>JALMGA010000001.1:242600879-247600879 GCA_023333525.1 Aspidoscelis tigris stejnegeri | reverse complement strand
CAAATAGAAAATACAAATTCTCCGTTTCACTTATCTTTTTTTGGAGGACAGTCTTCAGCTTAGTTTCGCTTTCCCCAGCCGGCAGGATGATATCAATATTTCTCTTCGGCTGTAATCTTACAGCCTGTTAATGAGAATTCCTTGATCTCCCGTTCCTCAGGAGATAAAATATGCCAAAAAAAGTTACCCCAGTTCACATTTTTTGGTAATACAGGGCTGGGTGCTGGCCGAGCAAAAAAGCAGTCGGCAAATAGCTTCGGCTGCCTCACTGGAAGTCCGTGCATGTGTGTGTTCAGCCTCCATGACCAATGGTGAACTAGCAGTACTAGAAGTAACCCAACTCATTGTTTGAACCTAATCAGTGGTCAAAGCTAGTGTGAATATAAGACTGGAATCAGTTAAGCTCAGAACCTTCTCCCCTAATGAGTTGTGGCTGAATAAACAGGCTAATAAGCAGGTAACCAAGACTTAACCTTGGCGCTTCTGACTGTGCCACCTGTGAATTTCTCTGTGGACTGGGTTGTATGTCTGTTTAATGTGGGGAATGACTGTGGAACTCTTTTCCTAACAGGAAGCCAGTCACGTATCCATTTAAAGTAGTTGAAGGCCATGAAACTCCAGATACATTGTACATGGCTTCTGTCATTTATGAGATAAGAAGTAATCAAGAGAGGTTTTAGGAATTTAAGCAGGAGAAGTTATTTCCTTTCTCCTGGACTTGGTCTTTTCCTCTTTTTTTTAATCAAGAAAGTCATGACTCTGAATCCCATCCCTAATGCTCTGGTATTTTACTGTTTTGTAGTAGCATCCTGTCAGTGAGTTGGGTAGATCATAGCTAGAGAGGAGTCTATCTAGAGAATCTGTCTTGACTGCAAATCACAGTAGAAAAAAAAGATGCCATAGGGTGTTTTTCCACTGTGTATGGGGTAGGGTGGTACAGAAAGGGAAAAGGAAGGCTTTTTCTTGCTTTCTCCTCACTGGCAAGATGTTTCACGGCCTTCTGGTGATAAATGGAAAAGGGAGGGGTCAGTGTTGGAAGCAAGATGGTGGAAATTCTTCTCTCCCCCCTCATGCAAGATGATGTGATGTGATATTGCTGTCACCTAGCACAATCTGAATAAACTCAGATTGCATTCTCCTTGAAGTAGATAAAATTACACCAAAATATGTTCTGGAAGCCTCTACAAACTCAGCCTCAGAAAATGCCCAAAGACGTATCTGGGGAATAATTTGATAACACCTCTACTGTATCTTCTTAGATTCTTAATGGGTTATATTATTTTATCAATTACTTGTCTAAGAAATTTGAATACAGATGGTCACTCCACCTTTCACCCTTTTTTTTTTTACAACAACCCTTTCAAGTAGATGGGGCTATGAGACAATTGAACTTTTCATGTGATTTTTGAAAAAGTAAAAATATAAAATATAAAAATATAAAGTCTGCATCTAATATAAAGATCCATTGGAGAAATCCCATTAGTGGAATAAATGAGGAGGTGATTTTCATGTACTGTTACTTCTTCTCACCATTCAGCCCATGTATAATTTCCTTAAAAATCCAGTCTAGGAAAGGGAGACACTTCAGAAGACCATGTTTTTACTGGGAGCTGCAAGGGAAAGGAGAACTTATAATGTTTCCATTTGCTTCTAGCAGAACTCTATTCAGAGGATGTTAGAAGCAATCAGTTTGTGTCTGTCTTTCTGAAGTCATGCCTTATAAGGCTTACAGTGGTTGATTAAATTCAAGCACACATTTTATTTTAAACACTTCACTAGAAGCCGGATAATAAATGGAGCAATCTGTTACCTTCCTATTTGAAGTCCACTGCAGAAAACCCCTATATATTTGAAAGAATAAACTTCAAAATAGTTGAGTTTTTATTATGGAGAGTAGATTGACTCATAAAAAAAGGGAAGTTGTGCCCTGTACCATGCAAACTAAGACCAGAAGCATGCAAAGAATAAACTGAATTTAGCAGCTAGCTGAATTTCATAGATCAATCCATTGCATTTTTAGCTGCAGACTGAAACCAAGAACATGTACATAATACAACAGTAATAAACAAAACATAAGAGACTGGCAGATGGGGTGTGTTATTTGAAGTTCCTTGGATTTACTTAGAGAAAGGAAACCAGTAGTTTAAGGCTTCAGTGGTGAGGCCGCTCATATGTGAAAAGGGAGAAGATGCAAATGAAGACAAAGCAGGGCAGGTGTGGAGGAGGGAAATATTTGATGATGTTTAGACAGACTGAGAAATTGACTGCATGTTTGAGTTTATTATTATTGGTTTGCTTTTTTATATAAGGAAATTTAGCTAGTGGCATTTCGGCCTTTCCTTGGTAGGGACATCTTGGCCATGACCCATGCAATGGTAATCTCCAGACTAAACTACTGTAACATGCTCTATCTACAGAGGCTGGAACTAGTGCCAAATGGAGTATCATGCTGGTGGGAGTTTCAGGTCAGATGCACATCATGCCATTCTTGAAAGAACTGCACTGGTTACCAATTCACAGCCAGACCATACAAAGCTTGGGTCCTGAATATCTGAAGGTGCGCCTTTTCCCCTATAGATCTACCCAGCTTTGGAATAGCCTCCTAGGTGAGGTATGCCAGGCACCCATTTCACATAGTCCCTGGCACTTAGTTAAAATGTAAGCTTTGAACTGATTTGAATGTTTAAAATTTGAATGTATTCACATTCGATTCAAATCAAATATACTCAATTTTATTCGTTTTCAATTCATATTTGAAGATACAAATGTCGACATTTGAATGTGTCTGTACGCAGCTGTACACAGCCCATTTTTATCCCCATTTTTGTCCCATACGTATCTGTACAAATGCATATGGATGCGGATAAGATGCATATGGATACATATGTAACGCGTACGTATCCGTACACATACGAATGTTGTAATAATTCGTACAAATGATTAAAAAGATTTGAAAATTTGTTTGAATGTTAAATTCAAATTTAGAGACATTCAATTCCAATTTGAATGTCCAAAATTTGATCAAATTTGATCAAATTTTGAATGTTTCGAATATTTGTGCACATCCCTAATGGCGTCACCTTTCCATTTCTTCTGTGGAGAACTGGCTAATTAAACTGACTGAATTAGCAGAGATGGACAAATTAACAAAATAAAAAATAGGACAATAGATAAGTATGTAAAAGACTGGAAACCCTTTATCGATTTTCTACAAGAAGCAGGAGTAACAACTGCGGGATTTGCTTGACTTTATATTCAAAAGGACAGCTAAAAGAAGGAAAGATTACTGATGGGGAACACTAAAGAGGTGATACCAAAAGAAGACTCAGAATGATAGAGGACGTGATCTATAGTTAACAACCAAATGATGTAGTATAAATATATGTGAGATTTCATATTAGAAGTTTTACGCTTCTGTTATAAAATAATTAAGAAATTAAAAAATGTATGGCTTCACCGAGGCTTTTGTATGCTGGGACATTCAGTTGGAGGACAGGATATACGTTTCCAAGATAGACTTGTTTTTACTGTGATTTTGCTTCATGTACTTCTGAGTTTTCCATAGAAAACTCATGAAATGGTTTACAAACTAGTGCTGCCTCAAGAATACAAAAGTAACAATACAGTACTGATAAGAACATCAAAACATAATATGTTGTTGCTAAAACCAGGGGCTAAAAAACATGGGTGGAAAAAGAGAGTGTTCATTTTAAGTGTTTCCTCAAGCTCCTGACAAGGCTGCCTGTTTTGTTTCTTTCTCCTGAGTCTCTCTCTAGCCAAGTCTCCATTTGCCTATCCAGCGTGACTTCGTTGTTCAACAAGATACCTGCTTCTTCTGCATCTTAATTTTTTGACAGCAGTACTGGTAGAGGTGTCTCCTTTGCAGGTCACCTACTGCCCAGCACAGGTGGCACCATTCCTGGCATACTTCATATTTGTGAGAAGTGCCTTTTGCTCATACCATTAATGTGTAGGCTTCATAGAGTAGATTTCTTCCTTTGCCCATACTGTTTCCTATATGCGTGTGATGGCACAGATCTACACAACATGCTGACACTTAGAATTTCAACATGCAGAACCCACAGTGTTGTTTTCTCATTTGTAGTTTTTAATCCTTCGTTTTCCCAAAAGTCTAACTCTCCAAGGCCTTGGAGCCTGAGGCTAGGAAAGAGATCATCTTTTCTTTTGTAAGAATGTCCAGACTAAGCATTACAGCAGTCTTTAGATACTGCTTAATCTGTGTCAACAAAATAGGTATGTGTATGTTGGGTTGGTTTTTTTCACCATTATTTCCTATAGCAGAAGGAAATATTGTTGTATGCAAGGAGCCTAATAATTAGTTGTAAAATAAAAACACCTGATAAATCTTAAGATGAAACATAAATTATTTTGGCTCTTACATCTGATATACAATGCTATGTCTTGTATTACTATGTAATAGAAAGATGGAAGACTTTTAAACACCATAACATATGGTAAGCAGATAAATCCATGTAAAACGCTGATGTAATAATCGTTATTACTCAAAATTATGTGCAAGTATGGTTTCAAAAATATTTGCTACTTTATAAAAACAAAATTTAAACAGGTGTTTTACTCTTCCCCCTTCAGGAATGGCAGAATTCTATTCAGAAGAATGCAGGACTTGCTTTTATTGAACTCATCAATGAAGGAAGGTAATTAATTTTAAAGCTTTTGGACAAGTAGTCATTTTGTATCTAATCCCATTGGGTGATAATACTTTCACCATCTGTTCAACTTCCAAGAACAAACTATTTTAATTAAATAGTTTTATTGCAGAAAACATTTTATGAGGAATACTTAACTTTTAAACACATTAAAAGCTTAACTTAACTCTTATTTATCTTAGGACACCTAAGAAAAAAATTGAAGTTAGTCATAGATTTCTCTACCATCTTAACCTGAGCAAAGTAGATAAATTCATATAGAATCTAAGAAACCCAATCTGTAAATCCATCTGCCAGTCCATTTGCTTTAGAGGATACCCTGTTCAAAGTATAATAATGTATACAATATTTGTGGAGTTCATGAAGCATTGCTATTTTTATCTTGACTCCCAGTGCCAGATAAGGGTAATTTTACATAGGATAGATAGTTTGTTGTGAAAACAGATAAGAATTTGTGTGCAATCCAGTTATTTTTTATTTTGAATATGTACGGGTGTCTTGTATTCTCAGCCTCTAATAATTTCAGCATGAAGGGCACGTGTTTGTTGTTATTAAGATGATGAACACCTGCATTAAAAAAATTAATCCAAATATTTTCATAGAATTAGGAAAATATATGTTTTATTTCTATCTCACAGCTTCCAGCACTGGAGGTGGAGTACTTTTAGGCGACCAGGAGTACAAATTTTATGTATTCATTTATGGACTAACTGGACCTTTTGTCCAACTAAGCAGAGCATATCTCAGGATTTTTAAAGAGTTTGATGTGGCAACCTCCTCATAAGGTTTATTCATGAGAGTAATGGCATCCTTAAAAAGCATTTTGTATTACTACTGTCATCTATTTGTGCACCGTTTTTGTAAAGCATGGCAAGACTGCAAGAATGAATGCATCTTTCGGGGGGGGAAGTTTTGAGAACCATTTTTGTTCTGTACAGAAATAATACAACTTGTTCTAATATAGCAATTGAATATAATTAAATTTCTTGAATCATTGTGTTAAAAGTCAACTGGTATGGTGGAGATTGAAAGACATTGAGAACACTGTGTTTGAATAATAAAAATAGTTGCTTACAAATGAAGCAATATAGTTACATTCTCCCTTACACCCTAGAATGCACTGAAATTTCCAATTATTGTTAAGCTCAAGTTTCCTTTGCATGGTTTTTGGTTTGTCTAATTATGAAATCAAATAAATCATCACTATTTATGTTGGGAACATATTTGAGTAGTTTAAGAATTCAAAAAAATATAAAAATATATTTTTAGAATAAGCCTGTTTTCTTTATTAATTCTGTTTTTATTGTATAGCTTTTCTGAAGGAAAGCACCCTTCTTGTTTCTGTTGATCTTATAAATAAGTGAACTAAAATCTCAGTAATTGTATTTTTCTAACATGCTTCTTTACTAAAACAGTTATTGAGTCATGTACCCTTATTAATTGTTAAAACACTATCTCTAGCTTTTGATTTTGCCCTCCTGGTGTCAAAAATGAAACAGCTATAAATATTTATTCTTCTTAATAGCTAAAGTTTGAATATAATTCATCAATCATATGTAGAGAATGCAATTGTGCAGTTGTCAACAATTAACAGGACATAAACAGTTGATAAATGTGTAGCAGAATTAAAGTGCTCCCTTGAACAGCCTGAAATTATAAACTGGATCATTTAAAGGAATCAAACAAAAGAGCTTCATAATTAAAACAAAGCAAGGTTAATGGAATGTAAAATTGCTTATAATTACCATGCAATTATGATTGAATTTTAAATTGTGAATTGAACAGTGCAAAAGAATTTGTGAATTGGAATTGGATTCCATTTCCATTTGTTGTTGCTGCCGCTGCTTTTGTTAACTGAAGTAAGCTTGTAAGATATTCAGTAATCTTTGAAAAAACTGGTATCTGCTTTTACATAATGAAATGTTTTAGGCTATGAGGGGGAAAATTAGTTAGTACAATTTGAGATTTCATATCCCAGTTGTATAATTTCACTATTTCTAACTTTTTCAGATATCACTATCTGTATATTATAATTTGAAAAAAAATACTTAACTATTTGGATGATTTACAGTAGAGTCCTATGCTCAAATAGACTTTACCTTTTGTTCCCAGGTAAGAGGGCATGGGATTCCAACCTATGTCTAACAGAATAGTCCAATGAAATTTGGGTATTTTAGACTGAATAATTTATTACAATGCCATGTCAGCACACCTTCAGAAATTCACCTATGTTTCCAAAGCAATTTCTCTTGGTCTTCTGGGACTTTTGAAAATATGTTCATGCTTATATGAATCCTGACTATGAAAACAACTTCTTAGTTTTTCCTCAGCAATTCAAGTTATATTTCTTATTATTTTAATAATTTTGGCCTAACTCTCATGAAATGTAATGTTGACTACCAATCAGCCCAGAAGGCAGTAAGGCCAGCTGCTGGGAGAGCAGCTGGTTGACTGATAAGAGTAGATTGCTGGACTAGATGGACTACAGGTCCCAGCCAGTGAGACATTTCTTACATTTCTTATAATAGGTTTTATTGCTTTTAAAGTATTTTAATTTCTAAAGAAAATTACTTGGAAAATAAAAACTTTAATGAGTTATGTTTTAAAAGGAATAAGAACCACTGTGCCTGTTCATAGCTGATTGTGACTACAATAACATTTTACAGTTTCTGTGACAGTACCTCTCAAAATTTGACATTATGCTTTATTATTTGTGTTGGATTTGACTGCAAGAAACGTCATAGCAGAAGTTTTAAAATTTTAGGTGTTAACCATTAACAGTTATTAAGGTCTAGAATTAAATTTGGTAGAGGAAATAATTCACTGACCCGGACATTGAAGACTGCAACCAAGGCCTGACCATCCCTCTTTTTAAGATTAGATAACTTAATTGGGAAACTAAATTGAAGTTTGGAAAACACCTCAGGACAAATTGATCTGCTTTAGTAATCTTGGCAAGCGGCCAAAAAAAAATGTAGCAAACCAGAACCATAAGAAAGAAAAGAAGCTTACTTTTAAAACTGTTTGATGAGTGGGGGAAATCAAAATAAAGCAATTTGGAAATAAATCTTATCCGTGGGAACTATTCAAGAAGGAAGGAAAACAGCATGATGATGTAATCTCTCGTACCATAGAGAGACACTGAATATTTACTAAAGGAGAGAAGAAGAACTTGGCTACAACGTGGCACCAAAGGTCAAGAAATGAAATAGAAGTATACATAGATTTGACAAGATAGTGGGAAAGCAGCATGAAAACAAGAAACTGATTCCTCCTTTGAAAAGACTGGAAGAGAAACTCCAAGACTTGGAGTTCAAGGTGTACAAAATTGAAAAGGTTATGACCAAATCTCGAGAAGTGGTCTTCCAGGCAGAAGAGGGGTTTATGAAGATAGAGATCCAGATAATATGAGGATTCTTTACAGAAGCAAATACAGGCTTTGCAAAGGTGACGGAGAGGAAGAACCCACAAGTGTAAGCAGAAAAAAATACCACCTCAACAAATCTGGTGTTTGGTTAGGAGAAAGAAGAGAAAGAAAAACAGGAACTAAAGAAGTGAGAGGAGGAGGGGAACAGAAACAGGATTGAAAGGAGATTTTCAACAGAAAGAGCTCTCAAATTTCTGGAATCGAAACTTAAAGAGAAACTGGAGCTTTGCAGTAGGCATTACTTAAAAACTGGAAAGACTTCTGATGCAAGGGGGTGGTGCATGCAGAAAAAGAAATGGAAAATAGAATAAAATTAAACAAATTTAAAGAAAGCAAAAGGGCGAAAAAGAAAATGCTATCTTAGACAGTATTCATCTGGTGGCTATATATAGCAAAATTATAGCAACATTTGGTTAAGAATGGTTGATTATAGTTTAGAAAATATGGTAATTTAGAAAATATTAATATTGGAATATTAGACGTAATAATTATAGTGAAGAGGTATTACGATGATATAAGTCTATTAATAGTAGTAAAGGCAAACAGTAGTAGTATTATGCTAAGAATTTTTGATTATAGTGCTCGTCTTCATGATCAAAATACTGCACAGCGAACCTTCCCCGTGAACAGCCTCTCATCCGGGCTATATTTGGGGCAAACGGCACAAATCCGCGGCAACCCCCCCTTTCTCACTGTTCTCACTCTGAATTAGGAGGCAAGCACTTATTATCTTGATTCATGGGGATGCTCTCGGGTTGTTGGGGGAGGAGTTTGGCAATTGGAGCATTAGTGGGCAGGGTTTCACTGTCCCTGCCGTGCACGCTGTGATTGCAACTGCTTGGGGAAAGAAAATAAGGCAGCAAAGAAATTAAGGTGAAATGAGCTCTCATTTGCCCTCTCCGGCTAAAAGCATGCCCCCTCTTGCCTGATCCTCTGATCGGCAAGGCACGCATGGGTGAAGGGGTAGATTTTCCGCAGAAGCACTGGATCACTCATTCCCTGCCAAAAAGCTATGGTTTTCAAAGCTAGGATTTGAGACTGCTAATGGTAGTTGCTGGAGGCATGGAGGACCACAACAGCATTGTTGAATGGAAGAAAATGGATCCAAGCTGAAAAGGTTTAGAGGGAAGCTGATGTGAACACGAGGCTCGCTGTCAAGTGGAGGTATGCTTGCTGTCATTTGGACATGCGCACATCCACTAAAGTCAGAGCCACAGCTTCAAGCCATGGGCCCTTTTGCCATCCTATTATGCCCCCCTTTTGTATTTTTTTCTTATTTCTGGTGTGTGTTATGTTTTTGGAGGCGCAACCTGAATGCATTTCCCAGAGATTTCCCCTGTCATTGCCACACCAGGCAGGACAGGGCATGGTGACGTCAGTGAGGTTCCAATCAAGACAGAGGGGGTGGAGAAAAAAGGATGTGGTTTCCCCGATGTAGGGGTTTACCACATTTACATGAGGACAGATGGATTCAAATTGAACCTGCGCTGTCCTCAACCGCATGGGGACATCTTAATTTGAACTACAATGCGGATTAAGGATGCCCCGATTCAACAGCAGAATGACAGGAGACCATGGGGACGGAGCCATAGTGTTTAGTAAATGTCAATTATATAGTTACATATATGATAATGGTTGATTATAATTTAGGGAATATGATAACTTAGAAAATATTAATATTTGAATATTATAATTATAGCAAGAAGACAATTAAATTTTAAAAAGATAAGATGAACAGATTGGCTATAAAATGTTATGGTAAAATGGTAAAATTGTGAAATTGTAGCAAGAATATTAATTAGGTATAGAAATGTTATGATGATATAAACTTATTAATAGAGGTAAGGACAAATAGTAGTAGTAGTATGCTAAGAATTCCTGATTACAGTTTATTAAATGTTAATTTTATTGCAACATATATAGTATGGGGAGTGTGCGAAAATTCCTTTATTTTATAAGATAGAAGGTCAGATAAGATGGTGTGAGGTCATCCTTTTTAAGACCTATCTACAAAAGATGGCAATAATTAAGAGTGGTTCAGTGATAAATAAGTGGTCTGCTGATAAACAGAAGGAGACACACAGGGAGCAGATGAAGAAGAAAAGGAAGATGTTGGAAAACAGAGGAAGTCATCAAAAGAACAACAAGAAGATAGAGAGACATTGTTTGATGTTAATGGCTAATTATGTATTTTAGGTTGTTAAAGAAAAATCATTTTAATAAAGAATACATTAAAAAAAACAATTCTGAACATGTGTTATTTTTCCTAAAACACAGTTTTAAATCCAGTCAATGAATGCCATTAACATAGAAAATTAAATGTACTTTCAATTTTTTCTCTATGCGTAGTTGAGAATAAATTACCTTTTGACTAATAAAGAACATTTTGTTACTTAAGGTTTGCATCCCATTTCTCTAATAAAGATTACAACTTCCAAGTTTTGTAGATCCATATACATGACAGATTAGATAATTGTAGCATAATTTATAAAGTTCAGAATTAGCAACAAAGATCAATTTTCTTTTAGAAGTGTTCGTCACTGTTCTGTCAAACATTAGGATATTTTTGTATATTAGAAAAAATAAGAAAATTAGAATAGGTTGCCTAGGAAACTGAAATTCAATATTGCAAAACTACATATTTAAGGTGACTTCTAGGCTAAATGCAAAAACTCTAAATTTGGCTATTTAAGAATCTTCTTTTATATGTTTTATTGAAGCTTCCATAAGACATTGAAAACATAAGATACAATAATAGATTCAAAGTGAAAGAAAGAAAGATATATAAGAGCATTAACAACCTCATAATTACAGGATCACAATGAAAAATTATTTTTAATTGCTAAGGAAGCAATCAGTAGTCACTTTGAGATCTTTTAGTTTTCCCTTATTATTTTCCTTTTTATGTGCCATTTTGCATCTGTATCTTTTTATTAATGAATCTGCATCAATGATAGATGAATAATGAATTCTTGCTTGGAGCTATAATGTGCATGAATATTCTCTGAAGGCACCTATAGATATGTCATACGGTGAATAAATTTCTAGTTCAAGCTAAATAAAAGTGCCGATAATAACAGTAAAGCCATCTATCAATAATGCGTATTATTTCTTGTTAGAACCTTACATACTTATTTGTTAGAATTCTAGATGATGGGAAAGAACACTAGTTTTGAGGAACAGAAACAAGTTAGTTCTGCCCTGTTGCAGCATCTGGACTTCCTTGTGCAGTCATCTTTAAAGTGGTGCTCTCCTTACATGCCTTTTACTGCTTCTATCAGTCCAAGCCATGATTAACATTTGTAAAAGGTGGCAATAGTTGTACTACTAAGCCGTATGATGCAAAGACAGTTATTTATTCCAGGCATATTAGCAAGTATAGTTGACAGTACGAGCAAGCCCGCTCATCCCAAACAAACTTTTTACCCTAGGATTTAAAGAGAATTTTTATTTTATTTTATTTTTATTTTTGCTCCAAGCACTGTTTCACAGTTTGGTTTGCATTAGAATTCTGTGATATAATTATTGTCTATTTTATATTGGTTGAATTTTATAACCATCCTATTAATCATTTGGTATAAGACAGGAAGTCAATGTAATAAACATTGTAATAATCATACTTTCTACCATGAGATTGATAATTGTCTGAAAGGGATTTATCTTTGTCAAAATTCCCTCCTTCTGTATGGGCAGGAAAGAGCAATGCAACAATTGGGTAAGGCATCATGTTTGAATCAAATTGAGCTCAGAACAGTTACATATCAAAGTCCACTTTGATATAAACCAAGGGACACAACTTTCTCTACTGTCACAACTTTCCATTTCTTCTTAGCTTCCCATGTAAGTTGCAACCTCACACTAAAGAAGGCAAGATGTGTTATTCTCATTGTTGTTATTTTGCTCTTGATTTTTAAAGACATAGAGGCAGGTATGCTAGGTCAGACCCACTGTCTATCTAGTCCAGCACTCTACACTTATAATGGCCAAGTAAAGGAAGCGCATCAGCAGGATACAACTTACTCTGGTTTCCCAGCAGCTGGCCTTCAGAGGCAAAATACCTCCTGTTGTCATCCAGGTTAACATCAACTGATAGCCTCAACTTCAATGAATTGATCCAAACCTTTTTTGTCAAGCCCCTCCCATCTTCTTTCCTTTCTTTCTTTCCCATTTACATCATATCTTATCCTATACCTTGAGATCTTAGTGTGGCTTATAACAATTAAAATACTAAAAAGGAAAGGTTGAAAGCAATTAAAAATAGTACACTTCCCAGAGAAGGATCGGTCAGTTCAACCAAGATTCAAATATATCTTCACCACACATCTGAACTTATGAAGATATGCTGCTTTATATACTTCATAAAAGCCATTCCACAACTGGGGGCTGTCACAGAAAAGGCTATCTCAAGGGTTCCCAGGCCTCTTAAGGAGATCTTAAGGGAAGTCTGTAAGGGAAGAAGTTATTTAAGGCTTTATAAACTAAAACCCTAAATTAGGCTCACCTGGCAATTTGGTAACAAGTGCAGTTCTTTTAAGACTGGAGCAATATATAGCTGGCCAACAGCTGCTATCAGCAACTTTGCTGGTATAGTCTTCAGTACCTTAAATTCTCTGCAATGCTTTGAACCATCCTAAAGGACAGCCCAATGCACAGTGCATCATAGTAGTTCCTAAAGCATGGAATATTGTGGGGAAGTTACCTCTGTTCAGAAAGGGTCATAGGTGACAAATCAACTGAAGTTGGAAGTAAACATTCTTGGCCACCACAGTCCTGAACTTCTAATGACAGAGATGAATCCATTGACCACAGCAGCTTCCCCTTCACAACCCACCAGTCAATAATAGTGTACCACCAAGTAGCCTCCTCTAATATGGAGGTAGTAGAGATACCAAGTTATTTATTGATAGACCTTTCTGCACTGAATCTTATTTTATGTTATTTTGGAATAGGGATCTGCAGTAGTCTGTACTAACATGCAGATAGTAGGTCTCTATCCCAAGATATAATTCAAAATAAAGCCCAGTGCACAGAGGATCTTTGATTGACATACAGATATTGCAGGAGGTGAGAGTCCTCCTGCAGAGGCATGTTCAGTTATGTAATCCAGCAGTGATACTAGATGTTAGAAATGCATATGGATAAAAACATAAATACCATCAAAATTTGGAAAGGGACCCTCAGTCACTCATGTGAATATGGAGTCTGCTTTAAGCTTTTTAGAAACTCTTACACACTTCTCTAGTGCTCTGTAAACCCAGTAGCCTCTTCAGTCTGGAGAGACGGCGTTTGAGAGGGGACCTGATTGAAGTATATAAAATTATGCACGGTATAGAAAGGTTGGATAGAGAAAATTTCTTTTCTCTATCGCACAACACTAGAACCAGGGGGCACTCTATGAAGCTGATGGGTAGGAGAATAAAGTCTGACAGGGGGAAGTATTTCTTCACCCAGAGGGTCATCGGCTTATGGAATGTGCTGCCGGAAGAGGTGGTGACAGCTACCAGTCTGGATGGCTTTAAGGTAGGGTTAAACAAATTTATGGATGACAGATGTATCAATGGCTACTAGAACGAATGCCTAGGTGCATCCTTCAGGCTGAGGGGGGGGGGAGGAACTGGGGCGCTTCTAAGGCCATCTGCTGGGACTCGAGAGCAGGAGAAGGTTTGTCCTTGTCTCTGCTTGAGATGCCCGTGAGCATTTGGTGGGCCACTGTGTGTGACAGGATGCTGGACTAGATGGGCTGTGGCCTGATCCAGCAAGGCTTCTCTTATGTTCTTATGTTCTTATGTAGCCAGCAGGTGCATGGGGTGCAGAGGAGGACTTGGGTGGCAGTCAGGCTTTGAAGCTGGAAAAGCATGGCAAATTGCAAAGAGAACCTGGTTTGTGTGGTTATATGACATCAAAGGGTGACAGTAGATAACAGTATAGCCTTTCCTTGTGTTCTTTTACCACTACCACATAACCAGTGCATTTCATAAGAAAACAATAATGGGTGTTTTTCCACTGTCAGAAAGTACCCATTTTTGCACCCATTAAGGACCCATTTGGGTGTGAGCCGGATAACCTCATTTCCACCACGGCACCCATTTGGGACAGATTTGTTTCCACCACCGCTGGGGAAATCCGGATCATATGGGTACATCTCAGCCTTTAATCCGGATTTTCTGTAGACCCCATTAATGGGGTCTACAATGGGGTCTTCAGCCAGAAAATCTGGATTAAAGGTAGCCTGTTTCCATGTTAGTTTGGCAATGGGGTCTAGAGGAGGCAAGGGGAAGGGGGCACCCATGGGGGGAGCCCCAAAACCTAGGCTTCAAAGTCATTTCAATGTCATTTCGAAGCCATTTCGAAGTTACTTCGAAGTTGCCTTTGGAGATTACCAAAGCTCTGAAGACAAACCTCAGAGAACAAAGGGAGAACTGTTACCATCAGGCATGGAAAGAGGTACATATTAATGAGGCTGACTAATCCCTGCTCACAAGGAGCTAATTAATATGCAAGCTCTCCCAAGGGGTTTGTCTTCAGAGCCTTTGCTAATCTCTGAAGGCGATTTTGGAGGGATTTTGGAGGGACTTCAGAGATTGCACCCCCTGTCCCCCAAAACACCTGGGGTGACAGGCAGACCCCTTGTGGGTCAATTCTGATTTGCAAATCGGTGCTCTGGTGTTTCAACAGCAAGGAGGCTAGCACCCATTGCTATTGGGTGCTAGACCACCCATGGAAACACATTGGGTACTTCCCTTAATCCGGATCTACTAGATCCAGATTAAGGGAAGTACCCATTCCTTAGATCTGGATTAAAGGAGCGCGGTGGAAAAGCATCCATATTAAGATACTGTGCTTTGGTGCTCTAGAAAGTACTCCAGCTTATGGATTGTTAAACTACAGCTCCCATGACCCTTGACCACTTTAGCCAATGGTAACCAGTAAAATATAGTTCAGCAACATCATAGTTTCCCAATCTTTGTATTAGAAAGAAAACCAGTTCTTAGCTAACTCATTTGGGCAACAAATTGCCATCTCTTTCTGCTTTCCCTCCATTCCATTCTCCCACTTATAAACACACAGTTTCAGTACATTTTTTTTCAGTTTTCCCAAAGACTACCTATTCTCTGGGATGTTAGGCATGAAGACTAGGTAGAGTTCAGTAATACAAATTTAAAGAAATACGTTGAGTTTTAAACTGAAGATAATTTGGGGCTTGAAAATACCCTGATCCAAATTAAGTTGAGGAGCAGAACTTTACCTCAAGACTTTTACTTGAGGACATGTGAGCTACACAACTTCTTTGCTTTTTCAGGATAGTGAAATTTATTTTGCTATCATTATGAGAATTATGAGACATGGTCTTCAGATTCTTCTTGCTGATATATTATTTATTTATATTTATATCCCGCCCTATACCCAAGGGCCTCTGGGTGGCTCACAACATTAAAACACATATCAAAATGTATAAAACAATGCTAAAACTAGTACAAGATTTAAAAATCCAACATAATAATAATACACATACAAAAAAAGAGAAAAAGAAAAAGATACAACAGTTTAAAAAACAGTAGAGTGTGCAATGGGGGAAGCGGAGGGGACATTTAGCCAAAGGCCTGGGTGAAGAGGTACGTCTTGACTGCCTTCCTGAACATAGACAGAGAAGGGGCCTGACGTACCTCCAAGGGGAGACCATTCCACAATCTGGGGGCCACTACCGAGAAGGCCCTCTCCCGGGTGCCCACCCGCCTAGCTGCTGAAGGCAGAGGGATAACCAGAAGGGCCTCTCCTCCACATCTTAAGACACGGGCAGGTCGATATGGGAGAAGGTGCTCCTTTAGATATCTGGGGCCCAAGTCATTAAGGGCCTTATAGGTCAGAGTTAACACCTTGAATTTGGCTCGGTAGTGAATAGGCAGCCAGTGCAGTTCTTTTAGAACTGGCGTGACATGTGTCTGGCTAGATGTTCCAGTCAGCACTCTGGCAGCTGCATTTGCACCAGCTGCAACTTCTGAACCGTCTTCATTGGTCTTTTAAGTCTTTACATGCTTTGTGAACTACCTTAGCTGCTACTGAGGAAGGACAGTATATTAAATATGAATGAATTACTCAATGAATAGGTTTTCATTTCTGGCTTCAACTTCTAATTTAGTCTTTAAAAATAAAAAATTGGTAGAGAATATATAATCTTTTCTATATTGGCAGTTTTTCAAAGTCAAAATTTCCTCTTAGTTGATTTTTTCTCATATATTCCATGTGTGAATTTATTTCCACTGATTCAGTTTCCAACTCAAGTTCTCCCTGGTAAATCACTTTTAAAATAACCATGAATAAGTTTCAATAAAAATGAAGATCACATTGTTTACATAGACAAACTACTTGATTTCTTAACTTATCCATATTCCTAGGACCTATAGCTGAATGCTAAAGGAAAAGACTGATAGCCTGTTTGGCCCTTCTGTAAAGGATATTGTCCCATAATAGGAAGGAATCTAGAGGCCTCCTTTCCACATGCTATTATGGATTATGGGAAGCCCCACCCCCTCCTAGCATGTTCTGTCCACACAGTACAGAGCATAGACCAGGCTAGGGCACCCAAAATGGCACACTTGCTTGGTTTACCAGTATACCTTGAGATCAAGGTCTGTAGGTATGTTTGAAAATACCAGACCACAGAAGAGTATGGATAGCACACATCCGTCGTCCGGTATACCACAGGGGACCCTTTTTAATGGCACTACAGGTCATATCGCTGAGTTGGCTTCATTTGAATTCCTGACCTTCAGAGTATTCAGAGGTCCTCACACCAGCTCCAAAACTAATGTGCACTTCAGAGTTGGTGCAGAGTTTGGCACAGGACAGACCACCCCAAAGCCTTCTCTTGTGCCAGAAGCAGCCCCTCCCAGGTTGGGTCCGGTTGCTAATCATGTTCCAGGATGATTGCTGTTACCACAAATTACATCGTAATTACAATGTAATTACATTGAGTCAGCCATTTTTTTAATTAGATGCCAAAGAGGGGCTCATTGGAGCACTTAGATAGCTACTGAGTTTGGTATTTGTTTTTTTCGTACTCTGTGCATGTTCTTGGTCTTAATCTGAATAAGGTGAGGGGACTCAACATGCTTTCTTTAGCAGGGCCTCATTCCTTCTTGCCTATACCCCCTTCCAGATATTTGATGGATAGATTCCATCATCCTTGAACAGTGGATGGTTATTCCAAAACAGTAACAGTTAAACTAGCAACATCGGAAAGATCAGAAGTTGCTTTTCTCTGCTGTGGAATCTGAAACGGAATGCTTGAATATTTTATAATTTTGTGGGATATTGGAACACACCGTGCAAAACTACAAATGAGTTATTGTAGCCACTTTGACTAGCAAAATGTCAGGGGCTGTGCCTGATAAGAAGCAGGTAACTAAATGGACTATTTTGGGTTTCTTTAATAGTATCCCATCTGTGGCCATTATCATCCACAGTGGTAGTGAAGTGGATATTATAAAGAGTGAAGCTTCAAGTAAAGCACATTACGTTCCTGCAGCTCAGAAAATTTTCAGGAAATCTCTGCCTTTGAAGAACAAATGTACAAAGGCAGGATTTTCAAAGCACTCATCACTAACTTAAATCTTCTGCTGCTGAAGTCTGCGATAACACATTTATTGTGTTTAGGTTGGTCAGGCTTTTAAGCCAATATTAAGCACTTACACTTAATTCAAAGAGCAGAGTTGGTTTCTTCCTTTTAAAAGAAAACAAAGTGGAGAAAAGGGATAATTTCAATCCTTCACTATTATATATTTAGTATTTTTTTTTAAAAAAACCCCTGCATGTATAGGAAGGGATACAATAATAAAACATATATATTATGACTGTGGTTTTGATTGATGGCTTTATTGTTTTAAATTAGATTTTAATGGTCACTTGGTTTTATCTATTTTACTCATTTTTAACCTTGTTACTCAACCAGGGTGTAAATCCAACAAATATATAAAATGCACAGCTTCTGAGCATGCATAGCTGCCAAATAAAACAATTGTTTATAAACAACTTCCACTTAATTGCTGTATATAAGCTGAATATGTATTTCCTTTTGATGTTTTTCTTGATTTTGCAGTTATCTCTACATGCTCAAATTAGTTTTCCTACCAGTATAAAAAAGACCATTGTAAAGTATGTTCTCTGTCAGGTGTGTGAAATGACTCCAAACCTAAGTTTAGTTATTTTCTCTCTACTTAGGTTATTATGTCATGCCATGAAAGACCACATTGTGCGTGTTGCAAATGAGGCAGAATTTATCTTGAACAGGCAAAGAGCTGAAGATGTACACAAACATGCAGAATTTGAGGTAAGCCTAACAGCTTTTCATTTTTCACTTGATCATTTACTGCACTATAATCTTAGGAAACATGATTTAAAAAGGGAACTTATTCTACATATTTGAAAACGTTCCAGTAGCTTGCTAAATGTTTTATATTTGTTTATGTTTTAATTCCATCATTATAACCTGTAAATGTATGTACTGAATTATCTTTTTCATTAGAATAAGTTTTGTATTATAGCAGCACTTAAAAATTCACAAGATTCATACCAGGGCATTCCACCAGTACAATTGTATTTTCATATGGTCAGTGTTGGTTTAATTAATCTGTAAAATAAACACAA
This sequence comes from Aspidoscelis tigris stejnegeri, assembly GCA_023333525.1. Classification (NCBI taxonomy): domain Eukaryota; kingdom Metazoa; phylum Chordata; class Lepidosauria; order Squamata; family Teiidae; genus Aspidoscelis; species Aspidoscelis tigris. The sequence goes on along the minus strand of JALMGA010000001.1, from coordinate 247,582,120 downwards.
TATTGTTTGGAGCAGTTTGATTCTTTGTGGCAAATGAATAAGTCAAACTTTTCAAGAATGTGTTATTAATGAACTTGGTAATGTAAAATTTGCCTTAAGTGCAGTATTTATGAAGTATGATAGACTATATGGTACTGTTTAAATATCAACTTAGACATATTTGCGTATTCCTGCTCACATACACAAGCATAGTATTCTGGAGGGAATTTTCCATCAGACAGGAATTTTGTACAAGTTTTCTGTCCATCATTTTAGGGGAAAAGTTACAGGCCAGATAAATAGTATAGTTTCTTCTTTGTCCTGATTTAATGATCTTCCCTCCTCCTTTCTTTCTAACTACAGAGTAGAAACAGAAACATTATATTTAGTTAAATATGGTACAAACCAGTTCATTGCTTTATCCCTGGAGGAATAGGAAAGTATATACAAAAGCTATAAATAATATGGCTAAGGTGTCTACCTGTTTCATAACTTCCTGTCAAAAATGAACACAGTAAACAGAGGGTGTTTTTCCACCACGCTCCTTTAATCTGGATCTGAGAAGATCTGGATCTAAGGAATGGGTACTTCCCTTAATCTGGATCTAGTATATCTGGATTAAGGGAAGTACCCAGTGTGTTTCCATGGGTTGTCTAGCACGCAATAGCAATGGGTGCTAGCCTGCCTGCTGTGGAAACACCGGAGCACCCGTTAGCAAATCCGGATCTACCCACAAGGGGTCTGCTGTCACCCCAGGTGTTTTGGGGGACAGGGGATGCAATCTCGGAAGTTACCTTCGGAGATTAGCAAAGGCTCCAAAGTCACTCCGAAGTCATTCTGAAGTTGCCTTTGGAGATTAGTATAGGCTCTGCAGAAAAACCCCTTCGGAGCCTTTGCTAATCTCCAAAGGCAACTTCAGAATGACTTCGGAATGACTTTGGAGGGACTTCGGAGTTTTGATTTTGGGGCACCCCCCCCATGGGTGTCCCCTCCCCCGATCCTCCTCTAGACCCCATTGCCCAGTTGCAGTGGAAACAGGCTCCCTATAATCTGGATTTTATGGCTGAAGACCCCATTGTAGATCCCTTTAATGGGGTCTACAAGAAATCCACATTATAGGTCCTGAAGGACCCATATGATCCAGATTTCCTGAGCTGTGGTGGAAACAGATGTGTTCCTAATGGGGTCCGTGGTGGAAATGGGGTCATCCGGCTCTCAGCCAAATGGGTCCTTAATGGGTGCTAAAATGGGTACTTTCTGCCAGTGGAAAAACACTCAGATATCATGTTGAGTTTGTAAACACAGGAAATACTAATATCAATATTTTATCAACATTTTTTGGGGGGAGGCATATAATACAAATACATCATAATTAATAAAAGGACAGTAAAAGTGGTTAAAGTTTTTTTTAAATGGTAGTGTCATCGTTTTTCAGCAGTGTCTAAAAATACTTATGTTTTAAGAAACTAATCAAGTAGTGATTTGCCATAGTAATTTACTTGCTGCCATTTATTTTGTGAATGTTTCAATATTATTTTTATGAGCTTTAAAATGCAGTAAATGCATTGAAATTCAAAAAGCTGCCTGACCTGCCCATATTTATAGTCCACAAAATGAAGGTCTTTTTGTACTTTTGCTACCCTCAAAGATGTCAAAGTTTGTAGCCCAGGAGAGGGTCCTTTCTGTGACAGCCTTCTTGCTCTGGAGTACACAAGTGGAGATACACCAGGTGCCAACTTTATATGGTTTTTGGTGCCAGGTTTAAACCTACCTCTTCACTCAGGCTTTTGATGCATAGTTTCCTTTGAATATGGTCCTGCCAGGATGGAAGAGTTCTATTTTAAATATGGGTGTTTTTCCACTGCAGCCCTTAGATCTGGATCTAAGAAGATCTGGATCTAAGGAATGGGTACATCCGGATTAAGGGAAGCACCCAATGTGTTTCCACAGGAGGTGTAGCACCCGTTAGAAATGGGTGCTAACACCCCTGCTGTGGAAACAGCTTTGCACCCATCTGGGGAATCCGGATCGACCCACAAGGGGTCGGTCCATTACCCCAGGTGTTTTGGGGGGCAGGGGGGTGCAGTCTTCGAAGCAACTTCAAAGTGATTTCAAAGTGACTTCGAAGTGATTTCAAAGTGACTTTGAAGTCAGCTTTGAAGTGACTTCGAAGTCAGCTTCGAAGTGAATGTGAAGTCAACTTTGAAGTGACTTTGAAGCCAATGTTGGGGGGGGGGTCAAAAGTGCATCCCCTCCCCCTAGCCTCCTTTGTACCCCATTGCCTGTTTCCAGTGGAAACAGGCTCCCTTTAATCCGGATTTTCTGGCAGAAGACCCCATTGTAGGGGTCAGGACCATTAATGGGGTCAGGACCATTAATGGGGGCAGGACCATATTCAAAGGAATATGGGGTCTACAGAAAATCCGGATTAAAGGCCAAAAAGATCTGGATTTCCCCCATGGCAGTGGAAACAATCGGGTTCAAAATGGGTGCCGTAGTGGAAATGGGATCATCCGGCTCACAGCCAAAAGGTGCAAAAATGGGTACAATTGACAGTGGAAAAACACCCTATGTTTTAGAATTTGTGTTTTATCATATGCTGTGACCTGACTAGATACCATCAGATGAAGGGTGGAATAAAAATATTATAAATAAAATAAATTCACATATTAAAGAAAACCCATTTAACAAAGTGGCACGTAATCTTGATGTTTAAAATTACACTATTATAGTAGAAGTCGGGAAATAAGAATTTATCAAAAGAAGGCACATGAAATAAGGATAGAAAACAAGGCTCTGTGTAGATTCCTTTTTTTTTAATCATTTACCATTCTCTCTATTTTTGTTGTTTTTAGCATATACTAGAAATAGACCTTTGCTTTGCATTCTCTATCTTGATACTTATAACCTTTCATTTTTTTCTGGCATCTGAGACAGCAGTCACTTGTCACACAGGACTACAACAGATTTATTACCATGCATATTCAGGATATTTTGAGTTAAGGAAAAAAATCACATTTACAATTAAGTGTATGTCAGAGTGAAGTTTCATATTGCTTTACCAGTAAATAACATTTGATATTTATCAGAGCATCATTCCGTAAACTAAGATGACAGTAGAAGATTGAGTTATCTGCCCTTTGAAGAATTTGTTGCAGTATAAGATCTGTCAGAACCCTAGACAAAATGAGAATATTCAATTAACTTCCAGCTTCAGTTAGCAAATACAATTTAGAATATTAACCAAATTCCCTTAAGGGAAAAAAAAGAAGTTAAGTCAGTTTACTGGTAGACAAACCAAGGCATTCCTCAACAGAAGTTTCCTTAGTATTTTTCTATTAATCTTGTTATAGCAAAATATTATTCTTTACATAATCAATATAAAATACATAATTTAATACATTTTGAAGGTTGTATAAGTACCCAAAAGTAGATGTGCTTGGCCTTCAGGATATACTTCCCGTAACTAATATGTCTCCAGAAAAGCTGTTGAGAATACAGAAAGAGTTATAATTGGTAGGATAAATCTGAGATACTTTGGTACGGTTTTGGAAAATATGGGTACATGTAATTCTTTGAGTCTCTTCCTAAAGGGGCAGATTTATGACATTAGGTCTGTGCAATTGTTCTCCTAGTGTGTCACTTTTAAAAAAGCAAATCTGCAGCATAAAATAAAGAGGAAATGGGAAATTGTATTTCCGTTAACATTAAATTGATTCATAATCACAGTTTTAACTAATTAAATGCAGTATCTATATATGAAAGAACACTATAGAAATTCCAGTTTTGAGAAGGCCAGTTGCTTTTAGAACACTGTTTCACAGTTTCTCATAGTTTGTATAATTGCTTAGAATGAAAAATGAAAATTTGATTTAACTGTCCAATGAGCAGATGAAATATTAACCTCATTACTGAAGAAGATCATTGTACTAATTGGTGCTTCTTAGTACAAGAAGATAAATTGAAAAATTAATTAACTCTCTAAATTATGTATTAAAATAATTCAGCTAAACTTTGGTATTTCATATTTAGTACAATATTTCATATTTATACTTAATGAAAACACACATACACATTGGTGAGAATATTGTGTTATTGACTCTAGGGCCAGACCACTATTCTTTGGTGTTTAAAAGCTTAATTAAATTGAAGGAGGAGAAAAATTCTCTGAATTTTCAGTTTGGTTGTTTTATTTTATTCTCTTAAGGCTAGAGATGGAACAAGGGTGAAATTGTACCAGTTATATTTGCCAGTAGCCCTGGAAAAGTAAAGATTACTTTTGTCTTTCATAACCATGAAAATATTGGAAACATCTATCTCCATATTTTAACAATCCACACTTAAATAATTCTTGATTAGCTCTAGCTATTGAATGAACCAGACCCAGTGCCTGGTTTAGACTACTAGTACCGGTGGACACCCCACCCCTTGAAAATCATACAAAAATAGAGCATAGCTCCAGCTATGCTTTATCATGATTTGGGGAGCCGTGATTTGTTAGCACCTCCTTTGTCTGGCAATCAAGCCACTGAGTGCTAACATTCATGAGCTCCTCCTCCCTCCAAAAGTAATAGGCAGCTTGGCTTTAGCCTACCTTTAGTTTGACTCTACTGCCAGCCTAGTCAAGATGTTGACTGTCTGACGGAGGAAGGCAAGTCCCCCCACTGCTGTAAGATCCTAGCCCCTGCGGCCCCCAGCCCTAAGCATAGTCTGCAAGCAGGCAGCCACGGTTGTTCCCCCCTCCTCCCCTTTGCCTCCCTCCTCCCCTGCACCTCCCTGTCCCTTGCCTCCCTTAACCCCTCATCTTTCCTGTCCACCACCACCGGTTCCCCACCATGGTCCTCCATTGCCGTTACTGGCCAGGCAGCCATGGCAGCTTTAGCAGCCATGGTGACTGGCAGTGGGCAGCACATGGTTGCCACGTGGTTGCCAATTTCATTCGCTGCTAACAGCTGGCCTGAAATTGCCCGCTGCCTCACCTAATGCAGGCAGGGTACGGCAGAGCTTGGGAAAATGTGACCAGCAAAGGGTTGTGGAACTGCTGTGCAATGCAATGCAATGGGAATTGCTTGCCAGATCCAGGGCTGTTTGCAAGAGCAGACTGTGCCCAAAAGCCCAAAATGTGCCTTATTAATGCTCTTAATGATGGGAGGGGGGAGCCGTGTCAAGCGAGCAAGACCTCATCATCCTTAGCAAGGGTTGTTGAGCTTGGGTGCCAGGGCCGCAGGAGAATCCCGGGCTTGTGTTGTGATGCCCAGCCCCCCTCCACATGTTCCAGCTTCTTCTTGCAGAGGGATTGAGCAGAACTCTTTTGAGCTTGGCTTTTATGCAAATACACAGCTGTGGCATAGAAGAAGGGAAGCGGAAGGCAGCCTGAACCTCTGAAAAGAGAAGACCAGGGCTCGGATTCTAGGGACAGGGAAAGCGCATTGCCTTGAAAGCGTGCTTCACTCTTGGAGAGGACAGCAGCGCCTGCCAACCAAACAATGAGAGCGGCGCTGCTCGCCAGGCTTGCCAGTTGAAGCACTGAGCGGGCATAGACGGACTTGTGTGAGGCAGACCTGTGTCTACCCAGCCGGGGCCATCAGCACAGCTGCAGGGTTGGGGGGCTCGAATAGGTCTCTGAGCTTTGCTTTCAGTTTCTCGTGAGTTCAGACCATGGAGGCATTGCTGGAGGGAGGGAGGTGCGTGCGTGCGTTCATTCCCCTCATTGCTTCGCAAAGGGAGGGCAAGAAAGAGGCCCAAAGCCTGCCAGGCTGAGGGAAATGCAGCCTGGGGCTCCCCAGCAGCAGCTGCCTGCAAGGGGCTCATCGTCAAGCAGGCAGGTGGCAGGCAGAATCTGCTTATTTGTAGTTATTATTATTATTTGTTGTTGTTATTACTAATTATTCATGTCGCCCTATAGTCAAATTAAGTGACTGGTTTTTAACTTCCAACTCAAGAATTATGAAGATATTTTTGAATTGTATTGCCCAAGCTTAGCAGTGGTTTTTTAAGTAGGGGGGCATTTGCTCTGGGCTTTCTAGGGAATCTTTAAAGTACTATTTATAAAGCCTGATATTATGAATTAATATTCTAGTTCCTAGAGATCAAAGCAGTAAACTACTGTAATTCAATGTTTTTCCTTGCATCTTCCTTGCAGTTGTTTCTTTTTCTTAGTTCAGTTTTTATGGTTCAAGATAACTTTTCTTTGAAGATGGAAAAGAGGAATGCAGTGTCAAATGGGGAGGAAAACACCAAAATTGAATGACATTTGTATCAGTCTATATGATTAAAATGTTATGCACAGTCTTTGTATGAGCCTGCATTTTAACTTATCCTTGTATTTATGTTCTGCCTGTCTTTCAAACAACTTAAGGTGGTGAACTTTATTTTCTTGTCCTTCCTATTATCTTTACCTTGTGAGATAGGTTAGACTAAGGGTATTTTTCCACTGTCAGAAAATACCCATTTTTGCACCCATTAAGGACTCATTTGGGTGTGAGCCAGATGATCCCATTTCCACCACGGCACCCATTTGGGACGTGATTGTTTTGACTGCTGCTGGGGAAATCCAGATCAAATGGGTACTTTCTGGACTTTAATCCGGATTTTCTGTAGACCCCATTAATGGGGTCTACAATGGGGTCTTCAGGCAGAAAATCTGGATTAAAGGGAGCCTGTTTCCACGCTTGTGTGGCAGTGGGGACTAGAGGAGGCTAGGGGGAGGGGGCACCCATGGGGGGGGGAGCCCTAAAATCTAAGCTTTGAAGTCATTTCGAAGTCACTTCGAAGTCTGTGCAAAATACCTCTGGAGCATCTTTGAAGTTTGTGCTGATCTTCAGAGTGAACTTCAAAGTGCCTCTGAAGTGACTTCAAAGGCACTCAGAAGATCAGCACAGACTTCAATGGAGCTGTTTTGCACAGACTTCGAAGTGACTTCGAAGTGACTTCGAAATGACTTCACAGCCACTTTGGAGATTGCACCCCCTATCCCCCCAAACACCTGGGTGACAAGCAGACCCCTCATGGGTAGATCCGGATTTCCAAATGTGTGCTCCGGTGTTTCCACAGCAGGGAGGCTAGTACCCATTGCTATTGGGTGCTAGACCACCCATGGAAACACATTGGGTACTTCCCTTAATCCAGATTTACTAGATCTGGATTAAGGAATGTACCCATTCTTTAGATTTGGATCTTCTTAGATCCAGATTAAAGGATCACAGTGGAAAAACACCCTAAGAGAACATAAGATCATAAGAGGAGCACTGTTTAATTAGGCCACAGGCCATCTAGTCCAGCATTCTGTCTCATAGTGCACCATCAATTGGAAAAGATACGGGCAAGACTTTCATGTGTTCTCAGTCCTCTGCAAATGACCTTGAGGGGCATTCCACCTGTCTCTCCAACCTCAAGGAGGTACCTAACCATCAATTCTATTAGCCATTGATACATCTGTACCCCATGAATTTATCTGCTCTTTCCTTGAAGCCATTCAGACTGGTTGCTGTCACCACCTCTTCTGGTAGTAAATTCCATAGGCTAATAAACTCTCTAGATGGAAAAAAAATACTTTCCCATGTCTGCCCTAACTCTCGTACCCATCAGCTTCACAGAGTGTCCCCAATGAACTTAAATGACTAGAGATTTGAACCCTGATCTCCCTGGTCTCAGTCTAATGCTCCAGCATCTGCACAACTGTTTCTTGGATTCTCTTACTGTTGATAGATTTATCTAAATTCTAGCTGGCAGAGGCTGAAGGAAACCATTTTTGCCAGTTCCTTATTTTATTGCTTTTGTTCCACATCTTATGCTGCTTTAAGGCCATTCCTAAGCTATCTACAGTAGAGTGATTCTGATTGGTAGCATGATGTCAGATCGTTGTGTATGTGTGTTTATTTGCTGGGCATAAAGAAAGTCCCAGATTTATGACATTTTCCTGGCAAAAGGCAAGGAAAAACATGTCCATATATTGGGGGGGGGGGGAAGAGAAATGACAAATTTATTTCTATCCAACCAACCCTATACTATAAAAACAGGTAAAATAAATTAGCTAAAATATGCATTGGAAGGGCATTATCTTCCCTCAGTCCAAAGACCAAGGTAAAGAGGTGTATCTCTTTACCAGTTATCTGAACATATACAATGAAGGTGCCTGGTACACCTCAGCAGACTATTCCATAGCCTGAGGATTATCAGAGAAAGGACCTCCCACATGTCTGCACCTACCTTAACTGTTAAAGGGGTTCTGTTATCTGGTTCTGTATCTTTCTGGGCCTGGACCCTGTTCCTGTGTCCTCACCAGCCCTACCCCTGTGACCTCACCAGCACTACCCCCGTGACTTCACTACCCAGCCCTGAAGTCCACCAGCCGCCACTGGAATGAACTAAGCTTTGAAAACATGGTGCCCAATATCTCAACCGGACTCTAGTATCTGCCAATAATTCTTTATTCCTTAGTGTGTGGATGAACATCTATATATGTAGTTCACAGTATTAAAAAAGAAAGCCTGTTGGTTAAGAGCAGGTGTTGATTCGTAAGAACGACAGAGCAATACTACAAGTAGAACTGTTACTTTGAAATCTCTGCACCAAATCCTTGTCTTTTCCTTGAATCACAATTTCTTCTTGCACAGGGAAATGTTTTCTTTTAAACACAAACCATAATATTATATCACATTTATGATAAAACAATAAACCTGCTTTTCCTTTCTAGTCACAATGTGCCCAATATGCTGCTGACAGAAGAGAGGAGGAGAAGATGTGTGACCATCTCATCAGTGCTGCCAAACATCGAGATCATGTTACTGCGAATCAGCTGAAGCAGAAAATACTGAATATTCTAACAAATAAGCATGGTGCTTGGGGCGCTGTTTCACATAGGTACATTGTTAATCATCCTATCTTAATTATGTGCTTTGGATACTTCAAATGGGTCTTCCATGTCTACAGTGGGAGAGTGCAGTAGTATCATATGGTACACTAAAATCCATTCTTGTTCATACATCTCATTGTGTGTTGTAGGCATATGTAGATGTGAATAAAATTGTATAATAATTGATGGCTGGGGCTGGGTTGTGAATTCAGAAACCCAGATCTTGTCATAATTCAAAAAGAAAATATTGAGTCATTATGGAAGCATCTCAGGTAAGAGGGGTAATGGCCTGTCTCGGGAGATACATGGGTCTGCAGAGAAAGAATGAAGGGTCTGGAACCTGCATAATTCCTCAGTGTCTGTATCCTCTATATCTCTAGATCTACTTTCAACATCTATCCCAGATCCTTTTTCTTTGTTTCATGGCAAACATCTCCAGTTGCTCTACTTTGTGGATCTGTGTACCCGTTTATATGAAGATAAGTAGGTAGACAGAGAGATTGGAACCTTCTCTACTGCAGTACCTAGGTTTGGGATAATCTTTCTGAAGAGATTAATATGCTAAGCTTGTTATTTGTTCCTTTGTTGATGGGCAACCTGATATTTCAGGAAAATTTTAATTCATTTGAAATGAAATGTCTACTTGTTCCTTGGATGTTGGCATTTGTTTTATGTCTTGATTGGTGTGGTATATTTTGCTATTGTAAACCACTTTGACTATTTCCTCACTCAAAGAAGATACAACTGTTTCAATTAATCAATATATTTATATATTGCGTCTTTCTCTCACTTTCATCTTTATTATGGAGGGAGATATCGCCTGACCCATTTACTTCAGTAGCTCTTAACATCTTTTAGTAAAATATCAAGGAAAACATTTAAGCAAAGGAACTGTAATAGACTATGAAATGTAGGTTGTTAGCTAAAGTCAGCTTGTAATAAGATAATTGTCTGTAGGGTTAGTTTATTAATTAGAAATACTGATATGCGTGATATATTTTATGCATCTTCAAACTTGATCAGAACTATGTCAGTTTTGCTCAAAAAGTGCATATCCCAAGCCAATTGTGCACACAAATCTCATTTTATTTTATTAGCTGTTTTCAAAATTATTTGCTTGTAGCTTCTTTGCTCTATATGTGTAAAAATATAAAAATTTCTGCTTAATAGTTGCTGTAGGAATCTGTTTTGGGAATATTATATATGTAGTGCTATTTATTTAGTGATCAGCAGTAAGTAGCCATGAAGGCAGAGCAGTACATGACTGGAACAGCTGTTGAAGCCTCATTCTCATCTGCCTGAATCACTCTGAAAATTGATTTGACAGGTGAGAGTAAAGGTTTACTAGGCACTGCAATTGTGTGCCGTCACTGCACTAGTTGATATTGCTTATATGTAGATGACACATTACAAATAACCATTTCTGCAGATTTCTAGTCTAAAATAGTTGCAGGGAAGCAACAGAGGATAGAAGGAAGCATAGGCAGGGAGAATTTTTTATTATTTCAGTTAAGTATCTTATGGCTGTCTTGTATACTGAAAAAGGATGGGGAAAGGCAAAGTTATTTCAGGACGTAAGAAATCTTCAAGAGATGAAGGGCAACAAAAGGTTGTAGAAAGGTATATTTCAATATATTAGATATATATAAAGAGTTAAGGTCACAGAGAAATAAAGGTCTTAAGACATGACCTGCTGGATCAGAGTAGTGGCCAGTCTAGCTCAACAGTCTATTCTTATAATGGTCCTCCAGTTACATGTAAAAGTCTCTCTAGAAATTGGCATACAATTTTCCATTCAGGAAATAGTTAGACAGCAATCAGGAATAGGAGCTATTGATGACGCTGCCTTCCATTAATTTGTCCAAATCTTTTTTAAGGCCACCTGTGGCATTGCTTTACGCCTAAAGGTCCCAAATTCTGCTGTTTTAACTATATACATGTTGTACAGGAGCATTATAACATTCAGGGTGCATTCCCAAACAGAACATAATGAGCTTTGAAAATGTTTTGAGTGTTCACTGTTCCCAAAGTTTTTAAAGAATCCATAGTTTCTGAGGATTAAAGGTCCTGAAACATGAATTATCTGTATTCAGATCCAAAGAGATCTCTCTGCTTGTATTTGAAATACTCCATTTTATTTAGCAGAATGGGAACTCAAACAGTTTTTTGGGGCAGGAACCATGCTCTGGGGCATTCGCAGTTTCCCTTGATTCAATGATAAGCCATGCTGTAGTCCCCTCTTCCCTGGGTTCTCTGTCATTATGTGCTAAGGAGATTGGGCTGGCTGAAAGGGGAGGGGAAGGAGGTAAAGAATGAACAGAGCCTGCAGTAACTAACAATATAACACAAGATCAGACCATGTAGTAGGGAATGAGTGAAAGTGCCTGATTTTACTAAGCCAGACTCTCTGGCAGTGATCAAGTGAAAGACTTCAGCGTCTTCCCTCCTGAGGTTGTGAAGTGTGTCTGCTCTTGTGTAAAAGCCTGCCTGCCTGCCTCCTCCCTCCCTTCCAGGATCACCTCTGCCATCCACCCTTTTTGCCTCACTTACTGCCATTTTGTGCTGATCTGCTGTAATCCAAGACAAAGCTCCATTACAAGAAAAAAGGGAAAGTGATATTTAATGTTCTACTGCCTTGTTAACAGGAGAAAGAAGTTGTGCTGTGGCGAATGCAAGATGGGGGAAGGACAAGCAGTGAACAGAGCTGCTGCCAAAAGACTCTATGATCTGATGCAAGGGCAGGTTTATATAGAGGCTGGTGTTTGAATTGCCTGCCCCAAGTCAGGGTAGGACAGTGTCCAATTGTTGACCGCATGGGGAGGAGGTTCTGCTGAGGGGTTGAGAGAGGGGAGGGGGTTTCTCCCCTGCCAGGCACTGAAGAATGGAGAGTGAGTCTGTGTTATAAGGTGACAGTGGGAATGCAAAACAACAACAACAGACTTCGCTGCTGATTTTTTTAAAAACGGTTTAATACTGGATTATATTGCCAAGTGGGAGCTTCGTCTCAAAGTATTATTTTCATTATGACTTTTATTGTCCTTTAACATGCTGCTGGCCTTTATTTACAGTCAGTGATCACTGTGTCAACACATTCATTGGGCTGTCTGTCATTAGTCAAGATGTCTTAGTAAGCTCATACCCTTTTAGCCTATGTGTACAGTCAGGAATTTTGCTCCAGAGTGCATCACTACATACTTGCCCATTCTAAACAGCACCTGCCACTTCCTTGTTCGGAGTATGCAGAGATCCTTTTGGAGCTCTTCACTTTCCCTCTTTATTTTTTACTACTCTGACTCCAAATAGCTTATAAATATGTTTTTAAAATATGCCAGTCTGACTACAAAGACTTAGGAGGCTTACTTATTTATTGAAAACATTTATATTCCATCCTTCACCAATTGGTGTCAGAGTGGGTTATAAGTAATAGAAACGTTAAAATATAATAAAGTTTTCCACCTTTATAAACATTACATGTTCTTGCACTATAGTCACTGTCCCTAGTTTAGTAACAGTTACTTTCCTCACAAATCCTGAGCACCACTTACAATTCAGCTCGCAATTCCTTCCTTATCAGAGGGGTTTGTGAAAACGTTTACAAGGTAACTTGATTCAGTGTTGACTTTTATCTAGGCCCTATCCTGTCTTTCCTGCAGAATTATAACCACCAAAGTTTCTTAATTGTCCACCAAGATTTAGGTCTGCTCTCCTATCTGTGTTTGCTTCCAAAATTAAGAATTCCAGTTTGCCCATATGACTTCTGATATTTGCATACGAACACTGATACACAGCAGATCTGTTGATACCGTGGTGAATCGTGCAATTTCTTATTTAGACTCTCTGAGCAGCCATCACACGTGACATTTTCATTGCCTGTATCATTTACCTTTCAAGCAAACATAATCCTTTTCACCACTGTCTCAAAAAAATCATTCCTTCTGAACCAGATGCTGCACTGCACCTGTCAGTTTTCTCCTGCTATCAGTCCTCCCTTCTGTCACTCACCTTCTCCTAGCTATCAAGCTGCTGTGCTGTCTTTGATTTTATGTTTCAGTTTAGTCCCACTGTCGTTCATCCTTTCTGCATAGGCCAAGCTTATTTCTAAACATTCTCCAAAATCTACCCCCACCCCCCAAAAAACTTGTTCTTTGTATTGTTGTTGTTCACTCATTATGTTGTGTCCATGACCTCATAGACCACAGCACACCAGTCCTGTCTATCTTCTACTGCCTCCTGAAGTCTGCCCAGGCTCCTGTTTATGGCTTCCATGTCAGTATCTAAGTTCTTCACCTTTGCCTGCCTAGTTAGTCCTGCAAAGGAAATAGGTTGAGGGTCATGTGTTTTAGCCTCCTGCCAGGCAATCTTAATGTAGCTCCCAGGATTTCCCAACTACATTTTGACATATAATTGAACCCACATGCCCTATGGCACATCCTTCCCAGCACTACCTAGCAGCTTGCTACCTCACCATGTATAACAACCCATACCCTCACTCCAGACAGGCTAGTCACAATGGAGTTGGGATGACCATTACATGCTCACATTTCTACACTTCTAGTGATTTAACCACACATTAGCACAGTGGTTCTCAACCTTACTAATGCTGCGACCCCTTAATGGAGTTCCTCATGTTGTGGAGACCCCCAACCATGGGGCTGGAGCAGCTGGGAGGTGGGAGGGAAGGGCAGTGGGAGACTTGTCATGACCCCTCTGAAAGGGAAGTTTGACTCCCAAAGGGGTCCCGACCCCCAAGTTGAGAACCACTGCATTAGCAGAGGCCCCACTACTCCCAAAGAAGAATCCTCAGTATGAAAGGAATTCTCCTTCTAAAAAATAGGCACCTTCTCAAAGAGAACTACTTTCTCATTCTCCATAACTACTGGGTTTGCACCTAGATATTTATTTAGCAGATATAGATCCAAGAAAATTATATCGTATTTTAAAAAAGAAAAAGAGATTGAATAGAAAAAAAAAAAGATTTCCCCGAACCTGTGCTTCTGGTCTGTGTTGACCCTCCCTGTTTGCAGTTGTTAGCAAGCAGGCATTGTTTAAATGGAGTTCAAGTGTCAAGAAACTTGAACAGATTATGGCAAAGAACAAGAAGCCAATACAGTTCTAAAGATACGTGTCAGTGCACTGTGAGAGATAAGTAACGTATATGCAGCACTAAATGGAAATTTAGAAGTGGAACAGGAGGATGAAGTTGATTTGAGAGTTGAAAACCCATGTCCTCACTTGTTCATTCTCACTTTGTATTTATTACAACCCACACAGTGATCCCATCTGATGCTAGCTACTCTCTGATGACAGGAAGTGAATAGGAACTAAGAAGCCTCTTGATGAGGGTAAAGGAAGAGAGTACAAAAACTGGCTGAAAGCTCAAAATAAAAAAGTCTCTAAGGCCCCGTCGCTGTGGCTTTTTGGTATGGTTCCAAGTGCAGAATCGGTGTGGTCTGTCCCTATGGGTTTTGGATTTGGTCCACGAAAAGCATGCCAACCCCTCCCAAACCATGCTAGAAGGGTGCCAAATTTGATACCTGAAAAAAGAAGTCTCGACATGCTTTGGGGGACTGGTACACATTGCTCAGTGAGCCAGGAACGCACATGGGGACACTAGTGGGCTAACAGGGAGCAGATTTGCGCTCATGTCATTGGGAGGTGGGGTGTGCTTGCTGTCCCTGCCCTGTCCTTGTAGATTGCAGCCACTGACTTTTTAAAATGTCAGTCGCAAAGGCAGGCTGAAGAATGGCTTGCTTTTGAAATTTTCTGCCATTTCCACAGAGGTAATTCCAACCCCATTTCAAAAATGTCAAGGCAGGCTGCATAATGGCTTGATTTCTGTTCCATTTGCAATCCCCATTTCCCCGATCTGCAAGGTGATCATAAGTAAAGGCTTGATTTTCAGTTTATGGCCCCCAGTGGAGTGGAGGTGCGCACAACTGCTCAAGAGCCTACTACCGCTAAACCTTGCAGCGGCTTTTGGCATTTAAATTTTTTAAAAGTTATTTTTATGAATAAAGCTTTATTTTAACTTTTTTCTGTACCTCCCACCCCAGTCTTGGCTGTCCGTGCCACTACATGGGGGGGGGGGGTGTGTGACACAGGGGTGGACTGACGACAATCTGGCTGCCAATGAGGAGAGAGGGGGTGGAGAGGAGATGGCACTGCTCTGCCGGACCAGGGTTCGGCATGGTTCTCATGGGGACACCACCATCTGAACCCAACCTGCATCTGTCCCGCATTGCTGGAAATCTCATGGGGATGCCCGAAATGCATTCCCAGTCCCGTGCCTGGTCCATGCATGCCCAAGCAGTGCCCAAAGTGTGCCAGATGGCCAGCATGGGGACGCAGCCTAAGATCATGACATCCTTTTCTATCACTCCTGCGTAAATAGAGGAAAGAAATGAACGCAGTAATAGATTTTACTATGGCAGATCTGGAGAATATATTAAAAAGCAGAGACATTGCTTTGCTGGCATAGGTCATATAGTTTAAGGTATGATCTCCCAGGTCTCAACATATGGCTGTGAGAGTTGAACAGGAAGGAAGGGTGAGCACCCAAGAATGGTGCTGGAGAAAATTTCTGGAAGGACTAATATTGCGGCAGAAACTCACATATTTAGCCACATAATGGGAATATAGGATTCACTAGAAAAGACCCTGATGTTAAGAAAAATTAAAAACGGAAAGGATAGCCGAGAATGAGATGGTTAGATATTGTTATGAAGGCAGTAAACATGAGCTTGGGTCGTCTCTGGGAGACAGATGAGCCTGGTTTGCTGTAGTCCATGAGAATCGGACACAAACAACTAAACAACAACGTTTCATCTACAACTTCCAGGTGTTGACCTTACTGTAACCAGCAATTACATTGTCCACATATCACATTTCACTTCTGTCTTTTTCCTGACTGAGACTGTGAAATATGATGTCATGGGCCATGGAAACTCAAGCAGACCAGCATTACACTTAAAAAGGTTGTAGACCAGCTTTTACACAGATCCCTGGGGGAAAACCGACAAGAGCTGGGCAGCATATGGTTCAAGAAAGTGTACATTTGAGTAAGAAGGATTATAATTATGTACACAATACCGAGTTGAGTGAGGAACTAGTCAGTAATATCCAAGCAGAAAGATATAAGAGGCAGTCCAGCAATTAACATGGTTTTACAGGACTGAATGTGCATCAGAGGAGTGTGTAAAATGCCTGTATGCAAATACCAGAAGCCTCCAAGCCAAAACAGAAGAGCTGGAGTACTTAGTGATGAATAAAAAACTGAAAATATTGACATAACTGAAATCTAATGGGTCAAGGAAAACCAATGGAATACAGTTATTCCAGGTTACAAACTGTACAGAAAAGGACAAACTAAAGATGGTGAAGCCTTGTACATTAAAAAAGGGATAGAATCTTACAAACTAGATTGTCTAGTGAAACAGACCCATCTGCAGAAACACTGTGGGTAAAAGTGCTGGGCCAGAAAGCAACTCTAATATGAGAGACACGCTATTGCCCTATTAACCAAACTCCGGAAGGAAAGCAGCATTTGAAAAATGAGGTAAAGTAGGCATCCAAAAAGAAAAGTGTAGTTATAATGGGAGACTTCAACTACCCTCACATAGTCAGGGTGAACTCTTGTTCAGTTCATAAAGGAGAGAGAATGAATATCTGTCCCGTAGAGCCAGTTTTTAATAATGTTTTTATGTTTGAAAACTGTTTTCAACAGGTGCCCAAATCATATAATTTAATAGGTGCCTCCTGAACATCTAAAGGGAGAGTATTTCAGAGTGTGGGCAAAAGCCCTGCTTTGGGACAGGGATTGGTGGTACCTGCAGCACAGTTCTCCCAAGTACAAATATTAGTAAGAGATAAAAAGCTGTACCAAAGCATAGTAGAGCAAAGTGTATACACTTAAGATATTTGCATGGCTAAAATCAGAATATGAGTTGTGAACCATCCTAGTAATTGATACAGCCTTTTGAAATACAAATGGAAGAAACATGGAGTTTTATGCGAAGAATGGAACATGGTAACGGTTCACCATGGCTGCTGGCCTAAACCCCTTGGCTAGTACAAAGAGAAGCAAGAGAAAAGGGGGAGATGCGGGGGAGATGCTAACGTCAAGGCTGGGTGCTCAGAATAAGTGAATTCTGAAGGTGATTACACAGAAGGAAGGGAGGTGTTCGGCAAGGGTCGCCACCACTGTTTTATGGCTTTTGTTTTTCTATTGGGACCTTCAGGTGAATGACAGAATATGAATTTTCAAATAAAATAAAAATAAAGTCACCAGTAGTAGACTGGAAAGAATTCAGTAATTCCAAGTGAATGCCAAATCAACTAATGCAATCAAGGAAACTGTGGAGAATCAGGATAATAAAACAGAGTACAAGGATGGGTATTGATCTGGACCACAGGAAGGTGGTGGATGGAAAAGGAAAAACTGACCCAAAAGCTTGAAGTGCGGCAGGACACAGAAACCTTTCAGGATGCAAGTTTGGAAATGTGACTGGTATCAAGAGGAGAGAACTTTAATAGTTGAGAATATCCTTGGCAGTTCACAAGCTGGGGAGTATAGCTGGGCAATTCCTAAGGTGTTAGGGTAAAGTCAGGCTAAGTTTTCTTTCTCAGTCATAAACAGAAGTAAAAGGAGTTTTTATTCCTTGTGGTATAGCTACAAAAGCAAAGTCCTTATGCAAGCCATGAGTTCCAGGGCCAGTAAGTCAGAACAAACATGAAGCAAAAAAAAAATCCAAAACCTGTTTGAGAGTCAAATCAGAAAATCCAAATAGAAACAATTTACTGGAATATGAAGTAAGGACTCAAGGCCCTTTCTGCACTGAGCCTTATTCCAAATTATATCCCAGGATAGGGACCTGCCATCTGCATTCTGGTGTAAATAATGGCAGTCTATCATAGTCTGCATCAACTTGTAAATGACAGGTCCCTATTCTGTGATATAATCTGGAATAAGACCCAATGCTAAAGGGGCCTAGCCCCCCTGCCTTCTACCAGAATATGAAGTAAGGACTCTAAGGTTGCTTCCATAAGGTTTTTTGGAGAAGTGATTCCCCACCCACATTGAAACTGAAAGTTAATTTGGTTCTTAATCAGCTCCTGACAGCCACACTTACCAGGCTGCCTGCTTGGGAGAAGCTCTCATTCCCACTTTCTCTGTAGCTGATTGTTAAGAGGAACTGCAGAAGACTTCTTCAAACAGTGCCTACAAGCTCCTTTTCTATAGTGGTGACAATGGTGGGAAGAAGTCAGTCCAAATAGTCACCAAGAGTCATTTATGAGTAGATAGCATCAGCAAGCAAGACTATGGCAGGAGCTGCACTGTGCTTACTTCAGCATGGAAAGACCTCTTTTTGCAGTGTGAATGTCCACTGTATTCTTATCTGGGAGAGCCCTGTAGAAACCATCCTTGGGCAAAATTGCTTCCTGGACCTCTTCCATTGGCCTTTCCTTTGTTTGCATACAAAAAGCCAGGAGAAGGAGAGCAGCTACATACAGTACGTCCAGACTTCAACTGACTTCAGTTGCTTTCCATTTGGCTCCAAAGTTCTACCATTTGGGTGGATGCCTAAACAGACTTTATGTTTATTGTTGAAGGTGTGTGCCTAAAGATGCTGAAATTTGGCACATGTGTCCAAACATGGTGAAACATGGTTATAAACAGAAGAAGGAAACGACATTCCAAGAGCAAGAACATAGCAAGTTATTTGTCTTACTGAAATTGATTCAGAGACATTGAAGGCTAGAATTCAGGCTTTTATCTTTAGAGGATGCAGTTGGAACAAGAAGCTTGGCGATAGGCTAGGAGCATCTGACAAAATGCTGCCTCACCCCAGTCTCAGCAAATGGAACTCTCAGTCCTTTGCCAGCTGACACTTAAACCACCAGACAGTGGTGATGAACACATGGACCTAAGTGAGAAGGTTTGGGGCAGCATTCAATCTGTGTGAGTCAGGGTTTTCTACAGTTGCTGTTCTGGGCACACCTGAGGTTAAATCCAGCTTCAATCCAGCTTTGGAGCAAGAGCACACATCAGCAAAGTGACCAGTAATTTTCTTTCCCCATTATCTATCTCAAAGGTGAATTTTCTGAGTTATTTAACATTGGGAAAAAAACAGCTTGTCCCTTTGCTGATGTGTTCTCTTGCTCCAAAGGTGGATTGAAGCTGGATTAAACCTTGTGACTACAGGCATAAAAAATAAATAATGATATTTCTAAAAAAAGAAATGCAATGAGAAAAATGCATTTGAAAAAATGCCATCAGAAAAAATGAAACAAAATTTCAAGAATTATGAAAAACAAAGTAGTTACCTCCTAATCACATGAAAAAACTGTAAGGTTTTATTATTGTTTTATCGTTGAAATCTATTACAAAGTTATATATTTCTTGTTCATCCCTAACTCAAATTAAAATATTAATTTTATGTGCATAGAATTATTTGTTTAGTTTTCTCACCTATTTTGGGAGATTGTGGGAGAAACCTAAACTAAGACCGCCTCCAGTAAGTAGCAGAATATCCTGCTAGCAAGGAATAAAGGCATTATCCTTTGCTAATTGCACAGTGCTGTGGCCAGCATGGTCTTTGTGCATTTTCGTGATGTACCTACGACCAGAACTAAAGATGCAGAAGTGTGTATCTACACTGCACATATATGGCTGTCTGTTTTGGCCTTTGTGGATGAAGTGATGATGGTAGTTCCATCCAGAAGGTAAGTAAACCAAATTAACTTTCAGTGCTGGGTTTTCCAGCAATAATTTTTAGCACATTTTAGGAAAGAAGTAGCAGGGCTGTGAAGGGGTTGTATTTAGAAATCCCACCATAGAAGTGCCATAATGACACTATATGCCCCCATCTGGACAGGGCCTAAGTATCATTCATTCTGTTACATGAAGATTGGTGTGTGTGTTTTTTCTAGTAAGCATTTTTTTCCATGTTAAAACAAATGACCTCTTCAGCTATGTCTCATACATTTTGGTTTCTCTCCTAATAGTTGTCTGAATATGTATATTAGTTTCCTAATGCTTGCCCTAAAATAGAGTATTGCATCTAGAGATGAAATAAAGTAGAATGATTGTATCTCTTAACCTTGGCTGTATGTTTCTTTTATGGAGCATAAGAGTGCGGTAGCATTTTAAACTAGATCATGCAAATATCTCATTTCCAGCCAGTGTTCACCTAGAACACTTTGCCCTTTTTTATGTATACTGCTGCCAAGCTTGGTTTTCTTCATCCAATATCTATGCTTCTGATCTCCTTCAACCCTTCTAAATTCAATACTCTACAGAAATTCATCTTGTTAGTTTTGGCCCAGTTTCCCACCCTCTCATGATTCCTTTGAATTTTGTTAGCTATCTTTCCCAGTTTTGTGTCATCTGCATTTACCTTGATCCAAGTTATATATAAGCTGAATGGCACAGAGCCAACAACTGATCTCTTTGACTCTCCTTTTGAAACTGCTTCCTAAAGTGACACAGCCATTAATAATTGATTCCATCTAACCTTTTGCTGAAATGTAACACACCATATCCATGGTATTTTTATCAAACACAGAACTCATCCCCCCAGTAACTCTTGTCCTTTTTTGATAAAGATAATGTTTGCATGATATCTTTATGGCCCATGAGGGTGTAGTACCGCATGTCCCTGCACCCCATGATGCATTGGGTGAGTGTGACATCTGCGTAGATGCACACTCATCCAGCCTCCATTCCTCCATTAGAGCAGAGGTAAGCACTCCTTCCCCTGCTCTCGTCTGGCAGGCTGTAGCCTCTGCACCACCACTGCTCATGCTGGGCCTGCCTAGTCTGATGGCAGTGGCATTCTTATCATTGATCCCAGGAAATGATCCACAGTGCTATACAAACAGAGCTCTTCTTAACAGGTAGAGAGAAGAGTGCTGTGCTTGTAGTGTTCTTCCCCCTGTTGTGTGTCTCTTGCTCTAGTCGCTAGTACTTTCCAAAGTCAGCAGTTATATACTTTTCTAAACATTTTTTCTATGTAAATGACAGACGATCTTTCTGTGCATCAAAAAAGAAATATATCTTGATAATTAAATGTTATCTGTAAAGCTTCTTGCAGCAGTTTAAACTTCCATATTTTTATATGTTAGGATGATTTTTATGGATGATGATACACATTTGAATGTTCTAAGCAATGTGGTTAGTTAAATTTTGGTTAAGTGACAGAGAAATACCATATTTGAATAAAGTTGTAACATGAAGTGAATATTAAAGATTAAGTGTATATTTCCCTGAAGAAGAAGAAGAGTGTCCGAGAAAGCTGCCAGCCCCCTCACACAAACACAGAGCTGATAAGAACGACTCACTTGTCAAGGCAGTTTATTCAGCAGCAGAGCAACGTAGTCCAGAGAGCAAAGGTCAATAAACAGTCCGAGTCCAGGGTTCCAGAGAGCAACACCACGGTCCGGTCCGGAGTCACGAGAGCCAGGTATTCTAGGTCAGATAGAGCAGCTTTCCCAAAAGGTGAACCGATAGCTTCTGACAAAGGGCTTGGGTGTCTGCCCTGTGTTTTAACTCTGCAGATTCAGTTCACAGGTGCAGGTGATCAGCCTGCCTCTGGGTGAGCCTTTTGGATCTTCTTAACCCTTGCTTCTCTGCTCTTCTTTGCTTAAAGCTGAGGATCTCTAGGCTCTGTTGTTCCATGTCTCCCCCATCCTGTACTTCTGCTGTGGCCAGGCTGGGCTGCTGAACCCCAGGCTCCAATGGGGCTGGGGGGTCAGAGCTGGGTCCTGGCATCACCTCAGGTTCCCCCTGTACCTGAGGAAGTGAGTCCTCCTCATCCTCCTCATCCTCTACCTAGCTGACCATGACATCGAGTTGGCTTTTATTTCCCGCTTTTCTTACCCATTTAAGGGGATTCAAAGTAGTTGACAAAACTTTCTATTCTTCCCACAATAGAACACCCTGTGAGGTAGGTGGGGCTGTGAGAGCTCAGAAGAGAGCTGTGACTAGACCAAGGTTACCCAGGAGCTTTTCTGAAGGAATGAAGAATCAAACCTGGTACACCCAGATAAGAGTCCAGCTCCCTAAACTGATTTGAGAAATGTAAGAGTTAATAGTGTACCATTGGCTCAAATAGTCCTTTAGTTTTGCCATGCATGTTTCTGGAGAAACATGGGTTACTTTTTACACCAAGATGTGTGTGTTTTAGGCAAAAAGAAGGTGGCTTTCATATATCTCTTGCCAAACTCATTTTCTGACAAATAAAGCATCATCTGTCTGTCTGTCTGTCTGTCTGTCTGTCTGTCTATGCATATGTCTCCCAGCTTGCCTCCAAAGAGCCCAGGATCATTGATGGCTGGCCATGTTCACCTGGTGATCTCTCATGGGGTGTTTTTCCACTGTCAATTGTACCCAGTTTTGCACCCATTTTTGTACATTTTGGCTGTGAGCTGGATGATCCCATTTCCACTATGGCACCCATTTTGAACCCGATTGTTTCCACTGCCGTGGGGGAAATCCAGATCTTTTTGGCCTTTAATCTGGATTTTCTGTAGACCCCATTAATGGGGTCTACAGTGGGGTCTTCTGCCAGAAAATCCAGATTAAAGGGAGCCTGTTTCCACTGGAAACAGGCAGTGGGGTCCAAAGGAGGCTAGGGGGAAGGGATGCACCTTTGACCCCCCCCCCCCGAACATTGGCTTCGAAGTCACTTCGAAGTCACTTCGAAGTCGACTTCACATTCACTTCAAAGTCACTTTGAAATCACTTCGAAGTCACTTTGAAATCACTTCGAAGTTGCTTCAAAGACTGCACCCCCCTGCCCCCCAAAACACCTGGGGTAATGGAACCTTGTGGGTCAATCCGGATTCCCCAGATGGGTTCAAAGCTGTTTCCACAGCAGGGGTGTTAGCACCCATTCCTAATGGGTGCTACACCTCCTGTGGAAACACATTGGGTGCTTCCCTTAATCCAGATCTACTAGATCCGGATTAAGAAGTGTACCCATTCCTTAGATCCGGATCTTCTTAGATCCAGATCTAAGGGCTGCAGTGGAAAAACACCCATGGCTGAGAAGGGTTTGAATCCAGGGACTCTTAAGCTCTAGCCCATAACTTGACCATCTCAATATTCTGCCAATTACAGTCATGTGGGAAACTGCAAGAATGTTTTTTAAAAGGCATGTACTAATAACTGCATTTGCTAGTATATACCTAGGATACATAAGACCAAATGCAAAGATTTTCTGTAAAGAATATTTTTATTCTTTGTGATCAGTTGGGCTCAGATGCTAGGCAATAATGTGAAATTACCAGATGGAAATAATCTAGCAACATTTTGTCAGGCTCTCAAAATCACCTTCTTCTGGGGTTGTTCCTCAACTCCAGCTTTGGAGGCTTGAAACAAAGGTATACAAAGATGGCCACCAATATGCTCCCTCCCATTCTCTTCCTAGCCTGATTGACCAGGACAAGTCTCTGCAGCATACACTGGGCTGTTGTGAGCTGTTTTAGCAGATTTCTTTTGGATCCTGTTTAAGTGCTTTCTTTTAGTGCCCCTGATAGCAACATGAGAAGTATTATGAAAGTGTGATGAAGTATTACAGCTGATTTATCAGGATTCACAATTCATTTTCTCTGAGGTTGCAAGAAGCCATGAGCAGAGGCCTGGGAAAGTCGGCATCTAAATTCAAGTGGGGTTGCAAGGGTGACAAGAATGGAGAAATGCCATGAGGTAGATCTAGCCAGGTGCTGACCCCCTTAGAATAAATGGAATTATTAGAACAGCAGAATTTGTGGTTTCACAATGTATATTCTCCTAGCAACAAATAATGTCTTCTATAGTTTTGGAGGATGTGAGTTTCCTGTGGGAGATGGAATCCTTGGACTAGATGCCACAATAACCAAAAGGATGTCCCCACTGGCTGATACAGAGAGCTGCTGAAAGATCCAAGGGGGTCAGCAGAGTTGCACTGCTAGTGTTCTTCTTAGTGTGTGTCCTAAGGAAGTAGAACATTTATAGTAATCTAAAATATCTATGATATATACATAAAGCAATATGTTTACTCTGGAATATCTGTTGTATTTCTGGTAGCTAAAGCCATAGTTCCAAAGAAGTAGCCATGTTAGTCTGGTTCAATAAGCGAGGGGGTCTAGTTGCACCTTAGAGACAGCTTGCTTGTTACCCACAACAAACTGGGTCCTGGAGAACAGACTGTTTAGATGGTAAGCATGAGTTGCTGACGGAGATGGGGATGCAGAAGAAAAGAAGAAAACAATTTCTCCTCTTTGTGAGATCAGTCTTCTTTGCTTTCAGAAAGGAGGAGAAGTGAGGAGGGGAAGCCCACAAATCAGGCAAAGGGGAAGGGGCACTGGAGGACTGCTTAAGTCACTTCCTCCCAGGTAAACAATGGGGATTTCCCCCCTTTTCAGCAATAATTAATTGCTGCTAGAAAGAAGAAAACCCAACCACGTGTTTGTGGAAGAGAGAGAAGGGGCAGAAGCAGGCTGAACCCTCTTTTGCTTCTGTCCCTGCTGAAAAGGAAGGAAAGCCAAAGGGGGAAGGAGTAGCATTTCCTCCTCTGAACAACCGATTTTTTTTTTTGTCCTTTTTGGCAGTGATTAAAACCTTTCCTTCCCTGCTAATCTCCTGCTCGGTGGATATTTCCCCATTGTTTTCATTTCATGGCTACTGAAACAAGAGGGGGAAAAATCAATTCACCCCTTTCTGGCATCAATCTTTTTCACTGTCAGAAAGGATTAGGAGAGCTTTGGGGACTGGTTAGGAACACCCCCACCCCCTCACAGGGAACCGTGGACTAAACTTTGTCAGAACAGCTGGCTGGAACACTCAAAACAGCTCCAGCTTTGAGTCAGAACAAATGCAAATTTGCTCTGTGCGGACTGGGCTGTACAATTTTCTGTAATTTAAAAGACTGCTAATAGTTTAGTGCTTTTGTCAAGCAGGTAACACTGTGGCTGACATATCATAGAAGATGCAAGGCTAAATAGCTACAGTTGTACTGAATTGTACTTTGTATTCAGCCTTCTATGGACTGACCATTAGGATTAAATTACAGGCCCATTTTGCACTGGGCCTTATTCTGGATTATATTCTGGACTAGGGCCTACCGTAGTCTGCGTTACCATGTTGACTGCAGGTCCCTAACCCGAGATGGAATTCAGAATAAGATCCAGAGCAGAAAGGGTCCCAGAGAATTGATGTCTTTACATCTGGACCATTTTGACATATATTTAAATTTATAAGAACTTCTAACTAGTAGACATTAAACTTATTTCAACATGCAAAGCTTTGCTAGATGTGAGTAATACCTTTTACATCTACCATCAATGTTAATATGGATGCAGCCTAGGACATTTTTTTTTTACATTCCACATTTCTTATTTGATAACATTTGTTTAAAATGAAAAACAGCAGGACTTCTTTTAAAAGAATGGTTGGTCTTGAAGCAGAGGAGATGGAAATTTGGTGAATTTCTTTCTCAAATGACAGCTCTGTGTTCAACTAATTAATGAGTCATCTGTCAAAATAAACTATATGAACCCAGCCAGAAGAGCACATCATTTGGTTGGTGTTTTCAGCAACCTTTTGAGACATCCTGGAGTAGATGTCTATATCTTTTTCAAATAAATTTGAACAAATTTAGGCACAATTTTTGAGGGAATGGTAGTCTAATTTATCAAATCTGCCCACTAGTGTGTAAATATAGTAATTAAGTAATGAGTGGACAAAGGTACAACCTTGTGTAACTCCCCCAGAAGTTAGAAAAAGCTCCATGGGGAAGTATTATTGTGTAATAAAAATCATCAATTCATTGCTGATTTCTTGCATCTTTCCCATGTTTGATTCTGAAAATCACATCAAAAGCGTCTCTGGAATATATAAAGGATACATTAAAAGATGAATTAGGGTTCTGGCATGATTTTTTAAATAAAGTGCTAGATGATAAAAGTTCATCTATCTAACAAAGTTTCCTGAAGGCAGTCTTGTAATATCCAGGAAACGTGTCTTGCATGTACTTCATTAATGATAATAGAACTCAGATGGAATAATAATTGCTTGGTTCTACCTTGCTATATATTTTAAAGATGCATGTAGAAACAGAAACTCTCTAGTCTATAGATCACAGCTGCTCAGTCCAGAAGCCAATTCGCACTTGGCCCCTTAGATAATTAGTTGACACCTGAGCAGGTGCACCTGCACTTGTAGGAGGCATTTACAGCCTACAAATGCCCCCTTCCTGCCTAGATGTTAACTAATTATAAACTAGCTGTGGTGCAAACAACCCAATCCTCCCCAGTCCCGACCAATTCCTTACCTGATGTGTCCAGCGGAGACCATCTGCACCTTTTCTGGTAAAACGGGGGCCATCTGAGCTGCCATGAAAGGCACTAGTAGTTCAGATAATCCCTGATGTGGCTGTGTGTACGCAGAGCATCATTGTCATTGTGAAACTGGCGCAGCTGCCAAGGGCACTGCAACCAAAAAGGGTGGTGCCCTACATAGAGTCAGATGCATGACTGGACACAGGTAAGTCTCCGGTCGCATTAGGGCAAAGCTAATATGCAGGGCAAAGCTAGTGCGAACACTGGTACATGTTAGTCTTTTATGTACCGTTCCTGTCCAACGGACAGGAAAGTAAATGCAGAAACATCCCTGAACTGAGGAAGAGAATGCACAAACTGGCAGCAACCACTCCAAACTAGGAGATTTATTACTTTCAACTGAGGTACTGAGTCATGGAGGGAGGGAGGGATTAGGGTATGGATTCAGGCAGTAGATTATGTAGTTCCAGGAAGTGAACACTGCATACATATGATGAATTATGGAAAGAGTTTTTCTGCACAGTTGCTGATATACTGTGTTACAGTCTTGACATGCCCTTTTTGACTTTGAATATAGCTGTTTAGCCAAAACTTGATGTATCCTTATTTTCAATCAACTAATTAAGTGATCACTGAATTTTCTTCATTGTAGTGTCCCTTTTGGATTGATCAGACTTTATGTTTCTTTTTAGATTGAGATTCCATTTTAGAATTTACCGTGAGTTCATTCTCCACATTTCCAGGCAAATCACAGATTGTTGTTGCAATTGTATTTAAGGATCCTTTGGGGAAATTTATTTATTACTGCCTCTTTTAATTCTGTCTCACTGGCCAAATAGGCCTTATCTGCTGCAGTTAGTCTGTTGTAGAAAGAGACAGCAGTTTTATCAAGTCTAGCATAACAAGGACAGGTAATTCTGGGACCAAGAATCTGGGAAGGTTGGTGAGCTGGGAAAAGCAGAAGTTGGTATGGCAATGGGAAAGATTCTTCTTGAAACTGATGTATTTGCATTTGTGAGGAATCAGTGAGGACAGGTGGCATGACATTTTGCTGAATTAACCTCTACAAATAGAAAGGGAAGAGGAACTCATTTCATATGGAGAAAGCAATGATTAAAATAGATCCAGATGGCGTACTGTCATGAATGGAGGAGACAAAGGCAGGATCCACTCACTGCTGCTGGCCTGGCATACCTCATCTGCATTGTGGGTCAGTTTACCAGAAGGCCATTTTTGCTCAGGAACACTTCTGGAGAGAAAAAAAATGGTGCTGGACCCTCCTATAACAATGAAAGCCCAATCTGAAGCTGCATCCCATGTTTGCCTGGTGGTAGACTGAAATAGCCACCAGTTCAACACATTAAACTCAAGCAGGAACAAATGATTTAAGCTACCAATTATAGATTGTTGGCATGAATCTTGAAAGGCTAGGGGAAACTTTTATGACTAAGTTTGCAATGGATTAAGTGAAGAGTTGCAAATGATGGTTCTCCTCCCGCTCACTCCAGGTAACCTCCACAATGGATGTATTGCATGGCTCAGCTGGTAACAATATTACAGGAACATAAAACTAGTGAAAAACAAGAGTTTGCTCCAACTGGTGACCAAGAGACAGTCTATGCTGATGGCAAGTCTGCAGAAAGTGCACAAGACAGCAGAAACCTGGTTCAGTATGAGCCCAGAGGAAAAGGCTGAAAAGAGTCAATAAGGACTGTAATCTTACCGTGAGGGCCTAGTCACATTGCAGGCAAATATCTTCAGATATCCTCATATGATATTATATTGACTACTTTTACATTTATGCAGATGGTTTGGAAAGAGATCCTGTAAAAATACAGACAGCCATGCAGTGGGAGGTTTCATGAAATCATGGCCAGGGTTTCTTGAATTTTGCTAACTTCTATAGAAAGTTTCTCCCAGACTACATGGATCTTATCACTCTGTCTTGGTGCATGTGTGTGAGCTTTACGAGTATATGAAGGAACAAACTCTGCACTGTGTACCCTAGTGTAGTCAAAACCATACTTCCTGAAACAGGGATATCAAATAGGCTGTGAAACTTCTTTTATTTTTTTTAAAGTATCTTCTAACTTTATATCCTCAATCTACTTCATTTACATCTGTTGTAATTCTGGTAGCTAAAGCCACAAGAACGTTCAGCCAGTAGAAGTTTGTCCTCTACTAAAAGGACACCATCCATGTACTTACTTTGATCAGCAAATAATGCCAACATTGAAGTATTTGCACATTTTAGCTGTCACAGAACTAGGCCTTTAAAAAGGTATTACTTTCTGCAGTAGAACCATTGGGAAAATGCTAAGACCACTGTGATACATTCCACTGTTTTTAATAATATGTGTACCTAGATATTCCTTGCAGAGCACAGTGCATATTTTATTTCAGTATGAATTTTACTCTGATCCAGCAATTGATCACATGCATGGAAGGCTGTTTCCACAGCCATATTTCTCCAACTAGAATATAATTGGTGAGGCTGAGAAGAAGCAAGAAGGGACAGCTAGCTTATCTTTTTAAAGTTTTGTCTGATTTGCAAGGCATATAGGTTTTGTAGGATCTCATTTTGGGCTGTGTTCTTGTCTTCATTTTGTAATGAAGGGAGAATGTAAACAAATAAAATATTGTATTATTGTGTTGTATGGTACTTGAACTCAAGCTATGATCCAACACAGTAAAATAAAGCACTTCTGAGGCACTTTAGAGAAGGCTTTGAGGTAGAATTGTTCAAACACCAGTCTGCCCCTCCCGCCGATCTTGAACATTCTGTGCTAGAAAAGGTGGGTTAGAGAAGACATTGAGTAATTCCTGAGGCAGCTTTGAGATGCCCCTTTTGTTATATCTGCATACAGCCTTACTTTCCAGTGTCCTGCTCTTAAGACCCTTAAAACCTAGAAATATTAAATTTATATAAAGGCTATTTGATTTTTGTTGACCATTTTCTGCTATGTGCATTCAAAATTTTAAATGAACCTGCCCTGTTCTGCTGAGAACTGTTTAAGCAGTTATTTTTTTTCTTGTCATCTAACCTGCATTTTACTAGGGCCTTCAGCACCTTTTGTTGGATGAAACAAAGTTTATGAAATAAATTTTAAGATTATTTTCTGCAAAGCTGATGATGTATGTTCTTTTACTGAGCTATATCAGAAAATCAATATTTGTAAAATTGAAACAGTATAGGTTTGTATTGATCTATGTGGCTAAATCAAAACTAAAGGCTTTGTAACAGCTTTCTTAGACAGCCAGATACCTACTAGTGGCAAACTATCAATTTTAGCTTTCTACTGATAAATCAACTTGAAAATTGGATGTCAAATTTTTTCAGTGAAGTAGTGATTTTTTCTATGCCCTTTAACCTTGCCTTATATATTAGATTGGTTTATAAGGCTACAATTGCCTTCTGTAGCCCTTTGGTTTTCTTTAATAAAAATGATGTTTAGGTGAAAGTGTATTTTTAAAAAGTTATTAAAACTACATTTTGCTTCATTCTCTGTGTTTCTTGACAGACTCAAAGGATATATATTGCCAGGTTTTTAAAAACTGAATGAATCTGTATGAGACTCATAATAACAGATTTATTCTTCTGGTTTTTGGAAGCATATGCTTTCTTTTTTTTTTTAAAGGCTTATTGATTTTGTTTTATGGTGTTACGATTTTTAATCAGTGTTTAACTGCCTGTTCCAATGATGCATTATGAGGTTGGTTTGTAAGGTTATAAGTGTGTGTGTTTTATCCCTTTCCTTTTTTTTTTCCTTTCCATCTTAATACCCAAATTCCCCCATTCACCTCCCCAAAATAGGTGAGGATTACAGTCTTCTTCAGAATGTAATGGTGTGGCCCTTGATGACATTTGACAGTACTGTGGCTTTCAGCCTCAAGTCCAAACCATAAGTTAACTTGGAAAAGGGTATTGATTGTAAAGTTTTCTGTTGGATAATTACTTCTTACTAGAGAAAAATGTGGTGTGTATTGATCTGTATGGAAGCATTTCAGCAGCAGTTTCCCTTGGTTAGCCATGAGTGTGATCTTTCAGCCATGATAGATGGTGACGTTATGGTGCAGTGTAATAATTTTGTGCTGAAATGAACCACATGTATTCTTCTCTAAGTCACTTTCACCATATCAAGGGGCTACCACAGTCCTGTTTTAAAGGCCATGATTTACTGAACTAATCATTTTCTTTTAATTGAACAAAGTCTTCATGAGCACTTTTGTAGTGCACATATTAGTATTAAAATATTAGTTCTATTTTTATCTTTCTTATCCTTAATTTTTTTGGACTGTATAGTTCAATTTCTCTCCCCTAGTTAATCAGAAAAAAATATTGTCCCTTAAAACCATCTTTGATTTTTTTTAGTAACTGGTGGTTTAGGTAGATAAGGACGAAATAGGTTTGCACCATCTACATAGAAATACTGTATGTCCAGGCCCAATTAATATGATAAGGAGTAGGAAGGGAGGGATGTAATCTATAGTAATATAAAAATGAGAACATCATTATCAATTTACAGTCACAGCATTTTTATTTACATACATGCAAACAATACTGTATTGCGAAAATAGCTTCCGGTAATGACTCTCACTTCATGCTTTATATTTTGTAGGACTACTAACTATTACAGCTAGTACTACCTCATTAAGTTTACAGAAGAATAGGCCTATTATTACTTTAGACTTGTTTCCAAAAGCCAGTGTTATATACACAGGCCTAAATCAATGGCTCTACTCATATAAAAGGCTGGATTATATACCAAGGGCAGCATCTATTTAATTGCCAATTGGTCTCACTGTTAATTTTTCCTAAAGTCTAACTTTAACATAGCCTGAAGCTATAGTTCTTTCTCCAGTTATTAGCTGACTGAATAATTCAGTTCATCTATATTGAGATATTTATAGACTATAGTTGACCCCATGTCTTGCTGCTTATAGACTATCTAAATGTAGCTGATTTAGTAATTTCATAAATCACCATTTATAGGCCTTCGGCTACAATTGCCAAATATTCAAATCCTCTTTAGGCACTGATATGTAGTATCATAAGAAGCTTTTCAAGATTGTTACTTTTTTAAAAGGCAATTTCATGTAATCAAGTAAATGATGTAGAATTATGTAGGTCTTGGAGTAGGGGGGAGAGGCTTGAGTTACGTTTCACCTGCACTGTTTCACAAAAAAAAATCTCTTTCATCATACAATAAGCAGCAAAACTGAATTATTTTTTGATAGATTTGGTAAAAACTTTGTGAAGATTATGTAGCACTACATTGCTACTGCGATGATAATGGTAAATGAGGTAAAGTAGTAATGAATTGTTAATAGTTACTATCTTATCTTAGATTGATATAACACAAAAAAATAATTACCAAGATAGGGAATGATTCTTCTGTGGCTGTGTTAACTAAATTAGCAATGTAATGAATTATAGGATTGGATCCTGACTTTGATTCAGACCAGGACTGCCCTTCTTGTCTCTTTTCCATGCAGGTTCTTTATCATGGAATGGGTTAGACTAATGCATAAATGTTGCAAAGAAAAGGAGCAAATGAGAAAAATCCCTCCCTTGCATGTTCTGGCATGCATTCTCCTTATACTCTGGGATAGCACAGATCTGCAAAAGAGAATCAGCAGAACATGGGGGGAGGAATTGTATAACAATAAGAAAAAAATCAGCTGGCGTATATGAACTTTCCTTATTATTATTATAATAGTTTATTTCTAAAGCGCTGTACATGTACTCAGCGCTGTACAGGAAAAAATAAATTAATAAAACATAGTATAAAACCTACCAGTGGCGTACAATCTAAAGATAAAATGAAATAAGAATAATATACACTAATAAACAAAAACAAAGGAAAAAAATAAAACTTCAATTCAATAAACAGATCAAATATTAAATATTAAGGTATGAAACAAATCACACAAAATCTGGGAACGCTTTCCTGAACAGGAAAGTCTTGAGCTCAGATTCACCAACCTGCACACCCATCGGTCAACAAGGGTTAACTGTATGTACTCCCTTAACCAATCCTGTAGAGTTAATACCACAGCTGTCTTTGTAATGAGTTGGTGTTGCATTGTTTTATAGTGTTAAAAGCTTGATAATTTTTACTGATGACCCTATTTGTATCCTGTAAATAATAAATATTTTTGAATGTCAGTTTCTGTCAGCAAAGATAGAAGCCATCCTTAGTAGATACACTGTATAAGTCAGCATACTTGGCCTTTACTTGCTCAATAGACAACAGCTTAGAGGAGAGCAAAGAGCAGATTCTGCAGCTGAGCCAACAGTGATATTTTGCTTTTAAAATGTGGGCCATATTTTTATACAGAATGTATGAGAGGTATTATAATCAACAGAGTAACTTAGAAAATCAGGTGCCTGAAGAACTTTGTGAGTGCTTTATCGGAATAAAGGCTTACATAAAATGAAATTCTTGAACCTCTTTGTGGCCCGCTACATGCCCTTTTTTGCTGGTTTTAAGCAAATATTTTCACTCTTAATTTCTTCTACTCTGCTTTATTGCCAGTAAAACACTATTTTGCTTTATGAAAATCTTTAATGAAATTGTAAAGAAGGTAATTAGCTATTTGAAATTGTAATAAGTATGCCCTGCCTTTAAATCATGTATTGGTCTAGGTTTATTTCAGTTTCTTTGAGTTTGAGGAGAAACAAAACAAGCTGAAAATAAATAAACTAGCATAGTCAAAAGCTGCTGAACTATTTGTAAAGAGAACCACTTTATCTGCTCTTTTCTTCACAAAATCCAATAAACTACTATTATATTCCTTTTAAATGCTTCCATTACTGGTATTCTATAGCAGACTAATCTCTTGATAATTATAATAAATGCCTATAATCAGAGCAGGAACCATTTAAAATGGGAGGAAAGACTGTTTTCCATCAAATACGTTGTTGTTCTCTGACCTTCAGGGCATTAAAATACATCATACACTACTGGCTATAACCATAGCACAGCTTTTCCAACTAAACTTTGCTCAAGTAAAAATATGTAGTTGAGATTAATGAAAATATGGATTGACATATTAAGAGCTTCCACCACCCCTCTCCAACCTTTCTACAAAACAGGAAGCATTAAATGGGTAATGACACTAGTTTCTAACTGGGTACAAAATCTATAGAGCATAGGCTGCAGCCTTTGTAATTTACCTAGGATGTAAAGATTGCTTTGAAATGTATTGGACAACTCTGTCTAAATGAACTGCTTATACCGCTGCTGAGCTTTATGGAAGTATTGTTTTCCTTCAACAAAAACTGGTATTGTATTCAGATGAACAAACAATCATTTCCAGAGATCATTTAAGTATCTGAAGGCTGATAAAATTACGGGAAATGACTATATGTGATCAGAATGGCTTTCATCTGCATTTTGTTAAACCGAGCATTGATTTCACTTTTCAGCTGCAAACAGCAAGAGGCCAGCTGTGGCCAAAGGAGGGAGCAAACACTGAACCAGGGTCACAATGGAGACTGAGCTGACAGAAAATGCAACACTTTAATGATTAGAGTCTAGCCAAAAAAAAGAAAGAAACCTTCATGTTACTGTTTGAAAATTGTATCCAGCAGATCCAGAGACTGTCAAAGATAGTAGGTTTAAGATATGGGGAACGAAACCTTTGAATTATAAAGAAGTAAACAAAATTATAAGCGAGAACAAATAAAGCAGTTGCAATAGAACTGCAAGACAAAAACAGCCAGATTTAACAGTATTTACCACCTGTGTTAAAAGGAAATTTGTGAAAGAACTTTTTAAAAGTAAATTCCTATTTCAGAACCTATCACAGTGAAACAAAACTTATCCATAATTTTTACAGCTGACTTAAAATATTCTAAAATAGTTTGCATTCCTTAACAGTAATTATTAATGGGCAGTATTATACTATCAGCAAGCAAGCATGCATTTGCAATATACATTGTAATAAAGTTCATTAGTTATATATCATACGCCTAGTCTATAGATTTTATATTAGGCTGAAGATCTACTGAAAACATTTTATCCTTATCTGACATTTCTTCTTGCAGCTTGAAGGGGTAGTGTAGTTAAAAATTAATATGAATCATCAAAAATACTGTATATAACCAACAGTACTTGTGCAAGTTTTAGGTCCCATTCTGACATAAACAGCAGCAACCAAAAATTGTAAGCAGAATTCTTTGCATGTCTGTTTGAACATATTGTCTTAAATGAAAACATCCTATTTTCCCTTTAGTTTACAAACAATATTTCCTGTTGTCACTGCTTTTAGTTGTTTTAAGTTGATATTTTATTATTTTGCACTTGGTTGGAATGTAAATTAGTATATATGTGTCTGCTGAAAGATCATTATAGAACTGTGGTAATTATTCAGACGGGATGCTGTTACTTGTTTTTCTGGCAGGCTTTAATCTCCTTTAATTCAGATTATGTGTTATAATCCTCTTCACAGATAGCCCACAAATATTCATATTAAAATAATTGATTTTTAAAATTACAGTAACAGAAAGCAAGGGAATCAGGCTGTTTTTAATTTTATTATACAATATGAGAAATATCATTTGCATTTTTAAAAGCTTAAAATAAATTAGTTAAAAATAACTATTAGAATGAAAGAGTAGACCTGCTGGGTGGAGGTTTACAAGTTCTTTAGCTTTTTGGTGCATAGTAAAAAGAACACCTCTATTTCTGCTTGCCA
This sequence comes from Aspidoscelis tigris stejnegeri, assembly GCA_023333525.1. Classification (NCBI taxonomy): domain Eukaryota; kingdom Metazoa; phylum Chordata; class Lepidosauria; order Squamata; family Teiidae; genus Aspidoscelis; species Aspidoscelis tigris. Next base: position 247,547,265 of record JALMGA010000001.1, on the reverse strand, counting down.
TGCAAAGAATGTCGTGTTGGATAGTACACAGATGTGCTCTTTACTTGTGTCCTGCTAAAGTATTTCAGAGATTTCTGGGCTTTTACTATTTATTATCTATATATTTGCACTTCCATCCCACCCAGTACTTAAAGGTCTCAGAGCAGATAGTTGCATTAAATCCAGATATAAAAATGAACATATTAAAACAATAACATTGTCTGAAAGTGGGGAGAAAAAGGTGTATCGCCATATAGCCAATGACCAGGGCAAAGAGGTGCATCTTCACTGGCTTCCTAAACATGTAAACTGAAGGTTCCAGTACTAATATGATGGTGTTTTTCTTTTCGTCTTATTCATTCATTCATTCATTCATTTGTAGGTATATGGCACCACACAATTTGTCAGCAATCAGGGCAGCTTACCAATGAAAAGAAAAACTAAAGTGACAGTTAAAATCTAGCTATGAATTCATTTTATAGTTTGGACTGTAAATCACCTTGGGGTTTTTGAAGAAAGGCATCAATAAGCACAGTAATAATAATGACGCCGGAATCATGGGATGTTTCTGCTCTAACCAGTATATCAGCACAGGCATACTAGATCCCTGTTGTCCTCACACTAGTGTGGTCTGAGAAAGGCCAGATTTTGACCACATCAGCTCTGGGAACAGTGCTGTATCCTTAGTCCACTGGTAGACCTTGATGAAGTAGTCCACCAGGAGATTACTGATGGTTTATCTGTCCAGAGAGGGCATGTAGATAGCACACCTCTGTGGACTGGTATTATGGCTCTGGTCATTTGTCAGCCAGGTACCCAAAGTAGCACCAGAAGTGAGCCACTCCTTGGCATGCAGGGAAGAAAGCCCTAGCCAGAACCATTGAAGCCCTGGGATTTTTCAGTACTGGCCTTCAAAGTGGGCTGGAAAGTAGAGTGAGCTATGTTAGTCCAGCCTACCACAGGCAAGACTACATAACCTAGGGTAGTGGCAGTGGCCCTAGATTCCTAAAAAATTAGCAAGAGAGAGTCTAATTCAGGAGAAGGTAGGTAGACTGCATGAATCTCGGACCTCTGTGACATGGAATATTGACAGCTATCAATATAATAAGGAAAGAGATATAGTGATGAGGCTGAGTCACCTCTGTTAGAATCCTGGAGATGTGGTGTGACATTAAAAAACACCTCCTCTCAATTACATCATTTATATAACAGAATACTCAGGGACAGAACTGGCTCTCATTTTCCATAGTTTAGCACAAGAAATTAATAATGGGAAAGAATACATGTGCATTGTATGTTCCCTGAAAGCTTCCAGTGACACTGCAAGGTTCCTGTTTGGGATGGTCTAGAACCCTGGCCAGGAGTGTTCCAGTTAGGGTACAGCATCAGCTTGTTGTGGCACCAACTTGGATTTTTGTTGTTGTAAAACTTTGCCTTAAAATTATACTAATATCAATACGATCCAAGCATGTAGTGTAAACTCATGTATGCTTATTTTTAAGTAGCAAAATTATAAATATCTAGTTGATAACTGATCTAAACCATACATGGAGAAATAAATACCAAATTAAAATCCCTTATTTCAGCATTCCTTGGTTCAGAAAACAGTAGTTTGATTTTGAATACATATTCCTTTAAATATTTTTTCAAAAAATGACCATAACCATAGATTTTCAGAGTTTTAAAATTCACATATAAGCTATGTCCACCCTGAAGGCATTTCCACACATACAAGACCCTCTGCCATCCAGGAAACCGTGCTCCACAGCTATAGTAGCTGTGTCTTGGATGCAACTAGTATGCACTTATACGCACCTCTTCTGGGCGAAGGTGACGGGGGAGTGATTCAGCCACAGTTGTGTGTTGTGTCGCCCAGTTGCCACACCAACGATGCTGCCCATGCCTGTTCTTGTCTCAAAGCAATCACCACTAGCTAAGCAGCAGTCACACACTTGTCCTGTGCTAGGGGAAGTCCCGGGTAAGTTTCAGGTGCGAGGGCATTGCAGGATGCAGACATCTGATGTATCTTACAAGTTTTCCAGCCTTTGTGGTTAATCAAGGTGCAGAAAGGCCCTTTAAGATTAAGCCCAAGTAAAACTGAATTGCTAGGTTGAACACAATAAGGGAAGAGTTAAGTGGTTTTTTTAAAAAACTGACAAAATTATTTGTATACTGGTTCTTAATCATAAAGTAGACAATTCTTTAAATAGTGTTGTGAATATAGTCTTTTTCCTATGATATTAGTGTCATATTTCATAGATTCTAGGCCTGTTCAATATTATCTATGTACATAATTGCTTCCAATACTAAAAGCTAATTGTGTGACAAATGAGGCTTCCTTAAATTCAGAATCATTGATGGATGATTTTTAAATCCAGTGGAAGTTTCTGTCAGAGAAATATAGTGAGATTTTCTTTAATCAATATTCTTTTCTAATTTTCTGAATATTTTGAAGAAGTATACTGTCCAAAATACCTCACCTAACTCTTTCAATTGATGGAAATCTATATTCAATTAAAATGTCTTCTGTCAGCTGAGAAGCACAGCTGGATACAACTTCAAGTATTTGCAGTGTACTAAAACCTAAATTAGACCAGGTTTGTTTCCTCTCCTTATTGACACTTTTGTGGCTTATAGTGGGATTTGTGTAGCTTAACTTTTTTCATAATGAAGATTGTAATTTGAAATTCTTCCTATGACTTTTCAGTGATATTTTAACTTCAACCCTGAGGTAAGATGTTTTACACCATGATTTTGCTGACAGTTTGATGAAGATAACTTTAATCACTCTCAGGAAAAGATGAACCATTATTTCTCAAGTACTCAGAAAGTACTAGAAAGTGAACCTTACCATCTATTAAAAGTTTATTATTAACTTTTTAAAGTCTGGTTGTTGATTATTTCATGAGATTTAATTAATTATATATCATGATTTATAAAACTAAATGTTTTAGTTTTTCCTACTTTTTTCATTCTTTTAATGGCTCACAGTTATTTTTCTTCTCAAATAATTTTCAGTGTGTTATAACCAATGTTATTTAAGCTATTAAATATTAATCAAAAATAATTTATTTAAGATATTTCTCCCTTTTATAAAATGCATATTAAAAAGTACTTCTTTAGTGCTCATAAAAGTTATTTCTTGATTGTGTCTGTGTACCCAAGTCATAGAGTAGAATTTTAAAGATTCAGTCAAGCAAATTAATAAGTAGCAAATTAATTTCTCTTTTGAAATGCTTCCTGTAAAAATGTTGTGGGGAAAAATATTTGTATACATGCATAAAAGTAATGCAAAATAATCATTTGAAATTGTGCATATAAGGGTTAAGTTGTTGTGTATGAAAGTAATAAGCTTCTGTGCAGACATTTTGGTCCCATTTGCAGTTATTGTCTAGTGAGTAAAGGTCCACTCACTGATTAAATGGGTCCATATGTTGCTGCTGTCCACAACTTGACCAGGACCAGCTAGATGTCTCCCAGGCAGCAGTGTCTGCACCTTCTCCTTATACTACATGCTGGAACAACTGTGGCTTTGCAGTTATACACCAAGTAACACACCCATGTGCAGTGACAATGAGAACAAGGTCAGTCCAGAGAGTTTAGTCAGGGAGCCAGAAAGTCAAAGTTTAGTCAGAGCAAGCCAGAGGGTCGTCAGACAGTCAAGGGTCAGGAGTCTACACACAAGCTTGGGGTTGCCAGAAAAGACCTTTGTTTGCAACAGAGGCTGCTGAGTGGGATGTCCTTATGAAGAGCTGGGACTGTCACTCCCCCTCCGGTGCAGCTTTTGGCATGGAGGCGGGCGGATTGCTGCAGGTGTTTTCTCTCCAGAGAGAAATTGCCTCTGGGCATGCTTCAGAGTCTGACTTTGAGCCATCCACATCTGAGGGGACAGAAGCAGGTTCTATGGCAAGCCCCTGTAGTGCGGGTCCCTCCTTTGGGCTGGCGGAGGTGGATCCCTCCTCATTTGAGAAGTCAGAGAGGGCACAAGTCATGACTTGGCTTGGCTTGGCCATCTGTTGGACGCCCAGTACAGGGCTTTACCACCCTTTGAAGTGCATATGGCTCCCACCGCACCTCAACCATGCTCAGCTGCTAAGGGCAAACAGGGCCTTCCATTCCTTGTACAAGACCAGTGATTTTAACAAAGGAGAACAGTGCTGCGTAAAGCATCTGGGAAAGACAGAATCACTTGTATTCGAGCACTGTTAATGTTTGGGCAGTACATCATTCCTCCTACAAACTATTAGTTCTGTCTCTAGATACTACTGCATTATGAAATTGCAGTAAGAGACATGTACACGGTGATCACTTTTCCCAGCTGCTGGTGTTCCATTACCACAAATGATGTGGATAGCATAGTTTGCATTGCTTGAAACATCACATTTTATTGGCCATATAAATGCAAAACTGCATTATATAAATATGACAGATTGCTGTATTCTGTATAACATAATCAGAATACAATTTTATTCAATTTATACAAATGCTCATCATTCATTATTATTTGTGACTAAAGAAAAATAGTAAAAATAGAAGGTATCGAATTTAAAGGTTTCAGTAGTGCACTTTAAAGGTACACATTTTAGCTTATCATTGAGATAAAGTATAACAATTAAAGTTTGAAATTAATAAGATTTGTCTTGATAAAACGAGATTATTTTTCTAAAGAATATTAAACCCTCATGCTTCAGTGCATAAGACAACTGCTAACTGATGAAGGTTAAGTACAGCTTATCCCTGGTGTGACATTTATTCCATAAATGTCAACTACAAAGTTTCTTGCACCTTCCTTGAAAACATCTGGGTTTTGCCTGTTTTCAGAATGACCTAGTTGAACCAGCTGTCTGATCAAATGTCTTGCTTTTGAGCCTGGTTCCTTTTAAAGATGCCGGCTTCTTGTATCTATCTAAATAATTCCTTTTCAGTAACACGTACAACTTTCTGTAATTTGAATTTCAAAAAAGTGTAATGCTGTAATTCATTTTCACAAGGAAAAGTTCTAGATGGGTGTTTTCTTAGAGGGCTGCCCATTTCCCACCAGCATGTCAGCACCTGTAAACTTTCTGCCAACAGCAGCTTTCCTGATCTGATTGCTTACAGGTAACTATATACATGAAAGTAATGAACAATGAAGGACCAAGGCATGTTTCAAATTACTAATTTGGTTCTCTGTAAAAGGAAACCATTAGGCATGCTAGAACTTTCTTTCAGGCTTTAACAAATCATTTATAATTGTGAAAAAGATTTTGACACGCTCTGTGTTTTTTATTAAAAGTTTATAGTGTCTTTCTGTGGTGATTATCAGCCAGGTCATGATAAGTTACTGACCTCAAACCTTTTTGAATTATTTTTGAGCAGAAATGTAAGGAAGAGCATCTAGAGATGATGTTAAAAAAAAGAAATCAGTGTAGGTGACTTCTCTACTGTTTTAAAAGAAAGAAAGAAATCACTGTAGATGCCTTCTCCACTGAATAAACATTGCTGGAGATAAATAACTTTCATTTCCCAAAGGCCAGGTGCAACTAAGGGTGTTTTTCCACTGTCAAAAAGTACCCATTTTTGCACCCATTAAGGACCCATTTGGGTGTGAGCCGGATGACCCCATTTCCACCACGGCACCCATTTGGGACCCGATTGCTTCCACTGCCGGATCAAATGGGTACTTTCTGCCCTTTAATCCGGATTTTCTGTAGACCCCATTAATGGTGTCTACAGTGGGGTCTTCTGCCAGAAAATCTGGATTAAAGGGAGCCTGTTTGCACAGCAAACAGGCAATGGGGTCTAGAGGAGGCTAGGGGGAGGGGATGCACCCATCGGGGGGGAGCCCCGAAGTTCCAGCTTCAGAGTGATTTTGGAGTCATTTCTCTGAAGTCCCTCCGAAGAAATCAGCAGAGTCTTCGAAGCCGCTCTGGAGTCCCTTCAGAGCACCTCCGAAGTCTACGCTGATCTCTTTGGAGAGACCGGCGGCGAGACTCCGAAGTCCCTCCGAAGCGATAGACAGAGACTTCAGAGTCTCGCCACCGGTCTCTCCAAATAGATCAGCGCAGACTTCGGAGGTGCTCCAAAGGGACTCCGGAGTGGCTTCGAAATCTCTGCCGATCTCTTTGGAGGGACTTCAGAGGGGAGTCCACGCGGTCTGATCTAATAGTGCACCGACCATGCTGACAGCTCTGGAGCCTCTCCGAAGGCGACCTCTTCAGAGGGACTTCAGAGTCATTTTGAAATTATTTCGAAATGACTCTGAAGTGACTCCGAAGCTGGGACTTCGGAGATCGCACCCCCCTGTCCTCAGAGACACCTGGGATGACGGACTGACCTCTTGGGGGTCGATCCGGATTCCCCACATGGGTGCAAATGTGTTTCCACGGCAGGGGGGTTAGCACCCATTGCTAATGGGTGCTGCACCTCCTGTGGAAACACATTGGGTGCTTCCCTTAATCCGGAAGATCCATTCCTTAGATCCAGATCTTCTTAGATCCGGATCTAAGGGCTGCAGTGGAAAAACACCTAACTCTGCACTCACAGCTTTTAGAATGTGGTCAGTGATAGAGCATCATATCCTCTATTTGTTTCTTTTCCTGAGACTGTGAATAGCGAGCTCCAGAGCTTCATGGACATCAGGGAACATGGTTGTAGGCTCTTTCTGCACTAGGCATGATTTTGTTCTGGATGCTAGCTTAGACTACTGCAGCCCCAGGCAGGACCTACCATAGTCTGTACTAGAACAAGTCCCTATTCCAGGCTATAATCCAAAATAAGCCCTAGTGCAAAAGGGACCATAGTTCATAACCTTTTCCTGTTGGCTGAGTGTACAGATTTTCTTTAAATGAAAAATCCCTAGGAGAGAGAGAATGTTTGTTTTGTTAGTTGGGTTTTTATTTTATTTTATTTTGTGAAAACTGTTTTAAGATTTTATAATGGTGTGAGATATATAAATATTTTATTTATTTTTTCATTTATTACATTATATTTTACACCACTGTATACTTGACAGTTTCAGGGTGGTTTACAGTTAAATTTCTTAGGTTCTTACATCCTTATGCCTCCAATGGCCAACTGCTGGGAGACTTATATGGAGGGCATATTATTGTGCTCGTGGCATCAAATTTGGTGGCAGAAGAAGAGTTCTTCGAGTAGAACTGGAGCAGTTGGGGTTGTATTTCAGCAACAACTTTAGAGCAAAATACATGTTGCTGCATTTTAGATAAATAATAAATTTTGCAAGGTAAAATTGACACATGCAAGAAGGATTAAGCTCCTTTTCCATGAACCTGCTATTAATCTCTCATAAAAGATTATTTGTTGTTGTTTTAAGTACTCTAACCTTTCAAGCACATCAGTTGTTAAAAGTTATCCACAAATTAATTGTGTCAAGTCAATTCACCATGAATTCCCCAGTCCCCTAGCCTTGCTAGTGAGGTGAACTAGGCTTTGGCCCAATAGTAGCTGAAACTTAACGGAGTTTTTTGAAGTGGTTCAACTGACTTGTCCCCCTTTCTCACCTCAGACTACAGCCTTACCCCTTTTCTCTTTGAACTATTGACTCGTCTTTTTTGAGCATATCTACCTGCTGACCTAGTTTAGCAGACTAACATCTTCAACATAGTTGCAATGTAATATTCCCATACTCTTACACTGCCTTTGGAGTATTGACTATAGGTCTTCCCTAAAGACCACACAACTGAAGTGTATGGTTCTGCTTCTGAGAAGGCCTTGAATGCAATAGGTTGTGTTTGAGGCCTTCCAAAAAAGCAGAGATATTCATGTAAGCAGCATGATCTGCTGGGAAGATCTATAGTCCATTACCAAAAGGCAACAGTAGTGCATGGAAGTGGCACTTTGGAACCATATGGCAGATAGCAGCTGGCTGGGCTGGGCTGGTAGGTAGCCCCAGTCCAAAGCTGAGAAGCGGCAGTATGAAGGGAGAAGGGAGAAGGCCCTGGTTTGAGAGAAAAGGGAAGGAGACCTAACTATGAGGGGAGAAGCAGAAAGCAACTGGGCAATGGAAGAAATGGAGAAGGTTCAACAACCACATTCAAACCAATCAGCTGGTGGGGTAAACCAAATAGTCAGTTTGAGGAGGCATATGAGATGTTTTAAGGATGATGAGATTCTGTTCAGTAGTAATCAGACCAGGTAGAACTGGCTCATGCACATTATTAGTATTTATTTTTAACTCTTTTATTTATAGATTTTTATTTCTGAGGATCACATATCACCCAGGTAATACAAACACCAGTTTCAATAATTCACCAGCTACTGAATTAAAACACATCATATATCATACTAAGTACTAGGGAGCTTTGCTTTCTTCATTTCCCCATATTTCCTAATTAATTTACATTACATATATAACTAAAGTTTAAGCATTATTTTATCGTCCAATAACAACTTTTTTTTGCATGTATACATCAACGTCACATTATTAGTATAGAGACTCTCAATAAGACCCCTAGCTAGAATGAAAAAAGGCAAATAAATGTATGTATTTATATTTTGAATAGAATATGAGTTAACAGTGGTTTCTGAATCATTCTGTAAAACTTTAATATTGGATCTGAATGCAAAATAGCCAGTGTAACATGAAGATGGCTATGGACGTTAATGGCTTGTTTTAGCTGGAAGCTATAAAATCATCCAAGGGTCTCTGTTGGTGTTGGAATAATAACTTACCTAGACAATTACCACATGGTGGAATATTTTTGCAGCTCTAATTCAGTGTTATTAATAATGAATAAAATTGCAATTTTCTCAGGTTGCTGGGGGCAATGGGGAATTATTTCAATGAATATTTCAACACATTATTTTAATCATACTTCCACAAAATTCAAGTGGGCAATATTTTATACTTTCAAGTTTAGGCAGCTAAGGAGACATAACCATTAAAGTGCAAAATATTTGCTCTTAGGTCCATTTTACAATTTACAGTCTTTTTTTTAATGCTGTAAAAGAAAGAAAGCTGTATCATTAATACTTGTAATTTGATGCAGGATTTGTTAATGGGCTTGTTCTGATTAATGGCTTAGATTTTTTTCTCGTTAAGCAGAGCTTTTTGTAGATGGGAGGCTGAATCCTTGAATCTTAAAAAAGCTTTCAAATACTACACTTTATAATGTAATTCTTTTCTTATAATTGTTCAAAAGAAGTAACGAAATGTTTTCTTGAACTATTCTTTGTTTGCTGATCTACTAGACATTGATCTTTCATTTTGATCTTTGTTTTTTCTTAGCCAACTACATGATTTCTGGCGCTTAGATTATTGGGAAGATGATCTGCGCCGACGAAGACGATTTGTTCGCAATGCCTTTGGCTCCACTCACTCGGATGCCTTGCTCAAATCTGCAGTGGAGTATGGTTAGTACTTGTTATAACACACACTTTCTAAAAGGCTCATTTTTGGTTGTGGAAACGAGCTAATTTTTTCTACTCTTGTATTTTTTTTGATAATCTTAATGATCACTTGAAAATCACATCTAGTTATGAACAACTCTGGTTTTATATTTCCCATATTCTACTTATGCCTGGGAAAGAGCTTGCATTTTATTTGATAGAGTCTGCACAGAGTTAACACGGCTCAGTGGCAGAACATTTGCTCTGTATGCAGAAGGTCCCATGTTGGAACTCCCTGGAAGACAATGACAAATCTCTACGCATGCAGAGACTGCATCTGTAGCTATATTATCCACATGTATGAAAAATGCCTAACTATTATACAGGACAGAATAACTTTCACAAATGTGGTGCCCTCCATCTGCTTTGGGTTACAGCCAACTGCCCTAGTAGGCATTAAGAAGTGATCTTCCTTTTACTGTTATAATTTTTGCAATTCGTATAAATGTATGAAAAAGTGCAAAGAGCTTTCAGAGAGTAAGAGTAATTGAGGTGTTTGTGGTCCTCTCTGTCCATGAGGAACTCCAAAAATGGAGAACTAAAGCAAAGTAGGGTTGATCTTGAAAACATTTGGGAAGCTGCTATTAGTGCAGAACACTTCAGCACATGTAGTAAATATCTTCATTAGGTGCCACAAGTATGCCGTATATGCCACTATACAGTGCTTATTCACTATGAGACAAAGTCAACCTGAGTAAACAAATAATGAAGTAAAAACATCTAACACTTGGAGAACCTATGGGAAAAATTGTCCTTTTCATTACTTAGTCAACAAAAAAACCCAAATTTAATTACATAAGAACATAAGAGAAGCCCTGCTGGATCAGGCCACAGCCCATCTAGTCCAGCATCCCTGTCTCATACAGTGGCCCACCAAATGCTGATGGAGATCTCAAGTGGAATCAAAGACAAACATTTTCCTGCTCTCGATACCCAGCAAATGGCTTTAGAAGCATCCTGCTTCCCCCCTCCCGCCCGCCTGAAAGATGTACCTAGGCATTCATTCTAGTAGCCATTAATATGTCTGTTGTCTATAAATTTGTCTAACCCTACCTTAAAGCCATCTAGACTGGTAGCTGTTACCACCTCTTCTGGCAGCAAATTCCATAAACCGATGACCCTCTGGGTGAAGAAATACTTGCCCTTGTCTGATCCGACTCTCCTACTCTTCAGCTTCATGGAGTGGCCCCTGGTTCTAGTGTTGTGTGACAGAAAAAAGAAATTTCAAATTTCAAAATAAATTTTCTCTATCCACCTTTTCTATACCGTGCATAATTTTATATACTTCAATCAGGTCCCATCTTAAACTCCGTCTCTCCAGACTAAAGAGGCCTGGATGTTGTAGCCTGATTTCATGAGGGAGGTGTTCCAGCCCCTTAATCATTCTGGTTGCCCTTTTCTGCACCTTTTCCAGTTCCACAATATCGTTATTGAGGTGTGGCAACCATAATTGTACACAATATTCCAAATGTGGCCTCACCATAGATTTATAGAGAGGCAAAATAACACTTGCTGACTTATTTTCTATTCCCTTCCTAATTATTCCCAGCATTGACTTAGCTTTCTATGCTGCTTCTGCGCACTGGGCTGACACATTCATTGAACTGCCCACCAGAACCCCGAGATCCCTTTCCTGCTGTGCTGCAGAAAGCTCAGTCCTCATTAGTGTATAGACATAATTTAGATTTTTGGCCCCAATGTGCAGTACTTTGCACTTGTTAAGATTAAAACACATTTGCCACTTAGTTGCCCAGTCACCCAATGCTAAGGGATCCCTCTGGAGCTCTTGGCAATCTATTTTGGTTTTTACTACCCTAAATAATTAGTATTATCAGCAAACTTTGCTATTTTACTATGTACTCCTCCTTCTAGATCATTGATGAATAAATTAAAAAGCATTGGTCCCAACACTGAACCTTGGGGCACCCCACTTTTTTACCTCTTTCCACCCTGGGAAATGGCCATTTATTACTACTCTCTGCTTCCTACCCTTAAGCCAGACACAAATCCAGGATAGATGTTTGCTGAGTTTACTCAGTAGCCTTTGATGTGGGACTTTGTCAAAAGCCTTCTGAAATCCAGATAGACAATGCCTACTGGTTTGCCTTATCCACATGTTTGTTGCCACTCTCAAAGAATTCCAACAAGTTTGTAAGGCATGATTTACCTTTGCAGAAGCCATGTGCACACTAATTTTGTCTTTAATTATGGTTCCCATCACCTTACATCAGTGGTTCACAACCTGTGGGTTGCGACCCCTTTTGGAGTTGATCTACTCTTTCACAGGGGTCGTCTAAGACCATTGGAAAGTATTATGCTTTAATTATGTTCAGTTTGTAACAATGAAAATAGATCCTGCATATCAGATACTTACTTTACAATTCATAACAGTAGCAAAATTACAGTTATGAAGTAGCAATGAAAATTATTTTATGGTTGGGAGTGACCACAACATGAATAAATGTATTAAAGGGTTGCAGCTTTAGGAAGGTTGAGAACCTCTGCCTTACATGGAACAGACATTAAGCTAACTGGTCTATAATTACCTGGATCATCCCTAGATCCTTGATACTATACGTAAATCAAAAGAAATTCTATAAGAGATTAGAAGTAAAGTTATCAAAGTATAAGCAACTGCTAACCAGGAGAAACATAATGGTTCATCTTACATTTACTAAAAAACACTGTGATTACCACCAGACCTTTAGGGACAAAGTTCTTTTAACTGATGAGTCAAAGGTGGAGCTTTTTGGAATACATGTGTCCTGTTGCATCTGGTATCATAACACAGCATTCCACAATAAGAACACCACACCAATAGATCACATGGTGGTGATAATAACATGGTGTGGTGACACTTTGCTGCTTCAGGGCCGGAGTGACTTGATTGAACCATAAATTTTGCTTTCTGTCAGAAAATCTTGAAGGAGAATGTCTGGTCATGAGTCTGTGATCTGAAGCTCAAATGCAATAGTGATATGCAGCAAGACAACAATCCAAAGTACAAGAGCAAGTCTACCACTCAAAAAAAGCAAAACTAACATTCTGGAGTGGCCTAGTCAATGTCTGTATTGAGTGTCTTTGACTGTCTTTGACTGTATTGAGTTGCTGTGGCAAGGGCTTAAATGGGCAGTTCGTGCTTAAAAGCCCTCAAGGTTAAATCAGTTCTGCAAATGGGGGGGGGGGGGGATTTGAAAGACATCTCCAGTTATCAAAAGCATTTGGTTGAAGTTGTCCTGCTGAAGGCTGCACCACCAAGGTATTACATTTAAGGGGACAGTTACTGTATTTGTTACATGGGTGGTATAGGTGTTGGGTACCTTTTTTCCTTCAGTAAATGAAATGATGATTTGAAAGCTGCATTTTGCATTTACTCAGGTTGTTTTTGTTTCGTTAAATTTTCTTCAAAGATCTGAAAAACAATTAAGTGTGACAAATATGCAGAAATCAGCAAGGAGACAAACAGAGATTCCTGAATGCACATTACATGAACGTAAACTGTCTTGGTTGTAATTGGTAGTACTGCAAAGTGGGGAACTTATCTTTTTTCTGCTCTCGACATCACTGCCATTACAAGATCCTTCTTGGTCAGGCCTACAGCACATGAGAGCAAACATACACGTTATATCAATATGTACCCATAATGAGTGAGTACATACCCTACTTTGTGGTTCAACTCACAAGTAAGCAAGTGCATATCCCTAAGGAAAAATTCCTTTTTCATATCACTGTGCATCATGGGGAATTATTTTGTGAATGGCAGAGACACGTAGTGGGACTTCTTTTTTTTTTTTTTAGAGATAAGGAAGATGTTTAATGAACCATCCTTTTGTTGTTAACTTTGCTATAGAATGATGTGCCACAGGAAAAGGAAATTATTTGCATGTGTCATATTACCATAAAGTCTCTTGAAGGCAAAGAGTAAGGAATGTTAGCAACAGTAGTATTGCAGGGAGATAGAAATGTGTAGTTAAAAAAGAGCTAGTACAAATTTTGCAAAATATTGTACATATATGTCAACTAAATACCATAAGGTAAAAACCTTACAGTATTTGTCAGAGGATGAAGGGAATAGGTTGCAGCTCCTCTCTATGATTAGTACTAAATTCCTTTTTCATGGCCTTTTCCTCTAGTAACCAGCTGTGAAAAATTCACTTATTGGACCATATTTGCACAAAGATTATAGAATTGCTATTCCTAATGGCACATACCAACAGAACTTAGATTTAAACTTCTTAAAATCTCATTGATTTGTTTCTCAGAGGAAATGAACCATGCACTGCAGTTTAATACCACAGTATCCTACACTTGCATAATTAGTTAAATTATGCAAATATTTTATGTTTCCAGAGTAATAAACTGAGATATTTGGACTGGGCAGCATATTATTTCTCTCTCTCTCTTTTAACTGAATAAAAAGTTGGATATGCAAAAGAAAAGTATCAGGTTACAGCATATAAGATATATAAAATAAGCCCAGAACTATTAGTGACTATGCGTAACAAAACAGTTCATTATTAGTATAGTCCGGTGATGGCCAACCTATGACACGCGTGTCACAGGTGACACGCCAAGCCCTTTTAGGTGACACACCTGGTCACCCTGGCACCTGGGCATATAGTGCTTGCTTGCTCTTGAAGTGTACAAAATACCAGTTGAAGATTTAGCAAATGTAAAGAATTATTCATTTTTGCTTTTAATAAAATACATGTATCAAAAATATAACTTTCTTACTAGAGCTACAAATATCACAAAATTATGGATATTTCTGGAAGTGACACAGCACCCGAGTTAAGCTAGGTTTTCTTGTGAATTTTGACACACCAAGCTCAAAAGGTTAGCCATCACTGGTATAGTCCCTTGTTTTTTCTGAAGTCACAAGGTTTGGTAATAGTATTTTTCTTTTAATAAGAACTAAGATTTCACCATTCTGTTCTGAAAATATGATAGTCAAAGCCATGTCCACCTCTTCATATTACAGGAGTTACACAGATTTTTTCAGCTATCAGTGACAGATAATTTATTTATTTTTTAAGTATCTGATAGCCATGAAAAATCCTAAGGAACCACTACCTTCTTTTTTCTGGATCCAGATTAGTAAGGTCTTGGTTGAAATTAATGAAATCATGCCCAGTTAAGGCACTCAAACCACCTTGGTCACCCTGGGTGGTGTCACTCTGTTGGATTCCTCATAGGTTTTTGATACCAATGTCTGTGGTATTCTTATGGAAAGTCTGGGAGTTGGAGGCATCACATTGCAATGGTTCTGTTCCTATTTCTAAGGCCTGTGTCAGAGAGTATGTGCAAGAGACATTTGCTTGATGCTCTGAGAACTCATGGATCAATCTTATCTGCCATACTCTGTGGTAGACATATATAAAGCCACAGGGAAGAAGAAGAAGAGTTGGCTTTTCTACCCTGCTTTTCTCACCCATTTAAGGGGACTCAAAGCGGCTGACAAAGCTTCTGTTCTTCTCCCCACAGCAAAACACTCTGTGAGGTGGGTGGGGCTGTGAGAGCTCAGAAGAGAGCTGTGACTAGCCCAAGGTCACCCAGCTGGCTTCATGGGGGAGGGCAGAATCGAACTTGGTATTCCCAGATAAGTGTCCAGCTCCCTAACCACTAGACCAAACTGGCTCACCAAACTGGGAGAGATCATCAGGAATTTTTTACTGAGATGTCATCAATACGCAGATGACATCAGCTCTATCAATCCATGTATCTGGATCAGGAGAGGCAGTTGAAGTGCTTGACAGTGCTTGTAAGGCAGTAATGGGCTGGACTGAACAAATAAATTGAAACTGAATCCAGACAAGATGGAGGTGCTGTGTGTTAAAAGGTCTCATGTCCACGAAGCAGGGAGGCATCCTGTTCTGCATAACTGTAGTACGTTCTAAATGAGGATGTCCTTGAAGATTATTTGGAAGTTGCAGCTAGTGCAGAATGTAGCAGCTAGAGTGCTAACTGGCATTGCTGGTTGGACGTATATCAAGCTGGTCCAAAGACAACTGCACAAGCTGCCCATTTGCTACTGAGCCCAGTTCAAGGTACTGACATTAACTTACACAGGCCTAAACGCCTTAGGCCCTGAATATCTAAATGGACACCTGCTCCCACATAGAGCTGCCTGTGCCCTATGTGAGACCCTCTTGTTGGTGGGTATGGCTGGGAGGGCATTCTTGGTCATAGTCCCTATGTTATGGAACAGTCTCCACTCTAAAGTGTATCAGGCACCTTCTTTATATATATTTAGATGACAAGTAAAGACATATCTCAGACAAGGGGAAATATTTCTTCACCCAGAGGGTTATCACCCAGAGCGTTATGGAATTAGCTGCCAGAAGAGATGGTAACAGCAACCAGACTAGATGGTTTTTAAGAAAGGGTTAGACAAACTTATGGATGACAGATGTATCAAAGGCTACTAAAATGGATGCCTAGGTACATCTTCCAGGCTGGGGGTGGGTGGGGACAGGCAGGATGACTCTAAGGCCATTTGCTGGAATTTTAAGAACAGGTGAACGTTTGCCCTTATCTTCTACTTGAGATGCCCATGAGCAGTTGGTGTGCCACTGTGGCTTTGATCCAACAAGGCTCCTGTTATGTTCTTATGTTCTCTTATGTTCTTTTCCTTTGGCTAATGGCAAAGCATCCCGTCTCAGCGCAGGCACTGTCATTGGCTTAACTAAGACTTTTTATCTATTTCTGTGCTGATTTCCCACCCTTAGACCTGGTGTGAGAGTTGAGTGGTCTGAATCTTACCCAGCTTTGTTTAGTGAAGCATTAACATATACTGGGAGATTATAATGGAACGGTATGTTCTAAAGGAACATGAAGTTAGCACTTTCCTGCATCTAAACAGATGTGAGACTGGTCAGTGGAAGATCTTTTTAGAATTGCTTCAGGATCTTAACATGGAAACGGGTTTAGAAATACTTGACATAAAATAAAAGTAAACCATTCTATTAGAAACTACATTTATGTCTAGAGTTCTGTAATAGAATGAGAATAAATGTATTAAAATGAATTTTAAAAGTACCCTTTTCCTCACTAGAAGACAGTTCGTCAAAGAGATCAGATATTCCACTAATGGACTGCCAGTCCTGTTGTCTATCAGACACCCTGCCAAACCTGACATCCATACTGTCATGCTATGAGATTTCAGCAGCTGACCTTGGGATATCATATAATAATCTCAGTATATCACTATCTTAACATACATGACAGGGCAAACCCTTGACCTGGTCTTTGCTCTAATCAGGAACAAGTGCAGTGTTAAATACCATTTGTTGTAGCAGAATCATTCCGTGGTGAATTTTAGTTCAGTAGAGACAGAACTTCCCTGTAAAAATGTGGGACGGGTTTAAAAAAAGTGAATGAAATGAAGGTTTGCCCCTCTGCCAGATGCCTAAGAAGTTTCACTGGAGTTCCACATGTGTAAAGTCCTAATAGTGAAAGAGAAACAGCTAATCACACACAACATAAAGAAAGTCTTAGTATGATTCCTGCCTGTCCCTGGATAGGAGAGCCTTTTGCCCATTTTCTCATGGTAAACTTTATTAGGCTTTCTCTTATGATGAAGGTTTGGCCTAAAGGGGGAACAATATACAGTTGGAACTGGGTCTGGAAATCTGGAAGATATTATCCCCATCATCTACAAGGTTCTCTTGTCAAATCACCCTCATACATTATGATCACAGACCTTATATCCTTGACACTCAGAATCTCAATGATTCCTGAGAGCTTTGAGGGCTTTTCTAACTGATAATGTTTAAGTGTGAATGGTGAGATAAAGAGAGGACACTGGAGGAGCAGAGAGTATGTTTTCTGGAACAGACAGTGGCTCTAATAGAAGTCATAGAGTGAGTTCAGCTGAATAAGGACATAAGCACAAGCTTTTCCATGTGGCCAACAGGAGTTTAAATTTTGCCTGAAATCTGGAGGGCTTGAGCCAGTCTACGTTTGTTGTGCTTACATTTACTTCTTGATGGAGTATCAGGGAGGGGGACAGAGCACCATTTGGGCCTCCATCTGTAAAATCAGCCTCAATTAGCACTATTCAAGAATGTCTTTAGCCACAAGTTTCACAGGCTTGTGGCAAGAGCGGTAGCAGTGCTCTGGAGCTCTGGAGCTGCTCAGAATTTCACAGTACTCTGTTTATTATATTTGTGCCGTCATCTTGGCAAACCAGATATCTTCAATTAGATGAAGTGCGGGTTACAGTTTAATAAACTGAAAAGTGATGAGCATGTGTGGGCATCACTGAAGGCTGCAGGTAACTTTTTTAGTTGCTTTCCATCACTAAAAGCAACTAAATCCTACAAAAGGTAAGGCTCACATTGTAATACCCCAGATCCTCCTCTACTGCCAATACTTAGGCACACTGTTTTCTCACTCTCTTCACACAGGCCTTTGATATTTAGCTCCTCCCTACTGTTTTCCTGCTAAAGTGAAAGGGTAGTATTTAATTTAGTGGTGTTTTATGCTGTTATCTTGTAGAATTCTGTGACTTGCCCTGTGACCCATCTGGTGAAGGGCAAGACACAAAAGCTCAGAAATAAATAAATTAAATTGCTCACAAAAAGCAAAAAATAAATAAAAATGAACCAGGTTTTTCTCTTCAGCAAATCAACATGGTAGTTGGTTTCAGCCAACAGCACACAAATAGGAAGCCTCATCTGTGAACACAACATACTTGACTTTTGGAGTTTTTGAACAAACGCTGGATCAAAAACAGGGAGTTCTGATACAGTCAATATCAAACCATTGTAAAAAAAGAATTGTTAAGGGTCTGGAAAACAGTGAGCCTTTTTGCACTTAACTTCCAGGGACAGCGGCCAGCATCTGCATTGTAAGTGTTGACCCTGTGTCAAACCTACCTGGAACCTACCCTTCAGGAGAGTAAGTACAAATGCTGCTGTCTAGCAGTGTCTTGCCTCACCACAGCAAGCACCATGAGAGTTGGGCTGTGTGGTACATGATATGTGACTATGCAGCCATAGCCATTCTGTCCCCATGTAGCCTTTGCAAAGCAGTAGGTGCCATCAGCACTCCTAGTATAACTGTGGAGCAGATGCTCTGTGGGGTGTGGTATGCTTTGTGGTATGTGGATGCTCTGTGCCGGGGCATCCTCGGGCATCCCTGAAGGCCAAGTGTGAAAAGGCTCAGTATCAAAATGATCAAGTGGAAGTAATGGTTCAACCTTGATGTAAAAGAGATCAAATAAATTGTGAGTTCTCCATTTGGTGACTTGGGATCCCTGAAGACAGCAAGAGACAATTGTGGGATCTAAAGGAAACCTTTATCATCAAACCAATCTTACAAACAAACCAAAAAGAAATTTCATTATCCCCAGTTGAAGATAGGAGATATGCAGCTGGGCACTAGAATAAAAAGACAGCAGGAGGAAGGACATTGAGTACTACATAATTATTTAAACCACATGGCAAGTGTGGCTTATACAAGATCTGGGTATATAATAATTCCTGCACTGCATTGGTTGAGGACTGATTGTATAGATTGCTCCACATTCAGACCTAATACCCTGGTATAGTCTTATCACCAAATCAGAATTTATTTATTTATTTATCTCAAACTGTCAGTGAGGGTCACAGTATAAAACATAAAATATATAAAACATTAAAACATATTTAAAATATAACCCTCCCTCCCTGCACTAAAAAGTAGTTCTACAAAATGGGTACTTCAGTAGGATGATGAAGTAGACATGGCAGTCTGTAGATCATTTCTAAGAGGCAACAAAGGCTGGGTGAGACTTTAGTTGTACATCTTTGATCTTGACAAAGTGTGTTTTGGTCTGTTGCGTCATTCATTCTGATCCATAGTCTGTGACCTTGAGAGATTTCAAATCAGTTTTTAAAGTAAATTTTTGTACTACCATCATTATGAATCCCAGACATCAAAGTGATCCTTCACGAACCAGCTAATGCTTTAGTACCTAAATGCGCTTGAAACAGGTGCCAAAAATTCAGTGCAGAATTTGGATTGATGCAGAGAATTCATGCAGTCACACCAAGCACCCTAAAACAGAGCAGTACCCAAGGCCTTCCACAGGAAGTGGTAGGATTCAGAGTAGCAGAACATTCTTGATTAAGAGAATGTTGGACAGTTTTCCTACTATTTTATTCAAATACATAGAGAAATTGAATTAAGAGATTGAGAAGTCTGAAGAAAAATGTTGGCTATGGTGTTAATTGGTCATATTTCAAATCACAGCATCTGGGAGCTTTCATGCAGTACAAGCATGGTTGTTTCTAAGCTTTTACTATCAAAATTATCAACAGATCTCAAGAAGAATTTCAGATAGCGTGCACTGGGATTAAATTCGATAGATTTTACACTGATGTACTGTTTGAGGTGCATGCTTATGGATTTTCATATTAGAACTTTTAGTTAACATTGCCCTATAAGAAAACATCTTTAGCACTGATGTTATTTTTATGGTTCTTGCTGATACTAATGAGTTGAATAATTTATGAGCTTGTCATGTGAAAAGGATTTGGTGCAGTTTGATGTATTTTCAGCCTCTGGTGCTGGAATGTAATTAATAAGGGCTCGAAGGAAAGATTTTTTTTGTCCCCAAAGGTTTTTATTGGAGATTTTTTCATCATTGTGGTTTTGAAATTTTAATATCTGTCTTGTATTATAGCAAAATTATTCTTAATTTTAGGAAAGAAAATTAGAGGAAATAATTTTAAAAAAGAGTTTTCAAGGCATATATGCTATCCTCAGATATCTTCTCAATGGGAAATGACCATATAAATGGATTGTAAGGCTATTTTATTTTTATTTTTGATTGTTTATAACAAATAAACTGTAGTATCATAAAGACTAGTCTGGCATAAATGTGATGGAAAATATCATCGTAGAGTTTTTTGTTATCTGCATTAACTGTCAATTATCATTTAAGGGGTTTGCACATAAATATTGCAGCAAAGGAATGTTTAGTCAAAGCCCAAGTCAGCAAGCTCCTGTGTGTGTCAACGATCAAAGGCATCAGCTTAAATGGGTCTGATCAGGCATTGCAGACTAGGGCAGGCAGCTTCAGCCGAGCAAAAAACACAGAGCAAAGATGACAAAATTAATCAGTCATTTCTTTGGCAATAAATAACAAGATATGCTGAGGTCTGCAGATGAGACAATTTTTAAGTTCCTTGGAGATATGCCTTCTTAATACCTGATTTATCTAAGCTTGCACAGCCATCAAGATATGACCTTGATGAATAAAAGAGCATACACACTAGATATTCTAGATTTAAGTCAGCATTGGCAGTGAATGCACAAATGCAGCTACATTGTATTCCATTGTCATCAGAGAAGTCTTGTAAATGGTGAAAGTCTCTGTACTTTTCTGTACCTATTCAGGGTATGTGTGTTCTGTGCAATGGAGTGTAGGTCATTCAGATCCCTGGAGGACTTATAAACTAACAAGGTTATGGTTTATTTCTCTTCTTTGGACTTCTCAATCTCTCTCTCTCTTTTTTTGTAAAATGCATCTAATTAACGATCTTTCAAAGGGAAAATTGACTTCTAAGTTGTTTTCAGACTATGCTACAACAAAAGTGCAAAATAGAAGCAGAATGCCTCTAAGGCCATTTGCTGAGATTTGAGAGCAGGAGCACGTTTGCCCTTGTCTGTGCTTGAAAAGCCCGTGGGCAATTGGTGGGCCACTATGTAAGACAGGAGACAGGACTAGATGGGCTGTGGCCTGATCCAGCAGGGCTCTTCTTATGTTCTTATCTATGGGCTGGCATTATTCACTGACTCATTTACTTGTAAAAATGTTAGTATTGATGAATTGAAACAATTGCCTGTCAGCAATGTTCCTTATGGTATATAGAAGCATACAGTAACAATATAGAAGCATACAGTAACAATATAGAAGCATACAGTAACAATATGTTCTAATTGACCTCACACTTCTAAAATTCAAAGTGTATTGTGCAACCCACTTATGTGCAGCATAAATGTAACACTTGTGAACAAATAACAGTGAGTTATTCTTATTCACAAATAATAATGAGTTGTCCATGACTGGACAGAACTTGCAGCACCAGTGCTCAGCTCAGTAACCAATTGATGCATAATTATCACATTTAGCATCATTTAAGTTGCAAGGATTAGCATCAACTGTGGCACTTTCTTTCACCAGGTGTGTGAATCATAGATATCGCACACATCCCGGAGTACCTGACTGCTATGAACTAATTTGAGCCTTCATTTCCACAATCCCTGAGTCTCCTCATAGACTGGAGAAAACTGTTTTCACATAGATCTCCTCATTGTTGGTTATTACAACCTACAGTGGATTCAGAAAAAGCCCTTCAGTCAAAATCTGAAAGAGTGCCTCAGCACTCAAGTTTTAAATTTGCTTTTTGTGTCTGCCAACATGGAAGAGGGCTAGGGTCAAAGTGAGTGTTAGTTTTGACTGTTGGGGGGCACTAACGAAAAAAGCAAAGATATTTATTTAAAAAACAGAAAAGGATATTTCTCTACATTCCATGCCAAAATGTTATGAATGCAATTGAGAGGGGATTGTGTCAGCAGTTTTCACGTCTTGTGACTAAGTAGATATGTTTGCTGTTAAGCCCTTGAAGAATCTCTGTGCTTGGTCCTTGGGGAGGGCAGACCAGGATAATGACCTATTGAAGTTCAAGCACGTGAACGTTTTCCCTTGACTAGTTCCAGCAGAGGGCAGCCCACTGTCATCTCTACTTCCGTTTTTTTCCTGCATGGCAGTTCCTTGTGGTACCTCTTCAATTCCATTTTCTTTCTTGACCCTTTCCTCTTTCCTCTTGATTCTCCTCTGCTGTTAACTTGACTGTAAATTGTCCATGCATACTGAGCTTCCTTTGTCAAAACTGAAATACAGAGAGCCAGCACTGCTATTACTTGACTCTGCTCAATTTCCCATGGGCACCTACAAAGCAGAGTTGGTGTTTCCTGCCCATTAACCTTACAGGTGCTAGCTCTTTTATAAACAACTGACTGTATCCCCTATTCAAAACGTAAAACACCAGTGCTCCACTGATCAAGCAGGCATTCCACAGGGAGCTTCAAACCTCCACATCCTGCTTCCATCCATTTTTAATGG
Organism: Aspidoscelis tigris stejnegeri; assembly: GCA_023333525.1. NCBI lineage: Eukaryota > Metazoa > Chordata > Lepidosauria > Squamata > Teiidae > Aspidoscelis > Aspidoscelis tigris. The sequence continues at coordinate 247,524,782 of JALMGA010000001.1, read as the reverse complement.
CAAGAAGGCACACCTGGGGGAGGGGGGTCCCCTGACCTCCATTAATCTGGATCTAAGATGATCCTGATCTAAGGAATGGGTCCTTCAACTAATCTGGATCTGGTAGATCCAGATTAAGGGAGGTACCCGATATGTCCCCATGGACGATGCAGCACCCAGTAGCAATGGGTGCTAGCCTGCCCACAGTGGAAATACCAGAGCACCTATGTGGCAAATCTGGATCAACCCATGTGAGGCCCACATGTCACCCCAGGTTTTCGGGAGAACAGGGGGTGCAGTTTCCATAGACATTCCGGAGCTTCTTCAAAGATTCTCCGGAGCAGCTCCAGAGAATTTCCAGAGCTTTGTAATAAGCTCTGGAGAAACTCCGGAGCGATCTGCCGCAAACATCGAAGATTCTCTGGAGCCCTTGACCATAGAATTAACATTGTTCTCACAGGGGTCCTCTTCGGAGCCAGTTTCAGAGCCACTTCAGAGATTGTGCACGGGCTTTGGAGCTTTGGGTTTCGGGGCACCCCCTCATGGGTGCCCCCCCTGGAGCCCCCTTAGAACCCATTGCCCAATCATGGTAGAAACATGTTTCATATAATCCAGATTTGATGCCTGCAGACCACACTTTAGACCCCTTTAATGGGGTCTATAAGAAATCCAGTTTATAGGTCCTGAAGGACTCATTCAATATGGATTTCCCTAGAACTGGTGGAAACAAATGTGGCTCTCATGGGGTCTGTAGTGGAAATGGGGTCTTCCTGCTCTGAGCCTAGTGGTTCTAGTGGGAAAAAAACCCTGAACTTCTTACTTTACCACTCTTCTCCTTTCCCTTCATACAGCACTACCCACAAAATAGCACCTGCTGGAAGCCATCCTTTACCTCTTGAAAGATCTATCAACTTTTGAAACAGAATTGCAGTTTCAACAAGCAAAGCTGAGTGCTTCCTCATTTTCTGACTTGCGAAAGACTTGATAAAATATTCTTCAAATAGCAGTTCTATTAGGTTTTGATGGAAAGATTGGCTCAATTGTTTTTGATGTTCCAATTGAAGTTTGACTTCAGACTTTTGGAGGAAGTCAATCTGAGTAGTCTTAGTTCCATGTTACATTTGCACTGGCAATCATAAATGATGATTCCTCTTTTTCAGTTGACAGTAATTGCAAAGTGGACATGGATATTGAGCTTCCTTTGACAAAGCTTTCTCTTTCTGATACTTCTTAAAACACCAGAAAGCATAGAGCCAGATGATTGCAGGAAGCTGGTAACTTTCAGGCTGATGTATGTATGTATGTATGTATGTATGTATGTATGTTACTACACATAAAAATATAATCTCGAAGCAACTTAGATATCATAGTAATTATATAAAAATGTGATTAAAATCATAGATGGAGGAAATAAACATTCACTCTGGAAAGGCTCACATAAAAAGGCTCGCTCCGGAAAGACTCACATAAGTCTTCAATCAGTGCATACAAAACTAGAATGGTGGGCACCCTAGAGATATCAGAGAGGAGATACTTCAGCGGGTGGGTACCAGCACAGAGAAGGCCTGACTGAAGTTAATGATAAGATGACAGTAATTTGTAGTACCTACCATAGGGCTTCATCTGAAGATCTTAATGATCTCAAGGGTCTATACTGAGAGAGGTGGTCTTCTAAGATGCGGGTCCCAAGTTGTTAAGGACCTTCCATGCTAAAGATAAAACCTTGAATCTAGTCCACTATCTATCAACTAATGTAGGTACCTAAGCACAGATGTATAGCAAAGTGCCACTCAACAACCTGGCCGCCACATTTTGCACTAGTTATACCTTCCAGAACAGATACAACAGCAGCTCCACATAGAATGCATTACAGTAATCTAAGTGTGAGGTTACAAGTGCACACATAACAGTAGCTGTGCTATATTTGTCCAGATATGGACATAGTCAGTACAGCAGCCAAAGCTGTTAGTAGGCCACAGAAGTCACTTGGGCCTCCAGTGACACTCAATATTCAAGCAGTACCACCAAACTACATACCTGTTGCTTTTGAAGGACTGCAGTTATATCTTCTTGTTGTTGCTGTTGAACACCACTAACTTGTAACTACTGGTTAATTGCACAGGCACCTCCTGGGAGACTGGGGACTCCTACGTAGATACTGAAGTGGTTTCCTCTTGCATCTCCCTGTTTTCCAGGTGGTTGTTCTACCATTAAGATACAGCCATTCATACATTTGTCTAGAACAGGGAAATTTCAAACTTTGCCCTGAATCTACTTTGAATCCACACTCACACTGGATCCGTTGCAGATATGACTGGTGCGGCCACTTTCCCACCTCCCTGTTTCACAAATGTTTCAAAGCTTTGTATGAATTTTCCAAAATGTTCGTGTTCATACGATTGTCAGTATATGAATACCATGACATTATATTCATATATAAATGTCCAAATTTGTACAAATTCGTATGAATAACAAATGTTATGAATATTCATGACATCCCCAATTCTGGTTAGTCCATCAATGCTCACTGAGAAAAGACACCACCAAAAGTTGAACATTCTGATCCTAATGTGACATGTAATTGAATGAGAGCCTAGGTGGGATGGTTTTATCTATGCCTAAAATCTATCTGAAAAAGTGGAATTGGGCTTGAACCAACAGAAACCCCAAACATCTGCACCATATGTTAGTACTGGAATTAACTTTGGCCTTTAAAACCTTGAGAATGGAAATTAGTGAGCCTGGATGCCTGTAAGTTAAAAAAAAAATGGGAAAAGAATTTATGGCAAGTGCAACTTTCAGTAGACACCTCTTGATTTGCAAAGACCAAAAGGCTATCTCTGAAAATACAACACTTAAATACGGTTATGAGTAAACTTGTTTGACTGCTTCATCATCCAAATGCCAGTTGTGTTTAGATTTTTTTTTCTTGCCAAAAACTGCAGTAGGCCACAGTAGAAGACTATCTACCTCCAGAACGTTTCAAGAACTATATTGATTTGTGGTCTCCTTTACTTGCTGGGCTTTAAATCTGTATTAATCACGTTTGTTGCATCCTGACAGGCTGGAAACTTTCCATTATCATGCTCATGAAGAAGAAAGGCAATAGAGCAAATCCAATAAACTATAGAACTATTAGTCTCATTGACATAGTAGTGAAGCTGTATACCAGATTTCTTCTGCTAAAGATAAGAGAACTGGGCAAAAGAAAAGGTCCTTACAGATGAGGAACAATCAGGGTTTCACTCCAGATGGTCCACACTAGATAATTGCTTTGCACTACAGCATTAATTACAAAATAATAACACTAAAGAGTGTCAGCTTTTCACAGCCTTTATAGATTTATGGTCAGCTGTTGACTCTATTGGCAGAAGATTGTCTGGAAAGAGTTAGTCAATATGAACATTGATGCTAGATTACTTTACCTAATCCAAATTTTATAAACAAATACATATCTTATGATCTGCACGGGGTAAGTGTATTTCTTTCTGCCAAAATTTATACTCATAAGAGCATTATTAGAAGAACTGGCTCTTATTCTGTTTAATTTACATTTATCAGTGGTTCTAGGTAAGCATCTGTATGTTTTACTCTATGCAGATGACATGGTTTTATTGATCCAAGTAGCCTCGAGACAATAAATGATGAACAACAAATGTTTAATAGGTGCTTTTAGTTGCCTAACCCACCAATGTCCAAAACTACAAAAATAAAAGCATCTTAAACTTTGGTATGTGGTACAATAAACTTTGGGATTTGGTCAGCAACAACTATGTAACTCATCAAGTTAACTGCACAAACATGTTAAACAAAGATAATTTCTTCATAACCTGGAAAGAAGAAGAAAAGTTGGCTTTTCTACCCCGCTTTTCTCACCCATTTAAGGGACTCAAAGTGGCTGACAAAGCTTTCTGTTCTCCCCGCAACAGACACCCTGTGAGGTAGGTGGGGCTGTGAAGGCTCAGAAAGGGACCCCAGCTGGCTTTTATGGAGGAGTATGGAATCAGACCTGGCATACCCAGATAAGAGTCCAGCTCCCTAACCTCAAGACCAAACTGGCTCACAAGTCTTCATAACTTCACATTATTATCCAAATTCATCTTCAACATCTGGGTCAAAGGTGTGTTATAAAACTCTGACAATTTATTGGACTGGCTTTCTAAGACCTAAACATTTAGACCCAATGGAAGAAACAAATCATTTAGTATATTATTATTTGAGCAGAATCCTAATTACCTCAACCAAAGCACAGTTGTGGCTAGCTACTGTTGTATTTCAATTTTTGTATTTATTTATGCATTGCTAAAGATTATTGTTTACTAGTTTACATCAGTTATGAATTTTAAAAAAAATTAGACAAAATAATAGAAGACAACATCAGGAATGGCTATTAACTTTAATGTCAGTGACAACCCCTGTTATAAGAGATTGCATGTCTTCAAGTGCCAGGCATTGAGAGACTGTGAGCAATTTGTATGACTGAGTCATGTCTATGGGCTTCTATTGGTCACTCTGAGGAAAGACAATTGGAGAGAAATACTGAGGGGCTCATTGCTATTTTTAGCAAAATAATCATTCAAGAAGTGCCTATGTTATTTGCATATCTGTATTCCACAACCTGTTAAAAATAGTTTATATTTGGGGGCAAGAACTGCCTTGTGCAAACAAAGTGAAACATTCTCATATGAGAACCACTGTATCAAATGAAGTTATACATTGGTATTGTACACACACACTTACATAAATACAAGTATACTTCAGTTAAATAAATTCCTGACGATATGTGTTTAGAGTTAAAATGCAGAGTTCCTCAGTTACTATATGAAAAACAGAGAAAAAGAGAAAAACTGGGAAGACACTGTTCCTTAAGTGAAGCAGAATGGTTTACATGCCTGTCTCACATTGCTTCCTCTGAGATCATCACATTTAGACTGAAGAACAGAGGAGAGTTATTTGATGACATCTGGAAGCCCTTTACCACTGAATACACATTTTAAAAGAGCTCGTCACTATAATATCTAGATTAGTATCTACATAATCTGTGTCCATAAAGAGGAGGCAGCTCCATAAAAGTTCCAGAAATATATTATTATCTTGTACATATATAGAAGTAAAAGCTCCATAAGAAAATGAATAAAGAATGTTATGCTATGTTCGTCATGATCTTTCCATTCTTGTGGAAAGTAAGATCAGAAAATAAAAATAGCATTTGAAACTGACTGCATTCTGTAGTAAAAATATGCATTATTCACTTGCAAGAAACCATCGTACAAATGCACAGATGGGAATGTTTAGGCATTTTAGAAGTACTGATTATCAAAGCAACTCCCTCTCTCCCTTAGCATTCTTTGGTACTAATTCAAATCGCAAATCACAAGACTAAAATGACATGAGCAATTGATAAGCTGAAATCAAAGCATGATTTCAACATTCTTTTGCAGTAATAATCCTCTTTCTGTATGGTCAGTTTTGCTCCACAAAAGGGAACATATTGATAATATAGATTTATGCTCATTTAAAAGAAGGCACAATGAATTCTATAGCTAAATAAACATTGATTCAGCTTGGAAATTGATATTCTTCCTCGCTAAGCAAATCTATAATATGGAACAAAGCTGTCCTCCTATACTTTGTCTAAATTCTGCTTAAAGCCTTGATTTTAATACATTTTTAGACTATTCTTCAAGGAAAGCCTAAGACATCTCAAACTTAATTTAATTAAGTTATTGTTAATAATACAAAAAAAGATATGTCACATAGCTGTCCAATAGCAGTGCAAGGGGGTATCTGCCTTCCCTCATCATCTGCTGAAGTGACTAATTAAGCTGTTAGATCTCAGGGCATTGTGAACAAGGACACTGAAGATCAGCAGAAATTGGTCCATTCAAATTGCATCCCAAATTTCTGCCCATACTGATACCAGGTAACAAGATGTTTTGGAAACAGAGAACAACTGCTGCAGGAATTCTTTTCTAGATTGTTCAGATTTTTTACATGAAGGATTAGAAGGTTTGTAGTCACTATAAGCTTCTCTTTATGAAGATGTAGGCATTCTTCTGCGCAATTCAGAATAGTTTATATGTTGTTAGGTTGTGCGTGATTAGAAGGTTTCATAGGCAGCTCTTAAAGAACAGGCAGGTCTATATGGGGAAAAGTGATATCATCACATCTCTTAGACTGAATGATTTTGTATTTGTGGATCAGCAGCTGTTAAGGATTTAAGCAACATATTGTTTAATTGCCAGATGTACAAGAAAGAAAGAAAAAGAAATTTCTTTCCTGAATCATGTGGCATTCTGGGAGCTTCTGAACAGATTAGCTTATTTGCTTCAGGAAACTAATGTACCATATATCCCGGCGTATAAGACAACTGGGCGTATAAGACGACCCCAACTTTCCAGTTAAAATATAGAGTTTGAGATATACTCGCCGTATAAGAAGAGGACACCCGGCGTATAAGACAACCTCCGACATTTGAGAAGATTTTCCTGGGTTAAAAAGTAGTCTTATATGCCAGAAAATACAGTACATGCTATTAGAAAGGTTGCCTTACTTTGTGTTAAGTCTTCACAGGAAAGGGAAGTGTTGTTGGAAGAGACTTGAGGGACTTGCAGTAGGGATGGGGATATATAAGGGTATGAGTTAAGACTTTTTCTTTGTATCTGCGCTTTGTTTAATTTATCTTCTATGGCTGCGCCAAGACTTGCAATATACTTCACCATCCCTGCAAAGCTGATTCCTGTCAGTGAAACCCAATGATTGGAAGCCATGCAGGGACAGCATAGTCACTTCTGGTCATCCTGACAGGACAATCTGAAGCTGTGCTGTCCCACTGAAACAGCTTCCTGTCGGTCAGACGGAACGCGCCATTGCCCGCAGTGGGGGTGCAGCATGCCCCGAAAGAAGCCAAGTAAAAAAGATGCTGATCGATCAACATCTTTTTACATCACACTCTCCTGTTGGATGCTGTGCCACTGCTGCGGGCAGAAGAAAGCTGTGCTCCTTTGAAGTAAATCTGGGTGCAGCCCATGTTTATTTTAGTATCTTGTAAATTAATATGGTCATTTGACTAATCAGTGAACTTATTCATTCATTTGCTCATTTGGTGATTTCACTTCTTACCATTCTAAACCATTTTCGAAGCCAACCAAGCTGGTGGCCAAAACCTTATCTCATACTAGCTAATCCCACAGTTTTAACTATATAAAGCATAAAAAGATATATTTTGCCTGTTGTGATTCTTCCATGATTCAGGTTAGAAGACTTCTGTTTTGACCTCTATTTCTGGTATTTTGGAAAAGAGAGAAAAAACAATCCTTTTCTACTTGAGTGTCTATACTATGCATGACTTCATATGCCTGTAACATATCCCCTACCACACTTTGCAGCCTTTCCTATTTGTCTTTTTAAAAACCTTTTCTAATCCCAGTATATTCATTTTGACATGTGATAGCCAATACTACATGCACTGTGGTCCTTTTGTCGGTTTGTACAGGTTCATTATAATATTTTGTTTTTGCTACCATTTCTTATTGTCCCTGGCATGCCATTGGCTTTTTTTTAATGCTACCATACATTGGATTGACACTTTCACCGATCTATCTCCTACTGTGCCAAGATCTATTTCCCAGTCAATCATATCCAGCTCAGATTCTGTTAGCATGCATGTATAGTTAGGGTTTTTTTAACTACATCGTACTTCACTTTACACTTACTAAAGTTGAACATTGTCTCCCATTTTGATGAACAATCCCCAGTGTGCAGTGGAGTTCTTCAAAAGTTCCTCTTTGATTTTTTACTGTCTGTGATTTGGTGTCATCAGCAAACTTCCTCAGAATAGACTTTTAAGCTGACTAGTGTATAATTTCCTGGAACTCTTCTTGAGCTCATTAAAAAAAATCAACTTACAGTGGCCACTGTCTGCCTAAGCATAGTGACAAATCACATATTTTTGTTAAGAGATCTGCAATCTCACCTTTGAGATATTTATTAAATCTTTGGATCGATGACATCTGGTCTGGAAATTTGTTGATGTTTAACTTATCATTGAAGCCTTCTACTTCTCACCACTGTGCCTTAGCTAGAGACTATTAATCTGATTAACTGAGCTACCATTATTCTGAAAACCTTTTTAAAAAACCACCCTCATTCTAGAGCAATTAAATATAGTAATTCAGTGTATATTTTCTGCATGGGAACCATCCTGTCTTCAGTCAGTCAAAATCTGAAGTGCTTTGTGTACTGTAATTTATAAGCAAAGGAATTAATATTCATTTAAACAAGAGGTTGCCATTCTAACTACAGGAAGCAATATTCAAATTAAATCACACTTAGATCATTTTTGCATCGTCTTGCTGTGATCCAAACCAGTTAGCCTGAATGAATGAAGCCCACTAGTTCAGACCATGGCAAGGTATAGTCTGGAACAGGGTTGTCTGCATTATACTACTGGTCCAGACAACCTTGCACAAGCTTTGGGTCTGGACTCTGAAGAGCTAGGAATAAAAGGAGCCCCTGAGCAACACTCTTCAGTGACACATTATAGTGCTGCTTTGAAATGAGTTCCCCAGTATTCTGGATCAGAGAGGCATGCCTCCTGCATGCCTGTATGTCCTAGCCCAGGGCCTGCAAGTATACAAATAGACCTCAACATTGATGTCTACTAGCAATTCAAATTAAAAGCCTTTTGATTTAGACCACACCCCATCTGAAGGATTGTACTAGTAGTAGGTAGGCCTCTCGTTTTCCAAGCTAGTCTCTAGAAAGGGAATCTTCAGTGCACTTACTGATTAGAAATACCAGCAAATGCAGAAAGGCTCATAGTGAAGTTTCACTGACTTCAGTACATCCAGGTTAGTTGTGTGTAAGGGCCCAAATATACTTAAGCCTTACCCTAGCTTCAGTCCAGCTTTGGAGTGAGAGCACACGTCAGCAAAGTGATGAATCATTTTCTTTCTGTGATATTGAAAGATGGATTTTCTGTAGAAGAAAAGCTGCTTGTCACTTTACTCACTCTGAAGTTGGATCGAAAGTGTGTTAAGCCTTAGGTATAGCTGGGTCCTTAAACTCTAGGATTTCATTAAATCTATTCTGACCAAGACTTTAGTTAGACGGCATCCCAAGTCAAAATGTTTATTTTGGAGATCTAGACTAGGATCATCCCACAAGTCCCCTACCCCCATTCTTTTTTGTTCTACAGTATCTTCATTTACAAAGAACACAATATTTAAATGAAGTGGAGGGGACTGATAGTTTTTAGAGTAAACTGGTGTTGGAAAGGGATGAGTCCAGAACTAAATTGTTTTGAGGAGGCTTGGAGTGCTTATACTTTAATCAGTTAAGTCTTCCGAAAAGATTCTGTATTTAACACTGAAGTGAAAAAACCCTGTTTCTATTAAGAGGATTGCTGATATTATCTTTCATTTGCATAATACGCAGTCACACTGCATGTGCAATGATGGCATTGCTAATTAAGTTGCAAATGTTTAGCTTTTTAATTGCATTTTCCTTTATTGGCTCATTTTGTAAATAGCATGCATAATTTTCTGGTAGTATTTATGATTTATAAATATCAAATATAGGTTGTTTTTACAAAGTTCTGATGTAATAGGTAGAGGTGGGACAAGTGTGCTATGGAAAGCAGATGCTGAAAATGCTCTGCAGAGCTTTTAAAGTCAGTACATTCTATTAGCAAACCTGTCAATATAAAAAGTGCATTCCATTTTCACCTCTTGCTCTAATAACCTTTTCCGTGTTACTCACAGGCAGTTCACATAATCAGAGTATATTTTCAGCTTACTGGAGTTGGGGAAGCATGAAATGAAAATCACGTTAATATTGATCCAATTCTTTCTTGCAAGTGTCCTTGATGTCCTTTTCGATTGAGAAGTAGTTATTAGTTTTATTTAGGGAAATAACTCAGTTAGAGCTATTCTTTATAAACTGTTTTTGACTATAATTATTAGCAGTATCTTTCTTCTTGCTTTTCATTTTTTCTGTTACATATTTTGTGTAACATAATATATTATATCCAATTTGTGGAACTTAACATAGGACATTAACTAACAAAATATAGGTATAATGTGTGGTCAACTAACCAGAGATTTTATCTTTCCTTTAGTATATCCTCACTAAAAAAAATGAAAATAATGGACAGTGAATAGCCTAGAGACTGCAAATGGCAGTTTGTGCAAAGATTGCTTTCCCATTGCTTGGCACCGTTCAAATATGATGAAAAATGATGGCAGAAATGTCATAGAAATAGGAGCCATGTAAGCCAGTGATTCTGACTTCCAGTTCTGTGCAAGAATCTAAATCAAAACCTGGTTTGCTGTTGCGTTCACAACAGAGGCTGAATTCTTCTGAATTCTTTTGGGTAGGAGAGTCAGATCAGACATGGGATAGTATTTCTTCCCCCAGAGGGCCATCAGTCTATGGAATTTGCTGTCATAAGAGGTGGTAACAGCAACTAGCCTACATGGCTTTAAAGAAGGGTTAGACAAATTTATGAATGACGGATGTATCATTGGCTACCAGAATGGATGTCTAAGTACATCTTTCAGGCCGTGGGGACAGTCAGGATGCTTCTACAGTAAGGCCACTTGCTGGGATTTGAGAGCAGGAGAAGGTTTGCTCTTGTCTCTGCCTGAGATGCCCATGGACAATTGGTGGGCCACTGTGTGGAACAGGATGCTGGACTAGATGGGTGGTGTTCTTATGTGTCCCCAGAACCTTAATTGGCTCAAAACTGGTGTTTTCAAATTGGGGAGAACACAGAGCCACGGTGCATCGTATTTCATTTTTTGCTTTAGATTGTACCATTCATGGGTGCTAGAAAGGCTGACAAAAGTTTGGGACTTGCCACTTTGGGGTTTCCCCTTTATGGGGATTCAGTTTGGGGACAACATAAACATGCTGTCACTTTGGCCACATATTGACCCTTTACCTGGAGTTACAGACCACCTACCATTCTCACTGTGATATATGGAGCCAGTTTTGTCTTGTGGTTACAGTGTCAGATTCATATCTTGTAGTCACCAGGTTTGAATCTGCACTCCTCCACGAAGCCAGCTGGGTAATCTTGGGCTAGTCACAGCTCTCTAATACGTTCTTACAGCCCCACCCACCTCTCAGAGTGTCTATTGTTGGGAGCAGAATAGAAAGTTTTGTCAGCCGCTTTGAATCTCCTTAAATGGATGAGAAACTGTCGGTTTTCTTGAATGTGGGTTAGTTTCTAAACCTGAAAAAAACTAACAGCATCCAGAAATAACATGTTCAGATTGATAATATTTATTTCATGAGAACTGCTGATATATAAAAGCACACGTAGCTCCTACTCAACTAGTGTTAGAAGTGTTATACATGCAGAATTGATGTCTTGCAAGACGGCAACAAAGGGTGGGAAATCTCTGAACCATCATCCCAATCACCATTGAAGCAGGACTTTAAAACTGTAGGTGGGATTTCATTGCAGCTTCAAGTGAAATGCATTTTCACGTTTTTCTAGAGCAAATTATTACTGGGCTTTACTAGACCCAAATGTGTGAAAGAATCTAATATAAGGCCAACAAAACCCTGATTAGATCCCTAGGTGATGTGCCAATGAACTGTCCTGAATCTGGTAGGAAGAAGGCACCTGATCCCTACCCTGAATTCTCTTTCTGGGCGCTTCCGCACAGGGGCAAAGTAAACCCGATCTCTTGCACCCGTATTTAATAAAACTGGCTCCCAGGGGAACCGGTTTTAATAACTCCGGGTGCCCAGTAGATCCGGTTTAACGGGGTAGATCTGCATCTAAGAGATGCAGATCTACCCCGCGCCCGTGCCTCCGCACCCGCCTCCGATCCGGGACAGAGGGCCCTCCCCTGGCCCACCACGATTGGCTCACCGGAGCCAAGCCTGGCGAGCCGGGGGACCTTGCTGCGGTGGCTCGCCCTCACCCCAGAAGCGGCGGCTCGCCGCTTCTGGAACCAGGGTGAGCTTCCCAAAAGCCCGCCCTAGCCCTGGGGGGAGCGTGGCAGTTCCCCTCCTTACCTCGTCAGCGTCACCCTGAAACTGAAAGCAGGTGCGCAGGATGCAGCGCGCCTGCGTCCTGCGCTCCTCCTGAGTGGTCAGGGCTGCGCCTGGCAGGAGCCTGTGCGCAGGTGCGCTGCCCTGACTTGCACGCCGGCCAATCAGGGGGCGCGCAGGACGCAGGCGTGCTGCATCCTGGGCACTTGCTTTCAGTTTCGGGGCGACGCTGACAAGGTAAGGAAGAGGCGAGGTGAGCCGAAAGGTAGGAGCCCCTGGCTCGCCAGGCTTGGCTCCAGGGAGCCAATCATGGCGAGCCGGGTGAGGGCCATGGGTTAGCACACTTGCACTGTGCGGCTGCATCCGAACTTGAAAGGTGGTGTGCAAGAAACACCATTAAGCACACATTAAGTCCAGATAGGTGCGGACGCACCCACTGGAAGTGTGCTTCTTTGCCCCCGCTAATGTGGACGCTGTGGCAGCAAACCGGTTTTGCTGCCGAAATCCGCATTAAAAATGGGCTCACTGTGTGGACACCCCTCACCGGAAATGTCCTACTTAGCGACCTGTGTGCGGAGGCGCACATTGGAATGTGTGCTTAATGGGTGTTAAATGGCCTGTGCGGAAGCACCCAAAGTCTTCTGGGATTTGGCAGTCTTTTGAAATTGTCACTCACTGAACTTAATGTTACTTTATAATATTAATCAGAATGCACTGGGAAATTATGAATATGTTATCTCTGGCAAATTAAGTCATTAATATCATCAACAGAGATAAGATGTTACACCCCCCAAAAGTAATACAAGCGAAAGAACTTTTTTAACAGAAGAAACATCATATTTGTGTCCATAAGAGTAGACATTCAGAAAAACATCTTTATTGTATAAAATATATTTTTTTTAATGAATGCAGCATTTTGTTGTGAAGCAGATAGACTTTAGTTATGTCAGAACACTCTTTTAGGGGCCACACGAAGCTATAAAAGACGGTGTATGAAAAGGCATTCTTTAAGAAAAGAAATCGCCATCCCATGAAGCTGATTTCCAGATGTTTGGAAACATTAGAATTTCCTGTCAGTACATTTAGGTAACACTAAAATGAGTTAACTTTCCTTTCTGCCAGCCCTCTTCAAAGATGAAAGAAAACTCTCTGCATAAATTGCCTTATCTATAATTCACTGAAGTAAGCTGTAGAATGAACTCTGAGGGAAACAGATCTCTTCTTTGGCTTGTACCAAAGTTTCTAAGCAAACTTTACTTTTATTTCCATTCTATCTTTAAAATGAAATTAGTAACCTTAAAAGCGGAATGGATGTAAATGAGTGATGATGTTGAGTGTTTTGCTTCAACTGAGTTATATGTTTAGCTTGAGATGTGGGGGAGTTTTATTGGGGGAAATGCCCTTCTCACTCTTCAGAAGTCTACCCAGCTCTAAAATCAGCCACATTATGAGCATGCATTAATTCAAGTAGTCTTGAACTGGCTTCTTGTGAGCAGGGACACAGCAGGCTATCTTTGAAGCTTAGCTTGCATACCTAGTACCAGCTGTGACCTGAAGAATCCAAATGAGAATTTACAAGTTTACTTGAAATTTGAGAGGAAAATATGGATGTTACCAAAATAAATGTTGACGTGCCAAATGCCATTTTCAAAAGTATTTCTGTTATTGTATTTCATGATTCCTGCTGTTTCATTTCATCTTATGCATAGGGGGAAAATATTCTTTATAATGAGAACATTCCTGACTCTACTGAGTCCATGGCCTAATTACCTTTGCTGTCATTGAATCTGGATTAAAACACGTTTCTATCTTTGTCTGTTTGCTAATATCAGTACATTTCAGATCAGTCACTGTGCAAAATGTAGATACAGTATTTTTCAGCAAGAAGAAACAGACACAAATCTGGATTATGTTTAAAATGGAATTCATGATCCTGTTGGATTCACATTTACTTATCAAGGATTTCTCTGCCTTCTGCAAGAAGACCTAGAGGAAAAATGCCTTTAATTCCCAGAAATGTCCTCTTTCTCTGGTCTGTGTGAAGTGGTTAAACATGCCCTCCAATTAAACATGCTTACTTCTCAATGTGAGGTGCAAGAAGCTTGATTTTTATCAAATTCGTTTTCTTTCTCGTGCTCCGTAGTAGCTCTTTTGTGGTTAGAACCCATAACACTGATACAGTCCATATATGTCAGTATGTGCTGTGGGCACAGTGTCTATGTGGTACTGCACATTGAATATGAAGTAAATGTGGGGCTTACTTGGAAGCCACACTCTTCTCCAGTTATGCTGCTATAAGCACCATTACGGCACTGTAATGGCAGAGTAGAGAGCTCAGAGGACCCTTCAAACTGCTGCTACTTATGCACAGATGGCAGCAGTCCTGCTGTTGCTATTGCCCAAAGGTCTTAATGGGGTTTGTGTTTTTGAAACACCCTCATCTTCCTATTTGAGTGAGAGAATCCCACTCAAGGCCCTCTGACTTACGTGAGCCAGTTTGGTCTAGTGGTTAGGGAGACAGACTCTTATCTGGGAATGCCGGGTTCGATTCCACCTTCCCCCACAAAGCCATCTAGGTGCCCTTAGGCTAGTCACAGCTCTCTTTCTGAGTTCTCACAGCCCTACCTACCTCACAGGGTGTGAGGAGAAGAACAGAAGGTTTGTCAGCCCTAACCTTGAGGTTGAGAAAAGCAGAGTATAACAGCCAAGTTCTTCTTTTCCTGGAAAGTGCAGGAAATTCTGCATTTTGTTTAATCCAGCACAATAAATGTATGGGATGGGAGTGCAGGGACACAGTGTCAGACTGACTAGGCTGCCATTCGACACCGTGTCAGATCTTTAAGCACATTTGGAGGGTTCCTTATATTTTGCTTGTTAACCCTTATCAGTTTGAGTGAGTAACACTGTACCCCTACCATTTTTGTATACATTATGATTCAAGCCAATATGCAGGGATTATCAGCAGGTGGGATGCAAGACAACTCTTTCCATCCATAAACTGTATTTTTTAAATCTGTATTGAGGAGGATGAAACAAAGAAAAGGCACCTTTACATTTTTTTCTACCACTGTACAGGCTCCATTGCTTATTGCACTCTGTGTAGTGGTTGAAAATAATTTAAAGGTGCCTTCCTTTAAACAAAATAAGTATGGGACCCACTTGGAAGCCACACTCTTCTCCAGATCTCCAGATACTGTAGATCTGTAGTCAGGCTGGAGACAAATCAGACTCATATTAAAGGAATTGCACATTTCTTTCATCCCAAGAAAGGTGCCATTCAGTGTCTATGATTCAGAAACAAGCAGTGGATCACTCGCCTAGTTATTCAGTGCAGCTGAAAATAGCTGAGATGTGTGAACATATCAATACCCCAAAGATTAGAAACTGACAGGAACGTGGAAGGTATTCTTTACAAATAAAATGTACTTTCAAGCAAATGACAGGGATATCTCATGTTACAAATACATATTTCTGGAGAATTTAGATGTTTACCATTGTTGGTCCACATTTTCTCGAAGACCTCTAGGGCCACATCCTACTAAATGTATCCTAAAGAAAATATTAGGAGTACTCCAGTCCTCTCATATTTTCCTATAAGTATAGGGCTTTTCGATTTTGTTCAGTGTGGTAGAATTTATTCACAACTTTCCTTTGAGTTTGTTTATTTTTTTACAAATAACAATTCCTTTAATTCTTGCAGAGTACATTACATTCATTTTAGTTTCCAAACAGATTTCACTTATAAAGACATTACATTCTAGAGGGTTTTTTTTTTAATTAGACCCATGGGCTATCTTGTCACTTCACCAGTGAAAGTGATTTGTTAATTTTCATCCACTTCAGGTTTCAAATAGGAAACTTCAATGGCTTTTACACAACTCCTTTTATACAGGTATATAGGTCAAAGTTTAAGGCTACTATAAAATATAAGAAATTTGCAGCTGTAGTCTCTTAGATGAAGAAACAGTAAACACTCGAATTAGGTGAATGGTTTTCCTTCTCTTGTACTTATTACTCTTATTTAATTCAATAATAAAGTAACAGGACACACTGAAAGTGGTGAATTTCTGGCCTGAGTCCATGGCCTGGGTCTAATTAGAAGCATGATCTATCAGTAGGACTTCAAATACTTCTTAGTAAATTTTGGAATTAAGGACAGTTATAAAAGCAATTTGTGATATGATCAGAGACCATGTACATAATGCTCAGAAAATCACACTGAACATGATATTAACAAGTTGTGTTTGGTTGCTAGCCTGCATGTTAGAATACACTGAAAAGTTAACCTTATGTAAATTGGGGGAATCCATATTAGATAAACAGTAATACTCCATAAAATACTGAAAAATGAAACCATTTTCTCCTGTCTTTCTTCTGATTATCCACATCTGACTTTGTGGAAGTTGTCACGTGATGACATTTATAAACATGAGATTTTCTATTTACTTTCAGTCTAAAGACAAATAAAACCTTTAACATTAATAAAATGGTAAGTCTAATCAAAAAAGCATGTCAAGGTGTTTCTGTTTTATAGTTCAAAATACTTTGGATAGTTTAATGCAAGGCATTCTCAGGCCTGCTCTTCTGTAAATAAACCAGACATTATCTGTTTAGATCTTTTATTTTGTGATCTTTTAAAAACCCAGTAGAGGAACATCTGTGACAGATCTGTTTTTAACATATTTTGCAGTTCAGGAATCTAAGGCGATCTGCTGGTCTGTAGAACGTGCTTGTTAATTTCCTGATGAATGGGCAGTGAGGCCAAGAAGTGCATTCAGTATGGCATGTCTTCAGAAGATAGATGATCACAAATAAATTCTGTTCCCAATCAATTTTTGATTTGTTAGGTGTTAAACCACTTCTTTGTAAGGACAGTGTTTATAAGCCTTGTAATGAGACAGCCCTCTGAGACATTACCTCTTCTTTCTGTAATTTTGATAAATGGAACTCTAATTCATAAAGGATACAGTGATTGAAGGGCAACTTTCGGTCTCTTACACTTTCATTTAGATAAATGTTCTGTATATTATGGCAAACTATACTCATGTCAGTTATAAATTTAAAGAACTGCCGAGCCAACAAGGTTCTATCAGGCCAAAGCAACCCAGTTTTATATTTGCTTCAAATAAATATGTTTAATACTATAAAATAAGATTTAAAACAATGTAAATAGTTAATCTGCTAAATTTACATAAACATCTGTGTAATCTGCATTTGCAGCTTCACTTGGGTTGCTGTAGGCCTTGAAACATAAGTGGCAAGTATCACTGAACTTCTTCTGAACAACTTAGCACCACACCACAAGCTGTAATAGAAAATGGAGTAAATTTGTGCAAACAGTACATAGTTTAGGTATCTGCATAAATATCACAGAGGAATATAAATGAACTGGACAGTTTGTGTAGTCCTCTTACTAGAAAACAATAGCTTGCTGTATAATCTGAGACAAAGCACACATAAAAGCCAACAATGTTTCTGTCCGCTTTATAGGCACCGAAGAAGACATCTTGAAGTCAAAGAAAACCTTCCGAAGTCAAGCTGTAGTAAATCAGAACGCCGAAACTGAGCTGATGCTCGAAGGGGATGATGATGCTGTCAGCCTGCTCCAAGAGAAGGAAATTGACAATCTTGCAGGTAGAAATCTGTTTTTCTCAACTCACTTTACTGTACGTAAATGTTAGAAAAATAGGAAGCCATTTTTCAGAGTTTGCCAAATAGTTACTTGTTTGAAAGCAAACGTAATTCATTTTTTTTAAAAAAAGATACCATGGCTGAGTTCACACCTTAGTTTTAATCCAGCTTTAGTCTGCTTTCATAGGGAGGGAAAGTATCAGCAAGGTAGCAAGCTGATTTCTTTCAGCATTTTCTATCACAGAAAATTCCCCTTTGATGAAATAATGTGGGAAGAAAATGACTATTTGGTTTGCTGATGCATTCTTCTGCTCTGAAAGTAGACTGAAGCTGGATTAAAACTAATGTGTGATCTCAGCCATAGTTATCAGAGATGTCCACTAATTTGTCTGGCTTTAAAATGGAATTGGACAAGTTCTTAGAAGACAGAGCTGTCACAAGTATTTAACCATATGGCTGGTTCACATCCAGTATTAGAAGGGGTGTAATTTTGTTGAAATAATTCAAGCATTGCAGAGTTACAGGTTCAACAGAACCTTCAGGCCCTTTAACCTGGATTAGCTGTAGACCCCTTTAAACAGGTCTTCAATCTGGTCTTGCGTCATAAAGACTGGATGTCAGAGTGCACTTCCGCATGCACGCCAGGCCAAAGGGATCCAGGGGCAGGCCTGAAGGCCACCATTTGCAGCTGGGCTGCTCCAGCTCCACCTCTCTACACACAGCCTACTTAGGCCCGCATGTCTTACGTAGCAGTCTACAAAGCTGCAAACAACCTACATAGTGGCTACATCTACAAAGCTGCCCACAACCCACATAGCGGCTACATAGGAACTATGCAGCCATGACTCTGTCACATCCACTGTAACTGGAAGTGACTCTTGATTGACCGTTTCATGGGCCCATAACGCCATATCTCCGGCAGACTGGGACCTTGGGATGCATGCTGTGGTGTCCACATGACAGTCCTGTTTAGCATCTGTTGCCATTGGGTGCTAAACATCTCATGCGGAGACATGAGATATCTGTATAGATCCGGAACTCGATAGACCTGATTGAGCAAGAACTACATCTTGAAGATCTGGATCTTTTTAATCTGGATTAACCATCAAAAGTGCAGAAATGTCCTGTTTTCAAAGCATTTCTAGCTGTTTCTGCCACATATGTTTCCATGGAGTAGACGGAAACAAGTAGGTCCCATAAATGGCAAATTGAGTCTTTCAAAGGAAGTGAAACACCATTGACCTTCAAAATTCATATTAAAACTTGACTGGCAGAAAATATATATTTACAAAACGTTCCCTTTCAATGTTCACCCAGTGCAAGTTTCTTTTTTATCTTTTATCTCAGCATTTTCAATAACCTTCAACACTACCTACTCCTTCAGTATGTTGAGCTTCAGAAGATCTTAAAACTCTTCTAGATTAAGGAGAGAAGTACAGAGAGTGTAGAAAAGAGTAATTATACTGCATACATGAGATGGTCAAGAAGATAGGGACATTCATTAAACTACACTTTTCTCCTTGAAACATCTTCATATCATCTTTTATTTCAAGCATGAAATCTTAATGCTGATCAGTGAAGGAGTGAGTTACATTATGCAGTGAAGACTGGTAAATTGAATTGGTGGGGAAGGCTTTGGTCTGCATCCAATTAAAAGCACTGTACAAGAGGATCAAAAGCAAAGATGCGGCGGGTACCCTGCCCTTTCATTTCACTCCATTTCACTGCCACCTTTACGATCTTCTTAACCTAAAAAGACTGAACTCAAGGCATTTCCTGTAACAAAGAGATATGCACGAGCCAGCTGGGGCAGGTTCAGTTCTCTAGTGGTCAAACTAGCTTGTAGACCTCACCAAAAAAATCTGCTCAGTGGAGGTTTGAATGAATTCAGGAAGGCCCATACGCCTGCCCCTTATCTGCTGCACTGAGATGTGGCCTACCTGCTGGGCTACTTTGCTGAGACTCTGCCACTACCTAAACAGTTCTGAAGCATTCCAGGCCATTCCAAGGCATTTGCCTTCTAAGCCTACACATGTGCTTTCTATGCACACTATAGGACCCAGCAGAATTGCAGGTTACATGCATGGTGCACTCAATTGCATCTGAGAGCTTGCAAAAAAAGAAAAAGCCATGTGGCATTCTAGAATCTGTAGTGCATGGCATGAGCATTAGTGTCCAAAGGTATCAGTTAGGCTGCCTCCAGACAGCGGCAAAAACTTCACAGTTGCTGCTGATCCGTGGTCATGTGACCATCAGTTGGCAGCAGCAGTGGTGCAGTGGCAGAGAAAGTGTGCTGTTAAAAGCTGTTGTTTATCAGTTAAGGGAAGAGGTAACTGGGCATCTGGCCTAGCAAAGTGGGGTAGGCATCACTAGCAAATGAGCTTGAAGTGAGCTGCATCTCCACCATACAGCTTTCCTTCTTTTCTCTTAATAGCACTTCCTCCACTCATGTGCTGCTGAGATTCTTCTCTTCCATGCACAGTTTTCACAAATCCCCACAAAATACGATTTCTTCTCCATCCCATCACAACTATCGCTTCTTCCTTGCTAACCCAGTGGCTACTGAACAAGTGGCTTTCATTTTTGTTTATATCCAACAACTCCTCAGAGCATCCTAAAACAAGATACCAAAGGTTAACCAAGAACCTAAGAAGAGGCCTGCTGCATTGGGCTTGTTATTTTGTTCCTGTGAGACTGTTGTTACTCTGCCCATGGGACAGGCATAAGAAAGGACAAATCATTAAGACACCTATGCAGTATGAGGTTTCTGGTCAGTTTTAAGAATCAAGGGCAATTATTACTTTTAGGTAAAAACTTCAGACGCGTAGAATATTTAGAACGTCTTCAAATAATAATTTAATCCTTTTTTTCTTTTTGCTAAGAATTAACACATAATCCTATTACAGTTAAATGGTCTGTAAAATCTGACAATGTTAAGGTTTAAGATTTTAAACTTAAATACGTAATAGTTTAAAGACTTTACAAGCAGCAGAAGTGTAGTTTACTAATGAAAACTAGACATACGTTTTATTTATAATTTTTAAAAATTCACAATTTTCTGTTTCAGTTTTTATTCCTAAATTTCTTCCCAGGCTGTTCATTTCAAGAGGCAAGTTGTTTATTAATAAATCACTGAGAGAAATTATTAGCTAGTAGCACTTTTTGATATCAAAGCTATGAATCAACAGCATCGCACTTTGCACAGTTGTAGTGAACTGATTGTGATTAACACTTCTGTAATACTTTTATGTTTGATCATAATTTTCATTAATTTTTCTGTTGAATAATTATACTAACTTTAAAGTATTCTCCATTGTAAAAACACGTTTGATGTGCAGTGCGTATTCATTAATATCACAGTATAATAATAATAATAATGAGTAGGCCTTTTGCTGATTTTAATATGTGACCAGATATTACTAAACTATCAGTAGCTGTACAATATGTATGGTCAGTAAATTATTAGTGCAGCATTTATTTGGAATGGAAAGAGATTCATGAAATTCAAAAATGCTGGGTGATTCTGCATTGACCTGGGTACCAGACCAGCAAGTGTAGTAGGAACCTCCCTTCTGCACCCTAGTGTGGTCTAAGGGAGGCCCCACTCAGGTGTCTCTTAGTCCCTACCAATGTACAAAAGGGGTACTCCTAGTACACTTCCTGTCTGGTATACCAACCAGTGCACAATCACTCACTAACAGGTTAATCAACAAATGGACCAGATCCTTGGCTTCAAATGGCTGTGCTTCTCCAAGGTGTAAGACAGAAGTCCTTCTGAGTCCTAATGTATTTTCAGTATAGATGTTGATAATTGAAACTGGGACCTTCAGCATGCTCCGCACCAGGGAAGCTGATGTCCCACAAAATAATGGAGGTAGAACAAGTACTACCCTGCAAAATGTGTTTACAGCTTTCAACCCAGTTCCATTCCTTCTAATTAAGATGAATAAACAAGGGCCCCATGTTGTAAGACATTTGTCTCCACATGCTAGACAATAAGGACATGCTCTAGAGAGAAACCGTCACCTCATGCCCTTCTTCTGAAGTGTCCTAAGCTGCCTTTTTGGCTGCAGTTGGAATCCACAGCAAAAGACCACAGACTCAGTATACATCAGAGGCAGAAGTTGACCACCAAAAACAACCTTCTCTAAAATCATTTAGGCCTTTTATTTTAACATTTTCTGTAGTAATAATTTAGATAGTATAGATTAGTGTGAATTCTTTTCAGACATATTGTCATCACTTTCCTGACCTTGACTGTTCTGTGACAGGTATTTGCTGCCTATTCACTCCTTACAAGGTACATAGAATAACTGTACTTTTAAAACAGCTGTTTCTTGCAATATAAACATTATCCAATTGACTCACAAGAGGACAAGAGATATATAAAGTGTTAAAATAAAAATCAAAAGTACAGTGCAAACAAAAACCAAACCAAACATATAACTCTCTATATGAATAAAACCAAAATGCATGATAAGCAACAGATAAAGTGTCAGTGTAGCAGTAGTTAAGTCTTTTAAAGTATTGAATGCATCTATGGAGTGGCATGCAAAGTTGGAATTGTTTTGTGCCTGCTATCTGTGATTTTGCATTGGCTGCCCATTTGCTTTTAAATGCACACTGTGATATCAAAGCTGATTTTTAAAGACTTGAGCAACTAGACAAATATTGTCTTGGTGTGAGCCCAACCTAACTGTTGGGTTCTCATAGTCCTTCCTCCCTTTGAGCAGTGCTTGGGAGAAAATAACCAAAGCCAAAGTCATTTAGTTGTGGATTGTTGAATAGTTTCCTGCTACTTATTATCATACTTCTGATGATTGGAAATGCTAGTATCTAATGTTTTAATGATATTTTGATGGTACTTATAGTAATTTTGCAAACTTTGAAAGGTTTTTGTTGTTGTTAGTGAAAAGCCAAGAAATATAGCTAAAAGTAATTGGATGCTGTGTGGCATTATTTGGGATGGTTTTATTGATTTGCCTAGTATCTAAAGCCATTTCTGCACTGGGCTGGTGGACTTCATCACACTGAAGTGTTGGTGTGAGCAAGATGTGAAAATGGTGCTGTAGCCTGCTCCAAGCATGGACCATTTATAAACACACCATGCAGGTTTCAAACTTATAAAACCATGCGTTGGCACCATTTCTCTGGGCACTCAGAAGCAGCACAGGACAAAACAAGCTGGCTGGCAACTTAGAACACTGGGAATGTTTGTTCCCAGTCTCCCGTGTTGGGCTAGGCTGACCCCAATGTGGATGGTGCAACCTGTGACCAGTTCAGCCTGGCCCATAATGAGCCAATTTGCTTCAATCAGCCAGTGTGGCACAGGATGGGCCATGCCATGTAGGAAGGTACTAGGTCCCTAGCAGTCCTGAGTAGGATGCTTTTGCTCTGCATCGTCTCTGACAAAAAGAGGGCATTTGCGTCTGCAGAATAGTTAGACTGGAATTAACCCACTGAGTCACTACAGAGAGGAAGAGAGAGCAGTATAATATAGTAGCTTACATTTCAAATCTCTCTTTTTGTCTATGAGCAGAGAAAGGGGAATGAGGATGAGAACAAGGCAGGCACATGTAGTCTGATTTAAAACCCCTCCTTTATTTCTTGTTTCCTTCTTGATATCGTAATAGAACTACAAGAAAGATTGACTTTACACTATTGTGGTATAATCTATCCAGGATGATGAAATTAGAGGTGGCAAATATAGGAGAAAGGGGGCTGTTGCTACTGGCTGGATAAATGCTGAATGAATGAACTGATTAGGCCATTGACTATATAAAACTTACACAAATGGGTAAACAAAATTAAATAAAAACACCCATACCTTATTTTTTTTAAAAAAAATACTTCTGTGTGAAATTGGAGCTCTGTGTGATTAAATAATCACCTGATTCCCCCACCCACTTCTAGACCACTTTGGGGTCTGCATTCTGCTTAGACCTTTTCAAAAAACTTTGGATACCAGAACCCCTCCCAGCTATTTTAAAGTATGATTTGTGGGCTCAGAGCCAAAAAATGAATGGTGGAGTCAGCAACAAAAATGATTCTGATTTTTCAGGAAATACTTTCATTTTAAATCTAAAGTGTTTTTGTTTTTTAAAAAAATCTTTAAAAATGAAAACAGCTAAGAAAATAGTTGCTGCCTTTCTTTTTCTTACTGTTTCAGCAACAGCTGTTGAGAAACAGTTCAAATCAGAAACGCCTGGAAGACAGAATTCTTTTACTCAGAGCCAAATATTGAAAATGCCCTGAAATACCCTGCTGTGGTAACAAGGTGCAAGAATAGTAACCGGGACTAGATGGAGGCTGTATTAATCACAAAAAGCTCAAGCCAGTATTAAAAAATGCATGTATTAGACTTAGAGCTACATAAAGTAAGAGTACATGCCATATAGATCTGCTTTTCACTTTAAAATATTTGTGACCAGGATAGGCTCACCATTTAGGAAAAAATGAAACACCTTCAAAGGCAGTAATCTGGAGTAGAGAAACAGGCAAAAGGAACTTGGACCTTGACCTTCTTCTGCAGCTACAGCTGCTTTTCCTCCCGTAGAGTTAAAATCTGTATTTAGAAAAAACACATGTTTTGAAGCATATAAAAGAAATAACAATTGTAGTGGTAAAGCAGATCTCCTTTTCCATTTCAAATGCCCGCCTTTCAAAGCTGCATTAATTTGAAAATATTATTGAGGCTCTGTTGGGCTTATTTGCCATTATGTATAGTGAGGAGTAACTGAGGGTAAAGAAAGGGGAAAATGGCTCTTCACACATAACACTTCTTTTCTTTTCACATTTAATATTTGTGGTTTTTTGATTACCTCATTTCGTTACACCAAACGATCTGGGCAAAGTGATCTGGGCAAAGTGATCTGGGCAAAGGGATCCACTCCCTATCTTTATTGATTATAAGCCATATACAGTACTGGAATAGAAAAAATGGTTTGGAAAACAAAATCTGGAAAGCATCTTTCCAGTTTGCATGAGCATTAATTTCTTTAATTTGTTAATTTAATCATTTAATTTTAGATACATTGTTCATTGTTATTCTTTCCATTTTATTGTGTTAAATAACTTTTCTTTATGATATTATTTATGATGATTTTAGATGGGCTTGGGAAAAAATAGAATTTTTCCTATTTACAATAATAGAATAACTATTTTTGTTAAACAGATTTTGCTATAAGGTCAATTTCCAGGAACCAATTAAGTACAGATATGGGAAGGAAGAGTGTACAATGAGAAAGAAAAATTGGGGGAAAGTATAGTTTCAATTAAGGCATGAAGCTACACCCATGCCTAGCAGCAGTAAAAGGCCTGGGCCTGGCCCTCCTCATGATGAAGGGGCCAACATGGGCGGCGGGAAGACCTATATCCATGTGAGGGGAAAAGGCTGATATGAATTGCGAGACACAGACCTCTGCATTGCGAGAAGTTGGTGCCCATGCCCTGCAGAGCACTTTCTGTGGCATTCCACTGTGGCTACTGTTGGGGACATACTAAAGCAAGCCTGTCCCTGGGCTTTCTCCAGACTTGGCATATCCATGGTGGAAAAAATAAAGAGACTAATTAGATTTATTGAATCATGGAATTACTTCAGGAGGATCTCTTCCAAAAAGTCCTTGAGGATGCTGCACAAATAATAGCTTTCTTTAGAAGTTTGAATTTTATTTTTCATATTAAAATATAGCTTCCTTTAAAACAAAATTTACTATGTAAAAAAAAAAATGTAAGGGAATATTTAAGCATCACAGTATAATGCCAAGTCACTTAAACTTCCTCTGTCCAGTTAGAAGCAAAAGCAATTGTGAATCAGTTTCACCTGCTTTGCTGCAAGCACACATAGCAACAGGTGCACTGAAGGGGCAACAGCCAGACAGGCCCCAAATAGAAAGTGGTTTTGCAGGTGGTGGCAACAGACAATACTCTCTCCTTATCAGTCCGTACTGATTCTTCTCTAGATTTGTATTTTGCTAGTGTCCTTGTGATTACCGGTAGCATGAGGCAGTACTTGCATCCCATTCAGGTTGCACAGGTACTCCAGCTTCTCCAGGATGGCACTCCCAGTACAGTCTCAAGAGCAGGGGGCAGATTCCAGGGCATGGGCTGTTACAAAAACAGCTCAACAGGGTTGTAGAAGGGTATTAAGCCAGCATCAGGTCTAGTAACCGCTTGTTTGTGTGAGGAGGAACAGGAAGAGTGCTGCCATGGCCCTACAAAATGGTGGGCATTTTTCTGACCAAACTGTCAGAAACATAATTTCTCCCTTCAAAAGAGTGAATCTGTACAAGTTTAAAATGATGATAAAAACTGAGAGTGTTATATAATTGCTCGCTTCTGCCAATACTTAACTTTTGAGTAACTGTACGAAATAGTATTAATATGGCTATCCTCATTTACCACTGTTGTTATTAATCAGAGCACTTACAGATGATACAGGACTCAGGCAAGGCCCCATTCCCACTAGGACTTTTTTGAGTGTTCAAAATGGTTTCAAAACACTTTATAAAATGTTATTTAAAATGCTATTTAAAACATTTTAAAACTAAGCAAACCCCACATCTGGCAATCACATTCAACCCCGAATAGTGTCCCCACACTTCAAAGACTTAAAACATTTCCAAAAAAAGAGTGGGTAAAGCAGTTCTTTCCCCTCCTCACCCTTTCTCCACCCCTCTCTCCCCATTGGCTTTTGATCCAATGATGTGGGGAATCCCAGCCCCCTCCCTCATGCTTTTGCTTCCCCACTTGATTCCACAGAATCAAAACCATTCTGAATCAAATGGGAGAGGGAGAGGGGAAAGTCTCCATTTGTCAAGCCAAGCCAAGCATTTCCAGAAATATTGCAGCACATTGCAGGCCGGGGGTGGGTGGGAGGGTGGGTGGGGTGGAGAAATAGAAAAGAAAAAGAAGCCCTTCCACTCTGCTCCCCAAATGCAGCATATTGCAGGAAGAATTATTTTTTTTAAAAAAATCAACTCGGTCCCCTCGCAGTAAAAGATCGTTCAAGCACTAAAAGATCTTACACAGACACAGACACACACACACACACACATTCACAGAGAGAGCGAGAGAGCGCAGCACTTGCCAAGGCAAAGCGTTTGTCCAATGCAAAAGTGAAACTTGAAGAATCTTCTCTTCTGATCTCATTCCCTCTCTGTGTGTGTGTGATCGCACAGCAACCTCACAAATAAGCTCGGCTCGCTTGTGCTTTTGGAGGCACGCGGGTACACACACACAG
This sequence comes from Aspidoscelis tigris stejnegeri, assembly GCA_023333525.1. Classification (NCBI taxonomy): domain Eukaryota; kingdom Metazoa; phylum Chordata; class Lepidosauria; order Squamata; family Teiidae; genus Aspidoscelis; species Aspidoscelis tigris. The sequence continues at coordinate 247,497,922 of JALMGA010000001.1, read as the reverse complement.
AGACAGATGCCTCTAGTGTCCTTCTTCCCAATCTCTCTCTCTCTCACACACACACACACACACACATATACTCACTCACTCACTCACTCACACATACACACACACACACACACACACACCACTGCTGCCTTGTTGGCTCCTTCCTTTTGCCTTTCAGAGAAGCCAAAAACTACCAGCAGTGTATCAGTGTCCCCTGGATGGGAATGAAAGTGTGAATTATTAAGTGGGTGAACTGCTACTTCGTTATCAGTGAGAGGCTGGCTGAAAAGTAAACTGGTGAAGTGCTTCCGTGCACTTTGAAAATCTGGCAATGGGCTGTCCTGCTGGGAGAAATCCCACCCATTTCATGACAGATTTGCCCCGATAATGCTTCAGCGTTCGCACAGCAATAAGGAAGAAACGTTTTCAAAGCAAAACTGGAGAAAAAAAAAACACCTGAAAGTACAGGTGTTTATTTATTCCGTTTTTAAGCCAAACAACCCTCAAAATACCCCTGAAACTGATTAGGAGTGGGGACAAAGAGGATCCAAACCGTTTTGAAATCGTTTTGAATTCACCTCAAGACTGGTTGATGTCAAAGACTGCTTCATGGTATGCAGCAGTCCAAAGCACAGTATTAAAAGTTCAATAATCAAAACTTCTGTTGCTGCCTACCCAGTCTTCAGTTTCAGTTAATCGTAGGCAATGCACTGTGCTGCCCTGACCAGAGCCTCAAGGTAATGCATGGGCCCTGAGGCTGATCTCTGAGTACTTCAAGGACTGAGAAACAAAAGTTCCTAGCCTCGGGGCTCCTGCGGGACACATTTCAGCAGCACTCTTTGGTGCATTGCTGAAATCAATCCCCTATAGTCTGCCTAGTAGTTTGTTTAAATCTCAGTCAGGGCTCCCTGATCTGGATCTAATGCAGATAGAGCGCACCAGTGGTGATAGGGCCTCACAGGTCTGTACTAACCTGTGGTTAAATAAGGTCCAGTAGCAAACTGTGGAGTTTCTGATTAAGGTTAAAGGTAAATGCAGAAAAGGCTTTCATAAGACAAGTCCCTGCCCTTAAGCTTACAAACAGCCTGTAAGCTGCCTTGAGATCCTAAGGAGAACACAGCATCCAATGGAAATAACAAAGGTTTCCATCTTTATTAGCAAGACAAACTAATAGAAAAAATAAAGAGAAAGAAGCGTGTACCTTCCAGGGACTGGTTTGCTAACCTGTTTTGAACTTCGCAGAGTGTTATCAAATTGAATTATTTTTGAATGACCGGCAACACCACAGAATCTTCAGAGAGAAACCCATTTTGCAAGCACTACAGGAAATTTCAAAAAATCTGCAGACCAGTGTGTGTTATGGGAAGAGTTCCTGATTCCATTTTAAAAACAATAGAAAATATGAGTGTGAAAGAAATAACATATTCATGATCGTATGAGTGTGTATTTTCTAAAGTTTTTATGAACAGCATAATCTATGGAAATAATTTATGGAAACGTTTATATTGTGACTTAGCTCAGCTTCTAAGCAATCAATTCCTCAACAGTAAAATCCAAAGCCCAAAATTTTGTGGGATGATTTTCTTACATCCTATTTTGCATTCGGAGAGGTTTGATTGACAATCACAGAGGATAATCTTTTTGTAACTTTTGATGTCATCTTTGTTAGCCAAGAGCAATTGAATTATCTGATTTCTAGATTAATGCCACTAAAATAACCCAGCCAAACCATTCATTTAAGAAGCTTCTACATGAGGACAGCATCCAGTTATCCTCTGGGAGAAAAAAATCCTGTAGCTGTTGATTCCAGGCAGCTTAAGCTATACTGTAGGCAGCTTGAGAGGGGGAGAAACAGTAGAAATGACATTCCCCTTTAACCCTTTCCTCTGTCTCCTTCTGCAGATTAAAAGAAAAATGAGTTTAAATGGGGGTGGGAACTGAAACAGTATAATCCATGCCACAGTCCCACCCCTTGACAAGCTTAAGCCATCTGGGGAGGTAAGAATGCTGCCTGGACTAGATCGGAGCCCAGCCCCTGGGCAGGCCCTCCAAAGGCACTTCCATCCCATCCCAAAACAGCTCCAACATCCCATTTAGAAGAGGCATCAGCTAGATATAAAGAATAACTGTGTTATATTTAGTAACTGCAATTTTAATTAATAAGGGTAATGGATATTAGGACTAAAAATCACCACCTAGTAATAGATTACATACTCTACATTACTTTCAGGGCTTCAAAACTTCAGATCTCCTTTATTAGACACACTTCTGGTATCTACATGATAATTTGTGCAGATTATGAGTGATGCCCAAATTATATGGCCCACAATGTGCACAAACAAACAAACTGCACGTTTTGAAGGCACATCAGGGGCTATTTCTCTGTTTTGCCCTATCATCCAAATACCCCACACACACCAAAACCAGTAACTGTAGCACCAACAGATCTGCCAATATTTCACAGTCTTTTTTGCAGTTTAATTAGGGTTGTTTTAAAACATGCCTCACTGATCAGTTCAGTCCTGAAATTAATTCTGCATCATATCATTTATTCATCCATTAATTAGGAAACTGTGGGAATTGTCCTAGCAAAAACCGAGACATTAGAATTATTTAGTTTTTATTCCTATCAGAAGTTAGTACTAGGTATGTAGATAAATCAGTATAAGAAAATATCAACTTTAATTCCCTCTTTTATTCAAGAGGATGGGAAATGATTGTTTAACTACGTTCTTAGAGAAGCTTAATGCAATAATTTTCTTACAGTGTAGTCAAAATATTAGCAAAGTTCCCTGATTTCTTTGCTAGTCATTTTTTAAAAGATGTTTTCATTTTAGTCATGGTAGTTCTGGGAAGGTCACATGAAACCAATCGTGCACTTCTGTAAAAATCTCCCCCTCCTTGGATCTGTGGCTTTTGCAAAATGGGATGACGAAAAGGCAGAAGCAGTTCTTCAGTTTTCTTCTTGTTCTTGGTCAGCTGATTGAAATCAATGTAATAATCTTTAATTGGAGAACCCTGTGGAAAATCTTAAGGATCCATGGCCCTTGCACTGTGGCAAATCAACAAACCCCAAGATTTATGCTTTTTGCAATTCAACTATTGCCCATGGATCTTTTCTTTGATTTGATTGTGATTTTGGGAGGGAATGATAATCCAAAAACTCCAAAAAATTCTATGGCTTAGACCACTATTCTTGTCACATGGCAGAAGCATAAAGAATAAGAACTGTGATATTTCTGGTTCAGTCCATGTGAAAGAATGTGATGGTACTGTGTCACTGTGGGTAGAATTCATATAAAAAATCATATAACTCCCATGAGGATCCGTACTGAATGATTCTGCACAATTAAGAATCCATACAAGCTTAGATCTGTGATTGTTATGGTTCAGTTTTTGTGCATGGATGCAATATTGCAGTGATTTTGAGGTGGCTCTTCTAAATTCAGGGGACCCACAAAGATCTGTGTCTCAGATCTCCATTTTTGCTCCATAATATTTGTGATTTCTGTGAGCTGTTTTGTTCCTACAAATGCAGCTTGTCTTTTAACTAAATACAGGGAAGTTCCATGCCAAAAAAAAAACCACCCTAAAAACAAAGATCCACCTGTCAGTTGGGTGTTTTCATTTGATGGAGGTGTCAGAATGCAGTAGGTCTGTGGATTCTGTTCTTCAGATAGCAAAAAGTAGATGTAGTTTTATTCATTTGCTTATCTCTTTTGGGGAATCCTCTGCAGAAATCATTTGAAATGAAGATAATCTCTTAAAACTCCACAATCTGACCTAACTTTTTGAAAATCTTTGCTGAAATAATTATTCCTCCAGTCTCCATCACTATAACAAATTCCATTAATAGTACACTTATTAGTACAGATAACTGCAGATTGTTTTTTAAAAAAACATGCTGTTTACTTGGAATAAATTAAAAACCCTCCATTTTTAATGCACACCTCCAGTTCGGAGACCAAATCAAAATGGCTTGTGCCTTTCCAAGCTGATTGATTTCGAAAGAGCTCTAAGGCAAGGAAGTGTTCCTAACAGGGCAGCTCCTCAGATGAGTCTTTTGGGAGCCAAAATCCGAGGAAAGAGATTTATTCTCCTAAACGGTATTTCTCAGGCCGCTGTCCACCTGGCTACGCTCAGGGGAGATTCATTCAGACTTGCCTGGGCAGTCTTATGGATAAATTCCCCTCTTAGGCCAAAATGTAATTTTTATCGACCAACTCTGATTGTCCCTCTTTAAACAAGTCAAATGAAATCTAGCGCCGGTTTCCTGCTCAATAGGCACTTTGCTCCTCTCCTAATGTCACAGATTTTGTCTGTTTAAATAGCAGTATTCCTTTTGCGGTTCCCATCTCGGATTGTATCGCCCTCATCCCGGGTCAGTCCCGTTTTGAACGTGCCTCGTGGCGCGGCCGTCCAGGCGCCCGTTCACTTTTTCGCTCCTCTCGTTCCGCTGCTCCAGAGCCGCCGTCGCGGGGAAGGGCGCTCGGTTTGCGAGCCCCGCGGCTGCCGAAGCCGCCGCCGCCGCCTGTAGCCTTTGTTCTGCAGTCAGTGCAGGGACAACAAAGCCCGCCGTCCTCTCCGGACGAGGCGAAACCCCCGCAAGCTGCCCGGGCGCAGGTGGGACCATGTCGAGCCTCCCTGGGGCGGAACAGAAAGATTTCGCATGGTCCAATTAAAATTTCACGGCACCCTCGAACACCACATTCAAGCTTGGCCGATCATAGGTGCAGGTTTCCCCCCTTTTTGGCTCAACTGCCTCCGCCCTCGCCTGCAGAAAAGCGGTGCCACTGCGTTTTTTATTCCCCATCGGCGCCTCGCTCGGGCTCGCTCCGTCGGTCGCGCCTGGGCGTCCAGCGGGGCCCGTTTCTATCTCCGCCTCGGCCTTGGGGGGCGCCAGGGGCGCTCCGCTTTTGCCGCGCGGAAACGCAGCCGTCGTTGCGCTCCTGTCTCGGGGCCCTATGGGAAAGCGGCGCTATTTTGATTCTGCCTCGTGTAAACATTTTAGTGTCGGATCCTTCAAATCCGGAGCCCATCCCAAAGGGGATTAAGCCGTAATCCTCTCGCTCCGTAGCTGCAGTGGATTAATTTCGCGGTCTCTCCGCGGCCGCTTTGCTCCCCGAAGGCTCGGACAAAAAGACACCGCGCTCCTTCGGTGCGCCGCGCCGTCGGGCCTCGTAATGGGAGATTCCCAAAGGACGCGTGTGAAAAACGACACCCGGTGAAGACGGGGCGCTTCGCGCTCTGCCTTTTCCCCAAGGACACACGGCAGCGCCACGCCCGGGACCTCGATGCGGGCACACGTGCGCACCTAGATGCGCGGGGTGGGAGCCGGCCGAGGATGCCGCTGCGCGTCCGCCTGTCGCCTTCGGTGGGGCGACGGCATCGTGGGGCGATGCCCTCCTATTGCTCACAAAGGCCCGACCCGGCCTGACGGGCGAGCCGAGGGCTTCGCCTGCCTCCATCTCCCCGCCTTGCCCTCTCCGGCCGCTCCGCTTCCCTCCACTAAGCCTGCCCGGCGCGCCTTCGAGGCCGAGGCGAGGCGTCGACGCCCGGCTCGGGCTCCCTCTCGGCGCAGCGCGCTCGGGCCCCGTCTTCCTCGGCGCCCCGGCTAAGGGAAGGAAAGGCCCGTCGGACGGTGACTGTGTGATCGGTCTCCATCCTCGGCCAGGCCTTGCTCCGGCCCCGCGCGATGCTAGCAGCCCCTCCCGACACGTGTTCTCCTATTCTCATGGCCTCCCCACTCTGATTCCAGCCTTGAGTTTCCTAAGCGCGGAGAAGGTGGCCTGGTTGCTGTTGCCCGGCCAGGGCGAGGACAAGCAATCCAAGTCCTACCAGACAGTACACGCTTTCCTCCCTCCGGCTTCGTGCCACCTCTCCGAGGCGGGTGGATAAAGAGAGGTCCGATCCGGATGCTCCCAGCACCCACTCCCCACTGTGCTAGTCTAACACGGCCGTCTCTTTATGCCTGCGCTCCTCTGGTTGACCCAGAAGGGTGGGGGCAAACAGGAGCTGGACAGGAGGGGATCGTCGCCTTCGGCCATCTCCGCGGGCGCGTTTTGGCGGCGGCGGGGGGGGGAGGAGAGTCTGCCTCTTTAAAAAAAACCGCTTTCGATCCGGCTGAAGGGCCGCAGTTTGGAATCGCCCGAACTCATGCCGCATTGGGGTCCCTCTGGATTGCTGGCGCAGGCCTTTGCAGAGCGTGGGTGTGTCGGTGGGTCGCCCGCCCGCCCGCCCGCCCTTCGCGCAGCAGTCCGCAGGGAATGTCCGCACGGAAGATGCCCGCTCCGCTCCGCTCCTCTCCGCTCCAGCTGCCGCCTAAAACGCGCCGCCCCCCCCCCCCCAGGTCGTCCATTGTCTCCCCGCGCGACCCGCACAAAAGATTTCGGCGCCTCTCGATCGAGAGAAACGGATCTCTTTTTTGGTTCGAGCCCGGGACCTTCAGGCCCCTTCGGTTTTATTTTGCCTATATAACGAGCGTGGGACTGGGAGGCAATTGGGTTAACGACCTGATCTTCCTTCTGGGAACGCGCGAGGCCCTAAACGCCTCCTTAGAATGATCGACTATCCCGTCCGCTCTTAAGTGCGCGCCCGTGGCGCTCGAAGGGGCACGCGGCGAGGAAGGGTTAAAGGGAGGGGCGAGGGGGGCGCCTGCCGGGGGTGGTCGGGGAGCCCCACGGAGTCGGCGGGGAACTGCCGTCTGGAGAGATGCCTTTGCCACTAAACACAAAGGCGAGGCGCCTGGGGAATGGAAACCCAAATCCACTTGTAATCGCACGAGAGAATCGCGCATAATTACTTGAGCAACCCAGATTAAGATTGATGAGCCTTTAAAGCGCCGTTTCGGATCGATCCCCTGCCCTTCGCGGGAGCGCGGCCAGCGCGCCGCCGCCCGCCCGCCCTGCCTGCCTGCCTGGCTGGCTAGCTAGCGGCGCGCCACGCCGCCGCCGCCCCGCCAGCCTTGGAGGGAGGCGGGGGAGCGAGGATCGAGGCGAGCCCCGCACATGTGATCCGGATCAGCTGACTGGGGTCAAGAGGCCAGGCCGGCCTATTAGGCGAGGGGAAAACAAGAAAATGAAAGAAAATAGAGTTTGTATCAATATTATCCGGCCCCTGGTGGGCTCGCTCGGAAGCTGTTAGGGGCGGCGAGGCGAGAGTCGCTCGGCGGCCCGCCAAGAGGCCGGCCATGTCCGTTGGGCTGCCGCAGGCGGGGAAGGGAACGCCGCAGCGCTCGGACAAAGCGGGCCAAGGGAGCGGTGGCGGGATCCGGATCCGGAGCGCTCGCCTGGCAGCCCCGATGCCGCCCGGGCGTGGAAGGCAGACCGGGCCGGGCGCGCCTAACAAACGGGCAGCGCCTAGAGGGCGTCCGGAGTAGCGACGGCCGCGACGGGTGGGGAAACGGTGGCGGCAACATTTTTCGGGGCCGAATTCAGGAAATCCGGTCCCTTCCTCGTCTAAAAAAGAAACAGTCTCAGTAGACATGTCTTTTTTTATTTTCCACAAAAACAAACACTCCCGTCCTAACCTCCATTTAGCGTGTTGGGTTTCACGATCATAAACTATCCATCTCGCGGAGTCCTCCGTCGCCGGTTTATTTCATCTGTTTACTGCTCGCTCGTCCCTAAATAGGTTAGGGCGACTCCTTCAAATCCCTGTGTTCCTTTTTTAATTCACAAATCGTGCGATGAGGTGTCCAATAAATTGGGGGTGGTGGTGGTGGGTTTCTAGCTATTATCTAACGGTGCACAAATACTCTTGGCGTTCCCAGTATTAACACGTGTAATAAGCATCGGTTTTCAGCGGATTCCCGGCGATCCTTAATGCTGAGCCTTCGGGGCTCCGTCACGCCACTGGCACTGCGAAATTAGTCGCGTGCAAACATAAAGAGTCGCTGTTCCAATATTAGAAATTAATTCACGATTCACCGGGTTTGCACTAGAGTTCTGTAGCCGTTTGCTCGAAAGTAAGTAAGTAGCACCAATGTTCGAGGCGACCTACTTCCCAGTAAACGGATTTTACACGAACTGGAATCTCCAGGTAGATCTTTCAGTGAAAAGTTAGAGATCCCCTGGCGGAAGGAGGGCAGGAGAGTTCTGGCGGCCTTGAAAGGAGACCAGATCGGTGTCCTTAAAGCCAGAACGCTCCATGGGGCACGTCGGGGAACGCGTGTTTCTCCGGCGCACCCGGCCCTGCGCTTTGGGGACGGAATGGCTTACAGATGGTTTGGTCACGGTAGAGAAAACGGCCCCGAGTCACGTCCAGGACTAACGTGAATCGGAATACATTTGAATACTGTGAAGTGAAAATTTGTACCGTCGTGTGGCCCTTGTAGACAGTGAGATTAAGCTTGAATACCGCCGGAGAGCATCAGTTTTAAGGCGGCATCGGTTGGGGACGAAGCGAGGCCACCTGTCCAAATAAAACCCGTGGACGGGTCCTGAGCTGTGCGCGGCCTGTTCCCAAACGAGCGTCGCATCGGCGGCCAGATTGAGGCGTGTTCGTTTCCCCTTGCTTGCAAACGGACAAATACACGTCTAGGGGGCGAAGGCAGCTCCGGGGTCCCTCACAGACACGCGCGGTTATGGGGTTCGGTCGCCGCCGGCTCCTTCTCGGCTTGGGATTTGCTGCGGGGAAAGGGTCCCTTCATGAAGTCTAGTGTCCAGTGCTGGGCAAACTCCGTGGCCTCTTCCCCAGATCCACACCCAAAAGCTTTCCTTTCTGATGGAGGCGACGGCGGTGACGGTTCTTCTTCAGACTTCCACGCGTGCATTTCCCTGACACGGCCTCTCTCTCTTGCAGGCCCGGTGGTCCTCAGCACTCCGGCGCAGCTCATTGCCCCGGTGGTGGTGGCCAAGGGGACGCTTTCCATCACCACCACCGAGATCTACTTCGAGGTGGACGAAGATGATCCGGCCTTCAAGAAGATCGACCCTAAAGTGAGTAGAGCTTCCATGTGGGGTGGGGAGGGGAGGGAAAACGGGGCCTTTCCAAAGCGCAAGGGGGACTGAGCAGCTCCCTGCCTTTCCTCTGACTCAGTTTCTGTTTTATTAAAAAGCCCAATGCCTTAATGATGTAAAATCCGCTATTAGGCCAGGGCTGCCTTTTTCCAACCCCCCCCCCCCCATGTCCCTGAAGGCCTTTGTATGAACGCAGGCAGATTTAGCAGTTAAGCCAATTGCTCTGAAATCCCTGGAGGTAATGGCAGGCCCACACTTTAGTACGCCTTGGTCGCACACTGCACGCGGGTGGGCAGAGGGGGGGGACTTTCAGGGCATCTCGGTTACACACAATCCCTTGATTTCAAGATCTTGCCGGGGAGGGGCAGAAATCTTGCACTTTTGTCAAATTAATTATAAGAGGAGGCGGGATGGATCCCAGGAGCTGGGAAAGGACCGCGGCTGTCTCAGGGGGCCTGGGCATCAGGTCAAAACAAAGCACAAAAAGGGAATTTATATCCGAAAGCTTCATCCCTATTATGTCAGTGAAATATTAACTGACAAGTGTTTTTAAATTTGGCTATATTATACAAATATAAAACGTGTACCATCTTTGTTGCAGCAGGCTGCCTACCACAAATCTTTTGCCCTTGACCAGAAGATTGGAATTAAAATGGCCATTCCAGTTATTTTCAAAACAGGGTCTTATTCTGAAGTTTAATATCACCTGGGCAGACTGAACAACCCCCTTCTATGTAGCACCCTCAGCTTTGCTCTTTAGCTCCCTAACTCTTTGCCTTGAGAAAGAATTGTCTCCTAGTCTGAAAGGGAAGAACTGGTTTACTGGTAGCTGGGCCTACTGGGCGTCTGCGGGCCAGCAGTTGTTTCCCCAAGTGCAACTGGCTAAAGGCATCTTGCAAACAGAAGGAGCTTTGGGCCAAAGATAACCTTATTCCTCACCTTTGGATTGTTAGCGTGATCCCTGCCATCTATAAATGTTGCCGCTTTTCCTTATTCTGAAGTGTTAATTTCAAGTTACAAAGTAGGGTTTACTAAGCCGAGGCTTAGTAAACCCTACTTTGTATCCTGCAAAATCGAAGAGCTGCCTTAATCTAGCCTAGTAAATCTTGGAAAAGTAGATTTATTTTCTGATGGTTGTAAAAATGTTACTTGGTTAATTGCCACACATCAGACTGTGGCAGATGTTGATGGCCTCCGGGACCCAAAGCTTAGGATATGTTACAGATTCTCTCTTTTCACCCCCCCCCCCAAAAAAACATGTTTTAACAGGTTAGCGGTCTCCAATCCAGATGGAATTCAGCATCAAAACATTGTCTAATATTTATTTTACTTTTATTTATTACCTTGTAATTAAATAAAATCAGCAACAGAATTTAAATCACAAAAAGTAATTATCCAGTGTATTTCAAGTGCATTTTTCCAATATATAATTCCAATATTCACAATTATATAAGCAAAATCCAAATTTCTTCAGAATATATTTAAATAACATTTCAAGTATATTTATGGAATGTTAGAAATTGAACAAGCAATATATTTGAAACAAAAAAATGTAAACTTTAAAGTTTAGACACTTCAAAAGACAGTTAACAAAAGGACCATGATAAAATCTACCTTTTTAAAATGGAATCTTCTTGAGCAGAAAATGTCCTGAAGTATCCAAAAATGGCAATTTAATTTCTTTTTTTTCCCCACCAAATCACAAAACACTAACATCCACAATTTCAATGACAATGTGAGATCACAAAATTCCATACAAATAAAAAATGTATACGAGGACAGAGATAACTTTTTTGGGGGGGGGAGTGTTTGCTTTATTTTATTTTGTATTTTATTTTGTTCGGGTGGCCTCTCCAGATCAATTTTAATCGCACAAAAACATCGGCGTTGTCACGATAATCCATTGGTCTCGGGTTTGCTAGGCAGAGCGGTCACAATCGGGCAGAACTGCAGCCGATATTGCATTTCCCTTGATAATAATACCCCTGTTTCAGGCGGGATTTTAAAAACGGATCGTAATACTTGCTTGCGGGCTGTGGACGGCCTCTTCTGGGAATCGGGGCGCTCTCCGCCCGCTCGGCTGGCGACGCTTTCTTCTGCCCCCGACGGACCGCCGCGCCGCCGAGGAAGCCAGCGGGATAGTCTCAAGGCCGCCGGCCGCCCCTCGCCCTCTAAAGTTTCTCCAAACTTTTGGGGTTGGTGAGTATTTCCCGCGCCAGGCGCCACGTCTGCTTCGCGGCGTTCTCGAGGGCCGAGTGCGGTTTGCCCTGGAAGAGGTCTAAATTGGGCAAAAAGTAATGCGGGCACCGCCTGCACTGAAGGCAGGAGATGAGCTGCAGTAAAATCCCGTTCAGACGGTCGCCCAGGCAAGACTCGTCCCAGTCCGACTCCCGGGGATGCTTCTCGCACTCGTACGACACCAGAGTCTTCATGTGGTAGTTGTTGAGCGGCTGCCCGGGCAGCTCCAGGTGGCGATCCCGCAGCGTCTTGAGGATCGAGAGGCATTTCTTGCGGCAGCCGCCCATCTGCAGCCGGTTCTCGGCCTCGGCGAACTGCAGCACCCAGGCGTCGCTCTCGGCCGAGCTCTGCTTGCCGGCCAGCGAGTGGCACTCCTTGGAGAGGAGGTTGAAGCCTTCGGCCTTCACCTCGGCCACGCGGTTGGGACCCGGCCACGGGATGTGGGGCAGGGGCCAGTGCGCGGCGCTGCGCGGCCAGATGCCCGTGCACTTGAAGGCGGGCGTGATCTGCACCACGTAGCGGTCGCGGATGCGCAGCTTCACCTCGCTCGTGTCCGCCACCATCTTCACCACGTCTCGGTAGCTGCATTTGTCCACGGCTTGCGCCACGAGCGTCTGGAAGCGCGAGCGGATCTTGCGGGCCGAGAGGTACCCGGAGGCCGTGATGAACTCCACCCAGAGGGACATGCTCCGCTTGCGGCCGTCGCTCAGCTTGAGCACCGCGCAGCCGGGCAGCGAGCCGTCGTCCACGAAGTTGAAGACGCCCATCTGGTTCAGGTACAGGACCACCTCGAACTCGGTGGGCGAGATGACCTCGAGGCCCTCGTAGCGGTTGTCCATCTCGTTCAGGGAGCTGATGAAGCGCGGCTCCTGCACCTCCACCTCCTTCAGCACGTCCGAGACCACTTTGCACACCTCGCGGATCGTCTTGGCGATGGCCGCTTTCCGCGCCTGGCATTTCTCGTTGTAGTATTTGTTGAGGTGGTACACCAGCTTGGCCTGGGCCGCGATCATGTTGGGGCAGAGATCCGGGTTGTAGACCGGAGTCTCGCAGTAAGCTGTGGGATCCAATGCGGCTGCTAAAGCTGGAGCCAACTTCAGCAGAGAATCGGGCCGCCCGAGACGCGGAAATGCCACCGGAGAGCTCGCCCAGGGCGCCCGGCGCCGCTCCGCCTTCGCCGCTCTTCCGCGGCTCCGACGGGTGTCTCGGCTGACCGCCTGGCCGGGACCGGAGCCGGATCCTTCTGCCTCGATTCCAAAAAGCAGGGAAATGCCCCGGGCGGCCTTCTTTTATAGGATCCTCGGGGGAGCGAGGGGAAGCCTGCAGACCTGTACTTGCAACCCCCGAGCCAAAGTTGGGACTCAGGCGCGCCCAGGCTCCCGGCAGCCCAAAGCCCACACCTTCTGTCTAGGCATTGGCTCCTGCTCCTGCTCCTGGCGGGGCCCCTGTGTGCGCGCCGCACGGTGGTTACTCAGACGGTGGGGAAAGTGCTGGGTCGCTGCCTCCTTTTCTGTGCGCCTGCATGGCTGGCTGTCCGTCCGTCCGTCGGTCCTGCTCTGCCTCTGCCTGTGCGTGCGTGTGTGTATGTCAGAAGGCGCGGGCTGTGGGTTTGTATAAGAGCCCAGATGCACTCGTGTGGAAATGATAAAGGCAGGGCCAGGCAGGCGGGCGGCCAATCGCCACTGGGCTCGTCACGGCAGCCTCTTCCAGCTCCAGCCCGGCTAATTAATCCCTCTCCCGGCGCTGGAGACACACACCAACTCAGGGTAGGGGCTTGGCGTGGCGGGAACGCGCCAGGCGGGCCACCTCCACGCGGGGACCCAGAAGGCGCTCTCGACTCGGGCGCGCGGCTGGAGGCTGGAGCGCCGTCGGGGACGGTCGTGGCCAAAGGCGCCCCGTCCCGCTTTCGGAGCCTCTTCCCGGCACCCGGGGCCCCGCCGCAGGTGCCCCGTCCTGGCGTCGCCCTCCCACCGGCGGCCTAGAGAGACTCAGCGCTCCGGCGGAAAGACGGCCGAGACCCGACGGGTCGAAAGTTGGCGTTCGGCGACGCTGCCTGCTAGACGCTGCGGAGACCCGGGGAGTTTTTCTCTTCTCGGCCGGGCCGGGCTGGGCTAGCGGTTCTGTTCCGTTTTAGGTCCTAATAATCGCCGATGGTGCGATGGGAAAGATCGGGAGAAGCTTCCGCCCTATTCCTCCTTCCCGTTCAGTAGCACGATGGCTCTTCGTCGACGGGACGCGAACGTTGCCGTTCTTCTACCTGGCTTCCTGCAGTGGTAGCAGGTGAATGAGGCGTATCCGGTCGGTGACCGCGCTTGAGAGGTCCTGGGAAGGGGCTTTCTGTGACTCGTGTCAATAGCGTTTGCCAGGGATTAGTTATTGCTGTTTTCCTTCTTCTTCTGAGTCCCTCTCCGCCCTCTTGACAAATAAACCTGCATTAAAGCTCCTCACGGGCAGCTTATCTTTGTGTGTGGACTGTGTTTGTAACCAGGGCGCGTTTTCCTACACGGGCTCGGAGGACGAGGCGCGGGGAGGGTCAGCCGAGATCGCGGTCCCGCTAGCAAGACATCTTTTCCGGCAGCTGCCGGACCATCGGGGTTAAGGGCTGCACGGTGAACCGGCCTCACCTCTTCACGTCTCGCAGCGGAGTGGCTTGTTGCGCAAAAAGCCGTCAGATTGTGGCGCTTCGTCTCTGACTGTGAGGACAAGCAAGGACAGGAACGGGGAGGGGAGGGGACCCTCCCCATCCCCCACCCCCCCACCCCCGTAAGCGGCTTCAGCGAGAACCGACGCGCCTTTGAAGCTTCCCATTCGTTGGGGGCGGCGAGCGACGGCGCAGTTCAGGCGTTTGCAATGAGTGGATTTCAGTCTCAGTTCTGACCCTCGTTTTTGTGGGGGCGCTTCCAAGTGGGCAGGGGGGCTGCAGAGCAAGCCTGCTCCGAAGTAAGTCTGGCTGAGCTGGGCTTGGCTTCCTTTCAGGGCAATGCTCGAGGGCATCAGAGGCTTAAGCCTGCGCTTAAGTCCCGCTGTCATTCGGGATTCCCATTGCGCTCCTCTTCTCCCCTTTAAAGCCACCTTCCTTCGGGCGGAAGTCAGATCTAGGGGGGTCCTGTAGAATTTGGTCCCCAGTTCAGTGTACCCAGGAGCCCGGTCCCTTTACCGCTTTTGCGCTGTTTTGCTCCTGTATCATTTGTTGAGGAACTGAGTGTGGACGCCAACATTTTGGCGGTGCCTTGATCAAACGTTGCCATCCTGCCCTAAAGGTGCCGGTTCTCCGACAGGGCCCGTACATTTAGTGGAACATCTGCGCTGCAAAGAGCATGTTAACGGCCCCGGCCCCGGGCGTCTCTATCTGGCTGAAGTGGCCTTGTCGCGAGTCTTTGCTGCATTAAGGTAGGAAGGCAACAATCGGATCGCAGGCAATGACGAGCTGCCCAGACTATGGCCATGGCCGGCGACAGGTCCGTGTGCACCGTCTGTTCACGGGGCTTTGCGGATCCACAAGAGGAAAGGAGGACAGTTTCTCTGAGGTCCATCCAGCAGCCTCGTGGGACCCCGGAGTCCAGTTTCCCAGCGCCTTCCCCTCCTCCTCCAAAAACCTAGGCACACCTGGGATTGCAAGGCCACAGGAGGGTCTCCCGGCTACGCTGATGCCTCTATCCCAGCCCAGCTTAGGCAGAAGCAGGCCGTCGAGGAAAAGCGGCAGACGGCTTGGAAGGATCCCATTGGACTCTCATGCGATTGAGGCGCACACCAAGCGAAGGCATGGTCGGAGAAATGGTCCTGGAAGTCCATGGGCTGTGCGCTTCCCACCGGCGCGCTCTCATCGCTGGAGAAGGGATCCAGCCCCCCACTTCGGTTCTTTCCCGTCGCATAGAGAAGAGACCTTCGGCTTCCCACGAGATAAAGCCAGGACTCGCCTTGGGCTTGGGCTTACTGGATGCCCCCTTCCACCCCCACCCCCACCCTGCCTTCCAGCGCCCATTTAGAGAGCCGGCAGAAGATGTTCGGTTTGGGGGAGCTGCCCCGGCGTGGCGCTCTTGAAATCGGCTTGCTGCCATAGCTATGATCCTGGACAGGCGTGCAGGAGATGAGCATGTATGGCTGGACTCTCTACTGATGGGGAAAAGGAGGAAATCCATAGGGAAAGATAACACTTGGACACTTTGCGGGGCTACCACAAGGAGGTCCTGCCAATACGAACAAAAGATCGGCTTCATTTTCTTCCCGTGCTGAATATCTTGCATTGGGAAACCTTTAGAGTTCTGATTTAGGAGTTTGCTCCTGACTAAATAGCAACAGTGGTAGATAGCCCACCAACAGTATAAAGCTTTTTTTAGAGGAGGGGATCGTTATTCAACATACCTTTGATGTGTTTTACAAGGAGTTGTGAACCTTGAATGAAGAGTTAAAAGAATATATAATTATTTGATGTGTTGCTATAAGCAGAAAATAATAAAATGTGAGAGAATTTAGGAGGGGGGTTGTGTTTAATTCTTTTTTTTTAAAAAATCAATCTTTTCTGTGTTTCTGGTAACCATATAACAACCACTAATAATAAGGATGTAAAAAGAGAGTCTGGCTGCTTTTCCTCTCTTCCCCAACAGTCTTGTTAACTAATCAGGGTGTTAAAAAATCAGAATTCCAATGATCTCTAATTGGGTAGCAGATTGATCTTAACAGCAAACACTTTTAGTGTGGCTCAATATTAGAAGAAAGATTGCATCCAGAGCCTTCTTTGGGGGTGATTTACATAATATTACTATTATTTTAAACTACTTTTATCAAATAGTGTTACTAACTCATATGCCCTGCTCCACGCCTCCCAATTTTAGTATTAGAGTGTTGGATATTTATTGGTAGGTCAAGGCTGACATAATTCAATTGAAATAGATATATGTTTGATCACGTATAAAGGGTGTGATGAAGGAAAGAGACAATCTTTTTTCTTTGTTTCTCCTGTTGCCTGGCCCTGCCCACTTCTGTACCTTCTGCTGGAACCACCACTCCCAGATAGTGGCATTAAAGATTTTACACAAAACACGAGTGATTTTGTGTTCTGAGAAAATGGATAAGTAATAAGTAGACTTATGATAATTAAAATAATTATGGTGAGTGTATACTGAATGAGTGTGCATGTGTGTTTTGGTGTCTCATTTGTTTATATAGTGGTTCTGCCCTACAGTACTTCTGTATTTTAAGTTTTATTTTTAAAATGTCTTTCTGTCATGTTGGGAATGCAGAATATGATGTAGGTTAATTACATTATTTATCCCTGATGATGGAGTGAGTTTGAAGATTCATTGCATGCATCAAATATTCTAACCATTCCTTCCCTCCTTTTCAGAGTGAATCTTCTTGCCAACTAAAATAAACTTCTTTTTATTCACTAGGGAAATTAAACACACATATTTGTACAAGATTTAGTTTTGTTGTCATTTTCTTTTAAAAACACAAACTACGTTTATTTTCTCCAGGTGTGATTGGGGGTGACTTTTAAGGTTTTTGTAATTTTTTTTTTAAATCTTGTATATTTTTTCTGAGTAAATAAGACCTGGGCCAACACTTAATTTTGAAAGGTTAATTTGAATCAGTCCCACGAAACTTTTTTTAATCTTTATGATTCTGAAGGATCCTGCTGAACCAAAGTTATTTTTTTTTTCAGAATTACTATCAAATAACAGAAATTTTTGGTTTCCCAGACATTATAGTACTGTCATTCCCATTAGCAATACCTGCTTGGAGTGTACGGCCACAGCTGTCCTGCCAGTGGTCTGGAAGGATCAGTCTTTCATTTCCTCCCTTTATCAAAATATTAAGATATTATAGATCTTCTCAGTGACATCAATTGGCTTTGGAAAACCAGTGAAGCCAATTCTTTTTGCCTGGGACTGTGTTCACTCAATAGAGATAGGATTCTGATCTACTTCCCACATTCCATGCTATTGGTTCAATCCCATGGCATTGGCTATTGTATTTCTACTTTTCCCTCCAGCAGAACATAATAAGGGAAAAACAGTCACTTAGCATGCATGTTTTCAGCTATTCCATTCTTCTGTCTTTTATCTTTTCAGAACATTTCCCCCATTCCTGCCTGTAGTACTATTTTAAATCCTTTTCTAGAACTGCAATCTAGTGTCGTGTTTTTTATGCTGTGATAATTAAAAGTCTCAATATATGGATTATTTGTAATATTCTTATGCATAAATAATTCCCAGAAGCCAGGAGCATGTTGCTAGTGAGGAATATTTTTTTAAAAAACTTGCTAATTCACATAGGTTAGCTGTTGCCCTCTACCAGAAGAAGGCATTCCTATAGATTTTTGGAATGTTATTTGTACTACATTCTACTGTTTTGGACTCCTGGGGACAACTATTAAGACTGTTGTCTAATAGTTTTTATTCTTTCATTAAATAAAAGTTTTGGCTAGAACTTACTTTTCTTTCCTCTTCCTGTCCTCTACCTCATTTCTAGAACAGGTTGTATAGTAACTGGCAAAGAAATGACAGCGAAAATAAAACAGGGAAATGCACTGTTGTGTTTGTCTGGTTTATTTCTCTATCAACTGCATCAAAAGCAGACATTCTCAGCATGCCAGATTTTAGTTAAGAAGTCCAACAGTGACGTTTTAAGAATCCTACTTTGAGAATGCTCTTTTTCCTCTCCCTGGATGGAGAGTGGTCTTTTAGAATCAGGAGGGATTAGCTCTCTTTAATCTATTGCATCTGTAGTGGGTCATCCAACAGAACTCTTTATTACTGTTTCATGTTGTATATGATTAAGCAACTAAAATATTCAATACTGACCTTGAAAATAAAGCAGCATGTGTTGGATAAACAGCTTTGAAAGCTTAAACTAATCCCTCGTAAACAAGATTTCTGAAATGTATTGTTTAACAACGGGAACAAAATCACCAGTAATGCATTGCTTAATAGAAGAAATTGAACTGCCAGAAGAAAGTAGAAGTAAAAATGCAATATGATATTAATATATAAGCGTATAACTATTCCTGCAAGACACATCATCCTTTGTGATTGAGATTACTGCAAACCAAACCAGTAAATGTGGAGTACTGGTTTTTAGTTGGGTTTTTTATGATAGCATAAACATATGTGTGGGGAATTTGTTCTGATCTGATTTGAGCTTACATCTGAATACACAGAGTTTTGACAATACATTTTACATCCGGAGCCACTACTGATGTATGCTGGATTTACATTTTCTTACCATTTTTTTCTTACTGTTATTTGCGGCTGTTAAGTACTCAAAGGTTCAAAATATAATGTTTTTGTAGATATAAAAACATAGAGCTCTGATTGGTCAGACCAGTGGCTCATGTAGTTCAGTAGTAGAAGAAGAAAGGTTGGTTTTTCTACCACACTTTTCTCAGCCATCTAAGGGGACTCATAGCAGCTGACAGAGCTTTCTATTCTTCTCCCCACAACAGACATCCTGTGAGGTGGGTGGGGCTGTGAAAGCTCAGAAGAGAACTGTGACTAGCCCAAGGCCACCCAGCTGGCTTCATGGAGGGAGGAATCAAACTGGTATTCCCAGATAAGAATCCAGCTCCCTAACCAGTAGACCAAATAGTAGCCTCTTTCCTCATATGACTTCAATATCAACATGTCTATCAACTGATCCTGGAAATGCTATACAGCCATTTTGATCTATAACCACTGATAGTCCACAGGTCCAAGTTGATGGTCACCATTATACCTTGTAGTAGCTAATATCCTAATTTACCTTTTCCTTGTATGAAGAAATGCTGGTGGTTTTTTGTTTGTCTTATTATCTTGATAAATTCAGTTTAATTGACAGAACCTAGATTCCAGTGTTTTGAAGGTACTTTTTATATTAAGTGTAATTTTATACATACCTTGTTCTTCTCGATGCAATATTTACCTAACATAAAGACCACCAAGCACAAAAAAAAACCTCCTTCAGTAGGGCTGTCCTATACTTTCATTATTTTAGTTGTTTTTCTGCCTGTTTGCTAACTTTTTAATATTCTTTTTAGTGTGCAGCAACCAAACCGTGTACACTGTTCAAAGTGCATGCTATTAATGATTCCTAAAATGAACTTAACATTTTTGATAACTGGTGGTATTTCTAGGAAGGCAAAAACGAGGGTATGAAGAATTCCAAAAGGATCCCCCTGGCCTACACTTAATGAGTGACTGTCAGAATAGCAAACGCATCTTAGTCCAGTGAATGCCCTTTCAATTGTACTGTCCTAAATAATGTGATTTCTTCACTAGGTCATATCAGAGGCATCATTTTAAATGCTTTTGTTCCCAAACACCAAGTTTTCAGAAGTAAACATACATAGGTTATGGCTTTCATCTTCCAGATGCTGAAATCCAGGTTCATCAATTTAACTGCATGACACTGCCATCTTCTTTGATGTTACCTGATAAAACCAAGAAATAATCTTTTGAGGTGTAGGAAGAATCATGGCTATCATGTTATTTTTGTTTCACTGTCTTCTTATTAACGTTAATTTTAAGGTGCTTTGTTTACCTTAATTAAAATCTAAGCCTGAGACGTATGTATCCATCTTATGAAAATACCACATTGAACAAAAGAAGATAAGAGGGACTCTGCTTGATCAACCCATCTAGTTCAGCATCGTGTCTCACACAGTGACCCAGCCAATTACTTCTGGACATTTTAAGCAGAAAACAAAAGCAAAACCTTCATCAGCTCTCAAAATTCTTGCAAATTTCCACCCTGCCTGTCTTACCAACGTGGAGGCATTACCTAGGCATCCATTCTAATAGCCATTCATACACTCATCCTCCATAAAGCTGTCTATCCTTTTCTTAAAGCTATCCAGGCTGGCAGCTCTTGCCACCTCTACTAGTAGTAAACTTCATAGACCGATGAGCCACTGATGAAAAATAGATTTCCCCTTGTCAATTTTAACTCTCATAAACTTCATAGAGTGTGCTTTGGTTCTATGCAATGCTATCCACACATTAGCCTTTTGGTATTATTCTTTAGCAGCCTTCCTCTGTGTATAGATGGCCAAAGCATAAAGCATTCTTAGTCATTGTTATGTGTATCGGGGGAACTGCCATTTTAGCATGAAACTTCCCAGCTTGTCGCTGAAAGCTCATGAAGGTCTCAGTTGTGAACTGGCCTCTAGAAGTTGCTGAATTATAACTCCCATCATTCCTTGGTGTTGGCCAGGCTAGTGAGGGCTCACCAGAGTTTTAGTTAAGCAGTATAGAACTTACTGTAAACACTGCAGGTTTAGACAGTTTCTTTAGCAGCAGCTCCTTTCCACATCTCTATTGCCGAAGTTACATGGCAAAAAAGAAAAAAAGAAAAAAGGAAGTATAATATTCTTCAAGTTTATTGCAAGTCTTCTGTAGCTCTTTACACCCCAGCCTAGTTGTTTTTACTTGTAAAAATATATATAGTATAATTTTCATTACTGTTGAAACAAAAGCCTTAAAAATGGCCTAAGTGATTTTTATCTGAACACTTTTAATAGCTTATATGCAAGAATTCAAATGATTGCTTATCATTATACAACATCTGGGTTTCATATACAAAGTCATTCTTAATGAAAAAAGGAAAGGTTTATAGCATAATTCTGTCAATGATTGTTTTATATCTTCTGTGTTATAGTTTTCAACATTTAAAATACATTAAGTTAACCTCTAAAAGTAATTGATCGAGAGAAGTTGGAACAGGTCAAGGATCTCAAAGTTGTCACTGGAGGAAGACACAACTAATTTTAGTGACAGGTAGTGTCTGTACCCAGCTTTGGTCTGTGGTCAATTCCCTAATGGTCTTTCATTTGAGATACTCTACTTCATGTAGCACACTCCTTGAAAATAATCTTGGAGTTTCAGCATCTTTTTATTATGTAATCCTTAGTCTTTGGGTCTGGCATTGGCCACAGAAGAATCAGGTTCACTTAAGGTATCTGTGACAGTATACAATCCTGTCAGCAATGTTGCCTTCATCGAGGTATTTATATGGTGCTTTACCATAATGACCTCAAGGTGATTTAAAAGCTCTTATATGTGTGTCTGTCTGTCACCCTGTTGCTTATAGCTCTAGCCAGCTTATAAAATTAAAACAGACAATGTTAAAAAAATAAGTAAATTAAGAATTTACAAAGGCTGTCCATGGGGGTATGGTAGCATGAACAAAGCATTTCCTGTTGTCTTCCATAACTAGGTGTGTAGAAGATTTACTTTGCCTCGGGTGGAAGTTTATTCCACAAGGTTGGTTCTGCAATGCCTCTAGCCCAACATTTTGTGCAGGTGGCTGGCCATCTCTGAATGATCTCAAACATCAAAGTAGCTTGTGCAAGATTAGGCAGTCTTTTAGCATCGAGGTCCAAAGCCATTTGGGGCTATACAGGTTGAAACACCATCATGAATTGGGTCAAATATGCTATTAACAGAAGCATAGCAAGAATAAAACATAGGGCAACAATATATAATATAGTTGAATAGTTTTAATTATAAAATATCCTTTCAAATATGCCTAAACAAACATATAAATGTAGATACTCCCTGCAAGGTTTCTGACCCCAGTTTGAGAACCTCACATAAAGAGCCTTGGTACAATAGCCGTGAGTTCTTCTGTTTCAAGTACATTAATACTTGACATTTTAACTCCATATATCTTTTAGGAACAGTGTGGTGCTCTTCAAAAAGTGAGCTTCAGTATTTTGCATTAGTTTCACCTTCCAAACTATATTCAAAGGAATCTTTATGTGCAGTGCATCGTAGTAGTCTATTCTGGAGGTTACCAGAGTATGGGTTAATTCAGTCAAGTTGTCTCAATCCATAAAGGGCCAAAACTGACTTACCAGCCAGATATGAAAATAGGTACTCCTGGCAACTGACACCAGCTAAGAGCCAAGTGATAAAGATGCATGCAGGAGTCCTCTCAGGTTGTACTCATGAACCTCCAAGAGAGGAATTGCCCCATTCAGGAGAGGATGTTCTCCCAACTTATTTATTCATTTCATTTCTATCTGTTCCTTCAGTCAAACACCCCACAGTTGGTTGCAACGCTCAAAACAACAATTTGATAAAAACAGAATAAGATGCTTAAAATATAATCTTCCTATTCCACAGGAATACACACAGAGAAAGATGGGCAGGAGACACCTTTACAGAAAGGACTTCCATTTTTTTTCTGGATTTAGGCCATATTTATACTTAACTTTGGTATTCCTGTACAGAGCAGGCCAACCTGTACTAGAATAAGAAATCTGTCCCAAGCTAGGGTAGATGGCTCCTGGCTTGGAACAAGTTAAGAGAGAGCAGGACCTCTGCTATTCTATAGTTGAGGCCTAGGCCAGCCCATAGTCTATTCTACTGCCCAGTGCAGAAAGGTAGTAGTTTCATTATATTGGTCTATATCCAGTCTATTACTAACCCCAGGAATTAATCAAGTATTTAGACCAGGGTTTCCCAAACTGTGGGTCGGGACCCACCTCTAGGAAATTTAACCGTATTTGAAAACTTTTTTGATGTAATTATTTAATTAAGTAATAAAAAAATTGTATTAAAACTTTGTTATTTGAAAAGTCCTTTATTCGTATTGGTAACAGTTAAATTTCCTAGAAGTGGGTCCCGAGTTGGTAAACTTAGATGGGTCGTAGCCCAGACAACTTTGGGAACCACTGATTTAGACTGTTTCTCTTGAGCTTGACAGAATAGACAGAATAGAGTTCTTGACAGAATAGAGATATAGAACCGTGTATTATCAGCATACAGAAGGCACCTCAATCCAAAAACTCTGAGGACTACTCCCCACAGCTTCACAGAGATATTTAAAAGTATGGGAGATAGGACTGATCCCTGAGGAACTTCACATAACTCCTTGGAAATAAGCTCTCAATTAGGGAATTTAATCATCCATACTCCCAAGTTCTTTCATACCTATTTTCTTGGGATATATACTGGGAAGAATTTTTATAGTATGTATGTCAACAGCATACCATTCTAACTTAGTTTTTATTTTTGAGAGAGAAAAGTAGACGTTTTTAAATAAAAAAGTAACTTTACCTGGGGTGGGGGGTGGTTCTTCATGCACTCAGGTATAATTATGTTGGCACTGAAATCTTCCAGTTTCCATTCTCCTTGATACTTAATTAATGCATGTAAGTATAAGGAGCAGTCTTTATCCTCAAACAACTCTGTTGGCAGGTGTGACACTCTGCTGCTTCAGATTGCATTGTTTCAAATAAAAGGTCAAGGTTTTATTAAGACAAGAAAAAGTCAAATTTAACCCTAACTTCTCCCCAAAATAAAAATCACCATACAGCAATTTGAACAACATCTAATATGAAGTGAACAATAAACATAGCATAAGTAGTTAGAAAAGTTGTTCATCCCTCAGTATAATTCTTTAAATTGGCCCTTCCCAGACTTGTGTCTTTGAGATGTTTTGGACTACAACTCCTATTCACCCTAGACGGCATAGATGTAAAACTGCAGACTTACATGCAGACCTGAACAACATTGGGTTGGCATGCCCTATGTTAGATCAGAGACTATAGCAATTTAGAATACTAGTATGGGAATGCTGGACAGTTTTGATATTGGTAGAAAGACTCATAGATAACACAAACAGAAAAAAGTGGTTTAGACTGAGATTAAAAACATTTTATGGGAAATCCAGCATTTGGACCCCCAGAATTTGAGTGTAATAAACTTACTGTCCTTCACGCTGATGTGAACACCAACTTTAATGCAGTGAACCATGAAGCTTGCTTCTGTGGGATTGCTTTTAGTTTTTGAGCAAGAGGATGTGAATGAGATATTTGTATTTTACTCTCTGGTTTTTTGCCCATGTTGTCCTACCAGAGCTATCTTTGAGACAGTGATGGGTGAATCAAGCAAGCAACAATCTCATCAGCTTTGAAAGAGGCAGTTGCTGTCCATTCATAAAAAGGGTACTAACTAAATTACTAGATAACTCCTGGTCGCTAATACCTCTTTTTAAAGAAAGCCTGTGCAGTTTTAGATGTTGTTAGATGGAGCTCATTACTTTTGTCAGCTTTGGTCATTCTGATGACCAAGGTATCTTCGTGACTCCTCAGTTTGAGATGGAATGCAGAGCACTGTATTACAAGGATAAGCTCAGATTTGTGGCTTGGCATTCTGGGCAGCTAGGCTCTGGGATTTTACAGGGACTACTATATCACTCAACACCATTCAAAATAAATATTAAATCTACTAGGAGCACTTTTTAAATGCTTTTAGAGTAAGCTGTAACCAGCATTCTGGTGACACCCATTACTCTTTCACTATAGCGTTAGAATCAGCAGAGTGTGTGAACATCCTGAATCAATGTTTATGTGCCATCATGGGTTAGTTGGTAGAGTCCTAGTGAGCTAATGGTTCTGGGAGTTAGAAATTGAAGAATCAGTTTATTCTAGATGGGTTGTGGTACCGGTGGAGGAGCAGGTATATATGCTGGAGGTGGCTTCCGCAGTTAGGAACTTGTCTCTGGAAGGAATAACCTATCCACCCTTTGCACAGCCAGTCTTACTGCATGTACAGCTAGTTTTCTACATACTCTGGAAATATCTATTGTATTAGCTACTGGGCAGATGCAAGTTTTTACTTTTGGCATATAAACTCTAAGCCACCTCATTTACTTGTTATGGAACTTGAAGATTACTAAGACCACCATGAAGTGTTCTGCTGCAGACTCTACCTTGCACATGTCTGCACCTTGGCCATCTCCATGTAGGTATTTATGGTTTGGAAGTCTGCCCCTCTGATACCCAGGAGGCACATACAGAATTCAGGTCATATTTTGAAGACATTCCCTGTCATATGATTGTTACTCATTTGACATGCACACAAACTAGTGGATAGATTGCAACAGGGAGGCAGAAGTACCAATGTTCTGGTAAACATGCTAGGAGGTACTGGCAAAGCTGCCTCAATCCCTCAATAAGTAGCAAGCCTTATGAGAGAGAGAGAACTTCTGCCTTATCTTCAGAGCAATTTGCTTGCAGCTCAGTTGGAACTCAAATACACTCAGCACAAAGTCCATCTTCTTGCAGGGATGGACAAGCATGCAACTCTGTCCAGCATGCAGGGCAGAGGTAGTAGACTTGAAGATAATCAAAGATACTGAGTGTAGAGGGACACCTACTCTTATATCCAGCAACATACTTTGGCGGTCAGGGAAGACAACAGACTGATCAAGCAAGAAAAGGGGAAAACAAGGAAGATGGGCAACATTCAGATCATAAACAAGCTGCATTAATCCCATCAAGTGTTCAGTTTCGGTACCCACATTATCATGCCAACTTTGCAGCTGCTCTTGCCCAAAGCGAGAACTCATAACAGTCTAAGTGTCACCTTCCTGCAATAGGTTGACAAAATTAGATTGTGGCAGAAAACAGGTTTTAACAACAACAAAAAAGGCTATAGATCAAAAAGAAGGCATCCTCAAAGGTTTCAGTCAGCATATGTATACCATGATGATGGTGTGGAATCCAACACCACGTCAATGAGTTCCATTGCTAGCACCATATGGGCCAGAATCAGGGGTTCTGGTCTGGACATACCAATGGTTTCCTCTCTGTTTTTAAGTAACTATTTTGAGATTTTTATAATATTGTTTAAAAATAAATACTTTTCTCAAAAAAAAAAAGCATGAAAGCTGTTGTTGCACTCTTCTCAACAAGCACTTTCTTTGTCACTAATTCTTAAAGCCAACAATAAGCCATTTGCGAGTGTCTCTGCATTTCCATTTATGTGCTGTGCTTCTATCCAGGAGGTTAAGAGAGTGGCTTAAACATTTAATCTAAAATAGTTTATTTTTAAAATACTTTAAAGTTAGGGTGAATATCAGGTTTTGAAACCCCCTGCCAGATGTGAACTGTTATATCTGTTGAATGTAAGAGGTATATATATTTTTTAAAAAACACCTATATCAAATAAAGGTTAGAAGTTGAATTTTATCCAGTGTCTAAGCAGTTAGATAGCACTGAAAATTCAGCTTACTATAGTTTTGTGTATAGTTGCATGGAATCTGTAACAGTAAACTGATCTACCATATACAGCTAGAATCTTCACCATATGCTGTGCAGCTCTTGAATGCCAGGTCAGTCCAGAATAAAACATCAGTCATCCATGACTTGATTCTAGATGAATGGGCTATGGGCAATGAAACAGGAAGGTTGATAGCTAGAACACAGGTGGCATAAATCCATCTGTGAGTCTGACCGAACACAGGTTAGAGCACACTATTGTGTCTAACATATGGTGGTGGTGGTGTCTAAAATGAGTTTTTTCTCCACCACCAGTGTGTCCTCAAGTAGCCATCCAGCAGAACTCTTCAAGGTGGTGAATGGCCTTATAAGATCTAGTCCAAGGAAATGTGGGAAATGGCCAGGTAATATCTCCCATGACAAATTTGCTAGGCACTTTGAGGGCAAAGTTGCTCAGATTCATGGGGGATTTGATGTCACAATTGGGAGTAGTCCACAGGAGGTGTCCAAAGAATTGTCTGGTCCAGTTCTTTTGGATCAGTTTCAATTCTTCCAGCCTGAGGATGTGGACAAGCTGCTTGCGGGGCTTTGGCTGGCAATGTGCTCTCTAGACCCTTGCCCTTCTTGGCTGATAAAAGCTGGCTGGCAAGGTATGGCCAGGTGGATCCAAGGAGTAGTGAATGCCTCTCTGAGGGATGGGGTGGGCCCACTGACCCTTAAAGGGGCAGTGGTACACCCCCTCCTGAAGAGGGCTTATTTGGATCCATAAAATTTAACAACTATCACCCAGTGGCTAACATACCTTTTTTGGACAAGGTACTACAGAGAGCTATGGCTGCCCAACTGCAGGCATGCTTGGGAGAAGCTGATTAACTAGACCCCTTTCAATCCGGCTTCAGACCTGGTTATGGCACAGAAACTGCCGTATCATCCATCTGTCCGTCCGTCCCACCCTATACCCAAGGGTCTCAGGGTGGGTTACAACATATAAAATGAACACATTAAAATCTTGGTCTCCCTGCTTGATTATCTTCTGTGGAAGAGAGACAGAGGGAGTGCAATCCTGTTGGTTCTCCTGGACCTCTCAGCAGCTTTTGATACCATTGACCATGGTATCCTTTTGGAAATGCTATGAAGTTTAGGAGTTGGAGGCAGTGTGCTCTGTTGGTTCTGCTCCTAACTCCATGGCCAATCTCAGAGAATGGTAGTGGGAGATTCTGTCTCGACACCCTGGAAATTCACTTGTGGTCCTCAGGGGTCGATCTTATCTGCCATGCTCTTTAATATCTATATGAAGCCACTCGGAGAGATCATCAGGAGATTTGGATTGAGGTACCATTAATATACAGATGGCACCCAACTCTATCTCACTCTGCCATCTGAATCAGGTACGTAATTTTTTTACAGGATAAAGTAGTTTAAATCACCTTGTTTCTAAGTAAATACACATTATGTAAGACTATCAGCTGAACATATGGTAAGCATCCTTCGTGAACAAAATGGTTGGTAAAATTACCTAATTGGCATCTCTAACATTAGAGCTGTATCAAACATTGTATTTATTTGTTTGTTTACATTTTTATCCCACCCTATACCTGGAGGTCTCCGAGTAGGTAACAACACTTAAAATCAAACATTATTAAAACGTTAACAGTATGTATTGAAACAATGATCTATTCAAATAAGAAAACTTTTGGGGAAGTTTTAACAGTGCACAGAAAATGTCACTATGAACAAGACAGAAACAGAAAAAGGAGAACCAGGTTTATGGAGACATGAGACTATGGTGATATATCTGAAAATGAATTATTAATTCATTATTAAAACTTCAGAGAAAAATGTTTCAGATTAAAAAAAAACTAATTTATTATAATGTATTGGCTGTTGATACAACTAAGCACAGTAATAATTTCAGTGGCCTCAGTAATTCTCCTTTCTTTCATGATGTAATTCTCAGCATGCATACAAAGGTAAATGTTTGCAGGACATCCAATTGAATAGAAGGTCAAAGAAAATCTGATTTAGAAAATGTTACACTAGCAATTGATTAGGAAGCCCACAATCTATGGAAGATACTATTCATTTTGTAACTTTTTTTCTACTTTAAAAAATATTTTTACATATGTCTCAGGTTTCTACATTGGCTACATTCTAGTTGACAAATCAACTAATCATTTATAGTCACTAGTGGCATAAACACAGTATTGATTGTATCTCAGTGGATTTTTTAAAAAAATCATTATTTGGTACAATTTATTTAGAGCGTATTCAATAAAATTAAGGCAGAATTAGATATGTCAAGAATCTAATGTATAAAATATTCTTAAAAAAAAATTTCTCTAGAGTACATAGCAGTAAACATAATTTATAATTTGTCTTAGACTTTACCATGTCATTTAAAGAAAAATTTCAAGTGAACTTTAAAAAATGACAAAACTTATAGGCAATTTGTGAAAGAAAGGCTCTTGCTAGAAAAAAATAATACTAAACTTTAAACACCTTCAGATTTTTTATAAAAACTCTGTAAAATAAATAGTTAATAAATATAGACTTCTCATTGACAGTGGGAAGTATATGAAATATCATTTTATTGGATTATGCCTTAAAATATGTATAAATTTTAAATGCTCTTTAAAGGATTGCTCTTACCAGAGTAAAATAATAGAGTATTGTTTAACACAAGTGCCTCATTGTACTTATTAAAGCTGTTTAAATGATTTATTTCTGTTAGCAAAACATTTCTGTTAGCAAAACATTTCTGTTAGCAAAACATTCATACATTCATTTCTCTACCTTTCTGATTTTTTGCACCAAAGTTTTTCAACAATGTTTTTAGTTTAAAATGTATAATTGTTTTAATTTGCAGCTTAAAAGCAAATGCCACATCTCAGTGGAGGAGACTACTTTTTCTTGCAAATTCAGTTCTTCATTTGTTTTACTCACCATGCCGCATTAACAGAGTTTTCCCCTGTGTCCATCTGCCCATGTACAATTTAGCCATGGGCATCTGCAGACCTTGTGGCGATCAGTATTGCAGGCAAAAGCCATATGTGTTTAAATAATAATAATTAAAAAAAAACCTCTCTTTATTTCATTTGCTGTTTTAACAGGATGGATAACTTTTGTGCCTTAAGTCAGAAAAAGAAAAAAATACAGGAATAATTAATTGCCTCTGTTCTTTAGGCGTTTCATTTTCCCTTTCCAATATGGAATGCTTGTCAGGTTTCCTGATAAATGACTGCATGTATTTGCATAGATTTTACATTAACAGAAAAATTAGTTTATTTGTGAAAAGTATTTTACATAATATATAGTATGAATTATATTTATTAACTGCGGGGAAGAATTGTGGGAAATCATGCTTCAAATAAATTCTTTCTGTCTTTCTTTCTGTCGAGCCTTATAAACTCTTTTATTGTTTTCCCCAAAGCAAATGTATCTGAAATCTTTATAGCTCTGTGACTCCAAGCTTTCCTAGGAAGCAGAACTTTTTAAGAATAAATTAAGCTTCTATTTTTCAAATCCATTTGGGAAAACACAACGTAAATTTGATATGCATATTTGAACAGAAAACTGCAAGTGAATTCACTGTTACTTGTGGAGTGCACATTACGAACACATTTTAAATTTATAATAATACTGATGATATGACGTTATCTGAAGCTTTTCTTTAAAAGCTTTCAACTATTGCCGTTATCCTTCAGCAAGATCATGAAATTATTATTTTTTCCGTCATACTCTATAACATCTTGTCTCAAATATAATCATCATTGGTTTCAAACCACATTAAACCATTAAAGGAAAAATACACTGCATTTCTTTTGAAATAAGGTCCAGTCATTTTTTTTCAGGGGCAATCCCTGGCTGTTCTACCTCTACCCTTGTTTTGAGGCAAATTTATGCAGCATCAGGGTGTTTATAGACCATTGATAATGTAGATGCAATCAGAGCTGTTGCCTCATCCTGTATTGCAAAATATCTTGTTGCTCATTGAAACATGCTATACCTAATGGCAAGTTAAAGCAATGGAGTGCCTTTTCCACTTCTTGAAACTGGGACACCCTGGGTACCAGCTGTCACCGCTCAGCTAATGATGACAAATACCCCCTCTATGCAGATTGCCGAGTTTGCAGGCTGCCATGAAAGGCAGCCGGATTACCTTTCCTCAGACAGTAACTTAACCTTTTTAAACAAGTGTCAGAATGAAATTATTAGCTGGGTTATTTTCAATAACTATTTTTTTCTCTTTTAAAGCTAATATAGTAATACATTCACAAATAGTTTGGATTCCTGTTGTGCTATAACAGCAGGAAATCTCTGTGCTGGTGCCTGTATGGAGTACACGCACTTTGTCATCATGAATTCTTAAAATGACCTTGGGTGGCACTTACTTGTGCTATCTGGAAAAAAAAAAGGAGAACCCTCAGAGCCTCCTTGCATTCACAGATGTGAATGGTATACAATTTTGTTCAGCGTTTTAATCTATGTTCTGATTTTTTGCTGGATACTGTGACTGGGAGCATTCAATAATATAATCTACATTTAATTCATTCCAGGCCCTCTACTTCAATTCGGTAAAGTGTTTAAATTTTCCCTAATGTTACATGGGTGGTTGTTCATATTTAATTCTTTGCAGAACTTGCTAAAGTAAATGGTTTTAGGATTAGCATTTCAAGTATAATTATTTAATCTGATAGAATGTTCCAAAGGGGGGGGGGGAAGCTTTTTACTTCAAAAGTGGCATCTTTTGGCATATATATAAAACACTCATCTAATGCTATAAATTGCCATTTCACGTGTTAATATCAAAGTTATTTTTATATGAGCAGAGGCTTAATTAGAGAAAATGGCATCATCCATAAACAAGGCAAAAATATTATTCAACACGCGGTGGTTGGGGGAACAGAATTGGCAGAAGTACCAAAGACATTTTTTAAGCAGGGGGAAATCTAATAAGATAAACCTGGAACAGAAAATAGGAACTGGGCATATTTAGTGGTTATAGAATACTGATTGACAGCTTAGTTAAAAGGAAAGCAGGAGATGTAGTGTAGAATATCCTGGAAAAGGATTGGTTGATCAAAGTAGGTACTTTCCACACTGCTGCATTTTGTTACTGATGACACTAATAACATTACCCTATGAGAAAGTCATGATTGTTCACATTGAAAAAGAAGAAAAAATATGAGGAAAAAACATTCAAATAGAAATTTAGTTAAAGTGGGCTTCTTCCACATGCAGAAAAGTCCTATAAGTGGTGGTTTATATCCTGTGACATGCCTTGGGGTCTTGCTCCATCACTCCTGTATTTTCTCAAAACATTTTTCACCTCTTAGACCACACAGAAGATCCTATATTGTTGGTTTTATGTTGTGACCCTGGCCATACATAGGGACAGATAGGCACATAGGTCTTGTTACTGCCATGGCTGATCCAAAGGATGTAGATCAAAGGGTTGCAAGCTTGCCTACTAAGGTGTGGTGTGTGTGTGTGTGTGTGTGTTTGCAAAATCTCTGAGGCCACAATCACACTTTTATGAGAACTTGTGATAAGCCTCCATTTTACAAATTCTGTCCCTTATTGGTAGATTTATGAGTCCATACACACTGAAAGCTTTAAAAAAATGTTTTTTGGGAAGTCTGAACCCAGCAAAACCCAGAATTGTTTGTTAAACAATACCTACATAGTGTGAACATTGTGCAAACTGTTACTGAATTGTATGAGTTTCTGGACAGAAATAAGGTAGATGTCTACTAATAGTCCATAGTGCAAAATGCCATATTTTGCTTTGGTCTTCAGGAAAATTCAGCACACACAAGACTTCACTGCTTCTTATACACTTCCTGAAATATCTACCCCTTCCCCATGGTCTGAGTGATTTTCATACAATCTTCCCTTCCCAGCATCAATTAGTCTGGTATTGCAAAAGTTACAGCATGGGTTTCATTATGCATATGTAGTTTTTTCATAAAGTATGCATAAACTCTTGATGGCACTGGAGGCGAGGTTTTGGAGACATTGCACACACTGGGACTGGAAAACGTCTCATTCATGATCAGCGGACTGAGGTACATGTTGAAATCTAGAGGTACAGGTTGAAATTCCTGGTGGAAGTTAAGGAAGACTGAGGGCATGGTTACACCTTATCTTTTATCCGAATAGAGGCCATCCTGGGTTCAGAGAGATTACATTTGAAAATCTACACCCATTTTTAAAGCAGATTTTCCTCCCCTGCTTGGGACTGTTTGCTATGTGTATTATCCCAGCACTTAGTCCAAATAGATGTAGGTGAAGGGAAATAACTTGGACCGTCACCGGAGTCAGGAGGCCCCCACCCCTGCTCCTACTGCTGCTTGGAAAATGGTAAGCCTTGGCAAGCTTCTGCTCAGATTCTTGTCCTTCTGCCTCCTCCTCAGTGTTGAGACTCCATCTGCCCTGCCGCATTTCTGATTCCCCCATCCCCGAGATTCCACTCCAATCCCCTACTCCCACCCCCTTGCCAAGACTCCCTTGCCCTGCCACCACTCCAACCCCCCCCCCGCCATTCTCCAGCTCTGCCTTGCCACCACTGCTCCCCTAAACCGTCAACCTTTGGCATACAGACTCTCCCCAACTAGCCCCTTGCCCTCCTGCTACACCATCACATCCTTAGCATGCAAACCCAGTTAGCCCTGCCCTCACACAACTATGTTGCTCACTCTGTGCATAAACTCATCTCCCCCTCCTGTCACTGCATTCCCCCCTCCCTTGCCTGCTCGGAATGCCTCCACATCAAGCCATGAGCATTTCCCTCACCCCCTTACCAACTGAAGATGACCTTTTCAAGAAGGCTTGGTGAGAGAAGGCAGCGACAGCAGTAGGTAGGTGTAGGCAGGCCCTTCCTTGTCCATCCTTGGGATGGAATAAAGCAATATGGTGTAACTGGCCTGAGGCATAGTAGTATTGTAATCCAAAAGCTTCAGTTCTATAGCCAGGAAAAGTAACTCTTCATTTCTAATATTCCATCAGCTTGAAAGCAAAATGGGATTTGAATCTTATTATTTGATTTAGACAACTTTGTTACTAGCCTCTTAATATCAAAGGTCCCAGTGTGAGTAACAACTTTAAAAGGATAAAACAATAAAACATTCTAAAACAGGTTTAAAATATAAACATTCCTTTTTACTTCCACCTCAAGCAGGGCAACACTCAGAGGAATCTAATTGTCCAGTGCAAATCTTTCAAGGCCAGTGTGATGTGTGTCCAAGCAGAAACTCCTATCAACAGTCAAGTTGCTGCATTCTGCACTAGTTCTAGCTTTCAGACTGTCTTCAAGGGCAGCCCCATATAGAATATATTGTAGTAGTCTAATCTGGAGGTTACTACAGGCCTTTCTATCCAAGAAAGTCATTTGATTTGGCTAGAACTACTTGAATAGTTACAGTTCACATATTTTGTTAGATAAAGTAAGAAAGACATACACCATACACACTTTTTAAATTTAACTGAGGTGCATGAAAAACTCTCAGCAGTAACTTTGCATAGTTTATTGTGTTTCATATAAACTGTTACATACAAATGTTCCTATGTTCATACACTCTAAACTAATGCATTCTTTTCAAATTAAATTTTAAACATTAAGTTCAGCAATTGATTTTTGTTTAAAGCCCTCAGAAACCACAGGTGTGTTATTTTATGAAACAGCTATACTATCTGGGTACAAAAAGAGCAAAGATTGCCTTGTTTTGTCCAGAGCTTTTTGCAGTTTATGGCTTGAATAGATATCAATGCCAAAACAAAGGAAGCATTTTCATGTTTGGATTTGCCCCATCTGTGGTTTATCTGGTGGTTTATGCAGAAGGAGGTGCTAGCACATAAATCTGAATGCACAGAGTTGATTGTTTTATGGACTGTTTTCTGTGCTTGAAGAAGTTTATAAGTTGCCTGCTCTATTGTGTTATTTCCAGCTGACACGCAGGCATTGTGCTGAGCATATTTGGGCTGTAATTGCAACTAATGAACCCTAGCTTGTTCCCTGTGTAATTTATTCGTCTCTTGTCTGATTCTTGAAAGTTGATAAGATGGTGATATGTTGTACAATATTTTGGACTTGCCTGGGGGCTTTCAAAAATATTCCATTTTCTGAAACAGATGAAGAGTCAACTTATTATTTTTAGAACCCAAACAACTAGTTTATAGGGCTCAGTCTGCTGGAAAAGGTATTTTTAAAAAAACGATAGAAGAGGAGCTGGGTGATTACTCAAAGCAGAATCTCCAGGGTTATGCTAAAATAGTAAATTGTGTGACTGCATGAAATCTTCAGGCAGTGAAAATATAGAAATAGTAGACCAGAAGCATATACTTCTGTATTGAAAATCAGATATCTTTCTTACGCTGTAGTTGCAATTTGAGCAACATTTGTCTGTAGCAACAAAAAGAGAGTGCAGTGAAATCAATGACTGATACAGTGAAGAGGATGGCATACAGAAACTTAATAGTACAATGAATCAGTCTTAAATGGAACAGAAAGCAAATTATCATTAGAAGCAACAAATTGAGGGCCTCTCCATTATTTATGTTTTGAAAGAGTAAGTCCTAAAAGCATCTGGATTTTTAATATATGGGGCTTGAATAAGACGGTGAATTAGTTCACAATAAAAGAACAGCACTTTAGGTGTTATAAGACATAATAGAAGTTTGTAAAATATCTTATTTGTAGTTTTAATGCTTTTTTTCTGATCTAATTTAAGAAATGATATTGTGCTCAGTTTGAACTCTGAATTAGTCAAACAACTGTGACAGATTTTCATTTTGGGGCATAAAACTCAAGTTACCTGCTTAAACAGGTGTTTAGAATAGATAATTATTCAGAAGGCGAATTAGCTTATCTTACATAGTTATTTGGTAAATCTTTTCTATGTAAAGTTGTTGGAGAACTCAGTTTAATACTCATGAAATATTTCATCCTTCACTCCAGGAAAATCAAAATTTATAATGTTCTATAGAGATACAACCATTATAATATAGTAACATACAAAGAATATCAAGAGTATCTAAAGCTTGAAGAACAATATTCACGTACTGTAGTTCCATTTTGTTATTTGTGAGCTAGTTGATTCAGGTTATTAAGCCAAAATAGAAGTCTTTTGCTTACAAAGTTTATTCTCTTGTATGGGATTTTTAAATCTGGAACATTATGTAATTGTTGGGTACTGCCCTACTACCCCATAGGTTAGATGATGCCTGGCTATTGCCCTTTGGGGTTACTGAGTGAATATTTACAAAGCTAAGTTTCTCACCCTTGTAATGGTGTAAGGATCATTCAGTCTCACAGTCCCATTGCAAAGGATTAAAATCACATTAGTTGGAGAGGAACAAGGAGAAATACTGAGGAAATAATATTGTATCAGTCAGAGGCAACCTGCAAGATTTAGGCACAGACTTTCTTCATGTATAAAAGACAGCTGAATTTTTTTTAAAAAATACTGGGTACAGGTTTATCACGTCCTACACTACATTACTAATGTCAAAGTAGTAAATACCACATATGTTGATGAGTTAGGTATAGGGAAACATCTCAAGTGTTTTGATAGAATAGCGTAGTGCAGTATTTCATTACTTACTCATCCATCTTCCCTCAAGCTTATATAGGTATTATCCTATATAGGCTATATAGGTGCAGCACAAGAAACATTTTTTAGGGCATGGCCATCCAAATTCACCTGCCCCTTTCAAGGCATTTGATTTGCTGCCTCTCCTTGTATCCCTTGCAAATGTCCACATTTCAGCCATGTTTCCATTGCACCAGATAAATGCCAGGTGGAAATACTGCTCATGTGATTAGGGCTACACTCCTAGAAGCTATTCTGGACCCATGTTGAAGCTGATGAGCAAATGTACAGCGGGAAACCCTACGTGTCTCCTGCTCTAAATCCTGTACCCACAGTTGCCCATCTGGATGATGCTATAAAGTATTGCTAATTTAGAAAGCTAAACATTATTATACTCACTAAAAGCAGAACTGAATAAATACAAGCATAACAACTAAGAGGTCAGAACTAATAAAACAGTGTGCCCAAAACAAAAGCTTCCATGCACGAAGCAAATCCCTCTGGCATTGGAAATTCAGGAATGAGTTATTACAATTGAAAAGCCCCTATTTCTGGTCCACGTTGTTTGGCTGTGGTTCCTTATTTGTTGTTATGGTTCAATTGTTTGGTTTATCCAACTCTTCATGACCCCAGGGACTATAGTATGCCAGGGCTTTCTGTCCTCTGTCTCCTGAAGTTTGCTCAAACTCATGTTTGTCGATTCCACCATTATTGCTTGGTCTTGTGTTTAGAGTGCCAGACTCATATCTTGCAGTCACAGGGTTTGATTCCACACTCCTGCTTGAAACCAGCTGGGTGACCTTGGGCTAGTCACAGGTCTCTTTCTAATTTTTCACAGCCCCACCTACTTCCCAGGGTCTCTGTTGTGGGGAGAAGAACAAAAAACTTTGTGAACCACTTTGGGTCCCCTAAATGGGTGAGAAAGGCAAGGTAGCTCTGGGGATACTGTTGTGTGTTGCATGGCCTTAGTGGCCCTTTTACTACTGTTACCAATTCAACCTGGCAAAAATCATAAAATATCAATATAACAAATCTTCAGCCATTTACTTCTTTGATTAGCCATGATATATCCAACTATAGGACTTATGTGGAAATTAGTGGGTTTGTGTGAACCTTCACTCTTCCACCTTCACTAAGTGTTTGTTTTAAAAATTACACAGCTGAGCAACATTAAGTTCTTCCTGACCTTAGATCTTGTTCATTAAATAATATTCATTAGCTAACTAACATTCGGTTAGCAGCCCGACTGGTTCTGCACACTCGCTCTAGACTGAAGGCAAAGTGATACTGATTTCCCTCAAATAAAAGAAAGTGGATGCAGCGCTTCGCACTTCCTTAAAACTGAAAGCCTCGTATTTACCTGATTGAAATTCAGATTGCTTTATTATGGTGTCACTTCTTTGGTTTTGGCAACGCTTCTAAAGTGCCTATTCGCAAAAGGACTACCACAAGGAATAATGTGAGTGTTGACACCACCTAACAAGCAGGGATTATATGTTTACAGAAGGAGAAATATGATAGGTCAAGTATAAGAGGCACTTCTCCAGAGCACTTCACGGCATAATGAGTGACTGACTAGAAAGTGGGGACCTGCCACTCCGTGGCTTCTTTCAGGGCTAATGCCTGCCTCTCTCTTCCAAAACTCTCTTGATCATGTTCAGCTGCTCTGTTCTCATGTGGGGAATAATGGTAGAGTAAAGCTGCTTTTCTGTCTCATTTTTCTTGCTAATTTACACATTCAAGGCATTTTTTTTGTTTGCTATCCTTATTTGCTATTCCCTTTTGTCAAGGCACTGTTCTCTTTTTCGCCTCAGGCCTAGGAACTAATTTGAGCTTCTATAATTACTTCATGTTTTACACCTGTCTGCATATCAGGCACCCCTTGTCTCTGTAGTTAATCTGTATATTTCCTTGCAAATAAGAAGGGGCTAGTTTTCACAGAGGAAGAATCTTCAAGATTTCTTCCCTCCCCCCTTTCTCTTCCGTCAGAAGAAACACAATTAAACTGCTGAAATGTTTTCAGCAATGCAGTTGACCTTTGGGGTTCATGAAGGCCAAATGAATGCTGCCTGTTCAGACAGTTTGTGTTAAGACATTGTGGAGCCCAGAGCTCTAAGCTTTATGCCCCTGAATGAAGCAGCAGTTGTAATCATTTTAAAATAATTAAGATACTGAACATACTAGTATCATTCCACAACGTTTGCTGTACAGCTGCTCTTCTGCTTTAATAGTAGCTTATTAAATTTAGGTCAGACGCACTCCAAAGAGTTCCACAATGAGAAATTTGTTCAAAAAGTTACCTTCCTCCTCATCTTCTTTTTAATATGAAAAAGCAGCTGATTAGATTTTTAACTTAAGTGACAGCTGCAGTTCACTGCTTGTTCTTTAGTGTCCTGAAGGCAATGTGGAAGCCTTTTGTAAATTGGTCTTCCTTTGGCAAAAGCGTTCTTAAATAATCCAGGGTAGCTTTCCACTCAGAGCCGGCCTCAATCCAATTAGGAGTTTAACAAGGGTCAAATTAAGGGGACTTTGCACTTCATGTTTGCATCATTAGCCATAAGACTGTTTTTCTATGTTCATGACTGCCAAGGGGCTGGGGGCGGGGAAGTCTGCAAGATGGGATAGACAGAAAGCTGTCACCTACCATGTGGCGCATCCTTTAAGTGAATGGAGGCACAGCAGGCTAGGAACAACATTTCCAGTTGTCTTTTGAGCCTGTTGTCTTGTAGATTTCAGCTGGTACATAGTTGTTTGGAGGTTACAGGTGCGAGCCAGAGCTGATGAAGAACTGTGTGCTCTGCACTGACTCATTTCTCTCCTGGTAGCCTATTGTTATTGGACAAATGACTGGGAAGACATGAAGTTCGAAATCTCTTGAGAATTCATTATTTTTGATAAGATGACAACTACCCAGCTTCCTTGTTCTCATTGCTCATGCTGTTTCCTGGCATTTCTTTAAACACACACACAGACACATCTTATGTACATTAAGAGCATCATCCAATCAGAACTTTAAAAATAGTTTAAGATATTGGAAAGATAGACAGATACGACCAACTATTTTAAAGTACCCATTAGTTCTGGTTATCGGTGTGATAGAGGATGGGGACACGCAGCAAGAATATTAATTTTATCTGGTAGCATTTTTTTCTCTCTCAGTAAGTAGTTGCATTGCCTTGACTTATTCATGTTTTGCCTAAGAGTGCAAGTGAAATTCCTAAAATTGTCTTTGGGGCAAAAGGCGGGGGGAGGAATGGGTGAGACCCCGTTTTCACAGAAGATTATTCTCAGCAACAACAAAAAGTTCTCTGCTAATCAGTGTTCAAATGTGTGGGATATTGCCAAAGAACTGTTGCTGTATCTCCTTAGCAAATGCTTTGTGCTGCTACATACAAAGTAACGATTTATCTAAAAATAACACTTCTATTGTTCCTCCCCCTAAACCCATTAATAGGTACTTTAGTATCATGCGAGTTTTCATAGTTTAATCCCTTTTCAAAAAGCTTTTCAGAATAAAAGCTCTAAATGGTCCTCAGTATTAATTTGATGTGACTTCTGTACAATATGGTTTCAAATTCTCAGAAGCACATTTTTGCAGCTTACTCTTTTCCACTTGAACAGTATGCAGACCTTGCCAGTTAAATGTTTAATGGTGTTCCCTCTGTAATAAATGTGTTCCCCGTCTTTATTCTTTCTTGCATGTTGCTGCTTTCTGCTGTTAATGTCGTTACAATTTAATTATATGAAATGATCTATAACAGATTAAAAAGGTTTTTATTTTTTTAATTTCTGGATGTATAAATTGAAGATAAGACCTCTGTTTTGAGGCATGATTGTAGTTTAACTTGCATAATAAAAAAATCAAAATCATTGAAGCAATGCAGATCTGTTTATAAGAAATGGGTGTTAGTTATATTTAAATAATATAAATGTGTTCATTTTTCTTACCAGTTGTTTGAAATCACAGAAGTAAATTTAAACTTGTCTGGTTAGTCCTCCCCCCCCCCCCCCAAGAGGTAGCTATTTAAACCAAAACAATATGATTTTTTTTACTTCTGGAAGTTTGTTTCAAAAATATTGCACTGAGCACATCACCACTGGCATCAACAAAAGAAACATTTATTGATTAATGTCTCATTACGTTTAGTCCACATAGAACATCTGGAGGAGACAGGATGATTCTGTACTGACTGGGATCCTGGACTAGCTAGCAAGCAGAATAGGGGCCTTCCTTTGATACACCAGTGCAGTCTGTGTGAGGTTCCAGATGGAGCTTACCTTTGACCACAACAGCCTGCACAAGGGAGGCTCCTAGTATATTTGCTGTCCTGTGTACCAGTCAGTGCAGAATTGCCCTCTATTTCAGCACAGTCTTTAGCAACAACTTCAGATTGTTTTTCACCAGCATGAAATTAGATGAGTACTAAACAAAATTTTGCATTTTTCTAATTGATACTCATGTGCTCTTACTGGTTTTAGTGGATAAAGAGATTTGATAAAGAAGCTTTACACTAGGGATGTGCACAAATATTCAAAACATTTTAAATTCGATCATATTTGTTTGAATTTCAACATTCAAATTTGAATCAAATGTCTATAAATTCAAATTTAAACATTCAAATGAATTTTGGATTTTTGAATCTATTCATTCAAATTATTTGGATGTGTACAGGTATGTATATGATGCATACTTGCATGTACACATCTTTCCCGCATTTGTATGGATCCGTACGGGATGAAAACTGGTTGCATATGGGATAAATACGGGATGTATATGGGCACATACAAATGTTGCTGACATTCATAAGTGCAAATTCGAATTGGAAATTCAAACAAATAGATTCAAATTTCCTTAATTCAAATCGAATTTGGGTAAGTTTGGATTTTAAAGATTTGAATTAAATCAAAGTTTTGGATATTTGAGTTGAATTCAAATGCCAAAAATTGCATTTGTGCACGCCCCTACTTATATGGAAGTCTAAATAGAAGGGTTTTCTAGCTTTGTTATAAGAAGGCTTTGCAAGCATGAGCTTATATTTTACTATACCCTGTCCTTTTCTTTCCCTAAGCATGTGGTTACTATAGTCAATCCAAGACCAAAGCAGTAAAAGATGAGCCTAGAAAATTGACTGTGAAATTCATAAGATGAGTAGAGGTTAGACAAATTTATGGATGACAGATGTATCAATGAATACTAGAGTGAATGTCTAGGACAGGTACATCTTTCAGACTGGGGGGGGGGCGGAAGCAGGGTGCTTCTAATGCCATTTGCTGGGATTCAAGAGCACGAAAAGGTTTGCCATTATCTCTGTTTGAGATGCCCATGAGCATTTGGCGGGCCACTGTGTGCGACAGGATGCTGGACTAGATGGGCTGTGGTCTGATCCAGCAGGGCCTCTCTTATGTTCTTATGTTCTTAAATATTGTCTTCTGATCCCGTTGACAGCAAAGTTAATTATAGATACAGTTCTGTATTGTCAGGAGACACCCATACATTTGCTTTTGGTGCACATCATCAACCGTTCGAGCAGTAATTTGGTCAGAGTGACTCACTATGATCTGAACTGACTTCTTAATTTGATGTAAATAGACAGAATGACATCTTTTGGTGACCAAGCACCACTAAAACCAAACTTCCTTTTCAGACCCCTTATATCCAGGTGTTGGTGGCAGCGACAGCTAGCGCCCTTTGGGATTGGTGGGGCAGAGGGTAAGGGACCCAAAACAAAATATTGCAAATAGATTAAGACACTGTAATGATGTAGTTCTTTTCTTTACCAACCTGCATGCAATCTGAATTGACAGAAGAGAAGTGATTACATAGGTTGGTTAACCCAATAAATGAAGTAAGTCTGCAGAGTAAGACATAACAGGGTGCAATGGACAGAGAGTTTAAATTCACATGCAGGTTGTCTTTAAGGAAAAAATACAAAAATATATTTAAAGATAAAAAAAGGTTTTAAAAAATAGAATCAGTTTAGCACAGCAGTTCTCAACCTTCCTAATGCCACAACCCCTTAATGCAGTTCCTCATGTTGTGGAGACCCCCAATCACGGGGTCAGGGCAGCTGGGGTCACAGGGTGGGACTGCTGAGGAATCCACAGTGAAAACATGTATACAGGAGGATTCACAAAGTTCCTGCAAATGTGACAGGACTTCTCAATTCGTTTGCAGCTCGTGAAATTTACAAGCAGCTACTATGGCAGCATGGTGGGGCAGAGAGGCAAGCCTGCTGCTGGCCTCCTCAAGGAGTGCTGCATGGGGGGAGGGAGGGGGAGGGGGGAGGGGCAGCGGGAGACTCATCACGACCACTCTGAAAGGGTAGTTCAACCCCCAAAGGGGTCACGACCCACAGGTTGAGAACCACTGGTTTACAAGAACAGAAGTCCACCACAGCTTCACATTGAACAGATAAAGGCAAGATGGCTCTGGCATCTCTCTTTTCGAAAAACTCTTTAGAAGAGTGTGAGAAACAAAACAGCTAACCTTGTGGGCCCTACAATCAGGAATCATGGGCCTCTTACCCCTTCCTCTTGTCTCCCACTTGAAATAAGTTGTTCCCTGCCTTTGGCCTGAAGCCCAACACTAGAATATTGGTATAGATATTGCAAAATTCCAAAAGTCAATAACATACATTAGCTATTCCTGAATTTAAATATAGGAAAGACAAAGTGGAGTTGAGTTCTGAGTACTTAGTTGTGGAGAGTGGACTGTCTACTTCATTCTTGTGGAACATCTACTCTTCTTAGATGGCTTGCACAAATCCTTTGGTGGTGGGGACACATATGTTTGTGGAGTAAATGCAAACTTGATACCATAATGTTGCATGTCACCCATCATGCACAAGTGGTTTTTTGTTGTAGTTATTTTTGATAAAACATTTTTGTATTTAAGTAAATGTTTACCCAACATGCTGCTATCATTGGTACTTTATCTAGCAGTTCTAAAGTTTTAGTTTGCATTAGAGGAAGAATGCCTTGAAATCAAATAATCCTTTTCTCATTCTTTTCCTTTCTTTCTTCTTCCTTCCTTTTCTTTCCATTCTTCTAGCTAGGATTGCTCTAGCATATTAAATTGCCTTTTTGAGAGAAAAGGATATCTTTCAGGGCACGCAGCAAAGCAGCTAAGAAAACAAGTTATGCATTAAGAAGACATTTGAGACACCTCCCTGTCGAAATGCCTACTCTAAGCAGAAAATCCCTTCAGACTGAGCCAGGCTATGGACAACTCTGCTTGAAGTTGGACTAATGAGGCAGGATGGTGGATGCTGCCACTCACCCTGCTGCCCTACAGCCTCCTTAACTGAGCTGGCAGAAGTAGGGTTTTTCCACACTTAGCTTCTGTGGGACAGCGTCCAATGGAAGTTAAGTTCTGGACACCTGGCTCTGGAACATCTCCATAGCATCTAAACCCTAAGAGGTCCTTCTTCCATGTGCAGAATTTCCAAGTAGAACTACTGGATTTGTCTTTTCAATTTCTCCCACTGTATTGCTTCTTTCCTTTTATGATGATTTCAGACTAAATGGGCAGCACCAGACAGGAAATAAATGGGAAGGATTCAAAGGCAGAGGATAGGAGATAGTGAGGAACTATGGAGCAAAGTTGCAACTTAATTCCATTGGGAATAATCAATATTGACGCCTCTAAGTATCGTTTCTTGAGAAGGCTACACCCAATTCCCTGAAGCTTGATTCTTTGTTAGATATATGAATATCATTGAAGAAATGACTTCATGAGCAAATTATTGTCTTGTGCAACAGATGCTGCAATAGTATATAAGAAAAATTATGGGTCCTTAAGCTTAAAGCAAGGTGTTCTATTTTGAAGTCCAATCCAACTTTTCTCAGAGCTTCAAGAGAAGCAAATGGTATCAATTTCCATATACACTGAAAAGCTGGTATCAGATGTAGACATATTGCCTCATTAACCCACACAAATCCATAAAATCCATATGCATATTAGAACACTGAAGGGGCCAAGATCAGAACATTTGTTCAGCTTACTTAGTATAGTATTGTCTTCTTTGCCTGCAATAGGGCCATCTACTGTCTGACTCTTGTAATCACTAATGGCATGTCTTGAATCTGCATCTTTTTGATGGGAACCATATGCTTTCCCACTGAGCTGCAAGCGTTTCCCATATAACATCATTTTATGTATCTTACTTTGTGTGTTACAATGGTTTGAATCCTTCAGGCTTTTCATTTTATTTGTTGCTGTTAGATGCCACTGACTCAGGTGACTATATGGAGAATGCTCACCATCTGCCTCTGTCTTTAGTAAGATGTCATAGCCTTTTCCTAGGACATTCCAGTTGTTTCTTTGATCCAGCCAACCACCTTTTAAATTGTCCTTTGCTTTTCACAGCACTGCAAAGAATAATCCTTTTTTCCCTTGTATCATGTATCTGAAGTATAATCCCCTCTATTTGATTTTCCTGTTTCTTCCATGTCTAAGAAGTCTTCAAATTATTATTTAGGTTTTTGGGGGTTTTTTAAAGCATCCTGCTTTCAGAATTTAACGCCAAGCCTTGATATATTTTAGATTGGTCTTCCTGATGTTATGGGGAGGGGTATTTTGAGTAATCATTTCATATTGTAAGGTACAACAGCATGACAAAAGAGTAATTCAGAAACTTATTTCACACTATGGGACTTTTTGCACTTACCTTGTTCGTGAATGCAGGGAATACTCCAGCACAGTGCATCTGCACTCCTTTACTAAAAATGGTTCCTTGCATGTTAGAGCTAGAGTTCCCCTCGCATGGTTCAGTGTGCATTCCCCCCCACACACACACACATACAAATACTAATGGCTTTACCCTACTGTTTTCAACCCTGGGAATTGCATCATACTGTTTAGTACCTCATAGTGTAGCTACCATGGAACCTTGAAGCTAGTCCTTGGATTTTTAATCTGTTAATGATCAGCCATTAAAATGGTGTTAAAAGTTACTGCAATACCAAGTAGCAGGAACAGGTTGTGTAAGTCTGGCCAAGAACAGATGGGATAATCCAGCTAACGGATGTCCACCAAGAACACCTGGAGTAACAGTGGTACTGTCCACCTGCGGTCTTCTTCCTCCACTGGATGAGAATTTTCAATCATCTCAGACTCCCGTATTCAGAAACAGCTATTCCACCAGTTCCATAAATCTGGCCGGACTGCCCTGTCA
Organism: Aspidoscelis tigris stejnegeri; assembly: GCA_023333525.1. Lineage (NCBI taxonomy): Eukaryota > Metazoa > Chordata > Lepidosauria > Squamata > Teiidae > Aspidoscelis > Aspidoscelis tigris. Next base: position 247,452,993 of record JALMGA010000001.1, on the reverse strand, counting down.
CATAATATTTACTAGAATGCAGTTGCTTACAGCTTCTTCACAAGCTCAAACCAACCTTGGCAGAAGTTGACTAGCCAGGTAGTCGACTGCACATATGCAAACCTTTCCTTATATTCCCATGTGTCAGAAGTTGAAACCAGGCTAGTAAGTACTGTAAACATGTTTGGACCTATTATATTTTATTTATTTCATAGAATCATGGAGTTGGAAGAGACCTCCAAGGTCTTCAGTTCCAAGCACCTGCTCAATGTAGGATTCACCAGACTATCCCAGAGAGATAGTTATCCAGCCTCTGCATTATTTTAGAATTATATCCAAGGTCTCAAAGCAGATTACAACAATTAAAAACATATACACAGCAAATTAAAAACAGAAGTAGATTTAACATCATAAATTAAAACAATTTTAAAAACTCCAGCACCCAGTTGAGAAGGACCAACTATTAAATTTAACTGAAGGGTTGGGTACAGAGTTGTGTCTGAACATATACAGTGAAGACATTTGACATGTTTTATAGGGAGGCTGTTCCTAAATCTGGGGGCTATTACTGAGAAGGCCTTTCAGCTATTGAGGGGGATGGCACAGCCAGAAGACCTCACCAGTATGGGCTTGTTTATATGAGGGGAAATGTTCGTTTGGATATATGGGAGGGGGCAAGCTATTTAGGGACTTTTAGATTAAAATTAATATTGTGAATTGACCTTGGTAGCAAGTTAGTAGCCAATGCAGTTCTTTTAAAATTGGCATGCTATGTACCCAGCCAGTAGTTATGATACGATAGTAGTTTTGCTTCTGCATTCTGTACCGTTTTACAAGCCACTATGGAGCAGAGTTCATCAGAACAGAGTTGTAAATGTTATTTGCTTGGCCAGATAGTAACAAACCTGGTGTCAATTACGACTGGACACTAGTGTTCTTTTCTGATATTTTTGGAAGTGTAGTTTTTGATCTTTAATGTGGATTAGAGACATTAGTATCTGAATGCTAGCACCTCTAAGTTGGTTTTGAGTCACTTTTTAAAACTGTGTATGGATGCAGCTGAGGAATCAAAATGAATTGAACAGCACCCAAGGAAGTCCAGATTGCTCAGTCATATCACAACTTACAGTTCCTTTTTTGAGATTGGGACTTTCATGGAATCACTAATTTTGCTCATCAGAAAATCTCTTAACAGAAATACATACATCTCTATGGCCTATCCAGTGAGACTAAACCACCCTAGAAAGAGTTCTGATCACTTTGAGCTTGCTTAATTAAATTTTAGCATGCAATAGGCCATTGTGCTGTTTCACAAGATCAAAGCATAGCTTCCAGTTCCACACATTTTATCCTTGTGGAAATTTCTCACATATTGCCACCACCGCTTGTGCATTAGACTGATGACAATTTGAGATAATCATGGAACTTTAAGAGGCTACAAAGTCCTTGCTCAGTCTAGTGGGAGAACTCTTAGTATAGCGGTTGAAATCCACAGAACTGTCTTAGAGAATTTCCCCAAACACTGGAGAGAACCTCAGTTGGAGAAACTGCTAATACAGCAGAGCAGATAACACACCGGAAGAATTGCTGACCTCTTTCCTTTTTCTAACTCTAGTCAATGGCCATTAAAGGAAGCTGAACTCTTTGACAAACACTATAGCGCTTTATGCATCACACAGCCATAGCTCTAGAATTTGTGTTGATGCTATACTAAGTATCCAGTTGGGCAAAAACGTTCCAGGTCCACTCGTACCTCATTCCTTAATGAATGCCACATTAACTTTGTCATCCTCAATCCAACAGTAGCTAAACATTAATTATGAATTCTTCTGCAGGTATACAGTATGACCAGGTCTTATAAGCTCAATAGTAAAACAACTAGACATCTGAAAATTTTCTGTTTTTTTACCATGGCCATCGTATATAGTTTTCATCAGAGTGGTGTAGTATGAGGGAAGCACATTATTTCTTTCTGCCCTGTCCCTTGAGAAGAATGGGAAGTAAAGATAATCTCTTTGTTGTCTTTTGCCTTCCCTTCTTCTAGCACAATGATTAATGGGCATCATTAGAATAAATGCTTGCTTACACCCTTGATGTAGAAATTCTTAAAGCCGGCAGTAAATAAGACAAACATGAAAATTCTGAATACCCAATATGAAAACAGCATTTGTTTAATGCACAGTTTTAATTGCAAAGGTAGATGTAACACAATCTGGGAATACAATTAGAATTAATAATTTCATTGAACTCTTGGGAAGCCCTTAATTACATTTGCACTTTTTCTCCCCCTTCCTCCAAGTGGATATTTGATTTGGATTTTTAAAACTTTCCTTAATATTTAGAGAAGGTACTGGTATTCCTGACACCATTTATATATTTGTGATTTGGTAGAGATGTGCTGAACTGAATTCTCTACGAATAGGTTCCTTGCAAGCACTGAGAGTTTATGAACCTTGTTTAAAGTTCATGGTTCAGTCCAATGGTGAGCTTGAACCCCTGTTTGTCCAGGACTTGTTAAGTTCAGCCTCTCCTCTTCTCCCTTCAGGGAGATCTCTGAGGAGGACAGAAATACATATGAATGATTGATTGATTGAATGAATGAATGAATGAATGAATGAATGAATCTTGGACTTACCTGCTGGGCTTAACCAGCTCAGCTCAATGGCCCTTTGAAGCTCCAACTGTCCCACTAACTCGAGCTCTGCAGCAAGTCCTCCCAGAAGGTCAAGCGCACAGATATGAGTTGATCAATTTCTCAGATTGTCTTGAAAAAACTAACTTCATTTGAAGCCATCCAGGAAAGATATGTGCACATCTGTCCATTACCTGAAGGCCCAGGCAAGCATGTGGCACTTAGCCTGCAGTCTGACAGATACTCCAAAGGACCATGGAGCAAGCATAAGGGGGGAATAGAAGGAGCATGGACATGGACAGATCACACAAGAGGGAGAACCGGGGAGGTTGAGGACATGAACGAATGTTCAATTCTATTTTGGGAGATCAGAAGGTTCTGCCAGGGCCCAGTTCAGGTTCACCATAAATCTAACCAGGAAGAATCCAGTTTTGTACACTCAGGACATCATGTACTGAATAAGAATAAAATACGTAAGTGATGAACAGGCAGATAGTATTTTTTAAAAGTCATTATGTCTTCTGTATTTCCATAAACACAGTCCTTAACTGTGGTTTTTATATTGGTTTTATTGAAACCTCACTGGGATCCCTGGATATTTTTTTAAAAAAAACCTTGCCCATTTGCTCTAATTCAGACTTGTAAGTATTTCAGGGAGATCTCTGAGCAGGACAGAAATACATATGAATAAATAAATAAATCTTCCCCCTTTTCTCTAATTCGGGCATTATAGCCCTGTAGGTACTTGAAAGCCATCAAAGACAATCGTCCAGGTAAAAGCCAGAAAACCTGTAGATCTTGTGCAATTTTCTGACCTCTGTGACAAGTGAGCTACATTCAGCTCTCTATGTCTCAGGCCTGCTCCACATATGAGGTCTACAAGTGTGTGGATGGCACACCTCTGTGATCCAGTATACCACAGAAAACCCATTTTGATGACACAACCTTTGGAGCTAGCAATGTGGATAGCCTTGTCCCACACCAGAAGCAGCCTATCCTGGCTTGAGATGGGTTGCTAATCCGAAAATGGGATGGCCCATCTTGTCCCAGAATGTTCACCATAAATGATTAATACAGCTTCACATGGCATATGAGAAGGCATATGACTCACTTCAATGCCTATAGATTTATTTGACCAGTTTGGGAAACACATTGTTCCTGGTTAGCCGCTTGTCATCAAGATGTGTGACCAGGTTTTCCCCTTCCCCTGAGTTTAAAAGTGAAAGATCTTTATTATTTTTTAAAGGTTGAAAGAGATAAAAGAAGATAAATCATCACCAGAATTTTCAAGCTTATGCAAAAGCTCACTGATAGACTTCCTTCAGAAGGTCCACTGCAGGTAGTGGGTGTACGTTTATTGCAGTGTAGGGTGAAATTAAACAATACCAAAATAGCAGATGGAATTTTAAAATAAACACAGCACCTACTCATATATAACTAAATGGACACTATCTCTTCACAGTCCTCCTCTGGGAAATCGCTTCACCCCAGGACGGCCTGCCCATGCTCATCCACACGGTATCCAATTACCTGCTGACCTGGAGCAGTCGCCTGGATACTGCACTGCATGTTCCCAGTCCCAGTCCCAAGACTCAACTCTCCTACCTCCTTTTTCTTCCAGAAGTTTCCTCCCACTGTCAAGGAGCATGATCCAATCTGAGGACTCAGCCAAGAATCCCCAACTAACCTTGCATCCTAATGGGTTGGATGCTGGGATTTAACTCCTGCCTGCTGCTCGGAGTTTATCCATTTTTGGTTCAGTGATCCTGCTGGATCACTACAGAAAGCTATAGTACAGCAGCATGGATGGATGGATGGATGGATGGATGGATATATTTATATTATGCTGCTCTTTTCGTTACAGTTTTCATCTTAATTTTGGTGAAAATATAAAACAATTAAGTGCAAAAGAAAATCTAATAAGAAAGAAGGAAATCCAACAGCTGATCTATATATAATGCCCAACAGGAGCCCCAGCCCTGGTTGAACCTCAAGGCAAGAGTCCTCTGGCTTACACCTTTCAGCTCATACCAAAGGTTTATTGTTGGTTTATTCTTCTAAGCCACTTTCAACATGTCTTGGAAAGTGAGATACCAATAAACCAATGATGATGATGGCCAAATGTGTATCCTTTACTTCCCAGCACAATCCAAGCTAAGAATATTAAATGCTCTTAATCTACTGCACCTAATTATAAATGAATCTTTTTAGGCTTAATGATTCTACAGTGGAACTCCAGAAAGAGAACATAAAGGCAAACCCGTAGGATACTGCACAATTAAAATTGCAGAACAGATGCCTGTTAGCTCCATGAAAACAAGGGATTCAAGCATGGATGTTTGTGCTTTTGACAACAAAACCACCAAGAAGCCTTGACATTTTCCATAGAGGTATCTGAGTGCAATGATAAAAATATAATTAATGTCTGTAATTTTCCAGCACTAAGAAGATTCATCTTAATGGAGTCCAGTGTATATATCTAGGCATACCTGGATATCTTCTCTGTCCCTCCCTTCTTCCCTCCCTTCTTCCTTCCTTCTTTTATTCCTCTTTCTTCTTTTCTCTTATTAACATCTAAGACACTCTATGTTCTCCTTAGCCCTTCCTAATTAATTTGCCCTAATTTGTTCATCTTTCTATGATGCCCTTTTGGTCACCGTCATTGCCTCAGAGCAAAGATAGCAATGAGATGGCTTAAAGTAGGTGGTATTATTGTGATTATGTTCAGACAACTGGAAGTAAGGCTCCTATGGGAGCAAATCAATTCAATAGCTTTTAAAAAAATTGTTCCCATATATGTATAGGTTTATAACAAATTAGCCATTCCAAACTAGATATCTCCTCTTTTAAAAATTGTTACTAGCTTGATACCTCTTGAGAAAACAGACCCCTTACAATCTGAGTTCTGAACCTATTGACAAAAACATAAAATTATTTAGGGTAGTAAAAATTAAAAGAGATTGCCAAGAGCTCCAGAGAGATCTCTCAGCATTGGGTGAGTGGGCAACCAAGTGGAAAATGTGCTTTAATCTTAATAAGTGTAAAGTAATGCCCATCAGGGCCAAAAATCCAAATTATGTCTATACACTAATGAGGACTGAGCTTTCTGCAACACAGCAGGAAAGGGATCTCGGGGTTCTGGTGGACAGTTCAATGAATGTGTCAGCCCAGTGCGCAGAAGCAGCATAGAAAGCTAAGTCAATGCTGGGAATAATTAGGAAGGGAATAGAAAATAAGTCAGCAAGTGTTATTTTGCCTCTCTGTAAATCTATGGTGAGGCCACATTTGGAATATTGTGTACAATTCTGGTCACCACACCTCAAAAAAGATATTGTAGAACTGGAAAAAGATGCAGAAAAGGGCAACCAGAATGGGTTGTAATACCTCCCTTATGAAATCAGACTGCAACATCTAGACTTCTTCAGTCTGGAAAAATGGTGTTTAAGAGGGGACCTAATTGAAATATATAAAATCATGCATGGTATAGAAAAGGTGGACAGAGAAAAAATCATTTCTCTATCACACAACACTAGAACCAGGGGGCACTCCATGAAGCTGATGCATAGGAGAGTTGGATCAGACAAGGGGAAGTATTTCTTCACCCAGAGGGTTATCGGTCTATGGCGGTGATGGCCAACCTATGACACGCGTGTCACAGGTGACACGCCAAGCCCTTTTGGGTGACACACATGGTCACCCTGGCACCTGGGCGTGTAGTGCTTGCTTGTTCTTGAAGTGTACGAAATATCAACTTTCAACTGAAGATTCAGCAACAAAAGTCACTAATGTAAAGAATTATTTGTTTTTGCTTTTAATAAAATACATATATCAAAAATATAACTTTTTTACTAGAGCTACAAATATCACAAAATTATGGATATTTCTAGATGTGATACAGCACCTGAGTTAAGCTAGGTTTTCTTGTGAATTTTGACACACCAAGCTCAAAAGGTTGGCCATCACTGGTCTATGGAATTTGTTGCCGAAAGAAGTAGTAACAGCTACCACCCTAGTTGGCTTTAAGGAAGGATTAGAAAAGTTTACGTATGACAGATGTATCAATGGCTACTAGAATGTATACCTAAGTACATCTTTCAGGTTGGGGGGACAAGCAGGATGCTTCCAAGGCCATTTGCTGGGATTCAAGAGCAGGAGATTTTCCCTTGACTCTACTTGAGATGCCTATGGGCAATTAGTAGGCTACAGTGTGTGACAAAATGCTGGACTACATGGTCTGTGGCCTGATCCAGCAGGGCTTCTCTTACGTTCTAACATAAAATGGATCTTAGATAATCTTACATAGATCCTCAGCAAGTTGATTTTTAAAACTTTAAAGACATACTCTTGTGTAGCTCATGTTGCAAATATTGTAGACAGTTTAGCTGATAACTAGAGAAGCAGAACCAGCAATACAATGCAAACAGAGGGAAAAGTTAAAGGTGTATAATAGGACCAAATCATGTGAAACATAATTCTGATCTTTTCTTTCCAACTTTAGAATATTGTGCCTTGTTCTGCGTTTCATATTTTAATGACATGCAGAAAAATTGGAGCATATCCAAAATAATGTGCTCAGATGACTTATTGGATATATAGGAAACTGGAAACATCAGTAAAATATTATCTTCAAATATAGGAATATTTATCAAACTTGCTCTGTGTTGCTTCAGAAGACAGGTCTACTAAAGCCAATGTGTAAGGTGATTTTAGCTTAGATTTAGAGAAGATTCCCTAACATAGAAGATGAACTTTTATTTGATAGAGGTCAAGCTGGATGGAATTAAAATGTTATAATTGCATCCTGCCGTAGAGATCCTGTTGGAACTGCACTAGATGATCTATATGATATTTTAGGTGCTTTTTGCACTTACCTTTGTTCTGGAGCAGGCTTCCTTGTGGTCCTTTTCAGTACCTGCTTTATCTCTACCAGCTTAGGATGGAACATGATTCAGGTCAAGGTCCTTGAACTGGACCACTGGTAAATCTCAGTATTCAGGTCTACTGGCAGACCAGCATGGACAAGGCCAGAAGATGGAAACGCACCTCCATTTTCCAACTATCAAAGGACCCAATTTCGTGGTGCACCAAAGCCTGATGCAAAATGAGTTCCCTAGGGACTCTGAGCCTAGGAACCCTTCATTCCTAGTCCTTTGAAGCCCTTAGAAGACAATCCTAAAGCTCACGCATAGTTTGGGCACAGTGCAGGAGCTAGTCCAGACCAGTGCTGTTGTGCAGACAATGCTATTGCAGACCATTCTGTGCTGTGGTCCAAACCAGCAGGTACTGCTGGTTTGGACCACAATAGGCCCTATTGTGAAAAGGCCCTTACACTGTTCTGTTTCCAGAACTAAATTTCTAAAATCTTATGGAATGTGTTTATCTATTGAAAATTGTTAGATATTTTAGAGTATGCTCAAGGGAATGACAGTTAGCATGATGGTTGTTTCTAGTTCTTTTTTAAAATTATATTTACTGCATGGGTTACTTATAACATGTTATTTCTTCCTGAGCCTATAGAGCCAATCTAAATCATGACATCCAACATCCTGTACCCAACAGCAGTTGTTTTTCATTCCTAGTACATGCTCTATATGTTTTGAGGTGTTTGTAAATAACTTACCTATAGCAAAAGAAAACCTAAGGAAAAGTGTGATTATACGTTTTACAAAACAGACAATAGTATATCCGTCAAAGCCTGTTTCTCATTGAACATATATGAAGGCAATAAATCCATACTGTGTTAAAGATAAATATGTAACAAAGAGTTCTAGACTATAACAGAGCCATGCCATGAATTCCCCCCCCCCTTTATATTCAATTCTCCTATTGTTCCTCTAACTTAAAGAAAACCTAGGAAGCAATTTCTTGCTGTTTCTGGACAGTGTTTTTCAGATCTGCAAAAGCAGATTTTAATTTTCTATCAAAGAAACCCTTGAGGTGGAAAGTAAAGGGAGGATACATGAGGTTGTAGCAGACAAAATGTCGCTTGCATTTTGCTGCTCAATAGTTTGATATACTCATTTGCTGATGTGAAATGACGAGGGCTTAGAAAGCAAGGTTTTGTTTTTTCGCTGTCTGTAGACCTAGTGGGGCCTTACAGAACCCAGTCAGCAGGTCATTAACTCTGGAGAAAACAGCTTGCATTAATATGCTCTAATCCAGTATAATTAGTCAAATTACTGCACGCCGACCGGCTTGTCATGTGTTGTCAGATTTGGCATGCATCCTGGATAGCCCTGGTCCCTCTGGAATGCCACCCTGGATCAAGGCAAACTCCTCGCTTGTAGTATTCCTATCTCTTGATGAGGAGAGCAGACTGAATCAACAATCACAGAAAGGGTTGGGGTGCTCTGTTTGTTTCTCTTTTTAATGTTTGTGTTTCCTTTTCTGAAACAAAGAGAAATAGTGCAACGCCAACGATAATTTTAGGCATGAAAATAAAGATTGGTTGTTCTCATTACTTCTCCATCTGTAATAGAACTAGCAATCTGCTGTAACTCTGTGAGATTAGCATTCATAAAAAGATTCTCAGTAAATAATTACAAGGGGATCATCTGCAAATTACCTTCTATGCTATGACATAGATTATCAAACTACCAGAGAGTGGGGGTGTTTGGGTGTGGGCACATCCATGAATACTTTTTCTTTTTCCAATAGGGAGGAGGTTATTAAACTATAAAAGGGCCGTATTAGCATAAATTCACAAGAGCTCTTGTTCTGGTGGCATGATAAAAACCTGTGTTACCTTTACATTAACACTGAATTGCTTGTTGTGCTTTTGGCAATGACAGATAAGTCAGTGTAATTCCCCATCGCAACGGAAATGATGCTCCAGATTCCAAACGCATCCTCAAGATGTCACTGACAATAATCTTCAAAGAACGGCCAGTGAAAGTGGGCTGTATGTTTGCAGGATGATATACTGCAAATGACAGGAAGAATTATGTGAGTGAAGACGAATCTGTAACATATTATTAAGCAATTTCACGAGAATAACAGGGATAAAAGGATAATGGATGAGGGTGTCATTATTACCTTCATGTAGAGGGAAAGCAAAAGCAAAGGTAGAAAGACAAGATTAATTGAGGAAGGGTGAAGCATTCATTGCTCATCAGCTCTTTTGTACTCTATGCTCCTGAAATTCCAGATTCTCCCCCCATAAAAAAAAAAAATGCCCAGAGCTGCATTTTAATGCAGCTGGCAAGAGGGAACAGAAAACTGACAGGGCACTTTTTAGACACTATGCAATTTCTATAAGCCTACTCTTGGTGTTCCATCATAAAGCTTTCAGAAAACTTTTTCTTTGTTTTTATTTTCTCTATTATGGAGGCTTCATATTAAAGTTTTTAAAATGCCATATGCTGGAGAGGGACAAAAGAGAGAATCTCCTTCATGCCTATACCTTTTTGAAAGATCTGTGCCAATTGCTTTTTATGTCCTAAAATAAAAAATCATAGCGTCTGATTAATAACATTCAAAAGGCAGTGAACCTTCCTTCAGTACTGAGAATTTTTTTCAGTATCATTTGTAATGTAATAAAGGCTGTGAAATTATGAGGAACATGCAAATAAATGAGGTTCTTCCTTGTTATTCTTTTGTGAAAAGTCATTCTTCAATCAGTCATAATAGAAGATTCATCAGCCAAGGTCAAAGCTTCAATGTTATTACTACTGTTCAGCAATAGCAATCTAACCAAACCTGACTAAAGCAGTTACAGGGTTTTGTTTTTCAGTGAACTGAAATGGAATTCAGATGTAAAAAACTTTCAGCTGCCTTAAACTTAACTGGAGCTGAACCTCCTAAATAAAATAAAAATCTGGAAACCATATCATGATGAATGCTCTATTAATCAGGTACTTCCATATCCAATTATTATCAAGTTCTTTTGGCATGAGGAAAAAAAGTCCCTTCTTTATGCTATGCCAAAGGATGCTAAAGGATGCAGAAGCTGCATCCAGACAGGATTCAAAATTTGTAGGCAATGTGGAGCAACTTTCAACCTGTCAGACCGGTTTTATGATGTTCTGTAATCTTTGTGAATTATAGAACAGTTCTCAGGAGTTTTTTAAAAAATCTACTTACAAGGGCATTCACTGTGGAGTATTCCTTTCCTCTGGATTTTTTTGGGTGTTTGGGCAAGCTGGGCGAAAATGTGTGAAAGTTCACCTTCACCCAAGAAGCCTATCAGAGAGAGTGGAGCTGAGCATGTGGATAGAAGAAGCCTCTCTGCTTCATTGGACTATCCAAAACTGTGGGGACAATTCATTCTCCCTGCAGAGTGACTGTACTGCATAGCAAAGATTAGTTCTACATTTTTAACTTGGCTTTCTGGAGGCACCCAGAGACTCTGAAGCAACTTCCACATACAGTACACGCTTTAGAGTTCTGTTCCAAATCGGAAATGAGGCACTTTCTGCATCCCAGCAAGATGTCTTCCAGAACTAATCATGGGAGAATGCAACTAGCATATTCTGGAAGGAGTGCACCATGGAGACCCCCAATCTCAGCACACATCTGACATGGAACTCATTGACCATTAATTCAATTCCTAAGGAAGACTTAGTAAATGTAAAATTCCCAAAATTTTCAATAAATAATTTTCAGTTAGATTACAGAAATTCAAATGGAGACGCTTATAGCTTGTCCCAGAAAATGTCAATCCTTTCCTAGATCTCTTAATAATTAAATTAACATTCAATTAATGAGCTTCATCTCTATGAAAATGTCTGCTTCTGGGGGGGGGGATGAGACCTGCAGTATATAAATCCTAGTTTAATCCCAGGTTTCAATCTTAGTTATTAGGGCATGTGACAAACATAGTTTGCCAGTATATGCCGTAGCCAATTATGGTTTCACCACAAATCAAGAAGCCATTAATTAGGCTGAGTGTGTGAAGGAGAATGCTCTTCCAAGCTTATTCTTATAACATCGGAGCAAAACCTCTGTGTCACTTCTGCAGCAATGTATTAGCGACTGGTAATGCATAAGCATATTTGCTTATAAGTTCAGGGGGGATTAACTCCAAAGCAAACGCATGTGGGATAACATTCTTTGTTTGAATGATTATATGTATTCATAGCATCCACATAACTTCATGCATTTGTGTAAGAAATGTCAAGCAATATCAGATCTTCTAGGTTTTTTTCTCTAGTGTTAATATAGTTTTTCTTGATACATAATGGCTAATGCACTAAAAACACTGGCATCTGTTTGTACAGGGACTGAGACTGACAGTTAAGGTGATGGCTTGACACCATGCCCGGCCTCTGCTGGTGTTGCCCCCAAAAGACTGGATTTAAGAAAATGCACTGTAGGTTTCTCTGAACTTTCTTAAAATATACAGCAATTTGTTTCATTGTGCAAGAGCAGCCCATGTTTGATGCAACCTGGACTGATACTATAGTGATCATACAGAAATTTGGGTGAGTCAGGGAAAAGGTGCAAAGCAGCAAGTTCCCAGATAATTGATCTGCTATGACACTCTCTCATCTGCCGCTATAGGGAAACAGCAGCATTTCTTTTTAAGGTGATGTTCCCAGCACCATTTGAAAACTTCCTAAGAGGATATTCTGCCAAGTCTCCTAGCTTCTCTAGTCATGGAGACCAAAACATTTGGAAGCAACACAACAGTTCTCACATGGACTTCATCTCATATTTTTAAAGCCAATTTATTTATGAAATTATATTCCTCAGTTTATTGAGGTACTGTATTCATTTTCTACTGCAAGCACAGGAGTCAAATACACTGAATAAGTTTAATGCAATAAAAAACTGCATGTAGGGCATGCATTTAACAATTATAGGTGCCTACAATTATTGCTTTCAGGTATGCGCTGAAGCTTGAGTACTTAGTTTGTTTATTTATTTATTTACATTTCTATCCCGCCCATACCTGAAGGTCTCTGGGCGGGTTACAACAGGTAAAAATAAATTAAAACAAGATACAAATTGAGAGCAAATACAGATTAAAATGAAATACAAATAAAACCAGATGCACACTTAAAAACATCTTAAGATTCAACAAATTTAAAACCGTGCACTCCATAGTGCATTAAAATGATGCCATTATAGCTGGGGAGGGAAAATGAATCCTTAACCAAAGGCCGAGGTAAACAGGTGTGTCTTTAAGGCCCTCCTAAATAAATATAAGGAGGGGGCATGGCGCACCTCGAGGGGGAGGCCTTTCCACAATCTTGGGGCCACTGCAGAAAAAGCTCGCTCCCGGGTGCCCACCAGCCTCACTACCAAAGGTGGCGGGACAACCAGGAGGGCCTCATTATTGGATCTTAAGGCACGGGCAGGTCGGTATGGGAGAAGGCGTTTTCCTGACCTGGCCAGTTTTTCAATGACTCGTAGACTGGATGCCTAAGTACTATATCCAGATTAGAGGGACAGGTAGGATGCCTCTAAAGGCCATTTGCAAGTGAAGGCTTTGCCTTTATCTTCTGCTTGAGATACCAAGAAGCAATTGGTGGGTCACTGTGTGAGAAAGGATGCTGGACTAGCTGGGCTGTGGCCCAATGCAGCTGGGCTCCTCTTATGTCCCTAATGTTTGTAATTAACTGTACAATTTAAATTGTCTTTCCTCTTGTTTTTAATTTCTACTTTTGTTTACAGCTTTGGATTTTTTAATGGACAACAGTGTATAAATGTTTTTAATAATTACAGTAACAACAATGATAGTAATATTTACTGTTTGCAGTCTGGCTGTTCTTTTTAAGTTGGTGTTGGAAATAGATTGGTTTGAAATGCAGTATTACTTGTATTTTATGTATTTATTTGATTTTTATCCAGCCCTATACTCAATGGTCTTAGAGTGGGTTACAGCATTAAAAGCCAAATATAAAATAAGCATATTGCCTGAAAGTGGGGAGGAAAAGCTGTTTCCTTATCTAGTCAAAGGCAAGGGCAAAGAGGTGCATCGTCACAATTCTCCTGAACACGTAAAGTGAAGGTGCCTGATGCACCTCAGGGAGCAGATATTCCATAATCTGGAAGCTACCACTCAGAAGGCCCTATCCTGGATGTCAACTCCTTTTTCAGATCGATGTGGATACATAGTGCATCGAGGAGGAGGAGAACCTTGCCAATCCCTCAGGGACAGGGGGGTCTAGTGGTGGCAGCCTAGACCACTCTGCCTTCTGGATGACTCTCCAGCTGGGTGGGCCCTGATAATTTTGAGCTACTTCCTCCCAAGACCGAGTCCCTCTTGTCAGCCTATTATGCCATCTCTTCTGGGCGTGGTCTGGGGGTGGCAGCCTAGACTACTCTGGATGACTCTCCTGCTTGGCTGAGCACGGGCACCTTGGCGGAGTTTGACTCTTTGTGGGACTGGAGCCTTTTGTCAGCTGCTCTGTACTCCACTTGGCCTTAGCTGCCTCCATTTTTTAAATGTGTGTATTTTGGCTTATTTTGCAATGTTTTGTATGATGTGCAATTTTTATAATGTATTTTTATTATAATGTTTTTTATTATTACTTTTCATTGCATATTTTCTGTTTGCCGTAAACAGCCGTAAACAGCCTTGGGTAAATTTTCTTGTGGAAAGGTGGTATACAAATAAAATGGAAATAAAAAAAAATGAATGCACTGAACATTTGATGATAACAGTAGGGACCATTTCCATGTGAATTATGCACAAAGTCTGTAGATGACTCTAATTAATGGTTGTCTTTGGCTCAGTGCAAGATATTTGCGGACCTCATACCTTCGAAGAGGTCAGGCCACAGATGGCCAATGGTGGGTCACTTATAATTGGGGATTAGATTGTTTAGATTGTAGCAGAATGGTAGTGGAGCTAACAAATTTGTACCTATTCTAAGAAACCCTGAAACAAATGGTGTTTCTGAATTAGCAAAGTGGTGTTGCTGTCACAGAACAGGCTTGTACTGATAATAATTTTCCATGTCTGCTGTACTGCTGGGTAACTGCTGTCCTGATACCATCTTGGGCTATAACCTATATTAGAAAAGCACTCCCTGGCAAATTCTGCACCTACCTGGTCATAATCCTGATAACAGGAAAGTATAGGCTGGTTTCAGCACCATCTGCACCGACAGCACTGATCCAGAGCAACCTGGCCCATGGGTTCAAAGCCTCTGGGGGATGCACTTTGACATCACTGATAGTCCTGAGCACGCAAGGTATGCCTCCTGCACACCTCTTTTGCACTGGATCAGGGCTGTTGGCCCATTGGTAGACCCAATTAAATAGTGATCCAGATGAAAGCCCTCTCTAATCTGGATCAGACTCTATCTAGAGTAGACAGAGTTATACCAGTGGACCCACATTATCATGAAGATTCTGGAGATGTGTACTACACGGACTCTTAATCTACGTTTCCAGGCTTCAAAATGGATCTACTTTGTTTAAAGAAAATAGTAGAAACTGTAGGATGGAAAAGGGTGATGCCTTTGTAATTTGCTTACCTAGCTAAAATAACTGTTCGTTGAAAAGCATTCTCCTCACAAAATGTATATAGGTTTTCCTTCCTTCTTTCTCTCTCTCTCTCTTTCTTTCTTTCTTTCTTTCTTTTTCTTTGGACAGCTCTTGTTTTTAATATGATTATTAACAGACCTGGGACTTCTAATTCTCTTAACTTCAGAAATTATAAAAGGAAACAAAATTCTCCATTGTAATTTTGACATGAGGATTGCATATTTGGAATGAATGCTGGTTTGTTGGAATAATTCTTTACTCTTAAAGATATATTTATTTGTTTTGGCTTTCCTTGGTAAAATGATGGCAACATTCTCAATATATTTTAAGGTAGAGATTAATGTTAAATTTGGATAGTAACAACCACATTGCCTTCTATAATGGAAAAAAGGTTAATATTTTAAGGCAAGGGTAAAGGTTGACAGGAGAAAAATTGAATTTGTTTGCAAAAAGAAATTTGTTTCTTTAAGTGAAAATTGGGGTCAGAAGGTCAGAGCTTTCTTTGCTTCTAGATAAATGAAATGAATTGAATAATGCCACTGTAAGACAGCAATACGTAAGCTAATGACAAAATAGTACAGCAGAAGTTTGAATAAAGAAAAACTGTAATACATACAACAATATGGCATGGTACATATTTATAAATAACTGGTTATTTATATGTCCAGATTATGCTTTTGACAAAGGGATATATATATATATGGGTCATTTGTGGTTACTAATGTTAATATTAGCCCTTCAAATGGATTATGCATTTTGAGAAAATTGTCTCATTAGCAACTCAGAAGAAGGGAAGATTGCATGGTTCCTATAATCCCAAGCAGGAAAGATATAAAGCAAAAAAATAATAATGGAGACAATTCAAGACAATCATCTTTTAGTCAGCTAGTTAGTGTTCAGTTCTGTGTTATACTGTGGCAAGAAAGAAGCATTGACATCCAAAATCTGCCTAATCAGACAAGGTCTGAAATAACTTTTGTCCACAACTGAAATATTAGCATATATGGATTCTGCTTCAAAAATGTTAGAGCTTACAGCTTCCTAAGTGGATTTATAGTCTGCCTTTTTGCAAGTCAAAGTGCCATATATAACAATTTCTAGGCAGTTCCCCAAATAAGTGCTGACTAGACCTAGATCCACTTAATTTCAGCAAAATGTTTGCTTTTGTGTTACCTTAGACCATATCATGCCATTGTTTACACTTTATTTGTGTGCACTGTCGCTTTCCCTTAGTTCTTTTCTTCTCTGGTGTGGCTGAATCAACAGTAGTCACTTTAGAGAGCTGTACTCTGGCAGTGGGGTATGGGATGTGCAAAATCTGACAAATTTGGGCAAATGTTATATATGAAGTACACGCAGTAGTAATTATATGCTTTTAATAAATGCTTATTGACTTGAACGGTAATCTGCTAAAGTTCATCTCATAATGAATTGGTAAGATGGCTTCGGAATATGTACTACTATTAACGCATATCGGGGCAAAGAATCCCAATTATGTCTAACCTGATGGTGGCTGAGCATTCTGCTACACATCAGGAAAGGGATCTTGTGGTTCCGGTGGACAGCTCAATGAAGGTGTCAGTGCAGTGCTCAGCAGTGGCAAAAAAAAAAAAAAATATTGCTAATTTCTAGCTATTCAATGCTAAGGAATAATTAGGAAGGGAAAAGAAAACAAGTGTCGTTTTGCCTCTATAAATCTATGGTGAAGCCACATTAAAACTCGATGTACAATTCTGGTCACCACACTTCAAAAAGGATATGGTGGAACTAGAAAAGGTACAGAAAAGGGCAACCAAAATGATTAAAGGGCTGGAATGAAATCAGACTGAATGAAATCAGATCTTCAACCAGGAAAGATGGCATTTAAGAGGGGACCAGACTGAAGTATATAAAATCATTCATAGTATAGAAAAGGTGGATGGAGAAAAAAATATTCTAATATCACCCAACACTCGAACCAGGGGGCACTGTATGAAGCTGATGCGTAGGAGAATTGGATCAGATGGGGAAGTATTTCTTCACCCAGAGGGTAATTGGTATATGGGATTTGCTGCTAGAAGGGGTGGTCATATGAATCACAAGTGTATCAATGGCTACTAGAATGGATGCCTAGATACATCCTACAAGCTGGGGAGGGAGACAGGCAGGATGCCTCTCTAGGTCATTTGCAGGAATTTGAGAGCAGGTGGAGGTCTTGTCTTTGTCTTCGGCTTGAGATGTCCGTAAGCATTTGGCTGAGTAGTAGCACAAGTGAAAAAGATCTGGTTGTACTGGTTCATCACAGGATGAACATGTGTCAACAATGTGATGCAGCTGCAAAAAAAGGCAAACACCATCCTAGATTACAAGATTCTACCTTGGTCAGACCTCATCTAGAATGTTCTGTCCAGTTCTGGGCACCTCAGTTCAAAAAAAGACATTGACAAATTAAAACAAGTCCAAAGGAGGGCTATCAGAATGGCTAGCGGTCTGGAAACCATGTCCTACAAGGAAAGGTTGAAGGATCATAAGAGAAGAATGACTAGCAATTACTATCTGCATTATCTATGCAGCATGGTGTTTTTTTTTGTTTTTTTTTACCTAAAGTAGTCTCCTTTTGGGAGTGACAGATATGTTTTTAAAGACCTGTGTTGTTTTTTTTCCTCAGTACACCTTTAAAGGTTTTTAATTGTTTCATATCTGGTCAAGTTAAGATCTTTAAGAACCTTGGTTTAATTTGTATGTATTATTATTATCATTAAGAGTGTCCCTGTTCCCTCCCACATCATTTTCCTTTTGTATCTTGTCTCTTTAGATGGTAAGCCTGAGGGCAGGGACCTATCTAAGATTAATACTATATTGTAACCTGCCCTGAGACCTCTAGGTATAGGGCGGGATAGAAATACAAACAAACAAACAAACAAACAAACAAATAAATAAATAAATAAATAAATAAATAAATAAATAAATAAATAAATAAATAAATAAATAAATAAATAAATAAATAAATAAATAAGAGTGAGAGGAGATATGATAGCAGTCTTCAAGTATCTGAAGGGCTGTCACAGTGCAGAGGATGCACAAGATGGGAGGACTAGAAACAACAGTATGAAACTTCAAGGGAATCAATACAGATTAGATATTAGGGAAAACTTTCTGACAGTGAGGGCGATCAGTCAGTTGAATAGGTTGCCATGTAAGCTAGTGGGTTCTCTTTCGTTGGAGGTCTTCAAGTAGAGGCTGGACCTATATCTGTCTGGGATGGTTAGGAAATCTTGCATTGAGCAGGAGGTTGGACTCAGTGACCCTAGAGATCCCTTCCAATTCTATGGTTTTATTTGAAATGGCCCCTCACATGGGGAGCAGAACTTGTCCAGAGAAACGTATTAGGTGTTCTCACTGCCTTCTCCAAAGGCATTGAAACAGCCAAGCATGGGACCCAGGAACATAGTAAGCCAAGCTGAGCATTTAACAAATTTGGTCTCCATGTAAGAGGGGCAGAGTCATTTTGAATGTTTCTGATAGAATATTCAAAATGTTAACCATCTTGATGAAAGCGATAATATATCCGGGGTTGACAGAAGAAGACCATCTCTATTTGGAGCTGCCACTACACTAGTTTCCTTCTACCACACCCTCTCCTGGGCATCTGTAAGAATTGTGACATCTCTAAGCTGGGGTCAAGAGGAGAATGCCACCTTGGTGCTGTTTTTGCTTTGGTTTTATTTTCTAATGACTCAATTGTATTATTGCCATTACTGTTACATTGATACGTTAATCATCTTGAGCAATATTTGGGAAGGTGGTATATAAATTGCTTGCTTGATTGATTAATAGCATGTAGAAGGGCATTATACCCCTGAGTTTAAAAACAGAAATAAACAAAAAAGAAGAAAGGAAAAGGTTTATAAATAGAAATCTAACATTCTGTAGTCTAATCCTCTGATGCTAGCAAATAGTGGTGAAATCCACTGATAAAGCAAGTTCCACAGTCACCACCCCTTTAAGCAACCGAAGCATGAAGTAATGTTCTGTAAGAAAATTGCAATTAAGTTTATATAGCATATATATTATAATTCATTCCAATTATTGTGTTAATCTCTTTTACCCTACCATATAACTAATAGAATACCAGTGTGGCTGCTCTTTTTTTTTAAAAAAAATCAGTTATTATTGAATAAGTTAATCATGACACATTATTTTGATGTATTTTTAAATAATAGGTAAAAACAACTGCTGTTAGCTTTATGGGAGTAAGGAGTAGTGAACTGAAGAAAAATAGCAAATTCATACCTGAATTTTCACATTTACTAATGGGTAATAGTACATAGTAGTATTTCTTAATTAAAATAATGAACAGAAGAAAAAGAGTTGGCTTTTCACCCACTTTTCTCGCCCATTCAAGGGGACTCAAAGTGGCTGACAAAGCTTTCTATTCTTCTTCCCACAAAAGAACACCCAGTGGGATAGGCAGGGCTGTGAAACATCAGAAGAGAGCTGTGACTAGCCCAAGGTCACCCAGATAGCTTCATGGGGGAGTACAGCTCCCTAACCACTAGACCAAACTGGAGTCTTCAACTACCTTTGCTCCAACAAAAAGAAAAGCCTCTTTCCCCATGGTTGCTTTAAAGAGAAACAAAGAAGGTCAGATCAAAGTATGTATCTGATTTGGCCCTGATGAAAGTGATAAAGCTCATATTTCTAAATATTTTACACATGTATGGGAGGCTAAACAAAATTCACATGGTACACATTGTTCTGGTGCTATTTAATGCTTAAATATCTGATAGGAAAGACTAAATATTCCTGAAACATAATTTCTTAATTATGTTGGAAGAGTTTGTATGGTTGGTTTTTGTTAATGCTACAGTATGCTACAATACAATTCTGTTTAGCATTCAGATTTTTGTACTAAAAAGCATTTGTTGTAGTGATTGTTGTTTTACTCAAAGCTAAAATATGTTTTTTTGCAATGCGCACCATGAATGTGGTTTATTTTATTTCTTCTGAAATTATTTCTGTGATGTAATGGTTACTGTTATCTACTGCTATTTGGATATGGTTTTTTTTAGGTTATATAAACATTAATGGCTTGAAGAAGGATGTGCATATAATGGAGGTTGCACATTTAATGTAATTAATGGATCTATAGCACCACACATTCAGAACGCCATAGTTCAACTTCATGATAAATCGTAATAATGGTAATTTATTTTTTTCCCAAGAAAAGCAATTTGAAAATAATACCTTGGAAAATGTTATGCTTCTGTTTTCATTAGATTAGAATCTGGTTATTTACTTAGCTAGGCAAGATACTGAGGTTTAACAGATACAGTATCTGCTCCTTTGGTCAACCTCTGTGACTATCTTACAAAAGATAGCTCAAGGCCCTGTTAATATGAATTAGCCTGAGATACATTTAGTGGTAACTTCTTTTACGGATTCTGCCTAGCGAACAATACACAGCTGAACCAAATAACATTGTTTCAGTCATTCCTTTCTTTATTTCTTGAACCCATCTTTTCACTCAGAAAGCATGAAAAGTTATTTTCTGGCGCTGTGATTAGATTGGGGCTGAACTCTCCAGCTGGCAGGCCTGTCTATGACTGGCGGCGGCCTGTCCCCAGTGCTTGTCATTTCCTGACATGGCTGACAGGATGGGGACAGCAGCCCCAGACAGGTTCATTAGATGGTGTTTTCTGCAGCTGGGCTTAAAATAAAATAAAATAAATAAAGAGGCCATGCTTTGTCAAGGCCCAAGCTGTAGGGGCCTTTCTTGTTGGTTTAAACCCAGTCCTTGTTTTGACAAATTTTGATCTGTGCACATTTTAGATTTTCTGACACATTTTTGTTTCCTTCCCCTTTGGCCTGCACTTTTATGCTCTCTGCCTTGTTGCTGCTTCAAAATCCTAACACAGTTTTCCCCAAGAGAGTGTGCAGCATGCTTACCCAGAGCTTTAAAGAAAAATAGAGCTATACAGTAAACTAGCAGTAATTGTTCATTTTCCATGGTGATCAGCACAATGACAAGGGGGAAGGAAGCCTTGGTACTCTCAGTAAGCCAATTACAAGAAAAGTCGTGAGTTTTTATGGTGCCAGAAACATGCCATTTACATGAAAACATGATATCATTACTAGCAATCTAGGCTGTCAACGTATTGCTCTGTTTTGCTGCCAGAAATATAAGCTGTCTTCATACTGTTTTTTTCTTCTTCTTCAGAAAGTGCCAGTGCTGAGATTTTAATTTTTCTTCCTCCACCCCAACACACTCATTTCCTTTCCTTAATCTTGCAGGCAACATAGGAAAACTGGTCATAGTAACTAACTGAATAGGTCATTTAAAAGTAGTATTGCATTAAATTTATTCTGTAGATTAACATAGGATGCCGTCAGTATATTCGTGTGTTGGTTATGGAATTATGTCACTTGAATTGATAGGATGCAGCAGACTTAAAATCGAATATAAAATAACATGGTGAATGGCCCAGTTGCCACCTTGCTAATGAAATTATATAAATCAATCTCATTTCAGGTTGTTTCAAGTTTTCATAGAACTGCATAAAGGCATTCCCATTTTTACATATTGACATGAAAACAAAAGTTTCCCACATTTACCAAACAATGAAAGAGTCCCTTATTTTAATACTCTAACTAGCAATTACTCTAATTGTGCTTAATTGGTAGTTAGAAAGTAATTATTGACTTTTTCAAATTACTTGCTCCTGCCTGTTGTTAATATGTAACCATCAGTAGTGATCCTTTGAGAGAGTCTATTAATTTTGTACATTTTAAGTAGTAGAAAAAGGGTCACACGCAAAATGCTTGTCTAATTACAAGGTTGCCATCAAGACACAAATGAAATTCTTTACTGGAATCATTTACTCTGCCAAGTGCTTGGCATATTGCAGCCTTTTATGTTAGCTGCATTTAACGGCTTGTGGTATATCCAATGCAGTTGAAAGCCAATCCCTTCATTCATAGAAATCTGAGCATTTACCTTTCCTTTGCATTGTTAGGTGCTGCTGCTTTAGTTTGTGGTCTCTATGACAACTGTTTAAATTGGGATGGGCAACTGTCATCTAGAGTATTACCCAAAGAAAAGTGTTAGTGAGCACACAGTCCCATAGATAGAGCATTTCAATATAATCCAATTTTAATTGAGCTCCAGAGACTTTGATGTGCTGCAGAAGGTTGGGAGAGAGCTATTCCAGAGAGAAATTAAAGCAGCCCAGCAAGGCTTCACTACTCCAGACTGTCACCATTTTAAATAAGCATTAGCATCAGACTTAACCTTCCCCTATGGAACATCCCTTTCAGCCTTTTCCTGCTTTTTTGCCATATGTTACAAAGGCAAAGGCACTTTCATCTTTCTATATACATTTTTACACCCTCTTGATTAGGTTTGAAAAGCATGTACTGGACTTGAGATGGATCACAGGCTGTCTCTTGGACCTGGCTTTGCGGTTCATAAAAAGAAATAGAAAGCAGTGAAAGGATTAGTTTGCAATTGTCATCTGGCATGTGTTGGATTTTCTCTGTAAGATGCCTGTGAAAGCAACCTAGTCTGATGCTAAAAAGTTACAGATTAGATATTACAATTATTTTTAGCTTTGACTTAAGCATTTCTCTTCCTGTGAGCATACGGAAACTAGTTTTTGAGAGGATGTGTGGGTCAGATAAGAAAGCCATCCTTAGCCATATGTACACAATACCTTTATGTTTGCCAACAGTGTAAAGGGAGCGAATAACCACAGAGGAATGACAATTAGGAATGAGAAAGATATTAGTCCCACTAATAGTAATAATGGAAGTGATAATTGAGGTTTTTAAAAGATTGTAGACATTAAGAGAAGACTTTTTGTTTTTATAATAGTTTGGTTGTTCAAAATTTCATTGCCTTTGGCTGAATACTTCCATTACTAACATTATTATATATGTCTGCAACATTAGATAAGTGCTGTTGGAACCCACTGCTCATATTTTTGGCGCCTAACTTTTAAATCCACACAGAGTATGCACAGGACAATGATTTAGCATAAAATGTACTTTTTTTTGTTGCTTTTGCATCTGGTTCCTTATATATATTCAAACTGAACTACAAATAAGAGACACATAAAGCTGTGCTACTGCATGTAGTAATACGTTTGTATCTATTTATAGACCACATTATCCCTGATCGTTGACTAACAATGCTAATATTATAAAGTATTATTTGATGTAATATGCATTAGAAGTGGGACCTGTCATAATGTGTTTTCCTGTGAAATACGTTGTTCAGTATTTATTTTATTTATATTTACATTTCTATCCCGCCCTATACCCTAAGGTCTCAGGGTGGGTAACAGCATTTTTTAAAAGGCATGTTAAAACAGAGCCATATATATAAAACAGTATAAAACAATAATGGCTGTGGTGGGGGTAAACTATACCACATTTACCCAAAGACCAGAGCAGAGAGGTGCGTCTTCTCCATCTTTCTGAATGTATACAGTGAAGGAGCCTTCCATACCTCAAGAGGGAGACTATTCCACAGCCTAGGGGCCATCACAGAGAAGGCCCTCTCTCAAGTGGCCACCCATCTTACTATTGAGAGTGGTGGGTTGAGGAGGGCCTCCCCTCCAGATCTTAAGGCAAGGGCAGGTCAGTATTCCTTCAGATATTTGGGGCCCAAGTCATTTAGGGCCTTATACGTTAAAGTTAACACCTTGAATTGGGCTTGGTAGCGAATCGGCAGCCAGTGCAGCTCTTTTAAGACCAGCCAGTCAAATCATACTGTTGTTTAAAGTGCTCTATTGCTTGCTTCTTCCCCTTCCATATTTTGTGGGTGCTTAGTAGGAATGGAACAGAGTGGGAAATCTCAGTTCTTTCTGTGTTTTGAAGGTCCTTTATTCTACTGCATGCAATCAGCTTGAGTGCACAGTTGCTCTCTTAGGGCCGTTCTGCTCTTCCCATGTCAAGATCTAAACCACTGGGTCTGGACAAATGAGACCTTTTGGTTTGGACCAGAACAAGGTGTGGTCTAGTACAGCATAATCTGCTGGTCTAGACTAGTCCCTGTATTGGTTCAGAAACTTGCAAGAGCTTTGGGGCTTGGCATCCAAGGGTTCTGAGCTTCACAGCCTCCAGAGAACCCATTTCAAGGGTATGCTTTGGTGCTGCAGAAATGGGTCTAGAAAATGTAGTCTAGAAAATGTAGTCCTGGAGTCTAGAAAATGGAGCTGTGTCTTTTGCACACCTCTGTGAACTGGACCAGCCCAAGCTTGTATGCTGATAGTCCTTGATGTTGAGGACTACCAACAATCTGAATTAGAGGGGCCTGATCTGAATGACCTCTTTGACTTCACTAACATGCAGGGAGAAGAAACCATGAAGCTGACTAGGAGGAATCCAAATACAGATTTGAGGTGAGTGCAGAATAGCAGTTAGACTTCAGGTAGTTTGTGGTTCATACCTACAGATGGACCTGAAAACACAACTGTGATCAAAACCATAACGTACAATCATAGAAAAACCGCCCTGCATATTTGCAGTACTTTGTTGGAACAGGCAAGGTTATGATTAGACAAAACAGATGTTTGGACTGTCTGGCACTCTTTCCTTGGTTACATATTATTGGTATAGCCTACTTCTGCAGTAACATTTTTAATTTGGAAACTGTATTGGACACTTTTTGGGAATTTTGTCTTTCTGCAGACACATCGGTAGCATGTTTAGTTGGGAAACTGCTTTTAGCAAATTTGTTTTGGAAGTGACCACAGCAGGTGAAGAAACAGTTACATGTCCCATATTTAAGACCTCATCAAAACTCCCATACTCTAATTGCTGGTTAATCTGGCAGTATGTATTCAATCAAATCTGAATCACACCCTTCATGTATTTAAAGTTTGGTCATTTAGCATGCATCAGTCTATAAAGGAATCAATTGAAAGCTGTATATGCATGATGTGGATAAAATGGATATGGACATGTTTTCTCCTTCTCCTAAAATAATAGAAAAAAGTCACCCAGGGTGTGTCCCCATGCATGTTTTGGTCCAAATCGAAATCGGGTTTGGCAAGGATCATCCCCATGCACTTTTGTTTTGGTCCAGTTTCTGCGGACCAAATTGCCCAAACCAGGACCAAACCATGCCAGATTTGGTACTGGAAAAAACAGGTTTGGGGGTTCAGCATGCATTGCTTTATGAGCTGAGCCTGCGCATGGGGACTGTCCCAGGCTATTTGGGGAGAAGATTGGCACTCGCATCAGTGGGAGGTGAGGTTTCATGTCCTGTGCTTGCCGTTCCTGCCCTGTGCATTGGAGATCGCAACCGCTGAGATTTTGGGGGAGTAAATGGTATTAAAGGCGAAACGGGGAGGGGGTCGAATGGCCTTTACTGTCCCATGATACTCTTTTATACAAGTATTCCACTCCCCATTTCCCGATCACAAGATAATGGCTTGATTTTTCTCCCTTTCACACAGAAAATATTCCACCCCTGTTTCCTGATCACCAAGGCAGACATAATAATGGCTTGATTTTTCTCCGTTTTAAGCTTGCCGGGTGATCTCACAGTTCCTGGGTGGAGTGGAGGCGCTCAAAACTGCGCAACTGCTCAGCTGCTGCCAAACCTCATAGCGGCTTTGGTTTTAAAAAATTATTTTTTCCATTTGGTCCCGCTAGTGGGGGGGGGGGGGATGCGGCATTTGCAGCAGGCAGCACAGGGGTGGTTGACGTCAGTCCAGCTTCCAATGAGGGGAAAGGGGGTGGAGAGGAGATGGCGCTGCTCCCCTGTGCCAGAGTTTGGCGCAGTTTGCATGGGGATGACTGAATCTGCACCCAGCCCACATTACTGACAATGGCATGGGGACAGGCAACAATCAATCTCAGTCCTGCACCTGATCCAGTGCGTGCCCGATCAGACCCAAATGGCTTGCATAGGAATGCAGCCCCAATGAATCAAAATCTTAGAAGAAGCACTGACAAAATGATTCCCTCCCCCCCCCCACACAATGCATAATTAAACTACAGAGTTTACTCCCACGACATATAAAGTTGTCCACCAACCTAGGTGGCTTCAAAAAATATTTGGACACGTTCATAGAATAGGACTGCAAGTGGTTACCAACCACAAATGACTATGACCCTTTCTGCACTTGACTTTATTCTGGAATATATCCCATAATAAGGACCTGCTATATGCATGGTGGTATGGACTATGGAAGGCCCCACGTGAGGCTGTGTTAGCTTGTGGCCAGCAGACAGCTATCCTGAGATATCCCAAAATAAGTTCAAGTACAGAAAGGGCCTATTTTGCTACGACAGGTACAAGAGACAGTGGATCTCGAAGAACTGGTGAGAGTCTGTAAGTAGTGTCAGTTGTGCTTATGTCCTGCTCACAGGCTTTCATGTGCAACTAGTTGGCTAGTGTGGGATGCTTAATTAGATGTGCCACTGGTCCAGTGTAGCAGGGTACTTCCTACATTTTAATATTATTTTATCATGAAGTCTCTTGTGTTAGCTGCATTCTACACAACAGCTCACAAACTCCCACCCCTTCTACCTAGCAGGGCTGTGTGCTCCTACTCCTTCCCAGACAGAAGTCCTTCCCCCTCTTTCAGATGTAACAAAAAAGTATGTATACTTCTATATCTGTTGTCTGGCAGCCAATTGCACCAAGGTTTAGTGGTAATGTGTAGTTAAATAAAATAAATTGAACCAGTGTTGTATGTTGAATTATTGTGTGAACAACATTGCAAGTTTTCTGAATCAAGATGTTACTACCTGAGACTGAAGGTCTTTTTTCCCCCAGGTAAGGGATGTAGCAGCAGCTGCTGTGACATCCTAGATGCTTAGCATTTTAAAACCATTGATGTGCATCTAATTTCTTTTTCTAAGGATGTTGAATACTTAGCAGTAACAAATATTCTTGAAATTAAAAAATGGTAAAAGTACAAGGCTAGTTGTTTTAGATTACGTCAGGTTTTGCATAGAAGTATATTGAATTAGATGATCATATATCAAAGGAAGTGAAAGGCTATCAAGGTGATTTGATATCTGTGTGTAATTATATGCACAGGAGAAGACATCTAATGCTAGAAAGCTGCTTAATTTAACAGACAAAGAACTTGCAAAGTGATCGGAAGTTCAGCCAATTTGTTATGAAATACTTTTTTTTTTTGGTGGGGGGAATGCAGTGCTAAAAATAAGCGTTAGAATGCATCCAGCGAATTTTCTTCACTTCGATACAGCATGGTGCAGATAGGTTAACTATGAATGAATGGCCTGTAATTGCTTTGATTTTCATATTTTCATACTCTATATTGCATGGGAACTTCCTTAAGCTAAAGGCTGTGGTAGAACTGTTTTCCTTCTCTCCTTCATAAGTGCATTCAGTTTATTCATTCATTCATTCATCCCTTTGGGATTTCAGATAGGGATGTGCACAAATATTCATTAGGTTCACAATTCATACAAATTCACATTCAGATTGAATATTGCTGCATACAAAGATTGACATTCAGATGCGAAGCGAATGCTTTTGTGCATTTGTTCGAAGCTTCATTATATTCATGAAGGTCAGGAGGTGGCAAAGCGGCTACCCAGTCATATTTTTAATGGACTCAAAGTGGATTCGGAGGCGACCAGCAGCAGGGATTTGAAGTAGATTTTAAGAGCATTTGCAGCAGAATTATATCTTGCCATATTCAAAGTGGCTCTTTTCACATGAATGCTATTTGTGCCCATCCCTAATTTCAGACTATCTGTCAACAAACTAACAAAATAAAACCATCAGTAGAAGAATTTAAAACATAACATTTTAGGAACATGGACTGTTGGATTAGGAGTGGTGACACCAGTATTAAAAGTATTTATATCCCATCTTTCGCCTGAAGTTTCCAGGGCAGGTTATGACAGTAAAATGATAAAACCTATGAGTCAAAACCTACTGTAATTGAAATACAGTATAAAATACAACCTATCCTCAGAGCAGGACTACAGGGAAGCTAATCATCAAAGGCCTGTGTGAAGAGATTTTTAACCAGGGTGGTGGTCACACCTTCACTTTAAACCTTCTTCAGTCCATCTTCAGGTCTGATTGTTCACACCTTTTCATTTCTATCTATTTTATTTGTGGACTTTTCCTTCAGGAAAA
Organism: Aspidoscelis tigris stejnegeri; assembly: GCA_023333525.1. Lineage (NCBI taxonomy): Eukaryota > Metazoa > Chordata > Lepidosauria > Squamata > Teiidae > Aspidoscelis > Aspidoscelis tigris. The sequence goes on along the minus strand of JALMGA010000001.1, from coordinate 247,424,830 downwards.
TCCAAGTGGATGGTGGAAGGTCCACAGATAAAATGAACAGAAATGAAACAGTGTGAGCAGTCAGACCCGAAGATGGATTGAAGAAGGTTTACTCACATTATTTTTATTTACTGTAAATTGTTTTCCAAGCTGGTCTATCCCCATTAGACTATCTTAACTTGTACTCCTGTTTTTAGAGAACTGACAAGGACTCAGCCCATCCTGGCATTCCGGGCTGTCTTCACTTCCTCAAGTGTGAGCTGGTGGATGGGCTAAAGGAGGCTGAACTGTGCTGTGGTGTGTGGGGTCCTGTCATTCCTTTCAGCCATCAGCACATGTGGAGTGTGTGAGGCACCTCCCCTTCTCTCCTCAGTTTATGTGTATGATTCCTCTATCTAGGATTTTTACACAAATTTTATTATTATTGTTAAATTAATTGCCCAAAGAAGAAAAGCACATAAAAAAGGAAGCTGGGGGTGGGGGTGGGGGAGCAGGCTTAAAAAAGAACTGCAAACACACACCCTAGCCTCAGAAACGAGATAGATTTAATATAGCAAAAGGGATGGAGAGCCAAGAGCTCTGTGGAGGAAGCTCTGCTCGATAATGCAGAAAGGTGTGAGTAATGCAGCCCGAGACAGGGACAACCTATAATGATCCAAGTGTGAACACAGCTGGTACAACCTCAATTTGAATTAATGAATAGGCCATCCTGTCTTAGATTTGTGTGACCATGGCCATAGTGTTGGCATGTGGTGAACTTTTTAGGAGGCTGTTCCAAAGCACGGGTGTCACCACAGAAAAGGTTTGAATCTTCATCAAAAGAAAAACAATCATCAATATGAAATACCACAGAAGGAAGACAAAATGCTGCAATTAGTAGGGATTACAAGTGTTTTCTGTTGCCCTTCAATATACTTTACTCTTCTGAAAGTTTATAATGCTGTGTGTTATCTTTGATACTTGGTGATTACCTTTTAAAAGTAGATTACTTACTACTACTAGCATTATCATCTACATAGGATGATGATGATGATATTCTCTTAGGGTGGGTTGCAACCATTATCAATAGCCCTGTGTTTTTGTTGGTAAATGATTGCATATTTATTAGATGTTAGTGACTGTGTGTTTTAAGCAAATGTACTACTAGTTAGAAATTAACTGTAAAGTGTACACCCCTACCTGGAAAGTATATTTATGACTTCAGTTTTTGGTGTTAAGAAATACCGTATCATTAATTCTTAAAACTGAAAACTTGAAAAAGTAGACTGAAAAGATTGTGTTGTTAGAGAGGATTGCTAAATTTTGTGGTGAACATCACATTCTGCTTCCACTTATCTATAGGATACTTTTTTTTAGCACATTGTTATAGTGTGCAAAAGATTTTGAATCAAAATTTCCCAAATTTGAAACTGGCAGCTTAAGTGTTTTGAGTACAGAACAAAAATACATTTTAAATAGGGTTTGTTCCAAGTTTAAAACAAAACTGGCAACTGGCCTTGTTTCAATCCAACATTTAAAATGTTTTGAATAATTCAACAATCGTTGTTTTTACTCCAATTGCATTCAGAAATTGGCATTTCTACAGAAGCCCCTGATATCTGCCTCAAAATATCTAAGTCCATTGGCCATTCTAATATTTTTTAGGATGTCTTTAAAGTTTTACCAAACCTCCTGTGGGATCCAGTAAGGTTTATGGGGAAAACCAAAATGGCAATTTTGTTCAGTTGTTTCATAAGTTGACTGATACGTAGGAGTCATATTACTCTATTGTCCACTGTGTGATCAGAATGTCTGAAACATTCTCAGGTCTTCTGACAAAACACTCAAATGCTTTAAAATTTGGATCTATGTTAGAAGAAAATTTAAATTTTTGTGCATACTTTTCACACAGTGTCTCTCATTTTGTTTTCAATCATCTATATATTATGCTCTTATTCATCTATACCTGAAGCCTCCGCCTGGGTTATAGTAAAAACAATATAAAACAAAAATTTAAAAGGACTCATTAAAAGCAAAAAAAGAACCAGAAAAGGGAAGGGAAAAAACACGTTGCTATAATAATGATTGTAAATTGCTATAATAATGATTTCTTACTGTTTCATTGTCAAAAATGGGAGCCAGCATAATCCCTGGAATGTCTAAGACACAGAAGTTCTTGAATTCAAATTCCTAGTTAAATATGCCTGATTGGGCCAGTGCATTTCAGCCTAACATATCTCTCAAGATTGCTGTGAGAATAAAATGGATGGGAGAAGAATAATGTGTACACCCTTCAGTTCTCCCAGGGAAAAGCAGAATATAACAGACACAAGTAAATTGCTGTGATGTTAAATGTTTGTATTTTTTCTCATGAGTGGGCTTTCAGACCCAGTTTTGTCACAGTTTTTACTAATATAGGGGAAAAGGCTGGATCCCAAGTAAGTTTTTACTTTCTGTACTGGAAAAGAGCTTTGGCAATTTGGGAATCTTCAAATTTTCTAGTGGTTTCTCTCAAAGGATCAGTGAAAGGATTTCCTCTCAGTTTTGTTTTCATTTCAGTTACTGTAGCCTGGCTGACAGTTCACAGGACAGTGAGTTTAAGACAGTTCTGGAAGATTTTTAGTTTTTAAAGATGCAATAGTGCTCAAGGTACACAGAGAAGAGGGAAATTACAAACTAATCACAGCCTAACGATTCCTCTGAATGCAGACTACTACCCTGCTGGGGAAAAAAAGAATAAAATTCAAATATGGCTTAAAGTCTGCATTTAAGGCATTATTGATATTATTTTTCTTTTCTGTGTGTAGGTCCTTGCTTATACAGAAGGCCTTCATGGAAAATGGATGTTCAGTGAAATTCGAGCTGTTTTCTCTAGACGATATCTTCTTCAGAATACAGCCTTGGAAGTGTTCATGGCAAACAGAAGTATGTTTATCAAGTATTTATTATTGCTGATATTATTATGATTGTTGTTATTCATACATTCAAATATTTTCACAAAACAAATAATGAAATAAACAGGAGAGTAGGAAGATAGCATGGCTGCAGGAGTTTATCCCGTTGTTGTCTGAGCTCCATGAGTCCAGTTACGGTATATTCCTGCAGAAAAGAAATGGTGGGTATGTCTGGGGTGCTTAATTCCAGATTTTTGGGAAATAAATCTGTAGTGGAGAAGATGGAACAGGCCAAGGGTCTCACAGATGAGCCTTTTAGTATGCAGTAGCAATATCTCAGTTTTAGATTGACAGTGAAGATGTCCAAGAAGAGAGACAGAAGCCCCTTTCTGCACTGGGTCTTATTTGGGATTATATCTTGGAATTGGAACCGGCCATTCACTTGTTAGTAGTATGATGATGGCAGGTCCCTAAGTCCGAGATATAGAGTCCAGAATAAGGTCCAGCGCTGAAAGGACCTGATAGATAAAATGGAACTATTTAGCTAGCAAGTTGATTATTAGGAACATAAATAGAATGTGTGTATGGCAAACATTCAAAGTACATTTGACTTGCTCCTGGCATGAGGGTTATGACCACGATAGATTATGACAAACATAACCTTGAGAAATGTATTTTTGAGGTGCCGAGAACCAAGTTCAGGTTACCAAGTAGGACACTGAAAATATCCTGAAAACATCCTGTTTCATATGTGCAATTGCCTACTTGGGAACAGCCGAGTAAGTTCAACGTGTGGAAAAGACAGTAATGTTGAGAGGAGTATTTGCACTGGTTAGACACTGGAGAACATTCTTAGACAAGTTGAGCTTATAATTATTAAAATAGAACAGCTTTTAAGCTGATCCTGGGAAGTAGCCAACAAGAGATACGGAACATCTGATTCGAGACAGATCAGCACTCTAGAATGAAGTCAAAACCTTTCTTGCTGCTGCAACAAAGGTAGAGATTATTAGAGATGCCTAAAGAGCATACAGAGACTTTTGACCAACTCAGGTCTACATGCTGCTTCTAAGGCACAAATCCTGCTTTCAGACGTGTCCTATGCACAAAGCAGGAGAAATAATTATGAGTGGGGTTCGTACCCTCATTACTGCCCTGCTACCATGTAGAGTGACAGCAGTGGAGGAGGAAAATTACCAGGGGCGATTTCTGCCTGTGCCAGTTATCCATTGGCCCCAAAATGGCTGACACATGAGAACCATTTCCAGACTAACAAATGACTAGCAAAGTTGGACACCTCACAGGTTCAGAACTTCTGTTTCACAGCTGGGAGACACTGGAAGCTTGTAACTGGCATCTTGATTCTGAGGCTGGTCAGTGGACTCCCACGGTTCAGATGGCCCATTTGTTGACCATTTGAGTGAAAGCCAAACACAATAATGGCTTATGAGATTTTTCATTCAAAAGACAGACTGAAGTCTTTGCACTGGGCTCTTTCCCCTGCTGCCAAGCTCACACGGCTATTTAGCTTGCTTGTGCCTTGATGTTTTGTCAGCTAGGGCATGAAAGCTTTATCAGCTGTAGCGCTTTCTTGCGCATAACACTTCTTATGTAATCTTGGCACTGCCTACGAGACAGCTTAGAGTAAATCTTTGACTTCTCAAAGAATCTGTGTACTGAAAAAAGTAAACAGAAACATTAAAAATCCACTCTGTTGTTGTGAAGCAATATCAGAAAAAATCTTTTCTGCAAACATGATTAAAATTAGCAGAATGATTTCATAGAAAACATACATTTAAAATTATCTTTGGTAGGAGTTCTGAGCATGACTGCGTGTGCGCTGGGTTGGTAGACTGAAATACTTGGTCCACACTACAGATCCATCTACCAGGAGCCCCCCTCCCCCAGTAGACTAATTTGGAGTGGGCTACAGCACAAAAACACAAGCAGTCCATGCAGGTTTCTAGCTGATGTACATGGCCAGTGGCCTGTGTATAGGAAAGCACATGGTCCTTAGTCCAGTATATCAGATCCAAGCACAATTCATCAGGCACCTGAAAGCAGTGCCAGAAGTACCCCGCTTCTGGACACCTGGCTGAAACTCCCCTGACTCGCAACTTCAGATGTCAGCATGGCGCCATCATGGGGCAGGTAATTTGTCTCAGTCCTTTGTGACAAAAAATAGTGGAAAGGCCTTATATGAATTAAATGTTCTTGACGCTATCATAATTTGGACCAAACCTTCATAAGAACATAAGAGGAGCCCTGCTGGATCAGGCCACAGCTCATCTAGTCCAGCATCTTGTCCGACACAGTGGTCTACCAGTTGCTCATGGGCATCTGAAGCTGTAGACAAGGGCAAACCTTCTTCTGCTCTCGAATCCCAGCAGATAGCCTTAGAGGCATTCTGCCCAGCCCCCCAGCCTGGAAGATGTACCTAGGCATCCATTCTAGTAGCCATTGTCTAACCCTTTCTTCAAGCCTTCCTAGGCTGGTTGCTATTACCACCTCTTCTGGCAGCAAATTCCATAGACTGATGACTTATTGCTACCAAATAAAATGAAATAACTGAGTCCCTTTGCTTTTTGTGCCCATATACCATGTGTAAATTCCTACTTTGTAAGATACAAAATAAATAAATAAGTAGGTTATAATATAGTATCTATAATGCATGCCACACGTAGAAGGGAAGAAAGTTGTCTACTTCATTAAGAAATGAGTGGTAGATACCATAAAGTAACAGTTCCAAAAATAATTGAATTTACAATAAGCAATTAACAACTAAATCAAATTCAGAAAGTATTTTAGGCATAAAACAGTGCTAGTCACTATAGCAGAATTCATCTTTTTAAAAAAAAATGATTCTGGTGTTTGAAGTAGCCAGAGGCCATATACTAGAGGACTTTATCTGCAAGGTAACTCAGTACATTTCTAAATTGTGTAAAATGACTGTATTATCAGGACCCCTTTAACACCAGACAGATGTTTAGATCTATACTAGGTAATCCACAAACTTTTGTCAATCTTTAAACCAACATTTGGTTTTATCGTTGCTTTGCTGTTGAGCTGAACCCAAGAAGTGGTATGTGCAAAGTGGGTGATTTGTGTGTGTGTGCATGTTTTCATGCTCATATCCTTTACTGTTATGCATGTAATTTTTTGTTGTGCCCACAACTTTTTGGTGCATTTTTAATATGCACATTTTCCCCCTCTCTAAAGCATGGATCCCACCCACAGAAGAACTGAGTTTTGCCACTGAACTTCTGTTTAGATAGGCACAATTGCAGGCATCTTGACTGGTATCTATGTTGAAGCATAGCAGTGTATAAAAATGTTTATTGGATATCGGGAGGCTTTGGTGTAGGCACATTGGCTGTTATCAGTGTGTTTCAAGATGGTAGTCTGTAAAAGATTCTTGTCTGGGGTGTGGGTGAGCATTGCTTCAAGAACCTGGCCCGAGAGTAGATGTTCTCTGAATTGTCTGTGTTTTGCCCCTTTCAATGCACTTTTTTTCTTCCATTGATTTGCACTGAGAGGCCAATTCTCTTCTTTATGTCAATGTAGTTATTAGGCGATAGTCAGTGCTCAATATAAGTTAATAGAGCCCTCAGCTGCAGATAATTTTACATTGAAGTCAATTGCTCAGTTTACTCAGATTTGATTTATACACTATTTTTTTAAAACAGAACCCCAGCATAAATTGAGGTATGACTGTATTTTGATAGAGCAGCCTAGATTTGAAAGTGTATATGTGTGTGGGTTGCTGTTCAGATGTAATAGCCTTTTCCTGGCTTTGCATTCTCATTCTTTAGAATCTCATAGATTCAAAGAAAAATATCCTGTAGGCACACCTAAACATGCTTTAACTAATTAGGTCACCATGATCTCACTGGTTCCCACATGACAGGGCCTTTTATACTCAACAGAGCTGCTTAAGGGTCTGTGAGTTGGAGCTACTGCTCCTTGCTTCTCCTGTTTTACAGTTTCGAGCAGGTTTGAACTACCTTTTCAGGACCCAGAGCCCTCTCAAACCAGTCCAAACCTGGATCAAAAAGCTGGGTAACCATGTCTGTAGGACAGAGAAATTTGCCTCCAAGGTCTCAGCCTTCCATGACATTATCAAGCATACCTACCACAGGATGCGATGCAATTCTCTCTAGTACAGTCTGCACAAGTTCCTAGAACAGAGAAGGCAGCTTCATAATAGTTTTGCCACGTAACAGGTAAAATAGAGTCACTGGATAAAATCAACTCTGTGAAGTACTCCACTTACCTGGCGAAGAATTCTCACGTGCACAGCTTGGATTGGCACTATTCATTAGAAAACGTCAACATTTTGGGAAACCGGAAGATCTGCAAAAAAACAGAGTGTGTTATTACCGTACTTCTGACCTTAGGCACTTTTCCAGGGAAGAAACAAAAGATGTTCAGGTGACTGTTACTAGGAAACTGCATCTCTGTTTAGTCAATGCATATTTGATTGACAACACTGTATCATTGATTTGATTCATCCATTCAGTACTAATGGTGCGGGTGTTGTTCTTGCTTAATGGTTGTAGTTAATTTTTCATTTCTCCTTGCAGTGACTAAACAGGCACAGAGATAAGTCACCAGTGTCCAAAATGGAGAAACAGTGAAAAGAACAAGCAAACACGGCAAATGAGATTATTTTAGCTTGAGCTTAATTGTTTCCTTTTTTTCTCCACTGCCTTGTTGAAAGCTCTGTTCTCCTTGTCCTCTCGCTCCTTTTACAACTGCTACATTCAAGCTTTGCTGTTAAAGGCAGCTGTCCCTGCAACTCTAACTGTACAGTGTAGCGGTGTGCACAAATGCATCCTATCCTTTTTATTCTTATGCTTATTATGTTGGATTTTAAACCTTACGTTGGTTTTATTATAGTGTGTTACAATTTTAATGTGTTTGTTCTTAAATGTTGTAAGCCGCCCAGAGACCCTCGGGTATGGGGCGGGATATAAATATAAATATAAATAAATAAATAAAATTTTCCACATTCAATTTGTAACGAATCAGATACTTGAAAATCCTAATTGTCCAAATAAGGAAAAACAGTGTCTGGACCTTTGATTCAATACGAATACATATGTATGTATTTGTACAAATAATTCAGACATTTGTATCTGTACGGGTATGTACATATCCCGTAATATGATTTCATCCTATATGGATGCATACGGGAGGCGTAAGGGTACGTATGAGTTGCGTACGTATCTGTACAGATATGAATGTCCAAATTATTCATACAAGTAACACAAGATATTCATAATTCAGATTCAGAATTTGAATGTCCAGACATTCGATTCATATACGAATGTACACATTTGTATGAATAATAATGGATATTTTGAATATTTGTGCATGTCTCTAGAACGGTGTACAGAGGAGGACAAAAAAAAAGAGAATTTTTTTTCTGCACCTGACTGTTAAACAGGTCCAAACTCAAGCACAGAAGTCTATGTTAGTGGGACGTTCTCCCTTTTTTAAAAAAATACTTGAAACAATCATCTGTAGTGAAATAAATGAGCACCCACACAGATAGCATAAGACTTTTTATGTGCATCAGAAAGTTGATTAAGGATTTTGAGTCCTGAGTATAGTGAAAGGAATCAAAGAACCACACAGCTCTTCACACCCAAGTTTGAATCCAAACTGACTCCACCTTCAGAGTGAGAAGACATATCAGCAAAGCGACTAGTCATTTTCTTTCCACGTTATCTAACTCCAAAGTGGGTTCTCTGAGTTGGATAATGCTGAAAGAAAGCAGCTTGTTGTTTTGTTGATGGGTTCTTTCACTCACTGTGAAAATGGACTGAAGCTAGATTAAAAAATAGATGTGAATGCAGTGAAAAAAATGTTTTAAATATGAGAAAGTGTGCTTTAGTTCTGGGGCTTTTCCGCATTTGACCCCATAGTCACGGGGGGGGGGCACTCAGTGTGTGCCAGTGCAGATGCTCAATGCACAAATGGGTAAGTTCTTCCTGCAGACAGTCAATCAATAGCTTACTCACATTTTATTTTATTTTATAACAGCCTCCGTGATGTTCAATTTTCCTGACCAAGCAACAGTAAAAAAAGTGGTGTACAGTTTGCCTCGAGTTGGAGTAGGAACCAGCTACGGCTTGCCACAGGCAAGGTATCATAAGTTTTTTTTTAATTCTGTTTTTTTGTGTCTCTCTGTGTATGATAACAATATATAAGTTTCTTAGCTAGCAGACAGAGAGTTAATGCATTGCTTTAATGCACTGATCTTATATGAATTCTCAGATGGCTTTTCTGTTTGAGAATATTTCATGTAATCATAGTTATCAAAAAGGATTTTGATAACTACAACTATATCACAGCTTGGAATTTCATTATTTATTTATATGACAGTTTTTCACGGCACCCTTGACCTAGGCCCCAATGCTGTCTACAATACAAATAAAACACCTAGTCAGTGTGCACAGGTTGAAACAGGCAAAAAGAAGGCTTTTAGTCATGATCGCATGTACTGTCTCTCCACCTAGTAGTTTTATCCAATGGTCTGCAGACTGCTCCTGGCATCTCACTATGCTCTCCTGACAGGTAATGTATTGTTTTAGTTAACGAAAGAGAGTATGGCCCGTTATGTGCTTTACTCTTAGAGGTTCAAGAATTTCTATCAATCTATGCCTGCATCTATGAATGTAGGGTATATGGATACAATGTTCAGTTTCATATTATAGTTGATATGTTTAAAATGGCGACAAACTTAAATTATATAGCAACCTATTAGCAGGAGATTTGTTAACTCCACAGCCTCTTAATTCACAAACTTATCTATTGATCTCAGTTGTGGCAGCACATAAAGGTTTAGGGATGCCACGATGCCCAGCGTTCCAGTAAGTGCCTGCCCTCTCTGAGGAGTAGCTTGGCCCTGTTAGGACGCTGGGTTCGTGCAACGGCCAAGTGAATACTACAGTGTGGACACAAAACACTGGTAGCAAGCGTTTCAACAGTAAACAAAAACAAGTTTATTATTATACACAAGCAATACTAAAAAGATAATAAGGTTCAGGTAGTTAGTTTAAATTTGCAAGTCTCTTAAAGCTAGGAGCTAACCCTTTCTCTAAAGGAAAATAGTTCCCCTTTTAAAAGACAAACCTCTCCACGTTCCTCTCCCTCTGACTTGCTTCTGCCACAGCTCAAGTCAAGCCAGTGTACCAGAACGTGGCCCTAGATGATCACAAGGCCCAGTCCGTCCTTGCTTCTCCGATCATCCAGCCTGGTCAGTTGCTAGTGAATTCTCCCTCAGAGCCACAATCCACCCGATTGCCTCCTTCAGAAATCACTCAGCCCAAAAGACCATTGGTCAGCTACTGGTTCCAGCTCCCTCAGGATCAGCTCCTCTGTTCCCTTCAGCCTCAGACCCAGCACGAAGACATTCTCTGCTGTACTCTTGTGTTCATTTATACACACACCCCTGATCCTGATTGGCTCTAGCCGCAATAAAATGCTGCTGGAGACTCCTAACAGAGGTTGCTGTCCCTCCAGCCTGATTGGTGGGAACTCCTTCTCTAGCCCCTCCAGCACTCAGATCCCCGGACAGCTTTTCCCTCCAAAACCTTACTCCAGCCAATCACTGCAACAGGGCCCGCACAGGATTTCCCGCTCTTTTTGCAGCCCAAATCCCAGGGTTTGCAACAAGGCTGGCTATTGCAGCTAGCTAGAAGCCTGCAAAGCCAGAAAGCAAAACAGCCTGCAGCCTGCACCCAGAAACCGTCACAAGGGAGCACTGCTTTTGTGGTCTAGTGAAATCATGCCATTTTCAAATAAACAAAAGTTGTATTCCAGATCTACATTTGTGACAGCATATCTGAGAAATAATGTGACTAGATCAAAGCTGGGTAATTTAAAAAACAGTAGGCTATACTTTCTGTGTTAGTTAAAGTGTAAGTGCACAGAAGCAATTTACTGCGCATAATTTATTTAACTCTGCCATAGTAATTTACAGTCTATGAACCTCTTCTCCATTTTTAGCTGTAGGAAGCTTTCAAAAGATATTTGTTTTGCATCATGTTCCATTGAGCTCAAGTTCAAATTAATAAAATAAAATATATAAAAGAATTCAAGTTATGCCCCCAAACTGAGCATTAACTCAACATGCAGATTTATTAAAGTATAGTTTCCAGAAATGGTGTTTCTTTGCTACAGTCATAATTTTTTAAAAATGTTTGATTTAATTAATCAGTTTGGAGTTTAAAGTATCTTACTGATATTGCAGATATATAATATTTTCTTTTTTATCATATCCTGAAACTGAGAATGGATAGCTGTACCTAAAAACATTCTGCTAAGATCCATATAACCTTCTTAGGCTATGACAGGAGGATCAGGTAGGTGCAGATCACTACATGGCAAAAGAGGGCCAGGTCATCTCTTGGTACACAGCCTCTTAATTCACGAATTCTGGCACGTCACCTGTGCCAGACCTGCCTGTGGGCACAAAACCTGTCCCAGGAGCACTCTACATAAGAACATAAGAAGAGCCCTGGTGGATTGGGCCACAGCCCATCTAGTCTAGCATTCTGTCTAACACAATGGGACACTAATTGCTTATGGGATTCTCAAACAAAAGACAAAGGCAAAAACTTCAAATGTGGCTAATCCTTTCTTAAAACTTTCTGGGGTGGTAATAAATTCCATAGACCAATGACCCTTTGGACAAAGAAAACTTCCCCTTGTCAGTCCTACAAATATGGGATGGGCCAAGACTACTTTCCCACCACCATGCACTGCTCTTGCCATTGCCATGCAGTGAGAAAAGTAGCCTACAGTTTGTTCTATTCCCAGTGCCTTTTGCAACCAAGAAATTGCCCCAGATTGGGGATCCATCCTCCTTGGCTGAGGAAAGTTTCTGCCCCAGGAAAGTTTCCCCCCCCCCCAAGGGTGCTAAGTGACACCTGTAAAAATTGTCTTAAACAAAACTAATGATCCTAGTATTAATGCTAAGGCAGTAGTCACACGTATGGAATCCCACAAATGAGACACAACTGCTGAAATCATATCTTTTAAGAACTTTACAGAATTATTGTAATTTGGCATGTGTTTGTATTCAGGGTTTCAATTATATAGCATTCCTCCGGGATGTGCTATACCTATATGAGGTGTGTCTGGCATTTTTTCTTCTAATTTTGTTTTGATGGTTTTTTTTTTTTTGAGATGCGTTCAAACATATTAAGACCCAGCATTTATTTTACATTTTACTAATGGATTTAGTCCATTAGTAAAAAAAAATGTCCTGACAACACTGAGCCAATAGACTGATTCATTGGAACCTGAAGGATATATTGTCTACGCTACTATTTACTGGGAGTCCAGGCCCTCTGATAGACTGTAACGTCTTGGTATACCAGGCCACAGACCACTGGTAGAATGCTCCAAGTCTACCCTAATGATGCTCTATTCTGCTGCAACCATATACAACATGTAGGCCAGCCCAACAGCATTTTGCCAGGTGCCTGGAAGCAATGTCAGAAGTGTGTGGCATTTCTAAGCCCCAGCTGAAAGATCTGGACAGCACTTACAGCAGGCTACCAAGAGTAGGCCATCATAGCATGGAATGGCCACCATAGCATGGAGCACAGAAAAAAACCAAATATTTTATTTACTCACCTTGAAACTGTTCTATAGTCCTTTTAGAATATAATAATCTTCCAGCTGATGGAAAAGCAGAAGTTGTTGCAATAATGGTTAATAGACTAAAACTTTATTTTTATATCAGTGATTCCCAACTTGGGGTACATATAACAGCAAGGGTACAAACCAGAACATTTAGGGGCTGCATGAAAAATATTGAATAATGATGGGAAAAGGCACATAATAGCAGCAACTAACAGTATATTAAGGGTACAACTTATGAAAGTGTGCTGCCAAGAAGTCATTCCTTTATAAAGGTCCACATGATTTCCTTAGGCAATGTGGAGTGTTTTATTTAAATCAAGAAATGGTTTTGCAAATAAATTCAGAAAAAAGATTATATGACATTATATAAGTGAACATCATTGGAAGTCTAAAATTGCATGAGGAATAAACAAAGATTTTGTATTATTTCATCTGTGTTTGTTACTTTATTTCTCTCCAAAATGTATCTTTCTATGTGGACAGAAAAAGGTTATTCCGAAACCAGGAAGTAATTATCTTGTCAAATATCTGACTTCTTATGAGGCTGTAAGATACACTCATTGGGCTGCGTTCACACCCAAGGTTTAATCCACTTTCGGAGTGAGAGAACACATCTGCAAAGGGAGAAGCTGGTTTCCTCTGGCATTTTCTAACTCAAAAAAATCACATTGGGAATAGATATTATAGAAGACAAATGAATGATCACTTTGTTGACGTATTCTCTCATTCTGAAGGTGGACTGAAGCTGAATTAGAACTTAGGTATGAACCCAGCCTTGGACTCGGCCAGGGGGTAATGCAGTAAATATGAATAGTTTTCATAAATTTTTGATTATTCATAAATACTGTTTGTTCACCTGAGCTGTGTAATTTTAAAGGAGGAGACTTAATGCTGTGGTCACACCTAAGGTTTAATCCAGCTTCAATACACGGTCAGAGTGAGAGAATATATCAGCAAAGTGACAAGCTGTTTTCTTTCAGTGTTAAATAACTCAGAAAATTCACCTTGGGATAGACAATGTGGAAAGAATATTACTGGTCACTTTGCCGATGTGTCCTCTTGCTCTGAAAGTGGACTGAAGCTGGATTAAACCTTAGTTGTGACCATAGCCAAGGTGTATCAGCATCCATAATCAAGGCCTTGCTGTTCTTTCCATCTTTCCATCACGTTTCATCTTTCATTGCTGCCTTTTCATGGCAGAGCTAAACAAAGTCTATGAACTGGAAACACAGGTGACTGTGCCTTGGTCAGCTTTATGAGACCCCTGAGCCTATTAATGTGGCATCACAGACCCTTACATTTAAAGCCACATACATTACTGTTACTCCACTTATTCTGCCTACATGACCGTAAATGCCAGTTGTGTCAGATTGATAGAGGGATTAGTAAGATTGCTCTTTGGCAGGCATTATTTTCAAGATGGCAGGCATCCTCCTAGAGAGACCATAATAGGCTGCTCCTTAAGTATGTGAAAAAATGCCAGCAACCATTCAGCACTGTGGTTAGACTGCTAGATAGCCCCAGTACTACAATTGGGCCTCTAGCGGTCTATCAGCCATTTAATATGAAGAAGTAAATATGAGAAGTACTTCTCCATCACAGTGGCAGTTGTGAGGGGTGTCTGATGAAGCTCCTCCAGCATTGAAACAAAGAACTTCTGGGAATCGTCTCCTCCTTTTAAGTTTATTTTTGGGTACCTGTGGCAAGTTCCAGAAAGTTCCTTTCAGTTCAGTGACAAAGAAATGTCCAAGAAGTTCCACAATATGGAGTAGAAATTCTTTACTAACATATATGCAAAGGGGAAGAGAAAGGAGAAGTAATAATTGTTGAAACATTTGAAAGAAAAGAATAGAGAAACAACTATGGAAAACTTTTAAGCTTGAGATCTGTGCTCTGGGGAAGATCGAGCTCTTGTAACATCCATCTCTGGATAATTATAAGATCCTGTTTTACAAATGCTGCGTATTGTATAAATGTTTCATTTCATAATTGCAATCACTACTCTAGAAAATAATAGCCAAGGAACTGTATTTATTTTCATGTCTGATATATGATCATTTATTGTAAAAATACCATAGAGATCTGCCCCAAGAGTGAGAATAGAGTGACATCTGCTTACTTTGCCTCAGGCTGTGAAGTATCTTGGGATAGCCCAAGTTCACATGAATAAACCACTTCTATGAGAAGTTAAATTAACATGACAGTCAGTGTTCACCCAATCATGATAGTGAAGTCTTATATTTTGGAATGTAAATTGGGAGATAGGGAAAGTATGATAGGGTCGCAACTGAACATGCTTTAACCTTTCTTATATTACACTTTTCAAATCACACGTGAGCTCCAATCTACTGAACAAGGATTGAAAAATGCTACTGTGCCTTGGCTAATCTAGTTTTAAGCTGCAGTGATCCTATAAATATCTATTTTATATGTTTTAATGCCATTTTCTAATAAAATATTTTGCTAAGTATTTTAATATGTTTGGTGTTTTTCTAATAAGTTTTAACATACTTTAACATGAAAAATGGGAACAATTTTATTTAAAATGTTAATAGGACTATTTAGAAACACATCTTAGAATGCATTGCCTCAATTCTTAGGCGGATTTCCTTGGCCACACCTCGCCAGCTTTATAAATCTTCCAACATGACTCAGCGATGGCAGAGAAGGGAGATTTCAAACTTTGAATACTTGATGTTTCTCAATACTATAGCAGGTAAGTCTTCTGTCTGTTTAATCCTTCATAATATGTTTATGTTTGTCAAAACCTTGCTGTGAGCTGATGGAATACACTTATCCCTCTGGAATTTAGCTACTCTTGTATGATGGGTTCTGAAAAACTCACATTAAGTATTATTGGGAAATGTATAACCTATCACCCTGACTTCAAATTTATTTATTGTGGTGATGGTTCCTCTTTGCTTTCCTCCTGCTTTTTCCTATGCTGACAGCGTTGTCTGAAGCTTTATTAGAGAAAACAAACCATTGCCAGTGTGTCTGGAAATAATAATGGGAAAATGTAATTTCACTATTTCGTCATTCTTAGCAACAGCAACTAGACAGCAAAATAACAGGAGTATTCTGCCTAGTACAGATGTCACCTAAGGGATGGTGTGATGAAACTGCAGCTTTTAAAAAAAGTGCTTTGAACTGGAATGTATGAAATCATATACTGTATTTTCTGGCGTATAAGACTACTTTTTTAAGCCAGGAAAATCTTCTCAAAAGTCAGGGGTTGTCTTATACACTGGGGGTTGTCTTCTTATATGGCAAGTATATCCCAAACTCTATATTTTAACTGGAAAGTTGGGGGTCATCTTATACGCCCAGTCGTCTTATACCCCGGAAAATATGGTATTTAAAATTAGGTCCAAATCCAACACCTGACTGTGTGCCTTAATGAAAGCTGATTTTTATTTTGCTTTATTATTACTGTAATTTCTCTGAATCATTTGGCTTGCAATATGGAACCATTCAACATTTTAGTTTATCAGCATCAAATGTAAATATGGTCTATAAATGCTGGGTGTGGTGAGCTTATACAAATTAGACATAGTTCAGCTTTGAAATCAGCCAGTAGCTGTTGCCATGTGGGATTTGTTGCAGTAATAATAATCTGTATAACCAAGAATCCTATGTAAAGTATTATTTTAGATGTAATGCCCTTTATAACGTAATATTCTTTCTTCTTTCCTCCATCCTTTCTTTCTTGTCTTAAGATTTAAGAATTCCTCCAGGATCAAACATTTCATTTCAGCCTTTTCCCCAGAAAACTGGAATGCCCCAAGAGATCCTTGGTTCAGTTGTCTTAGGGCGTGTCTCCATGCATGTTTGGTCTGGTACTGAAATTGGGTTTGGCAAGGGGTGTCCCCATGCATTTTTTATTTGGTCCGATTTCCGCAAACCAAATCGCCCCAAACCATACCAGACCAGGACCAAATTTGACATGGGGACGGGCAAGTTTCAATCTCGAACCTGCTCCCATTCCCATGTGTCCCCATTCTGAGCCAAATGGCTTGCATGGGGACGTGGCCTTAGCCCTGAACTTGTTATATAGCCTTTGCAATTTGAACCAGAAGAGTCTCAAGTCATAGCCTTTGCTTCTCAAACATCCTTTTGATTTTTGCATTTGTTTTTGAACTTTTTACAAACGTGGTGTGACATTTTCCCATTGAAAAAGTAATTTTCCATTATCAAAATGAAAGCAAAATACAAATATCTGATCAAATTGATCATTTTCGCAAGCAGAAGACAAATTCGCTTTGAACATTTCTTTTAGATGTTTGAAAAACTGGATTTTTTTAATGCTATGTGAAGTCTGTGAATCTGAAATACTCTATCGAATTTGTGAATGCAAATGTCATATTGCAGTTCCCTAATGTCTAAGCAACTGGGCACTTCTCCTACCATACCTAAGAGTGGGTTCCCAGCAGCTGATACAGAAGAGGAGAAAATCACTCACAGAGCCACCTGCACCGAACAGTCATGTGTAGCCCCACCTATAGTCTCAGGCAGTATTTTAGTAACACATTTTTATGACCAAGAAAGCATCATGAGGGAATAGTCGTTGCACAGTCCTGTTTCCTCCTGGCACATTGGATGCACAGTGTCTGTATGGACCTAAACTCATTTGGCTGCCATCCCTCATTAGCGCTTCTTAAAGTATATAAATGTCAGAGTGGGATTAAGTGCTCTACTTGGAAATAACCCCCAAGTCATTTCTTGTGTATGGCGATTCTCCTAGATATAAACTTCACAGCTAGGGAACATCTCTCAGGGAGAGCAGTGGGCATGAGGACAGCACACTGACACTTCAAGAAGATTCATGTGGCAGTAATACACTTCAGTCTACAGTTCAGCACCTGAGAGAGAATAGAACTTTACTTCTTCACTAAAGAACATTGAAGAGTACAAGAAATGGCTATGGAAGCTAGTTGGATAACCTTAGGCTAGTCACAGCTATCTTTCTGAGCTTTTACAGCTGTACCTACCTTATAGGGTGTCTGTTCTAGGGAGAATAATAGAAAGCTTTGTCAGCCGCTTTGAGTCCCTTTAAAAGTGGAGTATAAAAGCCAACTCCTCTTCCTTCTTCTCCTCCTCTTCCTCCTCTTCATTGTTTGCCAATTATCTGAACGGATCAAACACATTCACACTTATCAATTCATTTTGCAGCAGAGATAACCTTTGAGCCCTCAATTCATTTATGCCCATTGAATTATTAAATATAGATGGACTATTATATGTTGCTTAACTTACTGTACCACACTAGTTTCTGCCTTTAATTCAGAAAGAAGGCAATTTCAGGATGACATTATTTATTTATATTTATATCCCGCCCCATATCCAAGGGTCTCTGGGCGGCTCACAACGTTTAAAAACAAACATATCAAAACTGTATAAAACAATACTAAAACAAGTACAAGGTTTAAAAATCCAGCATAATAATAATATTTTTTTAAAAAAATGATACACAAACAGTTTAAAAAACAATAGAGTCTGCAATGGGGGAAGCAGAGGGAGCATTTAACCAAAGGCCTGAGTGAAGAGGTACATCTTCACCGCCTTCCTGAACATAAACAGAGAAAGAGCCTGACATACCTCTAGGGAGAGACCATTCCACAGCCTGGGGGCCACTAACCGAGAAGGCCCTCTCCCGGGTGCCCACCCACCTACCTGCTGAAGATGGTGGGATAACCAGGAGGGCCTCCCCTCCAGATGTTAAGATGCGGGCAGGTCGATATGGGAGAAGGCGCTCCTTTAGACATGATAGAAGTGTGTGGAATTAATTTGGACAAAGTGGATAAAGGGATTTTTTTTTATGGACACAAAGCCAACATATTTATATTCTTATTAATTTCCAGAGCTTTGTAGTGAAATCCTTAAAGACTTAAGGAAAGACTTAAGGCTTTCATGTCATGTAGAAAGTGCATAGACCACTGTGTTTTTGGTACTTGCTTCTGAGTAGTGGTGCATAACCTAGTATTAATGAATTTGCAGATGTTCAACAAATGTTACTCTTAATTGTTAAAAAAAGAAAAGAACTCCCAGATCTCAGTAGCAGTAGCAATCACAGTAATAGCAGCACAACTGAGAAGGATTCAAAAAGTTCCTAGTCATTCAGATGTGTGATTGCTTTCCTAACTGTATTTGCACATAAGCATCAAAATCTTCCTTCTCCAACTCCGGACAAGCGTACCTCACCTCTTCTTTGCCCCTTTTGCCACTGGACATATTTTATGATGTTTACAGCTCACATTGCTTCCCCTCCCCCCTCCAAAGGTAAACATGGCTGTCTGCTACTTATCAGTCAGGCTAAGTTTTATACTTTGCCTGCCCCTGGTTTTTGTCCTCATTTTGCAGACAGAAGACTTCCTGCCTGAATTGTTTTGTAATTATTCTTACTAAAGTCAGTTCTCAGGGATTGCCTGATTCATACAAAAGAGAAAGGGAGACTGCATTTTGATTAATTCGCTGTCACTTTTCTCACTAATAATAAAAGATAACATAAAATACATATAAACAGAAACTTTCTTGTTAGAATTTTGATACCCTATAAATCTATATTCTCCTACTAGCAAAGATGGAAGAGGCATTTGGTTGAAACCAGTATCCATAATAGCTTACTGAAATATTTCAATCTAGTTTGCTGGTTAATCACTTGACGAACCAGCATATATTTAAAGATGAATTTAAAATGTAACACGCCTAATATGTCAACACTGAAAATACTAAAGGAGGAACTAAAGAATACAGACTTCATTAGAAGTGACTTCTAAAGTAGAAAATATTAACTAAAGCATCTGAAATGTCAAAGCTCTAATTAGTTTTTTTTTAATGGAATATTCACACCTAGATGAAAATCATACACTATAAAGGATGAGGGATATTCACTTTATTTGGGATGGAAAGTATTTGTTAGGGGAAATTGACATATTTGGGTAATGAATTCAGCCCGACTTCTTCTCCCTCCTTTCTTTCCCTTTTCTGTTTAGCATTTTCCACTTTTTTTACTCTGTGATGTACAAGCCCTCACTGGTTAATTATGTATATATTTAGCTACTGCATGTGTTGGGCCTATTATTGTCATCTAATTAGATGTAACTCGAACTGCTTGCTTCTAGAAAAACCATTAAAAATTCTTTCCTAATGACCTAGAGATGACAAAATGTCTGTAAAGTGTGAAGAAGCAGACAAGCACAGGAACATCGCTTTTAAAGAGTGTTAATCCAGATGCTGCAATCATCTAATTAAACAATATTTTGCTGTCATTAACATTTTCACCAAGGAATTGCAGTTATAATTTCTTTGTCAGCTGTCTCTATATCACTTTACCTTCAGAACTAAAGTGCCATATAAAAACATTAAATTGGATGGTTTAATTAAAAAGTTATTTTTAATGAAGAAATATATTCAGTATTTCTGAGATTTCATTTTCTGTGCCTCAGTTTTTATTGTTCAAGTAGATTAGTGTCATAGGCTTGCAATATTTAATATTCAGCCTTTAACATTAATCTCTATAAGCCTGGTTGGAAGAAAATCTGTTCCTTCAGTATAGGTAAAACATATAGCAATAACAGTGCATGTTTTTGCATTAGGATCAAGAAGAAACGATGGGAAGAAAGCAAAATCTTTTGTGGCTCTTAGCCAGAAAATGCCTATTGCACTCCTGACTGGGTCAGTGCTACTGCCTATAACATGGGTGAAAGAAGTTTATTGCAAAAAGTAGATTCTTTTAAAGGCATTCTCACCTACAGATGTGTGAGAGAAAACCTGTGCAGATTTCATTGCCTACTGGATGAGTCTACAATTGTACTTACACTGTGCCTTTCAGCGGCAAGCATAGGTGGTAGAATAACTTTATCCTGTGTTATGAAGGATGCCAGAAGCTCTAAAATAATTACAACCAGAATCTAAGAATGTATGTAGTTTCAAAGGTTGGAAAATACTGAGTAAAAGCTAGGTTTACAGCTTTTGATACATCAAGGTAAACAGATATAAAAATCTTTCTTAAGCATCCTGAAGACTGCAAAACTGTTGAATGTTTTTGTCTAGCTTGTCTGTGATTCTAGATCATGATAGCACTGGCTTGTATTTTACTTCATGTTCACTTTTTTTCTGTCTGAGATTTGAATTCAGACCTTTTGAATGAAGCAAAATAGGATGAAGTAGAGGAGGAAAAATAAGTGACATCACCTTAACTTTGTCCTTTCTACTTTAAAGTGTAACATACACATTTTTTGCACACATTTCAAGATTTTTTTAAAAATGAAATGAGCCATGTGTGGTAGAATTGAGGCTATGGTTGCAATCCTACTTCTTCTTAAGACATATTTACCTGTGTAAAAAGTCTTTGTATATAAATTGAATCACACATCTGGCAGTCTGTTGATGGCTTACAGAAGTAAAGAAACTACATTCGGTATTTGCTGTTTTTTAATAAGTTCTTCAGTTATCATATTTCATAACTATATGTCTTACAATATTTCTTCATTAGGACGAACATATAATGATCTAAATCAATATCCTGTATTTCCATGGGTATTAACAAATTATGAATCAGAAGAATTGGATCTAACGTTACCAGGAAACTTCAGAGACCTTTCAAAGGTATGATTCAATGATATATGTTTTTAAATAATGAAATGTGTGTTTAAGTAGAGAAAAAAAATGTATATCCATAAAACATTAACTTGCCACAAGGTAGATGCATCTATAGTGGAAATATCTATTATGAATTTTCATACAGAAAATAAAGTACACTTCATATCCCTTGCCTGTCATTATATACATATGCCATTATTTGAGATGGTGCTGTAAGCCTTAAGCATCTGTTTTTGTAAGTGCTGCTTGCACAGAAAGTCAAAAATTTAGAATTAAAATTAAATTATCCGAGACATAAGCATTCATAATACACAAAGCCCAATTACACTGAAGTAAATATACCATTAGCAATTGTATGTGTGCAGTCAACTACAAGCCTTTAGGATTATAAATGTTTTTAAATATTTCTGTCCCCATGATGAACAAAGTGTTGTAATGCATATTCACACTATGAGCAAAGACTTTCCATTTACTTCTTTGACCAAAACTGCTTTAGAGCCTTACTGATATTAGCTTTTCTTTGGTATGTGACCCATCATATAATTGCCCTCACCAACAGAAAAACGTGAAAATTCGATTTCAGTTCAGTTTCCATGTTAGCAAAATAAAAATGCATCATTAGGCATCCTCTTCTTTGGAAGGGGGTGATGGCTGTTGAATTTAGATGCTCAGCAAGTTACAGAGGCTTTTCGTTTTTAATCATTTTAAAAATATATATAACAAAACAAACACAGTTGCTTATGGAAAAAATTACTGTGACAAAGCAAGTATGAAAAAGTTACAAATGATCAACAGCAAAACCAGCCCACAAAGAGAAACTATTTTAAGGGGTATTTTTAAAGGGGCTTTTTTTTAACCAAATGAAGTGGGAAAAGGTATGATCTTATATCAGTTGTTGCTTTATAAGTTTTCATAAAGGAATAAAGCTTCCCTAACAAATTGAGTGGAAACAACTAAGAAATAGGTGTTGACGGGAAATGAAATGTTTGGTAATGTATGAGTCAGCGTTTAGTCACAGAATTGACATTTTTGCAGGTGTGCTCAAATACTGTGCACTGAGCAGTATTTTTAAGGGATTCTGTTCAGTCAAAATACTTAATCTGACATAATTTGAAAGCAAGAATGCTGCTTGTAGGAAGTCGGCTTCATTGTACGTGTTTCAATTTTAAGAATTGCTTCCTGTCCATGTTAATTGTTTAAATCAGGATCTTTTCAATCATAACCTAAGCTAATAATATGGAAAATAGGAGGCCACAGCATCATTTAAAATTTCTATCCCTTTGTCACACAGTCTATATATGTTTAGATCTGGTTTGGTATTCTGATTATCAGATCCTAGATAATCTGTAGCTGATGAATACCCAAAGTTTTAAGGTGTCACTTACCCTGGAAATTATTCCAGTTCTTTCGGAAATGCACCAAGGGCACCAATAACTATTGGCACAGCCATTGACGTCCTTTGGCATACATACTTGATTTTGATTTGCCAGTCTTTGTATACAGTGCCATTATCTAGCTGGCTTAAATTACTTTAATAAGGGGTTAGGCAAATGTCTAGGTACCACTTATGGGTTGGAGAGCCAGACAGGATGCCCCTAAAGGCCATTTGCAAAAATTTCAGAGTTTACCCTACTTATGCCTGCTCAGAAGCAACAGGTATGCCACTATTTGAGACTAGCTAGGCTGTGACCTGATCCAGGAGAACTCTTCTTATGCTCTTATGTCCCCTACTATTGTCAGTTTCTGCTATATACTGTACATGTCTTTTCTCAACCACAGTTATGTCAGGACTACTGTGTTCAAGATATCAATCAGGGTATTATTATTGCCATTGCTATCATCATTATCTACTTAAAAGAAGGCATTTAAATTCAGCAACAAACTCATACATATTCACATGAGAGTACTGATCACAAGTGAGCTTGTATAATTTGTAATTTAAACATTTATACCACTATACAATATATTCAATGTTCATATAAAGATGCATTTTAACTGATTTTCAACTACAGTGGTACCTCGACATACAAGTGCCCTGACATACAAGTGTTTTGAGATACAAGCCGCCGAGCGAGTGATATTTTGCTTTGAGATGAGAGCAAGATTTGAGATACGAGTATGTAAATACAGTACAGTACATAACAAAAACAACTGAGGTGGTGTTTTGGGAGCTGGAATGGATTAATGGGAAAATTGCTTTGAGATATGAGCGATTTGACATAAGAGCAAGGTTACGGAACGAATTAAACTCGTATGTCAAGGTACCACTGTATTTGCATTTCTTTGAAAATACAGCTCTGGATAAGATTATTCCTAAATGTCTTAATGGCAATTTTACAAGTTTAGACAAACAGTTTCACTGCTAAAATTCAACCAGTGTTTTAAAAATGAAAGAGATATTGACCTGGCTGATCTGCTTTGCAAATTGCTAGACCAGACAAATTAAATGAATTACATGAATTAAAACTACAATGTAGTCTCTGTTAATGCATAAACATACACACATGTGTTCTCTTTGTGCAAATTCCCTAAATTAAGGAATTTCCTTCCCTTTTTTTCCCTAGGAAGTATAAAGTGAGCAATTATTTCTGTACTTAGTCCAAATAGCCCCAGGAATCAGAACATTAAGAATTTAGAATTCAGAACATAATACAAGCCATTTTACTTTCATTGTAAAGAAAAAAGTTAATATTGACAGTTCCAAAAAGTGATCTGTCTTTTTGCCAATATATATCCAATTGTCTGCTTTAACCAGCAATATTGTAAATGGACAATATATGTGCTTATTTTCTTTTTTATGCAATCTTTGTCCAAGCTGCTTCATTCATATCTAATTACATATTTTAATTGGAAGTTAAAAAAAACAAGGCAAAATATTCATCAAGGTGTTCTATCAGCAAGACATTTCAGGCTTCTCAAGTTTTATTCAAGACATGCACAAGGTCAAATGTTATATTTATTGTTTGACAAGTTGAAAAGCTAATGAAAGAGACTGTCATAGATACATAGATTATCTCTGCACTAACAAACCATCAGGTGATCTGCTTATTTTCACCTTGACTGAATCTTCCTGTACAAAATACCATGAGGCATTCATATAAGTGGGGAGAAAATCTGCAATCTTTATTGCATGATAGGTTTCCTTTAAAGGGTAGTTCTTTAATGTGGTTTTCCTGTGTAAAATCGTACGATACTTATTGCTAAGTTGCAGTGAGTACATGATTTTGACGTGTCGTATTGTTCCTGCTCATTAAAGTGTAAATGGAATTTTTTCTCCTTTTACTTCCAGTCATGCACCCTGCTAAATAAAATAGTCCCATCACCTACTGAGGAGTCCTACTAATATTGACATATGTGAAGCACATGACACACACCCATCTGCCAAAGGCGGGAAAAATACATATTTTTTGTTAATGCAGAAGGTGCTTGGCTGGCAGATTATGATATGCATAACCACTTTCTTAAATTACTGTGCCACTTTAAAGAAAAGGAAGTGATACTGCCTTAAGGTTTATAAATGTAATTACACAGATAACTGCATGAAAGTGTGAATTTTTCAAGCTAGTGATTCTTAATATAACCAAATGTTTTTGATTAAGCTTCACTCTGGTTGCAGCAAGGCTAAAATATTTTCTCTCTATTTTAAATTTGGTTTTGTTCTTAAATGTATTTTCTATTTTCTGTTGAAGTTTTCAAAATTTAAAACTCCTCTTTTACTTAACTGATTAGTATAATAGGATGCTATTTGACGGTCATAGTATATTATTTATTTAGTTGCATTTTATCCAGTCTCAGGGTGGATTAGAGCAATAGAAACAAAATATAAATTGAACATAATAAAAATAATAGTCAAAGGCCAGAGTGAATCAGTATATTTTTCCAGTCTTCTGGATTGATATATTAAGTGTGCCGAGCACACCTCAGTTTAGTTTTATCCTGGATTCTTAGCTACTCAAATCCCATATCAGAGGTGAATAGAAACTTGCTACAACCACATCTACTTATTTCCTTTAAATTTTTAAGTGATATCACCTGTTGGAAAGCAAAGAAATTCTGGTCCAGCAGGAATAAATAAGTAAATTCAGATTCTGTTTGAAAAGTTGTTTGTTAGCACTGCTTGACCGAGAGGGAAAAATTACTATGATATTGCAGAAAAAAAAATAGCAACTGTTTTTTCATATACACCATGATTAACTGAAATTGTTTTATTCTTGCATTCATCTTGAGTTTACATTTAACTTGTAGACCACATAGAGTCTATATGAAATCTGCCACATATAATCAAATAAATAAGTAAGCACCATGCAAAACATAGCAGAAATCAGGGTTGTAATGAATTCTCCATTAAAAAAGGCTATAGTTGTATGAGGGGACTCCATCCTTGAGAACAAACCATTCCTGAACACAAACTCTTGTCAGGGAGGGTGACCAAATGCTGAATGAAATGGACCGTCTTGTAGCCTTCTGTATATTATCCGGTGAAATTATGACTAACTTAATTAAACACCACTCTTAGATATTGTCTGTATTTCTTAGCAGAAGACCCAAAGTGTGGGCAAATGTCAGAAAGTAAATACAAGTTATGCCTGTTGCAGTATCAGCTGAAAGAATTTCCAAGGAAAAGTGTGGATGGCTAAATTCAGCAATAACCTTTAATTGCAGTAGAGTATATAAGGCAGAAATATCTTTCCAATGCATAGACACTATCTTTATAAATATATTGTTTGTCTAACAGCAAAACTGTCCCAGTGAAGTGAGGATGGGGGATGGATCAGGCAATGTCCAGTCTATCCCAAACTTACCCAGTGCTTCACTAAGCACTGAGTAGCTGCAGTTGCCTCATACTTCTTGCCCGGAAGAGGTGTACTAGATGGTAGCTAGTATAATGTTATAGCACTTTATGCAGAATATGGATGGTTAGGGTTATGGAGAATATGGAGGGATAGACCTCTACCATCCAGATTAGGTCGTGCCAATATGTTGGTAGACCTTAATATTAAGGACTCCTGATCTAGATCATGTCTGTACTGAGTGGGTGGAGTATACTTGCAGTGGGCAAGACCTCTGATCTGCACTAAGGTGTGATCAGAAGTGGCCCTGAGGAGAACTATGAGAGATTGTAATCCTGATTAATGATAATCACAGAAAGGCACTTAGTCTTTTGAGTGAGCTGTGTGCCAGCAAAAATGGAGTAAGCCTCTCATCTCATAACTCCAGTAGTTAGTGTGATTACTAGACAACATTCCTCCCTTGTCAAAACTAATCACAAGCATATTTAAAAGAAAATGTTAACTTGCTCTTTGGAACCATTTTTTCCTAATCTACTTAGCTGTTTTGGCAGCAACAGTGATAGCTGCTACAGCATTTGCAATATGATATCTACAAAACCATATCACATCCAGTTCATGATTGCACCCTGATAAATCAGTAAGAAAACCCATGATTTCTTTTTTATGCCAAAAATAATTACTGAAATCTAGATTATTACTAAAGGTATAATGAATATTCAAAGAATTCAGAGCTGCTTTTGCCGTACACAGTGGTAAAAGAGGACTGAAAAGGTTAAGTAGCTGATGAAACCTGAGTAAAATGAAAAATGTAAATATTTATTTTATTGTTGTTCCAGTAGTTGGGAAGATGCCTGGAAAAGATTAAGCAATGGGTCATGCTTTCCTTTCAAGAATGTTTTGTGAGGTCTTGCAGAACAATCTGCATCAGATAAGCTTGATCCTGAGGGATTACTCAGATATTTTACACACATGAGAAAATTATTAGCATACCCTCAACACAGCAAAGTATTAATTGAAATGTTTATGAATAACATTTATTCAATCTATCTATCTATCTATCTATCTATCTATCTATCTATCTATCTATCTATCTATCTATCTATCTATCTATCTATCTATCTATCTATCTATCTATCTATCTATCTATCATCTTTTTTTCTTTTTGCTTAAAAATCTGGAATAGGTAAAGATGTGTGTCCTGTAATCTGCACTGTAATTGTGCCTACTGAGAGGCACAATTCTCCATGCAATTTTTTTCTTTTTAATATTCACATTACTGGGGGCACCCCAGATGTCACCCTGAAGGGCACCTTTGTTGTTCCACTTTATATTTTGTGTATTCCAAAAAGTTCAACCTATATTTGTGTATATATCCTTGCTTTGGTGTTCTGTTTTTCAAAAAAAGATAACTCTTTTCACCTATGACACAGCAAGATTTATTCTGAGAAAATCTTCTCTGCAAAAATGGTATAGCCAGATATCCAAATTTGTTAAATTTATGTCAAATTTGTTTGGTATTGATTAAATTCACTTTATTAAATTCACTCTAGGGAGGTATGTATGAACCTAAAGTACCAGAAAGCTTCCAAATAAGTTGAGCAAATGTTTTATGCTGCAATACCTATCTCTGTTTATGAAGATTTAGATATATCTACCTATCTGAATATGCAAATTTTGCAGAGGGAGAGAAATCCCAGCATGGTACTGGAGAGGGAAAACTTGTGCATAAAAGAGGGGAAAGAATCTTGTACACTGAGCAAGTCAACTGGTCAGTCACATGGCCAGTGGCAGTTTGTAGCTTTAAGAGTAGGTGATTACAAGTGTGAGCTGGGCAGTTGCTGGTTGTGGTGGTGTAAGCTTCCAATGCAAGAACCACCTGGGCTGTCCCGTATCTGCCATCATCTGCCCTTAAAATCACCAGCCACAACTGCACGTGACCCAAACATACTTCCATCAGACAGCCACACAGCTAGAGCTCACTGTGCAGGAAAACCTGCTTTTGAAGCAGAAGACTTCAGCAGTGGTGTGAACATTAGCCACAATTAAGGAGCATTTTTCACAAGAATGGACTGGAAGAAAGGCAGGAGGAGACTCATTTTTAGAAGAAAAAAATGGATATAAACTATCTGTACATGGGTCAAAGATGGTATTTATCATGATTTTATTTCTGTAATACTTCGTCTTAGGTAGGTGTTATGCCGTGATATAACATAAGTATTAATAAGAAAATGCATGACTAGTGAATTGCAGTAACTATTTTTAGTTTTGATTTTCAAGTATTGTGTAAGTGTACAATGTATTATGGTGAGTTCTTTGGAAAAAAAATATTAATTTGACTACTAAAACTAGAGAGCAGTTATCAGCTCCTCAGGAAAGTAGATGGGAGGCAGCTACATTATCAGTTTTCCCCTCTGAAGATGGGAGGGTCTGTAAATGATGACTGTGAGCCTGTTTGCACTTGTCTGCCTGATGGGTCCAGCATACTACACACACTAAACTAGCCTCATTCCTGGCCAGCAGCATTTACAGTATGAATGGCCATCCTGGGGCTGCCCGGGTTGCCAAAACAATGTTCATCAGAGACCAGACACTGCCATGGTGATCCAACAATTTTGTGCTATTGTACTGCTGCAGTTGCACAGTTACACCCACTCGCCGTTCTGCGCATGAAAGCGAGTGCACGGTCAGTTCCCCAGGAGCAATCCGCTGCTTCTGCTTTTTAGCAGTCCACAGCTGGATCAATTCGGGGCCACTACAGTGGTGGAGCATTGTGGACATGCCTGACCAGTGAATGGATAGAACTGCTCCAACTGGTAGGTAGGTGTGCAAAAGTCTAGAGTGTGGGTAAGCAGTGGTGCTGTGCCCATGAGTTCTGAACACTAAGAAAAAACTGTAAGCTACACAAGGGACTCCAAACTACTCTCCAAAGTGCTTTCATACCAGGTATCCACTCTTGCCACTGTTGTTTTTGGAAGGCTCCCAATAGAACTAGTCAGGAGGACCAGGGCAATAGGAAACAATGAGAAACTCAGGCAACTTAGGAGACTGGGCAGGGTGTGGAACAGCCATGTGGAGGTTGGACTGCTGGGGAAGGAAGCTTGAAGAAGATGAGTTATGGGACAAGTAAAGGAAGGTAAAGAAGGAGTGCTTATGGCAGGATGGTGCAAGATACCAGACCCTTCTGTGCTTATGTTGGACCAGGCATAGCCACTGGAAAAGACAGCGGGGAGACAAATAATATAGGGATCTTCCATTGTTTGATTTAGATAGAACACATTAGTACACTGAAATATTCATAAGGAACTTAAAGTCAAACTTTTGCTATTTACTACAAGTAGTAAAAGAAAGAAAGGCAGGGAGGTCCAGTCTTTCTTTTCTTTCTAACAAATGTGTGTTTGGAAACTGGTTGTGTTTGAAAGTAGTTGCTATCTTTTCAAGCTGTGCATATTCAAGAATTTCTGCTTAAGATCACCAAACACCATGAGGCCTTCTGTGTTAGATCTTTTCATCATGAAATGTACATTACAAAGTACCCTACTTAAACAGAAGTCACATTTCATTAGCTGTGTCGTTATACTTTATGACAAGCATAAGGTTGCTTTGGTTTGAAAACATTTGAAATGTAAGTTTAGAAGTATACCTACAGAAGAACACCGTTAAATTAACTGGGAAACTACCTTTTTTCCTTCAAGATGATCTTGAACTTTTACAGATGTATACTGTATACGTTCTTTTGTTTTTAGAAGACAGCATGTTTAGTAACTCAAGTCTATGAAACTAAATGCTCACTCCATCTCGAGCAGTCTGAACAGACCATAGTAACACAGAAAGGGCATTTTTACTGCTGAATGTTGTGTATTAAGAATTTCTGTTAAATGTATACACAAATGCCTCTGTTGTAGATTTCCAAAGCCACATTCTTTTTTTCTAGATAAACTTACACATGTTTATTCCATTTGAAGCCCATAGGTGCTCTGAACCCAAAGAGAGCCGTTTTTTATGCAGAGCGCTATGAAACGTGGGAAGATGATCAGACGCCACCTTACCACTATAACACTCATTATTCAACATCTACTTGTACCTTATCCTGGCTTGTTCGCATTGTAAGTATTATTACTGCTCCCTTTTTATTTAGTATCTTTACCTACAATCCCTACATTATTTCTGTACATGCATTAGAATCAATCAGTTAGGGCGTGTCTACATGCCAAAAATACTCCAGATTTAAGTTTGTTTTGCCTCGGAGCATCTCCATGCACAGCTTTACTCTGGGTTACATCAGGCACAAAGGAGGAAAATCTGCAGCAGAAAAAAACCCTTTTCAAACAGTACTGCATCCGACGTTGGGGGAAACTGCAGATTATTCTGGGAGCATGGAGATGCACATGGATTTATTTAAAGTGTCTTTCCGGCTACATCAATCTTTCTCGCTCTTTACGTGTGTGTGAAAACATTCCTTTCCTTGGCTGCCAAGAGTTAAAAGCATAACCAATGCTTGTAACATAGTTACAAGCATAACTAAAAGCAAATTGCTCCGATCAAACAGACCACCAATCTCTTTCTTCTTAAAATAGGTTTCCCCCTCCATTGTTAAGATAATTAGCATCACTTTCCCCTGATAGCAAGCACAGAATTTCTCTCCCCCTCCCAATAATGTGAAAGAAAGAGTTTCCTGGACAGCTTCTGAGCACAGAAGTTGAGCTGCTTTCAGTTTTGCTTGTAAAATAGTTATGGAGAGATCTAACATTAATTTTGCTTGTAACATTAGTTATGGAGAGACCTAACTGCTTTCAGTTATGCTTTTAACTCTTGGCAGCCAAATAAAGGGATGATCTGTGTTGTGTTGTGGAGGTTCAACTGAGGTTTTTGCCTGTCATCGCTGCAGTGGGCGGGGTGGGGGGAGAAAAAGATGCGGACTCACAAAAAGCGGCTTGCATGGGGACAGGAGAGTACGTTTTAAATCCACGTTGCCCCAAACCACACAGGGATGCTTTATTTCAAATTACAACCCACATTTTTAAAATCTGATGCAAGAGAGAAGCAAAAAGAGACCATGAAGACGTGCCCTTAAAAAGCTATTTTTAACAAGTTGAAAAAACGGATTACTTTATGCAACCAACCAGAGTTCAAATATACTCCAGGGAAGCCATGAAATTAAAAGCACCTAATAAATAATATTAAGCAGTTAATTGTTTTTTATTGTTTTTTATAATTTGCAATAGGGGCCAAATAAGGGTTAAAAATGCAAGTTCATTCCTATGAAAAATATTCCTGAAAGGAAGCAATTTCCCCCCATTCTCTGTAAATCTGTCTTGCCAGTAAAGGACCCTCTAGACAGCACAGGGAAATGCTGGCATGTTAAAGAATGCTGACTTTTACCTTGCACCTACGGTCCCAGAGCAATGCAGACACGGTGCTGGACCAAAATTCCATGAGCTAACTGCCCTGGCACTTTTTCTCTTATTTTTCTTACACATTCAACAAATTTTAAAAGTTTACTCTGGCACTATATCATAAGAGTGTATGCCTGATGACCATTCCTCCAGCAACAAGCACGGCCATTAAGGGTAGTGCAATAATGAATTTAATTCAAAAATAGTGATGATATGTTAGTAGCAGAACAACATGGTGTCAAGCATGTTTGCCAATCTTGTTGCAACAGATGCAGAATCTATATAACACAGAGAACAGTTTCTGATTAAAGCTTTTTTATAGACAGGAAGTACTCTTCAATGACAGTTTTGCAGTGTCATTTTTGATACTGGCGTAATTTGTTCAACACTCTTGGTTAGTTCAGCTAATTGTATAATTTTGCTTCAGGAAAGCATAGGGCTAAGATATCAGATGTCAGTGTACATCTTATTATGATTAGAGCATGCACTACAAAAAACTGACAAAAATATTATGGGAGCTGCATTATGTAGAAGGGCTGTTGTTTGATGATAGTTTGGTCAAATATTTTAAAAAACGGTTACATAAAAATGTAATGAATTTCTTTCACAAAAACATCATCAGGAACACCTCAACAAGCAGTCATGGATAGGCAACTGGTAAAGGAATAGAAGGTAGAGTAGAGAAGTGAATGGACTTTTCTCTTAGTGAAAACATATATCAGTTAGAAGAATGATGCTTGTTGACATGTATGTAAATAATCTACAACAGCCAGGTTGTAGAAAGTTATGCAGCGTAGCAAATGTGAAGGGGCTACTGAAGTGCAGCAGAAGGATCTCTAAACATTGGAGGAATTGGCATCAGAATAGCACATGCTGTTCAGTGTAGATCAATGGGATCTGGAATGGCTATCTAGGAAATTGACTTTAACATAGTGGTAGATACCTTTAAGGTACTATCAACCCAGTGTGTGTCTATAAAAAAGGCCAATAACATGTTAGGGCTATCAGAAGATGTATAGAAAATAAAATTACTAGTATTGTAATGCAGTGTTACAACCACTACTTGGAATACTGTATACAGTTGTAATCACCACATCTTAAAAATAATATTGTGAGATTAGAATAGGTATAAAGAAAAATGAACTAAAATACTAAAGGGACTACGGGGACTTCCCCATGAAGTATGACTGAAACTGTTGGCTCTTATTAGTCTAGAGAGCAAGAGGGAACATGTTAGAGGTTTATACTTGTGAATACAATGTGGACAGAATGAATAAGGAGATGCTTTTCTTTCTTCCCCAAACACTGAAATTAGAGGTCATCCAAGAAGTTGAGTCTTAGATAAGTCAGGAGGGGGGGGGAATGCACTCACTGTAATGTTAAATTATCCAACACAAGACAGAAGGGTTCAAAGCTTGCTTGAGCTGCAACTTCAGAGGTGGGAAGAGTGGGAAGCCTGGTAGCCTTTGGGCTTTAGATCATTTGAGGTGCACCAAGCACCAGTGTTACACAGTCTTCAGTACCTGGCTAAAACAGAACTTGATATTTAGGTTTCTCTGAGTGTTAGCCCGCCTGTGCTAGAGGGCTATATTTTAAACAAGTTTTATTTAAAAATTTAACAATTATATTGATATTTTTATTTATTCAGGTGAATGGTGGTATATAAATGCCTGAATGAACGAATGAACAAATGAATGAATGAATGAATGAATAGGCTTTGGATCACATCATGATGGGCATCGTTATTTTCTATGAAATGGAACAAAGTGTGCCTATAAAGGGGAGCTACTGTGAGATTATGAGCAGAAGTTATGTGTTTCTGCCTTGCTGGTGAGCATTGGTATACAGCTGATTAACATTGCCAAACAGGCTGCTGGACTAGATGGACCACTAGCTTAATCCAACAAGGCATTTTTAAAATTCTTATTTGGTGGAAACAAAACTATTTTTCACATAGGTCAGGATCCATCAACTCCAAATATTCTAGTGATCCTTGCTACCCTTCCTAAAAAAGGAAGTTGCTTTACATACTCATGATCTGTTATAATCCCTATAAAATTGCTATTGGGTGTTTTTCCACCACGCTCCTTTAATCTGGATCTAAGAAGGTCCGGATCTAGGGAATGGGTACTTCCCTTAATCCGGATCTAGTAGAACCGGATTAAGGGAAGTACCCAGTGTGTTTCCATGGGTGGTCTAGCACCCAATAGCAATTGGTACTAGCCTCCCTGCTGTGGAAACACTGGAGCACCCATTTGCAAATCCAGATTGACCCACAAGGGGTCTGCCTGTCATCCCAGTTGTTTGGGGGGCAGGGGGTACAATCTCCGAAGTCCCTCCGAAATCCCTCTGAAGTTGCCTTTGGAGGTTAGCAAAGGCTCCGAAGACAAACCCCTTGAGAGAGCTTGCATATTAATTAGCTCCTTGTGAGCAGGGCTGACTCAGCCTCATTAATATGCACCTCTTCTCATGCCTGAAGGTAACAGTCCGCTTTGTTCTACCTTTGTTCTAGGAGGTTGGAGGTTTGTCTTTGGAGCCTTTGCTAATCTCCGAAGTTGCCTTCGGAAGGACTTCGAAGCCTTTGCTAATCTCTGAAGGCAACTTCAAAGAAACTTCAAAATGGCTTCGAAATGACTTCAAAGCCTAGGTTTTGGGG
Organism: Aspidoscelis tigris stejnegeri; assembly: GCA_023333525.1. Taxonomy (NCBI): domain Eukaryota; kingdom Metazoa; phylum Chordata; class Lepidosauria; order Squamata; family Teiidae; genus Aspidoscelis; species Aspidoscelis tigris. The sequence goes on along the minus strand of JALMGA010000001.1, from coordinate 247,390,878 downwards.
CTCCCCCCATGGGTGCCCCCTCCCCCTAGCCTCCTCTAGAGCCCATTGCCAAACTAACGTTGAAACAGGCTCCCTTTAATCCGGATTTTTCTGGATTTCTGTAGATTTTCAGGTCTACAGAATGGGGTCTACAGAAAATCCAGATTAAAGGCTGAGATGTACCCATATGATCTGGATTTCCCCAGTGGTGATGGAAACAATGTGTTCCAACTGGCTGCTGTGGTGGAAAAGGGTTCATCTGGCTCTCACCCAAATGGGTCTTTAATGGGTGCAAAAATGGGTACTTTCTGCCAGTGGAAAAACACTCATTGACAAGGCCTTCAAATTGTTTTATGTGTATCAGCCACTGCCAAAGGTTGACATTGCCAAACCTAAAGGAATGCATTCTGTACAAGGCAATGTCAAGGAATGGCTATCAGTTGGTTTAAACCTAGCTAGGGATGTATAAAATTCTGCTTCAGATGTTCAATAAAGCATTCAAACCGGCCACACTCCTCTTACTAGGGGAGGGTGAGTTGCTAGGTGGTCCTAGCTGTTGAGGCCCCTTCTGCACTGAGCCTTATTCTGGATTTTATCCTAGAATAGGGACCTACCAGTCACATGCTGGTGCAGCCCTGGGAGCTTCCATAGTCTGCACTAGCATGTGAACTGCAGGTCCCTATGCAGGGATATAATCCAGAATTAGTCCTAGTCCAGAAAGAGCCTGAGCCCAAGAGCAAGGTAGATTAAGTTAAGCACTTGTAGCATCTTACCTACATTGCTCCTGCCTGTGGCATAAGGAACTGGGGGACTGGGACAATCAGTGCCAGATAAAACCTTGTGATGTTATTGATACAGTTTCAGGCTGGCTCTTGCCAGCTTCCCTAAATATTAAAAATGATGCTAAAATAGAAATAGTACCTTTCTGGAATCTTTCCAGACTACTGTTAAAAAAAAGTCTAGTCTCATGAAGCGAAGTGAGGGATATTCTGAAGTCTTTGGCTGGCTTAAATAAAAAAGAAAAAAATCAAATTATTATTATTAAACAATTTATTATTTATTCAATTATAAACCATTACAATAACAAATAGTAATAACAAACACAATACAGAATATCATTAGTATTAGTATTAGGAAGTAAGAGTGCTTTTAATAATGTAGTCACTGTATATGTTATGCAGGAAAGCCAAGGCATTGCTGCTAAGGATTAAAAACCTGAAAGATAGACGCCATATTTTGGTATAATGGGGCACCCTGTAGTGTTCAACTATGAAAGGCTTAATCCTTGACTATGAATTTGCTTTCTTTTTGTATTTGTCTCAGTCTCTTAAATAATGTTGTCATGGAATTTAGGATTATGTTATAACATAATTTACTATAATTACATTTTTCCTACTGGTTTTTATAATCCCCAGTTACTTCTGCTTTTAGAAACTTTGATTCTACCAATAAGCAGCTTCATAAGAAGTCTTCAGATCAAAGTAAAGATGCATGAAGGTTTTTCCCCTTGTCTTTTATAGCATGTACTTCAAAAACTCAACTTAGTTTTCTTGACAATGATAGGATTTAGGCTTAAAAGTATCATTTTCATTATTATGCCTAAAATATACAGAATATATTTTTATTCCTAAAAAAGAAGCATAATTAAAACATTGACAATAACTTTTATTATTTTTGACTTACTTCTGTATTTATACAACCACAGCTTGCTTAGATTGCTCACCATGCAGTCTTGGTAAAGCATTATTTCTCACACTCAAGAAATAAGGACTGGGCATTTTGGTAGGTGCTCCAGAGCCTGGTCCCTGCTGACTGGGCCGAGAATAGGGCAAGAATCAGCTGCCTTCATTTCATATGCCCATCCTAGTCTTTCAGAGGGGGAGAACAATAGTTCATCTAGTCTGCAGTTGCAGCCCCGCGGAAATTTGTGGCCCCACTTGAAACAGACACAGAAGGGAGCCCTTTGTGGAAACCATCAAAATGGCATCAGGTTGAGAGCACTTGCTGGAGCACCCTAGCCATCATAACTTACCTGCATGGCAGTAGCTGGAGTGGGGCACGGCCTGGTACACTCCCCAGTAAAGTTTTCGTGTGGGGGATACATCTGGCTGTGAGGCCTGTACTGCCATTGCTCTTTCTTGGGAGACCTCCTGGCAGTGTTGCTGCAGTGCAGAGCTAGTGCTCCACACAATTGTGCAGAAATTGCCATACTCTCCGCATCCTTAGTCTCATTATGAAAATGTGGGATTTCATAATAGTTTCATATTTTCACTAGGAACTGTGCACCTATGAGTTGCTTTATATTTTTGGAAAAGAAAGCATACGCATTCAAAGTGAATTCATCTTCACTATGTGCTACTAAATATGTGTTTAGTTATATGCATACACCATCACTTTCTGTAATAACAGACCTGGGGAGTAAATGCTGATGGATCGAGTAAATAAAATGGAGCCTGGGGGTGTTGTATTCTACAAGGAATGCTTGAAATGTTTCTCTTTCAATCTCCATTTGTGTGTGTGTGTGTGTGTGAGAGAGAGAGAGAGAGAGAGAGCAAAGCCAGCTCATTAAAAAAGAATGCAGTATTTTAGTAAGGATATTTAGAAATGTATTTTTGTATTAAGCACCCCAAAGTAAGTAGGATCCTTCAAACAGAAATCAAAAGGAGACTGTTTATTGGGGACATGGAATAAATATCTAGCAATTGTCATCTGAGTGCTGTGCTATTTTTAATTGCCTTTCAATTTTACTTTTATGCACTGTTAGTTGCCCTAATATATGTATGTGCGTGTATTATGCAATAAAATGCCACAAAATAATATCTGATCAATATACTAGGAAACAAATATATATATGCATGCAATCAATGACAAAGCAATGTGAAAAGCTGTTTTGTTGTTGGTTAACACAGAGTCATGGCTTACTCCTGGTTAACTGCATGGGCACTTCTATGCAGTTTTCTTGACAGAGATACAGATGTGATTTACCATTGCCTACCTTTGGGGAGTGGCAACAGATCAAACCAGCACCCTTCTGGGTCAGGCACTATCATATTTTTTTTGCAGGCTTTAGAGCTGAAAAAGCTTTTCCATACAGAGAGGTACTGGATGCTCAAGAAAACGTCAAACCTTACAATAGGATAAAATCCTTAGAGGAGGAATACCTAAAGAACATAATGAAACAAATCAGAATAGCCAGGAGAGGACTAAACATTTTCAATGGCCACAAACTGTCACCGCTTGTCCGATCCTGAAGGCATCTGTGGCTGGCATCCAACACAAAATAGGAGCATCCAACACAGAAAATTTTGTTGCAGGATGTACGGTGAATACAAAACCAAATATGTGCGTTAAATTCAAGTTATTATTTATTTGTAAACTTGTTTTCTTACCTGCATCAAAACAATCCAAGGTGTCTACTAGGTCAATAAAAACATTAAAGAGGAAGAAGGGGGGAATGCAGTGATATAAATTATAAAAAGTAGTACTGAGAAACAAAAAGGGGATAGGTATTTTCATTTGCTGCTGAATCTGAAAGCACACAGAAGCAGAAAAATCTTGGAGGCAGGAATACAAAGAGCTAAAAGGCCAGTGGCCACAGAATGATGGATATCTGTTTAGATGGGGAAAGACCAGAATTTTGAGAATGCAGGAAATGTGCCTGACTCGTTTGAAAACTGAAGCATTCCATACAACAATAATTTGCTGTAGATCCCACTGATTGTTTATTCAAAGACTTTTTTCTGTTTACAGAAAAATGTCTATAGATTCGCATCCATTAGAGCATTGTGACAATACTGACTGAGGTCTTTATGCTTTCTGAAACATTTCAGCGGGTTCTCTGAAGCACTGTGTCACCATTTTAATGGCATGTCACACCTGTGGAAAGTATGCACCTGCCCAAGGCAGCTGGAGACAAGAATGCAAATAGTGTTCAGAAGGCGAGTACCTTCACCCCAACACCTTTGGATATCCTCGTGCTTCCAACATGGAGACACTTAAGATCTCACCGGCATTCTTGGAAGGGTGCTTCCACTTAGCTGTGCGCTTAGCAGGTGCCTCCAACTATTGCCATTGAGACATGGCTTAACAGTATTGACTGAATACTGTTTTAAAACCTTAACTTAGGCAAGGCCCAAGAATCCTAGGCCCAGAGTTCTGCAGTGCATATAGGATATGAGTCCAAGAACTTCTCTGTTATACTGAGATAATAAATTGGACAAGTTTTTTTTTTCAAGCAAAGGCTGTTTTTTCCACTATCAGCCAATTTAATTGCCTGCTTCCTTAAGCAGTCATGGAAGACTTTCAGCTAGCAAGGTTGTTCTGCTGGGAATTTTGGCAAGGAACTCTAAACAAGGAGTAGGCCTGCTGCCAGTATTTATACAATTATATTATACTTTTCTTCCAAAAAGATTGAAGAGCTGTCCTGACTCTGATTATTCTCATGATATGAACCTGTCTAGCCTGTGATTGACTCAAGGGGTGTTTCCGCACAGGCCCTTTAACACGGATTAAGGACGGATTGGGAAACGCGTGTCCGCATTTATGTGCCTATTTAGCATACTTCCGGCCACGCGTGTCCGCATTTCGCGTCCTTTTCTAATGCGGATTTCGGTGGCAAAACCACTTTGGCGCCGCTGCATCCGCATTAGAGGGGCTAAAGTTACACACTTCCGGTGGGTGCGTCCGCACCTAACCGGACTTAATGTGTAACTAATGGGTGTTAGTTACACACCACCTTTCAAGTGGTTTTGCGCCGTGAAAACTCATCCACTTAGGATGCGTCCGCATGGCGCAAGTGTAACTAACGAGGGCCCTCCCCCCGCCCACCATGACTGGCTCGCTGGAGCCAAGCATGGCGAGCCGGGGGCTCCTACCTTTCGGCTCGCCCTGGCCCCAGAAGCGGTGGATCGCCGCTTCTGGGGCCAGGGCGAGCTTCCCAAAAGCCCACCCTAGCCCGCCCCGCTGGGAGCGCGGACGATCCCCTCTTTACCTCATCAGCAGCTGCGTCGTTCTGAGGGTCTTCGCCCAGGATGCAGCACGCCTGTGTCCTGCACGGCTCCTGAGCGGCTGGGGCCAGGGCGAGCCGAAAGGTAGGAGCCCCCGGCTCGCCATACTTGGCTCCAGCGAGCCAATCATGGCGGGCGGGGGGAGGGCCCTCCGTCCCGGATCGGAGCCGGGTGCTCTGTATCCGCACAGCACCCGCCTCCGATCTGGATCAGTGCCGCGTGTGCGGCGGCAGGGGTGCGGCAGGGGTGCAGGGGTGCGGCAGGGGTGCAGGGGTGCGGGGTAGATCCGGATCTCGTAGATCTGGATCTACCCCGCAAAACTGGATTTACCCTGCACACGGAGCTATTAAAACTGGTTCCCCGGGAACCGGTTTTAATAAATCCAGGTGCCGGAGATCCAGGGTTTTTTGCCCCTGTGCGGAAACAGCCAAGGTCTCTCTTTGGGTTCTTGGGTCTAAGGCTACAGTCTCATGTGTATGTGCAAGTTCTACAGAGTGCTGAATGATGCTTCCAACACTGCAGGAGTGGCATTCTTTGTCCCTGTTAAATGGCACTAGATCTTGGCAGTATGTTTAGAGATTGCCAAGCAAACCCCAAATTTGAACCCTCGTATCTCGGATCCTAATGGTAACATGATAGTTCTTAGTACAACACTGTGCTGTCAATTTGATGACACCAATACCATGAACACATCCTATGGAGTGGGCAAATGAATTAGGAATCTGATGAATGCAAATTAAGCAGAATGTCAGAGTGCCAAAAATTTGCACACCTTCAGGGCAATGTCTGCAAGCTTGGCTGTGCCCTCATATTTTGAAATGAAGCATCTGTAGATAATTTACTAACAGCTTTAATTTAAATCAAAGCTTTAATTTCTTACTGAGAGTCTAAGCAAAATATCTTATGATGATTTTCTTTTATGCTAATATTTAAAATGAAGTGTTATCTAGCTTGAGCAGCATTGGCCTCCACTGAGAACATTTAGGTCATATTCATTGGTATGGTACAACTATTGGTATGTTTGCTGAAGTCAATTAGCCTCAAAAGTCTTCTTTCCTTCCTCTGAATTTCTGAAAGCTTGATACAGTATGTATCGGTGAGCAGTTTCCCAAATAGAAGCCATGGCAAAAATATTATTACAGAGCTTAACCTGTAAAATAGTAGAGATGTCAAATGGGATGTTTTGGAAAGCTAACGTGTTTATTTATTTATTTATTTCATTTAGAAAATTTATATCCCACCCTTTACTGAATGGACCCAGGGAGGGTTACAATGAGATTAAAACATATCAAATAGTAAAATATAATTAAAAACATAACACCCCCCCAGATCCAGTCTCTTGATGACAGTCATTCTAATTCAGAACTAGCATGTTATTTGTTGTAATCCTTCCATTCTGGGATTCAGCAGATCACAACAGTGACTGTATTCTAATTGATTTGTAGCAGTATTTGCAACAGAAGATTAAGCTCGCACAATGTATTAGTAGGAAGTGCTGATTTATTCCTTCTTAATTCTTCCATTACTGAACTTTAGCTATTCAAGGTACTCAAAAACAGCTCAAATGAAAAAGTTGCTATTGTGAGACCTTGACTTGTGCAGTATGTATTTTTCATGTTTCAACATTATATTTATTTGTTTTTGGTGTTAGGAGCCTTTTACCACATTCTTCCTTAATGCAAATGATGGAAAATTTGATCACCCTGATCGAACGTTTTCTTCAGTAGCTCGATCATGGAGGAATAGCCAAAGAGATACTTCAGATGTGAAGGTAAGATAAATGCTTGCACATACATGTGACGATGATGATTACAGATATTCACTGGAAGTATAGAAATGACTTACATATTTTGGTATTCATGTATAAGTGGAACAGACAGGTTTTGTGGACATTGCTGTTTCAAAGAGCCATTATTTTATGGGCAAAGGGAAACAAAGAGTCTTCCAATATCTGAGTGCTTAAAATGTCTTTGTTCCTGCAAGAAAATCTATCCCAATTTAAATCAAATAATCACAAGATAAAGGAAAGCCCAATAAAATTGTTGTTTCCTGCTGTTAACTCAATATTTGGCCCATTCCATAAACACAGCAAGATTGAATTTGACCTTAAAGTGTCATATTGTTATAGCTTTCCAAGCTCTGGCTTTGCATTGCCTGAGGCAATTAATAAAGCATTAATGACAAGACACATTTAAAATGTATGCCTTTCTGTAAGCCTTAGCTTTTACTTGAGATTGCCTGGGGATATTATGCAACAGTACACATTAGATTAAACCAATATCTACACAATGTGGCAAAACAGCCTGAAAGCAGGATAATTTCACAATTGTTATTATGCACCCATTGTTTTATATAAAGATTGTAATATATTTACATCAAAGAGAACACAATATTCTTGCTTAATTTTAAGGAATATGGTTTTCTTCTGATTCTCAGTAGTGTAGTGTAGTGTAGTGTAGTGTAGTGTAGTGTGAAAAATATTAGAATTGTAGAATTTTCTATAATGGTGTGTTGTGAAATACTTCAGTGAACTCATAGTATTACCAGGCACCTGCCTGGATCTGAAACCAGATAACATACTCTAATTATTATAAACTCCTATCTGTCTTTTTAAAATGCTCATACCTAGAGCCTTTTTATAGGCACTTAGGATCTCACAATCCATTTATAGTGATGTTACCAAGAGTTACATTATTTATGTATTGAATTTCTGCTCTGGGTTAGGAGAAAGAAATAATTGGTTGAACAAAGAAAAGGTAAATTCATAACTGTTTCCAGGTTCTTGTATGATTTGGATTCCATTGGAAATCAATGTCATTTGATATGTCATCAGTATAAGTAATGGTTTTTCGTCTGGGAAGCATCAATACCAGATTACACATTAAATAATTTATTTTTAAATTAAAATAAGTGGCAGGGTTTACATTTGTACATTTTGTTTCAGTACAGAAGAGTATAACAATAGTTATACTCATTCTGTTTAGGCAGGAGAAAATGCAGGAAATGTATCCATAACTAAAAAGGCAAAAAGCCACTTTATGTCTTTTACCAGAAAATTTCCCCATCTATTCCTTTAGTTAAATAAATCCAAAACATATAAAATCACATTCACTTTGCCAAGCTAAACTTTGCACTTCTGTAATAAAAAAAAATCTGTTCAAAGTATGTCAAATTCATCTTTGTGATCTATGTGTTATTGGCCTATAGTTTATAGGCATATATAGCCTAGAGGACAAGACCAGTATAAATTGAACTAAATAAAAATTACTGGCTTTCAGACTTCTATTTTTCATTACCAGAATCCATCTCATCTACCACAATTCTTGAACACTCCCAGTGTTCAGAATGGAAATAACGATTGGTGGCTTTCATAAGCAGACAGAGTCTCCTTTTACTGGGTTCCAAAAAGAAAAAGAAAATGGAATTTTGAAATGAAGGTCATGCTTCTAGACCATGATCCATGTATTATGGTGGTGGTTCTGAGAAAACCTTTTCTAAAATGGACAGTTCCATTGTGTCTCATTAATAATGCAAAGTATACTACCAAAATGGTACATCAGGTAGAAAATTAATTCTATATAATTTAATTCCTATTATGTAATGAGGATGCATACCTTTTAACCTTTAATTACTAAAGGCAATATACTTTTTAATTTATTATATCATGTATTGAATGGAAGTAGCAAAATCTGCCTGTGCTAGTGTCAACTGCTGAATGCCTTCGATTTATGGTGACATTATTGGTCACCCACTAGGCTGGAATCCAGGAATTCTATGCTGCTGAGCCTCCTCCTACCAAAATTCTGCTGCACTGCTTGATTCACCTTCACTTTTAGGACATAAGGCATGCCTGTGCATTTAGGACATAAGGCATGTATTTCATTCAGAAACAAAAGTTGGCACTTTGCCCCATGAGAAAGTACTTCAAAGAGAAGCATTCAGGATTGATGACCAGTTCCCTGTAGGGAAACCACTGTCGTCCAGTTACTGCTTCTCCCTCCTCAGAGAAGCAGATATTAAAGTGTTCCTAGCTGTACCAGCAAAAACATGTATTGCTGGGGGGAGGTCTGACTTCTGTAACCATTTATTTGAAAGTAAGCTGGTTTAACTCAAGAAGGCTTAGATTTGAATAGAGAAACTAAAATTGCACTTTTATATAAATTAGTCACAGGTACTATTTAGATGTTGCCCTACTTCAGGATAGGAGAAATGAGAGGCCACAAGGGCAACTGAGCCTCAGTCACACAGCCAAGGCTCTGTGGTAGTAAGGGAGGAGCTGCATTTCACAGCAGCCAGTGCACCCACTACAGCCAGAACTGAGGCCAGAATTATGGCTAGAAATGCACTGCTATTCTGGATCCCTGTATATGGCTCAGGCCAGGATTTAGGCTTTGAGTGGTCTCCTACTCTCTGTACATTCACACAGAGGACGGTAGGTGACTGCCCATGAGAATGACTTAGGAGTTGTTTCTCTTAATTTATTCTGGAAAACTGGAGGGTGTTGGCTGAAAGCATTTGCCTGCCACACCCCTGGTCACCTATGAGGTTGCCTAGAACGGCCATGTAGTTGCAGCCTTAGACTGAGGCTGCAAATGGTAATAGTAGACTTGAGGTCTTAGAAACTAAAAGACCAGTCTTTCCATCCCAAGTTAACTTCCCCTTTTAATTCACAATACATTAATTTCTGCATATGGAAAGTTAAAGTGTGAAGCATCTTTGGCCCATGTTGGACAGAACAAGCCATGTAATGCAAACGGATGTGAACCTCATTTTTACATATGCTCTTTCTTCCTTCATGTTTGTAACGACCAGCAGTTTGCTGTTTTTTTTTCTGAAAATAGTGAGACCAGAAAAGTTTGAGGCCACACACTATGTAGACAAAATGGCAAATAGCAAAGGGTAAACAGAAGTTTCTACCTTTGTGTAGAAGAGGGAACAGGCCTTATGACTAGGTCTTACAATTTTTCATTCACAGAACATCAATTATCACATCTGAATTGAGTCAGGCTGCCTGTGCTTTTTAATTCCTGAATACAGAAATTGATCTACCCTGTGCAAACATGTAACACAGTCTCTGAAACATTATTATAGTAGCAAAGCCAAAAGAAATCTGCACATAAAGGTTTCATTTTTATCTTAAACATTGACATTAGTACATCAGAGAACAACAGTAAACACACTGTTTGAAAATAACCATAATTTAATTACCTCATTATTCACATCCCCTTGGTACTACCTTTTCCCTTTGTTATTTCCTTTTCAATTTGTATAATTTTGCCATTTAAACAATACAGTGTTCAAAAACTAATCCTCTTGAATGCTTTTCAAAGATGTTACAATGCACTTGGACAAGATGTCAGAGAAGGAGCTGTGACAAAATGTCATTAAGGTGACATATTGTGAATTAATACAGTTAATGGAGATTCTTATAACTGAATAATATCCCCCAGTATAGAAGGTGATTGTAGAATTGATGTGTACCTGGGGACTGGCCTTTTCAATGGGGGAAAAGGCTCCCCCCCAAAAAAAAAAAAAAGAATCAGGCAAGGTTGAAGGGAAGAGGTGGCTTAAAGATTTGCAATGAATTATATGTATTAGCAAACTTAAAACGTCTGTATTGGATATTATTTCAGAAGAAGGTCAAAAAATGGCAAACATATTAAACTGAACTGACGTACTGAAGGCTTATAGTACAGTATTATTACAGTGTTAATAGTGGTCTTCTGAAACACTAAGTCATACTTTTAAAGTTTAATTTTTCAACAGCTTGAATTCGTCTCAGGCTAGTAAATTAAAAAATGTGTTTTGGCATTTTTACCTCATTCAAAGACATAATACATGTAATACTATTAACAATACCTTAGGGTTTTAGCAGAGCTATTAAAATAAACTAGAGATCATATTTAAAGTCATAAAATGTCTGTTATAATATTCCTTTTTGTCCTTTTCAAACTCTCTGGTAGCTTTATTACATTGTCCATTGTTTCAGACAAGAATAAAGTCAAGAGGCTTTGAGATTACATGAAAATTTGCTGCCTAAGTATTAGATATCTTAAACTGCATTACATGGAGGAAAATAATAAAAGCACCTTGTGGGCGGCTCAGAGATGGTACTGGCATACAGCACTCTGCCCAGTGTGCTGATCCCACCTCTGATACACATTAAAGGCCAGAAGAAGAGTGCTAAAGGTGGACTGGATGTGGGATGAGAACGGGTACCATGCAGAATAGTTTCCAAGATACTTTTAAGAAGCTCTTTGTTGTTGCTGCATATGAACACAGTTTTAGTTACTTGACTACTTATGAAACAGCAGGAAAAACAGAAGCTACACTTTCTGAGAAGTCACTGGCCAATATTTAGGTACTGTCAAGACTATAATCAGTCTTCTGATTATTTAGCAATAAAGAATTTCTGTTGAACTTGGCAAGAAAGATCTAAACTGAAGCAATTTTGAAAGTTCTTTTTCTTTCATTCAAACGGACATAGAACTGTGGTTCTGTTGTTGTACCTAAGGGGTATAGAACATCTCACTAGGTATAGATCAACATATAGTGCTGCTTTATTCTGAGACACCCTGTGAGCCAGTTTGGTCTAGTGGTTAGTGAGCCAGAATCTTATCTGAGAAGACCGGGTTTGATTCCCCTCTCCTCCATGAAGCCAGCTGGGTGACCTTGGGCTAGTCACAGCTCCCTTTCTGAGCTCTTAACAGACCCACCTACTTAATAGGGTGTTCTGTTGTGGGGAGAAGAAATGAAAGCTTTGTCAGCCACTTCGAGTCCCCTTGAATGGGTGAGAAAAGCGGGCTAGAAAAGCCAACTCTTCTTCTTCATCATCTATCCTTACCCTGACAGAAGATTTTAAACATACAACTTTTCTGCTGTGGTTTTGCTCCAGTGGCATGTTAGCTGCATTTCTGCACATTCTACTAGGGTGCAGGATCTGGATGATCTTGAGGTCTGGGAGCACTTGCTTTAGTGCTCTGTAGAATGGTATAAAGGGAGACCACAGTCCTGATCTTTCTTAATGATAGTTTCTCAGTCCAACAGCTGCTTTAGCGACACGGACTGCAGTGTAGAAAAGGAAGCAGATAACATCATTTTGAGATACCTTCTGTTCACACAGGTTATATACTAACATGTGCTATTTTATTTTTTGATATGTATAACAGAACTATTTTAAGGAGCGAAATTTAAAACAGATTTTAAATTTGAGACAGATTTTTATAACAACTTTAAAACTGCATGCACAAGTCTTTTAAACACCATCCAGAAATGTGAAATATGTACCTTTTTCCTAGCCCTTGATCTACTTCCTGTCCTCTGCCAGCTGGTCTTGGTACCAACACGCTCAGAGGAGAACAAAATGAAGCAAAAGTAAAAGGGATGTGGGATGTGTTTCCTAAAACTTATAGGATAAGGAACCTAGATTCATAATAAATTATGAGAATTCCTAATAAGTTGAACAAAGTAGGTTGTGAGTAAACAAAGTTAGGGTAGAAACCAGAAACCTCACATCATGAGATAAAGACAGAAATAATTTCTGTAAAATAAACTAGAATTAAAGGAGAAAAAAATAAGAGAGAATCAAGGAGCAAACCAGAAAACCAACACCACTTTTAATGCAAAAACATACTGCATTTTTGTTTATATGTAAGTTATTTTGAAGAAACTAATCACAGCAACTGTGACCGTATTATATTGAAACTGAAGCAGTTTTACATTTATTAATAAACAAATCATTTGAATTAACAAAACTGGCCTTCTGCACTATGATGGGAAATTCCATCAAAAGTTAAAACTATTGACAATATTACAAAAGATCTTGGATAATTTCTGCCTAAAAGATAATGGAGGATTGGATTTCATGAACTAAAGTAAATGTTTATAATGATAAAATGTGTTTCCTCTATCACAGGAATTAATTCCGGAGTTTTATTACCTACCAGAAATGTTTGTTAATAGTAATGGATATAATCTTGGTGTCAGAGAAGATGAAGTTGTAGTGAATGATGTTGAGCTTCCCCCTTGGGCAAAGAAGCCTGAAGACTTTGTGCGCATCAATAGAATGGTAAGAAGGATTTTAGTTAAGCCCGAGTATTGAGTCCTCTGATTTAACAAGCTGATGTATTACTTGACTTTCATCTTTGTAAGGCAAAAGCTGGAAATGCAAGAAAGAAAAAGCAAATGAGAAGGTGTTTGATTGCATGTCTCCTGCATTTTATAATATTGTGTTATATCCATTGGATTTTTATAAGACCAGTTTCACAATGGGAAATATCTCATGGTGCATGTATGCCACTCTGAAGATTGTTAAAAGGGAAAAAAGAATAATTATTAATAGTACAATTAATAAAATAAATTATTTTGTCCTACAGGAGAAAGCACTGAGAACTGAAGATGCCATTCAAAAAGAGTAGTTGTTGGTACTTTACACAATTGGTTCCTTTGAATAAAAATTACTGGTTTCGTTAGACATATTGCTTGCTGCTGTTCATCTCATAGAAACTAAAATGATTAGCATATCTGCTGAAATTAGTATCTTTGCTGAACTTCATTAATTTCAGGTTAACGACCATAATTTGAGTGCAAGATACTCAATAGAAAAGGATATTAACCACTGGTATAAAAGAAAAAGCAAACAGTAAAAACCCAATAGCCCACTTTTAATATTTCAGAAAAATCTAGTCTGTAGTATTCATGTATTCAACATTTTTAGAATCTAAATTAGAATTTGTGGGCATTAGTAGTTAACAAGGATATTTTAGAAGTGCTCATTAGGTTACATTTCCACAACTCAGAGCTACTTTCTCTCTGCATAAATCAGCGCATCTGACAAGTTCTTCATAATTTATCCAGCAGCGTAATCCTTAACACACATATCCTTTTACAAAAGAAAGTACTTTCTTAAGTACAAATACTACATGCTCATAAACACATTACATGGTTATGGTGAGATTCTTCTCATCAAACCAAAACAGTGATTTTGTGAGATACAGTTTTCACTGACTTGGCACTTTATTCAAAGCAAAGAAAAAGAACCACTCATTGGCACTGGAGCTGTTGCTTTTTTGAAAGCAATCATATCGATTTGTCAAAGTCCCTTGGAAAGTGCCATACAAAAGAAGAAAGTAGTTCTACCTGAGTAGCTTTATTTATCTGTTTATTTGATTAACTGACAGATTGATCAGAATTCATGATTATTTGTTTGAATTACCTTCCGCTCATCCAAACACTCAAGGTGGTTTTGATGTTTTTTATGCAAAAAAATCACTGATATTTTGTTTATGCTTCTAGTTTTATAGAAAGGGTCAAGTAGCAGTTTGAAAATATTCCTCTGCTAGTCAAGGGAGATAGAATGTGAGCTAGATTGTGGTCCCCTCCAGACTGGCAGAATAAATCCGCAGTTGTAGGGAAAATCCACAGCTTACCTGCTACAAAGTGATGTCCCGCCATCTTCACTAAAGCAGCCTCCCTGTAGCTTCCTCATCAAAAGCTGCGAGAGTTTGCACTGGTGTGCACATCACATGGGATGAGCTGCCCTCCCAGTTCTTGTTGGCTGTTCTCGCTGTCCTGTTAGGACTGGCAGGAACATTCATATTTTCTTAACAGCAGGAAATGCTGTTATACCAGCATTAAGTAAATTCACAGTAGCATCGCTATAATATGACGCCACTACGACTTATCAGCCGTCGTGTGCGACGGATTGACCTTGGTTGTGCAGTCCAATGTGCACTATTAAGAAGTCTGGACGCATCCTGTGTCTAATTTAAGGCAACTTTCTATGCTCTAAATCTGAGGGGAGGGGAGTTGTGACTCCCATTTTGTAATCTACTATCTCTGAAGATCACAATATAGGATCAGGTTTATAAAGCCTTTTTTAAAGCCACAAAGTGTATAACTTACAGTTTTATTATGGAAAGAAGGACAGAAGCTGATATTGACACTGACATTATCTATTCTGTTGTGCTACGTAGTCACTGGCAGAAAACATAGAACCCAACCAGGCAGATTCTATCACTTCATGACTGAAGAAGCTGGTGCCCATACATTGCATAACTTTTCTCCATATTAGCAAAGTGAGAAGAGGAAAATTAGTAATATCCGAAAATGGACTTGGGACATCCTGCACAGTGTAAACAGTTTACACTAATAGTGTGTCATGACTGCAATTCTCATCAACAACAGAAAGCAACAGTGTTAGGATGGAGTATTCCAGTTGTATTACATGTAAAAGTATAGTACTACAAAGCCTTATTTTGTATTCTTTGTTTTGAGGGAAGAATGTTTCCATGTCAGCAGTAAAGGATGGTAGTAGATTCAATATACACCCCCTCTACAAGGGATGCGTAATAGCACATTGCCAGCACTTTCACTCTTTCAGGGCTCAGCACCAAACCAAACTCACCCACTACTTCAAACTCCTGAGAAGTAGCAGGTTTGCTTCAAAGCAACTGATAGTAAGGGATCACGAAGGGGAAATCTGAGTACCCAGTGAATGAGAATACTTACTACCCATCAAGAGATCATCTCAGATCCTCAGCACCAAGTAAGCCATGTCAAGAGTTCCATCACCACCTGAATTCCATTAAGGCATTGGCATTCTTGTTTAATTCTCCTCTGCCATACCAATAGGACACATTCTTTACCAGGCTTCTTTTTAGGGTCCAGTCATTGGTAGCCCCCATAGGTTGTTATTTGCCCCATAGGCTGTTTTAGGAAAGAGACTGGAGTCAGATTGGCTGATTAATTCATACAAGATCACTGCCGTGAAAGAGTATTTGCCCCTTTGCTTATATCTTTTGGTTTTGCATATCTGTCACAATTGTTTCAGATCTTCAAACAAAACAATATGAAACAAAGTTCCTAGCATGCATGGTCCACTTGACTCAAGCAAAAGTAACATTTTGAGCCATCCCTGGCCCCTGCTCCACATCCCTGGTGTGTGGGCTACAATGGTATAGCATCGTAATTATGGTAGCATATTGCTAACATTGATTTTCACTAGCATAGCAAACTTTATCACAAACTTTGTTGTACTGACTGACCAACAATATTTAGCAGTAAAAGTAATTGTAGTCCAAGTTTATTAGAAACCATTATAATTCCCATTGTCTTAACAGACTTCGTTTAACCGTTATTTGCGTATATGGTAGATTTCTACCTCATTCTGTCCCAGGAGAAAACATTGCAAAAACCAGCATTTTAGGATATATGGTCTGACCTTGTTGGCAAGAGAGAAAGCTTCCGGAGGGAGGGTGAGAATTTCCCCTGACGTATGTTAAATAATGTAACTACAGTATTTTGACAGCACTTTTGTCCCTACTGTGTTTTAATGCTTATTTTAGGCTATTCTTTATTTTGTGGAAGTAGATTTTTTTTGGGGGGGGGCAACTCAGTAGTTTCATGGATAGTTTAAAAATTCAGTTTTGAGGCAAGTACTTTTTCAGACTTGGTCCACATGGCAATTATTTTACCAGGAGCACTGCTTTAAATTCTCTTACAATCAAGAAAAATAAAAATAAAGCTTCCCCTCTTGTTATGTTTTCTAGACCAGGTTAGTTCTTTCCTGACACTTTCTGATTTTCTTCATAGACTTAAGGTGCTGCAAGGTGTTTTCTGTAATTATGACATTTTAATTTTGATAACCAAGGAAGAAAAAAGTAATTAGCTCCCAAGACTAATCTTATGTTGATATTTTCATCATTTATAACTCTGTGATAGAAATCTACCCCAGCAGTTTAATGCAGTTTATACTGTTAATACTGTTTATAAAGCTTAATGTGGTGGTTTCCTAGAATAAAAGCACTGAGTTATACATTAATTGTAATATTTCCGTTCATAATATTTCCTGGGAGTGCTTTATTTTGGAACATCCAAAAACAGCGGAGTAAGTAAGCAACATCTGGATGCAGTAATAATATTGCTAGAATTATATCAGTACAAGTATCACTTGTAAACATTTTAAATATTTATCATTATTTAAAATATTTGTATACAGCTTCCCATTAAAAATATAATCTCTACTCGGGAAGGGCCTGAGTAAAGAGATAAACCTTCTATCACAATCTAGAAGTGTCAGCTCCTCAACAAATATTAGAGGAAGAACTGATCCAGGTCATGGAACACAGTACTTGTAACCCAGATTCCTTCCTTCCTTCCTTCCTTCCTTCATTCCTTCTCAAAACATCTGATGTGGTAGATATAGGTATTTGAAATATTTCCAATGACTGCATGGGAAATGACTCCATACCAATGTAGGGTTAGACAGGTATCTCACATTTTGCTGCCAAATGAATGGAAAGATTTTGTGTGTTTTATAAATATGTGCTCTTAGAGAGAAATAGTCTCTCACGGTAAGAAATTCCGGTGAAAATAGGCCTCATTAGAAAAGCTGGGGAAGTGATTAAGTCCAGTAACTTTTAGGAGATGTTTCAGTAGATTTTAAGAGCATTCAATTTATACATCAGTGATTGTTGGCCCAGTTTAATTTATCTATAGCAAGCTACACTGATTACTACTGACATACCCATGAAACATTAATAAAGCATTGTGTTCAATGCTAACATGATTATGGCCTGACCTCAGTGATGTCACAGAGGACAGAAGCTGTAAGTGTCCCTGCTAACATTACGCTAATGCTGGGTTCATCAATCATAATCTACCAGTTTACAAAAAAAAGAAAAGGGAAAAAAGCCTTCTGCAGATGTGACTTTGCAGTCTTGCTGAGCTTTCTGATCCCAGTGGACTTGGAGTGGTCCTAATAGCCAGAAATAGAACACATTCAGCTAGCAAGCCAAGCATGTTAAATTGAGGCATGAAAGTCTGGAGTGAAAAACAGTCTATATATTAAGCATTCTGTAATTTGAAGATGCAAAATGCCAAAATCCAAGATGAACTATGGTAATATTTTGATTGCTAAACACAATAGTGCTGAGTGAAAGATGCAACACAAATTGCTTTTCTGTAACTAATACTCTTGTTCTGGGTATATATTTTTTAAAAATACATTTTATCCCTCCCTCTGGGCTGGGCACATATACATGCAAGCACACACACATAATGTGTTTAACTGCTGTTTTTACTCTGTTTTTTACCCTTGTTTTTAATGGAAAGCAGTATAAAGATGTATTAAATATATTTTTAAGAAAGGTCATTTTCACCCACTCTTAATCTTATACTGTTAGGCTTACAATATAAGCCCTTTTCCACGCTCCCCTTGCTTGGAGCAACTTAACTATTCACTCCAGCCTGTTGTGTACCAAGCATAGCATTTCCATCCACGTTGCCACTCCCAGGCCCAAGGCATCACCCACCCCTATCAATGACTGGTTCAGGCCCCATCACTGTATGTCGTGTCTGATGCAGTTGAAAAGAACTGACTAAGGCTTTAACTACACATGTTAATTATAGCACTGTTTTCTGGCTCCTGTTTGATTCCAAAAGTAGAACAATGACATATTATTTTATTGCAGTTCCTTTTTTCCACTGTCATACTATATCTATATTATCTTTCATTTGACTAGCAATGAGTAGCCTATGGAAGAAATGAAGTCAACTCCGCCCCTCTCTCTGTTTGGTTACTGCACTCTGCCTGTCTTTGATGTTTACCTTATCTGAAATCTTGCAGAGGACTGCAAAACCACAAATGTAGCTTATGCATTTTGCATTTTGTATGAAACAGCATTTATTCTGGTCTTCCTCAGTTCTTTTATGTCTATGGGTAATTGCAAAGCTGATGCCACTGCACAGAACAGTGGCAAAGAACTGATTTAGGCACCACCAATTATTGTTATGTCATAAGGTGAAATTTTGCTATGATCTTTTGGTAGAAAACATTTATAGGTTGATTTAAATTTATATGCTAGACTTTGTGAACAGGCCTAATGGCAAATCACATATATATTTTTTTAATTCTAGTGAAAATCATCGTTTGAAATCATCAAAAGATCTAATAGGGCGTGTCTCCATGCAAGCCAGTTGTTTCGCTTGTTGTGCGAGTTTAAAAAATCCTCATTGTAACTCGCAATAAAGAGTCCCCATGTGGTTTGGGGCGATGCGGATTAAAATCGTACTTTCCTGTAGCCATGGAAGCCGCTTTTTGTGAGCCCGCATCTCCCCCCCCCCCCCGCCTGCTGGAGCAATGACAGGCTCTGTTCAGCTGTCATCCAGCTCCCTCCCTTCACGTGTGTGTCTGTCTTCCCCTTTGTTCGCTTTCTCTCAGCTTTGCTTTCTCTTTCCCCCTGCTCCTTGCCGCCAGCTGCACTCGTGTGTGTGTGTGTATTCACCTCCCTTCGCTTTCTCTCGGCTTTGCTTCCCTCTGTCCCCCTGCTCCTTGTCAACTTCAGTCGAGAAGGGAGAGGGGCGCAAAGCCTGCTGACTTGTAGCCAACTAGCATGCAGGGTAAATGACAGCCTCCTAATATTATGCTTGTAAGCGTCTCCATGCTCCCAGTAAAATCCGCGGTAGAGAGGATGGCTGATCAACCTTCAAATCTGTCAGCCAGAATGAGAATCTAGCAAGAAGTACTGGCCAATGGGAAGCTTCAGGTAATGCCACTGTACTTCCACTTCCGCAACAGTCAGTATGGGACTATATCCTGCTGAACTAAAGCAGGAGTCCCTGACCTTTTTTTGCACCAGGGACCGGCTTCCTTTTCCATGGCAGTGTGGAGGCGGGGCAGGGCGGGGCAGCTTGTTGTGGCAGCGGCATAGACCAGCAAACAAACAAACAAAACAAAACCCTACAGCCCAGCATCAGTCTGCGAACTGGTAGTTGGGGACCCCTGAACTAAAGGGTTCAAGGTAGACTTGACAGATTCTCTGAGAAGCACTTGTTACCACATCTAAAGTCCACTGTGGATACAAAGAAATGCCAGCTCATTTAAATGCATTGTGATGCTATTCTTTTGGCACTGGCAGCTGCTTCCCCGTAGCTCAGCTTAAACCGGGCTAAAGATTCTGCATTATTTACAAGATTTATAAGCATTTGACTGCTGCCACAATCTTGGGATTTCCCCTTACTTCACCTTAGAAACAGATAGAAATAAACACACTGAAAGTGAAATAAGTTCAGTAGAGACATTTAGATGCCGTGTGGGCCAAAGCATATAAAATTTGTTAAGAAAAGTGGTATAGGTTTAAGGAAAATCAAATGCGTTATTTCATAACATAGCAAATGAAATGCTTTGGTTATTAAAAGTCCTAAAGTCCTAAGCTTGTTCAAAATCATTTACAACTTAGAAAATATACTGAGGCTGCATCCCCAAAAGACTTATTTACTTCTCCACTGTCACTCAACTGTCACTCTATTGAAGTGGACTTTAAAAGTGCCATGCAAATCAGGAATAAGCGTCCGCATGAGGCTCAGGAAAATGCGTGTTTTTAACGCACCTTCCGTCCCCATAGGATCCCTGTTTTCTTTGTGCACATCTTTTTCTCCCCGCCCCTGCTCTTGTTCATAGAGTGCCAGCGGGAATGGGGAGGGACTGCGCTCGGTGTGGCCACAACCAGGAAGACAATCCCTGACAAGTCCAAAGGAAAAATAGCCATCGGTTCTCTGTTCGTCTCCCAGATCTTCCGCCCCCCGAAATGGCTTCTCGTGCTGGAAAACATTCACTCTCACCACTTTCCCTGTTATTGCTTTCAAAAATCCACCCTGCCCAGCGCACAATCGCTCATTCACTCATCACTTTCCCTGTTATCGCTTTAAAATCCACCCCTAGCAATAATCCACCCATTTCACACCTCACAGCGATTGCAACAATGTTGCAATTCTGCATGATTCTGGCTCTTTAGTTCTGAGCTTTAGAAAGTGAAGCTGCGCTTGTGTTTCTGCTGTGTGTGCAGGCGGCAATCCCCGCCCCTTTTGCCACGGAGCATCCTCAAGGTAAATGTAGCGAGGAAAACCCGCGACTTACAGAAAGAGCGCTGGAAGAGTTGTTTAAAGTGCATGTATTTTGTCGCGCGATTTCCGCGTTTTGTAGCGCTGGAACCTCGTTAAAAACTCTGGCTTGGGGGCGCTCAGAGGCAAAAGGAGAGTCTTGGCAGACTTTTTATTCCTTGGGGACAGGCTCATATTATTTCATCTACACAATGCCATCCTATGCGTATTTAATCAGAAACAGTTCCCAGATGTGCATATAAGACTCCAACCATCTACTGTAGTCTTATATACATCTACTAAGTTAAAGAGAGAGAGAGAGATTTAGGTTATCTCTGGATAATAGTTCTTCCTTTCTCACCTCTTGTATAGGTTTTTTAGTTTATCTGTTTTCAATTAATGTATGAGTTATATCTTTTAGTGTTCTTGTCAGCTTCTTCAGGATTTTAAATTAAGAACAATATACAAGTATCTTAAATAAATCCAAAAAATCATGCTGAAGTCTTTAATACAATTCTGTACATGTGCTTTCAACTTAAATTCCATTTTGTCTTAACCAGCAATTTAATTCACATTTATTTAGAAGTCCCATTAAACATCCTGGAGTTTGCTTTTAAATAGATGCCTACATAATTTTTTGAAAAATACAAACAAAATTTAACTTCATTCTAAGAACATACCGTAGTTCTTTTTACTGGCCTTTAATTGGTAATGCTGTGTTTTTTATATATGTATATATTGAAAGAAACAAAAATGCCAAATGAATTAATTCAGCTTAGTCAGATCTCAAGATTATATTTCCATTTGATAAGGTGGACCTGAGATGATTTTATTGCAGTTTTTAAAATATTTTTTTACCTGGAGCTTCAGTATGTTCATGTTCTATGTGTAGAATCGCTAATAATATATTTGAAATACTGGGGGAAAATGGCTGAGGCTGGAATAAAACAGAGTTCAAAATCTTGTCCAGTGTCAACTGATAATATTCTGTGATCTTCATAATGGGATAATATTGGTAATGTTTAAAGATATGTAAAAAGTTTCAGTATTGTAAACATAATAAGTCATTAATCCCCATATTTAAGAGGAAACAAGTCATATACTATAGCATCAACAAACTGAAATAGAAAATTTCAGTCTGTTATTAAAAATTCCTGCTGGGTTTAAAACTGTTTAGACAAACTGATTTAAGAGGTTCATTTGACAAATATTCCACTAAATCTACTAAAAATTAGATGATTAGTTAAGTCACTGTGTTTCCTGTTTTTGGAAGAAAAAATCCCCAGCTCTCAACAATATGTTTAAAATATATTCTTCCACTGTGGTACATGGCCACTGTAGAACACACTGGCAGATGTATACATGATGTCTACCTTATGCTAGACTACCTTAATTTGTTCCCTATCTCCAAAGTTTCGGATCAGGGAGACCTGAGTGGTGTGCTCAGAAATGGTCCTAGAAGTGGGCTGTTCTGTACTTGGTAACATGTTGCTGGGCTGCAGAATGCAACTTGCCCACACCTGCCAATAAAGTGTATATCAGTGTGGCAGTGGCAGGAATGAGGTGCTCCCAGGCATGATTTTCAGGAATGGGCTAGACAAGGATCTGGCATTTGGATCCTGTGATCTGAGACGTAGTCCAAAAGGACAGGGAAGATGTTCATTGTGTCTTCTTGTCAAGTTCTCAGGACAGTGATTACCTGACATACAAAAGATGGGATAAAAACAATTAAAGATAAGCATGTAATTAATATCAAATTACATCAGTCACATTAGGAACCCAAGAAAAATTCAAGGTGCTAGTGGAGCATATCTTTATGCTGTGTGTGGGACTGCCACCACTGAAAAGACCATCATGCTATGATGGTCCAGATGAAATGTCTTTCATCTTCTCACTGTTATTTTCAGGCACTGGAAAGTGAATTTGTATCCTGCCAGCTTCATCAGTGGATTGATCTTATATTTGGCTACAAGCAACGAGGTCCAGAAGCGGTGCGGGCGTTGAATGTATTCCATTACCTGACATATGAAGGCTCTGTTAACCTTGATAGCATCACTGATCCTGTGCTCAGGGAGGTAGGTACTTCTGGTGTTTTCCCCCCTCCCAGGTAATACTAGATTATAAAACGTTCTGTTTATTTTATTTATTCCTTTTTACGTATGGTATCCTTCCTTATTCTTCCAAGAGAACAGCAGTTATGTCAAGTTGTATATGACTTGACTCCAAAGAGTCATAGAAATTGTTTCATGCATTCTGTGGTGCTTTAAAGTGATGTTTTTCTAAGAACAGTTCTTGACCTTCATAGCTTAACTTTCCAGGATGTTTTGGGATCAGCTTTGAGCGTACTAAGTCCCATGGCTGTGCTTACTTTTACCAGTAAGTTACATGATCTGGGAAGGCTTGGGGAAAAGCTTTTTTCACTTCGTAAGTGTTAGTGGGATTAGAGGGCCTGTTTGGACTTGCCCGCTAGTGAATGGCAGCCTATTCATTAGGCAAGTGCTTCTGCACGCTGCAGCCACTGCCCCGGATTGCACTATCTCTCCCTGGAATTAACTAGCTGTGCCCTGCTAAAAAAAACTGTCATGGCAGCATCCAGCTGTGGACATTGCCATGGTGAGCTGGCTTGGCCTGGCCTGGCCTGGCCATCCATACTAATATGAGAAAACTAAAGAAAGTGCCCTGATGCCAAAAAAGGGGGGAAAAGATATACACCCTTATATACAAATAATAGTAAATTTACTGGTGAAAATATAATATCTTATAAAAGTTTATAACAGTATACAAAAGACAAAAAGAATGGTGTATAAAAAACAAATAATAGGGATCTAAAGCCAGATGCGTTTCGACAGGTCGTCTTCTTCAGTGGCTTTTAACGATCATCCCAAATGGTGATGACTTCTTTCATCTATGCTGCAACGGGCTATAACAAATACACCAAACGTACAAGTATTTATAAAAAGGCAAATAAGAAGATTCTCTGAGTAAAACAGTATAATACTATCTTTCATTAGAACTATTTTTTTTTCTCCTTGATAGATCTTTTGCGTTCTCTCTGTTGAGTTGATCTATCTGATTTTGATTTTTTTGGCTGGCCATCCATACGTCAAGTGCTGCTGGCTCAGTACAAGGTTTTCTTATAACCAAACACAATAGAAAGTCTTAAAATTTCCCAAAAGGCAAAGAACACAATATATACAGATAAGTTTTAGGAATTCTTGTATATGAAAAATATATCAATGTAAAAGTCCAGAAAGCTTTTATGAAGATACTGTGTAACAACCTGGCTGGCTCTGAAATACTGGACTAAAGAGATTTTGCCATCAAGGAAGATACATTTACTTGAAATCATCAGGGTAACTACAGGTCCAAGTTAGGAGGACATTAGATTCTAAATGTGATTTTAAATTTGATTGTATAAAGTTTTTTGGACTTTTATATTGATATATTTTCATATAGAAGAATTCTTAAAACTTATCTGTATTTATTATATTCAGTACAAGGCTTTACTAGCATTTG
Source organism: Aspidoscelis tigris stejnegeri (assembly GCA_023333525.1). NCBI lineage: Eukaryota > Metazoa > Chordata > Lepidosauria > Squamata > Teiidae > Aspidoscelis > Aspidoscelis tigris. Next base: position 247,366,498 of record JALMGA010000001.1, on the reverse strand, counting down.
ATCCGCAAATAGCCTCTCTTAGATGGCAGTCAGGTAAGCGTAAACAAGCCTAGAGATAAGAAAAACTAACATGTTTTAGTCTGTCATCAATGTTGATGCAAAGAGGAAGGACAGGAATTGCCTTAAAAGCTTGACTCTTCTGAAAATCCACAAAATATAATCATGACCAGATGTAGGAGACCCTCATAGTTTTGTTTTGTTTTTTAATCAAGTCCAGTGATATGTTATTAGCCAGCCAGTGACACTGACAAACTGATCCCAGGCCAAAAGTAAAAACATTTGTGCTCATATGGAAGTAAAATAGGTAACAGAGTTTGCCAGAGAGCTATCTGTTATTAGTGGTAGTGACCATAGAGGACTGATATAGCAGAAGCTTCTTTCTCCACCCTGTTTGCTTTGTTTGATGCCCATGCCATAGCAGCAAGTCTTCCTTTGATCTTACCCATTCCAGATGAAGCCTATGAACTGCTGTGCATGATAAGGAAAGAAGCTTCCACCAGGGACCACCTGTATCATTTGATACTAAGTATCGGTGCCATTATAAGCTCTTCTTTACTTTTAATCTTGGGGTGGGATACCTGACTCCCATATTTCCTTAAAAAGTCAACATATGTAAAAGGAAGAAGCTGAAAGAATTTTCATTCCTTTTGACATTGTGTAATTTTGAAAGCCTCTGACGGTCTCAATCAAACCATTCAGTATGAAAGTCAAAAATGCATTGCAATTGTGGTGCATCCAATTTTGCAGCAAATTTTTGCCTGTATGCCTCTTTGGCTGTCAACAGAAAAAGTAATCTGGTGGAAAGAAGTGGACACAGCACAGTCTTTAAAATCCCAATGTGCTTACTGGTATCCAGATGTTGATGACCTAGATATAAAGGATTATAGCTTAAATTGGATGGGAAAAGGCCACATGTGTTTGCTGAATGCTGACCAAAGACTGTTTTCCATGCCTGGATGTATGCATGTGCATTTTGTTTATAATATTCATACGGTCAAATTTTAAAGCTGTTCTTTTCCTAAATAAAACAATCCAGAAACAAAACAGTACCAAACAGTACAGGAGGAAAGAAGTCAGTTTATTTCGTGTTAGCATTTGAAACGTTTCCTCACCTTGGATGATGATGGTTTATTTATTCATTTGTTTTTAATGGGAGGCATATTTTATTCTTCCATGCTTTCAATGTTTCAACTTATCCTAGTAGATGAATTGTTAAAAGATTACTGCATTCTGGGAAATGATTCAGTTTGGTTGAGAAAAGTGTGAAGATGCAACAGCTGCAAGATGAGTGTTGCTGTGGTGAAGCTACACATACAAGCCTCCATGCCCCACAATATCTGCCATCTGTTGTATGCAAAATAACCAATAATTTATACATCACCAGGCAGTAGAATACTGGTGTCATTTGCAGCTTTAAATCTTGGAAACTAAAAATGTAAATAATGTGCTTCAGAATTATTTTGATTTACAAGTTTTTTAAAATTGCAGTTTTATAGGATATATGGTTCCTTCCATGTAGCATTAGCTTATTAGATTCAAAACAGTAGCAGAATTACATGAATCATGACAGATTTTGTGATACCTTTAAATGCAGTTTCTGTACTGTACTATTTAAAAGACATACAGAACATTCAAAGGTAATAGCTGTGAACTATTCTACTGAAAAATGTGGTAGGAAGTAGCTTTGGCTCCATCTGTATGTCTCCTTTCTTGGTGCAAGATGGGAAAAGTCACTGCACGGTTTAAGCACAGGTGTTAAAACAGTGTCCTACAACTATCGAAGATTCCTTTCTGCCCATCCGCACTAACCTGAAACTCTTACAAAAGTGGGACCCGTCTTCAGAAGGAAACCGAAATGGACCTGGCCACATAACTCAATCTTCTAAGTTTTCCTTTAGTGTCAAATCAGGCTGACTGGGAAATGCTGATTATACTACTATTCTGTGACACTAGATCATTCTGACAACATTTGGGCAGAAATCCAGTGTACCTAGTGTGCTGCCATTTGTCCACCCTGGGCCTTGGCTGACCAGTGCATTTGTCACACCGTCTACAAAATATGAGATAAAATTTCTCTTCAACACCATTAAGCATCTTTTCTTTCCACCCCCATGTAAATTTGCTTGAACAAGGTATTTAACTAATTAGGGCAAAATATAATCCCTTTATGAAATACAGTTCCGTGAAGAGGGGTTATTATTTTAAAAAGCCCAACCACCCTATAACTTGAACATTAAAACTAATTTGTATCATTCATATCTAAGAATAAAATAAGAATAAATAATAAATAAATAAGAATAAAAGCGTTAGCTTTATATCAGTTTCATTGCTCATGCTTTCATTAAAAAAAGAAATTTCATCTTGCAGTAGCCAACAAAGATGTTGTGAACTTTGGCCTTAGCCATTATGCCAGAGCATGCCAAAGACACAAGGCCTACAAAGAGTGCCCTGATTTTTACTTGTGTTTGCATGTGGTACCTGACAACAACCCTTTATTTTATTTCTGTTTCAAATCCTAGTGAATTTGTGTAAGAGTCTCTTGAAACAAACAAACAAACAGGCCCTGTCCCCATGCAAGCTGGTTGATTTGCTTGGGCTGCGTGTCAAAGAAATCCGCATTGTAACACGTAATAAGGAGTCCCCATGTGGTTTGGGGCAATTGAAAATGCATGTGCCTGCCTCCATGCAAGTCTCTTTTTGTGAACCCACATCTTTTTTCTTCCCACCTGCAAGTGGATGGGCAACGTCACCTTGGCCCGTCAGCGGCAGCTCTGGCTTGTGCGGGGTGAGGGAGCAGCTGCCCCCCCCAGGGCTCCCCGGAGCTTCGGCAGCGGCACAGGGACAGGAGGCAGCGGGGCTACCAATCACCACACATCAGGGGTACCACTGCCGAAGCTCCAAGGTGATGTTGCCCATCCGCTTGTCCTCCACATTGCCCTGCGCCCCGTCTGTGCTGCTGCTGCAGAGGAAGGGAAGTGACGCCGGAGGACAGCAAGAGAGCTGTCAAAGCAGACGGCAGCTCTGCTTGCACCAACCGGGATCTGCTGCTGCAGCAGCAGCAGCAGCAGCCTTTACACGGGTCGCCCTCCCCTCCTCCCTCCCTCTTACACATTCCTTCCTTCCTTCTACACGTTTGCCTTCCTCCCCTCTCCCCCTCCGTTGGTTCTTCCCCACCAATCCTTCCATCTTCCCCCCCCCCCCCCAATCCTTGCTAGACGATCCACGCACAGACTGGGGGAAATTGGATCGTCTTCCTCCTACCCCCCTCCCTCTCTCTCCCTCGTTCTCATACCTACATGTGCACACCTCCGATAACCGGTGGTGGAAAGGAGTGATCTGCTTATGCTTTTAAAAGATGTTATTACTTTTGGTTATGCTTTTAACTGTGTGGTGGCCAAGGAAAGGGATGATCTGTGTTGTTTTTGTAATACTGCGGCCGCCAGGCTCTACCCCTAATACTCCTGGAGCATCCGCATGGCACCAGGACAATACGCGTTAAGCCCCTTATTTTGGAAGGAGTACAGTTAAAAGTGGAGGTTTTTTAACACGTATTGTCTCCCATGCAACACGTATTAGGGCTTTGCTTGGAGACTATCTCGGGGCAGACACGGAATACTTTCGGATTATTCTGAGCATGGGGATAGGGCCAGAAACACTTTTTCTTCTGCCACAACAAGTTCATTCCGAGGTAATGCTAGGGGCTTAAATAGGGCAGGTCATGGAGTCCTCCATCTCCCTGGCATGTCCTCATTGCCAAGGGTACTGCATTTATAAAATAGAAGATTCACATGGATCTTCCACCAAGTTTAGGCCTTCCGAGATTTTGGCCCTGTTTCCATGTCTCATGGTTGACATGCCATGCAAAAACCATGGGCAGGAACCAAATAAGGAAATGCTTTCCTATCTCTGTTTTTATGTGTTTTGATGTTTAGAAATAAATTAGAATAATTATAGTGCTTCATTTTTTGCAGTTTTGTATTTCCAGAAGCTCATATCTAAGTCTGCATGATAAGCATAGCAGTTTTCTAATATTAGGGCATAGTCCTCATTTGCATTCCTGTTTTTTCCTTCTCTCTCATGTAGTCACACACACCTACTTTAATTGGTGCAGGTTTACAAATATTTGACTTTAATACTTATGTGCAATTGTAGTTGGTGGTTTTTTTTTCTGTATTCCACTAGAAGTAACATACTAAGGCTTGATGAAACGTACTAAGAAGTAAGAGCTGCACATGTGTTGCATTGCTTTAGAGACAGGTTTCTGGTTAATTTTTGTTATTATCTAGCCAACAAAGAGATAAAAAGCAATTCAGGAATTCAGAACTCTGCGCTAGTGTGCCAGCTCGGTCTTGTGGTTAGGGAGCTGGACTCTTACCTGGGAATACTGAGTTTGATTCCACCCTTCTCCACAAAGCTAGGTGGGTGACCGTGGGCTAGACACAGCTCTCCTCTGAGCTCTCACAGCCCCACCCACCACACAGGGTGTTCTATTGTGGGGAGAAGAATAGAAAGCTTTGTCAGTCATTTTGAGTCCCCTTAAATGGGTGAGAAAAGCGGGATAGAAAAGCCAACTCTTATTAATATTCTTATTATTCCAGGCTTTTAAGGAAAAAAGATGAAATAGTCTCCTGAAGTGTGCCAGGCACCTCACTCCTGGCCTTTGACTAAGGAAACAGATTCTCTCCTCTTTTTCAGACACTGTTGTTTTATTTTATTATACTGCCTTGGGAACTTCATGTATATGGTGGATAAAAATGCATATAAATAAATAATCATTTTCTAGATGTAGCACTGAGTATAAACAAAATTTCACCATAGAGTGATAATACTTTAATTATTCTGCCGGTATGAAAGCTTTATTTAGAAGGGAAACAGAACACTCCCTAGAGGAAGCCCCAACTAAGGTCATATGTGGGCAAAACAAGAGTATTGCATTTCACAATTTGACGTTTACAGGCACACCTAAATGTCTTTTTTATTCAGAAACTGAGAAATTTGGTAAAGCTAAAATTTAATGAACAGCTCAGAGATATTGATATATACTTTCTTGACAGGTGAAATCATGGTTGCAGCACTAACCACAGCAATTATTGCATTAAAATGTCAAGAAATTAGAGGTCAGAATAAGAGATAATTTTCTTTCTTGTGTCAGATTAAAAACTGACATTCTTTGACAGTACAGGATATCTAGCTGAGAAAATTATGACAGCTTAACTCATCTTGCACTTGTAAAGCAGTAATTGATAATGAACTTTACCATGACAGCCTTCTCCTGTGGAGAAACATGACAGAACATCTCTGGTACAGAGCATGTATCTCTTTTTAATATGTAAACAGCAGTTATATTGGACACTAGATGTTGTTGATGTACAATGTGCATCTTAATCCAACCCATTATTGGAGTTACTTTCAACTGTCTTTAGGGAGCTTTTGTGCAAATTCATATTTTTTCCTTTTTTGTTTCTGTATACTTCTGCCAATATTGCATTGATATAAATATCTTATAAAAGAAGTTTTAAGTATCTAGATCCAACAGTTCTTAACTATGCTGTGGTTTTTCCACTCCTAAGGAAATTTAAGCCATTTTCCACTTACCATCACAGGTGGCTGCAGAAATGATCTCAGGTGTACCATATCCATTTTCCATGGCAAGAAGTGCCTGCTTTAAAGAGTGATGCCTACATAAGGCACTTTGCAACAAGAATGTGAAATAACACACATGTGGCAAGCATCTCAGCTGTCACTTTGTCAGGGGCCTCAGAGCCCATGGGGGACCATAAGTTGTGCCACCAAATTTCCATCAAAAGAGATGCTACAAATTGGCCAACTATATCACATCTGAGGCCATTATTTAAAAGGTCCAAAATTTTTTTAAAAAAATTCTTAAGGAGGCTCAACAAAGTTATTAACTCCTTTTCATTCAGTACTTGCAGTTTGTCATATCTTCTGGCACTCTCAAACAACCATTAACATTATACAAATGGCCGTATGTAGGCTTTCATGGCCGGATTCAATCTCATTTGTAGCAGTTTTTGGGTTGTTATGTTGTGTTCCAGGTTTCATCTTCTGTGAACCTGAGCTTTCAGATATAGCTGCAATATCAGTCTTCAGAGGATTTTGCTCTTGGATGAATCAAAGGTGACTGGTGTCTTCCTAGACCTTGTTTCCCTTTGTATAGATGTCTGCTGTTTGTTTGTCAGTTCTTCCTTTGAGTTGCTGATGAGTCATTGGTGTGTTTTTTTTCTGGCTGTATTCTGTTAGCATTATTTCTTTGGATGGAAGTGTTAGTGGTAGATCATTGAGGCTTAACTGTTTATTATGTATTAGTGTAATCCCTGGGAGTGAGTGATGGGTTGTATGTTTGCAGAACTCAGGTGTGAATCTCTGGTTTGTTTCTGTACAGAGGTTTCTGAGAAACAGGACTTCGTCCCTGTTAAAGCTGTGGGGATATTGTATTTCAGTGGCCTCTCTGGAAGCCAGTTCTTGTAATCTCTTTACCTTGGTGTGACAGTTTCTGGGTACAGGCTGCAAACTGTTTTGCTTTCTGGCCTTGCAGGCTTCTAGCAATCTGCAGTAGCCAGCCTCTTTGCAAACAGCTATTTGCAAGCCCTGGGTTTTGGGCTGCAAAAAGGGCGGGAAAACCTGTGCGGGCCTGAATGCAAGGATTGGCTACAGCTGATTTTTGGAGGGAAAAGCTGTCCGGGGATCTTAGAGCTGGAGGGGGCTAGAGGAGGAGTTCCCACCAATCAGGCATGTGGAACAGACACCTCTTATCAGGAGTCTCCAGCAGCATTTTATTGCAGCAATTTTCCCTAGGAGGTGACAGCCAATCAGGGCCACAGGGAAAAAGGTATAAAGGAACACAGATTACTGCAGACTAGGTCTTCGTGCTGGGACAAGAGCTGAAGGGAACAGAAGAGAGCTGAACCTGAAAGAGCTGGACCAGTAGCTGACCATTGGTCTTGTGGCTGAGTGATTTCTGAAGGAGACAATCGTGGAGGATTGTGGCTCTGAGGGAGACTTCACTAGCAACTGACCAGACTGGATGATCGGTCAAGCAAGCATAGGCAGTGCCTTGTGATCATCTAGAGCCACGTTCTGGTACACCGGCTAGGCTTGGGCTGAGGCAGAGTTAGCCAGAGGGGGAGGAACGTGGAGAGGTTTGTCTTTTAAAAAAGAACTATTTCCCTTTAGAGAAAGGGGTAGCTCCTAGCCTTAAGAGACTTGCAAATTTAAACCAACAACTACCTGAACCTTATTTTCTTTTCTAGTATTGCTTATGTATAATAAAAAACTTGTTTTAGTTTACTGTTAAAACACTTGCTACCAGTGTTTTGTGTCCACACTGTAGTATTCACTCGGCCGTTGCACAAACTCAGCATCCTAACAGGGCCAAGCTACTCCTAGAGAGGGCAGACACTGACTGGAACGCTGGGGATCGTGACGCTTGGCTATGGTTTCTGTTTGTTCAAATAAGATCTTGTGGTTTTCAGACCATGTGCTACTGTTGATTTGTCAGTCTGCATGAGATGCACAACCAACTAATCACTCACCTGTTATGAAATATTATTATTATTATTGTTAATAATAAAAAATAATAATAATTAGTTTCTGCAAATCTCATTTGATGATATGTATCTTTATAGAAAAAGAATGAGATGGCATATATTTATATAAAATTAATTTAACCCGGTGACATGAATATGTCAGTAATGGCTTATTACTCCAGGACAAGTTAAAATTAAAAGTAGTTATTTGGCAATAGTTATTTTTATATGCTAAATGTAATTAAATTTGTCAGATGCTCTATTGAAAGCAGACTTTTTTTGTATGTTTACAAGATGTTAGAATTTCAAGCACACTGTTTATTTTATTTACTCATTCTCTTTCCAAATATTTGCCAAGCCTCAACTATGTTTGCTAGGTACGGACTGTATATTGGACTGTAAACTATTGAAGGATTATATTAAACTACTGATCTTCCAATGGTACTACCAGGAATTTCACTTGTTGTAAAACATCATGTTGCAATGCATTGAAGATACAGATCAAGGAAGGAAGAAACTTTTCAGTTTTTGAAGCTAAGTTTATAAGTTTTTACAAATCAAGAATCTAATTGGTTCATGACACACTTCACCTGGAAATTTTCTTCTGGGCAGGATCCCGCTAACATAAACATGACCTTGTCCAGCTGCCATATATTTAAATCAGTCCTGTGCAGAAGAATTTCCTTCTGAAATGCTTTCGGTTACTTGTTTCAAGCAGTTGCCTGTCAAAAGGGCCTGATCATGCTGACAATACACATAGTGGGGTGGGGGTGGGACTCAGTAAATGAACAGCATTTGACAGTTACTTTCCATGATCAATTAGTTTTGTTTTCAGACAGAAGAGCATGCGATCTAATGGAACATTTATTTCTTTTGAAAGTTTATATATATGATACTTAAGTTATTTTAAGTATGTTTAGGCCTTGGTACATTTTCAGTTGTCCTTGTTTTGGATTTTTTTTAAAAAAATCTTATTTTATCTCTTTCTTTGATCTGACAGGAGTAACATCATCCCTCAGGATCAGCAAGAGTGAAATATGCCCAGAGGAAGAATAGTTTTAACTTTTTCCCCTCCCCTTCCTTAAAAACTCTATGCTGCTACAGAGTTTTGACATGATAGGGCTGTCAGGACCCAACGAGACAGTTATATCTTTAACTACATGAAGTGCTAGCCTTTTGTAGTGGCAGGAAGGCCTAGGAAATGTTTATAGAGAAGATCAATTCTCCTTTATAAAGGATTCACAGATAGGTAATTAAAAAACCTAAAATGTTGCCTTCTCTGTTGCACTTAGGTTTCCTGAACATTTCTGGTAGTAAATGTAAAAAAAAATAAAATTGTAAAATATCAAGACAAAGTCAGTTGAGGGATGTCTTTCTTCTACAGACTTTTCTAAGGTATAGTAATTCCCAAAGCGTTCAGAAATTACCTTATCCTTCTCTTCAGTGTGAATTCCTACCCCTGAACTGTACTGATGGCACCATGCCCAAGATGTGAGGTATGCCATCATTTGTCCTGTAATAAATTCTACCCATGTTCTGATGATCAGTAGGTTGCTTACCTAGGATGTCTCTAAAGGCTTTTGTTTGAGAATGGGGAGCAGGCAATGATTTTGACTTTGTCTTCTTGAGAATGTCCAGAAGCAATTGGTGAGACATCATGCTAGACTGGATGGTTTGTGCGGGTGTTTTTCCACTGTCACTAAAAGTACCCATTAAGTACCCATTAATCGGTACGTAATGGCATTTTTGTACCCATTAATGGATACTTAATAGGTACTTCTAGTGACAGTGGAAAAACACCCTGCCTCTCATATGATCACTATATTGTCATAAGACAGCGGAAATGCTTACATTTATATGCACTGCTGAATAATTTAATTTGGTGGTTCCATCATGAAATCATCTGTCCCATTTAACACTATAGTCATAATGTGTAGCTCAGTCAATGCAAAATTTGACTAATTTCTCACATATTCACCTTAAGCCACAAAATAACATTGTTTTATTGTTTTATTTTTGCAGTAAGGCCTGCACATTGTCTCTTCCCCATCTGCTATTTGAAAAATAGAAAGAACATGGATACTGTTTATGAAGGCTGGTTCATTTTACTTGTTATTGCAGTCTGTTTACAGGTGCTAATTCTTGCTTTTCAGAAATTAGTGGGAAACATTTTAGCATTCAGTCTTGAAGTAATATTTTACTCCAGGGAAAAATGAAAATTACTTGACTGCTGTTCATAGCGGAAATAGCTGGAAGCACTTTTTTTACTCTATTAGCACAGATTTCAGTTATATTACATTCATTATCTTAGAATAAATCACCTATTATTTTACAGTGCTTTGCATTTGTCACTTTCTTGCAGTGGAACTTGCAAAACAGCTTAGATATTTGTCTGTGAGTCTAGCAAACTTGATGTTTTGACCCATTTTTGACATACAAAAAAACATGCTTCTGTAATGACCTTCTACAGGCTTAAATATTCATCAGACAGACCCTTAATCCATATCTCTGGTATTACCAGGAAAACTAGGGCCCTTCTCTGGAACACAGGAGTTATGCAGAAAGCTGCCTCCCATGTTTGAGGTTAAACAATGGGTGTGTTTCCATTGTCAAAAAGTACCCATTTTTGCACCCATTTAGGACCCATTTGGGTGTGAGCCGGATGATCCCATTTCCACTACGGCACCTATTTGTGACCCGATTGTTTCCACTGCTGTTGGGGAAATCCGGATCTGATGGGTACATTTTGGCCTTTAATCCAGATTTTCTGTAGACCTCATTAATGAGGTATACAATGGGGTCTTCTGCCAGAAAATCCAGATTAAAGGAAGCCTGTTTCCACTGGAAACAGGCAATGGGGTCCAAAGGAGGTTAGGGGGAGGGGATGCACCCATTGCCCCCCAACATTGGCTTTGAAGTCACTTCGAAGCCACTTTGAAGTGGACTTCACAGTCACTTCAAAGTCACTTCAAAGTCACTTCAAAGACTGCCCCCCCGCCCCCCTAAACACCTGGGGTAACGGACTGACCCCTTGGGCGTCGATCCGGATTCCCCACATGGGTGCAAAGCTGTTTCCACAGCAGGGGTGTTAGCTAATTGCTAATGGGTGCTATACCTCCTGTGGAAACACATTGGGTGCTTCCCTTAATCTGGATCTACTAGATCTGGATTTAGGAATGTACCCATTCCTTAGATTCGGATCTTTTTAGATCCAGATCTAAGGGCTGCAGTGGAAAAACACCCAATATTAGGAAGTTTTGTTTCCAGCCTTCAGAGGCGTGTGATGCTGCTGCAAAGCTCATGTGAGCTTTGTAGCTGAGTTGTGAGTTAATCCGGATCTGTACTATCCATGCAAATGGTGCTGATCTTGCCCATAGCTCCCCTGATCTGGATCCTTGGGTTGGCCTAGTCAAGGCACTATGACAATGTGAGGCAAGTGCAAAGAAGGCCCTTGGGTTGTGGCGAACATGCAGTTGAGGAAATTTGTAAGAAATTGCAATCAGCTAAAGATTTCCAAAGCAATTTAAGAGTGGATGCCAGAACAACATACAGATGTTGAACCTACCCCTTGTAAGAACATAAGACCAGCCCTGTTTTATCAGGCCACAGCCCATCTAGTCTAGAGTCCCGCCTCACACAGTGGTCTACCAATTGCTTGTGGGCATCTCAAGCAGAAGACAAACGCAAAACCTTTGTTCTCAGTTCCCTACAAATGGCCTTGAGGAGCATCCTACTTGCCTCCCCACCCCAGAGGCAGTACGTATACATCCATTCTAGTAGTCATTGATAGACCTATCCTCAGATTCTTATATCCTCCAAAGTATAAAACTGTCAGCTTTTTAAAACTCAGTAATCCTGGGCCAATAATGTGCTGAAGAAATAAATAGTATGTCTTCATTTTTGTGTAAGTATAGTATTTTTAAGAAAAAGAAAGTTCAGTGGATTTATAGTATAGCAAAAATACAAATGCAGATTTTTTTTTTTTAGATTTCACTAGCAAAGCGAAAAATATTCTTTCATTTTGGTGAATGTTTTTCTCTTATTCCATGACTAGTTGAACATAAAGTCATATTTAAAAATTTAATACAGCTTTATGCACATAAGCTGAGAAAAATATGAATCTTGCATACTTTGATTTACTGACTATGCCTGTTTCTATATTCCCAGCATTAAAAACGACACTTTACATGATCATGTTTTATTTCTGTAATAAGCTAGAAAAACAAAAAAAGGCTACCGTTATAATTCATTCCATCATGATCAAGTGTCTCTCCAGGGTTGGGTTGGTTGTCTTGTTTCCCTGCAACCCTTCCCCCCAGTTTCTTCTTTGTTCTTTTCCACAGAGAGCATGCCTTGCTGTTAAATTATGGGATATAAATTAACAAATTTTGTTTATCTGCTACATTACTATTCCTAAATGTTTAGATTACATTAATTTATGCAGGAAAAATATGCTATAGTTCACACTATTTCTTTCTTAATCGCTGCTCTTAGTACAAAAGACAATGCTGGTATCTGTATCTAATTACATGGGTTTTTTTCCTCTTACTTTTAAATGATAAAATCTAATATTTCACAAGCAGGATTCTACTGAGAAGATTTCACCTTCTGTTCATTTCTGTTTTAGTGCAACGTAATGTCTGTTCCAAAGGACTTTTTCTCCCAAAGAGGCTATATGTTTTTAGAGAAGGAAGATACAAATTTACATAAAATATACATATGCTAACTTTATATATTGACGCAAAGTTAGACATAATTATGATTTAAGTAAGTATGCAGTTTACTGGCGGCTTGTGTGCAGGGGAACAAGAGGGGCATCTGGGCAGGAGCAGGACCCTGATTGGGTCTTTTCAATTTCAATCTATTAGAACCATATTTTGATCAGCAGCCAGCAAATGAAATTGCAGGTCAAAGGCTTCAGTGGCAGCACAGATCATCCAGATATAGCACGCCAACCACATAACTTGCCTGAACGCTCACTTCGTCCATTCAGGACCTCTGCTTTCCTTTCTCACGGCTCTTTATCTTAAACCTGGAGGATTGTTTTGTTGTATAAGTACAAGGCTCTTTTCTGTACTCTAAGATACTCATATCTAGCCCTTGTCTCATAATAAGAAGGTTAGCAGAAAATTCTGCAGTTGAACCAGACAACCTGAGAGGAGAGAGATATTTAACCCTTTCTTCATACTCGGTATTTACTATATAGCAAGTTTCTCATTTGCTGTACTAGCTGTAAGCAAAAACGTGTAGGGATGTTGGATGTTCAAGGGTCTTTTATATACACTGTTTGCCCTAGTTTCCACCCTTTTTTGTTGTCTTTCACAGCAGGTAGTTATGTATGTGGGTGTGGAAGTGGATACATGTGTACATTTTAGATGTCTAATCTCAGCCTTTGGATATTTTTTTTTATTTATGCTCTGTTGTAGAATATTTATCTGATAATCTGACAGCCAGAATATCTCCCACATATTTTCCATATACTTGAGAAGCTGACCACAGGGTTTTTGCAAAACAAAACAATAAGAATCATGCTGGTAATTCTGTAGCTTTAATAACTGGAGAAAGTCAGTGAAAAATCCTTTATAGTTGAACCTGCTGCGATATTTAACACCAGCTTTGTTCTGACTCGGGATCTCCTTCTTGGTATAAGCAGACTACATGAAAAGCTTTTGTATAATATCTGTGAGGGTTGGAGGAATAGGATTCTTCTTCTGAAATTCCCTGGAAATCCATTACGTTACAAGTCTCTGAAAGCATCTGTGAGCTCCAAACATTGTTGGAATATAAGGACTTGGACAAAGAGAGGCTTATACAGTAGCAAGTTTGGACAGTAAGAACACATCAATTTTAAACACTCCATCATATCTGCAAAGACAAAGCAAAAATTAATTCTGTTTGCTAATAATTATATGATTAATTACTGTTCTACGCTGCTTCTGTATTTTAAATTTGTAGCTTTTTAGTATTGCAGTTTGTAAATTTTATTCACTGGAATAAAATCCCACAGTTCCACTCCAGTGCCAAACACAATGCTTACTCTTTCCTCACACCATCTCCTACCTCTGAAGGCCATCACACATAATGTAGGTCTAATGAGATGGCTGGAGAGATGCGGGACTCCCAAGAAGTGAGGTTTCCTATGGAGCTGCTAAGGAAGCCTCTGGCTACAGTGGAAGTAGCTCCCATACAAGTCTGGCTCTTCTCCTCCTCTTTTTCTCCTTCTTCATCTGAGCTTGGTTCAGGTGAAAACTGCTCTGCCATGTCGGTTGCTATGCTTTTCAGATCCACAAATTTGAAAAAATCACGTAGTTTGGTCTGCTGGGTGTGTAGGCAGTCCATAACATAACTGTATGCTGCAAAGATCTGTTAATTAGGGCCTTTTATTATTTATTTATTATTTATATTTCTATCCCGCCCTATACCCAATGGTCTCGGGGCGGGTGACAACTTTTAAAAACCAACAGATTACAAAACAATATGTCTTAAAAACCATAATAACCATAAAAACACTTTAAAATAGTATTATGTGCAATGGGGGGAACGTATAGGCACATCAGTCGAAGGCCAGGGCAAAAGGTACATCTTCACAGTCTTCCTGAAAATATACAGAGAAGGAGCTTGATGTACCTTGAAGGGGAGGCTTATTTCATAACCTGGGGGCCGATGCAGAAAAGGCCCTTTCCTGGGTGCCCATCTTTTGTCTTGGTGGGACAGTCAGCAGGGCCTCGGTATGAGAGAAGGCTTTCCTTTAGATATTTGGGGACCAAGTCATTCAGAAGAAGAAGAAGAAGAGGTGACTTTTCTAGCCCACTTTTCTCACGCATTTAAGGGGATTCAAAGCAGCTGACAAAGCTTTTCTATTCTTCTCCCCACAGCAGAACACCCTGTGAGGTAGGTGGGGCTGTGAGAGCTCAGAAGAGAGCTGGTGTTGTGGGGCAGGGTGGCATTGAACCCAGTATTCCCAGATAAGAGTCTGGCTCCCTAACCACTAGACCGAACTGGCTCAGATAAGTCAGAGGGCCTTGTAAGTCAGAGTTAACACCTTGAATTGGGCTTGGTAGTAAATCGGCAGCCAATGCAACCCTTCTAAGACCGGCATGATGTGCAACTGACTAGCTGTCCTGGTCAGCACCCTGGTGGTTGCATTTTGCACTAGCTGCAAATTCCGAACCATCTTTAATGCCTTTGCCTCCTCCTTTATGTTGGCATGACTATGAGGGCAATAAGAACAAGGATCTCAGAAGGTACATTAGGAATCCTAAAGTACAGGAACCTTCAGTGAAACATTCTGGAATATAAAATTAATCAACAGACAAAATTGATAGTAATAAGGGGTATAAAAAGAATAGTAAAGAAGGAGTTGTTCTGGATTCATAAACTGAGAACACTGTCATCTCAGGGGTAGAATAACGATGTCAAGTGGATTATTTAAGATATATTCATCCTTATTTCCTAGAGCATTTGGGAGATGGACTGCTATCTTCCACTCTTTCCTTTTTCTCTTTTATTAAGTTGTATCAGGACCTCTATCTTTTCACTCTGTGCATAGTCAAATATATAAGAAATACATGGGTCTGAATTTAAATGCTTATTTTGGACAGACTATTCTGTACTCTAGCCTACTTTGTCTTAATGATTATGCATTTCATTTACTTTTTGAACACCTTTTCTGATTTTACAGTGATACATTCGATTTAATGTTTTGATTATGGCCTTTGGAAATTGGATGTTTCAATCTGTGTGAATTTTGAGGAAATGGAGATATACAAATTGAGAGATTCTTGACATGTATGATGGGACAATATATATGCAGCTACTTCTAGTCAGGCAGATGGCCTGAAAGTATTCAACTGTTTGCTCATTCTGTCCAGTTCAGTGAACAAGGTGGAAACCTTCCTTTTCACCTTTGCCTCTGCTGGAGCTGCTGCACTCCACAAGTGCCGGCCTTCCCTGCATCAAGGTACAGACCTTCCAAAGACTGCTCTCTTGAAGCACTCTCATGACACTTCCCTGTCACATCAAAACAGAAAGCAGTCCAGACAGCCAAATCAAACCACATAACCCACACACCAATGACACACACCATAATTTACACTCAAAAGTACTCAAAGGCACAGAAAAGCAATGACAAGCACTCAAAACTCATTTCATCCCTGTTAAAACTCACACACACAAACCCCCCCCCCCACAAATCCATACTCAGACATTGGTTCAAAAACAGTCATGTCAAGTGGCTTCCACACTGCAGAGATATAAGAGTGGGAAATGGTTGCTGGATCAGGAAGAAGATCCCAGCATGCTGCACGGTTCAATAGCAAATCACAGTGTCCCATGGAAGTTAAGAACAGGGATGGTGGCTGCCATTCATATTCTGAACACCCCCTTGTCCCAAAGCTACCTAGCAGTTATCTTAGTGCTGCCAAAGTGAAGACACCGCCATCTGGAAGCATCCACCTTGCTGCAGAAATGGCCCTGGATGCTTGGCCATTGCTATGGCAATCCAGCAGTGTGACATGCAACTGCACCACCTGCCTCTATGCAGCCTTTGCATAGAAGCAGGTTCAAAGGCTGCATCTGAGACCACAGTAGGAGCACCATCAGCACTCCCACACTCCACACTTATTGAAGATGGACAGAGCTGCACATGCTAGAAACTGATCTTGTTAGATGTGTTTATCTACTGTACTAAACTTAGCAGAATAAGTAAAGGCTCTGGTCTAGGCCCTTCCTGGATAGAAGACCAGCTCCTGCACCTTGACATGCCTGTTATGGCCTGAATTGTAAAAAGGCCAATTTCTCAGGCTCTATTCAGACATAACAAAAGGGGTGCCTCAGAGAGACAGTATGTGGCCCTCATGTGGCCCAGAATGTTCAGGAGATGGGGAAGGGGCAGACTTGTGTGTGAACAACCCCACCCCAAAGCCTTCTTTAAAGCACCTCAGAGGTGCTTTATTTTGCTATGTCTGTTCACAGCCTCAGTGACACAGGAAGGATATACACGCTGGCACTTACCTTAATGCTGCTTTTTCATTCTCAGATCTGGGTGACTTGTGTGCTATGAGGGCATTAGAGAAATATTCCCATTTAAAAAGTATCATCAACAAACTTGGAGCAAAAGTACTTTAGAAGTTCATTTACTTTTAAAATGCAATACATTCTTTCACAAATGCCCCACTCAACTCCTGACATAATAAAATTACTTTTACATTTGACAAGGAAGTTTTAAAGGGGATGTCTGTTCATACAGTACTGTGCTTGAAGTACTATTGAAATACAGAATAAGGATCTTACTTCAGTTCTGTATCCTAAGAGCTCCAACTGAAAAGTCCTAACTAGCTGTGGTTAAGAGCCCTCATTCACACTTTTAACCACATGGGAATGAAAAAGGAATCAATATTCACCTGGCATATCACAAGTCCTGAAGATACTGATGCTATTTAACAGCTGTAAACACAAATAAAAAAGCAATATCTCACACCAGTAGTATGAAACAATAACATTTTCAAGTTGCCTGTGTTGTCTGCCCAGAGGGCTGTCAGTCATGTCCGCTCTACAGAATAGAGTTTTTAAAGACTATTAATCATACTGACTTTGTATAAGAGGGCTTTTTAGGAAAAGGAGGGGGGATGCATGAAAACAAAGCAAATAGAGGCTAATTTCCTTTTGTTCTCGCTATATTTTACCAATGGTTTTAGGGCTAATAATTTAATTTGCAACCATATACCAGTAATAAAATAGTTCTATCTCCTACTGTATTTTTGCTTCCCTGAGTTAACTCAAGCTTCAGTGAAAAAAAGGAACTCGAGGCTTCTATGAGTTTATATTTCTATAGAAGAAGGAATTTCAGCAGGGATATCTTGTGATATTAAATACCATATTTTCCGGCGTATAAGACGACCCCCAACTTTCCAGTTAAAATATAGAGTTTGGAATATACTCGCCGTATAAGAAGACATCACCCGGTGTATAAGACGGCCCCCAACTTTTTAGAAGATTTTCCTGGGTTAAAAAGTAGTCTTATACGCCAGAAAATACAGTATATATATGATGAAATTCCTTCTATTATGTGCCAGTAAAAAAATGAAGATGTTATTGGAGATGCCTATTTTGGGAAAGAAGTAAGTGCCATTTAATTCTTAAAGCTGACAAAGTGAAGAGCTGCTGGTATAGTACCAGAGAAAATATTCTGTCTTCCAACAACTGTGCTTTGTAAAGAGATGGTTGTGGGATAATCTCCTTGGATAATATTCGTTAGGAATATGTAGCTGAAAAAAGTTGAGTGGTATCCAGTCACACCCAGAAGTATTAAATGGTCTAGAATATTCTACGTACAAAGCTTCAAAAACATTAACGTGGCTCTTTCACTGACCTAGAATTCTTTGGTGTATGGCGTTTTTTCCACTTGCACTTAGTACCTATTAAGGACCCATTAAGAACAATAAATAAATACAAAATGTACCAATACATCCCTTCCCCTCCCCTGGCCTGTGATAGACGAATTTAGTTGACTTAATTGTGGCTACTGTCTAGGCATACAGCCACTTTAATAGAAAACTTTTTCTGGTGTACATGTATTTGTTTGTGCTAACAATCTTTCTATACATGGTTCCCATATTTGGCGAAAATACTGATTAGTGTTATCTTCCATTTGATGCTGTTTACATGTGATAAATTTGTTTATCATAATTTTCCATAATTCATTTTGCCACTCCCTTATTGTTAGATTATCAGCACATTTTCAATTTTTCACCAGTATTTGTTGAACTGCAGCTATCGAATAATGTAATCTTTTTTGTGCATTTATATCCAAATTTTATTCAGTAATGTCATGTGATAAGTAAATATTTGGTGAAAATGGGATGTTTATTTCAAATATTTGCTTTATTTGTTCATGTATCTCAGTCCAAAATTGTTGCACAGAAGGACAAAGCCAGACCATATGAAAATATATAGGCAATTGTTGGCAACCTCTCCAGGAATCTTTATTGTTTGTTCTTGTTATGTTAGGAAATCTTAATGGTGTAAGGTGCCATCTATATACACTCATCCATTTTTAAATGCATCTTATTGGATGACTTCCTTTTACTGAAAAATCTCATACAAAGGATTTTAAAGTTCAATAATTTTTAAGTACAACGCTTCACAAAGCGTGGTACATATATGATTCTGAGGTGACGTGAACAAACATTTATTCGTAGCTTAAAGGAATTTAAGTATTAAGGAATAAATAGTATGCAAATGTGATAAAAATCATGAAGGCACTACACAAATCTTCACATTAATCTACTTTAATGCAGGGAACATGAACCATAAGTGTTCCAGCTTGATGGCCAGCCTCAGTTCAAATAGCTTGTTTCATTGCTAATTAGCTTTTAGCAATCTTTCATTTCATCTCTTGCTAAATTTATATAGCCATCTGAAAACTGAAGTTTCTTGTGCATCTTACAAACTTACTGTTAAAAAAAGATTAAAGTTATTTTTAAAAAATATATACAAAAAAAAAAGATTAAAATGTTGGAAAACCAATAAACCGTACAACCAGGATAGTTTTCTAGAGAAAAATACTAAGGTCAAAGCATATAGCGATGCCAGCAGATAGACCGCTTAGGGAAAGTGTGTACCAGAAGCTGGGTGCTACCAAGAAGAAACCCTATCCCCAGTGGACCCTCTACTTACTTCATTTGACAGGGACATGCAGAGCAGGGCTTTTACATATCTCAAATTATGAACAGGGATGTGCAATAAAAGTCACTTTCAGATGGCAAAACAACAATCAAACCAGATAGCTTTAAAAAAGGGTTAGACGAATTCATGGCGGACAGGCATATCAGTAGCTACTGGAACAGATGCCTTGGGCTCTGTCCTGACAGGATATATGTAGCATAATTAGGTCAGGGATATGGCAGGTTTGGTCTAGTGGTTAAGGAGCCAGACTCTTATCTGGGAATACTGAGTTTGATTCCACACTCCTCCATAAAGCCAGCTGGGTGACCTTGGGATTGTCACAGCTTTCTTCTGAGCTATCACAGCCCCACCTACCTCACAGGGTGTATGTTGTGAGGAGAATAGAAAGCTTTGTCAGCTGCTTTGAGTCCCCTTAAATGGGCAAGAATAGTGCGGTAGAAAAGCCAACTCTTCTTCTGTGGAATCCCCACTGTAGTCTGCTATATCAAGGTGAAAACCCACTAAAGCCTATTGTGGGAAAACCAACTTCTGATTTTTAGTTCTGCTGAAATAGCACTATAACTGGACTGAGCCACCATCCTGGCCATGGCCACCATGTATGTGTGCGCCCCCCCTCCAAAAAAAAAAAGATGGCTGCACATGGATGGTGGTAGTAGTTGCACCCTTCCATATATTTTGCACTGTTGGAACACCCAGATGCATCACTATATTGCACACAGACAGCGCCAGCCCTGTGCTGCCCAGCCAACAAGCAATTATTCTGGGCAGGTTTTCTTTGAATATTGTTTATTAATGTGATATACAGATAATGTCTGGAACTGGCCTAAGTACTGCCTCCAGATTTGAGAGACAGACAGGGTGCCTCTAAAGGCCATTTGGAGGGAAGAATGTCCAGAAGAAGATGGTGGGCCACTTTGTGAGACGGATGCTGGACCAGATGGGCTGTGGCCTGATTCAGCAGGGCTCCTCTTACATTCTTAGATAACCCATTCTCAAGCCATTTAGGGCTTTGAAAATTAAAGCCAGTATTTTATACTGGAAGTGGAAATAGGACAGGAGTCAGAACCTTGAGGCCCAGGACCAGGTAGAATGCCAAACCATTTTTAAGGCCGCCCTATGTACAATGTGATTTGTGGCCCATGCAGGTGCCCCTACAGTCAGCAAGGAGCTGGCCACAACTCAGTGGTACTCAGCAGCAAAGCAAGAGGTTATCAAAATATGATAGAATTCACACAGTATCTTTATGGTAACTTGAATGCAAAGTGAGAGCACATTGTCTGCGCAACATGCACCTTCATTGTTCATTCAATATGGAAAAGAATGTAGTGTCCGCATAGCCCCTGCTATGATGCTCCAAATGCCATTATGGCACTTTAGTGGCAGAATGATTTGAATAGCCTTGAGGCCTCTTCAAAAGCTCCCTCTCTTGTCTCCAGCAACGACCCTGCTGCCATCTCAGCTGCCATTTGAGAACTCCTGTTGGTTCCCTTGGTAGTGTTTGCGTATTTGAAGACAGTCTTCAAAACTTCCTGTCTTCAGATTCAAAGCTTAAAACCCTATTTCACTTCTGAGGACAAGAGAAGCCCTCCTCCTCACCTGTCAAATTGAGACACAGGAGTCCCTAGCCACCATTTGATGCAGGGAGGGAGACTTGCTTCTCCCCATGGCAAAAACAGCTATAATATTGAGTTTCAAAATTTATAATCAGTGCTGTTGTCCTCTGCTTGTGAAATGGTGACTGGGGATTCCTGCACTGCAATTTGACAGGCATATGGATACTGTGCTGTGGATTTGAGAGAAACAATCACTTCTCTTAAAATGAAGTAGGGAGAGTGCTAGGCCTGAAATGGACTTCCCCTTCCACGTGGAAACAGCCCTTGAGTAACTGCAAGCAAGCTATCCTAATCCAGTTAAGGATGTAACTAATAGAAACCTCTCAAATACATTGTCTCCAGGGGTAAGGTTGGGTCAGTGAGCATTCCCAAGCTACAAAGCCAATTCCTCAAGTGAATTGCAACCTCATGTAGGGTGGGTTCAATATAATTCATCTGAATGGATCAACCACTAGTTAACTATTCTGGATTGAGTTCAGTTTATTCAGAAATTCTCCAATAAAACCAAAGATTCTCTCAAAAAAAACTCAATTCATGCACAATAACAATTCCAAATTATATTCATTAAGTCTGATACATATGTGTGTAGGACAAAAGTATAACTGAAAAACCATATCTATATTTAGCAAAGTACAAACTAACAAAATTAAAGCAGTTACAGCATTCCCTCAAGACATTTTCAATCAAAATAAGTGCATGATAAAATTCCATAAGAAGTGCAAAACCCAAAAATGTTATTTCGTAAACTTAAATATCATGACCCTTACAAGTTCACTAATAGTTTAACCTAAAAGTTGGATCTCCCTAGATTGTCAGAAGTGTTCTTATGCTTAGTTTTTTAAATGTATTTTTAGCTGTTGTTTTCACTTTGTTTTTACCTTTAGTTTTAACATTTTTAGGGTTTTTTTTAAATGGAGACCAGTATAAAAATGTCTTAAATTAAAACTAAAATAAATAAATCATATAGTTGTAGCTGTAAGATAAATAAATAATATTGTGGCTATGGTGATCCTTTATATAGGAAATGGAGCTTTAGAGCATCTTTGCACTTGCTCGTATACTGGAGCAGCAAGTATACACGGCTGATGCAGTCTGAGGAAGACCCCTCCCCATTCTAGTATTCTTTGTCTGCACAAGATGGAATGTAGACCAGACCAGACTAGACTAGGAGGTCCAAAATGGCTACCTGGGGTGTTTTTCCACTGTCACTAAAAGTACCCATTAAGTACCCATAAATGGGTACATAATGGCATTTTTGTGTACTGGGTACTTCTAGTGACAGTGGAAAAACACCCCTGGTCTGATCTATCAGCATACTGGATGACAGTAAACTGGACCACAGAAGCATGGATGTGGCATGTCTCCATAGTTTGGTATATCATGGGGGATCCATTTTGAAGCACCACAAAACATGGCACTGAAATAGGTCCCCCACAGCTTCATAGTCCAAGAATTTTAAATCCTAGCTTTTGGAGATACCTTGCGCTGGCTCCAAACCTGGTGCAAGCTTTGGAACAGTGCAGAGCCTCGGCTGGAGCAGGCTGTTCCAGTGCAGATGGTATTTCTCCAGTCCAGGGACAAATCTTTCTACTCCTGGTCTCTGATCCAGACAACTGAGGGTAAGTGCAGAAATGGTGGAAGCAGCATTAGATGTTCAGATAGGAGAATACTGAGAAAATGCTTTCCCTCAATTTTACAGAGATTTTGTGAGTTTTGTGTTTTCTTTCTGTTTTTATTCTGCTATTGATATGATATAGAAAAAGGTGCATTGTTATTTTTAAAAGGCTGTGGAGAACAGTATGAGAGAAATTAAGAATATGAAAGGAGCACCACAGAAGTTAAAGGAAGGTCTGACAGAGAATTAGAAAGATAGATGAAGCTTTTTTCTCCTTTCCTTGAGGTAAAGCAGAATATTCCCTGAAGTGCTTGAAGGCAGATGTTGTCTTGGGGTGAGACATATCCACAGAGCATCTGGTATTCTGTTTATTGAATGAATTTCCTACTACTCCTTTCTGAATTGCACCAAGGCTGCTCTTTGCAGGTGCAGCTTTGATAGAACTCAAAGGCAGGATGGGGCATACAGAGGTATTCCATATGGCTGTGGCCTTCTGTGGCTTTCAAGAAAGGTATATTTAGCCTTGTTCATTTACTGGGCAAGTGTGAAACAGAAGAAGGCAATGAATCACTAAGTGGTGGCAGATGCTACTTGCTAAAGGAGTTGTTACATAGCATTTTACAAGGCTTGGGCATTTTACAAGTATATCTAACTTTGTTTAAAACCCACAAAACTTAAGGACCAACCAATTTCTGCCATTGATTTCAATATGATCTAAATGCTATCAACTAAATCTTTCTCAAAGTCAGAATATGTGTGAGATGTATATGTTTTGAATTACAAAACTGATTGGTGTCTTCCTGCACCATGATGTCAAGAAGTATTTGTCTCCACGTATGATGAAAATTTCCTGAATTGAAGGGAATAATGGAAGGCTCTTGTGCATACTGTAAACTCAGTAAGTTAAATTTTCTGTGACAATCTGGTTCCATTTAATGAATCTCTTGTACTCCCTTTTCAGGCACTGTCATTTTTAATGAGTCAATTTTTAACTGTTTTTATATAGTTTTTATTGTAACCAATCCCAAGATCTTAGGATATAGGGCAAGATAGTAATGTAGAAATACTATAGTCTGAGGATATGGATAAGCTGATTGTAAGGTTTTGACCCACCACATATTTGTCCAACCCTTTTCCCATCATGGGCTTCAGCCCTAACAGGAGAGTCCAAGAAATGGTGCACTGCCTGTTAAGTTTTAATTCTGTCCAGAGGGAGCCCTAGTCTATGGGAGATCTGGAGTAACTGTAATTCATCTATTTTCAAAAAAATGTTTAAACATGAGCTTACCATTCCCTGCACAGTAATTTCTAGTTACCCTTGTAGTAAGAGAATAAGGATAGTACATATGTGATAGTCAGAACAACATATATAATATTTACATAATCGTCAGTATTTTAAACTAACTCTCAGTGTATTTGTGCAACTTATTAGAATATTAAACAGGAAATGGTATATCCTGCTTTGTACAATTTAAAAAAATATTCCTCTTAACATCTTAGTGAGTAAAGGTGGTACCTGATCAGATCTGCAGCCTATAAATGTTTTTAAAGTTCAGGGGGTTGCTAATAATTCCTGTCTGTGGAAAACCAGGTAGTAAAACAGCCAGAGTTATACTAAATAAGATGTATTTAGCAGTAAAATAATGGTTTCCTTTGACAGAAGAAATTTAAGTGCCCATTTCTTATCATCTGAACAAGCCATCTTATTTAGAAGTAACTGTTGTTTTCAACTTCCCTCTTTGTTAACATAAATCTGCTTGAAAAGGGAGGTAAAATCAATAGCATTGGTGTAAACTGAAGTTGTAGCTGTATAATCAAAATTTGCCAGAGACTGGTCAACTTGAAAGCAAATGTGTAAATTAAAACCTGGCAGCACTTTACTACATCTAATTCATTTCTCTGCTGCCTCTGCAAAAGAAAGAGGAATCGCTTAAGCCATTGCTATTAAAAATGGCAGATGTATGTCTGTGATTGGTATAGCTACTAAATGTACCTATTTTATTTCAGAATTATGCTTGAAATGTACAAGAAAATCATCTTAATATTGCCAGAAGTATTGAAAAATTGGAGTTATTTGCTTGAATTGTTTATCAATGAGTATGCTTTCTGGAAACCTCTGCAATTCAGTGGATGTGGTTTGACATCAAACATTTATTATCCTTCCTCATATGTTCCTTAGCTTAAACGTTTAACTCCCTTTTTTAAAAACAAAATTGTCACACTAGAATGTATGTGATGAAATGCTGATATATCAAAAATACTTTTATGGGAAGATTGTTGTGCTTTTTTCTCTATTATTTAAATTCTGAAGAAGACACATATATATTTCAGTGTTCATTTTCCTCATAGAAGGTTGGCCAAACATACTTGCAAACATGATTTTCCATGTGGGAGGAACTGTAAAAGGCACAGTCCAGATTTTTTACCTCATGAGTGGTAGAAGCTTGTGCAACAGAATGGCTCATTACCTTCCTTTGTCTTTCCCAAGTATTATTTTGGTTGTTGGCTCATAGAATCATGGTTGGAACCATTTAAGCCATTTAGCTTCCACCTCATACAGGAATTGAAATTAAAGCATTCATGAAATATGGCTCTTCAGCCTTTAAGTGTCTATAGCAAGGCTACTTCTGCATGGGAGGAGAACAGGACTTCTGTAGTCTGCAGCACTTGCTTTGTCCTTGAAATTGGAAGATGTGGCACCTGCACATCCCATAGATCTTATTGTTTGCAGATGTTGTTAAGCAGAGAATGAAAATTACCTGGCTTTGAAGTTTCCAACTGGTCCAATTGAGGAACACACAGGAAATAACCTAGAAGTGGGCATTTTCTCTCTGGCCACCACTATCCTTCTGTACAGTAGCAAATTAAGATGAATAAGCAAATGTAGTTGGCAGGTGCCTTTGAATGGCATTTCCCATTCTGGAAAAAGTCTGTTTCTGCCATCTGATGTGGGCTGCAGGCCTGCTTCATGTGATGACAAATAGTCAGTGTGCCTTTCTAGCCCCTTCCATGCGGTCTTTTTGAGCAGTGCAGATATAGCCCAGAAGAAAGATCACTCTTTCTCTTTGGTTCCATTGTTAACCAAAAGGGTTTTCTTCTGAAAAAAGCTTTAGGGCTGTGTGACCAGTTTATTACTATAGCCAGTAGCACCTGGCATACAAATGCACACCTGAAGCCATCATACACATTGTACACTGAAGCCTGAAGCGCGCTATAAATCCCTTTGATTCCTCAATGTTTCAGATCAAAGTCTTCTATGTTAAACTTCAGAAATAGTCCAATAACTCCATATATGATGTTTCTGAGTGCTTATAGGTGCCCCCTGAGCTCTGAGAACTCTTGGCCCTGTAGTACACTATTTATTAATAAGTGGTTTAAATGATGTTAGATTCCAGTGACCACGAGCCTAGTCAATATAATTAAAGATTACTCAATGATCAAAATTGCAATATAACAAAATCTGGAAGGTCACAAATTCCCCAACTCTGTTCTAGGTTAACATAATTTTTTCATATAAAACTAAGAGATTTCAACCTGCTTCCAATTTCTGTTTTAAATTGTGAAACAACTTTGACTAAATGTATAAACAATATCTTCATATAGCTTTTTCTCCCCACTTTTCAGACACTTTTATTTTAATATGTTTATAGTTGGTTTTAAATGTTGTAACCTGCCCTGAGACCTTCGGGTACAAGGTGGGATAAAAATGCAAATAAATAAATAAATAAAATGGCCTAATAGGTACACTTATGGACCATTGCCATCGTGGCTGCTCAGAAGCGCCCTATAGATTCCTTGGACTGGTCCAGCAGTGGGCCTCTTTAAACAGCTCCACAGTATTGCCTCCACGGTATAGTCCAGAAGGGGGTGCTTCTGCAGCCCAGTCATCGAAGCTTGCATGAGTTTCAGAGATGAGGCTGTGGAGGTCCCCATTAGTCCCAGTGATGTTCTCCTTCACAACCAGAAATAGACGAACATATACCCTCATGCACTGCATGTAATATTTGAACAGCAGAAACATGGACCAATCACATCAAAAGCTAGGCCATTCTTGTGCTGGTAGCACTGTTCACCTGAATTGGAACAGGGAAGGTGCATCTGCGTATCTGCCAGTGTTGGACCAACGTTCTAGGCCTTGCAATGTGAATGGCAACCTCTGCCCATGTAATGGACCACACACTGGAGCCCTTGGTGAGAAAAACGTAAAATTTAAGGAAGACGATGTACTTGAATAAATTACTGGTTTATAGGAGATCGTCTCCTATTCAAGACAGATAATTTTAGCAGTTCCTTAACTGATTCATGATACTTGAAGTTCTTGATGCATTAAAAAATGTTTCAATTTAATGATATTTTTTGTTTTAGATTTGTTTCATCCATGAATATTTTTTCATTTTCTTTTTTCATTTAAGATTCCAGAAGTTTATTTTATTAGAGATCCTCACACTTTCCTCCTTACAAAGGACTTTATTAAGGTATACATGGGCTGTATGAATGCAGAGAAATTGCAGAAGACGGTAGCTGCATGTCCTTACAGGTTAACATTTTCACATGCATTTCCAGCTACTTGAAATAGGAATGGTTAGCTGGTTAACTGAAGCATGCTTGAAAGGAGAAGCAAAGCTTGTCTACAAAATACTAACACTTGGATGAGTCTGCAGCCTGAGAGAAGAGCACCCGGTGAATTTTCTGGACTTTTTTCATGGCTGACTTGGGATATGCTTGCATTGTCAAGGAGTGTGTTGACCTATCTCTTTGATGCATATTGATTATGACAATCACTCTCCTTTCCCTGCAGGCCATGGAGGCACAGATACAGAACTTTGGACAGACGCCATCTCAGTTGCTTATTGAGCCACATCCGCCTCGGAGCTCTGCCATGCACCTGGTGAGATATAACTGCTTGTTGGGAATTTATTTCCTCTGAATCTGAGAATCCTTTGTAGGTCATAAAATACCAATTTAAGTAACACTTTCTCTTTATGTGATTTGAGTTTCCCACAAATTCTGCATGTTTTACTGTATACAGAAAAATTGTGTGCTGTAAGATGTGGCCGACAGTCAACTAATCTCATTTTGTCCGTTTCTTGATTTTCTGTTAACAAGCGATGATCATCATAAATATGTATTTGATGAATGCCGTTGTGTAAAACAAAAAGCCTAGAAGATTCTCTTATGTTGGATATCGTATTGCAGAAGGGAAAAGAAGCATTAGGAAATGATTTACGTGATTTATGAACATTGGCTACTTGTCAGAAGTGAGGAATTGTAGTTCAAATCATGTGGGAAACCTCCAGCCCACTCTCCAGAGAGGACACTGCGTGCACTTTAACTTCAGTTTGAACTCCAGATCATTCCTAAACCATTCTTTTCTGTATTTATTCTGGAGGAAAAAAAATTATCTTGTTCAACTGGAAACTGAGATCTGTTTCCATTTTTGCTGCATTCTTGGACATCCTAGTACCAGGACTTTTCTTTAGGATTCATCAAATTCAAAGCTATCATGTTTTCATTTTCTCTCCCCATAGAAATTTGAAGAATAAAGTGTAAGACTCTAGAAGACATTTTAGTGTTTGTTTAGACCAGGGGTCCTCAAACTATGGCCCGTGAGCCACATGCGGCCCACCAAAGACATTTATTCGGCATGCTGGGTGTTTTTGCTGCCGCTGCATGTCCTACATAGGAATTTGTTCATACTTTAAAACAAAAACAAAAACTATATTCCGGCCCTCCAATGGTTTGAGGGACAGTGAACTGGCCCCGTTTAAAAAGTCTGAGGACCCCTGGTTTAGACATAAGAAAAGGGGTACCTCAGAGGTCCCTTTGAGAGACAGTGTGTGGCCCTCATTTTCCCAAGCCTTCTCTAATTCACCTTTTCCAGCACAGAATGTTCATGAGAGGAGCAGACTGGTGCGTGAACAATTTCGCCTCCAAGCCTTCTCAAAGGCACTTCAGAGATGCTTTTTTGTTGTTTGTCTGATCACAGCCCAAGAGTACATAATTTGATTATAACCATGTTCTCATTACAGCATCCCCAATAGCACCATTTTAATAGCAACAATAATGCAGGAAACAAACAAAAAATCACACAAACTAATCTAGGGATGAGTATGACCTAATTTTAAAATTCAACAAACTTTTTTTTAATTTTTTTAAGTACTTTTGTGAGACTGGGCAGTAAAATAAAAAAAAAATTCGTTGAATTTTAAATTTAAATCATACTCATCCCTAGATTAGTTTGTGTGATTCTTTTTTTTGCGGGGGGGGGGGGGATAGTGATATTGACTGCCATTGTCTGATGTCATTGTACCAACACACAATTAAGTTCAGCTCAAATCTGATTTTATTAGCTATAACTGTGTTATTAAGATATTCTTAAATTCTGTTCATGGCAGATAAACAAGTGCTGACCCAAAAGCTTTCTGCCTGGAGAATCCCCTATAGTTACCCTATTAAATAGAGAAAGGTTGGAGTGTAGAGCACAGGGTAGTCATTCAGATAAATTTCAAGAGCACCTAAGGGCACTGAACGGGAGGAGGGACTTATATTACATGCCCTCTATGCCTCCTTCTCACACTGATTCCATAATTCTGTGTCCAGAGCAAGGATAGTAGAACAGCAATCTTAACACACTAAGAGCAAGCCTAGTTGAATTAAAAGCTGAGGGTTATTTCGAAATAGTATTATTTATTTTATCTATCCATCCATCTTTTATATCTAATTTCTTTAAAATACTTTCGGGGTGAATGGCAATAAAACATATTCACACAGAAATCTTTTTTTAAAAAAAGTCAACAGAAAGTCTAACTACTAGAATCACATTGCATAAGTGAGCTATGATAATATGTTCTATGGACAAGAGATGCTATTGTGTGGAACAGGCAGTGTTTCTTTTGAAAGTTTATGGGGTGCTTTCTGTCAATGCTAATAAAATCAGATTTGCCATTCTTCGGAACTAGTAGTCAAGTTTCTCCAAGTTATAATTTTTGATCCATGTATTAAATACATAAATAAATATAATAAAGTATACATTATGGCTTACTTTTGTGATACTTCTATTTGAATAATGTCTTTAGTACATGAAGTGCTGTAACCATTGCATTGACTTTTTCTTGCTGTTAACCTGATTTTATCATTTCATACCCTGTAATGATAACCTACTGGACCTAATCTTTCCTATTCTCTGTTTGCCTCATGTAATGCTCCGGTAATAGCTTTGCTAATTTTGCTGTCCTGTATTTGTAGATTAGATGTGCAGATAGCATTGTTTCCCCTGTATGTGTGCAAATGCATCCTGAAGCTCTTAACCTCGTTTTCCCCTCAGACCTCCTCACTAATTGTGTTATCCCTTCTGTTTTCTTCTGCTCTCTTCTCCTTTCTACTCAACAGTGTTTCCTTCCACAGAGTCCGCTTATGTTTAAAGATCAGATGCAGCAGGATGTTATAATGGTTCTCAAATTTCCATCAAACTCTCCTGTCACACATGTGGCAGCCAACACGCTTCCCCATCTAACCATTCCTGCTGTGGTAACTGTGACCTGCAGTCGGCTCTTTGCAGTGAATAGATGGCACAACACAGTAGGTAAGTTTCTTTCAGCAGTTTTTGTCCTGGACTTCATACAGAACTTTCCAGAGTGACAAATAAGATTGTACTTTTATTTGTGTGGGGGTTACGGTCCCCCAATGTGGCATGCAAACAGAAACTGCTCAAATCAACTTCACTACAGAACTGGGAGTTAGGGGGACTGCAGCCATGGCTCTTACATTTTTCAGTTTGAGGCCAGAAGGAGGAATGGACAAGAGCTATCTCTGGGAAGATGTTGGTGATCCATTCATTTTTAAAAGTCACAGTGCTGGCTGTTGCAGGGTGGAACAATGGAGTTGCTGAAGCAGAAGGCAGTGCAAGGGAAAGGGATCTCATTCATCCAATGCCTATTGTTCTTCTTGTTGTTGTTGTTTTGCAGTCAAGTTTCCAAGAATAAGAGATAGTTGGGTTGAACTGATGATCCTGCAGAGAAGACCTAAGTGGAGGCCCCTTCTTTCCACCGCTAACAGAGGTGGAGGAAAACAAACTTGTATCTTAAGTGGTTCCTGTACATTTTTAAACTACTGGATCATTGCCTGGACAGCCATCTCCCAACAGATTACCCTCATTTGTTCAACTTCAAGTCTTAAATTCACAAACAGAGGAGTAGGTTGAGCAACAAGTCATTCCAGCCACAGCTGCACCTCCTTTTCAACCCATCAACTGTATCACTGGGAGCCAACCCATGTGTAGATTAAGGTGGATCATAGTTTGTCAGATGTGCAGTAGAGAAATTGTATTGACAGAAATGGTATCAGTCAAGAATTGACTATAGATTTTGTTTTGGCTGTTGCTATCTTCCTTAAACCAAATATTTCTGGTAAGATGTAAAAACAGATTATAATGTCAATTGTGAGCTCTCATGTCTAGTATGCATTATTTTCCTTCCAATCTGCATTTTCTGCAGTGTGCTTTTCTCTGCCTGAAAAGTGCATTGTTTCTTCCATTGCACCATTTTTAGGTGTACCCATATTGGGCGCGTCTCCATTGTCTCTTTTTGCTTCCCTCTTGTGTTGGATTTTAAAGATGCGGGTTGTAATTTGAAATAAAACATCCCCATGTGGTTTGGGGCAACGTGGATTTAAAAAGTACTTTCCTGTCTCCATGCAAACCACTTTGTGAGCCCGCATCTTTTTCTCCCCACCCCCACCCCCTGCCCGCTGAGGAGATGAAAGGCAAAAACCTCAATCCAGAACACAAAATCATCTCTTTACTTGGCTGCCAAGAGTTAAAAGCAGTTACTGAAAGCAGCTCACTCTCTCCATAACTAATGCTTGCAACACAGTTACAAGCAAAACTGAAAGCAGGCTCCCTTCAGCTGTCAAATTCAGCTGCCTGCATTCACGTAATGGCCCCTTATTAGCGCAAAACCAGACCTGCGAAGTGAAACTAAGGGTGTTTTCCCACTGTCACTGTCCACTGTACTTAATAGGTACTTCTAGTGACAGTGGAAAAACACCCTTAGTTTCACTTCAGAGGCTGTATTATTAGGAGGGGGAGGGAGAGATTTGCTTGCTGAGAAACAATCTCTGTGGTAATGATAATGAAAATTAGTATCACCTGTTAGCTAGCACAAAATCTCTCTTCCCCTCCGAAGTGAAATAATGTGACAGTTTGGAGCTGTGCTTGCTGGCTGAAAGAGCTGAATGCAGCTGATTCTGACAGCCAGTTCTTCTGCAGAGATAAAAAATGCCTAAAAATTCAGTGGAATATGGGAGAAGATGTGGAGAAAACGTCTCCATGCTCCCAGGAAAACCCACGGCTTTCCAAAAGTGTGGAGGTAGTCTTGTTTAAAGGGGTTTTTTTTTCTGCCGCGGATTTTCCTTCTTTGTGGCTCTGGAAGCCCAGAGTAAAGCTCTGCATGCAGACGCCCAGAAGCAAAAGAAGCTTTTTAATGGATTTTTCTTTGCATGTAGACGGGGCCATATTGTGAATTTATAGAGGCATTCCCTCCTCTGTTTTTCTATCAAGGAAAACCAATCAGTTGTGGAAATACAGGATGCTGGCCCTATGGTGGTTATGAGAAGCAACAGATTCCTACGTTTAGTTTTTTTTATGTTTTTAGTTTACACTATACAGTAGCTGCGCAGATGGGAGCAGAGGAAATACATGACTGAGTGGGACTAAACATAAAAAAGGAACAATTTTGTTTAGAAGCAGAGAGGCACAGGATCTGTTTTGCACAGGAGCAGAGAACAGAGGCCTTTTCGCACATGCGGTTATGGAACGCACGGAAGACAGCCCGGAAGGTGGCATTCACATTGCCGTGGCCGGGTTTCCATCCCAGCCGTTCTGGAATGTCTTCCGTGCGTTCCAGATGTAGAGCACTTTAAAGTGCTCTACATCCATTCCTGGCCATTCGGGGAGGGAAGCGTTCGCACACGCTTCCCTCCCTGACTGCTGTGGGCACGCCCCCTGCCGCCAGCATTGGCTGAAAATCGCTGGTAGATGGGACAGGGGACCCACCAATTTGTGGGTCCCCTATCCCATCTATCAGGGTCGCTGATGCTGTCCCATCTACTAGGGTTGCTGATGCTGGTAGATGGGAGAGGGGACCCACCAATTTGTGGGTCCCTTCTCCCATCTACCAGCCTCGGCAACCCAGGTAGATGGGAAAGGGGACCCACAGTCAGGAAAAGTAATGAACTGAGTGTATATTTTCTGTTTTTGATGTGTTCTCTCTGTCATGAAATTCAAGAAGTTATGAGTTTTTTATTTAGTGAAACTCGAGAGGGAGTCGGGAGACCACCACAGAAAAAGTTATCTTGTATGTCCCTACACACACACACACCAGACCTCTGAGATAGGAGGAACTGGAAGAAGGCCCTCTCCTTGAGATTTCAGTATATGGGCAGGTCTGCGTGGGCAAAGCACTCTGTCAGATACTTGTGTGTAGTTCAATTATAAGTAAAGGATAAGGGAGATGAACCCACTACTACTACTACTGTTACTTTTGTATTATGCTATGCTGTTTTGAATGATTTATTTTTCCAGCCTGTTTATTTCAAGCTTTGGGGAGACAGCTTGGAGTGATGGGTTGTGACAGGCATTTTAGCATCTGTTATCTTAGTACCCACCTTGATACCTTGTTGGACACCTCTGCCATCATTCTGAATTAACAATGCAGACAGGGGGACAACAAATGTACTGCTCCTCATCTCATCTAGTTCCACTCAGTGACTGAAGATATTTATAAGTGAGTTGGCAATTGAAAAAGAAAATGCAGTGGAAAAGAGAAACGGATATAATATAGCAAGAAGGGGAAAATGAGGAGGCACATAACAGAATGAGAGGGAGGTAGCAAAAGGGAAGCAGGAATCCACCAGAGAAGAGCTGAGAGGATTTGACATCTTCATTCTCTTCTGCTCTGTTCTGTCATCCACTTTGGAATGAGCCCATCTCTATTTCTATATCCACAGCAAGCATCATGTACACACAGTTTAAATAGTTTAGATATTTTCAAGCTAAGATCTTTACAACAAAGCAAAAAATATCCATCATTACCAGCATGGTCATAGCACACCCATGAAATGGGTCCCAGAGCATTTGTTACAGAACTCTCTGTCTCTGGTAGAGAATGACCTTCTTCTATCACACTTGTTGAAGCAGAGGTTGAAAAGCTGCAAAGATGTTAGTGCAGGGGTCTCAAACTGCGGCCTTTCAGGTTTTCTTGAGCTACAATTACTAGAACAGTATGCTAGAAATGGAATGTTGAAGTTATTATTTGGCAAATTTTGGAGGACCACCGTTTAGGAACCCCTGTTTAAATGGGATTGCCTTCTGTTCCTCCACTTAGCTCTATGTTTCAAGTTGACTGTAAGCACAAATGAGAAATCACATCTCACTTATGGCAGACTTGTTATTCTAAGAGTTTGTACAAAACTGCACAGTTTTCCTTTTCTAAAATATTGGTGCATTTCCTGGGCTATTTTACTCTGGACTATTAAAAACAGAATCTCTGCTTTTAAAGTATAAGAATCGATCCTTCTGTATTAGATTAGACTTCTTAATAGATTTTCTGGTTCTTGATTACTTAAGGTCTCAGAGGAGCCCCTGGGTATTCTTTGGACCAAGCTCATCATCTTCCTATCGAAATGGATCCCTTGATTGGTATGTCAAAAACAATAGCTGTTTATTAGAAAGCAGTATGTGTAAAACAAAGTGAAATGGTTCATTTCTATAGCATGTTTCACTGTGAATTGGAAGATGGAAGAGAGGAAAAGAGTGAGGTTCTTCCACCTCCAGTTTTATGGAATGAAAAAATTAATAATAACAAGTAAGCCATAGCAGCACCAAAATTTATGCCTGCTGGTAAAGACTAAAAGTGTTCATCCACGTCAGGAAGACCGTAATTATTTCCTGTCGATTGCCTCTGTACTCCGCATATGCACATTTTATGCCGTTTAAAGGCTCATGAAGTGATTCTGTTAGGGCTTCTCTGAACCAGCACTTGTTTTGTGTCCCTGGTTGCAGCTTGCCACCATATCCCCATTTCAGCAGTTCAAATGGTTCAGCTGTCTGAACCTCACCCAGGCTGATTTGGCCAATCCAAACTGGCTCAGTACAGATCGGACAACTGAACTTCCAAGCTGGGTGGCAGTAGTTTTGTGTAATGGAAAGGGAGCTCATGCCAAGCTCTTATTTCACTCCCTGTTGTATTTAGGATGGAATCACATAGGTACTTACTACATAAACCACATCAAAAGTGGTCATCTCCTGGTGCTAGTCATGGGAAAGGATAATCATTTTCTTCCCCATGTTCCTTACAGTGGCCCATATATGATTGTATCTTTAAACTCTAAATTATGCTCTGGGTAGAAGTTACTATGTAGTTATGTTTAAATTAGTAATTATAAAACAAGAGGCCATATTATTCTGTGCTAGAGATAAGAGGGATAGGTAGAATGGAATGGAAATTTATATGGAATAATTCAGGGAATAGGTTTAGAAGCAAGGAAGAAACTTCTTCTGGGATAGATTGATCAGTGACCCTTAAAGTTTTTTCCCTTCTTTATAACTTGTAATATTCATCTCCAGGGACTAATTTGCTTTAAGGTATGTTAATCTGTCCAGGGTCATGAGGCCAGATAGACTCTTAAACTGCATGATGATGTAATACTTTGCGATGTTTCTTTCTACTTCAGCTGGAATCTTAAATACTGTATGTGTAACTCTTTCATATTTCTAAAAATTAGCATAACTATTATATGGTTAAGCAAATCCATTGTTCACTGTAAGCTAGAGATTATTATTATTACTTACTGCATTTGTATGTTTACCATCATCCAAAGATCCCATGGTCGGTCACAACATGCAATAAAAATAGAAGCACTAAAACATATTTAAAATATAAACCATCCCATCAATCTCTTAAAAAAATTGCACCACAAAAATCATGCTGAAAAACTGGGTTTGTTTGTTTCTCTTTTTCTCTCTCTCTAATAATAATAATAAATAATTTTTTTTATAGCCAATAACTCTGGTGTGAACAAACGTCAAATCACAGACCTTGTGGATCAAAGCATTCAGATCAATGCTCACTGTTTTGTGGTCACAGCAGATAATCGCTATATTCTTATCTGTGGTTTCTGGGACAAAAGCTTTAGAGTGTATTCTACAGAAACAGGTAAATTTCAGACATAGGATGTTAATGTCCATGGTTTTATGCAGATATCCTAATTAAGTTACCCGATTTGGTAGTTCGGTAATTTGTAGTAGCAACAATACAAGCGAGTTGTTTAGCATTTGGATGAAAGAGCCAAATATCTACTAAATAGTATAGGGAATAATTTATTTGGATAATTAAAAGTATTTAAAATTTGTTGGTTTAAAAGCTACTGAGAGGAAATAGGGCCCCACCATACCATATTCTGGCATGGGGACAGCAGGCCCCTATTCCAGGATATAATACAGAAAAGGGAGCCAAGTGAAAAAGGCCGAAGTCACGGCACCTCTGAAGGGACTCACATTTCCCTGGGTTAGAATTTTCCTCTCAGTAGTCAGTGGGCCCTTTCTGTGCTTATTTGTTAATTTGGATTAAAGAGCATCTTAGTACACTTTGTCTGCATGAGACTAATGTTAATACAGATCAGATCTGTGCTAAGGGCTCAGTAACCCGATTAGTTGTAGACCTGATAAATCGGTTTGCATCTATATAAAGTATTATTTAAACTTGAAGGAGTTTTTGAAAGGTTTTGAAAGCCTGGTGGTGGCAACATTATTGGTGTGTCTAATTCTGGAGGCAGTAAAGTAGAGGAGGATAATTGTAGGCTGATAACACTAGATTTCAGGGCACCCCACTAGCGTATCACTGAGTCCAACACTGCAGGCATGATACTGGGGACCTGGAGTTTTATAGAGATAGTGATACCATTAACATTTTCTTGCTTCTATTGCAGGCATTATGTTTTAAAAAACAAAAATTCATGACTCGTCATCTGTTTGTGTTGTAGGCAAACTAACTCAGATTGTGTTTGGCCATTGGGATGTGGTCACTTGCCTTGCCAGATCAGAATCTTACATTGGCGGAGATTGCTACATAGTCTCTGGCTCTCGTGATGCTACATTACTGCTTTGGTACTGGAGTGGCCGTCATCATATAATTGGTGATAATCCAAATAGCAGTAAGTTCATGATACATTTATTTTGGACTTTTCATTCTTGGCATTACAGCTTTGATATGTAAAACATAACCAAATATTTGTTGTTTTTATATTACTTTTTTGGTATACCTAAGGGTGTTTTTCCACTGTCACTAAAAGTACCCATTAAGTACCCATTAATGGGTATGTAATGACATTTTTGTACTCATTAATGGGTACTTAATGGGTACTTCTAGTGACAGTGGAAAAACATCCTAAATCTTTCTGGACTGTAAGCTTGCTTTAAAACTATTTAAACCTTATAAACAATCAAGAAATAATGCAAGCAGTGAAAAGTTTGGTTGGAAATAGCCTGCAGAATTTAAGATGGCTTGCTGCTTTTGGAGGAACAAAACAGGCATTTGTACAGCCTGGGAGAAAGTTTAAGTAGTTTCCCAAATTCTGCTCAAGCATACTTCATAAAGCCACAGTCTTTAGATCGCTACTTCATACATCTGGCCTCAATGATGTTGTTTCTGCCAAAGTGGTTTGGCCCTTACAGTGTCTGGTGCTGTTTCAGTATTTTTGGCATCTGTATTTGTTGCCATTTGTAGGATTAACTATGAAATGCACATTTATTTACAGCATGGTATAGGGCTATTGATAATATAATCTTCTGTATGTCTACTTGGGATTAAATCACAATAAGCTGTACTTTGTTTTAGATAATCAAATATAGGATTGTCACATTAGGGACATAATTTTACGAATGTCATTTTCTAACAGTGCTCAACAGAGTTCACAAGTGTGTTCCAAGTTTATATCATGCTGATATTCCTGAATGTCTGTCAGGATGAAGCCTAACATCTGATTTAATAATACTTGCTTTCCAGATTTTTAAAAACATCTGCTAATCTTGTTAGATGTGTTAGGACATGATCCAGACAACATTAATCATACTTAAGCTCCCCAAGCTACAAGGAGACAGTTAAGCGTGTGGGACTGTAAGCTCTCAGCTTTAGCTGAATTGCACCTAGTGGAATTTCCACCATTCCAGATTGAGGAAATGAAGTACCTCTCTTTTATTAAAGCATCAATAATTAATAAATATACCGTTTTCATAAGATTAGAAGCCTGGGCAGTGATATGTAGAATCATCCCCTCGATTGTATAGAACAAAATCTAGGACAGCAGCTCAGATACAAGGATTTGCTTCAAAGGAAATATCAGTATAATAAAGGGGAACACTACAACCCTTTTTATATTAGCGCTATGTTAATTCTTGAATGTCGAAGCATGCTGTCTGCATGTTGTTTCCCTCCTCCACTGTCAGGTCAAAGATAATCTTCGATTTGACAGTGGTGGTGGGGTGTCTGCCTCCCCCTTCCCTAGTCAAGAGAGGCTCCGATTTTGTCTTGAGAAAGAGAATCCTCTTTCATGTTCCTCTGAGTGAAGATTGGTACCTCTTCTGACTCAATCAGGATCATAGTTTGGGGGAGGAGATGCTCCTGCTGTCAGATTCAAAGTGGGAGATCCCCAGCTTTGAAGCTGATATTTGGGGGGGATTAATAAAACAGGAATGGCCCCATGGTGCCATTGAGGGGACCAGTAAGTAAATCCAAGTGGCAAAGGTCGCAGTAGCAGGGCCACCGCTTCAAGAGAGAAAGCTCTTTAAAGGGCTCTTCAAACATAACAGAGCATATGATGGCTTAGCTGGAGGAAGAGTGTGGCATCCATGCAGACACTTTGCTTTTCCATTGTGCCTTCAAGTTACCATACATGCTCCTTGCAGATCCTGCAAAATGTATAAAGTTACTACCTTTCTCCCAATGCACCCATATAGCAGCTTCTCCCTGTCCACCATGGCTGTCTTGTCTTAGCTATCATCACTCCAGATGTTAACCTACAAGGGTTAATTGTCTTGGTACACCCATAGGTGATAGTCTTCACTTGCTATGTCACAGTACCAACTGAGGGATTTAACTAATTCTTTCATAACCTCTTGTTGACCCATGACTGCTAATTCACTGGGTTTCCCCAGTTAATTTACTTCTAAAAGTTATTCTAGTCTCTATTGCTTGTGTAGATATCTGTTAGCAGTAGGGTAATATTCAGATTTTATATTTAAACTGGGAGAGTTATCTTTATATATATATATATAAAGTATAAAATAAAACAATTACTATTCCTGTGCATTTACTGCCAGGAGATTAGGGTTTATCTTGTAAGAAAAATGAAAGTGAGA
The DNA here is from genome assembly GCA_023333525.1 of Aspidoscelis tigris stejnegeri. Lineage (NCBI taxonomy): Eukaryota > Metazoa > Chordata > Lepidosauria > Squamata > Teiidae > Aspidoscelis > Aspidoscelis tigris. The sequence goes on along the minus strand of JALMGA010000001.1, from coordinate 247,327,627 downwards.
TGTACAGTGTAGATTAAATCCAATTAGTTAACATCTTTAAAACAAATCTCTAGGAAGATGCAGATAATATTTTCAGAAAAGGATTAGTTTCTCAAAAGCTGTCATCTGGAGATACAGATAAGATATTTTATATCACAGAGCATAAGGAGGCAAAGAATTTAAAAGAAAAATGTCAGGTTATAGTAATTATGTGGGCTAGGTGCTTGACTTTCTAATGATCCTTTAAGCTGAAAGACAGTTAATTATCAATTTCAGCTTCAGTGCATCCAATTACCAAATGGAACTTCAGTTGTTTCAGAAAATCATGTGAAAGAAGGTTTCTTTTTCCCTTTTTTTTTAAGATCAGTACTTGCTAACTATGTGTGTTGAGAACTTCATGTGCATGTCTGAGCACCCATACATTCACACGTTCATCTCACCGCATGGTTTTTAATAATTACTAGAAGATATTGCTAACTTGCAAGACACTCCTATTTTAGTTTTCCCAGTATTTGTTCGACTGAGGCAACAGTCCAGTACATACCAACTGAGGGTGAGTCCTTCTGAGCTTTTCCAAATGGACATCTATAGGGATATTAGCTCATGTATATAAACTGCCCAGATGCATAAACTACACATGTAAGTAGTTTAAACTGTCATCAGAATTTGCTTGTTGATTATTTAACATCTGAATATTTAGAGCAGAATGAAGTCTTTATTGCTGTAAAGTAGTATGGTTTGGAATTCCCAATTCTGGACTGCAGAACTGCACTACTGATAGTGATGGCCTGGAACAGATACAACCTGTGTTTCTTTCCATAAATCTTTGTCAAATACTTCCAGTCCATTCATATTTGCTAGGAAAATAAACTGTAACTTTGGAATTCGGTTAAAGGATTCCCCAGTATTTCAAAATGAGGTCTTTGCAGATAGAAATTTTGAGGCATACACCTCAGTTATTTTGCTTTGCTGTGCCAGATGCTGACATAGGTACCATTTTACATCAGGCTATCTAAAATTGTTGGAGAAAGCAAGTCTTTTTATTCTGCCATTCACTAAAACCAGTCCTTTTCCCATGCTGAACAACTGAAAATCTCATTTTCACTGAACATGAATTTGTGTAATTTCTTTTGTAAGTCTCGTCTTCATAAAATAAGTTCCTCTTTATAAGTGCTTTGGTAAGCTGTATTCCTCTTTCACAAAAGGAATCCTTTTAATAAATCCCTGAAAAACTAAAATTGTGAAGAAGAAAATACCTACTGAGGGACAGATGTTTTCTTCTAAAACAGACACAAATTCAGAAACTAATTTGGAAGTGATAAAAATTAATTTGCACACTTTAATTGGAACCATCTCTCTGCATGAAAAGGAGGAGTATGGAGCTAGCAGCTTGTGCTAAGAGCTGATTGAATTTTTGTCATGTAGGTGTGCTGGACTTGGCCGCTTATCCTCTTGAGCCTATCTGTGCAATATATTGTGTTCAGCCTTTGACTAGTTTCTTTAAAAAAGATCAATGCTATTCCTGTTGTGTCCCCAGAGTCTGAAACTTCATTGATCTTGGGACTTGACATTTCTCATTACATTCAGATAGGCACCAGAGGTGTAAGTTAGCCTTCCTTTTCCTGGCTGGGTTTTCATTGTACACTATGAGAATGTTGTACCAAGCAATCCAAAGCTTAAAGGCATGAAAGTGCATTTTGTCTTGCTTCTTTTTACATATACTTTAAGGGAGTGTTCAACACTTCAGTAAATGAATACAGTAAAGTGCCCTATTGCATTGGAAATACTAAAATCTCTGTAAAGAACTCCCAGGACAGAGTAAAACTGATTTTATGAACAATACTTCAGAAGGCATTTAAGTCACATGTGTATGTATTTCAAATTCTAAAAGAAATCCTTTATTTTAATTGGTCAGATGAGAATATTAGACTTTAAGAGTCTCCTTTTTTCATCTGGACCTCTTAGACAATTCTGGCATGCAAGTCAGACCCATTGCTTCTAATGTATTGTTATTGATTGATACCACCAACTTAGAAAAGACAGGAGTGACTTGCCACTACCTTCTTGAGGGAGGACACTTGGGTCACTCTTGTAAATTCTCTGCTTTCCAGGCTGTTGCTGCTGTACCACTGCAGCTGATTCAGCAGTTCATTCAAATCACAGTGAAAGTGCAATGGACCAATTCAGGAGTAAGACAATTATTCTTTAGTCTTCTTAAGAAGCAGGAGCAGGAAGACTTTCACAATTCTTGTTGAAACAAATGAGGCCAGGAAAAATGAAATGTGTTGCAAGGATTCCCCTCCCCCCAATCATGTCAGCACAGCCAGCTTTCTGAGTGTAAAGGCTTGGTTCCCATGGTGCAAGGTTTTCTTTTAATCTGCTGAATTATCCACTCGTCTGAAAAATCAAACCTCTATGCTCCTCCTTATCCTTCAGCCCTGCCTGACTTGTATGGGTTAACTTCTACATTTCAAAATCAGCTTGAGTCTGTGATTTTCAGGATGAACCTCCAGGCAAGTTCACACTGGCCTGAGCAGAGCCTCCTTTAGCCTGCCAGATTGTGTGGAAGGGAGGCTCCTAGAACACTGGCCATTACAGAGTCACCCTCAGACACTTGCAGAGCATGGGGAGGGTTAGTAGCCAATAATTTAGCTGAAGTGTTAGTCCTAATGCTGCTTTCATAGATTTTTTGTGCCTAGTTCCCTTATCAGTACACAAGTACACCCACAATTTTTGTTGCACAGCACTCTGTGGACCACCCGGGAATCTCTTATTCAAGCATGCCAGATTCCTGTCACGATCTCCCGCCATGTTTCCAGTTCCAGGATCCAGCAAACCATCTTGTGGGGAGGGCACAGGACCGAGCATTGTAGTTGGTTTTCCATTAAATTTGAGTACAGGTATTATATAGGAGAACTCCACCTCAGTGGGTGGTTCCCTGCCGAGTTGCCTCTAGCCCATGTCAACTCCAAATTAGGTAAAACCATTGAGGGAATGATGACCAAAGAAGACAGGGACACAGGCTAAATGAAGGTGGACTATTTAATAGAAGAACCTCTATCCCGGACCAGCCTACAACAAGCAAATGGTAACAGCAAGGCCATTTTCAATAACCTTCACAATCATACAAACAAAAGTGTAACAGAATACCACTGCCTTTGTGCATGAGTAATAGAGGAAGTCAGTGGGGGAAATGCAAAGCAGGGACATGCACATACTTCTAGTGCTTTCTTATGTTGAGTCCTCACTTTATCATGTTTCTTGAAATTCTACTGTTATGTTCAGCTTTCACCACCTTACCCCTCGTTATTGTTAGATGCACTCATGATAAGTTCAGCCTCTGATGAGTGAATAAACACCATTTTAAGCTGTCTTTATGACAGTGTCATAGTTCTTCCTAGTATCTTAAATTCTATCCATCCATCCTGTTGTCTTCTGCTCCCCTCAGCATTGCTAACCATAGTACTTTTTAGTCCTTTTCATGCCCCAAGTATATACCCTCAGTATTAGGGTAGTTAACAATAGGAATTAAAAACAGCAGTTAAAAAAATGCTAAAAGCTATATCAAACAAATAAGTTCTGACAAGGTGTGGGAAGCTACCCAGTGCTGGTCCCTAGCATGTCTGTGAAAAGATTATTCTAGCACCTGAGAGTCGTAATGAGGAAGCTCTCCCTTGGGGCTCCATTCCTCCATAACCTTTTCTGATGATGGAATCACAAGGAGAGCATCTCCATACGAGTATGTAAATTTCTGTTTTGCCTCAAATATAAAGGAGATTTATATTTCTTCAACTACATGGTATTCTAAGTAACCACATCCAAAGCCATCGTTTGAAGACATCTGTTTCTCCCCATCTTTCCAAACATCCAGTTTTCACAGCTATACATTTCCTTAGAAAAGGCAATTGCTTTAATAATTGTTTTCTTTGTGGAAAGTGTCCTTAATCTTCCTGAAGGATGCCTGGGAAGACCCTATTCTTTAACACAGAAATATAAATGTTGTACTAGCTGTCACCTCTAGGGTCTCAAAGTCTGGCCTAATGACTCATCCGTAGGTTAAAGCAGAGAAAAGGAACAGAGTTTCCAGGAAACTGCCCACTCAGGACCCTCTATCACATATACCTCACCAGGCAAGGGACTCCCTATTGATATATAATTCCTAGTTTTCTTTAGCTAAGAGTTCTTTCAAATGTGAGCCAGACTGCCTATTACTATTTTAAAAAAACCTTTTCCCATTGTACCTTTGACAGAGTGTTGCTGTGTGTTCAAGAACTTCAAAAAAGATGTTTCAATTTCATATAAGAAATGAGTTTACAAGAAAGGCGGCAACTATCAGAATAATAAAAAAGCTTATTAATATTTCTCCTTCATTTTGAAACAGATGACATGTTGTCTTCCACAGAAACTAATCACTTATTATCTCTGTTGCAGAGAACAAAAGCGAGATTCTTATTTTGAATTACTCTCAGGGAATTGTGTTAGGAGCTCAATCTTATATATGTTATCATTTTGCCCTTAAGTGATTCTATTGTAGATATAAAGGTGCCACATTGGGGAAATTACTGTGAGTTCAAAGTGACGGTGTTTCAATTCACAGTGGTCAAGTTTCACCTGCAGCTCCCTCGGTGCCATAGCCTTTAACCTCTAGCTGCATCTATCAGTGGTGATGCGATGGTGACAGAATATTTTGCTAGATTTTGAATGATTGCTAGGGTCCATGGCATTCTGTCTTTTTCAGTGAAATGTAATGTGGGCTGAAAATCTCTCCTCCACACAGCAGCTAGGCAGGAGGAATATACCACTGATTAAAACTATATTTTCTTTCATTTGTCCCTAAAGGGGGAAATGATAGTCACTGTTATTGCAAAGCTATGATTGATCATAAAGGCTTTAGAAGTGTTGTATAACTCAGATTTCTTTGCTTTCAGGGACAATACTGGTCCTTGCAGACATTTGCCTTGGCAAATAAAGTGGATCACAGCACAGATTCAATTTAATTATAGATAACCTGCCGTTTCAGTGGGCACTGGGTATTTGGTATTCCAGAATCATGAGCAATAGAGATAATAGTACTGAAGGCTGCCTTTGCCTTCTTTTTTTAACTGCCTACCTCCAACAAAACAATACAAAACCCTTTTTCAAGGGCTAACTCATGTAATTCATATAAGAAGATATCAGTATCAAAATACGAATGTAAGAGAATAAATTCTGCTCTCTGCCTGCTGTGGTTTAGTATTTTCCTGTTTGGTTCATGACTTTTGTCTCCTGATGCATTTCCAATATAATCTTTGCTCTAAAATATTACCCTTCCAAGATCTAATCATGTAGCATGTACACACATAATTCAAGCCTTGTTAGTACGGCAGTCATTCATTGCTTCCCGTAAACTAGCTGTTAGGTCTGTAAAGGTGAAAGGCTGCACACAATCTTCAGGTGCTTCTATCATTACTTTAATGATTTGTTTCCACCATCACCTCCCACATCCTTGCTTACAAAGATCTTTCCAGATCACTGAGTCCCATGATCCAGATTACATGGTAGCATGGTTCAGATCAGCTCCGTCTGCACAGCCCAGGTAGTTCTGGAACACGGAGGCATGTTATTTGCACATCTCCCATGATCCTTGGTTCAGCTGACAACCCAATTAAAAGGGCCTACAATAGATCTGGATTAAGGGGCTCCTTAATCCTGATCACCAGTAAGTGCAGAGTCTTTCCTACGTTGTTCTCTTTTTATCTTGTGCCTGGGCATTCAGACGCTCTACATTCTTCCCAATACCCTTCTTCTCATTCTATCCATAAGCAGCTAAAGAAGATCAATCCAGATTCACTAATAACTATATTCATTTCTGTTTCTTTTCTGTAGTTATATAGCTGTTCATTGTGAGAACAAAGATGAACCTGTTTAATTTAAAAACAAAGGTTTGGCTCCCAAATGAATTTCTAGGCAGTGAGTAGTGGATAATTTGAGACCTGCAACGTAGCCTGCTTTGAAACAGCTCTGATTCCACAGGAAAATTATGCAGAAGAAATTCTAAAAGCAAACTTGACCTTGTAAGCTTAATAATGTGCAGCTGATAAAAGCCATGTGCAGGCTGATAGAGGCATGAAGAAAACTTTAGGTTCTTCAGTTCTGAATGATTCTGTTTTCAGGAATGTTCTTAAGAGTTAACGTGGCTTTGGAAAGCTTTTCATGAAGCTGTTGTTGGGTGGTATAGAAACTATGGAAAGTGTTTCTCAACACTTTGATAAGTATATTATCATTAAAAAAAACCTCAAACATTTTTCTGCATATCAAATATTATACTTTATGGCTTAATCAGCTCTAAAGGCTAGAATACAAGAACTGGCATTCCTTACAGGAATACTCTTATACAGCAAAGCATGAAGGCATTTGGGAGCCATCGTCTGACAGAAAATACTTCTCCAAAGCATCTACTTTCAAGAAAAGCTTTAATGTTGAAGGGAGTCTTTATTGGTGTAGAAATAGCACACCCAAGGAGGGGATTTTTATCTGGGTTCAGAGGAAACCTTTCCATCTTCTGTGGTCCCAGGCATTCCCATGCATTCTTAAAGTTGCTGCTTACCTACCAGTACCCATGCATTCAAATTAATTACAGGATGTGAGGGTGATCTGGCTGCGACTTCTGTCACCCCATTGATCGCCAGGATTGATTCAGCTGATCTGGCTGGCTAGGCCGGTGTCCCCTTCCTCCTTCGCTGCTCCATGTGCGCCCCCCACCCCCATAGCTGTGCACTCAGTGGAAGAGGACGACCATCCCAGGTCGAAGGAGTGTACTGTTCTTTGGTCATGGGTATATGATAGCTGTGCTCTCCTGCTAGAACTTCCAAACAAATTAATTACATACAAGGAGTTAACACCATAGCAACTGTAATGCAAACTAGAAGAATGTAGCAGGAGAAATTGTGCTGAGTTGCTCTTTTATTGTTACTCTTCTATACCTGGAGTACTAAAATGAACATGAGCATATTTTCATTAAGGCATCCTATTCCATAATTAAGTCTTTAAAAAAACCTTTTTGTCATTATGATGCAGTGGTTGGAATATTGACTATCCACTGCCTCTCAGTCTGACCTTTTTAAGAAAAGTGTTGGAGGGGGAGAATTGCAGATGCCACCCTGAACATCTTGAAGAAACAGTGAGCCATAACAAAATAAATGAGCACACTTGCTGCACTGAAGTAGGATATTCTGAAAGTGGGTTGTTCATGCCATGTTCCATAGTGGAGCTTTAAACCTAAACTTTTAGATGCTTACCAGCATTGAGTTTTATAAATTCAAGCTGCTGGCAGAAAACACAGACAGATCTTACATTGCTTTGCTCATACAAATGAGCATCAAGTTCAACTGAAATATCTCATATGTGGAAGCAAATGTAAAATCTATCTAGGGATGTGCACGAATATTCGTAACATTTGAAATTCATATGACATTTGAATTTGAATCAGATCTTGGCACATTTGAAGTCTGTCATTCAAATTCAAATAGTTTTGATACATTCGCATGAAGCTTTGTTACAAATTCATATGGGATTTATTTGGGATTCATGTAAGATTCATAGTGGGGATTCAAATTAAATTTGCCTTGAACATTCTATTTGAATTTGAATCCTACCACATTCGAAGAGGGTCTGTTTGAACAAATATTAATATTCTTGCATTCAATTATATACAAATCAAATACAAAAAAATTAGTGCACATCACTAATCTATACTAGCCTAAGATAATTTTATCTGACCATCTTATTTTGTAAGGAGCCATTGGAGAGGTGGTGGAGCAGGTCACAGATAAGAAACCTCCCTTTGATTTTCCCTACCAGTTTTCATTCAGTGAAGATCAAAACACATTTTGAAGACAAGCTTCCAGGCAGAGCTTTGCCCTGGCCCTACCTTGATCTCTGGGTCACCACTGCTTCTGGGGATGTAAGAAATCACAATGTTTTGATATTGCTTCTTACAATATAGAAAAGAACATTCTCCTCCAGCAACATAAATCAGGGCTGAAGTATGAGTTTAATTTGATTTATTGCTGCTGAATTTTATCTTTCATGGGGTTTGTTACCACTGCTTCCTTGCTATGTTTTAGGTGATTATCCAGCTCCCCGAGCTGTTCTAACTGGTCATGACCATGAAGTTGTCTGTGTATCAGTTTGCGCTGAGCTGGGACTTGTCATAAGTGGTGCTAAAGGTGAGTAGTCATTTTTTTTTTAGAACTTGGAACTTCATATCAGCAAGTGTAGCCTCCAGATAAATATGATCTTAGTATTATTCTGCAAGCTATATATTGTAGTTTTCTGTATCCTACCCCCTCCCCCCTGGAAGTTGAGCCATCAGCAATTTGACTATTTGGAATACCTTCCTTTTCACTCACCTGCCCTTGGCTGCTAAGAAGTCATTGATATTTACAAGCATCTCAGCTCTTGAAGTGTAAATCAAATAACTAGTGTTGTAGAATACTTTACCTTGTACTTTACCTTGTATATTGGAAGGTCTTTTTGTTTTTCAAAAGGTCATTGAAAAGCTTAGAGTAAGGGGGAAAATTGAAGGCATAATAAGCTGAGAATCTATGGTGCTTCTGAACTGAAGGTCCAGCATCATAGTAACCGAAATCAAGAAGTTATTAATATATTCTTAGTACTAAAGGATCTTTCTGGCACATGCTTTGCTTACAAATTATTATTACGTAGGTTCATGCAAACTGACCTCACCTATCTAATTCAGAAAAGAAACTATAGACTATAGACTATAAATGCAACAGTAATTCTGCACAACCCCTTTGGACTTTGGTAGCCACTGTCAGAGAATGCAGTGTTCACTTGATAGTGTGCATATAATTCCTCCCAGGAAATGCTCCATCAGCAAGGTATTGTGGCTTGGAGCACACCCTGACTACTTTATAGTGGTCTCATTAATATTTGCCAGTTGTGGGCAGCTCCAGACATCAACCATTTTCCCAGGCGATGCCACAAAAATCCCTCCAACCTACAGCTTCGGAGGCTGTTCTTCAGCCTTTGAAGAAGGCCAAGATGGAATCACAGACGAGCAGATAGCCCTTAGTACATTCTGCTGTGCACCACTCTAGTCTTGGCTCAAATTGAATGATGCAGAAGATGATTGGCCTCCATATTAGGGATGTGCACGGATATTCTAAAATTTGAAAATCTGATTAGAATCCATCGAATGTTGACATGCAAACTCAAATCGAATTTTTGAAAATCCGAATTTGCACATTCGGATGAATTTTGGATTTTTAAAAATCTGATACAGATTTTAGAATAATCTGAATGAACAGATTTGTATCTATCGTATACAAATATGTACAAAAATTATACATATTTGCGCATATATTGCAGGATGAAAACGATGCATACGGGATACGTATTTGCGCAAATTTGCATATCAGATATGAATCTTATCGACGTTTGTATATCCAGATGCAAATCGGATTTTTGAAAGTACAGATCCAGATAATCCAGATCCGAATTGGATTTTTGAAAATCTGGATTTTTGAAATCTGAATGGAATTGAATTTTTGAACATTCGAATCGAATTCAAATGTGAAAATTACATTCATGCACATCCCTACTCCATATATGCATCAAAGAATCTCCCAGTATTTTTAAATCCAAGATGTTATCAACTAGAATTCTAAGAGTAATGATTATAGGTTTCTGCAAAGGTATAGGATAAAACTTACAATTTTCCCAGAACTGCATTGGTAATACCACACATAATCGTTGCATTCTTAATATAGTTAGTGAGGCAGTAACCCATAATATCACTATTACAAGAAATCTCTAAATCATGCAGGATTTCCTATAATAGCAATGATTACTTATGTTTCTGGCACCTGTTTCATTATTATTTCATTTGGGCCTATACATCCCCAGACACCAGATTCAAACAGATGCAAGGCAGTAACATATGAAAATCTTGGTAGGCACTATGTAAATGTGTTTGTTGGAATAATCTACTAACTGGTAATATCAGTTTGTATAAAGTACAAATAGAAAAAACAATTATTTTTTTAAATGACAGTTATATACAAACTGTACCAGAAGACCAAAAACCCTAATCTGACAATTATGCTACTATTTTTACTAATTTATGTGCCTTTTTCCACTTAACTACCATGGGAAAGTATCCCACAGCAGTTAAGACTAGGGACATTGGCTAGTGTGCACACTGCAAGCACCAGCCAGTCCCAAACTTGATCTAGACCTACCTGGGTCTGGATGGAGTGCAAACAGCCCCATCTGGGTCTGTCTGCCTCACCATGGCAATAGCAGTGCATGCCCGGCCATTGCCATAGCACGTGACTGCACAGCTGCCCTGTTCTTTCCCCATGCACATCACAGTGTGAATGCTGTGGCTGTGGCTGTACTGGGCGTTGGGATGGAGGTGACACCATGAGGTGCATATGCTCTGTTCCAGACTGTGGTAGACTGCTCTGATTGGCCAAGTATGAACAGTCTCTTCATTCATTCATTCATTCATTCATTCATTCATTCATTCATTCATTGTGTTTCTATCCCACTCTATACCCAAAGATCTCAAGGCAGGTAACAACATTTAAAATCAGATATATATTAAAATAACAGTATATACTAAAACAGTAACAGTGTCAGTAAAATGGAAAGAGACAGTATATTCCCATTTAACCAAACACCAGGGCAAAGAGGTGTGTCTTCACCGCGTTCCTAAACATATACAGTGAAGGAGCCTGACGCACCTCAAAGGGCAAACTATTCCACAGGCTAGGGGCCATTACTGAGACGGCCCTCTCCTGGATGCCCACCCCTTTTACTACTGAGGGTGGTGGGACCACTAAGAGAGCCACCCCTCTAGATCTTAATGCACAGACAGGTCTATATGGCAGAAGGTGTTCCTTTAGATATTTGGGGCCCAAGTTATTTAGGGCCTTATAAGTCAAAGTTAACTGTTATATTGTATATTATCATTTGCATGTAATTATATTTTGATATTTTTTTTTCTATCTGCATTCTATACAGTCTGACAATACCATTAGTAAATTATTGCAGCTAGTATATTTACATGGTGCACACATTAGTTTTCTTTTGTTAGTACCTTGCTACTTGGCAACTAGCCAAGCAGTTGATACAACAGAGGGAAGTGAGGGGCTCCTTGGTTGGTTTCCTGGTTGCTACAAGGGGAATGATAACAAAACAAGCCAGCAGACACCAGGCAAGCCCAGGATTGCCTCCTGCATCCTTCAGGGGTGGCAAGAGGTGCCCTTAGTAAAGGAAATCTGTCTAAAACCTAATTTATATGGCAGGTAAAACACTTACTGAAGATCTTTTTGGCAAAATGCTTCTCTCTCACATCTGAAAGTAATGACCGTAGCAACTATGTTTGAATTAAAAGATCAATGTAAATCCCTAATGTAGAGAGATCAATGTTCAGATATTTCATAATATGGGTGGGGCTAAGCAGTCCTAAAAAGCAACTATACCAACTTAGTCTTTCAGGCTTCCTTCATACATAGAAAAGAAATGACTCAAAATCACTTTATTGATGGTAGAATTTGACAGTCACATTCTCATCTCAACTCCAATCCATCTTTTCTAGCTCAGACTGTTCATGGGTGTGGGAAGGGGCAGATGGTGTGTGAATTATCCTGCCTGTAAATCGTCTCTAAGCTATGAATGCAACCTCGGATCAGGGGTGGATTAGAGGGGAAATTGTCAGGCCAATGTACAAGGCTTATTGTATGGCACCAAACCTTGTTCTAATCTGTAGTGGGTCAGAACTTATGGGTAAGAAAAAATAATAAAAAATGCCCATGCCAATCAGCACAATAACTCTTCACCTTTCACTGACTGTGCCTATCTCCAGCCTATTGGAGAAGAAGACTATTTTCTGCATTTACACTGCAGTCCTTGGTAGGACATGGCAGAGCAGAAGTGAAAAAGCCAATGATTCATCAGATACAGAGCTGTGCCAGCTTGTTCTAGACCTGAGAAAGAATAGAGAAAAGCAGAAATGTGTCCCTTTAGTTCTCCTAGAGAGCCAAATCGTAACAACAAGAATAACATCTACTACCATTGACATCTTTAGTAATGTTACCTATTCTGGCTCAAAAATGGTAGAGATCCACGGACATTTTCAGAAAACAGCTGATCACCTATTGACAGAAATCTCCACTGAGGAAGAGGCATCTTTGCCCCATCATAACTTCTTCCACTGAGCAGATCCAGAACATTAGAAATGATCTCATACAGAGCCAAAACATCATGCTTGGCTTTTTTCTAGGTCCTACCTAGACTAACTGTGCTATGATTCTCCTCTGTGAAAGCATGAAATTACCATGTCTGATAGCATGCTATGCTTGAAAGGTATGCATTTTGGAACTGTTGTTTTTCCTGTGGTTAGAGTACTCCAGAATTCTTGTGACTTCATTTTTCTTTTGCCATAAGACCTTCTGCATAGATTGTCCAAGGTCATTCTTTTCTGCATATATTGTATTATTTTGCAATTTACAGAAGGACCTTGCCTGGTGCACACAATTACTGGAGACCTGCTCAGAGCACTGGAAGGGACAGAACACTGCCTGTATCCTCGCCTAATTTCAGTATCTAGTGAAGGCCACTGCATCATCTACTATGAACGAGGGAGATTCAGCAATTTTAGCATTAACGGAAAACTCTTAGCTCAGATGGAGATCAATGATTCGACCAGGGTAAATATTTTCCTTTATAACTTATTGTGATGCATCAGCAGCATTATTCTGATAAACCACGATTGGAACTAGTTCCAAATGCAGGAAAAACCATTTGCAAAAGAAGTGTTTCATCCCTAATCCTACTTGGAGTTAAAGTCCAAACTTTAAAGAGTAACACTAACAAATTTGTTAATTCACAATGATTTGTGGATATCTGGTTTAGACATAAAGATTTTTAAGTGTCTGTACATTAAAAGCTTAACCAGCCTGACATCTCAGTTGCTTTGAACAGGAGCCAAGATATGAATACTGTATAAGGCCCTGAAGAGGCAATTCATCACCAACACCTCAAGGAGGGTTAGGAAATGGCTGACTTGAGGTGTTTCTGATGGCACCTACTCTTATACTGCAAGTCTAGAAATGTCATTTACTGACTTCCTGTGAAATCTGTCTCTATTCTGCTTCTATCTGCCATTTGATTTTTTTTAAAGCCCTACAAGCAAGACCCCATTTAGGGAAGCTGTTTGATTTTACTACACATTAACATTTCATGGGCTGTAGCAACAAAGCCCTTGGCAACAACTTTTTAGAGTTTCTCCCACTCTCTTGGCTCTGTCTTTAATTCAGTAATGATATTCATGATTATAGTTATTATTCATGGTTTTAAGTGTAGGTTTGTTTTTGATTAGTCAGTATTGACTAATCAATAAACTGATCACGATATACATTAGCCATTTCACTGACTTTGTGCCCTCTGGGCAAAGGATAACAATTCCACTCAGCTCTAGCTACCATGGCTGTGCTGCCTGAGTGGACTGAAGAACTGGTCCAGCATACACTTTTGCAGGTTGACAAAAGCTGGGGCCTATTCATACTTAGGCCTCTGGTATGCAATTAGGACAGCTCTGGTCCAGATACTCTGTACCGGAGCTGTCCTAGAACTGTCCTAATTGCACACCAGAGGCCTGAGTGCAAATACCCCCTTTGGCTGCACCATAGTTTTCCTAATGAAATATTGTTTCTCCTTTACAGGCTATCCTCCTAAGCAGTGATGGGCAGAATCTTGTTACAGGTGGTGATAATGGAGTAGTAGAAGTATGGCAAGCTTGTGACTTTAAACAGCTCTACATTTACCCTGGATGTGATGCTGGCATTAGGGCCATGGACTTGTCCCATGATCAGAGGTGGGCTGCCGTCAGAGAAAGCAGCTGAGCATGCATCAGTTTGCCCATTTTAAGTTTCCTCGCTCATTCATCTTCCTGTTGAACTACACGTGACACAAGGATTAATCTGGATAGCTTCTAGTTTTGTGACTCAGTTCTGCTTCAGTCCCATGTTGAGTTTACAATTCAACCTACACTTCCTTGAATTTTAGAGTGGGAAATGATGTTTTACACGTGCACTCTCTTTTCACAATTAATGTAGTGCACATATGTTTGTGTATGTACACTCAAAATTCAAAATTATAATAAGAGAAGCCCATGTCTCCTCATATCTTTACAGATGTCCCTGCAGGCATTTGAGGCAATATGTTTTCATTTTTTGCATCACAAGCTGCATTGTGCTATAGCTCCCAACATCCCCAAAAAGAACACAGGGTGGGTGCCTAGGCTGTAAGTACTTTGTTAGGCCTGCGTCACAAAAGTGGAAACATGGGTGCACCTTATGTGACCTCAGCAGGGTTGCAGGGAAGATGTTCCCATGGAGCCACTTGCCCAGGCATCTTCATTGACTCAAGTGGAGGTACAGCCTTAACAACCTCCACTTCATAAGAACCTAAGAGGAGCCCTGCCAGATCAGACCACAACCCATCTATGCACGTCTATACCAGGCACCAACATTATCTGGCTTCAGTACCTGCTTAAAGCCTAACTCTTCAACCAAGCATGTGATGTTTAGCTTCTTCAGAGTATTGATCTGCAACTGAGTGAAGGAGGGTTATATTTTAAATAAGTTTTAGCCTATTTACCTTTTTATTGTTGTGGCCTGACCTGGGACCTTTGGATGAAGTGTAAGATATAAATAGACATAAGAACCTAAGAGGAGCCCTGCTGGATCAGGCCACAGCCCATCTAACCCAGCATTCTGTTGCACACAGTGGTCCACCAATTGCCCATGGGCATCTCAAGGAGAGACAAAGACAAACCTTCTCCTGTTCTCAGATCCCAGCAAATGGCCTTAGAGGCGTCCTGCCTGTCTCCACAGCCTGAAAGATGTACTTAGCCATTGATACATCTGTCATCCATAAATTTTGCATACACAAATAAAATAAAAATAAATAAAGTGAAGAGGAATTAGGCTATGACTTCACCTGCAGGATCATGGGTAGCAATGTGTAGAAGGGATGTGCAGACATGTTAAGCTCTCAATGAACTATTTGAGCTCAAAACGGAACAGCCTTAAGTTTTGAGTTTGAAAATATCTAATTAGTGTTGCTGTTGTGTGCTCAGCCATTCATTGAGGTTTAGGCACTGTTTTACTTGCACAAGCAGAGCATCCCATTTTTCAGTGTTTTTTCTTCATATACCTAATAACTAAGAAAGTGGCATTAAGGATAGTCTGGGATGGAAAAGGTGTCACAGGAGAGGCGAAGCTCTGATTGGAAAGAATTGTAAAATAAGCAAGTAAAATAAGATTCGTGCAGACTTAAAGTGAAATTTCCAGCCAGAGGCTCGCTTCATCCCCACTGCTCTTACAGAGGTCCTGCTGATTTGGAGCTGTGAAAATATGACTTTTGATGCACTTTCCACCCTACCATCCCTGACATTAGTGCCACTGAGTATTGTGAGACTAATTTCTAAAAAAGACATCATTAAGATTGCTTTCTCGTGTGATTTTTATGTTCTCAGCTGTCTTTTTTTCTTTTTCTTTTTTTCAGAACTCTTATTACTGGCATGGCTTCCGGTAGCATTGTAGCTTTTAATATAGATTTTAATCGGTGGCATTATGAGCATCAGAACAGATACTGAGCTGGAGTGAAGAACTGAACGCAAAGGTGAAACTGAGAGCACAAGTTGCTACTGAAAGGTATAATCTCTGGTGGGAAAACAAGTCAGCATTGACCTCCGTTGTACATTCCATTACACTCAGCAATAGCTGTACATTGTAGTCAGCAACCATTTTACTTTGTGTGTTTTTTCACAACCAAACACCAGCTGCTGCAGAAGCGAGCTTGTATCATGTAAATTATAATGACTTAGGAGATGTTTTGGTAATTATTTCATATACCTTTTGTTTACTGAGAAAAGTTAGGAGAGATCAGGTCACAAGAGACTTTTGACTATTCTGAGGAACCTTGTGCAGGTTGTTAACATTGTTTGACCCATGAATTTAGCATACATTTCCCATTTCCAGCCTTTTTTCAAGCTGAAAAATAATTAAAAGGATTAAAAACTACGTTTGATACTTTGTACATCAGATGCACATCTTAACTTTAAAGGGATACTTTTGTAAAAGTAAAACCTTGTATAAAGAACAAAAAAAGTTTCTTAATTTTATTGTGGAGTTACAACTTGCATGTACTTTGAACCTGATGTCTTGAAGAAACAGCGACATTTACAGGTTGAACTCAGCTGCCCACGAGCCCAGCTTGCATTCAAGGGTTGAAATGGGACGCAGGCCACAGTTTTGTCATTGCCACTGAAACATGGTTTGCACTTCTCAGTTTCAAATCTCAAGCCACCCCTTCTAAGTGGAGTTTTGCTCATGACATGAAACATTTGGATATGAAGCCATCGTTTGCCATATTTATGCATTGAAAAAGGAATAAGGTTATTCTTCCCTAGTTCATTTAACAGAGTGGTAGAAAGGCAGGAGCACAGAAGAGATGCTATGCTACAGTGCTTAAATGACGCCCACCAAAGCAAGATTGCTAGACTTCTAGATTCATCACATTTGGCATACTGTACATTGCAGGGAGAGAGCAATTGAGAGTTTCTCTTTGTTTCCCTGGAAATAAAGCTTGGTTAAAAAGAACCTTAGCTTCATTGGGGTTATTTGTTTACATTCTTCTAAAAATCACAGGTTAAACCACATTCTCCACTGAAGGCACTTCATATTTGACAATACCTGTAATACTGACTCATTGGGTTAATTTGCCACATATTATACAGATCAATTCACACGCCCAGGGGTATATACACTTTACTTCATGTTTCTTCTTTGTATATTTGGTGACTGTATTGTCATAGATGTACATATTGTGTCGGTAGGGCTATGAGGCATGTAACAGGAATGTAATTTTCTCAGACTTTACCCTCACTTGCAGTCATTTATTTAAAAAAGATAAAACAAGTGAAAGGATTCTTTGTACTGGCACTTTGCACCAGAAACATATCATTATTTATTGATGTGATTCTTATTTGTTATCCACCTTGTATTAGTAAGTTTTAGCACTAAATACCTTTCTTCATTGTTGTTTCTGAAACCATGAGGAATCAATGTAATGATTAAGTTATTCATCATTGGTCTGTAAGCAATATCTTGAGTTTGTAGCTTAGAATTGGGAGAATATTGAACATCTGGAAGATAAGTTCATTTCATCTCAAGATCATGGTGAAATATTTTGGATATATAAATTCCTTAAGCTATTGTAACCATGTTTTATTGCAAAGATGTAAAATATGCCAGATGTGTGTGAGTTGGAAATCAAAAAGAAAAATAAAATATGCAAAGAATTCATGGATTGCTTCTTGTTTTGTTTACCAATTTAAGCTATATGAAATGTTGTTGCTGGAAACAGAAGATAGAATTTACAGTTTTCTGTAGCGCTTAACAGAATTACTCTGAAGACTGAATACTATACATGCCTTCAATACAGAGGGTCTCAGATCTGCACAGTCACTGCCCATTAAACTAGACAGTGCTAATTCATTTGGACAAATAGGCAGGTTTCTATGGCGGTATCTCTGTGGCCCTGCAGAGGCCGCCTTCACCAGCTCCCAAGCACATTTCCGTGGGTCTCCACATTGTTCCAGCTCGGGAAGCGTGGAGGAAAAGCATGTTGACCACAGGGTGGGATGTTTCCTCTCTGCTAGCGCTCAACCCTTAGTTTGGCATACAGAGTCCATGGAAATGCTGCAGGCTGAATTAAGAACTGAGAATCCTGGGAGTGATACCTGAGACAACCCCCCCCCCTCCATGTGGCTTACCAAGCAGAAGGCATGGCTTTACTAACCTTCAGTAGAAGCTTAGTAAATGTTTGGTGAGAAGAAAAATCCCATCTTTGAGCAGCAAGGAATCATTTGAACTCCATGCAGATTTTTCTCATTCTCAACTGTGTCCAGGCAAAATATACTAGACACATTTACTGAAGGCATTTTTTCCCAAACTTCAGTCTATCGTGTATGACCTTCATGATCTCTACCATATTCAGGTGCTTCTGCATTATTATTTACTCACTTATTTGAGTAGGAAAACGTATTTTTTTGTCTGTGTGTGCCACTGGCGTTTTACTTTCCACATTTTGGGAAACACAGGCCTAAGGGAACATAGATATGTAAAAATTAAGGTCTGTGGTTTGCTGTAAACTGTGTTTACAACTCAAGGTACCTAGGAACATTTTTTGCACCTTTGTAATGTGCCAATAAAGGTGCATCCAATCTGGGAAGGATTGAGTGCTTGCATTTTGGATGCCCAACTCATCCCAAACTTACCTGGCACTTCATACGATACTGTATGAGCAGTAATCACCCTGCCACAGCAGTTACCATGTGTGCCACCCATTGCTGCAGTGACTGGGCAATGTGGCATGCAACTGTGGCTGTGGCACCCTATTTCATGCACCTTTCACTGGGTGGAGGTCCCAAGGGTGTGTGCCAGCATGTCCTAGCCTTTAGGCCAAGCACAAAAATGCCATAAAAGAATAAGCAAAAGAAATGGGAAATATAGTTATCTTTCACCAATGCTAAGGGAAATATCTGTGACTCTTTCCTTTTTATTCTTAAAGCCTTCACAAAGGCAATGCTCTAATTTTGAAATACAGATTTACTGATTATACTTCCGGACTCACTTTCTTCCCTGCTTCTTCCAGATGCCCTTCCATCCAGGCAAAAAGGGATGCAGCGAGAGACTGCAGGAGAGCAAACCTAATTAGGCCAGTTTACTGGAACAGTTCTTGCAGAAGCGGCTGAACGCTGGCAAGGAATCTCTTAGACTGCACATGTAATGCTACAAATGCTGTCTGTGAACAGTTGTTATGGAGGATGCTTGTTATAATACAGTGTATCAGCCCTGCTGACAGCAAAGCAGAATGTTTGAAGCAAACCCTTATGCTGCAGGGATAACAGCATCTGTAACAGACACACAGAGATAAAGGAGACTTCTGATAGTTTCAAGAGACATCCTTCATCTGGAAGATTTTTTTTCTTTTAAAGCACTAACGAAACCTAGTGTGCACGTATACTGATAACAGTTATTTCCTCCTGTGTATTTTCTGGAAATGGGTATCCAACATACAGTTGCTTTTCCCTGTGAAGCAGAAACCTTTCATGTGCCTTAAATAATGAACTATGTAAGCATTTTAAATTCACACTGATCTCACTGAAGGGCTTGTCATTTGTTTTGGGCAGAATCTAGATGTTGATTTTGGCTCTAATGCACGCTGGTCGAAGTGGACATGCCTGCATGGGGCCCTTTACAACCGGCAACCACTAGCCCTTTAAAGCCTTTTTTTCTGAGCCTTAAAACACTTAGCCACTGTGTTCACCCTGCGGTTTCACTGAAAGCAATGGTGAGATTATCACCATTGTCCCCAAGCCTGGCAGTGCACTGCTGGGAACAATCAGATGTTCATCAGGGTGTGACTGGCCACACAGTGCTGGGGAAGGGGTAAATTCTGATCCCTCCCATTCCAAAAGCTGGATGAGCATCATTGATGCCCCCAAACCCTCTCCCAAAATGCACCATTTGCCCACAGTGTAACATGGGGAAATCTGGATTTCCTGCTTCAGCTGGAAGCCTTCCCATTCACATCTGGATTCTATAGTCTTTTTCCTTTGAAACCAATAGGATATACTAATGTTGTCCAGATTGGAGCCTTTGCACAGTAGTCAAAAAGACGAGGATCGGAGGAACTTCCAGATGCTGCATCCACACTGCATGGAGCTGCTTCGTCACCAGAAGTGACTCTGCGCATGCAGGACTTCCTCCCATGCACATAGCAGTAGAGCTGTTTTAACTGCTCTTCCTCTGTACTAGCAGCAGGACTGGGACAGCCCTGCATACTTCATTCTCACCGCTTCCAGGGAGAAGAGGTGCAAATGGAGCTTCTGACTGGCAGCGCAGGTGTAGTTGCTCACAGTTTCACCGGGTTACTGCGGCAATGACGCTACACATGCGCACTGGTGCTGTTGCAACAGTGTGTTCGCCTCCATAATGGAGGTGATTTGCACTCCGCCAGCACCTAGTTAAGCACTGACTAAGTTTCAAATAGCTTGGGTGTCCTGAAGTGCAGACACCCAAACCATTCCAGAACTTTACTTTCCTGGGATGTTTTCCCAGGGAATTTGGATTGTGCAATGGCTCTGAGACTAGCCTGTCTTCATTTGCTGGTGCTCCTGCATCTCGGAAACTTGGCTCTAGCACTGGACAGGTCTGGAAGGCCAGCCAAGGCAGCAGACTTTGGCTTCATGCAGAAAATGTGTTGCATAGCTATCACTAGAAATCCAGCAACAATGCTGTAATAACTGCCCTTACTTGACTATCTGATGAAGTACATGCTCTTTTGCATTGCTGGGAACTTCAAGGAACTATCCAAGCAGGTGAGGAAAAAACAAAAGAAAAGAGACAGGCATGTAGCACGCTTTCAGAAGTCCTCAGTGAGGCAATATTGTATGCACTTCACCCGTGGCCAATCCACATTTGGCCTCATGGTAGACAATAGGATAACTTCTTGTAAGGAGCATCTGCTTTACCAGGGTTTGTTTTTTTTTTTCACTTACCTCTCTTAATCCAGATCTAAGATGATCCGGATCTAAGAAATGGGTCCTTCAACTAATCCAGATTTAGTAGATCCGGATCTAAGGAGGTACTCGATGAGTCTCCATAGGCGGTGTAGCACCCAATAGAATGAGTGCTAGGCATGCTCACAGTGAAAACGTCGGCGCACCCATGTGGCGATTCTACCCACGTTGGGCCTGTCGGTGACCCCATGTTTTTTGGAGGGCAATACGTGTGGGTGGGTGGGTGGGTGGGAACTCTGGAGCCACTCCAGAAAATCTTCAAATCGCTCTGGAGATTCTCCGGAGCTTGGCCAAAGCTCCATTGAAAGACCCCATAGAAATGGCCTGAACTCTGAAGTCTGTGCCATTCTCTGGAGTTTCATCAGAGCTGTCTTTGGAAATTAGGCACCAGCTTCAAAGTTTTGGGTTTGGGGGCACCACCACCCCATGGGTGCCCCTAGACCCCACTGCCCTATCACAGTGTGAACGAGCACCGTATAATCTGGATTTCTTGGCTGAAAACCGGATTGTAGACCCCCTTAATGGGTCTACAGAAAATGCGGATTATAAATCCTGAAGGACCCATTTAATTCGGATTTCCCTAGTACAGGTGGAAATAAATTTGGCTCTAATGGGATCTGCAGTGGAAACGTTGTCTTCCTGCTCTGAGCCTAATGGGTACTTAATGGGTACTTAGTGCTAGTGGAACCCCCCCCCCAGATGTTACCCTAATGTCTACTAGTGGTGGTGCATGAAATCGTGCACCACGTGCATCCCAACCCTTACCCGAAGCTTACCTTCTCCATCTAGAGCCATGACCATTTGCACCATTTCAAGTGCTAGAGGTCATCTCAGGTGCTGCATAAGCATGCTGGCACCTCAAACGACCCCAAATGCTACTGTGTGTGCATGGAGCTTCATCATCGCCATGGCAACGCTGCACATGCTGTTGCACCACGCTCCGCAAAGAAAATAGTGGTGCCTGGAGACAGGTAAGTCTCCAGGGTTCATGGCGCTTAGTCTGGCATGTATAGCATTCTCAAGTTAGAACACTAGTTTTACTATTGTTTTACAATTATTCTTAATGTTACTTTGTTACTGAGAACACTGTGAAAATCGACTATTTTTAACCAGGATCCTGGTAAATCTCCTTCCATATTGGGCCAGGACGCAGTTCTCACAGAAGTTATGTTCAGGGTCGGTGGCTGGCATCTGCACTGCAAATGCGGGTGACATCCACAGCTTATCTATGGCCACTTGAGGTGCAGATGATCCATCTCAGACCCATCCAAATTGTCACAGGAACATCTGCCACATGCCTGGCTATTGGCATGGCAATCGTGATGATGGGTAAGCGCCTAGACGGAGCGTCTACAGGTGAAGGAGCCGTTTCTTCCCCAGAAATGGCTTCTTCCATGGGGAGCTGATGCCACGTACTGTAGGTGTGGTGCAGGCTTAACTGCACCACACGTGCCCTATTTTATTTATTTATTTATTAAAAAATTATATCCATATGGTCCCAGGGCAGGCAACAATAAAAAAAGAACATGTAAAATAGTGAAACATGATTAAAATTATGTACCTACCGTACTCTAGCACAAGACCCAGAGCTCTGACTGGACCATTCACACCTCTTCCTGTCTGGCACAATGACACATGGTGTTACCAGTTTGCCCAAGTGATGGCACTGTGTATGTGTGCTGGTGTTGGCACCAAGGATTGAAGATGGTGGTGCCTAGACATCCATCCACCCGTCCTCTCATGTGAGATAAGCTGTGGACAGATTGGGGGAGGGTTCGTATGTGGATGCTTAGAGCAGAGGTGTCAAACTCAATTTGGCCGAGGGTCGGATTCAAAAAAAAAAAAAGATCTGTCAGGGCCAGGGGGCGTGACTGGGGGTGTGACTGGGGGGCGTGACCAGGGCACAGAGGAGGGGCTGGGGCGTGACCGGGGGCATGGCTGGGGCGTGGCCAGGGCACAGGGGACAGGTGGGGTGTGTGGCCGGGGCGTGGCTAGCTGTCCATGGCGGCGCCCGCACACTCGGACAGTGGAGGGTCCCGCCGCGTGCTCGCTCGCCCTCGCCTCGCCTCGCCTCGCCCGCGGGCCGTATCTTTGACATCCCTGGCTTAGAGGATACTAGCGTCATACCTCATATTTGACCGAGGCATAGTGCGAAAAGGCCAAACTTCTGTGTGACAGTGTCTCACAGAAGTTAAGTATACCAAACATACCTGAAACTTACCCAGCACCAGAAAAGTGGTCCTTATGTTCTTCCTTTCCACCATCACAGAGCAGTGAATTAAAATACAATTTTAATACAATATCATTTCTCATTCCCATATAGACTAATTCAGCATGGTAGCAATTTAGTCTGTCAGAACAGACTGTGAATAAAACATGGCTTTTGTGGCAAACTATAGGAAAAGCAAATAGGAATGCTCAGCGATGCGGCCCTAATTAGTGCTTGGAGCAATGAGCCAACTCCAGAAACGCTCTAATCAGCACCCATCATAGTCTCAATACTAGCTGCTTCGCTCTCTATGGGCAGACATTATGCTTATGAAGTGATCAAGCCATTAATTCCTAGCAGTGGCCCCAAAATTTCCTGTTCTGTAGAAACACATATACTGTGAAAATGTGAAAATCTGAGTCGTACACTATCTATTATGTGTAGGCTTCCTGCTCCCACAAATATGTTTTTTGCACAGAATCCCTGTGGTAGATGATAAATAGTTGCAAGGCTGAAAGGCTGTTGTAACTCACACAGCATGACTCGTTTTTAACTTAATGGAAGGAACTATTTTCCTCCAAAATGCATAATCAGGGCAGTTTTCTTACTGACTTAAATCATTATTTTTATATTTTAATGCACCTGGAATATTACAGCTGAGGCCACCCATTCCAGGGGAGAAAGAATTCTTTCTTTCTGCTTGTTTCAATCATTGAAGGCAGGCCCAGGGCTGTAGATCCTAATGGAGAAAATGGATTTTATTTATTTTTTTACAGGACAGGAACTACTACAGATTTACTCATTCCATCAATGCATGTGCATACCACCTTTCCAAAACTATTGCTCAAGATGGTTTGCAGCACCATAAAAATGTATGTAAGTCATTATCAAAATATAAAATGTATACCATCAACACAGTCAGGATAAAACAATAGAACAGAACACAGAACAAAACCACTGCAGTAGAGTCTTTTCTCACTGACCTTTGGGGTGAGGATGGGGAGCTTTCCCACACATTGCATCTGCACGTCACGAAACTGCTTCTCTACTAGAAATGATTGCACACATGGCGGAGTCGTCGTCTCCCCTCCGTGTGTATAGGGTGTGGAGCAGTTAAAACTGCAGCACACCTATACTAGCAGCAGGACTGTGATAGCCCTGCATGCTGCATCTGCACGTCTTCCAGGTCAAAGTGGTACCGCAGAGTATGTGACCAGCGGTGCAGGCATGACTGCACACTGTGTCGCCCTGTTGCAATGGCACCATGCAGGCCCACTGGTGCCTTTGCGGTGGCAAAGCAA
Organism: Aspidoscelis tigris stejnegeri; assembly: GCA_023333525.1. NCBI lineage: Eukaryota > Metazoa > Chordata > Lepidosauria > Squamata > Teiidae > Aspidoscelis > Aspidoscelis tigris. The sequence continues at coordinate 247,303,476 of JALMGA010000001.1, read as the reverse complement.
TTGCTGCCATAATGGCGGCAATTTGCACTTAGTCAGGGCCTAGGAGAGTGCTACCTAAGTTCTGAATGTTTTGGCTGTCCCTAAGTGTGGACACCCAAAGTATTCCTGAACTTCACTTCCCTGGGACGGGAGGCAAAATGCGAAAATACCTTGTATCCAACAGGAACAGTTCTCCTTATACCATCAAGAGAGCCAACTCCGGTAGTCTTCATTCCTCCACTGCCATAGTTCTTATACATTTCTGGCGGAATCAAACAAACCCAGCAGGCCTGAACACATCTGATTTGGCTGGTTCCTGAGCTTGATGCTTACATCGCTTTGCATTCTGTGTATGCTTCTGATACAGTCTGCATTGCCCTGGTGGGGATCCTTCTTGCTGTCTTTGCCAGAGTCCCAATCCACCGTCGCTGTTTCCCTGGGCACAACCACATGTATGTACCTGGTAATCCAATAAGAGTATGAATGGAACTGCATAAGAGAAAATGTTTTTGACAGTCTATAAAGCAATAATGGATTCATTCTGTGCTGTTAGCTCAGTGGTAAAACAAAAGCTTTGCAATTGTATGCAGAAGGTCCCAGTTAAATCCTAAGTATGTTTGGCAAGAGCAGGGAAAGGTGTTTCTCTAAAGCCCTGGCAGTCCCATCAGAGCAGCAATACTGTACAGAAAAAGCCAAAGGTCAGGAGCAGAATTATTCACCTCTCAATATTCCTTTGTAGCCACCGATGCACACAAGGGAGTTATCTTGTCAGTATATAGGCTTGTGCAGTCTTGTCAAACTTGTACAAGTGAAGGATCCTGACAAAGAAAACTAAGGGGGTGGAACCCACGGAGAGGAGGACATAGCTGCCACAGAATGGGTGCCTGGAAAACAAAGTGAGATACCTCTCCATGCTAATAAATTACCCAATTATGAAGCCATCTGATTAGACTTGCCTGGGCCAAAGTGGTCATTGAACCCCTGGCAAAAAAAGAAAAAATGGCATTATGCCAATCCCAAGAGGAGTCCCCATGTTCAATGGGCATAGAACGGTGACTGGTTTTCAGAAGGAAAGCTATGGTCGAACTGGAATGTCCTGGAATAGGAAACCACTGGCTGGTTTGAACCTTTAATGTACGTCTTTCTTATATTTTAGGTGCCATATATTACATATTATACTGTACATCTGTACATTTGTTTTTGATGTCTAAACATGTTGAAAGAAAGCAGGAAATGACGGGGAGGGAATTTGGCTCTGTTTTCATGTCATCTTTTTTCCTAGAATCTCATGATTTTACTCATGCATAGTTTTCCCCATTTTGTAAGGAGAAGCCCCATATGAGATGGGACCATCTACTAATTGATTTAAGGCTGCATCTCCATGACAGGGGATTGCAGTGCCTTAATTGGGGGGTGGTGGTGGTGCTTGCTCTTTTCCGGAAGCAAGGCGTGTGGTACCTGCATGTTGCATGCCTCACACACACATACATCCCCATGCGCACTTTGAAACTGGGGAATAAAGGTTTCCCATTTGTGAAGATGCCACCCATAGGCATTTTTCAGTGTACCAGAAATAGCTGTGAAAGTTGGCCATTTTCAGTGCAGTTAAAAATGATGTGTAGGCAGAACAGGGCCAGGTAGGTCACTCATGGGGCTTATGTGCATCTCTATGGCAGCAGAATAAGTGCCTGAGGACAGAATAGGACCTAAGAGTCCATTCTCCTGCTCTGTGTGAAGGACAGTTCAAGGATGCTTGCTGTGATGCTGCCATGACCTCAGCAGAAATCAGCCACTTTGTAGGCAAATGAAAGCAAGGTTTCATCCAGACTTCAGTGATCACCTCAGAGCAACTAAATCTTGACAGGAATGCAAAGTGTTGCTAGCAGAGCGCTTATAGTTCTCTCCTCTCCATTCACAACATTGTGTGCCTCCAGACAGTGTGTTAAAAATGCAGAGGTTACCTTTACTGCAAAGTAAAGTCCTTCTGCAGGAGAAAAACCCAGTTCAAATGGTTCACCTCCACATACTCAGATACTCCGTTACAGCAGCGAAGATCCATCCATTCATGTGCTCATCCCCTCTCTGTCAAATAGCTCTTCTGCTTCCTGGGTGAAGGCAAGTTCTCATGTCTTCTTATACAATTCACCTAAATGTGGAGGAACAGAATACTCTGCAGCGAATGTCCAAGTTAGTGTTTTGTTTTTGTTTTTACTCTGTAGTATTGGATTATGGAGTATTATGAAACTGGAGTATTATGAAACTGGTCTGGCAGGTTGAAAGCTGAAGTGCATTCCCTGTGGAGTTTTTTTGTTTGTGTGTGTGTTGACAGCTATTTTGTTTTGTTTTATTTTACTCCCTGTGGAGTTTTAATCCTGTCTGGAGTTAGACAAAAGGCCCTTTTGCACTCAAACTCCATGGGACAGCACAGCCATAACGGCAGCACACCACTCTCACGCAGTCTTCACACAGAAGTAAGTCAAAAGTCTGCATCTGGGGCTGCACCAGGAATGTCATAGGTGCTCCTAGTATAGCTGTGGAGCAATTACAGATCAGGGCTGGCCACCCGTGCTCAGAAGCTACCCGGGATGGAAGTTGCTCTGCAGTGTGTAGATGCTCCAAGCCAGAGAGTCCCTGGGTCATCTGTATCTTCAAAGTGCAAAAAGCCCCAATGTATCTTTTAGCTGCACACCTTCAGCACTTTTCCTCTCATTCCAAGCTGTTAAACCAACTTTCCTGATTTGTTTTCCTGTTCCTTTTTCTCTTCTGAGATAATTGAATTGGTTGCCCTTTACCTCTCTATGGCAAGCATGCCATTACTACACTGGTGTGGAGATGCTAGGCCCTTCAGGCCTCTACCAGGCACTTTCTGTTGCCGATTTGAATGTATCCTAGTTTGGTTACTCTTGAGTTCTGCTCCAATAATCTAACCATCACACTATGAGCAAATTGCAGCAGCAGACAAAGGATGATTTAGGCTGTAATAAAAATGCAGGCAGAAACCGAGAACACCACATGCGTACTGCTCTGGTAATAACTGCATACATTTTAAACAATGTTTATGGTGATAGTGGTTATTATTTATTTGTCCTCACCCTGATTTCCCAGAATGGTTTACATAACAAACTAAAGCTACATAAAAACACATTTCCCTCTGCATGAGCTCAGACCACTGCTGGTAACTGCTGGAGGATCTTTCCAGCTTGCTTTTTTTCTTTCATTCTGCCAGGCAAGATGGTTCTTCTGAAGACATTTGGGGGGAGGGGGAGCGAGGCCATTGCTCATAGCTGATGGGAGATGTTCCCAACTTGTTCTTAATCCTCCATTTCCCCAGGCAAAACGATACTTCTGATAACAGTTGAGGCAGCTTCACTGCTGTGGGTTTGTTTACATTTTTATCCCGGACGGATAACAGCATTTAAAATCACACATTGTTAAAAACAATAATACGTAGTATGTATTAAAACAATAGCATCTATAGTGGGAAGGGAAAGGTGTGTTCCCATTTAACCAAAGGCCAGGGCAAAGAGGTGTGTCTTCACTGCCTGTTGCCAATGTGATGGCTCTCCAAGTACCTGCACACAAATGGAGAACATTTTGCCATGGTGAGGGCCCAGCTCAGTACATGGGAAGGGGCTTCAAAGTGCCTGGGAGAGACACTCAAGACCTTCAGCAGAGGCTGGTGTTAGACACGGCTCCTTCAGTGCCCTTCCGATCTATTTTGATTGGCCTATGGAGAGACAACCCATGCACACTCAGTTACAAGGCTTGGTTTAACAAAAAGGAGCTGTTAACAAAATGAACATTTCAAATTCTTAGACGAGGTTCTTGGGCTGCAAATTTTATTATCATCTCCAAATCCCACTCCCATTTATTAGCCCACTGTGTTAAATATTTAAAATAAAACTGGAAATACACTTCCACTTGTAACATTCAGAATGTGGGGGGATACACTCATTAACACTATTCATAGATTTAATTGAGCATATTTATAAAGAATTTGACAAGAAAGCATTTTGCTTGCTAATGGTGGGCTTGATTATGATTATAAATGGTCCTAAAAGTATAATTTCTCAGTTAGATCCTGTGGAAAAGGACACAGAATTGCCCGAGTCTTTTAACCATTATAATGTGGAAATACTTAAATTATCTGTTTCATGGATACACAGACTACAGAAAACAAAAATTACAGAATCTTGTCATAAATATTGAGAGGTCCATTTGGGCATTCCATATATTTAAGCCAAATAACTACATACAGAACTGAAGGATGTTTAACAGCTTTATTACAGAAATGCGTTTCATGAACAAAGCTGGGCTTCTCTGCCATTCATGTGGTAAGACAAAAGAAGCCCTGTATTAGAGCATACACAGGCCGCATCACCATTACAAGCTTAATTCATTTTCGATACGATTTCAATCCTCGCAGACCCCACGTCAGTTTGGCTTAACACGCTTTCCGCATGTTAAATCACCCCAAAGCGTTGTAAATGTTAACCCTCATTTCCACAGGTCTCACTCCGGTTCGTGCACTTGATACTTGTTACATTTTTTACTGTGGGGACCATACCGTTTTAAGGGATGAGAATCCATGTTTAGGGTTTCCCTCCCCCAATAGCTTGCTTCCAAAGATAGTGATTTCAGTGTAAAAATCCACCCTTTACAGCAGCCGCTACACTGTAGCAATCCAACCACTTCACACCTGATAACAATGTTGCAATTTTGCACAATTCTTGGAGTTCTGACCTTTAGAAAGGGAAAGGAAGGCAGCTGCAGGTTCTGGGAGATGTGTGAATATTTAAAGCAAGGGGGCTTGAGTTGCCGCTGCTGCTGGGTGCCCTGGGCAATGGGGAGAGGAGGGCAAAGAATCGCTGGCTGCCCGCTGCCATTTTTCCTCCATCCAGGCAAGCGGCAGCCACCCAGCCACCCAGCTAGGCTCCGTGAAGGGGTCCCTTATGGGTGGCACATTCACGCCAGGAGGAAGAGGACAGGGCAACCCCGAAAAGCAGCTTTTAGAAAGTAGCCACTTGAGTCCCCCCCTTGAGTCACGTACGCGACCTACGATCCTCAGAATCCGGATCGAGTTGAAAGTAATGGGATCAGGCAAATTCGCGTTTGCATCCAGTTCTATTATTTCGGTTTAGGGAAACTGGATTAAGCTTATAATGGGGATGCGGCAATCGAGTTACACAGTATAGTGACAGGTGCTGTACTGGATTTGTGACTAGCTTAAGGGTAGGAAGCAGAGAGTAGTAATAAACGGCCAGTTCTCAGGGTGGAAAGAGGTAAAAAGTGGGGTCCCCCAAGGTTCAGTGTTGGGACCAATGCTTTTTAATTTATGCATCAGTCCTGCCACTTGACCAAGCGAATGAGATGGACTGGGAATTGCTAGGAGACAGGGGCCTATATAACTGCAGGTGCCTCTTTATAAATCTATGGTGAGGCCACATTTTGAATACTGTGTACAAGTCTGGTCACCACACCTCAAAAAGGATACTGTGGAACTGGAAAAGGTGCAGAAAAGGGCAACCAGAATGTTTAAGGGTCTGGAACACCTCCCTTACGAAATCAGGCTACAACGTCTAGGCCTCTTCAGCCTGGAGAGACGGCATTTAAGAGGAGACCTGATTGAAGTATATAAAATTATGCACAGTATAGAAAAGGTGGATAGAGAAAATTTCTTTTCTCTGTCACACAACACTAGAACCAGGGGGCACTCTATGAAGCTGATGGGTAAGATTGTTGGATCCGACAAGGGGAAGTATTTCTTCACCCAGAAGGTCATCAGTTTATGGAATGTGCTGCCGGAAAAGGTCGTAACAGCTACCAGCCTAGATGGCTTTAAGGTAGGGTTAGAAAAATTTATGGTTGACAGAAGTATCAATGACTACTAGAATGAATACCTAGGTACATCTTTCAGGCTGGGTAGGGGAAGGGAAGCAGGACATTTTTAAGGCCATTTGCTGGGCTTCAAGCAGGAAAAGGTTTGTCATTGTCTCTGCTTGAGATGCCCATGACATTTGGTGGGCCACGGTGTGCGATGGGATGCTGGACTAAATGGGCTCTGGCCTGATCCAGCAGGGCCTCTCTTATGTTCTTATGGGATGGAAAAAACAATCCCAATCCTAGCAGTAAGGTTCCCCATTACAAATCCCCATTTCTTTCCTTATAAGATCAGTCAGACTTCCAACTGGAACCTTGGACCTGTTTGCCCTTAGCATTATTTTGGGATATATCTCAGAATAGGATTCTGCTGTTCACATGTTAGTGAAGGTTACAGTAGGCCCCAGGTGAGACCTAAGAGAGTCTGTGTTAGCATGCAGATGACACACTTCTATGCTGAGATATATTCCAGAATACAACTAAGTGTGAATAGGCCTCCTTTCTCTCTCTTTTGATCTCTGGAGTCCCTGAAAATGGCTGAGCTGGTCTTTCCAAGAAATAAAAGAGAGGAACTGTAGCTATGAGAGCAATTAACCAAACCATTTTATGAAGCTGTTGATTATCCTTTCAATTGATTTTGAAGATAACTTCAGGGAAGACAAGCCACTGGCTTTCAAAAGATTCTGTGATTATTTAATAAGCTGCAAGAGAGAGCAACTTAGGGGACCATTATCTCAAAACAGGCAATCACACATGTGTCTCAAAAGTGCCTGTAACATTGTCGTATTAATGGCTGTCGCTTAGTTAGCCTTGACAGATAATAATTTCATGAAAATATTATAATAGCAAGACTCTCATCAATCTAGCATGCTTGTATTCCACTCTGGAGGCCATTTACCCTTTGCTATCACAGCCAAATCCTCTGAATTCAATCCAGGGTAGGACTGAAGTAATTCTTCATCAATATTACTGAATATATAGTCACACTAACACAGTAATGCATGGTTATGGTTTTTATAGCATAGAAACCAATCATTAGAGGTAATATAAGGAAATTGGGGTTGATGTGAACTGGGGTAAAATAGACATCACCCAAAGAACATTGAAGAAGAAGAAGAAGAAGAAGAAGAAGAAGAAGAAAGTGCAATACCTTTTAACACTCTCCACAGAAATAACTGAAATATTATTAATTTTGGACAGGAAGGAAAGATCATTGACACAAGACTTGTGAGTTACAGTTTCTGATTAGCAGCTTTATTTGTTTTTTTCTTTCTTTGCACAAGAGTTTACAAGAAAAGTTATACCTTTGTTTTTCTACGAAAACTATAGTATATACCAAACTGCTGTTAAATACAGGGTACGCATATGAGATTGTAAAAGTGCAGATCCAAGGCACTTTGATGTGAGATACAGCAGCATGAGTTTTAGATTTACTTTTTAAAACACGAGAGCAAAAAATAAAAAAAAATCCTGCATCTTTAAGTGTCTCTGGCATGAATGTTTTGGTTTCCCTTCCCTTGCAAGACTCTCCCAGAGACTCCCACATGAAACTAAATCCAGGTGTAGCTAGCAAAGGATTAGCCAGGCAGTTATCCTTGTTTAAAGGAGTATGTTCCAAGATAAAAGTGGGGTTCATTTAATTTGTTAATCAGGATTCAAGGATTCAAATGTCCCGTCGGAAGCTTTTCCAAACTGACACAGTGTTGAATGATAGAGTTAATATCACTTGACAGTTTGCCAGAAGCTATTAATTTAAACTCTCAGCTTTATTTCAGAGCCTGTTAATGTTGTTGTGCCCTTAGACGGACAGGGAAGCATCCAAGTTAAGAACATAACACGGTGGAGGTTGCTGTTACCCCCTTTCTTCCATCTAAAAGCCATTTGCAACACACACACCCATCCACATCACTCATGGGCCTGATTTACACAAACTCTTCAAAAATAAAAAGAAATGAAATCTCTCCTGTATTTATAACAGTCCCCTGCACTGGTCCAGAATTTATTTTTGAAAGTTGATAAACTCTCCTTCCAATTTAAATTGAGTAAGTAGGTGCAGCTGAGTAAATGCACAGGACACGGGCTGCCCCTATATGTTTTCACTTTAAAATTGCGTGGAGAAGGACACAGAGGGAAAAGTAAGCCGAGCAGAGATGCTGGGAAGGAGGCAGCCATTTATAAAAACAGAAAACCAGCTTTCTGCACAGAGGTTAGCGGTGTAATTGCCCAGGGTGCGATGCATTTGCATAGCAAACTAAATGGCTGGTGTGGAACAGTCCCCTGAGCATCTTCAGGGTACGAACTTTTTTTCTCTAGATAACTAGGTTATACAGCACACTTGCACTTCATGCAATTTATGAATTTGCTAAGGCAAGCTGACCATTAGTAAAACTGGGAGCAGCCAAAGAGTGAACATTGTGCAGCCAGGTTTAAAAAAACAAAACAAAACAAAACAAATTGCTCTGGTGACAATTCAATTTCTGTTTAAAAAATAGCCCAATCCAGCTAACATTCAGCATCTGCAACTTCTCAAATATGGGAATTCTGTGTAATTAGGCAGGACCCCTATTGCAGGCACGTACAGGGCCAACCACAAATTCCTTTGTGTACATGATGTAATTAAGTTAGAGCTTTTTCAAAAAAGGGAAAGAGTCTCTGTTAAATCACACACAAGCATGTAGAACCCTGAAATTATATGCAACACAAACTGCGCATTTTAATATTTTCAGGCATAAGGAGTGAATATCTTAATTTTCTAAATAATGTAACACACACACACCCCTAGTTAGTGGACAGTTACCTACCATGATCTATTCTTTGCTTCTTTTGGCCAACTGGGAAGAAAGTTCAGCCAAGTCCCTTTGATGGCAAACAAATTAAACAGGTTGTCAGGCAACATTGTACAAGGGGTTTTCAATAGTCCACACACACAAACTCACCTTATACACGATTTCTGATATTTTTGGCACTTACAGATCTGAAAGGTTCTGCAGGTTTCCATGGTATAACTTGGAAGACTGGAGAAGCTGCAGATGGTCTGGGAGAGCTATGCCAAGAACAGTGTCAATTCCATTGGCATGCAGGAACATCTGTATTTACCCTACAGTAGTTAACCCTCTGCACCAGCTTTAAGGCTGTGTGAAGAGTGCTACCATATCAGGCATCAGGTCCAGTGGAGACAGTTGTTCAGCCTGCCCATAGGTTGCGTACCAGCCTGCACTCCCAGGAAGATGCAAGGTGGGTGTGCAGTTTGCCTAACTAGTCTGCCCGTTGCCCTGACCTGCACTTTAACCTGCCCCCTGCCACCACTTGCCCCCTGCCCACCCCTTCCTGGCTTTGGGCACATGGACCACTAGTAAGAACATAAGAGGAACTCTGATGGAGCAGGCCACAGCCAATCTAGTCCAGCATCCTGTCTCACAAAGTGGCCCACCAAATGCTCATGGGCATCTCAAGCAGAGACAACGGAAAACCTTCCCCTGATCTCAAATCTCAACAAATGGCCTTAGAGTCATCCTGCTTGTCCTCCATGGCCTGAAAGATGGCTTCCATTCTAGTAGCGACTGGTACATCTGTCATCCATAAATTTGTCTAACCTTTTTTTTAAAGCCATCTGTTACCAGCTATGGCAGCAAATTCCATAGACAGATAGCCCTCTGGGTGAAGAAATTCTTCCCCTTCTGATCCGACTCTCCTACCCATCAGCTTTATAGAGCGCCCCCTGGTTCTAGTGGTGTGTGATAGAGAAAATAAGTTTTCTCTATCTACCTTTTCTATACCATGCATGATTTTATATACTTCAGTCAGGCCCCTTCTTAAATACCATCTTTCCAGGCTGAAGAGGCCTAGACGTTGCAGTCTGATTTTGTAAGGGGGGATGTTCCAGCCCCTTAAACATTCTGGTTGCTGTTTTCTGCACCTTTTCCAGTTCTACAATATCCTTTTTGAGGTGTGGTGACCAGACTTGTACACAATATTCCAAATGTGGCCTCACTATAGATTTATAAAGAGGCAAAATAACATTTGCTGACTTGTTTTCTATTCCCTCACTAATTATTCCCAACATTGAATTAACTTTTTTTTTATTTTTGCCACTGCTGCACACTGGGCTGACAGCTTCACTGAACTGTCCACCAGGACCCTAAGATCCCTTTCCTGGTGTGTTCCAGAAAGCTCGGACCCCATCAGTAATGACCCTGTTAACCAGGGCGTGTGTCTGGTCTATTAAAGGGGGTGGGAAATGGGGAAAAATAAATATCAGCTATCATGGAGTAGCTCTTCCTTGTGGATGCCAAAAGGCACGATCCCTTGAGATCCTCAGAGGCAAAGTTTTCAATGTATCCAATTCTTTCATACAAGTTGCACCTCATTAGACTTATACGTTTCCAAGTTTATAAAACAGCAAGTATATCTGTCCTTCCTTCTACACTGTTTCTGTTAGGCATGGTTGGATTTTTTTAATCCTTTCTTTATACCCAGTATGGTGTCAAAACAGTCAGATATGAGGATACCTCAAAGCATCTTGGGAATTCTTTTTTTCCTCAGAAGCCATCTTCTTGCTTATCTTTCCACAATGAAGGTGGCCTTTTGCAAGTTGGATGGAGGGAATTTTTGTGTGTGATTTTGTAGATTTTGGTGAATTCTGTTGCTTCTGAATTATATATCAAAGGTAGGAGACATACAGAGATTGAATCCAGACAGGAGGCCTTTTCGCACTACACTCGTTCCATTTGGAACGGGTGTAGGACGGGTGGCCTAAGACACTTCAGGATGCTTTCAGCATTCACACACAGGAGCACCGGAACGCGTGTAAACGCATTCCGGCGCGCCTGTGTGTGAATGGTAAAAGTGTTCCAAAGTGTCTTAGCTGGCAAAGGCCGGCCAGGGGCGGGGACACGGCAAGCGAGGCTGCCTCCCATTGGGTGCGAGCACCCAAGGGGCGGGCAGCGCTGTCAAGCGGCTGCTCCGCGTCTTGCCGGCTGCACGGGGCCGGATCGGGGCCTGTGCAGCTGGCAGGAAGATGCCTGGGCACCCAGGTGCCCATCGGAGGGCCCGGGGCAAGGTCCGTATGGGGCAGGAGCCCTTTGGAGATCAGAGCCCCTGGCTCCGATCTCCAAAGGCTTCCCCGCCACACGGATCGTGTCCATCTACGGGGTGCGGGCGCCTGGATCTAGGCGCCTGCACCCCGCAGATCAGTCCCCCACCCCCCACTCCCCAAAGCCCCCACCCCTAACCACGATCGCGCCCATCTTCGGGGTGTAGGCGCCTTGACCAGCCGTGATTAGCTGTATTTGTGGCCATAAATTATATCACACAGCAGTAAAACATGGTGTGGCATACATCAGTGGTGCAGCTGCAACAGACTGATGTGACAGGCTCCATAGAACATCTGTTGCTTTCAGTAGCCCACCTGATCAGAACCTAAATCAACATACTGGTTTTACATGAAAAATAATATCTCCTTATTCAAAGGCCCTCCTAGGGCCTGCTGTACACTACCCTAGGTTGCAGATAGCAGGTCCCTACCCTGGGATATAATCAGAAAAAGTCCCTTTGCAGAAAGGACTGTAGTTCCTCTATATGTGGTGCATTGCGTTGCATGAACTGAACTGTACTAAATAAGGAGGAAGACTATACAGTACATCCTTGTGCCTTACTCTTTGTCAGTACTCAGCAAATTATTTTCACAAAATGTTTGTCTCAATGAATATACATGTTCCAGCCCATAGTCACACCTTCACTTTAAACCTTCTTCAGCCCATCTTCAGCCTGACTTTTCACACCTTTTGATTTCTATTTTATTTGTGGATTTTCCACCCTCCATTTGGACTTTCCTGAATGGAAAGTCCACAAATAAAACGGATAGAAATGAAAAGGTGTGAGCAATCAGACCTGAAGATGGATTGAAGGAGGTTTAAAGTGAGGATGTGACCAAGACCCCACTGATATACATAGTGTAGAACTGCTCAGCCTGAACACAAATCCTTATGTGGAAGCCTCTTGAGCATTTCTTTCAGGAGAACCCATCAGGTGATGGTGTCTGCAGGCAAAAGTGACTGTGCAGGCAACAGCTGGTTCTGCTGCATCATGGACCACAATTAGAACATCATGGGATTCAGCTATAAAACTTACCTATTCCACTGTTTTTTAATGTTCCTTGCCAGGTTATTCCTCTTTGCCCAAATCTGGTCGATATTCCACAGCAGCGCAATACCTTAAACCCAGCATATTGGATCTAGCTCTGTGATCATGGATGCATCTAGATGTTGGTCATTTATTATGCTATATTTTCATATGCTGGAATAAAATATGGAATATCCATGCTTTATTCTGGAATATCCAAGTATAGCAGAATAAATAACCAACATCTGGACGCAGCACAAGTCAGACACATCAAATACTATTTTGAAATATTTAAGGATTTTTGACCCTGGCTGGGTGCAGTCTGAAATTATTCTTTTGTTTCCTGTACATTATTTAAATTCTTCACAGAGGCAAAGTCAAAAATGAATTTTGCTTATGGAGAAAAATAGGCATGAAACGTATTGCTTTAAAATGTTAACCTCTTGAGTACCTTTGATCTCCCTGGGAGATGCTTTGCCATTGCAAATGTCAGGCTACATATTACCATTTCCCTGAAAACATGAAACCAACATTGGCTAAAGCTAGCATTTTCTCTGTCCTCCACAGAATGAGGAAACACAGCAGTTTTATTCCACCATCTCTGCCAATATATTGAAATGGCAGGAGCCGAAATGATCCAGGCATGCTGCTTTGGATAGCATACAAGGTAGATCTCCACAAGTCGCACAGGAAAAGTGAGTAGGTGCAGTTAGAGGTGAAATAAAGCTAGATGACAACAGTCCTTTAACCGACCGAACAGCTCTGCTGTTAGATCACTTAAAGGCACAATGGGGGCAGAGAAATAAGCCTTCTTTGCCACAACCTCTACTGGCTTCATTACATGAAACTCCCCCTTGTACCAGGGAGCTGCAGTATAATCAGTGGCACTTGGGCACAACTGTGTCAAAAGCTCTACTCACTTCACAGTTCTAAATTGGACCAGAGCCTTGATAGGGACACCAGCCTTGTCAACTAGAAACTGTCTCAGAGCTATCAGGAATACACCAGGACAACAGAGGAGGAGGTTGATATAAACTTCAGTCACCAGCACTGTACCTCACACTGGCTGATGGCCCAACATAATTGGAGAGGGATCAGCCTCTCATCCTAGACTATCTTTACCTTGTCTCCTGTGACCCAGCACTGGTAGTAAGAGGAGCAGAGCCAGCTGATCACACTCAACCCTCTGCCTCCTCCTAATAGGCCCCTAACAGGCAATACTCTTAGGATTACACCATTCAGCCACTGTCCAACACCTTCTCCTGCTTAAAAAGCTGCCTGATTCCACCAAAGCAATCCTGCTTCAGCCTAACCAGGGACGTTTCTGCACTTAGTTTCCTGTCCATTGGACGGAAAAGTGCATAACAGACTTAACATGTACTAGCACTTGCACTTGGAAACATTACTACATGGTAGACTAACCCCCACACACCCAGACACTCACCTATGTCCAGTCACATGTCTGATCTCTGACAGGATGCCACCATTTTGATTGTGGCACCCAGTGCAACTGCGTGTGCCCCAGCGCCATCATGATGGCAGTGATGAGGCTCTGTACATACACAGTGGTGCTTGGGGTCATCTTAGGTGCAAATGGTTGTGGCGTAGATGTGTCAGGCAAGTTCTAGTAAATGTTAGTTTGCAAGTGGTAGAGGATTTTGTGCACCACAGCTAGTCTGCAATAGGTGAACATTTGGGTAAGCAGGGGGATAGGTAGCAAATGCCTCCTGCAAGTGCAGATGCACCCAGGTGTTAACCTATTGCAAACTATGAGGTGAAGTGTGAATTGGCCTCATGCTTCGGACTCAGCATCTTCAAATAGAGGTGAGGAAGGCAGCTAAAACAGGTAGGAGTTCTCCCAGCTGAGGAAAGAAACAGGTAGTGTAGCAAGCATCCAGAATCTCTGCTCTATTCTCTTTCATGCACACTTTTTGAGATATGTGGATTAGAGATGTTCACAAATATTCGCAGGCATTCAAAATCCGTTTGAATTTGCTGAATTTTGAATTTAAACATTCAAATCGAATTTTGAATTATGGATCTATTTGTTCAAATTATCCGGACATTCGCATGCGTACAGGTTCATACACGATGCATGCTTGAAGATCCACATCTTTCCTGCATCTACACATTTGTACAGATCCTTTTGGGATGAAAACAGGTTGCATATGTGATAACTACGAGATGCATACAGACGTGTACAGATGCATATGGATGTTTACAGATGTGGGGAAGATGCATACGTGCACATACAGATGTTGTCAACATTTGTATGTGTAGATTCAAATCAAAAATTCAAATGAATAGATTCGAATCTTGTTACATTTGAATTTAAAAGATTTGAATTACTGTATTTTCTGGCATATAAGACTACTTTTTAACCCAGGAAAATCTTCTCAAAAGTCGGGTGTCGTCTTCTAATACGGCGAGTATATCCCAAACTCTATATTTTAACTGGAAAGTTGGGGGTCGTCTTATACGCCCAGTCGTCTTATATGCCGGAAAATACGGGTAAATCAGATTTTCTGGTATTCGATTTGATTATGACAAAGAAAAACATTCATGCACATCTCTAATGTGGATAACCCTTTAATGATTTTACCCTTTCCTTAGTAGTCTTTTGTGGTTTGCTCCTACCAGAAACAAAATGTCACTTGTTAAGAAGACGCTTGACACTAATAGGCATCCTCTCATTTATTGTATCTATGTGCAGTTGGAAAAGAGAAAACAGAAATTTGGGAAGAATCTGGGCCACCTGCTTACTCTGGCCATACCAGATGAAATTTCTAAGAAATTGATCATATTGCCTAGGGAGGAGCGAGTTCTCCTTTTCACCACAGATTGAGACAATAATATAATGGGAGAAATACTTCCATCAGCTGTGAAGGGGGCATATAGCAAGTTACCACTCTGTCTATCAGAACAGTTAGCAGGAAGGTTGAAGGGCTCACTGAGAAGCTGAGAAATTAGCAATAATACCATGTTAGCAAGGGTGCTGAAAGCCAACGCTGTAGGTTGGCGCAATGCACAGGAATGAACTTCAGATTCAGACAATTATCCCAAGCTTTCCCAAACAATCTTTGTGCCACTCACAGGCCTCCCTCCGTCTCCAGTGGCATCTAAACAGGTCTTTAGCTTTTATCCAGAGAACATAAAGCCTTTTAAGAAAGTCCATCCATCTCTTATTTCTTGTGACACCAGCACATTAGGTCTGCCTGTGTCCAAGAGAACTATATTAAAATGGTTGTCTTCCTGCATTTCTCACTGACGCTCCCCATAGAATTGTCACTTGAGGGTCAAATTGGAACTCATTCAACCAGAGCTGTTGCAGTGACAGCATCCAGCCGGAGGTCAGTTCTTACTCTAGAGGTTTACGAGGCAGCCATTTAGAGTTCAAGATGCAGTTTAACTAATCTGCATTGCATACCGCACTGAGCCTTACATATAGAGAAAACCCCATTCAGCTCTGGTTTAATGCAGCGCCAGTCCTTGATGCTTTATATTCCAGCAACAATTACGCATCCTTTCTGAAGGCTTAGTCTATTTCTTAATTTAAACTGTATTCTGCAACAAAGGTTAGAAATTTTTTGCAGCATGCTTCAAAAATGGAGAGCTTTTATTAATTAAATCACATAGCAGGGCAAAATGAGATTTTTTTGGCAGGGGGGGGTACTCCACCTATCCGTTTTTCACCTTTTTCTAAGGCAAAATTGTATTTTCACATCCAAGCGTGTAAGGAAATAAGTAATGTGTTACACTGAGAATAAGATACGTGTCATTGGCAATGGGGGAATTTGGAGGTGTTCAATGATTCTGATATAAAGAGCTGGATTTCCATACTGTCTCTTTGGAAAAGCTTTTTTTATTTAGTTCATTTTCACTTTCCAGCACATCTGTTAGTTATGCGGAAGATGGAAACAGCAGTTGCCTTGTTAAAATAATGGCTTTAACCTGTCTTCTTCCAGGAGTTGTGAAGTTATTACAGAATGGGCCTGAATTTTCAAAATGTGTGTTTCTTTTTTTTTTTCTGCATTAAAATTGAGAATGGTCTTCACTTCCACACCTGGAAAGACTGTCAACAAGCAAAGGAGTGGTCATAAGAGAGGAAAGTGTGTAGTGTGTTTCAATTTTCTGAGCTGATATGAATGTTGTGCATAGCATTCACAGAGAGTTAAAAAGGCGCCTCTGAGACACCTCAGAACTGGCTCGTAGGAGGGGTCATTCACAGACCACTTTGCCTTTCCCCCTCTCATGAATGTTCTAGGCTAAAAAGGGTTCATCAGAATTGGGATGAGGTCACTTTTGAGATACCTAGCAACACACTTAGCAGTGTGTGAAGTTAGGCTACAATAAGACACAGCAAAAAAAGAGCATTTCTGTGGCTGCTCAAAGACGGCTTAGAGATGGGATTGTGTTCACATGCCAGTCTACCTCTGCCCCTCCTTATAAACATTCTGTGGTAGAAAAGGTGGATAAGAGGCAGATTGGGGACATGAGTACCATGTAGGGATGTGCATACATTTTGGGGGGTTTGATTTATATCGAATTGAATGCAAGAAAATTCATGTTTCTTCGAATAGATCCCCTTCAAATGTGGTAGGATTCAAATTCGATACAGATGTTCAATACAAATTTGGTATGAATGTTCAATACAACTCGCATACAAATCCTCTATGTATCCTCTATTAATCCCCTACGAATCCCCTATGTATCCGCTCTGAACGTGTCAAATCTGCCCTGAATCTACCTTGAATCCTCCCTCAATCCACTTCGAATTCACTCTGGATCCATTGCAGGTGTGACTGGCGCAGCCATTTTACCACCTCCCCAGGTGCACGAAGGTAATGAAGCTTTGTACAAATGTTCTGAAGCATTCGGTTTGAATTTGAATGTCCAAAATTGTCTGAATTTATACAAATATTACAAATATTTGTGCACCACATGCTACTGTCTCTGTGGGTTTTCCTCACATGGCAAAAAGCAAGAAATGCTATAATATTTGTGATGGGATCCTATTTTTAGTGTTGAGATATCATGTAATAAATATACTTTGGGGTTTAATGGTATTTGTGTCTCAAATATATTTGCTAGCTTCCAAAAAGTCTTCACCTTGCAGGCCCCCAATGACAACCGTTTGTTCATGCAATCATGAGGGAGGCATGGCTCAATGCCACATGACAACAGAATACCCAGAGAACAACACCAGGCCTTTCATCACAAGGCCCATGGGGATGGCTGGGGAGAGGCTCCAAGCATTCACGGCCATCCCCATGTTCTATAGCTGTGGATCAAGTTCTCCTTGTGCTTCAACTCAGTGAGGACACCATGAGGCATGCTCTGAAACTCACGAGTAGATTGTGCAGATAAGGGATCCAGTCAGGATCCCACATAAACTTTATTTGGAAAGCATAGACTGACAAATCTGAAATCAACTTTAGGACAGAGAAAGGCAAGCCCTGGAAAAATCACCTCAGATTGTTTTAGAATTTCTTTTTCAGACTTTCTGGGGTGGGGGTTGGAATTATTTATCCAGGATTTAGACCTTATTTGCAGTTACCTTTCCCACTACCCGCTGTGCTTTGTTTCTACGTGGACAGACATCCATTTAGTGCAGTTGACATACACTGTACAGGGTTGTTGGCATGCCAGGCTTCTTTTGCATTCATGTGCTACAGGGTCCTCAGATGAATACCATATGCTCCTCCTGGCAATTTACTGCTCTTTCTTTCTCAGGTTAATTCCTCCACTGAGACTTCAGTCTCTTTCTTTTTGTGTCAAGGCCATGAACTCATATCTTACACAGTTTGCCCTTGGAACAAAAATCTCCAGAAATCCCTGCAATGAACATAGATGTACGAAATAAATTTTAGTTATGTCCTATTGGGAGACAACCTTCTACTGATTTCTAACAGCCTGTTGATTCTTCATAAGAAAGCATCTGATTTCTTATTCACAGGACTGGATGTATATTTGCTCTTCTCCTTCCTTATAGCTTTTGGGTTTTATTTTCTCAAACCTTTTGCTTCTTCACCACTGTCAGCCTATGGGAGGATATACATGATAGTGGTTCCAATAGCTTCAGGGCAAAAAGTGTTTCTGCTATTATATAGCACACCACACACTACTGTGCTAAAACATTTCTCTCTGGGACTATGTTCTCAAATACAGGGCACAGCCCTTTGGAAGTCAGCCATTTTCTTAAATCCAGGCCATAGCAACTGGAAGTCAGCCATTTTCTCAAAATACAGGGCATAGTACCCCCACAAAGTCAACCATTTTTTCAAATACAAGATATAGCCCCTGAAAGCCAGCCATTTTATTTGGAAAAACAGGGACATGATATTCAGCTCAAAGAAGACAAGGCAAATAACTTTATATATCATGGTGGCAGGAAAAGTGGCAGTCAGAGTGCTTTCTCTTGGTCTACTATTAATGTACTGTTAATGACACTTACGCCAGGCCATTTGCCTAATGGGTGCAGAGCCATTTGAGTGAGCCCATGGTGCTGTTAGGGTGCCATACACATCCTACTTGTTCTATATATCTGCTCAAAGGTAAAGATTCTTACATGAAGATGAAGTTCTCTCATATAGGGTTTCCATACAGAATGCAGGCCAAGAATCTTTGGATTTTAATCAACGTCTAGGAGAAGGAATTTCTAGAGACAGGGCTTATAGTGCAGGCAACCCCAGCTCATACCCAGCTATGAAATACAAGACTCCTAACTTCAGTGTATGTGGTAACCATGCTCTCAGTATAGCTTCTGAAAGGTAGATTGGAAGCAGTGACAACTTGTAAGGTTGAACTGACTGGAAGTTGGTACTTATTTTGTTTGTGTGCATGTTGATTTTTCTCTACCGCAACTGGGGACCATCCAATGATGCTGAATCTCAGAAGAATTGGAAGAAAAAACCCTCCTCCATTGCAGCATACTGCTGTGTGAATTTAGTTCCACCACAATGTTGTGATGGCCATCAGCTTTGAAAGCTTCAAAAAGGGTTTGGACCTGTTTCATGGACAAGGCTATCAAAGGCCTTTTCTACACTAAGGATGCAGTAGATCTGGATTTATAGATCAAGATTTACCAGATCTACCAATCTGGATCATGGGAAGGCAAGGGCTGGATCAGTGCCATAGGCATGAATGGTGCTAATTCAAATCAACACTACTGAGGCTGCAAAGCTTGCATGGTTTGGTTCTCCCCTTACCTCCCCCCCCCCCCTGACAGTTAGGAATGACAGATCCTAGGTTCAGGCCATGGGGGCGGGGTGATTTTCAGTGGTGCATTATGGTATGCCATGCTGAAAACAACTTCTGGGAATTCTGAATCTGGATTAAGGCCCTTAGGCCAGACCGTAGAGCCAGTAAATGGGGTCTATGCTAGATCTGGATCAAGGCCTTTTTGTTCTGGATCTAGCTCTGTCTTCTGCATGGGTGGGGCTTCCTTGATCCAGAACAACATACAGATGAAGAATCCCCCAATCTGGCTCAGAGGACTTCTGATCCAGATCCAAGCTCTAGTGCAGGAAGGGCCAACAGATACTCACTGAGGTGTGTCTTTTGACAAACGATGCAGAATGCCTCCACAGGCCAATTGCTGGAAGACTGTTGCCAAGCTAGGGCATGTACTTAAGACCTGCTTGTACACTTCCATATGCCACTGTTTTCCACTGTGAGAGGGGGCTTTTTCACTAGAGGCATTTCTCATGTCTTTATGTCTCTAGTTATTCAGTTCCACCTTCCGGCAATAAGACACTAAGAAGAAATGTTCTAAATAACTGCATCTTATGACCAGTTGATGGTCCTGCTCTTCATGTAACAAAACATTTCTCTGAAATGTAATGAGCTAAAAAGTTATAAATAGAAAAACACCATTCACTGTCAAAGGCTTCATCTGCAATGGCCTAGATAAATACGGGAAAGAGATTAACTTTATAGCAGAACTAAAGTATATTAATTAACTGTCTGACAGAGCAGAACACATCTCAAGGGTGAATATGACCAGGATGCTATTCTTAGATTGATTTTGTGATCACATCTTGAAATCAAGTGTCTTTTAAATTTAAAAATAATCCACATGCTGAGACTCTTCACGCCTGCTTCATTTAAGTGAAAGGGAGAAACAAGCACCAAATGCTTCCACATTGTGTATTTCAGAAAGTGCATTTTACCTTACAAATTGTGAAGCGTAACTATTCCTTTTGTTAATGATACCCCACTTTATTCACTATTAAATGTCAGTTTGCCATGCCAAGGAATCATTTCTATAACAGAGAAGAGGGAACTGGAGGGTTTTAGCAAAGAATAAATTATTTATATTTTATACAGTTTATATACTAACAAAATATTCTGAGCTATGTTGTTCCTTTAAAATCCTCCCCTGCAATACATTTGTAAAGCCTAGAATCATTGCTTAGCACCTCGAAACTCAGATTTGTCCTTTCCTGTGCATTGTTTTCCAAATTAAATTGCTCAAGGGCAAATGCATAATGATAAAGAAGGCAAATGCAAAAGGCAGGCATTGGGGCCAGTCGGTTCATTAGCAGCATGTTAAGAACCCTAGAACAACAACAGTGAAGTATTGAGGAGGCACATAGTATCAACATTAACCTTGTTTTATCCCTATGCAACAAAGAACAGGGTTTCTAAGAATGATGCTTTTGCACCTGGCAGCGGTGGATGTTTCTCTTGGACGTCATTCAACTCTTCCTTCTTAACAGTACTGAACAGTCTCTTGTGTCCAGATGAAAGAAAGGCAGAATGTAAGTGTAAGATAATAGGTGTTCAGGTTCTCAAGAACAGGTACTGCACATCTTTAATAATTTTCTAAAAGGAGAAAGATGAGTATGGCACCTATAATGAATAGGGCACACGTGAGAAGATGCTCTTGAAAGGGGTGAAGAAGTGGGTCATTCTGGCCCTGCATTCATGTTCTCTACCCACATGTGCCAGTGCTTGATGTGGCCAGAGGCCTTTGGGGGTTTCCACTGGTGGATTCCATGCAGCACAAACCATTTCTGGTCGCTGTTAAGGCAATTGAAGTTTCATTGAGGTAAACATTGAACATCCAGTGGATGTTCTGATGTGTCAGTCATGTGGGCAGTTAGGATTCATGATGCCAGTCTTTCAAGTAGCCATGCATACTACCAAAGCCCTTCATTATAGTTAAGCTATATGCACACAAACATGTTGATAAAATTTATTTCCCTATAGGAACAAGGCTGTTTCTCCATCTATCAAAATAGGATTATGATCTTTTGGTCTAAATACAACTAGTGAATAGAGAAGCAGAGTTAACCTTTCACCTTCTAAAATCTCTGCTGCCAAAGGGCTACATGGACCTTAGTTGTGCCTGAGGCTCTGGCTATACCTCCACTTTGCCAGTGACTCAAGACTTGGGGAGATGCCTCCTGTGGCACGCCCATCAGCCTCAAGCGGTTCTTTCTTTTCCTTGCTGTACTGTACTGCGTTTTAAATTATTCTTTAAATACATAACGGCTTCTCTTTTTAAAAGCTGCATTGGCTGGGTCGGTCTTCAGCCCTGCTACATTGCACACCACTTTCCCCTTGCCTCAGCAAGTAATCCCCCTAGTGGAGAAGTGATTGTACCGGCCTCCTGCGGCTCACTTTCTCCTGTCAGCTTTCACTAGCTTTTAAAGACACAGAACTCCTCCCCCTAGGAATCCCCGTAAAATAATAAATAACGCTGCAGGCTCTTGGCTTTTTGAAACAACGCTCTTATTCTTGAACTTGTGGAACTAGTCAAGTCAATAAATAAATAAAATAATAGCAGATACTTTCAAGAGAATAAATAATGATCTCTCAGTAAAACACACAGGTTCAGAAAACTTACTCTCCATAGGCTATCTATAAATATAAGTATATGGAGGTCCCTCCCTAGCTTTTCTTAGCCTGAGACCCTAAGGAACAATGTGGAACTATCTTAGCAATTTCTCCCTCAAGATGCAGAGCAGTTTGACCCAGATCTCCCACCCAGAAAATCCCAAGCATAGAACAATTTCTTCAGGTGTCAGTACCTTTTATACTTCTGGCTGCCTGGCATGGCTTCACCTGATTGGCTGCCCTGTGGGCAACTCTCCCCCCCTTTGGGTATGCAAATTAGAAAAATCTAGTCCCCTCTGCTTATCTGTTCTTACTATGGTTACACAGTATAAATGTTAAATATAAATACTGTAAATACATTTGCAAATATGTTACATTAAATACAATAAACAGACCCCAGACATCACACCTCCGCTGTAGTAAGTTGCCCCTTATAGCCTTGGCAAGGAGTCTGACATCTCCACTGCTGTTACCAAGGCCACAGTTCTCAGATTTGTTGACCTTTCCTTACTCTTTTGTGGAGTTCTCCATAGTTCAAAATTTCTATCTTGGGTCTCTGTTTCGGTGTTTTAATACAGTTACAGATGTAGATTCTCACTCAGTAGTTAGATAAATTTGTTTGAATTTAGGCAACATCCGCATAGTCCCATTGGAATGTGCAAGCTATATGCAGAATGTGGGGTGTCCATATCTCAAAGCATGCCATAGAAGGCCAGGTCCTCTCTTGGCACATGGCAGCTGCATATCTCTGATGCCTGGCCCACTCCTGGGCAACGAATGGATTCCTAAGAGACCTCCAGTGGGAACTCTCTTAGGAAATAGTCTGGACACAGAGCCCCTGTTGCAGGAATGACCCATGGCCTGTGCCAGAGTCCAGTAACACTGTACTGAGCTTCCAAAGATGGCCCAATTCTGGGGCCATTTCCAGAAATGTGGCAAAACTTCCTTAGCCTAGGACTTTGAAACCAGGGACCTTTTGTTCCTTGTCTTCAGTGATACCAAGGAGACAGCGGCCAGAATGCTCCAGTTTTCCCTGTCACATTCCTGCCTGGAATACTTTTTTCAGGTCAGATACAGTACCCCCACTATGCACAATAAGTGCCTGTGCAAAGATTTTGCATCAATTCAGCGTATTCCTTATTTCTACTTAATATTATAAACAAAATGAATCTGAATACATGCTCAAATACTATAATCAAATGAACCTTAGAAGATGCCCTGTATTTTTGCTGAGGAAGCATATTTCCATCCATAGAGATTACATCCCTCCACCTCTAATATCTCAGAAACAGGATGATGCTTTCAGATGGGAAAATTTAAGTTCCATGAGTTGTGAGCTTTTGTGTAAGAACTCAGGTTTATACAATAAAGCAGAATCAGCTACAGTTATTTTGCAAATGTTGTGAAAGGTCAGAAATGCAAAATTATCCAAGCCATGCCTATCAGTAGTTTCAGATTGCTTTCTTGATTCAGGCACCAGAATCATACATTGCCTTCTGCTGCCATATGGCAGAGGAGGACAAAGCTGCTTGGCTGGCTTCTGGCTAAATGTTGTTGTTTAAAGGACAGAATGGTCTTTCCTCAAGCAACAATTTATACAGATCACGGAAAGAGTGTTGTTTATGAGGTTTATGTTCAAATCTGTATAAAGAATTCTCTTTAGGTAGCAATTATTAGTTGTGGTTTTTTTTTGGGGAGGGGAAATTTTAGGCCTTTTCAGAACTTGGCCTTATTCTGGAATATATCTCTGGATAGAGGTCTGCTGGCCACAGGCTAATGCAGGCTATGGTAGGCCTCTCTTGGGGATATATTCCAGAATAAGGCCAAGTGCAGAAAGGCCCTCAGTTTCAAGCTTAGATTGTAAAAGATTCAAAAACTCCAAAGGCCAAAGAAAATGCAGGTATACAATGGAAAGTCACAGACCTGCATTTCTGGGGTTACTTATTGTACACCTTTGGTGCTTTTAAATTTAAATCTTCAGGCAAAGTTTTTATTCCTTGTGGGATGGCAGAGCAGTAATGTGAGTGGAGACACAGGCTACATAACGACAGGGTCAAAACCCAAAATTATTTTGAAATTGTACCTTGATTTTCTAGAGATGATCATATTGCTCCGAAAACCGCTCTGGAATATAAATCTGATTTACCAGGGTACCCTTATTCTGTTAAAATTAATTCTTGTATCTCAATATTCTGTTATTCTGCAATGCAGTCTGGAGTACTGTGCAAGAAGTACAGCGAGAGCTTGGCATGAGCTGTCACTACCTGTAAATACTTCATGTGATACTATTGTTATCTATATGGTGCAATGGGAGGGCTAGATCATGTGGAAAGAAGATCCTGCAGCTGTAAATCACTGCACTGATGTGGCAAATGCTAACGCACGGAGTATTGATCTGATGTCTGGACAATGTTTGATAATGCTAAATCCACTTTATACCAGTAAATCAATAAATTGTGGAATAAAGTGATGTCTGGAGTTAGCTGGGACTTATGTAGATCCAGGATGAGAGTCAACTCTACTGCATGTAATGCTTTTGCTTAAATTTCTAATGCCACCCTTGTATCTAAAGATGTTGCCAGAAGACCCAGCTCACCTCGCCTTCCTCACTTGGCAGCTTCCTTTGAAATGATTTGATAACAATATGTCCCACAGAGTAAGCCTAAGTTCAAGGCTGATTCCCCCTTAGCTCCAGATAATCCTTGCTCCCCTTTCTCAGTTTTCTGTGTTAGAAGTTGCGAATGAATTGTAAATCAGTGCAGACAAGAATTTCATTCTTGATTTGAAATGTTCATGGTCAAATGTTCAGTTTCTGAACTGGCAGTCTGGCTTTCAAGGAACCCAGTGCCGTTGGGTATGCAAAAGGCATCCTGCTCTGAAAATGTTGTTGTTTCGCGAGTGTGTATGCATGTATTTGTGTGTGTGTGCATGTAGAGATCACTTTCTGAAGTGCCTCTTAATATAATATTATTTAAGGATCACTAGTCACTGCCATTTTCTCTCATGAATCCTGAATGTTCGCTCTCCCTTCTCTTTCAAAAAATGTATCTAGACCAACTCTTTGATTCCTCAAGAAGTCAGTAGAGGATGTGATATTGATGTTGAGCAAGCACAAGAATAGAAACATCATCATTCTGCAGAGAAGCTGGAACAAATGACTCCCAGGGCCTAGTACCCAATACGAAGAAAGATGTCAGCAGCGGAGTACTGTGGAATATGGCTTTGTTTAAACTTGTAATTCACCGTGAAATGTGGTACACGTGAGGGGCCTGAACGAATCCTCTTGAGATTTTTTAAAAACCACTTTAAAAAGATGTCTTGGGTGTAATTAAATATGATGTTAGTAAATCTTATAGGTCAACTTCAGATGAAATGTGGTCTTTTTTTAAAAAAAATTGTGCCCAAATCTACACACAATACCAGCCAAACTAACGGGTAACTAAACAATAAGTGAAGGGGGAGGGGGAGGAGGCAATGACTCTGAGCGTAGGAGGAAGGAGAAGGAAAACAGTGCCCTCTTCAGTTGTGTGGGAATAGGGTGAAAGGCCTGGAATTTGTGAAAGAACAGGCAGCTGTGAGGTGGAAAGATTCATTCTTTGTGCACATTTTCTTTTTACAGTTTTATTCTGGAGCTAAGGGACAAGACCCACAGAAATGACCTCTGCTTGCTAGATGACAATTCCTGTGAAAAAAGTAGAGGGGGGAGGAACATAGAATCGATAACCTTCTCAGCCCATGCTCCTGTCAAATAAGAACAATACTAATAAAACTTTACTGAATCAGTCCAATGGGATCAGATCTACTGGAGTGTCCA
Organism: Aspidoscelis tigris stejnegeri; assembly: GCA_023333525.1. Lineage (NCBI taxonomy): Eukaryota > Metazoa > Chordata > Lepidosauria > Squamata > Teiidae > Aspidoscelis > Aspidoscelis tigris. The sequence goes on along the minus strand of JALMGA010000001.1, from coordinate 247,277,840 downwards.
ACAATCCTAGGACATGGCTGTCCACATTTGGGTAGATGTTATAGGACAGCCCCTGTGACACCTCCAAGGTTTAACATGAGCTTCAGAGCCTGCTTTGAGAGTTACAGTGCTTACCCACTGGATGGCCCGGAGGACCCATTTTGGCAATGCAACAAGGCATACCACCAAAATAGGTTCTCCGATGGGACTGGCCTAAGGAGGCATGCCACATTTGCACACTTCCATGGTCTGGTTTAGCAGCTGCTGGTCCATCAGTAGACCTTTCTAAGTGCCTTTCTGCATTTGCCACCAAAGCAGTATAGCAAGTGGGCCAGGAGCCTCCATTCCTCACTTTGGTATGATCAAGCAAACTCCTGCCCCTTGCTAGCATGCCCCCTCTGCATTGGACTAGGACTAGGTGGCCCAAAGTGGCATGGCAACATAGCCTGGTTTTCCACAGAAGATCCCTTTCAGCATTGCGCCTTGTTGCACTGGCGAAATGGGTTTCTCAGGAGCCCTTGGAGCTGGCCCGGGAGCTGTCCTGGAACAGGCATCAAAATGCAGGTCGCCTTCAAGTGGGACAGTTGGACTGGTCCAGCTAATCTGATCATCCTGGAGTGGTTCAGTAAAAGTGAGTGAGGAAATAGTCTACAACTATCACTAACCCAGATTAGGCTGTCATTTCAGACCACCTAGTCCAGTATATGCTCTGTCCAATGTTGATGGTATATACTAAGAGGGGCAGTACATCCCTTGGACCATATGAAAGTTCAGAAGGGTGGCTCCTGCTAAACTGTTTTAGCAGTAAATATGGAAAGGCCCAAAGATTGGTCAAGGAGCAATTTTTATTTGCATCACCGATTCTGCTGTTGTTCAGAACCTGCCTAAGATGAAACTTAGACTTTCAGTTGGACATAACACGAGACAGCACTTTCTTAAATGGTGCTTACTTCTGAGTAATCACGTCTAGGGTCGCACTGCTAGTTGCACCAAAGCTACATTGGATCCGAGCTGCTGAAATGATGGAAGTTCTGTAATTTGAAAACACAGTATGCTGTACATCGGTTTGTATATTCATCTGAAGACAAAAATATTATACTTAAATGTAAAAAAATGAAGTTAAAACACAGCAGTATATTAACAACTGAGATGGGTAGGAGATACTATACAAATGGAATAGCAAATCATTTAGAATCGGTTATTTGAAATTTGCTTTTCTAAGGGGAGAATCCACTAGTGCTTAAATTGCAAACATTATAATGGTATAGCAGATATGGAATTTCTTTTGCAGTCCTTAGTTTCCTGGGTTTTACCTCTTGAGTTTGTCAGTGTTGGCGAAATACATTTCTTTGATTTGTGAACTGACTGCAGAAAAGAATCTATGTCATGTGGTTATTTGTGGTTTGGCACTCTCTCTCTTTCCATTTCCACCTACTCAGCTAACCTGTGTGTTCAAGGATTTTTGATCCCAGAAACACTGCAAGTGGCCTGTAGAAGTTATAAAATAGCAAAGAAATGGTTGGCTGTTTATGCAAGCAGTATCTGACCACTTCACTGCTCCTTTCTGCACAGAGAAGGATGTCAGGGCCCTCTGTGCTGTTCCAGGTATAAGTGAAGCCAAGGAATTTTGCCAGCTGAAGGAAAGTACTGTTTCAGATTCCCTAGTTTTTCCTTATGATTATGTAGATGTCCTAAACAATTCCCAGTATCATGGGGCCTTTTCGTAGTGAACTTCCTTGGATATTGCCCTAAGGAAGTTCAGATCAGGGATGGAGGCTGGAATTTCCATAGTGAATGCTGGCCCCATCACAAAACTACCTGGAACTTACCTTCTGGCCTTCAAAGTGCACACACTCCTACCTGAGAGCATCCACTTTGTCACAGCAATGGCCATGTTGCTATGGGTTTAGTGTTTGATTAGAAACGGTCCTGGAAGTCCATGTGTCCGTCCCCCAGTAGTTTGTCTCTTCCGTGTCTGCAGCAGCTTCTGAGGCCTCTTCATGGATTCTACATCTTTGGGGTGGGGGGTGGGGCTTGTGGACCCAACATGGGGAGCATCTCACTAGCTGCATGGCCTGCCAGACACCACTGCACCTGTTGAACATAATTTGAATTGGATCCCTGCATAGACTCCATGGTCCAAAAAGCCCTTCCCAGATTTATCATATGATGCCTCCATACAGTAGCATACAATTGTGGGCTCTAAAGAAGATCCTATGATTGGCTTTTGCTGCCCTTGCCAGATGTGGAAGGTAATCATGGGATTTTACCTCTGCCTGCTGTCTCCTTTCATTAGCATTGATCTTGCAAATACCCCCAAAGCCTGCCAAGAACCCATACACTCCTCTTTTTCTTCTTCTTTTTTTTTTTTAAAAAAACTTGGCTGCCTTCTGGCAGAGTAACAATAAGGAAAGAACCCAACAGACAGAGTTAAGCAATTGCTATTATGGGAAACCTGCCATATTTCCCATAATAGCACTATTACAGGATATTGCCTCCATGTCTTGGGACTATACTGGCAATGCCACAATTACATGTGGCATTTTCAACACAGTACCAGGAAAATCACATGATTTAGCCCACATGTGGAGGCACCTATAGAAGCTGTGGAACTTACTTTTTCTCAACATTACTAGTAGGATCAAAATATGAGGAAATTTTTCAGTTCCTTTGGTTCATAATGAGAACAGGATGGTACTCTCTAAAGACACAATGTTGGATGTACACATTATAATGGCATAACCCACAGATGTTAGCTATTTTTTCCTATGAAGCATGTTTTAAAAAATCCCACATCACAATCCTCTGAAGATGAAAGTGGAAATAACAGAAGAGCTTCCTGACATGTTTTTGAAGGAGAGAAACATCCTTGACAACACAGGAAGCTAGAAAACATATTATTAACACTTAGAATCCTGTATGGGGAAGTTTCAGCATGGGAAAGAATGAGTATTTCAGAGAAATATATGAAAAACAGCTTCAAGACTGCATTGCAGCCAGACCACCAGGTTATGACACTGACGATGAAACACATAAATTTTGGGTAGAGAGGGGAGGGAAGAAACTAAGGGGGGATGTTTCCATATGTAAATTAGTAAAGAGTGAAACTGGAATTCTTAGAGATGCAAAGCAAGAAACCCAAAATAATAGGCAACTTCTACTGGTAGCAGGGTGGTTGGACTTCATTGTCGTATTCAAGTTGAGTCAGCAGCAGGGAGAAGAGTGAGGCCTTGAGACTCCCAATGTGTGGGACTGTCTACATTGTCATAGCAATGCCCACGTTAACTTCCACCATGTGCCAGGCTGTTGTTATGATGATTGTGGTGGAGCACACAGTTCGGCAGTTGCAATCATATCATTCTGCACCCACACAGCACTTGCACACAGAAGCACTGCAAATGCTGTGTCTGTGAATGTACCAAGAGCAGCCTACATGCCCTTAGTAAAGCCGTGGAGCACTTTTTACTACTCCACAGCTAACAGTGATCAGAATGACTGCTCACGCTTTGGGTCATTCCAAGATGGAGGAAGCACCATGGTGTGCAGATGATCTGTTTCAGAGCATGCCAGACTGCCCTAATTGCCTAAGTGTGAACAAACTCAGGCCGTGTCTTCAAAGCAACCTTATCTTGGATTCAAAACGTTTTCAATTCCCGGAGTCTGCACGGCAGTTTGGCTTAACACGCTTTTCCCGTGTTAAACCACCACAAAGCATGGTGAATCTCAATCCTGATTTCAACAGGTCTCACTCCGGATCGTGCGCTTGAAACATTTTACATTTTTTACTGTGTGGACAGTGCCATTTTAAGAGATGAGAATCCATGCTTAGGATTTCCCTCTCCCAATAGCTTGCTTCCAAAGACAGTGATTTCAGTGTAAAAATCCACTTAACAGGGATCGCTACACTGTAGCGATGGAACCACTTCACACCTTGATGGTTGGAATAACAATGTTGCAATTTTGTGCAATTCTAGCTCTTTGGAGTTCTGACTTTAGAAAGGGAAAGGGAGGAAAGCAGCTGAATGTGAATGTTTGAAGCAAAGGGGCTTTAGTTGCCGCTGCTGCTGTGTGCCCTGAGCAATGGAGAGAGGAGGGGAAAGAATCGCTGGCTGGCTGCCTGCTGCCATTTTTCCTCCATCCATGGAAGTGGCAGCCACCCAGTTATGCTCGGTGAAGGGGTCCCTTATGGGTGGTGCATCCATGCCAGGAGGAAGAGGGCAGGGCAGCCCCGAAAATCAGCTTTTAAAAAGTAGCCACTTGAGTCCCACCTTGAGTCACGTACCCCACGTACGACCCTCAGAATCCGGATCCCACGCGATTAAGTTAAAAGTAATGGGAACAGGCAAATTCGCGTTTGCATCTGGTTCTATTATTTCGGTTTAGGGAAAGTGAAATAAGTTTGCTGTGGGGATTCACCCCCAATGTCTCTTTCTGCTATCCTTCTTCAGTAAGTTTTGACTAAGTTTTGGATGGTGCCAGGCCTCACTGTATGAACACCAACCACCAACCCTGAACTTAACTTCCATGGGACAGAAACCCATTGAAGTTTAGTGCAAAAGAAAAGCCCATTCTTTGTCATAGTCACAGACTTGGACTGGGGTTGGGAATGCTAAATTCAAGCTGAACTTATTCTGGAAATAAAATTCGTGTTTGTTAAAGACCCACATTTACTTCTTTGAGCAACTTCTTTGGGCCCATTCAGTGCTGGGCCTTAGTTTGGACTATAAGGCCCTGCCATATAGAAGTATGAAATGTGATCTGTGGAGTGGTGAAAGAGAGCAATCTCTCTAAAATGCCTTTACTTACAGTGGAACAAAAATGGATCTTATTTTATTATTTAAAATAAACCCTACATCCCATTAAAATGGATACTTTCTTCTTTGTTACTGCTCTGTTGTTTCGCTTGTGATTGTCCTGCTAGGTTAATAATGTTGTTTTATGGCTCCTTCATGGGAGAAGAACTGTTGACCACCAATTTAGTTCTCTTTACCATGCTCTTTTTGATTGATGGGCTTTTGCCCATCTGCAAGAAAGAGCCACAGAAGGGTTTTACTTGTCATCTTGGAATGTCTAGGTGAGTCTGAAACTTCCACAGAAGAAGCGTGGGTAAAAATACCAAGCCAAAAAGGAAACCTAATAATAGGGACATACTATTGTCCTCCCAACCAAACGCCTGGAGGAGATCAACAATTAGAAAATGAGGTAAAGGAAGTATCCCCAAAAGATAGGGTAGTTATAATGGGGGACTTCAGTTATCCTCACATAGACTAGGTAAACTCCTAGACCTGCTAAATGACTGTTCCATGGAGCAAATGGTCATGGAACCAACCAGGGGAAATGCAGTCCTGGACTTGATCCTAAGTAATGCTCAAGACCTGGTAAAGGATGTCACTCTGGCTGATCCAATTGGGAACAGTCACCACAATGCAATAACCTTCAACTAAAATGCAGGGGGTAGGTTCTTAATAAAGTCTAACACAGAGACCTTAAACTTTCATAAGGGAAACTTCCCCAAAATAAAGAAACTAGTAAAAGGAAAGGGAAGGTAAGAAGAGCTCAATCACTTCAAAATGCATGGAGACTACTTAACAACACAATAATGGAAGTGCAAGTAGAATGCATACCTAAAAGAAGAAAGGGGACTTCTAGGACCAAGAAGAAACCAATGTGGCCTACAAGTGCAGTAGACAAAGTCATTAAAAACAAGAAGAATTCATTTAGAAAATGGAAGGCTTGTCCAAATGAGGAGAACAGGAGGGAACATAGACACTGGCAACACAAATGCAAGGTGACAATCAGGAAAGCTAAGAAAGGTTTTGAGGAGCACATTGCTAAAAACATCAAAAGAAATAACAAGAACTTCTATAAGTATATCAGAAACAGAAATCCAACCAGGAAAGCAGTTGGACGATTAGATGGTAAAGTACAGAAAGGCTTAGTTAAAGAAGACACAGACTGCAGAGAGACTAAATGAAGTCTTTGCCTCCGTATTCATAGAGGAAGACAGAAGATACATGCCAGTAGCTGAACCTGTATTTTCTGAAGAATTAAACTGGACAGAGATAACCAAGGAAGAGGTCCTTGCATGTCTTAATAAACTAAACATTAACAGGTCACTGGGGACAGACAGTATTCATCCAAGAGTCCTTAAGGAACTCAAATACAAAATTGCTGACCTTCTAGCAAAAATATATAATCTTTCCCTAACCTAAGGCTCTGTACCTGAGGACTGGAGGGTAGCAAATGTAACACCAATCTTCAAAAAAGGATCCAGGGATGATCCAGGCAATTACAGACCAAGTTAGCTTAATGTCGGTTCCATGTAAGGTGATGGAAACCATCATTACAGACAAAATTAGTGTGCACATGGAGGAGCAAGCATTGCTGAACAAAGGCCAGCATGGATTCTGCAAAGGTAAATCATGCCTTACAAACTTTTTGGAATTCTTTGTGAGTGTCAATAAACACGTGGATAAAGGTGAACAGTAGACATTGTCTTTCTGGACTTTCAGAAGGCTTTTGTCAAATTCCCACATCAAAGGCTACTGAGTAAACTCATCAGCCATGGAATAAAAGGACAGGTTCTGTCCTGGATTTGTGACTAGCTTAAGGGTAGGAAGCAGAGAGTAGTAATAAATGGCCAATTCTCAGGGTGGAAAGAGGTAAAAAGTCCCCCAGTGTTCAGTGTTGGGACCACTGCTTTGTAATTTATTCATCAGTGATCTAGAAGAAGGGGTATATAGTAAAATAGCAAAGTTTGCTGATGATGCTAAATTATTTAGGGAAGTAAAAACCGAAAGAGATTGCCAAGAGCTGCAGAGGGATCTCTTAGCATTGGGTGAGTACTTTAAACTTTAACAAGTGCAAAGTAATGCACATTGGGGCCAAAAATCCAAATTATGTCTATTAACTGATGGGATCTCTGCAACACACCAGGAAAGGGATCTAGGGGTTCTGGTGGACAGTTCAATGAAGGCGTCAACCCCGTGTGCAGCAGTGGAAAAAGCTAATTCAATGCTGGGAATAATTAGGAAGGGAATAGAAAACAAGTCATCAAGTGTCATTTTGCCTCTTTATAAATTTATGGTGAGGCCACATTTGGAATATTCTGTACAATCCTGGTCACCACACCTCAAAAAGGATATTGTGGAACTGGAAAAGGTGCAGAAAAGGGCAACAAGAATGATTAAGGGTCTGGAACACCTCCCTTATGAAACCAGGCTGCAATGTCTAGGCCTTTTCAGTCTGGAGAGACGGCGTTTAAGAGGGGACCTGATTGAAGTATATAAAATTATGCATGGTATAGAAAAGGTTCTTTTCTATATCATACAACACTAGAACCAGGGGGCACTGTATGAAACAGATGGGTAGGAGAGTCAGATCTGACCAGGGTAGTATTTCTTCACCCAGAGGGTCATCGATTTATGGAATTTGCTGCCAGAAGAGGTAGTAACAGCTACCAGTCTATATGGCTTTCAGGTAGGGTTAGACAAATTTATGGACGACAGATGTATCAATGGCTACTAGAATAGATGCCTAAGTACATCTTTCACGCTGGGGGGGGGGAGAGAAAGCAGGATGCTTCTAAGGCCATTTGCTGGGATTCGAGAGCAGGAAAAGGTTTGTCCTTGTCTCTGCTTGAGATGCCCATGAGCATTTGGTGGGCCACAATGTGCGACGGGACATTGGACTAGATGGGCTGTGGCCTCATCCAGCAGGGCTTCTCTTATGTTCTTATCTTCTGTTATGCTGGTGGTCATGATTCTGTTCCAGCTTAAACATTAAGGTATGTTCAAATGCACACTGTGCTTTATTGATTATTAAGAATGGCCTTTGTGGTGTGATCAGACAGAGCTTTTATTTGGTGCCCCCCCTCTTTTAAAAAGCATCCTTCTGCAAATGCACCCCCCTTTCAAACAGTTCTCCAAATACACATGCTTTCCATACTGAAGTCTTTGTTCATCTCCAAGTCTGGCAATGCCTTCCCTGACCATGAGGTGCTACTCGCTGATTGGCCTCTTGTCTGCTCATAGCTGAAAGGACTCAATAGGCTTCCAGAGCAATGCAAGGATTCAGACAGACTCAGTGCCCTTAACCACTGTGCCACCACAGGGTCTCCCTTCCCATTTTAAATATGGAAGACTTTCTGTGTCCAAGATTGGTTGATTGCCCATCACAATTGTTTCCATGCTATGATTGGCTTCATTACCCACCTTTGTGCTTATGTAGCTTCCCGCCCACTCTGACTAAAACAAAGAGCTTTGGTATTATAAACCCTCAAATAACAAAGAGGTGACCATTCCCAGAATTCAAGATGGAGTAAAGTGAATGCAGGGGGAAATGACTGTCATTACCAACTCATATTCATCCAGAGGATGCCTCATTAAGTGTGTCTGATCATCCCTTTCTCCCTCTACCCCCTCAACAGTTCTACATACATTGTAGTAACAGCCTACATTTTATTGAATCTGTCCTCTGAGCACAGAACTGCCTGCTCTGACAATGAATAATGCACAGATCCCATAATTTCTTGGAACTATTGCAGAGGAGATTCTAGGAGTTGTGGTTAGCAACATGTGGAGTACCATATGTTAGTCATGTCAGATCTCCAAAGACTGGCAAAAGCTTTCCAGCCTTCCTTTAAAAATGCTTAAAATATCCCCTACTAAGTGCCCCTGGGGCAGGGTGACTGTCTGTTGCTGCTCCCATCAAGCCTGCAACCAGTCCCAGGAAGAGCACAAAGGTCCTTGGAGGTGCTCTGCCAATAAGCCCAGCATAGCACTGTGAGGGCACTTCCTGCACTCAGGGACCACTGTTGCCTGTATGGCAATGGAGCAGGAGATCTTCTCTTGTCATTTTCCACCCAGGGTGATTAAGGATAGAACAAAAAATGGCCAACTTCTGTGGCATTTCTTGTTTGACACTTAAACATTCTAGGTAGAAACTTTGAGGTTGTGGAAATCTAATTCCACAGCATGGAAGGGCAGGTTGTGTCAGGCCATGGATATGCTGAACTCCCCATCCCAGTGGTGGGATCACTGGATTCTGGCTTTTTTTGCAAGTCATGGAGATGAAGCTTCAGACATAGTTAGAGGAATGACTTGTGGTTCATCCAATCTTCTTACAGACTTCACTCTGGATTTTCCATCAGGTTTTACTCTGTTAACCTTTCTCTTTCCTAAGGTACTCACAAGGCATTGATGTTCTTTTACCCATAGCTGAAAGGACTCAATGAGCTTCCACAGCAATGCAGGGATTCAGACAGACTTAGCGCCCTTCACCACTGTGCCACCACAGGGTCTCCCTTCCCATTTTAAATATGGGGTGTTTTTCCACTGCAGCCCTTAGATCTGGATCTAAGAAGATCCGGATCTAAGGAATGGGTACATTTCTTAATCTGGATCTAGTAGATCCGGATTAAGGGAAGTACCCAATGTGTTTCCACAGGAGGCGTAGCACCCAAGGGGTCGGTCCATTACCCCAGGTGTTTTGGGGGGCAGGGGGGGCAGTCTTCGAAGCAACTTCGAAGTGATTTCAAAGTGACTTTGAAGTGATTTCGAAGTGAATGTGAAGTGACTTCGAAGCCAATGTTGGGAGGTGGTCAAAGGTGCATCCCCTTCCCCTAGCCTCCTTTGGACCCCATTGCCTGTTTCCAGTGGAAACAGGCTCCCTTTAATCCTGATTTTCTGGCAGAAGATCCCATTGTAGACCCCATTAATGGGGTCTACAGAAAATCCAGATTAAAGGCCAAAAAGATCTGGATTTCCCCCACGGCAGTGGAAACAATCGGGTTCAAAATGGGTGCCGTAGTGGAAATGGGATCATCCGGCTCACAGCCAAAAGGTACAAAAATGGGTGCAAAAATGGGTACAATTGGCAGTGGAAAAATACCCATGGACAACTCATGCATGCTGAGCTGCTTAATTTTTCATTTCTCCAAAGGCTATTTTCTCTCTTTTTTTCCAAGTCTGTTTGATCATCACCATGAGATTTGAAGGTCCCTGTTTGGAGAACCCTATACATATTCATACATATTCTTATTGTTTAGGTTTCTGTATGATATCACATGCTCATCAATATGAGGACATATTTAATATTCTTAACAAGGAACCTAACTGTCAAATGCATTACTTAATCAGAACAATTTAATAAATTAATAGGCAATTTAAAGAAGATAACAAAACCTCTCAGGTGGCACGTTAATTATGGACTTACATTTCACTGATCAAGAATAATTGGATTACGAATGTGGCCAGAAGTAAGAGATCTATTTTCAGGGTCAATGAATTTATCTTTCCACAAATGAGAATAGGGTCTTTTAGTTAGCATATCTATGGCCATCTGCTCTGGAAGTCTGAAGAACAATTTAGTTTGCTGTTTAAATTGCCATGAAGTAACTTTCTCTGCCAACATTCAGGTAGGCATAAAGTCTTGTGAAATGACCAGCATGGTAAAATCACATGGCTATATTCTTGAAAATATTCAAAAGAGTCACACATCTCATACTAATGGACTTTTGTTGTATACTTGACATGGTTAGCTGATTCTTATCAGATATCCTTGTAAAAAAGGCTATCAATTCAACTTTTGGTTTTCTAAAGAAAGTTTAGACAGAAGGCCTTTTAGACAGTAGGTTCAGGGTTGATGACACCATCACCAACTTATGTCTGAGCCACTGCAGCGCAGCCCGTCCATCCTAGACTGTTGAAGTTGCCATAGTAATGTCCACAAGAACTCCTGCCATGGGCTGAGCTGTTGCTATGGCAACTGTGATGTGGCACATGACTGCATTGCCACAACTACAGTTTTGCCGCCCAGTTCCCCCATAGACTTTTCACTAGGAAGCAGTGCGAACAATGTGTCTGGGAGCTTACCAGGAGCATACTAGATGTTCCAGGTAAAGCTGTGGACCAGTTTTTACTGCTCCATGGCTGGAAGATGAGGGTGCTGTGGGATGTTCTCAGACATTCTGGGACAGAGGTGGAACCTGGTGTCTGGACAGAGTGTTCCAGAGCACCCCGATCCCGAATCCTTTCTTGTCACTGTTAAATGATTAGTCCACACAACCTGAACTCCAGCAGCTCTCCTTCCCTTCCCTGTTCTTGGGTAAAAGCGGTCCAGTGGAAATTTATTTATTCATTTTTTTGTATTTCTATCCCACCCTATACCCAAGGGTCCCAGGGCAGGTTACAATATTATATTAATCTTAGGTCCCTGCCCTCAGAGACAAGATACAAAAGGGAAATAGTGTGGGAGGGAACAGGGACACTCTGGCAGCAACAGTGTCCTTGCAATGGTAAAATACTTTTTCTCCTCCATTCCCCACAGGCAAGATGGCTCCTTCATAGCCTGTGTGATGACAGGTGGGAGGGAGGGGTCAATACTGGGAGCTTGATAGAAGGGGCTGAGCAGGAATGTACCTGCACTTGTGTATTTTCAGGCCCACACAACTGCCTGCTTCCCCTGCCCCATCCATGCAGCTATATTTAGGTTTGTTGTGCTGAAGTCAGTTTTGACAGGATTATGTAGCTTGTTTCGAAAGGCTAAAGGAGCAAAATTGCAAACTAAAACAAGGGAAAGAGTAAAGATGGGAACTTTTTCCTTCCCATAATTTTCAGAGGCAATGGCTCCTGACACTGTTCAAAAAATTATATTGGAAGGGCACTTAAGTATGACCATTGACACAGAAAAGGGGTATGAGGAAACTTGGAGGAACTTCAATCCCCCTCCAAGGTGCAAAAGTTTAGTGAACAAAAAGCAGCTGTGAAAGTTTTAGCATAGTGAGCCAAGTTCTCACTGAAGCAAAATACATGTCATGTTTATTTGCAGTCCGACTTGAGAACTCGCTCCTTTCTCATCCAGTGGACAGGAAGTGTGAAAACGCCCCTGGGTCTGCAGTAATGTGTTCTGGACTGTTGTGAGCAGCAGTATTTCCTGGGCAGTGGGTCTATGCAGGGACCTGGGTCATATCTCATTGTGAATGACTCCTATCTGAGTTGCTTTGTTAAGTACAACTGCATGAGACACACTGTACAGATATATCCCATATTCAATTGTAGGAGACCATCTGCAACTGGCATTCAAGTGTAAAACTCACAATCCAGTTATAGTGGCTGTCTTTCTGGACAACAGATGAAGCTGGCTGAGGAACTGCTCTGAGCATCTTGGGCTGGTGTGGGAGCCACTGCCCAACCACACTTTGCTCTCACTCACACCAGGCCTTCTCTCCTTGCCTGCCTGCTGGAGCCTGTGTTTCCTTGGAGACCACCTTAGTTATCAGTATTCTCACACCACCATGGCCTTGGCTTTGGGTGTGAAGCCCTTGGGAACCAGATATGCCTGCAGCTACTAGATATAATCTTGCTTTTGCCTTCTGCTATTAGCTCAATAAACAGAAGAACCTCCTTTATGTGTATGTGTGATTCCTTGCCTATACCAGGGCTTGAGGGCAGGCTATTCTGACATCTCACCACAACAAAGGCCATGCAAAGCCAGCCATTGCTACAGCGATTGAGCAAGGTCACACATGACTGCTGAGACACATCCTGCCCCCACTCAGCCGTCACATGAAATAAGAATCTGGGGCACGCTATTGTGGGATAATCACCTCCCAAACCAGGATTTTATAGACATATCAAAAAGTGTCACCTGGTCAGGACACCTGCTTGCATGATCCACCATCTTAGGAACAGCTATGGGCGGGGCCAATGGTGGCCAAGCATGAAGGCAAAGTGGTGTTCACACACTACCAAGTATTTCACACAACCAAAATACCTGGGATGGACGCATCACACCATTGTGGGACTGGCATCTAAACAGGTAATTCCTTTCGCTTGCTCTCTGCTGCCGCCCATCCATCTGAGCGACAAATGATTATTCCAGAATATCACTAAGCAGTGGGAAATTATGTGCCCATTTGCACGTAAAAAAAAAATGTTTGGGCCGCTTCTTGATGGAGAGGACTATCAAAGTCTACTAGCTGCTCATGTCTTGCTATTAGACTTCTTTATGCAACTGGTTGACTAGTTTGAGAGCAGATTTTTGGACCAGATAGACCACAGGTCTGATCCAGTGGGACATTTCTTACCTTGTAGCATTTCCTAGTGCTGCAACCCCAGGATTATTTGATGGTTACCCGTCCAAAGATGAACTAAATCTGGCACTGCTTTCTGTGCAAGGATGTGTCTTTGGCTGCATCCATGCCAGTGAAAATGAGCCCTTCTAGAGCACCCTTAGCACCAGAGGCAAACACACCCACTGCATTGCTAATCTGATGTCTGAAAATAGGCCTCGATGGCGTGAAAACATAAGAAATGTCCCAGTGGATTGAACAATCTACTACATAACGCCCAGCAGCAGGACCAGAGCACACAGCATACCTAGGTGCTTTTGGAAGCAAATTTCCTCTACCGTGGTCACGTCTAATAACCACTGATAGACTTGACTTCCGTTAAGTGGTTCAACCTTTTTTGAAACTATCCAACAGCGCATCTGGTAGAAGTGAATTCCAAAGTGGATGCATTGTAATTTCCACAGGCAATTCTGAATAGCCTAATTTAGCACTGGACCAAAAATGCCCAATTTCCGGGCCCGTTTCTAGTCCCAAAACCAAACTGCACTGTGTGGAAACAGGAGATTTCATTCTTGGGCTTCAGGGCCTTGGTGGCCAAGAAGGACCAACTGTGTACATGCTGCACCTTCCACCTCTGTGTTGAGACTTGAGTGTCCTACACCTGACTCAGACTTTTCCCTGGGTACCTGAGTTAAACCCTGGTAACTTCTCCAAATGAGCAAGCTTAGGTTGACACTTAGGAACCTATGGGACCCAGTATTGCATATATGATGATTTTCAATTGTTTCCAGGAAATACTTTACAAAATAATACTTTTGTGAATGCAAAAGCTTACAAACAGTTGGTGAGATGGTTATTTCAACACCCCTCTGCCCCTTCACCTCTCATGAATATTCTAGTCTAGAAAGGTGGGACAGAAATGGGATAAAAGTGTAAGAGCCACACACAACTGCCTAAAAAGTACTTCTGAGTTGTCTTTTTTTTTTTTTAAAGCTACATGTGAATGCAAAGGCTCACAGGGTGACCTTGAGTCACTTACTTTTAGTTAGTCTAGCCTTGGGCTCTTTGGAAAGAAGATGGATTACAAATGTCAGAAATAAATATATTGCATTGTTTGAAACATTTAATGATACAATGGAAAAGCATACTGTGCTTTGAAGCTCAATACAACCATAGCTATTGGAAGGAAGTAGCACTGTTCCAAAACCTGCAGCACCTAGCATGCACAGCATCTATCATATGCGTATGTTATGCACATTTATGCGCTCTGCCCACGGTCCAGTATTTGCAGCAGAAATAGTTCTGTTGAAGCAGTGCCTGCATTCAGAAGATACTGCTTACATTTTTATTGCCAGTATAGTATTGATGTACTGACTTTAGTTGCAAAGGAGCCCCAAATAACAGGCACTGATCCTTTCAAAGAGTAAACTAATCATGGCAGCTGCTTGGCTGAGCTGATATCTGTCTGATCAATATCTTCAGACTTCAGTTTGAAGTCTTAGTAACAGGTCAGGGATCAATGCTGTACCAGGAGCTCTGGATCATCTGCTCCAAAGTTCAGGCACATTTCAAATGTATGAGTATTTCTAAGTGCCCTAAGTTTTTGGTTTGATATGATCCTAGGAACGTTTCTATGTGAAAGCCAAGAAAGAAAGAAAGAAAGAAAGAAAGAAAGAAAGAAAGAAAGAAAGAAAGAAAGAAAGAAAGAAAGAAAGAAAGAAAGAAAGAAAGAAAGAAAATCATCACATGCTGTTCACCCACCCAATTCCTTGGCTATTGTATTTCTACACTACAGTATAAATGTCAAAAAGACCAAGCCGATTTGCCTTGAATTTCATGAGAAAAATCACTCTGGGCTGAGGAACTGCATGCCAGACATTTGCCTGAGGCGTATTTTCACACAAGAAAGAAAGAAAGAAAGAAAGAAAGAAAGAAAGAAAGAAAGAAAGAAAGAAAGAACCTTTGAGAATAGTAGTTCATAATGGAAATACCAACAGGGTCTGAACCGCAGCAGCAGCAATAAATATGAAGAAAAGCCCCAGCGGCCATCTAAAGAAAATACAAGAGAGAAACATACTGCAGGCCAGAAAAAAACAACAGTGCTTTAATGTACTTGACCTGTGGTCATATGGTACCACTGTGTCTCTACTGAGCCAATTTTTGTTTAACCGTAGAAGCATCTTGCTTCATTTTAAATGAATTTACAACCCATCCTTTAGCAAGAGCTTTTTCAAACCTCCATTTGTTTTCCTTTGACCTGTTTTACTGAATACAAAATCACTATCTCTTTTCCCCCTACTAATTTTATTGATAGATTTGGCTTTGCATGTTGTATTATGCACCACAGTTATTTGACAGCTATTTGCAGAAGAGCAATACTCTTAATTTTCCCTTTAACAGTCTGATGCAAATTTTATGTTTTGGCTGATCATTTGTTTTTGCTACAACATGAAGGAAAAAGCGTCGCCTAAGCATGAAGGTGAATTACAAAATGTATGTAAATAATATAGGTTCCTAAAAATGAGTACTTCAACCCCACCCCACCTCAATTCTCTTTCACGTACAAGGCATTGTTCTCACTAGGCATTGTGAGACCTGGAAGCTCCCATATATAAAGTAGAGATGTGCAAAATTTGATTCAGTTTTAAAATTCATCTTTGTGCATATTTGACCTGTTTTATTTCTGACATTTGTAAACCAGCCTGCCGTTTGCATACAAAACAACACAATAGAAAAGTTCATGTCCATTGTGATTTTTCCATTGAAAATGGCTTTTTTCAATAGAAAAATTATATTTCTTGTTTTTTTACTAGCACAAACTCAAATGTGAACAATCATTTATTCATTTATCCTATTTGCTCTCAAATTGAACAAACAGGTCGTAGATAGCTCTGATTTTAAAAGGGCTTTGCAATGCAATGCAGATTTCCTTGAGAGGTTGTGTTATTCTGACATGTATTAATGTGTTACTGGGCTCTCCTCAGAAATATTTTCTTTGATATTTTGTTAAACATCAGTACAGCCTTACTGTTTTCAGCTAGGTCAGGCACGCACACATGTTATGGGATCATTCAGTATTCAAGGATTAACTATCTCACTGGAAAAAAGCATGTTGGTTATTTGATATCATATTTGTCTGAGCAGAAGGAAATGATTGTGTGTCCACACATGCAAGTAGTCATGGGGGCGGGGGTAGATTCAGACTCTGCTGGGCAAACTAGGTCCTCAAATAAGCCAAGAGTTTCATTCCCACATAACCCAAGTGAATATAATCACTTACACATACGTATAAAATCGACAAGTTACAGCAAGCATGCATAGAATTTTAGATAGTAAAGTCCATTTGGAATAAACTGACTAGAGTTGACAGCTTGATATCAATTAATCCCATTGCTAAAATTGGGCAGTTTATGAATACAAAGATGCTATAAAAATGTTTATGTCAACATTTCATCTGTTTTTAAGCATTAGAAATTTCTCAGTCAACTACCATCCGCCCTTTAAACCCTAGTTTTGAATTGATTTTTTTCAACTGCTTACTTTTGAGAAGGTTAAATTTAAGGATTTTGAAAATTCAGAATGTGTTCCTGCTGGACTTGATTTCAGAGACAGATGTGATGGTCCAACTAGGAACTACTTGCATGGTGCGGCAATGGATAAAAGGGGGTTAATGTGATAAGAGATTCAGGCATTTTTAAAAAAATGCTTTTGCTGTTTTCCAAAATAAAAACAGAGGGGGACAGAAAGATTCCACATGATATAGAACAACCATAACATGAAGCATTTAAGGCCTGGGTTTTTCTCAGCTCACTTCCTCTAATCAAGATGAATGGATCCCTTTGCTTTTAAAGTACCATTTCCCAACCCCCCTTTCTAAAAGTCCGGACTTGCACATTATTTATGGGCACCTTACATCACAGGATTGCATTTATTATAGCAGGAAGAATATTATATAACTTGTCATAACAACACTCATGCAATTCTGTGGGCTGCACCCCGTGGCCATAAATCAGTATTACTTTCCGTCATCAACGTGCACAATGCTAATTTGTTTCCTAGGCCTCCATTCAAGTTATAATTGATTTCCTAAATCTTATTGGTGATTAAATGAGAATAGCAGGCAAGGTTTATTTTAAAGAAAAATACGTTGATGGGAAGAGTCCTTTGGGGAGGTCTACCAACCAGTCCTCAAGTAGCCGTCCAGCAGAGCTTTTTAGAATAATAAATGGCCTCAGAAAACCAAGCTCAAAGAAGCATGAGCCGGGGCCAAACAATATCTGCTGTGACAATTTTGCAAAGCACTTTGAGGACAAAGTCGCCCAGATTCGTAGGGGATTGGATGTCACAATTGGACAGAGTCCAGATGAGGTGTCCAGAGAACTGTCTGGTCCTGTTTGGTTGGATCAGTTTCAATTACTGCAGCCTGAGGACGTGGACAAGCTGCTTGCAGGGGTGCGGCCGACGACGTGCTCTCTGGATCCTTGCCCTTCGTGGCTGATAAAGACTAGCCGACAAGGTATGACCGGGTGGATCCAGGAGGTAGTGAATGCATCTCTGAGAGAGGGGGTGGTCCCATTGGCCCTGAAACAGGCTGTGGTGCGCCCCCTCCTGAAGAGGGCCTCCCTGGATCCAGAAGACTTAAACAACTATCGCCCGGTGGCCAACATACCTTTTCTAGGCAAGGTTCTGGAGAGGGCTGTCGCTGTTCAACTGCAGGCATGCTTGGAAGAAGCTGATTATCTAGACCCATTTCAATCTGGCTTCAGACCCGGTCATGGCACGGAAACTGCCTTGGTCGCCCTGGTTGATGACCTTCTCCGGGAGAGAGACAGGGGGAACGCTACCCTGTTGGTTCTCCTGGACCTCTCAGCGGCTTTTGATACCATTGACCATGGTATCCTTCTGGAGAGACTACGGAGCTTAGGAGTGAGAGGCAATGCATGGCACTGGTTCTCCTCCTATCTCCAGTATAGATCCCAGATAGTGGCTGTGGGAGATACTGTTTCGACTCCCTGGGAACTCACCTGTGGGGTTCCTCAAGGATCAATCTTATCTCCCATGCTATTTAACATCTATATGAAGCCGTTGGGAGAGGTTATCAGGAGATTTGGAGTAAGGTGTCATCAGTATGCAGATGATACCCAGCTCTATCTCTCTGTACCATCTGAATCAGGAGAGGCGGTTGAAGTGCTTGACAGGTGTCTGGAGGCAGTAATGGGCTGGATGAGGGTGAATAAATTGAAACTGAATCCAGACAAGACAGAGGTGCTGTGTGTTACAGGGTCTCGGGTCCAGGTAGTTGGGAGATACCCTGTCCTTGATGGGGTTGCAATGCCCTGGAAGGGACAGGTGCGTAACTTGGGGGTACTCCTGGACCCCACGCTAACACTTGAAGCTCAGGTGGAGGCTGTGGCCAGGAGCGCCTACTCCCAACTACGGCTAGTCCGGCAACTGAAGCCTCTTCTGGATAGAGACGACTTAGCCACAGTTATCCATGCTCTGGTAACCTCTAGATTGGACTACTGTAATGCGCTCTACATGGGGCTACCCTTGAAGACGGTTCGGAAGTTGCAGCTAGTGCAAAATGCAGCCGCTAGAATGCTGACCGGAACACCTAGCCGGATGCACATCACGCCGGTCTTAAAAGAATTGCACTGGCTGCCAATTCGCTACCGAGCCCAATTCAAGGTTTTGACTCTGACTTATAAGGCCCTAAATGACTTGGGCCCCAAATATCTAAAGGAACGCCTTCTCCCATATCAACCTGCCCGTGCCTTAAGATCAAGTGGTGAGGCCCTCCTGGTTGTCCCACCACCTTCAGTAGTGAGGTTGGTGGGCACCCGGGAGAGAGCCTTTTCTGTGATGGCACCCAGACTATGGAATAGCCTCCCCCTCGAGGTGCGTCATGCCCCTTCCTTATATATATTTAGGAGGGCAGTGAAGACGCACCTCTTTGCCCTGGCCTTTGGGTGAGCTGCTTATGTCCCCCCACCCTCGCCCAGTACAGACACTGTCATTTTAAACATATTGTATATTGTTTTACACGTGTGTGAATTTTAATGTCTTTTAATGTATATTCTATTTTAATATGTTGTTACCCGCCCAGAGACCTTCGGGTATGGGGCGGGATAGAAATGTAAATAAATAAAAATAAAAATAAAAAAATATTGTCACTAGGACTGGTTAATTAATCATCTATCCTTTTATTCAGTCATACATATTTAACTACATTTGCATCTGCAAAACATAAATATAGGTGTATTTCTGGGCTACTGAAGTGACAGTTTAAGCAAAAAGATGAAAAAGGCCATCTTTGATATTTTGATTGCTTTATTCCCTATTATGGCAGGGCTCCTGAGACAAAACTGCCTTTTCACGCTTTGCGGAAAGGGGAAGTCCTGGAATGGACTGGGGGAAGGAGCATTTACACAGTGTGGAGGCACTTCCATCCTGGAAGCATCTCCATGTGTGCTGGACTGTCCCACAGCTCAGATAGCCGCAGAGCATGTTTTTGGTGCTCCACAGCATGGGCTGGTAAAGCCTAGCACACCTCTTCCGAGTGAATGGACCATGCTGCCGGGCATGCAAGTGCAGTTGTACACACCCCTTCACCCAGTTGCCACAGCAATGGTGCCACACATGCCCGTAGGCACCATTGCTGTGGCCCGTAGGCACCATTGCCTTTGGTTTGGAGGCAATTTGCACTTACCTGGCACTTGGAGAAGTTTGGAATCAGACCTGGCAGAGATGTGAATGTGCAAATAGGCCTAAAAGAATTCCAGAGATAAATGAGTTGGTGCCTCTACTAAATTATGTTGCATTCACAAAGGCAAAATAGAGCATACAATGAAGGCCAGAAGTTGTAAGGTCTACATGTCAGTGGCACCTCTGGAGAATGCAATAAACTTCTGAGGGCTGGCAAGAAATGGTTAGACATCCATTGCTACTAGAATGGATGCCTAGGTAAAGCGTCAGCTTGGAGAGATGGAAAGGGTGTTTCTAAAGGGTATCTGGAGTCAAGATCAGGTCTTCTGCTAGAGAACAACTATAAGCAATTGGTGGGCCATTGTGTGACCCAGGATGTTGGACTAAATGGGCTGCTATTTGTTAAGTATGGCATTTTTGTGACATTATGTTCTTATGTATCAATCTTCATAGAGAAGTATACTATATGGCAAAGAAGAAAGATACTTATGTGTTAGGGTTCATCTATGGTGTAATTTATTGTTTGTGAACAAATAATGAAATGTGTGTTTAAGTAGAGAAAAAAAATGTATATCCATAAAACATTAACTTGCCACAAGGTAGATGCATCTATAGTGGAAATATCTATTATGAATTTTCATACAGAAAATAAAGTACACTTCATATCCCTTGCCTGTCATTATATACATATGCCATTATTTGAGATGGTGCTGTAAGCCTTAAGCATCCAAATATATGAAAATCTTGTAGAATAAATAGCATAAACTTTTGGAGCTGGAGCTGGGACTGACTATTTGATTAGATTGCTATTTGATTAGATTGGTACTTTGGGAATTCTTCTTGTCTGATTTGGAAGTGTCCAGACTTAAATCAGAATTAAAACCCTTATGAAAAAGGCTATAACTTAAAAAAAAATAGATGGAATTTTCTGGCACTGAAGCTCTTTTTCAGTGGATTAAGCTTGCTGAGTAACAAAGAAGACAATTTAGGCCTTTCTGAGTTGAATAAAAATAATAAAATCTGCCCTTACTTAACAAGGTTTGTGGCTGGAGCAACTGCTCTCTAACCAATGAATAATGCCACATTTTCCTTTCCTTGCCGATTTTGTGAGAAACAACTTTCAGAACAAGAACACTTTCAAAATACAGAGCACCTTTCAAAGACTAGACAATAAATGGGACTTCCAAATAATTAATACAAAATTTCCTTTTTCACATGCACAGTGAAAATGCATACTAAAATACAATGTCTAAAGTAATTCGTGTTCTACTTTCATGCCTTTCATTTGGTTATCCATGGATTATTTTTGGTCAGTTTATTCTTTAATAACTATTTTATGTGACAAACCAATCCAACTGTGCCAGTTTCTCTTTTTGCAGCTTACTGTCATTGTGTATTTGAAAAAAATAAAATTTAAAATATCTCACTAGGAGCACAACCCACAAAATATCAGGTCAGGTGCAAGGAAACTGCAGAGACAGAATAATAATAAAGCATAGTTTCATGTTTAATGAAAGTGGATAGGCAAGTATTTGACAAAAGGCCTGGTATGTTTGCAAATAAACACCAAGGGCCTGTTCACACTTACCATCTAATGAGCTCTGGTCTGCTCATCCATCACTGTGGCTCACCAGAAGTGGCCACAGTCTTCTCTGGAGCAATCTTGACCAGGATAGGCTAGCTGTCTTCTGGAGAGCAGTGTCCACACTCTCTTCTGAGCCAGTTCTGAGCCACTCTCTTGTGAGCCAGTTTGGTCTACTGGTTAGGGAGCCCAACTCTTATCTGGGAATACCGGGTTCAATTTCTAGAACCTTGGGCTAGTCACAGCTCTCTTCTGAGCTCTCACAGCCCCACCTACCTCACAGGGTGTTCTGTTGCAGGGAGAAGAGAAAAGCTTTGTCAGCCGCTTTGAGTCCCCTTAAATGGGTGAGAATAGTGGAGTAGAAAAGCCAACTCTTCTTCTTCTGAGTGCACCATGGCAAATTGGCATGGCAGTCACTCTTAGTGTCCAGATTTCCATGGCAATGTTCAAAAGCATGCTGGTTGTTGCCATGGTGATTCAGCCTGC
This sequence comes from Aspidoscelis tigris stejnegeri, assembly GCA_023333525.1. Classification (NCBI taxonomy): domain Eukaryota; kingdom Metazoa; phylum Chordata; class Lepidosauria; order Squamata; family Teiidae; genus Aspidoscelis; species Aspidoscelis tigris. Next base: position 247,256,016 of record JALMGA010000001.1, on the reverse strand, counting down.
CCTGGCCTGGCTGTTCACACTTTGAATGCTGCTTGTCTTGTACAACAAAGTATACATGACTGCCATGCACTGGGGCTTTACCAGCCTAGTATGCTATGATATTACCATACTAGTCTGGTAAATGTGAACCCGCCCTGAGAGTTAAGCCAATAAAGATATGGATAGAGTGGCACATTATGGATTCCTTCCCCCCACCAATGACAATGACTGGAGACCTCTGCTAAAACATTATGCCATCTGATAAATTACACCCAACAGTCACAAATAACTTAATTTCTCTCCATTAGATTTATATGGCAGTCATTAGATTGAAATTTTTGCTTTCAGTAAACATGTTTTCTGTGCAGTTTTTATAATGTGCAACTATTCAGATAGCCTAAGTCAATTTCAAGGCACTTCAAACAGATCCTGCTTTGGTGGAGAAAAGTCTTGACTTTGAAACAATCCAATTCCCTGCCCTTTTATTTCATTTATCTGTATTTATTTTTCAAATGTATATGCCTCTTATACAAAAGGTCCCAAGACAATTAATGACCTATGAAATACAAAAATAAGACACAAAATATGATAGAAAAAAACTAAATTAAAACTCCCCTCAATTCATAAAAAGTTATTTTAATTAATGGCAGATCAAAGCCTTTGTGAACATAAAATCATAAAATGGCACCAAAACACTGACAAATAAAGTGCTGAGCAAGAGGGGAGAATATTTATAAACTGGGGACAATTCCAGACAAAGTCCTGATGTAGACTGCAACTCCTTGAGTATCTGATGAAGATGGAATACCCAAGAGGGCTCTCCCAGAATCTCAACTTCTGGAAGAAAGCTTTCCTTATAATGGTTCCAAACTGTTTATGATTTTGTCAATCTTAACTGCTCAAATTTGATTTTGCAGTGTATGTGAAATCAGTGCCAATAGTTTAGGATGATTATGATGTACGTCCATGCGTGTTGAAATGCTGATTTTGCATTAGTTCTAGACTTCGAACCATCTTCAAGGGAAGCCCCATGTAGAGTATGTTACAATACTCTAATCCGGAAGTTACCAATGTGTGGGTCACTTTAATCAAGTAGTCTGTGTCCATGAAGTGCTAAAGTTTGTACATCCGCTGGCTATGTCAACAAACACTACTCAGAACTTATTTAAATGACACTAATGCATCCACTAGATGCATACTTGTACTTACCAGAGACAAATCATCAGACCCCCTCCCCCATATTCTGGAGAAGAGACCCTTTACACAAGACTTTTTCAGGATTCCATTTCAATTAAAGGTCTGGCTCCAAGCACTGATCCAGCACCTGGACTGTCTCTGAACCTGATGAAATTATGAGCTGGGAGTCATCAACATACTGAAAACACCTGACCCCAAGAGTCCTGAGGATTATTCCCAGCAGTTTCAACCCCTGAAGAATGTCATAAATGAGATCCAGGATGCCAAAACATATTTTCCAATGATCATTATTTCAATTCTGCCCAGAAGGTAAGTGTGGAGATGAGGAGAACAGTGCTCCTAACTCCTAATCCCATGTACAGGTCAAGCAAAATAGAATGGTTGATGGTATCAAAAATCACTGAGAAACCCCAGAGAACCAACAGTGTAGAATTTCCCTTATCTCTCTTCTGGCAGATATCATCCATTAGGGCACTTTTGTTGCTTAAATCAGATAGGTACTGTATGGTTTGATCATCTCTTTCCACCAAGCATGGCAGCAGCTCTGTTGCCATACCCCTCTCAAGCATCTTGCCCAAGAAAAAGATCTTATCAATAGAGTAATGGGTGTTTTCCACATTAATGTGTAACTTCACCAGAAGCTATGGATCTGTTCTTTATTTCTTCATCCCATTTAGTCTGTGAAAGCTTCAGACTTAATATGGATTTTAGGCAAACCACTGACTAAATGTTGACCCACCATCCAAATCGTGTTTGGAAGCAATCCACTGAACATTCTGAGATCATCTCTTAAAAGAGTAAACTTACGATCACCACCAATGAATTGTGGTTTAAGATGGAGCTATTTCCTGTTTCATTCTTCCTGCCAACCCCACATTAAAATAATGATTTTGATTAGCTTGAAAAAGCTTATGATCAGGTTATAGTGCAATACAACCAAGAAAATGGCCTCTTAAAACAAAAACAGCGCTTGAAACGAACCACTTTTAACTGGAGATTAAATAGGAAAGGGGGAAAAAAGGACAAGATTGTACATGATTCAGAAATTATGAATTATTTTATTGGACCAATTATTTGCTGGTGCATGAGACAGTTTCCAGCTTTTCATAGCTCTGGGAGTCTCATTTCTCACAAAGTCTCGCATAGAAATCACAAATGCATGCAAAATTCTCATGTTTGGGGAGAGTTCTTTTCATCATTTTCTTTTCAACAGAAGCTATATAAAAATAAATAAATGGATAAATAAATAAAAACTTGGATGATAAATTGTTTAAGAGAGTCAATGAAATACATCCCTTCCTAATACAGTATGTATGTCAAGGGAGATTTGAGTACTTTCATGGATTGTTTAATTTAAAAAAAAATTGAGGAAGAGGTAATGTATAATTCTTAGTAAATCAATTATTGGGTTAACAACCATCTTCAAAACAGACTCATTAATTGTTCCACAAATCTTTAAGTTACATTTACATCAGACCTAAATAATTTCAACTTCCACTTTGAGCCAGATCTTATGGCCAAACTTGAAAAACATAGTCTCTTTTAATGTCTAAGAGTCTGAGTAGACTCTTGATAACTGCTGAATTTGGTACCATTGGAGACTTAGATAAGAGCAACCCCAGACATCGTTATTCACCCCTGTTGGCATAGGGTAGACACACACTGAGCCAGTCAGTGTATAGTACATGGCTTAACAATTTAGATTCCACATTGGCCAGTATGCTGGACCAGCATTCATTCTAAAAGCTTCCCTTCTGTATGCAGGGGTCTCCTTAAAACACTACCAACCTGCAGAAAGAAGGTTCCTAGTGTTGGTACAGTATACTGGCCTGATGGGAATTGTGGAAACGGCACAGATCTGCACAGATTGCTCCTTTTTGGCATGGCAAAATAACTTATATTAGAGAATATCTGTCTATGGGGGCATCATCATCAGTGCTTAGAGCTCCTATAGTGCAGCAACAATGGGTGCCTCCAGACATGGCCCTTGCTGTGATGGGACATCACAACACCTTCTGGCCCACCAGACTGGAGGATCAGAAGCTTTGAAGGGACACCGTAGCGGCTTCTGGTCTGCCATACGGAAGGGTTGGAAGCTGCACCGGCCCTTTGCTGCGGCTTTTGGTCTGCCACACGAGATGCTCCACTGCCTGCAATAGCGGTCGAGAATTCTGTGGTAAGTGTGCGGTAAAAAGTTTTTATTAAATCAGCATCTTTTTAAAGCACTCAGGGGTGTAGAATGCTGCCCTCTACTGCAGGCAATGGAAGTAGGGATGTCCCTTCGCGTCTTTCATCCCTCTCTGGAAGCACCCAGGAAAGTCACATATTGAATCAGAAGATAAAGTATTCTAGATATTCAAGCTAGTGAAATGAGTAGGGATGTGCACTAGGCCAGTTTCCCCCATTTGATTCGATGCAAATCAAATGGGGGAATATTTGTCTTCATCTGAATACCCCTGTGAATGTGGGGGGCTTTGGCTTCACACACAAACATCTGATGAATGGTTGTACACAAAGGGAACCCCACACCCCTTCCTTCCCATCATGCCATTCACCTGCTGCTGCTGTCACCATCGCATCCCCCTCTGAGGTCTTCCAGATGTATGCATGCATGACCCCCATCTGAGATTCCTGGATGGGAAAGGTGTGTGCACACTTGAAGAAGCATGCAAATGGTGGAGGTCCACCCCACTCTCTGATCCCCCTGGTCACACCCCTTTAGCCCCAATGGCTCCATTTGTGCATTTCTCCAAAACCCAGCTAGGCCTTCCAGAGGTGTGCGCATACCTTCCTGATCTGAAGCTCCAGCGAAGGAACCATTCAATTTGTGGGCAAATGGAGATAGATGAATATAGGTCCCTTTCAATTCACTTCCCATTAACACCTTTGTTTGGATTTTGATAATGACATAATATAAAGCAAGGGCACCTACTTTTAGGACTCATAGAGCACATTTGAAAATTTGAAGGTGGACCTTCAGGGCACCAGCCCACTGCATTGAAAAAGAAGAGACCAAGAGATTCTTGATTTTCCATGGAATTTCTGTAAAAAAGACTCATTATAATTAAAATGGATCAGAACACTGGAGGTTGAAGGCAGGGGGCATTTAAAATTATTCAATTTCAAGATGACTGAGGCCTCCTTCACCTCTGCACACTCTTAAAGGGGAATGGGATGGTCCATTTGTACTAGCTTGTAATAGAAGGAACAGAGACCGTGAAATTTGAGGAGCTTTTCTTGTTCCAAGAAAAGCTCTCAATGGCAACATTGTGCCCTTGAGTACCAGCTTGTTGGACCTCTGATACAAGCATTACATCAGAGAACAAAAGAATTCCAACTTAAATTATTAACATAATCAACATGGCCTTGTAATATTGTCTGCTCTATGAGGAAATGCATATGGTGTAAAACTTAGGGCCACATTGCACTTATAACATATGGGGAGAAGTGAGAGAATGAATCCCAGCCAGGCCATCTGCAGCCACCAATACCACAGCAGACTGTCTGAGTCTTCAGGCACCCGTGTTTGGTGACATAAGATGCCTCCTGAGGAGCCTGTTGCCAAGGAAGTTAAAAAGCGGTTGCAGGGTGAGCACCTGATCTGTGACATCTTTGGATACCTGTGAATGCCAGCAGTGGAAACAAGACCCAGTGGACAGTCCTGCAGAGATGCCTGCCTCAGGCATTTCCTGCTGTGGTCCTCAGATTCCCACAGCTTTGTCCATCTACAGCTAATGAGACTGCAGTGGCTGTCTGTTTGTTTCTGACAGATGGACTGTAAAGTCACATGTTCTCAAAAGGACTGAATCTCATGAGAAGATATGCCATGGAGATTATATAGAGTGACTCGTGCATCCCACCCCTTGGATAATGCCTATGCACTTGTGAATTTATGAACTGCCTTTGGAATGGGGGCCTCTGATTAAACTGACAGGCTGCTTTGCTGAGACAGCCTCAAGAGAGATTATATTCACTGTGTTTCTACAGACTGAATGCAAGTTGCCCAGGGCCTTGTGTTCTGTTGGCAGAGGTTACTACCATCTACAGTTCCATTTAAGTTTAGAAAGATTTCAACAGCCTTTATAGTGTGAAAAGATTTCAGTTGCTCTTCTCCCACTGACTTTATGGATGTCTCCAGATATGTTAGAAAATGTCAGCACAGAGAGACCGGCAGACAGCCCCGGTGCCAGACTGGGGCACTGCCTTCAAAATTCAAATTATTCCATGGGAATTCCCATGCAATTGTTTAACATGCTGGTATATTGCCAAACTATTGGGCTCCTTCAGCCAGGCTGAACTTCTGGGAACTTGCCGCATCAGGGAAGAAAGCAAAGGAAAAAGGGCAGGTATGATGAACTCCCAGAAGTTTAATCCAGTGCCCTGCTGAAGGACCATGCATCAGTCTGGCAGTTCACATTCTGGGAAATGCCAGCGTTCTTGGGCAAATTGGCACTTTCCTTCCCCATTCAGGAGACGGGAAAGGCGAACTTGCCCACGGGTGTACTAGCATGTGCACTAGCAAATGCCAATACATGCCAATCCTCCTCCCATGTGTCCACAGACTTACCTTAAGTGCAGGTGTGTCTCCTGGTCCCACCAGGAGTCCTGATGACAGTGCCAGTATGTGTGCGCCAGCGCGGTCACCGAGACAAAGCTCACATGCCACGCTTGCATTCCAGGTCACCTGATGCGCCACTGTGCTTGTGTGGTGCATCAGGTGACCCTCCAGCACCCAGAAGATGTCCGTATGGGCCTCGCTGGACTGGGAAAGGCCGGAAAAGGTGAATGCAAGTGTACCCATGGAGCACTTAATTGTGCTCTACAGACAATTGCCTTGCAGTGTGCCAATGCACACTGGGCCAAGTCCAGAAAGGCCCATTCAGAGAGCTGGAACTTCCCTGTGCTGTCTTGGAGACAGCTTCAATCTTACATCTCAAAGCCAAGGAACAAAACAAATGAATATCACATATGAAATTTCAGCATCCTACATTTCTCCTAACACCTTCTCATGCCTTAAAAAAAACTTTTAAAAAATTCACAAGAGTTATTGATCAGTGAACAGAGACAATTTTTACAAACATTGTGACATTTTAAAACCAAAGCTGTAAAAACTGTACTGATTCATATTAATTTAACTGGGTTCTCAAAACACCTATGGAAATTTTTACTTTTTGCAATTTCTGTCTCACTTGCTGTCTCTCTCTCTCTCTTTCTCTCTCTCTCTCACACACACCTCTGGTAAATATATTTGTACAAACACATTGGGTGAGTAAGTGCTAGTCACTTTATTTTAAAAACAAAGATCATTTATGTTTGGAGTTTCAGACTTCTTCCCTTATTTACAGTTTCTGTTGAATAATGATTTCCTCTTAAACCTCCTTATTTCAATTATTGTGAAAAGAACCCCTTAATACAATGCCTAGAGAAAGAAACCATGGTTCTTAAAAACTGATTGCGTTTATTGCTGCCTCTTATAACGTAGCTTCTGCATGTACTTGTGCATGTGAATAGATACAATGTGCAGGAAGTTAACACTCTATATGCAGAAGATCATGGGACGATCTTGCTGTTAAGACTCCCAAGAAATTGCTTTGCAACCAGCATCCAGGGAATTGCAAGCAACAATTCTGAAATGGCCACACCATCCTAAATAGATTGTTCTCGGGCAGTCTTTGAAATGATTTCAGCAAGTAATCATGGCAGAGTATAGTCTAGGAACTGTTAAATTTTCTAAATACAATAGCATAAAAGCAGGGTGCATTTTTTTTTTTACCAGCAAAATGTAGGAGCCAGAAGGATTTTCTGGGACCGCAAACCTGTTTCCTGATCTCAACTTCAATCCTGGTCCCAGTGCTCAACCCCCCCTTATTTTAGGCTGCAGAGAGTGCTGGATGACCATTTGTATGCCTGCATAAGAGCATAAAAACAGACTCTACAAAAGTCATAGTCACTTTGGTCAGACCACTGAGTAAAGAGCAGCAGGAAAATGTGTTGACGATAAAGCCTTTGAGCAGGATAGTATTATGCATTCAGAGGGTTCACATATGCTTAAGTCAAATGCTGTAGCTCCTAGGCTGACCGATGAAAACATTCATTGCTTCTATCCCCTTTGAAAATTATATATAATAATATATATTTTTAAAAAGCAAAATAGTCTTAACCCTTTGAGGATCATATTAGCAGCAAGTCACAATCTAGACAGAGAACAAAGATAATTTCAGTCATTTAGGAAATTATTATTACAAAGATACTGTAAACATCTTTCCTCTATGTTTCTTCTCCAAGCAACTGATACCCACAAAATCAAATGAAACAGTTGCACACAGGTTTGGAGGATTATTATTATTATTATTATTATTATTATTCATTTCAGAATCTCAAAGGGTTAAGCCAAGACCTTCAGCAAAAGTGTTTTATTAAAAGGGTGAGTTAGGTGAGCGGACAGTCTCAGATGAGCTTGGTGAATAATCTTCTGATTCTGAGTTGAGATCTGGTGGTGTCTGTTGTGCCTTGAACCGGCCCCTCACATCCGGGTCGCGTCTTCGTCGGAAAACCTGCCTCTCCTTATCAAGAGCGGTGGTCTGGCAGGGGCATAAAATGAGAATAAATGAAATTAGCCTGTGTATGAAATGGCAGATCTGGCTCCCATCTGTTCTCTGCTCTTTTACCCACAGAACTGGGCTTTAAAAATCAATCCAGGTCAAATCGCAGACTGCCTTTTTTCCCCTTTCTGTTTCTGAGACACATTTGCTGGACTGAAGGCACAGCATAACTAAATTCACACAGAAGTGCATAACCCAAACTTTTAAAGAGGCAGCATGACATCGTCAAGCATGTACAGTACCGCGGATGCCATATGTTAAAACTTCTGGATGCTATTAATTTCTTAGAGTAATGGATTCAGGTTTCAGGCAAAACGTTTGACAGGCTTTATCGTTCCCTTTCTGGAGCAAACCTTTATTTTGACAGGAAAGGTAGAAGGGTGATATGATCAAATGAGACAAGGAAATATTAGTGGCTGTTCAAAGGAGTGAAGGGCTCCTAAAGAACAACCACCCTCAAATCCCTAGATTGCTATAAAGTTGGTGAAAAAGTCAACCAAAGGGAAAAACAAAGAAACCAGATCTCCACATCAAGGGAATTCAAGATGGTGACTTCCAGATGAGTCATTTCCTGACCACTGACCATGCAGGATAAAAATAGGACTTGGAGGGCATCTCTTGGGTAGCCCCTGCTCCAGATACTTTATTTCATAATGCTGTTCTTGAGTAAGGACAATTTTTTCTGCCTAAGTCTCCAAAATGTGTTTTTACTTGAAGTGTGATGTTGTCTAGTGGCTTTTCTATGCTTACTGTGTGTGGTTCAAAATGGTGCAGCTATGTTTGTATATTGCACTATGAGATCTTTCATGGGATGTGTGTGCAGAGCACTGAAGAAACTGTGCAAGGGGGGAGCATGGCTCTTATGCATGCACTTGCCTCTGTGCCCTTGTTCCTGGTGATACAATGTGTCATTGTTTGTGTCACACGATCCCCCTGCACCTCTTCCACCCAGAAGAGATGTGATTGGGAGCTTGCCGGGCTATCCTAGCCCCGGGCCTAGGTTAGATGTGGAGAAGTTTTAACTGCTCCTTGCCTATGCTACTTGGGGATGCTCCAGCAGACATAGAGCCACTTCTAGTTAAGAAATGGCTCCGCATGGTGCTGATGCCCCCTGTGAGAGTTCTCCTGCTTGAACCATGCACCAAAGTGAGAAAAGGCCCTGTGTGTGAAACAATGAGGCATTACCTGTTTTCCTGTGGAACATGGCACCCTGTTTGTGTAAAGACAGCACCACAGAGGCCGGCCCCGAAAAGGGATTGGGATCTGAGGCCAGAGGCAGGAAGCAGCCCAAAAGGCTACTGAAGGAGAAGGAAAGCTCTGCACATCTCCCCATGGCTCCCGAAATGCTGCTGTGAGTGGAATGTCCACTTGCAGCAGTAAGGATCCTGCTGAGACTCACAAGGAACCTGGTATGTCAGCATAAACCAGGCATTTTTGGTCTGTTGCTGTGTGTCCATTAGTTACTTCCTCCTTCTCCCTTGCATCCACACAGGGAAGAGGTCATGTCTTTTGACTAAAACAACCTTGGGGTAATTTAAACAGAATTAACAGAAAGTCACTTCTGTTTTAGAGCTGCAGAGTCTTGAGGACCGGTAAGGACAGAAATGTCTGGACAGCAGGCTCCCAGGTACCTGGGTGTATGGATGCACTGACCCCGAGTGACCAAGATAACAGGAAGTCAGGCACTGGGAGGTGGGGGGGGGGGGAAATGCCTTAGGCATCTATGTAGATGCAGCCCAAATGTGGCTAGGCCCTATTGTACCTATTGTTCAAACAGTTATCCCTTGTTTCTGTGTTCTTGGAAATAGCAGTTTTATGCAAATTGTACTCAGAGAAACCAGCACAACTGCCAGTTTCTTAACAGCTCATTTCCATATACAGCAATGACTTTTACAATTTACTTTGTTCAATTTAGCACTGAGTAAAATGCCCAGGACCCGCCATAGCCTGCACTGTCAGGCCCCTATGGCAGGCCCCTATTTTGATACAATTCAGAATAAAGCCCAGTGTAGAAAAGGCCTTTCGAATGGCATGTGAGCAAAACCATGCTCTAAACCCCCATCCATAACAGGGCAGCTCAACAGTATTAAATATTTTGATATATTTCTGTTTCTTACTCATAGAGAACATTTATTTTAATTGCACCCTGCTCCCACTTCTTTATCCAGAAGAAAACACAAAATGAAATGCCAAGGAGCACAAGCGAGGGGCATTCTGGGGAAAGACCCACATAATGGTAGATCTATCCTGTAAATTTCTTGGATCCCGTAGGGAACACAGAAGTAACACACAGGTCATTTCCTGACAGGAAGGGGAAGGGCACTTGAACCATTCCCCTTTCACTGTAGGAGAAGCAGCCACATCTCTTAAATCCTCAGTATGCATGAGACTCAGAATTACAACTGATCCTGCTGCAGGGGGAGAAAATCTCCACCACCCACTGCTGCAATTTGACATGCTGGGAAGAGGGCTTCTCCTGCCCTCAAAAATGAAGCAGAGTTCCTGGCTTCAAATATGAAGGTGGTGAGACTTCTTGATGACATCGTCAAGGGGACCAGTAAGTCCTCTTGAGCAGCAGCAGGGTTGCCACCACAGGACTCTTCAAATCACTAAAGTGCCTTAATGACACCCACCCACCCCTCTATCTATCCCTCTATCTATCCCTCTATCTATCCATGCATGCATCCATGCATGCATGCATGCATCCATGCATCCATCCATCCATCCATCCATCCATCCATCCATCCATCCATCCATGTCTGTATCCTACCCTGTACCTGGAGGTACCAGAAGGGTTACAGCGTACAAAACAAACAAACACTTATAGTAGCATAGCAGGGGGGAAATAAAGCATCTGTGTGGACACTGTGTTCTTCCTCTATATTAAATGTGCAACGAGGACACAGTATCCTGCAGATACCATGTCCTCGCTGTACATTTAAGGTGCAATAAAGGCACCATGCAGATCCTAACACAGTTCAAGAAGTGGGTGGTCTCTAGTGCAAAAACCCTCTGAAGATATATGCAGCTGTTTTCCATGTATGCCTTCCACCTATGTCTCCAGTAGAATATGTCCATCAGTTATAACTGTAGAAATTAATAGTTTGGTTTAATGCAGACCATGTGCCATATAAAATCCATGTTCAGAAAGTGTCGGAGCTTTACTGATTTGGATAGCAAATCTAAAATGGGATTATTGCGTGATGAAAACAGGACAAGGAACCTATATCAAGACAACCGGCTCATCTAAAAACCAAATGTTAAGCATTACATTGGAAATGCTGAGAGAACTTCCCTCTATCATGAGGTGTTGAAAAATAATAATAATTTGGTCAAGAGGTTATTCTAGTTCAAAGGATGTATCATTTTCTCTTTGGATATGCACAGATTTTTTTTCTGGAAAATTTTCCAATTATCTTGTTTAGGAATGGAGATGTATTTATAGAATGGGCATTTTTAAGAACTACTGTATTTTCTGGTGTATAACACTACTTTTTAACCCAGGAAAATCTTCTCAAAAGTCAGGGGTTGTCTTACGCCAGGTGTCGCCTTCTTATGCGGCGAGTATATCCCAAACTCTATATTTTAACTGGGAAGTTGGGGGTTGTCTTATACGGCCAGACATCTTATACACTGGAATATACGGTAGATGAAAACTAAATCCATCAGGTTAAAACCCAGAACAGTATTATAGCATTTCCTATTCCAAATATAATGCAATCAGACCTTAGACTGATATAATAAAGAAAGAAGATTGTCAGAGTTTCAGTTGCAAATGGATCCAGTTAAGCTGAACTGTTCAGCTAATAGAGTTTTAGTTTAAAATGTTTAAAGCACAAATGCAATCTGGTAATCAAAGTTATGGCTTTCCAAAGGTTCTTAAAAACATCAGTAAAAGTCTGTAATGCTTTGGTAAAGGATGAATCAGTTTTCAGGGCCTTTCAGCTTTCCCTAACTTTAATATTAGCTTTTGAGTAATATTACATGAGCCACAAGATATTCTAACTTATAAAAAACAGTACAAATAGCACTTCATACTTGATCAAGATATCATAAACATGGATAATTTCCAATTTTACTAAGATAAAATTACTCCGGTGTGGTTCATGACCTGCCCTGCATTGGATGGCAACTTTTCTTTGGAAAACATCTGATTAGTTGGAGATACGTATGGTGATTTTCCCCATGATCTGGGCTGATTCAGGATAACACTAAACACACTGCTGAATTCAAGTAAGCATAAAAAATGAAGAAGACGCTTCTTCATTTCAATTCAAGTAAGCATAAAAAATGAAGAAGACGCTTCCTGACATTAGCTGGCACCATCAGGGTTTGACTGGTACTGTTATTACTTTACGATAGATAAGAAACCAACACACAGAAAGAAGCACTACTAAGGGATAAAGTGCTACTAAGCACTACTAAGGGATGGTTAGGTAAAAATGCTATGGATCACAACTGGCAAAGGATGATTGTTACCTTTGGGTTAATAATGGGTGTTTTTCCACTGTCACTAGAAGTACCCATTAAGTACCCATTAATGGGTACAAAAATGCCATTACGTACCCATTAATGGGTACTTAATGGGTACTTCTAGTGACAGTAGAAAAACACCCAGGGATAGCTATTCCTGGAGTAAAGTGAGGGCCTCTTCATACATTGTTGCAAACACTGTCCATGTAACCTGCATCTCTTATTGTAAATGTCAGAATATTCTGAATATTGCCAAGAAGAACTTTGTAGGAGATGCAAACTTCCTTGGTGTATTTCATGTCAATGTCAGATATTGTATGCATTAACTTGACTCAAACTTTTCTAAACCTGTATAGAGATGATAAGGACCGACTGTGGGACTTTCTGCATGCAAAGTATATGCTGAGCCACTGACAAATGGCCCTTCTCTAGAGGAATCTTTCTGACACTGTAGCTTTACAAGAAACTTTCTCCAAAGATTGGAAGAAAAAATAACATACCAATGGGATGCAATATTTTTGTCTTCTAATTTTCATGAATTGCTGAATGTACTTAAATGGAAATAATATCTATGCTGATATTTTGTCCATATTTCTTTACAAAATGGTTTGGTCACTTTGATAAACATAACGTGACAAAAGTGACAAAGCTGCAATGGGTGTCTTTCCCCTCCCACCCATGCTTTAGGACTTAGCATGAACCTCATTGCCATAGTACAATTATAAACTAAGTTTAACAATTGTTAAACTAAGGTGCTTACTGGTGCTTCTACTGGTCTGTTATAGATCTCTGCATTTACTTTACATGACTCTATCCATAAATATGTGCTTATCAAGTACCCTAATGATTCTGAGCTCATCAATCACTAGATGTTTTATTACCCCATTATGATATCCACATTTCTCAGCTGGAGGTGAGCAGCATTGATAGCTCTAAGGAAAAGGATGCATTACGGCTCCACAATTAAATGGCAATACTCTTAGAGTGTTATCCCACAACTAACTCTGTATCTCATTAGCATATTATTCTGTGTTAATGAATCTGATGCATCCTTCAGAAAGCTTCCATGGCCACATTATCCTTTAAAAGAGAATATATTGGCTACAAAGAACTTTGCCATAAACATGGCAATTCTGAATGGTTTTATTCTTGCATCATGATGAAATGCTGATTGCCACCATTCTAGAAATGCCACTGACCTCCCTCAGCCTGCCCTGGACTCTACTTCAAACAAGTGTTTCATTTCAGGTTTGCCTGTATGATCAGTAATCACTGGATATAAAATATCCACATTTATCATTTATGGGAAGGTCTCCTTCCTTGTATTTTTTTTTTGGGGGGGAGTTCTCTTTTATTGCTAGCCATGCACATACAAGCATATTTGCTTCATTAATAAAAGAATGCTGGGGTATATTTTGCCTTTTTGTACATCCATTATTCATATTAGCTACAGGGCTGAAGAAAGGGCAATGCCAGCAAGAATGAAACTCTTCATGTTGATCTATGAAAAGGTCCCCCTTACCCAACTCTTATAATACAGAGATGACTTGTTGAAACAATAAACTTGCTGAACTATATGGTATGCATTAGTATTTCATTAATTCTGAATATTTTACAATACCCACTGCAATTCATTTCAAGACCTCAGTATACAGCAACCAGCATTCAGCTACCAGTAATGCTGGTGCTCAGTCCCTACATTGCAAGTTGATCTCCAGCAGACTTTTCTGAGTTGCCAATTGAAAAAGAAAGGCAGCCTGTATGTTCCTACCTTATTATTAGTTTCTGTGTTCTTGGGCTTGGACAGAGAACACATTGGGCTGTGACGTTTTACTGTATGTCTTTGTCATATCTCAGGTAGAATTGTATTTTGGAATGAAGTTAATTGATGAAGTGGATTCATTTTTCAAGATGCTCACATGAGCAGAAAGTCACAAAACTGTAAGAAGATGCAATAATCCACATCTGCTGAGTAGATTCTGAGCAGAACTACGATTGTGGAAATAGTAACCATTCCATTAGTATGGTTTCACCCAGTGTATGTGAAATATTTTGTTCTAAATTTGCCTAGGAAACTGAAATTCAGGAGGAATTCAGCTATTTGGGGATTTGATGTACAGTGGGAAAATAAAGGGGAGTTGAAAGATAGAAAGAAAGAAACACGATGAGGAACAAATCTTTAATTATCCAATAACCAGGAAATTTCATTCAATTACACTTGCAGTATTCAGTCAAGATGCCTCCAAGCTACAGGTTTGGAAGCTTCAGCATTATCTACAGTCTCTTTATCTCTATCTTCTCCCCTTAGGTCTTGCTTAGCAAAACTCTACTGAATTCAAAATCTCATTGTGTTGGATAGTAATGGATCCACTAAAAAAAAAGCCTCTCTGAGGAGATGTAGTGGGCGTACCCATGGCAAGGATACTGCGAGGTGAACGTGAGTTCACCTCACGAGAGTCCCTATGCAAAGCCCTAATTCAGGCTACATGAGGGACAAAAGGGAAGAAATCGAAGTAAAAAGACCCCCCCCCTTTATAACTGTTCTCACCCTGAATTATGGGGCAAGAACGGGTTATCCTGGGGACATGGGGACACTCCTGGGTTACAACTGCAGCATTAGCGGACGGGGCTCTGCTGTCCCCGCTGCTAATGCTGCGATTGCAACGGTCCCCCCCTTACCTGAGTGCTTAATCGCCCAGGTAAGGGCTTGATTTGCTCCAAACAATCACCTGACAGCTGCCCTGCAGTCAGCTGAGCAACCGTCAGGAGGGTATAGCAGCTGACATGCGTACAAGCAGAGCTCCGCTAAAATGATTTAAATACACAGCTTTTGCGTCTGTTTTAATCATCTTACCAGAGCTTTCCTTGTGCTCTTGACAGCCCCTATACCCACCTGACAGTTGCTCAGCTGACTGCAGGGCAGCTGTCAGGTGATTGTTTGGGGTAAATCAAGCCCTTACCTGGGCAATTAAGTGCTCAGGCAAGGGTAGTGGTGGAGAAAACCACGGCATCCTGATGCAGGGATTTACTGTGCTTTTCATGAGGATGGGTGGGTTTGCCTTGAACCCACCTGTTCTCCATTGCCATGAAGACTCCTTAATGAGAATTAAGATTTGTATTAAGGCTGCCCCGAATACACCGCGAGGCAGTGGCAGCCCCATGGGGACGCACTCAAAAAGGCAAGTTTTCTCCTCTAGTTTTGTCCCCTATTTCCCATTTTTTACTCCTACCCTAAAGGAGAAAACAGGTGAATCAGCACACAATGAATTCTGTACATGCTAGAGTGTCAAAAACTACATGCTTAGAAATACTGCCTGACTGGGAAGCTGTGAGCATTGCAATTTTGGTGCTCATGTCTTGCATACGCGCCTAGTTGTGCACTGTCAACAGAGACTGTTTTCTTTACACAGAAAAAAACATAAAAGGAATTTGCTTTCTGCCATCATGATTACATGCTGCTGTTAGGAAGCAAGGTTACATTAAAAATTGCATTTTAAAAAGACCTTTAAAAAGGCAGTTATAAATTTTAAAATGAGCTTCAAATTCTGAATGTCTTCCTGTTTCTCATGGTACAGAATCCTTCAATGGTGGATTGACCTAAGTGGGAAGGAGTGTGTTGCCCATATGATAAACATATTTATATGCAAATCTGAGTTTCTAACATTATGTGTGCAAAATGTTTGTATACTGATGGTGGGTTCAGAGTCTTGAACATAACTAATGCCTGGACAGAAAAGCTATCACAAACATTCATGGGACAGATCTACAAAATATGGTTCAGGGAGATGAAAGGCAAACCTTGATTCTACCTTACTGTCCTTATGGAACCATTATGCTTGCTGATGTTGCATACAGTTGCATCATACTTGCTCCACAGACTTGGCTCTGAAATGTTCTGATGTAGCCATCATAGACAGAGGAAACGTTTGCATGGTGCTGTTGTGGCCTCATGAATATGCCATGAGTATGTAGGGTTCACATGTCCCTGCACACTCACAGTGCACCAGATGCACTGGAAGACACTTATTTCACATTCTCTGGACTTTCTCATTATCTGGAGATGTTCCTGCAATTGCCTCTTGCCACAGCGCACCAGATGCAAGCAGCAAACCTTATCACAGGTTTGCTTATGTGCACATCTGATAAGCTGCATATGAAATAGCCTTGCTGGCAATTTGAAGGAGCCAGAAAAGAACCTCCCTTCTTTTGCTGTCTTCTGCAAGCTTACTGGATTCCCGAAGTTCTCACTGAGGTGATTTTGTATACACCTCGCCAGATAGGTAGGTTGGTGGGACTACCATAGGGAATCTGTTGTTGCTGCTGGATTTCCCATATATGGTAGTTTTCAATGTGTTTTTGGCATATTGTAAAAAGCATGAGATTGGGAATGCCAAAAGGATTTTGGGGTGTTACTTTATCTCTAGAGGCAGCTCACGGACAAACATGTCTCAGTTGTGATGTCTGTGTGACTGTGATCAGTATGCAAACATTATCCTACCACATTTAGAAGAGAGTTATTCTTCTTAGAATGCTGCTGACAGCCACTGTTTGGACCCTGACATGCGCAATGTGAGGTCTTTTGTCCTCAAATGTTTATGTTTGGAGTGTTAACTTATACCTTGCCTATTCTGTGTTGACTAACATAGTTCACTTAGATTGCTTCTGCATATGCCGCCGAGAAATGGATCAAAGAAGATCCATTTCCTGGTGAGCAGTCCTCCGGAGGATCCGTCCCAAATAAGGGTGGATCCAAGGAGGCCTCCCCACGTCCACACATGTGTGAGAAGGCCGGATCAGGTGGCTGGATCGCCTGGGTGCTGTGCAGAAGCCACAACATCCCAAAGGACACCCAACTTCCCATGCTGCCAACGCCGTCCCCAGAGCCGCGGGACTGGAGCATGCAGCTGCCAGTCACTGCGTGTTTCTAGTGGCGTGCGGAGGGCAGAAGGAGGCAAACTGGCCTGCTTCCGCCCTCCCCAAGATGCCAGCTGCAGGGACATCCATCCCTTCACCTGGCCCTCTGGGGAAGCGTCCTGCTTCCCCATGGATCCAGGCGAAGGGACGGATGGAAGACCTAATTTTTTTAGGTCTTTTATTTTAATCCATTTTTTGGCAGTGAGACCCGTTTTAGAAACAGATCTCACTCGACAAAATGTGGAAGTGGCCGCCATGAAGAGTTGCTGAAGAGGTCTCCAGTATGGAAGGTAAGTCTAAATGTGTCTTAAATGGGGGGGGGGGGTTAAAATAGTTTCCACAGCCAATGCGGAAACACCCTTAGTTGCCATCTATTGTCAGGTTGAGACTTGAGGTGTTTCGGCACTTGGCCCCATAATTTGCAACTAGTCAACATTTGGGCAGGTGCATCTGTCCTTGCAAGAGGTGTTGACAGCCTATAAACACCCCTGCCTGCCCAGAGGTTGACTAACTGCATACTGACTACCGAAAGCACGCACTGCAAGCATACTAACCCTCACCTAATTTGACTGAAAGCTTACCTGAAGCATCCACACGGTGACCATCTGCACTGTTTCTGGCCTGAGGGGTCATCTGAGGTGCCGGACAAGCACACTAGCACCTCAAATGACTCCTGATATGACTCTGTGAGCGCAGAGTGTCATTGTCACCGTGATGACAGCACCGGCGTATGTTCAGTTGCACAGTGTGCCGCAACCAAAATGGTGGTGCCCTGTGTAGGATCGGACACGCAACCAGACACAGGTAAGTCTCTGGTCGCGTTAGGGCTAGGCTATAGTGTACTAGCATTCTTAATTGTGAGTCTAGTACACATTAGTTTCTAATGCACCTTTGCTATGCAATGAACCGGAAAGCAAGTGCAGAAACACCCCTTGACATTGCTATAGACTGCACAAAAATCAACAACACTTTGCTACTATTGTCCTTAAACCATTTCCATTCCATATGGTAGCTACAAAACCTTTGCAAGTGACAAATGGTTTATTGTCAATTACTGTCCTCTAGTCCTATTTTCTCCTTCAGATTCAGCCACATGCATATTTGATGGACTCCTGAAGTAGACAACCTCTGCCCTTTGCTGGCTGGGCACTGAATGCAGTTGTCACGCCTAGGACATTTTTATGATTTGAGACAGTGACAGCCTGTGGATCAGGGTAGCTAGGACAGCAGCGAGAGGTTGAGGCACATTTTGGAAACTGCTGCTACCTGCATCCAAGCCAGAAGGCAGCCACTGGCTACAACTGTCCTCTGATACCCAAGAATTTAGGGAGATTGGGGTTGTATCTGCATCCTCACGCAGTAAAAAAATCAACAAGGCTTGAAAGGCTCAGAGTTGTAGCATCTATACTATACTATTTCAAAGGCCTTTGAAAGAATTAGAGGTGGGATGGAAACACAAATGTCCACATGCTGCTGCCTCTTAACCATTTTCAGGCCACTTTATAATGTGTGATGGTGCAGCCTCTGTCTATGTCACTTCTAGAATAACTAAAATCTGTTAATGGAGATGGAACTCTACCCCTAAGTGAGCTGATGTCATCTGGTTGATGTTTGTAGGGTCTAAGCACTTTCTTCTAAATTTGTAAAAGATGGATTAATGCCAACTGAAGCGTTTATTTCCTTGGTTTTTTTTTAATTCTTCTTAATTTTTCTCCCTCCTTCATAAGCCTTAAAACTTTTGCAGGCCCCACAGTCTCTACTGGGAAATCTCGCCCTGATTTGCTTAAATCTTTACACCTTGATTTCACATAAAAATGCCATTACATTGTGCTCAGTTGTAAACAAATGACAAATTCATGTGTATCATGCAACGGCAGTTTGATTACTAGGGAATAATCTCATAAGAGTGGGTTGGATCACTGCCATTACTGCAAAAATGTCCTTTGCAAACATGTGAACAATTTTTCCTCCTGGTTTTGTGTCTCTGATGGATGAACATGCATTATCGATTTGTAACATACCTAATCAGAGAAGTCATAATACTAAAGACATGAAATATTCACAGATGTAGATCCCTTTTAAAATACTGATGGAATATTAACTCTTTTTCTCAGTTCACCGCAACTATTCTCATAGTTATCAACATTTATAATTTCTGAAACAATGAAGAGAAATACTGTTTCTTCCAGCCTGTGCTTCTGCATTTAAGCTAAGTTATACAAAGGGAGGTATGAAATTTACTGTAAACGCTTGTGATGACTGCTGCCCCAATTAAGAAAATGAATGTACAATTTGCAAAAAACAGCATGGAAAGCACAGCTTTTAGCAGAAAAGCATTTAACAATCTTTAGTCTAATCCCACTCGAGTTTTTCAAAAGCACAACCAGACCTGATTAGTATCAATACTAAAATGTTGTAAAAAGATAAACAAGTGATTTAAAATAAGTTTAAAATGTTCTTGATCTAAAACAAGAAGGCTTAAGATTTGTTTCAGTGGCAAAATTTTATCTTAAAAGCATAATTGCCAGTAATTCCCTCAACCCATTTTCCCAAATGACAAACACTCAAAAATCACATTCCTATCAATATTATAAAATACAGGGTAACACTAAAAGATAGAGGGAGGTCCATGCAATTTTTTAAAAAATCTATTATTGAAAAGGGTAACAGAAAGTGCATATTTTGGAAACACAAGCTTATCAGCACATATACAATGCATTATATTTCACTGGAGGAGGAAAAGCTTCTAAGTTCTATGTTATGTCAATGCATTGTTCAAATCTAGAAGGTAAGGGTTGTGGTTGGAAAGGATTTTTTTTAAAATGACAGTATATAATTTCACATCTTATAGAGAAAAGGAATATAAATATAGACACATCGGTATTGGTGTCCTGTTGCCATTTCATTTGTCAAAAATAGAACAGGACAGTAAGTGAATGTAAAAATATTGCTTGAGCACATTGCTTTTATTTTTCTGTATACACTGTCCTTTTAACTATAGGGATAACTTGATACTGAACATGTGCAATGAAGAAAAAGCTTGCAATGTCAGTGTGAATAATGGGTGAAGAAAGGGAATGAGGGGGTGTGGTATCTCAATCAAGATTAAAATGAAACTGATAAAGCAGCATATGGACTGGATACAAATCAAAAAAACATGTTTATTCACTGAAGGGACTGGTTAATGGAGACTGCCAGCACGTTGCCATGGAAACACTGACTGTTGGAGCTGTACCATCTCATACCTTATCCAATACATTCCTGGTTGTTGGTAGTAGTCCAAAGACCCTGATCTCTTGATGGTAAACCCGTGGTCCAGCTGAGCAGAGAGAAACGGGGCAACTCAGTGGATCGACATTATGCTAGAGAATTAAGACCTCCAGACCAAAACTATTCCTTATAGAGTGCATATTTATTTATCGTTCATTTTTGCAAGGCAGCACACTAGCATCCTAGGGACAGAAACAGTCGATGGACCGGAAATGGGTAAACAAGAATATGGACAAATGGTAAAGATGAAACTAGTCCTAATGCCTACCTGCATAAAGAGAATTCTTGTATACTTTAAACTGAAAGAGCAGAATCCATTTGCTTCAACCTACGACAACTGTTCGGGCAGGAACAAAAATAGGTTGTCCTGGGTTCTAGGTGAGTATTTCCCCATTTATAAAAGGAGCACATGATGTGGTTGTCCCCCCCCCTTTTCTTTTCAGCATCCACTGAAGCCTACTCCTAGTGCTACAACAGACCAGATTACCCAATAATCAATCACACCTCTCTGTATTTGTGGAAACGTCCAGTGCTTAAATGACTCACATTTTGACATTTCCACCAATCTTTGTAACCCAGATATTGGGCTCTCAATTAAAAAAAAAAAAAGCTTTAATATTCTATTCAAGGGCCATTCAGGAATCCTGGTTACCATCTTTACGCAGCCAAAAAATAAGATAGTATAACATTGTTTTGAAAAATATTCACTACCTCATCCCAAATGCAAGCCAGAACCTTAAACTGATCTTTTTAGGGGTAAATATCTCAGTGTAAGTGGGATTTACAAATTCCATTTTGCTTTGGAAATCACAAAAGACTTAAAACAGCAATGAACGTGTCATCTAACCTTTCTATGGTTTATTAACATGGAGCTTAGGCATCACTTAACAGGACGCAAAAAATCATTCAGTACAAAATTTCATTCAAAAATAGAAAAGCATGTTGTTTAGTTTAATACTGGAGACTGCTATTACTTTTCCCAATTTATACCCAGGTGGGAGGAATCTCTTTCTTTTTGTTCCGTTCCTTTAAAGCTCCGGCACAAATCTGAAAGTTTACAATTTAAATTACAGTACACAGTTTGAGACATTCCTGGGTTTACTTAATGTACCTTAACTCTGAATATACACAGCATAAAATAAAATGCTCCTTTATTTGGTTTCATTAACCTATATCTTCCTCTTTGCAAAATAAAACATCCCAAAATACTGACGGCTTGCTGTTGAAAATGTGGGGACTTTTCTGCAGACTTGATCTATGCTTGCCATCTACTGGCATGTAAGTGTAATGCTCTTGCAACACACAATAGAGAACCACTTAAGTTGAATTTTGCATTATAATTTGAGTCTTCAAATTATCTTAACCGGAGGAATTTTACTTTAAATTCACACTATTTGCCGGTTTGCTAAGCTCAACATCTGAGGTGCATGAAACAATACAAATAAAAGCAGCAGGTTACAAATGATTCCTATAGGAAAGGAGAAAGCTAAATAGGAAATAAGTTACACTAGGTCCTTACAGTACTGGGCCTAATTCTGGATTACAACCCGGAATAGGGAGCTGCCCTCTGCATAAAGATGGTATTCTGGGATATAATCTGGAATAAGGTGAAGTGCAGAAAGGGCCTAAATCACTGTTCTCCTTTGGATATTGTACTATTTCTAATTGTATTTCTTGCTTTTATGTGTTTAATTTTTGCAATCTGCCTTGGGACCTCAGGGTATAGGGCAGGATATAATTGATATAATTGCAATAAATAAATAGATGGATAAATAAGCAACAGTCTGTCCACCTCAAATTAAGAACCTCTCCTAGAAGGTTGTGCAGGTTAGTTTAGCCCTGCTTTAAAAACAAAATACCTTTAAAAGTTTATTAATTAACAGGTTGTTTTATGTAATTGAATCAATGTGATATAGCCCAATTAAAGTAAAATTGCAGTGAGAAACAGAGTGGGAATATTTGCTGAAAGGTTTGCAATCATAACAGATTTCTGGGCGGGTAGAGAACTTCAAAATTACATGGAATTGAAGTAAAGAGTGGGTTAGAATTCAAAGGGTATGTGTGTGTCAGTAATATGTAAATGCTATGGAACCATCCATGAGGGCATCTGCAGTGCTCCATTAGTGGGCTAGGGACAGGCAGGCAAACATCAGTCCACCCTTTTGGCCTCTAGGTTGCTGTAACCTCTAATTAAGATGATTTTTATAACCTTCATTCAGCACTTATTGAATCTGCATTATTTGGATAATCCAGAGTAAAGCACATCCAGGAACATTTTATTCCGGATTATCCATTCTGTATTCTAGATGATCCAAATAATGTGGATTAAATGCTGTCTGGATGAAAGAAGCCAGGAGAAAAAGCTTTAAGAGCACTTCGTCTTGCAGCCTTCACATGAAAGTCCCAATGCTGACACCTACTGCATTGATGCAACAGGGATTGGGGCAGAAGTGATGCGCACTGCAACCAATCGTTGTACGGGCCAGGAGGGAAAGGGCACCATGATTGGCTGCTGGGAGGTGCTTCCAGTAAAGGAAGCCTATGTTGACCAGCAAACACGAGCTCTCATGGACCTGTAGTCTGGGACTGATTGAGATTGCTGCTAGAGATTCCTACAAGACTGGATGGATGTTGAGTAAGAAATTCTTGCTGACTTAACAGGGCCATGTGTGGATGCAGCCATGAATTCCTGCAAGCAGGAGTGCCACAGATACACCCTACTATAACCAGGCCCTCTACCATAACATTGCTTTTCCTCTGTAGATTTTCTTATTTGTTAACCTCACTGGCTGCCTCCAGGTGGAAAGAGGAAAATGCCAGAGCTTATTTAGATAAGCAATTGCCTCTTGCCATCCCTACTAAACAGCCAGGCAAATCTGGGTGCTTTCCTGCTTGGGTGCTTGCACCTGTAATGGTGTGGTGTGCACTTCTGGACTTTTCAAGAGCCCGTCTTCTATGATAAATCCAGAGAACAAGCATTTAGACAGGTCTGTCTATCAATATTCTGGGGAAAACTGAGATGGGAGTTGATTTTCCCAGAATAGTGATACCATGGGATTTTACTCCTATACCATGGGGGTACATTGGGATCACCAGTTTTGGGACAGTGGGGAAGGACTCATGGTTGGGACTTTTATGTGGCCCCATAGCCCCAAACCCTTGATACTGAAAGGAGAGGGTATAGGATTTCTCCAGAGATAGTCCTATCCTATAGATCTGGATCACAAGTGGACTAAATCACCTGTCATGGAGGGTCAAAAAGTGGCCCTATCCTATAGGTGTCAGGAGCCCCAAATCTGATTCTGCAGGCACTATGTTAACTGCCTTCATGGATGGTCAGTTTGTGCCAGTACCAACTCCCTCTCAGTTCATCTTTTTATGGGAAGAGATGGCAGAATGCTGTATAGTCAGAAATGACTGCTGTACTAAATTTATGTTAATTACCTAGCAGCCCAGTAAACATTTCATAAGGCTGCAGACTAAGGTGATTCTACTGAAGAACCTTTCCTCAAAGTATTCAGCAGTCGAGCTCACTGCCTACAGGCTGCCCATTCAAGAGAGAGAAAGAGGGAGAGGTACCATCTATAGAAAAAAAAAGTCTTTATGAAGACTTGAGCAGATCAAGGTCTAAGAGGAGCTGCCCCTTCCAAAAAAAGCAATTTTTTATATCTTCTACTGTTTTCTGATGTGGTGGCCAGAATGGAAGATTCCTAGAGTTAGGTTTATATATAAAAGTGAGTTTGCTCAGCCAGTCACCCAAATAAAGCAGTGTCTTTATTGCATACATTCTGGATGATGTTGAAGTTCATCTCCCATGCCTGATGAAGATTGGAGTCTAACAAAACCTGAAGGACCACAAATGGACATCTCTAGTTATAAAATGATCCATTATTTATTTTGGCCACAACAGTGTCCAAGATGTGGCTTCTAATTTTCATTTTCCTGCTCCTTAAGGCTATGTTTTATAAAAATGTTTGCGAACATTACACGTTATAGTAAGTGATTTGACTGTGAGTTTTACAACAAAGACCTATGAATGTTTACTCAGAAGCTAATCTCTAATCAGTTATGCTGCATCTACATCTAAGTTTGAATCCAGCTTCAGTCTGCTTTTATAGTGGGAGAACGCATCAGCAGAGTGGCTAGCTGATTTCCTTCAGCATTTTCTAACTCAGAAAATCCACCTTTAGGTGAAATAATGTGGAAAGAAAATAACTGTTCACTTTGCTGATGTGTTCTTCTGCTCTGAAAGTGGACTGAAGCTTGATTAAAATTTAGGTGTGAACCCAGCTGCAGTGTAATAAAAATCATAGCCTTACGCCATAGCTACACTTTGTAGTGAAGCAGACCTCACCTTTCAGTCCTTACATGCTTTGCATATTCTGTGCCTACAGACACACAGGCCTACCCTGTCAGAGAGGAACTTTCAGGGTGCCTCCAGAAACCCTAATACTTTGTAGTCCCTGTGTAGCCACTTCCCATTGTTCAAGCAGGATGAACAGAAGCTGCGTAAGGAAAATGGAGCCACTTCCCGGCTTCTAGACGAAACAAGTGATACTCCACAGTATATGTGCAGTATGTGAGGGAAACTGCAAAGGAAAAAGCTACTGCTCCTGACAATCAATCGTTTCAATTCTGGTCACGTGACTGGTGGCAGTGCAGAAGCTGTAAAGTAAGGGTATCTGGAGGTACCCTCAGCATGCTTTCCCCACAAAAGGGGGGTGGGCGGGAAAACAACATGAACTAATGCTCTGCTTTTCCAGTGGTGGGTGATCTGGCCTATGGCCCATAATAGGATATCCAGTCAGCCTAACAGGCCTGGTGTGCCACAAAATGAAAGGAATATTATAACCTGGAAGCAGGATGAAGGGCATTCAGAATGCTACAGGTGAGGGCTATGTGGCCACAACACTCAGGTATTCTCTTTAATGGTCTAAGGAAAGAATTTTACTAACTAACCCCCTCACACTTGGAGTCTTTTTGCACTTACTTGATGGGTTAACACAGGGGACACTCCAGCACAACCCATCAGCACTTTGCTCCACACGTACCGGAGGATCCCCCCCCCCATATATAGGCATGGCGCAATTAAAACTGCTCCACACCTACACTAGAGGCAGGGCTAGTATAGCCCTGCATGCTGCATCTGGGTGGTGCAAGCGGGGATGTGACTAGTGCAGAGGTGCAGGGCGAGGACGTGACCAGTGGTGCAGGCACAATTACATGCTGTGTCACCTGGTCACCCTGGCTATGCAGGTATACTGGTGCCATTGCGGGGGCTTTGTGATAACCATTGTAATGGTGGCAATTCACATTTAGCCAGTACTTAGTTAAGCACCAGGTAAGTTATGAATAACTTAGAGATAGGAGGCGAAATGTGAATTTGCCCTTAGAATTTAAAAGTAACTGTCACTTGGAGGACATAAATTCCTTTCTTCTTTTGTTTCTATGCTCCTCAGGAATCCTGTAGGCCTTTCTTTTGCTTCCATTATCTATAGTTCCCATAGTGCTGACTCTATAGAGGAAAAAGCACATTGCGAACACAAAGTTGGCCAATATGTTGCACTGTGCAATTCTCCCCCCACTCCAAAAAGATGGGCTCATTTGTTTTTATTCATTTCTAAACAGAAAAGTGTTATTAGTCCAATCTGTAGGGTAAAGCTGTTTTACTACTACAAATCTTTCAAGACATCTGTGTTCAGTTAAGCCATAATTGCTAGCTCTCCTGTTTAGTCACTGGAGACACCACCAAGCAGCAGTCAAGCCACTAGTTTAAAACACTCAAAGAAAACAGTGACAAATTGATAGAAAGCCTATTTATAGACTTAAAGCAATTACTTGTTGTTCTGAAACGTTTCACAGGTTTCAGACTGTAAACAATGGGTAGAAGAAAGAGGCATTCATGGATGCAGCTGAAACTTGGATATCGTAAAAAAAATAACCATCACTCATTGGGAAAAACGATAATTTGGCCTTACGGAATAATATCAAAAAGTATAATTAGCACAGATGCAACTTTCTCCTATAAAATGCATGTTTCCATTCAAGTCTGAAAACTGATAGGTAAATAACAGAGTTTAAAATTACAGCTAATAATATTTTTAGTGTGAGAAAATGTAAGAAGTGCCTAAATGCCAACATCAAGCAACTTCATCAAGCTTTATCACCTTCTGGTTTTCTTTAAATGTTACAAACTGCACATGGCAGATATGAGGAACTGCAATCTTCCAGATGCTGTTGGACTCCATCTCTCATCAGCATATTAATGTGTCTAAGATGCTTTTAAAAAGTCATCCAGGTGGGTGGTCATTACACATCTTGTACCCTTTATGTTCCACTCTCATCAGGAGCTAGTACAGCAGATAACATTTTGGACTACAGCCCTTTCTGCACTCACCTATTTTGATCTGGATCAGAAGCTACAGATTAACCAGACCTAATGATCAGGATCATGGGGCAATGGCGCTGGTTTGGCCCAAGCCTCCCTGTGGCTGTGAAGCTTTGCAGCCATCCCCACAATCTGGCTAGGAGTGAATGTTCCTTGGGCAGGGTGTTGTTGTTTCTTGGCAGTGTGCTATGATGTGCTGCCAGATAACAGCCCCAGTAGTTCTGGATGATCTGGATTAAGCCCCTTAGCCCAGTTGTAGACCCAATTTAACAGGTCTGCCTAAGGTCCAGATTAAGAGCCTCTTAATCTGGATCTAGCTCTGTCTTGTGTAGACAGAGCCAAACTAATGGAGACAGCACTTCTTTGATCCATATTAATATGCAAAGGAGGAAGCTCAAGATCTGGACCAGAGACCCTTTGTTCTCGGACGGATTCCTCTTGGCTACTTACTGCCTCTCAGCCTAACCTTGATAAGATAGGGAGGTGGCCATCTATCTATGTCTGCCATCTGAGACCTTCGGAGAAAAGATGAGATATAAAATATTTTGGGAAGGTGGATTTGGATGCTTAGCTAAGTTCATCCAATTCTTAGCAAATCAATGAAATTTATAGTCATATCCAGGCTATTTTTAAAAATACAAATCTTGCCAATATTAATATATTATAGTTTGCATCCACTCATATGTTTACCCTGAAAGCATGTCCTATTTAATGAGATAGTTAAAACACTACAGTATTATGGCATTTGGAGAATGCTGAGACAGAAAATTCTACTCTATTTTGCACTTCCTTATATTTTAAGAGTACATTTGGCACTGTGTTTCAGCAGGTAGCCTTGCTAAACTAGATATTCTCCAGGTTTCAGTACCTAGTTTCGGATGCATGTGCCACAATTAATTCAACAAAGCACATTTCTTAGAAGACATCAACCGATACTCAGATATTTTTGGGTGAGTTTATATTCTGCCTACCCCATAATGATTTGAGGCAGTTAACAAAAACCAGGTTTTCAACTATAGGTGATACTCATTTTATTATTCTCAGATGTGTGCTGATGAAAGGCAGAACTTTACTTATATTATCTAGGCTACAAGAGCATTCATAGGTCCTTACTGCATTGGGCCTTATTCTGGATTATGTCCTGGAATAGGAACTTGCTATATGCATTCTAGTGCAGATTAGCATGGGGCTGGCAGGTTCCTATGCCGGGATATAATCTAGAGTAAACCACAGTGCAGAAAGGACCATAAATGTATAGGAAAAAATAAAATGAACCAGCAGAACATGTATTCAACTGTACAATTAACCAAATCTTTGGAGCAATACAACTAGTAATATTGAAAGCTCCAGTACCAAACAGGCAGGGTACCAATTCTCAGTAAATACAACAAACAACAAAAGCCACTATAAAGATGTGAATTTTCTTTTTCCTTTTTTCTTTTGGTCCTGTGTTCTTTCTTTGTATATCAGTGAGAAACTGCACATCAGTGACTTTTTCCGATTAGCATATTAAAATTAAAAAGCAATTTCCAATGCACCTGGTGCAAGAAAAGAAAAAAAAAAGGAAGGAAAATATAATTAAAGTGGCAAAGAATGGGTGGGGTGCAAAGAGGCCTAGCAAAGCATTTTGCAGTGCTTATTTTAAAAGCTACAAATTCCCTTGGATCAAGGACCTGAGCAAGTACATCTCATGGACAAGCGTGCTGGCAGTCCAATCGAAAAAGGGTTTCAGCTGGGCAGTTGAGAACATACCTTGCACTTTGTATGACAAATGCATATAATGGGATGTTTTTGCTGTAGAAGAACTACTGTAGCTTTTGTTACTTAAAAATGAAAATCAAAAGCAATGCTGATCGTTATGTTAGCTGATGACATTAAAAGAGAGAGAGAGAGAAAAAGAGAGATGCAGAGAAAGAGAGGAAGGTCAACTCTAAGAAAAGCATGAGAGAAATATTAGCTTTCATGTTGTGGCAGGGCTTACTTATCTTAGCAGCTAAAGAAATCAAATATGAAGGGGAGAGCACAACTTGAAACACAAAAGTCTTGCAAAACTGGAAAGCGCAAGATGAAAACAAAAGAAGGCATCCAGGCAGATGGACTGTGCCAACTGAACTGAATTTACTTTTGGCTGGCTTGAAACATGCCCTTGAGAGGGCAGAATAAAAAAATGCATGAGAAGTAGGAGATCTATACAAAGAAATGCACACTTGCAGTTCCATTTCACAGTGTATCAAACTTGGGAAGAAACATTAATCAATCTGGAATGGCAAATAGTGATGTTCAATTCATCATTCCAATAGGGTTTTTTTTTCAGGATCATAATTTAACAGGATCATTTATGGTATGTAAGTGATACTAATGATTAGAAATAATGTCTTCACTTGCATGTTTGTAAGGAATGGATAAATGTTTCATATTGCACTTGTGTTAACTGTCATGTATGCATTAATCATTGTGGTGGGATAGGAGAAGGAAACCTAGCACGTTTCCATCTGTGCTTTGATATACAATCAAAATTTTACATGAAGTTTTGTACAATTACCACCATCACCGCTCCAAATCCTGTGTGCTACAACTGCAGCACTGTGGAATATCTGAATGGAGTTTTGTTTAACTCTCAGGCCAGTTTAATTCCTTCATTGAGGAAAGCAGATAGCAAACTGTGCCCAGACAAACTGAATGAAAGCTGCATGCATGGCTGTATCTCAGAATGGACACTTTTTTTCAGCGAAAAACTACCACAAATCCCTTTAACATCCTTAACCCTCATCAGTACAGGGGAAGAATAATGCAATTTGTGGATGATAGAGTTGTTTTTCTATCCTACTTATTTTTGATTTCTGCAGCCAAACTATATTGGCCTAATTCCTATAATGATTTTTCCCAGTGTTGGTAGGTGGAGATCCCATTAACACTTTTAATCTGTAAAAAATCCAGTTTCTAATCAAGGTTATGGATATTCCATCCCCTTCATTTTTCTACAAGGAAATATTATAATAATCTGCTCAATGCAATGACTATTGAGCAAGCAAATAAGTGCAATAGGACCTGGTGCACCAAGGGATTGATTTTTTTTTTACTAAGATGCAAGACAGTGCAAGCTGCCTAAATATCCTACTGTGATAAAGTGACTCTCAAGATAAAGCAATTGGAAAAAAGTGGGTATAAGAAGATTTGTCTTATAGTACATTAAGCTGTACCTATCTGCTGAATATTGGGCAGCAATTTCTCAGTACAGAACATCATCCTACAGATACTGGGGGTAAAAATGAGTATTGTATTTCAGATGCTTACTGCTATAACAGAAACTCCAGCAGCTGTGCTGTTGGGTTTGGGTCCTGTGTTGAAATGCTTTTTTATCTTCCCAGCTACTGACAACTGATGCTCGTTTTCTGGAAGGCCATCATCCTGCAAACGAAGCAAACGATTATAAATATCTTTCTACAAAAACGATGGAAAAGTGAAGAAGCAAAGTTCTAATATGCAGTCTTTAATGAGAGAATCCTTGCATGGTTGTAAATATTTTTGTGCTTTTGGACATTTTAGGCAATGGATATAAGAAGACTGAAGACCTATTTTAAGATACATTAATATTGAGATTGCCATATGGCCTTATATGGTACATATGAATCACCTGTTTAACTACTTCAGTATGTCACACGTTGACATTGATGGACACATACTGCAGCTATTCCAATGGCAGGATATCTTAGAAGCTGTTTACTGGAGTTGGATAGGGTATCTTATTTGCTACTTTTAGACACTATTAAACATCCCTGGAGAGTCACAAAGGAGGATAATTTCATGGGGTATATAAATAACAACCATGATACAAAGAATGATCAATCATGGTGGGTTCTTACAGTCTTTTGGATATTTTTGAAGCTGGGGGGATCTTGCCTTTTTTAAAAACTGCCACATAATAAGCTTATATTTTTGTAACTATGGCTGATACCCCTGGTTTGGCACAATGAAGTTTGAGAATGCTGATATCACTCTCAGATAGGGCCTTTCTGCACTCACCTTGTCTTGTTCTGGGCCAATGGGTCTGGACCAGGGAGTCCACTGATCCAGAACATGCTAGGACTTGGTCTGCATGATGGTACTGGTCCAGACTAGCCTCCACAGCAATTCCAAAGTATGTACAAGCTTCGTGGTTGATTTCTGATGACTCCAAAATGCATCCTCCCATTACTAAGGAACACAGAAGTATGCTTTTTGCATCCCTGAAATGGATCCCCCATTAGTCAAGGACACAGAGGTGTGCTTTCTACATGCCTCTGTGTTCCATACTAGCTTTACATTGACCTGCCAGTAGACCAAAATGTTGAGGTCTACCAGTGATCCAGATCAAGGGCCTTTTAATCTAGATCACACTTCATCTAATGCAGATGGAGCATATCAGAGGTGGGCAAGGTCTCACAGATCTACACCAATATGCAGACTGATGAGATTCTGAAGAGGACTATGAGGGATTGTAAGCCATATTAAAAGTAAGTGCAGAAAGGTCCTTAGATGCGTGTTTCTCAAGGTATCACCAACTTGACCAAGCACATTCATGTGCTTGCACCAAGTTCTCAGCAACACTGAAGAAACAATTTGTATTTTGAAGAACTCTTCATTAGTGTATTCGGTTTTACAAATAATGCATTGATGCACTGAATTGGCTTAGAAACATAAGATATACATACTGAAGCAGACATGAAAAACAATTTCTCTTCCCTATCTGCTCTATGGTCACTAGTGTTACTGGTGATACACTCAGTTGGTTACAAGCCATATTACTGAATTTAAAATAGTGCATAGTGAATAAAATCACAATCAAGCAGTAGAAAATATTAGTTAAGTTATTTACAGAGAGTAAAAGATTTCTGACTTATTCTAGTAGTTACACAACTCCTTCTATCACCAAAAAACTCAAAGTCCTGATGAACAAGAGCATAATGGGATTAGAAGAAAAAATTAAAAGAGCAGTGAATATACTTTTAGCAGATGCTGTTTCAACAGGGATTTTTCTAAAGTATGGTTCTAGTGTGAATGTTCTGGACACAGAATTTGTTCATCATGGGCTTGTTCAAGAAAAGAGAATTCACATTGCTGCTAATTCAAAATTTATTTATTTATTTACTGGGGTTTGGTAATAATTTCTAAAATGCATAGGCTTAGGATTCATGAAGAGAAGTAAGATAATTCAAGTGCATCCTAACTGATTTCTTATTATACAGTCCTTTAGCAACTGTACAGTAGCATTCCCATTTTTTGATATATCCCATGATATATTGTATCAATAATTTAAATAATTTAAGAAAGGAACACAGAGACTGTAATGCATATAGTGCATTTCAGCTGTACAGCTGCACAGCAAACTATTTCTTGCGCAGCAGCTAATGTACTTAGGCCTTTAAGACATATTTATATATTTAGCTAATGTCAGAAGTTAATATTTAAAACAGAAGATTGTGTTCTGCAGTTCCTCCACGACAAGATCAAAATCTGATATCGGCACTACTCCAAGAACCTACTCATATATTCCAAACTCATAACACCACCACTTCTGGCTGAAGTTCTTTTCCTTTTTTTCCCCCAGAATACAAGTAGAACAAAATGTTACTGGAACGAAACCTACACCTATTTGGGATATTTAAATAGTTTTCTGCTTTGACAACAACATTTTAGAATACCCAATAAGCAAAGGATTAACAGAAAGCAAGGCTAAATTAAATCTGTCAGCCTTTCAATTTACTTACATTAACCCATGGGTGTTCAAGGACTTGCAAAGCTGAAAATCGCTGGTCTATATCTACTTGAAGCATCATAGTAATAAGTTCCTATGTAATGAAAAGATTAGGCACAAAAAGCTCATTTTAACAGGATGCAGTCTGATTGCAGTCCAGTGCAGCAAAATCCAGTGTTTAATCCACTGAAAAATAATCACATTTGTATAATACTCTAAACCTATTTTTAATTTATAAGCTAATGAGTGAAAAACAAGCAGTTAAGATATTCCTGAAAACCATGTAGGTTGCATCCGGACAGGTCCTAAATTGCAAATGGAATGTGGATTCCTGATTGTTCCGTCAGACAGGACTATAGTTTCTTCGTTGTCGCTCTGCAGTATAGTATCATTACAGTACAATGCATTTTCCTAGTGCTGGAGAAAGAACTCTTGCTGAGCAGTATGCAATTAGATTGCATTATCATGCAAATGCATGTGGAAAGACAAAAAGTACAAAAGAGAGACGCTAAATTCTGGAAGTGAACTCATTGGTTATCTGAACCACATGACAGCAGGGATAGAGGGCACAGGGCCTAAAATGTTGTTCCTCTGATGGCTTGAAAAGAGGAAACTGTGGAGTTGTTGGTCGGAAGGATCGAGTTTTACTTTGCAGTAAAAAAAGATGCTAAGCCTCCATGTCTAAACAGTAATTCTGAAACTGACCCCTTTAATTGCCTCCACTTTTGCTGATATGGACTGAGGTGACTGAAGGGACTGCCCATGCCTGTACCTAAGGCCAAATCATGAAAAGGGGCACAGATCTTGTCTTCCATAAGAACATAAGCATTGCTCTGCTGGATCAGGCCACACCCCATCTAGTCTAGCATCCTGTCTCACCCACCCACTGCTTTTGAGCATTCTCAAGCAGAAGAGCAATTTTTTTTTTACCTGCTACTGACTTCCTGCAAATGGGTAGGCATAACCACTTCTTTGTGGACCCTGGCTGGTGGCCTAGGATGAGCAACTGCTTCATACAGGTTGCACCGATGAATATCACCCCACTCGCCTCTTGCTTCTGACACTTTAGAAATGTGAGCAGGGCTACAGCCCAAGCTGCTGAATCTTCAGAAAGAGAGATTCTAAAACTTGGGCCATTTCTGCACGGGGCCTTGTTTTGAATTATATCCTGTAACAGAGATGTATCATCTGCACGTTGTTTCAGACTACTGCAGGCCCTGGGTGGGACCTAACATCGCCTGTACCAGCATATGGATGGCAGGTCCCCATTTCAAGATAAAATATGGAATAAGGCTCAGTGAAAAAAGGGCCTAGATCTTCCCTTTACTTCCAATAAATAAATGAATGCATTTCTTTTTTCTTCTGACTAGGGATGTGCACGAATATTCGTCACATTTGAAATTTGTACGAATCTCTACAAATTCATCCCAATTCGGACATTCAAATTTGAATCAAATGTTACATTCAAAGATTAACATTCGAATACAAAACAAATGCTTTGATACGTTTGTGAACCTGGAGAGTTGGGAAAGCGGCTGCCCCGGTCACATCTGCAACAGATCCAGAATAGAAGGAAAGTGGATTGAGAGCACATCTGACATGTTCAGAGCAGATATGTAGGGGATTTATAGGGGATATGTAGCAGGAATTCAAATTGGATTTGTATCAAACATGTGTATCAAATTTGAATCCTGCAACATTCAAAGCGGATCTATTAAAATAAATATATATATTTTTGTATTAGAGTTGATACGAATTGAACATGAAAAAAATATCCGCGCATATCCCTGCTTCCGACCATTCTACTGTCAAGTAATCACTATGATAAATGATAAAAGTGCCGATGTTACTAATGTCTGAAGTACAGAAAGGAATACTTAGACAAATCTAACTCGAGTTTGCCAGAAATTCAGAACTATCACCGAGTTATACAGGGACATAACATGTGTGTTCATTTTATGTACGTTTTTATTGTTGTTTTCCACCCTGAGACTTCAGGGTATAAGGTGGGATAAAAAAAATATGTATGTATG
Source organism: Aspidoscelis tigris stejnegeri (assembly GCA_023333525.1). Taxonomy (NCBI): domain Eukaryota; kingdom Metazoa; phylum Chordata; class Lepidosauria; order Squamata; family Teiidae; genus Aspidoscelis; species Aspidoscelis tigris. The sequence continues at coordinate 247,221,426 of JALMGA010000001.1, read as the reverse complement.
TATGTATGTATGTATGTATGTATGTATGTATGTATGTATGTATGTATTATAAAACTCCTGGTTTCGGTTCAGAGTGTTCTAGCTTTTAACAACAATGTATGCCAGTACACAGTTCCTGAATTCTATTCATGGATATGCCATAATAAGTAAACTTAAGAAGTGTCTATGTGGTGTGGTCTTCACAAAATTATTTTAGCTTCAGAATTTTAATATTCTGAAGTTCCCCAAAAGAGTTGCAAAGTATTTCCTCCAGTCTAGATATTTCTCATGATTTGCCAGGATTCAATTCCAGGAAAACTCTTAACAACCAGGAATTTGCTGCAGCTTGCCTTGCCCTCTCCAAACCACCCTGTTCCTGAGAAGAAGCACCTTGCACCAGGAGTAAATGGAAGGCTGGGTGTGATCTTACCTTATAATTGTGCCAAGCTGCTACTTTCCTGGCTCACTTATTTGGCTGGTTTGACAGCAAAAGTGCTTACCTCTAAGCTGCTTTTGAGCCACTTTTTAAAAACCGTATGCGGATGCAACCTTTTGTTTTCTACATTTACCCACAGAAGAAACAATGTAGAAGGCTGAAGCTGGTGGTTTGGAGATCTTTATTTCAGGTCATGTTAACTTTAGGTAAAACTTCCCACAATTTCCCGCCACCCATTTCATACCAGCAGAACCAATCTTCAAATGCCGACAATAGGAATCAAATCTGAATGAAAACTTACATTTGTCTTTTGAATAAATTTCAGCCTCTTACAATGTAACAGTGAATCACACTAAAAATAATACGTTCCAATAGGCTTGTATGGTTGCCCCACAATATTTGAAAATTCTTCACGAGCCATAAATAACGAAGCACTTTCACAGATAATTGCAGAAACTTTTTGAATTCTCATGATGCTGAGAACAGAAAGATCCTGCTCATGAGGAGAAATTAGTTTTGATCTTCTTACTCAGAAACAGATCCTTCTTTTCAATTCACAATCTTGTTAGAGTCAATCAAATTCAATTAATGCATGTGAATTTCCTCTTTCAAGATCAGAAACGGGGGGGGGGGGGGAATGTCAATCTACCTTTGCAGAGTCAGAAACATTATCCCAGTATGGCGCTGGGAAATCCACTTGCCCCATCAAAATCTGATCAAAAAGCACTTCCTGGTCTTCTCCGCTTCTGTGTAGCAAGAAATTAAATTTAAAAATCAGTTTTCTACCTTGTTATCAATAAATAATGTGAAACAAACAGATCAAATAAATACATTGCCTTTAAAGTCAAGCGCTTCCCTGTCTTCTATACTGTACCCCCACTATCATAATCTATCAATCGTCCTGTTTGGGGGAGGGGGAAGTGAAAAGGATGGATGGATGGGCAGAAGGAAGGAAGGAAGGAAGGAAGGAAGGAAGGAAGGAAGGAAGGAAAGGCTTCAAACAACAAATGTTACCTCTTATTGGATGAATTTTGGGTACATTTTCATTATACTGTACATGTGGGTTGCATATGATTTAAATAATGGGAATTAGGAGATGTTCAGGTAAATAAAACTGCATCACAAATCAAGGGAAAAGGAAGAAATAAAACATCCAAATTGATACTTAAAAGAAAAAAGAACAAGAGGTGAATTGTTGAAAGCTGAATAGAATATTACAACCCTTACCCACGGAATGGAGGAAAACCACACAGCAGGATGTAGGTAATCACGCCGGCAGCCCAGATGTCCACCTTCAGGCCATATCTAAAAATGATATAAGAGACTACCATTAGCAACACACACAAAAATCATGCTCTATTAGGCAGAATTAAACCAAAAAGAGCATAGCATGATGGCAAGAAATGCCATTAAAGGCTCATCTGCATAACAGATGTACTTTATGTTCATTTTTATAACATTAGGGCAAAAATTAAAACTGCATAGGTTGAGGGTAAACTATAAATATTAAAATACAATATGATGTGTTTCTGAATGGGCAACTGCTCTTGACAAGAAGATATTCAGTCAACACTAGACAAAAAGTAAAATAGGACATAAAATGAATGATGAGAAGTTATAAAATGAATGCAGCCTTAGAAACACAATAAATGTTTCATTATTGTTTGAGTAATAATTACTCAATAGCACTTCATTTTTTATACTTACCCAGTTTCTGCAATGATTTCTGGAGCTACATAGGTAGGTGTGCCACAGACTGTGTAAAGAGGTCCATCGACTATGGTAGCTAATCCAAAATCTCCAAGTTTAAGAGATTTACTCCCATCCTGGTGTTCATAAACCTGAAGGAACAGTTTTTTAATTAGCCTCTTTATGAAAGAAATTTCCCTTTCACCTAACTGGCAAGCTAATTTCCAAGTAACACGAAAGGTGCTGACCAGAAAGGAATGGAGAGAATCATAAAATGTAAACTTGTAATTAATGAGCATGACATAGACTGAACGTTATCATAACAGATCTTAGTTTCAAATCAGTTCCCTGGCACTGCTAGGGCTAAACCATGTTTCCTAGTCCTGTTATAAACCTAATCTACATGTTTAAAACACATAGAAGTGGTATAGTGTTCTTAGGTATGTACCAGTTTAGAATGCTTTTAGGGATTGCATGCTCCCACATCTAAAAAAATTATCTGAAGAAAGGCTGGGCGTTGGAGAAAATGTTTATTGTTCTTGTATACAGTACTTGTCCTTTCACAGACTGACGTGCTTTGGAATAGACAAGAGATATTCAGCTCCAGAATCTACTCTCTGGATTCCAAAATGGTACAGTTTTTCTACTCAAAAGATGTGAAATGAAAGTTTTGCAGCAGGAAGTCATCACCTCCCTGACATTCTGTGTAGACGCTCAGGGGGTGCCTTAGGGGAAGACAACTGCTCCGAGAGTTGGCAGACCAGGACAGTTGGAATGGTGGATGTGGAGCAGCTGGGGAGAGGTGCTCTCCGGCACCCATGTAGATGATGCCAACTTGATCCATAGATTAGTGCCAGTTGCTTATCCATGAAGGACAAATATTCTTAGTTTGCTTATCTTGTTCATTAAATATTGTTTATTGCTGAGAATAAAGAGACTGAGATCTCCAACTCCCTAATGGTGTAATAGTTATTTTTTCTAAATTCTGTTTCAATGTTTCTTAAGGACATCCGTTTCTCTTAAAATGTGAGCTAACACAAAGCTAGCATGTGTCAAAAGGCATACAGAATCAAATGTTCCCCATTTTCTTAGCATGTTCTTTTAAAAAGTTTCACCTGAGCCAGCATTATTTTAACTGCACAGCAACAGAAACTCTCCATGTGGATTCTTACAAGACATTCTGTATTCAGCGAACTATGCTTTCCCCCTGCAAATGGTTTTCAGTAAACACAAGTAAATGAAACTTGTCTTCACAAACAAATAGCAACCTGAAATCCTCAACTCATGGGCTCTGATGGGGCTAATATATACACATGGATAGGGAGGAAAGACATTTTAAAGTGTAATTGTAGCATTATTAAAAACATGGGCTGTTAAGTACATCTGGTTTATGAAACTTCAAGAAAGTGTTTGTTGAAGTGCCAGCAATAAATCATATTTCCACAGCATTTTAAATTCCACATTAACTTTTTTTTTAAAAAAAAAAAGATCTGACTGGCCAGAGAAGTTAGAGGTTAACTTATGTCCAATATTACAGTAGGCATTGTAAAATATTGCATCCAAGTTTATTTACTTTTTAAATATTTAGACTCTGGCACTGTGGCTTTGACAAAACTTATTATGCAATGAAATTGGCAAGTATAATTTTTAAGCCTTTGGAATACCGCAGTAAAGGAGGATTTTGAGAGCTGTGATGATTTTAAGAAAAAAGGAAAGGAAAGGAAAGCTAAACAAACAAGCCATAAGCCTGAAACCTCTTAGCTTATTTTCTTAAAAATACAACAACACGAAACCTTTTGGAAAAAAAAAGAAAGTAGACTGGGCGATGCGGATGTCTCTTATATCCAATAATAAGTTTTTTTTCAAGGCTCTAGCACACAGTAGTAATATTTTAATTGCCTACCCTGCCAAGAGCAAAGAATGTAGATTATCATTTAAAGCTCATCTTACTAAGAAAGGAAGCTCTTTACAAGTTCTATTTTCCTTTAAGCCCTGAAGGGCAATTAAAGAGATGTGGATTAGTGCAAATTACCCACTGTGTAGTGCTTTCACTGTTTTAACTAAGCAATAAAACTGTGTAATTGTACAACACTAATTGAATCCAGCTACACGTAATTGTGTGCTACCATATGTATCTTATTACTCTAAAGGCTGTGCATATTTTCTAAGCTGCTCTTGTGATCGGTGCAGATGGCAACAGTCAGAAAAGTTGTTCTCCTGGGCTTATTATATGGCTATAAAGCTTTCCCGTGATTTGACAAAATAATCATGTTAAATAGCAGCAATTATGAAAAAATGCACCAATTAAAATGGGAAAGGCATGCTTTCCAGTTACCAGATGAAATGAATGCGGAGGTGAAGCATTACAGACTTTCCGTGTCTAAGTATTCTACATGACTAAGGGCCTTCAGTTTGGGCTGCTGAAATGATAAAATAGCCAGTTAATTAATAGCACATGTATTGGAATTCCATTTTAATGTACTATGGGGCTGGGGCTGGGGCTGGGGCTGGGAGCAGAAAAACAAAAGAGGTTCCTAATAAAAAATAATTTTACATATTTTAGGAATCTCTTTTACACCAACACTTTCAACTGCAACTTTTATTCAGATCAGCCTGAATGATGCTCTCCAGATGTCTTGAGCTAAAGGTACAATCAATAACAGCTACTAGGAATGTGCTGACTGGGAAAGATGGGAGTTTAGTTCATTTGGACTAGGGACTACTTCTAAGTAATACCTTTTATTATTGTTGTTCAAAAATATTTGAATGATGTCTGGTGGTAGCCCATAAGGCCTACTAGTTGATTATTTGCTCAGAAGGTGTAGGAAACTATAAATCCTCTTATGTCCTTTATTTGTGACTACTATAGACTATATTCCTGTCTAATATCAGTTTTACAAATTTCGGAGATATTAAAACACTACAACTCAGTGTAGGTGCAACAGAATTTTAGCCTTGTATATTGGCTTTGCATCACTTTGAGGTGTTCTGCTTAATATCGGCAGATTCTTCACGATAGTGGAAATTGTGATCCAAGTGAAAATTGCTCTTGGAGCGCTCCTCACTTACTGTGCTGCCACAACAGCATGCCTTCAGGTGCTCTTGGCAATGAGAACCATTGCAAAGCCAATATAGATGTGGACAATACAGGAGAATCGCAAGGTCTAATCACTTTTTGTTAATAAAGAGAAACTTGCTTCTTGTTTTGATTGAAATGACTACCAGAAGAGGTAGTGACACAGCAACCAGACTTCTGAACTATAGAATCCCCTTAAGGGATAAAACCCCAGGCTACGGACACCTAACGAATCACAATAACTATGAAACCCGTTGTGTCCTGCCTTGGCCAGTGGTGGTCCTATAATATACAGTTCTTATGCTTCTAATATTACACTGCTCTACAGCAGTCTCCAGATGTTGCTGAACAATCTGTAATTATTTTGCAATTGGACCTGATCTACCAGACATGGTCACAGTGCTCCTGAGACAGTTCTGCAATACAGACCCAATTTACCAGGGTTATTATTATTCTGCTAAAATTAACTATTGTAGTGTTATATCTTTTATTCTGTAATTGTAACTCTGTACAGATTACTACACAGGAAGTTCAGCAAGAGTTTGGTGTGAACTGTTGCTACTCAGAAATACTTCATGTGATACTACCGATTACCTGTATGGCACAATGGAAGGGTTACGTCACATGGCAAATGTGTGAGAGCCACTGCTCAGCCATATTATGTTCTCACCAAAACCAGGCCATCTGTTTTGGGCCTCCTCTAGACCATGTGTTCCCTTGGCAACTGCTCTAGCAATCTATCCCTTCACACCACTATGGCCTTCATCTTAGGCAGAAAAGCCAAAAGAACCAGAAAGTTTTTAAAAAAGAAAGAACACTTCACTCATTTGCATGTCATCCTTGTTCAGGGGTCATGCTAATCATCTCTGTATTGCATAGGAACCAGATATAATTACAGTTACTAGAAGCAGGCTTGCTTTGCCTTTCTACCTTGTCTTCTGCTATTAGCTGAATACATCAAAGAACCTGCTTCTACAGCAGAGGTGTGAGTGTCTGAGATTATTGAGTGATTCGGGGCTTGAAGCTGCTGGTGGGCAATTCTGACAAAATGTTATCTGGCTGCTCTGGATTCTGTTGTATGCTTAAAGGCAAAGAAGTGAAGTGGTGAGAGCTCTTAAAAGAACAGAGAACTTTTACATACTTAATTCAAGGTATGATGCTTTGCAGTGAAATTACATGGTAGATAAGAAAATGAAAGCTGGGCACTCATTACTGCTTTCTACATCCTGGTTGCATTCCTGATGGATGCAAAACTTTGCAGAAAGCATGGTCTAAGCATGGTTGTCAATACTTCCCAATAGCAATCTGAGGCAAGAAACAGGGTGTACATGTTCTGTTCTTCCCATGTTCCCAATTGCAAGCATGGTATGGAAGATTTATTTATGTACCAATAGGAGGACTGTCAACACATTTCAGCGTACAAATGTGAGAAATTTAAGTTTAGAAAACTTCAGAAAATTTAAGTTTAGAAATTTAGAAAACTAAGTTACTTAAGGCCTTTCTGCATTTGGCCTTATTTTGGAATATATCCTGGAACAGGGGCCTGCTGTCCACATGGTAGTGCAAACTATGACAGGCCCTAGCCCTGCCATAGTCTATATTAGCATGTGGGCAACAGGCCCTATCCTGAGATATATGCCAGAATAAATCCTGTAGCATTAAAATTATGGTCTTTGAATGTATTACCAGTTGGGACCAGTGGATCCTATTTTCACCTAACATTCTTGGAAACACTGATCTTATATTTGCAAGAATCCAAACTCTCCTATCTAACTCTCTTACGTACAAACATACCAGCACTGATGATGAGTTCGCAACTTCTTGAAACCCTAAAAAACAACATTGTCTCACTTCCTAACAAATATGCATCCTTTTTCAACACAGCACAGACAAAATGTAGATACACTTCCTATAATAAGAAAACATGCTGATTAGCAGCTGTAATTGTATACAGTAGAACTAAACAGATGCGCTAACTTTAAACAAAAACAAAGCACCATAATTTCTCAGGGTAGACCAGAGTGTGTTATTTTAAGAGAGAAAACAACCCCAGGAAAAACAAAAAGCTGCAGGCTATTGCTATCAAAACTCGAGGAAAGTTTGAATACAAAGGCACTGCAAGCTTTTCCCCATGAGACTGGTTTTGGCATTCTAAGAAACAAGATCCTAATGAATCTTGACGTCTGATTGCTGTAGCTTATATATGCAGCATAGCACCAATGGCAACGGTAAGACATCCAGATAGCAAATAATTCATTGTTGGAAATTCTCCTTCACAGTCCATCAGATGCAGTGACAGTAATTTGGGCCCATTGCTAATTTGAATCTTAACCAAGGATTCAGAAATCAGTTGTTAGGACAATAATAACATGCTGGTGGCACAGTTTACAAGATCTAATGATCAGTATTTTGACTAGAGGTGTGCAAAACTGGTTTGGTTGGTCTGTGATTTGCAGAGAATCAATTTGTTCTTTGAATATTCAGGAATTAAGCTGGACCAAACCAATAACCTACTTGCAAACATTAACTATTCAATCAGTTTACTGCATTTTTGTCCTTGAAAAAGCTTTTTAAATTGAAAAATAGTATTTCTTGTTTTTGAACCAGTTCAAAACTGAATGTGAACAACTGTCTGATTAAACTGAACAAATTGGGTTCACCTAGGGACTCTAAATTTGCTGAACTTTTAAGTGTTTTTAATCTATATTTAATGCCTATATTGTTTTTAATCTACTTTTCGTTTTTAATGTGTATCTTGTGATTAATTTGCTGTGACCCGCCCAGAGACCTTAGGGTATGGAGCGGGATAGAAATGTAAACAAATGAACAAACAAATAAATAAATACCAGTCTGAATGCCTTTAATAAGGGATTAGATAAATTTATGGAGGAGAGGTGTTTCAGTGGCTATTAGAATGGATGCCTATGTACTGTCTCCAGGTTGGGGAGACAGGCAGGATGCCGCTAAAAGACATCTGCTGGGACTGTTTAAATCTCAAAAGCAATTGGTGGGTCACTGTGTGAGATAATAGTTGGGCTGTAGCCCAATCCAACAGGGCTCTTTGATGTTCTCTTATGTTCTTACCACACAACACTGGATTGGGATTCCAGGAACCCCTGCTGCTGCTTTTTTCCTCATGTTCCTAGATGTCTGGTCTAATGCTGTTTCAATGCAAATCTTTCCAGACAACAATGGTTGTAGCTCTTTAAAAGGTCTAGGAACGCCTGGACTTCTAAAGGCCATTTCCTGGGAATTAAAAGCAGGAAGGCTTTGCCCATGTTGCCCGCTTGAGATGCCCATAAGCAACTGGGGAGCCACCGTGTGGGGATGTAGCCCAATCCACCAGGGTTCCTCTTACATTCTTATGCTTAAAAGCAGTTTCTAAAATAAGGGTGGGAGAGACCTGACATGATGCTGTGAGTCTGGTAAGTCTTACAAACACAATGCTTCTTAAATTCATCCTGTATGATCTAATAAGGTGGTCTACAGTGGTATCTGTTCTTGAACCAAGCTGACCTTTGTGACTTTGTGATCTTTTCAATATTGGCTTTCATAGCAAAGTGTTTTTGTAGCCACTGCTTTTGGACTGCTTACAAGGTGGCTAGATTATCCAAGTCAATCTAAGCTTCAGAAATGTTTCCTTAGAATATAATTTCATTTAGAAAACCATATCCGACATGTATCACTGGTTGGTGAATGGAATTAATAATACCAAAAAAGAAAAAGAAAAGAAAAGAAAATCTGTTATACTTACCAGTAGATTCTCCGGCTTGATATCTCTATGAACAATGTTTAAGCTATGAAGATACTTGATGGCGCTGGCCAGATTGTAGAGCATCCCACTGGCATCCCGTTCTGTATATTTGTTTGTGGAAGTAATGGCATCAAAAAGGTCTCCCCCCTAAACAAAGAATATTATGTAATTTACCAACACTATCCAGCTGAACACAAAAGCTTTGGAAAAAAAGGTCTCAAAAATGTTAACTTTTCAGACGACTGCCTCTGACGATCCAGAATTCAACTTTTACTTTTATTAGAGAATTCCAAATGTGACAACTTCTATTTGTCAAATCACAAATCCTCTTATGGATGCCTTATGCAGAGGGAGTCCAAAGATGTAATTTAAATGCAATTGTTTATAAACTGCCTCCTCTCCACTTTCTTGGAATCAAGACAGACTAGGCACAACAGCATATGTATTGGCTTTTCTTCCATTAAAAAAAATGGCAAGGGAGTTAAACTTTATCACCTATGAGCATAGGGCAGTGAAATTTAGAAATATAGTAACCAATTATTTATTTACTAGTTAGCAATATAAATACTGTAACATTCCTTTTCTCATGTGAAAGTGAAATTAGATCCTTGAACAGCAGGAGGAAACCCTGTAATAAATCATGCTTGTTAAAATAACTAAAGCAGTGCTAGGCTTGAATAATAATTTGGCCTCACTATGTGCAATGGCAGCTTGCCAGCAAGCATCTCCTTTCTCCCTTCTACAAGCACTGCTTGCAACGTGTTTTTATTTGCAGTTTTGAAATGCCTTCCTGCCATCCGTGGCCCTTTATCCAGCAGCAAATGATGTGCCTGCTATGAAACGAGAACTTCCATGTAACAGCCCTTGCCTCTGCTCTCAAAGCGACAAACAAGTGCTCTGCCATGACAAGCCCTCTCCTCCAAAATGCCTTCCCCATCTGTGAATTATACTTGATTTAAACTAAGGCCTTTTCTGCATGTACCATGCTTAATCTGTATTAGTGAATCCAGATTAGGTTGGATCCAGATAGACCAGAGTAGGAGGCATTTACATTAAGTGGGCTGCAGTCTAAGGATAGATACAAATGCAGTCTAAGGATAGATGCAATGCAGATGCTCCAGCACTGTTCTGTATGGATGCAAATTACTGGTGACTCCACCTCTGAAACCATGATGCAACTGACCCATGTCTCTGTCAGTCAGTCAGATGCTCCATAGGGGGAGTGAGAGAGGTGTCTTTGCAGGCAATGTATGCTCAGATGTCCCATGCCTCTGGATGTTAATAAGTAGAAAATAACAGAAAGTGTTATTTTCCATAAGATACAGAAGTCCATAAGATAGTGGGCTTAAGTCTGGCTTATGGATTGCCGTAAACACCTGGTTTGCCATTGGAGGGGAAACACAAATCTAGATCATACATACCAAACTTTGGCAGCCCACTGCTTTGTTGGGCTACATCTATTTCATGTTGATAGTCTAAAACATCTGGAAGAACCTAAGGGGAACGTGACTGTTAAAGTCTAATCTAATAGAACTATTCTCATGGTTATGGAAACCTTCAAGAAAAATAGACAGTATTGAGCTAGATGGACCAAAGAGTTTACAACCATGTACCAGGTCAAATATCCATCTTTTTTGTCCTTGTCTTTCTTACTGTAGGCAGTGAAATGCCTCTGAGAAATCATAAACACTTGAAGACCACAGGCAACGTTAGTGCTTCAAAGCTAGCAGCCTTCTTTAATGTACTTCCATTTAACGTAGAGATTCTATTGACTAATTATGACCTCTAGCTGTTTTCCCTCCATAAATCTATGTCATCTTCTTTTAAAGGTAGTAAAGGATTTTGCATACAATTTCTTCAAGCAATGATATAATTCTTTCTTGTTGTACCTCAAGCTATTAAAATTCAACTAAAAGGCAGAAGCAAGCCTCTATGCAAATCTCTCTTTGCCTGAGGCCATATAACTGCATCCAGCTGCTGTGAATGGCCCACAGAAATGCCAGGTCCAATAATCCATCAAAAACAGTGAGACAGAAGTTTCACTTGTGATTCCATAATGAAAACTATATTAATATTTATAACAACTTCAAAAATTCTTTGCAAGTGCAATAAGTTAAGAAATTATGAATCTTTTATAGGTTGAGAACAGTGATTCTCACACTATGGACCTTCCAGGTGTTCTTGAATAACAACCACCAGCAATCACCAGCAGCATTCTGGGCCAGTTCCATTGGAACTGGAAGAAGAATGCTGGGGCTAGTAGAGAGGAGTGGGAGTGGAATGCTGGGAATTCAGGAACACCTGGACGATCACAGTTTGAGTACACTGGGTTAGGGTCCTTCCCTGTGCTCATGGAATAAACAGGGCCCGCCTTTTATGTTCATCATGTAAAGCTGGTCTTGAGCAATTAATCAACCCTTTTAATTGGACAGCTAGTCCATGAGATGATCGTATCTCTCTCTCACAAACGCACCAGATGCACACCAGTCACATACCTTTACAAGCTCCATGACAAGGTACAGCTCAGTAGGCATATCCATCTCCTCAATCAAGAGAACAATATTGGGATGCTTGACTCTTCTCAGGATAGATACTTCATTCTGGATCATATGTTCCTGCCATAGACCAAAGCAAAACATGTATGTGTTTACAGAAAATTCATCTCTTCCCCTTGCTGACTGAGTGAAAATACATGCACACTCATTTCAGAATTTGTAGGGAAGTTTTAGAACCATATGTGAATGATTGTGCACTAGTGGCCATCCAGATGTTGCCAGACTCAAAGTCACATTGAATTGACTGGCAGAGGTAGTGGCAAATGATGCTGAGAATTTGTCATCATCAACTATGTTTGTTGACCCCATATCTCTGGACTAAATTTAGCAAGGATCCACACATTAAAAACAGCAGGGCTGCAGGGAGGGAAGTTGCGCCATACGGATTCTGACTTTTAAGCTTTGTGAACCACTTTTTGTCCCACTGTAGATTAAAACACAGTTTGGAAAGTCAAAAGACAAGAAAATAAGGATCCTTCGCAAGCTAACCTGCTGGAACCACTGCTGGCTAAACTATAAAAAAGAAATACAAACCCTGCATTGCCCCAGATAGAAAGGCACAAAATGAATAATCTCAAGAGAACAGGACTTTTAGATAGAGGTCCAGAGGACCACTAAGCAGAATGGAAAATCCCAAACATAGCTTACTATGTTACTGGGGCTACGGCAAAGGAGCAGAACTAGGGTTTTGCTACCTTCCCTGTCACTCAATGCTCTTAATTAGTTCCTTAAATAAATATATAAACCATTTAATCCCTTAAAAATAACATTAACTTTTGTTAGCTATATTGCTAACAAAAGGAGTCTCCAGATGTATTAAAAATGCTGCCAATCTGCTGGAATTGCAGTGAGACTGAGAGACAGGCCCAAAACCATGTTAGGGCCTCAACATTTGAATTAAAGACAAGAGTGGAAAAATCTCACACCATCTTCAGCATGCTGACATACTGCCAGAGGACTGGATGTCTGGCAGATTTTTTTAAGCATGGCACTATACTGAACTTCTAGAAGGTTTCCCTCCTTGCCCTTCCTTCCTTCCTTCCTTCCTTCCTTCCTTCCTTCCTTCCTTCCTTCCTTCCTTCCTTCCTTCCTTCCTTCCTTCCTTCCTTCCTTCCTTCCTTCTACGTGTGTTCAGTTCCCAGAAGTTTAGCTCACATTTTGGGGGAATCATTCCTTAAAGATCCATAATTTTCCTGTACTGTCTGGAACAAATAACTATCACATTTATTTCTGCTTTAAAGTAGAGTTTCTAATTATCATGACAGTTAAAAGCTTTAATGACTGGGCTGCATTTTTAAAATAATTCATTAAATGTATGAATTCTATGCTATATGCAACTAGCTTGTATAAATGGTACCAATCATCCAAAATATCACTTGGTTTCCAAAGTTCTATAGCGTCTGTACTTACTTTTCCTCTACATTTACTCTTTTTGATGATTTTCAGGGCATATTCTCTACCAGTTGACCTAATGGAGAAACAAATGTATAAACCAGCAAACGATTTCATGAATTTAATTAGTCAATTAAAATTGTGTGATGTACATGTACATTTAGAAAGCAAAACAGAAATAATAAGACATCATTAAAGAAATGGAGAAATGTATCTATATACCGTACATATATACGTGTGCATACATAAACACACACTCACACATATAGTTATTTTTTATTCACTGATAGAATAAAATACCATATTTGTAAACATTCTTTATATGTCAGAAGAACTGACAAAACTGAAATTGAAAACAAGTCCAAAGACTTAATTGTGTTTTAAAAATTTAAATTCAAATAGTGTTTTGTTTTTTAGTATATCTATATGGCGCTCATATAGATATTTCTTTTAAAGGGCTATATCTTAAACTTAATTGTGCTAGAATGACTCTGAAAACACATTAGATAATTTCTAATCTATCGTAATAGCTTGCCCAACAGTTTTTGACGAAAGGCTATCAGCTCTGAATGATGAGCAATAAAAAATAGCAGAGGATTTGTGTATCTCATACTCGCTTTTATGATAAATAGTACTTTTGCCAAGAACATGTAAACATTTGAAGGAATAACAGTTATAATGTTGTGAATCAGAAGCCAGATGGCACTTATTTCTTTTAATTAGTATGATTTTAAGTACAAGATCAATCTATTTGCAATCATTATCTAATCTACCATTATTTTAGTCTCCACGTCAGGAGGGCCGGATGAGGTGAGGTTTTTGAAGTTTTTCATAAAGATAGAATAAAAGGGCAGTTCTGATTAAGGGACAAAAAGCACATTTCTTACAATACAAAAATGAAACTGTGCCTTGTTCCTTTTTTTGTTTGTTTACAGTCTCAGCAGTGAGCAGTTTGCTGCTGTCACCAGTTGTGACTATGAAGATCTCTTATGGGACTTGGGGAAGTTGTGGGAACAGCCTACTGAACAAACAGGCCTCTGGGCTGATCTAGCAGGGCATTTAAGAAATTTCTACTAGAAGTTACTGCAGACTTTACAGTTGATTAAACTGAGGCAGTGAATGTGTGGCCCTATGAATGTTTCTGAATTACAGCAGTGATCATTCCTTGCTATACAGCTATATTTGCAGAGGCTGACAGGAGTTGTAGTTCGCTCCTTTAAAAAAATTGTTCTGTTGTAAATTCTGAAGTGAGCTTAACTACAATTAAGTTATTATTAGCTGTTAATTTCCTCTTATGTGTCGCTTTTCTTCTTTGCGACACATTTCCAGGGCCCCCCTGACTTCAGACTCCAAAAGCTGTTTTTCAAAACACCACATACCCTTGCCAATACAGTGGTACCTCAACATACAAGTGCCCTGACATACAAGTATTTTGAGTTACAAGCCGCTGAACGAGTGATATTTTGCTTTGAGATGAGAGCAAGATTTGAGATACGAGTATGTAAATACAGTACAATACATAACAAAAACAACTGAGGTGGTGTTTTGGGAGCTGGAATGGATTAATGGGAAAATTGCTTTGAGATACGAGCGATTTGACATAAGAGCAAGGTTACGGAACAAATTAAACTCGTATGTCAAGGTACCACTGTATGAGTTGTGCCCAGCCAAACTCATATATTTGCTTTCTGATTCAAAAGCCCCAAACAAATCTTACACCATAAGAGAGGATACTTTGGTTTATAGGCCTTAAATGAATCTTATAGCATTAACAGTGAAGATTTTGCCATATGTGCAACTTTGGACCTCATTTTGTGAGCTTTGTTCTTGAAGCTGACAAAGATGCCCTCTAGTGGGGAAAACTTTATAACTTGTCAGAAAAGGATAAATGATTTGCTTGCTATTTGAAAAGACTTCACCTTAAATCTTAAATTTAAGCTTTGGAAAAATCTTCACTCTACATTGGTTATATATCATAACACTATTTCACTCATATTCTTATTCATTCAGGATGTTCTAAATTGCTTGGAACGCTGTTCTGAACAGTAGCCTGTGTTTATGTTCTTCTTGAAAGGGACCTGAATTGGAAGTCCTGGGACAATGGGAAATCTGAATGGCACATTTGTAGTTTCGTCACTTTGCCATTCCTTGTAGGTTCCGGCCCTGTTGGTTTAGTGGTTGATTCCTTCCTGAGAAGAGCGCTGGAGCATTAAAACACTTTAGATCCATTCCCAGTGCTTGTTTAAATCAGGATTGAAGAATGTGCATTCTATCATCAATCAGCACGGAAGACTTGTAAATGCAAATGATGGTTTACACGTCATAGAAATAATTATTAAATAAGTAAGATGTAACGTATCTTACTTACTATGAAAAAAAAAGTAGAAAATAATTGCACGAATGTAAAAATTCCCAGTTCTGCTTCTCGATGCCCACTGACCTCATATACTTACACTGGTCCACTTGTGGACTACTTTGTCAGAGTGTACTGGTAGATAATGCTATTTTAGCACTGTAGCCCACTCCATTGTTTCATCCACTGTGGATGAAGGATTTGGGGGGAGGGTCAGGGCCTCTACCATCCTGCATGTTCATGCAGGATGGCAGAGACCTTGACGGGCCAGTACAAGGGCCTGTGTCAAAAGGGCCGTAATCCACATTAAAGGCCAGAAAACCCATTTCCAAAATGCATTTTCTGGCCTTTAATGAGGATTAAGATGGGAAAGGAACACTAGAATCCACACGCTACTATCTCTAAACTCTTTTTAATGTGTACTGATGTAGTCTTATTTATATTTTTGAAATGCCATATGATTTCAGCACTTTTTTCCTTTTATTTACTTATTGAATAGCATTATAATTAAGCTATTTTGAAATGTGCAATGCTAGTTCAGAGAATCCACTTGTTCTTAGCCGCCAGAATCAAAACATATTTAGCTCCAGTCCTGTCCACATTTACTGTTAAATGTCCATGAAGGCTTTTCAGGTTCATTTCTTTTTCTTAACCATAAAGCATATGACCTTTTCATTTCAGCCCTGAAACTGAGAAGGAATACATGCCATAATATATACATGCCATAATGTATAATAGTGATGTCCATTTATTTAGTCCAAATAAACAAGTGTATGCATTTCTTTTAAAATTAATCAAAATTAAGGCAAAAATAAGATTTATTAAAGAATACTTAAGAGATTTCAATTTATCTCCTCATATTCTCAAAGACCTTGGTGGTGAGAGCATAGACAGGCACAGAGGAATGAAATGGTCATAATGTCTGGTCATAAAAGTTTCACCTATCCCCCACCACTCCCCTCCCAATAAGGCCCAGATACATTTGATGTTTCCACAAAAAGCTCAGGGCAGGAAACATCAGTACTGCCTAGGGGTAAATGAACTTCAAGATAATCAAGGTCAACATTTAATCAAGAAGAAAATGACCCTAAATAAGGCACCATACCAAGAAACAGAAAAGGCTATTGTGAACTCAGTTATGGCATCCTTAAGACTGATTGTTAGCAGAATTCTTCCTTTCAGTGTCCCCATTAGGTGACCCTTAATTTCTTGATACAAATCAAGCCCCTTGTAAACCAATAGAGGAAACGTCTAGAATCTTTTTATGGAAGCCAGAATCACCTGGATCTCATAAAGTCAGGTGGATCTCCGAAATGACTGAACAGTGGGAAGGATGACACATAATGCTCCATCTGTAATAGGAAAATATTGTTCCTTGCTTTATTTTCTGATAGTAATTTAGCCTTTTTCTCTGGTGGCCATGGCTGTATCCACACTGGTGGTATGTATGTGTACACCGCTTTTCTCACCCTTTAAGGGGAACTCAAAGTGGCTCAGAAAGCTTCTTTTCTTCTCCTGACAACAGACATCCTGTGAGGTAGCTGGGCGTGTGAGAGCTCAGAAAGAGAGCTGTGACTAATCCAAGGTCAACCAGCTCATTTCATGGAGGATTGCGAAATCATACCCGACTTTAGAAAGCTCCGCAGTTCCTCTGAAGCAAAGCCCGATGCCATGTAGCAAAAAAAACCTCCCACCTATCTCAGCACTGGCTGCTCAGGTCTTCCTCCCTTTTCATTTTCCTGGGTGTTTGGGAAAGATCATGCAAGATCTCACAAGAGGTAGTCCTCACCAGTGTGACAGCGCATTATTGGTAAGTATGTTTTATAGCATCGTAACTGTACTGAAAGGTAAGCAGTGGGTGGAGCTCATTAGAATAGAATAAGGAGGGGGTGAAGTAACCCAAGAACTCAACCAAGGGAAAGAGACTAGGCACAGAATGCCAGGTATAAAATGCAGTGCCAAGGAGGGAAAATTGTTCTTGTTCTTGATGTAGTTGTTTGAGCAGTTCAAGTTTGAATGCATTGTTCCTGTGAAGGGAAATAGTGAGACTAGATCCGGGTTCTTAGGCCTGGGGGCGTTTAGCCAGGGAGAATCCTTATTATAGCAGAGCGGTGATCAGACGGTGAAATAAGTTTATGATTTTAAAGGTCGTTTTATTTTCTCTTCAGTAGTGTAATCAATAAAGCAACAGTTCTTGTTATATTCAAAGAAGCTTGGTCTGAAGTATTTATTACAGTATACTATAAAGGGAATGCAGATGAAAAGGTGGCTGTTCCTTTAAAAAGTAAAAGTGTTCAAGCCACGCTGTAGCCAAAGGAAGGAGGCATTTCTCCACCATCGTTGCTTAGGGAGAAACAGGAGAAAGCGGCACCAGCCAAAGCAAGGGTGAATCGGGGTATTTAAAAAGGCCATTTTGAACAATACTATTAAGTAAAATAAGAAGTGAAGGATATTTAGGCTAAAAGTGCCATGTTACTTGGAATCCACCCTTGCCTGAGGAGGAAGTGCCATCGCAACCAGGAAACAGCAGGACTCTCAGAGAGGGAGGGGCTGACCACGTGGTCAGAAGAGTCATGCCTGCAGCTTCAGAGAATTTGGGAGAATGTGGGGACAATCTGTTCTCCCTGTGAAGCTTCTTGACTCCAGGGAAAAGACAAGCTTTTTTATATATGTCTAGAGGCACCCATTAAGGTAAAACGTTGTGGCTATATGTTTTTTTCAATACAATGGCTCACTAAATCATCATTCCATCCTAGAACCTTTCTGGGTGACCTTGAAACAGTCACTTCTCAGCTTTAAAAGATGCTTTGAGCATAATAAGGGAGAAGCAACAAGAATGCGTACCACCGTGAATTTCTGAATGTAAGTAAGGTATATGTGTAATAAATAAATACAAAAATCAATTCACGCTTACATTTTCTTTCACTGGAGAAATTACACACTTTTACTTGAAATATTTCACTTTCTGAAACAATGAAACAACACAGTAATTCTTTGCTGTACCTTTTTGGTGTCCTTTAGCAGAAGAAAAAAACAGGGACTAAATATAACTATAATTTGTTATGGTCTCTGTTCCATGCTGTACTTGAAATACAAAGTTCTTACACACTCTCCATATATGGATAAAACCATGGGAACTTGCTTGACATTTCTAACATTTAGCATCAATGTTTACATTTATTTTATGGAATCTTTCAGGAGTCGTATACCATACGGTCATCATTTTACCACAAGCTTTTACAAACATTTAAACATCTTGCCAGCTTTTCATATAAACTTCTGTATACCAAACATTATGGAAACCTAAGTCCATAGTAATCCATAAAAAAAACTTGTTCCTCTTCACAAAGAAAAAAATACAGATTTTTTTGGCATAAAATGTTTTCTATAATTAGAAATATTAATCTTGTTAAAGCCTGCATTGTTTCTTAGATTAATTGTATTCTGGTTCAGTCTTCTGTACTATTCTTTCAGTTGAATGTATTCAGTGAAGGGAAATGCCAATGTTTTTCTTTGCAGCCCAGAAGAAGTAATCAGACTGAACCAGTGGAAAAAGCAGGGCTTTGTGTCATTTTATGGGTTTATATGCTGCCAGTTCTGGCTGGATGTAAGGGCAAATGATTTGATGTTACAGTGGTACAGGCCTCACCAAATATGTTGGGCTAGTGCAGTGAGAAGAATGCTGGACTTTTAAAGAAAGTGTGGATGCTCCATATGATTGGATACTGGCATTTTACACATGGCAAAATGCAAAACAACTGTACTTGCTATTCTGTATTACAGTTTGAATAATGAATAACTGCAGTTATTCGGACACTGAGACATCTGATTCTATATACTCCAACATGTGGACCCACAAAAACACAAAGCCAGTTTGATCTAGTGGTTAAGGAGCCGGACTCTTATCTGAGATTCAAAAGGCTGACAAACTTTCTGTTCTTCTCCCCACAACAAGCACCCTATGAGATAGGTGGGACTGTGAAAACTCAGAAAGAGAGCTGTGACTAGGCCAAGGCCACCCAGCTGGCTTCATAGAGGAGCGCAAAATCAAATCCGGTGACTATGAGATACAAGTCCAGAACTCTAACCACAGGCTCAAGAAGCAAGGAACAAGAATGAAATCATGGATGATCTGTCCTCTTAAGAGTGTGTGGATTGTCACCCCCCCCTTATTTCTTATAGGTGCACAAGAGAAGGCAGCACATTTTTTAAAAAGGCCACATTTTGCATACTTGGAGGTTGAAGTATGTGTGATTCCCTCTCCACACTTCCCCCAGGCGCTGAACAAACAACTAAAACCACCTTTCATTAATTTTCGATACTTTCTGACAGCAGCAGAATTGGCAAATACACTGTACAATGGCATTGTTTTATACAGGCAATTGGTTCTTGCTTCTTTTTAGTTTTAAAATTTGAAAGGTGGTTTATAAATGTTCAAAATTATTATGAGAGAGGTTCTACACTTTCCTGTATGAAACTATCATTCAGCGAGGAGTAGCAGCAGGAAAGGAAACTCAAATATTTCATTACATGTTTTCCCCCCAACACTTTTTATGGGGGTAACTTGAGTAATTTTTCTTTTTTATATATAGAGTTGAGACACTACTTTGTTCCATATGTGCTGAAAATAAAGATGTGATACAAAAGAAACTCAACATTTGTGAGTGCTTTAACAGGAATAGCAAGAAATCTCTCTCTCTCACCTTTCTATACACTCCTTAACAATGGCAAAATTTCCATCTCCTATAGTCCGGCCAACTTTATATCTTTCTGCTATAGAGACTGGAACCTGGAACCCTTCCTCCAACACTTCTGAAAAGAAATAGTAGTACGTTTTTATTGGTGGCGTAGGCAACACAGATGTGACACTTAATACTTATTTTTACCTCTGTGGTTTACGACTGCTGGCAACCATTCAGACACAACCTACATTTTGCATCACTGATATTGTGTATGAACAAGTGAAGTCTGGGGACATTGGATGCAGGTTTATATATCTGCAACCAATCCTGCTGCATATATGACACTTTTTAAAAATTATGCAAAATATGTGCTTTGGTGATATATTCAAGAGAAGTCCAATCTCAAGTGAAGACTGGACTAGTTCAACACACCATAATTAATTTTATCTACAAAAGGAGCCAAACACCTGAATGCTTCTTTTATTACATCCTGTAAACTGAGGCCTTCATAAACTTGCTCATGCGATAACTGCTACTTTCTCCTCTGTATTAAATATTTAGCTTAAAACAAGTGTTCTCAATAATGTCATCACCATATACAACCTGGGCACCAGATGCTTGGGAGGTGTGGGGGAAAATCACAGTGAGCCAAAACAGTAAAGAGTTTTCTGGTTATTGCTTTTTAGTAGCCATTAGAGCACTCTTATTGTTCAAACAGTGCCCACAGACACGGTTTGCAAGTGTTTAATAACATTTTAAAAACCTGGAGTAATAAACCCTCCACTTATATGAACTGTTTTTGGACCTGTTAAATATTGGGGGTAGATTTTTCAGATACAACTACCTTTCAAAAAAAAAAAGAAAGAAAGAAAGAAAGAAAAGAGAGGGAGAGGGAGAGTCTCAAACTCTCATATTCTAAATCAATACAGCCAGGAACAGTTACCCAGGTTTGTAGGGGTCTTTAGAAAACTGTACTTTCATGGCTCCCCTAGGTACAGGGCAAAGATTAAAGGGGGAAGCCCACTAAATATGCACCCCCCAGGACCTCTATCCAGTTTTCTTGGCAAAAATACAAACCTAAGTGGTTTGGCACTGCCTACTTCTGGGGAGAGGCCGAGGAATGAACCTCTGACCGTCTGCTTTCCAGGCAGTTTGCCCTACCACGAAGCTACCACCATTCTTGGAAACCAATGGCACATTAAAATGGAGTGTTTTGATGTAATACTAGATTAGGTATGTTAAAATTATTAGCTAGATTTAAGCAAGAGGTGGGGAACAAATCAACAGTGGGCATTGCTTATGGTGTGCAAGATTTTTAAGATGCTAATTGTGGTTAGTCTTATCCACCAACCAGCAACTTAAAACTTTTCTATTTTGTCTCGACTGATACAGTTATGCTGTACAGTATGTATTGTGCTAAGACAGTAAGGTAGTAAGACAGAAAAAGAGAGGCACACTGTAATTTAATACCAAATCATATTTCAAAGGAGCCTTCATGATTGTTATTCCCTCTTTTCTCACCTGGTAGACTTTTTACTTCCAAATTTAAAATTTTAAGAGCAGTTGAACTGTGATTAGCTTTAGGATAAAAAAGCAAACTTCTATTTAAAGATCTGCTTATCTTCACTAGATATAGGGCAGTACAGACAGCACTGTTCCAGACCATGCTTTGCCATGTTCCAGACCAGTGGGCCTCAGTGATTCTATGCCAATGACATGGGACAAGGCAAGGTAAGTGCAGAAAGTCCCACAGTTACAATTAATCATAGTTTAGGGTCTGGATGAAATTCTAAGACTCTAGAGGTGGTACCTTCTAGATATTGTGTTACACCAGAGAAGGGGATGGGAAGAGGAACTGTATACATCCAAGGGTGTTTTCCCACTGTCACTAGAAGCACCCATTAAGTACCCATTAATGGCTACTTAATGGGTACTTCTAGTCACAGTGGAAAAACACCCTTTGTTACACAGCTCCACAGTACCCAAATGTGGTTGTTAGGCAACTTGGAAATAATACTGTTTCAGGCACCCATAATTTTTCCTAAGATGATCTTTTAAACCTTTAAATGTGAATATGAAAGTCATATTATTAAGGTGTGTGGAATGTGAGTATAAATGTTTGACCAGGCATTTATTTATCTCACCTTCACCAGGTCCATCATTTTCATCCATAGAGCTGCAGACTTTGGTGGATGCTAATGAGGTAGAGGAGCCACTGTGCTGAGAGCTCTGTAAACACAGGACCAGAGACAGATAAGGACTTTGGAAAGGATAAAGGGAAGAATTGTTAACATGTCATTTCATAAAGGCTGGAAAATATATAAAATATCCATGTATAACACGGTCTTTCATGAGAAAGACACATTTTTTTAAAAAAAAAAACTGTGCTATTTTCCTTAGGGATGATGTCTACTACTAAGTTTCAAAATCAGACCCAAACCAAACACTTTCCATTGATTCATCTGCTTCAAGCAAATCAGAGGATCTCTACCATAGTAATCATTACTTTGATATTTGGATCTTGCCGTACAGATCCTTAGAATTTTTGTACAAGGTATCTTCCTAAAGTAGCAAGTTTCCAAGAACGGACATCAAGAAGCTTTGGAATAGAGAGAAAAAACATAGAAACGACTTGCTAGATCAGACCAATGGTCCATCCAGTTCAAAACCTGCTCTTCCACTGGCCAACCAGGGTCTTTCCTCATGGGGTGGGCTATATTGCGGTAGCCCACTAATGGCCCTAGGCTTAGCTTCATAAGCTGCAAATGGAAGCTCTCAGCCTCTGAAATATTTTGGTCTGATATCCAGAAATGATGCACTGTGGCTATTACTTTCAAGTTTGAGGCAAAATGGCACCAGGTGGGCTACCACATCCGACACTCTGTCCTCACATGGGCTGCCAGTCCAGTATAACAGGCAGAATGCTGCATAGACTCCTTGCACTGCAGCCCACTCCTTTCCAAAGAGTACTAGTGGGGTCATGGATTAGACTGTCTGGAGTGTTTGAAGCTAAACTGACAAACATTGCCAAAATGGAGATGAGTCAACAGCAGGTGTCTTATTGGACCCACAGAGATGTGCTGGACAGATGAGAGGTGATATGGCTTGAGATAAAAGAATCAGGCACCTACAGCTTCAACAGAACACAAGCCAATATATCTTGGATATCAGTTTCATTAGTTGATATTCAATGTATTAAAATACTGCATATAATTGTATATCTGTTATTTAGCACATATAGACTTCACAACATGATCTATAGTATTGCAGAAAGAGAGAGCAAAATGTTTAATCATTCCATGACACTCATAAACAAATGTTATGTTGAGTGTGACCCTTTCTGCACTTGGTGGTGTACTGGTCCATATGCCTTGCCTCCCTTGGAATGGCCTGTCTTGTTCCACTGACAGACCTTTTTAACGAGGTCCGCAAGTGGACCTTGGTCAGTATATCCAACCAGAAAAGGGATGCAGGGGAAATACTCCAGTGGTCCAGTGCGGCTAGATAACAAAATAAAAGGATGGTATACACAACTATAATTCAAAAAGTTGTTTTTCATTATTTTATTCTGCTATGTAGATATTATATATTAAAATGAAAATTGTAATAAATTTCTTGAATCAAAAAAATTATATCAAATATAATATAAAAAATGAATTTTGAGTTTTTGTTTTCATGGTTTCCCACATACAACACATACAAACTTGATCTTCCTTTTCATTGTATGAGCAGGTAGAAAGGTATTCTTACACTGCTTCCTTTTTAGATCGAATTCTTGGTGACTTTACTGTAAAGGTCTCAAAGGCAAGAAAGAAAGTCCTAGCTGGCCTAGATTATGCTTAACATATTGCAAGCCATACTGCAAACCATTTGGATCATCCTACCTGTTCATGAAATTGGCACATGTCACTATGTTCAACCATTCTAAGAGAATGCTATGTGATATTGTGCCAACACAACTGTTCATAGAAAATTCATTCTAAACTAAAGATCATTAGAGTTATGACAGCTAGACAAAAGTGATTCTTATGTACTTGGCTTTTCATATTGTCTTTAATTTCCTGGCAAACTACAGGAGTATCTTGAAAGTATGTGATAAATCCATCGCAAATTTTGACACCTTATCCTAGTCTATAGTTTCATCCAGTGCAGGCAAAAGATACTACAAAGGAATGAGGCTTTTGCTGTTCCATTCTAGTGTGCAGAAGGCATGCTACTGGTGCTCTTCCTAGCCCAGGATACAGAGAAGTGTGGAAAAAGCTCACGGCTCTTCCTGTTCCTTCACTTACTGAGCCATGAATTGTATTGGTTTTGTTCCTATGCTTGCCCAGACGCTGAAAAAATCTATATGTCTCTAGGTCTTTCAAAAAGATAAAATTGTTTTTTGTAAACACTGCAATAATCCCCCCCAAGATAAAAAAATGCCAAGACTAGTTTACTTTAATAGTTGTTTTCCTGAGTTTAAGCCAACAGTTGCTTTTCTTTCTAAAAATACAAAAAGTTACAGGTTTTGATATAAAGACCTTTTTCTTTTCTTTTCTTTTGGGTCAGCACACCTTAGTGATGCTGAGGCTGTTCTCAGTTCAGATAATTTGGTCCAGTTTAAGAATGGAGTGAAGTAAGACAGCAGTCATCAGGGTCTACTTTATGGCAGCCCCACCTGGCCTTCTTTGGAGGCTGGGGAATGAAAGTCTCCCAGCCTCTAAAGTTGAAGCCTGGGGGTGTTTGGGCACCATGCCATAAACATTCCACTCTAGGGCTGCTTCCAAAGCCCAGCAAAATGGTGCCAAGCTCCATATGCCACATGGACCACTCCTGCTGTTCACACTGTGTATGGACCAGGAGTATCCCATATCATGGGAGTGCTCGGGTGAGGACTTAAAGTGGTCTCCCATTAGAGTGCTCCCTAGCATAATTTTCAGGAAATGCTCCAAGCAAAAGGTTGGCGTGGTTGTGCCTCCTGGGGACCACTCTGGGGATCGTTGTTAAGGAATGTCCCTCAGTTTAATCTTCCTTGCAGGGTTGCTGTGTGAATACAATGAAGGTGAGGAAAATAATATATGCCTCATAGGAAAGGTGAGATAGAAATGAGGCAAACTGATACATATAAACAACCATAGTCATCCAATTGTTTGGTCTTCTAATAAGAAATTTTTCAATCACATTAATTTTGCTTACCTGAGAAAAAAATATTTTATGGATTATAACTCTTATGATCCTTAGCCAAAGTTACCAAAAGGCCATGGGAACTGTAGTCCAAAAAACATGAATCTTTCTAAACTCTGGGTCTAATCTCTGCAGCATTCAAGCGTCACTATTATATATTTTTAGATTACCTGTGACAGGATAACTTATTATCCTAACCTTTAAGTGAGCAGGCAGTTTACTTTTCGTTTCCTGGCAATGGACTGCTATTTTTATTCAGGTATTTGAAAATTGCTTTTTAAATATACATATGTTTCTATATATTTTAAATTATTGCATCCCACCCAAACCCTAAAGTAGAGGACAGAATAGAAAATTAGGTAAACAAATAAACAAAAATATCTCATTTTCTCCATTCCAAAAGCCTACTTTCATTTGCCACGGCATTCTATGATTACATGTGCACTAATTATATTTTATTTGACATGCTGTATTAAGAGATGCTTGCCTGTAGGGAAATGATCTGGCTGTTGTTGCCTACAATTTGCTGATAGGATCCTATTCTCACACCCACACATGTGGCACTAGTTACTCTAGCTTGCTTCCTGTTGTCACCATAGAATAAGGCTGTGTTCAGACATAACAAAAGCTACGTCAGAGAAACAGCGTGTAGCCCTCGTGTTTCCAAGTCCAATCCACCCATTTCAGCATGGAACGTTCATGAGAGGCGGGAGGGACGCCCACACTCCTAAGCCTTCTCTAAAGTACTTCAGAGATTTTTTTGGGGAGGGGCTTGTTGTGTCTCGCAACAGCCTAAATTACAAATAATTGATATGGATAGGCTGAAGACTAAAAAAAACTGGGTCTACCATGATTGGAAATATGACACAACTTCCAGTCTTTACCATTTTGGGAGCAGATATTACAAAACTAACAAAAAGAACTTGAAGCATCTGTACAGAGGAGGTTCTCAAAACATTACGGTGATGGCCTTGGAATGTTCCCTGCTTAGCTATTTTTGTAGCACGGCAGTTAGCTGGTGGTTTTAATTTAAACTATGCTGGATATGATGGCGAAAAAAGTAGAGTTTGAACAGCATCTACTTTGGGGGGTTGTGAGAGGCCTGTTCCTCCATTAACGGAGAGCTGAAATAGGATCACTCCACCAGCCTCCACATTTACCTGTAAAAAGCACAGCTATTCGCAGCTCATTGTGACATTCAGTAGGGCTTTCACCAGCACCCTCCTGGGAAAAATATGTGCCTCAATATTAATACCATGTGGCACTCATGTTCTCATTACATCTCTAATCTATCATTTCTAGCCTAGAACATTCAAGGGCAGAAGGGCATGTTAATGTAGGCTTTTGTCAACAATGATGCCTTGAGGTGGGCATCTCTGTGGAAGCATCTTGTTTGCTGTCTCCATATTTGGTGTGGGAAGGTGCCCACAACATCATGAATGAGGTGCCTTTCTTGTGAGCACCTTTGCCTTTAGGCACCTTATGTGGGCATCATGTTCCTCAGCCTGAAGCCATGCTTTACTCCAGAATATCCAAATATAGTGGAATAAGTAAGCAATGTCTGCATGCAGCCTTAGTTTCAGATCTAAAAAGTTAAAAGTTCCTATAAGTACCCCCCACGTAGGTGTCTTGAATAAGGGTTTTCTGCTTCCATTTTTTTCAACAACAGGCACCCTAATCTGTGCAGGCTAATTTCTAGTGATGTTCTCTACAATAATTTGTGATACTTTTGTAATGGTGCCACAGGAGTTTATTCACTTAGGCTAAAGCACTGCTTAAAAAAAATAAGATTACATGATATTTTTAATTCAAATTTTAGCAGAAAAAGCACATCTTTGAATGTTGCTCAAACAAAATAATCTAACACTCCCATACTTGACTAAAGATATTAACATTTAAACAAGATTTTGTAAATTACCTTTTCAATAATGGAGAATAATTTCAAAAATAATTTTAAAACTATAGTGTTTTGTTTTCAATCATTTAAAATTCATACATGCAAGGGAGAGCAACATTATGGCATTAAGAAATGAGAGGCTCATAAATATCAAGATAGGGTGCCTCCAGATCGCGAGAGGAAATTTTCTGGATCTTTTTTAGGTCCCAGAATTGCCATTTGCTGTTCCTGCTAGATACCAGGAAGTGGTCCCAGGAAAATTCCAGGCTCTTGCCTGTTTCTTTGTGAGGTCATTCATCTTACAAAATACCTCTATCTAGGAAGCATCTTCCCACTTTCCTCTGGGTTTTCTTTCCTCACATGCTTCCTTCATATGCATATTTTGCAAGACAAAGGATTCTGCAAAGAAACACCAAACAGTAAGCAATCACTATTACGGAAACCCTGGTATCATTGCTGGATTTTCCATAATAGCATTTTTGTGGGTTTCTCTTCTTACTGTTAATGAATATTGTTATAGTGTTATAGGCCCATTAAAAACGAAGAGAATCTTCATCTTTTAAAATATATATAGACACAGTGCATATCGAGACAGTGTGTTTTTGTATAATGGCTGCAGAATTGTCACTGAATCTCCAGATTTATTATTTTTTTCTAGAGATGTGCATGAAATGTGGTTAGAAGTCAAGGGTGCATGTGACCTCCCTACACACCCGGCTCTATTCTCCTTCACTCAGGACACCTCCAGACATGAGAGGCAAGGGCTGGGTGGGGGCAGGGGTTCCACACTCCCTATGCAGCTCTCCTTCATCCTCTTGGGATGACGATAAGAGGCTGTGTGGGGAATCTGGAGCTTTAGGTGTGTCTGGAAGCACTCTCAGTCGGCAGTGTTTTAAGCTGGAGGAGTGGCACATGAGCATCGGAGCACGGAGCTGCCTGATGGCTACACTGCCCCCCAGTCCTCACCCTTGCCCCCCCAGCCCTTGCCTCTTGTCCCACTACCAACCCGCCCACCACCCCCTTAGTTTACCTTACCTTAGGAGTGAGGCAAACCCCATATGAGCGCACTGCTCCAACAGCTGAGCTGTCACTTGTTCTGTCCCTTCCTTACATGCAGAAAGGAGCTGCTGATTGAATCTCTGCTTGTTCTGTTGCCCAGGACACCTTTTGTCCCATAAGAAGAAGCAGTGGCAGTGGCAGCCCCAGAACTTTCTTGCCTAGCTTTGCAAAGACTGTCTGAGCTTGGTGCTTGGTGAAGGACCAAGTGGAGAACTATCTGTCCTCCTGTCTTGGTGCCCCCCTTGTCACTGATCCTATCCCTCCCTCACACACTGAAAAGCAGCAAATCGAGTCTCTATGCCTGCCCTGCTTTCATTCCTATAGTATTATTGCTGTTTATTTATTTTATTATTTGTATTTCTATCCCGCCCTAGAGCTGGAGGTCTCAGGGCGGGTAGCAATGCTTAAAAATTCAGTACATTAAAACAAACAATATATATTAAAACAGTAACGTCGGCAACAACATTTAAAATCAAGAATGTTAAAACAAGCCATATATATATTAAAAACAGTACCACTTAAAAGTGTGGGTGGGAATGTAACCACATTTAGCCGAAGTTCAGGGCAAAGTGGTGCGCCTTTACTGCCTTCCTGAACATGTACAGAGAAGGAGCTTGATGCACCTCGAGGGAGAGACTTTTCCATAGCCTGGGGGCCATTATTGAGAAGGCCCTCTCCCGGGTGCCCACCTGTTTCACTGCTAAGGGTGGTGAGACAACCAGGAGGGCCTTCCCTGCAGATCTTAAGGCATGCCGGTATGGGAGAAGGCAGTATGGGAGAAGGCGTTCCTTTAGATATTTGGGGCCCATGTGGAGAAAAGTCTGCTTATCTGCTGCTCTAACATTTAAAATCTGGAGTTATTTGAGTATGTGGGGGCAAACATATTTCTCTCCAGAAACGCTTCGGATTATAGGTAAATTGGGCATTTTCAATGTGACATCTGGAGACACCTGATCCTAACTTCCAGAGCTTCTGTTGCTCAAACACAGTTTTGCACTTTATTATTTGAACAAGAATTATCAAGTCCTTTTGTAAATGGTTCCGTAAATTCACCTCATTTACAAAAATTGATTTCTCTTTACTGGGGGGGGGGGGGAGCGGTTTAGAAGAGAAAACTAACACAAATAATTTCAAACATGTTTAAATGCATCTTTTGGCAACTACTGCACATTTTATGAAGGTCCTTCACATAGCTGGACTAGAATCCAGAATGATACATCTCAGCTGTACCCATGGTACATTAACACAGCTGTAGATCACATTAGGATCACTACAAAGAGAGATTTCTAACCCAAAGCCTCCATGGAACCTTGAAGTACTTAATATAAATGATCTGTCTTAATTTTAATTCGCTCTACACCATGTGAAATATCATCGCCCTTAGGCAAATTTAAGAGGGAGCTTTCTGTCCAGTTTCTGGCCACCTGGCTGTTTTTATGACACACCTACATTAAAAGAAAGTGGCTGCATAAAAGCAGTTTTAGTTTTTTTGGTGTGTGTAGCTCACATCCAGCTCAGGTTTATTTAACAGATGGCTAACATACCACCAGTTCTCTATGATGGGAAAAGGAAGATCAGTGCTATAGAATTTCAACCACATCTTAATGAAAATTTGTTCTGGAGTGCATTTGTATACATTTAAAATGGGAATGCCCAGGAACATTCTTAAAATTTAAAGATGAAAGTATGATAATGAATGTAAGTGCTCAAAGTATACATATCATTCTTTAAAAAGAATATTCCCTCTACTCTGTATGTTCCTGGGTCTTTGCTGGCTCTTATGGCGATTCCATAGCATCAGGAACCCAGGAAAAGAAAGTCATATAATAGAATGTCTAGGATTCTGGTTGATGTCTTTGTCAGATTTCCCTGTATTTTTTGTTATTCAAGCTGTTAAAAAGACAGGTTACCACTGCTAGACCTTTAAAACATTCCATTTGCTCTTATGAAGCCTGTAGAACTGTATTTAAATCTATGTATCCCTACTGTAAAGAGAAAAGCAGTACAAACGATATTGGCATAAACTTATGTTTTAGACTTAGATAGTGGAAATCCTTATATGCTAGGTTAAGTGGCCCTCAATTTCTGGTACTTAAAAAAATTAATTTCCTAAAATACTTATTGTGGAACCAATTCTAATTTATTCAACATTCTCTGCACATGTTATTTGAAAATGTTAGCAATCTGGCGAGATAATGTTTTTAAAGCAGAGTTTTACTATTTAGTCAATTTTAACCATTTTAAATGAAAATGAACAGCACTTTAATCCAGGGCAAATCCATACTAGCTGGTATACTGGCTGCATCCAGACAGGGAATAAAATGTGGGATTATCCCAACACTATATTGGGATTGCCACACATCCCTAGGATATACAGCTGAACTCCTAGCATACTGCTATTCCAGAACAAAAAGAGTTCCCTACCTCAGTTTTCCTGAAATAGCAATATTGCTCACCTGTCTGAGTGCTTGCTCTTGGGCTCCGTTTGATTTAAAATGGCCACTACGCAAGCATGAGTGGCAGCTGGTGGTTTTTATGACACACCTACAGGAGCAAGTGCCCAGACAGGTAGCGGCTTGGGCTTGCCCCTGGTCTGTGATTTTGCCCTGCTGCCTGGCAGGGACAGCAAGAGACAAAACAAGATCCCACAGTTTCCTCTTGCTATCTGGAGGCAGCCTTAGGGACTCCCCCCACCTCACGGGTATGTGAAAAGGAATCTCCTAATGTGCTCTGTTCTGCTATGTCAGCCATTGCAGAATTGCCCCAATTCTTCTAAAAAGTGTTAACCCTACTCACAGAGACACATGAGAATCTTCTGCACTGTGAATGCACAATCAAGGAATAGTGTCAGCATGACATACTGAAACATTCAATGTTGAGGAAGAGTGTGGTATCTTCTTCCACCATGTTGCCAATAAGCACTGTCAAGGTGCTGTAGTAGCAGAGACATTTAACATTCATATTATTTAACTACATATAAAATCTTTTTAAAAAATTATTTGTTAAGATAATGTATTCTTGTGCACACCAGTTCTATTAGTTCAAAGAAAGAGTCAGGGAAGCTAATGATTTTTTTCTATGCAATATGAAAGGTATAACTGGGTCTATATAGAATAATTAATTAAATTAGTTAATTAATTATTTTTAAAACTCCAAGCTGAAGAGATGAGCAAATTTTCCACTAGGATGATCACATGTGTGTTAAAAACTAAGATATACAACTTAAGTTTTCCAAAGAAGAGGTTTTTTTCAAAAAAAATCCTATGATATTTGCAGAGTTCAGTTTTTCCACATTTTCGCAATCACAGACTTAAGGAAAGTGATTCTAATGAAAGCAAATATAAGATTAGAAAAACATTCAAAATTACTCTAAACCAATTTTGCATTCCCTACTTTCAATATATCTCTCCTCACATACTCAAAATATGCTATTATGGTTTGGTAAATATACTTTCAGAGAATCTTTTAGAAATATTCTCTTCAACTGCATTTGGTGTTTTCTACCACTGCTTGTAATTTACATTTTTGAAAGTCACTACATGCTTTTGTATTTGAACCAATCCATTAAGATCTGGACACCAAAATTTTATAAGGTCTGCTATGCTAGAGATTAACTTGTCACTGGGATTCTCATTTTCAAAAGAAGCTCTCTGAATTTTCAGCACATTTTCCCCCAACTTATTTATTAAATGACTTAATAGGTTAAAAACATCAGAGGTAGTAACTATGGCAAGGCTGAATATAAAAACACATATTGATCATGAAAAATGAGCACAATGTTCTTGATTTACTAGAAAACAAGATATTGTCTTCTGCAGCTATTTTAAAACACATCACAGGCTTGCTGTTTAATAATTGTTGTGGATTAAACAGAACAAACAAAGGAAAGAACAAGGAAAAAATCTAAGAAAACCATGAGCATTCACAATAGTGAAATTTTCCCTCCCTCTATGGTACAAATCAAATTATTTCTATGCCTTTCTAAGGCTTAAACAAACATAAACTAAAGATGCACTGTAATTATATCAAGAGCTACATAATTTGTGTGAACACAAATATGGATAAGAATAAAGCCACACTTCTAAAATGAAGTTCTGAGTACCAAAGGATTCCTCCCTCCCACCCTCCCTCCCAGCATAATCAAGTACACAGATATGCAGTCACATTGGGAAAGGTAAGTGTCAGCCAGCTGTACAGAGACAATCTTGTTCAAGGCAGCTGATGGGAAACTGCATTTATAGCAACATCTGCACAGTCTTTGGGAACATGCCAGAAGGCTCACTGCACATCACCATGTGCCAAAAGGGGGTATCAAATGTAGTAACTGTGTTTCAACAGTTTCCAACCTTCTCCCAGGGCTGGAATCTGTTCCTTGGAATGTTCTGTTTGCAGGGCAGGATAATCCACTCTGCAAATATGGTCTAGGCCAAGCTTGCTCATGCACCACCAGCCTACATCATGCACTATAGCCTAACAGCATGTCACAAGCCTCTGAAGATAGCTGACTCCAAGGGCCAATTTTGATGCACCGGCATTGTTTGTCTATTGTTTTTCTGAAAAAAATCACAATGTTATAGGTCACTGTAGTAACCACTAGGCTGCACAATTCCCCTGGCCTCCCTTCCAACCCTCACCTTATTGTCTAGGTGAGTGGTTCTCAACCTGTGGGTCGCACCCCTTTTTGGGGTCAAACTACCCTTTCAGAGGGGTTGCAATGAGTTTCCCATCTTCCTGCCCCATCCTCATTTGAGCTGCCCCGCCCCCATGGTTGGCGGTCTCTACAACATAAGGAACTGCATTAAGGAGTCGCGGCATTAGAAAGGTTGAGAACCGCTGGTCTAGCCTCTCACAGGGTGGAATAAGCCTGAGAATAAAAAGCACCAGGATTTTCCTTTCCATAGACTTGTATTACTCACTCAGCACTCTCCAGGGTGCTGAATTTCTCCGTGCAGCTGCCTGCAGCAATAATGGAGTCTGCAGCCACATGGAAGTTTCAAAAGAACAGCTTCCTTCTCTTCTGGTTGCTTATTTCTCCTGCCACGGACCAGAGGATGTGATATCATATGGAACTTTGACCTGCTGGACCCTAGCCTTCATCCAATTGCCTCTCCAGATGTTGCATCAATGTCATTTCCCCCTTCTTTGGCTGTATTTAAACTTCTAGCAACATTAAAAAGCTCTCTTTTTCCTGCTGACTCCTACCTCCAGACTCTTCATTCCTTTCCATGTTTTCTAGCCTAATTCGGGTCAGCCATTACTGGTTGGTCTCCAGGATCCTAGCCGGTGGAAGCCTGGGAAATCTATCATAACTCCCAGCATATTGCAGCAGCTCCCCAGCTGCTGTGCCCCAACTTCCCAGAGCCCTCATTAGGTCATGTATCCAGAAGTGACAGTTCACAAGATAATCACTGAAACAAATAAATAAGGCAACCTCCAGACTTGCTGAAAACTGCACCACCTCACCGCTGCCACTTCCCATCTGACAGACAGGATGGTCCAAAACTGTACAGGGATGGTGCAGCCACTTCTGGTCAACTTGGTTTCCTGTCCACCAGATGGATGTGCCATTGCCCTCTATAGCAGCGCAGCATCTTCCTGAAAGCGCTAAGTAAAAAGATGCTGATTAATCAGCATCTTTTTATTTCAATGAATGCTGTGCCGCTGGTGCAGGCTGGAGAAAGCTGCACAGCTTTGGACACAGCCTAAAATACAATTAGGCACCAAAAGCTCGGGTAAATAGATTTTTTTTTCTAATTGTCAATAGCTCATCTGTGAAGAGGCCTGGCGTATGTATGAAGGAAGACTATTTGATCTGGGGAGTGCTCCCTCTGATGGGGAGGGGGAGACCCTCCCTCTGCTATAACACCACTAACTTCTAAAAGGGACTGAATTGCCAGGAAGATCTCCTCTAAATATTTTAGGCGATGGGCAGAACTGTAAAGGAAAAAACACACCAAGTGTCTAGGTCTCAGGTCATTTGGGGCCTTAAAATTCAGCCTCAGAAGAAGCAAAGTGACAACCAATGGACTGATGCGAACTTGACAGAAAATAACTCTAAGGAATCTGGCTGTAGCATTTTCATGCGGTCTAGTGTGTGAACTTGAAGGAAAGCTCAACATAGAGTGAATTGCAATAATCCAAGCTGGAGATCACAAGAGTATGTATCATTGTGGCCAAGTGATCTCCTTCCAGGAAGGACTCAAGATGTCTAATTAATTTGACCCAGAAACAGGCACTCCTAATCTCTGATGTGACCTCAAGTGATAGAACCTAGCACTCTGAAATTCCACACATTTTCTTTCCAGAGTAGAGAGAAAGCCCATAAAGTGGAGGATATCTTCCCACTGCCCAGCATCTCCACCTTGTTGGGATTTGGAATACAATGCCCAATAATGACAAAAGAGAACAGCTTGTCACTCTGCTGGTGTGACTCTCAATCTGGAAGTGGACTGCAATTGAATTAGAACTTAGGGGTGAATGCAGCTGTGGTGAGGAATAAATTCATTGTGGAGAGACAAGTACTGCACAGAAACTCAGGGTGTGTCCAGACTGGGGGATACTGCACATTCTGATGCGCAGTCGGTGCACGGGCATCACACCTGACACCCGATACTTCATAGCAGTGGTGCATTATGCTGTCGCTACTTCCAAATTTACCTATTGCAGTATCCGGTAAATTCAAAGCTTCCTGCCATCCTGACAGGATGGTGAGAAACAGCCAATCAGAGCCAAGACTGCAGCTCAGCTCCTGTTGGCTGCCCCATCCCATGTGACGCACACCTCACCGTGCCTGCCACGGAAGTCTTGCAGCTGCTGAGGAGGAAGCTGTGAACCTCCATTTTGAGTGGGGACAACACACTGTGACTTTGCAGCCAGGTAAGCTGCAAATGTTTATATAACTATGGATTTTTATCTGCTAGTCTGGAAGGGACCTCAGTCCTTTTAGAGCAGTGGTTCCCAACCTTTTTGTGGCCATAACCCACCTAAGCATCTCTAAAATCCTGACCCCCCCCCCCCGCCCCAATGACATATAATTCTTATTATTCAAAAATTGCACTCCATGTGGAGGAAGCGTGAAAGGAAGAAATGAAGGAAAAAACACCACCTGTTAACTCATTCTTGAATTGCCCCCCTTAAAAATCAAATTGCCCCCCTTTTGGGGCGTGTGTCCCATGTTGGGAACCACTGCTTTAGAGTCAAGTCATTTTCAACACCATGTCTTTTCATATCCCATAGAGGCCTCTGTTCTCTGCCCCTCCTTCCATCTAACTGGCATGTCTGCGTTAACAGACGATTCCCAGACAGTTTGTCCTTGGCAGCAAGAAGAGTCAGGTTTTAAAACCTGCTGCATTCCTATGATGCTAACTAGTGCACTATTTCCCCAACCATCCATGGGACATGCAGGGGATGAGTACATGACAGAACTCCATCTATTGCTTGTTATAAAAATGCTCTAAAAATTTCTAAAGCATACACATTAACAGCAAGAAAAGCTCATTTAGAAAATGAAAGACTTGTCCTAATGAGAACAGGAAGGAATATACATTCTGGAAATCAAGAATACTAAAAAGGATTTTGAAGAGCACCTTGTTGTGCATTGATTGGGTCAACACCTTCAGGAAGCTGCCCAAGATCCCTTTCCTGGTCTGTCATAGAGAACTCAGCCTCTACCAATTTATACACATACTTGGGGTTCTTTGCCCCAATGTGCATCACTTTGCTCTTGCTAAGATTGCCACTTTGTTGCCCACTAACTCAATGTCAAGAGTACTTTGTCAACCATTTACATTTGGGTTCTTTAAGAACTGTTGGGTGAATGCCATTTTGTACCAGTGATTTGTTAGCATTCAGTTTATTAAGAAACACAAAGACCTCCTCCCTGGTTACTTCTATCCAATGTATGTATTAATGAATGTTTGCAACCTGCCCTTTATATGGAGGTCCATGAAAATATAGGCTCAGCTAAAGACAGATGTCCTCTATCTTCCTCAGAGAAAACCGAGGCAAAGGAAGAGAAGACTTTCTACAGCCTCCACGTCTCTTTAATTATCCCCTTTTGTTCCAACTGTTTTTTCTGATTGAATTTCTACTTCTCACATACTTTTATACTCTTTCTGTAGTTTTACATTCTAATGCAAATTTTAAGTGGAAAACATTCAAGAAAATATTTCATTCCCTCTAAGGCACCTTCATTTCAGATGTTCAGGAGTAGGGTGTTTGAATTGAATATTTGAAAATCCGAATTCATATACATAAAGAAAAATGAATGTCTTGACATTTGAACCGATATGAATACATTCATATCTATTTGAATATTCAATACGTGCTTGCCGTTCTTGCCCTGTGCATTGGAGATCACAGCCGCTGACATTTTTTGGGAGTGGAAACATCCTGATTGCCAAAGTAGGCAGGATAATGGCTTGAATTTTGTTCCAGTTCCAAAAAATTTCAAACCCCGTTTCCTGATCGCCAAGGCTTATTTTCTCCCTTTTAAACTTGGCAGGCGTTCTTTTAGTTCCCGGTGAAGCGGAGGTGCACAAAACTGCTCAAGCACCTAACTGCTGCTAAACCTCGTAGCGGCTTTCGGTCTTTTAAAATTATTTATAAATATATTATTAGTAGTAAGCTTTATTTTAACTTTTTTTCCATGCCTCCCTACCCAGTCCTGACTTTCTGGGCCACTAAGGAAGTGGGGGGGGGGGGGGAATGCGGCATTTGCAGCTGGCGGTGCAGGGATAGGCTGATGTCAATCCGGCTTCCAATGAGGAGAGAGGGGGCGGAGAGGAGGGGGCGCTGCTCCCTCATGCCAGGG
This sequence comes from Aspidoscelis tigris stejnegeri, assembly GCA_023333525.1. Lineage (NCBI taxonomy): Eukaryota > Metazoa > Chordata > Lepidosauria > Squamata > Teiidae > Aspidoscelis > Aspidoscelis tigris. The sequence continues at coordinate 247,184,576 of JALMGA010000001.1, read as the reverse complement.
TTTGGCATGGTTTGCATGGGGATGGGTGCATCTGACCCCCAACCCACACCCAGCCCGCATCACTGGGAATGGCATGGGGATGGGCTGGGATTGGTCTTGGACCCGCTCCCAGTTCCATGCGTGCCCATTCTGTGCCAAACAACTTGCATGGGGACACCGCCTAACTGTTTGGATAGCTACTTAAATTGTAGGCTTCTATAATCAGAATATTTTATTCAAAATACCAAATATGTAGGCCAAGTTTTCAGAGTGGAATAATTCTGCATTTGAAAAGCATTAAAATATTTTCACCTTTCTCCCATAACTGCATAGTAGACCTGTACGCTATTAACAATACACTAGAAGCAACACATAATAGCATAAATTACCACTTTCTAGTTGGTCATTGTAATTAAATATCACAAACAGGTTTTATTTTCAAACACAGGGAATATCCCTATGGGCTATTTTCTGTGTTCAAATGCAAGGAATGTTGCAAAAGGACTACTTCCACAAGAGAAGAGCATGGTGAAGAGCTCTTCAACCCACTCTGTATTTAAAACAGAGAAAAAAACCTGCCCCACTTGGGCTTGGCAGAGTCTAGAGAATGGCAGGGGTTGTGGAACTATGAACCCCACACAGATGTCATTGGCAGCAGCATGTAGTCCTGTCCCTTCCCAACTACAAGGTCATTTGGGAAGAAGAGCCCAGCTGCTAGAGAGACCAGAAAGAGGGCAGGCGAGTGCTGCTGTCATTTTAAGACCATCTTCTATGTACCTTTCAGTTACCTTCCCTCTTCCTCTTCCATCAAAATGTTACAGAGTGGAGGAATTTCCTTATCAACTCACCCTCTCTGAAAATTCTGGGCTTAGTAAACGATTCTTGGCTATTCTACAGCCATGACAAATTCAATCATTTTTAAGACCTTCATTGTTTAAAATAAAAATACTGCTGTCTCCAACAGAAAATAACAGAACGGAAACAACAGCATGTATCGATGACACTAGGAATAGTATAATAGAAATATCTGAGTCCATGCCATATTCAGATGGAATAGAACCAAGGTACATTCCATTTCACACTGAACAAACTAAATTCCACTTACTGAACTGTCTAAAAAAGTATCAGACTTGGTCATGCCAGATAAAGCTGCATTGGTTAAGTGGACAGCGTAAATAATTATCTCACAAATATTTTTTTTCTTTTATAAAGAGTAGAGAGGGACGACCTTTCATGGAGAGGAGAGTATTGTAATTTTGGGTTATATATTATATGTTTGTGAAAATGGTTTTTTGTTGTTATTGTTCAGTATGCCTGATAATTGTTATTATTCATATGGAGAAAATGACCACACTCTAGAAAATGGTAACAATAGTGAAAAGGCTGATTGCAATGAAACTTTTCAATCACCATGGAGATGCCACTTTTAATATTATAAGGTGGGAAGTGTACTCTTTTATTTTGCCTGATCTTGAAAAACAGATTGACCCATTTACATCAAACCTCTCAAAGGAGTTGGACAATGTTTCCTAGTGAAAGCAGAACTTATAAAGGGTCTGCAAACCAATTCTAAAGATTTTTAATCTTGCAAATGAAGCCCTTATGGTGGTACAGTCTGGGGAAAATCAGAGGAGTCTAGTGGGGCTTCCTTGTTCCTATCATTGAACATCTGCACACTCAAAACCAGGTTTTGTTCTTTCAAAGTTCATGAAAAATGAATTTATCCTAATTCTAGCAATGTGAAAAGGAGAAACAGATGGGCAAAATGCATCTCATCTGGTTATTCCTTTGTTAAAAGCTTGCATTGTTATCCATACTCTGATAACATATTTCAGTACTTTTATATTAAACTGTAGTAAAGATACGAACTTGTATCCATTCTGGTATGAGCTGAAAGCGTGTTAACACCTGAAATTGCACTGATTTTGGATTCATTCTTTGCACTTTTTACTAAAGACTTATCAAACCCTCAGGAAACATGGCCTCTGTGCAGGACTTCTGTGCTACGATACTGGGCAGTCTTATGTGCAAGCAATCCTATGTTCACAGTTGCCCTTAGGCACAATCCATGATGAAAATAAATGGCAGCACATTTACAACATTTACTGCTCATCACAAAATGTTTGCACGATCTCTGGCAGAGGCGCATCTCATCAGACCAGTTATATTTAACTGATAATATAGTAGTGTTTTGATATACCAGGTACTTTTGTGCACTTCACAAATGCCAATTAGCAACTAACTATATCCTTAGGAATGTTAACTCTTGAACTCAGTTTTCTGTTTTTATATATTCTTCTACTGAATTCAAATCACCCAAAGATAGTGGGCAATAGAGGTCTTGTAACGTGAAGGGCATTATAGATTTGTATATTGTATCTGACATGGTGTGCTGTAACCTTAATTTGAATTTTTAGCAGTGCACTCCGGGGGGGGGGGTATAATTATCTGTGTTCTGTGATTTATGGCTGTCCTTCATAAATTAAAATACCGTGTGCTCTTTCTCTCAAGATGTGTGCCATTCTGCTCCCTTTGATTGGCATTTTACCCACAGATGACTTAAACTTATACTTTGTGATGGCTTATTACATTGTTACCATATTTAGATGATTTTGTAGTGCAAAAACGCCTGGCTTTACATTTTTATTGTTTTTATTTCCTCCTCGCAAATGTATGAGGAAATGGAAGTGCCTTGGTAGGATGACAGCACAGCAAAAAAGAAAGAAAAGCTACCCTATTTGGCTCTGCAATTTCTAATGGTAGCCAAGCAACCAGTTCATTTTAGCAGAGAGAGAAACAGGGCATGAGTGCAGATGAGGTTGGGTGAGCGCATGTGGATCCCTACCCATGCATGTGCACACAATCCTTTGCAAAGGTTATATGTCTCCATTTGCCTGCTGTTCCTATTGCTCATATCCCTTGGTTGATCAAATAATCTACAAATGCCAGAGGTGTGGGTGTGTTTGATAGTTGGCCTCATTCAATCTAGTTAGCACAACAGAAATATATACTAGGAAAAAAAAGAGAATGCTCAGAAAGAAGAAAGACATTCAGTCATAAAAGTATCAATTCAAGGTGAATTACATGGAGATAATATTGTGATGTGCCAGCCCCCTCATAAAACAGGTCAGTCTAGGAAGTAACAGGAAGTAACCTGTTAAAGCAGACCGTGTGCAGAAACCTGCTGAATCAGTCTAAAATAAACTCTATTTTTCCAGTTTCTGTCTGCGGGAGTTCACTACAGCATGGTTGCCTAATTGTGCCCTGTCTCTGTTTACATGCCTCCATTGAGTATAATACAGTTTCCCTCCAAAACTTTGAGGCCAGGGGATAACCTAGGACTAGAAATGTGATGAAGTGCAGAATGTTGAAGCAAGAACTGCAATTAGAAGCCCAAGACTGTCAGGTATCAATGGCTACTAGAATTGATGCCTAGGTACTGTCTTCAAGTTTGAGAGACAGGCAGGATGCCTCTAAAAGCTCCTGGCAGAGAATCAAGAGCAAGTGAAGGTTTTGCCTTTGTCTTCCACTTGAGAATGTCCAGAAGCAATTAGTGGGCTGCCATGAGAGACAGGATGCTGGACTAGATCAGATGTGGCCTAAACCAGACTTTCGATCTGAGGCATGGCAGACTGAGAGGCTTTGAGCAACAGCTCAAGCAGACGCTCCAGCTGTTTTGGTTCTGGGGGAGAGAACTGGGGTACCCCTCCCAGTTGATTATCTCCCTGATTCCTCTTGAAGAGCTACTTAATAGCTGCTCTCCAATGACAAGAAATTATCTCCTTGTTGAAGGCAGGGGGAAAATTCCATTGACTCATACCTGGAGAAGGTCAAATCAGGTCTGACCGATCCTCTTTTTAAAACTTTTAATAAATCAGGGAAGTAAATTGAAGTTTGGATAACGTCTAAAGATAAGAAGATTCAACTCAGAACAAAGATAAGAAGATTCGACTCAGGCCAAAAATTCTACTGCAACAACCCACAGCCATAAAGAGAAAAAGGAGGTATGGAACATGAGAAATTTATCCTCAAGCTGCTAAACGAGCAGAAGATACCAAGGAAGTGATGTCGGATCATAGACTTGGAAGTCCTAGCAAGATGCTGAGCAAATAGGAAATGATAAATGATCTCCTCAGAATAGAATCTAAGCTTGTTGAAATGCAGAGGCAGTTGGCTAGATTGAATAATGATTTAATTTAAAAAGAACTACGAAATGAAGAGATGAAGACAGAGATTAAGGAGAAAAAGGATAGTCCTGTAGACAGGAAGAGACGCCAGTCAAAGAAATGAGGCAAAAAGAGGAAAAAATAAATAAATTTGAGCTCTGTCAACTAGTTGATAGCAAGAGCAAGACCTGTGAGAACACCAAGAAACTAGGCTTCTACTGGATGAAAGATTTACAGCCAAAGATAAGAAGATATGAGCTGAAAGAAAAAGTAATAAATCAACATGCAAAGTCCACAAGCTCTCTGCCTGGACTATCTATTAAAGAGAAATTTAACACCATGAAATGGAATTACAAGGACATTTTTGTAATTGGTATTACATTTAAAAAAACCTATGAGAACTTCTGAAGCAAGGGGGAGCATGAGTAGAAAAAGTAAAAAAAAACTAAAATAAAAATAAAAATGATAATAGTATGGTGACAGAATGATATCAATAGAACAAGGTTAAATAAGGGAATGAAAATGCAGACATGATTTTTTAAATAAAAAGTTATAGATTAGAAAAGAATTAGAAATTATTTTTAAGGATAAAAATTCTATTATAACTAAAACGAATTGTAAAAGCACAATGAAGATTAAGGTAATTAATGAATTTAGGACTGGATGCTGTTTTTGAAGAAGAAATGTAATGATGTTATAAGTTGATTAACGTTAGGAATAAAATAACAGAAGTATGGTTATGTGTTTAAAATAGATTATAGTTTAGTAAATGCTAATGTAATAGTTAATTACAGTATATTCTGGCATATAAGACTACTTTTTACCCCAGGAAAATCTTCTCAAAAGCCAGGGGTTGTCTTATATGCCGGGTGTCGTCTGCTTATACGGCGAGTATATCCCAAACTTTATATTTTAACTGGAAAAGTCAGGGGTCATCTTATACACTGTAATATACGGGTAAGGTTAGATTCTGCCTGGGGTTGAAATGTAATGAAGAGTGAAGTGTATTAACAGTTATGAGGGTAAAAATATAAATTTATTATGGGAATAATACAGATTATTGTTTAGGAAAATCATTGTCTAGGTAATGATAATATATGTTTGATGCTTTTTAAAGTATTAGATATGATGAAGTAACTAAATGAAAAGTGGTTCTGTGAAGGTTAGCTGAAAAGCAGAAAGAGGAAGACACGAGTGCGGATGAAGCGGATATTGAAAAGAGAAGATGTTTGAAGACTGAGGAAATCACCGAAAAATACCAAGAAGATGTATGGACACCATTGGATTGACATATGGTGTTCTGTTATTTTGTTTTAGTTTCTTAATGGAAAAAAACTTTTAATAAAAATTATTTTTTAAAAAAAGATGTGGCCCAAACCAGCAGAGCTCCTCCTATGTTGTAATGTATTCTTAGGTGCTTTATCTGGCATCTCTGGCTGGGATGTCAGGTAAAGCACTTGACCTGACTATCCTGGGATTCTAACTGCAGGTTGTGCTTCAATGAACTGAAGTTTGGTGTATCCCCTGTGCCCACTCTTTTCTATGTATCCAAACATAATTGCCAGCAAGTCAGAGGTTCCTACAGTAGGGTGATGGGACTGTCTACAAAGTCCCATGAATTCTGTTTGTGTGTTTCAACAATACAATCTGTGACAAACCCTGCCTCGGGTAGGAAGCACTGGTGCAATCTTCAGGCATGAAATTCCCCCAGCATTGCTCATTTGTCAAAATCTCCCCTTGGGTGTGGGGTAGGAGCACTGGTTTAACACTCATGCATGTCATATGCATGTTTTGACATTGCACTTTGTGAAACCCCCACCTGGCCTGTTGGTTGGAGGCTTTTCAGTCCTGTGCACATATCAAAATAGTCCCTTCTTATTCAAGGTGGCTGCACCATCTCTCCATTGTCTTGCATTGAGAGGCCAATTTTCACACAAATCAATCAATTTTCAGGTGGATCAGTCAACACAATACAAGTCAATGGAGGTTTTAACTCCTGGTTTTGTATTGAACTCAATGCACTGATTAACATGGTGTTTTTGAGAGCTAAACCCCCAACTAAATGGAGGAATGACTGTATTCTGTTTCCAGTGAGAATAGTGTCCTAGGAACAGTGACATTCCCAGGAAGTCCACAGGTATAGCACAAAGAAAACTCTGCATTACTAGCAAACAGCATGAAAAGGAGGGGTGGGTTCCTGCTCCTTTAATAGATGCACAAAAGGGGAATTATTGGCAGGGGGTTTTTTTGGACCTACCAATTTTCAGATCAATTTTTTCAAATTAAGATCCAGCAAATCCTGCTACACACAGCATGAGGAGGTGTGGAAAGATAGGATTCCTTCTTACTCATTACTCTTATGTACGCAGGGCCAGACCTAGTGATATTTATCTATCATCATCATCATCAATAATAATAATAATACCATATACTTGATGTCCTTGTGGTAGTTTACAAATAAAATTTAATAGTTAAAATTGTAAAACTAAAAGGAACAAGACTACAGGGGTAGAAAGGAAAGAAAGAGGTATAACTTTACTAGGCACTGAAACATGCACAACATTGTTGCTTGGTGAACCTCATGTACCACTGGCCTCAATCCTGTTCCCTGAAGATCAGCTGTTGAGTTGATACTGTGCCAGCCCGCTCATCTCCCTAGGCACAGCTGCCTTAAGAATGAGATTTCCCATTCTTTAGGAAAAGTTCCCTTCCAGGCATTGGCATGAGAAATAGCTTGAGAATGGTTGATGCCCTCATTCTCACCCCTGGAGGATTTAAGGCCACCCTTTAGGCTGTGGGTTAATGCAGTCATAATATGGGAATATATTATTGTTTATCAAAAGCCCATTAGTTTGTTCTCATCTATCATTTTAGACTGTCTGAGTTTCCCATCTTCTCAGAAAGAATTAATGTACAAAAGATAAGAATATGAATAATGAAGGAGCCAGTCCAAGAAACAGCAGAGCTCTTACTATATAACTTACTAGGACTTTTTGAATTGCTAATGGGCAGGATATGCTGAAGCAGCATTTCTGGAAGCTGTATCCAAATATCATGGAATAAATAAGCTATGTCTGGATGCATGTCTAATAAACCACATAAACCACGTTCTATGATCCCAGAAATGTACATTTTAAGGACTTCCACTTTGTATATGATGTCTTAAAAGTCAGGTTCCCGATATAAAACTTATGAGTCCTTGTATGCTTATTAAAACTTTCCTTGGCGTCCATAAGAGTACTTGAAACTTAATGAAACAATAAGCCCCAATGGATAATTTAGCTCTCAATCTTTATGTCACAGTAGTTCTTCTATTGTCCTGATGGTGATTCTATTTGACCATTTGGAGAACCTTCCCTCCCATTTTTAATGCTAGCCAGTTACTTTCCATCTCCGCAGCAGCCATTTTGTGATGGCTTTCTAAAGCATTTTCTCAAAATTCCACAGACTTCCTTTGGAATCTGTCCCAGTTGTATTTGTCACTTGTAAGATAAAACTGTCCTGACTTTTGACTTTGAGCTCATCTCCTAGTGACTTCATGGACAGAGTTGTCCCTAAGGTACATAATCGTACACACAGGTGTTCTGTGATGAAGCTTACTCTTGAGTTGGGTACTTGGCTGGTTAGGCCTCTTGGCTGCTTTTTTGATCATTTGGGAGCTCACTCATACTTTCTCTCTCCTATTTGCTAACTTGCTCACTTTGGAATTCTGTAAAATTTTTGAAAACAATTAGGTGGCAGTCAGATAGGTAGCCAGGTGAACAAGAGCTAGGTAGGAACAAGCAGAGGAAGGCTAGGAACCAACTCAAGAATAGATCTCATCACGGCACACCTGTGTTTGTAACTGGGCACTTCAGAAGGAACACTGATGGGCCCAACCATGCTGTACATGGTAATAAATTCACTCTGCACTATTGTCGAAATGTTCCTGAATTTGACTTGGAATTCTTTTTGCCTAGCATAGTTTGGCACAGTTTAGAATGTTCAAAACCAACGCAACATTCTGTAGGACATGATTAAACTTATAAACATTTATAAAGTAGTATTTATAAATGTTGTCTGTTAATGCCTGCCTGAATCGGTTGTTGAGATATTCCTTTCCAAATCACTCCATGTGGGATGAAGCACAACAGGTGTTCAAACTTCCTACCACTTTTACACTGGCTGTGGCTGCACATGTATGTGACCAAAAAGTGAAATGAAAGCATCCAATCTGCTTTGACTGTAACAAAGGACAGAAGAGAATTGAGGCTGGTGCATTAATTACAATGTTATGTTTAAAGGGGGGGACCTAAGATTTCATGCCATATCTTCTGTTTAGCTAGTGTTCAGCCAAAGGGAATTTTGAGACATTCTGTAGCTCCAGATATGGGCCATGATCAGATTGGCCTCTTAGGGTGATAAGAATTCATGGGGGTCATCTGTGTATCCCTGCTGCATGTGGCCCACTGTAGGGACACAAGAAAAATAAGAAGGTGAGAGTGCAGGATTTCACATGCTTGGAGTACCTAGGCAGGATTCTCTCCCTGCTGTGCAGGATTGAGGACTGTATGATGGCCATTATCAGCACATCTGTCAAGCAACCATCCAGAATGGCTGTTTGCTTGGTATGTCATATGGCCATTTTTCCAGCATAAAGCATAGTATTTAGCTGTAAAATGGCATGTTGTATGATCAGCAGAGCATCCACACTGGATTAAGGGAGTGATAAATGCTTCTTTGCATGTGAAGGTAATGTCAGCAACACTTAAAGAAGCGCTGGCACTCCCTCTCCTTAAGAGGACCTTCAGGGTTCCAGAAATATTAAATAACTACTGCCCAGTTACCAATATCCTCTTTTTGGGCAAGATTTGACAAGAGTGGTGGCTACTAAACTATAGTGATGCTTGGAGGAAACTGGTTATCTAGAAACATTTGAGACCTCCTTGGTCACCCTGATGAACAAACTTTATTGGGAGAGGGATGGGGCAAAATAACTGCTGGATCTCCTTAATTTCTCAGCTGCTTTTGATACCATCAACCATGGTATCCTAATGGGGACTGAGAGGTACTGTTTTACAGTGGTTTGCTTCCTATTTTCAAGGTGTGCTTCAGAAAGAAGCAATGAGGGTGATTGTGTTTGATGCCCTGGGAACTCTCATGTGGAGCTCCTTAAGGGTCAGTTCTGTTCCCCACACACCCTAATATATACATGAAGCTGCTGGAAGACATCATCATGAGTTTGGAAGTAAGATGTTATCAGTACACTGAAGATACCCAACTCTATTTCTCCATTTCTGGAAGGAGTTGTTTTGCCCCAGAAAGAATGTGTGTGTAATCTGGGGGTGCTTTTGCATTCACTATTGTCATTTGAGGCTTATGTTGCAGTAACAGCCAGGAGCTTCAACCCTTCCTAGAAAGGGACAATTTGACCATAGTGATCCACACTCAGGTACCCTCCAGATTAGACTACAATAATAAGTTCTGTATAGAGTTAACCTTGAAGACCCAGAAGCTGGAGCTAGTGCAAAATGCAGCACCTTGACTGATGCTGGGAATTTCTGCACTGGTTACCTATTAACTAGGTGTTGATGTTCATATACAAAGCCCTAAATTACTCGGGCAATGTCTGTACTCCCAAGTACATCAAGGAAAAACAACATGGAGAACAACTGGATAGAACCACTGGCATTTGAAAAATGCCTCTTGAAGTTTTACAATCTGTTTTATGCATGTGTTTTACTGCTGAAAACAATAACACTTCATTCTATATTAAATGGACAATGGATGGTAAATTTATTTATTTATTTGAATATTTATATTCAGTCCTTCACCTGAAGGTCCAGAGCAGGTCACAACAAAGATAAAAGCTATAAAACAAATTAAAGTATAACACTTCAGAAGAAGCTAGGCATCAGAGACCTGGGCGGAGAGGTATGTTTTAATCAGGTGCTGAAAGGCATATAAAGTTGGCACCTGGCAGCCCTACAGAAGGAGCTGTTCCAAAGTATGGCGGCATCTTAGAGAATGCCTTCTCACATGTCACCACCTCTACAAGAAGTCCCTCACCTTGTGATCTTTGTCCAGGCCTTTGGCTAAATGTTGGCCATGTTTCCCCCACTGCAAACATTGTTTTAATTGACATGGTTCTGTTTTTTACCTGTTGGATTTTAAATGCTGTTGTGGTTTTTATTGTTTTAATACATATTGTTTTTTGATATGTCAGATTTTAAAGCTTGTTACTCACTCTCAGACCTTCATGTATAGGGTGGGGTAGAAATATAAATAAAATAAATAAATAAAAATAAATACTATGCTCGTGAGAAAGACAGTTTACAAATAGTTGTTAGGAGTTTTTTAATGAGAATATGAATTAGGGCTGGCAAGATTCTCTGCTCTTTATTGTGCAAATTGTATGAACTCGATTTATTCAGGACAAGAGGGGGGCCCACGAGATCTGGCCTGGATGTTGTAAGAGCCTCCTACAACATTGTCTGGCTTTGTGGTGGACCCAGTGTGACGGTTTCTGGGTACAGGCTGCAAACTGTTTTGCTTTTGGGCTTTGCAGGCTTCTTGCAAAGCTGCAATAGCCAGCCTTGTTGCAAAGTTTGTTGCAAACCCTGGGATTTAGGCTGCAAAAAGAGCGGGAAATCCTGTGCGGGCCCTGTTGCAGTGATTGGCTGGAGTAAGGTTTTGGAGGGAAAAGCTGTCCGGGGATCGGAGTGCTGGAGGGGCTAGAGAAGGAGTTCTCACCAATCAGGCTGGAGGGACAGCAACCATTGTTAGGAATCTCCAGCAGCATTTTATTGCGGTTAGAGCCAATCAGGATCAGGGGTGTGTGTATAAATGAACACAGAGTACAGCATAGGGTGTCTTCATGCTGGGACAAGAGCTGAAAGGAGAAGAAGAGCTGAACCTGAAGGAGCCAGACCAGTAGTTGACCAGGGGTCTTCGTGCTGGGACTGAGGCTGAAGGGAACAGAGGAGCTGATCCTGAGGGAGCTGGAACCAGTAGCTGACCAGTGGTCTTTTGGGCTGAGTGATTTCTGAAGGAGGCAATCGGGTGGATTGTAGCTCTGAGGGAGACTTCACTAGCAACTGACCAGGCTGGATGATCGGAGAAGCAAGGACGGACTGGGCCTTGTGATCATCTAGGGCCACGTTCTGGTACACTGGCTTGGCTTGAGCAGTGGCAAAGCAAGTCAGAGGGAGAGGAACGTGGAGAGGTTTGTCTTTTAAAAGGGGAACTATTTTCCTTTAGAGAAAGGGGTAACTCCTAGCTTTAAGAGACTTGCAAATTTAAACCAACAACTACCTGAACCTTATTATCTTCTAGTATTGCTTGTGTATAATAATAAACTTGTTTTAGTTTACTGTTGAAACGCTTGCTACCAGTGTTTTGTGTCCACACTGTAGTATTCACTTGGCCGTTGCACGAACCCAGCATCCTAACAGGGCCAAGCTTCTCCTAGAGAGGGCAGGCACTAACTGGACCGCTGGGCATCGTGGCACCCAGGGAATCTTGGGATGCTAACAGAAGTTCATTCCTCCTTGAGACTTCATATTACCAGGTCTTGGTAGTAAAATGTACCAACCAATAACTTATCCCGTTACTCTGCATGAGATTTTTGGGCCTCGTAAAGAGCACAGGACATGCACAGTCTACTCTAAAAACATATTTTCTTTGAGTAAACACTGCAACTACTGGCCCTGTTTTCCCCTCTTCATTGATAAATGTTATGCCCAACTAGTTGTACAAATTATGTTACAATTAGAATTTGAGGGTACACAGTTATATGTAATTTTAAGTGTATAAACACTGCCCCCAGGTTTTCAATGCAAACAATAGCTTCCGCTGTACCAGTGAGGTAAAAACACTGAAGTAAATGAATGAGATGTTGCAAAGAGAACCATCCGTATATACATGAATTCCAGAAATAATTAGTGACCTTCTCTTGAGGTAGGTAGGATGGAAACTGGCTTAGGCAGAATCTTGGACAAAGCCAATGGGGATATGAGTAGAAGTTCAACAAGGAAATTCACCATTCTAGGGGATTTGTTGAAGCATTACAGTTACTGTGGGAAGGTCTGCCTGAAAGGAGGAAGTTCAAAACCCTGGAAAAACACAGAATTACTTGGGATCTCTTGGACACTTTTGAGTCGCACGGCTCCTTACCCTCTGTTTCCGCAGGCTTCCTGGGCTGGTGGGAGAAGGGCTTGGAGACTTCCCAGAACGGGGAGTTGAAAGCTGGCTACCAGGAGTTCCATTAACTGGATAAACAAAAAGAAGAAGAAGCAAAAAACGGCATTGGGTATGCATATAATAAGAATAAAGGAGAAACAAAAAAAGAGACCAATGTAGATCATATTAGCCTATTTCTTACTTAGCCCATTTTTTTGTCTGACTTCTAACTTCCATAATGGTCATTAAACAGAACAGCTCTCAAGCAGCTCCTCTCTGTGTGAGCCTGTCAGTGTTCGCTTGCCTTACACTGTGCTTATACAAGTGATCAACTGATTTGTATTCAGTAAGCACAATGCTGATGGAATTAAAACGATTGTCTGTGGAGTGCTTAAGCATGAAAGAACAGGCACAGCCATATGCTCGCCACCCCCCGTCTGCCTGAACAGTTGCTTTCTTAACCACCTCTTTTCTAAAATGCACAAAAAAGACGATGGCTGAACAGAAAAGGGAAATTTTATTTGTAAAAAGTGTTGGCATTAACAGATCCGTCCATGACACCTTTGACCCAGGCATGAAGTCAGAAGGGACTCCCATGAGCTTGGCTACAACTCTCTTAAATTATGAATGGCTCTTCTAAACCACTATGCCACTTGCTAAGAGCATCTTTTGCAGACCCACAAAATTGTCATAAAAATAAGAGTTAAAGTCTGACAGCATTGGAGCAGCGATGCACTGAAAAAGCAGCGAGAGCGAGAGCTGCTCTGAAATAAAATGTCTTCTCAAACACATCACTGCTAGATTACAATTCATATTCATCAGCGAGAAAAGGAAAAAAAAAGGCAGCGGCAACGACAAGACATCCAAACGCTCCTTGTCTCAATATTTACATGCCAGCATAGTAATAAGGCATTTAACTTACCTTCTATGAGTTCTAACATGGACACAGACTTAGTGTTTAACCTGAGAATGCCAAGTAGGAGAATGTTTGTCTTTGTACTATACACCCAAGCCGTAGCAAGAATGGGAGGCGTTGGAGTGAGTTAAGGATAGCCAAAGCTGCTCACGGAGAGGAAGCTGAATGAGACGCGGGAGGACTCATAAGCTGAAGTCTTCTCTGCGTAAGGCTGACGTCTTCCGAGCAGCAGTGGGAGGTGCAGGTGCTGTCTTAGGGGCTACATCAAAGGTGTCAATTGAGCACAATGCTGCGACTTCAGAGTGCTGAGCAACTGCAGCCCCCACTCTGATCTATGGAGCCCCCAAAGCCTTAGCAATCTTGCATGCAGCACACACTGAATCATAATGAGGTGCCTTTGGGGGCAATATACCAAATGACTCATCTAAAAAAATCACAATGACAATAACTCTTGCAAAGCCTTGGCTGACTGGCAGTCTCACATCAGCTAAAGCAATAAGAGAAAACTGGATTTTAGAGGTTTGTGAGGTGAGAAGAGCATATCCACCCCTCATCTGCCAGATGCTCAGCAGTAAACACTGGGCCCAGAGACTCACTGGCACACATTCTTCATTCTGTTTTGATAGGAATGGTGCTGGGTTGCACAGTAACCAATGATTAAAATAAGTCTTTGAGCAAACAAAGTGCCTGTTTCCTGCAGCAGGCAGGATGAAGTATAAGACAGGCATGGATTTACCTATAAGAACATAAGAACATAAGAGGAACCCTGCTGGGTCAGTACGCAGTCCATCTAGTCCAGCATCCCGTCTCACGTAAAGGCCCAGCAATTGATTCTGGGCATTCTCAAAAAGACAGAGGTAAAATGTTAATCTGCTCTCAGCTCCCTCCAAACAGCCTTCCTCTCCAACCTGGACATGATATCTATGCATCTGCTCTAGTAGCCATTGATAAACTTGTTCATCATGAATTCGTCTAAATGTTTCTTAAACTCATTCGAGCTGGCTGCTGTCAATCTGGGTGAAAAAAACACATCCCCTTGTCAGTTCTAACTCTCCTGCCTATCATTTCCTAGAATTCCTTCTGGTTCTAATTTTGTGCAACAGAGAAAATATTTTTTTTCTCTATCCACCTTTTTCACTTCCTGCATGGTTTTGTACACTTCATTTAGGTCACCTCTTAAATGCCATCTTTCAAGGTGGAAGAGGGGTGGAAGTTATCACCTTGTAAGGAAGGTATTCCAGCCCTCTGTTCATCCTGCTTGCCCTTTTCTGCACTGTTCCCAGTTCCAGAATTGCTGATCAGAATTGTATAGAATTTTTGGGCAGGAATTTTTTGGGAAGGTTTTAGCCTATGTTTTTTTTGGGGGGGAATCTATTGTTTTTACAAGTACACATATCATGCAAATAGACTTTGGGGGAAATTTGTGATAATAACAAGAGCTTATGAATCAATGATCATTAATCAAGGGTATCAAGTGTGGGACTGAATGCGGACCATTTCATAGGAGACAACAGGTTACAGTATTCTAGTAACAAAGCAATAAAATCTTGACTTTAGTCAGTGGTAAATTACTCTAAGACAATTGACTGGTTTTTAATCCACTCTGTACGAAGTTCATATTGTGTTGCACATGAACAGTGACTGAGGTTAAACTACACAGCTACAGATCTAATTTTTGTCTCACAATCCCCAAAGCTCATTGTAGAATACACTAGAGCCAGTTTGGTCTAGTGGTTAGGGGGCCGGACTCTAATCTGGGAATACTGGGTTCGATTCCGCCCTCCCCCATGAAGCCAGCTGGGTGACCTTGGGCTAGTCACAGCTCTCTTCTCTCTTCACAGCCTCACCTACCTCACAGGGTGTTCTGTTGTGGGGAGAAGAACAGAAGGATTGTCAGCCGCTTTGAGTCCCCTTAAATGGGCGAGAAAAGCGGGGTAGAAAAGCCAACTCTTCTTCTAAATTTGGGATGTTTCTGATAATTTCAGCTTTAAAGAATCTAAGGGAGAAGGTACTCTAACAGAAGCTAATTATCTGACCCTACCTCCCCTGTGTTCATTCATCTGATTTATAGCCCAGTCTTCACTGAGCCACCATTAGACATGTGATAGTATAAACTGAAAAAAAACAGAAAATAAAGCATATGTCTCATTATTCTTTACACATTTGTATTTTTGTTATAGATCACTCAAAATCTGGGCCAAACTACTGCGCATTTCGGTTTTACTGATTTGGATTCATATGCCAAAGTGACTTGCTAGGACACTCTATCCATATCATAGTGCAGAAATGGAATGGTCTAGCAGAGGCCATGCTTCCTGCTAGAACATTCTGTATGCAGTGGATGGTGCAATATTTATGTATTTATTATTTATATTTCTATCCTGCCCTATACCTGAAGGTCTCTGGGCGGGTAACAACCTTAAAATCCACCATATCAAACAAAACAATATATAATAAAACAATAAAAACCATCATAGTGTCTAAACTCCAACATGTTAAAGACAAAACAATATCAATTAAAACAATGGTGTTTACAGTGGGGGAAACATGGCTGACATTTAGCCAAAGGCCTGAGCAAAGAGGTGCATCTTCACTGCCTTCCTGAACATAAACAGAGAAGGAGCCAGGTGCACTTCAAGGGGGAGACTGTTCCACAGCCTGGGGGCCATTACCGAGAAGGCCCTCTCCTGGGTGCCCACCAGCCTTGCTGCTGAAGGTGGTGGTACAACCAGGAGGGCCTCTCCTGCAGATCTTAGGGCACGGGCAGGTTGGTATGGGAGAAGGCGTTTCTTTAGATATTTGGGGCCAAAGTCATTTAGGGCCTTATAAGTCAGCATTAACATCTTAAATGGGGCTTGGTAGTAAACTGGCAACCAATGCAGCCCCTTCTAAACCCAGTGTGATGTGCATCTGGCTAGCTGTCCCAGTTAACACCCTGGCGGCTGCATTTTGCCCTAGCTGCAACTTCCGAACCGTCTTCAAGGGCAGCCCCACGTAGAGTGCATTACAATAGTCCAATGGAGAAGTTACCAAAGCATGGATAACTGTGTCCAAATAATCTCTGTCCAAAAAAGGCTTCAGTTGATGCACCAGCCGTAGTTGGGCATAGGCACTCCTGGCCATAGCATTCAACTGAGCTTCAAGTGTCAGTGTGGAATCCAGGAATACCCTCAAGTTACACACCTGTCCCTTCCAGGACATTGCAGCCCCTTCAAGGAAAGGATGTCTCCCAACTACATGGACCCGAGACCCTGTGACATACAGCACCTCTGTCTTGTCTGGATTCACCTTCAATTTATTGGCCCTCATCCAGCCCGTTGCCACCTCCAGGCACCTGTCAAGTACTTCTACTGCCTCTCCTGATTCAGATGGCACAGAGAGATAGAGCTGGGTATCATCTGCATATTGATAACACTTCATTCCAAATCTCCTGATGACCTCTCCCAGTGGCTTCATATAGATATTAAATAACATGGGAGATAAGATTGACCCCTGGTGAACCCCACAAGTGTGTTCCCAGGGTGTTGAGTCACTATCTCCCATGACCACTATCTGAGATCAATTCTGGAGAAAGGAGTAGAACCAATGCCAAGCATTGCCTCCCACTCCTAAACTCCGTAGCCTCTCCAAAAGGATACCATGGTCAATGGTATCAAAAGCTGTTAAGAGGTCCAGGAGAACCAACAGGGTAGCATTCCCCATCTCTCTCCCAGAGAAGGCCATCAACCAGGGTGACCAAGGCAGTTTCCATGCCATAACCAGGCCAGAAGCCAGACTGAAATGGGTCTAGATAATCAGCTTCTTCCAAGCATGCCTGCAGTTGAGCAGTGACCACTCTCTCTAGCCTCAAAAAGGTATGTTGGCAACCGGGCGATAATTGTTCAGATCTGCCGGATCCAGGGAAGCTCTCTTCAGGAAGGGGCGTACCACAGCCTGTTTAAGGGCTGGTGGACCACCCCTTCTCTCAGAGAGGCATTCACCACTTCCTGAATCCACTCGGTCATCCCTATCTGGCTAGCTTTTATCAGCCAGGAAGGGCAGGGGTCCAGAGAGCATGTAGTCTTCTGCACCCCCGCAAGTAGCTTGTCCACGTCCTCAGGCCACAATAATTGAACTGATCCAAAAGACCTGGATCCTTTTCCAGCCATGGATTGTTTAAGAACAGACCACAGAGTATCCTAGCAGGTATAGCAGACCAGCCAGATGTGTATGGACAACTCAGGGGCTAAGGTGCAATATATAAAGCCCAGTGCCATTTTGCTGGGCATTGAGAAATTGAGTCAGAGCATGCTGGTTCTGGATAGCCAGCCAAAATACCTCTAGCTAATAACTTCAGAGGCCAGGAGCAAAAATTAGCTAGCCAAGGAAGCTGGCCCCTAAGTGCTGGCCAGTGGCAGCCTGTACCTTCTTAGGATGGGTTGCCTGAGGTAGGCCAAGGCAGCAGAAGATATGCTGTGCAGTGTGGAAGCAACCATTGAAATGTAGGAAGTTTCTAAAGATTCAGGAGACTTGATAAACCTGACAGGTGTTTCTTTCCCTCTGTTTTCCACTATCCTTATTGGATACCACCACTTCTCAAGAACTTGAAAAAAGAGAAGTTGAGTCCTATATTCATCTTCTCATGAGGAACTCAGCTCAACCAGTAATCTATCATTTCCTGGAGAATGCTGCCTATCCTCACTGATAGTATTTTACCTGCCCTGAAAGCCCTTCCCCCCATGTGGTTATTTAGTTGCCATTTAGCTCTTCTCAGTTTTGCATGTTTTGCTTTTTACACTGATTTACAATGGTTGCTATTGTTGATTATTGTACTTGATTTAACTCTTGGGACTGTCCCAGCCCTGTTATTGTGAAGCAGGGAATGAATCCAAATAAATAAATTTTTGAACTCCATTTTGTGAATTAAGTTTCTACTCTCAGTTGTCATCTGCAAGAACTAAAGACACCAGTAAAACTGATCATTTCCCCTTATTTTTCTGTTATAATACTACAGATTTCTGGCAGAAGCGAGATAGGTGAAATTAACATCCTTTCAAAAATACAAATCACTCTTTGGGGGCATCTACACAGGAGTGTGATGCCAATATCATGATGACAAGATCTCATTTGGCCCACATATAGTATGAAGATCTGCATCACCAGAATGCTGGACTGGCTGCCAGTCTACTTTTCAATGAAACCTCCAAATGGAGGCTTCACACTAGTTTGGCGCCAGGAAACTGGACAGGCAGCATGTGATTGCTGTTGCTGAAAGCACTACGAGGCCCCAACACAAACTGAAGATTGGACGCTATGAACAACAGCCATGGTGAGGCAGAAGAGAGGGATTTCATTTCTATCTCCTATTCACAATATTTATATGTGGCAGTGACCTCCACCATTTTGATCTTGAGATGGGTGCAAGAAAAATTCTGCTTAAAACACAGCTGGGGAAAACAAACTAAAACAGCATTTTCAACAAGTGCAATATAATAGCATCATATTGTCAAACTGCAAAGCACTTTCTCATGTCATCTTGAGGAAGCCAGATCTTATGTTGCCACTACAACATGAAAAAGAGTTGGCAAGAGTTGTGCCCATGAGGAGAGGACATTCCACAATCTGTGACCATGCTAGAGAATTATTAGGGCACAAATGACAATGGAAATGGAAACTTCAGTGGCAAATTCCACATCTGGAATACTGTGTGCAGGTTTGGTCACCTCATTGGAAAAGGTCCCTCCCCCCCAAAAAAGAGCAACTAAGATGATTACTGAGATGGAAAATCTTTGTTATGAGCAAAGCTGTTGACATGTTTTAATCTAGAAAGATTTTACATAATGCATATTCAGACTCTGGGATTCACCACCACGTAACGTGATGCTGTCTACCAGCTTTTTTTGGGGGGGAGGGGAGAGGGTTAAAACAGTTTTGGATGCGTTCAATGGAAATTAGGGCAACTAAGATGATTACTGGGATGGAAAATCTTTGTTATGAGCAAAGCTGTTGACATGTTTTAATCTAGAAAGAAAAAGAAAGAGAGAGGGGGCACGACAGAAGTATAGAAAAGTAGGCATGGTTTGGAAAGAGTGGATATGGAGAAGTTTTTCTCCCTTTCCCAAAATACTTGAACAAGAGGTGATCCAATGAAATTAAAATCTGGACAAATCAGGACATACAAAAGGAAATATGATTTTACATAATGCATATTCAGACCCCGGGATTCACCACCACGTAATGTGATGCTGTCTACCAGCTTTTTTTTGGGGGGGAGGGAGAGGGTTAAAACAGTTTTGGATGCGTTCAATAGAAATTAGGGCAATCAATGGCTATTAGCCCTGATGACAGGGTGGCCATGGTCACACCTTGCTGAAATAACCTATTCTATTAAGAAGCCAGACTCAAACTGCACTAACTCTGATCATACCCTATACCTAAGAACTGATAATTCTTTCTCAGTTCATCCTCAGTTTGGGTTGCTTTGCTCATTTATGAGACATTCTAAGATCTCCGCCTCTCTCAACCATCACAACGCCCCCTGTGCTCTGATAGGATAAAGGTTCTGTGACTCAACAGCATGTAACCACACATTGGGTGAAAGGGAAGGCAAATCCATGCAGTATCCACTCACTATAGTAAGGTTCAGCCCCCTTTAGTCCTCTTCCCCAATTGCTCACCAAAAATGAAAATGGATTAACACTCTATGGCCGTGTCTTCATGGCAACCTTATTTCGCTTTCCCTAAACCGAGATAACAGAACCG
Organism: Aspidoscelis tigris stejnegeri; assembly: GCA_023333525.1. Taxonomy (NCBI): domain Eukaryota; kingdom Metazoa; phylum Chordata; class Lepidosauria; order Squamata; family Teiidae; genus Aspidoscelis; species Aspidoscelis tigris. The sequence goes on along the minus strand of JALMGA010000001.1, from coordinate 247,164,614 downwards.
GATGCAAACGCAAATTTGCCTGTTCCCATTACTTTCAGCTTAATCGCGTTCAATCCGGATTCTGAGGACGTACGTGACTCAAGGGGGGACTCCAGTGGCTACCTTTTAAAAGCCGCTTTTCAGGGCTGCCCTGTCCTCTTCCTCCTGGCATGAACGTACCACCCATAATAGACCCCTTCACAGAGCCTAGCTGGGTTGCTGCCTTGCCTGGATGGAGGAAAAACGGCACCAGGCAGGCAGCGATTCTTTTCCCTCCTCTCCCGATTGCTCAGGGTGCACAGCAGCGGCAGCAAGTCAAGCCCCTTTACAGCTAAACATTCACACATCTCTCCAAACGGCAGTTGCTTTTGTTTCTTTTCCCTTTTTAGAAGGTCAGCACTTTCAATAGCAAGATGGTTATCAGGTGTGAATTGCTAGTTTGCTACAGTGGATTGCTTGGATTGCTATTCGGGCTGCTGCTGCTTTTACAGCTTGCTTTGGAAGCAAGATATTGGGGGAGGGAAACTCTCATCCCTTAACACGGAAGGGTTCCCACAGTAAAAAATGCAAAACGTTTCAAGCGCACGAACTGGAGTGAGACCTGTTGAAATCAGGATTGAGATTCATCACGCTTTGGGGTGGTTTAACACGGGGAAATCGTGTTAAGCCAAACTGCCGTCTGGACTCCGAGGATTCAAAACATTTTGAATCCGAGCTAAGGTTGCCGTGAAGACACGGCCTATAAGAACTTGAGACCTGTAATAATTAAGTGAGCAGTGGGGTCCAAATACAGGCTGAAGAAGGATTAAAGTGAAGGTGTGAGCATGAACTCTCTGAAATGAGAGTCAGTTTACCTGCTGAGCAGAACAACCTGTAAGTTCGTGTTTTACTGATGAGATTCCATGTGCAGTTGATTGACCACCGTGCAAGCAGATTGCTGGACTAGATGGGTCACAGGCCTGATCTCATGGAGCATTTCTTGTGTTCTTTACCCTAGCCTTTGGCTAAGTAAGGGAGGAGCTTTTCTCTCCACATCCAGCCACCGTTATTGTTTTAATAAGCTTAATATATTATGGGTTTAATGTGTTCATTTTACATGTAGCAACCCAGCCTGAGACCTCTGGGTGTAGGGCGGGATGAAAATTTAAATACATAAATACACAAATAAATGTGTCCTTGTAAATGATGGCTGGCAAACCACTTCAGTATCTTTAACTGCGTGTATGTAGCCAAGTGGTATCTCTGGTAAGGACGTAGAAGTGGTTTGCCAAATATTTGGCTTCCAAGAATGTATCAGAAAGGGCTTCTTCAGAGCATGGTGATGATACAAGGAGTGACGCTCATTAATGTTTCTAGGTCTTCAGAGCACAGGCTGATAAATCTTTGCTAACACCCTGAACTCAGATTGGAAGTCTATTGGCAACCGATGCAGATTATTTCGAACCATCATCATGCAACTCTAGTTAGCTGATTTACTTAACAACCTGGCAGCCAGGCTTTGTACCAGCTGAAGTCTCTGAGTCACTCTCAAGGTCAGCTTTAAGTACAGTGCATTACAGTAAGCCAACTGAGAGGTGATCAGGCTGTGAATTACCATGGAAAGCTTATCTCTCTACACAGATTGGGTATAGCTGGTGAATCAGCTACTTGTTATTATTACTGTCAGACTGGTGTAATGCCACAGGCACAGCTAGCATATGAAAACTGATTTGGACATTATTAAATTTTGAAAAAGTTTCGATGGGGTGGTGGTGGATATACACTGCTTTTAAACCCAGCAGCTTTTGTTTTCTTTATCCTTTCAGGATTCCAGGACTATTCTAAATATCCAGAAGGAACTGCTGGAGGAACATATGAAGAACCCAACTGGGTCATACCAAATGCCCACCAACCTCTTCTCACAGTCACCAAGCAGCTGTGACATGAACACAACTTGACTTGTTCACAGTACCCCAGGACAGGCAAAAGGTACTACCTACTAAAGCTTAAATAGCCACATACCCATCAAGGTGGTAGCTAACTCCAAGCATGCTCCATTCATTTCCCCAAACCTCTCTTGAAGCCATCACTACATCTTGGTGTAGAAAACTCTCCACAGATTTTTGTCTTGCATGAAGATATATTCCATTTGTATATCCTGATTTTTCCAAGATTCGCCTTTATTGAGTGACTCTTGGTTCCACTATATGAAACTGGCTCACTTTCTAAAATTTGCAAGCGAGGCACTCCTTGTTATTCTGTAACCTACAGAGGTTAGGCATCAGGACAGGATCATTATGGCTGTGGCACCCAGCAGGCTTTCTCTGTGGTATAAGGCAGGTGCTGAATTTGCTGGATTTGTAAGTACTTGCTTAAAACTTATTTATACAATTTGACATTTGCTGACCATGGATGGAATCACTGTGTATTTTACTGTTTTTATTCTATGTAATTTTTAGTGTTTCATTATTTGGGTTGTCAGGTGTATTTTCCATTTTTGTTTATGCAAAAACCTGTATTAGATTAATGAATGATTGTATGTAAATGTTTTAAAATACATGTAATAAATGACAAGCAAGGCCCGAGCTGTTCATTCCAAAATACTGTAGTGACAGTTCAGACTTCACAAATACACATACAAGTACAAACACAAAATATCTTATACATAAAAGGATATTCTAATACTCAGATATCAACAAAACAATTTATGAAACAAGCAAGGGCATCACACCACACTGAAACTGCATCCCTTGTTAACAATGCTAGAAGAGGTGAGAACACTTTGCATTCCACAAAACGTGTCTGGTTGACACTTTTTATTTATTAAAATTGAGCTGTAGGCTAGAGGGAAACACTGGAGGGAATTGACTGAAGCGTGTTTAAGAGAATGACTTTACAAGATTCCTCAAAATGAATGATAATAAGTGCATAATAATCAATGCCTTATTCTTTTTCTCCTGTTTGATAATCTTAAGCTCACGTTTGTCTTGTCTGCAGTTATTCAACAGAAATGTTTTTATGTGCAATTCACTGTCAAGTTTGTGTTCAGTTTTAATCAGGACTGATGTACACAAAGTGGTGGGTAAGACCCTAAAGAATGTCCTGCTGGATCAGACCAATGGCCCATCTAGTCTAGCATGTGGTTCATACTGTGGCCCACTAGTTGCATATGGACACCCACAGTCTCCCAGCAGTTTGCTTTTAGAGACTTAACAAAAGAACTCAGAACCATTAGCCTAGTAACCACTGATAAACAGGTTTCCATGAAAGGTCTTTTCTGCACTTACTTGTTAATCCAGATTAAGGAGATGTTAAGAACACATTGTCTGCACAGCAGTCTGGATCAAGGAGCTCCTAAGAATAAATTGTCTGGATGAGAGTAGAATAGATCCAGATCAGAACTGTACTCAGGGCTCACTAACCCAGATTAGTGGTAGACCAGATAAATGTGGACTTCAGCCATGCTCATACTCTTTAGCACACATTTGCTGTTCTAAAGCCCACACAATGCAGATGTTTCTGCCTGTGGTTAATCTGGATCAAACAAATCTGGATCTGGCTAATACTGATTAACTGAGGTCAGTGCAGAAAGGGCCAAAGACTTTTTTTGAAGCCTTCCAAGCTAATGGCCAGTGCTCACATCTCAAAAAACAAATACGCATAAGGATTATAGATGGCGCTATGATCCTCAATGGAAATGGCCATGGAACAGCAACCTGCTTGGAAAGGAGTGGATTGATGTTTTGATCCCCAGCTTCTTCAAAGAAGTAGCCCAATTCAAGCAAACCACCCATGCAGTCAACCAGGAGTCAGCCATTACTCAGTGATACCCCGCAGCAACTACAAATGATCCACTAGCCAGTTTGGTCTAGTGGTTAGGGAGCTGGACTCTTATCTAGCAATACTGGGTTTGATTTCACACTCCCCCATGAAGCCAGCTGGATTTCCTTGGGCTAGTCATAGCTCCCTTCTGAGCTCTCACAGCCCCACCTACCTCACAAGGTGCTCAGTTGTGGGTAGAATAGAAAGCTTTGACAGCTGCTTTGAGCTGCTTTCTCACCTTAAATGGGTGAGAAAAGCAGGGTAGAAAAGCTAACTCCTTCTTCTTCTTCTTCTTCTTCTTCTTCTTCTTCTTCTTCTTCTTCTTCTTCAATAGTCTAGTTTTTCAGTCCCTAGGTTATGGAATAGTTTCCCTTTTGAGGTGCATCAGGCTCCTTTACTGTATATGTTTAGGAAGGCAGTCAAGACACATCTCTTTGCTCTGGCCTTTGGTTAGATGGGAATATATTGTCTTTTCCCACTTTAACAGCCACTGTTAGGCCATGTCCCCATGCTGGCGGATTGGCAAACTTTAGGTGCTGTTTGGGCAAGCATGGGTTGGGCACAGGGCCGGGAATGCATCTCAGGCATCCTCATGATATTCCCGGCAATGCAGGACAGGTACAGGTTAGGTGCAGGTGGTGGCGTCTCCATGCGAACTGTGCCGAACTCTGGTACAGAGAGCAGCACTATCTCCTCATTGGAAGCCAGATTAATGTCAGCCCACCCCTGTGCCGCATCCCCACCTCCCTTAGCATCACTGACAGCCAGGATTGGGGTGAGAGGCACGGAAACAAGTAAAAATAAAGCTTCCTTCATAAAAATAACTTTTAAAAAATTTAAAATGCTAAAAGCCGCTACGAGGTTTAGCAGCAGTAGATGCTTGAGCAGTTTTGTGCACCTCCACTTCACTGGGGACCGCGAGAGCGCCCATCAACTGAAAATCAAGCCTTTATTTATGATCGCCTTGCAGATCGGGGAAACGAGGGTTGCAAATGGAACAAAAATCAAGCCATTATGCAGCCTGTCTTGGCATTCTTGAAACGGGGTTAGAATTACCTCTGTGGAAATGGCAGAAAATTAAAAAACCAAGCCATTCTCCAGCCTGCCTTTGTGATCAGCATTTTTAAAACAGCAACTAGATCTTCAATGGACAGGGCAAGGACAGCAAGCACTCCCCACCTGCCAATGATGTGGGCGCGCTAGCCCGCGATCATCCCCATGTGCGTTCTGGGTTCGCCAAGCAATGCGTGCCGGTCCCCCAAACCATGCCAAAACTTGTTTTTTCAGGTATCAAATTTGGCACCCTTCTGGCACTGTTAGGGGGGATTTGGTATGCTTTTCATGGACCAAATCCAAAACCCATGGGGACAAACCCTGCCGATCCTGCACTCGGAACTGCACCAAACTGGTCATAGCTGGTTGCTGCACCTGAGTGTTTGCTGCCCTGGCCCTCTCCTGCCCTTCTCCAAGGATTTGCCTAATTTTATAATGTATTATTTTAATGTATTATAAAACAGAGAACCTATTCCCTTCCATGACTGCCTGTGGAACACTGGTACATTATAAACAATTGATTGCCTGCACGAAAAGAAAAGAAAAGAAAAGAGGGAACATACTCTCATGGTGCCCAGAACATGCACATCCAGCTTGCAATATGCAAACTTCTAAAACAAATGAAAGAAGCAGAAAAAAACATTCTGCAGAAAACATAAATTGGAAGGAATTTACTGCACACTGGACATGTGATTTTACATTTTTGCGTGACTGCCCTGCAGCAGAAACAGATGCAATGCCAGCTCTGTATGTTATGCAGTATATTATATCCTCTTTCATTCTTTTTTTCATATACAATACAGTATACCCATTCTATTATTCTTTATCACACAGGGTGTTTTTCCACTGTCAAAAAGTACCCATTTTTGCACCCATTAAGGAGACATTTGGGTGTGAGCTGGATGACCCCATTTCCACCATGGTATCCATTTGGGGCCCGATTGTTTCCACTGCTGTGGGGAAAATCCGGATCAAATGGGTACTTTCTGCCCATTAATCTGGATTTTCTGTAGACCAAAAAATCCGGATTAAAGGGAGCCTGTTTCCACAGGAAACAGGCATTAGGGTCTAGAGGAGGCTAGGGGGAGGGGATGCACCCATGGGGGGGGGAAGCCCCGAAGTCCCAGCTTCGGAGTGATTTCGGAGTCATTTCGAAATCATTCCAAAGTGACTCTGAAGTCCCTCCGAAGAGATCAGCAGAGACTTCAAAGCCGCTCTGGAGTCCCTTCGGAGTGACTCTGAAGTCTGCGCTGATCTCTTTGGAGAGATTACCGGCGAGACTCTGAAGTCCCTCCAAAGCGATCGGCAAAGACTTCAGAGTCTCGCCGCCGGTCTCTCCAAAGAGATCAGTGTAGACTTCAGAGGTGCTCCAAAGGGACTCTGGAGCGGCTTCAAAGTCTCTGCCAATCTCTTCGGAGGGACTTCGGAGGGGAGTCCACGCGGTCTGCGCAAATAGCACATGGACTGCGCTGACAGCTCCGGAGCCTCTCCAAAGTCCTTGGCGATCTCTTCGGAGGGACTTTGGGGTCATTTTGAAATGATTTCAAAATGATTTCAAAATCAATCTGAAGCTGGGACTTTGGAGATTGCGCCCCCTCCCCATCCCCAGAGACACCTGGGGTGACGTACCGACCCCTTGGGGGTTGATCCGGATTCCACACATGGGTGCAAAGGTGTTTCCATGGCAGGGGGGTTAGCAACCATTGCTAATGGGTGCTACACCTCCTGTGGAAACACATTGGGTGCTTCCCTTAATCTGGATCTACTAGATCCGGATTAAGGAATGTACTTATTCCTTAGATCCGGATCTTCTTAGATCCAGATCTAAGGGCTGTGGTGGAAAAACACCCACAGTTGCTTTCTTATAGTATTTCCATAATTTTGGTTTTAGCTCTCTTTGACTTTAGCTATCTGGAATACTTTCTTTGATCGTCATGTTGGTCTTTCACATCAGAGGTATTTTTCAGTTTTTCTCTGCTTGTATTGGTTTCCTTCATTTATTTAGACATATTTGGTGTCTGGGTTTGCAGTTCCTGTATTACATTCCTAAAACAATTCATGTCTTCTTTTCTCTTTTTTTTTTTTGCTGTATTCTTTCAGCGAATGTCAAGTTGGCTTCTGTTTTGCATATATAGTTCTTGTTCCCATTTTGCTTCTGCACTACATGTAGATGGGATGTTTCTCTATGCCTGTGACTACTGCAACTTTGCATTTTGCATTTTGTTTTTCTCACACAATCTATCACATTCAATGGTTTAAGTGTTTTTGCTCCACTGTCATAATATTTTTTTCTGTTTGATTCTTGAGTCTGCTGTTTTTCTTCTGCTCTCATCTTTTTTGTGGATGTAAGCTGACAGCTGTCTGTAATTGGAAGGTTAGATTTTAGTCTTCTGCTTATTAGCAAGTATGCAGGTGACACAAATCCTATTATCATCATATTATTGTTCAGTAAACCGGAATATAGGTCTTGGGTTGTCTGGTTTGCTTTTTGTCTCATATTCTTCATAATTTGTACATTCCCCCCTTCCTCAGACTGTGAGTACATAAGAAAAGCCCTGCTGGTTCAGGCCGTAGCCCATCTAGCTGAGTATCCGATCTCACACAGTGGACATTTTGAAGCAGAAGAAAAAGGCAAAACATTCACTTGCTCTTGACTCCCTGCAAATGGCCTGTAGAGGCATCCTGTCTGTCTCTTCAGCCTGGAGGCAGTACCTATGCATTCATTCTACTAGTCATTGACACACCTGACCTTTATGAATTTGTCTAATACTTTGTTGAAGCTATCTAGGCTGGTTGCTGTCACTACCTTGTCCAGATTGACAAGACCAAAACTGACTGATACAAATTCATCTGTTAGAGGGTTTGTTACTCCTGGCTCTCTTATTCTCTGGATTCCACTAATCCCAGACCTGTCCTCTTTCTTCTCTGCTCCTCTACACTGGACATTGTTTCTGACCTCCTCCACACTAGGCCACGTTGATGATAAAGTAACATCCTTCTTCCATGGCCAATATTTTGTAGTAGAGGGCAATAAGACTAAAAACAAAACAAAATATTAGCCCATAGGGCCAGAAATGTGGCTGGTGTCTGATTTAGGGCATTAAAAAACCCACATCCACATCTGGTCCATCCCAAACACAAATTGCCAAATGATGCTAAGGAACTGGTCCTCTTTTCTTCATTTCTTATAGGCTGCATGGTTGTTTGGAGATTTTGGTCAATAGAAAATGCTGCTCTCCAGGTCTACCCATGGGGAAAACTAGGCTTGTGCAAACTGCCATTCAGTCCTCTTCAAACTGAGATAAAGAGGTCTAAGACTGCCCTGGCTTACCTTGGCACTAGAGGTCATTAAGGAGCAGGTGAGTGCTGGGAAAATTGAACAGGGACTTACCTACTCACTCAGCCATGCACTTGTCACAGTTATTTCTACATCCGTGGCTTTGAGCCTGTGCAGATGTCATGACATGCAAATGAAAGCTTGGGTTCTCCTTGGCAGGTAGGTGTCATTAGGGATTGCTGACTACACGTAGATTGTGCCAATACAATGTTACCCTGCCTATGTATGTGGAAGCAATGGGATCATCCCCATGGCTGAGTAAGCAGGCAACCACTCACCTACTTCTTAATGACCCCTAGGTGCCAAGGAGGGCCTGGACTTGTTATATGAAACACGTAGCAGCACTGAGCAACTCACTTTACTGCCATTTGAATAGGACTGAACAGTCGTTTGCACAAGGCTAGAGGAAACATGGAGGAAGATATCTATGTAACATTTTCCAAACTCACATCTCAAGAAGAGGTGGGCCCAAGATCAAGATAGGCCAGGGCCCCCATAATTCTCACGAGTTACTTGTTCTTGGGTTATTTCAACCATACCCTCCAATTTCCCTGGACAATCCAGGCAGAAAAAAACATTTTCAATTTTAAGTTAGTAGTATCCTCAAGAGCAGGTCACTTAAAACTTCAACAGGGTAGGAGAAAAACAATGATTGTGAAACAGTAGATAATTAAGTGTTAGAAGCAGTATAGATAATAATCTTGTTTCTGACCCAGAACTTCCTCTCTCCTCTGAAGCAAACTCTTACTCAACTGAAGTTGCCTGCTCTTGAGGAGACAGGGAATATTGAACAGGGAATGCTTTTTTTTTTTTAACTGATCTCATGTTGAAGGATATGGCTTCAACACAACTGACACTTGATACACTTTAAGTTCTTTCAGTTCCTGATTATTAATAAAAGCAACAAGACTAACTGTAGCTATTGGTTTCAGTGGAATCTGTCCTTGATGAGGTTTATTTGAGTCAAGGCCAGAGCATAGGAAAGAGAATTTTATTTTAATTTGTTTGAGAGAACAGCAGCTTTACAGTGACGTTTTAAAATTAATGGTATATATTTCACCATATTTAAATGCAATCATCTACCCAAACCAAGAATATGAAAACTAGAGCAATCAGTGCAAGCTATTTCATAACGACTTGCATGTAATCAAATAAACCAATGGTTTAAATGTTGTGATATATTGTGGCACACAAGGCAGAGTGATTACTTTTCAGTACAAGATAGAAAGGAAGTAAAAAATACTTTTGTTTAGGGCTGATTTAGAAACTACCTCAGAAACAGCTGCTCTGCACAACATCTCCAGAGCCATTTTTCTCTCCTTCCTGGTGAACTCCTATGGAGAATGGAAGAGTCCAGCGCTTTATTTATGGTATTTCTATTCCACCAAATTAATTATATTTGGCAGGTCAGTTTTGACTTTTTGCTTCAGTATAGAAACATCCAAGAACAACAGTGGTCAAAATTAATCCTGACATATCTAGGACAGCTATAACTGCATTGAACATCACTGAATTATACTTTGGGCTGAAACTAACACAGCTGAATAAATATTCAAATATATACTGAACTTATAGAAGGCACGATCAATAAACTGTGCTTTGTAAAATATCAAGTTTTTCAACTGAATCTTTTGTTTTGACATCACCCTATGCAAAAATCCAGAAGACCCAAAAAGATTCATGCTCTTGTTGTGGATCTGTCAAGTCTGCCAATGTATGCTTTATGCATACAACCTGGGACAGAGAATCCTATATAAAAATATGAAAATTCAAGAGAATATTTTAATTGTAGTAGATCTGACTTTAATCACATATCACAGAAAAGCAAAAGGATCACTGTGCGTAGATCTCTTTCTGCCCATCTGGCAAGGAACAAGGAAATGAGTAAGAAGGAGCAAAGCAGCTGGGTCTTAAAGAGATTGACAAGCCAAGACTTACAAGCTGTTGTTGCTGTTGTTAATTACTGCTTTTTTATTGCTTTTCATAATCTCAGAGTGATCTGCAAAAAAAGACAGGCTTTTACTTTGCAGGAGGTGGAGTAAGAAATTATCACATTTATGATATGAAGTCAGAAGCCTGGTAGCCAAAGTGCATAAAAGAGAATACTTAGCAGATGATCCTGGAAAAATGGTGGCATTATAAGGATCCAAGTACATGGGATAACTTGCTCTTCTTTGGGTTTAGTAAGACATCCACCATGCAGTAGGCAAGCACAGTGCCGGTTCACATGGGAGGCAGAAGGAGATAAGTTGTGATCAGAACAGCAACTCTGGAATTTGATGTGTAGTGGTTCTGCTTCTGGTTCAATGCAAACTAACATGCTTCTGTCGATTGCTACTTCACCTGCAACTGCAGGAGAGGAGAGGGGCAGCTCTAATCTGAGCTTGCCTGCTTTATCATTTTGGAAGACAAAGAATAGTTAATGGAATGTATAACTCCTTGATTCACTTTGCACTTCAGAAATCAGGTACTTCCTCTTCCGCCTCTTCCTCTAATGAAAGGAAACATTGTTTACCTTGTGCACTGCCAAAGGAAAAGAGGAGAAACATCCTGACTTTCTCCTTTCAGGAACAGAAGAAAATATAAAATAGAGGCTACAATATCCCCTTGCAGGGACAGGAGAGAAGGGAGGAGGCAGGCACTTTTGAGAGTGGACTGAGGTGCCGGGCCAACTGTGTTGCTCAAGGCTGGTGAAGCATAATTTCCACTGTGTCTTCTCTATTGTTTTTTTAAAAAATCAAACAGTTTGAAGGTGTGAAATGGGACAACGTGGTAGAAACCAGGAAATAGGTGCTGTGCTCTCTTCTCACCCAACAGTGATGTTCCCACCCTCCTCACTAAATTGCCCACAATGAAGACTGTCATTGGATGGGAGGAAATGGGAACCCCCTTCCTGCATACCTAGCAAAGTAGGGTTTCCACCCAAAAAAATTTACTTGCATGTTCTCACTTTGCAAAATGAAATGGGCTAATGTTCTGAAATTTGCTCAGAACTCACTTATTCCAAATACAAAATAGTCAAAATTTATCCAATTTAGTCCATTAAAAAGAACACCCAGAAAAGCATTACTTTGTCAGGACAATAAGATCTGAAAATGGCTTGCAAACTTATAATATGCACTGTCTGGCCACGCATGAAAAGTATAATCCATTTCCCCTTTATCTCATAAGCTACAACTACATGCTAAACACACAGTGTGTAGAACAGTTATCATGGAAAATAGCAGCTAGCAGGTGCTGTTTTCACACAGAATTTTCTATATAAAAATTTTCTCTTATATTTCAATATACTGAAATTCAAGCATATTATTAATCAATTTCTTTTAATAATTAAATCATATTTGTCAAAAACAGTTCAAACAACTGTATGGAGTACTGAAGACATGATGTTGAAATGTTTGCTGAAAAAATAACCTAGGTTTTGTTTTCCTGGGTTTGCACAATATACAGCCTTTTAGTTTGGATTTGTGATAAAATTGTGAATGTGCATTTATTTACCATTGCTTATGCTTTCTGACTTTGCTGCCCTCACATGCATTAATAATAGCAAAAATCTTGTAGAAATTTGGGTGATGGTCTGGACTTTGGAGTTTAGGGATCATGAGTGGAACAAGCATTTAGATACAATTCTGGGCTCTTGCATGATACCTTCTCAGTTGACAGCTATATGAATCCAGAGATCCCAATTACGTTCAAACTCTGGAACATAGTCTATGAGCTGAAACAAAGGGCGCTTCCAGACATGAGCAAAAACCTGTAATTCTTCCATAACTATAGTGAAAGTGCTTCACACACAGAACCAATATAGTCTAATGTAGTTGATTAAAAATTCAGCACTGACACCGGGTTTTCCACAGCAGTGAGTCCTTAACTCTGGTGGTTTTTCATGTGACTGTTCCTGGTTCAAATACCTGGATAAAAATTCATAAAAAATACAGAGGTAAGTGGGCAGGTGTTTGCCTGACATCTGAGAATTTCAACCAGGACCAGGAACATGAAGAACTGCCAGACAGAGATAAGAAGACAGGATTGGCTCCTGCTGTCTGGCAAGAGTGGTAGATTTAAAAAGACCTAAATTGTGGGATTTAAACAGATCCTGCAATTTCTTCTTGCTGTCTGGCAGAAGATATGCATAACCTGGTACCCGTTCCCCATTGCTCATGAAATGCAGAGTGTTCCTCCAGTCCAAGCCCATGACAGATTATTTTCAACAGCATGTCCAATTTAAGTATACATAACGGTTTTCACCTGAGCTGGTGGATGCTGGAGATTTGCTGCGTCTCGATGGTCCGGGGCTCTTGGTAGTGCTCCTACGTGATGTCGAAGCTATTTTGGTATAGGATGTGGATTTCACTACGCGGCATTCTGAAAGCCAAAAAGCATTGTACAATCAGTGACAGTTGGACCAAATATGCATTTTAATTTCCCACCAACCTGATTTATGAAAAGATATGCACAACAGCTTTTCTAATCTCCAATGGAATGATTAACAGTTCAATATGAGACTTCGCCAATGACACTGTTTTGCGTAGCGCTATTTTGGCAGCAGAAGCAAGGGCATCTCAAAAATTACATCAACACCCCATTTCTATATTACAAAGTGTTAAGGCTACGTAAGGTGATGCAGATGCTCTCATCCTGAGAGCCAAGCATCGCTTCCAAGCAACGCAAAACAGGCTTCTGATTTCCGAATAATTTTCTAGTAAGCCCCACAGAACATAAAGATTATATCATAAGCAAAAAGAAACAGAACATACTGTTCATCAGAAAGATCAGTGGAAACAACGAACAGAGGAAATTGCCCTCTCACTTCAGGACACATTAGGTTGTGTGTGTACATTTAGTCCTAAGATAATGCCTGCAAAATGATTTGGGACTTAAGAAGGAAGAAAGCCTCCACTTTCTTTGCTCTGATATATAACCAGTTAAGCCAATGGCAGTGCCTAGCAGAACTGCAGGGCGGTGGAGAGGGGGTGACGGAGACTTCTACTAGAAGCCCCTCTCTCATTCCTCTAAATTAAGGATATGCATGAATATTCGTAATATTCATTATTCAGACAAATTCAGACATTCATATACGAATCAAATGTCTGGACATTCGTACTTCAGTATTCATACGAATATGAATATTTTGAGTTATTTGTAGAAATAATTCAGACATTCCTATGTGTACGGATACATACGGATGCATACAAGACTCGTACCATTGAGTATGTATCGAATATTTGAACAAATAGATATGAATGTATTTGTATCGGTTCAAATGTCCAGATATTCATTTTTCTTTATTCATACAAATTTGGATTTTTGAATATTCAATTAGTTACCAATCAGAATGTTGAACATTGCATTCGTGCATAATTATTTAATTCACTATAACACACAAAGCCCATACTTCCTATTTGGCCCCTATTAAAATATACAGCCATCTCTGACAATCGGATGGCAAGCTACCTAATAGCAATAAAGGGGGACTGCTGACGTCTAGAGCTGGCAGAAACAGAAGTACAAATGTGAAAAAGCAAGCCTTGTTCACTGTTCATGCTCCCTTAGAATTCTATTGTGCTCTGTTGTGAGCCGATGGCTGAAGCTCAATGGTAGAGTATACTGCCTGGAGAGCCAGTTCAATTCCCAGCTACCAATCCCCAGTGGTAGGCAATGGCAAACCACTTTTGCATCTCTACCAAGAAAACTGCATGGAGGTCCCCATGGAGTTTGGGAGGTTCAGTAGCTCAACTGTAAAGCGAATTGCCTTGAAAGCAGAGGATAACCGGTTTGATCCCCAGCCTCTCCCTGGTAGTAGACAATGGCAAACCACTTCTGTATCTCAGCCAAGAAAACTGCATAGAGGTTCCTATGGAGGCGCCCATGTAATCAACCAGGAGTCAGCCACAATTCAGTGGTACCAACAACAAAGTGAACCAGTGGGCATAGTTGCTGCAAGCTGTTTTTAGCTGAGTGGCTTGGAAGATGGCACCACTTGGCATTCAAAGGGAGGATCTGAGGGGCTAGATATGTTGTGCGGCAGCATCTGCAGAGATCAGTTCCATGGATTACACATGAAGGTCCAGTTGGAGAGCGCTGCCTTGCTGTGGCTCTGAGGAGAGTCAAGAACACCTGTGATGGAAATTCTGCCTCAGGTCTTGGACTAGTGTAAATCGGCAGACACTCATTAACATTTAGCTGAAAGACTGCAGTAGTTTCCTGAAGAAAGTGAGGTGAAAGCATTGTCCCTTCATTAGCAGTGACCCTCCTGGGAAAGTATCCAAGAGTGTGTGAATTTCCAGATGATAGAAACTGCTTCAGATACAGGTGCCTATGTGCCCAGGGAAGCTGGAGTGATTGAAGCAGGGTGCTGAGATCACTTCTGCTTTCTGCGCCCTCTTCTGCCACTGTCTGAGTTTAATAATGTACACCACTTGAATTCCCAGCTAGGCCAAACCATCGGAGTGAGTCAGGCTTTCACCCCCAAACTGTGGAATACCGAAGAGCCGTGATACTTTGAAGAGGCACAATAAACCTTAGGGCAAAAAACAGCAGCAGATACTCTTTATCTTCTTACCCTTCACATGCCCTTTCTCCCACCCCCTTCTCAGAAATTTATTTAAGAAGAACAGCTCTTTCAGAGAACAGGAAACTTTTAGATAGAGGAGTAATGATTACAGGCAGCAACATGACACATAACAATTATAATGAACATTAGAGAAAGATATAGAATCATAGAATCATAGAATGGTAGAGTTGGAGGGGACCTCCTGGGTCATCGAGTCCAACCCCCTGCTCAAGGCAGGATCTCCTAAACCATCTCAGACCTCCATCGAAGGGGAACCAACCACCTCCCGTGGCAGCCTGTTCCACTGGTTGATCACTCTTACTGTTAGAAATTTTTTCCTAACATCTAAACTAAATCTTTTCCCCTGCAGTTTCACCCCATTGTTTCTAGTCCTTCCTTGAGAGAGTGAGAACAGGGCTGATCCCTCTGCCCTGTGACAACCCTTGAGGTATTTGTAGACAGCTATCATGTCTCCTCTCAGTCTTCTTTTTGGTAGACTAAACATTCCTAGTTCCTTAAGCCGTTCCTCATAGGACATGGTTTGCAGACTGTTCACCATCTTGGTAGCTCTCCTTTGAACCTGCTCCAGCTTGTCAGTGTCTTTTTTAAACTGGGGTGACCAGAACTGGACACAGTACTCCAGATGAGGTCTGACCAAGGTAGAGTAGAGGGGGATAATAACTTCACGTGATCTGGACTCTATGCTTCTCCTAATACACCCCAGGATTGCGTTTGCCTTTTTTGCAGCTGCCTCACACTGTTGGCTCATGTTCAGATATCTAAACATGTGGAAGCATAAATGAAAACAAAGCTCATTTACGGCTGTACCAAATAACCCATAGTGAGAATTTTCATTGCATTAATAGGGCATGAGGATAGCCAGCATTATTTCTTCAATATTTATATTTTGTTTTAACGGAATGATTGACAGGTGATGGGTTGATATTCCTGGGATTTTATTTTTGTGGTAACTAAGCAACACACCCCTCTTTCTTCTGGCAAAACCATTCTCACTTTGTTCTTTCTGAAACTGTCATTTCCTCTTTTTATTGATCTGTCTGACTCTGCAGTTCTACCTTCAGTCTTTATGTGTCTTAGCAAAGACTCCCATCTTTCCTCGCTTTCACTCAGGCAGCATTTAGACAGCTGGGAGAAAAAGTCAAGGAGCTCAAGTTCACAAAACTGGTTGGTACACCATGGTTGAATTTGTTACCACCCACTTAGCTCTCACAATCAGAGAAAATCGGTCAGAGGAAGTAGAGAAACTAAAGACTGTTATATTGGTCCAGCTGGATGATGCTAAAAAAATAGAGCCTGAACTGCAAATTAGCAGTGATCTGAGCTGCCTTAAAATGTTGTCCTTGTGAAGAACACCTAAGGTGAGATGTGTGGAATCTCTGAAGAAGATTAGTCACCACTGTATCAGAATAAGAAATACAGCAAAGACATCAGATAATATACAGATTATGATGTGTTATCAGAGGCCATATAATGAAAACAGGGGGGAAATTGCTTTCCAATGTGGCTAGTTTTTCAGATGATTTAAATGCACAGGAATTTAGAAAATGCTACTGATTATAATCTTATCTTCTTCCTTCCCTGACCGCATAGGAAATCCTTCAACATAGGACTCCAGTGGCAGAAGCGAAGATGCATCCAGGTTTTCGAAATCTTATCCAGTGCTAAATTTCATTTTAGTACTAGGCAAAAGCATATTAAAATACTTGATTCATCATTTGACTTTCTTTCTTTCTTTCTTTCCTTCACTCTAATACAGAATACACATATAGCAAAATGGAACCAGAAAAACAGGAGATGTCTGCTGGATTCAGATTCCTTCGTCTGTTTGCCCCAAGAAGGCTTATTTGAATGCATATTTGTAAATCACAGACGGAATCCACCACAGAGTGCTTGCTCAGTTAAACTAATCCTCAACCATCCATGCTTTTTTTTTGTGGGGAGGGTGTTTGGGAAGAGTGAAGTTCTTTGTATGGCAGGGATTAATTTTTGGAGTCTCCCCAAGGTTATTAAAAATTGATTTTGGAATGATGGAAAAGTTCTCTGGAAGACATCTCTAGTAAAACTGTAAGCTACACAGAGGATCAATGACACTGCTGCTGCTGCTGCTGCTAGAAAGTATTTTTATTAGAAGGGTTAGGATGCCATCTTTACTACTACTGTGATGGCACGAACAACAAAGTCACAATTCTGCAGCATCTATAGATCGGACCAGCAAGTGTACTAGCACCCTCCCTTCTGGGTGATGGTACGATCTATGGACAGCCCTGCTCCCTGCTAGCATATTTTGTCCACACAGAACACAGCGTAGATCAGGGGCAACTTTGCACTTGCTTTATCACCTTGTGGACAGTAAAGGTACATTATAGACTATTGTTGACTAGTGCTCATACTTGAGAGTGCTAGTTGACAATAGCCTAGTCCTCAGGCGATTGATCACTTACCTGGGACTGGTCTTGTGTCCAATCCTCTGCAGGCTGCCGCCCTTTTGGATCTAGTGTCTTGTGCAACTGTGCATGCACCAGCACTCTCACCATGGCAACACTGATAATTTGCACAAGCGCAATTGGGTCAGGGGCCATTTGAGCTGCCAGTGCTAGTGCTCTTGCGCGGCAGCTCCTATGACCCCCATTGCACCAGAAAAGGTGCAGATGGTCACTACTGGATGCATCAGGTAAGCTTTTGGGTAACATTACTTTGTGTGTGGTGCACCACTGCAAGTTTATAATTAGGCAACTTCTGAGCACCACCTGCAAGTGCAGATGCACTTGCCCAGATGTTGACTGATTATAAACTATGAGGCCAAGTGTGAACTGGCCTTAGATAAGGAAACCCAATGACAAGTTGGTCCAGTCTGATGGAAGACCTCTTTAAAGAAGTCTACTGGCACAATGGGGGTGGTATACTGGACAATGGAAGTATGCAGATGGCTTGCCTCCATGGTCTGGTATACTATGGTGTGCAACAAGGTGTGCCACTCCTGTGCTGGTTTCAAGAGTGGTGTGAGCTTCAGAGCCAGTGCAGGGCTGGCCTGGAAAAGGCCATCCCAATGCAGGCAGCCTTGTTCTGTACAAGTACACATTCATCCTAAGGGGTTCTATCCTACTTCGTCCCATCTGCTGAAAAACCCTTAATTTTAAGATATGAAGAATGTCTGATTAGGAATTATTGCTTATGTTTAGACAGTACACTTCTAACTGAAATCTACTTTCTAAGACGTCTATCAAGGTACAGTTATTACTAACAGTCACTTCTCAGGTACCAATATCTGAAAGCCAGCAAAGTACAATCCTTCTTGGTTTTAAGAAGTTGTCCCTACATGGAAAAGCATTTACAGAGAGCCCAACATTCTGTTTGTATTTTATGAAGCAAGCCATTGTGGATGCTCTAAAAAAAACAAAACCCTTTATTTAGAAAATTCAAGAGGAATATAGAACCCACAACAAAGAACAAGGGCGGGGGGAAATCATGTGTTTTGATCTGGAGTCACTTTTCTCAAATCACTTTCTCCACGGACCAGTTGACAATTCCTATACCTTTGACCAACCAGTTTTGTCTTGCTTCAGCAACAGCAATATTGTCAAATACTACCAGACTGCTAAATTATGAAAGTATTGGGCTCTGTACTAAGTCATTGAAAATTGTCTCCATGATTAGCATTTTTTACAAGAAAAAATCAGCTAAGTTTTCTAGTGCAGATAGTGGGAACTAAGAGGCCTAGAACAATGCCTCTTATTAAACAGTGCTGACTGAGCTGCCGAGGAAGGATGGGAGGAATAGGTCAATCAATCAATAAAAATGTGCCTAGGCCAAAACTGTTCCAAAGACCTGTACAGATTCTTGACTGTTGCAACACCTCTCAGCAGATGTCAATGCAGTTTAGAAATCAATATTTGGCCACCTCTGACAATCTGAAATTATTAATGTAGAAAATCTTGGAAGACATTTAAACCACTGGGACTGAAAAATCTAAATTACTCTTGACAACAAGGCCAAAACTTTTCACAGGACACGTTGGTGGGATTTATATCTTGTCTTTTATCCAAGGAGCCTGAGGCAGCATGTATCATTTCCTCATTCCTTTTTAAATCTCTGCAAGAACCTCTTCAAGCAGGTTAGGCTCAGAGTATCTCAGTGTCATGACCGTGTGGTAGTAGGAACCCAGAGATTCTCGCCACCGCCCTAGACTATAGTCCGGTGATGGCCAACCTATGACACGTGTGTCACAGGTGACACGCCAAGCCCTTTTGGGTGACACACATGGTCACCCTGGCACCTGGACGTGTAGTGCTTGCTTGTTCTTGAAGTGTACAAAATACCAACTTTCAACTGAAGATTTAGCAACAAAAGTCACTAATGTAAAGAATTATTTGTTTTTGCTTTTAATAGAATACATATATCAAAAATATAACTTTTTTTACTAGAGCCACAAATATCACAAAATTATGGATATTTCTAGAAGTGACACAGCACCCGAGTTAAGCTAGGTTTTCTTGCGAATTTTGACACACCCAGCTCAAAAGGTTCGCCATCACTGCTATAGTCACTACACTAGAATGCAGCCACTGCATTTGATTCTAGTCACTACACTGTGCTGTGTCAACATGAGCACAGCTCAGTCATCAATTGAGGACTGGAGCAGTTATTTGATGAAGTTTAACATAGAGGGCCTAAGCTATATTTATACCTGTTGCTCATCTTTAAACAAAACATATAAAGATGAAAGGAAAACTGGTCTTGTCTCCTGGCTGTCTGGACAGCAGTTCCAAAGCAATCAATCAAGCAGCAATAAAGTAGCCAAGAGAGTTAATTCATCTCCCCTTGGTCCTCTTAGTTCTGACTTTTCCTAAGTAACACTGAACTTGGAATAACATATAATGTTACCAACCAAGAAAACCACGAGTCATAAATGACTTCTAGGCCAGTCCTGGAAATGAATTTCTTCCAGCCAGTCCAAATATTGCCTTAGGTCACATTGGGAGAAGGGATTGTCACCATCGATTCACTTTCTTCAATTCAAAAGATCTGTCCAATAAACTGCAGCTTAATCCTGCATGACATAGGGGAATTTTCACCCAAATTAGGTTTATTCTGCTCTAGGGTGCTGTTTTAAATGGCAGTAGCACAATTTTTAAACACAGTTTTGAAAAAGCCTGTTACCTCAAACACACAAAAATCAAACAAAGATGTGGCAAACTTCTACTTTATCCAAACTGATTCACACATGCATCGTTTTGTGTGTCTTCATTCTCTCCCGCATACACAGGGCACAAATATACAAAAGCCTTATTGTAATTCCAGCCAGTGACACAAAGCAGAAAGCAGGAACGGTTCTCATTTGATTAAGCATCCATAAGGGAAAAGTTATGGCAAATAGAGCAAACTGAAAATGAAGTAAGGAAAGAGCTAGGCTTGAGGTCACCCTGAGGACTTTGCCTAGCAGAACTTTCAAAAGTGTCTGAGCCCATACCATTTACTGCTTAATGGGTGTTTTTCCACTGCACTCCTTAGATCCGGATCTAGTAGATCTGGATTAAGGGAAGCACCCAATGTGTTTCCACGGTAGGTGTAGCACTCATTAGCAATGGGTGCTAACCTCCCTGCCGTGGAAACACTTTTGCACCCATGTGGGGAATTCAGATCAACCCCCAAGGGGTCTGTCTGTCACCCCAGGTGTTTCAGGAGACAGGAGGGTGCACTCTTCGAACTCCCTCTGAAGAGACCGGCACAGACTTCGAAGCTGCTCCAGAGTCCCTTCAGAACATCTCCGAAGTCAGCGCAAGACAGGCCCGGAGCGCCCGCGATATCAGCGGGAAATCGCTTCAGAGTGCCTCCAAAGTCTGCGCTGATCTTCGGAGAGACTAGTGGCAAGACTTTGAAGTCTTTGCCGATCGCTTTGGAGGGATTTCGGAGGGAAGTCCGCGTGGTCTGCGCTAATAGCGAATGGACCGTGCTGACAGCTCTGGAACCTCTCCAAAGTGTTTGCGGATCTCTTCGGAGTGACTTCGGAGTAATTTTAGAATGATTTTGAAATGACTCTGAAATCACTTCGAACCTGGGATTTTGGGGCTCCCCCCCATGGGTGCATCCCCTCCCCCTAGCCTCCTCTAGACCCCATTGCCAAACTAATGTGGAAACAGGCTCCCTTTAATCCAGATTTTCTGGCTGAAGACTCCATTGTAGACCCCATTAATGGGGTCTACAGAAAATCTGGATTAAAGGCTGAGATGTACCCATATGATCCGGATTTCCCCAGTGGCAGTGGAAACAAATGTGTCCCAAATGGGTGCCGTGGTGGAAATGGGGTCAGCCGGCTCACACCCAAATGTGTCCTTAATGGGTACAAAAATGGGTACTTTCTGACAGTGCAAAAACAGCCAATGAATAAAGTAACTAGAGAGGGTGTTGCCCCATGGCATGTGCTCAAAATTGCAAATATAAGACCACTGGTGACTCCTGCTCTTGTTCCCAGGGGTGGATATGGATTTATTCTGGAAGGCAAGACTCTAGTGGCAGCAGCAAAGATGCATCTAGGTTTTCCAAAGCTTGCCCAGTTAAATTTCATTTTAGTACTAGGCAAAGGCTTTATTGTTTGCCTGTAATGAACTGCTGCTGATAAAGGTTTTGATTCAGGACAGGATGCAGTTTTGCTATTAAAAGCTTGGTTAGCTTGTGTGGGCCTCCTGATGATGGAAGATCACAAGCCTCAGCAACTCTGAAAATTAGCTATACTTGCTGGGATTGACTAGAGTCACAACATCTGGAAAAATCACTTAGCTGATGTGCTAAAATGTCCCTTAGGGTGCAAGGACTCAGAAACAGTTGTGTCCAAACAGCACAGCCCTTTTGGTGAGCTGTAGATAAATCACAGATTGCCAAAAATCTTTGGAAAAGGGGACAATCTTTCCCCTTGCTTGAATCAGGGGAAAAATCATAGAATCATAGAGCGTGCAGGGACTCTGAAAGGATTCTGCAGCTTCCAATCGTTGCTGCTGGTGGCTCCGCAGTGGCTGTGGAGGGATGTCAAAGTTTTTGCCCCATCTGGAGGCAGTCCAATACAATGCCAGTATTTCTGGTTTAGCATATAATACTTCATTATTCATAGCCACTGTATTTTAGAACAAAAAAGGAAAATTTCCAGACTTTATGCAGAGCATTGTAGTGTGTGTGCATAAAGAGAGAGAAATGCCCTATCTTTCACATATTCACAGAATTATAGAATCATAGAGTTGGAAGGGACCGCCAGGGTCATCAAGTCCACCCACTGCTCAATGCAGGATTTCCTAAACCATCCCAGACAGACGTAGGTCCAACCTCCACCCCCTCCACCCCTCCTCCCTTTTATTAAGAAGAGAGAAAGGTCCTTTCTGCACTGGGCCTTATTCTGGATTATATCCCGGAACAAATGGGGGCTGCTGTATTGTGAACTACCTCTTCTGGGATATAATCCAGAATACGGCCCAGTACAGAATGGCCCAAAAGCCAACAATCAGAATAAGCTGTTATTTCTGGTAGTTGTACTGTGACGGTATGTGACTCACAGCTGAGAAATTTACCTTCCATCCCACTCAGAGAGCAAATCAGGTTTCCAAAAAGATTCTTCGTTAAGAAAAAGAATAAAGCAGCACATGCTTTAATATAGCTTATTTTCAAGCCTGAAAACCCAAGCTAGCTTCAGTGTTAAAAGAACAATGCTTCATTACTTTAACTTACCCAATATAAAAACAAAATAATCTTAAAGCAAAAGAATAGTTTAAAGGCTACAGCCCTTCTAAATTCCCAAGCTGATGTCAGAATACTTGGAAATAAAAATTTTAAAATCCCTGGAAAATGTCAGTGAAATCAGCACTTAAGCTTAATGTTTTTCATCAGTTGTGTCTGAGGCAGATTTTTAAAATAAAATATTACAACCACATCACAAACGAAGAAGTCTTATGAAGAAGTGGCCTGCATAGCCTGCATAAAATTCATGCCGAAGGATGACTACGATTTGCAGGCTATGTTCTACAGATGGACAATGAGAAAATCCCCAAAGTGGCAATGACATGGGCACCACCAGGTGGCTGAAGGAAAAGAGGAAGGCCACGTAACACCTGGTGTCAAACATCTCTAAAAGATCTTGAACAGATGAATGTAAAATGGGACAAAGCTGCAAATCTGGCTGTTGTCTGGAGTTCCTGGAATAACCTCATTGCCCGATATGCTACTTAGCATGAGAGGAACTAACTAACTAACTAACTAACTAACTAACTAACTAACTAACTAACTAACTAACTAACTAACTAACTAACTAACTAACTAACTAACTAACTCCCTGACAAGTGTCTGTTTAACAGACCCCAGCTTTGGACATCAGCTCATCTATGAGACCTTGCTCTCTTCCCCTGGATTAATCTGCTATCTGTCTTCTAACATGACTCCCTGGCATCTCTTTCTTGTGCCTGCCTAATCTTGCCTGATTGGTCTCTTGTCTGGTCATCTGTCTCATGGCTTTTCTGTCAGTGGAGACACAGCCTAAAGTCCTTACATACAACCCAGTATGTCTGTGTTGAAGGGGAACAGCTAGGCATTTGTGCTAAGGTTTCTGGTCTGGAGAACTCAAGTAAGATTAAGGCAAGATAACCTCTTTGGTCCTGTGAGGCCATTGCTAATCTCTTAAGTCATCATTTATCTCCCCCATTCCAATCACTGGCTTCATCCTCTGGCACTGGGGGATTAGGGGGACAGAAGCTGGAGGTCATGACATCTTGGCCCATAATGCCTAGTGCTACCTTGAGTTTCTAGTCACAAATTGCTGGGCACCTACACAAATGTTGTGTGAAAAATCCTCCTCTTCCAAAAGAGCTGTAACAGATGTGTTGAGTCATTGCTCAGTGGCCGTGGCCACTGATGTATCATGGATGACAATGAAGTGCTGTGGTAAACAGACGTGGCTTGCAGATGGAGTCTGTGGGGCAGAGGAGTCTGGGCTTTCACTTGTCTGAAGTAGAGCTTAATGCATCATGTTCTGGATCCCAGTTTCAATGGGTGAAAGAGAAGCGTTCAGTTGTGACTGAAAGCACTGCCTCACTTTCCTTGTCTCTTCTACTCTGACAATCACTCAAGCTGGTAGCCATGTCACACGTACATTTCTCTTTAGCAAACATAGGAATAAAGATCAAAACTTATTTCTCTCATTGTGAGAAATACTAGAGTAGTATAAATCTAGCCTTGCTTTGTATTAACATAAAGTACTGGGCAACAATAGAATTTTTGTTAAAAGGTAAAAAGGCCAAGAGTACGCTCACACTTTCCCTGGAAAAATGAGCATGTTACCCATGCAGTAGTTAGCAATTTGATATATCTTTGAAGGTAGGTTCCCCAGCACAGTGCTATAGGACAGTGATGGCGAACCTTTTGAGCTCAGTGTGTCAAAATTCGAAAGAAAACCTAGCTTAACTCGGGTGCTGTGTCACTTCTAGAAATATCCATAATTTTGTGATATTTGTGGCTCTAGTAAAAAAGTTATATTTTTGATATATGTATTCTATTAAACGCAAAAACAAATAATTCTTTACGTTAGTGACTTTTGTTGCTAAATCCTCAGTTGAAAGTTGGTATTTTGTACACTTCAAGAACAAGCAAGCACTACACGTCCAGGTGCCAGGGTGGCCATGTGTGTCACCCAAAAGGGCTTGGTGTGTCACCTGTGACACGCGTGTCATAGGTTGGCCATCACCGCTATAGGATCTACTTAGCACATAGAAGATCCCAGTTCCAACCTCTGGTGTTGCCTGGAAGAAGGCAATGTCAAACACCTTCCATGTTGAATATACATGCCTTATGAAATGGCATTTTTATCTTCTCTTTGCCCCACAGGACCCCCAGTACAGGTACTGAAACCCTTTACTGAAATACAAACATTTTGAATTCAAAATAACCTTCTGGTTCAGTGTATGCATAGCTATCTTGTACTTCATATAGACAGCATACTAAACAGCAGAGATATAACCCTGCTGTCAAAGGTCTGTATAGTCAAAACTATGGTTTTCCCAGGCTGTGTGAGCACTGAAGAATCAACGCTTTTGAATTGTGGTGCTGGAGAAGACTTTTGAGAGTCTCTGTTCATTGGAAGGACAAAGCTGAAACTCAGATACTCTGGCTACTTAAGGAGAAGACAGGATTCACTGGAACAGGCCCCTGATGCTGGGAAAGGCTGAGTGCAAAAGGAGAAGGTGATGGCAGGGGATGAGATGGACAAATGATGTCATGGAGGCAATAGACACGTGCCTGGGCAAACTCTGACAGACAGCAGAGGACGGGGGAACCTGGCATGCTATGGTCCACAGAGCCATGGAGATGACTGTGTGACTAAACTACAACAACAACACTTTAAATCTTGGGGTCAAGCGCAAAAAGGTATGGTTCCAATATGAAAAACCCACATTATGGAGAACCTATTGAAGAACAGATATTTCTAAAGCACGGCTGTACCTCAGAGTAATGGTGCTGGAAGAGTCCAATGGACTTTTTTCAGTGATAGAGCAGCTGCCTGGAAAGCAGGTAGTTCTAAATCTGTATCTTCCTAGAAACTTGCATGAATGTGTTCCTATTGCCAAAAGGAGCTGGGCCTGGCTTGATGGTGGTCACTGGGTACCACTGAGTCATGGCCAACTCTGGGTTGACTGCATGGGCAGTTTTCCTGACAGAGATACAAAAATGGTTTGCCACTTCCTACTTCCAGGGAGAAGCTGAGGATTGAACTGGAAACCCTTTGCTTTTGGGGCAGTTTGTTCTACTTCTGAGTACAGAACAACAATACCTAGTTAGGCCACTACGTCCAGGCCCTTATACCTTGCAGGAATCCAGAGAAAATAATCATTAAGGCAAAGTTCTGCTTGAAACATACACAGAGTGGGATTGCTACTATATCTTTAGCACTATATTTTTAGGCTATTTCATGGTTTTTCTATTTCTTGTTGTAACTTGCCCTGGGGCCTTTAGATGAAGGACAAGGGATAGATAGATATCACTATAAGAAGTTTATCTTGATAATGTAATTTCCCTTCTTGTAATGCAAGTCCATTGGTTCATGAAATGTACACTGGAACAGTAGCAGAACAGCAGTGGAACAGTAGCCACCTTCTGAGTGACTTTTCTTCAGCCATTTGAACCGTGCTAACAAATGTCTCTTCCTCTCTTTTCAAAGCCAAGCTTATTCAGGTCTTTTAATCTCTCAACAAAGTTTCCGGTTCCCTATCATCATGGTCTTCTTCAATCCTGTTCCACCTAGTCTGAATCCCAGCTAAACATATCATTTACAGTAAGCTGTAACCAGTACACAGAATTGTGTACTGGTTACACAGTAACAGTACCAGAATTATTACTTCCAGAAAACTTGGCAAAAAAGATTGCTATTGATGCCACCCAGAACTGAATTTGCCTTTTTTTTGCTTCTGTCTGACTCACATTTAGCATGCAGACCATTATAGTTCCAAGCCCTTTTCACATGAACTGTCATCAAGGCAGTACAGTATGTCCTTCAAAGTAAACCATAAAGGTCAATTAACTTTATAAGTTAAGCTAGAGGTTCAGGATGTAACAAAATTATTCATTAAGATGTCTCCATTCTCTGGCACTCCATGAGCTGAGAATGAGCTGTTAACAAGTTTAATATTTTTTTATGGAAAATCTTTGCCTCACATCGGAAGGTACTATGATAGATATTAGGCATATGTAGTGCTTCACTTTGGACCCCTAGACTGCTGTCTTCTCTCTCTTTCTCTTTCAGTTGTGTGCTGAGCTTGGGAGCAGAACTGTTGTGATCTATCCTGGTGTTGCACCAAGCCATTGTGTCACTAGCTCAGAGGTTGTGACTAGGAGAAAGTGACTTGTTACAGCAGAAGGCTAGATTGTGCTCTTTGCTCAGTATATAACTGGGGAGCAAAGAATGGTGGCAGTTCAGACCAGGGTCCCCAATCTACTTTGCATGCCCAATGGGGTAGATCAGGAGCAACTAAGCATTTTGTGGGATCAAACTAGGGTCAAGACTTCAAAGTTTTATATTAACTTTCTACCTATTTATATATACTTAGGAATGCTAATCATTATTTACTTACAGCTTTTCTTTCTTTTATCCTTTGCAGCTTTTGCAATATGTGGGAAGTCAGAACTGTTTTCCTAATTTCTAAACTAAAAAAAAAAGAAACCAGGGCAATATCTGCACACAGGGCAATATCTGAAAATTATAACTAGCACTAAGCAAGTAGCCCGGTTTTTAATGCACTGGTGTGCTGTCCAGACACTGCAGCTGGTCCCACTGTCAATATCGAAGGCAGATTTTCTGTCTGCAGTCATGATAGTAGGGGAAGTTGTCTCCTGCTTTGAGTCATAATGAGCTGCAATTTTGATGTGGGGTGGACACAGGCAGTCCATGAAGGGGAGGCAGGCCCCACTTGCTAAGCCTGCAGCTACTGCTATGATCTTCCCTTCCCACTATGGAGAAAGAAGTTGGGAACCCTTCAGTTACTTTCTGGAACATTTCTGTATTCAGTGATGGCTGCTGAAGAGACTAGTAAGTGGCCCTCTGTATTCTGGGCCAATTGCAGACAGTGTCAGTTAGTGGGGTTGTGCAGAACAGGAAGAACTATGAGAGCTCTTCATTCAGCTTTGCTGTCATAGTGCCCATGGCGGCATGGTGGAGGGCATCCTGGGCACTGAAAGGGCATCATGTGCACTGAATGCATCATGAGGGACCAATGTTATGCAGATCCCGTCCTCTCATATTTGATGGTCCAGCCACAATTAAAATGGTATGAAGAGTAATCAAAAAGAGACTCAATATCAAAAGAGATTCGATAAACTACTATATTGTTGCTTTTAGAAACTAAGGCTAACTTTTATCAAGATGGCTGTGCTCATCTAATGTAGGAAAAATAACAATTACAATATTGTATCACAAGTTATATTGAAAAAGAAAGAAATCTTTGACATAACCCCCAGAGTCTTCTTGGCAAGGATACAGACATGGCTTGCCAAACCAAACCCTAGAGAGACGCTGAGGATCAAACCTGTGCCCTTCGCCTTCTAGTCAACTGAAAGCAATGGGCCCAGAATACAGAGGGCCACAGATTTGATGCTCCACATTTCATCAGAAGAAATTTAGCAAGCAGCTTCCATATCTTTGATTTAACTTTGGCAAAAGAAATGCCTTTCTGTGAGAAATGTTGGAGTTGAGCTCAAGAAAAAAATTGGCAAAAGACAATGTTCCTTTTGAGGTTGGCTACTTTCCACTAAATAAGAATGACTCAGTCACTGCCATCAGCAAAGCATGTAACGCATGGCAAAATGTTTCACAAATTTACTAGCTATACAACATGTCTTTTTGTGAATTAGATTGATTGATTTCCCCCTCTTGCAGCAAGACATAATGCTTGGCCAAGAAAACTCTGAATTCTATCTTCTTATTATCCTTTTAAATTATAAAAACTACACACTCCTAAAATTATATATATTACATTTCATTAAGTTATACAGTATTTTGGAAAGGGAAATAATTCATGTGATTATGGTTTATATTACATGGTTTTTATTGTTTCAATATATATTGTTCGTTTGATATACTAAATTTTAAAGGTTGTTACATGCCCTGAGTCCTTTGGGTATAGGGCAGGATAGAAATATAAATGATAAATAAATAAAATAAATATATTTAGTGAGATAATAAAAACCAGGACCATCCCTTTTGCTCACACAACACTTGGGCTACTGTCTGAAGCAAAGCAATATTCTTGGGCTGAAATAATCCTGTGAGATAGATTTCAAGTACATTTTAAAGTTTGATATTATTTTTGTTGATCCAGCTTTCCTAGTTACACATGCCAGCATATCTAGAAAAAGAGAAACTGACAAGATGATAGCACCATGCTTATGCATTTTTCTTTTCTTTATCCATGTCCTGAAGAAGTGGTATCTGGTATAGATTTGTGCCAAACCAAATCTAGGCAAAAGCAAACCCCATAAAGAAGCCTGGAACTGTAAGACCAGCCTCCCTATAGTGTCTAAGTGCACTATAAGGAGCAGGTGAGGACTTAGAAATCGTGTAGGTAATTTACCTGCTCTCTGCTCCATGGTCTTTGTAATTTCTGGGTCTGGATCCATGTGTGATATCTTACAAACTTCAGGCAGAAACACAGATTCTTTGAAAGTTAAACTCAAACGTTTATTCAGACATGCTTGCAAGTATAGCTGAACATTTCGGAAGGCAAGTCAATATTCTTGTTATGCAAAGATATATCCCACCTTCCTTCAAAGTGGCAAAGTAATACCACCTTATCTTTAAGGATCACAGAACTCAATGACAGTGTAAGAAGCTGTAACGACCCCTGGGGAAAACTGTAAGTAGAGGTAGAAAGTTTTAGCTTTAGCTAGCAGGACTGTAAGAACTGAGGGGGCGTGGCTTACAGTACCTGGTGAGGGGGAGGGACAGCCAGCCAGGAGTTCTAACCAATAGAAAGTCAAAGTCAGAGAGGGGTGGCGCTATAAATACCTTTGCACAAGAGAGAAAGAGGTCCTTAATTCTTTATTCTCAAACTGTTCATCTTGGGAGTGTGAGAAGGTGGTTGAGGGTAGAATACCAGTGAAGCCTACTGGTAGAAATAGGGAGGGATCCTGATTACTGGCTGAAGTGTACTGAGTTTTAAGTCTATGAAACGAAGAAGTGTAAACAATAAAAAGTATTCTTGTTTGTTTTACGACAGAGTCTGACTGGCTTTATCAGCATTAACAGCACAGCGAAGTAATGGCAGAAACATGTACTGTCTCTTTAAAAAGTAAAAGTAAACACCAGAGTGAAAAGAGAGCTCTGTGGTGCCTAGCAGGGAGAAACAGTCCCCAGTCGTGACAGAAGCCATGTTGCATGAGCTTCAAAAGCCCATCATACTCCTGTAACAAACATCTCTACCCTTCCCATTTACCCAGCAGCTCCTCCCATCCCAAGGGTAGATGCTGTCCCATCTAGCTTAGCATATTAAGATGACATTTATTATAAAGGAAAACAATGGGATAACATAATGCAGGCCCCATCACTGCAGTACAACGTTTACAAACCAGGGCTCTCCCAGATGGTAATGGACTACAATTTCTATAGAGGGAACATTGTTTGGGAAGCCCTGTGGTATGGCCTTGTGCTTTGCAGTTTCTCTTTCTGTCAGAAACAGCCCAATCACCTCAGAAAACACCAGTTTGCTATTACTCATGACTTCTCTTCTTTGAGTGTCAAATGTATTCCTCAGGGTTTGTTTGTTTTTTAAAGAAAAACAAGAAATTTGATTTCTAAATAAATTCAATTCTCTAAGAATTTGGATTACCACGATCATGTCATAACTGCCATACATGCCAAATCTATATTTTTAGCTAATGTTATTTAAAGCTGGCAATTGGATATGGAGCATCCTTCTTTGCTTCTTCAATGAGTTGATTCAAATAAGCATGTTAAGGATAAGATGAGAGTAGCAATTAATAAAAATACTGTACATATTTTACCCTCTAAAACAGAAGTTGTTAACTGGGGATCCATAGAAAATTTTCAGGGGCTCTGTGAGTTTGAATTGCTAATGTTGAGTATCATAAAACTATCTTATGCTACATTCTGAAAAGGGTTTAATGGATTTCACCGGACTGGTAAAGGGATCCATGGAACAAAAATGGTTAAGAAGCCCTACTTTAAAAGCTTCACCTTCCATTACTGATCTGTGTGTAATGGTCAAAAATACAACACCAACAACAATAAAAACAAGAGTTATGTTCCTGCTTATCTACAAAAGGAAATTTTATTGTATTATTTTGGTTCAAAGTGCAGCAAACTGGGAATAACCTTATTTCAAAAGATGTGATTATGTCTTAAAAGTGTACAAGTTGTCTTGGCATAACTACCAAAGTGTAACCAATGGGAAATTCAGCCAAAAAACACCCTAAACTAGTAACAGGCAGTCTAAAAGCAAGACGTCAGAATCCAGTTTCCTCTAATCAGCAGTTTAACATGGCAGAAGATTCTGTTTGGTTATCGGAAGGTATTTCATTTACTCACTTTAATTACTCTATTATTACTATTCTCAAAATGTGCTGCAGTGCAGGAGGAAATGAAGGAGAGAAACAAAGCCATAAAACAGACTGTGCTAATGTATCTGTTTCCAGATGGGACTCATTGAACTTCAGCACATAATAAAAGTGGAGAAAGACGTCTCCAAATTAGTTAGAAAAGTCCCCAGGATAAAGACTGGTGGAAATAAACAACGGGTCCTTTAAAAAAAAAATCCATATTGTGAATACAAGGAGTTTGATTTATCTTCATTACATGCAGAGAGCTTTTCAATGCTTGTACTAGACAAACTGCATGTGCAGTGATGGGAAAGAAGGGGCAGCAATTTGACAAATTAATACAGACCCAACTTCCAACCTCAACCTCTAGGTCCCTATGGGAAAAAATGCTTCAGGCCAAAAAGGACAAATTAATCTTCTTGTACCACATGGTTGCAATCTTATATTCTACTGCCAGCTTCTCAGAATCAATCAAAACATCCACAGGTGCAAAGAAAGCCTCAGTCCTTAGACAAGGGAAAGACAGCAGTTGGTTAGGCTTTTGCTTTTTTAAAAAAAAATGTTTTAATGCTTCATTTAGAAAAAGACCTCCTTTGGCTATGAGCTCTGATGGGCTGGTTAATTATCATAGCTCATGTTCTAACCTGGATGCTATACATTCATCACTTTTCAGTTTCCCTCAAAGTCCTACTAACGCAATGACTATGTTTGCATGCTACATGGAAATACAGGTTCCAAAAAGCAAAATACAACGAGGTCTCAGATTAAGAGGAGGAAATCCACTTAACTTTTTAAAACAAGTCTTTGCCACCGATTGTAGGTTTATGTACAGTAAAAAGAGAATGAAATAAATATATTCAAAATAATAAACTATACAGTGAACAGGCAGATGTGACCCATCAAAAAGCAGCTTAATACCTATCAGGCATAAAAAATGCATTTTCAGCCTGGCTGATGAGAGACTCTTATGGTTGCCATAACTGGAGAAGTAATGAAAGAGGAGGAGTTAATTTTTATACCCCACTTTCTCACCCTTTAAGGGGATTCAAAGCAGCTGACAAACCTTCTGTTCTTCTCCCCACAAAAAACATCCTGTGAGGTAAGTGGGGCTGTGAGAGCTCAAAAAGATAGTTATGACTAGCCCAAAGTCACCCTGTAAGACAGTGGACTAGGAGACCACTAGAGCCCAGCACTCTAACCAGAAGATCAAAAGGCTCTCGCCCTGCAGCTTCCTTTTGGACCTTCACAAGCCACAGATGATCAAGAAAAACCCTTGCAGTGGATCTCTCAAAAGTTAGAAAAATGTACGCAAAAGAAAGCATTCCTTCAAACTGCTTGATCACAAGCGGTTTAAGGCTTTACACAAAAACAACAAATTGATATCAAATTACCAGCCAGTGAAAAACTTTCTAGTGGCAGGCACTTCCATTCTGTAACCTAGCTGATACATTCTAAATACCCTGCAAACTCCTGATTAAACTTAAAAATGCATTACAAAAGTCAAGTCTTGGAGTTACAATTGTCAGGCTATCTTAAGAAGGAGGAGGAGGAGGAGGAGGAGGAGGAGTTGGCTTTTCTACCCCACTTTTCTCACCCATTTAAGAGGACTCAAAGTGGCTGACAAAGCTTTTCTATTCTTCTTCCCACAACAGAACACCCTGTGAGGTAGGTGGGGCTGTGAGAGCTCAGAAGAGAGCTGTGACTAGCCCAAGGTCACCCAGCTGGCTTCATGGGGGAGGGCGGAATCAAACCCTGTATTCCCAGATAAGAGTCCCTAACCACTAGACCAAACTGGCTCACGAGGTGAAAATATCCTTAAATACCATAATCACACTGTCATCTAATGAAATGATATACCAAGAAAACACCTAACCACACCTGCTCCTTTGGGAGAATATAATCTGCCCAGTTCTTAGTCTTTAATATAGGAAATGTCCTGCTGGATTGGGCCCATGATCCATCTAGTCTGCACAAACTCTCCCACAGTACTGAAAAACTGTCCTGCTGGGTGGCTTCAAATTCCAAATTGTATTCCCAGCAGGAAAATAATGCTTCCCAAGGATTGCCTATAGCTATTGGCTCTATCTTTGTTTCCCTTTGGGTCCTCAGAGGATGATTCCCTGGTTCACAGAATTATGGAATAGAAGGAATTTCCAAGGTCCTCAAGTCCAACGCTCTGTTCAATGCAAGATATTTCAGATTGTCCAGACAGATGGTTATCCAGTATCTGCTTGAAGATCCCTTGTGAAGGAGAACTTACCACTTCAGGAGGTAACTTATTCCATTGACCAACAACTCTTACTGTCAGGAAATTTTTCTAACGCTGAACCTGTGTCTACTTCCTTAAAGCTTCATCCCATTGGAGTCAAGTGAGAATATCTCCAATCCTTCTAAAGAGAGACAGTCCTTTCAGGCATCTGAAGATATCTGAAGGTGTGTTTTAACCAGGCACTGAAAACCATATCATGTAGGTGCCTGGTAAACCTCCAGAGAGAGGCTGTTCCAGAGTCTGTGAGCCTTCTCTTGTGTGTCCCTTCCCCTCATGCCTCTGAAAGAAGAACTTCAAGAAGACCTTCTTCTTAAGATTTCAATACCCAGACAGGCCTACATAGGAGAAAACGCTCTGTCAGACAACCAGTGCCCCACCTGTTTAGGGCTTTGCATGTTAACATCAACACCATTCCTTTGAACTTGCTGGAGCCAATATGGAAGATGTGTACGAGCATCTACACATCTTATCAACATAAGTGCAAATTTGAATCAAAAATTCAAACAAACAGATTTGAATTTGCTTAATTCGAATCAAATTTTCTTAAATTTGAACTTAAATAATTCAAATCGAATTGAATTTTTTGATTATTCAAATTGGCTCAAATAGAATGTCAAAAAAAAATTCTTGCACACCCCTACTCCAGATTCCTCCCAATCTATACTTGTTCCTTTCGTTTTCCACACCTAAATGCAGGACTTTACATTTCTCTCTGTTGAATTTCATTCTGTTTGTTTCAGCCCACTGTTCAAGCTTGCCTACATCTTTCTGAATCTCATCCTTCTCTTCTAAAGTATCCGCCACTTTTCCTAGCTTTCTGCCATCTACAGGTGGTTTTGTGCCAACCCCTTCAACTCCATTATTTAGGTTATTTATAAAAATGTGGAATGGCATCAGGCTCAAGATGGAGCTTTGTGCTATCCCACTAGAGACATTTGTCCATGAAGAAGCCATTTATGACTATCCTTTGGGTGTGATCACTGAGCCAGTTATGAATCTTATTCATTTCAATGTTTGAAAACATTGCACCAGCACTGCAAATTAATGGGGCAATTTCTGCTTAATATACATAAAAGGTCAGGTTAAAGTATTATGATTTACGTTTGCAAAAATTATTCTGCTTGAATACTTGGCTTACTACGTAGATCTTTCCTCTATTGCTGTGGGAAACTGTTACGCAGAAGCTGTTCACAATTTCATCTGCTGTTCACAGAACAAAACAAAATGAAGCAAATAAGCAAATAGGACTGACAAGGGGAAGTATTTTTCACACAAAAGGTCATCAGCTATGGAATTTACTACCAGAAGAGGTGATGACAGCAACCAGCCTGGATAGGTTTAAGAAAGGATCTGATAAATTCATGGAAGACATGTGTATCAATGGTTACTAAAATGGGTGCCTAGGTACTTCCTCCAGGTTGGAAGGATAGGCAGGATCTTTCTAAAGGTCCTTTGCAGGGAGTCGAGAGCAGATGAAGGTTTGGATACTGGACTAGATGAGCTGTGCCTGATTCATTAGGGCTATGTTCAGGTGGGGCACCCAGTAAAGCATCTTCTGCCACCATGCTTCTACTTGTGGTGGCAGAAAGTATCTCATACTGATTAGATTGTCCCATAACGGGCCATGCTCACTGTCCAAAGTGCCACAGCATGACATGAGTTTGTTGCCTACAGTGAAAATGCTTCAGAACATTGATACAAAAAACATCTCTTCACTCAACAGTGGAGACTGAGGAGGTGTTATTTCAAGCCTGTCTCATGCATCCATTATGCAGCTGAACATAAGAATATAAGAGGAGCCTTGCTGGATCAGGCCACAGCCTGTCTAGTCCAGCATCCTGTCTCACACAGTGGCCCACCAATTGCTTCTGGAAATCTCAAACAAAAGACAAAGGCAAAACCTTCACCTGCTCTTGAATCCCTGCAAATGGCCTTTAGAGGCATCCTGCATGTCTCTCCAGCCACAATCTGTGCAGTCAGGTTTCCTCTATTGTAATTTGAGGGGGCAGGGAGTGGAAATCTGTTTTCTTCCATCTTTATTTCAGATCTTTTTGGCAATACTCTCCTTCTTTGAGATTGCTGAAATGATGACTAGAGAAAAGGCCTTCTTCCCTCAGGCTCTGGAATAGTCTTCCCTCAAAGAAACATCAAGCATCTTCATCGATGAACTTTCAATTTTTAGTGAAAACATTTATTCACCTAGGCTTTAGGGATTTAATTGTGGTCTTCTCTGTTGCATTTTATTGTTCTTTTTTAAAAATGAATTCTACATTATTTTTATTCAGTTTGATTACCACTCTGGGACTTCAAAGTAGGGTAGTATAAAAATCAAATCAATATGAAAATCTGTCTCTACAAGTGCCTCCTTTTAGCTTAGCATTCAGAAGATGTCTAATTGAAATTGGAAATACATGATTCTTTAAAGATCAGCTTTTATGATATAAATAAATTCAGCGCAAGCAAGTAATAAAACATAGGCATATAAACTGTGGCCAAAATATGTATTAACAAAGCATTACACTGAAGTTTTACAATAATTGGTAACAGCTGGGCTGCAAGGGGGTGAACTTGGAAGCACAGCAAGCAAATTAAAAGAGCTTGAACTGATGCAAAATGTAGGATTTGTGGCACATTTTGGATTTCTAAGAAGCCCAGCAAAGCAGTGTACCAAAGTGTGCCACTGAAGTGCATTCCCTGATAGCTCCAAAGCTAGAAGCCCAGCCAAGACTCAGTTTTTAACTTTTGAAAAGGACCTTTTAAGACAACTCTTGGAAAGATCTTGGAAGTGAACCTCTTGAAAAAAGCACATGCTGAAATGCATAGAGATCAATATAGACACCTACTCCTAGCATCATGGTTTTCTACCTCTGTTCACAGTCCAACAAATATGTGTGCCATTCTCCCAGCCACTATGGGGTGCTCTTGAATGCCAGGCACTATGGGCAATAAACAGTCCTTTTCACATGCACCCATAGAAATATTAAGTGTCTCATGCTTTGAAATATCCTGTAAGAAAAACTCTAAACATGTACATTCTAAATATCTTTTCAAGCCAATTCTTTGATTTATGCTTTGACCTACCCATTCATGTGTCTTCTCCTATGGGGACTCACAAGTCCTCCCAGCCAGTTTCCACCAGCATAATACTTACACCCTTGGCATCTGTATCCTTCAGATACCCAAGCAACACTGGCAGGCTGATGAATTTGCAGCCTGACCCTGGTGGCTGCCTCAGGGGGAAAGAGGTAAAGGCCTTGGCATAAGTAACTTCTTAGGCCAAGAGTGCTGCTGGGCTAGGAGTTGCTCAGGGGATCCATCTAGGCTGTTTGCTGGCTCTGCCTGAGGGCCTTTCTACAGTCATCGCTCCATGGTCCAAACCAGTTGGTCTAGACAAGCTAGATCTGCAGGTTTGGACCATGAAAAGGAATGGTCTGGAAGAGTGTTGTCTTGAAGACCAGACCAGCTTCAGGGGTGGACTCCAAGTGCTCCAAAGGGCTAGGAACATAAGTTCCTAGCATTGGAGCTACCAGGGAATGCACTTCAGCGGCACACTTTGGTATACTACTGAAATGAGTCTCCCAGTAGTCCAGAAGATGGGGGCGTACCTTCTGCACACCTCTGTGTTCTGGACTAGGCCATGCTGGTCCACCAGGAGACCTCAATGTCGATCTTGAGGTCTGCTGGTAATCCCAATCAGGGCTCCCTTGTCAGGATTATGCCCCTTCTACTGCAGAGTGGACTGATGAGACCCAGAAACAGACTTTGTATCAAAGGAAGGAAAATGTAGAAAGGGCCTGAGTCTTTTCGAAGCTTCTGTCTCTGCCCTCTTGCAGCTAAAGGCCTGAGCAAAGAGCAGCCTGGGTGGGCCTGAAGGCTGCCAGATGCTCTGCAGCAGAGAACAGCTGTGCTTGATATGTGTGTGTTTGATAAATTCCTTTTTGTTTGGAGTTTACACTTTAATGTATTATGTTATGTATTATATACTGGTGTACGCTTATTGTATTTTGCTCCCATATTCCGTTTGTTTCTTTGCATTTTCTTTAATAATCTTTGTTTGGTAAAGAAATGTGGTATACAAGCAAACAGAGGAAAATAGATGAAAAATTAGATTAAGCATTTGCGAGAAAGGCAGTTTGGAAACATTATTTTAAACTACAGCTGGCTACCCTTGAGGTTCATCTAAACCGTGATCCCAAACTTCAAGAAATGATGCCCTAAAGTTAACCATCTGACCTTTCCACATCAATACTATGAGTCTGAAAAATACAGACCACCCTATACCAAGAATTCTCCAGATGTAAGGATTTGTAATTTTAAATGAAATGATGATAAAGTGTGTGTTGTGTGTGTGTGCGTATTTGTGTGAGGGCAGTTGCCTCTCTTCCTTGCTTTGCCTTTTTGCAGCTTCTTGATTCATCACTGCAAGACTATATACACATCAAAAGTAATATTCCAGCCACAGTTACAAATCTTGGCCTTAACAGTTTTTTTCCAATTAACAAAATTGTACCGCATGAAAAAGCATAGCCGCAGAATGGCAAAGAGGTTTATTTAATTCTACTTTAATTTAGGGAAATCAATATATTTCTGATCTAAAAAGCAATTTCTTGTAGTGTGGGACTTTGTCCTCTCTTCATTGGCAGATCAGCCATTCCTTGTAGAATACTGTCAAATTAAGTAAAATATTAAAGTATGTAGTAATTATATTATGAAGGGTGAGATAGTCATGAATTAATTTTTTTCTTAGTTTTTCAACAGTGGGCACTTCCTGGATATCAGAAAAGGAAGCATTTCACAGTGCAGGTGCTACAAGTAACCCCAAGATGACCCTTAGTCATTGGTAGCAGGATTTTCCCAGATAACCTAATGATCATACAGATCTATAAAAGTTATTGATGCTTATGTGCCAAGCAGGGGCAGCTAGTACAAAAAGACAAAGTGAACAGTTCCTCATCCTACCCCCTGAATTTGGACTAGTAGTTAAGGAGCCAGACTCTTATCTGGGAGTACCAAGTTTGATAACGCACTCCACCGTGAAGCCAGCCTACTTTTCCTTTCATTTCCCCATGTTTCAGTTCCAAGGTGGTTAATATATGCATATCACAATTCATTCAGATCAATAAGTTTACCCAGAACTGTAGCCTTGTAGCATCTCACCTAATAGTAGCCTTCCCTTTTCTGGCTGCCTTGCCTTTTACTCACACCAGTCACAACAGATATCAGCCAAGGGCAGAACCTTTAATCTGGCCTAGTAGCTAATTAGTGATTGTGATGATTTCTGTGGAGATCCTAATAGTACATTGACAACATAAGGCTTTGACTGGAAAAAGAACAGAGAACTCTTTCCAGTACAAAAAAAAAAAAGGAAAAGAGGACAAAAGTACATGCCTGAACCCTTTAACTAGTTCGGTGTTAGACAGCAGCCAGATATAGCACAAGGAAACAGTGTTCCCTTTGCATGTTTTGGTGATGCACAATTCAGACAATGTGTTTTTACCACTGAATTCCCAGATGGGTACATTACCACCTCTGTGCATGCATGGACAGCTGTTTCAGCCGCCACACACGTGCACTGGATCTATAACTGCCACTCCATCCAGAAAGTTGTATCCTGAAGAAGAGTTACAGCTGGAAAACCCACAATCATTGCTGGCTTTTCCAGCAAAGCAGGGCTATGGTGGAGTTGCTTACAAAACGTGAGGCACCCCACCTTAGCAGTGCTGTTACAGTGCTATATTTGCCCCATCTGGATGCAGCCTTAGCAGGACAGAACCTTCAATCAGCAGTTCAGGGCCTTACTCAATAAAATAAGCAGAAGAACCGCAACTGCAGCAAAGTTAGCATACTTGGCTACATCTGATGTTGGTTACTTATTCGAAGGATATTCTGGAATACAGCATGGATATCTAAGGTTTATGGGGCGGCGTGGTGGTATTGTGAACAGAATACCAGGACAAAATACCATGAGGATTGAAGTATATAAGATTATGCACGGTATAGAAAAGGTGGATAGAGAAAATTTCTTTTCTCTATCACACAATACTAGAACCAGGGGGCACTCTATGAAGCTGATGGGTAGGAGGGTCAGATCCGTCAAAGGGAAGTATTTCTTCACCCAGAGGGTCATCAGCTTATGGAATGTGCTGCCGGAAGAGGTGGTGACAGCTACCAGTCTAGATGGCTTTAAGGTAGGGCTAGACAAATTTATGGACGACAGATGTATCAATGGCTACTAGAACAAATGCCTAGGTGCATCTTTCAGGCTGGGGGCGGGGGGACCGGGGCACTTCTAAGGCCATCTGCTGGGACTCGAGAGCAGGAGGTTTGTCCTTGTCTCTGCTTGAGATGCCCATGAGCACTTGGTGGGCCACTGTGTGCGACAGGATGCTGGACTAGATGGGCTATGGCCTGATCCAGCAAGGCTTCTCTTATGTTCTTATGAGGAAAAGTTGCTGCTTTACACTGTTTAAAGCGTGGTGCTCAGACACAAGGGGCAAACTGTTGCTAAAGCAACCATGCCTGGCTTCTTTCACCTAATGCAAACAAACCTTTAAATAGATTAGAAGCAGAAAGGCATCGGGGGTTGGATCTTTGGATGGCAAAGCTGTCAAAAGTCAGCAAAGGTCATTCCAGTGGAGAATATAGGGAAGAACCTTGAGCCTTAACTAACATAACTCAAAATGATCCAATACAAGTTACAGCAATAAACAAGGCTAACTCCATTTAACACATTTCTAGCACATAAAATTATTCTATCCCTAAATGATTTAAAGGACAATTAAATGGGAAGTTTAATTTGAAACTTTATTAGGGCAAATAGTTTGTGCAAGGATCAAAGGTGTTAGGTCACATCTTATAATCTCCCAGGGACATATAATCAAATAGACTGGATACAAACTACTTTTGCCTTTGACTTGCTTGGGAATCCTGGGATAATCTTCCTCCTTATTAAATAATATATATGAAAAAGAAAGAAAATTTGGAAGATACTGTTGGACTAAAACTGAGGAAGCATTAAGCCTGGAAAGACATAGGACATGATATGCAAAAAGTTGCAGACAACAAATAGAAGGCTTTATTGATATAAAAGTTGTCAAGTCAAAATGCAGAACACACAAAAATTAGTTCCCCATCTCTACTGGGATGATCAGTTAAAGATCTTGGCTATTATTTTTAAGGGCTTCCACAGCTTAGCCTTTTTATATCTTCAGGAGTGCCTGTAGTGACCAGATAGACATTGTCCAATTCAGTTCTCACTAGGACCTCAAGAAGAAGAAGAGTTGGCTTTTCTACCCCACTTTTCTCACCCATTTAAGGGGACTCAAAGTGGCTGACAAAGCTTTCTGTTCTTCTCCCCACAACAGAACACTCTGTGAGGTAGGTGGGGCTGTGAGAGCTCAGAAGAGAGCTGTGACTATCCCAAGGTCACCCAGCTGGCTTCATGCAGGAGGACAGAATCAAACCTGGTATTCCCAGATGACTTCGGCTCCTTAACGACTAGACCAACGCATACCAGAAAAGGGCTCTCTTGCTGGCTGCTCCTGTTTTATGGAGCTCTTTACCATCTTAATTAACAGAAATGATGTCATTGTTCAGATCTATTGTTTCAATCTGCCTATGCCTGGTTATATGGACACTGTTTTTGTTTTGTTGTTTTATTGGGATTAAGCCTTTATGCCTCGTTGGATGGGTTGTTTTTGTTTTTGTGCAGCTGTTACTGGGTTTTTTTATTGCATGGTTATTATGTTATTTTATCTGGTTCTTAGCTGCCTCATTTTTTTAGAAATAGGCAAAATACAAATACTGTATACTAAATAGCAACTATCTAGTAAGTCTCTCAGTGATATTGTACTAATTTGCACTGTAGGCACAAATTCCAAGAAAAAATCCTCCTCTCAAAAAGAGAGGAAATAGATTTTAAAAAAATTAATTGGTCTGCAGGCATGAACCTGGAGCCTATCGCTGCTTCTCAAGTCTTCTGGGGCCGAATCCCCATTACAACCTTATTTCGATTTCAAACCGTTTTCAATCCTGGCAGACCCCATGTCAATTTGGCTTAACACGCTTTCCGCGTGTTAAATCGCCCCAAAGTGCTGTAAACAATAATCCTCATTTCAACAGGTCTCACTCTGGTTCATGCACTTGAAATGTTTTACATTTTTTACTGTGGGGACCGTACGGTGTTCAGGGATGAGAATCCGTGTTTAGGGTTTCCCTCCCCCAATAGCTTGCTTCCAAATAAGTGATTTCATTGAAAAAATTCACCCCTCAAAACAGCCACTTTAAAATCCACTCCTTAAAGCTACACTGTAGCGATCTAGGCACTTCACACCTTATAACAATGTTGCAAATATGCACAATTCTGAAAATTCTGACCTTTAGAAAGGGAAAGGAAAGGAAAGCAGCTGGTTCTGTTTTAAAGGTTGAGGCTGTGAAGGGGGCTTGAGTTGCTGCCTAGGCATTAATAACTTGCTAATTAAATTCCCTTACTTGATGAGTGGCAATATTTGGAGTTATTCTTAAAAGATAGCACTTCGATGCTCCTAAAATTAAGAGACTGTCATCTTTTATGCAGAATAAGTCAGTGATGAGGAACCAAGGTGGAAGCCTCCTCCTTGTCTTGGGTGAACAGCAAACAAAATCAATTTGCTAGTGACATTGACACTTTATTAAAAAGCACCAGAAACAAAAACTATAAATGAATGCATGTGCTCTCTACTTTTAGGTGGTACTTTTACACATTTTTACCAACTGCCTACCAGTGAGTTAATGCCAATGAAGTGGGGTGGTTTTTTTTAAGGCTAACTGATAGACGTGGCAGAATAGAAGAGAGATAAAACATAGGCTGCCTCCAGACAGCAAGAGGAAAATGCAGGATCATGTTTAGATCCAGAAACTGTCTCTCATCATCCCTGATATGAGCACCTTGGTAGCATCTCAGAAACGGTTGTGTGTGGCACTCATGTTCCAAACTTTTCTGATCCACCTTTTCTAGCTCAGAATGTTCATGGGGGGGGGGGGGAGACTAGTGTGTGGACCTCATCTAAGTTGTCTTGGAACTGCCTCAGAGATGGTTTTTTTCCCCTGTGTGTGAGATCACAGCCTATATTAGGATTGTCACATATATCCCAATATAGCAGCATGATAATCCTGAATTTTAGACCCTTTCTGGATATGGCCAGAGTTTCTCTTGTTCACCAGCCCTGTTGCCAAAAGCCCCTGCTTTACTTGCCTTTTCTCTGTCTTTTCGCAACATTTGATTGTACTATGTGTAAACTGATAGCAGGGCCCTCAACCTAATGGATGCAGCGTAGCCAGCTAGTGCTTTAGGGCAGAAATGGTGGGATCCAAACCCCTGCCCCCGGGTTCTGCATTATAATAGGTAATTAAGCAAGGTACAGCTCCAGAAGTAAATCCCAAAGCATTTGATGGAGTTTATTTCTAGGTATATGAACCTTTATTTTGTTTTTTTAAAGATATGGAACGCTTCATGAATTTGCATGTCATCCTTGCGCAGGGGCCATGCTAATCCTCTCTGTATCATTCTAATTTTAGTATATGTGCTGCCGAAGCAAGCACTAGGTATATGAACCTTAGCTAAACAAATTTATGCTAAGTAGCCTATGAATAAACACATATCTTAATAATTCCTTTTCTTTTTGTGACACCTTCTAATTGGCCCCTAGCTAAACTGTCCAGATTTCTGTAACCTAGAAGACTGAGTTGCTAAGTCTTAGAAGTTATTAGTAGTAGAGCATCTTTGTTCACTTGTAAACACATACATCCCTATTCATCTGCTTCATTTTCTGATAATTTATGTTCTGGTACATCACAAGTGGTGCAAAGTAAATGGAAGCAAAGTCACTTTGAAAACTATTTTGTTTGTTTGCTTCTTTCCTGGAATGGTAGGATGTAAAATACAACTAGTTTGCACACCTGATCTTCAACAATAAAAACTATTTTCCTTAAGACTATCGTGGGCAAGAAGGGAGTTGAATTCATTTTCTACATTTCAATGTATTGTACCATTATTCTCAATGAATAAAACATATCCACATGCTAGAATTTTATGTTCTAAGGAATGACTTAAGTGGTACATTAAACACATAGCATAAAGCTAGATCTTTACTTTTTAATTAACTACAGGCTTGAAAGTCTGAATTCTGATTGAACCCACAGCATACTGGGAGGATGATTGATCATTTCTCTTCCTAGCTTTGATCTAGATAAAAATTGGATTACCTGTCATAGCTATTAGACTTTGAAACTAAGTCTCCAGTGGTATGAGGCTATGGAATTTTATGTTATTTTAGGTTCCTACTTATGGATGTTCAAGTAGGATTTTTTAAAAAAATACAATAAAAATACAATAAATAAATAAATAAATAACAAAAAAATAGACAGAGAGACTGCTTTTTGAGAATCTTAACAGAAATTTGTTTTGCCTGCCCAAACTCCATGACTGTACTCAAAACGCAGCAAAAAAGCAGCTCACACACCTTGGGGACTGTAGTATGTGGCCCTTGGGTTCTCATCTTATCTCTAATCCACCATAGCCCTGGTCACATTAGTAGCTCAGGATGACCTCAGATCATCTTCAGGTCGCGTTACATTATTTTTATTCAGTTTGTTTTCTAAGCTGTCCTACCCCCATTAGATCATTTTAACCAGAGTCTTGTTTTTCAGAGGACTCAGCCTGTCCTCACATTTCAGGCTGTTCTCCCTTCCTCAGTTGTAAGCAGGGTGATGGGCTAAAGGAGGCTGAACCATGCTGCAGTGGGTGGGTCCAGTCTTTCCTTTCAGGCAGTGTGCATGTGCAGAGTTCATGAGGCACCTCCCCTTCTTTCCTCAGTTTATGGGAATGATTCCTCTATCTAGCCTTTTCCACAAATTTATTATTATTTTTTAAATTAATTGCACAGAAAAGCACACAAAAAAGGAAGGGGTGTGTGGAGGTGGAGGATCAGGCTTAAAAAAGAACTGCAGACACACAAACCCGCCTCTCTTGAGTAACATGATGGCATCCAATAAGAAAGGAGGTAGATTTTATGCAGCAAAATGGGTAGAGACCCAAGTGTTCCATGGAGGCTCAGATTGATCATGGAGAAAGGTGTGAGCAATACAGCCCAGAGCAATGATGGCCTGAGGATTATCCTTAATGATCTATGTATAAACAGAACTGGTATGACCTCAGTTCAACTTACTGATAGGATGTCGTGCCTTATATAGGTGTGACCAGGGCCCTTGTCTAGCACCGAGTTTAAGGTTTCTGGTTGAGCTGCATTTTTATTATGCTTACATTTTCCACCACATATTGAGAAGAAAAACAAAACATTTGAGCAGATATGCAGGTTTTGTTTTTCAGAAACAAAACTAGACTATAAACACTACATTTGGGATGCATGCTGAGTTTAAGTATGTACCTCTGATGCAGTTTAGAGATCATTCTCAGGTGGGATTCTTCACAAGCTAATCTCATGAACATTCTAAGAATTCAATTAGATGTACCTAAAGATGCACCTTCTGGGCTAATTTGATGCTCTGAATTTCTCCCTAAATTTGCCTTTCTCCTGCTTCAAAGCCTGGGAATAGGCACCTCTTCCCTATTTTAGGTTTACTATCGCTCAGAGAAACTCATTCTTGTAGTCAGGTTGAGCTAGAAGCTACATACACACAGATGAAGGAAATATAGCCAATCACAGCATGGGAACAAATACAGGGGCACAGAAAGCCAAGCATACAAATGGCCAATCAGTGATAAGCACTCATTGTCAAGAAAAGTATTGGCAGATGTGGAGGTGAAGA
The DNA here is from genome assembly GCA_023333525.1 of Aspidoscelis tigris stejnegeri. Lineage (NCBI taxonomy): Eukaryota > Metazoa > Chordata > Lepidosauria > Squamata > Teiidae > Aspidoscelis > Aspidoscelis tigris. The sequence continues at coordinate 247,119,722 of JALMGA010000001.1, read as the reverse complement.
ACACTAAAGTAAGGAAAAATGAGGTAGGCTTATTCCTTTAACTGCTTGTTAGGTATTTTCATAATGCAACTACGAAAAGGATGCTTTTTCTTAAAGAGGCAACTGAAAAATGTCCTGTCTAATTGCACCTTAAGTTAGAAAAGGTGGATTAGAGAGGGGATGGGATCACATATTCAACACACAACCATTTCTAAGACATTTTATCTGCTTCTTGGTATGTGTGAAGGCAGCCATAATGCCAGTTCGGGGGGGGGGGATTGTAATGGTTCACTGTGGAAAGAAAAAAGCAGACCAAACTGTAACCCTAATTTAAGTGATGGTCTGTGTGGATACAGCCACAGTATTTTGCAAACAGAATTGGATATGGCCCGCCAAGATACAAATATCACTTGTGTATCTCTAATCCCTCATTATATAAACAACTGCTAGGACAGTCTCCTTTGATAAAAACTCATCCAAATTTCTATGTATTTTTCACCAGACCTCTGGGTATAGGGCGGGATAGAAATACAATAAATAAGTAAATTAAGTAAATAAATAAATGAGCAATGCAGAATTGCCACACAAAAACTTCACTTTATGAGCAGTTTCCACAGGGTGGCTTCCAGAAGCATCAAGCAAGATTTTTTAATTATTATTTATATTTACATTTCTATCCTGCCCTATACCCTAAGGTCTCAGGGCGGGTAACAGCATTTAAAATAAAACATGTTAAACATGTTAAAATAGAGTCTCATATATAATGGGTACACAATTGTCACAGGGCACTAGGTAAAGGCATAATTACATGGCAACTCATGTTTTCTGGGCAGCAAAGGCTTCCACTGACCTGCAGTAGTTATCCAAGGGGCAAAAGATGCTAAGCCAAAGCTATATTCGCTCTTTATAGGGCAAGTACAGACCATGAGCAGGCCCTGCAGGACCCAAATATGTGTATTGCTGCACTGTGTGATGACACATCTCCAAGTCCAGAGAAAGTAAGGAGGACTGAAGATACAGCGCAGGTGCATTAGCTGCACCTAGTTCCTAAATCGAAAGAGTCATCAGATTACAATGAAACAGGCCAAGAGACAAATTTGAGGTATTTCATATCTCCTTTTGCCATTGCACTGAAAAGAAGGAAATGCTCATCTGGATAAGGGAAATGTACACTGTTGCTGCTCTGTAGTGTTGAAGGCCACCTTATAGGTAATCTTATTCAGGGAACCATCTCTGAATAAATGAGCAAAGGATTCCTCTAGTGGCCTATTTCTGTAAAACACTTAAAGTGGATTTGATTACTGTAACCTGCTCTGAGCCAAATAGCTGCATGATGATTAAAGTGAACATATGCTTAAACTACAGTCACGTTCTTGCCTGGGGATGAGCAACTTCTCAACATTTTGCAGTGAAATGAAGAAGGAAGAAATGAAGCAGGTAATGTGGAGATTTTCCATTAAATTTCATTGCCAATTATTTTGATTGTCAAAGAGTATCTGTCACTCTCCCTCCCTGGAAAACAATATAGTACTAGATGGGGAGCATTAACAAGGTAATATTCTGTTCAGATGTCATATAATGGAAGTTTGTACTAATCAGTAGTATTTTATGAAAACAAGTGAATTGATTTTATGCAAGAACAAGTGATGCCTGCATCTTTATGATAACAGACATTATCTCAGGGCCTTTCTGCATTTGGTCCACCAGGACCCTGGTCACACTTTTAGTTTAGGACGACTTGAGGTCATCCTCAGGTTGCGTTACTCACATTATTTTTATTCAATTCATTTTCCAAGCTGGCCTACCCCCATTAGATTGTTCTAACCAGAGTCCTCTTTTTCAGAGGACTCAGCCCATCCTGGCATTCTAGGCCACCTCCGCTTCCTCAGTGTGAGCAGGGGGATAAGCTAAAGGAGGCAGAACCATGTTGTGGTCAGTGGGTCCAGTCTCTCCTTCCAGCCAATGTGCACGTGCAGAGTAAATGAGGCACCTCCCCTTCTGAGTTTATGTGTATGATTTCTCTATCTAGCTTTTTTCTGCATTATCATGCAGATACAGGCAGAATGATGAGAGATACGAACGAGAAAATGCTAAATCCTCAAAAAATAATTGGTTTCTGAACCATGTGAGGGCGGCCCCAAAACTCTGGTTCCTCCAATGGCTCCTTAAACAGGAAACAGCAAAGTTAAGTCATTAGTTGTGATGACTGAATTTGACTTTTCAGTGAGTGTACTTCAGTTTATCACTGAACTGCAAATTTAAACAGTGCTGTCCGGAGCTGGCCTAAGTGCAAAGCCGCTCAACCATTTATATGGTAAGCCAAGCACTATAGTATGAAAATTCTCACTCTCAAGAATTTGAGACTTCAGATACAATATGTGAAAAGATACAACAGAAAATCCAGGTGGAAGGACATAACCTATTCAGGTATGTACTAGTTAGACTTTTTTTTTTTACTGGGGGGGGTGCAAGACATGCAATATGACTCTTTTTTGAGTTACAGAAACCACATATTATATGAAACCTGTGCACTTTACATACACTTGCTGTGACAATTACATTTTAGTAACTATTTTATGCATGAATAGTCCCTGACAATTTCTATTCTAGAAATGTTTTGTCCTTAATTGCTTCCATTTTTGCATTTATTGTTGGCAGTGAATTTTCTTTTTTTCTTTCTTTTCTTTTCTTCATTCTTCCCTTCCTATTCTGCCCTATACCTGAAGGTTTCAAGGCCAGTTACAGCAATAGAAATAAAATATAAAATGAACGCACTGAAAACAGTAACAGTGCCTGAAATAGGGAAGAAGCTATTTCCCCAGCCAAAGGCTGAGGTAAATAGGCAAAAAATTCCTAGCTTAAGAACCCCTTCTTCCAGCACTAACCACAACAGCAGAGAAGTTAGCCAGAAAATGGAATCTACTAGGGGAAAAACAGGATGTCTTAGATCAAGACAATCTCATTTAACTCTTCTCTCTTCATCTCTCATTGCCATATGTTGGTGTAAGCAGCAGGTTCAGCTGCATGCATACCTTATGTTTGGCTCACTTGCCAAAAGTCACTTTAAATAACAGATATTATCAGTTGAACTGGTTTGGAAAGAGCCCCATGCAGATCTGAAGTAGCCATGAAAGACAGTAGACAGATCAATAGTTTTGGGGAAAACTGACTTTACTGTGCTAACTGTAGCTCCCTGTGCAGGAGCCCAGAATCCAGCTGTAGTATTCACAGAAACAGCAAAACCCCCTTCCTATGGAAGTCTCTCTATGCAGGTACCTTGTGCAAAGGGAAACTCTGCATAAGAAGGCTCAGCATATTAATTTTGTTCTTTAATATTCTGCTTCTTTAATGAGGCACACATTTATTGTCCTTACATTCCCTGCATATTCAAACACAATATGATTATCTCTTTTGCAACAACCATAGCTAGTAGGGTCATTGGCCTACAGAATTTACTACCAGGAGCAACTGGTGACAGTAACTACCCCAAATAGTTTTAAGAAAGGCTAGAGCAGCGGTTCTCAACCTGTGAGTCGCGACCCCATTGGGGGTCGCGCAGCCATTTCGGTGGGGTCCCGAAAGCTCCCGCAGGCCCCCCCGCGCCCCCCCGCCACGCCGCCGCTGCTGTGAGGAGAGAGCGGCGGCGGGGGTGGGTGGCAGTTGCCTTCGAGGCAGCAGCAGGAGCATCCCTGGCGGCGCTTGAGGAGAGGCGAGCGAGGCGAGGAGGATAGCGGCGACGGCGACTGTGGGCAGCTCCGGGCGGCTGGCCTGGTCGCTGAGGGCGGGCGCCCACCCGGTGCTATGCCTGCCTGCCTGCCTGCCTGCCGGGCGGTGATGGTGGTGAAGGGCGCCAGACCCGCACCGCCTGGTGCCTCGTCGCCCACCCCCTTCGCCCGCTGGAATCCGGCGTCGCCCCCCCCCAAGGAGGAGTTGCGGGTCGGGGAGGACCGAACGTGACGCCAGCGGCCCTGGCCCTGCCCCTGGGGTCACGGAGGCATTGGGAGCTTCATTGGGGGGTCGTGGCATTAGCCACGTTGAGAACCTCTGGGCTAGAGAAATATATGGAGGGCGGGTTTATTAATGGCAACTAGAATCAATGCCTAGGTATCATCTCCAGGTTGGAGAGACAGGTGGGATGCCTCCAAAGGTCACCTGCAGGGAGTAGAGAGCAGGTGAAGATATTGCTTTTGTCTTCTGCGTGTGAATGCCCAAAGGCCATTGGTGGGGCACTGTGTGGGATACGATGCTAGACTAGATGGGCTGTGGCCTGGTCCAGCACTGCTCCAATTTTCCCTTTAAGTAAGCATAGCTAGAGGTAATATCATACTCTCTTGAACTAATACCTCATCTGAATGCCTCACATTTTGCTGTACTGTTATTCTGTTGTTACCTAACCAACATCCAGTTGTTGATCAGTTATCCTGCTATATTTGGACATTCTGGAATAAAGCAAGGTTATTTTGGACTATCCATGCTTTATTACAGAATATCCAAATTTAGGAAAATAAGTGATCAACATCTGGATGCAGCCTTAATCTTCCCACCATCTTGCTTGCTTGTAGGCTATTCACAAGCTTCCTGTCAAAGTCCTCAGAAGCAAGCAACTTTGTGAACAATCCTGTTAGCCATCTCTGGGCTGTTTCGAAGGTGCCTCAGCGATGTCCCCTCCCCCGGTGTCTGGTCACAGCCTCTGAATGGAAGCTTCAATTTGATCTCACCTCATTCTGTTGATTGACCAAAATACAATTCAGCAAGATCAGATTGAGGCCGCCAGCTCTATCATTGTCTTGCCTTCACTGCTCTTGCAGAAGTGATACGAGGACTGCCACGGGACACTGAGCTATGGAAGGATAAAAGTAATGAAACTACTCCTTGGTGTATTCTCTTTAGCAATTCATTTTGGGAAACACTGCACAGCATGGACAGGAATGAATAATTTATAAACTTAAAAGCTATGAGGAAAAAGGTGGACGTACACAGCAAGCTGTTCCCTCATCTTTTTGAAGTCAGCATGTTGTCACATGATACAGCGACCCTGCCTGGCCATTTCAGATGAAAATATTTCCAGTAGTCTCCCACATGTCAGCCACAATGTAAAAACCATCCTTTAGCTTCCCTTTTTAAAATACAGAGCAGAAAATGGAAACATCCGTCAGGCTGGATAAAGTGGAGATGTCTCACTGAGGTGACTCAGTATGCCTCTTCTTTCCTTTTGTTCCACGGTGGCCAAGATGTTTCCAATAACTACAGTACCCTTGCTACCTGACAAAATGAATTAAAAACATTACAAAAACTCTTATTCTACCCTTGGAACCCTCACTGATTCTGAAAGCAATAGAGAGAGAAATAACGAGGGAAATGTAAATCATTCTATGCTCGGCCTCAAGTCAATCCTTCAAAAACCGTTTCTTCCTTATTGCTTAATTAGGTGCTAAGGTCAGTTACGTAGCTTCAGATTCCACCATGTTGTCCCCTTCTTCTGTAAACCTTCCAGTTTGTCTCTTCTTTTCCCAAATTCTTTTCCAAGCCTCGTTGTCTGTGACCTTTCATGTTTGCCCCTTTCTTTTTTCCAAATTCACAGACTACAATCCTCAATGTTTGCTCCCCTTCCTCTTTCCCAAGTCCTGCAGCTTGCAAGACTTTATCTTTGGCACCTCTGTTTTCCAGTCTGCACAGCTTCATTTTCTTCCCCTCCGAACCCTTCTTCCTCTCTGGTCTGCATAGCCCAATTCTCTTCATCTTGCACCCTCTAGGCATATCCACTAAATATCTCCAGAAACACAGAAGGTGGAGCTAAGGATTTTACATTTACTGTACAGATACATTTATACTGCTCTGAAAGTATTAGTAGGTAGCAATACACAAATTTAAGAAATAAAAGACTGAGTTCTCCTAAAAATCTTTGGTTTAAAATGGGTTGCTGCCTTAAGCCCTTTGTGCAACAAGAGTCACGATAACTATGAAAATTATGAAATAAAATGAAACCAAGTCAACACAAATGACATGAGAATGTGTCATAAATGGACATCGAATGCTTCAGAGCTCAGATTATTCAAGAAATCATGAAAACAAATTATTGAGTGCATTAAGAATGAAGCTGTGTCTACACTGAGTAGTGATGAATGCCGCTGCAGGTCATGTGATTCCCAGATGGGCGTGGCTTCTCTAGCCAGGCACACACCTCCAGAAGGCCCAGTTCAGCCCTGGAGGAGGGAACGGTGGCAGATGTTCGTGGCCTCCTCCAGGGTGAACTAGGCTTTCCAGAGGAGGGCGTGGTGTCAGCAGTGACAAGGCTGGATTTAGAGGTACAAGGGATGTGGCTGTGGGGTAAATGAGGCTGGGGGTGGGCAAATCCAGCCCTTGTAGGAGTTTCTACAAAGCTCAAATGAAGGTCGGATACATTCAATTTATGGGCAAATGCCCACAAATTTCGAATGTGATGAATATTTATTTGTGCACATCCCTAGTATCAACAGCTACTAGAATGGATGTCTAGGTACTTCCTCCAGCCTGGAGAGACCGGCAGGCCATTTGTGGGCAGGTGAAGGTTTTGCCTTTGTCTTCTGCTTGAGATGCCCAACATGGTGGGCCACTGTGTGAAACAGGATGCTGGACTAGATGGCTGTGGCTTGATCCAGCAGGGCTTGTCTTCTCTTCTTATGTGCTTCTGCCCCTCTCTATTTTTGGCAGTAGTGGGTGCTTTGTAGTGACCATGCCCAACGCCTTTTCTGATGTGATTGCCAGCAGAGACACTTCCCTTGCAGGGATATTTCTCCTGCTTTGCAAGGATGAGGTACCACTCCATGATACCTCCTGGCTCCAAAATGGAGAGGAGGGTGCCTCCTTTTGTCGGTGCCTCTTCTGGTTGCAGTACCTCCACCAGGAAGTGAAGAGGTAGCTTGATTTTCTCACTGATCAGCAGAAATCTTTCCAGCTTTTGCTTAGTTGTCAGTTTTACTTCTAGCATAGCAACAGACTGAATAAAGTGATTTGGACAAAATACAAAGAACAAAAGCAGATACAGATACAATCCTTATCAGACAAACATGGCCTTCCTTTTTATGTATGGGGCTGCAATACCTAGAAATTCAAAGGAGGGAAGAAAATAGCAACTGTTGTTTCAAACGTCTCCTACACAAACTACAGGCTTTAACCTCTTCATCCTCTTTGTGAAAAGTAATATTCTAAGCATTGCATCCTTATAATTGTTGATGGCTCCTATAGACGTTTATACTAAAATAGATAAATTTCTGTATGCCCTACACCAGTGGTGGGGCACCTTTTGAACTTGGTGTGTCAAAATTCGCCAAAACACCAAGTAAAACTCGGGTGGTGTCTCACTTTAAGAAAAGAACCATAATTTCGCGATATTTGGCCCCAGAGGTCACCGGGGATGGGGGCCAGAGGTCACCATTTAAGCAGCAAGGGAAGTAGCGGGGGGGGGGGAGCGCATGCAGCTTCCATGATCTAGAAGCACAGTGAAAGGTGGATGGGTGGCACTCTGTGGGGAACGGGGGGGGGGGGAGAAGGAGGTGGGGAAGGGAAAACGGTGAGGGTGGCAGCAGTGGGGGGAGTCATGAGGGAGAGGGAGGTGGAGAGGGAGGCTTTGCTGGCCTTACAGCTGTGGGGGGAGACAGCTGTGCATGGCCTTGTTAGCAGTGGCAGTGGGGAGAGGGGTTAAGGGAGGCAGGGGGATGGAGATGCGGGGGGAACATGGACATGTGGGTGGGGGAGAGGGGGACAGGTGAGGGGGATGCTAGCATAGGCCTCCTAGCAGCAGTGGGGGAAGGGGAGCCTACCTTCTTCCTTCGCAGCCGAGTCAAAAATAACAGTGTGGCTGACCAAGCCCCTGTTAAGGTGTGAGGGAGGAGGAGCTGAGACTGTATGTTTCCAGGAGGGCTGGATCAGCCACACTTTGCCTCTGGCCCCATACTTCTCTGTATGCGGCCACATGTCATCAAAAATGGCTACGCATGTCAGTGCTGACACACGTGTCACAGGTTAGCCATCACTGCCCTACACAATGCTCTCACCAAAATGTTAAGAACTTACAAAGAAAGAGACCAGATGGCAGTCAGAGGTGGTTTCCATTTACCAAATCAGGCGTATATCCAAAATGGTTCAACAGCCCAGTTCACTCTAATGAACAAGTATTCCAGCCACATATCACTCCTCACGTCATTCGTCATTCATTTTGTTATATGATGTTGAAAAAAAACCCAGCTCATCACTTTGCTGATGTCTTAGTACAGTCTGAAGGTGGGGTGAAGGTGGATTAAAACTTACCTATAAACAGGCTGAAGAAAGCAACTCTACTTCATAGCCCCCCCCAAAAAAAAAGCAGAGGGAGAAACAATATGTGGCAAATCATCAAAGCTTGTATTTCAAGCTAAAATGGGACCAGAGAGGACCATGGCTGCATCCAGAGACATTCTATACAGTGGAGGGAATGTGAAGTCCCAATTGTCCCATCAGACAGGAGGGTTGACCTTCCATCATCTTGCTGCCATATACAACTGTTACTGCACACTTACTTTAGTGCGGGAGAAACTCTTGCCGTGCAGTATCTACTTAAATCAGAGTATCATCCTAATGCAGGCAGTAGGATGAGAAGCACCCACAAGATACTGCCTAACAAAGAAATACAGCTCAAAACTCGATTGGCTGCCTGAACCCACATGATGCCTAAACTTTCATAGCTCCATACATGGAAGTACAGCGCTGACTTTTAGTAGGAATGATCGTTTTTCCTGGGCAGTGAGTATACTGTGATTTTATTTAAATGCAGATTTGACAGCTTATCAAGAAGCATCCAGACTTCTTGATGCTGCACGTTGGACTGTGCAGCCAAGAGTGAGCAGCCACCCACGATGGCTGATTCTTCGCTCTGGCATTGCTTTATAGCAGCACTACTGTGAATTTACCTAATGCTGGTACAGCGGCACTTGCTGTGCAACATTACATAAATTCAAAGCTTCCCGCCAGTTTGAACATGACGGCGAGAACAGCCAATGAGAGCTGAGATGGTAGCTCAGCTCCTGCTGGCTGCCCTGTCCCGTGTGATGTGTGCCTCGCCCCATGTGACTGCGCACTACACAGAAGTCTCGCAACTCCCTGAGCAGGAAGCTATGGAGGGCTGCTGCAGTATGGACGCTGGACTGCTGCTTTGCAGCAGGTAAACTGCGTTTTTTTTTTAATACTGCAGATTTAATCCACTAATCTAGAAGGCAACCCAGTTGTTGAAAAAAACCCAGCTCATCACTGGCGGCAACCCAGTTGTTCCCCATGTGTTTTTCATTATATCTATTCTAAACAAAATATTTTAAACACAACAGTGCTTCATGTAACAGATTTATAGCATGGTTTTGCTTTTACGAGGCTGGTAAAGTTTGACTTTATTTGTTTAATGAAACCTTGAAAAATTTAAATAGTGTGAGATGCCCCTCTTTTGAAAGCACCAGAACAGCTTTCCAAAGCTAGTTAGAGATACCAATTTGATGTATTCTGTATTAGCCCATAAAAAGCGGTGCAGTAGAATTATTCATTTAATATAGATTTTTATAGTGCCCAATCCTGGGAACTGTCATCAATTAATCTTAATCACATGGAACGTTTCACTCCTATTAATTTTGCCTCTGCTATTCTTATAAGCTGCTCACTGGGAAGGTAATTCATTTATATTTTCTCTTTTTACTTTCTTCTGTTAGATTTTTAAAAAAAGATTTTCACAGCATATTCTTATGGATGATGAATTTATAGCTCCAGGAATTTTTCTGCTTTGTGACTTAAATACATTTTACAGAGCATGGAAGTACTAACTAATTAACTATTGCTTTTATAATGTCATCTTCTTTTTGATCTTGTGATTATTGTTCTGAATAAAACTGGATAATCATTCCACACAGAATGATTCAACTTCATACAGATGAGCAAGATAACTGCATTGCTTGTTTAGATCTTTTTATATGCTCATTAGAACTAGGTGTATTAATTAGCCATGTCTAAGTGTCAAATATGTACGGTAATGTTTCTCACTCTCAGTTGTTGTCCTTTACCTTGTTTAGGATGTTTTACACAACTAAATGTTAGAATACAAAAAAATAAAAAGGAGTTAACCTCTGAGGTGTCTTTGACTCACTCGAGTTGACTGGGGTTGCCCCCACACTGGGCTTAAGGTATGCCAGTTAAGGCCAAAGGATGTGACATCCACACTCTGATGGTAGCCCTGGTCACGCCATCCTTTCTACAAAGTTGAAGAAGGACAAGGAGGATAATGGCCACACTCAGGCATTCTTGCAACTACTGTGTATATACATGGAGGTTGCATACACTTTTGACACACTTCCCAAGGATGTATTTTTCATTGTGCTGGAAACAGCTAACCACTAGGGCTATTTCTGGTGCGTTTAAAAATATGCCCATGTTGTCTCTTCTGGGGATATTGAATTACCTGCCTCTGAAGAGAGCGAGGGAGTGAGGTGTTTGATGCGGAGACACCATATGCCTCACTTCCTTGAGCGGAAACTCAAAGTCTATAGTCCCCTGTCATGTGTATGCAGCCTGGTTCTCCCCTTCACAGCACCACTGACTTACATTGGCTTATATTGGTAGACTGAGCCTTCAAAGTTCTCCATAGGTGGCAAAGTTTTCCATAGGTGGCAATTACTGTAGTGCATAATGTGGTTTTGTAGTTGTTTATGGGAACCAAACCATACCATTACATCAAGGATAATCTAACAGGAGGCAAGATCAGTTCATGGGATATCTTTCCTTCCAAAAACATGAAAGTAGGTGAACCATATACAGATTTCACTCAGTATGATCTATTGTCTAGATTTTTATCCTTTAAAACTGTTTCATCGAGTGCTAGTGTTGATCTGTTTTTGCACTGTTTGTTTTGGTTCCAGACTATATTGATGTGACTTCAAACTGTGAGCTGATATTGCTGATTTGGCAGCTTGCAAATTCTAAATAAATAAGAACAAAGAACAGCCAAGTTGCAAAACTGGACAGTCTGCATCAACTGGTCACTATTCCAGTGCTTTGAAAAAAATAAATCCAATAGATTCCATTCTGTTTGTCCCCCGCCCCCTTAGATTCAGTTTCATGAAATGCAGAATACTTGATCTATCTGGGAAGGTGTTGTTTTTTTGCTGCTTTTTAAAATAAAAGGGACTTGCTCTGTATTAAGATTGAATATATTATTCTCATGTGCCTCCATCAAAATTTTGCACTATGAAAGCTAATAAATTTTGCATTTTGAATACTTAGGTGCTATTTTGAAAAGATGTTGCATTATAGAAGAAGAGGGGGAGGAGGAGGAGGAGGAGGAGGAGGAGGAGTTGGCTTTTCTACTCTGCTTTTCTCACCCATTTAAGGGGACTCAAAGCACCTGACAAAGCTTTCTATTCTTCTCCCCACAACAGAACACCCTGTGAGGTAGGTGGGGCTGTGAGAGCTCAGAAGAGAGCTGTGACTAGCCCAAGGTCACCAAGCTGGCTTCTTGGAGGAGTGTAAATTAAACCTGGTATTCCCAGATAAGAGTCCAGCTACTTGACCACTAGACCAAACTCTAGCTAAGCATGTAAAACGGTGAGTACTTGCTTTAACACAGTACACTTTTTTAAAAATGGAGAGTCACTTCTTCAGGATACTATTTTCTCCTAATTCAGACTCTGTATATCCATGTTTCATAATAAATAATAAATTTATTTGCTTCAGAGTGCATTACAAATTAAGGACATAGTCAAATTCTGGTGAATTCAGTACATATTCCTATTTGCAACCTGTTTAGATCTCCAGTTTGGTGTAATGGTTAAGGAGCTGGACTCACAGGCTACGTCCCCATGCTGGCCATCTGGCACACTTTGGGTGCTGTTTGGGCAAGCATGGGCTGGGCACGGGACCGGGAACGCATTTCGGGTATCCCCAGCAATGCGGGACAGGTACGGGTTGGGCACAGATGGGGGCATCTCAATGAGAACCGTGCCAAACCCTGGTACAGTGGAGCAGTGACACTTCCTCTCTGTCCCTTCTCTCCTCATTGGCAGCCGGATTGTCGTCAGCCCACCCCTGTGCTGCATCCCCCCCTCCAGACAGCCAGGACTGGGGTGGGAAGCACAGAAACAAGTTAAAATAAACCTTCATTCATAAAAATAACTTTAAAAAAAATTAAAATATCAAAAACCACTATGAGGTTTAACGGCAGTAGGCACTTGAGCAGTTGTGTGCACCTCTGCTCCACCGGGGACCACGAGAACGGCTGTAAACTGAAAATCAAGCCTTTATTTATGATCGCCTTGCAGATTGGGGAAATGGGGGTGGCAAATGGAACAGAAATCAAGCCATTATGCAGCCTGCCTTGGCATTCTTGAAACGGGGTTGGAATTACCTCTGTGGAAATGGCAGAAAATTAAAAAACCAAGCCATTCTCCAGCCTGCCTTTGTGATCAGCATTTTTAAAAGTCAGCAACTAGATCTTCAATGGACAGGGCAAGGACAGCAAGCACTCCCCACCTGCCAATGATGTGGGCGCGCTAGCCCGTGATCATCCCCATGTGCGTTCTGGGTTCGCCAAGCAATGCGTGCCGGTCCCCCAAACCATGCCAAAACTTGTTTTTTCAGGTATCAAATTTGGCACCCTTCTGGCATGGTTTGGGAGGGGTTGGCACGCTTTGCGCGGACCAAATCCAAAACCCATGGGGACAGACAATGCCGATCCCACGCTCAGAACCGAACCAAACGTGCATGGGGACAGGATCACAGTCCCACCCACCTCACAGGGTGTCTGTTGGGAGAAGAACAGAAAACTTTGTCAGCCGCTTTGAGTCCCCTTAAATGAGTGAGAAAAGCGGGGTAGAAAAGCCAACTCTTCTTCTAGTTCTTCATTTTTCCAAATGAAATCTGATGCTTCAAGCCATAGGAAATGTGATAAAACCATATATGAACAATGTGGCAAGGACTTAGGAAAGGCAATCCCCAAAATGTAGGCACAGATGTAAAGTAAAAGGAGATTACATGCATATTTGGTAATGTAACAACCGATGAAAGAAATGGAACAGATAATACAGGAGCCAACTGACTGCATACATGAAATGAGTCTCTTGGGGAGAATGAGAATGAGAAATAATTTTTTAAAATAAATATTTATTGTATGAAGTACTATTGGCAGAAAGACAAACTATACTGTAATGGTGGAAAGATTGTGGAAATGGGCAATGGACATGTATGGGGATTGTTTACATTTTCATAGTTGGAAGGGACTTCTAGGGTCATCGAGTCCAACCCCCTGCTCAATGCAGGATTTCCTAAACCATCCCAGACAGATGTAGGTCCAGCCTCTGCTTGAGGACCTCCAGCGGAGAACTCTACTTCCTGTGGCAACCTATTCCACTTACTGACCACCCTCACTGTCAGAAAGTTTTTCCTAATATCTCACATACATTGATTCCCTTGAAGTTTCATACCGTTGTTTCTAGTCTTCCCATTTTGTGCAAGTGAGAATAGAGACAATCCCTCTGCACTGTGATAGCCCTTCAGATACTTGAAGACTGTGCTCATGTCTCCTCTCAGTCTTCTCTTCTGTAGGCTAAACATTCCTAGATCCTTCAACCTTTCCTCATAAGATATGGTTTCCAGACCACTAACAATTTTGATAGCCCTCCTTTGGACTTGTTCTAGTTTGTCAATGTCTTTTTTGAACTGGGTGCCCAGAACTGGACATAATACACTAGATGAGGTCTGACCAAGGTAGTGTAAAGAGGATAAGTTGTCATTGTACATGAAAAGAGATATAGGTATAAAAACTGAAGGAAACAAAGCCAAGAAGGGTTAATTAATATTGACACCAAAAAAGATTAAGAGAAAAGGGAAGGGATAATGAAAGATTTCCAGAAAAGAATAGAATAAATAATTGAAGAATAAACTAGGAGGGGAGATGGGGAAAATATAAAATGTAGGTAAAAATTGTAATCATTAGAATCTGAATTAATTAATTAAATAATAATTATATTAAAAAGACATAGAAAAAGCCATAGATCAGAATACATGCTTTGCAAACAGAAAGGTCATGGAGGCTGCCCTTCTATCTGGTCCAGAAGTTGCAACTAATGTGGTGGTCTAGTTGAACAGTGGCGCACCTCGCTATACAGACCAGTGTACCTGTCAGATTGCACATCTCAGTACAGACCTGTGGAAATCATTCAACAACTCCAGGAAAGGTCCTGCTGCAGATACCATGGGTTACGGAAAGCCGGCCTGTGACTAACCACAGTTAGCCCTTCTCCATGGTGGTGCCTGATCTCTGGAACAGACTCCCCTATGATTTTGAGGAATGCCTATTTTTCTGGCTTTCAGGTCATGAATGAAGATCTATCCTGGCAAACATGAATGTTTTCTCTTCCATTCTGATTTTAATAATGTTATAATTCAGGTTTTTAACTAGTTTTTATAATGTTTGCGAACCCCTTCAAGATTTTACTTTTAATGGGAATCAGTATAGAAATATTTCAAATAAAAATAAACCCAAAGTATGATTTTTTTTTTACAAAGGCATTATCCATTTCAATATAGGCCTAATCTGAATGATCCCCAAATATCCACCAAAATTTTTCTGTAGTGAGAAATGTCCCTTTTTCTGATGAAGGGAGAGAACAAGCCAGCTGGCAAAATCTGCTTTCCAGGTCACAGGAAAAAAGCTGCTTAACACATTAGCCAGTGTACCATAAATCACAACAGATGGGAATTATGACCAATTTCCCTTCTTGTTGCCTTACCAACAGGGCACAGTAATCAAGGTTACAGAACTCTAATAGTTAAACAAGACACTTCTGACCTTCATATTTTGCAAGAGAAATGAGATTTTCATAGCTCAGTATCAGTTACCAGTCAGACTGTACTAAAAATCCAAGCAACAAGAAATCAGGGCAGAAGATGACATGCTGGCAAATTAAGATGGAACCAGATTTGAGCAACAAAATCTCAACAAAATTATTTCTATTTTCCCTTAACAGGACAATTTGGTCTAAGGAAATTATTTGTCATTTATGCAACATGCTTAATTTTAATAATGTTGCACTGTCTTCATTACAACTGCCTTCTCTTCGGGAATAAATTTGCAGGCGATATATAGAAATCTTATTGCATTAGCAAAATTTCCGTAATAAACCACAAGCAAAAGCAGGTTGTAGATTCATGCACTCCCCTTTCTCTTCTTCTTCTTCTTCTTCTTCTTCTTTTTTTGTGTGTCCATAGTTTAGTGTCATAGTACGAATTTTAATTTACAGCAGTGTTTCACATTATGGCCTGAAGGTGACTTTTGGAAGAAGTTAAGATCGAGCAAAATTTGTTCAGCTTAGACCCTAGCCACTCACAAACTTTATCTCCTACTTTAAAATGAATTCTGGATGAAATCTGTATGAGTTTTGGGTTTAAAGAGAACAGACTAGGAAAAAAAGCACATCCAGTATGATTGCTCTCTTGTCCCAACACACCAAATAAAGTACCATTGCTAATATGCAAGAAGTTATATGTAATCTACCATGTACTGTTTGAAACTCATCTCCTGCTCAACTGATCAATTTCTGGCAGCAATCCGCCGCTATTTTCAGTTTTTTTAATCTTTCTCTGTTCCAGCACAAAAGAGCATTTGGTTTAGGAAACCTGCTGGCCAGTCAAGCACCCTTTGAAGAGCAAAAGATAATGCTGACAGCTTTTAGCAGAGATTTTGGTTGCACCCAGGCACTGGTTATTTTTCTGCTATATTTGGATATTCTGGAATAAACTATGAATATTTCAGAATATCCATGCTTTATTTCAGAATATCCAAATATAGAGGAATAAATAACCAACATCTAGATGCAGCCCTTATCTTGCTACTCCAAAGTCATTGAGGCTGTATGTATGAGTCCCTGTGATATCATCTGTGAGCTATACAAGCAAAATTGCTATTTCCACAGGTTAAAGTTTTATATATAGCCAGTTTGCTTCATATTTATGTTGTTACACACACACACAATGAAATAGACCAGATAGCATGAGAACTCTATAAGATCACTGCTACAAAAACTGCAAACAAGCAACTACAACAAAATCCCTAACAGAACTATTTCCCTCCCATAACCATCTATGAATGTGGGGCTGGAATCCTGTGTCACTATAGCTTATTAGCTACTTTATTAAGGAGGGGGGAGGAAGGGATACAATGTCATCATCTGTTGGAACATCCAAATCATGCTCCTATATGCCTACAATATAAAAAATAACTGAGGGAAGCACTGTGATTTGAATGCTTGAAAAAGTAGTGAAGAAAAAAGGGAATGGAAAGGGAAATTTGCACATTTGGCACATGACCCACATTTTTGTTTGATTTCCCCTCAAGGTAACTCTTGCTTCCAGCTACTCCTTAGATATCACACCACACCGTATCACTTCTCATCTATATTAACATATCAAAGGCTTGAGTGTACAAAAACAAACACAATGCTGGCTCTTGGGCTTCGTACATTACAGTATTTATTCCACTGTTACAAAGAAGGATACTAACTGAGTAATGCAGAGTCCTATCCTTTGTGTACATTTTTGGCCTAAGAAGTCAACCTGCAATTTTTCATTTGATGGGTACTGGGATTTACTAAGAATTTGAAGGAAACATATACAGAATTATTTGTGTCCAAATAGATTTGAAAATCTTAAAGGTATCTTAATATTGCTTTTTAAAACATTGATATACAGATAGCAAAAAATATAATAATGTCATTTTCTTACCACTTTCATCTAGCAAGAAATCATCCTGGTAACGAAACTTTTCAGGTCCACATGCAATGAATATGTCATCTTCACCAAAAAAGTCCTGAAGGCACATCACCTGTAATAAAAATGAAACTCACATCAACTATCCCAAACACAAACAGGTGCCCTGAGCATACAATATTTCTAGGGATATTCCAGATCACTTGAAACATTGGTAGGAAGAAACTGGTAAAACAACTAATGGTTATGTTTGTTTTCTAATGGACAACAATGTAAGATATCAAACTGGAACTCAAATCTGCAGTAGAAAATCTGAGTTAAAATTTGATATTCTATCTACTACCGTAAAACTTCTTAGTATCTGATGAGCTTTAATTAAAAATTGTGGGTCTTTTTGTTGGCATTTTTGGGGTGAGTTTTAACAAGGCCTGTTAAATAAAAACAGATAGGAATGTATGGGAACTTACAGCACTCTGTAAAAACAAACTTACATGAGAATAGCAGCTGCACAGTCATCCCTTCAATAACTGTACAGTTTGTTCCCCACACAGCACCGTGCTGCATGTAACTGTGAAGCAAGTAATTGTCATCCAAGGCCATTTCTGCACTTACCTCCAGATTAAGGTGATCTGGAACTTTGAGATCCAGTCCTTGCCAAATTGGGTCCACGGAGTTCCAGATCACCACAAAGACCCCAGACATCTGTACGTAGTGTTTAGCACCCAATGATAATGGCAATGAAGACCCCATAGCATGCCTCCTGAGGTCCCAATTAGGCCTGAGGAGGGGGTTCTAACCCTATGGCATGGCATAATTGGCCTGCATATGCATCACTCAGGGGTCACGTCCCCTAAACCTGCTCATGGATTCCATCCAGCTGACAGGCATGTGGAAGCATGCCCTGCGATCTGGTCTTTGTGGAGGAAGACTGGCCTGAAAGACACCATTGAAGGGGTCCTCCAGTAATCCAAATCTAAGGGCCCAAAGACCCCATTATGAATGGAATCCGGAGGCGCTTCTGTGGATGATGTGTTACTCATGAGTTCCTCATGGGGTCCTCACAGGGTCTTCCATGCAGAAGGTAAGTGGTGGTTCCGTTCCTATTGGGGTCTTCAGGGCCCATGTGGAAATGGCCTAAGAAAAATTGGGGTGAAGGGACACTGTATCTATGTAAGTCAAAAGCACTGTCAAAGGAAGGCCAAGACTGGCAATATGTTAAGATGTTGCAGAGTGGAGATCTTGGCAGTTTCTTCACAACAAGAGGAAGAGAATTAATTAGAAGTGTAGTGTTCTCCTGTTTCCAAATTAAGAGGAGTGCATGCTTCCCCAAAAGTAGTAGCGTGCTGCCTGAACACTACCTGATGGCCCTGTCTGTCACAATTAAAGCTTCCCTTGTCCTCTGTCAGAATCATAGCTGATCCTCATGTGCTGGGGGAGAAAACCTCCTCTGCTGGAGATTCCTTAAGTGTAAGTTTAACAGATAGGGGAGGTTACCTCCACCATCAGAATCAAAGCAGCATGGCATGCATAAGTCCATGAAGGTTCCAATACATGAAGTACAATTCACTATGACCACCAACAAAACAAAACAAAACACAAGGCTTTGCATCATATCCACTTCTTGGGATCATTAACAGCTGATGGACCAATATTAAACAGATGCCTTTAAGTCTAACAGTATGCTACCAATGTTACAATGGGATTGGCATGGAAGGCAGAAAAAAGTCTATGAAGATAATTTCTTAGTACTTATCTCAACATCTTTTAGTACCAAAAGAACATTTTAACCCAAGTGTCCCAAACCAATTACATTTTCTTCTTTGATACGTATTAAGGACCATTCCTGGTTATTGGATTTGTAAAGTTATTCTTTCTGAGTAGAGATGTGATAATGACTTTGCCCTTTTCCTAAATCTTTGATTTATTATCTCCTGAACTTGTTTCTTTTATTACTGCCTGTCAGAACACACCCTAAATGAAGCTAAGAACGATGTCAAAAGAATTGACTCATAGATAAGAGCTAGTGTTAAGTCTTTTCCATATTATGACACAGAAGTTGTCATGGGGACCAACATAATTGCAGGTGCATTTTGCCTATCCAGCAACCTGTTCTAACTTGCCTTGGCTACTCCATATTCTTTCAAACACTTAGAGCAATCAATCAAAAGGAACTCTTAACTTTTAGAGGGTCTTTCAGCACCTGCCCCCTTCACTTTGTCCACCTGATTAAACATATGGTGCAACCACATGAGGATGCTTCCAGGTGCCATTTTGGAAGGGCATCAATACTAACTGCTCAAGGTGGATTTTCCTGTCCACTCTGTAGCTGGAGAGGAAAAGGGGAAACAGAAGAGTGGAACTGACATTCTGAGGTACCTTTTAAACTTCCACCTTCTTTCAGTCACTTAAAATGTACCAGCAAGAATGAAGGATGTCATTTATTAGATATTCTGGGATGTTCTGCCATGGTCTAGAGCAAAGTTTGGAATCTGAGATTTTCAATGTAATTGTCTTCAGAGGATTTAACTGTGTGAAAACACTTTGGATCTTTCCACATTGGCCCGCCAAAAAATGGATCTATTCAATCCGGTTTTTGGTAATCCATTTTTTCTGGTAGATCTGTCACTATTTGTGACAGATCTACCGGACCCCTTGCGTCCGCACATGTGAGAGGAGGATGGATTGGGAAATGGATTTGAGGTGGGTGCTCCTCTGGAGCCAGCCATGAAGAACCAGGGGCCTCTGTTCTCTGGGCTCCCCCTTGCCCCAGAAGCCACAATCACGGCTTCTTGAGCCAGAGGGGGCTTCAGCCTACGCCCCCACTACCCACCCTGTGTCGGGCATGCACGATCCCCTCCTTACCTGCAGGCAGCCAGGCTGATTCTGGCTGCCGGGTCCCAGTGTGCTTGGCGCATGCACGCAGCACACCTCCCCATTGGCGAGCCACGCATGCCTGACACATATTGTCTATACCCTAACACATACTGTCTATACGTTAGATTGATACTCTGCATTTTGGCATTTCCTCAGCAGCAAGGATACACTACAGTTGTGAGATGTTCTTTCCACATCGCCTAACCTTTTCAATAGTCTAATGTGAGGTTCTTCTGGGTTCCAACACTTCACACCAAACTATTGTACTTTCTGTGCAGTAATTCAGAAAGAACTGTAATTATGGAATAACAGGGTATTGTGCTACAAAACTTACTTTTATCAGAATAATGATAACCCAGTAAACCAGGTTCAAATTCCAGTCCTCTATTGGGAGTAGAATGATCACGTCTGGCAAATCAGTTACAATTACAAAATAATTATGGGGTTTTTGACTCTGTCTGGATGCAGCCTTTAAGCCAAGCACTGATCCCACCCACCCGTGTTGAAAGGTAGGCATGTGCTAGGAATTCAACCACCTGAATAATTGAAAAGTGAAGGAAATCATGCTGCATTGTTATTGGCATACCCACAACAGTTTCTTTTATTTATTGCTGTCACTTCAAAGGGAGACAGTTTCCTGGTTTTGAAAACATCTTGAACATTTGAAAACAATAGTTATTGAGCTACGTCTCTACAAAAGAGAGGAAGAAGATATTAACAATTCAGTATTATACATGTGGGTGTGTGACTCATTTGCTCAAATTCAGCATTTATCCCTTTGCTGCTGTCTTTGGCTCAAAGTCATTCACTCACACCCACTTCATTGATCTGTTATTATGCATATCACATCCGTGGATTAAAGGCACTTTCCCCGCTTTCAACGTGCAATAGAAAAACATGTACTTCCTCTTTTGGTTTCTGGTCCATGTTACAAGATGGGATTTAGTCAAAGGCATAGAAGTTATCTGCTGCTTACACCTTTAGTCTTTTTTTTTTGCTGAAACAGCCCTCAGCAGATTCATTCTTACTGGGTTGGAAAGAAATCTCCATGGTGACATTTACATCAGCAAGCTGTAAGAGGGTTTTCAGTGAAGCAGAGGGTTTTCTTTTTTAAAAAATGGGTGAGATTCTTGTTCCAAGAAATGCCCTCTATAAAGGAGCCAAGCTACCAGAAATCCAATCCATAGCATTGTTTTGATCAACCTCCCAGGTATTAACAACACACATATGAAAAATGTGCAGAATTAGTCAGGGACATGGCAAGGGTGAAATGCGCCTTTCACTCGGAGAGTCAGAGAGGTCCCTCTTAAACTGTAAAGCGAAATACAAAAATGTACTGGGGACCAAGTTAAACATCAGGCTCCACAGCTATCCATAAGGTTCCTTTTTTAAACTTCCTAGGCTACCTCAGTTTTAGCGGTGAGCCAGGCTCCTTCAGAGCCTGTCTGCACTTAACTTGCTGTGATCCTGGCTGATGGGTCCAGATTTAACGACACTCTTTGGTTTGGATCATGGCAAGGCTTGAACTGGAACAGCCCCTAAACTCCTGATGACGATCATCCAACAGCTCTATATGGAGGTAGTGACAGCTTTAAGAAAGGATTAGATAAATTCATGAGGACAGGTGAATCAATGGCTGCTAATATGGATGCCTAGGTACTGCCTCCAGGTTGGAGGAAGAGGCAGGATGCCTCTAAAGGCCATTTGCAGGGTGTCAAGAGCAGGTGAAGGTTTTGTCTTTGTCTTTTGCTTGAGAATGCCCAGAAGCAATTGTGAGACTGTGTGGCCGGAACCAGCAGAGTTCTTCTTATGTTTTTATGTAGATGTTAATTACTTTATAAAATCTGTTGTACTGGGGCTAGCATGGAATTCTGGGAGCTATGGTCCTGGAACACCTGGAAAGCCACAGTTGAGCACACCCTCTCCTGTTGCAATCTGCCAGTCCCAAAGCTGGGATGTGAACATATTCTCAGATGGGAAACACAAACACAGTTTTAGAAGGCAGCCACAAAGAAATTAAAATGCTTTGAATTGAGCTTTATCATTTTACTTATTCATTGCACAAAATGTATCTTCCATATTTAACCAGTGGAACCAGGATGATGAATGAACACCCATAAAGTTTTTTAAAAAAATATGCCAAGCAGTAATTTATCTGCAATGAAATGCTAGAAATCTATATAAAAAAGATAAAATATTGCCAATGCATTATTTGGCTAATCGAAGCAGACAGCATTGTTGATTCAAAGGAGGCTTTCAAGATGTCCCATACAAACCACAATGAAGCAAGTTGTAACACTGGCACTTTGTGAATTGCATCTCTCATCCCACAAATGTTGCTAAGCCTCTTTTATCATCATTAAAATCTTACAGTGAAACCACAAAATGCTTCCTCTCCATTGTGAGCCATTTGGTCATGTCCATCACAAAGTTCTTCTGTGTCAGAGAGAAACTGAAGCCAGGCTAAATGCAGTAAAGTGTGTTCATTTTATTGCAATCCAATCCCCAGACAACCTAGTAATTCATCAGCATATGGTTGTGTGACTGAGATTTCACACACCTTAAACAATAAAAGAAGAACAAAATACCACACTGCTATTAGATGGTATTTCAAGGCAATCTGTTCTTAAGAATAGATTAGCTGTAACATTGCAAAGCAACATAGACTATACTCTACTAATGTTTCTGAATGGTTGGTATCAAAAATCTCTTGTGTCCAAAATAGTTTCCCTCTGCCAGATTTGCACTTTGCATTGCTTTGAAGAACAGTGCAAGACTGCCATTTGGTGGCCAGATCTTCAAGTGAGGAGACCTAACCCTATTCAAAGCATCAACTGTATCAGTAACTGTTAGTGAAACCTCTATTCATGGAGTTGTCCGGAACAAAGCATACAGGATATAATTCCAAAAGAAAAAAAAATGCCCTACCATTTTGCATACAATTTACTTGTAGTTTACATTACCTAATATAGCTCTTGGGAAAATTTTTTTAAAACCAGCAACAGAATATATTAATGCTTATTTTAGTATTTGTAGGTTTGCTATTTAACTTTTTGATAGCTTTTCTGAAAAAAAAATTAAAGACAAGGAAGATAGCACTACCCAGACAATTCAAACTACATGCATCTCTTATAAAAGTTTTTCTGGAAAACTATTGTGCTATACAAATCATGCAAAGGAAAACGGGAATGACCACCAGATCCTATAACTGCTAGTATTCATTTACTGGCAGCGATTTTCTTAAGGTGATCTTGCATACTTTGACATAGTATACAAGCAAAACTGTGCTAGGGAAAGCTACATTTTGGGTGGGGTTACTAAATAGTAAAATGAAGTAATAAAAAAAAAGCCTGACAACCCAATGATACTTTGCTATCAGTCTCAGATTAATAGAGAAGGTCCAAGTATTTTGCACTTACTGGTAGTACTTACCTAGAAAAGGACTATGGGTCTCCCTTCTACACATTAATGCAGTTTATAGGACACCTTGCCTTCTGCTAGTATTCTCCATGTACACAAGATCAAGTACAGTCTCAATTAGGAGGTCCATAATGGTCTCCTGATCTGGTCTAGTTCCGGACTACTGATAGATCTGTTTAAACAGGCCTCCCAGTGTACTAGCCAGTCTACTATGTGAGAACCATTTTGGTGGCCCAAAAAGGCATGCCACCAAAATGGGTACCGAGGGGCTCCAAGGCCAGAACCTTCATTGTCGGCCATCAGAGCTTTGCTCTGAAGCTAATTTGAGCTTTGGGGTTGGTGGGAGAGCTAGACCAAAATAGTTGTCTCAGTGTGGATGGCCTTGTTCTGGTCCACAACAACCTGCATCATGTTGGAGTGGATCACTGTCAGATGAATACAGAAAGGCTTTTAGTCTTTTCATAAGTACCTGGCATCTGAAAGATATTAGGTCTCCAGCAAAGTGAACTTGCATAAGGAATTCCTCAGTGTGCAAATACCTAAGCAAGACTCACAAAGACCACAAGGCTGCACCTAAATGCGATCACAGACCACCACAAGTATCCAGGGCCTAGATCAATCCCGAGGATTAGGGTTAAGGTTTCCAGTGCTTGGTTTCAAGGCCCTTGGTGACCTTTGATGCTGAAGAACTTTCATTCCTTGGCCTTAAAGTTTGCAAAGCATATGGTGCAGAGGCCATGCAAACAAGTCCTCATTCCCAGGCAAGTGTGCAGACTCAAGAGTAGACCTATCGTGGACCTTTGCAGAAGACATCTAAAAGGTTCAATCTCTGGTTACTATGTTTTTATATGTATATTTAACTCTGTCTCCAAGGATTCCAGGGCAGTGTGCACCATTCTTCTCTCCTCTATTACATCCTCACAATCTTCCTGAAAGACAGATTAGGCTGAATCTCAGTCAATGAGCTTTCAATGAGCTTTCGTTGCAGATTCCTGCATTGGCTCTTTCTGCACTGGCTCTTATTCCAGATTATATCCCAAACAGAAACCTGTCATCTGCATGCTAGTGGAAACTATGGCAGGCTTTGGGAAAGGCCTGCTGCAGTCTGCACCAGTATGTGGATGGCAGATCCCTAATCTGAGATAAAATCCAGAATAAGGCCCAGTGCAGTAAGGGTTATAGCTTCTAGCCTAAATTTTTAGTCAAAACACCATGCTGGCTGACTGTTAAGTTCCAGGCTGAATTATACAGTTGTGCATGTTTCATTAGTTGTCAGGGTTCCAAACTGCATAATCCTTTAAAAGCTAGAGCCAGCGTTTTGGAAATGTACAGGCGCCCAGTGCAGGAGACAAAGACTAGAATCATAGAATCATAGAATGGTAGAGTTGGAGGGGACCTCCTGGGTCATCGAGTCCAACCCCCTGCTCAAGGCAGGATCTCCTAAACCATCTCAGACAGATGGCCGTCCAGTCTCTGCTTGAAGACCTCCATCGAAGGGGAACCAACCACCTCCCGTGGCAGCCTGTTCCACTGGTTGATCACTCTTACTGTTAGAAATTTTTTCCTAACATCTAAACTAAATCTTTTCCCCTGCAGTTTCACCCCATTGTTTCTAGTCCTTCCTTGAGAGAGTGAGAACAGGGCTGATCCCTCTGCCCTGTGACAACCCTTGAGGTATTTGTAGACAGCTATCATGTCTCCTCTCAGTCTTCTTTTTGGTAGACTAAACATTCCTAGTTCCTTAAGCCGTTCCTCATAGGACATGGTTTGCAGACCATTCACCATCTTAGTAGCTCTCCTTTGAACCTGCTCCAGCTTGTCAGTGTCTTTTTTAAACTGGGGTGACCAGAACTGGACACAGTACTCCAGATGAGGTCTGACCAAGGTGGAGTAGAGGGGGATAATAACTTCACGTGATCTGGACTCTATGCTTCTCCTAATACACCCCAGGATTGTGTTTGCTTTTTTTGCAGCTGCCTCGCACTGTTGACTCATGTTCAGTTGATGATCTACCAGGACACCCAAGTCTTTTTCACATGTGCTGCTGCTCAGCCGAATTCCTCCCATTGTATATGTGCTTTTTTCATTTTTCTTGCCCAGGTGCAGAACCTTGCATTTTTCTTTGTTAAATACCATTTTATTAGTTGCAGCCTGTGGAGCCCAAGGCTGATTAATGTACCTGTTATATCTTTTATTGCATATGTGGTTATGTTATATAATGTACTAAGAGGAAAAGGCACTGACCAGGAAGGTTAGAGAACAGATGAGGAGGGGCTATGCCCAGCTCAATTAGCATATTTAAGAAAGGGGGGGCAGCCCAGAGAGCAACTAACCAATCAGCAGGGATGGAACCCTGGCAGAGGCTATAAAAAGGGCCTTCCTGTCAGAGCTGTTGTTCTGTGACTGGGGCTAGACTTAGGTAGAAGTTAGCCAGTACAGATCCGGGTCCTGAGGAGAATCCAGATAGGGATTAGGCAGGGTCCTGAGTTAAGAAAATAAAGTGAACTGCTTGTGTTAAAGTTGAACTGACTTAAAAAGTGTAAAGCATTAAAGTTACATTTACATTTGTTTTAAAGACTCTGCTTGAGGCCTGTTTCTGGCTCAGACACTCAAGGGAGGGGGAAAGAGTTGTCGTAGTAACGTAACAGTAATAGTGTAACCTAAGTGTTGGAGCTCGGCTCAGAAGGAGAAAAAGGCCTAGAAACCTGCTATTTAAAAGAGAACTTGAAGTCCGTGGCTATAGTGGCTGAACTGAAGAAAGTTGGACGCCCAGCTGGGGCCTAGTTTTTGGTGGCTGCCGATCGGGGTCTTCACACAGCCCATTGTTCGAGTTTCTCTAAATCTCTTTGAATCCTCTCTCTCTCTTCTCTGGTGTTTGCAATCCCCCCTAGCTTTGTGTCATCAGCAAATTTGATCAGTTTCCCTTCAACTCCCTCGTCCAGATCGTTTATAAAAACATTAAACATAACTGGGCCCAGGACAGAACCTTGTGGTACTCCACTTGACACTTCCTTCCATTTGGATGTGCAGCCATTTAAAGCCACTCTTTGAGTACGATTACTAAGCCAGTTTTGAACCCACTTTATAGTTGCCTTGTCAAACTCATATTTGATCAATTTTTCAATGAGGATCGCATGAGATACTTTGTCAAATGCTTTGCTGAAATCAAGAAATACTATGTCTACTGTATTTCCTTGATCAACCCATTCAGTGATTTTGTCATAAAATGAAATCAAGTTAGTCTGACACGACTTGTTTGATACAAACCCATGTTGACTACTGTTAATTATTGAATTCCTATCCAAATGCTGACATATGTGTTGTTTAATAATTTGTTCGAGAATCTTTCCTGGTATTGAAGTCAGGCTAACAGGCCTGTAGTTCCCTGGGTCTACCTTCTTCCCTTTTTTGAAGATAGGAACAACGTTTGCCCTTCTCCAATCGTCTGGAACTTCTCCTGTTCTCCATGACTTCTCAAAGACTACAGCAAGTGGTTCAGCAATTACCTCTGCTAATTCCTTCAGTATCCTAGGATGTAATCCATCTGGACCTGGGGACTTAAATTTGTTTAAGTTAGCTAAGTGTTCCCTTACTCTCTCAGTGTTGATTTTGTGTCTTGATTCTCCTAGTCCTTCATCAGTACAGTGAAGGACTGTTGCATGTACATTATCCCTCTTGGAAAAAACAGATGCAAAATAGGAGTTCAGAATCTCTGCCTTCTCAAGATCACTTTCGATCACTTCTCCATTCTCTCCCTGCAGACTTCCCAAAACCTCTTTGACTTTTCTTTTGCTGTTGACATATCCCCAAAACCCTTTTTTATTGTTTTTAGTCTCTCTTGCAAGCCTCAATTCATTTTTAGCTTTAGCTTTTCTGATACTTGCCCTGCAGATTGTACTAATTTCATTATATTCCTCCTTAGATATGTATCCCTCCTTCCATTTCTTAAACATTTCTTTTTTTCTTTTTTATCAAGTTTTTAAGTTCTAGGTTTATCCACCCTGGTCTCTTTAGATGTTTTCCATTCTTCCTTCTTTGAGGAATTGTTAATGATTGCGCTTCTAATATTTCATTTCTCAAAATATCCCATCCTTCTTGGACATTTCTATCCTTTAGTACATTTAACCATTTGATCCCTCCTAACCTCCTCCGGAGTCCATCAAAATCTGCCCGTCTGAAGTCCAACTTCGAAGTCTGAGTCCTCTCATGCTTTCCTTCCCTTATTATCTAGAATTCAAGGATAACATGATCGCTGCCTCCCAATGCCCCAGAAACTCTGATATCCTCAACCATTTCCTCTCTGTTGGTAAGAATTAGATTAAGGATAGCCAATCCTCTTGTTTCCTCCACCACCTTTTGGTACATGAAATTGTCAGCGAGAGAGGATAAGAACTTATTAGACTTGTGACTTTTTCCTGAGCGAGATTCCCAACAAATGTCTGGGTAGTTAAAGTCTCCCATAATCACTATGTCATGCCTTCGTGAAAGTTTAGCCATCTGGTCTAGGAAGAGGTCATCCATATCTTCTGTTTGTCCAGGGGGCCTGTAATAGACTCCTACAATGGTATCCTTTCTGTTGCTCTCTCCTTGAATTCTTACCCATACCGATTCTACTGAGCTTCCACTCTCTGAAACTTGAACCTCAGAGGAGACAATTTCTTTTTTAACATACAGCGCAATACCCCCTCCTCTTTTGTTAAGTCTGTTTCGCAGAAACAAGTTGTAGCCTTCAATGTTTGTGTTCCATTCATGTGTGTTATCCCACCAGGTTTCCGTAATACCTATGACATCATATTTATCTACCTGGGTCAGGATCTCCAGCTCCCCTTTTTTATTTCTCATGCTTTGGGCATTGGTGTAGAGGCATTTTAGTTTGTAATTGATATCTATTGCGAGCTTGCCTCCTCTGTTTTCTGGGAGTAAGAATATCGCCTGGTTTGATTGACTGAGTATTTTTGCTTGACTTTTTGTTACCCTTCCCCTTTTGTTTTAGTTTAAAGCTCTCCTAATAACCGAAGCAAGGCGCTTCCCGAATACATTCTTTCCTGTCCCTGTAAGGTGCAACCCATCTCTTGCAAGGAGTCCGTCATATAGGTAGTTTTCTCCATGGTTCAGAAATCCAAATCCTTGCTGCCGGCACCACCGATGTAGCCACTTCTTCACCTGATGCTATATGTTCCCATCCAAAAACCCTTGTTAAAACTCATCCTGAAATAGGTGAGCACCGCAGATTGGCAAAAGGCACTATAATATAGCACTTTTCTCCTATAAGGACAAAAGTTTCAATGGGACATTGAAGCTTCCATCACCTGCAGTATCCATGGAGCCTTCTCCCCTCCCACCATTCTCATCAGCAGCTTTTTACTCCAAGGTTTCCGGGCATGCTATAGGCATGCAGAGGTTTCTTGTCTGTCTGACAGGAAGTGTCTGTGGAGTAGCCGAGCAGTTTCCAGTCAACACATCTGTTGGGCCAGAAGTGACTGTTCAGGGACTCTGAATGGATTCTGCAGCTTCCAATCGCTGCTGCTGGTGACTCAGCAGTGGCTGTGGATGGATGTCAAAGCTTTTGCCCCATCTGGAGGCAGTCCAATACACACAACCAGTGGGTTGGTATTTCTGGTTTAGCATATAATACTTCATTATTCCTAGCCAGTGTGTTTAAGGACAAAAAAGGAAAATTTCCAGACTTTATGCAGAGCATTGTAGTGTGTGTGCATAAAGAGAGAGAAATGCCCTATCTTTCACATATTCACAGAATTATAGAATCATAGAGCTGGAAGGGACCACCAGGGTCAAGTCAAACCCCTGCTCAATGCAGGATTTCCTAAACAATCCCAGACAGATGTAGTCCCAGCCTCTACTTGAACACCTCCAGTGAAGGATAACCTACTACCTCCCATGGCATTCCACCTACTACCTCCCAGCATTCCATGCCAACCCCATTGTTCAAGGCCATCTGCTGGGACTCGAGAGCAGGAGAAGGTTTGTCCTTGTCTCTGCTTGAGATGCCCATGAGCATTTGGTGGGCCACTGTGTGCGACAGGATGCTGGACTAGATGGGCTGTGGCCTGATCCAGCAAGGCTTCTCTTATGTTCTTATGTTCTTATGGCAACCTATTCCATTGACTGATTGCCCTCACTGTCAGGAAGTTTTTTTAAAAATATCTAATCTGTATTGACTCCCTTGAAGTTTCATACCACTCTTCTAGTCCTTGGAAGCACATAAACTCTGCTTTGTAACGGTTGTCATTGATGCAAAGCACATGCACATCAGCACAGAAAATGAAGACTTTCCAAATGTTCAGACCGGGTGTCATGAAGGCAAACATCAGTGAAGAATTAGGCTTCACACCAGGGTGCTAAATTGTGATCTTCCAGGTGCTTCTGAACTATAGTTTCCGGCATTCCATGCCAACCCCATTGTTCAAGAATCTCTGAATGACCCTAGTCAAACACCCCTGCTTTACACAGCAAAATATACAATCATTTCAAACTTTGAAAGATGTTTGTTGTTTGTTTTTGCTCTCTTTGAACTCCCAAAAAAGGCATTTTTTATGGACAAGAGAGAAAAGGAGTTGCTGTCATAATTCTAATGAGCTGTGAACGTGCAACAAAGTGCATACATAAATGTAATGCTGTTCGTTACTGGTCTGTGAAAAATGCTGTCAACATTAAGCAATTCATACCTTATTCTTTTAATGACTGATACTAGTGATGAGCGCTTGGCAACTAATGGTAACTAAACAAAAACAAGATTTCAGACAAGACAGGTCTGAAAATGTGGTGACCATCAGGAAAAGAAATCTTGCACGCATTAATCATTTCCTCTAAGATGAAAAAATTTGTGGAACATGATGCCCAATACAAAGGCAAAGATCTGACATTTGAATATTAATTTCTTCAGTGAATATTTTGCTGGTAATAGATCTGTAAATTTTATCTCTTTGAAGCATCGAGCCATAGGCATGACCAAAAGAGTATTAACTCAGCGCCTTAAGCTTAAGTATTCCATCTTCTCTCTGTCCATATTAAGAATCAGCAGGCAATAATACCTTGAGCAACTGGGGCACGCTAACAGAAACAAAGCAAGAAAACAGAGCACAGATGTCAACATTTCAGCAAGTCTTTGCACACAATATACAGCTGGAAGGACTACAAAAGCAATCCACATGTGGTGATAATATAAGCATTTCATGGAATGATAAGGGCAATAAAAGCAGCTTAAAGTGTAAACCCCTGAACTATAAGACACCTTCAAATTCCAAAAGGACCTCTTGGGACTGCACAATGAACATTTATTCAGACCTTTTGTACTTCAGGAAAATGAAAATGGAGACATTTATAGTCTTTGGGGGATCTGAAAGTGGGACAAGGCAGAGAGAAATCCAATATCCCAGTCGACCAATCTGTTTTCTGATTCAAAATGAAGTTGTACTGGCCCCTCAGCAGAGTGAAAAAGGAGACGAAAAGAAAGTCAAAGTTGATGCACGCATTCCAAATTCTACAAAAGGTTCTCCATGAGTCACTGTGTATCTCTACTTTCCTTCATTTAATTTGCCAGGCCACATTTGTGCTGCAATGAGTAGCAATTAGAAATGACTTCTGCACGTATTTGATTTTCCTTATCTATCTTATTAATACAAAAGTTTGTGTGTTCAGGGACCATAAAATCAGAAGAACCCACGCTTCACACACGTGATGAAAGAACCATAGGAGTTTGCAACTGAGGAGTTATTTTAAACAATTTAATTCAATTTGTATTAGTTATAAACCTTTCTTAAAACTGAAAAGCTTTTTGCCTTCTTGGATCCATACTTCTAAGACAATGGGATTTAGAGTCTTGAAAACAACAAGGCAACCCTGCACTGGCCAGTATACCAGACCAGCAAGTATACTAGTCTGATGTGGTCTAAGGGAGACCTCACCCAGAAAGGAAGCTCCTAATATATCTACTGGTTCAGTATACTGACCACTGTGGTATCACTCTTAATCTATGACCATTTCATTCCGGCCTTTCCTAACTTTCAGACACAGTTATTATGTTAAAAGAACTCATTAAACACAATAACAATGTTTGTTTTTACTGTTGCAAACTGGCCTGAGACTTTTAGGTACAGGATGAGATAAAATGT
The DNA here is from genome assembly GCA_023333525.1 of Aspidoscelis tigris stejnegeri. NCBI lineage: Eukaryota > Metazoa > Chordata > Lepidosauria > Squamata > Teiidae > Aspidoscelis > Aspidoscelis tigris. Next base: position 247,088,568 of record JALMGA010000001.1, on the reverse strand, counting down.
AAATAAACAAATCAATAAATGTAGTGCCTTTGGTATCCTCCCCAAACAAAAGAAAGAAAGAAAGAAAGAAAGAAAGAAAGAGCATGGGAGAGTTTAAAAGCAAACCATCCCTTTTCCATTGTCTGGTTCTAGAGTCCCAAAAGGACTAGGACCCAAAACCGTTTCATCAGGAACCAGGATGTGTCTTCTCTATTATCTGCAGCAGTTGTCAATCAATCCTTGACTTCAAATATTAGGTAAACAACACTGAAAGGCCTGTATGTTTGATTTTGTAATGCTCCTTGAATATGAGCTAATTAGTTTCTCCTTTTTAAATGAAAGCTAAGAGTCTGGGGCTACCTGGTTTTGTGCAACCTGTGCTATGCCTTCTGTTAATTCTGTCAGTCACCACTGCCTACCACCAACACTGGTTAAAGCATTCAACCCTGGGGCAGAGCAAGGAATTGCACCAAGGAACATGTTCTTCATGAATATGATTCACAGATCATATTCCCTACCTTCTTGGCCACAGGGAAGTACTGATTTTCCAGGCCCCTTTCTGCACTGGGACTTATGCTGGAATATATTTCAGAATAGGGACCTGCCATCTGCATGTTAATGCAGACTATGGCAGGTTGTGTCTGGGATCTGCTATAATCTGCACTACCATGCAAACACTAGGTCCCTATTCTGGAATACAGACTGGAATGAAACCCAGTGCAGAAAGGGCACAAGTATCTCCTTTGACTACCTTTCCATAAGTGAGCTGCTGAAAGTTTGCTGGTTCCCTATTGGCAATGTTACTCCAAATATGACCAGTAACTTTCTGACAAACAGTAATGGTCCTTGCAACCAACATCTTGATCAAGATGTTTGGTTAGTGCTTAGATAGAAGCCTCCTGGGATTTCTTCAAAATGAAGGAAAGGAAAGAAAAAGGCAAGCAGGCAACCAACGATGCAAGGAAGACATGTGACTCATTTGTTGGTCCAAACAATAACTGGAAGCCATTAACTATATTTATCAATCTGAAACATTCTAATGGTGCTCAAATGGACTAGCCTCCATAGTTGAGCCAGGATGGGGCACTCACAATGCCTAAGGCTCTTAGCATGGGCCAAAAGCAGCCCAGTCATATACTTCAGGCCAGTGCTGCATGTTGTAATCCATGATTTAAGGAGAGACCCTTCTAGTCCAACAATATCTAGACAATCAATATTAGGAAACATCACCTTCAACAACATCTCCATGCACATTTGAAGCAAAGGTATCCTTCACACCAAGGCTAAAGGACAGCAGGTAGGAGGAAAGTTCTGAACAAAAGCTTCACTTTCATCTCCCTGAATCATGCTCTGATCCACAGCTGTACTATAACAGATACACCTGGTGATTTCTGACCAGGCTGGAACATTGTTCTGGGAATAATTTTCACCAGGCAGAAAGTAACATCACACAGGAACGAAAAGAAGTTCCACTGACTAGATCCATGTTTTCAATTAGGGTTCCTCCAGATGCTGTTGGCCTACAATTCCGATCACGCAGAGTCTGCAAGGACAGTTTTCAGAAATTGTCCTGAATATGAAGACTAACAGGATCTGAGGGAAATCTTGATCTAGACAGTAGTGATGGTGCATTAAAATTTCAACTAATTCTGAATTCTGTTGTTACCTGGGCTTGTTATTGACAGGTATACCAGAGGGATTTTTAAATAAATGCAAAATGGAGTTATTTAGTATTGTGTTGTGAAAAGACACATTGATTCTAAATTGAAGGCAATGTTGGTTTGTTTATTTATTTATTTATATTTATATCCCGCCCCATACCCTAGGGTCTCTGGGCGGCTTACAACATTTAAAATACACACATATCAAGACTGTATAAAACAATGCTAAAAACAATGCAAAACTTTAAAAAAAAACCCAGCATAATAATAATATTGTGGGAAAAAAAAGTTTAAAAACAGTAGAGTGTGCAATGGGGGGAAGCGGAGGGGACATTTAGCCAAAGGCCTGGGTGAAAAGGTACGTCTTCACTGCCTTCCTGAATATAGACAGAGAAGGGGCCTGACATACCTCCAAGGGGAGACCATTCCACAATCTAGGGGCCACTACCGAGAAGGCCCGCTCCCGGGTGCCCACCCGCCTAGCTGCTGAAGGCGGGGGGATAACCAGAAGGGCCTCCCCTCCAGATCTTAGAATGCGGGCAGGTCGATATGGGAGAAGGCGCTCCTTTAGATATCTGGGGCCCAAGTCATTTAGGGCCTTATAAGTCAAAGTTAGCACCTTGAATTGGGCTCGGTAGTGAATTGGCAGCCAGTGCAGTTCTTTTAGAACCGGCATAATATGTGTCTGGCTAGATGTTCCTGTCAGCACTCTGGCGGCTGCATTTTGCACTAGCTGCAACTTCCGAACCGTCTTCAAGGGAAGCCCCATGTAGAACATGTTACAATAGTCCAACCTGGAGGTTACCAGAGCGTGGATAACTGTGGCCAGGTCATCTCTGTCCAAAAAAGGTTTCAGTTGACGCACTAGCCGTAGTCGGGAGTAGGCACTCCTGGCCACAGCCTCCACCTGAGCTTCAAGTGTTAGCGCAGAGTCCAGGAGTACCCCCAAATTTCGCACCTATCCCTTCCCAGATATTGCAACCCCGTCAAGGACAGGGTATCTCCCAACTACTTGGACCCGAGAGCCTGTAACACACAGCACCTCTGTCTTGTCTGGATTCAGTTTCAATTTATTGGCCCTCATCCAGCCCATTACTGCCTCCAAGCACCTGTCAAGCACTTCAACCACCTCTCCTGATTCAGATGGCACAGAGAGATAGAGCTGGGTATCATCTGCATATTGATGACACCTCACTCCAAATCTCCTGATGATCTCTCCCAGCAGCTTCATGTAGATATTAAATAACATGGGAGATAAGATTGACCCCGGGGGAACCCCACAAGTAAGTTCCCAGGGTGTCGACTCCGTCTCTCCCATCACCACTAGCTGAGATCGGCTCTGGAGATAGGAGCGGAACCAATGCCAGGCACTGCCTCCAACTCCTAAACTCCGTAGCCTCTCCAGAAGGATACCATGGTCAATGGTATCAAAAGCTGCTGAGAGGTCCAGGAGAACCAGCAGGGTAGCATTACCCCTGTCTTTCTCCCGGAGAAGATCATCAACCAGGGCGACCAAGGTGGTTTCCGTGCCATGACCGGGCCTGAAGCCAGATTGAAATGGGTCTAGATAATCAGCTTCTTCCATGCATGCCTGCAGCTGAACAGCAACAACCCTCTCTAGAACCTTGCCTAGAAAAGGTATGTTGGCCACCGGGCGATAGTTGTTTAAGTCTTCTGGATCCAGGGAGGCCCTCTTCAGGAGGGGGTGCACCACAGCCTGTTTAAGGGCCAACGGAACCACCCCCTCCCTCAGAGAGGCATTTACCACTTCCTGGATCCACCCGGTCATACCTTGCCGGCTAGTTTTAATCAGCCAGGAAGGACAGGGATCCAGGGATAGTGGTTAAGCACAATTTTTATAAATCAGAGCTTGGCCAAGCCTAAACAACTTCAATAGTAAAAATGTAAGAAGTGACACTGAAAGACGTTTAGGCTCTGATGAAACAGGCCACTGAATGCAGCAATAACCACTGCAAAGATGATAAAGGATCTGTCACACCAGCCTGTCACACACACGCTGCATCACAGGAACACACTGCGAGGCATTTTATGGCTGCAAATTCAGCTGATCGCCCTTACACTGTGCCAATGTAGGACATCAGTCTGTCAAAAGGAGAGGACCCTGTGGGATTCCAGTGAGGAAAACAAGGTCTAGGAAGACTCTAGCTGCATTTGACTTTTCTAAAAGCAAAATCCACTGAAGATGGATATCGCAGCTATATCAAAATGCTTAGCTTCCCAAAAGAAACCTTGGAGCACAACGTAACAGTCCAAAAACTGCTACAAATGAGATTCTAGTGAGATTTTTTTTTTATTAGTATTCACTGGGAAAGTCCAAGTAAGATAAATGCTAAAAATTAAACACTCATGGCAGCCGGCTCTCACATGTGGCTTGTCTGTGTCACAGTCCCTGTCTAGATGGGAGAAATATAGTGCTATTGTGGTGCTGTTATGGTGGGGTTGCTTCACGTATCACAGTCAACCCCACCAGAGAATGGCTTCCCCCCCTAAAAATAATTTTTTACTATTGCTGGTAAACCTAGCACTGGTTGAAGGTTTTCCAGCAATAGCACTTTTTAGACTATCCACTTACCTTCTGGATGGAGGCAACATGATAGCTCCATCCAGCAAAACTGGTGTCCACGCATGTGCAAAAGTGATGGCAAGACCACCCGCACATTCCAGACACCTGGGCGCATGTGTTGCTTAAAACGTGCAAAGACAGTGCCAATTGCCGTGCTTTCTAGTTAACAAGGAATAAAGGCAGGGGATCAATATCCCAAATTATCCCTTGCTAGCAGGCTATTCGGCTACAGTCTTGAAACCTTAAATTATTATTCAGCACTGAGCCATTCTGTTTGTGCAGAGGTGCCAACTGGTGGGTAACTGTGTCCAGTGTATGCCGTTCAGTAGGATGATACGATAATCATCAAAAAGGGAGAATGTCTAACATCTCTGAGATGTGTGAGCTCATCAGCTGTCAGTTTCTGAATTGTTTGCTTTATTGCCATCAGCAGTACTCAAGAGAGAAGGCCTATAGCTTTCTTAATAAGAATTGATTTTCTGCCAAGTGCTGTATTTCAGTGTTGTTCAGCTGCTATTTCATTTCGACAGAATTTGTTGCCAGACAATTCCAGGGAGAACAATCTTAGCCACTGTTATTTCAGTGAAGAAAAAACAAAACAGAAATCCAAAGTACAGCAAAGCCATGTTACTTTAGTATGTGGGCTGTTCCCCCACACACATTGTCCTCATCTGTCTCTGAAGGTAAGCAGGCACAGTCCTGCTGAGTAGCTGGATGAGAAACTGCCTGCGTTCATTGGTCCCATCTCTCCTGATGGGAAACTGCCTAGGTATATCAGGTGTACGGTAGACCTGGAAGTTAAAAGTATCCCATAAGAAAACAATGGGGGAAAATATACTTCTGTCAGCAACAGCTTTCTCCACTTGGTGTCGCTCTATGTAAAATCATTTCTTTTATCCTGTTGTAATCTTTTATTTTCACACAAGGTGGAGCTGCAAGATAACTAAAAGTATATGCAATCCAACCCAAATTTCTCTCAGGCATGAAAGAATATAATCCTAACAATAGTCTATACCTTCCATCTAAACATGTTCATAAACCATCATTAGACGTTGTTTAGAACAATAAGCCAACATGTATAGTAAGAGAAAGAGTCAAGAAAGGGACAAAAGCAATCGTTCACAAACAGCATTTATTTTAAATCCTGAGGTGGTGTTTTCCCTCCAAAGGAGAACTAAGCATGATTACAATTTTCAGGCTGCTAAACACACACACACGCACACAAAAAGATGGAAAATGCTGAACAACTCCCACACCACCACACCCACAGTGCACAATTTAGGGGGCATCCAGATAGGGGTTGTTTAGTTTGTGTGTGTGTGTGAATATGGGATGCCTCAAAATTAAAATATGGAGCTTGCCTTTACTTTGCTGTATAGGAGCTCCACAGTGAGAATGGATCGTCCTTGCATTCTCTCAGTTCTTTGAAGCAGCAGGGATTCACATGTTCTTGAGTGAGATCTTGCACAGTTCACCCAAACACCCAGGAAATGAGGAAAGGAAAACTCTGCTGCCAATGATCACAGAAGAATTGTTAAAAAAAAAAAAAAAAACCTTTGGAGCTTTGGGCTTTACTTTGCACGTACTGTGGAGCATTGCAAAATCTGTCCAGCAATAACATTCAATCATCTAAATTTCTTCTGTGAGAAATTTTGATCGAGAATCAGCATGGGTGTGGTGAAGCTTCAAGTCACAGCTAATGGGAAATTCAGGCTGTCCAATCAAAATGAAGTTAAGGTGGAAATTGGCGGAACGGGGTGGGTTATTTAAAATTACTTTCTTGGCACTATACCGTATGTGCCAGGTTAGCTACCTTGAAAATGCACTACTCAATGATATTGAAGGTAAGTAAATACAAAATAACAGAAAATAGAGTAATAAGTAAGTGATGTCTGTAGGTGGCCATAGCAACAATGTTTAAGCATGTGGACGTATATGCTATACTGAAGATTTTAAAATTATGTTTTGATCTCTCAATCTCAATCAGACAAAATGCTAACAATCAACATATTTCTCTTTAAAATGTGTCTCATCAAATTATATATTAGTTCCCAGTACTTTTTTGCTTTTTCGCACATCCACCACATATGGTAAAAGGTTCCTTCAACTTTTTTGCATTGCCAGCATTCCGTAGACATATTTTGATATACTTTCCCTGATTTATGAGGTGTTAAACACCATCTATACATCATTTTATACATATTTTCTTTCAATAGCATACAAGATGTAAATTTCATATCTTTTACCCACAATTTCTCCTATTGGTCCATTTGGATATTTTATCCAAAATTTCTTGCCACGTAATCATACATTCTTTGACCTGTTCATGTTCCATTTCGATCTGAAGTAATACTTTATACATCTAACCAATCGTTCCCCTTTCAGCCTCATTTAATTTTATTTCTCACTCCTGTTTTTCCCATTCAAATAACTGTGTGTAAGTAAACCACTGTATATTTTTCCCCTCTTGGCTTAACTATTCTCTTGTTTTAATGTCGTATTCATTAACATTGTCTTTTTTATATAACATCTTCATATTTCAACCAAGCTCTTCCTTCCTCAAACTCCTTTAACAACCCTTCATGTGGTGATACCAAAGCGGCATTTTCCTGTAGAAGTTATTTTTATAATTCAACCAAGTTTTATATAAAGCATTTCTCACAAAGTGATTCTTAAAGTCCACATTTACTCTCAGAGTTCTTGTATATTAATATTGGTGCTTTCCACTTACCTCAATCACTGCTTGTAGAAGGAGATACAGCACATTGCTTTTAAATACTGCAAAGTGTTTTCTGATCTTGTGACCTTGAATTCAGTTAGACAATCTTTTTAGTATTTTAATAGTAACAATGCAAGGCCATGCTCTATCTAGATGTGGAATAATGCTAGAAATCATTTTGTATGCTAGCTAAAACCCATAGTAAACTGCTTGCCACTGCTAACTCACATGGGCGCTTACCATACTGACCAGCATTCCTTGCTTCTTTATTTGTGAAGCCATTTGTGACTCTGCAAATCCCTTTTCAGGATCAATTATCTTCTTTAGCATTGCCTTTTCTGAACCATCTGCCATCACAGCTGCAAGGGTCCTGGGCTGTGAGCCCTCCTGCTCCATCTTCAGACATTTCTTTATCAATCCTTATCATTTCCCCCCAGTTTTATGCATCTGCTATAGACCAGGTGTTTCCCCATAGGATTTATCTTGGCCCTACAATATCTACAACATTCAATGCACACTTTCCATTAAATGAGAGCCCAATGCTCATAGGGAAATTTGCACTTAATTTAAAAGGCAAACCAAAACAGTAAGTAAACTTTAACAACCACTTAACAGAATTTTCATTTGGCTAAAACCAAAAAGAAAACAGAAGACTTCTTTACACTAATTTGGGCTTTTGAACCTGAATACTGTTTGCACCAACCATTAGTATACACCTTTGTATACACAAATTTGAACATGGATTTCAGCAGTTTCCATTGTGGAAAAACTGGCTGGGCTGGGCCTCACTTTAGAAACATCTTTACAGAACACACCAAATACTATCTGAGCTTCACTGCTTATTAAAGCTTGTCAAATGTTTTAGTTTTAATAAATAGAAGCAGGTACATCTGACTTTCAATGATAGAACCCTTCCAAATGAAACCCTAGAACTGTGATAAAATGCAAATTTACTGTATTTAAAAATATTTGACAGCAAGTAAATGCCACATCAACCTTCAACTGACCTTGCAGGATGATGCTGATATATGTACAATTTGTCCTGTGAAATTACTGCAGGAGCGTTAGAAGCAACTGGTTATTTTCCTGCTACAGTGTTAACATCCCTATCTTGACAAACTGTTTCCATGGTGATTTCAAATGAATATTACCCATGTTGCAATGAGCCTCTGATTTCATCTTGAACCATTAGCCGTTGAGTCACTTGTTCATTCATTATTCATGCGCAGTAAGGAAGTAGCTAAGACCGACAACACTGGAACAGATTAGAATGCACTCAATGCAAGTTAGGAGAGAGAGAGAAAACTCTATGATTTTTTAAGAGCAAATTTTCACTGGGTCTACCTAATATCTCTTTTAAATCATTTTTTTCTAAGCCTCTCAAACATGTCTTCCATATAATGTAAGGAGTGCACACAATAAACTGATTAGCCCCCAAAACACAAGTTAGAACATAAGGAGAGTTCTGCTGGATGAGGCCAAAGCCCATCTAGTCCACCACCATTTTGTACAGTAGTTCACCATTTTCTTCTGGGCATTTTCAAGCAGAACTCACCTGCTGTCATGGCATTTTCTTCACCGGTTGTTTCTGAATATTCACTTTTTAAAAATACATCATAATTCAAAGCCAGTCCACTTCATAAGATGAAGGGTTTTCGTACCACTAAAAAGGGGAGCCAAAACGTAAGTTCCATAGAATCATAGAATTGTAGCGTTGGAAGGGAACTCTAGGGTCACTGAGTCCAACCCCCTGCCCAATGCAGGAGATCCTAAACCATCTCAGACAGATTTACGTAATAACTGTTGAAATGGAGACACAATTCACCACAGTTGGAAAGGCTGTGGCTAAGCAATTTTCATGTCTGCCAAGAGTTCTAAGGACAGAGAATTCAAAGAGGTAGTTGTGTTAGTCTGGATCAGTATTTAAAAAAGAGTGTCTAGAAGCACTTTAAACTAACAAAGAGAAGACGTTGTGGCCAAACCTTTTGTAGGCTGTGGGACTTTTTGCACTTGGCCCTTGGAGATGTTCAGCATGGAGCATCTGCATATTACGGAGCCACTTCCATCTTGGAGTGGCTCTGGGTGTGTGCGGCCGCCCCTATGTTTAATAGCTGTGGAGCAGTAAAGACTACTCCACAACTATACTAGGAGCACCAACAGCCTCCTACTACAGTTCCAGATGTAGCCTTCAAACCTACTTTCCTGCAAAGGCTGTGTGCAGGCGAGGTGGGACAGGAACAGCTGTGAGGTTGCGCACCATGTTGTTTGATCACCACAATAATGTCTGGCCACACATGGCCATTGCTGCATGAGGCAGTCTGCTGCAGGGTAAATTTCAGGTAGGTTCTGGGTGGGGCTAGTGTTTGCAGTGCAAATGCCAGTCTCCATCCCTGATCTTAACTTCCCTGGGACAGTGCCCCAAGAAAGTTAGGCACAAAACAGCTCTATGCCTATTTCATTGGATGAAGGTATTACTAGCCCCCCTCTGTCTACAGATATGGTGCTATAGAAGGGATGGGGTCATCATGTCTCACTGCAGTGCGCTACCAGAATGCTTGGACAAGGCATTCAATCTGTACTTTCAGGAAGCCTTGAAAAGAGGTTTTGTGGAATACCAGTTGCATTTAATAAGTCTTGCCATGGTTGGCAGTATGTGGTTGCTATTTTTTAAAAAAATAAAAATAAAAATCCAGAGTGGCTTCAGCCAGGGCCTAAAAACCAGTGTGACATGGAAGTGGATTGGATTGTTCCCACTATGGCATCCCACTGAAAGATAATTTTGTGGTCTGTCTGGGTCAGTATTTTTGTTGTTTTATTTTTTTGCTCCAGCACAAAGTAGAAATGGTATAGTAAGGACTGGTAAGAGGATGACATACAGGAGCTGATACCCATGCATGCTTTTATGTCTCTGCACAAGGAAGCAGTCCACAGAAAACATGGATTTTTACCTTTAAAGGTAAATGCTGCAATCAGAAGTAGAGATGTTCATGAATGAAAATTGGATGTTCATTCATTTGTTCAGTTCAATGTAGTTTAATCAAACAAACAGTTGTTCACATTCAGTTTCAAGCTTGTCTGAAAACAAAAAAAAGGATTTTTCAAGGGCAAAACCACAACAAACATTAACTGTTTGATCAAATAGTTGATGTTTGTGAGGAAGGAACTGGATCGGTTCAACTGAATTTCTAAATATGCAAATTGCCACTTGTTCAGCTTGATGTGAACATTCATGAGAGCAAAGTGTTTGATCAAATTTTTTAATGCAAACCAAACTTTGCACATCTCAAAATTTAGGTGAGTTCTAGCCACTGTGGAAACTGTTCCGGTGCATAGTATAGTTTGTGTGTAGCTAGGCTTTTATAGGTTATTGTTTTTAAATTGGTAAGAAAAGCTCCCCTAACAGGAATGAGAGAGAGGTTGCCCTCTAGAAATAGATCTCCAAGCAAACAGTGCATCTGCTACTCTATACAATAACCTTATGCTCCTAATCTGCCCAAAGAGTGTTTGTTCTTTAAAAAGATAATCTGCCTTCTCTAGTGTAAACAGATACACCTTGTATTCCAGTTCATGAAGGGAGTGAAGAAGCTGGAACTCCAAGTGATTGTCTTTCCCTGCTTGCTGTAGGATAAAGGATCATTTCTAAATTGCTGGTTCTCCCCTTCCTGTATGAATCAGATCCCAGGTGCTTCACTCTATATTAGAAAAAACAGGTAACCTAAAAAGGCAACAAATGTGTAGGTTCACCATGTTGGAAGTTCTGGATGCAGAAATATACTTCCGAACCTTGTATTATATTTTAATTTAAATTATCTCTTTAAATTAACATGAGGATGGCAGACCTTTATCCCAGGATATAGTTTGGAATATGCCCCAGTGCAGAATGGACCTAAAATTCCACCTCTGTTCTCTTTTGCCAAAGGCAGAACTTCATTTCCACCTCTCAGTTAAATCAGCTCTAACTTTCTAAAGCTTTGGAATATTCTTTTTTTTAAAATCAAAGCAATGAAAGTTTTGAAAAAGCATTTCAATTCTGGTCTATTGTGGAGGAGATAAGAGAGAAAATGGCATAAGATGGTAGACTTATCTAAACTGACAGAATCTCATTTACATTTAAAACGCCCCGCAGGCCACATCCGGCCCGCGGGCCGTATCTTTGACATGCCTGGTGTAGGTGATTATCATGTAGAAAAACATTCAATATTTTCCTTGATTTCTACAGAGATACACCAACAAACAAGTGCCTTCTTCTGGGAACTTCCATTTTCCTGGACTCTTTTTTAAGATCCAGGAGAACAGTAGGAATTCTATTAAAATGTTTTGCATATGCTTTTATGCAGAAAGGTCAGTTTGGTCTAGTGGTTAGGGAGCCAGACTCTTATCTGGAAATACCAGATTTGATTCCGCCCTTCTCCACAAAGCCAGTTGGGTGACCTTTGGCTAGTCACAGCTCTCTTTTTGACCTCTCACAGCCCTACCACCTCACAGGGTGTTGTGTTGTGGGGAGAAGAATAGAAAGCTTTGTCAGCTGCTTTGTGTCCCCTTAAATGGGTGAGAAAAACGAGTAGAAAAGCCAACTCTTGTTATTATTTAGTTTTGAGTTCTGCTGTAATCTACACACACACACACACACACACACACACACCACCCCAAAATCACTCAATCTATTTGAAGCACCTAATGTATTCTTGTTTGAATTATCTAACTATTAATCTGTTCTCACCTCATCCCTAATTCACATTTTCTAGCGTAGAATTTTCATGAGTTGGGGGGGGGCAGACTAGCATGTGAACAAGTGCTATGAATCGTCTCTAACCGTCTCTGGGCTACACTCACACATAACACAGTCCTGAGCATTGATTTAGTAGGTTGGGAAAGCTCAGATGAGCCCACCTAGGTGAGGATGCACACCATTGTTTCATTAATGGTTCTGCACCAAGTGGTCCCACTAACCCTGAATGTCTGCTGACAGCCATTGGAAGAAAGAAACACCAGATGTGTGCTGTTCTCAGGAAGCAAACCTTTGGTACTTCTAAGCTTTCCTTTTTCTATTAGAAAGAATGAGATTCAGATGTAAGAAAAATTCAACTCAGATACCTCTCTGCAAAAATTCCAGTCAGATTTCTAAATTCCCCATGGGTTAGAATAACTGTATAAGGAGAAGACTAACGATAACATTTATGCTATTCTCCTATTGCAGGATCTCAACCTATTAATATCCAAGGGCCAGGCTTCATAAAAAGGCAAGAGAGAGAAGGGATAATGGTTAAGTTTGGAGAATAATAAATAATGGTTGCATCTGAATGCATAATCCCAGGTTCATTCCCTGGCATCTCAAGACAGTTATACAAAATACTCTTATTTGAAACCCTGGAAAGTCACCAGAGGGATAGGCCTGAGTTATTCTGCCTTCCGGTCAAGTATACACAAAAATATATGGCACTGACATATTGCACTGTGAAAGCTTCCCTCAGAATATTATAGGTTTTTCTCCATATACTTCCTTTGCCAAACCACTCAGTACCATTAACCGATTAACAATTAGATCGCACTACCCCTAAATGATAGGCTTTGTAGAACAATCCAAGTTTCTTATAGTTTGAGGTTCTCCTGAACCGGTGATGGCCAACCTATGACACGCGTGTCACAGGTGACACGCCAAGCCCTTTTAGGTGACACACCTCGTCACCCTGGCACCTGGGCATGTAGTGCTTGCTTGTACTTGAAGTGTACAAAATACCAACTTTCAATTTTAAGATTTAGCAAATGTAAAGAATTATTCATTTTTGCTTTTAATAAATTACATATATCAAAAATATAACTTTCTTACTAGAGCTACAAATATCACAAAATTATGGATATTTCTGGAAGTGACACAGCACCCGAGTTAAGCTAGGTTTTCTTGTGAATTTTGACACACCAAGCTCAAAAGGTTCGCCAACCCTAGAGTTTTCTGAATATGGAAATAAGGGCACATATATTTTAATTGCCTGAAGGAATTTCTTACACCTCTGGCCAAGACAGTAGCAACTCATAAATATGCAATACTCTGCTTAAATGCGCCATATTTTGAAACATTAAAAAAAGGAGATCCATCAGAGCTCAATATTGCTACATAGAGTATCTATAATTTAGCAATTTTATTCTAAATTTGTCTTGCAAATCTTAAAACAAACAGTTATTCAAAAGCATGCACCCTATGAAACAAATGTACACATAATTACATTTATATAATTTTACTGTATTAGTTTTTATGTTATAATTATTGTACATTCTGTAACCTGAGAAGTAAATCTGGAATTTAAGGTTTGTCAGTATGCTAACTGAAAGTTATAGCTGAAAACATGGTTTAATGTTTTATGAAAACTGAGTGCACTTCTTGCATAGTTCTCATTTAGGACTTTACTGTTAGTGAATACCACTGGTGTAGACTAGCAGGACATTGTCCTGTGATAAGAAAGGGTCTAGAGGCTTCCGTTCTGCAACCCTCCCCCTCCTAGAAAACTCTGTTCATGCAGAATGGAGCATGGACTAGGCTACAGTGCCCAAAATGGCACCTTAGCCTGGTTTACCAGTAGGCATCAACATGGTTGGTATAACATAATGGTTGCACAGAAGGCCTAGATGCTGAAATACTCCTCCTCAAGAGCTCCAAAGGCTTCCTAGCACTGAGAGGCCCCACTGCCAACTCCAAAGCTGGTCCAAGCTTGGAATCAACCTATCCCAGCTTGGTGCAGGTTGCTAATCCCAGGATGGGGCAACTGACCCTTTCCCGAGATAACAGACATCTGTGCAAATATGGTAGAAGACACTTGAAATGCCACTGGCAAGTGGTAATTAGAAATGTTGCATCTGAAGATCTTTTGTGGAAATTACAGTATTTGATGTATTTTAACCCTTTATTTTAACAAATTAATTTGTGACTGAGCACATTTGAACACAAGTCAGACTTATGTATACACTATTTTGACATTTTGTATGTTTTTGAAAACTTTTTATTCTAAGATATGCAATACTGCATATTCTTTTGCAAGATGTATTTAGTTTAGATTAAAATTGAGAAATTATAGATTTATATGTAGAAATTATAGATATTATATGTATATTTTATGAGCTTTGTTGGATTCTCTTTTTCATTTTGTGGTGGATATATTTGGACACTTTATTTGGAGTTTCAAACAATTTAAAGCCAGTGTGCCATTATGCTCTAACATCTACAGAACTCTAAAATAAATTATTTTGTGTTCCTGAAAATGAGAAAAACCTTCAAGCATTTATTGGCTGTTAGATTTGATGATGAATGACAAATACTTCTCCTTTTGAAAAAATGTGACACATCCCCTGGAAAAAAAATTCTTTAGAAAAAGCATAAAAGAATACTTATATCAAAGTGAAACAAGGTCAACCAATTCAAAGCTACTATATGCTTTAAAGACTTTCATATCTTTAAATTATATTACTAATTAACCTAGACTATTAAGAAAAAAAATATTCATATTGTTGCTTAGAATCTTTTGCAGTGGAGGTCCCACAAAGCATTTCAATAAGTAAGTAGTTCTGAGATGCCGCACATGAAAATAGAAGCAGCTGCAATTAAGCACACAGGGGAAAATCAAGTACAGCTGATGGCACTCAGCAAATCCCTACATGATATGGTTCAACGATAGGAACAAAACTAGAATGGATGCCTAGGTATCTCCTCCAGGTTTGAGAGAGAGGCAAAAGAGGATACCTCTAAAGGCCATTTGCAAAGGTTTGAGACTGGGAGGAGGTATTGCCCTTGTCTTCTGCTTGAGATGCCCTTAAGCAATTGGTGGCCCACTGTGTGAGGCAGGATGGCGGACTAGATGAGCTGTGGTCCAATCCAGCAGGGCTCCTCTTATGTTCTTATAACAGGAGAGCACATTTTGTCACAGAAAGACTTTGTTGGTTTTTCTGTCATAGCATGGCTAGATTTCCCACAGTATCACTTTTGCAGATGTTGATTTATTTAAATATTTATATGCTGCTTCTCAAAATGATTAAAATATAATATCAAAGCAGTGGACAAATAGCTAAAATCATAATTATATAAAAATATGATTTAAAAAACATGGAAAGGGCTGGGTAAAAAGAAAAGTCTTCAGTCGGCACCTACGTCCAGGTGTGTAGGTGCCCTGCAAATATCAAAGGGGAGACTATTCTTGTGGGTGGGTACCACCATAAAGAATGTCTTGAAGTTCCCTAGTTGTTGCTGGATTGCACTCAATGTGCAAGCTACAAGTTATGAAAGGAAGGGATTTTCCTTGTAACAGACTGTGGATAAGGAGTTTAGTCAACAAATTCATTCAGGATGTATGAGGCACACTAAATAGCATGAGAATTCAAAAGCCCCAAACCCCTCAACTGATTCTGCCTTGCCCAAGTCTCTCTAAAGTCTGAATGATTTCCATAAATAACAAAGGAAGAAAGTATTGTGCAAGTTTTGCTACTTACAGAAAATTAGGGATTAAAGGAACTGTGGGAACCCTGTCTACCAATGTAAGTGAAATGGTGACACAAAAGGAGGTTAAGAATAAAAGAATGTAAGAGGACCCCTGCTGGATCAGGCCACAGTCCATCTACTCCAGCATCCTGTCTCCCACCAATTGCCCACAGGCATCTCAAGCAGAGACAAGGGCAAACCTGCTGCTGCTCTCGAATCCCAGCAAATGGTCTTAGAGGCATCCTGCTTGTCCCCCTAGCCTGAAAGATGTATTTAGGTATCCATTATAGTAGCCATTGATACATCTGTCAACCATGAGTTTGTCTAACCCGGTAATGGCCAACCTATGACACGCGTGTCACAGGTGACATGCCAAGCCCTTTTGGGTGACACACCTGGTCACCCTGGCACCTGGGCATGTAGTGCTTGCTTATTCTTGAAGTGTATGAAATATCAACTTTCAATTGAAGATTTAGCAAATGTAAAGCATTATTTGTTTTTGCTTTTAATAAAATACATATATCAGAAATATAACTTTTTTACTAGAGCTACAAATATCACAAAATTATGGATATTTCTAGATGTGACACAGCACCCGAGTTAAGCTAGGTTTTCTTGTGAATTTTGACACACTGAGCTCAAAAGGTTCGCCATCACTGGTCTAACCCTTCCTTGAAGCCATCTAGGCTGCTAGCTGTTACCACCTCTTCTGGCAGCAAATTCTACAGTCCGATGACCCTCTGGGTGAAGAAATACCTTCCCCTTGTCTGATCTGACTCTCCCACCCATCAGCTTCATAGAGTGCTCCCTGGTTCTAGCATTGTGTGACAAAGAAAAACAACAACGAGCACTCTGTAAGGTAGGTGGAGCTGTGAGAGCTCACAAGAGAGCTGTGACTAGCCCAGGGTCATAAAGTTGGCTTCATGTAGGAGTGCAGAATCAAACTGGGAGACTACCAAAAAAAGACTCCGACACTGTAACCACAAGACCAGACTGGCATGTTAGAGAGTGTTGAGTCATCTTCATGAGCTGTAACATGAAGAAGATATGGTTTTCAAGTTTTTGCATAACTAGCAACTCCCTATGACCATTGGATTTACTGAGTCATAGCAAATATATATTCATTTGTGGAGATGTTCCAGATCTTGGCCTTCCATTCCTGGATGTAGTTTGTCATACATTTTCCATTCCCTGCCAATCATTGCTCCTGTTAATAGTTAGTAGAATTTTAATTACTATTTTAACATTTTAAATCTTACCTTGTGATGGTCTATGGTCAAATACAGTAAAACTGAACATTTTTGTGTAAGCTGAATTCTTAGACTCATCTTAAAGAACTACTCAGTTGGTTCCCTGCTGTACAAACATCTGAAACTGGACTCATATCTTGCACCTTTCTAACCAGTGTGGCATAGTAGCTTAAGGATACTGGCTACTGCCACTACTGAGTGACCATGAGTCAGTCGTTTTCTCTCAGCTAGCCTTCCTGGGAAGAAGGGACAAGGAACCATGTGTCCTGCTTTGAGTATCCTTATTTACACACACATAATACAAACTCTACCATAAATTACATACTCTACTGTTGTTTTTGAGTTCCAGGCCCATGGTCGCTTCTAAGCCTTTGGGGCTGAGTTGAAAGTCTATAATGCAAGTGTGATTTCACTTATTTATTTACTGCAGTTTCTTCACTTATTATTTCAGCTACCTAATAAGACATGCTAAGAGGCAGATGACCTGTTATTTGTCCTTTGAACACATTTGCTAGGACTATCATGACCAACTTTGTCAGTGATTTATTTATAGCAAACCCATCCTTTGTTTCTATTTTCCCCTCACTTCATTCCACTTCTTGTCAGAGCGACAGTTGGAACCAACAGTCTGCAACAATGGCAGGTGTTCCTCCCACACATTCCCTCAAGAAAAGATTTATCAACTGCTTCAGCAATGGGGCATTCTCCATTTACAGGCAGAAACTGCTAATGAGAGACATTTCTCTTGATACAATTTAAAAAAAAAATCTGAGGAAGTCAGACATAACAAAAGGTATTTAAAGTTGAGGTAAAAGAACAAAGTCACAAAGCTCTGAAGATGAGAGATGTTATTCTCTAACAGTCTTCCAGATGTCCTTTCTGAAGCAATGCTTCCTGAACACAAAATGAACGACGACGTCAGGTGTTATAACAAATCAAGGAGCAAAGCCTGCAGGCGATTCTCTTTACACGAGGGAAATCATGAAGTCATATGTGAACATTTCTCTTGTTCTTGTCATTGGCAGGATGTACACAGCACCATTAGAGCACTGTAATTCAGGCCTAAGGGTGCTGAGTCCACTTGACCCTGCTCTCTCGGGCATATTGGATGCCCATACGTGTCTAGCTGTCATCTCCTGGGAGCAACTCTCATGGGCAAGTAGCAACCATGGTATCTCATAACTTTAAAGGAAGGGGCCAACTGGGCAATCACTGGCTGTGAAAACACGCGCATCCACTTGCCAAGGAAAACTGCACAACCTTGTGGCTAGTGATCAAACAGCCAGCACCTGTGATCACCCATACTTAAAGCTATAAGCCACTACTACTATGTAGGAGTAAGCACTCCCTGACCGCTTACTCCTGTTCATTCAGCAGTCACGTCACTGCAGCTGAAGCAAACCTATCTGGTAGACCTGCTGCTGGGGTTGCCATATCTTTAAGGATTTAGTTTTTATGACCACCACCACCCCAGTTGGTGACACTGCAGTCTGGGAGCAAAAATCCCTGGCCAGTGCGGCAGGAGGCACAAGCTGGGGTACAGACAGCATACTGCCACTTTTTGTACAGTTATTCCCTGCAGCACTATAACCAGGCAACTGCTGGAAGCTTTCTACGAAGGCCCCACCAAAAAGCTGAAAGAAGATCCCAAAGGGTGACATCTGCCAAATATATTTAGATGGCTCTTGCAAACTGAACTTCTGTGTGTATAATATTCCAACAGCTCACACACTTTTAGCATATCATTGCTTAATTCACACTCTGTCCAGTTATTGTCCAGAGACAAGCAGGTAACAGCTAATGGAAGCAGAGACTTGGGAAGGGAGCCCTGAAAGGGGCACTGTCTTGAGTCAGATCTGTGCAACATGTTCAGAATGAAGAAACATACTCCACATTTTCTGTAGAATGGTAGGATATTGATTTCTATATATTGTGCATTATACCCAAGGGCCTTTTCTGTGGTGTCCCCAAGACAGTGAACAGCCTCCCTTTGGTGGATTGCTTAGTTAAAACATATTTCTTCACTCAGGCTTTGATGTCTAGCTTCTTCTGAATGTAGTCCTGCCAAGGAGAAAGGGTAGGTGGGTTATATTTTAAATATATTTTAGGTTATTATATATATATGTTATCTGTCCATTGTTGTGACCCACCCTGGAACCTGGCGATGGGCAGGATATAAATTCTTAAATGTATTTATTTTGTGTCAAAAGCATTGCAGTCAGCTAAATAAGCCATAAAAGAAACAAACAAAATGCATAAATGAGTTTAAAAAACAACATTCAGATCAATAAAACATTAAAAATTGGATAAAATAGTACTGATAAAAGGACAAATAAAGATAAAATTAAATAATTTTTTGACCAAAAATGAGCAATAGAGACCACATTATCTGTGAGCAGTTCCTCCATCGTACCTGACACAGATCATTTTGGACAGGAATACAGATGTTGGGCTGTTTGTTCAGCACCACATTCACATAACATGGAAGAACAATTTGAAATAATTCCATTTAGCAAGATTATCTTTTGTTCTACCAATGCCACTTCTAAGCTGATTAGAGATTTCCATATTAGCTATTCTTGGGTTGCATCAGGGGGAAGAGCATCATGGAGAGTCATCCAGTTTGAGCGATTTGAATGAATGAATGAATGAATGAATGAATGAATGAATGAAATTGGAGTTTGAGTTTTACAAAACCAGATGAGCAGGCACTAGGGATGTGCACAAATATTTGCAACATTCAAAATTCAATCAAATTTGTTCAAATTTGGACATTTGAATTCGAATCGAATGTCCATAAATTTGAATTTAAACATGGGAATGAATTTTGAATGTTCAAGATATTCATATGAATTATTTGGACATTCGTATGTGTACGGATACATACACTATGTGTACTTGCACGTACAAATCTTTCCCACATCTGTACACATTTATAGGGATCCATACAGGACAAAAAGAGGATGCATACGGAATGTGCATGGGATGGGTAATGGCACATATGAATGCTGTCAACATTTGTATTTGCAAATATGGATCAAAAATTTGCATGAATAAATGTGATTGCATTTGAATTGAATTGAATGTTAATACATTAAAATTTAAAACATTCAAATTGATTCAATTTTTCGGATATTTGTCTTGAATCCAATCAAATCCTGAAAATTGCATTTGTGCACATCCCTAGTGGGCACATCTTGCTCAGTACTGTGCCTAGGCAGCAACTGTTACAGGCAGTGCTTATTGTCAACTGAAATCCATTTTAAGAACAATGCACTACCAGCTTCGTATAAGAACAAGTGTGTCAGGCAAGGACACTAGAATTTCTGGGTTCAAATCTCCCTTTGGCCAAGAAAGCTCAAAGCTGACCATTGGTCACTCACTTCTTTTACTTTGTAGGGTTAATGTGGCAGGGAAAAGAGTGCTATGTGCCACCAGTGTCCCTGGGAAGCAAAGTGTCATACAAGGGCATTATAAATGTCATAATTTCCCAAAATGAGCTAAACAATTCTCTATGAGGTGCTTTTTTGTTCTCTACTCCAGCCCTTAGGTTTTCGAGGTAACATTGGCTAGACAGAAATTTCTCAGAGCAAAACTCCCCACCAAGAAAATCACCCATCTTTCTTCTTGCCAGTTGTCTCCCTTACACAGGAGGTGTGTGTGTGTGTGGGGGGGGTATCCATACAACTATCTTGGAATGCATTCAGTTATGGGAAAGGAGCCTTCTGCTCTGCAGTTGTTCAAGAAATTCTTGAAGCTTAAAAAAACAAGACGGGGAAAGTCCTGTACCATGTTGAGCAAGGATGCCCTTGTGTGTGAATGTGTACATATTGCAGATATTGAGAGGAATATAGTATCTAGACTTGTACCAATCAAAGTAATGTGTTTTGCTAACTGCATGGACAGAGTTTCCAACAGCTTGGAACTACAGGATAGGACAGGAGTGAGGTAACCAAATAAAGGGCCCAATTCAGTGGTCCTTCAAACCTAAGCAGCTGTTCCAGGAGAACAGATGGGCCATCGGTAAGTGGAAGGAGGTGTGTCAGAGGCAGCAAATTCCTGCAAGCAAAGCAAGTATATGCATTGGGAAGAAGCTATGCAAAGAATGACTGAATCATGCTCTCAAAGAGCCTCAGCAGATTCCCAAACAGTTGCAGCATAGGTTAATTTTTCACACAGTTCAATATATAACTTTGTTCTTATTTATTATAACAACTGGAGTCTGTTTTATTAAAAGAAGTTTCAGACAGCTATCAAGGCAGAAAATTCTTCCCAACTAACTAAAGCTCCTAACGTTCCTCCATCATGTCACATCAATTACATTAGACCATCAAGGGAAAACCATTATAGCACTCAGCAGGCAGAAGAAGCCAACTATGATGGTAATTGGGATAGAACAGTTGCTGACGTTTTCTCTTAAAATGTCCTCCTGGCTCCAGCAGTAACAATTATTATGCATAGAAAGTTTTCAACACCAATTAGATAAAGGTGTCATATGAAAGTGCCTTGTACTGAAACCAGATTACTGCCTTTTTTGGGAGTCATTGCCAATAAACTTTCACCAGTCTTTCACATTAACTTGCAGCTGATTATTTCAACTGGACCATTCTACATGCAAAAATGTGTCCTACTTCTAGTGAGCAGCTATTTCATAAATGGATAATTCGAGTGAGGAGAAATCCAAAAGATACTGTGCACTTTTTAGCTCAGTAGTCCCTTGGGGATATTCTGGCCCCATCCAGGCAAGGCCAAAATATGTGATTATCCTGTTGTGGTGGAATCCTGCATGATTGCTATACAGGAAAAATCAACTCCCACCACAGGTTACTCCAAAGAGCAATATGACCTCCCCATCTGAAAGATTTCCTGAAGAAAGTGGCAGGTAGTGGTTTATGAACACTTTGGGGTATTTTGTGTTGTCAAAATACCCGGAAATAGTCACCTCAGCATTGCAGGAGCAAACATCTAAACAGGTAAGTGCCTACGCCTGCCATGCAATATATTGTCAAAAATGGCAATTTGACAGGGATGGCTGGAGATGCAAAGAAGCTCTTGCATTTTCCTCTCATCTTCTGGAGGCAGCTTCTGTCATTGTGGATCTGATCTGTTCCTGGAGTGATAGGAAGGATCCCAAATAGACTCTGGAAGCTATCCAGAAAGGAGAACCCATCCCAAAGACCCTGAGGAAGAAATGCCATCAACTTCATAATGTAGTCTAGGACAGCTGGCAAAACCTCACTGGCAGGGCTGGATAAAAAGTGCTACATTTCAGTTTCTTGTGTTATGCCAGATAAGGGTTTGTCCTGTATTGATTTGGTGCAAGCCTTCTCCTATGTGTCCTCTAATTTTCAGTTCATTGTATAGTGCTGGGGTAGTGCTTATTTAGGACAGTACTGGGATGGTTTTCTTCTCATAGGGCTCCTTGTGCCATCACAAATGGAAACGAAAAAGCTCAGACTCTTAAAGAAGGAGTCTTGGGGATAAGTGGAGATGGAGACTCACAAAGATCAATTAAAAAGCCTAAAAGAAAAACATACAGAATCAGTAACTGACAGTAACTGGAGAGGGGGAAAGGAGGAAGAAGAGAAACCCTTATGATCAAAATTCTCAGCTTTTGAAAAGAAAGAATATGGGAGAATCAGTTGACCTACAGCTGACTTACAAGTTAGCAAGCCATAAACACAGAAAATGCAAAAAACTGACTCTCAAATGGGGAAGGGCAGAATGTCCTCCCTGCCCACTGGGGAAAATAAAATTTCTCCAGCTTCCCAGGATGTACTCCTTCACCTTGGGGATATATCAGAGCTAGCAACGCCTCGGGATGGATTTCAAGAATATACAACAACTAATTAAAGAATTCTGTGAGGCCTTTCCACCCATGCTGCGTTGGCTGAGGAGAACATGTCAATCTTACAATGCTGAGCACGCACATATAGACAACTGCATTTGCTAACCTGATGCAAATGTTTGCAACAGCTGGCGTGATCTGGAAAGCTACCAAGATGGCTGCTTCTCCCAGAGTGCACCATAAAGCCAAGAGGGAGCCACTTCCACAGGATAAAATATTTCTACAATATATTGTTTGAGCCATGTGGAAGTTGATGCCATGTATACCTTCTTCCCTGTGTAGGGTTTCTGAATCCCACCCTCCATTCCACATTCCTCTAATGTATATCGGTTTTTCTCTTGAGGAAAAGACAGACTGGGGCAAACAGAAGGCAGTTTACCTTTTGGGTTCAGTGCAAGGCAAACTTTTGGAATGCAGACTGGATGATCAACAATGACCCAGGGCAGGTCACAACAAGAAAAAGAAAATAATACTTGTTTATGCTTGATATATTGTATGAAATATATACATTTTTATCATGTTTTAACGTAATGCCAAACGTACAGGATTACTACTAGGTCACTGGATTTATATAGTTTCTTCTATGAACACCCATGAATGCTATAGCTGATTCATGTGGGAAATCTACGCACTATCAATAGTTTCTTCTTGCCTGTTTCTCTGAGGAAACTAAGTGGGGAAGAAATGGGGAGAAGACACTCCTGTCAGTACAACTCAGAATACTGACTTGTGCCACTGCTTGCTACTGGGCTTCCCACAGCTATTTTTTGACACACATACGCAATATATCTCTAATTTGGCATATATATAACTATCAAGTCTTTTCACACTGCATATGAATCTCTAAACACAGACAAATGCTACATGGATTATTAATATCATTCCCATGCATATTATTCCGAACAGCATCTCTCTATATAGTACAGTGTGATTTACAGTCCATGTAATGTAGTTAGAATAGATAACACATGATATGTTTATAACATCTGCCCAACAAAAACATCAAGAGGCAAAAATTGTTGGGAACTGTAGTTCAGCCACACATCAATCCTTCCAAGCCCTTGGCACAATAAATGATGCTTGGCCACAAATAAAGTGCCATAAAGTTATCGACAAACACATTTGATAAATTCAAGAAGAAGAAGCTGAATGAAAGAAGCAATAACATAATGGGTCCAGACTACTCTTACTGTCTATAGAAACCTTGCACTTGCTATTATCCAAGAAGCACTCAGCAAAACCGGTTTATCGTTTGGCTGGTTTGCTCTTTATGATACAGTTTTATACAAACATACACACACTTCACAAGGGAGAAGTAGTGTGGTGTCTTAGGCTGCATTCACACAGATCAAAAAATTCCTTGGAGATGGTAGCATTTGACACTAATGTTCTCATCACATTCTCTTCCCATATACAATACACCTCTAGCATTCCTTGGAAACCCTTTTTCTGGTCTTTAATGTACATCAGAGTTGGGATGGGGATACTGGCAGGTGCCAGTACAACATCTGAATCATCTCTGAGCCACCTTTGAGATTTTTCCCCTTACTTAAACTCAGCCTGAACTAGCATATAAGGCTAGTCAAGGAGTGATTAAATCTGAGCCCTTAGCTCCAAAGCAATGCATTTGAGCCTGCCATCATCTCAAAGCCTGACTTACTCCACAGACTGCTATGGCAGTAAAGTGACAGAATAATCACATTTGCTTGAACTATAGCCTGCAGCAAAGAATGAGATATATAAACATTGTTACTGTGTTCCATTAAGTGCGCAAATAAATCAAAACTATGCATCAAGAAGTCATGAAAAAATGATTGTCCTTTGTTCACACAAAAGAATATTATTTATTTGGAGCTAGGTCAAGATCTAAGATTTCTTAGAATCTCAAAAGACTTCCGATCTGGAATACACTCTGTCTCATGCAAACAGTGCATAACAGAAGTGGCTCCAAGATGGGATCCAGGTCTCTACACCAGCATGTGAGCAAAAACTGCCCAGAAGAGGAATACCATCCCAAGAAGGGCCTGCAGAAGGGGCCCTAGAATAAGCAACACTGAAGTCAGTGTGACTTACTCCTGGACATACATGCCCAGGATCATCCTGCTCCTAAGTGTGCATTTGCTTTATTTTCTTAACATATCTGAGCAGGACAGTAGGGACAGGTTTTCCAGAGCAAATGAGAGAGCACCAGGCTTCATCATTAACTGCTGGTGGGAGAAACATAAAAAGTAACTGATGAAAAATGTGGAACATGTAAGATGAATTCATTAAACACTGTGAGCCAGGAGGATATTTTTGAGCATCTCTTTCCTTTTCATTTCACAGCCTCCTTCTATGATTTCTCCCAGCCTGCTGCGAATGAAATGTGTTTATTTTTAGGCCAGCTTCTTGATGATGGCTATGACATTTCACTGTCTATTGCACTCATTTCCCCTTTCAGTTGTCTGCTTTGCCAGGCACCTTGGAGCGCAGACTCTTCGGGGAATCTCTTTAGAATCAGCCCATGTCTGAACTGATTTTTTTTTAAATCCCACCTTCCACTACATTGAACAATGTCCTCTTCCACCCTCTCCAAAGGACTTGGCTTCTGCTCTCATTTGCTTCTGTGCTTGATTGCACTCTTGCAAAAATGTGTGTGGACTGGGGAGCATAGCTTACTAGCTAACATCCAAAATGAGGTGAACCATGCATACAAGGAGACAGAGCTCAGAGCCCAACTCAGTTTCATTCCTAATTCCCTGTTACTGAGCATCACACTGAACCGCCACATTTTGAGGAAAGAATTCAGCTACTTTTCTTACTGCAGCCCATGCCTGCATTATCTGCGCTACCAGATGCCTGACATTAGGATAGGCAGACACCATACTGTGCCCTACTTCAAAGATACATTTTGCTCCCTGCAGAGATCCTCAAAGGCAACAGGACTTGCCAATGTCAAGTGAAGAGTCAGCATCCATGACAGCTGTGAAACTTAGTCCAATATTTAATGTTATCTCGTAGTGACAGAAGTTCTGGGATTCTGTTACAGGTAAGGGTCAGCTCACATCCATGCCTTGCACAGCAGCCAGCAGAAGCTACTCATCCTGAAGTCACTGATCCTGGCCCTATTCATACATCTAAAGAGCGCTACTCTGGTTCCTACTGTGTATGTATGACTCAATCCTAAGAAACAGCTTTTTAAAAGCAGCTTTTATATTTTTTATTAATGAGACTATTTGAAATGGCAAGCACTCCCATGTAAGATACAAAATACACACACCAGTGGGCCATATCCTCACATGCATACAGGGATGACGAAAGAGGACACGGAAGCAGGATTTGGCCAGACCCGCTTCAGTGGTCCCTAGTCTCAGGTACCATTTTCCAGCAAAGAATGAAACCCTTAAATGTCACCAACTGCAGGATCTGGATCCCACCAGACCACATTTTGGCAGACTGCCATTTGGGCATCTGGAAAACATATTCGCTCTGCCATCAGACCTTTTTTCCCTATCTGCTTGTGAGGAGCACTTGCCTGGATTGTTCTGCCATTATATGCATTCACACATGAGCAGTTTGGTTTGAAACACACATGCTGCATTAGCCTAAGTGTGTGTCTCTATGCAAACTTGTGCATCCATTAGTATATACACATCTACCCTGTAATTTTGTAAAATAACATCCCTTACCTAATGAGGACACACAGTCCCTAGAAGAGGGAAGAACAGCATTTCATTGAGGCCTCACCCCACAAGAAATCTACCTTAGCTCTTAGCCTTTCATATGAACCTTTTTGGCTGAATTTCTTGATCTATAGTCTTAAAATTATTTTTTTTACCCCTCCCCCTAAACATTGAGACCTCACAAAATGAAGATGAAATGGCCTTGGCCTCACCTGAAGGACTGAATACACCTAATGAGCACTGCAAAAAGGGGAAGCAAACCATTCAAAAATATAAAGGCACATTCTACATTTCTAAGGCTGTATCCATACAGGGTGTTACCTGCATAATATATTGTGGAATTGTCATCGAATTACCAAAAGTGTTTACCAGTCATTCCAAAAATTTGAAGCAATACAATGCAATAAAGCTAATGCAGGAATGAAAAAGAAGAATCATATTAAAAGATTCTGTTATTCCAATAACAACCCTCTACTCTGGATTAATTCTGTGAGACATTTCAAGAACACAAGCAAGAATTCAACCTGATCTCTTGGTTATGAAAGACCAATGGTTCATGCTAGCTGATTCTCCACATAGCCAATATGGAGGTGAGTGGACCATGTGGATGGGAGATTCTCAACATGATAGTGTAACTGTCATACTTTGCATGGTTAAAACACGCTAATTTGCTCTTGCGTGGGGAACAATACAGAATGATATAACAGAATAATGAAATAATGAAATAACAGAATATAGCAAAATCATTATGGAGGCAGTCTGGAGGCAGCCTAAATGGGTGGGCTGAAACTGACAAGTTGTGGGAGCCATGTAGACTCACCAAAACCAAACTATTATTAGAGTCATTTTAATTGGTGTGTAGCCCCTTCAAATATTTTAAAAGTATCTGTTCCAAAACGTTTGAAGCAATGCACTTTGTCTGTAGTACATCAGCTGAGCTTAATTTCCATTGTTTTCAAAGTTATCATAGTTTGTGCAACACTTGCATGGAACAAAGGGGTTCCTCTAGGTGGAGGAAAGCTTCAATAGAGCAGGCATTACTGCTCCTTTTTCATTTTTATTGAATCACAGAATTATAGAGTACAGATATGGATGTAATGTGTACATATCCAAACACATATGAATTTCCAAATAATTCACATGAATGATCTGAAAGATTCAAATATTCATTTTAATGTTAATTTGAACTTAGAGACATTCAATTCAAGTTTGAATGTATGAATTTGATCAAATTTTGAATGTTTCAAATATTAGTGAACATCCCTAAAAATGAAGCCAAAATATTTTGTCTATTTGCTGAGTATATTTATATAGCCTTCTACTAAGAGTCACTGTATAGCTTACAATAAATAAAATATTACAATGTATTTACTTGACACATACATTAATATAAAAGCATGCAGAATCATTATGGGGGAAATGGTTTAACTTAACATTGAAGTAACTGTGGCCCTTTCCGCACTGGAGAGGGATTGGAGAGGGATTAAGATGCGGCTTCTGCATAGGGAACCCAATTAGGGTCCCTTTGAGGAAGCCGCGTCCACATTTCTTAAATCAATCTTGCCGCCGAAATCCAGCCTGATGTAAGACCTAAAAAATTAGGTCTTACATCTGGCTCTTCCCCTGAAACCGTTTTGGAAGCAGGACGCTTCCGCAACAGCCAGGAAAGAGACGGATTGCCGGTGCCTGCCCAGCTGTCAAAGAGGGAGAGTGTGTGCTCCCCCCCCCCCCCGGCCTCCCCGACTGGCTCCATTGGACCCAGCACGGGGAGGCTGTCAACCGGCTTCCCAGGTTCCCCTTTGCCTGAGAAGGTGTAATCATGCTTTTTCGGGCAAGGGGGTGCACAGCCTACCCCCCCCCCCCATGGAAAAAATGGTTCGCTGGAAAACGGATCTTTATAGATCCATTTTCTGGTGGCATGTGTAGAAAGGGCCTGAGTTTCCCTCTACAACTGTACCAGTAAAGTTTTTTGTTTCTGGAATGTACAGTTGTCTTTGTGGGAAACTCAGATCTCTATACTGTGGCCAGAATATTTGCACATATTAGCAAGATAGAGCTGCAGCCATGGCACATTTCAGCTCTGATTTTACTCTGAAAGTGAGCAGCCCCTTGGGTTAAGCAGAGTAAGAATAGGTTTGTCTGAAAAGTAGCTGGTGATCTTGTCACAATGGGTAGAGATTCACAACATCAAAGCAAAGATTAGCCAAGGTCTTCTAAGGCCACACAGAATACTTTCACCAGTGTGTGTCCCTGTAGGGTCATTTATATTTGTGAAACATAAATGTTATGGCTCTTGATATAGATTGACATTTTTCATTTAAATTGGGTGTTATGCTTGCACTCAGGAAGATCTAGTGGAAATATGACATGTCTGCAGCAAAACTAAAATTGGTGCAGAACTAAAGAGGTTTTTAACAGTTCCTCTATTTATTTATTCATTCATTCATTTATTGACAACACCTACCACAATCCATTACAGCTGAGGATTACGGGAACTGTAGTTCAAAAAGGAGTTTTCTTTTTCTTTCTTTACTCTGTAATTCATCCTGAGATCATTTGGTGAAGGACAGTTGTTTTTGAATTGCAACTAAAGCTGCACACTATTGTCTTCTCTGTTTTATTCTCATAACGAAGAGAAAGGAATAAACGGGGGGGGGGTTGGAGGGGGGGAATTACTGTTATTCCAGTATGATCTTAAAGGCCAATAGGTTGGTATAAGGAACTGCTTAAAGGCAGATTGCATTTGGCTGGCGTGTGTTATCCAGAGAAGGGGGAAAAAGAAAGGCATTCCAAGGCAGAACAATCAGAATAGATGATCTTTATTAAAAGAAACAGATATAGTAAAAGCACTTTTATTCCACAGGCAGCCACAACCTTAAAAGGCAAGCAGGCAAGGCTGTTAAATTGTAAGAAGCCACAGGGTTTCTCTCTCAATAAAACAATACAGAAATGAAAACAGAGGTACCGAAATGGTTTCACTCTAGGTTGAATGGTAAAATTCCTTTATGTGTTTATACATATGGCTGTGGTGACACTTAAGGTTTAATTCAGCTCCAATACTCTTTCGGAGTGAGAGAACACATCAGCAAAGTGAAAAGCTGAGATAGATAATGTGGAAAGAAAATTACTGGTCTCTTTACTGATGTGTTCTCTTGCTGTGAAAGTTGTCTGAAGCTGGGTTAAACCTTAGGTGTGACCACAGTCTCAATCTCTCTCTCTCTGTGAGTGAGTGAGTGAGTGAATATCTAATGCAAAGCTAGAAATGCTACTGCCATTCCCTAAACTAAAATCCTAGCATTAAGCAGAAAATAAATAAGTAGGGGCAACAAAAAGTAGTCTT
This sequence comes from Aspidoscelis tigris stejnegeri, assembly GCA_023333525.1. NCBI lineage: Eukaryota > Metazoa > Chordata > Lepidosauria > Squamata > Teiidae > Aspidoscelis > Aspidoscelis tigris. The sequence goes on along the minus strand of JALMGA010000001.1, from coordinate 247,059,064 downwards.
CACTCTTGCAGTCTTCTCTTTGGAAGGTATTAATCATACTAGAAAGGAAAAGTAGTAAGAGGACAAGGTTCTCACTCTTAAGGATCTTTGCTCCTGTTACAGAGTCCAGGAACAGGGTACCTGGGGCTCAAAAGCCAAATGGAGGAAACAGGAAAATGGAACAGTTCACAATCCTCACTTTGCAAATGCACAGCTCTTTGCCCAGTGGCAGAGGGTACGGAGCCTCGTGGTCCAGAGCCAAGGAAGCCACCACCACAAACCTTTGGCAGCAAAAGCCCAAGGATGGGCATGCCAACATTTTGCCCCAGTGGATAGAGATCCTACGATCTGTAGCAGATGTTCGGCCAAAGGTACCTAGTAGCCAGAAAGTAGGGAGAATCCCTGTTTCTCAGTGATTTTAACTCAGCAAAACTACAAGGCAACATACAAGCAAAGTTTAATTATACTAAGATTCCACAGTAGAGGCCAAATAAGCCTAAGAGGTGGTAGGAAAAGAAAGGGATCTCCAGAGAACCTGGGACTTCTTGCTCTGGTACCTGGGGGCAAGGGACAGAAGATCTCAGCTCGAGCAACCCTTCCAAGTATTGTATCTCATTTTAACTTAATGGTTGCATGTAACTTTATTGTTGTTGTTTAATTTAATCAAAAACCAAGGGGCTTAGGTTGGGAGGTACTTTTTCTCTCTGCTTGGAAGATTATTGTGATTAATGGAAATTTATTTCCCTGTATCCATTATATGGATTTATAGAGAATACAGTTCCTGTGCAATTTGCTGGAACTTCTTCAGCAGAACAAGCAACATTCTTAACATTTAGTCATTGATCTAAACTTTGCTTGCACATCAAACTAGTGCTTGCAGATAATGAGAGGCAGAGCGACAATGATGATTGCCATGTAACGTGGGATGGTGCAGGCCAGTATACCATATCAGCAGGTGCACTGGGGCTTCCCTTAGATGCACCAGTATGTGGAAGGGAGGCTCCTAAAACACTTGCTGGTATGTATAGTGGCCAATGTAGAATCGCCCATGCTTTAATTCCCAAATTCTTCATGCATTTGGAAGGAGGTCAGTCAGGCATTGCTAATGATACAAAATCAATCCAAGAGTGTCAAGGATTCGTGCATACCTGTTGGATATGTAGACCCAAATGTGTGTGAATAAATGCTTGGGAGAATTTTACTTGCAAACTTTTTCATTTGAAATATATCTGTGCAAAAGCATACAAACCCATCCCTTCCGCTTCCTTATACTTGAGCCAAACCTGCCCCATCAGGCAACAATAGTTAAGTCATCTCCTTGTCCTGTCCACACTGCATGAAATTTGAATGTCAAAATTCAGAGGAATTTGATCGAATTTCGAATACCTTCGAATATTCAGGCACAGCCCTAGATCCTTTTTTGATTTTCCTTGGAATTCAGACAGCAATATTAATAGTGGCACATAGTGGGAAAGAGAGCAAGTTCTCCTTCTTTTCCCTCATAGAGGCAAGGTATAAAATATAACGCTTGATTGGGGGTGGGTGGATGAGTTCTAGCTGAGGAAAAGGAAACTTTCAAATTGCCTTGCTGCTGAGGCAGCTTGAAACTTTCTACATGCTAAATCCATGTAGGAATCTTCACGGAGAGGATGAAGAGGAAATGGGAAGACATTCATTTTCCATTGTCCTTTTCCCCTTTCAGGTGAAATACCAGCCAGAAAAGGAGATGAGAGCAACACAATGCTAGATGCATGGCCTCCTCACCCCCAGGAGACAAGATTGGGAGAGCCGTCCCCCCCCCCCAGGAAGTGAGGTTGCATTGCATTGTTGTGACTGATACATCTCTTAGGTGGGCAGGGTGGGCAGACCTTTTTACCATCTCTTTTCAAGGAAAGGCATTGAGAGATCCTAATTTGACTCCTCTGCTGAGTGGCTTTTGTGTCTCATAAAGCAATCTGGGTCCAACATTGACAGACATTGACAAAATCAAGCCTCCGATGAATTCAGAATTGTGTCTAGACAAAGCATAAGCTTCATGCTTGCAGCAGACCTCAAAAGAGCATTTTGCTTCTCACACCCATTTCTCAAGGTCTTGGGAAAAATTCAGCTCTTTGCTTTCTCCTCCTGTTTGCCTTGGTTTCTTTGCAGGGCAGCCCTGGGAACCAAGCATAGACTGGTCTGGTGGCACGGCTAAGCTTGCATTGCTGGGACCAAAGGAAAGGTGAAAGATGAGCAGCTATCCTTGCTGGGGGAAGCATGGAGATGCATAAAAGGACCTGGGAATGTTATCAGGTGGGTTGATTCTGCTGCTAAATACCATGTCTTTTTTTTTTAAAAAAAATACTGTGCGTGATACTCCTTCAAGCCATGCCATTCACTTTAAGCTACGGCGCTTGAATATGATTGGAAAGTTTAGGTGTGGGTATCAGGAAAGTTCCATATTCATTCTAGCTGCAACCGCAGTCTATCCTACAGATATAAGATAGTGAGGCCAATCATTTCTATTGTCCTTTATGCAAAGGCATTTGCTCAGGTTTAGACAAGTGAATCATTTCATTTCTTTTGCTTAGCATCCCTTCATCTACTGAACTCCATTCATGTCTTTTTCTTTATGTCTTTCACTTCTTACCATTGTAAGCTCCTAGCTGTGCACATCATTTAAAATGCTACCAGTTTCATTCAGAGAATGACAGCATGCTGTTCTAGAACATAAAAACTTTTAGTAAAACCATGCAATAGAAACCCACCTTCAAGCTGTTTGGGATTTTATTTTATTTTCTACACTCTTAGCTCTTTCTTTCTCTCTCACACACACATGATGGCAAATCAACCCAACAGAAAATCTTTGCTACAATCTGAAGATTAGGGTACGTGCTTTTCTTTTGTTCAATTAATCTATCTAACTATACTGATCAAGAAAAAGAAAGAAAGAAAAATAAAAAAAACCATTAAAAATTGTAAACCAATAGAATGGGGAGAAAGAATCCCAAGAGCAGGTATGTCTTTCAAAGTCTTTGTTGTATTTCAACACAAAAATTCATTCTGGCAGTGCTGCAGGCAATTTCTTTGGGATAAAACACTAAGAAATTTCGTTTGAGAAGAAGCTTCATTTTAAGCTGACCTTCAAAATGAAACAAGAAGGGTGGGGAGGCACACGGTGAATGGATTCTTTACAAAATAGCACTGTTCTCCTTCAAGACTGTGAATACGTTTCCTTTCATCTGTGATCTTGCTTATTTCATACTCTGAATTCAAATGCCATATCAGCTATGCCCAGATTCTAATATGAAAATTTATCTCTTAAGCATAGAAACTTAAAGGGATACCACTCGGGTATCTATGTGATCATTTGCCTTGGCAATGCTCCCCATTTCAAATTTGGCTATGTTCACTTCTGAAGCAGTTTAGAGACAGCTTAGAGATGGTTCACAGGTGAGATCATTCCCAAATCAGTCTACCCTGTTCCATTTTCAGGAACATCCTAAGCTAGAAAATGTGGATTAGAGATGGGATGAGAACATGATACCACTTCTAAGGAACTTTTGAGACCTCATTCACTACCGGTGAATGCAGTTTTATTCTTTTCTGTGGATTAACCATTCTTTCAGTCATCCTTAAATGGATAAATGGAAGAATTACCATATTTACTTATTTACAATGATTTCTGCATAAGCCCAACAGAAGATACTAAAATGGAGATTGAAAGAGTCCATAAGCTGAAGACATACTTCTCAACTTCAACCATTCATTTACCGTCTTCACAATTTCTGACATATCCATATCATCTAATGTTTATGTAATCTCACTTTTTTTATTATTTGAGTGGATTTAAAAAGAATTTTGTAAAACGTTCACCTGCATTTTACTTATGATAATCTCACACTGTGAGGGAGACTGCACTTGGCAAAGAGAGAATACATCGAACTGCAAATAATGGTATAGCCCAAGAAAAAGCCTATTTGCAACATCACCCATATAATTCATTTACCGTTACTCTTTCCATTCCATTAAAGTTAGCTTAATGGATGATCTTCAGACTTTTCAGTAGCAATTTAGACAAGCAATTATTCCAATGGCACTCTTACTCCTTATTTTGCAAAAAAAAAAAAAAAAAAAAAGGTGTAATTAGCCAGCTTGTGGATGAAAGCAACAGGTTACAAACATCAATATCCATGAACAGGAACTAACAGAAGAAAATGCACGCCTAGCTGAAAATCAAAAAATCTGTGAGAACTGCATTCTTGTTTTAAAGCACAACCCTGAAACTAATTAGAACAAACACAGCTGTCCAGACAAGGCATGAGTACGTGAAAAAACTGAAAAACAAAAATGTGATGTGCAGATCTTAAAAATGAGGAAGAAATTCTACACAGATTAGAACTAAATTCACCTCTCCCAGCCTATGCTCAAGTGGGCTGAATGTGCAAATTTTCACTAGTGCTCCACAACACTTTGAAATATTTGTGTCTTAAATTGGTTGCCCTATTCAAACCCTAAATCTAATGCATTTAATTTCCAGCAAAATACTTAATTCCTGGGAGTACAGCCATCCGCTGTTTAACATGGTTTTGCTCTTTGCATGGCTGGTGAAACGTAACTTTCTCTGTATAACACAGTGTTTCTACTGCATAGTTTTGCTTTCACATAATTGGTAAAATGTCACTTTCCTTGTTTAATGCAGTTCTGGAAATTTTCAGTAATGTGATTTGGCCTCTGAGGCGCCAATGACTTACATAAGCTGACTGGGCCATCCCTCTGCTACAGCCTCTCCTTCACCACCATATGCTTTCACCATAATGGGAAGACTGGGACTCCAAGGTTTCTCTAAACCCCAGTGTGGAGACCGCTAGGACCCCTCAACCCCAAAATTAAGTTATTTTGGTTTAAAATGCAAAGTGTGGCGAAAACGCGTTGTCTACACTGTTAAGTGTCGCCAAGGTGTATTTTTAACAAGGGTAAGTAGCCTGAGGGAGGGGCTAGTTGAGCACTCCTAGGGGAGGAGTGAAATAGAATGCTGGAGGAGCTCAGCCAATCAGGGCGAAGCAAGCCAGCCAGGCCCATATAAAATGGAGCCTGAGGGGATAATCTGGGTTCTCTGCCTTTGGTCGTTAAACCTGGAGGGTGTTTAACTAGGGGAGAAACGGGCTCTAAGCTGTCCTGAGGGAAGCTGGGGAATAGAGTCCTGAGCTAATAGTGAATTACAGTGTTTAGAAAGTAAAAGAACTGAAGTGGTTATAAGTTATTTATGCTGTTGGCATTGACCTGAAAAGGATTGAAGTCTTTAGGCTTAGTGAGGAAGCTAAAGACCTAACTGTTGATATTTAAAGTAACAAAGTGCAACTTTAAGAAGAAACTTGAATTGTAAACAATAAACTTGTTTTCCGGTTATTTTAAAGAGGCTTCGTGTTCTCTGTTTTCAAAGTGAGCCAAGACAGGCTGAATCCTAAACAGATACTGTAACCCACTGCTGGCTAGGCAGAGTGGGGGAAGGGCTGTCTGCTGCAGCACAAGAAGGAGGCAACATTATTATCAAGCCAAAGAGTAGGGAAAAGTAAATGGAAGGTGTGCCTCTTGGAAGGGAATTAACAGAGTCTTAATATAAAATGTAAAATACACGCTACTACACTACCAAGTCAGGATATATATACAAATCTCTACGTTGATTGAGAGGCGGCCTTAACACGATGATGACTCTTTGGTTTTACAGTACATTAGGAATGTGCACAAATGTATTTTTTACATTCGAAGCTGAACATATTCAAATGTCAAAAAAATCCAATTTAATTTGAATATTTAAGATGCGAATCTCATAAAATCCTATTCGACTCCATAACATTTGAATCCGTACATTCGAATGTTAGATTTGTATTTAAAGATATGAATATCAACAACATTTGTATCTGTTAAATGTATCTGTATGCCTTCTGTAAAAATCCATATGCATCCTGTATTATCCCATTTTGATCCCATATTTTAAGTGCAATAGCAATTGGACACAGATTCATATATGACAGATATGAATCTACACATTCAAATTATCTGAAAATCAATATCAGATTTTTGAAAATCCGATTCGAGTTCGAATATCAACCTTTGACAGATTCAAATAGAATACTGAATTTTCAAATATCCATGCACATCCCTACAGTACTTGGTGGTTTACAGGAGGGAAGTCACAGAATAATGTTATTGTTGTTTTGACATTCTGGCATCTCTGACTTTTTGTGACTCCATGGACCACAGCACTGCAGGCCCCACTGTCTGCTATCACCTTCTGAAGTTTGCCCAAACTCATGTTCATTGCCTCTATGACACCATCTATCCTCTGCTACTCCCTTCCCCTTTTGCCTTCATCTTTCCCCTCATTACGGTCTTTTCCAATGACTCCTGTCTTCTCATTATGTGGCCAAGGTACTGGAGTCTGTACCTGTCCTTCCTGAATCAGTATTTGTTCTTCCAATGTACAGCCAGGGTTGACTTCCTTTAGTATTGGTTGATTTCATCTCCTTGCAGTCCAAGGGAATCTCAAAAGTCTTACCAAGAACCACAATTCAAAAGGGTTGATTCTTTGACTCTGTTTTCTTTACAATTCTCACAACCACGCATTACTACTATACAGATTTTTGTCGGCAAGGGGATGTCTCTGCTTTTTAAAAGCATGAGATATTTATTTATTTATATTATTTGCCACAAAAGCAGCATAAAAACCAGTAAAAAGAAATTGTTGAACAAAAAGCATTAACAATTTAGGGTACATCCACACAGAATATGTACTTTGCAGGGAGTGTGAAGCTGCTGTGTAAGTGCCATACAGGTTTTAGTGTGAAGCAAAGTCCAGTGATGTGCAGCAAGGAACTCCTTCTTACCTCAGCTTTGGATTTTCCCTTTTTCTTGGTGTTTGGACAAGTTCACCCTCATTCGGGAAACAGCAGGCCTCTCAGAGAGTGTGGGGCTGACCAAATCATCAGAAGAGCCCTGCATGCTGTTTCAGAGCACTAAGAGAATGTGGGGACGATCCGTTCTCCCTGTGAATTTCTTTAATTTGGAGAAAAGGTAAGCTTCGTATTTTTTATTTATGTCTGGAGGCACTCTGACGAATCAATAACAATCGTGCATCATATTGAAAAAAAAATCCCTGAATAACATTCACCCAGTATTAAGCCATGTCAATAACATTTGGTCTATCTAGCATCATATCTTCTTGGTGCATGTTGAGGGGCATAGTGCACACGGATACATATGTGGGGTGGTTTGTTCTTTTCCACAATCACAGAGAGTCGAGGCAGTAAAAAAACTTATTTTCTCAGATTGTTCCATAGATTTTCCAATCTATGGCACACAGTCTGTTGAGTGATTTCCAAACAGAACATTTTTCATTATAGCTCATAGCCTGTAGCAAACTTTCAGAAGTTGACAGCTAGATATGTCTTCATCTCCCATCTTTCAAGCACAGGTTGCAGAGTTAGGCTATCAGAAGGCATCAAATTTCTCAGAACGGTGTTTGTTGACTTTAATCGGGACCACTGGAGTTGATGGATGAACAGAGGGTGAGTCTCACAGTTGGTTGCTTTTATCCATTCTTTGTTAGTCACTATCCCATGCCCTAATGCTGGAGGAGAGATGCTGGCTAAATAATGTAACTTATTCAAAGCAGTCAGTTTCAGATACTCGATAATCATTCTAGCTATGGGAACTCATTTGGGATGTACTATACTAAACCAGACTAGCATGTTTGCTTGAGGGATAGCACAAAGGGATGACAGTATATGACAAATCAGTAAAAGCCAATGGCAATGGGCTCCCCACTTCTGCTATCACTACAGATCTTACCCGCAATGGTAACAGTCTTACCACCAGGCATCCTAAAAAAGGTTTTATATTAGTTTGATTCTCTACGTTTGGTCATTTGAGCTGCTCTGAGGCCTGTGGGTGATGTGGCAGGATATAAACCAAATGAATAAAGGGATGAATAAAATAACACAACACATAATAAAATATAAAACTGTAAACCAGCATATTAAAAGCAATATTGAAATAAAGTCACTGGTATCATATTACACATGTAACACATCCTGGATACAAAATTCATATTTTCAGTCCCTTGCCCAAGCTGTGCAGTAATCTCCCTGTAGATTTTTAAAGCGGCAAGACAACTGGTTGGAGGGGGAAAAGCTATAGTGTCAGAAGGGGGCACTGCGACATTCAGGGTTCAAACTGACTCAGCCCTTGCCTGCTCTTGTCTCTTATGGGCTCTTGTGATGAAGCAGCCCAATTGATCTATTGTATTATTGGATTGGCAGCAACAGATCATGGCACATCCCTACAGTATTGCACTGCACTGTGGTTTGTGGGAACCAAACCACAATACAATACAAGAGATACATACTATAATGTATTGCCCCTAGATAACTAAAAGAACACCTGTAAATAGATTTTTTCTTCCTCTTGCACCCAAGAAGTCAATAATGTGAGGTGTTTATAGGGAGGAAGAATGCATGAGAGCCAAGAAATGGAGATATCTAAGAGCGGAAATTGCGTTAAATACTTCTAATGCATATTGAATTTGGGAAATAGCACCCTAAGTCAGTAATGAAAGAGAAAGAACGGCTTTTAATTCCCAATAACAGTTCACCTTCTAAGTGTTAATACGGAGCATGGAGGGGCAAAATGTCTGATGGACTCCTATTTCCATGGAAGCCTGAAAGACTCTTTGGTCTGTTACTGGTGATGTAGACAGTAACACTTTGAAAACATCCTGGCAAAGAATATGGACCAAAATAGCCTTTTTTATCATAAATGATATAGCGTAGCCAACACAGAAGAAAAGAATGACTGTATCTGCAGAGCAGACAGGGATTACATCAGCAACTCATCTAATATTGATTTTATGAACACTTCTCACTTTCACTGCAAACTGATATACAATGACGCAGCCATTCTGTTCCAAGAATTCTGTATTTTATCAACTAATAATAATACCTTACTCTCTTTTACTAACCTCTTTAAAATCAAAATTTTAAACCGTCAAGTCCTGCAAAGCTTTCTAGGCAACTATTTCTGTCTTATGTAAACAGTCCCCTGGTTCCTAAAGTGGATGAAAGGGCTGAGATCTGGTCCACTGGTGGGAGGCAAACTGGCCATGCCGAGGTCACCAAAACTAAACAGAAGGGGTTCTGCAAGAGAAATAAAAATAACCCAATAGGGTAGAAGTAAAAAAGACAATGTCTGCCCCAGTCACCAATGTGAATAGTAATACAAAATTCAAAACTATAAAGCGGAAAAGCAATTGTAATTTCTGAAAGGTTAACAATACCCCACTAGTAAATTTTTATTGAAAAATATTGAAAATAATAATATAATAATACTTATATAAATATAATAAAATATGAAATATAGGAGGACAGGCGTCTTTCGAACAGTCTTCTTCAGTGGCCTATATGAAATAAAAATAATAAAATACAGCTCACAACTGTGACTCTGTAAAGTTTTAAAATGACTTTGCTCTTCTGCTGCTAGTTACCTCACTTATATACAGCTGCTCAGGTGAGGGGAAGGATTCTGCAAAGACTCAAGAATGAGAGTGCAGAAAAATACAGGGAAAGACTAGGGTTAGGAAAAACAAACAAAGGATATGAACAGAGGGTGAGTCTCTGTTTACGTTTTCATTCAGACCAAACGGGGATTCAGACTTCAGTCTATGGATCCATTTGAGTTCTAATAACTCTAATTGTTTGATGTTACTGGTTCTAGGTATCCCATCTACACACCAATACTTGAAAGAATCAAAAGAGTGATGTTTGTCCATAAAATGTTTCACCATAGGGACTTCTATCCTTTGATTTTTAATACAGCTTCTGTGTTCCAATATACAGGTCCTAATTTGTTTGCTGGTCATTCCTACGTAAAACAAACTACAGGGGCATTGGATGATATATATAACATTTCTGTGAGCACATGAGAAGAATTTATGCATGTCATAAACGCTTCCATCTGCCGGATTTGTAAATTATTTCAAGTTACTGCTGTTTTTACAGGTAGAGCAGTGTTCACAAATAAAATGACCCCTAAGATTTGGTTTGTTCCATATAGGCTGGGAATGTTTTGATGTTTTGGGTGCATTTATATGCAAACATAGGTTTGCCACGGTGCCTGCAAGGGTGTATTTGGTGCCTCTGGGGCAGTTTGCGTTGTGATCCTTGAGAGGATGCATTCATTAGCCTGTGCAGCTGCAGTCAAAATGTACTTTCACTGGTTGATTGCTATTCCCTGTTGAGCTATTCCCTGTTGTGCTGATTCTATACCTTTTTATTTTGGTTCTACTACTGCTGCAGTCTAGACTAATTGCAAATAAATGAGCATTTTCTTATGCCACAGTTCAAACAAACAAAAATAACCTCACATTTATCTTCACATTTCTAACAAGTCAAGAGGATCAAGAGTGGAACTAAAAACCTATTTTATTTATTTATTTAAGGTCTCTGGGCGAGTAACAGCATTTAAAAAAATACATATTTAAAATAGAACCATATATATAAAACAGTATAAAACAATAATGTCTGCAGTGGGGGAAAACTGTGCCACATTTAGCCAAAGGCCAGAGCAAAGTGGTGCGTCTTCACCCCTTCCTGAACATATACCATAAGGGGCCCGACGCACTCAAGGGGCAAACTATTCCACAACCTGGGTGCCATTAATGAGAAGGCCCTCTCTTGGGTGCCCACCCGTCTTACTATTGAGCGTGGTGGGACAACGAGGTGGGCCTCCCCTCCAGATCTTAGGGCATGGGCAGTTTGTTATGGGAGAAGGCATTCCTTCAGATATTTGGGGCCCAAGTCATTTAGGGTCTTATACATTAAAATTTACACCTTGAATTCGGCTCGGTAGCGAATCAACATCCAGTGCAGCTCTTTTAAGACCAGCGTGATGTGCATCCAGCCAGCTGTTCCCGTCAGCAACCTCACAGCTACATTCTGCACTAGCTGGTTTCCAAACCGTCTTCAAGGACAGCCCCGTGTAGAGTGTACTGAAATAGTCCAATCTAGAGGTTACCAGGGCCAAGTCGTCTCTGTCCAAAAAAGGCTTAAGCTGATGCACCAATCACGGTTGAGAACAGGCACTCCTGGCCATGGCATCCATTCAAGCGTCAGTGCTGAGTCCAGGAGTACCCCCAAGTTATGCACCTGTCCCTTCCAGGGCACTGCAACCAAGTCAAGGATAGGGTATCTCCCAAATACACGGACCCAAGACCCTGTGAAACACAGCACCTTTGTCTTGTCTGGATTCAACTTCAATTTACTGGTCCCTACCCAACTCATTACTGCCTCCAGACACCTGTCAAGCACTTCTACCACCTCTCCTGATTCAGACAGCACAGAGAGATAGAGCTGGGTATCACCTGTATTTTGATAACACCTCATTCCAAATCTCCTGATGACCTTTCCAGCGGCTTCATATAGATATTAAATAACATGGGAGATAAGATTGACCCCACAAGTGAGTTCCCAGGGCGTTGAATTAGTATCTCCAATAACCACTCTCTGAGATCAGTTCTGGAGATAGGAGGAGAATCAATGCCAAGCACTGTCTCCCACTCCTAAGCTCCATAGCCTCTACAAAGGGATACCATGATCAATGGCATTAAAAGCTGCTGAGAGGTCCAAGAGACCCAACAAGGTGGCATTCCCCCTGTCTCTTTCCTGTAGGAGGTCATCAACCAGGGTGACTAAGGTGATTTCCATGCCATAACCAGGCCTGAAGCCAGACTGAAATGAGTCTAGATAATCAGCTTCTTCCAAGCATGCCTGCAGGTGAACAACGACAGCTCTCTCTAGTACCTTGACTAAAAAAGGTATGTTAGCTACCAGGTGATAGTTGTTTAGAACTTCTGGATCCAGGGAAGCTCTCTTCAGGAGGGGGCATACTACAGCCTGTTTAAGGGCCAGTGGAACCACCACATCCCTCAGAGGAGCATTCACCACTTCCTGAATCCACCCGGTCATACCTTGATGGCTAGCTTTTGTTGTTACCAACTAGCTTACCAAGGAAGAAAGTAGATACACTAGCTATTTCGAGAAATTCTGAGCCAGTTTGGTCTTGTGGTTAGGGAGCCAGACTCCTATCTGGGAATACCAAGTTTGATTCTGCACTCCTCCATGAAGCCAGCTGGGTGATCTTGGACTAGTTGGAGCTCTCTTCTGATCTCTCACAGCCCTACCTACCTCACAGGTTGTCTGTTGTGGGGAGAAGAATAGAAAGATTTGTCAGCTGTATGAATCCCCTTAAATGGGTGATAAAAGCTGGGTATAAAAGCCAATTCTTCTTCATACAGAACACCAATGATTCACCTAATGCCTCCCATATGGAAAGCCTTCCTGATTGTATCACCACCTTCAGTAAGTTAAAGGGGTGTGGGGAGCTGGGGTAGAGTCTTCCCAGTGGTAATTCCCAGATTATGGGATGGTCTGTCATCTGATGTGTGCCAGGCATCTTCACTATATCCATTTAAAATGATTGGTGAAGACACACTTATTGACTCTGGCCTTCAGCTAAGGAAACAGTTTTCCCTCCAAACTTTATTATTTTTAGCCTGTCCATTTTAAATTTTGTTTTTACTGCTATAACCCTCACTGAAGCCTTTGGGTATAGGGTGGGGATAAAATGTTTAACACATAATATTTAGCTGGCATCTGGAGGCAGCTTTTATCCAAAGCTCTGGGTAAAGAGGTGTGTCTTCACACATACACATATATAGCGATGGCACTTCAAGGGCTTCAGGAGGGAGCTCATTCCATAGGTTATGGGCTTTCAGGGAGAAGGGTTTCTCATGGGACCCTACTCTTTCAAATCAGAAAGTGGTGGGAGAACCAGAAGGGCCTCTCCAAAAGAACCTAAGGTATAATATGGTTCCCATGACTGAGAAGCATGTCTGGTTGCTATAATCCAATACAGATTTATGTATTTCTAGACTTACTTGGGGGACTATGGTCTTACGTATTTTAAATAATGCAAACCACAAAAATACTGCTTCTCTTTCTCCCTTTTTGTTCCTCCTTAAATAAACAAAGCTGCATCAACTTATTCATTGAAATAGTAATTGAATACCTCAGGTCAAAATGAAGTCTCCATGAACTCAGCATTTGTGCATATTTAAGTCTTTGTGTACAGTACGGATCATACAGAACAATATCCATTGTTTGTTATTGAGCAACAAAGATAATTCATAAGCTTGAGATCTTGTTAAGTTAAGACTACCTAGAGAAACAATAAGCTATATCGGCAGAGAGTGCAGCAACCGTAGCTGAAAGGAATATTAAACATCAGAGCTGCATTAAAAAACAGCTGCTCATTCTGGTTTCCGTTCCTTCCATCCTCTCTCCACATATCATTATAAATTTCACAAATATAAATTTGGAGAAGAACCTTTACTTGGAAAAAATAAAGAACGTCTGTTATCTTGGTGAAAAGTTCTATCCAAGCCTAGCAATTGGGACCAAATCATGGTCTCATTTCGAAGATACTATAAGGACATTAAAATGTAACGTATCTCCTACATGAAGATCTGTATATGAATGATGTGCAACTAAACACATAGATTGGAAAGTCAAAACCACATCTGCTTACTTTACCAAACTCTCATATGCCTGAAAAACCTATCTGTCCTGAAACTTAAAGCAAGATGCAACTCCTAAACCTCTAGGAAAATATACGTAGATAGCTAGAAGAAAACAAAAAAGTAAGCAAAAGAGAGTAAGCAAAAAAGTAAGCAAAATAGCAAAATGATTATGAGTCACAGAAGACGTCTCTCTCTCTCTTTATAAAGAATACATTATCCCTCAAATGAATTCAGAGCATACTCTTAAATGGAATCTGAAATGATAAAGAAATCCTAGGGGAATCTCTTCTTGATGGAGTCTGGAACTAAAGGATGTTTGGAAAGATCATGAGTCACCTCTTTCATCTAAAGGCAGTTTGCATCAGACATGGCAAGCTGTTATCTCATCAGAGTACACAGAATAGTATACTGGCTGGCCAACAACACTGTAGGATTATTAATTACAATCCTAACAATAAGAAACAGAAACAACAATCCACTTCCCAACTACACAATACCAGATGTGTATAGTGACTTATTAATCAGCATATCAGCAAGGCCTACTTGCAAATCCAATAACTAAATTTACACATAATGAGGCATACTGGAATTTGCTATGTGACGTTGCCAACAGCTTAGATGGTTTCAACAGAGCACTCAACAAATTAATGTTGCACATTTTAAAGTTACGGTGCTCATGACTTGCTTTTATAGGCTTCTCCTCTAGTTTACCAGTGGAAGATATGAGTGGCAAAGCCAATCCAAGACATGTTGTTGCTCATGATAAAACATCCTTTACTATGTAATCCGGCTGACTGGAAAGGTTGTAGAACAAGGTTCTCTACTGATAACTATCGTTCAATACCTGCTGCTACTTGCCTACAGCATGTAAAATCTGTGATATCTTCCTCAAAATTCTTACATGACTGGGAATGAACTGCCACAAAACTAACATTGTTTTCTTCATATGCTAAAATATTTGAGATAACCAGACCACTGTTTACTTAGGCCATACCTTCCAAATCTGAATTTGTGCTTCTTGTTTTTAACTTAATCCCCCAAGAGACATTTGGCTGAAAGAAAATGGCAGATTGACATCTCTGTGCAGCTCTCTTAGGAAGTTTCCTTAGGAGGAAACTTTGGCAACAAAATTGGTGTGAGGAAGCAATTTCCAGCTGCCCAAATCTCTCCAGACAAGGAAGGAGGCATAGGGATTGCTAACTTGAGTTCTGGAATACTGCTCCAGGGATTGATTGATATTGATTGATTGATTATTGTATCTCTATCCCGCCCTATACCCAAAGGTTTTAGGGTGGGTAACAACACTAAAAATCAGACATATATTAAAACAGTAACAGTGTCTGTAAAGTGGGAAGAGACAGTATATTCCCATTTAACCAAAGACCAGGGCAAAGAGGTACGTCTTCACTGCCTTCCTAAACATATACAGTGAAGAAGCCTAACACAACTCAAGAGGGAGACTATTCCATAGCCTAGGGGACCATCACTGAGAAGACCCTCCCCTGGGTGCCCACTCCTTTTTTTAAACAGTGAGAAGGCAAGGATCATCAGTACTGCCCAGCTGCCTAGGTGAGCCTTTTGCATGGGCACAAGATCTGTTAACTCCTCACTTTATTGACCCACCTTTAGTTACAATTATTATAAAGTTGAAGGGAGGTCTCTCTTTTGATGATCTGTCCAAAAGCCTCCTGGGAGTTGGTTTCTTTTGTTATTCAAGTTCAGGGAAGAAAGAGCTTAACTAACATTCACATTAAAGCCAAACAAGAATTAGACAGAACAAAGTTTTGAAAAATGGACCAGGGAAATTGTTAAACCTTTTTCTTAACTAAGGGTGTTTTTCCACTTAGCACTAGCATCCTTAATGGGTCCTTAATGGGTACTCTAGTGCTAGTGGAAAAACACCCTAAAAAGGATAATATTTAGAATTTGAGTTTGGATGGATCTGTATTGGAATTAATGAAATTGGCTTCATGTAGAGACTAATATGGTAGGAAACTGTTTAACATAAGTGGAAGAATCTAATTGGAGCAGGTACTACAACAAAGAGATAAGTCTCTATGCCACCCCATCTATGAAAAGAGAGTTGGAACTAAATCTCTGTAACATGAAAAAGCAGAGGACTGTCTTTTGTTTCTGAGCTCTAAGAGGTCTGACATTTTACCTTTGACATAGTAATAAGAACAGAAGAGGAATGACAAAAAATACTGAAAAGAGGCTACACAGAAAAACTTTCAGAGGGATCCGTTTCTCCAGAATTTTACAAAAAATGTTTCAGACTCTGAGAAATGATTTATCAGAAATAATAATTGAAATATTAATACTGATGAAACAATTGGAGGAGGGATTTAAAGAACAGAATGAGGGAACTGGAGAGATGGTGGGAGGAATGGCTAGTGATGTGGAGCAGGTTATTGATTAAGTCAGTAAGATGGGCAAAGATTTGGTTAATTCGGGACAAGAGTTTGGTTTGCAATGCAGTGTTATTTTGGAGGAGTCTGGAAAAAATATCAAGAGAAATAATTGTTGGATACTTGGCAGATTTTTTATGAAAGAATGCAATGGAACAATGAGATAAAATGAAGACTTGGACGTTCTGCATGGCAAACAGCCAACTTTCTAAAAAGACTTGAAGGAGAAATGGAGGAGATGCAAGTGAAACTGGAGGTGACATATGGAAATGCTACTGCTGATAAGCAGTTGATACTCAGAGATGCTCTGGAATAGCAACAGAAAAAACAACAGGATGAAAATAGATAAAAAGACTTATTTCATCATGAAAGAGTTAGAATAAGAAGGAAAAAATATTAGTATTTAATTTCCTTGAAAAAAATATAGACACCTCTTTTTGTGTAAAAATGTAAATGACTTATTGTTTTAGAAATTTGATGATTAGTATGAGTTTGACTTGGCAAAAGAAGTGTTTGTAAGAATTAGGGAACTTACTTATAATGACCAAAGGGGGGGGGGCTGAAAGTCACTGTTCTTTGTTTCTTTCTTCTTCACATTTATTTTATTTTTCTATTTTTCTGTTTCCATTCTTATATTTTGGAAAAATTATTAGATTTTATTTTTTTAAAAAAACTTATGCCCTTCCCCAAGTTAGCTAAAGCCCATTCTTTTTTAAAAACACTGATGTTATGGTAATAGAAAACTAAGAAAAAGTTTATAGTGTTCCATAAATCTTTAAGGCACTTCCAGGTCTGACATTTATTACCTTCCTCACATTTTGCAAGACATCAGATAATTTTAACTCACATTGTTTGACACTTTTTTTCCCCTGGAGGCAATGATAGCACACATGTTCTCACATTATGAACCTTCTCTTTTTCATTATGTAAACCTCACAGGAGGCCTAGACTTCTCATTTACTTTAATTTACAGTTCACCTGCCATAAAGCTAGTTCACAATTAAGCAATTAAAACCATCCTTCTTGAAAGCCAGTGCCCAAATGCTATCAAAGGCAAAATTCCTTGACATTAGTTTAGGCTTATGAATGTACAATGTTTATTCCTCTTATCACAGAACATTGCTGGCTCCAGATGGGGTATAAAACCATTATTATCTCAGGGCTACGTTGGGATTAAGGTTGTGATGATATCCTGCAGTAGCATTATTGTGGAAAAATCAACTCCCAATCCAGATTTTACATAAAAAGTGAGAACAGTTACCTGACTAGACAGCTCCTCATGAGATCTGTTATCTTGGGAATGGCTGTGGAGCATATGAGTGGCCAAACCCAACCAGAAATGGCACTTGCACATATGCACAGGTCAGTGATATCACACTTTTGGCTATTTAGGGTCATGAAATACTCAGATGTATGAATTGCACAACTGTGAGAGCAACCCCATCAGATGGTAAGTATCTTCACTTTCCCTGTGCTATTATTTATTTATTTAATTTATATCCCACCTTTTTCCTCAAGGTGGCGTACATTAGACAACAATACAATGGTATACAAAATTTAAAAACATGTATACATACATATACACAAGTAAAATAATCTCCTATTTTAAACTGTTAAAACACAATAAATATAAAAACAAAAAATAGGAAACAACTAAGAATCAACTAAGGTTAAAAGGCTTTCCAAAATAAAAATATTACCCTGTCACCTGGACCACAAGTGATAGTTTTGAGGGTAGGGTACTCTGGAGTATCACAAAATGGTGCAATAAAATGGAGAGTTCTGAAGGCGACCATGGTCTAACAACCTGCATGCCCTTATTCCTAGAAGAAGGAGTAGTAGTAGTAGTCTGTATTTCATTCATAGTACATTTATAGCCCATTGCAGTAGTTTTCATGTTAAGTTTTGGCGCACTTCAGCTCAGGTCCTTTCAGTGTTTACAACACCCAATACAAACTAATCTTTCTGTTTTTAAAGACTGCAAAGATAGGGTGTTTATAACTTTTTGCAATTGTTTTCATATTAAGTTCTGGTGCACTATAACTCAGCTATTCTTAGTGTTTATGATACCCAACAGATAGTGGTGAGGTGAAGCTATTTCTTCAGCCAAAGACTGAAGAGGGTGTCTTCTCCAGATTATCCAGTAAAGCTACCTGCTGCATCTCAGAAGGGAGGCTATTGTATAATCTTGGAAGCGATCACCAAGAAGGATCTCTCATGCTTCCCCATCCCTTTAACTACTGAAGATGGTGGCACTGTCAAGAGGGGCTCACCGGCAGATCTTAAGGTAAAGTGGAGATGGAGGGCAAGGAAAGAGGAATTTTAATTTATATTCCCCATTTGTCTTGCCATTCCTTGACTTCTGTTGGGTTTTGTTGGGGAGGCATAAATAAAACATGAAGCAGTCAGGGAACAGTTTATCCACTGAAAAATGAGGTCTCGTTTCATCTATTTCTTTAAATTACATACTATGTTTCTGTTCCATTCTGCCTTCAAGAAGCATAAAGATTATAAGATTTTAACCTCAAAACAACTCTATGGTACAATTTGCAGAGAGCTGATAACAAAGTCAGGATGATGCAGATAGCATACCGAACACCGAGAATGTACTGTACAGATTGTCTGCTGAATCAAGCCACATTCTCCTATCATAGTTGCTCTTTTCAGGGTGCTGAGACTTAACCACACCACAAGAAACCTCAAAAACATCACAAAAAGTGGGAAGGTAGGATTAATGAGGAACCCTTTTAATCTTACAGGTTCACTTTCACTCACTGTCCTCCATGCCTTTTAAAGCACACAGCTTCCATGGCTCTGAGTGTTGCCTTGGAAACTCGTGTGAGCAAAAAGGAATAGGACATGTTCCCTAAATGTTCCCAAGTTAAAAAAGCACAATGTTCACAGCCTTTCACATACAAAAAAATCTGCTAAATAATTCCATATAAAGCATTCTGGGCATATATGTATGCATTACACTATGAAGTTGCTCTTGTTATATGCAATACATCATAAAGGTCATGAGGGGTTTTTTTTGGTTTTGTTTTTTGCTTTTGACATAACACAGTTGATTTGTGACAAAAAAAGTATGTGGAAATTTAACTTTTTCATACTGAAAGGGGAGTGATACTGAAAATGAACCGTGACCACTACTGTTCATTAATATTCTACCACAGGAGTAGAATTAAATAAGAATATTAACTGGATTAAGATTAGGAATTAAAAAGAAGTATTTGGGAGTATTTCTAACAACAAATATTAATAGAATATTATATGAAAATTACAGGTAGGTATGGAAGAAAATTAATGTATAGTTAAAAAAAACCCTAAAGCCTGTACTATCAAGAATAAGAATGGTGAAAATGTTTATTATTTCACGGACTTATCCTACCTGAGAAAGTATTAGGGTACTGAAACAATGGGACAGTAAGAAAAATAATTGAGTAGTCAATACAAAACAACCAAGAATAAGGAAAATGTTATATATGGGAATTTATAAATGAGGATGGTCAATCTCCATTTTGGAAAAGTATAATGTGGCTTTTCAAATAAATAATAATAATAGAGTTAGAATTTA
The DNA here is from genome assembly GCA_023333525.1 of Aspidoscelis tigris stejnegeri. NCBI lineage: Eukaryota > Metazoa > Chordata > Lepidosauria > Squamata > Teiidae > Aspidoscelis > Aspidoscelis tigris. The sequence continues at coordinate 247,039,491 of JALMGA010000001.1, read as the reverse complement.
AACCTCAAGAAAAATAAGTAAAAGTAGAAAAATTGCATAATTTAGAAAATAGAATTTTAATATAGCACAGAATATCAATAAGAAAATTTAGAGAAATATATGGACCAATGAAACAGGTAATAGAAGTTGGGAAAACCTATCGACATAAATTAGTACTACAGATATCAGAACACGTAACTATTGAATACATAAATAAAGATCAAAAGTGGCTAGGAGAAAGATTAATATATCAATTGAGGGAATGTGGGTTTAAATATTTAAAGGACATATATAATAATAAAGGGGAAAAGAGGGGTAAGGAAATGAGGCTTTGGGAGGTTGATGGCTGAGTTATTCCTCCCTGAGGAATTGATATGTAAATAATAATATATAACTAGAGATTATCAGGCCAATGAGAGTTTGAAGAAATATTGGAATAATTTTTGAAGGGGTCAAGAGTAATAGATACTAAAATATTTGATTATTAAATCAAAAGAACAAAATAATGGCAAGTATGCTTCAAATATGGCATTTAGACATTAATGTTACCCAAAAAACAAATTAGTGAATTAAAGAATAATATGCCACGGGAAATGACACTTAAAATATTTTACATCTGGTATTATCACATGTGATACATGTAATGTCACCAGAATGGTGGCATGGCTATGGACAGAGGGGAATGTATTTCCATCTTTGGTGGGAATGTGATATTATTAAAGATTTTGGAGAATCATTCAGAATATTAATGGCCCAGTGGCTGAAGGTTGGGCTTAAGGCCAGGGAACCAAGGTTCGATTCCTTAATCAGCCACATTGGTTCCTTTCATCCTTTCAGCATTAGCCAAGCTCCAGGGTTACTGTGAGGATAAAACTGGGGGGGGGGGGGATATTGGTCACTGCCTTGAACTCTATGGGTTAAATGTGGGCTATAAATACATAACTGTGCAGTCAAAATAAAGTAAGTGAAGCAAACAGTGACCTTCACAGATCCCTGTAGCAGGGAAAAGTAAAATAAAAACAAATAACCAGAAGATAACAGACGTCAGATAGCCTGAAATTGGATTCAGAAAGTATTAAAAGCATTCAGGATATGCCAAGACCTATGAACTGAAAGAAAGATCTTTTGGAAAGGCAAGAGTTTTGCAGTAGACTTGTGGATTAACATGAGCCACTTTGACAGCTGACATACAGAAAGACGGGCAGGCCCAGTCAGAGAGTAATCAGCATGTGAGAAGATTAGGATAAGGACAGCGAAGCCAAGAGCCTTCTCCTGAACCACTTCAGCCTGGGTGACCAGCTGGCATTATCGAGTCATCTACATGCGCGGCAGAGGTCCCAGCTGCCTTGTTATAGGAACCTCACAGAACAGGCAAGCAGATTCAGAAAGGAAATGTGCCTCAAATGAAGGAATACTATTGGGACAGAGCAATTCAATAAGCTCATCTACGAACAAAACCTACCAAAATCAAAACTGCGAGCTGAAGAAACTATCCAAGCTTTTACGGTTTCCTCAGTATTAACAAATGAGTTCTAGGGAAGTGCATGAATGAAATGTGTGTGTTCAGTTTGACTTCAAACCAAATAGCCATTTGTTCGGTTTGCCATCAAACAGTTTGTTCAGTTGAAAGGTTTGCACTAAACAAATAGCTGTCCATATTTGATTCTGCACCTGTTCAAAAAATAGATTTTTTAATTAAAAAGACCTTTTCAAGGGCAAAAACACAGTAGAACATGAAGGTTTGATCCAATTGTTTGTGTTCACAAGTAAGAAATTGGTTTGGTTCAATTGAATTTTGGGATATTTGAACAACTGAATGTTCACTTCAATATGAAGATCTGCAAACATAAACTATTAAATTAAATTTCCAAATATGAATCAAACTTTGCACATCTCTGAGTTTCTGATGTACTTTTATTTCTCTGCAGCATATTTAAATTTCCTCTGAGACTAGTTTCTCACAATATTCTTTCACTTGCATTTTCTACCAAAATATAAATCTATAGAGTGTTTTGATGGAATACAAAATTTGATAGGGTAGATGAAGATACTGTTACACAAAGCAAACAACAAAACTCTCCAACAGGAGATGATCTGTGGCACCTAACAATTTACTTCAGAATGTGAAACAGAAATCCCTTCTTTCCAGTCAGAAATGTACATAATAACATAACAGGAGCCCTGTTGGATCAGGCCACAACCCATCTAGTTCAGCATCTTGTCTCACACTACTTATAGGCATACTCAAGCAGAAGACAAAGGCAAAACCTTTACTTGCTCTCATTTCCCAGCAAATTACCTTGATGGGAATCCTACCTGTCTCTCCAACCTGGAGCAATACCTAGGCATCCATTCTAGTACTCATTGATACACCAGTCCTCCATGAATTTGTCTAACCCTTTCTTAAAGCCAAGCACACTAGCTGCTGTCATCGTTTCTCCTGGTAGTAAATTTCATAGTCTGATGACCTGCTGGATGAAAAAAATACTTCCCTTTGTTGGTCCTAACTCTCCTGCCCATCAGCTTCACAGAGCACCCCTGATTTTAGTGTTGTGTAATAGAGAAAATAATTTTTCTGTGTCTGCCTGATAACACTAATTGGCAAAAAGTTAATAATTTTCTCTCTGTTCCTGATCTCCCCAATCAACTAGCTCATTCCATCTAATGCAAAACTGCATGCTTGGTGATGTATCATCTCTTCCAGGCTTATACTCACATTCAACAAAGAAAAGGTAGCTATCAATATACTTGGAGACAGATACACAGTAAAAGAAGAGAACTGTGGCACATAGCTGACATCACTGACAGTAATGTATTATTAAAATAGCAGTAAATGCAGCAGCAGCAACAAATGTTCAGTTGGTGATCTCACTCAACTACTGCTATTCAAATACAGGAAACTTTCAAAGCTTTCATTTCCTGATGGGTCTCTAGGGCTCTGTATAGTGTTCAAATGTATGTGTCAGCCTGCCCAACACTCTGCCATCTTTGAAACTCTATAATACCACACAACAGTGCCTGCTTGCATTCCTTACTGATGCTCCAGATAACGGGAACTGGTATGGTATTAAGGCCGTTCCAGGCCTGAGATAAAAGCAGGCGTTAACTCGGGTGTTTGATGTGCACACCAACCAGGACAGATTGGCAGGAAAGTGTAGAAGGATCTTTGTAACTGCTGTTGCTATTTTCTGTGTGATCTTTTATCAATAAATGTTGACATGCTGCTGCTAAGGAAATCTCCCTGTTCCTGAATTTGAACCTGGAAAAAGGTGATCTTGACACAATGCACGGAAGCTGCAAAGAAAGGGGGTTTCTAAAGAACTTGGATTGACAATAATCATGATATATCTTATAAAAAATACACTTCTTAAAAATCCTTGCCTGGAAGCAAAGAAGGTCTTACTTCTTAGCTACTTATCTGCATTTTCACCAAAAATTAGGCAACGCCAATGCAAGTTGCTTATGTTCATCAGATATCCTGCACGACTCACTCATTCACTCACTCATTCCCACAGTATTTCTAATTTTGAAATGTTGGAGGCTATGCGTCTGTCTGAATAGCATACTAATTTAATTCATCTTTCATTTCTCAACTTATACTACTCAGACTATGCACCAGAATGTGTCTCTACAGCATAGGGATGTGCACAAATATTCAAAAATCTGATTCGAATCTGTCTAATACCGACATTTGAATACGAATCGGATTTAAAAACATTTGAATCTAGCCATTCAAAGGGATTTCGGATTTCCAAACATCTAATACAAATATTCAAATGATTCAAATGTATAGATTCATATGTATCGCATATGAATTTGCACAAAAAATATACGTATTTGCACTTATAATGCGGAATGCATACTGGATAAAACAGGATGCGTACGGAATGTGCACAGATTCGTATAAAATACGAATTGTTGACATTTGTATCTTTAAATACAAATCTAACATTCAAATGTACTGATTCGAATAATGCAAATTCGAATTAGATTTTCGGATACTTGGATTGTTAACATGCGAATAGAATTTTCAGATATTCAAATTCAAATGCAAAAAAAAAAAAAACCATTCGTGCACACCCCTACTACAGCACATAACCAAAATAAATCTGTGTAGAGACTTCACATACTCTGTCAGTGAGTACTGTCCACTTTGGAATGCTGGGAGTTGGAGTTTACCAACACTGAGTGTGACAAACTTCAAGTATGTATTGGTGAAGCTGCCACCAATATTCCATCTAATCATATAGTAACAAATACATAAATGATAAAAAGAGTTTAAAAGAACAAATCTATTCCAGGCCATCCATAGGATGTTAACAAAACATTACAGTTAATTGCAGCTAATATTTTAAAAAGTGGATGTGGGACTAGAAAATGACCAAAATAAATATAGCTATCCTTTCCCTAGTGAAATAGAAAGTATGACTGCTTTCCAGGAAAGGGAAAACATAAATAAATATTATCCAAAGCCAAGATAGCTTGTCCTGCTCCAAGACTTTCCCCAACCCAGCCCCCAATTCTTCCACACTGTAAAACAGATGATTTAGCGGGTCATTCCACGTTCATGTATGGGAACAGACAAACCTTACTAACACCATTTAATCCCACAAAGCTTGTTTCCCAAAAGCTTTATTAAGGGATATAGCAATGCTATCTGAACGCATGTCACAATAAAACACTGTCTAACTTAATTCCACTATCTTACGGGAAAAGCCAGATCAATGAATAATCAGATTTAGCCACCAGTACAGCAGAGGATCTAAATTTTAAACCAATTTAAAGCTTGCCAATGCCATATGCCATCTGAAAAGAATAACATAACAATCTAATGCTCACTAGTTCTAAACACCAACAGGACAGAGAATAATGCTGGTAACACAGCTTAGCAGACGGTGGCCTTCATTGCTGATAAGATACTACTCTACCTTGCTATAACACATCACCAAAAAGGTAAGGTGCACTATTCATTCAACCTGGATAGCCAAGGCTGATCAACACAAGGAAACTTCAGAATGGTGATAACAAATGGATACCTGTCTAATTGCTCAACTAGATGTTCTACCATCCTTGACCTCTAGGGGCTGATGGGAATTGAAGAAGTTATTCTTCCTTAATGATGATATTCTTGCCCAAGGCTAGATTCATGTACACAAGGTCAGCAAGGCTGCTTTTTAAAAAATAAAATACCTGCGATTAATTTTTATAGAAATGTATGCAGCCTAAATATAAACATGTAAGCAGTAGGAGGCATTTTAACAACTTCAGGGAATCAGTGCTGGATATTAGTTATGTGAGAGCAGACTAGAAATAGCAAGCAATAGAAAATCAGGTGACTGCAAGGGTAAGAACTGGGGCTTGTGGAATTATGCAAGGAACCTCTCCAGCTTCATTTTTCCTTGTGTGTGTTTATGGGGTGGATTATAAAATAGGTATTATGGACTAGGATATAAAAAGGGCTAATATTAATACATTTTGGAATTTAATAATTTGCCGTGATTTTGGAGAATTTTTAAATATTTGCTACTGCACATTTCTTTAAGTATTTATATAAAATATAAATGTTTATATAAGTGTTTAAGTATATACATATCTACATAAAGATCAGGAAATAATGTAATAGTGTTAAATGGAGATATCATGCTATTGGATGAATGTAACAATTAAAATCAATTTAAAAATTGCAAAAGAAAAATGTAATCTAGCTACAATGGCATTGCCATCTCCTGCAAGTTACAATCCTAGCCCTTTTTAACTGTACATTGTCTGCATTAAAATTTTAAAAAGCAGCATGGCAAAAAAATTAAAATCAAGTAGTTTACCCAGACAGGAAGAAGAAAATGGTTCCTGCTTCTTTAATAACTGCACAGAAGAGGCAAATCACAAGAATATGTCTGCTTATCATTCCCCTCTTCAATGCAACTATTAAGAGGACCATCCTAATGATGATTCCAAGCAACTGAAAAACACATTTTCAGAATTTCAGGTCTGTTCACACGACCACAAAAGATGGGACCCCTTTTTGTAAACCAAGCACAAAGCCTTAAACCTGTGCAAGGAGTGAGAAAAGCCAGAAAGGTTTCTCAGCTATATTGGATATTTTTGCAGCACTCCACCCGTGAGCTATAAATTAGATCCAAATTGGACCTCAAGGTCACTGTAGGAGCAGTTCAGAAGTGCCTGGCTTCACATCTGTTCAGCCAAAGAGTTCTCCCAGGGCAGGAGAGCTGTAAAATTGAACTATTGCAGAGTTCTGACAATGCAGTGGTATACTGGACGGCAACACCGTTCAGACTTACCTGAACTAGTATACTCTTTGTTGGCAAGCACAAGGAAATGTCTGACTGTCAAGGCCACTTCCTATGCTTGCTGGAAGACACCAAGTGGATACAATGAACTGAGGACCAGTTCAGTGTTTCCCTCACTTGGAGCAGCAACACGCAGATGAACAGCACACCACTAAGGGATGACAAGATCAACTAAGGATACTTGGAATAGAGTCTTCTGAGGGAGATATTCTTCTCTCTGAGGTGCACCTGACATCTTCACTATATACATTTCAACACGTCTATTTATTCTGCCCTTTGGCTGAGGGTTCTTATTAGGTTGGTTCTTATTAAGTTGTTTTTATTGTTGCAACACATCCTGAGACCTTCAGGTATAGGGCAGGATAAAACTATACATAAATAAACAAATAAATAAATCATGATCTTTGCTTATACAGTGGTACCTTGACATACGAGTTTAATTCGTTCCGTAACCTTGCTCTTATGTCAAATCGCTCGTATCTCAAAGCAATTTTCCCATTAATCCATTCCAGCTCCCAAAACACCACCTCAGTTGCTTTTGTTATGTACTGTACTGTATTTACATACTCGTATCTCAAATCTTGCTCTCATCTCAAAGCAAAATATCACTCGCTCGGCGGCTTGTATCTCAAAACACTTGTATGTCAGGGCACTTGTATGTCGAGGTACCACTGTATTACAGGTTCCACCTTCATGCAGAACCTGCCATAGATATTTACCATTATTATTGGCACACAATTTTAGCTGGAAGTGAAAGTAAGGTAAATCATTCTCCCTTTACCAAATGGAGTTGAATCCTAGAAAAATCAGGAGAAACACCCAGCCCACCATAAAAAATATAGTTAAATTATGGAATTTACAAGCATAAGATATGATGTTGGCCACCTGCTTGAATGGTTTCAAAAAGGATTTGGTCCAATTCATGGAAGTCAGGACTCTAGGTGGTTATTTACCCTGATGATAGTGTGGCCACTTCTGGTAATAGGAGGCAGTATGTTTCCAAAGGCCACTTGTATATGACATTTGAAAGCCAGCTGCCAGGAGACTGAAGGCAAAGTAAGCTATGTACTTTGTCCTGCCTGTGGGCTTAACTGAGCAGAAAGCCAGCCACTGTCAGAGCAGACTAATGTATTAGAGGGGCCACAGATCCAAACCAGGGGGACATTTGTTATGTTCTTCTGTTCATTTTTGATATTGAAGACTGGCTGACTGCATGGACATATCCATGCAACTTCCTCAGCAAGGGCACAGGACCATTTTTCTATACCTTCCTCCCAGAGCTCCCAGAGTTTGAATTCATTACTCTTTGTTTTTCAGGAAGATGCTCCACCACTGTGCTAAAACACGCTCACAGTATAATGTTTTTAATTACTTGTAACTGGTAATTTCTATCAGTGTTAGGCAACTGTTTTGCCCTAAGGGACTCAATTCTTCCTTCTTCAGGCTTCAAGGGCCAGTATACCAGCAAGATATGTGGTAAAAACTGGATATGAGCACCCAATGTTCTCACATGCGCATATACAATGCATATCACACATTAGCTATGTACCTCTTTGCTCCATAAAGGACCAATTTGCATTTCCAGCACTTTGCCTGCTTAAATGTTTTGTTTTGTTTTGTTGCCATTCCCAAACCTGAAGGCTTTTCAGGTCTCAGAAGAATGTGTTCAGAGGCTCACATTAAGCTCCTGCATAGAGTTTAGCCATGTATCTGCTCTAATATCAGAGCTAAATTCTCAAACTGTACTACAGGTAATTGGTATGTAAACATACACATCCAACATTTGCAGTGGCTAGTTTTCAGAGAACCTACAGACCTGATTTCAAGTTTAATGAGATCCAATATATCTCATTATCTATTCCATGTATACTTTTGACTTGATGCTTCATGTTGTTTCTTGTGCAGTAAAATAAATTCACTCATTCATATATGCCCTGAATGTGGCTGAACAAGTGCCATTATTTTTATGTCAGCTGACTTAATTTACCCTGTATGTGAACAAAGAAATTACGGTAAAGTACTGCACATCTTCTTTATGGGAAAGTCCAGGGTTCATACCTTGGATTCTGCAAACAGACCAAAGAAATACACTTATCAAACCCCCCTGAGAACCATTACCAATCAGTGAAGACATGTTCTGACATTCTTAAAAATTAATCTGAAGTGCACACAGCATTGTCAGTCCCTTGTATGTACTTCATGCACCATCTCTCTCATGGTTTGCACAATGTTCACACAGACTTCACTGCATTCGAGAAGATACTTTAGAACATGTTCTACACAAAGTAAAAAGGTCTGGTCAAATACAAAGAAAGATGAAATTAGCAAATCAAAGAAATATGTTACTTACAGACAAAGAAACATGTAGATCTGCAATAGTATTTATATAAAGGGTGGAGTGCCTAAGAGAGTAAAGAACATATATCTACTGTAGAGCAATTGTACAACCAAATTCTTCTGGTGACTTTTACACTGTCTTAAAGCATTCGAAGTATTATATTTTATATATACTCCATATGAAGTTTCCTGTTATAAAGCTGGAGTTCTTGGGAATGTATTACTGTTTTTATTGTTCTATATTTCTGTTCTGTATTTTATCCAGTTACATAGGAACTAACCAGTGAATATAGCTAGTACAGGTACCCTAGGAACAACATTTCAGAAGCCACAGAAGACCTTATCGGTCAAAAAGGAGTTTGGTTCTTTTAGTTTCCCCAGCTAAAAAATATACACGTTATTAGCTAATGTACATTGTCATCTTAATATGAGCAACTAACTTTATACAGGCATTAAGCTTGTCATTGTTATTGTTTTCAACACAGCAACTTTCTATTAGAACTGTATATCTGTTTCGTTAATGTAAATCTGTTTGGTATATTTGGCATGATATATTATTTATATTATATTGGGTTTTATATAGAAGGAAAATTGTAGTTATATACCAGTACTTGGACTTTTTATATTTTATATTGTTCAGTGCCTATTTTATGCATGTGAACAGCACACCATCACTACTGCAAGATCCATCCAATAAAAGGGATATACATGATTTTTTAATATTAGATTTGAAGTGAACAAAATTTGCATTTGTGCAAACAGAGCCACTTTGAATGTGGTATAATTCAAATCCTATTCAAAACCTGCTGCCAGTTGCACCTCCAGATCCTCTATAAATCCACTCTGAACACTTTGAATCCACTCTGAATCCACTGCAGATGAGCCTGAACAGCTTCTTTGCCACCTCCCGACGTTTATGAATACAACAAAGCATCAAACAGCATTCCCTTCACATTCAAATGTCAATCTTTCAATGTAGCCAACATTTGATTTGAATGTGAATTCGTACAAATTTGTACAAATTCATATGAATTTTGAATGTGATGAATATTTGTGCAAGAATGATCCTTGTTTAGATCACAGTTTCTACCTTCATGCAAGACCTGCGGCTAAGCAGCAAAACAATATGATGGGGCTGACATATGCTACAATCCCAAATATTCAAAGGATACAAGAAGAAAAAAGCCACTGACAAAGCTTTCCTGTGAGGTACATGGGGCTGTGAGAGCTCAGAAGAGAGCTATGACTACCCCAAGCTCCCATCTAGCTTCATGTAGGAGGTCAAAATCAAAACCAGTATTCCCAGATAAGAGTTCGACTCCTTAACCACTAGACCAAATTGGCTCGTGAGTTTGGAAAAGTTCTATAACTCAGCATTAACTTTCATTATTTTGCTGGTGATCAAGGATGGCCCGAAAAATTTTGGTGCCCTAGAGAAAGAGGGATTTGGCAAATTCAATATGGAGACAAATCATTCAGAACTTAGGGTTCTCCAAGCACACTTTGCTATTCCATCGCTCTCCTGACAACTTCAACAGTAACAATACCTACAGTGATGTACAAAAAATGTCACCATTTTTTCTCCCCTAAGTAAACATATATAATCCGTACAGATAAAGCAAAAAAATATAAAACTGAACAATGTAGATGCAACTCCCCCCCCCCATTTCCTCTAGAACCCAAAAATACTAAATTTAGAAACGTCTTCTCTTCTAGGCTTTGGGTGGATAGATAACACTTTGGTCTATCAGGCATTCTTGCAGCTACACAGAATGTCTCAACTCAGGGATGAGTCCAGAGACACAGTGCCAGTGAGAGAAGAACTACTGAATTTCTTTCCCACTCTAAGGCTTTGCTTCCATCAGTGTTAGCCAAAATAACTCCAGATCACGACTTAGTCTTGGCTGAGACACTCTTGTTGTGGAAGGTTCAGAAATGATGGCCTCTAGGCAAGTTCAAGGCTTCCAGTTCAGCAGTGTAGATGCATGGCTCCTGGAGCATCACACATCTATATCACAAATTGGGGAGGGAAAAAATTTATTGTATCTCTGATCCTTTTTTTCTAGACTAAGGCCACAGTTACACCCTTACTTTAATTCTTCTTCAGCCGGAATTCCAGCCCATTTGGGTACATCTTTAAATGACAAGCTGGGCTTTTTTTCTTGATTTTCCTCCCTTTGTTCAAATTTTCCTTCATTGGGGCCAACACAACATTAACGTGTAAATCCCCTTCCAGGAGGCCACCGTTCTGAGGCCTGGCTGTCCAGAAAATGATACCTATGCAAGCCTCTGCTCTGAGTCTTGGCCCTTCCCCACTCCCCCTTGCTGCAATTCCTTTGCTTTGTTGTCAGATCTGCCTTCTCACCCCCCCCCTTGCTGGGATTCCCTTTTGACAGCAACAGGAGGGTGTGACCAAGCCATTCCAGACCGAAAACGGCTTGGATTCGGCTGCCTTCCTGACTCGAGTAAAATGCTAAGGTGTAACCATGGCCAAAAATGTTCACTAGAGTTGGAAGGAGCAGACTGGATTGTGGATGTTCCCTCCTGCAAATTATCTCTAAGTAATCCCTAGACTTCAGAGGTGTTTTTTTAGTCTGTATGAATGGTTAACATGCTGCACTAATGTGCTCATCAAATTCTTTGCCCCTCTCCAATCCACTTCTAATCCTCTTTGGAAGTGCATTTTCTAGCCTTTAATGTTTATTACAGTGAGAAGAGTTCATATACATCTGACAGTATCACCTCTTTTATTTGTATACTGCCATTCCAAAATAAGATGTTCAAGGCAGTTTATAACAGAAATCCAAAAACAATATGGAATAATAATACAAAATAATTACATGATTACATAAATAATAATAATTTAACAGGTGATACCGTGTACAAGTACATGCACCACTAAAATCTCTAGGACAGGGTTTTTTTTAAAGTGACAAACCCACCCATATTTCAATTTTTTCCAAATGTACCCAGTTAAAGATTTAAATTAGGAAGCTGTTTTCAGAAAAGACAGAAGGGATCTTTTGTGGAAGTAAAGCATGTTATACTTGAGTACATCTGCATTGTAAAGGTTGACTATTAATTTTTGGGAACCACGTCTCATTGTACTACCTAGAAGAATAGCATAAAGAAACCAGGACTTAATTACAGCAACATTGCAGCCTGTCTCCTTTTGTGTGTTTATAAATTTAAGAAGGCACATCCATTTACACAGTATTTCATTTGAAAATGCCTACTTGCTGGTTCAGTGAAACGCTCCACCATTGTTTTCAATATGCTTTTTTTCATTAGCATGAAACACTGCCAGTATTTGCAGATTAGGTACGCTTTAGTGGAATTCTGTTTGAATTATATTGATTTCCTTGTGTCCATTAAAATGAACACGGACTAAAGGAAAGATAATGGCATTTGCATAACGGTGTGGAATGCACTATTAGTCGACATGAATGGAAACTAATATCTAGAGAATAGGAAAAGAAGTTCAACAGAATGAACTAAGCCTTCTTAGATAAATTCCGAGAAAAGACATTTTTACTGGAGAGGTAAAATTAAATTGATTTGACAGTAAATTTAAAAGAAAGGCTTTCATCTATGAAAATTAGAATCACCTGTATAAAATGGAATGCTTAGCTATGTAATTATGTCATGAATACAGAAAGCTAACTTGTCACAAATTTCATCTGGATCAGTGCTGACTATTCTGATTTGTAATGGGCCAAATTCCCCCAAAGAGAGCCTGTAAATAGCCAGCCAATGAGAAAATAGCAGTATGGATTAGGAAATGGCTGAATAAAAGTCCCGGACTTGTTCTCCATTAACTATGTAAGCAACTTTACAGCTTAGAAGGTATCTTATCCACAAAGAAAAGTAATGAAAAAATAACTTTAATGTACTTCAACCTGTTACAGTGTGGCAAGTAAATTTCTGTAGATCCACCACAGAAAACTCCCTGCTGACTTGTGCACCCTCTGAAGTTCAGAGACTAAAACAGGCATGAAATGAGAAAGAGCTTTCAGTGCATCGTTATTAACTGAGAACACCTATGTTAGCAGAAGTTATGAATATCTGGTTGGTGTGCAGATGAAGGAGGACTGTGAACTCCATGGCAGCATAAATTGGAAATAGCACCAAGAATTTAAAGTATTTAAGAAACAGATCAATAGCTACAACAGCAGTACTAACAATACCATGATGTAAACAGATCAGTAGCAGTTGGTGACTTCAGCATAGCTAGAAGATGCTATTACGGCATGCAGATTAGCAATGCAACAGACTTTTGACTCTTTCATTTTTTCCAACTATTAATATATGGACTTTTAACCATCAAAAACACATCTAAAGATCTAAGACATCTAAAGATCTTGAAAGATATATATTTTTAAAGAACCATAATATCAGATGCCCTGTGTTGTAAATAATGCATACAGAATCAATGAGCAAAAGTTAATTGTAAAAACACAGAACATGCCACAGAAAATGATTCACCTTACAGTGCCTGACAAAAGTTCTGTCGCTTATCCATGTTGTTGAAACGAAAGCCTATAACCTGACTTAAAATTCACCCATTGGTTTTAAAAATGGCTCATATGAAAGCTAAAACCCTCCCAAATGAGGTTTTTAAAAAGAAAATAAATTTGCTTCACTGCTGAAATATTGATCATTTAATGAACACAGAAAGGTCAGATTTTGGCTAGACAAACGTTTTGTCGCCCACAAAAAGTAATGTGAAAATCAAACAGATAATTCACTTCAAATACAAAGATATGTTTCATAACATTGGTGAATGAAGTTGTGGTGCTATTAGAGCCATATTTAATATTTTGTGTGACTTCCATGAGCCTGAAGGACTGCATCCATGCGTTTCGGCAATGATTCATACAATTTATTGATGAAGTCATCAGGAATAGTAAAGAATGCAGTTTTACATGCCTCCCAAAGTTCACCAAGATTCTTTGAGAGGAAAAAAAATTAATTTGCTGTTCAAACAATATTAAGGGTTATTAATGTTTTGCCTTTTCGTATAGGGGATGGGGAGGATATGTTTGCATGTTAGTTTAGTTTGTTATACTTTTGTAACTGAACAATTGAGATATGTTACGTGATACTACTATATATTTTTGTGGGGAAAAGGTCAATAGTGCCAAAAATTATCTGTACAGGGCAAGGGTTGCATTAAGACACATTTTATGAGCTAACCAGTTACATCAACTAAAGGGGAGATCACCCTCTGCAGAACCTTTACTCATACCATTAAACACTGATGAAAAGGTCAAGTATAGGACACTGCTGCCCAGTCTATACTTTTCTTCTTTCCACTCGCTAGCCTCAGACATAAATTTGCTCCTTAAAACGCTGGCGCTGTCTTTACCCAATCACAGTACAGATGCCCTATGAACAATTATGTTTCTACCAGTGAAAGAATGAAAAAAGGCTAAGTAGCTTCCAGATGAAGGTGCAAACTCACAGATGGGGTAAAGCAGGAGGAACAATCACCTTCCCTTACACCAGGGCTAAAAGTGGCTAAAAGTCAGCATGTAGATTAGGATAATCAGGGCAAGGAGCGAAAGCAACACCTTCTCCAAGAGCTGCACATATTGTATTTCCACCTTGAAACAAAATTGTCTAACTGCCCATACATCAAATTAATCACCTGGTTAATATGCCCTGCTGCAAAGATATCTTCCACAGGCAATCAAACGTGAGACCTGGTAATCATTTCCTGGACATCATCAGTGATCAAAGCAGACAATGATATTCATTATAGCAGAGTCAGCCAATACATTGCTAACATCTCCCCTCTTTTGTCAGGCTTCTAAAGCTGTTACACAGACTTCCTTTTTTTGCTTACTGTACAAACTTAAATACTTTCAAAAAAGCACTTTCCCACTGAATGGCGTTCTCTTTCAAATTACTGCCAGAAACATGGGCTTAAGACTAAAGCATTCTTAGTTTTTTTCTGTTCCACTTCCAGCTGATTTTCCCACATCTGACTCAACATAAACTTCTTACAAGGAAATGACAACTAAGCAAGTACTGGATTATTTCACTGGCATAGTACAATGGCCCCTTGTATACTTACCTCTTTATAATGAAAGGGGGAAACCAATATCGGCACAGTCCAGTAACTCATTTAACATCCCTTAACATTCTGTTCTATTAACATTTCATGGTGATTAGACTCCTCTCCTATAAGCAGTTGATTGGGCTATGAAGAGCATTCTCATGCTATATTCAGGCTTAATGAAAAGGATGCCTCACAGAGACAGTGTGTGGCCCTTGTGTTCCCAGCTCTTCTGTAATGCACCTTGTCTAGCACAGAATATATGTGGGAGCAGAAAGGGAAGGCTGGTGTATGAACTATCTCAACTCAAAGCCTTCTTTAAGCCACCTCAGAGGTGTGTGTGTCCAATCACAGCCCTAGCTACAGAAATTACCATCTTAAAAAGCTAGCTTGATGTCATATAAGGAAAATCTACCATGCATATCATCCACAGAAAGAAGAAAAAGAATTGGCTTTTCTACCCCGCTTTTCTCACCCATTTAAGGGAACTCAAAGCAGCTGACAAAGCTTTTCTATTCTTCTCCCCACAACAGAACACCCTGTGAGGTGGGTGGGGCTGTGAGAGCTCATAAAGAGAGCTGTGACTAGCCCAGGATTACCCAGCTGGCTTCATGGTATTCCCAGATAAGAGTTCAGCTCCCTAACCACTAAACCAAACTGGGTGGTGGCGGTAAAAGTAGTAGTAACAAAAGTTGGTCAAAAACCAGCAGGCAAAAATATTATGTGACTTCAGGATACAAACTGATAAAAGTTTTGGGACATAACACCTTTGATAACACTCTTGTTTAAAAAAAGAGGGTGTGGCTCATTGATGCTGTGATACCAGGAGACAGTAGGGTTGACATGAAACAAAACAGAAAATTATAAAATTCAAGGACTTGAAGATCGAAGTCCAAGTACACTGGCACAGGCCAGCAGTGGTGGTACCAAGGGTGATCAACACACTGGGTACCATTCCAAAAGACCCTATATGGAACTTAAAACAGCTCAATGTTTACAAAAAAAACCCATCTGTCAACTGCAAAAGACCATCCTGCTCAGCTCTGCATGCATTATGCGACAATACGTAACATTGTCTTAGGAACGTGGTAAGATCTTGATATATTATAAAGTATCAAAGCTGACATGTTTGGTGTTGTGTTATTTTGCTGTGTTTCTGTCAATAATAATAATAAATAAAAATCGCTAGCTGTTAGAGAACAAGAGTGAGGAGTCAGACTGGGAAGTTTTATATATTTTTCCCGGGTCCATTTTCCCAGCATAGAATATGTCCAAAGTTGGAATTAAGACCAATTCAGTTTAACACACATAGCACATCATTTCTTGTTCCTGCAGTTAGCTAACTATGGAAATGTTTAAATAAATAAATAAATAGTGAAAACACTTAAGCAAGGGTCTAAAAGGGACAGAAAGATAAATATTAGGAACGAAGGCAAGAAGGTAAAGGAAAAACTAGAGGCTTGTTACAAATCCTGCAATTTTTATTTTTACAACATATAATCCTCCTTTATTCACTAGATTATATAACATAACAAATAAACCCTTCATTACATTTAAAAGTTAAGTGACATTTTAAAACAGATGATAAGGGAATACAATTTATGGAAAAACACCAGCATTGACTCTGGCTGTCCTTTTCGCATTACCTTGCTGGAAACCTCTGGGAGTTCTCCATAGCTCTGCTGCCTTTCCTTTGCTTCTTTTTCATATTTGCACTGGAACTTTCCAGTGAGCTAATCCCATACGGACCTTGCCAGACATGCCAGTTTTAATCTGTGAGCTCCTAAGGCTTAGGCCCCAAATATTTTATAAATAACCTCCTATATTGACCTGCCCATACTTTAAGCAGCTTGAAAAGCATTCCTTGTTGTACCACCACCTTCAGTAGTTAAAGGATGGGGATCTGGTATATGTCCTTCTCAGTGGTGGCCCTCAGACAATGGAATACCACCTACCCTGAACTGAGCCAAGCATCTTTACTATATACATTTGGAAGACTACTGAAGACACATCCATTTACTCTGGACTTTGGCTGAAGAAACAAATTCCCCTCTTTACTTTCAACCACTGTTAATGGCATTTGATGTTTTTGATAATTGTGCAGACCAGTGAGAACACCAGCAGACACAACCTTCAAACGAGGAGTAATGGGGGGCAGGGTTACTTACTTTACATTAAACAAGAAAAGAAGTTTGGGTGTGTGAAATACACACTGGATGTGTGTTTTGTGGTTGATTTGCTCCTTTGTGAAATAGAAGCTGATTTCATCCAAGTGAGAGACTAGAGGGTAAGGCAAGTCTTGTATGTAGCTAGGGTCTAATAATTTTCCTCAGAGGAAATAATGACTTAAACATTTGACTTGTGAGAAAATCAGTGATAAGAGTTTATTGCTCAACAACAAATGAAACCCCACAACATTAACTACTTTAATACCAACAGAGGAAAAACTGGATGGAGTGTGTTCTGTATACAAAAGAAGACTGTTATTTTTGTTTCCTGCAGATGGACATTTATAAAACGGCATGCTTATAAAACAATACCAAAAACTGTCAAGATAAAAAAGGATTATTTCCCTTTTAAAAGAATCTGAATAACTTTTCACTAACTGCTCTTCAGTTACCATATGTTCATTTTTCTTGTCCCTGTATAAAATGGCAGAAAACAGAACTGAGTGTGTCTTCCTTTGCCAAGAAAACAGTAGAATCAAATTAAGCCACTAAAGCTGCACACTGACAAATACAGGATGAAGATTATGGTGTTTGTGGATGTTTATTTGTATCCCACTTATTCTTAATCCCTGCAGCCAAATCAAACATAGTATTAACTTGGATAGATCCATATGATGTGGTGATGGCACCATAGGATGGCTAGAAAGAGAGTATGGGGCCACCATCCCCCTGCAAAGGTGTGGGGAAAGGTGTGAGAAGTGCTTTTCCCAAAAAGCAGGAAAGGGCATGCTGAAAATGCTTCCTGCCACCATCCCATTCTGACATTGCTAGGAGATCAGGCAAGGGTGGCCTGACTTACTTTTGGCACAATCTGTTTTGAAGGACTCAGAAATTGGTCAGCTACCTTGCTTGCATCTTTGAAAATATGACCAGCCATAAATATCAAAGCCAGGGAGCCAAAGTTCTCCTGCTTCAGTGTTAGTGTAGCTGCAAACAGTGTGCGCATGAGGAGTGTGTTTCTCACATCCAGGGCGGGAGCAGATCAGGGATTTATTTTTCTAAGAGGTGTCTTAAAACTGTAAAGTTCTTCAAGGTTATCGGTTCCTGATATAATCTGCCCTGACATAATCTGCCCCTCAATTTAAACTGTATGTTTTCAATTCACTTCCATATATTTTAAATCTGAAATAATCATTATATCCAATTCCAATATTGTACCTGTACAAGTGTTATAGGTTTTTGCTTTCTTTTCAGCCTGTCACTATAGAAAACTTCTATACAGAATATTAAAAATGCCTTTATTTGGGAGTCGGTTTTTCTAAAATGCCATTTGGTGATGTATTATCAGCTTCAAATGACTGTCTCATTTACTTACTTCCAAAAATAATGGAAGCAATTAATGAAGAAAAAGAATCTAAAACAGTCTTGCTATAAATTATGGGCTATTTTTTTAAAAAAATTGTGAAGACGCCTCACTGCTTTCTGCCAAACTGAAATTCTCTCATGGACTGTTGCTTGCTTGCCTCCCACCTGCCCCCCTCCCCGCCCCAACTACAAGACCACAAAATGTATTTTGGTTGTGTAACAGCTGCTTGTTATGCAAGTGATATAGATCTGGAGCATGATTCACTCGCAAGAAATATTTAAACTTTACATTTTTAGGATAAGGGTAGGGGTTTAGAGATAGTTTTTTAAGAACCTGTCAAACCAAAGGCCTCAGCTGAAATGATATTAAAAATCTTCCTCTATCTGTCACTGCCATCAAATCCTTGGCTAGCAGCAGCAGCAACCTTGCAGTCCTTTGTGCTAAAGAAGCCAGTTCCTTAGCAACCAGCAAAGACAACCGTGTTGCCAAGGAAATGCAGAAGACATTTATAAAAAGTATGAAAGAAAACAGCAGAGAAAAAATCACACACCCTTTCTAATCACTTTAAGTGGAATTCAACAAAAAAATCCCCCATTTTCAACTAAAACTCTGTAGTACTAATGGACCATATATGACATTAAGAGCCCTTCATGTGATGACAAATCAACATACATTTCATCTCAGATATTGACTGAAATTCCAAGAGGTACTTCAGGAAGGCTCAAGGGAGAGCCACTGAGTTTTGGGTTTGGAATCTTCTCTCTTCAGAACATCTCTCCACCATGTAACCATGGTACTTCCAATTTGGAGCCATGTAATTTGTTGGACCAGTCTGGATTAAAGGTTCATGTGTTCTTCATATCGTTCAAGACTTGAGTGATTTAAAGTTTCAACGAGCCATATGTTGCACAGAAAATGTCTGCCAATAGTCTCTAACTTCCTTAGTTCAGAGTGGACAAGCAGAGAGGCCCATATTTCTCACAAAACATGTTGCTTGAAACTTTTAAAAAGCCATCTATTACAATATTATATATACAGTAACCTCCTTTAAGAAATTAATAATATGGGTGGGTTTCTGAGGAAATAAGTAGTGGTAAACATATCACCATTCTGGACTGCTAGCATTAACCCCTCACCTCCACTTTAAAGGGTGATTCAGAGGAATATATCCATATAACGATTTGCAGGAAGCATATGCCCCCACTTCAATTTGATTCAAATCAAAGGGCAGAAGTGTTTGGCTTCATGCAGAGCCCCCCCCCACCAAATGTGGGGGAATTCACCATCACACATGAACATCTGTCAAATGTTCACACATAAAAGGAACCCCCATCCCCTCCCTCGCTTCCCACCTTGCCCCTCCAACTCACCTTTTGCCACTCCACTGTCAACAGTCCACCATCCTTATTGGCTCAACTGGGCCTTCTGGAGGTGCCCACATAAATTTAGTTGCCACCCCATCTAGGAATGATGGGAAAGGAAGGCCTAGTTGAGCTTTAGAGGAAGGTGTGGTGGCGGACGTGGCTGGATTTACAGGTACATGGTGTGGCGGGGGGGAGGGTGAGAGGCTGAGGGTAAGGGTGAGCAGATCTGGCCCTAGTTGAAGCTTCAGTTAAGCTTTGATGAAGGCCAGGTGCAACTAATTTGTGGGCAAAGGGGGGCTATGAATGTAGGCCCCTTTCAATTCACCCACAAATGTTCAAATTCACATGAATTTGTACAAATTGCAATAAGGATGAATATATTTCGCCCATCCCTACATCCATGTTTATCCACATCACAGCATGCATTATGTGAAAGAGTCCAGCATTTGAAAATGTGGTGAATTGAATTTAGAGATGATTATTTCGTCTGCCCCCCCCCCTCATCCCCAGTTATAAAAGCTGGCTGGTAACCTTGACCCCCTCCCTATGCATCCATCCAAAAATCTAATCTGGCGATTCAAAAGACTCTTCAGAATGTAGAGGTGGTGATAAAAGTCATTTCTGGCAGAAATTCTGAAAGCTTCCTCTGCAAATGCTTTTCCTGAAGGCAACTTCCACTGAATTGCAAACCCTTCTTCTAACGGATCTGGATCCAAGTCAGGACACTGCAGATTTGCGTCACCCGTACATAAAAACAGAAGCAGAAACTGCACTTTGAGATAATGAAGATTCAGATGTTGCTTAAATAAATATGGGCTGAGTGCAGACTTCACATAGGTGACAGTATGAGAAAAGTGGTAAGTCCATTTTATAACAGCAGTTAATAAGAATCTTCCACAGCCCATCTTAGACGGAAGAGGAATAGGAAGTAGTCGCATGAGGAGTGGGCAGAAGTTGCCAGCTGGCTTTATACATCTGGAGCGTCTATACAGAGTGTGGATATAGGCTGTTATCAGATGTGGCAGCATCTCTGAAGCACCTCTGAGGTACCTTACAGAAGGCTTTGAGGTTGGATTGTTCACACACCAGTCTGTCTTATCCCTCTCCTGAACATTCTGAGCTTGAAAAGGTGAATTAGAGAAGGTTTGGGAACACGAGGGCCACACACAACTTCTCTGAGGTGCCTCTTTTATTATGTCTGAAAACAGCCATAGAGTGCCATTTCCCTTGCATCTCTCAAGAGGTTTTCATGCACGCATCAGTAGGTAAGAAGAGAAGTGGTAGTTATTTAGGTGAGACACTTAGTACTTTGTGGGTCTTCAGTTTTAAGTGATTTAAACTTCTAAACCAGGGATTTCTTAGCTGGGAAGAATATGTGATTAAACCACAGCTTGATTCATTTTTAGTGGCCAGAGACTTCAATTGTAAGGGTAAGGAATGGTCTAAAATTTCACCAGCTGAACTTGCTGATAGGATATGCAAGTGAAAAATTATGTGCAAAAGGTTGGGATCCACTAAAATAGACCAATCGAGCTGCAGAAACATTTAAATGAGTGAAATCTGGCTACACATATAGCAATGCACATTCAAACAATTTTCACAACATGGCGTGAATGTGTGAATTTGCAGCTGATTTCATTAACTACCTGTTAAATCTGCAGTATATACAGAGTGTTGGGTTTGCAGTTTAAATGTACGTTGTCAGTTTTAAAGCAGATTTGCTTCCGTGGGGTGGTCATTGTCCTCTGTAGTAGAGGTGGGACAATATTGATTTAGAGAAGTGGACATTGCCTTATAGGGGTGTGCACGGAGCCATTTTCCACATTCTATTTGAGCTGAATAGAGTGTGGAAAAATTTGCCTCTGGTCAAATACGCTCCCCCTCCATTCCCACCTCCTCCCTTGCTTACCTGAACACCTCGCCGCTGCTGCCTTCTCCGCTTCATCGCCACCCCTTCTTCTGAGGTTGCGAAGGCAGGCGGAAGCACTCCGGTGGTGGCGCAGGCCTCTTCCAGGGCCCTCTGGAACAGCAAAAGGCTTCTCGGCAGCTAAATACAGGCCTTTTAGTTTTACCAGGAGGCCTGTATTTAGCTCTTGGAAAGCCTGTTTGCGGTTCCAGAGGGCCTTGGAAGAGGCCCGCGCCACCACCGGAACAGGTAAGGGGTCCCCAGGGAGGCTTGGGGGTGGGGGGAAGGTTTGGGGGGGGAGGTTTGGGGGGAGGGAGACTACACGGCATCCAATATCTGTAGAAGCTTCTACCTAAGCTTCTGTGGATACTGGATTATCCAATTCGTGGACAGATAGGGCCCTTCAAATAGGGCCCTATTTGATCAGTCCACGAATATCAGAATTCGGATGTATTTGTCTGGATTACAAATGCACAAATAATTGTGCACCAATTGGGATTATATGTCATCTTTTGCTTGGCTTTTTTTAAAAAAAATATTGTCATGTATGCACTTAAACACATATATGATCTCATCTGACAAGGACCTAACAGCCCTGATCTCAAATTCCTTTTCCTCAGACATTGTTTTCCCACAGCTGCACATGCTGTTTTTCTTTTTAAATGTAACTGCTTTGTGTCAGGTGGCCTCCTCTAATACTAGTGCTCAATTATATAACGTCAAAGCACTTGAGTGTATAACTAGCCACAGTAAATGAAGGTGCCTGTTTGTTCAAAAAGGTAATTTAGCTCTGCTGCACATTACAAACCAAAAGCCTAGACAAGGTTTGCAGATCTATCCCTGCAGTTTGCAGGTAACCAGTTGATAGCAGACCATAAAAAATGTGTTTCTGTTTTATTCAGTATCTCTCTACATAGCACTTATGAAAAACCTGAGAAAACAGCACCTAATTGAAAGCTTGTTTGGACCAATCATTGTATTTTGCAGGAAAACAAACGGACCAAATGTACTTGTAGAACATCAGCATGAATTCCCACTAATTCCTGTGCAATCTTCCTAAACATGTATTTTGTATTGCTGTTTATTGGAACTACTAGACCCTAGCAACACTGATTGGCCACAAGTAAGCCACAAATGTAGTTAGGGTCTAGCACTTCGAATAACCAGGAAGAGAACACCGTATTAAGATTGCAGCAAGTTTTGTGCTTCCATCCATTGCAGTAGGAGTGTGGTATTTCCACACACACCCCTGCAAAGTAATAAGATGCTGGATGGCCAGCATCTTTTTACTGTGCACTTACCTGTATTTTCTGTGCTCCTACTGGCAGTGACAGAGCTTCCCGTCTGGCTGATGGGAAGCAGCCACACCAGAAATTTGAAGCTTCCACTCCTTCAGTTTGGAGGACCGGAGGCAGCTCCACCTTAATGCGAAGTTTCCGATCCTCCAGTTTGGAGGACCAGAGTGAGCTTCGCATTTAAGGTGGAGCAGAAGGCGTGTCAGGAGGCACCCTTAAAGTACAACATTGGCAGTAGCAGCATTTATGAATTTGATAGCTGGGGTTTCGCTAACCTGCACTAACATGCAGAAGACAAGCCCTTAGTGCATTTGCTGGTCTAGAACACCAAACAAGTGCAGAAAGACCCTTGGGATCGAGTTGAATATTTCTGCTGTTCACTGATATCATTTCTCTCTGCATCATGTCCAGCCCACTACCATTTAATGTGTTCTAGTAAAGCAACTTTTTTTCTATTGAAACCTTCAACTTAATTGCTGCTATTTGTTCTCCAGTCACTTCAAAATCTGCATTGGCAAAAGAAACAACTCAATTAAGCATCTTGGCCGTGTCCAAATTGAAACAGAGCATTTCAGACGTAGTGAGGCAATCCTGAAGCACTCTGTAAGACAGACTTTCATACAAGTTGGTAAAAGCAGCAGGACCAAGCTGACAAAGTAAAACTGCCTTTTAATTGACCTCCATTTCTTAGCAATTACCATGTCAGAATGCTTTCAACAAGCATGTCTAAGCCATAAACGTTTGCTGACTCTAGGAATTTGATTCTCCAAGGGAACACAAATCACATACACTTGAATTTTCAAGTTTTATAGCTGACTAAACATTTCTAGCAATGTTGAAAAATATATTTCCTCCTATGAATAACAGAATTCCGGCAGATGTTCTTGGATGGTACCTAAAGACATGGTATGTATTAATAAAACCACATACACTTGTGGAGATATCATAAAAACTGGTCACTGTAATTTCAAGAACCATTTAATCCAGAGCTGAATATAGTTTTGTTAAAGTGAAGAACTGTCTGCTCTGAATACAGAATATTGTCTTGTAAAGGATAATACAGAATGTTATTGGATTGCTATAGGATACCCAACTTTCAACTATGGCAGAGCAGAACCTACCAGATCCAGCTGCTTCACAGCTGTAACCACTCCTAGATATTAGCAGCCTTGCAATATTTTTCCTTCTGGAACTGATTAAGCTAGGCAAGGCAAAAGATTATGAACTCAATGTCTGCCTGCCTTTGACAGTGATTCAGTATTTTATCTGCTTGATAAACCTAAGGCTGCATAGCATCACTTAGGGTGCCTCCAGATATGTTAAAGCTGCTTCTCGTCGTCGAAGTGGGATGGGTGATACTTTGCAGTATCCTCCCTAGAGGCAAGGGAAAGTGCAAAGTAAAAAGCTGCTGACTGAACAGCAACTTTTTACAGTAGACTTTCCCTGCTGCTGTGCTGCTGCCGCTGCCATCAGTGGTCACATGCCCAATCACGTGGATCGTGCGAAAGATCCAGCAAGGTGGCAAGAGACGGGGCTTCCCTCCTAAGTGCCTCGTTTGTCTCTTCCCTCGCTCATAGCTCAAGCCAGGCTGGAGCAAAGGGGCAGAGGAAGGCCAGAGGCAAGCAGGCATGCAGTCATCGCTGTCTGCCTCCACAGGGCCTTCTCAGCGCTTGCCTCAGGTTGGTGGAGGAGGCATGAAAGACCTAATGGCAGAACCCCCTCCAAGGCTGGCGCTTCCAAGGCTGTGCCCTAGTCCTCTCTCTCTCTCTCTGCAGCAGCAGCAGCAGCAACAACAACAACATGGGAGGTAAGAAAGGCTGCCTGCTTTAAGCATAGGGGGTGACCAGGTAAAAAGTTGGAACAAGAGGGTAGATGAAAAGCTGCCTGGCCTGGCCACCCGCAAAGGCTCCGAAGTCATTCTGAAGATGCCTTTGGAGAATAGAACAGGCTCTGCAGAAAAAACCCTTCGGAGCCTTTGCTAATCTCCAAAGGCAATTTCAGAATGACTTCAGAATAACTTCAGAGGGACTTCGGAGTTTTGATTTTGGGGTACCCCCTCCCACATGGGTGCCTCTCCCCCAAGCCTCCTCTAGACCCCATTGCCCAATTGCAGTGGAAACAGGCTCCCTATAATCCAGAATTTATGGCTGAAGACCTCATTGTAGACCCCTTTAATGGGGTCTACATGAAATCTGGATTATAGGTCCTGAAGGACCCATATGATCCAGATTTTCCTAGCTGTGGTGGAAACAGATATGGAAAATGCAATATCTCAATAGTCTGTGTAGTCAAGTGTTACAGCCTACCTTCATCAAAAAATGGGAAACTGCATTTATTACTCCTTGTATAGGTGAATCTCCTATTTGGAAAGGGATGGCATACAAAGGATAACTGAAGAGCCACAAAGATTAACCTGCTCATTTTGGGGGAGGGGAAGGGAGGTGGAGGTCATCTTCTTTTTGTAAACTTTCACTTATTATTGTATTCTGTTTAAAAAATATTTTAATATGTCACAGAATTATTTTTTTCTCCAATTGCAAGCCTACAAAATGGCAGCAAAGGAAGGGAAAGAGTGAGGACAATTTGTCAGACCTCTCAGAAATGTTGCAGGGGAATGTATTAATATATATCACAGGGGAAATGCCATAGCTTTGTAGCAGAGGAACTGGCTGGAAAGCAGAGTTCTAGGTACAATTCCCAACATCTCATCTGCTAAAAAAAACTACATGTATAGTAGATGTCCATGAATGCATCCACTAGGTGACTTTGGACAATAAATCTGACTTTGACACCTAAGGCTACAAAATGGAAACACTTTGGCCTCTGCCACAAGCTAAACCATATGCCACCAAAGCGCTACATCCCCACCATAGCAAGGATTATTTATATTTTTAGGCATTTACTGGTTTTCAGGACCAAGACATTAGGTTTTTTTGAACCAAGTAAACTCTCAAATGGTCTACACATTCTTTTGAGTTCTTCTCTGTATTGCACACTGTGCAGATAGACACAGCTTTGCCAGAGTTATTTGTGCCCTGGTAACCACTAGACTGGGATATTTCAAAAGAAAATATTCTATTTAGATAAAATAGAAATGCTGCATTAGAAAATATTATGGCTTGGGTATTCTTCGGAGAATGAAGCTAGAGTGTTAGAATGGAACAGGAAGTGCTTTCAAAATGAAAGAGAAGCCTAAAGGATGCATATTGTGATATTCTGAATTTAAGTGAGTCTAGATTTGTTCATTCTAAATGAGTCTAGCACAGAATTTACTTATATCTACATTTTGCCCCTAATTTCCAGCACAGATTTGAAGACAGCAGGAAAGAAACGTGAGAAGTTAAGTTGAAAGAAGCACTACTGGACCAGAGTTACCCAGTCAACACTTTATGGGCAACTTGGAACTTCAGCTCTGGTCTCCCAGGTTTTCTTCTCCTTCTCACAACAACAACAAAAAATAGTAGCAGTGGTAGCACAGTTGTTGATGTCAACAACACTCAGCAGAACTACTGAATGCTACATTAGGACTAGCTACCAAACACATAGGCCCTTTCTGAACTGGACCTTATTCTGGATTCTATCCCAGAATAGAAATATGGCATCCACATGCCATAGAAGGGGCCATAGAAATGCTTGAACAAATTTCTAAGTCTTCTAAATGTGCTCTGGTGAATCTCCTTTGCACCATCACAAATCACTGGCCCTCCTCTCCCAGAGGTAAAACTAATCCCCAGATCTGTAATCTGTAAACTCAGATTCACAGAATGTCATAGAAATAAGTCAAATTGGAAGTTATTTTCTATATTGGGCCTCACACATCATAAGGCACCATCTTAGGACAACTGGTGCTGAAGGAATGTCTCAGTCACCTTTGTGTTCCTGCAGCAAACAACTTGAGCCCTGTATGGAGCTGTCCAGGGTACTACTGCTTTACCTCAAAGCTAAGCACTCTCCACAGTGCTGGAATAGCTGTGACAAACGTGGATCTTATTTTCATGTATGGTGGCAATGCCCAGTTATCCAAATATTTTGGCTACTGGTTGAAAAAGCCTTGAGAGATATAACCTCCCAAACTTTTAGGTTAACCTCAGCTATGGTTTTTCTTTTGTATTTCAAAGAAACTGCTGCCCCCTCCAACATAGAGAACTTTTAAAGACCCTGATCACAACAGCGAAAGCAGAGGTTGCTTTATTTTGGAAATTCCCAGGATGTTTGTCTCAAAACAACTGGATTTCACAAGTGTGGTCCCAACTTACCAACAAACTGTTAACAGCACTAAAGAAGATGCAAGCAATGGAAGTACAAAGCAAATTTATTGGTAAATGGCTGCCATTCATCAAGAAAGCACAATCTAATTCAAGCTACAGGATTGCTGACTCTTATTCTTTGCAATTCCTGAAGAACAAAATTCAAGCTCTATCTCCAGAGATAACCTGGGAGTAAAACGTTGAATTGTCATCAAATGGAGCAAGAGGTTGTACTAGTTTTGTTATGACTGAGGTTTAGGCTATATGGTTAAGCAATGTTATGTTTGGATGATTGATGGTAAATCCAATGGTTGAAATGTTTAGATGTTAATTGTACTTGTAAGTTCAGTTTTAAAATAAAATGAAAAAAAGCTAAGCAACTCTTAAGAGAGAACTTTTTCCCTTCCCTCTACTCCCATCATCTATACAGGCCACTGTTGTGGGTCCAAGGAACATTGTTAGAAATACTTATGATGTAAAGAAGCTTTATATTATTAAAAGGCCCCTCATCTGTCTGTCTATCTATCTGCCTATCTGTCTCTCATCCACCCTATTCTTCACGAACCCTGTCAACAACTATTCTCTGGGTCACCCAACCATTTGAAGAGCAGTAAGCAGAGGAGAGTTTGGTCCACCTCTGAATATTGTTCTGTTTTTCATTCCTTTAATTTTTGCATTTTAATTGTTTTAACCTGGGCTGAAACTTCAGGTTGGATACTAATGTAAATAATAAATTAGCACCTCTGGGTCTAAGAGAAGACTTCTGTTTTACTGGCACAGACATTCCGGTTTGTTTGATAGCATGTTCAGCTTGCTGCTTGATCTCTTTCTGGAAGCTGTTGACATGACATCTATCATCACTGTCATCAACGTCATCTTACTACTTCTGTTCCACATCAATTTTTAATGTACTAATGTACAAAACATACCAGTGCATGGGAATAATAAGATATAAATTTATTTATTTATTACGCTGCCAGCAAAGTTTTGACAGATTTGTATTCCATTCTTTACCCCAAGTGTTTATTTCATACATGATCTGAATTATGAGCGAACTTGGGAGATTGTCGAGAAGGACTGCTTATAGGTTTGACTGACAAGAAGACCAAAACTATTTCATCTTAACCAGCAATAAAGAGCATATGAGTAATATGGACCCCAGTCTAACACAGTGAATATAGATCTATGTTTTTTCTAGAATGAGGATCCAGACAGATGTGTTTGTTAATTTAAAGAAATGAACTTATGACACCCTTTATCCTTTTAATCAAAGACATGACTATGTTCTCTTATCTCCCACTGGGTTTTTCCAGTATGGTTTAAGGGGAAAAAATTGCTTGACCCCAGTCCAAAGATAATGAGAAACAGTTCAAACCAGGGTTTGATTTGGTCCTCACTTGTTAAGCTCTAAAGCCTCATAGGAATTCTGTGTAGTCAAAGCTTTCAAGATGCTGTATTTAATAGAAAAACCAAATCCTTCATAATGAGAGAAAGAGTGTCAGTAAGGCCAACCCAGCCTAAGGAGTTTATACTGAACTCTGCTCTCACAGTCTTATCCTACAACAGCAGACATGGCCTCCTCCAAACCTCCTTACATTCAGGCACTGTCATGGGTTTAATGCTCATTTTATATGCTCACTGGTTTTTAATGTTGTAACCCACGCTGAGACCTTTGGGTACAGAGTGGGATAAAAATTCAAATAAATAAATTCACACATTATATTTATGTTCCTTCTCATATGCTTGGAGGACTATGGACCTCTGTAAAACTACAGTCCTCAAGGAATATTTCTGATGCTCTCTGAACTTTAAGGACTCATTGCCACTGAAAAATCCCAATTAAAAGTCTCGAAGGACAAAATTTCATCAAGAACGAGACTATTGCTAAAGCAAATGCATTAACCTTCAAATACACTGTCTAGGACTCAGCAGAAGAAGGAAACAGAAAAAAAGAAAGCCATATGAAAAAATCATAATCAGAATCAATTATGATGAAAGTGAAAAGAAACTCAGGTATGATGGAGAGTCATCATTAAAATGCATTTATTTTTCAGCCAAAGAAGCTAACCTTTTAGAATTCACTAATACTTTAACTATGTGTCTTTATTTGCTTATTTTTCAGTTTTGGGAGGAACATCTACAGCATGAACAAAACATAAACATGAAAAACATTAACCAAAAACAACAAAATAAGAATAATAAGAATGAAAATATAATTTAATAGTAACCATAACCTAATACGAAAACACTTGTTTTTAACTTAACAAGAAGTCAAGGGATGATTTTAGACAGCTATAGATTGAGAGAAGAAACTGTAGGACATCAAACATGAGATGTCAAGGCCAAATATTGGCATCTTGGGACTCAGAGAAATGGATGGGCAAATTTAATTCAGCTGACCATTACATCTACTACTATGGGTCAGAATCCCTCAGAAGGAATGCAGTAGCCCTCACAGTCAATAGAAAGGGTGAGAAAAGCAGTACTGGGTCACAGTCTCAGAAATGAGAGAACAATTCTGTTTGAACCCAAGGCAAATTATTCAACATCGTAGCAATTCAAGTCTATGCTCCAACCACTGACACTGCAGTGGCTGAAAGCTCACCTGTTCTGTGAAGATCTGCAACACCTTGTAGGGCTTTTACCAAAAACAAGATGTCACTTTCCTCATTAAGGATTGGAATTTAAAGTAAGAAACTAGAAGCTAACTGGAACAGGCAAGTTTGGCCTTGAAATATAAAATGATGCAGACCAGACCCTAGAAAAGTTTTATCAAGACAACCTGCTATTTATAGCAAACACTCTTTATCAACAGGTAAAATGATGAGTCTATACATGGACATCACCAGATGGCCAGTACCAAAACCAGATTGATTATGTACTTTACAAAAATGGAGAAGCTCTATCTAGGCATGAAAACTATACCTGGAGCTGTCTTGCTCAGATATTGAGCCTTTTATTGCAAAATTCAGACTTAGGTTGTACAGAAAACCACTATTCAAGTATTCCCTTATTAATATGAAGTAAAAAACTATGGTCAGAGGTTTGTGACATTGTACAGGAGGCAGCCATAAAAACATGCCAAAGACAAAGAAGAGCAAGAAGGTAAAATGAGTGTCTGATGGGATTGTACAAATAACTGAGCAAAGAAGTAAAAGGCAGAGGATAAAGAGAAATACATATGCAACTGTATGCAAACTTCCAGGAAATAGTAAGGAGAACTAAGAAGGTCTTCTTAAAGCAACAGAGGAAAACAATGGAATGGGTTAAGGAGATGTGGTAAGAATATACACATCTATTTAAAAAAAACCTTAATATTACTGATCACCATAATGGTGTGCTCACTGATACAGAGCCAGATATCCTAGAGAGTAAAAAACTACCTGGCCTTAGGAAACATTGCTAACAACAAAGCTGATAGAAATGATGGTGTTATAGCTGAACTATTTAATATCCTAAAAGATGATGCTATTAAAGTGCTGCTCTCAATATGTCAACAAATTCTGAAAACTCAATAGTGATCAATACAATCTAATGAAAAGCAATGCCAAACTACTGAACTACTGAACAGTTGTGCAAATTTCACACTTATCAAAGTAATGCTTAAGATTACTTTGTGAACCAAGTGCAAGCTGGGTTGTTGTTCTTGAAGAAGCAGAAGAATAAGAGTCCAAATTGCCGATATTCACTACATTATGGAGAATGCAAGGGAATTCCAGAAGAAGAAGAAAAACATTTCAGCTTCAAGTACTATGCTGAAGCCTTTTGACTGTGCGGATCACAACAATTGTGGCAAGTTCTTAAAAAGACAGGAGTACCAGACCACCAAATCTGTCTCCTGAAGAACCTGTATGTTGGTAAAGAAGCAAGAGTTACAACCAAACATGGAACACCTGACTGGTTCAAGATTGAGAAGTGATTACAACAAGATAGTATACTGTCACCCTATTTATTAACTTATACACAAAGTACTTCATGCAAATTACGGGGTGGATGAACTAAAAACTGGAATTAAGATTACTGGAAGAAATATCAATAACCTCAGACATGCGGACCTGGGTGTTTTTCCACTGTCAAAAGTACCCATTTTTGCACCCATTTAGGACCCATTTGGGTGTGAGCTGGATGACCCCATTTCCACTACGGCACCCATTTGGGACCCGATTGTTTCCACTGCCATTGGGGAAATCCAGATCTAATGGGTACATTTTGGCCTTTAATCCGGATTTTCTGTAGACCCCATTAAAGGGGTCTACAGTGGGGTCTTCTCCAGGAAAATCCAGATTAAAGGGAGCCTGTTTCCAGATTAAAGGGAGCCTGTTTCCAATGGGGTCCAAAGGAGGCTAGGAGGAGGGGATGCACCTTTGGGACCCCCCCCCCCCACAACACTGGCTTCAAAGTCACTTCGAAGTGACTTCGAAGTTGACTTCACATTCACTTTGAAGTGACTTCGAAGTCACTTTGAAGTTGCTTCGAAGACTGCACCCCCTTGCCCCCCAAAACACCTGGGGTAATGGACCGACCCCTTGCGGGTCGATCCGGATTCCCCAGATGGGTGCAAAGCTGTTTCCACAGCAGGGGAAACACATTGGGTGCTTCCCTTAATCCGGATCTACTAGATCCGGATTAAGAAATGTGCCCATTCCTTAGATCCAGATCTTCTTAGATCCAGATCTAAGGGCTGCAGTGGAAAAACACCCTATAACACTCTGATGTATGAAAGGGAAGAGGAACAAAAGAGCTTCTCATTGTATGTGAAGAGTGTGCAAAGCTGGCTTGAAGCTCAACATTGAAAAAACCCTAAGATGATGGCAAACAAAGGAGGGGGGTAAGAAATGGAAGCAGTGACAGACTTCATTTTCTTCGGCTCAAAGATCGCAGCAGATGGCAACTGCAGCTACAAAATTAAAAGCTCCTTGCTCCTTGGGAGCAAAGTTACAGCAAACCTGAACAGTACGTTATGAAGCAGAAACATCACTCTGCTGACAAACATCCATATCATCAAAGGTTAGAACATATAGTTGTGGAAGGTGAAGCATAAGAGAAACTAAGCACTGAAGAATTGATGCTTTTGAACTGTGGTGCTGGATAAAAACTTCTGAGAGTCCCTTGGACTGTAAGACGATCAAATTAGTCAGTATCAAAGGAAATCAAAGGGATTAATAGTGAAGCTGAAACTCAGATTCTTTGACCCTATAACGAGTAGATAGGATAAACTAGAAAAGATCCCCATAGTGGGAAAGAATGAAGGCAAAAGAAGAAGGGGATAGGATGAGATTATAGATAGTGTTATGGAAGCTATGAATGTAGGATCTGGCAAACTCTGGGAAATAGCAGAAAACAGATAACCTTGGCTTGCTACAGTCCATGGGATCATGAAGAGTCAGACATGATCCAAAAATAACACAACATCCACTGGCATGCTGGGATTGAAGCCTTCAGTGGCTTGGAGTCCAGAACCACAGACATACATGAATTAGGGATGTGCAAAAATATTCAAAATATTCATTATTCAATTGAATTCGGCCAAATTTGGACATCTGAATTTGAATCAAATGTCCAGACATTCATCTTCTATTATCTGAATGAATATGAATATTTTGAACTATTTGTATGAATAATTTGGAAACATATGTGTATGGATACATACACATGACATACATATCCGTACACATCTTATTCATATCCATATGCATCTGTACAGATACGTAAAGAAGTATCAACTAAAAATAACAATGACATACAAATGGGATGAAAACAGGATGTGAACGAATGCATACAGATACATACGAATGCATATGACATTCATATCATCAAATACGTACCAAATATTCATAAGAACAGATACGAGTATATTCAAAATGGTTCAAATTTTAATACATTAATTTTTTCTCTATTCAAATACATTTGAACAATCAGTCAATTCAAATCAAATTGAATTTCAAAAATTGCATTCGTGCACACCCCTAATATGAATTACTGTAGAACTTTAATCTGCCCTAAGGTTGGTCCAAGGAATTTCTAATGTTGAAGTAGGGGTATGACTTCAGCATCCCACATCACAACAGAAGAGGTGATGATAACAACCATCCTGAATAACTTTAAGAAAGGATTAAATAGATTCATGGATGACAGGTGTATCAATGCCTAGGTACTTTTTCCAGGTTTGACAAACAGGTGAAGGTTTTGCCTTTGTCTTCTGATTGAGAATACCCAGAAGCAATTGGTGAACCACTGGATGCTGGACTAGATGGGCTGTGGCCTGATCCAGCAGGGCTCCTCTTATTTTCTTAATGATTTTAAGCAACCTAAAGTGATGTTTGACAAGCACAGCACTGTCCCCTGCTCCTGCCTCCAGCCATTTACCAGACAATTTTGGAAGTGCTAGCTCTACACCCCAGCTTAGTTCTACATCTAGACTAGGAATATGAAATGTGCCAAGGACAACGTTTGGCTGAATATCTGAGGGGGTGGTGGTGAAGTAAAACATTGTTCAGAGAGCAAAGAAAGCAGGAGCCCTTTAAAATTACTTATTCCTCAATATTTGGGTACTCCAGAATATCCATGCTTATTCCGCTATATTTGGATATTCTGGAATAAGTAATAGCATCTGGATGTACCCATAATCAAGAACTGTCCAGTCCTTAAAATATAAACAATTCAAGGCAGAATGAAAAGTAAGTGGGAAAAGCTAGAGGGCAATGTCCGATGTCGGTAAGTCAATATATTTTCAATTAAGGCAGCAAAATTCATCCAACACATAATACATAAGCTAAGAGTAAAATACTACACTGACTTCCATATGGCCTGCAGCAAAGAGTGGCGATAATGATTAAATGCTTAACCCTAAACATTTACAGTCAAATCTGTATTTAAAAGAATAATTGTACTAGTAACCCTTTATCCTCTGATCTTTTTTTTTTTTAACTTTCTAGTCAGGAAGGTTTTAAGGTTTAAATCTGATCTAAGAAATTTCCAATTAAGTCTGAGCTACTCAGAGCTAGACTTCAGAATTTTCTGGATCCCTGGAAAGGCTACAGATGGGAATTTAACTACTATCCCAAGTGGAGCAAAACTTTGGATTTACTGTGGATTTACTTCCTTTAATCACGCACAGCATGGAGTTTAGTAAGCAGCCACAAGAACAAAAATCTGCCCTTGAATCTCTAATGTGCATAAGAGAAAAGGGCTCTGTTGAAGCAAAGGAACATCAACTGCTTAAGTTGGATAGAAATCAGTAGCTTTTTGTATGTACTCAGAACTTACTAATGGGTTATTCCAACTGGGCGCAGAATTTCTGGTTGATGTTTCTGCTTATTAAGCAGCTTTGTTTACTCACCAGACATAGACGTCTCAATTGAAAGCAAAGGAATTTCTCTTTTCTTCAAAGGTTATACAGAAAATCCATCAGAAAACGACAAACATTCCCGCAAAGAATTACTTTGTAGTAGATCCAGCTCAAGTAGATGCAAAGTTTGTAAAAAAAAAAAACACCCTGCCAGTTCTGAGGATTGCAGCCTTCGATGCAAGTTACTTTTGGTAATTTCTCCTATTTACTAATTCAAAGTTGATGTAATCTGGCAATCATGATTATTGGCTTGTTGATTACTAAGGATCCGCATAAACTAAAATTGCATGTTTGATTTGCCATTGAACACCCCATTTGTTCAGTTCAATGGAGAACCACTTAATTAAACAAACGATTGTTTGCATTCTATTTTGAACTGGTCCAAAGACAAGAAATACCTTTTTTTTTTAAATTAAAAAAAAAACCTTTCAAAGGCAAAACCACAGTGAATATTAACTGTTCAATAAGACAGTTTGCATTCACATGTGGGGGATTAGTTTGGTTCAGTTTGGTTGAAATTTTAGATATTCCAACAACTGATTGTTTAGTTTGGTGTGAACATCCTCAAACTAGCAGGTTCCCTGCAAACTACAAAATTACCAGTTCAGGATGTCTCTGACTTTGATGTAGAGCACAGGACTATCAGGACCAAGTGACAGGCATGGAATATTCCTTAAAGCTGCGTTCCACTTTTAGAGCTGTACCAGATACAGACCTGTTCCTTCAGAAGCTTCCATGCATTGTTGGATTTTGGCCTGAACTTCAACTCTTATTTTATGTGCACAAACTAAACTCAGCAAAAACAAAAACAACTCCTCCAAATAAAAGCATATTCACACATTTTTTAAACATTGATTTGACTATATTTAAATTGTATATTCTTCTACAAAATAAAATATGAAGTTCACTGCACACACTGATAAAATACCAATATGAAGCAGATTTGCTGCTTATACATATCGTGTAAGAGCAGAAATAACCAGGTTTTTCTTAAATTGCTTCTTTCACCTCAATCATCCATAATTATATCCTAGCAGAGCAGGTTTATGTTTCTTTCTGCCTTGCTTATTCATTGCTTTCAGTAATATTGCTTGGGAATCTCTTTGAATCTCATGTCCCTTTACAACTTCCATATTAGTAATATCACTAATATTAAGGAAATATCTTTTTACACTTGGGCTTTTCTGCCAAATGTGGCCAAGTGCTTATTTCTATCTGCTTCACCTTCCAGAATGCATGAAATACACATGATATAAGAACGCATATGGGTATCTGCCACCATAGCAAGAGAAGATATGAGAAGACAATACCAAATTAAAAGAAGATATTAAACTGGTACGACAGTGCACAGCTAATCTTCTACAATCAATGGCTTTTCTCAAATATCATGACATATCAGTATCAAAGTCTATGCTCAGAAGGAATGGATTAGGGCCTTCATCTGAAAGTATAAGATAATTTCCCAATTGTCAAAAAAGTAAAGAAGATTCCACCTTGAAAATAAGCACCATCCTGGAAATGTATGGCCACCACATGACAGGTCATTTGCCAACAATACATTTCCCCCTTCCACATGCAGTCCATTATGTTCTTAACACAGACACGAGCCACATCTGAACCAGGCAAGGTGCAATGAGAACCATCTCCATCATCAGGTCCTACAGACCCATGACCAGCACCAGCAGCCTGCTACAAAGTTCACCCACCTACACACAGGGACAAAGAGACTTGTGTACTCGTAGGCACATGAACACAGCAAGGGAATGGCATGAGATCCCTTTTAGATGTCCAGAGAGGCAAAGGGCTGTGGTAACATCTGTGATGGAAGGAGCTACCATGTTATTATTGTGATCAAGGCACATGCAGGATTGGAGGGAGCTCTTGATTGACAAATGATCTTAACCCACCAACCACAGGAAACAACAGTTGCACCAGCCACTCTGTAATTACTTTCTTCCTGGTGCTGCCGTTAGCAGTCCAGGCTCTCAGAACAAAATAGGTATGCATAATGCAGACTTCCTGTGGCATGCACACAACTGATGATTCCGGGAACACCGAGGAAATTAAACTTTGGGGAAGGGAGGACTGTGAGATTCATATTCTCCAGCCCAGGTCATTTGTGTTTAGAACTGTGCTTTCAAGTCATTCATATGCTTAATGGTATGTTGAAGGCACACCAGTATGTATCTTTTTCAATAAAAATCAAGGTGCACAAATTTTATCTAAGTGGAGAGATTTTTTTTAACTTGCTTAAATCTTTTTTAAAAGACACCAACAGTTCACAGGTGATAAACTCACTTGTGAAATAGAAAATCTATTTATGGCTCTGTTCTCATAATGCTGCATCATGTAATACCATCATTGTAAGGTATCAGGCCAGGGAAATGGCAGCTTATCTCGAAACAGCCCAGATCTAGTGTTATGTATAATAACATTTAAAATATTTTTCTTTTAAAAACTCCCTTACCTGTTTCCCATCCAATGTGTACAGGCGCTTAACTACTCCCGAATCCAGCTTGATGGCATCAGTAATATCAGTGAGAACTTGCTCAAATGAATGTGCCGTCTTCTTGTTCAGCAAAATTCGGACAGCTTTACGTGGCTTCACACCACTCCTAATGATGGTGACCAGTTTTGGCCGAATGAAATCCTTGTTCTCCTTGGGATCTGAAGGGCTTCCTTTGGCTGTGGCCAGAGAGCCCACTGTGCGCGAAGTGGTGGAGGTCTTCACATTCACCGACCAATTTGGATTTACATTCTTTGTGTACTCCAGCTTCTTGAAGGGCTCTATTGAACCACACACATAGCTCTCACCTAAGAAAAAGGCATTTCAGATTGTTAAGGCATGCAAAGTGAGGCAGTGAAGAAGAAGAAGAAGAAGAAGAGGGTGGACAAGGGGTTGGCTTTTATAGCCTGCTTTTCTCACTCTTAAGGGGACCCAAAGTGGCTAACAAACCCTCTATTCTTCTCCTCACAACAGACAACATGTAGGGCTGTGAGAGTTTAAAAAGAAAACTGTGACTAATGCAAGGTCACCCAGCTAGCTTCATGAAGAAGTGAGAATGAAACCAGAAGACTACCAGATAAGAGTCCAACAGTCTTAACCACAAGCCCAAACTGGCCTAGGACTACCTGAAATCCTCAGCTTTCATCCATACCTTTATGTTACTCCTAAGGCATCCCAGCAATGTGGGGAACTCAGTCATTTCCCAGAAGATGGCCACTGCCTCCATAGGTCCCTTTGTGGGCAGGGCTGTGGCACATGTCTGTGCATGTCAGTGCACGCATCAGCAAGGACATGCTCTGGGAAATGGGTAAGTTCACCATACCACTGGGACTCCTCGGGACTGCTCTGCCTTTCAGTTCTCATGTTGTTGCTTCTAGGTTTATCATTGCTGCACTGGACACATGTGAAAAATAAAATATAAATATTAGAAAAAATAAAACATGTGCATATGAAACTTACCAGGGGCCGTGGGTGGAAGGGCACAGGCAGTGAATGGCAAAGGTCAAATTCTTTCCCCAAACCACATTTTGATCTTCTACAGATCAAATTATGATTCAGAGACATTGAATGGAGGCTTTTAATCTACCTCTTACTCTTTGGTTCTAGAATCAGTAATGCTAGGCAAATAGTTAGCATCAGCAAGTTGGTTTCCAATGAAAAGCTTCCTGGTAAGCTATGAAACAGAGTAAACAGAACACAAGAAATGCCTTGCTGGGTCAGGTCACTGGCCAGTCCAGTCCAGAAGACTGTTTCCACAGTGGTCAACCAGTTGTCTATGGAAGCAGGCCATGAGCACACAAGTTGCCTTGCTCAGTTTCTCAGTCGCTGATAGCTGCACATCACCTCTTACAGACATTCAATGGCTATTCTTCAGTGTAAGTCTATTTCAAAATCAACTTTAAAAGCCCTTAAAATGTTTTTGTTCCACTATCCACAGAAGGTAACAACCATGAAACGGTTCTCTTTTTGGAAGAGTAAAACAAAACACATTTAAAAAAGAATTCACTCTTGAAAAAGCTTTGTATAGTGCAAAGACCCAAGTAATGGACTATGATCAATCCGATCATATTCTCTTTCATCTAAGTCTTCATCCTACATTTTTAGCTACTCAATTGTCAGGGTTTTTTTTAAACCCTAATTGCTCACTTCCTTATATAAGCACGCACCATTTGTTGACTTCATCAAAATAGCACAGTTTGTTTTAGATGGAATTGCTTACTAAAAAGCACTTTATGGTTACCACTGGTGAGCCTGGTAATTAGCCAGCCTAATTATTCCTTACATACAACATTACCTTAAAAAGCCAGGTGTGTCTTATTGACTGCTTAGTTTTTGCCAAATATGGCAACCCTGTGTTGGTTACAACTATCAGGGTAACTGTTCAACATTGGTGAAAGAGGATCAAGGGGGGTGCAGAGAACTCAATGGTACTTCGCAATCTGTGTTCAGTGCAGTTTCCAAGCATTAGAGGCAGAGCACCAATCACTGTGCCAATTTCCCATAAGCATGGTTTTCCTGGCCATCACTGCTGCTGAGCCTTGGAGACCCTTAAGAAGGGTCAATTGTGCAAAATCTGAAGGAAAGATTAGTGAAACCACTTTTTGGAAAACTAGATTTGGACCTCTTAGATTGGTTTCAGGACAGGTTATGGGACAAAAATAGCCTTGGAACGAATGGTTTTTGGTCTCTCTCTTCACCTTCCATTGCCATCAATCACAGTTTTACATGTAGCTGCCACTTCTATGTTGTCTGTAGTGTTTACTGCTTCCACTATTGGAAGAAATCACCATATGGCTGGAGACTATCAGTGTGCTGTGTGTTCCCTTTCATTGGCTTCTGGGAAGGCTACTTAAGACCTAGAATCTTCCTATGGTCTGATCTGACAGCTCTGGAGAAAAGCACGCAGCCAGTTCTGAAGAAGTGGCATTCTCCTAAATTCTACCAAGCTTATATATACTAGCTACTAAATATGGAATTTGAGATACAATCAACAGTTTGAATGCTTTTGCCAGCAGGGAATAAGAGTATGTGAAGATCTGTCTTTGTCTTCTGCTTGAGTATGTCCAGAAGCAAATGGTGGGTCACTGTGTGAGATAGGATGTTGGACTGGATGGGCTGTGGCCTGATTCAGTGGGGCTCCTCTTATGTGGGGCACCTTTAACATGCTTTCAAACACCTTCAGAGTGAAAATCCATAGTCAAAGCACCAAGCAGTTTTCCTTCCACAATATCTAATTCTCAAAAATATCAACCCAAATGTGGAAAGAAAATGACTAGTCACTTTGCTTATGGGTTCTCTCATTCTGAAGGCAGATCAAAGATTGATTAAAACTTGGGCCCACAGTCTGTGTCTATGTAATCTGAAATCTTTTTTGATCAAGGCAAAAAGAATTAATAGCTTTATCATTTTACCATGAAACAAAAGAAACCCATTGCTTATTGGAGGGGCTGATAGTTTGGGACCAAGTCTGGGTCATACAGGTTGGGATATTCTGTGCCCTAGCTTTACTGGTATCTTCCTTTTCTAATAGGATCCCATCCTGATATATTTACTTTCTAAGCAAGCAAGGCCTATGAACAGAAGGGGCACTAAAACAGGTGGATCCACTGCAGGTTTTTCAATATCATTTTAGAAAGCAATCTAGGTAAGCATGCATGGTTCTTTATGTAATTTCTTCAGGAAGGATCAATTTACTATTTTTATTAAAGGTAAAATCACTGTAGTTATTACACACAGCGTATCCTCCAGATGCTTAAAAAATGAAGACTTCATTTTTATTATTATTTTTAATTAGGGCTATAATATACGATTCTTACATTAGTACAGAGTTCATCGAAAGACACTGATTATTTCCAACTTCCAACTCCAGTCGGACTGTCTGAGTTAAAAACAAACAACCCCTGAACATCTGCAACCACGATCTCTTGAGAACTGTTAATTAATAATTACATCTATGGGACTAACAGCCAGGCATGCTCCCCATGCACACAAAGGCACACATTTCCAACTCTTTCGAGTAGCACCTCTAGGTAAGTGTCCTCTAGACTGGCCCTTGGCAGATGCTGTTAGATGGTTGAGCAGTCTCTAGCATTTTAAATAAAATAACAGTGATGTGGCAGGCCTTGGAATGCATAACTGATCAATATTTAATGTAGCATCAGGGTTTTTTGCTATCCAAAGGGGTTGGGGGAAGGGATATCCTCTTTGTTTCATATCTGTTATATTTTCTGACAATCAACCATTTCCCTGAAGAACAGCAGGGAGGGAAGAACCTTCGCTTGTCCCCAGATAAAAACTATTAGCTGGAACCCAGTGTAAGACTGAATATGTCCAAGTTCTGAGCCTTTCTTGACCTAAAAAATAAATGACATAAATTTTGCAGGTTAGATTTAACTTTATTTGCTACACAAAGCTGTCTGTAAGAAACTTGTTCAGGATTTTTCTAAACTGGTCCAAGAAAAAAGAGACCCAAATATCTTTCACTGAATCAGGCCCCTTTCTCCACAGCCTGGAGGAGGTGCATGGGGCAGCCTCCATTGTGGAAGCACCTGCCACACTATATCACTGGGCACTTTCTAGTATCCATTCTAGCATGCGTGGGTCTCTCAAGTGGGCGTCACTTTCCAGAAGGCACATCATGCTGCTGTCAGTGGAAATTCAATGCCTGAAACTCTCCCAGGAAGTTCCAATAGTGTCAAGTGGAGAAGACATTCTTAAGGCAGTGACTTGCAATACCATCTGGAATGCAGTTAACCAAATTAGACTCATACTGAGATCCAAAGGAAGAGTTGGACATGACTAAGCAACAGTGTCCACATGAACCCTGATGATAAGTTCTCCAAGACAACCACCAACTATTCTTAAGAATACCAGCCCACTAAGAACAGGCTGCCAAATGTCATCAAACTAATGCACAGTAGTTGACAGGGGCTTTATCAACTTCTCAAAATAAACACTTTTTGCCAAACAATGGCTGTGATCAGACACAGCAAAAAAGAGAAAAGTGGGATTGTTCACACACCAGCCTGCCTTTCCCTGCTCTCCTAAACATCATCTCCTAGAAAAGGTGGATTAGAGAAGGCTCAGGAACACCAGTGCCACACGCTGACTTTCTGAAGTGCCCCTTTTGTACACAGCTTGTGTACATGATTTTGAATGATGTGGTTGCTATTCCAATTGCTTCATCATTTGTGGGTGAACAATACTGCCGCCAGAAGCTTTTGTTGAGTATTTAAAATATGTATACACTGTTTCCATTAAAATATCTCAAAGCTGTTTACAAAGAATAAGAAATAGCTATACAGTATCTGCTAACAATTATATAATTATATACCAGATTGAAGTATATAAAATTATGCATGGTATAGAAAAGGTGGCACAACACTAGAACCAGGGGGCAATCTATGAAGCTGATGGGTAGGAGAATTGGATCCAACAAGGGGAAGTATTTCTTCACCCAGAGGGTCATCGGTTTATGAAATTTGCTGCAAGAAGTGGTGGTAACAGCTACCAGTCTAGATTTATTTATTTATTTATTTACTTATTTACTTATTTATTTATTTGCATTTCTCTCCCACCCTATACCCGGAGGTCTCAGGGAGGGTTACAATATATTAATTTAGACAGGTCCCTGCCCTTAGGCTGACAATCTAAAGAGACAAGATACAAAAGGAAAATGGTGTGGGAGGGAACAGGGACACTCTTAATTTATTTATATTTATATCTTGCCCTATCCTGAAGGTCTTAGGGCAAGTAACTTTTTTAAAGCACAATATTAGTTAAAAGAGTAGCGTTTGCAGTGGGGTGCAAATATAACCAACATTTAGCCAAAGGCCTCAGCGAAGCGGTGCGTCTTCACCGCCTTCCTGAACCTAATCAGAGGAGCCTGACGCACCTCCAGGGGGAGGATGTTCCATAGCCTGGGGGCCATTTCTAAGAAGGCCCTCTCCCAGGTGCCCGCATGCCTCACTGCTGAAGGTGGTGGGACAACCAGGAGGGTCTCCCCTCCAGATCTTAAGGCACGGGCAGGTTGATATGGGAGATGGCTTTAAGGTAGGGTTAGACAAATTTATGGATGACAGATGTATCAATGGGCTCTAGAATGAATGCCTAAGTACATCTTTCAGGGTGGGAGGGGGACAGGACGCTTCTAAGGCCATTTGCTGGGATTCAAGAGCAGGAAAAGGTTTGTCTTTATCTCTGCTTGAGATGCCCATGAGCATTTGGTGGGCCACGGTGTGCAACAGGACACTGGACTAGATGGGCTGTGGCCTGATCCAGCAGGGCTTCTCTTATGTTCTTATAAAACACGTTGGAGGACATTTAACAAAGGACAACTGTAATCTCTGTATTAGCAAAATTCCTTTCAGTAAAATAATTGCCAAAGCTGGAGGTGATGTTCCTCTGGAGGCCAGGTATTGGGCGACTGTAAACAGAGAAAGCTGTGCATTCATGTCCTGCTGGCCGGCTTCCCTGGGGGCAGCTGGTTGACCATTGTGGGAACGCACTGCTGGACTAGGTGGGCCACGGCTCTGATCTAATGGGGCATTTCTTATGTGGGACAGGGGAGAAAGAAAATTATCAAAACAGGAGAGGCATTTAGGGACAGCAAACTGGCAGACCAAGGGAAAGAAGCCACCAGGTGGATTTATTCAGGTACTTCTTAATAAATTAGTCTCTACTGAAATGTTATTGTCAGTGTTCATTCTGCCAAATGAGTAAACAGAAAAAGTTTTTTTCAAAAACATGAGGGCCCCACCAAATGCTACATAATCCTAGGGACCACCATGTTTTAGAAAATGAGAGAAACAAATGCCACAAACTGAAATGCTGAAAGTCATATATGTTGTTGGAGGCTT
Source organism: Aspidoscelis tigris stejnegeri (assembly GCA_023333525.1). Lineage (NCBI taxonomy): Eukaryota > Metazoa > Chordata > Lepidosauria > Squamata > Teiidae > Aspidoscelis > Aspidoscelis tigris. Next base: position 246,996,247 of record JALMGA010000001.1, on the reverse strand, counting down.
AACTATTTTAAAAAGCCACATGCTGCCTCTAATGCAATGAAATCTGTCAGTTTCAGCAAAAATGCAACAGGAAGGTCTAGAATATGAAGAGATTTTTATTTCTAGCTACTGAGATGCAACACACAGCTGCAAGCTAATTTCAATATCAGTAAGAAGAACAAAACAAAGAAGCTGCCATTTTGTGAAAGTATTTCATTTGTTCTAAATATATACTGGAACGTGCTTTCTGAATAGCCCGGAAAATTGATTTCCAGTTATGTAGAACTTTTTCCTTTAACTGGCAAATAATGCAAGAATTAACTCTTTAAGGCACTTTCTTTTCTTTCATATTTACAAATACAGATTTCAAGGATGCTCCAACACATTTGCATAGGTCAGACACCACTTGCACAAACTGCCAGGGATACTGACCTCAACAAAGGCAGCATCTCGATGGCTATGAAAAATGTCATCTTTGCAGTGGAAGGCCTGCTATGCACACAGCCAGCATCTCCTGGTTTCAGTTTCTGAAGCTGCAAACTTTCGAAAGTTACAGCTCTGAGGTTTCTACCTGGTGCAGTTTATCTTCAGACAGTGAATGGCCCTGGAAGGGAGACAACTTCTGTTTAGCATTAAATCACAAGAGGTCACTTGTCCTTGCCACTGTCACTGTTCCAGATGGCAGTGGGAGCACAAGAGTTCAAAAAGTGCCTTTGGAGTCAATTACCAGGGTTAACTGGTAGGTTGCCTCTGAGGGCAATTTCCCACTTTCAAGGCTGACTGCAGACTAGGGGTGTGCAAGAATGCTTTTTTTCCATTGAATTCGAGTCAATTCTAATATTTGCATATTCAGTTTGATTCAAAATTCAAAAATCCAAGTTGTCAAAAATCCAGTTCAAACCCGGATTATTCGAATCTGCATTTTTGGAAATTCGATTTGAACCCAAAAATACGAATGTCAGCAACATTTGTATCTGATTTTCGAATTCGCACACATCTAATTTTTATCGCGTTTGCATCCCATATTATAAGCGCAAATAAACATTATATTCGGATGCGATATATGATGTTCTATTCAGTTAAATTCTATTCCGTTTGAATTTGAAAATTCAGATGTTCAAAAATCCAATTTGAATTTGAATGTCTCTTCTCAGAGTGCCCAGCCACCTGCACAAGGAAACTCACCAGCCAGTCATGAGAATGCAGCTTGTTCAGCTTCTAGTCAACCAACAGCTGGCCTTTGGAAGCATGACAAAAAGCATGTCACCGCTAATAACCCCTGATATTTCTGCATCTCAAGACCATCCAAGATGATAGACAACATCAAATCTCTTGGTAGGGAATTCCAGAGTTTTACTATATATTGTGTAAAAAAATTAAACAAAGCCAATTCCTTTTGTCTGTCTGGATTTTTCCAGGATTTAGCTTCATTGAGTGACCTTACTTCTAGTGCCACAGGTGGTGGTGGGGATTTCTCCCTTTCAACTGTGTCCTCACCATACATAATTTTTTATACCTATAACTTGTTCACTCTTTCACTTCCTTTCAAGAGCAAAAAGCCTCAAACTCTGCTGCCTTTCCTCATATGAAAGTTCCTCCAGCTCCTTAATCATCTCGCTGCCATGAGATGGGTATGGGGTGGGATAAATGTAAATAAATAAATAAAGATAAATAAATAAACTACCTGGTCATGGAGGTGGCAAAAAGGAGTCATTTTTCAACTACCACTGCATCCTCATACAGCAGTCCAGAAGAGCTTTTTTGAGCTGCAAGTGACTTTGAGACCTAGCCTGAGGAGGTAAGCAAAGTGACCACCTGGCATCTGCTGTGGGCACTTAGAGGGCAAAGTTGTTCAAGATCTGTGGGGAACTGGATGCAACAGTTAAAAACAGTCCACAGGAAGCATCCAGAAAACTATCTGGTCCAATTATCTTGGATCACCTTCCAAGCTGATTGCCAGGGTTTGGCCAAACATGTGCCCTCTGGACCCTTGCCCTTCTTGGCTGCTTAAATCTGGCCAGCAGGATATCAGGTGGCTTCAGGAAGTTGTGAATGACTCTGAGAGATGGGATAGTACTGCTGCCTCTAAAAGAGGCAATGTGACCATGTGAGCCCCTCCTCAAACACACACACACAGGATCCAGATAAGTTAAACTATTTTCATTGCCCAATATACCCTTCTTGGGCAAAGTAGTGGAGAAAGTTGGGGCTGCCCAACTGCAAGCACGCTTAGAGGAAGCTGATCATTTAGACTCATTTCAGTCTGGCTTCAGGCCCAGTTTTTGCATGGAAACTACCTTGCTTGCCCTGGTTGAGAGCAAGTCGAGAGGAATGCTGGTTCTCCTGGACCTCTCAGCAACTTTTGATGGTATTGGCCATGGTATCCTTCTGGAAAGGCTATGGAGTTTGGAGACTGGAGGTACTGTGTTACATTGGTTTTGCTCCTATCTCTGAGGTCAATGTCAGAGAGTGGTTACAGCAGAGTTCTGTTTGATCCAAGTGAACCCCCAAAGTATTACTCTTATAACCCACACTCTTCAACATCTACATGAAGCCTCTGGGAGAGGGCAATATACAGATGATACTCAGATCTCTCTGTGCCACTGAATCAGGAGAGGTGGTCAAAGTGCTTAAAAAGTACTCGGAATCAATAATGAGCTGGAGATGAGGAGGGGGGTGTCAATAAATTGAAACAATCTAGTCAAGATAAAGGTTCTACAGGATCTTGTGCCTATGAAGAATGGAGGCATCTTATTCTTTGCCCTGGAAGGAGCAGGTGCATAATTTCGGGGTACTCTTGGACTGTGCATTGACACTTGAAGCTCAGGTGGAGACTGTAACCAGGAGCAAGGTCCTATTTCCAGCTACAGCTGCTTTGCCAGCTGCAGTCCTTTTTGGACAGAGACAGTCTGGCCACAGTAATCCATACTCTGGTATCTTCCAGATTGTGCTATTGTAATGCATTCTGAATGGGCTGCCCTTAAAGATGGTTCAAAGCTGCAGCTGGTGCAGCTAGCCAGGCAATTTGGCTACCTATTTGTTACTGAGCCCAGTGTTCACAGTACTAATATTTACTTATAAGGCCCTACCCACCTCAGGCCTAAAATACTGAAAGGAATGCCTCCTCCGGTATGGACTTGCCCATGCCTTAAGATCTGCCAGTGAGGTCATCTTAGCAGTCCAATCATCTTAAGTAGCTAAGGGACAGGGAACACATTGAGAGTCATAGGGCATCCTCAGTCATAGCTCTTAGGTTATGGAACAGTTTCCGCTCTGAGATGCATCAGGCACCCTCCTTCTATGTGATCAGACACTAACCTCTTTACCCTGGACTTCTGCTGAGGGACTAACATCCCTTCCTCAAGCAGACACTGCTATTGTTTTAGTCATGTTTTATATACTTTTATTATGATTTTATTGTAACCCACCCTGAGAACCTTGGTATAGGGTGGGATAGAAATATAAATAATAAATAAATCTTATCCAATTATTCTAGATCCTTTTTGAGATGGAGTGACCAAAGCTCACACTATGTTTCAAATGTGGTCGCACTATTGATATGTATAAAGCCACTATAAAATTAGCCTCTGTTCAAAAGGTGGAGATATCTAGACATGGGTGCTGAAAACTCTCCAGGGCTACTGTCTGTGAGTGCAGAAAGTCAAAGCAATGGTTTTCAGACGGAGGGAGCTTTATATGTTTCTATCTTATCTCCGTTCAAGATCAGCTACAATTTTATAAATATGTATATGTGCAAAACTGGCTTCTTTATAGCATTCTTACATTTCAAACCAATGACTAATCAAGTATTGCTGTAGATGAATTTCCCAATTATATTCTGATTACCATACTCTGTTGCACTGAGCTTTTCCCCTGAACACCATGATTTTTAAATGGGTTTGGTTGAGTTGTCAACAAGAAAATGAAAGATTCTATAGGAAGTGGTATTGTTTCAAAAAAAATTTTTTTGCATTAAAAGAGAAGTCTAATCCTATCACATCTAATTTCATGATTACATTTTAGAAGGTCAAAATGCTTCTGAACTTCTGATACTAAAGCAGGACTAAAAGGCAAGTATAACCCACCATTTCTTCTCTGAATTTTGGGATATTTAATTCTCATTACAATTATTATTTAATGTACATGTCACATTTCAACAGCACATTGATATTCAAGGCAGCTTATTAGAAAAAACTCAAAATCCAAATAATTTTAGAAAAAAGCTGGAACTAACAGATGGATGTATCTATGCTAGTCAGCTACTTCTGCTTAAAATTAAGATGTATCTGTATACTTTAAATATGCTGATCTTGAATGACTGGTTGACACTGTTTTGGTAACAGGAAAGTCAAACCTCATCTTCTCACTCATTGGAGCAAAAAATTAAGCAATACAAAGAAAAGTTAGCAGAGAATGAAAAAGGCTTATATAAATAATATTCAAAGAAAACTTTCCCCTAGAATCACTCTCACCTACGTTCACTGAGGTCACCTAAAAATAGAAAACATGCTTAGGATTTAAGACCTTAGTTTTGTTTTTGAACAAACAAGAACAAGCTCTGGCTTTATCAACAAATGAATGCACTACTTAGAAATAGGGTTAACATTCACACAATTATTTTAACAGAGAAGCACTATGGCACTGAAGCTAAACTGTCTTTTAAGCAACTCCAGGATTTTGTAGGGAATTCAAGAAGTAAAGGAGGACATTGCTGCCATTTCAGCAGCCCATGATATTAATTCATGCATGTTTTTGGTTTCAATCACTTGGCATGTATAACGAGTTGATGTTGCTTCTTTTACGATTGCCATCTAGCCATGTCCCTATGAAAGTAGCAGGAACTTTGGGGGGGGGGGGGGTTGGGTGTGTGTGTGCAGAAATGAATGGATTTTTTTTGAAGTAGAAATTACTTGAAATCTTAAATGGCAAGTCTGGTTTGGGTTTTCTGCCTAAAAGTTAAGATAAAACCAATCTCACCTTTTTCAAACTTCAGGGGAAACGCATTAGTCATTTTGAAACAGAGTTTGCAACTCAAGCTTAGCTTATATGTAGATTTTTCCCAAGTTCACTGGATATTTAAACTTTCCCCACACCTATCTCTAGTCCCATAGAAAAATCCAGCTAAAAGTAATAATTTGCTGTCTGGAATGGACATGACTTGGATTCTAAAGCTCTACAGAACCATCAAGCTAGCCCTGACCTTTTCATACTTTGGGCTTTTTTAAACTTTGCCAAAAGACCAAATTGTCAAAAGAAAATCTCTAGGAAAAAATTTTTGGAGTTTTAAGTAATCAATGGTTTTCAGCACTAAAAAGCTTTCTTTAAGGGTAGGTCTAAAACAAACAAAAACAGAATACTCTAAATATACACATAAATAACCTAGTCAAAAGTTACTACAATAAATTTTCTTGTATTATAGAAAATTGCCCCAAATAAAATGATACATAATTGCTTAGGAAAACCTACTGACCCAAGTATAAAAATGCATTTGCAGATGTCATGATTAAACCAAACACATCCACCACAGAAATCTGTGGCTATGAAACTCATATTTTAAAACAGCAATTTAGAGACAGAGGTTACCCAGCAAAGGGTGTCAAAAATTCCTACAAGAAAACCAGCAGAAATGTTTTCTATTCCCTGATGTGCTGGGTTCCTTAAAATTTTTCATTTTTTTTCTAGAGATTTTATTTTATTCAATATTATAATGTCAAGTGACTGCTTGGGCTTATCTTTATTGCCATATGGTTCCCTTGTAAAATCTGTGCTTACATTTTTAGTTATTTTCAACAGTAAAAGGAAATATTTGCACTCATATAGTATGGCTACTTCTGCTGTCATATTTCTCAGGGTGCCTCCAGACATCATGTTAAAAATGGAGTTTATCCATACTCTGTCCTTCAGAGGGAAAATGGTTTGCCCACACACTTAAAATACTCTGCATTTTAGACATCACAACAGTGAGGACTCTTCCAATCATGTGCTCCCTGCTTGGTCAGCTCTGACAACTCAGGTGAAGGTGAGTTCTTGCAAGTTTAATGAAGTTCACCAAAACACACAGGAAAATGTGGAGTAATGGAACACTCAGCAGCGAATGTCCTTAAAATTATTATTATCACAGAAGCATAGAATTGATTTCCAGTTATGTAGAACTTTTCCCTTTAACTCTCAGTAAATTGGACTCAATAGGAAGGGACCTCTAGGGTCATCGAGTCAGGACTTCACAAACCATCCCAGACACATGTCTATCCAGCCTCTGCTTGAAGACCTCCAGTGAAGAAGAGCTCACTACCTCCCATGGCAACCTATTCCACTGACTAGTCACCCTCACTGTCAGAAATTTTTTACTAGTATCTAATCTGTATTGAATACCTTGAAGTTTCATGCCATTGTTTCTAGTCCTCCCATCTTGTGTGAGAATAGGGACAATCCTTCTGCACTGTTGACAGCTCTTAAGATACTTGAAGACTGCTTTCATGTCTTTTCTTCTGTAGTATAAAGATTCCTAGATCCACTTCTTATAGGACATGGTTTCTAGACCACAATCATTTTGGTAGCCCTTTCAACTTGCTTTAGTTTGTCAATGTCTTTTTTAAATTGGGTTGCCCAGAATTGGACACAGTACTCTACATGAGGTCTGATCAAGGTAGAGTAAAGAGGAATAGTTACTTCTCATGATCTAGACTCTATGCTCCTCTTGATACAGCCTAGGATAGTGTTTGCCTTTTTTGCAACTGCATCACACTGTTGACTCATGTTCAGCCTGTGATCAATTAATAATCCTAAATCCTTTTCACCTGTGCTGCTACTCAGTCAGATTTTTCCCATTCTGTATTCATTTTTATCATTTTTCCTACCCAGGCTTTGCATTGTACCTATTGAATATCATTCTGTTGGTTTCAGCCCACTGTTCAAGCCTGTGTAGATCTTTTTTAATCCTCTTCTCCTTCCTAGTGTTAGCAACCCCTCCTAGATTTGTGTCACCTGCAATTTGATCAGCATTCTTTAAACCCAGAGTATTGGGCTATAATGTGCAGCTACTATGGAGAACCTTTTAACCTATCTAGCAAATTGAAAGCAGTTAGACATTGCACACACATTCTTAACCCTGTCTGAACACACCCTCAGTTTTCTTTTTCTCTTGCTAGGATTCAGGAGTTCCCAAGCTATCTCTCACTGAACCTTTAATGAGATTTTGGATGTAAGTTTTGCAATGATTGCTTGACTATATGGATCAAGGCCATGACCTCAAAATAACATTAATCTATTAACAAAAACAGTGTCAACCACTTGTACCAAGAGACATCAGCTGCTACATGATAGTTAGCAGTGTGTGTAAGAGGGAAGGAAAGAGAGAGCACACTACTGGACATGGACCATCCTTTTGACAAAAAGCCTATATTCTTGCAAACTGTATCCTGTCTGTCAAAATTACTTGGAAAGTTGAGATGCTTATAAGGAAAAAAGCCAAGGCTAGCCAGGCAAGTCCTTGGCAGGAATATCCTGTGGTGTTGGTGCCAGGGTGCACTTAAAAAGAAAGGTTTTTTTAAAAAAAAGTCCCAGTCTTATGCTATCTCTAGCTATCCAGGTGCCCATGAAAATAAAGGGCTCTGATTCATATAATGAAGCAAGCTTTGTCACGGTCAGCAAACACAGTGCTTTAATGTCAAGCAGAATGCAAACCTCAAACTTTAATCTATGAAAGCTAGCTTTCTATCCTTCCAAAGAATGAAAGCAGTATCTGTTAAAGGAAAGAGTACACGTTATCAGAGAATGATCAAATGCCACTTTAAAAGTGGTCGAATCCTGGCCAATGGATGGAAGACTGCCTGGGACTATCTGCAAGATATTTTGACCTTTGATGGTTATGTTCAGATATAACAGAGCACCTCAGAGACACCTCAGCAAGACACGGTGGGGCCCTCATATTCCCAAATCTTTTCTAAACCACCTTTTCTAGCACGGAATGTTCCTGAGAAGGGGAAGGGGCAGAGTGGTGTGTGTGAACAATCCTTCTTTTGGCTGCCTCAGAGATGCTTATTTTAGTTTAGTTTGCTGTGACTGATCTCAGTCATACAGTAGAAATGGGGCATGGCTACCACTCAGCAAGCCTGCCTTTTTGCCAAGGTTACAACAAACTTCTTGCCTGAGAGGAGTGGAGAAGAGGCAGCAGGCTGGGCTCTGCCATCTTGCTTCCAGCAGTGCCCCTCCCTCCTCCAACTGCCATCACAAGGCTAGAAACCATCTTGCCTGAGAGGAATGGAGAAGAGGCAGCAGTCTGGGCTCTGCCATCTTGCTCCCAGCAGTGCCCCTCCCTCCTCCAACTGACATCACAAGATGGCAAAGAGACTATGGCAGCCAATCCACCAGTTGAGAAAACGTTGGTCCTGAGGTCGAGCAGGGCGGAGCTGAGTACACGCCGGCTGACCATCTCTACCATCATCTGGTTTGTCATCAATGAAGAGAAAATTCAAAGTAAATAGGAAAATTCCAGCAATTTGAAATGAACAGAAAAATTGGAAACGAAGACCTCATGTGCTTGCTTTTTGCAGTTCCCTGTTCCCTCCCACACCCTTTTCCTTTTGTTTCTTGTCTCTTTAGATTGTAAGCCTGAGGGCAGGGACCTGTCTAAGATTAATATAAGATTGTAACCCGCCCTGCGACCTTCGGCTATAGGGCGGGATAGAAATACAAATAAATAAATAAATAACAACAAATAGAAGGGTGCTGGGTGGAATTGCTGGCTGGCTGTGCATGTTCTTGGTCTCAGACTCCATGGTATGAAGGCCCCACCTCACTTTCTTTGCCTGAGGCCCCATTTTACCCTAGCTATGGCACTGAAGGAGGGGAAATTAGATTGCAAATCTAAATGGTTCTCCATTTATTATGCCATCTCTTGGCCATATCCTTCCCTCTCTTTTTTCACACTCTGGGAAAAAGATATTCCAGACTAATATGACTACACATGCAAGGCATTTCCATATTTCATCTACAAAATGTTTTATGTGACTGAATCCTCCTGTGAAAATTGCTCATAAAGTGAAAGAGTGTGTGGCGAGTTTCCATCGCCATTGCTTCCACTGTGCCTGACTAAAGCCTCTTAGAATTAAAAAAGGTTGTTTAGAGAAAAACAAATGGAATGTGTACATCTCTTACAAATGAAATTTCTTCTAGCAGTTGCTTGAATAAGGAATTACTATATCCAAATCATATTGCTATTTTTGTTGTTCATAAGTTTACTGGCACAGACCATTTCCACACATTTGGCCCCAGACGCCTTCAGAAAAGACAATGCAACAGCTCTGCAGGGTGGACTGAACACCATCTTGAGACCCTGAAGAGTCTCTAGTATTCAACAAAGGGAAGGAAAGATCAGGAAGATATAAGTGCATTCGGACTCAATATATGTTCATATGTTCAGCACTGAGTGCCCCAATTAGTTCAGGACCAATTTTATAACTCAGGTCAAACCATTCTCCACGCTGTAACCCTACACAAGCATTCTGGGTTTTACAGACGTAGCAATTGAATGTTGCGCTTCACTCAAGCCTTATAGATAAATCACCTGAAAACATAAAAATGTCCTTTCAGCAGGTCTTCTCACAGATGAATAGGAACCCATACAGGGATTCAGAAGACTGAACAGCACAGGAAAAGATGAAAAACATTAGGAAAAAATCTAGCTCATAATTTAGATGGTGCAGTAGTCCCTCATATAGCAAAGCTTGGATTAATATAATTCTGCTGTTCGTCAGTTAATAAACTATGGTTTCTTTTATATCTCTCTTTTTAAAAAAATACCATGACTTCTCTTTTACGTGCTTGGCAAAATATATCATACCTTGTTTAATGCACTCCCAGAAACCCTGAATGATGTGATAAATTGACTTGAGAATATAGTACCCACCAAAGGGCAGCTCATATTAAATTACTAAACCTGAAAATAATGAAGATTTTTTAAAAAGTGAAGAAGCAATGTCACAGATCTTAGTTAAAAAGGGATAAAGTGTTTTAAGTCTGTGGAGTAAAGAAAAGATTACCGAGAGAATGAAGGAACTGAGTAAACAGCCCAGGAGCGGGCCTTAGGCAGATTCATGCAGGGACAGGGACATCAATGGCTTCCTAGGATGGATGTCTAGGAAGGCACATCTCAGTGTTCCAGACGACCATTCTGGTGGTACACCAAAGCACACTGCTGAAATGGGCTCCCCAGGGGCTCTGAGACTAGGAACTTTTGTTCCTAGCTCCTCGGAGAACTCAGAGCCCAGCTTCAGAGCTCATGTGAGCTTCAGGCCAGTCTGGGGGCTGGTCTGGACCATAACCGTTGTATAGACAGCATTGTTCCAAACCATCCCCTCCTGTGGTTCTCCTCTTTCACTACACAATTCTGTTTACAAGTGCAACACAAAAGACAAAACACTTGCCCACTTTTGTTAAAACTCTCCTCAATTATACAGTATAAGAAAGGCTGAGTGTACTGAGTGGCCATGGAATATTAGGGGGAGAAAGGGAAAAGTAAATGATGGAGCAGACAATGATAAAAGATCATGAGAGGGGACATGAGCGACTGAGCAGCGTGAGTCCATTTGTCACTAACCTTCCACCAGTTGGTCCAAGGTTGTAATCTTCTTTGCTCCATCAATGCTGTAGATTGTTCTCACACCTTGCGGCAGGTTGACGTTATCGGAGAGAGTTCTGGTCAGATCAGCTAGCAGGGCCTCAAAAGATCGAAACCGATCAGGAGAGATGGCATACACAATCCCTTTGAAATACCGGTCCCCATTGCGATAGAAGCGGACTTTCTTGGCTTTCTTCTCAGAGCTGAGGGTCTGGAGAGTACGGGTCCGGTAGAAGCTACAATGGGCACTATGTGTCGGACTGGGTAAACCATTGACCCGTGACCCACGGCTGTACCTTTGTGCTTTATCGCGCTCATCGAAGTGTTCCAGCTCCATATCTCTCCCAAAGGACATCTTGAAAGTTTATCTGAAAGGAGCAAGGAGAAGAAAAATATAGCAGGAATTGACTTATATGCAGATGTTGCTTTTAAAAATGGAATATTTTGTGCACTGGTATATTCAAAAATCAAGTCAATTCTTTCTAAGGGCCTTCCTGCACTTACCTTTTTAGTGGCAGAAAATATAGATTCTATTTATTGAACTGTCCATAGGTGTATCAGGTTTGGGCATGGCAGATAAGGCTGCATTCATTTAGTTGACAACATAAATGATTATCTTGCAAATCTTTTCTTTTATAAAGAGTGGGGAGGGGTTCATGGGGAGAGCGACTGTTGTAGTTTTGTGTTTTACGTTTTGTTGGGGCAGAAACACAAATACAAAAAACACTGTATTGCTCCACCCTGGAGGTCAGAGGCTTCAGAAGCTCAGAGGCCCACATCAGACGGTGCACAGACTCACTCTGCCCCCCATCACACGGCACATAGACCCACTCCACCCCCATCAGACGGCTCATGGACCCACTCCATTCCCATCAGATGGACCAGGGACTGGACTAGGCAGTCCAAAATAGCTCCCTATCTCACTTGCAACAGTTTTTGAGTTATTATGCCATGTTCCATAGTTGTTCTGTGGAACAACTGTGGAACATAGTTGAGCTTTTGGATATAGCTACATTACCTATATTCAGAGGGTCTGACTTCTCAGTTGTATTTGAGTCTTCTAGAAGCCAAATCCTCTAAAGATGGATATCACAGCTATATCCAAAAGCTAATGTTCACAGAACTATGGAACATGGCATAACAACCCAAAAACTGCAACAAGTGAAATTGGAACTGGCCATGGAAGCCTACGTTCTATTGGTAGTTGCCTAGTTGGGACCCCAGCAGACCTTTTTTAAAAGGCATGCCATTGATCTAGGGCCACATAAATTGGGCCATGGAAGCTTGCAAGGGGGAAATGGCAACACACAGCCTGCCTTATAACACAAGCACTGCTATCTGTAACTGTGCAGCCTCAATTTTTAAATCAAATTTGTTATTTGGGTTTACCTTTTTCTCAGGTATGTTATCTGTTGCTACTTTTAATATATATATTTGGTTTGATTTTACAAGTTTTACATCACTTTAAATATGACATACAAATAAGGGGGGGGGAGAATTTTCTTCTATTGTACCCACCCTCCACATTCCCTTTCAGACAACAACCACAACAAGAAGAAGAAGTTGGCTTTTCTACCCCACTTTTCTCACCCATTTAAGGGGACTCAAAGTGGTTGACAAAGCTTTTCTATTCTTCTCCCCACAACAGAACACCCTGTGAAGTAGGTGAGGCTGTGAGAGCTCAGAAGAGAGCTGTGACTAGCCCAAGGTGACTAGCCCAGCTGGCTTCATGGAGGAGGGTAGAATCGAACCCAGTACTCCCAGATAAGAGTCCAGCTCCTTAACCACTAGACCAAACTGGCTCACTAGGCCAGGTATGTTCTTCTTGGCAGGTACTGACTATTCAACTTCTCCTTTAAGGGCTGTAAGCTGATACTATTTTCAGTAGTCTTTAACAATATCTTCCAATGATCCTTAACTTGGTTTTGTGGCAGTTCTCCCATATACAATTGGGATCCCCTGTGGATGTGCACCTTCAACACACCTCCATCATCTGGATTTGACTCCACTAGTATGCCAACTGACCACCTGTGATGCAGAACTAGATCATGTTCCATCCTGTGCAGATGGAGCATAACAGCAGGGTCTCCCACATTCCATACTAAAAGTGCAGAAGTATACCTGCTGGTGCAGAACGCAAACAAATGCAGACAGGCCCTGTGATATCGTTAATATACTGTTATGGCTTTTGATATGGCAAATTATCATTTTAAAATAAAATCAGCAGCATTTCAAGGAAGGGCCCCATTTTTCATTTCTGTGACTGCTTTATATAAAAGATATTAGAAAAATATATTAGCTTGAGAGCTTTGACCCTGCAGAGTTCTCCCGTGTAAGCCCAAAAATATGCACAGAAATGCTGAATACATGCAAAACAGTATTATAATTTTGCCCAAGACCAACATGACAGAAGAAACTGTTTGCATTCCAATGTATGGACTTTGCAAAAAAGACTACACTGTAAGATTAAGAATAGAAGCTTAATGAATTTAAGGACCCAGCCACAATTCAGTTTTAAACCTCATTTGATCCACCTTTAGAATGAGAGAACTTATCAGCAAAGTGGTAGGCAGTTTTCCTTCCACTTTATCTAGCCCAGAAAATTCACCTAAAACTAGGGAAAATGTAGACAAGACTGCAGGGCTCATTTACTTTGTAAGACCAGGCTAATGAATTTTTATATTATTGCTTAAGGACAACTTTCCCCAACCGTGTGCCCTCAAAATATTTGGACTACAACTTCCAGTGCCATGCTGAGATGCAAGGGTTATCTACACAAAGGCTGGTCTGCAGGACTGACCATCAGCCCTTTTCCAGAGCAATGCAGAGTTGTACCTGCACACCTTTTTTAGAAAGCAGCTCATAAGTGGTTTAGAGATGGCAGCAAGAAGAAGTTTGTGTTCCTATCCCATCTCTAATCCTCATTAAAGGTCAGGCATTATATTTTATGGCTGGCAATGTGGATTAAGGCACTAGTATATGGATAATATCACCTCTAAGCTGCTTTTCACCACATTTTTTTATTATTATTTTTAATACTGTTTGCGGATGTAACCAGAGACTCTGGGAGAAAGCTTTGAAAGGCAATTATAACCTGCCAGTTGTCAGTTGCCTACTGCAATGCTAGTCTTGAGGAAAAGAGGAATCAGGGCTGATATAATGGATCTAGGGAGGCCTGTGTCCAAATATATAAGGTACCTCAGAGGCATTTCAAAGAGACAGTGTGTGGCCCTCATGTTCCCAAGTCTTCTCTAATCCACCTTTTCTAGCACAAAATGTTTAGAGAGAATGGAGGCGGGGAGGCTGGTGGGTGAAAAATCCCACCACAAATCCTTATCTAATCTACTTCCAAGGTGCTCTTTTTGCTGTGTCTGATCAGAGCCTGAAAATCCAAAAGGGATGCTTTTGAGTTAATTACAGCCTGGTCTACCTCACACATTTCTCACGAGGATAAAATCAAAACAAAGAAAATATATTTGTTAAATTTCGTACAGGAAAATCAATATAATAAATCTTAACAACACTAACCAGGAAGGACAGCCAAGTTATATACCTAAAGCTATCTTTAAACAACTATAGGGGCACCTCAGAGAGAGGCCCTTGTGTTCCTAACCCTCCTCTAATCCACCTTTTTCAAGCACAGAATGTTTGAAGGCTAAGTGAGAAGGGCAGACTGCTATGAACAATCCATGAGAACATGAGGAGCCCTGCTGGACTGGGCCACAACCCATCTAGTCCAGCATTCTGCCTCACAGAGTGGTCCACCAATTGCTTGTGGGCATCTCAACCAAAAGACAAGGGCAAAATCTTCACCCGCTCTCAAATTTCCGCAAAAGGCCTTTAACGGCATCCTGCCTGTCTCTCCAGCCTGGAGGAAGTACCTAGGCATCCATTCTAATCGTCATGGATACACCTGTGATCTATACTGATGTTTTATTTTTGCTGTATCTCATCCCAGCCTAATACAGCCTAAGAGGTCCGAGTGGTAAGCTTTTTACAGACTTAAAAAGCTCAGCCTATAGGTGAAGGGATCTCATTTCATCGTTCCTCCAAGGGTAACAGATACTCACAAATGCACAGAAAAACACTGTACCATGGTTATGATTAAGCTGACCATTCTGTCCTGATGGTGGAAAAGGCATTTCGGGCACAAGGGTTTTTATAATCTAATACAACCTTATCATTTAGTTTTACAGTGCGTATAAATTGAACCTAGATCCAGAACACAGGAAGACAATGAAATACAAAAGCAGCACCAAGAGGAAACATCCATAATACAAGAGAGCTATAAGTGCTTGGTATTTAATGTGTCAGTCCATGTTATGAGAGTTTTTAAGGTTTTTTTTTCCTTAGGATGAAAAGGACTTATAGTTTACAGTGTCTAACTTGCTCTTTAGAGAGTAACTGTAGCTCAGTGGTGGAGCAACCTACCTGGAAAGCAGAGGGTGTTAAAATGGTAGCTATAGTGCATAACAGCCAAGCCAGCTACAATGTTAATCATGAGAGCTGTTCTTTAAAAGGAAAAAAACAAAAGATTTTTCATCAATATTACATTTTGGAAATATCGCTAGGTTTGAAGTACTCCTTTTTGGGAGGCCCAGAAGCAAAGCCTTGTACAGGTGTACCAATTCATTATTTTTAGTACAGGTGTCGACATATCAGAAGAACTGCTGTTGCTTGATGAGACCACAACCTCGCTGGCACTTTAGCCACACCTCAGTACCATATCATCAATTTCACCATCGTCCATGCATTCAGCACAAATATCTGCAAAAGGAGAACGTATATGCAGGCAGAATTCCTCATGGCAAGCCTGCATGCTCAACATCTGGATTAGCAATAGCGAACATGTGGTCCAGTTGCTCATGTAATATGTAAAATCTTCATTTACATTTAGATAACCCTTTTCACTGCCTCCAGGTTGGAAAGACAGGTAGGATGCCTCTGAAGGCCATTTGCAGGGAGAGGAGAGGAAGTGATGGTTTTGCCTTTGTTTTCTGCTTGAGAATGCTCAGAAGCAATGGGGAGGGGGACACTAGATAAGGCAGGATGCTGGACTAGATGGGCTGTGGCCCGATCCAGCAGGGATCCTCTTATGTTCAGTGTACTGCATTAAGAGGACTCATCAGTGGCTAGGTAGGGGTTTCTGGAGACATTGCAAGCAGGGCCTGAAAGCGATAGCCTTTGCTTGCTAGTGATCTTGAGAATGTTCCATTCATGGGATACCCTCCCATTCCATTTACCCACTGGGATTGTTAATGGCCCTGTTCTCCTTCCTAAACTAATTTAAGTTAGTGGTCATCACTATCGCATACAGTTGTTCTGAAACAGGTGCCTGTGGCTTCCTGACTGGACACACCTCTCAAAAACTTTGTGTAGGAAGTCTTCGTAGAGCTGTGAGTCTATTAACTACTCAGCAAGAAAGTCCAAGGATCTCCACACTGCCACAATGAACTTCAAAATATGTACAATGCAGAATACACCGCTCCAAACAGGATAATAAAAAAATGATGGCATATATTAATATCTACGATGCTGCTTAAATCAGCCCCAAGATTAGACAGCAGCATTTTCAAAGCAATTTTGGTTTGACTCTAAAGGGTAGGTTTATATAAAGCAATCTAATACCACACCACTATTTCTAACAATAAGGGACAAGCAACAGACTGGATCTAAAAATCTGTGTAAGACTGCAGTATCCTGCTGGGTTCTTCTCCCCACCCACCCCCAGCACAAAGGATCAAAATTTAGATTTAATCAAAGATTCACAGAAACTACAGAAGAACATTTAGGTGGCATGCTGTCTCCCAGTAGAACTCCCAGTCTGAGATCAAAGGAACCCTTAAATGGACACTTAAAAACCCTACAATATAGCCATGTCATCCCCAAATTTGCTCACCCTTCTCTAAGAAACAGGCCACATCCCTTAAGCCACGGTTGCCCGCAACCAGTTTAATCCAGAGAAAATTTTTCAAGACCAACCACCAAAGAATTAAAGTTCACATGCAGTAAATCACTTTAAAGGCAGTAATCACAGGTTACAAGCTAATGGAACACACCCGGCTAAGACCTTTATGCCCTACTATTCATGTCATACACATCTATTACGAGCAGGATATAGATGCTGCAAATGTGGGTGGGTGATTCCACAAAGCAATCAAGCGCAGACCTAAATACGTACCACAAATCAATACCAAATCATACAGAGAAGCCTGAACAATAGGCTCAATTGAGCCGGTCATTAGGAAAACCACCGTCCGCGGTTACATAATGGTTTTTGAACGTTTCCTTTCAAAGGTGATGCATGTAATTTAAATATAGAAGATGATAAGTCAGGTATGCCACCTAGATGCGGTGAGAATAGACGCCACAGACGGCGAACGGGAGGAAAGATCTTCCTCCGATTTTCACCCCTTCCAAGAGAGAATCTCACCATCCGCCCCCGGACTAACAGATGGGGCACATTTTCTCTGCCTGCACATTACTGACAACGCTGCGGCTAAAATAATGGGTGTCCCTCCCCCCCCCCCAGCATAGCTTATGGGAACTGGATGCAGCCGTCTGAATACCCACACTGAAAAAGTGGAACACACAATGCGTGCAGTTCACGGTATCCAGTGACCCAACGAGGCGACCAGAAAGGGAAGCCAAAATGGAGCAGGTGTCTCAAACACCACCGATTCGCTTCTCTGCGGACCCTTCCACACAATGACAGGGACCGTCCGACTTGGCCGGAGAAAGGCGCCTTCCTCCTCATCCCCAGATCAGCCGAGCAACCCAAGATGGTGCAAAAAAGGAGAAAGGCAACCAGGCGCAGAGCACCGGCCATCCACGAGGGAAAGGGTCGGATCGCATCCCTCCAAAAGGCGCATCCCGAGACAATGGGGGGAGGCAGCCTGGGAGGGTCTCGCGCACAGGCTTTGCTAGGCTATAAACGGGGTGGGAGTGGTGGGGGGCGAGGGGCTGGCTGGCCTTCCTTCCTTCCTTCCTTCCTTCCTTCCTTCCTTCCTTCCTTCCTTCCTTCCTCTCCCGTGGACCGAAAGGGAAGGCGAGCAAAGATCTGCTGGGGGCTCCATTCCCCCCTCGCTTACCTGCGCCTTGGCTACGTCGGGGCGTCCCTTCCTCCCAAGCGCACGCACTTTGGCAGGCTCGCTGCAAAGGGGGTGGCTACCACCGCCGCCGGCTCTGCCTAGACAAAGCCCAGGTCCCCGATCGCCTCCAGCAGCGCCGTCCTCGCCCGCTAGCACCGCACCGCAGCCGGCTTAGCTGAGCAGCTGTGGCCACGCAAGGGAAGAGAAGGGAAGGGAAGGCGAGGCTGCCTAGCGGGCGGCTGGGCTTTGTGGCGCGTCTCCTCGCGGCCCCTTGCCTCCCCTGACTGGCTGGCGAAGGCGGCTGCCGGCTGAGAGACCCTCCCACGACTGCTTCGCCTTTCTTCTCCCCCCTCCCCGCCGCCCGTGGGCGTGATCTGCATTGGCCCGGCCCCCACGGAAATGCGGCGCCTCTTCGCACCGGGCTGGGCTAATCTCGCACGCGGCTTCGAGGCGGAGGGCGGGGTCGCTGCCGCCGCCCCCCCCCCCGCTCCCCTTCTTTTTCCTGGAGAAGGGGGGGGGTGGAACGAAGGAGTCAGGAGAAGCCACCAGAGAGGAGGAGGGGTGGGAGGAAAAAGACCCGGGTTCTTTTCCATCGCCCCCCGGGGTCTCATCAAGCTGGGCTTTTACACTTGGCTTCCAGATCTGCAGAGCTCATCTGAGCATGTGAAGAGAGCAAACGGCTTCGGGAGAGGGCGTGCAGCCGGAGGAGCGGGCGGGCGTGCGCGGGGACTCGCCCCAGCCCGGCTCTCTTCTGAAAAGACCAGCGCTGCTCTAGCGCGAAGCGAATTGATCAGGGAGCGCCTGGGCTCGAAGGCAGAGGACGTGGCTTTCGGCAGCCGGCTGCTTTTGCCCTGAGGAAGGTCTCCATAGAAACAGAAATGCAGATGCCACGAAATGCTAACATTGCTCTAGCTCGGATTTGCGTGGGGGAAACAGGGGAGACCGGTGCGCACTCTCATCTGGTGGCATGGAGGGCGAGGCAGGGACCGGCAGCAGCCAGAATAAGCAGAGCTAAGGCGATGGGATGAACCTGTAAGACAGCAGCTCTGCACACGTGCCAGGAAAACCGGCCCAACTGAATAATGGATTAGACAGATTCATGGAGGATGGGAGTATCGATGGCTACTAGAATGGATGTCTGGGTGCTGCCTCTAGGTTGGGAAGAACGGCAGCACAATGCCTTCAAAGGCCGTTTGCAGGGAGTCGGACCAAGTGAAGCTTTTGCCTCTTTCTTCTGCTTGAGAATGTCCAGAAGCAAACGGTGGACTTTTGTGTGGGACAGGAAGCTGAGCTAGATGGCTTGTGGGCCGATCCAGCAGGGCTTCTCTTATGGGCTTGTACTGTGGATCCTTCATCTTTAGCCGACCTTGAACATACAAGAAGGAGAAAGAGATAGTGAACTCTGCACTGCTGGGTGCACTTTGCTCTTTTGAACCAATCCACCCTCATATGCAGGACTGCTACGTTATTTTCAGCCTTTTGCTTTCAGTGGCTTTACACTTCAGTTAACCCTCTTAGGGCGAGTTCCCATTTAAGGAATAAAACGGAATATACATTGAGATTTACATCGGGATTTGCATTGATATGTAAAGTGAGTTAAAAGGAAGCAAAGAGCATCTGACAATCAGATTCAACCCCGATTTTCTGTCCCCACTCTAAACACTTAAAACGCTTCCAAAAACGGATTGGGGTAAACAATTCTTTCCCCTCCTCTCCCCATTGCCCAGGACACTGAAGCCCTGTTCGCCCACTCACCTGCACAGCCACCATCCCCAGCAGGGGTTCCCTCAGAAAAAAACACCTTGGCTCTGCTGCCGCCTGCACAACAGCCTTAAACATTCACACATCTCCCAGATCCTGCAGCAGCTTTCCTTCCTTTCCCTTTCTAAAGGTCAGAACTTTTAAAGAGCCAGAATTGTGCAGAATTGCAACATTGTTATCAGGTGTGAAGTGGGTGGATTGTTACATTGAAACAGCTGCTGTACAGGGTGGATTTTTACAGTGAAACCGGCTGCTGTACCTTTTAACTGAAAGGGCTGACCTGCAGGGTGAAACCCCATCCATTTCATGACATATTTCCCCAAATACTGCTCCAGTGTTCCCACTACAGTAAGGAAGAAGCGTTTTAAAAGCCAAACCCAGAAAAAACACCTGAAAAATCAGGTGTTTATTTATTCCATTTTAAAGTCAAATAATCCTCAAAATACCCCTGAAACTGATTGCCAGTGGGGACAACGAGGATCCAAACTGTTTTACTTGATTGGGGGTGGGAACAGTGAGGATCCAAACCGTTTTTAAGCAATTTTTAAACAGTTTTAAATGCTAATGGGAACGCAGCCTTAGTATAAATTCTTCCCGTGTCTTTTGTTGGGATGGCCTTCAAAATACTGCTGGCAAATTCATATTTATCCTAACTACACAAAAATGATTAAAGAGAGTGAGGTTATGTCCTGGGCATCCCACAACAAAATCTGCATGCTGTGGGAGCAAAGAAGCTGCAAGCATTTCCTGAAAATTCACTGCTTTGGTTGTATTTGCAGTGCTCTCACAAACTGTCCAACTCAACTTACTTCGGATGTTATGACTTACAACTCTTTTTTGGCTCTTGGCTGAGGATGCTGGCAGTCCAGCACATATGGAGGGCGCCAGCTTGGAGAATCAAATCCATCAAATAATTTGGATTCCAAAGGAGCAACCAAGTAACTCTCCAACATGTGAGGAACAAGAAAGTTAGATCCTCCCTCAGAAGCAAAGAATGTGAAGCGAATGGAAGTTTGCTTAAGGAGCAAAGAGAGAGAGATGCTGCTTCATTTGCTACTGAAGTTTGCATTCTCCTCCTCCAGCAATATTATCCATCACCTGAACTTATCGGTTCCTAAGGGAGCAGGTAACTTTAAACAGGCAGAGCTTTTTCCACCTGCAGTTGAGGATTCTACAAGTGTGTCGTGCAATAAACTGCTGCATTATAACTTTCCTTCTAAAATAAAAATTCTTCTCAATCCCAGCCAACATGAATAATGAAAAAGGAAGGCTACCAAAATAACTGCAGGCCAAAGGAGCCCAATTCCTAGTATAAACAATGTGACCATGGGTGTTTTTCCACTGTCACTAGAAGTACCCATTAATGGGTACAAAAATATCATTACGTACCCATTAATGGGTACAAAAATATCATTACGTACCCATTAATGGGTACAAAAATATCATTACGTACCCATTAATGGGTACTTAATGGGTACTTTTAGTGACAGTGGAAAAACACCCCTAAAGGACTTAGGCCCTTGCTCTGGGTCTCATTCCAGATTAGTTCCCAGAACAGGGACCTGCCATTTGCATGCCGATGCAGAATATAGCAGCCCTGGGCAAGACCTGCACCAACATGCAGCTGGCAGGTCCCTATTCTGGAATATAAACCAAAATAAAGCTCAGTGCAGGAAGGGGCTCATGTTCTGACTCAGTGCTATGCTCCTGTTAGGGAAGTGCAAAACAGTGCTTTATGAGGTGTCTGAGGTTGCCAGACGAAACACTTTGGAAATTCATTCCTAGAGAAAGATAAATTGATATAAGCACTTACTTCTAATTTCCTGTTGTCTTGTTGTCCCTCCTGGCCTTCTTTGGAACCAGAAGCAGGTAAGGTCAAACAGTGTTACATTGGGACCTTATTTTTGTCATTTAAAGACCTGGGAAAGACTGGAAGAAAACCAGCAAACCCAAAGTTGTATGTTACCATCGTGTGGCTTTGTGTGACAATGGCTGGTCCTGTCCTCTCTCACCTCAAAAGAAAACCAGAAGGGTCATCTTGCCCTAGCATCAAGCTTATGTGTTTCATCTTACAAGCTTCAGTTCCTGTGTAAGAAGGATATGGCTGAATTGAGTGTTTCTTTCTTTTAAGAATTTATATCCCACTTTCACCCAAAGCTTCCAGAGCCAAACATAACAATAGAAAGATAAAATATGTAGAACATATTTAAAATATAATAGTAGAAGAAGAAGGAAGGAGAAGGAAGAAGAAGAAGAAGGAAGAAGAGGAAGAAAGAAAGAAGAAGAGTTGGAAAGAACCATAAATAGAATGCAATTGTTTTCTGGGAAAATATCAGGTCCTGCAGAATAACAGATCAACAGCTTTGCCATAATCTCTATTTCTAGTCATAACATGGAGTCTTTCCTGCGGGAAGCTAGAAAGATGTTATGGGACCTCAGACCATTGCAACACCAAGCCGTCTCAACCAGAATAGGCCAAGAGTGCACAAATGGCTTCTGTCTCCCCCTGTGATATCACCAGCCTTCCACGAGTATAACTGCTTAACTATGTAATCCATATGAGAAGTGTATCCTGTGTAACTGCTCTGCTTCTCAGCAATCATGTAGAGGCTTTATCAATATTCATACTTAGTAGTGAAGTTGTTAACCTGTATTATTTTCATATACTTATGCATCTATTCAGCATTTATCCATGCCTAAAACAATAAAACCTTCCTTCTTGGAATTCAACTGAGTTCCTGTCTACTCCTGTATGTGAATTCCAGGGGCCATATGCTGCCTCTGCACAACTTGCCATGTCATGCTCTGTTCATTATCAACAAAGTCTCAACATTTTCTACCCTACTTTTCTCACCCATTTAAGGGAACTCAAAGCAGCTGACAAAACTCTTCTATTCTTCTCCCCACAACAGAACACCCTGTGAGGTAGGTGGGCTGTGAGAGTTCAGAAGACAGCCGTGACTAGCCCAAGGTCACCCAGCTGGCTTCATGGGGGAGGGTGGAATTGAACCCGGTATTCCCAGATAAGAGTCCAGCTCCCTAACCACTAGACCAAACTGGCTCATTGAGTTAATGTTCTACATAGAGATGTACTGAACTGGTTTGGGTTCAGACTGGTTCAGACTGAATAGGGGGTGTTCAAAATGTTTGAGTTCAAGCTGAACACCAAACAAAAGGGTATTGAAACTAATCTCTCAAACACACCAAGTTCGCTGCACGTTCAAAGATGTTTTAATCAAATCAAAAACCATGCCTATGCAAAGAAAACAGTTCAGATTTGAACTGAACAAAGGAGCATTCAGTGTGAAATAAACTGAACCAGGAATAAAGTTTGTGCACATCTTTCATTTTGCACATCCCTAATTCCTTTGTTATTAGCTACAGCTACCATGCTGACGGCATTTGTTTTAAGCTTTTTCAGTGTGAGGCTCACTTCCTATACCAAAGTGGGTGCCTGTTTTGGCTATACTGAAATCCAGTATAGGGAAGTAATGGTGCCACAGAGCTGCTGAAGCCCTGCCCAAGGAGCAGGAGAATATTACCATCACTCCATGGGTGGTGTGGTCTAGTGGTGGCAGCCTGGACCACTTTGCCCTCTGGAGGACTCCCCAGCCAGGCTGGGCATGGACCTCTTGAAGGAGGTGATTCTTTGTGGGAATGGGGCCTTTGGTCAGCTGCTCTGGACTCCACATGGCCCCAGCTGCCTCAATTGTGAGTGTTTTGGCTTATTTTGCAATGTTTTGTATAATGTGCTATTTTCATAATGTATTTTTATTATAATGTTTTGATGATTACTTTATGTTGCATATTTTCTGTTGTTGTAGACCACATTGGGCAAATTTTCTTTTGGAAAGGCTGTAGGCAAATGAAATGGGAAAGGAATGGGAATGGGAATGAATGAATGCGTCCAAAGAGCTTTTGCTTACATCTGGGCTGTTCACCTGTGACTCTCCAGGTGTTTCCAGACTACAACTCCTGACATTCAACTCCCAGCATTCCATGTCAGGCCAGGCTGGCACAGAGCTCATGGAGATGAATGGAGAATGTTGTTAAGAACATCTGGAGGACGTCAGCTGAGTACTCTGGACGGACGCATCCTTAATGTTCTTTCTTTTCTTAGGCTGAAAAGAAAGATCTGCTATTGAACGCCAGTTCCCATCATCTGGGTCACATACTGGTTAAACTGAGAGTCATGCTGGCAGTGGTGATACAATTTAACCAGCCGAAGCGATAGCCTAAGAGGGTTGCCGTTAGAGACCCATTTGGGACCCATTTGAGGGTAGATGGGCACTGGGGGGAATTTTTCTATAGCTTTTAACCATCAAATTATTTAATGACTTTTAATTGTTTTTATGGCAGGGACTGCATTTTAAAACCTGTTTAGATCCCATTGGCTGGCTGTACTCCTCTCATTACCTGTGCTGGGTCATAGGAGACAAGTTAAGGAAAGGGCTTTGCATGGGGGACAATCCCAGTCTAGTTGGGCCCTGGCCCATAGGAAAAGACAGCAAATGGCCCCAAAGGCACTTTCTGCACTTACCTCTGTTAATCCATATTAACTGGATCTGTATTTGCTAGATCCATATTAGCTAGATTTGGAACAATCACGGGCAGAGGCATCTACATTGTGTGGGCTCTATAACAGCAAATGTGTGCTAAAGTGTAATGAAATACAGATGTCCAAACCCTGTTCCATATCAGTGGGATGCCCACACTGCCTACACTGGGGTGCAATTCACCCACAGCACCTCCAACACCTGATGTAATTGGCCACCTCGCCATCAACTGAACGTTACATCTGGGTAGCAGGGGGTGGGGGTGCAGTGCCTCTGAAAGCAATGCGAAGACAGCTTCACCATGGATCAAAAATGTCTTCACAGGTACTGCAAAAACACCAGGGCCATCAATGTGGCCACTGTCCTGGAGGCGCTGTAAAGGTGTCTTCACAGTCGTGTTGAAACTGTGCATGATGCTCAACACCATGCCCACATTCTTCTTAGATTCATTCCATGTGCAGATGACCCTTCCTTAATCTGGATCAGAGAGTGCTAGCATAGATGCAGACCACATTTATCTGGTCTATCACTAATCCACAAAAAAGCACCCTGCACTTCGACCTGCACTCAAAAGGAGCCTAAGTCCACAAGTCCACACTCATAACTCATTCTCTTACTGGGGCACACCAAACAACTTCCTCACTTGCCAAACTCAAGAGGGAAACAGAAAAGTGCCTCCAGCCCCAGGATAAGAAAATGATCCCAGCATCCTCTAAGGTTAACCTGTGACCTTGTCATTTTGGTGGGAACCTGCAGAATAGCAAACTAACGTGGCTACATAAATTGATGGAGTGCCTCAATGACCAATGCTCTTTATTGGTTGATTGAGTTTCTATCCCCAATTTATTTATTTTTTATCTCACTATTTGGGTTTTTCTATACCCAAAAGTCTCAGGGTGGGTAGCAACATTTAAAATCATACATATATTAAACAGCAACGGTATAAATTAAAACAGTAACAGTGTTTGTGAAGTGGGAAGAAAACAATATATTCCTATTTAACCAAAGGCCAGGGAAAAGAGGTGCTTCTTCACTGCCTTCTTAAACATATAAAGAGAAGGAGCTTGATGCACCTTAGAGGGGGAGACTATTCCAAAACCTAGGGGCTATCACTGAGAAGGCCCTCTCCCAGGTACCGATCCCTTTTACAACTGAAGGTGGTGGGACAACCAGGAGGACCTCCCCTCCAGATCTTACGGCATGGGCAGGTTGATATGGGAGAAGGCATTCCTTTAGATATTTGGGGTCCAAGTCAGTTATGGCCTTACAAGTCAAGGTTAACACCTTGAATTGGGCTTGGTAGTGTATCAGCAGCAACTCTTTTGAGACTGGCATTATACAGTAATTCCTGCAAATGGAAACCATATAAATTAAGAGACAACTGTATTAGCTTGTCTTTTGATGCTATTCTTTCAAAGGACGGGATGAATGTGCAAAAGAACCAGTAACAGTAGAGGTTAAGCAGGCAGGCTCTTGGGTCTATTTCTATATATGTCTGTGAAAATCTGCAAATAGCATTTTCCTCCTTAAAGCAAAGGGGCACATATGCAAATTGGGGTAAATAATGCAGCCTCAGTTTGATATGCCCTTTGGGTCTCCACCACCCACTGTATTACAATTAATCAACCCTGATTATTTGGGGGGAGGGAGAGGGTTTGGGGAAAGTTTGTTGCCAATACAGAAGGGAGGATATAGATATTTTTGCCACTGAATCCTCCTTAGAATGCCTAAGACAATGACAATGTTCCAAGGCTACAATGGATGCCCTGAAAAAATCCTCATATGTAGGATTCTGAATATTCTCATCTTCCTTTTGTCCTTTTTTAAAATGGAATTCTTGCCTGCCAAACTCAACCTACACAGGACAATATTTGATTCTGCATCTGGGCACCAGGCCAAGAGGGGTATCCTCTGCTCTTTCTGAGAGTTCACACATTATGCACTAAACCTGGCGTGCACAAATGAGGAATTATTTCTGACATGTGCAAATGATGACTCACACAAATGTCCTTCTTGCAAGTGTAATGCACAATCTTTGAAGTGTCTTCAAAGCAAACACAATGACAGCTTCCATCAGCAAAATTTACTGATTCACAGTGGACCCCGCTTAAAATTACTTCCTCTATATATTCACTATGAAGATATTAATCTGAGCAGTTCATGTGCAGATGTCTAATTCATTTACCTTCCACCTAAAACTTACAAGCTGTGGGTACCAAAAACATCAAGCAGGGTGGGCGAGTGTTATTTTCTCTGTACATTTCTGTTAGTGACAGTATCCCTCTGGCTGTCATTGGTTTGTTGCTCTGTTAGAAATTTGTTGGTCTGGCTGTATGCCCAAGGAGCCCGTGGAAACTTTGACTCCTGTCCTCCAGGTCCATGAGGCACATTATTTAAATTATAAAAATATCCGTGCCTAAAGTCAATAGGCTGTGGGTTTTCAAATGCCATCTAGATTCAAATTCACAAAGTAGAGTGGTGTAATGAAAACAGGCAGATGACCTATAAACATGTGTGTATTTTCCTTCTTTGGTCCATCCAAATTTGTTTCCATGATTATAGGCATCTCATAGGTCACATGGCAGAGTACCAGATCACGAAACCACATTAGAAGAAGCTAAGCATTCTTTTTTTAAAAAAATCAGTTGGTTGTGACAACAATGGCCACAACTGTCTGCCAATCACTGTACTATGTTCTTTGCCCAGCGTGTGCTTTTGCATGATCATATATGTGAGATCCCTAGGATCTATAAAACAAGCCCTCTATTGAGATGATCTTTGCTGAAGGAGAGGGAAATAAGAAAGCCCCAAATTCTGAGGTGGTTCTTTAATTCAAGTGCCAGTTAGGAGATGCAGATAATTGCAGTAGCTCTGGTATCATCAAAGTTTGCTACAGTTTAATCTTCATGAAGAGGATGAGCATATAATCATTGGATAACCATATTCAAATTAATATTTCGCCCACACACACAGTTGGGAGAAGTATGTCTTTGTCTGTCTTGCAAAACAGATACTGACCTTTTCTCAGAAATAATCACATTTTGTAGGGTGGATGAAAATGAATTATAACAAGTAATACAAAAAAGGAAGGCTCTTAAAGGAAAACAGGATTGTTAGCTCAGAAAGGCTATATAAATTTGATTAAAACAAATGATGCCAAATTAGCTCAATTCTCCTTTTCAGTGACATGTTAGTTAGTTAGCTGATATCTCCATTTTTCTTGAAGAGATCTTGTCCACATTCTATTGTTTTATTCTGTTTTCATTGCTCATCTAAGAAGTCCTTCCTATCTCTGCTTGCAAGTCTATTTGCTAGTCTAGGTATTAAGTTGGATATGCCTTTGCCCTTTGTTTTCCTTCTTTCCTTTATTGCTGCCTCCTGTATAATGTTATAATCCTTTGTCTTTTTGTCTTCAGAATAATCATCCACTTTTTAATTACAGATCTTTCTGATGGCCCCTTTCATGGAGCTTGTCTTCCATCTGCAGCTTGTAAGTTGGATAGAAATTTCTCAGCACCTGGGTCCATGGGCAGAGCCTAGCTGGAGGCACAAGGGAGCCAGGAGGTCAGTATGAAAGGCCACTAAGACAGTGGGTGTTCTCAGAACTGGTGAACTGTGAACAGGGTCTTCAGCATTGGGAGATACATTTCTGAAGCAGAACCTAGGAAACAGGTTTGCAAGCCTATAATAAATCCATGAGAAATGTAGCTTAGAAAGTTTACAAGGCAAGAAAAGGGAGAAAATATACTCTTATCAGCTTTATAACTGATTGGATGATTGAAATCAGCTCTTCTGGGATGTGTAGTCCAACATTCACACTGGTTCCTGAATAATTTTGCTTTAGTATATACATTCCTAAGCAGCTTGAATCCAAACAACTTCCATTACCTGCCAAATTCTGGCAACAGCCATTTGTCATCAACAGGATGGTATGCGATGTCATCTCAGCTATGGACATTTCTCCCAGCTATGGACTTCATTTCTGATGTGGAGTATTTTAACTGTTTTTATTGAATTTGTTTTCACTATATATAATATTTCTGTGTACTTTTTATTACTTGTTCTATGGTATAACAATCTAAATGTTCAGATGAAAGAGTGGCACATCAAAAAAGGAATAAATTAAATAAAACGGCAAAATTTAGTTAAATATAGTATAGCACTAGTTCATATATACTAAAAATAAATTTGCTAGTGTGAATGGTAGAAATATTAAATTTTTATCCAATAGATTGAAAATACAGTCTAGAAAACATATTACCACTTAATAGTAAATAAAAAGGGAATAATATTAAAGATTCAGAAAGAATATAAATATTATGCAAAATTATTACTCAGAATTATATTCTTTATCTAAAGAAGAGACTCAGCAAAATATTCTTTTTCTACAATGTTCAAATTCACTATTTTATCAGATTTGTGAAGAAGATAATTAAATGCTCCGATTAGAAGAAATCAATATAGCAATAAAAAAGCTAAAAGTAGGAAAACCCCCAGGGCCTGATGGTTTTTATCAGCTTTTTATAAAAGCATTCAAAGATAAATTAGTTCCCATTTATTAACTCTTTTTAATTATGTCCTAGATTCAGAGTTCTTTCCCCCAAAATGCATACAAAGACTCATTAATTACTATACTTTAAAGCCTAATAAGCCACCACATCTACTGGATCATTATCACTCTACTTCATTGCTAAACCAATTATTTAAACTATTTATAAGCATTGTGGCATTGAGACTAAACAAAATTGTATTGACATTCCTATCTGAGGGTTGGTTACTGAGGCAGATACTGCATACCATATGTATAGGACTGAATGTTATTAATTATAGTAACACAAATTTTTAAAACCCTCTCACAATACTTTCTTTAAATTTTTATAAGGCCGTTGACATCGTACTTCCCAAATATATGACAAATTTAATAAAAGATATGAAGTATGTAACGAATTGGAAAACTTCATGAACATCTTTATTTAGCAAAAGTTATGGTGATAAGATTTGCTCTTTTGACTTTATACTAGCAAAAGGAATTAAACAGAACTGTCCCTTATGTTCTTTTTTCTTTTGCTCTGGCTATGAACCATTTAAATTTAAATGAAACAGATAAAATTCGATATGTTTGCTGTTAATGTCCTATTGTTTCTGGATAATCCAATATAGGCTACTATAAAGTTAAAAATGAATTAAATATATTTTGTAAGATTTCTGGACTAAAAATCAGCTATCAAAAATCAGAACTACTCACTGGCAATATAACTATACTTATATACAGAAATATCTGTGTCTTCAGCTGAAGGAAAATAAAATTGTTTAAGCATATTCTTACCTAATAAATTAAGTAAATTATTTCAATGCAACTTTATTCTAATTATTAAAAAATACAAATAAATAATTGGAAAAAAACTTATCGGGCTCTGATGAGCAGTGGGAATACTAGTGTATCAAAACAGTAAGTAATGATGAGGCAAATCAGCCATTTAGTACATCAAGAACCAACTTTTTCTACAATGGAGAAGATAAGGAAAAGAATATAGATACATTATTAGTCACATTTTAACTCCTTTAATCATCCATTTATTCATTTTTGGGCTTATATACTTGTCTCAAGAGATCTTATTTCTCAAGTATCTGGATGATGGCAAAAGCAAAGCAAGGATTCAAAATCTGATGAAGACATCAAGGCATCTGCGGCTATTTTCTCTGCAGGTTGAATGGAGTCTTTAAGCCTGCTATAGCTGTGTGCAAAATGCTGTTCTGAATTATGCAGAATTGTCACAGATGTTTAGAGAGGGTCTTTTTTTTAAGGCACACTGCAATACTTTTATTGGCTCTTGAAAAACAACTCTTACTTAGACAAATCTGCTCTGCTCTGAGGTTGTGCATTATTGTTCTACAGTGTACATTTTCAGGCTGGGAAGGGCCTCTCCTGCCTTTGACAGCCCTCCAAGAGGCAAATATCACTTTCGTTTAGCTTATCTTGCCTTTCGGAAGACCATTGAGAGTCACTGGCAACCCCTACCCACCCTCTCTCCCTTTCTGTTAGAATTTTTGAAATTTAATTGTGTTTTATGTATTAATTTCTTTAATTTCTTTCCTCTTGTGGTACATGAATGAATAAATTTTACAGATAGTGGATGTGGCCCACTGCATACTCTCACATACGTACACTTGTGTGCACTTCATGCTTTGGCAAATCAGCTGAGGAAAATATTTTTCTTTGCCCAGTGTTTGATCAATCCAGCAATCAGAGAAAGGGCAATCCACATCCCCATGAAGAACCTGACTCTCAGCCAGGCATTCTGTCCCCATATCACCATGTTCTTTCCTTCAGCAGCTCCAGTCTTTACTTAGAGGTTGCACCAGACCTTGAAATAAGAGACTTGGCTCCGCCTTGAGAAGGGTGGGTGGTATCAACAGACCCCTTCTCATGTGCAGTAAAAGAAGCAAAGGGAAGCATGTTCTAACCATAGACACGATGAGCTATAAAATGTTATGAACTGAGATGGTTGAGTAGTTAGCACTTTGTGAACCAAAGACTTGTAGAACAAACTTGATCTAAATATTCAAGATCTAATATATTATCCAACACAAGCTCTTTGTATGCTCTAATTGGGTACTTCAGTAAACATCTGTTCATCACAGGAGATACAGTGGTACCTTGACATACGAGTTTAATTCGTTCCGTAACCTTGCTCTTATGTCAAATCGCTCGTATCTTAAAGCAATTTTCCCATTAATCCATTCCAGCTCCCAAAACACCACCTCAGTTGTTTTTGTTATGTACTGTACTGTATTTACATACTCGTATCTCAAATCTTGCTCTCATCTCAAAGCAAAATATCACTCGCTCGGCGGCTTGTATCTCAAAACACTTGTATGTCAGGGCACTTGTATGTTGAGGTACCACTGTATTTACTTTGTGGAGGTGATTTAAATATTGGAGGCTTATGTCAGTTTTTTGGAGCTGTGGCTGCTACTGGAACGGCTCCAGGCAGGTCTGGTCTGGTCTTGCTGAACCAACCCAGATAGGTAAGTGTGAATCCAGCCCATGTCTGCATGACATCCCTGTGTGATTTTACTTCCTCTGAACATAGTCCTATCACACAGGGGAGGCTGAGCATGTGATCAGAAGAATCCTCATTACTGCAAAAGAGTATCTAAATATGTGGGGACAAACCACTTCAATTGTTTTCCCTGTGGAACACTTCACAGTAAAAGCAAATTTCACATTTTAATGCATTGTCTAGAGGCACACTTGGGGGGGGGTCCACTAGCACTAAGTACCCATTAAGTACCCATTAGGGACCCATTAAGGACCCATTAGGCTCAGAGCAGGAAGACTCCATTTCCACTGCAGATCCCATTAGAGCCACATTTGTTTCCACTAGCTCTATGGAAATCCAGACTGAATGGGTCCTTCAGGACCTATAATCTGGATTTCCTGTAGACCCCATTAAAGGGGTCTACAATGGGGTCTTCAGGCATCAAATCTGGATTATATGGAGCACGTTTCCACCATGATCAGGCAATGGGATCAAGGGGGGACTCTGAGGGGGTCTGAAGCCAGCTCCAAAGAATAGCACAGGCTCTGAAGAGAACCCTACGTGAGAGCAATGCCAATCCTATGGACCTTTGTCAAAGGCTCCAAATCTTTGAAGTTTGGGGCAGATCACTCCAGAGGATCTCCAGAGCTTTATGACAAAGCTCCAAAGATTCTCCAGAGCTGCTCTGGAGAATCTTCAAAGAATCTCCAAAGTGTCTACTGAGATTGCACCCCCTGTCCCCCCAAAAACCCTGGGGTGATGGACAGGCTCCATATGGGTCGATCTGGATTTGCCACATGGGTGCTCCGGCATTTCCACTGCAGGCTGGCTAGCACCCATTGCTATTGGGTGCTGCACCGCCCATGGGGACGCATCAGGTACCTACCTTAATCCAGATCTACTAGATCTGGATTAGTTGAAGGACCCATTCCTTAGATCTGGATCATTTTAGATCCAGATTAAGCGAGGTCAGTGGAAAACCCCCCATAGTTTCTTTAGATTCTATCCAAAGTTATAATTCTGTGTTTGGAAGAATTCCTAGTATTTTTAAAGGCTGCATATAAACAGGAACCAAGGAATCTACTTGAATATGCATAAAATTTTGAACATATACAACACATACTGTCTGCTACATTTACATAAAACATCTGCTATGTAATTCTGGCAAATTAATAATGAGATAGAAGATTATGCATAGTGTAAGAATTGCCTCTAGTACTGGAAGCATTTCAAGTTGTTTTAGTTATCTTCTATGTCTACCAAATACCATGAACCATAAGTATTTGAATTTGCCAATTAATGTATTATCTAAATGAGGTGAAATCTGACTAAATATTTTAAATAATTTAACATTGTCATATACATGAATGCAAGTCATGGATATTTGTATAAATGATACATTTAGCAGATTTTATAAAAATATGGCTTTACAATAGACTAAATTACTAACAAATTGATAGGATATTCAAGTACTTGAATTTCATAATGAGGTTCATAGAGAATTTCATAGTCTATACTGAGGTACTGAACAGCATAACTAGGGAAGTCCTTGATGAAAGCAATAAACTAGATCACATAAAGCAAAGCAAAACAAAATGAACAAAATAAAATGAACACATGATTTTCTGATCAATTTTGTTTAGAAGTGGGCACAGAAGGTACAATGTCTTGATGCAAGGGAAAGACATATTAGCATTAGAAAAAAAAAGATTATCACAGATCCATGGAGTATGATTTTGAAAGCATTACCCAAGATCAAAGAGGGATACTTAGCAAATGAAGTCTGTGTTAAGGCAAAGCCTTAAGACTGATACGTAAAATGGAATTGACCACTGACTATATAGTATAAGGTTTCATTGGTTTGATAGTGGCTGCATCCAGATATTATTTATTTATTCTGCTATATTTGGATATTCCAGAATATCCATGTTTTATGCTGGAATAATCAAATATAGCAGAATAAGTAAGCCGCGTATAGATGCGGCCGCTTTTTCTGTGCATCTGCTCTTTGATGTGTTTTTAATTAACTGATTATTATGTATAGCAGTACTGTATATGCATGCTGAATGATTTAAATTTATAAATAAAAAATTAATTCTGCTCACTATTCAATAACCATGATACACTGTTGTCCTCCTCCCTTAAGGGCTGTGTGCCAACTCTGTTAAATCTTGTTTGCTTAATTATATGCCTAGAGCAGATTTCTTCTTAAAAAGTTTCAATTACTAAAAACAAATGATAATTTGCACTGGGTTTAGGAGTGTGCAAAATGCCATTCTGAATGCTTTCCAAAATATTCAAAATGGTCACGTTCCTTTTACACGGGGGCTGTGTTTGCTAGCTGGACCTAGCAAACTCAGCCCGAAGTAAGGCAAATACTTGCTCCCATTCACCTGATTCTGTCTACTCCCCGCCCCCCCCAGCCTTTCTCAGACCCTGAAGGGAGCAGGGTCTCTTGGTGCCGTGATGAATACACAGTGACATAATCAATCATGCCATTGCATAATTTGTTGTTTCAGGTTGGATGTGGCTTCCCCTGGATTTTGACATGTCTCTAGGCAATAACAGACTAGGCAGAGGCAATGCGAAGTCCTTGCAAATAAAAAATTACACTGGGGTGCACCATGTTGTCATATTTATTTATATTTATATCCTGCCCTTGGGTATGGGGTGGGATATAAATATAAATAAATATAAATTATAGAGATGGGTGAAAAATATTCATCATGTTCACCATTCGTACAAATTTATATTAATTCAAATATTCATGGATCAATCAAAAGGGGATTACAAAAGGGGACTTTGCCCATGAATCAAGTGTATCCAGCCTTCATAGAAGTTTTGTAGAAGCTTCAACAAAGACTGGATCTGTCCACCCCGGCCTCATGTTCCTCCCAGGCTGTGCTCCCTTACCTGTAAATGCAGTCTCCACCACCACTGGTGCTATTACACCCTCTACAAGGTTCAGCTAGGCCTTCTAGAGGCATGTGCACAACTGGAAAGGCTGTCCCCATCCAGGAATTGTGGAAAATCTTGCAAGATTTCCTGTGATTCTCAGATAGCGCCAGCCTCTCCAGCTGCATGAGCACCTCCAGAAGGCATGGTTGAACCTCCAAGGTGAGCACAGCAAAAGGTGAGTGGGGGATGAGCAAGGAGATGGAGGGTTCCCTTCATGCCTGAACATTTGACTGATGTTGTGTGTGAATTCAAAGACCCCCACATCAACAGAATCAAAGGGGAGAATGTGCTTAATGCACATCCCTATGTCATTGTAAGCCATGCTATAGCAAAGCCTATCCCTGCCCCATCCAGGCTCCAAAAAAGGAAAGCCCAGGTACTATCACAGCTAAGTCCAGATCTTACAAGTGTGGAGAAGGTCCCCATCTTCATTGGGGATCCTTTTTGGTCATGCACTAAAGTGGACCACCAAAATGGGCCCCAAGGGGGCCCTAAGTCTAGGAACTTGTGTTCTTACATATCAGAGCCAGTTATGAAGCTCGTGCATATTTTAAGGATGGTGTGGGACTTGACTAGAACAGCTATCACTATGCAGATGGCGCTCACTTTACAAACTTTTGTTGTAGTACATCCTTAATACAGTCAGTAATTATCTGCAGCTACTTTCCTCTGGCCATAGTAACTGAGAACTACTTTTTTCATTCTCTCCTCCACAGACCAATTCCTTTCTTCAGGAATATCCTGATTGCGAAAATCATTAAATTGTTAGCACAGTCTTGTCAAGAAGAACTGTCCCTCTAGGGCTGCTGAATAGCAATTCCTCTAAAGTGTCAAGAATGGTACTACAATGCATTGAGGGAAATGATAGATAACACTCTTGATAGACTGCAGAGCATGGCTGTCAGGTTTGAGATATACACACCCTTTCACGCACCTCAGGGATAATGAAAGAGTACTCATGGATGCCATTAGCAAAACACATCTGTCAAGATCTTCATATATTTGGCCACTTTTTAACAGATTGTTTAATCACGCAAGCCAAATAGCTCCAATGGGTGCAAGATAGATCTGAATGATATGTATGCATCAACACCTTTTTCTGCTTCTCTCTTTCTTTTTAAAATCTTTCTGCTTATTCTATGCTGCTCAATTTTTAAGGCTAATATTTGGCAGATACGGTATGCATTTCTTTCAACTGCATTTTACTCCCTATACTCAGACTTTCTGAGGTAATGTTAAAGATTCAAGTGGGGAGTATTGACAAGGCTGTAAAAATGCCAAAGAGTTGACATACTAAAGGTGTATGAAATTAACAATCTTGTAAACAAAGTGGATAAAGAATTTTGGGTCACCCAATGAAGATGAATCTGAGATGAATCAGAACAGATGGAAGACAATATTTCTTCATACAACACATGTAATTAAATTGTGGGATTTACTACTGTAGGATGTAGTAAATAAGCCATAACTGAGAAGTATCAATATCAATGCTTGCTATAAACAAGGCATCAGTAGAAATTATCTCTTTTGGACCTCAGCTCCCATTAATCCCTAGCTAAAGTGGGTACTGGCCAAGAAAGGAGCTTTTCAAAATTCATGTTGTAAAAGTATTCAAGGAATTGCCTGCTTTTTCTTTGAGAAACTGTTGCTCTCCTACTTAGGACCTTTAAATATATATAACTATATAAACTTCCCATATAAACACCCTGAAGCATTTCACAGCAGCACAACAAACCACAAAAAAGAAAAGAACTCTCCAAACCCCCAACTCTAGAATTCAATAAAATGAATTTAAAATGGAATACAATAAAAATACTAATTACAGTAGGTTAGAAGGAGCCATTCAAATTTGGAAGGCATGAGATAAGAGAAATGTCTTCATAGGGGCGCATGAAGGTTGGGAACATGGACGTCCAATGGATGTCAGGGTAAAGAGTGTTCCAAAGGGTAGGTGCCACCACAGAGAAGACCTGGCTGTAGATAATCATTGGATGACACTGCTGAACTTGTGGCACCTATATGATCTTAGTGATCTTGCAGACTTGTAGTAGAAGAGGTGATCTGTCAGTTACTCTTTCCCAAGATGTTTAGGAGCTTGTATGCCAAGCATAGAAATTTGGGTCTGGGCTGGCAGATACCTTGCAGCCAATGGAATGGCTTAAGCACAGATGTGATATGTGCACAGTGGGAGGTCCCACTCAGCAATATGGCTGCCTAATTTTGCACTAGTTACAGGATAACAGTTAATGCTGTTGCACTAGTTGCAAGATATGGGCTATGGATGCATAAACTGGAGCTCAGCAAGAAAGATAACAAGTCAAAGGATACTGTAAAATATAGGGGGGAAACCTACATTATCTAAATGATATGTCTGACACATTTCATTCAAACACCTTTTCTTTCAGGGGAATTCTAAAACAAGAAAACATAAAAACATATGAATAAAGAATAATTTAAAAAAAGGAGAAAGGCCTGACAGAAACCATTACTTTATCCTCTTTCCATCATTCTGGTGACTTACTGTCACATCAACAAATCACCAGGCGCTGATGGTATCCACACAAGAGCTTAAAGCTGAGATTACGACACTCCTAACAAAAATATGCAACTTGTCACTATCTGTGACTTCTGTGGTTGGAGACTGGAAAGGGGCTAATGTAATTCCAATTTTTAAAAAGGGCTCAAAGGGAGACCCAAGAGATTATAGGCTTGTCAGTTTGACTTCCAATCCAGGGAAGATAACAGAAGTCATGATTAAAAACAAATTACAAAACATTTGGAGACATAGGTCTTTCTCAAAGATAACTAAATATTGCTTTTGTCAGGGAAAGCAATGTTTTTTGTTAGGGACAATCCTGTAGTAGGAATATGCATGAATATTCATCAGGTTCACAATTCATACCAATTTGTATGAATTTGAACATCCGCATTCAAACTGAATATTGGCTATATTCCAAGTTTGACATTTGAATGCAAAGCGAATGTTTTTGTGCATTCATTTGATGCTTCGTTATATTCATGAAGATGGCAGCAGAGTAGCTGACCAATCACAACTTCAGCGGAATCAGAATGGATTCAAAGCAGATTTGGAAGGGATCTAGAGGTGCAACTGGCAGCAGGGATTCAAAGTGGATTCAGAGAGCATTTGCAGTAGATTCAAATCCTAGCATATTTGAAGTGGCTCTATTTGCACAAATGTGAACTTCCATCACATTCACTTCACTTTGAAGCAAACATAAAAAAAAAATTGTACACATCCCCATCCTGTAGATATTGTCTAATTAGATTTTCAAAGTGCCTTTGATAAAAATCCTCATGAAAGACTTCTTTATACGTTTAACACTCATGGAATAAAACGACAGGTCCTACTATGGACAAGTAAGTGGCTAAGAAACAGGAAACAGTCGGAGTAAATGGGCATTTCTTGCAATGGAGAAATGTAACATGTGGGGTCCCCCAAGGTTTGGTCCTGGGGCTGGTGCATTTAAATATTAAAAAAATAAACTTTTATTTGTAATATAAATGAAAAACAGAGATGCCGATATCATAATGCCTTTATACAGATCAGTAGTACAACTGCATATGAAGAAGAAGAAGAAGAAGAAGAAGAAGAAGAAGAAGAAGAAGAAGAAGAAGAAGAAGAAGAAGAGTTGGCTTTTCTACCCTGCTTTTCTATCCCTTAAGGAGACTTAAAGCAGCTGACAAAGCTTTCTATTCTTCTCTGCACAACAGACACGCTGTGAGGCAGGTGGGGCTGTGAGAGCTCAGAAGAGTGCTATGATTAGCCCAAGGTCACCCAGCTGGCTTTATGGAGGAGTATGGAATCAAACCCAGTATTCCCAGATAGGAGTCTGACTCCCTAACCACTAGACGAAATTGGTATATTGTGTGTTCCATTTTGAACACTGCATCTCATAAATTATACAGCAGAGTTGGAGAATCTTGAGGAAGGTCAACAGAGATGAACATGAAGCTGGAAAACTTCTCTATGAGGAAAGGTTGCATCACAAGTATTTTACTCTAGGAAGGAGACTGGTGAGAGGAAACATGACTATAAAATTGTGCTTGAAGATCCGCATCTTTCCTGCATTTGTATGGATCCATACAGGATGAAAACGGGTTGCACATGGGATTACTACGGCATGCATAAGGATCCGTACAGATGTGTATGGATGTGGGGAAGATGCATATGAATTTTTGATTTGAATCTGCACATACAAATGTTGTCAGCATTTGTAAGTGCAGATTCAAATAAAAATTTGAACGAATAAATTTGAATTTGTTAAATTTCAATCGAATCTTGTTAAATTCAAATTTAAAAGATTCAAATCAAAATGGATTTTTGGGTATGCAATTTGAACCCTGTACCACAGATGTTAAATGAGAAAAGGCTCAGAGATAGGCACGAGGATGAGGCCTGCTGGGATGCAATAAGGAGCATCCCACTCCACATTGGGCAGCCCTCCAGTTGTCCTGCAGAGTGGAGGTCTCAGGCAGGGAAACACATTAGACTGAGGACAAGAGAGTTGGAAGCCTTTCCTTACAGGCTCTATCTAGATCCTCTTGCACTGAGGATGCTCCTCAAGAGGAGGTGGGAGAGGGACTTGATATAGTGCATAATTGATTGTTAGAAATAAAGGTTTCAAGCAGGTTTGTGATGGGCATGTTGACCACACAATGACTTGCCAGATGGGTACAAAGGTTGGTTTCTAGATAGGCTGGTAGACAGTGGTGGGGATGAGTCAGTGGTGGTGGTACAGGTCAGTTTAAATGACATTGGAAAGACTAAGTAGAGAGTTCTTGAAGCCAAATTTGAGTTGCTAAGTAGAAGATTGAAGGCCAGGACCTCCAAGGTTGCATTCTCAGAAATGCAACCTGTTCCATGCACAAGGGTTGTTAGAGAGGCAGAACCCAAGAACCTCAGTGTGTGAAGGAAGCAGTGGTGTCAAAAGGAAGGGTTTAGATTGCTAGAACTGGGGAACATTTTGGGACAAGCCAAATCTGTACAAAAGGGACAGGTTGCACTTGAACCAACATGGAACCAGATGTCTGATGCTTAATATTTAAAAGGTTGCAGAGTCTGGCCCCTATTTTGAGATATAATCTGGAAAAAGAGCCCAGGCAGAAAGGGCCTATGTTAGCAACAGTACTGAAGGCATAGGTGGATGGTGTGTGTGTGTTGCTTTTTTAACCAATTTTTTAATGTTTTTCTAGGATGCAACATCATGCGTATACATTCAGAGGTACTAAATATACCCTTTTGTGTTAAATCTGTGTCTGCCATTGTGCTGTTTAATTGCCATTCACAGTACAGTCCTCTTTCTCCCCCCAAAAAAACATTTTTGACATTTAAAGTTCAGGGAAACAATTTGGCATGCACTGAGAGAATCAAGACCAAAAATAAATGTATCTCCATGTGCAATTGTGAGGGAAGCTAAATAAATACTCCATGACTACTACTGTTTCTTACAGTAGGACTTTCAATTTTCTGCCTTAGAAGGTCATAAAGCAAAAAGCAATTTTTGCTGATTTAGAACCTGAGCTTAGCACTGATCTAAAATTGACACTGGATTTACCATCCCTTCCAAGCTGAACTGATGTGTGAAAGATTAGAATTTTTACATACATGAGATCACCTACTGAACTGGAATTCTTACAAGGTGAATGCCCTTATTAATTAGCTATACTTGGTGTCTTATTTCTCGAGTATACACTCTGAATGCTTTATTAAGAACTGAAGGAAAGGCCAGAAATTGGTCTCAATAACTGAAAGTCAAGACATCTTTAGTAAAGGAATACACCTCTTAGCTGTCTCATCTGAGGGCTTTGCTACACATAAGTTTTAAAGTGGGGTTGAAGAGCTTCACAACAGTAAAATCATACATAAAAGAGAGATCTTGTGGCAAATATGAATTACAGGCTTTGCAGTCCACATTTTTTGCACAGAGCTTTAAAAAACACCAAAAGTGCATTCATTGCCTTATTCCATTACGTTTTTATATTATGCCTTTAAATGCACATTTGTAGGCTTGTGTGGTGAGAAAGTGTTTCCAAGTTTTGTTTTTTGCACTTTTGCACCAATCAATCATCCAGCACCTACACAGCCCATAGTTCAGGGAAGCTAATGCAGCTGTGCCATTGATAGCCAAAGCAGTGTGCCAGGACATGTTGAAATCGTCTTTCAAGACAGGAAGGGTCTTTCCACAGGGGCTATGTAGACCCCATTAAGAATCAAAGAGGTATGGATTAGGTACAGAATTGCTATGTACCTTCCGCATGGCGGACCCCATTAAGGCCATGCCATCTGCATAGGCATAATAATAATATAATAATAATAATATTTATTTGTATACTGCCCTGTGGCGAACCAATCCGGGCGGTTAACAACAATAGATATAAAAAAAAATCATATAAGAATAAAACATTAAGATCCCTC
The DNA here is from genome assembly GCA_023333525.1 of Aspidoscelis tigris stejnegeri. Lineage (NCBI taxonomy): Eukaryota > Metazoa > Chordata > Lepidosauria > Squamata > Teiidae > Aspidoscelis > Aspidoscelis tigris. Next base: position 246,955,805 of record JALMGA010000001.1, on the reverse strand, counting down.
CCCCCCTTAAAAAGTATTAAACAATATAACAAGTTAAAATACAGTATCAAAAATATAAAACATAATTAAACGGGCTAACAGCCCTAGTGTCCCTCCGGAGCTCCTCAACCAACACTTATGATGGGGCCACAGGGGGAATGAGGGGGTCAGGAAGCCCGAGCCGGGATGGTTGAACTGGAGAAAATTAATCTGGAAAGGCCTGCCGGAAGAGAACCGTCTTGACGGCTTTTTTAAAGCTGTCTAGTGATGTCAACTGACGGATCTCATCCGGCAGGTCGTTCCAGAGTTTGGGGGTGACAGCAGAGAACGCCCTCTGGGAGGTCGCCGCAAGCCTGGATTTTAAAGGCTGCAGTAAGTTCCTCCCAGAGGAGCGGAGAGCGCGGGGAGGATTGTATGGGAAGAGGCAGTCCCTGAGATAGCTTGGACCCAAGCCATTTAGGGCTTTAAAGGTAATAACCAACACCTTGTACCGGGACCGGAAGCTAATAGGCAGCCAGTGTAAGGACCTCAGAACCGGAGTAATGTGGTCCCTCCTAGATGTACCGGAAACAAACCTGGCTGCCATGTTTTGAACCAGCTGAAGCTTCCGAACCAAGTACAGGGGTAGCCCCAAGTAGAGCGCGTTACAGAAGTCCAAGTGTGAGGTTACCAGTGCGTGCACAACAGTTTCGAGGTCCTTTACTTCCAGGAAAGGGCGCAGTTGGCATATCAGCCGAAGCTGATAGCAGGCGCTCCTGACCGTCGCATTTACCTGATTTATCATCAGGAGCGACGAGTCAAGGAGTACCCCCAGACTGCAAACGCAGTCACTGGAGGAGAGCGTGACCCCATCCAGGAGTGGGAGTTGCAACCCAATTCTTGGTTTCGGGGCCGCTACCGTGAGCACCTCTGTCTTGTCTGGATTCAGTTTCAATCTGTTTTTCCTCATCCAGCTCATTACCGCTTGAAGACATTCATTGAGCGAAGAGATGCCATTGGAATTCGAGGCCGACGAGCGAGACATGGAGAAATAGATTTGGGTGTCATCAGCGTACTGATAACACCTAGCACCATAACTCTGTATTATCTCACCCAGCGGCTTCATATAGATGTTGAATAACATCAGGGACAGAATAGCCCCCTGAGGAACCCCACAAGTGAGGTTCCTCTTACTGGAGCTACAGTCCCCGAGCAGCACCCTCTGGGACCGACCCCAGAGGAAGGACCAGAGCCACTGCAAAGCAGTGCCCCCGATACCTAACCCCCTCAGGTGGTCCAAGAGGATGCCGTGATCTATAGTATCGAAAGCTGCTGAAAGGTCTAAAAGCACCAACAGGGTCACACTACCCCTGTCGATGCTCAGACGCAAATCGTCGGTCAAGGCAACCATGGCAGTCTCAACCCCAAAGCCTGTCCTAAAGCCGGTTTGAAATGGGTCTAGATAATCGGCTTCATCCAAGACAGCTTGGAGCTGAAGAGCAACCGCCTTCTCAACCACCTTGCTCAGAAATGGCAGCAGTGACACAGGCCTATAATTTCTCATATCCAGGGGGTCCAGGGATGGTTTTTTCAGAAGCGGCCTAACAGCCGCTTCCTTTAAACAAGATGGAACATGTCCTTCCCTGAAGGATGCACCGATGATATCCGTAAGGAATCTCCTCAATGCATCCCCCCCCCCGGACGGCCAGCATCGCTCAAATCTGGATTAAATGGGGTCCTATGGGCCTCTAATCTGGTTCAGCCATGGACCCCGATAAAGGGCTCCACAATCCCACCCTCCCTACCAAAAAACAGTTCAACACGCATGCATGGATGTGGTCTGGGGGCAGGCCCAGCAACCCGTAGGTGCAGGAGGGTGGAGCCAGCACTGCCCCTGACACACGGCCTAAGAAGCCCCACTTGTCCTACAGAGCAGCCTACGTAGCTGTGCAGTCTGCCCTGCCTTGCCTACATACGTCAATGAAGCCTTGAAGCTGCTAGCTCACCACCCCACCTGCTTGAATCCAACTTGCGCCCTGAGTGACAGCTTCCCTGTGACAGCATCATGGGCAGCACTTCAAGAATGGACCTGATCTGCAGTTAAGGATCCATTCTGCAGCATCCACACAATCATATGGGTAAGCACCCATCTCAATCAGGTACAGTATGGCCCATGCAGACATTTGGATCATATGCACCCTGTATGCATCTATACGGGATGAAAACGGAATGTATATGGATATGTACGGGATGAGTATGGGATGCGTATCATCGGATATGCATCAGTACATATTGAATATTCGAACAAATGTGTACAAATGCATTCACATCGTATTGAATGTCTGAACATTCAAAATTGCACATTCGTACGAATATGAATATTCGAATTGAATGCTGAAAATTTCATCCGTGCACACTCCTACCATGCAATTTTAAAATGGCAGCCTGTGAATGTCAGGTGTGTGGCATGTTATCTTAAAATGGCATCCCATGAGTCTCTGTCTGTCTCACTGCAATAATTTATGCACCTAAGATTTAAAGTGAAACTTCCCATCCATTCTCAGTCATCTTCCTGTTTCTTTAATTCACCACCTACTCGTTACCAGCCAGCCACCTTGGCATAGAATCTCATGCATCTAATTAATTGGTCCGCAAATGTTGATGCTAGTGGCAAAAGATTATTTACTGTCCTTTTTTAATGCTACAGTGTTAGCAGAAAGTTCAGAGAAAGGCTCGGGAATCAGGAAGGCACAAACTGTTAAACCCATTTAATGAACACTCCCACATGCAAATAACATTGGTTCTTCTGACACCCAGCACAAAACAGTAGGGACAAAGATTTCCAGAATATCTCCTGCTGTTACCACCCATTTTCTTGTATTGTAGCAATGTTGTCATTTCTGCCTGTAGGAGTTGTATTGTAGTCTTCTTATAATTGTTCTACAATTAAAAAAAAAAGGCACGCCCTCCCCCCAGAAAGATAAAGGATAAAACAATCTTACAGATAAATTCTCTTCCACTTAAGTTTTTAACCCTCCTCTGTTCTGGCAAGACAACTTTGCATTCTGGGTATGGGAGAGAATTTCTGCAGAAATTTGGCCAACACCATTTATGATTTGGATGCAGGGATTAACAGCCAGTGGGGCACAAAACAATTGCATTGTTTACAGATTGTACTACTAAAATGTTTGGTTACAACCCAACTGCTATGAGCCTTTTATGTTGAGTCTTGGCAGAACTGAAACATGTCTCCACTTACCATTTAAGGTGCTTATGGGCATGGCTTCAGATGTCACATCTTCACTTTCAGTTGCATCAGGTTCCCACTGAGGACTGAATGCCCATATGAAGTGTTTGGAGGTGAGAGCATGAAATAATGCTCTCAGGGAAGGGTGCATGGGGCATTCCTTCTGCACCAAAATGAAGATGTGGAGAAGTTCAATGCAACAAGCAATGTACTTCTGCTGAGAAGCCTTCCCCCAGGTGTCTCCACTAATGAAAGTGAAAACACAGGCTTCCTGAGGATCCCTCTATTTTCTATTGTGGGGTGGCTCTTGAGTATCTTTTTTTCTTCCTCTCATGCACTGTTTCTGATCCTTCAGAAGATATCAGAACAGCTGTCTAGAGTATGTGGAGCTGCTCTAACATCTGTGTAGACCTAATACAATGACAGAAAAAGAAAAAAGGAGCCCCAGGTGTCAAATACCATTCTTCTCCATTTTCTCAGGAAAACCCAAAAGAAAAGTTATACTGGATCTACCTCTATGACATCACTTCCTCTGCATATGGTGGGAACTGTCCCATATAGGGGTGTGCACGAATGCAATTTTTGGGATTCAATTCGATTCAAATGCTTAAAGTTCCAATTTAACCAAATTCAAATCTATTTGTTTGAATTTTTCATTTGAATTTGCACTTATGAATGTCAACAACATTCATAGATGCCCGTATGTATCTTCCCGGGTCCATACACATCCATTTACATCCCGTAGTTATCTCGTATGCAACACGTTTTCATCCCATACGGATCCATACAAATGTGGATGGATGCAGGAGAGATGCGGCTCAAGTATGCATCATGTACGGAACCGTACACATACAAATGTCTGAATAATTCAAACGAATAGATCCGAAATTCAAATCAGATCTTTAAATTAAAACTTAGGGACATTCAATTCAAATTCGAATGTCAAAATTGACACCTGCCCTATGATGAGACTAAGCAGTATGGCTCACAGTTGTTTTGTTAAAGATATCCTTCCCACATAACATTCTAACCTAAAATATGGCAAAAGCTGGAGTCTGTAACAACTAGTGAGTCATCCACCTATTTTTCAAGAGACTAGTTAATTATTTGTCTGAGAGCCTAAAAGCTGGTGCTGCTGACTAAAGAGAATGCCTCCTTGAATTATAGCTTCCTGGCTAAAAATGTCTTTTAAAGAAACACTTTCAATTCCTCTTTGTTTTCCCAGTTTCCAGCTTTCACAAAACCAAATGCAGTCTGTGCAGATGGTAGATATATGGTTTTTTGAGATTCAAAAATCCAATTTAAGAGAGTTGCAAGTTAGATCCTCAGTCCTGTTCCAGCAAACTCCTTCTGAATCTGTCAAGAAAATTTCATGTACTATGTCTATTTGGTTACCAGGAGTCACCTCAGATTTGATGGACACTAACACCATCTACAGTCTCTCCCATCCTTTCCAGAAGAAGCATATTTTCAAAATTTTAAAATCCAAGCTTCAAGCTGGGGTATAAATACAGACTTCCATTTCTGTGGCCCTGATCACACAGGTTTAAGGTAGAACAGCCTATTCATTAATTTGAACTGAAGATACAGTGCTGGTCACCTTGGGCTGCGTTGCTCACACCTTTCTCCACAATCAACCTGAGCCTCGTACACAGAATTCTTGGCTCCCCACACCTTTTGCTGCATATTGGATGCCATTCTGTCACACAAGGGAGGTGAGGGTGTGTGTTTGCAGCTGTTTTTTTAAGCCTACCCCCCCACCTCTACACACACCCTTCTTTTTTTAATGTGCTTTTCTTCTCTGTGCAATTAATTTTAAAAATAATAAATTTGCATAAAGTGGCAGATAGAGGTGTCGTACACATAAACTGAGGATAGAAAGGGGGGTACCTCATGAACTCTGCACGTATTGGCCAAAGGAAAGACTGGACCCCACCCACCACAGCAAAGTTCAGCCTCCTTTAGCCTGTCTCCCCATTCACACTTGAGGAAGCGAAGACGACCTGACATGCCAGGATGGTCTCAGACCTTGTCAGTCCTCTAAAAACAGGACTCAAGGTTAAGACGGTCTAACGGAGGTAGGCCTGGGGGTAGGCCAGCTTGGAAAATGAAGTAAATAAAAATAATGTAACATGATCTGAGCTTGACTTAAACCACTTGTGTGACCTCAACCTGAATGTGACAGATCCTTTGCACACAAATCATAAAGTTAACTCTAAAAAGTGTGTAGTGTGTTATAGTTTTTGTACTTCCTAATTTTGCTGAAATGTTTGCCTTGTGGATTTCAATATTTGGGATTAGACACGTGCAGGATGTAGCCTTTGATCAAAAATGAAAGGTGGTTAGAGGTCAAGCAGTGCAGGTGACCTCCCTACACCTTCACTCAGCAATGTGTCAAATTGACAGTATGGCCTATGAGCATCACAGTGCAGACCCACGTCATGGCTATGCCTCCTCCTCCTCCTCCTCCCCCCCCCACACTGCCACTGTCTCCCGATCTCCTTTCCCTTCACTGCTGCTGTCCCCTACCTTATCTTAGGACTGAGGCAAACCCAGTTCAAGTCTGTGTGCACTGTTGCAATCAGGCCATTGTCGATTCACTTCCCTTGCATGTGTGTGTATCGAATGGACCCAGGTTGTCAATCCCTCACTCACATACTGAAAAAAGCGGCTGAATTTCTGATTGAGTCTCTGCGCATGTGCCTGTCCTCACTCCAGTGCCACTTCTTTCAACAGGCGAGGGAGGGATGGACATGACAGGAAACAGGCTTTCCTAATTCACTGAGGATGGAAGTTGGTGTTTACTCTGATGTATTACTTTGGGATCAAAAAGAAAAATTGATATAGCCTTGATGATTAAATATACGTATGGCAAGTGCATTAATTTTTGACATTAGGGGAAAAAAATTAAATATAGCTTTGTTTGTGCAGACTATACTAGTTACCACCATATGGTCAAAATGTCACTGAGCAATACATCTTCTGGAAACAGTCTGAAATGAAACATCCAGTTGCATACTCATTTTGATTGGTTCTTCTAACAGAGAGCTGCTCAAGGACTCCATCTAACAATGGGTTTCCTTGTGCGGTTCCACATGGGCAGAGGAACCTTCTTGAAAGCCATTGGTGACCACTTGCTGTTAACGGCTCAGTTCTTTGATGAATGTAATGAATGCAAAACTTAGGAAGTTATGCCTAATCACAAATGTAGCACCTATGCCAATAATCTGTGGCCTAATTAGTGTTATCAATGTGAACGCATACAAGATGGACTTCTGCGTGGGCCTGAAACCACCTGGAGCTGTCAAGTGACAAATATTTGCTAAAAGTAGCCTAATAATCAGGCATATTTGGGAGGGTTTTTTTGGGGGGGGGGTTTGTACCAATTAGTCTGACTAAAAATCTGGCAACACTGAAAGATGCAAGAGGCACCAGCAACAGTAAATAAGATCAGCTGGAAGATGGAGGCGTTATCAGAGAAAATATGTTCTCTGAACAAGACCAGCTTCCACACTGAGAACTGCTGATGAGGACAACCACAACCTGTTTACTCTTGTCTATAATGCTGTAACTTACAGCGCCCAGGGTGTAAAGACTTTTCTGTTATGGATTTTAACTGCTGAATCACCTCTCCTCAGAGGCATGGCTTACACCTCCATTTCAGCATCTGTTAAAGATTCACTTATTCATCCAAACAGTCTTTACTAATAATTTTGTTTTTTTCTGCTTTAGATAGCTCATTAAATTACAATACCTTTGTTTTCTAGTATATTTTGTTCTAACACTTTACCCCAACCCCAAAAAGCTTTAAAATCATGGGATAGGTCAGAGTCAGAACTCACATTGACAACTTCAGATTCTAGAACTAGATGCCTTTGGTCTTGGCCAAATTTCAGAAGTTATCTGGAAGTTATGCATTTAGACTTCTGAGAAGAGTGCTTTCTCCTGCCCATGAAGGGCTAGGAAAAGGAATAGCCAGGAAATCCAGACTCTGTTCAGTTTGATTGTAAGCTAAACAGATACCCATTTGTACAAATCTTCAGCTGTCATTGGGTTTAATGAGGCCACTTATAAAATAGGAATGCACACATCTTGCTAGGCTACAAAGTTTTACTGTAGAGAAAAAGCAGCTTTCACTGCCTACAAAACATGGGTCTATACTCCAGAGATAATCCCCAAGTACAAAAGCAATGTTGGTTGCATCCCCACAGATCAGGAGGGACCACACCGCATGCCAAGGGTGGATCCTGCAGAGACCACTGCAGCAGTGGAATACTGTCTTCAGTAGCTCAACAAAGCAGCTGGAATCATTGCCAGGGACAGGAAGTTTCAGTCTCGTAATGACTGCAACTTGCCAGCCATATATTTAGCTCCTGCCCAATACACTCATTCACTTAGGGGTTCAGAGTTGCATATAGAATACTTTAACTGGGCTTCCTAAAAGGCAGCTCTTGTCATTCCTCTGTAAGTCTTGGAAGACAAAAGGATGTGAAAGGGTTTGTCTGCCCACCTCCTCAATGCCCAGAAGGTGGTGAATTTTGGCCATGTGCATTCAGCCATTGTTAGCTAACCTTTGGAGTAATAGGGAGCTTATTAGAAAACATGAACCTCAGGTTTTCTTTATTATACAGGATTAAATATATTATCCATCAGGTATGTGGTACAAATGCATATGTAAATCGATTACCTTGCCCCAAAGTGTGATCAGCAATTTTTACTTTAATATATTTTAATATGTTAATATAGTATACATATCTATAATTTCTATTAGAGAATGTGATAGCAAATGAACAGTACATCTTGAAATACAAAATCACAGCTTTAATTTGGGGAGATGCTTCACTCCTGCAGTCTTTTTAATTGGCCCTTTCTTTAGATCCAATATTCGTTGATTTTTTGGAATATTGTACCTTCCTCTGAAACCAAAAGAAGAGTGAGAAATGGTCAGAAAGCAAGTTTCATTAGCTCACATTACTACCAGAATAATTTAGTAATATTTATGCTTCTATAGCAAATCTGTCATTGTTGAAATAAACTGAAATAACAGTTTACCTAGATGCTAAGGTTGCATTCACTCACAACAAAAAGAGGATCTCAAAAATGTCTCAGATAGAATACCATGTGCCACTCATGTTCTTGTTCCACCTCTAACCCACTATTTCTAACCTAGGAGGGCAGGGGCAGACTGGTGTGTGATCACACCTACTAACCATCTCTAAACTCCTTCCAAGCTGCCTCAAGGATGCTTTGATTTACTGTGTATGAACAAAGCCTAGAAGTTTGCAAAGTATTTCAAAAGAGGTTGTTCTAGATATTAATAGAAATATTTTAATAATTGTAATCCATAGTTTTAAAATTATACAACTGATAGCAATGTTGACAAGATGTCAAACAATTGGGGCAAGCTTCTAACATCAGAGTACAGGAGCTATCCACTACTTTACTGGAAGAGAGGGGAAATTATTCTCTGCGCATCCATATTAAATATTCTCCATGGACCTCTCTCTTCCAGAATCAATCTCCAGTTCCCTGCTGGCACTTACACAACATTGCAGGGTTTTTCAAAGGATGGAGAAATGTGTACTCCTAGAAAACTATATAGTTTGCCCAAATGTTGCACAGAGTGTGGGATGTGTGCAAACCCCGGATGAAGCACTGAGAACACTGCCTATAAATCATTCAGAATGGAGGTGTCAGAGGAATGTTGTCTGTGCACCATGATGGTTGCATGGCTCTTTTATGGCAATTAGAGAATAGTGGTGTGCAAGAAGATATATAACATTTGATATTCATATGAATTCAAACATTTATATACAAATAGAATGTTGGGACATTTATACAATGACATTCATATTCAAATAAATGCTTGAAACATTCATACCACGCTTTGTTACATTCATGAATCTGGGGAGGTGGGAAAGTGGCTCTGCTAGTCACATCTGCAATGGATCCAGAGTGCATCTGACATGGATTGAGAGCAGATTCCAAGTGGATTCAGGGTGGATTTTGACACGTTTAGAGCTCATATATTGGGGATATGTATTGGATACGTATTGGATACTTGTATTGGATACATATGGGATATTTGTATTGATTTCGTATGGAACATTCATATCAAATAGAATCCTATCAGATTTGAAGGCATCTACTTGAACAAATATGAATGTTCTTACATTCAATTCAATATGAATCAAATGCAAAAAAATACATTTGTGCACATCCCTAGAATTTAACGCAAATTAATAAATACAGCATTTAGGGGTTTCTTACGCTGCCACACCAGTGCTCCGGGAAGTGTTGTGTGTAGCACCCTGCTTCACAAGTATGAAGGGAGGCACAGTCTGCGTCACCTGATCTGCTGAGGATCTTTGAAACCATTGATACTGACAGATACCTTAACACCAAAATATGGGGTAGGTTACCCTTTCTAGAAACAGGCTTTGTGATCCGTCAATTGACCATTTCCCCATTATTCTTAATGTTCATCTTTTTTTCACTGTCTCTTCTGAAAAATGACACTACTAATAACACAGATGATACGAAAGATGAAGACGATGGCAGAAATACATATGACTTTTGTTTCCCTCCTGTTCTGTCTATGATAACCTTGAGGTCAAACATCCTGCATGTTTCCTTGTTGGTTTTCCCTGTTTTTAGCAGAATCTTTTTAGCAGAGTTCTTTGGCAGCATTTACTGTTAAAGACAACATTCCTGGTCACATAAAATGAACATCAACACAATAGGATTAGGCAGAAGAATTCCACAGGAATCCGTACAGAACCACCACTCCCAAGTATAATTGCCTATAACCACTTCCTTAGGTCTGGAAATACAAATAACGATTGCAGAGCTATGCTGCTAACATGCAAGAAATGAAAAGCCGAATTCTTCCTGGAGTGCAAAATTTCCTGTTCTGTTTAAATCCTTAGATCTGGCAAATTCTTGACACTGGAAATGTTTTAATTATATCCCTTTCCTGGGAAGTAAGGTTTTGTTTACTAATCTTAGCAGCACGTGTGTGTACTGCAGATGTAATAAGCGAGGAAATTATTTTTCTTCCCCTGAAAAGAATAATTTCCTCACCTTTCAAGATGTCTAAAGCTGTTAGTATTGAAAAGATGCAAACGTGGCGAGGGAGGGAGGTTGTTTATTGATTTCAACTAGTAGAGGTTGTCCTACAAAACACAAAACACTTATTCTGGGAAGACTCTGGAGACTTGGTATGTTTTCAGTGGGAGATCATAAATGTGGCTGTGAAATGTCAGATGGGACATCTGTTGTCATTAGGGAACCTCTGGAGAGAAAGCACACACTGTCAAATGAAGTATCTTCCTGTCAGGAAGTTTGCTCTCTGCTGAACTTGAAAGGCAGGGTAGGGAATTAGGCACAGGGAGGCCAACTGAGGGAGGAATTTCAGGTAACCAGGCTCCATGTGCGTTCCCTCCTGTTAACCCTTCCAGAGTGAATGGCTGGCTGGTGTTTTCTGGCAGAATCAGCAACAAGTGGGTACTTATTTTTTATTTTTTTATTTTTATTTATATTTATATCCCGCCCCATACCCGAGGGTCTCTGGGCGGCTTACAACATTTAAGAACAAGCACTTTAGAATTGTATCACACCATAATAAAACCAGCGTAAGGTTTAAAATCCAACATGATAATAATAATAATAATGATACAAAAATGGTTTAAAACAGTGGTGTTTGGAAGGAGGGAAGAATAAAGAGCATTTAGCCAAAGGCCTGAGTGAAGAGGTGCGTCTTTACCGCCTTCCTGAATGTAAACAGAGAACGGGCCTGACGCACCTCCAAGGGGAGACCATTCCCCAGCCTGGGGGCCACCACTGAGAAGGCCCTCTCCCGGGTGCCCACCCGCCTAACCGCTGAAGGCGGTGGGATAACCAGGAGGGCCTCTCCTGCAGATCTTAAGACACGGGCAGGTCGATATGGGAGAAGACGCTCCTTTAGATATCTGGGGCCCAAGTCATTTAGGCCCTTATAAGTCAGAGTTAGCACCTTGAATTGGGCTCGGTAGTGAATTGGCAGCCAGTGCAGTTCTTTTAGAACCGGCATGATATGCATCCAGTTAGCTGTTCCGGTCAGCACTCGGGCAGCTGCATTTTGCACTAACTGCAACTTCCGAACCGTTTTCAAGGGAAGCCCCATGTAGAGCGCATTACTTGATATCCATAGCTTATCAATTCTTCATGTGGATGCCATCAATCCTTGTGATTTGCTGTGGTTTATTTTGGTAAAGTCTACTGCCACTTGGCATATTATGAGAGCCCTCTGGAATCCTCCATTTATTGCACAAAACAGGGCAGGAGTCTTGCTTAATGCCAGGAGCACATGGCTAATTCCAGTCCACCCCTATCAGATCTACTCCATTAAAAAGAAGGTGGACATAGGTGCTTACTTTTCAAAAGAAATCATATGTGGATAGAAATCAAAAGTAGATAGGAAAAACTATATGTTGACTCATCCAACTACATGTTACAGAGAAAAAAACAAAGAGGGAATAAAGGAAGTGAGATCATTCTCAAAGTAGTCAACCACTAGAAGCAAACAGAAAAGGAACAAATAAGGAAGAAGGAATCCCCTACAAACCTATTGCCCCATATGAATTATCTATGCATTTAGATAACTGCTTTTCTTTACAAAGAGTTCAAGACAGCAAACATTATTTCCCTCTCAATCTTTCACTCACAACAACTCTGGGCAGTGGATTATGATGAAAGTAGTAATCATGGTCAACTGGAATCTGAACTTTGTTCTTCCATGTCATAACAGAACGTTCTATACCGTACTACCTGGCTTTTTTCTTACAGTCAGAGAACTTATGATGGACCTGAGTAGGTGCTAATATGAGGCATATAAGCACCAAGGTTGATGTGAGTACAGAACTTTTTTAATGCTTAAATTATCCCATTACTGATCTTTTCAACAGATTTGAAATTTGGTCTGAAGAGTGTTTCTTCTTACTGTTGCTCAGTCATTCAGCTGTGTCTGACACTTCATGATCCTATGGACTGTAAGATGCCAGGCCCTACTGTCTTCCATTGCTTTTCAGTTTTCTTGAGCTCACATTTGTTGCTTCCACGAAACTATCCATCCATCTCATCCTTTGCCATCCCTTTCTCCTGAAGAGTACTGTCACCTTCTAAATACTCTGCTTATTTTTTATATTCTGAGAAGGCTTTCAGGATGACCTGACACAGTTTGTATTCAAGCCAGTTCACCTAGTGTCTAATGCGGTGTCTGCTCTTAGTGCCATCTAGTGCCAGCAAGAATTTTTTGCAATTGTTTGTTTTTCTAGCTTTTGGTTTTGTTGAGCCCACTTTGCAATGGAACCCAACTGATCCACTCTGGATTCGGGGGAGTCCAAGCCCCTCTTACACACTACTATACATTTTAATAGAAAGGGGCATGCTCAGTTGTACAGTATCTGTTCTGTACATAAAAGGGCCTGGATTCACTGCCTGGCATGTCCAGGCAAGGGTGAAAGTGGTCCCTTTGCGAAATCTCAGAGGGGATCTGTGTTGACACAGCCAGACAGATGGTTTGCTTCTGTCTACGGCCCCATCCCCAAGCAAGCTGTTTGGCACCCTTTGAGCACCCTTTGGGCACGCAGGGGCCGGGCACTGTACCGAGCACGCATTTCGTGTGTCCCCATGTCATTCCCAGCAATGCGGGATAGGCACTAGTTTGGCACGGATGGTGGCGTCCCCATGCAAAGCATGCCGAACCCTGGTAAGGGGGAGCCATGCCACCTCCTCTGCGCCACTTCCCTCCTCATTGGCAGCTGGATTGTCATCAGCCGCAGCCGGACTGTTGTCAGCCCATCTCTGTGCCGTATCACCCCCTCCCTTAGCGGCACAGACAGCCAGGACTGGGGTGGGAGGCATCGAAACAAGCTTCATTCATAAAAATAACTAGTTTCAACCATAAAATGAAGCTCCATTCGTAAAATAAAACTCCATTCATAAAATAAAGCCTCATTCATGAAATACCAATGAAAGCCGCTAGTGGCAGTAGGTGCTTGAACACTTTTGCGTATCTTTGCTCCATTTGGGGACCACAGGAGTGCCTGTCAATTTTAAAATCAAGACTCTATTTATTATTGCCTTCACGATCAGGAAAATGGGAGTTGCAAGTGCAGCAAAAATCAAGCCATTATGCAGCCTGCCTTGGCATTCTGAAACGGGGTTGGAATTACTTCTGTTGAAGTGGCAGAAAATTAAAAAAAAAAGCTGTTCTCCAGCTTGGCTTTGCGATTGGCATTCTAAAAACTCCTGTGGCTACGGGACAGGGACAGCAAGCGTACCCCACCTCCCAATGATGTGTATGCAAATCTCCTCCCCGTTAGCCTGCAAGCGTCCCCATGTGAATTCCCGGCTCACTGAGCAATGTGTGTCGGCTCCCCAAAGAGCGCCGAGACTTTTTTCAGGCATCAGATCTGGCATCCTTCTAGCGCTGTTTGGGGGGATTTGGTACGCTTTTCGCATGCCAAATCCAAAGCCCATGGTGACACACAGTGCCAATTGGGTGCTTGGAACCATACCAAAAGTGCTTGGGAATGGAGCCTATGACTGCTTCTTAGAAAATTACTAGAGTTGTCAAATGGTTCATATTTGAAAGCACTGTACCCCATCACATCCAGATGCTCACAGATTTAGTCCACACTTCCTTTCTCATTCACAATGTTCACTGATGTGCACATATGCCATTAAATTTACTGAGGTCAATTTTCACACAGGTTTGAAACTCACATAAGCTTTATTCCCTTCCATGAGTTCGACTTCTTTGGCCCACTGTTACCAGTTCTTTTGAGCTGCTTTGTCACACAACCCTGCTATTCCCGGCAGGCACAAGCCACCACTGCTTTCGAGCGGATTGGTGGGTTCTTTGGACTAGGAGACTCTACATGCCTGTTTTGTTTAAAATCAATGGTTTTTTCAAAGCATTATATGGTTCAGAGTGGTGAATTCCTGCTTACAAGTACAAGGTCTCTCCTGAGCAACTCTTGGGTACTTATTCATGTAATTATGAAGTATTTGTCTATAAAAAGCTCTTTCGTATTCTGCTGCCCATGAGGTACCCACTGAAGGTATATACCTTCATTCCCTGTTTGTCACTGGCTGTTCTTTCTAACCAACTCAACTTACTTTAATTTGTTTTAATTAAGCTAATCATTTGGAAGTATTTTTAACCTTGTTCTTAATAACTGTTTCTATAAACTGCTTTGTGTTTCAAATAAAAATATTGTTTCTACTGCTTTTGAATCTTGTATTGCTAGGTTCAGGGAGTATATTTAATTTTTTTCCCAAAAACGTGAATTGCTCTCATCAATATTATCAAGGCATGAAAGACTAATTTCCACTATATTATTTATTTAAACAGATTTACATGCCACTTCTCCTGATAAAAATCTCAGAGCTGTTTAAAATATAGAGGGACAAAATAATGATATAGCTAACAGCATAATTAGAAACAGAGGAAGGGGGGGGGGAAGGAAACTATTAACACTGGGTAAGCCTAGGTGAAAAGGAATGTTTTCATGAGGCCTCACAAAAATCAGAGGAAAGAGCATTTCAGAGCATACCTTCACAAAGAAGGCCTAAGTACAGTAAATGTAAGATGACATTCAATAATTTGTGGTAAATGCAGCAGGATCTCCCCTAGTAAATACTGACTGATTTTCATAAAGGTTTAAAGATATAATTAACAGAGATCTAAAATTAAAAAGTCAGAGAAACTGACAGGAAAACACTGCTAGGAAAACTCCCTGACAGTGAGGAGGTTGCCATGGGAAGTAGTGAGCTCTCCTTCACTGGAGGTCTTCAAGCAGAGGCTGGACCTACATCTGTCTGGGACGGTTTAGGAAATCCTGCATTGAGCAGGAGGTTGGACTTGATGACCCTAGAGGTACCTTCCAACTCTATGATTCTATGACAAATTGTGAAGATTATATCAAGCCAAGCTAGGGAAATCATACGAATAAATAGCAGAATTTGACTTTCATTACAGAATATTTTATTCAAGTTGCACGGCTAACGGATAATACAATAATTATTGGCTCTAAATTTAAATTTGGCACACAAATACCATATGCTAGCATACTTTTATATTCCCTTCAATATCTTAGCTCTGTTCTTTATGAACATTTAATAACACAGAAAGCTTTTGGCAAGATCTGTATAATTAAGTGGCTAAGTCAGACTTTTATAAATCTACCTGAAATGATTGGGATGTGGCACAGAGCCATCTTAAAATTATCCACATGATTCTATATAAAAATAATACCACCTTTATAATACTAAGGATTAGGTAGAAATTACTGCTCAGATGACTGATGCAAGAAGACTGAAAATGGGAGAGGCAGGGAAAGAGATCAAGAATGACCTTTTCATTTGTTTGCTGAGTTTCTTTTAAGCCTGGGGTTCAAAAGAGAGCTCTTGAGTGAACTCTAAACAGTCATGGATCCAGGCTTGCTGCTTTAACAGACTATCTGGCTTATCTTTTATTCTGTTTTTGGTAAGCATTTTTGGTCCTTCAGTGTTTTTATGACACAGTGCAAAGCTGTGTGGAATTCAGTGTACTGTCCACAGATTCAGTAAAATGCTTTATGTGAATGCATGGGGTAATGCCAAGTTGGCTACTAACATGAAGAAGAAGCCTGCACAGCTGCTTCCACTCCTCAGAATTCAAATATCCATGGGGTTTCCCAGTTCAGTAGAGTAGCTTCCATTCTGTACGTTGTGTGGCTTGACGCCATTAGTTCAGTGTGAGCATTTAGAAAGATAATAGTTAGGGCTTAGGTCAAAGCAATGGTCCTCCTAGAGAGGGGCAGAGCAAGGCCCAACATATATTTGGGTTCTTCCCTAATCCAGGCTCAGTTTCAACTCTTCCCTTTACTATTTGCTTTCCACAACCGGAAGAATATCCTCTACTACAGCCAACCTGTACTGGAAACTCATTTCCCATGAGTTGGTTAAAGGAAGGCTGTGATTAGATGCAGCAAAACAAAAACAAAAAAAGACGCATCTCTGAGGCACCTCTGAAGTGGCTTAGAGGGGCATTGAGGTGGGACTGTTCAAACATCAGCCTGCCCCTCCCAACTCCTGTATATTCTGTGCTAGAAAAGATAGATAACAGAAGGCTTAGGAACATGAGAACAACACACCACTGAGGTGCCCCGTTTGTTTTTTCTCAACACAGCCAAAGATTTGCCAGCACTTTCTGGACTGCAAACAAGGCCTTTATACTAGGACACGGCAAGAGGAGTTCTGCCTGGACTTACCTGGTCTGACAGTTATAGAAATACTGTTTATTTTCCAGGATGGGCTTCTTAAACACTTGGCTTAAGAAACCACATTGGGAATTCTGGCTCAGTAACTTCCTGAAGCAGGACTCTTTCCTTCAGTATTCTGCTGAAAGAGGCCTAGGTGACAGTCTCAAGGACACCTGCAAAATCAGGATGACAGAACTGTGGCCCACAAGAATACACTTTAAAGAGTCATGAAATGTATGAAGCATTCAATAGACTGAAAAATTCAGCTCTAACACTGGAAACTGATGATCAATAAATATAAAAGGCCATGACAATTTTTTTACAGACCACTGATGAAAGTATTGTGTTTTTTAAAAGAGATCAGTTAATTCACTTGGTCACCCACTTGGTCCCTGACTCACTTTGCACCAACACCCCTCTGTCAACCTAGGCGGCATCCAGATTAGCTCCAAAGCTGCACAGTTTTTTCCAGCCTGCAGCACTGCTGCAGCATTCACTGAAGTAAAAAGACGCTGATTAATCAGCATCTTTTTACTTCGTGCTTTCAGTGACATGCTGAACCACTGCTGTGGGCAATTGGGCAGGAAACCGCGTCAAAGGGACAGCGCAGCTTCTGACTGTCCCGTCTGTCAGGTAGGAAGTGGCAGTGGCAGGACAGCACAGCTTTTGTGGAGGTAACCCAAATTCTAACTCATAGTAAATTTCAACAGTCTGTCAGAAGCTAATTGAAAGGAAGGTTTGCTTTATTATTATTTTTAAAGGATAAACCTTGAATATTATTTACCTCATAAGCTGACTTTCTCTCTTCATTTCTATTGAATCTGTTTTCTGCTTCTCTGGAAGTTTCAAAGTTCCTGAAATCTGCAGAAGTAATTGTAAGTTGATTTCCTGTGCAAGTTGGAGCCCTAAGCAAAGTGTGACTGATTATACTATAATCTAAAAACCATACATGACTTCAGATAAAACCAAGGGCCCTTTCTGCATTGGACCTTTTTCCAGATCATTTCCTAGGACAGGCACCTGCTATCTGCACTCTGGTGCAGACTACAGCAGGCCGGTGCCTATTCTGGGATATAATCTGGAATAAGGCCCAGTGCAGAAAGGCTCTTAGTGTGCCAAATGAGTTGGATCACTTGTTGATCACCAGATTTATTTACACCTTATCTTTTATGATGAAATCAAATTCATGGTGAATTATGCATAATATAAATTCCACCAAAACAAAGAATGTAATAATCCTATATTCTAGCAAGCACTTAAGAATATCTCAGGGAGCCACTGTGAAACCTTCTAATGAACTCTGATGATGTGTTGCTACTGTAGTACCTCCTGTCATTTGATGCATTTCATAGCATTCCAGTTAAATCAATTTCAGAGAGATTTTACATGGAATGTAGCTGATGCAAAATATTCTGGGACTCTGGAAATTCAAGGGAATATTTTTTGCATTTAGGTTCTGCCTGAACCAAGGATACGGTGTCATAACTTTTACTTTCTACCATTTTGGCTTTTATTTTATTTTTAAAACAGTCTGAGAACATAGGGTGGTATAGAAATGTAAATAATTATAAATAAATGAGCTGTTGGTAGCAGCTGAAGAACACCTTGTTGATTGTTTCAAGATCTGTAAAGTGTTTTATGGAAAGATAGTATATAAACAAGCAATGAAATGAGATAGCTTTTAAACACAAACATGTACGTAAATGTGCCCTAGTTAATTCCTATGGCATATGGCTCACCTAAAAGGGGTATTAGATAGATTAAGCAGGTCTAGCTAAGGTGAATGCCAAATCTCTTATTAGTCTATCTGCTTTTCTTCTCTTCTTTCCTCCTGTTGCTTATGGAGCTGCAAAAGAAACCCTTCCCCATTTTATTCTTCTTCCCAAAACACACCTTCAGCATCACAAAGCTTGATTATAAACAGCTGTACATGGTTTATCACAGGAACACTTAAGGAAAGTGTTATATAAATACCATTATTTTATCAACAAATGGGTGAAAGCATATGCCTGGAATTTCAATTCAAAACATATGGTTATTTTGCTATCAGTTCCTGTTGGCATGATTAGGAACCCTGGAAAATTAATTGACAAATTGATTACTAGATCATAAAGCAATATGGAATGAGCCAGAGTGTTTCTGCCATGAATCCAAACTCACAACTACTCTTTAAAACAGTAAAACAACTTTTAAAATTATGATACTGGAAGGAAAAAAAAATCTCTAATTTTAGAACATCTGCTTTCAAGCTAACGTGACTGCATTACATTAACTGTTCTCTCTCCAAATTGTTATCTAATACAATAAGGAAATCTAGACATTCTGTGCGAAATAAATGTGGAATCTATCTGGGTCTCAGAAGCTCTGCCTTAAAACACTGA
The DNA here is from genome assembly GCA_023333525.1 of Aspidoscelis tigris stejnegeri. Lineage (NCBI taxonomy): Eukaryota > Metazoa > Chordata > Lepidosauria > Squamata > Teiidae > Aspidoscelis > Aspidoscelis tigris. Next base: position 246,936,930 of record JALMGA010000001.1, on the reverse strand, counting down.
AACATTTAAAGTGAAGTTTCGTTGACATCAAAGAGGCCAATGCATACCACACTTTGCTTGGATTTTACCAAGCTGGTTTTTAAAAAAGGTAAATCCTATTGGGGTTCAAGAAAGTACTGTAAATAAAAAGGTGTCCAACAATTTAATAGCCAGTCTGAAGCGGATGCTGAGAACAGTGAAGGGAATTTTCAGGGGAGATGAAATGGGCTGAATCCACTGGCATGCTGTCGCCCTATCATTGCAGTTTCATCACTTGTTGCTAACAGCAATATTTCCCCCCCTACTTCATCCTATTCTTAACAACACTGCCAAAAACAAGACTTAATTGTGATGATATAAATAAAGTTGTTATAAAACACAAATGTACCAGCATAAGCTAGCCTAGCTTCATTCCATAAGATAAATAATTATACAAAATGAACAACTTGCTTTCAGGATAAATACATGGAAGCAATGCTAATTGCAGCTTTTCCCTTTCTTTGCATCAGCGAACAATGAATTCAGTGACAATCGGTTGTAGAAGGGAGAATACAACATGAGAAGGTAGTATTTTGTATACTATTTAAGGAACAGCCACCTTCAGGTATAGGGCTGGGCAGAAATCTAAAATAAAACGAAGTTTGGGGTTATTTTGCTGAAGGCATTCAGTTTCAAATGTTAACTTGCACTTAAGTTACAATGCTTTTGAAAGGTCAAATGAACATTGCTGGGTTCTCTGAGGTAATTATTTCTTCAAGACTAAAATAAATCACAGGGGAAATGGAAAATTAACTGAAAATCTTGGTGACACTGTGAGAAAGGTATAGTTTGGTTTATTTTTAATAAAGTAGTTAAACATGAAAAATTAGTCTCTAAGAGCTAAAAGTTAATTCACCACAGAAACAAGGATGGGAAAACAACAACTACAGGAAGGGAGACCTTGTAACACTTTAGATGCCACCATTAAGTTAGCATGGGTAAAAAGGAAGGCATGTGAGATTAAAATCCTTTCTAGCATTCCAGCTGAGTCAGACTTAAGTTTGCAGAGTTTTCTAGCTTGGAGGCAAAGCAGCTTAAAACAGAGAAGAAAAATCCAGTGGGAAAAGAGTAATGATCAGCTTAGGATAAAATGTTTTCTCATCAAGCAAGAGACTTTTGGACTTACTTGTGAAATCACTGCTAAGTATGCACGCCGTTCATCATTAGCTTTATGGTAAGCCTACATTCCAAAAACAAGAAAACAAAGGCAAAAAAACCCCCACACAGGTAAGTGGTTACAATTATGAATAAAAAACATGTAATAGTGTTTTGCATAATATACCATTTTTAGGTTCTTGTTATTGCTGGAGAACACAGTATCAATCTCCTGTTGAACCCAGAGATATTGGACAGCACTGCCTAGTTCTGTGCCTGAAAAGTGTTGCTTAACAGCTGCAGGAGCACCTGGAAAAAAACATATTACTGTATTCCAGGGTTTCCCAAACTATGGGTCGGGACCCACTGGTGGGTCGCGAGCAAATATTGAGTGGGCCCTGCCTGTAGAATTAAGTAATAAAAAAATTGTATTAAAACTTTATTTGTTATTTGAAAAGTCCTTTATTCATATTGGCAACAGTTAAATTTCCTAGAATTGGGTCCCGAGTTGGTAAACTTATATTAGATGGGTCGTAGCACAGACAACTTTGGGAACCACTGCTGTATTCTATCTGGATCAATTTCTAACCATCTGGATCAATTTCCAACAGGATTTAGTCCTGATTACTGAACTGAAATAAGCTTGGTACATCCTGGTTCTCAACAGCCCCAATTTTTCTATTCATAATTTTGTTGTTTTTAGGTACCACTGAATTGTGGCCACCTTCTGGTTGACTGGATGGGCACCATTAGGCAGTTTTCTTGGAAAAGATACAAACAAATTTGGGTATCTGAAGCAGAAATTCCTTTATGTGTGCTTTTTGCCTTGTGCTTTTTTCCCCACCCCCAACCTTTTTCAGTTTGACCATAATGGTTTCGATATTCCTGGTTCTGGCAAGGCTTTGGGTCCAAGAAGCAGTAAGTGCATGCCTGAGGGAAGGGCTGTAGATCAGTCTTTGAAGGAGGCGGTGGTGTGCCCCCTCCTAAAGGGTTATGGAAATGGTATGATGAAGACCTTAGGGATCACATCCATTCTCTCCGGCCCATTGTTTGGAAACAGAGTAAGTAGGTTATTCCTGCTGCGCAACCACATCACGACCACTAGATGACACTTATTCTTCTCAGCCATAAATAGCCCAGCGCCAGCCTTCCCTTCCCAGTATCTTCGGTCACTCACTCCAACACGACAGGAATAACCCACTCAATCTGTTTCCAAATGTAAGGGCCAGTGGAGAAAAACAGGTTTTCTAGGCCTGTACCAGAAAGGGGTTCCAGTCTGGGTACATCACTGAAACACCATTGTTCACTCTGGTTAACAATATTCACTCAGATTCAGATAAATGAACCCTCCTGGTTCTGCTACATACTTCAGCAGCTTTCAGTACTATTGACCACAATATCTTCTTGGATTGGCTATAGGACTTGGAGATTGGGGGCACTGATCTACAATTCGTTCTAATCCTTTCTTACTGGGCAATCAATTTGGGTGGGGGAGGGGAACTGAAGAGCTTGGACCTTCCTTGTGAGATTCATCAGGGCTCATTTCTTTTCCTTACTCTCTAACATCTACACGGGGCTGCTAGGATAGATCATCCACTGGTATGGGCTATAGTATCACCAGTACGTTAATGACCCTCAAGTGCATATTTCCATTCCAGCTATCCCAGTGATGCTGCTGACATGGTGACCCAGCACCTGGAGACAATAAAGGTCTGGATGGCCACAGGCAAGTTCATACTCAGTCCTTCCAAGATTGTGTTACTTTGATTCACTTCTCCATCTAATAATCAAGGAGACCCAGATATCACAGATAATGTTTCAGTAATAGTTCAACAACTGTGTCACAAACCTGTTCATAAAATAACTGTATTATATCTTGTAGCTCTCTATATTTCTATTATTATGTAAGCAAGTAATTTTCTCCTTTCCCATTTTGTATTCCTATTTCCTTACCCGTTTGCTTGCATGTACAATCCAATAAATCTAATAAAACTGTTTAAATTATAATAAACAAAAACAAAGTTTTTGTTCTCATAGATTCCTCCCTCCTTTTGGAACAATGTGTAGAACAAGTGGTGAGAAGTGTTTCTGCCCAAATTTTAGTACAGCATCTTCCTCCTTACCTAGATCAACAGGCACTCACCTCATCGACTCAGGCCCTTTTTATCTCATGTTTAGACTTCTCCAATATGCCTACCTGGAGCTATCTTTAAATGACTCAGAAGCAACAATTAGTCCAAAATGCAGTGCCCATTAGTTGGCTAATTGCAAGAAACATAATAGTGTGACCTCCCCCACTTTGCTTCAGTTGTTGCATTAGCTACCTGCATGCTTCTGGGTCCAAGTCAAAGCATTGGTTCGGACTTAAAAAGCCCTGCAGGGTCCAGCTCCTGGATATGTCCAAGCTCATCTCTCCTGTCTAATTAGTACCTACTCTGTACATTTGGCTCAATCGTTAGAACTCAAAATTCCGGCTACCTGTGAAGTACCTGGAAGAAAAATCAGAAAAAGAGCCTCCTTGGTTGGAGCCCCCACCCTTTGGAACTCTCTGCCAAATGAGATAGGGGTGGCTCATTTGCTGGTGCCTTTTACAAAACCTTTAAAAGCAAACTTTTTAAAAAACCTGTGCCTTTGGTGCTGTTTAATAAGGTGGCCACCATGAATTCTGACTATTTTTAGTTAAGTTTTGATTTATCTAAATTTCCTAGTATAAATCATTCTGAGCCTTGTGAAATTTGAGGTAGAAAACTCTAATAAACAAACGTTTCCACAGTGAGACAAAAACCTACACCCAGCTCCAACTCATGTTCCAACTCTATTTTTAGATTTGCATTTAATATTGTTACATGGTTAGATTTTTCCATAGCCTTGAGCTTGAGAAGGAACAGGCAAGATAAGAAACAACATACACGAGAATTATGAAACTGCTTGAGACAATAGCCAGCAGATGATACAAACCTTCGCCTCTTGTTCCAGTCTAAGTTCATAATCTTTCAGCTGATTCTGGAGACCTTTCTTCTCCGCTCCCAGTTTTTTCAGAACTTCATTTAAAGTCTCCTGCCATTACATACATACATTAAAAAATTAGCAGACTTAATATGCGAGCTTGTCAGCTTCCTATGAAACAGGCTCCCTGCTGGAACAGATTGGTTCAATTTAACAGGGCATTCTGATGTTCATTTATTTCAGTATTATAATAGGTAAAGGTAATAGTGGAGAACAGGTTTATCAGTGGCTACTAGAATGGATGCCTAGGTACTTACTCCAGGTCGGAGAGACAGGCAGAATGCCTCTAAGGGCCATTTGCAGGGAAGGTTTTGCCTTCATCTTCTGGCTTGAGATGCCCAGAAGCAATTGTTGGGCCACTATACGAGACAAGATGCTGCAGTAGCTGGGCTGTGGCCTAATCCAGCATTGCTCCTCTTATGTTCTAATAGTATCACTAAGCTGAAAGGGAAACTTAGTGATTTCATGCAGGGATGGGGCTGGTTGCATTCAGAGGATGAGGCACAAACTAGCACAGCATTTCTTAAATCTTTAGACTGCTTCCAAGATACATCTGATCCACTATATCAAAAAAGGCTTCAGCTGTATCAAATGTGCTTGGTAAATAGGCACAGCACTACTGTGGTGCTATTTCTACAATTTCTAGTTCACCAGCCATCATTAAACTATATGGAAAAATCCATACAGCTTTCTTGACATCAGTATAGAACTGACATGTCACAGACATATTTTGAAACATGTTTGACCTGCCAGTCTAGACTGGCCTAGTTGGTATTCCCAGGTAATCTCCCCACCAATCATTAACAAGGTCCAACACTCCAGCCTAATGCTGAGGCATTATATCGTACAGTTTTGTTGATATTCCAGTAGACGAGAAAAGGACTATTATTAATTCAGCATTGTTTTTCCTGCGGTTTGTTATGTTTCTACTGGCTTGCCCAAAAAGAAAGAGAGCAGATAAAACAGGTTATGTGCTACTATCAGTGCTGTACTGTAAAATTTCAGTACACTAATAACAGCTTTTATAGTCTTGCTTGTTTCTGTCCGCCCATAGATGAGCGCAACTACAGTTTTCCATAAATTTGCAAGGATGATTACAGGCTATCCCCCCCTTTTTTTTTTGCTTATTCAGCAGTAGCATTTTCAGCCCATTCTGCAAACCTTTATGTCAGTCCATATTCACTAGACTTGTATAGATGGACTGTGGTTTCCTGTTTTATCAACTAGTAAGTGATCTTATGACCTGTGCTTCCCCCATTTTGCCAAACGGGGATACTTGTCCCTTTCTCTTTGGATTGGAAAACAAAAATTAGTTACTTGTGATGCTCTGGACAGGAGAAACAGCCAGTGGACTCAAAGGGTGCGTTTGTACCATGATGACAGCATGTATCAATCTAATGCTTTTTATTACCTAAAATGGGACTCTAACCTGAGTGTCAACGTTTGTTGCTGCAAATGGTCTCTGGGACCAACTGGTCCAGATCTCTGTGTTCTTGTGCTTGCGTAAGGGCCCAGTATATGACACCATGCATAAAAGAACACAAGCGTTAAAGCAGAAGACTCACATCATGCAGTTTTTAAACTTTTGGCTTGAAAAATGAAGATTGAAGGCATTGGTATTGATCCAGGTGTCTGAGTTTTTGGTGGATGGCAAGGAGCTTGCAGCATATCATAGATTTGGTCCAGCAGGACTCAGTAAGCCTTGATGCCAGGTAAACCTGCAGAAGACTGTAACCTAGCACCTTCAATCTTACGCTGCTGAAAGAAGAAGTAGATTGGAAAACAGGAAAAGGCTTGTTGTAGAAATGGTTCGAAGGCTCAAGCCCACTATGTTAAGGGCATAGCACATGCACAGTAGAAAGGGCCAATCCACTTTATTTTTGATCCATAAAAATTATATGCTGCCAATTTTACAAGTGAAAACTGATTAGTGTATTTGCTGGCATATAAGAGACACAACCCCCCTTTTAGGGGTGTTTGAGGGGGAAAAGATCCACCTCCTCCCTTCAGCCGTCATGGATTTCTGTCTCTAGAAGAGCCCTGCTGGATAAGGCCACAGCCCATCTAGTCCAGCATCCTGTCCCTCACAGTGGCCCACCAACTGTTCATGGGCATCTCAAGGTGATTTCTATTTCCCCCATCTTTCAGCCACAGTTGGTTTTGCCATAAGCAAAAACTGTGGCTGAAGGAAGAAGGACAAGAAATTATGGTTTTGCTCCCATTTTTTTTAACGCTAGAACCCAGGACTATTCAAAAAATGGAATGGGAGACATAAGACAGCAGATTTATGTGGTATTTTTTTCTCCTTTTTCTGTTCTTCACCTATACAAATGTGGTGGCTATTATATCTGTCTCCTTGCAGGAAACGGCCATAGGTACAAAATCTTGGCCAGTTCAGCCTTGAAAGATGGCGTTTAAGAGGGGACCTGTTTCAAGGATATAAAACCATGCATGATATAGAAAGTGTGGACAGAGAAGAATTATTTTTTCTATCACACAACACCATAACCAGGGGGCACTCTATGAAGCTGATGGGTACCAGAGTCAGATCAGATAAGGGGAAGGATTTATTCACCCCAAGGGTCATCAGCCTATGGAATTTGCTGCCAGAAGAGGTGGTGAAAACAACCAGTCTAGATAGCTTTAGCAAAGGGTTAGACAAATTCATAGATGACAGGTGTATCAGGGGCTACTGGAATGGACACAGCCTGAAAGATGTACTTAGGTGTCCGTTCTAGTAGCCCCTGATACACCTGTCATCTATGAATTTGTCTAACCCTTTCCTTCAGTTGCACTTGGTTTTCATGTGCTGAAACGGCACATACGGTAATTTCATGTAGTGAAACGGCAAATACGGTAATTTTGAACTTTAGAATCATTAAGGAGAAAGAGAGAAACTGCAGTGAAGTGGACAAAGGTGACACATTATTAAAATAAATCTGTCATACTGCAATAAATCCCCTGCTGCATTTTAAACCAGTAATGGACATCACAACTGCAGAATTCAAGTAAAGGGTAGTAAGCTGCTAACTTTCTTTAGCGAAAATTAAAGCTAACACACAGGCTAGGTAAAGGAAAAGCTACATTTTAAAATCTTAAAAATCAATACAGTATCACACATGTATACTTCTGCTATATAATATTCTTTGCTGATTCCACCTCCTGCCTAAAATTAACTAGCGGGACTCAACTGCTTTGATTATCCCCATTAGCATTGTCCTGCTAGACAAGGTGGGCTGCAATCAGGAAAGAACCTTTTTACTTTCTTCCTGTAATGACAATGTATTATGTTGTAAAACTTGACACTTAAACAGGTAGGATTACATAAGCATACAAGGTACGTTAAATCCCCTACTATATAATATGTAATGAATACTCAATTATCATTACTACTTCTTTATTCAGCAATCCAGAAATAAAAAAGCTAACCATTTGTAAAAGATCACTCTGAAAGTATGTGTATAGCATCCATAAATTGTTAATTAAAGGATACTATTTTTTTCAATTTTTGAATTTTATTGAGCTGTGATGTTATAAATTACATCTGTGCAACTTCCCACAAACTCAAATACCAATAAGAGATAGTAAGAGTTTTAAATTGCCAGATAGTTGCAATTAATACTTGGTTATTATCATATCTACATCTATATTTTATATTTAGATAAACAGATAGATAGATGAATAGACCTCTTTTTATACAATTTTTTGCTTTGCATTTTCTGATCTTCTGCTCCGAAAACTAATAAACAGAATTTTGGAGGGGAGGCTATTGGTTCTTGTAATATCCTCTGCATTGCCTTCTTGATTAACTCCCAATACTGTTTAATTGTTTGACAGCCTGACCAAAGATGAAAGATGGAGCCTACATCCCTATGGCAATGCTAGCACCTAGAAGACACTTCCTTTAACATTAGAGACAGCTTAAGGGGAATTGTGCAGTATCTTCAATGACAATTATTTTACATTAGCAGTTACATTAGGTTGGTTCCAATTTGATAAAACGCTAATCAATTCTGTATCACTTAATGATATTTGTAACTCTGACTCTCATTGTGACTTGAGGCTAAAAAGTGCTCTACTCTGAGAGAATCACGCTCATTTCTGGATTTTACTCACTGCTCCTTTCATCTGAAAATCTTTGAGCTAGAAACTGGTCAAAGGATGCTAAGTTCTCTACAAATTCCTCTTAACACTGAGATCCTGGATCCCTAAAAAGAAACAAGTCAATCCCTCTGGGAGATGCCTAAGATCTGATTGAGTTCTGCAGACTTTGCCTAAAACTTCCACATTAAAAAAATTTACATAACTTATTGTAATTAGAGGTAGTCAGCATATCCCACTTTTCCCTGCTCAAGTGTAATGTTGCCTACATTATAACTTGTAGTGGGGTTATAGGAGAAATTGGGAGGTAGGACACTTTTTGCCATTTTTTCCAATTAGCTAATATAAAATTTAGAATGGAGTACTTATTTTGTTATGGGGCAATTAGACATTTCCATTCCATCCACGAATCTCTATTAGAGCAACTCTGTTTAAGGAGTTGTCTGATTTAAAATGCTTGATAATAACTGATAATCTTGGAATTCCTCAGTCATCCAAATATTCATTTTCTGACAATTTCCTTATCCCTCACTCATGTTCTTATGTTGGTATCTGTCTACTCTTGAGACAACAAGTAAAGATGCAGGGATTCTGTTTGTTGGTTGGTTGGCATAAAATAAAGATGTTACTAAGGTAATATCCATCCATAAGAAGTTTTATTTTTCACAGCTCATATCGGAGTCCTATTAGAAATATGAGCTTGTTTCCCACATTATAATAAAGTAGGAGTTACTGAGGCACTAATGCACATTCCTTAAGAAAGTAAGTATGCAAAACCGAACAGAATCACTCAAAAGGTAAAAACAGGTTTGCTACAGGCAACTTTTCTAGAGTACGTCTGGTGTGACAAAAGCTTGTTGCCAAATGGATCACACTGTGATTTATTTTTTAATAATATTAGCATTTGTCTTGTAGGTTTGCATGTACAACATCCACACATCAGAATAATGCTCTAAGTGTCAAATGCTTCCTCTATCCCATGTGAGAAAAAGTGCTTTTCCTATTCCTTTGATAGACTGAAAGATAACTCATCATGAGTGATAATTCTCTCTGTCATGCCATTTTCTTGGGTTTTGATAAAGCAATTTGTGAGTACCACTAAATAACCGAACATTTTCTAATGAAGTGAGAAGCAGCAACTTAAAAGAGCTTAAGACCAAACAAAAGAGCAAGCAATAAGTTTTGACTGCCAGAATGTTGCCAGCAAGCTGTCACTCTAAGCTCCTTTTGAGACAGTCAGCTCTTTTGCTAAAGTATTCTGTTTTTTTCTTTGTCAAGAGATGACACGGGAAATTCTTCCTGCACCTCTATCAAGGATACATCAGCATTAATATTTGGCCTGTTCTCTTAGCACTATGTTGTGCAACTATTTTCTGTTTACAACAAACAGCAGCCAGAGGGAGGGATTTACACATTTTCTACACTCCCAGTGCAGTCCAGGAAGGATCCTATGGGTCCTGGTTTCTGCACACCATTGTGGGATACCGTACCCCTCCCAGAATGCTCTGTTTGCACAGGAGGGAGCATAGAATGGAACTGGATGCTGAAAATGGCTCTACAGGTAGACCAGGTGTGGGCCCATGGGGGACTCTTTCATCCGTGCTCCGGGAAGCACTCTGTCATCAAAAAGGCTCTCCTGGAAATTCTGAAGGCTGAGAATTAAAGTTCCTAGTTTTTGGAACCTGGACACCAGCTGCAAAGTATGGGTCCATCCTTCAGATTCAGCAGCCAAAGTTGGGACAGAATGTCTAAAATACTGACAACCCTATCCTGTGCCACTAGCAATCTACTCCAGCATGGGATGGGATGAATATCCCGGGACTGGGATCACAGCAGGGAATCTTAGAGTATCAATCTGGCTTCTATGTCTAGACTACATCTAAAAATAAAGGGAAACAGACTACATGTATACTGTACTTCGTATCTAACTTGGCTTTGAGAGGCACTTGAAAGCTTAATTCTCTATTGGTCCCTTCTTCCAAAGAAAACCAAACCACGGTAAAGGCTGCCTCTAAAATTTCTTATTGCTCAAGGAAGTGAGAAAATGGTTGCATTCAGTATTATTTATTGCATGTATATCCCATTGCAGAAGCAATGACAGGATTAATAAATGAAATGCTCTCTGTGTTAGTGAAAATAGAAATAAACAAGAGATGGCAAAGAGTTAACGAGGGGAGATGCAGTAGCCAATACTGATCCCACAATGATAAGGATAGGACAGATATGAAGTCTTAAGGTGATGAAAATAGCTTCAAAGCAGTGTACAAAGAATAAAAATAGCAAAATTTAGTTATATAAAAACATAATTTAGAAGAAATGTCCATACATAGTCTGGTGCTCCTGTCGAGGCTCTGGCCTCCTTCTGGAATCAGGAGATGACCAGGGCTATCGACACGATTGCTCCCAAGTGCCCTCGGCATGCTTGTGGAGCCCGGAAAGCCCCTTGGTATTCCATGGAGCTACGGGCCATGAAACAGGAAGGTCGACGGCTAGAGTGCAAGTGGCGTAAATCTGGCTGTGAATCTGACCGAACACGAGTTAGAGCACATTATCGTGCCTACCACGTGGCGGTGACAGCGGCGAAAAGTAGTTTTTTCTCCACTGCCATTGCATCCTCGAGTAGCCGTCCAGCAGAGCTATTTAGAGTGGTAAATGGCCTTATTAAACCTGGCTCGATTAAACGTGAGCCTCAGCCTTCTAATATCTGCTGTGACAGTTTTGCAAAGCACTTTGAGGACAAAGTTGCTCAGATTCGTAGGGGATTAGATGTCACAATTGGACTTAGTCCAGGGGAGGCGTCCGAAGCACTGTCTGGTCCAATTATTCTGGATCAGTTTCAATTATTGCGGCCTAAGGATGTGGACAAGCTGCTTGCTGGGGTGCGGCCGACAACATGCTCTCTGGATCCCTGCCCTTCCTGGCTGATTAAAGCTAGCCGGCAGGGTATGACCGGGTGGATCCAGGAAGTGGTAAATGCCTCTCTGAGGGAGGGGGTGGTTCCATTGGCCCTTAAACAGGCTGTGGTACGCCCCCTCCTGAAGAAGGCCTCCCTGGATCCAGAAGATTTGAACAACTATCGCCCGGTGGCTAACATACCTTTCCTTGGCAAGGTTCTAGAGAGGGTTGTCGCTGTTCAGCTGCAGGCATGCTTGGAAGAAACTGACTATCTAGACCCATTTCAATCTGGCTTCAGGCCCGGTCATGGCACGGAAACCACCTTGGTCGCCCTGGTTGACGATCTACTCCGGGAGAAAGACAGGGGGAATGCTACCCTACTGGTTCTCCTGGACCTCTCATCAGCTTTTGATACCATTGACCACGGTATCCTTCTGGAGAGGCTACGGAGTTTAGGAGTTGGAGGCAGTGCCTGGCATTGGTTCCACTCTTATCTCCAGAGCCGATCTCAGATAGTGGTGGTGGGAGAGACTGAGTCGACACCCTGGGAACTCACTTGTGGGTTCCCCCGGGGTCGATCTTATCTCCCATGTTATTTAATATCTACATGAAGCCACAGGGAGAGATTGTCAGGAGATTTGGGGTGAGGTGTCATCAATATGCAGATGATACCCAGCTCTATCTCTCTGTGCCATCTGAATCAGGAGAGGTGGTTGAAGTGCTTGACAGGTGCCTGGAGGCAGTAATGGGCTGGATGAGGGCCAACAAATTGAAACTGAATCCAGACAAGACAGAGGTGCTCTGTGTTACAGGCTCTCGGGTCCAAGTAGTTGGGAGGTACCCTGTCCTTGATGGGGTTGCAATACCCGGGAAGGGACAGATGCGAAATTTGGGGGTACTCCTGGACTCTGCGCTAACACTTGAAGCTCAGGTGGAGGCCGTGGCCAGGAGTGCCTACTCCCAACTACGGTTGGTGCGTCAACTGAAACCTTTCTTGGACAGAGATGACCTGGCCACAGTTATCCACACTCTGGTAACCTCCAGGTTGGACTATTGTAATGCTCTCTACATGGGGCTGCCCTTGAAGACGGTTCGGAAGTTGGTTAGTGCAAAATGCAGCCGCCAGAGTGCTGACAGGAACAGCTAGCCGGACGCATATCACGCCGGTTCTAAAAGAACTGCACTGGCTGCCAATTCACTACCGAGCCCAATTCAAGGTGCTAACTCTTACTTATAAAGCCCTAAATGACTTGGGCCCTAGATATCTAAAGGAGCGCCTTCTCCCATATCGACCTGCCCGCCTTTTAAGATCTGCAGGACAGGACTGCCTGGTTATCCCACCGCCTTCAGCGGCAAGGCGGGTGGGAACCCGGGAGAGGGCCTTTTCAGTTGTGGCCCCCAGGTTGTGGAATGGCCTCCCCTTGGAGGTGCGTCAGGCCCCTTCTCTGGTTATGTTCAGGAAGGCGGTGAAGACGCACCTCTTCACTGAGGCCTTTGGCTAAATGCTCTCTACGTTTCCCCCCTGCAAAAAAAAATTATGGTTTTTAAACTGCTTTTGTTTATTTTTATTATTATCATCATGCTGGTTTTTAAACTGTATATAGATTTTAGCACTGTTTGATACAATTTTAATATGTTCATTTTTAACTGTGTTAGCCGCCCAGAGACCTTTGGGTATGGGGCGGGATATAAATATAAATAAATAATGGATAGTTTAGATGTTGGAAGATGTGCAGCTCTTATATATTATCTATGAATTTACCTACATGTATACATTTTTTTCCAATTAGTCACTAGGTGTGGTTTTGCCCACTTATGCACACTCCATTAATAATAAACTATAGTTCTTTCTATTTTTTAACTACATTCTATATCCGGAAGTCTCCAGGAAGGTTACAACAACTAAAATACGTAAGTATTGGACCACAGACCTTATGGGATTGCATCCTGACATAAACAGAGGATGTGGAGGATTGTGCCTTGGTGAACTCTTTGCTGGTTTTATAACCCACGTTTGGCAAGCTCTCTGGTGAAAACAGTTCCAGCAGACCCATATTCTTTCTCTTCCACAATACTGTTGATTAGATATTTGTTCCAGCAATGCTATATTCTTTTGGCAATACACAGCTTTTATTATTTAAAACCACCAGTGTGCGGGATATTCGATAATCACATTCTGAGTAACAGAGCAATTGTGAATTTAACAGTGCAAGCAGCACTTCTAATTAGTTAACAGTATTCATATTACATGTTTTAAAAACCTGTAAGGGATTGCACAGTTATTTCCCCCAGAATATGGCGTATTAACTGCTGAACTAGGAATGCATTATTTTAGCCTCAATTCTTTTTGACTTCTTCCACCAGGCAGAGGCACAGATGGGATAAGCTTGCCTGACATGTTGTGAGAAAGACTGCCACCATGAAGCTCTTGTCATCTTTTCAACCTTCCATTTCAAACTGAATGCAAATGTCATGTCAGAAGCAGTACAATATCCCCTGCTTAAAATGACCCATTTTGACATTATGGACACAATGACAAGGACTTAGATGTCAGTGCCTAGCCTTGTAATCTGCCTTTAATTTCTGAAGTAGAAATCTAACAGAGCCTGGATTTTCTGCTATGGAAATCAAAGGCCCATTTTAACTACGGATTTATATATATGTGTAAGAAAGAGGCTGTAACAAAATGAAGGAGAGATAATTTTTAGTCACAAAATACATGTACTGTAGAGCATGCACACACACAAAAACACCCAAATGTAAAAGCAATGTTAAACCCAACTGCTGTCACTATAACAAAACAAAACAAAAAAGCAGGATGGTTAAGGTTGCCAGAATATTGCCGAATGGGTGCAATATTTCACTCTCCTGTGTCTGGAGGTAAACATTCTGTAACATGTATTCAGATTCAAGGGAAGCCCTGAGAGTATTTAAATATGAAGAGCCCCCTGGTGGCTACTTCAAATATATTCAAAGAACCCTTGTGTTTATTTGGCTATTCTCTGCCGGGTGCTTTTTCCCAGAATATGACTCAGAACAGGAAAGGAAGAGATGGCACATACAGGAGCTAGTGGAACTGGTAATGGGACCACTGTGTTTTTAAGAAGGTTGCAGTGCAAGGATTTACAAGACTGAGCCTTGACAAGCATATAACCTAGAAAGTAAAAAGTCAGTAAAGTTGTCCTACTAGTACCAGACTGAAGAGGTGGCAAGTATCAGAAAGAATGTGGTAGATTAATTTTGCCACTACATTCTGTTGTCTCACTGATGCCAACTCTAATCTAGCACTTGAATGTTCAAAATGATCTTGCACATGCAACCAGCAAGGTTGAAATGTGATGAAAAAGTAGAGCACGTTACCAACATAATGTATAGCATGTATAATAGACATGAAGGTCTGAAAATAATCGGAAATTCCTGGAGGAGAGGGATCATCCTTTATTTCCACCTCTCTCTTCCCAAAATAAGAAAAAAGAGTCTTCCCTATCTTATCAGAGGGTTGTTGTGGTTTTTGGTGGGGGGTGACTCTAAGCCATGAGATCAACATGGCCTGGAAAGCCCACATTTTGGATGCTTTCAAAGGCAGCACTTGTCCAGACACTGGTCCAATTCCATATACTTTTCAAGGCAAAGGATACCTCAAGCAAAAGTATCAACTGCTCTGAAAATACCTCCTTGGATGGAAGCACATTCAGAGCAATGTAAAAATGGAGGAGCTCCTTTATTGCACTTCTCCATCAGTCTCCAGGCAGGAATTGCCCATCCAAGGGATAAGCACGAACTTTGCCACATTCCTGCTCCTCTATGGGCGTTTCTCTATACAGGATGAAGCATAGCGTGTCTCCAGACACGGCCCTTCCTGTGACAGGACTCTGTAATGGGTTCCCATTTCCCAGATGGGAGGATTGGAAGCTGCAAAGGGACGCTGTAGCACCTTCTGGTCAGCCAGACAGGAGGATCAGAAGCTTCAGTAGCCCTTCACAATAGTTTCCTGTCAGCCAGATGGGAAGCTCCATTGCCTGCAGGTGCAGTGGAGCATGCTACGGTAAGAGCACAGTAAAAAGATGCTGTTAAATCAGCATCTTTTTACTTCACTAAATGCTTTGCTGCTGCTGTGGACTTGAAAAAGCTGGGCATGGGTGGTGAAGCAACTGAGCAGGTCCGGAGGCACCCACGAGTTATGCTACTTTGCCAGGATCCTTTCTTTTGGATGGAGGAAAGACATTTCATTCCACATGCACCCTCACGTAACAGCAGCTATAAGGTAGGAGGCACTCAGATACTGAACAAAAATGTTGCCCAAAAATTTCATTAGTATCCTAAATTTAAAGCAGGCTTCACTGTGATAAGAAAAAACTGAAGGTTTCTTTGGTTAATGTCAAAAATTAATTTCGGAACAAGCCTTCAGTACATTCCCTGCAATTCCTTGATGGGAGGTATACTGGCAAACTGGCCTTTCAGAAAACACAGTGGGAAATTCCTGTAGGAGAAGAATCATCCTTTATTTCCACCTCTTTCTTCACAAAACAAGTAAAAACAGTCTTCTCCATTTTGTCAGAGGGTTGGTTTTTTGTTTTGTTTTGTTTTTTTGGTGGTGGTGGTGGTGGGTGTCTCTAAGGCATGAGAAAATTCAAAATGCAATACAGTATGTGCCAGAGGATCTGCATTTAAATTGCTCCATGATTATTGCCTTTATCTATAAAGCTTATAGGCCACTGAAGATCTTGCCAATTAATTATAAGAACAGAGATCCACTAAACTACACTTGATACACTACTGCATTAGGAAACAGTTCCAATATTCACAATGACAGGCAGAAATTGATTCTTCTTATCTGAAGCACTGATCTGTTTTCTCCCACAATGTCTAGTAATACTTAGCAGTTCCCCTCTGAAAACTACTTCAGGGAAGAACCTATGTTGACAAGAAATGCTTAGAAACACCAATATGAAAAGGTAACAATAGGCTGTAAAAGAGACAAGCAAGCAAGAACTCTCAGAAAGCATCTAAGAAATGGCCTGTGGCAGCAATTATATACTGAAAATCCCATTGCTTCCTCATTCATCATCCAACACTTTCACTGCCATTAAGTAATCCACTTTAATTTCAATATGCCTATTCTCCTGATGCTACAACAGACAGTTATTGTTATTAATGTACCTTTTCACTTTAGGAATTAACTTTAGCTTGCAAACTTGAAAAGGTGGGAACTGCTACAGTAGGTACTGACAGACTAGATTATCATGTGTTTGCATTTCTAGTCATAATATAAATAAAAGTAACTCAGGATGGATCCATTCAGACTGATTAGGAAAAAGATTTTCCTTTCATGAGTTCTAAATACTAACTGATAATGCTCGTATAAAGGGCCCTCCTGGATGAGGCCAAAAGCACTTCAAATTGATTATTTTATTCACATAACTACCAAGCACATATATATATGGAAACATTTTTGCTCACATTAAGGAACAGAAAAATAACTTGATAATGATTATTTTTAGGCCATATGAATTGCCCCTCAGAATTTTTTTTCATGAGAACCAAAAAGGAATCCTGGTGGATCAGGCCACAGTCCATCTAGTCCAGCTTCTTATCTTAACACAATGGTCCACAAATCGGTTCTAGGTATTCTCAAATAGAACATGAGGGCAAAACCTTCACCTCCTGTCAACTCTATGCAAATAGCCTTTAAGAGGCATTCTGACTGCCTCTCTAACCTGAAGACAGAACCTAGGCATCTATTTTAGTAGTAGTCATTGATAAACCTGTCCTCCACAAATAAGTCTAACTCTTTCTTAAAGCTATGCAGGATGGTCTTAATTCCCTTGCCAATCAGCTTCATGGAATGACCTCTGGTTCCACTGCTGAACAATGGAGAAATGTTTTTTCTATCCGTATTTTCCACACCATGCACAATTCTATATAAATGCTGTCTTTCAAGGCTGACCTTATAAGGGAAATATTCCAGTTCCCTGATCATTCTGGTTGTCTTTTTCTGCACTTTTTCCAGTTCCATGGTATTTTTTAATGGGGTCTGCTGACCAGAATTATACGCAATATTCCAAAAGTGGTCTCATCATATATTTATGAAGGAATGCATTAATGCTAGCCAGCTTATTTTCAATTCCTTTCTTAATTACCCCTAGCAATTAATTTTCTTTTTTCACTGCTGCTGCAGATTGATTTGACACCTTTATTGACCTGTCCAACAGAACCTTTGTTAACACATTTACTAAAGTATATCAGATGCTATTCATTTATGGCATGAATATATGAGAAATATTGCTACATGGATTTGGTTATAATTGGACAAAACATGGACAAAATCATCTGGTTCTTGGAAAAAAAGCTAGGGTTGATCAGAATCTCTCCCTATTGGAAATTTGAACCAAACCCTCATGATGTTTAAAAGGTACATTTTTACCTGCAAAGAAAAATTTTCCAAGCATGGTTTGGAAGATATAGGAAAGCCTAAAGTACAACGATTAACCAAAGATGTGATTTTAAGGTAATTACAAGGAAACACTGGAAGGCTCAAGTTATTTCTCCTTATTTGAACAAAAACCAGATCTTTGGAATAGGAAATTACAAGAAGTAACTTTAATTAAAAATAAATGTTTTCTTTAAGATGTATAATCGGAGATGGTGGGGAATTCTGAGAAACATCTTTCTGCAAATAATAAAAAATGAAAAGGATACTTCCTCTCGCATATCTCACTTAGCTTGTGCAGACAATGCAAGTGCTGAATAAAATCATGTTTGTTCCACAGTAATTTCAAACATTACAAGTACACAGGTTTCTACTCCAATCCAGGTAAAACTGTAATGGCTTTCAGATCAGATACAATTCAAGGCAACTAGACATTCATGACATGGCTGGCCCTGAACTTGCCTTTCATGTGGTAATGTCTTGATAATGCATGAAAATGAACTTAAAAACTGGGTTTTTTGAACCAGATATAAAGAAGTCTGAAGGTGCCCTAAATGGTGTGCCAATGCCACTGGGTAGAGAATTCCTACCCAGATCGTTTTACCTCTTTGGGAAGTAGCAGTGCTAAGTCTGAGCCTCACTTGGGTGTGTGTGTGTGCAGGATGAACAGCACTGCCACTGTGACTTTCCTGGAAGTTAGCTGTCACTTCCTCCTTTCCTCCCCCCCCCCCATTGTTACGGTGATTCTGCTTGAACACTGGAGGCTATTTTGCCACTATGCCTCTGAGGCAACTTGCTCTCACCTACATTTAGAAGCAAACATGAAACAAATCCAACAGTTTAACCAATTTCCAATGACGGTTATTTATTCCATGTCTGCAGTCGACTTACAGTACATGCATGGTAGCAGCAACTTCCTATAGAGTACTGATTCTCATGGAGGTAAAGCTTCTAGAGGCTCAGTGAAGCAAGTTGGAAATGCTGGATGATGGGTGGATAGGTGAAAGGAAAATGGTTGCTAACAGCTAGCTAGAAACCTTTTCAGAGTGGACAAAGAAACCTGGATGGAGACATCACAGCAGATATTCTAGGTATCAGGCTAAACAGAGTACAAGAGACCAGATTGAACTGCTTGCACAGAATTAGCTGAGAGGTTCTACCACCGTCTGTGATTCCTACCTAAATACGTATACTTGACAGATCTCCAGCTTAACCTAAGGGATTCTACTAAAAATTAAAAGACAATGGTAAGACCCTGGACAGGCAGGTTTGAAAGGGCAGGGATAGAAAGGTAAAGGAAGGAAGGAAGGAAGGAAGGAAGGAAGGAAGGAAGGAAGGAAGGAAGGAAGGAAGGAAGGAAGGAAGGAAGGAAGGAAGGAAGGAAGGAAGTCTAGGACTGCCTTTTCCCTGGCTGGTTCCAAGACTATTTGCTCCATGGAACACTCATGTAGCAGGTCTAGGAATTTTCTCTTTCCTGAGTTGAGCAGGAGTTCACCCAGTCTATGTGAGGATAATTGAAGTCCCCCATTATAACTACCCTATCTTTTTGGGATACTTCTTTTACCTCCTTTTCCTCACTCTATATGAAGGGTGTCCAAAAGGCAAGCAAAATTCCCTTCCTCACATATAAGTTCTAAGAATTCTCAAAGTTTTCCTATACATTCCTATGTTTCCAATATGGACTTATTACAATTGACTCATTGGCATAAACATTTTTTTTCAGCAACTGGCATAACTAATCCAGGTACACACAGAATTTCAACTATAAAACTAACAGTTCCGTGATAAAAGCCATTCACTATTCACAATCTGAGCCAAAGCATTCCTCAGCCTAAATGCCACAAAATAGGGGAGTGGGGAACAGATGCATTTCAAAACTGTTAGCCCATCTGTGATACAAAATACAATTTCCTTATATAGCAGAGATTTGTTCAATTAAAATGCCATCATACTTACTATGTGCATTTGATCAAATGACCGAACAGAAGCCAATCTGTCTAGAAATAAGAAAAAAATGAACTTTTAAATAAACGAAATACAAGCAGAGAAGATCACTGACTTGGGACAACCATCAGCGTCAGACAAACAAACATTTTAATTCATACCTGTTGGAGTACCCCGAACACGTTCCATCTTTTCCTGAAGAAGGCCGATTTGTCTTTCTAATTGTCCGTTCAGTTCTATTTGGGTTTCATATCTGGTTTTCCATTCATTGTCTTATAAAAAATAAGTAAATTAGTAAACTGCAAGCTTTCCATCTAAAAAGGAGCATTTATTCACAGTATTTATTTATTTGCATTTTTATCCTGCACCATACCAAAAGCTCTCAGTGGGGGGAAAAAGCTATTTCCTTATTTAGCTAAAGGCTGAGGCCTTCAGTGCTCTCCTGAACACATGAACTTGCATCTGATACCCACAGCAATAAATATAAAAATAAAAACAATAAAAATGACATATAAAAATAGGTATTAAAATAGCAAAAATAAAGCATAAGGCAGCACCTAAAGAGAACTAAAGAAGGGAGGAATAGAGAATCTAAAATAAGAACGTTATTAATGTCAAATGTAGTTTGATTGTATTCACATGCAGAATTTAAAAAAGCAGCACTAAGGCTGCTTAACAATGGCGTAAGGATTCACGCCAGTTTTCACACACACCCCAATGGGATGAGAAGTAAAATGCTATAGACTTCTTCAAAAGAAGTTGGATAGGTTTGCTGCACATAAAACACAAAAATACCAAACTGGGCTGCAGTGTATTTCTGGAAGAAGGGTTTGAAAGGAAAGGGAAACTTGGAGGAAAGGGTTTGTGTTTTCTAACACTTTCATATGTACTGCAGACTAGGGGTGTGCATGAATTTTATTTTTGCATTCGAATTTGAGTCAAATCGAATATCTGAAAATTCAATTTGATTCGAATGTTAAAAATCCAAATGTGTGAAAATCCAATTTGAATCCGCATTATTCAAATCCGTACATGTGAATGTTAGATTCATATTAAAAAACACAAATGCATCCTGTTTCCATCTCACATTATGCCCATGAGCGTTTGGTGGGCCACTGTGTGCGACGGGATGCTGGACTAGATGGGCTGTGGCCTGATCCAGCAGGGCTTCTCCTATGTTCTTATGTACATTCGAATCATTTGAATATTCATATCGGATTTTTGGAAATCTGAAATCCGTTCGAATGTCTAGATTCAGATGTTTTAAAATCAGATTCTAATTCAAATGT
Source organism: Aspidoscelis tigris stejnegeri (assembly GCA_023333525.1). Lineage (NCBI taxonomy): Eukaryota > Metazoa > Chordata > Lepidosauria > Squamata > Teiidae > Aspidoscelis > Aspidoscelis tigris. The sequence continues at coordinate 246,916,152 of JALMGA010000001.1, read as the reverse complement.
CAATATTTGTTGCATTCGAATCAGATTTTTTAACTTTCTAATATTCGTGCATATCCCTACTGCAGACTCTAAGCAGGTAAAGGAGGAAAACAGCCTTTCGTATTAGCAAAATCTTTCCTCCATGCAGCCACATTGATGACTTGAAAACTTGCACATTTTGGTTTCACAACAGCTCAAAATGTGAGATTAGGAACCGCACATGCAATTCGCCTAATAGCTTTTATTTGTTAGAGTCATATACTGTATTTTCTGGCGTATAAGACTACTTTTTAACCCAGGAAAATCTTCTCAGTAGTTGGGGGTCATCTTATACGCCGGGTGTTGTCTTCTTATACAGCGACTATATCCCAAACTCTATATTTTAACTGGAAAGTTGGGGGTCGTCTTATACACCCAGTCGTCTTATAAGCCGGAAAATATGGTACTTCAGCAGAGTTTACAAAGCAAAATCACAAAACATAAGACTGAAAAGAAAACAAAATTGTATTCAAAACAACAGGGCATGGTGGCTGTTTCTTCTGAACACAGAAAAAATGCTTCCATCAAGAAAACAAGTTCTTGGGAAAAACTCTGGAGACACCTAACCTGTCCTTTGTGTTTCCTTGTGTTTCACTGTTGGAATAAATGTTTGGCTGCTTTTAAATAGGAATCAGAGGAACACGTAGGACGATGTTTTGTTCAGTGACTGAAACTATCCCATCAACAGTTCTCATCTGATCCTAGATTGTTAGGTATTTAATGGTGCATAAGCTAAAGCACCACTCCACTCACCTTCAAAGACAACTATACAGCAATTTGGCCACATTAAAGTGCAACTGCTTATGAAAACTCTTCCTAGCTATGGGTAAAGGGAGCAAATCCTGACAGAAAATCTGGACTGGAGGTCTAAGGCAGCTGGACAGGGCAAAGGTCAACTTTCCAGCAGCTCTTGCAGCCAACCCAGTGTCAAATGTCATGTTCGTTCACCTTCAGAGAGAGAAGTTCAGAGAAGAAGACCCCAGTGCTTGGAAAACTCCGAACTTCCATGAATTCACTCTCAGGCTCATTCCACTATCTTTCAAGGTAGAAGGATGCAAACAAAATGAAAGCTAATAGCATCTGGTGCAGCTGTAAATTTAGAAGCTGAAAGGTCACAACTGTTGCTCTTTCCCCTACTCACACCACCTCCACCCAAAATGTTCAACCACTGAGCTACAGCCACTGCTTACTGAAGGGTAAATATCAGCAGATACAGCCTGCATTACAACCGACACCTGCCAGAATTCTGTCTTCTCCAGAATCATTAAAAAAGCAGGAATGGATTCCATAAGGCCATTCCAAGAACAAGAACTTACAGGCCCAACCGACAAGGAAAATGTTTAGTTAATTTCTTTTTATGGGACTAAGCAATTACAGGAAGCTGTTGGCCTGCAAATTCCAACAGCCCTAGCTCTCGGTCATTCCTGATAAAGAGGTGCTGTGCAAGTCTTTAGAACAGGCAGTCATTTCATGTATTCATTTAAAATATTTATATTTTGCTTCCCATTAAACAATCTCAAAGCATGTACAAAGAATAAAAACAGCTGAAATCATAATCAAAGACTGTTGGGTGGATATTTCAACTGCAAGAAAGGCCTCTCCAATAACATGCGTTGCACCATAAATGTGAAGAACACTTAAAAATGAAAACTAAACCAGCATCAGTTTTTATATTTAGCAAAGTAATATCACTATTAAACCTATTCAGTCCAAAAGAGTCACCAGCAAAAATTCTTATGATTATTCAGGAAGCAATAAATCAAGGTAAATTGTTTCCCCCCGCAGGAAAACAAGATTCTTCAGAGAAAAACTGAGATAAACCAATGTACCAAAATAAATATAAATTACAGGTACCATATAGGTATGTTTGGGCTGTTCACTGGAAAGAACATATGTCATCCCTCTTTCCTGGCATCATATAAGGTTTAAAAGTAAGGCCTCTGGCTCTCGGGAACACAGTGAGAACAAAGGACTTATCCACGAGCTTCTTAGATTTTCAAAGGCTTTACTTGTTACAAACACAAATAAAACATGAAACTGAACTCTTTTCTCTCAAATAGTTGCTTTTGTTTTATCTTGTAGCATGCTCTCTCTTCTCTGTTGGTTAGCTTTCTGTTGTAGACTAATCTCTGTTTCCTGTGGGTTGATTCTTATATTTTTGTAGACTAAGGCCTAAATTTGTGGACTTTATCTTTGTCAAAGGAAACTGCTCTCTCCAGGTCTGACCTGACTGAAATCTTGCTACACATCTCACAAGAACTGACTAGAGAGGCAGTATCTGACCTTGGATTTTCCCTACAATCCTTTTCTTTTGTAAAGCTGTAGATCGCAATTTCCCTTCCTGCACTAATACATAGAAAAGTCTATTATAACCTTAACTATATATCTCAGAACATTAAAGATGCTCTGGATTGTGTGCGTGCATCTCTGTGTATAGGAGACCACAGAGAAGCTTCAGTAGCCACATCACACTACTACTGTCACCAGTATCTGGGCAGATTTTCAAACTTAAAAATACAGTCAAGACAGGAAATATGGACCAAGAAATGAGACTAAAAGCATCACATAGTACAAGATCTATAGCTGGAGCTCCAACGTAACACAATGAAATGGATAACCTTGTCTATTTGCCCTCTCCTTCGTCTTCATTGGCCGATTTGTAAATAAAACAAATAGCACCACACGCCATGTATCTCTGCGGCTTTATCCTTCAAAGGAATGAAGTAGAGATCCTTCAAAGGAAAGCTCCTGCAGCTTTTCATTGTTTGGGAAAGAAGAAAGCATGGTGCACTGCCCTCTAGTCAGCACCCACAGCTGAGTGTCCAGCACTTGAAACATACCGCAGCAGGAATTCCAAATGCCCTTCTTTTCAGTTGACAGGTTCGCTCTCCTACCTTCATTCTCAACAGTATTCAGGCTTTTCTCCAGCTCTGTTACTGTATTCTTCATTTCAGATATTGAGTGTTCAAGCATGTCTCTGCATCATGGAGAGAACAAGTAGTTACACAATCAAAGAACCTTGAATATAATTAAGATCAAATTTTTAGCTACAGAAGAGAAGGCAAGGATGTGATCCACTTCTGTCTGGAATGCTACTTTGTATTTTCATTAATTAATCTTAATATGATATTATATCACATTTTAAAATATAGTCTTTTTAATGTTGATCTTAATATAGCTCTGTATATAACTGTTCATATGTGATCTGAGTTATAACTTTGTTACAGATTGGGGTTTTGTGATGTAATATATACAGCTGTTTTCCAGTTCACCGTCTACATTATATCAGTATACCAGAGATAGCTATATAATGCAACAGAGCCATCCAGGCAGGAAAAAGGGGCTTCTGCAGTTCTTCCTTGTCATCTCTCCCCATCTGCCGCCCACAAAGCAAGACGTAACCACAGAAACTAAAGAAGATCTTGCCGCCCACATCAGATGCAAGAGGCAATAGCAGGCTCTTACCTGTATCTGCCTGGCTGCTTCTGTGATTGCTCCTCTTGAAAATATCCGTATGCTAGTCAAGTGCCTCTCCATTTCCCTTTGTTTTTCTCACATGCTTGACTATCATCTGGGTAATTTCAAGAAGAACAATCAAAAGCAGCAAACAGACACGGGTAAACATTCAATATTATGGGAAACCAGACACTGTTGCTGGACTTCCTGTAATAGCAATATTTCAGGATGTGGCTTCAATATCCCAACACTACACTGGGAATGCCATAGATATGTGTGGAATTCCCAATATACTCCTGGAGAATCTCAGGTTTTAACCTGTGACTGCAGGTACCCTCAGACAAGCATGATGTGTTATCCCAGTTCAGGCTTATACCCCAGCTAAGAAAAGGCAACTAAGGAAAGAATGGAAAGGATATATATAGGCTGAGAGGAAGCAGGAAGAAATAAATAAATAAGTCTGAGGGAGAGACAGTAAGGGATGCATTTGGCCTCCAGAGTGGACATTGACCATCCTTAAGTCACAAGTCAAACTCTTGATTTTTTGAGCAAATGATAGTGATCCCTGCATTTATTTTTATTTTTTTGCAAGACTTGCTTCAGCTGGATTCTTTATGATGCTTTAAGGAAAAAGCCAGTCCTGTTCTTCTAAGTCTAATTTATAGTCACGAATCCTTCCGTGTCACCAGTGGTTACTGGACTTGGCCTTTCACATCTTGAGCTGAATTAAAAAGATGGTGACTTGAGCTCATGATCCAGGCAGCACCTCATAAGAATCTAATGAGAGCCCTGCTAGATTGGGCCACAGTCCATAAGGCTCAGTATCCTGTTTCACACGATGATGCACCAATTCCTTATGGGCATCTCAAACAGAAGACAAAAGCAAAACCTTTACCTGCTCTCAACTTCCGGCACATGGCTTTGAAAGGCATCCTGGCTGTCTCTTCAACTTGAGCCCTTTCTCACTTGGTCTAATTCTGGAATGTATCTTGGGATAGCAGTCTGTTGGCCATAAGCTAATGCAGATTGCAGGAAGGCCCACCTGGTGCCTTCCACAGTGTGCAATAGCATGCAGATAGCATACATGATAGAATAAGGCCAAGCGCAGAAAGGCCCCTGGAGGGCCTTTCTAGTAGAAACTGATACTCCTGTCCTCCATAAATTTGTCTAACTCTTTCTTAAAGCTATCCAGGCTGGTTGCTGTCCCAAGCCCCCAAATAGTTTACTAAATATCCACTCTTGCTGGACTTTTCACAGTATATATTAGATATTAGTGCGTTGTGCTCTATATGAAAGGGTAAATTCACTGTCCCTGACAGCAATCCTAGAAGACAAGACCTGAGAAGGGACAGAGGGACAAGTGAAGATTCTGCTGTCTCCTATGGTTTGCGCCAATGTGCCTTTCTTCTGTGTTCTGTAAGGACTTCCTTGACTTCAGTTATAAGAAAATCAGAATCAATCTTTATTGATTAGTCATTTGATCATATCAAATTTATACCAAAAAAACCACAATCGTATAAAACATCCAAAGCCAAAATCATAGATCAAAAGAAAAAACACACATAATTATTTGTCCCTTACAAGACATTGCATTCAATTCAATGAATAATCATCTATATGGAACAGCCTTAAAAAAACCTGAAGCTACTCTATATGTCACCAGAACATTTTACCCCTGTAGAAGGCAAGTCAATTTATGTTCTGCATTCCAGTGGGTCACATTCATAAAAGAGGGCCCAAAGAAGTTAATCTAATTGAGGAATACAATGGACAAACAAGAAATGAGAAAAATCTTCAGCCACTGATGCACTGCAGACACACAGTTTTTCTTTATAAGGTATCTGATGGTTTCTCCCATGGCACCATGAAGTCACAGTTATAATAGTATATCATGTTGTGCCTATGACAGGGTCCATAATACATTATAAACAATACAAACAGCACATCAAGATGTAAATATTTTTTTTAAAAGACCAGTGAGTCAATGCTGGGTACAGAAGGTTCCAGCTTCAACCACCAACACTTTCCCCCACCCCCAAGAAGGAAAAGACTTCCATGTTGTTGCCAAGACAACAGCACAGGTGTACACACTTAGCAACCAGGTGCTTTTGCTTTTATAGTGGATCTGTCTTAAGTGGGCAAGCACACAGCTCATGAGGCATAAATAAATAAAAAAATAAAAAAGTCCTCAGTCCGTTCAGCTGCATTCACACATCCAATGCGGCTTCAGTCCACTTGCAAAGTGAGAGAAAGCATCAGTAATGTGACAAGCTGATCTCTTTCAGTCTTGTATAACAGAAAGCCCACTTTTCGACTAGATAAGATGGGAAGAAACACTCCGCCAATATCTTTTCTTGCTCTGAAGATGGAGTAAAACTTTTATGTCAATACAGACTTACTTAATTTTAAAAAGGCTGCTGGTAGGGGAAACTCCTAGGAACCATTGCCTCTGCTTTCAACTCCTTCTGAATGTTTCTTTGTTTACCCCATTCTTGATTTTTATTCTGTTTTTATACTTACATTCTAATGGGAAGAGGAATATAAATATTCTCACTAAATAAAAATATACTGAGCTGCTCTTCGTGCACGGGCAATCCACAGAGGCAAAAGGAGTTTTAGGCTAAGGATACACAGAGTCAGACAAGGTTTACACATCCGCCCATCGAGGCTGGAGGGCATATATTACACTGGCTGCTGCCCATGGGGCTCTTCACTTCCACCAATTCACTCACTTCATCTTCTCCTCCTGTTCCAGCTCCAACACGAGCGCCTGGAAGTCGGTCTGCTCACCGCCAGCTCCCGCTTCCTCCATCACCGCCGCGCCGCTTCTCTTCCCTCCCTCCCTCTCTCTCTCTCTCTCAGCGCCGCGTCCCTATTGCCTTGGAGATGGGGAAGACGCCAGGCAGCAGCCAGCCAGGCAGCCAGTCGTCGCCGGCCACGGCCAGTCATGTGGCGGGGCCCGTTCGGAGCGGTTGCCTCTCCCAGCTCCAGACTGTTGCATCACGAGCGAGCGTTCGCGGGCCGCCGGCTTCAGAGAGAGAGAAAGAGAGACCGTCGGGTAGCGCAAAGCTAGCGGTCCCGCTTGCGGCCAGCAGGAGGCGCGCGCGCCAGTTGATAGCCTCTGTGTGGGACACAGCAGAACTAATCAATTGGCCCGCGGTGGTCAGTATACTCAGTTTTGTCTGTGAATCTTAGGGTGGGGATGCGCTGTCGATCGACGAAAGGGTTTAGGGGGCTGAAAAAAAGAGCCCCAACGGTATACACCGGTGGTAGCCATGCCCTAATATTTGCCAGTGAGGCCGTCCTGGCAGTGCTACCCCCTCATAGCTCTTCCATGGGTGGGAATGCATAGGAGAGCATTCTGTCATAACACCCCGTTTATGGAACAGTCCTTTAAGATACATCAGGAACCTTCATTGTGCATGTTCAGATGCCTAGTGAGGATGCATCTTTTTATCCTGACCTTCAGTCGAGGGAATATAATTCCCTCCCAATGCATGTACTGGCACTGTTTCAGTCCATCTATTTATCAGCTTTTATAATGATTTTATTGTGACCTGCCCCAGGACATTTGGGTATAGGGTAGTACAGAAGTCTAAATATATAAATATGCACATCTGATCAACAGCAACAGGAAGCATTTGGTTGAGGTTGTGGCCAATAAATGAAAGTTCTACTACTTATTAAACACAAGTTTCACAGACTTTTCTCATCACTGACAATCACTGATTACCATATCTTCACTGAATGATTGTTTATTAGAGACTACTGTATTATTATTAGATGAAGGTTAAATCACAAATTAGGAGTCAATCCAGATAATTCCAAAGGGTTCATAAACTTTTTAAAAACTTCTTGCAGGAATTCAGCAGGGTTCATTGTACCTTTCTTCTGCTAGCAGAGGGAGAAAAAAAAGAATCCAAAATATTGCACCCATTAAAGGCAGCAAATCTATTACTGAAAAAGGTAGGTAGTATGTGTAAGATGCATCCATATTAAAACAGATATGAAATATAGTAACAAATGTTTCATAATGTATTTCAATCAATATCTCAACAAATTCTCACTGTGCCATACAAAAGAAAATGCAGATAACCAAATAATTAATTTAAAGTTTATTTACAGTTTAAATCCAGAAGATTTTTCAGATTTTAGCTCTTTTAACTAGTTACCTCTAAATTCTATAATGACACTTTACCATTAAGAAGGTTAATAGCCAAATAATTTTTATATTAGGTACAGCTGTAGTGCAAAGTTAGGAATCCACCATGAAATACACTATTCCTTCACAAGGCAGCAATGTTATATTTTTTATAAAGATTTAACAACTTACAATGCAGTGATTCAATAATGAAGTCCTAAGACAACAAAGCTTTGTGCAAAACCGAAAACATTTCTTTAGTGAAGTCATAATATTCAAGCAAAAAACTGTTCCCAGATACCAAGTGCAATGAGGTATAGGTCTATTTAATAAATAAGCAATTTCATCAGGTTTGGTTAATTCTTGAATAACAGTTTCAATAAGCAGTAGTATTCCAGTCTTTGGTTTGCTTAAGAATCTGTACTATAGATATTTTTTAAAAGGATGAAGATGTTTACTCAGTTGCTACGTTAAAAGTGTTGTATTCTATTTGATTAGGCAGTTTCTTATTCATTTTTTTAAAAAATGTTATTCGAAAACATTCCTATAAATACTCTGCTGTTACAAAAATATTCCCACTTTACATGGAGATAAATTCTAGTGTTCTGGTTCAATTCAAAGAAAGGCATCTGAATCCTCTGTGGAAGATTAATCCAATGGCATATTTCTATCATCTACATTCTACAGTAATACAGTAAGACTGGTGTATTACAGATTTTACAGTAATACTGAAACCTTGTGCAAACCAACTAGCTTTCAAGTTTAGTAAGTTTAGAAAACTTTATAGTTAGAAAATCTTGTCATACCTACTAATTTTTTAAAATTAAACATCACAAATTAAGGCTTTGTACATTTTATTCACAATGGGTCACCATCTTTTTCTTTCTTTTCTATAATTTTGTATTCGTCCAATACTGCATGACCTGTTTCCTTTGCAGTCTTCTTCACGATAGCTTTGATTCCAATGTTGTCAATATTAAATGCTGCCACACCTATATTGATAGCAGAACTCATTGCATTGTCTGTAGCATGCCCAGCTTCATTTCCATACCTTCAAGAAAACAGGGAAGTAAAGTACTGATAAAACTTTTCTACCAGGAAAGAAAATCTATAAAACAATGCACACATACCATTCCTGAACAGTTGATTAACATTTGTTTGGAAAACCTAAAATCAACACATAGAATAGTTTGATTCCATCTTGAACCTCTCCATCAAAAGCCGAAGTGACAAACAGCAAAATGATTGAAGAGCATCATTTTAGTTTTTATAGGGCTGCTAATCTGTAACTGATTTAAGTTACATCTACTTCCCTCCATTCATTTTGTACTCAGTCTTTTGAGCCATGATGCTCAAAATCAATATTATACAGAGAGTTACAAAGGCTCTTTTTTCACTTGCTGATTTAATATTATCCTCAGCTTTCCACCAGGTGATATATATGAGCTGTAGGGGAGACCTATCTCAGAATGCACACATAAAAACTTCCCAGTCACAGTTTGCAAGTTTTCTTTAAAGTCTAGTGTACTGTTGTCTGTACTTCATTGGACAAGACTGGTGGGTGCTAAGGGAGGAACTGCCATTGCATGCACTCATGGAACTACCACTGGCTAGTGGAATTATTTTCGCTGCCAGAAAGTTTCACAGAAGAATGCTATCCAAGTCACTGTGAGTTTTTCAAGTCGCATGTGCAGACAAATTACAGGAAAAGAGTTGAGAAAGCTTAAGAAATCTAAAATCTACTGTGCCAGTGGAATGGAAAGATGGCTGTAAAGGTCATTTCATCTGCAGAAAGTTGAGTGCATATGAAGGTTTTGCCTTCATTTTCTGCTTGAGATTCCCAGAAGCAATTTGTGGGTCACTGTGTAAACCAGGAAGCTGCGTTAGATGGGCTGTGGTCCGATCCGGCAGTAATCCTCTTATGTTCTTAATCGTAGATTGTTAAAAAACTGAGGAAAGTGCAGTGTGAAAATAACACAGTGTAAAACACTGCATACATACACTAATCTGTTTTCGTTAATGTTCCTAGGGAATTTAATTTTAAAATCAAAACTATAAAAACTTTATTTTATTGCTTGAGAATAACAACAAATGCAGTAGTTGTCAGCCTGTTTCTTTAAATCTCAATGGAAAGAGTAGAATCCAAACAATATTTTCTCCAGTTTATGGATTACTTAGCAGCCTTATAATTATTACCAAAAAGAATAAAATTTTATCAGATTAGCTGGAATAGTAAACTTTCAGTTTTATTAGTTTTTATCAGGATATAATGAACACCCAAATTACAAGGCAGCAAGAAAAAGTATTCACACCATCTTAAAACTTTGTATAGCACAGTCAAGAGCTTGCAAGATTAAAATTATTGTATCTAATGCTGACAGGGAGATACAAAATGCAAGTTTTACAGCAAGGTAGTTTGTTTGTTTAGCTTATTTTATTCCTATGGCAGCTTTTAAGTTTGGGATTCAGTTCAAATAAATTATTCCAGGCTATAAATCACGGATTGCTTGAAAGTGCCACTCTTAATTGTGCCACACACTGTGCTTGTAATTGGAAATATATCAAGAATGACAAAGCTGGGATATCCATCTGCTGTCATAAGAAAAATGTAGTCAAACCAGTACACTCAAACTGAATGAATCCTCTTATGAACAGATTCCAATATGGGTTTGTTCCTTGAAAAATTCTCCCATTCCTCACAAAATATGGTTTTGCAGTCTCACACAGATAGATGGAGTGAATACTCAATGTTAATAACAGTTAGTTGAAATAACCTCAAGTTACTTATGGCTTTTGACTCTTAGTCGCCATTGAAGGCTGATCTTTCATTTGTATATTTTTAAATCTAAAATAAGAACAAAGATTAACATGAATTCCACTGCAGAACTAAGACATGTTCATCAGCACTTCCCACAAGAAATCTGGAACAAAAACATTAAATGCCCTACTATACAGGACTAAATGGTCCACCTAGTTCTGGACACTCTTCTTACGGGGCTAACCAGATGCTTATATAGGCAGCCCACATGGCAGAAGCTGGTACAATACTAGTAACTTTGCTATGGATCTTCTGGAAATCGTTCTTATGTTCTTATGTTCTTCAGAGGCAGTCCTGAAAAAAACACATTACTTAATCTTTCTTCTCCATAACTTGCCAATGCTGTTTGGTTCAACCTTGCAGCCATCACATTTTGTGACAGCAATTTTAGAAGTTTAACTATGTGCTAGGTGAAGATGCTCTGAAATCTTATGTTCTTTGATATGAAGTCATATTTGTAGATGGGCTAAACTAGAATGGATTCTTTAAAAATAAAATAAACTGGCAGAGAACACTTTCCAAAAGTTCCCTTGTTGACAACTAGAATTTTAAAAAATAGTTTAACCATTTAACCCAGAAAAAAACAATTCTAAAACTTAAAAAAAAACTTTTCTAAGGATTTTTCCCCAAATTATTCATGCATCTTTTATTCAAATTCAAATAAAACCTTCCAGATATCTTCCAGAACTCAACTTGTACCCTGTTCAGATCTTACTTGTCTTTGTCTTCCATCTTCTTTCTCTAACAAGATTAAGCAAATGGCTGTTCAAATACTTGACCTAATGTTTGGAACGTGATTTTTTTTTCTAATTCATAAGTCCCACTGGGCAGCATAAGCTGTGAGAAGCAATATAAACCTCACTTACTTTGATTTTCTTTTGATTCTTGAAAACTCTGAAACTTCATGCAGTCCCATTGATTATCACTGAAACTCCTAACTCCCCATATCAATATCAGTTACATTCCTGTAAGTGTTTCACATAAACCACTGAAATACACCATAACAAACATTTGTGTACACTTTTTGTCACTTAAATTAGAAATCGCCCAGGGTAACACCAAATACGTGCTAGTAAAACAAACTAACTCTTTATCATCTGCTTATTTACCTTCAGCCCTGCTCCTGAATGTCTCTGTCTTAAAACCAAGTTGCTTCATAAATCATTGCAGCAAGGAGCTTTTCTGGACTGGGAATCTGGAATTTAAGGGAAGGGTTGCTTCCAATGCAACCTGATCAGTACCTCTTCACCTCCATGCTTGTAATTTTACTTTTTAAAGTCATGAGTGCAGGCCAGTCAAGGGATTAAATGACCCTTAATCCTACTACCTGCATCATATATTCCGGCGTATAAGACGGCTGGGCATATAAGACGACCTCCAACTTTTCCAGTTAAAATACAGAGTGTGGGATATACTCGCCATATAAGATGACCTCCGACTTTTGAGATTTTCCTGGGTTAAAAAGTAGTCTTATACGCCAGAATATACTGTATTTCAAATCAAACCTGCTCTATGTTGGGAATTTACAAAAAGAAAAACCTTTACTCAAGGCTAACCTCACAATTAACGTATACTATGGGCAGTTTGGATATGAGGGAGATATAAACTGACAGCGGATCTAATTTTGAGACATACACCTAGAACTCTGTGATTGAAATGACACTATACTTTTTTTTAGAACTGTGACAGTTCTATATTTGGATAGATGGAATTTCTGCCATTATTAGCTTGAATCCAACTTACTGTTGCAATATATTAGGAAAAGTTTGCTTACTTGTGCTTAACAGTCTGAACTGTCTCTTTAGAAACACTTTTTGCAATGCATTTTGCAGCAGTTTCCAAACCTTGCCATACTGTTGAAAATCCTGAAAGAAGAAGAGTCGGGTTTTTGGAACTGGGCAGCAGCAAAGAGGCTTTTTTAAAACTGACACTAAGCATGCAGGAAAGATCTTTGTGCTACCTTGAACTCCACTTGCTGCTACAACCAGAGCCCCATCAAGACTAGACTTTCCATCTTTGCTTTTCTTCAGGGTCTCTGGAACCAGTTTGCTTCCATGCTTCTTGACATGAGGGGCCAATTCTCTACCAACACAGTTTGCTATGGAACACACACCTTCAACTAATATAGAAAACATGATTAAAATTACATTTTAATTTTGTTCAACAGGTATGCTGTCAACATCAGTAGCCTATTGAGGACGACAGAAACAAACTCTAGAGTGCCAGCTATGGCTTTTCAACACCATGTGTCTGGTTACAGTGAGGTGATGATGGCCGAAGGGAAGAAGGTAGAAGCATGTGGGTGTTATAGGTATGGTGGTATGGTGTGCAACAGAAGGGTAGCTGGTAGCTGGAACAGAAGAAGGTGAAAGAGGTTAGGGTGTGATTGGAGGCTGGCAAACCATTCATAGAACTGTCTTTCTGGTTTGAGATTCAAATTGCCTGTCTGGCTTGCAGTTCTTGTTTGTTATGAACCCAAACCACAAATTTCCATTTGTGCACATCTCCACTCTGAAACTAAGCCAAGGAAAACAATCAGGGTATTTATTTTTTTAAAAGTTTAAAATCTCCTAAGCAGCCACATTTTCAGGTGAGTTGGGTAACAGGTAGCCAATGTCATGCTCTACTATCCAACCTACTGGCCTTCCCAAGGAGAAAGGGGAGCCAGGATTCCAAGTAACGATCATTTCTTTTGAATACAGGCTCAGTGTTTCAGCATCTGCAAATTAGAACTTTATCCTCACAAATGAGGAGGGCCACTGTATTGCTTTTTCTCTAATAAGCAAACTAATTATAAGCAAACTATGGCAGCCGATCCATCGGTTGAGAAAACGTCTAGTCCTGAGGCTGAGCAGGGTGGGGATGAGTAGATGCTGGCTGACCATCTCTACCATCATCCGGTTTGTCATCAATGAAGAGAAAATTCAAAGTAAAGAGAATAGTAAAATTCCAGCAATAAGAAACAAACAGAAGAATTGGAACTAAAGACCTCAAGTGCTTGCTTTTTGCTGTTCCCTGTTCCCTCCCACACCATTTTCCTTTTGTATCTTGTCTCTTTAGATTGTAAGCCTGAGGGCAGGGACCTGTCTAAGATTAATATAATATTGTAACCCGCCTTGAGACCTTCGGGTATAGGGCGGGATAGAAATACACAAATAAATAAATAATTAGTGTATCAAAACAAAATAAGGCAACAATGAAACAGGTAGACAATAGCATGAAAATGTCCAGACAAGATTTGTACTTTTGCGCTGCTTGTGGACTTTATGCAACTGGTTGTCACTGTGAAAAGAGGCTGCTGAACTAGACAAGCAATTTTTATGATATAAATAACTAAGCTTGATGCTGAAAAACCGGTGCTGTTTCTACTGGGCAACATAACTGAGAGAACCAACTTAACTGAAAGATTTCAGTATAACAAAGAGGTCATTCTCATTTTTACCAGCAAGGCAAAGCACCCTTCCTGGGCAGTGGACCATATATTGCTTTAATTTAACCCCAGGATGAAGGTTGCTTACCCTTGACAAATAAAAATACTTCCTATACAAGTGGTCAAAGATTCAATCTCTAGCATTTCTAATTTTAAGAAATTAGGGAAGTGGTAATCAGGAAACACCTCTGCAGAGCACAGCAAATTGGACTATATCATGCCCATAAGCTTCCTAGATCCTTTGTTACTTTGAGATGAAAAACTGTGAAAGAAGACAACTTAAGTTGACACACCAAAGAAGTTAGAATATTTGTAGACTCTTGGCCATGGAATCAGAACATTACAAAACTCGTTGATCTTAGCTCATTTTCATCCATTCAATCCATACATTTTTCAGGCATATTGATAAAATAAGGAATTCATACCATCTTCTTCAAATTCTGCTTTTGCCTAAGGTTAATGCATCCCATACTGAGATTATCTCTTAGTTTCACAGGAAGCTGTACACTTGAACTAGTTCCAGCTAAAGCGGAGTCATTATTTCATGTCCTTTTATATTCAGTCGTAAATCTTGGACCCAGAGCCACCAAGGTGTAATGGCTAGACTAGGCTAGAATAGGAACAGGATAAACCAGGGTTCAAATCCCAGCTTGGACATGACCTTGGACCAATGACTTGTCCCTCAGCTACCTACTTCGTAAATTCTCATGCAGAGAAAATCAAATGGGGAAGAACAACATTCATTATCTTGAGTTTGTTAGAAGAAATATATAATAGAAATTAAAAATAAATTAAAACTTTTTTTTCTACAAATGATCACTGGCTTTTAAATCAGAGTGTATATCAAGAATTAAAGGGGGGAAAAGGTGTATCAATTAAGTACTTTAATCAAGATAACTTACCTAAGAACTGGCTCACTTTGACAGCACCCCCTGTAGCCTGCTTTGCCACATGCAGCCCTTTTGCTACTGTCGGGTTGACTTCTAGCGGCTTCTCCTCCGGTTGGAGGTGTTCTCTCAGTTTAGAAGCTCCCTTGTGGATTGCCTTTCCAGTGAATTCTGCTCCTTTGACCAGGCCCCAACTCACCCAGGATGCCCCTTTTAGAAACAAGCAGTAGTTTAGTTAATGTAATAACAGTATCAAGATGGAACCATGACCTTTAGACACCATCTCAAATCAGATGCCATTTGTTCTTCATGAGACCAGTGATGGTTGAAAATCTCTGTCCACCTTCTGTTAGAATCAGGTGAAAGGAAAGCCTTTGCAGCCATTTGCCTTTTGATAAGGTGAGCTCTACGAAGCTCTAATTGATATCTATAGACAGATTTGGGATTTCTTTAATTCTGCTAATGCCTTCTGAGGCAACTGGGAGGTGAACTGTGCTTCACGGAGTACAACAGTGCTGCCGTTATTTGTGTTGGCTAGATCTCTTTGGGAGTGGCTGTAACTCAGAGGTAAAGCAGATTACTGTTAGTTCATAGCTTCTCCCCAGAAGTAAGCAGTGGCAAACCACTTTTGCATTTCTTAGAAAAACTGCCTAGAGGGGCCTGCAGAGGTGTCTATGTAGTCAACCAGAAGTCAGTCACAACTCAGTAATGCAACAACAACAAGATCTCTTTAAAGTTAGTACATATAGTGACAATAATGCTTTCATGTTATACCCTAGCTGGGAAGATGGCACCACAGGATCATCATTTCCTCCTCACCCAGGCTTAAGAATCACAAAGGTTTCGGTATTATGGCTTTTTCACATCTTAGAAAAACTAGAGTATGACACTTAACAGGCCAGGAGTGGTTGTCCTCCACAATAATAGCAGAAACTGATGAAAAGAAACCCAAATGAACAAGAGTGTTTGAACACTATGCATTGTTGTTTTTCCCTCACAGACAAATCCAAGTCATTCAGAAACTTTCCATTTTTACTTCTGAAATGTGTTCTTAGTAGTATCCCTTTGCTCCACACAAACTGCACTATCAACTCCATTAAGTCCCACTGCAAATAATGATCAGCAGTGGGTTGCAGGCCAATCTACTGAATGAGCTTTATGATCCAAATAGCCATTCAGATTCTTGGATAGCTTAGAAATATACTGAAGAAGGACCCTCTTCAGTTTAAATTTATACATACTCATATGAACATGTGAATAAAGCTTTTATATGCAGAAAGTACCTGACAGGATTCCATGGGCTACTTTTTCACTCCATTCAGGCAATGCTTTTTCTCCCTCTTCAGGCACTGGTTGAATACACACCATCTCACCCAGATTAACTGCATCACTTGAAGCCTCTGCATGCTAAAGATGAATTTCGAACCAAAACAACGAGAGTTAACTTGAGCCTTCAATGGCTTTTTCATTGTAGTCATCATGTTTCCCATTTGAACTATAAAAGCTACTATTTTTAAGATAGATGGGACCAAAGATTCACTGAATGTCCTGTCAATAGCTATTATATTATGAAAGGCAACATTACAGGTATTTTCCCATAAGGTTACTAGGAACTGATCCTAACTCAATGACATTAAGTTCAACTTGTAGCTTAATTAAGGACTCCTAATTTGATCACTTCTGCAATCACTTCTAAACCACTAATAAGACTTCCTAATGTAACCACTTTTATACTAAACTGTTCTACACTTGGCTTCCATTAGCCACCCTGAGTCATTTATAAAGCTGGTGGAATAAATTCATAAAAATAAAATAAGGATTCAATAATTTCCCCCAAATAATACACTGTAGATTTTGCAATGAGTAAAATTCCTCAGACAGTTCCACGCTTGGTCATATAGTTCCTTATTAGCTTTTAGCTAGCAGATGAGCAAAACAGCATAAGAAGAACTAATTGGGATTACCCACTTAATTGTCCCTGTGATTCTTCTGTATCAATGTGAGCTGTTCTTACCAGGCATTTGAAAAATCAATACTTTCCTCCCCCTTTTAAACTACCTGTTACTTGTCTTGGAAGATTTTTTTAGTAAGTAAATTCAGGTATAACCTGCTTCTAAAGTTCATCTTACACGTTCAATTTAAGAGAAGCTCTATTTCTTCATACTGTATCTTTTTCTAGTAGGAGCTGTTTTAAAGAGTAAGTAATTTTTACTGCCTTCCACATTTGCAAACAGAAGTGTAATCATCCCATTTGTCCTCAGTTTTACACACTGGCACAACCAGCATCAGAAAAAGCTCAAGCATGTGATGCTGCCTTTTGTAACAGAGGCCAGTCAGCTATCAGGGGAAAATGTTAGATTAAGAATTAGGCAGCAGTTTGTGGTTTTCAAGGGTTGCAACAACAAAGATGTTACATTAAAAACATCTGGAGTTCATTAACTGCAGAACTGATGCAATTTTTTATTGTCAATAAGCCTTTGTTGCAGACATGTTACTGGAATAAGTACATAAGGATCTTATAACACAATGTCAAACCACCATTTTGGATCTCAGCATTATTCTTCATGTACTCACAGAACATATATTATACAGTGGTACCTCAACATACAAGTGCCCTGGCATACAAGTGTTTTGAGATACAAGCCGCCGAGCGAGTGATATTTTGCTTTGAGATGAGAGCAAGATTTGAGATACGAGTATGTAAATACAGTACAGTACATAACAAAAACAACTGAGGTGGTGTTTTGGGAGCTGGAATGGATTAATGGGAAAATTGCTTTGAGATACGAGCGATTTGACATAAGAGCAAGGTTACGGAACGAATTAAACTCGTATGTCAAGGTACCACTGTAGATCGTTTCTGCAAAATGAAAAACAAAGACAATTTGTTTTGTCTCTCAAAATTTTGGACTCCTCCCTTGACTTTGTATACAAATACTGAACATATGGAATTAAACATATGGACTCCTACTAACAGCACCTCCTAAATATAAGCAACTGGTGAAGATTTTCAGTGAACTCCTACATGTTCCTTAAGCAAGTGATTGAAAAATGGAAATATTTGGTTTTATTAATAGGCATTTATTTTCTGGAGTTCTTAAGAAGTTGTTACTAAGTACATTTTGGATAGGTTGGTCTTTTCCTATATGGCCTAGAACAATTCTCTCCATATACAGATAAACATGCAAATCCACTCTTTAATATTTTGTTTGTACCCCAAACACAGTGTTTGGTGTCATGTGTGTTTTATAACACAGGTATTTCTTACATCACAAAACAAAGCATTTTTTTTTAAAAAAATTAAGAAATATTAATTTAATAAACGTTTGCCATCATGTTGACACTGTAACCTCAACGTTTACCTTGGCTCCGAAATCAGGTCTCTGTTTTAATAGATGCTCAAAAAGCTTTTTGTAAAGTCTTGAGAATTCTGATGGCAACCCTATTTCCTCAGGGGATCCTGGAACCTGTGGTACCGTACCAAGCACATTGAAAAAACCTGAAAAGCGTATAGGCTGAAATAATCTGTGCTGCACTGCTACAGTCATTCAACAGCAACACCACTGAGTGTTTGGAATAATCCCTTCTTGTCAACTTCATGCAGGTAGATTCAATGAATCACTAAGTTTCACCATGGTCGCATCCCCATTACAACCTTATTCGGTTTCAAACCGTTTTCAATCCTCGCAGACCCCACGTCAGTTTGGCTTTGCCCCAAAGCGTTATAAATGTTAATCCTCATTTCAACAGGTCTCAATCTGGTTCATGCGCTTGAAACGTTTTACATTTTTTACTGTGGGAACCCTTCCGCATTAAGGGATGAGAGTTTCCCTCCCCCAATAGCTTGCTTCCAAAGCAAGCTGTAAAATCCACCCCTTAAAGCAGCAGCCCTAGTAGCAATCCAAGCAATCCACTGTAGCAATCCAAGCACTTCACATCTGATAACGATCTTGCCATTGAAAGTTCTGACCTTTAAAAAAGGGAAAAGGAAAGCAGCTGCAGGTTTGGGGAATGTATGTTTTAAAGGCGGTGACGGTGACAGGCGAAAGGGGCTTGAGTTGCTGCTGCTGCTGCTGCGTGCCCTGAGCAATGAGGAGAGGAGGGGAAAGAATTGCTGGCTGTCCGCTGCCATTTTTCTTCTATCCAGGCAAGCAGCAGCCACCCAGCCAGGCTCCGTGAAGGGGTCCCTTATGGGTGGCGCATTCACGCCAGGAGGAAGAGGACAGGGCAGCCCCAAAAAGCGGTTTTTAAAAAGTAGCCACTGGAGTCCCCCCTTGAGTCACATACGTCCTCAGAATCCGGATTGAACGCGATTCTGGCTGAAAGTAATGGGATCAGGCCAATTCGCGTTTGCATCCGGTTCTGTTATTTCGGTTTAGGGAAACTGGATTAAGCTTCTAATGGGGATGCGGCCCATGTGTTTGTAGAACATGTAAAATTAGGTTTTTAATTTTCGCTGATTTTATTGGGACATACCCTAAACCCTTCGGGTAAAGAGCAGGATAGAAATATAAATAATTGGAAGTTCAACTCCTTCAATTTTTACCGGATAGAACTCTAAAACTGTCTCTCCTACAAACTTCCAGAGTAGGGCCATGATCAGGTTGCATCTGAATATTCTTACATACTATTATTTTGACAGTGTCAGATTTTTTTGTTGTTATGTGTCTGCAATGATTATAGTTTGCCATACTGAAATTATTCTGGTATTTTTTTCTACTTCAGTGCTAGCCATGTTCTACATTTTCAAAAGAATTCCCCAAACTGGTGAATAATTTTCTTTATTGTGTTCAGTGAACCACATAACCAAATTAATAACTCACCCAGGTCAAGTACTAGTGATTACAGTGCACCATTTTGTTTTAAAATCGTTCTGGTGGAAGAATCTTTAACTTCTTTGTTTACCTGCACTCTGAGGTCACACATCTGTTTCAGCAGATCTTCAAACAGTTCTCTGACGGAAGCAGGAAGTTCTGAAGATAACACTACCCCCACATAAGATCCTGGCACCTGTGACATCATGTTAGGAAATATGTAGACTCCTGTGTTACAAGACAGCGCAGGTGACTGATTGCACATGAGAGGATACAGCCAGTCACAAACCTGGAATACAGAAACCAAAATGATATTTTGAACAGAACACTGGCTACATCAATGGATAACACATTAGTACTTTGGAATATTCAAACGCAATAGTTCCAAGGAACCAATGTAATTGTGTGCAAACCCAGTATCACGCTGCAGCTGTTAGAAACTTTCACGGTGCTGCCACCTCATTTGTATATAATATAGCTTTTACAGCATTAGAAGTAACCTCAAAAGCACTTAGCACCCTGTTATGTTTAATATTATTTGTACCCTAGATAACAAATGAACACGACAGCATTCACCTCCAGATTTAAATTCAGTACCAATAAAGGTAGAGATGAATATGAAGTTGTTTCAAAAGGATGTGTGTAGTGAAGGAAAATAACTTTCTACCTCATGATAGCATCTGCTGAAGCAAACAAAATACACAACAGATATCTTACAGTTGTAAATAATTGCTTATATCAAGCCATACCTTCTGGGTGTTATATGAATCAACTGCATGGATGGCTGAAAATCACAAAAGTAACTGCCAAGATTTTCCAAAGATGTAGAATGAGATTAAAAATCCTTTGTGTAAGGGTCCTACCTTAAAGACCAAAATAGGCATCTTTGTCTCTATTTTGTCTTCATTAAAGATTTTTAAAACCCATTTTTCACTAATTTCAAAGCAATTCAACTCATACTTCAAGACAATTATTCTTGCATATGAAGTTACTGTCCATTTCTAACTCCAATCATGGGTGATGGGAGTTGTCAATCAAAAACTTCTGGAAGAACCCTGGACAATCTTCTTTGCTCCACTTTATACAGAAAAGCCTGGAACACATTTTCATCACATAAATAGTTCTAGCCAAACCTTTGGGATTTCACTGTTATCCTACATGAACAGAGAACATTCTTTAGAATACCCTCCACAGTGCATCCTTGTGTGCCAAAGGGAAAGACTGGCAATGGAAAATAAGCGTTCAGAAAGCTTGTCTGATGCCGTCTGCCTTTACGCTGGAGAAGCCCTTTGAGAAGACTTTCTGGAAAACAGTTTCAGAATTACAGTTCCCTGCCAGCAAAATCAGCGTGCTTCCAGATGGCAAAAGGCAACTGTGAGAACTAAAGAATATCTTGCATTTGTCTCTTGCCACCCCTGCCAGATGTGGGAGGCAATCTGAAGCTTTTATTAGTATCTGAAGGCTTCTTTCATTATCAATGGTCCTGCAAATACCCGAAAGTCAGCCAAGTGCCCGCCAACTTCCCTTTGGTTTTTTTTTTCTTCACATGCTTGGCTGGTTTCCAGACAGCTGAAAGAGTAATGATAAGGAAAAGACCTGGCAGATAGGTAAGCAGCATCCCTATTACTGGAAACCTGGCATTATGGGATATTATGAAATATCGACTCGATATCCCAAGACATTTATGTGTAGCATTCCCAGTATAGTCCCTGGAGAATCACGGGTTTTAGCCTGCATGTGGAGGTACCCCTAGAGGAGTTTTAGCTTTTTGGCAACTGCCATCTTTTAAATCCTTGGTTAAGAGCTAGAAAATATTATGGCTGCAACACAGACAGAATTTTTTTTAAAAAAAATTACCTGAAGAAATGCAGGGGGACGATTCTGGGCAACTGCTGCCTCTGTATCCAAGAACTTCACAATACGAAGATATCCAGGATATGAAGGGGCACTGACTTGTCCATCAGGTGTCACATAGAAGATCTGCACCCCATGAGGAATGAGGAGCAATTCATCAGCATCTACTCCTAAACTCTGAACAGGAGGCGGCTGTGTGCATTTTGTGTAGAAATCTTCTGCCACAGATGAGAACTCCCCGGAGTCTGTTCCATATGAAACGGTAAAATGCCCATCAGTAGCCTCAGGAGTATAAGCAGGAGGTGCTTCACTGGGCATTGCTGAAGAAGGACTCACCACAGGCAACAGCCCTTGGCTTGGAGACACACGACTTCCGCCTACTGCAGATGGCTGAGATGGTAATACCAATGAATCTGGGGCAGGAGGCCTCTCTGGCTTTTCTTTGGCTGGAATTGATGGATACAGCCTGGGCTTTTCCACAGGAGACCTTGCTGCCTCACAACTAGGTTGCCCATTTTCACCTAAAACACCTAAACGAGTGTTAACGTTTTCCAAAGTCTCTCTCATTTTTTGTTGCATCTGCCTGGCAGACTCCCACCGAGCTCCAGTGCACTGAGGACCTTCAGATGGGAGGCTGACTCCCCTGCGCAAGTGGTCAAGGCCTTGCTGGTAGTACTTTCTTGCTTCTTCTTTCCGCCCAGCTTCATCAGTATTCAGGCCTTTATTAATAAACACAAATGCTTTCTTGTATTCTTCTTCAATTGCTTTCACATTTGCATCCTCTTGCAAAGCTAACTCTTGTTCTTGCTCCATTACTGCAAACTGAAACATAATATGAGTAAATGGAGACAGAGTACAAAGGCCTTTAGTCAGAAGGTATCTATTCTGTGGGTGTCAAATATTAAACACAAGGCACACAGTTTCACAATCACAATATTAAATGTAGACAGCTGTTTTACTTATTAGATTTGTATAGCCATCTCTAGGTACTGTAGCTTACAAACAAAGCATACAAATAAAAATCTTATCATTAAAAGAATAAAACAGAAACAAATTTGAAAACAAAGCAGCCAGGTATATTTCTAAAATGTCTCTATGAAGAGGAATGAAAGTTGAGTAAAGAGCCCCTCTCTTTCTCTCCATGGATCTATCATTTTACTCTGAAAGTGGAGTAAAGAGGGGTGAAGTCTCAGCTGTCAGCCCAATCTCTCTCTCTACCCCCCCATCTATCCTTTCACTCTGAAAGGGGAGTGTGATGCCTCATGCCTATTTAATTTATTGTGAGTTGTTTGCAATGTATTTAAAAGTACTTATTAACTGTAATGCCTTTTACTACAAGATCATTATAAGAACAGGTAAGCAGTGGGCTAGGCTTCTCTAACTAGCATAGGGGGGAATGGCCCACAGGTGCAGCCAATCAGGAGTCGGCCTGGGAAAGAGCCAAGGGGAATTCTTAGGCAGCCTAGGGTGTTAGGTTGTTGAACACTGTGTTATCTGAAGACTTATTCTATTCAACTATACACAAGAGTTGTAAACCAGTAAAGACTAAGACTTCATGTTTATAAAGAAGAACTCTGACTGTAGTATTTATTGTTAAGCTCCGAAGATCACCGAGGAGAAAGGGATCCTGTAGCTTTAAACTAAGGGAAAGCTAGCAGGAGAGAGGGCGCCGTGAATGGCTATTAGAGATGCTCTCCACTTGTAATATTTATGGAAGTAAAGGGAATGTGGTATGCTCTTTAGTGTGAGGCTGGAGAGTGAAGCAGCCAGCACAGTCCTTTTGAGCGAAAAGAGTTAAATTGCTTTATGAGCCCTAAATAGTTCAGAGAGGGGAGTGAGATCTGCCTAGGCTGAACGGTGCACCACAGGGAGTAAAGAAGGATGAAGTCTTAGGTGTGACCACAGGAGTAGCTGGGTTATATGCTGTGGTTGCAATGGTCGTCAGAGCCCTTGCTTTCATTAGACGTTAAGCTCTTGGAAGAATGTTGCCATGAGGAAAGGCTCTACATCTTTGTGCTCTGTGGATGGAAGAAGTGCAGGAAATTGCATTTGAAGGGGTTGGAGTAGCACGGTTCCATAAGCCCTACCTAAGCGCCCACCGGAGGGTGATCAGGCAGGCCATGCCCCCCACCCCGGGACGGATCTGCAGGAATAAGGTCCTGGCTGAGCCCGATCAGAGGAGTGAGGGCCAAGCCCCCACCATGTCTTGCACCCTACCAGGTCAGGACATAGCCCCAGGGGACTGAACGCCAGTGGGGGTGGTGCATGGGTCGGATCCATGCGGCCCCACCCCCTCCCAGTCCTGGCGCACAGAGGCCCTATCAGCCAGGCCAGGCCAGGTAGTCCGATCTGCCTGACAGAGGGCCTGGCTAATCGGAGGGGCTTTAGGCCATGCTCCTGCCGGACCCAGCACCCTGGTCAGATCAGATCAGGGCCCCAGATGAGGGGGGCTTGCGGGGTCTGATCCACATGGCCCCACAACCCCCCCCCTCCTGGTCCCAGTGTGGTGCGGCCCTCTGGGCCAGGTCATGCTGACCGAAGGGTGCCTTGAAGGATCTGCCTATCATCCCAAGGGCAGGCCTGGCTGGGCCCTATTGGAGGGGCCGTGGGTAGCGCACCCGGTGCCATGCCAGAACAGGGCTCTGCAGTGCCGGATGACGGTGGGGGTCTCTGCAGTGTCCAATCTGCTCAGCCGTGCAACCCCCGTCCCTGACAGGGTGCAGGCTGGCCCTCTTGGCCAGGCAACATCCCCAGGGCGATTGACACTGATTCAATTAGCGCTGGGCTGGGAGGTTTGCCTGTGTGGGCAACATGTGCTCCACCCACCATGAGTAGGTAGACAGAAACAATGCAAATGGTCTCCCCACTGGATGCTTCAGGTAAACCCAGGGATGGGTTGGGACAGGTGTGGAGCACAAAATCGTGCTCCACACCCCAGATACAATTAGCACAGCTCTGGGACAAGCTGGGATGCTTCTGGGTGGGAACAGCCTCCTGCAAATGCATATCTGTACCAGAGCTGTCCTAATTGCATGCCCAAGGCCCTAGTGTGAACAGGCCTCAAGTCACCTCTGTCCAAAAGGGGC
The DNA here is from genome assembly GCA_023333525.1 of Aspidoscelis tigris stejnegeri. Classification (NCBI taxonomy): domain Eukaryota; kingdom Metazoa; phylum Chordata; class Lepidosauria; order Squamata; family Teiidae; genus Aspidoscelis; species Aspidoscelis tigris. The sequence goes on along the minus strand of JALMGA010000001.1, from coordinate 246,891,648 downwards.
CTTAGCTATCGAACCAGCCATAGTTGGGATTAGGCACTCTTGGCCACAGCCTCCACCTGAGCTTTAAGCATCAGCACAGAGTCCAAGAGCACCTCCAAAATTTCACCTGTCCTTATCACGCATTTCTTGTTAACTCCAGCAAAATGTCTACATTTGAGGATTCACAAGTTACACAATCAATTAATAGCTATTTAATCCCCTAGAATGTTCAGTAGGGAACCAATTCAAAATCTTGTCTCTTAATGATCTTCCACAGTATTTTGCAATTTGAGAGATTTCTAGTATCCTCACAAAATAATATAATTGGAATAATCTAGTAGGAATGCTTTTCCTAGATAATTCCATTTCAGACTGCTGGCCTGAATGCTCCCCTGCTTTTTTTTACTTGCAAGAAAGGCAGCATGCATATAGACAGTTTCACCAATGTAACCTGAAGTTTTATCCCCAACCATGCTGATTTATAAACTGGCCTTTAAAGTGATCTTAATAAAAAAAGAAGGGGGAATCCTTCTGGCAGTTCTTATGCCATTTACGTTAATTAATTCATATATGAGAACACGTGGTTCCAAGATGCAAGACTCAATGTGCTGAATCACGCTTAGCTAATTACTCTGAATTAGATGTGAACCATTCAGTCCCAAGGAAAAACTAATCCTTTACGGCCTGTAAAAACACTGGCAACAACCATTATTGTATCTATGAAGACTAATGCACTGTGAGATAGTAATGCTCCAAGAACTATTAACAAAACCTCTTTTACAATAATAAATATGTAATCTGAGAACAGGATGATTTGAAGTATAAAAGCTTTGCCAAATATACAGCTGCCAGCTTGTGATGATTCAGGACATGATCAGCTCTCCATTTGTGAACTAAAGAGAAATCAACAGGCAACAGATTTCAATGCTCAGCAGCAAACCTCAGCAAGCATATGAAAGAGGAAAGATCCTGGTCATATGCTTATGGTGGATTTTAGCCAGTAGTACTCTTCTAGAATCCAGAGCTCAGGTTTAACTAAATATATTGAGACAATGAGTAAACATGCCTAAATACACTCAGAGGTCATAACCTGCCATCACCTTGCTAGAGCTAAGTAGATAGACTGGCCACGTATAACACTTCTAAGCTTAGCGTTGTAAATATAGTAAACAGTGAATTCTTTCCTTCCTTTCCCATTCTCCTTTGGAATTAAATATTTCACAGCAAAGCAACTGTATTAAGTCGTATTAAGTACAGTTTGGAAGAAAATAGCAACCTGTGGCTCGCGACCCTTGGGGGGTGTCGAACTACCCTTTCAGAGGGGTCGCGATGAGTCTCCCCCCTTCCCACCCCATCTTCATCCGAGCTGCCCCACCCCCTTGGTTGGGGGTCTCCACAACATGAGGAGCTGTATTAAGGGGTCGGGGCATTAGGAAAGTTGAGAGCGTCTGATATAGCGCTTTATTCCTTGAATGGGAACTCGCCCCTATAGTGGCACTGGGTGGCGATTACTCAAACATGCTGGATAAGGATATAGTATCCTGCCCTTATCCCAAAGGATGTAGTATCCTCCCCTTAGCCCTCCCAGGCTCTCAAACCGCAAACCAGGGACTATGACTAGTCATTTTCTCTCTAAGAGTGGATTTTCTGAGTTCAATCATGCCAGAAGGAAGCAGCCTGTGCCCGTGCCGGCGTGTGCGCCCACCCTGCAAGCAACCTGACGCCGGAGGAGCATTGAAGAAGCACGAAGCGCGGCCCGTAAACACGCGGCGGGGGGAACTTCAGTCTCGCAGAGTAAACTGCCTTGGGCGACCCCGCGTGGAGGGAAGCCTGAGAGAGGGGGTGGGGGTGGGGGTGGGGGTGGGGGTCTGGGGCCGAAAGCCCCCCCCCCCCGCCGCCGCCGCCGCCGCCGCCGCCGCCGCCGCCAGGACACGAGGAACCCCAGGAACCGCAACGCCACTTGGTTCAGGCGAAAGCGGGGAACTTTTCCGACTCCTCCGCCTTCCCTCTACTCACAGGCAGCAGCAACTCAGCGGCACCCAACCAGCCTTCCCGCCCGGGCTCAGCAAAGCGCGCCGCCTCAGCCGCCGCCCCCGGAGCTGAGAGAGAGAGAGCGGCGCCCCTCCGGGAGCCGACCAGGCAGCAGCTGGAGTTTAAGCGTTGCGGCTGCTGTCAGTACCGTCTCGCGGCCGTCCCGGCCCACGCCGCGTCATGTGACCCTCTGCCGTTGTCAGCTGCTTGTTTTGATCTTTCATCCCATTACGAAGTTTCTGGCTTCCCCGACAGCAGCGGCCATTATGATTGCCGCCGGCAGGGGGAGCGCTTCATGCCTGTGGCCAACGTGACCTGTCATCGTTCATTCTCGGCGTTTTGCTTAAAGAGTGCGGGAGGAACGACAGTTCTTTATGGGTGTAGACAGGGGTGATGGCAAGACGCTTTTGCTTGCGGGTAGGGACGTGTCTTTAGACTGAGATCAGACAAAATAAGGCTGTGGTCACGCCTAAGGCTTAATTGAGCTCCAGTCCGCTTTCAGAGCGAGAGAGTACATCTGCAAAGCGACCTGTCGTTTTCGTTCCACATTATGGGTGTTTTTCCACTGTCACTAGAAGTACCCATTAATGGGTACAAAAATGCCATTACGTATCCATTAATGGGTACTTAATGGGTACTTTTAGTGACAGTGGAAAAACACCCTATCTATCCCCGAGGTGAATTTTCTGAGTTACTTAAAACTGAAAGGAAACAGCTCTCACTCTGAAAGTGGACTGAAGCTGGATTAAATCTTTGGTGTGACAACAGCCTAAAAGGGGCGCTTCAGAGAGAACTTTGTATGTGGCAGTCTTGTTCCCAGCCCTTCTCCAATCGACCTTTGGAAGACAGGTGAGAAGGCTCTTAAATCTGACTAAAGTAGAAAGGTGTAGAACAGTATGGAAACTCATGATGAACTAGTATCTTTCAGTGAAATATTTGAGATTGGAGGGAGTTGATAACATGTAACGATTTAGGCTGATCTGAAACCCATGCATTGAAGAATTGAACAGGAAATCTTTCCTAGATCCGGCTGAAATGGTATTTTTAAACAGATAGTTAACATAAGGATGATGTTTAAGGCCCCCTTTTTTTAAACGGTACAGGGGACCAAGTAGAAGGGGGGCTTAGAACAGGGAGTTTGTATGTTCTCTGAGATTTGTATGGTTTGCGTTTCACTTTGAGTATTTGCTTGTTTTGTATTTGTTTACATACATATAGAAAATAATTTTATCCAACTTTTTTGCTGTTAAGATGCATTTCATACACTTCAGAATAAACACGCCACAATTCAGCCTTTTAAATATAACTACTCCCTATATGAAGAATAATGTTTGTTTTCCCTTAGTTCTATTAATTTGCCCTCTGTCCTTGGCTTATGCTCCTGGGCTGGGAAGATAGAGCTGTCATCTGATCTTGGTCAATCAAGCTTCCTTGTCCTTGGCAGGGTTGCTCCTTATTCTTAAAAAGGATGGGGGGGTAGATATGCAGTAATTTTACTTCTTATAAAAATAAAACATCTGGCCCTATGAATTTGGATCTCAACACAAACCTGTCTTAGAATTGCTGTGTGCCAATGGCCAGAGAGAGGTCTGCAATAAACCCCCTTGCCACTAAGCCACTAGTTGCCCTGCTGTGAGTGGCAACCCCAGCACCCCCTAATGGCAGAGAGCTATCCAATTCCGAGTATCCACGGTGCTGTGGAGGTTTAGGCACTTCAGGCTAAACATCCCCCCCCCCCTAGCTGGACTGATTTACCAGATAAATCACCTTACTCAGTGTTAATAGTGAACCCAAATAAGTGGTTTATTTATTTACATGAATAATCAGAACAATAGATAGTAAGGATGTTAACTTAAGATGGGCTTAAATCATTTCCAGTTACTCGAAATACAACAGATATAAACTTCCCTCCTGACAGCTAATTTTGCTGTAGAGCAGTGGTTCTCAACCTGTGGGTTGTGACCCCTTTGGGGGTCAAACTACACTTTCAGAGGGGTCGCAACAAGTCTCACGCGGCCCTCCCTCTCCCCTCCCAGCTGTCCCTGCCCTGTGGTTGGGGGCCTCCTTTAATGCATTAAGGGGTTGCAGCATTAGGAAGGTTGAAAGTAACCTGGAAGAATACAGTAGTAAAACATATGAACTTGATTTAAGGGCATTTTTGCCTTTACATTTAAGCCATTGCAAACAAATGGAAATTACCTCTGCAGATTTGAATGGCTCATCTCTTGCAGTTAATGGTAGAAACATCTTCAAGCGAAGCTCTGTTCTTGGAGACTGCATGGGTATAGCTCACACAGTTTTCTTGGCAACAACACTGATGTGATTTGCCATTACCTTCTTCCAAAGAGATCCCAAGGAGTGGGGCTGAAAATAGGACATACAAAGCCAGATATTCTGTCACCAGATTGTGCTCTCTGTTTTATATGTAATAGAAAACATCCCAAGGTACACCACAAACTGTAATAAAGCTTTCAATGGAGGATTTTATTTACCTCTTAGAAAGCAGGCTTCTGGAATCAAAAGAGAAGAACCCAACTTTTCAGCAAATCAATATTTATCTGCAGCAATATATTTTTAGAGCTTTTGTCAGTAGATGGCAGTCTTTTCATAGCAGCTACAAAAGGCCAACAGGATATTGCCAGATTTATTGGCCAATTTAAGAAGCACAGTCTGATATAAAACAAGCCACAGTTCTCTCAAAGCTGTTATTTAGAAACGGTTATCAATCAGAACTTCCTTACACAGAAAATATCACATAACAAAGTTACTGAAAATAACTGAGACCATAAGAACATAAGAACATAAGAGAAGCCTTGCTGGATCAGGCCACAGCCCATCTAGTTGGCAGCGCGCAAGCTGGAAGACTTTTGGAATGGGTGCTGATGTGTCCGGACAGCACCCACTCCATCTGTCTTCCCGAATCCATCCTCCCCATGCATGTGTGGACTCGCGGGGGTCCCTCAGATCCGTCACTATTTGTAACAGATCTTCAGGAGGACGGCTTGCTGAAAAGTGGATCTTTTTAGATCCGCTTTTCAGCGGCAAATGTGGAAACACCCAGGGTGAATCGATGAAGTGGGATATTAGAGGAGCAGGCTTTTGAACTTTCCTTAATGGAAGTGATAAGAGAGTAGGGGGAAAAAATCTTGCCAAATGTCCCATTGTCATATGGTGCATTGATGGAGGAGGGAGAAAGTGGGGTGGAGGAGGAAAGTGAACAGGCACTGGGGGCTTCAGGCATGAAATATGAATGAACAGGCAGAAACTGAAGATGACGAAAGACTAGCGATGTGCACAAATGTTTGTTTTTTTGCATTCAATTCGTATTGAATCCAATGAAGATTTGTATTTATTCAAGTAGATCCCCTTTGAATGTGGTAGGATTCGTATTTGATACGAACATTCAATCCCGTATGAATCCCATACGAATGCATACAAATCCCCTACAAAGCTTCATACAAATGTTTCAAAACATTTGATTGGAATTCAAATGTCGATCTTTGAATGAGCCAACATTCAATTCAAATTCTAATGTCCAAATTCGGCCAAATCTGTACAAATTTTTGAATGTTATGAATGTTTGTGCACATCCCTACTAAAGATGCTTCTCTCCTTTTTATAGAGGGGTTTTGGAAGTGTTTTGGTAAACAACCTTCTGTTACAAAGTATTCTCTGGCATTCTGCGTGTGCTTAGAAGCCCCAAATCTTTTGAACAAAAGGTTAGGATTGATGGACTTGTCACTGGCAGGTGATCCTTAGGGAAAGGGAGATGAACAAAGTTGATCTTGATATAATTGTTTTTATTAGGAGAAGGTAAAAACCAAACAGCAACTTTTGTTTGCTGAAACAAAGTTAAAAGGGGGAACTGGTAAGAATGGAAGCAGCTAGAATGGAAAGCAACAAAGTAAACTTACGTGGGATTGTCATGGTGAAAGCAGGCTTAGAGCAGGACTGAGGAGGAGGCCTGGCAATTGGGGTCGATTGAGGAGCAGAGTTGTGGAACTCCCCTCCACAGTTAAGAGAAAAAGATTTGTTTATTTAATGAATCAATCCCTTTAATTCCTCCAGCTGAATCTACCTTACAATAAATTAATCCCAGTCAACTGAGGCGCCTGAGGAATCACAGCTTCCTTTTCACAAAAACAGAACAGCAGAGGTGGCTGTTCCACTGTTGACATGGACAGAAAAGAAGGCTCCTGCACCTTTAATAGTTCCTTAGAAGAAGGAATTTCAGCAGATGGCACTGCGTCATACAGACATCACCTGCTGAAATTTCCTCTTCTGTGCACTAGTTAAAGGTGAAGAAGCCCTCTCTTCCCATCCACCATCCACCCTATTTGCTGTATATTTGGGTTTGCTCAGGAACCTTTTAAGAATCATTTTAAATAATCTCAAAGTCCTGATGTAAATCTTACTTGAGGCATCTAGTGAATGAATCTTGAATCTACAGTATTTGAACTCTTTTTAATGTATAAACTAAATGACCTTTCTTTCTTTCTTTCTTTCTTTCTTTCTTTCTTTCTTTCTTTCTTTCTTTCTTTCTTTCCTTCTTATGTTCTTAGTCTAACAAATATTATTTCTTTTCAATGTCAAACTATAACACAAGCATTTATTCTTACAGGGAGAACATTATGCTCTGAAAACCTGGTGCTTTTTTTTGGCATCAGATGCTCAGATATGTAAATTCAATTATAACAAAGCAGCTATTAAAATTACTGCAAACACTGTAATTAAAAGCAACATCAAGGCATGTTTCTGAGGAGTATACTCTTTCAAGGCACTAATTCCAAAGCTGGATTTACAGAGGGGGAAAAAAGGGTAATCTAAAAACACTTTCCAAAACAGCCAATTTATTCATATACAGTAGGGATGGCTGAAAGTGTGGCTCTTCATTGTCTACTGTGGCTGAGCTAATGGGAACAGAACAATATCTGGAGAGACACAGAATAAGTGAGAAGCTTGAAGGAAAGACAGAGATCCTACATGTTTAATTGTTGCAAAGAAGTGAGTTCTTTGGAAGCACTACCACACAAGGATCTACAACGCATTCTCTATAACTTTTAAAGATGCAACACTTCTTTTTATCTACTTCCCTACTTCTGATAAAAGTCCATGCAGATTCTTACAAAATATCATTCAGATTTATAAAACTGAAGGCTCCTGGAATCCAGATGGTGCGACATGGCTTTGCAGCAGGTAAGCTGCACTTTTTCTCTAACAGGGGATTTTATTCCACTAATCTGGATACTGCCTAAGAGGCAAACTGCTAGAACGCTCTAGCCGTCCACCCTTGCAGATGGCTAGGGCATTCAAAACCTACCCTAAGTGAAAATGGCAGCCCAGATGCAGGCAGGGCTCTGGTGAAAGTGCCTGCATGGTGCCATCACCAGGGCAACCTGGTGACACAACAAATCATGTCTGCTCCTCCTCTGCTGCCAGTATAAGTATGGTACAGTTTTAATTGCACGTTGCTTATACTGTGTGTGTGTGTGGGGGGGGGGAACTCCAGCATGTCCAGAGCTGTTGTTAAGAAATGGTTCCGCACAGTGCAGATGCACCATGTGGGAGTTCCCCATGCCCTTATGTAAAGGCAGTGCAAAAAGGCTGTTTATCTGGAAAAATATGTTTTTGCTTAGTTGCAATATCACAGGAAAATCTCAGTGTTGTAGAGTCTTGAATCTTTGTACTGTTGCCAAGAAACCTTCAAGGATATGTCTATGGCCACCTCCGGATAGCAGATGGATATCTTGCTAGGAAGCAATAACGTGGGGTATTGCCCCCTTGCCATTATTGTTTCTAGACAGTGTTGTGGCTGGCACTGGCATTTTTGTGCTGGGCACATCTGAGTGTTCAGCTGGTACCAAGTACCAAGAAGCACACGCACCCACCACTGGGCATGCATGGCCATCAATTTCAGCATCCACAGATCTGCAGTGGACAGAACAATGATTGGTAGTCCTTCAAGGTGAATAAAAGCACCATTACTGGAAAACTTGGAGCCCATCTAGTTACAAAGAATCAATTGGGAGAGATGTGTATATATGTAAACATAAACTACACGTTCCATCTAATTTCCCAGTTTAATAGGAAATTATGAACCTCTTTAATCTCAAGTTATCTCAGGGTAGAATTTCTATGTACCAGACAAGTGTAAAAGACTGCGCAATTCAGGACAAACAAGCCCGTTTCCTTTTGCCACGTATACGGAAACATAGGCTGGAACTGAACCAGGAAGTGTTCTATCAAACACAATTGAACCAAGTGGTTCAATTTAAACTGTTCTCAAATGACCTCATCCTCCTCTTTTATCGTCCACAATTTAGGGTTCAGTCTAAAAACAGGTCAGTTCATCCACATCTCTATTATACAGACAGAATCTTAAGCTCCATTCTTGTTTGCTTAATATTTTGTGGCAAGTTTTTTTTCCCAGAGGTAGTTTTAAAGAGTTTCAGCATTGTCTTACAAGACTTTCAAGTTTTTAATGCAAAATTGCAGGTCACTTATTAAATATAACTGACATAAATAATGTCTAAGATGTTCTGTTTTCTTTGGCAAGGCATATAAAGATTGGAAGATTAATCTTCCAATTTAAACTATAGCCTAAGGCATTGGCTAGATGTTGAAATGACTCCTTCAAGATAGTTTATGATTCCCTAGAAGAGGCTTAAATGGAGATTTGAAATTCCCAGAATTTATACAACTTTTCTGTAACATCAATAGTTACCTTTACGATATAAATTACCTAGGCATTTAGGAGACTGTTATGGATTCAAAACAGAAATGCACAGAGTATCAAGGCCATTTATTAAGAGTTCTTTAAATGATTTTCTGTCAAGGTATGTCAGTTATAAAATGCAAAACACCTGTTCTCCAGAGAAGAGAGACGCTGCTCATGGGCATTTGGATTTGTATTTTCTGCAAATATCAGTTCTCCTCCTACTGATGTTAAGATTTCAAAGATGGTACTTGAGGTGGTACTTGTTTTGACTCAGTTCTCAGAAATTGAGAAAGAACCAGATCTGAACGTATGGTTCTTTGATGTGTCAACCACTTATCTCTTTTTTAGTTTCTAACAGCTTAATTGTAAGGTTGGCTTGTTTTGACATTTAAGTAGCATCAGAAAACATCCTGTGAGTACCCACTCGTGCTATTACCTTGCTAGTGTACTGTGCATGTGTTATACCCACTGTTCTGAATTGTGGTTAAGGCTGTGCCATCTTCTTGTCTGGATCAATTCATTTGTGGTACCTTATTCTCTGGGATGAGGATGAAGATTACTGTTTGTGCATATCTCTTGTTGGATCCCTTCAGGGTTTTTTTTTCACTTTCTACAGCCACAATGTTGTACATCTCATATTAACTGCAATATCAGACAAGGGGAAGTATTTCTTCATCCAGAGGGTCTATGGAATTTGCTGCCAGAAGAGGTGGTATCAGCAACCAGCCTAGATAGCTTTAAGAAAGGGCCTGACAAATTAATGCATGACAGGTGTATCAATGGCTACTAGAATGGATGCCTACCTACTATGTCCAGGCTGGAGAGACAGGCAGGATGCCTCCAAAGGCCATTTGTTGGGATTTGAGAGCAGGTGAAGGTTTTGGCCTTTGCCTTCTGCTTGAGATACCCATGAGCAATTAGTGGACCACTGTGTGAGACAGGATGCTGGACTAAATGGGCTGTTGCCTAATCCAGCAGGGCTCCTCTTATGTTCTTATTCTATTGCATGAGTTCATCAGTTTCTAGACACATCAACCATAATAATACTTGTTAATCTATATGCTTTCTTCAGTCCTTTTATTAGCATGACTATTATTATTTTTATAACTAGAATACGCATATACTGATTTTGCTAAGTATTAATTAGCTTTATTAAATTTCTTGATTTTTTTATCTGTTTATATTGAATGATTATGGATTTCATATATTTTATATTATTTACCTTCTAGTTTTTATCCTTGCTTGCTCTAGTCAGCATGTTATTGACTGTTTGGCTTCTTTTAGCTACATCTTAGGGGTGGACATGATCAACCTCTGGACGACGCCTCTATCGCTAGCCGTCATGCAGAGAACACATGAGCTGCTGGCATGAAGTTGCAGTCTTGTGGTTTCCCGATAACATTATGTTTGAGTTAATGGTCTATGTGCCATTGACCTGACTATTATTGCTGTTTAAACCTGTGGGTCACAATGCTTTGCTCATCAAGGTCATTTCTGCACTTATCTTCTGTGCTCCAATGAGAACTGATCAGTTGGAATGGGTCACCAGCTGGAACAATCCATGTATCCCACATTTATATAGCTATTCTGGAACAACCTTCCACACTGGCCCTGAAGTTTGTGTGAGCTTTGAAGCCAACCTCTGTGAGCTCTGACAGTGAGGAACAAAAGTTCCTGTATTGCATGACCAAAACAGGTCCCTCTGGTAAACCAGACCACAGAGGTGTGTGCCTTCCACACCATGGTTCACTTTATCAGGAGTTAGTACACTGGTAGAATCTTTTTAAACAGATCTACTGGTCTACTGGACTAGATGACCATTTTGGGTCACCTAGTCTGGCCTATGCTCCGTTCAGTGCAGACAGAGCATACTAGCATAGGGCATGACCTAAGGTAGACCCCTGTACTCTTGTTATACCAGACTTCCAGAAAGGCTACAAGACAGCTAAGTTCTTTTCTTCCTGGTGTGTCAACAGGAAAACCAATTTTCAGTTGATTTGGTCTTAGTAAATAGTTGACAGCTTGTAAAAAGTTTTAATACGTTCTAAAAGAAAGGTTTCATACAGTATGGGGGAAGGGGATCCCATTTTACCATCAATGAGGGTTCAAAATTAACAGCTAATTCTCTTCTTGTCTTGTCTGTTCTGGATTTAGTATCAGAAACCCTAATGATCTCTATTTCCGGTAAACCTTGTCCGCTGATCTACATGCCATTTTGAACAGGAACATTTTCCCCCCACCCCTACACAAATACTCATGTTCACAAAGATCAACAAATGAACACAGAAAATCCTCTGGGTAAACAGTTCCTCATGAATGGCTTTTGCAATTGTTAACAATATGAGTCAGTGACATAGCCTATTTACTTTAGATAAAAGTGTATGCACGCTAGTCAACTTGCCAACTCATTTGTATAATCCCTGATCTGTTTTAAACTCTATAAACATTTAAGTCATGGGAGCCATAATTTTTCTTTTGACAGTTCAGTTTCTTCTTGGGACGTGATTGTGCACAAATTTATTTGAGTTGGGCAGAGCTCTTTGCATTAGTTTGTTTTAGTTAATTATCTTCTTTCTGGGAGTGGAGTTTTAGATTTACTCAAAAATCCATTGCTTTGGAAAAGGTGTTGAAAACTTCAGTGCATGAATTCTATAGGATGCAAAACAGCTTTAATTGTTTAACCATTTTTACTCATGGGAGGATAGAAATGCTGGGTATGGGGAGAACTTAAGCTGTTTCACAGGAAACTGTGGGAAGAGACAACAAACTTAACAATAGTCCACATATTGAGGACAGCCATGGTTTATATATTGTTTCTCAAACAGACTTTGGGCTTATCTGCACTGTGCCCATAGGCCAGCCCAAGAGACATAGTTGGCCACTCCATTCCACCATAGTGTAGAAATGCAGCAGTCTAGAAGAGCCCATGCCCCCTTCTAAGAGTGTTTTCGTATTCCACATCCTTGGAACACAAAATCAGAGCTGGAGGCTGCCATCTACATTGCAAATGCTGGCCCCTTCTAAATGTCATGGAAGAGTGATCTCTCCTGTCTGGGAGCGACTGAGTCATGACGGCAACGGCTATGTGCAGTAGGCCATTGCTAGGGCAGTGGGCAGTGTGGTGCGCAGCTGAAGTTGTGCTGCCCTGAAGTTGTGCTGCCCTGCCCTTTGCATGGAAGTAGTATGAAGGGTGCATTCAGGGCTGTACTAGGAGGACAATAGTGCTAATGCTAGATAATTGTGCTGCCCTACCCTTTGCATGGAAGTAGTATGAAGGGTGCATTCAGGGCTGTACTAGGAGGACAATAGTGCTTCTAGTGCTAGATAACTATTGGCATTGGGTGGTGGTCCTACATGCTTGGACTCCAGAATGGAACCGGCTCCATGCTGTTTGGATACTCCACCCTTAAACATCCCCATTCACCAAAATGTACAAGGGTCCTCTAACAATTCATCCTCACCAGATGTAACTCTGGAACATACTATTTTGATAATGGTGCTATATTCCATTCCAAGCATAGCTACTTACAAACAGTCTATAGAGCGTCCTAGCTTATAGACTGGACCAGCCACCCACATGCAGACAGTTTAGCCATGCAGACACTCAAAGGTCACAGTTTGATACACCAAGCCCTGCACAATTTAACAAGGCACCTCAAAGCAGCTCTGCTTCTGGCCACCACACCCAAATACCCCCAGCCAGCAACTTTGGAGGCAGGCAACTTTCTTTCCCGGCCTCTGAAGCTTAAACAGAATGGGTTGTCACGATGCAGACACAATGCAGCAGCACATCCCACATTGGAATGGGTTGCCTAGAATGGACTGTTGCAGCATGCCATACAGAGTGGAAACAGCCATTGTTTGGTGGACTTTCCTACCTGAGGTTTCTTAAGCTGTAACCAGACACAGGAGAAAAAAACCTCCCACCTCTGAGGCAGTTTACAAAAAGCTTTGAGATGGGATTGTTCACACACCAGCCAGCCCGTCCCCCCTCTCCTGAACATTGTGCTAGAAAAAACAGATTCAAGAAGGCTTGGGAACATGAGGGCCACACGCTATTCTCCCTGGGGTGCCCCTTTTATTATGTCTGAATAGAGCCTGTTAAAAAAAGGCAGGTGCATCTTGCTTTTGTTTCTCAGGGGACATGTCTCCCTGATGTCTCCTCATAAACAGATACTTTTTCCTGTGATCATGATCTCCATAGTTCTTGATTGGTGCACTTGTGTGTAAGTCCTGATTAGATTCCCACCCCCAACTTGCTTTTTACTTCCTTAGGGTGAGTTCCCATTCAAGTAATAAAGTGCTATATACAACACTATTTACAATGGGATTTACATCGATATGTAAAGCACGTTAAAAGGAAGCAAAGAACATCTGGCAATCGGATTCAACCCCGATTTTCTGTCCCCACTCTAAACACGTAAAACAAATCCAAAAACGGATTGGGGAAAGTGATTCTTTCCTCTCATCTCCCCATTGCCCAGGGCACATGGCAGCAGCAGCAACTCAAGCCCCTTCGCCGGCTCACCTCCATAGCCAGCATCCCCAGCAGGGGTTCCCTCTGAAAAAAGCAACTTGGCTGGCTGGCTGGCTGGCTGGCTGGCTCTGCTGCTGCTGCTGCTGCCCAGACACACACACACTTAAACATACACACGTCTCCCAGATCCTGCAGCAGTTTCCTCCCTTTCCCTTTTTAAAGGTCAGAATTTTTAAACAGCCAGAATTGTGCAAAATTGCAACATTGTTATCAGGTGTGAAGTGGGTGGATTGCTACAATGAAACCGGCTGCTGCACAGGGTGGATTGTTACAATGAAATGGCTGCTGTACATTTTAACTGAAAGGGGCTGACCTGCAGGGTGAAACCCCATCCATTACATGATGTATTTGCCCAAATACTGCTCTAGCGTTCCCACAACGATGATGAAGAAGCGTTTTAAAAGCCAAAACCTGAAAAAACACCTGAAAAATCAGGTGTTTATTTATTGCATTTTAAAGCCAAATAATCCTCAAAATCCCCCTAAAACTGATTGTGAATGGGGATGACGAGGATCCAAACCATTTTTAAACAGTTTTAATTGATTGGGGTGGGGGGTGGGAACAGCAAGGATCCAAACCGTTTTTAAACAGTTTTAAGTGGTAATGGGAACATGGCTTTAGGGAGCAATTGCTTAGTTTGTATTTGCATTCTAATAAATTATTATATATTTTGCTCCCCACGCACACAACCAGAAGTAACTTGTGTAAGAGGGATTTATTCTGTTCTGTATTATTTTCCCCAGAGTGTATTTTACTCCACACTCTGGCTGCAATTAGGGCAGCCCTAGGACAGGCCTGAACGGTTCCAGATGGAACCGCCCGGCTCACAGAGTGAATCCTCTGTCCCAGGGCTGTCCTAATTCTGTCCAGGGGCCTAAGTACAAATAGGCCTCCAAGTAATTAGCCTCACTGGACATTAGCCAGCCTTGAACTGAAATATGGATGAAAAAGGAGGAAAGAGTAGGCTTAAGATTTGATATGGTGAGTCAATGCCCACTGCACCCTTACAGATTAGCCATCCCTATCTTGTCTATCTCAAAAGACAAAAAGCACCAAAAACCAGCAGTAAAAAGACTTGATTGTATTAGCTGCTGAAGGGAGTAATATTTCTACAGCATTTTTATGTAGAAACTTCCTAAACAAAGCTTCTTCTAGACTAGGTCATAACAGCTTCATGCTGGCACCACTATTTGCTCAGACATGCCTTTCCTTTGGGATTAACTCATATAGTTTCACAGAAGGAGAGCAGGGCAAAGTTACTGCTCTCTCATTTTTGTTCCTGTCCAGATGTCCTCTATTACAGAGGCTAATCCTCAGTTTTGAATACGGTTATTGTGCTGAAAACCAGATAATGCTAGAACCTGGAGATGGACTCCAGAAACAAAACTTTTGCACTGACTTCTCTCAGGCTGCAGATTCAGGATTGTGCTTCACAGTTGTAACTTACAGGGCAAGGACAAATACTGACAAGCATCATATTGAAACTCAGCTTCATCTGTCCTCTAATTCTGCTATAATGAATTCATAGCATGAAGAGGGATCATGACTAATTAGCAGGTGGATTACTGTTAGACTTGTCACTTTCTCTATTAATACCTAAACTGACATCCTGGTAAGCTTGCACAAATCTACTAAATTTATTGGAAAGAGGAAACTATGTGAACATGGGCTCCTCAATCCTCCCCCCCACCCATTTTCTTATCAGTGCATTATGCTTGCTGATGACTTTGGGGGTATCGGAAGTGTTAAAACATGAATAGTTTCTTCTGCACACTCTTGGACATTAGTCAATCACTAATGGAACTTTGGGTCCTAGAATGGATGGTGGCAGAAACCACTGTCAGCAAAGTGATTTCTATCTAGGTCAGTCTTTCATTCTAGGCTGTACTAGCCAGCATGCTAGTGGAGACTATGGCAGATGCTAGATGGGGCCTGTCATAGACTTCCAGACTAGTGGAATAATTCCACAGTTGTGGGGGAAATCTACAGCTTACCTGCTGCGAGGCAACATCCTGCCATCCTCACTAAAGCAGCCTCCCCGCAGCTTTCTCTTTGGAAGCTGCAAGAGTTTGCTTTGCTGCATATATCATATGGGATGAGGCAGCCAATTGGAACCGAGCTGCCCTCCCAGCTCTCATTGGCTGCTCTCGCCACACTGTCTGGATTGGTGGTAGCATTTGAATTTTCTTAATGCTGTGCAGAGAATGCTGTTATATCAGCATTAGGTAAATTCACAGTAGCGTCACTATAATGTGATGCCACTATGAAGAATCGGCTGTCGTGTGTGATTGCTTGGTCTTGGCTGTGCGTTCTGATGCACACTATTAAGAAATCTGGACAAACTCAAAGTCTGCATTAGCATATGGACAGCAGGCCCCTATTCTGGAATATAATTCAGAATAAGGCCCAGTGCAGAAAAGGTCTTGGATTATTAACCAACATGTGCAGGAAAAACTGTATTTCACATTTCAGAAACAACTAGTATGGCTCTGAGCCAGTGTGGTCTTGTAATTGGAGCGTCAGACTCTTATTTGATAGTCTTCCAGTTTGATACCACACTCCTCCACAAAGCCATCTGGTAGACCTTGGGCTAGGCACAGCTCTCTTTTGAGCTTGCAGCCTCGTCTTCCTCACTGGGTGTCTGTTGTGGGGAGAAGAATAGAAAGTTTGTCAGCCACTTTGCATCCCCTTAAGGGTGAGAAAAGCAGGGTATAAAAACCAACTGTTATTACCTTGGCAGAAGTACTGAATTTTGTTAGCAAACAAAATAAGAGGAGAGCAAGAGAACCCATGAGCTTTATATTATTACATTCTGGTTCCTCTTTATAAAGGGATGTTTGCCCAAAACCTTACAGTCCTCAGTCAGCCCTAATTAAATCTGTGTATAAATTTGCACATCTTTTGACAGGTACAAGTGAACTGATGAAACCTCTAAAGGAAGAAGTTTCTGGCTGTGATGCCCATGACCTTTAAATCTCTCTTTATTTTGTGCGCCCACAGAAGATTTCTAAGCTATGGACAAAGTAATGAAGGTATACTTGAACTTTTATAGAGAGTATTATATCATTAAAGAAATGTCACTTGTGGGGGGAATCACAAATGAATCCAAAGCAGAAATGTGCCTTCACTTGGCACAATAGATGAACATAGCTATCGCAATACCCAGAATAAGCTAGAAGGAGGTTTATATCTTCCTTCTCTACAATAAAAAGTGAATTCACATGTATCACATATCCCCTCTCTGTTTCAAGATACATAATTCAAATGATGGCCAAATTATGACCCTTCAGATGTTGCTGAATTGTAGCTCTTTGTGCTTTAATATTTATTTATTTGTTTGTTTCACATAACATATATCAAAATAACTAGAACCTGCCCTTCACCCAAAGCTCTCAGGGCAGGTCCCATATGTATTAAACTCAACAAAGCCACATCTCTAACCAATAAATGCAGGGCAAAATTAAAAGGGAAGGTCAGATATCAAAGGCTTGAATATAGAGCCATGTTTAAAGTAGTGCCAAAAACTATATAATGTTGGTGCATAGTACACCTCTGTGGCAAGGCTATTCCTATGCCAGGCTGGCTAGAATTCACAGATGTTAAAATTCAGGAGCATCTGAAAGGACTAATTTCAGTCAACCTTGCTGAACACCCAGGCATATGAGATCGAAAATCCAAAAACAAAAGAAAAGCCCTGCTGGATCAGCCCATCTTTTCTGATGCAGTTGGTTCTAGGAATCTTAGTCAGAAGGCAAAGGCAAAACCTTCACCTGTTCTCAAATTCTGACTCTCTCTCCAACCTGGTGGTACTACCTTTCCATTCTAGTAGCCATTGATACATCTGTCCTCTATGAATTTATCTAATCCTTACTTAAAGCTATCTCGGCTGGTTGCTGTCACTACCTCTCTCATAACTATCTCTACTCTCTCTGGGTTATAAAATAGATAACAAACAACTTGCAGCCCTTTCCTAGTACCTAAGGGTGCCTAGCACCAACTGCTAAAGATGCCATTTAAATCCTGCTGCCTTAATCTAGGTCAATAACCATCACGGTGTAGCATTAGGACACACTGACTTCCATTGAAATGCATTGCTTTGCCCTCGGTGATAAGAGTAGAGCGTCTTTCTCAGTTGCAATGTTTATCAATAAATCATTTTATCGTGTTTGAGGGTTTTTAAAAAAGAAATTAACTTAAATAACTATTCAGTTGATGGTACAGTGCATTGCTTAGAATATTACCTTTTTGCATCCATGGATTTTTATTGTTTGTTCTTTTAAATGTTGTCAGAGTCTGCTATCTTAGAAGAAATTATATATCTTGCATGCTGGGACAAGGTTCTGAAAGAGAATTAAGGTCAGGATTTCTTTATCTTCTATTATAAGGCACATCTGCTTAAAATCCCCCCTTCTACACAACTGTTAGAGATCCAGCCATCCCTCACCTAGAACTGAAATGACCCCATTATGCAAACTAGAGCAGTTACTTCCCCTGATGTAACCAGTTGCTGGCCTTTCACTATAGACTTTGCTTTTTATAATGAGGTTTTGTTATATCACGGTTGGGTGCTGCCAAAGGGCAGCTTCATTTTGCCTTCAGTATATAAACAAAAAAAGCTGCACAGAAGTGTGCTATGTGAGGGTTGTATAGAAACTCTAAGCTGAATTCTGGATTACATCTCTCCTAAGGCGGGGGGGATGGAGAATGCCGTTACTGAAGTTGAAGAAGAGACCTGCAAAAATGTGGAATGATCCTGTTCAGATTGCAAGCCACTCTACACGCGTCGACTCTATGGCTTGTTCCACATCAGGAAAGTTTTCAGTCATAGATGTCAGCCTGCCTTATCCTCATCTCCTTTCATCACACACATTGTATGGCTTGCCTCAGTTCACTTCAGTCACTGGCTTTGCTTTTTATCTTTTGTTTTCAAGTTTTTCAGAATGCCTTTGAGCATCGTGCCAAAAACTAGGGATGTGCACGAATATTTGTATTATTTGTTATTCAGTCAAATTCAGCTGAATTCGGACATTCGAATGCAAATCAAATGCTTCAGAACGTACAAAGCTTTTTTACATTCATGAACCTGGGAGGTGGGAAAGTGGCTGCAATGGATTCAGAGTGTATTCGAAGTGGATTGAGAGGAGATTCAAAGTGGATTCAGGGCGGATTTGACGCCTTCCAAGTGAATGCGTGTCGGGATACGTATGGGAATTGTATCTAACATACGTATCAAATTCATATGGAACATTCATATCGAATCCTACGACATACGAATCAAGTGCAAAATTATAATCATGCACATCCCTGCCAAAAAAACTTAACTTGCCATAGGGATAAAAAAATGTTTTCCAGCTGGACTTTATTCATTTTCAAAATATCCATTTTGAATATGCGGATAATGCACACAGACAAAAGCAGCTTGCCACTTTACTGTTGCATTCTCTTCATTCCTGAGGTTGAATGAAGGCAGGTTAAAGGCGAAATTGAAGGCTGTGGAAGAGGACTGAAGGGCATGGGGATCACATGTCTAAACCCATCCACCCCACCATAGTGGGACAAAAAGTGCTGAGAGCCTTTCTGTTGTCCTCCCTCCCTTCTGTTCTCATGCAGATGAACAGCAGCAGCTCTAATGAGCTACCTTTGCCAGTGTCTGCCCACAATCATTCAGTGATGTGCAGAAAATGGCTGATTTCCAGGGTCATTTCTTGTGTGTCACTAAATGGCGCTAGATAGGTATTTGCTGGCGTTACACATGGCAAAGCTCCAGAGACTTTTCAATGTACGAGTACCGTTACTCTTGTCCAGTTTCTGCTATAGTCATTGAGGTGGGGATGAAATTTAGCCTATATCAAAACTACTTTATTCATCATCAAATGTGCTCATACTGTGTTCTGGGTAAAGCTGTGTTTCCTAGTAAGGATAACAATCTAGGGTTGCTTTTGTGAAACACTTTAATGGAAAATTTATTTGGAGTTTGAAAAGGAAAACTGTTTTTCAATTCATTCTCTAAGGCCTGATCCATTGTTGGCGAAACTTAGCTGTGAAAACAAAATGTGGCCTTCAATGCATACAAAGCACTCCTGAGATCATGACAAAATCTGCAGCAACAGAACTCACTTCAAAGTCTGGCATATTGAAAGTTGATTAAAATCAATAGTTGTGAAGTCTCAGCACCGTCAGGTGCTGTTTGATCTTCAAAGCCACAGAAACAAGAGCCTGCTTTGAGCTTTTCTATTATTTCCCTGTCGAGAGATCAAAGTTCAGTGTCCATCAGGAGCCACCACATGCAATTCAGACTGGTCAGTCATGACTGTACCTCTACAGAGTGATGAGTGAACAAACAGGACAAGTGGCAGAAGAAATTACCTGTCCATTCCAAGGCTTCAGAAACTGTCCTTGAAATTATCCTTGTGCCCCAAACTTACTCACTAAAACTAGGTTCTGTATGACAGCTGTTTAATTTTATTTTTGACTAGACAAACCATTTGTCTCTTTACAGCTACCCCATCATTTTCTTGTGCCTGCTTCTTTTATCTAGATTGTGAATGATGAATTACCCATTTCATTTTGTCCCTAGCCAGATGAGACAAACATAGTGCCATTATGGTGCCACTATAGTGGCTCTGCCTCATGTATTGTAATCAATCCCACAATAGCCCCAATGCTAAAGCACTAAAAAGCACTTTTAACTGTTGCTGGAAATCCCAATGCTGGTTGCAGGCTTACCAGTTTTAGTGCCTTTTAGGGAGTCACTTACCTTTCTGGACATAGGAACAGTTGTAGCTTTGCCCAGTGTGCATGCATGGAGACGGAAACAGTCGACCACACATATGCAGAGGCTGTGACATGCACCTTTGGGAATTCAATGGCACCACAATTGCCTGGATTGAACATCACCAAAATGTTCAAAGATAGTGCAAAGATAGTATGGGAGGAACACCCCACATTATTGCTTCCTAGTGCTATATTCTCCTGCTCTCCGGAAGCAGTCTAAGTTCCAATTTGTCCCAATGAATCACTGGTGGGATAAATTCCTCAAGCTTCAGAAAATGCAAGTGGCTTTTGATTTACACTTAAATTTGAAATCACACAAAGTCGACATCCCCACAAGGGTGGGATGCAGCTGGCTTACAAGGCAACTTGCATAATGTATGTTT
Organism: Aspidoscelis tigris stejnegeri; assembly: GCA_023333525.1. NCBI lineage: Eukaryota > Metazoa > Chordata > Lepidosauria > Squamata > Teiidae > Aspidoscelis > Aspidoscelis tigris. The sequence continues at coordinate 246,871,226 of JALMGA010000001.1, read as the reverse complement.
GAGTGATACAGAAATGCACAGTGACTAAACACAGGGTTGCAGCTGTAGAATGAAAGTAGTAGTAGAAGAAGAGTTGGCTTTTCCACCCCACTTTTCTCACCCATTTAAGGGGACTCAAAGCAGCTGACAAAGCTTTCTATTCTTCTCCCCACAACAGAACACCCTGTGAGGTAGGTGGGGCTGTGAGAGCTCAGAAGAGAGCTCTGACTAGCCCAAGGTCACCTAACTAGCTTCATGGGGGAAGACAGAATCAAACCTGGTCTTCCCAGATAAGAGTCCAGCTCCCTAACCACTAGACCAAACTGGCTCACCTAGAAGGCAGAGTAGTGCAAGGGACAGGTCATTGCTCCAGGTTTATAATCTGAAGATCAGAAGATTTTCCAAATTTATCATCTGCATTAGGATACTGTTACCAGAGTGAGGAAAGGCTGTATCAGGAAACAAAAGATAGCAGGTGCACTGTTTTTCAATGTGATGTTATAAGAAATTTTGCCACAGCCAATAAAATATTTACCAGGCCATGATATTGGCGTGGGAGGCCAGAGCCTTGGAATAAAGAAAAACGATTTTGGATGTATGGATGATGTTTGCAGCTAAAATTTTCTCTTATTTTTTTTTAAATGTGTAATAACTGGATTTCTGTACCAATTACAATAGTGTCCTTTTCATTACAAATCATTCATTAAAATAAGCTAAGTTGGAAAACAATGACAGTGAACTGCCTTATGACCTTGGTTCGCTTTGATACTCCACACCACAATTTGCATTTGCAATTAATTTCTCTCCATGCACAAGTAGTATTTTTTTACAGCCAATATGAATAAAACCCTTAACTGCACTCACATCTTTTTCATTTTTGACATTATGCAATGTCATTGCATCATCAAATACATTAATATCCAGAAACATTCAATATTCTACATGCCAGGAGCAACTTGATTTCATTAACAAGACAAAAAAAAGGGGTGGAGGAAGTCTCTCTGACAAAAATGTAAGTTAGGGCTTAATAGAATATGTATGAGAATATGCTCGCCTACATAATAACTTCATTGGTAGAACTCATTTGCAAAAGTGGCTAAAACAGCTGAAATGCTTACTTTCCACTTACAAGGAAAAACATGCACCAAAAGTCCAAAAGAAGTTTTTCAGACTTGCATATCTACTTAAACAGAAAAGCTGCTTTTTGTAACTGTGTGCTGCATGAATGTAACACCAAGAACACATATTATCTTTAGGCCTTTGTGGGGCTTTTAACTATAGTCCACAATCCTGGAAAATGATTTAACTGAGGAAGTTCCATCTCAATAACAGGTTAATCCTGATTTTTTAAAAAAATGTTGCTATGCTTACATCAATCAGATGGTGTGCAATACATAGTAAAATTTGATGTTCCACATGGGCAGCAGAATGCAGCCCACTGCTAGGGCAGTTAGTGCAAGCATATGCAAGCCATCATCAGAATCCAATCTCTCTTTATCAAACACATCCTGCAACTCAGCTTCCAGAACTGCAGAGTCACACAAACTCTAACCAAATGAGTTCCATCCACCCTAGCCCAACCATCTGAACAATGGTACACTTTTGAACACCATTGAGTTGCCTGTGTCATGGTTCAGGAGACTAGAGAGGTTCACAAACTAAAATGTGTTGGTTTGAAGAAGAAGAAGAGGTGGCTTTTCTACCCCGCTTTTATCACCCATTTAAGGGGACTCAAAGTCCCCTTAAATGGGGACTTATGAAACCAGGCTGCAACGTCTAGGCCTCTTCAGTCTGGAGAGACGACGTTTAAGAGGGGACCTGATTGAAGTATAGAAAATTATGCATGGTATAGAAAAGGTGGATAGAGAAAATTTCTTTTCTCTATCACACAATACTAGAACCAGGGGCACTCTGTGAAGCTGATGGGTAGGAGAGTAAGGTCTGACAGGGGGAAGTATTTCTTCACCAAGAGGGTCATCGGCTTATGAAATGTGCTGCCGGAAGAGGTGGTGACAGCTACCAGTCTAGACGGCTTTAAGGTAGGGTTAGGCAAATTTATGGATGACAGATGTATCAATGGCTACTAGAACGAATGCCTAGGTGCATCTTTCAGGCTGGGGGAGGGAGGAACCGGGGCGTTTCTAAGGCCATCTGCTGGGACTCAAGAGCAGGAAGTTTGTCCTTGTCTCTGCTTGAGATGCCCATGAGCATTTGGTGGGCCGCTGTGTGCAACAGGATGCTGGACTAGATGGGCTGTGGCCTGATCCAGCAAGGCTTCTCTTATGTTCTTAAAGTGGCTGACAAAGCTTTTCTATTCTTCTCCCCACAACAACACCCTGTGAGGTAGGTGGGGCTGTGAGAACTCAGAAGAGAACTGTGACTAGCCCAAGGTCACCCAGCTGGCTTCATGGGAGACGGTGGAATCGAACTTAGTAAGTATTCCCAGATAAGAGTCTGGCTCCCTAACCACTAGACCAAACTGGTTTGGTTTGAACTGAACTGAACATTAAGTTTGGTTTGATCTGGAACCAGATCAAATAAGCTTGGCTCAGACTTGACCCTTGAAAAGTTTGCAAACTGTGCAGTTGTTTAAAAAATGAGAAAAATACAATGAAATACATTGAATCAGCCCCTCTCAAACAGGAGGGATGTTTAGTTCAATACAAACTGGGTGGAACCACCCACCAGTTCAATCTGAACCTGTTGAACCCAAACCTGACATTACTTGTGGCTGCTTGCACCCTAGCTCTAAAGGCAACAAAAGAGGTTGCTCATTTGTTTTCTCTGTTTGTTTCTGAATGAAGCAGCACAGAATTCTCCTTTGACAATATTTCTGGTGGACTCAGCAGATACCTCACTTCCTTGATCTTTTCCTTTAACTGACCTTTTCCAGACAACACAACTGCCCAGCTCAATAGTTCATTTCTTTTTCAAGCCCATTTCTTTCTTGGAGACTTTCACATGCCTCAGTTAGAACACAAAACCCCAAACAGCAGCTAAAAGCCTAGCCCTACTGCTAGTATAGGTGTGGAGCTTTTTAATTGCTCCATGCCTATACAGCACGTGGGATGCTCTGGCATACATGCATGGAGCTGTTTCCGGTAAAGAAATAGCTCTGAGAAGTGTAGATGCTTCCTGCTGGACCATCCCCCACACTTACCACCCAGATAAATGCAAAAAGGTTCCGATAACTAGTGTTCATTTACACAATCATTAATTACTCTTCACTCTGGTAGTACTGTCAAATATGACGCCCACTGGAATGTTTAGTGTTTCCAGGGTTGCTAGGTGTGGTGGTGAAGTAGCCATTTTGCAGTAATGAGAACTCCTGACAGTATTTGTAAAACCATCTGCAGGCAGCTGAAGCATAACTCAGTAAGGCATTCATATCTCTAAACTGTTGGGAAGAACTGTCTATGAATCGCAGAATTCATTCAGTCACTCCACTGCTTTTATTTAGAAAGCAGTGTCTTCCATTGAAGACATCGCTAAGGCCCACCCATTTTGCAAAGTGATGATATCTACCTTTAATTTATCCCAGTAGGACATCTAAAAAGAATGTCATTCTGGGCACGTCCGCATGCAAGCCAGCTGATGCGATTTGGACACGTGGGATAAAAATCTGCATTGTAACGCGGAATAAAGTGTCCCCATGTGGTTTGGAGCAACCCGGATCCAAACCATAACTGCCTGTCCCCATGGAATGGCAGGAATGGTGGTGGCGGTGGTGAGAGGAGTATTGCAGTATCCCCTCATCTGCCCGCTGGCAGAGCGAGTGAGCGAGTGGACAAATTTGCTTGACAGTTCCTCTGCTTCAGTGCAAACTCATTGCCTTCCCAGCAATGTAAATGGAGGTAACGTTACCGGCAGAGCAAGCGAGCGAGGCTATTTTCCCATTCATCCCCTCCGGGAGTGTCCACGTGGCACAAGGACAATGCATGTTAGCCCCTTATTTCGCATACAAAACACTTGTGAAGTGGGGTTTTTAAAACACGTATTGACTCCCGTGTGCCACTTATTAGGGCTTTGTATGCGGACGCTCCTGAGGCGGACACGGAATCCTTTCAGATTATTTTTAGCATGCGGACGGGTCTTCAGTTTCACAGAGCAAACATGACACGGGATATCCATGAATTCATTAGCACAATGATTGCTATGCTATATTACTAAAGTCTACCAAAGACACTTTAAAATTTGAAATAAAGAGAATATGAAAATTCCAGCAATAAGAAATGAACTGAAGAATTGGTACTGAAGACCTTAAGTACCTGCTTTCTGCTGTTGGGCAGATAACAAACTATCTGTATTATCTATGCAGCATGGGGTGTTTATTATTTTTACCTAATGTAGTTTCCTTTTGGGAGTGACAAACATATTTTTATAGACCTGTTTTTTCTCAATACACCTTTAAAGGTTTTAACTGTTTCATAACTGGTCAAGTTAAGATGTTTAAGAACCTCATTTTAATTTGTATGTAAGAGTGTCCCTGTTCCCTCCCACACCATTTTCCTTTTGTATCTTGTCTCTTTAGATTGTAAGCCTGAGGGCAGGGACCTGTCTAAGATTAATATAATATTGTAACCTGCCCTGAGACCTCCGGGTATAGGGTAGGATATAAATAAATAAATAAATAAATAAATAAATAAATAAATAAATAAATAAATAAATAAATAAATAAATAAATAAATAAATAAATAAATAAATAATACCCAACAACTTGAATCTATAAAGCTTTGTATTTCATAATCAGTTCATGCTGCCATACATAAAATAATCTTTTCAGCCTGACTGTGTGCCTACACGTTTTTTCTTGCATTATGAAGTACATACTGTTCATTATCACCTTGCTGAGAATGTGTCATAACACTTATCTAGTTGTAATAATCATTTTCAAAAAGAATAAGAACAAAATCCAGAAAAGTAAGTGAATTAGAATCTGATCATATAAAGGATTTTCTTTCTTTCTTTGTTCCTGTTATCTCATAAACGTTGAAAGACTTTCCTGAATGCTAAAACCATCCAGAGTCGTAATGGTTGTCTATTTTACATGGATGCAGCAAGGCTCACTTTGTTCGATAAATGAGAAATCTCCCAGAAGCTGTGGCAGTTACTTTCTTTTGTATCTATCTTTTGAGAGTTTCTACATTATGAAAAGCAACCTTTGTCCCTGGTTTAGTGAATAAGACCATAAGAGGAGCCTCTGCTGGATTCTTCTTCTGTTTCCTACTTCTTCCTGCAACATGATTTATAAAACCTGCATCTCCTGCCTTCCTCATTCATAGTAAACATTATTCTTTCATAAAATAAACATAGGCCGCACCCCCATTAAAAGCTTAATCCAGTTTCCCTAAATCGAAATAACAGAACCGGATGTAAATGCGAATTTACCTGATCCCATTACTTTCAGCCTGAATCGCGTTCAGTCCAGACTCTGAGGACATACGTGACTCAAGGGGGGACTCCAGTGGCCACTTTTTAAAAACCGCTTTTCAGGGCTGCCCTGTCCTCTTCCTCCTGGTGTGAACGCGCCACCCATAAGGGACCCCTTCACAGAGCCTAGCTGGGTGGCTGCTGCTTGCCTGGATGGAAGAAAAACAGCAGCAGACAGCCAGCAGTTCTTTCCCCTCCTCTCCTCATTGCTCATGGCACGCAGCAGCAGCAGCAACAAACATTCACACATCTCCCCAAACCGGCAGCTGCTTTCCTTTCTTTTGCCTTTTTTAAAGATCAGAACTTTCAATGTCAAGATCGTTATCAGGTGTGAAGTGGTTCCATCGCTACAGTATAGCTTTAAGCGGTGGATTTTACAGCTTGCTTTGGAAGCAAGCTACTGGGGGAGGGAAACTCTCATCCCTTAACACGGAAGGGTTCCCACAGTAAAAAATGCAAAACGTTTCAAGCGCACAAACCAGAGTGAGACCTGTTGAAATGAGGATTAACATTTACAACGTTTTGGGGCGATTTAACACGCGGAAAGCGTGTTAAGCCAAACTGACGTGGGGTCTGCCAGGACTGAAAACATTTTGAATTCGAAATAAGCTTGCTGTGGGGATTGTCTTCCCACTTCTCATTGGTTTTGGATTCCCAGTTCAGTGATTTATTTAAATCATTAGTTCTAAGGGCTCCTTTGTAGACCTCATAAATCCATCCATAAGTGTAGTGCATGGATTCACTGGGCTTCTTCAAAATCCAAAAAGTAAGGCTGCATTCATGAGAAATAAAAAAAGCAGCTCAAAACCAATTTCAAACTGGTAGTATCCACACACTAGTATTCCCATACCACCTCTAATCCACATTCAAGGCCAAAAAAAAAAAAAAAATCACTTTCAAAGTGGATTAGAGATGAGAACATTTACTTTCACATGCTACCACCTTTAAGCTGCTTTTTTTAAAAAATGTGGTTGCAACCTTAATTTTGACTAATCAGCAAGCAGATACTTATGTAGTTGGACCCATCAGAGCTCTCTAAGGGAGTGGTGGTCTGCTCATTAGGCAGGCCTGTATGCACTGGGGAGCTACAGCAAATCTCAGGGATTGCTGCAAGCTCCCTCAAAGACATTCAGCATGTCCATGAACTTACCAGAAGTGACTAGCTTGCTTCTTGTCATTTAGTCTATGCTCTCTTCTGAATGCAGTGTTGGGAGTAGGTGTGGCAGCATGACTGTAGCTGCGCACCCATGCACAGCATCCAGTTCACCATGGTAACATCTGAGTGAGTTCCAGATGTTGCCAAAGACATTGCCAGGATGATCTGGCCTACCCTGATCTGGCCATCTGCACTTCAAGTGCTGCTGACCAAGTACAGGGCTTATCCAGCACTCAAAGTGCTGATGCCCACTGCCACACTACTAACTTACCTAAAGGGTACCATATTACTATACCATACCAATTAGGTAAGTGTGAAAAGGCCTTTAGACAGGGTTGCTAGTTCAGTCCTCAGTCCCTCCCTGGAAGTAGGTAATGGCAAACCACTTCTGCCAAGAAAATTGCATGAAGGTGCTCACAGAAGAGCCTGTGTAGTCAATCAGGAGTCAATCATGACTTGGTTGTATTCAGCAATAACAACAACCGGATAGTTAAACAATACATCCTTCATGTTGGATTTTGCTACTACCTATCTTTAGAAGTAAAATGGAAGGCCCTACTTCAGCACCTTGTCTCCAGCCATTTAGAGCTCATTACATCAGGAGGCATAAGAAAGCAATGGGCAGTAAATATGCTCCTTTGATAACTGACACTCATTATGGCCCAATAGCACATATGCTCAGATTTGTACCTTATCTGGACAGAAACTGCTGTGATTCTAGAATCTTACTGGTATCACAATATGGTGAAGACCCAGATGACAGTTCCAGGCTGGGTAAAAAGATGAAGAGATGTGATTCATATAGCTGGATCAATATGCCAATAGCAGCATTTTTCACTAACCAAAATATCTGAGCAACTGGAAAGGCAGAGCCATCTTCAGTTCACCGTACCGGTCAAATCTGGCAATTCACTAGTTTGTCTCAGGTCTTCATAATTATTCCTCATCATTCCATGAAGCAATTTTCCCATGCAGAAACCCATTGGTTTGTTGCAAGGGATTTGCATGTAAGGCATATACTGTAGTTGCTATTACAAGCAATCTAAAAATAGAACTAATTGTCAAGGCTTCATGAATCAAGAAGGCATGGTTGATAAATTATTTCTTGTAATAGGTCCTGTTTTAAAAAGAGAATAAATGTAGGCCAATAAACAATGATCTCTTGTAGAGATTAAATCCTATTCATCCAAAGGTTGTGCAGGAGAATAGCTTCCTCTGAGATAGCAAAGATGCCCACGAGATGGGTCAGTCAGGGAGACTATTGCTAAAAGCCATAGCAATGATTTATTTTTAAAAGTTTGATGAATTAGAGTATTCATGTCCAATCATCACTGAAAATTATGGTGGTGGTGGTGGTGGTGGTGGTGGGATCTTCTTCCAGACTGACTGGCAACACTTGTGTGTGTTTTAAACCAATTATATAAAATATCTGGATTTTATCACTTCCTTTTTTAAAAAGTGAAACCCATAATTATTCTTTAATATTTATTACAGTGAAAAGATTTGTCAAACTAGCATAGGAAAAACACTTCAGATAAAAGGAAGCTGTGGAGTTCTTTTTTCTTTTCTTTTTTGTGGTATGATGACAGTTAATAGGAGATTAGAGTGAAGAAGCAGAGAGGAAAGGCATTAGAAACATTTGTTTTCCTCATATGTCCAAAAGAGTGCTTCACAGTTTAATATTGTTTGGATTTTAAGAGACAGAATTCTGAGCCGCCTGTAGTTTCTGAGACTGTGTCCAGATTAGCTTAAAGGGAGGGGGCTGGGAGAACTGGAATCAGAGACAAGAGACAGTTTACCTCTGCTTGCATCTTAAGATGTGTTGAAATCAGATGAGAGATTATGAGACCAACAGCAACTCTTCCTTTCAGTCACATTGGGAGGGGACAATCTAGGCCGGTGATGGCCAACCTATGACACGCGTGTCACAGGTGACACAACAAGCCTTTTTGGGTGACACACATGGTCACCCTGGCACCTGGGCGTGTAGTGCTTGCTTGTTCTTGAAGTTTATGAAATACCAACTTTCAATTGAATATTAGCAAATGAAATTCAGCAACAAAAGTCACTAATGTAAATAATTATTTGTTTTTGCTTTTCATAAAATATTACTAGAGCTACAAAATTCACAAAATTATGGATATTTCTAGAAGTGACACAGCACCTGAGTTAAGCTAGGTTTTCTTGAGAATTTTGACACACCGAGCTCAAAAGGTTCGCCATTACTGATCTAGGCAATGGATTGGAATATCTTTCTGGAACATCTACGGAGTTTGGGAGCTGGAAGTATTGTGTTGTGGTGGTTCTGCTTCTATCTTCAAGGTGATGTGATGTTCTTGTTTGTTTCCCAAGATAACTAATTCTACAGGGTTCAGTCTTTCCTCCCATGCTTTTAATATCTACATGAAGCTACTAGGAGAGGCCATCAGTAGATTTGATGTGAGGTGCCATCAATATGCAGATGATACCCAACTCTATTTCCCCCAAGCCATCTGAATCAGGAGAGGTGGTTGAAGTGTTTGACAGATGCTTGGAGGCTGCATTAGGGGGAGGGGAGCTATAAATTGAAACTGAATCCAGACAAGACTAAGTTGCTATGGGAGAATTCCCATTACAAGCTTAAAACAGTTTCAAAACGGTTTCGATCCTTGCAGTCCCCACATCAGGTTGGCTTAACACGCTTTCCGCGTGTTAAATCACCCCAAAGCGTTATAAATGTTAACACTCATTTCAACAGGTCTCGCTCTGGTTCTTGCATTTGAAACGTATACATTTCTTGCTGTGGGAACCGTACCATTTTAGTGGGATGAGAATGCATGTTTAGGGTTTCCCTCCCTCAATAGCTTGCTTCCAAAGATAATGATTTCACTGTAAAAATCCACCCCTTACAGCAGCCACTACACTGTAGTAATCTACCCACTTTACACCTGATAACAATGTTGCAATTTTGTGCAATTCTGAAAGTTCTGACTTTTAGGAAAGGAAAAGAAAGGAAAGCAGCTGCAGATTCAGGGAGATGTGTGAATGTTTTTAAGGCTGTGGCAGTGACCGGGCAAAGGGGGCTTGAGTTGCCGCTGCTGCTGTGTGCCCTGGGCAATGGGGAGAGGAGGGAAAAGAATCGCTGGCTGCCTGTGCCGTTTTTCATCCATCTAGGCAAGCGGTAGCCACCAAGCCACCCAGCTAGACTTCCTGAAGGGTTCCCTTATGGGTGGTGTGTTCACGCCAGGAGGAAGAGGGCAGGGCAGCCTCAAAAAGCAGGTTTTAGAAAGTAGCCACTTGAGTCCCCCCTTGAGTCACGTATGCCATGTATGATCCTCAGAATCTGGATCAAACATGATTAAGTTGAAAGTAATGGGATCAGGCAAATTCGCATTTGCATCCGCTTCTATTATTTCGGTTTAGGGAAAGTGTTATAAGCTTGTAATGGGAATGCGGCCTATGTGTTACAATATTTAGGATCTGTGAAGTAGGGAGGTTCTTGCTGTGGTTATATTGCTCTGAAAGGGACTGGTACGAAATCTGGAGGTGCTCTTGAACTCTGCACTGGTGCTTGAGGCTCAGGTGGAAGCAGTGGCCAAGAATGCATATTTCCAGCTACAGTTGGTTTTCTAGCTACCGTCCCTTCTGGACAGAGATGATTTGCCAATGGCAGTCCAAAATTAGGCCTGAGATCAGATTGAAATATATCTATATAATCAGCATCCTTCAAACTGTCGTGTCCCAGGCAGTGAGGCAAGACACACATGCACATGCTTATGGCAGTCCTTTGGGGGTTCAGAAGTACTCAATGTCAGTTCAGTCCTAAAGTCAGAGGTCCAGAGATATGGCAAAGTCACAGCAGGAGTCAGGCAATCTGGGGTCAGGGTTTCCAGAGGTTCAGCAAAGTCACAAGGTGGTCCAAGATTCAGAATACACACACGTTTGGTTTGTTTTTGCTGGCGAAGAAGAAGCGGGGATGGGGGTGCTAAGGGTTCCGTGCTCTCGTCTCCAGAGGAGTCTGAGAGCTCCCCCCCCCCAACGCTGGCTGCTGACTCACAACGCCTGTGCTGCCAAGCTCTGGTTGCTGCACTGGCTGTGGTGCTGTTGCAGGCTCACCCTCCTCCTCTGAGGAAGGTGGACTGACAGGAGAGAACATGACACAATCTTACTTGTAGTTGAATAGCTGTGATTCTTTCCAATACCTTACCCAAAGAGGGATGTTAGTTTTAGGCAGTTGTTATTAACTCTTCTGGATCTAGAGTTAACTTCTTGAGAAGGAAGAACACCAGTGTGATGTACAGTGGGCCAGTTACACTTTAAGACAGCCCCATGGACATCATGGAGGCCATGAAGAGCTGGGCTGGCCCACCAATAATGGCAGGAGCTTCCAACTCCACAACTGAGATTATCTCAGGAAGCTCAGATTGGGAAGGTGCTGGGTAGCAGAATAGATAATACACTTGGGCCGCATCCCCACTGCAGGCTTATATCGAATTCAATACAGTTTCAGTCCTCGCAGACCCCACGTCAGTTTGGCTTAACATGCTTTCTGCGTGTTAAATCGCCCCAAAGCATTATAAATGTTAACCCTCATTTCAACAGGTCTCACTCCAGTTCCTGCGCTTGATACGCGTTACATTTTTTACTGTGGGGACCATACCATTTTAAGGGATGAGAATCCATGTTTAGGGTTTCCCTCTCCCAATAGCTTGCTTCCAAAGACAGTGATTTCAGTGTAAAAATCCACTTAACAGTGATCGCTACACTGTAGCGATGGAACCACTTCACACCTGATAACAATGTTGCAATTTTGTGCAATTCTAAAAGTTCTGACCTTTAGAAAGGGAAAGGGAGGGAGGAAAGCAGCTGAGGTTCTGTGTGAATGTTTAAAGCAAACGGGCTTTAGTTGCCGCTGCTGAGCAATGGGGAGAGGAAGGGAAAGAATTGCTGGCTGCCCGCTGCCATTTTTCCTCCATCCATGGAAGCCACAGCCACCCAGCCACCCAGCTAGGCTCCGTGAAGCGGTCCCTTGTGGGTGGCGCATCCATGCCAGGAGGAAGAGGGCAGGGCAGCCCCGAAAAGCAGCTTTTAGAAAGTAGCCACTTGAGTCCCCCCTTGAGTCACATACCCCACGTACGATCTTCAGAACCTGGATCGAATGCAATTAAGTTAAAAGTAATGGGAACAGGCAAATTCCCATTTGCATCTGGTTCTATTATTTCAGTTTAGGGAAAGCGAAATAAGCTTGTAATGGGGATGCGGCCTTGTAGTATTATTATTCTGTTTTTCTGGCTCAATATAAAACACAGACACAAGCACCCAACCCGAATACAGTGCAAATGGACTGCCTGGCAAGAGAGATAGACATCCTATGAATGACAGTGAACTACTCTCCCTACCACAATGGCCTGGAACAAAGCTGGGTGAGGCTAGAGTTATTCAACAGCAGTGCCACCAAAGCAGTGGACAAGGAGTTGTGTGACCCTCTTTGTACATTTCCTTTCTTCAAAATCTGCTTGCCATCATTAGTATACACTATTAGATTTTTAGCTCTTATCTTCTCTCCAAACCTTCTCTTACTTCAATATAGACCTGATAACAAACTTTGCAAAATTTCATGGTAATTCCTTTAAACATAAATATAAAGTGTTCCAAACAGTCACATTGTTCAATGGGATTTCAAAGTGTGCAGTTGAGAGAGCAGAACTATAAGTTTATGTATTTATGTATTATTATGTATTATTTATGTATTGTTGTGTTCTTGGTGTGCTTTTAATTTGTTTGCCAACAATTCAGAGCGTTCTAGCGAAGACTGATACATAAATTTTATGTCAGATTAAATAAAGGGTGTGATCAGACATGCTAGTAAGATTCAACCTCTGGTGACTTTGAGTCTGTAGCAACAGAGGGTTTTCTCCTTTATGTGCCTTATTCTGTTTCAAGGTCTCAGAAGGGTCACCCTTTCAAAAGCTGCATATTTTAAACACAAGAGCAACTTATGTTTTATGTCAAATTGGAGTGCAATCAGACTTGACCATTTCCTCTTGGCCCTTTATGAAGGGGTGGTGGTTTCTCATCATGAGACAGGAGTAATCTCCCTCAAAAGAGCACAGAGATGACATCTAGCCAATGGCAGCATGAATAGGATTGCTGCAGGCAATCAACCAATCACCATGATGAAAAGCTGAGCAGACAACAGTCTGGTAAGTCAGTAGCACCAATTGCTAAGCGACACCGTTGCTTGATTTGGAGGCACGTGATGCCTGCTGTGTGGAAATAATTGTTGGCTTTAGGGTGACTAATCAGTGAACAGGCTTATAAGGCATTTTGGGGGGGGGCATCTCAAGATGGGGTGCCCCTTTGTAAAAGTCCGAACTCAAAAGGCCCAGTCTGATAGCAGCCACAGGTTTTTCAGAGTCTGAGATAGTTTACTTTTATCTAGCCAGAGAGGAGAAAAAATATAGGACTGTTTAGATACTTAAATACACCCACAGGAAATCTGAAGAAGGATTTTGCACTATACTCTTGAAAGCTGTTTAAGGCCCATAACCTTAAAATAAAGTACAAAAACACTATTCCTAGTTAAGACTATGTATTTATCTAAATGCATATAAACTGCTTTAAATGGTCAAGATTAAGTGAAAAAGAGAAGAAGGCTTTATGGTGACTTGTAACATGAGCACAAAGACTAAGCCATTCTTCTCCTGTAGGAATCTCAAGTTGGAGGATAAATTCTACTAAATGGAGATTAACAACAGCTGCCAAAAACAGCTGAGTAGCATCTGCTATAAATTAAGGTCCCACTGTAGGAAAGTATCTCTGTGTTTTAAACCTTCATTTTTCCCAATTGCTGAGCAAATGAAAGCATTAAAAAAAATCAATTATTTCAACAACAAAAATCTATCATCATCAAAATATATTAATTACCTTTCCAATAAAAATCCAAGGTGACTTCTTAGTGTAATATCAATTTCACATAGACACAAACTCCAGAAACAAAAAACAAAGTGGGAAATGTAGTTGTTTTATCAGTGGGGAGAGGATGTGGACAGGAGAATATCACAGTGGTTTTTATATCAGTAGGAGATCTAAAACAGAAGAGAGAATTTCGATCATCCGCCACTTCTGATCTAAAAGGCCAAAGGAAGGAATAAATCCTGGGACGGTGCAGGATATACCTGGGGCAGGTTGCCACTAGTGTGGGGAAGGGCTGTCTACAAGGCTGTGAGTCTCAAAGGCTGTGCCAGCTTCTCAATTGGTGCAGGTGTCTTTGGAGGCCAGGAATAAAATAAGTCCTCCATATGCCAGAAGAGAGAGTCATGGGCCTTTTGAACATGACCCACAGTTCTGGAACAGGTAGGTAGCATGCAAAGTCTAATAGTAAACTGGACCAGGATACCGTTTTGGGCACCCTAGCCTGGACAAAGCATGCTACCTCTGGGTGGTGCCTTTCCTATCCTGCGTTAGCATGTGGAGGGGAGGCCAGTAGACCCTGTTCTAGCATGAGACAACATCCCATGCAGAAAGGAACAAAGTCTAACTAACTCAGCAAATACTTTCTGAGACTGTTACATGCTTGCTATCTTAAGCTCCTCAGAGACGGAATAGGTTGGCACTGGTGCAGGGCAGAACTAGTCTCCCACCATTAAACTGGGGTGACCAGAACTGGACACAGTACTCCAGATGAGGTCTGACCAAGGTAGAGTAGAGGGGGATAATAACTTCACGTGATCTGGACTCTATGCTTCTCCTAATACACCCCAGGATTGCGTTTGCTTTTTTTGCAGCTGCCTCGCACTGTTGACTCATGTTCAGTTGATGATCTACCAGGACACCCAAGTCTTTTTCACATGTGCTGCTGCTCAGCCGAATTCCTCCCATTGTATATGTGCTTTTTTCATTTTTCTTGCCCAGGTGCAGAACCTTGCATTTTTCTTTGTTAAATACCATTTTATTAGCTGCAGCCCATTGTTCGAGTTTCTCTAAATCTTTTTGAATCCTCTCTCTCTCTTCTCTGGTGTTTGCAATTCCCCCTAGCTTTGTGTCATCAGCAAATTTGATCAGTTTCCCTTCAACTCCCTCGTCCAGATCGTTTATAAAAATATTAAACATAACTGGGCCCAGGACAGAACCTTGTGGTACTCCACTTGACACTTCCATTTGGATGTGCAGCCATTTAAAGCCACTCTTTGAGTACGATTACTAAGCCAGTTTTGAACCCACCTTATAGTTGCCTTGTCAAACCCATATTTGATCAATTTTTCAATGAGGATCGCATGAGATACTTTGTCAAATGCTTTGCTGAAATCAAGAAATACTATGTCTACTGCATTTCCTTGATCAACCCATTCAGTGATTTTGTCATAAAATGAAATCAAGTTGGTCTGACACGACTTGTTTGATACAAACCCATGTTGACTACTGTTAATTATTGAATTCCTATCCAAATGCTGACATATGTGTTGTTTAATAATTTGTTCGAGAATCTTTCCTGGTATTGAAGTCAGGCTAACAGGCCTGTAGTTCCCTGGGTCTACCTTCTTCCCTTTTTTGAAGATAGGAACAACGTTTGCCCTTCTCCAATCGTCTGGGACTTCTCTTGTTCTCCATGACTTCTCAAAGATTACAGCAAGTGGTTCAGCAATTACCTGTGCTAATTCCTTCAGTACCCTAGGATGTAATCCATCTGGACCCGGGGACTTAAATTCGTTTAAGTTAGCTAAGCGTTCCCTTACTCTCTCAGTGTTGATTTTGTGTCTTGATTCTCCTAGTCCTTCATCAGTACAGTGAAGGACTGTTGCATGTACATTATCCCTCTTGGAAAAAACAGATGCAAAATAGGAGTTCAGAATCTCTGCCTTCTCAAGATCACTTTCGATCACTTCTCCATTCTCTCCCTGCAGACTTCCCAAAACCTCTTTGACTTTTCTTTTGCTGTTGACATATCCCCAAAACCCTTTTTTATTGTTTTTAGTCTCTCTTGCAAGCCTCAGTTCATTTTTAGCTTTAGCTTTTCTGATACTTGCCCTGCAGATTGTACTGATTTCATTATATTCCTCCTTAGATATGTATACCTCCTTCCATTTCTTAAACATTTCTTTTTTCTTTTTTATCAAGTTTTTAAGTTCTAGGTTTATCCACCCTGGTCTCTTTAGATGTTTTCCATTCTTCCTTCTTTGAGGAATTGTTAATGATTGCGCTTCTAATATTGCATTTCTCAAAATATCCCATCCTTCTTGGACATTTCTATCTTTTAGTACATTTAACCATTTGATCCCTCCTAACCTCCTCCGGAGTCCATCAAAATCCGCCCTTCTGAAGTCCAACTTTGAAGTCTGAGTCCTCTCATGCTTTCCTTCCCTTATTATCCGGAATTCAAGGATAACATGATCGCTGCCTCCTAATGCCCCAGAAACTCTGATATCCTCCACCATTTCCTCTCTGTTGGTAAGAATTAGATCAAGGATAGCCAATCCTCTTGTTTCCTCCACCACCTTTTGGTACATGAAATTGTCAGCGAGAGAGGATAAGAACTTATTAGACTTGTGACTTTTTCCTGAGCGAGATTCCCAACAAATGTCTGGGTACCATTACTGAAACCATTACTGGCTTCAAAAGCTGTACCAGCTTCTGAGGCAATCCAGAAGTCTCCAAAGGCCAGGAATAAAATTGCCTGGCCTTCAGAGTTCTGGTGGGAGACAGGAGGAGGGGAGGCATTTTGACCATGGATTTGTTATTCTGCCACAATGAGTCCTTGTATGCTTTCAGACAAGGCCCACCGTTAGCATGCCAGTAGACCTTCCTGTTGAGGTTTCTGGTAAACCAAACTAGAGTGCCATTTTGGGCACCCTAGCCCAGTGCATCCCATGTCCTGTGCTGATGGAGTGGCCTATGAGTGGGCAGGAACTCCCCTATCCCATGCTAGCATGTGAAGAGCAAGGCATTATACCATAGATGTCAAACTGAGGCCCACGGGCCAAATCTGGCCCACAGTATAATTATTTTGGCCCACAAGAAATTAGCCAATGTCTACTAGAGCTGGCCTGCCGGTAGACAGCATTTGTACTGCTAATACTACAAATCCCAGAATGTTCTGCTGGTGCATTGGCACATCAGTCAGCACTCACAAGCACCCCCTCCTCTGTTGACATTAGCGACCTCATGCTACCAGTCACATTGGGCTACCCCTCCCAAAAATGGCCACAGGAAAGGTGGAAAACAGAAGCTTTCTAGAAAAGTGAATGCCACAGATATGTCTTTTATTTGACGTTTGATTTCATGTGAGTTTATAGTATTAAGCTTTGCTTGTTCCAGATTCAATGGGTAAAATACCCAATGTTTAAGCAAAAATTAAAATTTGTTTCCATATGAAAAGGTTCATGATTATATCTGATGAGAAGGAAGAGCTCCCTCAATTGTAGACATTTTTTCAATAAATATCAAGGTTGCCCCATGACTTTGTCCAAGTTTTTAATTTTGACCCACAGTGTATTTCGAGTTTGACACACCTGCATTATACCCTTCCTTGGCCTGAAATAACATTCCATGGAGAAAGAGCCATTAAGTCTCACTGAACTCAGCAAATATGTATAAGAGCACAGACCCAGGCCGATCACTGGATCACTGCATTTGCACTCGGGAGACATGGCAGTTCACCTGAAGTCCATGTGGTGACCAAGAGTGGCTGGATTGCTTATGGATGGCAGCCTTCACATCCTCTTCTAGCACTCCGAGTGGGTGTGGCTGCAGGACTGCAGCTGTGCAGTCATGCACAGCTGTCAGATCACCATGACTTGTCTGACTAGGTACCAGATGCCAGTTTGGACATCGCCTTGGCAGTCCAGGCAGCCCTGGGCTGACTATCCATAATATAAGCACTGCTGAACAAGTACAAGTCTAATTCAGCCCTTGTAGTGTGAATGGTCACCACCATGCTCCATCCTTACTAGCCTGATCTGTGCCCTCTGGAGGTTTCTGAATTACATTTCCCATCATTCAATACCAGTTGATATAGTGGCTGGCACTGGTGGGAGCTGTAGTTCAGAAACAGATTTAAAATCATGGTTCTCAATAAGGGACCAACTTGTGTAGTTATGTTCCTCCTCTGTTTTCTCCAGCCTTCTGAGTCCTCTGTCTACTTAATTGATAGGTACAAATGTGCTGACTGAGACTATATATAGTAACTTTAAATTTGTTTCCTACATCAAGTTATTGAACTGTAAAAAACACAGATCCATTTTCTCTGTGCTCCATCCATTTTTTACTCAATCACCATACAAGACCTAAGTATGTTTGTGAGCTACATGGGGGAAGGTCTAGCCAGAGGATGGGCTACCAAATGTGAATTCCAAAGGTGAACCCACAAACCTCACAGGTGGGGTAGCCTCTGCTGCACAACATCATATAAACTACTTGGAATGGGTTCTGTTAAAGGGTAAGTTGAATTAATATTTTTTTAAAAAAGATTGCATATTATTTTTGAACTTTTAAAAGTGTTTAATGAGATGCTTTGAGTAGGGAAGATAAGACAGTCTAAGGCAACATCTTGGGGAGGGCATCTAAGTAGAACCACAGGAGAACTAAAGAGAGTACGATTCTACACTCATTGTGCAAACATTGTACCATAAGTACCACCTTTAGGGAAGAGTAGGAGAAAGCATTCTGACAGTATTTTCTGTACTTTTCCACTCCACCACCAAAGCATGGCCATGCACTTTCTTCGAACTGAATGGCATGGCCCTATTTTCTACTGCATAGTAAATGGCCATATTCCGGGGCTGTTTCCTGTATCTTCAAAAATAGTACTATCTGGAAACATCAAAGCTGGAGAACAGATGTTCCCAAGCATTTATGTTTCTGCAGCCAGGAGTTGGGTGTATAGACGTCACACTTCCTGCTTCCAAGTTCTGCCTATATAGCAGCAGGATCTACCATGATATGGATCCTATCTAAGGCTGCGTCCCCATGCATTCTGTTTAGTCCAAATTGGACTATTTCTAGTCTGGATGCAGGGCTGAGTTCAAATTGTGCCCATCCCCACACATTTGCTGATAATGCAGGCTCTATTCGAATACGGCCATCCCCATGCAAACTGTGCCAACCACCTGCACGGGGAAAGAGCACCTTTTCCTCTTTGCCCCCTCTCTCCTGATAGGAAGCCAGGTTGACGTCACCAATCTTTGCTGCCTGCCGCAGCAATGACAAGGAACACCACACGCACATCCTTCGTGGCACATAGGGCTGAAAGGAAATAATATAAAAATATGAAAAAGCCAGATCATTTTTCAAAGCCACTATGAGGTTTGCACACCTCCGCTCCACCCAGTATGGCAGTTTAATGCTCATGCACTAAATTATGCCATTTAAATTAAATTAAATTATCATGCCTGGCTTGGCGATCAGGGAAGGGGGGTGGTGGAATAATGGTCAAGGAAAGAGACTTGTGGGATAGTGATTTTATCTTTCACTGTAAAACTGGGGCACTCAGTTAATTGTATGCATGTTTCAGAAGCTGCTATTTTGTCTTGCACATTTGCCTGGCTTGGCAATGAGGGAAGCGGGGTGGAATAATGGTCCTGGAAAGAGACTCGTTTCTGTTCAATCACCATTTATTGCCAAAAATGCCCAAGCAGTTGCGGTCACCAATGCACAGGACAGGAACAGTGTGAAACCCCACCTACTAATGACACCAGAGTCAATCTCCTCCCCATATAGTCCAGGACTGCCCCCATTCACAGACTCGGCTCCCAAACCGTGCCGAGAACAGTTTTCTACAGGACTAAATTTAACGTGGATTTGGGCGATTTGATCCATGTAAAGTCCGGAAAGAGGGCTTTGCATGGCGATGATCCTTACCGAATTTGGATTTGATTCAGACTATATAGTGCCTGGGAATGTGACCTAAGACTAAACAGAACTAACTACTAAATAACTACTCATGTCTCCAAAATTGTTATGAAGCCACCAGGATAGGTGGCATCATTAGAATATTTATAACCACAATGCACAGAAATTGGATTACTTTGGAATAATTTCCTAATTCTCAAAAGCCTCTTTGACTTCAAGTAGTTTGTATAATGAAACAATTAGGCAAAGGTAAAAGAGTGACAGAGTTCAGATTCATGGACGTTGCATGGGCAGATCCACGCTGTTTTCCTGCAACACTACCACATTTGCCCTACATTGGACATTTAAGACATGTTCCCCATTCTAGCCTATAGCCCCCAGATTTCTTGGTGGTCTCCCATCCAAGAACTGACCAGGCCCAGTTCTACTTCACTTGAGAACTCAGACAAGATTAGTGAGCAGTAGCCTGAATGTTAAAGCAATGGAACAATGTGAAAAAAGAAGGAAAATACAAAGATCTACAGCTTTGAGATATAAAAACAACGGGCTACCTATGGGAAATTAGCTTAGAATTTAGATCTGTTTGGTTCAGATATTACCTCTGCCTCCCTTTCTGACTTAGCCTATGGGAGAATCTGACAGATGACACAGCTGTTCCTCTTGCCAGTTACTAGCCCTCAAACCATAACAGATTTATACAAAACACCAATTACAAAGGGCAGCTTTGAAGATCACAAGCAGGGAGTCTTGAAAATCCTCTCAAACACACAGAAGGAAAGCAAGGAAAGGGAATAATTAGATGCTTATTAATTCTTGCTATAACAAACTGATAAATGAAAACATTGCATTGCCCAGATTTCAATCTCAGGCTGAGTCACAGTTTGAAATATTTTCCACAAAACCATCTGGAAATTTTTGGTGCTTATTTCCTGATGGGATTGTTATGAAGGGGGAAATGTTTATGAATAGGAAAGTTAACTTTGGTCCAGAATATACTTATGCTTTTACAAAAAAATTTCTCAGCCACATAAATTTAAATACAGCCTGCAGATATACATTTATAATGTAGATAATGCTGAAATGCAACTAGGGACAGATCCTGAATGCAAAGGAAAGGGTGGAAATATCATCAATATAGAAAATGTGGGACCTCTGGCAAAATATTGAAGTTGGGTTATCATCTCCTAACAGTAATATCCCTATCTTGCCCTTTTCCCAAAAGACTAGAACAAGCCCCAGAGTACCACCAAGCTTTCATTTTCGGTGCTCTTGATTTTGTTTCCATTTCTGCTGGTACATACACTAGGTTAGTTTGGAATTATTAGGAGGGATTCATTGTGCGTGGGGCCCTTTCTGAACTTGCTCTAGATCCGGATTAAAGAGCCTCTTAATCCAGATCATGGGCCTCCCATTCACAAGGTAATGCTGTTCAAGAAGGCCCAGCCTGTCATTCATCTGGCTCTATCTGTGCAAGATGCAGATCAAGAGGTGCTTAATCTAGATCTACTGTAGACCCATTTAATTAATTCTACAACCAGACCAAGGCCTTATTCTGGATCATGGGAGGTGTGCAGATTACACACGTCCTGTGATCCAGAACTGCTGGGAGATGCCCATTAGCCAAAAACCACTACTGAGACTCCAAGGCTTTGCAGCCACACGGAGACATGAGCCAGTTCAGCACTGTCAGTACGGATGACACTGATCAGGCTCATGCCTCCACAAAATCCAGATGAGTGGGTCTAGTTATTAACTCAGGATAAATGCAGAAAAGGCCTGAAATTCTCAATGAATGCTGGATACTAAGGAGATGCTTATCACCATTTTCTACAAGATCTAGATGATGGCAGGTGAAAACCATTTGTGTGTTATTGCCAAGAAAACAATACATAGGAGCATCTATGTATCCATCAGAGGTTGATCTCAACAACAATAAAAAAGCATTTCGCCCTGCTTTGTATTTATCAGTGCTGAACTGAATCTTAGGCCCTTTCTGCATTGGGCTTTATTCTGGACTATATCCTGATGTCCACGTCGTAATGTGAGACTAAATGAATTCGCTGCTTCTGTGCCTATGGAGTAAGACAGAGGGCATATGCTAGCAGCTGAGCCTTTATTTTCAAAAGAGATAGAGATAACTAGGGAGGAGCTTCTTATGGGTCTTAATAAACTAAATGTTAACAAATCACCAAAACCAGATGGCATTCATCCAAGAGTTCTTAAGGAACTCAAATTTGAAACTGCTATTTTATGTTCTTGTGTAGACTATGGCAGGCCCTGCCAGGGTCTACCATTGTTTGCACTACCATGTGGATAGCAGCGATATAATCCAAAATAAGGCCCGGTGCAAAAAGGCTATAGACAAGCAGAACTACAGTACATTAATATAGGGCCACAAATGTGTACAATTAGTTTCTTAAATACATGTTTCATTCACACATATTACTGTCTGTGCACCGTTCCTTTGGGAGCTTTTGGGGAAGATCAGGAATTTTTGAGAACATGTCTTGCATTGTGTCAGCCTGTCAGACAGGAGCCCTGAAATTCAGGGGTACTGAACCCTGCTGTTTCAGAATAATTTGTGGATTGTAGCCAACATGCCAGTACATATGGTTACAAATGGAAACAGTTATCTGTCCCTCTCCTTTTAGTCTTTGGGACTACATAGCTTCGTAATTTCAGATTCAAGACTTCATAGTCTCGGGTTTATTTCACCTTTTCTTTGCTTGTTTTGTGAGCTGTTATTGCTATCATTACTTAAATGTATAGATCCTTTTACTAGGAAAATCAGGGCAACGTAAAGACCACAAGAACAGAGTCACAAGAAGCAAACACACCCACGTGTTTGTGTACTCCACAAAATGCTTTTAAGTTCTTATTCAGTTTGGTCGAGCGGTTAGGGATCCGGACTCTTATCTGGGAACACCGGCTTTGATTCCACACTCCTCCATGAAGCCAGCTGGGTGACCTTGGGCTGGTCACAGCTCTCTGAGCTCTCACAGGGTGTCTGTTGTGGGGAGAAGAATAGAAAAGCTTTGTGGGCCACTTTAAGTCCCCTTAAATGGGTGAGAAAAGCGGGGTGAAAAAGCCAACTCTTCTTCGAAAGGCGATAAACATATTCTAGAGATGATGGTCGGTTAGGAGGCACAGAATTTATCCTTTCTCCCACTTCCTCGTCCATAGAAAGTCTGAAGGGCGGTACAACGAGGGACAGACCGCGCCTAGCCGTGCGTTGCGATGCGGCTTGTCAGCGCCCGAAACGAAGGAAGCGCGGCGGTTCCGATTACATAAACAACAGCTGATGCGGTGCGGAAACGCGACGACTGCGCCCTCCCCTCGAGGGCTTCCTTGCCGGACTCCTAGGGGCCATCACGCCCCGCACAGCCCCACTGGAAGGCTGATGGCAACCGGCGGGAAGGGACTCCTCGCCGAAGGAGACGATCTCCATGGAGATCCCCCGTTGCCAGGGAGCGGCCTGTCTCACGCCGGCGGGAACGGGCGAGCCACCGCCTCCAGCTCCAACTGGTCGCCTTCAACAGTCGCGGGCGCGGCGGGCGGCTTGAAAGTAATTAGAGCGCATGCCGAGGGAGCTCGGAGGCGTCGCGCTCCGCTGATTGGCTGCGGCCGCTTATAGAGGCTGCGGCAGGGGGGCTGCGCGGCCGCTTGGCGTGAGTCTCCCCCGCCTGGCTGCTGCGCGAAGGAGACCGGGAAGTGGCGGTGGTGGTAGGGGAAGGAAAGCCGGCTCGCCTCCGCCCGCAGTGGTGCCAGGCTCAGCCCCGTCCTTGCGAGTTGGGAAGGAGAGGTGCGGAAAGGCGCCACGGCGGGGCTCCGAGGGGTCCCCGTACAGAGTGGGGCTGGGGCAGGAGATGACGCGTCCGGCACCGTCGGCAAATTGCTCCTTCGAATTCACCGCTGCGCTCTCTAGCCTTGGCTTGACCCTCGCGCCGGGGAGCCGACTTAAGGGCGAAGAACGCCCGTCCCTTGGGCGTTTGGCTGGAATGGGAGCGTGATGCTGTTGGGAGGTGTGGCTTTAGTTCCACTTTCAAAGTGGAAGGAAGGCTTATTTGGTTCCACACTCCCCCGTGAAGCCAACTGGGCGCCCTTGGGCTAGTCACAGCTCTCTTCTGAGCTCTCACAACCCCAACAGTGTTTTGTTGTGGGGAGAACAACAGAAGCTTTGTCAGCCACTTTGAGTCCCCTTAAATGGGTGAGAAAAGCGGGGTAGAAAAGCCAATTCTTCTCCTTCTCCTCCTCCTCCTCCTCCTGCTTCTCCTTCTCCTTCTTTTTAAGTCTCGAGTAAAACGGCTCCGTGGGAGAGAGTGCTTCTAACTAGGGCATCAATCACAAAGAGGTTTCTGTGAGCACAGGTTTGAAGGCTGCCACATCCTGAGCCTTAATACACTCTGGAGTTGAGGGTTGAAAGGGGACCCTGGCTGGGTAGAGGATGCTACTAGGAGGAGGAGGAGGAGATGATGAAGAAGAAGAGTTGGCTTTTCTACCCTGCCTTTCTCACCCATTTAAGGTGACTCAAAGCGGCTGACAAAGCTTTTCTATTCTTCTCCCCACAACAGTACACCCTGTGAGGTAGGTGGGGCTGTGAGAGCTCAGAAGAGAGCTGTGACTAGCCCAAGGTCACCCAGCTGGCTACATGGGGGAGGGAGGAATCAAACCCGGTATTCCCAGATAAGATTCCAGCTCCACAACCACTAGACCAAATAGTTTCCCTGTTGCTGAAATTGCAACTTTGTTTGGCTGTGAGACTGCTCCCTACTTGCCTTTGCAGGGTTTTGCCTTGTTTTCACCTGCTACTTGGCCTGTAGCTTAGACATGGATTGTAAGGTGAAGGCAGGCAGAGTTGTCTGCTGTGGTGCTTCTGCGTGCCAGGAAGGTTTCTAGAGCACCAGTGGGCCTCTGGTGAAGTATTTTAGTTTAACAAAAGGGGAAAATTGGAGATAGAAACTTATAGGGAAATGTTTGTTGTTTCTGTTACCTGCTTTAAGACTGTGCCATGAAAGTGAATTGCTCACACAGGTTTATAATAAGGTGGACTCCATAAACAAATGTTGACTTAAAGTGATTTCCAATAAGCAGGATTACCTCCCACCACCACCTTTTCCAGGCTCCGTATGCTATTATAGGGTGTTTTTCCACTGCAGCCCTTAGATCTGGATCTAAGAAGATCCGGATCTAAGGAATGGGTACATTTCTTAATCCGGATCTAGTAGATCTGGATTAAGGGAAGCACCCAATGTGTTTCCACAAGAGGTATAGCACCCATTAGGAATGGGTGCTAACACCCCTGCTGTGGAAACAGCTTTGCACCCATCTGGGGAATCCCGATCGACCCACAAGGGGTCGGTCCATTACCCCAGGTGTTTTGGGGGGTGGGGGGCAGTCTTCGAAGCCAACTTTGAAGTGATTTCAAAGAGACTTCGAAGTCACTTCAAAGTGAATGTGAAGTCAACTTCAAAGTCACTTCAAAGCCAATGTTGGGGGGGGGGTCCCAAAGGTGCATCCCCTCCCCCTAGCCTCCTTTGGACCCCATTGCCTGTTTCCAGTGGAAACAGGCTCCCTTTAATCCGGACTTTCTGGGAGAAGACCCCATTGTAGACCCCTTTAATGGGGTCTACAGAAAATCCGGATTAAAGGCCAAGATGTACCCATTAGATCCGGATTTCCCCAATGGCAGTGGAAACAATCGGGTCCCAAATGGGTGCCATAGTGGAAATGGGGTCATCCAGCTCACACCCAAATGGGTCCTAAATGGGTGCAAAAATGGGTACCTTTGACAGTGGAAAAACACCCATAAATAGACTTTGGCTGGTGTTGCTATAGTCTCATGTTAGATAGTTGGAGCCTATGGAAAGGTGCATTTTGTTTGCACATTTGAAAGTGAGGGTCACTAATATCCTTTTCACACCACTCATGCTCTTTTTCTTCTGACGTATAAATACGTGCATGCTGACTCCCAGGCAGGATCCTTGCTCTCTAGCACAAATGGATTGGAGAGCATTATGGCAGTCTTATCTGTTGAATGAGAAGTGTCTGCTCAAACTGTGATCATGTTCCTGGACATCAGCTCACAGTGTTCCACTTCCAGTATTCTTCTGCTGTGTGCCATCCCTGCTGGAGCTGTTACAAAGTGCAGGAGTAGAATGCTTGGAATTACTGTTCATGACAATCTCGAAGACCACAGTTTGAGGATCACTGAGCAGGATTCAGTATCCCCTTCCAAGTCACATTGCAAGATTATTTATTTTGAGAAAATATATTTTGAAAATACTTTGAACTACTTGTCGCCCCTCCCCCCGGCTGCTCTATATGACTGTAAAAATGTAGTAAGTGGTTGTTACTTCTGTTCTGTTGTGCATCTATAGCAGCAATGACCCATGGATTGGGACCATAACGAAAAGGAGGAAGAGATCTTATATTGTTCTTCTGGGAACTTTGCTTAAAGCTATAATCAAAGTCTCAGCCTTCTCTCATTGTCTTATGATCCTGACTTGCCATTAGCGTTCTGTGAAGTCCTGTGATGTGACTGCTTTGAAGTGGCAGCAAATCCATCCTTGTGCAGAATCTTATCTGTCAGACCAGAGTTATTAGTAGAGGTGGTTGCACTGCGGAAAAAAAAGTGAGAATATCCTCTGACATATGTCCTCCGACTATTTTTGTCTTTGCAGTATTGGCTGCTGACCTTTGGGAGATGCGTCGCAGTCGCAAGAGCGATGAGAAAACAGAAGTGGAACAGCAGAATGGCCTACCAGTTGCTTCTGAACCTCTGGCCACTCTAATTCCCCACCAAAGGGCCATCCTTGGTGAGCTGACTGACAATGGGCAGTTCCCGAGACCCTCAGTTCAGGTAACTTATGAGGGAGCCAGCTTCTTGGGCCAGTGGTTCCCAAACTCTGGTCTTTCACATGGAATGCTGGGAGTTTTGACTCACAGACATCTGGAGGACCACCATTTGGGAACCACTGTCTTGGATAACTAACAGCATGGCTAATATTACTTGACAGTAGAGGATGCATTTCTCAGTGGAAGACTTTTGATCCTATTCTCATCATTATTGATGCCAGCACTTAGAAACTTTGGGGCTTTAGGCTGCTGTGATGGTGGAGCTAGATGCACCAAGAGCCTGCTTCCAGGTATGGTGGTTGGCACATGTTCTCTAATATTGGCTGAGGAGAACCAAAAATTGGAGAAAGAAAGGAAATGTTTTAGGATTGTAAACAGGGACTGTAAAGCATATTGCATATTTAAACAGTAAAAGGTCTGGGGGCACTTAGAAGACCTTTTGTTTATAGTATAAGCCTTCATGCATGGGATGAAGTGCTGTAATCTATGAAAGCTTGTGGTGTAATAGTTAATCTTTAATCTGGGCTAAGCTTTCTTTGTTGGCTTTTTCAGTTGTCATACAGTAAGCTGGCTCCCCATTTGTATGGTAAAACTAGGTAAGTGGCCCTATGTGGTGTGCCCAGCCTATGCCATTTCTGCCACAAGAGTGAGCAGCATTAAACAGAATGCTCCCAATGCATACACAAGAGGCACTAGGAACACAAATGGTCACATGATCCCTAAGGTAGAATTAGAATCATATGCATTTGTACAGATGTTTACAGAATTAAAAATGGAGCCTGCCAGATGTTGAATGATTATGGAATTCGTGATGGGCACAGAGGAAAAGTGGGAATACCAAGATTTACCATCTCTGACCACCAACACACAAGATGGGTCTGTTTAAGCAAGCAGCACTTTGAGGTTGACATGTTTGGGAGGTAGCAAATCAAACTTTGAACTGTTGAAATAAGCATTTCAGTTGAAAGCCTCAAACTTACTGCCCAGTTGCTGCTCAGCTCTGCAAGTGCTTTCTGTATACCATTAATCTTTCAACATCTGATGGGCTGCACTCTACGTACCTCAAGTACATTTGGCAGGCTGCACTTTACATACCCTCAAATATAATAGGCAGGACAAGATTGTGCTATCAATTTAAACTTGTGGGGTTAAACTGACAAACCTTAATTCCAAGAAACAAATAAAAACTACAGGACTTACTAGATGCCATGGGGAATAGCTGTAGCTCAGTGGTAGAGCATGCAGCTTAGACAGAAGATGATTGGTGGTTCAGTCCCCAGAAGTAAGAAATGTCAGACCAGTCCTGTATCTCTGTCAAGAAAACTGCATAGAGAAGCCCATACAGTCAACTGAGAGTTGGTCACAACTCAGTGATATCCAGCAACAATAATGGGAAAATACTAGCTCTTTGCAGATGCTGGCATTTCCCCAAAATGTATTCCACCCGACGCTCTAGGAGTCCTTTGCCATTTCTCCAAAATCAACTCCCAGGAGTTCACTGCAGCCAGTCCCTTTTCCTTTAGGTGCATGGTGGGCTCTCAGGAGTTGGTTATGGTGCAGACCTGAAGAAACCCTGCCAGATATGAAGCCATGCGGGAATATGCCAGCCTAACATGAAAACAGTGTGAGGTATCCTGCTTCACTGACTGATCCTTTCTTGAGGGTGATAAACCAGCTGTGCCCCCCACATATAGGACTAGGGCTATCTGGCAGCCTTCCTGTGATGCTTGCTAACAGATGCTACTAGCCTTGATGGTTGTATGACTTCTTTTGAAGAAGGAGGCCGTATGCTTCTATAGGGCCCCTGTTTGGAGATTTATGTCCTTGTGTTTATGTCCTGCTTGTGGGGTTCCATAGCTAATTGTCTGCCTTGGTGGGAACTGCTGGAGTAAATGAATCGTGAGATGCACCCGGTAGTTATAAGATCTGCCTCTCCTTAACATTTTGAAAGCATAGGGATATTTTTACTACACGAAATATATCCTTCAGCCCAAACAAGCTGTGGTGAAACTGAATGTGGAGTTTGCTGCCTTCTACCTGAAATGTTTGATGAGATTCAGTAAATGTAGTAAAGATAAGTATGTTAACTAAAATCAGTATGGATAGAGTAACTTTGTACCTGTTCCAAATATATGTACAGCGGATGCAGTTTGAAAAGTAAGATTTGTAATACATTTTTATGACACCCCAGTACCACCACCACCCAAAAATCCCTGCAGTGGTTTGGCTGTTAGGATTCAAAACAAGTGGTGTCCAAAACAACTCCAAGTTCCATAAATTGAATATTTTTTCACCATGCTGATGAGGGTTAACTAGTCATTTGTTTATAATTAACACATTGAGATTCAAAGATAGGACCTCTAAGGAACTTGGAGGTGGTTATCCAGCCCAAAAGGTGAACTTGTGCAGTGCTTGTCACATGTAGTAGCTCAAAGTTTCTTTTCATAATCTGCTGTGTTCAGTGGGGTTGGCTTTCCTGTTGTGTTGCACAAACCTACAGCCTTGAACTGTGGCCTATCTACAATGAGCTTTAGCTATTTTGACTCCTTCTGCGTTCTGTTGATTGCCTTGGCCTCCATCCCACCAGCCATCACCGTAAGTATGCTTTTCTGCAGAGTTAGCTATATGCCCTGCATCTTTGCACAGTTTGAGGTCTTCAGAGCTTTGGATAGCTGAGCATTTTTGGCTACTTCCAGACATGAGTAGAACTTTGAAATCGTGTGGGTATTGAGTTGTGATCGACAGATATCCACATGGTCTTCTCAATGCACTGATGATTCCATTGTATGGAAGACCTGTGGCAATGGAATCCTGGGAAAACTGGCAGCTGCAGTAAGTTTCCTACATAGTTTTGTCTCCTGACTTGTCTGGTAAGGTCCATGTGGTTGTTGTTGAGAACTTCCAGAAGCTGACCAAACATGTAAACCAAAACCAAAAGAGAAGGGGCAGGCATGGGCCATGGCATGAGATGATGATGCTGTCCTCCCTTCTCTAGTCCATGTTTCCTCTTCCTGCCTGAAGATAGACTTGATAATCAGAAAATGAAGATGGCTCTTTATTTCTGTACCTGAGTCATAGGCATTCCTGTTGTGGGGATCAGAAAAGATATTGGCTTATTTGGGAGCCATATCACGATGAAATCATAATAGGTGTAATTTCTTAAAATTCCATTCTTTTATTCTTCTCTCAGTGTAAAATATATTTCTTAGTTAATATGTAAGACTAACTAACAGAGCACTGTTACGGAGCATTACTGTGTCTATTACTTCCTGTATTATGGCAAAAGTAGAACATCAGCGCTGGAGTGCAAAATCTGACATTCCTGTGATCTTGCTATCATTTAAAAATATCATGGATTGCCAGACAGCAGTTTATTTATTTGGATTTTTATCCTCCCCTATACTAGAAGGTTTCAGGGTGGGTTACAACATTTAAAACCAAATATAAAATGAACATACTAAAGCAATAAGAGTCCTGAAAGTGGGGAAGAAAAGCTGCTTACTTATTTAGCCAAAAGCCAGGGTGACAAGGTGTGTCTTTAGAGCTCTCCTGAACATGTGAAGTGAAGGTGCCTGATGTAGGGAGACTATTCATAATCTGGGAGCCATCATTGAGAAGGTATGAAGAACTGAGGGCTTTTAGTGGTCCCAGAATTGTCTTAAAGAAGGAACAGCCAGTCTATGGTCCTCTGGGTGTTTCTGAGCTGCTGTACTCATAATTCTTGTCATTGGCTACATGGGCTAAAGCTCATAAAAGCTGTAATTCAGCAATATCTAGAAGATCAAAATTAATCTCTTCTGGTCTAAAGGCATTTCTCTGTGTTATCTAACTGTATGACTTCATTCGTGCAAGAGAGAATTCCATTGATTGTATTTTATTGCAGGGAGCTAATATACTGAGACGCAACTTTGGATCTGAAAATGTCTTTCCTGATTTGGCTAGTAGTACGTTACCAATCTGTGTACCATCCAAGCAGAATTTTGCCGTTTACGTAGATGAAGTTGAGGAGAGAAACAAGTTTAGCTGTATGGTGGAGGAGACGGAATCCAGCATGTGTGAAGTGAATGCTAGTATTCTAAAACCAAACATGCATCTGCTGTTGAATTTAAGTACAGGTAACTTTGTTTATATCTTTTATCACCTCTCCACTTGTGCTCCCATTGAAAATTCAAAATTATATGTAATACAGGTGCAAAAATCCCAGCAATAAAAATAATTTAAAATTGTGATAATCAGTTAAGTTTTATTTTAATACAAGTTCCTCCCAAATAATAAAGTTATCAAAAGTCCTGGAAGGACAAGAGAAACTTCACCTGGTGCCTTTAAAGTAGTGAACTGAGATAGCATAGATCCTACTGTGGCAATTTTGTTTGGCTGCTTATTCCACTATATTGGGATATTTCAGAATAAAGCATTTTAGATTTCAGAATATCCATGCTTTACTTCAGAATATCCTAATGTAATGGAATATATAAAGACTGTCTGGATGCAGCCTTTTAAACTTACATTTACAACAATTAAAATGCAAACAAAATTGAGGACAGAAAAAAGCACTTGTGGTACTTACGTGAGGAGGAGAAATGCCTTTAGATAAAGACCTTAGATGGGTCTTCACTAACCTCTTTTATGTATAGAGTGGTAGTGCTTGACGGGCGACCATTTTGCAGCCTGGAGCTTGCCATGGAAAATTTGAGCTCTGTACTCTGTACAGAAATTGAGCAGCAGTAATTCTGTACCTAGTGCTGCCTCCTATTCATTTTCATGGGATATTCCATATAGTAACCCCTAACTGAAGGTGGAAGTCTGGCTGCTGTAGTCCAAACAAGTATACAAGTATTCACCTAAAGCTGGTTATAGGTGCTCAAGATCCCTGAGGTATGTTGGCCCTCCAAAAATAACTTTTTAGTCCTGAGCTAGAGACCTGCTTTCTTGCAGTCAGTGACAACCGGACTCAGCGTATATGACTTCAGGATTCCTATCTATTTGTATTTCTGTCTCGCCCTATACCCAGATATCTCACAGGGCTACCATTACTACTTTATGAAAGATTTTTAAAGTTAAATGCAAAAACTGATTCCTGATTATGGTAAGCTACACTTCAAATGCTGACTAATAAAAGGCTCTCAAGCTTCTGCTTCATATCTTGGTAATCTAGTGTCTCCAATGGTGGTGGAGAAGTCATTGCAGTCGCAAAATGAAGAATTCTATGACGATAAAGTGGATTTGATGGGAGTTGTGGAATATGCAGAAGATATTCACCACTATCTGAGAGAGGCGGAAGTGAGTGGAATGTTTAAAAAGCTCACTATAGTTTGGTCTGAGGGTTAGATTATTAGCACTCATCCTTTTCTAATCCTGATGCTGAAACCAAGTCTCGGTGCTTGTAAGTAGCCAAATGATGCCTCCAAAACAGATTCATCCTACTATTTGATTAGGAAGCGACTGGCTTCTGGAGCAGTGTTTGTGTGAAGGGAATGTTGAAACACCTGGGCCATGGTCACACCTTCACATTAAACCCTCTTTTGGTCCATCTTCAGGTCTGACTTCTCACACCTTTTCATTTCTGTCTTCTTTTATTTGTTGACTTTCCTTCATTCTTTTGAAAATGGGCAGGTTTCTCCCTCATTCCTAGGGGAAACCTTAAAATGGCTGATTATTTCTAAGAGTTCATTTGAGAACGTAAGACTTTTGTTTAATTTGCCAGTGATTTGAACTTCATCCTGGGCAAGAAGCAGCAGCTGCCCAGATTTGCTTTGATTTAGTTATATATTAGTGTGGCTAATGTCCAATTATCATCGCTGGCTGCCAGCTGAAACTGTCAAGCTTCAGCCATCTTTGTGTCTATTTGTGAATACACTCCCTGCTGTCTACAGCTTTGGCGAACATTTTGGTGCCCTTGCATAATTATTTTTCTCTCTCTCTGTACCGAGAATATGGGTATTTACCAATATAGCTATCAAATAAAAGAAAAAGAAATAAACAGTCTTGAGTTGCTGAAAATGCATGTTTATTAAACATGCATTTTGCCCAAAAGGCTGCTTCCAAGGACCTACTTCTTTTTCTTTTTCTTTTTAAACCGAACTTCAGCTGCTTCCAGGATATGTCCCAGGATCTTCTTGGCACTATATTGGAAAAGGCAGAAAAAATTCTAAGGGAAATTCAGCCAATGATCTGGCAGACAGCATTCATAGTTAGCCTCACTAGGGCTACTGGAATCCAGTCAAGCATGTGAAAACAACAAAAGGAAGTGGGAAGGGCCTTGGCTGACTTCCTGTAGCCCCAATCAGGCTGATCATGAAGGCTACTAGCTCAACGTGAAGGCAAGTAGGGGGCTGCTTCTTGTGTCTGGCAGGATACTGCAAGAGGCATATGCAGGATCTTAATTTACTTAAAATATCTAATCTTGAAGCAGCTTACATAATATGGGGAATAAAAATAACAAAAATCTTTAGACCCCCACACTGTCTCTTGTAAGGATGTGCACAAATATTCGCAACATTCAAAATTCAGCCAGATTTGGCCAAATTCGGACATTCAAATTCAAATAGAATGTTTTGATACATTTGTATGGGATTTGTATGGGATTGGACATTAGTATTGAATACGAGGTCTGCCCCATTCAAAGGGGATCTGGACTCTTATCTGGGAATACTGGGTTTGATTCTGCCCTCCTCCGCAAAACCAGCTGGGTGATCTTGGGCTAGTCACAGCTCTCTTCTGAGATCTCACAGCCCCACCCACCTCACAGGGTGTCCTGGTGTAGAGAGAAGAATGGGAAGCTTTGTCAGCCACTTTGAGTCCCCTTAAATGGGTGAGAAAAGCGGGGTAGAAAAGCCAACTCTTCTTCAAACAGATATGAATTTTCTTGCATTTGATTTGATATGAAATGAATACAAAAAAAAAATTATGCACATCCATAGCTATCTGGAATCAGCCTTATACTTCTTCTTCTAGCTCACTATCATAAGGAGCATTTCCAAGTAATAACTTGAGGTGTATACTGTCCGTAATACATTCAACCAGATCATCACTGTACGAATTTGAAAAGCACAGTTCTGTCCCTTCCCTGGAACAAGCAGAAAGTAAAACTGAACAACAATACCAAGAAAAAGACAAACATTATGCAGTTGACTCTGAAGTATTTCTTAAAGATAAAACCAAAAAATACTTTAGGAAACCTGATGCTAAGGCTCTGCTGAATGCCTGTTCACCATCAGCTGTAGAGGCTGGGGTTTGTAATAGCCTTTGTCCCACATGACTCCCTAGGGAGTTGTATCCAGGAAATGAAATAATTCACCTCTTTTGTGTTCCATGGCCAGGTGGCCTTTCTAGCACCCTCTGTGGGCAGGACTGCAGTCCACATTGGTGCCCATACATGTGTGACAACACATGCCAATGCACCCTGCAGCCAGAGGGCACCAGAATGGCCACCAGACGAGGTTGCGTGCGAGAGGTGAGTTCTCTTCATCTCCTGAATGCAACCCCCTATTCGAGAGTCACCTAAAGCTTTTGGAAAGAGCTGGGATTGTGAGATAAAGGTCCTTGCCGCCCCCATTCTCTACCAAATGGCAAACAGACATTTCTCACATCCCCAGTGCATTTCTGCTTAATGCAAGCCTTTTTCAGGTGTAATTATTAATAAAACAATAATACTTGCAAGTAAATAAGCTTACAACTATCTATTTTATTGTCACAATTAAAAGACACAATTACAGACGTCAACTTCCTTGTTTAAGTTATTTATAATAACACCATGTTTCATCCGAAATACGGCTAATAGCACTTGTTGCATTGATTGGTGTTACTCTGTGGGACTGGGATTCAGGTAATTCTGGTCATGCCAGATCTCTCAGCTCGGGATCCTTTTGAATCGGCTGTTGGAGTTGGCGATTGAGACCATTGCTTTGCAGCGTTTCAGTCCTTCTTGGCAGGTGATTCCAATCAGTGTATATGGGTGATCAAAGCCCTGAGAGTTCGCATCTGACATTCCATAGGGCTCATCTCTTTCTCTTACACCTTTTGACATCTGCATGAAATCACTGGGAGCAATAACCTGTTGGTACAGGGTGAGGTATCAGTGTGGGATCAGTTGTGGGACTGGCATTCAGGTAATTCTGGCCATCTGGGCATGCTAGATCTCTCAGCATAGTTTCTTTTTGCATTGGCTGTCAGAGTTGGGGGTGCTGATGACACTCGGTTGTAGGTCTTCACCTCCTAGTGATGTTGCCAAAATGCGGACTCAGAGCATGGAGAAGGTAAAATTATCATTCTGAGCCTGAGTTACTCTGGCTTAACCCTTTATCTGGCCTGCAGAAAGGATCTGAATTTCATTTAAAGGGAAAAATATTTCCTTGCAAGGATAATATGCATGATGTGGGGGTCCTCCCACTCAAGCAATAGGCACTGTCATGAGTGGACCTTCACCGTGTGATAGCTCTGCTCTTCCCTTGACCAGGAGGCTGTAGCATCCGTGACTCAGGCCCTTGTAATTTCACAGTTGGACTACTGCAGTCATTCTTCCTAGGGCTAATTTCAAATATAACATGGAAGCTTCAGTCTGTTACCTGTGCCAAGAGCTGCATTGGTTACAACAGTTTGCTTCTGGGGCTCATTTGACCTGTTGGTATTTATTTATTTAGGAAATTTATATCCTGCCCTTCACTGAATGGTCCCAGGGCGGGTTACAGTGAGAATAAAACATATCAAATAGTGAAACATGGTTTAAAATATAACCCTTTCCCACCCCTATATGAAGCAGTCCTGTGGAGTTCAGCACACTCTCTCCTGCCCTGTATGTACCTGTCTTGCACACTCGGCTCACATCTTAGATCGAAATTCCCTGGTAATGGGAACCAGGTCCAAAAAGAGAAGCTGTTCATTCACTTCCTACTAAGACCCAGGCTGCCTCCTGACAGATGATATTTTAAAATTCCACTTCTCCTTTTCGTTGTTTCTTTCTTTAATGGAGTGTCCATGATTGGTTCTAGGGATGTGCATGAATATTCAAAACATTTGAAATTTGATCGAATTTGTTCGAATTTGTACATTTGAATTTGTATCGAATGTCTATGAATTCAGATTTAAACATTTGAATGAATTCTGAATTTTCAAATCTATTCGTTCGAATTATTCGGACATTCATATGTGTACGGATACATAAACGCTAAGCATCCATACACACTTGTATGGATCCATACGGGATGAAAACAGGATGCATATGGGATAAATACAGGATGTGTAAGGGATGCGTATGGGCATGTATGAATGTTGTCAACATTTGTATGTGCAAATTCAAATTCAAAATTTGAACAAATAGATTCACATTTACTCAGTTTGAATCAAATGTGGGTAAATTTGAATTTTAAAGATTCAGATTGAATTGATTTTTCGGATATTCAAATGAAATCCTGAAAATTGGATTCGTGCACACACCTAATTGATTCCTATTTGCACTGTTGTGGGGTCTATTTTGTTATTTCCTATTGGTAGCTTGGAAGCCGTGTGAGTCTAGTCGACATACACAGTATATAAAGTAAATAAATACTTTTAAATAAGTAATGCATTACATACGTATCTCACGGAGGGGATGTGTTTCAGTGGAAATCAGCAATTTAAATCACTTCAAAGCATAGGTATGTACTAATTGCTAATTTTTTGAGAGACTCCTCATGTTAATAGGAGAGCTGGCTGGCTGGAGGGATAAACACTAGAATAACAAACATAAGGCAGAATTATAATAATCTTGCACAAATAGCTGCTGCTCTTTGGCTTAGAGGGAAAGAAGAAGAAGCAAGTTGTATGTAGCTGCAGGGATTTATATTGGCTACAAAAAATAGGAATTATTTTACATCCCGCAACCTTCTTTGTATCTCTTGGAATTTGATTAAAGCATAACATGAAATGTGTCTAAAAGAGAGGGCACAGGGCCAGATATGGAAATGAAGTCCTATGATGTTGGGAGTGATTAAGGGAGACAGGATACTTTTCTTCAATAGCTACTAGACAGTGAAGTATTGCCAGTGAAGAAGTAGTTGGTAGGCCACTGCATGAGACAAAATAGATGGACTGTGGCCTGATCCAGCAAGGCTCCGCTTATAGCCTCCTTAAATATTTGAAAGGCTGTCATGTTGAAAATAAATCAGGCTTGTTTTCTTTCTCTTCAGTTGTGCAGGCCTAGTTTTACACAACACTGTTGTGGCTTTTATGGACACGATGACGACACTGAAGTATTCAAGAGAATAGAGTGTAGAACTGAGACTTGGGAGATCAGAGTTCATACCTGTGCTTGGTGACTGTCATTGTTTCTTAACATACCTGATAGAGCTGTTGAGGACAAATGTAGGAGCAGAGTCAGGGAGGCCTATGCCCATGTCTTCCTGGAGGAAATACAGGATCATCAAACTGTTAGGAAGTTTTCAAGGTATCATTTTGTCACTCTGAGTTTAAATTATTTCCATGTAGGTAAGATACAGGCCCAAACCATGCTACATGAGGAAGCAGCCTGATATCACTTCAAGTATGCGTGGGATCTTAGTGGATTGGTTAGTAGAAGTCAGTGAAGAATATAAACTTCATACAGAGACTTTGTACCTCGCTGTTAATTACTTGGACAGGTTTCTCTCTTGCATGTCCGTCCTGAGAGGAAAACTGCAACTCGTAGGAACAGCAGCAATTCTTCTGGCTGCGTAAGTATTTTTGAATGAACATGGAGACCTTTTCGCATTGCCAATTTAGTGCTGAAGCTCAGTGTCCACTCAGTGTCTACAGAAGGCCTGTCTTTATTGGTTTTTTGAGAAGTCATCCTACATTTTTTTCTTTTTTTACTGCCATGATATTGAAGAGAATTGTGTTGCCAGTAACATAGTGCCACAGGGCAGACAAACACATACATATCCAGGATACGGACAACTTGCCACTAAAAAAGGTTAGGGTGGTTTTCAAGGAATCAGTATAGATGGGCTCTTAGGCCATTTCTGCACTGGCCTTTATTCCAAATTAATATGTGGAATAGGGACTTGCCAACTGCATGCTGCTGCAGACTACAGAAGACCCCACCTGTGGTCTGCTGTGATCTCCACCAGCATGTTGATGGCAGGCCATTTCAATGTATAATCCAGAATAAGGCCCAGTGCAGAAAGGGACTCAGAGAAGTTGGCCAAGCAGCTGGTTGAAATAGTATAATCTCTGCAAGGACAGGAGCAAAGGAAGCTGTGTTGACCAATCTGAGTGGGAAGTGGTTTGGTCCCACACAGCCATTTTAAGAAGGCCATGCTATCCCTTTCCATCAAAAGTGACTCTAAGAATAAGGCACAATTGGTGAACACACTCATGAACCAGAACTCTATGAAGAGATGAATATATAACAGCTTATTAAGGTACATTTATTTTATATGTTTCTGCTGCATAACATGTAGTTGAAAACATATTTTAGGCTTACAGGATTGCAGTTATGTTTCATCTTTTCCTTGATTACAGTTAAAGTTGCTAACTATGCTACATTTAAAATTAAAAGGAAATCATGCTTCATCTTATTTGTGAAGGTTTTCAATAGCATTCTTGACGTTCTAAGTATATTAATAATTCTGGGACACTGGTGATATCAAATTGGTGAAATAATTGGCTTTCTACAATCCTAAACTTTCTTCAGAAGATTTTCTTAGCTTTATCTTATTTTCTTATGGATGATCCATTTAAGGAGAATAATGAATTCATGGTCTTGAGATTGATGAGAAATGATGCAATTGTTCATTTGTGTCCCAGTTGATATTCTTGATAGTTATTACTAGTGAGCTATAGAATCTGCTCAGTAGTAAACTAGAATTAAAATCACCTAAATATTTTTAAAGCTTCCTATTTTGAGCAAAGCTCTGCCCCCCAAAAAGGCCATTTGTGTAAAATAAGCATCAACTATAAAATATTGTAATGGTTTATGACAGCATCCTGAAGCAAGTTATAAGTACACAATGTACTATGAACCAGCATTGAGTAGAACAAATTAAACCATTTCAGTCCAGGGGCACTGTATGTTCTTAAAGAAGACAGAAGCCCTGATCACACCAACTGTGTTCTGCAATTCTAGGTGATATGAGTTGATTTCCACGTGGGAAGATACTCTGTCTTGTGCCTGCTAAGCCCATAACATTAGTGTTGGATGGTGTCTTTAACAAATTAAAGCATGCAGTAAAGCTTTGTGTATCATTTCCACTATTTCCCCCAGGAAATATGAAGAAATATGTCCACCAGAAATTGACGAATTTGTTTACATAACAGATGATACCTACACTAAAAAACAGCTGTTGAGAATGGAGCATCTGCTTCTTAAAATACTTGCTTTTGACCTAACTGTTCCAACCATCAACCAATTTCTCCTTCAATATTTGCAATGGCATGGGGTCAATCTGAAGACGGAGAACTTTGCAAGAGTAAGGATACACTGTATATACTAAATGCCTTTCTCCCTTTTCCTGGCTCACAGACTGTATACAGTATTGTAACTGAAAATTTTATAATAAATTTTAATAAAAAGCGTAAGGCATCTGATTGGGCCTAGATAAGCTTAAATCTTTATGTTGCTCTTAACTAATAAAATCATTAATTTTTTTAAAATATTGCTATTCAATATTTTGTTACCCAGTTTTTTCCATAAAGTGTTAGACATTTAGGGTGACTTTGGAGTGAAAGTGGAATAGATTCCGAATTAAATTGATTTTTCCCCATTTAAATTATTGGAATAATTATTTTTCATATTCAATTTTTTGCTATAAGGTATGTTTTCAGGAATCATTTAGTACTGATACAGGGGGATGCATGTATTAACAATTAACAGCTTAATTTCTTAAATTTAACTGAACGTGGTTATTTTTAGCATTGGGATTTTTTTGTGTTAATTGCTGTTACACTCTGAAGCCTCAACGCAGGTAAAGCAGGATATTGGTGGTAGTGGCGGGGTTAATGATAATAGAGGTTGCACGACTGATCTGGTTTAGTGATATTGGATACGGAATGTGATAGTGATATGGAATGAATTTGAATTTCTTCTGGTTACTTAGTGATTAAAATACTGAACAATGCTCTCCCCAGTATGTAGCAGAACTGAGTCTTCTTGAAGCAGATCCATTCCTGAATTATCTTCCTTCCCAGTTGGCAGCAGCTGCATACTGCCTAGCAAACTACACAGTGAACAGGCATTTTTGGGTAAGCCCATATCAGAATAATAAATATTCTTTATTCTGGGACTACATACTTTAAAGAATGGAAGAGAACATCTTCAACTCTTACTTTACCTATGACTTTATGTTTGAGTAATATAGGGGAAAGGCTCTTATTGGTGTTTCTTACTTGAAGCTGTAACTCTGCAGAAAAAAGAATGTGAACAAAATAAACTTGGCTGGGTTAAACAAAATTAGTGTAGTTTAGTTGTCCATTCTAGGAGTGTGCATGAATATTCAAAGGTTTTCAAAATTTGATCGAATCTGGCCAAATTTCGACTTTCAAGTTCAAATCGAATGTCCATAAATTTGAATTTAAAGATTTGAACGAATTTTGAATTTTGGATCTATTCATTTGAATTATCCAGACATTTGCATGTATACAGGTTCATACATGATGTGTGCTTGCAGATTTGCATCTTTCCTGCATCCCTGTGCATTTGTATGAATCCGTATGGGATG
The DNA here is from genome assembly GCA_023333525.1 of Aspidoscelis tigris stejnegeri. NCBI lineage: Eukaryota > Metazoa > Chordata > Lepidosauria > Squamata > Teiidae > Aspidoscelis > Aspidoscelis tigris. The sequence continues at coordinate 246,831,311 of JALMGA010000001.1, read as the reverse complement.
AAAATCGATTGTATATGGCTAACTACGGGATGCATACGAATGTGTATGGATGCGTATGGATGTGGGAAAGATCCGTACGGGCATTTACGAACGTTGTCAACATTCGTAAGTGCAAATTCAAATAAAAAATATGAACAAATAGATTCGAATTTGCTTAATTAAGATCAAATTTGATTTAATTAGAATTTTAAAGATTTGAATCAAATCAAATTTTCAGGTATTCAATTCAAATCAAATTCTGAAAATTACATTTGTCCACACTCCTAGTCCATTCTGAAATCTGCTAAGTTCACTTCCATAAGTAAAACTTTCACTGTTCCTGGACTAAGAAAGTGGTGGAATGAACTTGGCGGGGAGATATGTCTCTGCCCATAGCTGTGTCTTTGTACATGAGAACATCCATACATGGAGCTCTTAAAGAAGCAAAACTCTTCCTTTTATAAAAAACTGGTGGATGGTTCATCATATGAACCAGCAAAAAATCCTGAAGAGGTTGAGTGTGAGTGTGTGCGTGTGTGTGTCAGGGGTCCTGGGAGCACTGGGCAAAGGTAGCTTGATTTTCTGGCCCTGATATGTTGCCCAAAGCTGTTTGATTATCAGAATGATCCAGTTTGAGATGTTTAAATACCCTGCAATGGCATGAAGTTATAAAGTGACACTGTGGGTTCTTGGAATTTCCCAAGGAGGTGAGACTGATAGGCAGAGAAAGGGAATGCACAAATGGAGGGTTTATTTTCTTCATTTTTTAAAAAATAGTGCCCAAGATGTGCAGTATATACAGTAAGTGCTTCAGGGTCCCTGTCTATTTGCAAGATATATTGTCTTTGGAAGTCCTTTCTCCCCCCCCCCCCAGCCATTCCTCCTTCCTTACGGAGGACTTCCTCCTGGATGATGACTCCAGAGTGGCTTTGGGAATCCTCCTTCTCTGTCTCCCTTCTTTGGTCTCCACCTTCTCTTCATCTTCTCCAGATATGTCCTTGGCCAGGGCTCCACCATCTTCTTTTTCTGCTCCCGAGCTTCCACGAAACCTCCTTCTTTTCTCCTCCTTCCTTCTGCCATCCTTTCTCCCACTCTCCCTGTCTTTAGTTATATACATTTTTACATTTACACCGCCCAGTGATTCAGCATTTTCCCCTTTATTATACAAACCTGTGTGGGAGTTAAAGTGAAACCATCACATACCCCTACAATGCAACCAGCAGTCTCTGTTGGAGGAGGAGAAAAGGCACTCAGGAACACTAAGTGATGAAGATATCCTAACCAATTCAGACACGGGACCTTTCCATGCTATGTAACACATTATTTGTCTGAATCGAATAATGGAGCTGTATTTCTTTGCTTCTGATTAGCCAGAAACCCTTGCTGCTTTCACTGGTTACTCGCTCAGTGAGATAGTACCTTGCCTTAGTGACCTGCACAAAGCATGCCTGGATGCCCCCCATCGACCACAGCAAGCAATAAGGGAGAAATATAAGCTGACTAAGTAAGTCTTTCTGGCCCTTTTGGTTCCATGCCACTATGGCAGCTAAAATTGATCTAAATTAATAACTCCAAGAGCAAAAACATTAGGTGCTGGGCATCCTGTAGGAAAGTTGGTTGCTGGGATGGTAGCCTGTTTGACTGCTACAATAGTGAAGTTTGTACATCGTGCTAAACTAGTAGGGATGTGCATAAATATTTGACATATTTTAAGCTCATGCGACTTTGTTAAAATTTAGACATTCAGATATGAAGTGAATGTTGGTGCATTCAAAGATTGACTTTCGAATGTGAATCAAATACATTCATACAAAGCTTTGTTATATTCGTGAATCTGGGGAAGTGAGAAAGCAGATGCCCAGTCACATCTGCAGCAGATCCAGAGCGGATTTGATGCGTTCAGAGCAGAGTCATAGCAGATTTGTAGGTGCGACCAGCAGCAGGGATTCAAATCTGATTTGAATAGCATTTGAAGAACATTTGTATTGAAATTGAATCTACCACATTCAAAGGGGCTCTATTCGAAGAAATGCAAATTATCTCACATTCGATTCGATTGAAATTGCACACCACAAAAAACGTTCATGCACTTCCCTATAAATCAGAGGTAGAAAATTGATGTTGGGATCTGGATATGGTGGCTTTAATGGCCGTCTCCAAGTGTGTGAGTATTATAAAAAAAAATGTTCTGTAAAAAGACTGTTCACATTTCTAACTGTAGTGAACTGTTACTTTTTTTGTAACTTACTGGGCAGAGAAGGAGAAAGTTAGGAAAAAGAGGGAAGGATCAAACCTCCTTTTGGCTTTGGTCTATGAAGAAGAAAAGGTTAGGGATCCCTCCATAATGTGGATGGATGGCACAAGCCTTGGATTCATGGAGATATCCCCAGCTCTTTTCAGTACAGCGGTTCTGGGTAAAGAAATCAGAATCATCATTTCCACTTTAGATTAACTTGAGCTCCATCAACTCGCAATAAATATACTGGCTCAAAAGTGACTTAGATGCATTTTTTGGCCAATATGGATTAGAGATGGGATAGGGACACCAGCTGCCATATGGTACCATCTCTAATCTTAATATGTAAGATGTAGTCTTTATCTTAGCATGTTACTGGAACACTAAACTGAGGTTCGGTTTAACTGTGGCAGGATCCACACCATGGCAGTTCCTGCCACTACAAGGGCAGTGTGCTTGCAAGAAAGTCCTCCATCCCTTCAGATGGGAAGCGTGCTGATCACATCCTTCCCCCACCTTCTAGCTGTGGAAGCAATCAAAGCTTTGATGTTCCTCCTGGGACTATTTTTGAAGACACAGGAGTGGGTCTGGAAGTCGTCTGTTTTCTGTGTTTGCAAAACTAGAGCTATCCTTTTCCTCTCTATGGAGGTGACATGAAGTACACCTGGTATTGTGGCAGGGCAGAAGAGTGAGAGTAAGAACTATGGGAGTGCTTTCTCCTCTGCATTCAAAGTGCTACTGCAAGTGCTTATGGCAGGATTTCAGCAACCAAAGGAGCTGGCGCTAAACAAAGCAGAGTTCAGTTAATTAGTAATGAAGACTCTCAGATACCCCTTTAACAGCATACCTGATGGAAAAAGTTAAACTAAGACGTATTGCAATTACTAATGTAGTGGTTTAGGTGCAGCTACCTACTTTACAAGAGACCCACCCCAGAGTGTAGGCTGGGCATATTAAATCTGACACCCAAACAAAATCTAAATTTGGTAGCAGAAATGCAACACCTGGGAAACTCCACTGTGTAATATCTCATTTGGGTAAAACCATTTTCTCTTTAGAGTAGCTGTAAGGAGGTTTCAAGACAATATAGCTTCTTCCTGCTTTTGTGAAATGCCTGGGGCTGATGTGTCACCTGGTAATTGATCGTAAGCTTTCAATATTATTCATTGCATCTTTTTAGCTATCCTCATGAATATCATTGCAACCTCTAAGTGGTATGCAACTGCCATCCTAAGGGCTGGAAGCATGGTTTTGTTCAAAGCAGAAGCAGAAGCAGACCTTCTTAAGATAGATTTTGTGGCTAGCACTAAATTCTCTTTTGTAATTCTGGACTGGCAGAATACAGCACTCACAAATGTGAGTGTGATCTTTTAAAAAATTAATTCCAGCCCTAGGTTCCTAACTGGGATCTTATCTGATGCACATGGCCATTTGAGAGGAATAAATCAACTCTATTTCCTTTGTAATGAGCTACTTTCTTTTCTTGCAGGTACATGCAAGTATCTCTTTTACAGCCACCGGCTGTACTGCCTCTACAGTGACTGCAGAATACTAGTAAACTGCAAAGAAGCTGGAGCGTTTGCCTACTGATCAATAGAGTTGGTCTGGCCAATTTTATTTTGGGACACTGCAGGTCATGTGTCTAAACTCTTGCTTAAACTGTTTTTATTAAGCTATTTTTAGATGCCCTTCCTAGTGTATAACTGTACTGTATTGCAAAGACTATAGTTTAAACATGAACTAAAAGCACTTTTAATAAATATCCTCTTCCTCTTAAAAATGTCTCAATTGTTTTGTGCAGTAATGGCTGAGGAAAGAACACCTAATTTGCCTAGTACTGTAGTAGACTGGGCTGGAACCTAAGGCAGGATCTGCACTGGGTTACTGGATCCCATGAATCACTTTGTCTGTACTGCACACTCTTCTACAGGGAGACCCATACCTCCCAGGGAAGACCGTGCCAGCATAAATGCAAATATGGAGTGAGTTCTGACAAGAGAATGGTGCCAGAGACCACTTTGGCCTCTCTCATGATCCTTGGTTGTAGACTGACTGAATGGTTTGTCTGTGGACAGCAACAAGTTGCTAGGCCAGGTTTTTGGATCTGAGGAGGATTTTGTGGGGCTTCCGGAAGCAGCCTTGGAAGTGCACCACTTCTGAGCTTGTGACTAAAAAAAAGCCCTGACCAGTGACATCGGAGGCAGAACTTTTATTCTGGTGTCCAAAGTCAGACCAGGCTGTGTCACCATGATGTAGACAGCCCTTGGTCCATGCTTTCAGTTGCTCCTCTGATCTTGGGCTGGATTATTCAGTCTGGCTCAAAATCTGACCTGGTCCAGTGTTGGTTAGTGCATACTTAGGCCTCTCTGGGTTATAGTTCTGACTCTCATCTATGTAAGTTCTGGGTTATGCGGTCTAGAGTCTAGATACGGTCCCCAGGCATGGGGGCTATATTCAGACATAGCAAAAAAGGGCCACCTCAGAGGTACCTCAGAAAGTAGTGTGGGGCTGTCATGTTCCCAAGACTTCTCTAATCCACCTTTTCCTGCACAGAATATTCAGGAGAGGGGAAGGGGCAGACTGATGTGTGAACAATCCCACCTCCAGGCCCCCTCATAGCTTCCTCAGATGCACCCCAGAGGTGCTTTTGTTTGTTGTGTCTGATCACAGCTGTTGACAAGCTGGGTTGTTTTGCCTGGCAACATTTTGCTCTAAAGTGAGCCAAACCTCATTTTTTAAAAAAAGATCTTTGTCTCTCAATGGGCTGATCGAACTGATGTTGCCTGACTCGACACACCTTTAATAGGCAGCACTGTTCTGGGTGCTTTACTATGCTCTCTGCCTCACACTTGAATTCAATTTAATTATAGAAGGAAAATATGCTTCCATTTGAAACTGATAGCAACATGGTGTGATTAGGGTTCAACACTCTTACATTAGCTCACATTGAATCCAATTTTCCCATATCTTTTGATAATTTTCCTACAATAAAACTGGCTAAAGAACACTGGTATATTGAATTACAGAAGTACCTGAAGGTCGTGGAAGTTCTGTGATTTACATAAGTTCTGTATTCAATTTCTGATTGTTTCATTAATAGCCTAGTCATCTCCACTCAATGCTCATCTACCAGTCTAACCATATCCATTCAGCCTCATATATTCTATTTAGAACTAAGAGATCTACAAACCAGGATAAGATAAAATTGCAGAGATTAGATATGCCAATTGTGTTATTTGAACTGACTGTGATTCAGGCCACAGCTTAACATACGTGCTCAGGGTGTCTGGGGAGACAACTTCACTTTTTGCACCCTTGCTGAGAAACGTCCCACCATCTCTTCTGCCATGATGCCAAGGTATTGTGATGCATGACAGCGTCTGTGCAAGGAAAGTGGGATCAGCAGCCCCTTCATATATCCACTTCCATGTGTGGGCGTGGACAGTACCTTCAGTCAATTTGCCCCATAGTGATGAACTAGGGCAAGATGAGTGAAAGATCAGGACACAAGATAGCAACTTCAGTCATACTTAATACCCTGAGGCTTAGATGCCCTTCCTGGGCCCAGGGAGGGGGGCATTAGTGCTCCCCTGAAGATTTGTTATTAGGGGCAGAAATGGAGACACACAAGCCAATGGTGCAATAAGACCTTTCTGCCATGTAATGAAGATATGGTCTCACCTCCATCTCTCAGTCTCATTGCAACACGTATTCGGATTTTTTTGAAACTATAGTGCCTGCTGATTTGCCAGAAACATTGATTTTCTAGAGCAGAGGTGCTGAACTTGGCCCTCTCTAGATGTTTCTGAACTATAACTCCAGTATTACATGGGGTAACACAGAATGCTGGTTGTGGAATGCTGGGGGTTGTAGTTTAGAAACATCTGGAGAGGCAGAAGTTGTGTACTCCTAGAGGAAAGAGTCTTCAAAAAATCTAGAGGGGGGTCTTTGGATAATAAAGTCTTGCTACAAAACCTTTGGTTATGTCAGAAGAAAAGCAAGTTGGGAACAGCACTGAAAGTCTGAACTTGCCTTTTTGTTAAAATTGGAATTTGATATAAGCCTGGTTTTAAAAAACAAAACAGTCTGCTATTCGGTGGTAACATAGCACACTTAAGTATTCTCTGGCTTCCGTGGTATTAGTTTCATCTTCCACATTCTAGTCATGCCCTCCCACTAACACCTAGGAACAGATGGGATAATCTGAGCTTCGCTGAATCTGAGTGCAAGTTGCTTACTCACTCAAATCTATTATTTCCTTTCTAACTGCATGAGAAATGAACTGATAGGTTTATAAAGCACAAAGCAAGGCCAAAAGGTGACTTTTAAAACTCCACTGAAATGAAAATGAGAGAGAGTGGTATTCTGCCAATAAAAGTTGCACGGAGCATTTTGACAGCCATGTGTCTTTACTGGAATGCTTGCAATTTGTTCATAATGCATATCATTCCGATAGTACACTTTCGCCTGCCTTTATCTTTTTTTTACTAATTCTTATAGGAATCATAACCTCAATAGGCACTATGCAGAAGGGGCTTGAGTCAAAATCCTGCAGTGTATCCTGACCCCTAAAAAGGAGCCCTGTTTCAGATGGCAGCTCCCAGAAGGCAATAAGAGATGGAAGCAGTCCAGTTCTCTCTTTTTGCTCCGTCCTTTGAGTTTTTCCTGAACCTACCATCCTATGGATTTTGAACTCACAAGGAATGCGAATTATTCATTAGGCTTGCTGTTGGGGCTTTAAAGTGTTCTGTTTGCCTTTCATTAGTATTCATGCAGGCATGCTCCATTCCGGCTCCAGTTCTGTGTTGGCTGTTGGCCACCTGAGTCTGCTATTGGAGGAAGTGACTGACTCACAGTTACCTCCCCTATCCCCTACCCTCTGGAGAATTTCTGGCTATAATTTGAGATGGTGATTCCTAGCTTAAATTCAGAGTCACACCATTGCTCTCAGGCTATGAGAGTTATCTAGCTTTCATTAGTATACTTGCCCTTCCAGAGATCTCCCGAACAGGATCAAATGATGCATTCATAAAAACCACATATTGCAGGAAGGGTTTTCTTCTGAGCTGCTGCAAAGACAGACATCATAATGCCTTTTTTATAAAAAGAAATGAACCCAGGATAATACAGTGGTAAAGCCCTTGCACGCCCTGCCAAACACCCCTTCTTCAGTTCCCTCTCCAGCATCTCTGTGCAAGAAGGCCATTGCAAACTGTTTTCATACTGTCAGGAAAACGACATGAAGTCAGTCAATCAGAGCAATGGTAGAATGGACCCATCATGCCATACAAAGACCAAAAGAACACACAGGATGCCTCCAGACAAGGACAGAAGCAGTGAAACACGTTTGCTGCTTCCATGCCCTGCAGGAGGATCATGGCATCCCCCTGCAAGTAAAAAGATGCTTGATAACCAGTATCTTTTTACTGTGTACTAAGGGGTACTTATCACAGTCCTCCTGCTGCCACTGATGGTTCTGAGCTCTGCCAGAAATGTGAAGCATCCAGTCCTCTAGTTTGGAGGACCAGAAGCAGCTCCGTCTTAAATGTGAAGCTTCTGATCCTCCAGTCTGGAGGACCGGAAGGAGCTTCACATTTAAGGCGGAGCAGGGACCGTCTCTGGAGGCACCCACAGAACACAATCAACAAGTTCGATATTAGTCAAGCACCCCAGAAAGGCCCCTTCTTGCTGCCTGGAACTCTAGTAAAAGGCCAGGGTGACCCAAATGTTATTACACCCCTGCTCAACAATTGGAAGTTATTATTCTATTTTTTTAAAAAAAATATTTTATTTTCTATAAGTAAGTTCTGATTCTAAATGTATCCATAGCAAATGACAATTGCTCAGCTTGAAAGGAAGGCCTTTTCCATACTGGATTTAATTCTGGGATATATCCTGGAATACGGGCCTGTCATCAAGTGAACGGAAGTTTCTCGATTTGATGCTCCATCACCAGAATCAGCAGTAGGCATACAAACCATATGCCACTGCTGAGACAATGGACAGCACAGTAGCAATCTTTGCTTATAGTGCACAAGAGTGGCTACTGTGTGCTATGGTCCTGTTGCTGTAGCAAAAGCCATGCACGCAAGGCTGTTGCTGCAGTGAGACAACCACTCCTAATACAACAGTGTTCACACTTACCTGGCGGTGGGCGCATCTCCATTATAAGCTTAATCCAGTTTCCCTAAACTGAAATAATAGAACGGGATGCAAACGTGAATTTGCCTGTTCCCATTACTTTTAGCTTAATCGCGTTCGATCTGGATTCTGAGGATTGTAGGTGGCTTACGTGACTCAAGGGGGGGACTCAAGTGGCTACTTTTTAAAAGTCGCTTTTCAAGGCTGCCCTGCCCTCTTTTTCCTGGCATGAATGCGCCACTCATAAGGGACCCCTTCAGGGAGCCTAGCTAGGTGGCTGGGTGGCTGCCACTTGCCTGGAGAAAAAACGGCAGCAGGCAGCCAGCGATTCTTTCCCCTTCTCTCCCCATTTCCCAGGGCACACAGCAGCAGCAGCAACTCAAGCCCCCTTCACAGCCACAGCCTTTAAAACAGAACTTCCAGCTGCTTTACTTTCTTTTCCCTTTCTAAATGTCAGAACTTTTGAAGACCTAGAATTGCGCAAAATTGCAACATTGTTATAAGGTCTGAAGTGGGTAGATTGCTACAGTGTAGCGGCTGCTTTAAGGAGTGGACTTTTATAGTGGCTGTTTTGAGGGGTGGATTTTTTCAGTGAACTCACTATCTTTGGAAGCAAGCAAGTGGGGGAGGGAAACCCTAAACACGGATTCTCATCCCTTAACACTGTATGGTCCCCACAGTAAAAAATGTAAAATGTTTCAAGCGCATGAACCGGACTGAGACCTGTTGAAATGAAGATTAACATTTACAATGCTTTCAGGTGATTTAATATGCGGAAAGCGTGTTAAGCCAAACTGACATGGGGTCTGTGAGGATTGAAAACGGTTTGAAACCGAAATAAGGTTGTAATGGGGATGCGGCCACTTAGTCGAGTGCTGAATAACTTGGGGGTGGGCCTGGCATTTGAAATGTGAATGCTCACCTCCACCTTGATCTTCACTACCTTTGGACAGAGTCCCAGAGAATGGAGGTGTGAAAAGGAAACTTTCTATATCACTTTGTCACTAAAATAATATGTGGAAAAAGAAGCCCCCACCCCCACCCCGGAATGATTGGCAGTGTAGAGGGCCATTCCCCCAGGTTTCCACTTGCATAATTCTATTATGGAAGCCTGACTTCATTATAATGGGAAACATTACCATGGTGATTGTATTTACTAGCCATTTTCTTTTCACAGTGGTATATCTGTTCAATAGCTATTTCTATTAATGGAAAAGAAAGTGTGTAATAAGGAGACTCTGGAAAGAGGAACAAGTCTAGCTCTCTTGCAATATCCCTTGCGTGCAGAGAATATCAGTTTCAGGCCCTGAGATTTCATAATTAAAAGCTTCCAGGCAGATAGTACAGGAGAAGACTTCAATTAAAAGCTTTGGAAAACTTCCATCACTTGGTCTTGAAGGCTGGGCTGTGGGAGATTGGCTAGTCTTTTGTTTGTTTGTTTGTTTGCTTTGCTTTTTCTTTGAATTGCTCCATCCCCCCTGGGGTTTTATTGAGCTTTGAAAACATTTTGAAAACCCTTGAAGACACATCTCTTGCTCCCATTTTTGCTGCTGGTGTGCTTTATCTTTTTTGCTTTAGGAATGGTGCCACTGTACTGGGGGAAGATTGTGTCTTTAGGGTTGCCCCCCCCCAAATAGCCTTCTGTCCAAAGTTGATTGCTGTTGTTGGTGCATCATTAAACGGATGGGAGGGCAGCCCTTTGCCATCCCTCCCATGTTATTGTTCCCCTCCTCGTTTGTGGCATGGCAAAAGAGAGGATAATATTGCCAAATAAAGGATCCATTTGGACATAAAAATCCCCCTCGCCAGTCTGTTTTCCCCCCCTCTCCCTTGTCCAGATCCAGTCTTTCCCCCATCCTTTTCTCTTCTTTCTTCTGTCCCCCCTTTTTGCACACCTCCCAAACGGTTTTGAGCAGCAGCAGCAGGGCTCTTCTCTCACAGGGAAAAATTCTCTTTGGAAAAGCCCTCTTCCCAGCGTTTGAGTTTTAAAGCCTAAATCTATATGAAAAGCAAAGGGGTAAATTTACCAAACTATGACAAAATCACCTGAGATCTTGCTTATTTAGATGTTGGAAGTGGGTGGAGAATTTTAAAGAGAGAAGGTGTGAGAAAAATCACCCCCTAAGCCTAGATCTAGCCCATGTTTTGTGCCCAGCAGTGGGGGAGCATTACGGTTGATAAATTTTTCTCTTACCCACCACCAGGTACTAGATCTAGGCTTAGGGAGGTGATTTTATCCAAGACTGAAGCATCATGGAATCGATCCCCATGGTCATGGGGGATCACTAGTCTGCAATTACACAGTTGTGCAAAAGAGGCTGGGTATGCAATCAAAGGGTGGAGCTGGAATTCCCCACCCTCAGCCACGCCATGATGTTAACTGCAGGACCAAACCCAATCACAGACCCCAACTGGCACAGGGTGGGGAGCAAAAGATGCTGGTTCCCCAACACATTTTATGTAGCATTTTCAGTTGGAATGGCAAAATTCAGGCTCTATACGTTTTCAATGGGATAGGGCAGAATGCACATTCACCTTATATTTAGGTTAATTTCGTATTTAAAAAGTCAAGTGGGATCACGGCCTTTGTGTCATCATTTCAAGTTCTTATGATTTAATTCATACATTGTGTTGAGGCTGCTGTGAAAAAGAGAAGATTTCATTATACTGAATGCCTTTCTAACTCAGTATTGACGAACCCCCATGGAGAATACACAAAAGGAGCTAGTAAATGTATATTTGTATTTATACAAATGTATATATGAATTTATATTTTAAAAGTTTGTAAATGCAGTCTGGGGATACTAGGAATTGAATCAATCTGCAATAAAACCTGGATAATCCAAAATAAAATTTGTCTGGATGTGCAGATTATCCAAATCACGTAGATTAAGTAAGTGCTGTCATAACGAAGCTTTCATCTAAGCAGGGATAGCTGTTGAAATGGAACAGAGGAGCGGCAGAAGAGGCACAGGGCTGCAAGGGAGGGCTTTGATCTTCCTAAGCCACATTTTGATTTGATTTGAAGAAGAATTGGCTTTTCTACCCCACTTTTCTCACCATTCCCCTCTCCCCACAACAGAACAACCTGTGAGGTAGGTGGGGCTGTGAGAGCTCAGAAGAGAGCTGTGACTAGCCCAAGGTCACCCAGCTGACTTCATGGGGGAGAGCAGAATCAAACCCAGTATTCCCAGATAAGAGTCTGTCTGCCTAACCACTAGACCAAACCGGCTCACCAGTTTGAAGCAGGTCAGAATGAGAAACCAAAGGTGACTGAGGCTGCTTCCAGATATCAGCTCCTTATTCCATTTGGATATTCTGGAATAAAGCATGGATATTCTGGAATGTAGTGGAATAAATAACTGATGTCTGGATGCAGCCTGATACTACTTTTGGGGCTTTGCCTTCACCTCATGCCTTACTGGTTATGCTTCGCCACTCACCACTTGATGCAAGGGAACCTTTAAAATATCATCTGTGGACTTTCCACCCTCCATTTGAATTGAAAGTCCACAAATAAAATTGATAGGAATGAAAAGGTGTGAGTGAGCAGTCAGACCTGAAGATGGACTGAAGAAGGTTTAAGTAAAGTTGTGATCATGACCAAATTAGTGGCCGTTTTGATGCAATATTGAATCCAAAGAATGGAGCTGCATCCAGGCATTGGTTACTCATTCTGCTGTATATGGAATAAAACATGGGTATTCTTGGGGTGGTAAGTGCAAACGGGGTACAATTTTTTAAAAAAAAAATCCACACAGGGAACTTTATTTTGGGAGGTGGTTTGAACATAACCCTCGCCCACCAAATTCAACACTATCATATTCAAAAGTAAAGAATTTTCTTTGAAAAGTTAGTAATTCTGTCTGATTCAATATTCTTACAATTCTGTTCCTTTGAGCCATTGAAAAATATGCAATACAAGAGGTATTTCTTACTTTGGTAAGACAAAACTATTTGTGGTTTTGCTACTGGATGAATCAGTACCACCATATATTTGTCTGCATTAGGTATTCTTTGCTACAAACTGTTCCTCTAAGCTTTCTGCTATTCCTTTTGAAGAAGACACAGTGGATTCTGTTGCACAATGCATAATGTAGAGAGTTCATATTCTAGAGAGAGAGAGAGAAACACACCAAGTATAGACAAGTATAGCTTGGGGGCAAAACCGTTTTGAAGACTCCTATGTTGAACTATTGCGGGCGCTCTGGGGCTGTGTTGTGCTGACTTCAGAGACGTTCCGAAATGATTCCGGCGTGGCTTTGAAGTCTGTGCCAATCTCTTTGAAGTGACTTTGGAGATTGCACCCCCCTGTCCCCTGAAACACCTGGGGTGGTGGGCAGACCCCTTGGGGCATGATTCAGATTTCCCAGATGGGTGCAGAGGTGTTTCCACAGCAGGAAGGTTAGCACTCATTGCTATTGGGTGCTACACCTCCTGTGGAAACACATTGGGTGCTTCCCTTAATCCAGATCTACTAGATCCGGATTAAGGAATGTACCCATTCCTTAGATCCGGATTAAAGGAGCACAGTGGAAAGACATCCATGATCCCAGTCTTCAAGTATCTGAAGGGCTGTCACAGTGCAGAGGGATTGTCCCTATTCTCACTTGCACAAGATGGGAGGACTAGAAACAATGGGATGAAAATTCAAGAGAGTCAGTCCAGATTAGATATTAAGAAAAACTTCCTGACAGTGAGGGCAATCAGTCAATGGAATGGGTTGCCACAGGAGGTGGTTAGCTCTCCTTCACTGGAGGTCTTCAAGCAGAGGTTGGACCTACATCTGTCTGGGATAGCTTAGGAAATCTTGCATTGAGCAGGGGGTTGGACTTGAAGATGCTAGAGGTCCCTTCCAACTCTACCATTCTACGTTTTAAAAAGTGTATATCAGGGGAGGCAAATAATATTGAGCCTGGGAGATCTACCCCAACTTATAACCAAACTGGCAATCAAGAAAGACTGTCACTCTCATTATCATGAGAATTAATCTGGTAAATAACAGTTATTGACAGCCCTACAGAGGGTAAAAGAGTTCACACACCGAATGAAGATGGTTCATTTGTAACAGCCACACAGGTACATCAAAGCTCTGTCTTGACTTTTGAAATCCCACCGGATATCTTGTCTCACAGAAGTGTCACTTTTGCTCTAATCATTTCTGTTATTAAAAGACATGCTCTGAGCACTTGTTCCTGTGAAGTCTGAAATCTCATCTTATCCACAACAATCCTGGCTTTTAGCTTTTTTTAAAAAAATGTTTTCTTGTTTTGCTAAGTGAGTACAATGTTGTGTTTAGACTGGAACAGGGGACAGAAAGATGTAAATTCAATACTTACCCATGACAGCTGACCTCAGTTAGCCACTGCCTCTCATTATAACTTATCCATAGGATTCTGCTGGCATAAAATAGGGAGAGGGGATCACAGAGGTCAGCAGATAGAACAGAATTCTGTCCAGGAATAGTCAGGGTCATCAGTCTAACTGAAGTTTGTAAAATTTGTTCCTAGCCATGGCTTATAGCCTGGCTTCTGTCTAGGGACCATATAGCATAGACCAGGGTCTCCATGAACAAGGATGATTCAGGGGTGGGGCTCATTTATCAAACTATGTGCTTACTTCTTCAAAAGGAGCAAAACTCCATCAATAATACTAAAAATCCTTACCTCTCTTCCCAAAAAAATTTGGGATAGTGACTTTCCCCATTTCCCCATCTATCAACTTTGGGCACAAGTGTGAATCTAACTTTGATAGTGTTACATGCCACCCCCAGATTGCTGAAGTAAGGTTTCATAGCCTACTGTTTCTTTCATCTGCCAATATTAACCAACAGGGTTTCATTCAGCATCATGTGAGTCTAAATTTCTGTGATGTGAATTTTCTGAGAAACACTTATGGAAAACTTCACCTGCTTCCCATGACGGAGAGGAGTATGCAGTGGAATTTTCTCCTTAATATTTTCAGCATTAACAAATGATGCAGAGAACTTTAGAAGATCATCCTCAGCCAAGGACACATCTTCACCACAATGAACTCAACGCCCAGAGTTGGAAAGTCCATGGATCCTCATGTTGATGCAGCTAGAGACCCTCGTAGTCACTGCTGGAGTGAGGAAAGGCCATCTTAAGCTTGGGGTAGGTGTTTTGAACTCTGAAAACCTCATTAAACCTGCCTCCTTTAATTTGCTAACAGCTTTTCATGTCAGACTGATTTAGTACCTGTGCTAGGAAGGTGACTAGTGAAGAGGATGGAAAATTGTCCTCTATGTGCAGGTGGGGAACTCCAAAAGCTGACCTGGCCAGTATTGTATAAATGGCTGCCACAATGTCCAAGCCACACTGAAGATGCCTTCCTTCTCCTTCTTCAGCACATAGTGCTTAATTCCATTTGAGGACACAAGGATGGACTCTTCAGGTGAGGAAACAGCTTCTGAGAATGTAGTATAGTTTCACTTCGAGTTAGAACTCTTTTGAACCATATCCTCCTCCCAGTGGCTATTTGCCTATCCATCCGGCTTTTTCAGATACGGGATGTATGTAGATATCTGGTGGGCATGCTTTATGTTTGTGCATGCATAGATATGCATATATATAATGCACCTGTGAGTGCCCTTCATGGAGGAAGTGTCAGCTGCATAGACTGTGTTTTCAGCAGTGTTTAGCTTATAGGCCTTTGAAGAACCACATGCCCATGTATAAAATGTATTTCCATTGCTGGGTGGATTAGGGATGTGCTGTTTCAGCATCTGTGCACTGAATCAAGTGGTTCACCCAATAAGCAGTGAATTTGTTTTCTGCTGCTGTGTTTGGAGACTGGTCCAGACAAAAGAAAAGAGGTATTTCCTGGAAAGCTATAGCAGCAAGCACACCTCATAACCTCTAAATTTTATTTTTCCTTCTAATTATCTGTTAATTGAATTATTATCTAACAACTCACTTCTTTTTTGTAAAACAATGCCAGTGGACTTTGTGCTTATTGCTGAGGTGATCTGTTATGTTACCTGGTGTTCTTATTTCTTAGCTCAACCTTTTGATGTTGTATGGACGAAAGCAAACCTTCCAAGCCAAATATTCAAGCAAAGGGACAGATTTGCTGAACACAGCTTCATCCTCAGTAATAGTAGACAGCAGGGAACTTTGGAGCTTCATCAGTGTCAGAGATGAGACATTTGCAACCAGTGGTGGTCTACAGAGAATAACAGAAAGTACAAGAAATGAATCAAGGCTACCTACCTAATTGAAAGGAGAATTCCAAAGGAATAAAATGAGCTTCAATCTTGGTGGCCAAGAATTTTGCCAACTAACGGAGAGAATTAATTATCAGGATTTATGAGAGAATTATCCCCTTTCTTTACCTCTCTAGTAGCTGTTCTGCCATCCTCTGATATTCAGGTTCTGTTAATTTCCTCTTTTTCAAGTGGAGAAACTATAGCTGATCCTTTTTACACTGGGCCTTATTTGAGACTATATCCTGGAATAGGGAGGTACCATCCATATTTTAGTGCAGACTGCTGTAGGCTGCTGTAGACTGTACCAGCATGCAAATGGCACATCCTTATTCCAGGACATAATTTAGAATAAGGTCCTCTGTTTATTTCTTTGTACTGTCAATATCTGCGGAAGGCTCCATTTTTTCCTACTTAAATATAGTCAGTTTTGCAAACTATATCTGAAGGAGGAGGAGGCTTCTCTGCAGTCTTGGGCCTTGATGCCTGGAGTCTCTGGGTTGTAGTCAAATAGTCCAAGTGGGCAAAAATTCTCTTAAGAACTTGAACCCCTTCCATTTCATCCACCAAAACTGTGTATGAAATGGAAGACCACTTAATTTCTTGAGAAGGTTTGGGTGTACAGCTCCTCATTCTTTGAGACTGGAGTAGTTGTTCTTTTCAGTTCCTTCTGGAAAATTCACTATCTAAAGACTCAGTTAGTCTATCATTTATTTATTTACATTATATCGCACCCTATTACCACATAGCCTTAGGATGTGACCTGTAGTCCATTCAACTGCTGTAGTGGAGCCTCTCCAGATTTCCTGACAGGACTTATTTCCATGATGTTTGCCTTTCTCGAGAAACTCACAAAGCAGTGAGGTTATTTCACCCATAGCTGGGAAAAAGTTTCATGACAGAGCAGGGATTCAAACCCAGGGACTTCTGAGTTTTAGCTTAGTTCTCTTAACCACTGCACCACTAGAGCACCAGAGGCCTGAATTCAAGAGCAGACAACAGGGCTCTTAGGCAGGATTTGGCCCACTATAGCTTTCTGTCAAGATATGGGAACTATCCTGGGCTCCCTATTGAGAACTGGGAAGTTTGTCTACCTTTCTGGCATTACTGCCTAATTAAGCTGGCCGCTCTGCTGAGATCCAAAGACTTTTGAGGTTTCTTCTCAGGATGTTCATCCAGATGAGGTCTCTACTCTTCACAAGGAGCTACTGCATACCACCACACAGAACACTCTTCTGGGATGGGGAGTGACTTTGTGGACCCCCAGTATGGCAGACAACCTTGCAGGGAGGGGGTTTTCCTGTTAGATATCCAGCACAAATATCTCAATACTGCCTCTTCTCAGCTCTTTACTGTGGTCACACTCAAGGTTTAATCCAGCTTCAGTCCATCAAGAAAGAGACAAGCCAGTTTGGTCTAGTGGTTAGGGAGCCGAACTCTTATCTGGGAATACCGGGTTTGATTCCACACTCCTCCATGAAGCCAGCTGGGTGACCTTGGGCTAGTCACAGCTCTCCCCTGAGCTCTCACAGCCCCAACTACCCCACAAGGTGTTCTGTTGTGAGGAGAAGAATAGAAAGCTTTGTCAGCCACTTTGAGTACCCTTAAATGGGTGAGAAAAGCAGGGTAGAAAAGCCAACTCTTCTTCTTCTTTAAGTGTTAAATAACTCAGAAAATTTACCTTTGGGATAGATAATTTGGAAAGGAAATTACTGTTACTTTGCTGATGTGTCCACTAACTCTGAAGGTGGACTGAAACTGGATGAACCTTAGCCACAGCCCTTCTCCTGATTAGCTAAGTAAGAAACTGTTTATATGCTGGATTCCTTTTTCTTTTTCTTTTAACCTCCACAGGACTTTCATTTGGTTTGGGATCTGTTAGTCAAGAAGATAAAGTTTTTCCTATTGTGGTTGACCTTATTTGGTATTGTAAGATACTCAGATACTATGCTCTGTTCCATAATGGGTTCCTAATTGTTAGTTTTTTCTCACAATACAAGGTCTGGGAAGTGAGGTCTAGTTTCAATCAAATTGTTTTCACCTGGAGCAAAGATGTATGCTTGCAGAAGATAATCTAAAATAGTTGTTTTTAATGCTGTTGCAGTCTGTGTTCCTAATAAAGAGAGTAACTGATTCTGAATTTATGCTAGAATCCATTTTCTCTGACTAAACCAAAAGTAACCTGCCTCCTTTCTGGCATATTTTTCTATATTTTTTCTTGATTTTACAAGAGGGTCCTATATAGCTGGGGCATGTTTCTAAAGCTGAATAACTCTCCAGCAAGGGATAACGTGGGATATCAATCTCCCATCACTGTCCCTTGCTAGTTAGACAGCACTGGTCATAGCACTTTCTTCTCATATTTTAAGTTATGTGAGCATCCAGAATGCCTGGATGTGGTCTGCAGCATCACTTCCACACATGCATAGACAGCTTAAAAAGTGCTACTGCTGGAAAGCCTGCAACTAGCAATGGATTTTCCAGCAATAGTCGTCAGCGCACTTTTGGGAGTGGGATGGGGAAGCAGGGCTATGGTGGGAATGCCTCAGATATGTGTGTGTCAGTCAAGCCCACCACAATGGTGCGGTAATATTTCCTCCACCTGGATGTGGCCATAACATCTTTCCCCTTTTAAAATCTACTGTTCTAATGTACACAGGAACACCACTATTATTGTCATTATTTGACAGTAACCAAATCTTAATATTAGTTTGTTTTTCTTGCTGGATATTTCATCAACAGCTTTCAAAAGCCTCTTGAATATATATACTTTTAAAATGGTGTGCAGTGAGGAATCCTGGGGGCTGTGTGAAGTAGTTCAGAAGACTTCCTAAATAAAGTGAATCACTCACACAATATTTAGTGTAAAAAAATTGGGATGGTTTGATATCTTCCTAAATTCAATATTGCTTATATAATAAGCATAATCAGAGGCCCTCTAGTGGTGCAGTTGTTATGAGAACTAGAAGGCAGGAGGCCTTACTTAGACTTGACTCCTTACTCTGCCATGGAAACTAATTGGCTCTTCTCAGGTATGGGTATAATAGCTTCAGTGCCTTGTGACCACCTTGGGAACTGGAAAAACTAAGGGGGCAAACCCAACAAAGAATCTAGAATGGAACCCCTACAATGGTTGGAAGGACCACACGCCATCTCTCTGGCTGTGTCTGCAGACAAACCGGTGCTAAATGTGTTTACATATCTTTGGGTCACACTGGTGAGGTTGAGAGGGAAACAGCCATACATGGGCAATGCAGAGTTTCCACATCTTCATGCTGAGGATCTTTCCATTATCTTTTGAGACAGAATGATTCTGCCACCAACAACAAATAGGTATCCTCTAAATAGGAGATTCCTCAAACACTTTTCCCCATGCCCTGGTTTACTCTTTTTCTTCACAATTTAATCTGCTTCTGTGCTGTCATGTTTGTGCACATTTTAATTGTAAAATTGCAAATTTCTAGTCTCCAAAAACTCAATCTTTTCCTTCAGAGGCACACACACACAACACACACAAAAGTCCCCACAGGATGCTCTGTCCATGGTGCTTACAAAGCAATTTGGATGCTGTACTGTCGTAGCCCTCAAAATATTGCAATTATCTAGAGCTCAGTGATTTGATAGAAATCTCTAATTAGTTCAATATGAGCAGCTCGAATACCACTCGCACATACATTAGATGCAATGTAACAGTTGCAATAAGAATACACATGGCTAATCTCATAGATAACGGAAAGCTGAGAACCTCATTTAAAAATTGCTGTATACACAAAGGCACCATGATCTGGCAGATACAAGCTGTTAGCAAAGACAGTATTCATTGTCCATTTCTATTTATACCAGTCCATTAGATACAATGGTTATGAAAATCCCATCCCAATGAATAGTTGTAATGTATCCTAGTGAATCATGGGTGAACATAACCTGAATTTAAGGTCATATTAAAAAGAATTGTATTGCTAAAAGAAACATAAAGTTCTATGCACAGCTTTCTATTTTTTAAAATAGTTATGTGAATTTCTAGAAGAATGCAAGTGCTGTACATTGTGTTTATCTATTTTTATTCAATAAAGATAAAATAACTCCCTTCAGAATTTGTCTTAATGAATACAAAGCTATTTATTTCCAAAGCTTGATCTTCTGATGTTAGTAGACAGGCAATACTTAACACGTTAAAACTACACTGAAATGCATATAAGAATTTGAGGAAGAGAATTCTCTTTAAATTCCCATGATTCTTCATTCTTAAAGCAGAAACTTTTCAAAGTTTTTAAATAATACACCTGTTAAGGTTTACACAGATCAGTGAGCAGTCATGTCAATGTGGCTTTCTGATTAATACATTGGTTTTAATCTAAATAACACTTTTGAATCGTATCTGCTTACTCAGAAGCTATGAAAAAGATCCGATTATTTTTTTAACTTTATTTTTCAGTTTTTTTTCTTTTAAAAATAAATGCCCTTTATATTTTGCTGAAAAATACACAAAAGGTGAATAATTGGCTTCTGTCAGTGGTAAAGATAAATATGTGTATGGACTCCCTCCCCCCCCCAGTTCTGTTTAATTTGAACTGAACACTTTATTAGGTTCAAATTCCATTTCCCCCCTTCAAACAAATATGGTGTTTAGTTCAATTCAAAGACCTTCAAACACCTCTTCAAACTTTGTTTTTGAGTTTTGGTTCAGTTTGAACTCGTTTGAACTCAAACCAGTTTGGCACATCTATAAAAATGTCTAGCAGTACCCAAATGGATTTGTGGATGCCGTTCTCTTGGCAACATTGTGGCAGTGGTTCACCACTGCTCTTTTCCGTGGAGGTGTCAGGATTGGACCTGGGGCATTTTACACACAAAGCATATGCTCCAATGCTGAGATACATCCCAACTGTGGCAGAGGCTTATATAAAGCAAAGCTAGAGGGTGGTGGACCATGTTAGTAGATTTGTACAGAAGTGCAGCTGTAAGGAAAACAAATGGGATGTCCAAGTGTGCCAATATTTAGTTGTCATGAAATATTGTGGAACCTTTAAGGGAGAAAGGACCAATTATTTTGCGGGCTAGAATCAAAATCTGATAAAAGAAAAGAATGAGGAATTGAAGGCATCTACATTTAACTTATATGTAGTATTTGATTTCAATGCAGGATCATCTATCTCTGGGTATTCTGCAGACAAGATGAATGAGCTGTAACTTAGAGAAGCTGCATTTCATGCTCCCTTTATTACACCATTTATGCAGCTATGCAGTAACCTTGAAAAGTAGGTTTCAAAGGACATATCCAGGATCAGTGCATTTAGCTCAGTGACTTTTAATACCAGCTCCTGGTTGAAATTACTTAACTGTCACGTTTATAATATGCAGCTTTGTTATTTACTCTGTGAAACAAAGAACCTCCAAATGAATGCCAATGACATCAGGAAGACTGCATAGAAAGGCAGTAGGTAAATGATTTGGTCTTTAAAGTTATGAAAGGTGGAATGGGGATAAATTGTAGTTGTTAAACTGGATTGGTAATGTCACCTTTTGAGGACTTGTATTTGCTTCTTGACACTTGATTATAAAGGGGAAAAGTGAGGGCAGAAAAGCTAATAGAGAACTGTCCTTCATTTTTCACCTAGGGCTTGTCCCCTTGGGCTCCATTACCTCTCTGCTGATTCGGGGCATTTTTAATCTGCATTGTAGTTTGGATTAAGATGTCCTCATGCGGTGGAGGAGAGTGTGGGTTCAATTCGAAGTCACCTGTCCCCAAGCAAATGTGGTAAACCCCAGCACTGGGGAAGCCGCATCCTTTTTTCTTACCCCCTTTGCCCTGATCAGAAGCTTTTAGTGGACGTGTGCATGTCTGCATGACAGCAAGCACAGACGTGTGCTTGGAGAAGGAGGGCTCAGGTACTGGAAGGGATCCCCCTCCCCCTCCACCCTTGAAGCATGACAGCTAGCCAGAGAACAAGAGGGGAGCCAGACAACTGACCTAAAATGTTGTCCAACAGTGAGCCCAGCTTGCAGGCAAGGCAGCTTTTGCTTCCCAGCACCAGTAAGCTCTGAAGGAGGCAGCCTCCCGCCAGCCTGGTCAGCAAGGAGCTAATTAATATGCACATCTTTCCAAGGCTAAGAGGTAAGAGGCAGCTTTACACGGTCTGTGAGTTCAGAATGAGTCAGCTTCCCACCCCAGCAAGGAACTAATTAATATGCACCTCTTTCCAAGGCTGGGCGGCAACAGGCAGCTTGAATCCTTTAGTTCTCCGTTCTGCAGCCCCATGAGCATGCGTGTCTGTGTGTGTGTGCGTGCGTGTTTGGGAGAAGGAGGTCTCAGGGGCTGGAGGGGGAAGAGAGAGAGAGAGAAAGAAAGAGAGGGGAGGAGAGGAGAGGCAGAAGACGTTCCTCCAGGACATCTTCTGTCATGCTTCCTGGCTCCCCTCTTTGCTTCCAATCAGGACAAAGTGGGTGGAGAAAAAAGCATGACAGCCAGCAAGATCTTCTGTGGGCTTGGAGTGGAGAGATCATTGAGCTTTCAATCACATCTGAATCTGTCAGTTCTCAGTTCTGCAGCCCCATGAACACTCGTGTGCATACGTGTGTGTGTGAGAGAGAGAGAGAAAGAAGGCAAATGACAGCGCAAGTGACAGTGATTTGACCCCCTCATCACTTCCCTTTCAGCACAGTTTAAGCGAGCATGGCAGGAACAGCAAGCACAGACGAAACCCTGCCCACTAATGACACAATCGCCAACCTCCTCCCCCAATAACCTGGGCGTGTCCTCATGAAACAGAATAATATGTGCTTGCCTCCTAATCCTCAGTGAAAACCGTTGGAAAGGGGGGTTTTTTTGTTTCAGTTTTGAGGATTTTGTCCTTCATGTAGCCCGAATTAGGGCTTTGCATGGGGACTCTCACGAGGCGAACTCACTTTTGCCTCTCACTATCCTTCCCATGGGGACATGGACCTACTCTGGACAAGGAAAGGACAACTAGAAATAGTATATAATTAGTAAGAAAATAGCAGCAAAACACAAATCAATTGGTGTACACAAGCCATGATTCAGCAATCATTACACCGTTGTTTCTTTTATGCAACCCACATCAGTTCTGTTGATTGAGTTACCACTGGCAGCAGCTCCATCAGAATGACATGGATTTCAGAAAAGGAAAAGAAAAAAGTGACACAAAAATATTCCATACTGCAGATGAAGACTTAGGGTGTGGCTATTGTCCCTTTACATTAAAAGATATTGGTAGGATTAATAATGTATTAAATAGCAAAGCACCATCAATAGCTGTTGTTGCCTTTACTAGTAAGAACTCAAGAAATGCCCAGCTTGATCAGACCAGACTCAGCAACTGGTCATAGGACCAACACAGATACTTTTAATTTTAAAAAGGGAAATTCTCAAGATTGAAAAGATGGATGAAAAGAAGATCAAGAAGGCAAACTCTCTCCAGAAAGTTTGACTGTTGTTTAAAATAATCAAAATAGATGGAACTCTAAGGTGAAGAATAGGCTGCATGGTTAAATAGTGTGATCAAGGAAGGTAAGCATATTTTAGTGTAAAGCAAACATATTTTAGAAAGTGGAAGGCTTCTCCTAATGAAGAAAACAAACAGGAGCACAAATTTTGGCAAAAGAAATGAAAAAAAAGTGAGAAAACAAAGCCAAAAGAAATTCTGAGTATTATTAAAACATTAAAGACTGATAAAAAAGTTATTTAAGCACATTAAAAACAGGAAAGCAACTGTTGATCCCTTGTATAATTAGAAAGTAAAAAGGGTCCTAAAAAGAGAGAAGGAAATTGCTGAAAAACTTAATGACTTCTTTGCACCTATCTTCACAGAAGAGAATTTAAGGCAGATCCCTGAACTTGATATCCTATTCTTAGGGAGTTGGAGGAACTGAGGGACATAATGAAGACAAGAGAACAAATTGTAGACCTTACTGACAAGTATCAGCAAATTGGGTAAATGTGGTACATTTCACCACAATGAGGACCCAGTTCAGTGTGAGAAGTGACCTCAGAGAATGTTTCCTTGTGCATTGAACATTTTGTGGTTTTGAGGGGCATTCAGGTTCCTTCAGGTACCCTCAAACTCTTCTAGAGGAGGGTACAATGGAGATAGGTAGACTTGGATGCTCCTTCCAGTTTGGTCTAGTGGTTAGGGAGCTGGACTCTAATCTGGGAATACCAGGTTTGATTCCATCCTCCCCATGAAACCAGCTGGGTAACCTTGGGCTAGTCACAGCTCTCTTCTGAGATCTCACAGCCCCACCTACCTCACAGGGTGTCTGGTGTGGGAAGATGAATAGAAAGCTTTGTCAGCCACTTTGAGTCCCCCTGAATGGGTGAGAAAAGTGGGGTAGAAAAGCCAACTCTTCTTCTTCTTCTTCTTCTTCTTCTTCTTCTTCTTCTTCTTCTTCTTCTTCTTCTTCTTCTTCTTCTTCTTCTTCTTCTTCTTCTATGCACTGTGGAGACATGGCTATGATCTGCTGAGCATAACAAATTTAATTTACTTACTATATGTAGTTGAGTCAATATTTACATGGGTTTGTATAGAAATATGGCCTTATAATAATTTTATCTACTCTGGCACCCACGTCTTTCCTTTTGCCTGGCCTTGTGCCTCATCTGTCCCAACAAATACCAGCCACCACTGCTAATAAAGACATGTCTCTTAGACCCTGAACTATAGTTGAAGCCAATGATTGAATAAAATTCCAAATAAGACTGAAGACCTAACACTGGAGCCTTCAGCCCAAAAATATCTAACATAGGTACTATCTGGCTTATTTTTGCTAGAATAAGCAGGTGCAAGTTCAAACATACCTTCTTGAGATATGCTCTTGGAAAGATATAAACTGAGAGGGGAGATCATGTGAAACAGATTGTGGCATGATGTGACTGACAGTAAAAGAGAGGGAACTTCCATTTCCATAGTGGACAGTGATTACTATTGATTAGTCAATAGTATGCAAGTAGAATGATACAAGGGGCAGTATAAGGATTCACATGTTCCTCGACAGCAGAATTTGGACCACAGGAATGAATATAAATGTATATATGCAAACATCAGAAGCCTTCAAGCTAAAATAGGGGAGCTAGAAAGCTTAGTTACGGAAAATAGGGATTGATATTATTGGCATAACTGAAACCTGGTGGACCAGTGAAAACCAATGGGATACAGTCATCCCAGGTTACAGACTATACAGGAAAGACAAGGAAGGGCTACATGGAGGTGGTGTAGCCTTGTATATTAAGGAAGAGATAGAATCTTACAAACTGGAATGTCTGATTCTACCACAGAGGCAGTGTGGGTAAAAATACCAAGCCAAAAAGGAAGCCTAACAATAGGGACATGCTACCATCCTCCCAACCAAATGCCCAAAGGAGATCAACAAATGGAAAAGGAGGTAAAGGAGGTATCCCAAAAAGATAGAGTAGTTATAATGGGGGACTTCAATTATGCTCACATAGACTGAGTGAACTCCTGTTCAATTCAGGAAAGAGAGAGAAAATTCCTAGACCTGCTAAATGACCATGGAGCTAATGATCATGGAACCAACCAGGGGAAAGGCAGTCCTGGACTTGATCCTAAGTAATGCTCAGGTAAAGGACGTCACTGTAGCTGATCCAATTGGGAACAGTGACCACAATGCAATAACCTTCAACTTAAATACAGGGAGTAAGTTCTTAATAAAGTCTAACACAGAGACCTTAAACTTTCATAAGGGAAACTTCCCCAAAATGAGGAAATTAGTAAAAAGGAAATTGAAAGGGAAAGTTAAAAGAGTTCAATCACTTCAAAACGCATGAAGTGGAGCTAATACTGGAAGTGGTCAAAAATGCTCATACGGTTGTATCAGTTCTCCCTGGATGGCTCTGGAAAGCTCTCAGGTGATTAAACATCCTCTATCCTGCACCATCAAAATTTCATACCTTTTATACATATTTTGGGCCATAGCTTCCATCAGTCTCAGTCAGCTCCAGTGTGAAGGACAGTAGAACTCCAAATTTTCATATATATAAGCAATTCAGGCTATCCATAGAAGCTCAGATGCAAGGTCTTAAAAGAAAATGGAATGGTATATTCAACAAATGGACTTATAGGTAGTTTAAATGATAAAGGTTTCCTTTCCTACATTAAATGTAATGGAGATACGATATACTTCTGTCTCTACTGTCATCATAAATTTTACATTAGAACTTTAGAGTATGTTACTATCCTAATTTAGAAATTTTATTATGTTTTTAATATGGGTATAAAGCTTATTTTAAAGATTTATTGCACGATTAAATACTAGGGAGTCTTGAAAAGCCTCAGTGTCTCTGTGTTATACCTCAAAAGTAGTGAAGATTATTGTAGTTTTTCAGATTCAAATTCAGCCAGTTAGCTAGTGTTTTAAATTGAGACATATTCACCTATTCCCTGCAAGTCCTAAGAAAGTTTGTATACAGAATAAAGATTAATACAAAAGAGATGATTCCCCTCTCCCCTATTCAGCTGCTTGAAGGAACTTTTCAAATATTTATCCCCTCCCAATTTGGGTTCAGCCAGTACTAGCATGACATAAGAACATAAGAGAAGCCCTGCTGGATCAGGCCTCAGCCCATCTAGTCCAGCATCCTGTCTCACACAGTGGTCAGCAAATTGCCCATGGGCATCTTAAGCAGAGACAAGGGCAAGCCTTCTCCTGCTCTCAAATCCCAGGAAATGGCCTTAGAGGCATCCTGCCTGTCCCCGCAGCCTGAAAGATGTACTTAGGCATCCATCCTAGTAGCCATTGATAAATCTGTCATCCATAAATTTGTCTAACCCTTCCATAAAGCCATCTAGACTGGTTGTTGTCAACACTTCTTCTGGAAGCAACCCCCCCCCCAATGGTACCCGGCACACTGCTAAAAAAGAAAGAGATTTAAGAGCCTTTCTACATTTGCCAGTAGAGCAGACCATGGCCTACTTCTGAGATTCTTTCACTGCAGCTTACAGTAGACTAAAGAGGCCCCCTGTACTAGTACACTTTATTCACACAGAGCACTGTAGAGATTGGACTAGCCTACTTAGTCTTCCTGGTCTAGTCTATAGTAGACCTCTTGTTTCCATATTATCAGCCCACTAGTGGGCGGTATACCAGGCCACAAAAGTATGTGGACAAAATGCCTCCATGGTCCAATATACCACAGGGGACCTATGCTAAAATGCCTTCCACACTTCCTGAATGCTCTGAAGGCCAGTAGTTTTTTTTAGTATTTGGAGGTGCTCTGCTAGGTCTGAAGCTGGCTCAAGCTTTGGAATGAACATGGGAGCTGGTGTGGAACACGCTATCCTAACATGGACGGCTTTGTTCTGGGCAGAAGCAATCCACTTCATTTTTGGATGGACTGTTGTACCAGAACACCAAAGGTAATTGTGAATAAATCTCTCTGTTCATCCAAGCATCCTACTGAGAATACAGAATGTTGTATTTTGGGCCATCAGATTTTAAAGGGTGTGGTGGCAGCACTCGCTTTTAGCCATGCCCACTATTATGATATAGACCCATGCTGATTGCCTAACCCCTGTCTGGGGGAGTGGGGATTATAGCACCATTAAAGTGCTGCTGAGGCAAACCCACCGTAACCCTACTAAATCCCCCATAAAACCCATGAAAAACTATTGCTTGGAAACCTGGTGCTTGTCATGGGTTTTCCAGGAATAAGAGTTTTTATTTATCTTACGGACAGAGCCATCATCATTGCTATGGAGACATGCACACCATCTGGTAACAGCAACCAGCCTAGATGGCTTTATGGAAGGGTTAGACAAATTTATGGATGACAGATGTATCAGTGGCTACTAGAATGGATGCCTAAGTACATCTTTCAGGCTATGGGGACAAGCAGGATATTTTCAAAGGCCATTTGCTGGGATTCGATAGCAGGAGGAGGTTTGCTCTTGTCTCTGCATAAGATGCCCATGGGCAATTTGTGGACCACTCTGTGAGACAGGATGCTGTGGCCTGATCCAGCAGGGCTCCTCTCATGTTCTTATACTCTTATCTGACTGAAACAGGCCTCCATGCGTGTGTGACAGTGTCGATGCATGCATCTGAGTTTTCAGTGCCAGCCAAATGCCCGGATGCAGGTGTCAGTAAAAGTGCAAAGACAATGCCAGCAATTACGCTGTCTGGCTAGCAAGGGATAATGGTGGAGGATCAATATCCCACGTTATCGCTTTCAGGTCTTCAGGCGCGAAGTCAGCTACCCATGTAAGTTTTACTTAAACCAGTTTCTTGTCTGTTCTCCAGGCCAAAAATACGTATGTGGTTAAGCTTTGCACATATTTCTGTGCAGTGTTTAAAGAGCTCAGCTTACAAAGAACAGGCTGCATCCAAAAATAGGCTGCATCTCCCTTCCCTCTGCCAAATTACAGCATCATTAAAAAGGAAGAGAAGAAATACACTCGTGAAACATGTTCTGGTAATGCTGTATTCATTTTTTAAAGACAATCTTCTAGAAAAAATGTAGACTCTATATTCCTGCCGATACTGTTGTCTCTATACTGTGAAAAATGCCCTAACTTTCATATTGGTCTAACCAAAACTATTATTAATGCTGCTGCCTATTGCTGCCAAGAAGCTCATATATTTTGGCTAAATAGTGAGAGAAGGCGATGGGCTAGAATAAGCAGTTTTCCTTGGCAAGGCAGAGGGAAACAGGAATAGGGAGGCCATACAATTGAAAAGATTGATGGAATGTCCCTGTAAAACCTATGAGGTCTTAGTGAAATCAGGTCAAGAGATGAAAGTGTTTGTCCATATAGTCACCCGAACCCAAGCTAATTCAGCACCACCAAGCAACAACATTATTTCCCTAACAGCACTTCACCTCTGTCAAAGCTGCTGATATCAGCATGAGAAGAAATTCTATTGTATAAGCAACATTACCAGCAGCTTTACATTTTGAGTGTCTCCAGACACACCTTAAATGAGAAGTTCCTTCCGGGCCTCCAAACTGGAGGATCAGTAGCCTTGAATTTCTGGCACAGCTGCTTCCCATTGGGCAGACAGGAAGCTGCATTGCAGTCTGTAGGAGCACAGGTAATGCAGGTAAGCATGCAGTAAAAAGATGTTAATTATCCAGCATCTTTTTACTTTGCAGGGTGAAGGGGAATTCTGACAGAAACAGCAAACTTACCTCATTACTTTCATCCCAGTCTAGAAGCATCCTATTTCTGAGATGTGAGATTGTTCAGGCATTTGGGCAGCAAAAACAATCAGGAAACTCTAGCTTCTGGCGGTGCATTGCATCGTCCTGCCTGAGTATCTTCCTGGCTTTTTAGACCATGTTTGCAGTTCCTCATGGCAAGGGCTACCCAGTGCAGTCCTGGCTCTGCACTAACTGGTTTGACCCACACTAGGCTGGACTAGTCATAGTACACCTCAATGGCTATTTGCATTTTTAATGCTCCACCCTGGCCAATGGTTTCAAAAGCTGGTCCTAGCTGCAAAAGCTAAGCCCAACCTTTGAAGTCTGGAAGATTTTTCTCACAGCTATCTGGAGGAAGCCTGTTCATTATCAATTCTACACCACAGTCTTGTAGAAGCACATGTGATTCTGGTAGATATCATTAGGGCAGTGACTCTGCCTTCTTATTGGATCCTAAGTTCTACAAATGTACACTGAGGGCATGTTGCCATGCACATTTGGTCCAGTACTGAAACCAGGCTCGGCAAGGGGTGTCCCCATGAGTTTTGGATTTGGTTCAGTGTCCGCGGACCAAATCCCCCCAGACCATGCCAGACCAGGACCAAATTTGGTACCTGAAAAAACAAGTCAGGGCATGGTTTGGGGTCCTGGCACGCATTGCTTAGTGAGCCTAGACTGCGCATGGGAATGATCCTGGTCTATTCAGGGAGGAGATTGGTTCTCACGTCATTTGGAGGTGGGATGTGCTAGCCGTTCCTGCCCTATGCATTGGAGATCGCAACTGCTGACATTTTTGGGGAGTGGAAACATCCCGATCACGAAGGCAGGCAGGATAATGGCTTGAATTTTTGTTTCTTTTCCCAAATATTCCACCCATTTCCCGATCGCCAAGGCGATCATGATAATGGCTTGATTCTCTCCCTTTCGAAGTTGCCAGGTGTTCTCATAGTTCCCAGAGGTGGACAAAACTGCTCAAACACCCAACTGCCACTAAACCTTGTAGCGGCTCTGGGTCTTTTAAAATTATTTAAAAATTTATTATTATTATTATTATTATTATTATTATTATTATTATTATTATTATTATTATTATTATTATTATTATTATTATTATTATTATTATTATTATTATTATTATTATTATTATTATTATTATTATTAAGCTTTATTTAAAAAAAATTATGTGCCTCCCAGCCCAGTCCTGACTTTCTGTGCTGCTAAGGGAGGGGGCATGCAGCATTTATAGCTGGCGGCACAGGGGTGGGCTCATGTGAATCTGGCTTCCAACGAGGAGAGAGGGGGTGGAGAGGAGCTGGCATTGCTCCTCCATGCCAGGGCTTAGCACGGTTTGCATGGGGACGGCTGCATCCGCACCCAGCCCGCATCACCAGGAATGGCAAGGGGACGGGCAAGCATCGATCTCAGACCCACTCCTGGTCCCATGCGTACCGATTCCATGCCAAACAGCTTGCATGGGGACATGACCTGAGATGATCAAGGAACGGACTTCTCAGTAATAGTGAGTCAGTTCTTACATTTCCTTTTTGGTCTTTTATCATGGCATCATAATAAATGTTCAGCATGACGTTCCTTTCCTAGAAGAAGACAATGGAACAAATTGTTCACAGAAAGCTTGAATAAAATGATATCCAGGTTAGCTTCACTTTTTTCCCCCTGCACTTACATCTGAAATGCATTGTTGTGTCTGTAATAAGCACATATGTCAATCATAAATGCCTCTGAGAATATTGTCAGTTTAAAGCCCAGAAAATGACTCATCACCTGGAATGATAGCCGTGTCTTTAAAAGACAGTTCTACATACATCACTCACTGTTGACTTGAAACACCTGACAAAAAATAAGTAGGATCTTGAGGGAAACCTCTCTTAACATATTCCTGAGTAGTAAGAAAAATCCAGACAGCTTTTTCTAGCTTCAGTCAAAAGGGTTATTATTACTTTGACTTTCTAATTATAATAAACTCCTCTGGTATTAAGAATGTTTTTGCACATTCCCTTCATTTTGAATGCCCAACCCATCCCAAATTTACCTGGTACTTCACAGTGAACACTAGTGTTTATTGCTTTACCACAGCAATGGGCATGTACATCAGCTGTTGACATGGTGACTGGGTGATGTGGTATACAACTGTGGCTGCCCTCCCCTGCCCCATCTACCCTTTGCCTGGAAGAGATCTGAAGGGTCCATGCAGCTAGGAAGCACTTTTTAGGGGATGGTGTATGCATGAATCTGGTTTCAGGATGGTGCATGCAGAAGCATTCCCAGACTGGTCTTTTCACCCAAGCAATGAAAATGCCCAAGATACCATCATAATGTTGTTTGTCTGTCAATACCAATAAAACTGGTTTAATGATTTTTTTTTTTTTTTGCCACCACTGGTTTATAACTTCTGCATGTGAACCACAGAGGATAAAGAGAACAAATGCAAGGCAAAATAAGAAAGAAAATAGGTGTTTTCACACTTATCTTTCCCAGCCCAGCCCAGCAGGATCAAGCCAGGGGCCTATTCGCACTTGGCCTTTTTCTGCAGTATATCTCAGGATAGGGGTCTGTGGTCCACATGCTAATGCAGACTCTAGCAGACCTCACTTTGGGCCTGCTGAAGCCGGCACTAGCATATGGACAGCAAGTCCCTATTCCAGGATATATTCCAGAATAAAGCCAAGTGCGAATAGGCTCCAGGATGGACTGTTGCCAACCGGCAGACTGCTCCTACTGAATCTAAAGATTGTGCAGTCTTTGGAAACAACCTGAAAGCTCTCCAATGGCTAGGAAATAAAGTTCCTAGTCTTGAAGCCCCCAGAAGACCTATGTCAGCAATGCAGTTTTCTGCACTGCCAAAGTGGGTCTCCCTGCAAATCCAGCCCACAGAAGCATGCACCCTTCTGTTGTTCTGGAAGCCATTTTGGCCACCTAGACTGGGCTACTCTCTATCCAATTGATACATAATGCCCTAAATGGCTTGGGTCCCTAATATCTGAAGGAGCTCCTTTTCCTGTATAGACTTGCCCATGCTTTAAGATCATAAAGTTGTACAGCAACAGGCTGCAGCACATAAGAGGGCTTCTCTGCAGTGGCCCCTCAGCTCAGGAATAACCTCTAGGAAAATTCACCAGACACCAGCTTTATATATATTTTTAATACCCCACTAAGACATACCTCTTCACCCAGGCCTTTGATTACTAGCTCTTCCAAATGTAGTTCTACCTGGGAGGGTAAATGAGTTATATTTTAAATATGCTCTAGTGTTTATCATATGTCGTAGCCCATTCTGGGACCTTCAAGTGAAGGGTGGGATGCAAATGTTATAAATAACATAAAAGGCTGAGAGGAAATGATGATAGTACAATAGAAAACTTGGTTTGCCTTATGTATTATTAATTTTAATGTACATGAAATAGAAAAGTGTAATATTGTAACTCCACAGTTGAAACATATTAGTAATTCAGAGTCTAAAAATAGTGCAAGTGAGAATTTGCATCAGGATTTTTTCTCCTCACACTATATTTCCATTCTCAACTTCCTCCTTCTCACCCTATCAGCATTTTTATCACCTTTTATCATTCGTGGTCATGTTACATTTTGATAGCTGGATATAAGAGGCCCAAGGCTTTCATTTATGTATTTTGTTTTGTTTTGTCACCTGCCGCAGCTTGTTGCCTGATTTACAAAATGTCTTGTTTTTTCAATGCAGGAGTCTTATCTTGAGAACAAAGAGGAACCTTTCCAGGAATAATATTGCATAACTTCATAACTCAGTTTGAGATTTGTTGTAAGAACCGCTCTAGACATGTGTGCTAGACAGTCTCACAAGTGGTGGATGGAACAAAAGAACAGGTTTCACAGACCCACAGCTGACAGTTGAATTATGATACAGAATTATTTATTGAAAGATCTGACAATTAATCAGTTTTATTCACAGTAACAAAATGATAGTGACTCTAAAGGAGCTTAGAGACAGTAACATCCTCATACTAGTGCCCATTAATTTACATTAAAGGCCAGAAAATGCACTTCCAAAATGCACTTTCTAATCTCCAATAAGGACTAACGATTAGATGGGAACGTAAGCATCCACAGGCTACCATCTTTAAACCATTTCTGAGCTGTGTTTGTTAAAAATGGTGAGGATACAAGCTTACAAAGGGCTAGAACAGCCCTTAGAACTCAGTGCCACAGATCCTGTCCAATAAAGAAATTCATTCATTCATTCATTCTTTTTTGGCATTACATAACAGCAAAAGGACATTAACAGACAACAGGTAATCGAAATTCATAAGAGCAAGCAAGCAAATACAGATAACTATCTACAAAATATAAATTAAAATAATAGTTGTGATAGTAGTCATATGCTTTTTTTAAAGTTAAGTCATGCAATGTAAAGAATTTTGTGATGATAATCATTAAGGAGGTAAAGGAAAGCAGGAATTTGGTCTGACAGAGGCTTTAGTGAACAATTTCTGCCAGATTGTGAAGAATTCTAATTCAGCTGACTGACCTTGCATCCTCCTTTTGCCTCTTAATAAATGGCCATAAAAAGTCCTATTTGAGATGAATTTGTTTATTTGCTATGTTTTGAGGAGGATGTAGAGTTTTTGGGCAATAACCTTCCTGGTGCATTTGTCTCATAATTCGTCATTATACACTGACAGGTCTTTAGCACTTGGGCATGACAGAACTTCATAATCTATTCTCATGAGCTTTTCTTTGTTTTTATTTTGACTTCAAAAACACTCATGGAGAGAACATGTGCATGTAGGAAGAACTTTAGATAATAATATTCTATTTTTTAAAAAATCTATTTTTAAAAAAGCTAGTATTTCTATCAGGAGAATGCTAGCAGCTTCAGTTCCCTATATAAAGTATTTTGCTAGGAGTTTGTTGCATTAACCTCGCTGGGATTTACTTCTGAGCTGACTTATGACTAACAGTCAGACATGACTAATAGAGGTATACGATTGTCCTTCAGATCACACCATGTAGTTTCCAAAAATTGCCATGCAGTGCAAAACTCAAAATGCAAGTCATTGATGCTTGTGGAGAACAGGAGGTTCGTAGAATCACAGAGGTCCATCCACCAATGTTAAGTCAATAACACCACAGAGGGGAAACTCACTGTGGAAAGACTGTTGAGCACGACTCCACTCAAAAACAGTCCCACTGTTCTTCATTTAAATGTTTCATGGAAGATTTGAAAGCTGCCAGCCCATGGGGGAGACTGATAATGACTGATTTGTTCTCCGTCAAGGATATCCACTACCTCCCCCAAAATCTGCAAGCTATGGACCCTTGCTGATCCCTCTCTGCCCTCCATCTATGTAACTATCCATAAGAGAAAATAGCTAATGCCAATCCAGTTGGAGTTATTGGAACTGAGCCAGACTCTTAGTCACTCTTAGTCCACTATTTGGGAGTAGAGAATACCTACCTTGCTATGATTAAATGCAATGAAGAAAGAGCAGGACTGACTCAGCATGTTAGGAAAGGTACTGTGAAGAAGAGCATAAGTCCTTGGTTGAGTAGCAAAATCATCCTAAACCTATAATTTTAATAAGACAAGGAATCTTGAAGGACATACTGAACTGGGCATGTGGATGGGGATTATTTCAAATACACTCCTGAAGGACAGAATAATACCAAAGCTATTGTGTCCTATAATTTGGATACCTAATATTAACAATAATCCAACTTTCTACACTCTTTACAATTGCTACATTTTAATTAGCTTTTCCCTATGGCTGGCAAGTTCTATTCTGCTAGTCTTAGGCTGTGTTCCCATGCAATAATAAGTCTGCTGAAAATCTTCCTTTGCCACGGAGCGGTCCCATGCATGGCTTTAATCCGGGTTTCCAGCGCCACTAATGGGGAAAACCCGCTTTAAAAAAATACCTGTTTAAAGCAGTACTTTCTGGAAGACGTGGGTTTTCAGCGCAACATTTTCCATGGGATCGCTCCGTGGCAAAAGGGGCGGGGATTCTCTCCCAGGTGGGAATTGCTGGCCGGAGAGATCATCTCTCTCTCCCTGTCTCTCTTTTGCCTGTCCTCCAGCTAGCGATCTATGCAAACAGCGATCTAGGCAGGCATTTTCTCTTTGCTGTTTCTCTTTCCAATCCCAAAGAGAAACAGCAAAGATACATTGTGAGGAATTGCTTCCGCGAAAGTGAAAGTGTAAAAGAGCTGACTGGGTGGAGATCTTGTAAAGAGTGCCAGCTGCAGTCTTTGCAAACAGGGGAGATGAACAGAGAAGTTTTAAATTTTTCTTTTGGTCTTTTTGAAGGAAAGGATTGCAGGATCGCTGGCTGGGGGGGAGCCGTTTCAGCAGCTGGAAATTCCTTCCGCCCAATCACCCAATGAAACAGTGAGGGGTGGGGAGAAAAAGATGCGGGTAAACAAAACACGCTTCCTTGGGGACGGTCCATTCATTTTAAATGTGTGTTTTGCTTACTCCCTTGGGAACGCTTAAATCTGGATTGAACCCGCTTTTCTTTAATCCACTTCAGTGGAGGGGCAATAGAGATACAAATTAGTACCATGGGAACACACCCTTAGAGTATTCCTAAATCTGCACATTCTCTCTTAATCAGCTGTGCAAAGAAAGGCGATCTCAGATGTCAATGTAGAGGATAAGGAAGGAGGCACAGGCAAAATGATGTCAGGTAGCTTCCCTTTTTAAACACACCAAGCCTCTTGGACCTAGAACAGTGATGGCCAACCTATGACACACGTGTCACAGGTGACATGCCAAGCCCTTCTGCGTGACACACATGGTCACCCCAGCAGCTGGGCATAAAGTACTTGCTTGTTCTTGAAGTGTACAAAATACCAACTTTCAATTGAAGATTTAGCAAACGAAATTCAGCAACAAAAGTCACTAATGTAAAGAATTATTTGTTTTTGCTTTTAATAAAATACATATATCAAAAGTATAACTTCATGCACACATCCCTGGGGGTGGGGTGGGTTCCCAGGGGGCTCCTGAGGCCCAAGGGGACCTGATCCAATCCCCTAGAACTTGCAGGAACCCAAGGAAGGACCCTGACAGGTCTGCCCACCCCTGGGTCTTACCTGACCCAATGGCAGCCAGGCCTGGGAGGGGCGGCCCGTCCCTGTCCCATCCTTTTCAGGCTAGGACACTCTGGGACACTTTCCCCATCCACACATAGGCATGTAGGAACGCGTGTAGACACATTCCTTACCTGCATCAGTGTGAATGGCGTAAGCGTCCCAAAGTGTCCTAGCCTAAGTGCACTACAGCCATTCCAGCTGTAGTGCGAAAAGGCCTCTGGTCCCATCCAACCTCCATGTGGATGCAGGTTTAGAAAAGCTTGGTAATGGGGAAGAGTTTGGCCAATCAGAAAACATGTCTGGCTCAGGTGGGAGGGGAAGAAGAAGAGGATTGTCTTTGTCTGGAACCACCAGAATCAACTTGATATTGTAGTGTGAAATAACTATAGCTGCAGACAAGAGAGCCAGATAATGGAAACTGGAGACTGAAAACAGACTCACAGTACACTGTGGGAAGTAAGGTGAGTGGAAACAAGAGCAAGAACTGGGAGAAGCAGACATGCAACCACATCAAATTTATTGTTTTATAATATATGAACAGTCTAGACATCCAGCTGTTACTCCTGGACCCCTGAAGTTCTGCTGTGCAGATGCTAAAGGAAAAAATAAAATAAAAGGAACAATCTTGTGCGTTTTTATTTTAGGGACAACACCAATGGGCTTGGGAAACTGGTGGATATTTCTGACGAGCAGAAAGCGGGAAGTCCTGATAATGGGGAAACCTCACATTTAAGAGACAGATGGATATCTAATGTTTCATAAATTGTGCACTGTGATTCTCAGCAGCAATCCTGTACCTTTTCTTTCAGTGACAACACTTTTAAGGATTGAAAACTGGTTGGTGGGAAGCCAGAGGAGAAGACTAGGAAGATCCCACCCACCCCAGGATCGTCTGCCAGGAGAGGAAGGACCATAAGATGGTGGAGAGGAAAGAATCTTCCCTTGGCGAGCCAAGGATGGGAAAATTGACCTGTAGATGCAGAGGAAACATGTACTTAGTGAGCATATTTTCCCCCTGTGTGAACTACCGTATCTAAATATAGAGTGACGCTTCACTAGGATGAAGCAGAGACCCAACAACTGTGATGTAAATGGGCCCACAGAATCTGCTGCTAGCTGAAAGCAACATGATATAATAGATGCAGTGCAAATTCATGCTGGTGTTCAATAAGATAAGAACTCTAATTAGCAGAAGGTGTCATTATTCATTAAGCTATCTGATTATTGCATTTCTCGACTTACATTTGTATCAGCAGAATAAGAATTTAATTAGTTCTCAGTTGTTAATTCCATAGTGTGACTGAGCAGGGGGCATTCACCAATAATCAAAGACCTAAATTCAGAATCCATTTATAGGACAGAAATAAAGTTATTTGCCTGAGATTGTAATTGACTTGGGGTGTGTTCCCATAGGAGGAAAAATCCAAATTCACTTCGTTTTTGGGATTGTCCATCCCCATTAAAATTTTTATTCCCGGACTTTGAGGACTAAACTACTAACATTCGCAGGAAAAAATCCTCAGAAAAACAGGACTTGGTCCCCTTTTGCTGACTAGCCTACTTTTTCCCCCCTTTGGGAATGGTACAGGACTATTTGGGGAGGAGATCTGCCTTTCGGGCTGTTCCCCAATATCCCTCTGTCCAATGCTTGCCACAGCAGTCGGCAAGGCATTAGATGGGTGGGATTTCACGTCTGGGAAGATCTTCCCCCTGTCCTTGCCATCCTTGCCCTGCCTCGTCTTTTCCGTATGGAGATCAAAAAAAGTGTTGGATCTTTGAACATAGATTTCACTTTTTGTGAATACCACTGTAATTACAAGAGATACATTACATTGTAACGACCGCTGCTCTACAGGGCTGCCTGAGATAATCAGCTCGATCGACTCTTCCCTCTCTCCCTGAGCTACTTGCTTGCTCCAAGTTTCAGGAAACAAACAGATTAGCAACTGATTTTTCTCTGGCTAATTTCATTACTTTTTAAAAAGGAAATTGGGGGGGGAGGGTTGGTGTGCAGGAGACAGAGTAGTTTCTCAGGAGTTACTGCTTTTAATTCTCTATATACAAACCAAACACTCGCAGATCCTTGCTGTCCCTGTCAGGGAGAGGAGTCGGAGTGTCAAAGGACAAGGGCTGGAGATGAAAAGATCCTGTTTCACCATGCTGGGAATTTGGGCAGTTTGAATGGGAACTGCAGTATTCGAATTGAGCCCGTGTTAATGTTAAGTAAATGGGAACAGCCAGAATGTGCACTCGGTTCTGCATATGGATTAAAATAGTCAAGTGGGAATGCAACCTTGGAGAAACAACTCTGTACTCTTCAATCAGAGAAATAATAATAGTATTATACTTAATAGTACAAAATATTTAAAGGTAGAGATACTAGACGTGTTGCTGGAGACACAAAAATGTGTGAACACCATATGTTTCATGCACCATATGAAACATTCCAGTACTGAATTAGATCACTGAGTCACTGTTTATATAACTAAAATTGTCTACATTGATTTGGTTGCACCTCTTCAAGGCTTCTGGGGTGTTTATTTTTATTGTTGTATGCTGCAGGATTTTAACTGGAAATAAAATTCTTTAACTGCAGCTTTGTGTACACAAAACACATTTTGTGACATTTATTTATTTACACAGATGACTCACTATTCACCAGTCACAAAGCAAATCATGAAATACTTTGGCTCCCAGAATTCACCAGGCACGGACATCATTCTAGTTCATTGTCTCCAACCACCTGGAATGACTGGTTTTAGAAGAGAATCTAAACTGAAACCTGATTTAATTTCCAGCATTTTTCCAGAAGAAAGCAACTGACAAACAATTTCCAAATTGCTGCCAATAAAATTTCATGGCTTTGTCCATCCAGCTTTGGCTGCTAAACCAGGAGACAAGCAGAAGGGGAGTAGTGGAACCTCAGTAGGTGTTCTGGCCTTGATTGGTCCACAGCTTACCAAAATGTGGTTTGTTCTGATGAAACATAGATCGAAACGAGACCATCACTCCACCCCAGTATTTGCATTTTGCCAGCTGTTGCTGTGTCCATGAAGTCATCAAGAATAAGCTCAATCTGAAGATCTCTTTGCCTTTACCAAATTATATAAATGCTTCCATGCCTAGACTGGGTTGTGAGAGCTGATTAATATATGGCCAACTGGTAAAATCTAAAATGACCCAAAAGAAAACAATAGAGAAGGATACCTCTATTGTGTAAAGCACTCCATGGATTTATCCATCTATCAAGAACTGAACTCCACCCATCGGTAAATTTCTCTTACACTAAAACTGCGCACAAGTTGTGCATTGGCTGAGCTGCCAATGAAACTCAAATAATCACAACTGAAGTGGTTCCCGTTGCATTCCCTGAGCAACAGGGCAATCAACATAAGAACAGATAATTCTTTATGCAACCTAAAAATGGCCCTGAACAGTGGACACTGAGATTTCTTGGTGGGTATTTATGCCTAGAGTTCTGGCTAATGACAACACCACTCCCCGGTTTTGGGAGATTGTCATGGACTTGTCCAAGGATGGCATCACTTCACTAATCCAGGTCTATATTGGGAATGCCACAATTCTGTTTGGCATTTCTAATACAGTCCTGGGAAAATTGTGGTTTTCCATATCTCTGGAAGCATCCTGGGTTTTTTAAATTATAGTCTTTGTTATGCCTCTGCAACAAGTTTGTTTGTAGCAATTGAAGTTTATGTTGTAAGCCTTGTTTATTAGAAGTTTAGAAATGAATGTGAGCCTGTATCTTTAAGAGGAAGGCTCATGGGTAGGAGGGTGGAGCTTTTACAGCTTGCACAGGAGAGTCAGACCAGTTTTCAGTCTGCTGTGAGAGTGGAAAGAAGCATCATTCTTAGACAGGCTGAAACTCCTCATAGGCCGCAAGTGCCACAGAAAGAAGAAACTCCACTACAGAAAGAAAAGCAGCAACTTCCCAATAGGCCAGCAAGAGCCAAAGGAAGCAGAAAAGTCCTTCTAGACCAGCCAGTCTCAAAGGAAGGCAGGAACTCTTTCTAGACTGAGTGCCTCAGCAAAGGACAGTAACCAAGGCCTGAAGGCTCAGTAAGCTGCAAAGAAACTGTAAGCTCTGACTTGTAAGAAAGTGGTTATATATTTGTTTTGCTGTTGCAATAAATACTGTAATTTGTGCATACTAAGAAAGACTGGTGGATTCTTCAAAGAGGGAGGAGTTTCACTTGTTCAAGACCTCTGCCCAAGGCCAGAGTGCAGACTGAACTGAAAAGCTTGAGTATACCTGGGGCAGA
The DNA here is from genome assembly GCA_023333525.1 of Aspidoscelis tigris stejnegeri. Lineage (NCBI taxonomy): Eukaryota > Metazoa > Chordata > Lepidosauria > Squamata > Teiidae > Aspidoscelis > Aspidoscelis tigris. Next base: position 246,791,190 of record JALMGA010000001.1, on the reverse strand, counting down.
ACAGTCTTACCCACAAAGAAAAGTCCTCCTTCCCTCTCCATGACTTTGCCTCAACTCCCCTGCCTGTTATAGTTGGAGAACACAAAGATTTCTAGATCTCTGAATTCTAGATACTATTGGCTTGGGTGATCATACGTAAAATCACAGAGTTGGAAGGGACCTCTAGGGTCTTCAAGTCCAACCCCCTGTTCAATGCAAGATGTCCTAAACTATCCCAGACAGATGTAGGTCCAGCCTCTTCTTGAAGACCGCCAGTGAAGGACAGCTAACCACCTCACCTGATCATAATATTTAGTTCATTGGACAGACTATCCTACCTTGGAATCGTCTTGGGTGGATGCCTCTGATGTTAATTTTTGATGTTGGCTCAAAATCTTTCACTCCCACTTCCCTGACAAACCTGGCTCAAGGCCTATACTGGCTTATCTGGCAGGGGGAGAGAGGATTTCCTTGGGGACAAGGATAGTGTGAGGATGGCATATGCCTTACTATCTTCTCCTGTGCAGACTGTGGGTCTTTGACTCTTGGCTTATCTCACTGACCTTGAGTTCTTATGGTACAGGAAGATAACAGGTGGCAAGCAAATGTCTGCCAGTACAATGTAAAGCTCACCAAGATTAGGGTGGAGTATGGGATCAAACCCAGTGACTACGAGATATGAGTCTAGCACTCTAACTACAAGACCAAACTGCCTCACAGTTTGGGAAGATATGAGAATGTTGAGAATTGAGGCTGGACACGTAGTTGCAGTAGCTGTTGAAGTTTACAGTATTGTAACTGCAGTTGTTCAAAACAAAGCACCGCTGATGGTGTCTTAATAACTTTCAAAAAACAAATTGGAGAAAAGCAACCTTTCTTTCCAAGCTCCCTATGGTTTGTGACCAAAGATGTTTTCACACCAAGGCGAAGACGCCTCGGAACGCTTCCCCCTGAATGGGTTGAGAACACTTTCCCGTTCACATGAGGGCAGGTAAGGAATGCTTTGAGAACAGTTCCCTTACATGCCAGTGCGAATGGGAAAATGTTCTCAACCCGTTCGGGGGAAAGACCCTCCCCCGGGCTGCTCCCATTGGCTCCTATGGACCAGTGTGGGCAGCCCGGGTGCCTTCTTTCCCTGGCTTCCTGCTCACTCCCGAACCCCAGATTGGGCTCCAGGGGCAGGCAGGAACCCCAGCCAACACCCACTCAACCCACCCCGGGGGTCGCACATGCACGTGAACGGGCCTTACCTTCTCTTCCCAGCCTGATTCTGCTAGAATAGGCCGAGCCGTTCTGAGCATGCTCAAGGGGGGCCTCTCATTGGCCAGGCACCTGCACATGCTCAGATAGCCAGTTGAGGCAAGGCAGGTGCCCACCCCCTCAAGCATGCTCAGAATGGCTCGGCCTATTCTAGAAGAATAAGGCCATGAAGAGAAGGTAAGGCCTGTTCATGTGCACATGCAACCCCGGGGTGGGTTGGTTGGGTGTTGGTTGGGGTTCCTGCCCACCTCTGGAGCCCAATCTGGGGTTTGGGAGTGAGCAGGAACCCAGGGAAAGAAGGCACCTGGGCTGCCCACACTGGGTCCATAGGAGCCAATGGGAGCAGCCTGGGGGAGGGGCCAAGCTGTCACAGAGAGCAAACGTGTGAATGCTTTCTCTCTGAGACAGCACGGAACGCGCAGAATGCACAGAGATGGTTTCAAAGCACTTTTTAGTGCTCTGAAACTCGAACATGTGGAGAGCGCATTGGGATGCTTGGGGGTGGCCTGGAACGGATCCGGCCACCTGCAAGAGCAAATGCTGTGTCCCAACGTGCTCTCCATGCGTTCTAAAACCCCTCGGGCGAAAAGGCCTCAAGTATCCTCTTCTTACTTGTGCTCAGAAGCAGATTTTCCTTTCCCAGCGTCCTTTTCTTTACCTGCAAACTTCTATGATAGATGTGGCAGAGAGGATGTTGGACACCTCAGAGATCCTTTAGGAACCTCAGAGCTAAACACCTCATCTCTTATGTGCTGGTCTTAAATTAACCTGGCTATAGAATTCCAAGAAGCATTATTCATCTTTGTGCTTATTAGAGCAAACTACTCCATTGCAAGTCTTCCTGAGGGCCTTTCCCCCAAAAAAGCAAAAACAAAAAACCCAAGCTTTCCATTTTCTGTAGAGATACAAAGTGTTTTGGTCTGCTGAATAGATACTCACTTATTTAAAAATGCATTTAAAAATGGGTGTGGGAAGCTTTAGGAGACACAAGAGACATCCCAGTCACCCTACCATCCTGCTTTCTTTCTCTGTACTATATAATATTGTTTTATGTTAGTTTTATGGTTTGTTAAAGCATCCCACAGCTATTATAATATGCCATCCAAATGAGCCGGCTATGGAACACGTCAGCATACTCTTGAGTTAGCGAAAATGTCACATACATTTGCATAACTCTGTTGGCAGCCTTATAATTGGTTTCTTGGGGTGGGAGAACACATTCTGTTTGAGCGATAGACCTGCAAATAGAATAGGTTAGCTTTTCTTCATGAAGAAAGTCCTTATGTTTGCCTTACGAAAACTAAGGCTGCCCCCAGATAGCAAGAGGCAAGGAGGGATCTACATAAGTTCCCACAGCTGCCTCTGATTTAGATTATCAGGGTTATTAGTGGTAACTGCAGTAAGTCTGGAACACCTCCATATTCCAGACTACCAGGGAACCCATTTCGGCAGTGCATCAAAGCACACTGCTGAAATGGGTTCCGTGAGGACTCCAAGGCCTTTTCTGCACTTTCCTCAATCCAGATTAGCTAGATCTGGATCAACCACAGACAGAGGCATCTGCACTTAGTGGGCTTTAGAATAGCAAATGTGTGCTAAAGAGTGCTAGCACAAATACAGACCACATTTATCTACTCTAGGCCTATGCAAGCAATGTGTTCTTAACTGCTCCTTGATCTGGATTGCCATGCAGATGATGTGTTTTTGGCAGCTACTTGGTGTGGATTAACAAGCGCAGAAGGGGCCCAAGGCCAGGAACTTTTGTTCCTAGCACTTCAGAGCCCTCAGAGGGCAATCCCAAAGCTTGTGTGAGCTTCAGGACCATTGCAAGGGTTGGTATGGATCACTACTGTTGTGCAAAGAGCACTGTTCCAGACCATGCCATGCTGTGATGTGAACCAGTATAAAGGTCCTCTGTCAGTTCCAACCACCATAATCAACTACATAGTTTTTATAAATACACTTTTTGCATTCTTCCAGATATTTCCTTAATATGTCTGTGCAATTTCTTTTCTTCTTTATAAATGAAATCATTCTTTGTACAGAACTTCTAATAAATAGTTAATGAAAATCTGTCACCATGACTTGATGTTGTCCCTTTGTGGAAGGTCAGCTATATATTCTCTCTGCAATGTCCAGGGTGCACTTAGAATCCCGTGCCAGCAGGGGTGGGTGTGCATGGAAGAAATTAAGTAGAGTGGTGTCTGTCTGTCCACCTGTCCGTCCATCCACTGGTCTATGAACTTAGAGCCAGTTTCTCTCTTCTTAACCTTTATGCTCCAATTTACCTTTAAACAAAGTGCAAGGTGGCTGCTATTACCTTTCTGCACTTCTGTTGAAGGCTATATGTACGAGCCAGTGTGACAGAATCAGGACAAGTTTTGTTGAAGCACTTGATAAAGCTTTCTCCAGGAAAGGGCTGAAAAGCAAAAATGCATATTCTGCCTCGCTCCCAGCAATGCTTTTAGTTAGACTTCTAGGGAAATGCTTTGTTCCACTTGGAATAGTAATGCTGAGACAGCATTCTGTGTTGATCCAGTCCTGTGGTCTGTTGGGCAGATATATTTCAGTTATCTTCAACTATAAGAAATGACTGATTGGATTGGACCCATGGCCCATCTAGTCTAGCAATCTTCTCTTGCAGTGGCTAACCAGCTGCCCAGGGAAGCTCACCAGCGGACATAAATACACAGCTTGCTCTGCTTGCAGTCTCCCAGGAGCTGCCCTTTGGAGGCATATCCCTTTCTCCTGCCATCGGGGCCAATAGCAACTGATAGTCCCAACTTCCATGAGTTGCTCCAAACATCTTAAACCTTCTCCATCTCTGCAATGTCCCTTTTTGAGATGTAGCAATCAAAACTGCACGCAGTACTTGAGATGTGGTCGCTGTGGGAGGAAGGGAGCAGTGGAAGGGAGCAGCCTGTGCCAGTAGCTGAGCCTGTATTTTCAGAAGAATTAAGCTGGATAGAGATAACCAAGGAAGAGGTCCTTGCACATCTTAATAAGCTAAAAGTTAACAAGTCATCAGGACCTGATGGTATTCATCCAAGGCTGAATTCAAGGTTTATAACACTTTGAAAATGGTTTGGATGTCCTTTGGCCCCATTCAAATATATATTCCCAAATTTTCCGAGGAGTAAATAGCCAAAACTTGTTTTTTAAAAAACTCCTCGGAGAAACAGCTCTCACTCCCAGTTTTGCCACTAGGCCACTTTATTTTTCCCCAGTGGGAACACTACTGAATTATTTGGGGCAGAGATATATCCTTGTGGCCAATGCCTGACAGATGTGGGTGGGATTTCACAGCTGTGAAGGTCTTCCTCCTCCCCTCCCCTTGCTATGCCTGCTCTGAACATGATCAGAAGAGGGAAAATAAACCATCAAAATTCTCAAGGTCTATACCTGAAGAATCCAGGATAGCAAATGTAACACCAATCTTGAAAAAAGGATCCAGGGGTGATCTAGGCAATTACAGACCAGTTAGCATAATGTCGGTTCCATGTAAGGTGATGGAAGCCATCATTAAAGATAAAATTAGTGTGCAAATGGAGGAGCAAGCATTCTTGAACAGAAGTCAGCATGGTTTCTGTAAAGGTAAATTATGCCTTACAAATTTGCTGGAATTCTTTGAGTGAGTCAATAAACACAAAGATAAAGGCGAACCAGTAGACACTGTCTACCTGGACTTCCAGAAGGCTTTTGACAAAGTCCCACATCAAAGGCTACTGAGTAAACTCATCAGCCATGGAATAAAAGGACAGGTTCTGTCCTGGATTTGTGACTTGCTCAAGGGCAGGAAGCAGAGAGTAGTAATAAATGGCCAGTTCTCAGGGTGGAAAGAGGTAAAAAGTGGGGTCCCTCAAGGTTCAGTGTTGGGACCAATGCTTTTTAATTTATTCATTGATGATCTAGAAGAAGGGGTACATAGTAAAATAGCAAAGTTTGCTGATGATACTAAATTATTTAGGGTAGTAAAAACCAAAAGAGATTGCCAAAAGCTCCAGAGGGATCTCTTAGCAATTCGGTGACTGGGTAACTAAGTGGCAAATGTGCTTTGTTCTTAATAAGTGCAAAGTATTGCACATTGGGGCCAAAAATCCAAATTATGTCTATAAACTGATGGGGGCTGAGGAAAGGGATCTTGGGGTTCTGGTGGACAATTCAATGAAGATGTCAGCCCAGTGTGTAGCAGCAGCAATGGTGCCGGCAGCAGCGGTGAAAAAAGCTAATTCAGTGTTGGGAATAATTAGGAAGGGAATAGAAAACAAGTCAGCAAGTGTCATTTTGCCTCTCTATAAACCTATGGTGAGGCCATATTTGGAATATTGTGTACAGTTCTAGTCACCACACCTCAAAAAGGATATTGTGGAACTGGAAAAGGTGCAGAAAGGGGCAACCAGAATGATTAAGGGGCTGGAACATCTCCCCTATGAAATCAGACTGCAACTCCTAGGCCTCTTCAGTCTGGAAAGAAGACTGAAGGTGGACAGATAAAACTTCTTTCTCTATCACACAACACTAGAACGAGGGGGCACTTGATGAAGCTGATGGGTAGGAGAGTCGGATCAGACAAGGGTAAGTATTTCTTCACCCAGAGGGTCATCGGTTTATGAAACTTGCTGGCAGAAGAGGTGGTAACAGCTACCAGCCTAGATGGCTTTAAGGAAGGGTTAGTCAAGTTTATGGACAACATATGTATTAATGGGTACTAGAATGGTTGCCTAAATACATCTTTCAGGCTGGGGGACAAACAGGATGCTTCTAAGACCATTTGCTGGGATTTGAGAACAGGAGAAGGTTTACTCTTGTTCTCTGTTTGAAATGCCCATGGACAATTGGTGGGCCACTATGTGTGATGGAATGTTGGACTAGATGGGCTGTGGCCTGATCCAGCAGGACTCTTCTTATGTTCTTAGAAGGTAGATGTAGCTATCAGCATTAGCTACCATTAGCTACCCTGACAAATATCTCATAATATGCAGAAAACAAAACCTTGGTCCTCTGCGCTTACCCTTGATCAGGATTAAGAAGCCTCCTAGTCCTGATCCCAGTCCTTCTCATCTGCACATTAACGATCTTCAAGGAGGCCCTGGCTCCTGCAATCCAGCTGTGTCACAACTGAACAGAACCAGATATTAATCCAAATCTCTGGTGGACTCATTTAATTAGCGGTGTTTTTCCACTGAGTTCCTTTAAGCCGGATCTAAGAAGATCTGGATCTAAGGAATGGTACTTCCCTTAATCCAGATCTAGTAGATCTAGGGTGTTTTTCCACTGTCACTAAAAGTACCCATTAAGTAGCCATTAATGGGTACATAATGGCATTTTTGTACCCATTAATTGGTATTTAATGGGTACTTCTAGTGACAGTGGAAAAACACCCCTAGATTAAGGGAAGTACCCAATGGCCACATCCCCATTACAAGCTTATTTCGGTTTCAAATGGTTTTCAATCCTCACAGACCCCACGTCAGTTTGGTTTAACACATTTTACACATGTTAAATCGCCCCAAAGCATTGTAAATGTTAATCCTCCTGAAGGCAACTTCAGAGATTAACACAGGCTCTGAAGAAAAACCCCTTGCAGGAGCAATGCAGCTGTCAAAGGCTCCAAAGGCTCCAAAGGGTCTTTGAAGTTAGCAGCACCAAAAGTACCCGGAACAGAGCTGGGCGAAGAGTTCACGGCTGACAATGCAGCAAAGGGGAAAGCAAGGAGGAGGAGGCAGCACTGGTGCTGGTGCTGGTGCCCCATGAAAACAGCGGCAAATCCCTGTATTGGGATGCCATGTTTTTCTCTACCACCATCCCACGGGATTGTGATTTTGCTCCCTTTCCCAGGCAAGCCACTTGCTTGCCTGGAAAGAAGAGTAAACGCAAGAGAGTAAGGGGGTGCAGAGGCATGAGTTTTCTCTCTTTCTCAGGGAGGTAACCTGGAAGAGAGAAATTTCAAGTCCCTACAACCCCTTGGAGCTCCTGTTAATTAGCTACTTGCAGGAGGCTGACTCATCCAAGTGGAAAGAGGTGCATAATTAATTAGCTCTTTGGTCCTGTCTCCTGCTCTTGCCCTGTAAAAAAATCTGAGAGTCCAACTGTCAGGTGGGTACAGGGCACCCAGCTAGGCAACTATCAGGTGAGTATAGGAGCTGTAAAGAGCAGGGAAGATTTTTAAAAATAGATGTGAGAGCCCTTTAAAACAGACAGGCTCTCCAGTCTGCTTTTAGAAATCTTCCCTGCTCTTTACCTCTGTACAGCCTCTTTACTCTCCTGACAGCTGCTCTACAACCCGATAAAGACCCTTAGGAGCATTTGCAGCCTTTGACAGCTGCATTGCTCTCGCAAGGGATTTTTCTTTGGAGCCTGCGCTAATCTCTGAAGTTACCTTTGGGGCACACACCCCCATGGGTGCCTTCCCCCCTGAGCCGCCTCTAGACCCCATTGCCAGATTGTAGTGGAAAGGCACTCCCTGTCCCCCAAAATACCTGGGGTGACAGGCAGACCCCTTGTGGGTCAATCTGGATTTGCCACATGGGTGCTCCAGTGTTTCCACAGCAGGCAGGCTAGCACTTATTGCTATTGGGTGCTAGACCACCCATGGAAACACATTAGCCGCATCCCCATTATAAGCTTAATCCAGTTCCCCTAAACCGAAATGCTTCTCCCTCGAGCCTCCTCTAGACCCCACTGGGAGTAATGGATACTGGGCTCACCTTAGATGCCTTTTGCTTTTGCTGCATGATGGAGATGCAGTCAAAGATATGGCCCACCTAGAAGAAGCAAAGGTGGATAAAAACCCCTGCAAGTTACTGCGTTATAAGGTAACAGTGGGAACACAAAAAACCAGACCTTGCTGCTGATTTAAAAACCCCAGTTTAAAACCAGATTAAATTGCCAAGTGGGGCCTTGCCCTTGGAAGTGCAAGTGTGCTTCACTACCTATTATCCTTCAATAAACTTGTAAATCATAAACTGCTGTCTTTCTACGCCATATTTTGCTCCATCCAAATCTTTAGACCTTTATATGCCTGCTGCCAGGAAAGACTCTGAGGGTGTAAATACTGGTGTCAAAAGAGGACCTCAAACCAATGGGGAAAAGAAAGATTCATTTTCTAGGAATGTGCAACATGTTCATGTCAGAATATTTTGCACTCAGAACACAATTTTTTCACTTTTCCAGATTTGGAAGAAAATGCCCTTTCAAAAAGGGCATGTTCCAATTCCAGAACAAAACTATCTCCTTTCTCATCCAAATACTTAGGGTGCTTCCGCACAGGCCCTTTAACACACATTAAGCACCAATTGGGAAACGCACGTCCGCATTTATGTGCCTATTTGGCACACTTCCGGCCACGTGTGTCCTATTGCGCGTCCCTTTCTAATACGGATTTCGGCAGCAAAACCGCTTTGGCGCCGCCGCGTCCGCATTAGAGGGGGCAATTAAGCACACTTCCGGTAGGTGCGTCCGCACCTATCCATGCTTAATGTGTGACTAAAGGGTGTTAGTTACACACCACATTTCAAGTGCTTTTGCGCCGTGAAAAAGCATCCATTTAGGATGCGTCTGCACGGCACAAGTGTAACTAATGGGGGCCCTCCAATCACCTGCCATGATTGGCTTGCTGGAGCCAAGCATGGCGAGCCCGGGGCTCCTACCTATCACCTCGCCCTGGCCCCAGAAGCGGCGGATCGCCGCTTTTGGGGCCAGGGTGAGCTTGCCAAAAGCCCACCCTAGCCCACCCCGCTGGGAGCACGGCGAAACCCCTCCTTACCTCATCAGCGTGGTCGTCTTTCTGAGAGTCTTCGCCCAGGATGCAGTGCGCCTGCATCCTGCGCGGCTCCTGAGCGGCTGGGGCTGCTACTGGCAGCCCTTGCCCTCAGGAGCGTTCTGAGCAGGCGTGTTGCCCTTAGTATCTGTGATCCGGAGTTATTAAAACCGGTTCCCCCGGGAACCGGTTTTACTAAATCCGGGTGCCAGAGATCCGGTTTTATTAGCCCCTGTGCGGAAGCAGCCTTACATTCTTGTGCAGTTGGCTCAGAGAAGGAGCCATTTCCTTCTATTTTGAATAAGCTGAACGGTGAGTGTGTTTCTCCCCTCTCACTTTTACATGCTGGGCACATGGTGCAGGCCAGTGGAGGGCTAAGCAAAAAAGCATTGTGCTTGGCAAGGTTGAAGGGAAAAGAAGGGAAAGACCACTGACAAAATGGACAGATGGAATAAAAGATTTTATTTGAATGTTCTTAGAAGTGCTGCAAGATATTTTTGGAAACAGATCAGGTTAGCAAATATTGATTCATATAGGGCTTTTCTGCCCAGCACTATCACAAGCTATCCCGTGCTGGTCCAAATCATGTAACCCAGTCTAAAATGTCCTGTGCTGCTGGTGGGCTATGCCAAGGGCCGTCCACTTTGTCGACGGCCCATCCCTATCCAAATTCAGAGCCCAGGAGTGAAAATTCCCAGTCTCTGAAGTTGCCTGCTGAGGCTGTTTAGCCAGAGCCCCAAAGCAATGCACTTCCAGGGTCACCTCCGGGTGCTTGGTGAAATAGTGCTGTGACCTCAGCAGTGGTATCCTGAGATAACCCCTTGTGTTTCATCAGTATGCATATGGCTAGTCTGGTATACCAGCTGGAGCACTGCACAGAACCTTGCAAGCAACCTGCTCCAATGTCTCATCCAGTGCAGATGAGGTATTCTACCAGGAGCTGTGGCCTCCCACGAGACCATTCTGCAGTGCCAGCCAGGTGTTCCAGAGGCTCCCTAGGTTAGCTCACAAAGCTAGTGTTGAAATGATCATAGTCACCAGGAGCTGGGCCTGACTCAACAGTACCTAACAACAACATTGTTAAAATTGAATTAAATAATGTACATACTCAAATGCTGGTGGAAATCCAGCACTTATTCCTTTTAAGAATGCTTTCCCCCCCCCCCCAAAAAAAAAAAACAGGGCAAATTATCACCATCTTTCACACGCTGTTTGAATTCTGGTGCTTCACAGGTTTTTAATAATCAAGTGACAGGCTTGCATATCTGCAGTGTAGAAAGTTATTTTTAACAGCGAAGTCCAGCTGAGCTTTCCTGTGATTTTATCTTGTGGCACCGTTTTTGTTTTCCAAGCAGGAGAAGTAATAGGTTTGTCTATGAAACAGTGGAAGAAAAACAAGAATAACAAGGTAATTTGACTCATGATATTTTACTGGCAAAACCCCCATGAGAAGAGATCATGGATGCATAAACGATGTGCCTTATTTTTATAAAAATCTGATGCAAGCTAACATCCTACAACAACACTTTATTACAAAGTGGAAAGCAGTCTCCATAAATAACATTTGGAGGTTTGTGATTGGAACAACTTCCCCAAAAGAACACATTCTCTTTAATTTGCATTCCATTCATCATCTTACATCTTCTCTATTTTCCCAGTTTTAACAGAACAACCAAAAGCATAGATTGGAACCTCTCATGCTCTGAAACTCATTCCTTTGAGAGGGCAACAGGGATTCAGGAGTCCTGATAGTGAAAGGGAAGAACCTATGGCAGCTTCTGCACAGTCCCTTGGGACCATGCTGCCACCGGAAATGTCAGGTACACACACTAAAGCAACTGCTGGGACGCCTTGTCCCTTGGGAATATTATAGCTGCCCATTGGAGTGGTCCCTAGTGCAAAAATGGTGCCAGAGACTGCTCCAAGGGGGGGTGAACCACTGTAAAAGTGGTCTCCTAAATATTCTTGGGTGTGCCTCAGTCCAGCTGTCTCCCTTGTGTGTGGTTGGATCTGCCCAAGGAACATGCAAAACTGGTACCATTTCACTGGACTCTGGAAATGGCCCCAAAAACTGGAACTTTGGAGGCTGGGAACTTTCATCCCCAGGCCCCAAAGTTAGGCTCGAACTGATAGTTACCATGCCTGCATAAAATCTGGACAACAGCACATAGCACAAGGAAAATCTGACATGCAGTTTAAATGCTACAGGGCACGTTACATGAAAATGGAGCCTCAGTGCACTATGCACTCTTCCACCAAGAGAAAAGAATGATAAAACCACCCTTGCATGAAGATCTGCTTCTGGCAACTGCATGAATATACATGTAATATTTTACTATCTTTTCCATGACTTCAGATTTCTTCTAAATTTTGGAGACACTGCAGGATCTACTGTAAATAAAAAGACTGCAGCATTAGGTAGGCTTATAGTAAAGCTTTATTATAAAATTCACTGCAGCTTCCAACCCTGAAGCTTAGAGAAGTATATCCCAAAGCAACTTCCTAGGGGAATTTCCATTAATCATGCTAGAGCCTGTTAAGGAGAAAAGCTGTTGCTCTGTCTTTCACTGTGACATTTTTGGGTGATAGGAGAGCGAGCATATGTCAGCTTCGCATTAAGGTTATTGATGTTGCAAAAATGTGTTCCAAAATGACAAAAGCAAGGTTATTCCACCATATATTGGAAAGGCATAAATTCAGGCAATTTTCTCCTGACTGCAAAATTGAAACTATCATTCCACCATCTTGTTTTTTCCACCAGTCACCTGTACATTTCCTGCCAGCACTGTGTCAGAGAGCAGAGAGATTCAACAGGATACATAAACTACAGGTCTAACATAGACCAGCATGCCCTTGGGACTCAAAAGTCTCCTCCAACTGCCCTCAAGCAGTTGGAAAACTTCCCTTGAGTGACCCCTTTGCAACGTGGGATACCCTTACTTGCTGCCCTCAGGTATCTGTGCTCCCACTACATGAATTAACAACAGGCAACTTACTTGGGCCAAATCGATTCTGGGCTCTTAGCCAGTGCATAGAAAATGGCCAACTTCCATTTCCTGTTGTTACATGAACTGATTTGTACTGGAAAAATTAGCTTCCAGTTCACACAACTGGGATCTCAAAGTGAGTGAGGTTGGTTTAATGGTCAGCTAGCTGTTGTAGATTCTGAAGGGAGCCCAAACTTGTCTGAACTTTCTTTTTTTCCCCTTTCTTTCTTTTTTTGTGTTTATAAAATTTTATTAAGCATAAAACATCCTAATATGAAAAAAGAAAATCAAAAAAACAGCAATAGGTACAACTTATACTTTACTGTATTTGGAGACTTCTGGTCTTCTTCACATGCAAGTGCTTACTATTTTTAAGTCTTCACTCCTCTGGTTAACTCTCATACAATCCTATTGTGTTTAATATGTTACTGGTTTTAATGTATTTATTTTATAAGTTGTAACCCACCCTGAGACCCTTGGGCATAGGGTGGAATACAAATGTAAATAAATAAATATGTTATTTAAAGTCATCACATTATTCCTTGAAATCTGCAGTTTGTAATGCTTTCTCTGATTTCTGTAGATAATCAAGTGTTGCCAGTTCTTAACAAAGATTATCGTTGTTTTATCTCTTAACAAATTAGCCAAATTTATCCATTTCTGCAAAGTCCAACAATTTTATAATCCAATCCTCCAACAATGGGATTTCTGGTATTTTCTATTCTTCTGTGGGTACAAATCTGGCAGCAGTAGTCCAACACAGGGTACTTTTATTGAGAAAATATCAAGAAAATATTTTATCTCTATTAAGCAAACTGAAGCCAATACTGGGATGGAAGGCAGACAGTGGAAACCACAGGCAGAGAGAGAGAGAGAGAAACTTGTAATTAACCTGTCACTCAAATACTGCTTGATACCTATCAATAGCCCAGCAATTCAAGCAAATACTTTGCATCAGCAGTGACAGGTGAATTGAGGTGAATGCTGCTGTTTCCAGGGGAAGAAGGGGACTAAGCAAGGGCAGCAACTGCAGCTGCTGAGAGTATTCTTCTTACCTGAGGTGTTTCCAGTGGCTCAATCCTGATTTCTGTTTCTACAGGTTTCGAAGTATTATACCCTTTTGGTGGCCCTGGAGCCACTCATCATAGTTGCAGGAAGAATGCCTTACACTTTCCCCAATAAGAAGAGTTAGGTCCCTTTTGCGTTTTCACTTCCCTGGGAAATCGATCCAGGGAAGTGAAGATGGGGGATAGATCCGATGTCCGCACTTCAGGATGTCAAATCTATCCCAAACCCTGCCAGTGCTTCCCTATGTGCTAGTGAGGTGCATATCACCTCCATTAAAAAGGCGATCACAGAGCCGTGGCAATGACACCAATGCTTCTGCAGGGTGCCAATGTACCTGTAGAGTGCCATCGCTGTGATAAGCAGGCAATGCAGCATGCAAACGCGCCTGCACTGCTGGTCACACATTCCATTTGCACTTCTTCCACCCAGGAGAGGTGCAGATGATGTATGCAGAGCAATTACAGCTGTTCTCCTCCTATACATGCAGGGGGAACTCTGGCATGCTTGGAGCCGCTTCTGCTGAAGCAGCAGCTCCACATAATGTGGATGTCCCATGCTGGAGAATCCCAGGAGACTTGCATTGTTCCAAGTCACAAAAGCAATTAGAACTGTCTCTTTCATGGGAGTGCCTAAAATCCAGGGATTCGTGGGCTGCCAGCTGCCGTTTCAGGTGTGACCTGGATCATTTAGGACAAGACCAGCTTTGCACGGTGTGCACTAAACACACCTTACAGAAACAGCCTGAGGATCCAATTAAACTTTGTCCATTTTCTCAGACCTCAGTATCCCCAAGTACCACCTTGCTAAGCTAGAAGATAACCAGAAAGATTGTTCCCTGGAGTCTGCAACCCTGCTTAGACACAAGGGAAAGCAGCCTATTTTTCATTGCCCTTTCTTTCTTCAATTCTGCTTGTTCTATTTACAACTCCTTCCCTCTAGAACTGACACCTTAAAACAAGAAATGTATAGCAAAAGCTAGCTTCTTTTGCTGCAGTCAACTTAGAAAGTATTCTTCTGCCAGCTCTTGTCGTAATTGTAACTGCTGAAAGTTCCCATAGCAAAAGCTCTGCACTATTCCAATTGCTGCTTCCCCAGGAAAAAAAAAATTTTTAAATAAAATTATTCAATTTGAACTTTTTGGTTCTGTCATCTCCTTCTCTAGCCTTCCCCAAGTATCATTTACTACCCATGTACTATGAAATTAAACCCATGGCTTACAGATCTGTGTAGAATGTGCTAAAAAGGGCTTCTTCTAACAGACAGCTCTGTCAGATATTACACACCTTGTTTTACATTTCAGTGAAATGTTTTCACCATTGACAAGTCCTTTCAATAAGACCTCATTTTTAATGGTGAAAAAAGTCCATTATTGTGTTAGGAAATACAGCAGCTACGAATATATCATCCAGTGTTTGTTCACTTTTGCGGATCAAAAGAAAGTACTGTGCAAACTTAATAAAGCAGTGTGTGAGGAATGTTCCCACTGGATCATTTGCTTTTAGAGGCCTACGATTATTCTCTGAACACAGAGAATCATTTTAGCTCGCCTAAGGCTATACAGGAAAGGACTAGGGTTACAAAATTTACTGGCACAGTCTGAGCCAGATGCTATAATTGGTGTTCAGGCTGTGAAACTTCCCTAATGGATGGTGCAGAGATAAATTTTAAAGAGTCTTCAAACTGTTTTCCTCGTCAGTATCAAAGTACCAGTTGCAGCATTATTGCTGGCGGAAATTCACTCTCCAAACCTGAAATATAAATCAACCCGTGTTTCAGACCTGTTTTTCTTCAGGGTCAGTGATATCCACTGTGTCCATGCTACAGTCTGGAACTGATCCCATATTTTGATCCCTTTCACAAGGTTACACATTTTAACACATGTATCCTAATGCTGTCTCAATCATCTAGGGCAGTATCTTAAAAGGAAAGGTCAGAGGAAAAGTTAACCAGATTACTATGGCACGTGAAATTAGGGAATAAAACAGTTGAGGGGGATGTCAAAGATCATGTAGTCCAAACCCACCACAAATGCAAAGAATCCTGTAACACAGTCCCTTACGGGTAGCTATCAGGTTACTACTTAAAAATCCCTAACAAAAGACAAGCAACCATTTCTGGAGGCATTATTTTCCCACTGTCAAACAGCTAAGTCAGGAAGCCTTCCATAACTAAATCATTTAATTTTAACATGAACCTACTAGTTCAGTCCTACACATGGGAGCAGTTGGGGCTGCAACTTCCACTGTTTATGGCTATCATAGCTATAAGAGACCAGAGTAGTGAAAACTGTTGTGGAGCAACCAAGAAGAAATTTATTCTTTTTGTATTCAAGTATTTAAAAATAGGTGTCCTGTTGCCTCATAAGCATCCCTTTCTTCTCCAAGCTACTCCAACCAGTTCCTGCAGTCTTTCTTCCTAGGATTGGTCTCCAGATCCATCACCATCTTGGTCTCCTCCCTTTAGACTCTGTCCAGTCTGCCAATGTCCTACAGACTTTACTTTGAAGCACCTTATTTTTTACTACTGTGTTCTCAGTACATATTCTGGGCTTCTTTGTACCATGTTTTACTGTTGATAAGCAGGGATGGTGGAAAAGGGGACAACTCAGACTACAGAGAAAGACTTTTAAAAGGGTGTGTAAAAAGGCTATTCCTCTTTAAATCCTGCTAATGCCTTGATTCACAATGTAATTTTTATGTTATCTCACAAGGGGGTGGGGGGAACTACAGACCAAGAGATGATTTCCAAAAACTTGCACTTTCTCATTTTTATTCTTTGCATATCTGCTTTCATTTTTTTCCTCCATGAATATTCTGATGATGGAAGTAAGTCAGCAGGAGATAAGCGATGTGATAACATCTTGCAGCTTATGAAAAGAATTTCTGAAACTGAACAGCCTGTCCCACGTGAATTCAAATGGAGATAGGTGGTTTTCTTGATACATCCATTCAAGCTTTTAGTTCCAATTACCAGCAGTAACCCACCACTTCAGGCAGCCAGATCTGCTACAGTTTTCCTCAATCAGTTTGCCAGCTTTCAGTAAGTACAACAAATGGCATAGAAGTAGCTGCCTATGATGGCACCAGATTCCAGATTTGAGGCTGCAGGATAGTCTTGCAAGCTCAAAGCATGCACTCACAGCTTCAGTTTAGACTCTGATGGCCCAATTTGTATTCCAGTGAGCATCTATCAGACTCAGGCTGCATCGACATCTAAGTTTTAATCCAGCTTTTGGCCACGTTCAGAATGAGAGAACACATCAGCAAAGTGACAAGCTGATTTCTTTCAGGACTAACTCAGAAGATCCACCTTCGATTTAGATAATGCAGAAAGAAAATGGCTGTTCACTTTGCTGATGTGTTCTTCCTATGGATATGCATGAGGGTTTCTTTTTTGTGTTTGATTCCTATCAAATCAAACTTAAGAAAATCCATATTTGTTTGAATAGATCCCCTTGGTATGTGGTAGGATTCTATTCAAGATGAATGTATTTGTACAAATATCCAATATGAACTCATACATATCCAATACATATCCAATAGGTATCCTGTAACATATCAGCTCTGAAAGCATCAAATCTGCCCTGAATCCACTTTGAATTCACTCTCATTCTTTGTCAAATGCACTCTGGATCTGTTGCAGATGTGACTGGTGCAGCCGCTTTCCCACCTCCCCAGGTCATGAATGTTTCAAAGCACTATTATGAATACGAATGTCCGAATTGACACGAATCTGTACAAATATCAATTGTTATGAAGATTCACACACATCCCTAGTTCTTCCGTTCTGAAAGTGGCCTGAAGCTGAATTAAAACTTAGTTGTGAACACAGCCGAAGAACAAAAGTAGTCTGTTAAGTGTGGCAATCTCTTTCAGTGCATCCAGGGTCAAAGGAAAGTCAGAGTGATAGTAGTAAGTGGGGTAGGTCAAGTTCTTGGCAGAGTAACCTGGGTAGTTTTGGAAATCCTTTCCAAATCATAATCTGCATGACTCAGCTGTGATAATGACAAACCTTCCAAGAATTCCGCAGGAGCTCTGAGAACAAATTTTTGCCATCAACAATAAATTGCAGATGATCAAGACAGGGATGGCGCTTTCACCTACAGGATTTGCTATGAGCACAAGGTTATATGTATATTTCTGTACTCTGACAGAAGCTTAGGGTTACAGACATCCATGTGACTTGCTGCTAATTAGACAAGCTCCTTATATTCTTATTTTCTGCTGCTCAGTTGTTTACACTCAAATGTGTAATTGAGGAGTCAACAATGGACCAGAAAGGCTACTTCTTGATAATCAGCTTCATAACTGCTAAAAATTTGGTTTGTCACTCTTAACACATGTCCTTCTAAGTAATCCTCTGACTTGACTTAAAAAAAATTGTAGCCCACATTTCATCAGCAGGTCCCAGGGCAGGTCTCAACAATTTTAAAAAAATGTAAAATATAGTGAATATTCCTAAATCTTGTTTAAAATATAACTCCATCCCTTACTGACAGGACAGCACTCAGGGGAAGGTTATGCATTAAAGGCCTAGGTCAGTAGTTCTCAACCTGGGGGTCGGGACCCCTTTGAGGGTCGAACTACCCTTTCAGAGGGGTCGTGACAAGTCTCCCGCCGCCCTTCTCTCCCATTTCCCAGCTGCTCTACTACAGTGGTTGGGGGTCTCCACAACATGAGGAACTCTATTAAGGGGTCATGGCATTAGGAAGGTTGAGAACCGCTGGCCTAGGTGAAGTCTAGGGCTACAACAGAAAAGGCCCTCTTGGGTTCCTTGCACATCTGAGAGAGGAGGAACTACAAGAAGGCCCTTACACTGTGGTCTTAAGGCACGGGCAGGTCTGTATGTGGGAAGGTGCTCCTTCAGCTAATCAGGGCCCAAGTCATATAAGGCTTGTATGTGTTAGCATGAACACCTTGATTTGGCCTTGATAGCCAGTAGGCAACCCGCGCATGATGTTATTTTAGATTTTCTAAAAATGTCATGGTTGCTGATGCATGCAAGTTCTATTTACATCCCTGTGTAGATATATTGTTAACCACCATGTAAACTGCTTCCTTAGATGGTTATTGCTTTCCTTGGGTGTGGCCACACCTAAGGCTTAATCCAGCTTCTGTCCACCTTCAGAGTGAGAGAGCACATCAGGAAAGTGACCAGTAATTTTCTTTCTGCATAATCCATTCCCAAGGTAAATTTTCTGTGTTATTTAACACTGAAAGAAAACGGCTGATGTGTTCTCTCACTCTGAAAGTTGACTGAAGCTGGATTGGGTGTGACCACAGTCCTTATGTCCATTATGTAGATAATGCCAAGGCTGTGTCTCCATAGCAATGGGAGAGCCAAAGGAGAAGTTACGTGGGAGAGGTTCCTCCTTGTAAGGGCCTGCTCCACTGCATTATCAGTAACTTCCTGGTCTCCATTTTGGCACACGTAGGGACCCACCAACAAAGAGGTGGTAGTGGCTCTTCCTGTTCTCTTTGATGAATGCATCATGCAGTCAAAAGCAGACACAAGATACCCACAAAGATAAGTAGAAACACAGCTTCACTTGTCTCCTTGGCAATGTCCTTGTAGATACGGAACAATAGAGTGCATGTAGATCAAGACATGATTTACTTTGCCCAAGAGAAGAGGAAGGCTGCACCTGCACAGTCACCAGAGTCCAGGCTAGATCCTCCTGAGGACCACGGTGCCTGTACTTTAGAGGGGTCATGTCTCCTTGGGATGGCCTGCCCACATGATACTGGTGGCTGGCACACTATCCAGCATGAATATGGCACCAGGTAGCTAAGGAGGCCTGCATTAAAGTGCTCTTCCAATCATTCATAGGGGTAGATAAGTGCAGCCTCCCCCACGCAGACAGGTGGGCCAGTCCACCACTGCATGGAGCCCAGAGGGGGTTGCTGGGCTCTTGGAAATGGGCTGATTCTGTGTGCCTGGCACAGAATATACAAATACACAGAGGCCACATCCCCATGCAAGCCATTTGGCTCTGATTGGGCACACATGTGACTGGGTGCGGGACTGAGATCGGATGTTGCCCGTCCCCATGCCATTCCCAGCAATGTGGGCTGAATGCGGGCATTCCCCATGCAAACTGTGCCAAACGTGAGCATGGGGGAACAGTGCCATCTCCTTCCGCCCCCTCTCTACTCATTGGAAACCAGATTGATGTCACCCCAACCCTGTACCACCTGCTGCAAATGCCACATCCCCCCCCCACTTAGTGGCACAGAGAAGCCAGGACTGAATAGCAAAAATAATACTTTTTTTTAAAGCTGTTTGAGCAAAGCCACTAGAGGTTTTGCAGCAGTTGAGTGGTTGAGCAGTTGAGCAGTTTTGCGTACCTCCGCTCTTCCCTGGAACCGTGAGAACACCTGGCAAGTGAAAAATCAAGCCATTATCCTGCCTGCCTTGGCAATCAGGGAAGGGGGGTGGAATACTTGTATAAAAGAGTCTCATGGGGCAGCGAAGGCCATTTGACCCCCTCATCATTTCGGCTTTGACACCATTTAATCCCAAAAAACCTCAGTCGTTGCAATCTCCAATGCCCTGGGCAGGAACAGTGAGCACAGGACATGAAACCCCACCTCCCAATGACGCGAGCACAAATCTCCTCCCCAAATAGCCCAGGACCATCCCCATGTGCAGGCTCGGCTTGCAAAGCAATGCCAGGACAGCAAACCGTGACAAGACTTGCTTTTACAGGTGGTAAAGAGCACCATCCAGTTCATAGTTATATGAAATTTAACTGCCAGGCCAGTGAGCTTGTATCTGTGGTGTGAGGAAAGGTGTCATCTTGTCCTTTGCCTGAGGCAGCAAAATGTCTCACGCCAACTCTGCTTTCCCATGTGGAAACCCTTGTCCTTTGGGATATGCATGTCCTCATTAGCCATAGACCAATAGGAAGAAAAAGAAAAAGGAAAGAAAAATAGGCTTCTAAGAAGGCAAAGGTATTTTTATATAGGGAATGAAGGTACAGTATTCAACACAAATGAAAGATGTTGAAGTGTCTGGACAGGTTCCATTACGAGATAGATGACACTTTATCGCTTTGAGGCACTTTGCAAGCATTAAATAATAGATGAATTCTTGTAAGTCTCCAACAGGGAAGAAAACAGTGTGAACAGGGAGAGCATATATCAGCCATCTGACAAGCTGGTTTCATGGTTTAAAACAATCCTCAAGCTCTGCACATAACACAGATACCCAAATATTATAACAGCATAATTCCATCCATCCATCCATCCATCCATCCATCCATCCATCCATCCATCCATCCATCCATCCATCCATCCATCCATCCAAACAATTCACATCAAAGGGAAAAAATACAATATTTCATGCTGTATAAGAATCTATTTTTTTTTAAAAAAAAAACTCCTAAAATCAACCTGCATCTCATTTTTTTAAAATGGATTGCGCGCCCCCCCCCCCCAGCATTCCTTGCCAAATTATAGATGTGTCTTATATGCCATTGCATCATGTTGCAGGAATTACAGTAAATCACACTAACTTCAGAAAATATAACACACTAATAATATAGGCATAAGTGATATATAAGAATTATGAAATAATATATTAAATACAAGTCAAAAGTTTCTCCCCTGATCTTGGCATGAGAGATATGCATACAACTATTTAATCAACAGTTGTTTGCATTCAATGTCAAATTTGTTCAAAGATAAAAAAAATACAAATTTTCAATTAATTAAAGCCCTTTTCAAAGGGCAAAAACATACCAAACATGAATTGTTCAATCAAATTGTTCATGTTCAGGAGCAGGGGATTGGATCAGTTTAATTAGATTTCCAAATATTCAAACACTCATATATTTGGTTCAACTTGAACAACTTTGAACACAAACTATTTGATCAAATTTTTAAATACAAACCAAACTTTGCCCACCTCTACTTTATTTATCTGTATTTTTATCCCACCCTATACCCAAGGTTCTCAGGGCAGGTTAAAACATATAAAATGAACACATTAAAACCGATAACATATTAAATTTATTAAAACCATGGCAGTGTCTGAACGTGAGGAGGAAAAGGCTGTTCCTTTACTTAACCAAAGGCCAGGGGAAAGAGGTGTGTCTTCACAGCTGGGAAGTCTTTTATGCTGAGCACGTTACCTGCAATAGTAGGAGAGACAGAAATCAGAGACGTAAATTAAAGCTTTCATGACTGGGTACAATACAATGGTTGTAGTAGTTTCCGGGTAAAACAGTCATGCTAAAAATACTTAAAAACTACAAAAAACTATAAAGAGGGGGAAAGTAAAATAACACACCAAAAAACTGTCATAAAAGTCCCAGAAGAAACCTGAGGCATTTCCGCACTGAATCGCGTTCCAGACGGAACGCGTTCAGGCGGAAAGCTTAAGCCAGCTTCGGGCGCTTTCCCCTTTCACACACAGACGCGCCAGAACGCGTGTAAACGCGTTCCGGAGCGTCTGGGTGCGAATGCTCAAAGCGCCCGAAGCTGCCTTAGCCGGCAAATGCCGGCAAGCGGCGCGCCGGCAGCCGCGGAGGCAGATCGACAATCAGCTGTTTGAGAAACAGCTGATTGTCAAAGCCGCGCGGCGTCGGAGGCGCGCCGGCAGCCGTTCGGGAGACAGAAGCGGCGCGAACGCTTCTTCTCCCGAACGGCTGCGGGCGGCTCGTCCGCGTTGGAACGCGTGTAGAGCACTTCGAAGTGCTCTACATTTCGAACGCGGAAAAGACAGCTGCGGACACGTCGGAACGCAAGCCGCGCGCGGCCAATGCGTATGACGTGTCCTCAGCTGTCTTTTCCGCGTTCCGTTCAGCCTCGTGCGAAAACGTCTCTGGATAGGGCTAACAAACAGTCTGCAACTAGAATAGCTAAGTTTTTCGAGCTCATGCAGAATAAAGTCATTACAGTCCAATTCAGTAAACAAGGGTTTTTCATCTGTTGGCCTTACTGTGCCTTGTTCTTCACCCAAATTCGCCTCTTTAGCAACAAGGTATGAAAATCAATCCCTGGGGCATTAGAAGAAGAAGAAGAGTTGGCTTTTCTACCCTGCCTTTCTCACCCATTTAAGGGGACTCAAAGTGGCTGACAAAGCTCTTCTATTCTTCTCCCCACAACAGAACACCCTGTGAGGTAGGTGGGGCTGTGAGAGCTCAGAAGAGAGCTGTGCCTAGCCCAAGGCCACCCAGCTGGCTTCATGGGGGAGGGCGGAATCTAACCTGGTATTCCCAGATAAGAGTCCAACTCCCTAACCATTAGACCAAACTAGCTCACTAGACCAAAGAGTTTGAAGTTCTCCTAGAAATTCTTCCTGGAGTTCCTTCAACTGCTTTCATGTGAACACAATCCTGGGTCTTTCTAAGTTTCATATGAGAGCAAGGGGGTATACCTATCTGAGAAAGACATAGGATAATTGGATCATAAAGTCATGCTTGAGCAGTTTATATATTGACCCTCATTTAACCCTTAACATTCTAGTTTCTTTTCAGCGGTGAAACTCTTTGCCTTTTCTCAGTCTTACAACTAATGAAGCAGACTTTGGTTTCCAGTGTGTACCAAGTGATGTTTTCAAAGCAAGATTTCTAGCCAGAAACTTAGGACTACAATTAGCTTAATGGGAGATGGAAGCTAGCTTATCACAGATAGAAGTAACTAATACATATTACCATGTAAAATGCATCCCTGCAATAACTCTAAAGAGCTCCCCACATAAAAACACTAAGTCTAGAATCTAAAATTTTCTGTATGTGGCACTATCTGGAGTCCTGCTTGTGGATCCAGCAGCATTTCATTCATTTCAGGTAGTTCAGAGACAAGAATGTAAAGTAAGAAAATACATGACAGATTGATAGTTGCAAATGTATGCAAATCACCAGCTGCCAGCGGCTGAAAGTTATTAATAACTCTAATTAAGCCTAAGTGGGACTGAAGATGAAACACTTGATATAGTATGAGCAGACTAACAGCACCCTTACTTCAAAATGTTTTAAAAGGAAATGAGAAAGTACATTGTCAGTAAATAATGCAGTCTACTTTGGTTCTATGAGGCTTTTCCCATAGGGTCCAGTTGCAACTTATCTGAAAAGAGAAATTATATCTTCTACCAGCAGAGTTTCTTGACACAGAAAGGAAAGAAATCAAACTAAGGGCTTTTTTTGCATTTGGCCCACTGGAAAGGTTGGGAGATGCTCCAGCAGGGCCCATCTGCACCATGCAGCACCATGCAGAGCCACTTCCATTCCAGCTCTGCCCATGGTATACCATCCCTTGGCCAAAGAGTGGTGGAGCACTAAAAAGTGCCCCAATGTTATACTAGCTACTATGCTCCAGTATGCACCCTTCCCACCTCTTCCAGGCACTCTTAGGCCAATGAACTGGTTCAGCTGCACACTGCATCACTTGGTCACTGTGGCAACGGCTGGCACCCATGGCCATTGCTGCAGTGAGAGAATCACCACTATGAGCAGTGATTGCACTTACCTGGCTCACAGTGAAGTACTAGGTAGGTTTGGGATGTATTGGGCTTTCCAAAGTGTGGATGCCCAATCCATTCCAGAGCTGTTTGTGCACTTAGAGTGTTTCTCCACTAGCAATGAAGACCCCATTTAGAACCCATTAGGCACCCGATCGGTACAGTGGTACATTGAGTGGTACAGGGCATCTGAAATGTCCTGTTCGCACACCAGACCCCTTTAGGACCCCATCTATTCACACTTGCAGAAGCAAAATCTAGACTTAATGGGATCTTTGAGCCCTTGCATCAGGATTTACTGTAGACCCCTTTAAAGGTGTCTTCAATTCAGTCTTCAGCTGTGAAGACCGGATCAGAAGGACACACATTCACACTGCGACCAGGGCAATGGGGTCCAAGGGCGGGCTCAGCCATTGGCATTTGCAGTGCTCCACCACTCGTAACTACAGAGTCCTGCTCATCCTGCATAGTTGCAATGAAGCAGGCTATGGACTTTGTGCCAGGTTTCGTAGTTGCTACATAGTCAGCTATGAAGCCATGCCTCTCTGCCACACCCACTGTCGATGGAAGTGAGCCTTGAATGACATTCATATGGCCAATTGCACCGTGCTGCTGGCAGCCCTTCTGCTTCCAGCCCTCACACTACAACCCTGTCTAGCAGCCATTGCCATCAGGTGCTAGACAGCCAGTGCAGACGCATGGGGTCCCTGCCAAGATCCACATCTTCAAGGAATAGATTCAGTGAGGACCCCTTTCCAAAGATCTGGATCTTCTAAATCAGGATTAACCACAGTAAGTGGAGAAATGACCCAGATCTTAACTTCTCTGGAACATGAAGGTGCAAAAATGCATCCTTGGCAATACTTCCCACCAATTTAGCTTTCTAAGTTCTCAAAAGGCTGTATTTCTAACAATTGTCAGCATGCATGTAAGTTCACTTTGGGGCATTTATGGTGGAATGCCCCAATGTGAGACAATTTTGGTCAGAGGCTTTACAAGAGGGAGCTACTGTTCAGTCCCTGCAAAGGGTCCCATGTTCAATCCCAAGTAATGGAGAGACATCTGAGTTATTGCAAAACAAAACCCTACATTGATATGCCTGTGTTTTCACCAGAAGTCAATTTAACTTACAGGCATCTGTTTATATGGCACGAAACAAGCAAGCTCTGTAAGCAGTCAATTGCTGCTGATCCATAACTAAGTTTCCATGTCTTCTTTAATGGGGAAAATAAAAGTTTGTGTTCTGGGGTTATGATACATTTTAAGATTATTGCTGCCAAGCTTACTGCTTCTGATGCTGGAAGGACTGTAAAACTCTTACCCTAGTTTTATAGTGTGATAAATTTTTGAATATTGCTGTTATCAAAAAGATATCTCACAATATGAGTACATCTAGTAAAAGGAAAGCCACAAGGCTTGGCCAATATGCCAGTGTTCTGTTTGGAAAATTAGGAAGGGAAAATTAATCTACTTATTTGTGTTCACCCTGAGGTATAGATAACAAAAACAGATTACAGACTGCTAGGATGTGAGTGTACACATTTTGGCTTTAAGCTTTGAAAAAATGTGGAAGCAAGTTCAAATACTAGAATCAAAATTATAGCCAGTCAGCCCCAATTTCATTCTGACTAGATTTCCAAGGAGAGCTGCTTAAAAGTGTTAAAGGAATTTAGAATTATAAATCAGTCATGAACACTAAGTGGTTGTCTCGCAACGCTTCTTAATACAGCTTCCGTCATTGTACTTTGTTGTTTACAATGTAAACAAAGCATTCGGGGGCAATGAAACATGGGTGGTGATCAGACACAGCAAAAAAGTCACCTCTCAGGGACCTTACAGAAGGCTGTGAGGTGGGATTGTTCACACAACAGTCTGCCCCTCCCCTTCCCATGAATATTCTGTGCTAGAAAAGATCAATTAGAGAAGGCCTGGGAACATGAGGGCCACAAATGATCTCTCTGAGGTGCTTCTGAGGGACCCCTTTTGATATGTCTGAATAGAGCCTTAACAGTTTTTTGTTTATCATGACTCTTCCATGGATCTGTTGCCCATAGATCTTGTGGAACAAGAGGGCATCCATGGAGGTGTGTAGGGGCAGACCCGGAATCTACTTCATCGTCATTCTACTCAAACTACAGCTTGAGCTTACTGAATGGCTGGGCACAGGTAATGACCTTTTAAACTGCTGTCCCAATGACAGCATTGCCAGGCCAAATGGAAGCTGACCAAGGTATAAGCCATAAGCCCTACTTCCAAGGAGAGGGTACAACTTGGTTAAGACTATGTTATCAAGGCTATTCTATGCACCTTAGAAGCATAAAATAGCATTCTGAGTCTGTACTAAAACAATATACACCAAAAAGTATCATTTCACTCACTTTGATGGCCCATCATAATAGGCAAATATAGGCATAGAATGTGTAAAACCTTTGTTTGCTTAACGTGTCTTACATTAACCGCAAATTATTGTGTCTGTTGACTCAGGCATACTTTTCCTTAAGTAAATAAATGATGGATTAGAAGACGTTGGGCACCATGCAAAATGAAGGAGCTGTTCATTCAGCACTCCCATTGTCATATATAAAATGGCCTTAACGAAAATTAGAAATCCATTATCCAAAACAATTAGTATTCTATCACAGCTTGCAGCAACTTTCAGTGCCCTAGTGAAATACTGTGAAGTGCTTGACAGCCGCTAGCTGTGGCTTTTTTCCGACTTTGGTTTTATTATTCACGGGACAGCTAGTGCTGCCTTCACCTTTCTCCTGACTGACGTAATCACAGACCTTCTCTGAGCAGTTCACTTTGTTTCAACATTAACATTTCTTTATTAAGTTACAACACTTTGTCAAACACAGTTTAGTTGTAGTACATTTGTTGTCTTCACAACCTTCTTTATTAATCCCTTCTCTAATACTCAGGATCCCTGCCTATCCTTTCCCATAGGACCCAATGGAACCCAGTTCCCACATCCAACACACGTTTCCCTTTGCCTAGAGATCAGATTGAGAGCCCTCACTTTCTTCCCACCTCTCTTCTTATAACTTTCCCTTGTATATTCTAACCACCCATTGGCTGCTCCCTCGGACTGACTCACCACTCCCTACCAGACTAAGGTGGCCACGCCCTTTTCCACTCTAACAACTTTCCCTTTTTGCAAGCTGCAAACTTTCTAATCTACCATCCTAACCCTGGGTTATTACATCTCCTCCCCCCTTTAACCGAAAAATGGTCATAAGGTGCCAAATAACATCGCCTTATGATCATTTTTTCTTCTATTGTGTTTCTTCTATTGTGTTGCCCGAAATAACAACTTCTAACCACTTCAGCTCAGAGAACTCTTGTGATGCAACACACCAGCCCTGAGGTACAGAGAAAAGGAGAAGAGTTGGCTTTTATACCCTACTTTTCTTACCCTTTAAGGGGACTCAAAGTGGCTGACATACCGTCTGTTCTTCACCCCACAACAGATACCCAGTGAGGTAGGTGGGGCTGTGAGAGCTCAGAGCTGTGATTAGCCCAAGGTCACCCAGACGGCTTCGTAGGAGTGAGGAATTGAACTCTAACCACAAGATCAAACTGGCTCATTCAATACTCAAGATTAGCTGGAGATGAAATACTAAGTATTGTAGCAAAGTGTTTGACAATGCAGAACTGAGAGATTTTAGCCTCTGTCTTGATTTCCTTTTCATGTCTACTATTTTACAACAAGAGTGGGTAGAGGAAGGCACTACATGAAGTCTAAAAGAGAGATCTGCAGCAATGTAGGAAAAAAAGAAGAGCAAGAACTTTGTCAAGGGCCCAGCAGATCCCTGAATGTTTTGATACAGAAATGATGCAGAAACCTCATAGGAATGAATTATCACACCATTGGATGACAGATGTATCAATGGCTACTAGAACGAATGCCTAGGTGCATCCTTCAGGCTGAGGGGGGGGGAGGAACTGGGGCGCTTCTAAGGCCATCTGCTGGGACTCGAGAGCAGGAGAAGGTTTGTCCTTGTCTCTGCTTGAGATGCCCATAAGCATTTGGTGGGCCACTGTGTGCGACAGGATGTTGGACTAGATGGGCTGTGGCCTGATCCAGCAAGGCTTCTCTTATGTTCTTATGCTCTTTGATTTCATTGAACTATTTCAGAGGTATTCAGTCACTGGCGATGATGAAGTATTCTTGCAACAAGCTAGGTCTTCTCCTAGCCATAAGTTAAAACTGATTGTAAAATCTCCTTTCCAAGTAAATTATTACACTCAAGATATTCCATGTTTAGCAAAGAAAGACTTAGTGATGGCAATCTGTAGATGGAGTAACCAAAACATAGGAATCTGGCCTTATACTGACAGATGGGTTCCTGTCAACCCATAATCTTCCATGTGGCTCATATTGCAGTTATATGGTGCCTAATGCAATTTAATTCAAGATAAATGGGCCCAAGATTGCAGACATAATATTTAGAAATAACATACCTTGAGCCTCAACCCTTCAGGCACCAAGGTTGATATATTCATTGGCTGATCCTGGAAAATTACATCCATTGACTGAATCTGCAAAATTACTTTGAGGCTGATAACATGCTCCAGTGTACAGACTCGTAAGACTGAATGTAAAACACTTTTTTTTTACTATGTTTAGGTAATGTGAATTAAGATTTGACTGATGCAGTGAATCACCACACTTAATATTGGATGCAAGTATATACTGCATGGAGTGAGTCTTATCATATGAACAGGGATTTGAGTTGGTTTATATAATGTAAATGGCATTTTGGATAACAGATTGCCCGGAGGGTTCCCAAGTACACTGTTGTGTCTCTTGATATTACACTGGCTGGGAAGATTCTTCAGGGAATTAATTGAAAGTGTGGCTCTGAAATGTCTGCCCCCCCCCCAAAAAAATATATAGCTTAACACTATAATTGGGAGAGCAGACTTAGTCCTCATTTCAACCCTGGGAATTCAAGGAAACTATCACTTGAAATTGCTTCCAAACCTAGTTTACAAGCAAATAATAGCAAGGCCTGAAGTCAACATTTACATTTCTCTTGATGTGAAACACAGTTAATGGCTGTGCTTTAGTATTGGTCTATTGGGGGATTAGAGGGGAGTTAGACCCTAGAAATATCTTGAGGGACTGCGAGTCTCCTGTCACTGTGGTAAAAATCTCCATTTTAAGAAATATTTTGCTAATTATTCCTAACATAGAATCCACCTTTTCCAGTTATTCCATGAGGAATCAAGACCCTTACTGAGCTGTTCATCAAGAAATCCCATTATTTCCCCCCAGTTAGCTGCTAGTTGTTCAAATTCCATTTTTGCTAAGCTATAATATTTTTGCTCCCAAGATGCCCCTCTTCATATTCACTTACAGTTGAACCACATTTCTTGCCACTGAAAGCAAAGTTCCTTTTTCATAATACTAGAAAGCTATCCCAAATGGTCACCTCATTTTGTATAGTTTTAGGAACGTCAAGTAAGACAAGCATGTCTATGTTCAACAAACACAACGCCGTATTCTTTACCCACTACAGTGACATCACACTGGCACCCTTGCCCTTACAAAAGGGATTTTGATCCAGTGGAATCTTCTGTTGAACAAAGATAGAGGAGTTTTACTTGGATTCATCTTTCCTCCTCACATCAACTTCCAATCTGCTCCAAAGGATTTCCAAATGGCAGGTTCTAAAAGGCATTTGCTGGATCAAAGGACCTTTCAGGAATATCCTTGGCTCATAAACTGCCACCAAACTAAAATTGATTCGTGGTGGTTGTGTGTAAATAAATTAATGCAAGCTGTGTGGGAAAATTCATGCAGTATTCTTGCAACAATACAGAATCAGTTTTCCATTGTTTCCTTTCACTTTCCAGCCTATTTTACAACATCTTGTATTCTCTGACTAGAACCACCTACTGTCTTTTTCTTAACTACCCTCAAAAGCCTTGTCCATAAATTATCCAAAAGACACATCAAAAGAGAAGAAGCAAAGTCAAATTGCTTACCA
This sequence comes from Aspidoscelis tigris stejnegeri, assembly GCA_023333525.1. Classification (NCBI taxonomy): domain Eukaryota; kingdom Metazoa; phylum Chordata; class Lepidosauria; order Squamata; family Teiidae; genus Aspidoscelis; species Aspidoscelis tigris. The sequence continues at coordinate 246,761,677 of JALMGA010000001.1, read as the reverse complement.
ACTTCCTTCAGACCTGCCTCATTCCCTTTGATTGGATGAATGCCTAGAAATCCCTCCTACCCACAGAGTCACCCTAACCATATTATACCCCACCCCCTTCATTCTCAAACTTCCTTTTGTTTGTGTGGATCCAACTGGGGTCATTCTCTGGCCCTGCCTGAACCTTTCCTCTGGCTTCTGTCTCCACCTGCTTAGCACATAAAGGCATCTCTGTAAAAGAATTGCCTGGGCCAAGATTGCTGATGGGATGGAAACTGCTCAGTTCATCCAGCTGGAATCAGTTGCTGGCTCTGCCTGAGTCCCTCTTCTGTCTCCACCTGCCTACAGGTAAATGCCTTTCCTTAAAAGAACAGCCTGGGCAAAGAGAGCTGGTGAGCTGGGATCTGCTCAATGGATCCAACTGGGATTGTTTGCTGGCTCTGCTTGAGTCTTGCTTCTGCTTCACCCCTTCCAGGTAAAGGCCTCTTCTTAAAATAACTGCCTGGATCAGGGGTGTTGGCAGACTTGGAACTGCCCGGTGGATCCAACTATTGCCCAACAATCCAAATTTTGCAGATATTAGCACTTACCCATTATAAACTGGTGAGAATGGCTATAGCTCAGTGATAGAGCAAGCTGCCTGGAAAGCAGAGGGTTAGCCTCTTCAGTCCCCAGCCTCTCCCTAGAAGTAGGCAATGGTAAACCACTTCTGCATGTCTACCAAGAAAACTGTGCAGAAGTACTCATGAAGGAATCGGCAACGACTTGGTGATACCCAACAACAACAAAACTATTTGTTTATGGGCCATAGATAACTGCAAGGCAATGAGAGCAAAAGCGCTCAAGGAGATAAAGCGTTCTGTGTTTTATACCAAGCAGACATTTAAAGAAAAGACAACCAAAGAGGATGCCATTCTCTGTGGGGTTCTGGCACATTCTCCTATTATAGGCTCTGCCTGAAGAATTGACACATTGACCAGGCCTGACAGTTGCTGTTCAACAGCTCCTGTGTCTGCTGTGAGCAGGACTGAGGAATTAGAACAAAAGAACAGGATGAATCAATGAAAGGAAAGCTATAATGCACTCTCATTCTGCATACGTGGTCTGAGGAAACCGTAACAGCTCCTAAGCAACAGTCACGTACCTATTTAAAATGCTGGAGTTCAGTCTTGGAGCATGTCAAGCTACAAACATTTTTTATGTCTGGGGCAGAGTAATGAGCAGATCCTCTTTATCCCCAGCTCAAGATACAATGTATCCAAAGCCGTAATTAGCATTGGCATTTAAGGCCATTTCTCCACTTACCTTTGCTATCCTGCACTTACCTTTGCTCCTGGAGCAGAAGGTGACCTCCTGCATTAGGATGGCCTGTTCCACATCAGTCCTGAAGCTCATACTAACTTCAAAGCTGGTGCAAATGGGCTCTGCACATCAGGGACCCCTTTGCGGAACCACAGAGGTGTGACATCCACACACCCCTGCGGTCTAGTATGTCACCTCCGAGTGTGTGGGTAGACCTCAAAATCAAGTTTACTAGTGAATTAAACCAAGTTCTCATTTTGGGCACCCTAATCCAGTCTATGCTCCATCCTGAAAAGAGGGAGCACACCAGAAGGGCCCAGGCAGGGCTTCCCTTAAACTTCCAGAGCCCGTCCACACCAACTCTGGGCTTTGGGGCTGAGGTGGAACAAGCCATCTTGATGCAGACGGCAAGTGCAAGAAGGCCCTAAGACAGAGAATCCCACAAACCCTTCTTCCCCAGTTAAATGCCCTGAGAATATTTTCTCTCTCCCTTTTTTACACTTTGGATAAAAGGAATGGCTATAAAATAATTTACCCCCCTAGTCCTAGGAAAGCTGCGTTGTGCAGTTCAAGAGTATTTACTGGGCTTTCCCTTCCACTGGAAATTCACAAAATTATTGTTTAGTTCAAGCCATTATAGTCCTGCTATGTTTGAGGACCAGCTGAATGGAAGAGGGGTATATTTTTGGCCAGAAAGCCTTGGTCCTTTCTGCAGTGGTTCTTATTCTGGATTATATTGTGAAACAAGGACCTCCCACCTGTGTGCTGGGGTCAGGCTAGGGCAGGCTATCCCTTGCCTGACAGTGAGATTACTCAGGCCTTCTGGGGTAATTTCACAGAATCACAGAGATGGAAGGGACCTCAAGGGTCATCAGTCCAACCCCCTGCTCAATACGGGATTTTCTAAAGCAACCCAGAGAGCGAAAATACCATTAGTGACTAGCAGAGGGTACTTGGCCATTACTGCTGTGGCATGAAGATAGGTAAGAGTCTGAACAAAAAAAAAAACCACTTGTTAAATACAGCAAAAAAAAAAAGCATCCCTGATGGTTTGAGATTGCTTCAAGGCGGATTTGTTCACACACCAGTCCGTCCCTCCCGTTGACATGAACAGTCTGTGCTAGAGAAAGTCTGGAACACAAGTGCCCCGCATGGCTTCTCAGAGACCTCTTCTTGGAGGTGCCCCCTTTTGTAACGTCTGAACATAGCCTTGAACTGTGTGAGCCAGTTTGGTCTAGTGGTTAGGGAATCGGACTCTTATCTGGGCATACCGGGTTCGATTCTGCCCCCATCCATGAAGCCAGCTGGGTGACCTTGGGCTAGTCACAGCTCTCTTCTGAGCTCTCACAGCCCCACCTACCTCACAGGGTGTTCTGTTGTGGGGAGAAGAATAGAAAAGCTTTGTCAGCCGCTTTGAGTCCCCTTCAATGGGTGAGAAAAGCGGGGTAGAAAAGCCAACTCTTCTTCTTCCTTCCTCTTCGAGGAGGCGAGGCAAGTTAGACGACGGCCAGTCCGCTGACACCCACGAGGGGCGAGCGTCTTCCGAAGCACCCCGCTGCTCTGCGGCTCTTGCGAAGCTGTCCGCGCGCGTGTGTGTGTGTGCAGACGGCGGCTCTCTCGGGCGCGAATCCAGGGGGCCGCTATGCTAATGAGGCTCGAAGCCATCTGCTGATTGGGCGGCGCCGGCCTTTCCTCGCCCACCAAGAGCTCAGGCCGACGGCCACGCCTCGGTGGCGACTGACAGCTGCTGGTCGGGAGGCGAGTCGCGGGAGCGCCGGCGTGGAGTAGCAGCCACAGACGCAGGAGCGGCGAGGCAGGCTGCCTGGCGTATTCCCCCCCCCCCCCCGCGCGCGCTTCCCATCATCGGGAAAAAGGAGGACCGAATTCTGCCCGCACAGGTGAGTGAGCCACTCTCTCCCCTTTGCCATCCTCCACCTTTTTCTCAGGGTCTAAGAAAGACCAGATAATTTTATTCTCAGATTTCACACAATAATGATCACTCCCATGGAGTTCTCCCGGGACTGGGCTTCTGCCCCATTTCTCCACCCAGAAGAGGCGTTGCCATAGCGGATTTTATTCCTTGGGAAGTCGCTGAACTTCCTTCTTCCGAGCGCGTCCTTAGGACAGTGCCTTTCCTGATGCCCCCGTGCAAGGCTTACTCGGAAGATGGATCCTAGGAGGTTCGGCAAGGTTGTACAGTAAGCTCGGAAAGCTTGCTGTTCTTCTCCCCACAACGGAGACCCTGTAAGGTAGGTGGGGTTGTGAGAGGTCAGGAAAGAAGCTGTGACTAACCCAAGGTCACCCAGCTGGCTTCATGGAGGAGTGTGAAAAGGGCTACCTGTTCGATCCCTAATCGCACCCCAGAAGTAGGAAATGGCAAACCACTTCTATATCCTTGCCAAGAAAACTGCGGAGAGGTGCCCGTCAGTGGTGATTCGAAGGTGCTCAGCCACAATGTAATAGAGGACCTTGGGCTTTAGAGGAACCTCTGGCTGCTCACTCCTATGCACCCGTTGTCAGCCTCTGTGGTAGCCGTGGGTTCGTTTCCCCCCTTTGGGCTTGGCAGTCTGGAGGTTTGGGAAGTACGATTTCCTTGGGAAATGGAAGTGGTGGGTCGTGTCAAGTTTTAGCACGGATTTCAGTCACTTAATCGCTGCCTCGGAAAACACCCAAAGACTCTCATTTTTCATTCATTGCAAGAGCATCGCCTGGCCGTCTCGCATCGGACTGCATCCTGTCTGCGAACAGAGAAGCAGTGACATTATGGTGACATAATTTGCCCTCTAGCTGATGTCTAGAGGGCAAGGAGTTCCGGCAGGTGTTTTGATGCCATTATGCAGCTTGCTCCCAAATTTGTACAGAAATGCAGTTCTCTCTTGCACCCACTGGCCCCAAACCACAGGAAGCGTTGGGAGTTGGCTTTTCTGCCCTGCTTTTCTCACCCATTTAAGGGGACTCAAAGTAGCTGACAAACCTTCTGTTCTTCTCTCCGCAACAGAACAGAACACCCTGTATGGTAGGTGGGGCTGTGAGAGCTCAGAAGAGAGTTGTGACTGGCCCAAGGCCACCCAGCTAGCTTTGTGGAGGAGGGCCAAATCAAACCTGGTATTCCTAGATAAGAGTCCAGCTCCCTAACCACTAGACCAAACTGGCTTGAAAAATCACCTGCAGGATAAATTACGTTATTGTAACAGGTAAACAAAGCTGTAGGATATAACTTGATAGTGTAATTAGAAACTCTGGAAGCCTCACTTACATGCATACAGCTTTGGGGGTGATTTTCAAAATTTTAAGTACTTAATGATGGTTTTGAAAGCAATGCTTTCTTTGGGTGAAAACATCTGTCTCTAATAGTATTCTTGTTCAGCTGAAAACTAGTGACCCCATCCCACTAAGGTCTGCTTGGACTGGAAGTAAATCAGACTGTGAGCTTATTCCTTAGAATTGGCATCCCTCTCAGGATTAAAAACCCTTTATGACTGGTTCACCCAAATGTGTAATTAATTCTGTTCCAGCCAGCGCTATCAAATGTCTCCCTATTTAAAAAGTGTTCTCTGTGATCTGTTCATGGAATCTGTGGAAGTGAATTCTGGCTTGATTGACCTCTAAGGGTCATTTCAGGCATGGAAGTCATGCCTGACACAACTTGATGCATTGGTCTATGAAGGGTGGCTTCATAGCTGATGTTTAATAAGGGGTTAGCCAGGTGCTGCTTAGAAAGTGGCTAGGTAGCAGCTGACAAGGGTTAAAGAGTGGTAGCATTTATTAAAATAAAAATAAATCTCTTTATAATTGTTTTTGGTTGCCTTCTCATCAGAAGACGGGTAGAGTAAACCTTGCTAATGAACGATTTTGAAGCCAACTTGGAGATAACCTTCTGCCTTGATCCTATGTTGGTATTTTCCAGGGGAAAGGCCTTTTATTTAGTGGACAATATAAGATAGTATACACAATTGAATCCAACTTATTCAAACGTATGCTAGAGAAGGTTTTCTCTCATTGCTACTAGCAACATTTTGGATTATGGTGAAAGTCACATTCTACGTAAACAGGAAGGAGTTTAAACAAAGAAAGCGAGCACTTTGTACTGAGAAATTATGTGAAACCAATTATTCTTGTTTGACTATTTTCACCAGAGAACCTTCCAGCCTGAGGCATTCCTAGGTAACAGTAGGCCACAGATCAAGACCTTAATGGCGAGGTAGGAGAGGAGAAGCTCCAATTGGGACCTTCATCAAGTGCTATTTTATCATTGTTCCCATCACCAAATGACCATTTTGATATGCAGGACTTTGTAAGCCCAGAACACAAGTTTTACAAAACCCCCGAAAAGAAACTTAATAGAATACCTGGTAGGAGTAGCTGTCTCTGAATGAGGCTATACCAGATCTGGAACAAAACTATTACCAGCCTCTCAGGGTCTGTTGTTTTGATCAGACGGAATGGAGAAACAAAGCAGTGGTGACTCGTTCTCTGTGGCAGTGGCAAGCCATGAAACTCCTACACATGACAATTGTTGATACCTTTGTTTCAGTTGTTCTGTGTTGTTGGGGGAGATGGGCAACTTGACGTGCAAAGTTCTGAAAAGGAAGCACTGTGTTCCTTTGGTGTAACCACTGCACACCAGTTTATATGAGCCAGTTTGGTCTTGTGGTTAGAGTGCCGGACTCATATCTTGTAGTCACTGTGTTTGATTCTGCACTCCTCCATGAAGCCAGCTGGGTGACCTTGGGCTAGTCACAGCTCCTTTTTTGAGCTCTCACAACCCCACCTACCTTATAGGGTTTCCGTTGTGGGGAGAAGAACAGCAAGTTTTGTCGGCTATTTAGAGTCCCCTTAAGTGGGTGAGAAAAATGGGGTTGAAAAGCTAACTCTTCCTCTTCTTATGGATTTTCTGGTTTATATTAATATTAAAAACAGAGAAAGAAAGGAATAGGATCAGCAAGGAATTTACCACCAACAACCAGCCTGGATGGCTTTAGGAAAGGGTTAGATAAATTAATGGAGGATAGGTGTATCAATTGCTACTAGAATGGATGCCTAGGTACTGCTTCCATGTTGGAGAGGCAGGCAGGATGTCTCTAAAGGCCATTTGCAGGTGATGGTTTTGTCTTTTTCTTCCACTTGAGAAATACCCAGAAGCAACTGGTAGGCCATTGTGTGAGACAGAATGATGGACTAGATGGGCTGTAGTCTGATCCAGCAAGTTACTTTGGTTCCAAGTGCTTTTATTTGTGTTATTAGACATTTTTCTGTAGTGAGCATATATATTGCCACCAGCATGTCACTGAGGCATAAGGTTTGTTTGTTTACGTTTTTATCCTGCCCTATACCTGAAGCTCTCATTGGAGCAGTTGCATTGGAGTAGCTGCAGCATATTTGGGAAATGTTTGACTGTATCTTAGGAAATGAAATTATCCTATTATCAGGTGAATTTTAAAGTCACCAGGTGAACGTCATTGAGGAGGCACTTCCACAGCTTTGGTGCCACCATTGAGATGGTTCCCTTGTCATCCAGCTAGTAATTAATTAGAGAAGCATTTTGCTCCTGGTTGCCTCCAGGCTGCAAGAGGAAAATGTAAGAGCTTGTTTCCCTTGCTGTCTCTTCCAGACAGTGGTCCAACATTGCAGGGGAAGTGCTATGACCTACCCATCTCTAACCTTGCTTATGTGCTGGCAAGGCAGTTACTTCTGGGTATTTCAGTGGCACGAAAAACTCAGAAATATGTATGTCCCACCTCCTGCACAAGTGCAGGAGCCATTTTTACCCTAGGGTGTTTTTCCACTGTCACTAGAAGTACCTATTAAGTACCCATTAATGGGTACTTAATGGGTACTTTTAGTGACAGTGGAAAAACACCCCTAGTTTAAGACCCTGTGCATGCATGGGGCCATTGTCTTCAGCAAGCAATCTGCAAGCCAAATTTCCAGACAGGTAGGTTATAGTGCTATTTCGGGAAAAATGAGCTTTTCCAAAATGAGAGGAAGCAGGATTTTACCCCTACATCATGGGGCTATGCCACAGATACATCAGTCCCAGCATAGCCACGACATTGTACATTTTAACCCTCATCTGGATGCAGGCTGTGCCTCAAAAACAAGGTTTTAAGCATGACAAAAATGAGCCTTAAAAGTTGCTCAGAATATTTTACTGTTCAATCGTATAGCCTTGATTGCAACAAAGAAGTTTGTAAAATTGTTTGTAAAATTGTCTGGACTTAATCTTCTGTTCTCATATAATGTTTTAACCTGTGGGGAACCTTACTAACAGATGCTGAACACTGTCAGTACTAACAACAGCTCCCTTTTTATAAATACCTGCAAATCTTTCCATAATTAGTTGACTGGAATGCTGTCCAGGGGCAGAAAATTATGTAGTTTATTTATTTTTTAACTTTAATTTTATCTCTAGGAGCAAGATTTATGAGAAACAAAAATTCATGTCATAAGAATATGTGGAAAAATATATCTGCCTAATCTGTAGATCCGACAAATAATTCCTGAGAGATAGGGATACTTCTGGTGTTTTGTGCATCTACTACAAACTCAAGTGTTTAATTGCTAAAGAGACCAACTCAGTATTCCGAAATAATTTATTCTGATCGTTAAAGAGCAAAACAGACTTCTTTGAAGGTCTTGGTAAAGAATAAAAGTAAATAAAATGAGCGTCAAAGTTTATTCAATAAAGCAAAAGTCTTCCATAGTTTTGCTTTAATGATATGAAAACTGGAGCATATGGAAAGTGCAGCAGAACATTTACATGAACATTGTTAGACTAGTAAATTTGTTGACCTGAATGCTAATTTCTCAATTTTCCAATGTTTTACACAGGCAACTTGTGAAATACTGAGTGTACATCTTGATAGCTAAAACTGATGTATAAAAGCATATCAGGGAAGAGTTTTCTCCAACACATCTGCAAAGCCTCAAAACACTTTCTGTGCTTCTGGTCTTGGAAGATCTATGCTGATCTTTCCCCCCTCTTGGGATGAGAATGTGCTAACCTGTGTGAGACAGACTTCCCTTTATAGATTTCACTGTTATAATAATGTCTTTGGGTGTTTTTCCACCACGTTCCTTTAAACCGGATCCGGTTTAAGGGAAGTACCCAGTGTGTTTCCATGGGTGGTCTAGCACCCAATAGCAATGGGTGCTAGCCTCCCTGCCTTGGAAACATCAGAGCACCCATTTGGAAATCCAGATCTACCCATGAGGGGTCTGCCTGTCACCCCAGGTGTTTGGGGGGACAGGGGGTGCAATCTCCAAAGTGGCTTCAAAGTCATTTCAAAGTCACTTCGAAGTCTGTACAAAATAGCTCCTTTGAAGTCTGTGGTGATCTTCGGAGTGAACTTCAAAGTGACTTCAGAGTCACTTCGAAGTTCATTCTGAAGATCCGCACAGACTTCAAAGCCGCTCCGGAGCTATTTTGCACAGACTTCAAAGTGACTTCAAAATGACTTTGAAATGACTTCGAAGCTTAGGTTTTGAGGCTCCCCCCCCCCATGTGTTCTCCCTGCCCCTAAGCCTCCTCTAGACCCCATTGCCACACAAGCATGGAAACAGGCTCCCTTTAATCCAGATTTTCTGCCTGAAGACCCCATTGTAGACCCCATTAATGAGGTCTACAGTACAGAAAATCCAGATTAAAGGCCAGAAAGTACCCATTTGATCCGGACTTCCCCAGCGGCAGTGGAAACAATTGGGTCCCTAATGGGTGCTGTGGTGTTGGGATCATCCGGCTCACATCCAAATGGGTCCTTAATGGGTGCAAAAATGGGTACTTTCTGACAGTGGAAAAACACCCGTTGTTTTTCCTGCTCTACTCTTGACTAAAGTGGTTAACTGACCATCAGTGCTTCTTCTTGGCTTTAATATATAAAGAAGAAAGTATTCTTCAGATGTTAACAGAAATCAGTGAACCCCACAGCAACAATAATCAGACCTGTGGCCTAGTGTGTTCTTAAGAGAATATTAATGTATTAGTTCCTTGCTGCCTATCAAGTTGCTTGTTAGCAGACCCAGATTTGCATAACTACTGCTTAGGCTCTTACACTACCACAGATTATCTGTCCTCTCTATGGCACAATGGAATCAGAGCTGAAAGATCATAAGTCTAAACTTTTTAAATAGGGGGCCAGTTCACTGTCCCTCAGACCATTGGCTGGCTGGAATATAGTTTTAAAAAACCTATGAACAAATTCCTAGGCAGGACAGGCAGTGACGGCAAAAACACCCAGCTGGGCAGATGTCCTCAGTGGGCAGCATGTGGCCTGCGGGCCGTAGTTTGAAGACCCCTGGTCTAAATCATAATGGGAAAATGGAAATGAAGGTCAGCAAACAAGAAAACTAGCAGGCTAGGAAAATAATTTTCAGTGTTTGTATACATGGATTTTCAGTGTTTGTATACATGTTTGTCTGAACCCACATCTTACAAGCATATTCTCAAATGCATTGCTTCTGGAGGCAGCTTCTGGAGGTTCCTGGCAGTGTTAAAACAGATTGCATTGTGTTTAATTGCTTATCTCAAACACTTTCATCCTGCTTAGTTGAAGGAATCAGAATGGCTGAGGTTACCAACTTCATTCACAAAACTGTGAACAGTGACTAGAACATACCTCTGGACAATAAAGAAATAAGAAATAAGCTGCATCCAGACAGGGAAACTGTTCTCACTTGGCCATAGTATGGAATGTATCTCAGGATAGGGGTACGTAGTCCACATGCTCTGGCATGCCTCACTTGCACTAGCACGTGGACAGCAGCCCCCTATTCCAGGATATATTCTAGAATAAAGCCAAGTCAAATACGGCCCACTCACAATTATTTCATAATTGTACCCGATTTGCCAGCCGTTATCAGGTTGCTCCAGATAAACCCTATACACCAGGTTATTGTTACTGTATTTTCTGGCATATAAGACTACTTTTTAACCCAGGAAAATCTTCTCAAAAGTCAGGGGTCGTCTTATACGCCGGGTGTTGTCTTCTTATATGGCAAGTATATCCCAAACTCTATATTTTAACTGGAAAGTTGGGGGCCGTCTTATACTCCCCGTCATCTTATACGCCAGAAAATACGGGTAACTAGCATAGTACAATATCCTGTTATTCCATAATTGCATCTCTGTCCACATAATTATGTTATTATTATGTTATTTTTATATTTATCCTTGTATGTTTTATGATTTTATCTTTTGTGAACTTGATACGGTCATATGACTAATCAATAAAGTTCATTCATTCATTCATCTCTGTCTGGATTACTGTACAAGAAGAACAGGAGGTCGGTGTCAGAACCTGGAAAAACATCACATGAAATATTGGGAGAGCTAGCTCACATGGAAAGAAAATGTTATAGCTATAATGTCACTCTGCTGATGATGAAATGCTAAACCTGGAATATTAATCTAATGTATAGACAATATATTGTATGCTGGTTTTTATAAGTTGTCACCCGCCCTAAGACCTTCAGGTATAGGGCGAGATATAAATATAAATTAATTAATTAAGAGTGTCCCTGTTCCCTCCCACACCATTTTCCTTTTGTATTTTGTCTCTTTAGATTGTAAGCCTGAGGGCAGGGATCTGTCTAAGATTTTTATAATATTGTAACCTGCCCTGAGACCTCTGGGTATAGGGCGGGATAGAAATACAAATAAATAAATAATATCCGGTAATTCTGGAAGTGCTTTAAACTGGTAAATTAAAAAATTGAGCAATAAATAAGTGATGTCTGGAGGCAGCTTTTGATAAGGATGAAATAGATAAGCACAAGCAGGTTAATTAGTATTCGTATTTTGCAAACGTTATTCCAATCTAAGTTACCATCAACACAAGACAGATGTCCCAGGTTGTTTCTTCCCTCATTTAAGCGCATCAAAAGAAATGATGGGCTTCACCCAGTTTAAAAAAACTGACTCTCAGAATTTCTTTAAATTCATGTGAGGGAATTTTCCTCAATAGACATTGCTCTTAGATGACCGTATGCCAGAAAATGTGCACAGGTTGGCATCTCTGTCCATGGGAGTGCAAATCTTTTTACTTCCTCCCTCCAGTTTGGTCTAGTGATTAAGGAGCTGGACTCTTATCTGGGAATACCAGGTTTGATTCCACCCTCCCCCATGAAGCCAGCTGGGTGACCTTGGGCTAGCCACAGCTCTCTTGTAAGCTCTCTCAGCCCCACCTACCTCACAGGGTGTTCTTTTGTGGGGAGAATAGAAAGCTTTGTTAGGCACTTTGAGTCCCCTTAAATGGGTGAGAAAAGTGGGGTAGAAAAGCCAACTCTTCTTCTTCTTCTTCCATTGTTAGGAGGGAACTTTCACCGGCACTCACCTGGTGGAGGTGGGGCACGTAGCCGCACACCTTCCTGGGGCCTCTTTGCCTGCAGTTTGCTTTTCTAAACAGCAGCAAATGATAGAGGTTGCAAGGGAAAGGGTTAAAATGTGATTTCCTCCCCACTCTGTCCCCACCTGCTTATATCTGCTTTTGATGATGCAAATGTAGATGGTGCATACAGTTTGTATTGTCAGAATGTTGCAGCATTTCATCAAAGACAGCTGCAGCCTAAGATAAGTGGGCTCATTTTATTTTTATTTAATTGTGTCCCACTCCATCACCCATAAGCCTCTGGCTCACAAAAAAAGTCAAGTACAAAAACAGCATATGTTACAGCAATAAAAGCTTCCCTAAAATACATGTAAAGAACATAATTAAAACAAACATTTAAAATTCAGTAAAGCAGCTCCAATTAAGAACAACTACTCTCAGGATTAGGATTAGGGAAAAGCCTTCTGGAAAAGTTTTCAAATTCCTCCGAAAGATCATATGAGATTGTGCTGACTTTGGTAAAAGGCGAACATTCCAAAGCTAAGGGGCAGCTACGGAGAAGGCCCTGTTCCTTCTTTTGATGATGGCACACAACCAGGGTACTTCTGTTGAACAAAAGGGATGAGCAGTCCCTGCCAGAAGCAGGTGGTCCTTAAAGTATTTAGGATCCAATCACATAGGACTTCAAAGGTGATAACCAGCAGTTTAAATTGAATCCAAAACCCAATGCAGTTCCTGAACAACGGGAGAAATGTGCTACCATCTTGTCCCAAGTTAGTACATGCCATTCTCCTCCTCTATATTTTATCCTTGGAACTCTGTGAAATAAGTTAGTTTGAGAGACCCAAGTTCACCCGGTCACAGTGGCCAGTGTGAGGGAGAACAAGTCGAAGTTCTTCTCCTCATCCCACCATGCACTGGTGTGTGAGCTTCCTTGTGTGTGGTGCCAGCAAATAAAGGAAGATTTGTTGGCAAGCGTGACACATTTGAAAAATAAAGCATCATTGTGCTGCTCTGCAGAACACCACAGATGTACACCAGAGCTCTGCTTCTCATTTCATTATTGCATTAACATCATTTATATACAGCTTCCCATTATAAAATATCAAAGGTGATTTGCAATAAAAACGGATAAAAACGATCAATTTACTGTATATATAAACATAATTAAAAGCAGTGAGTGGGAAAAGCAAAACCATTCGTACTAAGATGTGAGTGAAAAGAAATGTCTTTAAAAGGTGCATCGAAGAAGCTATGTCTACCTTGAGTGATATTTTAACTCTTAGCTCTTGATCTTTCAAGTTACTTTTTCCTCCGTGTAGAGAAAATCCTTGCAGTGTATACAGCTCAGAACCTCATTAAACAAAGCAAATTGTTTCAGTTTTTATTGATTGGTAGGGGCGTAGCTACCATTGAGATAGTTCTGTTGGGGTCTCCAAAATAAAAGAAGGGGGTCAGGAGTGCATTCTCTCTGCATGTTTTGGTCTCAGTTGACATGATAAGCCCATTCTACCCTAGCCATATGTGTCTTGGAACAGAGAGAACATCATCAGTCTAGACCTTGAGGTCATTGGTGATGGTAAAGGAAAACAAATAAATTCTCACTTTACTATGCAGCTGTCTGGAAAACCATGTCTAAAGCACCTTAGAGATAGTAGCATGTGACCCTTGTGTTCTCATCCCATCTCTAATCCACCCTTTCTACTTTAGAGTTCATGAGAGCAGGGGGAATCAGACTGGCATGAGAGTATGTGTAGGATGGTATAAAATGACTGGTGTGGTGATGGCCTTCTGAATTATGGTGCAGACAGTACAGCAAGAACTGCCACTGGTGTGATCAAGGTCAGGTTTTATTGTTAGTTCACATGCAGTGCCTCTGGTTCCCAAAAGTAATGTAGCCTTTCATAGAATAAATGTGATGAGGCAAGACCCTTCTGTTTCTGGTGGCAAAGGTGCACAACATCAGAAAGTTCTCCAGAGAAGCAGACTCCAAGACTAGAAGTGGAACACCTTTGACAGTCTAGTAGAACCACTCCAGTAAGGTAAGTGCAGAAATGGCTTCTATCTTGACTAATATCCACTGGTGTCCAGCACAAGTGAAAGCTGCTGGACATCCCTCCCCCTGCTGAAAGCTGATTCAGGACCTTTATTTATGACCACATACCAGTTTTCCACAGAGGGAGGAGATTCTACCTGCACCTTCCTGTGTTGGCCACCACTGGAAATAACCACATTAATTCTTAAATTAAAAGCCAGCTTTCCGTATTTAGCATAGTAAGGAGGATGCTTCTGGAAATCTGTAACTCAGGTCCCACTCAGATATATGACAATTGTCTGCTTTTAATCAACTATCAAACAAGAGAGGTTTGGCTCAATTGCTTCTGGAAATTCTCACGCAGAACACAGGGGTGAAATGTTCACTACTATTAGTTTCTTGCAAATGGCCTTTTCGAAGTATGAGGACTTAGAAAACTTTGGCCCTGTCCCCAAGCAATTTAAAGTCTGCTAAAAATCCTCTTTTGCCTCTGAGTGCCCCCATGCCAGAATTTTTTATGAGCTTCCAGCGCTACAAAACGAGGAAAACGCGCAACAAAAAAAGTGCCCTTTAAATAAGACTTTCAGCACTCTTTTTGGAAGTTGCGGGTTTTCCTCACAACATTTACCTTGGGGACGCTCCGTGGCAAAAGGGGCGGGGATTGCTGCCTACACACACAGCAATAACACAAGCAGCTTCCCTTTCTAAAGCACAGAACTAAAGAGCCAGAATCGCACAGAATTGCAACATTGTTGCAATCGCTATCAGGGTGGATTATTGCTACTGTATGGGGTGGATTTTGACAGCAATAACGGGAAAGTGGTGAGAGTGAATGAGCGATTGTGCACTGTACAGATAAAAACGTCTTGCAGCCATCGTCACGCAGCATCTGCAGCAAGAGCCCGAGGACGGGGAGGAGAGAGGGAGAGAGAGAAGGGGGCAGAAGATCTGGGAGATGAACAGAGAACTGATGGCTATTTTTCTTTGGACTTGTCGGGGGTTTCTTCCTGGTTGTGGCCGCGCCAAGCGCAGTCCCTCCTCATTCCCGCTGGCACCCTATCAACAAGAGCAGAGGTGGGGAGAAAAAGATGCGCGGAAAGAAAACACAGCTCCCATGGGGACGGAAGGTGCATTAAAAATGCGCATTTTGCCTAGCCTCATGCGGACGCTTATTCCTGATTTACTTGGCACTTTTAAAGTCGACTTGAATAGAGTGACAGTAGAGGGACAGTAGAGAAGCACATAAGTCTTTTGGGGACACAGCCTTGATGGGTGTTTTTCCACTTAGCACTAGAATACCCATTAAGGACACATTAAGAGTCCTTAATGGATGTTTAATGGGTGTTTAATGGGTACTCTAGTGCTAGTGGAAAAACACCCTATATCTCTTTCCATATTATGACATTTAGAATGCATCTGAACACATTTTTTAAAAGTAGCTCAAAAGCAGTTTAGATGTGGTAGCATGCAGATGCTAATGTTCACATCTAGCCTCTAACTGTCAGTAAAAAACAGAGAATGCATCTCAGAAGTCCATTTTCTTGCATGTGGATGCTGTCACCTTTAAGATCCTTTTCAGCCCCCCCCCTTTTTTTTAAAAAAAAAAGTGTGGATGTTTTTTTGTAATCAACTTGGAATTACAAAGAGGACATCATTGTCTTCCATTATATTTCCTGGCTCTCAACACCAGTGTAAGAAAAAAAAATCTGTATGTTTTAGTATTAATGATGTATTAGGGTAGCAGTTTTTGTAGCATTAGATAATTTGCTTTATTATACTGGGACTGATTTCAGGGTTGAGTGATGCAGAGACAGAAGGGGAAAAGGCAATGTAATAAGTGATCCAATGCCTTGGGTAATTGTTTGTCGAATGTAGCACAATATAAATATGCATAAAGAGTGGAAGATTGAAACTGTGTTTTTTCTTTCTAACTGAAGAATCTTCCTTAAAGTGGATCTGATGCAGAATGTTTGTTCTGCATTGCATGACACTATAGGTGTTTGTGCACTTGATCCTGTAGTTTGCAATTAGGTAACATCTGGCTAGGTGCATCTGTACTTGCAAGAGGCATTTACAGCCTACAAGCGCTCCCTGCCAACCCAGATGTTGACTAATTGCACACTAAGCTCACTAATGTTTACCTATCATGACCATGAACTTACCTGGGAGCATCCAGCAGCAACTATCTGCATCTTTTCTAGTGCGAGGGATCAACTGAACACCCACACAAATGCACTGGCAGCTCATGTGATCCCTGACATGACTGCACATGCACAGATCGTCAGCATTGCCATAGTGATGATACATGTGCAGTTGTGCAGGGCACTGGAAGAAAGAAGGCAGCACCCAGATGATGATCAGACATGTGAGCAGACATAGGTAAGTCTCCGAACACTCAGGGGCTAGGCTATTGTGTACTAGCATTCGTAAGTGCAAACACTAGTAAACATTATTTCACCATGCACTTTTCCTGTCCAACAGATGGGAAAGCAACTACAGAAATGGCCTATGGCTGCATCCCCATTAGAAGCTTAATCCAGTTTCCCTAAACCGAAATAACAGAACCGGGTGCAAACACGAATTTGCCTGATCCCATTTCTTTCAGTCAGAATCGCATTCAATCCAGATTCTGAGGACGTACGTGACTCAAGGGGGGACTCCAGTGGCTACTTTTTAAAAACCGCTTTTCGGGGATGCCCTGCCCTCTTTCTCCTGGCATGAACGCGCCACCCATAAGGGACCCCTTCACGGAGCCCAGCTGGGTGGCTGGGTGGCTGCTGCTTGCCTGGATGGAAGAAAAATGGCAGCAGACAGCCAGCAATTCTTTCCCCTCCTCTCCTCATTGCTCTGGGCATGCAGCAGCAGCAGCAACTCAAGCCCCCTTCACCCGTCACAGCCAAACATTCACACATCTCCCCAAACTTGCAGCTGCTTTTCTTTCTTTTCCGTTTTTTAAAGGTCAGAACTTTCAAAATGGCAAGATCGTTATCAGGTGTGAAGTGTTTGGATTGCTACAGTGTAGCGTAGCGGCTGCTGCTTTAAGGGGTGGATTTTACAGCTTGCTTTGGAAGCAAGCTATTGGGGGAGGGAAACTCTCATCCCTTAACACAGAAGGGTTCCCACATTAAAAAATGTAAAATGTTTCAAGCGCATGAACCGGAGTAAGACCTGTTGAAATGAGGATTAACATTTACAACGCTTTGGGGTGATTTAACACGTGGAAAGTGTGTTAAGCCAAACTGACATGGGGTCTGTGAGGATTGAAAATGGTTTGAAACTGAAATAAGGTTGTAATGGGGATGCGGCCTATGTTTCTAACATAAACCAGTGGGGGGATATATAAGCTGATGTATACGTACAATATCAAGCTTGAACTCTTTCAGGAACTGACATAGGGGTATTCCGCATTCTCCTTTATGGCAAAGCATTTATTTGTCATGTTCTACAAGACACAGGATAAACCTAAGGAGCACAGATGAGCTTATGCATGTAGCCAAGGTACTGTAGAATCAAAGCTGTGGTTTCACTGCAGATTTTATTTGGCAAAATTGGTTTTTGAGGGCTGGGTGTTATAGGTGCAGAATTGATTTCCACTGAAATTCTGGTTCTTACTGGAATTTTAAAAGTGTTCTTTTAGGTTTAGATGATTTTAAAAGTTTCTACTATGCAATCAATCAATTATTCCCCCCATAAGAACCTCCTTGGTTAACTAGAATTGGCGGGTACATCTGGGTAAAGCTGAAGCTGTTAGAATTTATTTTTAAAAATGGAGATATCCAGTGGTAAATGTATAATAGTGATGTGATATCTTCAAATTGTTTCTAGATTTGCAAGCATGCTAGATTTCTGCAGTCTTAACAAAACCAGGATATCATCTGGTCCCAGTGATTTGTTAACATTTAGTTTTTTAAGACATGCAAGGACCTCTTCCTTGGTTATCTCTGTCCAGTTTAATTCTTCTGAAAATAGAGGCTTAGCTATTGGCACGTGCCCTCTGTCTTCCTCTGAATATGGAAGCAACAAATTCATTTAGTCTCTCTGCACTCTCTGTGTCTGCTTTAATTATCCCTTTCTGTCAATTATCGTCTAATGGTCCAACTGCTTTCCTGGTTGGATTCTTACTTCTGATATATTCATAGAAGTTCTTGTTATTTCTGTTGATGTTTTTAGCAATGTTTTTGGCTTCAAGGGAAGAGTGTTGCTTAACTTTCCCCTTGCTCATACTTTATTCTGATTTTATAGACTTGATTTTTGTTAAAATGACTTGAAATGTATTAATTTTTTTCTTAAAGGGAAACTTTCTGAATTAATATTTTATGTTATGATATAGTATATATATTTCACAGGCTGTTAGGTGCATGATCCCCCTCAACTGATCTTTGCTTCTCCTCCCAGCTCAAAAATGGCTAATCTTTTAATCGTCTATGCTAATTTCCCTTTATTTCCTTCCCTGAGCCACCAAGAGCTCAGACCATGTGGTCTCTCAGAAATTTCTAAGCTCACCTCGAACTTTTCTAAGCTCACCTAGAAATATCTCAGCCTGCTGCCACAGGAAGTGCCCAAAACTCTGACCAAAAACCAGAGTATTTGCCTCAGAAACCTGCCACAGCCCAGCAGGAATTTTTCCACATTATGTCAGCAAATTCCCAGTTATTTTTGTTTAGTCTCAGGAGAGCAGTCTTCTTCCACTGAACACCCCCTGAACTGACCTTTGCTCATCAAAGTACCTGGGCATTTGTGGGAACAAATTTTTCCCACAAAAAATTTGTAGAGGGTACATTTTGGCAATGCACTGTGGCAGGGGATGGGGCATCTGTGATCCGCATTAACATGTGGATGCAGAGGCCCAGATGTGTACTAGCAGGGGTCCTTAAAGGTCCGTACAGAAAGGCCCTAGGATTGAGCTATGAACTAAGCCAGATAAAATGTTGTTTTATCGTCTACTCATTTGAGCTGACATTGTTTCTCACCTTTTTCACAACCTGTTCTGATCCTTGATACCATTTGCCTTATTTGCCTTCCCATAAACTCACAATGTGCAACAACTAATTATTACTTTACCTATTCTGATGGCTGGTACCACCCCCTTTTTGCTCGCTGGCCCTCTGCCCTGCCAGCTCCAATGGACATGAGCCAACAATGGCTTATGCCCAGTGCCATTTCTGTTCCTGAGGAGTTGTAACTAGGTCAGGGGACCATTCAGGGTGTCCTGGAATCTTTCATCTGGAACCAGTGGTAGTATCCTCTGCGACTCTTTCATCTGCAGCCAATGGTAGTATTCTCTGCTACTCTTTTTGATCCCCACAGGTGCTGACAGAGTCCCTGCAGTCTCATTCTGTCCATATCTGATGCTTACTGGATGAAGATAGTCTTCAGTATTGTGAGAGATGGATACGTGCCATAAATCCTCTGAAGCTATTTGCTTCTCTGCTTTTTGATGTTATTTATAATACCCAAGCACCACAAAGGAAGCCTCTGCAACTGCAATTTATTGAAGGTTAGTGGATATCATAGAGCAGTATGGTTAAAATATGCACGGAGAAGAACTGCTGGCAGTGAAGTTATCAGGGAATTTATTCACTGAGCAACCAAGGTTATCTGAAGGAACATTCGATATAGTGCCGCATGTTGAGATGAGATTAACGTGATACCAGCAGAAACTGATAGCAGATCTCTTTCAAGGCCTTGGGTCTTGCCTTTTAAATACTGCTGCTGACCTTCTCCATGTCTCAGATTAGAAGACTGATTTGCCTTGTTTTCATATTTTTCTTAGCAAGTAGACATTCAGGCAGACTTCTACTTAAAAAGAAAATAAGAAGGCAAATTACAGTGACCCAGAAAGTATGGATCAGCTGTTCTAACAAGGCTTACTCTGAACCGAATGACATCCCAACTGAACTACACCTATCCAGCTCCTCACGCATACACATACATACACACTCCATTTTTTACCTCTGAAATAAGTTTCTTTCTATTATATGGGTAGTCTCTTCTGTGCTTTTGACGAACAATTAGAGATGTTGCAGGAATACTGTCATATTCAAAATTTGTTCAAATTTGGACATTTGAATTGAATCAAATGTTGATACGTTCAAAGATTGACATTCAAATATGAATCAGGCAAAGATGGAATGTCATGATCCAGCTTCACAACCTGAATCTGAGGGCTCTGGGAAGCAAGGGCAGGTGTTAAGATAGATAATCCTGGGCTCCCGACTGGCTCGAGTCCCAGAGATCAGCCATATGTTAATGGCTGACCCAATTAGGCTAGAAAAATGGGGAGGGGAAATAAGAGTCTGGAGGCAGAGATACAGCAGGAAAAAAACCCATGAGTTTATTCTTGCATCCCTTTAAATGCAGCAATCCCAAGGGGCCTGGAGGAAATGACATAGATTCAACATCAAGGAAGGTGATTGGATGACAGCTGGTAATTTGTAGGTCAGAGGTCCTGGTGATGTCTCATCCTCCAGTCAGTAGAAAGAGAAGGGCTGTTGTTCTTTTTCTCTCCACATGGCTGAGAAACTCCATTATTGCCTAAGGGCAGCTGCATACAAAGCAGCCTAGATTACTCCTTCTGTCTGTCTGGATTATCTCCACTCACAGCTTCTCAGCAGCCCATTCAGCATGGATCAAAACATGGCCCGAGGTCATGCAGGGACAGGAAGAAACTTCCTGGTGCTTTTATTCCAAGGTTTGTAAAATGGAGAACTGCAAGAAAAGGAAGCTAGGGGAAAAACTGTGCAGCCCAGAGATTACTACAATGGAAGGATTACACCAAAAATGTGTATAGATGAGACAATAACAGCCAAGCTATTCTGGATGAGGCTGATTGTGTATAGGAACAAATGGTCATTGAAGTCAGATCTGCATTGAAGTCATGTTGGGAAGGAAGGCTGCAGGAGTCAATGGAATTACAATGGAAGTTTTGCAGACAGTGGAAGAAGTATCAGTAAATAATCAGTTAAAATTCTGACTAGTGTTTGCCAGCAAATGGATTGGAAGCCATCAGCACATGTACGAATACCCAATAAAAGGAACTGCTACCCTATATAGGAAGGGAACTACCAGATACATAGGCTGGTTTAATATGAAATACATATGTATTTCATCAGCTCCAGGAAAACTTTTGATTGTGTCCATCATGTTCAATTGTGGGAAGTTTTAAGGAAGATGGGCATTCCAGAAGACCTGCTTGTTCTGCTGAGGAACCTCTAGACTGGCCAAGAGGTGACAATAAGAAGAGAGTATGGAGAGACAGAGTGGTTTCCAGTTAGTAAGAGAAGGTTGTATTATTTCATCAAATCTGTTTAGCTTGTATGCAGAACACATAGTGCAAAAGAATGGTCTGGAAAAAGATGAATGCAGCTTTAAGGTAAGTGGGAGAAAAAATGAACAACTTCAAATGTGCAGATGATACTTCTCTGTTACCAGAAGGGAGAGAAGATTTAAAGGTCTTAGTAGCCAGAATCAAAAGAAAAGAGTGAGAAGATGGGTTTAAGCCTAAATCTAAGAAAATGAAGATCATGTCAAGATGGCCAAGTACCAATTTCCATCTAGAGCAGTGATTCCGAACCTGGGGTACACATATTCTCAGGGCTATAAACTGGGACATTCAGGGGTATCAAAAATATTGTTAATAATAATAATTGAATAATGGCAGAATTCCATTATTCAGCTATTTAATTCCTGTCACAAACATTTTGCTAATATGAAGGGTGCAGCTAATAAAAATGAACTGCCAAAGAGTCTGTAAGTGAAAAAGGACAGGGAAGAAATCTCCAGGGTGGAACTCTGGAGACAGTTGATGACTTTTGTCTCCTGGTTCATGATTAATAATAGAGAACCTGACACTCAGAAAGTTGGCATTGGGAAAAGCAGCAATGTACGGTTTAAAAGAAAAAGAAGAGTTGGCTTTTATACCCCGCTTTTCTCACCCATTTAAAGGGATTCAAAGTGACTGCCAAAGCTTGCTATTCTTCTCCTCACAACAGACACCATGTGAGGTCGGTGGGGTTGAGAGAGTTTAGAAGAGAGCTGTGACTAGACCAAGGTCACCCGGCCAGCTGGTTTTGTGGAGGAGGGCGGAATCAAACCTGATATTCCCAAATAAGAATCTGGCTCCTTAACAATTAGACCAAACTGGTTTACAGGGGCTTTTGACAAAGTCCCACATCAAAGGCTACTGAGTTAACCCATCAGCCATGAAATAAAAAGACAGGTTCTGTCCTGGATTTATGACTGGCTTAAGGGCAGGAAACAGAGAGTAGTAACAAACAGTCAGTTCTCAGGGTGGAAAGAGGTAAAAAGTGGGGTCCCCCAAGGTTCAATCTTGGGACCAGTGCTTTTTAATTTATTCATCAAGGATCTAGAAGAAGGGGTACATAGTAAAATAGCAAAGTTTGCTGATGATACTAAATTAATCTTAACAAGTGCAAAGTAATGCACATCAGGGGCAAAAAAATCCAAATTATGTCTATAAAGTAATGGGATCTGAGCTTTCTACAACACACCAGAAAAGGGATCTTGGGATTCTGGTGGACAGATCAATGAAGGTGTCAACCCAGTGTGCAGCAACAGCGAAAAAAGCTAGTTCGGTGCTGGGAATAATTAGGAAGGGAATAGAAAACAAGTCAGCAAGTGTCATTTTGCCTCTTTATAAATCTATGGTGAGGCCACATTTGGAATATTGTGTACAATTCTGGTCACCACACCTCAAAAAGTATATTGTGGAACTAGAGAAGGTACAGAAAAGGGCAACCAGAATGATTAAGGGGCTGGAACACCTCCCTTACGAAACCAGGCTGCAACGTCTAGGCCTCTTCAGTCTGGAGAGACGGTGTTTAAGAGGGGACCTGATTGAAGTATATAAATTTATGCACGGTATAGAAAAGGTGGATAGAGAAAATTTCTTTTTTCTATCACACAACACTAGAACCAGGGGGCACTTGATGAAGCTGATGAGTAGGAGAGTCGGATCCAACAGGGGGAAGTATTTCTTCACCCATAGGGTCATCGGTTTATGGAACTTGCTGCTGGAAGAGGTGGCAACAGCTACCAGTCTAGATGGCTTTAAGTTGGGTTAGACAACTTTATGGATGACAGATGTATCATTGGCTTCTACAATGAATGCCTAGGTACATCTTTCAGGCTGGGGGGTGGGGAAGCGGGGCGCTTCTAAGGCCATTTGCTTTTGGATTCAAGAGCAGGAGAAGGTTTGTCCTTGTCTCTGCTTGAGATGCCCATGAGCATTTGGTGGGCTATGGTGTGTGACAGAATGCTGGACTAGATGGGCTGTGGCCTGATCCAGCAAGGCTTCTCTTATGTTCTTATGAGATTTTTAAGTGGTGCAATGTCTCACTGAATAGAAAAATCAGAAGGATTAACCTGATGGTTTTTTGGTTTTTTTTTAGTGCTGTATGGTATGGATATGAGGGCTGAACGATGATAAAGTCAGATCGGAAATGTGTAAACTCTTTTGAACTTTGGTGTTGGAAGAGACTTCTCAGGGTACCATGGATAGCTAAAACGACCAACCGGTGGATTGTAGACCAAGTAAACCCAAAATATTAATTACAACTACAAATGACAAGGGCTTAAACTATCATACTTCAGGCTCATAATGAGAAAAGCTGGAATGAGAAGGCCAAGGGTAAAAATCTTGTGAATGTGTTTGTGTTACACTGTAGATGTGACTAGAATTACATCAGGCAAAAGTTTTGCTGTGCGGAGCAGGAAGGCAGTGAATTTTCCAATAGATGGTGAAGTAGGGAGTATTATTAGGTCGGTTGCTTAGGCAACTATGTTGTGTTTCCTCTTTTCCCTGAGAAGCAATCTTGTCAAATGACGGGAGGGGGTAAGGTTCTGAAGCAGCCAATAAACAAACAAACAAATAAAGAAATAGTCTGGAGACACTAAAACTTAAGATAGTTTTAGATTTCATCTAGATCTAAGCTAATTCAAGTTGTAGTGCTACTTTATTATCAAAATTTGG
This sequence comes from Aspidoscelis tigris stejnegeri, assembly GCA_023333525.1. Classification (NCBI taxonomy): domain Eukaryota; kingdom Metazoa; phylum Chordata; class Lepidosauria; order Squamata; family Teiidae; genus Aspidoscelis; species Aspidoscelis tigris. The sequence goes on along the minus strand of JALMGA010000001.1, from coordinate 246,738,045 downwards.
CATTATTTGCATGACATCAGTTTGATCATACGCTCATCAAATTGCCAAGCTATGCTTTTTAATAATAAATAATAATAATAATATTTATTTGTATACCGCCCTGTGGCGAACCAATCCGGGTGGTTAACAACAATAAATATAATAAGAACATCATATAAGAATAAAACATTATAGTCCCTCCCCCCCTTAAAAAGTATTAAACAATATGACAGATTAAAATACAGTATCAAGAGTATAAAACATAATTAAACGTAATTAAACGGACAAACAGCCCTAGTGTCCCTCTAGAGCTCCTCAACCGTCACTAAAGATGGTGCCACGAGAGGAATGAGGGGGGTCAGGGAGCCCGAGCCGGGATGATTAATCTGGAAAAATCTGTTTTAGTTAGTCTCTTACTACAAAAACAAATCTTCATAAATATAATTTTGTGACTCTCCAGATACTCTTAAACCACAACTCCCATGATTCCATATTAGCCCAGTGAGCTCCTGGAGGATTTCAGTTTGAGAACCACTGAGAGTGGTCTGCATGGCTGTCTCCATGCTTGGTGGGTAGACTGGCTCAGGGGATTGGCTAGACCTCTTCATCTACACTACAAAGCACATATGGGGCAGGGTAGCAGAGACTGGACAGCACTGGACAGAGGCTGATGGTCTGGTATATCAACTAGAACATTCCATGGACTGCTTGCAAGTAGTCCATGACTTCAGCAAGACACAATGCCATCTTAGCCTGCCAGAATGCTCCATTAGCATAGAAAAGGCTTCTGAACAGGTTATAGTACAAAAATGGCACTGTGACTTGCTGCGGTCATGGACTACTTGCAAGCAGTCCATGGAATGTTCTAGTTGATATACCAGACCATCAGAATTAGGTCCAGAAGAGATCTGGATTATGGGCCTTTTCATCCAGTTCTAGCTCTGTCTTGTGCAGATTTAGCAGAATTAACAGGGGATGTCCTTCCTTGATCTACATCAATGTGCAGATGGGAGGCCCATGGACTGAATGAAGAGGATCCTCAATCTGGATCTAAAACAAGTGCAGAAAGGGCCTTTGATTAGGCCACTCCACAGCCTTAATTTTGTTTCTTTTGAGCCATTCAGAGGTAAACTTGCTCTTGTGCTTTAAGTCATTATATTGTTGCATAATCCAATTGCATTTGAGCTTCAGATCACAGAGTGATGACCTGACATTCTCCTTCAGAATTTTCTTGGAGAGATCAGAATTCATGGTTCAGTCAATTATGGCAAGTCACTCGGGCCCTGAAGCACAAAGCACTCCCACTCCAGCACCATATTTAACTATTACTATGACGCTCTTATTATGGAATACTGCATTAGTTCTACATCAGATAAAACAGGACTCATGTCTTCCAAACAGTTCTGCCTTCAACTCCTCAGTCCACAGAATATTATCGCCAAATGCTTGAGCACCATCAAGATTTTTTTTGGCAAATGCACGATAAGCCTTTATTTTCCTCTAGGTTAGCTGTACTTTTCCCTAACAACTTTGCCATGGATACCATTTTGTCCAGTGTCTTTTTAATGGTGAAATAATGAATACTGATCTTATCTGAGGTAAGTAAGGCTTGTTTTGTGGGTTTCTGGATGACTTATCAATGTGCAGAACCTTAGAAATGGCTTTGTATCCCTTTTCAGACTGGTATATTTCAATAACTTTCTTTCTTATCCCTTCCAGAATTATTATTATTTTTTTTTATCACAGCAAAGTGTCCTGCTTGTTGAAACCTTTCAGCCTACTCCACATTGCTGCAAATGTTCTACTTAAGTGATAATTCGATTCAACAAGGTGGGCAGTAATCAAGCCTGAGTGGATCTAGTCTGACTGAACTCAGTTATCAAACAAATCTGATTCATTGGTTGGCTGCATAACTTAAGAGGCAATTACTTTTTCCACATTGGTGATATAAGTTTTGGATAACTTTTTCCCCTTCAGTAAATGTAATGATCATTTGAAAGCTGAATTTAGTGTTTCCTCTGAGTGTCTTTGTCTTATATCGAGTTCTCCTTGATGGTCTGAAGCAATTATGTCTGACAAATATAGAAAAATAGAATTCGGAAAGGAGCAAGTGTTTTTTCATGGCATCATAGTGTATGTTTCTATGGTTTCTGCAATACTTTTACCTCATAGATCACATTTCCCTATGAGCTATCTTAGATTTTGATATTAATTCAAGGCATATCATTTTTTATGATTGTGGCTTTGAAAAAGACTGACCCAGTTTGTAAATGCAAACTGAACTTCAGTTCTTTTCTTTCTTGTTACAAACCTATAAAAAGCTGATAGTAGATTTGTCTTTCATACCTTTGCAAATGAATCTTGCTTTTTGCTTCTGAGCTTTACACTTGAAAGGGAGTCGTTCATTCATTTCCCATTTAGATTCCATCCTGGGTTTCAAAATGCAGACTAAGCTTTATTACTTTCTATTTGTGTATATAGATTTATGAGCTGACCTTCACTTTACAGTCCCAAAGTGGGCAACAAGGTAAAGACAATGACAGTGTACTTTTTAAAAAGCAATTGCCAAATAGTTTCTACTTTGCTTGCCATCTTCCCTAGGATAGTCCCCTCTCCCATCCTGCCCCCCCCCAATTCCCCTTTGTTCCAGTCACATGCTGGCACACTCTGTCATTTTAAAAAATATATAAATCAGTTTTGCACTAGACTGATAAAAGCAATAGATCTTTTTCTCTCTCTCATTTGCTCTCTAGTGGTTTTGTGGAAAAGCTGGAATGATTGTTTTAAATGTCCAGAAAAGCACTGTTGTAAGAGGTAGCAAGGGAAAGAGCAATGCAAGAGTATACTGTAAACAATACAATTCTAAGGACAATGTATCTTCCATTTTTCTTTAGCAATGTGCAAGGGAAACAATGGGTGTTTTTCCACTGTCACTAGAAGTACCCATTAAGTACCCATTAATGGTTACGTAATGGCATTTTTGTACCCATTAATGAGTACTTCATGGGTACTTCTAGTGACAGTGGAAAAACACCCAATGATTCCTTTCAGTAAAAGGGAACTTGTACTAAAAAGCAGAACTGTTTGAGCAGCTTTAGGGCAACAGCAGAGTACAGCCTCTCATTTTTCTTCAGGAATGACTGAAGGGGCGCATGCTGGTTGGGGTATGCCTCAGCAGCATCTGTTTGGCAGCACAGTTCCCTTACCCCAGCAGTACCCTGAGTTACCATTGAGTTTACTATCAGCACCACACCTCCAAACGTATTCCGTTGCCACTATTGATAGAACTTTATCCTATCAGAATGCAGGTGGTGTTGATGCAGGCAAGAGGGCTGGAGAATTAAAGAGTTGTGTAAAGGACACTCGAGGTGATAATATAAAAGGTGTGAGCATAGTAGCCCAAGCTGAAGATGATTTGAGGACAGATTATTACCAATATAGAGTAAAATTTGGATAAGTAGGAACCCCCAAAATACACCAAATTTAAACTCCTAGGGAATTTGTAGCCAGATCGATTACACAGGTTTTACATAACGAAAAATACCATAAACAAAGACAGAAACTCATTTCAAACACCAAAAGCCAGTATTTCTTGTTAAATCATTGAAAAGAATTTATTAGAAATACAGAAGAAAAGTTAAAATGAAATGTAAAGCCATCTCAGAGACATGCATTTCACCTACAGTGTCTCATCTACCAGTAGGTCTTCTTATTTCACTTCCTGGTACCACTTCCTTTTACCTGCGTTGTCCTTTCTTCACAGTTACAATAGATACCCATCACTATGAGATCCTTTGGAGAAACCAATAAATCTAGCCCTTAAATTTATTAAAATTTTCTGCTTGTTCAGTTTCCAAAGCTAACTGCTGCTTTTTTAAAAATGGAAAAGACAGCTGGGAATTATTCAAAAATGAAAATAAACCTTTTCCGTTTATTGATTGACAGCTCTGGACTATATTCAAGATTTTAAAAGTACAATAAAATGTAGATAAGATAAAGAATAAGGAAATATGAAGAAAATAACTTCCGATAACACTTTTGATGATTAAATCTATTTCTATTCTCATACCTCTCCCTAAATATTACCACTACTAATCGTCAATCACAAAACCAGTATATATTTTTTCAGAAAATCAATAAAGGATTCCCAATGTTTAATGTGTTTTGGTTTCCAGAGATATAAAAGTTTGTAAAGCTCAGATTTTGATTCTTGGTTTCAATATCTGGCAGTTTAAATTAAGAGGACAGTAGATATTTAAAATTCTGTATGCCAAGTTTTCTTTTAGTATGTATCAGAGAATGTTTGATCAGATCATGATTAGAACTGAACTGTTCATCTAATTGTTTCCTCCCTCTTTCCTCCCCTCCTCTTTTTTCTTCTTACAGCATTCGAAGACTACATAATTCTGATTTAATTCGAAAGTAAGAACTTTGGAGTAGAAGATGTAATTGTCCACTGGGGAGGGTCGATATGTCAAACGTTTTACAGAAGGTGGTCCTTGAATAACACATTTTCTATTTATTATAAAACACACAAATAAACATGTCAGAACTCAGCAATACATCGGGACTAATACCAAATATGGAAAATGGAAGTTTCCTGGAGCTGTATCCAACGCCTCTCTCGACATCCATGGACTCATCTTCAGGACACATGTCTAATGTCTATGTCTATGTTTCAATATTCCTCAGCTTGTTGGCATTTCTCCTTTTGCTTTTGATCATTGCACTTCAGAGGCTGAAGAATATAATCTCGTCCAACTCTTCCTACCCTGAATACACGAGTGATGCTGGAAGTTCCTTTACTAATTTAGAAGTCTGCAGTGTTTCTTCCCAGCGGTCTGCTTTTTCAGACCTTTCCTCCTGAAAATAAAGAAGATGGAACAATTTTGTGTAACTCTTGGGGGGAAATTCTGCATGCCTGGGAGGACTATTAAGTCAGAAATTTGATTTTGCCTTCTATTTTTAGTATCCAATTCCTCCCTTTTAATGGTGCTTTTCTCTCAGAATACAGAAATTGACACCTAATCTTAGCTTCTTGCCTGTAATAGAGGTGCAGCCATAGAATATTTCATGGCCCATCCCAGAAGTATCATGCATATTTGAACCAAACCTTGGGAAAATCCTGTTTATCTGGATTTGTCATTTATGATTTAGTGAACTGAAAACTTTAGAAAATGTACTGTACCACAGTTCAAAATTTTAAGCACTTTCAAGAGAACAAACTAATATAAATTCTATGTCAGAATTATTTTTATGTAATTCACTCATATGCTTTCCTATATACACCCATTGGCAAATTAGCCAAAAAACTATAATAAATATATGTGCTTGTTCATTTAAAACCCACTGCATTTAGTAGACATTACCTGATATTTTAGGTAATACTTGCCTCATGAAATTCTGTCTTTTATTACTTTGCAATTATGAAGGAGCTGGGAATTTTGCAGAAATAATCAAAAGGCAATTGATATTTACATGAACAATGTTGGATCATTGGAGAATTCCATAAAAATAGTCTATTTTTACATCTTTCCAAAGTGTGATTTTTTAAAAAAAATTTGAAAAACTATCAGAAATAACCAAAGATCAGTAAAGGAATACAATATAAAATACAAATTGTCTTAGGCAATATCCAGTGATATCAGAAACAATGGGAAGAGAAATAGCCCATGGTCACACCACCACTTTAATCCTATTTCAATATGTCTTCGGCCCCCACCTGCTCTCACCTTTTTAATCTTATCCATTTTATTTGTGGACTTTTCTCCATTCAGTCATACTTTCCTGATTTCCTGAAGTCTCAAGCTGTTAGCCCCTGTTCCCACTGGGACTTTTTGGCATGTCCAAACCATTTTCAAAACACTCTGTCCACATTGTAAAGTGGCTTTCCGCATTAAAAAAAGAGTAATTGTAAAAAACGAATTTAAAAAAAACACCCCTTCAAACAACTCTCACTCGTGTTTTTTAAAATGAAACACTTTATTTTCCCCGTGGGGCGTTCCCACACGGCTCAGAGTGTTTTGAAACCATGGAATTAATGTCCGCCCGCCACTGCCTTGGTTGTCCAGCAGCTTGCCTGCCTGCCCAGCTGCCTACTATTTAGGCCGCTGCTTTGCACCTGCCATTGTGGCTGCCACCTGCTGCCACCCTCTCACATAATGACGCAAGTAACAGAAGTAATCAAACAGGATTGGGAAGGGTTAGATTGCTTGTGGTGCACAATTTTGTATGATAGGTGGGACATACCAAGGCCAGCTTCTCCATGCAGGCAGGTTTCTTTTATGCTGAAGTAGCCTTGGGCAATCAGGTTAAGAGAGGGGTGTTATCAGGGTGCAAAAGCAATGAGCAGTAGATTTCACTGAGACCAAGAGCTGAACAACATGCATGAGAAAGGAAAACAAAATATTAATCCATATTTAGTGTAGAAGGCAACTCCAATGGAAAGACAGTCAACAGCCTGATTTCATCCCTGCTGGAAGGGCAAAGGTTCAATTTGAGTTCACAGTGTTATGAGATAAAAACATTTTGAAAGAGTGAATAACCTTGTCTGGAGAAATCCACTGATTGTGATGGTAACTCCAAGACAGTGATCAAGAAGCATTAACTCCAACAAGGAGAGAAGATATAAGAACACTGCACTTATCCTTTTGAAAGGGAAGAGGATAAAAAATGTCTTTGTTGACTTGGCCAGGAAGTTGGTGGCTCAGTAGAAGATGCAAAAAAATGCCAGGAACACAGTTTGGAAAGTGGGACATTAGAATGAAGGCAGGTTCAGGACTATTACTCACTAGGCATGTCCAAGACCCAGGTTGCCGGGCTAGGATCCCAATATCCAGGGCTGTGGTCACACTTAAGGTTTAATCCAGCTTCAATCTACTTTCAGAGTGAGAGAATACATCAGCAAACTGACAAACGGTTTTCTCAGCATTAAGTAACTTGGAAAATTCACCTTTGGGATAGATCATGTGGGGAAAAAATTATTGCTTACTTTGCTGATGTGTTCTCTTGCTCTGAAAGTGAACTGAAGCTGGATTAAGCCTTAGGTGTGACCACAGTCCAGGGGTAAGTCGAGGATATTCACACAGAACATCTACCACATTGATACTGAGGGTGTAACTAAAGCCCAAGAGCGGTTTTATTCTCTTATTAGACAACCTGCTATAGCTGTGAGCTATTAAATGTGGACAGGTCCATCTGGTTCCTGACTGTCTGCAATTTTCATCTAAGACAATCTCCTGACAAGCAGTGATCAACTCCTGGAGAATACATGGATACTTCCATGTCTTTTCATAGTCAATGATACAAAAGTCCTAAATCAGCACATGTCAGAAGTGTAGGGGTGAAATTGCCTCCAAAATACTCAGTATGCAAGAATGAGCACTTACGCACATCTGACTATTTTGGTCATTGGGAGCAAGTATTGGGCAAGGTAAGGACTGAGGATTGTCCCATGATTTCACCCTGCCATCAAGTAGGGACCATGAGAAGCAATCTCACATTCTAAACAAGATCCTGCATTTTCCTGCCACCATCTGAAAGCATCATTATGTTTACTGTAGGAACTTGAAGATATTCCTTTGCTGTTTGTGAAGGGCTAATCCTTGACTGTTGGAACAATTTTCTTTGACAATTTGCACAATTTTCCTACCACATCCAAATAGTTGTATGCCAATTTCCACATGTTTTCAAAAGATTAGTAAAGGCTTGAAGATAAAACAGATGGACAATCTCATTTTCAGAAGCGGTAGAAAATATATGAACATAAGCTTTCAAAGACAATTTTTAAATCTGCAGCTAGGAAACCCAGACCTCTGGAATTCTAATCACTAACAACAGTGAAAAATAGAACTATGATTAAAGTATATGGGTTTTTTTTTCATTCTATAATGTTCTCATCCTTCAAATGAGGTCCTAAGCTGCGAAATTATTGTTCCCAGGAACAATGGTAACAGCTCATACTGCCCCTGTATTAAGCAAGTCAACTGCTGCATAGTGTGAGCAAGAATATGTTATGTTTATTTCATCAAGTTTTCCTCACCTGACCTATAGAAGGATTCAAATGGAATTCTACTTTAGACAATAGGACAGATGGGACAATGGAAGTCATAGTATATGTTTTAATGCCATTACTCCAGTCCCCTTTCTCATGCTTTATAGTATAATGGTAAAAATGCCGGTTGTGCATTTAGAGCCAAAATATGCAGATGGAAGCAATTTCAACTAACAATTGTACATCTTTTTAAAACATAATTAAAATGCTACCCTGCCATCTCAGCTGAAAGACAGGGAATGTGGGGATAATAAATGACCAGCAACCATCATCATACATTGTACAACAGAAGCCTTAAAAAACATCCAGAATAGTTTATTGGACAATGAAAATGGGCTGAGGACAAGACAGAGTGTCCGTGATAACGAGATTGTGAGGACTATGCATTTTAATGAACCAACCAAAAATGATGACAGTGCAGAAAAACAAATTGTGAACAGGTTCCGGTTTAGCTGGAAGTTCAGAGGGAGGCAGCATGACTTTACCTTCTAAGGAGCTGACTGCTCAGGGTATCTTGGAATTTTGATTTTGTTCTCCTGGATCAAGAACACTGCCACATTTCTATTGGGAGCTCCCAATTCTTAGCCTTTAATTCTGTCAGAGTGCATCCAAGACTTCTCTGTGATTGGGGGGGGGGGGGGAGAGAGAAAGCAAAGTCAGATCATCACTCAAAGGCAGGAGGAATAACAACTGCCAAGCAAAGTCACATAAATGCCATACAGTAGGATAGAGGTGGGGTAAGGATGGTCTCCATAGAACTGCTGGGGCAGAAGGCAAGTCAGCTACAAGGAAGTGGTACCAGGACTTAGGTTGGGTAGATAATTGAGTCAATTGAACCTAATTGATTATACACACATAGCCATCCCTAAACTGTAATGTGCATGAATGAGAAAGTGACTCCAACTAAGGCCCTGGTCACCCCTAAATGACACAGGACATCCTATTCACAAGCCGAACTAAGATTATGCCAGCTCTGTTCACACCTAGGCCACATCCCCATTACAAGCTTATTTTGGTTTCAACCCGTTTTCAATCCTCGCAGACCTCATGTCAGTTTGGCTTAACACGCTTTCCGCGTGTTAAATCGCCCCAAAGCATGGTAAATGTTAACCCTCATTTCAACAGGTCTCACTCCAGATCGCGCGCTTGATACGTGTTATATTTTTTACTGTGGGGACCCTACCGTTTTAAGGGATGAGAATCCATGTTTAGGGTTTCCCTCCCCCAATAGCTTGCTTCCAAAGACAGTGATTTCAGTGTAAAAATCCAACCTTCACAGCAGCCACTACACTGTAGCAATCCAGGCACTTCACACCTGATAACAATGTTGCAATTTTACACAAGTCTAGCTCTTTGGAGTTCTGACCTTTAAAGGGGAAAGGAAAGCAGGGCAGGTTTTGGGAGATGTGTGAATGTTTAAAGCCCCCTTGCTTGAGTTGCTGCTGCTGCTGTGTGCCCTGGGCAATGCGGAGAATCGCTGGCTGCCCGCTGTCGGTTTTCCTCCATCCAGGCAAGCGGCAGCCACCCAGCCAGGCTCGGTGAAGGGGTCCATTATGGGTGGTGCATTCACGCGAGGGGGAAGAGGGCAGGGCAGCCCCGAAAAGCAGCTTTTAGAAAGTAGCCACTTGAGCCCCCCCTTGAGTCACGTATGCCACGTACGATCCTCAGAATCCGGATTGAACGCGATTAAGCTGAAAGTAATGGGAACAGGCAAATTCGCATTTGCATCCGGTTCTGTTATTTCAGTTTAGGGAAACTGGATTAAGCTTGTAATGGGGATGCAGCCCTAGATTGCTATAGGTCGACCTTAAGCCATCCTTGCTTTGGGCTCCATCGCTCACACCTTTCTCCAAGATCGACCTGAGCCTCATCCACGGAACTCTTAGCTCTCCACCCCTTTTCCTGCATCAAATCTATCTTTCTTGTTGGATGCCATTGTGTCACTCAAGGGAGGTGAGGGTGTGTTTTTGTGGTTGTTTTTAAAGCCTGCTCCCCCACCTCTACACATTGCTTTCTTTATATGCTTTTCTTCTCCGTGCAATTAATTCTAAAAATAATAAATTTGAGGGAAAATGTTAGAGGAATCATACACAAACTGAGGAGAGAAGGGGAGGTGCCTCACAAACTCCCTTAGCCGGCCCACCCTAGTGCTTTTCTTTTTAAAAGCAGATTTCAAGATATATTGGCAGCTAATTATTCAAATACAAATCACTGTCATTGTCAGTTAACTAAAATGTAATGCCCTGTTTGTGTCCCTGAAACATTCTGTTTCAGGGGAGCTGATTCTATTAGATCATAGCCATCTTGTCCCAGGGCCAATTTGCACTTTGACCCATAGTTGATAATTAGGCAGCATCTAGGAAAGTGCATCTGCACTTGAAGGAGGCATTTACAGCATAGAAACATCCCCTGCCTGGCCTGAAGTTGACTGTCAACTAGCTGTGGAACATGAAATTGTGCTCCACAAGCTTACCAACCTTTACCAAAGACTTACCTTACAAAGCATCCAGTGGTGACTATCTGCACCTCTGCTGGACAGGAAGGTCAACAGAGCTGCTGCACAAGCATGCTGGCAGCTCCGCTGACCTCCTGATGCAACTGCGACTGTGCAGAGCATCAGTGTCACCAGAGTGATGCACACGCCGTCGTGGAGGATGCCGTACTCAAGATGGCAGAGCCCAGAAACGGACCGGCCCCCAGATCGATCACAGGTGAATGATCGATTGTGTGGGGCATGGACTGTTAGTGCGAGGGCTAGTCAACGTTAGGTGATTGCGCTCATTTCCCATCCACGGGATGGGACAGGAAGTGAGGTGAAGAGTGAAAATGCCCCCCGACTCTATCTTCTCTTTCTCCTCCTATTAAATATGGAAGGTAAATACATAATGCCGTTCATGGAATAGTTATTTTTGTTATCTGAAGCTTCTGTTGCAAAAGCAGCTACAGATACTGTCCACCCAAATGTGTTACCTGGAGTGGGCCAAGAACCAATACTGTATTCAGCTTAGGGTGCAAAAAATATTTTGATCACCCTGGTTTTAACTCAGCAGAGAATACTGTACAGCCACTTTGAAGTAGCTTGCTGAAATAAAAGAGTTAACTAAGCTTTTGCAACTGCAAATTTCTTACATAAAAGGTAAACAGTGCAGTCTTCTTCTGTGCAGTCATTTAGCAATATGACAAGCAGCAGAGTTAAAAGAATAAGAAAAAACAGGACTATGAAATCTTTTGTGAAATGTAATTTCCACAACCTAGCCTTCTGCAGAGCTAGACACAACCCATAAATTAATCCATGTAGAGCTTCATTTTGCAACAAATGGGCAAGAAAGAAAGAAAGAAAGAAAGAAAGAAAGAAAGAAAGAAAGAAAGAAAGAAAGAAAGAAAGAAAGAAAGAAAGAAAGAAAGAAAGAAAGAAAGAAAGAAAGAAAGAAAGAAAGAAAGAAAGAAAGTTCTCTATGCTGGTCACACTGTATTTTATCATAGTCTCATATCTTTGAAAGAAGCCTTTAAAAATCCCATACAATATTCTTGATGTGTAATTTTGCATTTCCTAATAATACATTAAGATTATTACGTAATTTGCATTTAGATGACTTTCTCCGTAAGATTAACGTGCCCTTAGATATACACATTTCTTAACCATGCTTTAAAATGAAGTTTTAAAATTTACATCTGATGGACTGCAAAAACAGCTTTATGATTCTTTTTAAATAATAAAATATCATATACAGTTTGATGTCAGACTCTCCAGGGCCACAAAACTTCATTTAAGCTATTTGTCTTCCTAGTGTATGAGGAACTACCTGGACCTGGGGCCTATTCGCACTTGGCTTTATTCTGGAATATATCCTGGAATAGGGACTTGCTGTCCATATGCTGGTGCAGGCTTCAGCAGGCCCAAAGTGAGGTCTGCCAGAGTCTGCATTAGCATGAGGACCACAGACCCCTATCCTGAGATATACTCCAGAAAAAGGCCAAGTGCGAATAGGCCTCTGTTCTCAGACAAGACTCTCCTTAGTTGCCCTGGCAGATGAGCTTTTCCAGGAAAAAGACAGGGGCAGGGTGACCTTGTTAGTTCTCCTGGATCTCTTGTTGGGGTTTGATATCATGAATCATAGATGTAATCAGACAAGGCTTTTTTCAGTCACCCCTGTTGGTCAGATTCAACTATTACCCACATTTTCAGGCCACAGTAACTGAAACTAATCTATAATAAGTGGTGTGGGTGGCTTAACGCTTTTGTGCACCCTAAATAAAATTTGAAAATTACCCTGACATGAAAGAAAATATCATGGCCAGCAAATTCTCAACCTAACAGCTGGAACCTCCTTTTCAGCACACACATGCACACCGTGATCTCTCTCTCCACGCACAATGTTTGCCAGTTGGAATCTGATCAGCTGCCACACACACATATGGCAGTTTGACATCTGAAGAGAACACAGGATGATTGTGCCCCTCCAGGCTCCATGCCCCCTTGACACATGTTGCAGACAAACGGCTGCCAGAACAATGGGCTTCTCCCACAATCTGAGTTGCTTTTTTGCCTTGGTGCCTCACGATGACAGGTTCTGCAGTTCCCACCTAGTTTTTGCTACCATAGCCTTCCTAGGCAAAGTCCTGGAGAGCCTGGTGGTAGCTCCACTACAGCAGCGGTTCTCAACCTTCCTAATGCCACGACCCCTTAATGGAATTCCTCATGTTGTGGGGACCCCCAACCATGGGGGTGGAGCAGCTGGGAGGTGGGAGAGAAGGGCAATGGGAGACTCGTTGTGACCCCTCTGAAAGGGTAGTTCGACCCCCAAAGGGGTCCCGACCCCCAGGTTGAGAACCACTGCACTACAGGCATGTTTGGAACATCTGGATCCATTTTAATCTGGTTTCAGGCCTGGGCGTAGCAACTAATGACTTTTGAGGTGAGTTCCCATTACCACTTTAAAACGTTTTCAAAACGGTTTGGATCCCTGTCATTCCTATCTCCCCCATCAATTAAAACAGTTTCAAAATGGTTTGGATCCTCTTCATTCCCATTCCCAATCAGTTTCAGGGGTATTCTGAGGATTATTTGGCTTAAAAACAGAATAAACAAACATCGGAATTTTCAAAGTTTTTTTTCTTCTGCTTTTGCTTTAAAACGTTTCTTCCTTAGTGCTGTGGGAACACTAGAGTATTCCCCTATACAACAGACTAATTCATTGTAACAATTCAGCCACTCACACCTGAAAACAATGTTTCCTTTCCCACCCACCCAAGCCTAAAGATGGAAAGAGGCAATCCTGTCCAATTCTATTTCCCTCCTTGCTTGATCTTTAAAAAGGGAAAGGGGTGAAGCTGCTCCAGGAACTGGGAGATGTGTGTATGTTTAAGTGTGTGTACGCAGGTGGTGGCAGCAGCAGTCAGCCAGCCAGGCTGCTTTTTTCAGAGGGAACCCCTGCTGGGGATGTCGGCTGTGGAGGTGGATCCGGCAAACGGGGCTTGAGTTGCCGCTGCTGCTGTGCACCCTGGGCAATGGGGAGAGAGGGGCGTCAGGAGGGGAAATAATTGCTTTCCCCAGTCCGTTTTTGGAAGCGTTTTGAGTGTTTAAGTGACACAAAATTGGGGTTGAATCCGATTGCCAGGTGCTCCTTTGCTTGCTTTTAACGCGCTTTACATATCGATGTAAATCCTGATGTAAATAGCCTTGTATATGGCACTTTATTCCTTGAACGGGAACTCGCCCTTACTGAAGCAAGAGATGGGTCACAACAGACGGGCTGCATTCACACCTAAGATTTAATCCAGCTTCAGTCCACTTTCAGAATAGAACAATGCAACAGCCTTAGACCCTCCCACTTTATTTCAAGGCTGAGTTCAGACATAACAAAAGGTGCGCCACAAAAGTGCCTCATAGAGTGATGGAGACAGTGTGTGAACCTCGTGTTCCAATCTCAAGTCTTCTTTAATACGCCTTTTCTAGCCTGGAATGTTAAAGAGAGGGGAAGAGGCAGATTGCCGTGTGTACAATCGCGCCTCAGAGACACTTCCCCCCCCCCCTCCGTTGTGTCTGATCACACACATCAGTCTAATTTTGGGCATGCGCTCTGTCTCTCTCTCTCACACACACACACACATACGATTCCCCCCCCCCCGTTCCCTTTGCGCCTGCGTCGCCCCCGTGATCCTTCGGCGGAAGGAAGAAGCGGGGAGCGCGCCTGCCCCCTTGCTTGGCGCCTGCGCAATACGCGGCAACCTGTCAGCGGCGCTGGCGACGACGACGCCCGTTTCCCGTTGCTGTGGCAGCCGGGAAGGCCCGGCTGCGAGGCCTCCAGCCGGGACGGAGGCCCGCAAGAGCGTCAGCGGCAGCTCCGCCGCTTTCTCGTCCTCCTCGTCCCCTTCCCCTTCCCCGCCGCAGTCGCTGACGCTGCTGGTGATGCAGCCCTGCGGCGGGGACGGGGAGGCGGTGGGCGCCATGCTGCAGCCTCAGGGGGTCCAGCCCGCGCAGGCGACTTTGGAGGCGCCCCCGGCTCAGGGGGGCTTCATGCTCTTCTATGAGTTGGGCCCTGCCGGGGAGGCTGCTGAGGCGGACGGGGAGGCCGGCGCAGCCGCCGGTGGAGGCGGCGGCGGCGGCGGCGAGAGCGTGGGCAGCCCCGGTGGGGGCGGTGGCGGCCTAGAGGACCTGGAAGACGAGGACGAGAGCGGCGCCCAGTCGGGGGGAGGAAGCGGCGGCGGCGGCGGCTGCAAGAGCTGCACCTACCAGGGCTGCAGCGAGACCACCACGCAAGTGGCGAAGCAGCGCAAGCCGTGGATGTGCAAGAGGCATCGCAACAAGATGTATAAGGACAAGTACAAGCGCAAAAAGAGCGACCAGGCACTGGGAGGGGCGGGCGGCGGGCCCGGCTCCGTCGCCGCCACCGCCGCCGCCGCCGCCGTGGTCGCTCAGTCTGGAGCCGGCCTGCCGGGCGTCGGCGGAAGGGGTGAGGTAAGGAGGAGCGGCGTCGGCGCAGCCGGGAGTCCCTTAACTTTGAAGGTCGCTTCGCTTTTGAGCAGCAAGTCGCAAGGGCTCACTGAGGCGCATGGATGGAGCGGCAGATGGGCCGCAACAGAAGGGCTGCGTTCTCACCTGACGTTTAATCCATGTTCAGTCCACTTTCAGAATAGAAGAATACAAGAGCGGAGGGACTGGTCGTTTTCCTTTCACGTAATCGACCCAAAGGAAAACAGATTCTCGGTTTCCTGATGCATTAAATCGTAGGTGTGATCACAGACGAAGTGCAACTGAGAGTAGCGGTGTGTAAGGTCTCTAAACCATAAACATAGTACTAGGAGTCTGTGGTTCAGTGCACATCCACATGAGAGCAAGTCCTGCTAAACTGGGTGAAGCCTACTTTTATTGAAAATGCACAGAACTTTTATGGGCTGGACCAGCAGTTCTCAAGCTTCTTAATGCCACAACCCCTGAATGCAGTTCCTCATGTTGTGGGTGTGGCAGCTGGGAGGGGGGAGGGAGGGGTGGTGGGAGATTCATCACGACCCCTCTGAAAGGGTAGTTTGACCCCCCAGAGGGGTCACGACTCACAAGTTGACAACCACTGGGCTAGGCCATCCCTAAATCATTGCAAGAAGTTGTTGAGAGGAAGGATCCTGTAAGGCTCTTGGGTTCTGAAGGTGGAGGGAGCTCACTTTTCCTTTGAGAACCAGCTGCTCCTATTGTGTATAAGGGAAAGTGGGGCCTGTGTCTTTTACACACAGATTGTACATATAGCTTTTTTTACTGTATTAACTCTGTTGTGCCTCAGCAGGCAGCATCTAGCAGACTTTGGGTGTTTCTGTACTGACCTCAAAAGATCTGGATCTTGAAGTTCTGGATGTTGGAGAAGGGATCCTCCCTGGCTTCCATTCCTCAAAGATCCAGATCTTCTGGAGGACCCCATGCCTCCACACAGGTCCTCTAGCACCTGACTGCAGTGGGTGCTCAGCGGGGCACTGTGCGGATGCCAAAGTATCCATCCCATGCTCCGTGTTGCCAGAGCCAGAAGGGCCGCCAGTGGCACAGCGCGATTGGCCAGCGCCACTCAAGGTGGACTTCCGGCCATAGAGAATGTGTCAGAGCGGCACGACTTTATAGCTGCTGATGCAGCAGCTACAAAGCCTGTAGCAGGGGTGATACCCCTTGCATTGATACCCCACAGCTTCATGAAGTAAGCGGAGCTGCCACCTCACATGGCCTGGTGGGCACAATCACCATCACATTAATGCAGCCGCTGCTGCTACCACACCCCTGAAGAGGCTGCTTCACCAGTGTCATCTGCGTGCACACATCTGCTCCTGCGAGGCCCGCCCCTGGACCATATCTGCATGATGAGCCATGTGGAAGCCTATCTTCTAATCCAGTCGTCAAGACGGACGACCGGGTTGTGGACACCATTAACAGGGTCTCCATGAAATCCGGATCTAGGGCCCCAAAGGCCCCATTAGGACTGGAATCGGGAGGCCATCATGCAGAAGACGTGTCCCACATGCAGTCCTAATAGCATCCTCCATGCACAAGGGTGGGGCAGGATCCGTTCCGCAAGCGTCCCTATCGGGTTCCTAATCAGGTCTTCAAGGCCTGTGTGGAAACACCCTTTGGCTCATCTTGAAATGGTAAGGGTGGTG
Organism: Aspidoscelis tigris stejnegeri; assembly: GCA_023333525.1. Lineage (NCBI taxonomy): Eukaryota > Metazoa > Chordata > Lepidosauria > Squamata > Teiidae > Aspidoscelis > Aspidoscelis tigris. The sequence continues at coordinate 246,721,379 of JALMGA010000001.1, read as the reverse complement.
GTGGCTATAGGCTAAATTGATAAACTTAAAGACTTCCTAGGTGAAGGCAGTGGCAAACCACTTGCATGACATTGCCAAAAAACTACTTGTTATCATCGGTAGCTGAGCTATGCCTTTGAGTGTGTAGACCTCTAAAATGGGTTATATAGTACTGTCAATTGCTGGGAAACATGAAGTCACATTAAATTAAATTGTGCCCCACCCCCCTGACAGTAGAATCATAGAATCATAGGTAGGTTGGTTTACCACTAGTTTGTAACATCCCTTTAACTTGCAACAAGTTGTAGGTTTGAAATGGTGCCACATTAGTGTATGTGTATTTTAAATTCACTATTAAAACATTTTTATTTCCTATACACAATCTGTGATAAGGTATCAGATATCTCCAATTATGAAGGAATTCTTTGGTTCGCTTATAGTTGAATGCAGATTGCACAGTGTTTGTGCAAATAGCATTGGAATTTGTTTTATCACTAAACTTTAAGTGGTAGAGCTTACACAAAAATTACGTATGGAATGATGTTCAGTTATTGGAATAAATTTGGGTTAGTTTCAGCAGGGCTATCTGTAGTCTTTTTCTTTCTTTGCAGTTGGAAACAGTACAAAGAGATTCTTCGGTTTCTTAGCTGTGTTTTGGCTAAGAGATGCAACTGACCTATACATTAAAATTGACTTAAAAGTGGTATCAGTCTAGTTGATTATGCTCAATATTTTTAATTAGGAGTCTCAACTAAGGATTTTTTGTGACCGCTCTAGTTAAAGGCAGCTGGCATATTCTTATTTCATTGAATTGCATTTTATAGGGGATATGTTGGTAGTAGATAGCACTGTAGTAATAATTTGAACAAAAGCGACATTTTATTTTATAGTATATAAATCATGTTGTGTAATACATTCTCTGCTTTTGCTCAGGATGGCACTGAAAGTTCAGTTTCTATATCAAAGCAAAGAACAGGGAATATTGGAGATCGGCCAGCAAAGCCTACACTTTTGGAACAAGTATTAAACGCAAAGAGATTGGTAAGTTCTAGTCTTCGAAGGAAATCCTTGGCAAGGATTTGTTTGAATGATCTGAAAACCATTTTCTTAGTTTGTAAAAATAAAATGATGTGTTTTTCTTTAAATATTAAGAAATAGTATGAAAGTTATTGTGTTTCAGGTAATTGGGTAGTGAAGAATTTGCTTCTAAATTTTCATTTACTTTACTACTTTGTGGTTACGTGTACACACACTTTCTTTGCCCAAATTATTCCATATATTTTCACGTCATTTTCATAATATAAATTCTGTGTCTTTCATTGATTCAGAACAATAAAATGGTATGTTATTTCATTCTCTCTCTCTCACACACACACACAAATTTTTGAGGAGACTTTAATGTTCATGCAGAGAATGGCAAGTGTCCTTCAGTTTGAAACTTCACAGCCTCTCTGATTACACATGTGACAGGTCGCACACTTCACCTGTTTCCCTCAAAAGACCTGGCTGGTGGTCCATTGATTGGTGGTCGCTCTGTTAGCTCATTGTCATGAATGGACCACTTTCTGGTGAAGTTTATTCTTACAGCAACTTCTCCACTGCAGGGGTGTAGGACCTAATTTCTGTGGTCCACCCTCAGAGTTCTATGGAACCATACTAGTTTCTGAATGCTCTGGGGGAGTTTCTGGGTGGCCTGGCTGGCCTTTTTGTTGATGCCTTAATAGTACTCTGGAATTCCGAGATGTCCCAGGGCCAATTTGCCATATTTGTAGAAGGTCTCTATATGGAGGTCTCTAGGCATCGTCTGATCCTGTTACATGGGCTCCGTTTCTTCTCCTGCACCTGGTAATAAATGACTGTTTTTATTGTCTTATTTTACCTCTTACAGTTTTTACTACTATTGTAAACTAGAACAACAATAAAAGGCAATATAGAAATTCCATAAATAAGGAGGACTTGTAAATCTTGGGCATCCTTCTTCCTTGATTATACAGTAGTATATCACTGCAATTACTTAAATGCGAGCTCCATTTATAAAATGGAGGCTGCTAAATTTTTAGGTTATATTCATGGGCTCTTGTGCAGAACTGCCATGCCAATTTTATGCTACTCTAACCCTCTCCAATTCTGTAGATCCAAGATTATGATGTACTGTTAGTAACTCTTAAGTTTTTAAAGTTTCTAATTTAGAAGTTAAATAAGATTTTTCTCAGAACGTTAAGTAGTTCATTGAAAATGCCTTATGAAAACAGTTGATTTTTGAGGAACGTGGGTGTTTATATCTTTAAGACATAGGAACAGGGTTATTCCATGCGAAATTCTCCAAAATCTTGCCAAGTTTTATTAAGACTAATGCAGGTAAATTTATAAAGCCATAGTTCTGTCCTTTAGAGGATTTTTTTGGTAAGCATTATGCTCAATCCGGCTTTTGCTGCCTCGCTGAAATTAAGCAAGCCATGCAAGGTACGGTGCCCATCGTTTCATTTGGTACTACTCTTTTGAATGTTAACTCCTGATCCTGAGAATGCTGAATGCTTAGGAAGAAGAACACATCATCTCTTGATGTCCATTTAGGGGGTTGTGTTCTCAGCACGTTTTGAACACAGGAACATAGTTTTGAAGACTGTATTTTTTCTGTGGAATAGAGTTGCCAGCTCCTGTTAAAGGCAGCCTGGGAGATCTCTTGTCTCCACATTTATTCATTTATTTAAACTAGGGGGACTGCTGGACACAAACACCACTAGTCAGCAAATATCTATTAGCAAAGTTGCTTTCTTTTCTGCCTCACCTTCTCTCTCTTCTGGCCTTGCTAATTTGATGCTGCTGTCACCCCTTAATGCACAGCCTTTCTAATGCTGCTGCTTTTTCTTTGGGATCCACTTATGCAGTGTGCAGAAAAGAGGTAGCAGTGGTGGAATTGAGGCCGTCTACTTCCTGGGTTGGTCTGTCTAATGAAATTTAGAGATTGCAAAGAAATCTTGAGATACTGTCACTTAGAATAGGACGTTGGCATGTCTGCTCTGACTTTTATTTTTAATTTTTTAGTCACTTCTGAGAAGTCCAGAAGTTGTACAGTTTCTGCAGAAACGACAACAGCTGTTAAGTCAGCAAGCTTTGGAGCAAAGGCAGCAGCAGTTTTCGGGAGCTCCAGTATGAGCGGGACGTTTGCATCAGAGTTTTTCACCTCACAGTGTTTGATGAAGAACAACTTTTGAGCAGCCCTAGATATTGTGGACCTAAAAAACAATGCAAGAAAACTATTATTTCTGTTCGGAAAAGTTAGAAAAGCGGGAGTCAACCTGCTTTCCCCCAAATGACTATTATTTATTTGAATTTATTTTTATTAGCTCTTGTGCATCTTTCTTTTTCCTGTTACATCTTCCGTTATTACTTTGGAAGCTATGTTAGTGTTTTGGGAGGAGAAAGATAAATTAATAGCACAAATCTTGAATAAAGTTTTTCTTTGACAGTTGTTGAAGAAACCAATACTTACTTTCTGTGGAAGTTTTAAATTGTATGCTTTGAGCCAATCCAGTAGCTGGTGTTGCTCAGGGAAATAGGAATGAGGAGACCTGGGAGTAAAATTCTGTGAGGGAAGCTCAATCAGTTTTAGGGACAAATTATCAGACTCTGAACTGCATTATAAAAACAATGTGTCACAAGCTGGTATTAATTGCATAAGTATTTTGTAAATATGTGTTAGTGTAAATATTTCACTACATTATTGGTGTGATTCCTTGAGAAACATCCATTTGAAATTATTTATTTTATTTTTATAATTATTTGTTTGAACCAATGAACATAAATTGTTTATAAGCTGATCTATTGCAGTAACCATTTTTGTATTTTTGTAATTTTCAGGTTATACCTCGCTTTTAAAACATTTTTGGAAAATGTCATTTAAGTTAATGTTTATAAATCAGGTTTTAGAATATTTTTATTGTATATAATTGTATATGAATGGTGTCTTATTCTTGCTGTTCTCTTTTGTAGTTATAGGTAAACAAATTCCTACTGAACCTGTGAGACATTGAAAAGATACATGGTGCTTGTTTCTTTTCAAATTTATGTTTACAATGTGGTAATATTTTTTCTTCCATTTGCCTGAAGAAAATTCTTAAATACAGATCTTTGTCACACTAGTCTTCGTTCTTGTCAGTGTTTTCTGTTTTCTCTTGTTGTGCAGTAAAGAATGAAATGTCCTATCAATTTGCTGATAGTTCTGCTTGCAAGTGACATTATGTGTCCTTCTGTCGTATCATGTAAGATGAGATGCTTCTTCACTGCACTGCGTAACAAACAGCTGATCCTTTTAATGATAGCTAGCGAGGACTTATAAAAGATAAAACATTCTATGAATGGAAGCAAATGAAAAGCGTGCAAGTCTAGATAAACATTGCTGTGTTATCATGTAGTCATTCCTGGCGTGTTAGAATGAACACTTCTCTGTTAAGTACAAAGCTAAAAAGAGTATGAACCATTTATGTGCACATTGGCATCTCAGTCTGCAAGTATTTGGTTAGTTCTCAGCAGTAAGTCAGCAGTATATAATACTGCTGACCACATTATTTTTCCTTTTCTATGTGAACCACTTAAAATGGCATCTGTGCTGCAATGGCACTGTGGTGGACGAGATGAGCTGCCCTGAATCTTCATGTCAGAGGCTTTGTGGCCAAGTTGTTGTTCTACCTGGGAATTGAGGAGAGGACCTGAGGCCTATTCGCACTAGGGCCTCTGGAACGCAAGTAGGACACCCTGGGATGCAGCATTTGTTCTGCTAGGCCAGTGGTTCCATTTGGAACCACTCCGTCCCGTCCCGGGGTGGCCTACTTGCGTTCCAGGTGTACAGTGTGAAATCACACTTTACACCCATTCCCAGCTGTCCCGGGCCATCCCACAGCTGTATGGACATCTCCCGGACATCTGCAGGCCCCGCCCCCTGCTGCCACTATTGAGCCGAAATCAGCCCAACAGCTGCCAGGCCCGCACAGTCACCTTACCTTGCTGGATCCTCGCGTGACCTCGATAGCAATCTGCAATCTGTGCAGGTGTGTGCATTCCGGTAGACCAAACCCATGCTAACCCATCAGGTGAGCATGGGGCTGAGTTACTGGAGCGGCAGATTGATCTTGAGGCCACTCGAACTCTGAAACCCGGCCCTGGCTAGGTAAGGGGGCATTGTGCATGTTGGGGGGGATGGCGTGAACGCCTGGGTCCTGCTGAGCACCCAGGGGGTCATTGCCGGCTGCCGAAGTCTGACTGGGACTTCAGCAGTTGGCGGGATACCCCAGGTTGTCTCCTGCTGCCCCTTTCAAGGGCAGGGCGAGACCAGGCTGGCAGCGAAATGCTGCTCTGTGTGGTAGATTGAACTCACGCTGTCAGCACATTGACTCAGAGGTGCACACAATAGTAGACAGGGCCCATGCTGTCCATGGGTCCCATCTACCATCGTGCGCGTCCTCATTCCATTGCGCTGACAGCATGGGCCCCATCTACTACATGGAGCAATGTATCTGCCAGCACACTGGGGTGGATCTTTGGCATCAGCGGGGCTCAGCCGCCTAGATCTAGGTGGCTGAGCCCTGCGGACATCCTCCGAGACTACCCCCCCACCCAGGGCCGGGGCCTACCTGGGTACACGCAAGCAAGTGACATACCTCCTTGCCACCGTAGTCTGGACTGGGTGGGGTCCAGTCAGTGGCATTGTGTGTCTGTGTGCGCTACAGCCATCTGTGACAAATGTTCAAGACATTTTGAGGACAAAGTTGCTCAAGTTTCTCAGGAAATTGGATGCCACAGTTGGAAATAGTCAGAAGGCACATTCAGAAAACTGCTTCAATGATTCTGAATCTGTTTCAATTGTGGCCTGAGGACAAGAACAAGCTGCTTGTTGGGGTTCACCCAATGACCTGGTATGTGCCTCCTTGAGAGATGGAGTTGTCCTGCTGACTCTTAAACAGTGGTGCACCTCCTCCTTAAGAATACAGAATACAGAAGATTTAAACATCAGGAAGTGGCTAACATCATTTGGGAGCATGGTGTTAGAGAAGGTTGTGGATATACAACTGTAGCCATGCTTGGAGGAAACTGTCAATCTGACTTCAGGTTACAGGAGCAGTATAGGCAGTATCATGGAAGCAACAAACAAGAATTTGAGCATGGAAGCAACAAACATGAATTAGGTTATGTTGCTTTTTAAAATAAAAGAAACTGCAAAAAAAAAATTGAGCAGCCTTTAGTTGGCAGTAGAGGAGAGAAGGGCCTGGCATTCTATGGTCCATGGGATCACTATGCAACACATCTGAATGACTGTACAACACCACACACTACCTGGGGCTACCCTTGAAAATTGTGCAAAAGCTTGACTGCTGATAGGAGTTTCTGCCAGATACACATCATGCTGGTCTTGAGAAATCTGCACTGGCTATCAATTCGCTACAGCCCAGTTCAAGACATTGATGTTAATATATAAAGCCCTAAATGGTTGGTTGGTTGGTTGGTTGGTTGGTAAGTAAGTAAGTAAGTAAGTAGAGTATGAGTTATTATTCAAACTAGGATGTTTATTTTTCTTTTGTTCATCTGTAGCAAATATTTACTCACTTGTCAAAGGATCAGTGTGAATGTTCTGCTCCATGCAAAACAATTTGCTACAGACAGCAATTAAAAATGAACTTGACAAGAGCCAGGGCTTTGAGCTATCAAATTAAATGCAATTATTTACATGTCATTATTTGATACCTTTAATCTTTGCCAAGAAGCAGAATCAACACAAGGAATAATAAAATATTATTCCACATCAAAATATTCACATTTAAGTGCATAATGATGATAGTAGGAGGTACTTTCAAAGTCAAAAATACTTTTTGTTAAAAAAAGTTAATGTCTGAAGGAAGAAGAAGCAGCTTCTGAGAAGATGGGTTTAAAGCACTTGGCACCTCTCTGTAAAAGCAGCACTTCTATATTGTTGCCAAGAAAACTATGGTTTTGACCAACTTTAAGCCACTAAAAGTCAATCATCTTTAAATTATCCAACTCAGTTGCAGTTAAGTGTGTCTGTAATAGCAAGCAAACACTTCATTTGCTTTATTTCAGGGCTTATACAGGAAGGATGCAAGGTATGACAAAAACGTGCCAACTCTCTCCTGAAAAACCTCTGTACAAAGAATGTTCCATTTCCTCAACTAAAGGCTTAGACACACCAGTATATAAATGTCATCTTTAGTAGAAGAACAAGAGGGGGAGGGCGGGGAAGGATACGGGCTACCTGTTAAGTGAATAATCTCTCTCAGCCATCTGAAGCAAGAGAGGTGGTTGAGGCTATACAGGTGCTCAGAAGCAGTAAAAGGCTGGATTTGGTCCAAAACAATTGTAGTTGAATCCAGACAAGATGGATTTGCTATGTTTCACAGAGTCTCCCATAAAGGGAAGTGTTATGTTCCCAAATGAGTTGTTGTTCTCTGAAAAGGACAGTTGCAAAATCCATGGGTACTCCTGAAGCCAATTCACACTTGGCCTCTTAATAGACGCTGGGGTAGCTTTTGGTAAGGACCATCTGGACTTGCTGGAGGTGTTTTCAATCCAGAAAAGCCTGCTACCTTACCAGAAGTTACCCCAGGGTCTACTAGCAGTGCATAAAATCATGCATCACACATGTGCTAATTTTTCCTTACCTTTGCCAGCCAGAGGAGTGACCATTCACACTCTGCCAGGATTGGGGTCATCTGGGTTGCCATGCAAGTGTGCTGGCACCTCAGATGACCCCAGACACAACTGTGTGCACAGAGCATCACCACCACCATGGCAATGGTGCACACGCAGTCTTGCCAGGCTCCATGCAGAAGATGGGAGTGGCCAAACACAGCTAAGTCTCCAGGTGCATGGGGCTTGGTTTGGTATGGACTAATGTCCACAAGCGTGAATGCTAGTGCACACTAGCGGGGAATGCACTTTTCCCATCCAGCAGACAGGAAGCTAAGTGCAGAAATGCCCCTGGTTTCTGTATTGATGCCTGAACCTCCTGTGAAGGTAATGGCCAGAAGTGCTGATTTCCAGTTCCGAATGATTTACCAGCTACAACTGTTTCTGGATAGAAATGGCTGGCCCCTGAAAACCATTCCATAGTAACTCCCAGCCTGAAGTATTGCAATGCATGGTTATGAACATCTTTAAGCCACCAAGTGTCAATCATCTTTAATTAAACTCAATTGCATCTAGGTTTATCTGTATTACCAAGGGTAGCATCTTTTGGAAAACTTGGGTAAAAGTCTCCAGATTTTGTCCCTTTCTGCACTGGACCTTATTCTGGAGTATATCCCAGAATAGAGGCTTGCGGTTCCCGTGTTAGTGTAGACTACAGCAGGCCTGGAGTGGGTATCTGCTATAGTCTGGACTAGCATATGGACGGCAGCTCTCTATTCCAGAATATAATCTGGAATAAGACCCAGTGCAGAAAGGGAATTATTTATTAAAAAGCAAATGTGTACTGAATTTAGTAAGAGTTATTTTTCAAACAAAAATCTTCTAATTAATTTGTAGACGTTAGCAGAAATCACTATAAAATATCATTTCTTTCCTTTACACTGGTGTATGTGTGTGTTTTGTCTTAATAAATTAATGTGTGTTAATTTAAAGAACTCACCCAGTAAGGAAAGGGGTGTTCAACACTTGCATTTCTCAGGATATTCCTGAATTATAACTCCCAACATTCATCTCCCAGCATTGGCAGTGGGGCTGGAAATTGTAGTACAGGGACTTCTGGAAGGCTGCAAGTTGAGCACCCATGCCACATTTAGGGTCACCAAGTCCAGAGGCTGAAATAGTCTTTCCATCCCAGCTTCCTCCAGATATTTTGTATCTCACCTTATAAGAGTCTCAGTCAGCATATAAAGACCACTGGTTAATAAAAAATTCAAAATGTTGGTATTATGGAAAATTCAGCACCAATGCCAGTTCTTCCATAGCACTGATTCCTTGCCCCCATCAGCCAATTCTTCACATTACTGTTTCTGGATAAAAATGAAATACCCAAACACCAGCTAAACATAGGAAAAATACAAAGGAAAGTGGGTGAGTGCGTGGCTGATATCCAGGTATTTCAACCAGAAACAGCAATACAAAGAACCACCAGATGGTAGGGAGAAGTGAAAGCAATTGCAGGATCTAAAGATCTCATAATTTCCACTTGTCGTTGGGAGGCACCTCCTATTAGCAAAGTTCTCAGATCACCTAAGTCTAACTTTAACTGTTTCACATCTGGATGTTACAGTAGTTGCTCTCTGAGTACTATCTGCTGAATAACAAACATCAGGGGAAATTTATGCATCATTTGTAGGCATCTTGCAAGCATCTGTATGATCAGTGCTAGAAATAGTGCTGGACCAGACCGTCTTTTGGGGTGACAAGGAACTGTTCTCAACTTCCTCTTACACAGGTTGTTAACTTTTTGTTCATGATGCCTTAGTGCTTTGCTCATGAAAGATGTTGGCAGCTACTACTGCTTACGTATTCACCAGCTGTAATTAACCTTAGTATTTTGTTTTGTTTGATACCTATTACAAATTGGGACCATAAACAAGAGAAAAAGGGATGAGAGAGATCAAAAGCTTCAAAAGTGCTAAAGGTCAACCAATAAATGCCTTAGGAACAATATTTTTTTTTAATATGCTGAACCTGTTTCAACCTATGGCCTTTATCAGGAGCTATAAAATTAACAAATACTGAACATAGTATGAAGTATCAAGTACAAGGATAGAACAGCAAATATTACAATTTAAAAGCATACCTGTGCCACATATAAATGGAAGGAAATCCCTTTTTTCAGCTAGTGAATAGATTGCTTAGGTAATGGCTAGGTAAAGAAGAACAAGGTATAGGAAGATTTTAAGCTGGAGTTCTTTGTATGTCTAGCTACATCTTCTGAAATCCCTCCTTCTGTTCTACAGATAAAAGTGCAGAAACTCCTCCTTTCTATCTTACCTCTAAGAGCTGAATTTATAAAACGTACAGAGTCCAAAATTTGGATGAAGACACACCTTTCATCCCTAATAAAGTTTCTTGCTGCTTGTGGATACCAGTAACTGAAAGGAAAGCATAATTTTTACAGGCATAAGGACACCCTTTCCTGTCCCACTGCGTATTCCAAGCCTACATTTTAACAATGGCTCATAGCATCATCCCAGCACCTCAAGGACAAATGTTCTTTATTCTTACTATAAACCTTTCTTTTAAAACTTGTAATACGGTGCTTTATGTGATAGAATCACATGATCCACAGCAATCTTTGTCCTTTGCAACTGTTCTTGTATCAGCAACAATACCTACAGGCATCCCTTCTTAATGACAGATTAGTCCCCCTTCCCCTAAAAAGCTAGTTCACTGAGTCATGGCATTAGATGTAAGGAAAACAACACCTGAGAAGAATTTGCCTTCTAGGGTTCCCTTGGAAATACTATTAAGATTTAATTGCTATCTGTAAATAGTAGAACAGTTAGTCCTTTGAGAATTTTATGGATTTGGATACCATAAAATATCAGCCACAAACATGATGTTTAAAAGAGAATAACAAATCTTCAAACACTTACAGCTCCAGAACTATAAAATACTAGGAGGTCTGAATGCTCTTTGAATTGCTGACACACATAAATTACTTAAAGACAACATGCCTTTCCCCCTTCACCTGGCCATCAATAAATAGCCCTTCTAGGAAATGGTCCTTACATGTTGCAGACAACCTGTATCTAACTAAGGTATATTATGTGCACATTTAGAAGCTTTCAGTTCAAAGCTGGGAATGGAAAACAATCTGAGCACAAAAAGTACTATTTAAGATAGACATTTTATACAGACAGATTGCCAGAAATTGTCTTTTATGAATTTTGCAACTGCACTCTGGCAATCACTGCATAATTCTGCAAGCCAGGTTCAGCTGTTTCTTCTTTCAATGGCCAAGTGGTGTTCATCCTCTAAACACCAAACCCCTGTTTGCCCTTTGCTAACTGGCATGGTGTTATTATGCCACTCCAGTAAAGCAAAGATCAGAGGGAGCTGCACTTGGAAGGACTACTGTGTTCCCCAGCCGAACCTCCAGCGCTTCAAGTGTGAATGGTCTGCCTGAGATTGTCTCAGCAATGGCCACGGCAACATTTGCCACATGCCCAGCCATTGCCCTTGTGATCTCAATGCACTGCACAACTGTGTAGCCACAGTGGCAGCCACAGCACCCCTCACGGCATTCACACGAGAATGCAAATGCTGCATCCAGGACTTCACCAGATGCTTCTGGTGAAACTATGAGGGTTTTACTTCTCCACAGTTCACATTGATTGGGGCAGCTCATGGGCATTCCAGGTCGGTGGAGGTTGCATGGTGTGTGAACAGACTTTCCCAGAAGGTAAGTATGAAAAGGCCCTAAGGCACAGGCTGTTTTAAAAGTAGTGATGAGCACAGTAAGTCAGTTCTGCTGGAACAGGGAAATTTCCAATGTAGGAAATCGTGTTCCCAGTTCTTTAAAGCAAGATGAATACTTTGGCATTTCTTGACCTAAAGGTTTTTGTAATCTGGAGGTGTAATTTAAAAAAAAAGTGTTTTTAAAAATCTGTGCCCATTTCAAAATCTTTCTTCTGTTCACTGAACCGCAGAGGCTACAAGAATATGTTGGTCCCAGATCTACAGCTTATGGATTTGAAAATTATGCATCCTTCTGTTTTACATTGTTATTGAAGATACCATGCTGCGGAAGTTGCAAGTGAAACATTGAACTGAAACATTTCCATGATCCTGCTGCTGTTTATGAATCTGTTGTCCCTATCTTTGCATCAGAGGACCCATATCTGAGAACAGTCCATAATAAACAATGTAACACTTCATGTTGTGACTTTGCCTGTTATACCTAAGGGGGATGGCTATTCCATAGTCTGGGGGCTATCACCAAGACAGCCCTATTTCAGGTCACCACCCCTCTAACTATTGATGGTAGGCATCACCTGCAGGTAGGTAGGCCAAAATGGGAGATGTTTCAGATATTTGGGACCCAAGTGTTTAAGGTTTCATATGTAAAATTTAGCACCTTGATTTGGGTTTGATAGCAATTCGGTAGCCAGTGCAGCTCTTTTAAGATTGGCGTGATGTGCATCTGGTTAGCAGTGTAGCTGCTGAATTCTGCATGAGCTGCACCTTCTGAACTGCCTTTAAGGGCAGTCTTATGTAAAGCCCATTATAACAGTCCAGCCTAAAACTCACCAGAGCATGGATTACTGTAATGCGATCATCTCTCTCCAGAAAGGGCCAGAGCTAGCAAACCAGCCATAGGTGGAAGTAGGTGCTTCTTACCACCACCTTGACCTGCGTTTCAATCAACAGTGTGTACTCCAAAAGCCCTCCTGGAGTTTGCACCTCGAGACCTGGGACCATGTGACACAAAGCATCTCTTATCTGTTCTGGATTTAGCTTCATCTACTGGCCACTTGAACTAGGTATCATCTGCATATTGATGGCACCTCACTCCTTATCTCCTGATGACCTTTACGGGTGGCTTCAGATAGATGTTAAATAGCATGGGAGATAAGGTAAGCCTATTTTATCATTCTACCAAAGTCTTCTTTTAGGGATTATCAGATTCTGGAACTGAGTCAGTCAAACAAACAAACTCTTAACTGGTGGCAGCAATGAAATAAACAGGAAATGAGATGGAGGGGTCAGGAAATTAAAAGGGACCCCCAATTCCTACAGTCATTTTATGAAATGCTGCTATCAGATAATTTCTTCCTTGTTTTCTTTAGGTTTTGTTATCTTGCCTGAGTACTTTTGTTCTGATCCTATACAATGATTCTCGGAATTCAGGTAAACGACGTCCCCAAAACTAACGAACAAAAAATGTATATCGTTTTAGATCCATGGTAGCTTTTCAAACAAGCAAAACACAAGACATCAAATGCATTAAACATGAACATACAATCAGTGTATGTATTACCTTGTCTACAAAAGTTAACTAAATTACATAAGCTGTTAAGACTGTTTTGATCTAGAACACTTGTTCAGAGTATAGAAAAATATTGAACTGCTTGTAGGTTTGCACAGCTGTAACTAATTTGGCTTTTGTGTGTACTTCATAGGGTGTTTTTCCACTGCCACTAGATGTACCCATTAAGTACTTAATGGCATTTTTGTACCCATTAATGGGTACTTCTAGTGACAGTGGAAAAACACCCATAGTGATTCAGTAAAAGTATAGAACTTGATAATTTAAATATAAAATTATCTAATGACAATAGGAAAAAAGGATGTTCACACTTTGGGTGTTTTTCCACTGTCACTAGAAGTACCCATTAAGGGGTACAAAAATGCCATTTCGTACCCATTAATGGGTACTTAATGGGTACTTTTAGTGACAGTGGAAAAACACCCTTTATTACATTGTTGCCAAATGTATGAATTCTGCATTTTTAATGTCCAACATCGTAATATCCATGATGAGTTACTTTGTCCTAACTATTCTGTCTGCAAATGAAGCTGTATTTGAGTGACATGTGCAACACTTTAACATTTGAGCAAAGTTCTCTAAGGTATTTTAGAAGGAAGAATTTAAAACATAATTGCAGTATTCATCATCAGCTGCTTATGACTTCCTCCTGTCTTTTTTATTGTCACTGTAGGCTGTAAAATGCACACTAGTGCAATATCAGAACATGTGCAACTTGTTCTGGCTATTACAATTCATGCTAGCATCTTATTAAAAAAAAACAGAGAAAGACAAAAAGAGAATTTAATGAATGAGTACCAACAGTCTGTTTAATATAATATTCCAGGTCAGCTCTTTTCATTAAATAAAAACAACAAAAACCCTTCTAAATCTTAAAATGAAAAATAAGGAAACAGATTAAAGGTGAAAACTCACGGATGGTGTCTGTACCAGTGTATATTGCTATGGCTGTGTTTTTTTGTATTATTTTGGTGAAAGCAAGATAGTGGAGACACAGGAATGAACTGCCTTGCTTTCACACCACTGAAGCTGCCTCCAAACTCACTCCACACTGGGAGGTGGTTGTTTCCCACACTGCTGTCCTGCCACCACTGAAACATCACAAATGAAACCCCATCCCTAATGTATATATTCACACTTGTGCACGCATGTGAAGAAGAAATACAATTTCTGGGGTTGAAAGGACAGGACTTCATTGCCAAACATCACTTGTTCCCTCTCACAACTGACAACACCACAGTAAACTGGCCCAAATAAAGAATGCAGAACAAACCCACAAATGCTTATTCATGTCACTTAAGCAAGCAGAACATCTGTGATCAGAAGCAACACATTTCTGCATTGAGTACCACATGCCGCAGACAAAACGAAAGACAGACAACATCAACATACCCTTCATCTGAGATTCAGAAACATTTAGTAGCTGAGAATACTGACTAGATGGACCTTTACGATGCAAATTTCACAATTATGCATGTCAACTTGCTTGACTTTCAAAATGCATAAAGACTGTAGAGTTTAGCTTTGCTTAGTGCAGAATTTTAATACAGTATTTTTTACAGACTACAAATAACACTGTTATTATATCATATCAACATGTAGGTCTGCTAAACCCACATTTCTATAATTGTGTCAGCAAATAGCATCACAATGGATCATACTACTTTCTTATCAGTTAATAAAGTATAAAGTACAGAATGAAATAAAACCACAGATGACATATTATATACAGAGACATCCATGTATTTACAGCTAAATACAGAAATGTAGGTTCGCTGCTACGTGAGAATTCGGTAAGAGACTGTTTTGCAATAGCGTTCATTCCACAGGTAGCTTTTGGAGAAGATCCTTAGGAGACTGAGGATATCGGGTTATGAGGGGAACCCATTTGCGTCAGTACCTTATCTAGCCATTGCAATGGTCCATGCAAATGGATCTCAATCCAGCATGGAGTGCTTGTAACATCCTGCCGATGGTACTCTGCTCCCCAGCCCTATGAAAAAGGGAAACAAATGTCAAAGTGTCAGAAAGATGATGATTCTCCTTCCTCCAATCTAAATCAAACCTAATTTAATTAATGATTCATGCAGTACAACTGGTGATTGGAAAGAAGCAAAGAAGTTAGTAAGAGAAATTTGATGTTAAAAAATTATAGGTTGGGGCTTTTTTGAACTGCTATAATTTCAAGGCAGAAAAAGAAGAGTTGGCTTTTCTACACCACTTTTCTCACCCATTTAAGGGGACTCAAAGCGGCTGACAAAGCTTTCTAGTCTTTTCCCCACAACAGAACACCCTGTGAGGTAGGTGGGGCTGTGAGAGCTCAGAAGAGAGCTGTGACTAGTCCAAGGTCACCCAGCTGGCTTCATGGGGGAGGACAGAATCAAACCTGGTATTCCCAGATAAGAGTCCGGCTCCCTAACCACTAGACCAAACTGGCTCACCAGGTATTAAAAACAGAATGAAGACAAAATTGGCATGGAACCCACTGACTTAGGAGGCACAGAACGTGATTTATGTACCCACAATACTAAAGGAATTTATAAACTGTAATGTTTCAACTAATTTTTCATTTTCATATTCTTGTATTTGGTTGTTCTCTACTGGAAGATCTTTGTATATCACTGTGACTCTCTGTAAAACAATAAATATACTCTAAATGGGAAAGCTTCAGGAAATAACAGCAATAAATGTTTTCTTTAAAGCCGCTAGGCATAGCAATCTAGAAAATGAAGTAAAATCAACCAGATTTGCTGATTCAATAGCTCCCAAGCTTCTTAGGTAGTGGTGGTGGCCATGGAGGCCATGGGGCGGGGAATCTTAAGGCCATCACATTGTCGCTGAAATGTACAGAATTTAACATTTTACAACATCACAGTCTAGGATGCTACAGGATAGAAGAGTAAATTACTTGAGTTGCAGGATTTATAGATGCACATCTGGCTATTTCTCAGTTAAAATGATACAGCATTCAGCTTTGATACAGTTTTTGATTAAATTATCTGATCTTGAAGTATTGTCACATTAGTTGTGGTTCCTGTTGCTAGGTCAAATAGTATCTAGGTCATTAATTGATAAATCTTTCATTTTGAAAGCTGTTCCATTTTGTGAGTTAAAAAAAAGTTTTTTGAAACAAACAAAACAAAAGAAGGTGGAATTCTTAGTTCTGCAACAGTTCTCTGTCCCCCTCTGGTGGTCGCTTGAAAGCAGCATCCTGCTCAACTTCACGAGGTTTTTTTGTGCCTTTACAGACATGTAGAAAAACATGATTCAAGTAGAAAGGAATGGGTACTTCCCTTAATCCGGATCTAGTAGATCCAGATTAAGGAAAGTACCCAATGTGTTTCCATGGGTGGTCTATCACCCAATAGCAATGGATGCTAGCCTGCCTGCTGTGGAAACACCGGAGCACCTATTTGCAAATCCAGATCTACCAACAAGGGGTCTGCCTGTCACCCCAGATTAGCAAAGGCTCCAGAGTCCCTCTGAAGTCATTCTGAAGTTGCCTTTGGAGATTAGCACAGGCTCTGCAGAAAACCGCCTTTGGAGCCTTTGCTAAGCTCCAAAGGCAGCTTCAGAATGACTTTGGAGGAACTTTAGAGTTTTGATTTTTGGGCTCCCCCCATGGGTGCCCCCTCCCCCAAACTGCCTCTAGACCCCATTGCCCAATTGTAGCGGAAACAGGCTCTCTATAATCTGGATTTTATGGCTGAAGACCCCATTGTAGACCGCTTTAATGGGGTCTACAGGAAATTCGGATTATAGGTCCTGAAGGACCCATATGATCCGGGTTTCCCTAGCTGTGGTGGAAACAGATGTGCCCCTAATGGGCTCCATAGTGGAAATGGGCTCATCTGGCTCTCAGCCAAATGGGTGCTTAATGGGTGCTAAAATGGGTACTTTCTGTAGTGGAAAAACACTCCTGGAGTACCCAAACTTTATACCCTGAAAGTGATGCTTTTGAACATATTATAAAGATCCAGAGTCAGGCGGAATAGCCATGTTTGCTGACGACACCAAATTGTTCAAAGATGTTACCGAAAAAGGGACTGTGAAGACCACAAAGCAATCTTTGCACAATGAGGACTGTCATCAAAATGGCAGGTGCCATTCAATGTAAAACAGGTATAAAATAAAGCACATTGGAGCTAAAACTCCTAACTTCATATATCCTAATAAGGCAGGCAGTTCAATGAAAGTTAACACCATATTCATCTGCTACAAATAAGGCCAATAATATGCTAGGGATAATAAAAATGGTATTGGGAACAGAGATGCTAATATCGTGATGCCCTCATATAAATCTATGGTGCAACTTTAGCTGGAACACTGACATTGTGTGTAGTTTTGATTGCCACATCCCAGGGAAGGTACAGCAGAGTTGGAAACGATCTAGAAACAGCAACTAAGAATGCATCTGTTACTTATTCTGCTATATTTGGATATTCTAGAATAAAGCCTGGATCTTCTAGAATATTCAAATAAAGCGGAATAAGTAACTGATGTCTGAATGCAGCTCAGGATGAAGGAAAGGTTGCAATGTTTGGAACATAGCTGGGAAAGGATACAAGTCAGGAGGAATGATCAAGATGTATAAAATTATGCATGGTGTAGACAAAGCAGATAAGGCGTTTTTTGTTCCATCTTCAAACAATTAGAAATAGAAGTCCTATGAAACTGCTTCAGGTGCAAAAGCACTAGGCTTTGTTCACACCCAAGTTTTAATCCAGTTTCAGTCCACTTTCAGAGTGAGAGAGCACATCAGCAAAATGACTAGTCATTTTCTTTTCATTTTATCTACACCAAAAGGTGCATTTTCTGAGTTAGATAATGTCAAAAGAAAAGAGCTTTTCACTTCACTGATGTGTTATCTCAGTCTGAAAGTGGACTGAAGCTGGATTAAAACTTGGGTGCGAACGCAGCCCTAGAGTTGCTCAACTGCCTGATGAGAGAATATAGATTGAACCGAAACAGGGTGAAGAGAGAAGGAAAGCCTTAGATTTTCTCTTCTTAGTTGTAATTTTTGTGTGCCCCAAAGGGAAGGAAACTTAGGATTTAATTCTAGAATGACGAACTTCTGAGCCATCTTTCTACAGCATAGCAAATTAGCCAACACTGAAGTTAATGAGCTGCACAATAATGAAAATGTATCCTTTATCTTTTGTCCTATAATTACAGTTCAGTATTAAAATCCTCAAAATTGGTTTTAAGGCATTTTGGAAACTACCTGGAGAAACATACTATAGATCACCTTAGTTTTCCTACAATGAGAGTGGGAAAGTTTCTAAATTGCTCTTTATACAAAATTAAAGCCACTGCACATACCAAATTTATTTTTGACGAGACTGCTAGAAATCACGCCCCCCCCCCAAAAGGGTTGCTTTTCATTACAACCATGCTGCAACACACAGCATGAGCCATCTTGAATCTGAACAACAATACAAGTTTAATGGGACCTCATCCCAAATGAGAGTGTACAGCATTGCAGCCTTAATAAAAGCTCTTGGTTCACCTCAAAATTTCAAAATACTCTAATCAAAAGAGGATAAAAGGCTTCTTTTACATGTGGCCAAACTGCAAAATAGTAAGACTGTTAAAGCAAAGAATCCAAGGTGATAATGTATATGTAATATCTTCCACAAACCTTTGGTTACCCTAAGCTTTCTTGACAACACAAGCACAAAGTGAGCAATAGCTCTACTGAGTCTGAGTTCTACAACCCTTCCAAAGAAGGGGTAGACTAAATGAATTTCAGGTTCATCAGATTCACTGGGTGTTCACCTAGATAAGCATGTCAAAGAATTAGGTGCCCTTGCTTATAACTACACTAACACAGATATTATATTTGGCAACACTGTGGCACCCTATGTCTTTACCCAACTGAACAAAAACCAACAATTCTTCACTGCCTTCCTTCTGGAAGTGACAATCAGTAGGAAAAGGATCTCCAAGTTGATTGTGGCAAAACCAACAAGCCAGGATTCTGATCATTGTGCATTTTTTGTAGGACAATTTGTATAAAGGAGCTATGACACTCCATTCAACATCTGATGCAGGTAATAACTGCTACATGGCTGTTAATCACATAAAGTGATCAAGTTTCCTGTAATAAACAATAGGAAGATGGCACAAGCTGAGTGGCAAAACCTGGTCCCCATCACTTCCCCTCAAAAGGACTGGCAAACTAACTTCACACTGCCTAGGTGTGACCAGGGAGTCAGTTCACCCTAAGTTTCTGTTTTCCAGTTACACGAGAGATTAACAATGCCATCTTGCAGGCAAACTTAACAGAAGGAAGAAGTCCTTACTTTGACAAAGCTCATCCGGATGGTACACATCTTAGTTAGCTCATAAACCACCTCAAATCCATGGTTAACTGACTGGGCAAGCAACTGGGCAAAGAGCTGATTGTTGAAAATCTTCAAGCTGCAACCACTGGGAATCTTGCAGACAGTGGCTGGGTGGAAGCCATGCTGGTAATTACAGTTGCGGCTCTGCACAAAAATGCTGCTGTCGCTCACACACTCCGCATAGACCTCACCACCAACATAATACAGATGAACCCCTTGAAAGAGAGAGAAAGGAAACCAAAATTAATGCTATGCAAGAGCTGCCATGCTGGTTTTTTGTTTTATGTATACTGGGAGTGTTACTTGCGATATCCAGAACACAAAAAAGATGCCATTGTTAGATTACTAGTTTTTTAGTCATATTCTTCAGTTGTTCTGGATTCATGCAACTGCCATCCTGGCCTAGTTATACTGATGGAGCTTGATGGCAGTTGTGGTTCAAACTCTATGGTGGTCACTAGGTTGGGAAAGATTGAGCCCCTTTCTGCACTATGTTTTATTTCAAGATGCAGAGGCCTGCTGTCTGTATTAGCATGTGGAGGCAGGTATATATTCTGGAGAATAAGGCCTAGCATAGAAAAGGCCTGAAAATCGAAAATCCCATCCCAAAGGCCTGCAGTTGGGAAGTAACTTCTATCTGTATTGTGGACATTTCGAAGGGGGCATCAAATAAACGGTCAGGAGGAATCAGTGCTACAACACAGGTTCAGTACACTGTACCACCACCAGTGCAGGCCACGAGTATTCTACTGGACGCCACAGTTTGTGTCTACATGTAACTGACAGGAAGCACATCTCCATATCTCAGATCATCCCAGGAAAAAATAAGGCAAATGACAGTTTAATGTCCGCATATTCTTGGGATTCTCAACTAGATATCCTATCCTTCTTTGAAAATGTAGGAATGGTTTCATTTGAATAGATGAACAGTACTTTCGCTCACTCTCCACTGAATATGTAGTGAAGCCATTTCCTCCTGCCCTGACTGTGTAGGTCTGCTTCTAGGCTGTGTGTAAAAAAAAAAAAAAAAAATTGTATCTAGCTAAAACTTTCCATACAAACCTGATCAGCCTAGTGAGGCTAAGTTATCAATTGCTCAAAATGACACTTAATGCAACTAAAAACAACCAGATATATTTGGTAGTATTACACAGGTAAGCCCTTTCCCTGTCACTAGTTTCCTGCGAATTTTCTGTGAGTATAACAGCAATTTACAATTCCGCATTTCATGCCACAGTGTGATCTTCATCTTCCATCAGCCTCACCTAGCACACTCAGGGACTGTGTATATTTTAGTACACACCATCTAGAGGGCAGCATTCTGACCATAGATGAAAACTTGGAAATATGTTATGATAAAAATTCCTGACATCTGTGAGGCCCCATGAGCAAATAAACGAACCTGAGCTCAATATGTTTTCAGACCTAAGCATTACGCCTTATCAGCAGACCAAGATGTTTGCTCTTACCCTTTCCTATATGCCTCCTGGTATTCTCTATTGTAGAGTTCCTGTTTACATTAGACAGCAGTCCAAGGCAGAACCTGTTCCTATTGTTTGAGGGATCTGTAAAACCATCTATAAGTATACTTCTCGAAGAAGCCTGAAATGTCTCCCCCACTCGATTATTGAGTTCATAGTATGCTACTGAACACCAGTGCTGCGGCTCCTCGTAACAAACGGGCCGGAAATCTGAAACAAAAATCAGAAGTGAAGAACAGCACAGGGAAATAGAAAAAACAACAATTCTCTCTCTTTTATATAAGGTTCAGTCATGCCCACTGTTAGAAGGTTAATCTGTAACAACTTTTTTTGATCACATACACCATGAGTCAAACTGAAATCCAACCCCCATGCCATCTAACTCCATCTTTTTGTTGATGTTATTAATAATACAGTTTTATTATTGCAATATAAACTTTTGAATTCCAAAAGGATCCAAATACAGAATGGGAGGAATCTGGCTGAGCAGCAGCAGATGTGAAAAGGATTTGGGTGCACTAGTAGATCACAGACTGAACATGCAGCTGCAAAAAGGCAAACACTGTCCTGGGATATATCAAAAGGAGCCTTGATCCTACAGCATAAGTAAATATCCCTCTTTATACTACCTTGGTCAGATCTCACCTAGAGGACACTGTATCCACTTCTGAGCACCCCAATTTTAAGAAAGACTTTGACAAACTGGAGCAAGTTCAAAATAATCTACAGAAATGGTCTGCTGATTATGTCCTACAAGAAAGTTGGGAGGAGGCATGATCATTGTTTTCACGTATTTGAAGGACTATCATAGTGCAGAAGGATTGACCTATTCTCATTTACACAAGGAAGGAAGGACTAGAAACAATGGGATTAAACTGCAAGGGAGTAGCTACAGATTACGTATTAGAAAAAAGTTTCTGACAGTAAGGGCATTCCGTCAATGGAACAGGCTGTCATAGGAGGTGGAGAGCTTTCCTTTGCTGAAGGTCTTCAAGCTGAGGCTGGACAGCCATCTGTCTGGGATGGGTTTAGTGAATCCTGCATTAGGCAGGGGGTTGGATTCGATGACCCTGGAGGTCCCTTCCAACTCCATGATTCTATGATTTGCTATGCATTGTCAAACATATTACTTTGCATAGGACCAGCTTTACATTCTATGCATTCGAACTAAAATGGATTTCATCCCCAAAAGCACAGAAATAATTCTTTCACTTTCAGACTGATGACAATATTAATTATGGTGAAATTCTGTCATTACTGAAGAGCAGCAGAAAATGAAATCGTTCACTCTCATATAGGTGGCACTAGGTAAAGTGGACATCATTTTACATCACCCCTACTAAATGGCAAAGCATCAGAGGCCACCAAAACTCTTCTGTTAAAACTGCTCTTTTTAAGACTGTATTTACACTGGAGATGGGTATTCTGGATCGGATCTCGAATAAGCAAAATGTCTCAAGCTGGGGCTGCGCTGAGACTGTCTGTTCTGCATCAGCCCATGCCCTGGCTCTGTATATTAGAATCGTAAGTAAAAACACACAACAGGTATCAGCTTGGGGAAAGGTAGCGGTGAAATGACTACACCAATCTAGACAAATACTCAAAAATACTAGACAAATAATGACCAAAGACGTATTATTCAAGTGGTATTTCTCATTAGATGCATGCAAATCAGACACCTTCACTTCAGCAGCAAATCCATGCATTATTCAATTTGCGCCTCAACATACTCCCTTTTCAGACTTAATATGATACATGAAAACACTCTTATTTATACCTTCTCCTAACATGTTTTACTATAAATTCACAATTACTGTATCATTCCAACTACAGTCTTCCCCTCTTACAAATATTTTCTTACTACACGGTTTCCACACCTGTATATTTTGTCATTTTTTTCTATTGTGCTATTGTACTGGCAACCTTCTGAACGCACAGAGTTTTCAAAAGCACGTTTCTAAATATTTGTACTATTGTTGTTAAGTGTATTTTTAAATAAAACAAAAAAATGAAAAAAAGTTTTCAAAAGCACCCCAGGTTTTGTAATTTTGCTTTTGCTTGCAATATACATTCCATCAAACAGACTTGTCAGGGAGTATAAATAGATTACATTAGGGTTTATAACAGGGTGCTCTGACCATCCTTGTGAATATTTTTTTTTAAAAAAGTTTCAAAGGAGGTCAGTGGTGGCTTGTGAACAAGACGCAGCTGAGGAAGCAGTCCAGTTTGTTGGATGAAAGCTCAGTCTGGGGCACTGAAAAAGATGGCAGATGTTAAATACCTATCCCCAGATGATCTTTAGTTGGAACTGCATGAAGTATGGTATTTTTGGTTGGAGTTCATGTACTATCTATATGTTGTGTGATGTTTGTTGGATTTATGCCTTCATATATTTAGGACTGTGTTACAATATAGGGCTGTTTCTGTACTTAGTCAGCAGCCTGGTCCAAGTGGCTTCCCGTCCAGAATCAGTTCAAGAGGTGAGATCCCTATTCTGAATTAGTGGTAGACCTGTTTGAAAACATCTGCAACCATACTAACATTATCTGTTCCAGTCCAGACGCTTGGTACTTCAGCACCTGGTTCAGACAAAGGAAAACACTCCCGTAACATCTTTAAAGCCTATGCAATTTCATAGTTAATTTTCAAAACATCCAACATGGAGGGTAGGCATACGAACATAAGAGAAGCCCTGCTGGATCAGGCCACAGCCCATCTAGTCCAGCATCCTGTCGCATGTAGTAGCCCACCAAATGCTCATGGGCATCTCAAGCAGAGACAAGGACAAACCTTCTCCTGCTCTCGAGTCCCAGCAGATGACCTTAGAAGCGCCCTGGTTCCTCCCCCCCTCCCAGCCTGAAAGATGCACCTAGGCATTCGTTCTAGTAGCCAATGATACCCTCCACCCTTGTGCAACAGACAGGATGCATAAGTGATGGAGCCTGGGGCAATTGCTGGTAGGGGAGGGTGGTGCCTTGAGTGGAGAATCAGTTGTGTGGACTAGAACAGCTATGGTGCTTCCATGTTGCTCTCAGTGCTGGCCCAGATGGACTGTCTCTCTGCTGTTGCAGTGTGGTCAACATCTACTGTGCCTGGTCTGGAATAGGCTGCACTGGAATCGTTAAACCGCTCCAAGCAAGGTAAGTGTGCACATGGCCTAAGATTATTTCCTATCATCGTGTCTCTGGCAGATAGGCCGAGTCCCGAAACCCACAAAAAGTCACCTCCAGCACAATATATTTTTCTTAAGTCATTCATGGCAACAGATTTACTGGTTTTCAAACTCACAGATAAGTCCATCTTTGTTAAGAAACCTTTCCTAAAACTCTGCAAAACATACCCCCTGACTCCCTTGCATTTGTACTTATCAGTCTAACTGAATGGTAAGTGGCTCAAGCCATCAAATTACAGTTACAGCCACGAGAGAATGGTTAGTGTAAGAAAGGTCAGGACCAAAGGCTTGAAGATTTCAGATGGAAGCAATCTTGTTAAGAGTCATCTTCCGTGAAGGTAAAATGCTTGAGATTTTACTGTCAGAGACCTGCCAAACAGCTTTGCCCACGTCCTTCCCCCTAGGAAAAAAATACAAGAATTTACATACTTTCAGGTTCTTCATCAGCAGATTTACCTCCATTGGGCAAGGACAGTACTAACTGACTGTCCGCTATTGCATGTACAGGACGTCCATTGAGGTTTCCTGGTGTTTCCCTTGCATTGTACGGTGGAGGTGGGGTCTCAACTAAACAAAGAAAAGAATGACAAAGAAGAAAGCTACTGGGCATGTCACTCCTGTAACTAAGTTAAATACATGCATAACAAAAGGACACAGATTGACAATCAGTTCACACTTAATGGTAATAATAGTATCATCCGGTAAACCAAGGTGAAGGGGGTGCACTTGAAGGGGGTGCAGATAGTCAGTTTCACCATGCCAGACCACCATACCAATGCACTCAAGGCCACTGTCATTGGCAAGGCATGCATTTGCACAGCCACAGCTATGATGCCCCACCTTGCCCACCTGCAGTGTTCACAAGGGAAGAAAATAAGAACACCACATCTGGCAGCTCAGTAGGTGCTCCTCAGCAGCTCCTGCTGAAGCTGTGAAGCAGCAAAAACTGCTCCACAGCTTCTGAGGACTGGGGATACTCTAGGATAGAAGCAGCACTGCGCATGTGGATCAAGCGTCCCCAAAAGGTAGCTGTGAATAGGCCCTGAAACACTGGTTCTTTTCTTTTAGTTTGGGCCACAATATGGATAGCACTTAGAAAAGTGGTGGCCCACAGTCAAGGGCCATGAAATAGGTGCACTACATCAAGATGAAACAGAAAGTCTCATTCTAACCTCTTTTATTTACTGCATATGAGATCCCACTTTAGACAAGTGAAAATAAAGGCTTGAGGCTGCTCTTTTCCCTTGCTTTCTGAAATGCATAAGGCATTAGAGAGGAAGATTCTCTGTGGCTTTTCACACTTAGGCAATCAGGACAGCCCAGCATGCTCTGGGACAAAGCATCTGTACACTGCAGCGCTGCCTCCGTCCCACGGCAGCCCAGTGTTGGGCTGTCCTAATGGCCTAAGCCAAACTTAATGGTTGGTTTGTGTGTCTAACACTTACATTTTTATTCTACCTTGTATGTGAAGGTCTCAAAGCAGATTACACCCATAAAAACAAAAAAATGAAATGAACCCGTTTTAAAAATAGCAGTGCATAAAAATGGGAAAGGGAAGCTGTCTCCTCAGCCGGAGTCCAATGTACACAGGCGCCTCTTCGCTAATCTCTTGAACATATATAATGAAAGTGCTTGGTACATGACAGTGGAAAGCGGCTACCACCAAGAAGCCTTATCTTAGGTCCTCATCCCTTTTAACTACTGAACGGGGTGGTACAACCAAGAGGGCCTTAAGACATGGGCAAGCATGAGGCAGGTCTCCTCCTACTTGCAGAAATGAACTGATTGATAAATACAGTAGTGTTATATAGGATAGGGTCATGAAACCAATGACCCACAGTATCTCTTCTGTTTAGTTGGCTGGGTTTCTTCCCCTCTAAGTTCCAGTGAACTCAAGCCACAGCTGCCCCTGCTAATTTCCCCAAACTGCACTTTGATCTGTTGTGGGTAACTATTACTGTAACGTCTCTTCACCATAAGCCACAGTTTAGATCCATTTGAAGGGTGTTCAGAGACTATAGCCTAAAGCAGCTTACTTCTTACCTGTAATCTGATAAGGACTTCCAGGTCCAGAAGAACTTCCTGGTGAGTCAGGGTAGCTCATGTTGCTAGATGACTGAGAGAACATGTTGGGTGAGGCCGGAAAGGGGGGTTGCTGGAAAGAATCTGGGTACGTTGCATTGTGGGGCATCAGTGGTTCACTGTGAAGAGATGTATTGCGGAATTTGGCGAGGAGGCTGAGGTGTGGGTTATATTCGCTATGTCTTGGAACCAGCACTGGAGGCAACACTAGAATAAAAGAAAAACAAGATGCGGTTTTAGTAAGTGCTGACCTCTCCATCAACATTATCTGCTTTGATAATGGCTCTCATGGGGGCGAGTGGAATTGAACCCGTATTCCCACATAAGAGTCTGGCTCCCTAACTACTAGACCAAACTGAGGAAAACTCCCCACAAAACAATCAGAATACAGGGTCCTCTCATTACTCAAATGCCTGGGTAAGCAAATGGCTTCATATCAGGTCTAGTGGTTCAAATTTGGTCTTGTGGTTAGGGAGCTGGACTCTTATCTGGGAATACTGGGTCTGACTCCACCCTCCTCCATGTTAGCCAGCTGGGTGACCTTGGGCTAGTCACAGCTCTCTTCTGAGCTCTCACAGCTCCACCTACCTCACAAAGTGTTCTATTGTGGGGAGAACAGAAAGCTTTGTCAACTACTTTTCTCAATGGATGAGAAAAGTGGGGTAGAAAAGCCAACTCTTCTTCTTCACTCTTCTCTCTCTCTCTCTCTTTTTTTTTTTTTTTGCTTCTTGTGCTTCACCTTCTGAGTTTCCACTATGTTTCCATTAGATGTTTCTCAAGCAACATTCAGATGTAAGAAACGGGGTACTTCAGAGGCACCTTGTATGGCCTTCGTGTTCCCAAGACTGCTAATTGACCTTTTTTAAAAGTACCAAACGTACATGAAAAGGGAGAAGTGCTGATAGTAGTGTGAATAATCCCACCTCAATACCACCTCAGAGGTTCTATTCCCCCCGCCCCCGCTTCTTATCCCCTGTGTCTGGTTACAGCCACACTCTCATTCAGGAGAAAGCTGTCCAACCCATCATTCTTCACAGAGCAGCTTGCTCTGTTTTGAACTCCTGTCTCAAAATCACTCAGGACTGGAAGATTCCAGGAGCATGAAGCCTTTGCCAGTCCATTTCTTTCAGTAAAGCAAGGCAGCCCAAGCTAAAAGAAGCTATTGTTGTCAGAACTGTCAGATTAATCTGCCAAAGATTCTAAGCTCTCACTATTACAACACCTGGAAAATAACTAAGGAAACCACAGAAATCTGAGAAGGCCCAAGGCATGACTTTGAGCTGCACAGGGGACAAAATTTCAAAGCCGGGCAGAGAACTTTCCTTTTCCAACAACACAATGAACTAATGCAGGCAAATTTATTTAATTTTGATCTAGAAATTGCAACAAATTGCTGCTAATAGCGGGGAGGTCAAAGAGGGTACTTTCGGATCTCCCAGGAGCAGAAAATGCTCCACTGGGCATCTGGTAGCATTTTCTGTCAGCTCCACTAGTCCATTTGGGAAGGAACAAGAAAAACTGCTTACAGCAGTGATGGTGAACCTTTTGAGCTCGGTGTGTCAAAATTCACAAGAAAACCTAGCTTAACTCAGGTGCTGTGTCACATCTAGAAATATCCATAATTTTGTGATATTTGTGGATCTAGTAAAAAAGTTATATTTTTGATGTATGTATTTTATTAAAAGCAAAAACAAATAATTCTTTACATTAGTGACTTTTGTTGCTAAATCTTCCATTGAAAGTTGGTATTTTGTGCACTTCAAGAACAAGCAAGCACTACACGCCCAGGTGCCAGGATGGCCATGTGTGTCACCCAAAAGGGCTTGGTGTGTCACTTGTGACACGCGTGTCATAGGTTGGCCATCACCGGCTTACAGGAATGAAAGAAATCCTTCTAAAAGTTCTGAACACTATGGCTCCAACCAGATGGGGGGAATATAGAATCATTATGGCACTGTCATGGTGTGGTTGGCTCCATGTATCTGAGGCAACTCCACCATAGCCCTGCTGGTAAATAGTCATCATGGCTTTGTCCATCATGCATGCAGATGTCCATGCATGGGCGGAAGTACGCCCCCTACAGGCATTAAGGATGCCTGAATGTCCAGATGCATACAACAGCAAAACACATGAAGATAGCACCGGCCACAGCATTTTCTGGCTAGGAGGCGGTAATAGCAGAGAGAGGATTTCCTGCAATATCACCTCCTAGCAGGACATCGGGCCACCATTTGGAGGCTGCCTCTATTGGTTTCTCTCAGTACCCTTACTCAAAACTCAACATTTTCTGTTTACCTGAAGTCATACAATAGCCTGGTTGAGATCAATCAAAGCTTTTATCTGTAATAAAGTGGATATGACAAACCCCTTCATTTCCCTCTCCAATGCTACACTGCAATAACACTTAAGGATAGATTATATAGGTTTTCCATGGAAAGAGGGAGGTCATTCTCCAATCTGTGATTTTATAAGCTGCAAAATATAAATTGTACGAATCCTGAGAACTGATAAAATAGCTAAAACAACTTCTTGTGACTCCTTCTGCTACTAAGAGGAACGGGCCAAACCAGCCAAAGGTAATTAAGACTGCATTTATATGCAATTTAAAGAAAGACCTTCAATCACTCAGTGAGAGTGCCCATCTCCAGGTGCCCTTTCTATGAGGTTAGGAGGTTCTGGCTACTTTCCCAGCCTCCATAAAGGTATAGGAAGATTACAGGTGGACAAGGATTAATTTCTCTCTCCAACCTGGAAACTTGAAAAAACACATGAGGAAAAAGACAACTGGTATGGTCCAGATGAGTCCTACGGAGGGTAGGTGAGTAAGAAGGGGGTAACACCAGCATCACCACTAGCACCAGCAAGCCCAGCTGAGCTTCACTACACAGGCCCATTGCCTGATCGCCTGCTGTTTCCTGCCTAAGTCACCACTGCCAGCCTCAGTCACAATAAGCCAGTTTGGTCTAGTGGTTAAGGAGCCGGACTCTTACCTGGGAATACGGGGTTCAATTCTGCACCCCACCTACAGCTTGTGAGAATGCACCTATAGAGCCTTTTCACACTTGGCGAAAAGGTAAAGATGGGGGGAACTCCCAGAAGGTGCATCTGCAGGCCATGGAGATGCTTCTTTACCAGAAGTGGCTCCATGCATGCAAGAGTTTCCCCTGCTCTACCTCTATCCTAGCCGCTTGGTTGGGGTAGCCCAGCAAGCTCCCATTTTCACCTCTTCCAGGTGGAAAAGGTACAAACTGAGCACGTGACTGGGCAGAGCAGGTGCATTGAGTACCTTTGGGCATGGGGCAGGATATAAATATAAATATAAAAAATAAAATCTGGTTACCACAGCAATGGCTCCACGCAGGCACCTTGGCACCATTGCCAGGGCTCCACAATCACCTCCTTAATGGAGCTGATTTGCATCTCACCAACATGTAGGGAAGCACTGGTGATGTTAAGAATAGATCTGGTGTCCCAAAGTGTGTACCCTGGCTCTATCCCCTATTTTCACATTCTCAAGTTGTTTTGGGGGGATGTGATGGTGAAAAATGATGTAAGTTGCTATAGGGAGCGAACAGCTATTCTTTCTGTAAGAATAGCATGTTTTCTCTCCCCTTCCCCTGAGTAGGTGATGTCACCAATGTGTCTGTGTGTTCAAAAAGAACAATAGACTGGTCTTCTGGCAGCTGAGACTGAACAAGAAAGGGACCTAGCTTGCTCTGTGCTCCGTATTATGAAAGCCTTTAGCTAGGGAACAGTTTTCCCAACCTACATTTAGGCACTGTTCTTTTTGGCTGTGTGGGCTTTTAAATTGTCTGTTGTAACCCACCCAAACTCCTTTGGGCATAGGATGGGATAGAAATATAAATAAATAACATGAGAGGAGAATCATGTGCCAATATAAATGCCATTTGTGTTCCACCCGCTCAGCCTGTGTAGGTATATGCAAAAAGTCTTGTATAATAGAAAACAAAATCCATCTCCCATGAGCTGAATTCCAAGCAAAAGAAACTCAGGGTATGCTTAGACTACTAAGACATTTCCACCACTCACAGGTTGTGGTGCGTGCTGAATTGCAGGAAATGTGACATTACACCAATTCATGTTCTCAGCCACAATTAGCTTAAGTATAAATATCTACAAACA
This sequence comes from Aspidoscelis tigris stejnegeri, assembly GCA_023333525.1. Classification (NCBI taxonomy): domain Eukaryota; kingdom Metazoa; phylum Chordata; class Lepidosauria; order Squamata; family Teiidae; genus Aspidoscelis; species Aspidoscelis tigris. Next base: position 246,691,199 of record JALMGA010000001.1, on the reverse strand, counting down.
CTAATTTAAAATATTCCCATCAAAGAATCTTGAAATAGACTTCAGCAAGCTGGCACATGATGTATATAAATAACTCTGAAAGACATTAATTAGCATCATCATCATCATCATCATCATCATCATCATCATCATCATAATAATGGGAAAGTGATTATCATTTTGGAGGCTCTAAAAGAAACTGTGTTCCAAAAAGTGCAGCCCCAAATCCATTAAAAGAACTCTGGTGAGGATCCCTTCAACCAAAGGTACAGATCCAATGGTAGTTTTGACAACCATACACTAAATCCTTGGGAAACTGCTTCATGCTTCTTTCCCCATCAACAACATCTTGCATTGGATAGCAAAGAATCTTAGTCCCTTGCAATTTTATAACCAAAAATAACTTCAGCTTGTGTGAATCCATGAGTCTCAAGTTTAGTGGCGCATGGAATCTTCTTCCCTACGGGGCATTCTTCAAAAAAAAATATGTTGTAAAAATAACTATAAATGGCTTAGTTAATGGATGGAGATTCAGTTACAAGACTAATAACATTTTACACACTGGATAAAAAGAAAAAAAACCAATTTAACACAAGGCTATTCAACACCTTCTATTATCTTTCCTTTCTTTCTGTGGCTTTCTTGGAGCCATTTCTCCTACAGGACTTCCAAGTGGTTCTTTTTCTATCAAGTCTAGGTTCCAAATGACAAAGGGGAGAGAGAGAAAAAACACCCTAGGGTTATCACACAGAAAAGATGACAGCGCTCCCATGACCTTTTAAAAAGTACAGAAGAGGACAAGCTCAGTCTCCGTCCATTTGCTACAATATCGCACCAAAATCTAGGCACTCCTTCTGTTTCCAGTCCAGATAGGTACTTCTCCAGAAAGGGGCAAGATTAAAAAACAAACCAGGATACATAGCTGGCAGTCAGAACAGCCTAATTCCAAAAGACTTTGGGTCTGCGCTTCTGAAATGGTTCCACCCCAGTCTATTCACTAGCTTCAGAGGCAAGACCAACAAATTTAGGCCAATAGCATTACTACCTGAAAAGGTAATATGCTGTGTTTGTGCTGGATTCTTATATTATTGGTAGGTTTTTCCAATCCATAAAATAAGTTCTGTAAAAAAATAAAGACAACAATGACAAGACCTTCTATCTTCCTGGACCCTTCCTCTCAGAGGTACACACCTCTAAAGAGGGAGTCACACATCCATGGAAGGCAGATACAGGTCAGTCAATCAGGATTGTTGCTCTTCAATAGACCAACATACTTTGCTGTGAATTTATTAATAATTTATTAATAATTCCTAAAAGCTTTCAACAAACATTTATATATATTAGGAGACCCAATAATGTATTTCTTTATTACATCTCCTTTGACTTGAGTTTTAAGATTCTTTAACATTTCAGCACCCTGGACAACAGCACAGAGGAGGAAAGCTACAAACATGACACAATTACAAACCCTTAAAGTATATAGTGTAACTGCTTTTGCATCTATCCATCATCTCCGTGGCTTTCAAACACCTATAAACAAGATTATTTTTCTCCCATACAATACCCATTTAATTTGTTAACCCTTGACTGGGCAGTAGCCATGAACAGCCAGCTCCGACCCATCAAAGCAGCAAAATTAGAAATACATTAGTCTTTGATTTTACTTTTTAGGCTATCACTGGTCGTCTTTGGACAGGGCCCAAAGCTGGAACCTCTAAACCAATTCTAGGCTTTGTTACTTATGTGTGGTTAAGTTAAATTCATTTTATCACATGACTACAGCAGATGCTGGGACAAAGGCTAGACACTGGGAGACTCAAAAATCACTTCCATGAGAGCAAATAAGACAAGTTCCAAATCAAGCATCTCTCTTCTCCATGCAAACCTTTATGTCTGTTTAGAGCTGGAGTTTTCTTCCCTCCCTTCCTTTTTTATTTACAACTTCAGGACCTTTCAATGCAAGGCAACATAAATATATTATAGAAGTACATAAATAAACATTCGTTTTGATCTGTTGCTGACCAAAACATGCTTTGGGAGATCAGAGCACTGCTTCTTCTAGTTGACAGTCTGGCACACAGCAGGGGAAAATGACAAATGGTGAAATCCTGCAATAGTCGTGTAAGACAAACCACCTTAGGTTATTTTCTAATTTACCACTTATGATTCTAAAGTATCCTGCAATAATGCATGTGCGTAAATATATTTGAAAATTATGGAGCCAAACCTTTAAAATAATGCTAGCTAATTTAACCTGAAGGTTTTATTTGAAAAGTGAGGTTTGAGGGCCTACAGCAACCCAAATGAATTCTATCACACGACTATTCATCTTCACTCTCCACAGCCATCCCAGTCTTCACTTCAGCTACTTCCAGCCTTATCGCTGTTGGGTACCATCAAGTTAATTGTATGGGCAACTCTGTGCAGTTTTCTTGGAAGAGATACAGAAGTGGTTTGCTATTGTCTCCTTCTGGGGAGAGGCTGGGGATTGAACCAGCAACCTACTGCTTTCCAGGCAGTTTGCTCTGCCACTGAGCTACAGTCAATCCCTGCTCTTTGACAGACCAACAAGTTTCACATACTTTGCTGTGAATGACTGACAGAATTACCTGAGATACATTTTCCCAATCCCTCAAATCATGGTCAGTAAAACAACTGAATGAATCAATACCATTTCCACGTAACAAAATAAAATGCACCATCCATCCCTGAGAAATTCCAAGACCTTTTAGATTAACCAATGAGATTCTCAGCCAATAGTCACAATTTGATGCATTTTATCACTAACCTCTAATGCACAACTGGCTAATTAAATGCTAGAACACAAGTTACTAGGAAGTTGCAATAATTCTCAGCTGACCCAATGTAGTAGTCCCTGCTCGGCTTAGTCTATATGGCCCTGTTATCAAGTCAGGTCCATATGTTTAACAAAGCATTCTATAAGTGGTATTTCATAATGACTCCATGCAAACTCCTCATACCACACTCTATTTCCTGAAAATTGCCCTGGCATTACTAGCTTCCTGTTTGTGGGCTTTTAAATCCTCACTTGCCAATTTGTCCTATTCTGGGCACGTGTAAGATTTGGGCTTGCAAAGCTTTTGAGCTCTGAAAACCAATCACGCTCCTTTTACATGATGGCTGTATTTCTACTTACTTTAGCTCCTCATTCATACCTGGATGTCCCCCTCATGGCCTTTTCTGAGCCAAGAGGAGATGGGATGTAGTGTTGCCACATCGGGGAGTGTTATGATCACTGCAAAAACCCATGCAAGTTTTGAGCCACCCACAGTTTTCCTATTCCCTCCCCCAAACCTGTTAAAAGAAGATTTTTGTTCACATTTTCTTTTGTTTATAAGCTTGAGAAGAAATGAGGAAGGCACAGTGGCCTCAGACTACAGCCTTCATGTAAGGGGATGTCACTGGCTCACAAAGTTTATTAAGCTCAAACCTTGCACATGTGTAAACATTTCTCTCCTTTTTGCACCTGAGATTCTGTGCTAAGCATGATATCTACAATGAGTTGTAGCTTCATCAAACTGACAACAGAACTATCACAAAAACGCTTAACCTGAGCACCAGCAAAAACACTGCTAGATATGTGTGAAGTGGAACTAAAAAAAAAATCCTGAGCTAACAAGGGAGCCTTGGTGCCTCCAATATCAGATCTGACTCTTAGTGTAGTGCTTGATCTGACATCAGACAGAACACTCAGGCATTCAAGAGACAATATACATATAAACATGGCAGCTTCTCTGGGAGAATGAACTGCAGCAGAGATCAGGACATAATAAACTATGCAAGGAACATACAGTCTTTCACCTGCTCTGGTCTGGACTACAATTCATGCCGTTCATATAATTGGCAATGATGGTTGAAGCTGGTGAAAGATCTATTCACCTCTGAAGAGCACCATGTGGGTTCAACCTTTGGCTTAGATTAAATGTTATCTGTTAACTGTTATCTGCCAAAAGTTAACACAGGACTTAAACAGGATAGTGTTACTTCTTGCCTCTGAAATGAAATAATTAAACTTGGTTTCTAAGACCACCAGATTGATTCAGCAAGGTTACTTCTTCTCTACAGTGCAGAAGCTAAGCTACAGGAACAAAACTAACCCTCAATTTCATAAGAACATTACCCATTTCATTTCTTGAACATTTTCATGGTGAGAATGTGATCTATGAAACCAGTAGTAAACGTTTATGAAAATAACTTGTGGAATATTTTATTTACCTGGGGTTTCCACACGCCGATAATGATAAGGATTAATGCACACTTCCTTCTGCTTTGAGCCAAATGGGAATTCACAGCACTCCAAGGGCTTTAATTCGTGGTGGGACTGAAGATCAGGCCAGCGCCACACTCTGCAGTAAATGACATGGGGTAGACCTTTGCGATGAGAAACCTGCAATCTTCCATCTAAGGAACGTGGGATGGTCACACACTTACTGGGCTGTCCAGGACAGCTGAGCGCCCTCTCCAATTCCTCCATGGCACCCTTCTTTTTCTTCAGCTTCTTTACCAAGGAGTCCACAGCTTTCTCTGCCCACTTCTCCTCTTCATCTCCTTGCTTCCAGCCCAGCAGCCTCTTCACAGCTGGGCTGGTGAAGGAGAACAAAGAACTGATAGGAGTGCTGGAGTGCATATGAAATGGAGAATTATAGCCCAATTCCAAAGGTGGACCCAGGTTTGTGACTCCCCAATGCTCTCTCCCTCTCTCTGCTGTTTTGACAAGATCTGAATCTTTGTACTGAGTCCGCACCAGCCTTGACAATCTGTATGCTCAGGGTTGCTGGAAGTGCCGTGTCTCCGGTGTCTTCAGATATCAAGCTATTCTGCAACAGAAAGACAGAGACTGGTCAAACTATACAAATTAAACTTAGTTATTTGCAATGACTTAAGTCTGAAGAGGAGAAAAAGAGGGGAGTTCCTATGATTATTAGCAGGAGTTTACTTATTTAACAAATTTATAATTCTACCCTTCACCACAAGGTCTCAATGCTGGTCATAATAACAATAGGTCACCTAGTAGACCAAGGCTCCCTTACTGGGACTCAAAGGTACCTCCAGTCAGAAACCTTCTGATGTCACATTCTCCATAGTACTATTGGAGTCAACAACAGAGTCCTCTGAATTAAGGCCCTTTCTTCTTCTGGGCCTTCTTCTGGATTATATCTTGAAATAAGGACCAGCTATCTGCACTTTGGGATTTTTAAATGAAGAAGCAGTATATAATAATTTTCTGTGTGATACATCTAGTGAAAACTATTCTTTCTGATCCTAAAACATGGCTCACTCTAGATCTTGCCCTTGCCCATTATTATGAAGAAAAGCATTCCTTTAGTGGAAAAAAAATGCTTCAACTATGCTAGATCTCTTGCTGTCAACACACGCCAAGGTGACATACATTACCTTTTCCTTTGTGTACTCAAATTACTGTGTTATGTTCCACAGCCTGCCATCTCTGCCTCCATTAGGATAGTCTGAGGCTCTGCGTGCACAAGTGTTGAAAGGGTGAAATTTGTCCCAGGACACCAGCCATTGCGGACCTTGTCACTCTGCTACAGCCACATCACTCTCTTCTGAGCTGAAGTGACCTTCTTCCAAGTCATAACCATCAGTCAGCTTGGGAAGATATACCCTTTGGTCCTTTCCACTGTACCTCTGAAGGATCTCCTATCCCTCCCTTTGGAGGAAACTCATGGCTTCTATTACTGTTTGCCCACAGTGCTTTCCATACCTGCATTGCAAAACCTAGAGAAAAAGGGACCTGGAATTGTGAGGGCACAGGTTCAAGCAGTGGTGGCTGGTGCCTGCTGAGACAGGAGGCGGCAGAAGATAAGGCAAGCAATGGGAAGTGGTACTGTTAGATTAGGTAGAACTCATGATAGGTCTGACATCTTAATGCTGCAGTGTTACACTCACTCACGTGAAAGTTAACTTCACTGAACACAGTGGCTTATCCACACACTGGACACTTCTGAGGTATGTGTACAAGAAAAAAGTGCCAGAAATTACGGCAAGGAGCTACTCACTTTGCTCCTATGGGATTGACTATAATAAAAAACACACATAACGGAGAACCCTGCCATCCAGGAGACTGGGGAGTATGAATGTATCATTTGTAACCACACCAGATATATACAGGATGTATTTACTCCTGAAGCAACACTGTGTGGGACCTGACATTTTCCAGTTCTTGAGTGTGCTGCACTTTTCTCCTGCTGTTCTGTAGTTTTTGATGGTGTTCACTCAGACATATGATGTGCTGATTGCATGTATACTGGGAGCACACTGCAAATTATAAGGCACCTGTTTAATTCCTTAAACATTGCAAAAGGGTGGGACTGATGTTTCTTGACAATTACAACTCCACTGTTGATTCTGTATCACACACATGATCAAATTTGGTTTATTTTTATTCGTAAATCACTTACGGAGCCCCATGTGGGGGGAAATTGTATAAACGGGAAATTAAATAAAATTCCTTTTAGGAGACACATTTTACGAGGCCTTTCTACATAAATCAGTCGTCTGTTTCAACTGATGGAAATGTGTACTCTGACTCTTAATTGGAAGCTAGCTCTAAGCCTTGGAAAATTAAGTTACAATAAACATATACTTCTGGGGGCAGAGAAGAAATGGTTCCCCTTTCCAATGTGTGGCCATGAGTAAATATTTGTGAAAGCCTCAGACCCATAAGATGAGTTGTTCTAATATTGCCTTCTCTCAAAACACAAGTTATTTATGCAAAGAACCAACTAAAAACTCCTTCAAAGTGGTGCTCCATTTTTGGTTACCATTTTTCAGGGATGAGGAATGCTGAGGTCTGAAATATGTCTAGAGTGGCTTCCAGTTGGCAAGAGGCAATGCAGGATCTAAACAAGATCCGCCATTTGCAAGGAGCATCCCCATGCTTAACTTCATGTCTGTCTGCAGCTTCCACAACTGATCTGACTGGGGCTACCAGAAGCCAACCAAGTGCCTGCCCACTTCCCTTTGTGATTGTTCACATGCTTCGCTGACTTCTGGTAGCCCCAGTCAGACCCATCATGGAAGCTGTTCACCTGACAAGAAGTTAAGCAGAGTTATTATTGGAAAACTGGCATCATTGTTGAATTTCCCATAACAACCACAGAACAGGTTTTCAAAAGCTTAAATCAGGACTATTTTGGGAATGCCAGGAGAAGATTGCGGGTTTTACTGTATGTCTAGAGACAGTCTAGGGCACTGGGGGAAATGATTTAAAGCATGAACAGAATAAAGCACCTTTCAGAAAAGTCAGCATACATTATTAAACCGCATTTCTGAAATCTATCCAGAAGAAAACTGATACAAACAAGAAGTCCATGTGAGAGGTAGATATTACTCATTACAATGTAAAAAAAAAAAAAATCCCAAAGCAGACTGGAAGCATTTGCCAAACTATTCTCTCCAAGTCTTTTCTTCCTCTGCTGATCTGGGATGATGCAATGAGATTGCTCACATCAGACCACCCTGAGCTCTTGAGGGAAAAAACTTTGGGATCAAATGGTGATAAATAATACAAGGGAAAACACTCAGTGGTGCAGCCACAGTTCCTTGGAAAATTCTTGTCTCAGTTCCTTGGTTGCATAAACGCAACTTGTTATTCAGCACTCTTAAGATGAAATGCTCCCTTTTAAAATGCCTTGCTCTTGTTCCTGTTTGAGTGATATGACTTTAATCAAACTGGCTACGGAAAACAGAAAGCCTGGAAATATGGTATACTGAAAGGCCATTAAGGGCAGACACTGGCACAAGGACAACAGCCTTTCCCTCCAGGATACTGTGTCCCACAGTGACTCAGCAAGGAGAACTAAAATACGTCATGCAGATAACAGCACCAGGAAGAAATAAATGACAGCAAGGAGAAAGAAAAAAATATATTAAACAGCTTAAGCAATACTTGCTACTGCCATGCTTTCAAAAATTATCTTCTTACAAAAATGGCTTAAGGCCTTGGAAGAAGAAGCAGTTTTCCTTGTTGCTACTTTGATGGTACCAGAGGTGACATGAAACTACTTAACAGGAACAGAGTTCAGCTTTTGGCACACTGCTGAGAAATTAATCTTAACTTTTAAGGCACACTGGCTAAGGGGATGAGAAATACCTCCTGACTAAGTAAGACACAATTTGGTACAATTGGTACTATTTTACTAATATATATTTTTAAGAAAGAAGCTACTGGCTGAAAATGGACGGGGGGGGGGGGCAACCTACTAGCTACGCTGTCTCTCCCAATTCTGCAAGTACTGGTGTTAACTGGTGAAAAGGATCAGGAAATATTGTTGTGAACAACTATGTAACAACCATATGCTGAATTTTTCATTTTTAAAAGTATATTATTGTTTTTAATATAGATTTGTTTGTAATTTGTTGATTTAAAGGTTGTTTACCTGCCCTGAGACCTTTTGGGTATAGCGCAGGACAGAAATACAAATAATAAAAAAATCACATGTAAAAAATGGTGCTAATTAGGAACATCAGGAGCACTGTAAAAGTAGAAAAGGGATTAAGCACTATGACACCACTTATTTCCACTCTTTTGCCATGCCACTGCTGCAGGGTGAGAGCTTCCCAGTACACTTTCTTTGGGTGCATAAGTAGAGACTTGTTTTTGCAAATACAGAAATGCCGCCTGCATTTGCAAGAACTGTCTTAGTCAGAAACATCATAGCCGGGGAACAGAAGCTTCCCTTCTACAATGTCTGTACACCTGGAAACAGCAGCAAGTGATGGAACACCACACCACCACTTTTCTTGCCACACTTCTCAGCGAGACCTGCTATCATTTGGGTCCTGCATTTACCCACTTTAGAAACAAAATGTGCCCTACAAAGAAGCAAAAAACTCCATTAAATGAAATCTGTAGGCATTAGAAGTGCTTATTTTAATGTCTCCTTGTACTCATCTGTTGTCTCTAGTGCTCTTAGGCTGTACAGCCAGCCCCAGTTAATAAGTAAAACCAGAAGACAAAAGAACCCTTGTGTTTAAAAAAAAACCCGCTAAAAGAAAAGTCAGGAGAAACAGGAAAGTTTGAGGATTATTTTCTTCCATATCACCAGTTCTTATACTACCATGTAGCTCTGCCAAATCATGAGGTAAAGAACTTCCATGTGCTGGATTCCTTATGACATTTTTTCCCCAGAACAAACCAGAGGAAACTGCATATGAGATTTGCTAATTATCTCATGCAAATTCTCATCCCTCTCCCTGTATTTCTGGCTTAGAAGAAATTTAAAAAGATGTGAAATCAACAATTCCTTTCTAGAGTTTATCTATGTTCCTCAGAAACAACAAATGCAGCATGATCCAGGCAAAATAATGATCCACATATCCCATCTCCTCTCTGTTTATCACCACAACATCCATATGGGCTAGGTAAAGCACCTGGCCCAGGCAGCTAATCAGCTTTCCCAGCCAAGTGGGATTCAAACCCGGGGATTCCCAGGTTCTCAGTCCACATTCTACCCACTGCACTGTTCCTGCTGCTGTTAATCAGCCTTTCCAACAGCATATTTTTAAAGGAAGGAGTAGGGTATAAATACTTTAATAACTAGCTGCATGGGTTTGGATGTGCATATAAAAAGGAAGCGTGAACCTTTTTGTTTTTCATTTTCAGTGTACACAGGGTGTTCTTTAATTATGACTAACCCAACCGGGTGTTTTTCAGGACAAGTAAGATATTTCATTCTGACTGTGGCTTTAATATCTGGATCCAAAAAGGCTGCAGGATGATGTCATGGGACTCAATGTCACCAAAAGTGCCAAATCAATCCACAGGCCAAAGAGAGGGCTGTCTAGACAGATGTCACATAAAATGCTCGTACACTGTTAAGAAAACAGGAGAAAAGCCTACTGTGTCAATCCTACTGTAGAATGCTAAAGAATGGCAATTTAGAGCCACCCAAGTACTGAAAGGGAGCAATGTCTGCAAAAACTACTCCTACCCTGCTTGGGACGGTGTTCTTACTTCTTGTTACATCACCAATCTGGATGGTACTTAAATGCAAATCACAGAACACACGTACTGCAATTCAACTTGCAAGATACCATGTTCATTTGGTCTGAATTTATCCAATACAGCACACAGCCTGTCTTTCAAAGAGATGTTCCACACTCTGCCACTAGCATACAGGACTACTAACTGGGACTACAGATAGGTATAATGTGTACAGGACCCCAAGAAATACAATTCACGAGGCCTGCCTGAACATGGAGATTTTGTACTATACTTAGGTCAACTGACCTTTGCCCTTGAATACTCCCCTCTCTTGTTGTCTTATTTCCTCTCAGTTCCCTACATACTTCCTTTTCTTCCCACCTTCCCTTCAGAGAGCTCAAAATAGCAAATAAAATTCTTCTCAGCCCCTTTTTATCCCCACAACAATAAGTTTCATTGCTGAGAAGGAATCCAAACCGGGTCTTTCAGGTCCGAGAGTAAAACACTAACCACTACAATAGACATGAGTGGCCCAGCTCCCCTTCTCTCCATTTCTAGAGTTCTTCCATGGACCTTGTGTTCAGAAGCTCAACATGCTTTTCAAAATATGACCCTCTTTTATTTTGCATAGCCAAAGCTAGAGTTTTTCCAGTAGTAATGTATGGCTCAGAGCTGGACCATAAATAAGGGGGAGGACTGAAGAATCAACGGTTTTGAACTGTAATGCGTGAGAATACTTTGAAAATGAGTCAATATTAAAGGAAATCAACTCTAACTGTTCATTGGAAGAACAAATACTTAAGCTGAAGCTCAAATATGTTGGACACATAATGAGAACACAGGACTATTGGGAACGCGATGATTCTGGGAAAGATTGAAGGAAAAAGGAGAAGGGGATGGCAGAAGATGAGATGGGTAGTATCATGGAAGTCACAGATATGAGCTTGCTCAAACTTTGGGAGACAGTAGAGAACAGAAGGGCCTGGCATGGTATAGTCACCAAGAGATGGGCACAAGAGCCTGAGGGGGGAGGACAGGCTTTCAGAAAAACACAATCTGTCCTACAAAATATTTTCTTTTTCCTTCTTCCTCTCAACTCCTGTCTCTTATTTTTTGTGATAAGTTCCAAGAGACAAACTCCTGACCTGAACATGATTCTTGGGAGAATATGATTCTTGGGAAAGAATGCTGGGGGAAGGCTTGAAAAAGCTCCAAATGAAAACCCCACCACAAAATATTCATCTGCTTTGATATCAAACAATTCCTGAGGGACAAAACTCCCAAGCTCAAGTTGCCTCAGCTTTCTATGTCACCTATTTCCTCCTTTCCTTTCTCTGTCTAATGTAAGTACCTTTTCTCCACAGTCCGTCCCTTTGACCTCTACTCTGATTTATACAAGAATTCTTTTGTATCTAGATGCGAAACACTCAGCTTTGGAAAACAATTGCAGCACAGAAAAGTGTGACAAAAATAAATCCAGGTTATTCTCTAACAAAATACACACCTATAACCCTCAGGACAAATTTATTAACAAAGAGGGAAAAGGAACTATACAAAAGAACTTGAATTTTTTACTTGCCAGGCATAGGCTTTATTCAGGCATAACAAAAGGGACAGATTGGAGCTGCCTCAGAGAAGAGGAAGACGCAGAATGGTGGGTGAACGATCCCACCTCAAAGCCCTTCTCTAAGCCACTTCAAGGCAGCATCAAAGATGCTTGCCTTTTGTTGTTGTTGTTTGTGCGATCACAGCCCTTTTTATTTATTTAAATGTTTGAGTGCAGAGCTGATAAATGCATGTAGTGTTTAGTTGGCTCAACCTTCACATGGGTTTCCACAGAATTGCAGATTTGGCATTCTGGCCCCTAGTACCGCTTGGCAGCACCTGTATTGCCTATAACCTTACAAGCTAAAAGGATAATAGCCACCACTGTATAAACAGCAACCAGCTTAGATAGCTTTACGAAAGGGTTATTCAAATGTATGGATGACAGGTGTATCAACGGCTACTAGAATGGATTCCTAGGTACTTAGTCCAGTCTGGAGGCACAGGCAGGATGCCTCTAAGGCCATTTGCAAGAATCTGAAAGCAGGTGGCGGTTTTGCCCTTGTCTTCTGCTTGAGATGCCCAGAAGCGATTGGTGGTGACTGTGTGAGACAGGAGCTGGACTAGATGGGCTGTGGCCTGACCCAGGAGGACTCCTCCAGTTCTTATGAGAAAATTCCATGTGTGTGTTGGTATTTTAATGGAAGAGGCTACTGTGTCTCTTAAGAGCTAAACAGCTGACAACTCTGGCCTTTGGCTGAGGGAGCAATATCCCTAATGCAGCCACTGTCATCATTTTAACTAATTTTTATCTGTTTTTATACTGGTTTTGTTGTGACCCACCCTGAGACCCTTGGGAATAGGCCAGGATAGATTAAATAGTAATTTGCCACAGGCATTTCTTTGTGCAAAGGAAAGATATCTCAGTGGCATTTCAGTCTGTTAAATTTCATCCTTAAACCAATAATGTTGTTAAACTACAGCTACAAGACCACCACTGGCCAAGGCAGGACATGACCAGTTTCATTGTTATTGCAACAGGTCCGGTGTTCGTAATCAGAGTTCTATTTTTCCCTTATGAGGATTCGAACTTTACACACAGGTTGTAAGATTCTATAGCTCAAGTGTCCTCCGTAGATGAGGAACTGGCTATGATTCTCTCTGTAGTAGAGCGGAAAAAAAGGTTTAAATACAGCTCCCTTCATTCTTGACTTTGACCACCCTAAGTAGGAATGATGGAAGTAACAGTCCAACAACATCTGGACACCTACCCTTGGGAACTTCTGGATTGCCCTATTACAACCTATGCAGTCCTGTTACTGGTTTGAGAATATCTGTTTTAAGTGACTTATAATTAGTGTTCATTAGATGCCTTGTTTTAATAGATTTCCCCATAAGGACCAGCAGATTATAGATGGATTTTCCTTTACTGTAAGAAACATCCAAAACACTGTAACATCTCACAGCAGTGTTAATCTCAGAGAACACTGCATGTACCCGCCAGATCCCATTCTCAAACGTATTGAGTCAACAAAGATCAATAATCACTTCTTCACTTTAATCAGATTGTAAAAATAACCTCACATACTGCAAACCATCAAACACCCTTTCCATTCTAATCCTTATTCCAGGTAATAATCCATAATAGAGATCTTCCACACACACACCGATGCAGACTATGACAGGCCTTGCCAGGAGCAGCCATAGTCTATATCAGGTCCCTAATAATCTGGAATAAGTCTGAGTGGAAAAAAGGACCAGTGTGGCGTCCTCTGCCCAATGCTGTCCCGCCTCCTGGTATTTACCTCAGTATCCCACTTATTCTGTATACCCAGGCTCAGCGTTGGCAGGCATACCCTGCATACCCCCCTTCCTGTTTCTAGGATTATAAACAGAAGGCTTTTCTGCCAGCAGCCTGCTGGACTCTCTATTTTCTTTCTTTCTCACTTAAAGGCGCCTTGCTCCTTTACTCAAATACTCTGCTATAGTTTCAAATTGAAGCCAGCACTCCAGCACACTTTAAGGAGAACTAAAGAATATAGGGTTTATTGGAACACTCTTAAATGGCAAACAATCTTGAACTTCACACACACAACTCTGATGTACTTTCAAGTCTAAATAGCACGCAAAGTAATCAGGACTCTCAAACCAAGTTCCCCTCAAGAGAGCCAAGAGCCTGTTTCTTCCTGCCAACCCTCCTATGAGTTTTCCCCAGGAAAGAACCAGGAACACTCCATGAAGGAGCTTATATAACTTCCCAGTCAAGCTGCTGGCAAGCTCTCATTGGTTCTCGCAAGGAGCCAACTTCTCCCCCCCCTTCCAGCCCCGCCCACTAACCATCCATCAGCAATACAACAGGGGTTAAATTTGCACTACATAATACTAACCTACCTTATAACGCAGTCATCACAACCAGTTTTACAAAATTCTTCGAATGTTACAGAATTCAATTCAACACATTATTTACATCATTATCATTTCAGAGGACAAAATGTATTTTAGGCCATGAATCCAGGAAGCTTGTTGAAAGAGAAGCTCTCCCATATTGAGTTACAACCTGAGTTTCATTATTCTGCCTTACAGGATGGAGAGGGGAACAGGACTGCGGTTACTGCTCACTTTGGAAATAAATGGAAAAACCATACTGTGCAGACAAAATTGATCCCCTAGTGACACCGATTTGTTCTTACAAACTACTGCAGCTGAAATAAAACAAAGACCCAGCATGCACAGTATACACAAATAAAGGATTTAAATGAAAAAATAAATATTCCAGTCAAGAACTGTTTCTGAATTTTCTGGGGCTTATTTCTGAGGGCCCTTTTGCACTTACCTGCTGGAGCACTTCTATCTGCAAGTAGGTCAGGCCCGAACACACTTCGCTGCCAGGGCAGACACTCTGGAGTGGGATAACCCCTTTCCTGGAGCAATCAAGCTTTGGACTGTTATAAAGACATCCAAAGCCTGTACAGAAGCATCTATAGAGATGGATTGCACCTCTGTGTGACAGAGGTTGCTGGAACAGCATGGCAATGTCCAGCTGCACACCACATGCCAGTCTGGACATTGCTTCGGCAATGTGGGTAGCCCTGGGCTGGCCATTTGCACTACAAGTGCTGCTGGACAGGTATGGGGCTAGTTTATTACTTGTAGTGCAAATGGCCATCATTGTACTTCATCTTTGCCAGCCTGATATAGTACTGTTCATATGTTGAATTTTATATACATAATTCAAACTGGAAGCCACAGTGGAATGAAATAATTCTGAATTACTTATATGAACTATCTAATGTACAGAAGATAATGGAACCTTCTCAAACAGAACTGTGAAAAAATGTGCCCTTCTTCCTGTTATATATAGGAACTTTTTTTTTTATCCAGCACATCAGATCAGCAGTATTCCCAAGCCTTCCCTAATCCACCTTTTCTGGCTCACAATGTTCATGAGATGGGGAGGGGAAAACTGGTGTATGGACTACCCCACGGTTGATGGTTTTGTGCTGTGTCTGATAACAACCAAGTTAAAAGTGTTTTTTCAACGTTTTAATACTGTTCCAACTTTAGATTGTCTTTCACTTTTGTTACAGGAGGAACAAAACATAATAGCTGACCTTAACTTTTCACTTAAAATAGCCAATCTCATTTCAAGGCACTCTCGTGTGTGTCTTCTGACAACGTTCTACAATCCACGACTTCCGAAAGTTAAATCAAATGAAAAACCAGGAAAATATTACAGACTCGATGTAATTTACCTTTGAAAATATGTATGTTACAAATATTTAGGGACAGTAATAGAACAATGTTGTTGAATTATGTGCTTTTAATGACAAAGCAAGTAATTGCTATAATTTGGAAAAATAATGCTCTTCTCAGTTTACAACAAATGGATGTTTAGTTGGAGAAATATGCAGTGTTTGATTTAAGAATGTTCCAAAAATAAAGCATGAATGAGACCCACCCCAAATAATGGGTGTTTTTCCACTGTCACTAGAAGTACCCATTAAGTACCCATTAATGGGTACATAATGGGTACTTCTAGTGACAGTGGAAAAACACCCAATATGTCCTAGAGAAGAAGAATTGACTTTTCTACCCCTGTTTTCTCACCCATTTAAGGGGACTCAAAGCAGCTGACAAAGCTATCTATTCTCCCCCCACAACAGAATACCCTGTGAGGCCGTGAGAGCTCACAAGAGAGCTGTGACTAGCCCAAGGTCACCCAGCTGGCTTCACTGTGGAAGGCAGAATCAAATCCAGTATTTCCAGATAAGGGTCCAGCTCCCTAACCACTAAACCAAATAGTATAACAACCATTCATCGGTTTATTATCTAGTGGGGACAACAATAAATTCCTAGCTCTTTATATTCTGGCAATTCTATTATAATAACTCTGTTCGTGGGGTAATTTATTATTCATATAGAGACTATTTTGAACTAGCAAAACAATGTAAGTCTTATCATATGATCAGACCAGCTGTTTAGTTTTGTTCTGTGCCAATCATGTTATGAATGCACGTTTCATACTAATTTATTGTTTCAGTTGTACGTATAATTTCTGATAAAGAAGCATGTTTGAAAAAAAGAAAGCAAAAAGGGGGGCTTCTAGGAGTAACACCAAGCATAAGAGAATGTTGTAATTCCATTTCAGTCTTTTTTCCAACAGGAAGAAAAAGGCTTTGAGAAAATTTGCAGCAAAACTTTAAAAGTCACTTAAGGGATTTTTCACACATTTAGTAGGAATTCTTGAAAACCTCACCTGATTTCTCCAGGCAAAACAATCAATGCTGGAATATCCTCAACAAGAAAGCAAGGTGCTGCCTAATAAAATTCCCTGCCAAAATGAATCAGTCTGCATATGAATAATGAAAGGTACTTATGCAGTAGTATAACCACCCATTCAAATGCAGTACCTGAACTTAAAATGTAAAGATGAATAAGAAAAGTAATTTGCTATGGACAAAAGAGCCTGTTCTTCCCCCACCCTCATTTACAGCCTTAAGCATAATTACACACACATGAATGACATTACATCTTGCATTTTTTAAATCAAATCAGTCAGCCAGCCCACAGATACTACAGTCGTATCACCTAAATAGCTCCCAGTTCCTCACCCGTTTTACTAATACCCATTTAAGTGCTTATTAGTCATACACATAACACATTTCAAAACTTTAAAGGCATTTTCAAATTTGATCAGAGAACAAGTGCATGTTATCCAACAGGTTTCTACCAAATGCATTGATGTCCCCTACAAATGAGTTGGAGGGGTTACAATTTCACTACTGGGGACAGTTTTCCCAAATCTTATTTGATCTACAGAAGTCACCTTCAATGCACATTTGATGAAGGCTCAGGCCCAGGGCACCTATCCCAAAGGTTCAAGAGGGCTGGATTTCATCAAACTCAGAAGCTCAGCCTAAGGCATGCATGCCCAAACCAGTGCTGCCTAAGACGGTGCTAAATAAAAAGACTCTTCTACGACCAGACTAGCTGGAGACTAACAACATTAAGAGGGCCCTAACTTGACTATGCCAACTTATTCTGCTTTTCACTGTCTTTCATCATGTTACAATCCAGGGATAGGCTGACGTGTACATAATCCTACATGAAACCTCACTGTGTACAGCAGGGCCAGTTCTCATGGAGTTGCCAAATGGAAGTTGTGTAGAGTTCCTAGAACTTTAATAGCTGAATAAAAGAAAGTGATTAAACAAGTATGGTCTGTATCATAAGTTGCATTTGCTGAAATTACCTCTTTTATTCAGCTATTAAAGATACAGGAAAACTGATATGGATTCCATATGATGATCCATTCCTCTGCATAGAGCTTTGCGAACTATCACTGTTGACTTGCCCAAGAGCAAAGTCCTCTGAAGATGGAAATCACAGCTATATCTGAAAGCTTAGGTTCTCAGAAGAAGAAACCTGGAATACGGCGTAACAGCTCAAAAACTGCTACAAATGAGACTTATCACCATTGCCTATATTTACACCTTGTTCCACTCTGTGCTAGCTGTCATTTTCTTTTGCTCTGTCACTTCTGCTAGTTGTAGGTGGATCAGAGCATAATATTTAAATAGATCAGCATCAACAGAAGTAGTCATAAGAACATAAGGGGAGCCCTGCAAGATCAGGCCAAAGCCCATCTAGTCCAGCATCCCGTCGCACACAAAGGCCCACCGACTGCCCATGGGCATCTCAAGCAGAGGCAAGGGCAAACCTTCTCCTGCTCTCAAATCCCAGCAAATAGCCTTAGAAGCATCTTGATTGTCCCCACGGCCTGAAAGATGTACTTAGGTGTCCATTCTAGTATCCATTGATACATTTGTCATCCATAAATTTGTCTATCTCTTCCTTAAAGCCACCTAGGTCCTAAAACAGAAATTGGTACTTTGCTTTTGGTACAGTAGTTATAAGTAGTCTGCCTCTGTCCTAGCAGCCAGCCTAGGATCTCCTGGTAGGCCCCATTCACAGGTTTATGGGTGAAAGAGGTGGAAATGATGCACGTGACCAGGTAGCATAGGTACGCTACAGCAATGGCCCCACACAGGCATGTTGGCACCATAGGTGGGATTCCACAGTCACCTCCTTAATGGAAGCAAGTTGCACCGCACCAGTGCTTCCCTACACGCTGGCTAGGTTTGGGATAGATTCAGCATCCCTGGTACAGACTTAGCAAACCTGCTGTCACATGGCCCAGTGTGGTGGCAAGTCACCCAACCTCCTCCAGGCTCCATAGGACGGCAAGAGAGAAAGCCAGGAGCATGTGAGCCGAGATTGAGGGCATTCTGCACATCCCTAGGGAAGACACACAGCACTGTGGCTGCTGATTTTCCTGGTGGCTTGCAAGCTATTTCATACAGCTACCATGGTTGGTTTCTATAATTATCATATCAAAAGGGGAAAACAATTGATTCGGAAAGAGAACACTCACAGAAAAGGGCTTTTCTTTGAACGTTATATAATGTCAAGGGCAAGGCATTTCATTATTTGGCAAGAAAACTACACTAGTATGTCCATGCAGTCACTAGAAATCAATGCATAACTAATCGCAAAAATTAGCTGCTTCCTAGTCCTTTTCACTGCACATCCAGGCTGCATCTGTACACAGTAAAAATAAGTGACTCAAAAGCAGCTTACAGGTAGTGTGATAATCCACATTAAAGGCCAGAAAATGTACTTCCAAAATGCATTCTCTGGCTTTTAATGTGGTTCAGAGGTGGGATGGCAACACTAGCATCCGCATGCTCTCTCTCCTGAGCTGATTTTTTAAATGTATGCAGACAGATTTGTGGTCTAGTATCACTATGTAAATTAATATATTACTGTATTTTAATATGTAGATCTCCAAAGGAAAAAAAAGTACTTTCCAAGTTGCATTAAACAATTAAATCTGTTATTTTACATTGAATTTAGATGTGTTGTGTTTTAAAAATCACCAAAATACTTTAAAAATTATTTTCAAATTTAATTCCTGAATCAGATATGATCAATTATAAAATGCTTCTGCATTTTATATCAAAATATTTTTAAAATAATCAATTTTCTTCTGCAGTATAGATTTTGTCCAATGTTTTGTCTTATTTAAGCAGGATCCAGAAATCTTAGAACTGATTAAAATGCAACTTTGTTGTTAGGCACCACCAAGTCAAGACCAACTTCCTGTCAATTGCATGGGCATCTCCACAGGCCCCTCTATGCAGTTTTATTGGCAGACACGCAGAAGTGGTTTGTCATTGCCTATTTCTGGAGGCAGACTGGGAATTTCACTGCCTTCAACAGAGGCATTTCAGAATGCCGCTTTGAATAATGCCTCCTTGCTTGAAAGTGGTGCCAAGGTGGCATCATTTCAAGCAATGATCAAGGCAATTTATCCATGTATCCTGGAAAAAGCTGCCTCCATGTTATAAAGGAGAAGTGGCCTCAGTTTTCCAAAAATGGGAAAATGAGGCCTCTCCTTCTTTCTCATAGAGCAAGATCTTCCTAACTTGTAAGATGTGGAAGGAGTCTGATAGTTTGTCAGGGATTTTGTGTTGGGGGAATAAAGTGCCAGCCTCTGGCATATAACCAGTCTTATCCCCCTGTTCCAACATTAGTCTGAGCTAAGAGAAAATAAAACAAAGTTTTCTAACAATATTATTGCAGAATGGAGGCTTTTACTGCTGGTTCTCATCTCACTTGTTGCCGTTTTGAGGTTCTTATCCCATGGTCCATAGTTTTATTTTGAACCTAAGCTTTTGGATATAGCTATAATATTCATCTTTGGAGGATACGACTGGTAAAAGAGTCAAATGATTGCATTTTGCTTTTCTAGAGCTGCATTCACACCAAAGTTTTAATCCAGCTTCATTCCACTTTGACTTGTCCTTTTCTTTCTACATTATCTAACTTAACGTGGGTTTTTCTGAATAAGATAAAACTAAAATCAAATAGTTCATCACTTTGCTAATGCATTATCTTACTGTGAAAGTGGACTAAAGCTGGATTAAAATTTAAGTGTGAATGCAGCCCAGCCGTCATATCCTCTGAAGATTAATATTATAGCCATATCTGAAACAGGTTCAAAGCAGGCCTATGGGCACAGTATAACAACCCCCAAACTGCACAAGTGAGATAATAATACTCTGTCCAGATGAAACATTATTAGTTTTGACTGTAATTTATTCAAGCAAAGCAAACTCGAACCATGGTTCATGCTGTTTGCTTGTTTTGCTAAGCAATGGCAGAAGGAATTTGCTATAGAGGTTTCCAATTTACGGGTAGTTTTCACGCTACAAATTAAGCTTACATAACATGAGACAATAGCAAACAAAGCTCTAGAGAAGTGTTAATATCCTGAACAGGCCATGGTCTGTCTTCAAACATCTAATCCTCAAGATCATGATTGGATCACGAACCAGAAAATAACCCAAGCACTCACTGCCCCTATTTCTCTCATCTCTGCTCTCATTTTATCAGCAAGTCAAACATCACACTAGAGAGTAACTTAATCGCTGGTCACCAAGGTCAACAGTGGCTGGACATTAATCCTAGCACATCAACTGCACTTGAAAGGCTCATGTTTTGAAAGACTCCTAATGTTTTTCCAGCTATGGGCCAAGATGCTTACTTAAGGAGGGGGAGACCTAGCTGAACTAGTTTGGCAAGACTGCACAAACTATCACAGCAACAAGGAGTCATGGATCTTACCAACAGAAGAAAAGCGGATGAGTAATGGTGAGATTGAATGGCACACAGGTAATGAAAGAACCATCCTAAACCCATATGGATTTGGAACCTTGACAGTAATTGGTAAATGCCAGGTGTAAATGTTTGCACCATGAAAATCCATCCGAATTTTACTTCTTAAGAACTTTAAAAATCTATTTATTTGATTAAGTTTAGCTAAATATAGGTGAAGGCCATCAACCAGACCATTCGTTTTGCAAAGCAAAAGATTCCAGATTCCGTTCCCTGTCATCTCCCCAGAAGAAAGCAGAGGCAAATTAATTTTATGCTGTTGCCATGAAAGACTCATGTTCAACTTAAGGCCTTCTCTTTATTCCACTAGCTAAACACTAAATAATATGTGCTGACGTCACAGGGTCCTTGGGAAAGTGTTATTTTTCCACTTATTCCTCTGTATTTGTTTGATTCTTATATTGTCAAATGTCACAATCTCTGGGTGGTCCACAAATAGCATTAAAGTACAATAAAAGCATAGTCACACCTTCCTCCAAGGAAGAATTAAGATGCCAAAAGCCTGGACAGAAGCTCATAAATGTAGGGCCTGGCGTATGCCAGAAGGAAGGACACTCCATAACCTGGGGGCTTCCAAGAGAAGGTAATCTTTCTGGACCTTTTTGCACTTACCTGACTGGTACGGTTTAATATCATACCAATCAGGTGTGGCAGCAGCCATCCATACTTCAAGTGCTGGTGAAGCCCCACATCAGACCAGCAACACTTGAGGTGCGGATGGCCAGAGCAGATCACCATGTCAACATCTGGCACATACCACTGCAATCTGAATGCTTTGTGCAATTGGACAGTTGCAGTGGTGCCACCACACCCACTCACCACACAATACCCAGAAGAGGGTGTTGACACTGCTGTCCAGGAGACAGCTAGCTCCTCCTAGTCAAGCTGTGGACTGCTTTTTAGAAGCCACAGCTAGATTGCCCCAGGGAGGGATTAGCCAGTTCTGGGACAGAGTGCAGATTGGCCTGTCTAGTGAGCGAACAACTCATTAACAGGCAAATCAGAACAAACTGTCTGGCTGTAACAGCACAGACCACTGAAAGAGATGGGCTTACCAGAAGGATCTCCTCTTAAGATCTTAGTGGACAGACAAGACTATACAGAAGGGAGCACTCCTTGAAGTATGTTGGCACCAAGTCATTTAGCGCCTTAAAAGTCAGAATCAAATCCTGAATTGGGCCCAGAAGGGAACTGGCAGTCAGTGTAAGTTTCTAATGACTGGGATGATATGGGCTCAAAAGGACACACCTATTAGCAGTCTGCGTGCAGCATTTTGCACGTTCCAGGTTCCAAACCATCTTCAGGAGAAGCTCAGCATTGAGCACAATGCAATAATCCAACCTGGAGGTTGTAAGACCACACTGTAGTCAGGTGATCTTTTATTCCAGGAGGTGTTTAAGGTGCCTAATTAATCTGAGGCATTTCTAGTCAGTGCTGCAACCTGAGCCTCAAATGACAGTAGAGGATCCAGGTGTACACCTAAGTACCATACTTTTCTGTCCAGAGGAGTGCAACCCCCTCGAGAAAAGGGCATTCAGCCACTTTGCATGAGAACCTGGTACTCAACAATAACTCCATCTTATTAGGATTCAATTTCAGTCGATTGGTCTTCATCCAGACCATCACTGCTTCTTGACCATGATTCAGAGCCTGTTCTGCCTCAGACGGAACAGAGATGCAAAGCTGAGTGTCATCAGCATACCAATGGCACCTCACTCCAAACTCCCTGATGACCTCTGCCAGTGGCTTCAAACAGATGATAAAATGCAAAGGGGACAAAACAGGGGTGTTCCAGCGTGCAAAGTGCAAATGGTCCTAACTATTCCCGATCTCCACTGGTCTTCACAGACCATTCCAACAAGTGTGAATGAGTCTGACAGCTGTTTTAGATGTGAGGGTGAGGGGAAGGAGGGGCTGTGAAACCACTATCCTTCCATGTATTTCTTTATCTTACTCAACTCTTCCAGTTATAGCTCCTTGCAGGGAAATGCACAATGGATTTTGAATGAGAAAGACAAGAAAGGCAAACAGGAAATACGAGATAAGCGTACCCATTTCTCTATTTATCAAACCTTTCAATCAG
Organism: Aspidoscelis tigris stejnegeri; assembly: GCA_023333525.1. Taxonomy (NCBI): domain Eukaryota; kingdom Metazoa; phylum Chordata; class Lepidosauria; order Squamata; family Teiidae; genus Aspidoscelis; species Aspidoscelis tigris. The sequence goes on along the minus strand of JALMGA010000001.1, from coordinate 246,668,385 downwards.
TCTTGCTTACAACTCAAATTGGTCAACACCAAACACCCAAGGGAACCAAGCACAAGTTTTCTCACCTGAATTTTGAGGAAGAGTGCTGATGAAGCCAGATCCAAAGCAGTTTCATGTAATAAAAGTCATCAAGACATGATTCATGGAAATACTCAATCCAGTTGAGTCATCAGCATGGTGTCTTCTGGCCTCATTCACCTTCTGCCTACCCTAGACATGAACTATCACATAGTCAACGAGCCACTGTGCCTTACCTGCTAGGCAATTAAGTCATGAATGTTAAACTCACAGCACATCAACACAGCAAGGCCCTTTCTGCACTGGGCCTTATTTCAGATCGTATCTCAGAATAAGGACCTGCCATCTGCGCTGTAGGAACAGGGCCTGTCATAGCCTGTCTTGGCATGTAGACAACAGGTTCCTATTCTGAGATATAATCTGGAATAAGGCTCAATGCAGAAAGGGCCCATTTCTAAGAACCAGTTTTAATCCACTGCAAAAATATCTGAATGTATTTTACTTTAATTGGCTGCTATTGCCACTTTGGCCAATGTCAGGAGTAGGAGTTGGTTTTTCTACCACAATTTTCTCACCAACTTAAGGGGACTCAAAGTGGCTGACAAAGCTTTTTATTCTTCTCCCTGCAACAGAACACCCTGTGAGGTAGATGGGGCTGTGACTAGCCCAAGTCACCCAGCTGGCTTTGAGGAGGAGGGCGGGATCAAACCCGGTATTCCCAGATAAGAATCTGGCTCCTTAACCACTAGACCAAACTGGCTCACAAGGAAACCAATTGCTTGTGTTTCTAATAGAAAATTTGTAAGCCACATATAAAACTCTAGATTCTGTTGTTACGCTTGGATTATTTGGAATCCCCTGGAACAACTTTCTGCACAAAATAAGCTGAGCAAAATCACAGTCTAAAAACTCATCATGTACAAATTGTTAGTATTTGAAACTGCCTATATCTTTTGCAACCGTCAGTGAAATAGCATAATCCCTTATTCACAAAGACACCCACTGATTTCAGTGGGGATTACTCTCATATAAGCATCCAAAGGACTGCAGTCTTACGTGACGTAATACAGATAGCATCCTCCTTTTGGAAAAACTAAACAAGCCAACAACTGCACTATCAAATCTAATGGACAATTAAAAACGATAAAGATTCTCTTTCGATGAAGGCTGATGTATGTTCTACCAGCTGGTCTGTGTTTTACTGTGGTGTGTCTAGGTAGACTGTAGGTCTCTTACTCCTAAAGGCTGACTTTTAAAAACATGTATTTAAATGCTTCTCTTACAGAATAGCATCTCTCTCCTTTTCGCCTGGTCCTTCCTAGACAGTCACAAACTTGATTACATTCCAAGAAAACTACATGTTATTTCCTGCATCTCTGGGCTATGGGAAAATTCATGCAACTTGCCCCTAGAATAGAAACTGTCTCAATTAAACATACTGTATTTCTTCACATCAATAAGCTCTTAACCAGTTATGTTGAAAACTAATACACTGCTAATCTTCTGCTGAAGGACTTTATGGGCACTGTTAACACACCTGGAGGAGCAAAGTTACATCTGTGGACACGGACAAAAGCAGCTCAAAAACAGCTTACAGGTAATAATGTGTGGACATCAGTGTTCACATCCTGCCTCTGGTCTACATTAAAAGCCAGAAAATGTACTTTGGAAGTGTATTTTCTGGTTTATAATGTGGGTTAAACCACTAGCATACAAATGCTACAATCTCTAATGTCTCATCCATACAGCACTTCCTTAATCCACATTATTTGGATACTCCAGAATAAAACATGTTCAGACACATTTTATTCTGGATTATCCAATGTACATTAAATAATTGCACTCTGGATGAAACACTGGCTGCTTTTGAGCCCCCCTTTTTATTGTATTTTGTGCATTAGGATTCTCTATGTTAACAGCTACATATTAACACACTGAACTTTTATTTTCCCTACCTCTGATTTTAATTACATTTTTATATAACTGCTATGATTTTAGATGTTTTTATTCATGTTTTGCAAGCCACTTCAATATTATATTTGGAAGAGAAGCAGTATGTAAACATTTAAATAATATTTTACAGTTTAGCAACTCAATGTAAAACACTCATATTTTTTGATACTACAAATACAAGGTGATATTTTTCTTATGCAGATACTATGTTTTTAAAGATAAACAAATCTGGAAGATTCTATCCATCTGTTGGGTTTTTTTCCTATGCAAATCTTTGGTTTGTTATTCATCCATTAATAACAATGGTTTTTTTGGCTTGGTCCAAAAAGGTTCAATTTAGCTGGTGATTAAATTTCATTAACAGTTGAGCAAACTGTCCGGAAACCAGAGGGTTACTGGTTTGATCCCCAGTGTCCCCCAAAAGGAGGCAATTGCAACCACTTCTATATCTCAGCTGAGAAAACTGCACAGAGGTGCCCATGTGGTCAACCAGAAGTCAGGCATGATTCAATGGGACCTAACAACAATAACTGTGCCAGACTGTAACATATGGACTACTGTCTTGGAGTAACTACCATTGAATACCATAGTGCTATATCTAGTTCTGTACCCTTCAGACTTTTCTGCACTTACCATCAGTTAATCCAGATCAGTGGATTCAGAATAACTGGACCCTCTGATCTGGATCATCTTGAAGTGTGATGGTGCTAGTCCAGCCCACGTGGCTTGTGCAAACTTTGCAGCTACCTCCAATGGCTAGGAACCCCTGATGCAGAACAAGGCCCCTTGATCCTCTTGTGGACTAGATTAAACTGGTCCAAAAGAGATCCAGATTTAGGACCTCTTTATTCAGAGCAGCTCCGCCTTGTGAAGACAGAACAGGACTAAAGTGGAGCAGAGTGTCTTTGATCTGCACCTAAAGCGTGTGCAGAAAGGGCATTAGTTTTTAGCCTTTTTTTTAAAAAAAAAAAAAGCTCAAGTGATAATGTAAAGGAGTCATAATGACCCTTAGGTTGGCTTTCAGAGAAGGAGAGAAAAATGTGATTTTTTAAAAAATTATGTAACTGCCTCTTGTCATCCTCGACAGGCAACAGGGTGAAATCATGGGGCAAACCATGGCCCTTACCTTCTCTAACCCTTGCTCCTGAAATGGTGTGGAAGAAATTTCCAGGTTTTCTAACAATGCAAAATACCCAGAAATACACAAGAACCAGCCACCATGGCTTGCGAAAAGTTGGTATTTCCATCCAAATGGACACCAGAAGCAAGTGGCTCAACAAAGTATACACCTATTTTGGGAAAAAACAGGTTTGGAGTTCTTTTTCTAGGAATAGCAATATTCTGAAATTTCACTCCCTATATCCCAGGGCAATGTTGTCATTGCCACAGATATGTGCACAATCCTAATAGTGTTGTGATAATCCTGGTTTTAGGCCCTGTCTGGATACACCTTAGGCCCTTTATGCACTGGGCCTTATTCCAGATTATATCTCAGAATATAGCCTTCCACGTGCTAGAACTGACTAGGAAGACTGTACATGGACCAAAGGCCCCTATTCTGGGAAATAATCCAGAATAAGGCCGGGCCAGAGTAGAAAAGCCCTAAATCTCCACAGTTCCACAGGAGTGTTGTTTGCTTTTTGAACTGTATTTACAGAGTAACTGTAATACAGAGTAACTGTACTATTCCCCCTAACCAGCACAGCTTGGTTTCCCACTATCAGCATCTAAGATATTCAACATACTCCGTTCCACAACGTGTCCAGCTGCCTTTTAATTCAGAGAGCCAAGAAAGAACTCCAAATCGAGGCTGACGAGGACTTGACAGCATTTCACCAGCCATAAAGACGTCTCTCCTTGCGCCCCTCCTTCCGCTCACAACACTGGCGTCAGTTTGTCTCCTGCATCTATTCTCTCTCTCTCCCCCCCCCCGCTTCCTCGCCCTCCTTCCCTCCCTCCTGCAAGGATCTCTGGCGTGTGTAAGCGAAGAACACGGAATATATTTTTGTGGGGAGGGAAGGGAAAGGGCTTTGTTACACCGCCGGCAGAATCCTCGCTTATTCTCGCCAGCTACCTTTCCTACAGCACTTTCAAAGCGCCACGAACAAAGGCGATGACCCGATTTTCGGCGCCCCCCGTGCCAATAGCGCAGACAGAAGGCAAGCTCTGCCACCCTGCTCACGAGTAAGCCCCAGCCACGGCGCTGATACCGGTGTTGCTGGGAGGTAAGTTGGGAGGCGCGCAAGGAGGCTTACTCGCGAGTAAAGGCGCACAGGTAGGCAGGCGACTGGACTGTCCCGGGATTGCAGGGCAAGGGCGAGGCGGACGGTCGCTAGCGCCGTCCTTTCCGCGCCTACTCAGGAGTAAGTCCCGCTAGGATCGCCGCAGCAGCAGGGGCCTGACTCCCAACAAAAGTACGGCAGCAGGGAAACCCACCAATGCGATTGTTTTCCGCCGCAATGTCTATGAATGACCGAGATCTTCAACGGGAGATGATCAGAGCGCGTGTGCACGTGCAAACACACACACAGACACGCATCCCCTCCGGGGGTTCAACTTCCACGCCAGTCTGGACTCTCCCTGAAGGACAATGAAAGCGGCGGCCGGAGATGCTAATAGGCGAGAGGAAGCGGCGGACGGGCGGCTGCCAAAGTCCGTCCCCCCCACCCCACCCCGGAGCTGGTCATCGGAGGCTGCTCAGCACCTTCCACCAAAGGTTCGGGATGATGCACCAGCCCAGCGCCCAAGCCAAACTGGCTCCTGCAAAGCAAAGCAACGCAACGCAACGCAGTGCAATGCATTGCATTACAAAAGTTTGAAGCAGGCAGCCTAAAACAGGCTAGCCAAAAAAACAAAAGCCCGAGAAGCTGACGGCCCCGCCAACGCCACCCTCATGTCCCTCGGTGCACCGCCCAAAAGTCCTCAAAGCGAGCGCGCGACAAAGTCTCCACTGCTTACCTGTCCTGGAAAGAAGAGCGGCTCCCTCCTGCCCGCCCGCCCTTCCTTCCTTCCCCGGCGGCGGCGGCGGCGGCGGCAGCTGTTACCCTGAGTTACTTCTTCCGAGCGAAGTGGATGGCAGGAGCGCGCGCGCTATGCTATCTTCTCCCCTCCTGCCTTTTTCTCCCCCCCCCCCATGCAAAAGGGAAAGGGACGCGGCGGCGGCGGCTGCAGCAGTAACCCGGCCGTGGCAGGGGCCGTCGGAGCGAGAGCAAGAGGGAACAGCCAGAGCGAGCAGCAGCCTCAGCAGCCGGCGTCAGTCAGGCGGGAGCCACCGCGCTTGTATTAGTGCGCCGACCTGGAACGCGGCCAGGAATCCCTTCTGGCTCGCTGGCTGGCTGGCTGGCTGGCGGAGTCTGGCTGGTCTGGGCGCGCGCGCGCGCGCGCCCGCGCACCACTCGCCCCCTCCCGCCTGGCAGGAGAACAACTTAGGCGGGAGAAGACGAAGGGAGGGAAAGATGAGGGGCTGAGAGGAGCACCTCCCTCCCTCCCTCCCTCCCTCCCTCCCTCCCGGCGCCTGCCTGACCTGAGGCGCTTTCCTTTCCTTTCAGCGAGCGCTCTCACAGAATGAGGGATGGTAGCTGACCTCCCCAAGTCCCCCTCTGTGCCCAGTGGTGACTGTGTGCCTGGTTTAGGGATTTATTTATACAGTTCCAAGAGCCGTCTTCCTTGGAAGGAATCCCTAGGCTGCAAAGGGAACTCGACTCCAAGGGTTTCCAGAGGCGAGGCTGCCAGGGCCACCTCAAGAAGCTGGAAAGGAATGGGACATTATAAAAGGGGCATTTTGACTGCTCCATTGTCACATCTTTTTTTTTTCCTGGCCAGGATTGGGAAAAGGCAACTCTGGAGGATCATATTATTAGGGATATTAATATTTGGCATCATGCATCAAATTAACTTGACTGGTTTTGGGAACTTGACTGAGGGAAGGGGGAGACAATACAGTATTTCTTACATTTTCATGCTGCCAAACGTCTTTGGCCAGATCTCGACTTTAAGTCTCTCTCTCCTTCAACAAAGAGAGCATTCACAGGCACCTTTTAAAAAATGAACAAATGGTAATGTGGCATAAGCTTTTGTGGGCTGGAGTCCATTTTATGAGGTCCGTGAAGTGTTTATGCACCTTGGGAGCAGTGCGGTCAAAGGGAATTTTAATGTAAAAAATTCAGAGGCTTGACCAAAGAAGCATAGGAAGGCGCCTTATGTTGTGTCAGATTGTTAGTCTGTCTAATCTTATGATTGTGTAAACAGATTGCTAGCAACTCATGAGGATTTTGGACCTGGAGTGTGAAGTTACAAATCAAACGTTCCACCACCAAGTTAGATCTGCATTCAAATCCCTTTAGGGGATTGCAGTAACCCAGGGGTGATAACAATCTCCCATTGTTAGCCAGTTAATTTAAGCAACTGGGTAAAAAAATAATGTGGCTTGGGCTTCCAATAAGAATATTTATTAGCTTATCAGCTTTAAATGTCATGTCACAATCTCAGAATTCTACAGTAGTTAGGACCTTGCCTTGGGGAGTAAGGAACTAAGACACAGGAACATAAGGGGAGCCCTACTAGTCCAACATTCTGTCCTTCACAGTGGCCCATCAATTGCTTCTGGGCATTTTCAAGCAAAAGCAAAGGGTCTCCATTCCCTGCAAATAACTTTTAGAGGCATCCTGCCTGTCTCTTTAACCTGGAGGCAGTACCTAAGCATCTATTCTAGTAACCACTGATAGACCTACCCTCCACAAATGTATCCTTGTTATTGAACCTGGTGTATGTGGTAAGGCAATTGACAGAAGATTGCCAATCATGTCATGGAACCAAATGTGAGGTCCTCACAGCTTCTGCTACCACCTTGGCTTCATGAATCATGTGCCTCCCAACTTTTCATAATGTGTTAGCTTTGCAGTAGACCTATGAAGCAGAAGGCCATGAAATCCAGAAGTTCTTCAAATAGGAGCAAGCACTGGAATTCAGTGGGGCATTCAGGCCAGTTCCTTCCCCTCCCCAAAAAAAGAGCCCCACAATTAGGTAGGAAACAAGCCTATTTCATTGGAAACAGTCATTTTAACCAGGACCATCAAAACCTATATCCTCAAAGACACTACTGGAAAATTAACATCTGGTACTAATTAATAAGATCTATGTTCCTATAACATGTCATTATTTTTCCTTCTATGAACAAACGCAGTTGCATTACAGCTGATTTCAGACTATACTGTGAATCAATATAAATTTGCTTCATTGAAAAAATACTGGAAACAGATGTGCCAAATTTCTGAATGGTATTTTTCTGGGACTTTATTAAACAGTCTTTTTTTTCTTTTTCATTTGCACACAGCTGCATGACACTGGCTTAATGTCATTTTGCAGCCTGACCAATGACATGCTCAGTTTGCAATGTTTTCACAGTTTTGTATATTTCATAATGGCCTACAGTACGCAAAGGATATATAATGTTTAGTAGACTATATTGCTCACCGTTCTCAAAGAGCAAAATCCTAGAAGCCCACTCAGCCTTGAATTTTGAGTGCAGCTGCATTCCAGGTTCCAAAATCTGCCTGTGTTTGGGAACTGAGTCAAACAATGGACTTCAACAACTGAATTAATCAAAATTTAATGAAAATTGGTCTGCAGTCAAAATCTCTTGAATTCCTAGGACACATAGCATAGAAAGTGCTGGTCCTAGGAGCAAATTGCTGTCTTTGAGCTCTCCATGGTGCTGTAACAACTAATTTGCCCACCCTTACTTCACTGCCTCATCTTCTTCTCTAACAGCCTGGAATTAAATAGTGTACCTTAAATAAATGTCTTCCTTGGTTCTTACTCATGCTTTCTTTCATTCTGCCCCCTATCTCAGACTACAAATGTAAAACACTTAGGAAAGGAGCCTATTTGATACTTCAAACTCACAGTGCACATTGCCAATGCTCTATAAGGGTAGTTGTTGTCCTCCAGGGACTGGTAACATAATAAACTATCATATACCAAGTCAGTGCATCTAGCTTAGGCCTGTCTCCAGTATTGTTTGAGATCAGGTCTATTTCAGCTCAGTATGACAGTGTTGGAGCTTGAACCTGGGACTTTCTGCATGCAAAGTAGATACACCTTCAGTAACTACAATCCATCACATAGAGTATCTGTCATGACTAATACCTACTGTTTTTTCCCCTTGTCATCTGGGGTTTTTTTTCCTGACAGTTTTTCCTACATGAACCCAGCCCTATACTGTTCCTCCCTGCCTCAAGGGGCAAATGCATAGTGAGAGTCAACCCAGCTACAGTGAAAAATCAGATGGTCCACTTCAAACAGTAGACTTGGGTATGTGATACAGCACCAATTTGCCAGCACACTCCAGTTGCCCAAGCATGTAAAACTGCTTCTAGCTGCCATCAAGCTGTTTCCTCTTCAGCAGCCTCAGGGCAGAGATGTACGCTATTTTCCAAGAAGGGTAACTCTTTGCGTTCAGGCAAAATGCCATCAAGTATAAGTGGCTTTTCGCAACTTCTGAAAGAGTTAGAAGTAACTATCAGTTAAACTGAGAATAAAAACCAGAATATATTCATCTTGTAGCCTTAAGTCCCATGATATTTTGTACAAATCTTGAACCTATTTTTGAGTGTTTTTTTTTTAAATTTCAGTAAGTCTCTCACAACAAAATCTACTAATGAGATAGATTCAAAGGCTTTGAAAGCACCTTCCTTGTTCATAAGCGACCTCCTCATTCCTTTTTCAAATCTATATGCCTTTCCATACTTAGCAGATGAAAGCAATAACACTGTGGTTTCAATTCTGCATCTGGAAAATAGGATGATATTTTCACCCATGATGCTAAAAGCAATTTAAGTAATACATTATTTCTGTATATACCTAAAGAGCAATCTGTAACATATCATGCAAGTGCATATTGTATGAGTTCATTTTTACCCTAGCATTCCTAACCTTTTTGGTGCCTCTTCTTAATATGTACCTAATTTGCATTCAATATATATATTTTTCACAGTTAAAAGTGGTTATTGTGTTGTTTGTTTATTTCTTTATTAATTGCTTTTCTATAAAACTAAAGTGATATATACCGTAAAAAGAACAAATAAAACATCATTAAACAAAGTAAATTAGAGTAAAAGCATAGTTAAAACATATTTAAATGGACAAATCATTCCAATATATAAACATAGCCTCTCCCACCCATGAGCTTACACTAAGTTAAAATCAAATGGCAAATGCCTGAGAGGACATTCATGTTTCCACCTGGCTCATTTTGAATTTCAGTTGTTTTAAAACTAGGGTTTTGCAAACGTGTGTTGTAAAAATCAATGGAAAGCAACTCATGGCTTTCCTGTTTCTTTACATTTGACCTTTTGAGAGTTTGAGACAATAACAAAAAGCTATAGAGCTAAACAATTTAATAAGTACAAATTCAGAAGAGTTATGCTAGGCTATAGGTATAAAATTTATTTGTATAACATGTCTTCTTATTTAATATTCCTTTCCAGGAGTTGAAGTATTATTAATTTATTTTCTTCATATTTAAGCCACCCTTAAGCCTCTAAAAGGATCCCAGAGAGGCTTACAAAATGTTGATAATGTACGACAGGTCCCTGCCCTCAGGCGTCAAGTCTAACAAATATGGCATACTGAAAAGGAAAAGCCATTTGCAGGACAAATGTCCCATCTGTCACTAAAAGTCCCATCTAGTTCCCTCAGGCAAGATGGTCCTTAGAGCCTTATGGTGGAAGCTGGGGGAGGGTGGCACTTCTGGGTTCCTGATGAGGAAGCTCCTCAGTCTACTGTGTGTTCGTCATTCTCACAGAGCTAAACAATTTGATTAGGGCAGACAAGGGCCCTTTCTGCACTTGGCCTTATTCCGGAATATATCCCAGAATAGGGCCCTGCTATCTGCGTGCTAGTGCAGACTATGGAAAGCCCCAGGTGAGGCCTGCCATGGTCCGCATTAGCTTGTCACCAGCAGAGTGCTATCCCAAGATATATTCCAGAATAAGTCCAAGTGCAGAAAGGCCCAAGCTCAACAGAACTTTATGGTGGCCCAGGCATATGAAATGGCTTCCCATTTCTCCACATACTTCCTCCCACAAATGGAAATATTATATTGTTTCTTACTTACTGTATTTTAGAAAGTAGTAAGTGTGAACTTCGATTGGTTTAGACTGCATAACAGCCATTTCTATAGCCACTGAAGAAAATGCAGCTTCAGTGAGATATAGCAGGAACGTACAGTCTGATTTATTCTGAGCCATTTGCACATGGGCCCAATTCTAAACTAAGGAGTGATGCTGTATGCACCCCTGCAATATCTTTTTTATTCCTAGTTTGGTCTTGTGGATAGATAGTTGCACTCTTATGTTGTAGTCTCCTGGTTTGATTCTACAATCCTATGTGAAGCCAGCTGGGTGACCTTTGGCTAGTCACAGCTCTCTTCTGAGCTCTCACAGCCCCACAGGGTGTCTGTTGTAGGAAGAAGAACAGAAGGTCCATCAAGGCTCCTTAAGTGTGAGAAAACTGAGGTATAAAAGTCAACTCTTCGTCTTCCACTTACCTACTTTTAGTCAGGATTAATGGGCCTAGAATAGCTGACCCCACTGTTCCCAACACATAAAGTCCTGGGTAGGATCAGCACAGTCTGTACTGATCCAGATTAGCCCATGTCACAGCCTCAAAACTTATATGAGCTTCAGGGTTACTTCCCCATGCTTTTGAGGGGTAAGAATAAAGAGTTCCTAGCCTCAGGGCCTCTGAAATGTGGTAGTGCCAAACACAGGATGCATGTATCCCAATTAAACAAGTCTACCGGTGACCAGATTAAGGCCTACTTAATGCAGAGAGAGTGGATCGGTGTGGGTGGGGGTGGCTCATACATCCAGATTAACATGGAGATCTATAAGGTCTAGATATGTACTACATGGACCCTTAATCCTCATTAAGAGTCTGTACAGAAAGAGCCCTTGCTTTGTTCCCCTATTAATATCTTTACTCTGAAAGAGTGCTCATTAAGCAATGGTCTTACTTTTTCTCCTTGATATCCATTCTCCACCACTTCATAAATATTAGCACTTAAAGCTACTTACTTCATTACTTTAAATAAATATTTATGCTCAACTGTATCAAAAACTAACATCATGATTTTTTTTCTATTTCTCTGCTGTTTTGTGCTCTATTTAAAATTGTCCTTATGGAATCCAAGATCTGCCTACCTTTAATAAAATTATACTGACCTTCACTTGCTAATTTTGAAATTACTTCTTTCAACCTATTTGCCAGTGTCACAAGGGGGGAGGGATCTTAACACATTGGTTTAATATCAAAATTGGTCTGTTAAGACTCTGGTAATAATGGATCCCTCCCCTTCAATATACCATTGTACAAATCTTTCAAATGTTTCACTAATATCTCACTAAATTCTTTATAAAAGATTGTACTAAAACCATCTTCTCCTTGGGATTTGTTTGGTTCTAACTTTTTTAATGCCCTCCATTATTTCTTCTGCTGTTTTCTCCCTAACTGTTCTTGATCCTCCTTGCTAATTCTCTTTTATATTAATTGATCCCATTCTGTTACTGTTCTTTTACCCTTATTTAATTATTTTTAATATAATTTCTCATTAAACTGTTCCATTATATCAGTTTTCTCATGTTCCCTCCCCCTTCCCCTTGCTCCTTTCACAATTATTATTGTTTGATGCATTTTTTTCTTTTTCATGTTAAGTTTATTGCTCGACTTTATGATTTTTGTTCTACAATATTTTGCTTTACGGCATGTGATCCTTGATCAAATTCATGACTGAGAAAGAGGGCAAGGGAGTGTGGTTTTACAAACACAATAAGGCCGTGTCCCCATGCAAGCTGCCTGGCACACTTTGGGCACTGTTTGGGTGCACATGGGCTGGGCACAGGACCGGGAACACATTTCAGGCATCCCCATGACATTCCCGGCAATGTGAGACAGTTACCGTTTGGGTGCGGATGGTAGCGTCCCCCATGAGAACTGTGCCGAACCCTTGTACGGGGAAGCAGCAGCACCTTCTCCCTGTGCCACATTCCCCCCTCCCTTAGAGGCACTGACAATCAGTACTGGGGTGGGAGGCATGGAAACAAGTAAAAATAAAGCTTCATTCATAAAACTAACTTTAAAAAATATTTTTTACATCCGAAAGCCACTACGAGGTTTAGCGGCAGTAGGTGCTTGAACAGTTTTGCGCACCTCCACTCCACCGGGAACCACAAGAATGGCTGTAAAACTGAAAATCAAGCCTTTATTTATGATCGCCTTGCAGATTGGGGAAATGGGGGTTGCAAATGGAACGGAAATCAAGCCATTATGCAGCCTGCCTTGGCATTCTTGTAATAGGGTTGGAATTACCTCTGTGGAAATGGCAGAACATTAAAAAACCAAGCTGTTCTCCAGCCTGCCTTTGCGATCAGCATTTTAAAAAGCCAGCGGCTGCGGTCTTCAATGGACAGGGCAGGGAGAGAAGCACACCCACCTCCCAATGACATGAGCTCAAATCTCCCCGTTAGCCCGCTAGCATCCCATGTGTGTTCTCGGCTTGCTGAGCAATGTGTACTGGTCCCCCAAAGTGTGCCGAGGCTTCTTTTTTCAGGCATCAAATTTAGTACCCTTCTGGCATGATTTGGGGGCGCGGTTGGTACACTTTTTGCAGACCAAATCCAAAACCCACGGGGAGAAAGCTTGTCGATCCCACACTCGGAACTGCACCAAAAAGCCATGGGGACACACTCTAAGACATCATTGATCTTGCTCAGCAGCAGAGGCTGTGCCTCTAATACAATAGCAAGAGTGCCCTCGCTGTGGTGCCACTAGAACCAGGGGACATTCTATGAAGCTGATGGCTAGGACAGTTGGATCTGACAAGGGGAAGTATTTCTTCACCCAGAGGGTCATCGGTTTATGGAAGTTGCTGCCAGAAGAGGTGATAACAGCTACCAGTCTAGATGGCTTTAAGCTAGGATTAGACAAATGTATGGACAACAGATGTATCAATGGCTATTAGAATGAATGCTTAGGTACATCTTTCAGGCTGGGGGGGGGAGCAGGATGCTTCTAAGGCCATTTGCTGGGATTTGAGAGCAGGGAAAGGTTTGTCCTTGTCTCTGCTTGAGATGCCCATGAGCATTTGGTGGGCCACTGTGTACGATGCGACGCTGGACTAGATGGGCTGTGGCCTGATCCAGCAGGGCTTCTCTTATATTCTTATGGGTTCTCCCAGGTCTCCATTTTAGTGATGTGAGCTTGTTGAAAGCATTGCAGCTGGTCTGCACACCTTCTGTGCACTTTTTCACAGCCTTACCTCCAGCTACTTGGGGAGGCTACCTCCAGAGGCTACCAAATTTGGAATGTCCACCTCAGATGGCTCCTTGGAGACCTCTGAAATCACAAGTGGAAACTCGTCATAAGTTACATAAGATATGAGTGCATTTGCTCATTTCTTTTGGCAGTCAAAAGAAAATCGCCTTTCACAGTATGATATAGTGGGAGTTAGAAGGTTCAAAGGAAAGCCAGTGGTCATAATCCACTGTGAAATAGTCTTCCTTCAATACCATGTAAATGAAAGATAACAGTGCAACAAGCACAACTATATCTTTGTGCAATTCCCTCTGATTTTATGGAGCCTTATGTGGCCTAAGTGAACATGGTCATGAGGTGCACTCAAAAATTAGGTTTTCTTTAGCCCATTCTGCAAAACTGGTGTTAATCAAAAGTGTGAGACAAGCCATACTAACATTCTGAGAATGAACACTAGTAGATTTAAGAGCTCATTTGTGCTCTGGTGTCTTTGTAAATTTTGCTGTTAAACAACTTGTTAACTTCTTGCAAAATATATCTTGTGTATCTTAACAGAAATATAAGTCTGGATAATGTCACCTTAGTTAGTTTCATCAAGCAAACTGCCTGTTGCAAGTTCCACCTCCCCCTTATCTTGGCTCCTAATATTGTTTGGCACATTTTTTAAAACCCTTATTCCTGAATGATAATGCAACTCAAACCAAAGCAAACTATTGTTCGGCAAAATTCAAAACAGGGATATCAGCAGCCTTAACTATAGTAGTTTACAAAAGCAAGAGGGAAATGATTGTCAGGTCTCCAAAGGCTCTATTCAGATACATTTGACAACAAAAGGTCCAAAAGTACTTTTCAGAGTCAAATCTGGCTTCACGTTAGATTGCCAGAGACTAAACTCATGCCACGTTCAATAAGTAATCATGTGGCAAACTTATGCCAATGTGAGTTGATTTAGTTTTGGATCATTGCTAATCCAATAATACACCATTGATTTTGCTCAGATCATGTAAAGAGATAGAAAATCAGATGCATGTACTTTGAATAAACACAAAAGCATTTTGTCTTAAAGAATTTAGTCCCTAATAAGCATGCTCTGTGTTAGCATTTAAGGAATCATTACATATTGGTCAGAATTAGCCCTAGGCAGACTGCTTAGCCTAATTGAACCAGAATGCGCAAGGTAAAACAGACTTTTTAAGAATGTCCAGTCAACTTCTGTGCTTGGCTTATTCCATTCATAACAAGGAAAACTATTCCAAGATCTATTGATGATAAACATTCTTTGAGATAGCCAGCTTTTTCCTTTTTATATAAAGCTTCTAGGATACAGGAGTGCCACCACTCGTAGCTTCATAGTTTCTTAGTCCAAAGCACTGGAGGTCAGTGAGAGCCTTTCTTCATTGCCATTTAATCAGGATCACAGAGGAAGCTATGGGCCTCCCTTCTGCAGATTAGTGTGGAACACAGGAGGGCCCTTTCGCCTCTGATACTCTCTAGCCCCATCTTCACGGCATCGTTATCTCAAATTCAAAATGATTTGACTCCTCACAGTTCAGACGGCAGTTCGGCTTAACACGCTTCTTCCATGTTAAACCACGTTATACCGATTTGAAATAAATCCTGATTTCAACAGGTCTCACTCCGGAACGTGCCCTTGATACGTGTTTCATTTTTTACTGTGTGGACAGTATCATTTTCCGGGATGAGATTCCATGTCCAGGCTGTCCCGCCCCCCAATCGCACTGTAACCAATGGCTTGTCCGTATTCGAGGCACGTCATGTTTAGGATTCCCTCCCCCAATAGCTCGCTTCCAAAGAGTGATTCCATTGAAAGAATCCAGTCTCGAAACAGCCACTACCTCCAAAGCTACACTGTAGCGATGTAGCTTAATAACAATGTTGCAGTTTTGCACAGTTCTGAACTTTAAAAAGGAAAGGAAAGGGGAGTCCCCGCGGAACTTTCCCAGCCCACTCTCCCCGCTCTCCAAGTTCCCTCCCGGCCCCTGCGGAAAGAGCAAGCGAGGAGCCCCCTTCGCCCTCCCCTGCGGTGGGCACGCTGAGCCCGCCCACCCTCTCGCCCGCCTCTCGGCTCTCCTCCTTTTCCAGCGGCGGCGGTGGGCAACGAGGAGCCCCAGGGCAAAGCTGCCCGCACCGCAGCGCCAGGATGGGTGGATGGATGGATGGATGGTGCGGCGGGCGCCAGAGCCGCCGGCGGGGGAGGCAGGGGCGGCCCGGGCTGCGAGGGCGCTCCGGCCAGCGGGGCAAAAGGCGCCGAGAACGTGGCGGCAGCGGCGGCGGCGGTGGAGTGGGGGAAAGCGGCGGCAGGCACCGAGGAGCCCCAGGGCGAAGCTGCCTGCGCCGCAGCGCCAGGATGGGTGGATGGATGGATGGATGGATGGATGGATGGATGGATGGATGGATGGATGGATGCATGGATGGATGGATGGCGCGGCAGGCGCCGGAGCCACCGGCGGGGGAGGCAGGGGCGGAGTGGGGCAAAGCGGCGGCGGGCAACGAGGAGCCCGCAGCGCATGGATGGATGGATGGATGGCTGGATGGCTGCTGCTGCTGCTGCTGCTGCTGCTGCTGCTGCTGCTGCTGCTGCTGCTGGTGGTGGTGGTGGTGGTGGTGGGAAGGGGGAGGGGAGAGAACGGGAATCCCCGGTGGAGCATGGATGACGCAAAGGGAAGGGAGGGTGGGATCCTGGGATGGAACACCAATGAGAGAGAGGGAGTGGGCAATGGGTGGGAGGACAGGGCTGCCGTCTGGACTCCCAGGATTGATTCCAATTTAAGGCTGAAATCGGAATGCCACTGAACCGGGTTAACTTGCAAGTCGTGTAAACAGGATTAACCCGGTTCACTTATTTCGGTTTCCTTAAACCGAATTAAGGCATCCCATGTGGATGCAGCCTCTGTCAACAAAGGATGGAGCATGAGGCCAATCAGAGAGGTCCTGATCAAGACTCCTGCTAGACCTTGACTTTGAGGTCTATCAGTGGACCAGTGGGCCCTGATCCAGAACACAGAGATATGCAGAAAGTATACTACCCGTATCTGAGACAACTGGAACTGACTTTGTTCCTAGCTGTCAGAGTGGCCAGAGCACAGCCCTGAAACTCATGTGAGATTGCCAACCCCACTGTGCAGACAACACGGTTACAGACTGTGTTTTTCTGTGGCCCAAACAGGCAGGCCTGGCTGGTCCTGTCTGACCTTTTTGGGCCATAAAGAGATAAGCACATAAATGATCTTAGATCCTTATTTTCCTTAAAATTCCACTAATATTGAGCATAAATACGCCCATCTAGTTCATTCCTCTGTCTCACAATGTGGCCCACCAATAGCTTCTGGGCATTCCAAAGCGGAAGACAAAGGCAAAATCTTTCCCTGCAAATGGCCTTTTAAGGCATTCTGCCTGTCTCTCCAACATGGAAGCAGTACCTAGTAGCCACTGATTGGCAGGCCACCCCTCTGGTAGCACAGAAGTTTGTGAGACACCTACTATTATAGTTTTTAGGTGCCCACTGCCTACTGAATAGTAATATGACAAGGGTGGGGCAAATGGATCCTGTGCCCTGGATGGTCCTGTACCTTACAACTTGCCAGTAGGACAAGCCCACTTCACCCCCAGGCTGTTCTTTGGTGTTTGAGCCTCTACGTCTTCACCTAGGCATTCCCTGGGTGACTGGTTGCTCTCCCTTTCCTACTCAGTTTTAACATTTTAACTAATGGCATTTTTACCCTTGTTTTTGATGCCTATTTCTGTAAACAGTTTCAATGTTTTTTTTTTAATGAGCAGCAGTACATAAACATTTTCAAAGAGAATAAATAAAATATTCCTTGTTGCTTGATTGAAGGAGTAAAATTTTTATGGCTCTTAAAATCTATTCTCCCTATGCTTATGGATGGATTGCTTCAAGAAGAGAAGCCTCTATAGTCTCTAAACAAAATGATCAATTAAAGTTAAATCTTGATGTTCCATCCATGTTCCTATCCTCCACCCATTCCACCATAATTCTGTTGATTCCTTGCAGATACACTAGCTAACCACATATTTTTGTTTGCCTTTGCTTGCAGAAAACAAGACAGCTAGATTCTGCAAAAGTATCTTTACTTCTGTAACAAGTGTCAATTACCAACATTTACTTGAAGTGGAACAAATCTTATTGTTTGTTCTATTTGGAGAAAAATAAGCTTGCAGAGAGCAGGATGAGAGGTGCACTTATAGTCTTGCCTCCATCACCTTTTTCCACCCTTCCTGAAGCATCTGAATTATGAATCATGACAGTTTCCTTAGTCACAACGTTTCCTTTCTCTAGTCTATGGATAAAACTGTGTTTAGGAAGTACTCAGTTATAGGGAGTTTGAATTTTGCAAGCCATAATCAGTTTACAGAACCATATAAGATGACAAGGGTAGAAAGAACTAGAAGAATATTGCAGGTTGTTCATAAGGAGAATGCTGTGGATTTGGGTCACGGTTAATTTAAGATAGAGAAGATTAATCTGGATGCTGGCCTGTGTTACACAAACTTGTTAAGCTTCAGTGGTTAGTATTCTTATTTTACTCTCGACTCCCCGCAAATGGCCTTTAAGAGGCATCCTGCCTGTCTCTCCAACCTGGAGATACTACCCAGAAATCAGTTCAAATATCCATTGAATATGCTGGATTAAAAAGGAAGAAAAGGCACCATGGAGTACAACTGCCATCTGAAATCTATGAATGATGAATTTGCCCATAAGTGATACTGTGATCTTATCTCGACTGTACATTTCCCTATCTGAATTGAGTTTAGCACTATCATCAGTTCTAACATGTCTGGGGTGAGCTTCAAGAAAAGACTTTTGAATATACTTTCTTTTGCAGTCTTGAAGTGTGGGGAGGATTGGATGTTCCCAATTTCTGCTTGATCTCTTTTTTTGTCACAAGACTCAGAGGCACCATATGCTATTAAAAAACTTCCCCCCCCCAGCCCAGAGAAAACCCTGTGTAAGTATGTACTAATGTAATGACTGTAGATTTGATTAAAATAACTACTGTAATAACATCTTATCAGAATGTGGAATGAAGACAAATTTGGTTATTCTAGAGACAGGCTTTACAGCACTGGAAATGTAGGCAATGCTGATGGATTTTAACCCCCATCCAAAAGCTTTTAGCTGCATGAAGCAGTGTTTTGAAGGAACAGACAAAAAGCCAGCAAACTACAGCAGCTGAAACAAACATCTTAAAACCAGAAAATCTTGGCTTCAATGAGATAATTAATGTTAGACTAACCTCTGAAGGAAAGTATCTGAAAATGACAGTTCTTTTTAAATATTTAACACATACAAACATTAAATAAACACCTTCGTCAGCAAGGGGTATAAAATGTGGAACACTTTATACAAAAAACTAAAAGACTATTAAACTAGGGATGCCATAAGGTATATGTGTTATACACAAAAGTATCCAGTGTGTAGCTAAAACTGTCAGGTTTTCTCTAAAATAAGCAGGAAAAGGAGCATGACTCAGTTGTATATATTTTCTTTGACCTCCTTGGTGAAAATATGGTGCAGAATGAAAATCCACTGTAGCTCTTCCTATATAAAGAAATAATAAAGCTGTTATGTCTGATTTATTCTGATGGCTTCAAGACAGCACCTCTAGATATTCTTTATTATGGTGTGTCATGATATTGCAGAATAAAGTACTTCTGGAATTATTGCATGTTGACCAGATGGCATGGCAAGAGCCCTGGGCAAGCAGAATCACTTAGTAGTAATGATGTGATGCCAACATCCAGGTATTTCATATCAGGGAGTGTGCTATCACCAGCCCACCTGCATGTGCAGCTGCTATTCTTAAGATGGTGAACTGCACAAGCAGGCATCTAGATAGGTAAGTACTCTCACTTTTTCTGTAAAACCTGGGTGGGCAAAAGTCTGATTTACCTCATGGGATATCACCCCTATCTCCGGGGCTATACATGTGTGGCAAGCCCAGCATATCCCGGGATAATTCTGGGTTTTAGGCCTTGTCCGGAGATGGCCTTACTTCACAACAACCTTGAAAGGTATGTTGAGCTGACAGCCAATGACCGTCTCAAGATTATCTAAGAGTGTTTCCATGGAGAAACTGAGATTCAAGCCTGGTTGCATCCACACACACAGTCAAAAAGGAAAAATAAAGAGGCTCAAAAGAGGCTTAGAGCTAGCAGCATCTATGTCCTAATGTCTCCAATCCACATTAAAGGCCTGGAAATGCTTTCCCAAAGTAAGAATGTTATCATCAACTTGCTACATCTCCAAGGCACTTTTGAGACTTGTCACTGTGGTCCTTATCCACGCCTGATATTCAAAGCCCCTACTCTTCAGGATTTATTTCATGGAGTGAACTCAGAAATAGGTGGAAGAAGGTAGTGTTATTGCTGCCTGAAGGGACCACCAAGTATGGCCACATGAAGTTAGAAAAGATACTGAGAATTAGGAATTAATGAAGGGAAGAAAGAGAAAGCACAAATGCCTTTTCCAAGGAAATGAGAGTGTGAGATGGTTGTAACCAGCCGGAGATGCCTGTTCTCTTATAATGGTAGCTAGAATGGTCCTGTAGACATCTTGGAGATCTGGAGAAGATTGGCATAGAACACAGTGACAGTAGCTGAGAAGAAAGAAACTGAAAGAAGTGAGACAGAGAGAGCAGTGTTGTAGTACAAAGGAGGGGAGGCATGATATTCATTTTAGTGAAATGGTACAGTTGCCTGGGAAAAGGTTTCTTTAAAAGCATTTCCTGACAAGCCTTTCCCCCCTAATGCAGAGGATACTAATTAAATATAGGACTTTGGACAAAGGAGCAATAGCCATAGTCAATTTGCATGATACAAAAATTATCCTGATTCAGAGCAGCAAGGGGCAGAAAGACGTTGAGAATAACAAAAGGTAAAGAAAAGAATTCTTAAGAAATCTGGAGGCATCCAGAGAGAAAGTCTTTGGCTTCCTTCCTTCCTACCACACCCGTCAAATCTATTTTTAGGGACATGCTTCCATTTATGCGGAAAGGAATTATCTTTGGGTAGATTCAAGAAAAGCAAATTGCGGATGATTAAGGCATATCAAGTAGACAGTACTTCAGCCAATTTCCAGCAAAACCAATGGATAATTAGTGGCCAGACTGAGGGGGGTTAATTGCATCAGACTGAGTGCTTGATTAAGGGGCATCGATTGTGTAATTTCAGTCTCCATCTACTTTACTAGTTAAAGGTGGGTGGACTGATTATTTTAACGCTTGGTTATATGTCTTTTCTCACCTTGCCTGTGCTATATACTTTCTGTTTTTATTTATTTCTTAGCAATCTGTAAACTGATCTGTGATACTACTAAATCTAGTAAATAATAATAAATTGCAGATCAGAATCTATATTCTTTTATACTAGTGGCAGCCTAGTATAAATGAAGGGACCAGGACAAAGCACAAGTGAGCTTTGTTTGGATCTTCCCAAAGCACATTTCAGTCTGTTGTTTCCTTTCTGAAATGCAGTTTGAGAAGATGAAAACATAGACTTCCTACTGGCACTTCCCCACCACGGAGTTCCAATCCATTGCCTGACATCAGTTGATATTATGCTGTAATGGCTTTCTTCTTCCCCATATCAACTCACTCATGGCTCAGAGCTGGGCCTGCCAAACAATATACATTGCCTTGGTGTTGAGCAGAATTCCAGCTGAATGAAGCTGCTTAATAACTGCCACAAAGGGACAGAGATCCACATAGGCTCACCTTTTTGTCAGCTGACTGTTTGAAATTTTGCTTCTCTGATCCTAAAGCTTCTAAGGGAATGGATTGCATCACTGAAGTTATGCAACACTGCTCTCTTTGTTTCACCAGAATAAGAGCAAGATTAGTAATGACTGGGCAAACTATAAGCCTGACTCAATTGAAAAAGGGACATTTTCCCCCCTGTTCAGCCTGTGTAGAATTCAAGGTGGCACCGTGCTGTATGAATTGTTTAACCACTGTGGCTACAAATCAAGGCTGTGATCAGACACAGAAAAATATATATATATTTTCTGAGGTGTTTTTGAGGTGTCTTAGAGAAGGCTCTGAGGTGGTATTTTTCACATACACCCTCCCCCCCTCTCATGAACGTTAGAGAAAGAGATTAGAGAAAGCCTGGGAACACCAGGCCATACATTATCTCTCTTAGGACCTTCTGTTATACCTTTTGTTATGTATGAATATGGCCAAAGTTTCATGGTACTTCAATACGACATAGGAATTGTGTTCTGCAGGAGATACTTGCATGAGCCCATTAGAACTAGATTTATGTGCACCACTTTTCCTGAATGGTCTCTTCCCATTTATTGCCAGGGATTGGCTGAACTAGGCCAGGTCTCCACTTACCCCCCCTCCCCGGCACCTCCTGGAAAGGGTGAGGGCATTACAGCTCCACTTTCAGTGGTATGAAACACCTGCTGAAGGATACACAACCTGCCCAAAGAACATGGTGCTCACCCAAGGTGCCTGCATGTGCAGGGTATAATAGTGTATTCTTCTTTAGGGCAGTACCTCATTCACCATGTGAGCAGATGCCTCTGTGCACTGAAAATACAACGTGGAAGTGCCAATTGACTTGGCAAATGAAGTGTTGCTGCCAAGGTCCCTGCCCCAGGCCCTCCCATCTTTGCTGTAGATATTTGGCTTTAATCTATTTATATGCTACAGATTAATTTCCATTCACCTCCTCATTCTATTTTATCTAGGAATTTTGTTCCCATGGTTTGTTTAAAGTGTAGAGGGGGTGAGGGAAGGAGCCATGCATGAAGCTAAGAAGCTTCATTTGTGAGGCAGTCCTTGATTGGATCTTCTTGAATGATAGTAAAGATATTGACCTTCTATCAGTAACACAGAGAAGGGAAAACTAGTTTATTCAGTAAACCTACTTATGTCCATGAGATCATCTTGACTGTGTCACCACTCTCAGTAGACAATAGGAGGGGACATGTGAAAGGATCATCTTGGTGGCAGCACCAAGATTTTGGAATAGGTTCTCCTCTGATGTGCATCAGTTACATTCGCTGCATATGTTTAAGGTGAAGATCCACTTCCTCCCCTTAGCCTTGGCTGAATTAACAGCTTCTCTTTCCATCTGAGTTGGTGGCTGTGGTGTAGCATTGCCCACTTTGCCCTTACAGACTGCTTACCCCTGCCTAGGAATTGCTGGGTTCAAAACACCACTTGAGCATGGAAGCATGCTGGGTGAGCGTGTACCCATAACTGGCTCTCAACCTACCAATCCTGATAAACTTGTGAGAACAAAATGGAAGGGAGGGGTATGAATGTGTGCTTTGAAAAACAGAAGGTATAAACCTGCCATTGATAAATATAGAAATGCATAAATAGTATGTCCTCAACTTATTTTCAGAAAAATCAAGAAAAGCTATTTGCCTTTAGTCCTTAGATGAGGATAGGGAAATAGCAGTTGGGAAAACTATTCTTTCCAGCAAGTGGAGTTTCATTGGTAGCAGTTCTGAGTCTGGTTCACTACAATGGGTGTCAACTTTCCCAACCATTGCCTTGCCTTTCCCCCTACCTCCCCAAGTGAGCCACCATTCACCTACATGTGTCTGTTCCCAAGCAGGAAGGTGAGCTGAAGAATGCCATTTTCCCATTATGTTAGAAAATATAAAAATTGACACTGCCATTCATGTACAGTTGAGAAGAAGCTCTGGTCTCTACTGCTCCCAAAAGACTTTCTGCATCATCCCATGGGATTCCACATGCACACACAAATATCCCGTTCTTCCTTCTCTCTCACTTCCACCTTCCGTATCCAAGGCAAGCTTGAATTTTTTTTTTAAATAAACGTGTAGAGATAAAGCATTACTTGAAATAGACCATTTGACATCATATTGACCAGAAAGCGCTTAAACACTTCGTAAGACCCAGAGTCTATCTGTTAAGGCAGGACAACTACATCCATGCCTCTCAGACCTGGATGTCTTGCTAAGTTCAAAATAGCACAACATGGTTCAAAAAGCTACAAGGGAGTCAAACCCTCAAAGAACTTCACTCTAGCCTTGACAAATGGTGAGAAACCCTTCATCAGCCGATTCACAGAACCTGGGAAAAGCCTGATTGGCAACAAGTCCTTTGGCTTTTGGTGCTTTTTGAACATGAACTGTTTGACTGGACCTACTCCAGGCATTTCCAAAGGAACCTCAAAGCTAAGGAAAATTGGGAAGGAAGACCAGTCCGTCTTTTCAGTCTGCAGAGCTGCCAAACTAAGAAAATACTAGAATTTGGCATTCAGAGTTTTAGCTGAAAATCTTCAGTGCTCTTGAAATGGCTCCCATGTATTCCTTATCCAGCTGGAAATGACTCAGCAAATTGTTTAACCTCTTTTGACAAGGATGTTCACATTCATAAATCTCTTCTATAGAAACCAAGAGCATAATCATATGACACCTAGCTCCAAGTTTCTGGTACATGCTCCATGAAGGTGAGAGGGAGCATTCAGAGCATTCATTGTTTTACAACAGATGGTGTAAGTTTTTTGCGGTTTGTACGAGAATAAACTTCATTTCCCAAAGAAGAGGAAGATCAGTCAGAAAACTGGGGTGAATTTTCCTTCCATGTAATATTTGAAATAAGAAAGGAATATGCTGTCTGAAAGCATTCAATCCCATGACAAAAACTATTTGCCTTTAACTTATGATAAGTGTCTATGCTTTTAGATACTATGGAGTCATGTTCAACTCCTGGTGTCTCTTCTGAAAAACGCTCACCATTTTGACCTGTTTTTAAAGCTCTTCTAAAGCCATTGCACTGGTCTCTTTGATCCTGGCCATCCATAGTATCTATAATAGGGATTGTGACAGTGGTAGGGACCCAGTAATCCCTTGCCTTCTTCTCCCTCCCCAGCTAGCATGACCGTGGATCAAGGCTAATGGGATATCTTGGAAGGCATGTATATTTGCAGTCTGCATTGGCATTAAAGGCCACACAAAGAGGTTTCAATGTGTAAAACAGTATAATGGTGGCGGCGGAGGGAGTAAATAGCAACAAGTTTACCAAAGCAATATTTGTGGATTTCTCTGCCTGGTAAATGAGGAATTTTGGAGATGTTCTTTGCACCAGAACTTAAACTCTAGTAGAATTGTTTGGCCAATTAACAATGTGGATGTAAACTAAGGTCTTTCTGCACTGGGCCTTATTCTGGATTATATCTTGGAATATGAACCTGTCATCCACAAGTCAGAGCCTGCTGTAACCTGCACCAGTACCCAGAAGGCATACTCCTCCTATTCCAGAAAAAAGTTTTTTAAAAGTGCAGAAAGGGCCCTAGGGAAACCTACAGGCATTGTTTTCTCTGAAATGATTCCTTTTCTCCCCAGTCTTCCTGAGATATAGTTAGATCACCTGTAGGTTGTTCTGAGTGACATTCTTAGTCTCGAGCTTGTTTTCTGGGAATTAACTAACTAGCTTATTATAGAATGTTTGCTTTTGATTTGTTTACATAAACACTTCTTGCTGGCCTCTTTAGGTAAGAACTAGCTCCTGGAGGCCATCATCTAGACAACCGTCTGACTGAGAAAGAATAAAATCAGCCAAACATTTGGAGTATCACAGCCAAACAATAAATTTGTAAGTAAAAACTGGCAGGAAAATAGTATCTGGGACAGGAAGATGCTTTAAGTAGCACTGTCTGTGCAACTACAGTAGATCAGATTAGGGCAGATTACATTGGTCAAAATATTTCTAGATGTTCACTGTTCTTCATGTCAGGCTTTGGCAGGTCATCTTGGGAACAGTAAGCAAATACATTGGGTGTAACCGCTGGGTCTACGTACCACCATAAGTTCTTGGAATCTTAGAAGAACACTATTGAATAAGGCCTTGTGGGAAATTCCAGTGGGGACTAGATTGATTGATTGATGTGATGATTTATACTCTACCCAGCACTTGAGGGCCTCAAAGCAGTTTACATATCCAAGCACAGACAATAATACTCAATACATAAAAGCTATTCTTAAAAGCACAAACCAAAACAAGATTAAAAGCACAATGCAAATCTCAGCTCCTGTGAATTAAAAGCAACACATTTGCAGATGAAAGAGTAACAATTATGGGTAGGAAAAGGAGGTGGATTTTCATGGTTTTCTGAACGGCCATGAGAGCATTCCACAGCCGGGGAGTGGCCCTATCTCACAGGTCCTCATCAGGTTTTTTTTCCTCTGATGGCACACAAGTGAGATTTATCAGGTCCACCAGAGTACTAGTGGGGCTAAATCCAGGTCACAGAGGAGTAAAAACAGTGCACGTCTCCATGTTCTGGATTACAGAGGACTCATTTCCATAGGCACACCTTATTGCACCACTCAGATGGGTGTCCCCCAAGGACTCTGAAGCTAAGAACTTTAATACCTCTCTGTTGGAGCTCACAGACGCAGCCTCTTGCATGAGCTTTAGGGACAGTGCAAATGTTACTCAGGAACACATTGTTGCTCTGCAGATGACATTTCTACCTAAAGGCAATCAGCCCTAGTTGTGGCCTGATCCAGACCATGTGGCCTGCAGCAATGAAGATAACTTCAAAAAAACAAAAAACAAAACACCCTTAGTTCGGATTAAACGTACATCAGCTACTATTGTCTGGATCCATCATTTGCAGTAGAATCCTCAGAAAGTCATCCAACAGCAATCATGCTACAGTAGGCATTTCCTCTTTGAAGATCATCTGCTTCCTTGGATTTTCACATTCCTATGGTAACACATGTCTTTAGAGCAGAACGTAGACTCCCTTTAGACACCAAGTTATTATCTGCTTTCAAGTTCAGGTTCTTCTATCCTGCTTCAAAAGTAAGGACAACCGCATCCAATGTAAGGTATTTTTCAGGGCCTGTATAAGGGTGGCAATGCAGAAGGTTTGTTTGCTGTACTGGGCTGGGGGTTGTGACACTGTTAAGCAAACTATTTCTCAGATTAGCAGTACCTTTGCATTTCAGTAGGGTCTTTCATCCCAGAATTGTCAAGAATTTAAGACAAACAAGTTTAATTCTACGGCCAACAGAACTGACACAGGCGAACTTTAAGAAATAAGCTTTATATTTATACTGGAATTTTGCTCTAAAATTGCTAACCTTTGTTCACACCAATTAAGTTGTTAACTTTGCTAGCCAGCTCAATACCTCAGACAAATTATAGCAGATAAATATACTGATGATGGTGCTGGTTTCCCAAGAGCCAGAAAATAGCATTGAAGTGATGCCTCTTATTAGGTGAAGCAGTCAACTAAAGGTTGAATGAACATGCTGCGACTGAAGAACTGGGGGTGCAGGAACTGGATTGAGAGGTTGGCTTTTGCCCTCACCTGGTTTCTTTTTAAGTTGAATATGAAATGTATATCAGATATGGCAGTTTATTTAGATTGCATCAAAGCCAGAGATGGTCACAAGCCTGGATATTTTATATATAGTGAGTTTCTTATCAACAAGGTTTTAAGGTTGGTAGATTATTGAGACAGTAAATTTTGCCTGAATTGCTTAATTACATTTTAAAATGTTTTTGTTCATTTTGTGTTACTGCAATGCAATCCCAGGCTGTATCCAGATGTCACTTACTTATTCTGCTATATTTGGATATTCCAGAATAAACCATGGATGTTCCAGAATATCCATATAAAGAAGTGGTATCTGGATGCTGCACCAGTGTAGGTGACCAATAAATGCCTAACAATGAAATGCAACATGCAGTAAAGTTTGCAAGAGAACTCAGCAAAAAGCAGTTGTTCCAAATCTCTAGATTGGGATAAAGCTACTATTGGGCAACATGGCTTTTTTGCCAACTGTTCAGTAACCAAAGGAGTCCTAGAAGTGACTGACCAACAGGTCTGAATGAGTCGATTTTGGCTGGAAACTGAGCTAGGTTATTCAGTTTTGCTATTTATGCATGTTTTTGGGCTTAGTCTGTTTGGTAAGGATTTCTACCCTCTCTCTTCCTTTTGAATTTTGTCCTCTCTATGCTCCTGGCTTAGGCAAATTGCTAAGTCTTCAGGTGGTAGTGAAAACTCACAGCAATTGGTACAAGCCATATTTGGGGAAGGTTGAAGTTCTAAAGTACCTGTACTAGAAATGCCCCTTCCTGTGTGGCAGCACATCAAATGCTCCACAATGGACAGGGCTCTCCTATAGTTCTTCACATAAGGAATGAGATAAAACTTGACAGGCCTCAAACTGAGGGTTGTATGGCTATATGGGTACATTTTGGTGTTATAGGCTTCTGACAGACATGCTTAGAATGCCAAGAGGTTCTTGGCACCGCAGCTGGACTGCCAGAGAGCCCCAATGGCAAGTTGGGTGTTGCAGTCTACTGATCACCTAATTCAAAGGAAAAATATTGCTGTGTTTCCAGCACTATTTTTGTTTGGCCAGCATAGCTTTACTTCCTGGAGACATTTGATGGGATCCTGTGGTAGTACATCACTGGCATCTTTCATGAGCTGCCCATCATGATGATGATGTCAGAAAATTCTGGGAAACTGCTAACGAAGTAATGCTACAGACATCCCAGTGAGCGAAGCCATGCTGGGAGGCCCACTGTGAGTCTAGCGGGTCATGGCAAGGGGCAATGCTGGTTTCCCTTTGCTGTCTGCAAGCAGCCATAATGAACACTTTAAGAAGTTTCCAGGTATGAATTTAACTTTAACATAGGAGGTCAAAAAGGCACACAAGGCCAAGTAATTATGTATCTAAATGATTAGTAAAGTACAGATTATAGCATTTCAATCCACAATACCTACCTCCAGGACATATTCAGATTTGTTGTTTTGACAAAGATTACTTAAAAGGATCTTATCATTTAGATTCTGTTTGATATGCTGGTACAATGAGTTAATTATGAAAAGTTTCCAGGCTGCTGTCTGAAGAGTGCAAAAATACTATAAGACAATTCAACTGCTGAAAATGCTAGCTTGGGGATACTGTAGCTTTAAGACATTATGCCCCCCCCCCATCTGTTTTTTTTCTTAACTCCTGAGTAAGTCATGATATAGCGATAGAAAGAAGTAATGCAGGGCATTCCTCCCACTGTTATTATTGCTTCCTATTATTTGCATGTTTTGGCGACATGCAATCCAGGCAATCTGGCAGCTGTCACATTCTGGTTGCTTCTCTGTCCAGAAAGGTAAGTCTGTCCCTAAAAAGCACTAAAGCTGGAAAACTCACTACCAGTGCTGGGTTTTCCAGCAACAGTTAAAAGCACCTTTTAGTGATGAGAAAGCAGGACAGTGGTAGGGTTGCCTATGATACATGAGCCAACGCCACCATAGCAGTGTTATAATGGCGATATTTTTGTCATGTGATAGCAGGCATGCTATACACATTTATTTATTTATTTATTTATTTATTTATTTATTTATTTATTTATTTATTTATTTATTTATTTATTTATTTATTTATTTATTTATTTATTTATTTATTTACCAACCAACGATTACAGAGGGCTTTATGCAGAAACTAATGGTCACCCTATTAAGCACCATCAAATACACAGGGGAATAAAAGTGTTTTTAACGATTTTTAGAAGAACACCAGCTAAGCAGCTCATATCTTGATTGCCAAAGAACTCCAGAGTGCAGGTTCTGTCACCCCAAACTTATCTTTCTGGCCCTGATTCTAGATTCCACATGAAGGCCAGGTATTTTATCATCTAAACAATGAGTGAAGCACATGAAACAGGCTCAGACACGTCTAGGAGCTGAACCTTGTGGGGCTTTATAGGTCAAGACCACCTATTTGAATTGGAGGTGGAAGCAAGGTAGCAATTAATGCAACACAACCAAAACAGGGGAGTTACCCTGTCATATTTCCTTGGTTAGTTAGTAAATGGGCTGCTGCATTTTGGACCAACTGAAAATTCCAAGTCATCTTAAAAGATAGTCCCAGGTAGACCATGTTGCAACAGTCCAGGAATGAACTAAAGAGGGTCTAAGTCCCTGAGACCAGAGTCTTTGGTTTAGGAGGACAGAACTTTCATGCTAACCTTAGTTATGAAAACACCCCTCTTACCGTTGATTTCCACTGTTACTTAAAAAATATCTAACATGGTTGTAATAAAGGACCTTCTTTCCTGACAAGATATTAAGACCTATCTGAGGTTCAGATGGAGGATTCAACCAGAGTAACTTAGTCTTGGAAGAACTGAGTATGAGCTTGTTTCTGACCATCTTGACTCTCACTACCCCAAGCAGTGGTTCAGCACAGCAGCAGCATCAATGGAACAGCTGGGGGTGGCTGTGTTCTAAAGAGACCTCACTCCATATCAGTGAATGATATCTCTCAGTGGCATCCTGTAGAAGTACAAAGAAGTGGGCCCTTAGGGTTTCAACCACTCCATCTCTTACACACCAATTGGACCCAATCAGTAAGAAACAGAGATGCGCATGAACTTTTTTTTTCCAATTTGAACTGAACTTCAAACTTGTTCTAATCAAACTTTTAACTTCTCAAAAGAAATTCAAATTTGGTTCAAATTTTAGACTAATTGTTCTTCACAGGAGACAATGGGCCCTTGTTCATCAGTTTTGTATAGCAGCAGGGGGAAGTGAATGATTTTAAATTAAGGGTGCTTCCAGATGTCCTGCTGCATAATTTCACCTCTTGCTGTGAGTTTGGCTGCTGATCCCACTCAGCCAGCCTCAAGTAAATCACAGCCACCACCAATTCTACTGGTATGTGCATGCTTAGCGTCCTTCATCCAAGGAGGGAAAAGGCATTGTCACACATCAAGCACACCTTCCACCCAGGCACAATGACATGACCTGGGAAAGTTCCTAAGGGAAAGGTCTTTGCATTCAGTCCCAGCCCTGCCATAAATGATAAAATGGTATGACTACTATATAACTATTTTTTTACATTTCTATCCTGCCCCATACCCGAAGGTCTCTGGGCGGGTGACAACAGATTAAAATAGAATATACATTAAAATACATTAAAAGTTCAGCAAATATAAAACAATATACAATATGTTTAAAATAATAGTGTCTATATTGGGAGGGGACATAAACAGCTCAGCCAAAGGCCAGGGCAAAGAGGTGCGTCTTCACCGACTTCCTAAATATATATAAGGAAGGGGCATGACGCACCTCAAGGGGGAGGCTATTCCATAGTCTGGGGGCCATCACAGAAAAGGCTCTCTCCCAGGTGCCCACCAACCTCACTGTTGAAGGTGGTGGGACAACCAGGAGGGCCTCATCGCTTGATCTTAAGGCATGGGTAGGTTGATATGGGAGAAGGCGTTCCTTTAGATATTTGGGGCCCAAGTCATTTAGGGCTGTGTATGTCAGAGTCAAAACCTTGAATTGGGCCCGGTAGCGAATTGGCAGCCAGTGTAATTCTTTTAAGACCGATGTGATGTGCATCCGGCTAGATGTTCCGGTCAGCATTCTAGTGGCTGCATTTTGCACTAGCTGCAACTTCCGAACCATCTTCAAGGGCAGCCTCATGTAGAGTGCATTACTATCTAGTTACCAGAGCATGGATAACTGTGGCCAAGTCATCTCTGTCCAGAAGAGGCTTCAATTGACGGACTAGCCGTAGTTGGGAGTAGGCACTCCTGGCCACAGCCTCCACCTGAGCTTCAAGTGTTAGCGTAGAATCCAGGAGAACCCCCAAGTTACGCACCTGTCCCTTCCAGGGCATTGCAACCCCATCAAGGACAAGATATCTCCCAACTACATGGACCCAAGACCCTGTGACACACAGCACCTTTGTCTTGTCTGGATTCAGTTTCAATTTATTCACCCTGATCCAGCCCATTACTGCCTCCAGGCACCTGTCAAGGACTTCAACTGCCTCTCCTGATTCAGATGGTACAGAGAGATAGAGCTGGATGTCATCTGCATACTGATGACACCTTACTCCAAAACTCCTGATGACCTCTCCCAACGGCTTCATATAGATGTTAAATAGCATGGGAGATAAGATCAATCCCTGAGATAAAAGCAAATTCACTGCTAAAGATAATGCCACATTTAACACACAATAAGGAAAAAATATGGCTTGAAGTACCTCTTTCAATAAATCAAATTATATAGCTTAAAGACATATAATAAAGGATCCCATATACTTTCAACTGGAAATTGTCAGAATAAAGCTTTTTCTCTCTTTCTGTTTTGTATATATGTGTAGATAAATATAATTAGTAGCCTGCAAAGACATTGGTTAGCCCACCAACACGTGAGAAAAGCACTATAGACGTTTTATTTTTATATTTTTGTTTGTTTGTGTATAAACATATATACTTTGTTTCTTTCTTCCATTTTATCCTCACAACGCCCCTGTGAGAAGAAGAAAAAGAAGACTTGGCTTTTCTACCCTGGTTTCCTCACCCATTTAAGGAGACTCAAAGCAGCTGACAAAGCTTTCTATTCTTCTCCCCACAACAGACACCCTGTGAGGTGGGTGGGACTGTGAGAGCTAAGACTAGCCCAAGGTCACCCAGCTGGCTTTGTGGGAGAGGGCAGAATCAAACCGGCTCCCTAACCACTAGACCAAATTGGCTAGTGAGGTAGGGTAGGGAGAGAAGTAGTGATCCACTGAGAAGTAGTGAGTTTCCATGGTCAGATGGAGATTTCAAACCAAATCTTGTCTCAGTACACTGCAGCTCGCTTACATTGCTTATTAACCATTTTAAAGCATTACTTCCTGAAAAATGAGATTATGTGTACTTGATAGTTGCACAGCTGTGAGCAATGCAGCCTCCAGATGATATTTGATATTTATGGGCAGCATTATTTGCTTGATAGCTGCCAATTCTAGAAGTATTGTATTTTAGGGGCCAGGGATGTGCCAAACTTGCATGTGTTGAAGGCAAATAGAGGCAAGGACTACCAGGTGCTTTTTCTAACAATCCTGACATAGTTCAGCTCCACTTGCTTACACTCAGGAAAACCCATGAAAGAGGGAACTTCTCTCTTTACTCCTCACATGTTGCTGTGCATACATGCAACATCAAGTATGCACAAACATATACTGAAGGTCTTTGCACATGCTTGATGATGCATGTCAAAGGTTTGTACAAGTGGGCAAGGCAATTACAAAATACCTTACTAAAAATAATTGCAACAGCATCTCTTTTGTACCATGGCATACATTTATAAGATTATTAAAAGCTGTGTCCTGGAATGCGGGCTAGATTTTTCTCCACAACTCATCACCTTAATATCTAAACATGTGAAGTAATTCAAATATTTCATCCATGGATAAACTGAACCACAGGGAGGTCAGTGAAAGTCATTAATGTTACCAGATATTACATCCAAAGGTTATAGATTCTTATCTGTACTTGTTGACTCAGTAATATATTCACAAGTAGAAAAAAAGTGTCTCAACAGCACCTTAGAGATGGCAGTGTGACACTGGTCTTTTCATTTCATGTCTAATCCACCTGTTCTAGAATGTTCATACTGGCATGTGAACTATCCCACCTACAAACCATTTCTAAGGTGCTTTTTAAAAAACCTGCATGTGAATGCCTAGATGTCAATGAACATAATAGTCTACTATATTTGGATATTTATTTATTTATTATTTATTTATTATTTACATTTATATCCCGCCCCATACCCGAAGGTCTCTGGGCGGGTTACAACTTTAAAACAAATTAAAACAGAATACACATTAAAAGACGTTAAAAATTTCCGTACATATAAAACAATATACAACATGTTTAAAATATTCCAGAATAAAGCATGGATATCCTAATATAGCAGAATAAATAATCAATGTCCAGATGCAGGTCCAGAGGAGTGTAACAATGTTTGTTGTGGACTGCTAAAATATTGTACAACAGTCATACTATTCCACACTGTAGAGTTTGAGAGGAAATCAGGTTAGGCAAATGAGAAGACAGTAGAAGATCTTCCATCAAATTTAAATGACAGCCATCTAAGGTTGGTGTAGCCTAATGCAACACATTAGGCTTTATGACAGAGAAAGGAGAATCTAGCAGTATTCAATCAAACACAATTCCAGACCTTAGACTAGTTCTATACATAACCCCAAAACCACATTTTGGGATTGGCACTCCTGTGTGTGCCAGATCCCAGACTGTGAAAACACCTTGTAAGGCTATTTTGGGAAAACCAGTGGCATTGCAGGGTTTCCCAGGACAGTTTTGCTCTGCACATCTGGTGAGGTCCATATGGCATTAGCTTGCTGGGAATTGGTACGAGTTTGCTAAGCACTTGAAAAAGTAAAGCAGGGAGGCAGGGCACATGGATGCAGCATGCTCCCAGATGCTCTGAGTGAGCTAATGTTACCTACTTTATGAGAGGTGCTGGTAAGAGGCAAAGTAAGGGCCAATGCTGGGTTTCATTTTATAATCTACGCCTCCCCATGCCATCTGGAGACAGCTCTAGTATTCTCCATTATCTCACTGTATCTCACAAATTGAGGGGGACGGGACTGAAAGAAAGTCCTCTGCCTTCTGGAAAATAATCTGATGCTATGCAGACAACCAAAGGAAATTACAGGAGAGTAACTTGGCAGTCTTATGGCCTTTTAAAGACTAAATTTATTATAGCATAAATTTTCATGGCCTGAGACTCAGGAGCAGTCCATGGATTGGAACTGCAGGGACTCTGAAGCCTGAAGGGGTAATTGGGAAACACAATGACATCATCATTGCCTTCCCCTAGAGGCTATTTTGACCTACTCCCTCCCGCTTTCAGCAGGCCTGAAATCATTCATCAGCATGATTATATTATTGCATGTTGCAAGATGGAGCTGGTTGACCCTGCTCTTTTCAAGCTCTGAAAAAGCCAGAAGGAGAAGTCAGGATCAAGGTGAGGAACTGCTCACTTTGCTCTAGGACTGAGTTTCCTAGATGTTTCACTTTGCAAACATGGTCCTCATGTGAGAGGAGTTTGGTTACAGCAAACACTTCTTAAAGCATCTGAAATGGTCTTTTGCGTTCCCCTAGCAGCAATTTAAGTGGTAGTCCAGGGCAAGGTGACTGCGCTTCAATGTACTGTGAATCAGTGTGTGATTCAGTACAATCGAAGTCAAAATGTCTACCATCACTTTCTTTACTCCCTGAATGAATCGATGCTAAATTAACAGTGAATTGTAATTTGTGATCTCTTTTTCTAATTTTCCTGTGATGCTTCTTTCTTCTAGGAGGACCGCTTTGAAGTCATTCTCCCAGTGCCATGGGAGTCTTTTATCAGTTTTTTTTTTTAAAGATTGTCATCTCTGGTGTTGCATTTGAGACTATACTTGTCCCTCGTTATTCGCTGGGTTAGGTTCAGTAGAAAACCTTGTGAATTTCAAAGGCATTAACAATTAAATCATTGTGCCTATTGGAAAATAAGATTTGGGGGAATCACATCTGAAATCTCCAGGAAGGACAGAAAAAGAGATAAGTGCGGTTTGCTTTTAATGCTTCTAAAAAGAGCAACCTTCCTTGAGGCACCTGGAGGAGAAAGAGCAAGTTGAGAAGATCCTCCATCACCTCCCAGCGTGGACGGTTCCTTCCTCCTTCAGCTTCAAGCGGTGGCCTGACCTCTTGTGGAGTGATATTTTTCCGTAATGATGTTTTTCCGTAATGTCCAGTGTCTGTAATTTGTGTTCTAAACTGCTCTGGAACTTTGAGGTGGAGAAGAGTGGCATACCAATGCAAATAAATAAATAAATAAATAAATAAATAAATAAATAAATAAATAAAAAAAAATAAATAGGAACCCTGACCTTGATTCCATATGGCACCTCAAAGCTATTAAAAGACCACTTGCCAAATATCTAATATTGCAAAATCAGTTAGTTAGCACCACCTAGTGTTTGTTTAAGGCATGCTACTAGAAACAGTTCGAGTTTCTGACCTGAAACTTAATGCCCACTGTCTTTTGAGTCCCTTATCGACTTCTTAGGCTGTTAGTATTTTTATCATCCCTCCATCATGCTGGTGTCTGTATAAAACATGCTACATAGTGTGCCACAGAAAAAATTATCCCCCTGCCCCCAGGCTAGGAGGTTTGTGTTAGTTGTGAGTATATGTCAAGTGTGCTTTTTTGGCAGCAGTGTGACATACAGCAGCCCTTAGTAGTTCTGGATCATGGAGGCATACCATCTGTGATCTAGATTAAGTCCCTTAGTTGGGTTTTAGAGGGTTTATAATAGATACAATCGAGGGCCTCTTAGTCTGGCTATGTCTTCTGCAGACAAAGTTTCTTTGACTCACATTAACATGCAGATGAGGAGGCCCAGGATCCAGATCAGAGGTCGTTCAGTCCAGATCTATAGGTAAATACAGAATGAACCAACACTATTTTCCACAATGGTAGATTTCAAAGATGTACCCATGTTAGTTGATCACTTTTTAAAAAGTAGATCAAGTAGCATCTTAAAGACTTAAGAGATAAGTTGTGGCATGAGCTTTTGTTAGTCTAACTTCTTTTCTCTGTTTGTCTTTAAGGTGCTAATAGACCCTCCCTTAAAAAAAAATAAATCCCCATAATGTTAGAAGAATACCCACTACTAGGTCTGTAAAGAACAGAGCCCTCACATTTTTGGCAAATTTTCACACATGAAACTGAAAACAGTTTGTGATTAATTTATTCTGTAGTGTTGTAACAAAAACTTTTAGGTAGCAAGCTAGAGTGCACATTTTACTGTGCGCTTTTTTCAGTAAGAAGGACAACTGAATGGGTGGTCAGATGGAAAGGATTCCTGTTCCTTTAATAGATGCATAGAAGGGAGTTTAGCAGGCAGTGTGTGAGATGAGCTCCATCTGGTGGAGTTCTGCCTTGTTTTACAATTTAAGGCAAAAGGACCTTGTG
The DNA here is from genome assembly GCA_023333525.1 of Aspidoscelis tigris stejnegeri. Lineage (NCBI taxonomy): Eukaryota > Metazoa > Chordata > Lepidosauria > Squamata > Teiidae > Aspidoscelis > Aspidoscelis tigris. The sequence continues at coordinate 246,632,289 of JALMGA010000001.1, read as the reverse complement.
CGTTCCTTTTCAGCTGCAACGTCCCTTAGCTGCAAACAATATAACTGAAATCCAATAGTATTTGCTGAAGATAAAGATCAGCACTAATAGTGTATTTTAATTACCAAATCAAAGCACAATAACAATATTTATATTTCTATCCTACCTTATACCCAGAGATCTCAGGGCAGGTACAGTAAAGGCAATATAAAAAATAAATTATTAACATTTAATATAGAGTTAAAAATGAACTGACTATATAAACAACCAAAAGTGCTTGGGAGGGGAGGGGAGGGGAGGAAATGTTAGGTACAGCTTCACCATATATCTAAATATATTTGGTGAAGAGATTAGGCACACCTCAGAAGGGAAGTTATTCCAAGGAATTGGGGCTACCACAGAAAGATCTTGTAAATGTTGATAGAGGTGACAATGCCAAGAAGGCTTCTATCACTAATCTGAATTGATGGGCAAATCTACACAGAAGCAGTGCTCTTTTAGTTATTTGGGGCTCTATTTTATATAAACAGAAGGAAGGAAGAAAATACATTTGACTGGGACACTCAAATGTCTGTATCTAAATTTTCTAGTAATTACTGGCAAGAGATTTTGACATTCAACAATAAATTTTCTTCTCTGCTACTGCATGAATAGCCACTATGGACCTACAAACATGGTTTGTTTGTTTTTTTACTACTCAGTTGTGCTCTCTTGTATTAAAATGCTCATTAGGACTTTTGGGGTACATTCCAGAACAACTGCTGATTCTAGGAAAGCTGCAGATTTCAACTCACTGACATAAGTGGATTGGTCTCCAGGGATCAAAGCCACTGAAATAGAATATACCTTACATTCACTAACAATGGGAATATATTAGCAACTGGTTTGCAATGTTGAATGTTCCATATGAGGTTGCCTTGTTCTGCTGCTTTGTTTGCAAGCCAGCCAAACTCGGATCGAGCACCTCTTGAGTTTAACTGACAATTTAAACCTTGTAAAAATAGTTACACACCCAATTGGGATGCTCTGGCATGCTCTGGCACACTCTATATGCACAATGCAGGGCCTTTTCAGGCCCAGAGTGTGCAAGTCCATCACAACCCTCTGTAGCTGCAAAGTAGTAAAAACTGCTCCACAGCTTGACTGGGGACCTCTTGAACACTCCCAGTAAGCTTCCAGACACAGTATTTGCACCACTTCATGGCGAAAATGCCATGTGGAGGCTTGGCTGCCGCTGCCCAATAGCATGCAACATCGCAATTCCCATAGCAATGGCCCAGTGTGTGCTGGAAGTTGCTGTGGCAATTGTTATGGCGATGTGGACAGTCTGGGACAGACTATGCACTGCAAGAGCAACTAGGTGAGTTGGGGATGGCGCCAGAGCTGATGATGAAAACACCAGCCACCGTCCCTAAACTTAAGTGGGATGGTATCCCTCTGAAGTGTGAACAGGTCTTCACTTGGTTGTGGTTCTAAAGGCTTTTAGATTTCAACTTTCATTAGTTTTAGCTAGGCAGGCGGTTGTAATTTAAGCTTTCTACAGACCTTTCACTGGTAATTTGTGCATTATGGTATATAGATTATTTACTGTCCCTGACCAGATAAAATCAATGTACAAAAAGAAGAAAATGTAAGTTTTAATAACACTAACTGAAAGATAATTTTGTTGCAGCATGGATATGGTATAACAGAATTCTGCTACATTAAAGGAAACAAGTTCCTGCAGGTCAGAGAGCAAATATTGGAGTTAAAATGAATCAGAACAACCCCGAGGTGTTAGCAGAGGAGTTGCAAGCTACAATTGGATGTGATTAGGCCATGTATGTGTAAAGGGCCATTTTGTTGGTTGAGCCTCAAAACTAGAATAGTATGTCTCAGATAATGACATTTTAGAAGAAAAAGGGCCAACAGAACTGGAATTTCTAAGGCAAAATGGAGGCAAGAGAGATTTTCGTGGTGTGGTATGCAACACAATATTAGGCTGAAATACTGAACGTGGATTTAAAAAAATTGTATTAATAAATATGATATAGCTCAAATAAATTACAAAATATATATAGTACAATGATCAATAACATAAGGTGATGTACAAATTTATTTTGTTCAAAAACCAAAGGGGCATAAATGTTTAGTGAAAATGTTGGAGTGACATCTTTGGCTGTGGTCAGACACAGCAAAAAAGGCATCTCAGAGAAGGCTTCCAGGTGGGATTGTTCATTCACCAGTCTGCTCCTCCTCCTCCTCTCCTGATCTGTGATCAGAGGGTTAGGAACACAAAGCCACACTGTGATTGCCATGTGGAAGAAAGCCCAGGAATCCTGTGCCATTAATTGAAGAGGTCAGTTGAGCAGCTGTAGCTTGCCACTATCTTTACAGCAAAATTATTAAAGATATAGCTACTTTTTTTACTAGGTAGCATAATTATTGTGGCTGAGAAGACAGTGTGTGGCCCTCATGTTCCCAAGCCTTCTCTAGCCCACCTTTTCTAGCATAGAATGTTTCTCCCAAGTTGCCTCAGAGATCTTTTTTTTTTAATCACAGTCTAACACAGCCTGACCACGTTTCCACCCGGAAACCTCGTGGTCCCTTATCGTTTTCACAAGAAGCTCCGTCTCCCTAATAAGAAACGAGGAACCGGTTTAAAAGACGAGCTACTGTTTTATATAAGGTTGTATTCATACCTAAGTTTTAAACCACTTCCAGCCTACTTTCAGAGTGAGAGAACACACCACCGAAATGACCAGTCATTTTCTTTCCTCTTTGTTTTTTTAAATTGTAGGGTTTTTTGAGTTTGAAGAAGAGTTGGCTTTTCCATCTTGCTTTTCCCACCCCTTCGAGGAGACACAAAGGTTTCCATTCTCCCCACAATAGACACTTTGTGAGGTAGGGGGGACTGTGAGAGCTCAGAAGAGAACTGTGACTAGTCCAAGGTCACCCAGCTGGCTTCGTGGGGGAGTGCGGAACCGAACCCGGTATTTCCAGATAAGGAGTCCCGTTCCCTAACCACTGGACCAAACTGTCTCAAAGCTAGACAACCCCGAAAGAAAACTGCTTGTTCCTCTGTTGATGAGTTATCCCACTCCGAAAGTGGACTGAAGCTGGATTAAAACTTGGGTGTGATCGCCGCCTGGGAGGAGGGCATGAGGGCAGGGAGGCATCCCCTTGGCTCTAAGAGGTCGTGTGAACTTTTTAGGAGAATGCTGGAAAAAAGTCGACTAGCAAAACACCAAATAACCAGCCAGCAGCCTGTAGCAGCTGAGCCTCGCAGGCTGTCAAAGAGCCTCCATGAGTTATACGACTATTTCCAGACAAACCACCGTCGTTCAACCAGGGCCGGCGACGCTCTATCTGCTAGGAGGAAGCTTTCTATGGCAGTCGGAGGAGGAGGAGGAGGAGGAGGAGGAGGGGTACCTTTCTGTCCCTGTCTCTGTGGTTGGCGGGGGATTTGGGTTGCTACGCGAACGGAGGGGCAAGTAAGTAACGGCAAGAGAGGCGCTTGGGCAGAGAAGACTATGTAAGGGGGCGGCTGGGCGGGCGCGCGTCGGAGCCGAGGCGTGAAGGAGAACGCCGGGGGTCGCTTGCTCGGCGGCTTGTAGCGGGACCTTGGGGGTGTTTCCTCTGGAGTAAGTCCCCCCACCCCCCACCCCCCACCCCCGTTGTGGTCAGCGGGCTTCCTGTGCAGGTAAATCTGCGGAGGGTGGCGGCAGCTTTTCGCTCCCTGGGGGCAAGAGCATCTTGTCAGGCGGGGATGATGGAGAGGCTGGCATCTCTCGAGGAAATGGCTCCAGGGGGCGCAGACGGGGCACGGGGGGGGGGCGAGAGGCGAGAGGGCCCCTTCTCGCAAGTAGATCTGCCCCGGGCTCGTGGGAGGCGAATGGGTCCCCGTTTGAGGCTGCTCCTGCTACTCCCATATTTCATTTATTTACATTTCTATCCCGCCCCATACCCGAAGGTCTCTGGGCGGGTAACCATGAATTAAACAGCAGATTAAAAAACAGGATATAATGTAAAACAAGATTCAGATATAAACGAGGTACACACTAAAACAAGATGCACAATTAAAAACACCTTAAAAATTCAACGCATTTAAGCCTTACACTCAGTAGTGTATAATAGTGATAATAGCTGTAGCTGGAGGGGAGAATGAATCGCTTCAGCTAAAGGCCATAGCCTGCTTGCTGCATTTTCAGTAATTTAAGGCACTTTCGGATAAATGGGTGCACAAAAGCGAGCGCGGGAGAAGCTGTCAGTTCTCACCGTGTGTTTGTGTGTGTGTGTGCATGCATCTTAGTTAGGAGGCCCCCCCTTGGGAAGAAAAGAGTTCAGATTATGGTGCAGTGGTGTTCAGGGAATGGTTCCTTTTGGGTTTATAGTGTGCCCCACACACAAAAAAACCCACCCAATCTCACGCCTTTCTTTCTTGGTTCTGATAACTGCCTGGGGTTGCCATGCACAGTGTGTGTGGAAACAGCTGGTTGAAGGAGGTGCCAGTTCTAAAACTGAAAGAGAAGAAGTCAAGGAATGCTACTGTCTGGGGTTTTATGGAGCCCTGGCAGGCAGGGGCCTCAGTGATGAGAAGGAATACAGGTACTGCTGCAGGCCTTAGTGAAAAAGGCCCTTGTTTGTTGGGTCCTGTGCTTCGAGGAAGCCAGAATGATGCATTGTATCCTATGGTAATCATGTGGGGGCAGTTCAGATGAAAAAGTGAATTGCCCGTTTAAGGGCCCTTTTACATCCAGCTTCAGTTCATTTTCAGAGTGAGAAAAGCAAGCAGCAAGAAAAAACGACTAGTTAATCCTGTTCTTTCCATGTTATTTTACCCAAACTTGGATTTTCTGAGATTCAGAAAGCTGAAAGAAACCAGCTTGTCACTTTGCTGATGTGTTCTGTCATTCTGAATGGCTGTGATGGACCATTACTAGTGAATTTTGTTGCTGACTTGTAATTTAAACTTAATTATTTTCTTTCAGGTTTTGTCAGCCTGATGTGATGTTGACTTTTTAATTTATGGAGCATTTAGTAGATCCCAAAGGGAATGGAATGCAAAACATCTCAAGGACACCAGGTTGGCAGAACTTGTTTTGGCAACTGTTACTCCAGAGCAATATTTAAACAATACTATTTAAATGATATGAATGTTTTTCTATTATTTTCAAGCAGTACTTGGCAGAATGCCCAGTTCTCACATCTGCTTTGCAATTGCAGAAGTATGTTATCAATAATTGAACTTGATTTTCTTTGCAAAGTGTAGTCGCTTGCATTAGTAAATGCCACTCCAGAGTTCGATATTCATTTTAATTTGGGGTGAGGAACCTGTGTGTTCCTCCCTGATGTTGTTGTTGGACGCAAACCTGAACATGTCTCCGCCAATAAAGTCATTAATCAAGAATCATGGGAATTCTGTCCTAGGAGTACTCTGGTGGAAAGAACAAGAGGCCTGTAACTATTTCAACCACATGATGCAACTTTAGTAATTAGCTTATGGATGTTTTTCCAGTTAGCACTAGAGTACCCTTTAAGGACTGTTGCAATGATTAACAACACCGACGCATGGATGGTTGTGAAGTGAAAGTAAAGTTCTTAACTGACAAGATTTAGGGGCTTTTATGCCCTTTGCACAAAATACAATTGCTCAATAGAAAAGTACTCCCGATGCCCATATTTGGTGAGCCAGGGAAAACCAGATAGATCAAGCTTACTGTAAGGATAGTGTTAGAGGAAGAGTCATATATGGTGTTATAGGAAGGAAGCTCAGGACCCAATCAGAAGCCTGCCTATGGAGCATGCTACGCTTGTGGACAGCTACGCAGATTATCCCTGAGCACTATACTTGTTTTGACTTCTTGAAGGATGATATGAAAAAGGGTCATTTTGCTCTGGAATACGACCCTTGCCCTAGTAGCTTTACTTCTGCTGAAATGGACAAGAATGCATTACCACAAAGGACCTATTAAGGACCCTTAATGGGTCCTTAATGGGTACTCTAGTGCTAAGTGGAAAAACACCCCAGAATAGAATGCTGTTTACAGTTCTTACACTTATCAGAGCTCTCACTCTTCTATCAGTTCATTTAGTTTTTCCATCAGATTATAAACATGACAGTGCTATCAATAGAGTGCAAGCTGTTCACTTGAAGATAAGTGCTGCAGAACAGGATATACTGCTTATTGGATCTGGCCTGCTAGGCTACAGGAAGTGACATGCCAGCATGCAGGTTCAACTCTGATCTAAGACTGGAGAGAAACCTGAGATAGAAAGCTCAATAGCATAACAGAAAGTAATTCAGTAAGTGTACTATTTGTTGAAATTCCCTTTCCTTGGCATCCATTGAATATACAAGAACCTGACTTTCTTCTAGCCTTCCTAGTTCTACAAATATATTATAAATATATTTGTAATAAAGCAAAGCCCTTTTTGCTCTGAATTGCAGTACTAAGGGAACAACACACATTTCCTCTACAAAAGTATTTTTAGTGCCCAAGTAGAGGATTTAAGATTCAAAACTTAAGTTGACATGAAAGGGCATCTTTAGGCTTGAAAGGGCTTTTTACACCATATGTCGGTCACCTACTTCTTGCTTTCGTCGAGATCAAAACAGCTCTAAAGGAAACTCCTGAGAATAGGCAGTTGTAGAAATACATGTATTTAAATGCAATTTTAATGATGAACCTTTTAACAAAGAGGTTTTTTTGTGGCCTGAGGCTACACTGTTAGTGTTCACTTGCTGATTTTTTACATTCATATATCACCTCTCATTTTGAAGGCAGCAAAGACTTGTGTCCCCCTCCCATGTTGTCTGGGCAGCAGTTCTGTGAATTTGGTTGGACTAAGAAGTAGTGACTAAGACAAAGTGTTGTCGTGGGTTTCTGTGCCCAAGTGTTTTAGGGAAAAAATACACTAATGTAGGCATGCTTCACTAAACAGTTGTACAGTGCATACAAATGTTCTTGGATACTAAACAGATGCATTTACATTACCTACCATAAGATTCCTCAGTAATCAAATTCAATAGAGCAAAAGCATTTTCTTAACAAATACAAATAAGGTGGGTTTTCTCTATCTTTTCCTTCTCATGCAACTTTTTCCTTGGAGCCAATCGCACTTCTTTAAAAGAACATTTTCTAAGGAAGAATGTGCCAAACTTAAGGTTCTTGTCAGGAACCTAGTGCAGACCCTGTCCCTTTGAAATTAGTGAGCAGAGAGGTGCCCAGAGCTGTTTGCAGCTATGTAGGGAATTTGAAGCAAATGAAAACGAAACTGTTCTTTAAACAGCTTTTGATAACCTCACTTTATACCCAGTGTTGCTTCCTCATCTGGATGAAACCTTGCACTGTGGGCTGTGAAGTAATCTTCCTCCATGCCTTTTTTTTACAATCCTGCCAGCTTGCTAGAAATCACCTTTTACTGCCCACGTATTTCCATCGGCCTTTGCTGGTTGCGGCTGTTCTCCATTGCTTCACTTGCTATCTTTTCTGCTCTTCTCTCTTGTTTGGCATGACTGAACCTTGGCAATCATACCAGACTGCACTTCTAATTATTACATTAATTTTTAAAGCCACTGTGGAGATGATAAACTTCTTTTTTAGAAAGGCAGGCTGTAGGAAAGAGGCCTCACCAGGAAGCTGCAGTTTGCCTCTGATAATAAAAAGTAAAGAGTGATATGCAGAGGCTTCTGTATTTTGTAGTTGATTGAAATACGGAGATGGAAGGAGAGCAGTAGGGTACATATTAGGTGACACTTGAACAGGCCACTTATCTAAATGTTTCTTCTCTGCATGGTCCAGTCCTCTGATGAAAGCTTTTTTTGGAAAGTCCTAATTCAGTACAGAGGAGTTTTGTTGCAGAACAGTGTCATCAGGATTGCAGCTTTTGTACATCAGATGGCGCTGTCAGAGGAAGAAGAAGAGTTGGCTTTTCTACCCCACTTTACTCACCCATTTAAGGGGACTCAAAGCAGCTGACAAAGCTTTCTATTCTTCTCCCCACAACAGATCACCCTGTGAGGTAGGTGAGGCTGTGAGAACTCAGAAAGAGAGCTGTGACTAACCCAGGGTCAGCCAGCTGGCTTCAAGGAGGAGTGCAGAATGAAACCCAGCATTCCCAGATAAGAGTCCAGCTCCTTAACCACTAGACCAAACTGGAAGATTCTTTGGTATGGTAACTTAAAGGGTGAATGTTCCTTTTTTAATATGCTGTCTGTTCAATATCAGCATGGTTCGTTTTTTTGCTGTTTGAATAATTGAATCTTAATGAGTGTTTATACACAGGGGTTGCAGCACCTCTTTTAATTAAACCAACTTCTAATTGATTTTCTCAATGCACTCATCACCTGAAGAAATAATTATCTTGAGAGGTGTTTGACTTTTATTGTTTTTTGTTGATAGTGCTTTACTCTACCCTTTGGCATCTGGAAACTGTTGCAAATATTGTTACCAAGGCAACATTTGAAAAATAATTTAGTATTCTTAGAATGGACTTGGCTATTTGCAGCTTTGACCTCCATAATGGAGAACATCTGCATGAACAAAAATTCTGTAGTGTTTGAGTAATAACAATAGTTATCTGCATATTCACTGATTCCAATGCTGCTATCCTTTCTGTGAATTGAGATTGCAGTATAAACAACTGAAAGCTGAAGGAGAAAAAAGTTAATACATCTTTGTGTTATTTGTTTGTTTTGTTGCTGCATGTCTGTCAGACGAATGCTGCTACCTGCCATAAATGGAATTAAGATTATCATAGCTGATGCACAAAGGGAATCAGACTTTCAAAGTGTTCTTTTTCATAGCCAAGGAAGCAGATTGTAAAAGTTAACGCCTGAAGGCAGCGGAGGAAAATTTTTGTTAGCTATGTTAGAAGTTTATCTCAGTGTGGCAGTTAAAATATTAATAGGCCTTATCTTGTTGGAGAAAATTCTGCGTATGTGTTACTGGACCAGAATTAGGATGGTGCATACATTGTAAAACATGTAAGAGTTGCTAATGTACTTGAGGTGTGGCAATCAGAAACTATTGTAATTTGAAATATTAATGAAGATGATGTAAAGGATAGGTGTGATTGATTTGGAATTTGCAATGTCTTTGGTTACAACACTGAAGTATAGCACATTTGATTTGGGAAAAATAAATAGTAATCGATTTGGCAACAGTCTACATTCTATTTTTAAATCTGTGAGTGTGAAATGCTTTCAGTTCTTTCCTGTTACTTCTTTGGATATAGTTGAATGTTTGAAATAGTTTTGGTATGAGAATTCTGTACTGTAGCAATACCATCTGGAGCTTTCTCTTTCACTTCCTGTCCTAGCTTTTATCCTCAACACAGTTGCGGTTACTTTCTTTTTCTCTTTTAAATCAGGATGGAATTAAACCAGAGAGATTATATCTGATCTGGGTCATTTCATGAAGTTTAATTTTCTGTGACATTGGTTTAATATTTCATGTACGATATATTGCCTATTATTCTAGATCCAAAGTCACACTTTTCAGTTCAGTAGGAGTGTGGAATTATTTGTGCTACTTGTAGGTGCCAGCATCCTGCAGACTGTATGATAAATCAACAAAGCTTTGTATGGCTTTAGTGTCATAATAATGAACTAACAATGTAGTCTAATGCAGTTGTCTCTCATAGTGTGGTGGTCTTGTTCCAGCAAACCACTGCATTATATAAAGTGAGCATTTCAGCTGTGCTTCTATAAGGAGCAATTGTTTATATACCGGGTTTTGTGCTAGGTGGTGGTTTGGACCACCGTGTTTTGTATGGAATGATGCATTTTTAGCCAGTTGTGGAAGTGCAAAAACTGAGGTCAACAAAACCACATTACATGAGAGAGAACTTGCATAAATGGAGGTGAAAGATAATATTAACATCCCTGTCTGTCTGGAAAAGTAATTTCTGGGGAAGGAGCACAGAACACCTTCTGGAACCAAGAGATATCATAGAAGGTGAAGGAATTGATGAAAATAAATTTCCCCTTGACAGTCTTATCTGGTAGGAATTTGCATAGGATTTCTGTTAATCAGAAGGGCAAACCTAGTTCCAACCATAAGTGTGTGTGTATTTGTGCTTTTTAAGACATAAGTTTTGATAAAACATGCCAAACATTTTTTAAAGGAAATAGAATAGAACCTACATTCATGAAGACTACAGTCTGCTGTCTGTACAAATTCAAATTTGAACAGAGTGATAACTGTGTAGCTTTTGTCCTTCCAAAGCTGTTCCACTCATTTGGTGAAAAATAATAGTTGAAACTGCATTTAGATAAACTTTCAGTGATGTGCTGTTAAATAACAGCAGTTACCATTCCTGTATGACAAAAATAATGAACCCTAAGCCAAAGTCAGGTTGCGAAGAAGCATTAAAATGCAAGTTATATAAACTGAAAAACTATTGGAAAAAAGTTACTAGGTGGCACTGTTAAGAAAATTATGAGTCTTAGACCTGGGCTTTTGTTATCCTGGCTGTGGTTACACCTAAGGTTTAATCCACTTTCAGTCCACATTCAGAGTGAGAGAATGCATTAGCAAAGTGACAAGCTGTTTTCTCTCAGAGTTAAATAACTCAGAAAATTTACCTTTGGGATAGATAACGTGGGATGAAAAGTCCTTCTTGGCATGTGGCCCCATACTTCTCTGCATGTGGCTGTGTGTCACTGAAAATGGCTACACATGTCAGTGCTGACACGCGTGTCATAGGTTGGCCATCACTGGCCTAAAGAAACAGCTTCTCATCCCCACTTTCAGGCACTGTTATTATTTTAGAGTGTGTGTTGTATATTTGTTTTGTTTTGTTTTTTTGCTGTGACCTGCCCTGAGATCTTTGGGTAATGGGTGGGGCAAATGCAAATAAACTCTTGCAGCATATTGGTATCTCCAGAGACATATTTATAATATGGCATTTGTTTTAGCTGAGCTTTTTTTTCCATAGTATATTCCTAATGTGTGATAGTTAGTTTAGCTCAGCTTTTGACAAAGTTTTAAATCTAGAAGTTTTGGAAAACAGTTTGACTCTCTTGATGTATTTGAACTTCCTTCCATTCCACTTGGCTACCTGTGAGAGGTTTCCTGCTTTGGAATAAAAGGATATTTTGTCGAACTATTTGATCAAATGCTCAGTTTGGTAGTATTGTGGTTGTAAAACCTCTTCAGCTTTAGCAAAATTCATATAGCATGCATGAGTTTACTGAGTTTAGTTATGCCAATCGTATTAAAGCTTCGTTATTAGATGGGAGGTGTAATTTGGGCTTCTTTTTATATTTGACAGTTGGAATAGTTAAGATTGTGTCTGCTTAGGCATATGTGCTTTTCTTTTCTGCTTCTTCGAGTTTCAGTGATTTCCTTCTGTGCCTTAATAGAAAGAAAGGGAACGGGGTGCAGAAAATAAATTGCATAGGAAGGGGTGAGGGAGGGATGTGTAAAAGAAGGCTGGAACTGTTGACTTTCCTTTGAGTGGTTTCTGCCGTGTTGGGTCGACTCCTCCTCCAGAGTCTGTAAGAGACAACAGAGAGTCCTTTATGGTGTGGGGTTTCAGGACGGAAAAATGCCTTGCTGCTTGGCACGAGAGCTGTCTTAGCTGTGATAAGAATGAAACACCTTCACCACAGGAAGAAGAGAAGCGGCAGGATCAAGTAAGTCTGATGAGTTCACTACCTCTTGGGTTCTAGCAGTAGAATAAAAACAGCACCAAGTGGTTATGTTACATCTTTGGCTTGATTCTCTGGGGTAGGCTGAAGGCATCAGAATTGGAAGACAACAGAATTCTTCAGTATACAGAGTAAGGATGACACCTGATTTTGAGTTCCTGTCTCGTAGTTGATTTAAAAGCATTAATAGTCCTGTGATCCTGGGTTTTCTTTGTAGTTCAGATTATCTCTTGTCAGTAATTCCAGAATACTCGCTGTAGAACACATTAGCAATTCTTTGTATGTATGAATGTTTTCCTGTTATTGTAAGGGCGACTGCGCTTCTCAATTCTTCTTGGTTTTAAGTGTAACAATGTAAAAAGGAATGTTCAGTCAATGAGCTTCAGATCTTTGTGATGTTCAATTAAAGTTCTTTATTACCTTATTTCCTAATTTCACTGTTCTTTTCTGCATGGAATCTCCTGGAACTTCATTTAGTCCTACTTTGCTAGATCCCAATAAAATGTTATATTTTTACAGGGATTGCCAGTACATTAATTTTCTAACTCCCAGGCATGTCTGGGTCTCAGTGACTAGAAAACAAAGTTAGAAAAGAAAGAGGTTTGTTTTTTTAAAAAAAATCATTCACTTGTAATTCACTTAATGTATCATATACATGCATGATTTCCCTTTTCTGCTGTCTAGAACATTATTTATTGATTTCTGAATCCTTATACCCTGGCATGTTGCAGTGGGCTATTACTTATCAAGAAAGCAAAACACTAGTCATTCCCATTATACAGGCTTTAGCCAGTCCAGTAAAAATTCTTTTTGTCTTGTAGCTAATTCTTTGCACATTAAAAAATAAATCACCGCTGAGAATAATGGATGACTGCTGCTATCATAAGTGAAGTCCATCATTAATACTGGACACAAACCATTTAAAACTATACTATAATTATATTGTAGCTGCCTTATAATTAGCTTTCAGTGCGCTGTGTTCTATGGTCTTATGACCATTACTACTATAATCATTATTTTAATAGCATTAATGTAAGACATTGCCCCATATTTTCATTCATCCTAGGCTTTTTGAAAGATGATGCAGCTGATGGCATTCTGTCCAACATATATTGCCATTCACCCAGTGTCTGGACGCCTAGCAAAATTTTTTAATAATGTGCAAGTTGCTTGAGCTCCAAATTGTGTGCTTATAACTTCATTTGTGTGAAATAACAAATAATGGTTGGACACTATGAGAAAGAGTCTTTCACTAGCATTCTTTTCTTATGACCTCTCATTGATTAGCTCTAGGTGCATGAGGCTTTCTGTTACGTTGGAATATACAAATATATTCTCACAATTTGCAACCATAGTTTTCAAGGCACTTGAAAATTATATTGCGTTATTTGGATGTAATGCTAATTTGTTTTTTGCAGTGTAACCAAACAAGCAAAAGTGCTAACTAAACAAACAGAACAAAATGTCGCTTTGGGAGTTGTGTGAGCGTTAGTCCCTCAAAACGTCTGATTTTGAAATTCGTAAGTTTATGTATTCAAGAAGGAGAGTTTGCACCTCTCCCACACTAATTTGATGCCAAAAGCAGGAGTAAGAAGTGTTCAGGAGTCCTGTGAATAAATTATTTGGGAGTTCTCTTGGTATCTGTGATTTTGGGGATCTGCAGTATTTTAATTCCAGCTGCTGTAATAATGAGGGGCTACTGCATTTGTAACCAAATGTGTATTGAATAAATTGAGAAATCTTAACCGCCCCTTGACTTTTTATTTCTGTTTAGTTAGTATTATATATTACACCAGATGTTTGGCATGACTCTGTTTCTCAGAATTCCTTGTCTGGCTACCAGATATCAAACCTTTTATTCAGAATATGTAACATGCTTCAGGCTTCATCTTTCCTCTTTGAACAACCCGTGCTAGTAAAATCTATTGTGAAACTTTAGATCTCTGTATGCACTTAACATTTAAGTCTTGTTTCTGGCCCTGCTTTGTAGTATTCTTTAGATACATCCGTATAGTATGAGGTAATTTTAAAATTTCATTTTTATATAAAATACTTCCTTTCATCCTGATTGATCTGTGGGTAAATAATTCAAGTCCACAGTACAACAGCATAATAAATAAAGCTATCAAAATAGTAAGCTAAATAATTGTTCATGTATATTCCTTTAATTATAACTGTCTTATAATGCTTGGTGGAAGAGATGGACATAAAGATAAATAAGGCACACACTAGCAGAGCCTTGGAGGAAAGAGTGTCCCATGTGAAGTTAATGTTAAAGGTCTGCTGCGGAAGGGGGTATAGATTACCTGACCCAATGTACTCTAAACCATTTAGAATTTAGTATTAATAATGTTTATTATATCTGGAGGTGAATGGGTAGCCAGTGCAAATGCTTAAAGTTGATTTGCATGGTTTTATGCATAGGGACCTAACAAAATTCTAGATGTTGCATTTTGTACTACCTCCAGTCTCTGGGCTTCATTTAAGGACAGCGCCATGGACAACTGTGATCTGGCTATTCCTGCCCAGTTTGTCAATAGCTGGTGAATCAAGAGAGTCAAACTGTTAGAAGAAGATGGACTGTCATATGGCCACATCAGTCTCAAATGACGATAGAAAATAGATATTCCCTTAGATCTCATAGTTTAGCAGGGCTGCAGCCCTTCTTAGAAAAAGCTGCTTCCTTATTTCCCAAAAGTGAAAGCTACCAAGTTAGGGGCTTATGAGTCAAGATTCTCGCCTTCCCTCCCTTAGGATTAATTGTTATGGGAAAGGGAGGTGTTGATGGCATATTGTATTTCAGTCTGTGCCATCCAAATGTTTTGGACAACTATTTACTCAACTTGATGGGAAAAGTACAGTAGTTGAGAAAACCTAATAGACACCAGCTTTGCTCTGCTTATCTGCAATCACAGTGTGTAATTTTGCAGATCAGGAGAAGCTAGGTAGGTAGCTTTCCAAGGTTGCTTTCAAGTCTGCAGATAATCAAGGCAAGTATTTTGCTTGTACATTTATTGTTTTTAGGGTTTATGCACAATTTGTTGTTTATAAAAATCTCAAAATGGTTTTCATTGGCTGGGAAAAAACGGGAATGAAATGCATCCATTTGCAGACATTTATTAGATATTATTTATTCGATTGGATTTTTTAAGGTTAACTGCCATAGAGAGTCAGGAAGATGTTATATGCCATATCCTAATCAGCAATCTTTGCTGCCTCTTGTGTTTCAGATGAGCTTTGTCCCTTGAAGAAAATTGTACCCATGACAACAATCTGGTAAGTATGCTTTCTGTGGGGCATGACACCTGTCTATAATGCTCTGATCCAGAGCTTGTCACCAGAAAAATGGGTTATTAAGGAAAATATGGAATCAGAATTTGTATCTGTTAGGAAAATTGCTGCTCTGTCAGGTTTCTTCCATCCATGTGGGTTTAAGTAAATAAGCTAGAGATGAAGGAATTTCCCTTTCTTCTTTATTGCAACAAAGAGGAGCTGACCTTTGGACAAAGCCCTTAGGATCAACTCAAGCTCTCTGTGATACAATGAGACTTTTAACCTTATCCCAGCCAAAGGTTTCCCTCCCAGAGTTGTAACTCTAGGTTACAACCTTCCCAAGGCACCTCCTCACAGCCTTTGAAGCTAATTTATATCTAATTTATTTATAGTGGGGAGGAGATTTTACTATGAGATTAGTCATTAAGCATCCTCATATACAGCAAAAATCACCACAGTTCAAACACGGTTCAGTAAACCAGAAAGAATCGGTTGTGGCCTTTGAATTAGTAGTCCTGATTAAAACTGTCTACTAGCTATCAGGCTTTTGCAAGCACAGTTTTCCTCCCTTAAATTTTTTACAGTATTTGTGTGTAGTTGATCATTCCAATTTTTTTTTTAATTAAAATCCTGTTGCTGAGTGGATTGTGTCTGTACTATTACCCAGTTTGTATGATACTTTGGTAATACCTGCTTTCCACCTCTTGTGCTAGAAAGATATGAGCGCAGAAGTCAGAAGAGATTTGGCAGAATGCAGCATCACAGAACTATTATTTTGACTTACATCCTCTCCAGAAAGTTGGCTTTGCTACAGATACATCAAGGATACTATTGGGGCAAGCACTTTTAAAGGGAAAGGGCCATGGGCTTGAGCTATGGCAACCTTCATGTTTCCTGCAAGTTCAAGTTATTGATACTCTTCACCTTATGTGCCTTACTGGCTGGGTGGGTCACTACTACTTACCTTGTGGATGCTGTACGTGAAACTCCAAGAGGAGAAGGTGTTGAGGATGGTGTCATGAAAACAACCACTACAGCAGACAAACAAACAAAGAATTCCCCAAAGAATGTCATTACTACATTGAAGCTGCCCGTGGTTAAGTTCCCATGTCCCTCCATGTCTCCCCATCTGCGTAAGTTGATACTTCTTTTTCTGTGAAAGTAAGGGTGGATTTAGTTAAAAAGCTCAAGCAAATATTTTTGTTCCTTTAACTTGAATACAGATGTAATCTCACTTCTTTTCTATTCTTCTCCTCCGGGCAATGTATTTTCATCAAAAAGCATCTCTTTCAGAACCATTTTAAAGATTATTTTATAATGCTGTTGCTGGCAGGGCTGTTGTGGGGCAAGAGCATGGCTGAGAGCGAATCACACTGGGTGCTACACCCAATAATCACAGCAGAAACTGCAGATACAGTGAAGTGTGGCTTCCATCCAGAGCCAAGCCAAGAGTAGATCTCCTAGGAACTCTTTGGTAGGGGGGATTCTGTCCATTCTGTTGATGGAGGAGCGTCAAAATAGCTTGGGAAAGTTAGATTATTGGAAAAATTCAAATATTTTTAAAGCATTCATTAAGGAAGTAAACCAAAAGTTCTAATATATCTATTTGCTGTATAATCTAGCCATTTCATATGATTCCATTAGTCATTTCCTGAGAGAGTAGAATATAGCTGTCCCTTTGCATAACGCAGTGGTTCTGTTCCCAGAACCCTCCATGTTTCTCAAATTGTGTTAGGGGATGAGATTATGATTATTGTTTCTCCCAGCTGTCGGTTTGCAAAGGTAGTGCTGTCTTTAAGAAGAAGTTTGTGTAGCATGAAAAACATACTCTGGAAGGCTAGGCTGCATGCTAGCAATCACATATGAGCCAAACTGTGCTGTGTAAGACTATTTATTTTTCTATTCAGCCTATACCCTAAAGTCCTTGATTGCTTTGTAATGTTTGAATTTGCAGTTAGGATAGAAATTATGTCCTGCTAAAACTATGAATTGAAAAACAAAATGCCCAAAGAGCCTTTGACTAAGGAGGTAGAAGGCTGAGGCATTGCCACATTTGGCTATCAAGATTCTGCTGGTATTGAGAGGTTCTGGTGGTAGTGCCACCATTGCCTCTGCATGGAAGAGGACATTTTCAGGGGCCCACATCCAGACTGAGGAAGAAACTTCTTTGAGATGTGCCAGGCGTGTATATTATAACAGTTCCTTCTTAAGATATGTTTTTTTTTTCCTCCAGGCCTTTATCACTGCATTTATCTGGGCTTCTCTTCAGATCGTATGAATCGTTGTTTTGTAATGCTTTTTAAAAATAGCTTTACTGCTTTATTTTTTATCTGTTTTTTGCCTTGGGGTCATGTATTATACTTTTCCTTTTCCTCATACCTTAGTTTATTTTAAGTGAGAAAATGGAAACATTCTGTGGTCCTTTCCACATTTCTTTTTCTGGAATATATCTCAGGTTACGAATCTGATGTTCGCATGCTAATCACTATTGTGCCAGGCCTCACCTGGCTTGCAGACTACAGTGCCCTATTCCAGGATATATTCCAGAATAAGGCCAAGTTGGGAAAGGCCCACTGTTCTTTTCTGAGCTTTATGAGTTCTGAGATGTTTAACTGATTTGCAGCACTTGCAGCAGCTGTGTGTCATAGTTTAGGAGATCAAACCTGAAGAATTGCCTTTTCTCATAGGGGGACCTAGCAAGCTGATTTTTAAAGCATCTCTCACTTTAGAAGAGGTACAGAATGAAAATCCTGAAGTGGTCAAGGGACGCTATCACCCAAAAGACTGCTCAGCACATCAGCGAGTAGCAATATTAATCCCACACCGCAACCGGGAGAAACACCTGCTGTATTTGCTGAAACACCTTCATCCCTTCCTACAGCGGCAGCAGCTGGATTATGGCATCTATGTCATCCACCAGGTGAGGCTATCTAGAAAAACCATGGCCAGCCTCGAGTGGCCAGATGTTTTTGGATTGCACCTTCCCCATTCAGCCCACCCTGTAATCTTGGCGTCTTCCAATATAAGATTAAAATGCGCTACAACATATAATTATGAACAAGTAGCTTGAAATACCATGATGACACAACAGCCTACATTGTTCTCCTGACTGTTTTGCTGCCTTGGGCAAATCCCAGATCGCTTTCCCGGTTCTAATAGAAATCCATCTCATTGTGTGTTGATAGTGCTTAAGAGTCCCTGCATACACCATTGCGGATGAGTTTCCTTTCCCTTCTGCTGCAAGAGCTTAGAGGAGATCAAATGAATTACAGAGCAGGTGGTAAATTAACTTTATGCACCATTGGTAGAGCACTCATTCTCAGATCTGCAAGGCTTAGAAAAAAATGAGTCTTTGCAAATAATTGTCTCTTTGTATCCCGAGGCTTGGCTCTTTCCCTGACTTTGCTTGGTCAATTTCAGTTAGCTTGCACTTGCTTGTCTAAAGATAGTAGCTTTCTAAGTGCTGGGTAAAACTGAGTTCCTTTAGCCTTTTCTTTTACCATGAGCAAAACTGGCAGCACTAAAGGCAACAGTGGTGAGAATAGGTGGTTGACTCTTGCTTTTTATCATGACATTTTCTTATTCCTTTTACACTGGGATAGCCCCCTCTAGAGCACTGAACTATGCAAAACAAAGTATAGTCAGAATAATGTGATGCAACCCATACTACTTGTCTGCATTGACAAAGAGCTAATTAATGCTTACATGTGAGATTCTATGGAAACTTCATGTGTGCCATCTTAAGATTCTTGAAGGATATAAATGTATTGAAAATATCAGCTGGCAACAGATGTATTGAAGGGGTTTTTTTTGTATGTAATTTTATTTTTGTGTTTATATCCTTGTTTATTCCCAGGAGTTCAAGGTGTTGAACATTAGTTTCCCCCCATTTTATTCTCATTAAAATACTGATTTTTGCTGAGAGGCAGTAAATAGCATAGGGTAACCACAGAAAATAGCACAAGGTAAAAACAGTCAGATGAGGTTTTGAATCTAGTATCACCCAGGTACTAGATTTTTTATGGTCTTTTGAAGTTGGACTGAATGTAATTGAATACACGTTGTGGTATTTTGACTACAAAAAAAAGGGAAGAAAAGAAAGAAAGAAAATAAGATGACCACTAGTAGATGTATTTTGCACCACATAAATCTCACTGGCATGTAAGACGTGCCTATAATTTGCCAAGGAATAGTAGGGAAAATAAAAAATAGGTTGAAGAATGATTTGGGAGAAATTTTGGGGGAAAAATGTGGGTCTTATGTGTCAAAAACACAGTAATTTATTATTATAAGAAAGATCCAACATCATTATTAGTGTTATTCTTTCAAGTGAATATTAAAGAGTTGGGACACTGATATTTAAATTTATCTGTTCTGTTGATGTGCCTGTGGTTCTTGATTTCATCATGATTGGATGACATGTAGGAAATGGAAGATAATTTTCTTGTTTTTAATTCAGCACTGTCCAGAAATAAAGTTAGTGGTCAAGTCATTTTAAGTGAGGTATTTATGGTTATTAATTATTAAGTGTTTGTTTTTTGGTATTTCCTGTTTATGAAAATGTCAGCTGAAGACTCTAAAGCAAAAAAAATATGACTGGGCTTAGATGCTGCTACAGAAATGATATATTGCTGCCTTTGTTGAAATCAAAGAGTAATTGTTGTCTGGCAATAACAGTCTTGATCAAGTTATTTCCAGTTTTGAACCCATTGCCGTCATTGTTTGATAAATTAAATTTCATGCCTTGATCAACACTTTCTACAGGATAGAGGACAAAATGTAATTGTTGTTTTATTGGAAAGATCTTGTGTTCAGTGACTGGTATCTCCAAATGGAAAGGATCCTGTGTGAAGCCCCGAAGAGGCACTGCAAGTCAATTCAGACATTGTTTTAGACTGACTTGCAGTATTGTCCAGCTCTTGTAAGCATGCTGGTTGCCTAATTTGAAACAAAAATGATCCAACAGCATGATAGGTGTAAATAAAAGCAGCCGTGATGTCTGTAGTTGACTTTATAAAATCACATTTGTATAAAAGAAAATGTGACCTCAGTTTTAATGGAGGCTATTCACGTTTTATTCATTTTCTGACTGACTGTTATTTTGGAACAGACTGCTTTTGTCAGTGTGTGTTCTCCAGGAGTTCTTGCCAGAGTTATAGGATGTAAAGCTGATGATCAAACTTTTCACTTTTTATTTTAATGGAAAACATGCATATTTCTATCATTGTAGAAGAACAAAGATGGCAAATATTAGTTGTTACTTTTTCACGACTTCTGTATTTGCCCTCTTCCTGATTTCTTCCATTTTTATTTATTTATTTATATTTATATCCCGCCCTATACCCGAGGGCCTCTGGGCAGCTAACAACCTTTAAAAACAAACATATCAAAACTGTATCAAAGACAATAATAAACTAGTACAGCATTTAAAATCCAACATGATAAAAGCAATGCAAAAACAGTTTGAAACAGTAGTGTTTACAGTTAAAAAACAGTAGTGTTTGCAGTGTGGGAAGCATAAGCAGCATTTAACCAAAGGCCTGAGCGAAGAGGTGCGTCTTCACCACCTTCCTGAACACCAACAGAGAAGGGACCTGACGCACCTCCAGGGGGAGACCATTCCATAGCCTGGAATGCATATTTTGCATGTTTGTTACACATTATTGTTTGAGATCATTAGATAAAATTTAATATGAAATGAAGAGAACCTGAGCAAACACAAATACTGTTTTCAAATGATCATTTCATTTACTGAAGGAAAAAAGCTATCCCAAAACTACATCACCCATGTGAAAAAGTAATTGCCCTCCTAAACCTAATCACTAGTTGTGCCACGTTTAGCAGCAACAATTGCAGCCAAATGCTTCCAATAACTAGAGATCAATCCTTCATTTCTTTGCAAAATTTCTTTAATTCAGTCTCATTGGAGGGCTTTTGAACACTAATTGCCCATTTAAGGTCCTGCCACAGCATTCCATTTGGCTTCAACCCAAGACTTTGGTTAAGCCACTCCAAAACCTTGATTTTGTTTTTAAGCCAAGAGGTGGACTTGCTCCTGTGCTTTGGTTCATTGACTTGCTGCATTTAACCTAGTTGCACTTGTGCTTCAGATCACAGAAATTTATGGCTTTCTAGTAGAAGCAGAACTCATGGTTCCTTCATCATGGTTCCTACTACTACCATGTTTTACTGCTGATATGATGTTCTTATTGTGGAATGCTATGCTAGCTTTACACCAGATGCAGTGGGACACATGTCTTCCAGAAAGTTCCATATCTGTCTCATCAGTCCACAGTACATTATCACAAAAGTCTGGGGTCTTTTTGTACCTTTTCGTTGCCAAGAATTTCCAAGAATACTGTTTTTGCAGTATTCTTTCTAATAATGGAATCATGAATATGGCCCTTTCCTGGAGCAAATGAGGTCTGTAGTTCCTTAGATATTGATCTGAATTCTTTTATGAGTTCCTGGATCTCAGCAGTGCAGTCTTGGAGAAAATTTGGTGGGTTAGAAGTTTCTGGTAAGAATCACCACTGTTCCAAGCTTTCTCCATTTGGAGGTAATGTAAATGTACAACAATCAATAAACAGGAACAAAAATTAAAAAAATTAACAAACAATCAAAAACAAGAACTGCTACTATAACAGCAGTGGTTGGCAAAGCATGAAAAAGTTTACAGCAACAGTAGTTGGTTCATTTACATGTCCAGCACTAGCTTAGTGGGTGTTCATCAACTAAGGAGCTAGAGTACTGCAAGAATGGATACTAATTGTCCAGAAAAGAAATTTTTGGAGTGTTGCTATTTGGAATGAAAGTAATTCCAGAACAGTGATGTCCCAAATGTATTTATACTAAGTTAGCAATGACTTATCTTTCCAAGCCCTAGCTATCCTATTCTTAGCTGCCAATAAAAAAGTTAATTTTCTATGGGATAGATTCTTATTAGACTGCTTGTATATATAAAGGAGTCCCAGTTCGGGTGAAAGAAAGATCTGCTGTTTTGCAATCAAAGAAATATTGCTGGCTATCAAATTCCAAAACCTTAGTACATTCCCAGATCATGTGAAAGTAATTAACAACAGACTTGCACACATGCCAACAGTGCAATGAAATCTGGGCAACATATCTGAAAGCAATTGAGGGGTGTAATACCATCAGTAAATCAACTTCAACATTGTCTCTTGAGAGTGTACTGATTTAAAAGTTGTAGTACTATGTGCCAGTCCTCATCTGAAACATCATTTGCAAGGTCCGTATTCCAGACCGTTCTAAGTGATGTACTAGAAGTAAGATTGGGCTGGATTAAAATTCTGTAAATTACTGAAACTAGGTCTTTACCACTATTCAGTAATAATTCAAATTGATTCTCAAAGTCAGTTCTAGGTCAGTTCATGGCTTCAACATAATCAAGCGCTCACTGAGGTTTGCTGGAATCTCAGGGTTTTAGTGGTTTTGCAGCCCTTTCCAGACTGATATATTTCAGTAATTTTCTGTCTTATCGATTCCAGAGTGATTTTTGTTTGCAGTATAATGTGCTGCTTGTCGTGACCCGTTAGCCTACTCCACATTGCTGCATATGTTCTGTTTCAGTGATTACTGCTAGCCCTGTTGAATCCAATAATCAAGCCTGGCTGTGTCTAGTCTGATTGAATCCAATTATCAGTTAAATTTGGTTCTTTGATTGCCAGAGTAACTAAAGAGGCAATTAGTTTTTCACATAGGTATTAGATAACTTTTGCTTTCAATAAATGACATGGCCATTTAAAGCTGCATTTTGTGTTTACTTAGATTGTCTTTGTCTCATATTGAATTTTGTTTGAAGATCTGAAATAAGTGTTACAAATAGGCAAAAATAGAAAAAGTCAGGAAATAGGCAGATACACTTTCATGGCACTGTATGTTTTGCTGGTATCATTCTTGTGCATATGCATGTGTCTGAAAGAGGGAGAGTGAAATAATTTTTATAAATGAAGCATGGCTGACACTGATTAGCTTAGCATTTCAAGTTGTAGGACTGAGTTTGCATTCCTAAGCATATATTTATTTATTTAGTAACCCCGCTTTTAAGAATTTGAAAGGTTCCCAGAGCAGCTAGAAAGGTCTCTGACCTCAGGCTTAGTCTAGAAGGCGAGTGGCACATAAGGAAAAAGGGGTTGGGATAGACGGAAAAAGACATTGTTATAGGGTGAATAGGAAGACCCTGCAACCCTATCGTTCCTGCAGTCTAATGCTGCTGCTATCATAATAGCTGAGAGATGAGACTAATATTGTTAACCTGAGGCAGGGTAGATAGGAGGGTGCTGAACTTTTATCTCCTCTTTTATAGCTCAGTGATGGAATGGCTGTCCAGATGGCAGATGGTGGATGAAGGGAGCCTATTATTCCATGGCCCCGTTGGTTTCAGCGTAATTGGGCATAGAGCAATGTGGTTAAATTATTGTACTTTGAGGAAGCAGACTATGTCCATTGATTTTTAACTTCTTGGAACTAAGTGTTAATGTTGCTATACATTGTATTTTCTCACTTGTAATCACTGGAATATAAATAGTAGCTGAAAATACAATCTGGTTATTTGAACTGCTACTATCAAATATTATTTGTGGAAATTTCAGTTCCGTATCTACCTTAAATTTGTATGTTGCTTGTTTGTATGATGTTTTGCAGAGGCAGAGAAGCTTCACATCCAGAGAAAAATGCCTATAGCTGGTGCTTAGTATGGCGCATACCAGATCAATAAGACCATGACTGTTCATTTTTTATGATATATATTCTAGTTGAGAGCCTAAAACTCATACTTTATTTGCAAGAATGTAGAAACCTTGATTGATCTTGAGGCCAGACTGATCTAATAGTTAGTCATAGTATCTGATCATATGTATCGGAAACCCAGGAGCTGAGTGCAGGAGTCCCCTTCTGCTCAGGGTCTTCAACAACTGGCATTTGCAAGCATAGCAACTCTGATATTGGAAAGGATGTGTACTGGTAATCATCATCAGTATTATTGTCCATCATGAGTTTATTGCTTTCAAAGCCATCTGGTGGTAATATTTATCTACAAGTGGTTTTCAAAGTGTATAAGCTTATATGGCATCATCTCAGGCATCCAAGTGGTTCATCTGGCTTAACTGCTTAAGGAATGAGGGAAAAAAGGGAGGGGAATTGAAAATGATCAAATTTAGGTTCTGTTTCTTCGGTATAACATTGACTGCATAATTGCTAGAGTAGCATTTTTATATTTATATTTATATTTATATTTATATGCCGCCCCATACCCGAGGGTCTCTGGGTGGCTCACAACATTTAAAAACAGATGTATATGAACAATATCAAAAACAAAACAAATTTAAAAAATGCAATTTTAAAAATACAAGAAAAATTAAAAACATCAGTGGTTTTCAGTGAGGGGAAGTGTGGGGGACATTTAACCAAAGGCCTGTGTAAAGAGGAATGTTTTCACCGCCTTCCTAAAAATGAACAAAGAAGGGGCCTGACGCACCTCGAGGGGGAGACCATTCCACAGCCTGGGGGCCACCACCGAGAAGGCCCTCTCCCGGGTACCCACCCGCCTAACTAATGAAGGCGGAGGGATCACCAGAAGGGCCTCCCCTCCAGATCTTAAAACACGGGCAGGTCGATACGGGAGAAGGCGCTCCTTTAGGTATCTGGGGCCCAAGTCATTTAGGGCTTTATAAGTTAAAGTTAGCACCTTGAATTGGGTTCGGTAGTGAATTGGCAGCCAGTGCAGTTCTTTTAAAACCGGCGTAATATGCATCCGGTTAGATGTTCCTGTCAGCACTCTGGCCGCTGCATTTTGCACCAGCTGCAACTTCCGAACCGTCTTCAAGGGAAGCCCCATGTAGAGCGCATTACAGTAGTCCAATCTGGAGGTTACCAGAGCGTGGATAACTGTGGCCAGGTCCTCTCTGCCCAAAAAAGGTTTCAATTGGCGCACTAGCCGTAGTTGGGAGTAGGCACTCCTGGCCACTGCTTCCACCTGAGCTTCAAGTGTTAGCGCAGAGTCCAGGAGTACCCCCAAATTTCGCACCTGTCCCTTCCTGGATATTGTAACCCCATCAAGGACAGGGTATCTCCCAACTACTTGGACCCGAGAGCCTGTGACACACAGCACCTCTGTCTTGTCTGGATTCAGTTTCAATTTATTGGCCCTCATCCAGCCCATTACCGCCTCCAAGCACCTGTCAAGCACTTCAACCACCTCTCCTGATTCAGATGGCACAGAGAGATAGAGCTGGGTATCATCTGCATATTGATGACACCTCACTCCAAAACTCCTGATGATCTCTCCCAGTGGCTTCATATAGATATTAAATAACATGGGAGATAAGATAGACCCCTGGGGAACCCCACAAATGAGTTCCCAGGGTGTCGACTCCGTCTCTCCCATCACCACTATCTGAGATCGGCTCTGGAGATAGGAGCGGAACCAATGCCAAGCACTGCCTCCAACTCCCAAACTCCGTAGCCTCTCCAGAAGGATACCGTGGTCAATGGTATCAAAAGCCGCTGAGAGGTCCAGAAGAACCAGCAGGGTAGCATTCCCTCTGTCTTTCTCCCGGAGAAGATCATCAACCAGGGCGACCAAGGTGGTTTCCGTGCCATGACCGGGCCTGAAGCCAGATTGAAATGGGTCTAGATAATCAGCTTCTTCCAAGCATGCCTGCAGCTGAACAGCGACAACCCTCTCCAGAACCTTGCCTAGGAAAGGTATGTTAGCCACCGGGCGATAGTTGTTTAAGTCTTCTGGATCCAGGGAGGCCTTCTTCAGGAGGGGGCGTACCACAGCCTGTTTAAGGGCCAATGGAACTGCCCCCTCCCTCAGAGAGGCATTTATCACTTCCTGGATCCACCCGGTCATACCTTGCCGGCTAGCTTTAATAAGCCAAGAAGGACGGGTCTAGGGAGCATGTTGTCGGCCGTACCCCTGCAAGCAGCTTGTCCACGTCCTCAGGCCGCAATAATTGGAACTGATCCAAAATAATTGGACCAGACAGTTCTCTGGACACCTCCCCCAGACTACGTCCAAATGTGACATCTAACCCTCTGCGAATCTGAGCAACTTTGTCCTCAAAGTGCTTTGCAAAACTGTCACAGCAGATATTAGATGGCTGAGGCTCACGCCTCAACGGGCCAGTTTTAGTGAGGCCATTCACTACTCTAAAGAGCTCTGCTGGACGGCTCCTCGAGGACGCAATGGCAGTGGAGAAAAAACTACTTTTCGCCGCTGTCACCGCCACGTGGTAGGCACGATAATGTGCTCTAACTCGTGTTTGGTCAGATTCACAGCCAGATTTACGCCACTTGCGCTCTAGCCGTCGACCTTCCTGTTTCATGGCCCGGAGCTCCATGGAATACCAAGGAGCTTTCTGGGCTCTACAGGCGGGCCGAGGACACTTGGGAGCGATCGTGTCAATAGCCCTGGCCATCTCCTGATTCCAAAGAGAGGCCAGAGCTTCGACAGGAGCACCAGACATGCCAACTGGAAAATCCCCCAGGGCATTCAGGAATCGTTGAGATTCCATAAGTCTCCGGGGGCGGACCATCTCAATAGGTCCTCTGTCCCCACAGAGGGGGACTGCCATTTGTGAGTCTAGCATGACCTCTGATGGAAGTAATTTTGGGAGAAGAAAGGCCAAATGGCAGTCAGTACCTGTTTGCCTCCCTCTGTAGGAGTCAGGTAGGAGGAAAGGATCTGTATATCACAAACTGTCTGCAATTAGAGTTGGGTAGAGTCCAAACTACACAGATCTGACCATTTTGATGTATTTATTTATTTATATTTATATACAGATTGTAATACTTCATTTGCTTTTCTGATTGAATGCTGTCAGCCAGGAGAGATTCTGTAAACATATTTGAGGCTATAATCTTCGCAGGGAACACACCCAAGTCTAACAGGTCTGATATTTATTGCTTCTTTTTGTTCTTTGCAGGCTGGCAATGCCAAGTTTAACAGAGCCAGACTGTTGAATGTGGGATACCTAGAAGCTCTGAAGGAAGAGAACTGGGATTGTTTCATATTTCATGATGTGGATCTGGTGCCGGAGAATGATTTCAATGTTTATATGTGTGGTGATCAGCCAAAGCATTTAGTGGTCGGCAGAAACAGCACAGGCTACAGGTAGGAGGCAGAGAAGTGTTGTAGAAGAGAACTTGCAACTTTTAACAAGTCTTGGTTTGCAGGCAATTTTTATTTAGTCATTGGAAACTATTAGGCAGGCATCATAGCCATCATTATAATCACTGTTCTAATTTGCATGGTTGTCATGCAGAGAAACAGGCCTTTAAAATCTGCATTTAAGTATCAGGTGAATCTGGAGAGTTTGATTAAACATGTATCTCAGGCAAGAAGAAACTTGATACTTTTTCGCCATGAAGAATTCAGACAATGAAGATAAAGTCATTAAAAATACACAATATCATAACATGAGAATGATCAAGTATTGAGAATATGTACTGGGAGGCAGACAAAAAAACGCTGAGAGATTATAAGCAAACTTAGATGCGTAGATGTTCATGAAGTTTGAGCATCACGCCTTGCTAGTGGGTACGCTCTTCAGTATAGGAATTTGGAAGGCAATAAAATAGCACAATGAATTTGAAGCAGAGTGTCCTTTACTACTGATGCTACTTGACTGAGACACTGGTGAACCACTGGGTCAACCACTCTCTGTGGTTGGCCACATTCTTGTATTGTAGCGCCACGTGGTATTGATACTGGATCATAAACTGAGTATGACTGAATGCACTTAGCATCATCAGATCACTGCAGTCCTGCTGTGTGCATTTGTCAAAGAATAAATGTAATCTGTCAGCAGGTGGTGGTACCAGAATTGCATCCTGGCCCAATCAAACATCAGAGAAGGTTGGTTTCAAAGTACTTTATTGTGTATATAAGCAGAGAGTTTGTGTGTGAGGGAAGGATAACATATCTCACTATTTTCCTGATTGATGATGCTAACTGTGTATCCTTTATTTAAGAGGTGTCTGATGGCTTTGAAGTCTGAAATCCAGTAGGGCTCACCACCACCACCACCCACCCAAATGTGTTCAAAATACTTTCCATCAATTGATCTGTTTCTTCCATCCTTGGCCAGGACCACAGTCTGTTCTGAACACTCAACAGGAACATTCATAACAATATTAAAACAGGAAAGAGGGAGAAGGGAAATATTTTAGTTTCTCTTCTCTGTTTGTGAACTCCAGAAGTCTGCTGAGACTATTGAACTTGTAACAGTTCAGTTTTCTTGTATAAACCTTATTTATTTATTTCCATTTCTATCCCGCCCCATACCATACCAGAAGGTCTCTGGGCGGGTAACAACAGATCAAACAGTATTTTTAAAACACATTAAAACAAGACACAGGTAAAAAAAATATTAAAAACAGGTATTGAAAACAAGGTATTAAAAACAAGGCACAGATTAAACTAAGGTACATAATTAAAAACGCTGATTTAAGCCATGCATTCAATGGTCTGTTAATAAAACTGTGACCAAGGGGGGAATGAGTCAACCTTGGCCAAAGGATATGCCTTTACAGTACTCCTAAATGACAACAGGGAAGGGGCATGGCGCACCATGGAGGGGAGACCATTCCACAGTCTAGGCGCCACCACTGAAAATATTCTCTCCCGGGTGCCCACCAACCTCACTATTGAAGGTGATGGAACAACCAGGAGGGCATCTTCTTTGGATCCTAAGGCACGGGCAGGATGGTATGGGAGAAGGCGTTCCTTTAGATATTTGGGGCCCAAATATTTAGGGCCTTATAGGACAGAATTAATACCTTGAATTGGGCCCGGTAGTGAATTGGCAGCCAGTACAATTCTTTTAAAACTGGAAGCATTTTAAAATGAGTAGAGCACTCTGAGTGCCGCAGAAGAAAGACATAATATAAATATAAGAACATATGTGGAGATCCTGTGAAGGAAAGGAAGATACATATGTGAACAGCTTTACTAGTACTGAGATGGTCCATAAAAGGGTGATCTGCAGATACATCCCCTCCAAAAATTATTGTTTAACAAAGGCAAAGTCCGGTGGTCTCCGTAGTCCTCTAGGCTGGACTACTGTAATGCACTCTACATGAGGCTGTCCTTGAAGACAATTCGGAAGTTGCAGCTAGTGCAAAATGCAGCCACTAGAGTGCTGCCCGGAACACCTAGCCAGATGCGTATCACACCAGTCTTAAATCAGTTGCATTTACTGCCAATTCACTACCGAGCCCAATTCAAGGTGTTAACTCTGACTTATAAGGCCCTAAATGACTTGGGCCCCAAATACCTAAAGGAACACCTTCTCCCATATTGGCCTGCCTGTGCATTAAGGCACTCCTGGTTGTCCCACCACCTTCAGCAGTGAGGCGGGTGACCACCTGGGAGAGGGCCTTCTCAGTAATGGCCCCCAGGTGGAAGTGAAGACTCACCTCTTTGCCCAGTCCTTTGGCTAAATGTTGGTCATGTTTCCCCCACTGCAAACATTACTGTTTTAATTGGCAAGGTTCTGTTTTTAACATGTTGGATTTTAAATGTTGTTGTGGTTTTATTGTTTTAATATATATATTTTTTGATATGTTTGATTTTAAAGGTTGTTACCCACCCTGATACCTTTGGGTATAGGGTGAGATAGAAATATAAATAAGTTGTGAATATGTTCAAACGAGAGGAAAATTAGATGTTGGTTGTTGTGAGGAAGGCTCTAGCTCAGTTGTACACAATCTAACTTGTTTGCAGGATTTAATCTCTAGGATCTAGGGATGTGCACAAATTATCCATGCATTCAGAATCCAAACAAATACGTCCGGATTCCAAGATTCGTGGACAGATCGAATAGGGACCTATTCAAAGGGCCCTATCCATCCATGAATCGGATAATCCAGTATCCGTAGAAGATTCGATAGAAGTTTCTAAGGATATTGGATTACCCTGGGGCCTCCCTACCTCAAACCTCCCCCCCCCCCCGGGGCCCACTTACCGGAAGGCCTGCATTTACCCCTCAGAACACTTTTGCTGTTCTGGTGAAGCCCGGAAATGGCCTGGACCACAACTGGAGCTTGCCTTCCCGCCCGCCTCTCTGGGGCCCACTTACCTGAGGGCGAGCTTCGGTGGCAGCTTGGACCTCTTCTGGGGCCCGCTGGAACTGGAAGGCCTGTATTTACCCCTCGAACCCTTTCGCAGTTCCAGCGGGGCCTAGAGCGGCAGCAGAGAAGGCACAAAGAGGGCACCGTGGAGGTAAGGTAAGTGTGGAGGGGGTGGGAAAGGAGGGGTGGGTGGGGATTTGTTCTGGGCATGGATATTCTGTAGAATATCCGTGCCTGGATCCAAATACCCCCACATTCGTGGGGGGTGGTATTCGGCCGGAGCCGAATTTTTCCACATTCTATTCATCTCAAATAGAATGTGGAAAAATGGCTCCATGCACACCCCTACTAGCATCTACATGAGAGTCATCCTGCTTTCTTTGTTGCCATCATGCTTCTATGCTCTTGCCATATTCTAGGAGAATGGCAGTTTGGACCATTCTGTCATTGTTGCCAACATAAGATTTTGAGCAGAAAATTGAACATTTTGATTTGTCCTGCATGAATCACACTTGGATATAGCTGAACAGGAGTGATGGAATCTTGCTCTTCAAAACCCCCAACCTCACTGTGCATTTGTTAACTTAACGGGGCTTTTTGTAACTGAATATTTGTACAAGGTTTATAGATATTTGCTTAGGAAGTACATAGGCAGCACCCTTTATTGACGTAGTATGCAGTTCATTGTTGGCGTGAGTTGGTGTAATTTCAAGAGCAGCTGCTGTGCTTGAGAGCAAATGGTTAGCAGTTAGATTGGCCAGATGAAGTATTTTTAGGACAGCAAACAGTAATCATGTACCCAACCCATCCCTTCTTGCTTCTGTGAGCAATTTATTTGCAAATCAGTATTTTTGTTATTATTTTATTTATTTGCATTTTTATTCTTACCTATACCTGAAGGTCTCAGGGAATGTTACAGCATTTAAAACAAAATATAAACAATAAAAGGAGGGGAGAAAAACTATATTTCCATTTAGCCATAGGCTAGGGCAAAGAGATGCATCTTTATTGCCCTCCTAAACATGTAAAATGAAGGTGCCTGATGCAGCTCAAAGGGTAGACTGTTCCATAGCTTGGTGGCCATCACTGCGAAGGCCCTGTCCCAGCTGCCCATCCCGTTTTTTGCTGTGGAGGGTAATGGCACAACCTTGGGGAAGAGGGCACGCTTCCAGGGAATACACGGTTGGTTCCTCTGCCTCCTCCTGTGTTTTATGCTGCTCCTGAAAAGAGTTAAAATAGGATTAGTTGAATTAGTGAACTTCTACATTTACGTGCTGTTGCGTTAATAAACCGTCAATGCCACATCAATATGCATGTCTTAAATATTTTAAAGTTCAGTGGAAAAATTGCTCATGGAATGACTTCAGTTTGATTCTCCTGAGCAGAGGATAGTTTTGCGATATCCTTGTTTGCTGATCACTTGGAACTAGTATATGAAAAGACTCAAAAGCTTTGCGGGCTGCAAAATGGGAATTCGCTCTTTGTTGTCGGATTGCCTGAAGTACTCACTGGGTTCACACTTCTTGTGCACTTGTTCCTAGGTCAGCCTTTGATATTCTGAACCACTGTACCTATTGGAACAAATCAGCTTAGCTTTCCTAGCTACAACTGATAGACTTTATATTCCTAAGCAAGCCCCTGGAAACTAATTGCTACCTTAATTTAATTTCTTTAATTAGTAAGTTGGCAAGGCTTTGAACTTTTAGTAAACTGCTAATAAAAGGCATTTCGGGATTTTATACAGCTAAAAGACAAAATACTTTTTTTTATCCCTAGGCTGCGTTACCGAGGATATTTTGGTGGTGTGACCGCTCTCACAAGGGAGCAATTTTCCAAAGTGAACGGATTTTCTAATAACTACTGGGGCTGGGGAGGAGAGGATGATGACCTCCGGATCAGGTAATTGCACACAAAATCAAAGTAGGTACATTAATTTCTTATGATTCATGTATTGTTTCTGATAAATAATTCTACCTGTTTTCATGTACTGCCTTACTGTCTGCTTTATAACCTTTTTATAGCACAATTTTGTATTGGCATAATTAGCAAAAAAGTGATTTTCTTCTTTCAGTAATGCAGTTTAGTTTCTGAAGTAGTATGGACTCATATTGGTAACTGGTCCTACCTTCTGCAATACTAGTGAGTTATACTAGTAGACCAAGTCTTGCATCTGTAGTGCCATTAACTTACCTTGGTGGATTGGGTCTCTTATCTGTGGGTCTGAACGGTTTCCCTTATGCCCAGTTTTCCATAGGTGCAGTTACTTGTTTAACACTGTTTTTGTGCTATTTATTTATAGTCATTCATTTGATTTTTAGGTTTCCTTTCAGTGTAGAGAAACTCTTAGCTGGCAGGAAGTGTTGCAGCCCCAGACAGCAAGCCCAGGCTCTCACCCTGGCAAGTCTGTTTGAGAGAAAGGTGATCCTCTCTTTTGCAGTACAGCTTCTGGAAACAGTTTCAGCTGGGGAGAAAAGCAGACTTGGCTGTCATCTGTAAGCTACCAAGTAGTAGATGTCAAGGTTATCTTTACTCCCAGTGAAAGGGGACGACTTAATGGGAGCACTGTCTTCAAAGAGCTGATAAAGTTGCCAAGCTTCAGCAAACTGGGATGGTTGCCAGCTGGTGAGAGTTCTGGAGAAGGGCCTTGATGGAATATGGGGCCTTTCCGCTTAGAAAAGCCCACAGTCAAAATCAGTGGGTCTGGAACAGCCAGGCTTCTTGATTCTCAACATAGGAAGATGTGAGCAGGATCAGCATCATCTGCATTATAGTGCTGGTCCAGACCAACCCACACTGCGGCCTTAAAGCTTTGTAGCCATGCTGTCTCAACTCCTGAGGGCAAGGAACTTGCATCCCCCATAGTCCAGTACATGCCTCCCACGTCCTGAATCAGGCTCACTTGCATGCTAGTAGACACAATTAATTGTTTTTACTGATATTGGCCTCCCTGTTCAGCATCACATTCCATCTAAAGCAGGTAGAGCAGAATGTGGGGAGGGGCGGGGATGTGGGTCAGTTAGATTCTTCAGGCCCAGATCCTTCAAGCAGTGTTGCATTAAAGAGATCTGTGTTTTCTTCTGATGTGACTCCTGTATTTCTGTTTTTATTGGTCACAGTCAAGTGGGAGGTGACAAGGACATTTAACTACATGAATAACTTCCTAAGAATTTCACTTAAAAATTGTTCAATGTATGATTAGTGGGAAGCAAAAAGGTATT
This sequence comes from Aspidoscelis tigris stejnegeri, assembly GCA_023333525.1. Taxonomy (NCBI): domain Eukaryota; kingdom Metazoa; phylum Chordata; class Lepidosauria; order Squamata; family Teiidae; genus Aspidoscelis; species Aspidoscelis tigris. The sequence goes on along the minus strand of JALMGA010000001.1, from coordinate 246,599,082 downwards.
TTCCATATAGACACAGTTTGCACATGTTGCAGATCTCACAAAGGTGTTGTCCCTTAATCGGCTTCCCACTTCTTTCAATGCCTTATATCCAGTGGCATCTGGAAATCTCTTGCAATAGATTGCCAATTAGTGAAATTCAGGAGGCTCTCGGGTCCAAGTAGTTGGGAGATACCCTGTCCTTGATGGGGTTGCAATACCTGGGAAGGGACAGGTGCGAAATTTGGGAGTCATCCTGGACGCTGTGCTAAAACTTGAAGCTCAGGTGGAGGCCGTGGTGAGGAGTGCCTACTCCCAAATACGGTTGGTGCGTCAACTGAAACCTTTTTTGGACAGAGATGACCTGGCCACAGTTATCCATGCCCTGGTAACCTCCAGGTTGGACTATTGTAATGCTCTGTACATGGGGCTTCCGTTGAAGACAGTTTGGAAGTTGCAGTTAGTGCAAAATGCACCCGCCAGAGTGCTGACCGGAACAGCTAGCGAGACGCATATCACGCTGCCAGTTCACTACCGAGCCCAATTCAAGGTGCTAACTCTGACTTATAAGGCCCTAAATGACTTGGGCCCCAGAGATCTAAAGGAGCGCCTTCTCGTATATCGACCTGCCCATGTTTTAAGAGGCAGGAGAGGCCCTTTTGGTCATCCCACCGCCTTCAGCGGCTAGGTGGGTGGCCCCTAGGCTTTGGAATGATCAGGCCCCTTCTCTGTTTATGTTCAGGAAGGCGGTGAAGACGCACCTCTTCACTGAGGCCTTGGCTAAATGCTCCCCCCCCCCTTGCCAAAACTATTGTTTTTTAAACTGCTTTTGTATTATGATGCTGATGCTGTAAAACAACAGTTACACACAGCAAACGAGATCACTATGCTGGATTTCATATTATACCACTAGTCGGGCACTTCCCAAGCACCTAGGACTGCGTGATGTATCGGCGAATTATGCGAGCAGACCCCAGTAAAGTGGCTTTTTGTAGTTGGCAGATGGATATTTTGTCAGTGCCAATGGTTTTTAGGTGCCTGCTGAGATCTTTTGGCACCGCACCCAGTGTGCCAAGGATGACTGGGACCACTTTCACTGGTTTTCGCCAGAGTCGCTGAAGTTCAGTTCTCAGGTCTTCGTATCTGGTGAGTTTCTCCAACTGTTTCTCCTCAATTCTGCTGTCACCTGGAATAGCAACGTTGATTATTATTATGCTGGATTTTAAACCTTGTACGGGTTTTAGTATAGTCTGATAGTTTTAATATGTTCGTTTTTAAATGTTGTGAGCCACATTTGGGTATGGGGCGGGATATAAATATAAATATAAATAAATAAATAAATAAAGGAACTATGTACCTGGGTGAAAGAACAGAGAGAAGTTATGGGGGTCCAATTTTAGTTTTAATGGGCAAGGAGGGATATGGCAATGGGAGGCAGAGAAGAAGGGTTAAAAGAAGGAGTGTTATTGTCTCCCAACCTTCAGAATGATGGAATGCCTGTTGACATCCTCACTGGCTTGGTGCTGCTGCTGTGAAATGCCAGGTCAGTCCAAAATAAGTCATCATTCATCCACTACTTAATTGTAAATGAAAGGGCTAACTTGGTATGTATTATAGAGACCTGGGTGGAATAAGTGGGAGGTCTAACACTTCACAGCTTTGCCCCCCCCCCCCGGATACCTGGTACAGTACCATTCCAAGCATGTAATGTGGGGTTGCATTGTCCATAAGAAAACTCTGTCATCGGAAGCACTATATGCTCTGTGACTGAGGTTTGTTCTTCAAGTTGGGGTTGCTGTTGGTGTGTACCCATTGTTTGAGTTGATTGAGGCTGTTTTGGATGTGGTGTTAGAAACCTTCAATTCTCTGGTGAAGGTTGGACTTATGGTGTCATCTCTTCACTATAGAGGCGGAGGACCCATTGACAGGCAGAGCTCAGGAGCCTCAATGCGTGGATGAGGCAATGGCGTCGGGAGGAGGGGTTTAGATTTGTTAGGAACTGGGGAACATTTTGGGACAGCGGTCTAATACTATATCAAACTTAATACTTTTTCTGTATATTAGCAAAAAAACCTAAACTCGTTGCTAAATTATAAAAATATCATTCAAGTATCAGTAAAACAAACAAATATATTTACTGTATTGGTGACAACTAGTATAATGTTTCCGTTTCAACAGATTTGCCAGTTCTGGGGCAAACTGCATTCTGTAGTTGTATCAAGATGCTTGCCAGTAGAATTCATCTAGAACTTGGGGGGAAAAACCCTAACAACAGCTCTCTACTGGAAAGATTTTATGAAGGGCTCTTTCATCAGAAGTGTAGATTATAACAAAGTATGCTTAAGTCTCGCAGGTACTTAAAAACAGCATTTTCTGGAATTGATAAGCTTTAGACTGAAAAATTGAGGAACACACTATGGAACAGTTGATGTCTATTTTTTTATTTCATTGAGGACTCTTGTTTGCCTTGTAGACGGTTTCATTGGATTTTTTTATAGGTTGCTTGGAAACATACACATTCTGTTTATTTTCCTCCCTGGAAGTCAACAGAATTTTGCCATTTACAAGAAAGGAATGATTGCAAAGTGATAAAAAAGATAAAACACATTTTTTTCCCTTTTGATTGCCAAGAAGGGACATGCCAGGGACAATTTTTTTTTTAAAGTGATGATAATTTTCATAAGAGAACTATAATAGGACTGAGTAGCAAGAGAACAGAAACTCTGCCATCCTCTATCTGATGTAATTTAGTTGATTAAGATAATGGCACAGTATCTTGCGCCTTATTCCTTTGCTATGCCTGTGAAATTCAAAAATCTGTACAGGTAATATCTTTTTGATGCCGTAACCTGCTTTGGCAACTTTAAATATTCTTTGCAGGCACTTTTAAATTCTCTCATAGATGTTACATAGCATTGCTGTACTTCTTTTGAATGGAACGGCTGCTTTAAAAATGGGGTGGCAAGTTAATTTTGGAGCTCTGTGCATTTCCAATCTCCTTTTTGCTGTTTTATTCAGAATTGATATAAGTTGATGCAAGAACTTGCATGGCTAATGTTGTCAGTTACATTTCATTTTGTATTATAATAGACTAATATAGTGAAATGAAATGGCTCTTTGGTATGGCTTGCAGATCATTGTATTCGAAGTCCAGAGTTGATATTGTTGGTATCATTTGACCACTTCCGGAGGATCTAGTACTGGCAGCAATGCTTTGTTGAAGGCACAGGGTTATGATTGTATCTGCCAGATATTATGAAGTCATATCAAAGTTCACTTAGGCCTGCTTTGATGTATTCTTAACCGTGACACCGAGTTTGTAGCTGTGAGTGGAAGTACAGGTACTCTTTCTACAGGAACATCAATCCCAAGTGGCTGTTCCCCTGAAAGATTTGCTCTGGGGTTGAGGTACTATGTGGCAGACAGGTGATATGTGCAAGAAGGCTTTCTTTCCTTACTGACTAATATTTGAACTCTGGTAAAATACTTTTACTGTTATATTCTGTTTTAATCTGTTACCCGCCCAGAGACCTTCGGGTATGGGGCGGGATAGAAATAATTAATAATTAATAATTAATTAATAATAAATAATAAATAAATAAAATTAGTATTTTCTGGAAAATGTCACCTTCTCCTCACAAAGTAGTTCCCTACCCCCATCCAAAGAAGCAAGGCTTGTTCCTTGCTTTTGCGTGTGATTTCTAGTTTGTGTGGAATGAACCTCACTGTTTCTACCCCTGAATCCAGAAGAGGGCAGAAGTGCTCTCTGTCTCTTGCGGTTGCAATTGTATCTTAGAACAGAGGATTTTGTTTGAGAACTGGAAGCAGCAAAAGGATGGTGGTAAAGCACGTCTAACCTAATTATTGCAGCCCACCCGGTGGGATTTTTGTTTCTTGTTACTGCCTGACATCTTTTCCTCTATTCTCCTTTCGGCAAGATTCCTGATTAAATGTGGAAAATGCTTCAGCTCTGAGTGCTTTCCCTGAAAATAAACACAAAACCCCTGTTCCAAATTTGCATCATGTGAACAGGGAGAAGCATGTGTGTGCAGTAATTTCTAAAGTGAGTTTGGAGCACTGCCTGGTGCCTGTTGGAGAGTGGAGCTAGTAGTCAGACCTAGGGCAAAGACAGGCGTTCTGTTTTCTTAGGTCCTGTGCCTAGGAACACTAAAACATGACTGAAGGCATTTTACCTTCTTGTTATTGTTTGGCATGACCTACCGTAAACACTGTCTGCTCCCCCTGCCAACTCGATCGATCGATCAATCATAAGCTAAAGGAAGGCTATCAACAACTGAATTGTAATCTGTTCACCACAGAGATGAGCACCATATTTCTATAATCTAAAGGGCAATCTGAAAGCCCTCCAGATAAGGAAGAACATCCAAAACCTAATCAAAGTGCTAATGCGACCTTTCTTGTCCAGTCTGGATCTGGAAACAAATTTAGACTTGCCAGCCAGGAGTTTGGGAAATTCAAAAAGTGGGAACCGAGAAGATATGAAAAAGTATCCCCTGAGAATGAATATATATTTTTAAGAAGAGTCCTATTATTGAGTCGCTGTCCAATTTATGTCTTGGGTGAGCTTTCTGAAGCTCCTGAGTCAATCCTTCTCATCATATTTATTCCTTTTCCTGCTTCTCTTGCTTGAGTTAAGTGACAAGCTGGTGCACAGTCAACCTGCTTGCACATCTCTCCTTCTTGCCCCTACTACTTTCTTGCATGAAGCCCAGAAAGACCAAAGTCTAGCCCTGAAAGCTGACACCAGACTTCGGTGCAGGGTAAGAAGAAAACAAGTGAATCAAGGTACTTCTTCCTGAGACAGTGTGGGCTACCTGGGGGAGGGGGGAGAGTTGGCCTCTGTACCCCACTTTTCTCACCCATTTAAGGGGACTCAAAGCAGCTGACAAAGCTTTCTATTCTCCCCACCACAGAACACCCTGTGGTGGGGAGAATAGGAGCTGTGACAAGCCCAAGGTAACCCAGCTGGCTTCACAGAGGAGGGCGGGCGGAATCAAACCTGGTAATCCCAAATAAAATTCTGACTCCTTAACCACTAGACCAAACTGGCTCACTAGAAAGAGATCCATAGTTAGTTGCTAGCTATGCCCAACTGGACAAGATGGATCTGGAGTGATCCAGGTAGGGCACTGTCACTGAAAGCCATTTCAGACCCCTGAGGAGGTCTCAAGTCTGGAACTGTGCAGCCCCTTCAGTTCAGCCCTACTGAGAGGTCTCATGGGGAGGTCCTTTCTAGCCTTTCTGATAAAGGATTTGGGGAGAGTTTTGCATGAATCTCGCTGCCTTGCCTTCCAAGGGTTTTGAGTACAGCTTTTGTATTATTGGGAGCCCTACATCTGGGTTGGAAGTTATTTTATTGTATGGCCACTAGTGTTAACAGCTTGTCTATTTTTTTTTAATAAAACATTCATTGAAACATGTGGTTTTCACTCCCTTCCCAAGCCTAAAGCTACACTATCATCTTTGTCTCCGTAAAACATAACCCAATTTCAGGCCCCATGCGAAGATTGGGAAGGCTGACATGCATGTCTTAGATATGTGTCTAGTCCTGGATTCCCCATAGATTTCTATTCAGCACTGAAAACACATTACTTAATTAACGAGTAAAAACTATTGCCCAGAAACTACATTGCATAGAAATTAACTTGAGTAGAAACTATTGCCCAGAAACTACATTGCATAGAAATTCATGTAATAATGCATGCTACATTGTGAATACAAGACTTCAACTTCCATATTTTTCTAGCTGCATCTCTACTCTGCCCTGGCCCTACTCTAGATGGTTTCCAGGCAAACCTTTGCTTTTACAAAGTTCCACTACTGTATGTTTCTGCAGGAGGAAAAGTGCATTTACTAGAGATGTACTGAATTGGAAATTAGACTAATCAGTTATTTGCGAACATCAGGGGTGTGTGGACTCTCTGTCAGAATGAACATTTGGTCTGCTAGCAAACTGAGCTCCACCTGTTTGCAAAGAACAAACATCATCCTTATGTCATCCTTAGGCTGGGCTGGCCTGGGCCTCCTGGGTCAATGTCGCTGCCTGCATGTTTTTTTGGGAGTTCCTGTCAACTCACAGGTCAGCCTTCTGGCTGTAGAGGACTATAAAGTCTTATGGAAAACTAAGTGCATGGTTCACTCCCTAGAAGGCCTTGAACCTGACTGAATCATAAGTACTAACTTTAACGTGTCCCAAGTTCTTACCTACTCTACCTAGCCAAATAGGTTGCTTAGTTGATACACAAAAACAAACTTTCTAATAATCTCTTGTTTTATCCATTATACATCCTATGTTGGCTGTCAGATTTGGGGCATGTTTGCACTTGACTTTGCTCTGGAATATATCCTGGAATAGGGGCCTGCTGTTCACTTGCTAGTCCATGCTACAGAAGACCCAAGTGAAACCTGCCAGAGTCTGTATTAGCATGCAAACAACAAACCCGTCCTGAGATATATTCCAGAATACAGCCAAGTGTGAACAGGCCCCTGGTCTTCCAGTCTTTTGTTGGCACTTCCACCCACACATTCAGTTCTATTTTTCTTTGTAGAGTCTTAAGCAAAACTTTACTGCGTGAGGAATTAGTGCAGTGCTGCAGTAATTTGCACATTTTCTAGCATCTCACTTTTTTGGTATAGATACATTAGTGCCTTCCAGTATTGGAGTCAACATCAGGTATGTTTGTTACCAACTTAGAGATGAGAAGCAATATAGAAAAATACAGCATCCATCCATTTGAGCACCAGACTGTGGGAGATAGGATGTCCGATTCTTTAAAAATATTCATTAGGCATTTCATTTACCTCTAGTACTTTCCAGTCGTGACAGCTGGTCTAGTGTCTGTCAGTTACTGATGGGATTAGTTATAGTTGACATTCTGTGTCTGAAAATATTTGTCATTATATATTTCCACTTATAAAGGGATTCATCCACTTTTTCCATTTATCTTTGACATTGTTTGCTTCTGTCTTTTTTGTGGTTTGCTCTTTAATATTCCTCTTTCTGGTCCCCTAAACTACAACAATCATGCCTGTGATGCTGTCATTTTGTCCTCTGTGATTTCTTGGTCTTAAAAGGGCCTCTCTTTCCCTTTTTCATCACATCTCTCTATTAGTTGCTATTTTTCATTGAGATATCTTCCCATACTTTCTGTTACTTGATCTTGAAACACTGCATTCATTTTCTGTACTGCTTTGGCAGTAATCATGATAGCTTCTGAAATCACTGAGATTTTGGGAATCATTCTTCTTCAGTCTGATTTTGATTTAGTCAGCTTTTCCCATTGTTTCTCAAGTACTTTTTACATAAATTAAGCATATACAAATCTGTCCTTTGCACTGATTTTGTATTCTGACTATATGGTCTCCTAATCATACTTTCTTGGCATATCTGTTCTGCTTAATTTTCCAATTTGTTTCACTTATTTCCTGCATTATTTGCATACAGTAGTCCCTGTTTGAATTTTTAACAAATGTGACATTCATATGTTTGTATTCAGGTAAACAGTCAATTGTTTCCGCGTGGGCTACCCACCTTTGTGCTAGGAGGAATAACAGTACAAAGTTTAGAGCAAACCAGTAACCTTTTGTCTTGCTGCTGTTGTCACTGACTCTTCTGTTCCTGATAGTGAGTGGACAGGAGTTCTTCCCAAGTTGGCTGCACTGCCACAAACAGAAAAGTTTTAAAGGGTAGGTAGAGAAGGCTTATCCTGCCCCATTGCAAACTCTGCTGCTCCCTTCATCCCACAGGCTCCTCCATCATAGGGCTAGACTTTCATCATGTGCGAACTAACCATTGATTTATTTTGCTGGGACCTAACAATGTCAATACTGAGGGACTACTTTACCCAGTCCAAGTCTTTCTGTTGTTCCAAGTTTCTCTGTTTCTAGGATTCCAATAACAATCAATAATACTATAAGACATTTTTAATGTTCTAGCACAGCGGTTCTCAACCCTTTGGGGGTCGATCTAATCTTTCACAGGGGTCGTTATGAAGTAGCAACGAAAATAATTTTATGGTTGGGGGTTAGGGTTAGGGTTAGGTCGGGGGTCACCACAACATGAGGAACTGTATTAAAGGGTTGTGGAATTAGGTAGGTTGAGAACCACTGTTCTAGCACCTCTTGCAATGTGCGGTACTTCCTCTGTATTCTTCTACTGTACATGCATTCACTTATAGAGGAGCTATGTTTACTAGCAACCCACTAATTCTAATATATATCTTGTCATTTGGTGGATTTATTCTACATTTTTTGTTTGTTTTGGATAATAGCTAATGATGAGCAGGAACTGCTGTTTTAAGAATGTTTATACGCTGCTTGTCATGTTAAAAAATCTCAAAGCACTTTACAGGAGAGATTAAAAACAAGGTTAAAACCACACACGAAGACGAACAACTAAAACACAATAAACTGTTGAGAGCAGAAGGGAACAAACATTCAAGCCTAGAATGCCTGGGTAAAAAGATAGGTCTTTAATGGGCTTTCAAAAACTACATAGATACTTCACAGACGGCAGAAGGGAGGACATTCTATAGAGAGTGTACTACCATAGAGAACGTTCCACTGCAAGCCATCAGAAGATGGTATTCTATATTTTGTGCAACCCAGTTAGACCTTCCCAGATGATCTCAGGGGTGTTTTTCCACTAGCACTAAGTACCCACTGAAGGACCATTAAGGACCCATTAGGCTCAGAGCAGGATGACCCCAATTTCACTACAGACCCCATTAGAGCCACATTTGTTTCCACCACAGCTAGGGAAATCCAGATCATATGGGTCCTTCAGGACCTATAATCAAGATTTCCTGTAGACTCCATTAAAGGGGTCTACAACAGCCATCAAATCTGGATTATAGGGAGCCTGTTTCCACTACAATTGGGTAATGGGGTCTAGAGGAGGCTCGGGGGGGGGGCACCCATGGGGGTGTCCCAAACTCAAAGCTTCGAAGTCCCTCTGAAGTTGCCTTCGGAGATTAGAACCCCTTGGAAGAGCAATGCCTTTGTCAAAGGCTCTGGAGGATCTTCAAAGTTAGAGCCACTCCAGAGGATCTTCGAATAATCTCCGGAGCTTCTACAGAGATTGCACCCCCTGTCCCCCCAAACACCTGGGGTGACAGACAGACCCCTCGTGGGTAGATCCAGATTTGCACATGGGTGCTCCAGTGTTTCTACAGCAGGCAGGCTAACACCCATTGCTTTTGGGTGCTAGACCACTCATGGAAACACATTGGGTATTTTCCTTAATCCGGATCTACTAGATCTGGATTAAGGGAAGTACCCATTCCTTAGATCTGGATCTTCTTAGATCTGGATTAAAGGAGCTTAGTGGAAAAACACCCCAGGACTCTTAGTTTCAAGCTGTTTAGGACTCCATATGCCAAGGACATAACCTTGAACATGGCCCAGTTGGCAAACAATACAGTTACCTATGTTCAGGTGTGATGGGTGTCCAAACAAGCATCCTGAACAACAACATAGCTTTTGCATTTTGCACTAATTGTAGTTTCCAGTACAGTTACAAAAGGGTCCAACATATAGCACACCACAGTAACCTAAACACAAGGTTTCCAGGACATAAATCAGAGTGGCCAGGCTCATCCTTTCCAAGTACAGGTGTAGCTGATATAATAGGCCAGTGATGGCTAACCTTTTGAGCTTGGTGTGTCAAAATTCACAAGAAAACCTAGCTTAACTCGGGTGCTGTGTCACTTCCAGAAATATCCATAATTTTGTGATATTTGTAGCTCTAGTAAGAAAGTTATATTTTTGATATATGTATTTTATTAAAAGCAAAAATGAATAATTCTTTACATTTGCTAAATCTTCAATTGAAAGTTGGTATTTTGTACACTTCAAGAACAAGCAAGCACTACATGCCCAGGTGCCAGGGTGACCAGGTGTGTCACCTAAAAGGGCTTGGCGTGTCACCTGTGACACGCGTGTCATAGGTTGGCCATCACCGTAATAGGCAGTCCTGCCACATTAGTGTCTCTACTTCCTTGCAACTTTGGTTAGGCCACATCATCCCATTTGTGGTCACATTGTGGAAGCTTGGTACACCCCTGCAGTAGCTGGAAGAGGACCTTCAGGCATGGGGAGAGGGTGTGGTGTGCGTGTGCATTATTTCAGTACAGTTATAGAGCTGTTTTCACAGAGATTCCTAATCTAACTTTTATAGAAGTGGTTTGTCTCTGCTTGTCTGTCATATTTTTATTTATTTTTCCAATTTGTGCTCCCCTCCATTGTTGATGGCCTTTAACTTGCTCCCTCCCTCAGTCTTACTGGCAAGCTTTTCACTCCCTTTATAATAGCAAAGAAGATTGCTAATTAAGGGGGGACACTTGGGCTTTTCCTTTTTTCTTTGTTTTCCTGCAGCTTCTTTCATTTTAAGAAAATCTCACATGTAGCTTCCCTTCCAGGAAATCTGATTACAAAGAATAAAATTGCAGCTTCTCAGTCTTTCTTTTAGTTGTTTTTATTAAAGTGCTGAAGGTTTAATTTAACAGAATAAAACAAAAAGGTTGAAAACCTGCTCCTGTTGTCATAGAAATTAACGAGAAAATTTAAAAAGACACAGTGGTGCATCTTCTCTTAAATCTTTATGTCAGAAGATTATGGAAACTTGTCCAGTGCTTTTATAGAAAAACAAGTGCCCTTTGTTATAGACTGTTTTTGCATGAGCACTAAAGACCCCATTAAAAACCTGATCGGGGAGGCCTTGTCCCCACTGAAGACCCATATAAGGCCCCACCTAGCAGGCCCTGTCTCCATAACGGCAGGAGAAATCCAGATTTAATGGATCCTTTGGGCTCTTAAACCCACATTTCGTGTGGACCTGTTTAAAGGTGTCCACGAGCCAGTCTTCAGCAATGACCAGATTAGTGGATGCGCATCTGCACCACTTACCTGGTGATGGCCTAGCAGGAGCAAAGCTGCGCTGTAGGTAACGCGGGCTCCACCCTGCCACTGCCAGCTATGGAGGCTTGCATAGGCTCTGTAGCTGCAAGTGGCGTCCCTGCCTGGGGTGGGGTGGGGAGAAGAGAACGGATCATGGCTGCTCACTGTGGCTGACAGGCACAACCATCACCCCAATGCTCCTGCTCTCGCTACCTCCCCACCTCTGAGGCAGCCTCGGGGGGGGAGGGGGGGTTGGCAGCAGCCATGGCGGCCACATTGACAAATGTGACTGTGGTCACCTCCTCTGCCATGCCTGATGCCTCTGCCACCTCTGTCACCCCACAGCACCACCAGAGGCGGTGAAGGTGGCAATTGCAGCCACATCTGTTAATGCGGCCACCATGGCCAGCCACCCCCCCCAGGCTGCTTTGGTGCTGGTGAGGAGGAGGAGCCGGGAGCATTGGGGGTATGCCCATCAGCAGACAGACGCAATCACACCCACCTATGCAGCTGTGGAACCTCATGATTCTCTCATGGGGCCTGATCTGGCCCTCAAGAGGCATCCTGCGGTGCCCTGCTTAGCACCCATTCCAACAGGGTCCTAGAGGGTCCATGCAGAAGTATGGGGTTCTCCAGAAGATCTGGATCTTTGAGGCTCCATGCAAAAATGGGGATGGAATACAGCTTAGTTTCTGATCAAGGATTAACAGACTATCCATATTTAGATAATCCTTTATCCCTTTCGAATGTTTTTGTTTGTCTTGCAAACCACTAACAACACATTGCTATCTCTTTCTCTTTAGAGTTGAAATACAGAAGATGAAAGTTATTCGCCCTTCTCCTGATGTAGCCAAGTACACAATGATCTTCCACACCAGAGACCAAGGCAATGAAGCAAATGGGCAGAGGTGAGCCAGAGAAATACGATTATAACTTTTTAATTTTTGAGAAATAAACTGACAGTAAACAGAAAACACAGCATAGTGTTCTGTTTTTATATACCAGAGACTGACAAAATACTGTTTCCAAAAGTATTCGTTTTTGCCTGTATTGCCTCTTCAGTTAAATATTTAGCTGCTGTGAGCTCTAAAGTCCATGCTTTAAAAATCTTTATGCTGTGTCTGTGATTTGTAACCCAAAACTTGTAGGTTGTTAGTTTTTAATATGCCCTCTCTCCAATCTCTTTTTTGACCGTTTCAGGATGAATCTTTTGCGTCAAGTAGCTCGTGTGTGGATGACAGATGGACTCAATTCCTGCTCTTACAAGCTTCTCTCAGTGGAATACAATACTTTGTACACCAATATCACAGTGGATTTTGGCAGGCCAACCAAGATCTCATATACCTAATAAATTATGTGGGAAGGAAGAGAATTTCCAGGACATTTGGACAGCAGCTAGACATTCCCTTTATTGTTGGAAGTTTCCAGCAGGGAGTATGCTACAGAATGAAGAATAGATTTTTTTTTTATCTCTAATTTTGGTAGAAATTTCATCATAGACTTAGGACAATGCTGGTCCATTGGTGATTAAAGATAATGTAGGATATTTTTTCTTTTGATTTTTAAAAAATAAATCCCTCCTTCGGAGGGAATCTTTTCCCACTGCCTGAAAGCTATCAGTTTGATAGTTAGTATTGATTCTCCACCATTTTAAAGTGGAAACAGGGATATAAAAACAATACTGCCATGCTTTTTCAAAGGTGCAAGGAAAAAGGGCTTCTTTTTTCATCTAATGGACAATTCTTTTTATACTATGTTGAAAACTGCTACTTTTTCTCCAGCCAGTTGAACAAGTGCTCATCATATTTTCCATAAGGAATGAACAGCAGGGCATCTTGTGAAAAACGTCCTTTGAGGGGATGGAAGGAAATTTGAAAATAAAACAGAACTTGCTGAAACGTATTCTGTTGTCTTAGCCAGGTTTTCCTGTTGCTTTGTCAACCGTGGGTATGTCATGGTCCTACTTAATCCTGTGCCAGTTTATTTAATCACGACAGCATCACAGGTATGTTTTCACTGTAGTTTAGGGGACCAGAAAGTGATTGTGGAATAGTTGTTCAACTAATGCACCGAAACTCCTGTACACACTTTTTTGTAGGCATCAAAGCAATACTACAGAATTGTGTGAGTCCCAGTATTCCTGAAGCAGGAAAATATAAACATTTTGTGTGAGGTCAGACATAGCATTTAATCTGCTTAGAGGCCATCTTTATTGTACATCCAATTGTACATCAAGAATTTGGCTTTCCATACCTTTCTGGACTAAACTGCCAAAATCAGGATTATTTTGCGTTCAGATTGAGTTCTCAGGCAGTTTCAGATCATTAGCTCATTTTATTTCAGAAAGTGAGAAATGGAAGTAGCCTGTTGTGGGAGGGAACTGTACTTCTTTGAGCATGCTCTGCATTTCCTCCTGTTCAACAACAGACTTCATTGTGGGTGTTCTTCTCAGGACAGTAAGAATGTCACTGTTGGTTTGGGAAGAGAGAAGACAAGCGTGGAAGTAACACATCATCTGCCTCATTGTTTCTCTTCCTGCAAGGAGGACAAAGTATCCTCCATTATTCTTTCATTAAAATGGCCTCTGTGCTTCAGTGCCTTTAGGGCAAATGGCACAGTACAGTGTGGGGGTACATGCTAGCTGGGGTACACCTTTGCTGTGCCTGTTTGACAGTGGAGTCCCCTTAGCTCAACAATTACTCAAGTCACTATCAACTTTATCATTGGCCCCCATTTTAATTGTGGGACACATGCCACAATGGATATCTCAGGCAGAGGTGATGTGGCCATTTGCTGACCACTAGTTTCACTACCATGAATAAATGCTCCCCTCACACATTCCCTATTTTTCATTGAGCTCTCCCCCATTGTATGCTGCTTTGAAACTGCACATGTGTGTAAAACTGCAATTACAAGGGAAAAGAGACCAAATTTTAAAGAAGCTCTACTATGGTAGATGTGGAATGGTGGTTACAGGCTGGTGGGGAAGAAGGAACAAACAGCGAATGGCTGGTAGTGCCACCAAGGGAATCCATGTTCTGATGCAGCAGCAGGGAAATACAGATGGTGAAGTTTGATTTTCCTGACTTTGGTGAGGGTTGGACAGAGAAAGGTATGATTTCCCCATGCCAAGCAGGGGAAAAATGAGGAATAAGAACAAGCAAGTCGCAACTGAGTCCATAATACAAATGTGGGAACAACCAGGCCATGTACTAAATCCTCATTCTCCTCCTCCCCCAGTATGGATTATTCCTATGATGTCTGACAGCTATTAGGTACATTTAATGTATTTTAGACCTGGGTCCTTTCCAGACTTAGCCTTATTCTGGAATACACGCCAGAATAGGGTCCTGCTGTTTGCATGTTCATGCAGGCTATGGCAGGCACCAGGTGAGCTCTGCCATACTCAGCAGTCTCATGTGGACAGCTGACCCTTATCCTGAAATATATTCCAGAATAAAGCTAAGTACAGAACGGTTCCAAGACATTATACGTTTAGCACACTTTAACAGGAAGATAGAATTTGTATCTTAAAACATAAGGCAGTTTACACTTGCCTACTAATTCTGGATTTCTTTCTGACTAATGCATTTGCATATCAGCAACTTCTAGAGCAATGTAAATCCTCAGAGTGTATACTTACAGTCTGGGAAGAGAAACTTTGGAAAAGTTGATGCACAATTGAGATTTTCTATGAGACAAAACTGAATGATATTCAAATAACTTTATTTAAGTCCATTTAAAAATAAACTTTCAAATGTTTAATACATATCTAGAATCTTAAGCTCTCAACCGCTGCACAAGAAAACTAGATTTATAATACAAAAGGCTTTTAAATACCATAGGTAAATGAGGTCAGACTTAGGGCGAGTTTAACTGGCTGGGATATGAGACCAGCAAGGGTACTAAGTCTCCCTTCTACATGCTGGTGTGGCCTAAGGGACACCCCACTCCCCCCGCCTTAGTTCATACTAGTGTGCAAAAAGGAGGCTCCTACTGTGCTTGCTGGTCCAGTATATAAGCTAGTGCGGAATTGCCTTGAGCTTCTATTCAGACAGCTATTAAGAAAACTGACTAATGTCAAGTATCCATATCACAGTGTAAAGGAATGTGATCCAGAGGTTTGCTGTTCAAGAGCTGTACAGGCAAGAGTGTTGCATTCAGTAGTCATTGCACTTCGTAAGATGCTTTTAAAAGAACAATAAACCTAGTGCTTGCAATGCCTGGTGATTTTTATTTTTATCATTCGAAATAGATGGTTGAAGAAGGGGTCTTCCAATCTGTAACACACAATTTTTCTGTATGCAGTCAACCACAGCATTGCAAAGGAGTTAGATGCCACCATAACATTAAGCACTGCTCACTTGTCTTTTACGTTTAGATGGGCGCACTGGTACAGTCCCAATATCCACAGTAACGTTAATATAAAGAGGGTGCTTCTTCTTTGCCAACAGTTTGAACTCAAGAGAATTCATTCCATCATCTTTCCATGTTTTTCTAGTTTGCGGTTCCTCATGCCTGGATAGAAAGGGAAAAAAAAAGGTCTGTGGGACTCCAAGAGACATTAAGCATCTAAGAGTATTAAAGCAGCTCTTCTGGGCATGAAAGACATAAGGAGGCATAGTCGAAGAGATTTAGTAGCAGACTGAAGACCACTATAAGCAAAGTATTCAGTACACAATGGGATGGTTGTTGCTGAAGATCTGAATTTTCCTTCTGAATGTAGCCATAAACCACTGAATGAGAGATGTCAACTGATGAAGTTACACAGCATCTTTTTTCCCCAAGCAATGAGAACTGAAAATTTCGGAAACAAAGTTTTTGAAAAACACTTACCAATAATGCATTTACAGTTTGATTGCTTTTCAATTAAGTTGATAATCCTAGAAGTCCAGATTGCTGTTAAGTCCTGTACCATGCAAAAGTGCACCTTAATTTAATGATGATGAGTGGTATGAATGTGGGGCCTCCCTGTCTAGTACAACAAGTAGTAAATAAAGAATAATTATGAAAATAAAACAACTAAATCTCTAATTACCTTCTGAAGGCATTGACACGGCTGGCAGCTTGTCCAAAGTCTGTCATCTTGTAACGTCCGAGATACAATGGAGCCCGAAACACTGCCATTCCTGCTATATGAAGCCTTGCAAAAGGGAGAGGTGACAGGAAAGGGTATTCAGTGCAGAAATAGACAAAAACACAACTTAGAACTGATACATGTAGCTCTTTCATTACTGTCAATTTTTTCTGTATAGGGAAACCCTCAGTTGTGGAATTCATGTACACAGGTATGAAGTGCTGTGTTTCACTGCATGCTAGCTGTTTCAAAGTGGTGTCTGCAAAAACAAAAACTCTGCATTCCATTTTGAATAATCAGGTTTAAAAGTTCTCTGGATTTAGATAATTTCACTCCCTTTTGAACCACCTATGATCCTCTGTTTTCCAAGCAATTGTTCTATCACTGAGCCATTACATTTTATCCTACAGATTTTTACTGAATATTGTGACCTCCACTAAAGAACAGGATATAAACAGTTAAACTAAGTAAGCATCCATACAGCAGCACTTCAGCATTCCATGGTAACAGCTGAAGTTCTGCTAGAACTCATGATGTACTTGCAGGCAATTAATGGCCCATGGTTTGCATGCAAAACTGCAGGGATTCCAAATGTTCTCTATTCTCTGGTATTGATGTACCTTTTTCTGGCTGAGGATTGCCAACTACCTCAACCTGAAAAAGTATATAGAACCAATAAGCGCAGCAATGACCTCTGTGATCTTTTAAGTGCTATTATTCTGTTTTCACACAGAAAATGTTGAGGCATTAGGGCCACATTCCTTGTGCAAAGGCAACGGTTTGTGTGAATGGGCAGAATGTCTGAGGAGAGTGAGCTGCTCTTTTGAAGGCTCTGTGCCTGAAAACCACAAGTGAAATTCTTCTTAGGCAAAGGAAGCTTTCTTATTTTTCTGTTGCTACCTTGGATGCTCTTGAGGTCTTGTGATGAAAGCTACAACTGGAAGAGGCAATTAAACCTTTCTTTGTGCAATCAGAAGTATCCTCGGCTTGCTTTGAGCACAGCCAGGCCCAAACCAGTTTCTTTTGAGAAGGAGAGTAAGCACTGGATTTCTAGAAGCTATGCTGAGCTCACTGTCACTTTGACTTCCATTCAACTTTCCCATCTCAGACTCCCACTGTTTGGGCAGTGCATTCCCATTTTTTAAATAATTATGTTGGTAAGAATAGAAGAAAGTTGTGAATGAAATTTTGCTCACCTTCATTTAGGACTTTATCAGAGAAAGCATTGAATTAGGGCTGGCCTTTAATTTTCTCAAGCTATCCATTAGCTAACACTTAACTAGCTAACTATAATCTGACCTTGCTATTCTCACATGTTCCTTAAGCCTAGATGTTTTGGAGATCTAGAAAAGCTTGTGTTACGACCTAAGAAGTATTGATAAGATCAGGTGTGGGGGCGTGGCTTCAAGGCCCTATGGCATGCTTGATCTAGAACAGCACCATCACGCAGATCCTGCCCACACCTCATGCAATTCAGATCAATGGAACAGGCTATTATGGATCCACTGTTGTGAATTAACAGCAGGTAAGGACAAAAAGAGGCTAAGCCTTTAATTAGGGTTTTCCCCCACTTACCTCCCTTAATCTGGATCTAAGATGATCCGGATATAAGGAATGGGTCCTTCAGCTAATTCGATTTAGTAGATCGAGATCTAAGGAGGTACCCAATGTGTTTCCACAGGCGGTGTAGCACCCAATAGCAATGGGTGATAGCATGCTTGTAGTGGAAACACCGGAGCACCCATGTGGTGAATTTGGATCTATCCACATGCGACCTGCCTCTCACCCCATTTTTTTTGGGGGGGGGTGCCACCGTGGGAGGTGCAAACTCTGTAGATGCTCCAGAGATTCTTAGAAGATCCTCTGGAGCGGTTTCAGAGGATCTTTGAAGATTGCGGCAAATTGCTCCAGAGATTCTCCAGAGCTTTGGATAAAGCTCTGTAGAAATGGCATTGCTTTGATGGGTCATCTTCAAAGCCTGCGCCATTCTCCTGAGTTTCCTTCGGAGCCATCTTTGGAGATTATGCACAGACTTCAGAGCTTTGGGTCTTGGGGCACCCTCCCATGGGTGCCTCCCCCCCCCCCCGGAGCCCACTCCTAGACCCTACTGCCCGATTGCGGTGGAAACACAGTCCATATAATCTGGATTTGATGCCTGAAGACCCCATTGTCGACCGCTTTAATGGGGTCTACAGGAAATCCAGATTTCCATAGAACAGATGGAAACAAATGTGGCTCTAATGGGGTCTGCAGTGGAACAGGGTCTTCCTGCTCTGAGCCTAATGAGTCATTAATGGGTCCCTAATGGGCACTTAGTGCTAGTGGAAAAATACCCTAGAATTCTACTGCAGCACTTCCAATTGTCATAGTCCTTTTCTAGCTTTACTGCATTTTAATCTTGTATATAACCCCTCAGACATTATTAGCCCACATAATTTTCTCATATTTCAGTACATAAACAATGTGGAGGTCTGCAGAGAGATAAAAAGAACCACCACTCTTAACCTAGCTGAAGATTTTTTGGACAGCTAAATATAATTCTTAACCATCTGATACTATTTGTTAGTATCCTAAAATACATGGAATAAAGGTGCAATTGAAGATTATGAACATTCATGAAGGAGTTAGCTGTCCTTAAGAACCAGTTGTTGCAGTAACCCAACACGAGTTTGACTTCAAAATTAGATTGCATAAAATCAGCTTCCAAAATGACTACGAGTACAGTAATCTTGTTCCTTAATGAGCTAGATTCAATAAACCACACAATTAGAAGAAAAGCAACTATCAACGCTGCTCCAGTTTGTGCCTTTCTATAGCAAATAGGTTCTACAGCTGTTTTTATTCTGCTTGTTCCAGCTTGTACAATCAGAACACAACAGAACTGTTTCAGGTTTTTACACAGTAATATCCTTATACACAGGCCTACATTTAGATCAAACCAATCTAATGAGTTAGTTTAATATTGATGGAGACCCAATTCAACTATGGATTGATAACTTAGATTTCAGTATTTGTGTTACTTAATATTTTTATGTTTTTCCAGGCTTTTCAGTGATTCCATTCTTCAACAATACCTTAAGGCAATATCATCATCTTCACCACCATTGTCCCAGTAAGTGTTCGGAAATCCATTTATCTTCATGTAGTGCTCTGGAGTCAAGGCAATTACACCACCAAAAAAAGACCAATATGGCAACCTAAGGAAAAAATAAAATTAGAGCAATTTTTAATACTTTTTTGATAAAAGCAAACCCTGCCTTTTTCAGAACTGCCCTGGGATTTTAAAAAATGTGGCTCTTAGCCAACAGGTTACATCTCTTAAAAACAAGGAAACTGATATGAAAAAACAGCAAGAGATAGAAAGGTATGAGGATGAGACTTTCAGGAATGCAACAGAAGCATTCCATCCATGGTGGGCAGTCCTCCAACTGTCTTAGAGTGTGGAGGTCCCAGCCTGCCATTGAAACAAATACCATGCTGTATTAGCCTAGTTTCCAACCAATCTACAAGCTAAAGTGTTATCATTTATGACATTTATATCACTTCTTTGATGGGATGAATCTGGCACACATTCTCCTTCCATCCATTTCACCCTTATCAAAACAAAACACTATTTGAGTGCCCCTCCAATAGCTGAGTAGGGATTTGAACCAAGGGATTCTTTGATTCTGGCCACAGAGCTACACTGGTTCTCCAGATCAGACACTTCTCATAAAGCAATGACATTAAACTTATATTATGAATCTGCGCTCAAAGTCCTAAATAAAATGCAGGATTCCAACATACTTGCTGAAATATTATGCAAGTTTCACTAAAAGATAACCGTGTTTTGTTTGCACAAGTAGTAAAAAAGCTACCTGGTTGTCAGAAACAAACCAAAGCGCCTTTTGTTTGGTTTTACTCTATAGTAAAATCACTTTTGTTTTTCTCCAGGGATTTTACTTTATGCTAAGACCTCTTTTTCCTTTTACAGCTGATGCTGACCTCCCAGTCAGCGCTATTTTCTAAATACAGATTCTGTACTTTTTGTCTTGAAGTCTGACCATTTTTATTTTTCACATTCTGTTCAAATTGCTTTTAACTTTATTTTTAAGTTCAAATCATAAATGAAGCAATATTGCGTGATTTAAATAACTACTATCCCCTTTTCAAAAAATTGGTCAACTCTGTTCAGTGCAATCCCACATAAGCCAAGTAGTTAGTGGAATTTATTCCCATGTATATTTTAGATTGCAATCCACTTACTACTCAGATCTTTATAGAACTGGCGACACAAAATAAAAGCCAAAGATTGTTATTTCATCCTGACTAATGGCTTCATAATAAATAGATGGACTCTACCTTCCTGTGTTCTGGCAACAAAATCAAAGGCTTTGCAACACTGATTGAGGAGCAGGCCCAACATCGATGTTTTAAAAAACTAATCCGTTTTCATTTGAAATGGTTGCATTTTGCTCTCAAGATGATTTGTACTACTGCTGCTGCACCTGCACAAAACATTTTGGTTTATGCACCTGATATACTCACTTTTACATATAAGATTACCTGTAGTCTAATTTGTCAATGGCAGTGGACAGGTGTTTTGGATAATAATCATGACAGATATAGTAATTATAGTCATTCTCTGGAATAAGGTCCACGTCGTGCATAAGTAGGCAATCCCAGTCATCATCTTTTAGGGCTTCACGGACTCCAACATTGAAGAGCTTTGCTCGGTTAAAAGGGGCACTTCCAGCCTAGAAGGAAAAGATGGAACATACCCATGAAATGGTGGCAAGGAACTCATGACATCGACATTGTTGTATCTGCTCTTGACACCCATATTGTGTTCTTTTTGAGGTACAGAACTCTCATACGTGATGGGTTAATCCAGGGTATCAGCATTCAATGGCTCAGGGCCCTAAAGACTATTATATTTATTTGTGTACTTGTATTCCACCTACATAATAACCTGAGGCACTAACAGAGAGTCTATCAAAATATTAAAAGGAATGGGAAAAAAACAAGAATCCACAAACATACATTAAGACAATATTAAAAATAGGTGGAAACACTTAAATTTAGGGTGGGCATATGTAGGGGAAGCGGACATTAACTATTTCTGTGAGATGGTACAGGATGGACAGGTGGGAGATACTGAATGAAGACCGCAGAATCAGTAGCAGACTAAAGAGACATCAGAAAGGATAAGTGAACAGTATCATTAAAGGAGAGATCGAAAATAAAGTTAATAATTGAATCAAGATTCTCTTCAATTATGGAATTGGATTATTATCCAAATAAGTCCTAGATCCCACTCAACATTCACCCAAAGAAGGAAATTCCAGGATACTTTTGATTAACCTCTTCAAACATGTTTCCTTTAGTATTTTACCTTGGTTATTTTTTCAAAAAAAATAAACAGGTCACATGGATGAATCAAAAATTCCACAGAATCCCCCTGGTAAAAATTTGGCTGTGTGAAAAACATTTTCCCTGCCTACATCGTGAGCTGTTTTAGCATTTTGGTTTTTCTGTTCCAGTGCCTTTTTCAGTGCCATCTGAGGTTCAGCACCATGATTCCCCAGAGGAGAAAAAAGCCTTGGAAAGCTGGCATCTAGAATCTAGGGGGCTTTTGCCATGGGGAGATGGTGATAAAGGGGTGGGACCTAGCTCATATGTCACTATCATGAAGGTGGGTGTAGTCAAGTGCTGATGCCCTGAATAAAAAGCAGTTTCAGAAGTGTATTCTCCTAATGTCAACTGAAGTGGTCTTAATTTCTGAAAATGAGGATCGGTGTAAGACAGCATTTCTGGTCTGGGTGTCATAATGGCCTCGTATAAAACAGCATGACTGAAGGCTGAACCCATGCTATGTGGAGAAATGAATTATTCCTGACATTTCATTTTTCTTCTCTGTTGGAGTTCAAATAAAGTTTTTCCTTTTATAATCAGCTTTGAAATACAAAATTACATGTGGTTATTTACAGATTCAGTATTATCAGATGTTTACTTTAGCACATAGCACTCTAAAACAGTGTTAAGAGACATCCAAATGTCTTTCCTTTAGCTTACCTGGTGAATCACATAGATACAATAGATGAGCTGCTGTCTCTGAAGGAACGGGTGAAGATAATAGAGAAGATGGCGCAAGTGCTTGCCGTGATTTTTGTGCGGTACAATGACAGCAGTTTTGTAACTAGCCATGCAGTGGGGAGGGCTGTAGCAACCACCAGAACGGACATATGGATTTTTGCGGATGATTTTTTGTTCACTGGGCAGCAAGTCAAAGCTGACAGTTAAGAGTCCAACTGTATAAGAAAACAGGTTCATGAGTGAGAAAAAAGAATTCTAAGGATCCAGTGTGAACCATTTTCAGAATTAGATTACATATGTGTTGAGACAAATACTTCTGCAAAGATGGTTGTATGTAAAAGGTGTACAGTGGAAAAATACATCTGCAAACTCACACGGGAAACACTAGTTAGATTCAGGCAACACTTGGTTTGTACAGTCAATTGCACCATTATAATGCCTAGCCACGTTTTGGATTATTCAAGGTAAGGACACCCACAAGGCTAGTGAACCACTTTCTTACGAAGTGTGTACCGCTTCTCAGTTGTAGCATGTTTTTCTATACCACATAAACTTTTCTTCAAAGAGGAAAAAATATATAATTGTGGAGTATGCAATTTGCTTTTAAACTGCAAGAAGTATTTAAGTATACAATGCAGCTTCCTAGGGCCAGAGGGGACATAGTGCTTCAACTAGCATTTTAAAATTAAAAGTGTTCCATTTTCAAAATCAAAATAAGACTGATATTAGATGCCAGTGTATAGCTATATGTTGACCAACTATTAATTATTATGGGAGACTGATCCTTTTTACACCTAGATATATTGCTTTTCCATGATGTAGTTCAGTATGACACTGCAGCAGCAAGGCAAAGGCACTGTAACTCAGTTGCAGATCTAAGATTGTTTATCGCAATACAGATTTTATTTTTACTTTATCTCCCACCTTTTCTCTAGGACCTTTAAGGCTACAGACAATTCTCCTTCTCATTTTGTTTTCACAACAGGTAGAAGCAGTAATTCAGCAATATATTCAGGGCCATACTAGCCACCCCATTCAAAACTTTCAAAATTCCATAGATTTCATAATTTTGATTTTTATGAATTACTTAGATTACATAGATGCCAAATTGTATCTGGAGCATTTAAGCCCTCAGTGCGTTCTGTGTTAAAATGAAGAAGCATTCTTTAAAGTTTTAGTAACACTTTATATTCCGTTTCTTGACACAAAAGTCACCTGTAGTTTTTGGCTACCCTTTCTCTCCTCCTATGCTCTGTTTGCAGCAAACCGTTATTTGTCCTTTCTATTTACAACTTTAATTTGTTTCTTTGTAATTCTACCCCACCCTAAACCGGAAAGTCTCAGGGCAGATTACAGTAAAACAGTACAGGACATTTAACAAAAACTCTAAAAGTAATAACACTGCCTGGAAAGGAGGCAGAAAACTTATAAACCACTCCTTGCATTTTCCTTGCAAGCCTATATTAAACAGAAGCACAGGTCTTATTCCTGCTGACTAGGACACTCTGTTGGACCCGTTCTGTAAGCTGGGAGTAGGAGGCACTTTGTGCCAAAGAACTGGTTTCAAAGAACAGTGTTGAGAAACTGAACTTTAGTTCCCTGACAATTTTATTTATTGATTGCATTTCTATCCTGCCCTATACCTGAGGTCTCAGGATGGATGACAACATTTAAAATCAGATGGATTAAAACAACAGTATATATTAATTATGCTATACTACAAGCCTCTGCTCTGCCTTCAGTGGTGTGCAATTCTATATGAAGCTGCCAAGAGCTTCATTATGAGTGCTGGAGCACGACGTGACACCTGACTTCGTATTGCTGTTGTATCTGAAACAGGGAAGTCTGTGCAAACTGCGGATCACTGTCTAGATGCAGAGATGAGTTGGATAAGACGTAGTAAGTTGAAAGTGAATAAGATAGAGGCCTGTGAGTTGGTGGAACTTGCATAAAAAACTGCATCAGGGAGTGGAGAAGAAGGCACAACCTTGTACATTAATTAACAAGTTGCCTTTTGAGCACATAACCTGATCCCATATTTTTTTGGACTTGATCTGTGTAGAATTGCCTGATCTGAGAGATCTGAAGATGAGCATTTCTGGACTGTGCTGCCACCTACAGAAATATATCTGATATAAACAAACAGTCTTTTTTACTTGATGTCCAACTTGTAGAATGATATTCCTACTGCAATATAGCAAGTATGGGCTCTAGTTAAGCTGTCACAATCTACTCAAGACATATTAGTATCCCCAGGGATTTACTGTTTACACGATTACCATTTTTATTATCATTTAAAGTTACCCTTGTAAACTTCCCTGGAATTCAGAGTAAATACACAGCAACATATTGGATATTTTAAATAAATAGCTATCATTTCTGTTGTGAGTTTCTCAATAAAGTTAATATGTGCATGTAAAATTAGCTATCAAGGTGCTGCTACACAGTACTTTTCCTTTCTTTATAACATGAGGCCAATTCAAGCTATAGCCTCCGGTATGCAATCAGGACAGCTCTGGTGAAGAGCATACATACTCATTAGGCGGCTGCAGCCTAGAAGCGTGCCCACCCTTACCGGAGCTGTCCTAATTGCAGATGAGGTGCACAGCACAACCTTTACCCTGGACTTACCAGGAACGTTCAGTAGCAAGAGTATTTGGTCTTTGTCTGGTGGTGCTGCGGGAGTCCAACCCCTGGCCGGTGCGCTTGGCCACTGCCACCCGTGTCAGGTCTTCTGTGACGCGCTGGCTGGCAGATGGATGATGCGGGGCAGGGGAGTCCAGTCTGACCAGGCAATGTGTTGGGGTGGCTGGATCTCCCCTCCCCCCATGCTGCCCTCTTGCCATGGCATCATCACCAGGGAAGGCATGCCTGGGACGCCCCCTACCAGCCTTCCTCCCTCCTCACAGTGACTGCAGTGCTCTCCTCTGATTGCCAAGAGGATGGAGGGAGCCCACTGTTGCCGAGAGGAGGGAGGAAAAGCCCCACGTTCACCAAAAGGAGGGGAGAAAAACTCCACGATCACTGAGATGGAGGAAGGGAGGCTGGCAGGGGGCAACCCGGCAAGCCCCCCGGCAATGAGGCCACAGTGAGAGGGCAGCATGGCGGGGGGGAGCAATCCAGCCACCCCAACACATCGCTGGGTCAGACTGGTCTCACACAAACACATAAGCCGCCTGCCAGTCAGCATGTCACAGAGTGTATGATGGAGGCGGCGGTGGACAATTGCTTCAGCCAGGTTGAAGGTCAGTGGCGGCGCGAGCCAGTACACTCCAGGTACAGAAGGACCACTCGCATTTCTGTCTGCTGATGAGTATCCTCAGAGGCCAGAAGAGCATATGCTCCTTCTGTACCCAGAGTGTACTGGGCTTAGTGCACTACAACCTAATTGCTGTAGTGCGAAAAGGCCTCAGGAGAACACAAAGGTTTAAAGAAAGTGAAATTCTAAGCCAAGAGAAACAGAAGTCCGAACCCCCCATGTATTGTGGAAAACTCAGAGGGTACTGAACTGAAGCATATCATCTGGCTACTATCAATCATAGATATCTTTTCTTGGAGATTTTGTTACACATTGTTATTATCATGTGACCATTTTCAGAACTGGCTTTTGATAATAACAAATGTGCTTTATAATAATTAAAATGCTGAACTCTGCAATCAGATTATTAGTTCAGCACAACCCCAAGGCAAACTATTTTCCCAAGTCTAGAGGGAAGTTTGCACTTTGGTTTCCGTCCATGCGAAGCAAAGTGTGCACTAAGCATTCACACTTGTGTACACAAAATCCCTCCCCTATGCACCCAGACACTCATCTCCAGTGCAGATGATGTCTCGGTGCCCCCATCTTCCTGCCCTGGTGTCAGTACTGCCGCATGTGTACTATCGCTGTTACTAGACAACCGTGCTATGCCACACATGGGGTCTACAATGGGGTCTTCAGGAAGAAAATCCGGATTAAAGGGAGCCTGTTTCCACGCTTGTGTGGCAATGGGGTCTAGAGGAGGATAGGGGGAGGGGGAACCCATGGGGGGGGGGGAGCCCCAAAACCTAAGCTTCGAAGTCTGTGCAAAATAGCTCTGGAGCATCTCTGAAGTCTGTGCTGATCTTCAGAGTGAACTTCGAAGTCACTTCGAAGTTCACTCTGAAGATCAGCACAGACTTCAATGGAGCTGTTTTGCACAGACTTCGAAATGACTTCAAAATGACTTCGAAGCCACTTCGGAGATTGCACCCCCTGTCCCCCCAAACACCTGGGGTGACAAGAAGACCCCTCATGGGTAGATCCAGATTTCCAAATGGGTGCTCCAGTGTTTCCACGGCAGGGGGGCTAGCACCCATTGCTATTGGGTGCTAGACCACCTACGGAAACACATTGGATACTTCCCTTAATCCAGATCTACTAGATCCAGATTAAGGAATGTACCCATTCCTCAGATCCGGATCTTCTTAGATCCGGATTAAAGGTGCACGGTGGAAAAACAACCAAAGACACAATGTGGGAACTGATTCATTCAGCCTTCACAGACACTTTATGCCAGATCACAACCAGAATCCCTATCTTTTCTCCTCCTCCAGCAGAGTTATTAGTTTGCCATACAAGGGCACAGTTTCTTGCTCTCAAAATAAATCCCATCCTTCCTTCAATGAGATGAGATGAACAGCATGAACTAAACAGGAAGAAATGAAAAGTCCCGCATTTGGGTGAGAAACATGAAAGAAGTACAGAATGGGGGAAATTTGGCTCAGGAACAACACATGAAAAGAATTTGAGGGTACTAGTGGATCACAAGCTCAATATGAACCAATGCACCAACAGTGTAACACAGCCACAATAAAGACCAATACCATATTTGGATGTATTAAGAAGAACACAGAGTCTAGGTCATGGAAAATAATTAACTCACTACTTTGCCTTAGTTAAACCTTATTTTGAAATACTGTGTCCAGTGCTGGGTACCTAAATTTTAAAGAGACACTGAAAATTTGAACAAGTTCACTGGAGGGCTACCAAGATGGTGAGAGTAACACCAAATCTTATGAAAATTGAGGGGAGACAGGACAGCTGTCTTCAGATATACGAAGATCTGTCACACTGTTGAGGGTTAGGCCTTATTCTCACTTGCCCCAGGGAGCAGGACTAGAACCAATGGGATAAAACTTCATGGAAGGAAATACAGGTTAGACATTAGAAAAAACTTCCCCATATCAAGAGCTGTCAATAAGTGGAATAGGCTACTTCATGAAGTGGTAAGTTCCCCAGTACTGGAAGTCTTCAAGTGCCAGCCATATGGCTATCTTTAAGCAATGGTCTAGTGCATCTTGCAATAAGAGCCTGGATCTGATAACTTCTGACTTTTTCAATTCTACGATCCTGTTTGCGTTGCCTGCTACAAAGCACCCATGGCTACCACTCTATCTAGGTATTTGTCAGACAGCAGACACGTACTCTCAGATTTTGAATGAGTCTCATGGTTTTAACAATGATTACTTAGTACGTTAATTGAACCCAAGGAAAAGTACTGGTATTCAGGGAAGGAATTACTAAATCCCAGCTAAGATTAAATTACAAAGTAAATCATTTTTATTATTTATGTTTCTATAGTACTTTTTACCTTGAGGACTCAGTGCTTTACTTTAAAAAAATACAATAAGTAAATTCATTTCCCTTCGGATACGGAGCTGGAGAAATAACCTCATAGAGGCTGGTGGAGGATTTCCCTTAAGGAGGAACCTCTTAAGCATGATGGATCTTCTAGTACCTTCTGATGGAGTTGGGGAGAGAGGGATCATCTGTAGGAGCCTAATGGAAAGCTTAATTATTGTCTTCATGAAGGCCAACAATTTTGGGTAAAAGCAACACTACACAGTCACATAGGCAAATAAACATGGTTGGAATAAAGTATATACAGATACAAAGACACGGGTAAGATCTGCAAAGAACCTAAGCAACTTTCTCATCAATCAAGTGTAAACTAAACAGCTCAAGAGGAAGAAGGCAGGTAGGGGAGAAAAGACCATCTATTAGTCAGAGTTCTAGCTGTGAAAATCCTGCTGGAAACAAGCAACAAACTGAACAATTTTACTGCTTATATGCATACCTGTAAGTGAAGACAGATGTCAGTGAAATGTGCAGCCGGAGAGGGGGCAAAGGTTAGTAATCTATGATAATCTTTGAGACATCAGTCTATCATTGGATTGGGGAAGCTTTCTAGCTGTTTTGCAACCCTGGTGGCAGTTTCAGAATGAAACTGAATACATGGACAGAGTTGTTTTTGAAGATGCAATGATAGAAACACATTCTTCCTTATGGTAACCCTAACATAAAAGCTTTGATTGGGAACCTTGAGCGTAAGTTTTATTCCAGGTTTTAGTCCAAATGAACTATTGCACCCAAGCAATCTTACCTATGCCTAGCCAAAGCAATCAGTTTTATTCAGTTTAATCCCTAACATTGATTTGATATCAATTTGGTTATAATGAATTCCTGGCAGACTCATAGAGTGTTCTATTCATCTCTTTGTTGAATCATTTTGAGGGGTCAGGCTCCATGGTTAACTGAGGGAAACAATACTTATACAGGGACATACTTTCAGTATCATTATGGTGCTGGAATTCACTGAATGCAGACACCAAAGGCCAAGAATTATCTCATCGCAGACAGAAACCAGAAGCTGGAGCACCAAGCTGTACCTTTTGATATTAAACTATTATTACAGCATCTTTCCCTTTTTTACAAATACTTTTTACAGGGCTAGAAAACTTTTAAAAATGAAAGACAAAAAAGTAAAAGGGAAAGATAAATCATCCTTTGCATTTTACTTTGTGACACATACTAGTTTCTGGTTTGTTAAACTCATGCCTAAACTCAGAAAGGGAAAAGACGATGTGAGAAAAGCTTCATCCCTAAGGAAATAATAGTTCTTAATGTAGCTTTCCTCATCTAGGAAGTGCAGGGACAGCGAAACTAATGATGCTGACACAAAGAGGAAGAATTCTGCAACACATGCTCATTGATGACAGTTGGTCCTATAAATAGGCATTCTTGAGGCAAGGCTCTGAACAAGGTGCCCTCCCTAAAAACTGGTTTGGATGGGGTTATCCTTGAGATAATCACTGCTCTAGGCCAGGAAAGTTCTAGATGTGTCACACAGCTTCAATGGCTCTTCAAAGGAAGAGGAAAGGATGTTCCAGAAAAGGGATACTCGTTCAATGAAGATTCCTTTGGGAAGGATTCAGCAAGGTCTGCACCCTCCAGGTGGGATGCATAAGGGTTTTAACAATGAGGGAAAATCTAGGGATTGTTATGGGGAAGAACTTCATGGGGATCGTCAGGGCTATCAGGAAGGACTAAGATAAAAGAAGAATAGAATGTTTCACCATTTCAGACTTACACAATGAGAGAATAAACCTAAAGTTCACATGAGTCAAAATGGTTTCATTTCTGGAAAGTTTTAAAAGGGTGATGGCAGTAAAAGATGTTATGCCTTTTCAGGCCAGCTTCTGGAAAACTGCAACCAGTACCTGCCACTGTGACAACAGAAGGCAGGAGATATAGCTGACCTTAGTTGGCTCAATGTCCCTAACGATATTGTTCCAATTGTCAAATGCTCCCCTTGGCTACGCAGCATAAGGTACATAAGTCCATGAGAAATGGCAACCATTCTCCTACCTAACTGAACTACACTTTAGTACGGGAACCCCAAAATTATTTTTTCCAACTTTTCTGAAATTCTGGCAAACTATTCTCTATATCAGTGGTTCTCAACTTGGGGGTCGGGATGCCTCTGGGGGGTCAAACTACCCTTTCAGAGAGGTCGCAACGAGTCTCCCAGCTGCTCCGCCCCCGTGGTTGGGGGTGTCCACAACATGAGGAACTCCATTAAGGGGTCGCGGCATTAGGAAGGTTGAGAACCACTGCTCTATATGGAAGTACTTCACACATACTGTTTTCAAATCAAGAAATAAGAGAAAAACACAAATTCAAGAAAATTCTTCTTATTCCAGCGCGCACATAGAAAGAGACAGTATTAGCTTTTTGTCACCCATATTTTCCCAGCTTCAAAAGAGTCTTCTTGGCATAAGGAGGAGAGAAACCTTGCTGCCCCTGAAACAAAGGGATAGGATTGCTCAATTTATAATCTTCCAAGTACTGTATTCCAGAACTACAGCCCTTATCATGCAATTCTCAGCATTCCGTGTCGGCCTCAGACTGCTAGAATGCTGGGAACTGTAGTTCAGGAACATCTAAAGCTGCAAGCTGAGAAGGCCCACTCCAGGATATCTTTATGCTGTTCTACCTTGTAGCATTTTTTACAGCAGCCACTTATACACTCTATGAGTCATCTTCGTGCCAAGAAGCACCTGTGATGAAGCAACCTCCCAGGGAACAGAGGATCCCCGACATCTTCAAGAAGAATCGCACTAAACTCTCCCTTCAGCAACGCTAGCAGCAACCCTCTGTAAATAAGCCCTTCTAAAAGCATTATTAATCTCTCCTGGTACCTAACCCCCCCCCCCCCCGGTTTACTAATAATTGTTTTCCTCTCTCTCCTGCACGAGGTTATTTCAAACTCACTCTCCACCTGCCTGTCTCTCTACTGCCACTCACTTTCCCCTTCTTTACAGGCTTTCGATGTACCATAAACTAGATTCCCTCCCTATTGAGTTTCTTGTGTTGGGCTTCTTAAAACTCAGTTTCTCCCCCCTCCAGTGTTTCAAGCTTGCCTAAAACAAATGTTTTCTGTCCCTCTCAATCCTTCGACCCAGATGCACCCCAAACAGACTTTTATTCACATAACCCCTTTATAAAGCCTTGTAACACCCTTTTCCCACCTGTTTTAACCCGGTCTAAATGCAGGTTTCCTCCTGCCCAACTTCTTAAAGCCCTGCAATTTTCTCTCCTCTGTCTGCTTTAATTTCACCCCACTGTCAGCTTTTGTCCCCCCTTCCACTCAGTTTCCTCGTTTCAACACATGCCTCTGATTAGACTTCATGCCTACTCCTGATTCCTTTTATTTGATTGGCTTCTCACTGATATTTCTGCCTATTTTCACTTCACTTTAATGCCTAACTCTAAATGGTCCCTACTTTATTTTTAATCATTAAATAATGCCTATATGGCTCTAATTCTCAGTCCTATTAAACCTACCCCTTTCTTCCTTCCTTCCTTTTTTTAAACTGTATAAAGCAATAATCTACTATACAATTGAACATGGAAGCATATGTAACTGGATCTAGATTATTTAGATGGAAATGATTTAATTTTAGCCTTGTATTGACTAGAAAGAAACACTTGTCCAATTTATCTTAGAATTTCACTCAGTTTAGCACTCACCTGAATGCATTTTTCTCAGGCTGCCTATAATGCTTGGCTTTAGAGCCAAAGTATATATCTGCATAATGTCTCAAGGCAGAGCTCCTGCTCATACTTTACAACTAACCTGTTTCTGCCCAGCCACTCCCATCCTGTTCCATGGGTATGAAATCGGCAATAATTCTGCTGATCTGGTCTTCTGAGTACTCAGAAGACTCAAAAGCCCTGGTAGTCTGGCTCTTTAAGTTCCAGAAGCCTTGTGCTTACTGGACAGAGCATTTAAGTTGTGTTTATTGTTCTGACTGTTTGTTTGTTATAGCAATGACTGCTAATCTCACTATAATTTTCTTTGAACTCAGTTTTAGTAAGGAGACAGCTATAATGTTTAGCAAGGGGATCATATTGCTATATATTTGCTCTCTTAGATATGGCTTCGATCAAGATAGTGACCCTTAATGTCAACGGTCTAAATAATCCTACAAAAAGGCGTAAAACACAAAACCTCCTACGTAAGCAAAATCCTAGTATAATATTTCTGCAGGAAACTCATTTAAAGCAAAACACTAAGAAAATATTTTCACATCCTGCCTTTCAGCGTATCTATATGGCTCATGGCACTTCTAAATCCAGAGGTGTAGCTACGTTAGTAAACACATCTCTCCCATTTAAATTAGAAAAAATGATGAAGGACTGTAAAGGCAGATTTTTGTTCTTAGAAGGAGAACTGTATGGTAAACAAATTGCATTAGCTAATGTTTAGGCCCCCAACAAACTTCAAAAATCCTTTCTGCACAATACATTACAGAAACTTTCTAATTTTGCAAATAATTCCATTATCCTAGCTGGTGACTTGAACCTAACAATCAATCCAGAGCTTGACCGCTCGTATCATCCTAACAAACAAAAACAGAATAAGACTGAATCCTTTGAACCCATTCTAGACAAATTTGGCCTGGCAGACTCATTCAGAGTACTGTCTCCACTAACTAAAGAATACACCTTTTATTCTCATAAACACTGCTCCTTTTCTCATTTAGACTATATCCTCCTCAGTCATGATCTTATTCAAACCCTTGAATATTGTCACATTATCCCCACTTCTATCTCTGATCACTCTTTAGTCTGCACTTCCATTTCTCTCATGACTGACTCACCCCCTTCAAAACTTTGGCGCTTCTCTCCGACTTTAATCAATCGTAAGTCCAGCAAAGAAAAAATTGGCAAAGAAATCTCAAATTATTTTGACTCCAACTCCTCTCCTGAAATTTCTCCCCATATACAATGGGATGCCATGAAGGCAGTCCTCAGAGGTATATGTATCTCAGAAGGAGCTTGGCAACGAAAAACAGCAAAACAACATAGAGACTCACTTCTCCTGGAAATAAAAAACCTGGAGAGCAGCTTTGCACAAACAGGCTCTAAACAAACACTAAATGAATTGCAAGCTAAGAAACAAAATCTGAAAATACTTGACTCGGAAACGGAGGCCAAGACATTACTCTATCTTAACCATAAATACTACATTTCAGCGAACAAAAACTCTAAATTGATGGCTAATCTACTGAAACGGAAAAGAACTAAAAATCATATCTTCAAGATTAAGTCAAAGAATGGTCAAATACTCACAAATCTTTCTGACATCCATAACTCTATTTTAAACTTCTATGAAAATTTATATGCATCTGCTAATTGTCCTTCTTCCCTCCCTACTTATCTTTCAGAAATACACTTTCCAAAGCTTTCTCAATCCCATAATTCCTGTCTTTTAAAAGAGATAACAACAGATGAAGTTTTAGAAACTATTAAGGTACTAAAGAATTACAAGGCACCAGGTTTAGATGGATTCACAAATTTATTTTATAAAACATACAACGAACAACTCAGCAATAGACTTGCTGGCCTTTTCAACCACATTCTTCAAGGTGGAGACCTTCCTCCATCCTGGCCTCCTCATTGATCACAACCTGCCTGAAAAAAGGTAAATCAAAAGACGATATCAATTCATACAGACCCATTTCTTTAATTAATGTAGATGCTAAAATATTCACTTCAATTCTTGCAAAGCGCTTAAATTCATTTATCTCAGAATTAATAGGCCCTGAACAACATGGGTTTATCCCTCAAAGATCAATTTCAGACCCCGTTCGCACAATACTCAATATCCTATCTCATGCTAAGCGACGTAAGCCTCTTGCCTTAGCTTCCATGGACATTTTTAAGGCATTTGACAGTATTTCCCATCCTTTTTTATTTTCAGTACTAGGAAAAATGGGTTTTGATCAACAATTCATTAACATCATAAAAATCATATATCAAAATGCCACAGCTGTTCTCAGAATTAATAATGTCAACTCTCTTCCTTTTAAACTTTCAAGGGGCACACGACAGGGTTGCCCACTTTCTCCAGCTTTATTCGTACTTGCTATTGAAGCTCTGGCCTTGCGTTTAAGGAATAACATCGACATCACAGGTTATCAGATTGGCCCAGTTCAGACTCAATTTAGTTTATTTGCTGATGACCTAATGATAATGACTGAGAAACCAGCAGAATCCCTCCAAGCCTTAAAAGCAGAACTTGACTTATTCAGTGAACACACAGGTCTCCAAATTAATTATGACAAACCAGAAATCTTATACGTTAACGTACCCCCTAAGATTCAAGACTCTTTACACAAAAACTTTGAGCTCAAAACTGCTCACAAAAAAATAAAATACCTTGGAGTTTGGATTACAAAAAACCTAAATAAACTACTGCAAGCTAACTTTTCTCCAATCTGGCTTACGGCTTCAAAAAACATGCAAATTTGGAAATCTAAATATCTGTCACTTTCTGGTAGAATTGCAGCGATCAAGATGAAAATCATTCCAACCTTGCACTATTTATTTCGCACACTCCCGATATATTTACCTCTCAAAACACTCAACTCTTGGACAAGGAAACTTGATAAGTTCATTTTTAACAACAAAAAACCTAGATTAGCTAAGTCAGTGTTGATGCGCCCTATGCAACAGGGAGGTTGGAGTTATCCCTCCCTACCTCTTTACTATGACTCCTGCCAACTTCAACACTTCCTCTCACTTTTCTCCTCTTCCCCTCCTCTATGGGTAAAAATGGAACTGTCTGAGCTTTCTTGTCCTATCTACACCTTTCTACACACTAAATTAAAATCACCTTCAAACTACACAGCAAATCAATGGACTCAAACCACCTTATCAATTTGGAAACAATATCAATCTCTCTTAGCCCCTTCTCCTCCTCCTCTCACTCCTCTTCAGTTTCTCCCACTAAGCCCTTCTTCTATATCATCAAGAACATGGACTAAACTGAAAACCCTGAACTTCTACTCTATAAAGGAATTCCAGCTCTCAGATCTAACCACAAAAACTACTCAGGACTTTCTAACCCTTCTAAATCT
The DNA here is from genome assembly GCA_023333525.1 of Aspidoscelis tigris stejnegeri. Classification (NCBI taxonomy): domain Eukaryota; kingdom Metazoa; phylum Chordata; class Lepidosauria; order Squamata; family Teiidae; genus Aspidoscelis; species Aspidoscelis tigris. Next base: position 246,564,308 of record JALMGA010000001.1, on the reverse strand, counting down.
TCCTCCATCGAGATGGCTAGAAACAGCCAGTCTGCTTCATCTTTTACGAAAGATCAAAAATATCCCCCAATTAGTTAGAGACTTGACTCCATTTGAATTTTTCTTATCACACACTAACTCAGTTAGGAAAGGCATCTCCTCTAGAATTTACAGCACCTTATTAGAACACAAACTTTCACCCCTGATTGGCCTAAAATCAGTCTGGGAGGATGACACACTTCTTCCATATGAAACAGATAATTGGAAAAAAATACCTCTAAAACTGTATCAGGCTTCAAAATCTCAAAAAGAAAGAGAAATATCTTTAAAAATATTTTATCGTTGGTATCTGACTCCTCTAAAGCTCCACCGTATTAATAAATCTATATCACCTCTATGCTGGCACAACTGTAAACTAGTTGGAAACTATATTCATATGTGGTGGTCCTGCCCAGTCATTTCAAATTTTTGGTTGATGATTCAAAATAACCTCAACGTAATCATACAACAAAGAATTATTTTAACACCCACTCTGGTTTTTCTGTTTCTATTCACTGGTGAACATGAAAATCTTGATCATAAAGACCTAATTAAATCATTACTTACTGCTGCTAAAGCAGAGATAGCCATGAATTGGAAGTCAGCCCAGAGTCTAAATAAGGAAAAATGGTTATCTAGGGTTTGGAATATGTTGATCAATGATTTTATTTCTCAGCAAATGGACAATATGTCTTATGAAAACTCTAAAGATTGGCTCTCTAAACGCTGGTCCCCATTCTTAAAAGCAGCAAAATGTCACGCAGATCTTCGTATAGCTGAAACATTCCTTCCAATTTTCTTGAATTCCCGTTTGAAAATCTCATTTTCCCACTTGGTATTTATCTAATTGTTAATGTTATTGAAATTGTCTTAATGTACTCCTTACCTTCTGCAGTTCATTGCTAATTGTTCCTATCCTTTTGTTTGAATTGTTTAAGTTGTTAAGTGGAAAAAAGCTGTATTTATATTTACAATAAATAATTAAAAAAAAAGAAGCACCTGTGAATCCTAAATAAATAATGAATGCTAGGAACGTGGACCCGCAACTACTACAAAATCTCAAGATCTTGCAGTGGCCTTGGGACTATAGCTGACATGCAGCAAAATCCAGAATCTAGTTGGTGAAACATAAATTAGGATTAAGGCCATGTTTATTTGCCTGGGGTTTACTGTGCATAATTGGTCTTTTGTTGCTTTATTTTTTGAAATAATCTCATACCTCATCTTGATTTTGTGTAAAAAAACATGATATAATAATACAAACAACAACATTAACTACCAACCATCATCATCATCCTTCATGCTACTATTTCACAGCCTGGCTCTCTTAAATCTATTGGGCAAGTTGCCGTACCTACAACAATTTCCAGATGACATTCTAGAAATAAGAATTCACTGATATTTTCATGCCACTGCCTTCAGCACTCTGTCCATTATTACAAATGGTAGAATAAAACACATGTTGGTGAATCATGGGTTATTTATGGTCTGCTACCAGTATAAGAATAATGAAAGGGGTTACTGCAGCACAATGCAATAAGAAAAGCTGGACAGACGGTTCCTCAGAAATAGTTACAGAATTTTTTTTACTTTCAAAAATAGCAGGATGCCTAATGAGGCTTAATACCAGGACAACTGGATGCTAATTTGTAGCACATGCAAGTCTGCAGAACAGCTCAAAATATCAAGATCAGTGTCTCGAATAAGGAAAACCAATAAAGTTCCTTCCTAGCCAAAGCAATTACTTCCACCAGATTAATGCAAAACAAAATCCAACCCACAACTCCAATTACAAAAACAAGTCTATTAGCTTTAGCAAATATTGTCATGTTTCTTAAGTTTCAGTGACAATGGCCAAATGGTGAAAAGCCAGTCACAAATCTCAGAATAATGTGGCTTGGCCGCCACAAGCTTAATGCACAAAATGTTCATACCTTGTGCAACATTCATCAAAGCAACGATCTACATCTTGTGAGTAATGTGTGTTACTTACAAACCAGCACAAAGTCAAGATTGCTCTTTAACTCTTACCAATCACTCTCATTATCTTGGAACTTGAGAAACCCCAATGCAAGCTCAGTAAAGATGATGGCATAACTTGCTAAACTTGTTACAAAGGTAGAATATAATACGTCTGAACATAAATGGCATTCAAAGCAACCTACATGTTTTTATGTGCTTCAGCATTTGCTTCTTGATACAAAGGTAAATTATCCGACTTTAGGATAGATGGAGAACTAGAATATATGTGATATTTATTCTCTGACAAAGCTATTAAAATGCTATATGAGTTCAAAAATGTGACATATTTTTAAGACTAATAAAACAAATATAAGCAATATGCCTGCCTACTGAGAACTAAGATTCATTCGGTTTTAAAGTGAAGCTTACAAAAAAGTAAGCATGTGCCAAATTGCGCGTAACAGCAAAACTGTGAGTCCAGCGAACAGCACTCTAAGCAAACTGCTATATCCTATTAAAGACGCTTCTCAATCACACACATCTAGTTTTTCTGGGGACAATGTGGAAATGGCAGGAAATACTTGGGCCACTTGTTCTAACATGGAGCTGTGGCCCTATACTACTCCAGACATATCTTACTGTTTACTGTTCAAGAATGGAGAAAACTATTTGGGCAGAAATTCATCTTGCATCTAAATGCTGCAAATAGCAACAGTTTAGGCATGTTCACAATTTATAAGTTTAAAAAAAGGACGTACAGTACAATAAAAACACCCTTCCTCCAATAACCACTAACCTCACAAGGAAAGTCATGACCTCAAGGTTCCTTCGGTATAGATTATCTTTTGCAGCAATGTGGATTGACTTATAGTTCTAAACTGCTTGAGATTCTGTTAGCAACTTGTTTTATAACACCAGAAAGTGTACAAATCTTTTAAAAAGAATTCAGACAATATGAAGCTGATGGGAGGAAAAGTAAAACAGATGACTGGGGGGCTGCATTCACATCTAAGTATTAATCCAGTCCACTTTTAGAGTTTTAGCCATTTTCTTTCTGCATTAATCTAACTCAGAAAATGCACCTTTGGGCGAGATAATGCGAAAAGTAAATGACTAGTCACTCTGCTGACATGTTCTCTCACTCGGGATTAAAACTCAATTAAAACTTAGGTGTGAATGCAGTCTGGGACTGAAAACAAATTGCTTTGAGGAGAGACTCATTTAGCATTGGCTGAAGAGACTTGAGGGGGACAACAGAGCATTATTTCAATACTACACTTGAAAGAAAATCACAGCAAAGGGGATAACAATTCATGGCCAAGAATTCAGTGCTTCCTAAAACAACTATTTTCAGCGTTACCTTAAGTCTTAGGGAAAACTTTTCTTCCCTGGCTTTCACATTTCTAACTTTATTCACAAAACTCTGATCAATGTAACAAAGTTTTATTTTTTGCATCTTCTCCCAACCCTTAGCATATCGAAAATTGTACTTTAGCTATTAGCAGCATATACATCCAGTTTTAATTTAAAAAACATGGCATTAAATTCACTAATGCAGTTCCACACTACAGAAAAATTATCATATATCTTGGAATAGTACACAACATAGTCATCCCTTTCATTAATGCAAACAAGCCACTCTACAAATGACTGTTGCTTTATCTTCTTGCATTAATCCTTTCTACAGCATCTTTGCTCCACTGTCGAACACTATAGTTTTACCATAAACCTTTTGCTGTGGCCAAAATTAACAACCCCTTCAATGAATTTTTTTCTATAGCTTATATAAACACAATCAGATATTTAACCTGATTTTTCATCCTAAACTTTTCAAGCAGCCTAAGCAAATAATCTTCAGGTCCCTTGAAAGGTCATGCAGTTTCAAATCAATATCGCCTGTAGCTGCAAAAAAGGTTACAAAACAGGTCACACAAGGACAAAATGGTAAGTTCACCTATCCACAAAGATTTATTATATTGCACACTCACACAAGAAAACAAACACACATATTATTTAATTGATGGCAGACTACTTTGGAGTTCTGAAGCTGGAAAAAACTAAAATGAACAGGGAAGAACAGGTTTAAAATAACAATAACAACAATAAAGTAGGTAAAAGTCTGTCAACTTCAATGTTTTTATGTACTTTAAAAGTTGATATGAAGTTCGGAATTAATACTGTTAAGAAATACTTTTTTCTCAAATCTGACTGCAATCCAAACAAAGTTGTTCCCCAAATAATAAGCATCTGACATCTATATATTAAACAAACTTGTAAATCTAAATGTAATATGGCAGACAAACCAAGAATACACTTTTGTTATACTTACCCATTATTGGTGACTCGGCGCAGGATTGTCTAACTCTCTTATCTGGTGCATGAGTGAAAAAACTAAGATTAGCGTAGACATCCTCTGTTTTTGAAAAGTCCACTACAGAAGGTATCTCTAAAGTTTCCTGAGGTGGAATAGATGGTCTTCCTCGGTACAGGAACAAGATAAATATTACTTGAAAAATTACCAAGAAAAGAATAAAGCAACGGTTTCCAACTCGACTAAGAGATAATTTCTTTCCAAAGGCCATTTTCCGTAGTCAGGAGCATTCAATTTTTTAACTTCAAGAGTACAGTAATAAAAGCAGCAAATACTGTCAATGAAGAGCAGAATAGGGATGATAACATCTTTAGAATGTAGCCTCAGTGCTCCACGTAACACCATATAATCCAACTGTTCTAGATCAATTTTTTTCTGATTTCAAACGTGTTCTGTAGAACTTTACCCATTCCTCCATTATTCAATCTGCAATGAAAATAAGACAAGCATAAAAATGTGCTAAGAATACATTTGACTTTTCTAATTGAATGTCCGTATATCACTAGATACTTTGAGGAAAAATACTTTAAAACTAACCATATCTATATCAGGCAGTCCTACACTTGAGCTCTGGCCCCATCAGTTAAAGAATCTCAGTTAATATAGCTAAGAGAAACACCTAGCTAAAGGGTCAAGACAGGTTGGCTAAAATAAAAACGTCTATTCATTTACTAGATCAATTTACCGTATTTTCCGGCGTATAAGGGGACTGGGCATATAAGACGACCTCCAACTTTCCAGTTAAAATATAGAGTTTGGGATATACTCACCGTATAAGAAGACGACACCCAGCGTATAAGACGACCCCTGACTTTTGAGAAGATTTTCCTGGGTTAAAAAGTAGTCTTATATGCCAGAAAATACAGTATATCAACGTATGAATACTTAAATCCCTTATTCCCAATATGGAGAGAGCCTTCATATGGAGAAAAAGCTTGTATAGCACAGTCCTATCTTTTGGGTGGCTATTCTTCTGTCCCACCCAAAGCTTATTTATGGAGCTGCTGCAGCAGCCATTACAGCAAATTCCTTTCTCTTTGTCTGAAACAGCCTCTTTGCTACTCAGTCTGCCAGCAATTCCAACAAACAAGCCCCACTCCCAAACAGTTTGGGATGGAGTGGATTCTGCCCTCCATGGGTCTATTTCCGCACTGCCTATGTTGCCTGAATTTCCATGATCAGTAGGGCAACTGACTGTCTGGCACCAGTAAATGTTGACACTACTGCAGCAGAGTTCTGGCACTGTTCAATTTATATGCATTTTAATTCTAGCTCCTTCTCTTTAAAAAACAAAACTAGTAGACTGGGAGACTTGGACCACATGGTTAATTTAAGGATACCAAATGCCTGACACACAAATTTTCCTACAAACTCACACAACTGAGCATTTTCTATTTTCAGGCAAAAAGTCACAACAGAAAGGGAGGGGTAGGGAAAATGTGTATTTATCTTCTCTTAAACTTAAGTTTAAAGTCCAACATATAATAGTGCAGTATTTAGCATACAGTATCAACCACACAAGTTGTCCCTAAAATATGGCCCATTTGGCTAGGCTAACCAACCCTGGTGGATCTTGAAAAGTTAAGCAAAGATGTTCAAGATTTCCATTATTTTCATTTCACTGGCTTTTCTGTTTACTGATTTTCCCAAATGAAAGAATACTCAAGACAGTTTACAAAAAGAAAGTAAAAGCAATAACAACATACCCATAAATAATATACAAAGAAACAATATTTTCTGAGGGAATCAAGAAAGAGACTGGAGGGTACAAAGGAGAAACGAGCCGCTTCTCCTGTACATAAATATCTGGCAGGATTTGGGGCCTCAGGCCCAGTTGGCACCTTTAGTCTGGAACTTTTTAATAGTCAGAAAAATACATATTGAAGGCAGACAAGGCATTTCTAGCTCCTCAAATCTCAAGGTCACAACACTTTGAAAAAATATAAAAACGTTAAAATTCCAAAATAATTTAAATGGCCAAATGCTAGCAGCAGGGGAATAATAATCTTTTTCTCTGTAGTGCAGGTAAATAATAAGAGATGTAAAGTGACTGTATAACAAACTTCTGGGAAGAGAGCTGTCCACAACATAATAGGAGCCCAACTGGATCAGGTCACAGCCCATCTAATCCAGCATCCTGCCTTACACAGTGGCCCACCATTGCCCTTGGGCATCTCAAGCAACAAGGGCAAAGCTTCTGCTCTCGAATCCCAGCAAATGGTCTTAGAAGCATCCTGGTTCAACATGAGGGCTATTACAGGCCCTGTCCATTCTCTTAAAATACTAATGATTGTGACAGTTTTAGCAGGCCCTTCTCATTAATCCTTAAGACCAAGGCAGGTATTTTATTTTTATTTCTATCCTTCCCTCATACCCAAGGATCTCAGGACAGGTCACAATAAAATAGCTATAAAAAGTGATTTGTCATTTATTGCAGAAGACAGCAATGGCAAACCACTTCCACCCTGTTGCCAAGGAAACTGCAGCTGTGCTTCCAATCGTGCTGCACAAGAACAAAAGAGCAGCCCTGCTGGATCAGGCCACAGCCCATCTAGTGCAGCATCTTGTCCCACACAGTGGCTCACCAATTGCTTATGGGCATCTCAAGCAGAAGCCAAGGGGAAACCATCTGCTCTCAAATTCCAGCAAATGGCCTTAGAGGCATCCTGCGGGTCTCCCCAGCCTGGAAGATGTACCTGGGCATCTATTCTAGTAGCCAGTGATAGATCTATCATCTATGAATTTGTCTAACCCTTTCTTAAGGCCATCTAGGCTAGTTGTTGTTTTCTCTAAAGGGCAACTTCCCTCACATACTATGGAACCATAAAGTGCAAATTACTATACCAATCACTGGCAGCTCTTGAAAACCACAGTCATGTGAATCAGTGACTGCTTCCAGTTTCTGCAACATAAATTACATAACATGTTCATTTCCAGAAATTGAACCACTATGTTATGAGAGGGATGACTGTACACAGGCACATTCATGTAGGCACCAGGAAATAAGCTTGACTTAGGAGTAACTTTATCTTATGGTGGATTCTGCTTAATAAACATGATTTCTAGGGAAGTATACAGATAATTCCAGACTTAAATGCCTTCCAGTTCAATTCTACACTGTCTGCTCAAATGTCAGCCCAGACTGAATTGAGTATAGCTTGTTCCCAGGTACTAGATTAGTTCTATATAAGTAAAATTATATATACATCTAGCACCACAGAAAGGGCACTGTAAACTTCTACACTATAATTTATCTATCATGGTAAATCTACTGTAATTTTTGTTTTGTGAAAACTGAAAACTGAAATCACAAACCATGAAAAAACAAAAAATGCATATTTCAACAGCCTCAGATATAGTTACGAGTACCATACTAAAGATTAAGATATTCTGAAATTAAATTATTCTAACAAGCATCTGAATATACCACATGCTCACAGTTTAGATACTCTTGCATAAAAATCCTTACTCTGAACACTTTAAGCAAAACTCTGTCTTATAAAGCATGTTTACTTGTTCCAGAAGGGAACATTTCATAGACTCCTACTCAACAATATCCTCTCAGATTTCCAGCATGAAAAAAGGAGGAGGAGCAATATCTTCATATCCCATCCTCAAATTCTGAGCTTTCCCCGAAACCTTCAACATTTCTAGTGGTGATTAAAAAACAGCAACCTTTCATACCCTTTTAAAACTCTTTTCCAGTCCCTGAGCTTTTCTTTTTCCAATTTTGGATTTCTCTTCTTTCTTTCTAGTGTCTTTACTGCTATTATTAAATATTTCATTTTTAAAATGTATAATGTAACTTGCTGCTCTTACGGTGAAATGAACTGTAATGAAATAAAGACTGTTAATAGCTTGGCATTTGAAATTACTTGAATGTAAGTCAAATCAATACCAATTCTAGAACAAGGTTTTGGGAGGAATAGATCGGTAGTAAAGAATGGGAGCAAGAGATATAAACTCCTTATAGCTGTAAGATAATTAATAGCTTATTTTTAAACTTTATTAGTGAGGGTCATATATAATTCTTGTTGTGACAAGCAAATTTATTTCCAATATATTCATCAGACAATTTTCCCACCCACTCCCTCATTGTTTAGGACAGGTCAAATCCATTAACTGCTAACTTGACATGAGTTTTTCTCACAGGACACCTCATATGCAATGTGCTTTTAATTGTTATTTTCACTCTGTACATTTTCCCCCTTGCTTTTAATATTTCTAGTACATCACTTTGACATTTTCTAAATGATATACAGTCTCCTGGTAATCTTCTTTCACATCCAACACTTGAAGCAAAAGTGAATATTCCTACTAATGATTCACTATATGTGTACTTCCCAGAGATTTTCTAACCCTCTCCACAAACTTGTTTATTCAGCAGCAAAAGAACTTCTGTATTTACTTGTTTATTTATGGCATTTATGTCCCATAAGAATATAAGAGAAGCCCTATTTTTAGATCTTTTATTAATAAATTACTGAACTTTTTAATTCCCTCCACTCTGAAAACTGTTCATTTATTACTATTCTGTGTTTCCTGTCCTTTAGCCGTTACTCAGTCCAGGACCATTTTTTTCTCTAAAAAGTCCAAGCTGGTGCATGTCATTTTCCTCCCTCCATTTTATTAACCCTGCCAGAACCCTGTGAGGTAAGTCAGGCAGAGAAGTTCCCTGGCCCAAAGTCACCCAACAAGCTTTTATATGGCAGAGAGATTTGAACACAGAAACTCCTAGGTCCTAACAAATTTAAAATAATTAATTTAAGCCAGGATCATAACATACGATGAGTTAAGTGTCTAATGCTTTGTAGTAAAGCTACAGTTTGATGGACGAAACGATAAACAGGCTTTTGGGGAACTGCCTGTACTTGGCTCCAAATGTGAACCCTTTCAATCTAGTTTTCATGCCCTTTTTCATGCATTTGTATCAAATATTCCAAGTCATTCAGACTCCAGAAAAGGTGCTCTTTAAGTTCAAGAAACTTCATAAAACACCATCAAAATTCTCACGGCTAATGCCCAGAAATTGGAATGTGGGTGGAAAAAATATAGAACAGTGGGCATCAAAATCTGCAAGTACATCTCAATCATGTTTCAATAATCACAAAGAACCAGCAGAAACACTTTGGGGGGGGACACCTATATTTAAGAGTTTTTAAGTCTCATTCTTTAAAAAGTCATTTCATATTCTGTACATACATCACTGATTAAGGCAGGAGCGAAAAACAGACAGGGTTCTAGGGGAACGGAGATACACTGGGCTAGGAAGACTGCAATGTGGCAATTCCTCTAACTGAAAAACCTGCGTACTTAACAGCCCGAAAAGCAACTTAAAATATTTCATTTAACTGATACATACAACACAGAGCTTTTCTAATTGAACCTCTGTTTTTTAAAAAAAAAAAAACACCATAGGCCACTGAGCCAGTTCGGTCTAGCGGTTGGGGAGTTGGACTCTTATCTGGGAATACCGGGTTTGATTCCGCCCTCCTCCACAAAGCCAGCTGGGTAACCTTGGGCGAGTCACAGCTCTCTTCTGAGCTCTCACAGCTCCACCTGCCTCACAGGGTGTTCTCTTGTGGGGGGGAGAACAGAAGGTTTGTCATCCACTTCGAGTCCCCTTAAATGGGTGAGAAAAGCGGGGTAGAAAAGCCAACTCTTCTTCTATTGCTTCCATATTCTCAATGGGAAGGTGGCAGCCAAGAAAGTGATATGGGACTGATAAAGTCATAGCAGCCCGAGGCCCTTTTCGTCCCCACTCTATCCCCTCGGCTCCCACGGCGTATCATGTTCAGAGGCGTCAGGGAAGTCTGAAAAGTTGGCTCCAACAGAAACGGTGCGAACAATATACTTTCTCGTCCGATTTTTCAGACACTGCTACTGTGTTAATATTTTAATCTATGTTTACACGGTTTTAAAATACGTTTGATTTTAAATGTTATTACCCGCCCTGAGACCTTCGGGTATAAGGCGGGACAGAAATGCAAATAAATAAATAAACAGCTCCAAAGTCAAAGTTCAGAAAAGTCGGTTGGGAGGGTCCTCGTCCCCGCCCTCCTCTCGCCGCCGCCTTGCCTTGCCTTCCCTCGTCTCGGCCATCCCTTCAGGATCTTCCGCCCCAGTCCAGCGCCCACACGTGCATGTATTGCGAGACCCGCCGCACAAGCCACGACAAATATACCTTTCGCACAACAAGCGACATATATAACGCGCTTCGTTCGCCGGTGGGCAGGTAAATGCGCTCGAGCTCCTTTCCTGAACTACAACTCCCAGAAGCCACAGCCAGCGGCCCTTACGCGCAAGGCTCACGGGAATGGTAGTCCAAAAGAAGTTCCCCTCAGACTGCAGCGGGACCTTCTCAATTTCTCCGTTTATTTCCGCAGGCGGCGGCGGCGGCGCTCGTTCTACCCACGTTCTGGTTTTCACAACGAGGAGCGGAAAGTCATTTCTAAGTCAAACAAGGGAGTGTGAATTTAGCAGCGGCGTCCCCGCGTCGACTGTTTGCTACGGCCTGGCTCTCAAGCCTGTCTCCTGTCGCTCGCTCCACAACACACCCCACCTACGCAACAACGGGCGGCGGCGGCGGCGGCGGCGGCGGCGGCAGGGCCTCACTCGCGGTGGCTCCCTCCCAGCCAGCGTCCTTTCCCGCCCCACTAGGAACGCGCAGCGACACGTGACCACCTCCCGCATAGGCGACTGTCGGGGCGGTAGAACTTTCTTTCAAGTTCGCCTACGTACCCGCTTCCACTTCAAGGGCGTGAATGCGCGCGCACGGCACTTCCGTCGGCTTGAAAGGGCTCTCGAGGGCGCGCCCCAGTACGGCCGGGTGCTTTAAAATCAAGCCCTTTACATAATGAGGGTCGCTAAGACTACAGGTCCCAGGGTGCAACAGAACGCCAGGATCTGAAGCTTTCCCCACCACCGTTTTCGCACGGCATCCTGGGAACCGGAGTCAAACGGGGAGACCACCAACCCCGTGTCGAAGGAGAGCTTGGTGTGGGCGTGTTAAGCGATACATTTTCCCAGCCTGAAACGCCAAGTAATCGTCTACAAAATTGGAGAAATTTGAGTAGTTCTTCGCAGTTGAGCATCTTCTTTGCGTGTAGAAATTGCAAGGTCTCGCAGGAGCGCCATCCAGAAAACCGCAGGCAGTTGCCGCTTACAGGCTGTGGTCACACCTGAGGTTTAATCCGGCTTCAGTCCACTTTCAGAGTGAGAGAGCACATCAGCAAAGTGACCAGTAACTGTCTTTCCACATTTATCTATCCCAAAGGTGAATTTTCTGAGTTTTTGTAACAATGAAAGAAAACAGCTTGTCCCTTTGCTAATTTATTATCTCGCCCTCAAGGTGGATTGAAGCCGGATTAAACCTTAGGTGTGACCGTAGCCACAATGTTGTCACCAAGAATACTTCTGTATGTTCTCAGTCATAGTGCCCTGCTGTCTCCCATAGTGGCTCTGTTGTAGCTGAAGGGTTTACACGCGGCTCTACACCGGGTCGGAACCAGAGGAGGGCTGGCTGCATAAGGATCCTTTGAGGAGGGAGGAAAGAACAGATAAAACAACAACAAACGTATTAACTCCACCGTCTTCTTGACTTTCCACAGGAAAGTTATTTCCCCACTCTTACTTTATTAACAACAAAAAACAATACATCCAACATACATCACAGAGATACATCCAAATAAAGATAATTCTACATAACTTTCACTTCAACTAACGAGCTGTCTACTGGCTCAGGTGATAAACGTTGTCAAGTCCATCTCCAAGACTCATTTTATAGTTCTTTAGACAGCTTTGTGTTAGATCAGTGGTTCTCAACCTTCCTAATGCTGTGACCCTTTAATACAGTTCCTCATGTTGTGGTGATCCCCAACCTAACCCTATTTATTATTTATTATTTATTTATTTGTTTACATTTCTATCCCGCCCCATACCCTAAGGTCTAACCCCAACCATAAAATTATTTCCATTGCTACTTCATAACAACCTCTGTGAAAGAGTAGATTGACCCCAAAAGGGGCCCTGACCCACACGTTGAGAACCATTGTGTTAGATGCACCTTTACACTCAGCTATTTAAATCACTAGAAAACTCTCCTCAGTCCTGTAATTTTTAGTCTTGAATCACAGTTCTGGGAAACTTATAGCGTTTGTTTGTTAAATTTTAACTGTGAGTTTATTGTTATTGTTGACTGATAGAGTTAGAAATGCAGCAAGTAGAATAGTTTCCAGTTCCACCGCAGTGTTATTAGATGTGACGGCTGGTGCCTCACACACTTGGCATCAGTAGTTGTTCTGTGCAATGAAGGGCCCTGTGCTGATCGCCACCTCCATCCCAGTTCCCACCCAAACAACTGCTGAACCACTAACATAGATTCATCTTCCATGAGTTCATCTAATTCCTGTTATATCATGTTTTGGGGCATCAAATTCCATAGTTTCAATCTGTATTATATGATAACTTTCTTCTTGCTTATCCTGGACTTTTGTCTATTCACTCTTAAGGGTTGACTTTGAGTTCTGGCACTCTGAGAGATGTCTCTCTTTTCTCCACCCCATGTGTCCTTTTAAACATTTCTGCCATATGTACTGTATTGGCGTTTGAGCATGGGCAAAGCACGTGCCCTACTCCATTTACCAGGAACTGATTTTTAGTGTGTTAATTGGATTCGCAGTATCACTTTTTAAACTTCTGATATAATCACAATCAACTATCAATACTTAAGCCCAATTGTGTCCACTGCTTGGTAACTATTCTCTTTTCATAAGGTGCTTTAAATCTATCCTATGATTCCGATCCTCGATTGTGCAGTTTTTCCAGGCACTTAGAATCCCTCTGCATTAGGGATGTGCACAAAGCCCATTTCCCACATTCAACTCAGTGGCTGCATCCGCACGGCATGCCTTAATTCGGTTTAACGAAACCGAAATAACTGAACTGGAAGGAAACTGTCTCCACCGGCTTTCAACTTGATCCGTGTCAAGGGCATCCCGCCGGCAACCTTATCTCGGATTCAATCTTCGGAGGCCCCACGGCAAGTCCTCCCTGCCCATTACCAGTCAGGATTGTGCCCACCCCATTGCTGTTCCCTCCCAGGATCAGCCCCTCTCACTTAGTTCAAAGTAACAGAGATCAGACCTCTCCCTCATGGCCGTGCAGCTCTCTGCCTTCTTTCCTCTGCACCACCTTTCCCTCCCCCTTTTCTTCCAGCTTTGTGCTCTTCCCTCATCACCCCCCATCGAAGAAGTCTGGATCCCCCTTTCCCACCCGTGCTTCCCTCGCGCCGAGAGGTTGGGCTGGAGGGGAGTGAGGGGCTTTTTCATTGTTCAGAGCACACAGCAGCAGCAGCAGCAAGTAAAGCCCCATTCCTTTAAACATTAATACAGAATCTCAGCTGCTTCACCCTCCTTTCACTTTCAAAGGTCTGAACTTCTGAAATTGCGCAAATTCGCAACATTGTTAATCAGGAGTGAAGGGGCTTTCTTGCTACACTGGAGCGCTGCTCTGTGAAGGCTGCTCCAAGAAGTTCAGGCTTGCAAGAGAAAGGAGGGGAAGCAGCTGAGATTCTGTATTAATGTTTAAAGGAATGGGGCTTTACTTGCTGCTGCTGCTGCTGCTGCTGTTTTGCTTCAGATCAGGCAGGGAAACCCCCCCCCCCAATGACGTGCCCAGCATACGGACAGCCATTGGATACAGTGCGATTGGGGGAGGGACACCCTGAACAAGGAATCTCATCCCTTAACACGGTACTGTCCACACAGTTAAAAAGGAAACACGTATCGATGCACGATTCGGAGCGAGACCTGTTGAAATCAGGATTTATTTCAAAACGTTTTAACGTGGTTTAACACGGAAATAGCGTGTTAAGCCGAACTGCCATCTGAACTGGGAGAACTCAAAACGTTTTGAATTCGAGATAACGATGCCGTGAAGACAGGGCCAGTATGAATCAAATGTGGGAAAATTCAGCTTAGGCCGAATCCCACCCCCACAAGTGGTTCAGAAGCTGCGGTTTGTGAGAATGCAGCTGCTAGACTGCTTACTGGAACAGCTGGTTGGACACACATCACACCAGTCTTAAAAAAGCTGCACTGGCTGCCCATTCGCTACTGTGCTCAATTCAAGGTACTAACTTTAATCTATAAGGCCCTAAATGACTTGGGCCCCAAATATCTAAAGGAATGCCTTCTTTGATATTGACCTGCCCGTGCCTTAAGATCTGGAAGGGAAGTCTTCCTGGTTGTCCCACCACCGTCAGTACCAAAAGCTGTGGGCGCTTGGTATAGGACCTTTTCAGTGGTGGCTCTTCAGATTGTGAAATAAGACTCCCTCCTGAGACGTGTCAGGCATCTTCACTTTATGCTTTTAGGAGAGCTGTGAAGACGCACCTCTTTGCCCTGGCCTTTGGCTAAAGAAGGAAATGGCCTTCCTCCTCACATTCAGGCACTGTCATGGTTTTAATGCTCATTTTAATGCTCATTTTATACGCTCACTGGTTTCTAATGTTGTAACCTGCCCTGAGACCTTTGGGTATAGGGCAGAATCAAAATTCAAATAAATGCAAGAAGGTTATTTTATTACGGCTGGAACACCTCCCTTACGAAACCAGGCTGCAACGTCTAGGCCTCTTCAGTCTGGAGAGACGGCATTTAAGAGGGGACCGGATTGAAGTATATAAAATTATGCATGGTATAGAAAAGGTGGATAGAGAAGATTTCTTTTCTCTATCGCATAACACTAGAACCAGGGGGCACTCTATGAAGCTGATGGGTAGGAGAGTTGGATCTGACAAAGGGAAGTATTTCTTCAACCAGAGGGTCATTGGCTTATGGAATGTGCTGCCGGAAGAGGTGGTGACAGCTACCAGTCTAGATGGCTTTAAGTTAGGGTTAGACAAATTTATGGATGACAGATGTATCAATGGCTGCTAGAATGAATGCCTAGCTGCATCTTTCAGGCCGGGGTGGGGGGTGGGGAAGCGAGGCATTTCTAAGGCCATTTGCTGGGATTCGAGAGCAGGCAAAGGTTTGTCCTTGTCTTTGCTTGAGATGCCCATGAGCATTTGGTGGGCCACTGTGTGCAATGGGATGCTGGACTAGATGGGCTGTGGCCTGATCCAGCAGGGCTTCTCTTATGTTCTTATGTTTTTGTATGTGTGTGAACTTCACCCTTATGAAATAAAAGTTGGTCATCACTGTACCAAATAGTACTTGTCTCCCTTGAGGTATGCCAGAGTTGTGCTAGTGGTTCTAAGCATTTTGCTGCCACACCAGTAATGGCTAACTGAACAGTGAGATACCATTTATGAGATTCATTCCATTGTCCAAAGTTTTTCTCCCTCCATGCGGCTGCCTCATATACTAGACCTTTTTTTTTAAAGAAAAAAGTTAACTAAATACAAGATTCAACAGAGCTTGAAATTAAGTTTATGCAAAGGATTGTAAAGATCTAAAAGATATGTCAACCTCCCTCTCCTATATTTACCCTTGAAATCCAATTTTGCTTTGAATCAGTCTTGAACTTGGTCAGAGAAACAACAAGAAGACTGTCTTGCAATATTTAATAGTTTAAGATGCATTTCACTGTCTCTTTCTTAGGCTTGGCTTCCTGTTGAAAAACATCTAGGCAATTCTGCACTAGCTGGTATACCAGACCAGTAAGCGTACTTGGAACCAACCTTCCACACACAGCTGTGGTTTAAGCTAGCTGGAGACTTCTCTTAGACCACACCAGTGAGCCGAAGGGAAGCCCCCTTGTGTATTTGCTGGTGTGGTATACTGCTCAGTATTAGAAGAATCTCAGAGCCATTAGCAAAAGAAGATCCCAGCTTCTTAATAAATAGCAGAACAAATGGATTGAGTGTATTCTTGACTCCTAACAGGACTACACATTTTAGGATTATAGCCAACCAGCCATACAAACTGCACTCAATCAGGACAAGTGTCTATCCTTCCTTCCTTGACCTGGTTTTCCACTTTCTTTTTCAGCTGACCCTCAGCAACCTGAAGGCCAGTAACCATACTCAGTGTTTGCTCTTTTTGTAAGGGGCTGTCCTGCTTTGAATTTTTCAAGTGTGTTTTGTAGTTTTAGCTATCTCAAGTGCATTCATCCACTTATAATGATACAGATTTCTGGTTCAGTCATGATTCAAATCCTGCTGGCATTCAATCACCTGAATTCACTTTTACAGGGGATAATGACAGTGACAGCTGTAGCCATATCATTCCATGCATTCCCAGCTGATACACTCCATTCTTTGTAAGTATGCTACTGTAAACAAAGAGTTTACCTAATCCATCAGCTTGTAAAAGTTGAATTTAATCTTAGAAAATTTCAGGAAAAAAACTCTATGGGAAATTTCCTTCAATCAGATTTATCCCCAGCCAACCTATTATCAGTGCAAAATTATGTATCTACAGGGAATTTCTGTGCCTCCTAATAAAGCATAGCAAACAGATTCTGTGGATCAGAGAGCAATGCAACCGAGAGCTACTAATATGCTCAGGAGGGATTTAATTCCATGGGGCAGATGTAGTTTTGCTGCTGCAGAAAGATCCTTGACAGCTTATCCTGCATCCTAGTCTAATAAATATTAATCATCATAATGAATAAAGCAGGAATGAGTATCACAACAAGGTAAGCTGGGGCTTCTGTAACATTTCTAACAGCCCATAATGAGACATTTTGCAAACATGTAAACAAGCACACAGAAATGGCTTATTCTAGACCATATGTCTGTGCAACGTACTGACTGGAACAAAAAGCATATGGTGTGCAAACCTTTCCAGACCATGATAAAAATGGATTTTATTTTTAGTACTCTGTTAATGCCTGCTCTTACACTGGTCATAGTTACTAGCCTGCCCCTTATGCAATGTTTTAACTTGAAGGCATAGCAGTATCACTGAAAAAGGGCAAGCAATGATGTCTTGAGATTTGAGGAACATCTGTGCACTCTAAAGCAAACATCTGGCAGCCCCTGTCTCTTCACTCACCACGATACCTTCTGGTGAAATTAGCTCTTTGGAAACAGGATTCTTTTCTGCTTTGCCTGCTTCATCTGAACCAGGACGGCTATCTGCTGACCTGGTGAACAAGCAACGAGGACAGAATATGATATCCACTTGGATCTTTGGTTTTTTGTTTCTCCTCATTTAATAAAGGAAACAGGGAAGCAGAAGAGGGAAAGAAGGAAGCCTTGACAATAAGGCATAAGCCTTAGGATCAAATTCAACCCATTCAGACTAGGGATGTGCACGAATATTCGTAACATTTGTTATACAAATTTGGACATTTGGACATGAATCGAATGTTACGATATTTGTATACTAACATTTGTATGAATATGAATGTTTCCGGACATGTGTACGAATAGTTAGAACGTTAATTAGAATGGGGTTGTGGAAAAACGGAGCACCAGTCACATCTGCAATGGATCCAGATTGCATTCAATATGGACCAACAGTGGATTAAAAGTGGATTCAGGTCACATTTGACACTTTCAGAGTGCAAATATCTTACGGACACATATGGGATGTATATTGGATACATATTTGTTTGTATCAGATAACTATCAGATACATATTCATTCGTATCCAGTATGTATCAAATATTCGTACGAGTATGTATGAATAGATTCGTATTGAGTGGAATTTTCCCACATTCGAATGTGATCGACTCGTACAAATTCGGATTTTCAAACATTTGATCCATTTGAACAACATTTGAACATTTGAACTTACCTTTGAACGTTCTACCACCACTGCTGGTGACAGAGCTTCTCATCTGGTGGACTGGAAGGCACTCCACAGGGATGCAGAAACTTTTGATCCACTAATCCGCCAGTCCAGAAGCCCCTTCACAGGGAAGAGGAAATCTGGAGGCACCCTCAAAATAAATATGCCCTTACCAGAATGCAAAGGCCTTCAAAGACCATACAAGGCCCAATAATGTCTAGAATTGCCAGAGCCATTCACGCACTGGGTCCAGGATTGTTCCCATTCCTGTCCAGCATTAGTAGGCATGAGAATGGCTACGTTCCAGGCCTTGTGTCCAGATGTCAGACCTAGCTGCAGTTGGGGATGGTGCATATACTGCTCCCATACTGTTCCCGATGGTGCATCATAACTTTTTGACAGCTGTTAAGCTGTCCACAGCAGGTAAACCTTGGGAACGTGACCAAGGCCTTGGGGACTGTTCCAGGCACATTGCAGTGTGGATGATGTGTTTCTCAATCCACCTGAAACTGGGATGAATTGTGAAAAGGCCCTAAGTGTCACCTTATACAAGTTTAATGAACAAATATGTTCCATGATATGTTTTCCTTAAAACATCATTTGTACCTCCAGTAACTTTACAATGAATTTACTGAAATAATGGTTCAGTAACAATTTTTCTGGCTTTAGGAATGCCTATGAACATCTAAGACTTAAAATAATTGTCATTGTGGTTCCATCTGTGTCAGGTTTTGTAATCTGAAATATGATTGACACAGCAAGTATTGTTATTCATGAGGAGACAGTAAAACCATAAACGTATGCATGATTGGAAATGGATTCTTTTCTTCTCCCTTTCATAAATATACATATTTCCAAAACAGTCCTACATGAATGAATACTGGGCATCTATTTTCCAATGTAGGATTTTAAAAGAAGTTTGTATACATTGTGTATCATTATTTGCAAGCACATTTCAATGCTGGGAATCTTTTCATTACTTTTTCCTGTCATTCTATGCTTTATCTAGGTATAATCATGCAGTGGGTGATGAGGAAAAAAAGGAACAAAATTCAAAGTCTTTGTGCCATTTACATCATCCACACAGTTGAGTGTTCACCTATATTATAAGGTATTTCTTGAAAATGGATATGGTTTTGCAAATGTGAAGTCGATGAAAAGGAAGGCCTAAACTGGTCTTTGGGCAATTCTGCACTGGCTGGTATACCAGACCAGCAAATGTACTTGGGTAGTGGTCAGTTCTGATGTAGCTTGCCATGATTTGCCTCTGTGCCTACTAAGGGAGAGAGCACTTTGGTGCAAAGTAGATGGCACCAAACTCTCCAGTCACTTCTCAGCTCCACATATGGCTGAACTGAGTCGAACCAAGGTGGTTCAGTTTCTACTGACCAAACCATCACATAGATCTAATATTTTGCATTGGAGAAGGCACAGCTTGGATTGTTTGGGAACAGAGATCGAGAGACTTTTAGTGCTTTTCCACCAGGCAGCCTCATTCACAAATCCTGGAAACAAATCGGCTCTCTTCTTCAGCATGTAGAAGAATCCTAAAAGACCAATTTGTGAAATATTCCCACTTTCATCTCCTTTCCCAGGTAAATCCATTCCAGTTCTCTTCTTCTGTTTCTGTATACCAGCAGCATCTAGTAGTTGCAGTTCACTGGAAGGTTGAACAGCAATATGTCATTGGACTATGTCTGTAAATCATTACAATGCCAAGTTTTTATTTGGACATTCACTCTCAGTTTTTGTATCGTGCGAGCGGCCCCTCATGTGACTGGCTAATTGTGCAGTGGAAGTATCCAATAATATTTTGAGAAGTATTTTCAGGCTAGAAGCACAAATGAATAAACAAGTACCTAAAATGCAAAATCTCTGTCCTTTTTAAAACTGCGTCACTGAATACAAGCACTGAAGACCAGGATTTAATCCACCTGCATCTCACACATGCATTTGGCAGCCTGGGTCAAAGATAATCTTACTGTTCTCTAAAGGAAACAAATATGCATCTACACTTGCTAGACCTCACAAATTCCAAGGCAATAGCAAATTCATCTCAGGGGATGTGCCACCTTGTTTTCAATCCCTACTCTACCATGGAAGCTCATTGGGCCTTCCCAGTTACAAAGAAAATGGGCTAAGGGAGTGACTTCTGACAGAAAATTCCGAATGGCTGGATTGATTACAGGTAATTTTTCCAGCAGCTCCTCTAGCCATCCAGTCCCAAATGGCATATTTATACTCCTTTGGATCATACTGCCCTCCCCTCCTCACAAACATTCCAGTCTAGAAAAGGTGGATTAGTGAAGGGTTGGGGCAGAGACTGCCACACACAGTCTCTCTTGAGGCACCCTTTTTGTTATGTCTATATGCAGCCTCTAAGCAACACAGTTTCTATACCTTTATGCCCTGACTCTTTCCATCGTCTTTTGAGACAGAAAGATGCCAGCAGATATGACAACCATTTGTGAATAATGCAATTTTCAGATGTGTGCGTTTTAGACATGAAGAGAACTAGGGATGCAATCTTTCTTTCGCAACGTATGTTGTTTCACAAATATCAAAATATGTCAGCCAACCCTACTATGTTTGCAGGAGGGTCCTTTGATAGTTGCTTTAAATTTTGCTCTGGTGGCACCACTGGAAAGGTTGTATTAGTAAGTTATCCTAATAAATGCACCTACTTCTTTTAGACCAACCCTGAAATACAGTCTATGTCTATGTGCTGTTTTCATAAAATACTTAATGTTATCTAGGCACCTACCAATCTAAACAACCATCAAAATTCATTCTGTTGACTTTTGTCTCTTCCTCTTCATAACTCTTGGCAGAGTTTTGTTTTTGCTTTGGTAAAACAGTAAGTTGACTCATAAAATTCAAAGACAAAGAAGTACCAAATAAGTGAAGCACTATGGAAGTGCCACACAATTTTTTTCTGACCAGTTCTTTACAGAGATTGAGCAAACATCCTTGCAATGGCCTTTGGTAAGTCTGCCTTAGTCTTATGTCACAGAACCACAGATCAAAACATCTCTAATGGATAGTTGTATGACCTTCACTTGGGAGTATCCAGGGGGGAAAGATACCATCACTTCTCCGGGTAAACAAACTGGCCTTATGACTGAGAAAGTTCCCCTCCTTGATTCTGGTCTTCAGCCTATATCTTATTGCAATCTGTGATGTGCACATGGAGTAATGAAGAAAAACTCATGATTCTCTTTTGTGTGACATGCTTTCACTTGAGTGCCCTTTCATATATCCTTTCAATTGTCTATTTTAAAGCTAGAGGTATCTAGATCTCTCACTTTTTCTGCACAGGAATTGATTTTCAGTCCCCTGATAATTTCTTGTTTCCATTTTCCAAATGTGCTTCAATTTCTCAGAATCTTTTTATAATAAGGCATCCAAAATTACACACTTGTAAAATTTGGCTGCCTCCAGAAAACAAGGGGAAATGTGGGATTTAAAAAGGAAGTCATCATTTTCCCTTTCTATGGCCTCTTTGCTTAGGAAGGTTTGCTTTCTAGCATGTCATGCAATATTATTTCACTAGGAACATCCTTGATTTATCACCTGTCTGCCCCTTTCCTTTCCCTTTTTTATTTTTCACATCCTCAGTAAGCTCCCAGAAATTCCTAGGGAGGTAATACTGCATGAACCTCCCCAGATGTGTCTGTAAGAAAAAAAAAAACTTGTTTTCCTGGTATTGCATTGCAGTAGGTATTTTTGAGAACTGTGACTCGTATTGGGAAAACCACATGGATTTCTGGCAATCCCTACTCAATACTGGTAGGACATCAATGCTTTTACTTTGTCTAGAGGTGCCCTTTGATTAACCGATACCAATCCTGCTTACTGTTTATTCATTACAATGGACACACAAGAAGTCATTGTCCTTGTTGACACAGTTCTCATTCATTTTCATTTCATTGTATGTCAAGCTGCTACTCACTGTATGTTTTGTTTACAAGCCCAGGAAACACCAGCTTGGCAAACACAGGTGGAGAATCTACCATGTTTCGGAGTACACTGAAAGCCAACAGAAGACTTCACAAAACCTTGGACATCTGCTGGTCATTAAGTTAAGAGAGTCTTAATATCTCAGTAAGCATTCTGAGGAGTGGAGTATAAGGCAGAAAGGCATGTGGTACAGAGCCATTGGATTTTGGGGGATCCCACATATAGGTATAAAACAATCTTCAGTTCAGCAGTTCCTCCGTGCTGAGCTGCTGCGAAAGGCAGAGCAGCAGGTTAAAAAAAAAGTAATTCCAAAACTGATTGGGATAATAATGGTAATAGAATGGGGAGCCTATGGGTCCTTTAGGGATTCTGAGAAAACACCATGGGTTCTACACTTCTTGGTTGCTTCCTTTCCCCAGTTAGAAAGCTAACAGGTTCAGAAGCTTTCTAAGTGATATATACTTGGGAATACCAATGCATCCTTATTGGCAGCCCTGCAACAGTTATGAGAAGCTGGGTGTCCTTTTAAACACCTTTCTGCTTTCTCTTGTGTGCCACCAGTTTCAGTTCAGAATAGGTAACCTTTCCTAGGAGCCAAAATGTTTGTTTCAATGGATTCTTAAAATAAACAAGCCAAAATACTAACTCATTCTCACTTTCCAAAATAAAACAGACTAACACTCTGAACTGGGCTGACCAGTCATTTAATCTGCATGAAAATAATACACTTTAGCTTGCTTTTGGTAAGTTTAGTCCCACAAAAGGTACGGAATCTGAAATTACTGTCAGGACAAAGAATCTCAAACCAGTCTTGGGATGGATTAATTGGCCTGTTGGAAAGGGATCCAAAACTCTGTGTCAGCATTTTGTACCCTTTTACTGGATGCCAACATTTTGAAGACTTGGTCTATGTAATCTAGTTCATACCGTTACTGCCCAGCAAAATAGTTACGGACTGCTAACTGAGTCCAGAATGGCATACAATATGAAAATGTCCCAGAAGTGGCAAGAAGAAACTGGCATCCTTAACATGGCACAGGACTGGATAGAGAAGCTTAAACTTCTTTGACACGCATAGGGCTGCCACAGGGATGAAAATCACTATCTCCATTGTATTCTACATGTTGCTGGTCTGACTGGTTATTTCCTTTCAGTAATGTTTGCAGAAAACTAGAAAACTGTAGGGATGGCAATGGGGGCTTTTGGGCTACCAAAGAAAATATAGCAAGGCAAATTCAGCCCACACGTTAGCAGTTCCCAACTCTGGATTAAGTTTGCTGGCTCCAACTTTTGACATCTTTCTGGCAACAGGCTGGCTCCCCCTTATCATCATCATTTTCTGTGGCTGTTAGTGTCTCGCTGACACTGAATTTTTCCTCCATTGTTGGGCTGTGATCAGACTGTTGTGATTTTTGTACATCTTCAATTTTGCTTTGAGAATCTATAAAAGGCACCTTGGAAATTTTACTGACTTTTAAAAAACATAATAACAGCAAAAAGAGCTTTAGCAAACAATTTTCAGTTCTGTGAATCAGGAAACTGGAGGTATTCTTAAGAATATGGTCCTCCCCTCTGTCATACCGGAACTAGCAATCTCTGAGTACTACTAAGCTGTATTCACACCTAAATTTTAATCCAGCTTCAGCCCACTTTCAGAGTGAGAGAATATGTCAGCAAAGTAACTAATCATTTTCTGTCCTCTTATCTAATTCAAAGATGGCTTTTCCAAGTTAGATAATGCTGAAAGAAAATAGCTAGATACTTTGCTGATGTATTATCTCACTCTGAAAGTGGACTGAAGCTGGATTAAAACAGTGTGAATGCAGCCCTAGTGATAATTTTTGGTGAGGTTTTTTTTCCTTACCCAGAGATTCCTTTAAGGGCCCTTGAACAGCCCAACTGAATTTTGCAGTCAAACCAGCAAATGTATTTGATAAAAATTTAAGTGCTTTAAAGAGACAGAAAAAGCTTCTCTCTCTCTCTCTCTCTTTCATGTGTGTGTGTGTGTAATATAGATAAACATAGCCCACAATATTTCTCCTTATTTGCTGGTCCTCATTCCACTTCCACTGAAAATAATAAAAGTAACTCACGCTAGTGGGCACGGGTCTTAATCACTATTCTCCAGCTATTTTTAACAGATAATGTTCTCGGAAACTTCCCAGGATGCCATAGGGCGTTTGTTCTATAATGAGGTGTAACCGCTATGGCTTCCCTCAGAGAAGCAGCTGGTAATAGAATCAAAAAGCTTGACAAACTGTTTCTGCCAACCTTAACTCCCACACAATCTCTTTTACCTTTTCAATTGCACACTTTTCTCATTACTGTGCTTCTAATTATTTTGCTAATTTAAGACACCAGGGTTCCCACCCCCCAATAATGCAGAGAGCATGAAATATATATGACATTTCAACAGCGAGTATAAAAATTTGTTATTCCCTGTTGAGTTTCAGAAAGCAAGGAGCGGGGTTTGGGGGAAATTCTTCTCCAGAAACATGCCCAATTAAACTAGGTTAATATAAATGGAAAAGGCAGAAAATGCCCATGTTATAAATACACTATGAAACAAATAGCTGTCCCACCACCAGAATGATTTTTTAGGGTTGGCTTAGTAGCTAGAGAAAGTCCTCCTCAAGTTCCTCAGTTTAAAGTCTTTCTGACAAATATGAAAACACTGAAGATGTGCTTTTTTGTTTTGTGAGCATTGCCCACTACAGAAACCAATGCTTGTGCTATTAACGCATTACATTTTTTTTCATATATCATACATCTCACTTTAAAAAACAAAACCATTCTGTCCTCCTTCTCGATGCCCTGACAATGCTCATTGGACTATAATTCCAGTTGTTGATTGCTAATAGGTGCTTTTCTTTTCCTCTGGGCTTATAATGACTTTCCCTCTTCTTCGCAGCAGCTGGGACTTACAAGAGCCACTTCTGTTTCCAGGAGTTCGCATGCTGTTTCTGGATGGCGCATATTTGCAGTTGTCACATTTAAGTCTATGGTTCTCTGTGAGCAAAAGCAGCCTCTGTTCACTCCATATAGTGATTGTGTTGAAGTTCATAGCAATTCAGGCAGAAGATGAGTTCACATCTGATCATTCAGATGCACCAGCAGAATGTGTTAAGTGATCTACAAAGCTGCAAGAATTTAAGGAGGGCCCTGTTGAATCAGTTTAATGGTCCTCCTAGCACACTGTTCTTCTTCCAACAGAGAAGAGACATAAACCTTCAAAACTCTCAAGCCAAGCTATTGCCCATAATTTTACCCATTTACAGCACAAAGGATTAAAAAGCACAGGTATGATAATGGCCACCACTATGTCTTTAAAAAAATACAGCATATGTGAGGATTTGATCCTTCAGGCTTGAATAATCTCAGTTCTACCTCTTTTATTCAGATTCAAGACAACCGAGACTGGCTCTAAATTCATGCTGCATTCTAGAACTTAGAAAAGAAACACTGTTTAAGTTCTGGGCATGTTTTGATTGCTAATCAGCTATGTCTTTGGGCATTGCACAAAATACAGAATACAATATTCCCAGGGACTAAACCATGTGTTTCTCTGATCAAAGACTGTCCAGTTACATTATTTTGGGGGAGAGAATTCTTCCAATCAAATTATTTTATGTTTTCTAAAGAACAGCTGATATTCTTGGAAATGTCTTCCAACAAAGAAACAAGCGGCATGGTTAGAGTACAAAGCAAAATAGATGAGTGTACCACATTTGCTGCTTGCATGGCATTACGGACACTGGAAGCTGGTAAATACAAACACAAGTAGGATGTTTATTCTTCGCTGCTGTGTCAGGGTACTGTTGAGCAAGCGTGGAAATACAAATAGTTACTATCTGCAAAACATAGAAAGAACATTTGTAAATAAAAATAGAAAATCGTTGTGGGTCACAGTCATGCCTGAAGTACAACACAGCTAGAATCCAAAGAACAGCATTAAGAAGAACATAAGAGAAGCCTTGCTCGATCGGGTCACAGCCCATCTAGTCCAGCATCCTTTCTCACACAGTGGTCCACAAATCGTGTCTGGGCTTCTCAGAAGACAAAGGCAAAAGCTTCACCTGCTTTTAAGTCCATTGGATCATGTACGGGACTTCCATCATGCTAGTCTGGATTCAAAGGCACTGAGGGTGTCTCGAGATGTGAACTAAATCTCATGAGTCTCATGCATTTTCAATATAGCCCCAAGTTAGTAGTTCGAAATCTAATAAAGCCAATATATTATGGGAAATCATTATGGGGCTGGGTTTCATGTACTAGTTCCTCTTACCTTGACATCTGCTAGCAGCTTCCAAAATAAATGCAATTTGCATAAATGGAAGTGAGCCAAGCACATGAAATATAACGAAGGATATGGATGGGCACTTGGCTCACTTTCTGCATAGCTTTAACTTTGGGAACTGCCAGCAGACATGGTGGTAAGCCTGTAATTGCTTTTAATGTTCTGCTGTGCACTAGCAATAGGCCAGCGCTGAATCTCTTGCCATGTGGAAGCAGCCTGAATTTTAAAAAATGACTTTCATTATTTCAATAGAGTTTGAATCTGAGTAGTTTCTAGTGCCTTGCACACAATTATCTTAATCCTGATGGTTCTCCTGGCTATCCTTGCAGCCAGCAAAGATTTCCTTGGTACTTATACAAAATCCTGGGTTCTTGAGACAAAAGTAGATAGCTTAAGATTTGCTTCCTTTCTCTGGCATCTGCACAAATTCTAAATATCCCTCTGCCTCCTGATTGGACAATCTCCCTTCCATTCTGAGTGCTAACAAGAGATAGGAGAATTTTCTTTAACCAAAGTTTTATACTTGTCTCCTTTTTGTGGCATCTGGAGAAACATCCAGCTTGCTAATAGCTTAGTATCATCAAAATGATAGAAGCTCGTACTGTATTTCCTGAAGAGCTATAACCTTAGGCTGCATCCAGACCTCAACTACTTATTCCACTACATTTGGCTATTCTGAATAAAGCATGGATATCCCAGAATATCCATGCTTTATTTCAGAATATTCAAATATAGCAGAGTAAGTAACCAACATCTGGATGCAGTACGGAGTATATGTACTTATTGGTTGCTGGTACATTATTACCTTTTAGACTCAGAAAGGTTGTGGACCCCAATCCAGTGCAAGGTATAGTATCATCAATTTCAGCATGAATATTGTCTACATGGTGGGTTGTTGCCTCCAAATCAATGAATTTAGCTATGTAGAACTGCAGCTTTTGAACATCTATTTGCTTTTCTGCTTTGTAGGTTAAGATTAAAAAAAAAAAGGCTGGGACACAAATCATTTTCACTCCTGCTACTAAGGATCATTATTTATGCAACTCATCCAATCAATATCTTCTCCTGGAGGGGAAAAAGAGAAGATATTCACAGAAGCACATGTCAAACATATGACTGCAGTAGGCAGCAGTAAGCATTTTATATCAGTGATGTTCAAGGAAGACATAACAGGAAAGGAGGGAGGGAGAGACAGAAATATGTCCCAGTCGTTGCTTTGTGGGGAGTTATTATATAATCATAAAATAATAACTGCATTAATTTTTTTCCTCTTAGAGGGCATTATTCTCCCCCCTTCTCCTGGAGGACATCTTGAGGTTTACAAAACCACAAATGAGTATCTTTCAATCCTGTATTTGAATAACATTTTTGCAAATGGTCCATTTAGCCCCAGGGCTACCAGAGTAGGAGGTGGATCTCCAAGGAGAGATGCAGGAGCTGCTTGACTAAACTAAACTTTTTCATGAGGTGCTACAACACTCTATGCATCTTGGTTAAATCAGGAGGCAGTCAATTAAAAATTTGAACTTACACACACACACACACACACAAAGGCTGGGGTGTACACATCAGCAAAGGAAGAAGCTGTTTTCCTTTGACATTATGTAACTCAGAAATTGCACCTTTGGGATAGATAACGTGGAAAGAAAATGGCTAGTGACTATGCTGATGGGTTCTCACACTCTGAAGGTGGACTGAAGCTCGATTAAAACTCAGGTGTAATTGCAACCAGACACACAACCAGACACACCACACACAAAGACACAGATACACCACAAAACAAGTTTCCAGAGGAATTTTCCCTACTCTTGGTTGCAGTTTTGTGGTTACCAGAAACATAATAGGAAACATTGTAGCAGGTAGACGGTTCTCTGTACATTTTTAAAAATGACAAGTGGGTAACCTATTTAACTACTGATATTAATGTTAAAATATAGGACACATTTTAGCCAAAGGTGGAGAGGATTTTAAAAAAACCCTGATATTTTGGAAATGGAAGAGTGGGGATAAAAGCCATTTGCTATTATTGTTCTTTTGAGTACATGCAGAAAAATTATTATTTTTTAACTTAACAAAAGTACTGTAATACTAATTCATATATTTTCAAAACTTTACAGTTATTTAGGGTTATTACCATGTAAAAAAGAAGACACACATCCTATAGACTAAGGGCTACACAGAAGACTTTAAGCAGCTGTTGCTTCTATAGCTCTTCTATTGGAGCTCTTTTGTGTCCTAAATTAGTGAAAAGGAATGAGGAAAGCAGGAAAAGGAGAAAACCATTTGCTTATCGTGGGCATTACCCAATTTGTACATACATCCAAGAGCAAAAATAGAATACATATCTGTTACACCCTGGGCAAGTTCCCATACAGCAGTTTAACCTGGGTTTAATTCAGTTTTTTTCTTTTTGATTCAGCACTGAAAATGATTTCCCCAGAGTTCCCACAGTTGCATTATAACATGGACTTGAAACGGACCTGCTGAATTGCTCATTCCCACTCTTCCTTCTTCAAGTGCTCAGCATGGTCATTCTCTCCCCTCACCAAAATCCCTCCCCATGCAGTCAGCAAATGATCACCAGTCCATCTTTCAATCCGTGACATGATTGGGGCAGGAAGCTCAAATGGCTAAGCTTAATTGAAATTCAGTCTCACCTTTTCATTACAATAGAGATTGTGCCCATTTAGTAGATCCTGGCAGATGTTATTCCACTGGTGTCTGTGTGTGTGTGAGAGAGAAAAATGACCTTCTCACTCTCTTACACATGTAAATTTCAACCCACTGGTAAGAAATGACCAATCTTACAATGAGATCAGGAATAAGGAAAGATATTTCAACAGGGAAGTAGTTCCTGGGGCATTTCTCTCTTCTCTATCTCCTCCCTCTTGTGTGAAAAACAGGGAGGGGGACCCAATCTCATTGTCTCGCAAAACTCTTGCTGTCTCCATCTTTCTTTCATCTAGTTGACAATTACTTTGTGTGTATGTGTGTGTGTGTGTGTAAAACACAAATGGAGGGGGAGGGAAGAGCCTCAATTTCTTCTTCATTATAGTAGTTGTACTCCCCCCAGTTGTTCTAGAAGAGAAATAATAGGCTTTCTGTGCTGTTTGCCCTAAAGCTGCTGAAGTAGATTTCTGCTTTTGTGTAAAACTCTCCTTTTAATGAAAGGAAACAATTGTTTCCCTTTTTACAGGTAAACAAGAGAAAGGAAATAGAGACTACATTGTTCCTCCTTTCATCTCAGATGTTTTCTGGTGATACCTGAAAGAACTTTATTACAACCTGGCTTTTGTTCTTAGTGGGATTCCCCTTCATATAATACTATATGGAACTGCTACTTCCTATGGCAGATCTTCATAAGAGAGGAGACCATAGTCTGAGACGTATTTCACACAAGCAGAGTCCAGGTACAGTTCCCATTACTCTAGCTAGGAAGGACAGGTGATATGAAAAAACTCTGAGAACTGGAGCCAGTCAACAGAAACATGCAACATTTACATCATAGATAGCTCAGGCCCCATCAAATAATTGGGGAGATGCCCCAATGTACATCCCCTTGCACTAAGGAGCATCTGCACCCAAGTTTTAATCTAGCCTCAAAGTGAGAAGACACATGAGCAAAGTGACAAAAACTGCCTTTTCTTTTCTGCATTCCAGATAATGTGGAATGAAAATAACTAGAACTACTAAACAGCTGATGGGAACGCACATGCAGGGAAAGGGGAAACCCTAGTGAAAAGGGATGGTCTGAAATGCCCACAATTGCTAGGGCACACCGCAAGAAACTGACTCATGCAGGAAGAAAAAGGTGGGAGATTTCTGAGAAACTGCTTTGAGACTGCTTTTTAAAAATTGCTTTAAGCGGTCTCTTTCAACCGACTGGATGCTCATGCAGGGGTGTATCATGTAGCCTTCCTTCTCTGCATTCTGGCCTAAAATGGTCCATGTTGGTCATGTAGATGCTCACCCAGTTTCTCCATGCTGTGTTGACAACACTGTCAATACATGCTAATCCAGAGTATGCTGCACTCCAAATACTTTACAAAATATCCTTTCTGTGCCTTTGAGAGCAACAATTATAAGTCTTACCCATTACCTAGCAATGTCTAAGCCAATACTGCTTTATCATTTTGCTTATCTAAACACACTCAGAGGTATGATTTATTCACTAATCATTTCCTAGTTGTCTTCCTCCTCCCCACTCTTCTTGTTTTTTTTTTCATTTTTTTAAAGGTCATGTTCTGAAGAACAACAAGAAAATTATGCTGTATGGTTGCATATAGGTGGTTTCAGCTCCTTGCCTTTGGGCATGTTTAACTATTAAAGGAAATCAAACTTTCCTCATTTTCCTTCAGTCAGTCCCTTTGGCTCATTTAATGCCATGACGCAGAATTTATTTCAGAGAGATCTTTTGTGGTATGAACTGTGTTTTTTGTGATAGCCATAGCTGAAAGAAAGCTGTGGGCAGCATATAGGACCTATTACATATACACCGAAAACTCTGTATGCAAAAGAAGACAGAGATCTTGTTTCTTCAACAGTTACACAGAAAAGGACATTTCAGAAGGGGCTGCCTGCATTGCAAGCAGTATTATCCCAGAGACCTTTTCCATATAGCAGTGATGGCGAACCTTTTGAGCTCGGTGTGTCAAAATTCGCAAGAAAACCTAGCTTAACTCGGGTGCTGTGTCACATCTAGAAATATCCATAATTTTGTGATATTTGTAGCTCTAGTAAAAAAGTTATATTTTTGATATATGTATTTTATTAAAAAGCAAAAACAAATAATTCTTTACATTTGCTAAATCTTCAAATGAAAATTGGTATTTCATACACTTCAAAGACAAGCAAGCACTACATTCCCAGGTGCCAGGATGACCATGTGTGTCACCCAAAAGGGCTTGATGTGTCACCTGTGACACGCGTGTCATAGGTTGGCCATCACCGCCATATAGCAACCAGTCTATGCATATTTATTAATTTTTTAAAAAATTCTGTACTAAAGCAATTGCAGCTGCTCAGCTCCATTTCCGAGTGCTTAGGAAAGCAGCTGTTGATTGTCAGTAAATGAACCCCACTTCCATCCCAGAAAACAGTGTTGCAATTGTATGCTCTTGCCTCATAGCATACAACAGGAACTCCTGCCTACTCTGATGCAATTTAAGAGTAAGACCAGTTGTGTTCAGGTGGTCCAAAAAAAGAGGTATTCACATCTGTAACATGAAGAAGGAGAAGGAGAAGAAGAGTTGGCTTTTCTACCCCACTTTTCTCACCCATTTAAGGGGACTCAAAGTGAATGAGAAAGCTTTCAATTCTTCTCCCCACAACAGACACCCTGGGCGAATCCCCACAGCAAGCTTATTTCGCTTTTCCTAAACAGAAATAATAGAACTGGATGCAAACGCGAATTTGCCTGTTCCCATTACTTTTAACTTAATCGCGTTTGATCCGGATTCTGAGGATCATACGTGGCGTACGTGACTCAAGGGGGGACTCAAGTGGCTACTTTTTAAAAGCCGCTTTGCAGGGCTGCCCTGCCCTCTTCCTCCTGGCATGGATGTGCCACCCATAACAGACCCCTTCACAGAGCCTAGCTGGGTGGCTGGGTGGCTGCCGCTTGCCTGGATGGATGAAAAACAGGTACTGGCAGCCAGCGATTCTTTCCCCTCCTCTCCCCATTTCCCAGGGCACACAGCAGCAGCAGCAGCAACTCAAACCCGCTTCACAGCCACAGCCTTTAAAACAGAACCTCCAGGGCTTTCCTTTCCTTTCCCTTTTTTAAAGGTCAGAACTTTCAAAGAGCTAGAATTGTGCAAAACTGCAACATTGTTATTATGGAAGTGGCTGGATCGCTACAGTGTAGCTTTAAGGACTGGATTTTTATAGTGGCTGTTTTGAGGGTGGATTTTATCTTTGGAAGCAAGCTATTGGGGGAGGGAAACCCTAAACATGGATTCTCATCCCTTAACACGGTACGGTCTCCACAGTAAAAAATGTAAAACGTTTCAAGCACACAATCCGGAGTGAGACCTGTTGAAATCAGGATTGAGATTCATCACGCTTTGGGGTGGTTTAAAACGGAGAAAGTGTGTTAAGCCAAACTGCCGTGCGGACTCCGAGGATCGAAAACGTTTTGAATCCGAGATAAGGTTGCCGTGAAGACACAGAGCATGTGAGGTAGATGGGGCTGTGAGAGCTCAGAAGAGAGCTGTGACTAGCCCAAGGTCACCCAGGAGGCCTGGGGAGGGCAGAATCAAACCTGGTATTCCCAGATAAGAGTCCAGCTCCCTAACTACTAGACCATGAAGGTCAAGTGCTCATGGCACTCTGTCACAGGAACTATGGGAGAGTGGAAGATAAAGTATCTTCCCAGGGCTTCTTCAGCACTTCCTCCTTGCTGGGGCAATCTGATCATCTATGGATGCCCAGTGCTGACAAAGCAATGTAATGGCTGGTCCTATTTATGGCTCTAAGAGGGTAACCCAACAATGGGTTACCAGCACTTCTATTTATCCATCTGATCAGAATCTAAATCCTTAATAGTCCTGTTTTCCCATGGACACCATGCCACTTTTGTTCCTGTATCAAGTTTATGTGCCACTTGACTTAGGCCGCCTTCAGACATTGGCCAGATTTCATACTAGGAGGCAATAACGCTCCCTTGCCATTATCACTTCTTAATGAGACAGTGCTGGTGCTGACTTCATGTGTTTTAAGTTGTGTGCACATCCGGGTGCCCAGAATGCCTGCTACCTCCATACATTGTGGGTGCCTGCTTCAGCCTCCACACATGCATGGTGGATGGAACAATAAAGGTAGCTCCATCCAGAAGGTACACAGGCAGCCTAAGCAGTGCTACTGCTGAAAAACCTGCAACCAACACTGGGTTTTCCAGCAATAGTCCTTCATGATTTTTAGGGGGGAAATAGCATGGCTATGGTAAAGTTGCCTATGACACATGAGGCAACCCCATCAAAGTGGTGCTGTAGTTGTGCTATATTCCCCCCTTCTGCACGGGCTTAGAGGATCTTTAGGAAGTAAGGCTGACTTAATCAAAAGCTTGAATTAAGATATTGTGTGTGGTAAGCTTTAGATACTATGGAGTGCGGGGCCTGTCCTGGAATAGGATGTCCAAGTGTGGATGATCTTTTTCCGGAACAGTGGGACTGATCCAGCTGGGAATGTTTGAAACACCACAAGTGCAGAAATGGCCAAAGAACTAACACTTTCAAACTGCGGTGCTAGAGAAAACTTCTGAGAGTTCCTTGGACTGCAAGATCAAATCAGTCAATACTAAAGAAAACCAACCCTGACCACTCACTGGAAGGCCAAATACTGGATCAGAAACTCAAATACTTTGCCCACATAATGAGAAGATGGGATTTGTTGCAAAAGACCCTGATGTTGGAAAAGAATGAAGGCAAAAGGAGAAGGAAATGAAATGGTCAGATAGAGTTATAGAGACAATCAATGTGAGTTTGAGCTGATTCCAAGAGACAGTAGATAACAGATGGGCTTGGTGTGCTGTAGATCATGGGTGTTTTTCCACTGTCACTAGAAGTACCATCTCAAGTACCCATTAATGGCTACTAAATGGCATTTTTGTACCCATTAATGGGTACTTCTAGTGACAGTGGAAAAACACCCCATGAGGCCACAAAGAGTCAGACATGATGGAATGACTAAACAACAATATCATTAAAGGTGTTAAAAACTATTCATAGCTGTAATTCCAAAGGTGTTTTGTCATTGGATCTAATGGGATGTAGAAATGGAGAGAAGGTCCCTTGGCAAAGAAACAAGATGGGCCCCTAATAGCATGCAAACTGAGCCTGAAAACACATCCAGAGTAAAATAATGAAACCAGTCAGATACTCCTAGAAATTGCCACTTGGTTTCATGAGGCCTGGCCCAACCAAAGAAACAGTTTTGCTCAATAGTAGTAATTACTTTTAACTATATAGTGATAAATTGTCAATGGAATTTGTCAATGGAGGAACAAAAATACTGAGGAGCAAAAAACATACAGCATGACATCATCATCATCAGAGACATTTATATACTGCTTCTTATTAAACAAAACAAAACCCTCCAAGCAGTTCATAGGAAATACTGAAAAACAACCCACCCATTAAAAACACATTAAAAACTTCGTGGGTCAGATAAGGGGACAGACATTTACACAAGAAATGCCCAGATAAAAAGAAGTATCTTTAATAGGTTTAATCTTTAAATGTTGTAGGTTGATGTGCATTAGTGGACTGAAATCTATTAGGATGACCAAAATGCTTTAGTATTGCCTGGATGAAATGTCTGTTTTGCGTCTTAAATTTAAGTATGTTGAAGTAACACTCACAAAACCACCAGAGAACCCAGAGAAGTAGAGAGGCTGTACTTACAGCACAACATATTTTTCACTATTACACTTCCACCCTTAGGTCTGTGAATCCTCGTCTGCCTTCATTAACCAGTGTTGGCCTTTCAGTTCTTGTATGCCAGACCAAGACCTACCAAGAGAATGCACAGAATTAAATAGCTGAGCTTGAAGGCATCAGCAAATCTACGTGACAGCAATCTATAAAGTCTCCAGGATATACAAGGCACCTGAACAGCAGTAATTTTAAAGCATGTACACAACAGCAGGAGAATTGGAAGGCCATGTACATACAACTACTTTTTTTGATCCTGTTTTTGAAAAGAAAAAAGCTCCCAAACAGAGTGATGAAACAAAAAAACCACAAAAATGATAAAACAATGATTCCTTTCCAATGACACTGGTGTCTTGTAAACACAAGTGGGAGGTACAAGTGAACATGAAAAAACTAGGTTTGCTGAAGTTAAAAATCTTTAAGGAAAAAAGGAGACAAACAAGTAAATAAATTGAGAGCATGCTCAGAAGATGTAACAGTGTAGGATGCTTAATCAGCTAGAAATGGAAACAGTTGGAAGGCAGAGGCATTTGGTATTCAGGGGACACTGGGTGGTAAAATGTGGTATGAAAACCCAGAAAGTTTCAATTCTTTATTGACCAGTTGAGGGGTGGGTATCAAAGACTAGATGAGAAAGGGGACACAGACGGATAACAAATATAGAAGTTAAGCACTTAGGTTGTTCTACTTCTTTCTTAATTATTGTTTGCAAATACGAAAAGGAATTGAATTGGATACACATATTTATTTGTATTTGTATCTTGCCTTAAACTAATATAAACAAATTAAAAATGAGCTGATTAAAAAAGCAAATAGCAGTGCTTAAAAGGGAAAGGGTGTCTGCTGCTTCAGCCAAAGGGCGTGGTGAAGAGGTTGCTCACCAGTTTTCTAAATTACTTCTTTTAGAAAGAGCTTTGGCAGTTCTGGCATAAATACACATCATGGCCATCACGTTCCAAACTAGAGTGGCCCTTTCTGCACTGGCCCTTACTCTGGATTATATCCCAGAATAGGGACTTGCCATCTCAGATGGCACCTAACGTCAACCTATTGACTTCAAAATCATTCTAGCCATGCTGACCTTTGTGCAGTTGGCAGCTTTGGGTTCCAAACCATCCATTGTCACCAGATCCTTCAGCAGACTTGTTTCCTGGTAGCCTCCTTTCACACCATCCAACTTGAAACTTGCCTGGGGCCTCTCTAGGATCAGCCGGATATTGATGGCAAAGCCAGCCATATCTATGGCAAAGGGCCGGTTAGGGTCGAACACAGTCTTCCATCCCACTACTTTGCCTGCTGGGCTCACTTTTGGGGACTCAAACCTGAGACCCCCGACAAAGGCAACTGGCCATACCGACACTTTCTTTGTGTAGCGCATCTGCTCATCAGAAGAAAAACAAAACTGTGGTGGGAGTATTTCAGTTCTCTTGACTATGCTTTTCCTAGAATTTTGCCTGTACACACGCACATACCCACACAGGTCGTCCCCCGTCCCCCCTTAAGCTCTGGCCTGTATTTTTTGCAGATACCTCTACACGCTCTTCTTTGCTTGCTTGGTCTCGATTTATGAACTGCTCCTCAGCTTATAGTATAAGTTGTTCCACTGATGAAGGATGTGCACGAATATTAATCACATTTTAAATTTGTCCAAGTTTGTCCAAATTCATACATTTGGATTTGAATAGAATGTAGGGACATTTGAAGATTGACATTTGAGTTCAAATTGAATGTTTCTATACATTCGTATGAAGCTTTGTTATATTTGTGAACCTGGAGAGGTGGGAAAGCAGCTGCCCCAATTACATCTCCAACAGATCCAGAGTGGGCTCAATGCGGATTCAGAGTGTGTTCAAAGTGGATTGAGAGCAGATTTGACACGTTTAGAGCAGATATACAGGGGATACTTAGTGGATACGTAGGGGATTCGTAAGGGATCTGAATCAGATTCGTATCGAACATTTGTATCTAATTCAAATCCTACCATATTCAAAGGGGATCAATTCGAACAGATTCAATATGAATTGAACAGGAAAAAAACATTAGTGCACATCCCTAGTTAATTGATCAGGAAGATACCACATATTTGCCAATTGCACATCAAGTATCTGTTTGAGGTGACAGGAAGAATATTATCACCAAGCTAGAATTTTTTTTCATGTACTTTTCTTTACCTAGAATATTAAACAGATTTAAAAAAAAACAGTTAAGATTGATTTGACATTCTGTAACTCCTGGCATGTTAGGCAGCTCCTTCAGTTCACCTATAAAGTCAGAATAGCTCTATAGATGCCCCTAATTTTCTAGAAAGATTCATGCCACTCTTGTGGGACCAGTATTCCAACCCCACACCATCACACGTCACTTCTACTATACTACTTATACCTAAAAAAAATCTTATTTTACCATATCATGGATTCACCTAGCTGCACTGATGGGTTGCAACTCTTCCTGGTTTCAGTCAGATCTTTCTTTTAGCCTTATCAGGAGCATTTGGGACTGAAACAGAATACCTGACATGCAGAACATTCTGCATATACATTGGAAAGGTATCAAGTCTGATTCTATAGCAGAAATGCTGCATGTTCAATCCTCCAGTAATGCTACTATCAAATTTTATACAAAAGTCACAATAAATGAGTTCAGTTCCGCAAGGCTTATACCATATCAATGGTAGACATCTGCAAAAGGAAAAATAGTCCTGGATTTGATGCAACAGGGGGGTTATATTTTATTGTATCTGATCTTTCAATTGCTTACATGACCTATAAAATATGTTGTCTTACTATTGAGATATAGCCCTTCTCATCTGGACATATGACTAAGTGACATTGTCTTTTAACCATCCATAAAACCTGGTGTTCATTTTAAAAAGCTACGAACGTGATAGCGCACCCTGCCAATCTACTTGCATCAGATACTAGGAAGATGAAATCACCACAAAATGGAGTCTCATACCTCTTCAAACAGTTCCAGGCTATAGGTATTATCATCGTCAGCAAAGTACACTACACCCTCTGGTGGTGTAGTACTGAAGCTTTCCCTTAACCAATGTAGTCCAAGATTCCTCTGGAATGTTCCCCTGGGTGTGTGGGATGGAATCCAAGACAGTCCTACTTTTAGACTCTTGGGAGTTTCAATGTTCAGGTGAGTAAAGTTGATTCCTGCCTTCTCCAGCAGGTTGGACACAAGGTTGGTCCTTCTGGGTGAGTCTTCCACTACTACCCAGTGGAGGTTCTGCACGTGGAGGAAAGTGTTGGCCAGTCGAGTTAGCTCAGCCTTCTGTACTGGTCGGGTGTAAGTAGGTGTGATCACAAAGATGGCAGGCAGTGTGTCAGACCATGGGGGAGGCCTAGAATACACATAGCTCCGGATTATTTTTTGAGCTGTCCCAATGGCTGGCTGCCGAGCACAAGAGGGGAGTCCATCCTCCCGTACTAGAGATGTGCTATTGAAGAGCGATTTGGCTGTCACATTTTCATCTGTTTCCTCTAAGACAATGTAAAGACAGAAAACAAAGCATAAAGCACTCAGGATGAATTTGCATGCAAACCTTCTGCCATTCCCTTTTGCATTCTAATTCATCTCCTTTGCTTGTTTAAATTTGATCCATTAAAAAAATGTATGGAAGAACCAAGAGTGAAATTCATGCTGAATATTTACTGTAAAAGATATCACAGTTTGCAAATGTAAAATGTTAGATATCTGAGCTGCAAAAATTTCTCAGACTATCAGACATGGTTAAAGGGCCACCTCTGGGGTGAATTTGAGTTTCAAGGGACGACATAAAATATCAAAAGTCAGCTTACTGTTTCCTGAAGACTCTGAATGTTTGCCCCTTTCCCAGAATGGAAGTAATCACTTCAAGGGTGGAAAGCTATGGAGGCTCCTGTAGCCAGCCTCAGCCTGAAATAGCAACTATGGATGACTGACCAATCAGGGCCATGGAAAGTGGCAGAGGGCCAGCCAATCAGTGGTTAGCCCTCATTGTCACAGAAGGCAAAGTTGAGGAAAGAAGTAAGATAGATACTTTTCCCCCCTGCACCAACAGATGGGGCAATCCTTTGAAAATGTGTGGCAAAAAAGCCCTGTCTGATCACACCTTTAGAGTTCAAATGTTTGATGTTGGGCTCCCTCAGTGGATACAATATGTGGTACAGGAGAAAGATATTCCAAGAGCTTGGAGTTACACTATCAACATTTGGACCTTCTACATGGATGCATTAGCCCAAATGTTGGTGCCTTCAAAGAGAAATACTAAATCTTGCTCACCTCAAGATAATGGGGATTTATTACTTTGAACTTGCCTTCAGAACAAAGGTGATTTGAAGAGCCACATACATCACTTTCTCAGGAGCAAGAATCCAGCACAGACTGTGCTGTTTCTCCTCGATCCCTTCTATTAGCCAAGTTCTAGTGAAATAGGAAGGGGCATGGGAAAAGAGGAAGAAAGAACATAATTTCCTCTTTCCCTTTTCCTTCTCTCCTTTGCTTTCTACATTTACTGCCATGACAGTGAGAATTCAGGATCTTTAAGCCACCTGCTACTGGAAGGCACCCACATGATGTTCTCAGATAGTAAAAGCCTCAGTTTTTGGTCTTGGTGAAACTTGTCAGCATTTCAGAATTTTGGCTTACAGTCTTTGTAGTACCCAAAACACAAATCACTTGACCATCCCAATCAAATACTACTTCCTACTTTCATCCTAGTGCATAAGGTTAGGGTGGATAGCCTCTAGGACAAGACGATAGAGCCTAATACTACAGTGGGAAAGGACAGTAAATCATTGCAGTAATGAACTGGCAGATCCTTATTTCATTTGTGGGAAACATAAGGTGGGACTAATATTATTGAACTTTAGCTCCCGTCAAAGCTAAAGTCCATTATTCAAAGGTGATGGGGTGAGGTCCAGCAACACATGATACATTGAGATTACTCCCTAGAGATAGCTAGCATGAGTTAGTTGCAAATGGAAGCTCCTTCCCTTGCCACTGGATCAAAGGAAGGTCTGCTGGCATCTCCTAAACTTCAAATTGTATTTTTAGTGTAAATACTACTGAGTAGGGATAGGCATGAATGTTTTTTGTATTCAATTCATATTGAATGCAAGAAAACTTACTTCCATTTGAATAGGTCCCTTTCGAACATGGTAGGATTCGTATTGATACGAATGTTCAATTCCATATGAATCCCATATGAATCCCGTATTAAGCTTCATACCAATGTATCAATACATTTTATTTGGATTCAAATGTCAATCTCTGAATGTGCTAAAATGTCTGAATTTGGCTAAATTTATACAAATTTTGAATGTTACAAATATTCATGCACATCCCTGCTACTGAGTACTGTTGGGCCTCTAATATATTTTGAAGGCACTCCTGGTTGATTGATCCATCCATCCATCCATCCATCCATCCATCCATCCATCCATCCATCCATCCATCCATCCATCCATCCATCCATCCATCCATCCACATTTATACCCTGGAATACAACTGCACTAGGACAGCTTGAAAGAATCTAAAATGCAATCATGATACACTATGGTATTGTTATATTTTAAATACCAACTCAGTGATGCTATCCAGAGAGGAGTCCTGCATGGACAGAAATGGTTTTAGCTGTTCTCTGAAAATGCCCAGAGAAAGGGCTTGTGTCTAACTTGTTGGGTTATTTTTTTTCCTCAAAAGGTTGGTACCACTGTGAAGGCCTGCTGATGAATACCTATCCTACTCCGAAAAAAATCACCACTATTCTGAAAGTACGGAAAGTGGCTCTGGTTATGGAATAGACTGGTGACCTCCTGGGAATCACACATCTTGGAGATTTCCTGATTGAAGAATATATGTCATCAGCATTAAAAACTAAATAAGCAATATTACAGTTAAACAGTTCTGCAGCACTAAGCACCCGTGATAATCTTTTCCTCACTTTTGTCCTGCTATGCACTGTTTTTCCTCATAACTATATTGTTATGAAAAAGTTGCAGAAGAATTAGAAGAATGGGCTTCTGCACTTACTTCTCAAAAGGCTGAGATAGCGGGTTGTTGGATACTGATGCCACAAAGTTAGAAGAAGGCCCCATGGCAAAGCAATTAGAAGTGTAGTGAGAAGGTTACGTCTCCTCAGCATGCTGCAGAGAACTTCCAGTGCTTGGGCATCTCCCTATATTCCACAACAAAGCAAGAAGAAGGTTACAGAAAAAGTCAGGAACATCATGCTATCATCAGAGCACTTGTGCGGCAATTGCTTTGACTGTGATCCATTATGTCATCAACTTCTTGCATTTTCCGAAGGAACATACTCTTTTAGATTTAGTATATCCAAAGAATTATAAAGGAAGCCGGTTTGGTCTAATCATTGACCAAAGAAATAGCATTTATGGGGAGATTAACCCACCCACTTCTCTCCCTATGGGACTTTAGCACTTTTTCAACAGGTTGAATGGAAGCCTATTTTGACTCTACCACCATTACAATTTTTTAAATCTGTTTACTATTGCGACATGTCCTAGGACTCTTGGGTAAAGAGTGGGATATCAATACTCTAATCCATCAATCCACCCACCACACCCACCCATCAAAATGTGTTTCCAGCACTTTGCAAAAATTTGATCTGGGGGCTTTTCACACTTCACTTCCATGAGATTCTATCCCATGGAAGTTAACTATAGGGATGGTGGCTGGCATTCACATTGTGAGCACTGTCCCATCCCAAACTTAACCCAAACTTAGCTACCAGTAAGTCCCACTGAAGTGTGGACAGTCCCATCCAAGACTGACTGCGCAGCCACAGCCGCCCTGTGCTGCCCACTTGCAACATTCAAATAGAATGTCATGTGAATGTTGTGTCCGGGGAGTTTTACTACTCCATAGCAATGAATGATCAGATGACTCTGGGCTGTTCTGGGATGGAGGCAAAACCGTGGTATGTGGATGCTGTGTCCCAGAGTATCCTGAGTCATCCTGACTGCTAGGTCTTTCCTTTGGACACAATTGACTTATACTGGTAGACTAGGGCTGTATTCAGACATAACAAAAGGGGTGCCTCAGAGGTGCCTCAGTGAGACAGTGTGTGGCCCTCAAGCTTTCAGGTTTTCTCTAATCATCCTTTTCCAGCACAGAATATTAATGGGAGGAGGAAGGGGCAGACTTATATGTGAACAATCCTACCTCAAAGCATTCTCTGAGGCACCTCAGAGGTGTTTTTTCTTTTTGCTGTGCCTCCAGACACTCTTAGAACTTCAGAGTCACAGCATTGCCACTGAACTACATGACCGAAAATGGGATGATCAACCATCCCACCATAAGCAGTGCAACAGTAGCAGAAAAACTTCAAAGGATTAATCAGCAGCTTTTTACTGTGGACTTTCCCTGGAATTCTGCTCTGTTGCTGTAAAGGATTAATTATCCTACCTGGACAAGGGGAAGCAGCTACAGAGTCATGACAAAGCTTCCAGTTGTCCCGCCTATCCAATGGGAAGTGGCTGCACAGGTCCTGTGAAGTTTTAAGGTTGTCTGGAGGCACCCTTTGTGAGCCATGTTCCTATGTTATTCAACCTTAGGTTTTTTTTGGGGGGGGGGGTAAAGAGGTGGCTTAGAAATGGCTTAGAGATGGTTTACGGGTTTTGAACCACTGCTTTTGCTACTGAAACATAAGTCATTCTGCAAGTCAGAGATCATAGGAGCTTAGAGGTTGATCAAATAAATATCAGGAATTTTAGACATTTTATTGTTTACCATCGTTTCAGCTATCATCTCTTCTCCTTTGAAAAATACAGCACACTATCTGGGATAGAAAATTATGAAAGTTAATTTCTTAAGAATCCCTAAAAACCATTTGAAAAGAGCTTTCATTTATGGTAGCTACTATATTCTATGCGCTCACACCACAATTTGTTATACTAAACACTGTTTGGTATTTTAAAAGCAAGCGTCTGAGGTTTGTTGTTGTTACTGGGTTATCAATAATGCTTTCTGCTCAAGTAATTCAATTCTTATTTAATATCTGAAAAATACCTGGCAGAAGCTGTAAGGAATACACACACATTCAGATTAATACAACCAACTCACGTAGTTTCCAAAACTACTAAGTGTGAGAACTGTTCTATAAGAAGCATCTTATTTGTCAAGACAAAAACAGGAAGAAAGTGTTCTAAAACCATGGTTGGGGATGCAAACAAGGTAGGACAGGAATCCAGTTTGGCTAATACCTTTATCAGGCCCTTTCTGCACTGGGCCTTGTTCTGGATCATATCTCAGAGTAGGAACCTACCATCTGCATGCTTGTGCAGGCTATGGCAGGCCCTGGATGGGACCTGCCATAGTGTGCACCAGCATGAGAATGCCAGATCCCTATTTATCATATAATCCAAAATAAGGCCCAGTACAGATGTGGCCTCAGAAAAGTCAGGACAGATATAGCTTGTTGTTGACTTGGACACTCAAGGCCACAAATTTGGATGTCTTCAGAAGAGGTTTGTACAAATTCATGGAAGACAGGGCCAGCATAAGTTGTTGCCTATGATGGCTTTGGGACTTTAGGGAGACAGACATGGTTGGGGTATGCCTTTTAAAGATTGCCAATGGAAAGGCGTGCAAGTAGGGCAAGTATGTACTTATGGTGTATTTTTGAACTGTCATATGCCTCTGGTTGCTTCTATGAGATCAGGTTTGGGGGCTGATAGGCCACATATCTGATTCAGTGGAGCATTCCATATGTTCTTATGAGCTAACAACAATACACATGTGTACTTTAATATACATGTACACCATGTAGTTTTGCAGAAGGAGGTGGGAAGAAGCAGGGATGTCACTGACTATGCCAAACCATGCTTTGGTCCAGCTTAAGACATGGATCAGAACAAAGACAAGGTGACACCTCTTTCCTCCCCTGCTGCATACTCATT
Source organism: Aspidoscelis tigris stejnegeri (assembly GCA_023333525.1). Lineage (NCBI taxonomy): Eukaryota > Metazoa > Chordata > Lepidosauria > Squamata > Teiidae > Aspidoscelis > Aspidoscelis tigris. Next base: position 246,520,617 of record JALMGA010000001.1, on the reverse strand, counting down.
ATAGTTTCGTCTTTCAGTGTAAGTTCAGTTGCCTTGGTTTGCACTGCCAAATGCTTAGATAATTTTTGGAAAAACTGAATATCTGTTGCTTCATTCAGTTCCATCAAAGGTACCAGATTACAGAATCCCTTAAACAGCCAAAGGTTGAAAGTAAAAGCAACAGTCAGTAATCCATCCAAGTTTAACTTGAACTAAGCCTATTTGAAAAGGGCTGATAGATTCAAACCAAACCAATGGTGTTTGTTCGAACTGGATTGAGCTGAACAGTACAATCTGAACCATTTCAAATTGACTTTTTTTTTAAAAAAAGGACAACAATTGTGGAAATGTCAAGTTGTGTGCAATTATGCATAGTCTTAGGAAAGATCTACATAACTGCACAATTGTGCACTTCTTTTTAAATGTCCAATCAGTCTGCAAACTATACAAGATTCAATCTGTCAAGCTTGTTTAACCTGGTTCTAGAGCAAACCAAATTCAGTGTGGTTCAGTTCAATAATTCAAATCAAACCCTCAAATTTGAGTTCAAGAACATCTCTACCCCAATCTTGTAAGTTACAATAACCTTACAATTTTAAGGGATAACCATACAATGTCCTAAACTATACATCCTTATTCACAACCTTAATTCAGCAAAAGAAAGTCTGCTTTTTGTGCTCCCTGCCAACTGAAGTACACAAGGGAAAGGGCCTTCTCAGCGGTGGCATCCAGGCTTTGCAACAGCTTCTGCTTGGTTCTAAGTTTGTATGCCACATGCTAGAAGTCACTATCACGACTTCCAACAGACCATCCAGTGCCTGCCCTCCTAACAGTAGCTGGGCACTATAAGGTTGCTGGAAATGTGCAATGGGCCGAGTGAGTATTACAGTCTTAAAAGCAATAAGTGGTAGCAAACATTCAAACAGTAAACCAAAACAGGTTTATTGAAAAACACACACAAAAAGGTAAAAGAGAAAAGTAGTAAGTTCAGAGATTGATAGATAAAAGTTCAAAAGTCCCTGGAAGTTGCAAGCTTCCTAGAATAACAGCTTTCCTAGCTCAAAGGAAAAATAGTTTGCCTTTTAAAAAGTCAAACCTCTCAACTACTCTGCCTGACTAGCCCTGCCTCAGCTCAAGCCTTGTCAGTGAGATACAACGTTGCCTGGGTGTTCACAAGGCCCAGTCCATCCTCGCTTGACCGAAATCCCCCAGTTCTGGTCAATCCTTGGCAAAGAGTCCTTCAGAGCAAGACCCCCCACGGTCAGTCTCCTTCACCCCTTGCCCCCCCCCGAGAAAAGACCTTTCCGGTCAATTCCCCCTCAGAGAAAAGACCCAGTCAGCTGAATTCTCTGTCAATTATACCCTTCCATCCCTAGCATCCCGACTGGCTGTTGCCACTAGCAACTGAGGGATGTCAATCAAGCCTCCAGGATCCTGGGCTGGTTTTCCCTCCAATTTGTCAGCAGCCAATCAATGCAACAGGGCCCGGGCAATGTTTCCCGCCCTTTCTGCTGCTTGCAGCAAAGGCTTGCAAGGCAGCCAGGAATGCAGTTTGCCAAAAGGGCCAAAGCTATATTGCTGCTCTTTTCAGCCTGCAGCCTGAATCCTTCACAATCAGTCTGTCTGTTCTCATTTTAATTGTCTTATTTTACTTTTATTTATTTTTATCCTACCCTATACACAAAGGTCTCAGGGTGGGTTACAACATTAAAAACCAGTGAACATAAAAAATGAGCATATTAAAAACAGAATAATGCCTGGACGTGGGGAGGAAAAGCCATTTCCTTTTTAGCCAAAGGCCAGGACGAAGAGATATATCTTCACAACTCTCCTGAATGCATAAAATGAAGGTGCCTGACACATCTCAGGAGGAAGACCATTCTGGAAGCCACCACTGAAGAGGCCGTATCCTGGGTGCCTATCCCTTTTGCTGCTGAGGATGGTGGTACAACCAGGAGGGCCTCCCCTGCAGATCTTAGGGCATGGCCAGGTCAATATGGAAGAAGACATTCCTTAAAATATCCTTATGTTATTTAATTACATTGTTTTAAATACTGTTTATATATATGAGGTTTTTTTTGTACATTTTAATCTATTTTTATTGTGAGGAATCCATAGAACCTGTGGTTATTGGAAAAAAATTAGTAAGTACATAAATAAATAAGTATAGCAAAATAATTATATAACAATACAATTTCAGAAGTTTAGAGACAATCAGCCTGACTTGAGATGGGGAGAAACAGTTTTGCTTTGTTTTTTAAAAGAATCTGTCATGGGCCTCACACTATTGAGATCTTCACTTGCACACCTATGCAAATTATGTTATTTTGCCAATTAAGATACTCAGATTAGTAAGGGGAGAATTTAGAATATCGCAAGCCTATATGTGTGCTCTTATGGGAACCAGTTTGTAAGATACAGAGGTTGCTATACCTGTAACTTTTTTTAAAAGAAACAGACTTTCCATATTGCCTAGCAACAGGATAACAGGTATAGTATATAAGCATGGAGTATCAGAATGTAATCCTGATAGTCGACAGTCCCTTTCCAAAACTGCAGTTTTCAGTTAATTTTCAAGTGCATTTTTATGAAGGCTGTAATAGCTAGAGCAATGATTCCACATGAGTGACTGATGGCATTTTGAAATTCAGGAGAAATCGCCATTTATAATAACTAAACTCCCTTCCAAGGTGCATACCCTTCTACCTTACTGCAAATGACTCACCAGTTATCTGTTACAGCAGGGAGCATGCCTTGGTACCAGTGGGTTTGGGGAACAGGGGTTGGCTGGCAGATTTTTAGGCTCCTGGCCTTCCTGGCATCTGTAGTGATTTGGTATCTTCCGAGATTCTCCTCAGGTGCAAAGCAATCACATTTTGTACTTCCTGGCTGAATTTTGTCCACATTCCTGTCTGTCTGTCAAGTTGTGGATGTACTTCCTCCGGACGTCTAAGGAGACATAATTCTCATTAGCCACAGAAGTTAAGGTTTCCCACAAGTTTATAAGAATGATTCCTCATGATTTTTATTAAAAAACAAACAAACATACATTTTTGTTGTTAGTAAAGGCAGTTCTCCAGCCAAATCAGTGGTACTTTTTTTTGCTCTACCTCATTCCAAAGCATAGCTAGAATGATGATGATGATATTTATTGCATAGGTCCTTGTCAACACTAGGTAAAAAGCATATTACTATTCCCTCAGTCTTGCATGCAAAATTTGCACAATACTGCATACAAGGTATTGTCCTTGTACGCTGTGGCATTACATGCCTGACTCATGTTTTATGTGTCATCTATTAAGTCTTCTCAGTCAACAGCAACCTGCAAAGTGGGGAGCTTTCCATACCCTTCTGGCTTCTCCCTTCTGTACTCTGGTGCAGGCTAGAGGAGCCATCAATCCTGCTTGTACGTTCCATTTAAACTGGATGGAGCGTAGCCCAGTCTAAGTGACCCCAAATGGCCACCTAAATTGGGAGATCTTGATCGAACTTGGTTCAGGTCTGTTGCCACTCCAATTAGTGCTTTTTTCAGAAGCTCTCTAATGGCACAGAGCCAACCCAAAGTCACATGGAATCATTATAGTAATACTTTCAATATAAAATGCACCTTTTCCCTTTTTAATTTCTTTTCACGTGCAACCATACACATATTTCATTACAACAACCAACATTTCCATTATATAATGCATTGCCCCTCCCCTTCCTCTTCCCTTGCATTCACATACAGGGCACATCCCCATGGGGCTGCCCCTGATGGGCTGTGGCTTTGGGGCAGCCTTAATGCAAATTAAGATTCGCATCAAGGAGTCCCCATGGCAATGGAGGACAGGGCGGGTTCAAAGGGAACCCACGCGTCCCCATGAAAACTGCAGCAAATCCCTGCATCGGGGTGCCACTGTTTTCTCTACCCCCCCTTACCTGAGTGCTTAATTGCCCAGGTAAGGGGTTGATTTACTGCAAACACTCACCTGACAGCTGCTCTGCAATCAACTGAGCAACTGTCAGGGGGTTATAGCAGCTCTCATGTGCACAAGCAGAGCTCCGCTAATGATTAAAAGAGAGACGCGAGCACAGAGCTAATTAATGTGCACCTCTTTCCAAGACTCAGAGCTGCCTGTTACCTCCAGCCTTGAAAGAGGTACATATTAATGAGCTCCTTGCAGGGAGGCTGACTCATCTGAGCTCATAGGCGTTGGGAAGCAAATTAGCTACCTGTTATCTCCCAGCCTTGGAAAGGGGTGTATATTAATTAGCTCCGTTCTCGTGTCTCTTTTTATTAGTGGAGCTCTGCTTGTGCGCATGAGAGCTGCTATAACCCCCTGATTGCAGGGGAGCTGTCAGGTTACCTGGGCAATCCCAGCATTAGCAGCAGGGACAGCGAAACCCCGCCCGCTAATGCTGTGATTGTAACCCGGGAGTGTCCCCATGTCCCTAGGATAACCCGTTCTGTAATATGGGGTGAGAACAGTTATCAAGTGGGTTTTTTTTTTACTTCAATTTGGAGGATTTGGTCCCTCATGTAGCCTGACTTAGGGCTTTGCATGGGGACTCTGCGAGGTGGACTCACGTTCGCCTCGCAGTATCCTCACCATGGGGACACCCACAGAATCATATTTCATTTTGAAATAGCTGGCACATTGCTTCAAATTCTTTATCTATCCTTTCACTCCCCCCTCTTTTTGTTTAATATATTCTATAACTTGAGACCACTTTTGTTTCCCTATCTTTTTCCCTTCCTGTACATAATTCCCTTCATTCATTTAAAATTTCAAACTTCATTTGACCCATTACATAATGAATATTGCACTTTGCAGAGTCTTTCCAACCCCATATGATTACCAACTGAGCTGCCTGAATTAACTGCACCATTATGTTGTTGTTCTTTTGATTTAAGATTTATTCCTTTCAATATTGCCAAGACACCTTTCTTTGTTCCATTCTATTTTTCCTTACTTATTTCTCCTGCTATCTTTCCCCAGGAGCTTTGAACCTTTTCATATTCTGATCATAGGCATCAATATGCCCCTTCCTTTTTTTCACAGTGCCAACACATTGGACATGGTCTTATGGCATTTATGTATACATTTCATTCTATTTCCTTTATTGTAATGTATTTAATTTTTAAAAATGCTATTAATGTATTGTTTAATTTGACCAATATTTAATTCCAGTTCCCCTTGCCACATTCTTATTATGGCATCTTTTAAATTCACCTGCAATCATGATGTGAAGGGTGATAACTGATAAGAAGATAAGATAAGGAAGATTCAGGAGTTGTATGTGCTAAATAATCAATAGATGCTGCTGTTTTAGAAGCAATATGATATCTGAGCTAGTAACTGCATTGAGAGAATTAAGGTAGCTGAAATGTTATGCCTAGAGTGTTGATATGCTGAAATGTTGTTGTAAGGGCAGAGCTAACTTGTGCGATTGCCCCTCCTTCTTATAAAAGTTGGAGTTTCCTTTGTTCTGGAGAGTCATCAGAGAGTCATCAGAGTCATGAGAAACATCAGAGACATCAGGGACAGGGATGGACAGGAAGAACTTATTCCCCTGTGCCCATTTGCATGCAAATAAAGACCCTCTTTCTGAATATTCCTTTGATTATTGATTCCTTGCGTGATAGAGTTAATATGCGTAAACTTGACTGTAACAATGATATAGCCTTATATATTTCCCTTACTATTCCTTTTCCTCTATCTTCCTTTTTATTATCTCGTCAAATTTATTTTCATTTACTCTTATACGTTTTCCTTCTTTTCTTTCAATATACACCCTTGCTGCTCTTGCTTGTAGCCAACTCATCTCTCCCAATTCTTTTTCAACATTTCTTCTATATGAGGCTCACTATTTTTGTCTTATTTTTGTCTTTTATTCATTTGTAATATAGTACACATTTCTGAGTTACCTTTTGCCATTTTTACACCATTTCTGCCAAGTCAGTAGAATTACCAAACCAGATCCATAACATTTTGATGACATATTTTTCTCTATCTTCCAAAATATTACCGGCTTAATATTAAGTCCATTGGCTTCTTCTCCCATCTCTTATCTAAATTATATTGCAATTCCAATAATCTTCCAATCTGAAATGAATCATAATACTTTTTCAGGTTTGGAGCTTCTGGGTTGGTGCAGTCTGAACTTGTGCCTTCATGTAGATGGTGCAGTTCCAGACCACACTGTGTCACGTTCTGGACTAGCAGGAAGTGCAGGAAGGCCCTAGATGTGTTTATTAGCTAAATGCAAAACGGTGGATATGTGTTCTTTTGTGTTTTGCCATTTATATATGCATGGGCAGGTATTAAATTTTTGATCGCGAGAATCAGAGCACTTTCATAAGGTGTAACCACACTGCATATCTTTGCCAGGAGATGTCCAGTTCTTCAGGTCTGTTCCAAACTCACAAACTAGATTCCATTATCTCTTATACTCTAGGTAACTATGGTCTTTTCTGCACTGGGTTTTATTCTGGGGGTGATTCTGGACTTCCCTTCCTGTCCTGTGGATGGGAAAGGTGTGCGATTAACTAATGTTGACTAGTGCAAGCACTTTGAGCGCCAGTCTATTACAGTCCAGCCCGCACATGATCAATCACTTACCTGTGTTCGATCGTGCTGCCGCTCTTCCACAGGGCACCGCCATCTTGAGTGTTGCACCCTGCACAACTGCGTGTGCCTCAGCGCTGCTGCTACGGCAACAGTGACTCAGGTCATGTGAGCTACCAGCACACTTGCATGACAGCTCTGATGTGCAGATGGTCACATCCTCTGCCAGCCGGAGTGCAGATGGTCACTGGCTGGATGTGTAAGGTAAGTTCCCAATCGCGAATAGGGAGGGTTGGTTTGCTTGTGCTGCATGATATCATGCACCACCGCTAGTTTACAATTAAGCAACATCTGGGCAGGTAGGGGGTGCTTGTAGGCTGTAAGCACCTCCTGTAAATGTAGATGCACCTGCCCAGATGTTGTCTAATTGTAAACTATGGGCCGAAGTGTGAATTGGCACCAGATTAGATCTCAGAATAGGGACCTTCCATCCACACGCTAGTGCAGATTATGGCAGGCCCCACCTAGGGCTTGCTGTTGTCTTTACTAGCATGAGGATGGCAGGTCCCTATTCTGAGATATACTCTGTAATAAGACTCAGTGCAGAAAGGGTCTAAGTCCCTTGCTCCATCTGGAAAGAGAGATTTAACAATAGTATTGTGAAAAACCAAAATAACTTTTGTTAAGATTTTGAAAAACTAAGTAGGGTTTGTCATCTAATAAAAGATGAAAGGGAAATAATTATTGTAAATTAGACACCGGAAAGTGCAGCAAATGATGGAAGTGCTAAATGGAACAGGGTTAGGATCCACAGCTGGCAGAAGGAAGTGCTTTCATATGTGCACACTCAAATACATCAGGAACAAAAGAAATTTCAACCATGATATAATGTGTCTCATTACCAGATGCAGAGGGCAAAGCAGTTAATAGTGAAGCAGAGAAAGTGGTTGTGTTCAAAACAGTTTCTCAGATTAATTATGGAAAGAAGTGGGATGGTGCATTCATGAAGCATAATGATAATGAACCTGCTTCCTGTTCAAATTGTATCAAGGGAGCATTGTTATATGCAGGGGCAAACAAATTTAAATGAGCAGGCCTAGATAAGAGCCAGATTCTGCAATTTCCACATACAACAACCTCACAAAAAAGAAAAGCTAATATAGTATTTTGCCCAGTCCTGTTGATTTGTTTCTTCTATCACTGGGACCAAACTATTCGCTTGCATTAAAATATCAACTAAAGCAATCCCTGTGATAAAAGCAGTATAAGATTCATGAAATGGATACATAAGATGAGACAGCAGCTGCTGTTCTTTAGATCTGTTATGTTCTGAAGGCTGCTTCCAAAATCCCATATAGCCACTGTTTTGAAAATATATTTATCATGTAAGCAGAATTCCCAGAGAGCCAGGATTGGTATTAAAATATTAGAAATACATCCCTGAAAAAGAGGAAGGTTTTGCTATAAAGTCTGCAAGTGCTAATTTATGTGTAGAGATGCATGTCGAGAAATAATTATAAATCTTTAAATAGAAATGTTTTTCACTGTAACACAAGATTGGGACCATGCTGCACTTGCGGGGAGTAAAGCAGTTCCAGGCTGGAGTAGTCTACCTGGTCTGAAACAAAACCATCCATACTTGAATGGCCTATTCCAGGACAAGACCTGCATGACCTGCATGGGGGCTCTGATGACCAGGAAGTAAAGTTTGTGATCTCAGAGCCCTAGGGGGATCCATTTAAGTTGCACTGTTTGGTGCTACGTCCTGCTACAGTGGCCCACAGAGGCATGAATATTTCCATACACCTTCTTGGCTGGTCTAACAGCCCCCTGCTAGTAGAGCTGTATAAACAGGTCTACCAGCTTCCAATCTGGGGGCCAATGTGGATGCAGCAGTCTACCAGCAGGATGTCCTCTCTAACCTGTACTGGAGTGGAGAATAGAGAGCCCCAGAAGGGGCCATATGGAGTGCTAGCCCATTCTAAGGGTAAGTGCAGAAAGGGTCAAGGTAATTTATATGTCTGATATCCAGACGTTAACTGTGACAGGTCTCACACATTTATTGTAACTGAATGTTACTGTGTACTGAGGGTGTAGTTGATTGCATATAATTGTACCCATTCAGCATGTGGCCTACTCCCAAGGGTGAAATCTTCTCCCAGGAGGCATCCTTTTGTAGAGTGGTAAGAAAACCTCTCTCTAAAAAGGATCATGGGCCTGGTTCACTCCTGTGGCTATTGTATGGGGATCCAGTAGCTACTGGAGTGACCTACCTCCACAGTTGCTACCCGCTACCATTACATAAAGTACCAAGACTGTCAGGCCTCTGGGGACATTTCTGCCTCTAGTTAAAAACATTGATGCTGGGGAACTTTTGTCCTCCAGCCTTCACGCTGGCAAAGGCTGGGCCACACAAGCTGAATAGAAGGTCCTCCTCCCCCACTCCTGGGTGAATTGCTTCCATGCTTCCCTCTGCCTGTGCAGACCTTGCCTATTATTGGGCTATTTGTAGGCCCCTAAGTTTTTTAAATTTTTGACTGGACTTAGAATTGCCAGCCTTTAAAAGAAAAGATTCCTTGAAAAAGCCGTTTTTTCTCTATATTGAGGTCATTTCACCTTTCTAAACTGCAGAGCATGGAAGGCCATAGATTGGGAATATAGGGCAAAAAAAGTGGAGCAGCATCATGGTTACAAAGGCTCCCTTTCACCAACACAGACTAGGCCCCAGTGCACAAGGGTCAGGGACCTAGTATGAGTAGGCAGGCAAAACTGAGGTTTTCAGTTCTACTACTGTCAGGCCTCCATCATTTTTACCCTGGGCGAACAAAGCAGTAAAGCTACATCTAGACAAAAGGAGGAAAATTAAGTCTCAAGCAATCCTACAATGACTAAATCAAATAATGATGAGTTAGAAAGGACCACAAAGGTCATTTAGTCAATTCCTCTGCTTGGTGCAGGAGGCAGGTACATAATCGCTGGCAGGTAACCATCCAGCTTTCTCTTCAACTTTTCTTGAAAACTTCCAGTGAAGGGATTCTTGCAATAAGAGAGTTGCTGTAGTTTTTTCCATTGTTTAACAGCTCTTAGAATCAGGAATTTGTTCCTAATGTCCAGTCTGAATCTGTGAAGTTGATCCCTAGGAAAAGAGCGGTAGCCTTCTCCTAGAAGTTGTCATCTAGAGGAGTGGAGGAAAAGCTGCAACCTTCTGCAGCCTACTATCTTTTGCTGAGGTTATACATTTAATAAGTTTAATAACATATTAAGTTACAGGATGGGATAAAAATGTAGATAATTTTTTTCTCACCTGGATTACTTCTTCTCCCTTAACTTTACTCTCTCCCCTTTCAGTCACCCTGATTTCTCTTTCTATGACGTGATACTTGCCTGCTGTCAAATGTTTTCCTCCACTCTCTTCTGTTAAAGAGCAACAGCATAAACCTCAAAAGGAGATCGGCTCCTCCAACCATTTAAACAGAAGGCAGAGCCCCCAAACAATCATTCCTAACCGGCGTTCTAGGAGCATAGCATGGTCTGAAAAGCCACAAAAAGATACGGAAGCATCGATCAGTGGGGTGTATTGACCACAAGATTTGAGTCAGTTTTGGATTTCATTCTCAATAAAAATAGTTGTGGAGCTCCTGCGTTTTTAATAGTTCAGCATCAGAAGAAATTTCAGCAGGTGTAGTTTGTAATGCAAGCAAAACCTGCTGAAATCTCTTCTTTCAGGCAGCTGTGAAAGGCATAAGAACCCTGTCCTCCTCTCCACATGGTAACTCAGCTTTTAACCTACTCTAATTCAGCTTATATCAATCTGGAAGATGGCCTGATCTGGTTTAGGGGTATTCTCTCTTCTGCATTCATTTCTGAAATTAATTTAAAAGGCTGTAAGTATTTTTACTTTTAACAAAAGTAGATGAAATTTGCTGGCATATTGGTTTGTCCAGGGTGAATAAAGTCTGCAAACTTACACATAAATTGCTCTGGGAGCATTTGTACCAAATGCCTCTATAATGGTTTCTTATTACTGATTATAAAGTCTAAAGATATAAAGACTGTTCCAAGCAATGTTGCTTTTTGCAGTCATGGTATTGCTATTCTATCTGTTCTTATGTCATCCAAATATTTCTTGAGCTTTTTGATCTTGCTTCTAATGCACCAGGAGGGACTAAAACTACTGTTGTCTTTTTCTCTCCCAGAGGCAGAAGAATGCAATCGGTAAATCTCAGTATATTGTGATTTTCTCCAGTTTTTTCTCCCCTATCCCACTGTCTCCTTGGACAGCAACATCTGTTATTGTAGTTTTACTTTTTGGCAGCCATAATAATGTCAGATATGTAACAAGCCAACTGTTCATGTGCTCAAATTTTAAAATCCAATAATTTTTTAAAGTTCACTACTTTTGATATTTCTTTTTTCTGATTTACTGCCAAGCTGTAATTTTTCACATAAGCTCTAATGTAACACTGCTACAACTTGTGGCACTAAGAACTTAAAAAGAGACCTACTGGAATGGGCCACAGCCCATTTAGTTTGGCATCCTTAAGCAGAAGACAAAGGCAAAACCTTCACCTGCTCTCAACTTCCTGCAATTGGCCTTGAAGGGCATCCTGCCTGTTTCTCCAACCTGGAGGCAAAACCTGGACATCTATTCTAGAGTCTTTGAAACATCTGATTTCCATGAATTTGTCCAATTCTTTCTTAAAGCTATCCAGGCTGGTTGCTGGTTAGTACCTGCTCCCTCTCTTCCTTTTTCTTCTATAAAATGAATTGAAAGCAGAGAAAGTTTCTAGCAAAACCCCACACAAACATTAGAATATCATTAATTCAAGCAGGATAAGTTAGTGAAGATAGTTAAAACTGGAGGAAGGTTTGGGCCTTTCTGCACTTGTACTGATCTGAATCAAAAGGTCTTGCCATTATCAGGATCAAGTGATCCATTCTATTTGAACTGGAGTAAGCCATCCACATGGGACTCCAAAACCTCCAATGGTCAGGAATAAAATTTCCTAGCCTCAGGGGTGCCTATTATGGTAGTGTGCCCGGTTGTGCCACCAAAATGGGTCTCCTGAGGTAAACCACACCATGGAGACATGGCTTCTGGTGCAGGCAGAGTGTACCACTGTGGGGCGGAGCCTCCCTTAAACCAGACTACTGTGAAGAAGGGAGGTCAGTAGTTTTCTTCTGGATCTGGAATGACGATAAGGTAGAAGCACCCTTTGAAGTTCTAAAAAAAGTATTTGTATTTCTTTATACAAATAGTTACTTCTGCTCTCTTTCCTTTTTGTTAAATACCATTGAGTTAGGGTTAATTCTTGGTAAGTACACGGACTGCATCCATGCAGTTTCTGTCAGACACATGAGATGTTTGCCATTATCTACTTCTGAAGAGATGCTGGGATTGAACTTTTGCCCACCTGTTTTGCAAGCAGTTACTCTACCACTGAGCTCAGTCCTCCCACTTATCTTTTCTTTGTGTGAGATTTCAGGTCTGTTTTCCACTTATCTGATGGACCAATTCTGTTCGCTCACTGGGCAAATGTATTCTCAATGGGAGAGCCATCCAGCTATGTCATATGCTTACTAGGAGCAGCTAGATTGCCCCTGGATGCTGCGTCTGGACCATCTTCTAGGCATGGGTGTAGCCATCAGGTGCAGAATCCAAATTCCCATGGAAACATTTACTAGATGTTGCCCTGGAGCATTGCCTTGCTAATCAGGCCAGCCCCAGCCTGGTCATTTGCTCTACCATCACTTCATGTTGAGCACTTGTACAGATGGCCACTGCCTATCTGGATCCTTCATGGCAAGTGTGAACACTCTCTGCCTCTAATGCAGCATCCTTTATTTGCCTAGACCTGCTTCTGCATTCACTGGCCATATGACTGATGCTTTCAATATGCTGTATTCAAGATGCAACTAGTTTTCAATTATACACGCCTGTGATTAATTTCAGCCATCAATCTTCCTCCCTCCCTTCCCTTTTCTTTGGAAATATCTAGAACAGAGCTTCAAAATTTAAAGTTTGAGCTTCAAGTCTTCAAAGAGAAACCCTGCATTTTGGCATAATACCTCTTACAGCTGAAATAAGCCATCTGTAATGATTTACATGAGTAGTATGTTCATATGCCCAATTCAAGTTGTTAACTCTGACTTATAAGGCCCTAAATGACTTGGGCCCCAAATATCTAAAGGAATGCCTTCTCTCATATCAACCTGTCTGTGCCTTAATATCTGGAGGGGAGGCCCTATGGGTTGTCCTACCGCCTTCAGTAGTGAGGCAGGTGGGCACCTGGGAGAGGGCCTTCTCAGTAATGGCCCCCAGGCTATGGTATAGTCTCCCCTTTGAGGTGCGTCAGGCTCCTCTAATTAGGTTCAGGAAGGTGGTGAAGATGCACCCCCTCACTCAGGCAAACACTACTGTTTGCATTGTTTTTTAACATGTTGAATTTTAAATGTTGTGATGGTTATTATTGTTTTTATATTGTTTATATATATATGCTGGATTTTAAAGGTTGTTACCTGCCCTGAGAACTTCGCGTATAGGGTGGGATAGAAATAGAAATGATAAATAAATAAAAATTATATGATGTCATAAAGATAGAAAGATTATTGGGAAATCTAACATGCTTCCAATATTTACTGACACTGTTTCCCTTCGTCCCTGACCATCGACCATGTTCACTGGGGCTGATAGGAGAGTTAAAAAAAATGGAGGGCATCAAGTTTCTTGATTTCAAGATTAAGCTATGTGTGCTTTCTGGATTTTGTTGGACAGCAACTTCTCTGAACCCTAGCCAGTCTACTCATTAACAAAGAATGATGGGAATTGTAGTTGAAAGCCAAGGGCTTGGTCACTCTGATCTAGCCTAATTTTTCAACTTTCTATTCTGTTTTTCTTTTTAACCACAAATCCACTTTTTTGTGTTTTGTTGTATTCTCATTTAACTGAATCTGATTAAGAGTTCTGGTTTGCCACATCTTTGTGCCTTTTTAGGTAATCCAGTAAGAGAATATTTCACCACAGTGAACTTTGGAGTGTTGCATTCCTGCTGATTTTTTTAAAAAAATATTTTATATTTCAAATTAAAAAAGCCTAAACAAAAAGGTGCCAAAGGATCTCTGTTTATACTGTATGTCAGTGAAGATTAATCTCACTGTAGTCTTTTTTCAGGACCTCAGCAAGATGAAGACTTCGCAGAAGGCTGCAGCTCAGTGGCTAAGCATTTGCCTTTCTTGCAGAGTTTCATATTTTTAATAACATTTTATGAAATGTACTCTTCAGTTTTTATTGTATATATTGTATTTTTTCTTGTAAACCAAGATTGTTTTAGTGACCTCAGTTTTTGTGTGTTTTATATACTGAGTTTATTGTAACCCTAACCCTGAGACCTTAGGGTATAGGATAGGACAGAAATACAAATAAATAAGGAAAGAAATAAGATTTTACCATAAGAAGCAACACAGAAATATATTTAATAAACAAAACAAATAAGCTCCAACATTTTCAAGCAGTACAGAAAAAAATAAATCGTGCAGAATCACAGTTCACCAGTGCACAGAATACTGATCCAGGTGGACTAGATGTTTGATTCAGTATAAAGCACTTTTATATGTTCTTATATGCTAGTGTTAAGTATATAAAATGATTTGTGGTTTTTAATAAAATCCTTTTCAGAAAAGTCTTTAAAAAGTCTTTTACTAAAAACCTGGTGTACTTCTGCACTTAGGTAAATTGCAAAGGACCATCTGCTATGTTTTCTAGCTGCATTAACTTATGCACCAAACCCAGTTTCAGTAATTACTCACACGTGATAGTGGCCTACAATGCTCCCAAATGCTATTGAGCATGAACAGTTATTAAAATATTAATTATGAACACTCCTTTTCGATCTAGAAACTCGCAAAACCTAGGATTCTACCCAAGTTCAATCTTTACTTACACTACCCATACCAACCATGCTACATTTCCCATCTCCGCATGAAATATCTTGCTACAAGATTTAGAGAAATTAGGGTTATAGTTTCCCCCTTCCACCTAGGAGAAATTAATACAGACCTCCCAAAAGTTCCAACAGGCAGGTACAAGAACCACTGAGATCCGCTGTATGCAGACCTGCTCTAGCTGAGATCAAAGAGATTTGCTGCACAGGACAAGCTTGCCAAATCCATGCATAGCAGTTGTTGGCACTTCTGGGTGTGCACACAAGCACTGATGCTGTGGATCATAGTAATTGTTGTATGTAAGTGAATGAATAGCTTTCCATTCCTAGCTTCTTGAATGGAAATAGCAAGTCCTGCAGCAGGTGCTCTTCCCTCTGTTATATATAGACCCATGACCTGGATCAGTGAGTTTAGACCAAGCAGGCTTCCTGGTCCTAATCATGGCACACAGTTGTCTGGAACCTGGTCCAGACCAACCAGAACAGTGACTCTGAGGAAGGATAGGAATGAAATGGGTCTGTGTTTGCCACAACCTGTCTAGTCCAGCATACTGTCTCACATGGTGGCCCACCAATTACTTCTGGGCATTCTCAAACAGAAGACAAAGACCATTGCCTGCTCTTGACTCCCTGCAAATGGCTTTTAGAGGCAACCTGGAGGTGCTACCTAGGCATGCATTCTAGTAGCCATTGATACATCTGATCTCCATGAATTTATTTAAACCTTTCTTAAAGCTATCCAGGCTGGTAGCTGTCACCATTCCCTCTTTCCCTCCATAACTTAATCTCAAGTCAATACACTGATTTTTCACTAGCGCAGTCCTCAGATACCCAAATAGCATCTGGTTGAGTCCATCATTGGGTTACTGTAAGCAGTTGAATACCACGCAAGGAAAAAAAATCCTTTTTGCAGATTCAACTTCACTTTCCAGTAGCCATCACAACACCTGGAAAGTTTATCTGCAGTTGTAATAGCCATGGATATCAGGTTACTGATTGCAAAATGCATGAAATTTAGTCTCCATGCAACCCCCCCCCCCCCATCTTGACTTGGTGCTCAACTGGCACTGAACCCACATATAGTTATTTTATTATACATTTATTAATCAAGTATACAACAATACTACTAATACATTATAATGATGTTGCATAGTGCCCCAAACTGATGACTGGAGTAGTGTCATGTTTTGATTGTGCAATTGCTATTTTATCTAATCCAGTATCTTCAAAATATTGCTTGCGTTTTATTGGTATTAGACCTAATTCAGCAGTACTAGAACTAGCGAAGCCTTTTACTCCCAGAGACCTTGATTTTTAGTTTGAAGGTCTCAACATTTTGTCATCTTCAATTCTTCTCAGTTCTGCCATTCCTTGAAGCAGGCATATATATTATTGCAATTTTCTTTTCTTCAACCTCAGTGATGTTCGACACATATTAAGTTTATTGGTCCAAATTATAATACCCATAAAATTTTAGTGTACTTCTGGGTTTGTGCCTTTTATATGACTGCAGTTCCCACCTACAGCGAATCCAGATTACTCTGGTTCGGGTTCTGCTGCGGATTTGAAGTGGAGGCTGGGAACAGCACCGAGCACGCATCAGGCTGTTCCCAAACACCTCCTGCAAGTGTGCAAAAGCAGACTAGCGGATGGTGCAGCAGTTTTTGGACAGGAGCCACTGCTGCTGGCCTCCTCCTTTGATCCTCAGCTGCCTGCGGCCTCCCCTCCCCATACTCCCCTGTCTGATGTCACCTCCGATGCCCTCCCCGCACTCCTGTCTGAAGCTGCCGCATCTGAGGGACCCCTGCACCTCCCATTTGATGCCGCCTCCGATGTCCTCACCCCACCCCCATCTGAAGCCACTGCATCCGAGGGCCCCCCAATCTGATGCCACCTCCAATGCCCTCCTCCTACCCCCGCTTGCTGTCTTGCTCACTGCTCACTTGTTCACCAGGACTGCTGGCTCTCCTCCTTTGCTCGGCTCGCCTAAAATCCAGACTGGATCAGAAAAAGTCCTCATTAATGAGGGTTTCCCCCCCCCCCCCCAGACTTCTGCAGGGGTTTCTGCAAAAAATCTGGGGGGAAAGAACTGGCATGGGGATGACCCTGGATATGGACAACTGGGGGATTTAATGGGATCCCTCAATGCCGAGTCTGAATCCAGTCTGCATTTTATTGCCTTTGGGAACATGGCCTTAGTCTCAATACTATCAGCGTTTTTCCCAGCTAACATTTTCATTTACTTCTCACCAATTCTTGAATGAGATTGTGGAGCATGGCCAAGCAAGTCCCTCCTGTTTCAGACTGTTCTGATCTTCCACTGTAGTGCAAAATAGGAGGGACATGCTTGGCTGTGTTGTGCTCTGCTGCAGCAGCTCTCCCCCTCCCTTCTCCTTGTCAAGGAGAGGGGATTTCTCCCCTGTGAGCCCGCATTCAGTTGGGACAGAAAAATGGAGCCTCAGTGCTTTTTTTAAAAAAATCCAGATTAAAAAAACAGACTTTTTGGCCCAGTCATAACTTGGCCTAATAGATGTTAAAACACAGAATGACTTCATGTTACCTTTAATGTAAACTGATAGGGAGGTACTGCAGCCAAGGAATACACAGCGAGCTAGGCTTTCTAAGTTTATTATATCTCATTATGGTGAACTAAATCTTCAAGAACCTAGGAAAGAAAAAAAAAACAAGGTAGAAAAATTATCTTCATCCAAAGAACTGCAACTAGCTTTAGCAAGTGCCAGCACCCAGACAGTCTTGGCTGCTATCAAAAGCTAAGCAGGGCTTTTCCAGGTCAAAACTTGGATGAAGTTCTACCAGAAATGTCAGGACTCTAGAGTAGATTGAGAAGTTGTTAAGTATCTCAGAAGACAAATGTAAACCACTACACTGTGCTGTTGCAAAAAAATTACATGATTTTCTGTAGTCATAAGGAATCAAGATTGACTTTGTACACCCTTACATTTTAAAAGTATCTAATGAGAACATTTCCATCCATTGTTTATTATTTCTGTCATCTTGCTGCTACTGCATGGAGTTACCCCTTTTCAGAAGGGTAACAGACAGAGATCCTCATAGCAAATCCTTGTAATGTGGTAGTGCTAGGTGAAAAAGGTCATTCCAATGCACAAAAGTGTTGGTACTTTCAATTTTGCTATGTGAGTGCATGTGTTTCAGTATGCCTCATGTCTCATTTGTAGCAGTTTTTGCACTGTTATGCCATGTTCCAGGTTTCATTTGTGAATATGCTTCATAGGGTGTGGCGACGCCCCTTCAGTCGGGGCAGATTTCTGTCCTTCACTAACTACCTGCCTTCCTTGGCTTCTCAAATAAATAGTTAAATAAATAGGCTTGATAAATATTACTTAGTGCTGGCCGTGTTGCTTTCCACCCCATGCCAAAGAGCTCGCTTCCGTCGCTTTCTCCCACTAGCTTTCACTAAATTTGTCACAAGAACCCCTTTTCTAGCGATCCTTGTGTAGTAATAAATAGTACTTTAAACTCAGTTTTCTTTATGTAACAAGAAGATGTCCTTTATTAATAACACTCGGTACGAACCAATAGATAGTTAAATGTGAAGAATAAATAAATAAATCAGTGGCTTCCAAGAATTCACACAGCTATTAGCATCCCTGGCTCTTCCCAAGCCCTGGTGGAACTATGTGGGTTTCCCTCACTCATGTGAAGAACAGTCACTTCAGAACCTTCCCACCCTGAAAACCCAAAGCATAGAACAGTTGTACTTCTGGGTTTGTGCCTTTTATATGACTGCAGCCTGGCATGGGCTGCCTCTGATTGGCTGTGCCTGTGGGCATTCTCTCCTCCCTCTCTTATGCTAATTTGGGTACTCTGTCCACTGCTTACCTGCTGTCCTTTATCTACAATAAATACATTACCTTAAATATCTTAATTGCTATACACTGAAATATCTTAATTAAATACATTGCCAACATTTACAATAATTATACAACATGACCCACAATAAATTCATTGAACAAGCGTAAGTATCACATTCCTCCCCCCTTTTTTTGAAAAAATGATTAAAAGGCTCCCAAAACTGCCTTTTAAGCATTTTTCCTTATCTGGGGGCATAAATACATTTATAAATATCACCATTCAACAATGAACTAGAGTCCTTAAAGTTTTATTGGTTTTTAAAGTCTTTATTTAACAGCTGTCCTAGACTCTTCCTGGGTGCTGTCTCCTCGACATCGTTCCTCCGCTGTAGGCTTCCTGCTTGCTTTGATTCCACCTCCTGCTTGCTTTGATTCCATCCTCATTCTGGTTTCTAGGTGCACACGTGTGTAGTTCTCAGTTCAGTTCTGGGGTGTGGTTTTGGTATTCTGCCCTTGATAATGCATCTGCTACCTTGTTGTTTTTGCCTTTCACAATCTGCACCTTGAAATTATACTCTTGTAATAAGAGATTCCAACACAGCAGTTTACTATTATTTTCTCTGACCTTTTGAAGCCATTTCAGGGGTGTGTGATCTGTTTGTAACCTGTCCCTATAAGTAAGGTCGTAATTTGCCTGTCACCCAAACGATGGCTAAACATTCACATTCCACCACAGACATTCTGGCCTCTGTCTCTGAAAGCTTTTTGCTTATGCAGTGTATCAGATGTGATTGTTTATTTATACTCTCTTGGCTGAGGACTGCCCCCAGTCCTGTTTCTGATGCGTCTGTCGTTAAGACAAATGGCTTGTCAAAATTTGGAGCTAATAACACTGGAAGTGTAATCAATTTTTGCTCCAATGTTTCAAATGCTTATTCACACCTCTCATCCCAGGGAATCTTAAATGGCACTTTCTTTTTGGTGAGATTGGTGAGTGGTGTGGCAATCTCTGCACAATTAGGAATAAACCTTCTGTAGTAGCTTATAACACCCAGAAAAGATTTTACATGCATTTTAGTTGTTGGTGTTGCCCAGTCAGTAATAGCTATACATGCTTATAATATGGCTCCTGTTTCTTAAAACTGTCCTCTCTGGACTGCATTATTTCATCTGCCCATAAAACCATTTGATTTAGCTGATCAAACTTTTTATCAGCAACTAGCCATCTAATCTAGCTTGGAAGCAATTCAAACATCCTTTCCATTAAAACAAGCTCTTGCATCTGTTGAAGAGTTTCTACTTTAGATTCTTTTAACCAATCCGTTAAGTGCCTACAGATTCTGGCCCCTACTTGTGCAAATATTTCACCCTCTTTCCTCATGACAGATCTAAATGCTCTTCTGTGATATTCCTCATTTAAATTATATCGTTGTTTAACTATTTGTCTAAATTGCTGATATGACCTAGCTTCTTCATCACTCATACTTCAGTAAATTTCCTAAAGTTCTTCTGTCAGTTTTGGTCTCATATAAAACATCCGTTTCTCCTCAGGGACAGATAGATCTACACATGCATGTTCAAATGAGTTTAGAAACGATCTACCTGATGTCTTGCATGGGGGACGCAGCCATAGTTTATTAAGGATCAGACGCCCATACATATTATGGAAATGGTTGAAAGGGGATAAACCTTTGCATGAAAATGTACTGATACAACTGCTTCCTTGGTTGGATTCCTACTTCTGAAGTACTTGAAGTTCTTTTTATTACTTCTGAATTTTTAGCAAATTATACATTCCCATGGAGGTTGTCTGCTGGGCTGAACAATAATTTGCCATTTAGAACATAAGAGAAGTCCTGCTCAATCAGGCTACTGCCGCTCTAGTACACATTCCATCTCACAATGTCAAGTCAAGCCAAGCCCTAGTGCTTTCCTTTCATATGAGATCAAAGCCTGCTTTTACAGGCTTTGTGTGGCTCTGTAACACTTGTATGTCTCTGAAGACCAACTGCTGGGAGACTGAGGGGTGCAAGCTCTGCTCTTGTGCCCTGGTAGTGGGCTATCTTGTGCAGCAGACTGGCCATTGTGGTCCTTCCCCCATAAGCTCCTACTGTTCATGTATTTGGGTGGACTAGGCCAAGCCCCACCCCACCCTGTCACACTAGCCCAATATAGTTGCAGACCTCAATGCTGAGACCTGTGACAGGCCCAGACATAGTATTATGCAGTCTGGAATGGTGGAAAATCAGAACTTGCATCACCAGCCTTTATTCCAGGCAGACAATATACAAGTAGTAGGTGAACTTTGGTCTTGGTTTGCTTAAAAGGTAGCTTCTAGTTTGTTTGTTTGTTTATTAGTAGTAGTATTTCTATCCAACCCTTATACCTGAAGGTCTCAGGGCAGGCTTCAATAATGTCACAATAAAACAGGTAAACACATAAAATATGACTAAAACAATGACAGTGGCTGTATGGAGAAGAGATGTTGTTCCTGCAGCTAAAGTTTAGCAGTGATTCTGTCTCTAATTCTAGTGTCAGGTAATATGGTTCCTCAGCCCTAACAGCATGTACAACAACAGCAGACAGGTTTGCTGATCCATGGCGTCCAAGGCAAGGAGAGGATAAGCCCGTGGAGATGGGCTCTTCTTGGAGAACAAACAAATGGGTCAATAGCCATGCATCTAAAAGCAGTAGTGAAGAACTATAGTACATATGTGTGGGCTTGTGCACAAAATAATCCAGCTTTCATTCAGTGTTTTGGTACACAAGAATTTGCCACAGCTTCTTGCTGGTTGCTTCCGACTCGGCAGTTTCCTTTTCCCCACTAGCTCTTAATCACCTTGAAAAAGTCCATGCAGCTTTCATGAGTCGCTAGTGTTGGAAGACGCATGCAGAAGGCAGAGCAGAGAGCCTTCCTTCCATTATTGATGAGGCTGACCTCTCTTTAAACAAGTGATGCATTATTCATGCCAAGTCTGGTATCTGTGGTGCTTGGCAGCCATTCTTGCTGCTCCCTGGAATCAGTTGCTTCTGCTGCCACCTTTCCCTCACACCCCACTCCCAACAGATGCTGCAATGTGGCGTCAAGCGCAGCGCTCACTTTAGGCACTCTGTAGTCTCCATTTCTTTCCACCCTCATGAGAACATCTGCTTGCTACAAATGCACTGCTTGTTTTTAAAAAAAGTGTTTTGAGGGGATTAATAAAAGATACAGTCAAAACTGAATTGCACACATTCTAGAAATGCTCACGTTATCAGGTTACTGCATCTGTCTAAAAGCTAGAAAGTGATGGCTTTATTATTGTGGAAAATATGCTAATTTCTACTTTTCTGCCAGTGCATTAATATTAAGAACAAGTGCGATCTGGAAAGCGTGTACGTAATATTACAATGGTGAGACATCAGTCATGTAATTCTTTATGTACCTTCTCCAAGGGCAATTTTGTACTGACCAGTATTGTAGGACCTGCAAGCATACCAGGAGCTTCCCTTCTACATATTAGTCCCTGTATGCCCAGTGCCTCCCTTACCAATATTCAGATGGAAGGCTCCTGGAAAGTTTACTGTTCCAGTATACCAGCCTTTGTGGAATTGCTCTAATTTTGATGCAGCGCAGTTCCAGAACAAAGTCAGGTAGTCCTAAAACAAACAAAAAACAACTATGTGGGATAAACGTGTTTTTTCTCCCCAAAAGCACATTTAGGTAATCTAGATAACATCCAAATGTGACAAAAATAGTATCGTTTGGTTGCCCACCAAGCAATTCAGGCAAATAAGAAGTGTTTGTTTTTGTCCCTGGAACAGAGAAAGACCACATTAACAAGAGGATGGAAAAACAAAGGATGTTTAATCAAGTCCACTAGTGTTCTAGATCTTGATTATGCTTTGCTGCTGCAGTAGGGATGGTGTCTCCCTTAAACTGGTCTACCATCCAGAAGGAAGAGTCCTGTACCCTTTGTACACTGGTTTAAGGGTAAGTGCAGAAAGACCCTTTTTAAAGCACACAACTGGATTTGGGAAAGAACACCACTGCATGTGTGAAATATTTCACGTTATGGAAATCATGTGTGGTCTATGATGCTTAAAAGTTATTTAGATATAAGCAGACCCAGCCCTTTTTATAACTAAGTGCTGCAGCACAAACAGGCAACTGTTCCTCACCAGTAATAGTAGTCTTGAATATAAGACAGCGGAGATATAATCACCAAGGTCTACCTCATTCTCCTTAGGCTAATCTTGGAAATGGCCCACTATGGTCTTAACGTCAATCCAAATTGAGAGCCAGGGAGCCAGAATGGTGGCCTCCTGGAAGGGGATTAAAACTTTGATGCCATTTTTGCCCAAATGAAGGAAAACCCAAACAGAGGAAGGAAAAGTGTGTGTGTGTGTGTGTGTGTGTGTACAGTTAAAACAGTTAGAACACTTACCTCCGTGTGATTGCTGGGCTGACCCTCTTCAGGGTGCTACCATCTTGAGTGTGGCATCCTCCATGACTGCGCATGCATCAGTGCGGTCACTATGATGGCGCTGACGGTCTGCACAGTTGCAGTAACGTCAGGATTTCAGCAGAGCTGCCAGTGCACTTGTGTGGCAGCTCTGATGACCTCCCTGTCCAGCAGAGGTGTGAACACTCTGGATGCAACAGGTAAGTTTCTGGGGAAGGGTAGGTAGCTTGTGCTGCACGATTTTGTGCTCCACAGCTAGTTCACAATAGGTGAACATCTGGGAAGACAACCTCCTCAAAGCGCAGATGCACCTGTCCAGATGTACCTGTCCAGATGTTCACCTATCCTGAACTATGGGCCGAAGTGCAAATTGGCCTCAGGTTTCAGACCACAATGACCTTTAGTTTTGATAACACTTTGGGAGTTCCCAGCACAGTGTTATTAGCACACAAGGAATTCAACACCAGACAGACAGTATCTGTAATGAAAGCTAAGAGAAAAGGCTGGGTGCAAGGGAGTCAGAATGATCCCAGCAGCTGTCAGGCATAGCTACTGTTACACAACCCCCTTTTTGTTTAGCATCCACAAAGCAAAGAAGAGCTTTTGTACCATCATCACCACAGACTGCAATTTCCCTTGCTGGCCTCTTGCTTATTTGAATGCTTGGTCGTCTCCCTTCATAAGAAGATAAGAGGAACCCTGCTGGATCAGACCACAGCCCATCTAGTTCAGCATCTTGTTGTACACAGTGGCCCACCAATTGCTTCTCAAGCTGAAGACAAAGGTGAAACCTCCACCTGTTCTCGAATCCCTGTTCATGGCTTGAGAGACATCCTGCCTGGCTCTCCAACCTGGAGGCAGCACCGAGGCATCAATACACCTGGTCTAATCTTTTCTTAAAGCTATCCATCTTGGTTGCTGTTACCGTCTCTTCTGGTAAATAGATGATCCTCTGGGTGAAAAAATACTTCCTCTTTTCTTAGTCTATGTGAAAGTGATACCATAAGAGTACAAAGCTAACTTTCTGATTACATATCTGAAATTGAGTACAGTTGTCGTACAGATAAACCCAGATACTTTAATGCCACATCTTTGATTAAAACAAGTGCTGCTAACCAGTGGGAGTGAACCAGCAGTCCTTGTGATTTTTTTTTTCTAGGGGGGCAATTCTTGCTCAAGGGCCATGTTGCAGAAAGTGAGGGTTAAGAGTCCATATCTGGAGGAACACGGTCTTCCCACATTCCCCGAACAGACTCAAGCTAATGCTTGCAGCCTAAAATTAAATTCAATGCTGTGCACAAATCCACCCTTCTGGAATACTTGATTAGATCAGGGACACCAAACTGCAACGCAGCAATCAACAGTAAAAGAGAAAAGCCATGGAGCAGCAAACAAGCGGATGTTAAAATCCACAAAATATTTCCCTGCCAACATTCTGTAAGAGCGGAAGCAACATATGAGAAGATTTTTTGCCTTTGGCTATGCAGTGAGGAGACGGCCCATTGCTAACAAGGAGAATAAAATCAGCTTCACAAGATTTATCAGAGCAGGTTTAGCATATTATATGGAATTATGGTTTCTTCATCATCATTCTACTCGCTATGGGAACAGCTCCGAACTGAAGGAGCAGCTGGTCATTGGGTATAAAACACTGGCAGACTCAGAATATAGTTGACTCAATAAACTATCTACTGAGAAGGAATTTGGCTAATCATGGGCTTTAGCTTCTTCTCGTCGTTCCATTGTTAAATGAATTTAGAGGGAACAGTTTTGGAGAGTATTTTTTCTGTCCATTTAAAAGGCATTTCCATGCCAAGCAGTTTCTGCAGTTGTGCCTTCCCCTCACTGCCTCTGATTTTATACTTTACGGATAAGTTAGGATATGACTTTGTGCAGACACACAATTGCCTCTGTTATCTGCACGGTGCCAAGGTTCAGTTGTTTATTAGCCAGGCTGCTAAGGGGAAAAGGAGATCCAGAAGTGAGAAAGGGGAAGGTGACATTTGTCACTCCTGCATAGGGTTGATGGATTCAGTAGCAGTGCAAGGTCATTGAAAACCAAGTGAATTAAGTATTTCTTTAGCAAATTTTAATCCCAGCTGTCCCTAGTAAAGGGGCTTGCATTTGAAAATTTATATATAATGCATGTCATATGCATCACACTTCTGCTGACAACTGACAACTTCTACGTTGGCCTGAGAGGTTCTCTTATAGTTCCTATTTCTGAGTATGCTGCTTTGCCATGATTTATGGAAGAGTTCCCAGTCAGGGATTGCTGGGAGCAAGAGGGTTTAGTGACCCTGAGACCAATACTAGTAAGAACTCATGGCAGGGCTTCCCTTGCCAGAAACATTAAGAAAAGTGAGGTGAAACAAAGGTAGGATCTACACCACCAGTAGTCCACAAGAAAGACCTCACCTGCATCACAAGCTGGTCCACCAGGGGATCTGGTCTCCTGGGGAAGGCCATGCCTACATGGGATGAAGCAATTCCTGGTATGAAAATTGAACCGTGGGAAACCACTTTAAATCACGTTTATATCATGTTGCAGTTTGGCAGGAGATCAGATTTTCTCCTATTGTGTCAGTTCACCATTTTCCAAGAAGTGGAAAGGGTAAATATATTCTAATGCGCTGATTTCTCACAAAAGTATGACAGACAGGGAAGCACTAGGTATGGATGAAACAGCTGTGTGAAGAAGTGTCAGGAAAAGCTCTGACTGCTATAGTGGGAAGGCTTTGGGGATTAGAGGCTAGCAAAGATCATGTATATACTTGTATTTAAGAAGGGAGATGCCAGAAAATGTGCAAATTATTGCACACGATGCTAATTTCTTATAGAAAGTTTAGTTAATATATTACATAGAAGAATAAAGCTGTATATAGGAGGAAATTATTATAGGAACAGAGATTTGAAAAAGGCAGTGAAGAAGACCTTATTGTAGATTATATCCCTGAACAGGGGTTTGTCACCCACATGCATGCACCCCTCTATTCCAAAATATAATCCAGAATAAGGTCCAGTTCAGAAAGGGCCTAACAGATTTGTCCCACCTAGAACAAAAGGTGGACAAGGAAGAGAGGAGACAAATACCGGAGAGAAATTTATGTTCCCTCCATTTACTACAGCAAGGCTTTCAACTGTGTAGCTCAGGGGTGTCCAACTTTTTGGCTTCAATGGGTCACACTGGAAAAAGAAAAGTTGTCTGGGGCCACTCATTAAATACACAAACACTAACAAAAACTAATGAGCCATCCTGGGTTGCATGCTGTCCACAGGCCATAGGTTGGATACCCCTGGTGTAGCTCATTCCAGAATGTGATTTGTGTTAAGGCTAATTAGTTGCTGTTTCAAGTCCAAATAGTTCCAAATGCTCCACCTGTAGGGAATAACGAAGAGCTCAATCCAAATTCTCTGCTTCCTATGGAGGATTCCTCCCCACGTTCATGGATCAGATGGTGGAACACAGTGGTTCACTCAACTCTTGTAAGATATGACAACTGGGTGGATTTTTACCATGAAGGATAACACGAAGTGGTCAGTGGGATACATCCATGGTAACTGGGGTTGATTTCTGGTACCAAATCAAGGTGTATTTTGTGCAGATCAAAGAAAGAGTACCTACTGATGCCTTCCCTTTACATATCGTTCAGTTCACCAGTTTTTACTGGATTTTAATGATTTTTTTTAAAAAAACAATCTTTCAGCCAAAAAATCCCCACAAAATCTCAAAAAGTAAAGAAACATTTATCCCATGGTCATGGAAGGTATAATTGATGTAGAAAAGAATTTAAAGAGCCAGGAAGGGAAGAGGAAGACCCCCCCACTGAAGTTGCTATCAGTAGGCCACAAAAACGACAGCTTAAAGATTTTTATAACAGAAAACATTTTAGATAAATAAGAAGAACAAGCATTTGGGACATTCCAGCTTGGAAAATGACCACTTTGGGTGGGCTCAAAAAGAGTGTGGAGCAGCTCTTTATGAAGTTAAGAGCTCTTAGGTAGGTTCACATGGTCCCATTGGACCATATCAGCAGGATGCCAAGACAACAAGGCCACGTTCCCATGCAAGCCATTGGGCTTGGAATGGGCACAGAAGCGGGTCCGAGATAGAATCTGCCTGTCCCTATGCCATTCCCTGTGATGTGGGCTGGGTGCTGGCTGGGTGGGGATGCAGCCGTCCGCATGCAAACCACACCAAACCCTGGCACTGGGGAGCAGCGCCACCTCCTCTCCACCATCACTCTCCTCATTGGAAGCCGGACTGACATCAGCCCACCTCTGTGCCGTCAGCTGCAGATGCCACATCCACACACACACACACACCCCTTAGCAGCACAGAAAGCCAGGACTGGGCTGGGAGGCATGGGGGAAAAAATTAAACTAAGTTTTGCGTACCTCCACTCCACTGGGAACTGCAAGAATGCTCAGCAAGCTTAAAAGGGAGAAATCAAGCCATTACCATGGTCACCTTGGCAATCGGGAAACGGGGGTGGAATATTTGCTGTGGAAAAGGGAAAAAAATTAAGCCATTATCTTGCCTGCCTTGGTGATTGGGATTTTTTCACTCCGGAAAAATCTCAGTGGTTGCGATCTCCAATGCATAGGGCAGAAACGGCAAGCCCACCCCACTTCCCAATGACGTGAATGCCAATCTCCTCCTCAAATAGCCCAAGACCATCCCCATAGTTTGGACCCCCAAACTATGACCAGGCTTATTTTTTTTGAGTACCAAATTTGGTCCTGGTCTGGCACGGTTTGGGGCAATTTGGCCCGTGGAAATTGGACCAAATAAAAAATGCACGTAGATACCCCTTGCAAAACCCAATTTTGGTACCGGACCAAACATGCATGGGGACATGCCCCAAGATACTGGCAGGATCTGGACAACTTGGTCAACATCACTCTAATAAGTATTCCCTGGCTGTGATGTTTCTAGCCCAGGTGGTTTCTTCAAACACGGGATATGCCCTTCCTAACCAAAGATGTCAGAGAATTAAGAAACAGATAATAACAAGTTTAGACAAGATCACGGAGGATAAGGGCATTTCACAGGCAACAAAGATAAGAACAGTCTTTGGTGTCATAATGTGTGGCTGTGAAAGTCAGACACTAAAAAAGGATGAGAGAAAGAAGACAGATGCCTTCAAATTACAACTCTGTAGACCTTCACTGAGAATACCATGGATCAAATTGACCAGCCTTGAATTAAATAAAACCTGATTGTTCCTCACAAGCAGCAATCACTGAACAGAGGATGCCATGATGCCATGCACACTGTAGCAGGTGCCTGGGGGCACCACCAGCCACTTCTGCATCTTGATTTTGCAGTGTGTGGGGTCATCAGAGGACACTGCAGCTGTGGTACTATCCCTCTCTGTGTGTTTGCATAACAGAAGCCAGTAAATGCCAGTGGAGACAGTGGAGACACACCATTCCAAGCATTTTGCTATGGTGTGTGACAACATAAGTGGATATACAGCCATTAACTGACATACTTTGAGCATTTGATGGAAAGCAAATGAAGGGGTGGTAAAAACTAACACACTTGGCAAGGTTGAAGGAAGCAGATGAAAAAGCAGGAAAGACAAGGGAGATAAGCAGGGTGAAAAAGACTTGCCAGAATTGACAAGGATCAGGGATAATGAGAGCTCCTGTCCAGCAACATCAAGAGGGCAAAAGGTTGCCTGTCTCTGCTGTAGGCTATTCCAATTTGAGTAGCAGTAATTTAGGATTCATTCAACATCAGTCCTGCTGTTGATAAATAAGTCCTTGTACTTTATAACTCATTCCCTTGAAGCAATGTCAACTGTACTTGTATAGGATGCCATTTTTTTTTCTTATGAAACATGGTTGCATTTTGTGACCAAGAAGCATCCTTCCGTGTACCTTGCTTTATTATCACAGTGAGCACGCAGCTAGCCAAAGGAGATGCAGGCATTTTGCTTCATCTCAAGTTTATTCTGCACACATCAGCTTATTACTTGGTTTGTGAAATTGGTTTTTGGTGCAGAAGCTAAATGACACTTTCAAAAAGGAGACAAGGAGGAGGAGGAGGAGGACACAATGTTTTTAATTTATCGGATTACTTTGTTGGGAGATTTCTATCCAGGCTAAGGATGTGGCATTTGCTCAGTCAGCTGGAGTGGAAATTGTATGGATCAGTGACAACCACAAGACAGTCCCCAAAAGCCAGCTGCTGGTAGAATCCAAGCCGGGTGTGCTGTATGCTTGTATACTGCTGGTTAGGTTTTCCAGACTGCATAAAATACATGCCACATTACAGAATGGCCCATAGTCTTTTGTGGCTGTGGGTATTATCTGCTCAACTGTAGAAGAACAATTCTGGGCAACGTGTGGGATTGTTCATTTTTGTCTTCTTCCATTATTCCAATCTACTGCTGGAGAACACCATGTTGAAAGACTATTGCCCTTTAATGCATATAAAAACATGAGTAGTAGGATGAGATCTACAGCAGTCACACTATGAGGATGTAGGAAAAGATAAATGATAGGCCAGACACATTTCACTCCTCTTCTCTGTTCCAATGAGAGCTCCCTAACTAAGGAGTTGTGTCTTCTTTTCCCCTCTTCCCTTCCAATTGGTCCTTTTGTGTCATGTCTGTAAGCTTGAGGGTTGAAACTATCTTAACACTGACATTTTATGAATCACATATGGAACCTTTTAGGCTAAAGAAGGCAATAAAATACTATTTAACAGTTAGCACATTCCATTAAACTGAATGTGATTAATTTGCAAGTCAACAGGAATAGGATGTCCCTGTAGCTCTTGCTCTCCCCTCCTCCATTTCTCCTTTAACATTCAACCAGGGTGTACAAACATTAGACATTAGTCCCCACAAACTGCTATCCTAGGCAGCCATCTAGTGGAAAGGACATCCCTCACGTTGTGCAAAATGGTGATTAGGTTGCAGACAGTTCCACAAAATAACAATAAAAAAGAAAGTATGTTAGGCTGCATTCACACCTAAGTTTTAATCCAGCTTCAGTCCACTTTCAGAATGAGAGAACTCATCAACAAAGTATCAAGATGTTTTCTTTCAGCATTATCTAACTCAAAAAAACCACCTTTAAAATAAATGAAGAAGAAAAATGAGTCATCATTTTGCTGGTGTGTTCTCTCACTCTGAAAGTGGACTCAAACTGGATTAAAACTGCGGTCACACCTAATGTTTAATCCAGCTTCAGTCCACTTTCTGAGTGAGAGAACACCTCAGCAAAGTGACCAGTAATTGTCTTTCCACATTATCTATTCCAAATGTGAATTTTCTGAGTTATTTAACATTGAAAGAAAACAGCTTGTCACTTTGCTGAGGTATTCACTGGACTGATGCTGGATTAAACCTTAAACGTGACCACTGACAAAGTGCCATCCTAATGCTTGTGAAAGCTAAACAACTGATTTAGTTCAATTTCTACGATATCTAGCATTTAGGATGGGGCACGTTGGGGTGAACACTGCTTTCAGATTCTAAGTACATATTGGATAGCGTCACTCCACGGTGTACACTTCACATTTTGTAGAATGGGATCTCAAAGCCCCACGCTGCCAAAGAATGTTATGTACAGCCATGTGCACAACCATGCAGAAATAAAGATAGAAATCATTGATAGATTATGGGGGTTGCTGTTCACCACAATATGTTGACTGAGGATTATTTGAACTGAGGTCCAAAGTATCTAGAGATCACTACATTGGAGAAAGCTGCATTGGACGCTAGGGTGGAAATAGAAAGTATGAATGTAGGAGGGGAAAATAGAAAGTATGAAGGGTGAATTCTAACCAAGTCTTTCACTGGCTTTACTTTCCCATTTTATCTTCACTGTGGCAAATAACTGAGGTGTTTTAATCATGCCGCTTGACAGATTTGAGAAATACTGTACATAAAGAGAGTGCCATTGCTTGTGACCTTTAGTAACCAACCACAGACCAAGCCCGTAACAACACTTAAACCCATTTACTCTGGCTCCTGACTAGGGTAGCCAGCAAGCAGCAATGAGGTGTCCCTGAAACGTGTGCGGAAAGAAACAGCCCCCACCTTTCCCATTCTGAAGCTGCTCTCCAAAGCCACTTGAACCAGTGTGGAACCACAACAACCAAAATCTCTTATAGTTGATTTTTATATTCTTCCCTGGAGCTGCAGCCTGAATAAAATAACTTTTCCAAATTCTAGACCAGAGAAGCAGCAGTGATAAGTCAAGAAATATGCACTCAAGCTGCAAAAGTTCATATGCTGATAAACCTCGGCTTCTTAGAAATCCACCAGTGTGCAGCTTTGGCACTGTGGGATTAGCACCAGTCATGACCTGCTAACTGTAAATGTTTTGGCTGCCTTTATCTAGTCTCAAAATCTGCAAACTCTTATTTTTCCTTTTAATCTTTTTTTAAAAAAATAAACAGTGATGTCACATTACTAGATTAACTGTAGCATAGTCCTAAATTCAAAAGAAACAAGGGGAAATATTTTTTCACCCAGAGGGTCATCTACCTACGGAATTTACAACCAGAAGAAGTAGCAAGAAAAGGTTAGAGAAAGAGGCATATTGGTGGTTACCAGAATGGATGCCTAGGTACTGCCTCCAGGTTGGAGAGACGAGCAGGATGCCTCTCAAAGGTATTTGTAGAGGGTCCAGAGCAGGTGAACGTTTTGCCCTTGTCTTCTGCTTGAAATGCCCAGAAGCAAGTGGGCCACTATGTGAGACAGGATGCTGGATTAGTTGGGCTCCTTTTAAGTTCTCCTACATAACTCTAGCTTACAGTGCCATGTGAGCTGAAGACAGGACTGCACACAGGCAACCTGTTTCCTGGCCCATCTCCCCTGAGAGTTGCCTTTCTTGCAGGGTATGAAAAACAACTCTGAGGGTAAATGGGGAAGGTAAATTTCCCCTCTCCATGAAAATACAGAAGGGCCCTCTGCTGGTAATCCCTGGTGAATGGCTGGAGGAGCAGCTCTCCTTGGTTGCATTCTGCCTGGTTTGCTTATGTGACAAATGGAAAATGGTTGATTTTAATAGCTATTTCCTGTCACTTCATCATGCAGAATGGCGATGTCAAATTTCTAAGGGCATAAGAACATAAGAGGAGCCCTGCTGGATCAGGCCACAGCCCATCTAGTCCAGCATCCTGTCGCACACAGTGGCCCACCAATTTGCCCATGGGCATCTCAAGCAGAGACAAGGGCAAACCTTCATCAAATGGCCTTAGTATATGCCACACTTCCTGCCTTAGCAGTGGGATTGCTGTACCCTACCACACTAGCCACTCTTTAAGGAGTCGTAAAGATACAGCCACAGGCTGTATTCCAATCCCTTCTCTAATCTACATTAAAGGTCAGGAAATACATGTTAGAAGCACATTTTATGGCCTTTAATGTGGATTAGAGTTGGGATGGGAAGATTGCCATGTGGCAGTTACCCTCTTAAGTCACTTCTGATCTACTGTTTCTTATACACCTCGTTTCTAAATAGACTTGCCACAATAAGTACTCCAGATTAATCCTGGGGTCACTGGCCATCTGGATGGGTGAATGCAGGTAGCAGCCTCTTCCTCTGCTGCACACTGATGTGCAAACTACATTGGCAAATATTCCTTTGACCCAGTGTGTTTTGGCATAGGAACCTCTAGGAACCATCAGAGGAAAGGATTTCTGCACTCATCCCTGCTACTAGCTAGTGAAAGCTTTAGCATCCAAGTTGCTGCCCGGTCTGGCAGTACAATTTTTCATCTGACAAACACAAAGGCTGCATCCAGATGTCACTTACTTATTCTGTTACGTCTCCAAATATAGTGGCATAAGTCAGCAATGTCTGGATGCAACCAAACTCTAGCGTGGAACTTTTAAATGAATAAATCTATTCTAAGAATTTTTAAATTGTGCTTCCATTCATACTGTTATATGTTCTAAGTCACTTTAGAATCTTTTATGTGTAAAGAAGTATCTACATTATTCTGCTAACCTCTATATGAGTCTCGGATGTTACTGCTGAAATAATGACAACACCAGTGCTCCTCTGAAAGACAAGGTTCTTGAATTATTTTCATGATTTTGAACTGTACTGCAGGCTTAGAAAGTGGGTCTTCTCAGATGTTAGAAGCTGTTAGTGAAGGCAAAAGCATTTTGCAGAGTTTTCCTGCAGCACTCTGTGCCAATTTTGATGTTGTACTGAAAAATCTCTTCCAGGATTTTCTCCCCTACCTCTTTCGATGAATAATTGAAAGAAACAATAGTATTTAAACATTAAGAATACAAGAACATAATAGTTCAAACCACAACATACCTATTCCAGCCTCCTATTTCACTTTGGTTCTGTTCAAACCTAGTAGCTTAATATGGTATTACAATACCATGGTAAGGGTAAGGTGTGGTAGGAGCCGTCCACACTTTAAGAGCTGATATAGCCCCTAGTGGGCCACTAGCACTCAAAGTGCAGATAGCCAGGCCAGAGCAAGTTGGATCATCATATTAATACATAGGACAACATCTGGTGCATGCCTGAACATTGCCATGGTGGACAGGACATAATGTATAACTGCTCAGCCACAGTCATCACACCCACTAGCAGCATTATACCTGAAGGATGGTGCAAATGCTGCTGCCTAGCCACTCCAAGTGAAGCTGTTTTTAGCAGTGCACTGCTAGTCAGGACTGGGGAGAGGTTGGTGGGTTCCAGGACAGTGGCATGCAGACGCACTAATCCAGTGTGTGGACCACTACCAATTAGATGGTAAATGCAAACAGGATCATAATGGCTTACCGATTGCCACTGTATATTTTCAAGCAAAAGGCAAAAGCTTCACCTCCACTTGAATCCCTGAAAAGGGCCTTGGGAGGAATGCTGCCTGCCTCTCCAACCTGGCAGCATTCCCTCGGCATTGCTACACCTGTCCTCCATGAAATTGTCTAGCTGTTTCTTAAAGCTATTCAGGCTGTCTGCAGTCAAAAATTCTCCTGGTAGTAAATTCCGTAGACTGATGACCCTCTAGTTGAAAAAATGCTTCCCTTAAGTCTCCTGCCCATCAGCTTCATAGAGTGGCCCCTGGTTTGAGTGTTGTATGATAGAGAAAATGTTTTTCTCTATACACTTTTTTCATACCATGCATGTTTTAAATACACTTCAATCAGGCCATCTCTTAAATAGCATCTTTTAAGGCCAAAGAGTCCTAGACAATGCAACCTGGTTTCATAAGGGAGATGTTCCAACCCCTTGATCATTCTTGTTACTATTTTCTACACAATTCTGTTCCATGTTATCAAACAGAGAGGAATCTGGGTGTAATTGTACCGTGTGTATTCAGACCTGGAAGTACAATCAACCAGTGAAGACCCAGAAGGATTTAACAAAAGGAGTCCATGCACTTGTGCATCTTCTCTGGTTCACCCAGTGATGGTTTGTGGACTTTGTCTGAAGCCTACACAGCACTAGCAAATCTTCCTTGTATCCTAGGAAGATTTGCTGGTGCAACATAGCCTTCAAATGAAACCCACAAACTACCAACTGGCACCTGCACTGCACTGCACTACACCAGCTACTGAATTTGATTTTATTTAGAGAGGAAATGCTGATCCCACCTGCTTCTCGCTGAAGCTAAGTGCTTGTGCACATTTGCTTTACAATAAGCCTCTTTAAAATACAGTACCTCTAAATAGCTAAAAAGCCAAAAAACATAGGGTGCATCTCCATGATCTAAATACTCCGAGGCGAACCTGAGGTTGCCTCGGAGCATCCGCATGGAAAGCCTCTAATCTGGGTATTGGGGGAGGAGTTTGGTGATTGGAGCATTAGTGGGCAGGGTTTTGCTGTCCCTGTCATGCACGCTGTGATCATAACTACTTGGGGATCTCTTCAAATAAATTCTGCTGAAGCATGACAAGCATGATACTCCCCTTTCCTGATCGCCCGATTGGCAAGGGTTTGAATTAGCGCATGAGTGCTTGACAGCCCGTGGCTTCCCTGCACTCAGCTGAGCAATATCAGAAGAAGCTTCTGTCAGGCAAAGGTATGCCTGCTGTCAAGCGGAGGTGTGCTCCTCTGCTAAAATGATTACTGAAGCACAGCTGCAGCTTTGAGCAACGAGCCGCTTGAAGCCGCAGGGGTTTACCACGGTTTTCATGGGGACAGGTGGATTCAGCTTGAACCCATGCTGTCCTCAATCACATGGGGACATCTTAATTTGAGCTACGATTCGCCTCGGGGCTGCCCCAAATCCACCCCAGAGTAAACAGAGCCCATGGGGATGCAGCCATAAAGTAATGACACTAAAATATGGGGAGGGGAAAACCTTTCAAGAATACAGTATATAAAGCAACTGACACACTTGTGAAAGCAGTCAAAAACTTTGGGATGCTACTAGAAGCATACGGTGTGAAACTCTGATCACACAGGAGGGACTTCAGCTTTCTCATAGGATCTGCGTAGCAGCAAGAAGTATATTGAAATTTGATGTCTCTAGGGAAAACCATATGTTGTTTATGGTTGAGAGCCCAAAATATAAGGTGATGGATACCTGGAAGACAAGGTTGATGGGGGTATAAGGCTGGATGAAGGCCAATAAATTGAAGCTTGTATTTTTATTTGTGAAATTTTATGTTTTTAAATTAGTTTTCAATATTGGGCTTTATTGATTGTTTTATGTTTTCTATTTTATTATCCGCCCTGGGACCATCTGGTGAAGAGCTGATTATAAATGCCTCAAATAAATAAATATTAGCACATGGAGCTGACAGAAATAAACTTTTCTGCTCAAATAAAATCACATGAGCTTGAAGGGGGAAACCCAGAATATTTTTGGTTGTGGTGTTTCAAGGAATAGGACTTTTGCCAGTCTGGAGGTGGCAGGATCCTATTCTCTCACAGGAACACAGAGAAATGCCATGTATAGGAAACAAGAACAGTCAGAATGTTCTGTGTTTTTCAGCTTCAGAGCCGTGATTTATGAAACTGCCTTGCACTGCGTGTTCTCCTTATTCTGTACAAGAAGACAACATAGGGTTTGTAGCTGGGAAACTTAACAGTGAAAAGCCACATAGCAAATGCTGTATATTCAATACCAAACATTATTTCTTAACAATTTACCAGTCACAAAAATGCAACCTTCGCACTATGCTAGCAGGGAACACGCTGAATTGTGTTGATCTGGTGATGTTCCACGAGGGCAATAACGAATCTGACAATCTGTCCTACTTGGCTGTACTCTTCACAATGGCAGCACACAGCCTTACTTCTAATGGTTGTAAGATGAAGTAATGGTTGTGTGTATGTTAGAGGCAAGTTACTGCCCAAACTCTATGTGATATGGGCCTATCCTATAGGGCTGCCAGGAGAGAGACAAGCAGGGTGACTCTAAAGGCAATTTACAGGGACTGGAGAGCAGGTGAAGGTTTTGCCTTTGCCTTCTGCTTGAGATGCCCAGATGCAATTGGTGGGCCTCTGTGTGAGACAGGATGTTAGACTAGATGGGCTGTGGCCTGATTGTTCTTATATAAAAATACAGTGAACCAAGAACGGGTACATATGTATCCAACAGCAGAACCAAACCATGTACACATTAGATTTTAGACTGGTTATGTGCAACCATGTAGGTCAAGAGGTAGGATTGCTTTGTCAGTCATAAAGAGCTATTATGCCTAATTTGGTTACTGTATATTTCTTATTTAGCAAACGTTTGACCACAAGCCTGCAATCAGCACAAAACAGATAATCAATTAAATTATTCTAACATTTTATAACACATTGTAGTGATGAAATATCACTTGCAAAATACTATACAACTTAAGACAATTTCATATTCAGCGTTCCCCCCAAAAATCTAATTTACTTCATTAAGAAGAGTTTGCTTTTCTGCCCCACAGTTCTTACCCATTTAAGGAGACTCAATGTGGCTGACAAAGCTTTCTATTCTTCCCCCCCACAACAGAACACCCTGTGAGGTAGGTGGGGATGTGAGGGCTCAGAGAGAGCTGTGACTAGCCCAAGGTCACCCAGCTGGCTACATGGAGGAGTGCGGAATCAAATCCAGTGACTACGGGACGTGAGTCTGACACTTGCAGATTTTTCTTCTACAGATCTCCATTCAAACTAAGACATTTTGATAGTTTACTTGGAAAAAAAAAGTTGGTGCACCTGTGAAACACGTAACTTTGTAACATATTAGTTCTCAAATATGTATTCTCCAGTCAGGAGGTGCTTTCATGGAGGGGATGAGCATTTCTGTATCCTTATCTGAGAAGACAATGTAGAATCTGCCTGAGGGGAGCAGAGAAGGGATAGCAGGCAGGGTACTTACTATCTTGTTTGCCCCCTCCTTCAGGTTCCATGAGATGTCTGGTTTACTTCTTGCCTGTTGGAACTGAGGAATAAGCAAACTTCCTTGTATATTCCCTACTGTTCATGTATCATGTCCACTCTTAGACCCTTTCTGCCTTTACCTGCAATCTGGAATAGGAGCCCCCATAGTTGGCTTCTGGGCCTCATCAGTCCGCATATTAGTGTGGGGAGCTGTGAGGCCCCACCCACAACTGGTATGCTTCATCTCCACTGAAGGCCCTGATGAGGATTACCAGTAGACCCCATCAATGAGGTGGAAGAGAGGGCCCTAGTGCATCCATGCAGAAATGAGCCTCCATCTTCCAGACTATTAGGGGACCTGGTACACCACAGTATGCCACCAAAATGGGTTACCTGGTGGATCCACCTTTTGGAGTATTTGGAGTCGAGCCCCAAAGCTCCCACAAACTTTGGAGGTCAGGTTGAGGGTTGGCCTGTTTCAGTTGATGTCTTTCTGTGGTCCAAACCAGTGGGCCTAAGTGGTCCAGACTCACTGGTTCAGATCACAGAGCGATGAGTGCAGAAAGGTCCTTAGACTGCAAGCTTGAGAACAGGACCTATCACTAATACAAGAGTTGCTTGATATACACACTATACATATTATTTCCTAGCACCCAGCTTGATTTACACAGTCCAGGAGTCATTTTCCCACTTCATATAGCGTGGTAGGTATTCAGTGTTTTGCAGCGAGAAAGCGAATTCTAAGTGTAGATGGTGTAGATAGATCAGTTGGAGTGGAGTGGGGAGTGGAGGGTGCTTTTTGGTGTGGGTTGGTGTGAATGTTCAGTCTTTTTGCTAGTGTTTGCTGTGTATAGTTTCACCATTGCAATCTGTGTAAAAGCTTCTCTGGGGTGGGGCAGGGTGCTGTCGCCTTCTGACAAAGAAACGACATACAGAAATTTTAAAAAGAGATACAGGGGAATGAAAGGAAAGGAAAAGAGATAAAGCAATGCAGTTTGACTAAAAATAAAATGAGGAAAATACTTGACTTGCTTGTATGTGGCTTCTCTGAAAACAAATTAACTTGGTATGATCCCTCCTCCCTGCTGCCCCTCACACTGGTTTTCTTTCATGCTTATGCCTTAAAATCGCAAGAATGCAGCCATACAACATCAACTCTCCGATTTACTAATTCCATCCGATCCTACAAGTCACCCGAACAAAAGCATCTGTGTTTCTTCCAGAGAAGCCCATGAAGGGCCTTATTCATATTGAAGGTGGGGAGAAAAGCCACAGATATAGGAGAGCCCTCTGTGCCACACTCCTTTTCACCTTTGTGCAGATTAGGAAAGGAGGGAACATTCAGGGGAGGAAACAGTCCATGAAGATGAAAGGCAATGAAAAAGGGCACAATGGAATCGAAGAGACAAAAGCAAGATCAGTCCGAGCAGGGAAAGTCAGTTCAAGCTGTTCAGCTACAAGAACATTGGCACTTCAGTCTTATCTCAGCCATGAAGAAAATGCTTATTTGAAAGAACTGCATTGGTGACTTCTTTCTCCTTTAAAAAAACCTACATTTCTTCCAAGGAGATCTACTTCCTTAGAATGTGAATTTCCATGTTCTTAGCCCAAGGGCATAAAACTCCAGGCTATGATTCAGAGCACTAGCACAAAGGCCAGATGGTGAAGTCCAAAGTCACAGCAGGAGTCTGTCCAAATGCACATGGGGCTCATTCATAAAGAAGACAGTTTGTGGAAGCTCTTGGCAGCAACTGGTTCAAATGCCATCCAGCATCCTCCTTAGTTCACCAACATTGCTATGGACAGTGCAATATTTATAAGCTGGAGCACTTAGGCCCAACTGGAAGTTACTGCCAAACTTTCACTTAAACGTAGTTTTGATTAACCTCACACTTCTTGAGACAAGTGTGAAAAACCACAAGGCTAGTGTTGGCAGCTGGTGTTGATGAGGACGTTAAGGCAGAAGAAAAATTATTTGGTCTGCTTCTGGAAGTGGGGAATGATAACTGCTTCCAGACAGCACCTGAATCTATCACTATTTAGTGGTATTCCAGAATAAAGTATTTCTGGAATAATCTCTTGTTGCTCAGCTGCCAGAGCAGCAGTGCTATCTGTCTGGATACTTGGTCCCACAATAGCATGATGCATACATCCAGTATTTCAGTGGTGCAAAATACCTGGAACTGCCTGAGCGTTGCCCCATGTACAGATGCTATTTTAGGACCAGTTTGGTTCCACCCATGTGCAGTATTCTTTCATTAGAGGATGGATTGCAAGAGCAGGTATCCAGACCAGGTAAGTCCTTATGCTATATCTGCAAAACCCATGTTGGGAGTTGACTTTCCTACAATATGGTTATTGTGAGATATCACCCAATTTCCAGGGGACTATGTTGGGACAACCATCCACATGCTGGTGTAGTATTACAACAGAATTCTTCCCTACTTTAGAGATAAGTATATAATTCCTATAGATAGTTCATGTCTTACTCACTTCTAAGGTGATAGCTGTTACATTGCTGCCCCGTTTGTTTCAACTGGCTACACTTATTTAGCTCTTAAATTTATTATACTGTGTTTTTGTTGAATTTATAACCTACTCCTGTTTTAAAGTTGAAGCATTCATTTTTGAATATGTTCATAAAGATTACTGAGACTGAATAAAAAAATAAGTTTTACCTAAATACTACATTTTAATTAAAATGTTTATTGTATACTTTTAAATGTACTTTACACAAAAAATATTGTAATATCAACAAAAATAAAATGTCATAGACCTATGCACAAATGCCAGTAAAATTAAACAGGACATAATAAAGTTGTTTAGTCTACCCTTATGTGGAAGAAAACTCTTTATTATGTGAGGCTGTGTTCAGACAACAAAAGGGGTGCCTCAGAGGCTCCTCAGAATGACAGGGCATGGTCCTCGTGTTCCTAACCCTTCTATAATCCATATTTTCTAGCACAGCCTATTCAGGAGAGAGGTAAGAGGCAGGCTGGTGTGTGAACAATCCCACCTCTTTCTGAGGTCCCTCTCAGATGCTCTTTTTCTGGCTGAGTCTGATCACAGCCTTAATAAACTTTCCAGATTGATAAAATGCAATACGACATCAGTTAGCCCCATGTAACAGACATTTTTAAAATATAAGAAAAAGAGCAGGGGCATTTTTGCACTTCCCTTCCTGTCCTGTGGACGGGAAAGGCAATTACCTAACACTGAGTAGCACTCGCACTTGTGAATGCTAGTCACTAACAGCCCAGGCCCTGTGCGATCAGTCACTCACCCATGATCGATCCCAGGGCCAGTCCCCTTC
Source organism: Aspidoscelis tigris stejnegeri (assembly GCA_023333525.1). Lineage (NCBI taxonomy): Eukaryota > Metazoa > Chordata > Lepidosauria > Squamata > Teiidae > Aspidoscelis > Aspidoscelis tigris. The sequence goes on along the minus strand of JALMGA010000001.1, from coordinate 246,480,252 downwards.
AGGGTGCCGCCATCTTGAGTGAGGCATCCTTTGTAACTACATGTGTGTCAGCACCATCACTATGATGCCACTGACACTCTGTGCAGTCACATCAGGAAGCCAGTGGAACTGTCAGTGTACTTGTGTGGCAGCTCCATTGACTTCCCTGTCCAACAGAGGTGCAAATGGTCACCAGCTGGACACTATCATGTAAGTTGGGGTAAGGATTGGTAGGGTTGTGGGGCATGATTTCGTGCTCCACACCTAGTCACCAATTAGGCATCTTCTGGGTGGGCAGGGGGCATTTCTAGCATGTAAATGCCTCCTGCATGTGCAGATGCACCTGCCCAGATGTTGCCTAATTGCTGACTACAGGCTGAAGTGTAAATTGGCCCAGGGCAGAAGTGTGGAGTTATTTTGTAGAATACCCCCATGCTAGCACTTGAGAGTTCTGTTCACATTTCAAGCTTCTTTTTAATGGAACCCTCACACTTTTTAAACACAGCTACCATGTATATGGAAATGTCAGGAAACGTCATTGAGATGGTGATGAAAATCAGAAAGAGGCACATTCAGTTTTAGTGAGAAGTGCGACTTCTCCACAATTTCCCTCATAATGTTCCCAAATCCAAGATTAGGCCATGGAGTGTGTTAAAGAACTGTGGTCTGCTTACATGAAATGAACAAAGGCAAATTCTCAGCACAAGGTCTAAGAGTTGGATAAAGCTGTTATATCAAAGCAGACTTCATTTCAGCCATTCCAGTAGTAAAACAACGTCACTGGTTGTCTGTTTTCTCTGATTATCAGAACATTTCCATAAATCACACTATTTTGGAGGACAGTTCAGCTGGTACCTTGGCCCTTTCACAAAATCTTACAGCTTATAACTGAACAACGTATTATGTTCCAAATGAACTGTTTCAAAAGCTCCCATCTCATCACAGCCAAGGGCAATGGAAACTTTAGTACAGCGGTTCTTAACCTTCCTAATGCCGCGACCCCTTAATGGAGTTTCTCCTGTTGTGGAGACCCCCAATCACAGGGGCGGAGCAGCTGGGAGGTGGGAGGGAAGGGCGGCAGGAGACTCGTCGCGACCCCTCTGAAAGGGTAATTTGACCCCCAAAGGGGTCCCGACCCCCAGGTTGAGAACCACTGCTTTAGTAGAAGACATTTCTATTTCTCAAAGCACTTCATAGTTTTCAGCAGATACCAAAAAGTTGTTCACAGAGGCACTTTGCAGATATTGGAAGCAAAGAGATTCCAAAGAGCAGGCATCACCACACAGAAGTCTGCATTCACTAACCTGCGGCACTGCAGCAAAACATTTCCTGATGATCCTAGTGATCTTGCAGGTCAGGATCAGCAGATGTAGCCTGCTAAGTATTGGCTCTTGTTTGTGGCCTTCAAAGTTGTGTCTTAAGTGTATTCATAAAACATGTGAGGATGAAAGTGACAAACATATTTGTAAAGGCAGGAATCAGACGGGCACACAGCATAGGTATAAGGGAATTCAGGGCAGATAAATCTGTGGAGGCAGAAGGCATTATAGTTCAGCTACTACTGGCACAGCCAAAATTGGCTGTGATTCTTCATTAAATGTATAAACCTCTTGGGCAGCATATGTGGGTGAGTGTAGCCTGATGTCCCCCACCCTGCTTAAAACAGGGGCCTATTCACACTACAGCCCGTAGTGCATGATTAAGGAACTTCTAGAGAAGGGCATCTGCACTTGGAGGAGGCTGCTACAGCCTCCAAGTGCCCCCTGCCTTCCCAGAAGCTCCCTAATCATGCACTACCTGTGGAGCATGAAATCGTGCTCCACAACCGCCCCAACCTTCCCCAATCACTTACCTGTTGCGTCCAGCCAGGGAGCATTCACACCTCTGCTGGCCAAGGAGGTCAACAGGGCTGCCGTGCAAGCATGCTAGCAGCCCTGCTGCCCTCCTGAGGTGACTGCGCAGAGTGTTGGTGTTGTCATAACAGTGGTGCTGATGCATGCACAGTTGCGCGGGACGCTGCAGCAAAAATGATGGTGCCCTGAAGAGGACTGGCCCAACAATCAAATCAAGGTAAGTATTTTATCAGGGGGTGGTGGTGGTGGCTAACATTGACTAGCACTCCAAGTGCACGGATTAGTCAACGTTGGTTCAGTGTGCTCCTTTCCCATCCAGTGGATGCGAAGTGCAAAATCACCCTAGGTTTGTGAGCTTCCTTTGAAGCATGCACAACAGGTACTGCATGGCTTCAGTAGACATAGTATTTCTTGATTTCAGCAAAGCATTTGACAAAGTATCTCATGCGATCCTCATTGAAAAATTGATCAAATATGGGTTTGACAAGGCAACTATAAGGTGGGTTCAAAACTGGCTTAGTAATCGTACTCAAAGAGTGGCTTTAAATGGCTGCACATCCAAATGGAAGGAAGTGTCAAGTGGAGTACCACAAGGTTCTGTCCTGGGCCCAGTTATGTTTAATATTTTTATAAACGATCTGGACGAGGGAGTTGAAGGGAAACTGATCAAATTTGCTGATGACACAAAGCTAGGGGGAATTGCAAACACCAGAGAAGAGAGAGAGAGGATTCAAAAAGATTTAGAGAAACTCGAACAATGGGCCGCAACTAATAAAATGGTATTTAACAAAGAAAAATGCAAGGTTCTGCACCTGGGCAAGAAAAATGAAAAAAGCACATATACAATGGGAGGAATTCGGCTGAGCAGCAGCACATGTGAAAAAGACTTGGGTGTCCTGGTAGATCATCAACTGAACATGAGTCAACAGTGCGAGGCAGCTGCAAAAAAAGCAAACGCAATCCTGGGGTGTATTAGGAGAAGCATAGAGTCCAGATCACGTGAAGTTATTATCCCCCTCTACTCTACCTTGGTCAGACCTCATCTGGAGTACTGTGTCCAGTTCTGGTCACCCCAGTTTAAAAAAGACGCTGACAAGCTGGAGCAGGTTCAAAGGAGAGCTACCAAGATGGTGAACGGTGTGCAAACCATGTCCTATGAGGAACGGCTTAAGGAACTAGGAATGTTTAGTCTACCAAAAAGAAGACTGAGAGGAGACATGATAGCTGTCTACAAATACCTCAAGGGTTGTCACAAGGCAGAGGGATCAGCCCTGTTCTCACTCTCTCAAGGAAGGACTAGAAACAATGGGGTGAAACTGCAGGGGAAAAGATTTAGTTTAGATGTTAGGAAAAAATTTCTAACAGTAAGAGTGATCAACCAGTGGAACAGGCTGCCACGGGAGGTGGTTGGTTCCCCTTCGATGGAGGTCTTCAAGCAGAGACTGGACAGCCATCTGTCTGAGATGGTTTAGGAGATCCTGCCTTGAGCAGGGGGTTGGACTCGATGACCCAGGAGGTCCCCTCCAACTCTACCATTCTATGATTCTATGGCTTCCAGCAGGGGAAGAGACTTTCAGCTGCACCACTTATACATCTGATTTCCAGAAGAGTGATACAGCCTCCAGACAGAGCTGGATAACTCACCAGGAAGCAATAATGCAGGGTGTTTCCTCCCTGCCATTATCACTTCCTAGCTAGACAGTTTTGCATATTTTGTGATGCACACATCCTGATATTTGGTAGGCAACAAACACCTGAAAGTGTACATTCCCCAACACCAGCAGTCAGTTTTAATCTCCACACACTGCCACATCATCCTCAAAGTGAATAAAAGTACTGTTGCTAGAAAAACTGCAGCCAGAGCTGGTTTTTCCAGCTAAAGTTTATAGTGATTTTTAGGGGGAGGGTTGCCACAGATTTATGTGGCAACCCCACTATAGTGGCACTGTAAGGGAACTATATTTCCCCTACCTGGATGGGGCCTGAAATTCAAAGACAGGAATTTTGCTGTGAGAAGAGCTTCTTTTAGCACAAGAAAGGCCTTCTTTTGTGTAAGATATATATGTGGTTCTTTATTTCTCATAAAAAGGTTGCACAGAACTCACAGGATTCCCATTTAATGGAGGCAACTGGTGCAAAATTAGCATTATATAGAACCTGTGGGGTTCTCAAAGGGCAGGTTCAGCAGGGGTTGCCTCAAAATAACATATAGTTTTCTGCTAGGCTTTCTCTGACTTGTCAATTGCTCCCAAATAAAGTGGTGTCCTTCTTCCCCAGTTCCTGCTTCACCCTACAAACTCATCATACGGCTGCCTTGAAGTCTCTTGGAAACAGGCTACTGATTCTCTAGGTGCCAGACAGAAGGAATTTCCCGTCTGATTGATTTCTGACTTGGAGGTGCCAGCAACTGTGGAGTCTCATCCCAGGAAAACAGCCAAGTTGGGAGAGTCTATTGTTGGAACGGCATCCAAAAAGGGGAGGTGGGCGGGTTGCATTCAAAACAACATCAGAAGCCAGAGTCCTCTGTACCTTATACTCAGAGAATAAAGAAATAGCTACTGTTTGAGACAAGGAAGGAGTGCCCACGACTAAAAATTAGCTTTAAATTAAGCTAAGCATTTTACTGAACTTTAGGAATTTGCATAATCAAGTGAGAAGCCAAAGAATAGTGTTGGGCATCTGATTAACAAGCCTGGAGTAACTCCTTGATATGTAGCAAAAGGTTGCAGCCCCTTCCTCTTTTCCACTTAGTAGCACCATGATTGTTTTTTAAAGTCAGCAGTGCACAACTCTTCATGAAAGCTACTAAGGCTTTAAAACTGCTGTCATCTATGATTAATATGGAATTAGAATTATAGTCTGACCGTGCACACGGTGCAAGGATCATGGAATCGCAGTGAAGCTAGACAAGACAGTCTGAGTTTGGATGGGATTTAGGTGGAACTCTGGATCTAGGTGGATCTCGGCTATAGCCCTCTGCTCACCACCTTGCATAGAAGAAGAGTTGCCTTTTCCACCCTTCTTTTCTTACCTGTTTAAGGGGACTCAAAGAGGCTGACAAAGCTTTCTGTTCTCCCCACAACAGATCACCCTCTGAGTTAGGTGGGAACTCATAAGAGGGCTGTGACTAGTCCAAGGTCACCCAGCTGGCTTCATGGGGTAGGGTGGAATCAAACCAGGTATTCCCAGATAAGAGGCTGGCTCTCTAACTACTAGACCAAACTGGCTCGCTGGTATATCACTGCGGAAGAAAAGATGATGACAACAGAGGTGGTAAAGAAATAGAATTGCTTCCAACAGCAGCATTTGCAAGCAAACAAGTTAACATGCATGCCAGACTGTATCTTCAATTTCATCTTATTTTCTTCAGAAACATTCTCCTACCTTGCTATGTATATTAGGTACTGTGCCAGCATAGCCTAAGTGGTTCTGCTATATCGTAACTATGGGCTTTCATCTGTGTTATTATGGTGGGGACGGAGTTGCAGAGGCATTGCAATGCAATGATACACTTCACTTTCACCTGTCTGAATCACATGTTGAACCACCAAGGATTAGGATGCATTTCAGGTGGGCAAAGGCATCACTTAATATTACTGCACAGCCCCTACCTATTCTGACCCACGCACACTGAAGCACAGTGCTAAATGCATTCCTTTTTTGCAGACACTATACTGTCAATGAAAAACTATGGCTCTTTCTGCACTGGGCCTTATCCTGGAACACACACATTTCAATAGGTTAACCATATGGAAAACCAGGACATAATCTGCATTTTTAACAGATATCCTAGAATGGATGCCTATATACTTCCTTCAGGTTGAAAAGACAGGCAGAATGTCTCTGTGGTCTAGTGGTTAGGGAGTCGGACTCTTATCTGGTAATATTGGGTTCGATTCCACCCTCCCCCATGAAGCCAGCTGGGTGACCTTGGGCTAGTCACAGCTCTCTTCTCAGCCCTTGCAGTCCCACCTACCTCACAGGGTGTCTCCTGTAGGGAGAATAATAGAAAGCTTTGTTCCCTTAAATGGGTGAGAAAAGCAGGGTAGAAAAGCCAACTCTTCTTCTTCTAAAGACAATTTTCAGGGATTCTAGACCACATGAAGGTTTTCCCTTTATCTTCTGCTTGAGAACACCAAGAAGCCACTGTGTGAGATAAGATGCTGGACTAGATGGGCCGTGGCCTGATCCAGCAGGACTTCTATGTAGAAGAAAAGTCAGCAAGCATAGCTTGTGATACAGGCAACACCTACTGAAATTTCCTCTGATGCACAACTATTAAAGGTGTAAGAAACCTTGACCTCTTTTCTATATGGTAACCCTAGCTGCCCATGGAAGAAATGCAAGGTGATAAAAAATCAGTAGGCATAACTCAAGTCTCCTGCTGTCTGGATGAGGTTTGCGATGAGAAATAAAGCTTATCTCATGGTTCTGAGATTATCATGCTTTAGAAAAGGCAAGAGAAAGCCATCAGAAAGCAAAAGCTCTTCTTACACCTATATACATACTTGTTGACATAAGATGTAGTACTTAATAGGGTTTTTCCCTTTCCATCTTGGAGTCCCAGTGTTCATCCGTCACCAAATGCAGCGGAAAAATGAGACAAGTTTACTTTTTCTTTCACACATGTTCCTTAATTAATTTGTATTGCTAAGAAATTGTGAATATTTCTTGCAGTAGCATTTCATTTTCTCTAACCTTTGGCCCTTTATTTATTCATTACGACCTTTGCAAAGGTGGCAGAGCAAATTCTAGGATAGCAACCAGCAATACATAGAATAGAAACGGATCTTGCAATGCTAATAGCAGAAGATGGATAAGAAAATGAGTAATGTAATTGGCAATGAAAAAAGAGTAGCCAAGCAAAGATTCTTTGGCAATTTCTGAGTGCACAATTATGTTTCAAACAAGTTTCAAATCAGGGATGGAGCCTGCCATATTTCATACAGTAAACTGCTTGGGGCAAGGGTCTAGTTGGTGTTTATTTTTGGTCCCTCTATCATCTGCCACAAGTATGTAACTAGTACAATATCACTCACGTGGGAAGAGGAATGTAATGGGGTGTCCCAAGCAAGGTCGTCCTCAGGTCGCACTATTCACATTATTTTTATTCAATTTGTTTTCCAAGTTGGCTTACCCCCATTATAATGTTCTAACGGAGTCTTCTTTTCCAGAGGACTCAGCTCATCCTGGCATCCCAGGCCATCTTCACTTCTTCGGTGTGAGCAGAGGAACAAGCTAAAGGAGGATGAACCATGCTGTGGTAGGTGGGCTCCAGCCTTTCATTTCAGCCAATGTGCACATACAGAGTTCATGAGGTACCTCCCCTTCTCTCCTCAGTTTATGTGTATGATTCCTCTATCTAGAGTTTTTCCACATTTTTTTTTTAAAAAATTAATTGCACAAAGGAAAGAACATAAAAAAGAAAGGGGGCATGGAGATGGGGGATCAGGCTTAAAAAAGAACTGTAAACACACACCCTCGCCTCCCTTGAGTGACACAACGGCATCCAATAAGAAAGGAGATAGATGTGATGCAGCAAAAATGGTGGAGAGCCAAGAGTTCCATAGAGGAGGCTCAGATCAATCACGGAGAAAGGTGTGAGCAATGCAGCCTGAAGTGAAGATGGCCTGAATATGACTTATGATGATCTACATGTAAACAGAACAGATACGACCTCAGTCTGAATTATTAATAGGACATCTTGTCTTATATAGGTGTGACCAGGGCCTGAGTTTTTCTCCCCCCCACCAGGCTTATCTGTTTATATGCATTTCAACAAAAGACACACTCCTAGATAAAAGGTCCTATGCTATGGAATTTTTCATAGCAGCTGTGTAGTATTTCTATGCAAATGAAAACCCTGATTGATTCACAATACTTGTCCCTCAGAGTATACAGATTTTAAATAAGCAATTTTGTAATATGTATCTACACAAGCACCCCACAGCCCTGCATCTATATTTCTAGACTTTCCAGATTTGTATCAAGTATTGCAATTTTATGAATGCTCATTTTTCCTTGCTATTACATTGCTTCACTGCACATGGGGAATGACCAGAACGGCCATTAAATGAATTACCTGGGATAACTTAAAAAACACCAGCATAGTAACAGTATAGATGGCTTTTGTATTCTGGTGTGGCTGATGAAACAATGCCTCACTCAGGCTTCAGAGCTGATTACAGTCTCCTTTCAAACACGCAAAGGGCAGTGCAAATTATATACTGCACAGTGAGCTCTGAGTAAAACCAAACGTTTGTGCTCTTGGTCTACAGGAAACCTGTTGTGCCTGTTGGTGTTCTGAGCATGGAGCTCATATAATAAATCACGCTTCATTTCCACATCGAATTGACAAGCAATCCCACAAAATGGTTAAACCCACATTATTTTCATGGTCACACTGATTTTCACTCAGTTCGTATGCTACAAGCTGCTTTTACCCACATCAACAAATTGTGTTTTGTTTCCGGGCACCTGCTTTTAAAATAATAGCATGACACTTGCAGGGATTTTTTTTTTCAATTAAAGAACATTATTTCAGTTCTGAGACAGCTTCTATCTAGTAATTCATATTAAGCTTTTTATTTAAAAAACAAAAAAACCTAATGAAAAGAGCACATAGTCTTAATTAGGGGGAGACCATCTTAGTGCCAGTCTGTACAATTCACTTTTTGATTCTCCACCATGTACTCCTACAGCATGATGGACAAGCATGCTTTCCTACATGTTATGGACAGGAAACCATTGACAGCAACCAGTCAGAATAGCTTTAAAAAAGGATTAGACAAATTCATGGAGGGCAAGTGTTTCAGTGGCTACTAAAATGGATGCCTAGGTACTGTCTCCAGCTTGGAGAGGCAGACAAGATGTCTCTACAGGTCATTTGCAGGATTTGAGAGCAGGTGAAGGTTTTACATAAGAACATAAGAGAAGCCCTGCTGGATCAGGTCACAGCCCATCTAGTCCAGCATCCTGTCGCACACAGTGGCCCACCAAATGCTCATGGGCATCTCAAGGAGGGACAAGGACAAACCTTCTCCTGCTCTCGAGTCCCAGCAGATGGCCTTAGAAGCGCCCCAGTTCCTCCCCCCCCTTCTACTTGAGAATGCCCAGAAACAATTGATGGGCCACTGTGTGAGGCAGGAAGCTGGACCAAATGAGCTGTGGCCTGATCCAGTAGGGCTCCCCTTACGTTCTTAATATTATCTGATTCCCAAAGAGCAGTCAGCTTCTGCAGGAAGGAGTGTGATAGCAACCACAGCTGTCATCTCCATTGGTTGTGCACCTGGTTTTGTGCATGGAGAAGTGGTTCCCACATCACTGACTCACAGGAGCTTTCACTAAGGGATGTACGGATAACATTCGATATTCATACGAATTTGTACATTTGTACACTGACATTCGTATTTGTATGAATGTTCCAGGTCTGCAATGGGTCCAGAGTGCATTTGACAAATATTGAGAGCAGATTCAAAGCGGATTCAGGGCAGGACATTTTTAGAGCGGATATGTTATAGGAACGTATTGGATATTTGTACAAATTCGTATGAATATATTCATATTGAATAGAATCCTACTACGTTCAAAGGGGATCTATTCGAATGAATACAAATTTTCTTACATTAGATTCAATACAAATCAAATGCAAAAAAACCCCATTCATGCACATTCCTAGCTGCCACCCATCTGACTGTGCTTATATATTTATTTACATCTGTGCTTCCCCGACTCTTAAGTAGCAGAGCTCTGTAGATCCTCAGGATGCTTCTGCTGTCACCACTATGGCACTAAAGCATTCTAAAGGCTATATTGAAACCATCCTTTTGAATTAGGGCCAAGCACGATGTGACATTAAGCACTTGATTGTCTGATCGCCATTCCTCCATTCCTGTTTTTAAGGGAATTATGGTAGATGCTCCATCAGCAATCTCTTTCTGCCTCATGATTCAGATTGTTCTTTGCAGATTTATTAGATTAGTTTGTGCCCAGCATGAAAAATTACCCCTTTAAAGAGGACCAGTTCTGCTGAAGGCAGAGTCAAAATGGAGTGGATGAACTAATCAACAAGATGCCAAGGGTGCTGATGGAACGCCGTTGACTGAATATCTGCAATTAATCCATACTGCAGAGACACAGATGTCATTGCAGGTGTGGCAGCTGGAAAAGTGAAAAACTGTCCAGATAGCGTAGAACAGTGTGGCTGGGATGAGAATAGCCAAGGTTCAGAACTCCCTCAGCTATGAAACACTGTGATCCCTGGCATGTTTAATAGCTCTCAGTGCAATTTATGTTAAAATAGGAATCACTTATTTTGGGGGGCTTGGGGACACATCTAGAATTTTTGGGGAATGCTGTGGATGCTGCTACTCTCTGCTCATTTCTCTCCCTCTCCCCTCCAGCAGTGAGTAAGAAGGTCTGGAAGCTTCACAGACAAGGAAACTATAATAGGCACCACTGTGCTTTTGAACACCACATTAGCCAGGAGCATAACTAGAGCAGAATAGGACCCAGCAAAGAAAGCTAAGACAGATCCTTCATGTCATGAAGATGGAAACCAACAACTTGCACAGAATACAGTGTATCAACCTAGCATAGGAGGACAGCAAAGCCAATTCTTCCAGAGCGCTGGGCTACAACTGTAAATACAGGGTTTAAGACACCACTCAGCCATGGAAACTTGGCACCTGTTCACACTTAACTCACTGGGGCCACATCCCCATTACAAGCTTAATTTGGTCTTGATATGGTTTCAATCCTCGCAGACCCCATGTCAGTTTGGATTAACATGCTTTCCCCATGTTAAATCACCCCAAAGCATTGTAAACGTTAACCCTCATTTCAACAGGTCTCACTCCGGTTCTTGCGCTTGATACATGTTACATTTTTTACTGTGGGGACCGTACTGTTTTAAGGGATGAGAATCCATGTTTAGGGTTTCCCTCCCCCAATAGCTTGCTTCCAAAAATAGTGATTTCAGTGTAAAAATCCACCCTTTACAGCAGCCGCTACACTGTAGCAATCCACGCACTTCACACCTGATAACAATGTTGCAATTTTGCACAATTCTAGCTCTTTGGAGTTCTGACCTTTAGAAAGGGAAAGGAAAGCAGCTGCAGGTTCTGAGAGATGTGTGAATGTTTAAAGCAAGGGGGCCTGAGTTGCCGCTGCTGCTGTGTGCCCTGGGCAATGGGGAGAGGAGGGGAAAGAATCGCTAGCTGCCCGCTGCCGTTTTTCCTCCATCCAGGCAAGCGGCAGCCACCCAGCCACCCAGCTAGGCTCCGTGAAGGGGTCCCTTATGGGTGGCGCATTCAGGCCAGAAGGAAGAGGGTGGGACAGCCTCGAAAAGTGGCTTTTAGAAAGTAGCCACTTGAGTCCCCCATTGAGTCCTTACGCCACGTATGATCCTCAGAATCCGGATCCAACGCGACTAGGTTGAAAGTAATGGGATCAGGCAAATTTGCGTTTGCATCCAGTTCTATCATTTCGGTTTAGGGAAACTGGATTAAGCTTATAATGGGGATGTGGCCTGGGATGATACAGTAGTACCATTCCACTGGGGTTAAGATCAGGTGCAACAGGAGGCATCTCCATGTTAGGAACTGGCGCAGTCCCTAACTGGACCACCAGCACTTGAAGTGTGAATGGCTTGGCCTGGCTGGATAATCATGACAACAGCTACAACAACATCTGGTGTGCACCAGGACACTACCATAGAAATTAGCCCATGGTATGGGACTATGCACCTGCAACCATGCTGTCCTGCCCCTTTGCAGCATTCACACTTAGATGATAGCACAAACACTGAATGGTGTGTAATGTTCATAATTTTATTTATTATTTGTTTTTCTATCCCACCCTATACCCAAAGGTCTCAGGGCAGGTAACATTTAAAATCAAATATGTATATTAAAAACAACAGCAGCATATATTAAAATGGTAACTGTGTCTGAAAAGTGGGAAGAGGAGGTATGTTGCCATTTAACCAAAGGCCAGGGCAAAGAAGTGCATCTTCAGTGCCTTCCTAAACATATACAGTGAAGGTGCCTGATGCACCTCAAGGGGGAGACTATTCCATAGCCTAGAGGCCATCACTGGGAAGGCCCTCTCCCAGCTGCCCACGCCCTTTAATACTGCATTATTGCTGAGAGGCAGCATATTGCAATACATCTCAGGACTGTCCTTACACAGTTATGCTCTTAAATTTCTAAACAGCTTTTGCAGGTATGCCTTGACATTTATGCAGACATTAAGAGGTGAAGTTTCATACTATGGCTGCATTCACACATAGCAAAAAAGTGTCCCAAAAGTGCCTCAGAGACCATAGCTTATGGCTCTCATCCCATATGTTGTAAACTGCCCTGAGACTTCTGGGTATAGGCAGGATTAATAAATAAATAAATAATGTACCTTTTCTAGCCTAGAGGGTTTTCTAACCTGAGAAGGAGGACACAAGGGCAGATGCATGAACAATCCCACCTGTGAACTATCTCCAAGCTACTTCAGAGATGCTTTTTTAAAAACTCCATGTAAACATAGCCTGTATGAAAGTAAGCCCAATCTCCCACCCACATACTGTAGTTAAATGCACAGCTAGGGCCCTAAAGGCAGAAAAACTTTTAGTACTTACTCTGTTTATTGCTCCCTGGGAAGTGGGAGGTAGTTAGTCTAACATGCAAGATTAATTAACTCAGCTTAATTAATCATAAACACCACATCTGTGGCAATAACAACACAGAATAAACAAACATATTTCCAAGGGAAATATGGAACAGGTGAATTTGGCAGAAAAAATGAGTGCCATGGTGCTACCACCAACAGAAAGAAAGACCGAGGGAGTCTCATGATCCTTAAACTTGTTTGCAGACACTCTAGGGCCTTTTCTTATCTTTAAAGTGGATTACATATCCCTATAGTTCTCTTTAGGGACTCTTCTGTCCACACATTAATGTGGATCAGAAAGGTCCTGCCCACTGTTCTTTCGTTCTGTCTGCATGAGATGAAGTGTAATCCAGACCAGAGGCTCCATCTGGATTACTGGTGGTCCTCATTAAACAGGTCCACTGGCAAACCTGTGAGGATGATCTGGAACATGGGGGCATGCAGAAGGCATGGCTTTGTTTTCCAGACTACCAGGGAACCCATTTGTTCCTAGCTATCAGAGCCCTTGATGGCCATCTTCTGGCCAAGCCTGGGCCAAGGTAGGTGAAGAAAGCCCAGAGCAAGGTAAGGGCAGAAATGTCCAAGAATTCTCGTTCATGATCTCAGCATACTAGTAAGTGAATATAGGTGGAATCAAAGCCATGATTCAGGGATTCCATGTACAACAATATCTGGTACAAATGATAAACTAAGGGCCAGTTTGCACTTAACATCAGAGGAATACTATCACACTGAAGTTAAATTTAGGAACAGTGCCCACTATTTGGATGACAAGAACTGGTGCCATTCCCAACTTGCCCATGGCTGCTTGAGGTGCAGACGGTCTGCCTGGACCTTCCAAATTGCTACAGCAGCAACCATAGCAACTCCTGCCATGCTCCTGACACTATCATGGTGATTGTGACATCATGGCATGCATTTGAATAGCCACAGCTGTGCACCACCCTGCTGACTCAGCTTCTCATCCAGAAGGGTGCAAATGTTGCTGACTGGAAGTGTACTAGATGCTCCAGGTCAAACTATGGTGTCTCTACTGCTTCACAGCTTTGAGGGATCAGGACACTTTTGCACACTCTGAGACGCAAAGAAGATGAAGATGAATTGGCTTTTCTACCCCACTTTTCTCACCTATTTTAAGGGGACTTAAAGCAGCTGACAAAGCTTTTCTATTCTTCTGCCCACAACAGAACACCCTGTGAGGTAGGTAGGGCTCTGAGAGCTCAGAAGAGAGCTGTGACTTAGCTCAAGGTCACCCAGCCACCCAGCTGGCTTCATGGGGAGGGGGGCAGAATCGAACCCGGTATTCCCAGATAAGCTCCCTAACTGCTAGACCAAACTGGCTCTGGGATGGAAGCAGTGCTGCAACCAGATGGAGCAACCCTGAGCATTCAAAGGCATCCCAGAACGGAAAGAGCAAAAAGGCCCAAAGTTACTGATATTCCCCATCTTGCTCCAAAAAGGAGTTTAGAAGCAGTTTTCACAGAAAGCTCAAATGTGACAAGGGTGTGAATTTACTATGGTGATGCAAAACATTTCAGCTAACACAGAGATCAGTGAATCAGCCGTACCAAAGCAGGCCAGGTATGAATGTGACTTGGGATTGTCCAGTTAGAATAGTGTTCACTCAGCTTCCTATGCTCCCTCATTTTTATACCCTGCTTTTCTCACCCCTAAGGGGAATCAAAGCGGCTGACAAACCTCTATTCTTCTCCCCACAACAGATACTCTGAAAGAGAGCTGTGATTAGCCTAAGGTCAGCCAGCTGGCTTTGTGTAGGAGAACAGACTTGATTTGGGAAACTTCCAGATAAGAGTCAAACACTCTAACCACAAGAACAAACTTGCACACTTCAGACTTCAGAGGAGTTGCATCCCTATAGATAACAGGCTGTGATTCTCCTTCCAGAGATGGCAGATTCACAGCTCAAAGTATTTCTGTCTCCAAGGGATTTATCTTCCCCTGGTCCAACAGCTCTTGTGTTTTGTTCGCGATACTTCACTTCAGCAGACAATGTCTGCCTCCTCATGTAGAAGGAAGAAGGTAGGATTTAACTTGTTGCCAAGGAAGCTTCCCTGTGCATTTATGAAGGACTTGATGAAATAACAGTGCTTATTTCAAATACTTGCAAGACAGGTGTGGAAAAGCACTCAAAAGGAGAAACTCAAGTTCTATCATTTTGTAAGCATAACACTGGGGGAAGGAATGAGATATAGCTAAGGAGGATGGCATTTGTGTATGATCACAGCGATGTTACAGGCCTCAGTCAATAGATGCTTCTGACACATCTTTACAGTCGAAAGTGTGCAGTAATTAGATGCTGCTGTTCTCCAATGACTGCATTTCAGATTCAAAAGCTGATAGGGACCGCCTTCTCCTAGTCAATGAAAGTGTCCTTTGAGGCAAAGCCATGCTGCTGAAACAGATCAGTAATGACTAAACCATGGGCCTTTTAGCACTTACTTTGGTAGTGCAGTTCCCAGATGGTGCATCAGCACTGCACAGAGCCATTTCTTAGTTAGAAATGGCTTGGTGTGTCCTGGAGCATCAACTACAAAGCAGCAGCAGCAGCAGGAGGAATTGGCTTTTCTATACCCCCTTTCTAACCCATTTAAGGGAACTCCAAGCAACTGACAAAGCTTTCTATTCTTCTGCCCACAACAGAACACCCTGTGAGGTAGGTGGGGCTGTGAGAGCTCAGAAGAGAGCTGTGACTAGCCCAAAGATACCCAGTTGGCTTCAAGGAGGAGTGCGGAATCAAACCTAGTACTCGCAGATAAGAGTCTGCTTCCCTAACCACTAGACCAAACTGACTCATAAGACATACAGGAGTAGCACTTGACTGGTGGCATGCAGGTGCAATAGTGCACTGCATCACTAGGTTGCTCCAGTGGTGGCACAGTGCAGGCATACTGGTACCATCACCAGAGCTCTGTGACAGCCACCGTCAAGGTGGCCACTGCACTCTAGGTAAGTCTCAAATGTTCTAGCCTTCTGCAAGTGGAGATGGATAGAGCGATCAAGTGCATTGCCTCCTAATGAACACAGGCAAAGTCTGAAAAGGCCCTATGGCCTTTTTATGACTTGGCCTTATTCCAGAATATGTCTTTGAATAGGGGCTTGCCCACATGCTACTGCAGACTATTCTGAGATACATTTCAGAATAAGGTCCACCTAGTGCGGAAAGGGCCTATGTTTGTTCCAGAACAATCCCAAGCACCTTGAAAAGATCTGCTCAAACATTGGCTATTATTAAATCTAGTACTGATGTCATCTCTAAACAGTGCTTGTCTTTGTAATCCCAGTATCAGTTGATTTCTGAAGGGACATAAAGTTTGCTTATATGTCAGGAAAAAAAAAGATGCTCATTTATAAATGAAGTCAATAACAAGCACCAAAAGAACCCACTTTCTCATAAAACCTGCAGGGTAATTGCTGTTATTATGACACAGCTGGGCAGAATCTCTTGAGAACCTCTCCCACACAGATGAAGGGGCATTATATAAAAATAAATGTGCTAACAGGTAACTCCCCATTTTCTTTAGTGGCATCTGCACAGAAGGCATTTCGCCTGAACTGGCTCCACTGACTACACCCAAGTAAGAACAATTTCAACCACAAAATATACAGTTTACAGAAGTCCTTAGTGAAACAGTGGCCGTGTCCTCATTTGATTGTTTTAATCTGGATTGGAGTATTTTAAACCAGATTTAGAATTGAGTGTGCATTCTGGCTGTTCCCATTTGCTTGATGATAACGTGGGCTCAATTCGAATGCCGCAGTTCCCATTCAAACTGCCCAAATCCCCAGCATGGAGAAACAGGATCTTTTCATCTCTGCCCCTTGTCCAAACCCTGTAAGCCTGCCCTGCTCAGAATCAGCTGAACGAAAGAACAGACAAGGCAAAGCCATCACCCTCCCTTTCAAATCAGACACTCCATCCATTCACCATGTTACCAGGAAGGCAGCAGCTTTGTGCAGAATCAGCTGAGTGAAAGAACAGATAGTGCAATGCAATCTCTCCCTTTCAAGTCAGTGACGGGTGGGAGGAAAACAGAGGATCATGGTTCCTGCACAAGTTCAAAGAGAGAAGAGGAGATTCTCTTCCTTCTTCTTTGCTTTGAATGAGCTGCTCAGGACTCTGCTTATTGCTTTAACAATGTAATGCATCTCTCCTAATTACTGTGGCATTCACTGAAAGGGGAAATCTATGTTCCAACACTTTTTGATCTCTGGGACTCTAGCATTGTAGGGATGGGAAAGACAGAGCCTCAGACCATTTTGCTAAGTATCTGGAATTTGGCCACTTCTGGGTGCCTGATTCCCAGACTCCAAATTTGGGTCAGGATGGGCTGTCTACAATGTGATCTAGCCCAGGATCAGCACAGCATGGGATAACGTGCACTGGATGGAAACAACCTACATGTCCCAGGCCACTACTGTGATTGCATTGTGAATAGAAAGACTTCCATAGATCACTAAGAAAGTCGTCTTAATGCTGCTATTGCCACAGACGATCTATCAAATAAGGTTTAAGGGCGCATCCCCATGGAGTTAAAAAAAAGCAGGATGGAAGCAAGACAGCTTAATGTGAATCTTAATTCGCATTAAGCTGTCCCCATGGTAATGGAGGACAACACGAGTTCCAGGCAAACCTGCCCATCTCCAAGAAAACCACGGTAAATCTTTGCATTGGGATACCTTGGTTTTCTCCCCCCCTCCCCCCTTGTCTGAGCATGTGAACACACATACACACACACACAGGGTGGACTCCCTCCTGGAGGAACAATTTCCTCCTCCCCTCCCCCCCTTTTCTCTTTCCCTCCTCCACTCTCACACACACAGAGGGTGGAATCCCTGTCAGAGCCCAGATAAAATTATTAAAAGAGCTGTGAAAGCCACCGCTCTCATTTTAGCGGTGCTCTGTACGTGCGCACAATAGCCCTCTCCCTGCCTGAAAGCCGCTCAGCTGGATGCAGGGCAACTGTCAGCTTTCAGGCGGAGAGAGGGGCTGTCAGAGCCCCAATAAAATGTTTAAAAGAGCAGCAGCTTTTGTGGGGCTCTGACAGGGATTCCACTCTCTCTCTCTCTCTCTCTGTGTATGTGTGTGTGCGTGTGAGAGAGAGAATGAGAAGGAGGGCTCAGGCTGGAGAAGGGAGGGAGAGATTGAGGAGGGAGGGGAGGAGGAAGACGTTCCTCCAGGAGGGAGTCCCCCCTCCCTGTGCGTGCATGCATGCATGCGTGTGTGTGTGAGAGAGAAGAACAGAGAGGGGGGAGGGAAGGAGGAAGCATGACAGCAAGCCAGAGAATGAGAGGGGAGGCAGAGCAAAGAGACGCTTCTCTCCCCCTGCCAGAGACGTTTACTTGTGCCCAGTTATAGAGAAATTTCAAGCCCCTGCAACCCCTTGGAGCTGTGAGGTAAGCAGGGCTGTGAGAGCTCAGAAAAAAAGTTGTGACTAGCCCAAGGTTACCCAGCTGGCTTCATGTAGTGCAGAATCAAACCAGAAAACTTCCAGAACAGAGTTTGGCACTCCAACCACATGACCTACAATCTGCATGCTCGTGCAGACTACAGCTGTCCTTAGAATAAGGCCCAGTGCAAAAAGGGCCTGTGGCTGAATCTATACACAGGCTGTATCCCTGTGGTAAAAAATAATCCAGAGGTATTCTGTGTCCGCCCCGGTAGCATCTCCATACAAACTCTATTGTGTGTTGCTTAGAGGGCAATACGCGTTAACCCCCCCTTTTCAACTGTATTGCTTCCAAAATAAGGGGCTAACACGTATTGCCCTGGTGCCATGCGGACGCTTCCGGAGTATTAGGGGCGGAGCTTGGCGGGCCCAATATTAGTGGGCCGGGTTTTGCCCCTGCACCCTGTTCTTGCCAGCCGGCAGCTGCTTGAGGATTTCTTTAAATAAATTCTGTGCAAATAAAAAATCATGAGGGGGTAAAATAGTTGTGTGTGTCCTTCCATCTGCATTTATTAAACCTCCCTCTTCACTGATCACAAGCTCCGCGTGCCGTGTGGGAAATTTTTGCTTTAATTGTGCACATGAGCACAGCACCAGTAGACAGCACTCCTGCAGATTTCTCTCTTCTCGCCAGACCCATTGGGGGATGCTGCAGAATTCTGCCATGATCACCCAGAAGCAGCAGTGAGTGTGGGAAAAGTCTACCATTCCCTCCATCCACAGAACAACAGAACATTGGCTGGCCACCTTGACCTCGCTTGGCATGGAGAGGTGGACGGGTTCACCAGCCATAGTGAGCACACTTGCAGACATGGCAGTGGTGGGCGGGACAAGGCTTGGCAACGTCAACCTGGCTCCCTATCAGCAAGAGAGGAGGTGGGGAGAAAAAGATGCGGGTTCAATTTGATTCCGTGTTGCCCTAAATGGCACGGGGACACTTTATTGCGAATTGCAATGCAGATTTTTTAAAATACACATCAAATGCAAAACATGGGGATGTGGCCACAATTTAAAGAACAGGTACAAGAGGTGGTAGCATCTGCACACTACTTCCTCTGATCCACATTGAAGATCAGAAAACTAGAGGTGATAAGACAGGAGGCCTATTCACACTACAGCCTTTAGTGAACAATTAGTGAACTTCTGGTGAAGAGCATCTGTACTTCATGGAGGCTGCTACAGCCTCCAAGTATGCCCTGCCTCACTAGAAGTTCATTAATTATTGATTCCGTGCTCCACACGTTAAATGTTTACCAGGAACTTACCTGAAGAGTCCGGTGGCGTGACCATCCGCCACTCTTCCGATGCTCCAGGCTCATCTGAGGAGACGTGGAGGAGTGCTGGCACCTTATGCAACTGCATGTGCACAGAGCGTCAATGTCATCATGGCAATGGTGCTGATACACGCACAGTCATGGAGGGTGCCACAGCCAAAATGGTGGCAACCAGAGGAGGACTGCCCCACGAAAATGTGATTGTGTGTGGGAGAACGGCCAAGGTTGACTAGCGCACAAGGTGTGAGTGCTAGTCAACGTTGGTTAATCACGCTCTTTCCCGTGCAGCGGATGGAAAGGGAAGTGGAAAAACACCCCTAGGATGGGAACACTAGTGTCTGTGTGCTACCAGCACTATGCCACTTTTAAGCTGCTTTTTAATGACTGCTGATCCAGCCTCTACCTCTATAGCTAACTGTTAGGTTCTTCAACTCCATCAGCCATTATTGGAAAGAGGTCAAAAGATGGCAGCTGTTGTCACATTTGGAAGACCACGGATTGCCCATTACTCCAGGAAGCACCAGCATTCAAGGTAAAAGGAGAGTCCAAACAGCAATTTGCTATTGGCCTGTGATTTCCTAAAATCACAGCAAACTGAGTTTTGATCAGACATGAAAGGAGGATTTCCATACAAGACTGAAATCTGGCTCGCTGCAGTTCCATTTCATCAAAGCTCCATGCTCCATGCATTGGCTGGCACCCCATCTCTCCTGCATGGTGTTGCACAAGAGTATGTTTCACCTGTGGAAAGGCTAGTGCACTCAGTTTGTGGACAGGCTTCAATGGGCTCACAATTCATGATGCACCAGCCTTCCAAACAAAAGATTTGATATTACTGCCTGCCTACTCTCCTTCAGTACTCAATCACCTTCCTTTTCTTCTGCAATTGTTCTGATAATCTTAGTGCCAACCTTTGGTGTATTTTTTGTGGAAACTCTGCATGGGCAGTTGCTTTCAGTTACATCAGAGAAGGCCGGCATTTCTGCCTCAGTGATGCTGTATTTATAAGTAGCTTGAAATGCCTTCTCAGGGCAAGCCTTGCTTGAGAAGTGGAAATGATTCATTAATGGATATTCAACGTGTTGGTGCTTTTGACTGAGTCTGACATACAGCAGGCTTTTAATTCAATATCAATAGACATTCAAAACACACGATATGGAGTTTTAATTGTGGCAGGTTTCCCCCACCTACTCCCACTAGCCTTTTTATTCAGTGCAGAGTTAAATGCATTGAAAGTGATGCTAAGAGGTTGCTGCTGCTCCTCTGAGACATGAATGGCAACCCCATTTGCTGTGCTACTAGCTTCCTCACATTTCTCAGTCAGTGAACAATGTTTTAGTCCTGTATGTGCCAGGGATGAAGCTGAACTCAGAACGCAAGTCTCCCCTTAAGTTGCACATTGTTGTGGCAATGGGGCAGGGGTGAGGGTGGGAGGGCATAGGAAAACTGTTGCACCAGAAGCATTTTCCCTCAGTTATCTATCACCAATATAAGATACAGATATGAGGAAAGCCGGAGAGGTACAGGGCTTCCCCCAAATTCCACTCTTGTTCCAAAGGTGCTCTTGTTTTTGAGACAGCATTGTAGCTGCCTTTTATAACCTATGCCCTTTGGTTGCTTCAGACTACAAGGATGTGCTGGCTAGAAAATGATGGGAGCTGGAGGGCACACGGCCAGGTAAGGTTGTTTTACACCAACATGAAAAAGGTGAAGCCCACGTCCCACATCCTTTCTCTCTCTCTCACGTCCATATTAATTGACTTGACTGTGAGCAATTCAAAAACCAATAATGGCATAAAAAGAACACACAGCCCCCTGTAAATAAATAGAGATCTCATAAGGTAAGACATGAGTTTACATTATTCTGCACTCAGAGACCTAGGCACAAATATGGAAACCATGGTGACATATAAATGACACTTAGAGGTATCTAATATAGCTCTGGTAAGAAATATCAGCAGTTGATTCTGCTACCATGTTTAAGAAATGGAGGAAGGACAACCTGTCATGTCAGCTTACTTAAGATTTAAAAAGCAATTATGGGGCAACAGGAAGAATTTACATACATCTTCTTTCCTGAAGCACCAGGCTCAACTAGGAGGAGGAGGCTTTTATACCCCACTTTTCTGACCCTTTTTAAAGGGCCTCAAAGAGGCTGATAAGGCTTCCTGTTCTTCTCCCCTCAATAGATACCCTGTGAAGCAGAAGAGGCTATGAGAGCTCAGAGCCAGCTGGACTTTGGAAGCATCTAGCTTGTCTCTCCAACATGGAAGCAGTATCTAGGTATCCATTCTAGTAGCCATTGACATACTTTTCCTCCATGAATTTGCCTAACCTTTTCTTAAAGTCCTCCAGGCTAGTTGCTGTAGTAAATTCCACAGACTGATGACCCTGTGGGTGAAAAAATACTTCCTCTTGTCTGTTCTAACTCTCCTGCCTATCAACTTCATAGAGTGCCCCCTGGTTCTAGTGCTGTGCAATACAGAAAATATCCACATTCAATCAAGTCACCCTCCAAGGCTGAAGAGGTCTAAACATTGCAGCCTGGTTTCAAAACAGAGGTTCTCCAGTACCTTGACCATTCTGGCTGCCCTTTTCTGTACCTTTTCCAGTTCAACTATATACTTTCTGAGGTGTGGTGACTATAACTATACCCAATATTCCAAACGTGACTTTACCATATATTTAAAAAGAGGCTCAGGCTGTGTTCCCATACAAATTTAAATGCAAATCAAGTCCATTTTCAAGATCGTCCGATCCCATTTATTTTTTATTCCTGGACTTTACAAGGACTAAATCACTTTAATCTGCAGGGAAAAAAGTCCTTGGGAAAACTTCTCAGTCCCCTTTCAGTGCCCAACCCAAAATATTTTTTTTCCTATGGGAATGGTCTCAGACTATCCAAGGAGATCAGCCTTTTGGACTGCCCTCCCATATGCTTCTGATCAATTTCTGACGTGCATGGGTGGGATTTTACATCTGGGTATGTCTCCACCCTCCCTTTGCCATGTCTGCACTGCTAGCTAGCCATGGATCAAAAAAAGGTTTGGATTTCCCCTGACTGCTACTGTAACTACAAAAGATACATTAAAAGCAGCATTCTAGCTTTCAACCCCTCTGATTAAGGGAGAGATCGCCTGCACTGTTGGTTCTTTCACTCTCCAGCTTAAGTGCAAAACTGCTGCATTCCTGGCAACACGGAGGGAGGGA
Source organism: Aspidoscelis tigris stejnegeri (assembly GCA_023333525.1). Lineage (NCBI taxonomy): Eukaryota > Metazoa > Chordata > Lepidosauria > Squamata > Teiidae > Aspidoscelis > Aspidoscelis tigris. The sequence goes on along the minus strand of JALMGA010000001.1, from coordinate 246,457,806 downwards.
GGGTGCTTCCAATTTGAAAGGGAGAGTGAATGCTTTGGCAAGATCACAGAGGAGAGGGAGATATCACTTTTAAAAAGCAGGAGCCTCCACTTACAGGAGGGAGGGAAACAGAAAAGGGAGAGTGATTTCTTTGTTTTGCCCTGTGTCTGAGGCTTATGGTGTTTGCACAAGGGATGGAGATTAAAAGATCCTGTTTCTTCATGCTGGGGATTTGTGCAATTTGAGTGGGAACAGCAGTATTCAAATTCAGCCTGTGTTACCTTCAGGTAAATGGGGACAGTGGGATTGTGCACTCAGTCCTGAATCTGGATTTTAAAAGTCCAATCCAGATTTAAAAAGTCAAGTGGGAACACGGCCTCAATGACATTTGCCAACTTATTTTCCATTTCCTTCTTAATTACCTGTACCAATGACTGTTTTTTCATCATTGCTGTACCTTCATAGACCTGTCAACCAGAACCCCAAGATTGCTTTTCTGGTCTGTCACAGATAGCTCAGCCCCCATCAGTTTATAGGTGCAATTGCAGTTTTTTGCCTCAGTGTCCATTACTTTGCACCTGAAGTGTATTTGCCACTTTGACTACCCGCTCCCCCAATATCAAGAGATCCCTCTGGAGCTCATCACAATCTCTTTCAGGTTTTACTACCCTGAATAATTTACTGTCATCAGCAAACTTTCCTGTCTCACTGCTTCACGTACTTCTAGATCATTTAGGAATAAATGAAAAGCAGAGATCTCAGTACTGTATCTTAAAGGACTCCACCTTTTACCTCTCTGTTTTGAAAATTACCCATTTATTATTACTTTCTGTTCCCTGTCCTTTAGCTAATTATCAGTCCAGTACTCTTATTCCATTATTGATGAGATTGTTCAAAAGTCTTTGATGAGGGGCTTTCTCAAAAACTTTCTTAATGTCCAGGTAGACGATGACAACTGGATTCTGTTCATCGAGGTGCTTGTTGGCATCCTCCATCACTTTACCTGAAACTGATCATAAACTGACTGGTCTTTAATTTCCTGAAATTTTGAAGACTGGACATATTTTATCCTCCAGTCTTCGGATACAGAGCCTGATCTTAGAGAAAGGTGATATATTTGGGCTTAGAGAGCCACAATTTCACACCTGAGTTCTTTAAAAACTCTTGGATGAATGGCATCTGGTCCCAGGGATTTGTTAGCATTTAGTTTACTAAGACACACGAGAACTTCCTCCTTGGTCACTTTGATCCAATTCATTCATTCATTTATTATTCACATTTTTATCATGCCCTATACTCAAAGGTCTCAGGGTGGGTAATTTAATTCTTCTGACTCTTTCCTAGAAAAGATAGGCACAGTTGCAGGCATATGCCTTTTGTCTTCCTCAGTAAAAGCCAAGGCAAACAATTTATTTAGCCTCTCAGCAAGCCTCCCTTTCTGTTCATCAGCATCCAATTGTCCATTTGCAGGGAGTGGAGAGCAGGTGAAGGTTTTGCTACCATCTTTTGTTTGAGAATGGCCAGAAGCACTTGGTGGGCCACTATGTGAAACAGGATTCTGGGTGCTCTAACCGAATCCAGCAGGGCTCCTTTATGTTCTTAATTTTACTTTTTGTAAAATGTATTTAACTTTTTAAAGTCAGCAGTAAATCCCTACTCCCTCAGAGTAACTTAGAAACCAGCCTCTCCTCAAAGCCACACATCATGTGCCCAACAAACTCTCCAGAAAGTAGAAGTCCCACCCCACAAACTCAGCAGAGTAGCACTAGCAATTATTCCTCCAAATTCCTTTGCCAAGGTTCTGTTACCTTTTCTCAGGTTTGGTCTCAACAATCCTGAGTTCATTTTTTTTAAAAAAAAAACCTGCCCTTGCTTCTTCTTGATGAGCAATGCAGGCCCTACTCCTAACCCTTCATACTTCACTAGTTCACTTTGGGTTGCAGACTACTTTCTGTTACTCTGTTTTAAGATTCTATACACAGAGCTGGGCAGAAAGCTTGATAAATTGGATTTTGGCCTGAACTGGATAAATATTTGGGTTTAAAGTCAATTCCCAATACTCTCTCATTCAATTTTCTTTCCTCAGACCTTTCTGCTTTCTGGGATAAAGAGCTCACACATGCTATTCTTATTGAGCTCTTGTCCTGATGGAAGTTGCTTGGCTTAAAAAATGTACAGTAGCACTGTGATGTCAAAAAGATGCACCTGAGACTTGTCTACCTGTTGTGCAGTTTCAAAAGCATGGAGGCTCCTTCAAAGGAAAATCATGGTACTCACCACTTTTTTCTCCTGACAGAACTGAGTCAAACTTTATGTTATTCAACAGATGCTGAGCTCACGTGGCATCAAGGCAATTTGTCCCAAGGAGGAGACTGCTGATGGTGTGGCATGGTCATCAGGAAGGTCATTTACATGGTCACCCTCTGTATTAACTTGTGGGGACTACAGGTGTCTACAAGGGAGGGCTGATGGCCAGGCAACCATGACAACTGACCACAGGCACCAGCAGTGGCTCAATTTCAATCTGAATCAACAGGGTAGATAGGGTGCATTAATGTCAGACAATCTCTTCCCACATAGGGAAGTGCCAAGAGATGTGTGTGTGATCTGAACATGACCACAGAGAGAATTTAACTCTTTCTTGCAATGATGTGGCCCAACACAACAATAAAAATCTCTGTCCTTTTCCTATTTGTCACATATGCTGCAATCCTAATAACTGCCATTCCTACCTAAGCAGCTCCTTTTTTCTCTTCCTTAAAAAAAATATACATCTGCAATGCAACAATGGATTTTAAGCCATGTTTTTCTCTAATTCAGTCCCAGGGAGAAGCTTGCTTTCTGTCCTCTCATTGCAAGACTCATTGTGAAGTGATGCTGATTCCTGGCTTTAACTCAGAGAATGGGGGGGGGGGGAAGCATGCAGGTCTTCTTGGACTTCAGTGTACCATTAGTAGTTAAGCAAATGGCGTCAGCCTTGCATGTCCTTTCCTGTTTTGGGCTCCACTGCATTCTCTCTCTGCTGTGATGAGCCTGATCTCCCTCCTGCAATCATTTGCAATTCCACTATAGGAATGCTCAAATGATGACTATTTACACAATTATTTACTTTTGCTGTTCCTTTCTTCTTCTACCTTGGATCTTATTTATATATTATGCAGAAACAAATCCAGAATTTCTATGGTGTCTTTGTTCAAGAGAGACCCTCTTCTCTAAAATGACACACATATTCCCAAAGACCAGTTTCATGACTGGCATTTCTAGGTGCGCTCCTAAATGCATAATGAACAATATCCAGAGAATTCTATGTTAGCAACCGTTGTGCTGACTAGCTAGAGATGCTTGGACTGTGCACTTCTTGCTCTACAGAAGCAAACCAAGAGCATTCTTTTTGTACCCGTTGCCTGCCAACAGGCTCTTACAAACTTGGAGTGTTGGATGGGTGGGTGGTATAAATCCCAGCCCATGAGTATAAGGCTGCATCAAGACAGACAGTCTGGTGCCATGTTGAAAGAGGCATTTCAGGTCTTTTCAATACTGAAGGCTTTGCCTGCAGGTCACCTGGAAAAAATATATATGGTTGCCACTGGTGACCTGGCAACCATAAATCTGGACCCCTGCCTGGGATGTTCGGCTAGTAGTCATCACTCCCACCCCAAACTTCTTGCTGCTATTACTACTCCATTCTTTCACTCCCTTTGTCCAGCTCTGCTTCTTCTCTTTGATCCTGATTTTATCCTCACAGTTTGGCTGGGTTTGCACAACAGCTCAGCAGCACCACTAACCATTTCAAATAAAGGTGCCTAGTAATCTCTGTGTTCTCAGCGCACACCTCCCTCCTGAACCTCAATAGCCCCTCAAGGTTAGCTTGATTGGAATGGGATGTTTCAGCCCACATCAATCAGCTGAGTTGGTTAGCTGCACTGTTTTCTTCTCTATTCCCGGCAGACTTGATCAGAGACATGATTAGAGGACGGTGGGGGGAGCGAGATAAATTGCTAAAACTGTTTTGGACAATGGAAGCTAATCAGAAGCAGGTTATGAAATTATGCATCCCACACTGTACATGGGGAAAATTTCTGTTCTCTCATACAGAGTGCAATAAGAGAGAATATCAGAAGTATTGTTCACAACCAACATCCAATGGCCAACTGGTTTCCTTTGCTTTTACAAGTCATGTACAGAGATGCTCTACTGCTGCCATGGCTTCTCTGCCACCATGGCATCATGGCATGAAGGTGCCTCTTCTCAACTTCCCTGTCCAATATATTATTTCGAGGCACAGAATCACCAGTGTAACATTTTAACCTCAGACATTAAGCCTGGGCTGCATCCAAATCCACCATGTCTCTTGTCCAGAGCATCTCATAAACATCTGCCATCCCAGGTGTACAAAACTTGCAATTCTATGTTTTTACCACCACCATACTGCTCTACAGAGGGATTAATTGGATCTGCAGCCCAACAACGGCTTTTCTCTGAAGAGCAGAGGGCAGACCTGGAAGATACAGATGCTCATGTGTGCCCTTCTCCCTCACAGAGGTAGGATGCTGGAGGTTCTCCCATTCCCGATGATGGCTTCCACACCAAAGAGTAAGGATGTCAAATGAAGCCCTACCGGTGCCTTCCAGTTTGGTTCTTAAACCTGTTTGCAACCGGAAACATAAGCTGCCACAACCGTCCAATTTTCCTGCAAACAAAACATCCTCGAAGAGATGAAAATATTCCCCATGTAGAACAAAGGGAAGGTTTATTAGGGAGAGCGCGAGAATATTTTCTTTCACTTAACATTTAAAAAGTGCGCCATCTTATGCACTGTTTCCAAAACTCAGATTAATGGAACTTGCTAAGTTGTCATAAACAGATAGTACTTAAAAGAAGCACAAAGCCTATGACATGCACACACTCTGCACAGACATGGTGGGTAATCCCTTTGGTTTAATTCAAGGAAAAGAGGAGAAATTTGACCAAGAATTTACAGGGCAACGAGTCCTTGATGAATTACTTCTTCTTTTTAAAGGGAATGGTTGCCATCAATTTAAGCCAACACATTGACTCTCCCACACTCCCTGCCATTTAAGCACAGGTGACATCGTATATAAAGAAAAGGGAAAGGTGAAATAATGGTACAGGTTATAACCTCTAGGGTTCTTCTGCGGGAGCATTAAATTTACTTCATGGGTTGAAAAAGACGCAACGGAACGTTTATGATTATTTTTAACCCTCATTTGATGGCTCTTCCTCTTATTCCCCAAGCAGCTCTGAATTGCTGGAGAGAGGGAGCATCCATACCTGGAGCAAGGCATCATTTGCGGCGCTTTCGCTCCGCTTCGACCAGATTGGAATTCAGATTTCTTTCTTTCACCGAGGACCTTGGAAAGTTCGTACGTCCAGAAACGCGCTCCCTGTCTATATCCCTCCCCCAATAAGAAGCGGGCAATAACGCCCTCGGCTAGCCTCAAAATATTTCCTCAGAGGACGAGGGAGCCCGAGGGAGACGCCGCCACCCGTTCTTCTTCCTCAAGGGTCAGGAGGGAGGAGCGAGACCTCGACCGGCGCTCCCTCTCGGGGCTTTTTACCTGACAGGGAACAAAGTGCTTCGCCACGCGAAGGCGCCACTTCCGAGGCTCTCCGGGTCAAGCCGCGCCGACGCCAAGGGGTCCCCCGGCGAGTCTGGCAGCAGCGCCGCCGCCGCCGCCGCTTCTCCTTCTCCTCCTCCTTCAGGACAGAGGAGCCGAGCGAGCGCGGCGCCGCTCCGTGTCCAGCGCCCGCCCGCCCGCCTCAAAGCGACAGGTCTGCTCGCCGGCTGCCGGCCGGCTGCGGGTGCAGCGCACGTGCCCGCAGAGGCAGCGTCGTCGCCGGCTGTCCGGTGAGTCTCCTCCTCCTCCTGCTCCTCCTCCTCCCGCTGCCGCCGACTGGGGAGAAGCCGAAGCCGAAGCCGCCGCTCGCGCTCGCAGGCGCCTCCTCACAAAGCCGCGCGCGCCGTGGAAGCGCCGCTCGAGCCAGCTCGGGGCTCCGGCGGTGGAGAGAGCGGCGGCGGCGGCGGCGGCGGGCGAGGGGAGCGCTTTTTAAGGCCGCCCCGCAGGAGGAGACGCAAAGACGCGGGCGGCGCAGCGCGCTGCGTACCCTGCGCCACCTTAAGAGGGCAAAAGCGGGCAGAGAGAGGCAGAGCGAAGGAGCAAGAGAGGGGGAGAGAGGGAGCGAGCGAGCGCATGCATCCCCCGTCTAGCGGTGCACGTCTCTTTCTTTCTTTCTTTCTTTCTTTCTTTCTTTCTTTCTTTCTTTCTTTCTTTCTTTCTTTCTTTCTTTCTTTCTTTCTTTCTTTCTTTCTTTCTTTCTTTTCTAGTGCAGCTGCAGAAGGACGCGAGCGCGCAAAGGGCCGTCGAGCCCCCTGGATCTCGAGGGCGACGCCGCCTGGCCAGCGATGAATGGCGCGCAGTCTCCAGCGTTGGGCCGCCACGGGTCGGGGGTCTTCCAAGCGCGGCGGTCCCAGACACGAGTTCGGCCCGATCCCATCGCCCCGTCGCCTGGCACGGGAGGAGCGGCATGGGGAGGAAGAGGGCAGGAGCGGGGAGCCCACCCACCCACCCATCCCTACCCTACCCTACCCTACCCTACCCCGCTTGGTCCCGTTGGGCGACTCGGGCGCTCGCCTTGGCTTGACTCGGAGCCACTTCCCTCCAGAAAGCGGCCGCGCCTGCTGGTGGGATGTCACGGGTGGGAGGAAACTCAGCGGGAAAGGCAAACTAGGAAGCCCGGCTCTTTAGAGAGCTTCATCTACCTCCGGCAAACGGACAAGGAGGGGGGGGGGGGATGTGGCCCGTCAGACTGTTCACACGACTCCCGCCATGTGTACACGTGTTCGATGAGATCTTCCGAACCTTTTCTGGTGTTCGAGCCGCGCTGCCGAGGCACTTTTAGCGAACTCGCGTCTGCAGATCTTCCCTCCCTTTTTGGAGCTGACTTTTTAGAGACGTCTTTCTTTCTTTAAGAATCCTGTCGCTTTTTCTTGTTACTACTAAGTATGAATGGAGTAAAAAAAAAAGTCTTTCCAAAGTAATTCCGTCCCCACGTTGAATTAAGCGGGGTATATTTAAATGCACGACTGTAGGCTAAGCTGCCACTTTATCTGTATCTTCCCCCCAAATTATTTTATTACCGCCTGCCACAACCTTGCCTAAAGCATAAGACAGCTTTTGAATCTCCCCGATCTCCTATTTGGGGCTTTCTAAAAACTGGCCTGGTGCTGAAGCCATAAAGGGGCGGGGGGGGGGAGTCTAAAAAGATGTTTCTCAGGATCAGGGAGATCAGAGCCTTGGAAAGACATAGCTCTGGAGATGCTGTACTTCAGAATTTACCAGTAGGTCACAGTTTTGAAACCTGCAAATGCAATAGCTGCAAGAAACATGAAAGAGGTGCATGGCATTAGGCATCTTGCAGAAAAAAAGTGTAGGTGCTTTTCCTGTCTCTTTAGACCCTATAGACCATATCTTGAGACCCTCGGACCTTTTGAGAGTTTTGCAAGATGCTTGAACAGGTATAGAAGCCCAGTGGCTTCGATTTCTGCTAAACTGCTTACTCGCCCAGGTATACCTTTAGAAGACTGGGAATGATGCACCTGTCTAAATTGGTCTTTTGCTGAGGAAACCGTTTCAAATTTTTGTGGGTTCTTTTTAGGGTGTTTTTACTCTTGTAATGTGGCCTGAGACCTTTGGGTATAGGGGAGGCTAGAATCCAAATAAATAATGTGAAAACCAAGAGAGAAACTTTACGAGTGGTTTTTACCATTGAAGATGCTCATGGTGAGGGACCCAACTGTGGGGCTTTCTGTGTGGTAGTTATGGACTTCTCTTTCCTAGGAGATCCATCACTGCTTTTCTCTAAGAATCACCTTTTCATTTTAGCTTACTGGCCACTGAGTGTTTCCTGTCACTGGTGTTTTTAGAGGAGGAAGTGAGTCTGAATAGGTATTTCATATTTTGTTTTTGTGACCATTTTATTAATATTGTTATGATTATGTTTTTAATTTTGTTTGCTGCTCTGAACCTCAAGATGTCGAATAAGAGATGCTGGAGAAACAAAGAGCAGATAGTTATTTGCACAACAGCACAAAGTCATGGTAGACTTTCCTACCATGAGTGCTAGTGATGGCTAACATCCCAGAAGGACAAACCCACGAAGAATAAAGTTTTCAGTGTTTACAAGACATGATCTCGTTCTGAGCTCTTCAGCATTGGAACAATGTTTATCTGCTGATGCAGAAAAAACAAAACAAAACTGGCAAGTGCCCCCTCGTCTTCAAACTGCAGGCAGTTTTTCTGTAGGCATTTGGTTGGAATCTAGGGTGCTTTTCCACTGAGCTCCTTTGATCCAGATCTAAGTAGATCCGGATCTAAGGAATGGGTACTTCCCTTAACCTGGATCTAGTAGATCCGGAATAAGGGAAGTACCCAATGTGTTTCCATGGGTGGTCTAGCACCCAATAGCAATGAGTGCTAGCCTCTCTGCTGTGGAAACACCAGAGCACCCATTTGCAAATCTGGATCTACCCCCTGTGACCCCAGGTGTTTTGGGGGATGGGGTACAATCTCCAAAGTTGCCTTCGGAGATTAGCAAAGGCTCTGCAGAAAAATCTCTTGCAAGAACCGGCTCCAAAGTCCTTCCGAAGACAACTATGGAGATCAGCACAGGCTCCGCAGAGAAACCCCTTGTGAGAGCAATGCAGCTGTCACGCGCTCTGGAGGATCTTTGAAGTTAGCGGCAGATTGCTCTGGAGATTCTACGAAGTGATCTGCCACTAACTTCAAAGATCCTCTGGAGCCTTTGACAGCTGCATTGCTCTCACAAGGGGTTTCTCTGCGGAGCCTGCACTATTCTCCAAAGGCAACTTTGGAGGGATTTCGGAACTGGCTTCGGAGGGACTCTGAAATCTTGGCTTTGGGGCACCCCCCATGGATGCCTCCCCCCGAACCTCCTCTAGACCCTACTGCCGAATTGTAGTGGAAACAGGCTCCCTACATTCCGGATTTTAAGGCTGTAGACCCTGTTGTAGACCCCATGGGTCTACACAAAATCCGGATTATAGGTCCTGAAGGATGTGTCCCTAATGGGGTCTTAGTGGAAATGGGGTCATCCAGCCCTCAGCCAAATGGTCCTTAATAGGTGCTTCAATGGGTACTTGGTGCTAGTGGAAAAACACCCCTAGGATAATTTGTGGTTCAATTCAATCCAACCAGTTGTTGGTGGCTCTTCAGGTTTCCCATGGGACTGATCACAGAAGCCGTGGTTATGTTGTTTACTTGGTCTGAGCTTCAATCACAGGTTGTTTTTTAAGTTAATTTTTGTTGGTCTTCAAATTTTTTAAAAATGTTTTGGTACTTTTATTATAATCCAGCGATACTGTTCAAAAGATATCTAAGTATACATTGTAATTGTAAAAAGTGAAAGAAAGAAGTTTGACCATGTATGAAGCTGAGATGGTTTACCAATCAGGCTAAGAATTATCACTTCACCTGTTCATTAGGAACTCACATGAGCTAGCTAAAGTTGGGTCTAGACTTTGTCGTAATAGTGATACCAGTCCAGTATCACAGCATCTTGACAGCTTGTTGTCCAGACATGTCACGAGCATAAGAACACACATTCCTGGGCTTTAATGAGTGGCAGTTATGCTGCTTTGATATGAAACGTCAAAGTGGCTTTGCAAACACTCATCATAACCCAGCAGTGAGCATGCTTGTGCTAACACTTGTCTGGCCAAGTAGATCTGAAAACGCTGTGATACTAGAATTGTATCAGCATCATTACAAGGCATAGACCCAGCAACCTAGGTTTGCGCATTTTAGATAGTCCTGTCTTTACAACATTTGAAAATCATTCTTTCAGCTACAACACTTGTCTGCAGCATCCATAACTCTTGGTTAAATATAGATCCTAAATCTTAGGAATATAGCCCCAAGGATCATGGGCTCCTTCAACAGAGAAAAAGCACTGTAAATGATTTTATAAATTTCAGTGCAACGTGGAATGATAAAGGCTCAAACTCATAACATATGGGTGAATGTACCTTCTTCCCAATTACACATCTTAAGATTTAGACATCAGTTTCTTACCTTCTTAAATGCTAATTAAGTGCCAGAATTTAAAAAGTTAACCCAGCATTTTCTAAAACATTAGAAAATACAAAAAGTGCCAGATGCTGCCTTTAAAAAGCCGCTGTCTTTCTTTTGCAGATGACAGCTTGTCTCTTCTGACATCTAAAATCAAGGGTTTTTCTTCCTTATTGTTTATTCATATGCAGATTTGTGCAGATTAATTTATTAATTGACAACACTCATACTATGAATCCACTTTATAGAAATCCTCATTAGCTGACCTTCATCGTGCATTATTATAGCATTTCCCTGCATTCCCATGACCCTCTTCCATTCCCTGAATAAAAAGGGTGTTGGAAGAGAGGTTAAACTCTAGAATTCCTAAAACAGGAAACTATGTGATTTCCTTGCAAACATCCAGGTCAAATAAGTCTGAATCCTGTAATGGCGAAGTATGAGGAGATAACAACCTATTAATAGAGACAGAGAGAATACAAACTTAAATTTTGTAGGTCTGGCAGTTTAAGATCTATTTTGTAGCTTTCAGATTCTTGTGTTTTTCTAAATCATTTGTTTCTGTCAGGTTCTGTTTCACAGTTGTTAAACCTAAAGAAAATAATGGATGTTTTTCCACTGTCACTAGAAGTACCCATTAAGTACCCATTAATGGGTACTTAATGGATACTTCTAGTGACAGTGGGAAAACACCAAATGTTATTTCCAGAAGGGGTGGTTTTCACATTCATGCAAGAAGTGAGCTGATTCCCATCTGATGGTTGCAGATGGACTACTGGTCAGTTGGTGCCTCTTTTCTTATAAATACTGCTTCTGCTACTACAGGGACAGATGTTGATGGGCTCTCCCATTGGAGCTACTCTAACAACAGGACTGACATGCTTACATATGCAGAAGGGTCTCAAATGCCCTGGGCAGCCACAAAAAGGGATTCTTTGGAACCCCTTCTAGCAGGAGAGGTAGATGCAAAGTACCATGTGATTTGAAAGAGGACACCAAGATCACTTTGCAGATGAAGAATCCACACTTCATAGGAAATAAGCAGTTTCTTCCTTTGCCCATCCCCTACAGTAATGCTTTCAAGATCATTTGCTTTCAAGGTCATTTGCTGTGATCTGCTGGGACATTTTGGTAGTTGGGCTGCAAGGTGGTTCTTTTGCTACTGCCACCAGAATGAAAATGGTCTTTTCAGTGTCAGGAAAACCCTTGGATTGTGTGGGGAAAGTAATGGAAGGGCACTTATTTTGTTTCCAGTACCCTAAGGCAGTCATTGCTTGCTTCAAAAGAAGTTCAAGCCATACCAATTCAGTAAAAACACCTTATTGGCTTCTCTATGTAAAATTTACCCTTGACATCTTGTGTGGCCAGAGGTCAGGAAGGATGTAGAGCCACATACTGACCCCATTTTCCCCAGGGTGGGCAGTGCAGGACAGCTGATAGGAGATGGAGACAGAAGTAATCGTGGAAGGGTTCTATAATGTTGCATCTCTGTCTGTATCTAAAGAAGGATTAGATCACTGAAGTAATATGGTTTACTTCTAAGTAAAATGCTTAGTGTTTCTGTGTAAAATGCACCAGTGGATTAGAACCTGGAGTAGGGAGAGAGTGTGGAGAGATGGATGTGGGACCAACTGTGAAAAGGTGCTGAAATAGGAAGCAGAACTGAGTATCCATGCTGTGAAGGAACTTCCTGTTTTTCAGCAAACATCTGGCTGAGAATGAAATTGAAGAGGTGGATGGGTGGGGTGAAGGAAATGTCTCAGTTTAAAGATGGAAACCTGCCTTTTTCAAGATGGTTTCTTTACCAAGCTTTGACAATGCTTTTCAGGTGCCTTCTATGGCAAGCCATGGTCAAGACACTCATATGTTCAGAATCCCTAAATCCAACGATAAGTGTTTTCCTTGTGTGTGTGTGTGTATGTAAGCCTGCGTTTTTAAAATGGAAAGAACACAGCACCACAACGTTTATGCAGCAATGCCCTGTGGCTTGAACAGCAGAGGGCCTAAGAATGGGGAAGGGGGCAGGGACCAATTGGAAGATGCCTTTTGATCTCTCCAAATTCTGTTTTGATCTGCAGCAGAATAAACTTGCCTCAAGGACCTGAAATAGAAGCTTCCAACCACTTTGCAGTCGCAACCAAAGTGCTACCACTGCATTTGTATCTTCTTATGGAATCTGGATTTCAAACCCAGTTAGCATCTTCAGGTTGTAGAAATATACGTTCTTGAGGAGGATGTAAATTTGCCATCCCTACCCACTTTGCTGTTCTTGATTTTGTTCCTGGATGCCGTTCAGTTTAATCTCTTCCCTTTGTGCCATTCTGCTGACTTTCAAGTGAAGATACAATGTGCGATGGGATGCAGTATTTTTCCCCCTTTAATATAAAAATGGAAATAGGATTCCTTCTTTTCTTTTCAGCTGCCTCAGTTAATTGGGAGCTTGTTTTTTCATCAATCAAAATGTTGACTGAAAGGATTTTAAAATGAAACATTGTAGGCACAGTAAAAAGCAACTTTGCTACATGATCAACTCCTGTTAGCTTAAGTGTTAATTAGAACTTTGCATTCTGCTGCAACACTGAGCAGCTGATTTATACAAAATCCTGCTTGCAGGGGAGTACTTACTGAGTTTGATCCCCTTAAAAAGCTATTGACTTTCCTCTAGTAATGCTCTAGACATAAAAGATACAGGAAGAGAAGGTGCTGAGCAACCAACGATTGGCTATTTTTCTGCCCCTTCTCTGATACTAGTTTTTTTAGAATGCTGTTGTGTTTTTTTTCTTGCACCTGCTGTGTTTGAATTTGCACTCATGGAGTATACTTGGTGAAGAAAGGATTTTCCATGACTACGGCATAGTTCTGAAACACCCATATATATTCTGTCCTACTCCAGCTGTGGAGTGTAATGAGAGGCATAACCCTGGCTTGCACCTGTGGCCTTGCTTTGTGGGGTCCTAGCAGAGATATATATGGTTGACACTGCAATATATGTGCAGCTGACTGGTTTCAGCTCCTCAGGAGAGAAAATGCACACAGTGTCTTTGTGTGTGCTTGTGCGAAGGATGGCATCGGTTGCAGAGAAAGAGTAGGAGTGCGGGGTTGCTTTAATGTACTTAGTAGATCAGCTCTGACTGTCTGAAAATCATCTGTACGTGCTGCCTCTATTCAATGCAAAGTAAGGGTGGTGGGATACTGTATGTTCTTCCCTCTGCTCTGCTCTGACTTTAGTTTGTTTCCAATGTACCTGCAATTTTGGTAACACTGTTCTAAACAATTAAATCATTCTGCCTATAAACAGTACATGCTGAAAGTACAAATCTCTTTCCTTACAGAAGGACAATTTACTCTGAGAAAATTGTGATAATTATGGGACACATGTTAAAATAAGTGAAAACGAAAAACCCAGATGGAATGCTGTAAAAAGATACCACCTTTTAAATGTCCTTCTAATTAAGATGAATTAAAGTTTCCTACAGTTCTTGCTACTTCCCTTCCTGAAATATGAAATTATCTCTCTGGCTATGCAAAAATAATTTTGAGACCACCCCAAAGACACTCCTTAAAGACTGAATGTTGTATCCAATGTACAAGGAAGGGAGAGAGTCCTAATTTTGTACGAGAGTTGCCTGAAGGCTCATCTTCTCTACAGAGTCATGCTTGAGACTGAGGTTTCAGTAGAAATTGTCCTTGTCCATGCAGGTGTTTGTCAGGTGATAGCATAGAAGAGGGTTGCTTTCTGTGGCATCCCTGGCTCTAGGATGCTCTTCCATTAATAAACATGCTATGTGTTTCAGAAGCATCTCAAACCAACTGATCAGGCTTTTGAACCTTACTATATATTTTGGCTGTTATTCCCTTCCTTATTTTCTTCCTTCTGTTACCATAACTGCTTTAGACACCTCGTGGGCAAAGGATCCTACTCTTATACCCCAAATCCTACCCTCGAGACAGGTGTGCAAAACGAACTGAACAAGGAAGTTCATCAGGCTGTCCAGGGCATGTAAATGCATTCAATGTGGGCACCCTCATTATTTTGCCAACCCCACAGCTGCTTTTGTGCAGCATACCAATCTTTTACAACTAAGTGTGTACTTCCTACACCTGGCCGATAGCATCATTTTGTGCTGTGGTACAGAAAAAACTTTTTAATAGAAAAACAGGCAGAGTTGAAGAATTAGGATTACTAGTCCTGAGTGCGAGTGTTTCATTACAGTGCAGACATTTATTTCCTGAAATGAGAGCTGATTTAGATACAAGTTCCACCGCTGAAAATAGTTGCACCATTTTCTTCAGGTCCCAAGGTTCTGGTAGGGGTCCATGTTCCTTCCTTCCTTCCTTCCTTCCTTCCTTCCATCCATCCATCCATCCATCCATCCATCCATCCATCCATCCATCCATCCATCCATCCATCCATCCATCCATCCATCCATCCATCCATCCATCCATCCATCCATCCATTTTTGGGTGCTTCCAGACAGCAGGAGGCAATTACAGAATATAAAGAATATACTGTGATTGTGTCTTCCCACCCTTGCTGAATGAAAGAGGCATCTGTGAGCTTTTACTGTTGTCTGCCAGCCCTTTTGATTCTCAGTCTTTTGCAGGTGCCCGGAGGCCAGCCAAATGTACCCATGGCTGGCTTCTGTGTATTTTCAAGGGAATGGTTGGAAATGAAAGGAGCAGGCAGACAGAGGCAAATGATTGCTATTACAGGAAAACTGTCATTGTTAGCAGATTTCCTGTAATAGTGATAGTCCTGGAACAACTGTGGGTTTTTTAACCTGCATCTGGAGGCACCCTTTGTTGTTTTTATTGGTCTCAATAAAAAGGAAGGGATAATGGCTTGAATTCTAAATATGTTTACGTAATGCTGAATCTGCAGAGGTGCAAACACATTCCTTCAGTGTTATAATACCATGGTATAAGTAACTATTAACCTTTGTGAAACCTCTAGGTTTTCTTGATGTATCTTTATGAGTGAATAGACTTTTAAATATTAGAATGATCTTAATCTGTGCTTGAGCTTTTGCTTGCTTTCACTTTTTCCTGTAAATTCTTTGCCTCAAGAATGCTTTAAACAGACAATGGGTTTCTTTAATCTGGTGTGCCATGGCAGTTCAGAGGTTTGCAGTGAAATTCTAACAATATGCATTGAGAAATATGTCCCAATTGTGCTCTGCAGTGCTTGCTTCTGGGAAAGCAAAGTTAAGGTTTCAGCCTTCTTCTGTTCACTGTGACCTTGAACAATATTTTTTCCTTTTGCAGATTGTAAAGTTTGGTGGTTGACTCTTATAAAACTGTGTTATGTATATATTTCCATTTAAACTACCCATAGAAGATAACCTTAGTACCAGTCATTCTAGAAATGCTTAACAGGATTGAGAACATTGTCAAAGACATCAAACTGAATTTTATAGGCAAAATGACATTTACACAGCTGAAAGATATAGGCATATCTAGAAGCTGGCAAAGCAAAAAGGTGCGAGATTATATATCTTTGGGCTACCTGAGTGGGGAGGGCTATTGCACATATGACACAGACTTGCCTTTCTGTCTCTGCTTGATAGAAAGACCAACTAATCCTGATCCTCTGACAATTGCATCTAAATGACTACTCTTGTTTTGAAGATCTTGTCACAGTTTATAAGTACAGTTTTGAATGAAATATAAATTGTTCATTTAACACAAGATTGACCATTGGGAAAGATACTCTTTCTAAATATTTTCCATCACGGATCTCAACTGAGATTCTGGAAAGGACAACAATAATGCTTAAATTGCAATTTACACCCAAACCAGTTGTCTTGATGAAAGTTATTTTGTGCACTCTGGCATTGCCTGCAGAGGGATCAGTTTAACAAGAAAATTAGTTGATGTCCGCATCATCCTCAGCTGCTGCTAGGCAAATAAATGATGTACCAGGTGCTATTAAAATGTGTCTGTTTTCCCATTTTGCCCCTTCCATCTCATGACTAACAAAAATAAAAGTAGCACTTTCTGTATCAGAATCAAGATTCTGCTTCTAACAATAGCCAGCTGATTTTTTCCCTATAGACTGCAATTAGTCAGCATAGCCTCCAATGTTTCTTCTCTGATAACTGATGTTCAGTGGCATCTTGTTTCTGAACATGGAAGAACCAAATGCCCATTGATTAGATTGACTGTGTATGAATTTAGCTAATCTGTGCATAGTCATTTGTGCTATCCACTCTCATAATATCACCTGTGAGCAATATCACCTAACATTAACTGCTATATTTTACATGCTTAGGTTATCACAAATTGCGGTCAGAATCCCTTTCTCAAGGAGATTATACTAGAAGAAAAGAGCGGGAGAAACCGTTGTCCTCTGAATCAAGCACAATGACCAAGGAGTAACCATAATGTCAGTACTTTATTTTTGATGAAGATGATAACATTTACTTACCCCTTTTAAAGAAGCCCAAAGTGATTTATAGATGAAAATACAAAACAAATACTCAGACTTAAAACTAAAGCATCATCCTTGCAAAATCACCTCAAAAT
This sequence comes from Aspidoscelis tigris stejnegeri, assembly GCA_023333525.1. Lineage (NCBI taxonomy): Eukaryota > Metazoa > Chordata > Lepidosauria > Squamata > Teiidae > Aspidoscelis > Aspidoscelis tigris. The sequence continues at coordinate 246,441,193 of JALMGA010000001.1, read as the reverse complement.
TATAGTTCACAGGATGGTCACACGTGAAAGATGGCAAGTATCTGCCAAGTTCAGTTCTCCCCTCAAATTTTGCTGAAAAGTAGCCTTGTTCTTGATGTAGGGTGGCACATGGTTATATTAAGGTACCGGTGCTTTGTGGCATACATTTAGCCTTGCCCAAAATACTTTTCTTTGACAGCCGAGATGTTGAATACAGATACTCTTCTAACCATAAGTGTAGAGCCAATTATTGAAAAAGGCCAACTGGTACCATTTATGGCTTACTCTTAAGTTGCCTCTTGTGAAATAAATAAATCTCACCTTTGCCTTCAACTTCATGAAAAAGTCTGCCTGAGTCATGAAGGAGCTGTCCAAGGTACTAATACTTTGCCTCAAAGAACTGCACTAATTTCTCCTGTCAATCGATTTTACTGAGTGAATCTAAGAGCAATTCTTCACTGGCTAGTATACTGGACCAGCAAGTGTCTTCTCTTCTACACACTGGTGTGGTGCAAGGGTGACCCTGCCTGGAGTCTCCCTTAGACCACACCAGTGTGTGAAGGGGAGGCTCCAAGGATGCTTGCTGTTCTGGTATAATACCCTGTGAGGAAACACGCTAAATTTGAAGGTTATTGGAAGGGAGGTTTAAATAATTCAACCAAGAATGGCTGTGCTAGTAAGCACGGTGAACCTGCTGGATCACAGAAGCTGTCTGATATGATATAAACCAGGGGGTGCTAGGTTTTTGGTACCAAACACCTGGAGAAAGCCAGGGCTTTCCAGGAAGTCAATGCTTTATTTTATTTTACTGAAACCTCATATACATGACATTTATTTCTTTATCCTCAGTTTTAGTCCTTTGATAAAAATTTAGCATGGTGTTGTTATGGGAGGGGCAGGTTCACCTGGAACCTGCCTCACTTCCACACCGCTTTTTTTAAAACTCCATGCGTATGTGCCCTATGTGTATCATCTAGTGTTTTCTATTTGTCAATGAAAGGTACTTGCATGAAAACACAAATGATGGATATTATGCTACATTTATACATTTAGGTGGTTAGCATGGAGCAGAATTTTGTTCAGTGCACATCTTAGAAAACAGCAATATATTTTATATGTGTAACAGAACAGACCTTAATTTTATTATTTTTTAGTAGATATTTCTATCTTATGTATCTTTGACTGGGATTTTTTGTGTCTACTTTGTGTCTACTTTGTATCTATCTGTCTATCTTTCTTCTACCTTATTTTTGCTTCGTGGCTTCAGATCACAAGCATCCTTCATGTCTTTGCCAAAGTTTGAGCAAAAAGAAAAGGGGTAAAGTAAGTACGTATCTTTAAATAAAACACGCTTGGCAATTTTTGTATAAACTATTTAAAAATACAATAAAAGTAAATATGAGGACTCCTTCAAATCTCACCCCTGATCCTGCCTCACTTTTTGAGATTAGCCACACTTGGCTAGGTGCTGCTATTTTATTTTTGAATTAAATAATATGGCATTGATATGCAGTGAGCTGAGAAGTAAACATAGTGCCATTTTGAATGTTTCTTACATTCCTGTTACCTAAAATGGAGGGAGGAGGAGCTGTGAATCAAGGAGATAATGTTAATATCTGCCTTTTTGCAATGAGGCTATCCATAGTGTGTTTCTCTGCTGAGCTATCTGTACATCTGCCCTTTACCATCACACCATCTGCCTTCATTTCTGGCTTCTCCAGGCTACTAAACAGCAGCTTGCATTGTGCATTTTACTCTTTTATGAAGGGGGTGGGAGTGGAGCTTCAATGTCTAATTCTCTCCTGCCAAGTTCCTGTTCTGCTTTTCTGGGGGAAGAATTATATATCTTTTGCAGGGGGGGGGGGAATCACACAGCATAATGTCAGAGAGATTGCAAGAGCCAAATTTTCCTAGCAAGGTGCCGAGCGCAAGACTTGAGACATGATTATATATTGCTTCCATGCAACTTTTTCTGTTCTTTCCAAGTCCTATGAGAGAAAATGGGGTTTGTTCCACAGCGGCAGCAGCTGGCATGTAGGCTGCAGGAAACAGTTCAAAATGCCAGTTCACTGTTAGCTGTTGAGTTTCATAAGGCATGACAGAGTGGACATGGATCCTATGAAGAAGTCATATGGCTTTGCTGAGGCTTATGGAGACCAAAGGCTGATGGTGTGTTGCTGTTTAGCTCTTGCTGTGCATGTTTTGTGACCGGTCACTGCTGCTTTTTCCTTCAGAGAACACAGCTGTACCTCCATATTTACAAAGAGCAGGTTCAGTGACAACAGGACACATTTCAGAATTCACAAACCTCCAGTGAGGAAGACAACGTTGTTCCCTGGTCCCACCATCCCTGCTATGGAAAAACAGTCTCTCAGGAACCAAACTCACACATTTGTGAGTCTGAGGGCCATTTTATCTTGCAAAAGGTTTATCAGAATAAGACCTTCAGGGATGCAGTAGGTCAACAGTTGTGCAGCCCTCCAGCTGCCTTGGAGAGTGGAGGTCTCAGGCAGAGAGTATGTGAGGCTGAGAAAGGGGGCCAGGCTCTCTTAGTTGGGACTTTTCCTTGGAAGATTTACCTTTATCCTCTTGCACCAAGGATACTTCTCCACGCGTGTTGAGAGGGGGCTTCTTACAGTGGGTGATTATTAGAAATATCAAGAGACAGGTTTGTGATGTGTGTGTTGACTGCATGGCGACTTGCTTGCCATATGCAAAAGTTGCATGTTGATAGGCTGATCGGAAGTGCTGGGGAGGAACCAGAGGCTGTTACAAGTTGGCACGAGTGATGTCAAGTAGGGACGTGCATGGGTATTTGTAGCATTTGAAATTCATATGAATTTGGCCAAATCTGGACATTCAAATCGAATGTTGGCACATTTGAAGATTGACATTCGAATTCGGATTGAATGTTTTAATACATTCATATGAAACTTCATAATGGATTGATATGCTATCTGTATGCATTCATATGGGATTCATATGGGATTCCAAATACAAATCCTACCACATTCAAAGGGGATATATTCAGATGAATACAATTTTTTTCATTCAGTTCAATTCAAATCAAATTTAAAAAATCAGTGCACATCCCTACGTCAAGAAGGCTAAGTGTGCGTGCGTGCGTGTGTGTGGTGGGGGAGGATGTGTCCTGGAAATCAAATTTAACTTGTTAAGTAGAAGATTGAAGTCCATGATATCTGAGGCTGCCTTCTCAGAAATGCTACCTGTTCCCTGCAAAGGGCCAGCTGGGCAGTGAAGCTCAGGGGCTTCAGTGTGTGGATGGGAAACATATTGGGACAATCTAAACCTCTATAAAACTTACGTATTACACTTGAACCAAGACTGAACCTGGCTGTTGGTGGTGCTTAATATTAAAAAGGTTGCAGAGCAGCTTTTAAACTGAGCCCTGGGCTGAACTTGCACCAGAGGAGTGCATACAAATGTTTATATGCAAATGCCAGAAGACTCCAAGCCAAAATGGGGGCTGAAGTGCTTGGTGATGGATTTAAAAAAAAATGATATTGTGGGCATAATTGGTAGACTGATGAAAACCAATGAGATGCAGGTATCCCAGGTTACAAACTGTGCAGGATTGACAGGAAAGAGCAAACTGGATGTAGTGAAGCCTTACAGCTTAAGTACCAGAAATAATCTTATGACCTATCCACACAGGAATTGTGGGTAAGAATACCAGGCCAGAATGCAAATCTAATTTTACTGAAATGCTATCACCCTCCAAACCAAACTCCCAAAGGAGATTGACATTTGGGGGGGGGGGGGGAAGGTCAAGGAGGCATCCAAAAAGGAAAGTGTAGTTACAATTGGGGACGTCAATTATCCTCATGTAGACTGGGTGAACTCTTTGTTCAGTTCATGAGAGAGAGAGATAAAATTCCTAGACATGCTAAATGGAGATGGTTGTGAAACCAACTAGGGGAAAGGGGATCCTAAGTAATGCTTAGGACCTGGTACAATATGTCACAGTGACTGATGCAATATGTAATAGTTGTCTCAGCTACATTTCCAGCAGCCATATACATTGAAGACGGATATCATAGCCTTATCTGAAAGCTTAGGGACAAAGCAAAATTATGGAACATTGCACAACAACCCAAAAACTGCAGAAGTGAAATATTTCACTCTCTTAAATGTTTCAGTCTCTTAAATGTAAAATATTAATTTAACTATGATGCTCATGAGATGACTGAAACAGAATGCAAATCCTCATTTCGTCTATCTCTTCTGGGATAGCCAAGAAGAGACTTTGGTTCAATTTTTTAAACTTAAGCTTGTATTGTATGTTATTTATTTAAAGCATTTCTCTAAACATTAAAAACAAGGATACAACACCAACAATATTACAATTAATTGAAGACTTTTTAAAAGGTGCATGAATCATGAAAACAGCTGCTCATAAACAGAGTGGATGATGAGAATGATCTTCAGCAGGCACATGAAAACTGGCTGTGAACATCTCACAAATGGCTATTTACTATAATTGTTTAATCACAAGATGAAGAGCATTACCCTTCCAGTGTTTTTCTCTCTGCCAGCCAGATTCCTCCATACTGGGATGTTCTTCCTACTGGAACCTATTGGGATCTTCTAGTTTGCATTATCTATAAGGACTTACTGACTTTAAACATCTACACCTGTAAAATACTAGCAAGTACTGTGTTCCATTATCCAAGAGAACCCTATAAGTCATACTGATATTTTGTAGTTTGATTCTGTGCACCTCTGCAGTGACCTTGTGCTAGCCATAGCTCTCTTTCTGTGCTCTCACAGCCCCACCTATCTCACAGGGTGTCTGTTGTGGATAGAAGAATAGAAAGGAATAAGAACTCAGACTACAGACACCTGACAAGTTGCAATAATGCTGGAACGGCTCGTGTTCTGCCTTGGCCAGTGGTGGTCCTATAATATATAAGACTAGAAAGGTTTGTCAGCAGCTCAAAGGGAGGTCCCTTTCAATGGGTAAGAAAAGTGTGGTAAAAATGCCAACTACTCCTCTTCCCCCTTTTGTTGGTCAAGGGAAATTTGAATTGAATTTGGGGTGCAACAGTTACTTTGTGGAAAGTGCTCATAGTTTATTAACAATATCCAGGTTTTTATTGCAGAAGGTCAATTTCCATTTTTAGGCTAAAAAGATGCTACTTCAGAGCTTGTAAGATATTAAAAACCCATTGCTCAATTTTAAGAATAAAATTTTCCCATTCCCCAAATTCCATCACAATAAGTTTGTATCTGCATAGATATGTGTGTTTCAGCAATCTTCTTTTCATTGGAACTAAAGCAAATTAGCTTTCTGCTGTTGCTCAGCTCATTTTTATCAACGGCCTCCACTAAGGCTATGGATGTGGTCACACACCCAGCTTCAGTCCACTTTCAGAGCTAGAGAATACATCAGCAAAGTGACAAGCTGTTTTCTTTCAGTGTTAAATAACTCAGAAAATTCACCTTTGGGATAGACAATATGGAAAGAAAATTACTGGTCACTTTGCTGATGTGTTCTTTTGCTCTGAAGGTAGACTGAAGTTAGATGTGTCTTTGGTGTGAACGCAGCCTGAGAAATTGCATGAAGTTGCTTCAATTTCTGTTGCAATGATTTGCTTTGAAATGCATGGCACTTATGAAGGGAAGGAAATAGTGCTGAATAGATGTACAGCTCCTCTATTTGATACTTTCTTCTTTTCATAGTTGGGGTTCAGAGATGCAATACTGGCAATGGGAACAGGATTTCTAGCCTAGCTCTCTTCTTTCTGCACACTAAGAGCATGTTATGATAGCACTGCCTCTCTTATAGTGTCAGAGTTCTGTTGGAATACTGCTACTGCCCTTGTTTGAACTAGCATTAAAGTCGGGGAACTTTTATTCCCCGGCTGCAGTGTTGACAGCCAGAAAAGTCAACAAGCACAGGAAATGGACCCATGTGGGTGTGACAGGCCACTCAGAAGACATCATCTAGGTCTCATCTCTGGCAGCAGCTAATCTGCCACCAAAGTGCTCTAGTGAGATCCTGTGGTGGCATGACACTTGGATGAATGCAGGTCCATATGGATGCTGCGTTATTCCAAAAATGATCAATGTTCTGTGTGGGAACAGGACATGCAGTTCCTGCATCCTCATGGAACATTAATAGGGTTATAAAGGTGTCAAGCAAACATCGCTGTACATTCAACTACTTTTTTCAGACCGATGCAAGATTACTTGAAAATGTCCCACCGATTTTAACAGAAGTTACTTCCCATTAAGCAACAGCATAACTTTCTGCAGGTCTGCTAAGAAGCTCCAGTCAAATACAATGGGCTTACTCCTTTGGAAGTGGAAGACTGCTCCATCCTATATCCTCTAGCCTGATGATTTGCTTCATTCAACATATCAAGGCTTATTTTTAAGCTATACATAAGCTTTTTCTATAGATGCTTCTAGGAACTTAGTTCTAACTGACCCAGGCCGTGTCTTCATGGCAACCTTATTTCAGATTCAAAATGTTTTCAATCCTCGGAGTCCGCACGGCAGTTTGGCTTAACACACTTTCTCCATGTTAAACCACCCCAAAGCGTGGTGAATCTCAACCCTGATTTCAACAGGTCTCACTCCGGATCGTGTGCTTGAAATGTTTTACATTTTTTACTGTGGGGACCGTACCCTGTTAAGGGATGAGAATCCATGTTTAGGGTTTCCCTCCCCCAATAGCTTGCTTCCAAAGATAGTGATTTCATTGAAAAAAATCCACCCTCAAAACAGCCACTATAAAAATCCAGTCCTTAAAGCTACACTGTAGCGATCTAGCCACTTCCACAATAACAATGTTGCAATTTTGCACAATTCTAGCTCTGACCTTTAAAAAAGGGAAAGGAAAGGAAAGCCCTGGAGGTTCTGTTTTAAAGGCTGTGGCTGTAAAGGGGGTTTGAGTTGCTGCTGCTGCTGCTGTGTGCCCTGGGAAATGGGGAGAGGAGGGGAAAGAATTGCTGGCTGCCGGTGCCTGTTTTTCCTCCATCCAGGCAAGCAGCAGCCACCCAGCCAGGCTCCGTGAAGGGGTCTGTTATAGGTGGCATGTCCATGCCAGGAGGAAGAGGGCAGGGCAGCTCTGCAAAGCGGCTTTTAAAAAGTAGCACTTGAGTCCCACCTTGAGTCACGTACACCACGTACGATCCTCAGAATCCGGATCAAACGCGATTAAGTTAAAAGTAAGGGAACAGGCAAATTCGTGTTTGCATCCAGTTCTGGATTCACCCCCAGCCACCTCTACACATTCATTCATTTTTCATTTAAGAATACAGTCAGAGAATAAGAAGAGAACATTTTAAACTCCAATACAATTAAGAAAGGCATACAGCCTACATTCACACCTACATTTTAATCCAGGTTCAGTCCACTTTCAAAGTGAGAGAATGCATCAGTAAAGTAGCTGTTTTCTTTCAGCACTATCTAACTCTGAAAATTCACCCTTAGGTTAGATAAAATGGAAAGAAAATGCCTAGTCATGTTGCTGATGTGTTCTCTGATTCCAAAAGTGGATTTAGACTGGATTAAAACTTTAGTGTGAATGCGACCCCAGAATAGTTTAAGCCTGGAAGGAATGATGGGGTGCAGGGCGAGGTGTAGTTGGAATTCTTGCCTTTCTACTAAGCTGCACTTCAGTTGTACCCCTCCCCCAAATATTATGGAGGATGAAAGGGAGGTTTCCAAATGTACTTTATCTCAATGCCACAGTTTTGTGGATTCCAGTTCACAGGTTCCTGCTTCCTGGAAATATTCAACCATCCCTTATTATTTATAGTTTCAATATCTGTAAGTTTTGTGTCTCCAATCTACAACAGTAAAAGGTTTGACTTCCATCACTTACATATTCACCAGTTAGATCCAGCGGCTGCAACTTTTCCACAGATACCTGGACCCAATGGGCAAAATCCCACCTGGAATCATCTTGCAGAAGAATGAAAACAGCAGTTCTGCTCACAGATGCATTCCAAGGTGTGTAGTGTGTGCTTGCTACTTCAGTTACTCTTTGATTAGCTCCCGGCCTTCTGCTATGGGCCTCATTCCTCTCACAAAGTACAGGAATGCAGCCTCTGTCACTTTTATGGCCTCAGGAATCATTGGGAGCAAACTGGCTTTGTTTCCTATTGAGTTTTCAAATGTGACTCCAGCTCTTGGTTTCTTATTCCTCTATACTGTAATTGGGTATTTCAGAAGATAGCATGGACATTCCAGAACATCCATACTTTATTCCAGAATGTCTAAATACAGGGGAATAAGTAGCCATCATCTGGATGCAGCCTTCCCTAGCCCCCAATTACATTTAGGTGATTCAATATTTATGAATTTGAAATGTGTGAGTTTTCCTAGGAACCTAAACCTAGCAAATAATGAGATACTCTTTTTTTGAAAACTTCCTTATTTGTTTCCTTTATTGAACATTCACATAATTAGCCAACTTGCTGTATAGCTGTTTTTAGCATTTTCAGCACCTAGAAGTGATATAAGTCACGGTATGTAATGTGGCAAACTATTTAATTTTCTTTGTTTTTGAAAACCGTTTTGGTCAAGGTCACATAATCAGCCAGTTTGGAGATGCAAGCCGATCCCCAAGAATGCTGATTGCCAATTGCTGGCTCTTAAGTACTTAGAAAAATGAATCTTTTCAGTGCTGGCACAAGCTGCTTGGCTTTTCATCATCCAAATCTACTATTCTGTGAAAGACTTAAACTGCTGCGCCAAGGTAGTGAGCAGCATCTGAACCTAAAGGGAAACTGAAAGTCAGTTCTGCAAGCTAAGCTCTGCATTTTCTTCTCCTTGCCTTCTGGCAGCAACAGATCTATACACTAATCAAGCTATTTTTGCCACAGCCTGGGGACCAAGGCAAAAAAAGGGAGAGAGGGAGATTGTTATTGTTGTATCTATTTTTAAATACTTGGGAGGCATTCTGCTACTACAAACACCAAGAAGGGGGAAATATATTCGGTCTAGGGACAGATTGCAAGCACACCTGTTATTGGAGGACCTGGAAAGTAGCATATTCTTCAGTTAATTAATTTCATTAAAACATTTATTAACCACCAAGCTATTCTATAGCATTGTGCAAACTAATAAATATTCATATGTGGAAGAGGCCCCCAGACAATTTAAAGCCAACAAGTAAACATGATTATTCCAAAGAAAGCAAGACAGCAAATTCAGTGGGAAAATGTGGAGAATCCATGATAGGCTAAGCCAATTTTTCCCTTGTATTTCTGGCAGTCTTATGATAACTCACTAGCTATGAACTGTAAAGTAAATGCCAGTAAAATGTTAGAAGAGGAAATGTATAAGGTGCTTGTGAAAGGGCCTTTTCTGTGGCAGCCCCCAGCCTCTAGAACAGTTTCCCAGTGGAGGTACACCAGGCAAATACGCTATAAGGTTTTCAGCATCTGGAAAAAGCATGCCACTTCATCCAGGACTTTAATGTTTAACTTCTCTGAATGCAGTCTTACAAAGGTGGGAGGATTATATTTAAGCATGCCTGTTGTTTTCTTTTACATTCAGAAAACTATACTTTAGCAGGGAACATGTTGAAGAACAGACTGGAAGCATACACCTTCTTGATTCATTTCAACATTATTTATTTATTTATTTATCCATCCATCCCACCCTATACCCAAGGGTCTCAGGGCGGGTTACAACATATAAAATGAACATATTAAAACCAATAACATATGAAAAATATATTAAAACCATTACTTATTTATAACTTGTGAGCCTTATAACTTATTTACATCAGATATACATGTCTAGAAATGCTAAGAGTCCATCTATTCTAGAGAGACTGAGCATGTGACATACAAGCTGTTACAGCAGAGTTATCCAATCAGCAGTTCCCAAACTGCAACTCTAATATACACAGAAAATTAACCCCTTTTAGGCTGAAGTGATGAATAATATACCAACAATGTCTTCTGCTTTATCAGGTGGTTTGAGTTCTGTGAACTGCCCTGAGATCTTTGGGTGAAGGGTGGGATGAAAATGAAATCATTAAATCTTTTAAGGTATAAGGTATACACCACAGTGGTTAACAAGGAGTTTTGTGGATGTTGTTAACTACAGCTCTTACATGTCCTTGATGCTGGCCAAGCTCTGTGGGACCAATGAATGTTGCAGTTTAGCAATATCTGCTCATTAGCCACCTTTCACATCTTTGCTGAAATGGCAGTAACTAGACACTGATCCACCTAGAAGTCATGCTTTGGATATTTAGCTTGTCAAGAACTCCTGCCAGGACATTTGTAAAAGCTTTATTTTGGGACTGTGAGGCATTGTAGACAAAAGCATGTGGAAGTGATAACATAAGGAGAACAACATTTTCAAAAGACCAATTCCACTCTAGTAGTACTCAGAGTTGTAGTGGCAGATAGCCACAAATGCCATTTCCATTGTGATGCATACACTAATCAGGAAACCACATTTATGTGGATATAATTAAAAAGAAGTGGATAGGCAGGTGCCAACTACAGCCACAAGTTCCATTGCAACTGTACACAAGGGAGCAATACTGCTTCTGATGGATATTGTATATTCAAAGTACGTTTTTTGGGAGGAGTATGGAAGCATTAGTTGTGGAGTAGCACTTGGACGGCTTGCCATGATGTCACAGTAATGACATCACTTAGGGTGCATTCAGACTGGATGAAAATAGCACCACTATGGTGCTGCTATGGTGGGGGTCACCTCACGTATTGCAGAAAACCTGACCATTGTCCTGCTTTTTCATTCCTAAGAAACACTAAAAACTATTTCTGGAAAAGCCTGCACTGGTCACAGGCTTTCCAGCTTTTGTGCTCTTTAGGGGTGCACTTACCTTTCTGGATGGACCAGCAATCAGAGTTCTGTCCAGCATGCATGAGTGGAGGCTGAAATAGCCATTCATCCACGTGTGGAGGTGGTCATGTGCATATCAGGGAATTCAATGGCAGCTGAATTACCCAGAATGCACATGATCAAAACCCAAAAAGACAGCACAAGGATAGAAAACGATAATTGTGGGGAAGCGATGTGGCCATTATTGCTGCCTATCAGTATATCAGGCTGCCAGCCTTATTCCACAGTATTTGGATATTCCAGAATAAAGCATGGGGAAGCATGGCTGTAATGATGCTACAGCAGCACCATAATGGCACTATGTTTCCCCCATCTGAATAGGGCCCAAGTAAAGAGCAATAATACAACAGTCCATTGCTTAGGATTGGTAGACCAGCCATCCTATATAGTTTCCTGATGGTAATTGTCACTGAATTCAGTGGTGCTTATAGAGAAGCACAAACATTGTGCTATTCTATAAAATATCTAAAAACAAAAAAGTAACATTATCCACCCTCTGTTGGGTTATCAGTTCAACTTCTGGAAGAAGGAACCTTTCTGCACTGGGCCTTATTTCAGATTATATCTTGGAACAGGAACTTGCCCTTAGCACGCTTGCTGTAGCCTCCACTAGCATGTGGACAGCAAGCTTCTATTCAAAGATATATTCCAATATAAAGCCAAGGGTATGAACAGACACATAGACTAAACTATATTAAAAATGAAAGTGGGTCATAACAGCCCAGTAACACATGCATAGGAAAGCAGCCTTTCCGTAATTCTTCTACAAGGCTAGATGAGCCAGCTCTGGAGAACAGCTTTATATTTTGTATTTATAAAATATTTACATCCAAACTTTCGCTAGCTTTAGAACATCCGCAAGTCAGTGAGTAAATCTTAATATATTCAAAGGGGATCCGCTATAGCAAAAATCATCAAGCAGCAGAATTGGATAAAATAAGCCAAAGTAAACAAATCACATTTCCATACACAGCAGCAAAATGAAAGCAGTAGCACAAGTGAGCACAGCTGGGAAACTTAGAAGGAGGAGGACGACACAACAATGTCATCATTTCCTAAAGTGTGAGGTAACTAGTAGACCTTCCTCCTTCTGGCAAGTGAAACAAGTGGCCACAAGGCTTCCCAATTTAGTCCCTTTCTCCATTGGGCTTATTCTGGATTATTTCCCAGGAAAGAGGGCTGGCATGTGCATCCCAGGCCCCAAGTGAGGCTTGCCAGGGTCTGCATTAACAGACAACAGATGCCTATTCTGAGATATATTCCAGAATACAGCCAAGTGCGAACAGGCCCCATGTGTCTTCTGTGTAGCATCCTGTCACCTTGTCATACACATGTTGTAATAGTAGCAGGATATCTATGAAAACAGATTTGTAAAGTCACGCATTAGGATTCAAAGAGGTGAGGGGGTCAGAAAAAAAGAGCAAGATTGGTGTAAATTCCCGGCTCCTGGAAGGGGGACTTGGTCTTTATGATTAACACTCTCACAAACCAAGCTGCATGGGCTTCAGCTCCTTCACTCCTCTGTCAAAACTGATCTGGATTGACTTCATATGCAAACCAGTTTTGACCTATCTAAGGAGAATGGTGGGGAACCCAGTGGTTCAAAGAACAATAAAAGCAATCTCCAATATGGAAACTAGTGGAATCTGAGAATGGCATCCTGGCTGGGGTGGGAAGAGGGAGGGAGGGAAGGAAGGAAGGAAAACAACTGTAAAAGAAGTACCATATCAAATATAAAAGAAGTACCGTATCATATGTAAGAGAGAGTGCTAATGTAAATATGTAAACTATTTGAAATTATAAATAAATTGGTTTTAAAAATATGCAAACCAGTTACAACTACTTCAAATTTTTGAACTGGTTTTTGAAACACAAAACCAAACATTAGTTCAAAATCCTCCAAAATGCCATGAAGAAATAAGACAACATTATTTTGTATATTTAACCTATCTGCTTCCTTTACAACATGCAAACAACACTCAGATGAGGCACCTTTGATTGCAACAAGCAAGAACTTCTTTCCTAGCAGTTCTTCCCCCGATTTCTCTTGTAATCACTATGTTGCCCTTTGCCTTGGCTCCTTCTATGAGCTCCATCTACTGCATCCTGCTCAATTTTGGGGAGCATGTTTGAAAATGTTCTCCTGGAAGAATGACAGTGAAAGACAATCGATATGATAATTACAGTCTGGTTAAGATTTATTGTCTGTTAATTACTAACAGCAGTTATTTATGTTGGGCAGCAAGCAAAACATTATGTAGAAAGATTGTAATTCTAAACCCTTTTCCGCTGTTAACGGGGTGGAGACATCTTGGAAGGCATTCTTAATGATAGCCTGTTCTTGATGATGGAACAGTCTTCCCTCTGAGATGTGTCAGGCACCCTTATTGTATATATTCAGACAACAGGTGAAGACAACAGGCTGAGGGAACAGCATCCTCTCCAAATACAGGCATTTGTCTTCCCTCCCTTGCTTTTTCCTGCTTAAATTCTACAAAATGTTTTACCACAAGGTTAGAACTCCACAGTCAAGCTTCAATTTCAGTCCTCACTGCGTTGTGAAGGCTCACTGGGAGCCTAGCTGTACTAGGCCCGGGGGGTAGCCCTGATTCTGCTGGCATGGAAGTGGCTCCATGCATGCCGTATCATCCCCTAGGTCAGTGGTTCTCAACCTGGGAGTCAGGACCCGTTTGGGGGTTGATCTGCTCTTTCACAGTGGTTGTTATGAAGGTTGGGGGTTTGGGTTAGGGTTAGGCTGGGAATTACCACAACATGAGGAACTGGATTAAAAGGTCATGGCAGTAGGAAGATTGAGAAGCACTGCCCTAGGTGTATAGCTGTAAAGCACTACAAGGTGCTCTACAATTATACTGGCTAGATGAGCTGGGCACGTTTGCACCTCTTCTGGGCAAATGGAGCATGAGGCATGGTGGTGCAGGTGCAGTTGTGTACTGCGTCATCCAGTTTTGGCGGCTTCAGGGCTGTGCATGCCCATTGCCAACATTGCTAAGCTTGCAATGGATTGGGCATTGCAAAATACGGACACCAATAGAGCTTTCAGTGCCTGGTTAAAAATGTATCTTTTCACCCAGGGTTTTGATCTTTAAATGGCTTCCTCATGGTGCTCCCTTGTTAAGGGGGATGGAGGGAGGATTACATTTTAAATTAAATTTTAATATTATATATATGTATATGTATATATATTTTCTTATTGTAACTGACCCTGGGACTCTTGGGTACCCGGCAGATAAATAAATAAATAAATGCAAGGTCCATCAGGATTAGTCTAAATGGTAGTAATATTAGTAACATTTATAATTTAATTAAGAATTTGTATCTTGCACTTCACCAAAAGGTCTCAGGGCAGATCACAATAATAAAAAGATAAAAATATATGAAGCATTAAAACATATTTTAAATTCAACCTTTCTAGAATGTGTTAGCAAAGTAACAAGCTGATTTCTTCCAGCATTACCTAACTCAGAAAATCTTCCTTTGGGTTAGATAAAGTGGAAAGAAAATTGCTAGTCATTTTGCTGATGTTCTTCTACTCTAAAGGTGGACTGAAGCTGGATTAAAACCTAGGTGTGAACAGGCCTTAAAGTGAGTAGTAATCAAGTATCAGCTTTCTTCAATCTTGTACTCTTCCAGCTACTTTGTGTACTATATTTTCCATCATCATGTAGATTATTGTTAATCATGTAGATGAAACTGATTGAACAGGATTGAACAAGAGTTAGAGCAACAGGAGAGAAAGATGCTGCCATGGGGTACCCTCATGTTCCTGGTAATTCACCCCATTGGGGAAGGATATTCAACCCAATTTTAGATTTTGCAAGTGTAATCTTCAAATAGGGGTTGTACTGAAAATGATTTTGCAGGTGCAGTATGTTGTCAGAGAGGTCTCTCTTTACACCAGAGTCATGGGCTATTCTTATAGGCTAGCATAATTCTGGTATACTGTAGGTGCTTAAAGCTAAGCACCGCAAAATGTGAGAACTGCAGAAGAGAAAGACAAATGTCCTTCTATTAGGAACCAAGAAAAAACTGTCGATGGATCAGACCTATGCAGATTGCTGTCACAGCATCTATTAAAGCAGTATTAATTTGATATATGCAATTATGGGGACTAAGCTGTTTTTCATGCATAATTCTGTTTTGCACAGATGCCAAATTCTCTTTCCTCCAGTTCAGAAAAATGCCATATTCTTTGTATAGCTCAGAAGGGGAGGTGAGAAGGGAAAACATCCAAACAGAGCGCACTTGTCACCCAGTTTCACTGAGATTTCAGAAAGTAGCCTCTATTCTCCAGCTCTTTTCTGTTCCACAGCTTTCATCAAAATAGATTTAAACAAGAGTACCCTTTGTGCGGTGGAAATGAATAGACTGAAAAAGGGTTCGGCATGCAAAGGCTCCAACTCCTGTTATATATCACTGTTGTGTGCTGTTTTTTTTTTAAACTGCAAATTATTCATATAGATCCTAAGGTCATAACCTTGCAGTTAGCTCTGGATTGGTGGAGCAGGGGAATCCATTAGAAAGCAATGGACAGTGCACCAAAATAATAAATTCAAATCCCACATATCAAACCATCTATTTATTTTCTTGTATTTCTAACCTACCTGCTTCAATAGTGGACACCAAAGTCTCCATCCAGGCACTGTCTTTCTGTCTGTCTAATCTGCCTCCCTCCCTCCCTCCCTCCCTCAGTCTCAAGGTGTGTCACAATAAAATCGGTATAAAACAGTTAATGTAAGTTACTTAAAATGGTGACATGACTGCATTGGAAAAGGACACTGTTCCCTCAGCCAAAGACCTTCAGAGGTGCCTTTGGAGGTGCATCTTCAGAGTAGTCCAGGACGAAGCATGCTAGCAGGAGGTGTGTCCTCTTTGTTCCGCACCATAAGGGGTCTAGGTGTCACACTACACTTCTTTACCAGTAAGGGTGGAAAGGACCCTTAGAGTCCTAAATATATGTCCCCATGATTGATTGATTGATTGATTTGTATTTTTATCCCATCCTATACTTATAGGTGTCAGGATGGGCTACAATAATAATAATTATTTATTTAATAGAAACAGATAAAACAAACCCATAAAATATACCTCTTACTCCAGTCAGTCTTGTTCCTGGACAGCTGAACCACTCTTGTCTGGAACCATTCCGGGAGGAATGGATAAACTAGGGCAGTCCTAGTCCCTATAACTGTAGAAACGTCCTAAATTGAACCACACCCCCAGTTTTCCAGTGCTTCCTTCAGTTTGTTTTCCTATCCTTCAGGCTCAGTGAATACTACTTAATTTCATGGCTGACCATAAATTCAAGCTGATTCATCTCTTGGACAATCCATATAGCCAACTTTAGAGTCAGGGTGCAATCACAGACGTTTTTAAAAAGTTGTCTCTTTTAAGACAAAGCATCTGTTTTTCAGATGCACATAAAAAGGTCTTAAAGACAGTTGTCTGAATATCTGGCTGACAACCTACCCTGTTTTGCCACATTGTAGCCTACATTTTACCTCCAAGTCAGGCAATACCTGTCCTTCCTACGGATGCTAACCACCAATTAGCCACTTGGTGGGGAATTCCTGTTTCCTTGCTTACGTAGTTTCCTGTTCAGCCTAGTTTAGAGAAAGAGATGCCTTCAGAGCTATGAAATTTTAAATGATGTAAAGGCTACTTTTCCAAGTCTTTGAGATGAAGTAAGGCAAATGCAAGCAAAAAATGTCTGTAGTCTCATACTCAGATTTGCCCAGAGAGCACCTCTTTAAACGAATCTGATCACACTCTCATCATCCTCTCACAATAATATTCCAGATTTGATTTGGAAAGCCTTTTTTCTTGTTGTAAATGGAAGCCCAGGTCTTGGGGATTTGCCAAATGATCTGCTTGTATTACAATATATGTACAGATGTTATTTGTATGCATGAGCAATTTAGATGCCTCACCATGAGATTGCACATCTGCGGAAACAAAGGTAAAATGTGGATTTCAAAATTATAATGATCTGTTGTGCATCTGACACATTGTGCTGAGCTCCATTTCTGTGCCAGTCTGTTCATAGCTTTGGCGCAGGTGGGCAGTCAGGGAAATATTACAATCCTTTGGATCTTTTCTGTCTGATCACCAGTTTGCAAAAGTGATGGAAACAAGCAGGAGATATTGAACATCATATCCACACAGGTACAGTTGTAGCAGATGTACATTAGTTGCATGGTTGACTTTTCTTAGTGAATCAGATGCATGCTGAGAAGTCCTGAACACTAGCCAAGCAATTATCTGACTCTGAACCAACTATTTTATTTCAGACCCTATATTATGATTAGGACAAAGAGATAAAAGCAACTCCAAATCTTTAACTCAGCAACCTTCTTGACAGCAGGCAAGTTTGGACAAGTAGCGACACATGTAACTAATCACAAGCAGAATAGGGATGTGCACAAGTGTTTGTAACATTTGATATTCATACAAATTCATACAAATTTGGACATTCATATATGAATCAAATGTTAAAACATTCATACGCTGACATTCATATTCGTACAAATGTTTTTGGAACATTCGTACGAAGCTTTGGAACATTTGTGAAATGGGGGGGGGGTGGAAAAGCAGCTGCGTCAGTCACATCTGCAATGCTCAGCTAAAAGCCCCTTCTCTTGAGAAGACTGGTGAGCTAAAGATACAGGACTCTTTATCTTAACTTTTACATGACTTTTATGAGAAGAGCCCATCAAAGGAGGAGGTCAGTTATTGTGGCATCAAGGTGTATTCCAAATAAGCAAGGTGCTTCAGCAAAGGTTAATGGAAGTCTTTTGACCCTTTGCCTCTGGCCTACTTCTAGGTGTCCACTTTTTGGACAGCAATGTATTCTCAATAGGCCAACCACTGGTCTTCAGACAGGCATTTCTCCTTTGTTTTATAGTACCCTGCTTGGTGTGCCCTCTATAATTGGCATGGTTCAAGGCAGTATGAGAGGGGCTCAAGAAAAGGCCTCTCCAGCTTTGGGTCTGAGATCGAGGCTGCATCCACAAACATTTAAAAGAAGCTGAAAACATCTCAAAAGCAGCTTAGAAAAGAGTAGCGTGTGGATTACAGTTTCCATCCCACCTTTAATCCACATTAAAAACAGATAATGCATTTTGGAAGTGCACATTCTGGCATTTAATGTGGGTTAAGGAGGTTGGACAGGTTATATTTTAAATATTTTTTAGTGTTTTGTGTTTTATCCAATACAGTGACCCATCCTGGGAACCCAAGGTGAAGGGCTGGATACTAATGTTATTTATGTGTGAATGTTGAGAGCCTTGGGTATAGGGTGGGATAAAAATGTAAATAAATAAATAAAACAATGAATGAATGAATGAATGAATGAATGAATGAATGAATGAATGAATGAGCATTTTGGGGGAGGAAGAGAGACATTTTCTCTTCCCCCTGACATAACCAATCATATGCAGCAGAGTGTGATTGTGGCTGCCACTGCTCATTTCCTTTTACTTTTGCACAGGACCTGTCTTTTCAGGTGCTTTAATGCAAAAGCCCATTTTGCTTTTCTGCACGAAAGCATTGATAAGCCATGCATCTGACTTCCCCCCTGCCCTTCCAGCCAGTCCTGTACAGGAACATTCAAGGGCCTGCACATTTCCACAAAACCATCTGAAAAGATGTTTTACTTTCCTCTGCAGAAGTTCTGATGAGGATCTTAGACACCTATGCATATTTATTATTGTTACTGTTATTAGTACTATTATTATTATTGACATAAAACAACAGTAACACACAGCAAATAAGATATTTATGCCAGTTTTGGTAATTTTTCTCACTAGTCGGGCCCTTCCCAAGCTCCTAGGACTGAGTGATGTATTAGTGAATGATATGAGCAGATCCCAGCAAAGTGGCTTTCTGTAGCTGGAAGATGGATATTTTGTTGATGCCAATGCTTTTCAAGTGCCCACTAAGATCTTTCAGCACTGCCCCTCGTGTACTAAGAAACACTGGGACCACCTTTGCTGGTTTATGCCAGAGTCACTGCAGTTCTGTTTTCAAGTCTTCATATCTGTTAAGTTTGTCTTCTTTACATGATCTGGAAGATGCTTATTGTCTGTTTCATTCACAGTTGCCAGTTCTTTAGCTGATTGTTTTATTTATTTATTTGTATTTCTATCCTGCCCTACAGTATACCCAAAGGTCTCAGGCCGGGTTACAATATTATATTAATCTCATTCATTCATTCATTCATTCATTCATTCATTCATTCATTCATTCATTCATTCATTCATTCATTCATTCATTCATTCGTACTTCTATCCCGCCCTATACCCGAAGGTCTCTGGGTGGGTTACAATATTATATTAATCTTATACAGATCTCTGCCCTCAGGCTTACAATCTAAAGAGACAAGAAACAAAAGGAAAATGGTGTGGGAGGGAGCAGGAAACAGCAAAAAGCTAGCATTTGAGGTCTTCAGATCCAATTCTTCAGTTCATTTCTTATTGCTGGAATTTTCTTACTCTCTTTACTTTGAATTTTCTCTTCATTGATGACAAACAGGAAGATGGTATAGCTGGTCAGCCGGCATCTACTCAGCCCCACCTTGCTCGGCCTCAGGACCAGACATTTCCTCAACTGGTGGATTCACTGCCGTAGTCTTTTTGCCATCTTGTGATGGGAGCAGTTGGAGGAGGGAGGGGCACTGCTAGGAGCAAGATGGCAGAGCAGCCCAGCCTGCTGCCTCTTCTCCACTCCTCTCAGGCAAGATGGTTCGTAGCCTAGACAGGTCCCTGCCCTCAGGCTTACAATCTAAAGTTTTGCATTGAGCTCTTCCCAAAATCTTAGGACGATGTAATATATCAGTGTACGATGTGTGCCGATCTGAGCAGTGTGGCCTTTTACACTTGACCAATGGAGAGTGTGTCAATATGTAGATGTTTTAAGTGCCGACCAATGGTTTTTAACATGGCACCTAGTGTGTCAATAACCACTGGGCCCACAACTGCTGGCTTGTGTGTTTCAGTTTTGATCCTCAAAATTTCCACATTTCATTATTTCCTCAAGTTCTTTGTCTTCGACCCTTCTGTCACAGACGTTGCTACATCAATAATCTATGATGAGGATGTTTTTTTTCCTGCATAGGACAAAACCAAGAGCTTGGCAGATTTTGTGGACCAATCATTCATCATGTGCAGGAGTTGTTCAGAATGGGAAGGGGCAAGGCAATACAATTCAGGTTGACTTGCAACTTCTTTTATCACTTGTTGTTAGAAGAAATTCACTAGAAGTGCATCATGTCATGTTCTCCCATGAGGAGAAATTCAACTGTCATTGCTGCAAATTCTATTTTGAACTACAAGGTAAGGCTCCAGTGAAGCAAGGTAAACACCAACAAAGCACCCCACAAAATGAATTCATCAAGTACTTAATTACACACTAAAAGGAGAATCCAACTAAGAAAAACCTATATGTGAATAATTTAATAGCATTGTATTGTAAAACAAAGCAGATCAAACTTGCATAGATATAAAAACTGAAAATGATATAAAGCATATTAAAAACAACAACACTCTATTAAGTATATATCACACTGAATGCAAGAAACTGTCCAATAATTCCACTATGTTTTGGGAATGCAGTTTTCTGTGCCTGTCTAGGCTGAGATGATACCAAAGCCAAGTTGACGCTGATGCCAAACATGTTTTGCCTCCTGAGACATCTTCAGTGGCACATTATATTGTAGTCCTCTGTCTGAGTTGAAGAACTCACAAGTATTACAATATTATAACATAAAAACAAATAAGAGACAAAATTCTTAAACATAATAACATATATGATAGAAGATAATACTACATAAAAATATATATTTCACAACAAGAATATAGACAACACATTTCAAAAGACTTACATAGACATCTTTCCGTGTGTAGCATATGATAAATTCTGCTAATAGCATTTAGGCTGTATGCTAACCAGTGTTGTTAGTAGATGTTCTGGCATGCGTCTTGGGGGAATATAGCTCATCTGGACATCCCTTGGAAGGGGGTCAATTCCTATCAGTTTTTTAAAAAAATGCCAGAGCAGGTTTGGTGCTTAGAGACATAAGGCAGCAAGGAGAGAGAGACCTCAGAGTCAGTTTTCCTCAATAGGAAAATGATTTTATTAATGATGCAAAAGAAAAGGCAGGTAAAAGGTCACAGAAACAAAGGGAGGTGCTGCACAGAGCGCCACTAATCAAATCTCACCAGGAGGGAATCTCCTAGTGATGTAGATATGGCAATGGGCCAAGGCAGACAGAGGGACAACACTGGCTGTCAAACGTAAAAGTCCCATAAGCATTCACATGGGATAGGCTGCTAGGCAAGGTTTGGAGTCCAGAGCTCAGGCTGCCTCTTCTAAGATGGGGGAGCAGGAAAGAGAGAGCAGTGTTGTCGGATCCCTAACCTATTTTCTGGTCCTAGGCTAGATAGAGAAGTGGGGGGAAGAAGGAGGTTTTCTAACCGTCCAGTCATGGAGGGTGTCTGCAGGAGGGATTAGCAGTGAAGATCCAGGTGGAGCTAGGAAAGACAGAAGCAGGTTTTCCCCCTCTCTCCAAGGCAAGAGACTTTTTTTGTGCAAGGTTGGAGGAGCACCAGGTCAGAGCCATCCAGCAGAGGCAGAAAGCTAGCAGGAACAAGAGGCTAGGTACCACTTGCTGGACCAGGAGAACGGCAGGTCCTGATATCTAGGCAGGACTGCCTTGTGATTTCAGCCAGTTTAAAGTGATTTCAGCAGGAATGAGGCAGTTCTTGTGGTTCCAGGGCAGCAGAGTAAGAGTGATGAAAAAATGACTGTGAAATCCCTGAGCTCAGAGGGCTTCTTTTATCCTCCCAGAAAGTTAGGGTGAACCAATCAGATCTGAAGCAGGAAAATTTGAATCTGGGAAGGGGCAGGGCTGGATTGTTTCAAGGAGTCTCAATGGCTGAACTTTTGACCTGGCTTGATGAGTCAAGTTTGCCATTACAATAGCTGATATTTGAGATAAGCATCTGTTTTCAGCTGGGCATCCAAGCAAACAAAGCTGTCTGGGTGCTTAATGATTTCCCATTGAGGTGCTAGATAGACTATGTACTAATCAGATCTGTCCTGTGCATATGCAAAACTCAAGGGGGAATCTTTTTGTTTGTTTTGTAATACTGACTGAGAAATCCTGGATCACATCTGTTTCTCATGTCTTCATGCCTTTATATCTTATAGAAGTATATTTCATATAAAATATCTTTATTGGGCTTGGCACAGAGTTGTGATATATATAATTATCAAACCCGTATGCCCAACCTCATGGCAATTTGTACTTATATGGCTGGCAGAGCCTTCTTACTAGGTTTGACGTAGCTGAAAGAGAGAGTTTATGGGAGCTCAAAGGCTTATAGTGTGATATCCTATTTATAAGAACATGAGAGGAGCCCTGTTGGATCAGGCCCCAGACCATCTAGTCCATCATTCCATCTCACACAGTGGTCCATCAATTGCTTCTGGATATCTCAAGCAGAAGACAAAGGGAAAACCTTCACTTGCTCCTAAATCCCTGTGAATGGCCTCTAGAAGTATCCTACCTGTGTTTTCAACCTGGAGGCAGTCCCCAGGCATCTATTCTGGTAGCCATTGATAGAACTATCAACCATGAATTTGTCTATCCCTTTCTTAAGACCATCCAGCACCTCTTCTGGCACCAAATTCCATAGACAGATGACTCTCTGGCAGAAAAAAATACTTCACCTTGTCTGTCTTAACTGTCCTTCCCATCAGGCCCCCAGTTCTATCCACCTTTTCTATACCATACACAATTTTATATACTTCAATCAGGTCCCCTCTTAAACATTGCCTTTAAATTGTAAAAAGTTCACACGATACCAAACAAGATATCCATTCTAACTACACATAACAAAAACAACGATAATCAAATAAAAGCTAGAACAGACCCCAATGGAAGCCCCTTCTCAGTGTTTAGCAGAACAATGGCCCATTAATCTCCCAATTAGGGCCCAGCTGGAGTTTTAAAATCCATTGTGTTTCCTTTTGAAGCAAAGATTTCTTCACATCTCCTCTTGTAACATCTATCTTTTCTACACACCCTAAACTTATTTGGAACCATTTATGTTTATACTCCATCCCAAAAATTAACCATGGCATGACATAACACACATGCACAATTATGCATATGAGGCCACATGCATGTGCGCTGACATGTGATGATGTCCACCTATGAAGGGATCTGAAATGGTCACATGGTCACCAGACCATGGTACATGAAAGAAATCTGTTCCTTTACCTCCTGGATTCAAGTCCCTTCTCAGGAGCTGTGTAAACCTTACTGTTGGATGAAGGATCTTACAGTCCCATACCTCTATAGCAGCAGTTCTCAACCTGTGGGGCGTGACCCCTTTGGGAGTCGAACTACCCTTTCAGAGGGGTTGCAATGAGTCTCCCTCCTTCCCACCCCATCCTCACCCAAGCTGCCCCACCCCCGTGGTTGGTGGTCTCCACAACATAAGGAACTGCATTAAGGCATCATGGCATTACGAAGGTTGAGAACTGCTGCTCTATAGAGCCTTTCACTGACTGGTCAAAGGCAGTTCATCACATCCCTAGGCTTCAGAGATTTTCAAACCATTCTCCCCACTGTCAGTTTCAAAGACAACAGCCTATAGTGCTGTTCTTCTAATGTGAAAGTAAGAAGGTGCTTTGTTTGTAGTGCATCCTCCCTTCCTATGCAAATCATGTTTAAATTTCAGTAAACTGCCAATAAGTAAACTCATATGCTACACATGGCAGTGAACCTAGTGCTTCTGGTCTCCAGTAGACTCTACAGTAAGCTTTAACTTACTTTCCCCCCCTTAAATAACTGCTTAGAAGATGGATTTCCAGCAGCACCAATTCAGCAAAAACTCTTCCTTACGCCTACTTCTGCTCCCACTGCCAAAGGATTAAATTTGGTCAGGTTATGGGTGACAGGGTGTTTTTCTTTGGCCACATTGCTTACATGCTTGCCCTGACAGTGAACTCTTCCTGGTAGCAAGGAGAGCTCTTTTGCATAGGCAGCGAAAATGGCAATTCAGTTTTTCACAAGGCTCCTTCAAGTGGTCATGATCTTTCCCACGCGGGCCTTGTAAAAAGGCTGCTATTGTATGAGGTCGTGAACTGGTTATGATTTGCTGACTCTGCA
Organism: Aspidoscelis tigris stejnegeri; assembly: GCA_023333525.1. Lineage (NCBI taxonomy): Eukaryota > Metazoa > Chordata > Lepidosauria > Squamata > Teiidae > Aspidoscelis > Aspidoscelis tigris. Next base: position 246,417,156 of record JALMGA010000001.1, on the reverse strand, counting down.
CATAATCTCCTTTCCCATTTTCTTCTCATACACTTGGCAGGGCAGAGGTGGGTTCTCCTCTAAGAGCCCAATCCATCCTCCTGAAAGAGCTGGCTCAAGACATTTGGATGCCTGAAATCTAAATTTCACATTCCTCTTTCCCCTACTCCCAAGCTACAAGCAAATGATTAAGAGCTTAGTAGAGACACCCCAGAACAAATAACTGAGAAGAGAGTGCACTATCACGTCTATTTGACAAATCTTTGCAATATCTTATAATATACTTAAGTTCAGCATGGAATGAGCTTTGGTTTTATGCAGGAGTGAGAGACAAGACTAGAGTCTACTAGAACGTCTTTGGAAGAGATGTGTGATCCCACTATATACAGATCACTGCAGTCTTGTCTACCACTACTCACCCACCCACATGGAAGTCCTTTCTGGCCTGCTGCTGGTATTTGGGCCAGTGTAAGGCATTTCAAGGCCCAGCCATCTGCCAAACGTGACTAACACATGGCAGATATGATCCTCCCCCACCCCCATAGCAGACTGTCTCCACTGGTCTCCAAAGCAATGTGTCTGAGGACTTTTGCTTATGTCCCTGGGATACGGGAAGGGCATCCTTGAGTCAGGGCATGAATTTTCCACTCTGCCAATGCCCTGATCCCTTAATTCATCTGCCAGTTTTCCTTGGAAATGTTATGAGATGACTTATAGGACTACCAGTGACTGCACATAAAGGCTGACCCATGAGAAGATGGGATACCATGGCTTCCAAGCACATTCATCTGCATGTAGAACAACCTAGTTGGTGACAACCTGTGCCGCTGAAGCCATTGCCACCAGCAGCCACCTGGAGCAGGACCCAAAGGCAATATGGTAGCATTATGATTCTCATGTGTAGTCTCATATAAATTCAGAAAATCGAGTTCTATGATCAGTGCTCAAAGCTGGTGACAGATTGATTTACTTCACTGTCATTCTTATTTTAAGCAAAAATGATTGTGTGAATGTTTGCTACTGGTGAAACATCTCCCGTCTGATTGCAGCTTTCCATCACTAGCACTAGCTGGCTCTCTAGTATCAATGGGAGAGGCTACAGAACTCCAGATTTTGACCTCAGTGCTCAGGACTAAGGGTACCATTGGTTCCATAATGCTTCAGTGCAAACATTAAGATGCCTCTCTTTCATCCCGTTCTATTGCTCATTTAGAATTATTTCTATTGTTTCATCTGCTTTTGTCCTATTCCGTTTAAATTGCATTTCAGATTTAATTTGTGTTGATGGCTTTTAACTGTTCTTATTTCATTTTACTTTTTTAGTTACCCTGGCACCACTTGGCAAAAGGGAAGCTCAACAAATAAATCTATAAAATTATCCAGGCTGTATGTCCTTGTTTTACACTGTAATTTGACTGGCTAGTTTGATAATAAAATTGTGGCATATTGACTTCTCTCTTAACACTCCCCATCAAACATAAATGCCAAGGACTGTCTAAGAGACAGAACATTATTCTGTGCTTATACAGGTCCAGAAATCTGCATGGGCTGAGAGTTTTATGCAGTAATTTTATTTGCATGGTTTAGTTTCCTTTCTCAAACTGCTCATAAAATTCCTATTGCTAATGCCCCCAGCCTACAGGGTGGGAGGGAGACAGGGAGGGTCATATTTTAAGGACATTTTAATAATATTTTAAAGATTATGATTGCTCTTGTTGCAACATGCTCTGGGACCTCTTGGTGAAGGGTGGGATAGAAATTCTTAAATAAAATAAAATAAGTCTCATCAACATAAGCCAATGAGTGTGCAATTAGCTGAAATTCAGCCCTGGACGAAGCTGCAGGAAGGGTATACTTCCATCGGCCTCTTTGAGCATCTCTGACCCCCAAAAGGCAGTGAAGTGGATTCTACACATGGCATTTTGGCCTGCAGTCAGCGTGTGACTTGGCACACAGCCACGAAGGATCTCCTGCTCCGCTTTAAATAAAACTGCTAAAACAGTAAAAACCTCAATTACCAGACTTGCAATTAGCTATCAAATTGGTTTGTCTGAAAAAAAGGATGTGCTTGACATGCCAAATTACTGGTTCAGCTCCCAACAAAGAGAACTGAGCTGGAAGACTGGAAAATGCAAACATGGAGCTGGGAGGACAGGAAGATGCTTGCAGTGGAGGCTGTATGGCAGTTTTTGGATATGGCTTGGCTGGGAATTAATGCCGGACTGTGTGGGATAATGAGCAGAATGCCTTGGAACACAACCAGGGTGCAGTGTCCAGGCCAGCAGAAAGCACAGCTGATAGGAAGCATTGTAATGTACAGGAACAGAACATATCCGAATAAAGACATTAGAAAAGCCCTGCTGGATCAGGTTTTTGTCTTCTTTAGCATCCATCCTCTTTTCCTATACCGGTGATGGCCAACCTATGACACGCGTGTCACAGGTGACACACCAAGCCCTTTTGGGTGACACACATGGTCATCCTGGCACCTGGGCGTGTAGTGCTTGCTTGTTCTTGAAGTGTATGGAATACCAACTTTCAATTGAAGATTTAGCAACAAAAGTCACTAATGTAAAGAATTATTTGGTTTTGCTTTTAATAAAATACATATATCAAAAATATAACTTTTTTACTAGAGCTACAAATATCACAAAATTATGGACATTTCTAGATGTGACACAGCACCTGAGTTAAGCTAGGTTTTGCTTGCGAATTTTGACATACCGAACTCAAAAGGTTCACCATCACTGTATACTGTCCCATGAGATGCCTATGTTAATAAGGCCAAAAGCAGAACACCTTGATACAATTCCATTTAAGGCTGCCTCCAACAGTGAGAGAAAAATGAGGCATCTTGGATGCCTCCAGATGGGACAAAATAGTGCCATTACAGTCCTGCTATGTTGGGGTCATCTCATGTATTGTAGGAAACCCCATCATTGCCCTCCATTTTTTGTCCCTAAAAACACTAAAAACTGTGGCTGGAAACCCACCACTGGTACCACTGCAGAGTGGGGAGAACTTCCTAGGGGCAATTTCTGCCCTGCACATTGTTCATCAGACTGAAAAGGGCTGGACAATGGGGCCATTTCCAATCCAACATTAAACCATGCTGGGCAGAAACTCTGGAGCTGAAGAACTTTCGGGCGCATCCCCATTATAAGCTTAATCCAGTTTCCTTAAACCGAAATAACAGAACCAGATGCAAACACGATTTGCCTGTTCCCATTACTTTCGGCTTAATCGCGTTCGATCTGGATTCTGAGGATCATATGTGGCATACGTGAGTCAAGGGGGGGCTCAAGTGGCTACTTTTTAAAAGCCGCTTTTCGGGGCTGCCCTGCCTTCTTTCTCCTGGCATGAACGTGCCACACATAAGGGACCCCTTCAGGGAGCCTAGCTGGGTGGCTGGGTGGCTGCCGCTTGCCTGGATGGATGAAAAACGGCACCGGGCAGGCAGTGATTCTTTCCCCTCCTCTCCCATTTCCCAGGGCACACAGCAGCTGCAGCAGCAACTCAAGCCCCCTTCACAGCCACAGCATTTAAAATAGAACCAGCTGCTTTCCTATCCTTTCCCTTTCTAAAGGTCAGAACTTTCAGAATTGCACAAAATTGCAACATTGTTATAACGTGTGAAGTGGCTAGATAGCTACAGTGTAGCTTTAAGGAGTGGATTTTTATAGTGAATGTTTTGAGGGGTGGATTTTTTCAATGAAATCACTATCTTTGGAAGCAAGCTATTGGGGGAGGGAAACCCTAAACACGGATTCTCATCCCTTAACACCCTAAGGTCCCCACAGTAAAAAATGTAAAACGTTTCAAGCACACGAACCGGAGTGAGACCTGCTGAAATGAGGATTAACATTTACAATGCTTTGGGGCGATTTAACACGCGGAAGGCGTGTTAAGCCAAACTGACGTGGGGTCTGCCAGGACTGAAAACGGTTTGAAATTGAAATAAGGTTGTAATGGGGATGCGGCCTTCATTTTGCAGCTTCAAATCTTTGGAAGCGAAAGGGCATTGGCTGTGTAAATACTGTACCTCTCGCTTCCATAGTGGGCAGGTCATTCCCACCACTGAGGCAGACTTTTCAGTGGCAGCCTAGATTCAGCCTTTGTTTCAATAAGGTTTGTTCCTTCGAAAACAACCAATTAACTTACTTATGCAAAGGCAGCAGCCTACAAGAAAAGGATGGTTCAAATGGAGATGAAACTTCCCAAGAGTCAATCATGCACGTAAAGGATACTAGATGGTTATTTGGTCAGTGAAAGAACAATGGCTTCTGCTAGCTCAATTGAGACTTTGAAACTCTTGGATTACATTGTTTGTTCAAGGTGAAAGTTATCTTTTGTGTAACAGTTCTGTATAACATAATTCTGCTTTTACAAAATAAGAGGTGGATGCTCTTATATAACTGTCTTTTTTTTTTGAGAAAAAAACATGATTTTGCTTTTACCCAGTTGGTAAAATGCGACTTTTTGTTCAGCACAATCCTGAAACTTTCAGTAATATGTTTTGCCTTCGAAGAGGTCACTGATTTACATTACTAGACTGATCTTTCCTTGCACTATGTGTGATCCCTAGTAGCCTTATGGCCGTGTATCACTTGGATCTGCATATTTCTCTAGATATGGCAGCACTGTTTTGGTACAGTATTTTTTTCAAAAAATATAATTTTATTAAGTACAAACAGAGAAGTAACAAAGGAGCATAATAAGTAACAGTTTATAACAAAAACAAGTGACGTCCAGGAGAGGAAGCACAGATAAACATCATTTATTTGTTCAAATGATATGTGCTGCACAATCAACAATAGTATTGGGATGGAAGGATAATACTAAATGGACATGAGATAAATGGTACAAGTAATTAATGGAATTATATAGATTTGATAAAATGCAGGAAATAAGATTTAAAAGCCAAAACAAAAGTAAATAGGAAAGATTTATTATATTTTTCAACATGACCCCAAGCTCCAGAATGTTTGAGAGACAAAAAAACTAGACTCCTTCTTTGGTCCACTTAAATCAAAGGAAGAAGAGGAGAGAGCTAAATAAGTCATTGCCAGCCAAGGTGAACAGAGGGCAAAGGGATAAAGTGTTCTCTTTTTCAGTATTGAAAAATTCTGAAAACCCCCCTACTGTATTTGAGTACTACAAGCATTGCAAGACTGTAAGCGTATACAAAATGAGTCAGATAGTACAATAAATGTGAAGTCTCGTATGTGTGTGTTGTTTTTAAGAAGCAAAACCTGTGCCAGTTAAAATGGAAAGGATCTACTACTGACTGTTAGTAAAATTTAGCTACTTCCTATTTGTCCCCCGAAGAGGTAGCCACTATGGTGGCATTTGACAATCCTTGTGTTTTTCCAAAGTCTCATTTCTATGAATCTGTTTCATGTTCCCATCCAGTGAGGCTTTGCAGTAAATTAACTAAATACAGAAAATGATATTGTTGCCTTAAGGGCAGACAGTCTGTGGCAGGAGAGGTTGACAGCAGTTTCTACATTATTTTGCTTATGGCTCAGGATGATCAAGCTGCTTCAATTAAAACACAGCTTAGGCTGTTCTTGGCCCTGGTCACACCTAGATGAGATAGGATGTCCTATTCATAATTCTAGCTGAGGTCGTACCAGTTCTTGTCTCACCTAGATTGTTATAGGTTGTCCTCAGGCCATCCTCACTTTGAGTTGTATCACTCACACCTGCCTCCATGATTGACCCAAGCTTTGTACATGGAACTCTTGGCTCTCCACCCCTTTTCCTGTGTCAAATCTATCTCCTTTCTTATAGGATGTCATAGTGTCACGCAAGGGAGGTGAGTGTGTGTGTTTGCAGTTCTTTTTAAAACTTGCCCCACCACCTCCACACCCTCTGCATGTGCCGCTCTCCCCTAGACATTGGCCGAAAGGGAAGACTGGACCCCACCCGCCACACCACAGTTCAGCCTCCTTTAGCCTGCCCTCCCCCCCCCCCCCGAAGAAAAGAAAACAGTTTGGGATGCCAGGACAGCCTGAATCCTCCAGAAAAGGGGACTCTGGTTAAAATGATGGGGATAAGCTGGCTTGGAAAATGAATTGAATAAAAATAATGGGTGTTTTTCCACTGTCACTAAAAGTACCCATTAAGTACCCATTAATGGGTACAAAATGGCATTTTTGTACCCATTAATGGGTACTAAATGGGTACTTCTAGTGACAGTGGAAAAACACCCAATGTGAGTAACTCAAATAGAAGAAGACCTGAAGTCATCTTAAACTAAAGGTGTGACCAGGGCCCTTGTGTCTTGTAACCTCATTTCCATTTGTAGGTGTATGGACCTCCCCACACAGAGTGGACTTTCCCATGCTACACTGATCTAAAACTGGCAACCTCACCTAGAATTGGCTGGGCTGCTTCTGGCATGTGCCAAGAACTTTCTGCATTCCGAGCAGCCCAGCCCAGCTCAGCATCAGAGGCTGGGGACAAACGTTCTCAGTCTTGAAATTGCCAACCAGAGATGTTTTGACAGGGCACCCAGAAGCAGTGCACTTCCAGTCTGCACTGGGAAAAGGATGCCAGTCATGGCATACTGATCCAGTATACCAGTTGGAATGTTACATGGACCACTTGCAGGTGGACTGTGCTTGGATTGGGCTGCAGAACCTTCTCCCACCATAGCCCTCTCCAGTGCCTTGCCTGGAACAAAGTGGTCAATTGAGAAGCATGGCTATTCCATAATGCAGACAATGTATTCCAGTGGATCGCTTGGGCTGGCCTACTTGCCAAGTATGGAGTTGACCTTAAATTAGTTTCCATCAACCTCAGCAAAGCCAGTTGCACTGCTTGTGTTAGAGCTGCATTTCTGAATAGGAGAACAATCTAAGGAAGCTGGCATTAGCTTTGTGTTTTGTCTCATCATCTCTGAGAAAAGCAAATGCCAAATCTAAGTCTATCCTTACCTTTGTCAGTAAAGTCTAGTCAGAGATGCATATCTCTCAAATGATGTAGCAAGTATTTCTGGATTTATTTGAATCCGTGTTCTTCTCAGATGTTTAAAAATAGGAACTAGACAATATTCTTTGCTACTATTAAAAAAAGAAATACTCTGGTGAATAAACAACTGAGAACTGTGGAAAATTCTTTTAAAATTATGTATGCTATTTAAACCCCACCTTTCCTTCAAACCCTAAGCTGAGGTACATTGTTCTATCTGCCCCCACTTTAACTTCACAATGACCCTATGCAAACAGCTTCACAGAAATCTTTAAAATCCCTAGGCCAAGTTTCACATTAGCCTTACTCTGCCCAGGGGTTTTCGTTTATATACAAGGTGTGCCACTGAGCTGGGCCCTTTGGGATCTCTGAAGACCAGGAACATTGATTCCTGGCTTTGGAACATTCAGAAGCCACTACCACCCAGCTCTGAAGCTGGTGCACCCTTTGGAGCTGGTATTGGGGCTGCCACAATGTAGTTGGCTTTATTCCACACCAGGAGCAAGCCTGGGATGGATGACCTATCCTGGGTCCTGTTCACACTTGGCCATATTTTGGAATAGATCACAGATAGGCTGTCTGTTGTCCACATGCTAATTCAGTGTCCTGCAGGTCTCATCTGGGGGCTGCTGTAGCCTGTACTAGAGCAGGCCCCTATTCAGGAATATATTCCAGAATAAAGCCAAGTGCAAACAGGCATTGGCAATTTTTTTTTCACTTTTTACATTCCTAAATAATTTAGTGTCATCAGCAAACTTTGCTTTCTTAATGCATATCCTTAGTCCAGATCAATTATGAATAAATTAAAAAGCACTGGTCCCAATACTGAACCTTGGAGGACCTTGGGGTGCTTCAAAGGCCATCTGCTGGGACTCGAGAGCAGGAGAAGGTTTGTCCTTGTCTCTGCTTGAGATGCCCATGAGCATTTGGTGGGCCACTGTGTGCGACAGGATGCTGGACTAGATGGGCTGTGGCCTGATCCAGCAAGGCTTCTCTTATGTTCTTATGTTCTTATGACCCCACTTTTCACCTCTTTCCACTCAGAGAATTGACCATTTATTACTAGTCTCTGCTTCCTGGTCACACTTAGATGAGATGAGCCAGTTACCAATCCAAGGCAGGACCTGTCCTCTTATCCCATGGCTGATGAGTTTATTTAGGGGCCTTTGATCGGGAGCTTTGTCAAAAGCATTCTGAAAGTCCATAGACAGTGTCAGCTGGTTCACCTTTATCGCATGCTTATTGATACTCTCAAAGAATTCTTACAAGCAGGCAAGGCATGGTTTACTTTTGCAGAAGATATACTGACTTTCCTTCAACAATGTTTGCTCCTCCATGTGTGCACCAATTTTATCTTTAATGGTGGATTAAAGGGGAAGTTGGCAAAAAGGGGAAGTTCAGGTATAACCCCACGTGGAGGATGTACACTGTGTGGAGCTTCTTCCATCCCAGAAGTGGCTCTGCATGTGTTGGATTGTGCTATGAAGATCCAGTGCTATACTAGCTGGCTGCTAATTCAAGCTGGCACACACCTGCTCGCACCTCTTCCAGGTAGAGGGTGTGTGGAGTGGAGTGGCAAACCACAGTTGTGCTCCATGTTGCCCAGTTGCCATGGCAACAGCCAGCATGCATGGCTGTCCATCCAGCGAGGTAGTTGCACTTAACCAGCACATAGGGAAACAAGGGGGTAAGTTTGGGATAGACCAGGCATTGCAAAGTGCAGATGCCCCAGCCTTTCCTCATCTTCTCTTCCCTAGGACAATTTCTGAGGGAAGCAAAGTGCAAATTTGTACTTAGTTTATTAAGGTAGACATGGGCTTCTTCATTTGTACCATTATCCAATTTAATTCTTCTTACAGTACCTTAAAATTAACAGATTTATTGTAGCATGAGGCCCATTTCATCCGACACAAACAGGCTTTTAGTCCACAAGAATTATTACCACTATAAATCTCTCAATTCTTAAAGCATTCTTTTAAAATACCTTTTATGGTTTCTTGTAGTGTCAGTCATTTCAAAATGTGCCTCAAAATGTGTTTGGCTGAAGGCAGATATTTGTAAAAGTCCTTCCTTCCTTCCTTCCTTCCTTCCTTCCTTCCTTCCTTCCTTCCTTCCTTCCTTCCTTCCTTCCTTCCTATTTTTAAGGTTTTTCACTCTTACCTACAGGTGTGGTATAACAATACCATACCAGCCAGGTAAGGTAGTAGTGCAGTAGTGGCCATCTGCACTGTACATGCTGAGCTACCATGTACTTAGCCTGCAGCATGTACAGTGCAAATGGGCTAGTCAGATTTCCACAGGAAAATCCAAATCAGCATCCAGTGTGCGGTTGGATGTTACCATCACAGTCTGGCAAGTGTGTGCAACTGTAGCTATATCCACTTGCCTCCTGCCACAGAAGAGGGTGTGAAATTGTTACAGTCAATTATACACAAAGAAATCACCGTTCAGAGGAATCTTCAGAAAAAGAAGGTTTATTTGCATGCAAACAGTCACAGTAGATGGTATTTTGGGACTGTGTGTCCCGAACAAAGGAAAGATAACTTTTATATCAAGGAGGAGCATTTCTGCCCAGGTTAAGATACGCATGTCATATACATCTTAAGGCATAGTATTTCAGCTACCGTAACTCTTCTAAAAAGCAGCATTAGGGAGGGGCTTTTAACTCAGGCACAACAACTTGGCGGTTACTGTATTGCATCTAAATAACATTTCTAAAGCAGCATTTTTAGCTCTTTGGCACTCTAGCCTCTCTCATTCCCCCCTGTCGATACTAAGTATCGCTATTGTAGTCATCCTCAGGTTCTGTCAGGTTCTTCTCTTGCAGCAGCATTTGATGAGCCACTTGTTCGCTCACGATCCCCGACGTGAAAGAGTGTAGACTATTCAGAAGAAGAGGCATAACACAAGGTAATACCAAACACAAAACAAATAACACAGCCACCACAGCAATAATGCTCCTCAATCCTCCCATCCAGCTAAACCATGAACCCACTCCAGACGCCCATTCGAGTCCCTGCCATTTCTGGACTGGGACATGGGCCAATTTAGTTATTCTCTGGGACACCTCCTCTAACACTCTACCTTCTTCATCCAACTCCAAACAGCAATTAGTGAGATTAAACTTCCCACATACGCCCCCTTCTGTGGCCAACAAATAATCAAGAGCTAAACGGTTTTGATATACAGCGTTACGCAGTTTGACATTAGCCTTGGCTATGGTCCGAAATGCTCGGGCAGTTTCGTTAGTAATTAGTTCGAGTACGGCTTGAAGTCGGATTATCCTGTTCAACATGTATATGGGAGTGCGATAACCGTACGAACCATCAGCTGCCCAGGAAGCAGGATTGTAATATTGTATAATCCGTTGGGGGGGCCACTCGTCATCCTTCCAGTCCCCAATGACTATCCCCCGCCTACGCCGGGCATAAATAGGGAATCCCAAAGTCTGGCCTTGATCCACGGGGACCAAGAAAAAGGAGGGTCTGATTTCCCCAAGGGTACATGAACCTGTCCAATTATTAGGTAGGGTAGAATATGCGTCATTACCACAAATCCAATATAGGCCACGTGGGGCTTCCCATGATCCATTATATTTAGTAGAGCGCAAAGCTAATTTCAACTTATCAGGCCACAAACGATTGAGGGGAATAGCAGACACACTTGGCCAATACATTACTTTGTTAGCAGTACAGTTCAGAATGGTGCTACTCTTACACACCAAACTTCCTACAGGAGCACTGAGTCCACTCTCGAGACGCTCCACACACCATTCAGCCAAAATTCTAGTGTTTAGGGGCCACCTGCTATAGGGCTGTGGAATGTCAGCGTAGGCTGACTCATTATACGGGATTGACACATCATGTTCCTCCGCCACCCAAGGCCATCTACCTCCCACGTTTGTTCCCCCACAGACATAACAGTTACTGACGTTCAGATTTTTAGCAATGGTTTCGGCAAAAGTGACAAAGGTGTTTCTAGCCACTTCAGGAACCTCAAAAGTGGAGTCTAGCTCCTCCCAGAAATCCCTAAAGACGGATTTCTCGAGGGTCTCTCCGTCCTCTCTTAAATCAAGGACCTGAAGATAGAGGTTGACAGCTGGGTTCACTCCTGTCCCATCTATGCCCAATCGATAGAAATTGCCCCATGTTTTAATAAAGGCTCCAGGGTTTTCTATAGTCCAATTAATCATATTACAAGCAAAAGGCAAACACGATCTTGGGGCAGGTATTAACTGGAGAAAAGCCTCATATTCTCCTTCAACAGGTGTTCTCCGGATACCTTTTTCAGTCAATAACTTTGGAAGGTTACTTCTTTGGAAATCCTTCCCCTTGGTATTTCTGGTCCATTTCCCCGCGGCCCATCTGACATGACCCCAGCTATAACACATCTGAGGGCAAATATACTTAGTACAATGTGAATAGTATTGAATCCATTTGGGACCACCACAGGAACGTGAATTCTGAGCTGCAGCACAGGCATCAAAAATTAGGGAGGTGGGTTGACCAGCATACACCTCGGTGCGGTTAAGGAGAGGTGAGTTTGGCCCCCCTGTTCGTACTTCTAAATAAAAACGCTTGGCCTTGGGGTTTGGATCAAAACAGATCACCTGTCCAGAAGCTAAAGTACAGGCAGAATAAAAAACATTGTGAAATCGACAATCAGAAGTTATACTTCCGTCGCAATGGTATTTAGACTTATACTCCAGGGTCTGGCCGACCTTAGATTCAGTACGCACAGTTTTAATACACAAATTGCATGGGCTTGGATTACCATAGCAAGGCAAAGGAAAAAACAAAAGCATCAAGACTAGAAATAACAAAAAGGCAACAACATATCCTTGCAGACCAAGCTGCAAGTGGCTGGTCAGTTTTTCTCTCATCTTCGGGCGGTGACCATTCCCTCTATCCTGGTTGGGGAAGGTTGCAGCGCCCTGCTGAGCTTCGCTCACCCGGTTACCGGTCCCGGGGAGGCTTCTCCCGTCGCGTCCTGTGTCCCGATACGTCTCAGCCGGAGTTTCAGCGGACTTGACGCTTGGCATTCTGTAATCTCCCAGCGATCCTCTGCTGCTCGCTTAACTCTGCTCCAATGAATCCAGGAGGACTGTCCTTCGACCTTCAAGGCAGTAGGGGTAGTGAGTAGTACCTCGAACGGCCCCTCCCATTTCTGTCCTATCCCCTCATCTTTCCACTTTTTCACCCAAACCCTGTCCCCCGGTTGGAAAGAATGTTGGGGGTTAATAATGCCTGAAGGGGGAGACTGCTCTGTGTGCTGGCTGACCTCTAGGACAACCTGATTGAGAGCCCGAAGCTGCTGGGTAAGAGTCACTTCCCCTGTTAGTTTCAGAGTTTCAAATGTTAAAGGGACTGGTGGTGGCCTAGCAAACATCATTTCATAAGGAGTTAATCCGTTACTGCGAGGAGTGCAACGTTGATGCAGAAGAGCCAAAGGCAACAGTTTATTCCATTTTCCTTTTGTTTCCATGCACAGCTTGCTCAGATGCATTTTGAGGGTCTGGTTGGCCCTTTCCACGATTGCACTACTTTGGGGGTGCCAGGCACAATGTAGCTTCCAATCAAAACCCAGAGCAGCTGTAAGAAGCTGGGTCACTTCTGCTGTAAAAGCCGGGCCATTGTCTGAATTAATTTGCCTGGGCAATCCAAATCGCGGCAACAGTTCCTCAAGTATGAAGGATGTAACGACTTTAGCTGTTTCTTGCTTACAGGGCTTGGCCTCCACCCATCCTGAAAAAGTACAAACTGCCACTAAGAGGCACTTGAAGCCAGCCGCTGGGGGCATGTGGGTGAAGTCGATTTGGACCACTTGGAATGGTCGAATCCCCCTCAGGACCTTCCCTGGGGGCAAAACAGGGCCACGTCGAGGGTTGACTTTGGCACACGTAGTGCAGGCTCTTGAGGCTTCTTTGCAGAGGTGGGAGAGACGACTAATGTACATGGTCTTCCTAATGAGCTTAGCCAAAGCTTCCTTCCCAAGGTGACATTGCTGATGCATATTGGCGACAACCGTTGTTGCCATGGAGTCAGGAACCCAAACTTTACCATCTGCTAAGATGTACCATCCTCTGTCTTTTACAAGGGCTTGATCTCTTGCCCATTCCTCCTCCTGGAGGGAATAGACAGGCTCTTCTGTGCTAGGAAGGGCTAGATAACAAGTTCTCGAGTCAGGAACTGGCAATAGGGCTGCTTTCCTGGCTTCTGCATCAGCTCTTTCATTTCCCAGGCTGACAGGATCCCTATTCCCAGTGTGAGCTCTGCAATGCACCACAGCTATCTTCGTGGGTAGCCAGATGGCTTCCAGAAGAGCCCTAATTTCCTGAACATTAGAAACTTCTTTGCCTTCTGCGGTGACGAACCCTCTTTCTCTGTACAAGGCTCCATGAACATGCAGCATCAAAAATGCATTCTTGCTGTCAGTGTATATAGTAGCTTCCTGTCCTTCTGCGTATCTTAGAGCCTCAATAAGCGCTATCAACTCTGCTTTCTGGGCTGATGTGCCAGGTGGCAAGGCTCCTTTTATTACAGTCTTTTCTTGGTTCACAACAGCATACCCTGCCTTGCGCTCTCCGTCCAGGTAATAGCTACTTCCATCAGAAAATAAGACCAATCCCTTCCGAAGAGGTGTATCTTTAAGGTCTGGTCTACTAGAGAACACAGACTCCATGACTTCTAGACAGTCGTGAACAAGATGAGATCCCTCTTCTGGGACAGGCATTAAGGTAGCTGGATTCAAGGTAGCACGGTCCCTTATGATAACATTTGGATTTTCACACATTTGGGCTGTATATTTCACCAAACGAGAGTTAGTCATCCATCTGGGGCCTTGCTTCTCCAGCAGACACCGAATAGAATGGGTGGCTGTGACCTCTATGGTCTGTCCGAAGGTAAGCTTCGTAGCTTCAGCAACCATCAGGAATACGGCGGCTACACTCCGCAAGCATCCAGGCCACCCTTGACTGACATTGTCCATTCTCTTACTCAGGTACGCGACTGGGCGTTGCCAAGATCCCACTAGTTGCGTCAGAACACCTACAGCTGTTCCCTTGCGGTCATCAACATACAAGTAAAAGGTTTTCATGGTATCTGGGATTCCTAGCGCTGGTGGACTTGCTAAGGCCTGCTTGAGCTGTCTCAGAGCGGCTTCCTCTCCCGGTTCCCAGGTCAATGGAGCTTGCTCAGGCAGCTTATTTTGCAGTTTTCCGTATAGGGGTTTGGCTAGCGCAGCGAAATCCAAGATCCAAATTCTGCAATAGCCGGCCATCCCTAGGAACGTGCGTAGTTCCTTCTTAGTCGCTGGTTGGGGCAAAGAACAGATTGCTTGAGTACGACTGGTGCTAATCATCCTAGTGTCTTTGTGGATTACGAATCCCAAATATTCCACTTTTTGTGAGCAAATCTGGGCTTTCTTCTTGCTTACACGATATCCCTTCTCATATAGCCAGATGAGCAGTTTCCTCGTCATGGACATGCAGTCTTCACGGGTGGGGCAAGGGACGAGGAGATCATCCACGTACTGCAAAAGCGCCCCTTCTGACTCTTGAAACCCTTCCAGATCCTTAGCCAGGTGCTGGCTGAATATCGTTGCTGAGTGCTTGAACCCTTGAGGCAGCCTGCGCCACGTCATCTGGCAACGGCGCCCAGTGGAAGGATGCTCCCAAGTAAATGCAAAGATTTCCTGAGAAGCCTCATGTATGGGCAGAGTGAAATACGCATCTTTAAGATCCAAGACTGAGTACCATTGGCTCCCTCCTGGGATGAGGCCTACCAGGGTATATGGGTTAGGAACCACAGGTGTCATGTCAGCCACAACTTCATTGATAGCTCGCAAATCTTGAACTGGCCGGTAATCATTTTGCGTTCCCGGTTTCTTCACAGGCAGTAGTGGTGTGTTCCAAGCAGAAGTGGTTTCTCTAAGTACCCCAGTCTTCAGCAGTCTATCTAAATGCACCTGTATAGCCACTCTGGCCTCGTGTGGGATTGGATACTGTGGAAGTGAAATGGGGCTCACCCCATCCTTGAGAGGGATATAAATTGGTTCGGCCGTGATTGCTAAGCTTACTGGGTCAACTTCAGCCCATACTCTGGGCGGTACCTTCTGCAGTAGTTCTCTGACAGCTGGTGGGGTGTCAGGATTGGCTAGCATTCGCTGAACTTGAGGGTTGTAACATCTCCAGGATTCTTGAACTGGGCACAAAAGCACATATCCTCCAGGACTAGTTAGGCTGGCCTGCCCACTCTTCTCAAAAGAAATGGTGGCTTGCATCTTGCACAGTAAGTCTCGCCCAATAAGGGGTAAGGGGCAATCAGGCAAGAGTAAGAATTCATGTTCGATCACCTTGGTGCCAATTCGAACTGTTTGAGGCTTGAGAAGGGTCGCTGTGGTTGGGGTGCCTGAGGCTCCAATGATATTCACACTTTTCCCAGATTTGCGGCCTATGGGCTGTATCAAAACAGATCTTTGGGCTCCTGAGTCTACTAGGCCTCTGATGAGTGTGCCCCCTACTTCAATCTCCAGAACGGGCTCTGGGGGCAGAGTAGCCCGCTGGCCCCCTCAGTCCTCACTAAGGGTGGGATAAGCTCCTGTAGGCAGTGGTGGAGCCACTGCTGGTGTGTTTGAGACTTCTCTGGGCTCTGGTTGACAGTGATTTTGGACCGATGGGGCAAATTGGGCTCCCCCAGGCCTGAGCCGATAGCGGTTCTGAGTCGCTTGTCCTCTTCCTCGGCTCCACCCTCTTCCCATGGCTTGAACGCGCTCTGGGCACGAGGCCCTCCAATGGCCCAATCTTTTACAGTAAGCGCATTGATCCTGGCCCAATTGGAAAGGGCGGTCTTGGGATGTCGGGGCGCCCCTGCCTTGCCCCTGCACTTGCAACTCCTTGTAGGCTGCTTGATCAGGCATAGAAACATCTTTGCTCGGATTGGGTTTTCCTTGTACTTGCATCCCTTGGATAGCAGCTGCAAGGAGGCAGGCCTTCTCCTTTTGGCGCTTCCCTCTCTCCTTCTCAGCTTCCTCCTGTCGGCTGTAGTACACTTTGTCTGCAATGGCCTTCAACTGTGACAGACTCATCCCTACGAACCCTTCTGTCTTCTGGAGCTTACGTCTTATGTCTGGGGCCGACTGACCCACAAAGCTGAGAACTATAGTAGCTCTGTTGTTATCTTCATCTGGATCCAATGGGCTGTGCATACGAAATGCCCTACGCAACCGTTCAAGGAAATCACCGGGACACTCCTCTGCTCCCTGTGTCACATCATAAACTTTCTGCATATTCATCAATTTCTTTTTCCCTTTTCGCAGCGCGGCTAGGAAGGCAGTTTGATAAGCTGTCAGGGCATCTATTCCTTCCCTAGTATTAAGGCCCCAGTTGGGATTGGTGGTAGGAGCCAGCCGGGCCAAATGGCCTGTAGGATCTTGGGCCCCGCTTCTTGTGGCAGCGCAACGGGCTGCTTCCTCTAGGTTCTCCTGCACTGCACGTCTTTGCTCCCCAGTGAGCAGATAAGCCTGAAGTTGTTGTATATCTGCCCAGGTTGGGTTCTGAGAATTAATGATCCCTTCCATTATGTCCACAAAAGAGACTGGATCCTCATCATACTTGACGCCGAAATTTCTCCAATTCAGCAAGTCAGAAGTACTAAAAGGGACATATGACCTCACATCCATGATTTCTGCCTGCTGGCCAGGGGCTCCTGGAGATATCCCAGCTGTGATTCTTACAGGGAAAGCCTGCGCTGAGCTAGACTGTGCATTAGAGTCAGACGAAAAGCTGCCCATTTCTCCCCCTTCTTGCTTTTTGGAGCTCGTGTCTTTGCTTGGCTGCTGTCCAGCAGCTGCTTCCTTTCGTTTTTTTGTTCTAGGAGGGGGGCAAGGGGCTGTCCTAGAAGAAAGTGAGTGGGCTTGGCTTCTCGCTTCACAACTGCGTAGCCTGTTCTTCATGGGGGTTGGCCTCTGGGCTACGTCACAGTCACGTGACCCGTCTCTCTTGGGGGCTGCCCGCTCCTTCTCTTGCCTTGAACCGTTATCTCTTTGCTCTTCCTCCTCTTCCTGTTCTTCCTCCCCTTCACTTGACTCTGAAGACCATGTCTCTGCTGAACTGACTGCTCCATCACCCCCTCCCGCATCGTCTGCATTATCGGGAGCGCGGGGAGGTGCAGAAGGAATGAGGGGGACATACGGAGGAGGCTCTTCAAGGCCAACTTTCAATACAGATGGCTTAGCTGTTTGGCGGGCAGGGAGGGCTGGTTTTGGCAGCTGTTCAGGAGCCTTTTTGCTTGGTCTTGCGACCATCAGCTTCATAGCACGCTTTGCATCCCATTGTAATAGTTTAAATTTCACTGCTTGGGGCACGTTCTTGCTCAGTTTGAGCCAGCCCTCTGCGTAAATCAAATCATCTGAAAAGCAGCGGCCGTCTTGGTTGGCTTTAAGGAATTTACAGAGTTTAGAGATGGCTGGAGGAAACAGCGTTCCTTCTTTGGGCCACCACAGATGTTCAGGACAAAGAAAAACCCAACTTCCACATCTCTCTTTCAGGACTGGTATTGAACAAGTCTTAGTGTCGAAATAATGCTTAAAATACTTTACTGCGATGTCCAAGGGAGTTTTCTTGGGGGTCGCTACTTCGGGCTCTCCTAGTTTTGATTCTCCCTCCCCCATCTCCTATCTCTAACAAAGGACAGCAAGAAAGACAAGACACAAACACGGAAGTTCGGGTGCCACACAGTAAGGGGTCTGTGTGGGGAGGGTAACATGAAGGGGTTAAACACCACGCACTACCCCAGGTCACTTGCCCCGGAAACTCAACGGCGACAAAGTGAAATCTCAAGGGTCAATCTCAGTCATAAATTCACTCACTCTCAGGCATTTCAGACAAATGAACAGGAAACCCACAACCCAACATTCTTCCCACCCGGCTAGAAAGAGTTAAACTCTCTCTCTCTCAGGACAGGGAGCGAAACTGCGCTCACACAGGCTGCCGATCCAAAAGATCGACCAAGAAACCCCTCCCTTGTACTCGCCTGATCAGGGCTAGCACGATGCGGGAAGGACACAGAATTCAGGCGGGCAGGTAGACCTAGGTTTCAGGCTTCTTTTCTTCTTTCCCTGAAGAGACCGCTTTTCTCCACCACCTGCCTCTCAGATGACAAACGGCCGCCGAACAGTGCGCGCTGCTGCTCCGCTAGTCGCTGAGGCTGGGAAGTTGAGTCGCAGTGATTTCTTTAGTATCAAGCTTCAGCCCTTGTCTCCTGGCTGGCTCGCCAAATGTTATAGTCAATTATACACAAAGAAATCACCGTTCAGAGGAATCTTCAGAAAAAGAAGGTTTATTTGCATGCAAACAGTCACAGTAGATGGTATTTTGGGACTGTGTGTCCCGAACAAAGGAAAGATAACTTTTATATCAAGGAGGAGCATTTCTGCCCAGGTTAAGATACGCATGTCATATACATCTTAAGGCATAGTATTTCAGCTACCGTAACTCTTCTAAAAAGCAGCATTAGGGAGGGGCTTTTAACTCAGGCACAACAACTTGGCGGTTACTGTATTGCATCTAAATAACATTTCTAAAGCAGCATTTTTAGCTCTTTGGCACTCTAGCCTCTCTCAAAATCACCTCCCTTGGAGCAATCTAGCCACTCCTGGGCAAGCTGTGGACTGCTAGGTACTCTAGAGCAGCTGTGGCTGCAAAATGCAGATAGGCCTTACCAGTGGGCAGATGGAACTGCTCCAGTAGGTAAGTGTGAACAGGCCTCTTGTTTACTATAAAACACTCCCAAGATCAGCTGGAGTCTTGTGACAAATATGTCCATGCTGTTCTTTTAACAATAATATGAAAGACATTTTCTATCTTCTTTCTATATTTTCATGCCCTTCAACTTATGGGCTTTTTAAAAAAACATCATTGCCCGCTTGAAGCTGTATTCATATGCATAGGCGGAGGAGCTCAAAAGTTGCTTAGAAGTGGTAAGTGCCCCACCCTTGTGCTTTTATCTCTCTGCTAACCCACATTAAAAGTCAGAAATCACACTTCCAAAGTGCATTTTCTTGCCTTCAGTGTGGGTTAGAGGTGGGACTGGAACAAAAGTTGCCACATGCTACCATGTCTAAGCCATTTTGGAGCCACCACTCTCTGTCACTTAAGAGCAAGTCATTTTCTGTATGCTTCAGGATGAAAGAGACACTAATTGGGGGAAGTACAGCTCTGTGCAGTGACCACAATTGTCATAAACAAAAGTTACTTTACTAGTTTGTTGCACAAAGTCCTACGACTTCTTGTATTTGTGTTTCTTTCCTCCCTCTGAGACTTGTCATTCCTCTGCAGTTGCTCACTCTTGAACAGGCAGGTGACATTTTAGAGGCTATGCTTTTTCCCAACAAATAATCTAGGTAATGTTAGAGGTCATGTATTTGTTGACTTTACAAGGCTTGCCTACATCCTTGGACTTTAGGCCCATGTTTACTAATCCAAAAACTAACCATGACCCTACTTTGCTTTTTGAGATCCACCAAGACAAGCTAAGTGTAGCAGCTGCCTTCTAAGGCTGCCTCATGCTTTACATCTGCAGAAAAGGTAGCTCAGACTGACTCCAGTTACTTTTATCTCTACCAGCCAGCCCATTTCTTATGGTTAGCTGAAGTCCTGCTCCAGATGTCTGTCTTCTTGGAAGTGCACGAGGTAAACTTTCCTAGTTTTGTAAATTGTTTGCCTGGTGCCACGTTTGCAACCTTTCAGCACCAATGTTAAGTTCTTATTTGGCTTTTTATTGCATTGCCTTAAATTTAAAATAATTGATTATTTATCAGATGGAATATACGGATCAAAGTCTTACTGAATGGCTTGGGGAAATGCAGGATCTTTACAGAATGCTGACATTTCCCCAAAACATCGACTATCATGCAGAGGATCCCCCAACAATGTGCTTGAATCAATTTCTAGGAGCTTGTTTTAGTCATCTTTTCTTTTCTTTCTTGCATCTGCCCCTTCTCCACCATCCTGTTCACACATTACCTGCCGAACCCTTAGAAACTGAGATCCTGTTCACACTTAGGCCACATTCCCATTATAAGCTTATTTCAGTTTCAAATCAGTTTCAATCCTCGCAGTTCCCACGTCAGGTTGGCTTAACACACTTTCTGCATGTTAAATCGCCCCAAAGCATTGTAAATGTTAATCCTCATTTCAACAGGTCTCACTCCGGTTCGTGCGCTTGAAATGTTTTACATTTTTTACTGTGGGAACGGTACCGTGTTAAGGGATGAGAATGCGTGTTTAGGGTTTCCCTCCCCCAATAGCTTGCTTCCAAAGATAGTGATTTTACTGTAAAAATCCACCCCTTAAAGCAGCCGCTACACTGTATCAATCCACACACTTCACACCTGATAACAGTGTTGCAATTCTCTGCAGTTTTGAAAGTTCTGGCCTTTAAAAAAGGGAAAGGAAAGGAAAGCAGCTGCAGGTTCTGGGAGATGTGTGAATGTTTAAGGCAAAGGGGGCTTGAGTTACCGCTGCTGCTGTGTGCCCTGGGCAATGGGGAGAGGAGGGGAAAGAATCGCTGGCTGCCCGGTGCCGTTTTTCATCCATCCAGGCAAGTGGCAGCCACCCAGTCACCCAGCTAGGCTCCCTGAAGGGGTCCCTTATGTGTGGCGCGTTCATGCCAGGAGAAAGAAGGCAGGGCAGCCCCGAAAAGCGGCTTTTAAAAAGTAGCCTCTTGAGTCCCCCCTTGAGTCACGTATGCCACCTACGACCCTCAGAATCCGGATCCAACGCGATTAAGTTAAAAGTAATGGGATCAGGCAAATTTGCATTTGCATTCGGTTCTATTATTTCGGTTTAGGGAAACCAAATTAAGCTTATAATGGGAACTCCCCCATACTGGTCTAGTCTGATATAATACCGTATCAAGCTGGTAAGGTTGGAGTGCAGCAATGGCCATTTGCACAAGCACTGAACTAGCAACTTTTGTAGTGCAAATGAGCAACTTAGATTGCCAAGACAACATCTGAACTACCATTTGGTGCCTGGTCATATATTGCTACGGGGATCAAGCAGCTGTGCAAAACTGCAGCTATGCTCCTTCACTGTGCGGTGCCTGGAAGAGGGTGCAGAATCTGCTGTCTAGGAGTGATCCAGCTGGTCAGCCAGTCCACAGATGAATCACTTCAGGAAGGACTGCATCACCTCCAAGTGTGTTGCAGCAGCAGCTGGGTATGGGTGAAGCAATCCAGTGAGTGGCCTGTATTACCATGAAGTAAGCAAGAAAAGGCCCTGATTTTGCTGCATTGCCAAAGGAACCTCACCAGGCATGCAGTTGTGCAGCAAAATGCTGGCATAATAAAGAATGTGCAGGCTACCAGTCAGTCAGTTTGGGGGCTGATAGATCAGCAACATTCTGACATGGAATCAGGATTGCCTGGCAGTCTCAATGCTGGCAAACTGCTGGCATTTTGTGCATCTGGATACAGTCCAAGACTGTTGGGCAGAGCACTGGCACAATGGGAAGCCTTGGTTCCCTCTGGCTCAGCTCATGAACTAGGCTGTTGTGCACTACCAGTGAAGTGTATCTCATAGTTAATGCCTTCTGCTTAGTGTGCAAATGGCACGTGGGGTTAATACTTCATTGTGCCCTCCCCGCCATTATTCTTCTTTGAACAACAAAGAACCAGTCTGCTGGCAATTTGTTCATTCTATAGAGCACAGCCTGTGCAACATTTGCACAAATTGTGCATTTGACAATCTTCTCATGTGTTCAGTCCCTGTTCCCTCTTTATCACATGATTCTGCCATATTGCCAAACACTTATTTTGGTGAAGTTGTTTGGGAGATTGGAGCCGCCGCCTTCGCACAACTAAATACGCTGTAATTTGGCTTCTGTCCCTTCTCTACCATCCAGTTCACACACTGCATCCAATGGGAGGCTCTTCCCCTGCTGAAAGCCAGGTGGTGAGCTTCTTTGAGATCCACACAACAAAGGAAGCCCGTGAACTAGCTTCCACCTGGAAGAGGAGCTTTTGGGCACCATTGAGTGCACCTGATTTGTGTCATTTACTTTTTACTAGTAGTGCAGAAATGTTAGGTAAGAAGCCTGATGGCATGGTTTTTATACTTATTTTTTTCCATTATTTTCATTTTAGTGGGTTTTAAAAATATATATGCATGTGTACATGTGCTTGTGAAAGCTGCCCAGAGACCTTCAGATATGGGACAGATATAAATTTGGTTTTCAAAAACATACTGAAAACTATCCTGATTTGATGACATGAAACACTGACATTTTAAAAATGAATGAATTCTAAAAATAAAATGTATCAAATCCAGTCTTGAAAGCAAGAATAATTTATCCTGTGTTCCAAGATCCTCTAGTCCTGATTTTCTTTCTTTCCCCAATCTTTCTTTCCCTCCATCTTTCTCTCAGTCTGTCTCCATCTCTCTGGCTATCCAGTAGCAGAGGGTAAAATGAACACCAAGAAAAAGTTAATCCATTTCACAGCAAATGGTTCACTTGGTTTCAATAATCAGGAGACCTAAAAATGTTTCTCTTGAGTAGTCAGCATGAAAGAAGTCTGCAGAACTAAATTTCAGCTGTACACTGCAGTGATTACAGATTGGTAGCAAGTTCTTTTTTAAAAAAAACTCTTGTAAGTTTCACATCATTGCTGAGGCTCTTTTTAGGACTCCATTTGCTTGAGACCTGAAGGTGAAGGCTTGACACCTGCATGCCTTGTGTTTCCTATACTTTCAGTCTTTGAAGCTGGGGAATGCAAGTTTCCTGGCTTCAAAGTTACTGTAGGCCACTACCCACAGGAAAAGAGTAACTGAAGTCAGCCATTTTCTATGCCATGTGCAGTGTCTGCCATCCCATTATCAAGGTTGCACCCTGAATGACAGATGGTGGTAAGCACTTACCACCTGCACACCCTTGGGAGTTGCTGGTTTATAGGCACCCTGATCTTTGAACTCCACACTGGGAGTGTTTTTCTCCAGGACCCTTTCTGCACTTGGCTTTTATCTTGGTATAGGGATCTGTTGTCCGCATGCTAATGCAGGCTATGGTAGATCTCACTTGGTGCCTGCCATAGCCTGCATGATCATGCAGACAGCAGGCCTCTATTCTGGGATATAATCCAGAATAAGGCTAAGTGCAGAAAGACCCCAGGTATGTGCAGCCTCAGCACTGAAAGCTGTTAGCCAGCACTTGGGCCTTTTCACACTAGGTGAACAAGTGAAGACGGGGAACATTCTCACATGGTGCATCTGTACCATGTGGAGCTGCTTCTGTGCCAGAAGTGACTGTGGCTGCATCTAGACATGTTTATATGGCACAATCAGGCCACGACAATTGATAGATCATTGTGGCACTGCATTATACGATCGGGACTGCACACTTGCCTTAATGCTGGATCGACGACACTCTCAATGTGCAGTATAAAGAAAATCCAAAAGTCCAAGCCAATGCAGGCAGGATGGCAAGAGAAGCAGACAAGATGCTGGCTAGGCAGGAAGGACAGCTCAAAATTTGCCTCAACCCACATAACAGCACACGCCAACTCAACTCTTGCAGCTCCAATAGGGGAAGCTACAGAGCTCCCTTTCCAGTTGGGACGACCGGCCTTCGCTGTGCAGTGAGTGTACTGCACTTTTAGATTTATCTGTGGATTTATTCCACTAGTCTGGGGGCAGCCTCTGTGTGTGCTAGAGTGTCACCCGTAGACTAGTCCACAATGTGGATGAGTTGTTTATCTTATGCTGCTATGGGTCAGATGCCCCTGAAGGAGACCATATGCCATCTCATCTTTTAGGGCCAGATTGCACTTAACTTAGTGGGATGATACGCCTATACCATGCCACTGAAGTTACTTTCAAGTACAGTGGCTGGTGTTCACACTGTGAGCATCAGGACAGTCCTCAATTTACCTATGGCTCTTTCTGGCCACCAAAAGGGCAATCTTTGTGCCAGGATCCTCCAATCCTACTGCTGGGCCATGAAACGCATCATGTACGTGGCCAGCAGCACCTCTTGGTCTTAGAAGCTTCCCAACTTTGACATTTTGGCAGAGAGTGGTTGAGTGCTGGACATGAAATGACCCTAGAAGTCAGCCATTTTCTGTCCAGAAGTAAATTGCGCTGAGCAGAAAATGGCCCTAGGAAGCTTCCCCTGCTCCCACCATCCCTCCACATGGTGGCAGCAGGGCTGCAATAGGGAGAAATGCATCCTTGGAGTCCTTCATTGTAGCCTGCACTTAGTTGGCCCCCATGGGCAGAATTCCTGCCTTGGAGGTAAGTTGCAGGCCCAATGGTGGTGGTAACTAGGTTCCCTAATCTTGTTGTATGCAGCCCAGTTTTCACTTTATGCCCCGTGGCTTGTTACAAATCCCTGGCTCCATTTCCCTCCACTTCCACAATCTCAGTAAAAAGCCACTAAATCTAATGGGGGTGTTTGAGTGGATTTAGAATATTTATTTATTGGGCTTATATACTGAAGACTTCATAAAGATTCTGTGCAGCTTAGAAGTAACCATACGTGTCTCGTCTTAAATATTTATTAGTTGGCGTAATAGCTTGAAAAAAAAAGCTATTGGGTGACCTTTTACCAAACTCCTCAGCTCCTTGTTTCCTCTTTGGAATGCTTTTGAAGCCTTACCTGACAATTATCAAGTTCCCTAGCCCTGCCTTCTACTGGAAGACTGATGTTTCTAATTGTGACCAAGCTCAGCTATATATGGTGTACTGTTCACAGAATTCTATTAAAGGAAAGCAAGCATCTGGAGCGAAGGTACATAAACATTTCTTGGCTGACTATTTCTCCATTCAGAGCTACTTCACCAACTTACTTTTCTATTAAGGATGAGAAATAAACCAGCTTAAATTAGGATTTGCATGGTGCATGCTTGCCCCAGCAAACTACATTTTAGCAGACTACTTATTCATAGGAGTAGGGGGAAATAAAGTCTGTTGCCACTTTAAAAAAACAAAACAAATTTCATACAGCCTTTATGCTGAAGCAGCTAGAGAAAAAAAAAATCCACTGAGCTTTGAAACCAACATAGAACAACTGCCAAAGGGCAATTCCTTCAAGCAAGTACTGTGCTTGTTGCCATCCTGAAAAACCCACCAGTTGACCAGATTATCATCCACTGAAGCCAGCAGGATCTTGTTCCTTTGAACATTTTCCATGCTGCTGCTTTGTGTCTGAGCAATTGTGGCTTGTAGAAATAAAGCCCTTGTGTTTGTCACATCCACTGGAGTTCTTTTGAACCTAAATCATATCCTAAAAACATTTCCACGTCTCTTTGTGGGATGAGAAATTCAATTCCTGTTCTGACCAGGTTCAACAAAAGTATCTAGAGATTTGCTGAGTGGATTTCTCTTTGAACTGCACAGGGTTTGTTTTTTTTACATTCTGGTTCTATCAGAATGCACAAAACATGAATTAGTGCATTTTAATTTGCGTCCTGTCTCTGTGTGCATGGTATACATTGGCTGAATATGTTGAGATTGGTGGTCATCTACTAAAAATGCATTATCTGGGATTTTCTGCATCTGTGCTTGGATCATCCCAGCTGGCCAAAATGGTGACCACACATTACCTGCAGCTGAAGGTAGACTCAGGGGTATACGCTGCACCTAGGAGTATTGTATTTATAGAGTGAAAAAGTCTGCTTTTGCACATATGGCATGGGCAAGCTTTACTCCTCCTGGTGCCATGTGGAAAGATAGTGGTGGCAGCAACATCTGACTTCTGGGGCAATTTCTGGGCCTTGGCACAATAGCCCTAGTATGCAACTTTCATTTCCTGGCCTCAAAGTTAGGCTAGGAAGAGATGGGGTGGCAATCCAACCAACATCTAGCCTAGATAAATCGTTCTGGCTTGGAAGCAATGCCTATGGTATGTGCTAGCGTGGATTCGAAGAAGTTTTCTTGGCCTTATCTGTATTATATATGATACTTCCGGGAATCATATCTTGCCACAGCGTTGAGCATGAAAGGAGTTAGGAAACTAATGACTGTTTCCATAACATTGGGAATTTTCTAGCTCGAGTGTGTTAAATCCTTCTTTAAAGAGACTGCAAGCTTAGCTGTAATCATAAATCTGTAACAACAGGAGACTGAAATGCTATCAAAGCTGTCTGTTCTGCCTCAAGGACACTGAAGCTGTCTTCAGATAGCAAGAGGCAACATGGGATATACAGATGAACCTGGCCTTACCTCTTGTCATGTCCCCCCAGACACACTGCACAGCCCAGCTTACCTGCATATCTGGTGAGGTGCATACTGTATCCCCTCACTAGGGACATCTGAGAACTTGCTAAGCACCTGTCTTCTTTTTGTATACTGGGGGCAGCTCCCAGAGGATCCTAGTGAGAGAATATCATAAGCTGTTACAGCAAGCCTGGCATCACTGCTGGATTTCCTGGGATAGCAATGTGTTCTCCAAGGCTGCGTTCACACCTAAGTTTTAATTCAGTTTCAGGCCACTTTCGGAGTGAGAGAACACATATGCAAAGCAACTACTCATTATCTTTCCTCTTTATCTAATGAAAAGATGGCGTTTCTAAGTCAGAGAATGTCGAAAGAAAACAGCTTGATACTTTGCTGATGTGTTCTCTCACTCTGAAAGCGGACTGAAGCTGGATTAAAACTTAGGTGTGAATGCAGCCCAAGTGTTGCAACTGGCACTACATGGTGAAGGCCAAGGGGATGTCTGGCAATCCCAATCCAGTGCTGGTAGGGTTGTACAGGTTATGTATTGTCTTGAAGGAGCCTGAGAAGAAAGTGAGAACTTAGATACCATGGTTATGGAATAGTGCTCTTGGGCTGAATTGGTGGTATTGCCCCCTAGATATCTGCCTGGGCAAACAAGATGAGGTTAGTACCTGTCAATGGATGGTCACTGCACAACATAAGGAAATGACTACCAGGAAATACTTTGAAATCCTGCAACTTGTGGCTTAGTGTAATAGAATGAGCAGTATTCTGCAAGAACTCTGGTATGGCAGTGTGGCTAGCTAGCTGGTACATAAACAATGAAAAGAAAGATGCTGTTAAAAATGTAGGCATGACTGTCAATTATGCTGCTGCTTGGTGTCGATGTTAATAAATGCCAGATCAATCCAAACTCATTTATTCAGGATTTAGGATCTTTTTGCGCTGGGGTGAAAAGGGAGGTCGGGTTGGGGAATGTTCCAGAACAGAGTGTCTGCATTGCACGCAGCTGCTTCCATTTCAGAAATGCCCCTGAATGTGCTGGGGAGCACTAAAACGTGCTCCACAGCTATACTAGCTGCATGTAGGATATGGCCAGTACACTCTGGCACGCAGCCTTTGCACCTCTTCCAGGCAAAGGGGGGGGGGAAGATGAGGTGGGGCAGGGTGAGGCGGGGTGGAACAGCTGCATGCTGTGTTGCCCAGTTGCTGCAGTTACTTATTCCCCTATATTTGGATACTGCAGCATAAAGCATGGATATTCCATGGACATGCTTTATGCTGAAATATCCCAATATAGTGGAATAAGCAAGCAATTTCTAGATGCAGCCCAGTGTGGTGGAGTACAGGAGTGGCCTGCCCCCTGGTCTAAAGGGACACCTTTCCTGTTGTCACTGGAATGTAGGTGTTTTTCACAGTATTGGCCCAGAGAGACAAAGCAGGGGCTGCTACCTATGCCTGCATCCAGACATTGGTGCAGACATGCTTTATTCTGGAATAATCAGATAATGAAATAAGTAACCAGTTTCCAGATGCAGCCTATGCTGTCCAACAGCTTCCTCGTCTGTTGGAAGTAGTCTCAGATATGGTGTAGGAGGCACCGTGGTGTTGGGGAAATGTATTTCTCCACCACCGTAGCATCCTCAGGTAGCTGCCTAGAAATGCTTTTCTGGTTGTCATTGAACCTTAAAAAGCAATTAACATCACCTCATAGGATTGCTGTGAGATTTTACAAAATATTTTTCAGGACAGAATCACTTATGCTTGCAAGGGCATGCAGAGATCCTTGGCATATAACTGCAC
Organism: Aspidoscelis tigris stejnegeri; assembly: GCA_023333525.1. Lineage (NCBI taxonomy): Eukaryota > Metazoa > Chordata > Lepidosauria > Squamata > Teiidae > Aspidoscelis > Aspidoscelis tigris. The sequence continues at coordinate 246,389,186 of JALMGA010000001.1, read as the reverse complement.
TTATATATGCATTTGTGCCATTGGACATTGCAGGTAACATGGGGTAACAAATGAGTTCCTTGCATCACTGGGGCTCTGCACAGGTAAGGTAGTGATGCCAAAGAGAGCCATGAATGTGAGGTAAAGCAGTTCAGCACATCTCCATTTGGCCTTTCTCCATCATAAAAGAGGAAGAGGAGTAGGAGTAGGAGTTGGCTTTTATACCTCATTTTCCTCATTCTTAAGGGGACTCAAAGTGGCTGACAAACCTTCTGTTCTTCTTCCCACAACAAACACCCTGTGAGGTAGGTGGGGCTGTGAGACCTCGCTATGACTAACCCAAAGCCACCCAGCTGGCTTCTTGTGGGAGTGTGGAAATGAACTGAGAGACTACCATATAAGAGTCCAACTCTCTAACCACAAGATGGGCAGACTTCAATATCCCTCCAAGGAGTAGTGAGAGAGAGAGAGAGGGGGGGGAACCCATTTTTTTCTCTGAAAAAAAGTATTTTTTCTGTCAATAAAAGTTTTGTTTAGCATCTGATCAATTCTTTATCTACTTTTTGGCATACATATTTCAACTGCACCAGAATCCAATAGTTTCATTTGTTTTTTGTTTTGATTTGTTTCTAATTTGCAAACACAATGTCAGCAAAAGTTTCCATTGTATCATTTGCAATGTAGGAAGTGATTTTTGTCAAATTGTTTTTCTGAGAATGGCATCATTGTTTATAAGCAGCAGTCCTCCATCTGTTTAAAAAGCAAGGGGGAAAAACCCCAAAGTACTGAGATTGGAATGAATATATTCTGCTATAGTTCACTGTACTAATCTTACATTTTTGAGGGGTGGGGGGGAGGAAATGCTGAAAGATGAAAGAAGTTTCTATTCTGCTGCTGTCTATAAATCAAACTTGGTGCTTCAGCATTTCCATTGTGGTTACAGGCTCTTCTTAGAAATATGCCTCAGTTTAATGATTCGGCAACATGCTTTTCATTCACCTCTCTCTTTCTTACTGCCATTGTTTTCCCCCAGTTTTAGTTCTCCTATCTTGCTGGCTGATTACTTAAATTTGCTTCCTGTTCATTCTATTTTCCCTCTTCAGCTAAGAGTCGATTGCATGTTGTTAGGATTTTTGCACAATAAACAAACGCAAGGCGTGCAGAGCGGAGATGGCACCCTCACGGAAATACATCTATGAGGCCCTGAAGCAGACTTCAGTGCCAGCTGTGCTCACTGGTGCAGTTAAGTAATTTTTCAAATCAAGTTAATGATTTTGGGAGGGAGTCAATTTAGAATGTCAAGAACCCTAATCTTTCACTGGGAATCTTCTAAGGGCCATCTGCCAGTAATAGGTGGAGGTGAGAAAAGGGAGAAATTGCGGTAATTTTATAGCACAGACAATGGCCCTTATTCTACATGGGACCTTAATCTGGATTAAGGGCTTGTCTAGTACACATTCTGAGCCTCCCATCTACACATTAGTGTGTATCAAGGAGGCCTCACCCCTGATGGAACAGCTCTGTTGACATAAGACAGAGCCTCAAATTAAGAATCCTTAATCCAGATCTCTGCTGGTGCCATTTAATTGGTGCTAACAGAGTGCCCAGAGCCCTGATCTAGAATATGAGAGGTATGCAGATGGCATACCTCCATGCTCTGTGGCTACTGGTGTGAGTGCTTTTCAGTGGCGTGCCATAGGCTGCATCGCCATTACAAGCTTAAATCGGTTTCGATATGGTTTCGATCCTCACAGTCCCCACGTCAGGTTGGCTTAACACGCTTTCTGCGTGTTAAATCACCCCAAAGCATTGTAAATGTTAACCCTCATTTCAACAGGTCTCACTCCGGTTGGTGCGCTTGATACATGTTACATTTTTTACTGTGGGGACCGTACCATTTTAAGGAATGAGAATCCATGTTTAGGGTTTCCCTCCCCCAATAGCTTGCTTCCAAAGATAGTGATTTCAGTGTAAAAATCCACCCTTTACAGCAGCCGCTACACTGTAGCAATCCACATATTTCACAGCTGATAACAATGTTGCAATTTTGCGCAATTCTAGCTCTTTGAAGTTCTGACCTTTAGAAAGGGAAAGGAAAGCAGCTGCAGGTTCTGGGAGCGGTGTGAATGTTTAAAACAAGGGGGCTTGAGTTGCCACTGCTGCTGTGTGCCCTGGGCAATGGGGAGAGGAGGGAAAAGAATCGCTGGCTGCCCGCTACTGTTTTTCCTCAATCCAGGCAAGTGGCAGCCACCCAGCCAGGCTCCGTGAAGGGGTCCCTTATGGGTGGCGTGTTCACACCAGAAGGAAGAGGGCAGGGCAGCCCCCAAAAAGCGGCTTTTAGAAAGTAGCCACTTGAGTCCCCCCTTGAGTCACGTATGCCAGGTACGATCCTTAGAATCTGGATTGAACACAATTGAGTTGAAAGTAATGGGATCAGGCAAATTTGCGTTTGCATCCAGTTCTATTATTTCGGTTTAGGGGAACTAGATTAAGCTTATAATGGGGATGCAGCGATAGTGTGCCATTGAGAAGCACTCCTCCCAGGCCCCAAGATTAGGAACTTTCATTCCTAGCCTTCAGAGGTGTGAAGTTTTATAGGCATCACAGCTGCAGCACAGGGTAATCCAGATCAGTGCCATCATTGCAGATCAGTGGGCCAGGCTATTCTGTGAAGTGAATGCAGAAAGGTCCCATGGCCCTTTCTGCAATGGCTCTTATTCTGTATTAAATCCTGGAATGCGGGCCTGTCTTCCACAGGCCAATGCAAATACAGCACCTGCATCCAGATGGCAGGTCACTATTCTGGAACAGAGTCTATATTCTAATCATCTAAAAGTCAGTGGTTTTGCCCATGGCATATCCTTCCATCTAGGCAAATGAGAGCCTTTCTTACAATTAAGCATCCATTCCAGGCTGGCAAAAGCATCCAGATCTATAGGACTTGTACAGCTCAGGAAGAGCATGTGGCTTAGGAAAAGAAACCTGTATCTGACTCCTTGGAAATGTAGTGTAGGGTTAGAAAGGCTTTTGTTGTTTGCACATTAAAAGTTATCAGTTAGACAAAGCAATGTAACAGCAGAGGTTTTGATATCTTATTATTGATGCAAAGCCTTAATAATAATGTATATATTGAAACATCTGATGCTAGATGACATTTTGTAGCAGATAACTTTTAATTTGTAAATAACAAAGGGTATTTTTAATACAACACTATGAGCTGGAAGATAAAGAGATGCACATTTCATAATCAGCACATTGTAGAATCCTTGAAAATGGTTTGGCTCTCTTTAGAAATATGGTAAGCAAATTCTGCTGTATTTTTTTTTTTACATTTTTTCTGCCCGTTTTGCTGAGGACAACTCTGAACATTTGCCTGAAAGCCTTATCCTCATGAACCATTGGCTCTGTTTCTTGATTCTTGATTGACCTCAAGAACATTAGAGATGTAATGATATCATGAAGTAATAAGTCATGAGCATATCTCCAAGCTTGTTATATAGAATCATCACCTGCTATGAATAACCTTCAGAGGGCTCTCTCTGTGTATGTACGTGCATGCATGTTAAGCAGCACAGTCTCTACATATGAGAAAGATCAAGCACAGATTTGGCATTAAAATTGGGAACACGCAGAGAAACCTGCAATGCGAAGACTCTTATCTTCAACTTACAACTTAAACAGAATTCTAAAGGTCATTTAGAAAATGAGATTTCACCCTCGGAATCTCTTAGCAAATCTTGTTTCCCACCATTTTAGTGAGGATTGTTATAAGAGTCTCACTAAAAAATAAATGTCTTCTGCTTGACATTTGATGGAATACATTTTAGTGCTCCAGTAATCAAGTAGTGCAGAGTCAAGGCTAAGATGGGATTCTGAGCTGTGAGCCAAGAAGTTGCTCCTTCCCAGACATTAACTCAAGGCTTCAATGTACAGGATCTGCTATTATTCCTTAAGTCTCCATAGCTGCAATGAAGGGTGATAAAAGAAGCCATGTAAAAAAATGTCCACTGTGAAATGCTCTGAACATCTAAAACTATAAAATGTTCCGTGTCACTGAATACTGAGGATTAAGTTACATGCTGAAGAACCGGAGGAAAAGAAACGGTGATTCTACAATGGTTAGTATACCAAATCGCCTTCCTTCCAAACACTGGGGAGGTCTAAGGGATCTCCTGGGCAAGATCTCCCTGCCCCAGCATGTGAAAGGAAAGCTCCTAGTATGTTTGGTGGTCCAATATATCAGCCAGTGCAGAATCATCCATAGTTACTAGCCATCATCTGTACGAACAAAGGCAGATTTTTTTTAATGGACTCTTGTTGCCTACCCACCCCTGTTCTCCATCACAATTCTTACAGAAGCTCCATTATGAATCAAATGTCACAAAACCCATTCATGCACATCCCTACTTTAAGAGTCGTCGAGCACCAGCAGGTAATGTTGACCACAGCTTCCCCAACTCTGCAGAATATCATATTCGTTTCCATTGTTACTGTCCTTCCAGATTCAGAAACTGCTGCTCTTTAGGTGAGAGCATGTGCTTTGGAGAGAATTACAGTTGCTGCTTTCTCCCATGTTTCCGCCACTGACTCCACTGTTCCTTTGCCTTTCGTTTTCTGCTTCTGACTCCCTTGGCCAATCTGCGTGCCTTTTCAATTTCTCCCCCTTTCCAGGAGGACCTGGTTCTGACATCAAAAAAGTAATATTCTTCTAGAAAATAATAGGATTGTAGTCCAAGCTGTGTAATGGCAGCCAAGAGTATGCTCCAAGAATGGCTTGTGAGTCCCTTAGGAAGAGGGAATATTTTGTATTAATATTTGATATCTTATTTAGGATGTGAAATCAGACGCATGAATCCAACAGGGAGGCCATGAAAGCAATTCTCCATTAAATAATGCAGTGCTGCAGCCGGCTTCTCTTTCCCCCTGACCTCACTGACTGCCTTCCAAAAACTCTCAGTATTGCTACTGTGCCATACAGATTAATGAGAATACTGCTTGTGGCTACTACAGAAATATTATTACTTAAGCTGTTGCTTTGATTATGTCCCCGCTAGCAAAATGCCTGCCAACATGATGGGCACAGTGAACAGGGAAGGAAATCTTGTGTGTTATGAGGACCTCCAGGTGTAATAAGACCTCTGTGTCCTTCCCGCTTCCGTATACACAAACTGGCTCCTTTGTAGAAAGGCTAGACAATCTCCAAATGCTGATTAGATACAATTTCTGACTTCCACCCACCCTGGACAATTAAAAAAACAAGATCTGGAGGGTCATTGTTTGGCTTACCTTGCTTTATAGGGAGATCTTGTTTGACCAGTTCATAATAAAAGTGAGAGTAAGGTTTTCATCTTAAGAACATAAGAGTAGACCTGCTGGATCAGGCCATCTAAACCAGCATCCTATCTTACACAATAGCTCACCAATTGCTTGTGGGTATTCTGAAGCAGAAGACAGAGGGCCTTTTTACTCTTAACTTCAGTGGGATCACCTCAAGTATTTTTCAGCCCTTAAAAGTACTTTTAATTGTTGCTGGAAAACCCAGCACTGGTTGTGAGTCCCAGCGGTATCACATCGTCACTTTAAACCTTCCTCAGACCATCTTCAGGTCTGACTGCTCACACTTTTTCATTTCTATCCATTTTATTTGTGGACTTTCCATTCAAGAAAGTCCAAATGGAGCGTGGAAAGTCCACAAAGAAAAAAAAGGATACAAATGAAAAAGTGTGAACACTCAGACTTGAAGATGGACTGAAGAAGATCTAAAATGAAGGCATGACCATGGTTCCACTTATCTTTTTGGATGGAGCAGTGATTGTAGCTCCGTTCAGCTCACATGCATGGAGGCTGAAGCAGCTGACCATGAACGTGTGGAGGTGGTAATGCGTCCATCCAAGAATTTGGTGGTGGATGAATTGCCTGGATTGTGATTCACCAAAATGTGCAAAGACAGTGTTGGGGCCAGCGCTGTCTAGACAGGAAATAATAATAGCAGGGGAGCAATACCCCAGTTTTATTGTTTCCTGCTGTTATATCCAGATGCCCTCTGGAGCCAGTATCAGTGAACAAAAGCTGAGAATTGTGTCTAGTTCTTATGAGACTTTAAAAATGGAACCTGGGCATGCATTTTATACCTATGCCTTCCCATCCAATCTGTCCCCCAGAATACCAGAAAGTAAGTTCCAGGAATGAGCTATCCAAATTAATGTATATAAAATAAACAAAGAACAACGAATATGCCAAATATATCAAAGTATAAAAGCAATATTTAACTGCACTGATATACAAAAATGACAAGGAACAAATTGACAATACATAGGAATAATAGCCAACTAGAAAATGTGAAAATGAAAAGCAATGACTTAGTTCATTAGCAGTTGCTGCTGCTACTTCCAGTCTGCAGTTGGCTGGCCGTGATAGTGTTGCTTTTCCTCTTGGGAAAAAAGAGTTCCTGATTCAACCAGATGAAAGCATGGCCAATCTGCAGACTGTCAGTTTCTGTGATATATTTGGTATATTGGTTGTTCTTTATTGTTTTATGTACATTAATTTGGAAAGATCATTCCTGGAACTTTCTTTCTGGCCTTCAGTTAATTTTTGGTTCAGACTTTAGACTTGACTAAATAACTTTTCCTGTGAGACAACAAAACCCTTAATGCTTGGGAGGCAAATATCTGTAGTTTATACATTAGGGGTGTACACAATTGTTTTGTTGTTGTTGCAATCAAATTCAATTCGAATCAAATGCTAAAACATTCAATTTGATTTGAATGTTTAAAATCCAAATGCAACATAAACTGATTCAAATCCGATAATTCAAATCTATTTGTTTGAATGTTAGATATGAATTTGAAGACACGAATGTCGACAACATTAGTATGTGTTATACATATCTGTACGCATTTCATATGCATTCTGTTTTATCCCGCATGTATCCTGTTTTCGCTCCATACTATAAGTGCAAATGCGTACAGATACGTCTGATATTCATAGATACGTATGTAATACGGTACATACATATCTGTACATTTGAATGATTCAAATCATTCTAATGAATGTTTCAGAACATTTGAAATATGTTCAAATGTCTAAATTTGAATGTGAAGACATTCTATTCGAATTTGAATGTCCACATTAGAACTAATTTGATTGGATTCCAAATGTTTAGAATATACATCCACATCCCTATTATGCATGCAAAGAGTGGAGAATAGGTTACCATATAGCTTATATAGTGTATTTCCAACTACGAGCAAGCCTTAGAGCTTTCCTAGTTTGGTAATGAAATGCCTGCAAATGGAGAACTCAAGCAACCCCAGAAACCCTTAATTTATGAACCAATGAGCTGCTCTGGTTTGTCCTGCCACAAGAAAAGCAGTTCCTCATATTTTGTGAGTACAAAATATGAGGTTTAACTATGCCAGATTATAACTCTTCCTTGCAACTGTATTATAATGCTTGTACAAACTGTAGCAAAGTAGCACTTGATAAGAAAGCTCTGTGATGGGAGTGGGAGGGTGAGGGGAAGAGGGTCACATAGGATGAAATACTATTGGTTCAACTGAGTAGGATTTGCAACAAAGTGATTCTAAAGAGCTACTGTACTATACACTGGCAAAATATGATATAAATGCATATATATAAAATAAAAGCAGTTCCTCTACCTATATGTTTGTTAGAAGTGACAAAAGAATTGGTAGCCTTGCTAGGCACAATGCTGATTTGATTCACTTCTTGGTACTTGGGATGGGATTTCCCTGATGAATAGCTGCTACTGGAGTAACAACTACTGGAAACTCCATTTAGCTATGTAAGACAATCCGTTGTACCAACTATGACCATTGGTAGACACCATGAAAGATAGGGATGACAACAAGGGAGGCAAAAATGGCCAGTCTTGCCCTCAGTACAGCTCTCATTCTCCAGTCTATGTGGCAGTGATGGCAGCGAAAAAGAGATTTTTCTCCTCCACCATTGCGTCCTCGAGTAGCTGTCCAGCAGAGTTCTTTAGAGCAGTATATGGCCTTATAAAACCAAGCTTGAAAAAGCATGAGCCAGGGCCAAGTAATATCTGTTGTGACAAATTTGCGAAGCACTTTGAGGACAAAGTTGCTCAGATTCATAGGGGATTAGATGTCACAATTGGGCATAGTCCAGATGAGGTGTCCAGTTTGCTTCGATCAGTTTCAATTATTGCGGCCTGAGGGGGTGCGGCCGACAATGTGCTCTCTGGATCCCTGCCCTTCCTGGCTGATAAAAACTAGCTGGCAAGGTATGACCGGGTGGATCCAGGGAGTAGTGAATGCCTCTCTGAGGGATGGGGTGGTTCCACTAGCTCTGAAACAGGCTATGGTGTGTCCTCTCTTGAAGAAGGCCTCCTTGGATCCAGAAGATCTGAACAACTATTGCCCAGTGGCTAACATACCTTTCCGAGGCAAGGTTCTAGAGTGGGCTGTCACTGTTCAACTGCAGGCATGTTTGGAAGAAGCTGATTATCTAGACCCATTTCAATCTGGCTTCAGACTCGGTCATGGCACACAAACCGTCTTGGTCACCCTGGTTGATGACCTGCTTTGAGAGAGAGAGAATGGGAATGCCACCCTGTTGGTCCTCCTTAACCTCTCAGCGGCTTTTGATACCATTGACCATGGTATCCTCCTGGAAAGGCTACGGAGTTTACGAGTTGGAGGTAATGCTTGGCATTGGTTCTGCTCTAATCTCCAAACCCCGATCTCAGATAGTGGCTGTGGGAGATATGGATTTGACACCCTGGGAACTCACTTGTGGGGTTCCTCAGGGGTCAATCTTAACTCCCATGCTTTTTAACATCTACATGAAGCCACTGGCAGAGGTCATCAGGAGATTTGGAGTGAGGTGTCATCAGTATGGAGATGATACCCAGCTCTATCTCTCTGTACCATCTGAATCAGGAGAGGCGATTGAAATGCTTCACAGGTGTCTGTAGACAGTAATGGGCTGGATATGGGCTAATAAATTGAAGCTGAATCCAGACAAGACAGAGGTGCTGTGTGTCACAGGGTCTCGGGTCCATGTAGTTGGGAGATACCCTGTCCTCGATGGGGTGGCTATGACCTGGAAGGGACAGGTGCGTAATTTGGGGATACTCCTGGACTCTGCGCTAACACTTGAAGCTCAGGTGGAGGCCTTGGCCAGGAGTGCCTACTCCCATCTACAGCTTGTGTGTCAACTGAAGCCTTTTCTGGATAGAGACGACCTGCCCACAGTTATCCATGCTCTGGTAACCTCTAGATTGGACTATTGTAATGCACTCTACATGGGGCTGCCCTTGAAGACAGTCCAGAAATTGCAGCTAGTGCAAAATGCAGCCGCCAGAGTGCTGACTGGAACAGCTAACTGGGCACACATCACGCATTTGCTGCCAATTCGCTACTGGGCCCAATTCAAGGTGTTAACTCTGACTTATAAGGCCCTAAATGACTTGTGCCCTAAATATCTAAAGGAACGCCTTCTCCCATACCGATCTGCCCGTGCCTTAAGATCCAAAGATGAGGCCCTCCTGGTCATCCCACCACCTTCAGTAGTGAGGCTGGTGGGCACCCGGGAGAGAACCTTTTTGGTGGTGGCCCCCAGACTGTAGAATGGTCTCCCCCTCGAAGTACGCCATGCCCTTCCATGTATTTATTCAGGAAGGCCTTAAAAACATACCTCTTTGCCTTGACCTTTGGCTGAGGTTTTTATTCCCTCCCCAGTTACAGCCACAGTCACTATTAATGCACTAGGGAGCGCACGGTTTTAAATCTGTTGAATTTTTAAGATGTTTTTAAATGTGCATCTTGTTTTAATCTGTACCTAGTTTTAATTTGTATCCTGTTTTTAATCTATTGTAATCCATTGTTACCCGCCCAGAGACCTTCGGGTATGGAGTGGGAGAGAAATGTAAATAAATACATAAATAAAATCTCTGTTCTGTTTCCAAAAGTTTTAGCTAAGGCCCCATTCCCATTCAAGAAAAAAAAAAGCTATTTACAGCGCTAAAAGAAATGGAATTTTAAAAACCTGGAAAAAACCGAATATGGCTGTTCCCACTTAAGCACAGAAAATCCTGATTTCTGAGCTTCCTTCAAAACTGCATTAGGGAAAGCGCATCTTTTCCTCCCCTCCCACTGTGAGTCATGGTGCCCACCCTCTCGCTTTGATTGGGCTTTCTCCTGATGCAACATTATTGACATGGCCGAGGGCGGGAGTTCGAGCCAAGCCACAGGGAATGACAAGGGGCTCCCCCTCCCAGGAGTGTAGCCACACCCATTTAATGATGTGCCCAGAAGCAGACAGGCATTGGGCAGGATGTTATTGGGGGAGGGAATCTAAAGACGCATTCTTCCCCAAATACTGCTCTAGTGTTCCCACTGCAGTGAGGAAGAAACGCTTTAAAACCAAAAACTGGGAAAATACCTGAAGAAACAGGTGTTTGTTTATTCCGTTTATTTGCCAAATACTCCACAAAATACTCTGGAAACAAATGGTGAGTGCGGACACTGAGAAATGAAAACGGTTCTAAAGTGCTGTATCTTTCTAATGGGAACGGCCCCTAAAAGTTCCTATTGCTAACCGTTACATCCCCAATCTACTAGGTAAGAAGCACCCAACTCTCAGAAATTGCTATATGCTGTAGAATAGGGATTATACACCAGGAAAGTTTGGAGGGTGTTTTGGTACAGTCTGGTTTGGAAACAGTAACAGAAGAGCAACTGATTTCTAGGTGAGCATCAATGAAGGAAGGAAAAGTCCTATTACTTTCTCTTAGAATTCTGCAGTCCTGCAGATATTATGGGACTATTCACATGCCACACAATACCCTTTGCAAGTTTTCTACAAAAATCTAACATAGTTTCTCAGGGCCTCGCCACTATGATCTTTCTGTCACCCCTATGATCTTTCTAGATATCTCTTTACCAGAGTCTATTTTAAGACAGCAATAATAGCTAACATGTGGTCCTTCACTTATTGCTGAATTATAATCACAATTCTTGCACCCTTAGAATTACAGCTTATAACAAGGGCAACAAATGCAGACAAGGAACATAAGACTGCCTGATATGCAGCCCATCATCATTTAAAGGTGAGCCTTTGGGCTGAAGATCTTGCCCAGTCAAGGTAGCCAAATGTCTGCAAATGGAAAATTCAGCCTGGAGCATACTGACAATCCAGCACACTTCCATCATTGTCAGTATGTTCAATAGCAAAAGATCATGGGAGTTGTAGCTCATCAATATCTGGAGCGCTGTTCATTAACCACCAGTTAACAGAGCCACAATTTAGCTATAATGGCAGTTTCTGCTATTGTATGTGCCAAGATATTTTGACTAGTTTCTGCTTTCTGCATCAGAGGCTGTGTTTAGACACAAAAAGGGGAACATCTCAGAGGTGCCTCAGAAAAGCCTCAAAGAAATAATGTGTGCCCTCTTGTTCCCAAACTTTCTCTAATCTCTGGATCCAGATGTAGTGAACAACTGGCATCAAATTTATGGAATTTGCTGCCCGAAGAGGTGGTGACAGCTACCAGTCTAGATGGCTTAAGGTAGGGTTAGACAAATTTATACATGACAGATGTATCAATGGCTACTAGAATGAATGCCTAGGTACATCTTTCAGGCTGGGGGTGGGGGGAGCAGGATGCTTCTAAGACCATTTGCTGGGATTCAAGAGCAGGAAAAGGTTTGTCCTTGAGATGCCCATGAGCATTTGATGGGCCACTTGTGTGCGACGGGATGCTGGACTAGATGGGATGTGGCCTGATCCAGCAGGGCTTCTCTTATATCCTTATGTAACTATTGCCTAGTAGCCAATATCCCCTTTTGGGACAAGGTCTTGGAGAAGGTGGTGGCTATACAACTGCAGTCATGATTGGATGAAACAGATTATCTAGAGCCATTTCAATCTGGATTCAGGCGGGGGGTGGCACTGAAACTATCCTGGTTGCCCTTATTAGGAGGGGGAGAGGGGCTGTACTACCCTGTTGGTTCTCCTGCACGGTTCCCCAGGGGTCGGTCTTGTCTTCTGTGCTCTTTAATATCTATATGAAACCACAGGGAGAGGTGATCAGGACTTTTGGAGTGAGTTCTCATCAGTATGCTGATGACACCTAGCTCTATCTCTCCATTCCTTCTGAGTCAGGAGAGGCAGTTGAGGACCACTGCCTGGAAGCAGTGATGAGCTGGATATAGACCAATAAATTGAAACTGAATCCAGACAAGACAGAGGTACTGTGTGTCATTGGGTCCTGAGTCCAGGAGATCAAGGGACACCCAATTCTTAATGGGGTTGTTTTGCCCAGGAAAAATCAGGTGTGTGACTTGAGAATGCTCCTGGATTCATCGTTGTCATTTGAGTGCCATGTAGCAGTGACTTCAAGGAATGCCTGTCATTATCCCCATTCAGTCCACCAGTTGAAGCCTTACCTGGATCAGAATAACTTAGCCACAGTGGTCCATGCTGATAATCTCAGATTAGACTACTGTAATGCGCTCTACTTGGGGCTACCCTTGAAAAATGTTCAGAAGTTGGAACTGGTGCAGAATGCACAGCTTGACTGCTGATGTGAGTCTCTCACCAGACTCACATCATACTGGTCTTAAAGGATCTGAACTTGTTACCTATTCACTATGGAGCCAAATTCAAGGTGTTGACGCTACCATATAAAGCCCTAAATGGCTTGGGGCCTGGTTATCTGAAGGACTGCCTTCTTCATATAGATCTGCCTATGCACTGAGATCTCAAAGAGAGGCCCTTCTTGTAGTTCCTTCAGAAGTATGAAGTATAGGGATGTGCAGGAGGGCCTTTTCTGTGGTGGCCCCTAGACTCTGGAACAACCTTCCTCTCAAGGTTCACCAGGCGACTACGCTGTATAGTTTTCGGCACCTGGTGAAAATATATCTTTTGTTCTTTAATTAGCTTCCTTGGGGTGTTGTCCTGTTAGAGAGGGGGTGGGTGGGAGGGGGTAATATTTTAAAATTATATTTTAACATTTTACATGTTTTATTCCTATTGTTACCCACTCTGGGACCATGAGAAGGTCGGAATATAATTTTTATAAACAAACAAACAAATAAATAACCTTTTCTAGCACAAAACTTTTGGGAGGGAGGGAGGGCAGACTGATGTGTGATCAAGCCCACCTTGAAGTCTTCTCTAAGCTGCCTGAGATACTTTGCTGCTGCTGCTGCTGCTGCTGTTATGTCTTATCACAGAGATGACAATCCTCCAGGCCCTTCCCGCACTCACCCATAGGTTGAAGCAGGAACTGCCTTCTGCATGTAACATGGAATAGGGTACCAAAATGTCACCCTATTTTGGTCTGCTGGTAGACTTGACAATGAGGTGATATGGAACACTAATTTCTGCTTTGTTCTCTTCCCTTCTGCCCAGCCTGGTTTGCCATTCAGGCTTAGGCCAAGCAACAAGTCCTGGTGTCCCTGATTCCCAAAACCCAGATCAATGATGGAACATTCTGTGCTTTCTCAACCTAAGCCACCTACTAGTGATCACTGTGCACTTGTCTGCCTAGTGACTCAGAATTCTTGTGTTAAGTCTGGCAGTGTCAAAAACACCCTATTAGAAAACCATTATAACCAGTGGCCACCAGGTGGAGCTTGTCCCCAAAACCTCCATGCTGCTTATTTTAGCATGAGATAAGCTTTCTTTGCCCTATGTGCTATTACAAAGTATCTCTTTCTCCCATCTTTCATTATAGCTTTTCCTCTATCCCCAGATGCCAAGAAAAGGACAGGCATTTAGAATATGCTAAAACAAAGAATCGGTGTTTGAATGTTCATAATAGTGTAGCAAAATTGGCCTGAACTGCACAAAAAAGAAAAAGAAAAAGAGAGAACGAGAGAGAGAGAGATCTTAGGAAAATGCTGTTATTGGATCCATATCTTGAATAAATTCAGGGTTATCATAGTTAATAAGCTCTTTAATACATATACTATAAACCTGTTTGCAGAACCGTTTTCTCCCAAGAAACCGCCCTGATTGTTTTCACTTTTGATACATTTGTTTGACAAAAAAGGTCAAACAACCCTACATATATAACTTTTAATGTTAAGCACCCACTGTACTAAAAAGTGTGAAAAACTATTGGTGGAAAACCCAGTACTGGTGGTTTACTCACTTTCTCGATGGACCCATCATTGCTACACATGCATGGAGTCTGAAACAAACAGATGAACTATGTGCAGTGGTGGCGACAGGCATTTCCAAATGCCTCCTGCACCTGGAGGCACCCTGAGACATTCACTGAGCTATGGCTGCTTTAAGGTACTGTAAACTATTGGTAACACCTTGAATTGGGCTCAGCAGTGAAATGACAACCTTTAAACCTGCATGCAATGAGTCCATCTGGCAATGCTGCTGCAGTCTGAACAGAAATTTGTCTACCTGGTGGATATGAAGCTGCCTCCAGGCAGCAGCTAGATATAGCAATATGAAGCATTAAAGTGGAGCATTATAGTACCCTTACCATGATTGCTTCCTATCCTGGCCCTGCCCAGACTGGACAAATCTAGCATCATTATGGCACTGCTATGGTGGGGTTGCCTCACCTATTATAGGCAACTCCACTCCTAAAAAGCACTTCTAACTTTTGCTGCAAAACCAAATTGTGCTTTTATCTTATGTAAACAAAAAGCAATATCTCTTCCATGAAGATTATCTGGACTTCCAATCTGACTGTTGCTTGCAAGATTGGATTTAGAACTTCAGCTCAAGTGTTGCTCTGAATCCGGTGTGGACTGAATAGGTAACATGCCTGGCTTCTTTCTCAGGTGCTTGGTTATGTGCTTATGTGTAGAGCAGGAAATACAGGGAGTTGCCACCTGATGCATCTCCAAAAAGAAAAAGGTCTTAAGATGCAAGGAACAGGTTAAGAAAGAAGAACAAGAAGAACAGGATAGCAAATTAATTTAGGCGAGTATAGATGATTATGGTAAGATATTTTAGATAAACCTATTTAAATTCTTCTGAGTAATGAAATTCTCCTCTCTAAAGAATCAAGGCTGGGTAAGTGAAGCTCAGCCACCATTAGTAGCATATTGTGTGCCACTAGTTCTAGGAGAAAAACTTATTTTTAAAAAAATCTGTTCTGTCCACACCATGCCTAATTTTATGATGTCCCCTCTCACTCAACTCCTCTAGTCCTACAAAAATGTTAACCTTTGCTTCTTTAGTCTTTTAGTTGCCATTCTTAGAAAAATGTCCAATTCAGCTATATTTATATTCTTTTTTAACATATGGGAACCAAAACTGTAAACAGCATCCCTGTAGATCACACCTGGAATGAGTTCATGTCTGATTTCAGACTACAGAAATGAAGAGAGCTTCTGCACCTACTGGAGCACTCCAGTTGGACTGTTTCTCCTAGTGAGATTCAAAGTGAGGTGGAGGAATCCACATGTGAATACCCAAAGAGGCATCCATCCCAGTTCATCAGCATACACTCCATGGTTGTTAGGATCCCACTGT
The DNA here is from genome assembly GCA_023333525.1 of Aspidoscelis tigris stejnegeri. Taxonomy (NCBI): domain Eukaryota; kingdom Metazoa; phylum Chordata; class Lepidosauria; order Squamata; family Teiidae; genus Aspidoscelis; species Aspidoscelis tigris. The sequence continues at coordinate 246,373,709 of JALMGA010000001.1, read as the reverse complement.
GGTCTTCCAATAATGTCGAGAGGCTGCGGGCTCATTCCCACCCTGGAATGTGAAGATTTCCATGCCAATTTTTAAATGAAAAATTGAACATAAAACAATTTGAATCTGAATCAGAAAGTAGCTATACTGAACATACAAATAGAACATAAGAACATAAAAAGAGTCCTGCTGTATCAGGCCACAGCCCATCTAGTTCAGCGTCCTGTCTCACGCAGTGGCTTGAGCATCTCAAACAGAGACAAGGGCAAACCTTCTGCTGAGAGACTGAGTCAATGTGATACACCAGGATCAGGGGCAAATTTGAAATTTGCACATTTTATTCTGCCTGGGGGACAGAAAAGGTGAACTAGTCCACACATCTACTAGCAAATCCTAGTACACTCCATCCCTACCCCCACACATCCAGACATTGCCTGAAGTAGGAATGGTGTCTGGGTGCTGCCATCTTCCATTCCTGTGAGCTTGAGCAGCATATCATGTGGTACACCAGCATGCTTGTGTGGTGCGTCATGCACTCCTCCTGCACCATAGTGGTGTGAGTGTGCCTACCTGGAGCTTTACTGACTCCCCCACAGGTCAAGGTGAGTGCACACGTGGAACGCTTAATCGTGTTCCACACATAGTTGCTGTACGGGGAGCTTTGGGACAGAAGGGGCCATTTCTGGTTCAGAAATGGCTCCTTCAAGTGCAGATGCTCCATCCAAAACCTTCCTCCTGGTGACCACTAGACCAAGTGCAGGCAGGTCCTTGGTTTCTTGAGATGATTTTTGCTTTCAGGTTGCTTTTTTCTGTGCACCACCAATGTCGTTTGACTCTTCCATATCTCATTCCCATTTGGTTGCTGCTCCTTATTAACTGAGGTGCTAGGAAACGAACACTGCTCCAGATCAGAGGATGTACATAGACTAGGCATTGCTTACAGTTTCTGGTGTTCTTAAAAGCTTGTCTGCCACTGTCAAACAAGCCTAAAAGAACTCTGAGTTTAAGCCTTGCAAGTCAGAACTAGGAATGGAGAAAAAAAAATTCTTGGGGGTCGATACATGTTCCTCCCCTTGCTGCCATTCCACCTGGGAGAAAGGATCAGTGTCAGCTCAACATGATATACCTGGTATTCCACTGTGTTCTTTAAGTAAAAAGAAAATCATTCCGATGACAAATTATACTGTGGCTTTGTGGTATATACTGTACGGAGCAATTCTTAGTTCACAAAATTGTGCACAGCACTTGAAAATTGCTGGATGTCTCAGTAGACCACTCAATACATCTCCTTTTGTTCTATAAATCAAAATGCATAAAGTATTTGTAATAACGTTTTTACTTCATTCTTGACACAATCATTAGTACCAGCACCCATGTTGTGAAAACCACGAAATCACAGCTAGGATGCTGTCAAAAAGCTAACTTAGCTTCAGGCAAAAGGAAGCATTTCTTCACTGGGGGACAACTATGAAACACAATGCAAGCTTCCTGTATTGTTTGAAAAGGGGATTAGAGAAATTCAGCAGAGGGCAACATGTGGGATGCAGTAATAGAGATGACTGATGATGAGTTCACCTTTCATGTCCCCAAAGGCTGGCAAATGAGGGTTTGATCTTCCATGTACACCGGCCTGGTGGTTAAGATCTCATGGGGAACCGCTTACATAAGAACATAAGAGAAGCCCTGCTGGATCAGGCCACAGCCCGTCTAGTCCAGCATCCCGTTGTACACAGTGACCCACCAAATGCTCATAGACATCTCAAGCAGAGACAAGGACAAACCTTTTCCTGCTCTCGAATCCCAGCAAATGGCATTAGAAGCGTCCTGCTCTCCCCCCCTCCAGCCTGAAAGATGTACCAAGGCATTCATTCTAGTAGCCATTGATACTTCTGTCGTCCATAAATTTGTCCAGTCCTACCTTAAAGCAATCTAGACTAGTAGCTGTCACCACCTCTTCCAGCAGCAAATTCCATAAACCGATGATCCTCTGGGTGAAGAAATATTTCCCCTTCTTGGATCCGACTCTCCTATACATCAGCTTCATAGATTGCCCCCTGGTTCTAGTGTTGTGTGATAGAGAAAAGAAATTTTGTCTATCCAACTTTTCTATACCATGCATAATTTTATATACTTCAATCAGGTCCCCTCTTAAATGCCGTCTCTCCAGACTGAAGAGGCCTAGACGTTGCAGCCTGGTTTCGTAAGGGAGGTGTTCCAGACCCTTAATCATTCTGGTTGCCCTTTTCTGCACCTTTTCTAGTTCCACAATATCCTTTTTGAGGTGTGGTGACCAGAATTGTACATAATATTCCAAATGTGGCCTCACCATAGATTTATAAAGAGGCAAAATGACGCTTGCTGACTTGTTTTCTGTTCCCTCCTAATTATTCCCAGCATTGAATTAGCTTTTTTCACTGCTGCTGCACACTGGGTTGACACCTTCATTGATCAGAACCCCAGAACCCCAAGATCCCTTTCCTGGTGTGTTGCAGAAAGCTCGGACCCCATCAGTTTATAGACATAATTTGGAATTTTGGCCCTGATGTGCATTACTTTGCACTTGTTAAGATTAAAGCACATTTGCCACTTGGTTGCTCACTCACCCAATGCTAAGAGATCCCTCCGGAGCTATTGGCAATCTTTTTCTGTTTTTACTACCCTATATAATTTAGTATCATCAGCAAACTTTGCTATTTTACTATGTACTCCTCCTTCTAGATCAGTGGTTCTCAACCTGGGGGTCGGGACCCCTTTGGGGGTTGAAATATCCTTCCCTCCCACCTCCCAGCTGCTCTGTCCCCGTGGTTGGGGGTCTCCACAACATGAGGAACTCCATTAAGGGGTCGCAGCATTAGGAAGGTTGAGAACTGCTGTTCTAGATCATTAAATTAAAAAGCATAGGCCCCCAACACTGAACCTTGGGGGACCTCACTTTTTACCTCCTTCCTCCCTGAGAACTGGCCATTTATTACTACTCTCTGCTTCCTGTCCTTAAGCCAGTCACAAATCCAGGACTGAACCTGCCCTTTTATTCCATGGCTGATGAGTTTACTCAGTAGCCTTTGATGTGGGACTTTGTCAAAGCCTTCTGAAAGTCCGGATAGACAATGTCTACTGGTTCGCCTTTATCCACGTGTTTGTTGACATTCTCAAATAATTCCAACAAGTTTGTAAGGCATGGTTTACCTTTGCAGAAGACATGCTGGCTTTTGTTCAATGATGCTTGCTCCTCCATGTGCACACTAATTTTATCTTTAATTATGGTTTCCATCACCTTACATGGAACTGACATTAAGCTAACTGGTCTGCAATTGCCTGGATCACCCCTGGAGCCTTTTTTGAAGATTGGTGTTACATTTGCTATCCTCCAGTCCTCAGGTACAGAGCCCGTTGTTAGGGAAAGATGATATATTTTTGCTAGAAGGTCAGCAATTTTGAGTTTGAGTTCCTTAAGGACTCCTGGGGCGCGTCTTCATGGCATGTGTTATTTCAGTTTAAAGAATTCGAAATAAAAGAAACGGAACAAAGCTGTCCAGACGACTTGCAAGTTGATCCGGTTCCGATGGCAGCCTTAACGCAGGATCAATACTCGGAGTCCACATGGCAGCACTGTCCTCCTGCCCATTGCCCACACTCTGTCCTGTGATTGGTTTTCCCTGCCAGGATCCCACCCTCCCTTCTCTTTGCGTCATGCTCCGCCGGGAATTCCCTGCCCAGTCCACCCTCCCCCTTCCCAGCAGCAGCAGCAGCAGCAGCAGCAGCAGCATCCATCCATCCATCCATCCATCCATCCATCCATCCATCCATCCATCCATCCATCCATCCATCCATCCATCCATCCAGGCGCTGCGGGGCTGCGGCGCTAGTGGCTTCTCCCTGGGGCTCCGCTGCCGCTTTTCCCCCGCTTTGCCGCCACTTTGCCCTGCAGAGGAGGAGAGCCAAGGGGTGGACAAGAGGGCGAAGGGGGCTCCTCGCTTGCTCTTCCCCCCCCCGTGGCCGGGAGGGAACTCCGCCCCCCCCACCTCACAGGGACCGAAGCTGGATTAAAACCTTGGCTTGTGGTCACACCTAAGGTTTAATCTAGCTTCACTCCACCTTCAGAGTGAGAGAACACATCAGCAAAGTGACCAGTAGTTTTCTTTCCACATTATCTAGTCTAAAGGTGGATTTTCTGAGTTATTAACCCTGAAAGAAAACCAGCTTGTCAGTTTGCTGGTGTATTCTCTCACTCTGAAAGTGAACTGAAACTGGATTAAACCTTAGGTGTGACCACAGGCAAAGTAGCCTAGAGGGGGCTCAAAGCGGTTGACATTCTGTTTTCACCCTTCAAGGGACTAAGTGGCTGACAAGCCTTCTCACCATTAAGGGGGCTGAAAGTGACTGTTCCGAACCTTCAAAGGTCTGAAATTGCGCAAAATTGCAACATTGTTTTAAAGGTGTGAAGTGCTTAGATTGATACAGTGTTTCTGCTTTAAGGACTGGAGGTTTATAGTGGGTGTTTGAGGGTGGATTTTTTCAATGAAGGAAACCCTAAACATGACGTGCTTCTAATACGTTCAGCCATTGGTTACAGTGCGATTGGGGGGGCGGGACAGCCTTAACACTGAATCTCATCCCGGAACGATACTGTCCACACAGTTAAAAAGGAAACACGTATCGACGCCCGATCCGGAGTGAGACCTGTTGAGATCAGGATTTATTTCTAATCGGGATAACGTCCTTTAACACGGAAATACCGTGTTAATCCGAAGTGCCGTCTGAACTGCGCAAACTCAAAACGTTTTGAATTCGAGATAACTATGCCATGAAGACGCACCCCTGGATGAATACCATCTCGTCTTGGTGACTTGTTAACATTGTTTATTAAGACATGCAAGGACCTCTTCCTTGGTTATCTCTGTCCAGTTCAATTCTTCAGAAAATACAGGCTCAGCTAATGGCATGTATATTCTGTCTTCCTCCATGAATACGGAGGCAAAGAATTTGTTTAGTCTCTCTGCAATCTCTGTGTCTTCTTTAATTATCCCTTTCTGTTCTTTGCCATCTAATGGTCCAACTACTTTCCTGGTTGGATTCCTACTTCTGATATACTTATAGAAGTTCTTGTTATTTCTTTTGATGTTTTTAGCAATGTGCTACTTAAAATAATTCTTAGCCTTCCTAATGGTCATCTTGCATTTGTGTTGCCAGTGTCTATGCTCCCTCCTGTATTCCTCCCTTATTTTAGTTCTACCACTCTCAGAGCTTTGAGAGGAGGCAGCACATGAAAGGCCTTTTCTGCAGTGGCCCCAGACTTTAGAATTACCTGCCAGCAGATGTACACCAGGTGTCAACATTATATGGCTTTTGGCACATAACTTATCTCTTTACCCAGGTGTGATTTTGCACTTCCCTTCCCATCTGCTGGACAGGAAAGGAGTATAATCACCCAGTGTTGCCTACCACTCACACTTGCTAATGCTAGTAATTTACAAACTTAGCCCCACATGACTGACCTGTGACCTGTGACCTGTGACCGACCCCAGGGCCGGTCCTCTTCTGGGTACTGCTGTTTTGGTTGCAGGGCCTGCCACAACTGCATGTGCCTCAGTGCCATTGCCATGATGACACTGACTCTCTGCTGACAAGTACAATTGCATCTATGGTTGTCTGAGGTGCCAGCGCACTTGTGCAGCACCCCAGACTACCCCAGAGCATCAAAAACAGGTGTGAATAGCTACTACCTGGACATGCCAAGTAAGCTTAAGGTTGGTAAAGGTGTGGAACATGATTTCATTCTCCACAGGTACTGCATGATTAGGGAACTTCTGGGAAGGAAGGAGGCACCTGGAGGCTGTCACAGCCTCCTCAAGGTGTGGATGCTCCCCAGAAGTTCCTTAATCATGCACTACAGGCTGTACTGCAAATAGGCCAGGTCTTTGATGTTTAGCTCCATTCTAATGTTGTTCTTGCTAGGGGGAAGGGTTGTATTTTAGTAATATTTTAATTTAATAGCATTTATATTGTTATTTTAGCCAATGTTGTTACCCAACCTGAGGCCTTTTGGTGAAAAGTAATAAATAGATTTGGATCAGTTTCGTCAGCTGCATGGTCCATTGCTGAATCAAGATGCCACAGAGCAGAGGATTAAAATGCTGTTTGGGGAGAATAAATCAGGGCTGTCTATCAGTCTTGCCTGTCGACTTCCACCCTTGCAGAACATCTCCTCATACCAACTATGACCACTATTCAAAGTAGCCACTAATCCTCCAGCCACTACTGAAAAAGGGCATAGATTTCTGATGCATTGGGGAACTCTTTATGGCATGCTAAATGTAAAGGCATGAATCTTTTTTAGCTATTGCAGAAATGCAATATTGATGCGTCACACCAAAAAGGTCAGAGAAACTTCTGCTATTAAAATTTACTTCTGACAACTGAACTTCATCATGATGTAAAACGCTCTTTAAACAAGTGGGAGACAGGGTAAAATGGGAAGAAAGAATGCCACATTCAGCAGCTTCTTGGATGAAAATCAAAATATAAGAGGTGAAATAGAGAAAAGATAAAAAGCCAGACACCCTTATTAAGGGAAAGTAATGCTGCAGGGTTTGGCACAGTGAGAATATAGCAATTTCCCACCAGACTGTCAACCACCTTCCTCTGTTGTTTATCCTTGTAGCAAATGGATGCATTCCAAAACAGATTATAATGAGCTTTGAAACTGTTTTGAGCGCTCACTGTTCCCAAAGTTTTAAAACAATCTTTAGTTTGTGAGGATTAAAGATCTCGAAGTGCGGATTAGCTATATTCAAAAGTGGTGTCCCTGCTGTATTTAGAAATACTTCACTTTATTTAGCAAAATGGGAACGCAAGTGGTTTTTCGCAGGAGAGAACCATGCTTTAGGAGCATTCTCCTCAGATTCCCCTGACCCAATGAGAAGCCATGATTTCCTCTGGTGTAGCCCCAGAGGAAATTGTGCACGATAAGCAACCCAACCCTCCCCAATTGCATCCAGGAACTTAGCTGGTGTGTCCAGGAGTTGAACACTTGAAACTTTTCTGGTGCAAGGGGTCACCTGAGGTATCGAGTAAGCATGCTGATACTGCAGATGACCCCTGGCACAACTGTGAATGGGCAGAACATCATCATCAGCGATGATGCCCAACACATGTGCAGTTGAACAGGGCACCACAAACAAAATGGCGACACCCTGCAGATCCAGGTAAGTGTCTGATCATGCAGGGCTTAGGCTATCATTTACTAGCATTCCTTAATGCGAATGCTAGCACACATTAGTCTCTTCTGCACTTTTCTCATCCAACAGACAGGAAGATAAGTGCAGAAATGCCCCAGGAGTAGCATTTAGGACAGAATAATTCAGAATAATTCCTGGCGTACCATAACATACCTCAAAAGTTTGTTGTGAGTATAAAGACTAGAGGAACAAGGAGAGACATAACTCCCACCTCTGACTAATTGAAGGAAAGACTAGATAACATATAATTCATAAAATTATAGTTGATTGTATCATTTTGTCAGTCACTGGTTCTCCACTAGAAAAGCTCCAGTGAAAATCATTCAGACTTTGCCACCTCTCTGCTGAGTCAAGTACTTAAAAACACCGTATCAAAGGAAGTGACACATCAGCTGTTTCCCTGGTATTTCATATCGATGTTTCCTCATTAAAGCTCAGTGAGAGCCCAGCTCCAACTGAATGGCATTAATTGCAGCCAGTTTGTCAGCAGCACCAGAGGCAAATAGCTTCACAGCAGTGTGGATGAGGAGGGTCACATTTCTAATGAATCTGAGGGTTCCTGGGGTGATGCTGAAATTGGCTGCTCTGTCTAGAATGATTGTAGTGGACCACGATGGCATGATTGTGTCGATGACAATATCAACCCCCACCTCCTTCTCACTGCACAAGGGCAGGCCCTTTTTAAAAGTTATATCATGATACTGGATCAACAGAGATTTGAAGGAAAGGTCTGAGTGCAGGAGAACAGAAAGATCTCATGAAGTTCATTTCATTTTATGTTACTGTTTATCATACTTGTAATTCCAGAGTGGTTACTTCTGGGGAGCAGGGCTGAGTCATCAGAAAATACAAGGAGCTAAATTCCACTGTTCCAGATAAATGTAAAGGCAGCAGAGTTTTAATTTACTGACCACAGTTATTTGAAATAGTTCCACAACTGAAATTTGACTTTGATATAACTCAGATTATTCCAGCACTTGGAAAAATTCTAAAGCTGAAATTTTACTTAATGAAGTATTTAGTGTAAAGCAGTAGTTGGCGTTCAGTAGCCCATCCTGGCATTTCTCTGGGAGAACACAGTGGCAAACCACTCTCGGTTTTCTTGAAAATACAGCTGCATGGATGTGTCCATGCAGTCACCAAGAGTAAAGTTGAAATAGGTGACAGCAGTCAGTCTGGTTAAAGAATGATTAGACAGGAGGACAGGTGTTTCAATGCCTACTGGAATGGATGCCTAGGGACTGCCTCCAGGTTGGAAAGACAGGATGGATGCCTATCAAGACCATTTGCAGGGAATTAAGAGCAGGTGAAGGTTTTGCCTTTGGATTCTGCTTGAGATGCCCAGAAGCAATTGGTGGACAACTGTGTGGGCCAGAAAGCTGGACTACAGGGACTGTGGCCTATTCCAGCAGGCCTCCTCTTACATTCTTAAATAAGGTATCCTGGAAAGGAAGAGTAAGGGGAGACATGAAACCCATAGGGATGGCGGTTTAGTTATTAAAGTGGCCTAACTTACACTGTGTGTTGTGCTGCATAAAGATTCCTGCATGAATGTCTGAAGAATAGTTTCTAGTCGGTGCCTACAATACTGGCTCAGATGGACCAATATAAGGCAGCTTCCAAAGCTGGGATGAATAATAGAAAAATCAAAGGCCATCGTCTGTAAGACCTGGGCCGCATCCCCATTACAACCTTGTTTCAATTTCAAACCGTTTTCAAACCTGGCAGACCCCACGTCAGGTTGGCTTAACACGCTTTCCGTGTGTTAAATCACCCCAAAGTGTTGTAAATGTCAATCCTCTTTTCAACAGGTCTCACTCCGGTTCATGCGCTTGAAACGTTTTACATTTTTTACTGTGGGGACCGTACCGTGTTAAGGGATGAGAATCCGTGTTTAGGGTTTCCCTCCCCCAATAGCTTGCTTCCAAAGATAGTGATTTCATTGAAAAATATCCACCCCTCAAAACAACCACTATAAAAATCCACTCCTTAAAGCTACACTGTAGTGATCTACCCACTTCACACCTTATAACAATATTGCAAATTTGCACAATTCTGAAAGTTCTGACCTTTTGAAAGGAAAAGGGCGGGAGGAAAGCAGCTGGAGGTTCTGTTTTAAAGGCTGAGCCTTTGAAAGGGGCTTGAGTTGCTGCTGCTGCTGCATGCCCTGAGCAATGAGGAGAGGAGGGGAAAGAATTGCTGACTGTCTGCTGCTGTTTTTACTCCATCCAGGCAAGCAGCAGCCACCCAGCTAGGCTTCCTGAAGGGATCCCTTATGGGTGGCGCATTCATGCAAGGAGAAAGAGGGCAGGGCAGCCCCGAAAAGCGGCTTTTACAAAGTAGCCACTTGAGTCCCCCCTTGAGTCACGTATGCCACATACGATCCTCAGAATCCGGATTGAACGCAATTAAGCTGAAAGTAATGGGAACAGGCAAATTCACGTTTGCATCCGGTTCTATTATTTTGGTTTAAGGAAACTGGATTAAACTTATAATGGGGATGTGCCCCTGATGGTGGTTATTCTTGGGTACCACTGAGTCATGTCTGACTCCTGATTGACTGATGGTCACCTCTATGCAGTTTTCTTGGCAGAGATATAGAAGTGGTTTGCCATTGCCTTCTGGGGAGAAGCTGGGGAATTAACTATCAACTCACTACTTTTCAAGCTGCTTGCTTTGCCAATGAGCTATACACCCTCAGCATGGTAGTATAAACAGTAAATAAATATTAATCTTAGTGGCTGTTCAGAGATACCTACTGTATTTTTTGCTCTGACACAGCATACTCTGTTAAGTCACAAAACCATTGAGGGGAAGACAGGAGCAACAGAGTTTCATGAGCCTATGATGAACAGAATTCCTCATCCCTGGCTTTTTATTAGAGTTGCTTCTTGGCTGGCAAATAATTATTGGGAGTTAGGTTTCAAGCTTCAAATTTTGGCATCGTGACTTGACATGAAAGCTATAACTGGAGTCATTTTAAGAAACTCTCAGGGTGGGCAAAATAAGGTCTAAAGGAAGGACTGGGCTACTGCACCTATTTTTTTACCACAAAAGCTAGATTTTGTGGTAGTGAGGTTAATACTCTAGCTGGTTAAGCAGGTCATAGAAGGGGAGGCTTCATACAGGTTCAGGCACGAAACAAAAAGCCTGATGCTAGGGAGCTTATGTACAGTACAGATTGCTAAAATGATTTAATAGAATAAGGGAACAAGAGTTCAGTGAATTAGTACATAGGAGAAATATGTATTCAACTGCTATGGTGCAGAACAGTTTCATATGCCACCAGGCATCCTACTGTTTTTTACACTCTTTCAGACATCTCAATGAGGCTTTTAAAAGCTTGTTTTAATGGGAAAGGAATTTTCTATAATTTACTTGGTTAATTTTTCAACCATTGCCAAAAATAATATAAAAAAGACATAATTGTGACTGCAAGATGTTTGTAAAGAGATATGTCAAATATAAAACCTAGGATGGTAATAAAAATTACATCTCCATAAAGACATGGAACAGAACAAATATCCTTCCAATTAATTCTGTCTTAACTGGAGGCGGAATTGAATTTTACTCTGTGTGCGTATGAATTTTTTGGTGACATACAGAACATTTCTGCAATAGGTAAGAAAAGAATTCATTTTATTCTTCCTGTCTCCTACAACGATTAATCTCCAAAGCCTGGATGGAACAAGAATGCTTGGTACTGTTGTAGACCTCTTCAAACCGTTCTACAGCTAATCTGGAATAGTGATCTCTTGGGGCACTTCTGCAACAGAATAGCAGTTATGTCATGCAGACAAAGTGCACTAGGCAGCTGCTTTGTCCGGTCTACCGACTGAGTGAAGAAATGGCCTAAGCCTGATGCTTATTGTGTCAAATTAAATGTGTCGATTGGGGATGTTCAGCTGTAGCCCTTCAGATGTACTTAAATTATGCCCATCATTTTGTGCCAGTGTTAGCTCATTCACATTGATGTTCAGAAATATCTCGGTTCAGAAATACCTTGAGGGTTGCAGTTGGACACCTAGATGGCTCCTAAGTGAACTCCAAGGCTGAACACAGATCAGAAGTAAAGAAATGAGGAGCTGAAGGGGCAGAGATGCATTGTGGGTTGAAGACTCTCCTCAACGGAAACTATAAAACAAATACAAATTCAACTATTTTGAGATGTACTGCTTTCATCCCAAAGCACAGAGACAATGTATAGGGAAGAGAGACATAAAAATGTGACTAAAATAAATAAAAATAAGTTAAGCAATCCAGTCATTATAGAATAACTTATTTTTGCTTCAAGTTTCCAGAAAAATGGCTCCTGCAAAGCAATTAACACACACTGCTTCCAGACTAGTCCCTAAGCTGCACAGCTTTTTCCAGCACAGCATTGACTGAAGTAAAAATATGCTGATTGATCCACATCTTTTTGTGCTTTCTGGGACATGCTGCACCGCTATTGCAGGCAATGAAGCACCCTGTCTGGTGGACCGGAAGCTGTGTCAAAGGGACAGCACAACTTCCGGTTAACCTGTCAAGCAGACTAGAAGTGGCTGCACCATCCCTTCGCAGCTTCTGACTCTCCTGTCAGATGGGAAACTACAGTGGAGGAACAGCACCGTGTTCCAGGTGTTTGGAGGTAACCATAAGGGCACACAACTCTATTTTAAAGCAAAGAAGTAAGAATCTGTACCTCCAGATTCCTTCATCCAGATGGGGTAAGGATGGTGCAGATCTCCTTGCAAAAGAGATATGGATTAATAGTGTCAATATTTATTTAAAACATTTCTGTGGCACTTCATATCGAGATCTCAGTTGGTTTAAAGCAGGATTGAAAACAAGGTTAAAAACAACAGAATATAAAAACATCATTAAAACTGAGTGGGTTCAGGGAATGGACATTATTTGCACCTATAGTTCTTTCTATTTTCTGGCAACATTGCAGCAACCCTTAATTCCAGGGCTGCAAGCAGACATCTTGGCCATAGTCGTTGAAGAGGTATCACCCGTGTGTGGCATTGTGCATCTTCTGAAGAAAAGGGCTTATCTGGGCCTGCTCTGCAGTAGCACCCACACTCTAGAACAGTGGTTCTCAATCTGGTGGTTGGGACCCCTTTGGGGGTCGAATTACCCTTTCAGAGGGGTCGCGACGAGTCTCCCACCACCCTTCCCTCCCACCTCCCAGCTGCTCCACCCCTATGGTTGGGGGTCTCCACAACATGAGGAACTGCATCCCTCCATTTTTTCAGATTAGGTCCCACTAGAAATCTAATAGATCTCAATATTGAGGCCTACTAGGAATCCAGATTGAAGGGCTTGTTCTCTAGATCAGGCACTGTCCTGTATGGACAAAATATACTAGTGGAGGGTGGGGCCTCCCATATTCTTTTAAGTTCCTCTGCATAGAAATTGTAGATCATGGGAAGCTGATGATTTTAGGTGTCCTCAAATTGGGTTGACTCCTGTTTGACTGCATGAATTCTTCCATAGCTACCTCTGTGCAGTTTTTTTTCCCTACAGAGATAAGTGGTTTGCCATCATTTGCTTTGGGGAGAGGCTGGAGACTGAACCTTCAGCCCTGCTTTCCAGTCAATTTGCTTTCCCGTGAAGCTACAGCCTCTCCTCATGGGAGTATAATGGTTTGCGAACTCCAGAGCTGCCTCTTCTGTAGAATGTAATTTAAATAAAAATATCTTTCTGGAAATATCTTTTAAGAAAGGGTTGAAATGCAAACTCAGACCAAATGACAAAGTGTTAACTTTTTATGTAACTTTAAAAAGACTTTTCAAGATAAGGGGAAAGAGAGGGTTTTTTTCTTCTTCTTTAATGCTTTCTAACCTTGCTTCAAGGGACATGGGGAAAATGGATTTGGATAATGCTGCAACTGACTCATTTCCAGTCAGGTGCATCCCAACTGAAAAGATGCTCAACATAATTTCAGACTTTTGCTCAGCTCAGTGCTAGAGCTTGGAGTCAAATTAAAGAAAATGTGAAAGGCATGATTGCGTTTTATATGCCTAGCTTCCCCATGGGGCGTAAAGGGTGAAACTCTGTCAAGACTGAGAACATGACTCATGGGTGAGGCAGTTAACTGGTTTCTCATTATGCTTCAAAAATTATCCACTTTCAAAGTGCTATTCATTATAGGAAGAAAAGGAAGCTGCCAATGGCATTAACTGGATATTTCCTGTGCACCTCAGTCTTATATTCTGATCAGACTCTTTATGGCAGCTTTTAAACCAAGCAAAGGCAGAGGGGAGGGAGGAATCCTAAAAATATTTCATGTGATCAAGTCACTAAAAAACTAATTTTGTTCTTAATAATTTTTTGTGTCTGCAAAGATTTCTGAAAAGCCAACAGCAGATGTCTGATCAGCAAACAAATGCTTGCCATTCTTTATTTATAGCATTCCCCTCTACATTATAAAGTAATCCGAGAGCAGATAACAAAAGCAATTAAAATACAAAACAAGGTAGCCTCAAGAACAATTTAAGAAGATTGTAATAGGTTTATGCGTATAGCTCATTTTAAAGCTTGTAGAAAACTGGAAAGTTTATTAATTCTCTTTACTTCTCCTACCCCAAACTTCTTGGAGCAGTTGTTATGATCATCTGGATTCCTAGCTGTATGCATCTTTGAATACTGGCAGCTTCTTTATGCTGACGCTGGGATTTCATTCCCATTATAATACTTGAGAATGAAGTTTTTGACATAACAGCACTCCCAGTCTATCTGTCTTGGCATATGCCAGTGTAGATAAGACGTTGTCCACCTATAGGATATAACTGGATGCTGTAATCTGACAGGATTTTTTTTTTTTAATGTAAGCACTGTTCTAAATTATGTATAGTAGATAGAGACAAGATCTGTGCTTAAAAAATGACTTCTGAATGGTACATTTTGGGTTTTGAATATATTTCAAACTTAACACACTGGATGTTATCTGTGGCAGAGCTCTGCTTTTAGCAGCAATGCAGATCGCAGTGCCCACTTCATGCCTGCTGCAATTTGTATGTATCAGGTTGCCTGTAAAAGCAATGCACTGGTGAAAGACCACAACCTTTAGGATGATTGTACACACCACAGCCATGTTCTCACAAACCTTCTTTTCAGGTCTGCTGATGTGGTTGCTACAAAAGACGTTGACTGCTTTGTGTTACATGTGGCAACTCAAGTGTGCGGTTGCAGTGTAAAGAGAGTCTTCCCAACTCATTGCATACATGGGGGGTGGGGGGTAGATTGTCCTAACAAACAAGCCTCAGAGTAATTTAAAGTGTATTGGGGTAAATGCACTTTGGTCAAGGATGGGGGAGGCATAGGAAAAAGATGAGCAGAAATGTTTGGAAGCCCAGGCCCCTAGATGCCCAGAGGAGGTCCCTTAGGTCCCCATGTACCAGAGATAAAAATACAGCTTAGCAGAAAGGTAAACAGCCTCTGAAAACAAGGGGCCTTTCCTCATGAAACATTGTCCTCTGATAAGCAGGAATCTAGAGGCTTCCCTCCTGCGTGCTCATGTGGATTACGGGAGACCCCCTCCCTCCTAGCATAGTGTATCCACACAGACTAAGCACAGACCAGGAAGGAAAGAAATTGTCATATAATTATGCTGATTTTTCACTGAGTCTGGTCTTTATAAAACCTACAAATCTTCCACAATAATATGTTATCTGTCATTTCCCATCTTCTATAAATTTGTTTTAAAACTAAGTAGACCAAAATCTTTAATGTTTGGGTTATTGATTTTGCACTGTGCTTATCTTTATTCCACATCAACATACCATTTTTCCTTACTTAATCTTTTATACTGATAATGCAGTTTTGAATGACATTATTCTTCGAGCAGTTATCTCCCTCTGACTGTTGCATATTCCTCAAGAAGTTTCCTAATCAAGAATCTAATGGAGCAGGATTTGTTTCATTGCATACCCGTATATTTTGGTGTATAAGACAACTGGGCGTATAAGACGACCCCCAACTTTTCCAGTTAAAATATAGAGTTTGTGATATACTTGCCATATAGGAAGACAACACCCGGCATATAAGACGACCCCTGACTTTTGAGAAGATTTTCCTGCGTTAATAAGTAGTCTTATATGCCAGAATATACTGTATTTACTGTTAGTTCACAATAAGAGTTCTTTGAACTCAGAACTTCTGTTTATGTACATATTGAACCTGTTTCACCCAGGCTCTTCAAGCAACATAAGTTGAAAATCCAGTAACCATCACAACAACCTTATCTAGGCATAACTACCTCAGTATCCTCCTGCTTTAGACTACATAAGTGACCTATAACCTCTGCTGACTTTTGCTCGAATGTGGAATACTGAAAAAATGCAATATGACCAACAGTGCCAAGGGACAAGGAAAATAATAGAAATTCATATAAAGAACACAGAGTTTTTTAGTCCTCATGTCTGACTAGAAGTGAGAAAGGAACTAAGGGTATCCAAGCCCTGTAGTAGAGGACACACTCACACATTGGGCAGAAAATAGAGAAATTTTTGTGACTAAGGAGGAAGAGAAAATTAACTAGGGAAACAGGTATTTCACTTGATTCATGTCTTCCTGCAGACACCAGGGAAATGTTCCTAAAAGGAAGTGGTACTAAGTGTCAGATTGGAAATGGATGCATTTTCAGACACACCTATATGAGAATCAACCACCAAACATTGTGGATTATACATATATTAGCCCACCCTGAATTGAAGATGTACAGAGGAGACAATGTACAGAGGGAGAAGAAGAGGCTAGCAGAAGGGTAGAATCAATTGCAACTGTAATGGAAAACTCTTTGGCAGACCTAGGAAAGATCAGACAATGTGGACATCAATCCATATGCTCAGCAAGAGTCAGCTACGACTAGATGGCACCAAGCAAGCAAACAAAAGAGATTGGAAGAGTGAACTTAAGCTTTGTTCTACTGCACTGTTCCATCCAATTTGTTGCATTAGCTTTGGCCATACAGATTTTAAATCTTAACGAATCAATGCTTGAAGAGAAATGAGGATATGTGGTTTCATTTATTCCTCAGATAAATTTCACTCTCTTAAAGCTGTAGGGACTAGAGCAATACCAAGAAAAATGATAAAAAATGTCTCATGCACTTCCTTTGCAGTCTCATCACAAATCCTATGTAGGAAGCATAACAAGAAGTGACCACATCTCCAGACCAACCTTGAGCCAGTTTGGTCTAGTGGTTAGGGAGCCGGACTCTTATCTGGGAATACTGGGTTTGATTCCGCCCTCCCCCATGAAGCCAGTTGGGTGACCTTGGGCTAGTCACAGCTCTCTTCTGAGCTCTCACAGCCCCACCTATGTTCTGTTGAGGGGAGAAAAATAGAAAGCTTTGTCAGCCACTTTGAGTCTCCTTAAATGGGTGAGAAGAGTGGCGTAGAAAAGCCAACTCCTCCTCCTCCTCCTCCTCCTTCACTTGTACCGATATCAGTGGAGTCTCTGGCCATGGATCACCAGAAGACACTGAAGGCACCATGAAGAAGTGCTTTTCTCATGTATCCTTCCTCACCATAGTCTGATTAGGACTGACTGATATACCTCTCTGGTTCCATTGATGCTGGGCAGGCTGAGTTTTGAAGTGTCTGTGCATGTGAACGGAGGGTAAACTCAGTTTCTTGGTACATGCACAGTAGACCTTGCCTGCCCATGGGCAAGTTCAGTGAGCCAGTGGGGGCAATGGGCTGTGTCAAGGCTCAATATAGTGTGCCCAGTGCACTGGCAGTTTGCCCCAGATGCTTTAGAGGGAGTTAGCAATTTAGCAAATGTGGCATTGCTACATCATGGAGACATAGCATTTGAATTTCAATTGCAAAATAGCTTCAGGATCTTGAGTCAAATAGAATTTGAACTATTTATTTAGATGTCAGGGACACCATAACCCTTTCCTAGTTTTTTTCAGCCTTTTCCTCCCTAAGGCACACATGCTAATCAAGCTTCACATCTTGCCTCCACATATGGTCTCTTGGCAAAGCTGTGGCTACAGGGCACTGTATTGAAATGCAGTGCTCACGAGGCAATGTGGAAGAAAATGTCCCTAAGAGAGGAATGTTAAGGGCATTTGAGAACTTCCAGCATATTTTAATAGACAGATGATAAGAAGATCATCAAGATGAGCTCACAAGACAGGACTGACATTGGGATCATAAAAACATCTGCTTGCATCGGAGGTCCATCTGGCCCAGTATATTGTGTTCAACGGCAGGCAGCCAAAGAATCTTGAAAACTTCACAAGCAAGATATACTATCTGCAAAATCTGGTGGACAGAAATCTAGGCTGCATCCAGATGGCAACTGAAAAGGCCATGTATGCAAGAGGAGGACAGGGATTTGCTGCAGGGCTGGAAGGCATGCCATTTACATCCTGTGGAATTAAAGTACAGCTGTTTTTGAAGTTTCTGCCTCTGCAATTTTGCCCTGGACTGGAATTGTCTCCCACTAATCTGCTTTCTTGTTGCTTTTGCACCTCATGGACACCGTGCCTCTATGGGCGCTCTGGAAGTACCCAAAATCGATGGCATGATGGATGCAACACTATTCCCTATTGGTCTAGTGGTTAGGGAGCTGGACTCTTATCTGGAAATACCGGGTTTGATACCATTCTCCTCCATGAAGCCAACTAGCTGACCTTGGGCTAGTCAGAACTTTCTTTGAGCAACACCTACCTCACAGGGTGTTCTGTTTGTGGGGAGAAGAATAGAAAGCTTTGTTAGTTGCTTTGAGTCCTCTTAAATAGGTGAGAAAAGTGGGGTAGAAAAGCCAACTCTTCTTCTTCTTGGGCTTTCAGGGGGTAGCCTCCCCAAAGTTATTGAAATAATCTAGCCCAAAGCAATAACTTTTACTAATACTAAAATGCCATATAGTAGAAAAACCAGTTTTTTCCAGAGGCTTCCAAGCCCCAAACAACAACTAGGATAAGAATGGCAAGGAAAATTTTAATTCATATCTGCAAGCCATCATTGAGCTCCTCATGGCATGCTAGGACTGGAAAAACTATCCAGGTGAGCAGACCAAGGCTTTATCAACTTCTTTCACAGTACATACATATTCCTACACATTTATAGTTTCATACTGTTTCAGAGGGAAATTTAGTGAGCAAATCCTAATAACTAGATTGACTGACCATAAGGGAGGGGGTTCTATGATGACTTCATGGATCTGCATTTAGAGAGTCACAGATCTGCCACCATTTGGTGGATCTGCTTCAAGAGCCTTTGGTATGAAGACAGTAGCCATAACAGCAGAATTCCAGGGATGCAAGGCAGGTGCTAATGAAACCCACCTAAATTCTTTTTGGGCTTGCCTGTTCTGTAGGGCCACTGTGGCTGTGTCTGCAGTGTGCTGATTGCCCAGGCCAGAGGACCAAAGCAACTTTGTCCATATGATGGACTAGCCCATTGGAAGACTGTGCCACCCATAAAATGCTGCATTTTGGTATGGGAAATTGGTGTAGCCTATGGTGTGAAAATGGCACCATTAGGCCATTCCAATGGGAGCCTGGTCTAAAGCAGGCTCCAAAGCATTCTCCAATATTGTATCTGGCCAGTCAGATAGTAGTGAGTGACGAATTGTGAATGCTTGAAACTTTACATTCAGATTGAGTATTAGCTATAATCAAAGACTGACCTTTGCATGTAAAGAGAAACCTTTTACTACATGCAGAGTGGGTGCCCAGTTACCTCCAGGTATGAATGGGTTCAGATTGGATTCAGAAGCATGACTGGTGGTAGTAGAGATTCCAAGCAAAATCAGAGACTATTGCATTCAAAGGGGGTGGGGTAGGAACTTATGTTCCCAGCTTTGAGCTGGATTGCTTAATCTAGCCCAAGTCTGACCCACCACACTGTGGCAAGATGCAAATGTTTGCAAACATTCTAACTTCTTATGTTGAGAAGGTTGAAGGAACAGCGTCTCCTCCCCCTGCAGCCACAGTTATTATTTTGGCTAATTTATTTTACCTGTTTTAGAGTGATTTAATTGTGACCTACCCTGATATCTTTGAGTATATAATCCAATTTAATAACATTGACAAGAAAACTGCATGGTAAAGTTTGACTCAGCTGTGTCTTTATTGTGTTTATTTGTGGATTTGCCTACAGTTAGTTGGCCGGCTTTCTGTTCTATTACCCCTAGAGGTCCCAGCAACCCTTCACCACCACTAGTCATTTGATAAGTAGAAATGACATCCCCCCACCCCGCCTTTGTTGGGAATGACCTACTCACTTGCATCTATATCTATTTGAACCATGGAGGGAATTCCAGGATAATTACTATTAGGGGTGTGCACAAATGTAATTTTTGACATTTGATTAGTAATGAATTGAAAATTCAAAAATCCAAATTTGTAAGAATAAAGAAAAATGAATGTCTGGACATTCAAACTGATAGGGATACATTCATATCTATTTATACAAATACTTGATACTTATCCAGTGATACGAATCTTGTACACATCTGTATGCATCTGGTATACATCCTGTTTTCATTTCATACGTATCCATACAGATGTGTACAGAAACGCACAAGATGTGTACGAATACATCCGTGATACTTACATATCAGTTCACATATGAATGTCCGAATTATTCATACAAATAACTTGAAATATTCATATTTGTACGAATATGAAGTATGAATGTCTGGACATTCAGTTCATGTACAAATGTCCAAATTTGTCTGAATTCGTACGAATGACAAATAATATGAATATTCGTACACATCCCTACTAACTACAGTATTTTGCATGAATATTGGGATTCCCTTTGTTTAACATATAGGAATAAATGAGAGTATTGTGGTAAAAATAATCAAGGCATCTAAGAGTTCAAACTAGTACTTTCCAAGAAAAATATGCCAGGTTAGAGAGATTGTTCAATTTATTCTGTCCCTACTGATTATTCTCCATATATGTTCTAACTACATTCATTCATTCATTCATTCTGGCCATGGCTCCAATTACCTTTCTAAGACAGCTGGAGGGAGGGAGTGCTTTGTCAATGTGCCTAGCTGATGTAACTAGACATTCTGCATGTGCTGGCCACAGCATATTGACATTTACTGGTGGCTCATGCATCGGTGTCACTGTGCAGGCACAAACAACCTTTTCAGACATGTTGCTGCAAATCTACAAGATATGGTGAGATGATTGAATGGGTACAGTGTGACCCTGGCCTTCAGATGCTCTTCCCAGGCCCTGAAAACATTAGTGATTTTCCCTAGGCACTTTGGTGGAGAGTACAGGAAAAATGTCCTTGCCATGTAATAGAAAAGCAACCTGATTATTCTGTTCCTACAGGTTTCTTGGTTCTCTAGGACTTTTGTGTTGCCTTGTTTTTTTTTCTTTTCCTCCTTTGATTTGATTTATTAATTTGAAGTTTAATAGACAACTGTACATTGCCTTGAGTAGCTATTAAAAAGAGCAATCAGTAAACACAGAAGCAGCAGCTAGTTGATTTTCCCTTGCAAAAATTTTCCTACATTCACTTATACAGCATACAATGCATAGGAAAGACAATTGCCATTGTATGGTGTAGTTTTGTTCATTTTATTGCAAAATCATGTCTTTCTCGGTCCAGCGACCTGTGTGCTTGTGTGTGCGCGCATATATTTGTACATGCATGCTTATATGCTGAAAACAAGAGATCAAATTCCAGCTGTAAACCGAGAAGTGGACAACGAGTGACAAAGCTTCAGTGAGCATTAGCGTTTTGTCAACAGGAATAGCATATATATGGATTTTATCAAGGGGAAAATGCTCAGCCACTTCCTCAAGTCCTTCTGCTGCAGGCCATGAACTCATCACCAGATGGGAATGGAAGAGATTTCTCTCAGGGTAGAAAAAATGTAAATGTAAATGTGTAAGGAGGATGGATAGAAAGCTTCTTATTCCTCTGCCTGCCTTCAAAGCAACTGGCTAGGTTACTGTTAGAGACAGGTAGCATAATAGTCAAAAGAAAAGAATAATTTTGAAGGGAATAATCAGATTAGAGATACTTGAAGAACTTTTGAATTTTAAAAATTGTTATCTCATTTAGTTTGACTGCCACACTCCTTAATGCTAGCTAAAGGTAGGGTTTTTTTAAAAAATCACCTACCATCTAGGGAGGTAAATATGACCTAGTTTGCACCTTCTCAGGGAAATGAATGGTTTGGAATTTTGCTGTTCTCCAGATTTTGAACTCTTTCAAATTTTGCAGCATAATTCACCCAGATTTAAATGATCAAAGGCTGAATCCCCAAAAGACTTATTAGCCCCTCTCGGATTCCTCTGCAGTCACTCTGTTATAGCTGACTTTAAAAGTCCCCTCCACTTCCAGAATAAGCGTCCCCCTGGCAGCCGCGATCTAAACGGACTTTCCGTCCCCGTGGTAGCAGTTTTCTCTTTCCAGGCATCCCCCCCCACCCCCTCTCTTGTTAAAAGGAAAAATCGCCGGATCTCCGTCTCTTGAAACTGCTTCCTGCCTCTAGCAAAGCATATGAGCGCTCATTCTTAGTCACTTTCATTCACTTTCAGCAGTTACTTTCACTTTGTTCTCTGTTAGAAAAGGCTGCAGGATCGGGAGCGCGATCCTTCGCTCATTCTCTTTTAAGGCTTCCCTTGAAAACAATGTTGCCATTCTGGGCAATTCTGGCTCTTTTTACAAAGGAAAGGAAGTGAACCTGCTGCATTTCTCAGATGTGTGAATGCTTTTTGGCTGTGTGTGCAAGCAAGCAATCCCCCCCCCCTTTTGCCACGGAGCGTCCTCAAGGTAAATGTAGCGAGGAAAACCCGCGACTTACAGAAAGAGCGCTGGAAGAGTTGTTTAAAGTGCATGTATTTTGTCGCGCGATTTCCACGTTTTGTAGCGCTGGAACCTCGCTAAAAACCCTGGCTTGGGGACGCTCAGAGGCAAAAGGAGAGTCTTGGCAGACTTTTTATTCCTTGGGGACAAGCCCAAAATTCTATATGCCATCATTCAGCTCAGTGCAGCTGGATAATTTTAGATATTCAGCCTAATAGTCTCCTAAAAAAGGTGCTCTTTAGATGGTAGCTAGTATGGGATTTTGCTTACTTCAGACCATGGTAGAGCAGCCCTACTATTTCTGGGGCTACTCCTGCTCATGCTGTTGAGAAAGGCCTTTCATGTCTTCTTCCAAAAGATTATTTGAGGGGATGCAGATAGAGCTAGGTCCAGGTCACTCTGATGTTTTGTTTTTTAATTGCACTATTTTGGAGTACTTACATTTACTGATATAGGAGACATCTGAGGCTGGGCACATCATGGAGAAGTAACATCCAAGAGAAAGATTAGACTAATTCTGCCATTTTTCCCCTTTGAAAAATACCTTTGGTTGTGGCAGTTGCTGGAAAGCTCCCTAAGCACTTGGTGAGCAAAAGCTTGCCAATGTCCTTTCAGCCAAGTCTTAGAGAGCAAACACATGCACTCATGCTCAGGGCTAGCAGTAGTTGCAACCAGCCAAAGTTTGAAATTCTTTCAGGGAGCAAGAGTTAAGCCTAGTCAAACGTTTCATGTTCCAAGATGCCAGAGGGTCTATGGAGTCAGATATCAGTCCAAGGATCAGAAATACAAATGGGCCAATGTTGCAGAAGAAAGCAGGTGTATTTTCTGTAGCAAGTTCTGCAGCCATGAGTTGTGTTTAAGTGGGTGAGGGAGAATCATGCCAACAGCGCTGCAGGTGCTTGGCTTGCAAACGCACTGACCACCTCACCTGGTATCGCTCTTTCCTCAGAATGCTCGGGGAAGGGTGTTGCTTGGCAGCCCCGTCTGAACTGTCTCCGGCTTGGGCTATAGGGTCAGCGTTCACATTGAGGCCCTGCGCCATGCCTGCTGTGCCCTGACTGTCAGAAAAGCTGGGCTTGCCTTGGTTCTCCGTGGCGACAGACAGCTCTTCATCAGAGAAAGAAAGGCTGAGGGGACAAGACACAACTGGAAGGGAAGGAGAAAGGTATTGCTGAAATCCATCCTGCTATCAAAGTGGGAAAGGGAAGGCCTCAGTGGATACAACATCCAGTGCAAGGATTTCATCCCAATGAAGAACTCTGGAATGTAGTTGCTAGTTTTGTGGTATTCTGAAACTGCTGCTTTGGACTATAACATATCAACTTTATGCAAGCACATGGGATGCAAAAGGCACCTATTTTTTTAAAAAAAATTCATGGGTCACTCCTATATAGCATCTTAGCTCCATTAGTTTTTGAAATTTAACAAATCTCCAGCTACTTTTACTTTGACAGCACTGCTAATGAAACACGTTCACTTTCTCTGCCTTTCTTATCTTTTTGCTTCCAGACCTTTCATAGTGTAAGCCTGTGGGCAGGGACTGTCTTTTTAATTTTGTGTTGAGTTCAGATCATTTTGAGCAGTTCAGAAGTACATAAACAAATAATAAGCAGCTTGCTTCATCTCTACAGTGGATGTGCCCATGTCTGATCTGTGTGTGCAGTAGCAGTGAGCTCTGAGTCTTCTCCCCTAAGGGATCTTTTCTGAATAAGTAAAACATTGAGTGACAGGATTAAAGCACAGGTAATCAGTTAACAGTGCAGTTTTATATACTTCTATAGCAAAAAAGAAATTCCAGTGATCTCCCAAGCAAATTTGTACATGTTAGTATCATAAGAAGTCATCTTCCATCCCTCTTTACATTCTGCATCAACTAACATTTATAATTCAAACCATACTTTAACAAAGCCAAAAAGAGAGAGGAGGGAGGGAGAGAGGGAGGTGAGGAGGAAATGAAAATTTGAGTAGCAATAAAAATAAGAGCAGGACTCAAAAGTTAGAAAAGAAGGAGGGAGTCATGGACAATCCTGGTGTTTAGGAATGAACAAAATAATCCCATCCTATTCTGTTTACTTTTCCCTGGCATTTCCTGTTTACATTGTCCTGGCCTTTGGCTAAATAAGGAAACAGCTTTTCCTCCCCACTTTCAGGCATTGTTATTGTTTTAGTATGTTCATTTTTTAATTTGGTTTTTAATGTTGTAAATCACCATGAGACCTTCAGGTATAGGCAGGAAACAAACTGGAAACAAACAAACAAACAAACAAACAATACATTCATTTCCAGATCTCCCTCATCTATATTTTGCATTGTTAAAAAGAGATCCACGACACAGACTTCTTAAGTAAAACATGTTTTTAGAAAGTTATTATTATGCAAATATTCAAGAATATATAATAGATGTAGAATAATTTAATACAAAAAGTAATAATTCAGAATCGATAAAGCTAAGGAGGAAATGCAAACATAAAGTAAACCTGTACAATGTAAGGAAATGTGAAATTTAAATTAGCAGTATAAATTCTGTAAGTTTTAAAATAATGCATTATTATATGAAGTACAGATAATCAAACGGTTCTATCTGAAAAGCTTCATTCCCCCCCCAGTTGCCATAGCCAGAATTGCTCATCTAGTAATGGTTGTGCTAACTGTAATGTTCCTTCCCCCGACTCGTTCTTTTTCTTTTATTCTGGCTTTAAATAACAAACAATTCAAAATTCTTATGCTTTAATTTGAGAGACTTGTGACTCATCCCTGTACCTACACCCTTGACATATTATCAAATCTTTAACTAAACTATTACAAAATACTGTCTGTATCCTTATAAAAAGTAAAGACTGTAATTTGTGCAAGACTATCATACCACTGTAGGATTCAGTGACACATTCAGATCCTCACAACATGTATGATTTGCTATAATAACAATTGCTGACAGATTTCTGGACTCTCATTGGTCTAAGCCACGCCCCCTCAGTTTACTAAACTAACTAATCTGTAGTTAAAACCTCTTTTCCTTCTTACCTTGCCCAGGGGGTCACTACACATCATGAAGTAAGAGAGAAGCAATGGTAGCATCATGGTAATTAAGAAGTAAAAGGACAGAAAAAAGGAAGTTGTGACTATACTAATATTTTAATTTCCAGGAATCTGAAATTGAGGAAATAAGAAGAAGCAAGTGACATGAAATGTAGCTGATCACAGATACAAATTATTACCACTGTCGCTTCCATGTGGAATGATAGCAGCCATGGTGCAAATTACCAGAGGTGATTTCCACCCAGCATGATTTAGCACAGGACAGAGAATGCCCAACATCTGGAGCCACTTCCTGTTTATCACTAGACTGTGCTGGGTGGAAACTTTCATTCCACAGCTTCTAGGAGACTGGGGATGTGAGATGCTGGCCATGGGAACAGAAGAAGAGTTGGCTTTTATACCCTGCTTTTCTCACCTATTTAAGGGGACTCAAAGTGTCTGACAAAGCTTTCTGTTCTTCTCCCCACAACAGAACACACTGTGAAGCATGACTAGCCCAAGGACACCCAGCTGGCTTCATGGAGGAATGCAAAGTTAAACCCAGTATTCCCAGATAAAAGACTGCCCCCCTAACCACTAGACCAAACTGGCCCACTAGACCAAATAGCCTAAGATTACATCCACAGTGCCCCCCCAACTAGGATGACCAGCGTCCAGCAACAAGGTACTGCTGCAATGCATGTTGGGGAGGAGGAGCCCACAGAAATGAGGTTCTGAAGAGGCCCTCTGTACAAGTGGAACCTTTTTGTGGGCAGAATATCAACAGAAGCCACCTTACATAAACCATGATCACATCTGGCTTATCTAGGTTGTCCCCTTAAGAAGTTGAACTAAAACTAATCCTGTTCACACCCAATCCCCAATAATCAGTCTTCATTTCATCCTTAATTCGGTCTGCTATGCTCACACCTTTTATGTTATCTCCCCAAATCTCCTTTACATGACCTTAGTTCTCCACCCCTATTGATTACATCAACATCACCTGCATTCTGATAGTATAAAGTTCTGTCAATCAATAGTGGCAACAGGGTGTCTTTGGAGCTGTGTAGCGCTGAGGGCAAACTTGATGCTAACACAACAGGGTACTGTTGGGGTGAGGGGACTGTGCCCCCAAACAGATGCAGCTAAGACATAGCCCAGTCAGGATGCACCTCCACCTCTGCAGCCACTCTGTTAGAAAAAGGAGAGCCTATAATCTGCCCTTTCCCCTCAAGCTGCTGAAGAAATTTCACTAGTCCCTTTCACTGCAATGAAACCTTGTTTTCCTTGCAGATTGCTGAAGGAAAGTAGAAGCTACATTGTACTTAGAACTGTATAATTTTTACTCTTGCTCCACATGTTCCCCTCCCCCTCCCAACAGTGCTTCTCTGACCATTTAATTTTTAAATCCCTCAGTGTTCTTCGCACATTATCAGTCCAATACAAAATAGATTTCTATTTTTAAAAAATGATGGACAGAGTCTGCAAGCTTGCGATTGGAACAAAGGGGAATTGGGGGTGCAGGAAGGGAGAAGGGACCATCCTAGGAATGGTGACAGAAGTGGAAAAGGATGCAGGAAAGGGGCATCTTGTGTGTTGCCACCCACAGCCAGGTTTTGGGCAGGAGGGAAGGCTGGATCCACCCCTCCCAGGGCAGTTCAGCCTCCTCTAGCCCGGTTCTGTGCTCACACAGGGGAAGTGAAAACGGGCTGACTCCCCAAGATGGCTTGAGTGCTCTGTGAAAGTGGACTCTAAAGAAGCCAGCTTGAGGAGGGACAGCCAATTCCCAAGATGATCTCAGAAAAAAAAATCTGAGCAAGGTGACAAGAAGATGGCTGGAAACCGTCTTGAACTGCGGGTGTGATCATGGCCACAAACAATGATGGGAGTTCATCACCTCAATGCTAGAAAGGGGTGGTCTCGAACTGTTTTACCTCACTTTTGCAAGAAGCCTTTTTTTTGGTTTTTGGAATAGAAGGCAGCAAAACTACAGGTCACCTATTTTATGACATGTTGGCGGAGCCTCTCTAATTTGTAAAGGGTAACTGACAAACATCATAATAGTTTGATGGAGAAAAATGCAGAATCAATATGTCTGATACAGGCTTCACTTTCTACTATTTTCAGGGTTTCTGCAGCTTTTCCTTAGCCCTTTTCGTCCATTGAGCTCACCACTGTGCAGGATGGAAATCTGAATTATGGGGCAGACACTTTCCAAATGCAGCATAATATCTGGGGAATAGAAACGGCTCCAGATACTATTTTCCACTCCTCTGGGTGCACTGTGGAGAAGTGCCATAAAAATATAATGTCCTGAAGTAGCCTCTTGAGCTTCTCTGTGTGCTGTTCAGCATCCCTCCCAAAAGCTGAACTTTTTTTTTTTTTACTGTCTTGTACATATAATATCTGGATTTATTAGCAGTGGCAGCTGTGGGCAGAGAAATTACAAGCAAAAGAGGTGGAGCAGGTGGCTATGGAGCTTAAATTTAACAATTAATTCATATAGCAAGTGGTAATTTATGGGAAGCCATCTGTGAATCCTTAAATGGTCACTGCACATCTATAGAGAGTGGAGGAAAACTGATAATAGAAAATACATTTGCTTTAAAAAGTAGTTAATATGCCTTTGGGGGGATTGACAGAGTGGGTGGAAAGCACTTCCAGGCTCCATAGAATGGTTGGAATATACACAACCAAACTTTTCACAAAATTAAGGAAGCATGGTGTCAAACCCATAAAATGTCTGATTTTTTGAGGAGTACGTTACTCATCTAGATGAAGTTAGTAAAGATGCAAGTGGAAAGCATAAATGCTATCCTTCACCTTCACTGAATGCCTAAGGGCTCCTCTACATCTAGGTTTTGATCCAGCTTCAGTCTACCTTCAAGGTGAGAGAACTCATCAAGTGACTAGTCATTTTCTTTCCACATTATGTAACACCAAAATGGAATTTCTGAATTAGATAATACTGAAAGGCAGCAGCATGCCACTTTACTAATGTGTTTTCTCACTCTGAAAGTGGACTGACCCTCTATTAAATCTTAGGTGTAAATGGGTCCTAGGTGCACGGTGGAGGATCTTGACTGGCTTCTTGAGCGGAAGGTGGGAGAGAACATATCTTGGGTGATTTTGATTCTGGCAGTGGCCTTTACACGTGAGAGGTGGTGGGCTGTTTTAAAAGCCACCAGGAACACTATATTGTGCTATACTACTAGTGGTACTTGTGGGAAGGGAAAGAGAGGAAGATGTCAGAGACTTTAAAATCCCATTCTCGTGACCACGTTGGCATATGTGAGATGAGATAACCTTGGAATGGAAACTATGGTTTCAAATCTCTAGTTTAGATGTGATTATATTTTTACATTTTATTTATTTTGTCTTGTTGACCACCCTGGGACTGTAGGGCAGTGTAGAAGTCTTGCATAAGTACAAATATAAAACATCTGAAAGAAATTAATAATTAAATAATTTGGTTTACCATTTTTGAACCTGCCAGGTTCTTCTGGGAACAGAAGTTTGATCTGAAGCCATTAGCATGTGATGCCATGCATTTTAAAATACTTGCTGACTCCCTGCGGAATATCAACACTTTGCTAAAGGAAAAAAGAGCAGGCCAGTCACTCCTGGGCCACAGTTCAGCTGGAAACTTTAAACAATACTAGATTTAATACACAAAATTCAGATGGAAGCTAACCAGAAAAGGAACGAAAGCCTAACATTCTTCATGCAAGCTGCAAGCATGCTTTGTGCATTCACAGAGGCATTTCTATGAGACTCATCTATTAACAAGAGAAATGAGCCAGCCAAAACACTATTTGCATGAGCTCATTCATTCAAACTCTGAGCAGCTGTTGTGCTCATCTCTTTTATCCTTTTTTATCTGATACTTCTGAGCATTCATAAGTTTCTTTTGATTCCACATGGATGTTTGGAGAACATCTGGTCCAAAGCACTCTTGGGCACAAAGGAAGGTTTTTTGCTGTTACTTGGCTATTTTTGTAGTAAAAACTGTATTATTCATGTAATAATTGTAGGCATCACATGGTAGCATCAGACTACTGGGTGCTAATTTCCTTTCAGAGTCTTTGTTGAGGGACTTTTCTAGAAGTATTTCAATTACCAAGTGATATGTATGAAAAAGCTCTTAACCCAGGAGTATCTCCTATGTGGGCATTTAGATGTTGCTAAGCACAACTTCCACCGTGCTTTACTGTCCTATCTTTGGCTAACTTTAGTGGTTTATTATACTTATGTCCACCTTTATTTGACCTGCCCATGATCCTAAAGAAGTGCAGGCACACAGGAACAACTCCCATCTCCAAAAAGAAACAAAGGACTCTACAGAGTATGGACTTAAAGGCACAATGTCAATATACCATGTTCCCCATTGACCATTCTGACTGAAGCTCATAGACTTCATATTTCAACATACAGATGGCCACATCTTAATAAGGTGAGCTTTATTTTTTTCAGACCAGGACTATTTTTCCCAGAGCTTGTGTTTTGGGTTCTGTTGGCTCTATTTGTTATCTCAGCCTAAAAATTCAGTTAAGCTTCAGTTACAGTAGCCCATCAAACACCAGTCAAAGACCAATGTTTTGTAAATGCTGGAATATCTTGTCTATAAGAATATTGGATATTGAAATATCACAAATATCACAGATCTTCTCACTTGGTGGTTCAGAACACACAAATTGGCTCCAGGAATGTCTCTGCCTCTGGAGCCTCTATCCAGAGGGATTGAATTCTGCATTCCTTATCTTGAAAATTGGAACTGCTCTTTCCCCTATCTTTTACCTAGATTCCTATTCAGACCCTCCACTCTAGAATTCAAGGATTGTTGTCTCAGCCCAGGATCTCCACTGCCCTGTCCCGGATTCATCCTTTTTCTCCTACCTCCCCTCATACCTGGAATCTTCTTCCTCAACGAATGTGGGCTATTACTTCTTTGTTGTCCTTTAAATCTGACTTAAAGACCATCCTGTTTAAGGAAGCGTTTCCAGACTTTGTGTGATTTACTTTTAATATGTATTGATATTGATCCTGATGTTACTTCCCTTTGTTTTTAATTAGTTTAATTTATTATTTTTGTTTTATTGTTAGATTGTACACCATCGGCAGGTTTTATATTCCATTCCATTCCATTTTTATTTGTATACCGCCTTTCCAAAAACAAAGTTTTGCCCAAGGTGGTTTACAACAAACAGAAAAAAATAATACAAAGAACACAACAAATCAATACAAGTAAAAAATCAATCACAATAAATAATCAATTGCATTAAAGAATACAACAAATCAATACAAGTAAAAATCAATCACAATAAATAATCAATTGCATCAAAGAATACAACAAATCAATACAAATAAGAAATCCCAATCTCAGTAAATAATAGATCATTCTCAGTAAATACAAAGTAATACATCATACATTCAATGAGTACACTAATACATTTAATAAATAATATATTATAAAATTATATATAAATGGTATAATATACTATGAAAATTACATAAAACATTGGGGGAGAGGGAAAAAAGGCAACAATACTGGTTCCTCCTCCTTTCCCCTCTCCAAGCTCAGTCTTATTTCTATCTGCAGCCACCAGCAAGTGCTGGCCGGGATGATCCTCCTTCTTTTATCTAGACTTAATGCCAAGCAGGGTGGGGCTGCACAAGCACACAGCAGTGGGTCTGGCAGTGATGGTTCTTCCACATTCTCTAACCAATTCGGAGTTTGGCCTTTTATCTTGGTGGAAGGAGGCCCAGGTAGCAGATACATGCACAGCACAACCCCAGCAGATATTTCTTACTGATGCGATTATTTCCTTGTACAGCACTGAGTACATGTACAGTGCTTTAGAAATAAACTATAATGATATAATAATAATGATAATTCCAAAATAGTAGTTCCTTAAAGAACGAGTTTGAAGCAGTCATGCCGCAAGGCCCAAACAAAAACAGAGCTTCTGTTATGAAGGCGACGTAATAGTAGTACCTGAATGGAAAGTCCAAAAATAAAACAGATAGAAATGGAAAGGTGTGACCTGAAGATGGACTGAAGACGGTCCTAAAAGAAGGTATGACCATGCTCATGGAGGGGTTTGGCACCAGAGGTTTGGGCAAAACTGCCCTTCCAGTGATACAAGGCTGTACTTCATTGCTTTGAAGCCATGTTATTAATCTACGACAACCTATTGTTGCTTTAATTATTTAATCGGAATATGTTTTCCTTTTATTTAGATTGCTTTTTCTCACTTGGGTGGTAACTCCAAAGTAAGTCTTTAAAAGAAATAAACAATTTACTTCTCACACTTTTCAGTAGCTTTGCAAGAAAACTAGTTTTTACAGGTTTTACCCTGATGTTATAAGCAACTGAACCCATTCAGAAACTGATTCCCAGTAGTGACAGTTTTATAAAACATGAATTCCTAAAGCTTTGCTTTTGATGTTTCACTATTCCCATCTTTCTCTTCATCCTTCCAATAAAGCAGAATAGAAGACAAGCAGCAATTTGAATCTGGAATGTAAAATGGTATCTTGAATTTCACTCCTATCGCAGAGATGGAAGGCAAGACTAAGGCTGAGAAAACAATGGGTTGTCATCTGCTTGCCCTCAATAAGTAAATGTTAAACTTTTGCTGAAACTTTGACCTTGTCGTGAATTTAAGATCACTGAAACTATCACACTAAAGTAATGATATTCTATTCAGTTTGTTGCTTGGAATCTTTGACTGCCATGCCTCTTCTGTGTTGTCCTTTGAGATTTCTTTCTTTCTTTTTTTTGAGCGGTACCAGAATTGTTTTCCTTTTTTTAAAAAAAACATAACAAATATGATAAATATAACAAATTTCAGAAATAACCATAATAAGACAATAACAACTAAGAAACAGTGCACTCAGGAAACACTGGATTGACTTGTGATATTCATTCCTAACCAATATTTTAGTGGATTGTAACTTGGAATGGTTATATTTCTGTCTCTAGGGATAAAATTTATGAAATTTGTACTGTGTAAAAAGATGGTACATCATTAAGGCCTTTCATTTTTCTTAATTGGTATTCAATACAATCTAGTGTTGCCGTATTCCACATAATGGTATACCAACCTTCAATTCTTTGAGATTTCTAATTATTTTCTTATTTGATTATGTAGCTTTTTAAACATACAGGTTGAAACTACCTTCAGAACTCTTCCTTTGCCTTAAAATCTTTATCTAGAGATACAGTGTCTCATTGATTTAATTGTCTCAATAAGTTTCTGATATGTCTATTAGTTTTAATGTTTTTTTGCATACCAGATATTCCAACAAACCTGTGCTAGCTCTTTGAGATTCAACTTTTTTTTCCCCGATATAAACCCATCTATATATTTTCTGTATACCTTAACTACCCTTTTGGGTGTTGCATGTGGTTTCAGGGCCACATGTTTTAACAGTCTGTTTTACTTGTATTTATTGTAAGGTGGGAAATGAATGAATGAATCTCAGAATTTTATATTTGTTGCTTAAGAAATATGTCAGGCCATGTCTACATATTAAAGTGGAGGTAGAAGCTTACTGAACATATGGGAGAGATGCCATGATCACTGCTTAAAGGGACACCTCTTTGTTTCCAATGGCTGCCTATACAGGGGCACTGAATACACCTGTTTTTTCAGATCTATCAACATCCCAGGGGTGATGAGATCAGTCCAGGAAGGCATGTGGAAAGGCACGTGACTTTCTGGTAGGGTCTAACAGAGGGACGCATTTTGGTGGTGCACTGAATTGTGCTGCCAGAGTGCATCCCCAAGTCTGCCTTGTAGCCAGGAAGCATGCAAGGCAAAGGACAGGATTTTAGTGAAAGGGGGGACAGTTGCCATCACAGCATTAGCGGTGGGGACAGCAAAGCCCCGCCCACTAATGCTGCGATGGTAACCGCAAGTGTCCCCATGCCCCCTTTATAACCCGCTCTTGCACTGTAATTCGGAGTGAGTGCTGTTTTTTTTTAATTTCAAATTAGAAGGTTTTATTCCGCTGTAAGCTCGAATTAGGGCTTTGCATATGGACGATTGCGAGGTGAAATAGCTTTCGCCACTCCTTCTTCTTGCCATGCGGGCGAGCCCTTTGAGGCTCCAGTATCATCTCCATCCAAATGACTTCTGTCTTAAAGACTCCCAGCTCTGAAGGTGAGACCTTGAAGGTAATATCATCACCTTTTGTTATGCATGGTATACAATGCATGACAGGACCTAAACGTAGTACAATCATCTTCCAGTCAGGACCCTTAGATTATGAAATGGCCGTTTCCCAGACATACTTGCCCAATACACCTTTCCTTTTTGTGCCCAATACACCTTTCTACCCAACGTTTTTGCTTTTAAGAAATCCCTTCCTCAGGTTCAGTTTTATTGGATTTTATCCTTTTATCTGTTTCATTAAGCTTAATTTTATTTTTAATGTTTTCTCTGTTTTAATTTGTTCATCATTGCACTGTTATTACTCTGAAACTGCTTGGGGAAAGACATTTTATAGATATAACAAATAAAACTTTGTTTTCTTCCTCTGAACATTGTACTCTATCTTCTTAACTTAAGGAGAGCTCTGAAGAACTCAAAACTTCTTAACTACTTTGAATTTTTAAAGAATGTTGACTCCAATGGAGCTGCTAATTTAACTAGAATGGATGCCCAGATATGTCCTCCAGGCTGGGGAGACAGGTGGGATATCCCTTAAGGCCATTTGCAGGGATTCAAGAGCAAGTGAAGGTTTTGCCTTTGTCTCCTTCTTGAGATGCCCATAAGCATTTGGTGGCCCAGGATGTGGCCCAATTGAGCAGGACTTCTGTTATGTTCTTATGTTTTTAAATGTGGCTGTGGTCATATTGTATGGACTTTTCTTTGTTTGTTTGGAGGGATAACATCCTTAGATGGATTTCCATTTCTTTTCTGGACTTTTGTTTTTTGATTTAGATTATTATGTATTTGGATAATCACAGCATTGAGGCCATTTCAGTTCATTAATCCATAGGATCCCCTCCCTGGTCACCCCTGGACCATTGAGGGGCTGAATTGTACTTTTGTGAGTAGATAAAGGGAGGATATCCCATTTCCTTTCATACAGTGTTTCTGGGCATTCTTGAGGGGTTTAACTATTGCCTTCCACTTCTTCCAAACAGCCATCATTTTTGTTGTTGTTGTTGTTGTTGTTGTTGTTGTTGTTACAGGCTGTCATCACATCTAAGGTTTAATCCAATAGTTTTCTTTTCACATTATCTATCCCAAAGGTGAATTTTCTGAATTATTTAACACTGAAAGAAAACAGCTTGTCACTTTGCTAATGTATTCCCTCACTCTGAAAGTGGACTGAAGCTGGATTAAACCTTAAGGGTGACCACAGCCTTAATGTTAGGGGTGTAGTTGAGGGACATGCAGGAACTGCTTTGGGGCTGATAAGTCTGTATGTGTTGGTGAGAGTATTATCCCCATAGGAACAAAAATCAAATATTGGTTGCGCTGTTTAGCTGCAGCATAAACAGACCTTGCCCCAATTAGCTTCCTTTTCCCTTTATTTTGTAAATTTCCCTCTTCTATTTCTAGATTTCCCTCTTCAGCCACTGCGGGGAGGCTATCCTGCCTGATACAGTGATGCCTTGACTACATCCTTACAACCTCAGGCTTGCCCTATACCATACCCATGACTCCGGAAAAGGATACCTTGGCTCCAACTGCTGCTGCTGATAAACAGGGCTTGTTGCTCTGAAGAAATACAATGAGGTTTCCAGAGTGAGTGAGGGAGGGAAGGTTGTGCCCTCCTCTGATAAGCCAAAATGTGATAGATGGAACTGTGTCCAACCACAGAAGGGAGAGGAGGAGGAGAATGGCTGGGGTGAGTTGAAAAAGTACCCTTTTACCAGACTGAGGCTGGGGACACTGAAACATGTGGACAAAGCAAGATGGTCTCAGCGAACAGTATATCATTAAGGATGTGAACTTACCAAAAGTCCTCCCCTTGCACCCTAAAACTGATTTTGTTGTTATTGGGACTTGACTGTAGCCTGTATGTGCCTTTCTGCCCTGACTGTTAAAGATCCTGTCCTGCTAATCCAGATCTTGCCCTCTGTTCCACAACTGGAATGGATTGCCCTTAATCATGGACAGTGCCAACTACACTACTACACTGCTCCTCTGTGGCCCTGGACTTTGCATGAGCTTCAGTATGGGACTCCACAAGCTCCTGGCCTTGGAACCCCTGGGAAATGCACTTCAGCAGTGCAATAAGCCATAGTGCTGCTGACATAACTCCCCCTGTAAACTAGGACATGGGTGTGTGCACCTTCTGCATGCCTCTGTGTTCTCGATTGCCCCTTCTAGTGCAATATCAAGATCTTGTAGGAATTCAAATCAGGGGCCTCCAAATCTTGTATGAACAAAGTGTACTAGCAATGGGTGGGGCCTCTCATATTATGCACTAACATGCAGAAGGGAGGCCCTTAGAGCACGAGCAAATGCAAAAAGTCCCTGTGGCTTTGTGATGGCTCAAAGTATCTATGGGACTATTTTACTATTAGAATTATACAGGTTCACATCAAAAATATTTCACAGTAAGAAGTATACTTAGCTGTTAGAGAAAGAGAACCTTTATGTGTCCAGGAAATTACCTGAGAGTATGTTAGCCTGGGCAGAGGCTCAGAACACACACATAGAAAAAGTTCATTTAGGGCTGAAATTCCCTCCTTCCTCGTTTCTATCTTTTTGATCACAGCCTTCATTATTCCCATTGGCCCTTGGGTGTAGATCAAAGGGATGCTAACACCACTTTCAAGCTGAGCAGAGAAAATTGCAACTGGAGCAGCTACTAGCTTCATTAGAAAGAATTATAAGGTTCCCATGGAGAGAAAATGAGTCATTTTCAAAACCATATCAGGACATTACAATGCTTCTTCCCTGGAAAAGTATTTCTGTAGTCCTGGCATCACGGCTTATTTTCAGTGCTGCAAGCTCAGGGTAACATAATCTTTTGTTTTGTTTTAGGAGGAGAAGGAAACAGCAGAAACTTACCTATCTCTTTTTATAAAAATATACACCCTGAATTTTCAGCACTTATCATCACAGTATCTGCCAAGAGACCTCTGTGTTTTTTCTCTTTTTTCTTGATTCTGGAGCCTGGATCTTGATTCTGGATCATATTCTGGTGGCATATTTTAACTTTCTGAATTCCTAGTCTTTCCTCTGGATTGAAGAAAGCACAGGTATGTGAACTGAAGAAAGTACAGATATGAGGGAAATTGTGAACAAGATACGATATATAGTAGGGAAGTATTTTGGGTGACCAAGGCTTTATGGAGAACAAGGGATGAAGACAGCCGTGTCATTATTATCTTAAGGCAGTTAGGGAATTAACATACCAGTTTGGTTCAAAAGTGGATAGCATTTCTCAAACAAACAGAAGGTTTCAGGTAGGTTGATTTCTCCCCGGAAGCTGTTTTAGACCTGAGGCCAATTTGCACTTAGGCCTCTAGTCAGCAATTAGTACAGTTCTGGTGAAGAGCTTACGCATGTCCACTAAGTTGCTACAGCCTAGAAGCATGCCCACCCTCAGCACTAATTGCTGGTTAGGTGTAGAACATGATTATGTGCTCCATACCTTTACCAACTTTTACTGCAGGCTTAACCTGCAGTGTCTCGTAGCGCGACCATTTGCACATCTTTTGCACAGACGTGACCACGTTGCTGGTGTTGATCAATTGCCAGTGTCTTGTGCAGGTGCAGCCATGTTGCTGGCCACTGCCATGATCGGGCAGGTCCCTGTGGGCTGGCACTGCAGCGGCAAGCTGGCCGGGGATGGATCCAGGGAGTGTTGGGCCACGTCGCCCCATGTCACCAGGCTCCGCCCTGTACCTCTGCATTGGCCTGCTGGGGCATCACAGAATGTGTGACATGGCTGGTAGTGGCTGATCGAGGCAGCAAGGAGGTGGGCTATTCAACGGATGACCATTCACATTTCTAGCCAGTGAGGGACGTTTTGTGGAAGCGTTTTTACTGGCAAATGCAAATGGTCCTCCTGTCCCTGAAGTTCACCGGCCCTAGTTCAGACTAAGGAGGTAAGTGCAGAAAGGCCTCTGGTCAGACTATTCATCTATGTTGCCCTGGATTGTCTCAGCTGAGGCTGCTCACCTAAGAGACTGATTAAAGTGCCTTTACTGCATGCTGGAGGTGAAGCAACAGTTTGCCCCTCCCCCACTCATGAACATTCTAGAACAAGTGGATTAAAAATGGGATGAAAACACAGGGCTAAGTGCTACTCCCTGTAAGGGCTTTTGAGAAACAATTTTGTTCAATTGCCCTTTCTGAAGTGAGATTTATTCTAGACTATATGCTGGAATAAGGACCTGCCATCCTCATGCTACTGCAACCTAGAACAGGCTCTGGTGGGGTTTGCCATAGTTTGTACCAGCATGCAGATGGCAGGTCCCCATTCTAGGATCTAATCCAGAATTCGGTCTAATGCAGAACGGCCCAGTGTATGAAGAGCAGTGCTTTCTACAGAGTTTCTTGAAATGGCCTTTAATACTTTAGTCTGTTGCCTTTCCCCCTTCACTGATGATACATTGGCATAGCAAGCTTTGGAATGGTTGCTGTTTCCAGTTTACACTTCAGGGTTTTAAATTGTTTCTATTATTTTCAGGGCATTGTTTTTTAAATGCAACACACCCCATAGCTATAAGTATGGATGGACTATTAATTCAAATCGATATATAAGATGCTAGAAGTAGACCTGGAACTCAGTGGCTGCTGTAGAACCTTTTTGTACTAGCTCTGGTGGGGCAACTGGATGTTGCTCCCACATGGAGCAAATGTCCTGTGCTGGGCTGCTTCTGTCCCCATATGCATTGTGAGGAGCTGCTTCTATCCCAGAAGCCTCTCTGCATCTGCTGGAGCGTGCCCTGCAAATATAGCTGTACAGAACAAAAAATGTGTTCTACAGCTCTCCTAGCTGCAGGATAGGATGGCCTGGCTTTGCGCCATTCACACCTCTTCTGGGTGAACAGAGCTTGGGGTGGGGCAG
Source organism: Aspidoscelis tigris stejnegeri (assembly GCA_023333525.1). Taxonomy (NCBI): domain Eukaryota; kingdom Metazoa; phylum Chordata; class Lepidosauria; order Squamata; family Teiidae; genus Aspidoscelis; species Aspidoscelis tigris. Next base: position 246,335,644 of record JALMGA010000001.1, on the reverse strand, counting down.
TGCAGCAACAGTTGTGTGCCGTGTTGCCTGATCACTGCAACAATGGCACCACACATACCCATTGCCATGGCAATGTGATCCAGGCAATCACACTTGCCCAGCATTTCGGGAAGTGCAGACATCCAACGCATCCTAGTACTTTGCCAGCCTTCGCACCAGACAAAGATGCAAAAAGTCTTATAGTGCAATGACGCTATCCCATTCGTTTAAGAATGTTTATCTATCTTGGTTCCCTGAGCATTATTTTAACAGAGCATCACTCTAATACCAGTAGTAGTAGAAAAATTTATTTGACTAGTCGTGTGACCATTTCCAAGTACAATACAGTTAAAACAATAAAACAGAGGTCACCTGTATGCAGTCAGGGTTCTACATTCAGGAGATGGGTTCTTTTCTTAATAGCTTTTAAAATGAAAAGACTAAATCCCACTAAAATAGATCTTTCATGTCCTTGTAGAAGTGCCATAAGCTCAATTTTGTTGTGAGACTGGAGCTCAGATACTAGTGGGTGTAACAACCTATGCCGAAGTTCCGTATAAGCAGAGCAATCAAAAAGAACATGTTCCATATCTTCAACTGATTGATCACCCCAGACACAGTCTTCACATCTTGGCATGTTATAATAATGGCCAGTATGCATCATGAGGCCAAGTTGGTCAAATCTGGCCCTAGTAAACAGTCTTCTTAGAGGTAGCGGGATCGGAACAGTCAGATATTTTTCCATCTTAGTATTCCCTTTGTGGGTGGATAAAAACTTTGTGGCAGTCGACCTGGCTATGCTTGCTAGGTCTAATTGAGAGTGTATATCATGTATACGTTGTCTGAGGACTTGTTTGGCCCTAGGACCTAAGTCATTTAGAAATTGCAGTGGTGGGCCCATAGTGGCCAATTCATTATTTAGGTCCAGTATCCATGATGATTTGTATTGACGCTGTGCTTGTTCTTCAAGACATAGGCGTGGGAGCCTTATAGGATTCATCTATTTTATTTTACTCCAATAATTAAATTTTCTCTGTAAAATAAGACTTTTACTGAGTACATACCCAGCTCGGCCCTAACTGCGGCAGACAAAGTTATTTTGTAATATCAGTATAGTATAATGGTTAGAGCATTGGGCTGGGACTTGGGAATCCCTATGTTGAAACCACCCTTCATCCATGGAAGTTCAGTTAGAACAGTCCTTGCCTGTCAGCCTAACCTGCTTCATACATTTATAGTAAGAATAACATGTAGGTGCAGGAAATAAGCTTATGACCTTGAGCACTTAGGGATAAACACAAGATATAGACACACGGGCAAAAATAAACAAGTGCATCAACTTGGAATGGGAATATACAAGATGGCTGCCACAGAATGCTGGGAAGAATTCTTTTCTCTTGTAACGTATTTAAAGTTTTCTGTCTGTGTTGTTCATGTATACTATATCTGAGATTCTCTTGTTTCTCAAGGGGAAGAAAGTATCTGAATGTGTGGACTATTTTACTATTTCATTTCATTTATAAAAGTCCCAGGGTTTATCCCCATGGAAGCCAGTTGCTTCACTTGTGACGTGTGTTATAAAAATTCATGTTGTAACTCACAATAAAGCATCTCCATGTGGTTTGGGGCGATCAGATTCAAATCATACATGCCTGGCCCCATGCAAGCCGTAGTGTGAACCCACATCTTTTTCTCCCCACCCACCCTCTCCCCTGATAGGAAGCCGGACTGACATCACCATAACCCATCCCGCCCACTGCAGCGATGACAGGCAAACAGCTGCAGCGATGACAGGTAAACACCTCAGTTGCACCTCCACGAACACAAAGATCATTCCTTTCCTTGGCCGCCACAGTCAAAAGCATAACCAAAAGCTAGTTAAAAGCATAACTAAAAGCAGATCAGTCCTTTTCCTTGGCTGCCACAGGTTAGCAGAGGTGCGCACGTCCGCATGACAGTGGGCATGACAGCGGGCACCCCCCACTTGCAACCGACTCAAAACTTTCTCCCAATTCAGGTCCCAGACTTGCTATCAGGAAAGGGTGTGTGTGTGTAATAACTGTAGCCGTTTATTTAAAGAAATCCCCAAGCAGCTGCTGATCGCAGCATGCAGGGCAGGAACCCTGCCCGCTAATACTGCAGCTGTCAATCTACACCCCAAATAACCCGGGAGCGTCCGCATGACCCCAGGACAATACATGCTAGCCCCCTATTTCAGAAGGAGCACACTTCCTAAGTGTTTTTTTTTTGACATGCATTGTCTTGCGTGTAGCCCGTATTAGGGCTTTGCATGGAGACGCTCCCAAGACGACCTCAGAATAATTTTGGAATATTTTCAGCATGGGGACAAGCCCCCACAGTTATAGTATGATCCTGGATACCTTTCTCACCAAAATTTCAAATGTTGGGTATCAGAGCAATTATGCTGTGAGTGATTTCAGGATGCCTGCCTCCTAGTGGCTGGAACTGAGTTAACCAGTTAAGACATTTCCCTTAGTACTTTGTGCTACTCATTCAGAAAAATAAGGAATCTTTCTGAATGGACTGAGTAATCATTTCCCCTCCCTTTCCTCTCTTCTACCATTGACTGAAACAACCCAGTCTGGTGGCAGGGAGTGTTTGTTTGGGCCTCATAGACTGAGCTTAATGCAGCTATGAGCCAGTAGTAACATCTGCAGGCTCTGCAGGCTTATATGGACTGTTTGTGGTGGTGGGGTTCCCACCAAATCCATGCCACTTTAGGAAGCCACTTTGGAGAAAGCAAGGGAGAGGGTCATTCCCTTTGTCCAGAACCTTAGGGAGCTGTGGGAGGCTTCAGGTGAGTGGTGAGAGTTTTATACTGATTAAAGTATATCAAATCATGCATGGTATAGAAAAGCTGGAAAGAGAACATTTATTTTCTCTATCACAAAACACCAGAACCAGGGGGCTATGGGTAGGAGAGTCAGATCAGACAAGGGGAAGTGTTTCTTCACCCATAGGGTCATCAGTCTATGGAATTTGCTGCCAGAGGAGGTGGTAACATCAACCACCCTAGATGGCTTTAAGGAAGGGTTAGACAAATTTATGGATGACAGATGTATTGGTGGCTACTAGAGTAGATATCTAAGTAGATCTTTCAGGCTGGGGGGGGGGCAAGCAGGATGGCTCTAAGGTCATTTGCTGGGATTCAAGAGCAGGAGAAGGTTTGCTCTTGTCTCTGCTTGAGATGCCCATGAGCATTTGGCAGGCCACTGTGCGAGACAGGATGCTGGACTAGATGAACTGTGACCTGATCCAGTATGGCTTCACTTATGTTCTTAATTTTCTTTTAGCTTATTTATAGTGTCTGTATTGAGGACTGGGAATAACATGCCAAGGCAAGGAAGGAGGGGTATACTGTCAGCCCCATTTTTCTCTGTTTCCCACTCTTACCCCTCTCTGCTTGCATTTCTCACAGATCCAATGTTTCCACTTGTTCCTGCATAGATAAGGGCCTGCTGTTGAAATAAAGTGAGGAACATGCAGTGAAGCAGGAGGATCTACAGCTATCATGCAAGTGACATAATCCCCACTGTGAGTTTGACTGAAAATGGATTAGAGCACATTATTATGCCCACCATGTACCATGCATCTCTCTTCCATCTGAGTCAGGGAAAGTAGTTCAGGTGCTTGAATGCTGCCTGGAGGCAGTAATTGAAACTGACTCCAGGGAAGATGAAGGTATGGTGTATCATGAGGTCCTGATGCCAGGAAGCTAGGGGACACTTGATTGTAGTTGAGATTGTTTTGCTCAAACAAAACAGGTGTGTGGTCTAGGAGAGCTTCTAAATCTATAGCTGTCATCCGAAACTCAAGCGGCAGCGGTAGAAAGGAGTCTTCACTTTGTTTCTGACTGGTTCACTAACTTGGGGCTTTCCTGAATAGAGACAACTTGACCATGGCGATCCATGCTCTGGTAACCTTCAGACGAGACTACTGCAATGTGCTATACATCAGTCTACCTTTGAAAATAGTCTGGAAGCTGGACCTAATGCAGAATGCTGCAACTTGACTGCTGATGAGAGTTTCTGGATCAATTCATGTTACAACAGTCTTGAAAGATCTGCAGTGATCCCCATTCAAAGTTTTAGTGTTACTATATAAACCACTAAATGGCTTTGGCCCTAAATATGTGGAGTAGCACCTTCTCCCATGTAGATCTGCAATGCATTAAGATCATGAGGGGAGCCCTTTCTTGTAGTTTCACCACCTTCAGAGAAGTGAGGGGTGGTGTCATGCAATAGGGCTTTCCTTGTGATGAGTCACAGGCTTGAAACAACCAGTGGGGGCATATACTTTCAATACCTGAGGCCAATTCACATCACAGCCCATAGTGCATTATTAGGGAACTTCTGGGGAAGGGCATCTTCACTTGGAAGAGGCTACTACAGCCTCCACGCACCCCTGCCATCCCAGAAGTTCCCTAATCATGTACTACCTGTGGAGCATGAAATTGTGTTCCACATCATCCTCAATCACTTACCTACTGCAGCCAGCCGGGGAGCATTTGCACTTCTGCTGGATGAAAGGGTCAACAGGGCTGCCACGCAAGCATGCTGGCAGTTCTGCTGCCCTCCTGAAGTGACTGCCAATTGCACAGAGTGTCAGCATTGTCATGGCGACAGCACTGACGCATGCACAGTTGTGCAGGGTGCCGCAGCCAAAATGATGGCGCCCTGAAGAGGAGTGGCCTGCGAGCAGAGCGACACATCGCCCTGGCTGGCTGTGCAACTACCACATCAGATCAGAGGGTCCAAAAAGGTAAGTGATCGTGCAGAGGGGGAGGGTGTGACCCCCCTGGGTGCTGGTGGACACCTAGGGGGCCCTGGCAGCTGGCGCAGCCTGATCCAGGCTGATCCAGCTCCAGCACACCGGGGCGAGACCAGACTGTCCCAGGACGGGATGGGACCAGCCTGTCTGCCCAGTGGCCCAATGGCAGCAGGCCCAATGGCAGCAGGCTTCGGAGGCCCACACCAGCCTTTTTGGGCTAGGACATGCAGGGGCGGATTCCCCATTTGCACGTAGGCTGGTAAGGGATGCGTGGGAACGTGTGCTTTCCTGCCTAGGTTTGAATGGGGAATCCGTCCCCACATGTCCTAGCCTTCCTGCACTACAACTGTTCAGCTGTAGTGCGAAAAGGCCTCTGGAGTCTGAGTTGTGACAACACATAACTATTCTTAAGACTCACGAGGAGGAAAGCAGTGACTGCCAATCACTAGAAAAAGCTTATAGTATGTAGAACTTCCATTTCCTTTGTTGTTGTTCAGTATCACCAAGTAGTGGCCAACTCCTAATTGACTGTATGGGCACCTCCATGGACACCTCTCTGTGGTTTTCTTGGCAGAGATACAGAAGTACTTTGCCGTTTCCTACTTCTCAACCATCAGTCCTCTGCTTTTCTGGCAGTTTGCTCTACCACTGAGCTCTCTCACAATAGTGTGAAACACAACTGTTTAGTTAAAGAGGGTCCAAGAAACTCAGTGCCTTGATGTTAACTGCTAAGCCTTTTTGAAGTTCAGTAAAGGAATGTTTTTAAAAATTTAGGAAATGCAGAGTGCCATTATAATATTGCACCAAATGCACTTGCTTGTTATGCATTAAGCTGTAAACTTGGAAGGCACCATTGCTTCACATTGTCCTTGTTTTGCAAATTCCAGGGTCACGTTTTTTCCTTAGTTTGAACTTTTCTTTCTCCTGACTCAGCTGTGTGCCGAGCATTAAATTGTTAACTTTCTACATAGTGAGGGGTGGGGGGGGGGGGGAGGAAGGATAGAGGGATTGAAAAATACTAGAGCTAGACTTATTAGTCTAAGTACTACAGAGAAACACCAGGAAAGACATTTTTCTTTACTTGCAGAACTGGGAAGCAAGCTATCTGACACCAATTTATTAGCGAGGAGCAGGCAGGTTTGGACTGATTCCAGTTCTTCATATTGTCCTCTCTGACCCATTAATTCAATTATTTGAAAGGCAAAGAAGGTTTTGTGCTGCCATATTGATTGGAAGAGGGCTTCTGATTCTATAAAATACAAAGAGTTTGGATAAAGCTTAAAAATCTGAACATTGATTTAAGATTTTACTTCATCCTGTGGATTGTTTATTGCCATAATCTACTGCAGGTCAGATCAAAGACTAATGGAGGATATATTGATTGTTTTTTCTGTTTTAAGAAGCCCTGCAGATGATGCTTTTTAGCACTGTTCCTTTTAAACTTATTTCTTAATGATAGGGTTGACACTTCAACAGGGCCAAAATTATTGGCCTTCCTGAAATGTGAACAACAACATTATCAACAACAATAATAATAGATACTGAGATATATATTGCCATAAATACCAGTGGCCTACACCATTTGTTTCTGGGGATTCTCAAGCAGAAGATGAGGGCAAAATCCTCATCTGCTCTCAACTTCCTGCAAGAGGCACTGTGTTGCAGTGGTTCCACTCCAATCTCCAAGGTCAGTGCGAGAGAATGACTCTGGGAGGGTCACTCACTTATGGCATTCTTAGGGATCAGTGTTATCTTGGAGGTAGTAATTGCCTGGATGGAAACCAATAAATTGAAACTGAATCCAGACAAGATGGCTCTCGTGTCCATGAAGGGTGGAGGCATCTTGCTCTTGATGGTTTCTTTCCTTTGGAAGGGACAGGTGCTTAATTTGGGAGTGCAGTGGACCTATTTCTAGCCATGGCTAGTTCACCAGCTATTGCCCTTTTTACTCAGATACAGTCTGGAGGTAGGGCACACACAGGATGCTCCAGAGCTCACATGAGCTTCAGAGTGGTGTGAGGCAGCACAGGGTCTATCCCTATACAGGCTGTCCAAGTGTGGGCAGCCATGTTCTGGGGCAGCTGGACCATTCCAGCTGGAATGGTTCAGCCCTGCAAATGTGGAAATGGCCTTTGTTTTTACTGCCCTGATATCATGTGTATAAAGCATTGTATCATTCATTCATTCATTCATTCATTCATTCATTCATTCATTCATTCATTCATTCGTTTGTTTGTTTGTTTGTTTGTTCATTTATATCCTGCCCTATTCCTGAAGGTCTCAGGGCAGGTAACAACATCTAAAATCGAATATATTAAAATAATAAGAGCATATATTAAAACAACAGCATATGCAAGTGGTGATTTGCATGCTGAAATTTAAATTATCAGTAAATCCTAGAGAGATGTTTTTATGTTTATATTAAATTTTTCAATAAGGCCTTCCCCTTCTTCTCGTGATATTTCTGAGAACAAGAGCTCAGGTCCGGGAATCTACCCCCAAATCTCTTCTGTCAGGACAGATGCAAAGAATCCATTAGCTTCTCTTCAATTTCCTTTTCACCTCTTTGACTTCATCATCCAAAGGACCAGCGGCTTCCTTGCCAGCTTCGTGAATCACAAGGCCCATGCACACAATTGATCCCCATCTTTGTCTTCAATAAAATGATCTGAACAACTGACTGCCATCAGGTGCTCCCAGTAGCTTCTACATCAGGGAAGTCCAATCTTTTGGTGTCTCTGGGCCACACTGGAAGAAAAGTTGTCTTGTGCTACACATTAAATACACAAATTCTAACAAAAACTGCTGAGCAAAAAAAAAAAAGGTTCATGCATAATTTCGTAATGTTTAAGTAAATTTACCATTTTGTGTTTGGCTGCATTTAAACCCATCATGGAATGCATGTGGCTTGTGGCCTGCAGGTTGGACACCCTTGTTCTGCATTGAGTTACAAGAATATACCTGCTAGTGATATTGCATGTTATATACCTCTTATGCTAACAATACTGAAAAGTTATGACAAGAAAAGAAAGATGGTGTTAAAGGACAAGAGGGTCATTAGGTTGCATCTAAATCAGAGACACTGGGCATTCTGAAACCACTTCTTGGGCCTGGCAGGGAAATAGTACTACCGCTGAGGTGCCCTTCGCATAGAGGGTCAGTTTCAGCTTCACTCACCCCTCTGCCATTGTGTAGACAGATGGCAGGAGCAACTTAACAAGAGTGATTTTTCACCAGCACATTTTAGCACTGGACCAAAAATAACTGACTTCCAGGGGACTTTTCACTCCAGTGCTAAATTGCACAGCATGGAAAACTGAAAGCTAAGGGACTTTTGTAGATCATGAGGCACTGAGTGTGTAAAAGATATACTTCCTGCCTCTCAAGTGGGACTATAGACTCCTGTCCCTCAGTGGCCCTTTTGCTAACCAGCTGGTTGCTGCTTCTTGACCAGGACTGATGTAAAACCTTTTCGAGAGTCTGAACCAAAAGGAAGGAAGGAAATTTAGTGGGATAGAGTACTTGACAGAATTGTACTCCCTTTGAGAGGAAGTGGATGAAACTGAATAGTTCCATCCATTCCTTTTTCAGTACTTATGGCATTAACATCTAATAAAAATCAATCATTCTTAAAATGGTCTCTGCAGAGGTCTCTTAGGAAAAGTTGGCCTCATGTTTTACATATTTAAAAGCTCAGCTACCAATCACATTAAAATTATGAAAATCGGATTTGAAATTATAAAAAATCTAATCTTTAAAGGCTTTTAGAAGTAGTTATGCGTATTGAATTTTCCTGATGAATTTAGGGCTTTATTTCAAGTATTAAATTAAAACAGTGGTATCTTGGGGAACTATTGCATTTTTAATATATGAAATATTAATATTCAAGTGCGATGACATGGTGATATTTACACCACTGAAATAGCTGAATAGGAAAAGATTTCATATAACCTTAGGGTTGTGAAATAGTTGAACTAGACAATGCTGCGTATAATCGTAGAGATCCTAAATTCATGCACACCACCTGTCCCATAGGTTTCCTGATCACAGGTAGATGCCCTGAATGGTGTATTCTGTTTTTAGTTTCTTCTGCTCTAAAGAATTTCTTCCTATTTATGGAATATTGTGTTCATTTGCTAGAAAAGGAAACATCCATCTTCTTGTTCTCCTTTCATTTTAAAGAACATGTGAGTTAACCATTTCTGTTAGACACTTTCTTTGAAAGAAATTTCGCAGAGCTCCTACACAATCTGGAAACCTTCCCAGTTCACAGCGCAAAGGAGGTACAGAGAACCATGATTCTTACTGTGGAAAAAGTGCATCATTTTACTGTCTCATTCTGAATGAAATTAACAATTAGGCTTCTCAATAGGTCTGGAAGCTTTTATGAAAAATACTCGCTTGTGTTAATATCACTGCTGTTAACATCAGGTACAAGACATATGCAAATGTCTTCCTTTCACCTTAATTATTTCTAGGCATGCCTTTCTTCTTCTTTGTGATTTTGTGGTACTCCTTATCACAACCAAAATACAGGATGAGATTGCGTGAAATATTAGAGTTCAAGCCATTTCAGAGCTCAGAAAAACAGGTCAAGCTTCATCTTCTGTTACATCCTTTTCAAAATAAAGCTGTTCTTGGCCAATTTCATGGTGCCTAAAAACACTTGTTCTCAAATTAACAAAATGCAAATTCAATTGCTGCTGCAAAGAACTGCCTGGTCATTTAATAACTATCAGTCTGAATCCTCTTTTAAGGCAGTTCGATAAACATGCGGGCATTTCCTTCTCTTGCTTATTTCCCTTGCATTCCACTCACTCCTCTCCCACCCTTTGATCTTGACATTTGGCTTTATGCAGACTGTTAGATCTTTCTTTCCCTGAAAGAATGGGGTGAGAGTGGGAAGCACAGTATGAATAAGCAAAAGGCAGCAGCAATGCCTAGAATATGGCAGGACAGCTTGAAAGGGCTACAGGATACAAAATGAACCAGTTAATGAAAATGGGAGTTTCTGCAGTTGCTTTACCATCCGTTGGATGGGAAAGGTGCAAAAGTGACTAATATGTACTAGCATTCACACTTAGAAAAGCTAGTACACAATAGCCAAGCCCTAACATCACCTGAGACTTACCTATGTCCAGTTGTGCATCTGATCCTCTGCAGGGCACTGCCATTTTGGTTGCGGTGCCCTGCGCAACTGTGCATGCACTGTCACCATCATCACAGTGACGATGATGCTCCGTGCATGTGTAGGCACCTCAAACAGCCCTCTTGCAGATGGTCACCACCTGGATGGAAAAGGTAAGCTTTCAGTTGGGTTAGATAAGGGTTGGGTTGCTTGTTGCACACTATTTCATGCACCACAGTTAATATGCAATTGGTCAACCTCTAGGCAGGCAAGGGGCATCTGTAGGCTATAAATGGCTAATTGCATACTATGGGGCCAAGTGCAGAAATGCCTCTGGAGTTAAAAATAAAAATAAAAACAAACCTTGCATACAATGAAGAAAGTTGAGGCTGTGTCCCCATGGGCTCTGTTTATTTCCGGGTAGATTTGGGGCATTCCTAATGCAAACGTAGCTCACATTAAGACGTCCCAGTGTGATTGAGGACAGTGCCGGTTCAAGCTGAATCTGCCTGTCCCCATGAAAACTGCGGTAAACCCCTACATTGGGGAACCACATCCACTCTCTCTCCCCTGGGTATAAGCATGACAAAAACCACACACTGCATCCATAAGAGATAACAGGAGGGCATAAAAGGAAGGGAACCCAGCACATTGATTGAATTTCAATATTTTAAGCGGAGGTGCGCTTCTCCGCTTCACAGCGGGCATACCTCCATCTGACAGCTGATCTTGCTCAGCTGAGTGCAGGGAAGCTGTCAGGTGCTTGTGCGCTAAATCAAGCCCTTACCCACATATGCCTTGCAGATCAGGCGATCAGGCAAGGGGAGGGCATGCTTGTACCTGGAGAGACACTTTTGAAGAGATCCCCAAGTCGCGATCCCAGCGCTCAGGGCAGGGACAGTGAAACCCTGCCTGCTAATGCTCTGATCGCCAACCTTCTCCCCCAATAACCTGGGAGTGTCCCCATGAGTCAAATTAATACATGGTTGCCTTCCTAATTTGAAGTGAGAACTGTTGGAAAGGGGATTTTTTTTTGCTGCGGGATTTTTGCTTTCCGTACAGACGCCCCGAGAGAAACTCAGGTTCGCCTCAGGGTATTTTGACCATGGGGATGCACCTTAAGAGGGTGCGTCCTCATGGAAAGCAAAAATCCCACAGCAAAAACCCACTCTTTCCAACTGTTCTCGCTTCAAATTAGGAAGGCAAGCATGTATTAATTTGACTCATGGGGACACTCCCGGGTTATTGGGGGAGAATACCTGCCATTTGCTGGGGTGGGGCTTCTGGAGCATCTTATGAGCTGTTTAACTTGATGTTAAATTTGATTCTGTTCATGTTTTTGGTCTCAACCAGAGGGTCATCGGCCTATGGCATTTATTGCCAGAAGAGGGTGACAGCAACCAGCCTGGATAACTTTAATAAAAGTTTTGATAAATTCATGGAGTACAGGTGTACCAATGGCTGCCAGAAAGGATGACTAGGTTCTGCCTCCAGATTGGAGAGATAGGCAGGATGCCCCTATAGATCATTTACAGGGATTCAAGGGCAGGTGAACATTTTGTTTTTTCTCCTGCTTTAGAATTTCCATAAGCAATTGGTGGGCCACTGTATGAGATAGGATGCTGGAATTGATGGGCTGTAACCCAATACAGCAGGGCTCCCATTAGCTTCTTATGTTCTTACCCTGCATGGTATTTGAGACCCAGCCTACATTAGCTACACCTCAAATCTTGCATCTCTCCTCCACAACCACCACCTATGTCAGAATACAGGCTGTTTCATTAATGGGAAGCTCCAGTCCTCCTGCAGGGATAGGATATGAACAGTTTACATGGCTGGGCCTCCTTACCTCTGAAGCTTCAAAGCTGGAGGTGACTGAGGATACAGTCTGCCCCAGAGTAGTTTTTCACACCCTGCATGCAGGACCTGTCTTATTTCATTTGGAGTTGTGTGCTTCTCTGCCTTTTCCCTATACTGCTATAAAGAATTTGGAACCTCTGGCCTTCGATTTCACTTTAGGCCAGTTTGTCATTATGTCTAAACTTTGAACTGTGGTTAATCGTAACAATTCAGTAGTTTATTAAAAAGATACTATCTTTTTAGACCATGATTTGGAGCTCTTTTGTTTCAAGCCAACCACAGTAAAGATTAATGAGATTTTGTATGAGTTTGGACAACATGACAAGCAATTAATAAAAAAAGAGAAGAAAAAGATCTCCAATTCCTCCTTTCTGCCATTTGAGGAGAGAAGAGGGAAAGAAGGGTCACAATGATACCTGGTTTATTGTGATGTCCAAAAATAGCTACCAGTGGTGTTTTTGCACTTCCCTTCCTGTCCGCTGGACATGAAAGGAATGCAATCAACTAACGTTGACTAGCGCTCACACTTGCAATCACTAGTCAACAGTAGCCTACTGTGGACCCCCCTGCAATCAAACACTTACCACCCACTTGATCACTGGCCAGTCCTGTTCAGGGTGCCATCATCTTGAGTGCAGCACTCTCTGTGACTGCATGCATCAGCGCCATCCCCATGACAACACTGATGCTCTGTGCAGTTCCAGTAGTGTTAGGGGGTCAGCAGAACTGCCAGTGTGTTTGTGCAGCACCTCCGTTGACTTCCCCATCCAGCCAAAGATGTGAATGCTCAATGGCTGGACACAACAGGTAAGTGATTGGATAAGGTTAGGTAGCTTGTGGAGTGGGGTTTTGTGCTCTACGGCTAGTTGATAATTAGGCACCTTCTGGGAAGCCAAGAGGTGCTTGGAGGCTTTAATAACCTCCTCTAAGTGCAGATGCTCTTGCCCAGATGCTGCCTAATTATCAACTACAGGCCGAAGTGTGAAAAGGCCCCAGATCTCAGATAGGGGAAAACTGTCTAAAGAACATTTCTAGTGAATTTCTGAAATATATTCAAAGCTGGGCATAAGAATCATAAAAGATTAAATGGAGAAATCTAAGGGACCATCTATGTCAAGGCTTAGGTGTAGACTTATGTAAGGGCCATTGCCCATTCATCTTGAGTTCTTGCTAAAACGAGGCCTTAACTGCTTGTATTCCTGAAGAAGAAGAAGAAGAAGAAGAAGAAGAAGAAGAAGAAGAAGAAGAAGAAGAAGAAGAAGAAGAAGAAGAAGAAGAAGAAGAAGAAGAAGAAGAGAGGTTGGCTTTTCTACCCCACTTTTATCACCTATTTAAGGGGACTCAAAGTGGCTGACAAAACTTTCTGTTCTTCTCCCCACAACAGAACACCCTGTGTGGTAAGTGGTGCTTTGAGAACTCAGAAGAGAGCTGTGACTGGCCAAAGGTCACCCAACTGGCTTCATAAAGGAGTGAGGAATCAAACCTGATATTCTCAGATAAGAGTTCTGCTCACTAACAACTAGACCAAACTGGCTCACAGTTTTGGGTCCAGTAATTCCTCTTCTTGCAGCATAGAACAGCAACAGGTAGTACATTTGTGGGGAATTGTTATCTTAATAATGGGACAGTGGGAGAGGCCTTGAATGACGTGGAGGGCTGTGGGAAAGTGATGCTGAAGACCTCATGCTTACACCTGATTTTTGTTTTCTGTAATTGACAATATATGGAGGAATGATATGAGCAACCCTATGTCTTGACCTTGACTTCTGGGTCCCAGATGATGATTCTGATAGCTTTTTCCTAAGCACACCTAGCATTGTGGTTTTATATTTGGCATTATTGATACACCTTATTTAGAGGGACTGAATTGCTTCTAGTAGCAAAGCCAAGGGAAGCAACTACATATCAACCTACATTAAGCAGCTTCTAGACTTACTTTGGAATCTGCAGTCCTGCCACAGAGGTGGGAGGCGTGCTGTTTATAGCTTCAGCATCTCCTTACCTTCAAAGATGTTGAATGACAGTTCTTGAGCTTCATTAGTTCCACTCAGCACAGTTTATCACCTAACTAGAAGTGGTCCTAGAAGTCAGCCATTTTCAGCTGAGCACTAAAATGTACCAGGTGGAAATCGCACGTGGTAAGTCTTGCCTTTGCAGCAAAAGATGGAAAAGCTTTATACAGTTAGTAAAAGTAAGATCCAGAGCTGACTGTGACTCCAGTCATGAGTGAAGGGATGTACATGATTTTTTTTCATGTTTGCTTTGTATCAAAGCAAAGTGAATGCTGTGGATGTGGAACATTCGCAGTAGATGTGGAAGCATTTGCAGCAGATTCAGAACCATTAGCCCAATTCAAGGTGTTAACTTTAGCATATAAGGCCTAAATGACTTGGACCCCAAATATTTGAAGGAATGCCTTCTCCTATACTGCCTGTCTTAAGATCTGGAGGGAAGGCCCTCCTCATTCTCCCACCACCCTCAATAGTAAGATGGGTGGGCATTCAAAAGAGAGCCTTCTCAGTAATGGTCTCCCGGCTGTCAAAGAGTCTTCCCCTTGAGTTGCATCAGGATCCATCACTGTATATATTCAGGATGGTGGTGAGGACACACCTGTTTGCTCTGACCTTTGGCTAAATATAGTATGGTTTTCCCTCACCACAGACATTATTGTTTTTTATATATATATATTCGAATATCAAATCTGTACATTTGAATCTTATCTGGAAGCACTGCCACCCAGTCACATGATTTGAATGGTCTCTGGCAGCTGGCCTCTTTCACCAGGAAGAAGAAGAGGGGCTTTTCTACCCCACTTTTCTCACTCATTTAAGGGGACTCAAGGTGGCTGACAAAGCTTCTATTCTTCTCCCCACAACAGATACCCTGGGAGGTAGGCGGGGCTGTGAGAGTTAGGAAGGAGGGTGGAATCAAGCCCAATATTCCCAGATAAGAGTCCAGCTCCCTAACCACTAGACCAAACTGGCTCACAAACAGGAGCACACAGCTGGATTCGAATCTGCTACAGATTTGACAGAGCAGCTGCTTCGTAGCAGTGCTGCTGAGGTGGCGGTGTCATGGTGGCAGGATGGCAGCAGATCCTCACATTGGCAAATCTAACAAAGCTTCGAACAAATGCACAAAAGCATTCACTTCACATTCGAATGTCCACCTTCAGATGTAACCAACATTCAATTCAAGTGTGAATTCAAATGTACAAATTGTGATGAATATTCATGCACATTCCTAATCACAGGCTTCTTATTGCAAAATTCAGCTAAAACCTAAATAATATCCATTATGACTAGTGGAGGTGATGAATAGATTTAAGGGATTGGATCTGGTAGACTCAGTGCCTGAAGAGCTGTGGACAGAGATTTACAACACTGTACTGGAGGCAGCAACAACAAAAAGACCTAAAGCCAAAGAGCAAAATGGCTGTCTGATGAGACTTAATAAACAGCTGAAGAAAGAAGGGACATGAAAAGGGGAAAGATGTACCCAACTGAAAGCAGACTTCCAGAAAATATCAAGAAGAGATAAGAAGGCCTTCTTAAATGAGCAATGCAAAGAAAAAAAGAAAAAAATAGAATGGGAAAATTAGGAGATCTCTTCAAGAAAATTAGAGATATCAAAGGAATGTTTCAAGTAGAAATGGGCACAATAGGGACCTAACAGAAGTTGATTAAGGGTGTTGTTCCACTGCAGCCCTTAGATCCAGATCTAAGAAGATCCGGATCTAAGGAATGGGTACATCCTAGTAGATCCGGATTATGGGAAGCTCCCAATGTGGAAACAGCTTTGCACCCATGTGGGGAATCCGGATTGACCCCCAAGGGGTCAATCCGTTACCCCAGGCATTTCGGGGTGCAGGGGGGTGCAGTCTTCGAAGCCACTTTGAATTGACTTTGAAGTCATTTCAAAGTCATTTTAAAGTCATTTCGAAGTCTGTGCAAAATAGCTCCGAAGTTCCTTTGAAGTCTGTGCTGATCTTCGGAGTGAACTTCGAAATGACTTTGGAGTCACTTTGGAGTCACTTCGGAGTCACTCCAAAGTTCACTTCGAAGATCAGCACAGACTTCAAAGGCACTCTGGAGCTATTTTGCACAGACTTCAAAATGACTTGGAAATGGCTTCGAAGTGGCTTCAAAGTGGCTTCAAAGTTACTTTGGAGCCTATGTTTAGGGGGGCCCCAATGGGTGCATCCCCTCCCCCTAGCCTCCTTTGGACCCCATTGCCTGTTTCCAGTGGAAACAGGCTCCCTTTAATCTGGATTTTCTGGCAGAAGACCCCATTGTAGACCCCATTAATGGATTAAATCCGGATTAAAGGCCAAAATGTACCCATTAGATCCGGATTTCCCCCTTGGCAGTGGAAACAATCGGGTCCCAAATGGGTGCTGCGGTGGAAATGGGATCATCCAGCTCACACCTGAATGGGTCCTAAATGGGTGCAAAAATGGGTACTTTTTGACAGTGGAAAACACCCCAAGAAGAGATGGCAAGAATACACAGAACTATAAAAGAAATATCTTAGCATCACTGATAACCACAATGGCATGGTCACTGACCTTGAGCCAGATATCCTAAAGAGTGAAATCAAGTGGACCTTCAGAGCATTGCTAACAACAAGGATAACGAAAGTGACAGAATTCCAGCTGAACAAAATCCAAAAGATGATGCTCTTAATGGACTGCACTCAGTCTGCCAGCAAATCTTGAAAACTCAGTAGTATGCACTGAATTGGAAAGGGTCAGTTTACATTGCAGTTCCAAGGAAAGGCAACATCAAGGAGTACCCAAACTTCCAAACAATTGCACTTATTTTGCACACTAGCAAGGTAATGCTCAAGGTTCTACAAGGTAGGCTTAAGCAATATATGAACCGAGAACTACCAGAAGTGGAAAAGAAGAAGCAAAAGAACCACGGATCAATTTAATCAGCTGTACTAAAGCCTTTGACTGTGTGGATTACAAAAAACTGTGGCAAGTTCTTAAAGAGACAGGAGTACTAGACCTCCTGACCTGTCTTCTGAGGAACATATATGTGTGTCAAGAAGCAACACTTAGAACCAAGCAGAGAACAACTGATTAGTTCAAGGTTGAGGAAGGTGTATGTCATCATATTTATTTAACTTATATACAGAGTGTATTGTGAGAAACGACATGCCGGATCAATCCAAAGCCAGAATTGCTGGTAGAAATATCAACAACCTCAAATATACTGACAATACCAGAAAGTGGTATCTGATGGCAGAAAGTGAAGAAGAATTAAGGGGTCCCTTGATGAACATTAAAGAAGATAGTACAAAAGCTGGTCTGAAGCTCAACATTTCAAAAAGATCATGGCATCTGATCCCATCACATCCTGGCAAATAGAGGGAAAGAGAGAGAAGCAATGTCAGATTTTACGTTATTGGGCTCAAAGTTCACTGCAGAGATTGACTGCAGTCATGAATTTAAAAGATGCTTCCTCCTTGGGAGGAAAGCTGTGGGAAACCTGAAAGTTATGGGAGACATCATCTTGTCCACAAAGGAATGTATGGTCAAAGTTATAGTTTTCCCAGTAGTAATGTATGGCTGTCAGAGTTGGACCATAAGAAGTCTGAGCACCAAAGAATCAACTCCTCAGAATTGTGGTTTGAACTGAAGTTTGAACTTCAGTTGAGAGTAAACTCCGTGGGAGGAAGATCTCTCTGCTATAACTAACCAGAAAATAACTGGGATTTTGATAAAATAACCTGGGAAAACTGCTGCTGTGCTGTGGTAAGTGTGGGAGGTAAGTCCTCTGGTTTTTGGACAGTTTTGGGGGACTGCTTTTAGAAGCCAGCTAAAATAAAACCTAGGTCAGTTTAGGTGTGGTCAGCTCAGGTTACTCTAGGCAGATTCCTAGGAGATCACATCAAAATAACAAAAGGGACAAAGCATTAGCATTAGCAAAGAGGGCTAGCCACTCCTGAGCTTGTGGGAGTGCCTTAGTTTCAGTTTGAACTTCAGTTGAGAGTAAACTCCGTGGGAGGAAGATCTCTCTGCTATAACTAACCAGAAAATAACTGGGATTTTGATAAAATAACCTGGGAAAACTGCTGCTGTGCTGTGGTAAGTGTGGGAG
Organism: Aspidoscelis tigris stejnegeri; assembly: GCA_023333525.1. Classification (NCBI taxonomy): domain Eukaryota; kingdom Metazoa; phylum Chordata; class Lepidosauria; order Squamata; family Teiidae; genus Aspidoscelis; species Aspidoscelis tigris. The sequence goes on along the minus strand of JALMGA010000001.1, from coordinate 246,317,779 downwards.
GTAAGTCCTCTGGTTTTTGGACAGTTTTGGGGGACTGCTTTTAGAAGCCAGCTAAAATAAAACCTAGGTCAGTTTAGGTGTGGTCAGCTCAGGTTACTCTAGGCAGATTCCTAGGAGATCACATCAAAATAACAAAAGGGACAAAGCATTAGCATTAGCAAAGAGGGCTAGCCACTCCTGAGCTTGTGGGAGTGCCTTAGTTTCAGTTTGAACTTCAGTTGAGAGTAAACTCCGTGGGAGGAAGATCTCTCTGCTATAACTAACCAGAAAATAACTGGGATTTTGATAAAATAACCTGGGAAAACTGCTGCTGTGCTGTGGTAAGTGTGGGAGGTAAGTCCTCTGGTTTTTGGACAGTTTTGGGGGACCGCGCGCCTAACGGCGCGCGAAACATAATATAGCATAACCAAAGTTTATCTTAAAGTGTTTTAGAGTTTTTTTTTTTTAGGTAATTTTTCATAAATAACACAAATCTATTAAATACAATGAAGGTAGAATGCCAGCAGGGGGAGGGGGGCTTCCCAGTGTTTTGTACTGAGTGTTATATGTATGACTACCTGCCCATGGGGCAGCAGTCGTGGGTATGTGTTCGGTGCAATGAGCTCCGGGCTCTCAGGGAACATGTTTCTTCCCTCGAAGCCAAGGTAGCGGACCTGGAGAAGCAGATAGAGAGTAGGAGGGCTGAGGGTGAGGTCTTCAGGGATGCAGTAGGAGCATCCCACTCCATGACAAGCAGCTCTCCAGCTGCCTCGGAGAGTCGAAGCCTCAGGCAGGGAGGACATCAAGCCGAGGAAGAGGGGCAGGCTCCCTTAGTTGGGACCCCTTCCTCAGTGGATGTGCCTGTGTCCTCTTGCACCGAGGATACTCCTCCACGGGTAGTGGGAGGGGGGCTTCTTGTAGTGGGAGATTCGATTATCAGGAATATAGAGAGCCGGGTTTGTGATGGGCGTGTTGACCGCATGGTGACTTGCCTGCCTGGTGCAAAGGTTGCGGACATCACGCGACATCTAGATAGGTTAGTAGACAGTGCTGGGGAGGAGCCAGTCGTCATGGTACATGTCGGTACCAATGATGTTGGGAAGGCAAGACGGAGCGTCCTGGAAGCCAAATTTAGGTTGTTAGGTAGAAGACTAAAGTCCAGGACCTCTAGGGTCGCATTCTCAGAAATGCTACCTGTTCCACGTGCAGGGCCAGCTAGACAGGCAGAGCTCAGGAGCCTCAATGCGTGGATGAGGCAGTGGTGTCGCGAGGAGGGGTTTAGATTTGTAAGGAACTGGGGAACTTTTTGGGACAAGCCAAACCTGTACAAGAGGGACGGGTTACACTTGAACCAGGAGGGAACCAGATTGCTGGCGATTAACATTAAAAAGGTTGCAGAGCAGCTTTTAAACTGATCCCTGGGGGAAAGCCGACAGGAGCTGGGCAGCATCCGGTTCGGGAGAGCGCACCCTCAAGTGAGGAGGGCTGGAAACATGCAGAAAATGCTGAGCTAAGTGCGGGATTAGTTTCACATGTTCCTCGACGGCAGAACTTGGTCAAAAGGAATGAATATAAATGTATATATGCAAACGCCAGGAGCCTTCGAGCCAAAATAGGGGAGCTAGAAAGCTTAGTTATGGAAAATAGGATTGATATTATTGGCATAACTGAAACCTGGTGGACCAGCGAAAACCAATGGGATACAGTCATCCCAGGATACAAACTGTACAGGAAAGACAGGGAAGGGCGACATGGAGGTGGTGTAGCCTTGTATATTAAAGAAGAGATAGAATCTTATGAACTGGAATGTCCAAGTGAGTCTGGCTCTTCCACAGAAGCAGTGTGGATAAAAATACCAAGCCAAAAAGGAAGTCTAACAATAGGGACATGCTACCGTCCTCCCAACCATACGTCCGAAGGAGATGAACAATTGGAGAAGGAGGTAAAGGAGGTAGCCCATAAAGATAGGGTAGTTATAATGGGGGACTTCAATTATCCTCACATAGACTGGGTGAACTCCTGTTCAACTCAGGAAAGAGAGAGAAAATTCCTAGACCTGCTAAATGACTGTTACATGGAACAAATGGTCATGGAACCAACCAGGGGAAATGCAGTCCTGGACTTGATCCTAAGTAATGCTCAGGACCTGGTAAAGGATGTCACTGTAGCTGATCCAATTGGGAACAGTGACCACAATGCAATAACCTTCAACTTAAATACAGGGAGTAAGTTCTTAATAAAGTCTAACACAGAGACCTTAAACTTTCACAAGGGAAACTTCCCCAAAATGAGGAAATTAGTGAAAAGGAAATTGAAAGGGAAAGTCAAAGGAGTTAAATCACTTCAAAATGCATGGAGACTACTTAAAAACACAATAACGGAAGTGCAACTAGAATGCATTCCTAAAAGAAGAAAGGGGACTTCTAGGTCCAAGAAGAAACCAATGTGGCTCACAAATGCAGTAGATGAAGTCATTAAAAACAAGAAGAGTTCATTTAGGAAATGGAAGGCTTGTCCAAATGAGGAGAACAGGAGGGAACATAGACACTGGCAACACAAATGCAAGACGGCCATTAGGAAAGCTAAGAAAGATTTTGAGGAGCACATTGCTAAAAACATCAAAAGAAATAACAAGAACTTCTTTAAGTATATCAGAAGTAGGATTCCAACCAGGAGAGCAGTTGGACCACTAGATAGTAAAGGAGAGAAAGGGGTAATTAAAGAAGACACGGAGATTGCAGAGAGACTAAACGAATTTTTTGCTTCCGTATTCACGGAGGAAGACAGAAGACACATGCCAGTAGCTGAGCCTGTGTTTTCTGAAGAGTTAAACTGTACAGAAATAACCAAGGAAGAGGTCCTGGCATGTCTTAATAAACTAAATGTTAACAAGTCACCGGGACCAGATGGTATTCATCCAAGAGTCCTTAAGGAACTCAAATGCGAAATTGCCGACCTTCTAGCAAAAATATATAATCTTTCCCTAACATCAGGCTCCGTACCTGAGGACTGGAGGGTAGCAAATGTAACACCAATATTCAAAAAAGGATCCAGGGGTGATCCAGGCAACTACAGACCGGTTAGCTTAACGTCAGTTCCGTGTAAGGTGATGGAAACCATTATTAAAGACAAAATTAGTGTGCATATGGAGCAGCAGGCATTGCTGAACAAAAGCCAGCATGGCTTCTGCAAAGGTAAATCATGCCTCACAAATTTGTTGGAATTCTTTGAGAGTGTCAATAAACACGTGGATAAAGGTGAACCAGTAGACATTGTCTATCTGGACTTTCAGAAGGCTTTTGACAAAGTCCCACATCAAAGGCTACTGAGTAAACTCACCAGCCATGGAATAAAAGGACAGGTTCTGTCCTGGATTTGTGACTGGCTTAAGGGCAGAAAGCAGATAGTAGTAGTAAACGGCAATTTCTCAGGGTGGAAAGAAGTAAAAAGTGGGGTCCCTCAAGGCTCAGTACTGGGACCAATGCTTTTTAATTTATTCATCAATGATCTAGAAAAAGGGGTACATAGTAAAATAGCAAAGTTTGCTGATGATACTAAATTATTTAGGGTAGTAAAATCTGAAAGAGATTGCCAAGAGCTCCAGAGGGATCTCTTAGCATTGGGTGAGTGGGCAACCAAGTGGCAAATGTGCTTTAATCTTAACAAGTGTAAAGTAATGCACATTGGGGCCAAGAATCCAAATTACGTCTATAAACTGATGGGGTCTGAGCTTTCTGCAACACGCCAGGAAAGGGATCTCGGGGTTCTGGTGGACAGTTCAATGAAGGTGTCAACCCAGTGTGCGGCAGCAGCAAAAAAAGCAAATTCAATGCTGGGAATAATTAGGAAGGGAATAGAAAATAAGTCAGCAAGTGTCATTTTGCCCCTTTATAAATCTATAGTGAGGCCACATTTGGAATACTGTGTACAATTCTGGTCACCACACCTCAAAAAGGATATTGTGGAACTAGAGAAGGTGCAGAGAAGGGCAACCAGAATGATTAAGGGTCTGGAACACCTCCCTTACGAAACCAGGCTGCAACGTCTAGGCCTCTTCAGTCTGGAGAGACGGCGTTTGAGAGGGGACCTGATTGAAGTATATAAAATTATGCACGGCATAGAAAAGGTGGATAGAGAAAATTTCTTTTCTCTATCGCACAACACTAGAACCAGGGGGCACTCTATGAAGCTGATGGGTAGGAGCGTAAGGTCTGACAGGGGGAAGTATTTCTTCACACAGAGGGTCATCGGCCTATGGAATGTGCTGCCAGAAGAGGTGGTGACAGCTACCAGTCTGGATGGCTTTAAGGTAGGGTTAGACAAATTTATGGATGACAGATGTATCAATGGCTACTAGAACGAATGCCTAGGTGCATCTTTCAGGCTGGGGGGGGGAGGAAATGGGGCGCTTCTAGGGCCATCTGCTGGGACTCGAGAGCAGGAGAAGGTTTGTCCTTGTCTCTGCTTGAGATGCCCATGAGCATTTGGTGGGCCACTGTGTGCGACAGGATGCTGGACTAGATGGGCTGTGGCCTGATCCAGCAAGGCTTCTCTTATGTTCTTATGTTCTTATGTTATGTGGTGCTGAAGAAGACTTTTGAGAATCCCTTAGACTGCATGGAATTCAAATCAGTCAACACTAAAGGAAATCAACCCTGACTGTTCACCAGAAGGACAAATACTGGGAACAGCTGACAGCAAAGGAAAAGGTATGGCCTGCACAGCGGAGCTTTTCTTCATATCTTTGGGGCAGCAAAAAGGAGGAATGGAAGTTTATGTTCTGCGCTCTGGGAATCACTTTGGAGTTTCCCATGTTTTTTTAATATCAATATGGATTTGCTGGGAACAAACGTCAGTTTGTTTATTTGTTTTAAATTATTAAAGTTTCTGTAGGACATTAAAAGGCCCAAATACAAAAAGAAAGAAAAAATATTAATGCTAATACAAAAGAGACCCATAGTGAACATAATAATAAATAACAAGAAAAAATAAAAGTGATTTCTGACCACTTCCTTACCGATTAAAATCTTTTTTTTTTATTGTGGCTATAATTATTAAATATCCCTTTTTAATTAATATTAATGTTAATATTGAAAAATTGTTCCTCAAATCCTATTTATTTATTTATTTATTTATTTATTTATTTATTTATTTATTTATATCCCACTCTTTACCAACTGATCCCAGGGTGTGTGTGTGTGGGGAGTTACATGAAAAGTATATAAATGGTTGTCAATTTTTAGGAAAAGGAATTAGGATGGTTGTCTTTTCTCCAAACTTAATATTTTGGAATGCATCAGTGGTATAATTAGAAGTACCTCATATCTGGCATGCAGGAAATTTAGAAGCCAGAATGTAAGATGTGTGGGGTTTGGCCTGTGCTTAAGTGACCAATATATCGTGTAGAATGAAGGCTATGCTTTGATATTTGCAATGGTGAATCAATAAAGGTATTTTTGCTCACCTTGCTCTTGTGCCTTTTCATGAGCAGGAGACCCATGACAGTAAAAATCAATTACCTGCATCGATTCACCGTTGCAAATATCAAAGCATAACCTTCATTGAGATTGACCTGTCCGATTGAATTCAGAATGTTCACCTGCTAGAAGATGCTTGAAGTACATAAAAAGTTCTTCCCTTTTTGTTATCTGCATGTCAAGAGTGCATAGCAGTGACTGCAGTCAGGTTTATATCAAGGTACATAAAAGAGCACCTCCATTTACTTGCATGAAAGTAGCCATCATGTGCATGTTAATTTTTACCAGATTTGCAGCAGTGATAGCAGCCAGGATGTATTATATTAGGTTTAGAAAGAGAACAGTAGTCCTTTGTTTATCCTCATTTAAGGCAGCCCAGAATAGGCATGAGTGAACCTCCCTCCCACCCTCATTCTGTTTGGTTTGAACTGAATTGCCTCCATGAATGAACTGGTTTGTTTAAAATCTCAAATTAGTTCAGTGGCTTGCAAACCAGTTCATAAACCTTTTCAAACTAAAAAACAGCCTTAAATTTGCAGTGCATAGTGATTAGGATTATTTCATTTTGAACCAGTTTCACTTTGAACCATTTCAGCATGTACTGGGATTTTTTGTGGGGTTTGGTTTGAACCCTCATAAACTGGTACATTAGTAATCTGAAGACTCAACCTGCAGGAGAAGTTCAGTTTGATGACTGGTCCAGAAAGATGCCCTTAAAATGGCCATGTGAGATGGATTGAAGGTTCATTATGGTGAATACAGAGGCAGCATTCATTTTCTTTTTTGGAAACAGGCCAGAATGCCTTCTTGCTGGGTTTTAAATAGGTTTTTGAAGCCTAATATAGAATGCAAAGAAGAGGGTGTAAGAGCAGAACAGAAATGATATCTGCTCAGCCTTCCTTCTGCCTTCCTGGCTGAAAGCAATAATTCAAGCAAGGTGATGCAGTTTGCAGCACCTTCTTACACCCTCACCAGGTAAGTGGGTGGGAAGCTTCCAAGAGGCATGCATTGTGGATCATGCTTCTTCATTAAAATGAGAACATTTCCTAAAGATGGGCAACAAAATGGAAGAGGAACACAGTTTGAAATCCTGCTCCTTATGAGAGACGATTTTTGCCTCAAATGGGAATAGTTTTGGGGTACCTCCAGGGAGAGGTATGTGGCTTCCTCTTCTTAAAGACCCCCAAAATTTGGGTTGAAGAGCCTGTCTAGAAACGCCCTGAGTTAAGAGTGGCCACATCCCCATGCAAGAGATTTGGGGAGGCTCGCATGTGACCAGGTACAGGACTGAACCTGGGAACCAAACTTCTGCTCTGCCAGCCACGATCATGAATAGGGGTTGGATTGATTGCTTGCTGTAGCAAAGGGAGTAAATCCAAGCCTCTACCCTGCCAACCGCAATCGTGAACAGGGTGGATTGCTTTTCCATGGCAAGCAAGCTGGCAGGGCAGAAGCTTGGGTTTACTCCCTTTTCCAGGCAAGCCGCGATCGTGAACAGGGGATGGATTGTTTGCTTGCCTGGAAAAGGGAGTAAAACCAAGCCTGTGTATTATTATTATTATTATTATTATTATTATTATTATTATTATTATTATTATTATTATTATTATTATTATTATTATTATTATTATTATTATTATTATTGTGATGATGTAAAACAACAGTTACACACAGCAAACGAGATGACTATGCTGGATTTCGTATTATATCACCAGTCGGGCACTTCCCAAGCACCTAGGACTGCGTGATGTATCGGCGAATTATGCGAGCAGACCCCAGTAAAGTGACTTTTTGAAGTTGGCAGATGGATATTTTGTCAATGCCAATGGTTTTTAGGTGCCCGCTGAGATCTTTTGGCACCGCGCCCAGTGTGCCGAGGATGACTGGGACCACTTTCACTGGTTTTCGCCAGAGTCGCTGAAGTTCAATTTTCAGGTCTTCATATCTGGTGAGCTTCTCCAACTGTTTCTCCTCAATTCTGCTGTCACCTGGTATAGCAACGTCGATGATCCACACCTTCTCTTTCTCAACAACTGTAATGTCAGGGGTGTTATGCTCCAGTTTTCTGTCAGTCTGAAGCCTGAAGTCCCAAAGTAGTTTTGCCTGTTCGTTTTGAACCACTTTTTCTGGCTTGTGATCCCACCAGTTCTTTGCCACTGGCAGATGATACTTTTGGCACAAGTTCCAGTGGATCATTTGTGCTACAGCATTATGTCTCTGCTTGTAATCAGTTTGTGCGATCTTCTTGCAGCAGCTGAGTATATGGTCAATTGTTTCATCCACTTCTTTGCAGAGTCGGCACTTTGGATCTTCTCCTGATTTTTCAATTCTGGCTTTGATGGCATTTGTTCTTATTGCTTGTTCTTGTGCAGCAAGAATCAGTCCTTCTGTTTCCTTTTTCAATGTTCCATTCGTAAGCCAAGACCAGGTCTTTTCCATGTCCACTTTGCCTTCGATCTTCTCCAGGAACTGTCCATGCAGCGCTTTATTGTGCCAGCTGTCCGTTCGGCATTATTATTATTATTATTATTATTATTATTATTATTATTATTATTATTATTATTATTATTATTTTTATTTTTATTTTTATTTTTATTTTTATTTTTATTTTTATTTTTATTTTTATTTTTATTTTTATTATTAGTTTATTTCTAAAGCGCTGTACATGTACTCAGCGCTGTACAAAATAAAATAACCAAAGATTAAAAGTAAAAGGGGTAAAACCTGCCATTGGCGTACAATAGACAGCAGAGCATCAAGAAGCAGACTCTCCTGGGTAGGGAGAGTAAAGTCACCTAAGGCCTGGGAATGCTTCCCTGAACAAAGTTGTCTTCAGCTCAGATTTAAAAGAAGAGAGCGAGGTAATGGCACGTACGTATGTGTAGGCTTGGCTTGGACCAAATTGCCCAAACCATGGTGGGAACAGTTTTTTTGGGTGATATGCTCAGAGACAATTGGACCAAATAAAAAAATGCATGGGGACCAAACGTGAATGGGGACGTGCCCAGTACGGATGTACACAAACTATTAGGTTCACATTTGTATGAATTCGTATGAATTTAAGCACTTCCATTCAAATAGAATATAGGCTACATTTGAAGAATGACATTCGAGTGCTTTTGTGCATTCTTGAAGGTTGGGAGGTGGCAAAACGGTTGCCTGCCCGATCACATCAGCAGATTCAGAGTGGATTCAAAGCAGATTCAGAGTGGATACATAGCATTCAGACTGGATTCAAAGCAATTTGGAACAAATTTGGAGGGGACTCAAAGTGGATTCGAATAGCATTCGAAGAACATTTGCAGCTGATTTGAAGACTACCATTTTTGAAGAGGCTCTATTCCCAGGAAGGCAAATTTCCTTTACATTCACTTCAATGCAGAGTGAGCATGAAAAAAATATTGTGCACATCCCTCGTTAAGAGGAATTGCTTAATGGTATAGCAAAAACAATCTTTCTAATTAGGTATGGCATGTCTAAATAAATAAAACTAATCAAGCCTGTCTCTTAAAAAGTGATAAGATTGTGAATTATATGGTAGTGTGGTATATAAAAAGAGAGGATCTGCCATTTATAAAAGCTCCGAGAGACGTTTCTGAAAAGTCGGTTGACGCCCTCTTACTTTGACCCTTCATAAATAACAAAAAACAAGAAGCCTGCTGCCTCAAAATCCTGTGCTATACCATTGTGGCAGTCTATTGTGAGGCTGAACAACTGCGGTCTACAACTGAATACACCATAGGCTTTTAGAATCAAATTATCTTTCTCAGACATTTCTCTCTCTCTCCCTTTCCTCATCTTCTTTTCACTTCAAAGTATACAGTTTCAGAATTGAGGTGAAAAGGTCTCCTGATTGCAGCTGATCTCATGTCACAGGTCCTTAAGAACTGAATTTTAGAAGGCCTGCTCTGCGATTACCTCCTATCTTAACTCTTCTGTTGTTTTTCAACATGGAGGATGCGGGGGAACAGCATTCTCCCCACAGCACTCATATATACTCTTCCTGCCATCTTAAAGATCTACTGTAATTTGAAACAGGAGAGAACAAACTTTGCTGACTTCACCATTTTTTATACCTCTCAACAGAGTTGATGAACACCAATTTTGTCCTGACTTTGCAAAATTATTTAGCATTTTAGGAGTAAAATATTTCTTCCATTTTTTTCTTGATGTGAGATTAGGAAACCAGCACACCAGTCTGGTTGATTTATAAGTTGCTCAGGGTTATTGTATTTCATCATAGTGGCACTTTGTTACCCTGTTTTTTAACATCTCAAGCTGGGAGGGAAGAAGAGAGTTTGGCTTTTCTACCCCACTTTTCTCAGCCATTTAGTGTTAGAGTGTGAATTGCAAGCTTAAATTCAAAAGAATGATTGTGATTATGTCACTGAAGTCCATAGACAAATTTATCTCGTGATTATTGAGCATGGGACAAGGGAACATGTTGAGGCAGAATGTGGAGTTTGTCTTCTGGTGAACAAGGCCACTTCCATGGCCCAGAAAAATGGCACAGGGCTTTTAGGGAGTGTGAAAACCCTGGGACAAGTTAGCAGATTAGTCAGTTGGCAGCTTTCAGTAGGGGAAAGTTGTTAGAGTGGATGGAGGCATGGCCTGTCCAATCTAGTGGGGAGGGGGAAAACAGCCCAAGGAATCAACCAATGAGGGAGTGGAAATTCCTGGGAGAGATAGATAAAAGGGCAGGTCTGAGGAAAGTCAGGGCTTTTAAATCTGAACACAACTTGGAGGGGTGTGAGGGTTGGATTTTAAAGTCGGGTTCCGTTAGTCCTATAAGGAAAATAGGCAGGGGTCCTGAGTATTGGTTGAGTTTAGGAAGGAAAGTTGGGAAGGCTTTATCGTACTGCAGCAGAAACTGTCTGAAACAAAGTGCTGTAATCTAATAAAGAAACGTTATTGTTTAAACTAAGAGAACTGCTCAGTGAAAGTCTGTGGCTATATCAGCCAAGGGAAAGTAACAATCGTGCTGCTTCTTTGAAAGTGAAATCGAAGCCAGGGAAAGCCGCAGCCAGCGGCCCCATGAAGGGCTCGGTGGGTGAAGCTGAGAGGAGGGAAGGTGGGAATTGTGGCTGGGGGCGATTGAGGACATCTAAACTCCATTAACAAGGTGTACTTAGTGCTTAGGAGGGAAGACAAGACTCGGGTGTCAAAGAGGGAGCCGTCTGCCCCAGCCAAACGTCACAGGGAGCCACTGAGGAGGCCAGTGGTACTGACTAAACACCATGCGTACAGATGCTAATTGGCAAGGTCCTAAGGGTCTGTGCAGAAACTGCCTGATAATCTTTGTGAGTCAGTTTGGTCTAATGGTTAGGGAGCCAGACTCTTTATCTGGGAATAGTGGGTGTGATTCTGCACTCCTTCACAAAACCAGGGTGTCTGGTGTCGGGAGAACAGGGAACTTTGTCAGCTGCTTTGAGTCCCTTTAAATGGGTGAGAAAAGTGGGGTAGAAAGCCAACTTTTCCTTCTTTTCTTTTTCAAAAGGAGCATTGAATCTGCTGCAGTATTAGTCAGCTTATTTAATATTCATCTAGAAGTCCTAATTCCAGTTAGCAGAAAGCAGTTTTTTTAGCTGCTGTAATGAAGAAAAGAAGGAAGTGTGTATGTGTGACTTCAGCAAAAATTTACTTGGGAGATAAATGTTAAGAATACAGGAAAATAAAGGGGCAGCAAAGCAGGAGGAATAGATGACTCGAATTGACCTAACTCCCAAAGACACCTTGGATTTTTCAGGTGGAGAAAAATGACTGCTTCTATGCAATACCTAAATATTATGAAATATGGCAGTATTCCAGAAGAAAGCACTTCTAGAATAATCAGTTTGCTCAGATAGGTGGGCAAATGCATGGACAAGCAAAAAGACTTACCTGGTCTGGATGCTCGCTCTCACAATTTCACCATCACCCCCTGTGTGGCCTTGCTCTCATCACCCCCTGTGTGGCCACCATGTTGGGTCAGGTTTGGTCCCACAGAAGCACAATGGCCATTTCCAAAATGACAGATTATGGGAGCTGTCATCCAGATGAGGTACAGTAAGACCTTTTCCTTTATAGTAAAACCCTGAGTAAAATGTCACCCCAATATCCCGGGGCTATGTCAGGATTGCCACAGTCACATGTTGCAATCCAGATATAGCCGTGGGATAATCCCATGTTTTATATCTCATCTGAAGGCAGCCAGTGTCACTACAAATATATTTCCGATGATATCACAGGGGACTTCCTTTTGTTTTGAGGTGTATCCTATATATACAGGAACTGCTGCTCTTAAAAGGGATCTTAATGTGCTCTCAGCTTCATCCATCTTCGATTATATGAAATAGATTTTTAAAGCTAGTCTGTAGTAGTAGTAAATGAAGTTCTAAACAAAGTGAGATTAGAGTTTCTAGTGCTGATGGGCAGTACCAAAGCAGTAGATATTGGCAGTCATATGCATGGACCTATGAACTTGTCCTGGGAAAACCCGGGCAAAGAATCTTGTATATCTTTGGCTGCATTCCCATTACAACCTTAAAATGGTTTCAAAACAGTTTCGATCCTCGCAGTCCCCACGTCAGGTTGGCTTAACACGCTTTCCGTGTGTTAAATCGCCCCAAAGCGTTGTAAATGTTAACACTCATTTCCACAGGTCTCACTCCGGTTCGTGCATTTGAAATGTTTTACATTTCTTACTGTGGGAATGATACTGTTTTAGTGGGATGAGAATGCATGTTTAGGGTTTTCCTCCCCCCCAATAGCTTGCTTCCAAAGATAGTGATTTCACTGCAAAAATCCACTCCTTACAGCAGCGGTTACACTGTAGCAATCCACCCACTTCACACCTGATAGCAATGTTGCAATTTTGCAAAATTCTGGAAGTTCTGACCTTTAGAAAGGGAAAAGAAAGGAAAGCAGCTGCAGGTCTGGGAGATATGTGAATGTTTAAGGCTGTGGCTGTGGAGGTGAGCGGGCAAAAGGGGCTTGAGTTGATGCTGCTGCTGTGTGCCCTGGGCAATGGGGAGAGGAGGGAAAAGAATCGCTGGCTGCCCGGTGCTGTTTTTCATCCATCCAGGCAAGCGGCTGCCACCTAGCCACCCCGCTAGGCTCCATGAAGGGGTCGGTTATGGGTGGCGCATTCATGCCAGGAGGAAGAGGGCAGGGCAGCCCCGAAAAGCGGCTTTTAGAAAGTAGCCACTTGAGTCCCCCCTTGAGTCATGTACACCATGTACGATCCTAAGAATCGGGATTGAATGCGATTAAATTGAAAGTAATGGGATCAGGCAAATTTGTGTTAGCATCTGGTTCTACTATTTCGGTTTAGGAAAACCATTTTAAGCTTGTAATGGGGACCAGGCCTTTAACTCACCTGCGTCCTTGAGAGCAGGCAGGTTCTGGCAAGTGACAGGGAGGGGTATGAAGGAGAACATGATAGAGCAAAGAGCCATTCTTGCCTCACTCAAGCCTCTGCCCCCCCCCCCCGCTTTTCCCATCTCAGCTGACAGGAAAGACGCTTCAGTTCACTTCAGGAGTAAAACTTTACTCCTGAAGTGAACGGAAGCCTCTATCCAGCCAAGATCTTGAACCGGGGGGGGGGGGGGAGAGGCTTGAGTGTGCTCCCTTTTCTAGGGGAGGCAATAAGGTTCTGGGGGGGCAATAATCCAAACATGCATGGGGACGCACCCATAGTGCTTTTACCTGCAGTGCTTCTACTCCTGGTTTGATGCCAAGAGCAGCACTTTTTCAGTTGCCACCTTGCCCTTCCCTGACCTCACTATTTCTTTTGAGGAAGCAGGTAACTTAAAAGGGACAGGGTGTTTTTTTAAAAAATAAATGGTATTCAGGTGAGAGTTTGTGCTTTTACTGACAATTTTCACATTTGTGATCTGCCTGTTTCTTGGCATCTGGACATGCTCCATTGTATATGGATATATAAATCTGTATATTACAACGTACCAGTGGTGATTTTGTCTTAAGTTTTCAATGTGTGAATTTCTTATGATACAGTGATACTGGTCACTGAAGAAGGCCTTATGCTGAGAGATCAGAGCATGTTAGGTGATTTCGGTTATTATTGTTTTGCTGTCCTGGCAAAACTTTTAAGAGCCTTTAGTCAATTTGGAAAAATTATAGGTCCTTCCAATATGTTTATCAGTGCCCTTTATAATTAAAGCAAAAAAGGGAAGGGGAAACCGAGCCTAGTGCTGGATTTTTCCATTAAGAAAGAGGATTATATTGTGTATACTGCAATCTATTATAGAGAAATTGAGATTATGTTTTAATAAATAAAGCTTGATCTTTGTTTGTATAGGTATAATTTGAAGTACTTTGGTTATAATTGAGTTTTAACTTTCTTAATGCGTATTTTAAAAATCTATTGTTACAATTGTGAATATAACTGGCTATAATTGTTTCTTCATTTGAATTATCTGGTTGTGGGTGGTGTTTATTTAAATCTTTTTAACTTGGGAGATTGGCTTTTCCACAATAATATTTTAGAATCCTTGCCAGGTTTGAGCAAATCATCTTCCATTTTCTCCACCATCATTAAAAACACACACACAAACCCTCACATTTTCTCATTGTGGTATTTCAGTACTATATTAGTCTTTCATGAATTAATTATTATACAATAAAAGCATTTTAATGTTAATTTTAAAAACTCTGATAAAATATATTTTCACAAGGTGGTCCCTACTGTAGATGCTACGGAGAATGATTACTGTGCTGTCTGTTAAGTGAATTGCTCATGCTCAAAAACCATTTTTTTCACTTTTGAAGACAGAAGAGTATGGAAGGGATAAAGAAGAACTGCACAGAAAGGGTGATGGTATCTGAGTGGCAAAGGGCTCTGGGCAGACATGAGCTTATTGAGGCTTTTTGGTACTGAAGAGTATAGATTTCTGGCATCATCTACAAGATGTCCTCCCCATCATTTCTCACTCAGTCACCTTAATTAGTCCTCATCAAATTGCTAGCCAATACTTTTTTCTTGATTTTAAACAGATTTCCTCTGACAGGAGTTGGGCAGGGAGTAAAAACAACTCATTCCTTAACGACATTAACAAGCTGTTCATCTCTTTAGATGCAGCACTGCCATGGCTTGCAAAAAGTGAGCAGAGGGCTTTGCCAGTGATATCTCTGGACTGAATTTTGATCTTCAGTGGATCAAAATGTGGCTTAGAGATAAGAAAGGAAAGGCTCCCATCAGCAGAAGTTGCCTCAGGCAAACAGAGCTTTGGAATTCCATACCAAGGGCAGGTTCCCACTGCACAATTTAGTGTGGGTTGTTTTGATCAGCAGTGAGCACCATTTTTTCCCCCCCACATTCTTACCAGGAGATTATTATGTGGACTTGCTGGGGAGAAACACCCTCCCCCCCCTTCTGTGTCATACCCTAACTTCATCCAAACCCCACCCCCTATATAAGCCTGCCCTTGATTCATGTAATGGCAGCAGTCCCCCCCCCCCACACCGTAGCACAGCAATAGAAGATTAATCACTTCCATTTTGTTTTGTGCTAGATTGGTGTAAAGAAGAAAATGGTAGGGCGGAAGGAAAAACCAGGTGGGGAAGGGCTAGAACAGAGATCGCTACAGGGGAGGAAGAGAGGAGGGAGGAAGTAGGCACCAGCTTTGCACAGCACTGGCATTTTAAAGTCTCTCCAGTCCCTGTCACATTAAGTAAAATCAGACTCTCCTTGCTATGGTCTGGTATCTTGCTACATTGTAATGTTTGATCTCTCATTCCATTGCTCACTCTTGCCTTAGCACGTAATAGCAACAGCCAGGAGAAAAGGGAATGAAATGACAGCTGATTATTGGATCAGGGGAAACTGAAGAGGACACCTCTAAAGCATGGTTCCCTCCCCCCCAAAAACCGCTTGCTGTTCCCATTGCAAAATAGCAAATATTATTTCTAAATCCAGCAGTGAGACTTCTTTTTATTCAAATATAGATAATCTGTGTTTCAGGACCTTTAATCTTCAGAAACTGCAGATTCCTCTGAACATTTGGGAATGCTCTGCTCTGAAAATGAACTCAAAGCTCTTTAAATTTGAATGGGAGCACACCCCAACAGCCCATCCATACGTAAGTTTTAATCCAACTGTTCCAGAATGAAAGAACAAGTAGCAAAAATCAACTAAATAAAAAAAGGCCATTTTTCTCCACATTATCTAACACAAATTTGGATGACGTTAAATAACACTGAAAGAACATAGGTTGTTGATTTACTAATCTGTTCTCTCACTCTGAAAGTGTGCTGAAGTTGGAATAAAATTTAAGTGTAAATGGGTGCCAACTCCTAAAAAACAGAGTAGTATAAAGTGAGAATTTTCCATTTTCATTCCCAGTTCTTCCCAAACACCCTTGGGCAGGGTCACACATCTCTTCACTTTTAAAGGACGGAGCCTGAGGAAACCAAATGCTAAGTAGTATTTCCAGTTTTTCCAAGGATATTTTTGCCTGAAAGGGAATTATCCTAAATTCAGAAAATCCCAGAACTGAGTCTGTTTTACCAAGAAACAGACCCAGCCAGGCAAACACAAAGCTTCCCCCAATGCCTACTGCTACCCCATGCCCTCTGGTGCTTCCTCCTTCCTTTGCCTTGCCCCACCACTCCCTCAATACAGGCATCCCTGATGCCTCCTGTCCCCTGACCCTGGAGGCACTTCCTGCTGTATCTCAAAGCTTTCTCAATGCTGTTGTCACCTCCACCCAATCCCCTGTGGAAGCTACCATTAGCAGGGGGACCCACAAGGGCTCAGAGTGACCAAGCCAGAGGGGACCAAAAACAGTCCGTTTCCTGTCTGTCCCAGAGATGGACTAAAACATACAAGCATGATAAAAATGTTGATTAAGGAGTAATAATTATGGATGATGAATTACTAGAAATTGAAAGATCCAGTTTGTGGAATGTGTGTGTGTACATGTAAAATTGCTGGCTAAAGAAACACTATGTGGACTGAATCTCATTAATACAATACATGGGCCTCTGCAACTGACAGGATTAAAGAAAAGAACCTCCAAAGCTAAAAAGGTGTGGATGCTCTTACACTGCAGCAATGTTAAACAATGTATCTCACCTTTCCTGTTAATACCTAAATATTGTGCATCTATTATTAGAAATCCCCACATTTATGGAGGGGATCCAAGGATTCCATTTAGGTATAAAAAGTTTATGTGCACTTTATTTTACAGCTTGTCAGACAAAAGGACCATCTGCTCCTCTACACTCAAAAATTGCTTCTTTTTGGAAATTTCTTAACAAGTTTGGTGTATCAAGCAAAACTGGTTTTGGCTCTTAAAACTTCATTCCTTTTAGCACTTCTAAGGGTGCATCTCCATGCAAGCCTCTTGGCTCAGAATGGGCATGCATGGAATCTGGAGTGGGTCCGAGATCGAATCTTGCCCGTCCCCATGCCATTCCCAGTAACACGGGCTGGGTGCGAATGCAGCTGTCCACATGCAAACTGCACCAAACTCTGGTACAGGGAAGCAGCGCCCCCTCCTCTACACCCCCTCTCTCCTCGTTGGAAGCCAGATTGACATCAGCCCACCCCTGTGCTGCCAGCTGCAAATGCCCCTTGTGACGGTTTCAGGGATACAGGCTGCAAACTATTTTGCTTTCTGGCCTTGCAGGCTTCTTGCAAGCTGCAATAGCCAGCCTTGATGCAAACAGCTTGTTGTAAGACCTAGGCAGAGGCTGCAAAAAGGGTGGGAAATCCCGTGCGGGCCCTGCTGCAATGATTGGTTGCAGCTGCTTTTTGGAGGGAAAAGCTGTCCGGGGATCTGAGTGCTGGAGGGGCTAGAGCAGGAGTTCCCTCCAATCAGGAGTTTCCAGCAGCATTTTATTTCAGCAGTTTTCCCCAGGAGGTTACAGCCAATCAGGGTCAGGGATATGTGTATAAATGAACAGAGAAGACAGCAGACTAGGTCTTCATGCTGGTACAAGAGCTGAAAGGAGAAGAGAGCTGAATCCTGAGGGAGCTGGAACCAGTAGCTGACCAGGGGTCTTTTGGCTGGAAGATCTTGAAGGAAGACTTCAATAGCAACTGACCAGGCTGGATGATCGGACAAGCAAGGATGGACTGGGCCTTGTGATCATCTGGAGCCACGTTCTGGTACACTGGCTTGGCTTGAGCTGTGGCAGAGCAAGCCAGAGGGGGAGGAATGCGGAGAGGTTTGTCTTTTAAAAGGGGAACTATTTTCCTTTAGAGAAAGGGGTAGCTCCTAGCCTTAAGAGACTTACTAAGTTAAACCTGAGCTAAACCAACAAATACCTGAACCTTATTTTCCTTCTAGTATTGCTTGTGTATAATAATAAACTTGTTTTAGTTTACTGTTGAAATGCTTGCTACCAGTGTTTTGTGTCCACACTGTAGTATTCACTCGGCCATTGCACGAACTCAGCATCCTAACAGGGCCAAGCTACTCCTCAGAGAGGGCAGGCACTTACAGGATCGCTGGGCATCGTGACAATTTGGTGGCAGCTCGGGACGAATCTTGATTCAGTCTGCTTTGGCCAGAATACTACAGTAGCAAGCAATACTGTGTGTGTTTGTGAAGGGCAGCCAGAGTTTGGCTCCTTTGTGAATGAGTCTGGTGTCTGGACACAAAGCCCTACGGTAGTGCCTGTGGGTCAGAACTCCTCCATCCCTGAAGTGTGAGTGTGCTAGACATCAGGGAGGGCTAGCAGGCACAGGTCCTGAGGTAAACGCTTATGGTATTTTGTAAGGACCTGGTGTACTGTAAGCCCTAGTATTTGGGTGAGCCTAGCCACAGTATAGTGGGGTCAGTAGGTTTGGTGACCGGAGGTAATTGCTTAAGGTAAAAAGTACGGTCACCAGCCAGACGCTGAACCATGTGGCTACACCCAAATAGACCTGGTTCCAGAAGTAATCTGCCTGGGTAAAGTACGGAACCAGGGAGGGAAATACGTTCCCTGTGTGTTGGCTACTAATATCAGCAGCCAGCCCGGTAGGTCAAGTGGCGGGGAGTCCCACGCTTGATGCTAACTAGAAAAGGGGCTAAAGCTGTTCCAAAGGGTCCAGGGGGACTGTCAGCTAGGCGTGTTAGTGGCAAGGGTCCCAGAGCCAAACCAAGGAAAGCTCTTATGGAGTCTGTGGTGGAACAGGAGGTTTCAACCCCAGAGCCAAGTGTGGGTGCAGGCCCAGGGACTCATGAAGCTGTGCTGGGAGTGGCGCAGGACAGTGGGCTCGCTGAGCTCAAACTGAGGCTCGAGTATGAGCGGGAGATGAAAAAAATGGAATTGGAACTACAACTAGCCAGAGAGAAAGCTGCCATGGCAGAGCGTGAAAAGGAAATGAAAAGAATGGAAAAGGAAATGGAATTGCAAATGGCTAGAGAGAAAGCTGCCATTGCAGAAAGGGAAGGGGAGAAGGCTAGGGCTCATGAGCTGGCCGTTCTCCAATTAAAAGCTAGCCAAGGGCAGGGTGCCCAAGGGGCAGTTCCTAGACAGGGTGATGGTGGAGCCCCTAACTCCATGAAAGTAGACATCAAAAGGTTTCCTTTATATACAAAAGGGGATGATATCGAGTCTTTTCTCAGGGCTTTTGATTGGGGGTGCTCAGAATTTGAAATCCCACAAGAACATAGGATGATGTACTTGAGATCATGAATTAGCGGTGATCTTTTGGACCTTTATGCCGCCCTTTCAGATGAGGAAGCCCGGGACTATAAGGTGTTCCAGGAGCGGGTTAAGCAACGCTTTAACCTAACCGCAGAACACTATAGGCAAACCTTCCGGGGTGTTGAGAAGAAGGAGGGGGAAACCTATATGCAAGTTGCAGCCTGCATGGTGCGGCACTTGTGGGATTGGGTGAAAGAATCCCAGGCCAATACCATGGAACAGTTTGCTGAATTGATATTAAAGGAGCAATTCATGCAGCTGTTGCCTAACCACATCCGTTGGATTGTGGAGGACAAGGAATGTGTCACAGTGCAAGATGCGGCCCGTTGTGCTGACCGGTTAGTGGTGACCAGAAGGAGTGGCAACATGAAGCAGGCAGATGAGGCAGGGAGGTCATCATCTGTTAGGAACAGTTCATCTGGTCATGCTAACTCAGGTAATGGAGAAAGGGCACAGTCCAGAGTGCCAGACAAGGCCAGAACCTGCTTCCGATGCGGCAGTTTGACACACCTAAAGGCTGAATGCCCAAAGGCGCGCCCCGCTGGGCAGGAGAAAGCAGGCACGCATCATTCTTACTGTGTGCGGGCCCCAAAACAGCAGCACGAGAGTGAGGATGATGGTGCTAGACAGGGACAAGTGGGACATTCCCTGCCAGAGCCGGAGAGCTTTGTAATGATGAATGCTGAGCACCCCCCAGATGCGGAATACATCTGGAAGGTCTGGGTTCATGGGCAGTCAGTGGATGCCATGAGAGACTCAGGCTCCACAGTCAGCGTGATTAAGCCACAGTTGGTGCAGGAGGGTGATTATGTACCGGGGAAGAAGATCAAACTGAAGGGGATTGGAGGCAGTTCCTTCAGGGCTCGAGTAGCAAGGGTTCCAGTACAGATTGGGGCAAGGTACTTGGAACATGACTTTGCTGTAACTGGCAGCATCCCAGTTCCACTGCTAGTTGGCAACGATTTGGCCAGGTGTGCAAGACCTAGGGTGGGTAGTAGTTGCCCAGCCCAGACCCTCAGCACAAGTGTAAAAGCTTTGCAGGAGGCAGTAGAGGAGTTGAGGCTGGGGCAAACATCCTTGGAGACAGGAATTGCACTTTTAAAACAAGAAAGCTTGGACAAGCAGCTCACTCAACCCAAAATTGGACCAGCTGGGTCAGGGGAAGTGACCAAAGCAGGGGGTCAGGAACTTTCAAAGGGTACGAGTGAGCTGGACAATGCAAGAGGCATCTCTCCTGTGAAGATGCCAAGGGAAGCCAAGACCAAATGGCTTCTGCAACCAAGCAAGTTAAAAGGGCTAAAGATGCAGTTTGCTGCAATTGCTTGTGTGGTGAAAGGAGTCCTAAGGAGCCTGGGACTCCAAATTCTTCTATGGGTGAGCCATCTGAGTGATGAGTTGCGGCCATCACTGGAAGGGATCCAGGAAGCTGAGGTCGTGCCGGATGGGTCAAGGACCGTAGCATCCAGAAGCAAGACCAGGGAGACCAACTGGACAGTGTCTCCAGACAACAAGGTCAGCCAGGAACCAGATCCCACAGCAGGACCACCGCCAGATGGGACCAGCATCACAAGGGACCACAGAAAAAAGACTAGCAAAGAGCCAGACTGTGATCTTGGACTCATTGCACTATTTGAGTGACTTTGGACACTGTGTTTACATATAATATAGTTAGTTAAGGGAAACTGTTTACAGAGACTTTGGTCTATTATAGAATGTGTTTATTAGATAGTTAGATGTTAAGTTACACTCCTCCTTGGGAGACAAATGTCCATGGGACAGTTGTGCCCCAGGTACATTTGTCTTTTTTGGGGAAGGGAGGGGTTCTGACGGTTTCAGGGATACAGGCTGCAAACTATTTTGCTTTCTGGCCTTGCAGGCTTCTTGCAAGCTGCAATAGCCAGCCTTGATGCAAACAGCTTGTTGAAAGACCTAGGCAGAGGCTGCAAAAAGGGCGGGAAATCCCGTGCGGGCCCTGCTGCAATGATTGGTTGCAGCTGCTTTTTGGAGGGAAAAGCTGTCCGGGGATCTGAGTGCTGGAGGGGCTAGAGCAGGAATTCCCTCCAATCAGGAGTTTCCAGCAGCATTTTATTTCAGCAGTTTTCCCCAGGAGATTACAGCCAATCAGGGTCAGGGATATGTGTATAAATGAACAGAGAAGACAGCGGACTGGGTCTTCATGCTGGTACAAGAGCTGAAAGGAGAAGAGAGCTGAATCCTGAGGGAGCTGGAACCAGTAGCTGACCAGGGGTCTTTTGGCTGGAAGATCTTGAAGGAAGACTTCAATAGCAACTGACCAGGCTGGATGATCGGACAAGCAAGGATGGACTGGGCCTTGTGATCATCTGGAGCCACGTTCTGGTACACTGGCTTGGCTTGAGCTGTGGCAGAGCAAGCCAGAGGGGGAGGAATGCGGAGAGGTTTGTCTTTTAAAAGGGGAACTATTTTCCTTTAGAGAAAGGGGTAGCTCCTAGCCTTAAGAGACTTACTAAGTTAAACCTGAGTTAAACCAACAAATACCTGAACCTTATTTTCCTTCTAGTATTGCTTGTGTATAATAATAAACTTGTTTTAGTTTACTGTTGAAACGCTTGCTTCCAGTGTTTTGTGTCCACACTGTAGTATTCACTTGGCCATTGCACGAACTCAGCATCCTAACAGGGCCAAGCTACTCCTCAGAGAGGGCAGGCACTTACAGGATCGCTGGGCATCGTGATACCCCTGTGCCACCAGCTGCAAATGCCGGATCCCCCCCCCCTCTCTTAGCAGCACAAAAAGCCAGGATTGGGCTGGGAGGCACAGAAATTTTTTAAAATTAGTTTAATAAATTTTAAAAATAATTTTAAAAAACCCAAAGCTGCTACCAGGTTTGGCGGCAGTTGGGCAGTTGAGCAGTTTTGCGCATCTCTGTTTCACCAGGAACCGCGAGAACACCTGGCAAGCTTAAAAGGGAGAAAATCAAGCCATTATCATGGTCACTTTGCCGATCAGGAAATAGGGGTGGAATATTTGGGAAAAGGACCCAAAATCAAGCCGTTATCCTCCCTGCCTTGGCAATCAGGAAATGGGGGTGAAATATTTGCCATGGAAAAGGGACAAAAATTAAGCCATCATCCTGCCTGCCTTGGTGATTGGGATTTTTTCACTCCCAAAAATATCAGTGGTTGTGATCTCCAATGCACAGGGCAGGAACGGCAAGCACACCCCACCTCCCAATGACATGAGCACCAATCTCCTCCCAAAATAACCTGGGACTGTCACCATGTGCGGGCTTAGCTCACTAAGCAATGTGTGCTGGGACCCTAAACTGTACCCAGACTTGTTTTTTGGGTACCAAATTTGGTCCTGGTCTGGCACAGTTTTGGCTGATTTGGTCCTCAGAAATTGAACCAAATAAACAATGCATGGGGATACCCCTTGCCAAACCCAATTTCGGTACCAGACCAAACATGCATGCCCTGGGACATAAACCGTATTGAGCAGGCATAGATCAGTGCCAGCTTACAGATGGGCAATTGGTGGGCCACTGTGAGCAACAACATGCTGGACTAGATGGGCTGTGGCCTGATCCAGCAGGGCTCCTCTTATGTTCTTATGATGATTGAGGATTTGATCCACAGCAGCTCTGTGCTTAGTTTGATGCAGATTTTGTTTAAAAATGTTGTGCCACTTATTTTCAAACTGTGCTGGCTGGTAAGATTCTATCCTAGTTGTTCCCAAACACCCTTGGGCAGGGTCATATCTCTTTACTTTTAAAGGACGGAGTCTGAAGGTGTCATTTGTAGTTCTAAATTGTTTTAGAGCCAAAACCAAGCTTTGGAATTGGAATAGTCCATCCAACATTGTTTAATTTCCAGCATTTGGTTAAAATGTACCTCTTCACATAGTGCTTTATGCTTAAACTTCCTCAATATTGTCCTGCATTGGGTGGGTGCTATTTTTACTTATGTTTTATTGATTCTAATGATTGGGAAGACCTCCAGGTGAAGGGCAGGATATAAATATCTTGAAACAAATAAGTAAGTAGGGTGGGCCAGAATGCAGTTAAAGCATAGACATGAATGACAGAGTTCATGTTACATTTCTTCATAAGTGAAGAAGAAGAAGAGTTGGCTTTTCTACCCTACTTTTCTCACCCATTTAAGGGGACTCAGAGCAGCTGACAAAGCTTCTATTCTTCTCCCCGCAACAGAACACCTTGCAGGCATTTTTAGAATTTACCTGTATATCTGTCACAATTTTCCTTTTTTTGGTGTGGTGGTGGCCACGGTTTTCCTCTTGTAATGTCATTGAACAGTGCTAGGTCATTGCAGAAGAATTCTTAAGGGCGTCTCAAAAGTTCAGGCTAAATTGCCTATGGTAAGAAATATGTGCTTTTTAAAGGGAAAAAATGGGATTGCTGGGTGCACTGCAAATAAAAAAAAATCTGATAAGGATCTTTACATGCATTGTCTTAGGGTAGGCCCTTTCTGCACTGGGTCTTATTCCAGATTATATCCTGTAATAGAGGCTTGCAGTCAGCATGCTGGTGTAGACCAAGACAGACCCTGGGCATCAGTGGCAGCAAAGTATATAATCAATCTGATTTCAAAGTGTTTGCTATACCAGTGAATTATCTTGACAAAGCTATATTGGGCCTTTTCTGCACTTATCAGCCTTAGATCCAGATCAACAAGTCTGGAAAAATCAGCCTCCCTGATCTGGATCATGGGTAGGGCGTGGGCTGAATCTGTGCTGTCTGCACTGAGGCACTGATTCGGCACCTTCCTGTGGCTGTGAAGCTGCACCACTGAAAAGCACCCCCAATAGTCACAAAACTGCAACATTGTTATCAGGTGTGAAGTGGGTAGATTGCTACAGTGTGGCAGCTGCTGTAAGGGGTGGATTTTTACAGTGAAATTACTATCTTTGGAAGCAAGCTATTGGGGGAGGGAAACCCTAAACATGCATTCTCATCCCACTAAAACGGTACGGTTCCCACAGTAAGAAATGTAAAATGTTTCAAATGCACGGACTGGAACGAGACCTGTTGAAATGAGTGTTAACATTTACAACGCTTTGGGGAGATTTAATACGCGAAAAGCGTGTTAAGCCAACCTGACGTGGGGACTGCGAGGATCGAAACCGTTTCTAAACCGTTTTAAGCTTGTAATGGAAATTTACCCTATTAGTACCAATTAAATGATTCTACTGGAGATTTACATTAAGGATCTCTTAATCTGGATCCTGCTGTGTCTAGTGCAGAAGGAGCAGAAGAACCAGTGGGAGCAGGGCTTCTTTGATCCACAATATGTGGAATAGGAGGCCCAGAATCTAAAGGAAGAGACTCCTTATTCTGGATCAAAAGTGCAGAAAGGGCCTTACTCTGCCCTGCTTCATTTGTACCCCAAGGTCAAACTTGCCTATTATTCCAGTTTTCTTTCCTACTTTAGCATTCCCAGTGTTGAAAGTGACATGGTTTTTGGGTATTAGAAAGTGTTGTATCTTCATAGTACAGATATGGCGTATATGTGAAGTATCTGAATGACTGAAGTTTGGGGAGCACTGCTTTAGGAGTTAGAAAAAGGAAAAGAAATCCGTACTGTTGCCACCACTTAATAATATTGAAGCCTATACATGAAAAAGTGTTGGTAAAATCTCTCTCCAACCAGAACAAGTGAGGTTATACTGCACAGTGTTATTTCTGAATATCATCTCAGTTTAACAAACACAGGCTGTCTAACCCCCTGTCCTCTAACTAATATTTATGCATTCTTAGCACTTCCCAGAATCTCTGAACTAGTGTTTACTGCCACTAGATGTCAACCTCTGCCCCACTTTCCCATTCTGCCTCTAGAAATATCACAGGAGGAGTCTTCATGCTCCTGTTACTGCCATTTCAGTTAAAGGGCTGATTCCATTCTTCTCTCACAGAAGAAACTGTTTGGCATGGTTCAGTGCCTTTAGTTATGGCTGCCAGGGCCATTTCTGTGTGGGCTGAAAAAAAACTTAATCAAGACACCCCTCACTCTAGCCAGCCATTCCTCAATTATTGTCCACTTTTCTCTTCCAGCAAAATAAAGTGGACTGGGAGGGCTGCAGTCTAGAGAACCTTGTCGCTGAACGCAATGAGGAGGCTCCTTGTTGGCCGCTCCTACAAACTTCAGGAATGAAACCAGAGAACAATGATCGTGGGAGCATTTTAAGAGAATTTTAGCCTCAGAATAATGTTTTCATAGAGTTTTAAAGCTCTGTGGAATCTGGAGAGAGGGACTGCAAAGTAATGATATCGCTTTGTTTCAATGGAGGTAAAATACAGTATTTTTAGTTTCCTAGGCTTAAGTGCTTTTTGGTGGTTCCATCAGGACAATCACAAAGGTATTTATTTGTCAGAAGGTGCAAGTCCTGCACAGATCACAAAGGAAGCAGTTGTGACTGAAGCATGTTTAGCTCTGTGTGTCTTGTGACTCAAGATTAGCTTCTTCCCTTCTGCCCAACCCGTCTAATTCCGTAAAGTGATCTACTACTGTGTTTGGTTTGTTACAAATGGAAGAACTTTGTGTGACATCATTATTATCTTGAAAGTAACGTGTGACATCATTATTATCTTGAAAAGAGGTGAAAAATTATATATAGACACGACTTTCAAGTTCTGCATCTGCAACATTAATATAGAGTTTTATTTATTACCAGTATATTCTTACTATTATATATGGGCATGAACATGATATGTTATGGTATAAGTTTGACTGGAGCTGCTACAGAAACACATCATGGAAAGGGTCATCAAACAGCCAATGTGTATTACATGTAGGGATGTGCACAAATATTCCTAGGCATCAAATATGCTGAATTTCAGCATTCAAACTCTAATAGAATGTCCTGAAATTTGAATGTAAACATTCAAACCAAATTTTGAACTTCAGATCTGTTCGTTTGAATTCTCTGGACATTTATACGTGTACGGATGTGTTCATGATGCGCACTTGAAGATCCGCATCTTTCCCGCATCCGTGTGCATTTGAACAGATCTGTACAAGACAAAAACAAGTTGCATATGGGATAAATACGGGATGCACATGGACGTGCAGATTGAAATCAAAAATTCAAACAAATAGATTCAAATTTTGTGAATACAAATTGAATCTTGTTAAATTTGAATTTAAAAGATTCAAATAGAATAGGATTTTCAGGTATTCGATTAGATTCGAATAGAATGTCAAAAAAAATCATGCACATCTCTAATTACATGACGCTGTAAACTGGAGTAAATTAATGGTGACTAGCCAAATTTTGCACATTTCAGCCCAATGTATTCTGCATACATTCTCTTGCCTTTTCTGTTACTCTCCTTTAAAGCCATTGCCTATGTGCTTAAGCATTTTTGCAAGAGAAAAGAAAAAAAAAACCCTGCTCCCTCAACAAAACATAAGAAAGGGGAACACAGGTTTGGCAGTATTATAATACTTTTTTAAAAAAATTATCTTTAAAAGGGTGAGAGCTTGTTTGGTTTTGGAAAACAACTTTTTCTGTGCTTGGGATGAATTAGTTGGGAGCTGTTCTGAGGACTTTGTAAGTTTGAAAGATGGAACACATTTCAGTAAACAACCAAAATACTGGAGAATTTCAAATTATTGAAAAGATTTATAGAAACCAGCAAATAGAGCTATACACAAGGGTCTATTCATTAGAGAAATGACTGGTTAAATCTAACTGAAGGCCAGTTTAAACAGGAAATGGCTAATGTTCAGGATTCCCACGCCTGCACGTACACACAGAAAAATGCTCCTGTGAGTAATTTCAAATAAAAAGCACAAGAAAAGTCAGAGGTGACTCCTTCCAAAGTGTCCAAAGCAAGAGGATACAATTCAAATTAGTTTTGGACCTTTAGGGAGGGAAAGGAGAATATATGTAACTATGGATGCTACTCTGCAGATAATTATATCTTTATAATTTGCCTAGAAAGGCATTTCCATGGAACTAAAAAGTGCGATCGAGAAGATGCCGACACAGGAATTTTAAAAAAACCAAATGTCTCATTCAAACAAAATTAAAGGTAATCTAAAGGAGGATAAGATTGAATGTTAGTGCCTGTTGCTAATGCTGGGGGAGATACTGTTGCAAGGAGTGTTCTCTGGGGAATCAGAAGAACAAGAAGCTCCATTGCAGTTCATAAGCAAGTTTAGGATGGTTGCATTAGGCTGCCGTTCTACAAAAAGTGGAAAAAGAGGCCTATTTGCACTTGGGCCTTTGGATAAAATTAGGCAAGCCCTGGGACAGACCATTGCTCTGTGGGCTGGGCAGTTCCGTCTGGAACTGTCCTGGCCCGTCCCAGGGCTGGCCTAATTGCAGCCAATTAGCCCAAGCCATCCCCAGCCATCCCAGAGCTGTCTGGCAGGGAGAGCATTTGCACTCTCACTGCCGGACAGCTCTGGAGCCTGGCCCCAGGCCACCGCCATTGGGCCCTATTGGGCCTGTTGGCTGACAGCCCCTTTTGGGGGAGGGTGAGACTGGGCTGGGCCTGTCCTGGGCTCCCGCAGGCTCATGCTGCCCCAATCCTACCCAGGAGTCCATGCTGCCCCCAGAACCCCACACATGGCCTACCTGTTCAGATGCCTGGTTCGAACTGGTAGGCCCCAGGAGGTGGGGCTTCTCGGTTTGAACCAGGCGAATGCCTCATTCAAACCGACGAGCCCTGCCCCTGGGGCCTACCAGTTCGAACCAGGTATCTGAACAGGTAAGTTGTGTGTGGGGAGCTGGGGGCGGCACAGACCCCTGGGTGTGGTTGGCCACCCAGGAGCCCACGGGACCCCAAGATGGGCTGGAACCAGGCTGCAAGACAGTGGGCTGATATGGCCCAATGACAGCAGCCCGCGGCGGGGTGTCCCGCCCCCATGGCAACCTTTTTGTGCTGGGGCACACAGGGATGGAATGACTGTTCACACCTTGGCTGGTAAGGGATATGTTGGGAACACATCCCTTACTGTCCAAAGTGAATGGTTGTTCCGTCCCCACATGTCCCAGCTGGAGTGCGAAAAGGCCTAAGATTTCCTCCTTTAATTCTGATACAAGGAAGAACCAATATTTCATATAGTCTGTTCCCGGTTGTTGTAGCTGAGATCCTTTCCCCCAGTATTTCTGAGAAATAAGACACTGGTATCTAGAGTGATTAATGGATCTCTTGAATGTTTAAGATGGTGATGATTCATTAAGTTGCAAAAGATCTCCATCATTTCCTCTTAGATTTGATTTCCTAGGCAGAGGAGGCTTTTAATTTATCTGTGGTAACGGACAGTTAACCTCTTTAGCCATAAAGCAAAGAAGAATCTTCTTCTTCCTGGTTACATAACCTGCATGTTTCATCAGCAGAGATGGAGTATACTGAGAATTTGCCTTTCAAGCAATCTTTATGAAGCGGGTAGAGTTCATTATTGCTGGCACTAGAAACCACTGGCATTCACACAGGGTGTAAAACTCAGGATTATCTTGGAGCTATGTTGGAATTGCCACACATGTCAGTCACCATGGGGTGATATCCTTCAGTAAAATTATTATAGGGAAATCAAATCCAGGTTTTATATAGAAAGTGAGAGCACTTGCCTGTCTGGATGCTTGTTTGTGCAATCTGTCACACCAAACCTAGCCAAAAATGGCAGCCACACATATGCACAGGGTGGCAATTGTATACTTCCAGGTAGTGAAATACCTGGAAATACATATGACACCATTGCAGGAACAACCACCATACCAATAAATTTCTCTGCTGTTGACTCCTGGACAACAAGTAGTTATTTTAGATTTACTTTACTGCAGAATATCAATAAATACCTATGCACTGTCTGGAGGCGGCAGCCTAGGGAAAAAAGTGGCTCAAAGGCAGCTTAGAACTGGCTAAGCTAATGCCTTAATCACATTTAACACCAGAAAACACACTATTTAGCCTTTAATGTGGATTAGAGGTAGGATGTGAGCGCTAAAGTCTATGTGCTATCACTAGGAGCCACCAATGAGTTGCTGTTTTAATGTGTGCCTATGAGATTTTCTTGTTAGATTCTACTGTAACACACCTACATTATTTTCTCTTTGAATGTCACTGAGTAGTTGAAACTATAAAAATATTCAGCCGTATTTATATACTAAGTGTGGAAAACTGCTGGATTGAATCATTGATTGATTGACTGATTATGTAGTAATTTTTAGTGATGGTTGTTGCTCCTTGTGATTGGCAGACATAAAGCAAGATAACAGAATGGAAGTGAGATCAGAATAGATTGTGCTAATAGTAGGAAAACTGCTGTTTATTTATTTATTTATCATTTATATCCTGCTCTGTACCCATAGGTCTCAGGGTGGGTTACAAGTTTTAAAACAGCAGGTTTAAACAACAATATCCATAAAAACACTTAAAAGCAAACAAGCAGACAAACAAATGAAAAATCCAGCATATTTAAAAAAATGTATTCTAAATATTAAAATACTAATAGCTATGGTGGGGGGAGAAATGGTCACATTAGCCAAAGGGCATGGGTAATTGTGGCCAAGTTGTCTCTGTCCAAAAAAGGCTTCAGTTGATGCACCAGCCATAGTTGGAAGTAGGCACTACTGGCCATGGCCTCCACCTGAGCTTCAAATGTTAGCACAGAGTCCAGGAGTACCCCCAAGTTACGAACCTGTCCCTTCCAGGGCATTGCAACCCCATCAAGGACAGGGTGTATCTCAACTACATGGACCTGAGATCCTGTGATACACAGCACCTCTGTCTTGTCTGGATTCAGCTTCAATTTATTGGCCCTCATCCATCCCATTACCACCTTCAGACACCTGTCAAGCACTTTAATCACCTCTCCTGATTCAGATGGCACAGAGAGATAGAGCTGGGTATCATCTGCATATTGATGACACCTCACTCCAAAACTCCTGATGACTTCTCCCAGCGGCTTCATGTAGATGTCAAGTAGCATGGGAGATAAGATAGACCCCTAGGGAACCCCACAAGTGAGTTCCCAGGTATTGAATCAGTATCTCTCACAGCCACTATCTGAGATCGGCTCTGGAGATAAGAGCGGAACCAATGCCAAGCACTGTCTCCAACCCCTAAACCCCGCAGCTTCTCCAAAAGGATACTTGGTCAATGGTATCAAAAGCCACTGAGAGGTCCAGAAGAACTAACAAGATAGCATTCCCCCTGTCTTTCTTCTGGAGGAGGTCATCAACCAGGGCGACCAAGATGGTTTCTGTGCCATAACCAGGTCTGAAGCCAGATTAAAATGGGTCTAGATAATTAGCTTCTACCAAGCAAACCTGCAGTTGAACAGCAACAGCCCTCTCCAGAACCTTGCCAAGAAAAGGTATGTTTGCCACAGGGCAATAGTTATTTAAATCTTCCAGATCCAGGGAGGCCCTCTTCAGGAGGGGGCACACCACAGCCTGTTTCAGGGGCAGTGGAATGACCCCCTCCCTCAGAGAGGTGTTCACTAATTCCTGGATCCACCCTGTCATACCTTGTTGGCCAGCCTTTATCAACCAGGAAGGCAAGGACTGAAGTCACTGTTGAGACTGCAGTGAAAATTGACCTTGCTTAACATAAAGGATCTTGTTGAAATTTGCAGTCCTTGAATTGAAATATGTATGGAGGAGAAAGGTAGGGTAGACTCAAGCTCTGAGCTGTTGAGTGGTATGTAGCAATGCCTATCCTGTCTTCACAGCTACCCTTAGTTACGATAGGTCACTATGAGAGTTATATCTCAGCTGGAGTCAGGAGTTTCCTGTCCCTGTTATGTTCTTGACTGAAGAGAAATAATCAAGTTCTTGCCTAACTTCCTGACCGGTGCACCCTCTATGCCTTCTGCTAGAGTACTGCATTTGATTAAGGAAGAAGAGGAGTGGTGCATTCTTTACACACTTTAGAAGGTCTGTTCCCAGTGCCTCTCTAAAAGGCAAAGTACTGATAATTGTTTTATCAGGAAGAGTCAACAGAAAATTTGAATTGATTCTGGTAAATAGGAGCAGGGGAAGAGAGAGAGAGTGAGTGTACACACTACCCAGCCAAGTTAAAGTTTATGACTCCCTCCCCCGTATCTTAACTTCCTTTCCACCCTAAAATTGTATGTTTAAAAATGAAAGGTAATGCGGTCATATAGGAACATCAGCGGAGCAGCATCTGTGCCAGTTGTCCCACCAGTCTCAGTGGGCACCAGACACCAGTGACTGGAGCACCAGCTGAGAATTAGGGTGCATTCACACTTGGCAACAAAGTGGCAGGAACTAGCTAGCCAGGGGAGGGAAGGCAATAAGTGAGCCATAAGATATGAAAAGCTGCTTAAATGCTCATTATTATTTTTAAGCACAAGTTCTTCTTCACACTCCCAGAATCCCATTCCCAGGCTTGCTTGGCAAGACAGAGCAGGCTATGGCATAAAATATAAGCAACAAGCTGTTTTAAGATTTAAGCTGTTGCTACACAATTTAGTTTGGTTTTTAATCCAGTCTTTTAAAATCAGCAGAGAGGATGGAGGGGGCTTCTCCATGTGGATTTGCTGGGGAGAAGCCCCCTCCATCTTCTCTTTCCCTTCATACCCTGAATTTGTAGGGTGGCCGAATCAGGGGCAAGCTTATATATCAGTTTTCCCCCACACCATAGCATAGCAGTGAAAATTAATCACTTCCTCTTTGTGTTTTGCTAGATTAGTACATAACAGCGAAATGGCAGGGTGGAGGGAAAAATCAGGTGGGGAAGGGAGGGAATAGAAATTGTGAGGGAGGAGGAACGAAGTAGGCATCAGCTTTGCGCAGCATCAGCACAGCGTGAATGGCTGGATGTGGACCAATATATTGAAGCAGATAAGATGGTGGTACTGGGTGTCATAGGGTCTTGAGTCCGGGAAGTTAAGCACTACCTCATTCTGGATGGTGTTCTCTTGCCACAGAAAGGACAGGTGTGTGACTTCATGGCTGCATTCGTTTCTGAAATTTGAGACCCATGTGGCAGAGTCAGCCAGGAGTGCCTACCTCAATCTCCGACTGATTCACAGCTTCAGCCTTTCTTGGATAGGGATAACTATTCACAGTGATCCCACACTCTGGTAACTACCATAATGAGCTCTTTGTGGGGCTACCCTTGAAAATAGTCCAGAAGCCAGAACTAGTGCAGAATACAGCAGCCCAATTGATGATGGGAGTCTCTGGCTGGGTGGATACCATGCTGACGTTGAAAGATCTCCTCTTGCCTGTTTGCTGGGGAGCCCAATTCAAAGTGCTGATGTTAACAAGCCCAAAACAGCTTTGGTTTGGTTATCTGAAGGAGCATTTTCTCCTTCCTTCTGTCCAGACTTCCACTTTACAATCACTTCATAAGGTTTTGAAAAGTCCATCTTTGTTTAATAGGCCTCTTGTGATAGTTCTGTTATGGGGTTTCCTTGTTTTGTTTGTTCTGAATATTTTTATCTGTTGCTTAAATACTCTGAATGTTTAACTGTGTACATTTTTAACAATGCTTGTATGAGAGTGTAGGAATATTGACATTTTAAAAAATCCATTATCTTATAAAGAAGACATACTAGATAAGTTTCAGAATATACAGGGTTAAAATAGTATTTTAAAAAATAGCTTAAGGATGTCAGAACTCAGTCATGATTTATTTTTATCCTTTTTGATTTCTAGTATTTATTTCTAGTGCATTTTGTTAAATTGTTGGCCTTTTTCCAGGATGTGCGTGCATGTGAGTGTGTGTGTGTGTCTGTGTTTGCTAAGCCAGTGCTATTGTGCTGTATACAATGGCTCTAGAAACCCAAGGCCAGGTTGAAAAGCTCAAGTACTGTAAGTATTGTACCAGGAAAGGGTAAAGAGACAGTTTGGCCAAAGCAAAATTGCAGTGTGCAAGTGGTAATTTAAAAACAGCTATTCATAAGAATTGTGAACTTAAGAGAAACTCCCTATGCCCAATGCAATTGCTTTAGCAAAGATGCAATGTTTGAGAATATTAATGGAAACAGGCAGACTGTCTGACTCCTTTTATGTTCCCAAATGTTGTCTAGACCAGGCAAAAAGAGACAAGAGACACTGACTAACCAGATCCTCCTTTCCCATATAAACTTTTCTTCCTTTGCCTGCATTATTTCTCAGAATGTTTGAAATGGTGCAAGTAAATGCCTTTTTCTTTCTTTGCAGGGCAGGTGGAGGAAGGTACTGTAGACATATGAGGTAATTATTTCTGTCACTAGATAGATTTTGTGCTTTAATTTCTGACAATAGAGACAGAAATGCAAAGCTTTGGATCCTCTAGTTTGGAGGACCAGAAGCAGCTCCATCATAAATATGAAGCTTCCAACCTTCCAGTATGGAGGACTGGAAGAAGTTTCACATGTAAGGTGGAGTGAGGAGTGTGCCGGAAGAACACCAAAACTTCATGGAAATAGCTCCCTGCCTCAAGGTGGGAGTGATGAGTGCCCATGATAACAGCAAATTGTCTGCTTGTAGCAGTATGGATGCCACCCAGAATTGCTTCAGATGACTGGAAATTCTGCTAGAAGTCAGCTATTTTCATCCATGCCCTCAGAGATTCTGGGTGGAATCCTTACCTGATGTGTTGCCTGCCAAATGGGGGAAAAGAGATGATTTACTCATAGGTGGCTCTTGCCATGGGCTGCAGAATTCCAGATGCTGGATGGGGCCAAAATATTTAGATGCTCTACCCTCTGGTCACCCCGGTGAAGGCTCAAAGGACCCATGTCGACATAGCCTATGCGTAATAATTTGAAGCAAGCATTACATTTGAGTTCAATTTCTTACTAGTTTAGGGGTTGTAAAACAAAAGGCTGTCAGAGTTTGGAAGCTGACAGCTTCACCATCAAGAAAGCTGGATACTTTCCAAGCAATTCTTTCAGGTCTTATTGTTTGGTAGGAAACTAACAAGGAGAACAGCACTGGGTGGGCACAGATGAGGGGCTAAAAATAGATAGGCAACATCAGGGAGCCAAGCTTCTTGGCGATAGCTTCCTCCAAAGATAAAATCCCCAGCCTTTTCTAAAAGTGAAGCTCAGAAGCAGATACTGGCCTCAGTATCCTTTTCGCAAAATGGCCGCAGTTCTACTTAGCTATCTGTACTGGCTGAGATATTCTGGGGTACCACAAGAATGTTGCAAACACAGACTTTTGTTCACAATCATTCAGGAAAAAATTCTTCTGAAATACAACACCCACCTCTCATGAAAAGCTAGGACTAACGAATTTAAGATGGCTTAAAAAAATATTGAGCATGCTGAAGGTAATCAGAAAAGTGTTTATACTGGGCAACTTTACCTTCTTCAGCTAAAGGGCAACAATAACCCTTTGCTGATAACCAGAAATTTATTTATTTATTTATTTATTTATTTATTTATTTATTTATTTATTTATTTATTTATTTATTTATTTTACATTTCTAACCCGCCCTATACCCTAGGGTCTCAGGGTGGGTAATAGCATTTAAAAACACGTTAAAATAAAGTCATATATATAAAACAGTATAAAACAAAACAACCATGAACCAAAGGAAAGGATGGGAGTGATGGCAATTGGTATGCCATGGCATTACCTTTGCTTTTTGCAAATTGCATTTTGTCTGCAAGTGTAATTTGCTAAGATCAACAGCAGAGATGTGGCTATAGATTGCAGTTTTAAAGGCCAAAGTATGAGCAATGAATTCACTTTAAGCTTTGATAACCAGATATAGGCCTCCCCTGTATCTGTGGGGGATAGGTTCTAAGAACTACCATGGTTATGGGAAACTGTGGATATTATGAATGCTGGGAAATCTCATGAGATTTCCCATAATCCCAGGGAAATCACACAAGATTTCCCATGATTCCCAAAGGGGGCACCTACTGAGGAGGATGTGAGGGCGGGGGCTGAGAGGCTGATCTGACTGACTTTGGATGAGTGGATCTATGGTTACTGGATCAGCGGATACAGAGGAAGGCCTATATTCGTAAATGCTGCTTGTACCTCATTATGGTCTGGGAATAGCAGTGTCATATGCTTAGAGTGTTGAGCTATG
Source organism: Aspidoscelis tigris stejnegeri (assembly GCA_023333525.1). Classification (NCBI taxonomy): domain Eukaryota; kingdom Metazoa; phylum Chordata; class Lepidosauria; order Squamata; family Teiidae; genus Aspidoscelis; species Aspidoscelis tigris. Next base: position 246,282,673 of record JALMGA010000001.1, on the reverse strand, counting down.
GCTTAAATATCCATGGATCTGAATCTCTGGGTCTGAAAAAAAAAACCTTCCCATTTTTTCTTCCCATTTTCACCCTTGCTAAATGTCTACACTTTGGCTTGTAAAGAATTGTGGAACAGTCACCCTTTCCATTTCAACTGCCTTACCAGTCATTTTTACGACTTGCCTAGGCTCCTGTGTCCTTATTGGAATGAGATTATCTCAAAAGTAGGCAATCCTCTAAGTCAGTGGTTCTCAACCTGTGGGTCGGGACCCCTTTGGGGGTCGAACTACCCTTTCAGAGGGGTCGCGATGAGTCTTCCACCGCCCTTCCCTTCCCTCTCCTAGCTGCCCCGTGGTTGGGGTTCTCCACAACATGAGGAACTGCATTAAGGGGTCACAGCATTAGGAACCACTGCTCTAAGTCCTACTGATACAATACAGTTTATTTAACAAGTCTGCTTGTTAAAAGCAAGAAATCCATAACAACAGTTTTTCTACACAGAACACAATAGGGATGTACGTGAAAAAAATCAAATTCATTTTGCTATCAAATCGAACATTTGAAAATTAGTTTCATTGATGAATCTTCAGATCAAATAAGATTCAGATCAAATAAGAGCTCTGCGTTCATATTCAAATGTTTTTGTGAACTTTTTGTGACTTTTTTTCCATTGAAAAAGTCCTTGTTATCACCAAAAACATAGCAAAATTTGAATATTCAATTGAAATATTCATTTTCACATGCAGGAACTTTGTACATTTGAATACCACATTTGGAGGTCTTAACAACTAGATTTTCAGTTCGATGCAAATGCCATTTTGCACATCCCTGGAACACAACAGTAAAGTTAGGTTTCCACTTACCAAAGGAAACATCTCTTTCCTGGGTGCCTGGGGAGGGGCTGCAATTGCTGCTGAAGATGATGGCTCCGCATTTCTATTTTAGAGTGTGAAAGTGTCATTTTCAGCCTGGAGCATCCTTGTTTAACATGAAGAATCACACTCTGCAGAAATGGAACGTCTGTTGGCAATTGTGTCCCATGATTGGGTGGCTTGATTTGCTGCCACAAGTGGAAATACAATGGCAGTAAGGGCATTACCAGGCGTTTCGTCCAGTAAATGGAGATGCACCCTAGATGAACCAATAAGAAGGTAAAAGCTTGAATTTTAACATGTTTCAATAAAAGGCAAGGGAACAGAAGATTTGTAAAAATACAGAGGGTAGGGGAATTTATGCTTTCTCCTGAAGAAGAATCTTATTGTGCCTGTGTTTGGACCTGCAACATATTCAGCAAGGTGCCATGAATGTAGAGCTTTCAGTGGGAGACCCTGAAGAGACAGGCGGCCTCTTAACTCTTGGGTCCTAAGCCAGTAAGAATGTGGAATGTTCAATAACATAAAATATTGTCTGGATCCCAGAATAGGTTACACTTACAAATCATTCCATCATAAAAATAACAAAAGTTAAAAATAGTTATCCTGCAAGGTTTTAGAGGCTTTTATTACAAGCTGCACTTTCATTATTTTAAAAATCAAGGTTTATTTTCTGAGGGGCGGGGGGAAGGTTGGTGGTAGTTGCACAGGTTATATTGAGGCCCGTAAGTTATATGGATTAGGTATTGTGGCAGCTATCTGCTTATGATTGGTCTGATCCCTCTCAGAGTTTTAGGATTACCTTAGCATGATATCACTATACTCCAGCATTGCTAGGTTGGTTCTGTCATTATGCAAACCACGCCAAATCCCACACATTGCTTCCAGTAGTCTCAAAAGGCCAGTTTAGTTAGTGGTTAGGGAGCTGGATTCTTATCTGGGAGTACTGGGTTTGATTCCGCCCTCCTCCACGAAGCCAGCTGGGTGACCTTGGGCTAGTCACAGCTGTCTTTTGAGCTCTCACTGCCCCACCTACCTCACAGGGTGTCTGTTGTGGGTTTGTCAGCCACTTTGAGTCCCCTTAAATGGATGAGAAAAGTGGGGTACAAAAGCCAACTCTTCTTCTACTACTACTTCTGGAGTGCTATTGCATTCTGGATGCTCTACAATAACATGCCAAAATTATACTGTACTTCAGTGTGTGTTTTTGGAAACATAACCCTGGATTTATTAAAAGGCAGAAAAAAAAACTCTTGGGGTGCCACTTTCAGCAAAGTTGATATGTTTTTCACTCCATGTCAGTCTAATGCCCGCACATTGGCTGGAGTTTGGCAGGACTTTTGTATGTGTCCAATGTCCTGCCCATTTTTTGGCTGCTGCAGGCATCATTCCTCCCACACTTTGCTTCCAATAGTCTCAAAAGGCCACTTTGGAAATACAGAGGTGTGGGCTGCTCCTACCATTTTGCTTAGTCATTTTGTCTTTTAATAATTCAGGAAGTGGATGCTATTGGCATTTTTTGTATTTCACAGCATTCATTAGGCTAGGTTCCTAGAAATCCTCATGAATTTCACATTTGCAAAATATTAAAAAACATTGTCCCAATGTGAAAATATGAGACTGGAAGTTTGCAGAATCAATTCTTAAAATACTATAGAAAAAGATGGGGGGAAGGGGGAGAGACACAGCTTTTTCCTAGTGTATCCCAACAGTAGATAAAAGTTGACTTTGAGTTGCCTCAAATTCTCTTAGGTGCCTTCAGACATAGGTTACATGCTGGTATCCTGTCAGTGTGCTGGCAAGGATGGAAGACAGGTCTGTCACCATGTTGGGCTGCTACTAGTGCTTTGCTGCCAAAGCCCAGAGGCCTATTCACAGTTAGACCAGTAGTGAAGAAGTAGTAAACATCTGGTGAAGAGCATATGCATGTTGACTAGGCTGCTACAGCCTACAAGTGTGCCTGCCCTCACCAGACATTCACTAATGGTTGATTAGGTGTGGGGCACGAAATCATGCTCCACACGTTTACCAACATTTACCTACAGCTCACTTGAAGTGTCCAGTAGCGTGACCATTTGCTCTGCATTTGGTGGACAGGGGACACGCCGTCCTCGCAGATGTGGTTATGGCAGTGGGCGTGACCAATTGCTCACCCATGCTGTGATCAGACCTCCGATCTCTGGCAGTGGCGATCGATTGTAGAATCGCAAGAGGAGCATTTGATCATGGGTTAGCTTGTGTTCAAACGTGTACCTCTTGCAGTGCTGTCCAAACGGCCAATCACATCTGGCTTCGGATGCAGCAGCATGGGCTGTTAAATGGGAAGACCATTCACATTTCTGGTTGGTAATGGACACTTTGGGGAAGCTTACCTCCCAGCAAATGCAAATGGTTCATCTTTACCTGAAGTTTACCAGCCATAGTTCACGGCATCCTAATCAACTAAGTGCAGAAAGGCCTCAGATTTAATTCACTATATTGGAAGTGTTGAGATCTTCCTGGAAATTGGACCAAATCTAAAATGCATGGGGACACCCCTTGCCAAACCCAATTTTGGTTTGGACCAAAATGTACATGGGGACACGCCCTGAACTGACCAATGTCAGCACTTTCACATCTCCCCCTGGGCATCTGAAAAAGGAAAAATGACCTGTCTGCTCCCACAACAAGACCTCTTTCCTGGTCAGTCATGACCGATTCAGATCCCATTGGTATATAGTTTATTAGCTTAGATCTATATCTATTGACAGCATAGACCTCTTCAAGGTTTCTTTTATCCACATATGGAGTCTATTTCAGATTAGGAGGCCCGAAATGGCCTCTGAATCAGTTTCTGGGTTGGAATACTGGTAGACCTTGATAATAACAAGTCTTGGTGTACTAGGGCTATGTTTTGCCACTAAAATGGATCCCTGGTAGTTCCAAGACCAGGAACGTTTGTTTTGGGTCACCAGAACTTTTGGTGGCTCATTCTGAAGTTTACAAAAGCTTTGGGGTGGCTTGGGAGAAGGGTAAGATGTGCCTCAGTGGACTGTGCAATCTGGATCAGCTGATCTGGATTGTACAAGGCAAATACAGAAATAACTTTAGGCTGCATCTTCATGATGGGTGATTTCAGTCACTTGCTGCATGGTGGAAGTGTGGGTGCCTGAGGGCTGTGAGCCCCCTCAGTGTCCTTTATCTTGCCCTGCAGGAAAGACTTGCCAGCCTGAAGGCACCTTAGGCATAAAGATGCTGCATCCATGAAGCCTCCAATAGATTGCTCCCTATGCTAGGGTGGATGTAGCCTGAGATGTGCAATGCACGAATAAAGAAGGTCAAATGGGTTTCTGCTAGTACTTTACTTGTGGATCAAGTTCACGCAGCTCTGTTCGACACCTTGTCCCAGCTTCTGACACACAACCAAAATTCTGTTAATGTTGCCCCCTTTTGTTAGATGCCTAGGTTGCCTATTTTCTAAAATGGCAATAAGGAACACAGTCAACACTGAAGATAAACTGGAATGACAATCAGCAAATGGTTAATCACAAGGTTTCCTAAATACCAGGAAAAAGTACTGATTAAAGTTAATTTAGCTCACAGTTTTTCAAATAACCTTATGATATTAAACAAATTGTCAGAAAATCCATATTTGGTTTCTTTTTTTTCTTTTTGGCTGCATCAAACATTTTAAGTGGATTTTAACAATATTAAAAATGTTTGACAGTTATGGCTAAAATTCAAAATGATCTGGAATACAAATTTAGCAAGTTCTACTGAAAATCTGCTCCTGTCATCATTCCGGTGTTTTTTTAGTACTCAAAAATTTCTTTCAACAGAAACATTTTATGCCAGAATATTCAATATAGTATATAAGACACTACCATTAAGTTATTTCTTACTTTGCGTACTGAAGAAATACACTTATTTTTGTTTATATTTTCACTGCCATAAATATTTCCAGTTTCTTTTATCGGTAACGATGTGTTTGTCATGATACTGCAAAATAGTTATCCTGCAAGGTTTTAGAGGCTTTTATTACAAGCTGCACTCCCATTATTTTAAAAGCCAAGGTTTCTTTTTATATGTATCCTTTTTAATGTTCATGTTGGACAAAATTCATGGCCCTTAAGTAAGGGAAAACCTGTATAATATAGGATGCTCAATAACCCTACTCATGGTAGACTAGATCTGATCCTGGAAAAATTGGCAGGAACTGCAAAATGGCAGTTTCTGCCATTCAAGGGCTTGAATGCTTCCAAGGCCCTGGTCACACTTTAAGTTCAGGACAACTTCAGTTCCTCCTAAGGTTGCATTACTCACATTATTTTTATTCAATTCATTTTCCAAGCTGGCCTACCCCCATTAGATCATTCTAACTGGAGTCCTGTTTTTCAGATGATTCAGCCCATCCTGGCATTCAAGGCCATCTTCGCTTCCTCAGTTGTGAGGAGGAAGATGGGCTAAAGGAGGCCGAACCATGCTGTGGTCAGTCCAGTCTTTCCTTTCAGCCAAGGAAAGAAATGACTCCATGAAGTGCAGATGTACCGCGCTGGAGCATCCTCCATACTAACTACTACAGTGTCCATGTCTCTTTTATTTTATGGTTATTTTTTATTTTAATCCCACACCCTAGCTTCTAAAAGGTTCTCAGAATAGTTTCCAAACCATCCAAGACAGACCCCTGTCCTTAGGTTTACAATCTAAACAGACATGACACAGAAGAAGAGGGAAACAGGAAAGGAAAAATAAAATCTGTTTCATCTCCATTCCCTATCAGTCCATTTACATTGGGAGTGAACTAAAATGCTAATGCTGTCCAAAGAAAGTCTCTTTGCTTACTAGAACTGTCACTTTTAAAAAGTCCTGGCCTAGTTTTGTGTTTTTATGAAATAATAACATCCGTGTTACCACAAGAACATGTGTTAACGAACGAGATTCCTCATGAGGGTCCTCGGGACGGTTTGCTTTTTAAGCACTACCAGTGATTGTTTGCTTTCAGTTCAGCATTTGTGTGGATTTGTTTTGAAGTGACTTATAGTTTGTTTGGTTTTAATTTTTGGAGGCGTAAGAAATGTACACAACTTGGGGATTTTTCATTTGCTCAATAATTATTTATCTCAACAATGTCTGAAATCTGGACGGCCCATTTAAATTAAGCAGGAGACATGTTTAGGGCTCAGTTTCCAAGCATACTACAGAAAATCTTGCTATAGTAAGGTGCAGCTCACGGCTGTTTCCTTTATTGCTTCTTGTATCCCTATTCATGCTATCACTTGATTCCAACCATGACCCTCTAGATGTTGTTGGACTGCGACCACTATCAGCCCAAGTTAGTGTGAACAAAGTTTGGAACCTCTGCTCTAAGCACTCTCCATCACCTAAGATAATTGTTTTTAAAGGGAGGGGGGATCTAAGGCAACTTCCACATAGTCCATCTGGACCTTCCTAGCAGCTGCTAGGGGACCCAGCATCCATCAACAGAATGGTTCACAGGCCATGCCTCCCAGGAAATGCCACAGCTGTATGGTGCTCTAGCTTGGAGCAAAAAGCACACCAAGTAGGACAATGAGAGATCATTTTAAAGTGGGCTACTCTGGCTCTCTGCTATGTAGACAGACAGAATGTCCTACGTTTTGCAAGCAGCCCAGTGCCATTTCACTGGGCTTTGGAAACAGCTCCAGAAATGGTCCATTTGTGACTTGCTATCAAAATTATCCTGGCTTGTGTTGCATCTTAACCTCTTTCACATGTACTAAAATTCTGAGATCTCGACCATTTATACCAATTGACCTTGCACTCAGGCCAGAGTCCCATTTCAGGCGATAGAAGGCATGTAATTGGAACCCACACCATCCTCATGGTATACCCTCCCCTTAGGTCTGCTGACTCTTTGAAACTGTCTGGTTTTCCTCTCTAAAGTCTTTTGTTAAACATTGTTTTGTGCCATAACCTAATCCTGCCAACCTGTTGCAGGAAGGCAATTCTTAAACTGTTAAGAGTTCATGTCCTGGGTGAGGGCAGCTGTAAGGTAATGTGGGTGCCCAACGGAATGACTGATTAGATTAATACATCAAGGGTACATGACTTGGAAAGTCTGAATGTTACCCAATTTCCCTTTTCTTCCCGGCCTGAGTAATCTGTTTTTCTGACTTGCCAAGGATAGGTTGTTGGGTATAAGAATAGGTGTCCCCCTCTAGTCATTGTCTTTGATCACCTCAAAGTCCACTCCTACATCTCTGATTCTCACTGGAGTCCACTACATTATTGGCTTTTTCTGGATCCACTACATTCATCTTGCAACAAGAGCTAAACTGCATTCTGAACTTCGTGTGCTGAGTGCTTGGGTTCCAGAGAGCTACAGCCTGAGTGACCTTGTTGAAATTGCTCTGGAGATGAGGCTTTAACGCAGCCTCCCCTCCTACAGGTGGGGTGCATGTGACGGCGTCAAGGCAACTTGATCTTCCAATGTACCGTTACCACGGAGACAAGGACTAACTACAGATAGGTATATTACTGTCCTTCTTTGATGTCTTGCATGCCTGAATCCTCAGAGGCAAGCACGAATGATTAACACACTGATTTCCAGATCCCTATGCTTCCCTTTGCTGGTACTAAAAGGTGAGAAGTTAGCCAGAGTTTGGATCCTTTGTTTTCTGTTCCTTGGAGCTTTGAAATCTATTATCTCATGTGAGTGTTTGTGTTTTGATATTTTTGTTCATTACTAGAAAATCTTCCCTGATGTTTATTTTTGCCTCTCACCATGTAATAACATTTTTTCTTGTTTGCCTTTTAAAATTTCAAAAAAGAAACAATGTTTCTCCCTCCCTTAATATCAGCTCCAATTTGCTATCAATTAAAACAAATTAGTTGACCTAAAAAAAGCATATGTGGGAATGCTACTAAATACACGTGTCTAGAGTATTTCCTGTAACACCTGAACATTTGTAGGCTGGGAACTTGTTTCTTTGATGGCTGCAGCAGGTCAGTCAGCATCTAGTGCATGTCCCTCGATATTGATGGATTCCATTTTTCATTAGTCCAACCAGCCCACTCAGCTTTTAGAAATGATGAAAGTTATTAGTCCTGAAATACCTGATGTTCCCACCCTTGACCTAAAAAGTCAACAGAATAAGCCAACAGATTCAAGAATATTTGCAGCTAAGTCTGAATTTGGCATCAGTGCAAGTTCATATTTCAGCATTTGCTCAGTTTGAATTGGCTATAAAACATAGCATAGAAAGTATTAGCTCCGGCTCTTTCAAAAATAACAATTTGTGTATACAAAGTAAACCTTAGGAAGTTAAAAATAAATAAGTCATGATCTTAGCGTAGGGATTTTTCCCAATGGACTGATGTAGCTGTGGTTTGGGGTAAAATGGAATTAACTATAGCGGGAACAATTTTTATCATATTCGAGAGGGATTGGAAAGAAGTTGTGTCTTTATTTTGGAGCTACTTTGGACCATGAGAAATGTTTGTGGTGCTCTTTGACATTTGGAGTAGAATTGGATTCAAGTTGTGATGTTGCAATTCTATGCTATCCCACTTCTTAAAATTCAACCCAGCATGTCATAAGTATTTGGCATGCATGCATGGCATACTTAATTTTAAGTATTTGCATAAACTAAGAACTTTACATATGATAGATTTATGCACAGAGAGAATAAGAGATTCTTTAAGAAATCAACTATGTGGTATAGAATTGGAATACGAACAACTAAGTATTATTTCCCTTCATTCACTAAGTGTGCAATTATATGCATTTACTTGGAAAGGAAGTCTGACTGAGCCATTGGGACTTACCTCACCATAGCCCTGTAGTGAATGACATTGCAAGTTCTCAGTAGGCCTCATTAATCTATCAGTTCTTAGCTTGGTTTGCCTCATAAAATTGTTGTCCAGTTATAGCAGGAAAAAGGACAAAGAAAAGAAACAAATGTTACTGTATTCATACTGCAAAGCCATAGTAATTCAAATGTATTTATTTACGGTACATTTTTATTCCACTATATACTGTACCTTAGTTTTGGTTACAGAAGACCAAACAATACAAAGAAAGTGGAATAAGTAAAAAAGATCTCTGCACGCGGAGGAAAATGGGCAACAGAATGGGAGATGCTGTTCAGTGTAAAGAGATGCACATTGGGATAAAGAATGGAGTAACGGGATCTGAATTGCCCATGACCCATCAGCAGAGGTCTTGATGTAGGAGTAGATAGTTCAAACAAAATATCAACTTACTGTGCATCCCCTTTAATGAAGGCTGATAGCATGTTAGGAGTAATAAAAAATGGTGTTGAAAATAAAACTGCCAGTATTATTATGCTCAGTGGTATTATGGACAGTGGTATGACCTCGTCTAGAATATGGTGTACATTTTTTGTTGTCAAATCTCAAAAAAAGATAGGGAAGAATTGGGAAAAGTTAAAAAGGAGGACAACTAAAACGGTAAAAGACAAGAGAGACTGTCTTATGAAGAAAGTCTGAAATAGGTAGGAATTTCTATTCTAAAAAGGAGGCGAGTGAGAGAGGTGTGTATAAAATAAGGCATTGTGTACAGGGTGGAAAAGGAAACTTTTGTCTCCCCTTCACAAAACACCAGGTCATCCAATGAAAATGAATTCTGGAAGAGTCAGGACAGACAAGGATTTTTCCTCCACTCAGTGTAGAGTTAAACTTTGGAATTAACTACCACAAGATCTGAGGTTGGATGGATTCAAAAGAGGTTTGGATAAATCAGCAGTGAAAGAACATTTCCATTCATAATTACATCTACTCTGAAACAGGTATAGAAAGAAAATTCAGCTCAGAGAACTCTGATGATGCAGCTCTCCAGTGCTGACCTGTAGAAATTACTAACATTTATTTCCCAGAATCCCCAGCTTTGAGAGTGCTGTGCCAGCAAAGTGAGCCAGTTTGGTCTAATGCGGTGATGGCCAACCTATGACACGCGTGTCACAGGTGGCACACCAAGCCCTTCTGGCACCTGGGTGTGTGGTGCTTGATTGTTCTTGAAGTGTATGAAATGCCAACTTTCAATTGAAGATTTAGCAACCAAAGCCACTAATGTAAAGAATTATATGTATTTTATTAAAAGCAAAAACAAATATCAAAAATATAACTTTTTTACTAGAACTACAAATATCACAAAATTATGGATATTTCTAGATGTGACACAGCACCCGAGTTAAGCTAGGTTTTCTTGCGAATTTTGACACACCGAGCTCAAAAGGTTCGCCATCACTGGTCTAGTGGTTAGGGAGTCAGGTTCTTATCTTGGAATACTGGGTTTGATTCCACTATCCTCCATGAAGTCAGCTGGGTGATTTTGGGCTAGTCACAGCTCTCTTCTGAGCTCTTGCAGCCCCACCTACCTCACAGGGACTAGGCCAACCCCTTGTAAAAAGTGTGGGGAAGTCACTTCTCTGTAAAATTCAGCCTTGCATGAAATAGAGCACCTGAAGTCCTGGGCCTCTCTGAGCAGTTTATAAGAAGCCCTTCTTATGGACTACAGTTCAGCAAATCCCTATTATATATGCCGATACACATCTACGTTATTCACGCATGTACTTTTGTAGTGAGAGGAGTTCTAGAATCGGCTTCAGTTGGGTTTGGTAATTTTATTCATGTTCTCTATTTATCTTGCACCCCTCTGGCATAATAAGATTTTTACTGTAATCTATGGACTGTGAGCAGTAGGTCCTGGAAATAGGATTACATCCATTTTCCAAACCCCCTGACTGGGCTGAAATATTATTGTGATTGGATGTTAGTTGCAGATGATGCCTGCTGACTCTGTGGAGAAATCTCTGTGTCCACAGACAAATCTTCTTGACAAATATAGAAGTGGTTTGCCATTACCTTATTCTGGGGAAATACTGGGGACTACTAAGCTGTTCCTAGGGGAATTATTAAGATAAATAGTAGTTTTCTTTATGACTTCTATTTCAAAATGTTTGTGATAGTTCTGTCTGATAGTTGAGAATGCACCAGTCTTCCCTTTCCTCATGCTAGTAACATTTAATTTAACAGTGATAGGTCCCCCCCCCTTATGCTACCAATACGAACACTCTTTTTCAGAGCTGAGTGATTCCACATGTACATACTCATATCAAAGTGGCAGTTCTGTGGCATGAGTAAGCTGTTGCTATGGAGTTCCGTAGCTGTCACACTTTATTTTGGAATGGTTAGAAGCTTTAGAAGAATATACTTTTGTCATCATGAAAACACATAGACATGGCGCCGAAATAATACCCACCCACCTCCAGTTCCATCCCAGTTTATAAATGAAGTCTGGCACAGTAGAATGTGTTTCTTAGCCAGGTGTTAGAACTCCATGTTAACAGCCAGTGTAGTTTCATCAGTGGCACAGCGAAAGGAAGGGTGCTACAAGCATAGAACACTTCCCACCCTGCATTAAGAGAAGCAATTACTCCACTTAAAGCAGCAGTTTCTGCATGCTACAGGATGCCTCCATCTGTTAAACTGCAGTGAGAGAATCCCCAGCTGAGATTTTGGATGTTTCTGCACTAGCTTTTCTATCTGTTGGATGGGAAAGGTGCATTAGAAACTAACGTGTACTAATGTTCACACTTAGAAATGCTAGTACATGACAGCCTAGCCCTAATGTGACCAGAGACTTACCTGGGTTGTGCATCTGATCCTCTATTGGGTGCTGCCATTTTGGTTGCAGTGCCCTGCATGACTGTGCAACTCTGCACATCCGCAGTCATGTTAGGTATCATCTTAGGTGCCAGCACACAGATGATCCTGCTGCAGGGGATAGGAGAACGCCTCTCCCATTCATCAAAATCATGACTGGGAATTCTCTGACTGTGATTTGACAGGTGGGGAGTTCTCAAAGTCAAATCTGAAGGCAGGAGGAAAGATCAAAGATAGGATTATTCCTTGTGTTCAGCTATGTAAGCATAATCATGGAGACCAGTAAATCCATTCAGGTGCTGCTGCTGAATCCTGTCTGAAGTAGTCTCAGAACTCTTCAGATAGCTGTGCAGCAGAAGGACCATAACAGTGCTTAATGCAGCAAGGCCGGGGTAGAGCTAAGATCATGGCACCCAATCCCACCACTACTTGTCAAACAGAGGGCGAAGTAATGGAAGCAGTGACAGGTTTTGCGTTCCTAAGCTCAAACATCACTGCTGTTGGTGACTGCAGCCATGAAATTAAAAGATAATTGCTCCCTAAAAGCATTTGATTTAGCACATACGGCAAATTCACATTGTAGTACATTAAGAAAATAGCTAAACACAAGATAGAAAACAGGAAAAGTTTGGAAAGATCACATGGTAAAATCACAAACGTATATCTAAATCCCAGACATAGCCTACTGTGCTTTTTGTCACTGTCAGGAAATCACAAAACTTCCCACTATACGCTCGATTTTGACATTCTTTCACGATATCCTGGATTGTTTGTCTTTCCACTCTGCAGTCACATGTTGGGGATGGAGTTATTCCCCACTTGCAAAGATCATCTGCATGTCTACCATGTCCCATGTGTATGTGATTTATAGTTGTCCATATTCCACAGGGCTAATCAAATCCAGGGTTTTTTTCTGAAATGCAGGGCAGGCTCTGGCATTGTGGAGGGCAACTGTCTATCCAATGTTGTTTCCCCGGGTGGAAAGCTATGGCAAATCTGGACAGCGTATAAAAAAGCAGAGAATTAGTTTGCTGACAAAAATCTGTATAGTCAAAGCTATGGCTTTTCTGGAAGTAATGTATAGCTGTGAATCTTACAGCTCCAACAACCTTGACAAATGATAATACACATCTGCTTCAATAAACAAGCTGAGGACACAATGGCTGCGTCTTCATGGCATGCGTTATTTCGGTTTAAATAATTTGAAATAAATGAAATGGAACGAAGCTGTCTACACGACTTGCAAATTGATCCGGTTCCCAGAGCATTCTGACTCGGAGTTCATATGGCAGCATTGTCCTCCCACCCATTGCCCACCCTCGCTCTGTGATTGGTTTTCCCTGCCAGGATCCCACCCTCCCTTCCCTTTGCGTCATGCTCCGACGGGGATTCCCTGCCCAATCCACCCTCCCCCTTCCCAGCAGCAGCAGCAGCAGCATCCATCCATCCATCCATCCATCCATCCATCCATCCATCCATCCATCCATCCATCCATCCATCCATCCATCCATCCATCCATCCATCCATCCATCCATCCATCCATCCATCCATCCCGGTGCTGCGGCACAGGCGGCTTCGCCCTGGGGCTCCTCGTTGCCCGGTGGCAGAGCCGTTCCACCGCCGCTGCCGCGTTCTCGGCACCTTTCGCCCGGCCTGCCAGAGTGCGCTCGCAGCCCGGGCCACCCCTGCCTCCCCTGCCAGCGGCTCCGGCGCCCGCCGCGCCATCCATCCATCCATCCATCCATCCATCCATCCATCCATCCATCCATCCATCCATCCATCCATCCATCCATCCATCCTGGCGCTGCGGTGCGGGCGGCTTTGCCCTGGGGCTCCGCCGCCGCTTTTCCCCACTTTGCAGCCACTTTGCCCCGCAGAGCCGCGGCCGCCGCTGGCTGGAAGAGGAGGAGAGCCAAGGGGTGGACAAGAGGGCGGGCGGGCTCAGCGTGCCCACTGCCGGGAGGGCGAAGGGGGCTCCTCGCTCGCTCTTCCCCCAGTGGCCGGGAGGGAACTTGGAGAGCGGGGAGAGTGGGCTGGGAAAGTTCCCCGGGGACTCCCCTTTCCTTTCCTTTTGAAAGTTCAGAACTGCGCAAAAGTGAAACATTGTTATTAATCTACATTGCTACAGTGTATCTTTGGAGGTAGTGGGTGGATTCTTTCAATGAAATCATTTGAAAGCAACCTATTGGGGAAGGGAATCCTAAACATGACGTGCCTACAATACGGAGAGCCCATTGGTTACAGTGCGATTGAGGGCGGGACAGCCTTAACACGGAATCTCATCACGGAAACGATACTGTCCACACAGTAAAAAATTAAACACGTACCAAGGGCATGTTCCGGAGTGAGACCTGTTGAGATCAGGATTTATTTCAAATCGGGATAACGTCGTTTAACACGGAAATACCATATTAAGCCGAAGTGCCGTCTAAACTGCGCGAACTCAAAACGTTTTGAATTTGAGATAATGACGTCGTGAGGATGCGGCCAATAATGTGGAATGTGTCACCCTTAAGACTGAATAGCAATAGGAACATAAGAGGAGCCTTGCTGATTCAGGCCACGGCCCATCTAGTCCAACAACCTGTCACACACAGGACCCCACCAATTGCTTTTGAGCTTCAAGCAGAAGACAATGGAAAACTCCTAGCCCTAACCCTGCAAATTGCATCCTGCCTGTCTCCCCAGTCTGGAGGTAGTACCCAGACATCCATTCTAGTAACAATTGATACACCTGTCCTCCATGAATTTATCTAAAATGGTTCCATAAAGGCATCTCTTCTTGTAGTAAATTCCACAGACAGATGATCCTCTGGGTGAACAATACAAGACATGTTGCCCTTCATTTTCATTAACAAATGTTATTCCGCTTACTGCTTATTTGGATCCGTCATTGGTAGGATAAGCTTGGGAAGCATTGCTCGAAGGCAGGATTTTTGCGTTGCCTGTTTATTTTATTTATATTTCTATCCCGCCTTATACCTGAAGGTCTCAGGGCATATAACAACCTTTGAAATCCATCATATTAAACAGAATAATATATATTAAAACAATAAAAATAATCATAGCATTGAAAATCCAACATGTTAAAAACAAAACAATATCAATTAAAACAGTAGTGTTTACAGTGGAGGAAACATGGCCGATATTTAGTCAAAGGCCTGAGCAAAGTGGTGCATCTTCATTGCCTTCCTAAACATAAACAAGGGGGAGACTATTCCATAACCTGGAGGCCATTACTGAGAAGGCCCTCTCCTGGGTGCCCACCTGCCTCACTGATGAAGGCAGTGGGACAACCAGGAGGGTCACCCCTCCAGATCTTAGGGCACGGACAGGTCGGTATGGGAGAAGGCATTCCTTTATATATTTGGGGCCCAAATCAATTTTGTATCTTCTGCAAAGGACAAGATAGCTTACTTTACTCTCACAATGTTCATGTTGGTCAGATTTGGTAGAGAAGGGCTGGCAAACGCATGCCCTTGAAAAGCATGGTGGGGATCATGATTTAGCGTGGCTTCCTGCTGACCCTAAGACATGTGCTTTGTTTTGGGTTTTCCCTCCCCCACAAAGTGTGCTCTTATGTGATGGAGATTAGAAAATGTAGTACTCTTGCTATGCAAGTTCAGGAAGACTGAAAGCTCTTTAAGCTTTCTTAGTTCAGTCCTGTGTAGTTTTCAAGAGGGAAAGGTTAATCACTCTTGTTAACATATGAAGTGTTTACAGACTTGGAGCTTTTGTGAGTGCCAGAAAAACATCCAAGGACATCACTGCATCCTTGAGCAACATGTAAAAGTATGCTGGTAATTGTCTTTTTTTCACCACAAAATAGTGGCCCTATATGCACTTTACATGCATAGAATTTCTATTAAGAAAATGAAACATTCAAGGAATTGTTTTTCTAATGCCATTTTTGAACTCTTATGATGAAATGATTTATACTTGGAAGGGCTGGACCACTCCAAAACATTTGGATTTGTTAGCTGTTCCAATTCTTTTTTCAAACAGTTTGGCCATTTTTGTAGTTCATTCTTCATTACTGTATGTTACAGCACAATTCTGCAACATATAAATAGGCTTCACACACATATATAGCTATGTGCATTGAAACTGGGACTGCATGCAGATGCTGTTTACTTAAGCTGCATCCAGACAGGATAAATACTTTGCAGGAAGTGTTTTATGATACTCTGCAGTCCCTGAGAAGTAAAGCCTGATGCTCTGAGTGGGCATCTTCATGGCCGAAAATACGCTGATGTTAAGCTTCTTTTGCCCCGGAGCGGCCTCATGAGCAGCTTTACTCTGGGCTAGATAAGGCACAAAGGAGAAAATCCGCGGCAGAACCCCCCCCCTTTCAAACAGTACTACATCCGACTTAGGGATTATCCTGGGAGGATGGGGACACTGTCAGAGCCCCGCTAAAATGGTGAGCAGAGCCGTGAAAGCAGCTGCTTTTAATCATTTTAGTGAAGCTCTGTACGTGTGCACAACAGCCCCTATTCCTGACAGCTGCTCAGCTGACTACAGAGCACCTGTCAGACACTCATTTGGGCTAAAGGAAGCCCATGTGTGGGCGACTGCATGCTCAGGCAAGGGGAGGGGAGAAAACCATGTGGAGAAAACGAGTGAAGCTTACCTGGGGGGGGGGGAAGAAGAGGAAACCCACAGAGGAAGAAAACAAGAGGAAAGGAAGGGAAGGAAGGTGAAGAGACAGACACACACATGAGTAAAGCTTACAGGGGGGGGGAGTAGAGAGGAAACCCACAGAGGAAGAAATTGAGAGAAAGGAGTGGAAGGAATCTCTCTCCTCCTCCTAATAATGCAGCCTCCACTATGAAACAAAGGGGGAGATCGCTGCTTTGCTTGTGCGCTAAAACAGCTGCCGTTACGTGAATACAGGGAGCTGGATCTGACAGCTGAAGGGAGCTTGTTGTTGCTTCAGCGGGTGGGCGGGGGGGGGGGGGCGAGAAGAGAAAAAGATGTGGGCTGACAAAAAGAGGCTTCCATGGGGACAGGAAAGTATGATTTTAATCTGTGTTGCCCCAAACCACATGGGGATGCTTTATTGCGAGCTACAATGTGGATTCTGCATGAAGTCCTGCATTTGAACTCCACATGCCATTGCCTCGTTCTCCTTCCTACACAGTGTGTTGTATGCGTTTTTGTTGTACTTCATGCAGCAGGCTGAGAGGAGTAGGCCATAAGAAAGCACACCACAAAATCACTTTTTTTGGCAGAGCTAAGGAACATGTGTTAGCCACAAGGGCAACATTGTGAATTAGCTAGAGGATTCCTTATTATGTCGAAAATAGTCAAAAGTAGTGTGTGTGTGAATGTGCATGAAGTTGGGCGGGGGGGTAAACAGATTTGCTCTTTTCCAAAAGCGAATCACTGTCTGGCTTGTGTGTCCCCCCCCCCTCAAATGCTTAGAGCAGTATCTTCTTATTAAGGCCCCTTTGTTTGAATCAGATGTCTGGTGCTTTTGAAGCTTCTCCTCATCAGTTACAGAGCATGAGCTTTCCTCTAGAATGTTGTTTTGCTACACTGTATGTCATAAGGTCCCAAAGAACCCATGTGATAGTGCAAGATCCCTTCAGAAGCTCAAAATAATATAATCTTCTGTAGAACAGAAACGCTTTCCCAGGGGGTTGTGGTGACGATCTCAGCTGAACATCCTATGTTCCATTCTGAAGCATTTTTATAATTAAAAGTAGTCATCTAACAAGTTAAATGTTGCACTGTTTCTTACAACCATGTTATTCCTTGACTTCTGAGGTATGAGCGACACTGGACAAGATTAACAGCCTGTACGATGGTAGCAGACAGTTTAGTTGTAAGGTTCGGAGTAGCATAGCATGGGCCTGTATTATGCCAGATTTTCCCAATTTGAATTTAATGCCAAATCCCATCAGCTTCATGGAGAGAAAAGCTATTTTAAAATAAACAACTTATATTATAGAACTATAGAGTTTGGCACCCTGATTATTCTAATTGTGCTATTATTATTGATTGCCTTCTATTTTTGGAGGACAAGGCTCTTTCAGTGATGGCCTCCCCAGAAGCCCACTGGCTGGTGACATGCAAACTTCAAAACAAAAACAACAGCAACACCCCTGCAAAACAGTGCAATGAAGTGCAAGTTATTTTTGCCTGTGCGCCTCTCTTTTCCAAATTTCACTGCCTTCTGCCAAAATGGCAAATTCAAGAAGGAGTAACAAAAATTGAGGTAAACACTAAAGAGTTTATTTTACCTCCCCCTGAAGCACTCTGGAGCCCCCCAAAGCCAGAAGTTTAGTGGCAGCAATCACACAATTACATGGCTGCACCACAATTTTTCTTTCAGAAATTGTAAGGGAGGAAAATTGTGAATACACAAAAGTTGTATTTTTTAACAACTAGAAGAAAGATTGCATTATTATTACACTTATACAACAGTATCATTATTACCGTTATACAACAGTAATACACAGGAAACAAGATCACTATGCTGCCTTTTGTGTTAAATCACATGTCAAATGCTTCCCAAGCACCTAGGACTGCTTGATGTATCTGTGGCGTATGATGTGTGCAGAGCTGAGCAGGGTGGCCTTTTGCAGCTGACAGATGGTGATTTTGTCAACATCAACGGTTTTCAAGTGCTATTTATTATTATTATTATTATTATTATTATTATTATTATTATTATTATTATTATTATTATTATTATTATTATTATTATTATTATTATTATTATTATTATTAAGGGTTTTTAACATGGGCTGCACCCTGACAGGCGGAATATAGCACCATTATGGTGCTGCTATATAGGGTTGCTAGCAGCCACGGTTGTTCCGTCCATCATGCATGTATGAGGCCAAAACAGATTGCGCATACATGGTTGCCATGGCATGCACTCCTGGATATTCAGTGCTGGCTGAATACCTGGATGAGTGAATCACTTTAAATGTGCAAAGACAGCACTGGGCAAGCCACTGTCAGGCTGGCAAACAGTAATGGCAGAGTGACTGTATTCCGCCTTATTGTTGCTATAAGGCTAGCCAGGTGCCATCTGGACATAGAATCATAGAATCATAGAATGGTAGAGTTGGAGGGGACCTCCTGGGTCATCGAGTCCAACCCCCTGCTCAAGGCAGGATCTCCTAAACCATCTCAGACAGATGGCTGTCCAGTCTCTGCTTGAAGACCTCCATCGAAGGGGAACCAACCACCTCCCGTGGCAGCCTGTTCCACTGGTTGATCACTCTTACTGTTAGAAATTTTTTCCTAACATCTAAACTAAATCTTTTCCCCTGCAGTTTCACCCCATTGTTTCTAGTCCTTCCTTGAGAGAGTGAGAACAGGGCTGATCCCTCTGCCTTGTGACAACCCTTGAGGTATTTGTAGACAGCTATCATGTCTCCTCTCAGTCTTCTTTTTGGTAGACTAAACATTCCTAGTTCCTTAAGCCGTTCCTCATAGGACATGGTTTGCAGACCGTTCACCATTTTGGTAGCTCTCCTTTGAACCTGCTCCAGCTTGTCAGCGTCTTTTTTAAACTGGCGTGACCAGAACTGGACACAGTACTCCAGATGAGGTCTGACCAAGGTCACAGAAGAAAATGACAATGAATACAGGAAAGTAATAACATTTCCCAGACAGTCAAATCTACTTGTACACCAAATATTATTCACAAGCAACATTAAAATCTAACCAGCCAGGATGCTCATACAGTTCCAGGCAAAAGTCTACATCAGTTTGTGTTATTTAGAAAGTCCAAACAGGTCCTCAAGCAGGTAAACTTTGCAAACTGTCTTGCTTATAATATTGACAAAAACTCATTATATCGACAAATAAATAACACAGCTTTCCTACATTTGCCACGGTTATGAAAGGAAGAGCCCAGTTTGCAAGACAGTTCCAGGATCTAAATGCCTCCAGTAGAGAAGGCGAGGCACTGGCAAACAGTCTCTCCATCCGGTTGCTCTGTTGGCTTTGTGTGGAATGGTTTTCTTATATTTTGGGGCGTATTGGATGGGTTCGTGCAAACGGGTCCCTTTTACTATGCGGCCAGGTTGAAGAGAGGTTGTCCTTGGCCTGATGGACTGAGCCTGCCTGGGACGATGCAAATTTTAGGATCCAATATTCTTCTACTCTGACGGGGGGTTGGGGAAGGAGGAGAACCAAAGAAACGAAATAAAAGAGGCTTTCCTTGTTGTTTCGACTTTTCTCGACTTACTCCACAGTCCCTTCTCCCCGCTTTCGTTGATGGATGGAGCTTTTCGCGCCTATGACTCTGGCTCCAGTGAGAGGTATTACGGCCAACGACTGAAGTTGGAGCGCACTGCACACACAGTCGGGCTTGTATGGAGAGCCGTCCTGTTCCTTCCTTCCTCGCCTAGCCCAGCGGCCCCTCCCTTGGCCCTTTCCAGAGCTGACCATTTGTGGAACAAGAAACGTCAGAGCTGCGAGCTGCGGCGGGACCCCGTTGAGTGGCATTATTTCCTCTCGGGCCGTCCCGTTATCTTGTAGCTGGCAGGACGTCCCTTTCCCTCCCCGCTGCGGACCCCCCGCCTCTTTCCAACTCCTGCTTCTCTCAAACACGCACACTTGACTGCCAAAAAAGTCCATCCTCCGCCCCCTCCTCAGCTAACTTCCTTCCAGCATTTCCTGAGCTGGATAATCCCAGGATTTGTAAAAACAGGGGAAAGGGGAGAGCGAGCGAGAGAGCCCATTCATGAGGAAGTCCATTCCTTGTGCTCCTGACGCTGGCTGATAACTAGTGGCAAAAGAAGAGAAGTAGGTAAGAACCCATGATTCATAGATGTGCCTGCTTCCCTTCTTCTCTGTCACTTCGTAAGTTTTCTTTCTCTTTTTACAAGTTCCTGGATTTGGCGTGCCCTGTCCCTGCTCTCCGAAGGACCCAACGAGATCCATCGTGATTTGGTTTGATTTCCAGCTTGGTTTGGCTTCGGAGGTTTGTAGGACTCAACGGCGAGGGAGTGAGAACCTCAGAGAACATCTGCTCCTGGTTGGCAGATTCACTGGAGGCCCTGATTCACTGCCGCCTACCACCCTTTGAGGAGAACCCTTCTGAACTTGGGCTATGATCTCTCTGCTGCTGCTTGCTGAAGATCTCATTGTCTTGACCTCTTCCTTCTGCGACAGAAGCAACTGCAGAAGCTTAACATCTGGTGGGCATTAATGTGGACACATCAAGCAGGAACTTCTTGATCTTCGATGTTGCTGAGTGGAAACGGGACAGGGGCAACAAGAGTCTGAAGAAAGAACTTTGCACTTGTCTGGTGCAAAACAAGGGGGGGGAGGAAGGAGGGAGGGAAGGGCTATTTTTTTGGAATTAACTCATGAAGAACAAGGGAGGAAAGCCGAAACTCAAGAGAAAAGGAGCCACAAACATCTTTGGCTGTGATCTGGCAGAGTATCTGGAGACCACTGGACAAGATGGTAATTATAAAATATGGCCTCTTTTATTCTTACTTTGTCTAACAATGTGTCTCCCTTTGGGCAGGGAGAATTAATGATCTACAGCCTCAAAACATGGAGTTACATTATTTGCTGTGAATGGCTGTTTTAGCGCCTTCTAACTCTGTCAACAACTAACCAGTGATATGTTGTGCTATGTGGCATAGGGAGGAAGGAAGGAACGGATATTTGACTAATACTGTATAGAGAAAGCAAAGTAATTCTTAATTCTTATTTTCCATATTTGAAAGTAACAGACCCTTAGTAATCTCATCACTCTTGTCCTCATTGTTTTAAAAATATGAGTTGTCTAGGGCTTATACTTCCTGTTTCGTATAAAAAATCTTTTTGAATGGAATGAGATTTCTTTTACAACTAGTCTCACATGGGTTATGGTAAAGCACCCCAAAGCTCAAAAGCCATTCTAGGTAATAAGGCACGATAATTGTGACACGTTTTCTTGCAATGATGTGCTGTGTCTTGTGGATTTGGGCCCACTGGGCTGTGCAGACCTCGAAGAGTGCTCCAACTTCCACTGTTATCGACACCACTGCTTGCAAGACACGAATGTGGCGAAGAGTGGAACAGCACCCAGTGTTTCTTAGCAGAAATCCCAACCTCTTGCTTGCATTCGCTTTTTGCTCAGACAGGCAATGTGCGTGAGATGTGTCAGACTGTGGAAGATGACAGTGCCAATATGGTGTCCAAATGGATGCTTAGAGATGAGAGAGGGAAGTAGAATTGTCATTCTTGAAAGTAGGCTGGGTGATGACAGGACATATTGCTGAGTCTCTGAAGGGCAGAAAAAAGTCTTCCTCGCCCTTTTACTTTCTCTTGGAAACCAGAATTTTATGAAAAATTGCTAAGGATTTCTCGCCACCTCCTCCTCTTTGCCATCTGGATCCACATGACGTTCCAAGTTTAGATTTATTTGATTTCTTAAGCCTCAGACTTTCCAATCGAGGCGGCTCCTTTAGCAACATTATTAGAGTGTTTATTCAATAATGGTTAGTGGCAGTCATTACAGATGTCTCACCATGTACTCATGTAAACTAGAGGGACTTAAGTGTGACTTTGGGTTGTGAGCTGTGGGCCTACACAGTGCTGTTCCCATGGTTGTGTTTTCTTTTATTTATGCCCACACTTTAAAAATACACACATATACATGCATATACTCACACATATACACATGTTCTGGGTTATAAATACTGTACTAGGCCTACTGACCAAATTGTCATCATTATGCAAAAGTCTCCACAGACCACATAGTGGTCTTCAGGTATCTGAAGGGCTGTCACAGTGGAGAGGGATTGTCCCTATTCTCATTTGCACAAGATGGGAGGACTAGAAACAACGGCATGAAACTTCAAGGGAGTCAGTACAGATTACATATTAGGAAAAACTTCCTGACAGTGAGGGTGATCATTCAGTGGAATAGATTGCCGCAGGAGGTTGTGAGTTCTCCTTCATTGGAGGTCTTCAAGCAGAGTCTGGACCTACATCTGTCTGGGATGGTTTCGGAAATCCTGCATTGAGCAGGGGGTTGGACTTGATGACCCTAGACGTCTCTTCCAACTGAGTGAAAGCAATTCCATGTGGCAGGCAAGCAAATTAATCTATGGAGAAATGCTGCTGCATATATTGTGAGTGGTGGACAAGCACAGTCACCTGCGAGTTGTTGTTCCTCTGGTTTGGTTACCTGCAGCAATTCTGCATGATAAGGGAAAGAAGTGGAAGGTGAAGGCTGGTGGGGATCTCCGTTATTTACTCTGTTTGGATCCACCAAGCTGATTTGGTTATGAAGCTGCATATCTTGGCCATCCATATGATCTCCAAATGAGTCCTTGGACAATTCCGCACTGGCCAGTATCCTGGACCAGCAAGCTTCCCTTCTTCACGCTGGTATAGTCTAAGGGAGGCTTCACCCAGGGCTTCTCTTAGACTGTGCCAACATGGAGAAAGGAGGCTCCTAGTACATTTGATGGTCTGGTATATAGTTCAGAGGAGAATCATCCCTTCTGCTTTTGATTGGCTGGGAGTGGGACTGAGTGAGTGTTTGCATGATGTCAATTTTGCATTTCTTTTTCTAGAGATACCTAATAAATAACCTTTTGGATGATATTAATATTCTTGTAAAAGCAAGCATTTGGCCATATGGTCACCGGGAGTTGAACAATGTCATAGAACCTAACAAAAAGAATCTCTTATTTTACCAGCCTGTTTATTGTGTTTGACTTTTAAGTTCCCTTACTTTTATGAAAATTTCACTGGAAGGAGTGCTATTTGCCACACGGCAGAAGGCAATCTCCAGGTCTTACCTCAATAATTTCTGCTGTTGTTCCAAATACCTGGATGCTAACAAAGCACCCACCCATCCACTTCACTTTGACTCCCCCCCCCAAAAAAATAGCAGGCTGAGTCCCCAAAAGACTTATTTGCCTCTCTAGTCTCCCTCTACTGTCACTGTATTCAAGCAGACTTTAAAAGTGCTCTGCACTTCCAGAATAAGCGTCCACATGAGGCTCAGCAAAACGCACGGTTAAAAAGCACCTTCTGTCCCCACAGAAGCGTGTTTTCTTTCCCCGCATCTTTTTCTCCCCGCCCCCTCTCTTGTTCAAAGGAAAAATAGCCAGATCTCCGTCCCCCGAA
Source organism: Aspidoscelis tigris stejnegeri (assembly GCA_023333525.1). Lineage (NCBI taxonomy): Eukaryota > Metazoa > Chordata > Lepidosauria > Squamata > Teiidae > Aspidoscelis > Aspidoscelis tigris. The sequence continues at coordinate 246,259,069 of JALMGA010000001.1, read as the reverse complement.
ATGGCTTCCCGTGCCAGCAAAGGGAGTGATCGCTCACTCATTCACTCTCAGCACTTACTTTCACTCTGTTCTCTGTTCGAAATGGCTTGGCTGCAGCCATCGGCCGCACGATCGTGCACTCACCCACTTCACACCTGATAACAGTTTTGCAATTCTGAGCAAGTCTGGCTCTTTGAAAGTTCTGACCTTTACAAAGGAAAGGAAGAGAAGCTGCAGCATTTCTGGGAGATGTGTGAATGCTTTATGGCTGTGTGTGCAGGCAGCAATCCCCACCGCTTTTGCCACGGAGCGTCCCCAGGGTAAATGTTGCGAGGAAAACCCGCGGCTTCCAGAAAGAGCGATGAAACTCTTCTTTAAAGGGCACATATTTTGCATTGGTTTTCCTGCTTTTGTGGCGCTGGAAGCTCGTTAAAAACCCTGGCATGGGGGCGCTCAGAGGCAAAAGAAGATTTTTAGCAGACTTTAAATTGCTTGGGGACAGGCCTGTAGTAACACAAGGAGCTGGCCAACAGGCACAGGTAAGTGATCAGTATTATGGGAAACTTAGCATAGTTGCTGGATTCCCCATAATACTGATATATTGGATTTCTAACCCAGGAGTATACTGGGATTGCCACAGAGATGTGGGGCATTCCCAGTGCAGGCCCAAGGTAATTGTGGGTTTTAACTTGTGGCTGGAATGCAGAGGATCTCTGGAATTTTTAATCAGGGTTGGTGTAAAGCCTGCTAGAAACAGAAAGGCTCAGTCGTATATTTTAGGTACAGTTCACACCAAGCAGATTTTAAGAGGGAGGATGCATAAGAGGCCTTGCATGTCTGCATGTTATAATTTTTGCAGATTTGGGGACAGTTCCGATTTTGCAGTTTGTGCAAAGTTTTGCAAATGCGTTGATATATGCGTGACATAATTCCTCAAAAAAATCATGGAGGCTGTGAAACATAGTCTTACTGGAAAATGTCATCAGCAGGAATGGAATATTGCTTAGGTGGTTCCGTCTAGCTGTTTTTCAGTCAGAAGTTTGTACTTTTGTTATTCACTTTGTTAAGGTTTTACTGTATTGGTTCTAATAAAACGGAGGTAAATGGTCCTTAAATCTGAAAGCTTGGAGAAAAATTATTAATAAATAAATGCATTTTGCATGGTGCCTTACCCATCTCATTTTACTGAGCACTTGGCAACCCAATAAACATGACTAGTATGGTACATTTAGCATGAGGGATCACAAGTTGTGCAGCTCTTATTTTTTATTCACCGCAGGCAAGAAAACAGAAACAAATCTAGTTTTTAGTTTTTCTAAGAGAGGTGTGATAGTATATTTTATGCTTGCAGGGATTTCTACAAGATGTTTGCATTCTAGCATATCATCTTGTAAGAAACACAATGGGAACATGGATTATTTTGTTATGTGTACTGAATGGCATATTCCAGTGGTCAGTAATGTAGGATCACCAATGAAAGACTCTATTGTTTTAGGGATCATTAGAAAGATGTGAGTTAGATCATAGGGTGTAGATTGAATTTGAAGAATAACAGGCTGCAGATGAAAGATGGGATTTTTTTTTAAAAAAAATCCTTTGTTCTGCGTTAATACAAAGAACTGGAATAATATTAAAGCCAAATCTGTCTCTAGGTAGCTGTAAGGGAAATCAGGGTGAAATGTCACACCTTGAGTATTACAAGCCTTCAGACTTACTTAATTGGAATCCTTGACTTTTGAAACCTCATGAATTGTGACAGGCAATCTGTATTCTTTCTCTGATGTGTATTTTGTTAGGTGTATTCTTATGTGTTCTTTTTCTTATGTGGATTCTGTGTATGTGAATATTTCCCCTTGCACTTTCTAACTGCGATATTCATCTGCTTTGTGTTGCTGGGCAGAAAGAACAGACAGGCAAGATCTGCATGACTGCAGACTGTGGTGCTGTTTGCATGGCTGCCTCTTCCCATCCATGCTAATATTGAAGCTGGGGTACTTTTCTTCCACGGCTTCAGTGTTTCTTCCCTGGTTTATTTTGAAAAGTGAAGGAAGTAGTCCCAGAGGTTGGTCATATTCTGGATTTTGCATCAGGCTGGACACATTGCTGGGAAAAAATGGTGCAGATAAGTCTACACAATGACAGTCGTACAGGACTGTTGGAAATGCCATCAGAGTGCTTATTTTTGCTCTGTCTGAAAAGCGAGTCTAGTCCTCTACAATGGGTTGGTGGCCTTAGGTGAGCCAGCCTGGTGTTTTGCTTGACTGGGGTTTGATTCTGCACTCCTCCATGAAGCCAGCTGGGTGATCTTGGGCTAGTCACAGCTCTCTTTCTGAGCTCTTACAGCCCCACTTATCTCACAGGGTGTGGGGAGAAGAACAGAAGGTGTGTCAGCTACTTTGAGTCCCTTGAATGGGTGAGAAAAGTGAGGTAGAAAAGCCAACTTTTATTATTATTATGGGTACAGGGTTGTATGTCTGGATCCTGCCGTACTCTGATGCATTTCACTCACCCTCTCATCTTCTTGAAATAATTATTTTCAGTAGTTTGTAGGAAAACTTGTCAGTTCACTTTGCTTTGATCACCCCTCCTTCCAGGCAGGAATGTGGCCTTTTGCACTGATTCTTTGAATACCCGTTTACGTTTTAAGAAAGGCCACTGGCTAGCTTCATGTTTGGAACAGAGATCTCTAGTAAACGAAATATCCAGATATAGTTGCAGGAAATGATTTGTCAGTACTATGTGGTTTTCTTTCCTCTAGGTCATCTCTTAGCATTTGCCTTTGTCTTATGTGAAGGGGCACGGAAGGAGAGGAATCCATGCTTTCAAAAGTACTTATTATCAGCAAAAATGTCAAGCTACCCTCTTACCAAATGGCTATGAAAAAGCACAAATGATGCTTTTGCTTCTGCTGTAAGACTTTAGTGCATGAGTCACTGAAGAAACAACAAAGCCATACATGCACTGGGGCAGACCAGATTACAGGAGGGGTTTTCTTGGACCTGTTGATTACTAAATAAAAGCATGGGGGGAACCTGAGAGCAACTAATGGACAGAAATTCAAATGAGTTCTGCTTCCTGTCTGACCAATATAATATGCTACAAATAAATTTTCTTACTCACCTGGCTTGTTCATCCTTGAATTGCATCCATATTATTATTCACTTTTTTATTTCTCATGTGCATGCTTGTGGTCTACAGAGATTTCTCTTGTGATATGTACTGTGGAATGGAGGTGGTGGCTATAGTTTCCTTCCTGGCTTTGGGCTCTGTCCAATGTCACAGTAGGCCAGACAACTAGGCACTAAAATTCAGGAACCTATACAGATTTTTGTGTGAGACTCACACCATTAAAAACTTCAGCTTACACTCCAGGAGTCTCCTTCTCACATGATAGGGAATCTCACAGAGTTGGATATAAGGTATCTCTGGATGAGGAGGTGCATCCTTGCCTACATACTTCATGAACTTTACTCAAGCATGGCTGCCTAAGGATCTTTCCATCTATGTCACTTACCCTGACCTGGTTGTAGCATCATTTTTGGCAGTCCACACAATGCATGACAGTACCAGCCACCATACCTTGGTAAATGGCAGGAAATCAAAGCTTTCACACAGTATTAGTAGTGATTTATTTATTTATTTATTTATTTATTTATTTATTTATTTATTTGTATTTCTATCCCGCCCTATACCCGAAGGTCTCAGGGCGGGTTACAATATTATATTAATCTTAGACAGGTCCCTGCCCTCAGGCTTACAATCTAAAGAGACAAGATACAAAAGGAAAATGGTGTGGGAGGGAACAGGGGTTCAGGATTTCAATTGACATGGCCATAACATGTCTCCATGAGCATGGATAACTGGACAAATCACACCAGTGCCAATGTGAAAGGCGAAAACCCATCTCTTACTTTCTTCTTTTCTCTGCAGTTTGAAAATAAAGCTGGTACTGTTTCTGTAAAGGTTCAGCAAACAATACACATTATGGCAATGATGGTGAACCTTTTGAGCTTGGTGTGTCAAAATTGACAAGAAAACCTAGCTTAACTCGGGTGCTGTGTCACATCTAGAAATATCCATAATTTTGTGAGATTTGTAGCTCTAGTAAAAAAGTTATATTTTTGATATATGTATTTTATTAAAAGCAAAAACAAAATTCTTTACATTTGCTAAATCTTCAGTTGAAAGTTGGTATTTCTTACACTTCAAGAACAAGCGAGCACTACACGCCCAGGTGCCAGGGTGACCAGGTGTGTCACCCAAAAGGGCTTGGTGTGTCATCTGTGACACACGTGTCATAGGTTGGCCATCACTGCATTATGGTATGGGTGGTTACTTTCTGCATTTAATATAGACCAGGAATAGGGCCCCTCATGGACCTCTTCTGGGCCATTTAAGAACATAAGAGGACCCCTGCTGGATCAGGCCATAGTCCAGCATCCTGTTGCACACAGTGGCCCACCATTTAGGATGTGTCTGCACTGCAGAAGTGTCCTTAAGTGGGCCCTCCTCCCCCCTCCATGCTTGGCTCCTCTGGAGCCAAGCATGGCGAGCCGGGGGTCTCCTATCTCAGGGCTGCTCCTTGCCCCAGAAGCCACGGATCACAACTTCTGGAGCCAGGGGGCTTCACCTACACCCACACTATCCCACCCCGGCGGGTGCACATGTGATACCTTCAAGCAGCCAGGCCAATTCTGGCTGCCAGGGCCCATCGCACTTTGTGCGTGCGTGCAGTGCGCCTCCCTCTTGGCCAGGGAAACTTCCCTATTGGAAACTTCATCTGTTCAGGTTTTAATTTATTTTGTGTTTGCTTGTTAATCCATGACGTTTACAATCTAGGCTAAAATACTATACACTGGAAACCTAAAGTCTTTTCTTGGAATGCCTTGTCCATTCAGAACCAAGCCCACAATTTCTTATTCAAGTGACATGAATGTTCACTTAAGTCTTAGCCATTTATGCTAAGTCAGACTTTTAGGATTTACTGGTTGGATGATACTGGGCAAACAAATATGCAATGCCTTCTCTTATTGGTGTGTACTCAGAAGTAAATGCCACTCTTTAATGCCATTAACAAGTGTTACTTAGGAGTAGGCTTCTTAGAAGGCAGTGGGTCTTATTTCTGAGTCAACATTATTAGATTCCTATTTTAAAACGATACAATGAAATGTCAAGAAAAACAACTGTTTTACTGAAGCACAGTTGCAAGCAGAAAACTATTGTATGGTTGAAAAGGGTTCAGGGTTTTGATGAATGCAAAATGGTGTACCAAGCAGATTGTCATATGATTCAGAAGGGTCCATGGTCTTTGATTAATGCAAGGCCATGAAGCTATTGCTATCTTTTGAGAAAGTACATGTAATTTATCATACCTGCTTCACCAATAGATAAAAATCTCCTTTCACAATATGCAATACTGTTTCTGCATGAGGCAACAGATCAGGATCAGAAGGTCTCTGATCCAGATCTGTGGTCTCTGCATCTGCACATTAACTTGGATCATGGAGCCCCTCCTTTCTGAGGATGGGTATGATTGCCCAGCCCGGAGGTAGATCTGGATTGAGAGACCCTCAATCTGGAGCTACTGTAGACCCCATTAATGGGATCTACAGTGTAGCCTCAGAGTCTTAATACATATCATGGTCCAGATGGCATGCCTGTATGTTCTGGAATACCCAGTGCAGCATGCCATAGCTTGGCACCCAAAATCACCCCCCCCCCAATGCCCCTTGGCTAAGAACTGTTGTTCATAGCTATGTTGGTAGAAAACAAGACTAGATCAAGGAGGATTTCCAGCATTATCACCTCCTAGCCTGTGTGATTGCCAGCCACCATCTAGAGATGGCCTTAGGCAAAATCCATGTGTCAGCACACAAAGTGTGCTGCTCCCATGACTTCCTCTGCCCATAAACATCAAAACTGGATGTTCCTTGGCTTTGATGCCTTAGACTGTTTTTGGAGATGCGTGAAGTGGCTGCAGAAGCTACCTGTTTCCCTTGTCTGTGGGAAAACAGGGCTGTGCTTTTTGTCATTAAAGAAGCAGTAAAGGTAGGTCTGCATGGCAGCAGAGGTGGGTGGAAGAGTGGAGGAGAGTCCTGTTAGGTGTTTTCTCCCACTCTGCTGGGAAAGAAGCTCTGAGAGCATTTACTATCCCTCTATGGTGGGGTATTAGCTTGTTAGGTGAGGGATCACGTGATCCTTGGGCCTTTTGAGCTTTCCCATAATGTCATTACAATGCCCTGCCAATGCTACCATAGTATAGTATGAAGATGTAAAAGTTGCCTTTTTGGGGGTGGGGTGGGAAGACAATTGTATAATGTTATATAGAAAATACAGAATTCTGTTCTGATCTCCAAGTTTTTTTTAAATTCAGAAGAGAGAACATCATCTAGGTTGAACTGTGCTCCTCGAGAGATAACGAAATATAGACATTGAACAGATATGAAAAGGGAACTGATATTGATGTCATTTGCTGTTTGGTTTGTACTTTAATTCTGTGTTGGATTATTTGCTCTGCAATCTGTAATTTGATTTGAGGAGAAACTGGCTTTGAACCAAGTTCCAAACCTGCCATCCAGATGTGAACCTCGGTTGACTGTATCATGCTGATCCTGGCTTCCCCCTACATGCTTATTGCCTGTATTTGTGTACATGTTTATGACAGTGTGATTTTTCTGGACATTTGGGTATATAGGGTAGAATTTTGTGCTTTTTCTTGCGTTCATGTGTTCTGTTGTTAGTTTGTTATGGAGATAAGGACAGATGCATTTAAATTCTGTGTTGAGGTCACTGTTGAAGCATGCACACCTCAATTTTATAACAAACATACATTTTTGTCAAGGATCAGCTGGAGAAAAGTATAAAGCTATTTAAAATTCTAATTTCCCTTTCTAACTTCATACTAAAGTGTGTGTCACAAGGATACATGGAAGTACGTGTGTGAGATTGTGGGGTTGCTAAAACCAACAACTTGCATCAGAGATTATGCTTCCAGTTTCAGATAAATGGATCAGTCTATGCTTGTTCTATATTACTTTTGCAGCCATTTAGTCATAAGACCACTCTGTCTGGATTTTTACATTTTTAAAATACAAACAAAAATACATATACATTGTGCATATTTTGCATGCATGTTTTCCCCAAACTCAAATTTTGTACCAAACTTTCTTCTAAAAGTCCCATTTACACTAAAAAATAATATTTTTGTGTTCATTTTTTTTAAAAATTGAAGTCCTACTGCAAGTGAGTGATCCAGTTGCTAGGTGTGCTGGATTCCAGACTAAACTCTGGAGTGATAAAACAGGCTTTCTCTTCTGTCTTTGGCCCTTTCTGCATGTAGCAGCTGCAGATCTGAATCAGTAGATCCAGATCATGGAAAGGATGGGCCTTAAGTCTGCCCTAATGGCTCTAATCCGGTTCAAGTCTTTCCATTTCTACGAAGCTCATGCTTCATAGCTCCTCCCACTATACCCCAATGCCTAGGAATGACAGTTCCTAGCCCCAGGGCTTCCGGAGAGTGATTTCTTTTTGCTTCCCTCTTGTGTCGGATTTTTAAAATGTGTGTTGTAATTCGATAGGAACATCCCCATGTGGTTTGGGGCAAAGCAGATTTAAAATGTACTTTCCTGTCTCCATGCAAGCCACTTTTTGTGAGCCCGTATCTTTTTCTCCCCACCCTCACCCCCACCCCCTGCCCATTGCAGCGATGACAGGAAAAAACCTCAATTGAACCTGCAGAACACAGCACAGATCGTTCCTTTACTTGGCTGCCAAGAGTTAAAAGCAGTTACAATCATAACTGAAAGCAGATCACTCTCTCTATAACTAATGCTTGCAACATAGTTACAAATATAACTGAAAACAGGCTCACTTCAGCTGTCAAATTCAGCTGCCTGCATTCATGTAATGGCAGCTGATTAGCGCACAAGCAGACCTGTGAAGTGAAACTTTGTTTCACTTTGGAGGCTGCATTATTAGGAGGGGGATTGAGAGATGTGCTTGCTGAGAAACAATCTCCCTGGTAATGATAATTAGTATCACCTTTCCCTGTTAGCAAGCACAAAATCTCTCTCCTCCTCTGAAGTGAAACAATGTGACAGTTCGGAGCTCTGCTTGTGTGCTGAAAGAGCTGAATGCAGGCAGCTGATTCTGACAGCCAGTTCTTCTACAGGGATCAACAATGCTTAAAAATTCAGTGGAATATGGGAGAAGATTGGGAGAAAGTGTCTCCATGCTCCCAAGAAAATCTGCAGTTTCCCCATGGATGTTCCTCCTTTACACCTCATGTTGCCCAGAGTAAAGCTGGGCATGGAGGATGCTCCGAGGCAAAACAAGCTTAAATCCGGAGTATTTTTGGCATGTAGACGCACCCCATGTCAGTGGTATGTGGGGACCACACACCACTGGATGTACCAAAAAAGGCACAGCTTTCTTTAGGCAAGACGTGTTCTTCACAGAAGTTGCCGGAGATTTCCGTTTAATTTATGGCTGCTCCACAATTTTCTTGAAGCATTAGAATAATCCCATTTGTGTCCATATTGATTTCAGATTTATTGTAGACACCCTTTTTGTTTGGCGGACCTGCTTGGAATGAGAAGCCAACTAAGCAGCGTCCCATTTCTGAAATCTGTATTCCAAATGCTTTGCTGCATCACCACGTACGTGCTCAAAATTTTTAAAAAAACAGTTGGGTTGGATGAAGAAACCCTGTGGCCAAGCTGTTCACTTAAGTCAGGTAAACATAATTCCCATCTTGAACTTTCAAGTAGTAAACTTTCAGGAAAAGACTGGCTGGACTGCAAACCAGGGGCATTTTCACACTTCCTGTCCACTGGACAGAAAAGGAGTGCAATCATCTAATGTTTACTAGCATTTGCACTTGCACTTACCTGCTGTTTGATCACCAGCCGGTCCTTTTCAGGGCAGCACCATCTTGTGTGTGTTGCCATCTGTGACTGCGCATGCATCAGCGGCAACATCATGATGACGGTGATGCTCTGCGCAGTCGCAGTCATGTCAGGAGGTCAGCAGAGCTGCCAGCGCCCTTATGTGGCAGCTCTGTTTACCTCCTCATCCAGCAAAGGTGTGGATGGTCACTCCTGGACGCTTTGGTAAAGGTTAGTAAGCTTGTGGAGCACTATTTCATGCTTCACAGATAGCATGCAATTAAGTAACTACTGGGGAGGCAGGGGGCATTTCAAGTATGTTAACACCTCCTGCAAGTGCAGATACACCTGCCCAGATGTTGCCTAATTGTAGACTATGGACCGAAGTGTGAATTGGCCCCAGGCCTGACAGATTCTCATGATACTGCCTCCTCAGTTTGCAGTTGATGAGCAGAAACAGCTGTGCTCTTCCTCCACTTAGTTGACTCAAGCACTACTACAGCATTTTAAATGCTATTGCTTTCTCCTCCTTTTTATGAGGAATCTTCAGTATGGAGGTGTATAGGAAGCAGGATGAACGTAGCACCCTGATGGTGCTGCTATGGTGAGGTTACTTCACATATCATAGGCAACCCCACCATAGTCCTGCTTTTTTACCCGCAAACTCTAAAAGCTACTGAGGGAAAACCAACACAGATAAGCAGGTTTTCCTGTAATAGTGCTTTTTAGCCACAGACTTGCGTTGCTGGATGGAGCAGCAATCAGACTCCATCCAGCACACATGGATGGAGGCTGAAACGGCCAACCATGCATTTGTGGAGGTGGTCCCGTGCACATCCTAGAATTCGAGGAAGCCAAATTACCCAGATTGCATGCCAAAGAAAACATGGAAAGACAGCACTTCAGCCAGTGCTGTGAGGATAGAAAGCAGGAATAGGAGGGGAGCAAGGCCCACATTATTGCTTTCTACCAGAATACTGGGCTGCTGTCTGAGGCAGCCTCAGAGTGAGAGCATATATCAGCAAAGTGACAAACCCAGAAACTGCCCTTTAAGTTAGAGAATGCAGAAAAAAGAGTTCCAGTCACTTTACTGATGTGTTCCTCTGTTCTGAAGTTGGGTTGAAGGTAAATTAAACTTTATGTACTGAGTGCACCAGTTTTGGGTTGAGCCTTAATGGTGTGCCCTGAATCAGCTTTCGGGTCTTTCTGCGCTTACCTTAGATCCAGGCCAAGGGTCTCCAAAGTTCACTTGAGAGATTCATTAGTCTGAACATTAATGCAGATCTGTAATCCCAATCAGGGTGGCTCTTGTGAGGATAACCTTTACGGTCTGCTGGTGAACCAACATGACCAAGTATGGAACATGGAGGTGTGCAGAAGTGGTACCTCCTTCTTCTGGACTATAGGGGAGCCATTTCCACCCTGCAGTTCCTGATTTAGGAATGTTTGCTCTTGGTGGCACTGGGGATCTGACCAGATATACATCTGTGCATAAGTAGTCTCTTTTCTTCCCTGGCACACTTATGGGCAGAGTGCCAACTCTTTCCCCTTACTTTCTTTTAGCGTTTTTACCTTCTGAGTAATTGCTTAAGAGCAAGAGTCAGCTTCTGCCTCTCCTCACCTTCTTTCCATCCCATTTCAAGGTCATCTGTTAACTGGCAATGTATATATTTAAGAACATAAGAACATAAGAGAAGCCTTGCTGGATCAGGCCACAGCCCATCTAGTCCAGCATCCTGTTACACACAGTGGCCCACCAAATGCTCATGGGCATCTCAAACAGAGACAAGGACAAACCTCCTCCTGCTCTCGAGTCCCAGCAGATGGCCTTAGAAGCGCCCCAGTTCCTCCCCCCCCCTCAGCCTGAAGGATGCACTTAGGCATTCATTGTTTGCTTTCTTTTATTTATTACCTGCTTTCTTTGTGTTTTTTGCTTCCCTTTGCATTAGAGTTCTGTTGCATAACCCTTAGGAATGGGCTTTTAAAAAACCTTCACATATTTCATAAATGCACAATCAGATACGCGATACTCAAGAATAAGCTTCAGCCCCCATCTCCTCAACTTCAGCCAAAGTACTGCACAGCATGGCTCTGTCTCCACACTTGTGCAGTGAGGAGTTAGATCTTAGATTCTGATTGCTGAGGAAAAGGTACAGTATTTGGAAAGCAAGGCGATACACTTCTAGTGAGAGAGGATGTTCAAGAGACAGAGAAAGCAAGGAACAAAATCCAACAAGTGCATTTTGCAAGGGTGACTTGGAGTAGGAACGGGGACATGCATGTGTCTGTCTAAGAAGCAAGAGTTCCTCCTGCATCAGCTCTATCCGTTTATGTTTATGTTTTAGGACTTTTTGCATACAAAGAGCGATAGGAGAAGTTGAGTAAATACAAGCTGTCAATTGCAGATTCCTTTTGTTTTGCATATGTCTAATTAGCAAAGAAAATTAAAGACAGTACTCTTAACAAGAGGCAAGAGAGAGGGAGAGTTGTGCTTTTGTGGAGGATATGGTAGCTCAAAGCCCTCCCCTCCTGTAGCCAGCTGTAATGTGGTTGGCCACATTTTTTTTTTAAAAAAAGGGGGGGGGAGTAAGTAGCCTGCTCCTTTTCCTCCCTGCAAAAACAAAAACAACCAAAAAACACCCTTCCTCCAAGAGCAAAACTTCCAGGCCAGCCAGACAGCAATCAGGACTAAGTAGGGAAAACAGATTATAAGCACATAAAATCTATTCCACACAAAAAAATGTGTACCTAGGAATACAGTGAGATGTGCACAGATCATGAATTTTTCAGTGTACATTAGGTTGTAGTTGCCCTCTGAGTCGAACAGGACAAACACACCTTTCCCCTTCCAGCTGCTTTTGCTGCATGGGAAGATAGGCAGACATTCTTGTCTCCAGTCATAAGGAAGATTCATTCATCAAATAGAGCAGGAAAGAACTTAAAAGAGAATACATATCTGCATGCTTCTTTCTTTCTTTCTTTCTTTCTTTCTTAAATACGTGACATTCCCACCCACCCCTCCAATTTCTTGGAGCTTTCTTACAACTAATACACGTTTAGGGCTTATTCTGAGGCATGTAGCATTTGAGGACTGTGAAAAGGGACAAACGTTTTCTATCAGTAAAGGCAGACATGCACAAATAAAAACATTTTATTGTTTTATTTAAGCATTTATGTTCCATCCTCCCCCCACGGGTTCCAGGGCTGGTCACAACATGCAATAAAAACACTGATAAAATCAGCAAAACAGTCTATGGGTGCCTCCAGACGTGCAGTTTTCTCAGGACATATCAGTGACAATCCCAGTATATTCCTGGCTCAGTTGATCAAAAATCCAACTTATTGCCATTATGGAAAACCTAGCAAAGAAGCCAAGATTTCCATAATAGCATTTCTTACCTGCATCTGCTGGTTCTTTGCGTTATGATTGCTCTTCCAAAATACCCATATGCTAGCACGTATGGGGCGGGGAAACAAGGGGATGTGAGTGGTCGCTTGATAGCAACTGCAACAGGAACGATTAAGTGAAAAGATGAAAGACAAAGTAAGCAATTGGAATTGTCTTCTGCTGTCTGGCAGCAAAAACAAGAAGCAATTCCAGAATCAAAAGAAGATCCCATGATTTCCCCCTTGCCATCTGGAAGTACTTAAAATATAAATGGTTAGATTTCATTTTTCACTCTGATGTTCAATGTGATTTCTGTTTTTTACTCAGGAGATCCTGAAAATACATTTCAAAAACATCATCATCATCTCAGATCAGATCATAATGATGACTGTTTTTAGCTGTTTCTCTTTGTTATAACAAAGGTTGTGTCCAGACAGGGGTTAAAAAGAAGAATAGGCTTCTCTACCCCGCTTTTCTCACCCCTTTAAAGGGACTCAAAGTGGCTGACAAATCTTTTCTGTTCTTCTCCCCACAACAGAACACCCTGTGAGGTAAGTGGGGCTGTGAGAACTCAGAAGAGAGCTATGACTAGCCCAAGGTCACCCAGTTGGCTTCATAGAGGAGGGCAGAATCAAACCCCGTATTCCCAGATAAGAATCCAGCTCCTTAACCACTAGACCAAACTGGCTCATGATTATAGTGTGGCTATGGTGGGATTACATAAGTTGTGGAGTGTGTGCATAAATAGTGCAGGAGAAGGTTCCTGCCTGAAGTGACAGTTTGCCCCCAGACACATCCTAAACTGCGAATAGAGTGTACAGTCCCAATTGTCTCATCAGACTAGACAATTGATCTTTCATGGTCACTTCGCAGTATACGACCATTACATCGCCTTTTCCCTAGTATGGGAGAAAGAACTCTTGCTGCGCAGTATGCTTTTAGATCGCATTATAATACAAATGCAAACGAATGATGAGAAGTATGAATGAGAAGATACTAAATCTTGAAAGTCCAGCTCAAAAACTGATCGGTTCTCTGAGTGCACATGATGGTGTGTGGTGCCTAAATTCTTGTGGCTCCTGTGGCTCCTTAAAAAGGAAACTACAGAGTTGATTTTTAGTCAGGATGATCAGTTTTCCTTTCACAGTAAGTATATGGTGATTTATCACTAAACTGTGCATTTAAACAGCTCTGTCTGGAGGCAACCATGCTCTCCCCAATTGTCACTCTTGAGATATGTCCACACTGACACCCACTCCATATGCCTGTGTAAAAACTATTGCAAGGCCAGGTTTACATCATGTCTGTTTTGGCCTTTAGATACTTTCAAATCCACTTAAATCTTTTTCCTTATGTTGGCCAAACAACATGAGCTCATCTAATTAAGTATTGAATAGCATCCCAAAATGCTGGTGAAGGTTTTTCCTTCAGTGAGGAGCTAGTCTCCAAATTTCAGAGCATTCATGTAAGAAACAGAAGCTCCTCGCTAATTTAAAAGATACTCTGTGGTCCTCCAACAGCTTGAATGATACTTTGCCATGTAACACTTTTTCCTTTCAACAAATGGCTTTGCTTGCTAAATAAATATTTTAGTATTAAATAGTTGATCTCATCCAGCCAGAATGGAATGCTTGGATATGTCAAATTAATGAAAAATACCCATTTATTGAAAACATTTGTATTCTGCCCACATTATGAATTCCAGAGCAGTTTGCAACAACAAAAGAATAAAAGCCAAATGAGAATTCATCAGTAACAGCAAATGCCTTTGCACACTGCCCTTTCAGTGTACAAACCCTTAACTGTAGCTGTTGGTTTGTTCAGATTTGAGGCAATGGCAAACAAAATTTAGATAGAAGAAGTTTTCTGCCAAGATACAGCTTACAAAAAAGCTTTGAATGGGAAAAGCAATAAAACAAACTCCAGCTGATATGATGAAAACTAAAAATAGTCGCTTTTAGATAGAAATTATATGTACAATCTATGCTCTTCTGCCAGTCAGGAACCCTGTGAGCAGTTGTGAGTATATCCCTTGGCCATGAGGAATGATGCTTTCTGGATAGCCTAGGCTGAGGTTGAGATTACTGATCTCAGCGTCCCATTTTATAGGTGGCCCAGGTTATTGGCCATATTTGTTTACTGGCATGGGTGCCCTTTCTCTGTCTGGGCCCTAATTGACATTTGTTTTAATACTGTATTTTCTGGCGTATAAGACTACTTTTTAACCCAGGAAAATCTTCTCAAAAGTTGGGGGTCGTCTTATATGCTGGGTGTCGTTTTCTTATATGGCGAGTATATCCCAAACTATATTTTAACTGGAAAGTTGGGGGTCGTCTTATATACCCAGGTGTCTTATACACCAGAAAATACAGTATTTTATCTCTGTTCACTTCTCTGACAAGTGTGAAGATGCACTTCTCCAAGGTTCAAAAGGTAGGCTAGACCACGTGCTGGCCCTTAATAAGAAAACGACGCTATTTGTCAAAAGCCATTCTGTTCAGAGAGGATTACATCATGTGCCTGCATTTATGAAGGCCAAAAACTTTTGTGCTAGCTCCGAAGCTGGCAAGGAAGGGGGTTTGTGTGGGATGGGCTGTCCTAATGCAAACAGGCCTATACTGTGCCAGGGGCATCCCATTCTGTGCCAGGATACAAAGTGTGGAAACAGCTTTTGGTTCTATTCAACTGCGTTTTGTGCATGAATCAGTTTGGCCAAGCGGCTCAGGTCCAAACCAACCCCACTGGCATGGCTGTGAACCTACCCTACTAAGGTCTGAGTAAGATCTAGGCTGGTTTGTGCGTGGTTTGGGGGCTTTAGGGATCAGCTGAAGTTTGTTTGGTTTTTTACTGCCCTCAAGGTCTGGTCCCTTCCTGCACTTGACCTTATTCTTGAATATATCTCTGGATAGTGGTCTGCTGGACACAAGCTAATGCAGACTATGCCAGGCTCTCACCTGGGACCTCCCTTAGTCTGCACTAGCATGTAGATAAGCAGGTCCCTATTCTGGGACATATTCTAGAATATATTCCAGAATAAGGTCAAAGTGCAAAAAGACCCCAATCTTCCAATCTTGTCAATCAGCTGAGTAAGAAAAAGCTTGCAGTATAGAACAGCTGATCTGCTGAGGATGCTGTTCTCTGTTGTTGGAAGCAGTGGCTGATCTTCAGAATGAGCTGATCAGTTGTTGTGCACATCAAGCCTTTTCAGGAGTCAATTGGCATGCTGTTCAGGTTAGTTTAGGAACAGTCTAGGCCTAATCAAGCTGGCAGCCTCAGATTTGCCAAACTGAGACGAGTCAAGTTTGGTAGGATGAAAGCAAGGTTTCTAAAACTCTTCTTCATTCTGTCTTCTTTTACCAGCAGACTAGCAGCTCCTGAACCAGATCATGGAGGTGTGTGTGAACGTGTCACATACCTCTTTGTTCCAGTTTAGCAGGAGACCCATATTGGTGGTGCACCAAAGCATATCTCATTGTACACTGGCATGCTTAGTGTGGAAGCTACCTCTGAGAAGAAATGCACTGTGGTCTATTTGGCTTCATATAGGCTCGTTTTTGCAGTAAAAGGCTCGTGCTTGAAATCAGTGGGTCAGGGACAGCCAGGCTCACCTGTGAAAAGGTATGGGAGGGATCAATGCTGTCCGCATTATGGTGCTGGTTGAGACCAGACCATCCTGTGACCTTGAAACTTGGGTGTGCTTTGGGCTGGACATTGAGGCCTCTGAGGTCTAGGAACACAGGTTCCTTGTCTCGGAGACTCTGTGGGGACACATTTTGGGGTGCACTTTGGCACACTGCTGAAATTGGTCCCCTGAAGTCCTGATCATGGAGGCATGACTCTGCACAGAATACCTCCTTGTTTGGGATTGGGGCCCACTGGTGCACCAGGTTGTTACATTTAAACATAACAACTTGTGATCAGAGCTTTTGTTTTTGTGATTACACTCCATCTAATGTAGATGGAACATTAAATTGTGGACCAATGAGTCCCAAAAGACAACCACGCATAATTTCATTATGACTGCACATTTAATTGGTCCTGCAGGTAAAAAGGAGTGCTCTACTGCCTTCTACTCTGTTAATTCTATGATTGCACATACAGTACTTACACATAGGAATTTTAGTTACTTGTATTGCAAACCATTGTTCACTAGGACATTATTCCCAGAACAAAATACAAATAATTAAACACCATTAAAATAATGGAAGCATTAAAAGATGAAATATAAACTGTAAAATTTTAAACTTTTAGTAATTAAAACTTGCAAAAGTTGCTAATCTTATTTGTTTTTAATAAGAGTTTAAGTTTGCTGGCAACTGGAATGAAGGATGATTGGTTTTTCTTGTGTAGATTATGGTATGAAGCTATTAACAAAATTAATTTTGCTTCTTACCGTGTTTCATTACAGAAATGGAGATCCATAAGTAGGAATTGCCATGTAGCTGTGGAGGGAATTGTTCAACCCCTTTGTTTTGCTTGGATTCTCAAAAGCTATTTACATATGGTGTAGCTGCAATGAGTTGCTAATTGACTAAAGTCCAAAATTGCTATAATACATATGCAGGTCTTCTGCCAAAGGGAGGAGGGAACACTGCAAGCATCTGTCAGCCCAAGTCTAGGACAAAACAATGCTTGGTGCATTCCTGTCAATACTGAATTTTGTTTTCTTCTTTGCTGTAATGTGATCCTGTGCAGGCCTGCATCTAATACAGTACAAGGCTACTTTGGAGATGCTTTGTTTTATACACCCTTCGCTGCAGCAGCAGGAGGGGAGGAAGGTGGAATGTGTGTCCTGCTGTTGGATTCTCAGCTGCCTGCTGAGGCTCAGAAATTCTGGCCTTTGTAATTGAGCAGAGTTAACTTTCATTCATTTCCAGCTGCTCCCAAAACTCCCTCTCCCCCCCCCCCCACCCCAATGTTCTTCTATGTTCAAGATTGACCAGCTATAACTTTGGAGATGCTGTTATCCAGAATGCAGTCTCAGCGGCATTTGTAAGATTTATCAACTGAACCAAAAAAGAAATTATCTGTTTTTCTTCCAGTAAAAGCCAGACAAAAATTACTTTTTAGTCCTTGGGCTTCTCTCTGCTCTCCCATTTATGCCTCTGCTGATAGAAATGTTTATGAAGCAATGCTGCCCCATATTTTGAAAGAGATTTTAAGTGGGCCAGTGTCAAAGAGCTGTAAAAGCATTGGTGTGTTGGGAGCAGTTCTATGCTAGTATTTCCTCGGCACAATAAATGTGCATTTGTTGGATGCTGGTCATTTGTTTTGGGCATGCAACTAGAACAGTGATGGCGAACCCTTTGAGCTCAGTGTGTCAAAATTCGCAAGAAAACCTAGCCTAACTCAGGTGCTGTGTCACTTCTAGAAATATCCATAATTTTGATATTTGTAGCTCTAGTAAAAAAGTTATATTTTTGGTATATGTATTTTATTAAAAGCAAAAACGAATAATTCTTTACATTAGTGACTTTTGTTGCTGAATTTCATTTGCTAAATCCTTAATTGAAAGTTGGTATTTTGCACACTTCAAGAACAAGCAAGCACTACATGCCCAGGTGCCAGGGTAACCATGTGTGTCACCCAAAAGGGCTTGGCATGTCACTTGTGCACACGTGTCAAAGGTTGGCCATCACTGATCTAGAAGATCCACACTTAGTGACAATCCACACTTAGAAATCAGCTTCCAAGGAAATCTGAGATGAAGGAAAACATCTATACTTCATGAGGAAAGAGCATAATCTTGGTAGGGTTATTCTAGTAAAGAATTCCTACATGTTTTAGGCAAAATTGTTGCCGTTTTTACTATTATTACTAAAAATAAATAGTATGCAATATTTCATGGAAATAGAAATGGAACTGCATGGCCTGTTGTAGCCTGTATCGGTATGCAGATGGCAGGTTCCTATTCCGAGATATTATCTGGAATAAGGCCTAGTGCAGAAAGGGTCAATGCCTGATTGAAATGTCTTTTTTATTATATATATTTTTATTGTTTTATAGAATAAACATAAAACGTTCAATTTAGTGTTCCCATAAGGAAACTCTCACATAAGTAATCAATACTGTTAAAATATGTTGACTTCCACACTTCTTATGAGGCTTCTCTTGTATTTCCTCTTTGACGCTCCCTTTTAATCATCCTTTCTTCTTGTGACTGTTGCCTTTGGTCTTTTACTCTTCAAACCCAGCAGATATAAATCCATTTTATGTCCCTGTAGAAAATCAGTAATGAGTTTCCAGTCTCTAACAAACGTTCCCTCAGTTCTGTTCTTCAGTAGATTTGTCAATTTATCCATCTCAGCTAAATCAATTAATTTAATCAACCGATTCTCCACCTAAAGTACTTTGTCTTCCTTCTATTTTTTGAGCATATAAAATTCTTGCTGCTCTCTGATGGTAATGCCTTGATGTATATGATTTCCCTGCTGTTTGTGCAAACATAAACTTTGTTTGACATCTTTGTTTGACATTTGGGCTTGTTCCAGTTCTGGCCTGTTGAGTGAGTTTTTGTATTGCCAGCAAGTAAAGAAGGCTGCATGGTTTTGGTGTTATACCCCCTGACTTGCAACAACAGAGATGTAAATATACCCAAAGTTAAGTAGAAGATAAAAGAATAGGAAGAATTTTAGAGTTGGAAAGACCCAAATACCACATGGAATAAGCTGAAATTCATTAGAGTCTGATACAGTAGTCATGGATATGTTAGTAAATGACTATATCATAGGAATAAGCTCCTGGAGTAAGATGTTATCTGGGAGGATTTATCCTGATAATCCAGTAATAGGCACCAAATAGTATGTGTGTAATACAGCAAATTTGAAGGTTTCTGCCTGAGATAAACATTCAAGGAATTTCAAGTGAAGCAAAACTTCAGTTTTGATAAGATTAGTATTTCTTATGGTCTATTGCTTAGAAAATAGCATAGAAGCTGTGAAATAACCTTGGTATTTCAAATTTAATTGAATTTCAATTTAATTTAATTGAAAAGTAGGCAAGAGCAGAAAGAGAACCAACCAGAGGTGTATGCCCATGTTATAAAATGGGCACTCATATAGTGTCTCTGGGGCCCAGCAGTACATGACCCTACCCCCTATCAGCATACTATCCACCTCCAAAGTACAAAATCTGCCCTTGGAGGCTATCTTCACACAGAGCACAGTAAATGACAATACAGGTGAATTTTGCTGAATGATGGTAGCAGGACATCACCAGGGGCAATTTCCACATGGTGTGATTTAGCGCCAGAGAAAAAACATAAGACTTCCAAGGCCATTTCCTGTCCAGTGCTAAACAGTTCTGGCTAGAAGATTCAAAGCTCCAGAATTCTTGTTCTGCAGTGTCAAAACTTGGAGACCAGGAAGGGCTGGCCATTTAAATGGTCTCCCTCCACTCAGGCAACCTTTTTCCTGGCTGTGTGCATCCAGCCTAAATATTTAGATTCCCCAAATAAATACTCAAATGCAAGACTTACCTGAAACACTTTACAGTGATGTTTGCTGATTCTCTGCCTTAGCAAAGTATAGTTGAACACTATATGCGTTCAGCCAACTACCCTTAGCTGGAGAGAGAGAAGCATGGATTGTTTAGACTGACTCTGACTGGGACCAGAAAGCAGTTCCTCCAGTTCAGAACATCCATGCCATTATGAGGCTTGGCTTTTAATAAATGTACTCAGTCTCTCCTGTCCTAACACTTACTCCTTGCGCTAGGTAAGACCATCTCCCAGTGATGGCAGTCAGGTCAGAAGTAACTGAAAAGTGTTTCTGAACTTATTTTTGCTGTCCTGGTGCAGGGTGGGCTGTCCTGTACCTGGAAAAGCAGTCTGTCCTAATGTGAGACAGATTATTCCTGACACAGATTAAGGCCTGTTTTGCGCCAGCCCCTCTGGCAGCTCTGAGGGTCATGTGAGCTTCAGAGCTGGTTCCAAGGTTGAGGGGCTCTGAATGCTTAGAATGGAAGTCCTTGGCCTCTGGAGTTCCCAGGGCCCCATTTTGGTAGACTTGTTTTGCCACCAAAATTGGTTCCTCCATGGTACCCCAGACCAGAGAGGTGTGCCACCTGCATGGCTCTGTGGTTCAGTATATGCCAGTGGACTGGACTAGGATACCATGTTAGGTGGTCTAGACCGGTCAACTGTCTGTGAACAAGAGTATACTAGGAGGGGGTGAAGGCCTCCCTTAAATCACACCTGCATGCAGAAGGGAGATCCTTAGACTTCTTCTTGCTCCGCAGTAATGGCAAGCACAGAAAGGCCCAAAGTTTTCTTATAGAATGTTCTTTAAAATTAAAGATAGAGAATGCATTTCATCCTTGTTCCTGATGATCTCAATGATACAAAAGCTATATGGAATGGGTTTCCCATACTCTGTGGCTTAATTGTGGATCCTGAGCATGCCTGTAACCCAGTGGCAAGGCAAAGTGGAATCAGTTTCCGTTAGAATGTCAGTCAGATAAGTCCAGCAAGAAAAGGAACTCTCTCAATGGATGCAGGGAAACAGGGAAAATTTGCTGAATCAGAAAATGAGTGGCAGAGCTGCACAGAATCTTCCCCAGTCATAATGTTTGTGTCACCAGAGACAGTGGCAGGAGTGCAATCAGCAAAACCACTGATTTGAGAAAGTTGTTACCAGCATAATGCCCTTCTTAGAGTGAAGCAGTAAGGAGAACATGTGGAAATACTGTGTTTCCCCAAAAATAAGACAGGATCTTATATTAATTTTTGCTCCAAAAGATGTGTTAGGGATTATTTTCAGGGGGTGTTTTATATAACACTTATATAGGGCTTATATTCTGAGCATCCTCAAAAATCCTGAAAATCATGCTGGGCTCATTTTCAGGGTAGGTCTTATTTTCCAGGAAATGGGTAGCTGTTGAATGAAACATTTAAAGAGAAACAGAAGACCCGTTGCACAAATGCTCAAGAGGAAGTCCAACAAACACTGTGAAAAGCAAAAGTTGAAAACACCACAAACACCACAACTGACAACTGACACAACTGCTTTGTGTATAGAAAGAGATGAAACAGTAGATAACCTAATTAGATTGTATGGTAAGATTACCCAGACTATTTCTAAAAATCTCTGTAATAAAGTTGCAGCAATTGTACATTGGTATGTATGTAAAAACTATAACTAACCAGCTGGGAAAGAAATTGATGGGAACATTGGCAAAAAATAGTGAGGGTAAAATACTGTGGGATTTTAAAATTCAGACATTGAATCATAATATGCTTGATAGTACTGTAGTTGAGAAAAAGAACTTATTGGAATAGATGCTGGCTAAGCCAGGGAACAGTAAGACTTGAGAATAACTGAGCAGAACTGGGGTGTACAAAATTAAAATTAAAATCTCAACACTTTTGTGAGAAAAAAAGACAACTGTGAAGGTACATTAGATTCCTTTCCAAGTAAACTCAAGAAATATTTGGAAGATATTAGAATAGACAAGAGAACAATTTCACAAATGCAAAAAGCAGCTCTACAATATTTGGAAGTACTCACACTCTTCAAAAATGCCTCGTTGGTTAGTGCCACGATGCCCAGCGTTCCAGTTAGTGCCTGCCCTCTCTGGGAGTAGCTTGGCCCTGTTTGGATGCTGGGTTCGTGCAACGGCCAAGTGAATACTACAGTGTGGACACAAAACACTGGTAGCAAGCGTTTCAACAGTTAACTAAAACAAGTTTATTATTATACACAAGCAATACTAAAAAGATTATAAGGTTCAGGTAGTTGTTGGTTTAAATTTGCAAGTCTCTTAAGGCTAGGAGCTACCCCTTTCTCCAAAGGAAAATAGTTCCCCTTTTAAACGACAAGCCTCCACACGTTCCTCCCCCTCTGACTTGCTTCTGCCACAGCTCAAGCCAAGCCAGTGTACCAGAACGTGGCCCTAGATGATCACAAGGCCCAGTCCGTCCTTGCTTGTCCGATCATCCAGCCTGGTCAGTTGCTAGTGAAGTCTCCCTCAGAGCTACAATCCACCCGATTGCCTCCTTCGGAAATCACTCAGCCCAAAAGACCACTGGTCAGCTACTGGTTCCAGCTCCCTCAGGATCAGCTCCTCTGTTCCCTTCAGCCTCAGTCCCAGCACGAAGACCCCTGGTCAACTACTGGTCTGGCTCCTTCAGGTTCAGCTCTTCTTCTCCTTTCAGCTCTTGTCCCAGCATGAAGACTCCTTCTGCTGTACTCTGTGTTCATTTATACACACACCCCTGATCCTGATTGGCTCTAGCCGCAATAAAATGCTGCTGGAGACTCCTAACAGAGGTTGCTGTCCCTCCAGCCTGATTGGTGGGAACTCCTATTCTAGCCCCTCCAGTACTCAGATCCCCGGACAGCTTTTCCCTCCAAAACCTTACACCAGCCAATCACTGCAACAGGGCCCGCACAGGATTTCCCGCTCGTTTTGCAGCCCAAATCCCAGGGTTTGCAACAAACTTTGCAACAAGGCTGGCTATTGCAGCGAGCTAGAAGCCTGCAAAGCCAGGAAGCAAAACAGTTTGCAGCCTGTATCCCTGAAACCGTCACAGTTAGGACTGAAACTCCTTGGTTAGAATTCAGATTGTGGTTACTGGGTAATCCTGAGTCATGGGCAACTCCTGGTTGACCCTGTGGATACCTTCATGGGCACCTCTGTACAATTTTCTTGGCAGAGTTACAGAAGTGGTTTGCTGTTGCCTACTTCTAGGTAAAGGCCAGGAATTGAAATGCCTTTCTTCTGCTTTCCACTCACTTTGCTCTACCACTGAGCTACTGGTACTTAGCAATGTGCTGAAATTGTTATTACATCTTGTTGTTTATGTGAAGAACAGCAGCAACTACAAGGAGGAGAAGGAGAAAGTTTTGGTGATTCATTGTGGTAGAGACCAAATGAATTTCAGGTGACAATTTAAGGAGAGGAGGCAACTCTAGAGGGATTTTCGCATTACTCCCATTCCGTTTGGAACGGGAGTAGGACGGGAAGCCTAAGACAGCTCACGACGCTTTGAGCATTCCCACAGAGGGGCGCAGGGATGCGTGTAAACGCATTCCGGAGCGCCCGTGTGCGAATGCTCAAAGCGTCGTGAGCTGTCTTAGCCGGCAAACGACGGCAAGGGGCGGGGAGACAGCTGAGGAGGCTCCCGCAGCTGGTGCTGGCTGAAAACAGCTGATTGTCAAAGCTGCGCTGGCGGGGGAGGCAAGCCCGCGACTGTTAGGGAGAGAGAAGCATGCGCGAACGCTTCTCCTCCCGAACGCCTGCGGGCAGTTCGTGCGCACCCGAACGCATGTAGAGCAGTTTAAAGTGCTCTACATTTGGAATGCGCGGAAGACAGCTCCTTGACATGCCGGGACGCAAACTCAGCCGCAGCAAAGCGAATGCTGCGCCCGGAGCTGTCTCCCGCGCGTTCCAAACCCCCGTGTGCGAAAACGTCTTAGGTTCAGGAAGTAAAAAGAAGAGAGGACAGTTGCAGCAAAAGAACATGGTAATCTGAAACCCAAACTTTTTTAAAAAAAGACTTTAAATTTTGAAAGAAAGAAAGAAAGATATGTTGTTACTTCATGTGGAATGTTTTATTCTTGTGGATGTTTTCATTCCAATACAGTACTATTATTGGCAGGGCTAAAGCATATGCAGTATATCTGTGCCAAAGGCAGCTTTCCCAGCAGCAACAGGAGTGATGGGTTTATTAGGTCATATGTGCTGCTGTTCTTTTTGGAGAAAAATTCCCGCCAGAGATTGTTGCAGTCTGTATGTGTGCTATCTGAATGTGAAAGGAAAATGTATATGAGAAATAGAATTTGGATGAGGATGTTGAAGATAGTGAGGGATAGTTTTAGCAGTGGTGGCTGATAGATCAGGGCAAAGAGGACAGGACCCACCACACCCATCAGTTTACACCTGCAGTGGTCTTTACTATGCCCAAGTCTGAAATCACTTCCCCTCTCTTTACCTCTTGTTACAACTCAGGGGTGGTTAAATCTGTTTATGATTTTGTGCACAGTACTGTTGTTGTTTAGAGTTTAAAATGTGCAAGTTTTGCATAAGCTGAACTTGAAATACTCTGTTACTATTTAAGGGCGATTCCACACTGGTCAGTATACCAATTCAACAAGAGTACTACCGTAGGGGCCTTCCGCACATTGGTGCAGTATAAGGGAACTGCTTATACACATGCTGTCTGGTATACCAGCCAGAGCATAATCACCTTAAGACTGAAAAATGCATGTATTTGTGAGTTTGGCACACATAGTTGATTTTCAAAGTTGGAAATGGCAAAGGGTGTAGAAAATCAGCTGTTTTGTGACTCCCTTATTTTTGAGTTCAGGAAACTGCTTTTTTTTTTTTTTTTGTGGGAGGTGGAATAGTTAGCCCTTGCAAACTATGAGGAATTACTGTACTCAGAATTATATTCTGGTGTTCAGTAGGCTG
Source organism: Aspidoscelis tigris stejnegeri (assembly GCA_023333525.1). NCBI lineage: Eukaryota > Metazoa > Chordata > Lepidosauria > Squamata > Teiidae > Aspidoscelis > Aspidoscelis tigris. The sequence continues at coordinate 246,234,406 of JALMGA010000001.1, read as the reverse complement.
GCTGTCAGGTGGTCTTCAGCATTCTAGTTCTCTGCTCAGTATTTGTCCACCTGCATTTATCTCAAACCTTCTTTCTGCTAGGTGCTCTTGTCTGGATGCAGCCTTAGTCACACTCCTCTAAACCTTTTCCAACTCTGCTACCAAAGCTGCACATGGTAGTTACACCACTGTTGTTGCACCATTGAATTGTATAAGAGCATTATGATACCAGTATCTCTGTTTTCAATACCATTTTTTATTATCCCTAACATGTTATGGGCCTTTCTTTTCATTGAACTATCTTCCATTACTCCAGTATCTCTATTCTGATATGGCACAGTCAGTTCTGATCCTATTAGTGTATATGAACAACTTGTGTGTATGAGCATTAAGGTCCTGACATCTCCCAGAACCTGCAGCTGCTTTCCTTTCTTTTCCCTTTCTAAAGGTCAGAACTCCAAAGAGCAAGAATTGTGCAAATTGCAACATTGTTATCAGGTGTGAAGTGGGTGGATTGCTACACTGTAACAGCTGCTTACGGGGTGGATTTTTACAGTAAAATCACTATCTTTGAAAGCAAGCTATTGGGGGAGGGAAACCCTAAACATGTATTCTCATCCCACTAAAACTGTACCGTTCTCACAGCAAGAAATGTAAAACATTTCAAGCGCGTGAACTGGAGCAAGGCCTGTTGAAATGAGTGTTAACATTTACAGTGCTTTGGGGCGATTTAACATGCGGAAAGCGTGTTAAGCCAACCTGACGTGGGGACTGCGAGGATCGAAACCGTTTCAAAACCGTTTTAAGCTTGTAATGGAAATGTGGCCATAATTTGAGGACCCATCTACACCTCAGTTTCAATCCTCCTTCCATCAACCTGCAGAATGAGAGAACATAACAACAAATTAATGAGCTTTTTGCCATCCACCAAAAGGTGGATTTTCTGGTTTAGATAATATAGAAGGGAAAAGCCCATCACTTTGTTCACTCAGCACATCAAAAATATTGCCAGGTGAAGCTCAGGCCAGGTAGGTTCTTCACATGGCTGACATCTATTTATATCTGAAGGTGACCATAACCCTCAGAGATGCTTTCCCACTCTGCTCAAATAGTGCCATGGAGACATTCTGCATCTCTAGGGGTACTGCGATCATGTAGATCCTGCTTTGGTCCCCACTGGGCACTTTCTCTTACTTGTGTTAATGTAGCTTAAGCTTCTATTATCTTGAAAAAAGCGCAGTAAGAAACTGTGTTAACAGTGTGATCAGGGGGTGTTTTCATACTTCTCTTCCCCTCCCATGGATCGGAAAGGTGTGCAATCAACTAACATTGACTAGCATTCACACTTGCTATCACTAGCCGATGTTACCCTATCCCCCACTCAATTGATCACGCACCTGTCATCGATCACCAGGCCAGTCCTCTTCTGTGTGCCACCATCTTGAGTGCTGCACCCTCCACGACTGCACGTGAGTCAGCACCATTGCACTGCGGTCACATCAGGGGGTCATCAGAGTTGCCAGCACTCTTGTGCAGCAGCTCCAGTGACCTTCCCAGCCAGCAGAGGTGCAAATGCTCACCAGCTGGACATGACAGGTAAGGGTGCAGTCATGTTTGGATGCATATGAAGCTTGATATTAGGGAATATCTGGGGAGGCAGGTGACGCTTGCAGGTTTTAAGTGCCTCCTGCAGGCGTGAATGCACTTTCCCAGATGTTCACTACTTATGCACTAAGACTCCAAGTGCAAATTGGCCCCAGGTCTTCTAGTTGGAAGAAACATAAGAACTGGACAATGCTTCACAAAAGCATTCACAATTTTCACAATGCTTCACAATTTTTATTGAAGTTAAAAACAAAACAGGAACACTTCTAAATTATGGAATTCTTTTGGAGCACTCTGCATACTTTAACACAGCAACCAATAAGCTCTGTAAGGCAGATTACAATATAATTATCCTTATATTGCAGATAGGATAGGAATTGAAGAGGCTAAGCATCATAGCAGAAGCAAGATCTGAAAGCTAAATTAACAATTCAGCTGCTATGCTAATCTGTTTCTCAGTAATGAATATCAGGTTCAGTTGAATAAGTTGACTTGGTTGTTGCTGTTTAATCCATTTTGCTTGTATAAATACTCATCAAAAAGCTGCTGGTTTGCAATGCAGCAGAGTACTGCATCTTTCTTTTTTAAGAAGTTAACCAGAAAATTTTCAGGAAACTAAGTTGTATAAATAGGCATATTCTGAAATTTAATTTTATTGATTACAAATATTTTTGTAATATTTTATTGATCACAAATAGTAGAATTACTCCTTCAGACTACAGCTACTGGAGAGCCTTAGCTCAGAATTTTCATTGTACTGATTAAAGAGAAGGATTTCTGACTCATCAACATTTTATTTCCTGCTTTCCCTTGGAGAGCTCACTTTTATCCAAGGATCAACCCACATGTGACTTGGCGTGTTCTGTAAGTAGTGCTAAAAATTCAACGTTCAGCTTCACAAATTTAGAAAGCTGCTGTCCCAAGATGTTTCTCCAGGGCGGTTGAAGAAGGCCACTTTTGGCCTGGAATAATTGCTCTGGCTCCAGAGCCAAGAGGTATTCTCCCTCAACACTGCACAGTCACTGGCCTTTATGGAATTCTGACTTTTGTATTAATTAATAGCAGCCAGCAGCACAGGAAGCCAGAAACACCTGGAACCACTATGGAACAATTTGGGGGGCTAGCTTGAAGGCCAGAGGAATGCAACGAGTCCTTGACTTGACCTAGTGCTGTATAATATAAACACTAGGGTAAAAGTATAAATATTATAGGACAAAAATGAATGTGTGCTTTATAAGTCTTGGTTTGGCACCAGAGTGGATGTTGGTCAATCAAACGACAAACAGAGCAACTGCCATCACGCCACTGCAAACAGTGAGCTGCCATACATTCTGACAAAGCTGATTTAAGAGCTTTTCTGGCCCTTCAGCAACTTTTTCTGCTGTTGCCACTGTACTATAGTCTTAGATGGCAGGTGTGACCAACATCTGGAAACAGCTGACACCACTCCACTACATATAGGGTGTTCTGTGCCTTTTTAGGGCTCATGCAAAATCAATTATTTTGCCAATTTTAATTCTTTCTGGTTTTCCCCTCTCATCTTTATACTTTTCAGCAGCACCTTTTAATTTCTTTTTGTATCTTCACTTAGCCATTTCTCATTCCAGCTGAGTGCTGTACTTAACTTTTAGCCACTAGGCTTTTTCACATTCAGGTAGGATCTGCAGAATTCCTGTATGGCATGATGAATGTTCCACGAGCATGCAATACATCCATAGAGCATTACTGCAATTAAAGCCTGTTTTTCTGTGTCTTGCATTCCAAGATGATGGAGAATAAGTCAAGGCCATCTTCTCCTTGACATCTTCAGGCATTTGAAAAGGGCTATCGTATATGCCTTCAACCTTCTTTTCTCAAGACAAAACATAACTAGTTCTTTCGGTCACTCCTCAAGGACTTTCTATCAGTTCATCCTTGGAGTTTTGCCACCACCCTGGAATCCTTTGCTAAGTACAGTAAATTCAAGGTTGGGGTGGGTTCTGAATTCTTTCTGTTCTTACCTGTCCATGAATGGAATCAGTGGACTGGAACAGCCAGGCCTGCTAGTTCTGACTATGGAAAGTCATGGGCTGGCTGCACAATAGCAGTGATCCTAACTAGCCCATGCCATAGTCGAAAGCTCACACAAGCTTCATACCCAGACCTAGAGCCTCCAAAAGTCTAGGAATGAAAGTTCCTGGCCTTGGAGACACCAAGGAATGGCATTTTGGCAGTGGCATATTGGTGCCTCCCCCAAAAATATGGCCCTGGATCTCTGAACATTGAGGTGTACCATCTGTACCACCCACCTCCTCATTCAGAATGGCCCACTGGTCTGCCGGTAGACAGGTTTAATCAAGTCTACTGGAGCCTCCCTGATCAGAATTATGCTCTGTCTAATGCAGGTGGAGCATTTCAGTGAGAGGCAGGGCCTTACAGTAACGTAAATGTGGACAGATAAAGCCTAGAAGGCAACAGTGGAGGCCCTTAATTAGGATCAAGGGGCCTAATTTCATGATGAGCTTTGGGGAAAGGCTGAAACAGACTGTATCCAGGCATACTTTAAAGAAGTCTGGGGGTGGCTTAGAGGTGGTAGCATGTGGATGCTAGTGTTCTCATCCCACTTCTAATCCACATTAAAAGCAAGATAATGTAGATTGAAAGACTGTTTTTAGGCCTTTAATGTGGATTTGAGGCAACGAGCTGTAAATACTATCACCTTTAAGCTGTTCCTGAGCCACTTTTTTTGAGCCTTAATTGGAGAAAACCCACTTTGCAGCTGTTTTGACATAAAGGTTTAAAAAGCGGTGTTTGCATGAGAGACCATCCCATTCTCTGCAAAGATTAGTGGCCAATAGCACCTGGTTATTAACTCCTGGAAAAAAAAAATCTGTGTGGTCTCTAGCAAGTATAGTATGATTTTTTAATCCTAGATGTGCTATTTGCATGCTGGACGCCTCAGAAGCAAAGAAACAGAAAACGTTTCATCGTGGCATTCTGTCTGTAGCACCAACAGGAGCTCTGGTTACATAGATAATCCCTCTATTTGTTATCTGGAAAGGGGGAAAGAGGGAGCCTTTTCTGCCCTGCTCCCTTCTGTAGCAGTTTACATGTTAATTAGTTCATCTATCGTAAGAGCACACAGACCTACAGAGCCTCAATTCAGTAACTGAACAATGTCCAATTATCTGAGCTTAGGGAGCAAGAAGCAGGCTGCTGGCACGTGGACGTTGCAATCTCAGCCAAATGGCTCCTTGAACTCACTTGGCTTGGACCAGCAATGCTGCTTGGGGGGAATTTGAGACGTGTCAGCAATTTCAGCCGAGCCCTTCTTTCTTTTTCTCCAGGCTACCAACAACAGAGTTGTCAGGCATGTTAGGAGCAACTTTACCACTTCTGTCTCTGACATTACTTTCTGTATAGACTAAGCAGCACTGAAGTTGACTAAAAACAGCAGTCAAAGTTTCTGTTCAAATGGGACATTTGTGGCTTTCAATCTGTGCTGCGCTTGATGGTCTTCTGGGTGCTTCCGCACAGCACCTCCAAAATCTGGATCTACTAGATCTGGATTTCAGAAATCCGTGTTAAGGAAGATCTGTATCTAGTAGATACGGATCTACTAACACCACTTCCGTCTGCACACGTGGCGGAAGGACGGATTCAGATCCCCTGGCATGCCTTACATTTAAGTGGTGGCTTGGATGCCCTGGGCATGAGTTGCCCCTTTCCCTGGCTACATTCCACACCCATGCAGAGGCAGTCTGTGTCTTCCTTTTGCATTTTTTTTTTTTTGCTCCTCTTACATTTTTAGAAGGTTCTGGTGGTGCAAACTTCCATGCAAAACTAATTAGGAAATTGCAGCCTATTATAATCACCAACATGTAATTTGGGGTTAGAGTGTCAGACTCTTATGTAGTAGTCTCTTGGTTTGAGTCTTTACTCCTACACAAAGCCAGCTGGTTTTGGGCTAGTCACAGCTCTCTTTTAGAGCTCTCATAGCCCAACCTACCTTATAGGGTGTCTGTTGTGGGCAGAAGAAGACAAGGTTTGTCAGCCACTTTGAGTCCCCTTAAGCATGCGTCAAAGGGTATAAAAGCCAACGCCTCTTCCTCCTAGAATCTGTGTAAGAAAAGTGCCTTTCCAAAATCACCATAGCGGGTTACATTTTGTGTGTGTGTGTGTGCGGGGGGTTAGCTTCCACAAGCAAACTTTGCTCACGTATTAGTGTTGCTTCGATTTTCTGTCTGTCAGGGGAGTATGCGAAGATGTTCCCTATCAGTGGTTTGTGCACCACTGATCTGTGTGAGAAAATTTTTGCAGTGAGGTAAATGGATGATGAGTTGATTTGTCTGACTGAAAAGTGGAGAAAATTAAACGTTAAGTAATTAAACAATTTAAGTGAGAATGTTGTCATTTTCCTGTCATGCTTGTCATGTTCCGCCCTGTTGCCTGGCAACAAGACTCGCTAGACCTTCCCAGCAACTGATTACTCCCACAGTCCAATAGTTCATGATTTCCCACTTAGTCAAAATACATTTTGGTGGCTGAAGCAGCAAATCGCAGTGGGGCTTTTCATGGCAATAAAGATTTAATTAAAATGTGAGGACTGGAACAATTGCTTTGCACTGATCCTAAAATGTACCACCTTTGACAGGACTGGAAATCTGGGGACAGGCTCACTCCTGTCAACAAAATTTCTTACTGGACAGAGACTCCACTTGCCATGTGCTGAAATGATAATATGAACAGGCCTTCAGAGTATAGAAATTGGAAAGAGACCACATCACATCTGTGATAGAACTAAATTGGGCTGCCTCCAGATGGTGAGAGGAAAATGCAGAATCTTGTCCAGATCCCGCAGTTGCCTCTTGCCAAAATGGCTGGGCAAGTTGGGCAACTTACCTGTCTTGGCTCTTGCTATCATGATGGTGTGGTGGGTACTTCAGGGTACATTCCGATGGTGCAAAATATCCAGAAGTCTGGAAGCACTGGACCCCACACTTAGGGTGCATCCCCATGGTACTTTTTCCTGTCGCTATTGTCCCTCTACTGCAGCGGATTTAACAAATGCGCGTTCAATTCCGAATTAATTGTCCCCATGGGGCTCAGCAAAATGCGCATTTAAAATGCACTGACCATCCCCAAGGAAGGGTCTTTTGCTTACCCACATCTTTTTCTCCCCACCCCTCACTGTTTCACTGGGTGCTCGTGCGATCGTGCGCTCATTCACAAGTCCAAAAGAAAAATTTACAAGTTCTCTGTTCGTCTCCCCCGCTTGCGAAGGCAGCCGGGCTGCAGCCAATGCTGTTTACAAGATCTCCAGCTGCCGAAACGCCTCCCCCAGCCAGCAATCGTGCGATCGTGTGCTCATTCACAAGTCCAAAAGAAAAATTTACAAGTTCTCTGTTCGCCTCCCCCAGCCAGCGATCTTGCCTCATACACTTTCACTTGCCTCATACACTTTCACTTGATATAAGCAATTCATTACAATGTATCTTGCTGTTTCTCTTTGTGATTGGAATGCCTGCCTACTGTTTTCATATCGTGAATGCTGGCTGTGGATGAGAGGCAAAAAAAGAGAGAGAGAGCTTGCCGCCTCGGAGAGAAGCCCCGCCTCTTTTGCCACAGAGCGTCTCCATGCAAAATGTTGCTCTGAATACCCGCGTCTTCCAGGAAAGTGCGCTTGCAATCTTCTTTAAAGGGCTGGTTTTTTGCAGTGCATTTTCCTAATTAGCGGTGCTGGAAGCCCACATAAAAGCCGTGCATGGGGGTGCTCCGCGACAAAAGAAGATTTTCAGCGGGCTTTGACTTGCATGGGGATGCACCCATAGACAGTTACTATTTTTGACCTGGTTTTGGTGCTGCACATACGCAACACCCATTTTCACCAAGTTGAATCCTGGAAACAAGCATTCAGACAAAGTAGTCATATTGCTGTATCAAGATAGATAGGTTGGGAGTTGGTTTTCTCAGAACAGCAATATGCTGGAATTTTACTCTCCTTCTAGACATCACATACTTATTCCACTATATTTGGATATTCTGGAATGAAGCTCTTTATTCTGGAATATCCAAATATAGTGGGATAAGCAAGTGACATCTGGATGAAGCTATCCTGAGGCTATGTTGGGATTGTCATGGATACATGTGGCAATTCCAGTGTAGTGCTGGAAAAATCCCAGGTTCTAGACCCTGTTTGGACACAAGTTTTAAAACACCTTACATGTTATTAGAAGATTGTTTTCCCCTGCCCCCTCAAATGTTTTTCTTTTTGATCTTTGATTATCTTCATAGATCATGAAAATAACATTTGTTGTAACTAGAATCAAACATTTTTCAATCCGTGGGTAGAATAGGATTTTTGTGATGGTAAATAAAAATGCTAAATACCAGTAGTATCTGAGCTGCCTTTAGTTTTCCATTACTGCCCTGGGCTTCTGTGTTTGAAATATGAACTTCTGATGTACATTTCATAAAGTAATACATTTTGCAAACCTTTATTTTGACTTTCATTTCTATGGATTTCCTTTGTCCCATCTCAGTGTTGTGATTTCACCTCCCTGATTAAAAAGGGGGGGGGTAATAATATCTAAAATTAATTCTAGAATTGACAGTTATGCATTTTGCTGAAGCTTTCATTTATCTATTATGTATGGCTAATTTTTCCTCTCTTCTACCTTACCAGTCTGTGTAAGCAATAATTGATGAAACTTAGTATTCATGATCACAGAAGTGGGATCAGACAAGCATGCAATAAAAAATGATCAGACAAGCACTCAAGCCCTTCAGAATTACTTTTTGCTTCGTGTTTTATCAGCATGCACAGTGCTGTGTAAGGCAGAAGGGAACAAAAAGAAAAACAGAAGAAAATTAAAACTTCAGAGAAAGTATAGTCAAGCAGCAGTCGTTACAAAGGGGGAAAACTACATGCAATAGATTGGCAACCTTTGTTCTTGCCTTTTATCCAGTGCATCAGCTATTTTGAAGATGGGATAGACAGAGACGGTGCATCCCCATGGTACTTTTTCCTGTCGCTATTGTCCCTCTACTGCAGCGGATCTAACAAATGCGCGTTCAATTCCGAATTAAGTGTCCCCATGGGGCTCAGCAAAATGTGCATTTAAAATGCACTGACCATCCCCAAGGAAGCGTCTTTTGCTTACCCGCATCTTTTTCTCCCCGCCCCTTGCTGTTTCATTGGGTGCTCGTGCGATCATTCACAAGTCCAAAAGAAAAATTTACAAGTTCTCTGTTCGTCTCCCCCAGCCAGCGATCTTGCCTCATACACTTTCACTTGCCTCATACACTTTCATTACAATGTATCTTGCTGTTTCTCTTTGTGATTGGAATGCCTGCCTACTGTTTTCATATTGTGAATGCTGGCTGTGGATGAGAGAGAGCTTGCCACCTCGGAGAGAAGTCCCACCCCTTTTGCCACGGAGCATCTCCATGCAAAATATTGCTCTTAATACCCGCGTCTTCCAGGAAAGTGCACTTGCAGTCTTCTTTAAAGGGCTGGTTTTTTGCAGTGCATTTTCCTAATTAGCAGCGCTGGAAGCCAGAATAAAAGCCGTGCATGGGGGTGCTCCGCGACAAAAGAAGATTTTCAGCGGGCTTTAAATGGCATGGGGATGCACCCAGAGTGCTTCATTCAGTGGATGGTGCAAGGATGCCTACCCATAGTGTGGCTGTCTGTCAAGTGACATTATTGGCACCACTGGCCTTGACATAGTTCCCAGAAAAGGAGATGGAAGGAGAGGGGAGTGGCAAATTATCATTCAGTCTACAAATCAAAGCAGATGAATGATGGATTCTATTTAAAGCCATCATTTTCATAATTCAGCAGTTTTAAATGGAAATATCCCCACTTAAGTAACTTTGGTCTTGATATTGTAATAAAAGTACAACGGTAACTATTTGATGAGTAACAACAAATATTCCCCAACCTCTAATTAATGTACATGTGCCAGTATGGAACCATATTTTTTCTGGATTAGCAGAGGATTTATATATTCTTCTGGGTCTTAAGCATTGTTTTTCTTTGCATGGCTCTCCCTTCCTTATTCCAAATGTCGATGCATTTTTAGTTTTTAATAAGACAGGGAAAACATCTCTGAACAGTTGGCTTTTAATCAGAGCTACATCAGTCAGCCTTTGTTGGCTAGGCCTTTCCAGAGTTCAGAAATCAGAATTTATAACAGATGCTTCTTTCATGTTATAGCAGGAAGCAAGCCCAGATCTGCTTGCACCAATGTAGCTTTCTTATTTTTCTGCTAGCAGCATAATGACCTGGTCCAGAGGCATCCGTGTGAGATGTATATTTGTAGTGGTTGAAGCTGCAGACAGCCTTTGGAACAATTTCAGAGAGTGAGCAGCTTTTCTCAGACAGCCTCTTGCTTGAACAGACCTTTTAAAGATTTCGTGTTCCAAATGCTGCGGGTGGTTTTCTCTTGTTGCTGTTTGTCTGCTTTTGTGTCTTGCCTCACAATCTTATTTTACTATATTTATTTATATACTTATGTTGTATCCCTCTTTTCACCCAAAGGTCCCACGGTGGGCCACAGCATATGATTAAAATACAAGCCCCAAAACTTAAAATACAAACACTAAAAGTCCAGCAGGTGGTTGGATATTCTGCTAGGAAGTGATAATGCGCAGCTGTCTGTTTCAGCCTTCACTCATGCGTGGTGGACAGCTACAATGGCCATTCCATCCCCAAGGTAAGAAAAAGCGCTATTGCTGGAAAACCCGTGACCATTTTTCCTGCAATAGCTTTTAGTGCTTTTTAGGGGAACATAGCAGGGCTATGGTACGGTTGCCACAGATACGTGGTGCTATATTCCCCTCATCTGATACATTCCTCTCTCCTTCACTATGCTGTTAGGTGTGACTTCACAATACAGTGTAATTCCCTCTAACACGATGGCTCCGTTCTGCGAAAGTGTTGCTTAATTATGAGAACTATAGTGGAAATTTGAGGGTTGAGAGAACTGTCACAAAACTCTTCGTTGGCATACATTGGGATGTCTGGCCCTGCTGAAAATTACATTTAGGCCCTTTCCGTTTTTCGGCGAGCCGTTCTTCCGAGGATCTGTCCCGAATAGGATCTATTTGTTTGAATTAATCGAACATTCATGTATGTGTGTATGGGTTTGTACACGATGCATATGCATCTTTCTCACATCCGTACACATTTGTACGGATCCATACGGGACAAAAACGGGTTGCATATGGGATAACTCCGGGATGCATACGGATGTGGGAAAGATGTGCACGTGCACATATAAACGTTCTTGACGTTCGTATGTGTAGATTTGAATTAAAAATTCAAACAAATAAATTTGAATTTGGTAAATGTGAATCAAATCATGTTAAATTTGAATTTAAAAGATTCAAAGTGAATCGGATTTTTGGGTGTTTGATTTGGCTAGAATGTAAAAAAAAACATTTGCGCATATCCCTAGTGTGATGGCTCTGTAGCTCCTATTTCAGGTAAAACTGCAAGTTCCACTACCCCCCTCCTCTGCCCCCCCCCCCCAGACAAGGGCCTTTCACAGCCTGCAATGCTGAACACTACAGATGCTATATCAGGTTTCTTTCTGGTTGCTTCTTTTCTCATGCAGTAAATGAGAAGGGGGTTCAGAATCTTGTGCACCACCAGCAGCTCTCAGGGGCCACCACTGTACTCCCAGATGCCTTATTGATGACCCCTGGCATTAATAGTAGGCGATTTTGTGAATAGACATGATTTTGATAGGTGCCACAATATTAAAATGCTTATTGCATTGGGAGGTAGATTTGGCTTTTTTTTGCAGGTGATATGCCAAAGAAGGCAAAGGTATGATTGATTGACCTGTAGGGATTGCTTTTCCACTGTAATTGAGCTCTTCATCTCCACTCCCCCACTTCCCTCCCCCCTCCTCTCCCCCAGTTTCTGAAGCACTGAAGTTATTATTTCTCTGAAAGGGGATCCTTCTCTTTCTACCCTAAAAAACAGTATCCTGAGACTCTTGCCTCCCTTGATGTATCTCATCTGGTTCTCTTTCCTGATGTCTTTGGCAGTCTACTGGAATGAACTAGCTGCCCTTTTCATCTCAGAGGAGACTTTAAAATACTTTGAAGTCTTTTTTTGGGGGTGGTGGTGGTGAGGAAGGGGGAAATCTTTTTCCAAATGCATTCAACTGGAGGTCATCAGGGGTTATCAAATAAGAATTTATAACTCTATCCTGCCGCAGAATTTTGCCCTAAATCTTCTTAAATGTCAGAACATATAAAACTAGCAAAGGAGAACTGGTATGTATGATATTGGCTAACAGAAGAAACATATGAATCAGGAAACTTCTGATCAAATCTCACTTTGCCATAAACTCGCTGGCTGCCTTAGGCAAGTTACTATATCACAGCCTCAACTTGCCCAACTTATTATTTACTTTATTTAAATTTTTTGCATCCTGCTCTTTATCTGGACATCCCAGGGCAGATCAAAATATAAGATAAAACACAGGCACTAAAGCATTTTTTTAAAAAACCCTGATCTTCCCCACTTCCCTCTTGCCCTGGCAAGACTACATTCAGAGATACTATGAATCAAAGGCCTGGGTGAAGAGGTACAATTTAACCAGGCCCCAAAACCAATATAAAATTAGTGTCTGTTGTACCTCCACTGGGAAGCTATTCTGAAGTCAGAGGGCTGCCACAGAAAAGTCCCTCCTACTTGTCGCAGCTACTTGCTCCTCTGAGGGTAGCAGAACTACAAGGTCCTCGCTTTGTGATCTTCATTTCTCCAAGAGAAAACTGACTTTCCTTTCCTTGCATTTGAATGCAGACTCATGTCTGATAATCTCAAAGGAATGGTCATGTGGTAGCTGACCCAAAAGTGAAAAGTGAGCAGTGCTCCACCACACCGCAGAGTTGGCTGTTGTGTACATGAATTTCCATGAAAATTCAGCATAGGTGTGAAGCTAGTTTTGGATAGGCTGAGGGCCTTTTTGCACTTACCTTAGATTCAGATCTGTTGGCACCATAGTCGTCTTCTGGGTCCCTTTTGATTGCACACATGTAGACTGGAGATATCTTGTCCCCTCTGGTATGTTGTGTCTACAGAGCATATACCAGGATTAGGAAGTCCAAAATGGTCTTCTGATCTACTTCTGGTCTGGAATACCAATAATAATGTCCAGTCCTGCATAAGTAAGTACAGAAGGAGTTGAAATTTACTAAGGCCATTGAGGCTGGGTACATTTTTGTGGAGTGTCTTCTTCCACAGCTGAAATGGGTCCCCTGGGGACTCCAAGGCCAGGAATTTTCATTCCTGACTGCCTGAGCTTTTGGGAACTGACTCTAAAGCCTCTGTGAGCTTCTGGAAAGCGCAGGGGGGCAAGATCCACATCACTGGACTGCACTGTCTAGGGGTGTTTTCCCACTGTCACTAGAAGTACCCATTAAGTACCCATTAATGGGTATGTAATGGCATTTTTGTACCCATTAATGGGTACTTCTAGTGACAGTGGAAAAACACCCTAAATCAGCTGATCCGGATCATGCAAAGTAAGTGCATAAAGGACCTAAGAGCCAAAATTCAGTGAATTATCAATTTTCTGATAATTCCTTGCTTTTGCCCCTCTGTCTATCAGCTAACACAAAAATAGACCAAATCAAGCTAATGGCTTCAAGTTGCTTTGCCCTGCTTTAAGTTAATGTACCTGGAACATACTTAGCAGAGATGTCAGATTCTAAGCAGACATCAATGCACCTTTGTTGCTGGTCTTCATACATTCCTATATCTGTTGTATTGCTAGCCCAGTTTTTTCTATGATATAACACAGAAAAGTAAAACATGAGATTCTTCTTCACATACTCACTTTAACTTCATTAGGTGGCTGAATGATATGTCTTCACACCACAGGTGGGCAATGCGCATCTTTGCTGATTTCATTGTACTCCAGATCTTCCAATGCCACTGAACCCCATTTCCTGCCAAGTCCAGACAAGAAGAAGAAGATCTGAATGTCAAGAAAGCCACAAACTACTTATCCTAATGACAGATTATGATAATTTACATCTCCTTTACTTGAATTCATATTTTATTGAATCCCATGGGAAGGTTTCTAGGAGATAAGCTATACTTTGGATTGTTAACATCCACCTACCTCCTACAGTCTGCCTATGTTTGTCAAAAGAAAATTTACTGTGGATTAGGATATATTCCATCTAAGGTTGACTTATCTTAAAGTCACTGGTTCAAAATTACACAGCTAGGATTGCAGTCCAAGGCTTATTTTATAGAAGAGCAAATATTAATTTGCAAGGAAGACGGTTATTCCTACAATGCATTTGAATGTTTCCTTGGTTCCTTTGTTATGTTTTTATGTTCCAAGTCACAAGACTGTAGGTGGCCAGAAGCAGGCACCTTCAATACTGATACTACAACATTAGGATACTTGTCATGAGTAAAAAGCAGCAAATATGCAGACACTAATAGTCATGTTTAAATAGGCAGTATTTTGTGGCTCAGACTTATGTAAAACTAATGTAGTGCTCTATATAATTGTCTTCCAGTTTGGATGGGCTTGATCCTGAGGACAGTGTTTATTTATTATTTGTTTCTGTGGTCCATTGTCTGTGCTGTCTTGTGCTCTTAGAGTACGTAGCCCATTGTGCTCCTATGCTCCACTCTTTTGAAATTGTTTTTTCTGTGTTTATGTGGTGAGCATTTAGTAAATGGCTGGTGAATTGGGACTAGTAGGCTTACACTGCCATGTGACTGGAGCAAGCAGCTAACCTTAGATCTACTTACTCAAATTAGTTGTTGAAATTCTTTGCATATGTCATATGCAATGTCTGCCTGTTCCCCATCTTCACATAACTTGTCACTATTGACTTGATAAAGACAGTTGACTTGATAAAGACATTTTAAATGTATTTTCACACACAAAAAAGAGACACATTCTTCTGCCTGTTTTCCTGATAGTTAACATGAATTACAAATTCTGGAAGGAACAGCAATAGCTGGGAAAGGTAAATGGAGGCTGGTAGGCAGTATTTTGCTCTAGGCTTTTTTTTTTTTTAACCTTAGTAGACACACGATCAATTGCTTCAGACAGCACCTGATGGTAGGCTAAATGAGAAACATTTTGTTGAAAAATAAACAGCACTTTCATCAGTAATACCCCCATCACATACACACTAAAAAGTTAGAGGTGGATGAAACAGTTGTTACTGGATTATGATTTGGGTCCTTGCTCCCAGAGGTCCAGATGGGCATCACACTCTTTGGCAGTTGTGTTGGGCTGTTTTGTGTGAAAACACAAGGCCTGAAGCTATTCCTGTGAGTGTCTGCAAAATATTTGGAGACATGATGGTCAATGTCTCTGGTAAATCTGGGTGGCTGTAGTTCGGTTATTCACTTTGGAAGAGAAGTGACGTGGGCTGTATCCAGACATTACTTACTTATTCTGCTATATTTGTATATTCCAGAATAAAGCTTCATATTCTGGAATATCCATGCTCTATTCTGGAATGTCAAGATATAGCTGAATAAGTAAGTGATATCTGGATACAATCTTGTTTCTTTCTTGCTGGATTTTTCTGAGATAAGGAAAAAAATTAAATAGAGAATGTGAGAAGATTGTTTAAAAGTAGCATTTAATAATATCATATGTAGGAAACTTTTATATTATGTTGGTATGTTATGTTATGTTATGTTATTATATAAGTGGTGGAAAATACAGAATCTATCTATCATCTCACCCCCTTTCCAAAAGCTCACCATGCCTCAACGAAGACTAAGGGACTTTCTTCAAAGACCTTTAATTAAGGGTCTGTGCAGTACACTTCTAGGTCTCATAGGTCTGCCTTAATCTGAATCACTGGCAGACTTGTTTAAGTAGTCCTGATCTAGAATATGGGAGGCATAGGTCCTGATCTAGAACATGCAGGAGAGCACATTTCAGTGGCACACCATAATGCAGCACCAAAAGGCACCCCTCAGAGGCACCAAAGCTTTGGGCAAATACTTCCCCACAAATATGTGTGTGTGTGGGGGGGGGGGGGTTGGCTTCGTACAATCCTCCCTTCCCACCCACCCCCACTCACCTTTCATCACTGCCATCACTGCTGCCACCGCCACGCTGCTTAGAGCCTGCCTGAAACAACACTTCTGGTTCTGCATGTACAGCTAGGGATCATGATCCCTGGATGAGGAGCTGTGTGTGCAGAACTGTAAGTGCTGTTTTGGCCTCCGAAGAGCACTGAAATAGGCCTGGAGATGTCACCATGGCCTCCTGTTCCACTCTGGTTCTCTTCCTTACCTTTATGGAGGCCACAGTGGCATCTCCAGGCTTATTTCCACACTCTTTGGAAGCTGAAATGGCACTTCTGGGTTTGCCATCTGGTTGAGTTGGAATGGTCTACCCGTAAAGCCCATGGTACAGTCTCCCTTCCAGCCTTGATCTGGATCATTTAATGGCCCAATGAAGCCCAGGGTGCCACTCTGTGTGTGGATGTTGCCTAAAGTAACAAGTGCTTTTCAGAGTTAGGAAGTGCAAAGTGACACACACTGGGGCTTAAACTCTATTTTACCTTTATAGGCTAGTGTGATCTAAGCTGATTATGATTGATTGGATGAGAGAGCTTACCACAGTGGTAAATAACTAGTGGTACACTGATAGTTTTTTTTTTAAAAGACCAAAAGTAAGTTAGAAGTAATAAGGGTTTGTACTGAACTGAGATTGCCAAAATTAGAGTGTCCCTGTACAAAGTAATGATATAGCAGCATCTGGAATACTGCTTACAGTTTAATATTCCACATATCTAAAAAACATATAGCAGAATTGGTTTGGTGAGGAAGAACTAAAATGAAGATAGGAAATTGCCTATGAGGCCATTCCCTGTGTTTAAAATTGCCCTCCACCCCGAGTCAGAATTGAAGCCTTCACTTCAGTCCTGAGACCAGAGGGAAGGAGGACTCTCCACAGCTGTCAAGATCAAAGTCAGAAGTACCTTGGCTGTTATTGTGAGGGGAGCGGAAGGAAGCAGCCCATCTCCACCTGTCATGATCAAAGCTGAGACACCCTTGGCTTTGATCTTGACAGGCGGAGCAGTGATTACATAGCAGTAGTCTTAATGCAAAAGGAAGAAGCTAGAATGCTTATAGTGCACTACTCCTCCCTGTGTGGATCCTGCCTTAGTTAACAGAGAGATAAGGAACTAGATTTTATTATTTATTTATTTAGGAAAGTCCAAGTAGAGGGTGCGAAGTCCACAAATAAAACTTAGAAATGAAAAATGTGTGTGTGTGTTGGGAGACAGAGTAGAAGAAGTAATGCAATGTGTTCCTGCGTGTGTAGTTCCAACTTCAGTCCTCCTTTTTTCAGAATGCTTCATTGTGAGTGTTGCTTTTAAAACCGTCTAGATCTCCTTTTTATTTCACTGGAATTAATTACTGTATCATGGATTTTACGCATATTTAAATGCCCATATTAATACTGAATAAATGCTTCATCAAAATGCCTGTGAAACCATGGCACTCTATGGTAGGGGAAGAAAAAAATCCTGACTTGAATTCCTCTAGAAGCTGGAGACATGACACCCTTTCTTCTTAAGCGTTCCATTCAGATATATGTTCTGTATGCGCAGAATAGATACACAAAATGTAAAACTTTACAGGCTTTAAATGTCACCAGCCCAGCATATAATGGATGTTTTCTGGATTTTTATTAGCTGTTGTATTCTCGCAGCCAATATGGTTTCTTTGAGGTGATTTATGGGCCAGGCTTGGGTCATTGGCAGTAATACCAGATTCATAAATTCCTAGGATTTCCTCAGCTATTGTGTTATTCTTTACAATTTCAGGGGTTATTATTTGGTCCATCTTGCTGTTTAATTGGTGAGCTCATTCAGCAGTTGGGTTCTAGCAGCTGCAGTAATGGCATTGCCCAGGCAACTTCAGTAATATCATTAAGAAAATTACGGTATTAATTTCTTTTGTATCCCATACTTCCTGAATCTCAGGGCCATGCCTCTTCCAGCCTCCCAGCACAGTGTTACAGTGGAGAAATAGATACTGTACTAGCTTAATAGCTTTTATTATACATACGGTGAGAACTTTGGGTAAAAACTGATTAAAGAAAATGTTGCTTCAAATAATTATTATTTAACAAAAAAAATAAGACCTCTTCTAGAAACTGCCTTTTCTTCACTGAGCCATATGCTGGAACATCTCAGAACTGGGACTTGCTGCCTCATGCCATAGTCTGCATGGGCATGTGGACAGCAGGCCCCTATGCCAGGATAAAGGTAGAGAATAATGCCAAGTGCAGAAAGGTTCTGTAATGGATTTTAGCGGAGATGCAGTAGTGGGAAAAAACAGTGTATCACAATAATAATGTGTTTTTTTTAGCTTGTTTAATGAGATTCTGTACACACACTATAATTATATAGGTATCTGAGAGCTTCACAGTTGCACCCCCACCACCTCTGAGGAATAGGAACAAACATTCCTAGCTTCGGGTCTTTGGGGGGGGTGCTTTTTGGGTGTTTACTATGGATCAGGGTTGTGGCGGTCTGCTGGTAGACCTAATTAAATTTGTCTACCAGTGATATGTTATTAAGGGCTTCCTAATCTAGACCACACTTTGTCTAATGCAGGCACAGAGGATCGGTGGGGTCATAACTTCATAATTCAGAAGGGTACTATACAGACGCTTAATCCATATTAAGGGTCCATGCAGAAAGGCCCTGAGATGACTAACAAAAAGGATTGTACTGATAAACATAATTAGAGCCCTGCAAGTTCAGGCTACAACCCATCTAGTCCAAGATCTCATAGAGTAGTCCACCAATGGCTTCTGGGGATTCTCGCACAGAAGACAAAGGCAGAAGTTTCTCCTAACAGATAGGTGTATCAGCATGTCTGAAACACTACCTGAAGATCAAGTGCAAAAGGTCCTAATCATGTAAAAAGCATAATGTGGGCAGTACTTATCTCCTGGGAAAAGATGGCATTCTAAAAATGACCAATCAAACCATACCCTTGTCTCCTTGGGAACAACTTAATTGCACTAGAAGAAATCATCATATATAGTCTACCCACAAATGTTTTCCTACAGACTCTAGTGACCTTCTCTGCCTCTACTCCTCCTGTAATTTGACTTCCCTGCATCTACTTTTTTACACTTCTGTTTATTAACTCTGTTCAAGTTGCAGAGCTTTATCCTTCTGCATAAACATTTTGGTATCCTGTTTTGCTTTTCCGCCTGTTAAATGCAGTTAGGCAGAACACTGGGTTAAAGGATTCAAGGATTTTTCCATTAATAATCCCCACACCCTTTTCCTGGCCAATATTTTCTTTAAGAAGGGTTGAAGTAATACATTCAAGAATAGGGAGCTGAACTAACGGCTAGGGAGAAAAGTGCCAGCAAAAGGAAAATTTGAGTTTCTGTGGTGATCACTGGTCTATTTTTGTAAAATGTTTTTAGTATGTATGCACTTTCTCTAACAAGGAACAAGGAGTGTGTGCTTGAACAGATTTTGTTCTGTATGATTCAGTAGCTGTTGGGGGTTATGGCTGACAGAATTCTGTATTTCGCAAATCCTGTAGCAATTTGGTACGATTACCAAAGGAGATAGAACTGACACACCTCTGTTCCTGAAGCTTACAGGCCTGGTTTAGTTACTAGAAGAAAAACCTGTTTAGTATTATCCTTTGTTCCTGCTAAAAACAGATATGTGTTAAATACATATGTGAGGGGGAAAGGTTAAATGTATTCCATTGTTGTAGGAAAGAGCACAAATGTTTATGTTTTTTGCTTAGAAAAAGTTACAAAATCATTTCTTCTTCTAAGTGACTGAGAGGCATTATCCACAAGTTCCCTAATTGCTGGCATGGGGTTGGCCAGGAAGCCGGGCAAGTATACAGCTGTGTGCCAGATGTGGTTTCCTCTTGTCCTTTTGCTTGTCAGGAATGACTAAACTCAACGTATGATTTCTCAGTCTGATGTTATCCCAATGGCCAATTCATCATGGAAGACAACATTTGACCGTCTCCTCACATCCGTGCTGAATCTTCGTCTGGAATTTGGGTGTATAGCTTGTTCAGGGAGGGGGCAGTTTGGCTAATGAACCCATTCATTTGCAGAGTTTCTCAGCTGACTGAGATTCTCTAAGCTTCCATGCCATGCTGATAGCCATAGAAGTAGGCTCCATCTACCCGTACTAAGGTCATCATCTGGATGAACCCTAAGGCTTCATTCACACACATTTTTTTAAAAAAGTGGCTAAGAGGCAGTAGCATGTGGGCACTAGGGTTCTAAGATGATTTATTGTTATTGTGTGCAGATGCAGCCTAAGTTCATACTTTGAGTAAAATTACTACATACGGAAAATTTAAGGCAACTTCTCAAAATGACAGAGTCAAATGAATAAAGAAGATGGCATACATTTACTTTTCCTTCAGGGATTTCACAGGTACTCCTTAGGAGGTAACTGTGACAGGTAAATGCCTCACAAAAGCATATCTCAGGAGGGGTTGGGAAAGAATGGAGAGAAACAGCATTTGTCCATTTAAGAACAGTAAATTGAAATTGTAAGTGTTTCTTAGCTTGCAGTGTAGTTTCACATTAAAACTGCTTCTCCCAGGAGGGTCTGCATTGTTCCAGAAACCAGTATTCTAGATCAAAACTATAAAATAGTGAAGCCCAGTACAAAGGGCCTTTTTGGACTTTGAAGATGAGGACAACCTCAGGATTCTCTGGTTCGGAGCATCTTCATACTGTGGAGCTGCTTCCATCTCAGAGGGGCTCTGAGTAAAAACTGCTCCATGGCTATACCAAGAGCCCCTACGGCGCTCCTAGTGCAGCCCAGATGTAGGCTTTGCACCTATGTCTGTGCAAAGGCTGTGTGAGGGTGGACAGTGCAGCTGTGGTAGTGCAGTCATGTGCTGCATCGTCTGATTGCCATAGCAATGGCTTGGCATGCAGAGCTGTTGCCGTGGTCAGATGGATGCTTCAGAGGTAAGAGTCTGCACTTCAGTGGCACTCAGGTAAGTCTGGGTAACATTAGGATGGTGGCTGGTGTCCACAATGTGAATACCGGCCACTTTGTCCCATGGGAGTTAAGTGCCAAAAGGCCCAGAGTGACATGTCAGATTCCACATAAAAATATTAGTTACCTGCAAACTTTGTTTAAATCTTGTTCATATACAAATGGTGGCTGCATTCAAATGTTCATGGGGGTTGCCTGGAGGATGCGGTGTTCTATCGCCTACCTTTCTAAACCACAGGCAAAGGTCTTGTTCCTTCTAAAGGTGGCTGACAGGATGTCCGTAAAGAGTGCATGTTTTTAGCATTCCTAGGATGCTCTGTGGTACTGATTTGATTGGACAGAAAAGTGAGAAAATTGTGGGGTTTGCCCATATCCAAGCAATGTTCTCTCTCTAGTCTTGTTTATTGTATGAGTTCAAGTTTGCTATTTATTATTTCACCCTGTCTCTGAGTGTGTTTCACAAGCTCCAACATTGGTCAGAGTGAGAACTAAACCTTACCGCTGCCCAGTCAGGATAGCCCAGTAACTGTCCACAGAAGCCTTCTTTCACACCCACACCTTTTTAAAAATAAAAATGCACGAGTGGTTTCAGTGCTGGAATAATCCAGCTATGGGAAAGTTCTGAAAAAGAAGCAAAAGCTTGGAAAAAAATCAGAAGGGCTTTTGTTTTTTGGTGTGATCCCCCAGGAGTTGTAGGCTGTGGCCTGATCCAGCAGGGCTCCTCTCATGTTCTTATGAGCTAAGACTCCCTCGAGATGACTGTGGCCCTTTCAATACTGGGGCTTATTCCAGATTATATCATGTATAATATGATACTGCAGGTCGCACTAAGGGGTATGTTGATGGCAGGTCCCTATTCCATGATATAAAAAAACTCTCTTATATTTTAACTGTACTTTTAAATGTTTAAAGTTTTTGTAAATTGCTCTGAGTACCATGAGTTTGGCAACAGCAGTGTATAAATACTGTACAAATAAATATATAAATGTTACAAATAAATATATAAATGTATAGAATTGCCCTGTAAAAGACATAAATGCCCATCTTAAGATACCACTGAAATCTACATCTTTCTCTACACATATTTGTAAGCAAAGGGTGTCCAGATGTGGCCTCCAGATGTTCCTGTTCTACAATTCCTGTCATTCTGTGGCATTAAGAAGATCAAGTTGAACCCCTATTAATGCTTCTATGGATTGCTTATGCTTTGATAAGCAATTCAGTCAAAACATTTGTCTTCTGATAACTTGTAGATTTTTTTTTCTTCCTGTCATTTTCTACACTTCGGGTACTTCGAGATTGTTCATGTTTGTAAACAGAAAAAAGGCAAATGCAAAACAGAATTTTAACATCACTTTGGGAAGATTTCAGCTGTATAAAATTAACTTGCTCTGGCTCTTTCCCAGTATAGGAAAGGTAAGTAGGTATCTGTGGGAGTGAATATAGTGCAAAAATTCTACATGTGTACCCACAGCAACATAATGATATATTCTGAAATGGAAACTGAAGGAAACATTTAAAGCCTCAACTTCCATTCTGTCAGAAATATCTTCAAAAGAAACTCCTTCTGATGACTCTGAGAGGAGTAGACAGTAGCAGGACGTTCACAAGTCAAATGACCAAAGATGTATTCCATCCATCTGCATCTTCCAGAATGTTTCTGTATGTGAAACACATAAAGATGAGTTCTTCGCATGACTTCCCCAGCCAGGACCCAGATGTCCCACTAGATGTGTACCGGTAGCTTTAGAGCATTTCCCCCTGCTTTTGCATAATGTTGCCTCTTTTGTAGGATGAGTCAGAAGGTGGCAATATCTGGCATGCTGGGTGCCTCCGGAGTCTGCTTTTATAGAGGGCTCAATCTGTCTTGGCGGGCCAATCCATTTTCGCTTCTCCTGTGTAAGTGAGGAACCGGGCTAGAGGGGCTGAAGCATGCTGGGGTGGGTGGTTCCAGCCTTCCCTCCTGCCTAATACCTGGCTGTGGGTGGCACACAGGTGATTTTTCTGCACACCTTTCCTTTGTTGCATCCCTTTCCACTTCCATTGATCTCCCAGGAGGTTCATATTAGAGAGGAAGGCAAGGCTTGGCAGAAAGAAAGTTTCCTTGTACTTTGCTTGTCACCATTCCTAGGATGGTCCCCTCTCCCATCCTTCTCCAACCATTCACCTTTGTTCCCATCGCGCTTGCGGACTCTGTCCATCATTTTTTTAAGAATATAAATATATTTTGCACTATACTGGTAAATCAATGGATCATATTTCTTTAATTACTCTCTACTGCTTTTTCAGAAAACCTAGAGGGATTTAAAAAAATAAGTGGGCAGAAAAGCACTGTTGGGAGGGGGAGTGAGAGAAAGAGTGGAGAAAGAGCATAAATGATACAATTCTAAGGACAATGTATCTTCCATTTTCCTTCAGCTGCGTGCAAAGGAAACAATGTTTTGTTTCAGTAAAAAGGGACTGAGAAGTGAAAGTGCTTCAGCAGCTTAGGGCAGATGGTGGATTGCAGCCTCTCATTTTTCTACAGGAATGGCTGCAGAGGTGGGAGCGCATGCTAGTTGGGATATAACTCAGCTGCCTCCATTCAGAGGCACAGTACGCTGTGTTAGCATCAGGATTGCCCTCAGCACCATTGCTATTGATTGACATAACTTTATCCTATCAGAATGCAGGTTGTATTGATGCAATTAAGAAGGGCAGAGATCTAAAGAATCCTGAAAAGGAGACTCAGGAATATAACATGAAAGGTGTGAGCATAGCAGCCCAAGCTGAGGACAATCTGAGCATTGATTGTCAGGAATTGAGTTTGAACAGGATTAGGACGGCTTCAGTTTCTTAGCAGGATGGACTATTTCAGCCAGGTGTGATCACGGCCACACTGGAAAAAAAGTAGCTCAAAAATAACTTCGAGGTGTTGGTATCCATACACTAGTGGATTTGCTCCCCATGAAAGGTCATAAAATGCACTTCCAAAATGCATTCCTAGCTTTTAACATTGAATAGAGGTGGGATGGGAATTTTAGCATCCAGAAGCTAGCCTCTTCTAAGTTGATGGGTTATTTTAAAAATGTGTGTGAATGCACTTTTGTTACTACAGCTTCTCTCTTAATAGGGGAGGAGGGGGAAAGGAAGGGAAGTTTTGAAAAGTCATATAAGAGAATTCGCATATTAGTCTCACAGCTTTTAACTTTCTGTGCAATGCTAAGGCTGACTCCCAGCAGAAGTAGCAAACAATTGACTATCTCCAGGCATTATAAAGAATGTTCTATTGCAGGTATTGAGCTGATGCACCACACAGGCTTCTGTTTTACTCTCATGATAAGATTAAAAGCCTTTATTTTCACTATGAAATACAGCAACCACAGTTCTCTGAATTGAGCGTCATTAGGCATAGCAAATGTTGCCTCATGCAGTAGTTTTTGAATTTCATGAAAGGGTGAGAACTTGACACTTAATTTGTTATTACGGTAATTATTTTTTCACTGCCAGAAAAGCGTGCTTTCCTAATTTGCTGCTTCAGATGCCCAAACTCACCTAGCATGGAGCGGTCAAGCAATCCTGCTCCAGTCTGTCCCTGGCTAAGCATGTAGTGGTGCTGAAACATTGTGAGGGCAAGGATGCCTTTACTCCCAGCAAAACACTGGCAGCAAGGCAGACACATCATAGCTAGTCCATTGAATGCTAACTGTACTTTTGCTGCAGGCACTACTCATCTCTGTCAGTGATCAACCCAAGCCCCCATTGCTCATACATTCCATCTGATACATGTGGGGACTGTTGAGCAGCATTGCCTTTGAAGGTAGGGCTCCTCTCTGGGCATTGGATGCAAAGCTCCTAATGGAAAAGGCGTCCAGAGTCAATCTTCACAACTGCACCTCATACTTCTGAAACTTGGGCCCCTTCTGCACTTGGCCTTATTTTGAAATATATCTCAGGATGGAGGTCTGTTGTATGCATGCTAATGCAGCCTACGGCAAGCCTCAGTTGAGACCTACCATGGCTTGCATTAGCAAGTGGACAGCAGGTCCCTATTCCAGGATATATACCAGAATAAGGTTAAGTGCAGAAAGGGTCTTACACTCGGAAAAAAGATAGCAAAGGGCTAGCTTTCAAAAACAATCATTAGAGGTAGTGCACAGGTTCTGAAGTTGGGGCTGTAGTGGTGATGATGCACAGACATTGTGATTTTGTACTGCATTCTCCATGCCCCTGCTTTCATCTATATGGAAATACCAAGAACTGGAATAAAACAGGCAGAAAAGAATACTTGTGGAACTGTTTAATCAGGTCTACTGGAGAGCTGGAACAGCCTGCCCCCCTTAGAGGGGGGCATGGATAGCTCTAGTCCATTGCGGACAGAGTCTATTGCAAGGTTACTTGAATTTGTCTACTGGCTCAGTGTGGAAAGGGCCTAGATATCTGCTCTTGAGTACTGTGCACCTTGAGTGAAGGAGAGGGTGTTCAGCTATTCTTTGGTGGGTGCTGCACAATGGTGTGGGAGAGTATAAGAGCAGGTCAGGTAACATTACAAAGAACTCTGGTTGCAATAGAGATGATTGTCAGGCACCTTCTACATAGTCCCTATGGATCGTGTTAACTGCCTCTTTGGACTGGGATGTCTGCTCACCAGAGTGGCCATTGGCCACACCAGTGTTACAGCTGGAATAGCATGGAAACCATGTGGGGGGCATTCTTAGGCCATGGGCCACTACAGCCATCTGACAGGTGGATTGTTGGAGTCGCCTTCGTAGCGTGTAGATCCTAGTGCCCATTCATTGGGCATGTGGAGTCTGGCATTTGTGGCATGCCACAAAAATCCCCCTAGCTTGCAACTAGGTTGCGAGATGATGTCACCATATTGTGGACAGCTGCTGCCATGCTCTGCCCCTCCCCATTCTGTCCTTGACCCTGGAATGGCTACTGCATTGTATAACAAAATGTGTAATGCAGAGTCTATAGTTGTTTCTGCCCAGGCCTTTAATCAGCAGAGAAGGATTCTATGCCATACAGACCTGCATGTTAATATGGATCTATGCAGCTACATCCCCACCCCCACCACTGGACTCCTCCATCTGCTTTACATGATGTATAATCTGTGTTAGGAGGTCCCTGACTGGGAATGTTGGTAGTTACAATTAAACACGACTACTGGGCAGACCAGTGTCCTCAGTTGCACTACCGGGATGAAATTCTGGCAACAGTCACATGAAGGTCATAAGTAGATTGAAAGGTAATCACAAACCTTTGATATAATATGGGTGAAGGGAAGAGATACCTTGGACTCAGATGCAGAGATGTTGGATTTCATTGGGTGCTATCAACTTTCAATCATCTCTTTCAATCAGGTTCCTCTTCAACTGTGATCCCGAGAGAAGCCAAGATGAAATTATTTCAGAGCCTTTATGAGTGTCAAATCAGATGTAACAAACCTTATTTCTACAACTTCCAGTGACACGAGTGACCGTAGTTAGTATAAAATTAAATGCTTCTCTGCCTTCCAAAAAGGAAGATAATATAGCAACAGCAGACAGTTCTGAATCTCATCATTGCTTGTTCTCAGAGTTAAAACTATTATTTCTTTTCTGAACCAAGCAATTTTATGGGTTTAATGGGAAATTTATCATACTCCTTTCATATGACTTTTGACAGCAGGATGAAACATTTGGCTGTTGCATAAAATAATGATCCAACAATGAGAGCCAATGTAAATCCATCACTGTCAAATGCCTGACTTGTTGGGATAATCAGCTGTGAGGTCAGGGGAGTAAGAATTATCTTAACCCCACCCCCCACCCCCCAGCGCAGCATCTGGTGGTTATTCTGGGGCTTTTCATACTTAACATCCATGGGACAGTGTTCCATGGAAGTTAAAATCAGGGACAGTGGCTGGCATTTCCCAAATATAACTGGCACTTACCTTGTAGCCATCAAATTGTACACGCTCCCCACTGGGAGCATCCACCTCACCACAGTAATAACCATGTGCAATGGGCCATTGGTACAGCAGTTGGGTGAAAAGGCAGATGTTGCCAACCTGACACCTTCTACCTATTATGGAATATAAAGCGCACAGTTCCCAACCCCCAGCTAGCATGTCTGTGCTGGCTTGACTGATGGATTTATAGTCCAAAATACCTGAAGGGCACCAGATTGTCCGAAAGTGATACTAGATCAAAATTCTTTTTCTGAAACAGTTCAGCCAGTTGCTTTTAGAAGCAAAAACAAGTCACAACATTTACTTCCATTCATACTTTTTTTAGCATTGACACATGTACATTCCTAACATTTATTGCCCTAGAAGAATCTTTCTTACTGAAGTTTTAGATGGGAAACTGAATGCAGTTTGTGCAACTATTGTACCAGCTGTCTGTATTTCTCAATGCTACTTTGTGCAAACTGCACAGTTATCCACATAATATTGCCCATAAGTTGGTCAGTACACCCATAAATGCACAGAGTTCACACTTCTGAAGAGACCATTTGCTTGATGTAACATCTTCTGATATGGGCTTCACTACAGGAAACTTCCACCATATCTGGGCACTGTGAATACTGCCAAGCCTGAACAAAAACTGGAATCATTGGACACCTGCTGATGGTCCTGGAATCTGAAGAACCTATTCTGTTCATCATTGCCAGCGCCATTAGATAAGGACGTAAGAAATGCCCCCATTGGATCAGATGCATGGCCATCTAGTCCAGCAGTCTGTTCTCATAGTAGCCAACCCTGATGTGCAAGAAAACCCACCACCAGGACATGAGCACTCTGTATGCCCTGCCTGTGGTCTCCCAACAGCTGACCTTTGGAGGCAGCCTCGGAGATTTATTTTTGCACTGGGTGACCATGTAATCACAAATAACAAACAAACAAACAAACAAACAAACAAAAAAAAAACACCAGTTCAGAATCACCTTAGAGACAGTAGATGTGGCCCTCATGTTTTCACTCCAGCTCTGGTCCTTCTTTTCTACCATATAATGTTCGTGGGCAAACTGTCATGTGAATGATCCCGGTTTGGAACTGACTCTAACCTGTTTTTGAACCACCTCAGATATGACCTTAAAACAACAACAACCCTTGGGTGTCCAATTATATAAAGGGTAATCATGTTATAACCCTATGGATCCCACTCTGATAGGGAAAAAATAGTAAGAATGGAAGGCAGAGGCCTAGACATGGCTAGTAAACTAACCTACCTGGTCACAAGCTGCAAATGCACCTCTGTGCCTTACTTTGAACCCTGGGGCTCTCAAGGAGCCTAGTCCTTGCACTGGTCCAGTTTAAGTGTGGAAAGGCCCTAGAAGTCTTCAAAACCACTTCTGATTCAGTTAGTATAAAAAGTAATGTATGGTTTGCATCCACCCTTGGCATCTCAATTGTGTCTCACAATTTAGCTTGCACCTCATGATTTATTTCCTTGTCCACTTTTGTGCACAAGATCAGTAATAGTCCTATCACCAGTAATTGCACATTCTTCCTTTTCCCAGGCTGGGACAGACCATTAGTCATTAGGACTTTCTGGTAGGCCTGTCTGCTTGAACAGGTCATGCCAATTGTTTTAACAGTTTCAAGTCTTCTCTTTATTATTCTCTCCTCTTCTTTCTAACAGGATCCTCTGTAATTGCGTTGGTTTCTTCTCATCTACCAGCTTAGTAGCAGTATGTTCAAGCAGAGGCCTGCAGTTGTTTTGTCCAGTATTAAAGACGAGTGGGGCTTAAAATGACATTGTTACTGTATTTGATTTTTGCTTACATTATAGCCTATAAATATGGATAATATAATAATACAAATATACTCTGTATCTTAGTGCCACTGAGAGCCTAGAATATTTACTTGCCAAATAGTTATTCTTAGTATAATAGGTGCACCACGGATTATGTTCAACATGAACAGTTAACATAATTTTTATAATTAACCACCTTGAGCAAGAAATAATGTAAAGTGCTATTATGCAAGTAATATTTTTTAAAAGTCTGCTTCTATCCAAATTGTTCAGTGGAACAGTCTTATAAAAACATTAAAACTCTAACATTTGAGTTTGCTTATCTCCTCCCCACCTTTTTGTCTATTATTCTGTTAGGGCTGTTTTGTACTTGCTGGTGTTCTGTGCTACCAAGTCCACTAAGGGCTTCTTTTCTGCATACCAGCTTAGCTCAGTTTGGATCATGAAGGCCTGCAGAAGGCATGACTCAGTTTTCCAGGCTCCTGGGAGATCCATTTCAGAGGTGCACCAAAGTAAACCTGCTGATATGTTTTCGTACCACTTCAGGGCCCTTGGAGGCTGGCCCTGAAGTTCATGTGAACTTTGGGACCACCTCAGGGGCTGAACTGAACCAGTGCCACTGTGCAGACAGCACTGTTCCAAATCATACCTTGTAGTGGTCAGAACCAGCAGCTTTGGTAGTCCAAATTCACTGGTCCAGAGCAAGAGTCAATTTGAACTTTGGCCCATAGTTCACAATAGGTGAGCATCTGGGCAGGTGCATCTGCACTTATAGGAGGCTGTTACAGCCTCCAAGCAGCCCCTGCCTCCCCAGATGTTCACCTATAATGAACTAGCTGTGGTGCACAAAATCATGCACCACAAGCTCACACAACCAGAACTTACCTGATAGCCCCCATCTGGTGACCATTCACATCTCTGCTGGTTGGAGAGGTCATTGGAGCACCTGCACAAGTGTGCTGGCAGCTCACATGACCTCCTAATGTGACTGTGACTGCGCAGGGTGTCAGCATGACTGTAGTGAAGGCGTTGACACACACACAGAGTGCCACACTCAAGATGTCGGCACCTTGCGGAGGAGCAGCCTGACGATCGAACACAGGTAAGTGCTTGATCATGTGTGGCCTGGGCTGTTATCAACTAGTGTTCGCAAGTGTGAGCGCTAGTCAGTGTTGGTTCATCACGTACCTTTCCCGTCCACAGGATGGGAAGGGAAGTGTAAAATCACTCCAAGCCAGGGCCCATTCTGCACTTACCTTCTGATCTAGATCAAAGGGCCTCTGGTCCAGATCCTGGGCCTCCCCATCAACATGTTAATCAAGGAGGCCCTGCCCCACTGTTAGCCTTGCTCTGTCTGCACAAGACACAGATCTGTATTAAGAGGCCCTTAATATGAATCTATTGTAGACTCATTTAATTGGGTCTTCAAACAGACTAAGGGCCTTGTTCTGGATCACAGAGATGTGCAGATGGCACACTTCCATGATTCAGAACTACTGGAGGCTGCTATTTCTTCCTAGATGTTGGGTTGTGGGGACGGTGGCTACGACACTTGTATGACGTTTGCAGCTGTTGGGAAGCGTGAAGCGGATCAACACCATCAGTGCAGACAGTGTTTATCCAGCCCATGCCTCCACATGATCTGAATCAGTAGGTCCAGTTATTCAGGATCTACTGGTCAAATCAAAATGAGGTGAGTGCAGAAATGGCCCAGGTAAGTGCAGAAAGCGCCTCTTAAATCATAGGCTTTTGTCGATTTGTAAACTGTAGGATGCTTTGGGACCTATTCCTAGTCCTAAAGATAGCATATAAATGTTTGATGTTTAGGAGTTTGAATAAAAATTAACCATTGTTTCTTTTCTTGCTTCAAAATTTGTACATTTGTAGCTTCTATATTTGTTTTAAAACATCAAAAACGCTGAAAGGATGATTATGGTCATATAGGTCTATTAGAGCCTGCATTGTATTATTACTGTTGAAAGTAAGGTGGCGTGGACCATAGAAATACATCCTGTGTGGTTTGTGGCTGGAAAAGTGTTGAAATGCAGCATCTGTGAGCACTGGCATTGTGGGATATAACAGAGTTGTAATAGATATATCCTCCCCCCCACACTTTCTTGTCATTTCGCGATAGGACAGAGGCACCGATTCTCATGAACTGCAATCAAAGTCAATCCTACTTAATGTTACTATCCCTAACCTTTCTCTCGTTTTCATTATATATTTATCTCCTTTGTGGGCATAGAGCTCCCATGGAAAAAGGTTGCAACAGGAAGTTCCATTGCTTTAAAAGGAAGTTAGTCCTGACATCAACAGGAAGCCTTGTGCAGTCCGGCTACTGCTGTTTTCAAAAGAGAGAGGCCTCTGAAACAATGTCTGCCCGTAATTTAGAGACTGTTCGCAGGAAATGAATATGTGCTGGTGTGCGTGGTAGAGAGGAAATGATAAGCGCTACCTGGTTTGGCATGGAGCAGAGATAGCAGAGACGGAGAAGGATTGTTTTCCCTTCTGATAGGGTTTGAGCCTTCGTTTTGCCAAATGGAAAACAAAACTTTGAACAAATCACAGAACGTAATAAAGGTTGTGACAACCTGGAAAATACAGCGAGGACAAAAAAAAAAAAAAAAAATTATGCAAATACTAGTCACTGTCAGAAAAGCCCCCAATCTGCTCAGCCAGGGAATCAGTACAGACATGCTTAAAAGTATATATTTTGATTCCTATGCCTTTGAAGGATTTTTTCCCCTCTTTATTTTTGCCTTTTTGTTTATGAATTTTTATGGCAGTTCAAAACTGGAACATTGAGAGTTTGGGTACCTTAAATATTGGGATAAGATGGACACTAGTAAAACAACAAAAAAACTTGTTTGCTGTGAGTTCAGGAGCAGGGATGTGAGTTGTGAAATAGGAGGGCAGGGTAAAGCATTGACTATAAGGGGAAAGGAATAGGGAGATGGGTGTTCATTGAAAGTTCTCAGGCTTTAATGTTGCATTCATGTGGATGTTGTTTCATGTTTTTAAGTTTATTATTACACATGAACATATAAAGTTAGCATTTTTATTGGATTTCTATAGATGGAAGATCTCTTCTTGGATCTTGTTTCTTGGTTGTGGTATTATACACATTATACACATTGAAGGAGTATTTACTCTCTCTCTTTTTTTAAATCACTACATAAAGGGTAGTCCATAAAATGGAAGACATTTGGTAGCCAAGAGATAAGGAATTTGTAAGCTTGAAGATGTTGTTACATTGACTTCCAGCATCTCCCAGTAGAATAACTGCAGTTGGGTGGATGGGAGCTGGAGTCCAACCTTGTGACAACAGAAGCTAAATCTTTAGAAAGAGAAGGCAAATTTGGGGATATGGCAAATACTTCTGTTCCACTGCACCAAGCAAACGCCTGCCTTTTTTGTCCAGAGATTACACAGTTTATATGTGCACTCAGTACATAACACCAGGTAGCTCCCATCATTTCTTGCTGAAGGACATTGGGTGGACTGCTCATGGATGTGATTGGGGAAATGTGTGGTGACATGCCAGATCTTTACAGAATGTTGGTATTTCCCCCAAATATGGCCCAATAGATATGCATTGGAAGCAAATTTAAGTTCACTGCAGGCAATCTCTCCCTCTTTCTCACCTTTACGTGTTTTCTCCTAGAAGTTGCTTCTGATGCTGTGTGGAAGGAACTCACTAGGGGTGTTTTCCCACTGTCACTAAAAGTACCCATTAAGTACCCATTAATGGGTACGTAATGGCATTTTTGTACCCATTAATGGGTTCTTAATGGGTACTTCTAGTGACAGTGGGAAAACACCCTAGATGTCTGGCTGGACTTACCCATGCTAGAACAGAAAGGTTAGTGTAGAATCTCCTGCACTATCTTTGCTTTGTATTAAATGGGTGATAGACTGGTAGGCATCATGTTGGGGCTGTCTGGCAGTCTTGCCATGTCAACAAGCTCCTGGCATATTTAGCCTGTCTAGAACCTGCCTTTCTCTACACAGGGTCTTTCAGTTATTTACACTATGGTAACAAATGAGAGTTGTAGCCTGAAGAATTTGAAAGCAACAGACTGGTGAAGTCTGAATCAGGCAAAGTATTATCCTGGATGAAGTTTATGTCTTACTAAAGAAAATAAATGCACGGTTGATTAAATGAGTAATTGGGAACAGTGCGAGGGACCTCTGACATGTGCTTTTATTTCTCTTTAACGGTCTGCATTAGTAATTTTGTAAGATAATGAATGCTAATACATGTGCAGGTTTAAAACCAGCAAGGAATGAGGGGAGCTACTGGGTGTTATATACTGAGTGCACATGTAAACCGTGTAATCTCTGAACAAAAAAATGTGGGTGTTTGCTTAGTGTAGTGCGACAAAAGTTTTTGTACCATTTACATGAGGGCAGTGTGCCCTGACAGTTTTATGCAGGAGTTGTGGTAATCAATTCAGACATGCATGTACGTGAGTTGGTATCTCATTACTTAATAACTTGATATCCCTACTGGAATATCTTTTATCTGCAATCACACTTTAGCTGTATTTCTCCTTTGATATATGGATAAGCCAATGTGAATGAGTCATCATTAAATTTTCATATCATTTGATCATATCATAAAGTCTAGTACCTTTTAATAGGATTCAGCTGTCACTTATCACAGGTCGAAAAAACACCAAGGAACCAAATGTTAGCTATGCCTGTGTGAATTAGGTGTGGTGTAGGCAATTTCATAACATATTTTTATCTTAAATAGTGGCCAAAATGTTCATCTGTCTGTCTGTTTTTCATTCCATTCATTGACCTTGCCCACACCATTAAGAATGTAAGAAGAGCTCTGCTGGATAAGGCCACAGCCCATCTAGTCTAGCGTCCTATTTCATATGGTTGCCCATCTCAAGCAGATGACAAAGGCAAAACCTTCACCTGCTCTCAAATCCCTGCAAATGGCCTTTACAGGCATCCTGCTTGTCTTTACAGCCCAGAAAGTTCCTATTGATACACCTGACATCTCTGAATTTGTCTAACCCTTTCTTAAAGCTGTCTAGGATGGTTGTTGAGAGCACACTTAACGCTAATCATCTGCCTCCTTGTCTACTTGCCTTTATGGTCAGGACATTCTGAGTCTTTCTTGCTGGTGACATCCACTTCTTCAATAGCCAGGTGGTCTGTTCAACTTTCATGCAGAGTGCAGAACAGACAAAGCTGAAAATTATGGAAGCTTAACACAGGAGGCTCATTTTTAAACTGTTTGGTGTTTGGTTAGCTATCTCCCCATTCAAACAAAGGTGTTTAGGTAGCTCAGTCATCATAGCCAAAGTAAACTTTGGCATGGGAATGTTGGCTTGTATTATTTTGTTGTCTTCTGTGAATCAAACATAGTGTTGGGGAAAGATGTCAGATGGACAGCATTGGAGACTGAAGGCCTTGGTCTGTGCATGGTATTGCAGGACAGATATCTGCTCCCAGTGCTCTGTTGACTTGTCCTGTCCTCCGATGGTGCAAGAGTAATCCAAAGCAGGACTATTCCTTAATGGCATCATTCCATCTTTTTTAAAATAACTTTTTAAGTTCATTCCTTCTAACCATGACTGAATTTGAAGTAGATGCTTTTCTTAAGTTCATACAGGAGGCTTTTTTGAAGGGTTCTTAGTTGTGTTCTTTGTAATTATTTAATTACATTTTTTCTTAGCAGAATACCTTCCTTACTGCAGGGGGGGTACTGCTATAGGTGCCATTGCCCAACTCCTCATATAAGTCTTCTCTGTAGTGGCCCCTGTTGATTGGAATGTCCGATGCTTGGAAATGACATACTCTTAGACCTTTTCCACACAGGGCCCTGTCCTATGCTAGGAAACGGTGCAGAGGCATCCCTTGCTCATGATGGTGTGGTTTAAGGGAG
This sequence comes from Aspidoscelis tigris stejnegeri, assembly GCA_023333525.1. NCBI lineage: Eukaryota > Metazoa > Chordata > Lepidosauria > Squamata > Teiidae > Aspidoscelis > Aspidoscelis tigris. The sequence continues at coordinate 246,200,173 of JALMGA010000001.1, read as the reverse complement.
GTCCTTCCCCTCTTAGTAGTTTCTGTCCATACAGGACAGAGCTTAAAAGGAGCTAGAGTGCCCAAAATGGCATCCTAATCCAGTTCCCCTGTAGCCCTCAATTGTGAGGTCTCCTGGTGCACTGGGGGATGATATACTGGACCATGGGAGCATGTGGATGGCATGTCCCTGTGGTTAAGTATGGGGACCCATTTCTATGGTGTAACAAGGGATGCCACCAAAATGCCTCCCGCCTAGGAGCTTTGAAGCCCGGAAACTTTCATTCCTGGTCTTAAGAACATTCAGAAGTTCTATGCCAGTTCTGAAGCTGGTGTGAATTTGAAAACTGGTTCAGGGTCTGGTGCTGAACAGTCTGTTCCAATGCAAATAGCCTTGATCCATGACAGGAACAATCTATCCTAGCTTGGGGCAGATTGTATATTCCAGTATGGGATGGCTCACCTTGTACTGGGATAGCACCATGAAATGCATAAACCAGGTTACATCCCAAAGATGTTTATTAGAAACTGTTTTTTACTCAAGTTTTCCATTCATGATTAGTGGAATTGGTAGAATCACTTATTCAGTTTATTTATTTTATCATGAATGTATAGCAAGATTTATTTTTCTATGTATATTAATGGTGATTATGATGGTGGTGAAGATGAGGATGATGATGATTATAGGGAACTTTCATTCTCTGCTTTACTCTTGACAGACAGTGGCAGGGGACTGAACCCTTCTGGTAACTACCTCAGACAACAAACACAGCAAGAAAAAGCATCTCCAAGATGCCTCTGTGGAAGCTTAGAGAAGGCTTTGAGGTGGGATTGTTCACACACCAGTGTGCACCTCTCTTTTTCTAAACATTCTGTGATAGAAAAGGTGGATTCGAGAAGATTTGGGAATGCAAGGGCCACACATTATCTCTCTGAGGCATCCATTTTGTTATGTCTGAGAGCAATCAGAGTGAGATACTTACCAGGCTGGGAGGTGCAGCATCCAGTATGGAGGTAGGAGCAAACACCAGTCATCTTGCTGTGGCTATGGAGGACAGAGAAATTGACTGGAAGCTGACCCGGTGGAAATTGTGCCGAGTGAGTTGTTCCATCCTCCTCTGTGCATCCACATCCATTCCTTCCCAACAAAATGGGAAGGGAGTCAAGCATCCTGTGGGCATTCTGCCCACTACTCCTGCTGTCAAGATCACAGCTGGGGAAGTCATTGAACATAAAAGCCGGCCTCACAGAGCTTGCATTTCAGCCAGTCTTGAGAGTGGCAGCAGAGTTTGGGGGCTGATTGCCAGCCAACATATTTGAACACCATGGTCCTCAGAACACCCCTGAATGCACCAAGCACCCGTACAAATAGTGCCATAGATTGGTGGCAAGTTTTTATAAGGTAAATTTGCACAAGCACAATGTTGGTTTGCATGCATGCTATTTTTAATACAGAAACTAACAACAAACAAATCCTTCTGTTTCCAGGTATAGGTAAGACTGATGTTGAATGTAGAATTGTGATCTATATTTTCAGCCTGTTTATGTGGTTGGGCCATAGCGTAGTTCCAGGAGCAATATGAGCACAGTCACTGCACCCATATTGTGCACTCAAAGTTCTAGCTGTAGTATAGACACAATGTACCACTCAGCAGCCTGCTATGACTGAATCCACATTGGGTACCAATTTTGGTGGAAAGATAGGCTATCACTAGGGCCTCTTCTCAGGTATGGTCTTGCTTCTGATTTTGCCAAAATAGAAAGCCTTAACATGAGCTGGTAAACTGTTTCTCATCTGACATAATAATAATTTTTATTTTACCTTAAGATGCCGAACCTCAATAAGGACAAATCAAATCAAATCAAATCAAATCAAATCAAATGAAAATAATTTATTGATTAGTCCAAGGACCATATTATCATACATACAGATTAAAGAACAGATAAAATAAGTCATAATTATAGCTGGTTATAGCTCTAATTTCTGATTTGGGTGAACTTCAGTAGGAAGAGTGCCACCCACTTGGTTGTGAAAGGGTTGAAACCCAATTAGGGCAAGGAACATGGGGATAGGGTGGGGTGGGTAGAGCCTGGGAGACTTTGGCCCTGCCTCAGTTTCAGCCTCTTTCCTGCAACCCTGTTGTGTGCCTCTGTTTTGTGTGATGTGAGTTTTCAGAAGGGGTTGTGGGTGAGGTGCTCACCTTCTGTGCATTTTCTCATAGTCTCATCTCCAGCGACCTGGGGAGGGCATTACAGAAGGCACCTCATGCCACTGTAGATTGTGATTCCTCACCTTAGATAATGCACAAAGGTATCATTCCAGGTATGCGGAGATACAGACTTTGGTGCTGTATTCTGTAACTTGTTAGGAATGGATATAGACAAGATATCATTACTGGGACGTTGGGTATGTTGAATATAAATTGGGTTAGATTATAGCTAACTGATTTGCTTTATTTTCTGCTATTTGGCAACTCATTATCTAGTAGTTGTTTCTCAATCAATAAATTAATCTGAAAGTCTGTTGTGGTTATTGGTGCTAAGTTCAGATGGCTGTACTTACCTACCTACCTACCTACCTACCCACCTACCCATCTACCTACCTACCTACCTACCTACCTACATACATACCTACATACCTACATACCTACATACCTACCTACATACCTACCTACCTACCTACCTACCTACCTACCTACATACATACATACATACATACATACATACATACATACATACATACATACATACATAATGACCTTCATCTGATCTTGCCACTCAGCTCATCCAAAAGCTGAGCTAAATTTCCCATCCCAGTTTGGCAAAATCCAGAGCTGTGCACTCATATGATAACAGAGGTCAGTATGAATTGCTCCCCTTTCCTCTGAGAGATGCTTGTGCACTAGTACATTTATATACGCAAACACATTTCTATAGACTTTTTAATCAGAGAAATGAAGTGGAAATTATCAGGGATATGTGGAAAGGGATGTGCAAATTAGCTATACCTGTAACTGGTGCAATGCATACTGCTTTATACATCTTTTTGTTCATTGTTCTTCTTAATACTTTTCCCACAGAACACAGTTGTATATTGCTATGCATGCAGTAAAACTGATCTATATCACTGAGATGCAGTAAAGTGTATATGAAAAGGTAGAAATGACATTTTCTTCTGCAATTCCCAGTTTTTAATTCAAGGCTTTTATTAATGGGCGATAAATGTTTGAAGATCTATGTTCTTCTGCAAGTTTGTGTGAACACTTTGAGAACTTAGTTGCAGAGGTCACAAAGACATTGGTCTGTTGTGTGGAAGGAAATTCTTTTAAAATAAAGTACACCATTGATACTTGAATAGTTAGTAAACCAGAGGTCTGGTCATACCATACCAAATGGTCACATACCATACCATACCATACCATACCATACCATACCATACCATACCATACCATACCATACCATACCATACCATACCATACCATACCAATGGTGACTCAGGCCACATCCCCATGCACTCCGTTTAGTGCAGATTGGACTATTTTTAGTTCAGATGCAGGGCCAAGTTCGAAAAGAGCTGTCCCCATGCATTTCCTGATAACACAGGCTCAATTTGAATATGGGTGTCCCCTTGCAAACCATGCTAAACCCCTGCATGGGCAAACAGCATCTTTTTCTCTCTGCCCCCTCTCTCCTGATAGGAAGCTGGGTTGACGTCACCAACCCCTGGGCCGCCCGCTGTAGCAATGGCAGGGAAATGCCACCCAAAGCCTCCTTCCCCAATCGTGGCACATAGGGCTGAAAGGCAATAATAATATGATAATAATAAAAATAATATGAAAAAGCTGGATCACTTTGCCAAGCCGTGACAGGGTTTGGTGGCAGTTTAGCCGAGGTGTTGCCCGCTGCAGTGATGCCAAGGAAATGGCACCCATAAGGCCAAAAGGCAATAAAAATAAAATAGTTTTTAAAAATTGAAAAAGCCAGATCGTTCTGCAAAGTCACTACAGGGTTTTGTGGCAGTTTACCAGAGGTGCATGTCTCCGCTCCACCTGGCATGGCAGTATAGCACTTGTGCGCAATTTGAATTAAATTATTATGCCTGGCTTTACGATCATGGAACGGGTGGTGGTGGTGGTGGAATAATGGTCACAGAAAGAGACTCATGGGATGGTGATTGTATCTTTCACTCAGTTATTGTATGCATGTTTCAGAAGCTATTTGTCTTGCACATTCTCCTGGCTTGGCAATCGGGGAAGGGAGGATGATTTGGGGAGGAAATTGACACTCATGTCATTAGTGGGCGGGGTTTCATGTCCTGTGCTTGCTGTTCCTGTCTTGTGCGTTGGGACTCACAACTGTTTGGGCTGTTTCTGTTCAATCACAATTTATTGCCAAAAATGCCCAAACAGTTGTGATTCCCAATGCACAGCACAAGAACAGCAAGCACAGGACATGATACCCTGCCTACTAATGATGTGAGCATCAATTTCCTCCCCAAATAGTTGTGGACTCGGCCTCGAAAATGATGCAGACTTGGCTCTCAAACCATGCCAAGAACAGTTTTCTAGAGAACTAAATTTAGCACTGATTTGGGCAATTTGGTCCACATATAGTCTGGTTAGGGGGCTTTGCATGGGGATGCTCCTCACCAAATATGGATTTGATTCGGACTATATAGTGCATGGGGATGCAGCCTCAGTCTACTGCTGATAGAATATAGGGTGGACATCCAAAATACAGATCTATTAGATCCATATGTTGGAAATCCATGTCGAGTAGATCTGTATCTAGTAGATATGGATGTACTAAGACCCCTTTCATCTGCACCCACAAGGGAAGGATGAATTTAGATATGGATTTGGGGTGGGTGCTGTGCGGAAGCACAGCACCCACCTCAATCCCTCCTCCAAAGGCCCTTCCCCTCGCCTCCCTGATTGGCTCCTCTAAAGCCAAGCATGGCGAGCCGAGGGCCTCCTATCTCGGGACTTTACCTACACCCCCCTACCCACCCTGGGGCTAGCGTGCGTGATCCCCTCCTTACCTTCAGGCAGCCAGGCCGATTCTGACTTTGCACATGCCTGCAGCACACCTCCCTATTGGCTAGGGCCGTGCACATGTGCAGAGGGCCTCCTGAAGCCAGGTGCGGCCCTGGTCAATAGGGAGGTGTTCTGCACACATGCGCAAAGCGTGCCAGGCCCCAGCAGCCAGAATCTGCTGCCTAAGGATAAGAAAGGTGAGGGGGAGCCCTGAGATAGGAGGCCCTTGGCTCACCATGCTTGGCTCCAAAGGAGCCAATCATGGAGGCTGAGGGGAGGGTCCACTTAAGGACACTTGTGCAGGTGCAGACATGGATGTGTCTTAACTGCACAAGTACCTATTAAGTACCCATTAAGACTACCTCCAAGGTAGTCTTCTCTTAATAGGTATTAAGGGCCTCTTAACACCCATTAGAGACCCATCACGCGAGAGCCAACGTGGGCACTTTGGGTGTTGTGTTGCAGATGAGGTTTTTGAAATCCGTCGTTAATGGATCCTTAATGGGTATTTAGTGTCCAATGTAGAAAGACCCATAGTGATCACTCAATTCATATTTCTGTATTTGACACAATAGTCAAAGTTAGTTGATTGCACTCCCTTCCCATCCTGTACAAAAACACCCAAGGAGACAGCTGTCCACCTTACTCCTGGGCCAGGACCAGGGCAAAGCACTCCAGCCCAGGACAGGAGTGACCATCTGGCAGGCACAGCCTCTTTGGCTTATGCTGCATTTGTGCCCTTAAGGCACCAAACAATGTACTCCGATAGAAAAGTGGGATTTCCTGATTGAAGGGTAACCAGTTACGATGAGGTGACCACATGAATATTTTTGGAGAGTCATTCCTAGATAGCCAACATTGTGGCTGTGCAGTATTGCCAGTCATTGCAAAAGGCCACTAAATACTTGTGAAGTGCTGCCAGCAACTGCCCCAAAAGTACAGTACATATAGAGAGAGCCTTTCATTGCTATGCTGAGCATCTTCACTTACCCCCCTCCCCTAGTTTCCATAGGCAACATGGTAGTGTGCAGGAATCAAAGTACATCATTACTTAAGGTGGTTAAAAGACTTATTTTCACATTGCAAGTTCTAGTGCAGGTTAATGCAGCATTGCAGATGCCACCACAGTTTTCAAGAGTGCAACTTATTTTTGAATGATATCAGTACTTCAACAAAAAGCAAGTGAGGCGCCGCTGAGTTTTTTCAGGCTGTGTTATAAATACTCAGCATTAAGCCCGAGAAACAAAGTCTAATGGGATCATTTCTGTGATAAGTTCCGTGATAAGTATTTTGTCCATCATCTCAACTACCTTACTGAAGAACCAGCCACAATTTCAAGACTTCCAGAAGTTTGAAGTAGAGCAATTTCCCCCAGATTTCCTGGTTATAAGAAGGAAGCATAAAAATCATAAAAGAACTTATGGCCTGCCCATCCCAGAAAAGGATATGAGGCGATTCTGCTCTTTTAAAGACTACAAAAATAGTTTTAACAGGACATGATACCTAAATGTGTGCATAAGCACAAGATATAAATACATACAAAATAAAAAATGTGTATTATCTCTATAGATATGTCTCCTTTGGAAGAATTCCTAAGACACTTGATAGCTTGATTTTCGTGAAAGAAAAATAAATGCTGTTATTTTAATGTGTTTCCATTACAACTATTTCTAGAGTTGGATTTTTTTCTTTATTGATGCCTGGGGTACATACTCTCTCTTTCTTTTGCATCTGGTTTCTATTGTACTTGTAAAATGAGGACATTTTGCCTCTTTGGCACAGCTAGCAAAAACTGTGTGACACCAGCAGCTTTTTTAACTTCAACTTTCAAGCCCCTAGTATGGTTTCAATTATAGCCATAAGATGTCTGGGACATCGAGCTCTGTCCTCCTTTCTTTCTGAAGTCAATGCACTTATTTCTGTGCTTTTCCCTTCCCCCTCCAAACAACTGAAAAAGTTTTCATTCAGAATGCAAATGTGTTTGGTTCATGTGCCTGTATGTGTTGTTACAAAAGAAAGCTCTGGCTTTTCTGAGCTTTATCAATAGGAAGCCGAGTTTCATTTTCCTTCAACAAAGGACCACAGCAAACAAATCAAAAGCAAATTATTTTGGGACTGATCACGTACGAGCGGCATTCCACTACCCACTAACGCTATCTAATGAGTCACTGAACAAAACTATATAACTGAATCTCTGCTACATATAATAGAAGAATTTTTGTGTTCTGCATTTTATACAATCAGTGCATTGAGGAGCTTGGCTGTGCAGGAAATTGATGCATAGCCTTTTCATCTGCAGGGATTTGAGGTCAAGACTGCAATTTTTGGTCACAAGCAAAATGAGTCCCTGGTGAATGTGTTTTGACATCAGAAAACCACTGTATAGACTGACAAAATAGGCTGTTTTCTGTTTAGTGGAGTTCAAGAACTGGGACAGCAGGAAACTGTGTGTGTAACTTTCAGGGAGGGAACTGGCTACAGTGGTGTGGGAAATTTAGGGCTGGAATGCCACTTTGGCATTATATGTTGAGGCTGATGTAACTTAAAAGGAAGGTGGATATGGATAGTAAAATTAAACCTTATGTAACAGAATAACAAAGATCTCTTTAGCGGAGTTGGTAAGGAACAGCCAAGATGGCATGGCAGAGTGGACTGATTAAATATAATTTTTGTAGATCTTGTTATAAATCCTAGATTTGAAACAGGCTTTTTGGGAAAAAGCCTCTTTGCATGCATAAACATATCTGTGTAGGCCTTCTCCAGGCATTTCCTGTGACTTGTTCTACGTTACTTCCAGAAAAGCGGCCCATGCTTCCCAGTCTGTGCAAAAGTTCCCCGGCATCAGCGTTTCTCTTCAGGACCATTGTGTGAAGTGCTAGAAAGGGCAATGGTATGGTGGTCAAATGGCTGCACAGTGGCTGCTGAAGTAATCCAGGCTGTGCTGCCTTTGGCACAGTGACTTTTTGGAGACCCCAGGGTGGATGAGAGGCATAGCTCTGCATGTTATTGTGCTCTTGCCAGATGGTGAGATGCAGTCACCAGGCTCCGTGGGCTCATTGGGCAAAGCTCCTTTAGACTGTGCAGTTCTTAGCAATAAGGCTGCCTAATTCAAAGATCAAATCTGATGAAGCCTCTTTGGACTTCTGAAATATGGTCTTTTGCAGGATTCTGTTGGCTGCCATATGTTAGCCTCAATTAGATTGGATGCTCCCGACATTGGGTATGCCAATCCAAGTCCTTTTTTATATAAAAAGAAAGCATATTTATGCTATTGAAGATAAATATGTAAATGAAGGGAGATCAAAGACTGGTCTGGACAGACATAGGTGGGACTCAGGCCCCAAACCTGGCACCATTCTACTGAGGCGAATAAGGTTTAAAGCTTAAGAAGACGAATCCCTCAAAGGGGAAAAAAGGGTGGGTCCACATGTGGACTAAAATCCACTGTTACCACAGGACTGCATTGGCAGTGCCAGATGTAATTGTGTTCCCAATTTAGTCCTGGGTTAGTGAAACAATAAACTTTAATACTGCTGTTACAGGAAGTCCTGCAAAGATCCCAGGTTTCCCACAACAGCGATGCTTACCTTCTGCATGTGCCCAGCCCATTTCACTATAATCCCACTTGGTGTTACCAGAAGCCAGTCAAGCATACAAGAAATTGATTTCTGCCCTAGTCAACTGTGAATCAAAAAGTATTAGGATGAGTAGAATTAACTCATTAAAAGGAGGACTGCAACTGAAAGAAAATTAGGGGATATTGAAATATATTTGCACTCAAAAACATTCATATATAAATCAGGTATTTCAGCACCCAGAGGACAATCCAATCTACTTCTTTCACTTGCCAAAAAACTTCAGTATTAAAAATATTTATTTTTAAGGGAATTTGGCCTAAATTGACACTGCTTTACTGGGTTGTTTTTTATTCACCAGTTGCTTAATTCTCTTTTTGTTTCTTATTAGTTCCCCCAGTATTGAAGAACTGTGCAGAGTTCATAGAGACTCACGGAATTGTGGACGGAATCTATCGACTTTCTGGAGTGACATCCAACATTCAAAAACTGAGGTGAGTAGAAATCGAGTACAAGGGATGCTCACTGTTGGCAGTGAATTTGAGAAAGAGATAATGGCTTGGAACATACAGAATGTGGCTTGTTTTGGGCAAAAATGGGGGCTTCAGAAGTTATCTGAAGTACAGTCTTGAACATCATGATGTATAGGGCTGCAACAAGAACTTTAGAAGTCATTTGTAATACAGATTGTGTGTCTATATTTATACACAACCCTTTTGTGAGCCAGTTTGGTCTAGGTGCGCCAGTTTGGTCTAGGTGAGCCAGTGGTTAGGGAGCTGGACTCTTATCTGTGAATACCAGGTGCGATTCTGCCCTCCCTCATAAAGCCAGGTGGGTGACCTTGGGCTAATCACAGCTCTCTTCTGAGCTCTCACAGCCCCACCTACCTCACAGGGTGTTCTGTTGTGGGGAGAAGAATAGAAAAGCTTTGTCAGCCGCTTAGAATCCCCTTAAATGGGTGAGAAAAGCGGGGTAGAAAACCAACTCTTCTTCTTCTTCTTTTGCCTTGCAGTTAGTTCCTATTCCTATATCCATGCTGAAAAATCCATTTCAAGTGGATATTGGGTCTCAGATTGTTTTTAGGAAGCCTGGGGTTCCGGTCACTGGCCAGACGCATGCATGTCTGTATTGTATTGTGTTGATTGGCCAATGATACATGAAACCTGATTCTAACAGGTTACTTTGGTGGCATTTTGTTACTTTGATGGCACTATTCAACAGGCAAGACAGCAGTGGGAAAGTCCTGTTGCTGCCAAGATAGTGGCTGGTTGCCATCAAAGGAAAAGGAAAAGAACATAAGAGAAGCCCTACTGAACCAGCCACAGTCCATCTAGTCCGGCATCCTATCTGGCACAGTGGCTTACCAATTACTTCTGGGAATTTTCAAAACAAATAAATCCTCACCGGGAGGCATTGTTTCTTTCTCTCCAACCTGGAGATGATACGTAGGCATAATTTCTAGTACCTTTTGATAACCCTGCCTTCCATGAATTTGTCTTTCTTTAAGCTATCTAATTTTGTGGTTTTCACCATCTCCTCAGGTACACCAATGACCTGGTGGGTGAAAAAAATATTTCCCTTATCAGTCCTAACCTTTCTGCCTATGGGTTTCATAGAGTTACCCATGGTTCTAGTGTTTTGTGATAGAGAAAAGATTTTTTCTCTATCCACCATCACCACAGCATGTATGAATTTACGTATTTTAATCAGGTCACTTCTTAAATGCAGTCCTTAAAGGCTGAAGAGGCCTAGACATTGCAGCCTGATTTCATAAGGGAGGTGTTTCAGCCCCTCTTCATTCTGGTTGCCCTTTTCTTCACTTTTTCCACTTCCACAATATCCTTCCTAAGGTGTGGTGACCAGAATTGCACACAGTATTCCTATATAATTCTTGCAGTAATTCTTGCAGACTTACTAAATTTGATTTTAGCACCGGGCTATGCACTGGGTCTACATCTTATATCCACCAGAACCCCAAGAACCCTTTCCTGGTCTACCACAGAAAGCTTAGAACACATCAGTCTATAGGTGAAAAGGGGGGGGGGTCACCCCAATGTGCATTCATGCATTTACTAACATTGAAACTCATTTTCCACTTGATTGCCTGCTCTTGCAATGTGAAATGATCCCTCTGAAGCTCTTCACAATTTCTTCACAACCCTGAATAATTTCGTGTCATCAACAAAGTTTACTGCTTATCCCTACTTCTCAATTGTTTATTACTATATACAGATCTTTGGGGGACCCTACTTTTTTGCTTCCTTCTACTGTATTTGGAGAATTGTCCATTTGTTACGACTGCTTTATCCCGTTAAAAATCCAGGACAGTCTCTGCCATCTTTTTCCATGACTGATGAATTTATTCGTGAGAGCTTACGGTGCCAAAGGCCAGCGCTTTCAAAAAAGCAGCTGTACATTATCCTGCTTTTACACCCTGTTCCAGAGTCACAGTGCACATGTGTTAGCCACAACCCTAGACAAAAACCTCAGAATCTTTGGGTCTGCTCTTACTTGCCAGCCTGGTATGGTATAACCATGCCATACCAAGCTAGTAAGGATCCCACGTGCTGGCAGCCATTCACACCACAAGCGCTAAACTAGCCTCATACCTAACCAGCAGGACCTGAGGCCTGGCCTGGCTAAATCACCAAGACAACATTTGAGGAAACATCTTGTGCACTCTTGGATGTTGCCATGGAGATCTGGATGTTGTGTGCCACAGATAGGGTGTTTTTCCACTGCACTCCTTTAATCCGGATCTAAGAAGATCCGGATCTAAGGGATGGGTACTTCCCTTAATCTGGATCTAGTAGATCTGGATTAAGAGAAGTACCCAATGTGTTTCCATGGGTGGTCTAGTACCCAATAGCAATGGGTGCTAGCCTGCCTGCCGTGGAAACACCGGAGCACCCATGTGGCAAATCCAGATTGACCAACAAGGGGTCTGCCTGTCACCCCGGGTGTTTTGGGGGACAGGGGGTGCAATCTCCAAAGTTGCCTTCAGAGATTAGCAAAGGCTCCAAAGTCCCTCCGAAGGCAGCTTCAAAGTCCCTCCGAAGGCAAATAGACGCCAGAGCCCTTTAAAACAGATAGGCTCTCCTGTCTGTTTTTAGAAATCTTCCCTTTCTTTGCTTTCCCCTTTGCAGCACTGTCAGCCACAGACTCTTTGCCCAGCTCCCTCTTGGGTGCTTTTCGTGCCACTAACTTCAAAGACCCTTTGGAGCCTTTGCAGCCTTTGACAGCTGCATTGCTCTCGCAAGGGGTTTGTCTTCGAAGCCTGCGCTAATCTCCAAAGTTGCCTTTGGAGGGATTTCGGAGCTGACTTCAGAGAGACTCCGAAGAGACTTTGGAGGGACTCTGAAGTCTTGACTTTGAGGCAACCTCCCCACCCCATGGAGGCCCCCCCCTTGAGCCTCCTCTAGACCCCATTGCCAGATTGTAGTGGAAACAGGCTCCCTACAATCTGGATTTTAAGGCTGAAGACCCCATTGTCTTCCTGAAGGACCCATATGATCCGGATTTCCCTAGCTGTGGTGAAAACAGATGTGTCCCTAATGGGGTCTCTGGTGGAAATGGGGTCGTCCAGCTCTCAGCCAAATGGGTCCTTAATGGGTGCTTCAGTGGGTACTTAGTGCCAGTGGAAAAACGTCCATACATAGCCATGCCCACTGGCTGTGCTGTGTCTGGAACAGGCTGTGGATGCAGTGTCCAAGAGCAATCCAGCTGTTCCTGGTATGCATGATGAGTTGCCATGGCTCCCTGGTGCAGATGGAGTGATCCAGTGAGCAGCCTGGATCACTCCATTCCACAAATGCAAGCAAGCTCTTTTATTCCCTTAAGAGGATTGAATAAAAGGGCCAGTTTATCATTATTTTTCAAGGTCTATTTCAATTTGTCCATTTTGGTTTACATATTCTGTGCATGCTTGGTGTTTAGATTAAGCCTTATTCTCACATTCCCCACAGAGAATGATTACTATAAACCAAAGCTCTTTTATATACATAATAAGTTCCACTTTTGCAGGTAAGTGATGAATAGAGAATATGAATATATCCATATATCATTCATCTAAATATTTTCTCTGGTGCTATAGAAAGGCACATGTTACAATATTCATCTCTGTGGATTTAAATAAATACAACATGCACTACTGGAAACTACTGGAAATCCTCCCTAAAAACAGTTCAGAACGGTGTCTGGCTGCTCAGCTCACCTTCACGTTAATGTGATTCTTACATGTGCAGAATCCTTGGAGCCCTCAAGGTTAGAATCAGTGTCAAGGTCATTCTTGAACAAGTTGCTGATTGCTGGGGCAACAGATTATGAAATCCTTTTTATCCGATCAGCTTTTTGCCTTTGTCTGTGACAAAAATCAAGACTGCGATTTGTTTCTGTCTCTTGTCTCTTTGCCACCATGTCTGTTGTTTCAGGCAAGAATTTGGATCAGACCAATGCCCAGACCTCACAAAGGAAGTTTATCTCCAGGACATTCATTGTGTGGGGTCACTCTGCAAGTTATACTTCAGGGAGTTACCCAATCCCCTCCTCACTTATGATCTGTACAAGAAATTCACGGTGAGATTTATTTTTTTCTGCTTTGTTTCCAGATGAGGGCAGGTTATGAACTCACTCCTGTATCATGTATGTGCATGTGTGCATTACAAATTGATACACCATGTCCTATAATTTTGTGTAATTCATTCGTACATCTTTTCTACCTTATTTTTGCATCAAATTATTCCAAGGATGTTCGGTCAAGGGAATTGGCCTCCCCAACCCTGTGTGGATACTCAGGCATGGGATAGGGCTGAAACTGCAGCCAAAATGGCTGCTTGCAACAAAGACCTGCAGGACATTTCTGACCACATTTCTGATCTCCAAGTATCATTCCTGTTGAGATTTTTACTGCTATATGGCTGAGGCTTAGCTGAGTCCAGTACTCTAACCACAAGACCAAACTATAGAGAGGGACAAATGGAACCACACTTGGCAGTAGGGTTCATAGATGTAGAACAGTTAGAAGTGCACTACATCTCCACACAGCCGGGGAGGTCCTGCATGTGCAGAACTGCATCTGAGGAAGAAACAGCTCCACACAATGTGGATGGTCCACGCAGAACTTTCCCCAGAGTGCCCCCTGCAGGCAAATGTGGAAAGACTCCTGGGCCGCATCCCCACGACGTCGTTATCTCGAATTCAAAATGTTTTGAGTTCGGGCAGTTTAGACGGCACTTTGGCTTAATACGGTATTTCCGTGTTAAACGACGTTATCCTGATTTGAAATAATTCCTGATCTCAACAGGTCTCACTCCGGAACATGCCCTTGACACGTGTTTAATTTTTTACTGTGTGGACAGTATCGTTCTGGGATGAGATTCCGTGTTAAGGCTGTCCCGCCCCCAATAGCACTGTAACCAATGGCTGTACGTATTAGAAGCACGTCATGTTTAGGGTTTCCTTCATTGAAAAAATCCACCCTCAAACACCCACTATAAACCTCCAGTCCTTAAAGCTACACTGTATCAATGTAGGCACTTCACACCTTAAAAACAATGTTGCAGTTTTGCGCAATTTCAGCTCTTTGAAGGTTCTGAACTTTAAAACAGGGAAAGGAAAGCCCTGGAGCCTGTATTTTAAAAGCTGTGGGGCTTATCCAGCAGTACAAGGGGTAAACGGCAGGCGCCCCCCGCCCGCCATCCATCTGACACCTCTCTCCTCCTTCCCCACCAGACCGCCACCCTGCCTCGGTAGGGGATGTGCGGCCGGTGCCTTGCCTCAGCCGCCGCTCTACCGGAGCCCGATGTCAGCACCGGCGAAACGGCTGCTCCTTTCTCCACCACCGCCTCCGTCTCCTACCGCTGCTGGGGAAATGAAGCAACACCCCCCATCCTGCTGCGGGCGGGAGGTGCCTGCCATTCACCCCTCGTAGTGCTGGATAAGCCCCGCGCTGAATCAATCCCGCCTGCTCCTGCGAAGGCGGCAGCAGCAGCGGAGCATCTTTCTTCAGCTGGAGGAGGCCGATCAATCATGCACAAGAGCAGCAGCAAAGGCAAAGGGGGGGAGGAGGGCAGTGAGAGGGAGGAGTGGCGGGCGGCATCAGCAGTGGAGCCCCTTCTCTGAAGGGGTGTTCTGTTGTGAGGAGAAGAATGGGAGGTTTGTCAGCCGCTTTGAGCCCCCTTAAGGGTGAGAACCGGTTTGTCAGTCGCTTTGAGCCCCCTTAAGGGTGAGAAGGCTTGTCAGCCGCTTTGAGTCCCCTGAAGGGTGAGAACAGAAGGTTTGTCAGCCGCTTTGAGCCCCCTTCAGAGGCTACTTTGCCTCTGCCTGTGGTCACACCTAAGGTTTAATCCACTTTCAGTCAACTTTCAGAGTGAGAGAATATATCAGCAAAGTGGCAAGCTGTTTTCTTTTAGGGTAAAATTCACCTCTGGGAGAGATAATGTGGAAAGAAAATTACTGATCACTTTGCTCATGTTTTCTCGCTCTGAGGGTGGACTAAAGAAACAGCTTTTTCCTCCCCACGTTCAGGCAAAGTTATGGCTTTAATATGTTTAATATGAACACATTAAAACCAATGTGTTGTGACCCGCACTGAGACCCTTGTGTATAGAGTGGGATAAAAATATGAATGAATGACACCCCACCACAGCTACACTATGCCTCTTTAATGTTTAAAGCGCACATGTGCTTATTTTTATAGGAATGCTTGGTTATGATTGCTTCTTTTGGCAGTAAGGCACTCTGCGTATGCTCAGTGCAGCTTTCCTTTTTTGATGTACCATATACACCGGCTTCGGGAGGGCGGGAGACGTAAGATGCTCATGCAATGTCTCCCCCCCCAGGTACCCCTCCTTCCTCTCTCTCTTTGGGAAAGGGGGGGCTTCTTAGGAACCCCTCCCTCTCTCCTCTCTCTTTTTGGGAAAGGGGGGCTTCTCAGATACCCCTCCTTCCTTCCTTCCTTCCTCCCTCTCTCTTTTTGGGAAAGGGGGGCTTCTCTCACTTTAAAATCCCGTCTGTGCAAGGACGACACCACCCCCTTTGCTCGTCCCCCCCAAGACTCTTTTCCTTGGTGCCTTAGCAACGCCTCCCTTCCCCTCCCCACCCCCACCCAGCTGCTGCTGCCCCCTCTCCCCCCATCCTCATCTTCCTCATGCCCCCCCCGATTTGGCTTCCTCCGTTCCTTCCCGTTCCTGATCGGCGGCGGCTCCGTTCTTCCCCCCTTCTCTTTTTCCTTCCAGCTCCCCCCCAAGCAGCCAGTCAGTCAGTCCCTCACCCCATCCCCAGCTGCCCTCTCCCCCTCCCCTCTCTCTCTTTAGGGACTAATTTTCCCCTCTGCCGTCTGGGGACTGCCTAACACACCCACTGCCGCCCGTCTCTCTCGGCTCTCCTCCTCTTCTAGCCTCGCACCGAGGGAAGAGCAGCCAGCAGCGGAGCGGGGCAAAGCGGGCAGGGGATCCCCGGCGGAGCATGGATGATGCAAAGGGAAGGGAGGGTGGGATCCTGGGACGGAACACCAATCACAAGAGAGGGGGTGGGCAATGGCAGGAGGACAGGGCTGCCGTCTGGACTCCCAGGATTGATTCTGCGTTAAGGCTGCAGTCAGAATGCTCTCGGAACCGGATCAACTTGCAAGTCGTGTGGACAGCTTTGTTCCATTTCTTTTATTTCGAATTCTTTAAACTGAAATAACGCATGCCGTGAAGATGCGGCCTTAGTCAGGATAGAGAAGCTGATTTCTTTGTGCTAAATAACTCCCTAAGGAGGATAGTGTTATCTTCCCAGCAGGCTAAGTGCTAATAAACACCTCCTGTTTTGGTTTGCTGTATCTTGCTATGCCTTACTATTTGTGAATTCTTATTTGCTCATCCATTTTGCTTGTTTTCTAGATAACCGCTTGCTGACTCTAAATCTTCCCCACTGTCTACAGCTCATAGAATATAATTTGCGAATTGCCCAGCAATTTGTTGTTATAAATATTGAAACATTGCTTCAGTAAATTAAAGGCAACGGGATAACAATCACAAGTTTAATTGTTGGAGCAGTGTCAGTGTTTTGTTTTTAAACCAGATGTATTCAGCAGCACTGTGAATTCAAGGGAAAGTATTTCTGTTTTTAAACTGTTCTCTTTAAAGCTTCTCTCTCTCTTACTTGCTTTCATAATTCTTAAAAGATTTTTTTTATTATTATTATTATCTCATCAAAAGAAAGTTTTGCCATTTCTTACTCTGGTGTACTTTCTCCTCTCAGTTTAGGCTGAAATTAATGAGACAAAGGTGCACAGCAGTGAAAAATCATGTTCAACATTATCATATCACAAATGCAAATAGTGAGTGTGGATCTAGTCAGGACGAAAATAGCGCCATTATGGTACTGCTATGGTGGAGCTGTCGCATGTATCATAGGTAACCCCACCATAGCTCTGCTTTTTTGCCTCTAAAAAGCACTGTTCACTGTTGCTGGAAACCCCAGCACTGGTAGTCAGTTTTCTCATTTTTGTGCTTTTTAGGGGCACTCTTACCTTTCTGGATGGAGCAGCAATCAGAGCTCCATCCAGCACGCATGCATGGAGGCTGAAACAGTCAACCATGCATGCATAGAGGTAGTCACAGGTACATCTAGGAATTTGACAGCAACCAAATTGCCTGGATTGTGCATCACTAGAACTTGCGAAGACAGTGCTGAGGCCAGTGCCGTCTAGATAGGAAGCAATAACAGCAGAAAAGCAGTACCCCTACATAATTGCTTTCTGCTGCTTTCATGGGCTATTGTCTGGAGGCAGCCTTAGTATAGGTAGAAGCTGCCCAAGCAGAAGTCATCAAACAAATGTTAATGAAAAATAAAATTACCTCATTTGGAAAAGGGGAAGAAAAAGAATATAATTTTCACATCTCCAGTTTGAAGATCCATAAGAGTTAGTTTTGTGGTGGACATCTATGTAATATGTCTATTTCTGGTTCCATAACAAGGTTAACAGGTGTAAGAAATCATTTGTGAATTATGTTAGAAACAATTTCCAGACAAATTAATTATTTGGCTACTGTCGGCATTTGAATCTGACTTCTAATGCCTTCTTAATCAAGAAGACTTTAAGTGGAGTTCAGATGGATGCTTTGTTAGTGCAGTTTTGACAACCATCTTCTTAAGCTTGTAATAAACATTCTGGAAAACCATCTTTTTAGGTATCATTTGTAGCCGTTTTGGGGCTGTTATGCCGTGTTCCAGGTTTCTTCTTATGGTTTGTAGGACACATTCTGGGCTTCCAGAATGCTGATCAGTTAATGCTGATCAAGGACGCCTTGCCTTCCACTGGTTCCATCTGTGTTAGTTGGTACTACCAAAGGGATCAGAGTCTTGGGGCCTGTTTGCAATTGGCTTTATTCTGGAATATATTCTAAAATTGAGGCCTGCTGTCTACATGCTAGTACAGGCTACCCAGGTGAGGTCTGTCAGAGTCTGTATTAGCATGTGAACAACAGACTTCTGTCTTGAAATATATTCCAAACTACGGTCAAGTGCAAACAGACCCTTGATCCAGAACATCAGAGGTGTGCAGAAAGCTGTCTCCTGTGTTTGGGACTATGAGCTTCACAGCCTTGGTGTGAGTTAATCCAGATCTGTGCTGTCACCGCAAACATTGCTGCTCACACTTTCCTGTGATCCAGATCAGTGGGCCAGTCTATTCTGGTTCCACTGATCCCGGTTTAAAGTGAGGTAAGTGCAGTAAGCGCCATGGTCACAGAGTGCAGAATATTATTGTAGCCTTGCTGGTCTCTTCTATGTTCTTTTGGAAAAGTCCTATCAGAATTCTTTCTTGACATAACTTGATTGCACAGTGCACCCAAAGATCCTTCCCATGTGTTTATGCCCTTTCTTAAACACTTGCAAATTCAAGTTCTGAATTGACTAACTATTACTGGTGTTAGCTGCCTCTGAGGGTGCGTCTGTATGCCAAAAATACTCTGGATTTAGGCTTGTTTTGCCTCGGAGCATCTCCATGCACAGCTTTACTCCGGGCTACATCAGGTGTAAAGGAGGAAAATCCGCAGCAGAACACACACACCCTCCCGTTTAAACAAGACTTCATCTGACTTAGGGGGAAACTGTGGATTTTCCTGGGATCATGGAGACCCTTTCTCCACATCTTCTCCCATATTCCACTGAATTTTTAGGCATTTTTGATCCCTGCAGAAGAACTGGCTGTCAGAATCAGCTGCCTGCATTCAGCTCTTTCAGTTCACAGAGCTCTGAACTGTCTCATTGTTTCACTTGGGGGGGGGGGGGGAGAGAGATTCTGTGCTTGCTAACAGGAAAAGGTGATACTAATTATCATTATTATTACCATGGAGATCGTTTCTCAGCAAGCAAATCTCTCTCTCCCCCTCCTAATAATGCAGCCTCCAAACTGAAACAAAGTTTCACTTCACAGGTCTGCTTGTGCGCTAATCAGCTGCCATTACATGAATGCAGGCAGCTGAATTTGACAGCTGAAGGGAGCCTGCTTTTAGTTATGCTTGTAACTATGTTGCAAGCATTATTTATTTATTTATATTTCTATCCCGCCCTATACTCGAAGGTCTGCTTGACAGTTCATCTCCTCAGCGCAAACTTGTTGCCTTCCCAGCAATGTAAATGGAGGTAACATTACTGGCAGAGCAAGCGAGCGAGGGTATTTTCCCATTCATCCCCTCCGGGAGTGTCTGCATGACACTTATTTCACATGCAAAGCACTTGTGAAGTGGGGTTTTTTTTTAAACACGTATTGACTCCCATGTGCGACATATTAGGGTTTTGTATGCGGATGCTCCCAAGGCAGACACGGAATCCTTTCAGATTATTTTTAGAATCCAGATGGGCCCTTTATCATACCTTAGTAGCTTTTGTATATGTCTCAATGGCTTTTGATACCACTGATCACCATAGTCTTATGGAATAACTATGGAGTTTGGTACTTGGAGACACCGCACTAGGATGGTTCTGCTCCTGGTTGTGGAAGATTTTCTTTGTTTTAGTCCTCACAAAACAATGCATTTCTCTGTCATCCCCCCTCCCATTTTTTCTCCCATACTTTACCTGGTTTGGAAATTGAGAGAAAGAAGACAGATAATAGGTTTTATATAATTCTATCTTTCAAGTGGGAGAGATTTTCTTTGAGTACTTTTTCTGCTAGTGTGAAAGACTTCAGCATGAGCTTCAATTAAAAAATCAGCATCTTCATCTATTTTTATTAGTATTTGGCTGGGTGAATCACTGGTCTGGCATGGTATAAGCTTAGCAAGAGAAGTGCTAATGTGCTGTGAGAAATTAATTAGTAACCCCAAAGTATCCACCCACAGCAGTATAGAGCTGAATCATTCTGAGCAGAGCAGCTGTGAGTCAAATATGATTGACCTCTAATCATAGCCAGTGTAGGGAAGGAGCAGATTTACATATCTTCAGGAATGATTGTCTTATGAGTATCATGTGAGTCACTACTTTGAATATACCTCCTTCTCAGCAGGAGATATGGTCAGAGACCAGCAATTTGGACCAAACTGTAATATAATGTAAATTGGGTCTTTGAATTTAATGTGTACCTATTTTTTCAAATGTAAATACAGTAATCTACCAGAGTATGTGCTAGTAACTACTGGTATTATTGCATGCATTGAGAAGGGGGGAAATTAATCTTCTGAAGCCGTTTGCATTGGAATAACAAACATCTGTGGGTAAGATATTGCCAAATACAGAAGAGATCATAGCTCAGTTGCAACATTTATACTTTACATGAAGAATGTAATAGTTTAAACTCTAGTTAATAAAGAACCAGGCAGTAACAGTTTGTTAGAAAGGCATTTACTTGAGGTAGTAGAGAGCTGCTGTGGATCAGAGTGAACCATCCAGGACATGATGACCAATTACTTTAACCTGGTATGTTTCCTGTCTTCCTATTTTGGTAAATAGAAGATCTTATATAGAGCAAGTATCTTTGTAATACACTCAGCCACTCTGATTCTCCCTTGATGTGAGCATTTCTATTTACTGTAGTTTTCCATTTTTCTGATCCAAAACATAATGGTTAATGTGCAGTCTTGGAACAAGAAGATATCTTAATCTTTGCTTCAAAGCCAAATTAATAGTCTTCTCCTGACCCCATTGACCATAGCTTTCTACTTAGAAGACACAGGCATTGTGATTTCTGCTGTTAAGGGAAGTGTTGAGGTGACTGATCTTTGAAAATGAGTTTTTTTGGGTGGCGGTGGTGATGGTTTTATTTTCCTCTGCAGCTCTTTTGATAATCTTCTCTCTGTCTCCCTACAGGAGGCAGTATCATGCTTCCCCGAGGAAGAGCAATTGGCTCAGATTCAGAATGCCATCCAGGAACTACCACCATCTCATTACAGGTAAAAGAAAAATAGAACTTATTAAGATGCCTCCAGGAGTGGGCAAAAACACACAGTGTTGTAGGCAGTATATTGGGATTGCCACACATTTTTAGCAATCCCAATGCAGTCCTAGTTTAGCTGAGCAAAATCCTGCTAGATCACTATTATGGAAAACCCAGCAATGGTGATGAGGTGTCCATAGTAGTGATTACTTACCTCTCTCTGGTATTTCTTTGTGGGATACTTTTTCTTGCAAAATGCCTCTGTGGGAATCACATGAAAAGCAACCAAGGGAAGTGGACATAGGATATTTAACAAGAGGAAGGAAACCCCAAATAGAGGTAAGATCCCAGTATTGTGCCAGGATTGCACTTGTGCTGAGAGGCAAATCTGGGTTCTGAAGAAGATCTCAGAATTTCCTCTCTTTGCCTGGAGGCACGCTTAGACTGAGGGTTACACCTGCCATGTAACATTAAATCTCTCAACAGATGGCAGCAGCTGTCCTGCCTTGCTTAGTGGAGTAGGACCTGGTTTGAAACTACAAGTCTATTGGTTAGAATGATAAGTCAAAAATGCACCTAAAAAGGTACCAGTGGCAAACCATTTACATATAATTACTGAACAAACTACATTGATGTTTTCATGTTTTCACCAGGATTCTTGATCTTACTTTAACATTATTTAATATTAACAGCATGACTTTGCTTAGGCAAGTGCAGTTCTCCTATGCAGAATATTCTTGGCTGTCCATATAATAAAGGATGGTGGTGTGTTTTAAAGATGCTCAGGTTTTAATGGTTTCTTGTTCCTGAGATCTCCAAGACATCTTGAAAAATATAGACATAATGTTATTTTGATCGTTAATAAGAAGCTTTTCTATGATAGATTTCTTGAATCCTTGCCAATGTTTTCCATATAGTTCTGAGGCTTATAACCCTACCAGCTGGTTATTAGCCACAGAAGAGTGCTAAATAGTACACAACAGATGAATCCTATCAAAATGAAATGCAGGGATTGAGAGAGATGGGGAGTAGCTGAGACCACTAGGGCTCCAGTGATGAGGACCTGAAAAAAAGATGGCAAAGAATTTGACTATTAGCATGGAAAACAAGATTTTGTGTCCAAGTAAGAAGAAGCAACCAACTTGGGGGAGGGCGTTCCCAATAACATTAATATTATATAAGATGACTGGTGAACAGCAGAAGTACCCGACTAGATACCAAAACTGCATCTGCACTGGCTGCTGGCCTACTCTGGCTGCTCCCATTCGCCTTGCCTGCACTCTTGGGAAGCCATACCTCCTGGTAGAATACTACACCTGCATGGATTGAGGTCTTGGAGCACTCTGGGGTATGGAAATGGTATCTGCTTTGAAGTGGTCTCTGATGTGTGTCTTGGTGGTGGACAAGACCAGCTGCTTTGTTTGCAGACAGCAATGAGTAGCTGATCTGGTCTATGGGTTGTGAGGGGCTCACCACTGTTTAGCTTGGCTCCTGGAAGCAAGCCATTACTGGGCACTCAGATAAAACAGTCACTGCTGGCAACTGCGGAGTCTGAAGCTGGGATGGGTCATCCATAATGTGGATGACGTTTGGTACAGGCCACGCAGCCACCCTCTGGCCACCCTTCCAATGGATTGCTCAGTCCAACCCAAGGCAGACTCAGGGAGGTGCGGGTTGCTGCATATTTGGATCCTGCCCAAGAGAACAGAAAAGACCAAGGGACTGCCACACAGCAGATGGGTGCATGAAATTAAAAAAAAAGCTTGCTATTAGCTTTGGGAAATAACTACTTAGGAAAAGATGTTGTGGAAGAAGCTTTGGTAAACCTTCATCCAGCATTGGATTGAAAAAGTACAGGAGTTCTGAGCATCTAACTTGAAAGACAGTTATTAGAATAAAACCTAATTACATTTAGGCCCAGTTCCCATTACAAGCTTAAAATGGTTTCGAAACGGTTTTGATCCTCGCAGTCCCCACATCAGGTTGGCTTAACACGCTTTCCGCGTGTTAAATCGCCCCAAAGCATTGTAAATGTTAACACTCATTTCAACAGGTCTCGCTCCGGTTTGTGCATTTGAAACGTTTTACATTTCTCACTGTGGGAACAGTACCGTTTTAAGAGATGAGAATGTGTGTTTAGGGTTTCCCTCCCTCAATAGCTTGCTTCCAAAGATAGTGATTTCACTGTGAAAATCCACCCCACCCGTACAGCAGTGGTGACTGTAGCAATCCACTTCACACCTGATAACAATGTTGCAATTCTGTGCAATTCTGGCTCTTAGTTCTGACCTTTAGAAAGGGAAAAGGAAGGAAAGCAGCTGCAGGTTCTGGGAGATGTGTGAATGTTTAAGGCTGTGGCTGTGGAGGTGAGCGAGCGAAGGGGAAAGGGAAACTGTCCCCTTTTCTGTTTGGGAAATGGAGGGAGCGCCCTGCCGAGCAGCGGTCCCTCTCCGTCTCCCGAGGACCATTTACCTCCATATCAAGGTGAACTGGGGGGTTGGGGGGGAGGAGCCACACCAGCCAGAAAAGAGGGACCTCAAGGGCGTCCGCAGCAACCCAAAGTACGACGGGAAATGGAGCAGGGCAATGGACTTTGAGGCATCAGGAGGAAGAGAGAGAAGGCGGTGCACGGAGTGAGGCGCTAAGGAGACGCACAGACAGCAGGGTGGCCGCCCGCCCGGCTGATCTTCTCATGTCCATCTCCTGCTCCTCTCAGGCCTCAGCGCTCTGGAGAGGGACGACCAAAGGAGTCCCGCTGGAGCAAGACAAAGGGAGAGCGCCTGCGCCCCCGTGCTGCCCTCCCAAACCATCGCCCTGGCTGCTGGATTAGTGTGTTGTCTGCCTCGGCTCTGTTGGTTGTACTTTTAAATTTAAAAGAGCAACTTTTAAGAGACATGGTCTGATTAGCTGTACTGCAAACAAGGCTAAGGAGCAGTCGGCAATGTCATCCCCGAAAGTGCTAAACCAACATAAGAACATAAGAACATAAGAGAAGCCTTGCTGGATCAGGCCACAGCCCATCTAGTCCAGCATCCTGTCGCACACAGTGGCCCACCAAATGCTCATGGGCATCTCAAGCAGAGACAAGGACAAACCTTCTCCTGCTCTCGAGTCCCAGCAGATGGCCCTAGAAGTGCCCCATTTCCTCCCCCCCGCCATGCTACCGACAGAGATCCATGGAGTAGCATGTTTAGCTAAATAATATATTTTGGGAAGGGGAAACTTTAGTCCCCTCTTGAGTCACATACACCACTTATGATCCTCAGAATCCGGATCAACCGCGATTAAGTTGAAAGTAATGGGATCAGGCAAATTCGTGTTAGCATCTGGTTCTATTATTTCAGTTTAGGAAAACCGTTTTAAGCTTGTAATGGGAACCGGGCCATAGAATGCTGAGGATGTTTTGTTTCTGCAGGACTCTGGAATACCTGATCAAGCATCTGACTCACCTTGCATCTTTTAGCGGCATGACCAACATGCACACGAGGAATCTGGCTTTAGTCTGGGCACCTAATCTCCTCAGGTACAGTAGACGTTCTTATCATTTCACTTGGCAGTGGCAAAGACGTTAAGGACATGAATGAGAATTTGTAAATAAGGTAGATTTAAGAACAGACTGGAATGATTCAGGTAACTCCAATCTGTCCTAGGACAGCTGTCCTAATTGCATACCAGAGGCCAAAGTGTGAATTCAGCCAAGCTGTTGCTAGGAATGTACAATTAGCAAGTTCTGACAAGTTTGTTTCAGTTTGCATTGAAACAAACCTTGCTATGAGTCAAATCAGTTTATGTGTCCCACCAGACTGGCTGGTCAGTTTGGGTTCATTTCAGTTTAGGTTGCAAAACACTTGGGCCCTTTCTGCACTTATTCTGGAATATATTTCAGTATAGCGGTCTGCTGGCCACAAGCTAATGCAAACTACAGCAGGCCTCACTTGGGGACTTCCATAGTCCGCATTACCATGCAGATAGTAGGTCCATATTCTGAGATATATTCTGGAATAAGGTCAGGTGCAGAAAGGTCCATTTTCTCCCTTTTGGCCTGAACTGTGCTGCTGCCTTCCTGCCACCCTGTGCCAATGAGGCCTGCCCTGCCACTGCGTTAGCAGTTCTGAAGTGTTATCAAGACACTGAATGCAATTAGTCATGCCTCACATTAGATATCCAAACAGACATGTGTGTAGCATGGCCAGCTGCATTCCAACAAAAGGATCAGCATACAAGTTGGGGGCATCCAAATGTGGTCTCCCCCCCATGCCAACTCCATGGAAAGAAGAGTCCTTGGAGTAGTCCCTTGAGACAGGAGGGTGGGAAGCTGGCATGTGTTGTGTGTTGGCATTTGCCCACCCTGTCTCCTTTTTGACCTTCGGTCAGCTATTTACTGCTATGTAGGAATTAAAATAACAAGGCATACTGGATAGCCTGAATTAAACATTCTCACTTTTTGCAACTACAAAAAAGGGTAGAAATGCAAGTGTTTTTAATGAATGCCCATTCTACAACTTCCGTACCATGTACTGTCCTTTTGTCTAATTCTCTCTATACATGGTTATCCCATGTGAGCAAGACCCTGTCAGAGTTTTATCTAACACCCTAGCTATTAACTTTACAAAGGATTTGTTACCCAGAGATAATGTCTTCAGTAACACTTTGGTATGTCGAGATAAAGAAACAGTTAGTCTGCTGCTACTCTGTATTGCGTGGGGGGGGGGGTTTGAGTGGAAAGTGAGAGGGGTTTGTCTGTGCCAGTAAGGCGATGGAGAATGAGAAGCAGACTTTTAAGGAAGCGCAGAGCCACAGAATTCATCAAGAAGAGTTGTGATGTTCTTGTTTGATGTTTTCCTGACTGTTCCTCTCTTGATGTTGTTGTTATGTGATGGTTCTACAAAGAGATAAGCTAAATCCTGTGGATCAGCTTAAGCCACAGCAGTTCCAGCTGTAACTGGCAGTGCCAAGAGCAGAGCTTGAGAATTAGGTTGCTTTGCTAGGAAGATTCAAGGGACACTTGTTGAGGCTGGTACTGGTCTCCTTAGCTCTTGCCATACTCCACCGACTGCAGCCTGGGAGGGCGGCGGGTATCTCAAAATGATAAAAGTGCTTGCTTGATATTCTGTGGGCCTTCTGAACAGATCCTAACTGATAAAGTGAATCTATACATTTCTGCCTTCCATCAACAAGTTTAAAAACATTCCAGATAAGCTTTTGAGCAGGATGCTTTTTGAACTAATTGGAAATAATTCTGGCAGTGGTTTCTTTTATGACAGCAGCGCTGTCTTTCTTTGGGGGCTTTATTGTGTTTTGTGCTGCTTTATTTCTTTGGCAAGCTTTGAATAATGGCTGTAATTTATTTGCATGTAATCTATACTAGTATTTGATTCTTCTTCTACAGAGCTAAAATTGCCTCTCTGCTTTCCATTTATCCACACAGTGACTCTGTGGGAGAGGCTGAGGGGCAGAATACCTGTTGCATTAAATCTATCTTTGCTTCTAAGGTCAAATCCTTAAAAATGAAAATAGAGTTACTACAGAGGACTATTCACACTTCAGTTGGTAGTCAGCAATTAGTGAACTTCTCGTAGAGAGCTGCACTTTGAGGAGACTGTTACAACCTCCAAGTGCCTCCCTAGATGTTCACTAATTGTTGATTAGGTGCGGATCACTAAATCATGCTCCATACCTTTACCAACGTTGACCAAAAGCTTACCTGGAGCATTTAGCAGTGCAACCATTCACTCTTCTGGTTCCCTGTGGACAGTGGGCAGGAGAAGTGGCATCTGCAGAGGCACTGTTGCGGTGGCAGCTGTGATCGATCACTGACCTCTGACGTGACCAGTCCTCCGATCCCCGGAGTGGTGTCCAGTCATAGAGTTGTGAGAGGGTTGTTCAGTCATGGGCACTGATGTGATCGGCCGCAATATGTTTCTGTGCCTGAACATGCCCCTCTCACAACGGCTGTCGAGCATGTCCCATAACAGCCAATCGCAGCAGCGAGGAGGTAGAACTTCTGGCTTGGGATGCAGCATCCCTGGCTGGTAAATGAGAAGACCATTCACACTTCTGGCCAGTAATGAATGCTTTGGGGAAACTTTCCTCATGACAAATGTGAATGATTCACTTTTACCAGAAGTTTACTAGTCCTGGTTCATGGCAGCCTAATCAGATAAGTGAGAAAAGGCCCCAGGACTGGAGAACTATATGTTGATGATCAGATGCATCAATCATGGAGGGGAATTCAATACCTCCTCCACTGATTGGTCTTAAGGATAATTCCTTTTTGTACCTAATATTTCTTACAATAAAAACTATATTTCTGTAATAATCAGTTTGCTTCATTGCAAAAAAGTCTGCATTTTAAATCCAAAGACATCTTACATTGCATTTTGTTTTTGGATGAAAGTCAGTGCCTAGCTCAGGTGTATCTGCTCGGCTTATTGATGGAGTAGACATATGAGCTAGTTTGTCATTTTAATTGAGGGGGAGTTGCAAGATTGCTGTACTACAGCTCTCATATTTTCTTGCAGTATCCATGTTGGCTTGAACGGATGAGAACAGTACTTTAGGGCAATGTATAGAGCTAAGCATTAACCATTATTGTCGTAGTCACTGAATCATAGGTGACTTTCTAGATAGGGTTGGGAATATTTAAAGAAGAAAGCAAACAATCATCATAAGATCTGTTGCAGGCTGGTAAACTGCTAAAAGCTTTGCCTTCGATTTTGTGATGAGGGAGATCAGACATTTTGAGTTTCTTCAGCACCACATTTAGAAACCAAGATGTTGTGCTACATTATGAGCTTAGGGTTTTTTTTGGGGGGGGGTTAGTGGTGTTCTTGTTGTTCAGTTGGGTGTTATGGATTTTCATCTGTGGAACTTTCTGCATTTACCAGTGTTTTGAAATAGTTCAAGGCCTGGGTCTCTCTTTTCAACACTCTGGGGCAGAACAGAGAGGCACTGCCATCTTCTAGACTGCTCCATCTGCACTAGATGGAATGTATACCAAACAGCTCAAAATGACAGCCTAATCTAGTATAGCAGTAAACCTTTATATAAAAAAAAACTGCCTTGAATAAGCTCATGAGTAAACCAACTCAGGGAGGTGGGCAAAAGAGTGCATGCCTCCATGGGCCAATTTAGCAGTGGCAACCATTTCAACAGTGTACAAAACTGCAATGCCAAAATGGGTCTCCTGTGGAGTCCAAGGTCATGGACTTTAGTGCCTAGCCATTGGAGAACATAGAAGCTGACTTCAAAGATCACATGATCTTTGGGCTGTCACAGTGATTCTCCTAGAACAGGCATCCAATTGTTGATGACTTGTTCCAGGACAGTAGGAGCAGTACTGCTGCAGGAACCACTCAATTCTGCCTGAAGTTCATACTTGCTGGGCAGGACAAGGAAAGCTAAGTGTGAAAAGGCCCTGTATTATTTGGCCTATGACCATTTGATGAAATATGGAGATGCACAATCTTCTCTCCATCTTCTCATTAGGTTAGGTGGAAACACATGGGCTGTTCACCTTACCTGTTGGAGCGGTTCTTTCTGCTTGCTGGTGAAGCCCATTTACATTTTGCTGTTGCCACAACCACCCCAGAGTGGGGTATCCCATCCCTGGAGCAATCCAACTATGAACTACTAAAAAGCAGCCCACAGCCTGTCCAGAAGCAGCTAGATTGCCCCCGGGGACTTGATTTCATTCCTTCTTTCAGGTGCAACACAGTGAGTGGGTGTGGCTGCACAACTGCTGCTGCATAGTCATGCACAGCTGCTAGATTGCTGTGGAAATGTCTGACTGTATACTGGATGTTGGTTCGAACTTCACCATGACAATCTGGTTGGTCCATTCGCACTGCACATGTTGCTGATCAAATATGGAGCTAGTCCAGCACACACAGTACAGATGGCCACCACCACACTACTACCTTATACCAAACCCATCAGGTAAATGTGAAAAGACTCAAAGTGACTCATCCAAAGTCACCCAGTGACTTTTCATAGCCAAGTGGGGATTCATACCTAGAGCTTCAAAGCCCTAAACCAACACTGTAGGCATCACACAACTCTGGGTAGCTCATCAAGGTAGCCTATCCATTGCCTAGCATACCTCCCATGAACTTTTAACATGTGGAGTCTGAGACCAGATCTGACTTCTGCTCTGCGCACATATAACAGGATACACTTTTCTGGGAAAGAACTCAGGTCCTGTTCACACCTTCACTTGTGAAGATCTGGCATGATTTGGGCATTCACATTGTGAACACCCAATTCATCAACAATTTTCCTGGCACTTCACTAAGTGCAAATGCTACTATATCAGCAGCATTTGCTTCACCACGGCAACAGCCATGTGTGCTGGCCATTGTCATGGCAACCGGACAACATTTCATGCAGCTGCAGCTGCGCTGCCTCACCCCACATACCCTTCATCTGGAAGCACTGCATGTACCCAGATGCGGCTAATAGGTGCCCCACAGCTATTGCCAAGAGGACAATTTGGCAAGCATATGCTCTGTGTAGGAGCATATCTGGACTGGCCTTTTTGCCCAAGTTTAAAAAGTCCTTTAGTCTGACAGTTTTCCCTTCTTGTACTTGCTTTATTGAACTTACAGCAGCAGCATTGTTTCTAGGAAATATTTCAGATGGTGTTTCACTGGTCAACATGATCAGCCCTCAGGTACTCAGTCACTTGTAAGTGGATGAATCTTACTGCCTCACTGGAATTCAGACGTTGTGTTTAGGGGGAAAGTAGTAGAAACTGGAGAAGAACAGCAGTCTTAGGATTTGAAACTTTTTGCAAAAAAGAAAACTAACAGGAATACAGCTAATAAGCTTTCAAGAAAGTAAGGAGTACAAATTATTACATTTTATAGAACTCTAGGTTTGAGAACGCACACTAAACATGACAGATTTGCAGCTGTAGTCAGTACATTTTCAAAGGAATGGGTTGATAATGGTTATTGGATTTACAGAGATTTTAAACATTGGTGCAATTTTTATTATTTATTTATAACATTATTTATAACATTTACAGCAAGGCATAGCCCTTATAAAGCATTACTATGTTAGCCATGTTCACAGTATCCTACTCTTTTTCTTAGGTCCAAGAGATACAGAATGTTCTATGTCCCCTGATCATGTGGCTTTGGGGGGGGGGGGGGGCGTGGGATTGGTCCCTTAAATCCTTTCCCCAAAGTTGTTTTCTGTTTCTGCATAAGTGGGTTTTCTTCAAACATGATAATATCTGCCTGTTTTTTCCCATTGGTCATACTTTAGCTGCAGTTTTTTCAGCATTTTCTCCCAAAATGAACAATTCCTTCCACAAGAAAACTGTTCAGTTTGTGGTATACCAGTGTGTCAAGTTCTGTTTACCTGAAATACTTAGAAAAGGTGGGCAAATTATGGAGGGATATAATTGTGGGCTAATTGGACATATTATGAATGCTACCCCCTCCAGTTTGTGGACGGTTTGTGGGTACCAGGAAGATTATTGTACCATCAGGCATCATGTTGGGCACCTCTGGCCTCAATATTGCTGGAAGTTATTAAATAAACAAGTTGAGATATTAAGTGCATAACTTAGAGCCCCCTTTCTATAGGTTGACTTTCAAGTTGTTCACTTTTAACTTCCTCTGTTCAAATCCTCTCTCTGTCATTGGTGTTCACTGGATCTTCTCAACTGTGTGTAAAATAGCCTTGCTGCCTTGGGAATACCTTGGAAAAGAAAAAGGCTAGGGGACTAAATCCTGACAGAAAATTCAGAATGGAGCCCCTAAGGTAGTTGGATGAGCCATAGGTCATCTCTTCAGCAGTCTCCAACGCCAACCAAGTGTCAAATGTTTGTACTCCTTTGGATCACAGCAACAAGACTGAGAAGGAAGATTCTTATGCCAAGAAAATGTAGAATTTCCATACCTTCATGCCCAGGCTTTTTCTATTGTCTTTTAAGGAAGAAGGGTGCTTGGCCTTTGACCTTTGCTTTAACTTGCATGGAGAATAATTTTCCTGCAGGTCGACACAGAAGTTTAACAAAAATGATCCTTTGGATTTGAAGTGTTAATGCTTTTCCTAGACTTCCATAAACAAACCATTGTATATAAGCCATATTTCTTTTTTTCTAAAGAAGCCAGATTTTGAAAATTGGGGAGAGAGTATCAAAGAAATAAAAATTCTAGAACTAGAGGCAGTGTATATTTTATCCAAGTGGGAGATAAAAATATCTTCTCAAGTTTGTTGGTAAGGAGACTGAAGAAACAGCATATATTTCACTCATATTCCTGACCACCATTGGCTCAACTATGTGGTGTTTCATTGCTTTTTAACTGGTTCCTTTCCTGTCGTTCAGGTCTAAAGAGATAGAGGCTGTGGGTTGCAATGGAGATGCAGCTTTCTTAGAGGTGCGAGTCCAGCAGTTGGTTATTGAGTTTATATTGAACCACGTGGACGAAATCTTCAGCGATGTTTCTAGCAGACCAAAGGAGAATGAAGGTGAGGCCTTCTGGATTATTTTTTTCATCCCACTAGTGATGGTTTCCAGATCTACAAATGGCATACAAATGTCATTAATAGAATAGCCACCCTGAGTATAATACAGGGTTGTTTGTTTTTTACTGCATGGCTTTACTTTTTACATAGTTAATAAAATATGACTTAATTGTTTAATGAACTTCCAGAAACTTTTAGAAATGTCATTTCACCTCTGAGGTGACATTGCCTTACAGTGTTGACTCGAGACCCCTCTACAATGCTTAAAGATAGTCTGAGCCATCTCTGTTCAATACTATTGTCTTTCTTGGTTAACAAAGGCTATGATCAGAAATAGAAAAACAAAACAAAAAAAAACCCAACTCTGAGGCACCCAAAAGAAGACTTTGAGATAGGATTGTTCTCACACTAGTCTGCCCCTCCCTCCTTTTTCTAAACAGTCTATGCTAGAAAAGGTGGATTAGAGAATGCTTGGGAACATGAAGACCACACACTGTCTCCCTGAGGTGCCCTTTTGTTATATATGAACACAGCCTCAGTCTTATTGACTTGGGCTGTATCAAGTAGAGATAACTGATCTTTAATTAACACATCTCCTTTTGCCAATATTATATGTCTTCCCATAATTCCTTTTATTTCTGATTCTATTGCTCTCCAAAAATCCTGTACTTTACTACACCCCCAAAATAAATGCATATAAATATCTTTATCATTACATCCATGCCAGCACTTAGAACTTATGCTAATCCTCATCTTGGCCATTTGTGCTGGTGTACAATTTATGTATAATTTTAAAATTCAACTCTTTAGTTCTGTTACTCCTCACTTTGGCTATTTCTTGAGCAACCCCAACTAAATCCATTTTAATCACTTCTATTTCCTCTCTCCACCTCATTAATAATTTTTTAATGACATCTGACTCTTCCATTTCTCTCATAAGCACTTTACATATTTTACCACTAATTCCTCAACTTTATTATCTGTTCTAAGGGTTTGGAAGTTGATTCTATCAACAGCTGATGTACTTATCAGTGGCATTTTTAAGGGATAGGGACCATGATGGAACTAGGCAAGTCCTATTTAAAATCCACAGAACTTAGCTGGCAATACAGAGTTTTCAACTAACAATGGCAAAGTCATCACTAAGTAGGAAGCACAATGGCAATTTTCAGATCGTGTTCTATGAAATAATTGGAAAGGAAAAAGAGAGTTCATTCATCTCAAAACCCAGAATTGCAGCAGAAGGCCAGTCCAGCAGGGATCCTCAGGCCTCATCTTCAGAAGATGCATGCCAAAGCACTATGGAGCCTGGCTGGTAACCAGAAACCTGCAGGAGTGGCTGATGAGGCAGTGGATCAAATTGCTGGGAAAAGAGCAAATTCAGCCAGCAAGCACATTTCTAAACATTGTTTTTACTGGAAAAGTTCAGACATTAAAGAGACCTGCTGAGGACCATCTATTCTCTCTGTGCCACCAGAGCCCTCTACCCTCAAATAAGGCTGAAATCTGCAATTTATCCTCCCTCTTCATTTCCAGAGAATAAGCCCATTGTGAAGAGCCTGACTCTGCCTGCTGCTTCTCTACCGATGAAGCTGGTGAGCTTGGAAGAAGCTCAAGCCAGAAATCTCTCAGCCTGCCATCCTGCCCGCAAAGAACGGAGGGAAAACAGCTTGCCAGAAATTGTTCCGGTCACAGGTTCCTTCTTCCACACTGTTCTTGACCTACCCGACAGCAAGTAAGTGGCCTCATGTACAACATTCAGAATTGTATTATTTGGGACCACAACTGCTGTCATCCTTTGGCCACTTTGACCAAGGAGGGAAGAAGTTGTAGTTCAAAAAGAATACATTTCCAAACTCTCATGGTATCTTCATGTCTGCAAATACAAAGTAGAAAAAGCTTTATTGTTCATTTATCTGTTGGTTAAGATTTAATATTCCACCCTTTCTGTAATAAAAATCTGGGGTCACACTGTGTGTTAATAAAACAATAAGCACGGTTTACAGTAGTTACTTGTTATCTCTGAAGACTAGATTCCAAGAAGGTTTTGTGGATCCAATACTTCAAGATAACAAGGGACCCATTGAATGGTTGGTTTCCTCCCTTCAGTACTTCTTGCACTGAAAATAGACTGTTCAGCAGCATCAGACTCACATGGGTTTGTTCTCTTTCTTTACCATAAATAGTGAGCAGCCACAAAATCAAGATAAAAATACAAATCAGACAGGGTGAAGAGCTGCAGGAATCCAGATTATCTACTTTAAGACCAGCAGAAGTAGAGTTGCATTTCTTCAAGAATTCCTTGAAAGTACTCAAGGTGGTAGATACCCTAATTTTAGAGGGAAACGAGTCCTGGGCAGCCAGTAATTAGAATAAATATCGTTTAGCAGACACAGCCTATTCCGCTGCCAACTCTCTGGCTGTGTTCACACAGTTGTTGTTTTTTAAATAAGTGTCTCTGAGGCAGCACACTGGTGGAGTTGTTCCCCTCCTCCATGTCACAAGCATTCTGGGCTAGAAAAGATGAGTCAGCCATGGGAGGAGAACTTAAGTGCCACGTGGTCCTGCCTCTTATGCCCTTCTGGATTGCTTCTTCTTTTACTACATGCCAATTAAGTCTCCAGGTCCACTCCTTGGCCTGGAGTAGTATATGAAGGAGGAGATACTACTCAAGCGGCAACATTGAGCAGTATGCAGTCATAAGAAATAAGCCAATCATAAGCCAACGGCCACCTTTTCTCCTTTGTTACCTACTCTGTACTGAAGGACTTGCCCTCTTCCACACAGGGAGAAAAGGAAGAAATATAAAGCATGACTATCTTCACATTATGATGAGCACCAGAAATAGAGCCTGTGGCTACTGCTTCTAGCTGATTGCTTATTAGGACTGGCAGTGATGCTTCAGGGACTGTGCTTTAAAAACAAAACAAAACAGCCTACAGTTATAATCACTTAACCTCAAAAAAGGATATAGCATAATTTCAAAAAAGAGAAGCTTATAACATCTAGAGGCATATCTTGTGAGGAAAGGTTACGAAGGATGAAAACGGGGGCGTAATAAAGGCCTACAAAATGACACATGGCATGAAAAAAGTAAACTTGGGAAACTTCTGTCCCATTCTCTGTCTTTGAGAATCAGAGATCATCCAATGAAGTTGTTCAAGAAAATGAAAGGAAGTATTTCTTCACATAGGGGATTTGTTAGCATAAAATGGGAAGCTCCTCAGCTTGGGTGTTTCAAAGAGGATAGGTGTATTGACACTTGTTAGTCCTGATGGCTGAGTCTTGGAGGCTCTGTGAATCCTAAGTCAAGTTCTTCTGAAGTCGTGCTCATGAGTTTCCTGTCAGCCATTGGCTGAGTCCTCTGACTACAGGTTGATGGATTAGATGGTCCAATAAGGCAGATTTGTTTTTTCCTTCTCTGGGTCTTGAAATTTGTAGATACATCAGGAATTCAACTTGAGAACTTTATGTGTGCAAAACATGTGTGATGTTCCTGAGCTATGGCCCCACACCATTGTAAAAGGTCTTTCAGGAAAACAGATGTATGTTTGTTCTGAAGGAATGGCTTTTTACTGCTTTACTTCATTTAGAAGGCTTAGGCAATGTGATCAGAATGCTAAACAGATCTTGAGAATCTGTTATAAGGGGGCCACCTGCTGGTGACCTTCTGTAGCTACATGCGCAAGATCCAGCTCTCTCACTTCAACCTTAGGAATAATTTCTTGAACCCAAAGGGTGAGAGATAGGGTCTCTTCTCCTTGTTAGTGAACAGTGTTGTGTTTACAACATGGCAGAAATGCAGACTTGGACCTTTTTATAATGTGACGTCAATGGAATAACAGCATAACTTCCACACATTGCTACATTATCACTTTCCCTCAATCATACATGTTCAGTGAAATGTGACTTTCCTCTGATAAAAAGTTTTGAATAGTACATTTATTTTCCTTCTCTTATACAGCTGGTAAAATACAGCGTCTCTCAGTTAATGTGATCTAAGAAATTTGGAGTACTGCAGTTTGGCCTCTGTGGTACCATTGATTTGCTTTTGTATGCTGGGTACTTTTTCCACAGTACCAAATCTGGTTGTTTGTTTGTTTACTTGTATACAGACCACTTCACAACAACTTGAACGACTAACAAGGGTAAATAAAAACATTAAAAGAAGGAAAAAGAAAACCACAGATAAATTATAAAACAGTTGTAGAAAAGTGGCATCACTGAAGTTAACCACAGGCCAGATGAAAGAAGTGGGTCTGAAGCTGTACTAGTGTACCAGTTAATTTGATAGATTAGAGGCCTGTTCACAGCTACCTTTCAGGAGTGATTCCAGCTGGTCCCAGGGCAGTGTCGCCACATGCTGCTGCCAACATCCCCACAGCTCACTTATGCTTCTTCATTCTGTACTGGCTGAGGACAAGTAAAATCTTGTCCATAGTGTGACCAGGGACAGCTAGTGAGCTCCCAGTCAGCAGGGTTTGCACGTTCTTCTGGGTACAAAGCTGTGAATGGGCTTGGTGGCATGGTTGAATGCCACACCACAATTGTATGGGCATATGTCAGATGTTGCCATGGCAATCTAGCTTGTCCAGAATGGATTATCCACACTTCATAAGAACATAAGAGAAGCCTTGCTGGATCAGGCCACAGCCCATCTAGTCCAGCATCCTGTCGCACACAGTGGCCCACCAAATGCTCATGGGCATCTCAAGCAGAGACAAGGACAAACCTTCTCCTGCTCTCGAGTCCCAGCAGATGGCCCTAGAAGCGCCCCATTTCCTCCCCCCCCCCTCAGCCTGAAAGATGCACCTAGGCATTCGTTCTAGTAGCCATTGATACATCTGTCATCCATAAATTTGTCTAACCCTACCTTAAAGCCATCCAGACTGGTAGCTGTCACCACCTCTTCTGGCAGCACATTCCATAGGCCGATGACCCTCTGTGTGAAGAAATACTTCCCCCTGTCAGACCTTACGCTCCTACCCATCAGCTTCATAGAGTGCCCCCTGGTTCTAGTGTTGTGCGATAGAGAAAAGAAATTTTCTCTATCCACCTTTTCTATGCCGTGCATAATTTTATATACTTCAATCAGGTCCCCTCTCAAACGCAGTCTCTCCAGACTGAAGAGGTCTAGACGTTGCAGCCTGGTTTCGTAAGGGAGGTGTTCCAGACCCTTAATCATTCTGGTTGCCCTTCTCTGCACCTTCTCTAGTTCCACAATATCCTTTTTGAGGTGTGGTGACCAGAATTGTACACAGTATTCCAAATGTGGCCTCACTATAGATTTATAAAGGGGCAAAATGACACTTGCTGACTTATTTTCCATTCCCTTCCTAATTATTCCCAGCATTGAATTTGCTTTTTTTGCTGCTGCCGCACACTGGGTTGACACCTTCATTGAACTGTCCACCAAAACCCCGAGATCCCTTTCCTGGCATGTTGCAGAAAGCTCAGACCCCATCAGTTTATAGACGTAATTTGGATTCCTGGCCCCAGTGTGCATTACTTTACACTTGTTAAGATTAAAGCACATTTGCCACTTGGTTGCCCACTCACCCAATGCTAAGAGATCCCTCTGGAGCTCTTGGCAATCTCTTTCATATTTTACTACCCTAAATAATTTAGTATCAGCAAACTTTGCTATTTTACTATGTACCCCTTTTTCTAGATCATTGATGAATAAATTAAAAAGCATTGGTCCCAGTACTGAGCCTTGAGGGACCCCACTTTTTACTTCTTTCCACCCTGAGAAATTGCCGTTTACTACTACTCTCTGCTTTCTGCCCTTAAGCCAGTCACAAATCCAGGACAGAACCTGTCCTTTTATTCCATGGCTGGTGAGTTTACTCAGTAGCCTTTGATGTGGGACTTTGTCAAAAGCCTTCTGAAAGTCCAGATAGACAATGTCTACTGGTTCACCTTTATCCACGTGTTTATTGACACTCTCAAAGAATTCCAACAAATTTGTGAGGCATGATTTACCTTTGCAGAAGCCATGCTGGCTTTTGTTCAGCAATGCCTGCTGCTCCATATGCACACTAATTTTGTCTTTAATAATGGTTTCCATCACCTTACACGGAACTGACGTTAAGCTAACTGGTCTGTAGTTGCCTGGATCACCCCTGGATCCTTTTTTGAATATTGGTGTTACATTTGCTACCCTCCAGTCCTCAGGTACGGAGCCTGATGTTAGGGAAAGATTATATATTTTTGCTAGAAGGTCGGCAATTTCGCATTTGAGTTCCTTAAGGACTCTTGGATGAATACCATCTGGTCCCGGTGACTTGTTAACATTTAGTTTATTAAGACATGCCAGGACCTCTTCCTTGGTTATTTCTTCAGAAAACACAGGCTCAGCTACTGGCACGTGTCTTCTGTCTTCCTCCGTGAATACGGAAGCAAAAAATTCGTTTAGTCTCTCTGCAATCTCCGTGTCTTCTTTAATTACCCCTTTCTCTCCTTTACTATCTAGTGGTCCAACTGCTCTCCTGGTTGGATTCCTACTTCTGATATACTTAAAGAAGTTCTTGTTATTTCTTTTGATGTTTTTAGCAATGTGCTCCTCAAAATCTTTCTTAGCTTTCCTAATGGCCGTCTTGCATTTGTGTTGCCAGTGTCTATGTTCCCTCCTGTTCTTCTCATTTGGACAAGCCTTCCATTTCCTAAATGAACTCTTCTTGTTTTTAATGACTTCATCTACTGCATTTGTGAGCCACATTGGTTTCTTCTTGGACCTAGAAGTCCCCTTTCTTCTTTTAGGACTGCATTCTAGTTGCACTTCCGTTATTGTGTTTTTAAGTAGTCTCCATGCATTTTGAAGTGATTTAACTCTTTTGACTTTCCCTTTCAATTTCCTTTTCACTAATTTCCTCATTTTGGGGAAGTTTCCCTTGTGAAAGTTTAAGGTCTCTGTGTTAGACTTTATTAAGAACTTACTCCCTGTATTTAAGTTGAAGGTTATTGCATTGTGGTCACTGTTCCCAATTGGATCAGCTACAGTGACGTCCTTTACCAGGTCCTGAGCATTACTTAGGATCAAGTCCAGGACTGCATTTCCCCTGGTTGGTTCCATGATCATTTGTTCCATGGAACAGTCATTTAGCAAGTGTAGGAATTTTCTCTCTCTTTCCTGAGTTGAACAGGAGTTCACCCAGTCTATGTGAGGATAATTGAAGTCCCCCATTATAACTACCCTATCTTTATGGGCTACCTCCTTTACCTCCTTCTCCAATTGTTCATCTCCTTCGGACGTATGGTTGGGAGGACGGTAGCATGTCCCTATTGTTAGACTTCCTTTTTGGCTTGGTATTTTTATCCACACTGCTTCTGTGGAAGAGCCAGACTCACTTGGACATTCCAGTTCATAAGATTCTATCTCTTCTTTAATATACAAGGCTACACCACCTCCATGTTGCCCTTCCCTGTCTTTCCTGTACAGTTTGTATCCTGGGATGACTGTATCCCATTGGTTTTCGCTGGTCCACCAGGTTTCAGTTATGCCAATAATATCAATCCTATTTTCCATAACTAAGCTTTCTAGCTCCCCTATTTTGGCTCGAAGGCTCCTGGCGTTTGCATATATACATTTATATTCACTCCTTTTGACCAAATTCTGCCGTCGAGGAACATGTGAAACTAATCCCGCACTTAGCTCAGCATTTTCTGCATGTTTCCAGCCCTCCTCACTTGAGGGTGCGCTCTCCCGAACCGGATGCTGCCCAGCTCTTGTCGGCTTTCCCCCAGGGATCAGTTTAAAAGCTGCTCTGCAACCTTTTTAATGTTAATCGCCAGCAATCTGGTTCCCTCCTGGTTCAAGTGTAACCCGTCCCTCTTGTACAGGTTTGGCTTGTCCCGAAAAGTTCCCCAGTTCCTTACAAATCTAAACCCCTCCTCGCAACACCACTGCCTTATCCACGCATTGAGGCTCCTGAGCTCTGCCTGTCTAAGATTAATATAATATTGTAACCCGCCCTGAGACCTTCGGGTATAGGGCGGGATAGAAATACAAATAAATAAATAAATAAATAATAAATAATAGCTGGCCCTGCACGTGGAACAGGTAGCATTTCTGAGAATGCGACCCTAGAGGTCCTGGACTTTAGTCTTCTACCTAACAACCTAAATTTGGCTTCCAGGACGCTCCGTCTTGCCTTCCCAACATCATTGGTA
The DNA here is from genome assembly GCA_023333525.1 of Aspidoscelis tigris stejnegeri. Taxonomy (NCBI): domain Eukaryota; kingdom Metazoa; phylum Chordata; class Lepidosauria; order Squamata; family Teiidae; genus Aspidoscelis; species Aspidoscelis tigris. Next base: position 246,160,572 of record JALMGA010000001.1, on the reverse strand, counting down.
TCGACATGTACCATGACGACTGGCTCCTCCCCAGCACTGTCTACTAACCTATCTAGATGTCGCGTGATGTCCGCAACCTTTGCACCAGGCAGGCAAGTCACCATGCGGTCAACACGCCCATCACAAACCCGGCTCTCTATATTCCTGATAATCGAATCGCCCACTACAAGAAGCCCCCCTCCCACTAGCCGTGGAGGACTATCCTCGGTGCAAGAGGATACAGGCACATCCACTGAGGAAGGGGTCCCAACTAAGGGAGCCTGCCCCTCTTCCTCGGCTTGATGTCCTCCCTGCCTGAGGCTTCGACTCTCCGAGGCAGCTGGAGAGCTGCTTGTCATGGAGTGGGATGCTCCTACTGCATCCCTGAAGACCTCACCCTCAGACCTCCTACTCTCTATCTGCTTCTCCAGGTCCGCTACCTTGGCTTCGAGGGAAGAAACATGTTCCCTGAGAGCCCAGAGCTCATTGCACCGAACACATACCCACAACTGCTGCCCCATGGGCAGGTAGTCATACATATGACACTCAGTGCAAAACACTGGGAAGCCCCCCTCCCCCTGCTGGCATTCTACCTTCATTGTATTTAATGGATTTGTATTATTTATGAAAAATTACCTAAAAAAAACTCTAAAACACTTTCTTTAAGATAAACTTTGGTTATGCTATAGTATGTTTTGATTTTATCAAAATCCCAGTTATTTTCTGGTTAGTTATAGCAGAGAGATCTTCCTCCCACGGAGTTTACTCTCAACTGAAGTTCAAACTGAAACTAAGACACTCCCACAAGCTCAGGAGTGGCTAGCCCTCTTTGCTAATGCTAATGCTTTGTCCCTTTTGTTATTTTGATGTGATCTCCTAGGAATCTGTCTAGAGTAACCTGAGCTGACCACACCTAAACTGACCTAGGTTTTATTTTAGCTGGCTTCTAAAAGCGGTCCCCCAAAACTGTCCAAAAACCAGAGGACTTACCTCCCACACTTACCACAGCACAGCAGCAGTTTTCCCAGGTTATTTTATCAAAATCCCAGTTATTTTCTGGTTAGTTATAGCAGAGAGATCTTCCTCCCACGGAGTTTACTCTCAACTGTGCTGGTGGATTGATTTGGGAATGCACCAGCACTCTATGCCTGATATTTGCCTCACTAGATTGGTGTTATTATTCCATTCCAGTGAGTGATGTGCAAACAGGCTCTTGGTCTACATCCAGATAATGAGAATAGTGCATCTGGTTGGAGGCCTAGGCTTTGGTGACCACTTGTTGCTGCTCCCATTGGCCTGCAGAGATCGTGGGGTGACTTACCTTGGCTTATTTCCACCCAGCATGAATTAGCATTGTATAAAGGATGCACCAGGTGGAAACATCAAAGCTGCATAACTTTTGTTCTGAAGCTGCAAAGTGCACTTGCTGGCCCAGCAGAGCAATTGGAAGATCCTCCTGAAAGACGGGCATTTTGCATATGTTGTTTTCCTTCATTTATTTTTTTGCTGCCTAGGCCTTTGCGGATCCCCTGACCCTCAGTTTTCCTGGTTAGCAATTACTTGCAAAACATGATTTATGAACTGCAAGGAAGTTATCAGGAATGAAACCAACACCTCCCTGTGGCAGCTCTGCTCAATCTGGTACCCTGCACGTTTTGATGGGTTGCCAGTACTATCTTTCCTGAATGCTTTGCAGGCAGGCTGAGGCCCATGGGAACCCCACAGCATCTGGAAGGCACTGAGTTGAACTAGGCTGATCTGTGACAAAACTATGTAATAATCTGCCTGTTGTAACTGTCACTGAATTATGACTATATAATTAAACATATGATTTATGTGTGTTTTTAACTGACAAGGCTGAGATCAGATGTGATTTCATCCTTGATAGTCACTGCCTGTTATTTGGCATGTAAGAATATAAGAGGAGCCCTGCTGGATCAGGCCACAGCCCATCTAGTGCAGCATCCTGTCTTGCACAGTGGCCCACCAATTGCTTCTGGGCTTTCCCAAGCAGAAGACAAAGGCAAAACTTTCACCTGCTCTTGAATCCCTGCAAATGGCCTTTCTCTTGCTGTTTGGAAGTACACCGAGACATAATTGTAGTGCTGGATTCTACTCACAGCACTGATTGATTGATTGATTGACTGATTGATTGATTGAAGGCTTCAGGGTGGGTAACAACCTTTAAAATCCACCATATCAAACAAAATAATATATATTAAAACAATAAAAACCATCACAGCATTTAAAATCCAATATGTTAAAAACAAAACAATATCAATCAAAACAGTAGTGTTCACAGTGGAGGAAACATGACCAACATTTAGCCAAAGGCCTGATCAAAGAGGTGATATACAAGGAATGACTCCTTCACTGCCTTCCTGAACATAAACAGAGAAAGAGACTGACATACCTCAAGGGGGAAACTATTCCAGAGCTTAGGGGCCACAACTGAGAAGGCCCTCTCCCAGGTGCCCACCCGCCTCACTGCTGAAGGTCAGCCAGGAGGACCTTCCCTGAAGATCTTAGGGCACGGGCAAGTCAGTATGGGAGAAGGTGTTCCTTTAGATATTTGGGGCCCAAGTCACTTACGGCCTTAGAGTTAACACCTTAAATTGGACTTGGTAGTAAATTGACAGCCAATGCAGCCCTTCTAAAGCCAGTGTGATGTGCATCCGTTTAGCTGTCCCAGTCAGCAACCTGGTAGCTGCATTTTGCACTAGCTGCAATTTCCGAACTGTCTTCAAGGGCAGCCCCATATAGAGTGCATTACAGTAGTTTAAACTAGAGGTTACCAGAGCATGGATAACTGTGGCCAAATCATCTCTGTCCAAAAAAGGCTTCAGTTGACACACCAGCGTAAGTTGGGAGTAGGCACTCCTGGCCATGGCATCCACCTGAGCTTCAGGCATCAGCGTGGAGTCCAGGAGTACCCTCAGGTTATGCACCTGTCCCTTCCAGGGCATTACAACCCCGTCAAGGACAGGGTATCTCCCAACTACCCGAGACCCTGTGACACACAGCACCTCTCTCTTGTCTGGATTCGGCTTCAATTTACTTAGAGTCATCCCTTATATATCACAGTTTGGTATAATATAGTTCTATGTAACTTCCCTTTTATAACGTGTTTTACAGTATGTATTTTGTTCAGTTTGTATAGTTAGTAGAACACAGCTCCTCTTGTTTAATGCAATGCAAGTTGATAATACAGCATAAAGCATGGATATTGTGGAATACCCATATATACTGGAATGGGTAGCTGGCATCTGGATACAGTCTTACATTGGTAGGCTGTCCTCTCCTTCACAGTGCTGTTTACACATGGGTAGACTGGGTCTTTCCTCTGCAGTCCCATTGATCGATCGACAGTGTAAACTTCCCCTTTTCCATGTCATTGACTTAGATTGGTGGACTTGGCCTCCATGATTCCTTTAGAAAAAAATGGAAGTAGCAATTACTTACACAGCACAGTGGGTTGTGAGAACCAAAGCACTAGAGTGTGCAAAGAATGACTGTGTAGATTTTACTGTATGTATCCAAGGTGCCAGAGAGTGTTCAGCATGACTCTGGAGTCTTCTGCCAGAGCACCAAAATGGCAAGGTGGTAGAGGAGTGCCATGAAGCTAATAGGCATAGCATCTGAGACGAGCCAAAGATAATTCTGATCCGTAACAGATTAAAACTGGATTTGCGGCAATGTGAAGTTACAAAAATGTCTCTCCTATTGGGAGATTACCACCCAATCACCTGAATTTCACCAGCTATTGCTGCTCCTGACTGTGTGTGTGTGTTGTGAGATACATGTGTGATTTGTACTCTCTGACTCACGTGAATTCACATTTAGTAAAAAACATATCAATACAAACTGGGGAAGCACTATTCTGCTCTTTTGCTTAGCTGACTAACTTCTTTTTAGTGTTTTGGTGAATTATCAGGAGGCTTATTTAGGAAACCCAGTCCAGTTTAACAACAAAAAGACTGGACTGTCATTCACTTTGTCCAAAGAAAGAACTTTTTTGTTCATCTTTAAGCTTTTTATTTTGACCTTCACTGACAGTGAAGCTGCTCCACCAAACACAATTTAGATATCTGCAATCTTATTACAGCTACAGCTACACGCAAGATATGGGTTGGGGCAACCAGAGAGCATTTCCATCCCAGGCAGTGGCTCAACATTGTTCCCTAGCTGGGACCTGAGAAAGTGCTCTTTTGGCAGAACAGGATGACAAACTCTGAGGGTGCATTCGGCACATGCCCAGTCAGGTGCCTTTTCTGAGGGTGGACTTGTGATCCCAGTAGATGTGGTGGACTAGCACAGATGATGTTATCTACTCTGGCCACAGCAAATCAAGAGCAGAAGAAGCAATTGGTGGGCCACTGTGCAAAACTGGATGTTAGACTCAATGGGCTGTGGCCCAGTCCATCAGAGCTCCTCTTATGTTCTTATGTTTATAAAAAGAAAATGGAGCCCATAAAACTCCAATAATCCAGCAAAATATAACAGTAAAGATAGTTTGTGAACTTGTTTTCAGAGAAGTGCTATTGTAGATGAAGTTTGTTCTTATAATATCTTTATTGTAAAAACTGAGGCTCTTGTTGAAAAAAAAAACCACACAGCTGCACCAGCCCTACAAAATAGACCAATTGTTGTCAGCTCTATTTTGCTCAGGGATTAGAATAGGATACAGTACAATGTCCTTGAAGTGTTACTGTGATATTTTGTTACTGTGATATTTAAAATGAATGCCATTGTGGGCTGTACGTTTTATAGTAGCAAAGGTGTGGTTAATGAAAGGTTGTGCACTGAAAGGTACCACGGTCATGCCAGGTCTGTCTTTCACATTAAAAGATCCAAATTGAAAGAAGAGACAGAGAGTGAACAAAGCCCCTATTTTTTTAATCAGTTGTTTAGAAGAGAGAATTTTGGTAGGTATTGTTTACGTGACAAGAATGAAGTATATATTGGATTTTTTAAAAAAACTAACAGATAAAAGCATGGGCTTGAAAAAAATGCAAATAAGAGAGTTCTAGAAAATAAACTCCTTCCTCAGTTAAGTATAGCTCTTATCAATTTTCTCTTCCAGGAGAAAGTTATCAACAAAATCTAAGAAATGGAAGTCAATTTTCAATCTGGGCCGATCTGGATCAGAAGGCAAGACTAAACTCAGTCGAAATGGGAGTGTGTTTGTTCGAGGGCAGAAACTCTCTGGTAAGGAACATCTGAGGATTATCTTTTATGAAATAGTACAGCCTTGTCCTCCATTGGGTAATATATATAATTTTTTCCAGCGTAATGCGAAGAACCATCCAAGGAAATGAAGTCAAAATGTTTCAGAGAACATGTGAGAGGCTTTTGAAGAGAGAAGAAGGGAGATCACATATTTAACCTCTTGCATCATGTGGAATACTAGTTTAGTAAGACAATAAAAAGCAGTCATGCCCGTCATCAGATTGGCAGTGGCGCATAAGCAGATTACCATGAATACTCACCATTATAATGTGGGGTGAGTATTTTCTTCTGGGCAAGCAAAAATGTGGCTAATTACAAAAGTCCAATATGCTAGCCCAAAGTCTGATTTTGAGGAAACTACTAATTTTGGGAAGAATACAGCCAGCTCCAGAGGGCAGCTGGATAACCCTCTAGGAAGTGATAATGCCAGCGCCAAATACCCCAAAATGCTCATTCATGGTGGATGGAGTGAAGATGGTGGCTCTGTCCACAAGATAAGAAAACACACTATTGCTGGAAAACCTGTGACTGATACGTGTAGCAACCCCACCATAGGAGCCCCATAATGGTGCTAGTTCCCCCCTATCTGGATGGGGCCTATGTCCCAGAAACTACTTGTACCAGAAACAAGTGGACAATCTTATTTTGTTTGTATTATGGGAAAACCCATTGTATCATTAATGAAGTACTTATTACCTCTCAATATCCCTTGGGATGAAGAGATAGATGAACGGATCTTGGAATATTAATGGTATGTTAGAAACTACAGCTGTCCAAATAGCTACCATATAAGTTTCCAAATTAGCTATACAACATAAAAAAGGAATATAATCCTATTACTTGTAGCAGCCTTACATTACACCTGATAAGAAATTATTTAATATGTTGGACAGGGAATTTTTTGTTTGTTTGTTTATATTTATATCTTGCCCTATACCCGAGGGTCTCCGGTTTAAAATTGAACATATCAAAAACTATATCAAAACAATAGTAACCAATACAACATTTAAAAGCCAACATGATAAAAACAATGCAAAATAGGTTAAAACTGTAGTGTTTGCAGTGGGGTGAAAATGTAAGCAGCATTTAACCGAATGCCTGAGTGAAGAGGTGCATCTTCACCACCTTCCTAAACACAAACAGAGAAGGGGCCTGGCGCATCTCCAGGGGGAGACCATTCCATAACCTCGGGGCCACTACTGAGAAGGCTCTCTCCTAGGTGCCTACTCGCCTAGCTGCTGAAGGTGGTGGGACATCCAGGAGGGCCTCCCCTCCAGATCTTAAGACACGGGCAGGTCAGAAGGCATTCCTTTAGATATTTGGATAGTTGCAGCTTTATGCTAGTTACTAATTTATTGTTTTCTTTGAAACATTTATATACTGTCCCTATTAGAAAAAAATTAGAAGTCTAGAATTTTCTATAGCAAAAAGTCATATCACTGTTTACACAGATAAATGTGCTAACCCTATAATGCATCCATTTTAGAGAAATGGGAGAATAATGCGGACATACTTTCTATGCTGAGAGATGATTGGCAATGAGGCTGATGTGCCAGATGTGTCAGCGATGACTGTGTCCATTAACTACTTTATTTGCAGTAAAAATAGTGCTGGATAATTTTGCTTACTGACAGTATCTGGGATTACTTCACTAGCAACTTTTTGGAGCATGCCAAAGACATGGGAAAGAGATGTTGTGTGTTGTGCCTTGTGTCATCTCTGATTTCTCAGATGTTGAGGGCCGTGCCCCTGCCAGCCAAAATGAGGGAGGCATGCCTCAGGGGCCAGCCTTAGAAATGGGTGGTGTCCCCTCATATGTGGATTCCTCAGACTCAGACGCTGGGGAATGTTCAGAGCTGAGTTCTCTCCAGAGGGAGTGAGAACCCCTGCGGCACTCAGCCCAGCTCCATGCCAAACAGCTGCACCAGTGGGGGCAGGACAGTCCGAGCCCAACGTAAGCAAGTGACACCCTGTAGCTTCTGTTACAAAAAAAGGATCTTCTTGGCAACCCTGGACTCATATAATGTCTGGACTCTTGACTCTGATGGACCGATGACAATTCTCTGGTACCCTGACTCCTGGCCTGTTTGACTATGTGTAACTCTATATCCCAACTGACTCTTGAAACTGACTTGTCTTCTTGCTACTGCTAGCCATGCACAAGTGCATGCGTGTGCTTGCTGCTGCTGCCCGCTCTGGACACCACAGGATATGTGCATAAGAAGTTCTCAGAGTTTCACAAAAAGTCACCAGGTACCTCCAGTAAGCGAAACAGTGTTGGGTGAGACCTGCCCAGTTCTGATGGGTCCCATCAAGGGACAGTGACAGGTTCCCATTTATATCTGATGTTTCCATTTGCTACCTGGGCCATGGTCATACCTTTGCGTTAAACCTTCAATCCATCTTCAGGTCTGACTGCTCACACCTTTTCAGCAATCAGACCTGAAGATGGACTGAAGAAGGTTTAATGTGAAGGTGTGGCCACGGCCCTGGAGGCAGCTATTTACAAATAATAAGAGAGAAGGGATTACATCTCCTGAATCCGGACAGCTCTTGGAAAGTTGTTGAACGTATATCCTGGATAATGAATCCTGTTCTATGTTGTGGCTGAGCACATTCTGGGCTATCAGATCACTATACTAAGTATATATTTCTCTACATTTCCCTACAGAAAAAGCAACCATCCGACCAGCTAAAAGCATGGACTCGCTGTGTTCGCTCCCAGTAGAAGGTGAGATCTTGCTGGCCTTTACCAGACATGAGTTCTGCACAATTACGCTTAATGTTTGAATGACTAATGACAGCAGTGTCCTTTCTGAACTTTTTTTCAGATATTTCAAGAACTTTATTCTTGAGAGATATTCAAGTCTAGATATTTCAAGAGTTTTATACAAGAGAGAGACAAAGTGAGCACACATATGGGAGGATTTTTTGTTTCTGTCTCTAGACAGAAAGAAGTGCACAGTCTCCAAGAAAAATTATGCAGAAACTTTTTTTTCTCAGAAAGTGAAGCAGAATTATTTTTTCATAGCAAAAGTTTGGAATAATGAGATTATTTAATGAAAAAATTGTGATAGACCTGGTACCATTAAAAATAATTTTAAATGATACTACTCAGTTGTGAATTGCTTACATGTATACATTAATCTATGCCCCCATCCCACTCCCAGTAAATATTAGATTGATAAAATTGCCTCTTCCATTTTCCTAACACTTATCTGTCTTAGATCCTGATCAGTGGATTCAGAATAACTGGGCCCAGTGATCTGGATTGTATGGAGATCCAGATCAGATCACTATCTGCACCAACAGCTCTAATTCAACCCACACCATCCTATGACTGCAAAGTATGCACAAGCTTTCCGGCTTTCCCCCTTTTGTTCCTAGCCTTGAAGACTGGGGTGTGGCTTTTGGGTGCTGTGGTGGTGGTGGGGTTCTATTGCGTGCAGCTGAAAAGCACCCCTAGAAATTCTGCAACATGGAGGTGTATTGTCTGCACACCTCCTTTGTTCTGGAACAAGACCTTTGGTCTTTTGGTGGACCAGATTAGATGGGTCCACCAGACATCTGGATTAAGTATTTTTTTTAAATCTGGATGTGGCTCTGTTAAGTGCTCTTTTCACCCCACTCCATTCTCTGTAGCTGAAAGTGCTTTCTCCAGCACAGGACCAGCTTCTGAAAAAGATGGCCCACTCTTTCTTCAGGCTTAAAGGGAAAGCAAGAAAACATCTTAGAGTGGCTTTTAACGTACTTAGGACAGGCTGAAACACTGAAGCAGCTTCATTTAATTATTTATTGAATACCACCTGATACTGCAGCCTTATACACACACTCTCTCTCTCTTTATGCATGAAGCTGTATCAAAGGGAGCTGTTGTTCTTTCTCAAGTGTTTGTGATAAAGTATCCATAGGCATATTAGCAGGCATATTAATAGACTGAGTTTCTGTGTCTAAAGAGTAAATAGTATGGTCTCAGTTCAAAGATGCTGCTATTCCACTCCCACTTCTTATTTGGAGTAGTGTGGTCCTTCCTCTGTTCTTCTGCCTTTCTCTCTTGTGCACCTTCACATCTGGACTCCCATAAGCCAGGGCTGCCTAACTTGAGGCTCTCCGTGTGTTCCTCATCTGCAACTTTCCACATTCCAGGAACAAATGGGGGGCCACAAGTTAAGCACCCTTGAATTAATCCAATGAAGAAATACCTAGAATAATAACCTGACCAGTGTTTTGCATTCTTTGTTTCTAGATATGTTTAGAATTGCCACAGGTAGAGCTGCCAGATTTCATTCCTCACAAGTGTTTCATATAATACACTAAAAGTTAGGTATTAACAAGAATTTGTGGCCTTGGTTACCCTTTCACTTTAAACCTTCTTCAGACCATCTTCTGATTGCAAAATTCACACCTTTTCATTTCTGTTTTATTTGTGGACTTTCTGCCCTGTAAAGTCCAAATGAAAGACAGAAAATCCATAAATGAAAAGGTGCAAGTGTTACAATCAGAAGATGAACTAAAGAAGGTTTAAAGTGAAGGTGTGACAACAGCCTATAGTTATTTTTAAAAGTTCTTAAATATACATTTTTCAATACAATGTTCCTTACTCCAGTTGTAGTTACTGTTATACACATCTTAGGGCACAGCTGTCTCAGAAGCATGTCTTTCATTGAACATACTCCTCTTAAAGAATTGTGGCACAGTACTCGGTGAAAGTCAAATTTCTAGAAGTACTAGCAGTGTGCTTCTGCTGTCATCTTGTTTTGGGAAATTCACACTTATAGTAAAGCTGAACTAATTTCTTCCCTGCCTCTAGCTTGGACTAACAGGTTATCTCTGAGTCTTTTGGTAATACTGTTTTGGTTCTTTCCTTCTCCAGGAGATAATGAAAAGGGACATTTCAAGCGCACGGCCATGGCTGGGGGATTTTTTGTGCCAGTAATGAAACCACGGATGGGAGGACTGACCGGCTCATCTGATATTAGCAAAGAGGAGAAGGAATGGGATCAAAAGGGGACCCTGAAAGGAGCAGAAGGTGGTGCAGAAGAGAGCGGGGAGAACAGTGCTCCTCAGCCTACCCAAGTCAGATCACTTCCTGAGCAACTGAAGGTATTCCGGGCCATAGAAGACCCAGATAACGAGCAAATCTCCCCCAAAATGTGCCGGATGTTCTATACGTCCAGTGATGGGATTGCAAAATCAGGATTTCATGGGACTCTCTTCCCCTTGGAAGCATCCCCTCGCCACCAAAGGAAAGCCTTGAACATCTCAGAGCCTTTTGCAGTGTCTGTGCCACTTCGTGTGTCAGCAGTCATCAGTGTCAACAGCACCCCTTGCCGCATACCTGTTAAAGAGAAATCTGCCTTCTCTAGCCTGCAAGAATCTTCTTTCTTGGGGTTGGACAGCACTTGCACAACCCCAGAAGGAGACAGCCACACTAAACCAGAGCAAGAAGAAAAGCAACCAGGGGTCAAAGCCACAACAGGTAAGCTTTGAAGAATTTTCTGCAATCCTTTGATCAAAGCTTCTACTTATTGGACTTGATTTGCATAGCACTATATACCATCTGCTAATGATTTTGAGCCCCCTGATCTTTTTAAATACACTGCTGGAACTCATATTTCTGCTTTTGCCATAGATTATGCTGCCGAAGAGAAAACAACTGACAAGATGCTGGAGTGCTTGGATGCCTCTCAGTCAGCTATAGAATCCCAGGATACCAAAAGCAATAGCTGCAACAGCAGCCAAGTTTCACAGGGAGAGCAAAGCCTGGAACAGAAGCTGCAAGTCAAGATCCCAGCAAGTCAGCAGCAAGGAGACGTAGCAAACCAAGGCCGTCCAGAACAAGACTTAAGGCAAGAGAAGGGCCCAGCAGATAAAGTGGAGAACACATCACAAGAAAAGCAGCTGGTAAGAAGAAGGCATTGAATCTCTCACTCAGAAAGTTAGCAGTGGGATGGAAGAAAATGTTGGGGAATAGTGTGTTTGGTTGTTAGACCCTGGTAAGGGGTTTTGGCTAGTGTTTAAGTAGAGTATGCACTCCCAAAGCCTTAAGTCCAGTTAATGGAGTGAGGATTTTAGTTGCCTCACCTCCTACTTTTCCTAAATATTTCTTGCCAAATTGTAAGTGTGACTTATATGCAATGTGATTTCTATGGTGCAAAATGCAGTATTTACTGGTGAACTGTTTATCATCAGCTATTATTTGCACTAAGCTCATTCAAGGATACTCAAAGTAGCTGAGAAAGCTTTCTATGCTTCACTCCACAACAGACACCCTGTGAGGTAGGTGGGGTTGTAAGAGCTCAGAAGAGAGCTGTGACTAGCCCAAGGTCACCCAACTGGCTTTGTGGAGGAGTGTGGTATCCAACCCAGTGACTGCAAGACATGAGTCTGGCACTCTAACAGCAAGACCAAACCGGCTCATACTTGCATGTATAATCCATCCTTTACCAAATGGTGAAGTGAAACTAAGTAAAACCAGATTAAAGTCTCCTCACTGCTAATTGCTTTGCAATCAGGACTCTCTGGCAACTTCTGCACAGTCTTTTTAGTCAGCGCCAGATGTATTCTGGAACCACTGGATCAACATACTAGTGTGTTCCTGGGAAGTGCTTCCAAGAAATGTTCAAGCCACATGAAGTCTATATGTGGTACATTTCTGGGTGAGTGGATTCCCTCTAGATCGCATGATTCATTAATGTTCAAATACAAATATAGATCGATTAGTAGCAGATCTTCAATATCAGCTGGTATGGATGAGCACAACCAGAAGCTTCTCTCCCTTCTGGAAGCCAGTTTGTGAGCTTCCTCTGAAGTCCATGTGGCACTACAAATTATCCTTTGATCTGCTGTTGCTACTGGTGTATATGATATTATTCTCTGTTTAATAGGAAATGAACATCAGAACTTCAGAAATGCCCCACTGGATCAGACCCATGGCCAATCTAGTGTCAAACCAGCAGTACAAGGAAGCCCACCAGCAGGACACGAGCACACAGCTTGCTCTTCTTGCAGTCTCCCAACTACCGACCTTTGGAGGCATGCCACCTCCTCTTGCCATCAGGACTTATAGTCATTGAGAGCTCTGACTTCCATGAACTAGTCCAGCCCCTTTCTGAAACCAAACTGGTAGCCAATGCCATGCCTTGTGGGAGCAAATTCCAAAATTTGCCAGGAACCAAAACAACAAAAGGCCTTTCAAATAAAGAATAGTAGGTTGGTATGTTGTCATTTGTGGTGATCCACAATTATCCAGGACTTGGGAATATCATCTTGTGGGCTTCAGAAATAAAATTAACCAAATATTTAATGTCCCACATAAGCCAGTTGCTAAGAGGCTACTGGAGGGCCTTTCCACACATAACTTAGTAGTCAAGGTGGGGGAAGAGGGCTCCCGGACAGTGCATTAGCACCTCACAGAGCTGTTTCTTAACCAAAACCAGTTCCGCTCATCTGGGAGGTTCCCACGAGCAGTATAAGCATGGAGTACTTAAGTGTCCCACACTTCCACTAGCAGCTGGGCTGGTGAAGCCCTGGGTGCCCCACCCACATGTCTTCATGTTAGAAGATGTGCAGGAGGAACATGTGACTGGTGGTGGCCATCCATACCTAAGGTAGGGTTGGAATGCTCTAACCATCCTAGTCAATGGAGCCATAATGTGAATTTGTTCTTGGGTCTGGAGAACTTTGATTCTACTCTTAGGGAACCAGCATCTCACAGAGTGGGCTCTTTCACACTTACCTTTCCAGCTAACGTGGGGGACACTTGGGCACAGTGCAGCCACATTGAGCGGAGCTGTTTCTTTTCTTAGCTTAAGTGCCCGCTAGGTTTTGAATGCTTTGGGTGTCCACAAGTGCAGGTCCTTAAAGCATTCTGGCACTTTGCCTCCTAGTGCACAGGAGACAAAGTACAAATTTTCCCAGTATCCCAGATCTTCAGTTTTATGTTTGTCCTTTGACATTGTACTTCTCCTGGCCTTTGGTTACTATCTGATATTGTTTAAGACAGGAAGTCCTAATTTAATGAGAGTTTTGCAAAAATATATTCAGGGAGACGAAGCCTGCACACTTGCCTTTACAGCTCTACAGCTCCCAAACACGCCTTGCATTTTAAACAGTCAGCTCCAAATAAAGCAGCATGGAAATTTCAATTTATCAGTGTTTACTTACTCCAGTGTGTGAGGCAGAGTATTTTTAATGGGAAAAGATAATGGCAGGTTTGAAGGAAGGAAATTTGTTTTCCATTCTTTCAGCTAGACACAAGCTTGGCTGCTGCTGCTATGTAAATCCCCTTTGGGTTTTCACTCTCTAAAGAATATATATATATACCTTTACCAAAGTTTCATATGCGGGAATATGAGAGAGGGAGGGGACATCTTATTAATTTATTTATGATTTTCCTTATAAAAATAAATTCTCCAGACATCCTACAAAGATTTGAATAATAATAAAAAGTATAACAATAAAAAAACTGCTCATATGTATACATCAAGATAATTCCTGCATAGAAAACACTATAGAGAAAAGAAGGAGTGAAATGCCTAAACAAAGCTGTATGGTAAAACCAGTTCTCTTTTTCAGGCTCACGATGATAATTCCGGTGTCCTAATGGAACCACTGTGGCCAGAAATTCAGCAAGAACTTAAAATTGTTGAATCCGAAGAGGAGCTGCAATTTATTGCAGTTGCTCCAGAGTCAAACCACCAGCAACAAGAGTTTAAGCTCAGCCCTGGGTGTATTTCATCACCAGAAACAAACAGTCTAGTCACCAGTCCTGTATTGCCTCCCTCACCACTCAAAGAAGACAATGTGCTCAAAAACTCAACAGTCATAACTCACTTTCCTTTGCTTGCTGCCCCCTCCAAAGACTCAGAAGACTTACCTAGTGGAAGCCCTGAAGTGTTCAGAAAGCAAGATGGTCCTTATAACTTATTAAAACTGGAAGGCAACCTGTGTGGTACATCTAGTCAAAAAGGCAGTCTTGAGGTGGAGAATACCATTTGTGGCCTTTCATCTCAGCCCCACAACTGGAAACTTTCATCAGATTCACAAGAAGATGTAGCTATTTCACAAGGGGAGGTGGCTTATCCTGAAGGAAAGCACACGAACAAAGCAGAGTGGGAAAGTAATGCTTTGCTTTTTCAAAAAGAAAAGGAAGGGGCATCTGTAACCCACATGGGAAAAAATGACAAAGTGTTTGCAGAAATAGATCTCCCCGGTTCAAAAGACCAGTTCAAGAAGTCAAAAATAAATGATCAAGCCCAAGATGCTCTTGACCAGCAAGAAGAAGAGGCCTGTGTGGATCATGTTCAGAGCTTAGAGCTGGTAGAGCCATGGGAAAATCACCAGTGGGTCACTAGCCCTCTCCATTCCCCTACTTTCAAGGATATCCAAGAAAAGACACTTCAGGAGTTCCAGCCACAGAACCAAGGAGTGGTCCAAAGCCATTTCAAGAAGCCATGTTTTAGCCGTAGCTTTTCCTTAGATAGTAAAGACTTTGTGAAGACACAGTGGGCTCTCCAATTACCTTTTACAAGTATAGATAAGGAGTATCACTGCAGTGATGTGCAATCAGGGATCAAAGAACCATCAGAATCAGTATATAGGGGACTTATCAGAGGAGACACCTGGCAGAATCATCTAGAAGAATCTTCTAAGCCAAGCAGGAACCATGATACCAGCTTGGAATCCACAGAATTCCCTTCCAGTCACAATAGACTGTGTCTTTTCAGCCACAATGAGATGGGTGAGAAAGAAGTATACGAGAACAAAATAAAACAAGGAGCCTTGGAATATGCATCCCCTGTACCACAGACAAATACTGAGACTTGTTTACTAAGTTTAAATAGTCTAGAAAAAGATCCATCTGGGGTCCCACAGGATGATAGCCCTGGGACTGTTGCCACAAATGATCCGAATTCTGCCAAAGAGTCACATATCAGTAAAGACGAAGACACCCCACGGAAAGGAAGGCCAAGACCCTCTTCTTTAAATCTGGATTCGGCCTTCCCAGCTGCCAACCTTTTTAACTTTGAGAGTCTGTCTGTGCCCACTCCCCCCAGGCAATTTCTCTGTGGGCAAAAAGAAGTTAAAACCAGTGACTCTGTACCATCCCTACCTGTTGCCTGCCCAAGCACAAATAAAGCTGATCTTTGGGGTTCTCACTTTGATCCTCAGGACTTAGACCTGGACTATATAATGTTAGCTCATGCCACTACTGGCCGCCGTAACTCTGCTCCAGTGAGTGTATCAGCTGTGAGAACCTCTTTCATGGTTAAGATGTGCCAAGCTAGAGCTGTACCAGTTATACCTCCCAAGATTCAGTACACCCAAGTCCCTCAGCCATTGCAGACACAGAACCCCAACTGCAGGACTCAACTGTGCCTGGAAAATAAAGAGAAAGAAGCTAATGTAGGACAATGCAAGCCAACCGATGATTCTCCAGCTCAGCTGCAACTTCCCAGAAGTCCTCCAGTGGAAAGAAAGGGGAAAGAAAACAATAGTGATTCAACTGCAATTAGAAAAGCAGAACCATCTTCCAACAGTAATTCTTCCCAAGAAGTACCAGTTCTTCGTCGAAAGCGCACCTCTGAAGGGCAGACTACAGGAGATAACCCACAGTCTTCAAAAATGGAGAGGCCATCTGGGGCTTCCAAGCCTTCTTATAGATCCAGACCAGGAAGACCACAAAGCCTTATCTTATTCAGTCCTCCTTTCCCTATTATGGACCACCCCTCTTCCTCTGCAGACTCCAGGGTATTGCTCTCTCCTATAAGAAGCCCTTCAGAGAGTCCTACTCTGAGCCCCGTTTCCAGTGATTTGTCAGGGACAGCTTCAGAGGGGGTCACTCTTCGGAACAAGATGACTATCCCAAAAAATGGCCAAAGACTAGAGACTTCTACCAGCTGTTTCTACCAACCCCAGAGGAGATCTGTGATTCTGGATGGTAGAACTGGGAGGCAGATAGAATAAAGTCCATTCCCTTCATTTCTCTTCCCTGGTGGATGAGATGGTTGTGGACATAGTGAGAACTATGGCAACAATATTACTATTAAGTACATACTACTCAAAGAGTTATTTCTTGTCCGTTTCAACAATATTTGTTTTACAGATTGTTTTATGCTTAGTGGGTTAGGCCTTGAACCCACCTTGGTGGAAATTCTGCAGAAACTCTGCAGAAGGAGAAGCAAACTAAATTCTTGATATCTCAGCTTAAGTTCCACCAACACCCCTTCCCTAGATTTTCACTCATTCTTCAGTTTGTCAGCTATATCCTAGCAACAAACAACCACTGATGGAATCCTTTCAGCGGCTTAGATTGGCAACAGTTCCATATCTCTGATCAGTTCCTCCTTGCTGATCTTGTGTGCCAGTTCCAGTTTCCAGTTCTCCTCTCCACGTACGAGGAATATGACACTGACAGTGATATGCACAATGGTCTCTTGGAGAAATAAGTTGATGGGAAGAATGGTGTATGTTTGAACTGGAACTTGTTTCTCAAAGGCTAATGCTGTCAGTAGGCATATGTTTGTTGCCAGAGTATGATCCCTTGCACAGCTGTTCATCCATAAT
Source organism: Aspidoscelis tigris stejnegeri (assembly GCA_023333525.1). NCBI lineage: Eukaryota > Metazoa > Chordata > Lepidosauria > Squamata > Teiidae > Aspidoscelis > Aspidoscelis tigris. Next base: position 246,143,796 of record JALMGA010000001.1, on the reverse strand, counting down.
TTTGTATTATTCAGGACTAACTGTGGGGCTCTTGTATAAATTGACTAGAGGGAATTGTACAAGTAGTAAGTTAAGCTAGCTGCTGTCACAACAGTTGAAAGCATTAGTTGTGTAACTGGCAGGAAATAATTTCCCCCCTCCTCCAGAGCACTGTCTATTTCACTAGCCTCTCTGAAGTATGGATATATAGCTACTGAATGAAATGATGAACAGGATAATCAAATAAGCTGCAATCCAGCTTATATTCCTTATATATTAACAGTGTGCTGCTGTTGAGCACATGAATTTGTTTTCCTTCTTTGCATTCTCTCCCTCTTTGGAGAGAAGGTTGCTGCTTGTTTAGAATAAGCTTTAAACTGCTAGTCCGCCTGCATTTTCAGGACTATTGTAGCACGAAGTAAGTGTGGAATCTGATGCACAAAGAAGTGTTCATTTTTATTCATTTTTATTGTCACTATGACTACTTCCACACAGTGCATATTGTTGCACACTATGCAGAGCTGGCCTTGGCCTGGATCAAACTTTGAAGAAGTCTCCTATTGGAGTGGGGTCTGGTGCCATTTTTGCACTGGAGCTTGCTCTTGTGCCTTGTCCTACCTGGACATGATGTTCCATGGGAGGTACGGCCTCCTGGCAGACCAGCCTGCAGTGCAGACAGGGTGATCCTCATGGGCTGCTGGCCCCAACACCCAGTGTGGCTATTACCTAAGATGGAACTGGACACCTGAAGGCACCTGAGGGTGTATTTCAATCTACATCTTTCATAGGCTTGGAGGACCCAGGTCATCACAAAATCAAAGTCGCATTTTCCCAGGACATTCATGGTTGGACTTTGGACTTGAGTGCAGACAGAAGCAATATGAATAGGCTGTGTTTTGCTGAGTGTTGGGGTGCACTTTGAAAAAAGGAGAGGGGGTCACCCCTGTACTGACAGCCATGCATACTATATAAGTATATAAGAGGCTGCTTTATAAAATAAATGTCTTTTCTTTGATGCATCAAAGTTCTAGACATATATTAGGAAGGGCTATTTTTCTCATGTGTCAGAGCATCAGTGTGAGGTGGGTGCTTAACTTGTACAGTGAGATAAGACTGATGTACTAGTAGTCCCAGAGTATTGTGCATCCATATATGTTGCCTTCAATTTTGCACATTCATATTGATATGGAAGGTCGTCCAGAAGGTAGAACTCAAATGATAGGTGCTGTCTTCTTAGATCCATGCACTGATGAACTCATGTTGAGTTTACCACCTTTCAGTGCATACAGTAAAAGGTTAAAGGTCCCAGAGGTTTTTTTTTTTTTAAACTAAAAGGTTAAAGGTTTTGTACCCTCAAGTTTAAACAGGTCATAGAATGTACAGAATTTGAATTACACCAAACAAAAAAAGAGAAGTGGTACATGTTTTGCCTATAGTGTAAAGGAGAGTAACCCAGGATGGATCATCGGAGGAGTAAAGGCAGGCTGTCTAAATGGAAAGAAGGAGGTGGGCTTTAGTATAGACACAGGCTCTGCAAAGCAGAGAGGATTTACTTGATTAGAGTAGCCAATGCGGTAGGGGTTATACAGGACTCACTGGTTGGAAAGGATTGTTCTCTTGCCAAAACAAAACTGGGTCATTTGACTATTTTGCAAAGAGCAAAGAAATGTTTGAAACAGCATTTCTGTACATTAAGGCTTGGGATACATTCAGCTTTATAGCATGTAAAAGCAAAATGGCAATTTCCCACTGACTGCTGTAAAAAGAAAAGTACTTTCAGTCAAAAGCATAGTTTGCTTTTCCTCTCTTCAGAATGTTAAAATAGCCGTACTGTTTAATATTATGTTAATTTTATATATAAACAGAACATATATAAATATATTAAAATGTAAGTAAAAGCAAAGAAATAGTTCGTAAGCAGCCTTTGTTACACCTGTGAACTCGGTTGGAATTGATGTACATAAATTATTGGGTGTTAAAAACTCCTTTAGTGCAGGTTTCCCAAACCTTTCTAAATGGGATTGTGAGACTGGTCTTTTTATAGTATGAAGTGTCTGCCTTACCATATTTCTCTGTATATTCTTCAATAACCATTTCAAATCTACATGCACCTACTCACTATTGCCCACTCTGAGCGCTTCTGCACTTACTAGTATCCTGGTATGATGTAAGGCCCAGATCCCTTTGGCCCCTCTGTTCCACACCTGGTGTGGAACAGAGAGGCCATTCCTCCCTGCTAGCATGCTCCTTTCTCATTGGACAGTCTAAATTGTCCAAAATGGTTGCCTAGACTGGGACGGCAATAGACCGTTTTTAAAAAGGTCTGCCACTGTCCTACTCATGAGTAAACTGGTCCATGAGGCATGTGAAAAGACGTATGCTTCCATGGACCAGTTTAGCAAAGGAACCCATTTTGGCACAGGGGTTGTCCCAGATCAGCTGTCCATGTACAAACAGCCTTGTTTTGGGACAGCTGGACAGCTCTGGCTGGGAACGATTCCAGTGGAAAGAGACCTGCTGGGCTGACCTAACCCTAGTAAATGCAGAAATGCTGTTTGATTGTGAACATCCATTAAGAATTTCCATTATGCAGCAAAGGAGGCTTAACTGAAGCCTTGTTCTCACTCACAGAATAAAACACTATTTACAACACTATTTAAAATGCTATTTAAAACGCTTTAAAACAAAGCAAAGGAGCATCTGGCAATCACAGTCAACCCAGAAATGTGTCCCCACAGGGAAATTATTAAAAACACTTCCAAAAAACACTTTAGGGAAAGTGAATTTCTTTCTCCCCACCCTTTGCCCACCCTCTCTCCCCATTGAGTTTCATCTGATGATGTGGCCAAGGGTGGGAAATCCCAGCTGCCCCTCCCTCCTGAGCCTCCTTCCTTCAAAAGGGTCCAAAGACACAAACACCTAGGAGACCAAAAAGCCAGCGATCAAGACCCCTCGATTTACACACACACACACACACACACACACACACACACACACACAGAGCGCCCTGGGCAAGTGAGCAAGCGAGTGAGCAGTGCTGCCGCAGTGGGTGAGTGAGAGGGTGGGGATGGCTCCAGGGCAGCCAGTTCCTTGCTTCCCCCAGTTCCTGCAGCTTCCCCCCTTTCCCCTTTTAAAGATCAGGGAAAGAGGCTGGGAGGGAAACAGGCAGAATTGCACAGGCAGGACTGCTTGTGAAGGGCAAGATTCGTCCCTGCCTCTTTCCTTGATCTTTAGGCATGCGTGTGCGTGAGGGGAAGCATGGGTGGGAAAGGAAACATTGTTATTAGGTGTAGTGTTCCCACAGCAATAAGGAAGAAGTGTTTAAAAAGCAAAAATGGGGGGGGACAGGTGTTTATTTATTCCATTTTTAAACCAAATAATTCTCAAAAAAAAACCTGAAATGGATTGGTAATGGGGACAAAGAGCATCCAAACCGTTTTTAAACCACTTTAAATGATTTGGAATGGGGACGAAGTGGGTCCAAACCATTTTTAAACCGCTTTATTCCATGAGTGTGAATTCAGCCTGGGGCTAGTTTCCATTACTCCCAATGGAGACCAGCTGCCCTAAAGGCCTGATTAAGGTGGCATTACTGCATAAAGGAAATTCAGCCTCAGATATCTCCTAGTCGCAGAGAAATTTCTAGTGTTTGAACACTCCCTTTTTACAACAAGTCTCGTAGTTCTTAGGCAGATTAGACATGGCTAAGTACTATGAAAGTTGCAAAATATATGAAAGATTATCTTCTCATGCGGGTGCTAAATTCTGCAGTGAAGTCCCTCCTGCCAGGCCACTGCCTTCAGTTGTCCAAGAAGGCACAATGTGTGATGGGGCCTTCTCAGAATCACCTCCTTTCTATCATGTGTCATGGCACTACTTTCTATACCTTAAGGATCCACCTCTTTGGTCATAGCAGGATGGATGGGGAGTCAAATGTTGATGGAAGCTGCACGAACTTGCTGTGGATAGAGATTACTTTTGGTACACCAGCTCAGCTTCGTTGCTTATTTCTGAGTTAATGAGATGGTAGGCTATGCAGAAGAATTTTAAAGCAGCTTTCAAACGTTTGTGATTTTTACTCATCGTTTTTACCTGTGTTTTTAATAGCTCACAGATTTTAATTTGTGGTTATTTCACCCCTCGTTTTCTCACCCAGCCTAGGATTAATTGGTGAAAGGGTAGGTTATACACAGAAAGAGCAAACCATACAAAAACTTTTTTCCTTTTTTTTTTTAACAAAACACTGGAAACTTCACTTTACCACCTACCTGAATTCTCATTAAAAACTTTTTTTTTGTTCAAAGCAAAGGGTGGTAAACAGTTGCTCCTATATCTATAAATCAAATTCAGTTTGGGAAATAGAAAATTGATAACAGTGTGAAGAGGTCTGGATCATGCATGAATGTGGTGTTTCCTTTGGTAAGCCTGATGGGTTTTATTTTCATAGAGCGTTGTTGTTTCTTTAGGCTATCTGCTTACAGTGCTTTTATTGCTTTGGAATATTGCAAAGTCTCAACCATGAGATTAAACTGGAGTTTTTATAAAACGTCTATGTGTCCTAGTGGTGAATGAAGAATTACTTACTGATTGGGAACAGGAGAAACTGTGTTTGTTTGGTTCTGTTTTGTTTTATAAGCTGCCTGAAACCTCCATTTCATATTTTAGAGCTAAGTGGAACTACAGCTTTACAGCTGTATTCATTTCTTCAAGATGAGCTGAAAATATGAGGATACTGTTTTGTGAGATGCAACCTCTTCACCTAAAAACATCCCTTCACTTTTAAATGGAGGGGACAAGTAGAAAACATTTTCCTACTCGTAGCCCAGATACAAAGTATTGCTCTCTAGTTTCACTTTTTGAATGATTAGCCATCCAAATCTGCATGACATTTCTGGACGGCCTATTCAGAGGAAGGGCGATGTATTCTGTTGTCACTCTCATTTAGCTTTGTGACTGAGTCATTGAAACAGAACTAATTAGGGGCATGATGACAGAGTACCATCATATTGTCTTCTGGATCACTTTTAAAATGCTTTAGATATGTTTGCACAGCATATACTCTCACCACAACCTCAAGACTAGGAAAGATTTAGTGCTTTCCATATGGTGCATGCTGTCCCACACTGTTCTGGCCTAAAATAGATAGCCTGGCCCACTGTAGGCTAGGTTTTCAGTGGCACATCCCGTATAGATAAAATGGAGGACAGCAGAATGTATGCTGCGTTAAGCTCTTTGGAGAAAGGGCATGTAAATGACATGAATAAGTATAGTTGTTAAATAAACAAGGACATCTGTAGGCACCTCCAGCCTGAACTTGTAAATCAGAATAATTACGTCTCTGTTCTTCCTTCTCTTTGAAAAGTCCAGAATGCAGATTCCTCTAACTCTCCAGTATGTTTGCATAGCCATTCTTCATGCTTCCTTTAGAATTTGTTTTCTTGACTGTGCAACATACACTAATGGCAGTGTGCAAACGCAGTTGCTCGATCGGAGTATCCCATCCCCAGGTGCACAAAAAAACCCCTACAAACAATTGCTGAATATGTGTCTGAGAACCTACCTTATTTTGCCACACTGCAGCCGTGTCTTCACGGCAACCTTATTTCGGATTCAAAATGTTTTGAATCCTCGGAGTCCAGACAGCAGTTTGGCTTAATACGATTTCCCGTGTTAAACCACCCCAAAGCGTGATGAATCTCAATCCTGATTTCAACAGGTCTCACTCCGGTTCATGCACTTGAAACGTTTTACATTTTTTACTGTGGGAACCCTTCCGTGTTAAGGGATGAGAGTTTCCCTCTCCCAATAGCTTGCTTCCAAAGCAAGCTGTAAAAGCAGCAGCAGCCCGAATAGCCATCCAAGCAATCCACTGTAGCAAACAAGCAATTCACACCTGATAACCTTGCTACTGAAAGTGCTGACCTTCTAAAAAGGGAAAAGAAACAAAAGCAACTGCTGTTTGGAGAGATGTATGAATGTTTAGCTGTGACGGACAAAAGGGGCTTGACTTGCCGCCGCTGCTGCGTGCCCTGAGCAATCGGGAGAGGAGGGAAAATAATCGCTGCCTGCCTGGTGCCATTTTTCCTCCATCCAGGCAAGGCAGCCACCCAGCTAGGCTCCGTGAAGGGGTCTGTTATGGGTGGTACGTTCACGCCAGGAGGAAGAGGACAGGGCAGCCCCGAAAAGCGGCTTTTAAAAGGTAGCCACTGGAGTCCCCCCTTGAATCACGTACGTCCTCAGAATCCAGATTGAACGCGATTAAGCTGAAAGTAATGGGAATAGGCAAATTCGCGTTTGCATCCGGTTCTGTTATCTTGGTTTAGGGAAAGCGAAATAAGGTTGCCGTGAAGACACGGCCTGCAACTTGCATCCACTTCCAAGTCAGGCAATATCCCCTGGCTTTGGGTGCTATGAATTGGTTTCCCACTCTAGTGGTGGGAAAGCCCTGCCTTTTTTGCTTACAGAGTTTCCCCATCCAACCCTGCTTAAAGAAAGAGATGCATTTGATCCAATGAAATCCCAAATGATGATGACACCTCCTTTTTGAGGCTCCGAGATGGATTAAGATGAATACTGGCAAAAAGAATGTCATTTCAGGCTCAAATTTGCACAGAGGATACCTCTTTAAGCATTTATGATCACACCCTAAAGTGGTGCTGCCTGAAGGTTTTCTTACACACTCACAAAAAACACACACCAAATTTTTCATTGCACTAGAAACCCTAAAATAAAGGACAAAAGAGTAAAAACACAGAGGCCTTTGAAATATAATTAATCTTTTCTTCATCAGAATAACTTCACATGTTTACAGTAACACATCAGACATGAGAAACTGCCTCAAATGATGTAGTATAAATCTAATTGTAGTAGCAGTGCCAGCATATCTTATTAGCTGTTTTGTGACTAAGGAACAAGTGCCTCAACAGTTTGATTTAAGAAGAAGTTATATTGCAGGTTTCAGCTATGACACTCGTAAAACAAAAATGAAATAGGTATAGCTTTCTCATGCTCTGTGCAGGGATAGCATTAATTTGGAGTGCAAAACATAGGCCTGGATTTCTTGTCCTTAATCCATAGCCATAGCCATTAGTATAATTTTCTCAAATAGAATCACAGCAGTGCTGGCAGTCCAAGAAAATGCAACACACATTCTCTTAGCTTTTGCAAATCACAGATCCAGAAGTATTTAATTTTGGCAACAGGAAGAGACTAGTGCACTTCAAAGAAAATACAGCAGCTGCCTAGAAATAAACCAATGGATTAAAGGCAGAAGCTGAGGGATAAAGAAACGTAGCTGAAGCTGCCTGGACACAGCAGTTTCTAAAAGGCAAAGCTTAAATATGAAGACAAAAAACAGATGTTGCGTTAATAATGGAGCACTCAAAAGCTAACTTCAAACCTTTTTTTTACATATATATGTGTGTGTGTGCATGTATTATTTCTCATTACTGATGTCTCTAGCAATGGCATTTCCCAGGAATTTTGCCATAAGAACAACAATTAACAACCAAGCCAGAGGACCCAGTACTCTTTTCACCACTAATTCTACCCAACAGACCTCAGCTGGGACCCTTTCCAACAGTTTCATAGTGTTCCTACTATCAGCTAACAACAGATCTGCCAGAAGAGCTGCACTCCAAGGTTGCATTTACACTTCAGGTTTTCTGCACAGTGATTTGACCCTTCAAAACTTGGCAAAGACGAAGACCTTCAGTCAGGTTACCCTTAATCAAAGGTGTGTCTGCAGAAATGGACCATTGTGAGTGGTACTAGTGTAGGCAGAGGAAGAATGACTCCTTTCCATCTTGGCCATTCCCAACTGTGAGGATGGAGTTGGGAAGTGGGTTTTTTCCCCCCTGTTCATATGTATGTCCACATCTTTGCATGTTCTCAGTGCTGGAAAACTCGTGGACTCAGCCGCTTCCTATCATTCATACAGGAAGATCGATCAGTGGCAGTGCAGTAGTGGTGCAGTATTAAAGCTGTCTGAGGGCAGCCTCAGTTTCTGGGGGTAAGAAAGGAGTAAAGTGAATATCAGAGGTCATGAGTATGCCTTGTTTGGGTTATGACATCATCAAAGAGACAGAGAGACACCCACAGCCCTTTAGTAGAACTGGATTGGGGGAGCTGCAAATTTGGGCAGAATGAAACAGAAAATCAAATCATTATCAAAATTAGATAATGGAGAATAGCAAGCCTACAACAATAGCTCTCTTCCATTCCTTGGATTTTTTTTTAGATCCACTGTGGTCGTTTAAGTGTGGCTGACTAATCCCTCCCATCATTGTTTAGAACTTGCTGACAGTCTCTGCAGCAGTAGCCAGGTTGCAAGTGTGATCATTTTAGCTCACCTGTCTATTTCAGAATACAGAGATCAGAATGAGTGATGGTTTGAACAAGGAGGAGCGAGATGAAATTGTCACCTGCATCATATCACTACTCAGTTTGCTGACAAGATGGCTCTATTCCAATCACAACCTCACTTTTCCCTGTGCAAGTCATAACTCACTTCTACCCCTGCCTGTATGAGGTCCTAACTCGCTTCCAGGTGAGTTAAGATGATCACACTCTCTTTCCTGGATGCTGTGGAACAGATTGTACTAGCTAGCATGGATGGAGTTGGTGGAAAGTATTTGCCTCCATGTTAAAAGATTTGAGATGGCAGGCTGGCTCATTTCAGATCATGCAGCTGATGCTGAACAAAGTTATTTGGTTCCAGAAAGTGTCATAAGTAATTATGTCCTCTTTTGGCTTCAATCGTTTGGCTTCAATCGTTTTTTCCATAAAGACAACTTTTGGAAGCACTACACCTGTTAAAATCAGCAAAGGATTTTTACAAGAAAGCATCCATTTGTGGTGGTTGGTTGGATTCCAGTTGTATCCTCACCAGTCCTTAGTGAAAAATATGGATGAACAACAGAATGAAAAAAGAAAAAAAGAATAACACAGAAAATTAATACAGCTTCATGACCATGCTGATGTGTTTATACCTAAGGATCACAAGATAAGAGCCAGGGCTGCAACACTATGTTTCAAAACTGTATTGCTAACTATAAACTAGAAATGGAAAGTACTTCAGCCGACTCAAGCCAGGCCCCTCTCTTAAGAAATTGTGAACAGTACAGTGAACCAGGAAGAACTTTGGCCATCTTCGCTTAAGCATGTTGATCTACGTGCTACTAATCTCTTTATCTGCGCTGTATCTTGTGCTCTGATCTTGACCCACCCAGCACTGGAATCTTCAATGTCCACAACGGGTAGAGAAGTAGTAGTTTGTATGGCAATAAAGATGGAAATGACTGGAATGAAATAACTCCAAAAAAGTAGGGAAACCAGAGTAGGAGCTATGGGACTCTTGGGGAGCCTGTCTGGCAGCATTCTACCAGAAATCCATTCTTTGGCCACTGGTATGTCCTTTGATATGTGTCCAAAGTGCAACAAAAGTTCTGTACTGTTAAAAATACTAACTTGCATTCTTGGCTTTGTTAGAAAAAAACTGCAATGAATTTCTGATTTCAAAAGCAAAGCAACTACATGAGGTCAAGAGAATTATATCACAAAATGATCCCACCTTGGATTTGGATAACTGAGAGTTCCTAAATATTTGTACCCTCCACTCAAAGGGCCTAGCCACACCACAGATTAGCCCACCTTAAGGCATAATGGAGTCTCAGTTCATTTTTTGCTTGATCGTACCCATCTATTAATGAGCTCACACAGTACATCTTTCTTAGCACACACTTGAGTCTCACTGACCTCGTCTGATGATAGAGTACTTCCACCCTCTCCACACTTCCCATCCTTCTGAAGTAATTCCCTGAACACTGATTCCAGATAGAAACATGGCAGTTACTATCAGGCTCAGTTCTTCAGTCTAACCTGTATCTTAATATTATTCAAGTATGCCCTTAAGAAGGGAACCTGTAGGTCTTTGGGCTGATTTGAAATTAGCCCAACTCTGTAGCTGTATCCACACTCTAGTATTTGACAGAGCTCAGGCTTTCTTATGTAGAAAGATCCAGATTCAGAATGTAGCCCATCAAGCTGTGAAGAAAGTGACACCCTCAAGGATGTCTCCCTTGCCTGTTAATCTTTCTCACTTACTGCTTCATTCCATAAGTGGATGGTGACTACCCTTCTCTGCCTCCTCAAAGTCTTCAAGGTTGCCAGCACATGGCCATAGTGAGTAATCAGAAGTGACATCAGTACAGACATTGGTATTGTACATGAATGTGCCATCTTCCCTGACTTGAACACATTAGTTCAAGATACGCAACCCATCCCATGCTAGAATAGGTTGCCACTGGAGCAGGATTGGGCCATACACATTTTGGATAGCAAAGCTGTCAGAGCTGGTGCCAAGCGTTGAAAGACCAGAAACAAATGTTCTTAACCTTTGCAGTTCCTATGAGGGCCCTTTTCTTCAGTGCACCACTTCCAATACCACTTCCAAAGCAGTCTAAAAATGAGTTTGGCTTCCCCTACCCTACACCAGCATGCAGAAGGGAGACGCGTAGACCTTTTCCTAGACTGAGATACCACTGAGGGCAGAAAAAGCCAAAGAATGGCTCACTTCTAGAATGAACCAGCTAATAACCTTTAAAAAATTATCACAGCTGAGCAATAGTGCTCCACCATGCTGTTCAAATGGAAGTTAAATATACAATTGATCTATTACAAAGGCACACAGATAATTTCAATAAGATTCTTAACAACCAAAACAGGTCCAGCAGTCACAATTCCATGTTTTCAGTGACTTGATAAAAATATTCTTCAGGAATGAGAGCAGGCTATCCACAAACTCATGACATGTCTTGCACCCAAGCAAACTAGATCCTCAGCAGAGCATGAATTCAATTGAAAACTTACACAGATGGAAGTTGTGCAGAATGACAGATGCCTGATTAGCTTCTTTAACCTGTCCCAGCAGCTGAAAAGTCTAAGTAGTTGCTCAGGTGGTGAGATATGTCAGAGATGGGGTTGAGAAGCAATGGTTCATATATACTGATGGAGAAACATTCAGAACAATCAAAACCCTAATAAATTCCTCTTTATCCTAATAACTATAGGCTTATTCATATTAGATGGAGGTTATCTTGCATCAAGGATTAGTATCTGCTAAGACTGCAGTTGCTATAAACTACAATTCCCATTATTTGCTGCTAGCATGGCTAAGAATTCTTGGGAGTTTTAGGGACTCAACGAACATCCTGCCAAATCTTTTGGAGAAACTGGCCTGGTGTTTCCCCTGTTTTAGCTTCCCAGGAGGCCATTGGACTGCCTAGTTCTATGGCAGTACAATGGTGGCACTTTGAGTCATTTTCCAGACACACTTCTGTGATCACCTTTTAAGGTCACAAATATGGCAGATTAAGCCAGGCCTGAGTTAGCCCAAGGGAAGAAGAGTGGCTTATCCTATGACTTGCTAGATACCCTACACTTTTTTAAAGCTGGTATAATAGGAGAATGTGCTGACAGTACAACAGGATGGGCTCAGGCCCCCATTTTGACCATCCAGCACTTTTTCTGTTGTGCCCAGTAGCTCCCTTAATCCAACATTTAAGAACTGCCATATTGACTGCTTTTGCCTAATAGAGACAATTTACAAGTGACAAAGACAGCATTAAGACTACAGACAGGGTTGAGGATTGACACTAAATTTAAAAAGACTGGGGAAAAAAAAGATTTTAGTCATCCAAATTTTTCTGCTTTGGAGCATCAGAGCTACACTTAGAGACCAGGATATGCCATCAATAGATTTTGGGTCATCTTTGAAATGAAATTCCATTTGTCCTTTTTTTATATTTTAAATTCCAGTTTATTATCAAGGATCTGAAGAACAAAATATACACAGACTTTGAAATAGAAAGCAATATGTTTTAGACGTTTACATTTGGGGTGGAAAGAAGCTCTCATTTCAAAATAATCTGTACAAGGAGCAAAATACCCTACACACACATGCACACACAAGGGTACACACATTGTGGCATTTGAAATACTACTGGTAAATGTTAAAACGGGACAGGTTTGTTTGTTTTAAATCCCTTGCCTAGGTATTTTGGCAATTGCAACACAGTATTTCAAGAATGGCAAATCCTGCAGTTGTGTGAGTAACAATGACTTTCTGGTCAATTGTTGTGACAGCAGATGTGACTCATGAAGAAAATAAAATAAACTGCTCATTGAAACCTGTTTGTTTTTACAGTTCTCCAGTCCTTGTGCTGCATTGCTTCAAAGCAGCCTTCTTAAGCACAGTTGCCTAAAACAGTCAGAGCAGAGGTGTGTAAAAGAACCTTTCAAGTGTTCTGAAACAACCTCCCATCTTTCACAACAGCACTCCCTGACTGGACTCGTGGAAGGATTTAACTGCATTTCTTTGGTATTCCAGAACCTCCAATAGTCCTGCTGTTATTACGGAAGCTGGCAGGGGGGAAATAAGTGACCAGCTGAAAGAGGAAGGCATTAATATAGCATCACATGTGCATTGATCACCATAATGAATCAACCCAAATGAAATTTTAAAGCAGAATGTTCTAGTGTGACAAGCAACCATTACTTTATAAAGTTGCAGCTTTCTTTCAGATGACAGGCTCATTCAAACTCTCTGCATTCTTCCACTGGGGTGGGGGCGAAAGGCAAAGGAAATTCACAAGTCCGAGAAAAACTACATTTAAGTGTAATATTAAGTGCCACACTTTGAAACGTATACACTCCAAATGGCCAGGGTGGTCAATGAATTTGGAGCAAATTAATTTGAATGTTGCTCTAACACACCAAAATCTTTGGAGTGCAAAGCAGATTAAGGAGTCTATACATTCTCCAACATTGCAGGTGTTGTATCTGCTATGTTTGAAATGACATGTAGGGGAAACACAGATGAAAGACGCAGACAGACAAGGATTAATGAAAGCTTTTAAAACATCGTTGTACATAACATGGGTATTACATTTTTAAAAAATTACTCCACAGCTGTCAGTTTGATAGGACTTCTCTAATACTCAATTCTGCTCCAATAGAACATAGTACATAGGAGGACCCATGTCTGGAAGGAAGAAGAAACAACAGGAAAGGTCACACATTTTTGTCATTGCAACATTTTACTTAGGCATCTGGTCTAAGTTTTCCACCCCGAAACTCCACCAACCAGAAGGACAACCTGAATTCAGCCCACAAAAACAACATAATTATGTGAAATGTCTGTGCAATTTCTGGAAGACGATTTGCTGGAATATAAGGTTAAAAACAGTTAAATCTTGAAAGGCTAGATTTGCCAAGTACTATATCCCAATTGAGGTGTGTGTTTTTAAAACCCATTAGCATTCTAAATATATCTTTCCTTTGTTTAAACAGTTTCAAATCATTTTCCCCCAAAGCAGAAAAGTGTTTCCTCCTCAATCCAGTCTCTTGCATTGTACAGAGATCAATTAGGCAAATTCTTCCTCTGCTGAACCCACACAGAGGTGCGAATGAGGCACTTCCAGTGAGATGGTGAAGTTTTACCCAAATTGTGTTATTTCAAACAGCTATGTTAACTCCTTTTTGAGTGGCTGGAGTGTGCATTAAGGAAGGTGGATGGTTGGAGAAAGGGCTCAAGAAATAATCTTCTACCACCATCATCTTCATTCCAGGGTTTTGCCTCGCCCTCCCTTTTTTTATCCTGTGTTTTCTTGCTTTGGAGAAGGGGAATCGTGCCCCTCTCTGTTCAATACATGTGTGCAAATCTCCCAAAACAGCAGTTCGTGTGTGAATAGAATCTAGAAATGTTGCTATTGCTCATTGTACCAAACACGTTGAATAATAGGCAGGAATCCCTTCTGCTTTAGGCAACTTTGGAGTACCTTTGGGTAGTTTTAAAAGAACCATTAAAAGAGTCCCTCCCTTGGCTTTGGGAAGTGACCTTTTTGTGCATCATGCAAATACACAGAACTGAATGGCACAAAACTTTTTTCCTTCGTGCGGACAGGGAAGAGTTATTCTCCCTATAAGAAGGGCCCCCATAATGAACTTCTTGACTTCAGCTCGCACATTAGTGTGGACCTGTGAAGCACTGTCCCCTGCAGTTACACTCGGTTCACACAGGACAGAGCATGATCCTGATAGGGAATACTGGTGTACTTGATGAAACAAGATTCCTGGCAGACCAGAAGAGGCTCTGGTCCACAAACATGGAGGGATGCAGAAGGCACATCTCCTGTGTTGGGCTTCCTAGTGGGAGGCGACACATTTCAGCAGGATGCCAAAGCATTCCCCAGAGAATCTATGGTGAGAACCAGTGGGCCTGCCTGTTCCAGTGCCAATAATTCTGACTATGTATGTCAGACAAGGCTAGACTGTACTGGAATAATTTAGACTGTGTTGCCAGTCACATCACAGAGGTTCATGCAGCATGATCTAAATCCTGGCCTTCTATATGTAGCCCCTTCTTTCGGCAATTGGTTTCGTGCTTTGATTACTGTGTGCCTTCCTGCTTTTATTTACATTTATTTTTCCTATCTTTCTAGAGATCACTGTGCATTTTTACTGGTACTTGCTACACTGGTTAAGGTACAATATTCAAACAGGGGGAGGTATTCCAAGTGCTCTGGAAGAACACTCCAAATACATTACATACTGTAAACAGGTTTTCCTGGATACAAAAGGCTTATCTGACCTTAGATGGCTCAGAAGTACTAAGTGCTAATAAACATTCAGGTTTGACCCCATAATGCTTCAAGTGAAGGGGAGGGTGAAAGGAAAAGCTGTTATATTTCTTTTTATAGGAAGTTTTGACTTTTTAAAAATCCTCATTAAATTCTGGAGTGGAGGAGATTTTTACCTTTACCTGCATAAATATTCCCATCAGATAGAGAACATTTTACTTGAATGAAACAACAATATACTCCTAGATGTATCACTGTTTTTTCTTAAAATGGCTACAGAATTTAGGAATCAGAGGCATAATTTTATGGTAGTTCAATCCTATCTCCACAGCAGATTTTAAAAAATATCCATTTGCCTCCCTGTGAGCTCACTTCCAGGACTCCCCAGAGATCAGTTCTATCACCTGTGTTATTCAATATTTTAAAAGCTATTTGGATCATTCACTAGGAGGTTTGATGTCAAGCTGACCCAGTGCTACATATCTCTCTTTCATCTAAATCAGGTGAATCAGTTCCGGGTGTTGGACCTTGATGATGTCAGTGGGGCAGTAGCCAGAGAGGGCACCTTCCATCATGATCCCCAGACTTTGGAAGAGCTTCCCTTTAGAGATTCTCCAGGCACAACTCTTAAGTACTTTTTTTTTCCTGTTGAAAACTCACTTTTTTACCCAGGTATTTGGTGATTAATCTGGCCTTCTGTTTTTATTGAAACCTTCCTTTGTTCCTTCCTTCCTTCCTTATTTGTTGGTTTTAGGATTTTAATTTCTTTTTTCCTTAACTTTTATTAATATTTTTACTTTTACATAAGTTGTACCTTTTGTAAACTGCTCTAGGACTGAGATCAAAGATGTTTTTAAAATGAATTTAAATGAAAATAAATCAATAGGCCAACCAACCATTAGATACTTACAGCCCAGCAGAGAATAGCAAAGCCAAACCAGGCAACACCCCAAGCATGTCTGTTCATTGGACCAGCAATGGTTTCGTAGCAGCCCTAAAAATTAGGAGGGGAAAAGAAACTGTTGCAAGTAACAAACATCAGCCCAAACCCTCCTTCTGTGGTTATATAGGAGAGGTAGCCACTCTTTTAGAACCCATAGACTCATAAGGAATTTTGGGAATGTGTTGTGGGTATCACCCTCTCTTTTTGAGTCTTTCCTCAAAGCAACAAATGCGAGGCACTAGAAGAACTTCCTGGGTCACCATTGTACCCTGACTGGAGACTAAATATCATGGGGTGTTTTTCCACTGTCACTAAAAGTACTCATTAAGTACCCATTTATGGGGACGCAATGGCATTTTTGTACCCATTAATGGGTACTTAATGGGTACTTCTAGTGACAGTGGAAAAACACCCATGGATTGCAAAAATAGTTAGCCCTCTTTGGATATTCACCTTTGAACAGGTTATCTGCATGGATTTTCACATAGCTGCAACATACTGCCATCTGCACAACATTGCTGCAATATTTCCTGCCTCTAGATGTGTTAGGGTTTTTAAAATTATTTTTTATTTCTGATATGTAAAATTTTAGTATATGCAGTCCATGATCAATTTCAAGTGAGCATTAAGTCACATACATGGTGGTATTTCAATGATAGTTCAACTTTTTGGTTACTTATTTGCCATATTTGAGTTTCCAGTCCTGCCTCTCTGAATTTCTAACTCGATATAATGACTATAAAAATGGCTTCTTTCCAGCTTAAGCCATTCAGTTCCACTCTTTGGATTGCATCTCTCTGGACATGGTTCCAAGATGATTTACATCTTCAGCAAAGTGTTAATACTGCCCACAAAATCTCATGCCATGGTCAGTCTTCATGCTGTCAGGAGACTCCCCCCCCCACAATAAAATTTCAGCCTAGCATAGGAAACTTATGTTTACAACAGGTTCAGGTGTGAAACAATATGTTCCTTGTGATATCCTAACTCACATTAACCTAGAACCACTATTAATGATTGTTATAATATGAAGATGAGAAAGAAAGTCTTACTGTGTTGTGAAAATAGCCAGACACTCCCAGTTTGCAGCCATCCAAGTTGATTGACTTTCCTAGGGTATCCATAACACAGCACTGGCGAGGCCAGGGAAAATCTGCATCCTTATTCACTTTTCTAAATACAGAGGTGTATGTCTGCCAGTCTGAAGGGCCATTCACACCACAGCATTTATTCTGCATTTGGAAGAAAAGATGAGTATTGTTGTCATTGGGGTTATTGGAACTATATATATATGGAAATGGCCTAATATGGGATGGATTTACATCCAGCTAAGGAGGACACTTGCCATGCTCCAGAAACAACAGAACTACTAAAATATTGCTGGAATGTAGTAAGACATATTAGTCAACCCCACACCTTGAGGTTTCTCCCCACTGGTAATGTTCTGCAAATTCACTCCTAACATTTCTAAGCTTCCTTTCAGACACTTCAAAAAGTTTTCTCAAGATGGATTAGCCTGTCGGGCTTTGCTCACCCTTAATGCCTATACAGTAAATATTGTGTAAATCGTATGCAGCATCTTCAAGCCCAGCATATTTATGAACAGACTAGTATCCATGAATTTATCCTTTCCAGAATTATAATTACTGATGAAATCATCTATATATCTCTTTTTCATTTACAGTGTTTTACAATAAAAACTTTGAGACTTCAAAAAAAGATTTTGCATCATTTGAAATGTTGCATAAGAGGACAATTGACCAGGCAGCGCTTACTTATTCCACATTATTTGGGTAATGCAGAATAAAGCAGATCTGGACACATTTCATTGTGGATTATCCAAGCTTTATTGCAGATTATCTGAATATTGTGGAATAAATAAGTGCTGTCTGAATTAAGCTTCAGTTGCAATTTGAAGTGATATGAATAGGGGAAGGGGAAGGATCCCAACTGCCCAACTCTCAAAACCCACATTTTCATCCTCATGAAATAAATTCCCCAGAGAGAGCTGTCTAAGCTATATCTCCCATTAGGCATCAATATTATTCTAGTTATATACCATTAGGAAAATTAATGGATACAAAAATGAGCCCAATTGTTCATTAATTTGAAATGTTTCAAGTCATGCCATTCATTTGAGACAGATGAATTCAAAAAGGATATTTAAGTCAAGACTCAAATTCTGATGAATTTATGTTTTTTTCCTCTCCAGTCTTGATTTGGCCAATATTGTGCATATATGGAAAGAATGTACTAATCTATAAAGCATCCATGGAAAGTTAACCAAGAAGAACACATAAAAGATCTTCAAGAGTCCTAAACCAAAGAACAATGTCATGTGCAATTCATTTAGGTTAGACTATAGAGGAAGCGATTGTTTTTACTCCATTTTACTGTCAACAGGTGCTATTAAAATGACTAAACAAACAAACGTGCAACATATATTTGTGCATACAACGGTCAGTTTATAAGGAAGGAAAAATAACATGCCAAGAAACCCATCATTTTAGACATTTTAGAACATTTAGACATTTTATTAAAACTTAACATAGCTGTGATATCCTTTCTAAAGAGAAACTCAGTGCATCTGCAAGACCTCTAAACCAAGAGAGAATGCACAAAACAGATTCTGCATTATAATTCAAGTTGAAACTCAAAAATGATTACACCATAAAGAAGAGACAGTGCCATGCACTGCTGGGTTTCTGAAATATCTATGCACATATGAACATGATAAGAGCCGTGCTGGTTCAGGCCACAATCCATCTAGTCCAGCATCCTGTCTCACACAGTGGGCCACCAACTGCTTCTAGGCATTGTGAAGTAGACGATAAAGTCATGACCTTTATTAGCTATCGACTTTCTGAAAAATGTCCTTTAGAGGCACCCTGCCTGTCTCTCCAACCTGGAGGCAGTACCGAGGCTATTGATATACCTGTTCTCCATTAATTTGTCTACCCCTTTCTTAAGGCTATCCAGGTTATCATGTGGGTGAAAAAAATACTTCATCTTGTTAGCCCTAACTCTCCTACCCATTAGCTTCATTTAGTGCCCTCCTGGTTCTAGTGTTGTGCAATAGAGAAAGGAAAGGAATTCTGCTCTATCCATCTTTTTCACACTATACATGATTTAGATACTTCAGTCAGGTTACCTCTTAAATGCTGTCTTTCAAAGATGAACAAGCCTATTCACTTGTTTAGAAAATGGAAGGCTTGCCCTAATGAGCAAAAAAGGAAGAAAAACAAATTCTGGCAAAAAAAAAAAAAGCAAGGCAGCAATCAGGAATGCTAAGAAGGGTTTTGAGGAACACATTGCCAAATTCATCAAAATAAATAATAAGAATTTCTTTAATTATACCAGAAGTAAGAATCCAAGCAGGAAAACAGTTGGATCATTAGATGAACAATAGCCTTAACTTGTAAGGCTATTGTAAGAAATAAGCACCATTCAGATCAGATCAGAGGTTTCTCAGAGTATTTCACTTCTACTTTTCTCTTCTCCTCTAATTAAACCTTTTTAATAAAATGAAAGAGAAGATGTAACCTGAGGTCCCACCAAGTTTTGGGTTTGGGAACTATATCCCTGTTATTAGATTAAAAATAGTCAGAATGCCAATAAGAACAACTGGAACTTTAAATTTTTTAAATGGATTTGTTCCAAGTTCAAAACAGCCTTGATCTGAAAAAAGCGTTTTGTTGTAAAGCTCAAAACTCTAGTAATGACCCATTTTGTATTCAAAACATATTGATTGAAAAATATTTTGCACACATTTGCAGAATAATATTTTGCTGATCCCTGCATAAGCATTATGGCTCCATGCTAATTATATAAACCATTACCTGCAACATGAGACGATCCCATGTGTTGGTGATACCATCACTCTTCCATTTGTCGTCATTGTTGACCGGATCTGGATTCTGGTATTTTTCCAACATTTGCTTCAGGAAGAGATTGGGAGTAAGCTGCATGGGAGCAGAGAGTACAAGCATTAGGGAAACTTACATTTGCAGAACACCCAAGAGAGAGACAAAGACATTCAGATAACAGAAGGAAGGTACAACCAGACAAGGATTGGATTGGTGCAATTTTAATTTCCTGTTCATATTTTCCCCTAATACTGGCTGTTGTTCACATGCTACTTTGATAATTCATGTACAGTCTGCTCCCACAGCAGTTTACACACATATTTCTCATTCCATTTTCTAAGTGTGCCCCCTGCATACGTATACAATGAAGATGAATCTCCAGCTTAGATTGGGCAGACAGCAAGGAATTATGAGGTCTCCTTTCCAAACAGTGCTTCACCCTGCCATGTCACCTCCTCCTGTGTTTTTGACTTGAAGGTCCCAGAGTGGGTCCCAGAATATTTTTTAAAAGCACATACAAAAAACTAAAACATATTTAAAATATAACCCACACACACTCCCTTCCTCCCATCCTCTTGGGCTCAGTAGTGAATTCGTAACCAGCAAAGTTCCTTCAAGATCAACGTGATGTACACAAGACCAGAAATTCACATCAACACTCATGTTTTCACCTAGTTTGGATTTAGCTTTAAGAAAAGCTTTAAAAAAAAGAAAAAGAAAGAAAAAGTCCAGTAGCAGGGCAGACCTGCCCAGAGAGAAATACATCTTTCACTCTCTGTCACATGCTGTTCCCAGAACTCTCAAAAGCAAAAAGGTGTTTTTAAGGTGCCCCATACTGTGACAACTATAGGGCACATTTTCTGGTCTTCGATTTGAGTGTGGAGTGGGGACAAAATTATTAAGCTAACAATTCTTAACCACATTTTTCATTGTGTGCGGATGGAGCTGGAGGTACCTTCTTCTACTTATGGTGTTTCAAATAAATGATGGGTGAATTTCTCCTCCCATTAGCAATGAATTTGTGCAGAACCTACAAATAGTCTTATCCAAAGTTTGGCATAAAACTATTTCAAGGAGGAAGTCTTGCTTCTTTTGAATAAGATACTCCCCAAACTCCTATTTGCAAGATACCAACATGCTTAGATTATATAGATCTAAGGATCTTTCATCTAAAAACAAAACAGCCTACCACTCAACACAGAAAATTGACCAATTAAGATGACAGGACACTTACGAAGTCTCGGTGCACTGCTGCTGTGATGCTGGAGGCAACTTCAAAGGCAAACACAATCATCATCAGGATGATATACTAAAAACAATAATCGTAACAAAGATATTAGGCACACTGGAACTCATATTTATTTCCCCAAGAAGCGTAAGATACATGTTATTCTTAGGGGAGGCTATTACATTTCTCTTCTCTGCTTTTTAACCTTCTAAGATTACAAGCTCAATTAGAAATGCAAGTTAGGACTGGTTCATCCCTTACATATTTCAGCTGAATATATCAGTCATTTGTTTTTGTGGCAACTCAAAACATTTTAAATTTAGAGTCAAGGGCAAGAAAAGAGGCCAAGTTAACCAGAGGCAAAACAAACAAAAACTTTATAGCTGAGAACAACTTTCAGCATAAAGAACATAAGATCTGTTCTGCTGGGCCAGACCAGTGGCATATCTAATACACCAGTCTTCTTTCTCAAGGTGACAAATCAATTTCAAATTGAGTCCCACGAGGAGGAGATGACTACCATAACTTATCTTGCTCAGTGTTTCCCACCGGTCTGCCTTTAAAGGCATGCTCCTTTCCCTACTCTCCTCCTTGTCCTGGAAGAGAGCAAAATGCCCTTTCCCAGAACAAGCAACCTGTCCCACAGGGACAATTTGTCATTGTATGGGGCCATGCCCATTCAGATAGCCTGTTCCACTCCTCATCTGGCTATTGCCTCCAAAAAGCCCTTTTATTCCCATACTTCAGAGTTTCCAGTTGGACTCTTTTCAGAATGGAACACTTCTGGTGGCACTTCTTGGAGTTCTACCCAAAAGAATCCCCCATGGTATACTGGGCCTTGCACATGCCTTTGTCATATGGTATACTGGTCCTGGGCCAGTTGTAGACCTCATTGTTGAAGCCTACCACTAAACCAGGCTGGGCTACCATTTTGGATGCCCTAGCCTGGTCCACACTTCATTCAGTGCAGACAAAGCATGACTGGGGTGAAGAGCCTGCCATAATCCACACTAGCTTGTAGATAGCAGTCCTTTATTTTCTGGAATACAGGTAAGTGAGGAAAGGGCATTTGCCCTCTGAGCTGGTAAGTGTTGACAATGCTACCTTTCACCACTTTGTCCAAAGATTATTTGAAGCTATTCAACCTGGTGGCCAATACTGATAATGAACTCATGATAGTGAACTCCATTGCTTTGTGAAGAAATTATTGCTTCCATCTGCCTGGATTCTTCCAGACTTTAGCTTCTCTGGGTGATCCCTAGTTCTTGAATTCTGTAGGCCTGTGTGACAATTCCATTTGGACCCCTCCAAACTAATCTTTGCTCTTTTCTTTTGCCTTCTAATCAAGTGCGGCATTGCGGACTAGAAGGAAGGCTTTGTTAGACTTACCCTCCTTGCCAAACTGGGTAAGACTAGGCAGCCAAGCTGGCTGAAAAGCCAAAACACGGAGACAGCCTGATACAATGCAGGAGTAAATGACACCACGTTTTCCTGATGCTCAAGGCAGGGCAACATGAAAATGAGGAGGGAATATCAAACACAAAGTATATTTTTATACACAGATACCATGTCTCCTCCTACACATAGGCATGTGCAAAATTCAGTTTGTGTTTGAAAATTCAATCAAACAGTTCATGTGCAAGAATGTTTACACTGAATCAAACTTGATTGTTTAGATATCTAGAAATTTGATTGAAGTGAAGCAGTCTGCTGCTTCTGAACACAAACAGTTCAATTGAGGCATTTCACATTCTCTTTGTTTTGGGCATTGAAAAGGACATTTTCAATGGGAAAAATGTTTTCGAAAAGTTAAAAAATGCATGTGAACAATCATTTGTTCAATTAACCAGTTATTCACTGAACCAAATAAAAGGGTCTTTGGTTTGATGATGAACTGAACACATGATCTTTGTTCATGTACATCCCTTACTTATCTTCACTCTAAATGAAAAGGTCCTGAATGTTACATCTTTCTCCTGATCATTTTACCTTGCCTCTTCTGAACTTTTTCTGTTTCTGCTGTGAGCTTTTGGAATTGTGATTAACAAAACTGCATGCAATATTCTAGGTGTATTCATACCACTGATTTATATCAGGAGATTATACTGTTGGCATTTTAATTTTTGATTGTCTCTATTATCCCTTTGGCTTTTTAAAAACCAGGTTGAGACATCCATCACACTATCTACCATTGTGAGAGATCCTTCAAGAGCTCTTCACAGCCCCTCTTTATTCATCTTGATGTCGTTAGCCATTTGTACATCTTGATGTCGTTAGCCAGCATGGCTACTTCACGACTCACTCTTGACTCTGAATTGTTTGGGATATATTAAAAAGAACTGCACCTAATATAGAACCATTGGGAACCCCATAATCTCTCTCTATTGTAAGCAATATCCATTTACTTTGTTCTCTGTTCTTTTGCTTATCCATAGTAGGGCCTGGCCTTTTATTCAATGACTTATTAGCTAACTGAGCTATTTTTACTGAATAGTGTACTCAGAACCACATTTGGGGTGGGGAACCCCATTGGAACATAGCCATGTTATCTTTCCATTCAACTTTTTCCTGTGGCTAGTTCACACTTGCAGACAATCCCTTAATACTACAGTCATCATTATGTAATCATATATGCATAAATTAACCCTTATAAAGCTCCTGGAATTTCTATGGATTCTATGGCCTCCTTTGTATGTTGTATCTCTTCCTCAAGCTTGTAGCAGAAAGTTATGGAACTTGTGTTGCTGAAATTTATTGACACCCTGTGCCTATTCTGATTTTTTAAAAATATATATATACTCACCCTCTCTGCTCTTGCTGTGCAAAGGCAGCCTTTCCTTTTAAACTAAAGGTACGTGTATAAATCCCTTCAATCGTCTGTCCTGCAATTGTGCTCTGTAGCACAAAAATGGTAGGATGCCTACTTAGAGTAATTATTTTCTTACTTTTACCATGCTTTTTCACAATGATTGACAGGATATTATTCATACATATCTGTAACTGAAAAGCTTCTACAACTTTTGTACTAGATCTGTAACACTATGGAAGTTGAAACATTACTTTCCAATTGTTCAGATAATGCCACTGCTCATTATTATTCTACTTTCTGGAACCTTGCAAACACAGGATTTCCTTGGCAACCAAATTCTTGCTCTCTCCCACACACTTATCACTGCTTAGGATGTTTCATTGTGCAAAAATCAGGTACAAACCAACCTGCAAACCAGTGTGGAAGAATATGAGAATATTGCTTACTATCCAACTTGATAACAATCAGAAGAGTTTGGAATGGGAATCTTTCAATTCTGAACTCTTAAACATATGTCTTTCTGTGCAGTAGAAACCTTATGTGCTTTGGTATATCTTTGTTTCTCATCTAGTACAGGGTGTTTCTCATTTGCAAGATCTTATACTATGTAACTTACCACCAGTAGCATCGTCCTGTTTGACCGTAGGACACCAACAATACCAAGGACCGAAAGACAAAAGAAGCAGAAACCAGTGAAGATCCCAATCCAAGCAGCACCATAGATGTCATCATTGTCAGTAGCTTCCAGCAATGGATAAAGAGTATGTTGATCTGACACAAAGTATATGCACTCTGCCATGAGGGCAAGGCCACAACACTGGAAACAAAAATACACCCAATAGTCATCCAAGACCATATGTTGCAATATTCAATATTCAGTGGGTGAGGGGAGAAGGCTTTGTCCTTAAGGCAAAAGTGTGAGCTCATATTAGCTACTATTTTAGAACCTCTCACTTAAGCTTTCCATAGGTATCTTAACCCAATCAATGCTCACGGAAGTTCATAACTGAAAGCAGTATTCATTCATTCATTCATTCATTCATTATTTAAATACCTGTAGTCCAACTACTTCACAAAGACTCAAAGCAGTTAACAAAAAACAAACAAGAAACCAACATCAATACATTTGTGCAAATCACGTAAGATTTTTGCAGTGGTTCTTACAATCATTATATCAAAATGGGTTTCACACTTTGGTCTTGACCAACAGAATAAGAAGGCTGCTTTTGTGCATGTTTTTTCCCATTTAAAAGGTAGTGGTGCCCTAGATGTGGCTCTTAGTTAGGACACTAGTTCTTAGTTTTTTTCTTTAGCTCCTCTATTCTAAATTGTTTGCATTTTTGTAATAGAGCAAACAAGCCCTGTATTGCTCATATAATCTATGTGAAAGTTCATGTTTTATCCCTGAATCCATTGTTTTTAAACAAATTTTAGTGCCTGATTTAACTCAGCACATCTCTGTGCATAGTTCTCTGTGTATATTCCAGCCATTCTTCTTCTTCCCATTCCCACAACTTCCTGATGCCCAAATACATTTCTTTACAGTTTCTCCCATTATTTCTATAATTGGAACAGCTTCTGATCAGCCTTCTTCATACAAGTCTTGGCCAAGTCAGAAGTTTTGTGATACACAGAGGCCACCTCTAGACAGTCCTTGAATATAACATTTAGTGAGATTCCGTAAGAATGCACTTCTGGAGTAATTGCTAGATGCTCAAACAGCCAGGCAACAGCTTAGGGCAAGTACTTATCTGATATGGACACTTATTCCCTCAATTTTGTGATGCATACATCCAGTTATTAAGTACCCAGAAGTGTGTGATTACTGACCTGTAGGCATGCACAGCCACTTTTTTAGATCTGGTTTGCCCCCACACATGCAGTAGTTATTTTCCTGGGAGCAAATATCCAGACCAGGGGCAATTTTGCACTTCCCTTCCCATCCATTGGACAGGAAAGGAGCATAATTACCCCATGTTGACTAGTGCTTGCACTTGTAAGTGCTAGTCACTTGCAGCCTAAGCCCCACACAATCGGTCACTCACCTGTGACTGATCCCAAAGCCAGTCCTCTTCTGGGCACCATCATTTTGTTCGTGGTGCCCTGCTCGACTGCATGTGTCAATGCTGTCACTATGATGAAGGTGATGCTCTGTGCACGCACAGTCTTGTTTATGGTTGTCTGAGGTGCCAGCATGCTTGTGCAGCATCTCAGACAACCCTGGAGCACTGGAAAAGGTGCAGACACTTGCCACTGGATGTGCCAGGTAAGATTTTGGGTAAGGTTAGTAAAGGTGCATGATTAGGTAACTTCTGGGAAGGTAGGGGATGCCTGGAGGCTATAACATCCTCCTCTAAGTGCAGATGTTCTTCCCCAAAAGTTCCCTGATTATGCACTATGGGCTGTAGTGCAAATAGGTTGCAGGCAAGTCCTTTGGCTTTTTTTTTTTTAATCTCCAGTTGGGAGCTGATTTTCCTGCAATAACATTATGGTGGGCTATCACCCCAATATCCCAGGACTATATTGCAATTGCCACAGGCACATATGGCTATACAAACATAGCCCGAGGATAATCCCAAGTTTTACAACCCACCTGGAAGCAGCCAGAATCAGATGAAGGAGCCTTGCAGAAAGTGATACTAGGTAAGCATAAGCCATGGAAGCCTTACACATTGTGCAAATGTCACCTGGCAAACTTGCAAAAGGATCACAGAATGGTTTTATGATCCATTTGGGTCAACAAGTTAATGCTGTACTTAAAAATGCACATTCATGGAATGGTATAAAGTGTGGATCAGGCCTTCTTTAGAGAAGAAAATGGAGAAGTTATTTCTGACCCACCATTTCTGCAGTGCAAAGCAAAGATGCAAAGCAAAGATGCTGATCAATATCACAAAATTGGATCCACAGTCTTGAGAAGAAGGAATGCATTAGGAGTGCAAGTGTGTAAGGCCATTCCTTGGCAGGTGCACAAAACTATGATCATAGTAACTTCCAATAAATGAGCAAACATGAGTGAATGGAGTGATTTCAAATTTTGTTCTCTCAAAAGATTTTTTAAAAACCTAATCCACAAAAGGTGAAGTTCCTGAAGAAATCAGAAATTCTGTGTTTCAAACTTACTCACCCCCAGAACAACATTTCCCATGATCAGCAAGCCTTGGAAGCATCGGACGCCGGTATCACCTTTCGCCATTTTCAGCTTGTCCTGGAATCAAGAAGCAAGCTACAGATTTATTAACATAGTTTGTTCTTTCAAAAATGCAGTTTCCTTCAGTTCTTTTAACTTTGACTTTGAAAACTAAGATCCACCATACTCAAAACTGCCAACACATATTAATCTTGAGAAACAAGCTACAGAAATTACACCAGAATAAGCTATTCACATAACTTTTTATTGGGTGTTCCTGTAACCAGGGTTGTACATTCTTTTCATTCTTACCCACAGAAGATGGACATTTTTCATTATTAATAGTGCATGCATTTGTGGAATCATCATGAAAGGTAACCCAGAAATCATTTGAATGCTGACAGTTTAAAGATAGAATAAATAGGGCCCATAACATGTTGAGACCAATTGCTGCCCCAATGTTACTTAGAAGGCAAAATGTGTCTTCATGATAGATTTGTATTTGTGATCTAAAAGATAACTAAGGAAGGAAAACCTGTGACCCTATGAAAGCTCTGGAATACAGCTCCCTTCATGCTCGACCATCAGTCATGTTGACTGGAACTGATGGGAGCTAAAATCCTGCTGAAGATGAAGTTCCAGGGACCTTGCCTCCTGCACCAATAAGAACTGTTGTTGTTAGGCTTCATCAAGTCATGACCCACCCATGGTTGACTGCATGGGTACCTTCAGGGGCACCTCTATGCAGTTTTCTTGGCAGAAGTGTTTTGTGATTTTTTTTTACTTCTGGAAATAGGCTGGGAAGGAACTGGTGGCCCTCTGCTTTCCAGGCAATTTGTTCTACCACTGAGCTACAGCCACTGACAGTGCATAAACAAATAGCTAATGTCACCTATCATTTCTGCTGTATCCCTGCTCCATGACTCCATAGCTACCATGTTTGTATCTCAGTAACATTCTTAAGAGAATAGATATTTCTTCTTCCAGGATTAGGTTCCTCCTGTCTAAAAGTAGTTCTCAAAACATAATAAGTTGATCTTAATGACGAAATGTGTATCTTGCTCACACACTCCATTAAACACTAAAAAATCCAATTTGAACATGTTGAACTGCTCTAACAGCTCCAAGGACATCTGGAGAACAACAAATTCCCAATCAATAGCCAAACATTCAACGTAAACTGTACCTTGCAAATGCAGGTGCTGCGGTGACTAGGGTACACTTTGTGAAGCGGTTTTCAGTAGAATTGCCCAAAGTTACTTCTAAGTTGTGCAGTTGTGCACACAGCTATTAGTCATGAGGTCTATATAAAAGCAAACAGCTCACCTTATGGCTTGTGATTTTTTTGTCATTTTTGCAGCTTTTTCCTAATTCTTTGCCCCTTGTTGATTGTTTGTCAACTTAGGCCCTGTCCCCAAAAGACTTATTAGCCCCTCTCGGCTTCCTCTGCCATCACTCTGTTATAGCTGACTTTAAAAGTCCCCTCCACTTCCGGAATAAGCGCCCCCATGGTAGCCGCGATCTAAATGGACTTTCCGTCCCCAAGGAAGCCTGTTTCCTTTCCCCGCATCTCCCCCCCCCTCTCTTGTTAAAAGGAAAAATAGCCAGATCTCCGTCTCCTGAAATGGCTTCCCGCCCCTAGCAAAGGCAGATGATCGCTCATTCATTCACTTTCAGCACTTACTTTCATTCAGTTCTCTGTTAGAAAAGGCTTTCTACCCAGGCAAAGTCAGCAGCTGCAGGCATCGGCAGCGCGATCCTTCGCTCATTCTCTTTTAAGGCTTTCACAGATCACTTGATAACAATGTTGCAATTCTGAGCAATTCTGGCTCTTTTTACAAAGGAAAAGAAGCGAACCTGCTGCATTTCTCAGATGTGTGAATGCTTTTTGGCTGTGTGTGCAGGCAAGCAATCCCCGCCCCTTTTGCCACGGAGCGTCCTCAAGGCAGATATAGCGAGCAAAACCCGCGAATCGCCGAAAGAGCGCTGGAACTCTTCTTTAAAGTGCACGTATTTTATCGCGGGTGTCTCACTTTCCTAAGCTCCCTAAGCGCCTTGTAAAGCCTGGAATGGGGCCGCTCAGAGGCAAAAGAAGAGTTCCAGCAGACTTTCAATTGCATGGGGACAGGGCCTTAGTAGAGGGCAGGACAGAAGACAAAGGAAGAGGAAGAGGTTTCTCCAAAGAGAGAGAAAGAGAGTGAAAAATCACAAATGAACAAGATAAGCTATTTACTCATGAGTAGACCTCATTAGAGAGAATGCCATTATCAGCCACAATGTTTTTCTTGCCAATGTATTAAAAAGATCTTCCTGATCTACACTACTGTGCACCTATTAGACAAGTGCTATGGGATGAACACACCTGGAAATTCCCTCCAATGAAACTGATATATTGTTTGAAATGGCACCAATTCTTCCTCTTCCCCAGCATTCTTGTGTGTCAGCCATGTCAAGCAGTGGGATTTCTTCCAATACAAACTGAACAATTCTGATTTTCACAGTCAGGTTATTTGTAAGTGAGAGGTGATTTCCAAATTGCGATTTTATACAAAGGCAAGCCTGACACCCATGCAAGATTATTTTTTATAAGCAGAAGTACTATGTACTCAGGGCCATAGGGCCTTTCTGCACTTACTGGGCTTGATACAAATCAATGTGGTGTGCATTGTGCTTGGTGTTCTGCCACACTGGCCCTGAAGCTCACATGAATTTTCTGGGTCAGTCTCCACAAGCTCTAATGAAAGTTCCCAGCTTCAGAGTCCCCAGCGGACCCATTTTGGCACAGTAAGGTACACTGCCAAAGTGGCTCCCCCATTAAAGCGGAACACAGAGCTGTATACTTTCTGTATTCCTCCATGATGTGGATTACCCCATGCTAGTACACTAGGGGACCTGCTTAAACAGATCCTGATCTGGATTACAGTCTGTCTGGGGCAGAAGGAACATACTAGAAAGGGGTGAGGCCTCTCTTATTCCACACTAACATGCAGAAGGAAGGGCCCTAAACATATTCTTAATGCAGTTTTACAGTAAGTGTAGAAAAGCCCATACCCAAGAGGCAAAGTATGTCAGGAGGCCAGGTTGCTGGAGAAACTGCGAGCAGGGCAATGAGTATACTTAGGCTTTGCTTGGGGGTTTCTGTATGTAACTATTTACCACCTGGAGAACAGGCTGCTAGACTAGAAGGGCCAGTAATCCAGTTCAGCAAAACATTTCTTAGATTCTCACGTACTCAGGATTTTAGTGCAGGTCAATTTTAGGATGTATGAGTCTTTAGATCTTCCCCCTTAGAGTTCTCCCCCACAAAAGATTCTCTAACCTTTTCTGCACTTGCATCCACCTGTGGTCTGGTCTAGAAGGGGTTCCAGGGTGCCCCACTTTGCAAACTAGTGTAAGATAAGGGAGGCCCCACCCACTCCTAATAGATTTAACCCACACTGTGATACCTTAGCTTAGACCAGGGCCTATATCCCAAGATACAGGGGCATGCAGATAGCATGCCTCCATAGGTAATTGGCATGCACTGAAATGAACCCTCCTAAAAACTCCCAAGACCAGGAAAAAAATTCTCCTGGCCTTTGGAGTCTGCTTGTCAGCTCCTATGGTGTGCCTAGTCTTTACCTAGCCAGAGGCTGGGGTGCCTGGACTACCTTGCACGGTATAGCACAGCACAGGAAAGCTCATGCCATGCAAAAATGAGGCCAGATCTCAGAGAAACATGGATCTCAGGCATAGAAGGAAATGTCTACTTCATTTGCATCACCAATCAAACCGTTGGCAAGGAGACAATGAAGCAACTTGAATCAATGGGTAGCTACCATCTTCACTCTTTTGGCATGGGATTCCTTAAGGCCTCAACAACTACACTGATGCTACTTCTGCAACTTCTAAAGCTGTGAGATTTGTGAAGGTAGTCACAGCTCTTCACATCCACCTCCAGTCAGGGAGGCTCCTTCTACCTAGGGCTATATGTTGTGCTGCATGACTGGAAATGTCACCTTTTGTTTCCAA
The DNA here is from genome assembly GCA_023333525.1 of Aspidoscelis tigris stejnegeri. Taxonomy (NCBI): domain Eukaryota; kingdom Metazoa; phylum Chordata; class Lepidosauria; order Squamata; family Teiidae; genus Aspidoscelis; species Aspidoscelis tigris. The sequence goes on along the minus strand of JALMGA010000001.1, from coordinate 246,113,191 downwards.
GCAAATAGCCAAGGGCAAGCCTGACTCAAGCCTTCTAGTGAGAAAATCACACCCATATTGGAAACCTATGCTGCACTATCTTTGAGAAAAACATCCAAGGAGCTCAGGTATGAAAAGCCAGTTGTAGCTAGCACATGGGAGACCAGGAGCGTTACATTCCAGTAACATTTCTTAAAGTTCTGAGTTTCTTGGAGGGGCATTCCAGGCCCAGATATTCTGGGTGAAATCAAAATGACTTTCTGGTGAACTTAAACAGACAATGAATCTAAGCATATGAATCTAAACAAGGTCTTCACAACTTGAGCTTCAGATAACTGAAGGAACACGTGTTTCCATAAACTTCCTGCCCATTTTGAAGGTTCCATCACCAGAAGAGGCTTATGGGTTGACCACTAGGAGTGGAGAGTTTCTCTGTGATTATCCATACAGTTTGGAATAATTTTTTCCCAAGAGATATGCCATGCTCCAATATTAAAAGCTAAATATTAAAAGCTAAATAAATATAGTTTATTTAGATATAGTTCCAAATAGGCTCTTGCAGACTATTGTTCATCTGTCCCCCAGTAATATCAGCCTGGCATGCTGCATTTAATGCTCTTTAAGACTAGGTATTAAAACTGGTTTGTTTGTTTGATATGTGGCTTTTTGTATTTTATTTTAAGCATCAGTTGCATAAATCATGGTTTTAGTTTTGAATCTGCATTCAGGAATTTTATGAACTTAGACTACATTTTCTCTCCCACATTTTTGCGGAATGGGAGCAACCCTGTGATGCTCTATCACACACCTTTCAAACCAAAGCATCTGTCTTTTCTTCCTAAAGATCCAGAACTTTGACCATTGAACTGTTGGAGGTTTCAGTCTGGACTAGCAGTACCACTGGGGGCAGAGCAGACATTACCTCTTGACCATTCCCAATTGTGAGGGTGAAGATGGGGATGTGAATTCCCACACTTCTTCCTCCCTCTTGAGTTGTCGAGAAAGGAAGTTCCAGTTTTTAAATTTATTTTATTTATTATTTATTTTATCCCAACCTTCACCAACAAGGGCAGGTTACAACAAGAATAAAACATATCACATATTAAAACATAACTAAAAATAAATATTAAGGGTGTTTTCCCACTGTCACTAGAAGTACCCATTAATGGGTACAAAAATGCCATTATGTACCCATTAATGGGTACTTAATGGGTACTTTTAGTGACAGTGGAAAAACACCCTAAGAATACAAACTGATAAAGTTTTGGAACATAACACCACTTGTTATAGAAAAAAAGAGGGTGTAGCTCATTGATGTTGCAATACCAGGAGCTGTCTCTGCAGCTGTTCTCTGCAGAATCCCCATTCAATTCTTTCTTTTTCTAATCCTACATATCTCTGCATGTTTGGACCTTTACATGATCTCAGCTTTGGAACTCTCTCCCAACCTTCCAACAAGCAAAGAAAACTAGACTTTTAATGTAACTTACTTTTATATATTTTTTAGCTTGTAAGCCATTGGCAAGTTTTACTATGTTTTTATTTTAAATTGTAAAGAATGTAGGGGGAGTTCCAATTATAAATTTAATTCGGTTTCCCTAAACCAAAATAACAGAACTGGATGCAAACATGAATTTGCCTGATCCCGTTACTTTAAACTTAATCGAGTTCGATCCGGATTCTGAGGATCGTAAGTGGCGTACGTGACTCAAGGGGGGGACTCAAGTGGCTACTTTTTAAAAGCTGCTTTTCGCGGCTGCCCTGCCCTCTTCCTCCTGGCGGACCCCTTCACGGAGCCTAGCTGCGTGGCTGGGTGGCTGCCATTTGCCTGGATGGAGGAAAAACAGCAGCGGGCAGCCAGTGATTCTTTCCCCTCCTCTCCCCATTGCCCAGGGCACACAGCAGCAGTGACAACTCAAGCCCCCTTTGCCCGCTCACCACCACAGCCACAGCCTTAAAAACAGAACCTGCTGCTGCTTTCCTTTCCCTTTTTTAAAGGTCAGACCTTTCAAAACTGTGGAGAAGTGCAACATTGTTATCAGGTGTGAAGTGCTGGATTGCTACAGTGTAGCAGCTGCTTTAAGGGGTAGATTTTTACAGTAAAATCACTATCTTTGGAAGCAAGTTATTGGGGGAGGGAAACCCTACACACGCATTATCATCCCTTAACAACACGGTACCGTTCCCACATGTAAAATGTTTATGTAAAACGTTTCAAGCACACGAACCGGAGTGAGACCTGTTGAAATGAAGATTAACATTTACAATGCTTTGGGGCAATTTAACACGCAGAAAACGTGTTAAGCCAACCTGACGTGGGAACTGCAAGGATTGAAACCGTTTTGAAACTGAAATAAGCTTATAATGGGAACACGGCCGATGTATATTAATGGTGCTATATAAACCAATGGTTCAAAAGCACTCTCTGTGCAGCTGCTGGCTCCTCCTTTCTAGAGTGAAAAGCTTTTGATACACTTGAACATCTGAATATTTCAAATACTGAATCACAGGTAGGAGGGGTCTTCCACCAAGTATGGTACTCATGACAATGGTTTCCTAGCTTCAAGTGTAAAAATATGAATGAACGAAAATTACTTGTTTGGTTGAAAATCAAACTGCACACCCATTTTTTAGCTCTGTGGCAAACCATTTAATCGAACAAACACTTGTTTGTTGAATGTGTTTGAAAACAAAAATTACCATGAATTGTTTAATCAAATTGTTTGTGAATGTTGAGGGTACCATCAAATTTCCAGATATGTGGACATCTGTATGTTTGGTTCAATGCAAACAACTTCAAATATGATCTGGCTTAAAACAGAAGAGCAGAGGTGGAAAATGTCAATGATAGTTGTAGAACAGCATCATTCATGTTCTTATCCCAATATAGCTAACGAATAATGTTTTTAGAGAGGAGGGGCAGCAGCAGGCTGATATATGAACAATTCCACCTGCAAACCACCTCTAAGCTGCCTCAGAAGTGTTTTTATTTTGTTTTACTGTGTTTGAACTCAGCCTCAGGCCCTAGCTAAACACAAACCTTAACTTGCACTTCAACATAAATTCCAGGTGCAATTACATGCATTTCAGGTTATGGTCAGGACAGGACTAGATAATTAAAGCACCTCTCATGTGCCTGCTCTCAGAATGAGAGCTCCATCTCATACTGCATCTTATCTGAAACTCCTTTCCTTTCTGCAGCTGATTAGCAGGTTGTACTGATAATCACTGACAGCTCTCCACTGTTTCAATGCTCAAATATGTTCCAGTGCAAAAGTGGAAACCATTGAGCCAAATTTCATGCAGATGTGCATTTCTGCACAAACAGAACTAAAGGGCTTGTTCAATCTGGATCCCTTTGGAATGCTGGTGGCTGCTAGATGGCAGGCTACAGAGCCTCAGAAGCCATTACAACTCTCTCATTTTTCATGTCTGCACTTCCAGCCAAAGCCCTGTGCACAAGTGTAATAGGAGGCAGTATGACTTTGAAGACCAGGTGCCGGGAGGCTGTGAGTAGAGCACACTCTATGCTTGTGTTTGCTAGTGGACTTTATTTATTTATTTTTTGAACCTGGTTGGAGAACACAGTGCTGGATGAGATGGACTTTGGTGGACATTTCTTGTGTTTTATCTTTCACAGTGCCACACTGTATAACCTGCTAAGTGGCTCTATCTATACTGGTTCTTAAACTGTCATGGTATAAGCTTTCATTGATTGGTCTAAGAGCCTAGTCTTACCTCTCACTTTAAAAATGAAATCCCTATCAGAAAATGAATGGAATAAAGTAGAAGATGCACATCCAGAGTGTTTGTTTTCCCAGCATACCAAAACAGACCACTGCATGTAAGGGATAGCTCTGCTTTACCACATCCTCTTCTAAAAGCATTCCTGTATAATGAGTCAATTGCCAGAGACTATCTACTCCATTTCTGTTCTGCATGCAAGCACAAGGCTGTAAACATAGAAGCTGTCCAGAAGAAAATCTTCCTTTCTGCTTTGTGCTATGTGCTGTTGGGAGTTCCCAATGGAGAAAAAAAGTCAGCTGGTAGAAGAGAGCTGTTAACTGCTGTTCTATAGCACTGTATTTCCAATACATTTACATTTAAGTATTATGACAATAGGGCAAGGTAGTTAAAATGCACTGTAGCAGTGATCCAGATCAACTCCACAAATTATGTAAGGGGGGTATATTCCTGCTCTCTTGTCTTGGTTGGGGGGGAGGGGGAGGGAAAATCTTCCCTTCTCCTGGAACCCCCACACTATGCCTCTACAAATGAGAACTATGTACGCCCCCAAGAATGTGTTGGAAAAAGCTGTGCATTATTCCTGTGGGGAAAAGCACACTGCAGAGAATGCATAATAGAATGCATAAAACATTGCCATTAGACGAGAGGAAACACATTCTGGTGTGATTTCCCAGCTGTGGAAATGATCGGGGGGGGGGGTGTTGCTCCTGACATCAAAAGGGGCAGAAGTTGCCAAAGATGTCTTGGCTTGCTGGCAGGCTATTCACAACGGATCATTCACGCCTTTAGTGGCCACAAAAATGAAATTCAACAGATAAAAGTATTCCTTGCCTTAAAATTCATCAATAAGAAAAAGCTAGCCTGCATGTATCTCACTAATCGGTATGTTATAGTCATGGAAGTTTAGATTATCAAAACAGAAGGCATAATAAATGTTTGAAAATCTGTTGGTATTTTGGGGGTTTTTTAACTGGGCAGGAGTAGACTGAGGGCAGCTCCTGATGCCAGCTGATAATTTTGCTAACAAGTAATACTAGGGGCAGGCAAAGTTCCATAATTGGAATGTTCCAAGTTGGGAGAGAATATTCTAAGTGTCCTAAAAATAAATACACAATTATTATTCCAGTGTTTTGGCTAGTATTTAGAACCCAATGTTTCCTACTACTCAACCAAGCGGGGCTCTTAACCTCCCCACAGGAGGAAAAGGAATCATAGGCTGTGATCCGACACAGGCAAAAAAGCAACTCTGAGGCACCTCAGAAAAGGCTTCAGGGTGGGATTGTTCACACACCAGTCTGTACTCCCTTCTTTCTAGAACATCCTGTGGAACATGAGGGTCACACACTGTCTCTCTAAGACACCTCTGGAGTGCTCCTTTTCTTAGGTCTGAACACAGCCTTAGAATGAGTCTCCATTGCGCTTCCACAGCAGGAAGATTCTACAGATTATGTTTAGTTCCAACTGTGAAGAATTTTAGGGAGTAGTAGACTGTGCTTGCAAAGGCCTGATAACTCTCAGGTCTGTTACAAGTCAAGGATGGAAACTGGTTCTAGCTAGTTACTTGACTGCTGCTTGAACTGGGGTCTTCTTTGCTGCAAACATAGCTGTATAATAGGCTTATAAATAATAAAATCTCCTCCTTACTGTGAATAAATTAGATGCAAATTATCTAGGGGAGGCGCTTTGGGTAGGCTGTAACCTAAAGTCTCTTCTTAAACCAATAGAGGCTTTGGGAGGGAATTTTTGGCTGGGATAGGATTTAAAAGATTTGTTTCATTGGGTGAATTCCCATTATAAGCTTAAAACGGTTTTGAAACGGTTTCGATCCTCGCAGTCCCCACGTCAGGTTGGCTTAACACGCTTTCCGCGTGTTAAATCGCCCCAAAGTGTTGTAAATGTTAACACTCATTTCAACAGGTCTCACTCCGGTTCAGCAGCACTTTCATCTGATAAACCAACCTCTATATTGATTATCCTCACTGACTCTTTTCTAAACGTATTACCTCATTTTAAGAATATTGCTACCTCTGAAGCCACATCTATGATGAGTCCATCAAAAGTTTTCTAATGGAAGCAATTTTCTTTCTTTCTTTCTCTTTCTACATGATCATTTCTCCAAATAAAAAATTAGGAAAGATTTCCCATCTTGATAAAAATCTTTCAATTTTCTCAAAAAGAAAAGCAAGTTTTGATAAATGAAACCCAGGCTTGTCAGGACTGGTATTTTACATTTCTTACTGTGGGAACTGTACAGTTTTAGTGGGATGATAATGCATGTTTAGGGTTTCCCTCCCCCAACAGCTTGCTTCCAAAAATAGTGATTTTACTGTAAAAATCCACCCCTTACAGAAGTCGCTACATTGTAGCAATCTACCCACTTCACACCTGATAACAATGTTGCAATTTTGTGCAATTCTGAAAGGTCTGATATTTAGAAAGGGAAAAGAAAGGAAAGCAGCTGTAGGTTCTGGGAGGTGTGTGAATGTTTTTAAGGCTGTGGCAGTGAGCGGGTGAAGGGGGCTTGAGTTGCCACTGCTCCTGTGTGCCCTGGGTAATGGGAAGAGGAGGGGAAATAATCCTTGGCTGCCCGCTGCCGTTTTTCCTCCATTCAAGCAAGCGGCAGCCACCCAGCCACTCAGCTAGGCTCTGTGAAGGGGTCCCTTATGGGTGGTGCATTCACGTCAGGAGGAAGAAGGCAGGGCAGCCCTGAAAAGCAGCTTTTAGAAAGTAACCACTTGAGTCCCCCCTTGAGTCACATATGCCATGTACGATCCTCAGAATCCAGATCGAACATGATTAAGTTGAAAGTAATGGGATCCGGCAAATTTGTGTTTGCATCCGGTTCCATTATTTCAGTTTAGGGAAACCATTTTAAGCTTGTAATGGGAATGCGGCCATCGTGTAGTTTGAGTTGGTTGGAAGGTGAAGACCCAAAGACCAGATCCCATGTCTTTTATTGCAATAAAAAAGAACAAAGGAAAATACATTCGTCTTCAGCTTGCTTTTTTATCAAACATACCCACCTTAATGGAAGAAAGTTGACAGAGCAATGACCTTTCCTGACATAACAACAAAACACAGACACATGCAGACACAAACTCAGTGCACACCAGAGAGGGAGAAGAGGATATCATACAGATACAAAGGCTATTTTTATAATGCTCAGCTCTGCCCCCCTGGGGAACGGCATCCCATTGCCAAGTAGAAATACATGGAAATTCTTTGAAGCAAACAAGCGAATTCTGCAGCACATTCATTGCCTTAAAACTCTTCGAGTTAGAAAACATTGTCCCTCACACCAGAAGGGCTGGAACATCCTAGCTCAGACCTGTTCTATCAGCCAGTCAAACAGGCTCCCTCTCACATTTTCTCCTCAAAGCTATTGCTTAGACCTAATCTCACAATAGTTTCTGCAGCCTTTCGCTCCCTCCCTCCCTTCCGAAGCTCGCTTTCAGGACTGGCATTCTGATTTGTTCTTGAAGGAGAGTGCCCCACGTTAACCCTGAATACAAAATAGGAGACATTTGCTTTGCAAAATCAACTGCAAAATACTTTGTCGCAACTTCACCATTTGAATATGTCATGGCACAATCTTTCATAGACCTGTCCAGAGCCCATAGGAGCTTGTTTCACAACATATTTAGCAGGGCTTTGAAGTGCCATATAAGACAAGGCCACATTTGTACTGTCTATTTTTGTTTTCCTCGCAGAAGTCAATTACGTCCTTCTAATATACTAGAATTATGCTAGATAGGATTAATGATAATGACTCAGCTAGTATAAGGCAATTCCAGCTTTTTGCTGGGGGCCTGGGAACCACTGTAGCTGGCTGACTGGCCTAGGTGAGTCCAATTTGGCTGTTTGCTGAGTTTGAAATTTGTTTATTACTGCACTTGGGGCATCCTCACAGTCCATCTGCATTGCCAGGAGCCCGCTGCCCTTTAGCCACAGCCCTCACTTGTGTGCCAAATTATTATCAGCCAAACTGGGATAATTATTCTCAGCGATTCCGCAATCAGCCTTGTAAAAGAACAGACAATTTTTGAATACATTGTTCTAGTTATTCAGAATGAATAATTCCAGTCAAACGCCATCCAAAGTAGAGGGATCGATACCAGCAGGAGTAGGGCCTCACAGATCTGCATCAACATATGGATTGAATGCCCAGATACTTACTACATAGAATCTTAGTTCAGATTAAGGGCCTGTGCAGAAAGGGCCAAAGTTCCATTGTAACTTCCAAAGAAGAAGACGTGAAAGAGTAACAAATTATAGATGTAGTTAATCCATTGTATAGTTGTTCACAAATAGTCTCTAAAATTTCAGCAGAATCTTCCTAATCTCAGTCAGCTTGGCCATTTGGCCATAATGACAAATAATGGGAGGTTTTTCAATGCCTGACCCATCATCCAGGTAAGAGTTTACCTGTTATCCTAAGACTGCAAGAGCTAGATGAAAGGACACTGCGGCTCAATTTATCAGCCATAGGAATAAGTTCAATTCACTAATCTTGAGGAAAATAAGCATCCTCCAAATTGGATAAAGATGCTTGCAGATCACCATTTTTCATCTTCTCCCTTTCCCGGTTTTTGTCTGGCCTTTTTTAGTTTAGATGAGAATCTTGATAAGAGGGGCTCCATTGCTCCATCTCCCTTATTTATTGATGTGAGCTGTCTTTGAAGGCAAGACTTCTATGAAAGCAGCATACAATATAGTAAATAAAAAGGTACCTTTTACTACTGGATTAATTTCTATGCCCTATCTTCTGCCTTGACAGCAAACTGAGTTTCAAGTAGACATGAACCTAGGCCTGGTATAGCATTCCTGGCAGAGGCTGCTGGGTATTATAGCCTCCAACCTCTGGGGAAACCTAGTTTCTGGTGTGCAAAAGGTGTGCCAGCCATTCTGGCATGCACATCATATTAATGCAAAACCATACCTAGAGGCATGCAATCTCGTCCATGGTGTGTTGAGCGGCTTTAAGTTATCCTATGCCCATATCTGTCATGGTTATTATGAGCGAAGGGCGAAATAAGCCCTTCTCAACTTACGTGAAGCCAAGAAGGAAAAAGGAAATAAATAAATTAAGTACCATGAAGCCAAGAAAATACATTCACTAATGTGTTTAGACAGGGGAGATCCCCATTCTCATAGGAATAAATCCTTTCTTGAATCACTTTGAATTGTTTTCCATTATGGTTTAAGTGCAGGGATCTTAAGAGCAGCTCTCCAGATGTTATGCTGCTACTTCCAGCATTTCACTGGCCCTGGCGTAAAACGCTGGGGGAGCAAGTGGATGTTGAGGGATATAGTTCAAGAACATCTGGAGGGTTGCAAGTGAAGCACCCATGGATCCAAGATTCTCTTGCCAGATACGTGCCTTGCCGCAGTTATGTCACTCCAAATGCCATGGCACCTCAAGACAATGCCTGGCTTAATTCAGAGTTGCATAGTAGTTCAGGAGTGCGGTTGAAGAAAATATTCCAGACATTCATGCCATTTAGTGGTGTTTCCTCCTAAAAATTTCTGCTTTAGGTCTGCAATGCATTTTCCTAACCCCCTTCTTATCCAGGAATTCCAATGTCTTGAAGACAAATGCAGTGATATCTTTAAACCACTGTGCCCGGGGTGCGTGCAACAGATTTGCCAAGGTTCAGATTCTGGAGGGATGTTTGCCATCGTAAACTACGTTTTAAAAGGTGACTTGGGGAGAAAAGATGAAAGACTTGTGCAGAAGACAACACCCTGCTGGAAGCGTCAGATCAAGAAGGTGGGGCATTGCATATCCACTGAGAGGCATCCAAGCATATTAAAACAAACAAAACCTTTCCAAGGATAGGCAAAGTATTCTCCCACCCTGCATTGATATTAGTCATCTCAGCCTTAACATGCCCTAGACTCCCTTAAAAAGAAAACGAATGAGAGAACTACATCTCTCTTTCTGCAGTGAACCCTATCTAAATTTCTGATTAATTCTAGTCAGACAGCAAACAACTCCACCCCTAAGTTGTATGGTATTTGAGTGCTCGGAATGCCATAGGTATACCCTTTCATGAACAGGAGAAAAAAATTATTCCATCACCTCCAGCCCATACAGACAGAAATCAATTTCAGATTCTTCACTAAATCATTTTCTGTGTTGTTTGGGACTTACTATGTACCTTTTGCCTCAGAATGAACAACAATTTGATTCGTATCCCAATATCAAGAATGCCAGATACAACACACCTTTTACCTCAGAAGGTATGGAAATTTGATATATACCCCAATATCAAGAATGCCAGATTCATGTTGAGTGTTATTGTATGGTCCATGTCTTACGTTATTATATGTATGTTTATTGTTAAATTTAAAGTAAATTAAAAAAAATGCTTGATACAATGTCCCTTCAGAAGGTATGGAAATTTGATACACCAATATCAAAAATGCCAGATACAAGTATAGCTTTAAAACAACTAGAGACCATGAGTACTGGCATTCCAAAACATCCAGGGGACCACAAGCTCCCCCACCCCATGTAGCCATGATCTACCAGTTGCTTCTTTGGAAATTGACTGTACTTCATTTCAAAGAGAAAAAGAAAGGGAAAAGTGGTTATTACCGAATTATTTCTTTGGTGCTTTTTTATGCATGCATCCTCCAAGACATACACTGCTGAAAAGGTCTGAAGAGTGTGATTCACAGCCCACAACAGAATTGTCTGCACTGGGCCTTTTCCCAGAATATATCCCCCATCTGCATTCTAATGTGACTATGTCAGGCCTCAAGCTAGCAGGCCCCTATTCCCAGATATATTCTGGAATAATGCCCAGTGCAAAAAAGGGGCCTTATACCAAACAGGGACTGGACTAGATTATCTCTAGGGTTCCTTTCAATTTGCATTTTCTACTGTTTTGTAAAGCCATTGGCCCATTTGGCTAGTTGATGCTATTTATATCAGGGATTGGTGACATTTGGGTCCAGGAATATAAAGGCTTGTTTCTTTCCCCTTTGCACTGAACAAGGGACTCAGATGCTTCTAAATTGCCCCTAGGTCTATTTGGAGATGACAGCTGCTGAAGTTGGCACCATTTGCACACAAAGTAGATGCTAAGTTTTGACTTTGTTTTAAGAAGGATCTGTTTCTTGCAAATCCAAAACAAGAATTACAACTCTAGGCTATTTTCAGTGACTTTTGAGGCAGAGCAGTTACGATTTTGAAACTGTCTTCACAAACTAATTCACACATACATACTCATTGTGAATGAAAGCAGTCAGACAAGATAAATAAAACAATGGCATTAAAATTATAATTCACTTTGGGGAAATATTTACAGTTTGTAGAGCGATATACGCATAAGTGAAGCTTTGACACAAATGCCTTCCTCAGCCTGCAATCCATACTCATTGACTGAGGAACATGTCTAACTGAAAGGCTATCTAGTGTAGACTAGGATCTGGGACACCAAGTGACCTTCAGACATACATATAATCAAGGCTACATTCACACCTAAATGTTAATCCAGCTTCAGTCCACTTTCAGACTGAGACAGCATATAAGCAAAGTGACAAGCGGTTTTCTTTTGGCATTATCCAACTCAGAAAATCTGCCTTGGGTTAGATAACATGGAAAGAAGATGACTGGTCACTTTGCTATTGAGTTGTTCCATTCTGGAAGAAGACTGAAGCTGGATTAACATTTAGGTGTAATCGCAGCCTTGGCAAAGAATAATGTTGCTCACCTCAGGCTCTTTGGAAGCAAGGCAAGATGCAAATACAGACTCAAGTTTAGACAAAAGCAGCAGACAATCACCAGAACAAAACCCTAGCACTTACTTCAGAAAGATCCAGACTTTTCAGTGTAATGAGGGTTTCAGAAAATAGTTTTGTTTGTTACTTGTGTTCAGCGTAACAGCAAGGAGAAAGCTAAAGCAACCATTAACTTCAATCAGCTTAGACAGAAAGCCAAAAGCTGTGCATGAACTAGGAATGGCTTATTCTTTCAACTTAACGCTCACTCACAGAAAGAGAGAGGAAATATGAATTCTGGATTTGTCCTCTTCCACACCATCTCTTAAGTTTGATATCAGTATGAAGAACGGACACCAAAAGACATCATTATTGGGATTACCATTATAAAAGAAATAAAAGGTATGAAGTTGCCATCCTGCATACAAACTGAGTTATAAGGGATTCAAGCATTCAGCTGTGCCCAAGATAACAACTTCATATATCTCCAAAAGAATCAGCACAGAGATTAATTTTACTTTAAGTTAATAATAACTGTTTTTGAGGAACACGATGCTTCATATACCTGTAAATACATTTAGAAAGGGCATCTACATTCAAAACATATCAGTAGAGAAACACAGTGACTCAGGAAACTCACCTTCCTCCTTCACAGCTGGATCCAAAACACACTTAACAGTACTTAAGCAAGTTTGCCCTTTGCCAGTCTTTAAAGGAGCCCAGGGGAGTTAAGAGGGATGGTTAGGGTTGGTGGGGTGGGGGGAAAATCACATGAGACAGTTTGAATCTGGTCAAACCTGTTCTTCAATTGTGAACCAGTGGGTGTCTTGGGCTACAAGATTCTTCAATTATATTGGAATGTTGTTATACACAGACCCATTCACCGTTGTCTGTGCTGTTTCTGTTTTTGTACAGTCACATATGGGCAGGTGATTCATTCATATATTTGTGAACATGTACAAGTCAGCAAGCGAATAAGAAGAGACAGATTTCAGCAGCAGTTACCAATGCCACTAGAATGCTGTTTATTTTTCAAGCCAACAATCCTGCATAGATAGGTAGATTTCCATCTCAGCTGGGGAAAAATGAACAGAAAATCAGTGTTGATAGTTACAGTATATGCTTTATATTTCCGTTGATTTTTACAGTTGAATTGCACAACTAATCTAAGCAGAAATTTGATAACCATTTGTTACCCTTAATCTTTAGGTTTTTTTAAATATATTTTTTATTGATTTTAAAAGCAATATGACATTAAAAAAAACAATTAAACAATATCTATCATACAATTTCTTGTATCTTCTCTTAGTATGTATTGCTTTATTATTCTGTATGACTTCCCCCGTTTCTCCGACTTCCCTTCTTAATACCGCTTGTTCCTTTGCTTCTTTATTCATTCTTGTCATTTTCTGACTGCCTTCTTGTTTTTTAGTCGAAACCTTCTGTCGACAATTGTAGTTCGTGTAGATAGTTAATAAAAAGGTGCCAGTCTTCTACAAATTTATCCATTGTTGTATCATTTAACAAGTTTGTCAGTTTATCCATTTCTGCCAGATCAACCAGTTTAATTAATCATTCATATTCCGTAGGAATCTCCTTCTCCTTCCATTTTTGTGCATATAGTAATCTTGCTGCCGTCACCATATATGATACCAATACATTATTATCATCCAAAGAGTTATCTATTATACCTAACAAAAACAATTCTGGTTTAAATAAAAAATGCTTCTTTAATATTATTTTCATACTCTTATAGATTTGAGCCCAGTATTTCTTTGCTTTTTTACATGTCCACCACATATGGTAGAACGTTCCTTCTTCTTTCTTACATTTCCAACATTTGGTTGATATATTTTGATAAACTTTTCCTAATTTATGTGGTGTTAAGTACCATCTATACATCATTTTATAAATGATTTCTTTTAATAATGTACAATTTGTACATTTCATATTCTTTGTCCACAATTTTTCCCATTGTTCCATCTGTATATTATACCCAAAATTTCTAGCCCATGTAATCATACATTCTTTAACCTGTTCATGTTCCATATCAATCTGCAAAAGTATTCTATAGACGAACCCAATAGTGCCCCTTTCCGCCTTGTTCAGTTTTGTCTCCCAATCTTCAATTTCTTCCTGAAAATTAAACTTTTGCTTATCTTCTCTAAATATATCAACTATTTGAGCATACGTAAACCATTGTATATTTTTACCCTCTTGGATCAATTGTTCCCTTGGTTTAATATCAAATTCATTATTATCTTTTTTGTATAATAAATCGTCATATTTATACCAATGTCCACCATCCCCAAATTCCTTTAACAAACCTTCATGGGGAGATACCCAGAGTGGAATCTTTCTATAGAGTTTGTTTTAAATAAGGCATTTCTTACAAAATGGTTCTTAAAATCTGCATTAACCTTTGCTACCAGCCAAATCTAAGACCTTCTCCTTCCAAATGTAAAAGTCTTTGGTCTTTTAGCCAAAACCATTTGGCTATCCAGCTCAAACAGGCTGCAGCATGATATAATCTAAAGTTCGGCAGTCCCAAGCCTCCTCTTTCTTTTGCATCTTGTAGGAGTTTAAATCTTATCCTAGGTTTTGAGGTGGCCTAATTTACAGCTATCATTGATGGGAAGAATATCAGTGATAAAAATGAATATACTTCCAAGGCTGATGTTCCTCTTTCAAGTTTTACCAATTGTAAACAATACAAAGGACTTTACAAAATGGGAAAAAGACATCTCAAAGTTCCTATGGCAAGGAAAGAACCCTTAATCTTTAGTTTTGAAGCAAATACATTTACTTCTCTGAAGCAATCCTAAAAATGCCAGGAAACAATTAATTTGCTCTCTAAAGGTAAACAAAAAGTGAAACTTAAAAGAAATTATCATTATCATTATTATTATTCACATAATACAACAGAAAACAAGACATTTATGCTGATTTCAGTAATTGTTATTACTAGTTGGGCCCTTCCCAAGCGCCTAGGACTGAGTGATGTATCGATGAATGATACGAGCAGATCCCAGCAAAGTGGCTTTCTGTAGCTAGTAGATGGATATGTTGTTGTTGGTGGTGGTGGTGGAGGTGGTGGTGGCGGCGGCGGTGGCGGTGGTGGCGGCAGTAGTAGTAGTAGTAGTAAGGGAAGAATCCATGCCCCCAAAATCAGATAGTGGTGGTGGAAGACAAAGTACTTTTTAAATTTTTGAAGGTGATGTTGCGAGGTCAGGGCTTTGGAGTCCTATAGATCTTTGGAGTCCCACAAGTCTAGACTCTGTGGTGCTAGGTCTGGACCTGTGATGCTGGATCCAAACACAGTGATGCTAAGCACGGACACTGTGATGCTCAGTGTTAAAGAGCACTGCACCAAAAAAAGATTCTCTGATGACACCAATTTTATGTATTCTATGTCCAATAAAAGTGAAGGCAAATTGTGTCTCAGGCTTTCTTGAAGCTCAGCAAGTCCATGCTCCTCATGGGAATTAAGTTATCATAAATGGATGAAACCAACCCATAGCATGTGGTGACTGAGCAACTGTCATGGCTGTATGTTCAGGGTTAATGTCTGAAAGCAGATGTGAGCCAATTAGGTGATGTTCAAGTCTGGGCCTCATGTACTGGTCTAAGGGATGAAACATATTTTTAAATGTATAAAACTGCTTCTTGCGATCCCAAATTCTGTTTTGTGTCTTAATTGGGTGAGAACTTAGGGCAGGAAAAAAATTGGAGATAACAAAAAAGAAATGGAAAGGCTGAAAATCTTTTGCTATTCACTCCATATAAAATCTAATTCCAAAAATGTTATGTTAAAATTTTAATCAATTCTGGTCTATTTCTGATTGAGTCAAGTTTTACTTTTCCATTTATAAAAAATACACATGAAAGAAAAGAGAAGCTTTCTCTTAGTCTGCACAACTCAAATATATGCAAACATTAATATTTATATATCACTTCTTACTTAAAATGTTATCTCAATAGTGTTCACAAAACATCAGTTAAAACAGATTAACTGATTAACAACATAAAATCATTATTACAGTCATGAATGAGGTCTTCAGTTGGCACCTAGAAGTCAGAATCACAAGCATCCCACAAACATACTATTCCAGAGGGTGAGGCCAATTGTGGGTAGACACAAGATGGCACTGAGTAATTTGTGGTACCTACAGGAGGAGCTCTATCAAGAGTTTAATGATGACACAGGTCTATATCGTGATAGGCAATCTGCTAAATAAACAAATAAGCAAGTTATGTAAGTTAAATGAACTTGTGTATTATACCCCAACATGCTGCCCATGTTTTTTATTCTTATCCACTTGAGGAACAATTATTAGCAGCTCCATAGTAAATCATCTCTTTCTGAGCAATTAGGTAGGATGGTTGTAATGTAGCTTTCTTCTCAGTTTCCATTAACCAAAACAGAAGTGAAGGATACTGTTACAGGTATCCTTTCTATATACTCATTTCTGTATGCCATTCCTTTATAAACAAACAAACAAACAAACAAACCGTACTGTGTCCCTAGTTCATATGAGCTGGAACTTCATACCTGGCACCATTCTAACATTTCATCAGAATCCTTTACCATCTCTAGTAACTACATTTAGGATACAAGCCAACTTCTGGATTGGGTGCCTGGAGCAGGAGAAGCAGAATGATGGTATGACTGGAAGCTTCACTGTGGCCTTCTGAAAGTGAGGCACAACTCCGGTCCTGTGTCTGGCTCTGCTTCATAAGTGTGTAATAGGGCAAAAGCCTTTTTTTCTTTCCTCCAAAAGCGATTGAGTCAATCCCAGGATGGAAACCTGCAGTCCTGAGTTCTCACCATCTCTGTCTGCTGGCCATAGAGCCAGGGCAAGACAGTGTAGTTTAAATGCACATTTCTAAATCAATATTTGCCTCTTGACAGTAAGGCTAAATAAAATTATTGCAAAGCTACATTGAAGAAATATTTCACATCTACAAAATAGTGAGGGGGAGGTTTCATCCATTATTACTGATCATCAAAGCTTTTCTCACCCAATAAAGCAATGGGAACAAAGTGTCTCGATAGTCTTTCTTCAATTGACAGAGGGAAGATGAGATGGAGGCAAAACCAATGTGCTTATTTCTATTCACATACCATATTTTCACATTTGGATAAAGATTGAATAAAGCAATTGTTATAAAATGATGATTGGGAGGAGGAGGCAGCTGTGAGATGGTTTGCAGGTGGGATCATTCATAGCCATCTTCCCCTCCCAAGAACATTCTAGGCTAGAAAATGGAGATTAGAAATGAGATGGAACATGAGGGCCACATACTATCTTCTCTAAGACACGTTTGAATGATCTTTTTTGGCTACATTTGAATGCACCTATTCTAAAATCTGTACTGTATATCCATAGGTCCAGACAATCTGCAGGCTGTGATCAGACGTGAAAGAAAGAAAGAAAGAAAGAAAGAAAGAAAGAAAGAAAGAAAGAAAGAAAGAAAGAAAGAAAGAAAGAAATATCCCTGACGCTCTTCTGAGGTGGCTTAGAGGATCCTTCAAGATGGGATTGTTCATACATCAGTCTGTCCCAACCCCACTCTTGAACATTTGTTGCTAGAAAAGGTGGATAAGAAAAGGCTTAGAAACACAATGGCTACACACTGTCTCTCTAGAAGACCTGGGAAAGGGGAAAACCTGTATGCCACAAGAAAGGAGATTCTTCCCGGAACTCCTCTCACCAAAACACACCTACAGTCCAATATTTGTGTAGCAAGATTTTCTTACCTACTCAATGTTTATAATGAGTTTCCTCTTCAATAATCAACCCAAACTCTTGATTATTCTACTCTGCCCTGTGCTACAAACTACAAAGGTGAGGGGAAAGTTTTACCACCTTTTTTTTCCCCCCTAGGATAAGAAGATTCACCTGCTGTTTCCTTAATACCTTCATTACACTTAAAGATGCACAAACAGGCCAGAGTGCCTGGCAGTTCTCAGAGGATAAACTCCGCAAAGACTGCTCAAGTACTTGATTCCTACCTTTAGATTTTGTTTGGGAAGAGCATCTGAGCTTTATCTAATTACAAGGAAGAGTGTCACACCTGAAAATTTGATGTACAAACTGCTATCTTGCAAGAAATTTAGTCCATTTTGAATTGAGGGCTCTCTTTTTGTGAAAGACATTTTTCCACAGTGCGCTCTCTTTTCTAGCTTCCTGATGGAGCAAAAACCTTGTTATGAAGAAAGGCAGAGATAGAGGCTGTGTTCCCATTATAAGCTTAATTCGGTTTCCCTAAACTGAAATAATAGAACCCGATGCAAACGCGAATTTGCCTGATCCCATTACTTTCAACTTGATCTGGATTCTGAGGATCGTAGATGGCTTATGTGACTCAAGGGGGGACTCAAGTGGCTACTTTCTAAAAGCCGCTTTTCGGGGCTGCCCTGCCCTCTTCCTCCTACCGTGAACACGCCACCCATAACCAACCCCTTCACGGAGCCTAGCTGGGTGGCTGCTGCTTGCCTGGATGGAAGAAAAATGGCAGTGGACAGCCAGCGATTCTTTCCCCTCCTCTCCCCATTGCCCAGGGCACACAACAGCAGAGGCAACTCAAGCCCTCTTCGCCCGCTCACCGCCACAGCCACAACCTTAAAAACAGAAGCTGCAGCTGCTTTCCTTTCCCTTTTTTAAAGGTCAGAACTTTCAAAATTGTGGAGAATTGCAACATTGTTATCAGGTGTGAAGTGGTTGGATTGCTACAGTGTAGCGGCTGCTTTAAGGGGTGGATTTTTACAGTAAAATCACTATCTTTGGAAGCAAGCTAAACACGCATTCTCATCCCACTAAAATGGTATGGTTCCCACAGTAAAAAATGTAAAACATTTCAAGCGCCTGAACCGGAGTGAGACCTGTTGAAATGAGGATTAACATTTACAACACTATGGGGCAATTTAACATGCGGAAAGCATGTTAAGCCAACCTGACGCGGGAACTGCGAGGAATGAAACCATTTTGAAACTGAAATAAGCTTATAATGGGAACGCGGCCTAAGAGATGCCAGGGAAAGACACCCCTCACATCTACAGCTTAGAGTTCCTGCAATATATCCTCTCTGAAACAAATGCTAAATTGTGTTTTTTTCTCAAAGGTTGTTTATCAATATGGGTGACACTAAACAATGTAAGGCCCTATCCAGATAGGGGAAATATAGTACCATTATGGTGCCACTATGGTTAGGTTGCCACATGTATCTGTAGCAACACCACCATAGCCAAACACACACACACACACACACACACACACACACACCCTTTGAAAACACACGAAAAACTATTGCTGGAAAACCCTAGGCTGTCTGCAGGCTTTACAAGAATACCAAGTTCACATCTTCTGGATGAAGCTACCATGACAGATTCATCCACTGTGCATGCATGGAGTTGAAACAGGAATCCATGCATGTTGGATTTTAAATGTTGTGATGGTTTTGATTGTTTTAATATATATTATTTTGTTTGATATGGTGGATTTTAAAGGTTGTTACCTGCCCTGAGACCTTTGGGTATAGGGCAGGAAAGAAACATAAATAATAAAAAAATTAATAAAAGTGATGGGCACATCTGGGCATTCCAGACACCTGAGTGCCTGGATTGTGTATCAGTTAAAATGTGCAAAAACAGTGCTGACCACAGCATTATTTAGCTAAGAGGTGGCAATTGCACAGGGAGAGTTTCTCTTATTATTGCCTCCTAGCAAGCTATTTGGCCACTTTCTGGAGGTGGCCTAAGTTAGGATACTCACTGTGATACTGAAGAGTTAGTAATTATTTGGTCTTATGCCATTGCAAGCTCAGTACTTTTATTATTTTTGCCAGTAGTTTCCTACTCCCAGAAACAATATACCTGGCAAGCTTACAGTATTTTGAGGGAAGCAATCCAATAATTGCTTTTATAGTACCTGTTAGCAATTGCCATCTGAAGATTTAATACTATAATATGTATTATTGCAGATCCTAAAGGCTTCATACTATATTAGAATAGCAAACATTATTTTATCTGTGTTATAGTTGCAAGAAGATGCTTTTCTCTCAGTGATTGTAAAATGCTGTTTCTCTGCTGTTATATTTATCAAATAAATGATGATGATGATAATTTTAAAAGATCATGGAGCTTAATGGGAGCTTGCCTGTATTTCAGAGCCCATAAAATGTCCTTTGAAACATTCCTTTTGAAGACAAAACCCCTCAACTTTGGAAGAGAGGAAAAACAGAATTCACACATCAGTAACTAACAGCTATGTAGCAGGCAGAATTTCAACAAGTATATCCTTTCGTAATATAGCAATAAATTAATGAGGGGGGGGGGGGAGAAAGGCTGAATCTGCCAGTTCAAAAGCCACTGCAAAGAATGTCTTCAACACATTTCTTTCCTTCTTCTTCCTCCTCCACATGTACTGCAATAAATCTTTGGAAAAGGTCACACAGCCCACACTTTGGAGATATCTAGCAAGCATAGAGCTAATCATGGATGACTTCACATCATCTGTGTGTAATTGGAGGCAGAAAATATTAAAAAGCCCTAACCAGCTATTTTTAATAAATGAGAAAAATACTTTTTAAAAATGCAAATAGGTGACATTTTGTGCTTTTACAAGAAAGGAGAAACATAGACATTCCTCTTTTTCAATATTATTTTGAGATATTTTGGCCTCTGAGATGACTCTGGCCCCTAAGCAGACAAATAAGCATTTAAATGACAAAACAAATAAGAAACAAGAAGATTGACCATTTATGGTTTTCCCCATGAAAAACCTTTATTTTTGAAGTGAGGTCAACATAAATTAATAATTTTATTTAGTCCTTGATAAGCTAATAATTTTTGGATGCTTTTCCCCAGTGCAAAGACAACATTTGTGCTTATGTTAGCTAGTTCTGTTAAAACATATGTCTGAATACTTACAAAAGAAACAAATTAAATTTGCTAAAGTTTGTGGAGGTGAGGAGGTATCATTTTGCTTCTGGTTTGTAACATCAGGTATATAGTGACTAGATCTTAAGGTCACATAACATGACTTCAAAAAGCTCAGGGTGGTAGTCATTGTTCTCCTCAATTTTACCTTCATAACAACTTGCAGGGACACCTCTAATGGTTCATGTGCCTGGAGACAAAAAGCAGGAGCTACTCCCACAGCAGAGGTGATCAGAGTGCAGGGCCTGGGTGCAAGGGGTGAGGGGGTGAGGTAGGCCTAGAGTGTCTAAGTTGGGCAAGCTATGTGCCCACCTGGCTGATCTTTGGGATGCTGAAGGTGAATGGTATAGTGAGCAACCTATGGGCGGGTCAGGAGGTACAAGCCTAAGCTCTTCCAGTCCCCCTAATCTTGATGCCAGTTAGGCTGGCACCGCTCATATCACCCTAAAGCTGGCATTGGCATCCTGTGTGGTAGGACAGGCCATCCAGTGGTCCCTAGAACCTTAATGGAGATCGAAACCCAGGAAATCCAAAGTTCTAGCCCTACACCGGTACCCATACAGACACAGTATCCACCAAGTATTTTCTAATTATCTCCCTCTAACCGAACGAGCACAGCTTATGGAATTTTTCACAATACCTTCATCTGCAGAAATCCTCAAGCATGAAAGCAAGCATTTCTATGTCCACACAATGCTTCATTCACTGTCATTCAAGGACACCAAAGGTGAGTGATAAATTACCATTCAGCCACACTGCTGGGTTCTGTGCACCAGCTACTGTTGCTATTAATTGCTTCTTGACTTGTTATATATATTTTGTGTTCTTCCCTGCCCTGCTTTATAATACAATCTTGCCACTCAGTTACCAGCACTTAGGAGGCTCTGGATGACTAAAGGAAAACACTCTTTTCCTACCTATTAAGAATAAAGCTATGACTGTAGTGCTATTCTTAAAGTGACAGAGTGCTGTTCATATATTTATTTTTTTATCCCACCCTACATCCAAAGGTCTCAGGGTAAGTTAGAACATATATCACCCAGCTGACAGAACGTTTTAAATAAATAAAATGAGGTGATAAACGAACATTTGTTCCCTGGCAAATGTGAACCAGCTGGCTAAGTAGTAGTAGTGGCACATTGGCAGCTGGTTCACTGCTCTGCCATAGCTGATTGTGTCGCAAGGACCTGGCAGCACCGGATAGAGCTATGGCAACACAACACTGAATGCACCAGGAGGAAGCAGGGTTGTGTGGAACTAAGCCCTTATGGTACATTCACAGTGCTAAAAAGGTAGAATGTGGATCCTTCCTTAGTGCAGTCTGAATTCAGTAATCAGGATTCAGTATTTCAATTCATTGGGGTTTTAGGCACAGAAAGGACAGGATATAACCCTCAGATTAGACCAGTGATGGCGAACCTTTTGAGCTTGGTGTGTCAAAATTCACAAGAAAACCTAGCTTAACTCGGGTGCTCTGTCACTTCCAGAAATATCCATAATTTTGTGATATTTGTAGCTCTAGTAAGAAAGTTATATTTTTGATGTATGTAATTTATTAAAAGCAAAAATGAATAATTCTTTACATTTGCTAAATCTTCAATTGAAAGTTGGCATTTCGTACACTTCAAGAACAAGCAAGCACTACATGCCCAGGTGCTAGGGTGACCAGGTGTGTCACCTAAAAGGGCTTGGCGTGTCACCTGTGACACGCGTGTCATAGGTTGGCCATCACCGGATTAGACTATTGTAATAATGATCCAGAAGCTGGAACTAGTGTAGAATGCAGCAGCTCATCTGTTGATGGGAGTCTCTGGCAAGACACACATTACACTAGTCCTGAAAGATCTGCACTGGTTGCCTATTCACTACCAAGCCCAATTCAAGGTGTTAATATATAAAGCCCTAAATGGCTCAGGTCCTGGGTATCTGGAAGAGCACCTTTTCCCATATAGACCTGTCTGTGTATTGAGATCTCAAGGAGAGGTCGTCTTGTAGTTCCTCTTCTCTTAGAAGTGCAAAGGGTAGGCAGACGCAAGAGGGCCTTTTCTGGCCTCTGGAGTCTGGAACAGCCTCCTTTTGGAGGGTCATCAGATGCCTATGTTATATGGTTTTTGGCTCCCAGAACCTTGATGTTTAGCTTACTCTGGGTGTCCTCTTGCCAAGGAGGGAGAGAGGGAGGATTATATTTTAAATATGTTTAAAACTTTATATGTTTTATTTTGTACTAATGTGTCCTGCCCTACGACCTTTGGGTGAAAGGCAAGATAGAAATCCTCAGACAGATAGACAGACTAATGTAGTATATAAAGTACAACCTTTCCTCCCTCACCCCCCGCCCCTCAGTCCAGCTGAATAAGCACATTGAGTGTTCTACTGTCAGTGAAGGGGAGGGATCGGCAGTCAAACACCATGATGCATTTGGGTCAGCACTGCTGATACTACCACTCAGAAGCAACTCATTGGTTGAGGGTATGAATAATGACTTTGTAGTTTTGGGTATTAGAGACACACCGAAATTGATCCTAAACATTTGTTGCAGGTGAAATCACATTTGGTTCAAGTCAGGTTTCGGAATTAATCACCTGCATGAACAGAGCAGGGTGTGGAAGATGAAATGGAATTTGCTCTTTTGTCGTCAGTTTGTTGGGCAAGAGACTGCACTGTGACAAACCAGGTAACAAGCGGACAGCATGATGGATTAATCTGGCAAACAAAGAAGACCAGGCCTATGAAGCAAGCCAGAATCTTTGACTATTTTCTATTAATGGCTGCTACACCCCAAAGATTTATCTTCTTTGTGAAGATTTCATTTGAGTACCCGCTCACATAGAGTAATAGTAATTCTTGAATATTTTGTATTTTATGTTATTTTCATTTATTTACAACATTCGTATTGTGCCCTTCACTCAGAGATCCCAGGGTGAGTCACTATTAGGGACGTGCACAAATTATTTGTGCATTCAGACTCCGGACAAATACGTCCGGAATCTGAAATTTGTGGACGGATCAGATAGGGCCCTATTCGAAGGGCCCTATCTGTTTCATGAATCGGATAATCCAGTATCCGTAGAAGCTTCAGTAGAAGTTTCTAAGCATATTGGATGCCCCATGGCCTCCCTCTCCCAGCCTCCCTCCCCCCAAACCTCTCCCCCATGGCCTCTCCCGCAGGGCCTTTCCTGCTTCAGTGGCAGTGTGGGCCTCTTCCAGGGCCCTCTGGAACTGCAAAAGGGCTCTGAGAGCTAAATACAGGCCTTCTGATAAAACCCACTTACCAGAAGAAGGGGTGGCAGTGGCGCGGAGAGGGCGGCAGAGGCGATGGTGAGGTGTTCAGGTGAATGGGGGGAGGGGTGGGAATGAGGTGTGTGTGTGTATGGGTTATTCGTTCCGAGCATGGATATTCAATAGAATATCCATGCCCGGATCCGACTACCCCCACATCTGTGGGGAGCGGGTATTCAGCCAGAGCAGAATTTTTCCATATTCTATTTAACTCAGATTTTCTTTTCTTTTTTTTACAGCATCCTTTTTTAAAATATAGACTGTAAGAATTCAAACTGAACTGTGGCAAACACAAAACATGTTCTGAGTCACAGTCACCTTCACCACAAAGATCTACCAATTAGCTAGAATCCTTTTCCAACAACTGAGATTCAAAAGCACAAACCTTTGGTGGTTTCTGTTCCATAAGCCCAACTGCAAATGAATGTTAATTGCTCTGCTACCCAAGTTGTCTAGGGCAGATGCCACTTATTCCATCCATCGCATGTGTTTGAGTAGGATAGCTCTAACTTGCACCACAGTATAATGCAGATGACAAGGGCAATGTAGGTGTAGGAATGGTCATACATCAGTGGTAGATCAATAGCCCAAAACTAAAGAATCACAAGTTCAGTCATTGCCATTTCTCTGGGAACAAAGTAGTGGTAAACCACTTTCTACACTTGCCAGGAAAACTGCATGAATACTCTCCTGTAGTCATTAAAAGCCAGCCCAGGGAGATGGTGGTATGTAAGAACAGCAGCAACCTGTATGTGCCTTCTATCAAATTTCTGCTGCAAAAGCAGCTTTCTTTTTTCACTGTTGTTGGCTATCACTGAGTCATGATTGTCTGCACCCACACTTCCATGGGCACTTCTATGCAGTTTTCTTAGCAGTGGTACAGACGTGGTTTGCATTGCCTACCTCCAGGGAGAGGCTGGGGATCAAACCAGTGAGACCCTCTGCTTTCTAGGCAGTTTATTCTATCACTGAGCTACAGGCACCATCCAGCCTTCCTTACTCACTTGCACTCTGCTTGTTTCTTTTATATGCAACAGCAGGCAAAGATCTGTGCATTAAGCATCCTGTGCAGTTTGTATTCAGAGAGAGAGAGAGAGAAAGGGGGTTATCTTTTGGCCAACTGCCTTGCATCAGCCACTGGCTTTTGTATAATTATGAAGATATGTGCACCCCACCCACCAAAGACAACAAACCTGCTTTACAATGAATGAAAGGTGCGGTTTAAGGCTCCTAATTTTGACACTGGCTGTAGGTTGTCATTCAGCTGATACCAGCTAATTTCTTTATTTTTTAAAAACACACACATTATATTTGGACAGCTGCCTGATCACATGGATACTTTAAAAATAAAGGTGCAACATGAAAATACACCAGAATACAGATAGCATAATATGAGCTTTAGGCAAGGGAGATTACTTAAACAGAGCAGAGTGGTCTGATGGAGGTGGTGAGAGCAGGCAGAGGAAACAAGAACTGTGTATTTCCAGATAATTTTATTGGGCAACAAGGATATAGTGATCTGTAACTGGAACCAGAGGACTAGATTAGATATGTGTATGAACAGTGAAAGAGCTGCTCATTTTGTACTGAACCTTAAGCAGTTCAGTTCAAATTTGAACCTTTTCAGATAGGTCCAATAAAACATTGAATGCACTTCATTAAAAAAAAGCCATTTTCCCCTTTAAAATCATAGAGTTGGAAGGGACCTCTAGAGTCAATGCCAGCCAGCCAGATGTAAGTCCAGCCTCTGCTTGTTAAAAAGGCTCTTTGAAAGGGCAAAATAATGTTAAGCAAGAACTGGGTTGGTTCAAACTGAGGTGTTCAACTGATTCAGTTCAATTTGAACCGAGTTTCCCATACTGGGAAATGGTTTGGTTTGAATTTGAGACGATCAAGCACCCCTCATTCAAACTGTTTGTGTCTAAACCAGTTTGGTACATTTTTAGACAGAACATGAACGACGTAAACAAAATGAGGAAAATCATTCTGCCCTCACAGAATGCCAGGAGACTGCTAAAACTGTAGCTTCCTTATACTAGAATTGATCCCTAAGTACCACCTCTGGGTTGGACTAGACGGACTATGGAATGATCCAGA
The DNA here is from genome assembly GCA_023333525.1 of Aspidoscelis tigris stejnegeri. Taxonomy (NCBI): domain Eukaryota; kingdom Metazoa; phylum Chordata; class Lepidosauria; order Squamata; family Teiidae; genus Aspidoscelis; species Aspidoscelis tigris. The sequence goes on along the minus strand of JALMGA010000001.1, from coordinate 246,087,420 downwards.
AGGACTCTTATGTTCTGATAGACTTGATAAGGATGGCAAAAACATGTCTGCAATTTCTAAAACCTGATTTGAAATGTGATTGGCGTGGCCTCTGATGATCTTAAGACCATCTTCGTTGTCTCCACTCCTGTAGTGCAGGGCACTTGGGACATGTGCCTCCATCAGGAAGTCTTTCCTCCAGCCCCATCACAGCTTTGTAAGGCACTTGCATATCCTCACTTGGTATGATGTAAGTGGTCAGAAGGTGTTGAGACTGGGTGCTTTTCCTCCATGAGGGTACTTGTGCCCTCCCCTCCAGCAGCCTGAGGAGGGTGGTACATGCTCTGGAAGGTGGCAGATGCCAGCACAAATAGAGATGTTCTGCCCAGATGGCCTGCAGAGGTGTCAGAAACTGTGAGTGAAGACACAGCTGTATGCTCAGATATTCACAACTGTTAGAAGCAATTTCTAGGCTTGGTCGGTATCTCTGGGCTATTTTAGTCTTTCCTTTCTGCTCTCCTTCCCCTCTCTGTCAGGTGCTGTGAAAGCACGCAATGAGACAGGTAGTCAGAAACACAGAAAGCAAGCCAGCAAAATATTTTTTGCCCAAGGCACTTGGGTTTAATGGAGCAGGTCTCACCCTGTGAGTCATGAATCTGAGCACAGCATACTTGGACTTATTCATAGCCACACTCTCCCCCTTTCTTCATTTGGATGGGGAATCAGACCATGTACGTGCTCAAGGGCTTTGCATGAATGGTGGTTGTTCTAGCATCACACAGCAAATGAGGGAAACAGCACTATGGGAGTCCCCTAAAAGCATTCCTGGTGTGGGCAGATGTACCTTGCATCAGCACTTAAGAAAATCAAACACTCTATACCTTTAGGGCAAACTAGGAAAAGACAGAATTTTTTCAAGTAATACATTCCAGAAAGACCCACGACCATAGTCTAATTGTACCACACTGCTCCTTTCTCCCAAATTCCTTACAGCAAAAAACAAAACAAAACAAAAAACCAGCAATCACATGTGGGAAAATAGAACCGCCTTTTCTTGGTGCCACACAGCTTACATTGGAGAGATTTTTTTCCATGAATGAATGAATGATGAATGTTCCTTTTTCTTGCCACCACTGTCTGAATATGAGAAGAGCCAGAGATGTTTCTTTCGGATCGTGAACCATCGAAGGCTTTGCAAGGCAAAACAAGGCATTGGCTGTGATGACATATAACAAAAAAGCAGCTCAGAAGTGCCTCAGAGACAGTAGCAGAGGATGCAAAGGAAGAAATCCTAACTCCTATTATTGGACGGCAGATTTAGTGGGCAGCGATGAGCCCAGGAGATCATGTTTGTAAGGTGAATTCTTTATGGAGATCCAACTGCACACCTGCTTAGAGGAAGCAGACTATCTAGTCATATTTCAGTCTAGCTTCAGAGCTGCACAACTCTGTAAAATCCAGCAAAAATAGTAAGAGCAAGCCCTACAGTTGCTTTGTGGTAGTTCGTGGAGGTGAGGAAATGTCTTTAAAAATTAAATTAAAAATAAGGGTGAACTTATACTGGCTGGTATACTGGAGATGTAGGTACAACCTAAAAGAGGCCTGTGCAGGGAGGTTCCTAGTACACCTGTTGGGCCAGTACACCACCCAGTGAGGAATTGTCCTAATTCTTTGCATATACATCAGTGGTTCTCAACCTGTGGGTCATGACCCCTTTGAGGGTCAAACTACCCTCCCACCTTCCCATCCCATCATCATCTGAGCTGCCCCGCTCCCGTGGTTGGGGGTCTCCACAACATGAGGAACTGAATTAAGGGGTCGCGGCACTAGGATATACATGAAAGCAACACAAGTGCTGCTGAAGCACATCAGTCAACTGAGGCCTTGCCCAGACTGGAGGGGGCGGGGGGATACAGTGCTATTATAGTGCCACTATGGGGGGTGGGTACTTCATGTATTCGAGGCAACCTCACCATAGCCCTGTTATGGTGAATGTCCGGATACACGAGTCAGTAAAATGTGTGAAGGTAGTGCCGGCTGGGCCCATTTTTGGCTGAAATAAACTCAATGCTGAGATTATTTGATTATAGGATAGTTTCCTTCTAGCCAGAAAAGTCACTGGAAAAACCAGAAATGCACTTCGGCATCTGGTCTCCAAGATCATAAGTTGGCCTGAGTCCTCCTAAAATCTAAAGTGTGACTTTAGCCATAGTATCTGGAAGCAATGAACATGAGCTTGGGCAGACTCTGGAAGAGATTGGAAGGCAGATGGACCTCATGGGGTCCATGGGGTCATGAAGACACAGTCATGACCAAAGGACTAAACAACGAGCGCAATATTGGAGATGGAACTGAATATAAATATGGTAACCAATGCCGCATTCTTAGCTTGGGTAACAGCAAAGAAATAAGGAAGCAACATGTATTGCTTAGTAAATTACCTAACAGTAACTGGGGCTTCATTTTGCTCTTATCTTTTTTGTTTGTTTAACTTGTTTTTACTGTTCTAACCTGCCCTGAGGCTTGTAGGTATAGGGCAAGATAAATTACAAATAAAGATCTTGAGGTTCTTTAGTTTCAGAAATACTGCTGTTGGGTAAAAACTAACTCAATGCATTGTTTTTATTCTAACAAAAGCACTTTTAAAATAAAAAGCTAACAAACCCTTCATATCATGATAACACCAGCAGATGTTCAGAAGCCCAAATATTTATTTGAAGAGGTTTCAGCAACTGTCATTTGGGCAGGGTGGAGGCCAAGGGATAAAAAATTTCAAAGCCTCCCTTAATACAGGGAAAACCCATATTTATAAGCTGCTTGCCATCAGTTCTAAGGTGGATAATAAAGTAACAATGACGTAAACCACAGCAACAGGATCACAATGCAAACCATTAAAAATGTAGACTAGTTACATTTCTAAACATTTACTCTTAAAACTAAGGAGATGTGCAGATGTAAGATTCAAATTTTTGCAGGAGGTTGGTATTTTAGATCTGAGTCCTAAATACTACTCTAGATAGTAGGGCAGGCAAAAAGTTTAGCTTGCTCTCTTTTGGAACACAGCAACATTCTTATCAATTCTGTTTAACTTGAGTTAGTGGACTGATTCTGTGGCCTCTTGCTGCCACCTAGTTGTTGCAAACAAAAATGCTACTGAAACATATTTTGAACAATACTGTTCAATAATTTAATATGGCCTTGAAATGGCTTCAGTTTGTGAAGATCACACCAAAATTAGTTGTTCAGTGCCTCAGTCTAGACCTTCCTGCTGTAGGCCAGACTTGGTGCATAATTAGTGAACAGTTAGGCATCGCTTTTGATCAGTTTCCTGTCCGTTTTCAGTTTTAACTATCCTGATGATAGTTTTTTCTGGACTAAATTGGCAAAGTTTGGACTATTTTGCATTCAGATTGAATGAGTTCTGAACATGTTTCAGAACGTTAGCCTGTTTCATTCTGCAAAGTCAAAATGCACAAGTAGACTATTTTGGGTGGAAATCGTACTGGGTATGCAGAGGGAGAGGTCTCCATTTCCTCCCATCCAATGATTCCATTGTGAACATTGTACTCAGGAGGGTGAGAACGTCACTTTTGGGGTGGCTTTTATTTCTTGGTTTCCACCTTGTTGTCTCACTTTGTGCCTTCAAATTGATTTTTTAACAAGAGAGAAATAGTAGTGGAAGTTATGGTCTGTCTGCCCTGGACAGCACCCTGTTCCACAGCTGGCTGTGCACCACAGTCCAATCCCATAATGCCGGCATCCTCCATTCTCTCTTGTCCCTGCAAGAAGGACATAAGGAAAGCACTATTTCGTTTTATTAAAATAAGACTTTTGCACAAAACTGCCACAGAATTTCAGCAGCTCTAGGGCCTATCAGTCTTTTTCAAGAATGGCCGGGAGGGAGGCATGCTGGTTGGTGTACATCTCAGCTGCACCTGTTTGGGGGTGCAGCTCTTAACCCCAACAATGACCTGCTTCACTATCAGCTTTATTGTGGCACATATGAATGCTAGTAACAAAAACTCCTAACTAGGGGGACTTCCGGTGAGGACAATGGAGGACTGTCAGTGCCGAGTGAGAGCTCTGCAGACTTTCCAGTATTTTTCCCAGAGAAGGACAACTCGGTAATCCTCTCTGGTGATTTATTTCCCTGAGATAACAGGGACATGAAGGAAGCTGCTAATTGGTGGCTCACCAACAGCAAGGAGCTGCTGAAGGCAGGAAAAAAATGCTATCGACCTGAAGCTGGAAAAGGTCAAGTTAAGTCTGTCCCATCCTCTTTTTAAGACTTTAATTCAAATCAAATCAAATTTATTTGTACGGTCTACAAACCCGATGTAACCAATGCTAAAAAGTACAAGAATTTACAAAAAAGGTAAAAATGTTTAAGAACACATAATATATATATACAAATTGATAGTTTAAAACTTGTGATCATAGCGTGGGTGATTTACTCTGTTAGCTTTAATTCAAGAATGGGAATAAATTGAGTTTGACAAGAAAGATTCGCCTCGGAAATCTGGCCAGCAGCAAAAAAATTGTCATATCGAACCAAAGCCATTAAGGGAAAGAGGAGGTGAGGAAACTGACTTTTTATCTCTAAAACTGACAAACGAGCAAAAGAGACAAGGATAAATGTGTTTAGAAATAAATCTAAATCTAAATCAAATCACTGTTACCTAGTGGAGAGCAAGACCCGAAGGAGATCAAGGAATCAAGGATCTAAGTGCAGAGACTGTCAAAGCAAATTGCAAATGTCCTCGAAGACAAAGCAATATATCATCATGCAAAGCTTTTAAGACTGCAAGAAGATTTACTCATGGAAGGAACATTTGATCCTGGGATGTGGAACTTCAAGAATTCCAAGAACATTTTTGCAATAGGTATTACATAGCAAAAAAATACTATGAGAAACTTGGGAGGAAAGGGGGGCATTCTTAAGAAAGAAAGCATAATAACAGAGCAAAAAAAAAACCCAAATACTGATAATAATACTAAGTAAAATTGGTTTGGTAATAGAATGTTAACAGTAATATAAGGCTAAATATGATATGTGATTCAGAAAATTTTTATAAACTAGAAAATAATATAGAATGGATTATTAAAACTAAAAATGTTATAAGTGAGATAAATTCTAAAAGTGTATAGAAGGCTAAGGCAACTAGTGAACTTGGGATTGGTCTTTGTTTTGTTTTGTTCTTTTTGTTTTCTTTTTTCTTCTTTCTCAAAAGCAATGTAGCAGATATATGAAGTTATTAATTATAGTATGGTAATAATAGAAATATTGTTATATGAATAGAAGAGATTATATTCTAGAAAATATTAATATAACAGCAATTTAGGCTAGGAGATTGCTTTGGGCAGAAATATAGAAGCTAGTTTAATAATAGCTAAGAGGGTAATAGAAAAATATTATGCGAATAGTAGAAATCATGGTTTAGCTAATGCTAATATAAGAATGATATTCCTTTAAAAACTACATATGATAGAGGAGTCTAATGAAAATTGGTTCTGTGAAGCATATAAGGTTAGCTGAAAAACAGAAAGAGGAAGATAGAGTGCAGATGAAGCAGATATTGAGAAGAAAAGATGTTTGAAGAACAAGGAAGTCACAGAAAAATACTAAGAATATGTATGGACACTATTAGACTGGCTTATGGTGTTCTGTTATTTTAGGTTATTAATGAAAAATTTACAATAGAAATTATTTTTTTAAAAAGACCTCCTAAATAGAGATGTGAAAATTTTGATCTGCATTTGCAAATTTGATTGAGTTTTCTGTATTTGCAGACATTTATATTAAAACAAACATGCAGTTTTTTGCATATTCAAAACTTTGTTTGAAAGGAACCAGTCTTCTGTTTGTGAAAATGAACAATTTGAGTGAACATTCCAGTTTTGCCTTGTTTTTAGTCATGAAAAGTGATTTTATCAATGGAAAAAATGGTATTTTTTGCAAAATGTTCAAAAACAAATGCAAATGAATATTTTTTTCATTTTGACAGCAAAAGGTATGTGAAGTTTTTTTTCTCATGCATACCCCTACTCCTAACTACAAAGGTCATTTGGACTTCCTGTGATAGAGATGCAACTACAGGTAGGTGCACTCCCAAACTACACACTTGCTGAATCTGGGAACTACCATCTCCCAAAGCTTTGCTCTTTTCAGGATTTAGTTTCAATCTGTTGGCCTTGATCCAGCCTATCATTGCATCCAAGCACTGATTCAGGATATCCACAGCTTCCCTTAACTAACATTATGGAGAAAGGTAGTTTGGTGTCAGCATATGAATAATACTTCACTCCAAAATACATATGAACTTCTTTCTGAAATGCCTTTGCTTTTCCCAGAATCCCATCTTATATCAGCAATGATATCTCTGATTCCCTTGCCTCTTGTAAAATCAGCCTGTGTAGCTGGTAGTTCTCTTTCTACATAAGGCTGAATGATCTTTAACAAAACCTTACTAGCCCGCGACATAAAAATGACAGTATAATTGGAAGAAGCAGTCAGATTAGTTTTCTTGGGTATTGGCACATACACCCAATGATTCTAACACAGTGTTTACTGAGCACAATTTTCCAAATTGGTCAGCACTTTAGATTCTTCTTCCACTGCCTGTAAAACCTCTATTGCAATTCACCAACTCCAGCAGCCCTCCTTCCTGAGAGACTTCAATGCAGAGCTAACTCTAATGACCATTGGTTCCTATACATAATCGGCCACATCCAGAATAGCTTGAACTTTACCTTCTACTTCTCTTCTGTACAAATTTTGGGTGTAATCTTTCCATCTTCACCTGATTTTGTCACCATCATTTATCATCTGTCCACCTGCATCTTAGAGAAGACCAATTCAAGGGCAGGATTTTCTCTTCAGTTCTCTAATCTTTTGAAACATAGATCTAGTTCTTCCTCTTATCATTACGGATGTGCACACAGCACAGCCCCCCCCCCTTTGATTAGATTCAAATCAAAGCGTGGTAATGTTCAGCTTCATGCAAAGCCCCCCGCCCAAGAATGCAGGGGCCTTCATGTTTGCAGTCAAAGGGAACCCATCCCTTTCTTTGCATCCCACCTCATTCCCCCAAACTCACCTTTTGCTGCTGCCACCGAACCCTCCCACAATTCCTGAGGGGGGATGGACACTTTAGTTGTGTGTGCACCTCTGGGAGGCCTGGCTGAACCTCTGTGCAGGGTGTGATGGTGGCGGCCACTATCAAGTTCAAAGGTAAGGCAGTAAGGCCATGGGTGTGTGTGATGCCCACATGTGTTTAATGTATTTATTGTGTAAATATTTGCATTGTAAGTAACAATGTGTATATTGTATTTACCCTAATTAACTGCATTTTAATGTAAGTATAATAGAGGCAGGTAAGCAGAGGGCGAGGCACCCCTAGCTAACATAAAGGGGGGAGTAACAGCCCACAGGTTCAACCAATCAGGACCCAGGCCACACAGGACTGGGGGGGGGGGTATAAAGAGCACTACCCAGCTGAGAGAAGGCATTGTATGCTTGGGGTTATCAGGCGGTAGGCAGGCAGGTGAATGTGCTGCAACCTGAAGGGAGATTCGCCCACATAGTTCCAGGATTCTTAGGACTGGGGATGATGAAGTGAGAATCCTTAGCCTAGCATAGGGCTCAGTTGAAAAACTGAACATGAATAATATTTGAGAACTGTTATCTTAAGTTATCATTTGTAATCAATAAAGTATTCTTCGTGTTTGCATTTTAAAAGGACTCTGACTGAAGTCTTTAGTAGTATAGAGACCAGGGTGCTTGCTTGAAAAAGGAAGCCTGTGTCTTTAAGGAGTGAAAGCCAGTGGAAGAGAGAGCAACATAAGGGAAGGCTTAACACAGGTGTCTCAGCACTTGAGGGCTGGGAAGTTAGTGAAAGGGTGAAGAGTTTTGCAGCACCAGGCTGGGAAGAAGCACAGCCAGTGCCGCTTTAACATGCAAACAGCTATTTTATGTTAACCGGATAATTTATTTATTTATGACAACATTTCCCTGGCTGTGGGAGCATCACGGGGGTGTGTGTGCGAGTTGGCGGGGAAGGGGGAGATCTGGCTATGTTGAAGCTTCAACAAAGTTTCGACAAAGGCCAGATACATTTGCTGGGGTCTACAAATGTAGACATGTGAATTGTCGAGGGTTCAAATTCAAATGAGAATTTGAAGCTGATGAATATTTTTCATCCATCCCTACTTATAATCTCTTCCCCATTCACTTGCAAATATCATTATAATCTTGCTCCTTCTCTTTTCAAACAGAACTATGGAATTCTCTATCTAATCCCTTTCCCTGTTCTCTACTCACCTGGCATTTTGCTGCTCTTCTGATTGCTGTTTCCTCTGTATCAGTCAACATCCATCTTGGTTTTCTTTTCTCTTTGACCTTCTTTACTAGTTCCCAAAAACTTCTCCTCAACTAAAAATTTAGCTTTCAGCGCAGTTCTAGTCCCCTATCAATTAGTTTCTGTATCTCAAAATAATTCTTAACACAATCTTTAAAGCTAGTTCAAATATCTTCTAGATCAAATTTGCAGCTTTATTATTCTCATCAAGATCTTAACACATGAGGAATCAATGATCTGTCCCACAGTTTACTCCTAGCCATGATTTCACAGTTAGAAAAGTCCTTGGCCCCTTCCAGACTTGTGGAATAAATTTGCAGTTAAGGGAGAAATCGCAGCTTACCTGCTGCAAAGCAGCTTCTGGGTGTCCGGACTAGAGCAGCCTCCAGTAGGTTCCTCATTGGAAGCTGTGAGAGCTTGAGCTGGCATGCACAGTTACATGGGACGAGGCATCCAATTGGAACTGAGCTGCCCTCCCTGTTCTTGTTGGCTCTTCTCGCCGTTCCATCTGGACTGGCACGAAGATTCAAAGTTTCTTGATACTGCGCTGTGAGTGCTGTTAAATCAGCATTAATGTAAATGCACAGTAGCTATGGGATAATGAGTCACCATGGCAATCCGCTGATCATTGTGTGTGACGGCCTCACAGTAACTGCACATCCCATTGCTCTCTAACGAGTCTGGATGTATCCCATATGTTCTTATAAAGATGTAATCAATATGATTCCTGTATAGTCCATATGGTGATGTCCAAGTGTACAGCTGGCTGTAATGACTATAAAGTATATTTGCTATAAGGAAGTCATTAGACTCACAGAAATCAATGAGATGTTCTCCAGTCTCATCCCTAAAGCTGAGTAACTGTTATATTAAAAGTTTGCCCCTGAAACTTGACTGAAATTACTCAGTAACTTACAGAAATATAACCAATCCCAGTCTTGACCATTTTGTTCTTTATTATGGTATCATGGCAACGCTGTTTCTTCTTGACCTTTCATTTCCTGAATGTTATGCTGACTGGAAATGTCCAATGCCCGTCTACTCACACCCAAAACATCCAAATTCAAACAATCAATTTTTTTTTCTATTTCTATTTCATACATTCTACTTCCCCTGTTCCTATGATATGTTTTGTTTGCAGCTTTGTATTTGCTTTTGCTTTCTGGTAACATCTGAAGCTTTTGGTTTGCATTTGTCATAAACATCAATAGTACTTGGAATGATCCTGTTATTCCTCAGCAGAATTATAATCGCCTTCAGATTCTAGGGGCTCTAGTTTTGCACTATCTTGTTTGGTCTAGTTTGTCTGTCTATATCGTGTTCTTGGTAAAAAATAATAATGCAGGAGTGGTTTAACTGAAGTCTTTTCCTGTGAAGTATAAAGTCTAAGGGTGGGTTACAACATTAAAAAAAATACAAAAAGAACTTACTAGAACAATAACAGTGCCTGAAAGTGGGGAGGAAAGGTTGTTTCCTTATTTAGTCAACGGCCAGGGCAAAGAGGTATGTCTTTACTCTTCTCCTGGACATGTGAAGTGAAAGTCCCCACTCAACCTCTGTGAGGAGGCGATTCTATAATCTGGGACCCATCACTAAGAAGGCCCTATCCTGGGTGCCCGCTGCTTTTGCTGCTGGGGGTGGTGGTAAAACTAGGAGGGTCTCCCCTACAGAACTTAAGGCAAGGGCTTGTAGATATAGAAGAAGGTACTCCTTTAGATATTTGGGGCCCAAGTTAAGGTTAACATCTTGAGTTTGGATCTGTACTGAATTAACAACCAGTATTTAATACTATCCCATACTGCTGATGCTCATTAAAGGCGGTAGGTTTTGGTCTGGCATCTCACCTTTGACCTCTGCCTCGGGTGACCCTGCTGCAACTTTTGCCTCCCAACAACATAGGTCAAAGGATCACTGACATGCACAAGCCTGTTTACACTGGCAAGGCCCCATAAAGTGAGGGAGGGAAGCGTTATTGCTGGGAGGCTGATGAGGAGATCAGTTAATATTCTGTTTGTTTCTTTTACCACTGGCTGACTGCTTCTCCAGATGTTGTAAAAAGCCAAACCTGCCCCGATGGGTGACTGCTTTTGGTTGTGAAGGAAATTACAGTTATCAAATGGCTACAGCTCCTCAGTATTCTGGCTTGCTGGCATTCATGTTGGACCTAGGACTCTGTAAATAAGTGGCAATGCTGGATGCTGCAAAACAGAAAGAAAAAGTATTCATTTCCAGTGGACATTCAGCTTAACAAATGAAGCACAAAGAGAGGTACTGCGGTAGCAGAAGTTTATTCAAAGGAATAATCAGAGTCTTTCTTGGCACATGATAAATGGATAACAGTTCAGCTTATTTAGAAATCAGAACCCTTTAAAAATGTCAACAAAAAGTCAATATAACCCAATGCACCATTTTTAGCCTAAAGAAGAATCAAAATATAAAGCAAAGCAGAGTAAAGTAAAAAATCTGGATGTATGCTTTTTAGCACATCTGCTGTTTGAAAACAGAGGGGGGAAAAACATGCTTTTTGACACTCACACAAGACTACAAAGGTCTCTCTGGAGTATATCTGACGCAAAAGAAGCAATAAATAAAACCAAGTATCTCAAATTGAACTGAATATCAGCAGAGTGACACATGCATTCACAAACCCATTGCCTTTGAGATGTTCCAGCCAAAATGTTGGATTGTTGAGAGTGGAGGCCCAAGGACAACAGATAGACAAAGAATGTAGGCTTTAACTTAGATGTTCTAGTATTCTTTAAGACACCAATGAGGTGCTTGTAACCCTCATTTAACAGATTAAAAGTTATAATCCAACAAAGTAAAAAAGGCCATACATACCACATCCCTACGTTAGGAAAAGGGGGGAAAATGTCTTGGGAATTGAAGATTTGCAATAGAAACCTGGAATGCCCTAAAGAGCACTTAAGCAAAAAAAGAAAAAAAGAAAAAAAAGGTTTCTTGATTTCTACTGAAGCAAATTTCGCATTGACTCCAAAGATCCTACAAGTATCCTTGCTCTCAAAACTCTCCAGAATAGAAAGCATGTTACAAATTAGGTCTGAGCATTTGGGGGTTAAAATGGCAAGTGTGACCATCAATTTTAATTTCAGTTTCTTTTCACTAACTTGCATCGCAGAATGAGAAAGCATCACTAGCAAGTGGATTCTGGGTCCGAAGTACACTTTTTTTGGGTGCTAGCAGCATTAAACAAATTAGCTAGATGTGCTCTGATTCAGAGCAACCCCAACATTAATCTATCAGAAACTGTAAATTATATCTGACAAACAGATTTCTTGGGATATTTTAGCAATTATACCTGTTAAGTTCAGTTAGTATTACAGCCAGGGGATTATACCCAGTTCACAGAACTATGATCTAAGCCCGGGTAATCTGATTGTTATTAAGGGGAGCAATTAAACTTATATCCAAGTAATTTTATCTGAGTTTAAATGTTAGGAAGCCAAGTTGTTTGAATGCTGGAGATCTGAGGCCCTTCTAGATGCTAATCAAAGCGTGAGAGACACACAGCTTCAGTGCTGGCAGTGTACATGATGCTTGCCAGCACCAACATTAAATAAGTTTCCTTCAATATGTTTTTCATGGAACTGTTACTTTTTATTTTGTCTGGCAGTTCTTACCACTCTCCATTGCTGCTGCCACAGTCACACACTGATGGTGGAAAGGGTCTTGCCTGCATCCACAGTTATCATGTGCAGGACCAGGTCTTACTTCTGCTTCTGCCACTGCAGCTGCCGTAAATAAGAAAGTCTCTCTCCACCACCACCACAGCATGCATGGGGATGTTCTCCCAGCACCACTGCTGTAATGTTCCAGTAGGTAAGGGAAGGTCCTGGTCCACTTGCCACGACGACTGGCATGAGTCCTCCCCAGCACCCTGGCTGCTTCTGGCTGCCTACTTGGCACATCAAAAGTACACAGTCCAGCCAAGGACCACTGAATGCTGGTGAAGGACACTTGCAACCCCCCTCCACACTCACATTATGCCCTTTTGTGTATTATTCACTTGCATTTAACGACTGAAACGTGATAACCTTTCCCGGAATATATTGCTTCAATTTGTAAGTTGCAGATCAGAGGCATGAATGTGTCTCTGTCGAAAATAAATCCTTGCATGTATCAGACTGGGACCATAGAGAAATGACTAAGCCTGTACACATCTTCTGGAAGTGCTATCTTCTACGCGCAGCACGGGTTTATTCTTCCTTAGGGAGACACTCATCACTTGCTGTCTGAACTGAGCCAATCCAACAAAAACAGTGCTGAGTCCACTGTGTGTGTAAACTGGCTCTTACTGTAAGCCACTTATATAAAAACCTTTAGGATTAGTGTATTTCTGGATGACACCTTAGGGCTTTCTGGATAACACCTTACATGCTTCCTAAAAGACACCAGACTATCTGTGCTCCTACACGACTAACTTATTTTTGTAGGTGAGGCAGTGCAGCATCCACGGCAGAAGAAATAAGTTACCACGGACACTGTTCAAATCTTTCAAAAACTGCATAAGCAAGAGGAGTCAGGCAGCACAGGAGCACACTGCATTCACATCTCTGTCTTTCCTTGACCTTGGACAGCGTCCAGCGCCTTGAGCTTTCAGTTGGTCATTAATGCTAATGACGTTCAGTAATTCATTTCTCTGTTCTGTTTCCTGTTGATCATATCCTGAACCTAGGGAAGAGAAAAAAACAAAAAACAAATATAGACCAGAGCACTCCAGTCACAGTAACTTCTGTCAATCATGGGAGAGTAATTAAAAATTAAAATCTGATTAATCCCAGACTTTGCATGCAGTTGCTTCTCATCATATGCTATTGTTTCTTTATCCAATCTTTAACACCAATGTGCAACTGAGAGCCAAAGGAGATGAGAGTTAATTTAGTGAATATAAATCACATGACCATTCTTAAAATGTTAATGGCAACTATCTGTGAAGTCTCCAAAATTCTTCAGAGTTAAATTTCACAGAAGCTGGAAATGTATCGCATAAGAATTCCAAAGCAGCTCAAGACAGATTTCCATCCAGATACTAATGCAAGAATGTTCAAGTGTGGACCTCCAGATGTTTTTGAACTACAGTTCCCAGCATTCCATGATACGGGCTTGCAAGGAATGCTGGGAGTTGCAGATCAGGAATATTTGAAGGTCTACAGTCAGGCACGCTTGCATTATTTAAACCCAAACCTACTAAGTGTCAACACGTATGGGGTCAAAAATATTTACATAAAGAAACAGAACTCCCACAGAGTGCACGCTTATGTCCATCACAACCCTCTACCTTATATGCCACCTCTTCCTTCTGTTACAGAACCCAAGGTGGCACACACAAGTAGTTCTCAATCATACATACAGTGCACTTCCACCTGTTTTTATTATTGCTTTGTTTTAATGTATATTTATGGGTTGTTTGTTTTCCCCTTTCCTTCTCTTAACGTTTGAACTGTCCCTTCTTAACCACCTCAAGTTATTACAATGTAGGTGGAATACAAATACACACACGGCCCTACTTATTTATAGATGGACTCAAAGGAAATACCATGGAAAACTCTTCTTTCTGCTACAATTAAATGTCTCTGACTGGCATTTTGCACGTGCTCTAAAAGAAAAGGCACCTCTTTGTTAGAATGTCACGATCCCCAGCAATCCTGTAAGTGCCTGCCCTCTCTAGGAGTAGCTTGGCCCTGTTAGGATGATGAGTTCGTGCAACGGCCGAGTGAGTACTACAGTGTAAAACACAGACACAGGTAGCAAGTGGTCTGAACAGTAAACTAAAACAGGTTTATTATTATACACAAGCAATACTAGAAAGGAAAATAAGGTTCAGGTATTTGTTGGTTTAAGTCTAAGAGTCTCTTAAGGTTACCAGCTTCCCAGCCTATCAGCTCCCCTTCTTAAAGGAAAATAGTTCCCTTTTTAAGGACAAGCCTCTCCACATTCCTCACCCTGACCAGCTCTGCTTCAGCCCAAGCCTAGCCAGTGTCCTAGAACGCAGCTCTGGATGATCACAAGGCCCAGTCCGTCCTTGCTTGACCGATCACCCTCTGGTCAGTTGCCTGCGAAGTCTTCCTCCAAGATCTTCCAGTCAAAAGACCCCTGGTCAACTACTGGTCCGGCTCCTTCAGGATTCAGCTCTCTTCTGTTCCCTTCAGCTCTTGTCCCAGCACGAAGACATAGTCTGCTGTAATCTGAGTTCCTTTATACCTTTTTCCCTGTGGCCCTGATTGGCTGTCACCTCCTAGGGAAAACTGCTGCAATAAAATGCTGCTGGAAACTCCTGATAGAGGTCCCTGTTCCGAACGCCTGATTGGTGGGAACTCCTCCTCTAGCCCCTCCAGCTCTAAGATCCCCGGACAGCTTTTCCCTCCAAATACCAGCTGTAGCCAATCCTTGCACTCAGACTCGCACAGGATTTCCCGCCCTTTTTGCAGCCCAAAACCCAGGGCTTGGAAGAAGCTGTTTGCAAAAGGGGCTGTCTATTGCAGCTTGCTAGAAGCCTGCAAAGACAGAAAGCAAAGCAGTTTGCAGCCTGTAGCCAGAAACCGTCACATAGATGAATACTAAATGCATTTCAGCTTATCTTCCATCAGCAGGGCAGCTTCTCATCCAAAGATACACCTCTGTCTAAACACCCAGGTAATAGCATAGGTCTTAATTTCTGCTGCTGCTGCTTTTTTTTAACAGCACAAGAAGCTGCCTCACACTGGGTCTGACCACAGGCCTATCTAGTTCAGTAGCATTTAAACAGATCAACACTAGTTTCCCAGGACCTCACCAAAACCTAAGCTGATTTCAGCCTACAGCATAGAAATATTCCACGTATACATATCAGTGTCTTTTCTGATTTTTTTTTCTGAGAGGCAGCATAATGTTTGCCCTGATGAGACAACATACCTGGTTCAGTATGAACTCTAATGGATTATCTGGTTTCTCATATACCAAGTTTTCAGTGATCTCCTGAAAGAAACAGATATCATTTTATTCCTCTGCAGCAGGCAGATTATGAACAAACAAGCATACTGCCAAAAGCAAGGAGCACTTGGTTTCTGAAACAGGAAAGGCAGAGTATCCATAAAACATATGTTGTTTATCAACACAGATAGGATGCTTCATTTTACCTTGCTCAGAATAGATCTAACATTAACTCTACATCACGCATCTGATGAAGTAGTCAATGAAAGTTCATGTCACAACTGCTTCTCTCTTTAAGGTGTCCTAGACCCCCATTTTTAATACTGATCCAGACTAATACGGCTAATTCTTTGACTTCTGCATTGATAAGAGACACTTTAACTTGCAGCAACCACAAACTCCAAAAGCCTGGACTAACTACAAGGTGTAAGTTAAAGTGTCTCTGATAACATATTTTACAAAGGTGGTTTCTGCTTTGCTTCTATAACCAAGGGTCCCTAAAATGATGAACAATCCTAGAAAAAACAACATTATAACAGCAAACAATCCATAACATGGATTAATACCCACATAAAAGGTAAACTATAGCAAAATCAAAATGATTGGACCGGGCAGGTTTAAGAAGCAAGGCAAGACCATCAGATGTGATGCAGTATTTGTTTTATTCTTATTGCCCGTTTCAACCTAGAAAGATAGGAATAAACACAAAGGTTGGGTGCCTCTCTGCTGCAGGCTCAATAGTTTATTCCTGACTTACATTAAACCAAGATAACAAACTTAGACTGCGTTCACACCTAGGTTTTAACCCAGCTGTAGTCCACTTTCAGAGTGAGCCAACATGTCAGTAAAATGCCCAGTTATTTTCCTTCTGCTTTATTTAACCCAAAGGTGGATTTTCTGAGTTAGATAATCCAAAAGCCATTATCTCACTCTAGAAGTGGTCAGAAGCTGAATTAAAACTCAGGTGTGAATGCAGCCTTAATAATGGTATGAACTCTTAACAGTTCAAATTTTGGCATTAGCAAGCCCATGTTCTGCATTTGTATTCAATACAAATTGTGGAAGGTGCCATTCTTGAGAGTTCTCTAGTAACAGAAAAATCCCCAGCTTCCTGTGTCCAAAGATACTACTATTACAGTAGGAATAAAACTGGACAGGTATCTGGAATTTTAATGCCATATTTGAAAAGCAATGTCAAAAACAAACCAAAACTCTACCCCATATATTTAGTAGCATCCAGAATTGTGAACATTTCTCCATTTTCATCTTTTAAGAACAAAGCAAACAAATTCTAATCACTAAAAGCAAAACCACACTTGGCATATCCCCCTCCCCCAAATGCATTTCAGACCCTAAATGCTTTGCTTTACGAATTATTTCTTCTTTTTTAAGACTTTAATATCTCTACTTTCACCTGAAAGTGTCAGGGCAAGTTAAAGCATCTCTTTTTTGAAAAATGAAAGAAATCAATATGGCAATAAAGTTAAAATACAACCCTCTCATTCTACCAGGATAATTAAACACAAAAGCACTGAGTAAAGGGGTACATTTTAACGAGGCGCTCAAAGCATTATAATGTTGGTTCCCAAGACACTTCCTTTGGTTCTTCCAAAGACTGGGAACCACCATAGAAGAGAGTTGCACACTGCCAAGAGGGTTCTACATTGCCAACCCTGAAACCTCCCCGATATGTCAATACATGGGCAGATCTGTATCAGAAAAGATGCTCCTTCAGATATTCTGGGTCCGACAATTTAGGATTTTAAATACAGGAATCAACACCTTGGATCAGACCTGGTGGCAAATAGGCAATTGTGCAGAATTTTCAAGACCAGCATGATGCGTGCCTAGCCAGAGTTTCTCACCAGCAGGAGGGATGCTGTATGCTGCAACAATTCCAGGTACCAGGTTGTTTTTAAAGGCAGACACATGCAGAACAGATTACAGATTACATGACCAAGTTGTCCCTATCCAGGAAAGATCAAAGCTGATGAACCAATCATGAGATGGAGATAAGCACTCCTGGCAGTATACTGCTCCTACATAAGCCTCAAATGATGATGAATTGAGAAGTATCTACAGAATATGCTATTATTCTTTCTATCTGGGGCAAAAATTCCTCATCCAGAATTGGGTGTTCCCTAATTTCCTGCATTCAAGACCCTGTGACAGACAATTTCTCCATTTTGTCTAGATTCAGCCATCAACTATTGGTCTTCATCCAGCCCATCACTGTCTCTAGGAAACGATCAAGAACCCAACTTGCCTTTTCTGATTCAAACTGTATGGAGAAAGAGAGCTGTATATAGAGTAGCCAGATTGAAATGGGTCTGGGTAAATAAAACTTGCTGCCTTTTACATCATAAGAACATATGAACATAAGAGAAGCCTTGCTGGATCAGGCCACAGCCCATCTAGTCCAGCATCCTGTCACACACAGTGGCCCACCAAATGCTCATGGGCATCTCAAGCAGAGACAAGGACAAACCTTCTCCTGCTCTTGAGTCCCAGCAGATGGCCTTAGAAGCGCCCCAGTTCCTCCCCCCCCCCCGCAGCCTGAAAGATGTTCTAGTAGCCATTGATACATCTGTCATCTGTAAATCCCTAGGCTAGATTATTGTAACTCCCTTTATGCCGGCCTTCCCTTGGGCCTGATCCGGAAGTTGAAATTGGTCCAACATGCAGCAGCGCGTTTATTAACAGGCACCCCTCGTGGGGCCCACATCACGCCTGTCTTACAGGAATTACATTGGCTGCCTATTGAGTCCCGAATCCGGTTTAAGGTGTTGGTCGTGACATTTAAAGCCTTACGGGGGCTGGGGCCTTCATATCTGCGGGACCGTCTGGCCCTTTATACACCTAGGAGAACATTGCGGTCGTCAGCAGACCAAAGTCAGTTACAGATTCCTACAATCACTGAGATACGCCTGTCAGCCACTAGAAACAGGGCCTTCTCGTGTGTTGCCCCTACCTGGTGGAACACCTTATCTGTGAGCACCCGAGCCATCCAAGAACTGTCTAGGTTTCGAAAGGCGTGCAAGGCAGAGCTGTTTCGCCAGGTTTTTGGCTAGCAGAAGATCAGCCTTAGGCTGGCCATGAGATCTCTGTTTCTCGGTCATATTTTTTTATAATATTGCTCTGTGGATGGGAATTGGTTTGGGTTGGGGGATTTGGGTTATTACGGTTTTAAAGACTAATCTGAATGGATGTTTTGTATTTGATGTACAATTTATGCTTTGTATTGTATTATTTGGTATTTATATTGCTTATATTGTAAGCC
Organism: Aspidoscelis tigris stejnegeri; assembly: GCA_023333525.1. NCBI lineage: Eukaryota > Metazoa > Chordata > Lepidosauria > Squamata > Teiidae > Aspidoscelis > Aspidoscelis tigris. The sequence goes on along the minus strand of JALMGA010000001.1, from coordinate 246,068,874 downwards.
GCCCAGAGCCCACTTGTGGGGTGGGCGGGGTATAAATTTCAGAGTAAAGTAAAGTAAAGTAAAGTAAAGTAAATTTGTCTAACCCTACCTTAAAGCCATCTAGACTGGTAGCTGTCACCACCTCTTCCGGCAGCTCATTCCATAAGCCGTGACCCTCTGGGTAAAGAAATACTCCCCCTGTCAGACCTGACTCTCCTACCCATCAGCTTCATAGAGTGCCCCCTGGTTCTAGTATTGTGTGATAGAGAAAATAAATTTTCTCTATCCACCCTTTCTATACCGTGCATAATTTTATATACTTCAATCAGGTCCCCTCTTAAACGCTGTCTCTCCAGACTGAAGAGGCCTAGACGTTGCAGCCTGGTTTCATAAGGGAGGTGTTCCAGACCCTTAATCATTCTGGTTGCCCTTCTCTGCACCTTCTCTAGTTCCACAATATCCTTTTTGAGGTGTGGTTACCAGAATTGTACACAATATTCCAAATGTGGCCTCACTATAGATTTATAAAGGGGCAAAATGACACTTGCTGACTTATTTTCTATTCCCTTCCTAATTATTCCCAGCATTGAATTTGCTTTTTTCGCTGCTGCCGCGCACTGGGTTGAAACCTTCATTGAACTGTCCACCAAAACCCCGAGATCCCTTTCCTGGTGTGTTGCAGAAAGCTCAGACCTCATCAGTTTATAGACATAATTTGGATTCTTGGCTCCAATGTGCATTACTTTGCACTTGTTAAGATTAAAGCACATTTGCCACTTGGTTGCCGTAGAAGTATAAGTTCTGGCTTGTAGTTGCGGTAAACTCTTCTTTGCTGATATTTTACATTGGACATTATTGTGTGAAATCACCCAATGCTAAGAGATCCCTCTGGAGCTCTTGGCAATCTCTTTCAGATTTTACTACCCTAAAAGATTTAGTATCATCAGCAAACTTTGCTATTTTACTATGTACCCCTTCTTCTAGATCATTGATGAATAAATTAAAAAGCATTGGTCCCAGTACTGAGCCTTGAGGGACCCCACTTTTTACTTCTTTCCACCCTGAGAATTTGCCATTTATTACTACTCTCTGCTTTCTGCCCTTAAGCCAGTCACAAATCCAGGACAGAACCAGTCCTTTTATTCCATGGCTGATGAGTTTACTCAGTAGCCTTTGATGTGGGACTTTGTCAAAAGCCTTCTGAAAGGCCAGATAGACAATGTCTACTGGTTCACCTTTATCCACGTGTTTATTGACACTCTCAAAGAATTCCAACAAATTTGTGAGGCATGATTTACCTTTGCAGAAGCCATGCTGGCTTTTGTTCAGCAATGCTTGCTCCTCCACATCATTTATTTCATTTTACTATATCTATTTACAAATCTTTTTAAGGTTGTGCTTTGATATATAGTTGGAATTTTGCTGCTGTCTGTTTTAAAAAGCAGCAACACAACTGGTTTTGTACTGCTTAAAATGCCAGATGTCACCCTAGGCCAGTCACATGAAAGGTAGGCAGGATATATTTTTTCCCTAAGAAAAATGCTGAATTGGATGTTCTGTGCAGCTTGGGAATTTAATTAAACCTGATCACTGCACGTGATATAGTAATTTACATTAAATATGCAGAATTATCTGTAGGTAGACTTCTGCCACTTTCTTTTGCAATGCAAATGAAAAACAGCAACAGCATTTCAGGCCAACAGCAATCACAGATCTCTATCACTCAAAGAGAGGGTGCAGGAATTATTTCAATCCAGGAAAGCTCATAGGGAGGCATTAATACAAGTAAGGGACAGGGTTTTTTGTTCTCTTATTTTGTCAGCAACGTTTCACTTTCTCACTATTGGCATTTGTTCTGACATTTGATTTTTTTTTCTTAAAAAAAGGTCATATGTTGATTCCTGGGACCCATGTTCTAGGTTTTGCTCTACAGGTGAAGTGAACCTGTAACAAGGAATCTGTAAAATTCGAGTTCAAATATCTGAATTTAGCCAAATTCAGCCGAATTTCAAGTGTTACAAATATTTGTGCATATCCCTAACTCAATCTTCAGCTATTTAGCAGGACTTTCAAAGAGAAAAATTTAAAATGGTTGCAAAATTGAGGAAATGTGGGCAAAGGTAAACAGCTACAAAACCATGAAAAAGTGTTTGCTTCCTTCCTGATTTCTTCTATTTTTGCATATTTGTCATATGTAATGGTTTCAGATATTCAGTATCATTGCAAAGACAACCTGAGGAATCACAAAATTCAGTTTTCAAATTATAATTTCATTTACTGAAGGAAAATAGTTCTCCAACCACCTACATCATCCATAAGAAAAAGCTCCTAGTTACGCAGTCAACCAAGGAACCAAATATGCTTGATAATTGGGTTCAATCAGACTAGACATATCTAGGCTTGATTATTGCAAGCCCTGTTGAATCCAATCATCACTGAAATAGAACATTTACAGCAATGTGGAGTAGGCTGAAAACTCTCACTATGTTGCAATCAAAAGAAATTCCAGAAGAGATGAGAAAATTATCAAAAAATATCAGTCTGAAAAGGGTTATAAAGCAATTTCTCAGACTCTGATACTGCAGTGAACCACACTGAACCATTGTATATCTGTGCTGCAACTGGAGGTTTAGCATTAAGAGGAGAGGCATTCTTGGCACTCACGTGATTCAATACAAACCAAATTCAATCAGTAAAGCAAATATTCTTTAATATGTTCCTCATGCTTAAAATTTTTCTATTTTGTCCTGAAGAACCCAAAAAGGAAAGACATAAATAAAACTTTCATGAGAAACTGAAATATGCCATGGTAAAAGGGATTAGGTCACATAACAGATACATAAGCAGGCTAGATACACAGTACTGTATTTACTTTTGCTTTGATTCAACAAGGAGGTAACTGATTTGCAAGTACTTACAGTAAGGATTTAGCAACAGCATAACACGGCTATAGCAAAGAGCAGCTGCTTTAGAATTATCAACAAGACCACAGCTGTTCCTTCTCATCACTGCTGTTAAGTGCAAATCTTCTCACCTAACCATACTTCATTTAAGCAGGAGGAGGAGGAAAGTAAGAGGAGAAAGAGATTAAGGATGCCTCCAGACATGGGCTAGAACTCGTGATTCTTTTAGGACTATATTGGGAACACTACATGTACTTGTGGAATTCCCAATACAGTCCCAGGATATCCCGTAATATCACTATTATGGGAAATCTGGCAATGAGGCTGAATTTCTTGTAATAGTGATCACTTACCTCTTGTCTGCCAGCTCCTTTCATTACTGCTGTTTTTGCAAATACCCAGAAGAAAGCTAAACACACACAAACTCACAAAGGGAAGCAGGCAGAGACTTGGCTGGCTTCAGGGCCTTTGCAAGAGGAATTCTAACAAAAGACAGAATTAAAAGCCACAACTGCATCCTGTGTCTGGTGGAGTCAACCATGAGATCTTCTTTAGATATGGAGATTGCCTTTTGCTGTCTAGAGGCATCCTAGGTGCAGAAACACATTTTGCTCTGACTAGAAGGAACAACTGTTGGATATCTGAAGTTGTGTTGTGGACTGTCAAGAGACTGGGTTAGACAGTGCAATATTCTTCACTAAGAGGAAGTTCCTGGGGGAACTTGCTTGTTTCTGAGGTCTCCTAAACTCTAACCAAGAAAAGGAGGACACAGTAGTTTCCACTGAACTTTATGTCAGTTCTGAAAGATGCTCTTTTTGCCCTTACTGCTTTCCTTTTTCATTTCCTATCTCATTAATCCTTTCAAATGAATTCTAGGGGGGGGGGGAGAGGCTCTTATGATTGACTGTCATATCAATCAGCTTGAGCTAGGTAATTCCAGTCCTCTCTTATTCTGCTATAAGAGACACACACATATTGCCTGGTGTATACTCTATCTGGGCAGATGCTAGAAAAGTAGAAAGAAAAATGGAGGTGGAAGGAGTGAGGTGGGAAAGTGAGAGGAGAGAGTACCTATTTCAAGCTTAGCTGAAACTGACCAGGTAGCCAGAACTGTCTGGGCCTTATTCAACAGTATTTTTTTGCAGAAGGTTTGAGCTTCTGAGAATGGAGGTAAATGACACAGGACTGAGGTTTCAAAGAGGGTCTCAGCTTCAATAGGTAAGGCTGAGAGATTACCATGAGCTCCAATTGCCCAGGAGAAAAAGCCCAGTGGCTTGCGACAGGGATCCAGACTCAGGGACAAGAAATTGGGACCGCCCCAATTTCATCTACTGTGCCAGAAAATCTTTCCCCACAGAGGTTCTATATAAGATCTAGAACCCTGTAACCACTGCTAGTTGTGCGGGAGGCAAGCATTTTATCAGACAGTCTTATGTTCTCAGCTGGAGTCTACCCCAATGGGCATTTGGGAAGAATCAGTTACATGATTCAGTGGCCACTAGAATGGATGCCTCCAAGTTGGACAGGCAGGCAGGATGAAGGCTTTGCATTTGTCTTCTGCGTGAGAATGCCCAGAAGCAATCGGGCGACCACTGTGCAAGACAGGATCCTGGACTGAATGGGTTGTGGTCTGTTCTTGTGTTCTTAACAGATAGCATAACACTGTTTCCCCAGTAGTAATTTTTAATGAAAAAAAATCATTGAATTTGCAGTGACAATATTTTGAGATGCTATGAGATGAAGGTTGGGAAAGCAAAAGTGAGAACATGATACAGCAAGACATTCAGGAATCTCACCTACATATTAGCTGGAAAAGGAATATCTTCTAGTGAAGGCAGACATGCATTATCTTCCTTAGTTTGGTTGGGATGTGGGGGCAAGATCACACAGATACCAAGTTCCATTCGGATGCCAGAAGCTCGTTAAAGACTTAAAGCAAAACTGGACTCTCTTATACCCTAGATAGCCTGCTTTGTTTTAGGGAAGGTTTTAGAAGTTGCCTGGTTCTGAGCTGGCCAGTTCCTTGACCTCGACATCTTAAGCTGATAAAATTGAAGCTGAAGGCCTTTTGGTTCTTAATTTGTTTGCCTCTGTATCTAGCCCATTCTCTGGTATGCAATATTTCATACTATTCAGTAGTCATTTTGAACAGAATTTCTGACTTGATGCTGGACTTCTTGCTTCTTGGTTAAAATGACTAATTTATTTTGGAGTTGTGGCTTATTCAAAGGACTCAGTTTCTATTGCTTCTCCTGTCTTCTAAACTGCTTACCAGGAAAATTTTCAGCCCCATCCGTTTGCCTTGTGAAGAGTGTAATCCTGTTGCCCTGTATCTACTATCCTCGTGGAGCCTCCAACCCTGTATGCTCACAGTACAGTCTTTATCACAGCTCTATTTTTAAAGTCTTTTAACCCAGTTCTGTCCAGTCTTGGGCCTGAAGAGGCTCCATATCAGCTCCAAAGGAGACTCTTGCCCGGCACTGCTCTTTCTTGATTCCTGCCCTAACAAGTCTGGTTCCTGCTCTTGCTCAGTTCCTGTCCAACCTGGCCTCCAGCAATGTTTTTCATTTACATCTAACCTCCTACCTGACAGCTGTGCCCTGCTACTAGTCTGCTACTTATATTTTGGTGTGACAGAAGTTATATGAAATGATGGGCTACCCTTGTACTCCTTATCTATGAACACCTAAGAGAGGTACAAAAATCTTTGGTTCTTCTGATTACAACTTATGCCTCTTTATGAGGAACAAGTAGTTGACTTTGGTTGTGATCGGACACTCAGAAAGGGATGCCTTCTGGGCAAATTTGAGGAGGGGCTAAACATATCACCCCTGCATGTACTCTACCTTACCCTAAAGTCTTGGAAGGGTCATCACTTCTTCAAATGGAAAATCTTAAGACCAAAGGCAACTCATTTTTAAAGCCTCATTAGGAGGGGACAGAGGAGGGAAATCTTGCCAATTGCAGCATGGGAACAAACGCTGCTGGCCAGTGACCAATCAGGGTCCTGGGAAATTGGGTCAATGGTAGTGGGCTGCGGCCAAGCATTTGTTGTTAGAGAAGTGTTGCCTGGCTTCAAAGGAATGAAGTAGGAGTCTGAACGCTTGTTTTTGGTTTTGCCTTCAGAAGGGGTGCATTTTCTAAAAGGAGTGTATGTAAAACTCCCTGTTTGATCACGACCTTTATTCTTAGGCAGAAGGCATCTTAATAGTACTATCTTATCAATCAGTAACCATTTAGATGTTGCTAAATCTTGTATGCAATTCTACTAATTGCTTTCTTCTCAGGCCAAACAAACACCTGCAGAATGATAAATGCAAGAGCTGATTGACAGAACTTGCTGCAAGCATGCTTACAGACAATTCAAAGGCAGGCAGGCAACCACAAGAAAAGAAATAAAAACTGAGTTTCTCAGGCCAACTACATAATGCTTTACATTCTAAATTTACTAATTCACTCTTATGCACCTATGCCTGGCTGTACTTCTACCTGCAAGATACAAAAACCTGTTGATTTTTGAAAGAGGAAGTCAGGATTCCAGTTTCACTTTTTAACAAGTAGGCTTTAGGGTTGAGTTTGAATGTTAAAGACAGCATTGTGAAATGCTTACCTTGCACAGGGCAGTGCGGTGCCTAGCCACCACCTCTGCAGGCAGGGAACATAAGAACATAAGAGAAGCCCAGCTGGATCAGGTCACAGCCCATCTAGTCCAGTGTCCTGTCGCACATGGTGGCCACCAAATGATGCTTCTCGAGAAGAGACAAGGACAAACCTTTTCCTGCTCTTGAATCCCAGCAAATGGCCTTAGAAGCGTCCCAGTTCCTCCTCCCCCAGCCTGAACAATGTACATAGGCATTCATTCTAGTAGCCATTGATACATCTGTCATCCATAAATTTCTCTAACCCTACCTTGAAGCCATCTAGACTGGTAGCTGTCACCACCTCTTCCGGCAGCACATTCCATAAAGTGATGATCCTCTGGGTGAAGAAATACTTCCCTTTGTCAGATCTACCTCTCCTACCCATCAAGCTTCATAGAGTGCCCCCTGGTTCAAGTGTTGTGTGATAGAGAAAAGAAAATTTCTCTATCCACTTTTTCTATACCATGTATAATTTTATACAGTTCAATCAGGTCCCCTCTTGAAACGGTGTCTCTCCAGATTGAAGAGGCCTAGACGTTGCAGCCTGGTTTCATAAGGGAGGTGTTCCAGTCCCTTAATCATTCTGGTTGCCCTTTTTTGGACTTTTTCCAGCTCCACAATATCCTTTTTGAGGTGTGGTGACCAGAATTGTACACAATATTCCAAATGTGACCTCACCACAGATCTATAAGAGGCAAAATGATACTTGCTGACATGTTTTCTATTCCTTCCCAATTATTCCCAGCATTGAATTAGCTGCACACTGAGCTGACACCTTCATTGAACTGTCCACCAGAACAGAAAGCTCAGCCCCCATCAGGTTATAGACATAAGTTGGATTTGGGGCCCCAATGTGCATTACATTGCACTTGTTAAGATTAAAGCACATTTGCCACTTGGTTGCCCACTCTCCCAATGCTAAGAGATCCCTCTGGAGCTCTTGGCGATCTCTTTCAGTTTTTACTACCCTAAAAGATTTAGTATCATCAGCAAACTTTGCTATTTTACTATGTACCCCTTCTTCTAGATCACTGATGAATAAATTAAAAAGCATTGGTCCCAACACTGAGCCTTGAGGTACCCCACTTTTTGCCTCTTTCCACCCTGAGAATTTGCCATTTATTACTACTCTCTGCTTTCTGCCCTTAAGCCAGTCACAAATCCAGGACAGAACCTGTACTTTTATTCCATGGCTGATGAGTTTACTCAGTAGCCTTTGATGTGGGACTTTGTCAAAAGCCTTCTGAAAGTCCAGAAAGATAATGTACTGAAGTTGCAAAAGCTCTTATTCGGGGGGAACTTGTTTATGGTTGAAAGTCCATAGTGGATATTATGTTAAGCAGCCAAGGGACACAATCTGGCTATGGAGGAATGACATCATTCTCCTGGCTAGAAAAAAATTTCAGTACTCTCAAAGTTAAATCTGGGCCCATGCACCTGAAATTTGAAGGTTTTTTGAAAAATTATGTCTAAACACATTAGTTGGATTGGGACACAGCAGCTGTTTGGCAATGCCACACCTAGGTTAAAGTTGCTATGCATAAAAGAAAAGAAAAACAGTTCACCTGAAATATCTGCAAGATGTTATGCTTTTCCATGTACCTAAGTGAAACCTCAAAAGGATCTTGATACACCTCAGGCATGGGTTCAAATAGGAATTCTGAATCACTTGTAGTTTGTGGAGTAGCCTCCTTTTCTACTCCTTTGCTTTCTAGTTCCTTGGTCTCCGGTTCCCTGGATTCTGGTTCCTTGGGCTTTGCTTCTTCAGACAACACGAGATATTCTGCTGATTTTACCAAACCACGTGGAAATTCAATTTTGGACCCTTTAGTGATCAAACTCCCAAGAGTTTCCAAAGATGGTGGTGGTGGTGGCGGTGGTTGATGAAACTCAGTTGTTGACCCAGTGGAGTCTGTTCCCCTTTCGATGAATGTGAGCATGGTAAGGATTTGGGAATCACGATCTACTGGTGATGGTGGAGTTACTTCAGCTTGCTCTGGCACTTCTCTAACTGGAGTGATTTCAGTCTATAGACACAGAAAAATCAAATAAGAAAGAAGCAGGTAAGATGCAGAAACACATATAATAGACTTAGCTGTTGTCTTACATACTAAAAGAATGTGTGTGAGGAAATGAGACACTGCAGTAATATATTCACTATATTACATTTGGCTTGCATGGGAAAAAGGATTATGAAGAAAATAACACTCATTCAATTATTTTTCTCTCTCTCATACACACAAATACTTCTCTATGCATCGACTGAATATATACATTTCAGAAAGGCTTGGAGAAAATTCTGCAATAATTAGAGGACCATGCTTTTTCTGTTTAAAGAAGCAAAAACAAAAAGATGGAAAAGTAAATCTTGTCCCCTTCCTTATTTTAACAATACGTCGGTGGAAAAGGCTGGCCCTCAGCCCTTTTTGCTGCTTTCTCAGCACTCTTTCTGCAAGCCCAGGGCAACTGATAAGAAATGAAGTCAAGTATGTTTTCAAAGATGGCAGTCAAAATGCATACTAATTCTTTTTCATGAGTAAACACTAGAATCAAAGACTCCACCATTTGCATACGGTAGCTAACAACACTGTTTTAAACCTGATCAGATTAGTTTATCCATCCTTTCTCCACTAAGAGTTAATTTTTGTATAGCGTCTCTAAGGAACATAGATTTAACTGTGCATTCAGCTACATAGGCGACAATTATTTCCAACAAAGCCAACTAAAAATAAGTATCTGTTTCTTCCAGCAGTAAAGGACAAAAGGAAGTCCATGATGGCGCTCTCCTTTTCCAGAAACTGATGTGTCTGCCAGTATGACACAGTTATGCTATGAAAGGAATCTGATTTATTGCTAGTTTGGCAGGTTGACTTTCAATTTAAAAAAGAGCAAGAACAGCTAAAATCACGCTGTTGTCTGAAAACATACACATACAAATCAAGCAAGATAAATCAAGTGGAACCAGTAAAATCCATAAAACAGTCTTGTTAAAAACCAGCTAGATAGCAGCCTGCAGAAAGGTCTTGGCATATAAAATATTCCCCACAAGGCCAGAAGGATTCGGAAGTGGGAACAATTATAGCAGTTAGACAGGTTTGGGTCCTAAACCATTGAAGGGCTATTTTAAAAGAGAATGCTCATAATCAAATTGCCAGAGAAAGTCAGGCAGCTGTACAATCACTGAACAAGGCGAACAGACTGTAATGGTACTATAATTCAAGAATTAATAAATTCATTCTGGTGTATGGAAGTGATGACATGGACTCTACCTTCTTCCTGGATATCTTACTTGGTGCAATGGCTTTATAAGATCCTTATAAGATCTTATTGAAGGTCCATAGTACCATAGCAGGGTACCTGCTTCATATGCCTCTGTCCAGCCCTGTTACAAGTGTCCTTTCTCTGAAACTACGGAGAGCTGCCATCAGCACAGACAGAGCCTATAGCCTACAGCTGTACAAAGGTTACTAATCTTTTTGATGGCATAGCTCTCACTGCTTTGGCTGCAACAGAGGTTCAGCACAACAAAATCAGCATCCTAGTCTAAGCTGGTAGGAGGGACATCTAGGCCTTGGATTACCCCTCCCTGTCCAGATTTTACTTCCCCAGTGGCTGCCTGTCCCGAACGCCTATTCCAACACTCTCTGGAGAGTGAACTAGGCCTTCCAGAGGCCAGAAACGCACTTCCAGTTCTGGGGTTGCATGAACCCAGAACCAGAAGGCCTGTTCACAATTGTCCATGGTTTCAGGTAACCATGATAAGAACCGGAATGTATCCCCAATGAACTATGGGGGTCTGACTATATTCCTCAAAGGTATTTGCTGTGGGACAAATGGTATATTATCAGACATTAATATCCAAAAACTATTTCTACACACAGCTTTGCAAAAAGGTTTTCCCTATTTTATTTTCCAGGGACATATCAAGATACTTGTATTATTTAGGCAGCAACGCACTTTTGTTTCAGATTTTATATTTTCTCCCTGTGTTTCTAGATGAAAAGACTATGACACATTTCATTAATGGAATGGGATTTACCGGTAGTTTCAGATAACCAAAGGTAGAACTGGCTATAATATAAACTATTACTATAGTCAATGGCCAGCTTAAAAGCACATATATTACACAATTATATTAAAACTTGCTTAGCAGGATACAGATTTTATTTAAACACACAATAACATACTCTGGTAACATTGTGAATGTTTGCAGCACTTTTTTGTCAGCCAGTAACCATAAGAAATAAAATTTGTCAGAGTGTCCTAGAAAATTGCACAGTAATGGATCTTAGTTTGTGCCTGAAAACCATGTAAAATGCACAGAAGCACATACATTCAACAATTTCTGCACCTCAAGACAAAGTTGGTTTTTTTCCTAGAATTTTATTGTGCCTCCCCTCTAGAACCAAATCTTGCAAATACTTTAATAATTCAAAGAATGAAAGTTATTCAGCTGGCAATCATGTATCATTTTGCTGTATAATTTGTCCAATTATTTCTTATGAGTTTTCTTTTCATAACCTACATAATCAGAGATAATGGTGCAAATCCAACTGACAATGGTTTACATATGGATTATTCCAATTCAGAAGTAAAATGATCATTCCGTATTAGGGGAGCAAACCTGAGAGAAGAAGCGTCAATTTTTAGAAAGGCCGGAGAATAAATGTTGGGGTGTCAAGGAGCGAAAAATGTTCACTGGGGGATGCAGAAATGTAAGAACACATATACACTGTTTTCAAACTTACAAGCCTAGAGTGCTTCTGCTGGCAGGTATGCTTACAGAACAAGCCTTCCACACTTGAAATATTTTTTAGGAACAGCACCTTACTGGCTCCAAAGATTGCACGTGTGGTGGGAATCTATTTTGTATCAATGTAAAGAGAACCAGACCCCGTCCATTTTGATTTAAGGAGAGGGTAAGACCTGAAATGGAAGAACTGTTTTCCCAAGGAAGAATGTTAGATGGTATGAAAGTCATAAAAAACTCCAGCCTTGGTTGTAAAACTTTACCCGGAGATAAAACCACCTGGCCGGGGCTATAAGGCTAGGAGATACGGGGAACATTGGAGACAATGTTTTCATAAACATTCTAAAATTGACCCCAGCTAACTTAGCATCCATTGGCTTGTAGCATGCACGTGACTAGCTAGAGTTTAAGATAAAGTAACTGTATTAGATATAGGAAAAAAAATCCTTCTTTGGACAGTAGTTAGTCTTTGGAGATCCCTTTTCTTGGCAATGATTTGAATTGCACTCTGACTATGCTTTACATCCTGGGTTCCTGAGTGTATTTAGGCTAATTACTCAGAAAGTAAACTAATGCTGAACCTTTTATTTTTGTAACTTAAGACGTGTGCCTCATGCCTCTGGGCATGAAGACCCCTTTATCCTGCTGAGTTCTTATTTTATGTACTTTGGCTTTACCTTTATATTTTTTGTTTCATTTCAATAAACCACAAAAAATCCACATTTTGGCTTTGCTCGGTCAGTTAATCCCGGAGTTGTGAAATTGTTTTGACAACGGAATCACAACGGTCCTGGCACAGCATGATCTTCATTGCCAGTTTCCAGGACTCTGATGGCTAGGAAATAAAGTTCCTAGCCTTGGAGCCCTAGGGGTACCCATTTCAGCAGTGCTAAACCTGCCCCCCAGGGCATGCAGACTTTCCACATGCCTCCTCAGATGGTCTTTCACTCTTTAGACTGCCAGTAGGCCCATAAAAACAGATCCACCAGTATCCCAATCTAGACGGCCATTTTGGTCATCTTGACCAAATTACACAGCATCCAATGTGAATGCAGTATACCAGAAGGTGCTATGGGCAGCATGAAGAAGGGAGCCCCCTGGAGCCCTCTGTGAATCACATCAAAGGTAAATGTGGAAAGATCCATAGGCTCTGTTAACAAAAATAAATTGCAAGAGATTGTATCTATGCTTTTTCTGTCTATCTTTCCAGTCAGCACTTTACTCACTGCATTATACGGTTCAATCTAACCTACATTTTCAAAGATCAACATGGTTACTTTTTTTTACTACCTGGAAGACAACACACACAACACACAGTCCTTTGTTCCTTGGAGGAAATCAAATGCAATAAACAAACACTGATGGATTTGTCCAGAGTTCAGTACTTCTACCACAACTGACTGTGATTGTTAAAGCATAAAACAGCTTGTTAAACATAAAACAAACTTTCTTTGAATTTAGCAGTCCGCTTTCAATCTAAAGGTCTTGTCTTTATGAGACTGCAATCCCTTACATATTTACTAGTGGATTATGTTTCATTATAAATTAAACATACAGAACACAGAAAGTCTTCTTTGGATCAACAAGTAGAGCACTGCTATGTTAAATGTAAGGGTTGTTAAAGACAGTGAGTTTACCATTGTAACTTAGTAACTACTGCTGAAAGCGAAATGCAAAAAGTTTGTAGCAAGGTTGGGGAACACACCAGGGGCCAACAGACTTTGGGCCATAGTTGAGGTTACGGAGAGGGCACTGGCAGCTATGCTGACCTCCTAATGGAACTGCACCTGTGACTGCACAGATCGTCAGCATAGTTCTGGCAACAGCGCTGATGCACGTACAGTCGTGTAGGGTGCCACCACCTGGTGGACCGGCCCCGGGATCGATCACAGATGAGTGACCAATCGCGCTGGGCGTGGGCTGTTAGTGACTAGCACTTTCGAGTGCTAGCATTAGTCAACATTAGGTGATTGCGCACCCTTCCCATCCAGCAGACAGGAAAGGAAGAGCGAAAATACCTCAAGTTACCACATCTTATGGGATATGCCTTATGTCATCCCAGGTCTACAGTAATGTAGGATTAAGGAGGGCTGCAGAGGAGTGTTGTCTGTGACTCCAGGTTCCAGAGACTCTCCCCCCTCCCCCTCCCCCTCCCCCATTAAGAAGAGCAGGATCATCCTAACCTCCTGGCCAGTTCTACTGTGGGAGGCTAGATTGCCTGTACTGGCAGCTACTGTCATCAGTTGTGGAGCAGCTGTTTGCTCCTTGCAGAATAAGTCCTTGGAAACTAGTGGTTCCTGAAGGCTACCTGCTGCTACTTATTCCATCAATGGGACATTTCCTATGGCAATAGCCTACTACTGACAGGGTTGCCACTAAGTTGGTACCTCCTAAGGGGACTGCCATTTTGGGGGGAAACAAGGGCAAGGGCACCCATTTTACTATAATTATTGGGTAGGAACATGAATGGACCTGTATCGGCAAAATGATGTTTATTATAGCAATTCCCATTCTATCTCCAAGGGTGATACCAAAGAGTGCTTCATGTTCTAGTAACTTCCCAATTGTCCACGACTGTTCACAGGCACTGCAGGAGGGAGGCCCACAATCTATTTATTTAAATATATGTTTATACCACCCTTCACCATAGCCCCAGGGAAATAGACAATCTTAATAGAATTGCACTAATTGCCAATTCAGTACCATTGGGTATCGGAGTGGAAATGAGTACAGCTAAAGAGGAAGAAAAAATATTCCGGTTATTTTCACCTCCCAAGCAGGATTGTCACTCTTTCCTCTATGAAGTGCTGTAAGAGTGTGAGGGCAGCTGTGAGAAATTCTGGTACCACAGAGCAAATGTGGATTGGTCAAAATTCATGACCTGGATACCCAACTCCAGAAAAATGAGAAGAAACTTCATCAGGCACCCCGAGGAAAGGTGGTACCACCTGCAGTGATATGACACCACCAGAACGTTCCTTGATGTCATCTATTTAGAAAGCGATGAAAGAAAAGAAATCCTATGCATCGTTTGTGCATCCATCTACCTGTCATTACCCCAGACCTTACAAAAATGCGGCAAACCAAGATACATCATATAACCAGATTAAATCCAAGCTAAAATATAAAATCATATTGGGGAAGCGACATTAAGTCCAGTAGAATACCAGAGAGTACATCTGTACGTTGAAACTTTCCTAGAAAAAGAGCAACAAACACTAGTTCTACTTATGTGCAAAATAAAGCATTTATTCTGCACGGTTTTTAACTGGATTTTTTGTGCATGAGCACTTACCTAAACTGTACTTTATGATTCTGTAAGCTACCACTTAGGAAGGTCTAGTTATGTGATGATCAAATAAACTCAGTAAATAAACTGTAAACACAATAAACAGTACCATATACACCAGGTAATTAATTAAAAACACTACAGAACGTCAACAAATACTATTATTAATGGGTGTTTTTCCACTTAGCACTAAAGGACCCATTAAGGGTCCTTAATGGGTACTCTAGTGCTAGTGGGGAAAAAACCTAGCACTAGAGTACCCATTAAGGACCCATTAAAGGTCCTTAATGGGTCCTTAAAGGGTACTCTAGTGCTAAGTGGAAAAATACCCAACATCTTGTTTTTGTGAGTGTTACTAAGAAGACTTTTAAGAGCTCTTCTGTACTGCGTTCACCTCCTTGCATCCGGTTCCTACGAAACTGAATGAATCCCTCACCTGCTGCCCCTCCACGAAGCCTGCCGGGTCTTCTTCCTGCTCCTGCCCCGACCCTGACATCTTGAAGCAAAGGCGCGTTTCATTTCCCACCCCTGTCTAAGAAACTCTTTTGCCGCTAGTTGCGCTCCGTACAAGTCTCAAGCGTCCCATCCAATTGCGCGTAACAGCCGCGGAGAGAACAGGAATGCCGTAGTTACCAAGGCAACAGCACTTCAGCCGCTCGGCTCGGCTCTCTCCGTTGTACGTTTACGTCGTCGGACAGCAGGTAAGGAGCCAGGGAAAGAAAAAAGACGACCTCTCTCGTCAAGGGCCGGCCTCGCTCCCCGGCGGCGGCCATTTTTACAACGGGCGGAAGTAGGTGCGTGGTGGGCCACCTTGTTGCTAATTTTGAACTGTGAGAGTTCTGCATGAAAAAATATTGTTACTCGTACACATAAGCACGAATAGGCTTTAATTATAGGGGAGGGAAAGTAAGGGCTGACTTATGAATTCCTTCCACTTGTGGCCAAATTGTGCGCCTCGTTTTTCTGGGGACTCTTCGATTTTTCCCTTTTCCCACCCCCTGTCTTTGCAAAAGTCTTTCAGTTGCTAGGCTTCTGAACGTATAAGCCAGTTTATTTTCATAAGGAGTTGTAAAACGCTTTTAAACATTTGCAAATGTTCTTTTCAGATCCAGTCGATTGCAAAAGAGAAAGTTGGAAATATAAGGCTATTATGATGATAAAAATGTGCAGGGTCTGTAAGTAGCCTGAAAAGATCCTGCCCAGTTGTTTTCATATTCCTAGCTGTTCACAGTATACAAGGAAGACTTAGTTTATAATGTTGTGGCCGCCAGGCATTAATATCACGGTTAACTGGATGGAACAAGTAATTAAAATTAATCTGAAAGCACTCATGGTGAGCTCTAACTTCTTCTTTGCTTTCTTTAAGAGTAGGATGCTAGCAGTCCAGATTTTATCAATTAGGACTAAGAATGGATCTACTCAGATGAAAGGGGGTTGAGCTAGGTAGTTGCTGTATCAGGAAGTTCTGCATTAGCTCTGCCAGTAATACCAATGTGTAACACACATGGGTGCATTGTTTCTGCTATGCACCTCATGTAGCCCTTGTAAACCCATTCACTCTTGCTCAGCTGTTCATGACCCCATGGACCATAGTGCACCAGGCTCTTCTGTCCTCCACTGTCACCTACAGTTTGTCCAAGCTCATGTTCGTTGCTTCCATTACGTTATCCATCTCATTCCCTATCATCCCTTTCTTTTTTAGCCTTCAGCATCATGGCCTTTTCCAATGTCCTGTCATCTTGAAGGCGTCAGGTGACCCCAGAAGGGTCCCCAATAATGGTGCATGAGACCGGATTGTTCCAGGAAAGGATCAGCAATATTTATTACATTTTTTACCTGCAGGGACGCACACCCAAAGGTGATGCGTGCCCCTCATTTCAGCCAACAGTCTTTTATACAAAATTACAAATAGGTGTGTCTCTCCTTCATCATCAGATAAAAACACTCAAATTAATATAGTTCTTAATGCACAGTACCTGGGTAGGGACTGAGAAGGACAGGCTGCAGCTTCTGCCCTGCCCAGTCTCCTGTACTCTGTAAACCATAAGTTTCAAGAGATAAGGAACTTCTGACCTAAGCAGAAGGAGAGCAAGAGAGAGATAGTTTAAAACAACTTTTATCCCTTCTTATTAGTTTTGCTTATGATCAATACATTGCAAGCATTTATATTATAATTCTTGCTCAAAGAAAAATACCTTTTCTGTCCTGTTAGTCTTGCTCCTAATTTGGACAGACTCCCTTCTGTCACTCTGCTAGCTTTGAGTTTCTTGAAGCTAACGTACCAAACATTTTACACCTCACTAACAATTAGCGCCTAGTCTTTGTCTGTGTTTAAAGATAAGGCACTTAAGAGGCATTTTAGCTGTTTGGTAGGCGTATCCTACAAGACAGCAAATGGGAGTTGCAAACAACTTTTTAGCTGCTAGATTATTCCCTATTAATGGTAAAGAATACCATTATATTTATATTTTCACTCTGATATTAAAGTTCTAACTTAACGCAAGCAGAGTATTACAGAAGCAAATTTGCATTAATTAAAGTTCCTTATTTCATCTTAATTCTTCTCCTAACCACACCTAATTTTGTAAGTGTAAATTCTCTTCTCCTTTTGCCTCCTATGCCTGCCATCTGTGGTCAAAAGATAAGATAAAGAACACAGGCAGGCAGGCGTTAACTTGGAGGGGAGAATTCAGACTTTTAGCCTGGTAATGTCAAGCATCTTACTGTATTCATTCAAACAGAAGTTTTACCTTTAATAATAAGTGTAATTAAAAGTGTAATTAATTATTCAGTTCCTACAATCTCCTTATGTGGCCAAAGTATTTGAGTTTCAGCTATCCTTCTAGTGAACATTTAAGGTTGATTTCTTTAGTATTGACTGATTTGATCTCCTTGCAAGGGAGACTCTCAAAAGTCTTCTCCAGCCCTCCTTATGGTCCAACTCTCATAGCCATAATACTACTGGGAAAAGTATAACTTTCAAAGTGACAAAATTATGTTTCTGCCTTTTACTATGTTGTCTAGGCTTGCTACAGAACCTTCTTCCCAAGGAGCAATCATCTTCTAATTTAATGGCTGCAGACACTGTCTGCAGTGATCTCTGAATCCAAGAAAATAAAGTCTGACACTGGGTGTTTTTCCACTGTCACTAAAAGTACCCATTAATGGGTACATAATGACATTTTTGTACCCATTAATGGGTACTTAATGGGTACTTCTAGTGACAGTGGAAAAACACCCACTGTTTTCATTTCTTCCCCTTCTATTTACAAAGGATAGGATCTCATGCAATGATTTTGGTTTTGTAATGTTGAGCTTTAAGTCAGCTTTTGCACTCCTCCTCTTTCACCCTCATCAGGATGCTCTTTAATTCTTCACTTTCTGCCATCAAAGTGCATGTCTGAAGTGGATAATATTTCTCTTGCCAAGCATCCAGTCTGGCATTTCACTTGATGTATTCTGCACATAAATTAAATAAAGAGGGTGACAATATACAGTCTTATCATACTCCTTTCTCAGTCCTGAACCAATCAATTGTTTCATGTTCAGTTCTAACTGTTGCTTCTTGATCTGCATACAAGTTCCTCAGGAGACATGTAAGGAGGTCTGGTACTCCTGTTTCCTACTCCCTAGAGCCACATCTGAGTTTGCCAAGCACTAGGAATTGAAGTTCCCCCAGGATCCATCTTGTGGACGTAATACCCATGTCTAAAATGTCTCCTCCTGTTAAACTGGAAGAGGGAGGCATGCATCCTCTACATGCCTCCCTGTTCTCTTCTGTGGGTCCCTGGAATACTGGTAGATTTATATAAACAGGATCCAAGTATAGGTAGTTGTTTGGGCTTGCTCCAATCCCATTGTGGATGGAGCAGGTCAGGGAGGTGTCAATGGGAAATGCAGAAAGATCTCAGATTTCTTGCCATCCAGCATACTGGAATCCCTTTGAACCTCTCTGCTTCCAGCAGGAATGAAACCATATTAGTGACTAATTACCCCCCCCCCCCATTTTTTATGTCTTCTACTTCCTTTCTATATGTTTTCTTAATTTCGTAATCTTGATTAATTCTGCTTTAAATTGGTTTTGTACTCCCTAAGAGAGTGATCATGGCCAATGAAAGTACTTGAAAACCTATGCTTACTAAACAGGCAATGCAGGAAATTTATAATTGCACTTATTTCTTTTCTTTTTGGAAGATTAACCATTTTCCCTAGTGCTAATGAGGTTAGGGCCGGGGAGCTTAAATTTCTCTGGTGTTAGAATTGCACTATAAAGAGAAGTGTAGTGTTGCATTCCTCTGTGAGGAGAATCCTATAGTAGATCCAGCTTGCAATTTGACTTTGTGCGATCTTTTTCAAAGTAAGTATACTGGTGTTTAAACATGTCTTCCAGTTTTGGAATAGGATAATCTAAGCCACTGTAGTCTGAATGTTTATGGACTATAGATTGGTAATGTCATAGTTATTGTGGATTCTGAAGCACTGATAGTCCTACAGTTTGATGAAATTCAACAGAAGTTAAATCATGGCTGTGAGAAATTAAAAAAAAAAGTACTTGGGTTTTCTGGCTTTAGGGACTTGTGTTGGTTTGCTGTGAGAAATTAAATCACTGAAATCTATGAAATGAGTTGTAGGCTGGGAAAAATACTTGCAAACTAATTTCATGCTCAATTAATCAAAGGATTTCTAGAGGTTAGAATGGTAACACAAAGGGGCAAATTATTTTCACATGCTACACATTTCCTAAACATGTCCTGTACACCTAATCCTATAAGATGACCCATCCTTTAATCTTATGGAATTGTAAAATGTTGGTACCTCCTGCTTGCAATTCACTCTCCAACGTGTCTTGTCAGTAGTATAACCTGGAAGTCACTTCAGCGTCTAATACCTGAGACAGAAGAGCTAGCTTCACAAGACTTGTGTCCTTCCATTTATCAGAAAAATGTGTTTGTTAAAGGGGAAAAACAAACACATACATGAAAGGAGAGTTGAATCCCTGGCTATTCCTTCACAGAGTAAAAGTAAACTGACATTTTTCCTTTTGAGGAGATGAAGGGATCACAATTGAAATCCCTGCTTTGTTATTTAAAAAGTGGCTGAAATGATACTGCTCAGTCATAAGACTGAAGGAGAACTCTAGAGGCAAAATGCAAAAGATTGAAGAAGTCCTTTTGCTGAAAGAGAAAAGGCACAATGTGTTATCAGTGTCTATGCAATATAAAGTGCCGAGAGAGAATATATGAAAGCTTATCTAATTTATGCTTATTCCCTTTCAAATACTTTTTCTGTGTTGTTTCTCCCTCAAATTGCCCAGTTTACTAGCAAACAAGCTCCAGCAGACACATGTTCCAATGGAAAGTAAATTTAATTAACATAGCCAAGATCCAAACCAGCAGAATGGAGTTATTTCTCAGTATACACATGATACTGCAGACCTGCTAGGGTAGTAGTCCTTGAGGATGCCTCTGTTGAAAAATGAATCCCAGATTGCCACTTTCCTCCCTAGCAGCCCAATTTTTCTGCATGATATACACATCTGGAAAGTCTGGAACATGAAGGATCACAGAATGGCAAACCACTTCCCTGTCTGCCAAGAAAAGTGCCTGGATGTTACCCTGTAGTTCCCAAGATAATATCAAAATAGCAATACTTTAATCGTACAGTCTTATTGATATTCAGTGGCATTTGTATCCTGACTTTCACTCAAAAGTCCCAGGGTAGGTTCAAAGCATATGATAAAACACCAAAACATGTTTTAAATGTAATCTGCCTATCCTTCCACCCACCCTGGTAGAACTACATTGAGAGGAAATTATGTATCAAAAGGCTAGAGGAAGTAAGTTTTAACCAGACACTGGTGGCAAGCATATGAAGTTGCTACATGTGGCATACCTCCAGTGGGAGGCTATTCCAAAGCTGGGGGGTCATCGCAGAGAAGGGCCCTCATGTGCCAGAACTTCTCACACCTCAGCATCCATGAAGGACCTGTTAAGGAGGGGCCAACCCATAGCTTTCTTTAGTCCTCCTGGGCCCTCCCCTTCCTGCACTAAGGCATTTATCATTTCCTGGACCCACCCACCCCTACCTCCTTGGCTAGCTTAAATTAGCCATGGTGGACAAGGATCAAGGAGACAAGTAATTTACTTAACCTTTGCAAAAAGCTTGTCCAGGTGAGGCTTATACCAAGTAACACTACTTTCTTGTTAGAAAACATGGCTTCTATAAGTGATCTCCCTGAACCCTCAGTAGCACGTCTAAGAGAACATGTATCTACTCAGACAAAATTGTCAACTCTAAAACTTATTTTCAGCTTTTTGTGGTCCGAACAGTTGTTTTTAACTTTTGGACCTTTGCACAAAACTTAAATGCACTTCCCTATCCCTCCTATTAGATACTTTCACTCTTCTTATTATCATAGGAGCAAGAATCTCCATTTTTAGATCCAACTTGTATATCCTTCTTCATGCCCACAGCCACTATTTTGTTACCAGTGAGCACAAGCACCCAAAGGATTAGAATTTCTATTACATAAACACCAGCATGTCATCATTCATCAAGATTTCTGATCCCTCTTTTTCTCATCCACAAACTAAGCCTAAATGGCATTAGCATTTTTCACTGAAAACTGTCGTGAAGTGCAAAACCATGTTAAGTAAGAAATTGCCTCAAACAGAACTGGGTTGGAGGAACTGTGGTTGACCATGTTATCAAAGTACATCAGTGACATTGCAGGAAAGATCCAGCAAACCTATTGAAGTCAGTTGTACTGCAGAAGCCAAGTCATGTTATTACAAGTTTCCAGTTTTACATTAAATGAAGTCTTATTTTACTGATGTTGTAAGCTGTATAAAGCTGCTGCATAAAGCAAAGTTGTGTATATTTGTTACAAGGTGTTTTCAAGAACTGATCAAGAAGAATGTAAAGCCCTGTGCACAAAGGAGCCACCTCCTTCATCACTCAAGGGGGTAGGGATGTGTGGGGCCTTTTCAGTGGTAGCCCCCAGCCTATGGAATAGTCTACCCTCCAAGGTGCATCGGGCATGCTCTTTGTGTATATTCAGATGTTTGGTGAAGATGCACCTTTTTACACTGGCCTTTGGCTTAGCATTCCCCCCCCCCCAACATAGGCACTTTCATTGTTCTAGCTAACTTAACCTTAGGGTATAGGGTGGGATACATACATACATACATACATACATACATACATACATACATACATACATACATACATACATACATACATACATACATACATCACATTCCAACTCTTCATTATATTGAACCTCCAAAGGGCGCCTGCAAATTAAAAGTAGAGATTAAACCCAGCTCCAAATCAAACCTCAGCCAGTCACATACTTTTCTCACCTTTAAGTGAACAGCATACGGAATGAATATTTTATACTTCTAAATTTTTAATTGCATGTTTCATGAAGAATTATTCCTAAATAATTAAGAATTGTGTTTACTTTTGCAGCCTTACTTACAATTACTACATCTGGCAGAGGTTTGCCTGGGTCTGCTGGGCCTGTTGTTTCTTCTGAATTCAATGACATCTGGCAGAGTTTGAAAAACGAGGTTTCTGCAAAGGAGAATGCAAATAAATCTCTGTGTATGTATAAATTAATGGTGTGCATGTTACAAAAGTGAAGGAAACTGAAAGGAGAGTTTGAATATAACTCATGAGACATGTTTATAGTGATTTCCATTTTAAAAAAATCCCTAAGCAGTTTATAAAACATTAAAAGAAGGATAAAAACAGAGTAAAAACAACAGTTAAAATATATTAAAACCTGAGTGACACAGGAGAGAAACAAACTTTTTTGCAAGGAAAAAATATAGGTCTTTAATAGGTAGCAATGAATTCTAAGTGCCTCATGAATAGCAGAGGGGAAGGCATTCCAAAGGGAAGGTACTACCACTGAAAAGGCCTGACTATGAACAATTTTAAGATGGTATTCTATATTGTATGAAAGATGCATACATTAGTCAGTACCAAAGTGAAAAAAAAGATGTGGACAAAAGGAGAGTGGCGAGTTTTGTTGATAGAGAGACTGTTACTCATAGGGTGTTTTTCCACTGTCACTAGAAGTACCCATTAAGTACCCATTAATGGGTACAAAAATGCCATTTCGTACCCATTAATGGGTACTTAATGGGTAATTTTAGTGACAGTGGAAAAACACCCATATCCTTGTTCAATTCTGCATTCCTACACAAAGCCAGCTGAGTGACCTTGGACTAGTCACAGCTCTCTCTCTGAGCTCTCACAGTCCCACCTACCTCGAAGGGTGTCTGTTATGGGGAGAATAACAGAAGGTTTGAGTCCCCTTAAAAGGATGTGGAAAGATCAATTCTTCTTCTTCTTCTTCTTCTTCTTCTTCTTCTTCTTCTGTTCCATCCTCCATTGACCCAAAGAAATCTATGAATCTCCTTCTTGAGAGCATTTATTGGATAGGAAAGTGCAAGGATGGTTATATTAACGTGAGATTATTATTTTTTGCTTGATGTTTAAAAACATTCCTTTTTTGAATGACAACACATTTCTCTTCAGCCAATGAGCGTATATGTATTTGGTCAAAAAATTATCTGCCACTTCTTTACTTTGAATATCCTGAAGCAGTTTACAATATAAACACAAAAACAAAGCTGAAAACATGTAGAGGTAGTAAATAGCTACAAAACTAGAGACACATACCCATTCACACAGGGTGTCTGGTAAAGAAATAAGTCGTCGATTAAGGATCAGACAGAAACTGTAATTCCAAAAATGGAACTTTGGATATAGTCCAAAGGCAGCTTTCCAGATGTTCAACTAGTGTGGAATGCTGGGAATTGTAGTTCAGGAGCTTTGAGAGGACTGCATTTGAGCACCTGTAATCTAGAAAGATTCAATCATGCATATCCTACGCTTCGGTGAGTTTTTACTCTGTTAAGCATGCATCTGACCAGAGTTGATCTTGCTGCTGTGAGACTGAATGCAAGAGCCATATGCAGAATTCATGAACCATTAAGTTTATCAACTATTTGTTTCTTTGACCACAAAAGTATAAAGCAGAAAAAATGAGAACGCAAGGCAGACTTTGGAAGTAAACTAGAGAGACAGAAATGGGGAAATAGAGTTGAAGACTGAAAGAAGATATAAAAGACAAAAAACAGAAATAAAAAGCAAGGAAACAAATATGCAACCAGCTAACCAACTGTGAACAAAAATTACCACTTCAAAATCTCCCAGGAGCTTCACTTATACAGCTTTAGGACCAAAGCAGATTTTTAAGCTGTGTGCTGAACTTTCAATATGTGAAAGGCTATAAGATAGTTCTAGAACAAAGGAAAAAGAACAGCTCAGAAATGATGCTGTCATAGAGTGAGGTCATGTTCAAGCATCACAAAGATTTGAAGCTGCTTGGTATTTTACATAGCTAGACCATGTTTGATGATGAATCTGTGATGGTTATTAGTGTTGAAATGTGTAGAAAGAAGATTTTCTTAGAAACATACCTGGAAGATACTATTGGATTGACGCTGGCATTTTAAATAGGTTTTCCAAGGGCTGCTGTACAGTCACCACCAGCCCTGCCCCAGAAACCATATTTAGCACTGGGTCACTGATAATTTGCCCTGCTAAGCATGCTAACTAGGAGTGTGGATGAATGCAGTTTAAAATTCAAATGGATTCACATTTGATTCAATTCGAATACATTCAGATCTATTCATGTGAATTTTTGATCTGTATTTGCACGTACGTATGTCAACACATGCCACTTTTATCCTCTATGCATCCCGTTTTCATGTCATACGTATCCTTACAAATGCGTACGAATATGAATAAGTTGCATATAGATACGTATGCAATGTGTACGTATCCGTACACAAACGAATGTCTGAATAATTTGTATGAATGCTTTGAAAATTCAAAATTCATTCGAATGTTTAAATTCGAATTTATAGACATTCAATTTGAATTCGATCGAATTTTGAATGTTCTGAATCTTTGTACACATTCCTAATGCTAACTGATGGCATGGCTGGACATCGGCTTTTCCTTTTTCTTCAGATACTCTGCTCATTTCTCTGTCCTTTCTTTTTAAGATGTTGACATTCTAAGCAAATCGGCAATGGCAAAACTTTCTGTGTCTCTACCAAGGCAATTGTATGGAAGCGCCCATGGAGGTGCACATGCAGTCAACCAGAGGTGTTTTTCCACTGCCAGAAAGTACCCATTTTTGCACCCATTAAGGACCCATTTGGGAGAGAGCCGGATGACCCCATTTCCACCACGGTACCCATTCGGGACCCGATTGTTTCGACTGCCACTGGGGAAATCCAGATCAAATGGGTACTTTCTGGCCTTTAATCTGGATTTTCTGTAGACCCCCATTAATGGAGTCTACAATGGGGTTTTCAGGCAGAAAATCCGGATTAAAGGGAGCATGTTTCCACGCTTGTGTGGCAATGGGGTCTAGAGGAGGCTTGGGGGAGGCTTGGGGGAGGGGGTACCCATGTGGGGGGAGCCCCATAACCTAAGCTTCGAAGTTATTTCGAAGTAACTTCGAAGCCACTTCGAAGTAACTTCGAAGTTCACTCTGAAGATCAGCACAAACTTCAAAGGAAGCTATTTTTCAGACTTCAAGTGACTTTGAAGTGACTTCGAAGCCACTTCGGAGATTGCACCCCTGTCCCCCCAAACACCTGGGGTGACAAGCAGATCCCTCATGGGTAGATCCGGATTTCCAAATGGGTGCTCCGGTTTTTCCACGGCAGGGAGGCTAGCACCCATCGCTGTTGGGTGCTAGACCACCCATGGAAACACATTGGGTACTTTCCTTAATCCAGATCTACTAGATCTGGACTAAGGAATGTACCCATTCCTTAGATCCAGATCTTCTTAGATCCGGATTAAAGGAGCGCGGTGGAAAAACACCCCAGGAGTCAGCCATGACTCATTGTTACCCAACAGCAGTAACAAGTGAAAGTAAGCCACAAAAGTTCCATCTATGAGAGGTTAAATGTACCTGAGAAGAATCTTTACACCTCAAACAACCTTCCCCTCATGTTTTCAGGAACCTTCAGAAGAGCCTCATTAATTGTTTGCTTATTAACTGGAATATTAAACTAGGGAAAAAATACTGTATTTCACAAAACCACAGTAGATGTATGCAAAACTTTCAAAATAGTGTTGCTCCTGTATGTGGGGGAAGATTTTGTTAGGTGAAACACCTAGCAGATGCCTCAAGAAGTGAGGTGAGGGCCTTTCCTTAATTATCTGCTTCTGCTTTGCACCCCCAAGCCCCCTTGGAAAGCATTATTTTGTTATAATATGTGGTTAGGTTCCTAATGTATGTTTTTATTTTTTCAGTTTTAGGCCTGACGGGCCAATAAGCCCCCAAATACAGGTTGCCATGTGTCAAGTGTTGTGAGCTGACAACCCTTTGACACCCACTTTTGACTCAAATGTTCCAGGGCAGTTTGCAACATTAAAAACAAAATCCAAAGTGAACCCATTAAAAACAGTAGTAGAAGGCCAGGATAAGTAGGTGCATCTTCTCCGATCTTCTAAATGTATATAGGGCACACGTCAGAGGGGAAGCTATTCCATAGTTTGGGGCTACCATTGAAAGACCCTATCCAAGATCCCTACATTTTTAACTATTGAAGGTTGTGATAAATGCAGAAATGCCTCAGCTGCATATCTAAAGGCACAGGCAGGTTGTTATAGAGAACATGTTCTTTTGGATATTTTGGGCCCAAGCAGTTTAGTGCCTTATAGTTTAAAGTTGTGATCTTGAATTGGGTTTGGTAGTGACTTGGTAGTCAGTGCAGACCAGCATGATGTGCATCTCGCCAGCTGTTATGGTCATAGAACGTAAGAGAAGTCCACAGCCCATCTAGTTCAGCATCCCGTCGCACATCGTGGCCCACCAAATGCTCATGGGCATCTCAAGCAGTGACAGGGACAAACCTTTTCCTGTTCTTGAATCCCAGCAAATGGCCTTAGAAGTGTCAGCAGTATAGTGGCTGCATTCTGTACCAGCGGCACTTTCCAAACCACCTTCAATAGAACGTATTACAGTATTGCAGTCTGGAAGTTACCAGAGCGTGGATTACAGTAGCAAGATCATCTCTGTCCAGAAAGGATGAAGCTGGTGAACCAATTGGAGTTGAAAGCCCCCATTCTTGACCTATGCCTCCACTTGAGCTTCAAGTGTTAGTGCAGAGTCCAAGAGCAGATTTCACACCTGTGCTTTTGAGGGCAGTACAACACCTCAAGAACAGGGTGCCTGCCTGCTTCACGAACAACAGATCCTTTAAAACACAGAATGTCTGTCTGTTCTAGATTCAGCTTCATTTTTTGTCTGCCATCCAGCCCATTACTGCCTCCAAGTACCTGCCAAGCACTTCACCCACCTCTCCTAATTTAGATGGCATGGTGAGATACAGCTGGGTATCATCTGCATATTGAGTAAGAGAAACTTGCATATTGAGGTGAAAAATGAAAACATTATCCACTTATTGAAGGTTATAGGAGATGATGGTGTTGTCAATCCCAGCTAGATTACTTGGTATTTAAGGTAGCGTGAAAAGCCAAAAGCCCTATGTCCAGTTATAGTAATGACACAGATAAATCTGTTTGGACCTAGTTTTTCTAAAGGTGTGAAAATCTCAAGTTGAACTATTTCAATTGTGTAACAAGATGTTTTTGAGCTTGAAACATACCATCTTCATAAATTGGGGCTTGTTTTGAGCTGGAAACAAGTCCAGATTCTGTTTTGTTGAAATGTAACTCTATTTTGAATGTTTTACACAGTTCTACAAGAGATCAGATTCTCTCACATGCCCAAACAGCTTGGTTTTTACACTATACCAAGTGACAAATATTTGCAGATTCTATTCAAAGACAAAGAGGCTACATAACCTACCTTCTTGCGGTGGATTATAGAACGCGGAAAACTCAATTAAAAAAAAGATGCATAAATGCTAGGAATGCAAAGACCTGTGTTTTGAGATGAGGGTCAAGCTAAGATTCAGTTGTGATTACCCAATCTTCATGTTCTTATTCTCCCCCATGCCTTCTGTTTTATATTTTGCATATACTTATCTTGCAAGCACTTGAATGTATATCAACCTGGGATTGTTTGATGTGTAATAAATAATAAGATTTGTACTAACTAAGCTAGGAAGCTTTGCATCCTCTACTGCTAACATCAGTGATAAATTTAAGAAGGCTAATTTCTTTGGTAGAAACTGCATTTGCGGTTTTACCTGTTTCCCAGTAGAGAGCAGCAGTTGCTCATAATTCTACCCTTAACTTTTTCTTCAGCAGCTGCACTTGAAATGAACTGAAGCTGACAGGGACCATGTTCTTGTAGCTGCCTGTCTTGATTTTTTAATGTTTCGGTAGTTAAAAGTGTGCTTGACATGGGACGGTCCTTTAAAATCTACTTGCTGTTCTGGTAGCTTAAAAAGTCTTTCTCTGTGAAGTCAAAATACGTTACCTAGACTTTCTGCAGTGCTTTTTCAGAAGTATGGCTAAAAAATGTTATATTCGTGGTTATGCATATGTGTGTGCAATGTATGCAGGTACAGTCACCCAAAACTAGGGGCATTTTTTACTTGCTCCAGTGGGACACCCAGGAGCTGCTCCCACATGAAGCATCCACACCGCACAGAGCCGCTTCTATCCCAGGGGTGGCTCTGCATGTGCCAGAGGGTGCTCCGGGTGTATAAGTGCTCTACAGCTATACTAGCCGCTGGCTAGTATATGCCAGCATGACTCCGTTCACACCTCTTCTAAGCAAACGGAGCTGGGTGGCATAGCCACAGTTGTGTGCCATGCCACCTGGTTGCCAGGGCAACAGTGCTGCACATGATCATTACCGCAGTGAGACAAGTGCCACGATTGCACTTACCCAGTGCTTGGGGAAGCAGTAGGTAAGTTTCATGTGAATTGGGTGCTGCTGAGTGCTGACACCCAATGCATCCTAGAACTGAGCCAACCTTGTGCCAGAAGGTGTGAAAGGGCTTTAGAAAATAAGTCCTGAGAATCTTTGTCCAGTAGTTCAGTCTGATGCCATGCTGATGTTTTGGACATCCCCCCTAGCAAGCACAGTAGAGAACTCTCTGGGAGCTGCATAAAAGGGTGTTTTCACCTTCACTTTTCCAGTAGCCAGGTACTATTTCTTGCACTGGCTCCTTAAAATAAACCCAGCTAATGTTCATCTTCATTCATTTCAATGGCCCTCTCTTCCCAGAGGTCTTCCCAGTATATTATAGCCATAGTACCCTCAAACATGCCTTTGTGATAGAAATTTAGTATTAATTAAAAGTAAGAAATTCATCTGCACATAAGGTCTGTTTTGTAGCTAAGGTCACCATCTCCAAGAAAAAATAACCCTCAGCCTTGCCTTATTTCATTTCATTTATATTTATACTAATTCAAAATTGTGTCTGGCTTAATTTGTGACTAATAATGTCACAATATCAAAAAGTAGTAAAAGTAGTAAATTTTCTAATAATTTGCTTCTCTTGTGTTCCGTCAACTGTCTCTCTTTCTCTATGTTTATCTTCTTGCTTCTCCAAAAAAATAGGAGTTTCAGGACAAAGTCACACATATTTGCATGGAATTGGACTCCACATTTGGAACCAATCCAATGGAAGCATACAGGCCGTGTCCCCATGCACATTGTTTGGTGTGGAATGGGCAAGCATGGGACCGGGAGTGGGTCCGAGATCGATCCCAGCCCATCCCCATGCTATTCCCAGTGATGTGGGCTAGGTATGGGTTGGATGCACCCATCCCCATGCAATCCGTGCCAAACTGTGGGATGGGGGAGCAGTGCCACCTCATCTCCGCCCCCTCTCTCCTCATTGGAAGCCAGATTCACCTCAACCCATCCCTGTGCCGACAGCTGCAAATGCTACATCCCCCCTCCTCCCTTAGCAGCACAGAAAGCCAGGACTGGGTTGGGAGGCATGGGAAAAAAGTTAAAATAAAGCTTACTACTAATAATAAATTTATAAATAATTTTAAAAGACCAAAAGCCGCTGTAAGGTTTAGCAGCACTTAGGCAGTTTTGGATGCCTCCACTCCACCGGGAACCACGAGACTGCCCGCCAAGTTTAAAAGGGAGAAAATCAAGACATTTTCCTGATTGCCTTGGCAATCAGGAAATGGGGGTTGAAAATATTTGGAACTGGAACAAAAATCAAGCCATTATCCTGCCTGCCTTTGAGATCAGAAAATGGGGTTGGAATATTTTCCGTGGAAAATGTACAAAAATCAAGCCATTATCCTGCCTGCCTTGGCGATCAGGATTTTTCCACTCCCCAAAATTGTCAGCACTGCAATCTACAATGCACAGAGCAGGAACGGCAAGCACACCCCACCTCCAAATGACATGACCACCAATCTCCCCCCAAATAGCCCAGGACTGTCCCCATGTGCAGTCTCAGCTCACTAACCAATGTGTGCCAGGACTCCAAACTGTGCTCAGACTTGTTTTTTCGGGTACCAAATTTGGTCCTAGTCTGGCACGGTTTGGGGGGATTTGGTCAGCGGAAACCAGACCAAATTGAAAACGCATGGGGACACCCCATGCCGAGCCTGGTTTTGGTACCAGACCAAACGTGCATGGGGACATGCCCTCAGAGCACCTTCTGGTCCTAATATCTTGGGTCAGTTTCAATTACTGTGGTCTGAGGAAGTGGACATGCTTCTCATTCAGCCAACTACTTGTCTCTTTGATACTTGTCTGTCATTGATGATGATGATAGTTGGTTTTTTTGCCACGTTTTTCTCACCCATTTAAGGGAACTCCAAGTGGCTGAGGAAGTTTCTGTTTTTCTCCCCACAACAAGCACCTTGACCAAGGGAGTACAGCTGGTTCTTTTCTGGTTGTTGTCCATTAGCATAGTCCTTGGTCTGTTCCTGACTGTGGTCCATTACCACAATTTTTAATGAGGACTTGTTGTTTTATTGTGTGGCTGCTAGCCTTTGGTTGTGTGTTTCCTCTGCTGTTGATGGTTTGGTTTGTTTGTCTTTGAAGAGGGGTGTCCAAGTATTGCTGAGGAACAGTCCTTGGTCCCTATTAAAACTGAAATCTGCAAAATTCTATTTGAACACATAGAACTGGCTACAAGAGAAGTCATCAAAATTAAACAATGTCTACATAATTCAGTGGGAAACTTTTATGGGAGATGCTTGACTAGTATCTGCAATACCTATGTTCAACAACTTATTAGCAACCTTTCCTGCCTAACATATTCTTATCCCCATAATCTGATCAGCCTAATCTGCTGATAAAGTCCATAGGAGGAGACTTTACTGAAGCAATGAAACACCCACAGGGAGATGCAGCAATGGAACAGCAGAGGCTCAGATACAAGCTGGTTTGTAAAGATTCTGCACGGCTGCCAGCTCTGCTCAAAAGAGACTTACTCCTCAGTTGTCTTTGGGAGCTTCCTGCCACCCCAGGCAGATGACACAGACACCAACCCAAGGACCTTCCAGGCCAAACAAGATAGCATCACAGCATTCTCCCTGGGTAGGAGCTGTCTTCTATTATGGATGGAAACCACGCCTTCTCTCTGAACCACTACATTTCTTTACATGGGAAAGGTGCAATTAGCTGCTGTATATAGCTAGGCGCGCCTGCTTTGCCTTGTTTAACAGAGGCTTTAATTAAAGACCCCCTGATGTTAGAAAGCCACATTAATTATTCATCTGAAAACATTTACATAGAGTCCCCCGTTTCTCTTCTTCAATAAATTATCAGCTTCACGTCTCCATAATTTATCAAAATGACTAAAAATACATTGTCTTGCCCCTCGTCACCTCCCTCCTTGCTCTGGCTTTGTGTCTTCAAAATGTGATGGGTTTGTTTTTTTAATGGGAAGATTTCGTGCCAGTTACTGGGGTGAGGGCAAGGAACAGAAACAAATGGAGGAAAAGGAAGCGTAGAGGGACCATTCTTTGTACCAGCTGATGCAGATACTTGCCTTTCTTCCTGGTGTATTATCTGGTGTTAACCTGGGGCTTCATAAGGTCCAAGGCTAAATGAGTTTAACACAGAGGGATTAGCAGTAAAATGAGAAAGAGGGAGAATGAAAAGTGAATCAGGAAGTCACAGTGGAAAAAAACACAAATTTGGAATTCCCACTTCCCAATCAGAGCTGTTGCTCCTCAGTTTTGGGCATTTTAATGAAGTGTAAGACCTGTCATTTCCTTTCTTTCTTAACTATACCCATGAGAACAAGCGGCTCTACTGTATATTTGATCCATCATGTATGTTCTTTTCCATGGCGCACAGCAGTTATTTTGTTACTGGTGTGTGCAACATTTTCTCAGAATTCCACATGCGCCCACAAGATTAAAGATGGTGTATATGCCTCCACTTCCTGGAAGGCCTTGAACATTCAAGGCCTTCCAGGAAATGGAAGTGTGAATGGTGTATTGCAAGTATCCATGGTCCTCCACGCCGGAAGGCTTAGATCAAGCCAAAGCATACTGGCATTTATAAGAACCAAGTAGCTGGTGGCAACAGCCCCGTGTAGGCCAACAGGTAAGGCACAGAAATGAGATGAAAGATATATCAATGGGTACTGCAATGGATGCCTAGGTATCATCTCTGGGCTGGAGAGATAGGCAGCCCCCTCTAAAGACCATTTGCAGGAATTCAAGAGCAAGTGAAGATCTTGTTTGAGAATGTCTGAAGAACTTAGTTGGCCACTGTGTGAAACAGGATGCTGGACTAAATAGGCCGTGGCCTGATCCAACAGAGCTCCTCTTATGTTCTTATGTTGTAGAGGCATCTGCAGACATCAGGAGGATTGAGGAGGGCGTTGTAGAAGAGAAGAGAGAATCAAACCAAACCTTTCATTTGGAACTCCCAACCCAGTCAATTCACTGTCAGACTGAACCCCAAAATTTATATGGCACTTAATCTAGTAGTGAGCCTCATAAACTTGGGATGTTCATAATAAAATAGGTTCACATGAATCTAGTCTGGCACATTCCTGGGACTTTGGCTTATGTATTGCATTCAGGCATAGTAAATTAACTGTGCACTCTCTCCTTAAGCACACTTTTCTAAAATGAAAATAGATGGATAGCATGGTTTTGTACTCATGCACAGTGAGTGAAATGTAACTTTCCTTATTGAATGTGGTCCTAGAAGCTTGCAGCAATGTGATTTGGCCTCTGTATCACCCAGTGTCTTACCTCATAGGCTTGGCTTTCCTTCACAGTACAAGTGGTGTCCAATACACAGGGAGTCTCTACTGTGCATTTTCCCACTGTACCATGTTTCATAGTAACACCCACAAAATAACGTTTTGTTACATGCCAAGATTTTCCTGACCAAAATGAATGAAAGAAACTCAGCCACTAGAGGTCTCTACTGCTTAGGAAAACAATTCTCAGCTGTATTTTGTTTACTCCATGAGTTTAGAACATATCATCGATGTATTTATGGAGAGCAGATGGGGAAAAAGGACTGGGCTCCTGTACCTTTAACAGTTGCATAGAAGAAGAAACTTCCACAGGTGACAAAATACATCTTTGCAATAAATAAAGGTATATGGTAAGGAACACTATACTTTAACCTAGACAGCAGGTTGAGAACATAAAGTCTTTTCTATTCTGTCTCCTGGGATTTTGGCAGACGTTGTTACATACTTCCAAATTCCAAAGCTTAAAAGGCTGAAACTTCTTTTTAAAATACAGTGTTTTGTTTTTTCAGATCCTTGCAATCTGCTGTGTACCCTGTTGAAGCTCAATATGTGCTGTAGGTGTCATGCAAGGCCAACAGGACCAAAAATAGGTATGCCATCATAATATCTGCAAGTGATGCAGCTGCACAGTCTTTGAGCCTTGAAGACAACTTTGAAAAGTCTGGCTGAATTTAGACAATTTCTCTTCCTGGAGTAGTTATCCATGGATTGTTTTTGTTTGGTTGCCTTGAATGGACTTCTATCTCCTCTGCAGCATATTTGTACAGATACATTTGGGTCTGTTGTAAACAATAGTACTTAGGCTTCTTCTTCTTTAAGCAGGAAGGTTTTAAAAAATGGGTAAAATGTTGTGCAAGTTGACAAGAATTGAGTGACAATGAAACATACATAAAATCAAACAAGGTGCCTCCAGACATGCCCCTTGCTCTGCCTTAAATGCGAAGCTCCTTTCGGTCCTTCAAACTAGAGGAACGAAAGTGTCATATTTCTAGCAGAGCTGCTTACCATCTGGCAGATGGGAAGCTCCATTGGCAGCAGAAGGAATGTAGTAAGTACCCCTTAAGGAAAAGTAAAAAGATGCTGGTTATCCCGTATTTTTTTACTTGGGGGTGGGGGGGAAATGCAGTGCTCCTCCTGTGGGCACAGAAGCAGCAAACTTGCTTCGCTGCTGCCATCCCTGTCTGAAGGCACCCTTTGTTTAACTGAATGATTTAAAGCAAGCAGTGTGGATAAACCGTTTCCATTTCCATTTTTATTTGTATAAAAAAAGTTTCTCCAAAGAAACTTTGCTCAAGGTGGTTTACAACAAACCAAAAAGAAAAATACCATGAGAATACATCAAAGAAATACAGCAAGTAAGTACAACAAGTAAATACAGCAAGTAAAAAAAAAATCAATTTCAATAACTAAAACATCAAATATATATCATAAGCAATGTACAAAATTCTAACAATAAGCTATGTAATCTAGAAAATATTAATAATGTTTGCTTATAACATCCTTTCCACCACAGGGTGGAACAACACTTATGATCAACAACTTAAATAGTCCAGAAAGAAAAAGCATCAAACAGTACATTGCATATTATAATAACTAATACATTATGAAATCACAAATGATACATTACATAATGATAAAGAAACTTATAAAGCAGGTGTGACAGCCAACACTAGAGCTTTCCCCTCTCGTCCATGCCGTTGCTCGGGCTGGGAGCCTCTGGAGTTTTGTGCTCCTGGCATTGGTAGTAAACAGCCTTGGTTCCTAGTGGGTGTTTGATCATAAAAAAGGATGGAAGAAAAATGAATTGTGGAACTCATTGCCACATGTTGTAGCCAAGACCAAGAATATACGGTGATTTCAGAACGGCTCCAAGATCTTTCTATGGATAAGGATAACAAGTTATAGCTTTAATGTTAGCAAATATTGAAAAGGATATAAAAACAGATGCTTTAGGACTAAATCTAATCTCTAGTTACTAGATTAAGATGTGACTCTTTCTAAGAGCAATTTATTTTCCATCTGTTGATGTGTAGAGCTTGAAAAAGCATCTTGTAGTGGTCACCATCAGATGGGGTTGAGGACTGAACACCTCCATTCTGTAACCATAGTTGCCTCAGAAGTCATAATGACATTACAGCTTAAATATACTTATGAACATCATTTTGGAAACTCACACAAAGGTAGAAAAAGAAATCACCCAATAGTGTAATACTTTTGAGCTTCCCTAAGAAGAATTCCTCAACAGAACACTTATAGCTTCTTAACTATATCCAAGAAATGAAGATATTAGCCCCCCAAAAGTGGCCAAGATAAGCCTCAAAGGTAAACATCATGAACTGAAAAGCAACATCCTGAGTGTTGTGAGTTAGAAAAGAATGGAAAGAAATTTGAACTAGATATGACTCCACAAGCCATCCTATTTTCTAAGTCAAATGGTACTAATGAAGGAGCATTGAGTCTGAGGCTCCATCCAGAAGGAGGATATATAGTGCAATTATGTCAGGGCTGTGGTGGAATTGCTACACATATCTGTGGCAACCCCACCAAAAATCCTCTATATATTTTTGAAATCCTGCTATGACCTATTTTGGGAAAAAAATCTGATCATAGTTCCCCCGCCCCCAAACACTATAACTTGCATTGTGGATGGAGTCACCATCCTAGATGTGCCCTCTGCACGTATGAGGGGGCTGAAAAGGATAGTCACAAGTGTTCAGTGGTGGTGCTCATGCACTTCCAGGGATTTTGCACTGTCAAAATACCTAGATGTGCACATTGCTATATTGCATACATACTGTGCCAGCCCCTGCGCTGTCTAGTTGGCAACAAGTATTCCTTAGAGGCTTTACTCCAGAATAGTGCTTGTTTGTGATTGCACTAATTCAGTGATGCCTGCAGCTGGCCTAAGACTCTTAGCACCGCTGAACATGGAACAAATATTTCTCTAAACAGCCAGTTATGGACAGGAAGAACCTCAGAATGAAATTGTTTTTATGCTGTTTGTGTATGGGGGTACAAGGCCATGTGATGACATCACTATGATGCCAGTTGAGACTGTGGGGTTCCCAGGCCTTCTCCCAGTCTCTGCTGAGTCTCAGACTTGGGTACATGACAGAAAACTCTTTTGCTGTTATATACAAGCTTGACAGAGGCCAACGTAATTAAACTCCCAACTCCAAGAGCTCAACACTAAAAAAAACTTAATATCATGGCATCTGGTCACATTGCTTCCTGGCAAACAGAAGGGGAAGAAATGGGAGGAGTAAAATTGGGAGGAAAGCTATGGCAAACCTGAGCAGCATTTTTAAAAGCAGAGACATCATCTTGCTGACAAAGGTCTGTATGGCTGTGAGTATTGGATCTAAGGAAGGCTGAGTGCTGAAGAATTGGCGCCTTTGGATTTTGATGGACTTCTGAGATTCCCTTTGACTGCAAGGAGGTCAAATCAGTCAATACTAAAGGAAATTGATCCTGACTGTTCATTGGAAGGACAAATACTGAAACTGAGGATCAAACAGTTTAGCATAAGACGGTGATGGCCAACCTATGACACGCGTGTCACAGGTGACACGCCAAGCCCTTTTGGGTGACACACATGGTCACCCTGGCACCTGGACATGAACTGCTTGCTTGTTCTTGAAGTGTATGAAATACCAACTTTCAATTGAAGATTTAACAACAAAAGTCACTAATGTAAAGAATTATTTGTTTTTGCTTTTAATAAAATACATATATCAAAAATATAACTTTTTTACTAGAGCTACAAATATCGCAAAATTATGGATATTTCTAGATGTGACACAGCACCCAAGTTAAGCTAGGTTATCTTGCGAATTTTGACACACTGAGCTCAAAAGGTTCGCCATCACTGGCATAAGAACATCATAGGAGCCCTGCTGGATCAGTCCACAGCCCATCTGGTCAGCATCCTTTCTCACACTGTGGCCCACAAATTGCTTCTGGGCATCTCAAGCAGAAGACAAAGGCAAAATCTTAACTTGCTCTTGACTCCCTACAAATGGGCTTTAGCACATGAGAAGAAGGAATTCATTGGAAAAGGCCCTAATGCTGTGAAACGTTGAAGGCAAAAGGAAAAGGGGATGGCAGAAAATCAGATGCATAGACAGTGTCATGGAAGCAACGAACATGAGCTTGAGCAGGCTTTGGGAGACAGTGGAGGAAAGAGGATCCTGGCACTCTTGGGGTCATGAAGAGTTTGCACAGCTGAACAACAAGAACAAATACAGAAAAAGAAAATGACAAGCCACTTTGCTAATATGCTCTTTTATTCTGAAGTGGGATTGAAGGTGGATTAAAACAAGTGTAGCTGGGCCTAAAATCTTACCTCATTCACCCTCAGTCCAAGGACTCTTCAGCCCTTTCCGCACTTGGCCTTATTCTTGAATATATCCCAGAAAAGGTATAGTTGGGCCTTTATTAGGGCAGCAGATTTGAACTTATGTAAACATAAGGCCTAATCTTTGCAACTCATGCTGTATAAGGATCTTGAAACAGGTGCCAACACAGAAAACTTAGTTAGACTCACAGGATATGTTTAGCACCAGAGACAGCAACTAGAATGAAACTGCTTGAAAAAATGTCAGTTCTTTCTTATCACATCTATGTACTAAATAATAAAGCAGGCAGGAAAACTGGAAGAAGAGACAGAAGAATTCTTGAAGTGACAGTAAATAATTAGTTTTAACGAATTCATATCTGGACCTCTAACAATGCAACTAGAACTGAAGCCCTCTTTTTGGCCTGCTCTCCTTATAAAAATAGCAAGAGTCAGAAAATTAGGATGACTGTAGAAGAGGTTACAAGATCCAAGTACTGTATATTTTACAATAGCTCAGAGATGAAACCTTCATTGCTATGCTGGATGAATCTGAGGCTAAATAATATTTGAGGAGATGAGTTGAACCTGATTCCCTTCACCTGCATACAAGCCTGTAGCCATATCCATATATATGGGGGTGTGTGTGTCACAAATTCGGGAGTGAATGAGTAGTATGTTACATCTGATTTTGCCTGTAAGGAACTGGAGTTGTTTACAGTGAAAGATTAAAAATGTTGGGGGAGGAATAAAATTGGGGTGACTCCCCCCCCCCTCGCTACAGGCCTTCTTGTGTAACTGCTATCCAGATTTTGTGAGATTCATTGAAGCCAGGTTTGGATCACTGCAGCGAGAGGGTGGCGATTTACACCTCTGGAATTGTTTAACCAAGACTAAGGTGAGGCTGACTCCAGCAGGGATTGGGAAAACTCACGGGTTTCCTTGGGATGGGCAGGCATGTCTGCCTGCCCATCCCTAGGGAAATCCAGATGTCTGTACACCTAGTTACTAGACCATATAAGAGGCACAATAGCAAGATAGCCAGTTCAGTGTTGGCATCAGACAGAAAGAGGAAAAATGGCTGTTTATAACACCAATTGTTCCTGTTTTGCTTCCTAGACCTTGGTAATATCTAGAGTCAGTGCAGAGCATGTGCT
Source organism: Aspidoscelis tigris stejnegeri (assembly GCA_023333525.1). Taxonomy (NCBI): domain Eukaryota; kingdom Metazoa; phylum Chordata; class Lepidosauria; order Squamata; family Teiidae; genus Aspidoscelis; species Aspidoscelis tigris. The sequence continues at coordinate 246,030,592 of JALMGA010000001.1, read as the reverse complement.
TCCTTAAAATCTTTATTTCTTGACAGCCGGAAAACTAAGTGTGTGAGTCTGTATGTGTGAAAGAAGAGTGGGAAGGAGGAAAGAGCCATTGCCATCTTTATTTATCTAGATTTGAATGACTGAGGTGAGTTTCTGCTAGGAAAACTTTTCTTTTTTTAAAGCACTAGCTGCTTTGGTCATCTAGATGGGGAAGAGCAAAAGCCAAACAGTCGGAAACTAGAGGTTCAAAGGGGGAATAAAAGGAATATGGCTGGCATCAATCAATCCCTCACTTTTTGAAAACCAGAAGCATTCCTGTAGCCTTGCTCAGGCAATACTTGTGAAGCAGAGGGACTAAAGAACTAAATGAACAAAGGGGAAGGAAGTGTTCACCCTTCAAACTAAAATAAAAATAAAATATGTTGCAAACGCAGCAACTTTTTTAGCCTTAAAATTCTCATGCAGAGCTGGGGTCTGTGTAACATTGAGTGAGCTATTGAACAGCCACTTAGCCATCAACTGAAAGGCAGAACTTACTCTGTAGAAAAGGACCTTACTCTCTTGTAAAAAGTTGCAGGACTCATGAGGGGTTTGGTATCATTTTATGACTGTGTATTTTTAGAATGGTCACACTGAAAATAATATAATTGATTATGTTAACAATTTAAAAGTCGGGTATTTCTTTAACCAAGATTTTGCAGAAGAAATCTCTAATGTGCACCTGTTCTAACTAGTTTCAAACTAGTCCTTTAAATTTGTCTAAATCTCATTGTTTTAATGTTAATCTTGAACCAAGCCTCAGTTCTTCATTAAGTTGTTCAAAATGTTTTCTTTAGTGAATGTAAGCTTTTTAAATTTCATTTAGGCTGCATTTCCACTTGACTTTTTCAAACCGGGCTGAAATTTTAAAATCTGGATTCAGGACTGAGTGTGCATTCTTAGTGTTCCTATTTTATTGAGGATGACACAGGCTGGACCCAAATACTGCCATTCCCACTCAAACCACAAAAAAACCCAACACAGAGAAACAACCTTTTAATCTCCGCCCCTGTCCAACCCCTGTTAAGCCTGCCCCACAGTATCACTGAGCAAAGCACCTGAAGTTGTAACCAAGCCGTTTCTGCACAGATTGGTGATCCCTTTCACACTCTCCTTTTCAAATCAGAAGCTTCTTCCCTGCCAGTTCTCCCTGTTTGCACTTAAACAGGAGAACCGACAGCACAGTTTCTCTTTCAGAACGGACAGCTTGCATGGAGGGAGGGAGACTATTACTCTCCCTTTCGGTTTTCTCTGCTTCTCTGTAAAATGGAGGCTCGGGCTCACAGCTTAGCTTTCCCCTGCTGTGGCAGCCATGCTACAATGTATCTGTCTCTTGAGGCTTTTGTTTCCAAAAACTTCCTGCAGCAGTATCTCTCCTAATTGCAGTGTGTTCAGAGCAGGCATGGCAAGGGAAGGGGGGAGACTTTCGCAGCTATGAAATCCCACCCACATCTGGCAGGCATTGGCCAGAAGGATAAATCCCCACCCCAGTTAGTCCTGTAGTGTTCCGAAAGATAAAAAAAAAAATGCAGGCTGGGCTCCAAAAGGGGACCGAGAACAGTTTTTGTGAAGATTTTTTTTCTGCAGATTTTTGCAGGATAGTCATAAAGTCTGGGAATAAAAAAAGAAATGGGATCTCCTGATCCCAAAAACAGATTTGATTTGGATTTAAACTTGTATGGGAAAACACACTTCTAGTGTGTTTATTTGGTTCTTGACTAAGACTTCTGCTGAAATGGATCACTTCCCTTGGTTTCATTGTTGGTTGTAGGCTGGCGGTGCAGGGTATATGAGAAAAGGTAGGCCATTCTTTCATTTTTCACATAAAAGCGGAATTTGTGTTTTAGTGTTCCCAGGGGGTTCAGGGATGGCTATTAACAAATATTAGAAAATGAAAATGACATGGGGTGGTTCTGCACTGGACCTTGAAATACAGATCTATTAGATCCATATTTCAGAAATCTGTGTTAAGATCTACTAACAATCCTTTTGTCCGCACCCACAAGGGAAGGACGGATTTAGATATGGATTTGAGGTGGGTACAGTGCTCAGAAGGCCCTCCTCCTAGCCTCCATGATTGGCTCCTCTGGAGCCAAGCATGGCGAACCGGGGGCCTCTTATCTTGGGGCTCCCCCTCACCCCAGAAGTCATGGATCGTTTTATTTAATTGCGTTTTAAAGCCAAATAATCCTCAAGATAGCCCTAAAACTGATTGTGAATGGGAACGACAGGGATCCAAACCATTTTTAAACCGTTTTACTTGATTGGGGGTGGGAACGACAAGAATCCAAACCATTTTTAAACCGTTTTTAAACAGTTTAAAGTGATAATGGGAACGGGCCCTTTGAGTGAGAGAACACATCAGCACACCAGCAAGCTGTTTTATTTTGGAATTATCTACCTCAGAAAAATCCAGCTTTGGGTTAGATAAGGTAGAAAACAAATGAACTTTGTTGATGCATTCTCTTACCCTGAAAGTAGAATGAAGCTGGGTGGGCCCCTAGATAGAGAAGGAGAATTTTAAATATTGTTGATCAGATTTTCGGACAGCCTTATATTATTTTTTTTAAAAAACTAAAACGAGGACCTAATTTTTAGTAAATGCCACAAATTCATGGATTACTTCATGAAGATTAATTATATACTTTTTATGCATTTGTAATCTGAAAGAACATCCAATGCAGATTGTTATACAACCGAAGAAAATTATCTTTGCATACCTGTTTCCAGTACCTTCTTATCTCTACTGAAAGGTTCATAAATATATACTTATATCACTTATGTCTATGGCTAGAAAGCCACAGTGATTCCATAATAAATATTGTTTGATTTTTTAAAAAAAAGTTATTGAGAGTGTTCCACCAAGACATGTGAATAAATTCAAATCTGCATGCATGAGTGGGAAGTGCAGACAACTAGTTGTCAGTCTGAAGTACAGGCGAGACTATTGTTGTAGTCCTTAAATGTCTGTGACATGGGGGTCAGATGCTAAAACTGTCTACTGAGATGCAGAATGGTACTGCTGACTCACTCTGGAAATCAGATTAAATAGATGCTATTAGTTCCCATCAAGAAAAGTTAAACCTCTTCAGTGTCAGAAGCAACCTGCAGGTAATAATCCTAGGCAGGCTGATGTCAGAAGGTCAGTTTAGTACTGTGGGTGGGAGTTAGGGAGGTTATTCAGGAGTTTTGGCAAGACACCAAAATGTTAGGAAGGCACTGTAGTTCAGTGGTAGAGCTTCCCCTAAGAGAGCAGGAAAATCCTAGAATCTATTCCACAGCATCTCTAGCTTGGAATAGGTGATCCCTGTAGCTGAAACCTTGGAGAGTCACTGCAGGCAATAGTTGCAGTACTGTAGACAATCATGAGCTTAGATGAACCAGTTAGGCAGGCAGATTTTTTGAACTATTTAGAGAATCAGTGAGGAAAGGACAGTAAAGATTTTTGTGTATTGAAGACTGCTGTAGAAATAGGAATCATATATAGTTGAAAATAATTTATTCCCTCACCAACTTGCAATTGTTCTCAACCCATCTGGTATGGTCATTGACAAGGAATAATAGGATCAGCAGCATCCAAAAGGTACAGACTAAACTCTACTGGTTTAGTGAAATTTCTCATTCTTGCAGCAACATCTTCAAAACAGTGCCTGTCACTTAGGCCCTGGTCACACTAGTAGTGTAGGATGACCTCAGGTCACCTTCTTATTCAATTTGTTTTCCAAGCTGGCCTTGAGTCCTGTTTTTCAGATGACTCAGCCCTTCCAGGCCATCCTCACTTCCTCAGTTGTGGGCAGGGGGCAGGTTAAAAGAGGCTGAGCCATCCTGTGGGCGTGGGGTCCAGTCTATCCTTTGAGCAAATGTCCGTGCGTGGAGTTTGTGAGGCACCTCTCCTTCTCTCCTCCGTTTATGTGTATCATTCCTCTCTCTAGCATCTTTCTGCAATTTTTTTTTAAAAATTAATCACACCGAGAAGAAGAGCACATAAAGGAAGGAGGGTGTGGAGGTGGGGGAACAGGATTAAAAAAGAACTGCAAACACACACACATGCCTCCCTTGAGTGACACAACAGCATCTAATAAAAAAGGAGGTAGATTTGACACTGCAGTAGGGGTGGAGAGGTTCCACGGAGGAGGCTCAGATCAGTCACGGAGAAAGGTGTGAGTGATGCAGCCCAGACCAAAGATGAGCTGAGGACAGCCCATAACAATCTACATGTAAACAGAAGTGGTATAACCTCAGTTCGAATTATTGATAAGATGTCCTGTCTTATATAGGTGTGATCAGGGCGTTAAGAGTGCCTCTGGATAGCAAGAAGCAATTCTAAAATCTAAAGAACATCCCACAATTGCCTCTTGTCTCCTTTACCAGATGCAGGAAACTATCAAGGATTTTTATTTTTGTCTGCTGGTTCTTTTCATTATAATTCCTCTTGCAGATACCTGGAAGCCAGCCAGCCACCCACGTACTCTTGCAGGTACTTCAAAAGCAATGATAATGAAAGGAGGCAGCAGACAGAGATAAATGATTGCTATTACAGAAAATCCAATATTGTTACCAGATTTCCCCCAAAAGAGTGATATTAAGGAATATCACCTTGACATTCTGGAACTATATTGTGGATGCCATTATGTGTGGCATTCCGAATGTAGCCCCAGGAAAATCATGATTTTTAACCCCATGTCTAGGGGTACCCTTAGAGAAAGGCTGTATGATGTGGGCACATCTATCTCCTGTGGTGAAACCAGTCTGAGAGTGGTCCCAGAAGTGTCCCTAAATACCATAACCATGCACACTGTCACTCTGGGGCCAGCTCTGGAATTTTCATGCCAATCTAAGAGTGTTCTGGCTACCTCTATGAAGAGCATGCAAAACATAGCTACTGACTTTCCCTACTGCCTTCATGATATGCCAATAAATGGTGCACTGCAAACTAGGCAATGCAGAAGCAATCAGCTGTCAAGCCACTTCTGTGGTCCACATAGAAAGCACCTGAAGTTGTACCCAAGCCCTTTCTGCGCTCATTGGTGATCATTTTAATGAGCCTCTTAATCTGGATCATGGGCCCTGATCTACACGTTAATGTGGCTCAAGGAGGTCCTGCCCCTGCTGGTCTGGCTCTAACTACACTGGATGGAGGCAGAACCAGATTAAGGAGGTTCTTAATCTGCATCAGTTGTAGACTCTTTTAATTGGGTCTACAATTTGACCAAGGGCCTTGTTCCAGATCACAGAAGGTGTGCATATGGCATGTTTCCATCATCTAGATCTACTGGGGTGGTGGTGGTGAATGAGCTGATGAAAGACACCCGCACCCAGCTCTGAGGCTAGGAGCCGTCATTCTTATCCTTCAGAGGTGTGTGGATGAGTGGCTGTGAAGCTCACACGAGTGTGACAGCCACAGGGATACATAGGCTAGATTAGCATTGTCAGTAGAGATGATGCTGATCTGGTCCTCACCTCCAAGTAATCCGTATCAGTGGGCCTCTACAGGATCTAAGTCAGTGGATCTCAGTGATCTGGATACCACCATAGTAAGTGCAGAAAAGGCCCCAAGCTGAGTATATTTTAAGATGATTTTATTGATTCCTTTTAAAAATTGATATAAGCATTATGCCTTTTGATCTAAAAATGTTTTGAGGCCCATATTCCGGCAAAATTGCTGAAATGGCAAGAAAATATAAAATGAAAATGAAGATTTTATAGATCATAAAGATGACTATGAAGGTATTTTGAGGGAAGTGCTTCAGTGCTATCATTTGAACTAACATGGAGAAAGTTAACAAAGCTGAATTATGCCAAGAATCAAAGTATATTTACTGACAGTGGTGGGAGAGCAGGATATGGAGGCATGATAAATACTTACTGATAGGTTTATTATAGAATAAAATAAGAACAACAGGCTCAGTGAAAAAAGTTTTTGTTGATTGATCACCAAAGGCCTCTTTAATCAATGCCAGCCTGCTTATATAGTTGTTTGTTTGTTTTTGAAGCCATCTTGACTTTCATGTGCCCATCATAGTCAAGAGTGCATTGGGAACCATGTGGGCAGACATGACAGTCACAAGATTGGAGAACATTTGAAACAAGAAACAGAACTAAAAGAACTTGGAAGCTTGTCCAATTATCTTGACATTTGGACAGGGTGAGAAAGAGGTGATGCATTCCTGCTGAACCAGAAACAGAAGATCGAGAGCCTCCTAGAATGCCTGGATCTGATGACTGCTAAACATATGAACAAATATGAACTACTGAAGCAAGATGGAGGCCATAGCATCTGTCAACCAATAACCAATAGAAAAAGATGATAACATCTGGCAAACTCCCATATATATCCTATATAAACTCTTATGTACTGTATATATGATATTGCTAATCAGTGGGAATCCTAAGCAGAATCACATTTTAAAGCAATAAACAATCCCTTAAAAACACAAACATAAGCTGTTTTGACTTTCTCTGCCTCACCATACCCACTTTCTCCCATTCTGTCTTACAATGGATGTTGGTTGGTTGGTTGGTTGGTTGGTTGGTTGGTTGGTTGGATCGATCGATCGATCGATCGATCGATGGATCGATTATATTTTCTATCTCACCCTATACCTAAAGGTCTCAGGTCAGGTTACAACAACATCACAGTAAAGCAGATTAAAAAATGTCATTAAAACAATCACAGTGCCTGTAGGGGAGGGAATGTTTTCCCTCAGCCAAAATCCAGGTTAAAGAGATGCGTCTTCACTTGTCTTCTGAATATATACAAGAAGGGTGCATGACAAACAACATTTACTGAGATTTTAATTATTTACTCAGTCTTAGGTCGCATCTCCATGCACTATAAACTCCAAATTGAATCAGAATTCGGCAAGGAGTGACCCCATGCAAAGCCCCCAAACTGGGCTACATGCAGACCAAATCACCCTAATCCGTGCTAAATTTAGTCCCCTAAAAAACTGTTCTCAGCACAGTTTGAGAGTGAAGTCTGCATTATTTTGGGGTCTGAGTCTGCACATGGGGACACTCCTGGGCTATTTGGGGAGGGGATAGACTCTGGCATTATTAGGAGGTGGGGTTCCACGTCCTGTGTTTACCATTCCTGTCCTGTGCATTGGGGATTGCAACTGGTGACCATTTTTAAACAGTGATCAAACAGAAACGAGCCTCTTCTTTCCATGATCTGATTGCTGGGCAAACGTAAAAGAACCAGTGATCAGGGAATGGAGGTGGAATAAGGGTTGTGGGAAGAGGCTCATGGGACAGCAAGGGCCACATGGACCCCCCCCCCCTCATCATTGCATCTTTACCTGTCAAACTGGGGCAACTGGATCACAGAGAGAAGAGGCTTGTTTCTGTTTAATCGTTGTTTAAAAATGGCCAGCAGTTGCAATTAGGAAAGGGGCATTGGGTGGCATTTCCCTGCCCTTGCTACAGTGGGTGGCACAGGGATTGGTGACGCCAACTCAGTTCCTGTCAGGATAGAAGGGATGGAGAGAAAATGATGCTGTTTCTCCGAGAAGGGGTTTAGCGCGGTTTGCATGAGGACAGGCATATTCAAATTGAGCCCGCACTTTGTCAATCGCACGGGGACAGGTCAATTTGGACTCGGCTCTGTATTCTGACTAAATATAGTCCAGTTCAGGCTAAATGGAGTGCATGGGGATGTGGCCTTAGGGGATATAAGTGAGCAGCACCTGTTAATTTCTAAACATTTATTTATTTAGAGTGTTATGTGCTCTGGGATTCCTAATGAGCAGGATGGTAATAGGTTTGGGCATTATGAGGTCTCTTTGTTTCTGTGTTTAAGGATGAGGGTGAACAGCATTTAGAGGCAAACATTTCCCAGCTCAAAAGGCTGCACTCTTGTATCCTTTTCACTGAACACATTACCAACAGTTACCATCTTCTACTACAGATGACACACACGTGTGTGTGTCCCTATGTGAGAAAGAGAGAGAGTTTTCAAGATTGCTGTCATAATTCATTCTGATTTCCACCACCAAGGGAACAAGATTTGAACAAGAATGAGTCCATGTGCCACTTATTTTGGAAAACGTGATTAAAAGTCCCCATTTGATGGTGCAAGAAGTACAAACACTATCCCCACAGTCAAAGGACACCCTTTCCTCAGCAAGTCAAGGGTAGCAATGTAGCTAAATAACTCACATAACTTCAGCCCTGGTTATTGCAGAACCCACCAATGCCTCCTATCTAGATTTAACTGAGGACCAAGGAAAAAGCTGGTACTGTAGTTCAACAGCTTATAAGAAATTCATGTTATTTTAGCAGAGTCTTGAGCAGCTATCAGAGCTTTCAAGTTTATACCAGGAAGTTCCAGCTGTGGACTTTTAAATGTTCCAGATAGCAGTGGCAAAGAATTATAGTTGTACTACAACATCATCTGGAGTTGGACTGCTTTTGTCCAGAGGAAGTAAACTGGATGAAAGCCATGCCTAAACCCAATTCTTGATGTTGGTGTATTACAGGAACTGGAGGAGTTTTTGCACTACAGCCAGAACAGCTGTAGTGCACTTACGCTAGGACAGTCTGGGAAGCTTTCCCCATTCACCCAGAGGCAGGTAAGGAATGCATCTATATGTGTTCCTACCTGCCAATGTGCAGATGGGGAAAGTGTCCCCGACTGCCCTAGCCTGGAAAGGCTGGCCCAGAGCTGGGACGCCCCTCCGAGCCTGTCCACCATTGGGTGAGGGAAGATCCAGGGGCAGGCGGACCTGGCAGGGCCCTTCCCTGGGTTCCTGCATGTTGTAGGAGACCAGATTGGGTCCCCTACAGCTGGCAGGATGCCCCCCCTGGGCATCCACCTTAACCCTCTGGCCTGGGAATGTGCGCACATGCACAGCACCTACCTGATTGCTGTCCTGGTACGAAGTGGGCCGGCTCAGCTGGCATTGTGGTACGTCTGGGGTGGGGGGTGGTCCCAGGGGCCCGGTAGGGGCTGATGATTGTCCCCGATGGGTCAGGCGATGTGAGGTCCTTTGGTATACCAGGTCCAGCCAAAGCGCTGACAGGCTGGGCCCAGTCTACCAAAGGACCCTACATTGCCCGACCCAAAGACAGCTGCAGTATGATCTCTCCTCACCCTGAAAAGGGGTGACGGGAGACCGAACTGGGCATCTCCCCGACTCCTGCAGTCATGAGCCACCCTCCCCCCCCCCCATTGCTTGTGATCACTCACCTTGCCAGGCCTGGGGTGTGATCTGCCATGATCTGCACAGACGTGTGCTCCTGGTAGATGGGAACCAGTGGTTCCTGTCTACTGAAGTTTGTGCATCTGCGCAGATCATGACAGATCCCACCCCGGCAAGGTGAGTGATTTGCGCGGGCCTGCCAGCAGACCATGCCAGCCATGGCAGATCGCACCCTGGCAAGGTGAGTGATTTGCGTGGGCCTGCCAGCTGTTAGGCCATTTTCGGCCCAATAGTGGCAGTGGGGGGGGGGGGTCCTGCAGCTCTCAGGGAGGAAGGTGTGTGAATGCTTCCCTCCCTCAATGGCCGGGGACGGGCCGGAACGCACTGGGCCGGGTGTAGAGCACAATTAAGTGCTCTACACCTGGAATGCGTGGAGGACACGCTGGGACGGGCTGGGGTGGTTCCAAACGGAACCGCCGGCCCAGAGGAGCAAATGCTCCATCCCGGCGTGTCTTTCACATGTTCCAAAAGGCCTAGTGCGAAAAGGCCTCAGGTTATGTGGTATCCTTGGAAACCATTTTAGCTGTAATCAGAAGAAATAGTCACAGACTGAATTGATGTGTAAGCCTAGTTTCACTCTTGCAATAGTACATGCCAACTTGTTCCACTCCATGATGACATGAAAACTGTTGAGTTATCATACATAAAGTTGCAGATATGGAGGCACCTAAACTACCTCAAACTCTCACGGGACCTAGCCACACCACCCACAATATTAGGGGCACCTTCACTTGCACATCCTCTAATGTGGTGTAGTCCATCTTCTGCCAACAATGCAGCACTCTACATTGGGCAAAGAGGACAGTCCCTATGCCAGAGAATAAATGGACACAAATCAGATATTCGGAATGGCAACACACAGAAACCTGTTACAGAACACTTCAACCTCCCAGGACACTCAATATCAGACCTCAGAACTTCTGTCCTTGAACAAAGAAACTACAAAGGGAGATTTGAAAGGGAAGCAGTGGAGCTGGAATTCATCCACAAATTCCAGACCATTGAGAAAGGACTCAACAAGGACAATGGTTGATGCATATTTCAACACCAGCTAACTACTGTACTTGACTCATTCACTCACCTACAACTTCTGCATTTCCCCACCTAGTTAATCCCTTCCACCACATTTATATTTCCTTTGTCATCCCCTACATTCATTTTCCTATTTAAGTCTGACATTGGGTCCCCTAGTATCTGAAGAAGTAGATGTGTCTACAAAAGCTCATGCCACCAACCCTTCTCTTGTTAGTCTCCAAGTGCTACTAACTACCTTGCTGGACTTTTCGTATTAGACTAACATGGCTATTTCTCTGAAATAAACCTAAAGTGTCTGTCTGCTTTTTTAAAGAAACAAATGGAGGAGGCAAGCAGATAATGAAAGTGCCAGTGTGAAAGATTAAAGCTAAAGGCTAAAGGGAACTGGTGGGGAACTGGGTGTTTGGCTGCTTGTTTTCAGCCTGTGTTGCTCTGAGGAGGACAAGGAGGGAAGAGGCAGGACAGGTCGCTGCAGTCATCCTAAAATTTTCTCTTTACTTGGTTGATCTAGGTTTCCATCTGGACAGCTCACATGGAAAGTAGATTTGAAAAATATAGTTTTCAAATATTTTTACTGTTAGGATGCAATCTGAGCGTTTAAGGAATAATAGCATATTTAACTATGAACCAGAAGATAAAGGGCAGGACTGAAATACATTTGAACAATATAATGCCTCTTAACATTTGTCTAATTACCGATTTGCAGAGTATGGGTCCCAAATGGAAGCTTGTCAATCATATATTGTAGGTCAGAAAATCTCCTATATACAATTAAAGGATTATTTTCCTTTGGTGGCACAGAGAAACAACTTTATTCTCATGGTGGACTAGTGTATTTCAGTGCATTAGAGTCTGTTCACATGTACCTGACTGGAATGGTCTAATAATACCATTCCAGTGAGGTGAAGATGAAGCACACTTCCAGAAATAGCAAAGTCCTGAACCAGACCGCCTGCACTTGAAGTCCTGATGACCAAGCCTGAACAGGCTGGAACACCATGGTAATGGCCACAGCCACATCTGGTACATGCCTGTACATTGCCAGGCATCAGGAAAACATCACATGACTGCATAGCTGCAGCCACATTGCTACACTCAATCGCAGCATTACAAATGCTGCTGCCTTAAAGCTATCTAGCTACTTTGGTCAAGCTATGGACAATGTTTTATTTGTCCACACCCAATTAGGACGAGGGATAGCTTGGTGAGCTTTGGAGTGGCAGTGGCATCCCTCACCAGGGAGCAGATGGAACCTCTTGTGTTGGCAAGTATGAAAAGGATTTGTGATCAGTGTGTATGTAATTTAAAAATAGTCTCTGTATGGTTGCAGTATCATAAGCATCATTCCTTCTTATAGCTTTGGAGATGATAGGATCTATTTGTCATTTATAGCGAAGCATTTTAATCTCTTCCAAGTGCAGAGTGGAACTCAGCTGTGGAACTGCAATAGTTGTGTTCACATTATAAGAAGAAAAGACAATATTTCATTATTCCCTTGTTGCCAAGAGAATGACAGTGGAGGAAGGGAGTCATGGGACAACAGCCATATTCTTTGTCTTCACCAAAAAAAAAAAAAAAGGTCCAAAAATCTAGCACAGAAACCAAGAGTATTTGCAGCATTTCACACTGGCTGATTATTTTAAAGGTATCCGTTATAGATCTAATAGGTGTTAATGTGAATGTAAGGATGTTGCTAGGAAACTTGTGGGAGCTAAATGGAGAAAAGCTTCTAATAGAGGCAGTGACAGAGCAGAGCCAGAAAATAAATGTTTACAGCTCTTCTTTAAAGTTATTACATATGCCGCATTTAAACACTGATTCAGCCAGTTATTTAAGCACATCCTTCAAAGTGTATGCTGAATTGGAGTACGAGCTGGGGGGGGGGGGGGGAAAGGCAGCCCCTACGGCTTGAGATGCTTAATAACTTTTTGTGTGGTCTGCAACATAGTATATCTTTGGCAACTTTCTCTGGGCAGAAGCTCTTTTCCAATCCCAATTACTGCTTTAGTGCTGCTGGCTATATTGCATTGCTGTATGATCCTTCACTGCAATATGTAGGTGGCTATAGTATCTCTGTGCAAAGAAAGACCAATACTGAACTTAAAACAGCCCTCTCTTGGTCTTGCTCAGCAAGAATCTTGGTTATTAAAAGCATATTTTCTGTAGTTGGCTGGAGAGAAAGCCAGTGTGATGTAGTCGTTAAAGCTGGACTAGGACTAGAAAGGCCAAGGATTGAATACCCAATAAAATTTATAATTTAATATCTCTCCATCATGCTGTGTTACACCAGAAATGATTGCTGTGAAGATAGGTAAAAGGACTTGGACACAACATTTGGTCTTGCTATTTGGGACATCCCTAAATCTCTGCATGCCCCTATTGATGGGAAGGATAAAAGAAAAAGATAAATAGTAGAAATATAAAGGTAGGAAGTCATATTCTCAGGGAGCAAAAGCATCTTAACATCCTTGCACCAAGAGTTATCCCTTTGTGATCCTTGTGGGGTGTTTTTCCACTGTCACTAAGTACCCATTTTAGCACCTACTAAGGACCGATTTGGCTGAAAGCTGGATGACGCAATTTCCACCACAGACCCCATTAGGGACACATTTGTTTCCACCACAGCTAGGGAAATCTGGATCATAATGGGTCCTTCAGGACCTATAATCCGGATTTTGTTTAGACCCCATTAAAGGGGTCTACAATTATTATTATTTATTATTTACATTTCTACCCTGCCCCATACCCAAAGCACTCTGGGCGGGTAACAACAATGGGGTCTTCAACCTGAAAATCTGGATTGTATGGAGCCTGTTTCTACTACAATCCAGCAATGGGGTCTAGAGGAGGCTTGGGGGGGGAGGCACCCATGGGGGGTACCCCAAAGTCAAGACTTCAGAGTCCCTCCAAAGACAACTCTGAAATCCCTCCAAAGTTACCTTTGGAGATTGGCAAAGGCTCTGAAGTCCCTCCTAAGGCAACTTTGGAGATTAGCAAACTTTGGAGATTAGGCTGGGAGCTGCCTGTTACCTTCAGACATGGAAAGAGGTGCATATTAATGAGGCTGACTCATCCTGTTACCTTCAGGCATGGAAAGAAATTCATATTATTGAGGCTGACTCATTGTGCTCACAAGGAACTAATTAATATGCACCTCCCTTGCATTGCTGTCGCAAGGGGGTTGTCTTCAGAGCCTGCACTAATCTCTGAAGTTGCCTTCAGAGGGACTTTGGAGCCTTTGCTAACCTCCAAAGGCAACTTTGGAGGGACTCCGGAGTCTTTGCTAATCTCCAAAGGAAACTTCAGAGATTGTACCCCTTGTCCCCCAAAACACCTGGAGTGACAGGCAGACCCTTTGTGGGTCAATCTGGATTTGCAAATGGGTGCTCTGGTGTTTCCACAGCAGGGAGGCTAGCACCCATTGCTACTGGGTTCTAGACCACCCATGGAAACACATTGGGTACTTTCCTTAATCCAGATCTACTAAATCCGGCTTAAGGGAAGTACCCATTCCTTAGATTCGGATCTTCTTAGATCTGGATTAAAGGACCACGGTGGAAAAACACCCTTGGGCTACATCCGTATAGCCAAAAGCAGCCACCTGGTAAGGTCCCATGGGGTGAGTTGGCTGCATGACAGCACTTCCATGGAGCTTGCAGCCCAACTCCAAGGGTTAGAAAGTGCCCCTCAGAGGTCCCTCACTTGTTGGCAAGATCTGCTAAATAATGCAAACTGCCCATTTCTGTCCTGTCTCCCTAGTTCCTCCTGATTACAGATCTTGTCCTGCTTCTGGCTTTGGCTGTGTGATATATGTTTTGAGTCCTTGGGCAACGGGCTTTTGAAGTGATAATAAATTAAGCTCTTGTAGCTTAGTCCGAGTTCTCGTCTGTCACTATTTGATCTGGCCCTTGCTCTGCCCTGTGACAGGTTTTGATCTGTGAGCTGTTTCAAACTATTGTCCAGACCTCCACACCATACATTTGTTTATATGGCTCACTATGGCATTTTTCCGGGGGTGGCTTTGGGCCTAGAGCTCTGATGGGATCCAACCACACCAGTGTTTGACTTTTCACCACGTGTTTCCCCTGGTTTGAGCTTATTTAATAGCAGCTTGGTCTCAGAAGCTGCTGGTCATTTTATATTTACAGCTGAAAGATACAGTTGAGCAATCTGTTGGGTGAAGGTTGTGAGATAAATACTTTGAAACAAGTCACATTCCATAATTGTATATGAGTTCCAAGCTAGTGGGGAAACATTGTGCAGCTGCTGCATCCCTTTGCATGGTACTTCCTGTTGTTAATGACAATGTGTATTTACATCCTTCCACATCTTTTTTGCATAAACCTTGTGCAGCTTGTGCACCTGGCCAGGTAGCTGGGACATTTGTGGGTCTGGGCTTTTCTTACTTGAGCTGTGTGGGGTTTTTTAATTGAATTTATTTTGGGTAATTTCATACTGCAAATGTATGCTTTATGACCACATAAAACCTAGGGTGATTCCTTACTGGCCATTATTCTGGATCAGCATGCATACTAGGAGCCTTCATTCTGCAAGCTGGTGCAGTCTAATGTGAAAAAGAGCCTCCTGGTACAATTGCTGATCTGGTACACTGGCCAGTGTGGAATTGCCCTATAGCCTATTAATAGACAATGGTGTCATTGCTTGAGTCTGCCGTTGTTTGAAAGTACTGAAGTTACCAGATGGCTTGTAAAACCAGGAACCTTCATACCGTCAGATGTACACTCATAAGAAATCTACAATACACCTTTTCTTCCTTAAGTGGGTTGGGCTTCTGCTTCTATTTGGTGTAAAGCTGCAGTGTGCAACAGGAGCTGACACCATTTCAGTGCAGCATAAATCAGACATCCTGATTTATAATATTCCCCCTCTTTGAAAGCATGGAGGTGTTAGTGCTGAGATCCTGGCATAATTCCCACTTGAGTAATTATATTCTGCTTCCTCCTGCAGTTTCAGCAGGATAGAATATTCTTCATTGCTTGCCATCATGTCAGAGATACTTGGGAGGGTGAGTGGGGAAATCATCCAGAGGAAATTTGCCACCAACAAAATTACTGAAGAAGTAAAGAGAAACTGAAAGCAAGAGCAGGAGATGATTTACAAACTCTTGTGTCTTCTGCCTTGGAAAAGTGACTAAACATATTCCACTGCACCAGCTGTGTTTTACTGCAGTTTTGAAATGTATCATAAGGTAGGCGTATTTGGTGTTTTTTAAATCTTTTTGTCTACAACCTCATTTGTAGTGAGATAGCACTGATATGTGATAAATGTGGGATATGTTTAGCTACATGTAGTGTGTCTGTACACCCAATCATGCCTCTGAGGCAAAAGCTACAGTGAATAAATGCTACACACCTAGTTGACCCCAAAGCTTTGCTGCTGAGAGATTTTCACAGGAGCTATTTCCATGCTGAACTGGAAATGGACCCAGAAATTGTCAGTTTTCGTCTGTCATGAAAATAGTCAAGATGGAAACCAGGTGGTAAGTTTCCTCCTTCCTCGTTGATTACACAAAATGGATGCTGCAAGTGTTTGGATTCAGTACATTTAAGGTTCTCTTAGGATATTTTTTGTTTTTTTATCATTATGTTTGATGGATGATAAGACATGTTACAGTTGTCTGGCCAAAAACATGTTTATTCATTAGAGCTAATTGAGGGATTACGTCCATGGATTTAGGAAGTGATCAGTTGCATCTTTGCATTAGAGTGGGGAGCAACCAGCTTTGAAAGAGAGGGTGGTTGGATCACTCTGAAAAAGCCCTCTCTGGACTCAGAAATTTATTCCAACTGCCCTGTCACAAAACCCTCCATTTCCAAGCATTGTTTGGAAAAACATGGTGATTATACAAGCATGGTTGGATGCCACTCATTATCAGGACACATTTCAGATGGGGTTCAGACCTGGTTTTGGACAGAATCAGCCTTGGTGCTCTAATGCATGATATTCTGCAACAAAGAAACAGAATGAATGCAACTTTGTTGATCCTGCTGGATTTCATAGTAGCTTTTGATAGGTACACTGTGGTATTCTCTTGGATCACCTGTTCAGGAGAAGAGTGGAAAGCATTGACAACTAGGCTGTAGAGTACCAGGGGACACTATTTTGTGTCTTCAAATCTACATGAAGCCATTGGGAGTGGTTATCAGGACTACTGTAATAGGGTGCTCAATAGGCCAGTAGCATTCAGCTCTGTTTCTTAACAACAACAGAATCTGAAGAAGCTATTAAAGCCTGGAGGTAGTGCCAGGATTCACTTGGATGAGAGATGATAAACTAAAACTGAATGGTCCACTGGTTCAGGGATTGAGGATGTGCCTGCTCTACATGAGGCGCCACTCTCTGAGAAGAAACAAGTATATAGTTTGAGGTGCTCTAGGTCTTCATTATCACTGGAGGCCCTAGAGAGCTCCATTGCAACCTATTACCAGCTTCAGCTTGTGTACCAATTACCATTCTACATTGACAGGGATAGCCTAGATAACATTGTTCATGCGCTATAATGTGTTCTGCATAGGACTGCCCTTGTTCCTGCCCCATAAGCTGCAATTAGTGTAAAATATGGTGGCTAGGTGCCATACCTTGTGCCATCAGCCCCTCCTCCTCCAACAAAAAAATATATCTGTTGCCTAGGACAACGAAGGCGAGCCAAGCTTTACTGACAGTCAGGGTGAGGGAGGCACAGCTCCGGGGCTCTCAATGAGAGACAGCTTGGATGAAGACACCAGGCAGTGTCCTTTGCCAAGTATTCTAAGGCAAGAGCGACAGCAGCTGAGATGGTCAGCATGTCTGTAGGCCGAGAACAAGTGCCAAAGGGGGCGTGATTCTCCTTTGCTACTTAAGCATGCCACATGCCTGCAGAACTTGTTGCAGACAATGCCTCTTTATCCTGCACCCCCAGTTTCTGTGCTCTTTATATTTTTGATCCTTGGCCTGATACCTGACACCGCAGACCCTCTGGCAACTTGGAACTCAAAACGTTTGGCTATGCTTTACTCTTGCTCCCCAAAAGAACTTTGACACTTTAGCTGTTTGCTGCTACTGCTAGACCTGAGTGTGTGCACATGTGTTTGCTCTCTAGACCTGGCTGGCTCTAGACACCACAGTAGGTTCCTTGATTGGATGCATGTTCAGGCATAAATTATCATTGACCTCAAGCAATCACACTGGTCACCAGTTAGCTACTAAGCTAGATTCAAGGTAATTTCTTTGGCAGGTTGCTACATTAGGTTGCCCCTCTTGTTATAGATCTGTAAGACTATTAAGATGGCCAAAGGAGATCTGTCTGTGAGTGCCACAACCTGCTGAACTCTGCAGTGGTGATGATGCTCTTTCCTCTTATCTTCATGATGGGACATCTACATTTTCTGGTTTCTAAGGTAGGAATGTGTTTTTTCGTTAAGAATGATGACAGCCACACAGCAAGCTGCGAATGTGTTTGCCTGTTGCCTTGCCAGCCTGCAATGTAACACAAAGTTAATTTCTGTAATACCAAAAATATTCAAAACAACCAAGGCAGTGTCTCCACCTACCTTATTGAGCATCTCTATGCACAGCTTCTGGTTCAGGTCTTCATTTTTGACAGTATGACTTTCTTACCAAAGAGGATGATGTTTCCTCAAGGCAGACAGAGCTGAGAGTGTGAAATAGTGTTTTCCTGGGTAGCCTCTATGGGCCTGTCAGCATGCTCAAAATAATCTGGAAGGCTTCCATGTCTGCCTCGGAAGCATCCACATGCAAAACCCTAGGTGGCACATGGGAGTCAATACGTGTTTTAAAAAACCCACTTCGCAAGTGGTTCCATGCGAAATAGGGGGTTAATGTGTATTGCCCAGGGGGATGGTTTTTGAACAGAGCCGCAGAGCTGTGAAGGGGCATCCAGCCGGGCAACTGACAGGTGGTAGAAGGGCTGAAAAGAGCAGGGAGGGATTTTAAACAGAGCTGCAGAGCCACGAAGCTCCCTCGGCTCTGTTTAAAAACCTTTCCCCTGCTCTTTTCAGCCTCTCTACCACCTGTCAGTTGCCCAACTGGGTGCCCCAGTTGCCCAGCTGTCATCTGGGCAATTGGGGCATGCAGCCGGGCAACTGACAGGCAGTAGAAGGGCTGAAAAGAGCAGGGATGTGTTTTAAACAGAGACATGAGACCCTTTGCGGCTCCGTGTCTCTATTTAAAATCCATCCCTGCATGGAGACAGGGACGTGCAATTAAAATCCGTGTCGCCCAAACCATATGGGGACGCTTTATTGCATGTTACAATGTGGATTTTTATCACATGTGTCCAAAGTGCATCAGCCAGCTTGCATGCAGACATGCTGCTGCATTGTTGGGTTTTTGTGTGCCAAAGTGCGAGCCCAGTGCAGCAGTGGGGCAAGTGATAATGCAAAGGTGCTTGCCCTCAGGAGCCTGTCCCCAAAGTTATGGAGAGAGAGCCTGACCAACTTAGTTGGGCTGCAGCAGGGATTGCCGATGTATTACCCAAGGATGCGGTGGCACTTGAGAAATAGCTGAATGTTCTCAGCAGGGATGTGCAAAATGACATTTCATGTTCACAGATTGGATTGGATGTTTCAAATTTGTGAACGCTGACAGTGAATCTAACCTTTGAACATTAAAAAAATTTGGAATGAAAAGGCTCCATTTGCAAATACGCAAACTTCAATCAAATATTTGTATTTTGCTGAGTTTGGGTTGTGAAAGAGGGCCTTTTCAATAGGAGAAAGGTCATGTAAACTTCAAAGAAACATTCATATGTGGATGCAAATGTCTGAACATTCAATTTAACAATTCTGTAACAAAAGATTTTTGTATTTGTGATTTCTTCTTTCAGGCACATCCCTAGTTCTCAGTGCTTAAGGGGAAAAACAACAACCAGTAAAGATGGTGTCAATAGCATATCCTCAGAATTGCAAATGTATCCAAAGAACCCCCATAAATTCAATAACTATCTCCTAATATAGAGAGAAGTGTGATATTTGCCTCGTTTTAAAACCTAGTGCCATTGCTGTAGCCCACCAGCATGAGCTGGAAAGATAGCGGCAGAGAGAGGCCACCATGCCCACCAGAATTATTTCAGCTCCAAATTATCCCTGAGCTGCTTCTGGTTGGAGAGCTGGTTGGGGGAAGAGCTTTTCAGCAAACAGTTCTAAAAGAGAAAAGTTAAGGAGCTTTTCTCTCCCACCATGCTGTGTTCTCAGCTGAACTTTCTGGGGTTGTTTCTCAGTCCTAAAGAGAAAGGCAACATAGAAGTTTGGAATCCTAGTATGGTCATCAGTCATGCAAGGAAATGGTTTTGAACCCTTTTTGTTTTTTGATGTGGCAGCACTTATTTGCATAGGCTGAAGTTTTCTACCCAAAGTCATCTTGCAGGAGGCATAGTGTACTTCTGTATATTAAAGCACATGTTGCAGGGATGAGGTTAACAAGGGTGTCCTTTTGGAAAGAAGGGATTGCTCTTCTATAATTCACTTGTCAGGGTTTTTATGCAGTTTTAAAAATTCTGCTCAGAGACTGAGGATTTTAAGCAAATACTCAAGGGAGCTCCAAGGGTGGAAAAGCCATGATAAATTAATGCATTGCTACAATTTATGGTAGCTGTACACTAGAACCACAACTGAGAACACGTTTGCAATAGCAATGGAATATTATTGAATCTTCTTGCTTAGAAACACTTATATTTTCTGTATCTGTAAATGTTCCACCATCAGGAATGATCTTCTAATAGCTTTTCTTAAAAGCTGATTAACATAAAAATTGGAAACACTTTGTAATGATAGATTTAAGTTTCTATTAACAGATAACTCTTCTTGCCATTACTAAATATCTATCAAGAAACACAGCAAGATGCTCATGGCTGCAGCTAAATAGAAGTTGAACCCACCACCCTCTCTTGGTCTATGGCAAATATGGACTTTGCATCTCTATTCAGGTTCAATAGCTTCAAGGTCAAGATTCTGAACTTTCTTTCTAATGCACTTGGCAGAAGTTTTTTGTTCATGCCCATCCCACTAGGACTTTATAGTTCCAAAAGATCACCCTTTCTCTATTTGGCTTGGTACTCCTAATACTGTAATCTAACGGCATTGAATTCAATTCAGAAGGCATTGTTTGGTTATTTTCTGTTATTGTTAATCATCATCATCATCATCTGCTCAGAAAATCTGGAGGCAGAGGACAGCTGCAGGTGAAACAGAAAAGCATGTTTTGGCTGATTATACCAAAGACAGGCAAGAGCACCTTTGATGGAGGTAGACAATAGAAAACTGCTCAAAATGCAGCAAACAAAGATTGAATATTGGGAAAATATAGTGCAAGCCCGAACAGACAACTGGCACAATAAAGCACTGTGTGGACAATTCTTGAAGAAAACCAAAGGGAAAGTAGACCAAGGAAAGACTTGGCTGTGGCTTACAAATGGAACACTGAAGGAAAAAAAGAAGGTCTGATTTTTAGCCACACAAGAACAGGCTATTGGGACCAATGCTATAAAAGCCAAAATTGAAAAATCAGCTGTAGACATCCAAGTGCCGATTATGCAAAGAAGCTTAAGAACCTATAGATCATGTATTCAGCGCTGCAAAAAGACTGTGTAGACTGATTACAAACAGAGACACAACCTAGTCACCAAAACGATCCACTGGAATCTGTGCCACAATTATCATCTGCCCAGCAACAGGGATCGTAGACCTGAAAAAGTGGTTGAAAAAAACAAGCCAAAATATTGTGGAACTTCAGAATACAAACTGACAAAGTTTTTGGAACATAACACCCTAGATATCACTATTATAGAAAAAAAGAGGATGTGGCTCATTGATGTCGCAATACCAGGAGATAGTAGGATCGATGTTAAACAAACAGAAAACATTACAAAATGCAAGGACTTAAAGATGGAAGTTCAAAGACTCTGACTCCTGCAGTGGTGGTCCAGTTGTGATCGGTACACTGGGTGCCATTCCAAAAGACCTTGGAAGGCACTTAAAACAGCTCAACATTGGCAAGGTTACCATCTGTCAATTCCAAAAGGCCACCCTGCTGGGCTCTGCACGCAATATCCCCCTGCACATAATGTCATTTTAGGATTTTGGGAAGATCTTGATGTGTTATGAAATATCAAAGCCAACATGTTTGATGTTGTATCATATTGTTAAGTTTCAGTCAACGACAACAACAACAAAACACAAGAGGGAAGTTAATGTCACTTCTTCTACTGAGACCTTTGTTATAAAATGGGATATAAAACGAAGAAAGAATAGGTATCGTGATGCTTCCACTTCTGGCTTGTTAGATTTAAAGCTGCTTTAGGACACTTGTCTTTAAGGAAGAACCCCACCCAATTCCAATATATCTCCATAGTGAGTACGACATTATCTTGTACATTGGCCTTGAGCTCAATTTCTATTGGATCAAATTTGGATGCCACAGTAAATGATTATGGTATTAATGTTGAGATAATGTTACATACACCTCAAATACAAATTCTTATTGAATAGCCAAGCAAGCTCACTGGGTCACATTTGCACATTGTCATGAGGATAACTGCCACCCCTGGTGGAGCTCTATATTCCTTTCCCCTAACTAGCTACAAGACCCCACTGACACCCTGAGGTGGGGGACAGGGTGCCCTGATGAGATTTCTCTCACTCATGATGCTTCGTCTCACCAATCTGAAGTGCAGTGATGTGTAACTATGTGATCACAGTCATTTTCTCCCAGCCTAACAGCCTATTATCCTGTCTGCAGGATAATAGAAGAGCAAATAGATCTGTGTTTGTTCCATTGAGCTCCTTGGAGGAAAATCAAAATATAAATGCAAAAATATAAAATTAATGTTATGTGTTAATCATGTCAACTGAACTCAAGGTTCAGGTTGCTTCATTTAACCAAACAGCAGTTGCTTTCATCAACAATTTTTCATGAGTGAAAGAGTTAAATTCTACAGCTGGTGCGTAAGTAGAAAGTTGGCAGCACCCTCTCCCGAAAGGGAAGAATTCCCTTTCTTCTTTTAGTCCAGTTACTTTGTTCCTTTGCATTGGATTCGATTCATGGCTGACACCTGGTTGACTCAATAGGCACCTCCATGTAGTCTCCTTGACAGACAGAAGGTGCCATTGCCTATTTCTAGGGCAAATTTGGGAATCAAACTGGTAACCCACTGCTTTCCTGGCAGTTTGCTCTACCACTGAGGTAGAGCCATTCCCAAGTGAAGTTATTAATGTGTGCCTAATTCACTATGTTCATTGAGGACAGTTTTTACATGTATTTGTGCAGCTCTGTAGCCTTTTAGTGTCTTACCACGTCTTTAATTCTACCTGTTTAACCCACTTCTTTTTTTGCCGTATTGCCCTCTGCTATGATCAGCGGCAGCCACAACTGGCTTCAGGAGGCTCTCTGCGCAGGCGCGTGGCCCTGGCTAAAGCACACCTCCTGGCCATTTGGGAGGCGCACAGGACGCATGCGTGAAGGCAACTGGAACCCCGCAGCCAGAATTGGCCTGGCTGTGGTAAAGTAAGGAGGGATTCACTCGTGCTCTCCCCAGGGTGGGCTAGGGGGGTGTTAGGGGAAGCACCCCCTTGCTCCAGAAGCGGCGATCCATGTCTTCTGAGGTGAGGGGGAGCCCCGAGATAGGAGTCCCCCAGGTCACCATGCTCAGCTCCAGTAGAGCCAATCATAGTGGGCCGGGGGAGGGCCCAGTTAGGGATCCCTTTTGCTGTGCGGATGAATCAGTTTCGGATGTGTGTGTCTTAACAGCGAAAACACACATTAAGACTACCTTTTATGCGGTCTTCCAGTAATCTGGATTAAGGGCCACTTAGCACCCATCAGCAACACATCTTGTGGGAGTCAATGCGGAAGCGGACTCCCCGATGTGTTTCTAATGGGTGCTGCAGTGCGGATGTGGTTTCCGTGAGTGTTTAAAATGTGTTCTTAATGGGTGTTAAGTGGTCAGTGCGGAAACACCCAAAGTTTTAATCCAGCTTCAGTCCACACCTCAGAGTGAGAGCACCCAACTGAAAGTGGATTTTCTGAGTTAGACAATACTGAAAGGAAATAGACTGAGAGAGAGAGAATCACTGCAGCAATATTCTTCATCATTATAGACTGCAAAGGAGATTTCTCTTTCTCATCTCAGAGGGAGGAAATATAGCAAACTGTCCTGGCCCTGGAAGATGTCTAGTTGCATCACCAGTTTCCTGTGTTTTCTTGTTATAAACTGAAAAAGGCTTTCATACTTGGGCTCAACAAGAAGAAATCTAGCAAGC
The DNA here is from genome assembly GCA_023333525.1 of Aspidoscelis tigris stejnegeri. Taxonomy (NCBI): domain Eukaryota; kingdom Metazoa; phylum Chordata; class Lepidosauria; order Squamata; family Teiidae; genus Aspidoscelis; species Aspidoscelis tigris. Next base: position 246,007,062 of record JALMGA010000001.1, on the reverse strand, counting down.
TGGCATTCAGCAGATATTTCACTGTTTTTTCTTGCTGAATGCTGAGAAAGTGGGTCTATGGCTGTGTCAATTAAACAAAATGAGAGCATCAAATATTAAGTGAAAATGCCAACATAGACAATATAAAGGATAGTCAGATGCAAAGCATGTAACTCCTGCTACTTTAATAGCTGTGGACCAATTTAATACGCAAACTGTAGTAGTGATGGGATATATATATCCCATCACTACTACAGTTTGCGTATTAAAATCCTTACTTTTTAAACCTATGAGGGGTTTTTTTTTCCTATAGGTTCTTTTCACCTTTCCCCCCTAAAATTTATTTCTTCTTGTCTGTAAATTTGTGCAGAAGTTTTTTAATTTCAAATGCATTCATCATGTATACATGCACAATCTTTACTGGATGCCTATATATACAAATCAATATGTACGCATGACGTATATATTTGAATTGCTTCTAAACTTGCAGAAATGTGTTCATCTAAATGTACGTGGATCTGTTATTTATTTATTTATTTATTTATTTATTTATTTATTTATTTATTTATTTATTTATTTATTTATTTATTTATTTATTTATTTATTTATTTATTTACATTTCTATCCCACCCCATACCCGAAGGTCTCTGGGCGGGTAACAACGGATCAAACAACATATTTAAAAACTCTATGAAGCTGATGGGTAGGAGAACAAGGTCTGACAGGCCTTCACCCAGAGGGTCATCGGCTTATGGAATGTGCTGTCGGATGAGGTGGCGACAGCTACCAGTCTGGATGGCTTTAAGGTAGGGTTAGACAAATTTATGGATGACAGATGTATCAATGGCTACTAGAACGAATGCCTAGGTGCATCCTTCAGGCTGAGGGGGGGGGGGAGGAACTGGGGCGCTTCTGCTGGGACTCAAGAGCAGGAGAAGGTTTGTCCTTGTCTCTGCTTGAGATGCCCGTGAGCATTTGGTGGGCCACTGTGTGCGACAGGATGCTGGACTAGATGGGCTGTGGGCTGATCCAGCAAGGCTTCTCTTATGTTCTTATGTTCTTATGTATTAAGAACAAAATGCATATTAAAACATATTAAAAACACAATTAAAAATACAATACAAATTAAAACAAGGTACTTGGTTAAAAATTCTGATATAAGCCGTGCACTCCATAGTGTCTTCATAAGAACTATAACTGGGAGGAGAATTTATCTCCTCAGCCAAAGACCAAGGCAAAAAGGTATGTTTTTACAGCCTTCCTAAATGATAACAAGGAAGGGGCATGGCACACCTCACGGGGGAGACCATTCCACAGTCTGGAAAAAAAGATAACACATCCCATAAAATGGAACTGAGTATGAACAGAATATCATGGTAAATAGAATTCTGATCATCGAAGACATCCAAAAATCCTCTCAAAACTAACCAAGTCTTGTATTTTTCTCCTCTTCCTAGCTATATCAGCTGAAATTCCCTGTTCAGCACAACTATTAAAGATGCAGGAGCCCTTCCTTCAATCTGACCAGTCTAATTATGAGCAAACCATGTTTGATTGTACTTTTCCAGTATTGGGAAACAGGCAGATCTCTCAGGTAAAGAAACAATGCTAGTACACAAACACTGGTCTATTTTTATCTATCACTTGTTGCAATCTGGTCTTTGTTTTCTTTTTGTTAAAGCTTTGGTTGTTCAAACAATGGCTATATCTGGTTTTGCAACATCTCTCACCTGCATTTCATTTTTCTTTGTCCACACTTTTGTTAATGGTCAGGCCTCACTGGAGCCAGGATCAAAAGAGGTTTTCCCCAGATAGGGAAGTTCTGACTTCAAAGTGTTTTCTTCTGCCTCTTTGCATGGAGGGGGTTGCTCCTAGTTTGGAGTACTTTCTCTTGTGTAGGAGGAAGAGGGCTGCCATCTGTTTGGGTAAAGCATCCCAGTCTGTGCTAACTTCAAGGCTGGGGAAAACAAAGATTCCCTGGCATTAAAGTTTCCATGTGGGCAGATTTTGCTAAGCTCCAGGTATTTATTTTATTTCCTTTATTTAACAATTTATATCATACCCTTTACCAAAGGGTTTCAGGATGAGTTACAATGCTAAAAAGATAATATATAAAGTATTCTGCAAACAGATTTAAAATATAATCCTGTCCATCAGGACCAATAGCCCTGAGGATGCCTGGGTGAGCATTCCGACTGCTCCACTCTAAAAAGGTGGTCTGAGGGCAAAGACTGAAATCTGAATTCGAATTGAATGTTTTGATACATTTGTATAAAGCTTTGTTACATTCATGAACCTGGGGAGGTAGGAAAGTGGCTGTTGCAGTCACATCTGCAGTGGATCCAGAATGGATTAAAGCAGATTCAGAGTGGGTTCAAAGTGGAATGAGAGCAGATTTGACGTGTTCACAGTGGATTTGTAGCAGGGATTTGAATCAGATTCGTACTGAGCATTCGTATCAAATTTGAATCCTACCACATTCGAAGGGGATTGCATTTTTTTCAATACAAATCAAATACGAAAAAAAATCTGTGCACATCCCTCACTCCCTCCTTCCTTTTGAAAATTTACCTGTTGTTTAGTGGCTTCAGCTATCCCACACCAACCCAACAAACTTGATTTTTGCAGAGAAAATTTCTCTCTGATACTCTGCTATTGCTTTGATGTACTACTATATATTGTAAAATGCCAAAATGCTGAGAACTAAGTAGCAATTAGAAAGAGAATTAGTGCCAGAGGAATAGAATGGGAAAGGGGTCTAGTTATGATGGTGGCTAACACTTTGAATCAAACAACAAAATGGAAGATTCCAGGAACAGACATTTTCTATGATTCGCCTACTCAAGCAAATACAATTGTTAGCTTAGGTTCATGACACCAGTAAAGAGTGAGAACTAAGTATGGAGAGCAATTTTATTTGGTTCGTATTTTTAAGCGAACTGACATAATTCTCACCTTTCAGATAAATGTACAGTTCAGAACATAATTATCATTTGGATTTCTCACTTTCCTTTTTTGTGATGCAACTCTCAACTGAAAAAGTATTAAAATGTGCATTCTAGGATAGGAGACATTTACAAATAGGTTCTTGGAGATCAAACAGATAATATGCTTGTTGAAAAATAAATATTTGAATTAATTTCAATAACCATATGTATGCAAAACTATAAAGAACTGACAATAATTGATCCCTTCTAAAATATGTTGCTTCTCAGAATGACCCTCAAAGTCGTTGCTTACAATATAAGGCCATTGCGCATTGAATTGTGGCTTCTTTATGCTAATCCCAGCAATAGCTAGTGAGAAACACATTTAGAAACCTGTTTTTGTTTAGGTGAGAAAGAGCAAAGTAGATCTTCCCAAACAAATAATTTGAATCTCTGATTCACTCCAGAGCAAAGCACTCCAAGATTCAATTGCACCCAGTGTCATTAGTGGGCAATCACTATGAAAAAGGAAAAACTTAAAGAGTTGCACGAACAAAGGAACAGATGGGCTTCAGATTTAACAAGAAAGCTTCCTTGGGATCTTGAAGTATCTTATTTTGCAATGCTTATACTAATTAATTTCTCCAAGGATGTACTAATGAAGATCTTGGCCAAAAAGATACTGGGTGATCTTGACATAATAAATGGCTTCTTTCAAGCGTCAGCTTGAGTTCTACTTCTTCTGTTGCTCTTCCTATTCTCATGTGACAATATTTGCCATCTCATAGACAATTGTGCTGCAGGCAGAAGCAACAGAGGATTGCCTGTGTCGAGCAGAAGAGATCATTGTGGTGATTGAGAATGGACCCCTCTGGTGTCAGTGTCTTTTCTAAATTTGAACTAATGAATAACTCATTGGTTATTTGAAGGGCAGCTGGTGGTGAAATGTGAAACAAGCTTTCAGAAAGTATGTTGCAAAAAGAAGTGTTTATGCAATAGGGCCATCAAACTGTGGATCACTGATATGCACATCTCTTTAACCTGGTTTTTAATTAAAAAGGAAGCCCTCCTTCCCCTCTCATGTTCTAGTCAAAGCATCCAAGTTAACTCTGCATTTGAGCAACTTTAAGACAACACCAGCTTCAATTAACACTGTTATCTCTACAGCAAAGGAAGTGTGTAAAACATGCAGGCAGGCTCAGGCTGGTATTACAGAGTATCAGTGATGATAGCACAGTGGCCATAACCTCAGAAGACTTGGCTGTATGATATTGGGATTTACCATACCAATTAGACTTTTTTTACTAACTTTTTATGTACTCGAGAGGGAAGTCAAAATGAATAAATAATTCAACCCACTGTTAACAGGCATGGAGCCTTTCTGCACTTAGCCTTATTCTGGATTGTATGCCAGAATAGGGGTTTGCTGTCCACGTAATGATGTAGGCTATGGCAGTCACCAATCAAGGCCTACCACAGCCTGCATTAGCATGTAGAAAATAGACCCCTATCCCAAGATATATTCCAGAATAAGGCCAGGTGCAGAAAGGGCCATAGTGAAAGCTTGAAAGGGGTCTGTAATACCTACAGATGTTTATTATTGGTCTAGACCTTGAAGGCCTGCTCTGCACTTTTGAAGTAATGGCTTCGTGAAGATAGGGCAACATTTACTACTCAGTAAGACTGCATCCAGACATTGCTTACTTATTCCACTCTATTTGGAGATTCCAGAATATCCAAATGTAGTGGGGAAAGTTCCTTATATTTGGATGTAGCCTAAATCCCAATGCCATATCAGATAATTCTGTTCTACTGAGGCTAATTGGCAGAAAACAAAAGCACAGGGTTATAGATCACGTATTTCAGAATCTGGTTGGGGTAGTGCCCATCTCTACCGCAACATCACTGGCAACATACTGCACTATGAATGGCTGAGCTGGATCAGCAGTGAGGTCTGGGGACCTGAGAGCTTCGACAAGGTGAGAGGTGTTTGTATGTCATGTATTCTGACCCCACGGAGGCTTGCATGAAAGTCCCACAAATCACAGCTCTGAGCTCTAATCCTTTTGTCATGTAATGGTGCTACATTCATCCTGTCTGGGTGAAGCTGATGTTTGGGAACCATGGGAAAGTTTGGAGGAGTCATTAGTTGTAATCTCTTTTGCTGTAAAAACTGAATTCTAATCTTTTGCTTTCAGCATACAGGGAATCAGAAATGTAGATAAAGATACGTTCCAGGATCATGGTAATTCCAAAACAGCCTGCATAAACATTTTAAGTAGTTCTTTCCTTCAGGTATGTGGTAAAATAGCTGTGTTATACCACCACACACAAACACGCACACACAAAAAAAAAATTGAAGAAAAAGGAGGAAATACTAAACTCAAGACTCAAATTCTTTTAAAATTGTTTCATCAGTTGGTGATCTTTTTTTATCATCAGAATTATGTTTAACTCCTTCCATGTTTGTTTTCTACACTTTTTGGATTCTGCTTTATGCAACATAAAAACATTAATGGCTGAAATTGTTGAACCATAAACTGGTTGTCTGGGTCTGGGAAGGACCTCAATAATTGGGAATTTTTATCCTAACCAACAGCAAGAGGAAGTCTGAGCAGAAGGACTGAATGCTTTGCATATAACATTAGTCCCATCCAGACCGGGGGAATATAGCATCATTAGAACACCACTGTGCTGGGTTGCCTCACATATCCAAAGCAACTTCACCAAAGCCCTGCTTCCCCCGCCCCCTCAAAAATGTGCTAAAAACAATTGCTGAAAACCCCAGAGCTGGTTGTGGGGTTTCCAACAATAGCACATTTACTTACCTGCTGGGCAGAACTGCTTTGAGTGCTTCATTCACTGTGCATGCATGGAGACCGAAACATGTCCACACATGCACAGAGGTGACAATGGGCACATCCAAGTATTCCAAATGCCTAAATGTCTAGATTCGTGCGGCCTGTTAAAATATTCAAAGATAGTGTCAGTCTAGTTAGAAGGTGGTAATTGTGCAGAGGGGATTTCCTGCATAATTTCATCCTAGCAGGATTTCTGACCGTTGTCTGGATCTTGGAGAGTATTTGTCATGCCTTGTGTCATCTCTGGCTCCTTGGATGCTAAGGGTGCTGTCCCTGCCAGCCAAAACAAGGGAGATGCACCTCAAGAACCAGCCTTAATAACAGGGTATGTCCCCTCAGATGTGGAGTCCACGGACTCAGATGCTGGGCAATGCCCAGAGCCAAGTTCTCCCCAGAGAGAATGAGAACGCCTGTGGCGCTCAGCCCATCTCCATGCCAAACAGCTTCACCGTTGGGGGAGGACAGCCTGAGCCTAACATAAGGAAATCACACACATCAACCTCTCTTGCAAACAAAGGATCTTCTTGGCAACTCCCAACTTGTGTAACCTCTGGACTCCTGACTCTGACGGACTCCTGACTGATGACGAATCTCTGGTACCCTGACTCCTGGCCCATCTGACTATGCATAACTCTATATCCTGCTGATTTTTGAAACTGACTTGGTTCCACTAGCCGTGTGTGTGTGTGTGTGTGTGTGCTTGCTGCTGCTGCTCCCTGCTCCAGACATGACAGTATTGGCACGTGAGAATGCCAAGGACTATCCTCCCTACTATTCTGGTAGTGGTATTCTTCATGCAGAAGAAATGTCCTCTGTGCAGTAGGACATTTGGCTCTCTACTCTATAATCTTTGACAAACTACAGCAGCAGAGTTACTGATAGCAGTGTTGCTCCCAGTACCATATAATGTGGAAGATGTTTTTTTTAATACCAGAGCTTGAAAAAAACACTTGCCCTAAATAAGAAAAGTGTGTATAGATCATGATCTTTAAAGCTTCCTGACATGAAAACCTCGCCTCATTCGTGCTAATACTGCTCCTGAGACACTGCAAGTGATTTGGTTTGCCCATTCCTGTCATAGGGGATGAAAGAATTAAGGTGGAAGTGGGCAGTTGGCCTCCTTCCCAGCCAAGCTCTGCTTCTTGTGTGCTAAAACATAGGAAGTTTGGACACTTTTTAAGTACCTCAGTAATAGCAATAGTGCATTAATTTCTCAGGGTATTGTCACCTCAGGGCAAATGATAAGTTGACATCCAGAAAGGTTGCACCTGCATGAATGAAGAACAATAAATAATCAAATCCCTGAAGACATCAATACCATTCACTTAGGCCATGACTTTCTGTGCTTTTTTCAGTTTAAACAATCCACAATCTGCAGTCTGAAATTCCTCCAAATACGAATGCATTTTAAACACAAAAGCAAGAAACTGGAGCCATGTCCTCCATCACATCTGTTGAGCCTCTTGGTATCTGTACTATTTGTCCAAAGTCAGCCTTATCCTCTGCACACTCTCTCTGCAACAAATTACTGTATGATCCGCAAGATAATCCCTTCGTAATCTGGCCTTGAATCTGGCCTTGGGAGCTTCATGAATTAAACTGAGATAAAGTCAAATGAGCATTTGGACATCTTTCTGATGGGCTGCAGTTACACAGAGGTGCTAAATTTTTTTTTACTTACATGCGGTTTCCCTCAGTGCTACACCATTTCCAGCACCCTGAAGCCGTGGCGCTGGTCACACCTTAATTTAAGACAATCTCAGGCCATCCTCAAGTAGCTTTACTTACATTATTTTTATTCAGTTCATTTTCCAAGCTGCCCTACCCCTGTTAGATTGTTCTAACAAGAGTCCTCTGTTCCAGAAGACTCAGCCTGTGCTGGCATTCCATGCCATCTTCGCTTCCTCAATGTGACTGGGGGTATGGGCTAAAGGAGGCTGAACTATGCTGTGGTGGGTGGAGGCCAGTCTTTTCTTTAGGCCAATGTCTAGGGGAGGCAGCATGTGTGGAGTTCGTGAGGCACCTCCCCTTCTCTCTTCAGTGTATGATTTCTCTATCTAGCATTTTTGCATACATTTATTATTATTATTATTAAAATTAATTGCACGGAGAAGAAAAGCACATTAAAAAGGAAGGGGGGCGTGGAGGTGGGGAAGCAAGCTTTCAAAAGGACCACAAAAACAAACACCTCCCCTGAGTGACAGAACTGCGTCCAATAAGAGAGGAGGTAGATTTGATGCAGCAAAAGGGGTGATAAGCCAAGAGCTCAATGGAGGAGGCTCAGGTCAATCATGGAGAAAGGTATGAGTGGATGCATAATCCGCAGTTTGGATTATGAACCAGGATGCCCTGTTTCATGTAGGTGTGAACAGGGTCTGTCTCTATCACTCAGACTGCTTTTTTTTCGGGGCAGCGGTGGCAGGGAGATGCTTAGATACAAGCCAGGAGAGGAAGTCTGGGTTAGGTGGTGAGTGTTGGTGGTGAGTAAATGGAGGTGAAAACTCTCTGCCAGGCAGCTTTTAGGAGGAGGCAAAGTGATCTATGTTGATTTCCTCTCGGGAACAACTATCACTGTAGAATGGACTGAAATCCAACCAGCTGTCATTTCTCAGTCCTAACAAAGTATAGATGCCAAGCATTCATCTAGTATATTTCTCTTTCACACCACTGTTAAATGACAGTTTGCTTGGAATCCTTCAGGAGTTCCTTTTCAGACAGTCTTTTTCAGGAGGAAAAGTGGAGTCTGTTATCAACAGTCTGGGCACCAGAAGGGGCTGCACCACTTTGCTTATCTATAAACTACACATGAGGGTTTTAATTGGAGTCAGTAGGGGTGAAAATATTCCATATAGGATAAAAAGTAAGTATTGCATTTATGTCAGTGGGGAATGGCAGCACATAAAAATGTGTCCTGTGGCTATGCAATATAACTGTAAAAAGCGGATGTTCCGTCACATTGAATAACTAAATGTGCAGACATAGAGAACTATATTGTCTCCGACAGAGCTCATGCAGCTGGTGGTGTCAAGAAACAAAAAAGGCCACCAACTGTCAGACGTATCCTCAGGATTAATGGTCCTTGTTCATTTTGATTTACATGATGGATTGTAATAACTTGAGACTAGGAAGACTAATGGAGATATGTCTCAGTATGGTCATATATTCCATCTCTCAAATCTCATACACGAATATATCCCAGAATAGGGACCCGTTATTTGCATGCTAGTACATACTATGTCAGACCCCTCCCAGGGCAAAGCGGTGCACTCTGGGGCAAAGAACCCCAATAATATCTATAAACTGATAGAGGCTGAGCGTTCTGTGATGGACCAGGAAAGGAATCTTGGGGTTCTGGTGGACAGCTCAATGAAGGTGTCAATCCAGTGAACAACAGTAGTGAAAATTACAAATTCAGTGCTAGGGACAATTAGCAACAGAAAACAAATCAGAAAGTGTCATTGTGCTTGTCTGTAAGTCTGTTGTGAATTCACATACAGAAGACATGACTCAACCGTTGGTGCTTCTTCAGGTCCTGGCTGATATCCCCAGCCAAGAATTTGACTTTGTGCATAGTGAAAATGGCATGCCCATTCTGGCAAGTGTTTACTGCCAGCTCCACTTGGGGCTTAGATTGTTCATTTATATATCCTGTCTTTATTTCAAGAATTTCAGGTAGTTCTTCAGTCCTAATTGAAGCTGGCCTCTGAATATTCCTATGAGGCAAGTGAGAGATAGGCTTGTCCAAGACCCCAGTGCTGCTTCTCAGAGTTTGGGGTAAGCAGGAGTGGACTGACCTCATGCAGATGGCCACTAACACATTCTACACTACTTACTATGTCCCTGGCCTGGAATGCTTTTTAGGGGCCAGGAGAAATCTTCTTAACCTGCACCTATAAAGTTTGTGGATTTTGCTCCTAGTTCTTCTCCAGTGTTCAGATCAGTAAAACACATTGGCTCATGACCAGGGCTGCTCAATATTTAGACCGTCATAAGAAAATAAAAGACAAGCACAATTGAAATATTTGAGATTAAGTGAATTAGTGATGGAATTAATATCAAAGTGGCATAAAACCCCAGCACAATTATCCTACACAATTCCTAATTTTTCATCAAGATGCTGGAGAGGATGTGGAATAAAAGGAACAACCTTTCATATGTGGTGAATGTGTCCAAAAATCTTACCTTTTTGGGATATGATAAAGAAATAAAGAAAATAATGGATATAGAGGTAAAAAAAAATCCAGAGATTGCATTATTACAGCTGTATAAGGGCCAAAGCATACATGAAAGTAAGAGGTATATGTTAGATCAATTGTTTATGGTGGCATTATCAACTATAGCTGCATCTTGGAAAAATATTGATAAGTGTACAATCAATACATTGTATTATTATATATCTGAGCAGTTTAAATATGATATGAGGATTTGGGGAGGGAATGTTAAAACCTTTGTTGAAGATAGTTGGAAAGACTTATATAGCTATATTGCTAAACCAGAAGGAAATAATAACTTGAAGGAAATAATAAATAAGTTTCTTACAAGTCTGAGGTAAATGATATTTGATGTATATAGTAAGTGTAAGGTTTTTTTTTTAGTATTCATTTGTTTATTTTGTTTGTATCTTGTATTGTTTTGGAATGTTTGTATTTGTATATGTATATTTGGAAATAATAATAAAAAATCTTTAGACCTTCATATGTTCCTGAACTCCAGTTCCCTTTTTTTTTTTTTTGCCACTGGCCATGAGTTGGGAAAATGTAGTTCAGGAGCATCTGAAGGCCATAGCTTAAGTATGCATAGTTTAGAAATTGGTGCCAATCACATCTTCATTTCCAAGATCATTAACAGCATCTGGAGAATAGCATATTTAGCATAGCATATATTCTGGATCATAAGCATAAAGACTTTTTACAGGGGAGGAGGTATCTGAGCTGTATGTTCATTTCTTTATCAATCACTGTGATGATACAAACAAGCTCAGCTAGTTCTAAGCTCAGAGACCAAAACACAATATCTCATTTGCTCCTCTTTTCAACTGCCCAATAATATAGGATGGTTCAGCACTGCTTACTGGAGAGAACATTGGAAAGAGATGTTGTGGTCCTTCACATCTTTCCTCTCATGTTTACCTGACAGTAGAATAGGGCTATGACAGTTGATCCAGGGGCACTCAAGGACTTTCATGGTTGTTAAGAATCTGAACCCATTCTTTGTTGTCCCTATGGTACATGACTCAAAAGTTATGGTTTTAAGAAATAACTGCTCAGTGAGTTAATAGTGGAACTAACAAACTTAGGAAACCAGATAAACTTTAAATACTGCACAATGAAAAGTCTTTAGGTTGCTGGTTAGATTTAGGAATGTACTCTTGTTTCTGAATCAGTATTGCTGTATTTGCTGAAGTGTCACTCATGGGGAAGAACAAAAGCAAATTGACAGAATTCATACTTTGCCTTCAGAAACTCCTCCAGATCTAACATTTCCCTAGCCTGGTAGGGGAGGCAAAGTTCCCTGTCTGAAATCTTGGGAAATTACTGCAAATTAATGTAGAGCAGAGCAAGTTGACCTATGACTCTTCAGTTGTTGAACCATAACTCCCATCATCCCTTGCTGTCAGCTGTTCTGGTCAGACAGAAATTGATGTCAACAATACTCTGCTGAAAATCAAACCACAGTCCTGGGAAATCAAAAGAAGGTTTTCAATTACATCCTTGCCTCTCCCTTACTGTTCTGTAGGTCAATATTGATAAGACCCATGGTCACTCCTTGACAACATGGATCAGATAAAAGTACCTAAAACGTTATTACTATGACAAATGAGACCGAGGCTCAATATATATGGAGACACATAGGACATTCATCCTTGAAAAGAAGTAGGTGTTCCCATAAACATACGAGACACTACAGTGTCACACTAGGTGCACCTTGAGCCAGCTTAAGACAGACATATTAGGGACTGAATTCACTTGCCATTGGTGGAGCTGAGAGGAACAACCCACTATAAGTGTCCAGTTACACATAGGAGTTTTTTCCACTAGCACTAAGTACCCATTAAGTACCCATTAGGGACCCATTAGGCTCAGAGCAGGAAGACTTTGGGTGCTTCTGTGCTGGCTTCCAAGAAATGGATGAAAGAAAATGCATTTCCCGGCAATCTGTCCTCCTGAGGATCCGTCCAAAATAGGGACGGATCCAAGGAGGCCTCCCACGTCTGGACACATGGGTGTTACCAGTTCTGCGCCAGTAATAAACTGTAAGCAAATGTGGATAATCTGGATTATTTTAAAACCCAGAAACACCAAATTTAACTTCTTTAGGGGAATAGGTAGCTTAGATCGTTTTACATAGGCGTTAACAACGAGGAATACCAGAAAACAGAGACAAGACCCATTTCAGACCCAAAAGCCAATGTTTCTTGTTAAACCAGTGCAAAGAATTTATTAGAAAATACAGAAAAGAAGTTAAAATGAAATATAAAGTCATACCAGAAACATATTTCATTAGACATTTAAGCAAAACAAGGATGAGCATGCAAGGACGTTAAACATGGCTAAATAACTAACAGCTTATATCAGAATAATTTTATGCATTAAATTGGTAATTTCAATTTTGGGGGAGAAATGTGCCCAAGCCAGCAAGGAGGTAGAAAAATCACCCCTAACACTAAAGATATTCCCTAACCAAAATTAAACAATATAGGAAAACCATAAGAAATAGGGGGAAGTAAGGAGGAATGGAATCTGCTCTCACCACTGTGCCTTAGTACACCCAAAACTGTAGATGGGAGCTTTCAGCCGATCTGTGCCTCTTCAGGAACAAAAATAGAAAATAAAATAAAAATAAAAATGATCCCTTTTATTAATCCGGTCTCCAAAAATGAGTAAAATATCTCACAATTAAAAATAAAAGCCAGGTAAAATGGACTTCTGCAAGTGTTCTGACCAAGCAAAACTCAAAACAACTTTCAAAATTTAAAATGCAGCTCTCTGTGTAGCAGAAGGGGAAAAAAAAAAGAAAGACAGCAAAGTGTCTGTGGTCTTTTCCTAGCTTTCCATGGAAGGAAAACTCCTTCGGTTAGATGAGGAGAGAACGACTCCTAGGGCCTTTCTGCACAGGCTCTAAAAACGGAATTAGAGCCAGATGCGGGAAGGATTAGGACGTGGCTTCCGCATAGGGAACCCAATTAGGGTCCCTTTGAAGACACCATGTCTGGACATTGGCACGCAAAGCCCGTTGTTTAAACCGGTTTTGCCGCCGAATCCTACCCAGATGTAAGACCTGAAAAAATCAGGTCTTACATCTGGCTTTTCCCCTTAAACCGTTTCAGAAGAGAACGCTTCCGAAGCGGTGGTGGAAAAGCAGGATTGCCGGCACATACCCAGTTGTTAAACAGGGAGAGCGCATGCTCCCTGTTTGACAGCTGGCCATGGCGCGGCCGGCTGCTGCCTTCCCTGGATTTCCCCTGGCAAGAGAAGGGGCCATGACCCCTTCTCATTGCCAGGGAAGCCAAAGCAGACCCCCCTGCCCCCACCCAGGGTTTCGCGAGCCAGATCGGGGCATTCCCCTTGCAAGAGAAAGGGCCATGGCCCCTTCTCTTTCCAGGGGAAGCTGTAGCTGCCACCCCGCACCCCACCTGTGGCTGCGTGGTTGCGTTTGGGGTGCTTACCTGGTTGCTGGTGGGGCGACTGTGAGAGCATCAGGGCCGGCGTCCATTGAGCCTAGGCGCGCCGCTGCCTACATTTCCCAGGAAGCCTCGCGAGGGTGGCTGGCGCCTTCCCATTTAGGGCCTGGCTACAGCTTTGTGATTGAGGACATTGCAGGCTTGGTCCTTTGTGATTGGCTAACTTGCATGGTTCTAAGCCAGTGCCACCTTCTCCACCAATCAACATGCTTAGTCCTTCCCCCTAACATGATAGGATTTCCCCCTTTCTCTCTTTAATCAAATCCTGGATCCTTGACCTAGGGGAAGGAGGGAGAGCCTCCAAGTGATATGGACTCCGGAACCCAAATTTATTAATATTAAAAATTAAATCTGAAGCAATGGAAAGCAGATAAGATGAAGACAAGATCTGGATAATAAGTTCAAAGAAAAAAGCAACAAAGTTACTTTGCTCCCTCCCCCATTTGTTTCTTCAGAAACAGAGAGACCTCAATGAACATATAGTCACCATCTTAAAAACTTGCATCCCTCCTGTGCTTTTGCAAAAACGTCTTTCCCCTGGCAAATGTAATCAGCACAGAAGAACATTTGTGCACCATTGCCTTAGGTGTTAGTTCAGCTTTTGCCACCCTCCCTATATTGTCATTCTCATTCCTAGTCAAGTGATGGCTGGTGATTTTCTTTGTTATTGTCAACTCTGCATGTCCATGGACACAGACACAGGTGCCTTATTCTGGTGTTGCCTTATTCCCTGCTTTTTAAGATGGTAGTAGGGAATTTAGAATGATAATCATTAAGTAGCATTTCTTATGAAAGTTGCTCCCCTGCCAAACATGCAGTGGAAAGACTCCCATGGGACATTGCACTGCAGCTACAGATTGTGGGGTGAAATTTCTTGTCTGCTGCTGCCACCATTAAAGGAACAGGAGAATTTGGAATTTAGTGCCAGAAGAGGTTGTAACAGCAACCAGCCTAGATGGCTTTAAGGAAGGGTTACACAAATTTATGGGTGACAGATGTATCAATGGCTACTAGAATGGATGCCTAAGTACATCTTTCAGGCTGGAGGGACATGAAGGATGCCTCTAAGGCCATTTTCTGGGTTTCAAGAGCAGGAGGTTTGCCCTTGACTCTGCTTGAGATGCCCTTGGGCAATTTGTGGGCCGTTGTGTTTGACAGGTTGCTGGATTAGATGGGCTGTGGCCTGATCTAGCAGGGCTTCTCTTATGCTCTTGGAAGGGTTCTAATGCCATAGTCCCCAACTGAATCTGTTGCCCCTGCCGAAAGACCTGTAGGAGCTATAACCAGAAGAGTGCAAGACTCATCATTGTAAAGAAGGGATTCCAAGTTTTATTAAAGTTTTAATGAAAGTTGTTTAATTGTGTTCATTTTATAATTTGGTTTTTACTGTGGTGACTTGCCCAGTAACCTTCAGGTATAAGGAGGGATAAAACTTTAAATAGATAAAGCTGCTTTCCAACCAGAGGAGCGGAATCCCTGCCATGGAGACAGGGGGTGTTTCCGCACTGGCCTCTAAAATGGATTTAGAGCCGCATTAAGGTAAGATTAAGGACTTTACCTTAGTGGCTTCCGCATCAGAGGCCAGATTAGAGCCCCTTTTGGGTGGCGCTTCGGCATTGCGGCGAGCAAGACTGGTTTCTAGAACTAGTCTTGCTGCGGAAATCCGGCCCTAATGTAAGGCCTAAAAAATCAGGTCTTACATCTGGCTTTCCCCCATTTCGGAAGCAAATCCGCCCCCCCCTAGCGTCAAAGCGATGGGCATCCCTGACAGATGAAGGCAAATTTCTGCCTTCGCCTGGCAGGGATCCCCGATTGCCAGAAAGGAGGAGAGGCAGGTGGCAGCTGCCTCCATTTCCCCCCTGCCACCTCCACCACCTCCGCCGCCTCCAGGGGCAGGGGATCACACAGCAGCAGAGTTACCTCCACCGCTGCTAGATTTCCCCTGGCCCTGGAGGTGGCGGTGGTGGCGCATTTCCAGCTGTCAGAGAGGGAAAGCCAGCCTTTCCCTCTTTGACAGCTGGGCCCTCCCCCCAGCCTCCCAGATTGGCTTGCTTGGAGCCAGGCATTAGGAGGCTGTGGGGTGCCTTCCCCGGGGCCCCTCTCACCCGAGAAGCAGCAATTGCTGCTTCTCAGGCAAGGGCCCCCCGTAGCCTAACCCCCCCTCCTCACCCAGGGTCGTGCACATGCGATCCGTGTCTTACCTTGTCCTTGCCGGGCCAATTCTGGCAGTGGGAGGCCTGATGTGCACTGCACGTGTGTGCACCATAGCCTCCCATTGGCCAGCCACCCTCAGGAGGGCGGCACTGCGATATAGCAGGGTTTGCACATACCCTGCTGCAGGATAAGTTCCAGGTAGGTTTTGGTTGGGGTCTGCATTCACAATAGTAAGGATAATTATATTGCCACCCTTTCCTCTTCCTTTGTTTGCTGCATGCTCATTTTTAGGCTTGCCATAGTCTGCACCAGCATGGAAATGGCAGGTCCCTATTTTGGGATATAATCTGGACTAAGGGCCAGTGTGCAAAGAACCAAAATACTGTATTTATGTTAAAACATGTTATAACGGTCATTTAGACTTATAACTAAGGTCAACAGAGCTGACAAGAATGAACTTGTTGGATAAAGGTGTTGGTCAGACCCCATTAGTTTGTCAGGTGTGTATGAAATCATCCCTGCCCTTTCCTCTTCTTCCAGGCATGGTGTAGGAGTGCCCAAGGAAGGATTTTGCTTTGCCTTTTCTCCTCATCACAGTTCAGTTCCCTTGCCAAGCCCTTGTCCTTTCAGCTTCAGTAGACGTGCATTTTTCACAATCTGTCTGTGTTGCTCCTGTACCCTAACAAATTGATTGGTGCATTTCTTGTGCCAAGGAAGCCCTACCTGCTGGCTCTGAAATGTCTGGATCCTGCCATGAGGAAGGTATTTCTAGCAGTACAGCCATTACTAATTGCACTGTAACAGAAAGCAAACATAAATTCATTATTCTGCATTCCTCTTTTTGCTTTCTGACATTTTTAAATGCACAGAGAAGGGGCAGAACAGGATCAGTATACCCTGGTTAGGAATGCTGTCTAAAAAGTCGTCTTACTGTAGAGACGGTATAACACTCCAAATTCCCTTGTGGCATCAAATGGAAGTGCACATCCTCTTATTTTATCAGTATAACTTTATGTTCTCATTCAGATTTATGAGGAAAAAATTCTCATTCTTGCTCAGGAAAAAACAGAGGTACGAAATGTGATCTTCCCTTTGAAATAGTACCAAAGGTACTCTTAAAAGCTTCCCTGATTCTTGTTTCATGGTATCTTGTCACAAGCTTTCTTTCTTCTAGTTTAGATGCTGTAATTAGGGACGTGCAGGAATATTTGTCACATTCAAAATTTGTACTAATTCATACTAATTCGGACATTCGTATTCAAATCAAGTGTTGGGATATTCAAAGATTGACATTTGAATTCAAATGGAATGTTTCAGTACATTTGTATGAAGCTTTGTTACGTTTGTGAACCTGGGGAGGTAGGAAAGGGGCTGCCCTAGTCATATCTGCAACGGATCCAGAGTGGATTCAAAGTGGATTAAGAGTGGGTTCAAAGTGGATTGAGAGCAGATTTGACAGAGCGGATTTGTAGGGGATACTTAGCAGATACGTAGGGGATTCGTAGTGGATACATAGGGGATTTGTAGGCAATTTGTAGTGGAGATCCAGATTAGATTTGTTTCAAACATTTGTATTGAATTCAAATCCGACCACATTTGAAGGGGATCTATTCAAATGAATACAATTTTTTTTTTGCATTTGATTGGATACAAATCAAATTAAAAAAAATGTGCACATCCCTAGCTGTAATGAAGGCTGACTATTAATATGGCTAGAGTGTCCTGATGTTAAGGGGCTGCTGGGCAAGGGAAGAGGTCTCTGAGAAATTCAGGTGAAGGTTGAGTGACGTTTTGAAAAGAGAGAGACAGAAAATGTAGGCAAAGAAGTGGTGTTGCAAGACCTCGAGTAGATACCTGGCCAGGCGTTATGAGATGACAGGGAAGAGAAGGGTGAAAGAAACACAGAGGGAGGCTTCCTCTATAATGCAAATAGAGGAGACAAATTATGCAAGAACAGTGATCCTGGCCTCCATGAATTTATCTAATCCTTTCTTAAACTTTCCAGGTTGGTTGCTGCCACTGTCTCTTCTCGTAGTAAACTCCATAGACTGTGGGTGAAAAAAATACTTCCACTTGTCAGTCATAACCCTCATGCCCATTAGCTTCATATAGCGCCTCCAGATTCTAGTTTTTACACATAGGGGCAGGTATACTGTTGTCTGATTGGGAGCTACTATCATGGCTCCATTTAGCTTTAGGCAGCCCATAAAGGGCACTGAACTTGCTTGGAGTAAGTGCAATTGAAGGAAGGAACCTATTTTAATTAATGTTCCTGTACTGCAGATATCCCTGTTGAAAAGTTATCCTTCATCTTTGGCTTGAGAGATCATTGGGGAATGATCATCCTATCGTTTCCTTTTCATGCCACAACCTTACGTACCCAGCTCTCTTCATACCTTACTTCTGGCTGTGTTCCTTTCAGAGATTATTTAAGGTCATGGATTTACTCTTCCTGCACCCTTGCCATTGCCTTCTAAGGTCAGATCTGCACTGTGACATGCAGTGTGCACCATGGGTGCCACTCCTGGCTGATCAGGACAGGGACGGCACATAGTAGTGTCGCAGCAGCAGCCATCCATAGAATGGTCAACTTATTCCAGTCTGCCTTCATAGCTTTGGCCTTGGAGTTGCAGGCCAGAGAAGTTTCTCAGTGGCCTCAGAAGCGGACCACCTTTCTGAGCCTGGCAAAATGTCACCAGGCTCTGGAATGGGCCTGGGCCGCTCTTGGCACTGCTGCTTGTCCAGATGACAGTGGCAGAAACAGAACAAGTCTGGGATAGAAGGGAAACCAATTTAAAATGGTCCTCTATTGAAATATTCCTAGGTACAGTTTCTGCACCTAGAACAGACCAGGTGTGCTGTCAGTATGTAGCATACACCTAGACCACTCGTTCTCTGTAGGGTGAACCAGAAAAACACTCGTACTGGCTGCCTCTTTGCTACTAAGTTCAATGCACTAATATTAATTTGTAAGGCCCTAAAAGGTTTGTGCCTCAAACATCTAAAGAAACACCTCCTCCAATATAGACTTGCCTCACAATTTAAGATCTGCCTGTGAGGCTTTCTTGGCAGTGCCACCTCCTTCAGTAGTTGGGGGGGGGATGTAGAAGGGCGTTCTCAGTTGTAGCTCCCAGTATGTTCCCAAGACTGGTAAAGATGTACAGTACTTCTTTACTCTGAGGGAAAAGTGTCCTCTCTCCATGAAGACGTTGTCATTGTTTTAGTCATGCTTTTTATGTGTGTGTGTGTGTGTGTTAAATATGATACTGTGATCTGTCCTGAGGCCTTTGGGTATAGTTTGAGAGATTAGCCATCTTTTGAGGCCATACAAACAGCCATTGCCTAGGTCAGCTCAGGGGGTGTTGTCAGCAGCACATTTTATGGCCTTTCACAGCTGTATGCCACAAACCACACCCCAGAACTCTGGGTACTTAGAGCAAGTGGTCATTGACTCATGACGTTCATGTGGCTGCCATGAGATGATATGGTGCAACAGGGCTACTCCAGGGCAGAAATTCCTCCTTGAGTTTAGGGCACCCTGTTCCTTTCCTCCAGTGCCTCTTCCTTGTCACCCTTAGAGCAACTGAGGTAGATGTCTGGATGTGACCTTTGTTGTTCCACAGAGGCTTTATTAAGATCAGTAATGAGTAGGACAAAGGTCTGCATTGAGAACGAGATACAGAAATTATTGCTGAACATCATATACTGATTCTGTATGATCAGCCAAATTTTAGCTTGCACATCTCTTGCCTATGGTGAGGTAAGCATGAAAAAGACACAAAGGACAGGAGGCCTATAGATGATCACTGGTGAGAATTTAGAGTTTACTTGGCTTAGCAGAGCTTGCTGTATACAGGGTTTGTTGTCCAATAAAAAAACTTCTAAAGATCTTCTGAGGGAGGGAGAAGTTGAGGGGTAATTAAATGGATGTATTTCTGATGTTCTGCCATAATGGTTCCTAAATAGAATTAAAGCAAAGCCAGCTGCCAACTTCATTTCTTCATAGCACTGTAAGATAACTTGGTTTCAGCGGGCTGCAGTTATTAACGATCAGTTCAGTAAATTTTATCAATTACTTTGCATCTCAGGAGTACACTTGGATGAATCTGATTTTGATCAAACCATGAATACTGCCACCTTTAATAAATTGTGATTTGACAGTAGGCAAACCAATATTGGTTTAGGAGATAGAAGAAAAGGCAATTCTGTAGTTGGCACCTGATAAAGAAAAAGTTCTTGGAACTGGTGCATTTTCAGCTAGTCTTTACTGTATGTACATTTCAGAAGCAGGCGGCACTGATCCTGGAAAAGGTCTTCCCTCAGCTTTTCCAGGAAAAAAAGAGAGAAAAATGCTGAGGCATTAAAACATTCACAATTAAGCATGGTACTTAAGATAGGCAAATGCAAGTGATAATTATGGAATCTTTCACCTTGTGTTTGCTAAATATAGAATGTATGCACAATCTCACCAACACAATTAGTCACTAGTCTTCATTATCTCATGCCAATTCTCACTAACACATGAAAGAGGGTCTTACAGCTGCCAACTTGCAGCTTTGGATTTTATCACCTATCTCTTTTTCTTTCTAGGTGTGGATTCAAAATCTCATTTTTAAAGATAAGCTCTCATCAACATTTTTGCCAAGTGTTCATGGGAATGGATTCTTGAACCCACAGGAAAAAGAAGAATCCACAAGTTCCCCAATGCTACTGCCTCTTTTTTTGTTATGCTTTTGCTTTAGGTATGGAAGCACATGCTGGATGACTTCGACCTACAGATATGACAAAAAATGTCAAGGGAAAAATCTTATTGGAATCTCTCCTCCCCACCACCCCTGCCACAAATGCTGCTTGGATGACCTGGGCGACTTAAGTTTCTCAGTTTAACTGAATTCACAGGGTATTTGTGAAGATGAAATGGAAAGAATGAGAATAATATTCACTACCTTGACCTCCTCAGGAGAAAGGTGCCATATAAATACAGTAAATATACTGGATGCAATACGCACAATTGCTGAACAAATAATCTTGTTACAAAAGGTATGGAGAAAGGTTTTGCAAGATGCTACACACTATGCGTAGCAAACAATGAGAGGACAGTGACAATTCCTGGAATTATTAGTATCATCAACACCATGGAAGTGGTATGGGATGGAGCGATCACTTACTCTAGCAGACCCTGGTCTTGGAGTTTTCACTTCTCTTGCTCATTTCACTTTTAATTTATTATTTCCTCTTGTAACAAGATGAATTGCTGAGAACCTGTGGATACTTCATCCAGTATATTTACTGTATTTATATTCCACCTTTCTTCTGAAGAGGTCAAGGTAGTGAATATTAGCATCACACTTCAAGAATAATTTCAAGAATGGGGAGGGCTATTTTACATTTCTCTCTCTCTCTGCTTGCACTGATTAGCTCTGCTTCCACTTTTAGCCACCAACACCTCAAAAGCCTCAGGAGTTTATTGCTGCTATTGAGAACCAGAAAATCTTGCTTCTTATAGCATTATTCCTATGTAAATTATTTTGCTTTGATATTAGCCTAAAAAGGAAGGCTAGCAAATGGCCGTGTTTATTCTAAAATATGAATATGGTCTGTCTTCTAAGGCAGGGGTCGGCAAACTTATTAGTCAAAAGAGCCAAATATCAACAATACAACAACTGAAATTTCTTTTGAGAGGCAAATTTTTAAAACTTAAACTATATAGGTAGGTACATTGTTATTAACTTAATTAGGGTGCTCCTAAGCTAGAAGAGGCACACTCAAGGGGCCAAAGAGCCGCAGTTTGCCCACCCCTGTTCTAAGGGATTGGGGTTAGCACTCAAGCAACAAGTGAAAGAATCTGTTTCCCTCTTCTCTCTTCTAGTACTATTTCTCCTTTTTGTGTTATGACATTTGGGCCTTTGCTATAAACCTTCTTCAGTTCACCTTCTGATTGCAATACTAACACTTTTTTCATTTCTATCCATTTTATGTGGAAGATGGAAAGTCCATGAATAAAATGAATAGAAATTAAAAGGTATGACCAGTCAGACCTGGATATAGAATGAAGCAGGCTTAAAGTGAAGGTGTGACTACAGCCTTGGACCGTAAATCTGTCGTTACCACACACGTGCAGATCAAGCGTAAAATGCTTGAAATGGTCAACTAGATACTGTAATCATGAATCCAGAGTTGCACTAACTGGAATACTGGATGAGGGAGGTAGAAGGAGCCTCCCTTCCGCATGCTGGTATATTCTAAGGGAGGCCCTTAGGCCCTTAGACCGCACCAGTGTGTAAAAGGGAGACTCCTAGTATGCGTGCTGGTCTGGTATATTGTCTAGTGCAGAATCACCTGTAGAATGTTTGCATTACAAATAGGTTTCTTCCTTTGATCCTTTTATTATGCTTCCTCCACATTACTGATTATCATAGTAATACAAAGTACGTTATTAAATCAACCACAGGCACTGGCTGCTGGGTGTTGGATGCAGGAGAAAAAGGAAATAGCTAATTGATTAATTTTATGTTAGTTTCAGCAGGCATTGTATGATGCACAGCAGATTTCAACAACAGGAATTAAACACGTTGGAAATTTTATTTATCAAATGTTTCATTCTGGAAGGACAAGGTAATGATAGATACCTAATGATAGACGCACATACCTCAAAATACATGAAACTTCATTGTGTAAATGCTGTATATTTCTAGGGGGCTGGTCACACCTTCATGAAGCAGTACATAGGGAAAATAGTGCTTCCATGTTTAAAATGTCTCATCGAATACAGAATTTACATGTACCTTAAAAACTACAATTTGCTGTATCAATGATTACTCTGTTTTTCTCTTCCTCTGAATACCAAGAATCACAGCTTGATGTTTTGACTTATTGTTGAACTAGATCCTTGCCTTCTAGGTTGTGGTTTTTTGAAGACCACCTCTAGGGCAATCCAAAATTTTTGAATTTTTGAACTTTGAGAGGCATCTGTTGTTCAGTCACTTCACTTACTAATATTTCTTCATTTCAAAACCATATTTTTTTCCCCCTTGGGCTTAAATATTTGATGCCAAGTGTTCCTTAAGTGTTTAATGAAGTGAGTGGTTTGACTAATTTAAACATCTGGACTTCCACCTCTGTATAGAGCTTTACACTTTCTGGATTACAGAAATCAAGGTCCCATTCATTGTTGGGGAAGCAATTTTCTAAGTGTAACCAGATCAAAGTATTGTTGGTTGACATTGTAGCTGGTGGATAAATCTTAAGTTGAGCTGGAAGTTGATTTGTTTGTTCCAAATGTTTTTCTTTTTAACCGACAGTTGTATCTACCTCTGCAAAAAAAGTCCCAGATACTTTCAAATAAGAGGAAATAATAGAAACTGAAATAGAATCCTCTTCCCCCACCAAAAAAATAAAATAAAATCATATTTCTTTAATTATCTGATCCTTTGAATTATGCAGAACTCTTTTTAAAAAAAATAACATTTCAATGGAAATTTATAATGAAGTAATTGTTTCATTTCAACTACAGTTTTAGAGATACAAAAACCGGCCCTGGGGGAAAGTGTTTACCATTAGCCACTCAGAGATCACAATAAAACTATTTTGGAAACACGGAAATCCCCAAAAGGGACATTTTTGAGGTGGGAAGAATTACCAAGCTGTCACATAAAAAACCCCGATCTTAACCCACATATTGTCTGTTTTTGCCTCTCATTTGAAAATGTACAACAGTTTCACACCTACATTTTAATCCAGCTTCGGTCTACTTTCAGAGTGGAAGAACATGGCAGCAAAGTGACTTGTCATTTTCCTTCCATGAAAGGTGGATTTTCTGAGTTAGATAAAACAAAAAATAAACAACTTATCACTTTGCCAATGTGTTATCTCATTTTGAAAGTGGACTGAAGCTGGATTAAAATGTAGATGTGATCACAGTCCAGGATACATAGTAGTAGTAGTAGCAAAAGAGCTGGCTTTTCTACCCCACTTTTCCACCCATTGGAGGGGACTCAAAGTGGCTGACAAAGCTTTTTATTCTTCTCCATACAAAAGAAAACCCTGTGAGGTAGGTGGGGCTCTGAGAGCTCAGAAGAAAGCTGTGGCTAGCCCAAGGTCACCCAGCTGGCTTTGTGGGAGTGTGTGGAATCAAACCCAGTACTCCCAGATAAGAATCCAGCTCCTTAACCACTAGACCAAATTGGTGAAAGGGGACTGCTGCCACTAGGAGCTGTTAGCCTAAAACTGGCAATATGAGGAGGAGGACAGAGGCAGGAAAACACACACTTACTCCTGGTTCACATTTTTCTTATTTTTTCCATTCCACACAGTTTGGTGCACCAATGGGCCTAATGGATGCAAATATACCTACAGTGTCTTTCCCCTCCTCCTTGCCCCAAAGACAGCAATCTGTCTCTGTGCATTCACTGTATGATATATCTGCAGAGGATGCTCCAGTGAATAAAACCTGAAGGTCCAGGTGAAAAGTGCTGCACCTGCCATTGCTCTGGAAGAGCCAAGGAACATCTACACTCAGGTGATTTATTGTAATCCAGCTGCTGTCTCAGGTCAGTAACTCAAAGCTTGCAGCAGCTCCTTGACATAGGTGGAGAAGAGCATTTGGCCCTAAATCACTGGCAACACTCTTCAAAAAGTGCTCTAAATTGAGGGGACTTCCAGGAAGTGGGAATGCTTAGGATGTGGGTGCATAAGTGGCTAGGGAGGTTGAAATAACTGCAGTTGAGAGGTGGAACAAATCCAGTTTTCTGTGTTCCCTTCTGCAAGGAGGTCCGTGGCTGGATTTGAACCTGAGCTCCCTCTTGGCCTCCCAGCCAAGCTGAACCATCAAAGTGTTAACTGTCACACTCCAGTGTTGGCTGCATTGCAGCTCAAACACCTTTCCCCCTTCTGCTGCCAGCGCCTTCTGTTCTGTGGGGGTTGAGAGGACTTTTGCTGCTGCCTCCCAGTTCTGAAGGTAACACTAAGCCTGGAACATCTGTGCAAGAGATTTTCCCTGTGGGCTTCAGTGTGGAACTGCACAAGCACAGGCTATTTCCACACTGAAACCAATGGAGAGGATTAAAGTTGCCCTCAGAATTGGCACAAACAAGCTCTAGGCAGCAATGCCTGGCCTGTTTGGGGTCCTCCAAAGCTTGAGGGAAGAAGTGAGGGAAGGAAAGAGCAAAACCTGTCTCTCTTTCTTGAATGAGGGGCTGATACCAGGGGAGGGGAGAAGAGGGCAAGCAGTGGAGCCCCCCACACCACCTCCTAAGAGTCACGTCTTAAGACACAGGGGCAGAGGTCTCTCTCTCTCTCTCTCTTTCTCTCTCACTCTGTGTGTGTGTATGAGCACACACTTGTGTCTGTCCCCTTGCTCCTCCATTTTTCTTTTTCTTGTTGAAGGAGATTAGGAGAACTACACACCTGTGTAAAACTCAGAGGAAAAGCCAGCATGGGTGCCTTCTCCTGCTGCTGCTGAGAAGGGACACAGGGACAAGACTGTCAGAATATACCCAAAAATTTCTGGCCTGTCAAAAATCTGCTTCATTACTGCTAAGAACAAGCCTACAGAAATCCTGAAAGCCATGCCATGAAGCTTCTACTAAATTCCTTGCCCACTCTATTGCTGTATGTATGTGTAAGAGAGGCAGAGAGAAATGATAATAGATTATCAATAGTCAGGAGTTGGGAGGGTGGTGACACCTGTTTTGCCCCTGGGTAGGCAGAGGCTGAGTGATGAGACAGCATCCAATCATAGTGCGAGAAGGGGTCAGAGGGGTGTAGTGGTAGGAAGCATTCTGTTTCCAGACTGAGGCTGCAAAGCCTTAAAATTGTAGGCAAAGGAAGGCATTCTCAAGGAGCACTATCAAAAAATGGGGGGGGGGTATGAAAAAAGGAGTTTGTCCCCTTTGTACCCCCAAATGGACTAAATTTGTTGATGTATAATGATGTACCTGGTCCTTATAATAATACCGGGTATGTTCAGACCATCCAGTGTTTTCATACTTCGGTTTTAACATGAATTTAACAGCTACATTTATGCTAATTCTCTATAGTTTTTTGTGCATGCTACTTGCACTACTCATTTAGTAGGATTTCCTTTTCTGTTTAATTTGTTTTCAGAAGTTGTGCTTTTAATAAGCTTTCAAACTGCCCAGAGAATGAAGGTAAATGGGTAACAGGGACAGAGAAAGTGGAGATTAGATAAAGCAAACCCTTGCACTGTGAAATCTGAAATTCCAATTTAATGCTAAGAAGGTTTTATATGATTTCTATGGGTTGTTAATATTTTTATCATAACAAAATAATATACGTCTAGGACTGAGTACCAGAACCAGCATACCATAGTTCCTTGGTTCCATGAAACCTGTAAAGTGACCTAAAACTTTACAGATATGCTAAATGAGCTTGAGAAATAGGTACCTGCATTATAATTTAATTAATTCAATGAGTTCAACCTGGTAAACATGGACAGCTTCTTAGAGTTAATTACATAATTTTTCATTCTCAGAATCTCCATTACCTTTTTTAAGGTGTGTGTGTGATGTTATCAATGTTTCACAGTCATGAATTCCAGAATTCATAGAATGTCAGTGGCAATGAAGTACAACAATCAGGTTCTGACTCTCACAATTACATATTAAGCCCTAGTTGCAAGCAACTCTGCATACGCTTATGTGTATCCATATAGGGATCATTCCAAATTTATTCACTTGCATTTTTATCTCACGCTTCACCCAAAGGTCATAGGATGGATTGCAACCCTAAACACAAAATATAACGAATACACTAAACATATACAACTGGGAAATTCAATAACCTTTCAGAATCCTTATCTGGAGGAGCCCTTGAATGCACAGAATTACTTCACACTGACACTTCTATCTGTAGTCACTCAAGATGCTTTCTTCCACTGATTAAGTGGGTGTGAGTGTTCTTACTGTATATGGTTAAACCAGTCCCAGGTTTTCAGGGGCTAATGGCCAACAGGTATTCCAAAGTGGACATTACAAGTTGAAAACTGCTTCAGGGAGCAGAAAGAATCTGGGGCAGCAACCCTAGAGAATCTTTGATCTTTACAAGCCCCTCTTTCCCTTGCTCTGTTTCTTCAGTTTAAATTGGCCTTCACAATAGTTGTCAAGCTGTTTATTTTGTGTATTGCTCTGAGAGATGGAACATTTCCAGGAACAGTTCCTTATTTATGAACTTCAGTGTGCACCATAATTAAGAAAAAAAAGGAGACATTTAAAAAATGACACTGTTGACATTCTGGCACCAATAAACATTCTGTGCTTGTGGTCATGGGTACATCCTTTCATTTGTATTCCCAGATAGCAGCCCAATGTGTGACCATCTGCAACTTTGCCCATCACTAATACTTTGGTAACAGTATGACATCCTGGTATCCAGAAATGGATCAATTCCCACCTCAGACAGATACTGTAGGTTGGACAGACACTTTCATAAGGCACCTTTACCTCCCTGTACAGGATTTCCATTAGTTTTCTTTCCATGTTTCAGGCACAAGCGAAACCAATGGAGTTTTCGGGAACCAGAAAACATTGCTGGAGAGCTCCATTGGTCTTGAGAACAAGGATTGCTACCTTTGCTGTAAGAGATATGAAGCCTCAGCTGCTCAGAAGTTACACTCTACAGAACAGCAGTAGAGGGTAGCAGGAGGCTGGAACAAAGATGTAACATGATCCTACAATTCCAACTGAACCTTCAAAGGGCCTTCAAGAGCAAACTGGAAGTCTTAGGGACCTCAAGGTGGTAGAGAACAACCTTCCCATACTGTGGGATGGGGGGAAATGCACTCTAGTAGAGGGAAAAAACAGATTAGTGCGGATGAGGAGAAACACACTGAATGTGTTTCAGTGCTACAAAGTGAAATTCTCCTCTCTTCCTCCCCCTTTTCTCCTTCCATGACTTCTGTCTTGCACCGATTCAGTTTTGTCCTACGGATCCACATCACCTGGGGACAAAGGTCCGGATAATTCCCAGAACCGCAGGCAGGCAGGCAGGAGGAGGAGGGACTCCTATGGTTGCCTTTCCTCTCCATTTCTGGGAGAACCTCACTTCTGGGAAATCCCTGCACGATCTCCTTAGAGCAGACGATGCCTCTCTCTGCGTCTTCTCCTTGGACCATGACACCTATTCAATACCTGTACCTTCAGCTCTATCCCCACCCCACCCCACCCCACCACCCCACCCGGGTGGCCCAAACCTCCAGCCGAGAGCCGTTGGCCGCCTCCCTCCCTCCCTCGGACGCCCCGCGCAGCCCCCGGCCGCTTCTTTGGCAATGTCAGCGAGGAGAATGCAGGGGCGCCTCTCCCGAGGGCTGCGCGTGATCCAAGAGTTTGGCCTCGCGAACCAGGGCGCCACTTCTGGCCGCTTCTCAGCCCTTCGGCGCTTCGCCCGCCTGCATCTGAGCAGCACGAGAAGACGGACCGATTCCCCGGAGGAGGAGGAGGAGGGACGGGGAAGCCTCGACTGCTCGCCCCCCGCGGGTCCTCCTTCCCTCGCCCTCTTCGTTCCTTCCCCTGGCGCTGCCCGGCCCTGGTAAGTTCACCCAAGAGGGTCGGGGCACGGAGGCAGCCTGGCCGGGAGTGGCCGCCACTCGGGCCCTAGTGGGGAGCCGAGCCCCCCCCGCCCCCAGCTTGGCCCGACGCCAGCGGCTGATCATCGCGTAGGCCGCCTTGGGCGAGGCGCGCGGGCGGGCAAGGGGAAGGCGGCTCCCCTCCCGCCCGCGGCTTCTCTCTCGCTCCGTCCGCTCAGGCGGGACGAAAGTCCCGAGCAGCCTCCTCTTCCTCCCCCCCCTTCCAACCTCCCCCGCCGGGAGGGAGGGAGGGAGGCAGCGCAGCACCACGAGCCCGTCGGCCGGCTGGCGGCGGGGGTGAGCGCGACGCCGGCCCAAGGCAGCCGCCTGCCCGCCCGCCCGCCCGCCCGCTCCTGTTCCCGTTCCTCTGCGCTGTCGCTGCGGTAGCGGCTCGGCGGGGCCGCCAGGCTGCGCTCTCGGGCCGGCTCCGAGCCTGGTTGGCCGCTGCGTCCCCGGGCTGCTGCCCGCCCGCCCGCCTGCCTGGGCTCCGGAGTGCCACACAGCCTCCCGGGGAGCGGGCGGTGCGAGCAGGCGGTCCCGGGACAGCAGTAGGAGCTGCTGCAGCAGCGGGAGGAGCCGGAGCGGCTCGCTGCTGCAGCAGGAGCCGCCCCGGCTCGAAGCGGCGCTTGGCCGGGCTGCGGAGCGTGTGCGAGCACCTGGCGCCCCGAGGGCGGGCGGGCGGGCGGGCGGACATCGGCTGGACTCGGGCAGCGCGAGGCGACCTGCCGTGGCAGCCCTCCGCCTCCGACGCCGTTCCTACCGCTGCTGCCCGAGGTGCCCTCCGCTCTTCCTCGGCGCCCGGCATGACTTGCAAGGGCTCATCGTGCTGGGGGCTTTGGGTGGCCCCTTTGGCGGCGCTGCTGTCTCTGCGAGGTAAGGGGGGAACGTGCACGAGGAAACGCGGGGGGCGTATCGGGCGGCCGTCCGCCGGCGGCGTGGCCAGGCGTGGGGCGCCCGGCGCCGCGAGTCCCTTTTTTGCGCCGGATTCGAACTCGCGACTTGGACGCCTGCGAGGGCGGCGCGCACGGTCGGTGGTGCTCTGCCAGGGTGGGCCGCCGAGGGGGCACCGGAACCCGAGCCTCGGCCCCGGTGGCTCGATATCAGAAGGGCTGCGGCCGAACCAAGCGACTTGCTGCTGAGTCCCGGAGAGCGAGATCGTGCCCGTGGTGGTCTAAGGCGCCCCCCCCACCCGCTCCGCCCTAGGAATGTCGCCCAGAGCCCCCCATGAAAAATTCTTGGCAAGCTCATCAGATCGCTCTCCTTGCACCGTTTCGCCTCTGCAGAACCTTGGAAGGAAGAAAAATGAATAGTGTGTTCGTTGTTGTGGCTGTTCTCCGGGGAAAGGCGAGGGGGTGCCAAAGAAAAGTCATTTGGTGACCTTTCGAGAAGAGCTCAAGAAGTTGAAATGTTTTACAGCTTTCTCTCTATATGCATATGCTAATGCGGAGGTGTAAAGATTGGTTGCAAGGTTATTTTTAGCAGGTGTGGACACTGTGTTTTGTTTCTGTCCCGTTTTCAAGGAGGACTTTAGGTCCTTGTTGACGTTTGAGGGTTTTTTTTTTGTAAGGCACGCGAAAATAGCCATGTTTAACTGTTAAAAAAAGTATTTTGTTGTCATGCCTTGGGATAAAAAGATTTCCCTGTAACGTTTAGCCATTTAATTAATAAAGACCGCACGTGGCTTTCGTCTTAAGACCAGCTTATTAATACTGTTTAGGAATTTCCACTTTGAGTCAATTTCATGTCCTTGCTTTAACTTTTTAAGAGTTAACCTGCATGGTGATTTCAGAAGTGTATGCCGGAAAGTGTGTTGTGGAAGAACTCTTATGCACCGTGAGGAGATGAATGCTAAATTGAAGTTCAGCTAAACCTGCTTTAGCAGGTAATCCCCATATGACCTGCTGTTTTACCTCAGGTCATTCGCTGCTTTTGTGTTTCCTTTTTACTCTGATTTGTAATATTTGCTTAAATCCCAAATAATTGGGAGTAGGTTTTGTTTTAAAGTTGTCCAACCTGCTTATTTTGCCCTAATGAAATAGCAAAGGTTCAGTACGTGTTCCTAGTAACAAAATAACTCAGTTGGGATCAGAGGGTTATATCTTTAATGCCACTTTAAGCTGTGGTAGGTAAGAGACTTGCTTTTGTAGAAGAGGGTTAGGAATGTGAACATCTTCATGAGGCAAAGAACACCAGTGCAGACAGAAGAATTGTAGAACAGCTGAGGAGTAACCTATGAAGAGATTTTAGTTGGGACCAGATGGCTGAATCAACCAAAAGGACTTAAGTTTTAAATATCTGTGTTAGGGTGAGACCATAATATTTACTTTGTCAGAGTTTGCAAGATCTGAGCGAAACTCCAAACCCATGGAGTTCCCTTTATTTCAGTACTTCCTGACTGTCAATATCAAGATTTGTTACTTTCCCCCCATTAAATTTCAGCTCTTTACAGAAATGCAGGGAATCAGATTTGCTATTGTGCTGATTTCATGCTAAGTTACAATGTTTGTAATTATTAGTAGTGTATTGTACTTCTGGCCCTGTATTGTCTTGGTTGCTTAAGTAACTGCTGCGTTCACACCCAAGTTTTAATCCAGCTTCAGTCCACTTTCACAGTGATAGAATGCATCTGCAAAGTGACAAGCCACTTTCTTTTAGCATTATAAAGTTCAGAAAATTCACGTTGGATTAGATACTTTGGAAAGAAAATGTCCAAGTAACTTTACTGTCATATTCTCTCACTCTGAAGGTGGACTCAAACTGGATTAAAGTTTAGTTGTGAACATAGAAAGTTAAATACCTTTAGTACACGGTTTAAAGTCACACTGGGAGTTCTAATAAACAGAAGGTACATTCGATGCCATTCACTGCTCACCACCCCATTAATTATTTTGGTTAACTCAGCATGTGGTGTTTTGGTAGGAAGCTCTTTGTTCCACTCACAGGTTTAAGTCTTAATTGAGAAGAACTAACTTACAGGTTGGGGAGCTGTATTGCAATTTTTGTTGTTCCTTTTGCCATAGATCTGCAGCCCTTGTTATGTTTCTGTTATTTGGTATTGTTATAGAACAGTCTGCATTTTTTTTCTTTGCAAACTTACAAAATCATAGCATTAGTGATCCTCTTCAAAGTTTTCCCAGTTTTTCTGTGCAACTTGTATCCTACTTTTTCTTTTCCTGTTGGACTTAAAACCACCCTGTGTGCTTCCTAAGTGAGAAAACCATTAGTTCAATAAGTGTCTGGTACATGTTCCTCAGTCCAACACACGTACTGAAACTGTGCAGAATTATAACTTAAAAAGTGATGCTGTCACTCACCTTCACTTTACCTGTTCAGAAAAGCAGTGAAGGTGCGCCTCTTTGTCCTGGCCTTTGGCTAAATAAGGAAACAGCTTTTATTAATGTTGTGATCTGCACTGGGACCTGTGGGTGAAGTATGGGATTTGAATACTGAAATGTATGTATGAATGAATGAGTGAGTGAGTGGTGTTGCCATTCTGTATTGCTCAGGGAATAGTTCCAACAAATAAAACAAAGCTTGTTTTCATTTGCAATTTTGTTCTTCTCCAGGAGAAGATTAGACCTCCCTGCTGCCCTGTAGTTACTAATTTTGTGGGCTTATTTATAGGCTGGTTGATCTATGAGCTTCTTTGACCAACAGTGTCACAAGCCCATCATGACTATCTTGGGGTTGCTTCTTCTCTCTTCCACTAGCTGTGGGGGCAAAAATTTCATGTGCAGCAAGCAAGCAAGCAAGCCCTAAAGGACATCATTGTGCCTTCTGAGTACTGTGTTGGTGGCTTATAGACTGGCTTTTCTGATGAGTGGCTGTTAGGAATTGAGCTCTTTTGTTTTTTACCAGCATCAAAACCAACTCTTTTACCTATTCTGGGAAAACAGATTTTTCTTTTCTCTGAAGTACATCAGGTAACACATGGTCTTTGGCCCTTTCTGCACTGGGGCTTATTCTGGATTGTATGCTAGTGCAGACTATGGCAGGGCCCACCCGGAGCCTGCCATAATCTGCACAAGCATGTGAATGGCAGACCTCTATTCCAGGAAGTAATCTGGAATATGGCCAAGTGCAGAAAAGCCCTTTGTGCAGCATTAAAAAAAGTATGCTGTGCCTAAGATCTGGATAATGTTGCTTGTTGCTCCTTTAAATGAATGAAGAAGAGCTGGGCTTTATTTCCTGCATTTCTCACTCATTTAAAGGGACTCAA
Organism: Aspidoscelis tigris stejnegeri; assembly: GCA_023333525.1. Lineage (NCBI taxonomy): Eukaryota > Metazoa > Chordata > Lepidosauria > Squamata > Teiidae > Aspidoscelis > Aspidoscelis tigris. Next base: position 245,974,661 of record JALMGA010000001.1, on the reverse strand, counting down.
AGCAGCCGACAAAAGCTTTCCCTTTTTCTACCCACAACAGAACACCCTGTGAGGTAGGTAGGGTTGTGAGAACTCAGAAGAGAGCCCAAGGTCACCCAGTGGGTTCATGGAGGAGTGTGGAATCAAACCCTGTGATTGCAAGATATGAGTCTGGCACTCTAACTGCAGGACCAAACTGGCTCACAATGAGGGGATAGTCTAAATATCAGGATGATATGGGCCTTTCTGGAATATGTCCTGGAATAGGAGCCTGCTCTCCACACGCTAGTGCAGACTGTGGCAGACCTCAGACTATGGCAGACCTAAGATATCTTCCATAATAAGGCCAAGTGCAGGAAGGGCCTATGGTGAGATGTTTGAAAGATAGGCCATGTCCCCAAGCAAATTATTTGCCTCTCTATTGTCCCTCTGTTGTTCCACTATTCCAACAGACTTTAAAAGTGCCATTCAATTCCGGCATAAGCGTCCCCATGAGGTTCGGTAAACACACACATTTTAAACGCACCTACCGTCCCCAAGGAAGTGTGTTTTGTTTGCCCGCATCTTTTTCTCCCTGCCCCCTCTCTGCTTGATAGGGTGGTGGTGGGAATGGGAAGGGACTGCCATCTGCGCGACCACAACCAGGGAGACAATCCCTGACAAGTCCAAAAGAAAAATAGCCATACTTACAAGTTCTCTGTTCATCTCCCCTGCCTGCAAAACCCACCAGAAACATTTATCACTTTGGGATCCAGAGCTTGCTTCCAAAGATAGTTATTTCACTGTAAAAATCCACCCCGTACAGCAGCGGTTACACTGTAGCAATCCACCCACTTCACACCTGATAACAATGTTGCAGTTCTGCACAATTCTGGCTCTTTAAAAGTTCTGACCTTTCGAAAGGGAAAAGGAAGGAAAGCTGCTTCAGTTCTGGGAGATGTGTGAATGTTTAGGGCTGTGTGTGCAGGCGGCAGAGGCAGCAGAGCCAGGGTGCTTTTTTCTGAGATCTTGGCCGCCAATCCCCTCCCCTGTTGCCATGGAGCATCTCCATGCACAATGTTGGTAGGAATACTCGCGGCTTCCAAAAAGTGTGCTGGTAGTCTTATTTAAAGGGCACTTTTTTCCCACACATTTTCCTCCTTTTGTGCCACTGGAAGCTTGGAGAAAAGCCGTGCATGGAGATGCTCTGTGACAAAAAAAGCTTTTTAAAGGGTTTTTTATTGCTTGGGGACGCAGCCATATAGTAGTTTTTCTGGGGGTGGGAAGCCCATAAAGTGATGAATGAAAGTTATTCATAAAAACTGGGTGTCTAAATTTTGGGCCATGATGATGGTATTGCCAAAGGGAATTATGGCATTGGTGGATCAGCTTGGGTAGTAGAGGTGGAAAGCACATATTTTTTTTTCGTAGGTACAAAATAACTAGAGAGTTAAATATGTCCATGAGTTCCTGGAATAAATATTTTTCCTTTTTCAAACCACTGTGTGTAATGATGTAGATGACTCTTTCTGGCCAAATGCACATCACACTAGTTTTTGAGGAACTGCACTGGTTGCCAATTAGCTACCAAGATGAGTTCAAAGTGTTGATATTGACGTATAAAGCTCTAAATGGCTTGGGGCCAGAATATCTGAAGGAGAACCTTCTCTCGTGTGGAACTGCTTACATCTGAAGATCACAAAGTGAGGGCTCCTTTGTAGTTCTGCAAGAAACTGTGGCACCAAGAGGGCCTTTTCTGCAGCAGCCCCCAGTTTGGGAATAGCCTCCCAGACAGTGACAGCTTGATAGGATTTTCAGCACTTGGTTAAAACATACCTCTTCACCCAGGGCTTTGATGCATAGTTAAATATAGTCATGCCGGAGTGGGTGGGAGGGAAAGATGGTGGGTTGGAAGGCTATATTTTAAATATGTTCCAGTGCTTTTTATTGTATGCTATAACCTGATTTGGGACCATTGGGTGAAGGGTGAGATAGAAATGTAATAAATAAATAATGTATTTTCATGTAAATTCATTCCCCACCTCCTTTTCTTGTGGCTGTTTGGCTCATACCATCATATCCAGTAGCTTAGAGGTAGAGTCCGCTCTTCTTTATTCTTCAATCCTATTCCAGTTCAGAAGTAACTGGCTAATATATGAATAACCTGCTACATTCAGTGGGGGTCACCAGACTGCAGCCTTACAGTGTCTACCTCTAACTTGCTTCTTTTTATCAGCCACCATGGGTCACTGCTGCTTTTTATGCCTGATAGTTTACTGTGAAATGCCCAAGTATTTGTGGGCCAGTGGGGGAGGAAATACTGAGGTTTTTTTTTTTTCTGTACACCATGAAACCAAAGGGGAGGGTTCATTTTTCTCAACAGCTATAGCCTGCCATGGATCTATTTCTGAATTAAAGATCAGCAGAGGCAGAATTGCAGAAGGCACAAGTGAAATATGATGCAAATCAAACAGTGTACCAGAGCTCTAAAGTGCCCTGGGTCCTTCGCAAAAGAAAGACCATGACATTGATCATAGATACGTGTTGTCCAGTGCTGGGTATTTACCATCTATTTTAAAAGAATGCAACATTTCCCTCTTTATTTGCATCAAAGGCTTTTTAAAACAGTTATTCATGACAGTGCAGCAAAATAGATTTATACTTCCTTTTGTCTCTGTAAGCCACTCAATGCCTTTTTCAGTAGCAAAAATAATTACATGTTCTCAGCTTTTTTTTTGTCCAAGATTTTCTAATTATAAACCATTGCATTCAGAATGACAGTGGGATCTGTATGCCAGATCTGTAGGCATCTGTAGTGTCTAGATCTGTTTTCCACTGAAGCAGCAACAATTTGGAGAAATGGACACAATTGCTTGCAAACCATGACACATCATCTAATTTTTGACAAATGCAATGAGTTAATGAGTACATACCCCTAACTTTTTCCACCTTTTGGGTTGGCCAAAGATATTTGAGCGGTGCTCAAACCCAAAAGACCAGAGAGTGGGTAAGACAGTAATGGGATAGGTAAATGTAGGTGGGGTTAATGGTAGATGGAACAGGACAAGGGCATACTTACATGACAGTAAAGCTGAGCAGATTGAGGTTTACTTAAGATTAAATGGACAGAATTGTTGATATACCATGAGTCAACTCTGAGCTGGTGGTACCTAACAACAGCAACATAACAAGAACAGCAACAACAACATGGAATGGCTATACTTAGATGAGGAGATGGGGAATGGAAGTGGAAGTATGGAATGATTCTGCATTGGATGGTACACCAGACCACCAAGTGTACTAGGTCCCTGCACACTACACACTGGTGTGGTCGAAAAGAGGCACAGCCTGTGGCCTCCCTTAGATCTCACCAGCATGTGGAAGGGAGGCTCCTAGTATGCTTGCTGGTTCAGTCAGTATGCTTGTCAGTGCAGAATTGCTCATGGACTCATCTAGATTCTGGATTTTATGGAATACTGTTCTGTGCACTGTATGGGTCAACCGTCTAAGTAGTTTAAAAGTAGTTACAGTACTTGTAGTCCACCTTTTAGGGCAAAGATCTTCAAAGCTAAGATCAGAGGTGGTCACAGCTCCATGCTAGTAATGCCATCTCACTTCCAAACCAATCTTGAGAAAAAGCACTTCCAAAGCACATTTCCTGGCTTTTAATGTGGACTGGTGGTGTTTTGGAAACCCTGGCTACCACATGCGACCACCACCTCCCTTTTGAGCTTCTTTTTTAATGCGTGTGAATGCAATCATTGTCTTCTTGCTAATTTAAAACAATCTGCTTTCAATCCTTCCATCCCTTCCTCCACAATTGCCTTTTTACTCACTCACTGGTTGTCCATTTTGCCCTCAATGTTTCCCAAAGTGTATACCTCAGTTCTGGTCTGACTTCCCACTTCTGATGGCTAAAAAAAGTGATTGGAATATTTTGCAATCCAGCCAACACCCATTTACAGGCTGCCTCGACTTCAGGTAGCACGTCTGCATGTCAGGTAGCGGTTCACCTGGACATGGAGAAGGATTTAAGTACAGTGGAGAAACATTTTCTTCTCCTCCATTTGACAGCCTCAGCCATGACAGTAGTAGTTAGTAGGTGAAGAGGGGGTCTTGGCAGCATCTCCAACTTGTGTGTGCATGACAGAAACAAACCAAGAAGTAAGAGTTATTTTTAACTGAGGGATTGCTTGCAGAGGAGGTGATAGTACTGCATGTAAGAATTATGATGGCATTGCACATAATACTTCTTTTTTATAAAGGTAGCAAACTAACCTACTTCACGCTTTATATTAGCAGTGGCTATTATATTCAGATATTCTCAGCTAGAACTCCCATTGATCATGCAGCCCAGAGATAAGAAGGGTTATTGTTGAGTAGCTTTGTGGCACATTAACTACTTTTGCTTTACATCAAGTATGTGAGGACAGATCCGTGTTATGGATATAGGACCTGTTCACACTTGTGTGATAGAGTGATCCAGACCACTTTCTCTATCACTCCATGTGCACTGAGGAGCTGTGGCAACTAACCAGAAGTTAGAACCCTCCCTTAGAGTGATCTAGCTATGGACTACTACAAAACTGTTGAGACACTTACTAGGAGTAGCAGGGTTGCTCCTGGATGCTTTGTCTGAACCCTCTTCCGAATGTGGTATGGTGAGTGGGCATGGCTGTGTGACTGTAGCTCTGCAGTTAGGCACAGTGTCCAGATCGCCATGGAAACATCCAAGCACATACTAGATGTTGCCTGGGTGATCTCCACCTCAAGTGCTGCTGACCAGATATGGGGCTAGTTTAGCAGTTGAGGTGCAAATAACCACTACCATGCTGGACCTTAACTGCCCTGGGTTGGTATTGTTATACCATACCAGGCCAGCAAGTGAGAACAAGCCTGTAATCTTCGTGAATGGGACTGGTTTGACTTTGGACTTGATCAACACCCTCTACAATGACATTGATGGAACCTCCTTGTGAATCAGACTATTCCTAATTATAGGGCTCATATTGCATTACATCAGTAGTGGGAGAAATCAGAAATTGTTGAAATATAAAACAGTTAGTTTTACTGTTTGGCATGATGTACAGGCTGAGCTAGTGTTGTGTGTCTGTTTGGCATCACCTTTGCCCAGCTACTTGGCACAAAAGGTAGTTGCTTTGTATCCAGTTCCTTTAGTTGTTTAGAATGGTACAAATGCTTAACATTCTGTAACTTAGGATAGTGTCTGCAAGGTCTTTTGGAGGAGAACTTAATAGTTTGAATCCACATTGCACAACGGGAAGTAAAAGCACTTGGAAGTGCAGGTCTGCATTGGAATGAATAGATGGCATATTCTTGGCTCCTTGATCCAAATCCTAACCACTAGAGGACATTTTACATCTTACGGCAAAACAAGCAGAATTCCCCGTGGTAACCCTTAGGGGATGTTTAGCTACTCGCATCTGGTGACTCATCTATTTGGCAGGATGCTACTATTATGCTTTTAAAATACAGTATATGCGAGGGCATGTAAGCATTTTCTTCCAAGGAGAACAGCACACACAATGTGTATTTGAGATTCTGGAAGCAATAGGCTAACCTTGTTTTTAGCAATAGCCTTGTTTTTAAAGGCCTCTTCAGGATTTTAAATTGTAGGAAGTGTGTTGGGTTCAAAGTTTTTATTCATTTTGGTGCTCCATAATACTGTATTTTCATTTGTCATTGTTGGCATGTTTGTTTGTATCCCACTCTTCACCTGGAGGCCCCAGTGCAGATTACAATGTATAATGAAACAAACACTAAATCATATTGAAAATACCCCGTTGTGTGAAAGATGGTGTTTATCAGACATGGTGTTTACCTCATGCAGCATCCAAATGAGTGTGTCTTAAATTTGTGTTCATTTTGTGGTGTTCTGAGTTTACACTGCAAAGTATCCTCCTCTTCTCTGGTCCCTGTGTAAGTCAGATTTGCTTACACTCTGGATACTACTGGCAGAGTGGTGTAGGGATTTGCACGAATATTTGTAACATTTGAAATTCGGCTGAATTTGGACACTTGAACTCAAATCAAATGTTACAATATTTGTATGCTAACATTTGGACGAATATGAATGTTTCCGCACGTTTGTACAAATAGTTCAGACGTTTGTTAAGCTGGGAAAGCATGTCATAAACGTATCTGTTCATAGCAGATATGTATCTGTTATGTATCAAATGTTCATACAAATACGTATGAATAGATTCGCATCTAGCAGAATTTTAACACATTCAAATGTGTTCTATTTGTATGAATACGGATTTTTGAACATTCGATTCATTTCAAATCAGGTGCCAAAAAACCTCTCGTGCACATCCCTACAGTGGTGTGGAGAGTGCCAGCAGCCCTTCACAGGATGTCTAAGCCCTTGTGTCCTGACTTTGGAGTTACAGGCTGGGGAAAGTTCAGTGATCTACCTGGAAATGTGCCCCCCACCCCCGGTAGGTCACCTTACAAACCCACTCCTTCCTCTGCTGCCTGTTTCTTTGCTTAGACCAAGTTTAGAGTCTTACAGCTAGCACGTATCTGGGGAGGAACAACGGTGTAAAAGCAAAGCTGTGCAGTAAAAGAACTCTTGTCACACAGGAATTTGTACTTTATTTGTTAATTAAAAACAAAGCCATATTACACAAAACTATGTTACACCAGAGGTAATGGTAATGTCAGTTTTATTTGAATGACCACCCATATCTTGCCTTCAAACAGTACATGTAAGTGAGTGCTGTCGGTTCTTATATACGTGCAAGCTATCTACATAAATTAGTCCTTTTCTGCACAGGTGCTTAATCAGGATTAAAAGGCTACATAGATCGGCACGTTAATGTGAATGTATGTGGAATGTGCTTTGGGGTTTATGTGGAGTGTGGACATTATCAGGGATCACCAGTAGTCACAATTAATCATGACTAACAGGCAGACCAGTGGGCCTAATCCTGAACAAGGACATGTGCCATGTAGAAGCATGCCTCCCTGTTTGGGACTGTGGGTGAACAATTTCAGTGGTGCTCCAAAGCTCACCAAAAAGGTCACCATACCCAGAGGATCCCAAGGGTAAGAATTTATGTCTCTAGGCCTTGGAGACCTCTGTGTCTGGCCTCAAAACACGTGTGCATGTTGAGGCTGTGGTGATGCAGAGTGGGCTAATCAGGATCAGCACCATCATTGGGAACAGTGTGGATCTCACCCATGCCTTCTCTTGTTCATGGCCAGGCCGAATCTACTGATTCTGAGCAAGTGAAGGTAAGTTGAGAAAGGACCAAAGGTTTGGGCTACGGTGATCACTTCTTCTTCTTTCATCATCTGTCACATATAGCTGCATGCACCATCTTCATTCCTCTTTAAAAAGAAAGAAAGAAAAGAAAAGATATCTTAAGCACGTTATCTACATAGTGTGGTACAGAAATGCTATATTTATCTTCTTGATCAAACCATCTTCATTTTGCTCTTGTTTTTGCCCTAAGCCAGGACCTAAACCAAGATGTTGCATGTGTTACAGAAGAATTTTAAACCAACAAGTGCTCCTGGACAAGAAACCAATTGTTTATTGATACCTTGAAAGGTGAAGGGAAAAGATAGGATTGTTTCTCTTAGGCCTCATCCCCACGGGATGCCTTATATCGGTTTCCGGAAACTGAAATAATTGAACCGGGTTGAAACTGTCTCCATGGCTTTCAACTTGATCCGGTTCCACGGCATCCCGAGGGCATTCTGATTGCAACCTTATCTCGATATCAATCTTCGGAGTCCGCATGGCAGTTCTGTCCTCCCCGCACATTGCCACCCCTGTCCCTGATTGGAGTTCCTCCTTCTGTGAAATGACATTTGCATGGAAGCCTCCTCCCACAAAAGCTTGCAATTTCAAAAAATCCAGCCTTCACAGCAGCACTACACTGTAGCGAGGGAACCACCCCCGATATATAATGTTGCAGTTTTGCAGAATTGTGGAATTGCAGAATTGTGCAATTGCGCAATTCTGCAATTCTGCTGGAGCAGGAGCCAGACGAGCCGCGCTCTCCCCACCACCAAGCTGCTTCCCCTCCTTTTCCCGGGTGAGCTAAGCCAGGCATGGAGGAAATGATGACCAACTGGCACGCCGGCTTCTTCCTCCTCCTCCTCCTCTCCCTAGCAGGGCCCTTTTGAGCAGCCGGGGCGGCCGCGGCAGTGGCGACAAGAACAGCCTGGTGAAGCTACCCTACTGGAACATCGCTTCGCTCGCCGCGGTCTGGAGTCGCCCCGGAGCAGGAGCAGGAGCCGTACAAGCGGCGCTCTCCCCAGCCGAGGCCAAGCTGCTTCCCCTCTGTGAAGGCTGGATTTTTTGAAATTACAAGCTTTTGTGGGAGGGAAACCCTAAACATGACGTGCCCAGAATACAGACAGCCATTGGATACAGTGCGATTGGGGGGGGGGGGGAACCCTGAATACGGAATCTCATCCCTGAAAACAGTACTGTCCACACAGTAAAAAATTAAACACGTATCGAGCGCACGATCCGGAGTGAGACCTGTTGAAATCAGGATTGAGATTCAGAACGGTTTGGCGTGGTTTAACACGGGAAAAGCGTGTTAAGCCAAACTTCTGTGTGGACTCCGAGAATTCAAAACGTTTTGAATCTGAGATAACGTTGCCGTGAAGACACGGCCTTACTGGTAAAGGTTTGAGAACACAATTTATTGAAAACATACAGATATGTTCTAGCTAATCACAAGCACACAAGAGCTATGGCACTTCCCATTTCTTCCTGAGCCATATTTTCTTATTTCTAAAATAGTTTCACTAGGTTTAAATGGCAAGCCCTATGAGGATGTATAGGTTCCCTGTTTGTCCTCCGCGTTTCAGGATGAGTAATATTTTCCTATGATTTTCACAGAAATAGAAGATCCCAAATATGCTTAATTTTAAGCACAGGCCAATCTATTTATCTCCCAGAATCCTTCAGACCCGATGTATACTACTTATAATTTCTGATTATGTAAGAAGTAAAAAAATGAGTGTTTATAGCTTAGTGATACAGCAGACTGTCTGGAAAGTAGAAGATTGCCAGTTTGATTCTCAAGTGGCAAGCAACTTCTGTATGTCTGCCAGGGAAACTGTATAGAGGTACCCATGGAGGCTCCCATGCAATCAACTAGGAGTTGGCCACAAGAACAATAAAGCTTTGGAATAAATTAGGGAATTAAACCATTTTTAAGCCACTGCTTCTTAAATTGGCTTGTTTGAAAACCACTAACTGTTTTTCACTTCAGATATAAGGCAGTGGTTCTCAACTTTCTTCTGTGTGTTCTCCAGACTATTGCACATCTTTTGAATTAGCACACAATTATTGTCCCCTTCTGTTCTTTATTCTTCAATCCTTTATTTTATTTCTTTCCTCACAGCCTTATGCTCCTTACTGCTGAATACAGGGGTTATGCCCGTCAATTTGAAACTCACTGACATGAGAGCTGTTTTACAGACCCTCATCTAACACTGTTTTGATTTTAACTCAGGCTATGTGCAGGCATTACAAAAGGAGTTCCTCAGAGGCTCCTCAGAGACAGTAGTGTGTGGCCCTTGTGTTCCCAACAGGTCTCTAATCGGCTTTTTAAAGCATAGAATGTACAGGAGAGGGGGAGGGACAGACTGGTGTGTGAAGAATCCCACCTGAAAGCTTTCGCTAAACCACCTCAGAAGTGCCTCAGATATCTTTTTTTTCTGTGTTTGATCATAGCCTAAGATTTGCTTTAACATAGTTGATAAAATGTGACTTCTGTTGTGACACTTTTTGTCAGTGTGATTTTGCTTTGGTATAGTTAATAAAATGTGATTTTCCTTGCATAATGCATTCTCAGAAACTTTGAATAAGTTGCTTATACTGTGGTTTAGCTCCCATAATGCAATGCAAACCCATGCCATGTAAATATAATTGGAAGCACAGCAAAGAGGAGACCAAGACTATGAATAAGTCAGTGGTCTGTAGAGAGAAGACACGGTCTACCAGTTTGTGGAGAGATAATCCAGTCACTTGTATATAGTTATACAAGGGATACTAGTAGGCAGCTGGACTTTGCTCCTATGAAGGATAGAATGAAGTAGCTGGAGTTAGGAGCATATCTTGGATTTTCTAAAGCAGGAATGTGTGCGGTTGCCATTATTTTCAGCTAGCTATGGATGGTATTTATTTATCACATATCTCATATTACTAGAGGAGCACATAAAGTCATAAAATATCAGAGGAATAAAGATAAAAACATTAAACACTTGTGTGCCCAAACTATTCAGGTGACTTCTGAAATACCTTGGATGATGAATGGATCTTCTGAAGGACCATGAGTAATGTGCAGGCTTATAATAACATTCCATTATGGAGGGGATGCTGTAGAGAAGGACCATTGATATGCCACTGATATAACCCTCAGAGATGGAAGCGTTAGCCTGTTCATTTCCAAATCATACAAATTCTTACATTGAGTCATTGATCCGGCAGATATAATATGGTATTGTGTAACATATTTTTGCTTTTACACAGCTGGTAAAATATGACTTCCCTTGCTTGATGTAATCCTGGAGAATATTCAGTTATGTGGTTACCTCTGAAGTTCTCCTGATGTTAGTAGATGTAGGTGTTCTGGCCCAAAGACTGCCATAACCCATCTCTGGTGACCCCTCCTAAAGTCTTATCACAGCATTGTTTTCTTTGACTTGTCTCTGCCTAGACAATTCAAACTGTGGTTTTCTGCATATCATATATACGGTGTATCGCCATATGGCATGCAGAGGCACATGGTGGGTGAAAACACAGCTCTTCCTTCAGGGTTTTGGTTGACATTATTGCTTTAGGCCCTTTCTGCACTGGGTCTTATTCCAGATTTTATCCTGTATCTGCATGCTAGTACAAACTACATCAGGCTCTTATGCCGGGAAATAATCTGAAATAAGGCTCGGTGCAAAAAGGGGCTTAGTGTTATTTCCTATGTATGTGGAATGCTGTTCAAAATGCTTTAGGTTTTTGTTTGTTTGTTTTTGAAAAGATATGTATAAATATTTTAATTAGTACAGCTATTCAAGCTGAACCAAGAGCCCGAAAGGAATCTTTTTTCTTATGTAACAGATGTGTTCATTCAATGAAATTAGTTTGCCTGTAACTCTATATGGCTATTGAGCTAACTAGATAATCACTCTTCCCAGGTAGTGGGGAAATTTGGAGTTGTTAAACTTGATGGGTCTTGGTTACAGTTACTTCTCAGCACTAAATTGTTTTAAAATAGCTGAATCCTGGACCCACCTTGTTGTCATCCAGCTGAGATGTGTCCCTGCTTCCATCTCAGATCAATTTATTACTTGTTGCTTGCAACAAAGGTGAGTGCCAAATTGCTGCTCTGCCCTTTCTATAACACCCTTGGGTATTTCTGGTATTGCTTGACATGGAATGTGGCTATCTTGTGATGTTAACAATCTTATCTGTTCTATTTTTTTTGTATGTGTATCTTTTTTAACCTGCACCTGAATCTTTTCTGTGTCAGACCGTAGCTTTTGCCGATTAGTGTTGTGTTAATATAAAACTGTGCTAGAGATTAACTTTCATTATCATTTATTATAAATTAATAATTTTCAAAAGATCCAGGAAAAGGAAGGTAAATGCTATTCTAAACAATCAAGTATGCAATATTAGGACTTTACAAAATCCTGTTTGGCTATGGTAGCACTTTTTTATGACAAACATCTATTGAATATTAGAAATAGTGGGATAAGACTTAACATGTTTAAGACTTCATTTGGGACCATCACAGGAGCTTTCATATTATATTTATTTGTTTCTGCATTTGTGTGTTGCCCTTCTTCCAATATACTTATGGTGACTAGCCTTAACTTCTTCTTTATCATCACAACAACCCTATGGCTTGCATTAAGTACACTTCTTAATTTTTTTTAAAGAAACCCCTCTGAGATGATGTAAGGTGTGATCAGACACACTTAGAGGCACCCTCTGGGTGATTTTTAGTCTGTAATGACAGGCATTTTCTTCCTGCATTTGCCTTACCCGGTCTTGAAGTCTGATGAATGTTGCCCTTCAAGATTTGGGATTTCATAGCTCAGTCTTTCTTTAAGCCAGGTTGTGCAGGAAACTACATCAGCAAAGGGGCAAGGATTTCCCACTGAGTGGCCAATCAGTGGTGAGAACCCATAATCAGGGTAGGCATTGTCTGATTAGAAGGTGAATATAGACTACAGAGTGGGACAAAATACAGTAGGTTTTAAGCTCCATATTCGGATAGTTGTTTGGAAAGCAAACAACTATCTACAGAGAGGACACTTTTTCTTAAAGACATGACCTGATAAAAACATTGTCTGATCGTACCCTAAGAAATACTGCAATTCATAGGCAGGCTTGTTCACACAGTCTTCCCCATCCATTTTCTATGAATATTTTAGGGTAAGAAAGATTAATCAGAGATGGGATGAGAACATGAGCGCGATACACTGCTGATACTGAGGTACTTCGGAGTTGCTTTTCCCCCCTGTGTATGAACACAGCCAATGGCTCACTTATAGTCAAGTGTGGATTTCAACCTTAATCCTTTTGGTCCTAGTATGACATTGTGGCTATCATACCTTTCTCTCTTAAATAGCTAAAAGAAATAGCTAAAAGTCCAGAAGTTATGATGACCTTTGAACTAAATAAAGACTGGACGTTAAGCAACTATTTTGTTGTTTGCTGTCTGTTGTTTACTGTTAATCTTGCTGTATTAAAAATAGGTATGTTGCACTGCACTGATTGTCAGGTATGCTTTTTCCAGTTGGGTTTGTTCATAGCTTATCCTGAGCATTAGGGCTATAAGATAGGAGAAGTGAAGGCAATGCTTTTGCACTTAATATGTCAATTAGATATTTATGAATACCCTACTTGAATATTTGTGGTACTAGGACTAGAGATTAATCTGATTAAATATACATCTCAGATTAATAATAGCTAGAGGATGAAATAAATGAACATTAAATATTTTCCCTCAGAGACAGTTTTTCCTCTGGTCATTTTTTTTCATTGGCTGTTTGGTTTGGGGCCATATTTAAAAGTTGTGATTCTCACTTTAAAAAGGATCTGAATGCAAGTCTGACTTTCTCTTGCCCTTGTATATGCAGGACATGTAAAGACTCCAAAATATACCCATTAATAATGTGTGAATTATTAGATGTAGACAGCTGCAGTTGGGGCCATCTCAGGGGAGGAACACACAGAATTCTCTGTGGAATTGTGAGATATGCCTCTGAAACTCCTACAGATGTGGAACTTGCATTCACCTACTGTGATAATCCCACCATGCTGCTTTCATGATGGAAATGAAGCAGTCCCAGAAGTTGCCTATTTTTCATCGGATTGAAGAAAACTGTGGGTGGAGATTGGCCCATTAATTTGACTCTTCTCTTCCTCATTATTCAGTATGAAGTAGGAAGAAGTGAAATTAGCAGCCATATGCCCTCTGAGTCATTTATCCCATTGTTTTGCCAGGGCAGCTGAGGATGGTTTCTGCACCTCCAGGACAGTCTGTAGGCTGATAGAAGGTAGTCCATTTGCCTGCTACCCAGTAGGATTACTCAAATGGCAGCCTTTTTGTGAGGGCTTGTGTGCCTTGACTGGGCTCCTAGGAGAATGGGAGCATGTTTACTTGCACTCATCTGCATTCTGCTGGTTGTATATAATCAAAGATTGGCTGATTACATGAATGTATCTGAATAGTTACCTTTGCCAGGACATAAAGGGGATTTCCCATACCTTTTTCTGAGAAGATGCTAGAGATTATAACTTATGTTCCTCTTTTTTATTTTTTTATTTATATTTATATCCCGCCCCATACCGAAGGGTCTCGGGGCGGCTCACCAACATTTAAAACATACATATCAAAACTGTATAAAATACTAAAACCAGTACAAAGTTTATGTATATACTTTGCTGTTCAGCTATAGCCAGTTTGCATCAGGACAAATTTCTTCTTTCCTTTTAATTCAGGTGATTTTGTTGCTTTTTTTCTACATATGAATGAGCACATAAAATTAGCAAGAGTTTATGGGTGGAGGTAATTTTAGAATAGCAGAATCTTGTCTGGTCCAATTTCTGATAACATAGCATTTTATACACTTTCATAACTACGATGTTGTACGAATATTTCTGCTGTGAAGTCCACAGTGGGGCAGAGTCTTTTTCTGGAATGAGTAAAAAACAATGAACAGTGTATCAGGCTCTTGCATGGATCCTGAATACTTGGCCTTTTTTTGTGCAGTATTTCAGTGAAATTGTGTAGGAGAGGAAAGTTAAATATGTGCCAATGTCTTTGGAATACCAAATCCTTTGTGAGAGTTAAATTCCTTTAAATTGTCATTACCATACACATTTTGATGTAATCTGTCTTCCTGTTGCTTGGATTCATTGCTCTCTTAGATCAACATTTCCATAAAGGGAGATGATGTGGGATTTCTGTGTTTGGTTTATAGGAATTGACATTTTAGTCCTTTGACTTTCTGTGCTCTGGAGTAATCTCTGTGTTCCCTTGCAAGTGCTTTGGTACATTGGTTAGGAGAAGAGGCTTCATGGTTCATTTCTGTGAATGTGCATGGGCATGGAAATATAAGCCTAAAATATTTGCAGGTTATGGATTTTATGTTTTAATTTGAGATTCAGTACAGGGCTTTCTGTAGTCTTCTTCATGGCCTCTCTCTTCTACATGCTGGTGAGGACCAGAGAGGGCCAATCCCTTGCTTAGAATGCTCCATTGCAAATAGACTAAAATGGTCACCTAGTGTGGGAAACGGATGGATTTTCAGTGTATCATACTAATTCCAGCTTTCAACCATCTTTGAAGATAACCCTATGTAGAGTGTATTGAAGTAGTCACACAAGCTTGGATCACTATAGCCAGCTGATCTTGATCAAGAAATTATTCTGAACGGAGAGTACCCACCTATTGACTACTGCTGCTACCTGAGCTTCAAGTGACAGTTATGGATTCTGTAGTACACCCCAAATCAGAACCTATTCTTTTCAGGGGAATGTTGGCCTCTCAGCCCTGTTGTCTAATCAACCTAATTGGCCAGTTTGGTCTTGTGGTTAGAGTGCTGGACTCATATTTTGTAGTCACCAGTTTTGATTCTGCACTCCTCTATGAAGCCATCTGGGTAAGCTTGGGCTAGTCACAACTCTATCTCTGAGCTCTCATAGCCCCACCTGTCTCATAGGGTATCTGTTGTGGGGAGAAGAACAGAAAGCTTTGTCATCTGCCTTGGCACTGGACCATAAACTGCCTCACCTGAGTCAAGCTGTGTGTCATCAGCCTACTAGCCACTCTTCACTGCAAAACCTCTCATTATTCTTCCCAGAGGCCACATGTAGATGTTAAAAAGTGTAAGTGACAATGTTGATCCCTGTGCAACTCTGCAAAAGAGCCCCAAAATGTACAAGTAAACACCAGCATGATTACTTTTTAGAACCTACCATGGAGAAAGGTCTGGAACCACCATAAAAATGTACTCCTGATATCCAAACACCATAGACATTCCAAAAGGATACTGTAATAAGCAGTATCAAAAACTGCTGATAAGGAATGCCACTAAGATTGCCAAAATTTATCCAATAGAGTATCTCAAACTGCCTTGGTGCTATGATCAGGCCAGAAGCCAGAGTTAAATGTATCAAGATAGCCCACTTCATCCAAACATTCCTATTCATTGGTTGTAGTGTGAATTGTAGAGGTGCTTGAATAGATACTACTCAGTCCAATACAGCTTGAGAAAATACCGGCTTCTGTGGAGACATTTTAAAAATGTGAATATTCCTCTGAGGAATGCATCTGTCACTTTTAATATGAATCTGTCCTTGATAGGGAAGTGCACGAATGAGTTTTTAAAATTCGTATTCGTTTGAATAGATCCCCTTTGAATGTGGTTGGATTCTATTAAATACAAATGAATTTGTACAAATTTGTATGAATATCCAATATGAACGCATACATATCCGATACATATCCCGCAACATACCTGCTCTGAAAATGTCAAATCCACTCTAAATCCACTTTGTATCCACTCTCAAACCATGTTGAATTCACGCTGGATCCGTTACAGATGTAACTGGGGCAGCCGCTTTCCCAACTCCTTGTTTCATGAATGTCCCAAAACTTCATATGAATGTTCCGAAACATTTGTACAATGTCGTAACATTCGATTTGTATATGAATGTATGAATTTATATGAATAGTGAATGTTATGAATATTTGTGCACATCCCTAGTTCCTTGATACAATGTTTGATCCTATTGTGTTCAGCTTCTTCACATCAGTAAACTAAAATTAACTTGCTATAGCCCTAATCTAGAAAAGGCACTAGAATAAAACATTATTATTACTATTACTGTTACTATTACTATTATTATTATTAACTTCTACATACCCCAGTGTTCCTTAATTTGTGTGTGCTGAATATGTAATATTTAACCATGTATTTCTACTTTGGCACATTGCTGCTAGAACTGTTATTTTTACATTGGGAAGAGTACAAGTCCTCTTGTTAGTTTTATCCAAGAGTATTTGGCTGCAGTCCTAAATACCCTTATTTGGAAGTAAATTCCACACACACACACAAAATCACTGGAATCCACTTTCAAATAAATGCTTTTAAGATCAAGAAGCCAACTTCATTTATCTATAATTTTACAGAAAAGGGCTGCAGTAAGACCAGTTGAACTAAGAGTTTTACTTCTGAATAAATATTGAGAGACAGTATTTATTTATTTATGTGTTTATTTATGTGTTTGTTTCAAATATTTATGTTCCACCTTTCATCCAAAGATTCTGGAGTGGGTCACAACATTCAAGAAGAGCCTTTAAATCCATGAAAATATGATTAAAATCAATAAAACATACAACTAAAATAATTCAGATATTGGATGTTCCTACCTTAACAAGAACAATATTGAATTAGAACCAAACATCAAAGACCTAGGAGAAGAAGGGTACGAAAGATATGGCACTTGTCATATCTCAGCTGGGAAGCTGTTCTAGAGCATAGGGGCCACCACAGAAAATGCCAGTTCATGTGCCAGTTCTATTAACTAGCATATTATGGTCAGTCTTCTTCTGTAATTATGGGCTTTACCTTCTTTATGAACTAGTGTTGTTTCTTTATGTTACTTATGTTTTGTATCTAAGTCCTCTGCAGGTAGGGGTGGATCAACACAAAGTAGGAAAAAAGGTGTTTTCTGGACTGGCCCTTATTCTGGATTATATTCTGTGACAGGAACCTGCTGTCTGATTGCTAGTGAAAACTACAGCAAGTCCTGAGTGGGGCCTGCCATAACCTGCACCAGAATGCAGATGGTAGGTCTCTGTTCTGACATATAATCTGGAACAGGGTCCAGCACAGAAAGGGTGAAGGTGTCCCCAAAAGCAGTTTAGAAGTAGTAGCATCTGCATGCAAATGCCTTAACCCTCATTTGAAGGAAAAAAGGCACTTCCAAAATGCATTCTCTGACCTGAAATGTGGATTAAAGGCAACATAAGAACAATAGTGTCAACACCACTTTTGAGCTGCTTTTATGTGAGCAGATCCGGTCTTGACTGGAAATCAGAGAGATGAGGAAACTGCATCCTACTACTACCAATTCAAAATTGTCCTAGAAACTTTCATTTTGCTAAAATTAATGTTTTGGCCAGTAGTTATCACCAAGCTGTTGCTGCATCTTCAGAATTTCTAGCTTCCAGCCCCCTGTCATGGTAACTAATTTCAGTCAGAACTTGGAATAATAAAACATCAAGTTACATTCATATAGAATGGCATTGTGAGCAGCCACATTTTAGTGATTTGTCCATGTAATTTATTTTTGAATACACTTAGAACCATAGCTTTAATTACTATTTGAAGCTTGTTATGGTTTAACAAAATGAGGCTTAATGAACTGTACGTCTGAGCTACTCCCATTTATTATCAGCTGTAGTGACATACTGCATTTTTTGGGGGGAGGGGTCACCACTACTTTTTTTTTGTAGTTGCTCATAATTTATACAAGCAGAAAGACTGTTCTCTGATGACTGTGGTCGGGTAGTTATTAAGACTACAGAAACATATGCTGAAATTTAATTTTATACACTGAAAGCAATTTTCACAGCAGTCATATGGTGCAATGTTGCATTACAGTGCACAGTTAAGTAAATCTTTGCAAGATGTAGGCTGAGGTCATAAGTTTGCATCATCCCTTCTTCCTCTGACAACTTGATCCTCTGGAACTATTTTATTAACTGAACGTAGTAATAGATCAAGAGTGCATTTTCCCATAAACCTCTGCTTGCAGATAAATGTGGAAAGATCATTTTGATTTCTTACATTGCCCCTGTTCCTTACGGCATATTTTGTTTTCTAGCTTTTGGGCACACAGAGTATTGATGATTGCACCATTACTTCCCCACATTTTGTCTTCTTACTTTTAGATGTCTTTCACGACTTTCTTTTTTATTTCAACAGTTATATCCCATCCTTCCATACCTTCCAACATAATCTAGGCAGGACAACAAAATTTACTTTCCTGCCCAACCTCCTTGAGAGGAGGGAGGTGGAAGTAAAAACATAAGGGAGCATAAGAGGAACCTTTCTGGATTGGTTCACAGCCCATCTAGTCTGTTCCACACAATGGAGCACCAGTTGCTTCTAGGCTTCTTGAGTAGAAGACAAGAGCAAAACCGTCACCAGTTCCTGACTGCTACAAATGGCCTTTAGAGGCATCCTACTTGTCTCTGCAACCTGGGGGAGCCTCTTAATAAGGGGGAAAGAGGAGAGTGTAAAAGCTGGCTTTAAGCTCAACATTAAAAAAACTAAGATCATGGGAAATAGAGGGGGAAGAAATGGAAGCAGGGTGCATCCCCATGCAATTTAAAGTCCACTAAAAATCCTCTTTTGTCGCTGAGCACCCCTATGCACGGCTTTTATCCAGGCTTCCAGCACCACAAATTAGGAAAATGCGCAGCAAAAAAAGTGCCCTTTAAAGAAGACTACCAGCGCACTTTCTGGGAAGACATGGGTATTCAGAGCAACATTTTGCATGGAGATGCTCCATGGCAAAAGGGGCGGGGGTTCTCTCCAAGGTGGCAAGCTCTCTCTCTCTTTTTTTTGCCTCTCATCCACAGCCAGCATTCACGATATGAAAACAGTAGGCAGGCATTCCAACCACAAAGAGAAACAGCAAAGATACACTGTAATGAATTGCTTCCGCCCGCCTGCAAGTGAAACTGTATGAGCGCAAGATCGCTGGCTGGGGGAGGCATTTTGGGGCCGGAGATCTTGTAAACTGCCTTCGCAAGGGGAGACGAACAGAGAACTTGTAAATTTTTCTTTTGGACTTGTGAATGGTGCACGATCGCACGATTGCTGGCTGGGGGAGGTGTTTCGGCAGCTGGAGAACTTGTACATAGCGTAATGAATTGCCCGAGCACCCAATGAAAAAGCGAGGGGCGGGGAGAAAAAGATGCGGGTAAGCAAAAGACGCTTCCTTGGGGAAGGTCAGTGCATTTAAAATGCGCATTTTGCTGAGCCCTATGGGGACACTTAATTTGGAATTGAACACGCATTTGCTGCAGTAGAAGGACAATAGCGACACAAAAGAGTACCATGGGGATGCACCCGCAGTGTCAGATTTTAGTTCCTTGGGTTCAAAAATCATCACTGTGGAAGGTAATTGCAGCCATGAAATTAAATGATGTTTCTCCTTGGAAGGAAAGCTATGACAAACATGGACATTTGAACCCAAATTCCTGGGTGCGTTTGGTGCAAACTTTTCCAGTGCTTCATATGAAAATTAGTTTTCACATGGAAGGGGACCTGATTGAGTATATAAAATTATGCACGGTATAGAAAAGGTGGATGGAGAAAATTTCTTTTCTCTATTTAACAACACTAGAACCAGGGGGCACTCTATGAAGATGATGGGTAGGAGAGTAAGGTCTGACAGGGGGAAGTATTTCTTCACCCAGAGGGTCATCGGCTTATGGAATGTGCTACTGGAAGTGGTGGTGACAGCTTCCAGTCTAGATGGCTTTAAGGTAGGGTTAGACAAATTTATGGATGACAGATGTATCAATGGCTACTAGAACGAATGCCTAGATGCATCTTTCAGGCTGTGTGTGTGTGGGGGGGAGGGGCGGAAGCAGGACGCTTCTAATGCCATTTGCTGGGATTCGAGAGCAGGAGAGGGTTTGTCCTTGTCTCTGCTTGAGATGCCCGTGAGCATTTGGTGGGCCACTGTGTGCGACAGGATGCTGGACTAGATGGGCTGTGGCCTGATCCAGCAAGGCTTCTCTTATGTTCTTATGTTCTTAATAATAACTTAACAGTTGTATTAGTGGAAAAAATCATCAGCAGACAGGATCAAAACATCCATTTCATGCCCTTCTGGTTTAGTTGAATGTCAGCTGTTTCCTTGAATTTATTTTGTGTTTTAAAGGAAAGTTAAGATAAAGCATAGCACAGTAGAGTGGAGGATAATTTCAAGCTTGGAATCATGGAATACTGTAAAGTGAATTCTGAGACTTAGGGCCCAGGTATACCAAACTTTTAATCTGCTTCGTTCCACTGTCTACCTTGTAGCACTGTTCCTGGGTGTCTGGGGAAATATCACTGGGCTTGGTATGTGAGACCATTGTTTGTGCACTTTATTCCAGCTGGGTGTAGTATACCAGGGTGGAACACTTGTGTATGAGTCAGTGTGGATGGACCAATCAATTTGGGGGGGGGATGGTCTCCTGGTAAAGTGATCCTTAGTGTGGACAAGGCATTCTGTAGACCCCACTGGGTTCTTCTACCAGTCCAGTGCAGAGTGGGACAATATGACTGGCAGTGGTGATTTGTAGCTTTAAGGGCAGATGATCATAGATGTGGGCTGGGTGATTGCTGGCCACAAAAACATGCCCTGCCCTGTAGGTAGCTTTTGTATCACCCTCCCTTAAAGATCTGAAATGCCACTGATGACTGGTCATTTTACTGATCTGTTCTCTAATTAGAAAGGTGAATTGAATATGTATTAGAAATTGGGTGTAGCTGAGCTATGAGAATCTACGTAGGGGATGACGATCCTGTCTCTTACATCTTTCCTGTTATAGAAAATTAATCAGCTGTTGGGTACTGGATTTTGCAAAACAAAGCAGCATCCCTGGATATGGTTTATGCAGCATTTATGGACTCTGCCAATGAAATGTTCTGTAAAAATGCAAATATACTTTTTTGCCAGTTCTAAAAAAATGGCTTTGGCAAAGTTTATTCTGTAAATGTTTAAACTAAACTGCTTGTTAGAGAAATGTCAAGTGTGTTGAATAACATACTGCAGTCAGTGAGTTTACACGCTTTGCTTATGGAGGAGGAGGTGATGTTTATCCTAGCTACATTTATGCTTTCTCTGCAGTGCTCTTGCATTCTATTTGTCATAATGTAAGCAGTTCATAACAGTTCAGTGGCTAGGAAAAAAAGGCACTTGGCTAATAAAGAAGCATTGTGGCCTGTGATTAGGTAGAGGCCTGGAGGAAGAGAGAGAGAGAAAGGTAACGTAGCATTGGCAAGCAAAATACTTGGCATTTTTAGAACATGCTCAGAGATGCTTCTGATTTCTGCTTTGGTGTATTTGTATAGATCAAAAAAAGTATCTCAGGAGCACCTTAGGGTATTTTCACCAGTAAACGGTCATGGTGAAGGATCCAGAAGCTTCCCATCTGCATGCTAAGGGTGACCATGTCACCTGCTAGTATTCTCTGTCCATATTGGATGGATTGCAGATCAGGTGATCCAAAATGCCTCCTAGTCAAGTATACTGTTAGACCTGTTAAAAGGTCAACTGAAGTTCTAGTGCCAGACCATGGGGTGATATGGTATGGTTTATCAGAGGAACCCATGTAGATGTTGCAACAAGGTATGCTGCCAATATGGGTTCCCTAGGGGCTTTTGTTCCTGGCCATCAAAGCTTTTGGTGGCCGATTTTGAAGCTCACGTGAGCTTCAGGGTTGGTACAGATCTGTTGTGGAATAGCCATCCTAATGCAGATGGTCTTCCAAGATATGCGAACCACTTCAGTAGAAATGGACCACCTGGAACTGTCCACAGAAAATAAGTATGAAAAATGCCCTTAGTAAGAGTAGTGTGTGTGTGTTTTTACTGTGCATGAACATTGCCTCAGGTAGTGAGTGTGAGAACTGAGAAGCTCAGGACTCAGAGGAAGCTTTGGGTAACTTTATGCCTTTGGCTGTCATACTGACAGCTCATGCTGTAGAGATTCCAGCTCAAAATCTTATGCTGCATTCACAGACAGCAAAAGAATCGCTTAAAAGATTCTTAAAGATGGTAATGTGTTGGAGCTTGGCTTCTCATGCTTCCTGTAATTTGTTGTAAAGTGTATTTTCTAGATTTAATGTGCGTTAAAGATTGAATGGAGACACCTTAAAGATAAAAAGGACACACATCTCTGTGTGTAAGTGTAGCAAAACCAACCCAAATTAAACCCATCTCTGAGTGGCTCAAGATATGGCTGTGAGCTGATACTGTCACATATTGGGGTGTGTATTCCATATCTAGTTGACATTAGAAATCAGAAGAATTACTTCCAAATCGCATTAGAAATGAACTGGATTTGGGATGAGAATGCTAGTGCCATATGCTGCTTCCTTTTAAGATACTATTGAGATACTTTTATTGCTTCTTCTGAATGGCACCTAAGTGCTCCCAAGATCACGGTTCCTGCTTAGGAATACAGATTTCCCACCCATTTCTCGAGGACTGAGAAAGAATGAATAAGATAAATAACAACTTTATATCTGTCTGGTTGATCTGGAGAAACTATTTTTAAAATAGCTAGTGTGCGTTGTGTTGCCATGTTCTTTTTGAAGACCTCCTAATAGCTGTTACTAGAAAAGGTCAGAGATGGTTGTAATCACAGTGGGTGCCTCCAGACAGGAACAGAAGCAGTGATGTCCCTTTACTGCATCTGTTGCCTGCAGTATTAACTCTTCCCCTGCACATTTATCAGCATTTTTTTAAATGCGCACTTAGGTTTCAGTGCATTGCTGCCACTGTCTGAGATGGGAAGCTGCTCCTCAGGGATGCCAGAGCTTCTGATCTGCCAGTCTGGTGGACTGGAAGCCAGTACAGTTCCCTGCAAAGCTTCTGATCCACCAGTCTGTTGGACTGGAAGGGGATGCCAAAACTGCTGTGCATGGACAACAATGTCTGGAGGCACCCAGTAAGGCACTTTCAGGCTTTTTTGTTTGTTTAGCTATGTGTGAATTCAACTGTATTCTCTCTCCATGTAGTTCTATGCTTCTTGCAGTCAAAGCCCTGTCTAAACACTGTACTTCCATCTACATCTGAAGGTCCCCTGAAATTCAGTATTTCTTGCTCCTACGTCATTTGTGGCTTCTTGTGCGTTGGTTTCTTGATGAATAATTAACAATCAGTGAAAAATTCTGTAGAATAAACAATACTTTCAGCTCTTTACCCAATATTGTGCCTGTTTTTGGCTTCATAAAGATAAAGAGTTAGAGGTTTTACTGGTTTTATAGCAGAGGGAGGATATATTGGAAGTGCAGTTGATTTGCTGGGTTGCTGTCAGAATCTTGGGACCAGAATAGACCAAGGAGACCTTGGCTCAGTGTCAGAGGAACAAAATAGACCGAGTCTTTGTCTTTCGTCTGTCAAGGGCAGTCCTCTCTCTGCCCTTGAAACAGCTGTTCTGCCTCTGGTCCTTCTTGCAGGACACATCCGTAATCAGGATCTTCCATCACCATGCTGTTTGCCCATGAAGCAGATGATTTGCCTCTTGTTCAGCTGGGTGATCTGACTTACGTGACATACTAGCTGGAGTATCAGCTGTATGATTTTTGGGTGTGTAACTGCATCTGTTTTCTTCAGAATGATGCTGTGCACTGTATATTTTCCCTCCTTAACCAATTGCATTTCAAGAAGGTATTTATAGTAGCTGATTGATTGCCAGACTGAATTTTTGTCATTTATATTTGAGGCAAAATAGGTGCTATGCCACTGATGGTAGGCACGGACTGTTCATGCAGTGTGCTAGAGACCTCATTTAGTACAGTGATTCTTTTTGGGGGCAGGGAAAAGGTTCAGACTCCCTGTATTCCTGTTCCCTTGCTGCATCCTGGTTGAAATGGCCCTTCTAGCATCAGCAGTATCTTGATGTAATTGACAAGAGGTGCTGGATGCTTGCTGAGTCAGTGAGGTATGTGCTTGCCAAGTGACTGCAGCAGATTGGAGGCCTTTGCTAGCCTCGGATGAAGCAAAGCCAGTGTTCTGGCAGTTGTCTACTTGTTTATGTGCCATCTTAACTTTGGTCTCTCCTCCCCTCCACAATAAATGGTTTGGCAGCCTTGATGTGAGGGGGAGTGGAGATGGAAGGAAGATGCCCTTGCTATAGCACACCATAAATCATAAGACCCGGATTATTGGTGTATTGAATTAAACAAAACTGTCTCCGGTGATCTGAACACATCCTGAATTCTGTACCAAGATGAGCGGTGGTAGGACTTGTAACCAAACTAACCATCAGTGAGTCCTAGCGTTTTGTTAGACTGCTTTTGGTGGCAAAATCTGCACATTTTGTATTGTAACTTTTGATTCCTGCCTAAAGATCAGTGCAGTTTTATTCATTTACATCATTTGCTTATGATGTTTCTCCATGTAGCATATTAATGCATGCTTACTTTAGCCGAATAAGCACAGGATTCTGTGTTGATATAATCTGGCGTCCTGTGAAATTTACTTGTCTGCATTGGTCAGTGCCTAGATATGTGCTTGTCTGGGAATATATGGATAGTACCTTGGCTTCCATAACAGAAGAGATTCAGGAGATAAACAAAGCTAAGCCTATAACTATCCTAGAAGTGGGTATTTAAACCACTAACATCCTGCTTCCTACAAGAATCCAAATAAAAGCCTCTTCAGAAAAACAGCTTACCTGCTTCCAGAGGCCAGGCCTGCTAGATAACTGGCCCTGCTATTGAACAGCCTTGCTATAAGGAAGATGCATATATCCTGGTATACACTTGGAATCTGCTTCTTGGAGATTTTGTGCTTTTGTCCTTTTGTGTGGCAGTTTTTTTCCAACAGCAACAGCAGTTGTAACCCGCCATGGGTGAGTGGAGTGAGTGAGTGGAGTGAGTGAGTGAGTGTGGTTAAGATTCTCATGGTTAAGATTCCTGATTGTCACTTACTGTCTTCTACTCTCTAGGTTAAGCATTGCCTGTTATCAGGTTAGATTTGCAGTTGAGGGAAAGGGTGGTATTGTGAGGTAACCTGGAACCATTTCTCCCACATCTAATTATTTGCACTGTGGGATCTGAAGGGCTTGGGGGTACATTTACAACAGAAGTGAAATTAGGTCAGCGTGTGGATGTATCTTGGGGTGATGCTTTCTGAGGGCAAGTATGCCTGTCCCGTATGCCTGGTGAAGTTGAGGAACTGGAGTTGAGGAACTAGGGAAAACCACCAGAAACATAAATATGTGAATGAAAGGTTGGGAAGAACACAAATAATTGACTGTCTACTTTCTGGGGGTTGGGGAGGCTGTAAAGACTGTATCTGAATATCTTATTTCTAGGTGTGTGGAGGAATCCTAAACTTACTTTTAAGAAATAGAAAACGGTATTTGTTGAGTGTCACTTGGGTAGGATGGGACTTTGTGGGTGGTGAACCAGAGGCTGTAATTCTAAGAAACAGGTCCTCAAGAGAAGCAAAGCACCAGGGAGAAAGACAGTAGCATGTGGAATGGATAAGGCAGCCCGGAGGCACCCTTTCCAGGGGATATGTAGCAGTTGGTTTAAAGGCATTCACAGGAAAAAGTGGTTGAAAAAACTGAGGTGCTTCCATTTGATCTCTTTGTGGATACAGTCTCAGGCTGCATTCAGACCAGGGGTGTAAAACCCAGGATTATTCTAGGGCTGTGTTTGGCTGACAACACATATCTGTAGCAATCTCCACACAGCCCTAGGATATTGGGGTGATATCCAGCAATAATGTTATTGTGGGAAAATCAACTCCCAACCCAGATCTTACTTAAAACTTGCAAGCACTCAACCTTATCTAGATTATTATTTGCATGACCTGCCATCTTAGAAATTACCACCATGCATGTCCATGTTCAAACCTGGCTGAAAATGGTGTCTGAAATGGTGTAGGGGGGCAGCAGTTGTGCACTTCTGTCGTTTAAATATGTGGATGTATGCATCATGCCATCATAGGAACAAGTATCCAGACTAGTAAATGCCTCCATGCTGTTGCCCAGCTGTTAGAGCAACAAGCGATAATTCTGGAGGTAGTATAATCCAGACTATGGCTATAGGCAGAGTAAAAGAAAGGATGCCTGGAAGTGACCTTAGTTTCTCCCCATAGACTTCCAGACTCATGTTTTCTTTGTCACACTTGTCTGAGACTATTCTAATCTTCACCAGCTTATCTGGATCCTTTTTAAAGTGTGGCATCCAAACTGGATACAGTACTTGAGTACTTATTCCTGAGTAGGACAGAACTATTCCTTCATATAATTTGTGAATCCTATCTTTATTGATGGAACCTAGAATTATACCGGCTTTTTGGTGGGGCTGCCATTTCACAGTGCTGGTACGTGTTTGGTTTGTGGTTGACTAAGGTAAAAAAAGTGGCTCAAAGCAATATGGAGATGGCAGCATCAGCGGGTTAGTACCTTTATCTTGATACTCACATCTGCTATCCAACTCTGAGCTGCTGTTTAAAAAAAATATATATATATATATATATACATGTGTGTGGATGCAGCTTACGTTAGCAGCATATTTTTTAAAGCTACTGTTCCCAAACCAACTATATCCCACCCAATTTCTCTGCATTTAGTTCTTTTGTCCTAAGTGCAATCTTTTTTTCTTTGCATTTTTCTCTGTATATCTAAAGCCTCTTTTATTGACAGATTTTTCTTTCTTGTACCAGTTGTTACTGACATCTTCTCTTTTCCAGTTACTTTTGTGGAATGGTTGCAAACCAGACACAAGTGTCCTGAGTTATCTTCTAGCCTACGAAGGATTGATTTTCCATTGACTGGTCAAAGAGCACATGTATTGAGAACTTTGTTATATTTATTTTGAACCTTACACCCCAAACCGTGAAATAGGCTGATCATTTGTGTGTAGAAGTTTTCCCCACAACTTGTGTCCTTTCCCAATGAGCTCTTATTCATATTCCTTGCTCCTGTTACAAATACTTTGTTACTCAATTAGCATTGATAGTTATATAGATGAGTCCTTGATGTGTAACTAATAATTGCAATTTATTTTGTATGTTTCCAGAAAAAAACACATATATTGCAATCTCCATCAGACATTAAATCCATTTATGCTAGGCTTGTTTGATTTCTGCTTTAATTTTCCCCTGTAGGCATGTCTCCCCATCTGTAACATAAGATGAATGCACTCCTGTTTTCAAAACAAAATGGGTTGGACTCTTTGTTAATGCTCATGTTTGCTTCATTGGAAGATCTTGGCACTGAGTACATGTAAACTTGAAAATTTAAAGATATGATTTACTGGGTATTAAGGACTATCTGCCTTGCAAGATGACTTGTACTCCAATTTATTTTAACACAGCACAATGCTTTTGTTTGCATCTTGTAACATCCTATATTAGAAGCTGGGCAGATTCCAAGGGTTATGTTAATAGTTCAAAATCCCCTCTCCTTCTCTCTTCCTTTTCTTAAAAAAAAACAATACCAACAGCTTTTCATCTTTTAACACCAAATATATTTCTTGTGGCAATGCCTAGGTATCTGCACCTAACAATTTACAGATGAAGGGGAGGTGTGTATCTCTCTTTGTCTCTCTGTATGTGTACAGTGCCTGACAAAAGTTCTGTCGCTTATCCATGTTGTTGAAACCAAAACCTATAACCTGACTTAAAATTCATCCATTGGTTTTAGAAATGACTCATATGAAAGCTGAAACCCTCCCAAATGAGGTTTTTAAAAAGAAAATAAATTTGCTTCACTGCTGAAATATTGATCATTTAATGAACACAGAAAGGTCAGATTTTGGCTAGACAAAAGTTTTGTCGCCCACAAAAAGTACTGTGAAAATCAAACAGATAATTCACTTCAAATACAAAGATATGTTTCATAACATTGGTGAATGAAGTTGTGGTGCTATTAGAGCCATATTTAATATTTTGTGTGACTTCCATGAGCCTGAAGGACTGCATCCATGCGTTTCGGCAATGATTCATACAATTTATTGATGAAGTCATCAGGAATAGTAAAGAATGCAGTTTTACATGCCTCCCAGAGTTCATCAAGATTCTTTGGTTTTGTGTTCCAAGCTTCCTCTTTCATCCTACCCCAAACATGCTCAATGATGTTCATATCTGGTGACTGGGCTGGCCAGTCCTGGAGCACCTTGATCTTCTTTGCCTTGAGAAACTTTGCTGTAGAGATGGATGTATGAGATGGAGCACCATCCTGCTGCAAAATTTGACCCCTTTTATGATTGGGAATGTAAGAGGTAGCTAATACATCTTGATATTTTAGGCTACTGATATTGCCTTCCACCTTGCAAATGTTTCGCACACCCCTATACTGAATGTAACCCCAGACCATGATCTTTCCACCACCAAACTTAACTGTTTTCTGGGTGTATCTTGGATCCATACGGGCTCCAGTAGGTCTCCTTCAGTATTTGTGGCAGCTGTGGTGTAATTCAACTGAAGATTCATCTGAGAAATCCACCTTCTGCCACTTTTCCAGGGTCCATCTGTTTAGTAGGCTGTGGGCCTTGGCAAATACTACACGGTTTATTAATTGCCTTTTGTTTAGTGCTGGCTTCTGGGCACTGATTCGACCATGGAGGCCATTTTGAGACAGAATCCTACAAACTGTTCTAGTTGACACAGGGACTTGAGGTGACCAGGCCTGTTGGAGCTCTGCTGCAGTGGAAGAAGGACTGGCTTTTGATTTTCGAACCAACAAACGTTCCTCCTGAGCAGTCGTCTTGCGGGGTCTGCCAGACCTGGGCTTGTCAAAAACATCTCCAGTCTCTTCAAATCTTTTTTTAATTCTTTGTACTTGACGCTGAGACACATTAAAGGTGCCAGCCACCTCCGCAGTGGATCCGGTCTTCAGCCTCTTGATAATCAAGACCTTTCTGTGTTCATTAAATGATCAATATTTCAGCAGTGAAGCAAATTTATTTTCTTTTTAAAAACCTCATTTGGGAGGGTTTCAGCTTTCATATGAGTCATTTCTAAAACCAATGGATGAATTTTAAGTCAGGTTATAGGCTTTGGTTTCAACAACATGGATAAGCGACAGAACTTTTGTCAGCCACTGTATGTGTGTGAGAGAGGAAGGGAAATGAAGGCAGTGATCTGCTAACTAAGGATATGTTTTATAACAGAAATCTAATATAAATGAGCAGAGGGTATCTCAGAAAGCAATAAGGAAAAATGTTTGCTATGTGTGCTATATACTTACTGCTTTTTAAAAGATGTACCTTAAACTGTACCTGTAGTTTTCACCTACTGTGTTAGATACCTTTTTCCAGCTGGGTAATTTCTGTAAATACGGGGCAGTTGGTACAGTGTTATTGGCTTTCTAGGCACATTTCACACCTCATGGGGAAGTTGGTGTTCTTCTGGCCTTAAAATGGATGGTGCTGCAGCAGCTGGTTCTGTCCATTTGGTCCCAGCAGGCTCTGATTGTTCCAACACAGGAGTTAACTTTTGAAAGCCAAAACTGATGTAGATGAGTTAATTATAAATGCTGCTAGCAGACACAGTCATCCTCAAGTTATTTTAAAATTTTGATCCTCCTTGATTTTCATCTGCCAAATGGGGAAGTTCTTTCCAATCTGAATATCAAGACTGATATGAGGAACTTTGCTCCATTTGCTGTCTGAGAGTGGCTCATGAGAAGGATGTCTTCATAGATATAGTCACTCATGGAGTGTGCCTCAGAGAAAGGGTTAGTGGTCCAGATGAAGAGGGGAAGGTCTGCAATTATTTCGGCAGGTTTCAGGAGCAGACACATGCTAAATGTTATTTGCTCTTGCCTGAAAGAAAACTCACAGAAGGTGGGTAGAAGTGTTAGGAATTTCAGGACCTTGGATAGTTCCTAGTAAGCAACTTGCTCAGAATAGCTTGTGAGAGCCAACCATGCTGTATTCCTGTATTTTAGAGCTTATCTCCCTCTCTGAGACTCCATCCCTTTGGATCATTGCTTGGGCGAGGAAGAGTTAGGTTTCTTATGGAGTACTGTATAGAAGTTCAACTGGGGATTATGGATTAAGGCTATTTTCTTAGAGACTTCCATTGGAGTTCAGAAGTCTGTTATAAGTAGATTCTTTATAAAAATGAATACAGAGGTATTATCAAGAGGTACAGGAGGTGCAAAATAGATGCTGATTTGGTAGGAACTTCTTACCCCATGCCCAGTCCCATGTTTAATACTGTTGGGCAGAACTGATGTGTTTGCCCTCATATGGTCTAAGTAGAATGTATGCCTATAAATCAGCATTTTTAATTATTGCAACTGTATAATCTTGCATATGTACTGTTCCTAGGATTCTCCCTAATTGCCCTTGGTAATTACAGAAGTAGATTTCATGCCACAGAGTTAATTTCTGTGAGAGTCATGGGGTTCCATTCCTGGAATTTTTAAGCCTGAAACATTTTCGAGGCCAGCATGGCTTTCTCATGATGTATAGTTTACCAGATTGTTTTTGGATTCAGTATGAATGTTTAGGTTCTGATCATTTGCTCTTTTTTACATTATTTTTTTCCTCTTTGTCATACAGTACATTTAAAAGTTCATGGCACTCCTTCTTCTGCAAGTTCTGTTTCTATCTCAAGGTGTGAAGGAGACTATAAAAACTTTGCTTTTCATGATCCTGAATTGAAATCTATGTCAAAAGTGGGATTTCTCCCTCTACCTTAGTATTACAATTCATCTCAAGAAGATCTTAGTCAAAGTCAAAGTGGAGAGTGGGTTTCTTATCTCCTTGTAAAATTTATTTTTAGATTCTCCTTATTGATTTTCTTTTCTTATTGTTTTTATTGACTTTTTTGTTTCCTTTTTTGTGGATTTGGAGAACTGTGGCATAAGGTTGGTAGCAGTTTAATAAATTAGTAGTGAATACATGATAAATTTTCATCTTCCAGTTTTAAAGGCATCGTTTATTAGATGATTATTGATTTTTCCTTCCCAAAAGCATATTTTTAGAAAATGTGCTAAATGAAGCAGTGTGATCCTTTTCTTCTTCTTTTTTTCCTTTAAATCTTTTTATATTGCTGGTATGTGTTTGGCTTTAATGCTGCAACTTGGCATATATCAAGTGTTTTGAGCTGCACTTTTAAAATAACTTCTAACATCTTCATCTGAAATATAAAGGACAAATCTTGAGAGTCTTGTTGGTATGGGATTTGTATTACTTAATCTATGTCTGAGACATTAGATATTTGGCTGAGAATTCTGTCAAGGTTTCTTCATGCCATAGGCTGACTCAGGAGATTTTTCAAAGCAATTGACCACTGTTCATATTTTGTCTTTCCCAGGTGATTTCAGTGGAAACAACCTTTCTCTGTTGGTCTCATTTGGCACCAGTAGCTTTTCTTGGATTGGGCTAGCCTAGTGTCATTCACTCATTTGTTGCTGTCCTCATCAGTTGAACCTTACAGTTTGTTGTAAATGGGTATTTCTTTGAAAATACTCCAGAAGCTGCTATTAGTGAAAATGTGACTACCACACATTGTTTACATAGGAGAACCCTGAAGTGCAGTGTTTGCTGCCTTATTGTTGAGGAGTCTAAAGCCTTAAGTAGCTTAGAAGCCAGGAATTTAAATGGTGCCCTTTCCTAATGCAATCCAACCTATATATTAAGGTTTGGAAACCTATGCTAATGCATGTGGTGTGGATAGTGTGCATACTTTGTTGGTGGCATTTGTACTTCTGAATAAGCAAAATGGTTGCACTCCTAAATGATAGTAGAAAGGAGACATTTTTGTGCACACAGAAATTTGGAATTTGAACATTGTTTGGTAGGTGCAATCTCTGAACTGAATATTTTAGTAATACAGTGTTTCATCTTACCTTTTGTAGCTCCTTGGGGTCCTGTCATCTCAAGGTAGGGGATTTGCACAGTGGACTAACAATGGCAGCAGCAAGTGACAATATGGTCTCCCCTCATATTGTCCAGAGTGCTGCATTTCGCAACATTGAACACTGAAGATAATAATATTTTATTTCTGATCTCTGTTTCTTTTGGATTGTAAATTATGGACTTTCCTGCACTTACTGGTCAAGATCCTGCCCCATAGTCACGATCAGGCAATCTATCCCAGGAATAACATTTTGGTGGCACATTAATGTACTTCACTTAAATATGTTCCCCCTGCAAACTAGAACACAGAGATGTATGCTCCAAATCCTAGGTCTGTTAGTGATGCGAGTCAGGAGCCTACTGATTTGGGTTACACTCCTGTATGGAGGAAGCATACTAGCAGTAGATAGCACCTCCTGTATTTAGCACCACTGTGCAGAAGGAAGGCCCTTAATACAGTTGCTGGTGCAGAACACCAATAAATGCAAAAATGTTAGTGAGAAACACACTGTGAATGCTTCTGAACCTCGGTCCACTATCTCCCATTTATTCTTTCCTAGTGCATATTATCCCCCATACTTTTTTTTTAGTGTCTTTGAAAAAATAGGAAAACCTGAGAGATGGGAGATGGATTGTTTCTTGGGACAGGCCTGAATGTAAGTTCTTGAGAATATTATTATTTGAGGATTGTGCTGCTTACACTAACTTAACACTTATGTCTAACTCTTACAGCCGGACGAGGAATGCTAAGCTATAGGTTATGGCTCATAAGGTGTCCTAATGATTAATGCTGAAACCCTGTTTGTGTACTCTTGGTATAACCCTCTCAGAAAGAACCAGAACTTGCTTCAGAATAAATATGGCTAGAATTGGGATAGTATATTTTTTAAAATAACCCTGAAGGGATTTAATGATAATTGGATGCACTATATAATAACACTTTGGTAAACTGCTATGGCAGGTGCTGTGATCTATGTGCTGCCATTGGCTATATGTGTTTGTTTTGAAAATGATGGTAGGAGGAACTACTACTAATGTGGTTAGTTAATTGTGAATTTTGGTATCTGAACTGTGAATATTCTGATTTAAGAGAGGCCATAGCTAAGTGGTAGAGCCACTGCCTGTGAACTGCAGGCTCAATCCATATCATTTGCCCAGAAGACAATAATGGCAAACTAATTTGGTATCAGGAAAGAACATAGTAGCATAAGATGAGTCCCACTTGGTTGGGCCACAGCCCACCTAGTTGGGCATCCTGTCTCATACAATAGCCCCATACAAAACCCTCATGTGTTCTAGAATCCCTGGAAGTGGCCTTTAGAGGCATCCAAGAAAACTGTATGGATGTACCCATGAAGTTATTTGAATCACCACAAACATTCTGTTTTACCCTCCAGCCTCCTAGTCACTGAATCCTTTTGGCTTCCATCCTCTTCTTTTAGGGAATTACTCATAATTCAGCAAAGATATATATCTTTGGGCAGTTATGCACCAGTAAGCATACCAGGAGCCTCCTTTCCACATGCTGCTGCAGAGAAAGGGAAGCCTTGATGGGGTCTCCCTTAGACTGGGCCATCGTCTGGAAGGGAAACTCTTAGTATGCTTGCTGGTCAGTGGTGCCTCCCTTAAACTGGACCAGCATATAGAAGGGAGGCTCTGAGCATGCTTAGTAGTCCAGTATACCAGTCAGTGCAAAATTAAGAATGTAAGAGAAGCTCTGCTGGATCTAGGCTAGCATCCTGTCTTACACAATGACCCATCAGTAACTTATGGGCCTCAAGGAGAAGACAAAGGCAAAGCTTTCACTTGCTCTCAGTTCCCTACAAATGTCCTTGAGGGGCCTCCTGCCTGTCTCTCCAACCTGGCCGCAGTACTAGGCATCCGTTATAATAGCCATAGATACACCTGTTCATAAATTTATCCAATCCTTTCTTAAAGCCATTCAGACTGATTGCTGCCACTACCTCTTCTAGTAAATTCCATAGACAGATACTTCCTCTTGCCTCTCCTTAGCCTATGAGGTAGGAGATTAGCGCCATTTAAAAAAATGACAGCAGAGAAAAAGGGCAAGAACACATATTGTTATAATGAAGAACATCATCTCTTCTCTTACTGGTCTTGTAATCCTTTTCACCCCCACTCTGTGTTTAGTGTAATTCCTTGCTGTGCTAAATCTAATTTGAACTGTAAGCTCTTCAGGTTACTGGCTTTACTGGACATATATGGAAAGCAACCAACAAGTGTAGAAATATAACTGGGGTGATAGTATAATGCCAGTTCAAACTTAGTAGAAGTACCAGGATTTGGCAATTTAACTGATACCTGCTAGCTTTAGGATTAAGACTGTGCTAACCTTTGTGATAGATAGTTACAGCATTGTTACCATATTAATTTGGAGAAATAAAACAGTGGTTCTGTTTCTGGCTTCAGTGCTTAATTGAGAGCATTATGCAATTTTTATTAGTTTATAGGGGATTGTTTCCTACCTGCAGTGCCTATCTTTTGTAAAGTTTATTGGTCTTTATCACAAATTTTAAGAGAACAGAGTCAGACCAATATGGAACAAGTATGAAAAATAGTTCAGGGAATAAAGAGGTTTACATCACCTATTTTCTCCAGGATTAGGGATCTGATAGCTAATGTATTTTACATTTGCCATTTCAAATTAACCTTCAAGAGAAGAGATTACATTATTGATATAACCTGCTTGTTTTAATAACTCTTGTTAGTTTTCATAAGTTGTTTCCCATGTGGCATGAAAAAAACTTATTAAATTAAAATATTTCTATATTGGTTGCTTTTTATTCCTTTTTTTTTAAAATAGACACTAATTTTAAAACAAGCATAAAATATATCAAAAGACCCAACTGTGTATAACTGCAGGGTGTCGAAGTCATAATGCTAGGGCAACACGGTACATATGGCAAAAGTGCAGTTTGTTATTGTATATTGACAGGATTTGTTTTCCACAATAAATACGTCACATTCCTTTGTGCTAACTTTCAGTCTTCCTCAGTGGTGTCTTTCTGTTCATAAGCTGATCATGCTCTTTTAGACTTGCTTATCACAATTTTTTTGCATGCCACTTCCTCTTATAACCCTCTTTGCCAGCCTTTGCTTCTTCTTATCTACTTCATCTTGTCCCTCCAAGACCAGAATATTCTTTATTCCCACTGTTACAGTGGTGATTCTGAAAGGCACCCACAACAAGACTTCTTCCATTTATAGGAAGAATTCATCTAAGGCCTTTTCTGAGTTTACATGTGGTATCCTATGACAGGGTGGGCAACTTGTCCCAAACTAGGATAGGTTGCTAGTAGAGCGAAACAGTGCCATCTACAATTGGACAGCCCATTCTGTTCCAGCCCTTGCTGCTATATCTGGAGAGCCCTTTGGAGGTAGTGGTGCAATGTTTTGTTCCTGGTCTTTGGAGTTTCTGACTCAGACAGTTTTTGGCTGGATCCACTTTTGGCAGTGCTTCGTGGAACACCACCAAAAAGGGAACCCTTTAGAACATGGAACCACAGGTGCATACCATTCACATGGCTCATTGGTCTTGAATACTAGCACTGGGCCAGTTGTATATATCTTTAAAGAAGTCTACATGTATACCAGTTTAGGGCACCATTTTTGGTTCCTTACCCTAGTCTATGCTTCATCCTATGGAGACAAAAGTGTGAGAGTCTGTGGGGCTTGGTCTAATCTGCACTAGCATGCGGACTGTTGCCTCATACTCGTTAGTTCACTTTTATTCAATCTCAGCTGTCCTTCTAACCTTTCTTTAGCTTCTTTATAGGATTGTTAGAGGATTTTGAAAAGTGTGAGCTGAATTGTTAAGTGACTTGAGTGGGAATGGGAAATTGTTTGAAATCAGGTAGAAGAAGCTCATGTAACAACATCTGTAGCATCAGACATACTGTCAGACCTCAGTTTGTGTGGTTTCCATCCACATGCTTTCACTGATATGTGCCTGATGAAGTGTGACCTACCTCAGTTAATGTGCCTCCCTGGTCTACTGTTGCACTGTTTTGCTCCAGACTGTTGGCCTGGGGGTAGAAGAACACACCATAAAACATATTGAAGAATGTGCTGCCTGCTTGTCTGAATCTTAAAACTCCTGTGGGAGGTTTCTAATTACTTGGTGAAGTAACTTCACATCAGGGTGCTAAAGACTATCAGTTCTAGTGATCAGATGGCAGGCACACAATAACTACTGGTGCTCTTTTAAGTTGTCGAAGCCAGAAGTATCATGTTTAATTCAGATTTTCACTTCATCTGTGAGAACTGCTAGTGATGCTTGGTGTAGCTTCCTTTCCATTGCATGGCTTCTCTTCTTTCCTTGTGTTTACCTTTTTTCAAGAAAATAGTCTATCATGTGACTTTCCTTTTAATAGCTTATTTGATTTTTGTTCTTCATGAAGGATCTTACCATCAGATATTGATTCTTAGCTGGAAGCAGCTTTTAGCTTTCCCTGCTCTCTTTCCTATTTCAGCTCAGCTGTGATGTTTAAATCTTACAGAATCATAGAGTTGCGAGAAGCTTAGGCTAAAGAAAAAAGTACCTATAAGGCAGTTTATAGAAGGCTTCAAAGTGGGATTGTTCACACACCAATCTGTCCTCCTCTTCCTTTGAACATTCTGTGCTAGAAAAAGTGGATTAGAGAAGGCTTAGGGACCCAAGGACCACACACTGCCTCTCTGACATGTCCCTTTTGTTATGTCTGAACACAGTCTTGGCTAGGCCAAGCATATTCCACACAGATTTGTTTCTGTATTGCATAGGAAGAGGCCCCAGTATAAGAATATCTGTTACCTTCCCATGTAACTGGTTCTGTTACAAAATTACTTTCGGTATGAAGTAGCTTTTCTGATACTTAATCAGAACCTGGCTCATTATTTTTTGTGTTTCTCTCTTTTATATTGGATCCTTTGTGATATTTGAGCAATACAATATTGTCATATACCCTCTTAGTATTTTCTTCTAAAGACAATCAGGTTTAGTTCTTTGCTTGTAGGATATAGTTTTCAGCCTCCTAAATTGGGATGTGCAAAACCTGATTCATATTCACAAATTTGATTCAATATTTCAAATTCACAGATATTCACGTTGAATTAAAAATCTGTTCTTTTGGATATCCAAAAATTTGATTGAAATGAACAGTCCTGTGCTTGTGAAAATGAACAGTTCAGTCGAAAATCCATATTTTGCTGTGTTTTTGGTCATGGAAAAAAATGCAGTTTAATAGTTTGACAGTGAATTGAATTTTTCATTCAACAACATAATTAATGTGAAATTCCTTTGTGCTCATCCTACTCTCAAAATCTTCTTTGACATGGGCAAATCTGCACTGAGTGGTATACTGGTTCACTGAGGTTCTAGGAGCTTCTTTTTTGTACACTCTGGTAGGGAGACTCCTAATATGTTTGCTGGTCCACTATACTACCCAGTGCAGAATCCACCCTGTGGTTCTGCTGATGTAGTCCAGAACTGTTTTTGCTTTTCTTTTGCAGACATGTTATATTCCTGATTTATATTCAGCTTGTGACTGGTTACAGTTTCAAGACTTTTTGTTTTACATGCACAATCAGCAAACTTGGTATTCTCATTCTTATATGTGTTTCTTAATTTCATTTTTAATATTTAGTGTAATCCCCTAGTGATAAGTAAAACAATTCACACCAAAACAAAGATGGTTTTTTAATGAACTCAGAATACTGGTAAGTAGGATTCTATTACGTAATTTCTGCCTTGTGTTTCCAAAAGAAAGTCAGGAGTTCTCTTGAGAGACTATTCTTGGCAGAGTTTTGCCTGTGAAGATACCCTTTACTATTACTTCTTGTTTCTTTTGAACATCTGTTCTTCTTCATCTGGATTTCCCAGATGGACATGTACAGTGTCATCCACTTCCTACCAGAAGTCATTTATTCAGAAAACATGTACCATAATCCCAGAAATTAAATCTCTCTTGTCTTTTCCCTTCACGTGCAGTATTCTTTTACTCTTTTCAGATCTTTCAAGCACTGCCCCTCCCAGCTTTTGAGTTTCAGCATCTGATATGATATAGTCAGTTGCCGTTATCATTTGTTGTTAGTACATTAATGGAAAGAGATAACAGTCCCTAGGTTGGACAGATCTGTGCTGCAGGGCACATGCTCAACAAGGCAGTGGTCTCAGGAGGAATCACTGACCACCATGATCCTTTTCTTCTCAGGCGGTGAAGCTTTGTGATCTTCAACTCTGTCGTCGTTCTCCCAGCTCTGTTGCTGTTCCTTTCTTGGCGAGCCAGGGACCTGAGTGGTAAATTGCTCAGTGCAGGTAGTACAAAGGGGCTTTTAAATCTCTTGCTTATGAGGGTCATATTTCCCCTTAGTGCTTGTATGTCCTTTTGGTACATTTCTTCAGATAGTGTTGCAAGATTTGACCATCCTTGCAGCAGAGACTCCTGGATTGCCCAAGGATTTTCTTGTCCTTTCTGATGAGTTGGAGTGTGGCCACTTTGGCCTCTTACCTTTTTGTTTACAAATGCAAACCACTTGCAATTGTTATGTATTTTGTTGTGTTCTATTCAGTTAAGAAAATGACCATAGTACAAGAACATTGTAGGTTATTTTATTTTTTTTTACTGATAGGCTGCAGTGAAATCTACTGGGAATTGCACGAATATGTTTTTTGGCTTTTGATTTGTAACAAATTGAATCTTAGAAAAGTCGTATTCATATGAATAGGTCCCTTTCTAATGTTGTAGGAGTCTATTCGATATGAATGTACTTGTACAGATTCGTACGAGTATCTGATACAAACACATATGTATCTGATACTCATCTGATATGCATTTGATATGAACACAAACATACCCGATACGTATCCAATACATATTTTGTAGTATATCTTCTCTGAAAGCATCAACTTCGATCTGAATCCATTTTTAATCTGCTCTCGACCCATGACAGATGCCCTCTGGATCCATTGCAGATGTGACTGGTGCAGCCACTTTCCCACCTCTCCGGTTTAATGAAAGCCCAAACTTTTTGTACAGATGTTAATGTATGAATGTGGTAACCTTCAATTTGTGTACAAATGTCTGAATTGATACAAATTCATATGCATAACAAATGTTACAAATATTTGTGCACATCCCTACTGTGAATCTCCCAAATTATTCCACCGCTAAGTTGAAATTGGATCCAGCAATATGTTGGGTAATTGCATGACTATAAGAAATGCTGAAATAACTAAATAATGCTTTGGTGATTTGTGTGTTTCCTGGACCCCTGTGAACACAGAATACTCAACAAGAGTAGCTTTGGTGTGATGTTGTAGATCTGTTCTTAGGTTCTTAATCCATGTTATCAGAGAAACAATAGATGGGGAGGAATGACATAAAAGTAAATTACTTTCTCTTGCCCTCCTCCCTTCTTTTTGTTAGAATACATAAAGCACTAAGTGGTTTGGGGGTTCTTTTGTACATTGTTTTAACATAAAGTTAACTTTGCATTGTCTTAGAAAATGTGTGTTACAAACTGAAAGGAGGTGATATTGTTACAAAACTGTGGGTTGGTGGGACCTAACGATCTATTCTGTGCACTGCTTTGAAGGTCACAAACTTTTATCTCTCATGATCTTTGAATTCCTGTTCTGTTTTATGGATCACTCTAGTAACAGTTGAGTCATGGGTGCAGTCTTCCGCTGAGTGGATTAATTTGCAAGCATTAGTTTGGGTGTGCTAAATCTGCCAAGGATTAGATTAGATTATTTTAGTGTCTCTTCCAGACCCATAATTCTGTGTAATTAAAGATATGTACACTTTATAGATATTCAGGGCAGGTTTAAACATAATATGAGGACCCTTAAATAGTATAATTATCCAAGAGTGCCTCTAAATTGAATTATGTACCTTTTCTATGCCCTATGAAAAGTTCCTTCATAAAATGACTGTAAGAGTTTTCAATGGCTTAGTGTTTGTTTTTGTTTTTTTGCAAAGTGGGCATGAGGTAAACCTCTGTACAGGAGATGGCTTTATGAGGAGAAAAAATTTAATCCTTTGTAGTCCAGGAGATTACAGTCCTGATGTAGTTCTGGACTAACCCTTCTATTGTTAAAATGGAGGTTGTTGCCCAGGGGTTCTGACAATGTCACACAAATAGTACTTTCTTCATAGCAACTTAGTGAATTGGCAAACTGATCTGGTTGAGCTAACAAGCCAGAGAGTCTATGACTTTGTTTGACATGAGAGAAGATTGCACCAAACCATCATTTCGTCATTCTCCAGTGTAGTCCAGTTAGGATAATGGTGTTGTTGGATGTGTTGCATGCAAATGGAATTAAAATGCATGTCTGGTATGCTGTATTTATTTATTTATTATTTACATTTCTATCCCGCCCCATACCTGAAGGTCTCTGGGTGGGTAACAACTGATTAAAATAGAATATACATTAAAAGACGTTAAATTCAACACATATAAAACAGTACACAATATGTCTAAAATGATAGTATCTGTACCGGGGGGGGGGGGGGAATAAATAGCTTAGCCAAAGGCCAGGGCAAAGAGGTGCATCTTCACTGTCTTCCTAAATATATATAAGGAAGGGGCATGACGCACCTTGATGGGGAGGTTATTCTATAGTCTAGGGGCCATCACAGAAAAGGCTCTCTCCGGGTGCCCACCAACCTCACCGTCGAAGGTGGTGGGACAGCCAGGAGGGCCTCACCATTTGATCTTAGGGCATGGGAAGGTCGATATGAGAGAAGGCGTTCCTTTAGATATTTGGGGCCCAAGTCATTTAGGGCCTTATAAGTCAGAGTCAAAACCTTGAATTGGGCTCAGTAGCGAATTGGCAGCCAGTGCAATTCTTTTAAGACCGGTGTGATGTGCATCCGGCTAGATGTTCCACTCAGCATTCTGGCAGCTGCATTTTGCACTAGCTGCAACTTCTGAACCGTCTTCAAGGGTAGCCCCATGGAGAGTGCATTACAGTAGTCCAATCTAGAGGTTACCAGAGCATGGATAACTGTGGCCAAGTCATCTCTATCCAGAAGAGGCTTCAGTTGATGAACTAGCCATAGTTGGGAGTAGGCGCTCCTGGCCATGGCCTCCATCTGAGCTTCAAGTGTTAGCGTGGAGTCCAGGAGGACCCCCAAGTTATGTACCTGTCCCTTCCAGGACATTGCAACCCCTTCAAGGACAGGATGTCTCCCAACTACACGGACCCGAGACCCTGTGACACACAGCACCTCTGTCTTGTCTGGATTCAGCTTCAATTTATTCACCCTCACCCAGCCCATTACAGCCTCCAGACACCTGTCAAGGACTTCAACCACCTCTCCTGATTCAGATGGTACGGAGAGATAGAGCTGGGTATCATCTGCATACTGATGACACCTTACTCCAAATCTCCTGATGACCTCTCCGAACGGCTTCATATACAGTAAATGTTAAATAGAATGGGAGATAAGATCGATCCCTGAGGAACCCCACAGGTCAGTTCCCAGGGAGTCAAAATCCAGAAATCCAGGCTGAAATCTAGTACCAGAAATCCAGGCTGTTAGAAAAGTAACAGTACTGTAGATGTTTTTTTTGTGTTATTTAAATTTGATTTACTACCCAGGTTTGTAGTTTTGTTTTGAAGGAGTATGTTCATATTTTTCACCAGGCAGTTATCTGAATTAGGGTTAAAGAGGATTTTCACTCCTCTTTCTTTGTCTCTCTCCTCATTGCCAATAAATCTTTGTGGCATAATTCTAGCTAATTACAAATGAGATCACTTTGGACACAACAAAAATGAAAAGGCAGGATATAAAAGTAATAAATAAACATGTAAAATGTATTTGTCGAACTTGAGATGCTTTTGTTGTAAGCAGTTTATGTATGCAAGATAGGAAGATCCAGACATTTTAATCTTGGCCTTTCCCCAAAGCTTATGTCAGAGGACACCAATGTGATACCTGAGGATTCAGCAAATCGGTGAAAATTCTTGCTGTAGAGCTCATTCTGCTTCTGAATTCTCTCTCCCTACTGAGCATTACATTTTTTTTATCTGAAAAAGTACACAGAGCTGAAAATGTGTGATTTCTTTTGGAAATGCATAGTTTTAAATGCCACCCCTCCAATCTCTGCAAAATCACTGAACTGTAAAAGTCAGTTTCATTTTAATTGTGTTGGATCTGTCTCACAGCAACTATGAAAAGGGTAGGGTGGAGGAATCTCTCTTTGTATGTTATCTTTCTCTTCTACTACGTGGAGTGTGTATGTTAATATGCGTGGCCTATGGGGAAAAAGGAACCAGATGGAATGCTGTCCACAGCATAACCTGTGAATTCAGATAATGGCTATATGTCCCCAAACTAGCTGACCATTGGTTTAGTCCAGTGATGGTGAACCTTTTGAGCTCGGTGTGTCAAAATTCACAAGAAAACCTAGCTTTATTCGGGTGCTGTGTCACATCTAGAAATATCCATAATTTTGTGATATTTGTAGCTCTAGTAAAAAAGTTATATTTTTGATATATGTATTTTATTAAAAGCAAAAACAAATAATTCTTTACATTAGTGACTTTTGTTGCTAAATCTTCAATTGAAAGTTGGTATTTCATACACTTCAAGAGCAAGCAAGCACTACATGTCCAGGTGCCAGGGTGACCATGTGTGCCACCCAAAAGGGCTTGGCGTGTCACCTGTGACACGCGTGTCATAGGTTGGCCATCACCGGTTTAGTCACATCTTCAGACCTTGTCAACACTGTTTTCCCCATTGCCAACAATTATCCATACACATGTATGTGTATGTGTTTGGGGGCATTGCTTGCATCATCTTGTGAACAAAGACTAGGTCAAATTTGCTGTTATTTGAGAAGAGGCATAATTCATTAGGTTACTGATAAAGATGCGTAAAGTTCTATTTGTATTTGAAAAGTTGGTCAAATAGTTTGTGTTCACAGATATTAGCACTGAACTGAAAAGGCGGTTGTTCATATATCAAAAATTGAATTGATTGAGTTGAACCAGTTGCTCACAATTCAATTAACATTTGTGTTCTGCTGTGTTTTTGCCCATAAGAAGAGGTTTTTTTCCCCAATGGGAAAAATGGTATTTTTCTTTTTGAACCAGTATAAAATTGAATGTAAACAACTGGGTTTTTTATTAACTAGTTTGATGGTGAAATGAACAAGCAGCTCTTTACATCAATGACAAACCACTCAGGTTTGCAGTTGACACACCCTTGTTT
Source organism: Aspidoscelis tigris stejnegeri (assembly GCA_023333525.1). Lineage (NCBI taxonomy): Eukaryota > Metazoa > Chordata > Lepidosauria > Squamata > Teiidae > Aspidoscelis > Aspidoscelis tigris. The sequence continues at coordinate 245,931,349 of JALMGA010000001.1, read as the reverse complement.
TCCAGTGGACCAGGGGTGGGAGATCTATTTTCGTAGTGCAACCAGTTGTGCCACTGAAATGGGCCTCCCAGAAACTCTAAAGGTGGATTAATACTTGAGTACATTTCGGTTCTTAGTCACTTCATTGACATTACCTCAGGGGTGAGCAACTGGTAATAGAAAAGTTGTAGGGTTTTCTAAGAATTATCTTAGAAAAATCATAGCCCTAGTCCTAACCTAACCCTACCCATCCACTCAATAGTGAAGTCAGAGCATCACCTAGCAGTCAGAAAAGGAAGCCTTGACCCTGTTTTATAATCCTGTATGTAGAATAAATGCATAGCATAGCCCCTATAGAACACAACGTGCCTTCATTGTTTATAGAAAAACCCTTCATTGGCCCAGAATTTGAGTAAAGCCAGCTAAATGTGGGAAGGGAAAAAATAATGCACCTCAGAGATGGCTCTGAGGGGTCCAGAGGTAACACTGTCAAGTGTATGTGTGCTCATGACACCTCCAATGGGATGAAAACAGTAGTGTCACATGCTACCGGACCCTAAGATACTTTTAGGTTGCTTTTTCTTTTTAGTGTACATGAACACAGTCTAATTTTCAGCCCCTCCCCCCCCCATGTCTGTGTTGTTTAGTCCTGTTTGTCCCCTCTTAATGGCTTGGAAGAGAATTCCAGATCCTTGGTTCACTGCAAGCAAAGAAGGGCATCAGTGCTGGTCTGGTGCTACAGGATTCCAGAGGCTCAGATCATGGATTTTGTGATACCCTATCACTTAAGTAATACTATCAGGGAATTGGTTGTTAATACCACCTGCGGAACTAAATAGCTGTTTCTGCCCAACTTCCCGTTGGGGGAGGAACCCAACAGCCTAGTCTCACTCATCTGGACTGGGAGAGAAGCATCATGGGTAATACTGATCAAGAGTAGCCTATAGCCTTATTTTATTGATGGGAGTTGTAGTTATGGTGCCCCGAAAAAGGCATTATTGTCTCCCCAAAGTCTTTGGGGCACACGCTCAGTGCCATATGAACTAAATACATTGTTGCTAGCATGCTTTACTGTTGGGTGATTTTCCAGGCAGTTTCTTTGTGAGCCAAAGTGAAAGTGTTACTTTGTTCAGCCCTGTTTGTCTTTGTACCCAGGGGAGATTACAATTGTGAACGGATTCTTTTGATCCAACACACCTCACAGCCTCAATAAAGAGTTATGTGTTTCTTACTTTCTTCCTTTTTTGTGTCTGCCTAGGGACAGAATGGAATAGCCTTTTAAGTACCATGAATGCCTTTAAAGATGCTTGTCTTGTGTGCTGCTCTGATTGTTTGATACTTGAGTTAACTGTCTGAATGCCAAACTCTCAAATTACTGTCGAGTAGTTAAGCAGTTTTCCTATGACTTGAATGCTGAGTTGTCCATTGATGTGACTTTGTTTTTTCACCTGTCTTAATCTGTTAACCTTATGCTTTTTAGAAATTAAAAATATTTTTAATGTCCTATAGAGAAATGAAAATGTATGTCTTTCTTTTCTCTTTTTAACTTCTCTTTGGGCTGTTTTAAAGCTTCCCGTTTGAAGCTCCTTTGCAGCACACAGAGAGCAGTGGGGAGATCCTGTGACATTCTGTGGCATTACAGAATATTTCAAAAGCAGCTCAGCTAGTGTTCTCGTCCACCCCTCTAACCTATCTTGAGGTCCAGAGAATGTATATGCACTTCAGAAGTACATTCCCTGCCTTTAATGTGAATTAAGGAAATAATATGCAGATGCTACCACCTCTAAGCTGCCTTTTTTGTTATTTATTTACTGTATGTGAATGTCCTGTGCTGTAGCTGGTTTTGCCACAGAAAAGAGGGAGAGAACTGATAATATTTTGACATACAGGTTGACATACGCAAAGAGTTCTGGCCAGGAAGTGATTATGGCTACATCCAGATGTCGCTTATTTATTCTCCTATATTTGGATATTCTGTAATGAAGCGTGGATATTCTAGAATATCAGAATATTCCAGAATATACAAATATAGCAGAATAATTAACCAATGTCTGATGCAGCCTAAAGTGTTTCTAAAAGTGGTGTTCTGCTTTGGCCAGAAATATTACTATTGTCTTAGGGCTTCGACCACATCATTTGCAGCTTTGTGGCTATGGTGTTAGTGCTGGCTAGCTATCCGCATGGTAAAGGCTATGGTTCTGCAAAGGGTGGTTTGATGCATATTCAGGGAAAACACCAATTTTTTCGTAGCCACCACTATGTGGAGGTGGACATGGCAGTGGCAGTTGTTGTAGAACCAGCAGAACCCTGCTCCAGGTAGACTACCTGTACAAACACAGATAAGTTATTTTGCTGTCTTCTCCATCTCCTATTTCCTTCCTCGTTAGGGGAAGTAGATGCTGGGGGAGGTGAAATATAGGATGAGGCAGAAAGGAAGATTTCTTGGCAGTCACAACAGTGTGGATGAACTTTGGAACTGGCAAGCTTGTGGCAATTAGATAGATCAAAAGACACTGCATTGGCTTTAATAGCAAAGCTGGAAATTCTTTGTCTCTGTTTTAGTATGAGGAATATGGTAGACGAAACTGATAAATGAAGTAAAGCACTTATGGAAACGTACATGTCCAGTTTTCGATTTATTGGGTTTTGTTTCAGATCCTCATACTAGAAGATGCTATGTCAGATTCATAGTTTTCTCTTCCTAGACTGATAGCCTATTTTTGCATAGATAAGGTTTACAGGAGTTTGACCATTAACTTCATTCTGTGCTGCACTGGCAATATTTAATTGAGCAATAACTGCATTCAATAATCAGATTAATGAGCTCCCGTGGCAGTGCATACTGTGCACAAACTTCATGCTCCTGGACTCTTTCCTCAGCAGATTCCTTAATTTCACAGGTCTGATTATGAGTTAGATTTTAAAGACACAGTATATCAAGGAACATGTGCAGCCTTGCTGATCTGATTACCTGCATCATTATTATAAGTAACAGGCAGCTTCTGTGTGGTCCATAGGACTCTGCTAGCTGGGATGGGGGCTTCACATGATAGCATGCTCTCTAGGAGGCTGTCCTGCAGAACAACTCTGGTCATCCGGCTCTTTCAGATGGAATACTCCCCAGTGCAGAAACTGTCCCTGAAAGCACTTTGGAGCAAGACCACTTCAGTCTTCCATGCATTCCAGGCTTGGGATTTACTCCAGCTGCTGCTGTGCTGACAGGAAGTAGTAGCTGGAATGGCCTATGCAGCATTTTATTTATTTATTTATTTGAGTATTTATATCCCACCCTTTGCCCAAAGGTGCCAGGGTGGGTCACAACAATAAGAAGATAAAACCCATAAAATAGTATAAAACATATGCTAAAATATAAACCACCATTCTCCCCAGCCTTTCTGGCAGGACAACATTTAGAGGAAGCTAAGCATCAATGGCCTCAGTGAAGAGATATGCTGTATAACTAGGCAGGGAAAGTCCCACAAAATTTGAATGTGGAGCACATTGAAATCTTCACAGGTCCATAATGGACCACTATGGATTTTCTGACCTACCATGACAGCCAGCTGCATCATGCAGATACAAAGATCACCCTTTCATTTGGTTTACAGAAACTAAACAGTCACTGCCGGACAAACCAAGGGGGCATCACTACTTTGGAGTGGGTAGTACTGTTTGAACTGAAAGGCTCCAAAGACAGTTACCACATTCTGGCTTTGAAGAGTAATATTTCCGGAGAGCACTTCTCTAGCTATTACTGCTTCAGACCTATAGCTAATCCTGCAGATGCATCTAGGTTGCTGAGTGATTTGCCATGTCAGGGTCATATTACACTAATTATGCATGAATTGCATTGGCTACCACATTGCTGCAGGGCTGAATTCATGGTGTTACGTAATTACTGATGAAGGCCTGAAAAACTAAGAAGCTAAATGATTAAGGTAGTGTCTTTGCTTGTAGGAAGCAGTGACCGTAGCTCAGGGTAAAACATTCTGGTGTGCAGAAGGTCACAGATTCAGTCACTGGTGTTTCTCAGTAAGAAGACCTGTACAGTTGTCAGAAAAACTGCATGTGTCTGCTGCCCATGTAATTACCTCTAGGACTTGATTCAGATGTCACTTATTTTTCCTGCTGTATTTGGATAATATGGAATAAATTCATACTTTATTCTGGAATATTCATATTTTCCAATAAATAGAAAATTCATTATTCTGGAATATTCAAATAGCAGAATAAGTATGCAACGTCTGGATGCAGCCTAGGATTCAAACTCCACATGAGACCATCACGTTAAGATGAATTGTACAGACCCTTTGGGTTGTCCCAGCTTCAGTTGAGATCCTATGTGAGGCAACTAGGGAGAGGGGCTTCTTTTCTGTGTAGCCTGGAATGTTGAATGCCTGCCTTCCTTTCCTGAGAAATAGCTGCTGCTGACGTTGAACCCTGAGCATATGATGTGCAGCCAGATTGCCTCATTTTAATCCTTGGAATCCAGAAAGGAGAAGGAAGAGCTCTTGTCTGACATGAAAGACATGGGCTATTTGATAAATAACAGTATTGTGCAAGATATGTAGTAGTTTGACATAGTTTGATAATCTAAGTTTCAGGCTTGAAGTTAACTCTGTTTTTGTACTTACCTGTATTATATTGGGACAGGCCCAGCCTCTCCTGTCTCACCCCTGCTTGCTGACTCTGAAGGTTGGGACAGCCCCAGAACTAGTGCTGGAGGCTTCATTCCAAGCTTTTGAAGTTTTCGGGAGAGAGGACCCTTTATGGTGGAGTGCCACTTCATGGACTCAACAGTCTACTGATAAACTTCAGTGTCATAGGGTGTTTTTCCACCACGCTCCTTAGATCCGGATCTAAGAAGATCCGGATCTAAGGATTAAGGGAGGCACCCAATGTGTTTCCACAGGAGGTGTAGCACACATTAGCAATGGGTGCTAACCTCCTGTGGAAACACCTTTGCACCAATCTGGGGAATCCGGATTGACCCCCAAGGGGTCTGTCCGTCACCCCAGGTGTCTTGGGGGACGGGGGGGTGCACTCTCCAAAGTCCCTTCGAAGAGTTCAGCACAGACTTTGGAGCTGCTCCAGAGTCCCTTCAGAACGTCTCCAAAATCAGCACTGATCTCTTCGGAGAGACCAGCGGTGAGACTTTGAAGTCTCTGCCGATCGCTTTGGAGGGACTTCGGAGGGAAGGCTGAGCTATCTTCGCTAATAGTGAACGACGGTGCAGCGCAACTCTGGAGCCTTTCCAAAGCCTTTCCTGATTTCTTCGGAGTGACTTCTGAGTCATTTCGAAATCATTTTGGAATGACTCCGAAGTCACTCCAAAGCTGGGATTTCGGAGCACCCCCCCATGGGTGCATCCCCTTCCCCTAGCCTCATCTGGATCCCATTGCCTGCTTCTTGTGGAAACAGGCTCCCTTTAATCCAGATTTTCTGGCTGAAGACCCCATTGTAGACCCCATTAATGGGGTCTACAGAAAATCCGGATTAAAAGCAGAAAAGTACCCATTTGATCTGTATTTCCTGACCAGCAGTGGAAACAGTTGGGTCCCAAATGGGTGCCGTGGTGGAAATGGGGTCATCCCGCTCACACCCAATGGGTACTTAATGGGTGCAAAAATGGGTACTTTCTGCCAGTGGAAAAACACCCATAGTCTACTGCTAGAATGGAATAGGGAGCCATTCTGATGGAAACTATCCCTTTTTGTGCTGTGCTGATTGAGCATTCTGGGGTTGGGGTGGGTGGGGGGAAATCTGTGCTGTCCAACACTAACATGTGGAAGCCAGGACCCTTAGACTCTTTTGTGGAACAGACTAGGGATGAGTGCGGAAAGAGAGAAATACCCTTAAAGGTTAAAAAACCTTCTTGGGATAGGAATGAATGTCTCAGCTGATTCTTAGCTCACTTAGATTCTGTCTCCTACTTGTTATTTGTGCCCCTGATTTTGTGGTGTTGTCTTTTTATTTTTGCTTCCTTGGGCTTACTTTGCAGAGTAAGCTTGTATGAGTACTTCCAGATTCATGTGGCTGCAGCTCATCGGCTATGGCTTTTCTTGGACAGGAACAATTTGAGTATAGTGACCAATGCTTTGATAACATCCATACTAGACTACAGCAATGTGTTCTACATGGGGCTACCCTTGAAGACAGCTTGGAAGCTGCAACTAGTGCAGAATACAGCATCTTGACAGTTGACGGGAGTTTCGGGCTGAATGCACATCACACTGGATTTGAACAATCTGCACATATAAAGCTTTAAATAACTTGGGCCCTGAATAGGTGAAGGAGCACATAGACCTGCCTGGGTATATGATCAGAAGGAGAGGATTCTTCTGTATTTCACAGTATCCAGCTATATTTTGAACCTTCTAAAGCAAAACCACTTAGAAGGCTCCTGAGGGGATGGAATATTCTCAATCCAGTTCGAGATGTATGGTCAACACATAGTTGCTCTTGGCATTCAACATTTCCAAGGCATATAGTGTTTAATGGAAGGAGAGAGAACAGATATTTCTGCACAAGTTCCTAAAAATTTTCATTTTTAATGTATATCTTGTGATTAATTTGCTGTGACCCGCCCAGAGACCTTAGGGTATGGAGCGGGATAGAAATGTAAACAAACAAACAAATAAATAAAATCTAATTTTCAACAATGGAAGAAAACAGATAAGAAGAATGGACAGGTGCAGATAATCAAGAGAGGGGCTAGCTGAGTGTGAGCAGATGGTTACATGTGCTTAGATGTTGTAATTAGGAATTAAAAATATTGGGTCAAGAGGAAGCTTTGTGGAAAAACCGGGGTTTGAGGACGGATGTGAAGAGAAAAAAGAACTATATATCCTGCCAGAAATCTCTAGGCAGCAAAAAGGAAAAGTAAGAAAAAATCAAATAATGAAAAGAATTTTGATTGCGCAATTGTTTGAAAGTTACAGAGATAAGCACACATACAGCTAAAGGTTGAGGTATGATAACGTTCTAGAGATTTTAAAGCTAGATGGTAAATGGAATTTGAAGGGAAATCTGGTAATTCACATCTCATGGCTTGAGCAATGCAAGGGGAGACTTTTACAATTAAAATGATTATTTGTAAATCAAGGAAAGGTCTGCCAGGCACTCACCTGGTGAAGAAAACTCTCAGGAAGATAGATGGAGTGTAAAATCTTGCCTTCTTTTAAATCAGGAAATGGCCTGGTGCAGGTTAAAGCCACTTCCTTCCTTCCTTTGCCAACTCAGTATTGTAAGCACAGCTGTCTTTCTAATGCTATTGTGTTTTAAAATCCCAACTGTTACCTGAGCAAATGAGTTCGACCAGGAGTCCTGTGGGAATCTGGGCTTTTTCAGACCTGCTTTGGTTTTGCGTTACACTGAGCTTTCTTCGCTTCTGCCACACTGGAACAGGACAAGACAAAACAAGCTAAGGAACGAAATCGTACACATATTTCCACATCCACAGCAGCTGGAGCGAACGTCAAACAGATGGGCTCTTCCACCCTGATTATCTTAACCTCCTAAATATAGAATTATGTGCCTTTTTAAAATAAATATAAATTACTCGAGGGGGTAGTGTTGGCGTGTGCTAGGACACTGCTAACGAGTACAAATAGAAGTCAGTTGATGACACGAGTAAAATATATAACTTCCACTGATGTCTGCCTGTCTGTCTGGCAAATTACCTTTCCCCTTTTGCTGTGTTTTTTTATTCATTATAAACCTTATGTCAAGTGGAGGATGAAGATTGCTCCAGATCTCTCTCTTTCTCTCTCTTTCTCTCACACACACAGCCACAGCCACACACACAAATTGAGTGTGTGTGTGTGAGAGAGATATTTGTAAGAAAGCATACACACACATGCTATAAGGCTTCATTTTAAATCATGACTAATATTTCACGTGAGTACTCATGTGCACAGTGCTCAGTGAATAAGCAGTAAAGGTGTGACGTCTTGCCTCCTTCAAACCCTAACCAAAACTGTCTGTAAACTTCTGGGTTGAAGTCATGCACCAGCGCCCCAAACTCCCTTCTTTCTGTCCGTCTCGTTTCCTCCTCACTTTCACTGTAACTCACTTTACTTTTTGAGATAGAGCTTTCATTGGACAAACACAGCAGACTCAATTGAAAGGAAACAAGTGAAACTTCTGTTTATTGTTTCAGCGCAAACTTGGATTTACTTCATAACATAACTGTAATGTTTCCCTTTAATCTTAAGTTTGATAGTTCTAACTGTTCTCTCTCTAACGACCTCCCTCAGAAGACCCTCTCCATGCTGACGGTTCATTTGATCTCCCCTTAACTCTGAGCAGAGACCCTTTGTTGCTCCTGTCAGTCCGTTTTATAGTCTCTCCTCTCCTCATTGGTTCACATTTGGAGGCTGGTTTGAAATCTTCTCTTGGCCACGCCCCCTACTGTCATTTCTCTTTCTGCACTATGCTTTCCTATCTGTTTCCCACTTACCTGTCCTGATGTTCACCACAAAAAGTATCATCAGAAGAGGCTGTGTTACTTCTAAAATCTTCCAATGAGCAAGTTAGAGAAGGGAGAGAGTATGAAATCTATTTGCAGAAGCTCACGTTTGATCAAAACTCTTTATAAGAAGAGAGTCAAGGCTATGTATTGGCCATTTTCCAAACTTAAAATTATATGAATGAAAGATGGATAAATGGATGGATGTGATATAGGTTAGTAGTAGCTTCTGCCCATTATGGCTGGTAGGACAAAAGATAAGGTGGCTAAAAAGAAGTCAGAGTGACAGGTAGGTGAGGCATTGTTTAGACAGCAGTTTAGACCCACATGCACATTGAACTCTCTGGGCATAATGGATTATGCACAAATCCTATATCCTAATTTGATATGTGTGATGAAGCAAGATTGAGTGGTGGGGTGCTTCCCATTTAAGATTTACAGTGGCCATTCCATGTGTTTATGTGCAATTAATTATGAACTGGAAAAAAGGAAAAGAACCTGATGTCGTCTTGGGATCAGTTTTTCATGTATGGTTCTTGGCCATCATAATAAAATTAATGTGCTATGATTTGTCTGATAATATTGGTGTGGCTAACTCTAATAATTCAGGGCGTTGATATGGATAACCTCAACAGCAGTCTGCCCAATAGTTTCTATTACTACCAGTTGTAATGGTAGTGATGACTCTCTCAAGTCCTACAGGTCACAGTCTGAAAAGGGCTTCATTTTAATGCCTATAACATTAAAACTGGGACTTTGATCCTGGAAGATTTTTTCCTGATTCCCCTTTATTTCCAGAGTAGTGAAAAGACAGTATCAAATACAGCTTGTGAACATGAAAAAAGTGAGCAGCACACTTCATTGGAGAAGTGTGTTATGGAAATGAATCCTTTTTCCTGTCTCAGGAGGACACTAATTTAAGGTTCTCTTCCACCTTAAGCACTTTTGAAACTGAAAAGGAGGAAGAGGAGAGTTGGCTTTTATACCCTGCTTTTCTCACCCATTTAAGGGGATGCAAAGTGGCTGACAATCCTTTCTGTTCTTCTCCCCACAACAGACACCCTGTGAGATAGGTGGGGCTCAGAAGAGAGGTCACCTGTGTGGCTTCGTGTAGGACTGTGGAATTAACCTGGTGATTCCCAGATAAGAGTCTGGTACCCTAACCGTAATGCTGGCTCACTGATACTGGGAATCTACTGACATTGTTATTACGCTGGCCTTCTAATGCAATAGTAATATTAGCTCTAACACTATTACATATTATATATTTAAGTTACCTAATGAACCTGTATGTTTTCTGTATGTGCACGCACACAGGGAGACTTCAGTTTCATATTTTTTTCACTAGCCCTGGGAACTGTTTTATTCTTGGCAAATAATATCCAAATTTGTTAAATAGAAAAGATCATAGTGACTGAATGGCTACTCACTTGGGACGTTGTCAGCTGCTCAAACCAGTGATGTTCAGGCTATTTTCCCATTCCCTTTTGATGAACATATCTCTGTCTTTTTACAATTAGCGGTTTTTGTGTGTGTGTGTCTTTTTACAATTCATAGATTCATCTTCAGAGTGTATCTTGTAAAAAATGGTGTTTGCAGATGCATGTGCATCTTTACTTTCCCTCTTGCCTGTTGTAGGGGTAACACTATGCAGTGTTTGTGCTTGTGTAAAATCATTATAAGCTGTGAGGGGTCCAAGAGACAGTATGGGGAGTTTAGAAACCTCTGAGCTTGGATATGCAATTGTCTTGTTTTCAGTTTACTTTGCTTTCAATTGCTTATTTTAATAAATGTTGGCAGCCCTGTGCTTATCTATGCAGGAAACTAAAGGGGTAGTAAAAATGATGAGCCTGATGCCAGTTAATAAGAGAAGTGCAGGGCTAGTAGATGGAGCTCAGTCTGGGAAACATAAGTTATTATCGTCCTTCTACCACTTAATTCTTTTCCTAGTGACATGCTATTCAACCCCCCGCTTTAGTTTTCTCATCTGTAAAATGGAGATAATTAGTTACTAGCCTTCCAAGGGGATTGGAAGGATTAATTTTATTTACTTATTTTTTGGACTGGAATTGTTCCATAGTTTTGCTATTGATTCCTTTTCATCTTAGAGCTCCCATTTTTTGGTGATCTGACATATCTGCGGTTTTATGCCAACCTGGGTTTTTACTTCATTAGTATCACATGGGAGTTTCTTCCACAGTGGCTTTAGGATTATACCTAGTTAATATATTTAGTGGGCATATGAGTGAAAAGTTACCATTTAATGGTTGGCCACTTCTGTAGAACCTCTAATGTTGTGGTTAGTCAACCTCACCTCTTGTACATTCATTCCAAGAGCCTTATCAACTACCCAGACTGACATTTCTGAGTGATTTTTGCAGTATTTTTATGGGCAGGACATTGTTGGCGATTTTCTGCTTAATACTGTATTTTCTGGCATATAAGACTACTTTTTAACCCAGGAAAATCTTCTCAAAAGTTGGGGGTCGTCTTATACGCTGGGTGTTGTCTTCTTATATGGCGAGTACATCCCAAACTCTATATTTTAACTGTAAAGTTGGGGTCGTCTTATACTCCCAGTCGTCTTATACGCCGGAAAATACGGTACTCCTTAGTTTGCAACTAAGGCCCTTTCTGCATGGCCCTTATTCTGGATTAAGTCTTGGAACAGGGACCTACCATCCACATGCTAGTGTAGGTTAAGGCAGGACATGCGTAGTCAGCACCAGCATGCAGATGACAGGTCCTTATTTGAGGCTGTAATCCAGAATGAGGGCCAGTGCAGAAAGGGCCAGAGAGAATTACCTGTGGCAGGAAGAGAAAAGTTGTGGTACTTTAACAAGTCTTAGACAAGTATTATCAGGTATGCAGATCTCAACCATGTAATTAAGTACTTTTTTTTCTTTCAGAATTAAATAAATAATTCATAAATAACATAGGCATAAAATTACTAATCTCTTCTTCCTCCTTATATTGACGTAGATTGCCTGTATGCCTGAGTGAAGAGATGGGTTTTCATTAGGCAGCAAACATTAATCACAGATGTTGCTATTCATTCGTCCAGACAATTTAACTTCATGCTAGACTATAATTGTAAGTAGGACCATGGAGGAGTTTCCTTTAGGCTGAATTTGGTATCCAGGCAGGCTTATATGGGAGGAGGCAAATGCAAATTTAAAATATTATATATAGGTCACCTACCATAGTTAACTAAACAAAAACCCATGTGTCGTTTTGAATAGTTACACAATTTGAAATTGCCTATACCTGAAAATATATCTTCTGAAAATATATCTTCCTATCTCAAGTGATGTTATGGTCTTTCAGAACTACAAAATCACTGGATCACCAGTTTTCCTCTTTGCTGCAACCCAACATCAGAGGTAAATGGTGACTCACTACTTAGCCTTAGTCACCAGATGCTACTGTTAAAGATACAGTATTTCCTTATACTGGACTATAATGTAAAGAAAGTGATAGAAGTGATGTTTCATGCAGGTCTTATGGTCTTCATGTCCTAACAAGATCTCCATGACAAAGAACTGGATCAGATCTTCATTTGTTGTTTGGTCTGCAGTTACTTGAATCTCTCAAGAACATAAGAAACACCCCATTGGATCAAACCCATGGCCCATCTAGTCTAGCGGTCTGTTCTCACCAACCAACTGCATGAGGAAACCCACCAGCAAGTCACAAGAATACAGCATGCTCTGTTTGCAGTATCCCAACAGCTGGCCTTCACAGGCATACCACCTCCTGCTGCCATTAGGGCTAATAGACATTCATAGGCCAGACTTCCATGAATTAGTCCAGTCTGTTTTGAAACTATCCAAGATGCTGGATTATACCACATCTTGTGTTAGCAAATTCTAGTTTAATTATGCATTGTGTCAGAAAATCTCCTTCCCTTTTGTGTGTTCCGTTTCATTGCGGTTATAGTATTCTGATTAAGGGGGGAGGGGTTTCTCCCTATCTAGTTCGACCATGCCATGCATAATTTCATACATCTCTCTTGTGTCTCTTCTTCTTTTCTCTGTAGAGTTAAAAGGTCCAAAACATTGCAGCCTTTTGTCATAGGGAAGCTCCTCCAGTCCCTTGAGCATCTTAATCACCCTCCTCTGAACCTTCTTCAATTATATTATCTTCTTTTTAAGATTAAGTGACAAAACTGCTTACAGTTCCAGATGGAGTTTCACCATCGATTTGTATTAGCGAATTACAGTATCAGCATCTCTGTTTTCAGTACCATTTTTTATTATCCCTAAAATTCTATTGGTCTTTTTTTTTTTTTAATAACATATGCACATTTTGCCAGCTGCTTCATTGAACTGTCTACCATTATTCCAAGATCTCTTTCCTGGTCAGTCACCAAACAGGTCTGATGCTATTAGGATACCAGAGACATTAGGATTTTAGCTCCAGGGTTTGTCGCTTTACACTTGCTTAGATTGAGTGGCATCTGTCATTTTGATGCCCAGTCCTTCATGGTAGTCTTTTATCTCAAGTTACAGAATTGATAGGAGGAGTTCAGTCTTGGCTTCTTGAGAAGAGAGAGAGAATAATTTGAAGGCAGTTAGAACAGCATTTTATTTAAACAAAGAAGCTAGATATTCTGACTGAAGTTTTTATTTTCCAAGCAAGTTCCTTAAGGACAAAGACATCAGTTTACCCCATTCATCTTTAAAAAAAAGTTATTTTAAGAAAAATAAATGGATTTCATATATATTTAACTGCAGTCCTAAAGGAATCTACTCAAAAACTACATGTGTGTAGGTTCAGTGCTACTTACTTAAAGAAAAGTGAAGTTAAATTTGCACTGTCAGACATTTTGCAAAGATTTGCTTAAAATATGGTAACTTATTTTTTGTGAAACTCAGAATAAATGCTTTTATTCACTAGCATGAAAACAGACTCTGATAACAAAGGTCCTTTGACTGGATATTTCAGTGCAGTGTTTAACCCACTGGTAGTTCTTTCTGGGTGAGTAAGCAATCATAAGATTCAGTGAACAGAGGTGCACTGTCATTTCTCCCTCCCTTGCAAATAATTTTACAATCAGTTTTGCCTGCTTAAAACTGCACAGTAGTGTGAAAACTATCTCTCTCCTTATCTGGCTTCACACCCTACACAGAGACCATTTAAATGGATTAGCCCACATCACATAGAAAGCAAAATATCCATGGTGTCTCTGCCCTCTGATCAGTGTTTGGTGTCTGCTTGAATGAAAACAGAATGCATCTTGCGATAGTCCTTGACAGGAAAAATGAAAGAATATTTTTGGCAACCAAAATCTAAATAGATCAGCTCAGACGTGTTGGAGTTCATTAGGTTTTGTTATGGTGGTAACAAAAGCAAAATCTATCATACTTATTGGTTTCTTATCTAGATCATAGATATAGGATGCTCCTAGAGCACTTCCTTGGACTCAGTGGGCAAATGTATGCTCCCATTGGACCTGCTGGCAGTCCCTGTTGCATGAAATCTCCTAACAGATGTACCCTTTATGTAGAGCACAAAGCATGAAGAGGGTAGATTTTGTCTTCCATCAACCTTGCTGCTGCCATGTAGAGCGATCTTGGCTGTGTTCAGACATAACAAAAGGGCCAACTCAGAGTTACCTCAGAGAGAGTAGTATATGGCCCTTGTGTTCCCGACCCTTCTTTAATTGGCCTTTTCTAGAACAATGTTCCAGAGAGGGAGAGGGGCAGATCTGTGTGTGAACAGTCCCACTTGAAAGCCTTCTCCAAGCTGCCTCAGAGGTGCTCTTTTTGCTGTGTCTGATCACAGCCTTACTTGGAATTGTTTCTGGCTGGTGTGATTTAGCACCAGACTCAAAATGGGCAACATCCACATCAATTTTTGATCCACTTGAAAATGGTACCAACATGGAAGCTTTGAAGTGTTTTGAAGTCTAAAAGGTAAGGTCTTATTTATTTAAGATATTTCTATACTGCTTTCCATTAAGGTTTTCAGAGTATTAAAAGGAAGAGTTAAAGCAGTAAAAACGGCAGTTAAAACACATCAATTGAGTGGGCCAAGAGAGAAACAAACTTTCACAGGGAATACCTGCATAAAAAGATACAGTAAGCCTTATCTATCAATTGTAAGTGTAGCCACTTCACAAGAACAGGGAGGAAGACATTCCAAATGAAAGGTGCTACCACTGAGAAGACATACCCTTGCCTCAGTGATGGGATTGTGGACTCTTGGGGTGAGAAAGCCCTTTTCCTGGCAAGACGTTGCAGCAGGGTTGGCCTATAGTCATTTCACTAGACTCAAAAATGGCCTATTTTGGGGATACTTCCAAGACCTGGCAAAATATACTGATTGCAACATTCAGTGCTGTGGCATTTTCATTCCCCAGCTTTGAGGAAAGATCAAGCTGAGCTGGCTGTCCAAGCAGGCAGCTGCACAGACTGCTCCTGGCCCAGAGAAAGTGTCCAGCCCAGGACCAGACCTCATGGTGGGTGGTAGGATGCCCAAGCAGAGGTTGCTGAAATGCTCAATTAAATCGTCAAGGAAGGTTTATGTAACTTCAGTTTTTATATCTTCTACCTGTAGCTTAGAGGGACTATATTTTTATTGCTTAACAGGAAGGTAAGTATGCTACCTTTAAAGCTAAGGTAGGTAAAATTAGTGGCCTCCTTATCTCCTGAAAAGGTGTGCCCAAGCACTCAGCTTTAAAGATTTTTAATTTACTTCAGTTCATTGTGGGGGTGTGCTGAATTTTGGGGGTGGAGACGGAGCAATTTCAGTCTAGTACTGAAAGAGCCATTTTATTATCACAACTAAATTTATTGTATTTATTCATGTGTAATAATAAAAACATAAACAACACATCTTCTGGTATTTATGCTTTCTGTTGCTAGATGAGCTATAACTATGAGATAGGAAGATGCTGAAACATTAAAAAAGATTTCAATGGTACTGGAAAAAACTTTCAAAACAAGTTAGAGGAAAAAAATCATATTAAAAATGTATTAAATTATTTTGCTATTGTGAGAAGAATGTAAAGAGTGCATTTTCATCTTAATGTGTATATGGGATTATATATTTAAATTAAGTGTTGACCCACACAAGACTGGCATAGGAATGACGTAGTTCAAGTAAGAACTTTCCTTTGCTCCCACTAAACCATGGGTCTTTTTGGCATTCCCCATTAAAATAAAATACTGTGAGGACTGGCCCTCTGTCAGGCTTTCCTTCCATGCTGCTGATGTGTAACAGGAAAGGAAGCACCCTGGCCTAGGAAGGTATGTAGAAGGGCACATTCTTCCAGAGGCCAGTTTAGTGAGGGGATCCAAAATTATGCAAAATTATTTTGGTGCACAAAGCTGTGCTGCCAAAATGGGGTCCCCCTAGGGCGCTGAGGCCAGGTACCTTAGTTCTTGGTCATTGAAGCCCCTGTGTCAGGCTCCAAAGCTTATGTGCATTTTGGAGCAACATGAGGCCCATCCACAGGCTGTCCAAGTGTGGATAGCTTTTTTCTGGTCCAATTGGACCATTCTACCTTTTACAAGTGTGTTAACAGCTCATGCTTTGTGTCACAGCTAATTAAATTATGAAGTGATATGCCATAGAAGAAAGTGTGGAAACTACATAATCTGAAATAGGCCATTTGTAACATGTAGTCTAGATTGTTCCAAATGTCTAATTCCTGAACTTCTTTGTTTTTTTCTGAGGAAAGAACAGCTTGGCTGTCTCTTTCTCCTAAGCCTGGAATGGTTTGTGATACTGACCTCTTCTCTTTTTCAACAGTGGCATTGTTATGGAGAGACATATATAAACTTACATGGTTTGTAGGAACCTGAACTGAATGTCAGTTGAATCTAGAAGTGGCTGGTTGGTTGGTTGATCGGACATGTCAGGATTCCACCCACACGAGATCCCATATTAGTACCCTGGCCTCTTTATAAATCTATGGCGAGGCCACATTTGGAATATTGTGTACAATTGTGGTCACCATATCTCAAGAATATTGTGGAACTGGAAAAGGTGCAGAAAAGGGCAACCAGAATCGTTAAGGTGCTGGAACACCTCCCTTATAAAATCAGGCTGCAACGTCTAGGCCCCTTCAGTCTAGACTCTAGAGGGACAGCGTTTAAGAGGGGACCTGACTGAAGTATATAAAATTATGCATGGTATAGAAAAGGTGGATAGAGAAAATTTCCTTTCTCTATCGCACAACACTAGAAGCAGGAGGCACTCTATGAAGCTGATTGGTAGGAGACTCGGATCCAACAAGGGGAAGTATTTCTTTACCCAGAGGGTCAACGGTTTATGGAATTTGCTACCAGAAGAGGTGGTAACAGCTACCAGCCTAGATGGCTTTAAGGTAGGGTTAGACAAATTTATGGATGACAGATGTATCAATGGCTACTAGAATGAATGCCTAGGTACATCTTTCAGGCTGGGTTGGGGAAAGCAGGACTCTTCTAAGGCCATTTGCTGGGATTCAAGAGCAGGAGAAGGTTTGTCCTTGTCTCTGCCTGAGATGCTCATGAGCATTTGGAGGGCCCCTGTGTGTGATGGGATGCTGGACTAGATGGGCTGTGGCCTGATCCAGCAGGGCTTCTCTTATGTTCTTATATTCTTCCCCATCAAGCATGTGCTGTGCCCCCCCCCCAGTTATCTCTTGCTTTCTCTCCTGCACCTGCATTTCCAAACAGTCCATATTGGGGCACAGTCACTGGCCACACAGCATTGCATCAGCAAACCAATGCCTATGAGAATAACTTTGCTTCTGAGACCTACTAACACTTCCAGGAGTAGAAGGCCATGGTTCCTCTCAGATAGCTATGTGCACCACTACTTTCCAGGAAGCTTCAAACCTGGCCAGTTGGTGTGTAGGACATGTAAAATATTTAGGGCTTTTTAGTCTTAATGAAAAGAAAAAAAAATCAAGTGCAATTGGACCAGATTAAATGTTTGAAATTGTGCAAGGGGTACAGAAATTGCACCAATGGATATAGAAATACATAACTGGAAGAGTTTTTAACCTTTTTAAATGTCTAATTTTTACAGAGCACCCAACTGAGCTAGGGAATTTACTATCCCAAGATTATAGTAATTGTGCGTGAAGGCTTCAAAAAAGATTTACACAAATGTGTAGAGGATTGAGCCACCAATGAATGTTAATCATAATTGCTGTTTATTACCTCCAGTGTTGAAAATGGAATGCCTTTAAAGACTGGATGTTAATGTCTTTAGGGGTTTCCCATGAAGAGTAGAAAACAAGAGGACAAGATACAGTCATGCTTTGATCGAGCAAGGCATTCTTTATTTACTTGGGTTGCTTGTCTGGAGTTTGTAGTGGTGGCTTTCCACTAGCTAAAGTAAAAAAAAATCCCAGCAATATTGGGGCAGATGTATGTCGCATAATAGCCATGCATGATTCAACATTACAGGCTACAAGAGGTCTCTTGGGATACAAACAATGAATGCTTGTCAGGAAAGTTCATAATTACAGCAATGATTCCAAACTGATGTGAAGTTGTTTTTTCTTAATAATATTGTCTGTCTCTTCATTAAAACCTTAAAAGCTCTTTTTGCTCGAGTTAAATCAATACAGGTAGATTTCTGTTTCAGAGCACGTTTTGTGGTCTTGTGAGAGATTAAACATGACTTGACATATCTTGATTTTACCCAGTCGTGAAAATTTCATTTATTTTTCAATTTATTTTCAAATTTATGCCTTGTCTACTTAGTTTCAGAGGCCTCTCAGTAGATTACTACATCACAATAAAGCATGTATCGTACATTTAGTACTAGCAAACAGGTGCCAACATCATTTAACTGTATCAAAAAACAACAAAAGAAACAAAATAAGAAAGAACAATACCATCCACACATAATAACAGTGTAATTTTAATATTTATTTGAAATAAAAAATTCACACTTATTAATTTTTTTAAAAAAACAGAAGTAGCATTTGGTATACCTCATTCTATAGAAAGAGTACTAGCATAAGAAAATGTCTCACTAGAAATATATTAGCAACCCTATACTGATTTTTATCCAGCTTTTTGTGTGTGTGCAAAATATCTTGTGGTGTGTCCAGACTTACAGATACTATGCATTCTGATGCCACTACTTCGAATTTACCTACTGCAGAACGATGAACACTTGTTCTGCAGTTTCAGTTAAATTCGAATGTTCCCGCCAGTCCGGACAGGACAGCGAGAACAGTGAATGACAGCTCAGCCTGCAGCTCAGCTCCCATTGGCTGCCCCCTTTACACGTGGCTCCTATGCTGCAGAGGTATTGCAGCCTTCTCTGAGAAAGCTGTGGGGAGGCTGCTTGAATCTGGACAGCATGTCATGGCTTCGCAGCAGGTAAGCTATGTATTTTGTTATAACTGCGGATTTAATCCGTTCATCCGGATGCTACCTTTGTGTTTGATACCCCACCCTGCAGCATTAATGTTATGATATTTGCTGGAATAATCTCTCAGTTGGAAGACTTTTGGTATTCCTCTATGGCAGTGGTTCTCAACCTGTGGGTTGTGACCCCTTTGGGGGGTCAAATTGCCCTTTCATAGGGGTTGCAACGAGTCTCCCGCCTTCCCGCCCAGTCCTCACCTGAGCTGCCCCACCCCTGTGGTTGAGGGTCTCCACAACACGAGGAACTGCATTAGGGGGTCGCAGCATTAGGATGGTTGAGAACCCCTGCTCTATGGGAGCTTGGTTTCTGAAACTGTGGGAGTATGCTTCTGAGTCAGAGTTAATTACAGAAGTAAGACATACAGTTGCTTACTGGTTTTTAAGGCCATGTTCACACATCCATGGAGAATGTCTCTTTGGATCTTATGGGAGAAACAACCAGGTTGGGAGGTTTATGTGATTTCCCATTATGGAGCTTCTTTTCCATTCTGAAGCAGCCCTGTTACCTGGATGTGCCTCACAGTGGTCATATTGCCACTTTGTTGCTGTGAACTGAACTCACTTGATGGCCTTTCTCTGCGTACAGGAACTGGCAGGTAAAGCTGGCAGCCGTGTGAACAGGCTGTCACTGTCAGCTGGGTCATGTTCGATGTGATTTCTCCCTCATGTGTTTATGTAGTGTTAGGCTGTGTTCAAGAAAAGGAGCACCTCAGCACTTTAAACCTTTTTCAGTCCATCTTCAGTTCTGACTGGTCATTCCTTTTCATTTCTGTCCATTTTATTTGGGGACATTCCACCTTCAGACCTGGACTGAAGAAGGTTTAAAGAGGTGTGACCACACCCAGTGTGTGGCCCTTGTGTCAGCAAGCCTTCTCTAATCCATTTTTTCTAACACAGAATCTTTGTGGGGAAGGGGTAGACTGATGTGTGAATAATCCCACCTAAGCACTTTAAGTTGCTTCAGAGATGCTTCCCCCTCCCCTGTGTGTCTGATCACAGCTTTAGTTATCTGGAAGCTATTTATAGACTGCAGTACCTAATATAGTATTGTGCCATATGTGCAATTAGGACTCCCCCATCCCCCCATTTCTGAAAACCGTGTTTTACTCCTGAAGGATTTACAAGTAGTGGAGGTTCTGTTTTATGATGATGTTATTATATTATGTTTATACGTGTCAAAACCATACAGAATTACTGGCTTCTTTCTCTTACTGTTCTGAAATATGTTCTTTTGAGCATCCAATTAAGAACATAACTTCTAAAAATAATAAAAAAGAAAGAGAGAAGAGAAGGAATCTGAAACAGAATTTTATTTGAAGATCATATTGGATGGGAGCATTCATGCAGCATGAACAAAGGCTTCTTGAAATATTTTGTACTATTCAACTCTAATCCCATTTTTTAAAATTTGTTTGCATGGTTTTTATCTCATGTAACCTACCCTGAGACCTTTAGTATAGGGTAGGATATGAGTGACAATGAGAGAGACTTGAAAGGAATGGATAGTATTTGAAGCTATGATGAATATCTCTCAGGCTGCATCACCAAAAGACTTATTTGTCTCTCTACTATCCCTCTACTGTCACTCTGTTGAAGTGGACTTTAAAAGTGCCATGCAAATCAGGAATAAGCGTCCGCATGAGGCTCAGCAAAATGCGTATTTTTAATGCACCTTCCATCCCCATGGGAGCCGTGTTTTCTTTGCACGCATCTTTTTCTCCATGCCCCTGCTCTTGTTGATAGGGTGCCAGCGGGAATGGGGAGGGACTGCGCTCGGCGCGGCCACAACCAGGAAGACAATCCCTGACAAGTCCAAAGGAAAAATAGCCATCGGTTTTCTGTTCGTCTCCCAGATCTTCCACCCCCCGAAATGGCTTCTCGTGCTGGCAAACATTCACTCTCACCACTTTCCCCTGTTATCGCTGTCAAAATCCACCCTGTCCAGCGCACGATCGCTCATTCACTCACCACTTTCCCTGTTATTGCTGTCAAAATCCACCCCTAGCAATAATCCACCCATTTCACACCTCATAGCAATTGCAACAATGTTGCAATTCTGTGTGATTTTGGCTCTTTGTGCCCATCTCTGTTGTTCCTGGATTTCTTTTAACTATTTCAGGGCTAAGACAGCTATAGCAGTGTTGTTGAATGCAAACAATCAGTACCACAGATACTATGCTTTTCCTTGTACAGCTTACTGTCTGAACCTAGTAGAGTTTAGCTGAAAATAGAAAGGGTTTTTATAATTGTTATTGTTTGAGCAACCTTATAGAGGAGGAGTTCCCATGTCCTATTTTTTCTACACTTTCATATATGGCAACAGTTCTCCATTAATGCAATAAAGAAGGAACATAGTAATTTAAGCTGTTTAAATACATCCTAATTTGTCCTTCCAGTTCCAACTGCTGAATCACTGCCCTTTCCAAAAAGTAATCTTCCTCCTCTTCTTCTTCTTTTAGTCAAAAACAGAAAAAAAGGAAAAAGGAAAAAAAAAAGGGCCAGGTCAAGATATCCCAAGATCTTTTAGGAAATCCTTTAACTTGATGCAGATTTTAATTTTGGAAGTGGTAATCAGATGTTAACTACATAAATTTAACAAAGAACATCCTATATTCTGCACTTAAAAGGTGCTTTTTAAGCCCTACATTGATAATCATTACTATCACCAAAGACACGTTCAAGGAAAATGCTTTGAAAATCATTTTTGAAACCCTGATGTAGATGTAACCTTCGAAGACTGTTCTGTTCATATCCCTGCCTTTGTGTACCACACACAATATGTGTGCAGTGGAGTCTGGACCAATCACTGACAGGTGGGTGATGCCTTGGGCAGAAAGTCAGTTGTGTGGAATGGAACAACTATGGCACCTCACCTCTACATTGCTGCTGATTTTGGTGCAGGACAAATGCTGTCCCTGCCCTCATGTGCATGGTCTGGGATAGGCTCAAATGAAATAATGAAACCACTCCAAGCAAGGTTTAATATTTATTTTCTGTGGATTTTTTTTTAAACCTGGGATAGAAACAATTGTATATGTATGCATGTGTGTGTTAAAGCTTTTAATTGTTTAATGTTGAGAGCCCAATCAGCTTTAAATATGGTGGAAATAAGGAAGCTCTGATTCCTCTCTTCTCTCTTGTCTTTGGCTTCCAAAACTTTTTTCATGCCACCATTTAAAATCTTCCAGTTCTTCTAGCTATAAATCTAAGGAAATGGTGTTTGCTCTTTTCTCTACAGAAGTCTTTGATTTCCATTTGAATAGTAGGCTTTTGCTAACATTTCTCTCTCGTCCCGGCCAGGAGACAAGGAGGCCACTGTTCATGGACTAAATGTTCAGCCAGCTCTGACGTAGCAGTCTTTATCAGTGTGTTTTATTCAGCGATCTTCTGTACGCATGGTGTGGCAAAGGCTGTGGAGATTTCAATGGGAGAGGAGAGTTTGCTTCTGTTAAACATATCCTGTGCCACTATAGCACCATTCAGTAATTCCTTGTGGTTTGTCATAGGGCCTTTTACAAATGTGTGGTTGTTTTACATGTGGTCCTTTTGAGTCTTCATTATTTTGCCTTCTGGTTGCATCAGTGTCTTTGCATGCTGCGGTTAAGTGTGATCCACTTAGATTAATTTGTTTGCCTTAATTTTTGTTTTGCTGTTTTATGGTGTACTTTTAAAACAGCACAAAGGCATGGACCTGCATGGCTACATCTACATGGACCCTCTTTTTGGATCTTCATGGGTGGGACAGACATAGACCTCTGCCCCTCTTTGGCTTCTGAGGCTCTGCAGGTGACCACGGGAGTGACCTAACAGTAAGTCAAGCAAAGCAATGGTCCAAATAAAATTCCAGTAGTGCACTCACTTACTATATGGGTGTTTGAAGTGGGGAGAAAGCAACCGAGAACCTGAAATTGCCACCCAAGTTGCATGTGGGGACAGAGAACTCCAATTCGTGCTCCAGTTCTGGTCTTTCCTGAACAATCCTGGAACAGCAGTTCCATTGCAATAGCATCCCTCTCTCTTCCATGGGATTTCAGACATGTGTTAAGACCTGGTTGCCCCTGTGGCAGCTCACCTGCCTCTCACCTTTTGGTGGGAGGTGGGATGGATGTTGCCAAAGACATGTAGGAGACATATTTGCCTTGGAAATAGTTTTAATTATCATAAACCAAAAGAAAAGAGAGGCCAGACTGGAAATGATTGTTAAAAAATTGTAAGCTCAAAGTTTGAATGAAATGTGAGTGTGATGCTTAAGTGTCTCGTTAATAGTGTATGTAGGACTTACCCTCCTAAAGTGAGTTGAGACCTAAAGCTGCAGAGGATTCCTAATAGGTTTGTTTTTATTCTTAACAAGTGGGAGAAACTACCTTTGTACTACCTGTTCCCTTGCATCTTTACTGAAGCAGTGTTTACCACTGTCTTTATTGTCAGGTGAACATCTCTGTGTTTACTATTTTGGCAGCCGCTTGTTTGCAGTGATCTCTCTCACTCACTCACCTCACCTCGCTCGCTCGCTCCACACGATGCTTGAAGAGTAATGGGCTATAACGTCACACCTTGATGTGAATTGCTAGGCAGACTCAGACTGCTGAGTCGAATTTTCATCACGACAGCCACATGATCTGTGATGTGAAGTTGCATGAGTGATTTCTGGAGCTTTCCACTTTGGAACAAGTTGGTTTCTGTGTTTTGATACATGACTTTTCTGTTTTGAAAAGTCATCTTGTGATGAGGTTCAAAAGGACTTGCTTATTTTTCAGTGAGTTTGAACTGCAAAAGTTTAAGATGAATTTTAACCCTGTCATTCTAAGGGCTGAGAACTGCAAGGGGGCGAGAAAGTCCTTGAAATCCAGTTTTTACTGTGGCATATGCTGTATTAAAAATGTATTACTTAGAGAGAGCATGTCTACATGGTCAAAGTTAATTTAGTCATATTGTTAAAAGTGTGAGTTTTGTCTTTCTGAAGGCAGTGCTGTTGAAAATGAAGTTGTGTTTTTTTGAAAAAATTACACACAGAATAACCTGCTTTGAATTGTTACTGCCATAGATACTGTGCTATTTTAATCCCTTTTATTATATGAGCATTTTTGGTTTTTAGGAAGGAATTTCATTAGATGTATGTATGTATGTATGTATGTATGTATGTATGTATGTATGTATGTATGTATGTATGTATGTATGTATGTATGTATGTATGTATGTATGTATGTATGTATGTATGTATGTATGTATGTATAAACATTTATATCCCACCATTTACACAAAGGTTTCAGCCAGGTTACAAAATTTAATTAAACAAATCCAGTATAAAACATAAATAAAAGTAATAAGATAGTAAAAACATAATTTAAACACAGCTCTCCCACCTTAGCTATATAGAACAGATGCATACATTTTCTTGTTACTCTTGTAATTTTGGCCTGCTGGAAATTAGAATTTGCTACTCAAGAGAATTGTAGATACTGTAATCTGAAATGGGACTCCAGACAGAAGGTTGTAGCTATGTGTGTGCAGATGATGAGAGTGTTCTTCTGAGATGTTTCTTCTTTGGTTGGAGGCTTTCTATTGTGAGTGAAGGAAGAGGCGTTAGCCAGTGAAGGAAGCAGTGCTGGCTGGTGAGAGATTCGGGGCTTTGCTACACTTACCATTGCTTTGGTGTAGCAAGAGGTCCAGAGGCTTTCCTTTTGCATCTGGTACAGTATAAGGGAGACCATGCCTCCATGCCATCCAAATTGAGTGGAGTATAAAACAGATTGGATAGCCCAAAATGCCCACCTAGGTCTACCAGTAGTCTAATGGCTGCTAAACTGGACCATGAAGCAGTATGGAAGGGTGCTTCCGCACCTGCCACCGAGAAACGGATTTAGGAAAATCTGTTTCCCGGCAATCTGTCCAAAATAGGGATGGATCCCTGGAGGCCCCAAACATCCACACACATGCAGGGAGGACGGATTCAGCTGGCCGGATCCCCTGGGTGCTGTGTGGAGGCCGCAGCACCCATTCCAAAGAGGATCCGGCCTCCCACACCACCAATGCCATCCCCGAAGCCATGGGACTGGAGCATGCAGCTGCCAGTCACTGCATGTTTCCACCGGTGTGCGTTGGGGAGGGCGGAAGGAGGCAAACCTGCCTGCTTCTGCCCTCCCCAGGATGGCACATCTGGGCCCTCACCTCTCTGTGTGTGGAAGTGCCCTGCTTCTGACTGGATCGAGTTGAGGGGCAGGATGGAAGACCTAATTTTCGAGGTCTTTCCTGAAGCCAGATTTTCAGGGGTGAGACCCCATTAAGAATGGGTCTCGCCTCCTGGTGTGCAGAAGCGGCTGCCTTGACGGGTCCCAGATACAGCCTTCAATGCAGAAGGTAAGTTCCTATGTGTCTTCTATGTGTCCTGTATGTGTTTCTAAATGTGTTTTTACAGGCTGTGTGGAAGCACCCAAAGACACATGCCTCTGTAATCTGGTATATCAGAGTGACCCTTTTTGGCATCAAGTCCAGTACAATGGCCCATCATTTACTTCTGGACATTCTCAAGCAAAAGGTGAGAGTTAAACACCATCTGCTTAAATGGCTTCCGAGTTATCTGTTTCTGCAATCCAGAGGCAATAACTAGTAGTCATTCCAGTACGCCTGTCCTCCAAGAATTTGTCCAGAGCCTTCATAAAGCCGTCCAGTCTATCACTTAATATTGTATTGCATTGTTATTTATTGTACATTCTAAGCTGTGTTGAACATCTGCATGAAAGGTGATGAGGTGTCCTTCACTCACTACAGCTAAATGTTATTCTAATGCAATTTATATATATATAACCTTAGAAACTGTGTATTATCGGATGGCTGTTACCAAAAATAATGGAAAAGTTTTCTTGTCAGACAGGGTACCATAGGCACTGGTATGGTTAGAAGGTTATTGTTTTGGGGTTTTGTATTTATTCAGCTATCAAGATGAATTCAGGGTTGCTAATGGGTGCTACACCTCCCATGGAAACACATTGGGTGCTTCCCTTAATCCGGATCTACTAGATCCAGATTAAGGAATGTACCCATTCCTTAGATCCAGATCTTCTTAGATCCAGATCTAAGGGCTGCGGTGGAAAAACACCCACAGATAATTTTATGAAATTTATACTTTAAAAAAAGGTTAACAAGATGGCATTTACCCTTTTGTAATGTATATGCTAATTTTAGAATCCACTTGAGAACATTGTCATATTAGGCCAACAAAACAGTAGCAACATTTTGGGCACATTATGTGCTAGGATTCAGTTCTCAGTCAATTTTAAACTTTCAGATTCTAAATATTTGGACCTATTGGAAAATAGAGTTTCAGGCAGTCACATTTGCAAACTTGAGGGGGGGGGGAATTAAAAAAAAGTGACATTGAACATGTCAGGGCCACAGGACATTGACAGGAAGGATCCGAATATCAAGGAGAATAGCTCAACAAGGGCTGTATTCTTTCCCCTAAGAATTACAAACAGGCCTGTGCTTGTAACACTATTCTTAAAGTGATGTCATGCTATGTGCATGTTGCCTGCTGTGATATTGATGGCTGGGGAAACCATTTCCTGTCTTCAGTGACCTTCACAGGCTGTTGGGGGACTAGGTAGATCTTGCGTGATGGCAGTGGTAGACCTGCTGCTGCCACAAGTAATATAGCTTTGCCATTCTAGCACTTGAAAGTGCACTTATGGTGTAAAGTTGGCTGGCAAGTTTCTGAAATTTCCCAGTGAGCTAATGCCTCATGGACCTATCTATGCAGGTAAATGAAACTATTTATGAGAACCCCATCATAATGCTGGTTTTCCCAGAATAGCATTACAACATGTTTTCACAGTCTTGGAACTAGCATTGTGTTGAGAACACCCTGCAGATGTGTGGCAATCCTAAAGCAACACTAATGTGGCAAAGCAAAATCCTAATGTGGGGGTTCATGTCTGGAAGTAGCTGTAGACAACAGTGGTATGTGAACAGGGACAAGGCATGAGATAACAGTTGAAGACCTCCTTCTTTATGCTGAAGATTGCGTGGTACACAATGGACCAAACATTCAGCTTCGTAAGATAAAGGTTTTACGTTTCTTCTTGACTCTGCTGCACCCACCTGCTGGATATCACTGAACCTAGGCCTGCGAAAGACTTGGGGACAAACAGCACTGAAGCTCTGTTGCCCTGAATCAGAGGAAAGGCCTCCTCAATCCTGACTTTCCTGGCTTGACTAACTAGGGCTTAACACCTGTGAGTCTCTCTTCTGGATATTCTTATCATCTTATGCAAGATGAAAGGTGACTGTAGAATTGGCCATTTCAGCTGCACATATTTTTTTTCTGTTGTCCATGCCCTCAGAATCCTTTATCCCAGGATTTAATGCTGTTTTATAGGCTTTTATGGTGATTTTATAGAGGCGCTACATTTCTGTAATTCTTTTAGTTCAGTTTGTTTAAAATTGTACATATTTTGAGATTCTTAATACTAGAAACCTTATAATTTGACTGGATATATAAGGTATAAAATCTCTAAATATGTCATTTAATTAAATAAAATCTAGCTTCCTAAAATTACACTTGTAGCCTTTTCTAATGTGCTGCACTGTATGAACTCTTCTGGTCTTCATAGCACAGTCTTGAAAGCATAAACTGCACTGGAATGGGCTAGAAGTAGCCCACTCCAATGTCTTCCTGCATTTGGACAGCCCATCAGGGTCCAGTTCTGGGTGCTGGCTTTGAAGCCAGTTCAGAGCCTTTGAAGACTAAGAACTTTCATTCCTGGCTTCCACTGTTTCTGGGAGGTATGCCAACCTCCAGTGGTGCTTCTTGGACCACCACCAAAACTGGTCCTCCAACATATTCTGACCTACAGAAATGTGCTGTCTGGAAACCCTTTGTAGTCCAAAATCTGGACTGTGATTCAGTTGTGGGACTTTTAGAAAGTAGGACTGGTGTACCATGCACATGAATTGGACTAGTTGGACTGGGTTTCCACAATTCTGTGAAGGCATAAAAGTGGACTAGCAGCAGTCGAAGTGCAAATAGCTAGGCTAAGGAAGGCCAGCAGGCCATGACAACAACTGAGGCAACATCTGGCATGTGCTTGAACATTGCCTTGATGATCTGGATGCTGCGTGCAAGTGCACAGCTGCAGTAGCGCCACCACACTCACTAACCTCTCCCAGTCAAGCTGTGATTTGCTTTCTAGCAGTCCACAGCTAGGTTGTTTCAGTGGATGCGTTAGCAAACTATAGGGCAGCAGCAGCAGCATGGACAGGCATGACTAGTGAGAGGACTGGTGCTCATAATGAGTAAGTACAAACAGGTCCAGAGCCTCCCCTCCCCTCCCCCTGCCACTTGGCAGCCCCTGATTATTCTCCAACACTGTATACTGTGTGCACAAAATGATTATATATAGCTAGCCCTAACCAGATGGATTCCCTGAAAGACCTTGTTCATATTCTGTTGCATAGCAAGTATTAGTTCATGGACACAGCTGCCAAGTCATCTGTATTTTCAGTGGCATGGAAATAAAAGTGGAAATCCAAACATAAAATAACAGCACTTTAGAAAAGTGGGACCTCCAGAACCTGTTAAA
Source organism: Aspidoscelis tigris stejnegeri (assembly GCA_023333525.1). NCBI lineage: Eukaryota > Metazoa > Chordata > Lepidosauria > Squamata > Teiidae > Aspidoscelis > Aspidoscelis tigris. Next base: position 245,902,940 of record JALMGA010000001.1, on the reverse strand, counting down.
GAAATTCTGCAGGACACAGGCAAGTTCAAGAATAGATTTTTTACGAAAGTCTGATAAGAATCAAAGATGTTGCAATGCTTCTGGCAATCTGAGCCCTTGGAGCAGGCTCCAAAGCTCTCTCAGAACAGTTGTCTAAATGTGGATGGCCCTGTGTTTAGGACAGTTGAACTGTTGCAGCTGACCCAGTTCCACTGGACCCATCCAGCAAGGTGTGGAAACAGCCTTTGTTTATAAACATGCTGCAAATTTAACACATCGGTAAGATGGCCATTCACTTATTTTTCACTTATTCTTCTAAACTGCTCAGCCGCTATCTCACTCAGACTCAGGAGGAGATAATGATCAGAATAATTGCAATTTTGAGAGAGTCAGCAGAAGAAACTATCACATTCCTATGGTTATCCCTACTAAAGAATGGAGGTTACAAATGCAGGTTTAAAGCTTTCCTAGTTTTTCTGAATTTTGTACTGATGGGCACAGCGGCTATGTTCCCATAAGGACAAGATCTGGCTGCCATCCTGGGATCTTAGCATGTAGTTTACACTGTGTGACAGCCTGGAATGCTCTGGGGACCACTACAGCAGTGCAAACCTGCTACAGCTACCTCAAAATGCAACCATAATCACTATTTATTTATTTATTTACATTTTTATCTAGCCCTATACCCGGAGGTCTCCAGGCAGGTAACAGCATCTACAATCAAAACATCATTTAATTTATATCCTGCCCTTCACCCAATAGTCCCAGGGCAGGTTACAGTGAGAATAAAACATCTCACATAGTAAAACATAATTAAAAATATAACCCCAATCCTCCCTCCGTAACAGAATATATCCTAAGGAAGCTATTTAAACAGCAAAAGCCTGGGTGAAAAGATAAGTTTTCACCAGGCACTAAAAACTATACAGTTTAGGCACCTGGTGAACTTCAAGAGGGAGGCTGTTCTAGAGTCTAGGAGCCACCACAGAAAAAGCCCTCTTGCAAGTCCCTAGGCCTCATACCTCTACAAGAGAAGGAACTACAAGAAGGCCCTTGAGATCTCACTGTACGGGCAGGTCTATATATGAGAAGAGATACCTGGGGCCCAAACTGTTCACGGCTTTACATGTTAGTGTCAACAACTTTAATTGGGTTCAGTAGTGAATGGGTAACCTGTGCTGCGGGAGTCCAGAGGCATTTCCGCACTGCATCGCGTTCGAAATGGAACGCGTTCAGGCGGAAAGCTTAAGCCAGCTCCGGGCGCTTTCCCCGTTCACACACAGACGCGCCAGAACGCGTGTAAACGCGTTCAGGAGCGTCTGGGTGCGAATGCTCAAAGCGCCCGAAGCTGGCTTAGCCGGCAAACGCCGGCAAGGGGCGCGCAGACAGCCGCGGAGGCAGATCGACAATCAGCTGTTTGACAAACAGCTGATTGTCAAAGCCGCGCGGCGTCGGAGGCGCGCCCGCAGCTGTTCGGGAGATAGAAGCAGGCGCGAATGCTTCTCCTCCCGAACGGCTGCGGGCGGCTCGTCCGCGTTGGAACGCGTGTAGAGCAGTTTAAAGTGCTCTACATTTCGAACGCGGAAAAGACAGCTGCGGACACGTTGGAACGCAAGCCGCGCGCGGCCAATGCGGATGACGTGTCCACAGCTGTCTTTTCCGCGTTCCGTTCAGCCCCGTGCGAAAACGTCTCAGAAGTCCCAATGGAAGTCCTCTGGGGATTTGGTCCTCCACGATGATTGCAACAAGGCGTATAATGCGGATTTCCTTATTGACCTTCTCCTTCTGTTGTGCCCCCCGCTCTCTGGAACTCGCTTCCAAATGACATCTAGGCAAATCCCTTGCTGTTAACATTTTAAAAGTTTTAAAAACATTCTGACACAGGCCTTTAGTAACAATCGATGGGGTGATCACGATTAATTGTGGTTGTTTTATTTTGTATTTATTCTGAGTTCATGTTTTACTTGTAAGCCGCATAGGCTGCCTCCAGATTAGCAGAATAAATCCACAGTTAAATGTAAAAGTGCAGCATATTTACTGCCCAGCAACAGTTGGGTGTCCCGACTGGAAAGGCAGCTCTTTAGCTTCCCCTGTTCCAATAGTATAATGTGATGCCACAATGATTAATCGATCGTCGTGTGTGATGGCTTAGCCGGGACTGTGCATTCCAACGTGCAGGATAAATATGTCTCGACGTAGCCACAGATTATGAACTCTGCAGTATGCAAATGCAATAAATAAATGAATACATTTATTTTTGTCTTATGAATACAACAAACATCCTTCTCCTGAAAAATACAGTGAATGTATTATGCCTTCACCTTTAAATGTCCCTTGATTGGTTGGTAACGACACATTAGTACAATTTGGAACCCCTCTCCCCTGGTTCGTATAATTAATACAATTAGTACATTTGGAACCCCCCTCTCCTTGCTTAGTATAATTATTCTAAAATAATGTAACAGAAGATTTTTTTAAAATGCCAGGCATTTAAAGCCATGGTGAGTCAGACATGACTTGGCACCTAGGTAATATCAGCACTGACACTTCATAGATTTGCCGTTCGTGGTGTCATCTAGGGTGTTTCCTAGATTAGCTGTGAACACGGGAGGAGACATTATTCTTGGTTGCCATCACCTAATATCTTGACTCTGACTCTTCTCAAGGAAAATACAAAGAGGAAAGTTTTTTGAGTCTCTCTCTCTCTCTCTCTCTCCCTCTCTCTTTCTCTGTGTGCTTAAAGCCGTGCTATAGTCAGTTTCCAAGAGCCAAGGGGAATTGCAAGACAGTTGGGCATAATATGTCAACGTTGAATGTGGATTTTTTGATGAATGGGTATTCTCCAGTCTTGGCTGTTGTTGCAGTAAACCTAGGGCAGTTCTGCACAGGCTAGCATAGAAGACTAGCTGGTTTGATCTAAAGAAAGTGGAAGGGAGGCTCCTAGTATACTTACAGGTCTGGTATACTGGCCAGTGTGGAATTGCCCCTAGATTCCTGGGTACATGTGTATTCACTTTTTCACTTTTACCACTTGTGTTGGTCCTTCAAAATGGAATATATAACCAGGGTAATGATGGAGAGTTAATGGCCAGCAGGGCACTGCAAGGCCAAATCCTGACTGATGAAAAATCAGTCCCCTTTCTTATCAGTTCTCTTTTCCTCTTGTATCTTATCTTCTACCTTGTGGAGTCAGAGAACAGAAATTTATTTCAATTATATCATGTAAATTATTCTAGATTTTTTGATTTACATTTGTATAGTAGCTACCTGAGAAATATACCAGTGCTTGAACATCCAGTTTTCACACATTAAGTTCCTTTGGTTTACTAGAAGCAATTCAAAAACCTTCCTCACAAAACCATCTGCTCTTTGATGGGCACAAATAATAGTGAAGTATCCATTTGTGGTGAACTCAGTACTAGCTGTTTTCCCCAGGTTTGCTTGATTTGCATTTTGCTCTAAGGGATGCATATATGAGTCCCACCCTCCACCCACCACCACCTACACAAAAACTGTAGATACTTGGTTACTCTAGTACCAGACTACTTTCCAGTTTGCCCCATGTGCACTTCAAGTGTTGGATGAGCCCTGTACCGGGCCAGCAGCACTCAAAGTGTGGATGGCTAGGCCCAGGCAGGCCACATTGCCGTGGCAACATCTATGCCAACATCTGGTGCATACCCAGATGGCAATCTAGGTGCTGAGAGCAACTACAGAGCTGCAGTTGTGCCACCATGCCCACTTGTAGTGCTGCACCTGGGAGAGGGTGCACACACTCTGGGGAGAGTTTAGCAAATTACGAGGTGGTGGCAGTGGCATGCAGAGGCAGTTGCTTAGTGAGTCAACTGCCGCCCACCAGCAGGTAAGTCAATCAGGCCCTTCGTGTTTTTAATCTCTGTTCATACTGATTACTTGTAAAAATTTTCAGAAGCACAGACTGCTCATGACCACTAAAAAATGAAAACAACTCTGAGGCAGCTTAGGGATGGTTCACAAGTGGGATGGTTCACATGACAGCTTGCCCCTCCCCCTCTCATGTATATTCTAGGCTCAAAAAGGAGGATTGAGATGGGATGAGAGCATGAGTGCCATACTGTACGCTGCCACCTCTAGGGTGCATTTTGAGCAGCCTAAATCAGTTGAACCCATGTTTAGGTCCTTACCGTTCAAAAGCTAGTACGATTCAATGAATTATGTACTGGACTTTGAGAAATGGCTGTAAACCTCTTGATCAGCTGTGAAGCTCATTTGGGTTGGTCTTAATAAACTGTATAATCCTGTGAACATCTATGCAGAAATAAATACCGTAGATTACAGTGGGATTTAATTATATGTGGTCTAACCTATTTCACAGGACTATCAGGAAGATAAAAATAGGAGGGGAAGGGGAAGAATCTATCCTGAAGTTAAAATAGAATGTACGAATGTGTTATTTGTTTTGTTAGAATAGCCTAGTTGTCAGAAACTTTGCTGCACACTAGTTATTAATGGAACAATCTTTTTGCTCTAGGAAGAGATGAGAAAATGATAAAAGCTACTGTGTGTCAGAATGCAGTAGTGTCTGATACTGCAGATCTCCAGGGGTGTTTCCGCATATGCCACCAAGAAATGGATCAAAGAAGATCCGTTTCTCAATGAGCCGTCCTCTGGAGGATCCATCCCAAACAGGGACGGATCCGAGGAGGCCTCCCCACGTCCACACATGCACAGGGAGGCCGGATTGGGTGGCCGGATCGCCTGGGTGCTGTGTGAAACCCCCGGAGCCGCAGGACTGGAGCATGCAGCTGCCAGTCACCGCGTTTCTGGTGGCACGCAGTGCACAGGGGAGGGCGGAAAGAAGCAAACCAGCCTGCTTCCACCTTCCCCAAGATGGTGGCCACAGGGACATCCATCCTTTTGCCTGGCCACGTGCGGAAGCATCCTGCTTCCACATAGATCCAGGCGAAGGGACAGATTGAAGACCTAAAAACTTATTCCGTTCTTCAGTGGTGAGGCCTGTTTTAGAAATGGATCTCGCTTGCCAAAATGTGGAAGTGGCTGCCTGGAAGGGTTGCTGAAGAGGTCTCCAGTGCAGAAGGTAAGTACCTAAGGGTTTAAAGTTGGTCTTAAATGTGGGGTTAAAACGGTTTTCACCGCCAATGCAGAAACACCCCAGATTTCCTCGAATTACAACAGCCAGCTTTCCATTCTCAGCACTGTGTATCAGAACATCTAGATGACCGCAAACACCCCTCAGCAGTATAATCTGTCTTAGGGCACAGTGGGGACTGAGGGTATTTTCAGTTTGATCATATCTATCTAATTTAATGCTGCCTCAGTGTGTCTTTCTTTGTCATGACTTTTCTGTTTTTCTGGCCTTCATCTAGTGACAAGGGTTTTCTTCCCTCTCCAACCCTCTCACCCTCTGCTTCCCTCTTCCCTCTGTGATTAGATGCCATTCCATTAGTCAAAATGTTGCTTCTCATTGGAACGGTAAAGCCATAACCCCCCCTCTCTCCCCCCCCCATTTTTGGGTTACAACAGAGATTATCCCAAGTACATTATTCTGCAAGTTATCTGCGGGGAGCATATTGGTAAGAATTCCATGAGCAAAGGACTTGGATATTCCTTTTGAGTGCATAATTCAGTGAGGAGAGTGAGAAAGAACTGTGGGGTCTCAGACTACCTTCCAAAATTTATTTTGGCCACAGGATGGGAGGACCTCTCGGACACTGGACAGTTGCTGCCACCTTGGGGAGATCCAGGGAGACCAGAAGCTAGGAGTCAATTCTCTGCTACTGCTGCTAACAAATCACTGCTTCTTGCTGTAGCCATGTCCTACACCAAGTAAGCAGGACAAGGGTATTGTCAGTTTTGTACTTTTTCACAGCTATGCAAAGCCACAATAACCTCACTGAGATCAAGGGGGAAGTCTCGCATTTTCTCCACTCCTGTTTCTGAAGGCACTCGTTTGCCCTTAGCTGCCCCCCCCCAATCTTGGAGCTCCAAACAAGCAGCCACAGAGTACCAAGCCCAGCAGGGGGCAAGTATGTGGACCATGGTTACTTCTTTAAATACTTCCTCAAGCCTACCTTTGGGGCCCGGGGGGGGGGATGGGCGTTGCATGGTTTGTCTAGAAATAGCTCTGGGAGTGAACTTTTCCATACCCCAGTGAAATGTTGGTAACCTCCAGAATGAAACTGAGGCACTACTGCCACCAATCTAGGTTGGATGCCACATAAAAGAGTGCTTCCTCTTGATCACCCTCAGGTGTAGTTTCTGGGTCAATGAGAGGGCTTAACACTGGGCATAACACCACACCTGAGGCCTTTTCGCACACGCGGTTTTCGAACGCGCGGAAGACAGCTCCAGGCACGGCATTAGCATTGCCGCGGCCGGGTTTGCGTCCCGGCATGTCCGGAGCTGTCTTCCGCACGTTCCAGATGCAGAGAACTTTAAAGTGCTCTGCATCCGTTCCGGCATGTACGAGGCGTCCCGGCGCGTTCGGGGAGAGAAGCATTCGCTCATGCTTCTCTCCCTGACAGCCGCGGCCATGCCTCCGCCATCAGCATGGGCCGAAAATCAGCCCAGCAGCTGATGGCGGTCGGGCTGATCTCCTTCGTTGCCGGGCTGTGGAAGTGATCGAGCAGCTGCAGCGAGGATGGTTGGCAGCGAGGGGGCCCACGATTCGAATCGTAGGACCCCTTGCCATCTCCAGCCTCGCCGCCGCTGCGCGATCACTCCCACAGCCAGGCAACAAAGGAGATCGCCCTCCGCGGGGGGGGGGGGGGGAGCTAGTCCCTTCCCGGCGCCGGCGGCCCCATTGCGGCTGCCGGAGTCGGGGACCTGGGAGCATCGGCTTCCTGTAGCCCCTTTCCGGGGTGGCAGGAGGCCGATCCCGGGCTGGCTGGGGCGAGGAACCCCTTGGGCGACCGGAGCGCATCGCTCCGGTCACCCAAGGGTCCCCCCCGCCCCCACTGTGAACGTCTGTGGGGTGCGGGTGCCCCACAGATCAGTCCCCCACCCCCCACTCTCCAAAGCCCCCACCCCCAACCACGATTGCGCCCATCTTCGGTGTGTAGGCGCCTACACCGCAAAGATGATTCTCTCCCCCAGGGCCCCGGGAGGATGCGCGCGTGCGCGACGCAGGACCTACCTGCTCGCGGTCCGGCCTCGTAATGAGGCGAGCATGCCGGGAGCGCGCACCACGTGGCTCGGGGAGGCCCCCTATTGGACAAGCAGTTCACGTGAACTGTTTGTCCAATAGGGGGCCTCGGTGGGCTGCGTACTGCGCGCTCCCGGCATGCTCGCCTCATTGCGAGGCTGGACAGCGTGCAGGTAGGTCCTGCGTTGCGCGCACGCATCCTCCCGGGGCCCTGGGGGGGGGAATCATCTTCGCGGTGTAGGCGCCTCGGTGTAGGTGCCTACACACCAATGATGGGCGCAATTGGGCTCGGAGGGTGGGGGGTGGTGGGGGCTTTGGGGAGTGGGGGGATGGGGGACTGATCTGCAGGGTGCCCGCGCCTAGATCCAGGCGCCCGCGCCCCGCAGATAGGCAGGAACAGGGTTGGGGCAAAGCCTTTGGAGATCAGAGCCAGGAGCTCCGATCTCCGAAGGGGTCCTGCCCCATAGGGACCTTGCCCCGGGCCCCGTGATGGGGGCCCGGGGGCCCGGGCATCTTCGTGCCAGCTGCACAGGGCCCGATCAAGCCCCGTACAGCCGGCATGAAGCGGGGCGAGTGGCTTGACAGCACTGCCCGCCCCTTGGGTGCTCTCACCCAATGGGAGGCAGCGTTGCCGGCCATATCGCCGCCCCTGGCCGGCCTTTGCCGGCTAAGTAACTTCGGAACGCTTTTACCATTCACACACAGGCGCGCCGGAATGCGTTTACACGCGTTCTGGCGCTCCTGTGTGTGAATGGTAAAAGTGTCCGGAAGCGTCTTAGGCTTCCTGTTCTACGCATTTGGAACGCGTGTAGTGCGAAAATGCCTCAGGTCTTGTTCTGGTGGACTGTACAGATGTTACCAAAGAAACTTACCATAACCATAGTATTCTTGGACTACTTAGGGGAATCCTTTCATAGAAATGGAAGAGGAAGAAAAAACAATGACAACAAAAATTCAGAAGAGTGATCAACTGCCAAAGAACTGCAGAAAAGAAATAAAGGTGTAGTAAAAGTGTAGTTAACAGCATCATTGGCAGGAGATGCCTGTGAAAAATTCAAAGGTTTCTATTCTTGTTACAGAAATTTAGCTTTTCTTTTAGGAAGCCTGGAATGGCACTCATTACACTGTTAAAAGCCTGTGAACAGGAAGTGCAAGAATAGGTGCTTTAGTCCTATTGCATAAGAAATTTAAATGATTAAACCACTGTTAAGATGTCCCCCTTCCTTAAATTATATTTATTTATTAAAAATGTGGAGAGATTCAGATGGAATCTGTTCATTATTTATGGGCCTTGCTTAGTATACTGGAACAAGCCGCTTGCTAGGACACTTGTTCTGCACAAGACATTTTGTTCCAGCACTGTCCTAATTTTTCCCTATGCTGCTTTAGCAGTGGACCTGTTTGAAAAGGTCTGCAAGCATACTAACATCACCTGTTCCTGTCCAGGTGTTGGCACTTCTACACCAGGGGCCTATTCACACTTGGCTTTATTCTGGAATATATCCTGGAATAGTGCCCTGCTATCCACATGCTACTTCAGGTTACAGCAGGCCCCAGGCGAGAGCTAGCAGAGTCTGCACTAGCATGTGGGCCACACACCCCTATCCTGAGATATACTCTAGAAAAAGGCCAAATGCGAACAGGCCCCTGGTCTAGAACAAGAAAAATGCCACACCCCATCTTCAAAGCTTCCATAAGATTTGCGGATGGGGCTGTAGTGTTTTCCATTATTGCTTATGCAAGCTTCAAAGATAGTTTTTGAAACCCTGAAGTCCAGCCAGATAAAACATTGGAGAGATAAGGACATAGGTTAATTGCAGGGAAGGGTGGGTGGTGTTGGTAGCAGAAGTGCGCTTTGCCTAAAGCAGAACAAGGAAAGCCTGTCTACATTGTTCCTAGCCCTTGCAATGCAGATGGCACCTGCCAGCAACTAGTTAAACCAGTCCAAGGGAGGTAAGAAGAGCTGAAGAAGAGTTGGCTTTTCTGCCCCACTTTTCTCACCCATTTAAGGGGACTCAAAGTGGCTGACAAAGCTTTCTATTCTTTTCCCCACAACAGAACATACTGTGAGGTAGGTGGGACTGTGAGAGCTCAGAAGAGAGCTGTGACTAGCCTGAGGTCAACCAGCTGACTTCATGGGGGAGGGCAGAATCGAACCCGGTATTCGCAGATATGAACTTGGCTCCCTAACCACTAAGTGTGGAAATGTCCTATAGATGTTGTGGCTGTTTTGAAGTGCAGTCTGGAGGTCCTCCAATAAATGTGAGGGAAGTTTAAAGACTTTGAATGCCATTTCTCTCTAAAGTGGCTGTTGTCTCCTTTGCTGATATGCTGTTGCATAACAGTGCAAAATCCCTCTAGTGACTTTCAGGAACCTGTTGAGTACAGCAGTGAAATCAGTAAAGAACTGGATAAATATGCTGCAACCCACATGTACGGAAACAGAGAAAAAGGCAAGAAGAGGTATTGGAGTTGGTGGAAATACTGCATTCAGGGAAGTTAAAGCCTCATTGAATAGTCTGTAGGTTTCGGCTGCTGAATATACTCTTGTATGAATAATACAGGAGATCTAACCTGTTATACATCTTTGTTTTCTGACATGGAGAGAAACAATTTCCTAAAGCATTCAGAGCACTAGGTGTTAACATATTTTTCTCTTTCTATGCATCTTGATTATATCAGGTAATGTCATGCTCCTGTATCACTATGTGCATACAAAATGATAGTGTTCTGAAGACAATTTAAAATAATTGTACCAGCAGTAGGATTTTAAAGTAGCAGAATCAGCCTTAAATGGAGGACCCAAACAGGTATTTGAGAGAGATTGTGTTGCAATAAATTACAGTGTTATAATATGAAATAAAATAGCAGAATCTTTTCAGTACAATGTATAAAAGGCTGTGTACTTCAGTTCAACTTGGGATGGTTTGGTTATAGTCAAGATGGTTGAAGTGCCTAGTACAGGGGCAGCAACTTGAAATAATGAGAAAATAGATGAGATCCATTTGCTTCTTGACACAGTGTAGGTGAACCAAAGCCAAACACCTAATCTCACTTGCTGACTTAGTATGCTGTAACAAAACCATACCAGGCAGGTAAGGATGGAGCACAGTGTGGCCATTTTGCTAATCTAACTCTGTACCTGGCCAGCAGTGCTTGGAGTGTGATCAGTCAGCCTGGGATTGCCTGGATTGCCAAGGCAACATCCAACATAATATCCAGTAAGAGGCCAAATATTGCCACGGTGATCTGGCAGCTGTGAATGACTGCACAGATCATGCAGCCACACCCACTCACTGTGCCACACTCGGAAAGGTTGCAAAACTATATCTGCAGGAATGATTCAGTCATTTCTGGGCAGGCTGTGATTAGCTAGATCACTCCAGGAAGGAGTTATCCCACTCTGGGGCAGCTGTGGTGGTGGAGTAATGCAAACACATGCAACCTGTGAGTTGATAGAACTGCTCCAGCTGGTAGATGTGAAAAAGTTGTTAGATGTAATATAAAACATATGAAATGAAAGGAGTAAAAAATGGTTCTACTTCCTTTTGTACTATGCTGCAAAACAGACATCCTCATACATGCTGATATTTGTAAGAATTATTTTGAACAAGCCTGAGAACTATTTATTAAATGGAAGTCTAACAATGTTATAAATATACATTCTACCCCTTAGAAGCATCCCACCGTTCTTTATTGGGATAGAAGTGATAGACTGAGGGTGTTTTTCCACTGTCACTAACAGTACCCATTAAGTACCCATTAATGGGTACTTCTAGTGACAGTGGAAAAACACCCTAGGATAGATATTATTTTGGACCATCACTCTTTAATTGAGATAGATATGATTTTGGGCCATCACCTTAGATGTTTTGAAGAGATCATGGTCCCTAATGTGGACAGTGGACAGGTATATCAGTGGCTACTAGAACTGATCTCAACTGATTTCTCCTCATCAGCCAGCTTTTAGAAAGGGTATATCTTTGCTTGTGAAGCAACAACATGGAAGAAGCATAAGAGTCAAAGTCCTTTGAAGTACCTTACAGCACCTCATGTTGGAGCTAAGGACACTGTGTGTTGTGTGAGATCTGTGAAGCATGTGGTAAGCTGTTCTGTGGCGGCTCAAAGCCATTTATCAGCTAAGAGGGCAATAGAGTAAAGTTATTTCCAGCAACATGACCCCTCTGAGCCAATTGGATTGTGTGGGTGAATCCAATTTGGCTCAGACACCACCATATAACCTGTGGAAGCCTGTGTTGTTACACATACACCAGCTAATTAAAAAAGTGTTACTGTACAATTTCATGCTGTTTCAGACTGATGGGAGTTGTTGTCCAGAACAAGAACTGGAGTATGTCGTCTTAGAGAAGACAATTACTTGGTATGATGTTTCTTTCTTTCCCAGTACAGATCACTGAAGGACACAGTAACTGATTCTGCTACTGCATGGCAAGTTATTAAATGAGAGACAGTAGAGGTTGGTGCTTGTGCAAGACAGTTCTTATAGCAGCTCCAGTTACAGAATATATTACTATGCTGTGGTTCTGTAAACAACCAGTAATTGGACTAACTAGGCTGGTAAAAAACATCAGAAACAATTTCAAGAGTAGCTTGCCCTTTTGGCTATAGCAAATTTCTTTTCTCTATCGCACAACACTAGAACTAGGGGGCACTCTATGAAGCTGATGGGTAGGAGAATAAGGTCTGACAGGGGAAGTATTTCTTCACCCAGAGGGTCATCGGCTTATGGAATGTGCTGCCGGAAGAGGTGGTGACAGCTACCAGTCTGGATGGCTTTAAGGTAGGGTTAGACAAATTTATGGATGATGGATGTATCAATGGCTACTAGAACAAATGCCTAGATGCATCTTTCAGGCTGAGGGGGGGGGGAGGAACTGGGCGCTTCTAAGGCCATCTGCTGGGACTCAAGAGCAGGAGAAGGTTTGTCCTTGTCTCTGCTTGAGATGCCCGTGAGCATTTGGTGGGCCACTGTGTGTGACAGGATGCTGGACTAGATGGGCTGTGGCCTGATCCAGCAAGGCTTCTCTTATGTTCTTATGTAAATGTGTGTAGCTGTCCAGGAAATGCTTTGTGTGTATTCCAGAACTGGGCTAGGTGTGAGGTGTTGCCTGCAACCATGCGTGTAAAGATGCTTTGATTTCTTCCCTTCTGTCAGCGATTGTTCAGCAGAGGTGCTAAATGGTAGGCTTCCCTGCAGGGGCAAATGAAAAGACTCAGGGGCTGAAGAAGACTGTTATTCATAGCCTTTTTCTTCCTAAAGTGGTAAATGTGCTGGCAGCTTCTGTGAGAGATGCCATGTCTTGACTGTCTTACATAGCCTTCTATCATTAGCGAGCAACTGTGAGTTAATCCCCAGGGTGGTTCCTTTGGGAGATGGGGATTAGCCATTCTTCTTTAAGAGGTAATATAAAACTCTCCCTCATAATGCTTTGGCCACAACTAAAGGCTTCTAAGATGTTCCAGAGCTGTAACTATGTGTCTAAAGTCAGTCTGCTGCCTTCTTTTTCTTCAGTTGTGTTTAAGACTGCCAATTGTTTGTAAGGATTAATTTTAATGTTGATTGCGGTGAAGAACTTGGCTGGAAAGGAATCTAGTTTCTTGTTGATAGAATTGCTACTTCCCAACAGCTTGACTAGGGAAAAGTCTGTTTCTCTCTTCTGACTGCTGTCAGGTGAAACATCTGCAAGCTGGATAGAAGGGGCCTATTCACACTTGGCCTTTTTCTGGAGTATATCTCAGGATAGGGGTCTGTGGTCCACATGCTAATGCAGACTCTGGCAGACCTCACTTTGGGCCTACTGAAGCCTGCACTAGCATATGGACAGCAAGTCCCTATTCCAGGATATATTCCAGAATAAAGCCAAGTGTGATTAGGCTCAAGGTGGCAACAAAATCCACAGCACTTCCTACCTCATAAGCCTCTCTTGTTAGAAACATAATTGAGGTGAATACTTGCTTGCCAAATAGGAAGCTTCAGTCAGATGGAAGGCAAATTGTGTTTTGCTCCTCACAAAACCAGTCCTGGGTTCTGACCAAATGCCTAGATATTGGCAGTAGTCTGCCTTGAGGCAGAAAAGGGGGAGAATGGGCATGAAATACTGAAACACAGCTCTTGTTTGTTAGATTCTTCTCTGCTCTTAGATCTTACCCAAGTGACCGGCCTTCTGTCCTTTCCTTGCTGGATTGGCAGCCCACTTTATGATGCTTTTTTAAAAAAACTTTGGAGTCACATCAACTGTGAACTGAAGAAGACAGAAGGAAGCAGCTGAGGACTGAAAGAAGCCAGCATGCACACGTAGCTGCATTTACACCTAAGTTTTAGTCTAGCTTCAGTCCACTTTCAGAGTGAGAGAACACATCAGAAATGTGTCAGACCATTTTCTTTCAGCATTTATATAAGTCAGAAAATCCAGTTAATTTGCAAAGAAATTGACTTGGTCATTTTGCTATTGTGTTCTCTCACTCTGAAGCTGCACTCAAAGTGGATTAAAACTTAGGTGTGAGTGTAGGAAGTGAAATATTTTTAGTGCCCTTATTAAAGTCACATTAATAGGAACTGAGGAAGAAAGGAGGAAGCACCTGAGGACTTAGAGAAATCAGTATGGTCATCCAGCTGAGGCTCACAATCTGTTACCTGTTCTTCACTCTCTTTTATCTCCCAATTACCCCCCACCCAATTTTAACTAATTTGAAGTCTTCCATAAGCACTGCTGAATTCCAGTGTCTTGGAAGCATTTGGTAATAGAGCAGCATCTTCTTGACTGCAAGTTGGAGGCAGTCGTTCCAAGGTGTGAAATCCAGCTAAAGAGAGTTTTGTTATATCCCTGTTCCAGATAGTGTTCTCAAATATGCAAGTCGGATGAAAACAGGAATTCTATTATGAACTATCCTGAGATAAACGTGATATGTGTGTTTTTGAAATGCTGGCAGCTCAGCTTCAGTTTGACACAGCAGCAGTGAACCAAGAGAAATGTGGGTAGCTTGTGTGGAAACAGGAGATGGGCAGGCTGTCTCAGGCAAGCCTCAGCTAGAAGATCCCTTTTTTTCCATTTCTCCCTCTCAGCTTATCCAAACCACCACCTCAACAAATTAGAAATGATTCTAATTTGTTTACGAAAAATAGACAATAAGTTCTGAGGGTTCTTTCCAGCTTCATGACTACTGAATTAGGGCAGAATGGGGTTGACAAGAAACTATTTCTCTTGCTGCACAAAAGCAAGGAAGAGGATACTTTGCCACAAAAGGTGTGGAGGTATATGGACTTTTGAAAATTTTTCAGGAACCATGTTCTGTGGGACTAAGAGACTAGGGCTTCAAGGGATCAACTCATAAATTATATTCTACCCTCTACTGTCTAGGGCCCAAGTTGCTTTCTTTCTTGTTCATCCATGTTATGCACTTCTACCAATAAGCTCTGGGGATAAGATCTACACTTTGTAAAGATAGTCAAGGAACTTCAGAGCCAGGAAAAGCCACCTGGGTTATATAATTGGCTCTAATTAACACTTTATGAAGCTGTTATATTCCTTTCCTGCAGTCCTGTCCTTCCAAGGTGTGAATGCAGTTTTCAGTTTAAAAGGAAATATTGCCTGTCTGAACTAGGTATATAAAATGCCAGTGATCACTGTGACCATTTGGTGCTATGGAGGATAGCTGTCATTGCATCTTTTGGAGGGATTTCTTGCAAGCAGTGGTAGTGATGCTCAGTATTAATGGGGCAACTTTTAAGCTTTGGGGAGTTAAAACCTATAAGAGCACAGATGGACTTGGGTGAACTAGTATAGAACATTCGACATCTAAATGTCTGAATTTTCTTCTTCTTTTTTACCCTTCCTGCTGCCAGGAATAAGTCTCAAATCTTGTAGGGCTATAGCAAATAGTCTCTTCTCAATCAGATTTAACCACAGCCCATCTGCTGTCTACATATTGCTTCACTTCTAGTCCAATTAGTGCAACTTGCTTGGGGCTAGGCAAAATTCTCCCCACTCCTGCAAGGCATTTTGTAAAGTTGCCAAGTCACATGAGTGCATCATTAAACTCTCAATTGTTGAAGTCCTTGAAAAGCCATGGATTTTTTTTTAACTTATAAAAATAATTTGAGGAAAAAACACAAGAGTCAGCAATGGCAGAAAAACCATAATACTTTCTCTTTGGATCAGCTAGAAGTCGCAAAGAAGTGAGTTAGGTTTTAAATTCCTCAGAACCTGTCCTCAAGTTTGATTTTAGATGAGGGGTAATGGAAGGAGAAGAGATTGCTGAAAATAATATTTGGTAGGAGCACAGTATGCAAAATGTAACATCTTTTAGAGGATTTTTTAGAGGGGTAGCTGGGAATATCCGTTGCAAGGAAAAGCAAGAAAAGGGCTTGTGGCTTCTCAAAAACTATAGTTTCTTCTGCTCTGGCCTTTATTGTGGATTTATATCCTGGAATAGGGACCTGCTGTCTGCATGTGAGACTTTCCATGCTCTGCACAAGCATGTGAACATCAGCCCCCTATTCTGGGATATAATCTAGAATAAGGCCCAGTGAGAAAGGGCCCAAATAAATCTATTATGGTATGTAGTATGGGTTAGGAAATGGCTGTAGTTGTGTCAGCCTGGAATGAAGAAATGGCAAACTGCTTCTGTATTTGCCAAGAAAACTGAATGGGTGTCTCCAACTTGTCACCAGGAATGATGGTAATTCAAGGGAAGTGGAGAGACTCTCCTAATATCTGACCAAGTTTCAGCCAACATCTTTTGTTAAGCCTGAGAGGAAAAATCACCTTCTAAGGATGGTACTTAGTTTTAAAAAATGTTTCAATTTAAAATGTTTGAATTTTTTTTTATTGCTAGGTAGCTGGGATAAAATCTGACTGAACTGAGTAGAACAGTAGCTGTGGATATATAGGAACTGCAGGCTGCAGAAGCAAGTATGAAGATGTTTAGATAGCACTGCAAATTTCAGGGCTTCAGATACCTTTTACATCTGTCATAATAATCTGAGAGGAGATCTTCTGGATTAGGCCACAGTCCATCTAATCCTGTCTCACACAGTTGGCCACCAAGTAGAAGACAAAAACTAAATCTTCGCCCCATTCTCAGCTGTGTGCAGTGGCCTTTAGAGGCATCCTACCTTCAAAAGGAGGCAGTACTTAGGAATCGATTCTAGTAACCATTAATGCACCTGTTCTCCATGAATTTGTCTAACTGGCCTCTCAAGGCTGTCTGGGCTAGTGGTAGCCTGCTCTGGTGTGGCCCATAGCTGCAGTTTCACCCGATGTGGCCCAGAATAACCCACATATGCAGAAAGGGTCTGATTGATAGATAACCAAGGGTCTTATTTGTATCCCAAATGATTCTGGAAACTGTTCCTTAAAGATGAACTGGCATGACTAATGTCTTTGGCTGCAGTTCAGGTCTCAGTGGGCTATGCAGAAAGAAGTTTGTTGTTTGGAAGTTGACAGGCTTGTGGATTAGCATATATCACTGAAGCTGTAATCAGTTTCTTTCCTGGTTCCTGGTTGTAATAGTGGACTGTGGGCTCTTTCCCCATATTTTGCTCTGCATGAACTGAAATTCATTATTGCACAGGTCAAAGAAAGTGCTTATAACACCATTGAAATCCTACTGTCTTCTTTTCTTTGATCTTTATGTGTGCCTAGTTTGTCAAGGCATCAACAGAACAAAAGGCCCTTGGGAAGCCCAGCCTTGACATTTATTTTGGGATAGGGTTGAGAATTAGACAGCATGATGCATTGTTCCCAACCACTGCCCTTGTAAGCGATCAGAATAATTATCTACTTATTCCAAATTCCTACAGAAAAAAAATGATGATGATGTAAAACAATGCCGCTTTTTGTAAATTATGCTTGTGGTCAGGTGGTTAAATTTCTACCTCATCAATGAATCTTTAATTGTCTTTGATCAGCAATATGTGGTAAGCTTCAGAAGCTACAAAGCACTTTTTAAGTTTTACTAATGCCTATCTTTCACAATAGGTTAAACTGGTAGATGTGGAAAAGGAATCTTGGTGATGCCTGATTAAAGGATGTCTGTATGTGATCTGACTACCAATTTTGCATATGTATTCTTCGAGCCATTAAAGCATTTGAGGCACATTGTTTTGTTTGTTGCTTGTTATCATTACTAAACAGAATTTCTGTTTTTCAAATGGCTGGTACAATGAATTGTCCTAGATACCCATATCGTGTCTCTCTTTTGGGTTATTATTGTTGTTTCTGGTCAGATCTTTACTTCTTTATTTTTCTTTCTTTGGATATATACTTTTTGCAACAGTTTAAGAACTCTGTAGAAATGCTGTAAATTGAAAGAAGTGTCTATTTTTGTGAGAAGGCCCATGTGACAGACAAGTTAGCATTTTTCTGGCTTGGCAGTGTGTCATGTTTATCTCTATTGTGGTGCCCATTCACATGACCCTGGGAGATATGACAACAATAGGTTTTTTTCTGGGAGTGAGTGGGAAAGGGCTCCCTTTGCATGACAAAGTGCCATTTGTTGGGAATTTGGTTGTGCATGGAAGCTGACAAGCAGCTATGTTGCATCACATTGATAATTTATCTTTAAGTCATGTGCCTGTAGGAGGTATGTGAGAGCCTATGTGTTTTTCAATGCTTGTCATCATATTCTCACTCTTTCATTTTCCCTTTGAGACTTGACCTTTTCTCTCAGGTCACTGGGTGACTTCACATTTGTTATCTTTGTTGGTGAGGGAAATTCCTTTACTCAGGCTTGGTTAAAGTCCCACAGGTTTTGTTCTTCTTTGGTCTCCATGGTTCAAAAAGGAAGCTGAGGGAAAACAGGAAAATGGAAGTCCCATCTTCCAGGGTAATCCTTTTGTGAGAGGCTTTACACAAATTGGGTTTTCCTGCGCCTGCTTTTGAGCAAGAAGGTGACTGGATTTTTGTTTACTTGACTGTCAGGCTGCGTCCCCATAGTGGCCATCTGGCACACTTTGGGCACTGTTTGGGCACGCATGGGCTGGGCACAGGACTAGGGACACATTTGAGGCATCCCCATGAGGTTCCTGGCAACACGGGACAGGTACAGGTTGGGCATGGATAGTGGCTTCTCCATGAGAACCGTGCCAAACCCTGGTATGGCAGAGCAGCGCCCCCTCCTCTCCGCCCCCTCTCTCCTCATTGGCAACTGGACTGACGTCAGCCCACCCCTGTGCCACATCCCCCACTTCCTTAATGGCACGGACAGCCAGGACTGGGATGGGAGGCACAGAAACAAGTCAAAATAAAGCTGCATTCATAAAAAATAACTTTTAAAAAATTTCCAAACACTGAAAGCTGCTACGAGGTTTAGTGGCAGTAGGCGTTTGAGCAGTTGTGCGCCCCTCTGTTCCACCGAGGACCACGAGAATGGCCGTAACCTGAAAATCAAGCCTTTATTTATGATTGCCTTGCAGATCGAGGAAATGGGGGTTGCAAATGGAACAGAAATCAAGCCCTTATGCAGTCTGCCTTGGCATTCTTGAAATGGGTTGGAATTTCTTTTGTGCAAATGGCAGAAAAATTAAAAAGCAAGCCGTTCTCCAGCCTGCCTTTGCGATCGGTACTTTAAAAAGTCAGTGGCTGTGATCATCAATGGACAGGGCAGGGACAGCAAGCACACCCCACCTCCCAATGACGTGAGCACAGATCTCCTCCCCGTTAGCCCCATAGTGTCCTCATGTGCATTCCCGGCTTGCTGAGTAATGCGTACTAGTCCCCTAAAGCATGCCGAGACTTGTTTTTTCAGGTATCAAATTTGGCACTCTTCTGGCACAGTTTGGGAGGAGTTGGCATGCTTTTCACAGACCAAATCCAAAACCCATGAGGACAGACTGTGCCAATCCCGCACTCGGAACTGTACCAAAGAGCCATGAGGACAGGGCCTCCATGGGCCTTTTTGCAATTATTCTTCAACCAGAACATTATCTGGTTCAAGGGCTTCCCACCTGGATGGTAGTTTGGTCCAAGAAAGGCCATGCGCACTGGTGTTATGCTCTGTCTGTACTGAATGAAGCATAATCCTGATTTCGAAGTTCTTGATCAGCGCTACTGTAGATTTTAATTTTGAGCTCTACCAGCAGGCACTGTTTCAGAAGATGGAGCTATACAGAAGGCATGCTTCCAAGTCTGGGATTACTGGGGGACAGATTTTGTTGGCTCACTGAAGTGCACTGTTGAAATGGGTTCCCTGGTGGGTTTGAGACTAGGAACTTGGGTTTCTAGTCCTTTGGAGCCCTTGGAGGCCAGTGAACTTTGGGGCTACTACAGATGCTGGTCTGGACCTGTGCCTTTGTGTAGATAGCACTGTTTCAGAGATCATACTGGGCCATGATTTGGACTGGTAAGACTCACTGATCCAGGTCATGACCAGTGCAGAAAGGCCCAATATTTCCTATCTGTATTTGAACCAACATGTAGTCAGATATGAATGATTAGCTGATAGACATAAGGAAAAAAAATGGACTGAAGCTTTTGTTGCATATTCTGGAATAAATTATTGAAGGCAGGAATGTTTTCCTGTGGGCTTCTTAAAGACTTCTGGTTACTCGCCATAAGATCAAATTGCTAGTCCTGGGTAGGCCGTTGGACCTACTGGACTGGACTGGTCATAAGAACATAAGAGAAGCCTTGCTGGATCAGGCCACAGCCCATCTAGTCCAGCATCCTGTCGCACACAGTGGCCCACCAAATGCTCATGGGCTTCTCAAGCAGAGACAAGGACAAACCTTTTCCTGCTCTCAGATCCCAGCAGATGGCCTTAGAAGTGCCCCAGTTCCTCCCCCCCCCCTCAGCCTGAAGGATGCACCTAGGCATTCGTTCTAGTAGCCATTGATACATCCGTCATCCATAAATTTGTCTAACCCTACCTTAAAGCCATCCAGACTGGTAGCGGTCAGCACCTCTTCCGGCAGCACATTCCATAAGCCGATGACCCTCTGGGTGAAGAAATACTTCCCCCTGTCAGACCTTATTCTCCTACCCATCAGCTTCATAGAGTGCCCCCTAGTTCTAGTGTTGTGCGATAGAGAAAAGAAATTTTCTCTATCCACCTTTTCTATACCGTGCATAATTCTATGTACTTCAATCAGGTCCCCTCTTAAACGCCGTCTCTCCAGACTGAAGAGGCCTAGACGTTGCAGCCTGGTTTTGTAAGGGAGATGTTCCAGACCCTTAATCATTCTGGTTGCCCTTCTCTGCACCTTCTCTAGTTCCACAATATCCTTTTTGAGGTGTGGTGACCAGAATTGTACACGATATTCCAAATGTGGCCTCACTATAGAGTTATAAAGGGGCAAAATGACACTTGCTGTCTTATTTTCTATTCCCTTCCTAATTATTCCCAGCATTGAATTTGCTTTTTTCGCTGCTGCCGCGCACTGGGTTGACACCTTCATTGAACTGTCCACCAAAACCCCGAGATCCCTTTCCTGGTGTGTTGCAGAAAGCTCAGACCCCATCAGTTTATAGACGTAATTTGGATTCTTGGCCCCAATGTGCATTACTTTGCACTTGTTAAGATTAAAGCACATTTGCCACTTGGTTGCCCACTCAGCCAATGCTAAGAGATCCCTCTGGAGCTCTTGGCAATCTCTTTCAGAATTTACTACCCTAAATAATTTAGTATCATCAGCAAACTTTGCTATTTTACTATGTACCCCTTTTTCTGGATCATTGATGAATAAATTAAAAAGCATTGGCCCCAGTACTGAGCCTCAAGGGACCCCACTTTTTACTTCTTTCCACCCTGAGAATTTGCCATTTATTACTACTCTCTGCTTTCTGCCCTTAAGCCAGTCACAAATCCAGGACAGAACCTGTCCTTTTATTCCATGGCTGATGAGTTGACTCAGTAGACTTTGATGTGGGACTTTGTCAAAAGCCTTCTGAAAGTCCAGATAGACAATGTCTAACTGGTTCACCTTTATCCACATGTTTATTGACACTCTCAAAGAATTCCAACAAATTTGTGAGGCATGATTTACCTTTGCAGAAGCCACAGTGGCTTTTGTTCAGCAATGCTTGCTCCTCCATATGCACACTAATTTTGTCTTTAATAATGGTTTCCATCACCTTACATGGAACTGACATTAAGCTAACTGGTCTGTAATTGCCTGGATCACCCCTGGATCCTTTTTTTTGATGATTGGTGTTACATTTGCTACCCTCCAGTCCTCAGGTACGGAGCCTGATGTTAGGGAAAGATTATATATTTTTGCTAGAAGTTCGGCAATTTCGCATTTGAGTTCCTTAAGGACTCTTGGATGAATACCATCTGGTCCCGGTGACTTGTTCACATTTAGTTTATTAAGACATGCCAGGACCTCTTCCTTGGTTATTTCTGTACAGTTTAACTCTTCAGAAAATACAGGCTCAGCTACTGGCATGTGTCTTCTGTCTTCCTCTGTGAATACGGAAACAAAAAGAATCTCCGTTTCTTCTTTAATTACCCCTTTCTGTCCTTTACCATCTAGTGGCCCAACTGCTCTCCTGGTTGGATTCCTACTTCTGATATACTTATAGAAGTTCTTTCTTATTTCTTTTGATGTTTTTAGCAATGTGCTCCTCAAAATCTTTCTTAGCTTTCCTAATGGCTGTCTTGCATTTGTGTTGCCAGTGTCTATGTTCCCTCCTGTTCTCCTCATTTGGACAAGCCTTCCATTTCCTAAATGAACTCTTCTTGTTTTTAATGACTTCATCTACTGCATTTGACTTCATCTACTGCATTTGGTCTTACGTTATTGTATATATGATAAAGATGTCACATGGAAACATTTATTTTCTCTGGATCGTTCTGATCTACATGACAAATGGTCCATCTGTCACATATTTCTGCACACCCTTTGCAGTTACTGCTAAGCTTCTTCCTCATGGAATCACTAGAATTGCTTCAGCTCCCTTCTCCATCTTTGATGAGCAAAGGCTTAAAGTAGAGGAGCTCTCTAAAATCCTGGGCATAACCTCAGGAAAACTAACAGGAGCCAAGCAATAAGACACCCCTGACTTTCTATCACCATCTGTCTCCTGTAACTTCCATAATCTTTTACTTTAAGGATTAGAAATTATCACTGGAAGGGACTGATTGAATCCAGGGCAGAGCTGGTTTCTGCAGCTCTTCTGAATTAATTCTTTCTCTACTTCTCCCTCAATTGGTCTGTCCCTGTTTTTTTTCTTTTATTATTGTAGCAATGGGGTGCATGTGTTTTCCCTTTATACCTTATGTCTTGTTCTGCTACTAAATCGAGCACACATTGTCTCTAAAATGTGAAACCCCTGATGTATGTTTTTTTAGAATCATTCTGCTTTCTGTTTCATTTTACTGGATGGCAGCTCTACAGAGCTTTTTACTTGATTACAAATATTAAATCTGTTTCACAGTTAAGTAGAAATAAGATCTAGCTGAATTGCTGAGAGTATCATTTTGGGCTGCAATGCCAAACTTTTAATTTTCTCCCACAGATTCTTCTTTATGGGATATTAATTTAATTTTGCTGTTATGCAGCTCTGCTTCTGTGTGAGCCTATATGCAGTCCTGCTTGCTGCTTTTATCGCTTAGATGTTACAAGGAAGTAGTGAAACTTTATTTTGACCAATAAACCACTGGATATGCACATTTTACCTTGAGATTCTTGCCACGTTGGGTGCTATTTGCTCTAGGCATACATTTCACAAACAGAACTTACATTGCCAGATCAGAATAATACTTATTGCCTTTCCTTAACCATCGGAATGTGTCTACAAACAAACACATAAAATTGTGCTGGAATACACAAAGACAACCAAAATAGCATTTATTTCTCATTTATGGTCTTTGATTTTAATTATATTAAACATGTTAATTTTTTGAAAGAAAAAGAAGATCCAAAATTAAATTCACATCTATTTTATAAAGTGTGAGCAGAACTCATTATCTGCTGCACAGTTGGTACAAAGGAAGTCTGGTTCTTGCTATTTCATGGTAAGGCAAGGTACACCTTGACCTTAATTTCAGGGTTCAAGCTGTTTGTGTTTAGGTTATTTAGATGAAGATTGGGTTCAAGTGTAAAACAAGTAACAGGGAGATTCCCTACCTACCTTTGGCAATGTTTGGATCAAGCTGATTCAAAAGTCTGAAGCTTGCTGATTGGAAGAATTGCCACAGTTTTAATATTCAAAAAAAGGTACAGCAAGATATAAATTTATATGTGCTGAAAAAGTTGTGCTGTTGGCTCTTGCTGGTCTTGTTGGTTCTTGAAAGCTAAGCAGCATAGGCATAGTTAGAAGCTGGGCTGTCTCCAGGTGACAAGATCCAGTGTAGGATATTTAAAAAGATCCTGTTACTGCCTCTTTCTGTGATTCATCAAATGGCAAGCGTGGCATAGATTTTTTTTTACCTTAAAATCTACTGTGCTGCATATGAAGTCACCTTCAGCTTTCAAGAATCAGCCAAATGCCCCTTCCTTCCTTCCTTCCTTCCTTCCTTCCTTCCTTCCTTCCTTCCTTCCTTCCTTCCTTCCTTCCTTCCTTCCTTCCTTCCTTCCTTCCTTCCTTCCTTCCTTCCTTCCTTCCTTCCTTCGTATACAACAAAACTCCACAATATAAAAACATAAACATAGAATTTATACCCAAGGAACCCACAGGGCAGACTAACCATTTTCCAACAGTAAATAGCAGCAGCACGAATTATGCCAAGTCTCATAATCCTAATAGAAAACAGAATTAAACTCAATAATGAGTCATGCCATAACTGGGGATTATCAAATGAGGAATGGTTTTTTTCAATAATTGTTTAAGGAGGAAGAAAGCATTCGGATTTCCAGGCCATAAAGATGGGTAAAAAAAAAGCACAGTTGAGAAAAACTGTTGAGAAAAAGATTGGTAAAAAGGCACACACAATTGAGACAGCCCAACTTCATTTTTCACACACTTGCTGGCTACCAGAATTACCCAGTGAAATGACTTTGTAAGGTAACTCACTTGACTTGCAGGTAAGAAGGAGCATCTTCAGAACCCTTGCTTTGCTGTTGGATTTCCCATGCAGTTTTTGTTCATTGCAAACATCCTTGCCTTGCAAATCCTGTGCATATGTCTGGCAATCCCAATGCAATGATGGGAGATTTGTGACATTTAGGCTGCATCCCCATTATAAGCTTAATCCAGTTTCCCTAAACCGAAATAATAGAACTGGATGCGAACGCGAATTTGCCTGATCCCATTACTTTCAACTCAATCGCATTGGATCCAGATTCTGAGGATCGTACATGGTGTACGTGACTCAAGGGGGGGACTCAAGTGGCTACTTTCTAAAAGCTGCTTTTCGGGGCTGCCCTGCCCTCTTCCTCCTGGCGTGAACGCGCCACCCATAAGGGACCCCTTCACGGAGCCTAGTTGGGTGGCTGCTGCTTGCCTGGATGGAGGAAAAATGGCAGTGGGTAACCAGCGATTCTTTCCCCTCCTCTCCCCATTGCCCAGGGCACACAGCAGCAGCGGCAACTCAAGCTCCATTGCTTTAAACATTCTCACATCTCCCAGCACCTGCAGCTGCTTTCCTTTCCCTTTCTAAAGGTCAGAACTCCAAAGAGCTAGAATTGCACAAAACTGCGACATTGTTATCAGGTGTGAAGTGGTTGGATTGCTACAGTGTAGCAGCTGCTGTAAAGGGTGGATTTTTACACTGAAATCACTACCTTTGGAAGCAAGCTATTGGGGGAGGGAACCCTAAACATGGATTCTCATCCCTTAAAACGGTATGGTCTCCACAGTAAAAAATGCAACACATATCAAGCACACAAACCGGATTAAGACCTGTTGAAATGAGGGTTAACATTTACAATGTTTTGGGGCAATTTAACATGTGGAAAGTGTGTTAAGCCAAACTGACGTTGTGTCTGCGAGGATTGAAACTGTATCGAAACTGAATTAAGCTTGTAATGGTGATGCGGCCTTACTCCCTGTCTAGATGCACCCTTGGTTATGATGCTTCTTGCAATACTGATTTGCAATGTTGCTCAAAAAACTGTGTGGCCATCTCTTGTACACTTTTCAGGAGTTGAATATGTGGCTCCTTCATTTTGCTATACTGAGACAAAGGGTTGGAAAACAAAGTAACTGCTTAAGGTGTGTGATGCAGTAGTTTTCTGGGTTTGAAAATTCTAATGACTAACTTTATAAATATACTTTATAAATGCAGCAGACACAGCAACAGTATACTGTTTTGGGATCTAAACATGGTGTTCACCAGATTCAGGTCTTGGTTTGGGGTACATGCCTTGTCTGAGGAGAAGAATGGCACGCAGAATGTTTGAAATTTACAAGCACACTTTTCTTACATATTTCAAAATAAAATAAAATATGGCAGGATATAAAAATAAATAAGTAAGTAAGTAAATAGGATCATCTGAAGTTATAACTGAATGGTAGTGAAACTGGCACAGAAGGAAATTAGGCTATTCCTGTCCATTTCTAGCTATGACATGCAAAATTGAATGACAAATTAAAATATAGCATATAAAATCTGATATAGAAACTTCCCCACCAGCTTGTTCTTGTTGCCTTAGGCCAACCACGAATAGCAGGGCTTCAGTGGGATCCTCTTGAGGGGACTTGGCATTTTTTCTTTATTTATGCAGGGAAAAGATCAGATGCACAGTTCTTTCACTTGTTTAGGTATAACAGCCCATAATCTTTGCTGTTATTGGTATACAGCTCAATATCCTAGCAGGCTTGTCTGTGGCAATTCTGTGGTCCGCTCTGATGTTGTCCCCCGCCCCCCCCCCCCAGCCAATATTCTAACCACTTTGGAGTAGCTAAATGTGATTGCCATTTAAATTTTCTGCAGTGCTTTTGGCAAATAGTATGTCATAGTGTGTCTCCAGAAGTAGGTGATGGCAAATCATTTCTGTATGTCTTCTAGGAAAACTGTATAAAGTTACCCATGGAGGTGTCCCTGCAGTTTCCAGGAGTTGAACTTGAGTCAGTGTTACCCAGCAACAACAGTGTCATTGTGCTGTGGGTAATGAAAATGCTAGCTAAAACCAGGCGTTTGGTGTTCTATTGATGGCATCTTCCATTCATTCCTTCAGATTAGTGAATGGCAGAGAGCAGAAGGGCTAAGGGTTCTCTATCTAGGAAATCACTACACTTGGAATCAGCCCTAGCTTATGTGGTTCCTCTTCCACAATGTATGGGAAAGCTATATAAAACTTAAACCCCACTCCCATTTCATTGTATGTGTATGTTTTCCCAAAAAAATGTATTTATGCACATTTCAAGTACAAATATATTTTTTATTATTTATTCTGGGAATCTTCAAACCTTCTAGGAACTGGGAGCATGTATGAGAGCCCTGAAGAAATATGTGGAGGATGGGTCAAAAAGGAACTGCCATTGGGCATGGAAAAGGAGGAATATAAATGCTGGAAAAGAAAGCTTCTTATGGCCTACCTCTGGATAGCACAAAATATAGGAAGAGTGGATAAATAAGGGATAAATACAGACTTCCTATAAAGTCCCTAATATGGGAATGGACTTTATAGGCATAGAAAGCAATGGGGTCTGGTAGAACTGTGGAGATTGACAGATATAAATAAGTTAATAGTTATGAGCTTTTGTAGACTAGACCTACTTCATCAAATGCAACAGATGGAGCACAGATAATTTGCACAGATATTTTCCCTCTGCCCTTTAAACTACAGTAGGTTCAGGGTCTTTTATGGGTGTTGGGGAAGAACTTGATGGTGCAGGTTTATCAGTGGTGCTGTGTTGGAGGATCTAGTTCTGCACCATCATCAGTTCAGGTTTTATTTAGCATATTTGTATCTTAGCTTTAGTTCAGGGAGTATGGGATCAGATATACACAGGAAAGTGTTGCCCCATCTTAATCTTGCAACATCTCTGTGACGTAGGTGAGCCTGTACAACTCAGAATATTTTTTTTGAGCCTCTTTACTAAGCATGGATTTAAATCTGAGTTGTTCTACTTTTGCTAATGCTTTATTATACTTTCCTCTCTCATACTCTTGAATGGAAAAACATATCTGAACTGGCAAGAGAAACCTATTTTACTGGATTTTCACTTTAGTCTTGATTAGATCCTACAGGGTCTGTCCCTAGAAATGCTGTATAGCTGTCAGAAAGCTCGCAGAGCCTTGTTTCATTTTCTTTCTTTTAAAATAGTTCTGTAATTGTCACGGCTAGAAAATGGTTTTAAAAATAAAAGCTCTTAGAATTCTGAGAAACCACAGCTGGCTTTCCAAGCATGAATTCACGGCCAAATTGGGAATAAAATGAAGAGTCACTTTGCTCCTCCTCCTTACGTGCTTTATGTGCAAGGTCATCTTTCTCCCTGGTTCTTCCAGTCCTGCCAAAAACTCTGAATGCATACCCTTTCAAGTCATTTTGCTTGAAACATTTTTTCCCCTTATATGTATGCATAAATCTTCTTATGGTACCTGTCCTGTCTTCCTAAAGGGGCACATGACTAATGCCTGTTCCTTTTATTTTGTTTTCATGTGCTTACATGCGTTTTGGATTCAGCCGTTACTTCCCTAAAATGTCTCTCCTAACAATGGTGTTCTGATTTATGAGCAGCTCAGCTAGTGCCTTTTGTGTCTCAGCGTGTAGATCTGCGACCAAAGATTGGGGCAGTTTCTTTCTTTTGAATCCAGATGGACATGGAATCGTTAAGTCAGAAGGTTTCTTGGTGGTAATGTGTTCCAAGCTTTTGTTGCTACTATTCTATTTATATACCAAACATTTTTTATCTCATCCTTCACGCCTAGGTCACAGGACAGGTCATGTAAAACATTGGAACTTCAAGAAAAAGAGATTTAAAAACAATAAAAAATGAACCCTCCCACCTCAAGCTGCAGGACAGGTTAAAGAGGGAGTAAAGAATCATTTCCTTTAACCACACACTGAAATATATATAATTTTGGCAGCCAGGGTATTGTAGTGGGTCCTGTGGAGCAGTGTCTTGTAGTGTAATCTGGGGGCCAGTGCAGAAGAGGCCTTCTCACATCAGAAAAATAATGGAACTAAAGGGAAGGCCTCTCCAGCAGATTCAAATAATAGGGCAAAAATATGGGAGAAGGCAGCCAAGTCATTTAGGACTTTACATATTAGTGCCAGCACCATAGAATTGAGTCTGGTAGGAAATAGGAAGCAAATGCAGATCTTTCAAGGTCAATGGTTGTGCATTCAGCCAGAAACATCTGTCATCTATTTCATTTTGCATGAGTTCTAGCTTCTGGACTATCTTCAAGTAGCCCCACACAAAGCACATTACAGTACCTTAATCTGGAGGATGCTGGAGCATGTATCAGTGTTGCTAAATAGTTTGGCAGTGGTGGCAACACAGACAGAGGTGGCTACAATTGCCGCCTCTGTCACCTCCACCACACCCCTGGGGCCTTTGCAGGGTGATGGAGGTGGCAGCGGCTTTGGAGTGTGGTGGAGGTGACAGAAACGGTGATTGCAGCCACATCTGTCAGTGCGGCCACCATTGTCAGTGCTGCTGGCGCTGCTCTCAACACTCCCCCACCCCCAGGAGGCTACTTCGGCAATGGGGAGGAGGAGGGGGTTGGTGGCAGGGGGAGCATTGGGGCAATGATCCTGGCTGCCAGCTGAAGCGGGCAGTTGTGATCACCGCCCCCTCCCCCTTGGACAGGGATGCCACTCCATAGCTGCAAGTGGCATGGTAGAGCCAATGCCGCCTGCACATGCAGCTCTACTCCTGCTGGCCCAGCTCCTGAACACCATGGCAGGTAAATGGTGCAGATGTGTATCCATAGATCTGGTCTTCATGCATGAAGACCGGATTGCGGGCACCTTTAAATGGATCCATGTGAAATTCAGATTTAAGGGCCCAAAGGACCCATGAAATCTGGATTTCTCCTGCCCTCATGAGGACAGAGCCTGCTGGTGGGGACAGGGCCTTCCTGATTGGTACCAATTGGGTTCCTAAAGTGTTCTTAAATGGGGTCTTAGTGCTCATGCAGAAAAGGCCCAAGAAAGGGACACTTCCACTAAAGTTAAGGCTAAACCTGCCCACTGGGAAGAAAGAGAAGAATATTTGTATAACATTCCTTAAGGTATTTAAAGGCTGCTGTTAAGGGGTGTGCTATACAATTTGCTTAAACCATATATGAGGTAAGCCATCTGTCTTGAGAAGCTTTTTGAGCTGATAGTTTTCAGATGCTGGAGTAGAGAATGGGCTTAATCAGAAGGAAATATGGGATTGAGAAGGGAAGATTATTTGGGCCTATCAAGAATAAAAGTTTTTTCACAATATTAGAAACAAATCTAGGAATTAACACTCAATCTGCCTTTCAGGAAAAAAAAGTGGAAAAAATAGAGTGAAGCTCCACTTTTGAAAAATTTACACTAGTGTTGGTAAAATGCAAAATTCTTGTTTTTGAGGCATGCTTTTCCTGATTCTCTGTTTCTCAGGATGAAAAAACAAGGGCAGGGTAATGTGAAGAAAATACTTATTTCAGGCCATGAATGTGCAGGAAAGTGAAAGGGGAGAAACAAAGATGCGTTTATATTCAATCAGTTAGGGGTACAATGTTTTGTGTAATGAGATTATATTGGTGTTAGACTTTGTAATTTTGCTCTGTGGTTGATAAGGAAAAAAAGGAAAAGGGTAGGAGTCTTAATTGTATACATATACTGGAAGAAAGGGAAGGAACAAGATTTGTGCAAATGTCTATAAGAGGAAAATTTCGAGGAGTCTTGCTGTTAATAAGCTAGAGTTCTGTGGGTTTGATACTTTTAAATAAGAACTCCACCTTCTGGCTGTACTGAGAACTGCTTCTCAGCTCTGTCTTCAGCCTGTGTAAAAGTGAGACCTGAGAACTCAGCAGAAGTCTTAAATGTTTTAATTACAACTAGTTCAGATTCCTGCCTTCCAAAGAGAGATACATTTTGGTATTGGCATTTCCGTGCATCTCTCCAGGCCCTTAGCTAATGCTGTCAGTTCTCCAGATGTTATTGAGTAGCACTGAATTGGGGCTGACTCTTGGTAGACTGCATGGACACTTATGTGGCAACATCTGTGCAGCTTTCTTGGCAGGAATATAGAAGTGGCTTGCCACTGCCCACTTTGGGGAGAGGCTGGGGATCAAATTGGTAGCCCTCTGCTTCCCAGGTTGCTTGCATGACCACTGAGCTGCAGCCCCTCCTGTGATACGTTGCTTTGAAAGCGAAGACGTACGTTGTTTTCTATTGGTTCCCATAGTTTAGCAAACACAGACGTAGCAAATGGAATTATAGTGATGAATTGGTGATGTTCATTTGAATCGTGTGATAAACCTTCTCTCTGTATGGTAAATCTAGTCTAGTGAATCATGGAGTCCGGAATAGTTGTTGGTGAACATATTCAACCACCCTATAACTTATCTGAACAGAACTATTTCCTTATAGTTTGATATGGCTTTTGACTAGAATGGAATAATATCCATTCAAGAGTAGCTATGAATCTGGGAACTCGCATATTATTTTCAGGTATCCATCTAGCCCTCAAAAGAGGCCATGTAGAGGAAAAAAGGGTATCGTCTCATTATATAAGAACATTAGAAGAGCTCTGCTGGATGAGGCCATTCTGACTCATACAGTGACCCACCAGCTGCTTCTGGGAATTCTCAGGCAGAAGATTTAAGACAATACCATCACCTGCAAGTGGGTTTTTAGAGGCATCCTGCCCATCTCTCTACTTTTGAGATAATACCTAGGCATCAAGTCTAGAAGCCATTGATACACCTGCTCCGTGAATTTGTCTAACTCTTTCTTAAAGCTGTTGCTGTCATCACGTCTTCTGGTAGTAGATGTGCAGATAAGAGTTTGGACTGAAGTCTAATGTTCTTGGATGGAAGACAATTGGCAAGAGATGTCCTCTATCTGTCGGTGACAGAAAAGGATGTGTTTGGTGGAAGAATGATGATCTTAATTAGGGCTGTGTTTACACATGTCCTCCAGAGCAGAGGGTTTAAACATGTCCTAGTAGTGATGGGGCCAAAAGCTCCCACTGTTACTTTAAGGCATGGGACAGGGTGCATTACTGGCCCCAGAAAGGATCCCCCCCCTCTCTAATAATGCCCTGTACTGTTGATTTAGCTGTAGGCAGCTGTTTAGCCACTGTGATGTGAATGGAGGGGACTACCTGTGTGGCATGGCTGGCAGCTATGGAGACCAGAATAAATGCCTGCAACATGAAGGTGCTAGTATTTCCCAAACTGATGCAGGCAGCAACTCTATTACATGCATGTGCTGGCATCGGCCAAACTGACTTGGGCCGCTGTTGTAAAAATAGCCTCACAGGTCAGTGGGGCCATGCCGTACAGCAGGTGTTTATGTGCTTCTATGTGCCTAGGAGAGGATTAAACTGAGTACAAAAGGGAAAGGAGACAAGATCCTGGAGGTAAATAATACACAGAAGGATCTAGCTTTGCATGAAAAACTGAGGTAGTAGTGGTAGAGCAGGTGTATTGAAGAAGAGGAAGAAGAATTAGCTGTGGCTAGCCCAAGGTAACACAGCTGGTTTTCTGTAAGAGCGTAGAATTGAACCAGGAGACCAAGAGATAGGAGTTTGTCACTCTAACCGCAAGACCAAACTGGTTCACATAATGAGACATGTTGAACGACTTATGAAGAGCTCTAATAGGTCCTATCTAAGGTGTCTCCATTCAAACAATGGAAAATCAAAAAGTGAGCTCTATCTCTCAATGCTGGAAAACTAAATATGAATAGAAACCAATGAGATTTTGTAGAATGTGTCTCATGATTGCAAAGAAAAGATACAAATTGGGTTGTTTCCTCACACTGAAGAAAAAACTGCCTGCTCAGCTGAAGCACATAGTTTGCCCTGGAGGAGGGGGGCATGCTATCTGCACACCTGGGTCCTCCCATCCTCAAAAGACCTCAACACTGAGGGTCAAAATGAGAATGAAATTAGTTGCCTTCTGCAAAACACTTGCATTCATAGATAACTTGCATTAATCTACTACTGACTGTCAAATTAAGGAGAGGATGTGGATGATGTTGTCCATAAAAACAGTCATATAGTTCTCAATGAATCATGTATTAGTAACAGAGGATATTAACAAGCCCATTATTTACTTGTTATTTGTATTTATACAGCCCAATAAGGGCAAAAAGTGAAAGGCAACACCAGAAACTGATGTGGGAAAACAGAAAACTTTGTGATGAGCAGGGAAGCTGTCAGGAGAGCAAAACCAGACTCATCAGAGGTTAGTGAGAGATTTAGTTAGATGTTTTCAAAGCAAAAGAAAGCCTAACAAAACAACCACCTGCAATCCAGCTGTTCCAATAGATAATGAATGACAGAAAAAAGACTGATCTACCCAAGTCCTATTTTGTCTCTGCTTTCTCCTAAAACTCAGGAGTTGGATAAAGATTGCAGATGCTCAGTTATATCTTGAGTTCAGTTCCTTTCAGCCAGAAGAGTTACATCATAGGGTTCAGAAGGAACTTGGTGATGAATTGTCAGAGCCTCTGTTTATTATCTTTCATAAAAATGGCAGAATTTTGAATAACTGGGGAAGAGCAGACATTACACCATCTCCAAAGAGTGCTAAAGGAAACACTGAGAAAGTGTGTACCAGTCGGTCTAAAGCAGATGTTTGATAAGATTTAGAGCAGATAATAAAATAGTTAATCTGTTAATCACCTTGGAAACTGTGCTGTGATTGCTAGAAGTCATCATGGATTTGTCAAGAACGAATCATGTCATACTTGTTTTATCTGTCTCTTAAACATTCAACTTAGCTCTTTGTGGTAATGCAGTGGACGTTATCAACCTGATCCAGGGTGGTCTGCAGTATGGCAGTGCTAATAGCAGGATCCACAACTGGTGTGGGATTCTTAAGTAGTAATAATTGAGGGAGAAATTAGGAAATGCATAATTGGAAATAGAGTCTCAGCTTTCCATCGTCCAAAACAAGATGTATGGTCTTCAGATCATGGAAAACAGCAATCCCCTGCTCTTCAGCACTAGTTAGATCAGTGATGGCCAACCTATGACACGCGTGTCACAGGTGACATGCCAAGCCCTTCTGGGTGACACACCTGGTCACCCTGGCACCTGGGCGTGTAGTGCTTGCTTGTTCTTGAAGTGTACAAAATACCAACTTTCAATTGAAGATTTAGCAAATGAAATTCAGCAACAAAAGTCACTAATGTAAAGAATTATTTGTTTTTGCTTTTAATAAAATACATATATCAAAAATATAACTTTTTTACTAGAGCTACAAATATCACAAAACTATGGATATTTCTAGATATGACTCAGCACCCAAGTTAAGCTAGGTTTTCTTGTGAATTTTGACACACTGAGCTCAAAAGGTTCTCCATCACTGGGTGAGATCCTGTCTTCAGTGCTCCTGCCAGTTCTTTTGAGCCTCACTTATTTTCGGGAGCTTATGGTATGGCAATGAAGATAATCAGGAAGCAAAGTAATTTAGAAATAAAGTCCTATGAAGAGAGATTGTGTGATCTAGGTATGTTTGCTTCTGTGAGCCAGTTTGGTCTGGTGGTTAAGGAGCTGGACTCTTATCTAGGAATACTGGGTTTGATCCCACCCTCCTCTATGAAGCCGGCTGGGTGACCTTGGGCTCGTCACAACTCTCTTCTGAGCTCTCACAGCCCCACCCACCTCACACGGTTTTTTGTTGTAGGGAGAAGAACAGAAAGATTTGTCAGCCGCTTTATGTCCCCTTAAATGGGTGAGAAAAGCGGGATAGAAAAGCCACCTCTTCTTCTTCTTTAATTTTGAGATAGCAGACCAATGAATGATAAGGTTAAGTTAGAACAGAATTAGATTCCAGTTGAACATATTTCTTTAAAAAAAGCTATCCTGTAAAGGAAGTTCAGCTGTTCTCTCCCTCACTAGGAATGTTCACATTCTCCAGTGTTAGCCCACCTCCAGCTTTCCTTTCTCCCATCACTTTCCAGCTGATGTGTTGTATATTTTGCCTCATGTCATTCCACATCACATTTTCTCTCCTCTTCAGCAACACGGTGCAATTAACCATCCCCTTTTGTCATTTACACTTTTGTTTTCCAGACTCCAAAAATATATTTGGGCAGTATACTGAAAACTTTTAACTCAGTTTAGTGATTAAAAAAACACATTGCTTTAATAATTGAAGGTATTTCATATAAAAAGTAAGAGGTTTGTTGTTTGAGGCCTGTCTTTGTGAGCACAGATCCAAGATGAACCCCTCCATCTCCTTTAATATGTCCTTTTTGAGTTCATGGAGATTTTTCATATCTGGGGAGCCTTGAATTTTTTACACATTTGTTATTCTTATGATTTTTTTTTTCCGACTTGAAAATACTGTAATTTTCTTAAAAAGTATTTTTGAGTCCAAATTAAATAAAAAATTATCATTTGGATGAGTGCATTAAAGCACTGTCATTCCTTTAAAAGGGGACATAGGAGAATAAACTTGAGGTAGCTTAGGTTAACAAATAATAGTGTTTAGACAATCAAATCTAATCCTGAAATTAACATGTAACTTTGGTGTTTTAGCTTTACTCAGCTGTGGGCAACATCACACTCAGAGTGATGGACATGTTGGAAAAGGTTCAGTGAACAAAAGCAATTATGAGCTGGGCCAGAGGAGAGCGATCTATGTTGAAGATGAAAATGGTTCAATAGGTTAAACATTGGCTTAGGGTTGATTAGTGTGAAAAGAACTGCATGTGTGTGTTTTGAAGAATGTGTATTCTATTAGGTTGGATTCAGAGGATAATTAAAAAATAATAGAAGGCTCAGTTCAAAAAGTTGTTTGAGAAGGAATGGAGTTCTCTGAATAGAATTTTTTTAAAAATGTGACCATTAAAAGAATGTGGCTGTGTCCAGACTTGATCGGAAACAGCACAGCTTTCTTCTGCCCGCAGCAGTGGTGCAGCATCCAATCGAAGGGTGCATAGTAAAATGGTGCTGATCGAGCAGCATCTTTTTACTTTGCTTTTTCAGTGAGGAATATGCCACATCCTGTCTGACCGACAGGAAGCCACATGGACAGGACAACACATCTTCCAATTGCCCTGTCAGCCATACTGGAAGCATTGTGCATTTCCTGCAGGGTTTCCGATCATTGTGTCTGACCAATGGGAAGCAGCATTGGCAGGAGTATAAGGTAAGCTTGGAAGCACTCTGTGATGAAACTTGCCTTCTTGATGAAATTCCTACAAATAAAGTATTTTTCAACAGGAAACAAAATGACACTATCTTTTTCTAGTTTACCACATGGGATTACTTTGTGGCGACTTGAGGATCGTTGCCTGTCTTGGGTACCTCATTGTTTGCTAGAAGAAGTTCAAGTTGGTTGGCCCTTGCTGCCACCAGGCACCTTAAGAGAAGGAATATTTTCCTTCCTTCCAGTGGGGAGCATTCACAGAAAGTGACACGAGCTGACTCAACCTCTGCCTTCCTCAGGAATAAAAAGAATAATTGTTTTAAAACACTAATAAGTATGGGGCTTGGGTCTGGATCTTTGCAGATGTGTAATTGAAGGGGAAGATTTGACTTCTCTCCCCTCCTCAAATAGTTTTACTAAAAAGAAAACAAAAACGTAATGATACAAGAAAAATGTAGTTTAGTTGTAGCAGTGGAAAGTCTTCAGTTGCACCAGTTAGGAATTATTTCAGATAAGTTCAGGTTTGAAGCTATCTTACAAAATTTATTTCGCTTGTCATATGCAGATCTACAGCATTTTTTTAAAAAAAGAAGTAACTGATGCTTAAAGGATAGATAATAATCATGCCATTCTAGCTTGAAGATGATGCCTTCAGAGATCAAATGGAAAAGAGGAAGATTTCATGTCTCAAGTACATACCTAAGCCTTCAGCTCTCATTCTGCTTCTGTGTGGTTGCCAAGTGCCAGGCTCCTGCCCAATCCAGGTTTGTCTTCATTCTGTAGTTAAATATAACTTGGTTTTGTGACATTAAAACCACATGTCCTTGAGAGATGTTCCGGGACAGAAAATGACATGTTAAAACTGCAGCTGTAGATTTGTGGAATATAAAGTTGTCTAGGCATGTGCTGATAAGGTTCATAAGGCTTCTGAGGCAGCCACACCCCTCTTACATGAAATATAAACTCAATCCTCCAGGTAAGAGTTAAGCTTAAGCATTTTTTCTTTTAGGTTACATACTTTTGCTGCTCAGGCTAGAATGCCCTTCTTGACTTTTTCTGAAGCAGGAGGTGAGGTCATCTGTTGATGTATCAGGCTTTGCAGTGATGTCACCAGAGTTTCTGATGCAATTTTGTACCTCCGAGCATACCCTGGTACCTCTTAGGCCTGTAAACAAAAGGAAAATATCTCACTTTGGGTTGTTTTGGGGTTGTTATGCCATGCCCCATAGTTATTTTGTGAACCTGAACTTTTGGATATAGCTATGATGTGCATCTTCAGAGGATCTGACTTCTTGCAGAATCAAATGCAGGCATTCTACTAAAAGAAAAAAACAATGCAAAGGCTTTCAGGTTCATCATGGAACATAACATGATGGTGAATGGACACCCCCAGCTCTGAAAAGGACAGGAGGGGCATTTTGCATTATCTTGTGCATGATGATCTCTGTTTCTGTTTGAACCAAACGCACTGCCTGTTTGAAGGAAAAAGCTAGAATTCAATCCAAATGAACAGGTATTTGATTTGATTCACACCTGGTAGTTGGGGTAAGTTCATGCATGTTTCTACACAAATATGTATAACATCCTTATCTCCATAAGACCTTCTTTATAAAAAGGCACAATGTAAACCCTTGTATTTCAGACCCTCTCTAGTTGCATATGTACTTCTAGTCCATTTGCCATTACTGAACACTTGAGACGCTTTCATTTCTAAATGGTTAAATATGATTGATGCGGACATGGAGAAGACACAGCTCTTTCTGCCACCAGGACAAAAAAAAATCACGTTAAAATATTATAGTGGTATTTCAGGTGATCATGGCATATATACTCAAACATTGTTTTACTGCAATTATACCTAAATGCATCCAACACTTCCTTCTTATCATATTTTTGCTGCTTGGAGGAAAATCACAGGAAAACAACTTTCTGCTGTTCAACTTTGTAAGACTAGTATAATTTGCATTCTATCTTTTCTCTTTACAGTTTTTTAAAACTTATTTTAGAAGAGAACCAGGTTTACTTGATCAGCAGAATGGATTGTACGGGCAGCACATTTGTGCTGCAAGAATTTTAGTGAGCATTAAATAATGTCTAGGAAACAAATAACTTTCTGACCCTGGAATAGTTCCATTCAATTAATCTTCTTTTACATTACCATATTGTTGCACAGGCAGGCTCTATTTTTGCCATCTTGAATGATGTTGCTAGAACTCTAAGTTTCATGCAAGAGTTGAGTTGAAAATTCCAAGAACCTCCGTGGTATTTTTGGAACCCTCACTGTGGTAAGATGATCTGTTTCTTCCAGAGACTGTTTTGAACTGCAGCAGGTGTCTCCTTCAGTGTGGCTCATGCATCCATGTGCCTAGCTACTTGTGGTTTCCACAGTCTGATTATTGGCCATAAATCCAAATGCAGTGTTTGTAACAGCTGTGAGGGATTATCCTTTTGTTCAACCAGGCAAGCTCTGCAATTTGGGAACAGGAAAATAAAAAGAGGAAGTCTGTGCAACATGGTAACTATTTGGCACTGAAATTCTGAAGACAAAGTTCCAAAATGACTGTGATTTGCCATTTATGAAAAACCAATTTATTTGGCATTTCTGGGAAACAAAAATTCTCCAAAGCCTTTTCACTAGCTTTGAATCAGCCGCATTATAGGACCAGTTAGTTATCATCAGGGCATGTACAAGAAAGTGGGCAGAATATTTCTTCTGGACTTTCATATCATAAGAATGCATTCTTTCATTCCATTTTGAGTATTTCCAGACACATTTGGAAGCCACAGCTATAGATTGGTGCATTAAACATTTATTTATTTATTCCAGGGCTATTGTTTTTACTTCCCTCAAAACATTTGCCACAGTGGTTTTTTTCACCATGTCAGTGGGCATTCCATGGCCTCTCTTTCAGTTGTTTTAAACTTCTGCCATGGTTCTATTCCCTGCCAAACAGTTAAACAAGAAGTTGGTAGCTGCATATATTGTAATGGCATTCAAAATATCAATGTAAATATGAGAAGAAATATGTAGGTGAATGATTTAGCTAGTTGTAAATGAGTGTGGCCTATATGTGTGAAAATATTAGGCTTTTTAGAGAACTGGTCTTCCACATATGAAATTTCCTGCTGTGTTTTTCTGTTCTAGCTGAAATAAAGCTCCATTTCCTACTCTGCCTTACTTTGCTGTAGTTGTCAAGGAACCAAAGCAGCACTCCAAGCTGGCTGAAAATGTTCGGGGCAGAAGAATTGTTTTAGGAACATTTCATTATTAATGTCTGAAGTTTAATGCATGTATGATGTTTAAAGATGCCTTTGGGAGTTGGTTCAATGCTCCTAATTTGACTGGGCAATAAATTCCATGTTTTTCCACTGGGAATGATGTTGCTTGCTCAACTTGTTTTAATTGGCACCAAATATCTTAGCACATCTGTAGTAGCCATCCTGTAAGTTTGATCTGTGCTTACTAAGTTAATCAACATTTGAACAAAAACAAATCCACAAAACATGTTATTGAAGGGAAAGGATCAGCCAAATGAGATCGCAAAAATGTAAATTTTGTAGCTGTAAATGTCTCTAGTTTACAATAAGGTTATTGTAGGGGCATCACAGGAAAGTCACTTAGCATTAGTCTCACAGAAATAGTAATGGCTGCCCCAGGTAAGAGAAATGGGCTATGTAGAGCACATAATAAAATGAACCCTAGTTCCAAATTCAGATGTAATTTTAAAAATATGCTGTGCCTCAGAAAGAAGAAAAATTGTTTATCGTTATACCCAAATGAAATTACTTTAGGCGTTTAAGTATACATGTCCCAAGACAGAACCCTGTCTTTGGATACTTTATACACATTTGGGTTACAGTCTTTAAAGAAAACAAAACCTTGTGTATAAATGACATGTACCGTTTAATAAATTAAACAGAGTTAATTGGCATTATAATTCAGCATGCTAGAAATGACAATTCTGTACTGGAACCATTTCTCCATATTTTAACTTATTTATTGGTTTATTAATAGTGGTTGCAGTCTTCCCTTTTCCACAAAATAAAGTTAATATAAAATTACAAACAATGCTAAATAACATCAAAATAAAATACTGAGCAAAATAGGAAACATAAAACCAGTCATTTAAAGACTTCCACAGGAACCTGACTTTGCCAATCATGCTAAAATAAATGTGGGCATTTGAACTGGCTTTGGAGCTTGTGTATGCTGTCACTGAGAAGAACCTTGTACACCTGTGGAGTTGATAAGGGACCACAAGAATCATATAGTTCAGGGGTGTACATCCTTTTGGTACCTCTGGGCCATACTGGAAGAAGAAGAGTTGTCTTGAGCTGTGCATTAAATACACAAAAACTGCTGAGCAAAAAATAATAATAAATAAATAGAAAAGGCTCATGCTTAATTTCATGATGTTCAAATTTATGATTTTGTGTTGGGCTCCATTCATAGCCACCATGAGCCACATGTGGCCCGTGGCCTGCAGGTTGGACACCCCTGATCTACTCTAACCCTTTATACTGGAGAGTAAAGCAAACTGCAACATTTTTTAGTGTTCCATAGAGCAAAGATGAGAAACACTTGAAGGCAAGACTTGGCAGGAACCACACAGTGCCTTAATGGCATTGCAAATGTGACATGAGGGTGCAAGGACCACTTGACTCTGAACAACACATTCGTTCCCCACCCCCATATGTCATGACAACAGTATTGACAGGCAGGGACAGTACTTTCCCCCTGCCATTTCGACTGAAGCTGTGATCTTCCCACTGGGAGGTGGCTGATGCCTTCTGCATCCCCACAGCCAAAATTGAAGTTGATTGTTATGTCAGGGAGGGAGGGGCAGCCTACCCCATACCCCTGGCAGCTGATCCTGATAGAGGAGCATAGGGGCTGCCTTCCCTACCTGTCAAAATCACACTTGCGGATTTCCCTCCTGCAAACATGACGGTTGTGTGCATGTGCTTTTTACCTGTTTGATGGCAGCTAAAGAATTCAGGGTGCAGTTTTAATGGGTGAGTACCACAGGCAGTGCTTGAATATCTGCACACCTCTTTATTTGGAGGAAGAAGATCACCTCTGCAAATATTGGCTTTAAATTACCCCAAAGCAGTTTCAACAGAATGTGTGCAATATGTTCTTAACGTTATTTGAAAGCCTAGTAACTGGATTTTGCAGCAGTTTACATCTTCATTTAAAATATTTTTCATTCTCATGAACAGACTATAGACTACATAATCTAAAAATTGAAGCTTTAGTTGTCTTAGTCAACATTATATAAAAAAGACACTCTTTCACAAAGAGGAATAATTTTGCATAACTGTGATATTGCATAAATGGACTTGAAAGATATTAGTGATACCTAAAGGTACAGTTTGTTTTGTCTGTGGGAAAGAAAGAAGACATTGGCATCATCCACAGCAGGGCAAGATTCAAGGCAGCTCCTCTGTGCACCACCCTGGAACGCTGCAGTTGGAGAACACTTCCCGGAGCAGCCCTGAACCATAGCTGAAACTGCTGCTGGGGATCAGATGTGCTCTTGAAAATCTGCTGGGTCTCCCACAATGATTGTGTCTATGCACAGATTTGCCTTCTGGCCACTGTGGATGTATATATGGTAACCAGGAGTCAAAAGTCATGATTAAAGTAGTCCAAATATACTTAAATTGTGCTTACTGAAAGGCTGTCATTGTCACTTCTCTGGTAACCTTTGGATTAAAGGAGGACAGAAGCATTTGTCCTCCCAGCCATCTAAGTTGTTCAGAAGACTCCAGATTTTGCCAGAGTGCGTGCACTTATAGGCCTTGTCAGCCAACACTTCTAACATTTATTGGTGAATAATTTAGCACACTTTCTGATGAAAAGTGTCCATTCTATCATGCAACGCACTTGATTGCATCCTTATACCCTGTTTTGCTGCTGTCCAGATACAGTTCATCTATGGGTCAAGCTACATGTGTCAGTAGGCACACGATACAAGAATTAAGTTGCTTGCTCAATAACATCTCTAGTTTGGCCCTCAGATGAGACACTTCTGATTAAATATTATTTTTGTTTGATGCCAGTTATGGGCACAACTGCCAAAACAGCTAGCTGCTTGGCATGGTATAAGGTAAGGCCATTTTTTGCACCCATGGATAACACTGTGCAACATGGTCTGTAAGCTTAATCAGACCTTTTGGTTTAGCAGCAGGACACTGCCACTGTCCAGTGACCATGGGATCATGACTTACAGGGAATCGTTTTCTAAGTATGACTTTGAACCATTCAGCATATATAGTCAGGGAAGTGGCAGTTGTTGGCTTCATGCTTCCTCATTAATGATAAGCATTAATGATAAGCATTAAAAATGTCTCTACATACAGCACTCTTCCAAATGTACATAGGCTTTATGCGTCTTTTCTTGGGAACAAGGACTTTTGTTCTGAAAGAAACATTTTTCCAAGCAAAAAACCCTTAGGATCATAATGGTAAGATTTATCTAAGATAGTATCTATAGATAGTATCTACAGAAGCCACAGTTTCTTTTCATGTAAGTAAAACAAAGCAATTTCTGTCTTTAGTGTTTAAGTGGTTTATATGTCTTTAAATTTTTTTTATGAAGATAGAAGCCTAATTTAAGTCCAGTTTGTTGCTGTATGAATTATAATCACAGGAGGGTGTGTGAGAAGGGCATTAGTTGTAAATATTGGCTTAGCTATTTCCAGTGTTTTGTCATTTTTTATTTATTTGATTGTCAGCAGTGCTACTAGTGTGTTCCAAACATGGTGAGAAGAAAGTGACAGCAATGAAATTGAAACTCTTGGAAATATACCAGAGAGTGAAGACTCATTGCAAGATGCCCTGAGGCCAGATCAGAAAAGGCTGAAATGCAGTGATGCCTTTGTTTTGTTTTGTTTTTAAAGCAAAAGAACATCACAGATTTTAGGTTGGTTGCTAAGTATGTAAAAAAAAAATAGTGTTGCACAGATGGAAAGAGTATTGGCATCTTAGGGAAACTCCATGATGATGTGTGCATTTCATCCTGGAGGAATGCAATTTTTAATACATATGGAACAGGTAGATGTGGGCCTATTATTGTCAGCTTGCATCTTGACATGTTTTCTCTGGCTATGCTCTTTTTCAGATTTCAATCTTTAATATAGCTCATCTTTATTTATAGGTTTTGCAGATCCAGTTCCTTGTCCTCTTAACTGTATTATTTCTCATTATAGGCTTAGTTGTTTGAGGGAGTCAAAGAACATTATGCATTGAAGACCTGAAGAAAGATGGGCTTGAAAGGTCTTACCTGCTTGAAAGGTCAATGAAAATAAATATTTGAAATTTCATAAAAATTGGTCAACCTAAAAATCTGAACGCATTTCTTTTGAAATGCATTTAATTAACTTTTTTCCTCCCAAGGAGGAAAAAAGGATGGAATATCAGCCTTATTTTTGCATTTGAAAGGGACATGAAGTTACACTAGGAAATTCTTTCCAAGGCAGTCTAAATATTTTTCATAAGACAACAGTTTTATCTGGCAAGAGGTGCCTACTGCTTCATAGGTAGTTCCTTCTGTGATTTAAGCTATAATATCAATTTATATCTCACATTTGCACATTATGAGCTCCTGAACTAACCTTCATTCCAGTGACTTGAACACCATCTTATTTTGAAATGGCATACTTTAATTGTTCCAGGTTATGAGCTTATAGGTGCATGCATCCTTACTGAAACAGAAGAGGTTTTCAGAGTTTGGATGTGTAAATCTGATTGGAATCACATATATTCCATCTTGGCCTTCATGGTGAGAGAAAGCAGGAGTAAAATGGAAGGGAGTGTATAGAAAGAAGATCCCTTTAAATAGCATTGCAATTCTAATTAATTGCTGTCCCATTTTTGGTAATGAGCAATATTTCGTTCAATAGCTTGCTTGCTTCATGCCATCTAGTTGTAGCCCACTCTTGGCAACCATATAGATTGACTTCTTCCTGACTGTCCAGGGAGGTTTTTATAACTGTTGTACCTAAGTCTGTCCAATCTAATTAGCTGGCCAGCCTCTTCTTCTCCCTTCTACTTTACCAAACATCACCATGTTTTTGAGGAAGTTTTGGTCTTCTCATTATGTGCCTTGTCACTTGGTTGGTCATGCAAGCTATCCACGATACTCTGAGAAGTCTTCCCCATCATCAAAGAGTTTACACATTTCTGGTCTTGTTTCAACTTTGCCCAATATTTGCATCCATACAACACTAAAAACCATGACATTAACTTTTCTGATCTTTGTGTTCCATGGGACATCATGCCACCTAAAAATCTTCTCTAAACCTGTAATTTACCAGAGCTAAACCTCAGTGTACTTCTTGAGTGCTATAGCTTTTATAGCTAACTTTGCATCTTGAGACAAAGTCATATAGAGCACTTCCCCATGGCATGTCTTATTTCGGTTTAAGGAAACCGAAATAAGTGAACCGGGTTAATCCTGTTTACACGAATTGCAAGTTAACCCGGTTCAGTGGCATGCCGAGGGCAGCCTTAAATTGGAATCAATCCTGG
This sequence comes from Aspidoscelis tigris stejnegeri, assembly GCA_023333525.1. NCBI lineage: Eukaryota > Metazoa > Chordata > Lepidosauria > Squamata > Teiidae > Aspidoscelis > Aspidoscelis tigris. The sequence goes on along the minus strand of JALMGA010000001.1, from coordinate 245,859,120 downwards.
GTGTCCAGACGGCAGCCCTGTCCTCCTGCCCATTGCCCACCCCCTCTGTCTGATTGGTCCTCACTCCCAGGATCCCACCCTCCCTTCCCTTTGTGTCATCCACGCTCTGCCGGGGATTCCCTGTCCGATCCGGCCATTCTCTTCCCTCCCCCTTCCCAGCAGCAGCAGCATCCATCCATCCATCCATCCATCCATCCATCCATCCATCCATCCATCCATCCATCCATCCATCCATCCATCCATCCATCCATCCATCCATCCATCCTGGCACTCCTCGTTGCCCGCCACCGCCGCTGCCGCCGCTGCCGCATTCTCGGCGCCTTTCGCCCTGCTCCCTCCCAGGATCAGCCCCAAAGTAACAGAGATCAGACCTCCCGCCCTCATCGCTGTGCAGCTCTGGATCCCCGAGGGGACCGAGGGGCTTTTCCTTTGCTTTCACAGGGTACACAGCAGCCGCAGCAGCAACTCAAAACCCCTTCATAGCCACAGCTTTTAAAATACAAGCTCCAGGGCTTTCCTTTCCTTTCCCTTAAAGTTCAGAACTTAGGCGATTCCGAAGATGTCTGGATCCCCCTTTCCCACCCGCGCTTCCCTCGTGCGGAGAGGCTGGGCTGGAGGGGACCGAGGGGCTTTTCCTTTGCTTTCACAGGGCACACAGCAGCCGCAGCAGCAACTCAAAAACCCTTCATAGCCACAGCTTTTAAAATACAAGCTCCAGGGCTTTCCTTTCCTTTCCCTTTTTAAAGTTCAGAACTGCGCAAAACTGCAACATTGTTATTAAGCTACATCGCTACAGTGTAGCTTTTGAGGTAGTGGCTGTTTGGAGGCTGGATTCTTTCAATGAAATCACTATTCAATGAAAGCTATTGGGGGAGGGAATCCTAAACATGACGTGCCTACAATACGGACAGCCCATTGGTTACAGTGCGATTGGGGGCGGAACAGCCTTAACACAGAATCTCATCCCAGAAAATGATACTGTCCACACAGTAAAAAATGAAACACGTATCGAGCGCACGATTCGGAGTGAGACCTGTTGAAATCAGGATTTACTTTAAAACGGTTTAAGGTGGTTTAACACGGAAGGAGCGTGTTAAGCCGAACTGCCGTCTGAACTGGGCGGAGTCAAAACATTTTGAATTCGAGATAACGACGCCGTGAAGATGCGCCCTTACTGTTTCCAGAGCTTTACCCTTGGTACTTGATGTTTGCCTTAAGATTAAACCCTTCTCACTCTCTTCTTTGACTCAGACTAGGAAGTTCCTTAAATCTTCTCTCCTTTTTGCTAGCTGAATGGTATTGCCTGTATATCTGAGGTTATTAACATATCTCCACCTATCTGAGGATCAAATTATCTTCTTCCAGGCCAGATTTTCACCTTATATGTTCTATATTCAAGTAAAACAGATATATTGAGAGTTTATGCCCGTGTCTTACTCTCTTACTAATGGGACAGCAATCTGTCTTTCACACTCAGTTCTGATTTCTGCCAGTATAACTACAGTCAGGTGTTTTAGAAAGTCCATCTTCCATCACAAGTTCCACAGTTAAACATGCTCAACAAAGTCAGTGAGGCCCATGAGGCACATGCTTTCATCTGAAATTCTTTTGCTGTTCTCAGAATCCATCTTACTTCAGCAACGATATCTCTTAATTCCTCCACCTCTCCTAGAACCTGCATGGGGTAATTCTTTTTCTATGTAAGGTAGAATCTGTTTTGAATTATCTTAATCTTACTATCATATGAAATAATGGTAGATGGAGCAATCAGTTGGACTGTCTGGTCCACTTCGTTTGGATCAGTTTAAATTATTGCGGCCTGAGGACGTGGTCAAGCTGCTTGTGGGGGTATGGCCGACAATGTGCTCTCTGGATCCTTGTCCCTCCTGGCTGATTAAAGCTAGCCATCAAGGTATGACTGGGTGGATTCAGGAAGTGGTAAATGCCTCTCTGAGGGATGGAGTTGTTCCAATGGCCCTTAAACAGGCTGTGGTGCGCCCCCTCCTGAAGAGGGCCTCCCTGGACCCAGAAGACTTAAACAACTATCGCCCAGTGGCTAACATACTGTACCTTTCCTAGGCACGGTCCTAGAGAGAGCTGTTGCTGTTCAGCTGTAGGAATGCTTGGAAGACCCATTTCAATCTGCCCCAGTTATGACATGGAAACTGCCTTGGTTGCCCTGGTTGATTACCTCCTCCGGGAGAAAGACAGGAGGAATGCTACCTTGTTGGTTCTTCTGGACCTCTCAGCGGCTTTTTATACCATTCACCATGTTATCCTTTTGGAGAGGCTACGGAGTTTAGAAGTTGGAGGAAGGGCTTGGCATTGTTTCTGCTCTTATCTCCAGAACTGATCTCAGATTGTGATTGTGGGAAATATTGATTGGACACCCTGGGAACTCACTTGTGGGGTTCCCCAGGGGTCAATCCTATCTCCCATGTTATTTATTTATTTATTTACATTTATATCCCGCCCCATACCCGAAGGTCTCTGGGTGGGTTACAACCTTCAAACAACAAATTAAAAGCCGCTGGGAGAGATCATCAGGAGATTTGGAGTGAGTTTTCAATATGCCAATTGTGCCCAGCTCTATCTCTTTGTGCCATCTGAATCAGGAAAGACAATTGAAGTGCTTGACAAGTACCTGGAGGTGGTAATGGGCTAGATGGGGGGCAATAAATTGAAGCTGAATCCAGACAAGACAGAGGTGCTGTGTGTCGCAGGGTCTCAGGTACATGTAGTTGGGAGATACCCTGTCCTTGATGGGGTTGCAATGCCCACTTTCACACCTTTGGGTATAGTGTGGGATGGATGGACGGGCAGACAGAAACAGATAACAGATAGATAGATAGATAGATAGATAGATAGATAGATAGATAGATAGATAGATAGATAGATAGATAGATAGATAGATAGATAGATAAAATCCACCATGCTGGTTTAGGGCTCCGATTCCACAATATACATACCTACATTTGCTGCAGTTTCAAAGCCACACTGCTCTGATGTGTTTGCTTCATTTGGAGTTGATGTGGTTGATAAAGACAAAGGTGTTTTAAGTTGTTTAGTAGTTCAGACATAACTAAGGTGCTGGACCAGCAACTAAGACAAAATTTCAGAGATGCTTAATTTCTGCCATTATACTTTTAATTTATAGGGTCGGTCTTCTCCCTACCCTGGGGACGATCAGCTTGGAAGGTAATCAGAAATCAATTAACTGAGCTAAATGTGTTAGAGCTATCTGAAGTGTTCAGCTTGCATTTCAGCAAAACAGTTAATTGGTCTATCTCTCTCTTCATTTTTCCTCCCTACTAGCTCAGTAGTCAGCAGATCCATTCTAGTTTCCAAGACAGTATTTCTTCTCTTTATAATTTGTCAGTTTTATGGAAATGTCCTGTGTTCATGTTACTCTGAATCAAAGGTATTAATCTGCAGTGCATACACTTGAGAAGGAAAATTGAAACATTGCGGTTTTGGCTAAGTACTGGCTAAGTGTGAACAGCTGTATTTTGGTGGCCAATGTGAAGTCCTGACAATGGCACCAGTGCCATTGCTGGGGTAACCTATCAATGCAGCATACAATTGCACTAGTCACATGGCCCTCCTGCACCTCTTTCACCAGGAAGAGGTACAGAAGGAGCATGCAAGGCTTAGTTGCTCCACATCTACATGGCATGGGGAATGCTCTGGTAAAGAAACAGTTCTGTGAAGTACAGCTGCTCTGTGCTGGGGTGTCCCCCATGTATACCAACTGGGGAAGTGTGAAAAGGCTCATAATTTCAGTGTTTTGTGCTGCTATGGGTGATAATCCCCATTTTAGATTGCTTGTGTAAGTCCTTGAGGTAGCAGCTCTGTGTATGAGCCTGAAAATCTTCCTTTTAGGAATTCTGTGGTCAAAGCCTTGATTGATATGTAGTGGTGGTGGAGATGATGATGATGATGATAGGCTTTTATAACCCACTTTTCTCACCCATTTAAGGGGACTCAAAGCGGCTGGCAAAGCTTTCTGTTCCTCTCACCACAGCAGGCACTTTGTGAGGTAGGTAGGGCTATGAGAGCTCAGAAAGAGAGCTGTGACTGCCCCAGAGTCACTCAGTTGGGTTCATGGAGTAGTGCAGAATCAAACCCACTGACTGTGAGATATGAGTCTGGCACTCTAACCACAAGAACAAACTGGCTCTTATTCCTATTTTTGCCATGATACAGTACTTTGTCATTGTCCAATGAGGTGGGTAGGTTATGATTTCACTGTGCCCAGTGCAAAGACATAATTATAGTGGCATACATTGAACTGATCTGTGAGGAAAGTGTGATCAGGAGTCTCATGATCGCTTCGGTAGGTAGTGCAAACAAGCATCAGTAGTGCTACAGGTTGTTGTGCGACTAAGCTGCTTATCTAGTCATAACAAAGATATTGTGTCTAACTAGATAGTACATGCAAAAAAGTTGCCTGGGTATCTAGCCGCTTAAGGCTGTATACAGACTGTGTAAAAACAGAAGTGTGTGTAATTAAAATGCAAAGTGTTTGAAGAGAGAAGTGCAGGATAAGAATGAACAATTGCAGAGTGGGCTTGATTGCTACCAAAATAATACAATTTTGCATGATCCTAGGATAAAAAAGTACAATGGACACACATTTTCTAAAACATTTCTCTTCAGCCTCAGTTTGTGTTGCTAAAGAATAGTAAAAGCATGGCTTTCGTTAAATTATAGCTGGAGTACAAGGTTATCTATTTCTGCTATTTATATTAATATTTTACTATACTATTTGGTGCTAACGGGGACTTTTATTGCACTCTGAATGAAAGCCCAATGCATTCCAGACAGTTAAACAGCTCAGAGGTTATTTAATGTCACCATTATTTTTTTTTCTCTTGATTTTTTTCTCCTGGTCATATCCTGTTTTATCTGTTTTTGTGAAGTGCAGTTTCAGTGGAGCATCCAGGCATAATTTTGTTCTTCTGCTTTAATATTTCTTGATTTAATACAGTATAAGCATGTTTTGAATGGGTGGAGTGCCATGCAAGGGCAAGATCAGCACAATGACGCATTGAGTATGCTGAACCAATGTAGTGATTGCAGGAGATCCCTTTGTGCCCCTTACTGTTAACAGCCCTGCTACCACAGCCCAAGGAGAATTACCTCATATTCTCCCTGGGCATCAGCATTTCCGCTGAGCAAAAGTTTACCAGCTGCATTGATATCGAGGTGAAGGGCAGCAGGCAGCATACAAACATGCTGCAACAGTGCTGCAACCACAGCATATTTTGTTAGCATAGAGGGAGAAAAGTGCTATACTTGTAGTGCTCTTTCCTCTGCTATGACTCCTGGGGCCTGTGGATAGGAGGACACTGATTAAGGCCTAATGTGGAAAAGAGCGCTACTGGATAAGCCAAGACCCAACTAGTCCAGCATCCTGTTTCACACAGTGGCCCACCAATTGCTTCAATTGCATTCATTAAGCCACTATAGGATTGTTAAGAAGATATTTGAGTGAGCTAAATAAGGACAAGAACCATAATATGAATGGTAAACTTTTTTGTTTTATGGAAATATGAATTCCCACACCCCCATTCAAGTTGCAAATGCATATTCTTTCAAAACAAATTAGCAGGTGTGAAGTTAGACCATGTTTGGTGATGTTTGCACTCACAGTGAATGTAATCTGAAAAGCAATACATTCACATACATATATAATAGTTGAATTTGTAGGCCGTTCCTTTCTCAGGACTGCAAAGAAGATAATGATTAACAGCATTCAACGAAATGCAGTTGGTGTAAAATCTGTTTTAGGCCCTTTCTTCACAGGCCCTTGACCTGCATTAAGGATCTGTGTAGTGCACATCTGGACCTCAGTATCTGCATGTTAACATGGATGATGGAGGCATCATCCCCCACTGGTCAGCTGTGTCTGTATTCAGTGGAGACCCATTAGATTAGGGAAGTTGTAATCTGGATCATTGTTAGTCCTGTTCAATCAGTACTGTGAGTGGACTAGTGGCCCTGATCCGGCACATGGGAGGCATGCAGAAGGCAGGATGCTTTTCAGTGGCACACTCCTGAAAAACACCCCACATGTGGCCCAAGGTGAAAAACCTTTATTCTTAGTCCCCAGAGATGTGAGGGTGTGGGATCAAGATTCAAGGCCAGATGATGCGGGCAGTCTAGATCAGCACCATTAGCACAGAGGACACCAATTCAGGGCATGCCATCCTGTAATCAGGATCAGCACACCAGGGTAATCTGGAAAGTATATAGTAGCTTCTGAAGGCAATCATATCTTTGACAATTAGAACTCATGCTAAGTTGGTATGTCTGGTACTCCTGTCGAAGCCCTGGTTTCTCTCTGGAACCGAGAGATGAGCAGGGCTATTGACATGATCGCTCCCAAGTGCCCTCGGCATGCTTGTGGAGCCCGAAAAGCTCCTTGGTATTACATGGAACTACGGGCCATGAAACAGGAAGGTCGACGGCTAGAGCGCAGGTGGCGTAAATCCGGCTGTGAATCTGACTGAACACGGGTTAGAGCACACTATTGTGCCTACCATGTGGCAGTGATGGCAGCGAAAAAGACCTTTTTCTCTGCCACCATTGTGTCCTCAAGTAGCCGTCCAGCAGAGCTTTTCAGAATAATAAATGGCCTCAGAAAACCAAGCTCAAAGAAGCATGAGCCAGGGCCAAGCAATATCGGCTGTGACAATTTTGCAAAGCACTTTGAGGACAAAGTCGCCCAGATTCATAGGGGATTGGATGTCACAATTGGACAGAGTCCAGACAAGGCGTCCAGAGAACTGTCTGGTCCTGTTAGGTTGGATCAGTTTCAATTATTGCAGCCTGAGGATGTGGACAAGCTGCTTGCAGGGGTGCGGCCGACGACGTGCTCTCTGGATCCCTGCCCTTCATGGCTGATAAAGACTAGCCGACAAGGTATGACTGGGTGGATCCAGGAGGTAGTGAATGCATCTCTGAGAGAGGGGGTGGTCCCATTGGCCTTGAAACAGGCTGTGGTGCGACCCCTCCTGAAGAGGACCACCCTGGATCCGGAAGACCTAAACAACTATCGCCCAGTGGCCAACATACCTTTTCTAGGCAAGGTTCTGGAGAGGGCTGTCGCTGTTCAACTGCAAGCATGCTTGGAAGAAGCTGATTATCTAGACCCATTTCAATCTGGCTTCAGACCCGGTCATGGCACGGAAACTGCCTTGGTCGCCCTGGTTGATGACCTTCTCCGGGAGAGAGACAGGGGGAACGCTACCCTGTTGGTTCTCCTGGACCTCTCAGCGGCTTTTGATACGATTGACCATGGTATCCTTTTGGAGAGACTACGGAGTTTAGGAGTGAGAGGCAATGCATGGCACTGGTTCTACTCCTATCTCCAGTATAGATCCCAGATAGTGGCTGTGGGAGATACTGTTTCGACTCCCTGGGAACTCACCTGTGGGGTTCCTCAGGGATCGATCTTATCTCCCATGCTATTTAACATCTATATGAAGCCGTTGGGAGAGGTTATCAGGAGATTTGGAGTAAGGTGTCATCAGTATGCAGATGATACCCAGCTCTATCTCTCTGTACCATCTGAATCAGGAGAGGCGGTGGAAGTGCTTGACAGGTGTCTAGAGGCGGTAATGGGCTGGATGAGGGTGAATAAATTGAAACTGAATCCAGGCAAGACAGAGGTGCTGTGTGTTACAGGGTCTTGGGTCTGGGTAGTTGGAAGATACCCTGTCCTTGATGGGGTTGCAATGCCCTGGAAGGGACAGGTCTGTAACCTGGGTGTACTCCTGGACTCCACGCTAACATTTGAAGCTCAGGTGGAGGCTGTGGCCAGGAGCGCCTACTCCCAACTACGGCTAGTCCGGCAACTGAAGCCTCTTCTGGATAGAGACGACTTAGCCACAGTTATCCATGCTCTGGTAACCTCTAGATTGGACTACTGTAATGCACTCTACATGGGGCTACCCTTGAAGACGGTTCGGTAGTTGCAGCTAGTCCAAAATGCAGCCACTAGAATGCTGACTGGAACACCTAGCCGGATGCACATCACGCCGGTCTTAAAAGAATTGCACTGGCTGCCAATTCGCTACCGAGCCCAATTCAAGGTTTTGACTCTGACTTATAAGGCCCTAAATGACTTGGGCCCCAAATATCTAAAGGAACGCCTTCTCCCATATCAACCTGCCCGTGCCTTAAGATCAAGTGGTGAGGCCCTCCTGGTTGTCCCACCACCTTCAGTAGTGAGGTTGGTGGGCATCCGGGAGAGATCCTTTTCTGTGATGGCCCCCAGACTATGGAATAGCCTCCCCCTCGAGGTGCGTCATGCCCCTTCCTTATATATATTTAGCAGGGCAGTGAAGACGCACCTCTTTGCCCTGGCCTTTGGCTGAGCTGCTTATGACCCCCCCCCCCCCGCCCAGTACAGACACTGTTATTTTAAATCTATTGTATATTGTTTTACACATGTGTGAATTTTTAATGTCTTTTAATGTATATTCTATTTCAATGTGTTGTTACCTGCCCAGAGACCTTCGGGTATGGGGCGGGATAGAAATGTAAATAAATAAATAAATAAACACACCAGCGGTAGAAAAGAGATAGAGTAAAAATAATTCCTCAGTGATGAGGTTTAGTAAGAGTGGGGTGTGACAAGGACTCAGTATGCTAGGTGAATTAGCAGTCAAAACAGGGCTAATTAGTAACAAATAGGAAGATTCAGTCAGACCAAGTTATTTACCCACTTTAGATAAACACATCTATCAGAGTTCTAGCATTCTAACATTTTTTTCATGGAAAACAAGGAATATGTGGATGAATTCATGGTGTTAGAACTTATAATAACTTTCTTAGATGCAGTGTTTCCCACTGCTGCATCTAAGTGCCTCTGTGTGTGGGGAGAAACTAAGGTGGTGATTGGTTGATTAAACTTGCCTTCCACTCACATCTGGACAGGAAAGCTAAGAAGTAGCAGCAGGTTTGTTCTCAAATGTCTCAGGATGCTGTTGTACTTTTTGCCTCCATTTGTGTGGTTTCATGGATTGTTTGTGGGATTGATAAAAGCACTTGCATACAAAATTTTGTCCAGCTAAAATCTAAATGTTTGAATAAGTCATAATCTGTCTGAAATTGTATGAATATTCACTTGTCTTGAAAAAAAAATAGGGAAAGGGTTGTTTATTTCTAATCTGTCCTTAATATAAGGCAAATAATACATCATAATTACCTTAAAATAACCCTGTGCACACAGATACTGTGCAAAGTTTTAATAAGCAGATGCGGTTTCTTTAAAAACCTAAAAGGATACTCCTAGAAGAGACACTCGTTTCAAAATGAATCAAACTAAAATATTAATTGCCACAATGTTTGATACTTAGATAATTGCATTTTTAAAAAAATACCTGTCATTTGACTATACTCCCTTCTTTTCTGCCAATGTTGATAAACTTTCCTTCCTCTTCATTCATGTCTCTGGGACATAGTTTCAAAAAAATGTTATCTACTGCTATTCGTTTTCTGACAGTGATGGTACCTCTCCATTGTCCATGGTTTTTGATTTGTAATTGTGTTTGCAGCACTACATTTCTTGTGAAGTAAGGATAAAATATTAATGATATGAATGAATGGATAATGGTTAAAGAAATAAATGGATGGGTGGATATCTTAATTTTATAAATGAGGAAGTGAGAGTGAGATGTGGCTTGGAGCCAATAACTCATAGATGAGCAGGGATTGTAGATAAGATCTCCATTGTCCAGGTTTGCCATTTACTTTTTCCCAATTGTTGCCCAAGCCTTTCACCCCAAATTGACTTCATGTTTACTATTTGTGTATCTGTAGTCACCTGTGCCCACACACGTCCTGTATTTTTTAATTGTTTAATGCAAGCCCCAGTAGTCTCGTTTCAACTGAATATGCCTGTAAGCATGCTTGCAAGCTACAGCCCATAAAAGTTATGTTCCAAGTGTGTGAGCGATAAGTATGAGCGACATCAGGTTTTCTGTGGGTGCCTCACAATTTTTTATTTAGAATGAGATCTTTGGAATGTTACCTTCCTCACTCTCTCTCTCTGCATCTTTAAGCAAAGATGCATGATGGAAATATTAAAAAATGGAAAGATCAAAATAGAAAGGATTTGACTACAGAAGGAAAGTAAGGAGGATTTATCATTCTGATGTTCTCTTGAATGGGTAAAGGGAGAGGGAAGAGTGTGGTTGAGGAAAAAATATATCCTAATGGTTGGGTAACTTCTTGAGATGCCCATTAGAAGGGATTGGATTCGTAATCTGAACTCTGTGCACTCCATTAAACAGGAAAGCAGGATTGGGATGCGCAGCAGGGGACGGCCACAGGCAGCTTTCATGCCGTTGATTAAATTGATTGCTCTGCAGCATGGAAAAGAAAGTTTGCTAGGGCAAACTCTTTGCCTAACCTCTGGAGTCATTTAAAGCAGCCACTGTGCTGCATTTAATTACAGTTTCCCAGAGGACTTGCTCTTAGGTCACTGTTGACTCTTCTGGTGGTGCATCTCACACGGGAGCCGAAGAGTTTGCTTTGAGCTGCTGCTTGGTCCTGGTGCTGCGTCACACAGGGGTCACTCTAGTAAAGCAACATGGTAGAAATGATGCTGAGTGTGCATGGAGTTGACAGGGCCCAGGAGGAAGATGAGCTAATGTTTTTTAGTTGACAACATTTCCTTAATACCTAGTGCAGATCCATAGGCAGACTTGCCTGAGGAAAGATGAAAAATTAATGGGGGAGATTTTCACCCAAGCTTCCTTACATGCCATTTTTAATTATGTTAGCAATATGATGGACTTTTTCTGCCTGAGAAATACCAAGAAGAGTGCACGGTTCTGGCTTTCACACTGGATAGATGGAGAGATTAAAACAGCCTGGAAATGGCGAGGCACTTAAAACCCATCTTCAAATGCAGCAGAAATCTCAGGATACCAAACCAAACCAAACCAGCCCGTTCTCATCTTATATTTGTCATAGAATATTTACAACTAAATAGAAACTTGGTTTATTTGCAGTGAGACTATTAGTGCCTTTTCACCTATATCCACCACCACCTCGTCTTCTTTTGGAATAATATCACTTTTCCCATTGAATTCCTTGCTATGCATTTTCCAACATGATTTCTGATATCTTATTCTAACTTGCTCCTCTAGGGAAGGCACTTATCCATGCATGGTTCACTGACTGATCCCCTCAACTGAGAATATAATTTTGTTTTGGAAATCTTTACAATTTCACACCATTCAAACTACAGAAACTTGTATTTTGGCTAATCCCATTGACCCTGAGTTCTTATGATACAAGCAGATAGAAAATGATGGCCCTTTCTGTGCTGAAAGGCCTTTGGCTTAAATCAGTTTGTCTGGACCAGTCATGGCCACTTCTTCAGACCATGGGAAGTGCCATCTGCATGTCAATGCTGGTTCAGACCAGCACCAGCAGGCCTTGAAGCCTGTGGATCATATAATGATTTCTTATCAGTTAACTAATAAGCTTTCTGTATCTTTGCAGTGTTATAGACAGGATCCTGGTGGTAGTCTTGATAATGCTTATATATATGGTAGTTGTATTTGTCAACTATAGCTTACATACATTAATTTAGCTACACTCCCGTGAACATGTTACAGTACTTGTCTGCAATGCAAACATTTATGCAGTTTTGCATCAAAGTTTTTATTTAATAGCATTCATGATGTATCACACCCAACCAACTTTCATATGTTAATCCTGCTTGTGGTTGCTCCCTATATCTCAGCTGGACTGTGTCAGTGGGCTACAGACACTTAGTGACCCCTTCACATCCTTTTCTTGGAAAGCCAAGATAAATCACTTTGTCAATTAGTTCAGGCATAATAAATCATCGACTACCTCATTGCTTCCCTTACAGCTAGCCTAATTCTATATGCTACTTGTACCTCTCTGTTTCCTTCTCGCCCCCTACTTCATCACAGTAGGCAACAGGGCGGGATCATCACATAGTTAGTGACAAATCTCATACCAGATAAACACACTCTGAACTAAATGTTTGTCTCCATCTAGTATGTGTCAAAAAATATTTTTTAAAAAGAATCCCCAGTAATAAATCGATCCTATTCTGAACACATCCTGTTTCCTGTGCTCCTTATAAGACTTTGTGGGATGGTAGGAAAAAGGGGAAACTGGGAAGATTGTTTTCAATGACAAATTTTGCTGCTGTTCCCAGTGGGACCCTACCTTCTGCCTTAAAAAGTTTAGCAGAGGATGGGCAGTGTCCGTGTTTGCTCTGCCCTGGCAGTGACATTTTTCAGAGCTGTCAGCTTCCACCGGGACTCACTGAAATCTATTTCATTTTTATGCAATTGCACCAGATTTTCTTATGCTGTGAGGGATGTTGTCCGGCCCCATTGAAAGGCTAGTCAGATGCCCCCTTAGCCCTGGTGCTTCATCAGGTTGCTCTGGGAAGAAACAGGCCAAATGAATATCAGAGCAGAATTTCCTGCCCTGATTTCACTGTGTCCTGTTGATTCAAATGATAGCAGTAGCTGCAACCCTACCTAAAGGACTGCCAGTGACTGCGTACCAAGCTTGGCAGTCATGCATGTTAACAATCAGCTCTACCATGCAGGCCCTGGCAAGCCTACAACCCAGTTCAGTCTGTGTACGACCTGGAAGGAGGGGAGGCAAACATACCTTTAGCAGTGCTAAATGAATTTAGACACCCATAGTTCTGCTTAGTAGTGCTTGTTGAAATATCATGCCAGTTCTTGCCAATTGTTTTCAGAAACAAGAACTTGGTATCTTGTGTGTGCCCCAAGGTATCCCCAGGCAGTGTGAAAGATCCCCTCATATGCCCCAAGGTATTTAGCACAAGGAGCATACAGTGACAACACTCTTAACATTCTGTGCATATACAGTCTTGGAGAAGCAGCTGCATGCCATTATGGGGTACAACAAGAGATGTTGTGTTGTTTCTCCTCTTTGTCTTCCTTTTCCAAGTAATTTAACAATTTGGCTCAAATTTAGAATGCTAGATCATAGCTGTGAAATATCACCTCTCTGCAAGAGGCACTCCCAGCTGTTCTCTGTGTTCCTGTCCAGCATCAGCTAAGCAGCATAGGTCCTGCTTGGAGCTCTGATAGTGCACAGTTTTAAAAGATCTGCATGAAATTATTGTCCTCCTCCACCCCATGTTGTTTTATTTGGTTTTGTGCCTAATTCTGCAGTCTGCTCAAAACTCAGGGACTTTCTACACTGAAAGGTCATTGTTTGAATCAGTGGATCTGAACCAACCAGGCCTGTTGGTTCAGCCCCTGAAGAAGCATGGTCTGGAACAGTGCAGTCTGCACAACAACTGATCCAAACTAGCTCCCTCCCTAACATCGAAATATACAAGGGCTTTGAGCATGGGCTCTGTTCCAAGGGCTAGGAATAAAGGTTCTGAGCCTTGGAGCCTCTGGGGGATGCAATTCAGCAATGGGCTTTGCTACACTGCTGAAATGTGTCATCCACAAGTCACAAACATGGAAGGCCTACCTTCTGGGTGCTTTCTGTATTTTGAAGTAGGGCTGGTAGACCCATTTAAATGAGTCTACTCATGATCTTGATCAGGGTTTCCCTAATCTGTTTCACCTAATGCAGACACAGTGAACCAGCCAGGAGAAGGGCCTCACAGGGCCTCTGATTGTTGAGGTCAGAGGTTGACTATGGAGGCTCCTAATCAAGATTAAAGGTAAGTGCAGAAATGGCTTCAGTTTGATGATAGAGAAGGCTGGGTAGAATTACAATAAAAACAACAAAAACAAAAGGACTACATGGAAGCTGGGGAAGTGAAAAAGAGCCATCATCATTGGTGCTGAGTAGTGTTTTATGAGAACATTTGTCTAAAAGTCAGAGTATATTGATTGATTCATTTATTTCACTGTAGTTCCAGGGCAGTGTACAGGGTAAACAAAAACAAAAACAGTTTAAAAAAAACCAGTAATACCATAAAGATAAAAAAGACAATAAAACAGTAATAAACTCAGGCCCTGTCCCCAATCAATTTAAAGTCTGCTAAAAATCTTATTTTGCCTCTGAGCGCCCCCATGCCAGGGTTTTCAATGAGCTTCCAGCGCCACAAAAGCAGGAAACCCAACAACAAAAAAGTACCCTTTAAAGAAGAGTTGCAGCGGTTTTTTTGAAGTCGCGGGTTTTCCTCGCAGCATTTACCTTTGGGATGCTCCGTGGCAAAAGGGGTGGGGATTGCCGCCTGCACACACAGCAGTAACACATTCACACAACTCCCAGAACTGCAGCAGCTTCCCTTTCTAAAGCTCAGAACTTTCAAAGAGCCACAAAAGTGCAGAATTGCAACATTGTTGCAATTGTTATCAGGTGTGAAGTGGGTGGATTATTGCTACAGTGTAACGGCTGCTTTACCGAGTGGATTTTGACAGAGGGAAAGTGTTGAGAGTGAAGTCTTGAGAGAGATCGCGTGGCCGATGGCTGCAGCCGCTGCCTTTGCCAGGGTGGATTTTGACAGTCAGAGGGAAAGTGTTGAGAGTGAAAGCTTGAGAGAGACCACGTGACCAATGACTGCCCCCTCTGCCTTTGCCAGGGTGGATTTTGGAGTGCTGAGAGTGAATGAATGAGCAATCACTGCCTTTGCCGGGGTGGGAAGCCATTTCAGGGGGCGGAGATCTGGGAGACGAACAGAGAACCGATGGCTATTTTTCCTTTGAACTTGTCGGGGGGTTCTTCCTGATTGTGGCCGCACAGTCCCTCCCCATTCCTGCCAGGACCCTATCAACAAGAGAGGGAGTGGGGAGAAAAAGATGCGGGCAAGCAAAACACGCTTCCGTGGGGATGGAAGTTGCGTTTAAAATGTGCGTTTTGCTGAGCCTCATGCGGACGCTTATTCTGGAAGTGCACGGCACTTTTAAAGTCCGCTTTAATAGAGTGACGGCAGAGGGAACCCAGAGAGGCAAATAAGTCTTTTGGGGATGCAGCCTAAGAGAAAAAAAATTAGGTAAAGAAAGAAACAAGCTAATAAAATATTTTTTAAAAAACAAATTGATCTTTAAATTTTATAATATAATATAATATAAAATACTAGAGGATCTAATTGGGAGAAGAGATCCATTTTCACCAAGTGCCTATTACAACTATCTTCTAAAGGTTATTAGTAAGGCTGTTACTATCTTCTAAAGGTTATTAGTAAAGCTCATCGAGACAGGATGAAAACTTTGCAGGTACTGCAGAGTAGCTTCCAGACAGGTTGATCACTGGTTGGGGAATCTTCCTTTCCTCCGCATTTTCCCAGGTGTTTGGATGAATTGTGCAAGAACTCACAGGCCTATCAGACAGGGAAGGACTTCCACATAGAGGAAGAATCGTCCCTGCTGCTGTAGGGATGATCTGTTTTCCCTTTGGAGGGCCTTAACTGCAAAGTAAAGGTAAGCTCCGCATTTTAAACTTGCTGTCCGGAAACATCCAGGGACTCTCAAGATAGCAAGGGGCAATGCTGGATATTAACAGTGTGCCAGCATTGTTCTCTAATGTGGCCTGCCAGATGTATGCAGGGCTCCTTTCAGGACCTTGCCATGTTTCCCCTCTTTCTTTAGGTGTGCTTGTACTGCTGACAATTGTCCTACCAGGTTTTGTCTCTTATGATATGAGAGCAAGAAAGTTATTTTATGCATTAAATATCTCATGATGCTTTTAGCATCAAATCACTGAAATATATAAGGGATTTTATTTTTTAATTAGTGGTATAGGCCATGCTTTGTAACAATATGCACTTCACTGAATTCTAGATTCATTTCTGTTAAGTAAAAGGGTAATACAAGATCAGGGAAAAGCACATAAAATTCAGGCGTCAGGTTTTGCACAATATTTATTCTTCCTCCTCTCCCGTTTCAGTCCACTTCAAATTGGAAACCAGGCTTTTAGTGCTTAAAGCCTCTCCCACAGACCTGTGTTAAATCAGTTACTAAGTAGTGCTTCTGTCTTAACATAAATGAGAGAATGAAGAAGTCTCTTTGATATTTTTTTTTTGGGGGGGGGGATTATACAAGAACTAAGCTACACAGCCAGACTGTTGGCATTCTGTTTTTCACCTGACACAATGAAGGAATAAAATGCTAAGATGACCTAGGACTAGCACATTATCTATGCACACATGAAAGCTACCTGCAACCTGTATAAATTACTAGTCATCAAGTATTCTTTGGGCCTATCTGCACTTACCTGATGCAGGTCCAGAATAGTGGGTCTGGAACAAGTGATCTGTCCCAAGGCTGGAACATATTGCTCAGGGTTAAAACAATAATCTGTACATGGCAATGCCATACCCTAGCCCAGCCCCTGGACCAGCTCCAAAATTTGCACATTACAGCCAGTATGCACAAGCTCCAAGGCCAGGAATGAAATAAAGTATGCTGCTGGAATGATGCTGCTGTAACTATAACATGGAGGAGGCATGCACTTTCTGCATGGCTCTGTGTTCTTGACTTGGCCAAGCCGGTAGACTGGTAGACCCTCAGTATTGAGGTTTCATGGATTCCAATCAGGATCATACTTCATCCTGCATAGATGGAATGTATCAGTGGTGAGTGGGACCTTCTTATTTTTAAAAAATCATTTGCAAGCAAACAATAAACAACTTTCCCCAAAGACACTGGACAACAATAAATTAGGCCAGATGCCAAATTATAATTATCCGACATTTAATTAATATTTATGTCTTTTTCTGAACTTAAAGCACCATATGCCATGAACAAGTAGAATGTTAGAATAATGAGTCAGTTCTTTAGGCAGTTTTCTAATGTGGGGTGGAGGATGTCCTATGAACTGAAGAAAAATGTAGCCAAATTGAAGGGTACAATTAGGGTATAAAAACACTTCAAGAATATATTCATGTACAGTATGCTCAGGACTATTCATTAAGATTTATAAATATCAGTGTTACTCATCCTGTACCTGCATAGTTACTTTTGCTTTTCTAATAGACATGGCTTTATAAATTCCAGGGTTTCTGCCACGTCTCTGTGCACTTGCTCATGCTGGACTAAATCCCACAAATGTATAATACTTAAAAGTACATCTGTGAGCAAGGTTCCTGAATATAAAATGCTTGTTAGGTTACCTTATTAGTTAAATAAGCCCTCCTCATTTAGGGTGTACATTGTGATCCTGGAGAAGGTCATCAACCAGGGCAACCAAGGCAGTGTCTGTGCCATAACTGGGACTGAAGCCAGATTGAAGTGGGTCTAGATAATCAACTTTTTCCAAGCATGCTTGCAGTTCAACAGTGTCGGCCCTTTCCAGAACCTTGCCTAAAAAAGGTATGTTAGCCACTGGGTGATAGTTGTTTAAATCTCCACCCCATAGCCTGTTTCAGGGCCAGTGGAACCACCCAGCGTTCACTGTCTCCTGGATCCACCCAGTCGTACCTTGTCGGCTAGTCTTTATCAGCCATGAAGGGCAGGGATTCAGAGAGCACGTCATCGGCCGCACCCCTGCAAGCAGCTTGTCCACATCTTCAGGCTGCAACAATTGAAACTGATCCAACCAAGCAGGACCATACGGTTCTCTGGATGCCGCATTTGGGCTATGTCCAATTGTGACATCTAATCTCCTACGGATCTGGGCAACTGTGTCCTCAAATTGCTTTGCAAATTTGTCACAGCAGATATTACATGGCCCTGGCTCGAGCTTCTTTGAGCTTGATTTTATGAGGCCATTTAGTACCCTGCAAAATGTGTCTAAAAGAAAGAGCTGCTCTCAGTGTCATTTTATCTCATATAAGAAAAGAGTGACTGTTCACTGGTGCTTTTAAAGATTTTATGTCTGCCTTTACAGACTCAAATGTGCCCAATTGGCATCTCATTAAGCGTATCTGATCATGAATACCATAGAAAAAGGAAATGTAATAAACACTGACTGTTCTCTGTGTTAAAAGATGACTTCATGGCTCCTTGGTCCAAAAGATAAGTAGCAACCAGCTAAGAAACAGTTAGTCCTATTTTAAAATGCATGTGGGCAACACATGTTTAAACTCAAGTAACAAAGTATTTAAGATCTGATCAGAAAAGATGGTTATCACCCTGTCTTACAAGTATGATCAGTTTAACAAAACAAAACCATAAGCTAACTATACTCCTAACTGTGAAAAATCTTCAACAGGATCAGCCTGTTCAAAACTCAAGGCAAACATCTTAAGATTGTCACAAATATCACAAATACTAGTTCCTAATCCTCCTAGTGGTTTGGTCAGTGGTTAGAGAGCCAGACTCTTATCTGGGAATACCAGGTTTGATTTCACCCTCCCCCATGAAGCCAGCCGGATGGCCTTGGGCTAGTCACAGCTCTCTTCTGAGTTCACACAGTCCCACCTGTATCACAGGGTGTCATAGGGAGAAGAATAGAAAGCTTTGTCAGCTGCTTTGAGTCCCCTTAAATGGGTGAGAAAAGCGGGGTAGAAAAGCCAACTCTTCTTCTCCTCGTAAAGTAGGAGAAATATCTGTAGAGCTCGCAAGACCCCAGATGAAAGTTAGTCATAGGGGTCTTTGGAGTGAAAAGAAAGATTTTAAAGTAAAATAAATATCAATATAGAATCACTACAGTTTGCTGAATAGGTACAGTTACAGCTTGATATCACTTTTCTTAATTTGGTGTCACTGGATTAAGGAACAGTCTAATTTCAAAGCTCAATTATGCTGAGTAGACAAAATAATCATTCCCTATAATATTTTTAACCCAATAGTAGATCTAATAAAACAACAACAACAACAAATTTCAATTTTGGAAAAAAGTGTTTTTGCTAATGCATCTGTAACTGAAATTAATAAATTCTTAAAACTTCATCACCATTACAATAAACATAATTAAATTATCTATGAATACTGTACATCACGAATGGATGACATTAGAGCATAGATGTCAAACTCAGGCCCGTGGGCCAAATCTGGCCCACAGTGTAATTATATTTGGCCTGCAAAAAAATACCAAATGTCTACCAGAGCTGGCCCATTGGTAGACAGCACATGCACTACTGATACTACAAATCCCAGAATGCTCTGCTGGAACATTGGTGGATCAGTCAGGACCCACAAGCACCTCCTCCTCTGTTGGCATTCATTAGTGACCTCATGCTACCCCTGATTAGTCACATCAGGCCACCCCTCCCAAAAATGGACAAATGAAAGGTGGAAAACAAGCTTTCTAGAAAAGTGAATGTCACAAAAGTGTCTTTTATTTGACATTTAATTTCACATGTGTTTATAGTATTAAGCTTTGCTTTCTTCCAGATTCAATGTTCCAAGCAAAACTTGTTTGCTTCCATATGAAAAGGTTCATCACTACATCTGATTAGAAAAAAAACTTCCTCAATTGTAGACATTTTTTCAATAAATATCAGTGTTTGCTTGCAACCTTGTCCAAGCTTTTAATTTTGACCAACAGTGTATTTGAATTTGACACACCTGCTTTAGAGGTATAGTCCTGTTATCTGTTCTTAGTTCCTCAAATTATTCTTCACTATTTATATGAGCATTTAGTACCAGAAAAAGTGATAACAGGAACAGATAGTTTTAAGGAAGGATTAAACAAATTCATGGATGATAGGTATAACAATGGTTGCTAGGATGGATGCCTAGGTATTGCCTCCAGGTTGGAAAGACAGGCAGGATGCTCCTAGAGGCCATTTGTAGGGATCTGAGAGCAGTCAAAAAATTTGCTTTTGTCCTCTGCTTGAGAATGGCCGCATCCCCATTACAAGCTTGATACGGTTTCAATCCTTGCAGACCCCACGTCAGTTTGGCTTAACAGGCTTTCCGCATGTTAAATCGCCCCAAAGCATTGTAAATGTTAACCCTCATTTCAACAGGTCTCAATCCGGTGTGTGCACTTGATACATGTTACATTTTTTACTGTGGGGACCGTACCGTTTTAAGGGATGAGAATCCATGTTTAGGGTTCCCTCCCCCAATAGCTTGCTTCCAAAGATAGTGATTTCAGTGTAAAAATCCACCCTTTACAGCAGCTGCTACACTGTAGCAATCCACGCACTTCACACCTGCTAACAATGTTGCATTTTGCTCTTTGGAGTTCTGACCTTTAGAAAGGGAAAGAAAAGCAGCTGCAGGTTCTGGGAGATGTGTAAAGCAAGGGGGCTTGAGTTGCTGCTGCTGCTGTGTGCCCTGTGCAATGGGGAGAGGAGGGGAAAGAATCACTGGCTGCCTGGTGCCGTTTTTCCTCCATCCAGGTAAGCGGCAGCCACCCAGCTAGGCTCCGTGAAGTGGTCCCTTATAGGTGGTGCGTTCATGGCAGGAGGAAGAGGGCAGGGCAGTCCCGAAAAGCGGCTTTTAAAAAGTAGCCACTTGAGTCCCCTCTTGAGTCACGTATGCCACATACAATGCTCAGAATCTGGATCGAACACAGTTGAGTTGAAAGTAATGGAATCAGGCAAATTCGCATTTGCATCCAGTTCTATTATTTTGATTTAGGGGAACTGGATTAAGCTTATAATGGGGATGTGGCTAATTAGTGCAAAACAAGATGTTGGAGTAGATGAGTTGTGGCCTGATCCAGCAGGGCTTCTCCTATGTTCCTGTGTTTAGAAGACGCATATATAGCAGCTCTGTAGAAATTCTTCATTGGACTTGCTTTTTAGAAACGAATGTTCTTGGACAGTAATACATCCACTTGTGTTATAAATGTAAATGATTATGACAGTAATATATTCACTTCTGAAAATGTCTTCACGATTAACATTAATTTCATTTGGGCCCTCACAATCAAAATATATTTGTATTTTCACACTTAGCCTAACTTGTTTCCTTTAGAAAGTCAGTTTCATCAGCTGTTTAATTAGTATTGCTAAATTTGTTTCTTCAACAATCATCAACAAGAATAGTAGTTCCTCAAAATGTTTAAACACTCTGTTCAACTACATTTTTGCTATACTTTGTGTTTATTTTTGTTAAAATCTAATATCACATTGCTAAAAAAAGTACAAGATCATGTGACAAAATCCCTTTGTCTATATTACTCTGCATTCACTACAAAATGTAGGGTTGCTGATTATTTCTGAAACTTCAAGAATTCTGAAATCAAGCATATCATCAGCTGTTCTTTCCGCTTGGCATTCTCGTGTAGTTTGGGCCAAATGTTTGATGGTAATACATACAATTTCTGTTAATATATCTCATTTACAGAATGAATCAGAAAATACACTCTTTGTAAAGCCTTTGTACAAGTTTTTGCTGCTTCACCAAGTAATAAATTTTAACTTTGACATTCAGAAGATGTAAAAAAGGTCAAGTATGTATTATGTTGTTCTTTTTCTTCCTCTGTGCTAGCCTCATTATTGTGTCCTTAAAGAATCTGTGGAAATTTTTGATATCCAAGTTTGCCTGCTATGTAAGAGGCAAGAAAGCTAGGAATTGGACCAGCTGAGAAGGCTTGTGTAATCGGGTAGATATCCTGAAAGGGCACACCAGAGAGTGAGATAAACAAGCTTTGTTTGAATATGATGTAAAACTGAATGGAGAAATTATTATTTTGAATGCCAGTTCAAGCATGAATTTACTATGTGAGATTCAGTAAATTATTCTGTCACATATTGCTGATAAAAATAAAAAGGTCTGGCTGGTTCAGACCAGTTACTTCTATGAAGCTACCTTAGTTTGTTTTTGCAGACACAATGTCCTTGAGAACATTCCTCACACTATGGTCAAGTCAAAGTGGCTAGGAAGCACTTAACAGTAAACCATCTTCCTGCATGGATATTTTGTTCCAAGTAAATGTATTTTCTGTTTGACATGTGTTCTTTGGTTTTGTTGCATACTCCAGTAATCATCCTGTGGGATGTATCAGCAGTAGTTACCTGTTCTGCTGAGCAGCTGTAGGAATCACCTAGGATAACGTGGCCTGAAGTAGTCCACGTAATTCAGAGTACAGATCTGAAAATATCTATGTGCCTTGTGTATTGCTGATGCCATGTGTGAGTTAGAATATGTTCCCTGTGAACTGCAGCCTATTATGTCAAGTAATAGAAAGGTGCTTTATTGAGAGGAACTTGAGAGGTGTTTTAAGAGCATAAGAGCATAAGAAAATTGCAGCTGGATCAGGCTACAACCCATCTAATCCAGCATCTTTTCTAACAGAGTGCCCCACATATTCCTTCTGGGCGTTCTTAAATAGAAGACAAAGGCATTACCTGCTCTCAGCTTCCTGCAAATGGCCTTTAGAGGCATCTTGCCTGTCTCTCGAACCCAGAGATGGTAACTAGACATCCATTCTAGTAGCTATCTATCCACCTATCTTTTATGAATCTATCTAATTTTTGCTTCTTGCCAGCAAGCCAAGTGCGGTGTCAGTGCAGAAAGCAACAATGAGATAAGAATAAATAAACAGCATCAGAGAGCTCCGAATTCAATAGCCAGCAGCATAGAACTCCAGGTTCAATAGCCAAGGAGCCTGGATTATTTTTTCATCAGCCTGGACAAAGGTCACTCTTTGGATCCTGAGCATCATATAAATCCATTTAAAGAATAACAGTATTTCATTGTGTGGAACTACAGGTATCACATTGGCATGCCATCTGCCTCCCCCACTGCGGTGCAAGCTTTATGCCACAGTGCCCTCTCACTCCCTGAAAGCAGTTGCGATAGTCAGCTCCCAAACACCCTAGGGGAGGTGTACCATATGGATGGTAGTGCCTTCAGTCCCATTACTGTTTGTGAGCCTTACTAGATAGTTCCTGCTTCTGGTAGAGTCATAAAGGCCCTCTTTTATGAGTGCTTTTGCAGTAGCATTTTCTCTTTCTCCACTTGTTTGGCCTCATCAGTTCCACCATTTAAAGGCAGATGAAAGAGACAAGTTGTTTCCTTATTGTGACAAGAGACTTTCACTCTTCAGCTAGGATTGTGCTACGGGGAACTCTAGTGAAGCTGTACTGACAAAGCTGGAAACTCCAGGCAATGAGTTCTTCACAAAGCAGTTGACAGAAAACAAAGCACGTGGCACCAGCGTTCCTGTGTGCTGTACTGAGGGTCGGCCTGCCTTGCTGCCTCAACAGACTGCCATTCAGGAGCCTAATACACTGAAACAGAAAGCAGAGGAATGGTGCTTGCAGCCATGCAATACCTCTGGGCTGTTTGTCGGAACTCATAAGGTGTTCCTAGGTTTGCAAGTGTTAGACAGCCCTGCCTGGCTTCTCTAGGGTCAGGGATTTAGTGGGCTCAGAGGAATGGAAGGAACCAAAGTGGAGGAAGAGTGCATACAGACAGGGGAAGGTAGTAGTAGCTGCAGCTGGGATCATTTTAAATTAAGGTTTATCTGATTTTGTCACTTGCACTTCACGATCTAGCATACATTACCAAAATCTCGGTGGCTTTGTCTCACCCAGCCCTGTACTCAAGGATATTCCATGCTGCACTGTTCCAGACTGGTGAGCTGGAATTTGAAGGGGGTGAAGAAGCCACTTCATTCTGTCCCTGGGTTTGAGCGGCTGTTTTTGTTGTTGGGTCAGAGAGCTGGGTCAGAGATCCTGCTGGTATCCTGCTCACTCAGTCTTCCTGTCTGAGTGATGCTCTCCATGGCAACCATGGAGCTGACTCAATATGTTGCTGGTCCAACACATGCAGTTGGACATACCCTCAGTCTGGTCTATGCCACAGGGTGGATCGGCAAGAATCCATTGATAGGAGGACTGGTAATAAGCCTGTTGCCATGGATGGATCATTTGCAGGTAAGATTTGGGCTTGCAGTGGCAGCTCTCCTGTACAAGGGTGCAGTGGCACTGAGGCCCATTGTACAGGGGTGGGGGGGCCATTGAGATGCTCTGTCCTTGGAGACTTATGGAATCTGAGTGATTTATGAATGCTCTGGGGGATTTTCCAGGTGCCATGGATGTTTTTCCTGCCAAGGCTCTGGTTTCACTGTAGAATCACAAGGTGACCAGGGCCATCTACTCAGTCACATTCACTTTCCTGCAACTCAGCAATGCAGTCCATAAAGCGCCTTGGTATTCTATGGAACTGCAAGTTGATGGCTAGAGTGCAGATGGCATAAATCTTGGGGTGAGTCAACAGAACATGGATGAGAACATATCATGCCTACCACTTGATGTTAGTGAGGGGGAAAAGGAGTTATTTCTCCGCTATCATTGGATCCTCAAGAAGTTGTCCAGCAGAGCTTTTCTGAGTAGCAAATGGCCTTTTAAGATGTAGGCTAAGGAAACGAGGACAGTTATCATCTAACATCTGCTCTGACAAATTTGCAGGGCACTTTGAGAGCAACAACTTTCAGATCCATAGGGGATTGGATGCCACAGTTGAACACAGTCTAAGAAGCATCTGGTCCAGTTATCTTGGCTCATTTACAATTATTGTGGCCTGAAGAGGTGAGCAAACTGTTTGCTAGAGTTTGGCTGACCTCATGCTCTCTGGGTCCTTGCCCATCTTGGTTGATAAAAGCTAGTTTGCAGGGTATGACCGGGTGGGTGCACTGAATGTTTCTGATAGTGTTATCTCATTAAAGACAGGAAACAGACCCATATCAGACAGAATTAATTATGCAGCTAGATCATATTTATTTAAAGCAAGGCTATTATAACTCCACCTGGTTCCAACCAGTATGGCTAATGGTCAGAGATAATGGAAGTTATAGCCTAGTAACACAAATTTGCCATTTCTAATCTACAGATCATCTGTATACTTTTATGCAGATCGCAAGATGTATGTTTCAGCATTCATGTATGGCCTCTGTCCACCTTGAAAGTCCATTTAATTATGACCCCCTGTTTATTATTTGTGCAACAGCAGAGAAGTGAATTCATAATCTGCCAACCTAAGAGTTCACAAATTCCTCCTGTTTTATTTTCTGTTTGTAATGCTAAAGGAATAAATTGTGAAGAGAGAGAGAAGGAATAACAGCCCACTAATTTAATTAAAGTAAAAGAAAGAAAAGAGAGAGATAAAATGTTTTCTCTCCCACACTGGGGTTAAATAAATAATTTAAATGCTGCAAAAACAATTGGATACATAAAAATTATAGTCCTCTCCCCCTTTCTTTCTTTCTTTCTTTCTTTCTTTCTTTCTTTCTTTCTTTCTTTCTTTCTTTCTTTCTTTCTTTCTTTCTTTCTTTCTTTCTTTCTTTCTTTCTTTCTTTCTCTTAATTTGATGAAGACATCAATGTCATTCAAGAGTTATCATGGTGCTATTATTAAATGATGGTCAGGAAGTTATAAAGTGCAGTTGTGTGTTATTGGTTAGAATAAAAGATTAGGGGTTTGTTCAAACTGTCCTAAATTTGCAGAAGGTTCACGCAAAGAAGGCTGTAGCACATTGTGTGTGATATTGGTAAACATTCCAGAGCAATCTTTCTCTCACAAAAAGCAGGCAGTTATTGTAAATGCCACATAACTGTTCGTGGGAAATGAATGAAGGAATGTATATGGGCACACACAGTTCATAAAGTCTACTCGTGAAAAATGCAGACCATGTGGGCATCAGTGGAGGAAACATGAGATACAAATAAATGAGATTGTTATAATATATGGCAGCTTCCTATGTTCCTATTATCACTGGATCTTGGAACAAAGTCTGGAAAACTTTAGGAAATGTTCTTGTATCCAGCATTTCATTGCACTGTGTATGTATCCTATTGTCTCCTTTAATTCCACTCTAAATTGCCCCAGAATCTCCCTAGATTTCCTCTGCATAGCTGAGGCATTACTTCCTCTTTGCTCTGTGACCCGTTCACCAAAGCATAGTGGAGCATTGTGAGAGATTTATGCAAATCAGGCTGTAATTTATTCTCATGTGGTCTGAACTAGAAATGCCTCATCTACTAAGGTTGATTTTAAAAGTGCAGCTTTAGTCTTGCAAAGTAACCTGGCCCAGTCACATAGAAATATTGAAGTTATTCTAATTTCCTCTTGATTCGGTGGCTCTTGATTACCTCTTTCCATTCTGATAGCCTAATGGATCCTTACAGGGGAGGGATAACAGATTTTCAGTTGAGATGGAATGCTATATCATTATTGCTACATGCTTTTTTTTTAAAAGAATCTTCCTGTCTTTTGGCATCACTTATTCAGGATGTTCACGTATGAAATTAATTGTGTCATCTTTATTTATTTGTTGTTTTTTCAGGGGGGTTGATAAGTCTGCTCCTCCTCTCTAACCATCTTTGCAAGCTGCTGGCTTCATGAGATATACCTTTTTACTCATATTAAGAACACACAGAAAAAACTTGGGTAGCAATTAGCAGCAGAGATATGAGAGTATGTGGGGGGGAAAAAGAATTGATCATATAGTTTCCCACTTACATTGCTTTACATACTGACCTCCTTTGTAGCTGCCAATTCAAGGACCAAAATGGCTGTTTCTCATTTAGTTTTCTCATTTAGCTTTGTACTTGGCACCTGTACAAACAATTTATGATACAAGCAGACATGCTTAAGGAGGCATTCTCTAAGTGAATTTTAGTCTGAAATGATATTTTTTCCTACATTTGCCTTAGCCTATCTTGAAGTCCGAGAAAGGTTGCCTCTTCAGCATTTGGGATTTCGCAGGTGTGGGTGCATGTCTTTCTATAAGTCAGTTTGGGCAGGAAACTTCGTAAACACGTTCTTGCAAAGTGGCCAATCAGTGGCAAGCATAGTTAGGGAAGGTTTTGCCTGCTCAGAGTCTAGAAAGTTTGGCCAAATAAGATAGGTTCTAAAATGGATGTTCAAGTAACTATTTGGAAGACTTTTCAATCCTGTATGAATGTACAGTTTATCATGTACAATTTATAAAGAGGCATAATTTTCCCTAATCCATACTCATGAAAGTTCAGATGGAGACTGCATGCATATAGACCATTGTCTTAGCACTGTTGTCCTGCCATGAAAGATCAGGGCTAAATTAAAGATATAAAGAAAGGTAGGTCCATGCACAAAGTTCCAAAAATAAAAACTGAAGCTTCTTCAAACACAAATTAAATAGCACCAACACAGGAAGGATCTCCACAGAGCCTTCATAACGCCATGAAGGTGCCATGAAGGTGCACAGTCCACATGTGTCTGCTTCAGTGTGCTAGATGGTTCTGACATCTGCACCAACCTACCATGCTGCTAGAAGTGCCACTTAATGTGACTGATTGGGAAAACTGGAGAAAGACCTTGGAGAGAACTCTGAAGAGTTGCTGCTTGAATGCAAGTTCCATTTTACACTGATCTACTTATTGTAATGAATGGGAATCTATTCAAAACCAGATGTTTCTCAAAATCTTGCTCATTCTTGCTATATGAGTTCCCAGTGTGGTGTGGTGTGTGGTTGTTTTGCATATATTTGCATGGACAACCACCCCACATTCATGAGGACAGGTATATCAATGGCTACTAGAATGAATGCTTCGGTACCCCCCACAGGACGGAGAGACAGACAGGGTGCCTCTGAGGGCTATTTTCAGGGACTTAAATATAGGTGAAAGTTTTGCCGTTGTCTTCTGAGAATGCTCTGAAGCAATTAGTGGGCCACTGTGTGAATCAGGCAGGATGCTGGACTAAATGGGCTGTGGCCTGATCCAGCAGGACCTTTCTTATGTACTTATGTAACCCTCTCTCCTAATGGCCTAAAGGAGCATTTATTGGTATCATGTGGCGTGTTCAAGGTGAAATTTGCAATCCACAGTCTCAGCTTGTCTATGTGATATTGTCTCCAATGAAGCAAACCCTTTGAGGCATTTCTGTGTGAGGCCTAATAAGTGGGTTTATCTGGAAGGAACCACTGAAGTAAGTATTAAAAGCCAACATAAGAAAAGACAGGAACCATCTGGTTTATTTTCCCCTTGTGCCTTATTTCATGAATGGCTGCATCTCTTGCTTTCTCTTTCTGCTTTCTGGCTGTCTTTGAGTGAAGAAGAAAAACCACTGTAGACTCTTAGAGGGATTTGGTAATGTTTAGTTTGTTTTCAAATATGCAAGGAAAGCCTGAATGGAGCCAAGCAGCATATGGATCCCAACCAAGAAACAGATAGTTGCAATTTACAACATCTCCAGAGGACCCACTTTACACTCCAGGGACTTCCCTCTTTGTTTATGTCTTCTGTGCCACAGCAATAATTAGTTTTGTTAAGGAACATATTCTTTGCTTATCAAAGTTGATTTCCCCTTTTTTTAAAAATCAAAGATTCCCACAAACCAGACCAGAGCAAACCAAACCAAAGTCTTAAGAACTTCTATATAGAATGCTATGTTAGCTTCCTTTTAATACTGGATCAGTTTTTAACAGGGCTTTTGTTACCAGTTTTTTTGTACTCTGCTGTGAGAACCTAGGGTATAGAGCTGGATAGAAATACAAACAAGTGTTCAGCTGTCACTAAGATTCATGAAATTTGTGGTCTCAAAAAGGAATTTCTGAGGCTACATTCACATGGTGATGGAAAGGAAACATCTCTTGTTGTCCAGTTATCCCTTTCTATGAATCTTTAAACTGTGTCTCCTGAATAGAGCTCCATTACTGTATACTACCTTTCCATTCCACAGGCCACCTTCTTCTCTGTCCCTTTTTTTCTCTGTCTCTTTGGGTTGAATACTGATTGTTTGGCCACCTGCAGAGACCCACCCAACTGGAGGGTCAATCAAGCCTAGCTTTTTATTTAACTATTGATATCCTGATGGTTTCCTGCTACTCGCCTAGTTGGGCAAAAAGAGGTGTCTGACTATGACATCGGATGTCCCCCATTCCACCCCAAAGTGAAGAACCTTGTGTGGGTGGGAATGTCTTCTGGTCATGCCAGTGATACCCTTTTCCCAACATGTAGATGCAGTCTAACAGGCACTTGCACCATGCTTACTTATTGTTCATTTAACTTATTCTTCACCAACGTGGTTGCATTAAGTTTTACTTCAACCACACCTTGTGTTTATACTTTCGTATGTAACTACATCTGTTCTTTGTTTAAGTAACTTCACAAAATGCCTATTTTGTTTATTCTGTGCTTCCCACCTGTTGTGAAATTTTATGAGACCTGTCACTAATTTTGCTTGATGCAGGAGAAGAGATTCTTCACCAGTTGTTAAGCTCTGGAGTCTTGAGATGTTCCTTTTAAAAAGAGATGACATGTTTGGTGTCTCCATCCACTGTCTCACAGAGATACAGTTACCAAAGATTCTTGGAGTGGGAATGTGCTATTCTGAGGAGCAGGGTTGAATTACTCATTTTACTTAGCCTGCAGCTTCAGCATTTCAAAGACATTTTGACTCTGGATAATAGGAAATGTCGCTAGTCATGTCAGTCCATTGCACAACCAGCACAAATGGAAAATGGTCCAAGCAACCATTTCATAGTTATTTGTCTTTGGTCAATATTATTCACTATTTTGTTAATGAGTTTTAATTAGTTTTGAGTTTGTGGCCCTTTCACTAAATGCAAGGCAAAATGTCAACAAAACCAATGTAATTTATGAGTCTGGGCCTGGAATATTCCAGTTTTCTGGCATTTCTTCCCAAGTTGTGTCTTTCTTTATAGATCTGTGATGAGGAGATATTTTGGATATCGTTTACAATTCTAGCTACAGAAATAATTTTGTGGAAATGGAAGAATGGAGGTGGGAGAGAAAAGAGAAACCAAAATTATCAGGGGCCTGGAGCCTTCTTGATGAGATCAGGCTGTTCAGACTTGAAAGACTACAATTAAGAGGGAACCTGATTAAGTTTATAAAATTGTGCTTGATGTGGAAAAGGTGCATAAAGAAAAAAAGACTTTATTTGTGGCACAACACTAGAACCAGGGTCATTCTATGCACATGTTCTGTTCATGGGCTTTGATATTTATTTATTTATTTATATTTATATCTGGCCCCATACCCAAGGGTCTCTGGGCGGCTCACAACGTTTAAAAATGAACATATCAAAACTGTATCAATCCTAAAAACTACAAAATTTAAAAAGCCAGCATTAAAAAATACAAAAACAGTTTTAAAACAGCAGTGTTTGCAATGGGGGAAGCGCAGGGAACATTTAACTGAAGGCCTGAGAGAAGAGGTACGTCTTCACCGCCTTCCTGAACATAAACAGAGAAGGGGCACCTCCAGGGGGAGACCATTCCACAGCCTAGGGGCCACTAACAAGAAGGCCCTCTCCCGGGTGCCCACCTGCCTAGCTGTTGAAGGTGGTGGGATAACCAGGAAGGCCTCCCCTCCAGATCTTAAGACACGGTCAGGTCGATATGGGTGAAGGCGCTCCTTTAGATATCTGGGGCCCAAGTCATTTAGGGCCTTGTAAGAGTTAGCACCTTGAATTGGGCTCGGTAGTGATATGCAACTAATTGCCACCATGAGAGCAGGCTGCTGGACAAAATTGATCCCAAGTCCTGTTGAACATACAGTTCTTACGTTGGGTTCCTGGTTTTGCAGCGTGTATTCCATTGGTAGAAATAACCTTGCAGATTGGCCTACAAAACCCCTCTTTCTCATTCTCTCTGTTTTTGTGTGCACATGTATGTGAAATAGGGTATGCAGGAGTTTCAGACCCTCTTCCAAATCCTAACAGTCAACAGTGCCATTATCATTAAGGTAGCCCACCATAAGTTCAAGTGAAGATGCAGCTTAGAGGGGGAAAGTGCCAGGAGGCACTTTCGTGCTGGAGTTAGGCAGAACAAAATACAGACACCACAATAATAGTTTGAACAAACTGAGGAACCAAAACAACGATTTGGAAGAAGGAGTTTGGATGAACCAGTTTGGATCATCAGGTTGATTTATACAATGATTACTGTGGTACCTACATCTAGCTCTTCCTTTTACTTCTCTCCCCCCCCCCCCAAGTCTCTCTCTCTTAGCTTTTAACAAGCTGCTGTAACATTGATATCTAAGGGTTCCTACAGATGTAAAACCTACCATGTTCCCAAGATTATATTGGGACTGCCACACATATGTGGGAATCCCAGTGTAGCACCCGATTAGCAGAGCAAAACCCCTTTACATAGGTATTATGGAAAACCCAGTAACAACATGAGGTTTTCTATAATAGTGATTGCTTTCATCTGTCTGGGGATCATTCCTCTTGCAAAGGTACCCAGGGATGTTTTTCCACTGTCACTAGAGGTACCCCAGATGCAGGAAGTGCACAAAAAAATAGCAAAGGGAAGTGGGCAGGTGCTTCCTGTGTATGGATGTTTTGCAAGAGGAGCAATCCTGTGAAGAAGCGCCAAACAGAGCTAAGAGCTCTGTATTTTGCCAGGATTACCTCTTGCCACCTGGTAGGAGCAGAGGGAAGGAATTCTGGGAACTAAACAACAATTTTGTCTCATTGTTTGGAGATACCCTCATTGATAGCTGAGATTTGGGGAAGAGATTTGAAGCCTCTAACTACAATTATGTGTGAGCATATGCTGTGTTAAATAAGAGGAGACTAATGATAAAATACCAAATCAAGAGGAATTAAGAGGTGACTGAGTTTTAAACCTGTTTCAAAACAGTGAGGAAGGAAGATATACTTTGTATAAAATGGCCTTGATAGAAACGGGCCAGCACAGAGAAGAAACCATCTGTTATACCTGCCACCTTGATAGAATATTAAGGGTATCTTTGTGGTTGCAAGCACATGATTCAAAGTCACTGAGTCTAGTCTATCCTTCATTCACCCTTTCCTTTCTTCCACTCTATTCTGTTTTACCTGCTCCACAGATCCGAAGAATGCATCCATTCAGTCCATTTTGAAATTCATATTTTATTAGCTTATTATTTTAAGTGCCTAAGTAATATTTGAAGATCTGCTAATGTAACATTACACAAATTGCTTAAATAACATTGCAAGTAGACTTTGTAAAGTTTCATTAATTGCATTAGTAAATGCAGTAATAGTTGCTTGAGTACCATTTCAAACAATGCTATTTGTGCAAATAATGCTACAGAATTGCACAAATATTTTAAATGATGACAGAAAAAAAATCTGAAAAAATCCCTGTCTGATTGAAGAAGTCACTCACTTGTGTAAGTGTCTTTGAGTTCACTTTATGCTGTGTTTTGTTCAAGGTTCTTCAAAAGAAAAGTTCAGGCTCATAAGGCTTGTTCTGGAGAATAGAATTTTGGTGTTGCCATATCTTTTGCATCTAGTAGTTTAAATTGAAACTTTCTTCCTAGGACGGGGACTTGATTGACTGCTTAGGGGCAGGTGCCGCTAGAAGGTACTTGCCCGTCTATGGAGAACTAAGGTTTCTGACAGCTATCTGATGTTTTTACGATATCAGTTTCAGCATGCTATCCCTTGCAGCTCATCCTCACCATGCTTCCTAAACACTGTTTAAGGACCTGAGCAGCTGCTCCTGGATCTGATTTTACTGAAGTTGCAGGAAGAGCTCATTGATGTTAGTGCATTTTTTGCAGTCCGCTGTTAAATAATTACACACCCAGATGATATTCTGTGGTGAGTAGCCAGAAAATTGTCTAGACTACCAGGGAAGAATGGGCATATCAACTCATCAGGAAGCAACTGCAAGTCACACCAAGGAGCAAAGAAGACTAGCTGGTATAAAACTGACCACCAAACTAAGAATGATCATTTGCATTAATGATGCTACTTAATCTGATGGTGAGAGGTTTGCAGAATGGAAAATAATCTCAGTGAAGTACACATATTTGTTACTCTCACAGAATATTTCATTTCGTTTCATTTCCTTCCCTCATAATTTTTCAAAGATGCTTTCTGCACTGGGCCTTTTTCTGGGTGATGGAACTGGGCCTTCCATCCACATCCTGGTGCAAACCTGATCAGGCCCTACCTGGAACCTGTCGTCATCTGTACCAGCATGTGAATGATAGTTCCCTGTTCCAGGATATAATCTGGAGTAGCAGAAAGCCAAAGTTGATGGATTTTACAAATCCATAGCATCGTGCTTGTGCTCTGGTCTATTTACCTGTTTTTGTTTTGTTTTTTGGTCTTATAGAAATCCCCTGCAAATTTAAAATAAGATTGTTATGTAGACTTATAATGCCCAAAGCCAGTAATTTTCTTTTCTTGTCTCTGTGTGGGTTTTATACAAGATAAGATGACAGGTAGAAGTAATCACAGCCACTTAGCAACTAGAATTTTTTTTTGAAAAAACTATTTAAAAAAGACTTCTGTTTTGGATATGTTTTCCATCCATCAGCAAACGAGAACGTTTAGGGTTGTAAGGCAAATGTTATTTTTGCCTTTCATCCTGTAATGAGGCACAACATTAGCCTTATTTTTCAAACATGTCACAGAGCTGCTAGTTTAGCTAAAGGCTGTAGACCAAAGTAGAGTATGCCACATTTCAGTGGTGAACGGTAAAAGCTGCTTTGAGAGCCGTGAGTGTGATCAAATAATGGGCAGTACAGCGAGGGGACTTAATTTTCCCCTTGCCTGCTCTTCCCATATTCAGCATTCCCCCTATTCTTCTCTGTACAGTTGTAAATGTGTTTGAAGTGTGACCTGCATGAATTTTGGACAAGAAATAATTTCTTGGGAGGCAAATTCATTTTGTTAAGAAGTCCTTGTGAAATTATGCTAGGGATCCAGAAAAGTAACATTAGAATGAAAATGAACGAAATAGCAACAATATGGCTCTCACCCATTTTATGTATTAGTATGAAGTTTCCTGAGCTTCTTGGCACTTTTACTTGACTGCTTCTCAATTGTACAGATAGTCCGTTCCTTCACAGGTGTGTCCTGGTGGAGATTTACTTGTAAATTTGATTTACAAAGAGTCTTGTGTCACCTTTGAGACTGAAGCTGCATCAACAGCGCTGTCCCTGCTTCCTCAGGGTGGGAAGTACACAAGCTACTGTGGAAACAACTGAGCATTGTTCAAGGTCCCATAGTGAGAAGCTGAACACTGCTGTAAGCAGAACTAGTAGCAGAAAAATCCAACCTGGAATTGTACCTGAGGACTTGGAACTGCAGCTTAAGTGCATTACAGTTCTGAGTTGTCAGTAAAGATGTGCACAAAACAAATTTGAGTCAAACATTCCCAAAATGTGGCTTGCTGGGCAGTCATGAAATTGAAAAACTGGATTTTTGCATTTGCATTTGAACATTTTGTGAACTTTTCATGACTTTTTCACCCATTAAAAAGCCCCTTTTATCCCCCATACATAGCAAAATATTAATATTTGATTGAAATGTTTGTTATTGCAAGCAAGATTGATTGATTCTGCAGAAGACTAATTCTGCATTGGATTAATAAACTTTGATTTATCTATATACTGCACAACAAGAATTCTTCATCCTGTACTAAGGTAAAATGCACAGTACTGGTTGTATAATGCAATATGACTACTGAAGTTCAATTGTCCTGTGTGATGTGACAATCGGGACTGCGTATTTCATGCACGTTATTAAATGTGTCTGGACATAGCCAACGTAAATGTCTGTGAATTTGAAAAATTCAACCAAATTTGTGATTTTGAATGTCACTTCGCTCAACCCTAGTCCTCAGTAGTGATTTTGGCCAGGATTTCACCTTTGGAGTTGCTCCCTCATTCCTCCGCACACCTGTATGGAAGTGAAGTAGTAACCTAACTGGAAAACATACTTTGAATACTTTGGAACCTGTTACTCATAGGTTGCTTTCAACACTCTTGATACCCCATTCCCTAAAGAGATGTCTTAAAGTGGCTGTGGATACATATTAAGCATATTTTGAAATACAGTATTTGAAACAATGATGGTTTTGCTTTTGTTTTTAACCTACTCAAAGTGTCTCAGAAAGAACATCATCTCTAAGCATAAATAAACTGTATGTCATCTCTAAACATCAAATAAACTTCGTCACCTTCCCACCCACAAGTTTCTAAGAAAACTTAGAATGTATGCATATGGAAGCAAAAAGTAATTACATATTAGTTTGTATTTATTTCATTTTAATTAACAGCTCATAGAGACAGAATTAGAAATACTAATTTTAAGAAGCCATTTTCCTTCACTTTTAAAATATTGTAACCTTTCGGAAAATAGAGAGGAATAAAATACCACTTATCACTGTTTTTAAAGAAATAATAAAAAATTCTAAAGTGAAGAAATATAATTACTGTACTTTTGTTTCATTGTTTTTTGTTACTTCTTACTTAAAAATATAAGTTTCTAAAGCAATCAGTTTATGGAAAATAAAAACATTGTGTGGGTAATGGAAATACATTCACAATAGAAAGACTTGGGTCAGTGCCTGAAACATGGTACTGAAGGCTTCTGAGAAATGTATGCGTGAAGAGTATTCTGGTGGCTAAAGAAGGCTAAGCTGTGGAAATTGCAAGATGTTATTCATCCATTCTCACCATCAGGTATTAAGTCTTGTTGACATTTCTGACGGAAAGGCCTGTCCTTGTCATTTCCTTTTTGATGTTGGAAACCTGCTTTCACTCATCACGTAGTTTGATTGTTTCCCAAAATTGTCATTCTTCATCTTTCCCTGCAAATCATGATAATGCTTCTGAAAATCACTTAGGAAAAGGGGGGGGGGTATTTGTTTTATTTTTCTTGTGTCCGCAGCTGTTTTAATCTAATTTCATTCCAATTCAGAGTGAGAGAACACATCAACACAAAGACCAGTTATTTTTCTTCCACTTTATCTAACCTAAAAATGATTTGTGTGTGTGTGTGTGTGGAATTAGAAAACCCTAAAAGAAAACAGCTTGCTACTTTGCAGATGTTTCACTCTGAAAATGGACTGAAGTTGGATTACTACTCAGATGTGAATGCAGCCTGTGACAGTGGTTGGCTTCACACTGACCAGCCTAGTATGGTATAAGACCCAGCATGGGGGTGGCACAGTGCACTTTGAGTGCTGGAAAAACCCTATACTGGGGCCGCAGCATTTGAAGTGCAAATGGCCAGACCAAGGCAGGTAGGAGTGGCCTGGAAATGTCAGAGTAAAATCTGATGGTGCACACTCGGATATTGTCAGGGTGAACCAGATGCTGCATGCATCTGCACAGACACCCACGCACCATGCCCACTCATTGCGCTACACTCAGAAGAGGGTGCACATGCAGTAAGCTGCTCCTGGTAAGGTTATGGGCTGCTGTTTTAGGATTCCACTGCTGGATCACTCTGTGGGAGCCTGCAGCAACTTCTGGTGAATTGCTGTGGTTTTCTGATGTGGATGGGCATCACCAATGAGTTTTATTAAGGTTTCTATAAATCATTATATTGCTTGTATTCCTTGCTGGAGTCTAACACACTCTCATCTGTGTTGTCCATACTTTTAAATGTTTGATTTGGTCACCAAATATCCTGCAAGGAGATCAAATCAGTCAATAGTAAAGGAAATCAACCCTGAATGTTCATTGAAATGACAAATAATGAAACAGAAACAGGATGAGATGGATATATGGTGTCATGGAAGCAACAATTATGAGCTCAGGCAAATTTCAGGAGACAGTTGTAATAAAAAGACCTGGAGTTCCATGGGAATATAAGCACCTGACTTGAGTGAACAACAACAAACATCATGCCCATGAAGCGAGTTCAGCAATTAGTTTTGAGATACCATCTAGGCCAGAATGCAGTGTCATAACTTACTAGAGTTCTGATTGTGAGGACTCTGAATATTTTAAAGAAAGTTTTCTTTACATGCCCCTTGCCTGTGAATTTAACTCAGCATGGGAAACACTGCTTCCAGTGCCACTATTGTGCCAAACAAGATTAGCTGTTATTCATTAGTGGCATTTAGATTATGTAATTTAAAAAGTATGCAGCTCCATTTGCTCCCACCCATTTAAAAAAATGAAATGTAAGAGTCAGATAAGGTGAAGACCACAGTAGATGCTTAAAGCTTATGCTGTAGTGCATTAATTGAGTTAGATTTGTTTGCATTTATTGGAAGGCTGAACAAACGAAGCATTGCCATTGTCGGAGCCCCAGATTTTGTAGTGTGAGGAATTTGCTCAGTTGGGTGTAGAGAACATAAACCTAGCACAAACGTTAAAGAGGCTGCACCATAAGAAACGATGGGCGCGCTTGCTCCAAAGTTTTTTTTAAGTCAATTATGAGCAAAGACCCATGAGTTGTATAATAATTTCCCATTCTGTTTTGGTCCTTTATGATAAGAAAAGTGGCAGTGGCCCTTTCTGCATTGGGCCTTATTTCAGATTATATTTTGGAATAGGGACCTGCTATCTGGATGCTGGTAGGGTTGGGGCCTGCCTTAGTTTGCACCAGCATGCTGATGACAGGTCCCTATTCCAGGATATAATCTGAAACAAGGCCTCAGTGCAGAAAGGGCTAATAAACTTTCACATGCTAAATGTATATGCAAGCAGTGGGGATCATGCTGGGAACGGGGCAGGACAATATGATACTGCAAGCAGGTCAGTCATTAGTTTTCATGATAACAATGGAGGAAAATGTGTTGGTCTGATGTTGTAGGTGCCTTCCCATCCAATTTACAGTTAATCCTGCCATCTAAAAAGTTTTAAAACTGGGTAAGTTATATAGTCAGAAGTATCCTATCCCACAGACATTGTCAGGAGCTTTTTGAAAAACACTTATATCCTATATATATATATATATACACACACACCATATTTACTTTATAAGCAGTGTACGTAGTTATTGGAATTTGGTTATTTAAGATAAATGCATACTGCATTTGTCTAATAAAATAAAAATACACTATACCTTTTGTGGAAAAGCTTGTCAATAGTGCATTTCACAAGAGAGAAGAAAAAAAGAAAAGAAACAGCTTCTATTCATTTGTATATTTATATTAAATGAGGAAGGTGAACTTCTTTGAGGGCTTTCTTCAACAAGCATGTATGAAAAGTTATATTTGTATCATTTCCTTGCTTACGATGACCTCGGCGTAGTCCAGAAAGGAGATTGGTGAAGGCGGGGGAGTTGGTTCCATATAATGGAGTTCTCTTTGTTCCTGACCTGAGGGCAGATGGGTAGGGAGCTGTTCTGGGAATGGCTCATCATAAGACTGTCATCAGTCTGTTAAAGTCAATACCAATTACAAGGCTATTAATTAAAAAAAGATGTGACTGCTGCATGTAGTGAATATAACCCTTTGTTTTCCATATTGCACATATCCAGGGTGACTAAAGTAGGTCCCAAAGCTTAGACTGTTAAAATGCTTTGAAGAATTCACATCAGTATTATAATTTTTTAACCCTAGTTTATCTGTTTATCCCTTTAGGGTATATATTAATATCCATGCAACATGATGCATTTCTGCACAGATCCTTAATATGAATTAAGAGTCAGTGTAGAAAACTTCTGGGTCTCATAGTTCTTCATACTAATGTGGGTCTAGGAGGTCCTGCACCTCATGGTTCACTCTGTCTGCATTAGACAGGGCATGCTCCAAATTAAAGGAAGCCTTAATCTCAATCACTGGTAGGCCCATTTAATCAGGCCTACCAACAGATCAATGCAGCCATATCCAGAACACAGGAGGTAAGCAGATGGCATGCCCCCTTTATTTGGGACTACCAACGGTGCCTTTTAATGGTGCACCAGAAAGCACCCTCTCCTCTGAGGTCCCTGAGACTAGAAATGAAGCTGGCATGAGCTTTTAGGCCATGCCATGGACTGATCCCATCTTTACCTTTCTGTGATTCAAAATTAAGGAAGGTAAGTGCAGAAAGGACCATGAGTTAGTTATTTAACACTTTTTTTAACCATTCTGTTTAAAAAAGAATCTTTTTTTCATAGTTTTTTGAGGAAGTGGTTATTACAGAAGCCAGAGAGCAAAGTGTTTGTGTAAAATGCATGCATTCCATCTTCAGGTGCAGGGTACAGGGTACTGTTGAGAGTGGACATTTTCCTTCCAGAAATTCTGAGTGTTCACATCACTTTTCTAGCATATATTAATAAATTTCCACAGCTCACCAAATAATAACCCTGAAATGAAACTGCTTCACAAAAAACAAAATGTTGGAAAGAAATCTGAGGGGCTCAGAAAATGAAGAGGGACCTGTAACACCCTATCTCAGGGCTGGGTATGGTACTGACACTGCCTTGGTTTCCCTGGTTGATTATCTTCTCCAGGAGAAAGACAGAGGAAGTGCAATTCAATGATTCTCCTGGATATCTTGGTGGCTTTTGATACCATTAACAATGATATGTTTTTGGAAAAGCTACAGAGTTTGGG
The DNA here is from genome assembly GCA_023333525.1 of Aspidoscelis tigris stejnegeri. Taxonomy (NCBI): domain Eukaryota; kingdom Metazoa; phylum Chordata; class Lepidosauria; order Squamata; family Teiidae; genus Aspidoscelis; species Aspidoscelis tigris. The sequence goes on along the minus strand of JALMGA010000001.1, from coordinate 245,820,037 downwards.
AGCTGGAGATATGTAGCTAGCAAGACTTGCCTAGCTGCTACTTTCAGAGATGACACAATACTCTGATTATAGTTCAGAGGCCATACTTAAGGATGATACCATAATGATTTCACCACACTTTCTGGGCATCAGATTTGATTTATGTACTTATGTCACTGAGAATAAATGAAATAATAACTGCTTGACTGTCTACTTTTTTTTAAAAAAAATAATTTTATAGTGCATAAACAATTCTTTGGATACTGTTAATGTTCGTGAAATTTGTCCTTCTATTCCAGAGTGTAAATAATCATACAGTGTGTTTGAAGCAGAGAACAAACAGCATGAGTATTTTATCATTATCCATATCAAAGCTTTTAAAATGTATAATTGGTGATAGACACTGAGCAGTGAAATTTTGTATCCTGTGGTTTGAGTTTATGGGCCTTTCTGCATTTTGCTATGATCCAGATCAGCTGATCAGATCATGCTGGTGCTGGTCCGGCCAGATCTACACCCCCGTTTCACCTGGAAGCTTATTTATTTATATCATGCCCTTCACCAAAAGGTTTCAGAGGCAGGTCACAATAAGAAAGAAAATATAAAATATTGAAACATATTTAAAAATTTAACCGTTCCTCCCCATTCCACCACCCTTCCTAGCAGAACATCACCCCAATGAAGCTATTTAAACATCAAAAGCCTGGTTGAAAAGATCTGTTTTAACCAGGCAATGAAAAATATACAATGTAAGCATTTGGTGAACCTCACAAGAGAGGCTGTTCCAAAATCTGGGAGCCAACACAGAAAAGGCCCTCTTGTGTAGCCGTTTGCCTTGCACCTCTCAAAGGGAAGGAACTGCCAGGAAAGTCTTCTTGAGATCACAGTGCATAGGAAGGTCTATATGGAAGAAGGCTCTCCTTTAGATACCCAGGGCCTTAGATGTTTGGGTCTTTATATGTCAGCATCTTAAACTGGGCTTTGTTGCGAATAGTACAGGTCCAATCAGCAGTAGAGCTGCAGCTTTCTGTACTAGTTATGACTTCCAAACCATTTTCAGTGAGCCAGTTTGATCTAGTGGTTAGGGAGCCAGACTCTTATCTGGGAATACTGGGTTTGATTCCGCCTTCCCCCATGAAGCCAGCTGGGTGACCTTCGGCTAGTTACAGCTCTCTTCTGAGCTCTCACAGCCCCACCCACCTGACAGGGTGTCTGTTGTGAGGAAAAGAACAGAAAGCTTGTCAGCCGCTTTGAGTCCCCTTAAATGGGTGAGAAAAGCGGGGTAGAAAAGCCAACTTTTCTTCTTCTTCTTCAAGGGTAGCCCCACCTAGAGCACATTACCCAGGGCCTTAGATGTTTGGGTCTTTATATGTCAGCATCTTAAATTGGGCTTTGTTGCAAATAGTGAAGGTCCTTCAGGACTGGCAGAAACCCATCAGCAGTAGACCTGCAGCTTTCTGTACTAGTTATAACTTCTAAGCTGTGTTCCCATTACCACTTAAAACTTTTAAAACAGTTTGGATCCTCGTCGTCCCCATTCGTAATCAGTTTTAGGGGTATTGTGAGGATTATTTGGCTTTAAAACGGAATAAATAAACATCTGATTTTTCAGGTTTTTTTCTGGCTTTGGCTTTTAAAATGCTTCTTTGTTATTGTTGTGGGAATGCTAGAGCAGTATTTGGGCAAATACATCATGAAATGGTTGGGGTTTCACCCTGCAGGTCAGCCTCTTTCAGTTAAAATGTACAGCCACTGTTTCATTGTAGCAATCCACCCACTTCACACCTGATAACAGTGTTGCAGTTTTGCACAATTCTGGCTGTTTAAAAATTCTGACCTTTAAAAAGGGAAAGGGAGGAAACTGCTGCAGGATCTGGGAGATGTGTGTATGTTTAAGTGTGTGTCTGTGTGCAGGTGGCAGTGGCAGCAGAGCTAGCCAGCCAGGGTGCTTTTTTCAGAGGAAACTCCTGCTGGGGATGGTGGCTGTGGAGGTGAGTGGGCGAATGGGGCTTGAGTTGCCGCTGCTGCCGTGTGTCCTGGGTAATGGGTAGAGGAAGGGAAAGAATCACTTTCCCCAATCCGTTTTTGGAAGCGTTTTAAGTGTTTAGAATGGGGACAGAAAATTGGGGTTGAATCTGATTGCCAGATGCTGTTTGCTTCCTTTTAACACGCTTTACATATCGATGTAAATCCTGTTGTAAATAGTGCTTTATTCCTTGAGTAGGAACTCGCCCCCAGACCATTTTCAAAGGTAGCCTCACATAGAGCACATTACAGTAGTCTAATCTGGAGGTTACCAGAGTGTGGATCATGGATTTGAGGCAGTCCCAAATCATGTACTTGATCATTCTAGGGCAAAACAACTCCATAGATAACTGAGTGCCCCTTAACTTTCTGGACTCAGTACTCATTGACACACAGTACCTCTATCTTGTCTGGATTCAGTTTCAGTGTTCTTGTGAGCATCAGAGTCAGCTCTGACAGTGAAGAATTAATGTTCCTGGTCTGAGAACCGTTGGATAACTCATTTTGGTGCACCATTGAACAAGGTGCACCACTGAAATGAGCTCCCCATGGCCCTAGCACACTGGTAGGCCTGTTTTATTAAGCCTACTGGTATTCTGGATTTAATACTGGACCAGGAGGCCATTTTGACTCTCCTGATCTGGATTGTGTTCTGTCTTGGGCAGATAGAGTAATCTAGTGGGGGTGGGACCTCTGTGTTCTGCACCAGCATGGAGATGAAAGAGGCCCAGAAGCGAACCAGGGGTAAGTGCAGAAAGGCTCTATGAGAGTTGATTCACACTACTATGGTCAAAAACACTGCATCTTCACTAACTGACCTATTATTTATGTACTTATATTGGTAATGACACGTCATTACAGGAACTTGTATGAAATGCATACTTGATTCTGCTGCTTAAGTTAGAATATTTTGGAGGAGAGGTTTTGATTTTGCTGTTTTCCTTACTGGGAAGGCAAGATTCATGTTCGTTCTCCTTCTTCTTTATAGCAGGGATCTAGGTAACTTTGTACCCACAAATCAGCTTGACAAAAATAAGAACCATACTGGTGAATTTTTCTTTATTCCTTAAAATTGGCATCTTAAGTTGTGGTTGAAGTACATGCTACTACTTCCATCACTGCTAGGTAATCAGATGTGATTCAGTGTACACCAGAGATGCATTGGGTCATTTTATGGGACTGAGAACACTAATAGAGAAGCAGATAAGTGTAGATTACTTAAATTCTTCTTCTTTTTTAATGGGAGCACCCAAAAAAGTTAGAGACACACCAAGCCATTCTTTCCCGTCAATTATTTTTAGCAGCACAGTAGGCTTTGCTTTGAATGGTAGCATCACAGTGTAAACACATAGTATAATGACATAAGATGGATGCACAAAAACCCTGCTGGAAATGTTTCCCTTCTCTGCATCTGCTGTATGTATGTATGTGTGTGTTTCCATCTATGATTTTTGGTTATAATCCCTTCCAAGGTTACAATGATATCATTTGTCAGGTCAAACCAACAGAGTTCTATCATACTATAAGATTACATAATAGAACACAAATTTTACTACCATTTTTGGATATATTAACATCATGGATTATTTATATGGAGAACTTGGTGGGGTGAGGAAAGCAGTGCTTTATCCGTACACTGGCTCCAAAGCTCCTGCTCCTTACTACTGATTTATACTTTTAATCTAATTAATCATAAACTTTAAAAAGGAAAACAATTTATCTGAACTGTGGCAATCACTGCTCAGAGGAGGCTGAGATTGCAAGACATGGCAGGTGTTAAAGATAATTAAAAGAATGTTAAGACAAAGAGGTAACAAAAGCTTTCCTTAGTTCTGGAATCCTGAGTCATATTATGGTCTGGAGAAAGACACAGAATTACATTATCATAGATTCTTTGACCCTTTCTGTACTGCCCCTTATTGTGGATTATATCCTGGAATAGGGTCCTGCAGTCTGCACGCTAGTGCAGACTACAGCAAACCCCAGACAGAGCTTACCATAATCTGCACCAGTATATGGATCATAGGCCACTATTCTGCCATATAATCTAGAAGAGAACCCAGTGCAGAAAGGGCCATAGATTTGGAAGGAAATTTGAGGCTTCAAGTCTATCCCCTTTCTCAGTGCATGATTCACTAGACTGTCCAAGGCAGATGGTTATCCAGTCTTGGTTTGAGATTATGTGCTGTGTTCCTGATTCTCTAAGGGCTTGTCCCCATGCACTCTGTTTGCTTTGGGTTAGATTTGAGATATTCCCAATACGGAGTCTAGTTTGAATTGACCCATCCCCAATTGATGAAAGTGCAGGCTCTAGTAGAATACACCTGTCCCCATGCAAACCGCGCTAAACCCCTGCATCGGGAAACCGCATCTCTTTCTCTCCACCCCCTCTCTCCTGATAGGAGCGAGGACAGGGAAATCTAGGCATCAAATAGTGATCAAACAGAAATGAGCCTCTTCTCTCTGCGATCTGATCACCAGGCAAACGTAAAAGAACTGACCACCCCAGTAAGATGCAGAGATGAGTGCGGTCATCTGACCCCTGCTGTCCCACAAGCCTCTTCCTGCAACCCTTATTCCACCCCGCTCCCTGATTGCCGGCAAGCAGCTTCTGAAGTTAGAGGCAGTTTAGCAGAGAAGCAGAAAAGCAGAAAAGCACTTCTCTGGTAAACTGCCTCTAAACGTTGTAGAGGCTTTGGTTAACTTATTTCACCCCTGCTCTTGGACAAGCAGCTTCTGAAGTTTGCCAGCTAAAAAGCTAACAAAAGCTGCTACAATGTTTAGAGGCAGTTTACCGCGAAGTGCTTTTCTGCTTCTCTAATAAACTGCCTCTAACTTTAGAAGCTGCTTGCCGGCAACTGGGGAGCGGGGGTGGAATAAGGGTTCCAGGAAAAGGCTCATGGGACAACAAGGGACAGGTGTCCCCCCCTCATCTCTGCATCTTTACCTGTCAAACTGGGGTGATCAGTTCTTTTACGCTGTTTGATCTTTTAAGATGGCCAGCAATTGCGATCCCCAATGCACAGGACAAGAACGGCGAGCACAGGTGAAACCCCACCCGGTAATGATGTGAGGACTAATCTTCTTCCCCAATAACCTGGAAGCGTCCCCATGCCTCCACGATAATCCGTGCTTGCCTCCCAATCTGCAGCGAGAACAGTTTGCAAGGTGTTTTTTTTTTTCTGCAGATTTGGGCAATTTGTTCCGCATGTAGCCCAGATTAGAGCCTTTGCATGGGGACACTATGAGTTAAATTCAGGTTCACTTCGGAATATATAGTGCATGGGGACAAGCCCTAATGCTGTCTCAAGAATGGGAGAGTAAAGAAAACATTGTTTCCAAACCAGGTTCATAATAGATTGGGAAGATTGGAAAAGTTCTGCCAAAAGGAGGGGATAACTTCATGTGTTTATCTACTATATACATCTACCCTTTGATTTTCATGAGGGTTTAGGTTCTTCTAAAATGGCAGCCATTTCAGCACAAAAATTGATAGTGCTGCTGACCAGGCAGTTTGTATTTTTATCCACATCCAACTCAATGAAGGCATTGGCAAGATCACAGCAGTTTAGCAGGTATAAGTCCATGAAACAAAAACAAACAATGGGAATACTGCAAAAAGCGAGTATCTTGCTTTTCTGTGTATTGGGTACAAATGCTTGCTGGATATGTAACATTGCTTTATTTCTGTTTCCCTGACTGTGATAGTAGACACTTGGTATAGTGTAGTGACTAGAATTTAAGATTTGAGCTTGGAAGTCTAAGGATGCTTCTGCACCTGCCACTGAGAAACGGATTTAAGAAAATTTGTTTCCCAGCAATCCATCCTCTCTGAGATCTGTTCGAAATAGGGACGGATCCTTGGAGGCCTCCTGTGTCCGCACATGCACTGGGAGGACGGATTCGGCTGGCCAGATACCCTGGGTGCTGTGCGGAGGCTGCAGCACCCATTCCAAAGGGCATCTAGCCTCCTGTGCCACTGATGCAGCCTCTGGAGCTGTGGGACTGGAGCATGCAGCTGCCAGTCATCACGTGTTTCCAGCGGTGCACAGCACGTGGCGAAGGGCAGAAGGAGGCAAACTGGCCTGCTTCTGTCCTTTTTAAGATGGCGGCTGCAGGCACATCTGGCCCCTCGCCTCTCCATGTGCGGAAGCATCCTGCTTCTGAACAGTTCGAGGCAAGCGGCCGGATGGAAGACCTAATCTTCGAGGTCTTCCCGGAAGCCAGATCTTTCGGTGGCAAGACTCCATTAAGAACGGGTCTCGCATGCCGGAGTGCGGAAGCGGCTGCCGCAAAGAGTCCTGGATCTGGCCTCCTGTGTGGAAGGTAAGTCTTATATGTGTTCTGTATGTGTCCTGTATGTGTTGTTAATATGTTTTAATGGGCCCGCGTGGAAGCACCCTAAGGCCCAAATCTCCATCTGCCATGGAATTCATAGGTTAGCTTCTTTAGTAAAAAGTGGTGAGGAGGGAAAATAAACTATGTTTGCCACTTTGAGCTTTCTGAAAAATTAGGTTGATATAAATGCAAAGCAAACAAGTTGAGTGAGAGTTGGATACTGCAGGTGTCCTCAGAATCCTAATGATCACCCAAGAAATCATACGAACAAGTAACTCTGTAGTAACAGATATAATCTGTAAATGAATTAGGGCCTCATAGCTGCTACCTTCCCAAAAATGAGTGTCCATGGGGTACAGAAGAATTGTACAGCAGGAGGCAAAAATCAATACACTATTGAACTAATTAGATCAATATGTATTTTAATAGTATGCACCACTGATATAATCCACTCTGTATAAATTGCTGTACATTTACCTTAGAAAGCTGAAGGGCTGAGTCATCACCATAGGGAATGTAGCTGGATCACTGGATCTGTGCTTCTGGCAGCAGGAAACCTAATGCATTGATCTGAGCACTCTTTGCTGTCAAGGCAGTTAATGGAATATTTTCTCCATTTTTAAAAGGAACAGATTGCTATTTATATGTGAATTTGTTTCAAAACAAGATTGTCTTTCATAGTAGCAGTTTTGTAAGCTCATTGCTCTAGAATGATGTGCATTTGAAATATTTGGAGCACCAAAAGGGAATGTAGCCTCATTTGAAAACTCAATTCTTGCTATAGTCTACATTTGTAAATACAAGATCGGTGGAGGATCCAGGACCACTTCCATATGATAAGTCTGATATTTCTGAGTATTCCTTTCCTAGAAAATTTAAATTAAGTTGGGCTCTCTTAGGTATTCCCATAAGCAGTTCTGTCCTACCAGTAAGCATTTCTGTCAAGCCTATTCCTGACTTCTGAGAAGCATTGCTCTGATGAAAATAAAGAAAAAAACTTCTTTGTCTACACCTTATGGATGATGTTTCACACCAAACCATTGGACAACTTCTTTGCTAGGGCTTAAATTGTAGAATTAGATCCCTTGTAATCTTGCCGAGGAGTTAATGCGGGTCAAAGTTGACAGTCTTTCTGCATATCCACATAGCTGGACTGGCTTTCTTGTAAAAGCAGTGTCCTAACCTCTCAGTCCCTGCAATCAGTCTAGAAAGGTCCTGTGATGGACAGAAAGGTGCTGTGAAGGACAGTGCTGATGGTAATTCCAGCAGAATCTACACATTCCTTTGATTAGATAATTAATGGAATTTTGATTCCATATCTCAAGTAGAAACTGGCATTAAATGTTTTTATTTAGGACTTGCAGTCAGTTTTCCATCTTGTCCAAGATAGATTAGAGGTTAAGCTTTTGTTCATGGGTGATTAACTCATGATCTTCCAAATCAGAGGTGCTCATGTCAACTATTTGAATTTACAGAGTGATTGGAGTGGTGTTTCAACAGAACTCTTAAGTTAACAAAAATGTCTGGTGAGATATTTGCCTTTGGAGCTAAATCAATTTGAAAGGCAGTGGCAGCCCATAAATCAGGAATGGGCAGGTGTGGGAGGTGAGGTGAAGATTGAAAGACTTGCTATCCCTGAGCAGTATTTCAATGCCCAGTGGACCTAATGGTTCGGCAAGATATCAGCAAATCTTGCAACTGCAGAGCTGTCTTTCTTGCCCCATGATATCAGTGTACAGATGACCAGTTTTGTGATTTTGTCATTCACTAGGGAGCAGCCTCTTCATGATGAAAAACTTCCCCACCTAGGAATTTCTCTAGAGTGAAGTACCGTATTCATTAAAAAACCTAAAGGGATAGACCTGCAAATTCCACTGGAATGCTAATAAAATCTTAGCATAACATGGCTGATTGATATCTTGATCAAAATGGGGGTATGCAGTGTGCCCAAGATTTTACACAATACCAGCAATGCACAGAGAATATGAAGGCATACTTAAGTGCTACAGTTCTATTACTGTGTAAAGTATGAAACAGTTATGTGTAAAGTTACACCTTTTTATATTGCCCTGTGCTTATGAAGACTATGGCAGTGCCCACACATACAATCCAGGGTGTCCTACAGCCAACCCAAGAGTTTATGCCACACCATCCCCCAACTGGCTTCTGGGTTGCTCTCACCTTCCTTAGAGGTGACCTATCTGCTGTGCAGGTTGTTACTCTGAGGTTGCTTGTTGGTTGCTGAGTCACCTGTTCTCTTCCATATGGATAGACTGGTGAAGGGGGGTGGGGATGACTCACCATCCTGGCTCGGACTGGGGCCTTTTTTCAGCAAGCCAACAATGAACAGCATCTGGGACCATTTTCAGTCTAATGCAAAAGCAGCCTGGCTTTTGCAGCCAGCTACAATGTACACAGCATTTTCTGTGCATCCCACCGAAGGGGTGGCACACGGCAGCTTCACATAAGTTGGTGGGGCTTCAGGCTGCATCCCTTGTGTTTGTGTTTTAAAATGTATTTATTGTCGTTCCTGGTTCCTGAGTTCACTTTGTGACCTTGATATATTATTTCCATATATGCAGTTATTAATGTTTTAGTGTACAATTCCTCTTCCAGCTCTGAATAAATACATCCCTTTACTTGTAAACTGAACACATTTAGAGAAAAAGCTGCAGTGAGAGGCTAATTAATAATAGTTATATGCAGTGTAATAGCTTTCTATCTTAGGAACTGGGAGAACTCTGGAACTGTGAATTAATTCAGTGTTACAATGTCCCATGAGAGGATGCCAAACATTATTGTCCACATTAATATTCTTTCTTTGTATATTTTTTAGTAATTGTTATGCAACACTGGGACTTTTATCTGAATGCTATGTGAGAGGGTAGATAAGGCAAATTAGTTCATTTATTGGTTGCATCACAAATTATATAAAGGACAAATACCAGTGGATCGTGTATGTTGCAAAGCACAGTGATTTTGTTCATAAAGAGAATGCACCATCCCATTTGGAATTAATTCAGTTATAAATATTGGATTATTTCATAGTTAGCCTTCTAATTTTATATGAGATAATCACCTTGACAAGATTACAGTAATTAATTGCTTTATATTGCAAGAAGCAAGCTAACAAACGATGTTTCTTTTTCCATATGAGGCTCTCACAGTTGGACATAACAGCTGCCTATTAGGGATGTGCACGAATATTCGTAATATTTATTATTCGTACAAATTTATACAAATTAGGACATTTGTACACAAATCAAATGCTATATTCGTACATTGACATGCGTATGAAGACAAATGTTTCTGGACATTTGTACAAATAGTTCAGACATTTGTGAAACTGAGGAGGTGGATAAGTGGCTGCGCTAGTCACATCTGCAATGGAGTGCATTCGACATGGATTGAGAGTGGATTCAAAGTGGATTCAGGGCACATTTGACATTTTCAGAATGGAATTGTTACGGGATATGTATCAGATACGTATTTGTTCATATCCAATACATATTTGTTTGTATCTGACATGTATTCATCTGTATTGGATATTTGTATGAATTCATACCACTATGTTCGTATCGAATAGAATCTTAGCACATTCAAAAGGGTCTCTTCATACAAATATCATTTTTCTAACATTGGATTCATTACGAATTGAATGCCAAAAAACATTCATGCACATCTCTACTGCCTATTAAACAGTTCCAAAGTGAGATTTTCTGAACAACAATATACAAAATTCAAAAAATATACTTCTGCCCTCAAAATACCCAAGCATAAATGTACAGGTGTTATTAGAATATCTTCCATTGAGATAGGCCCAAGGCATTGGCAGAAGTTGAAGCTTCATGAGATTTTTACTCAGGAGAGATAATATTTCAGACTGAAAAGTTTGTTTCAAAACTCTGTCTGTACTGAACCACTCTGAAAATTGGTTTTATATGTAACTTCCACATCTACCTGGTCATCTGTCACATACATCCTGTGTTTGATCTACCTCTTGGCAATCTCCGTCAGGTATTTCGTGCAGCATTAGAGACTGGTCATAATAAGCCATTTAAGCTTTACATAGTTTAAACCATGTATTAGACATTCTTAGGTGCTTTGTCATCTAACATTAATTTCAACCTGACTGAAGAGGTTATTAAAGTGTCAAGCACCTCAGCTTTAACAGAGAGAATTTCAATTTCTGCAAACAGGACTGCTAACAGTGATGAATAATGATATCAGAAAATTATTTTGGATCATCTCCAGAGAATTTTGGGGCTGATTGATCTAAGTATTATATAGTTGAAAATCTATTTAGCTTTCTCAAAGATGCAACTCTTTTGAGGATGGAAAATTTAAAGTAAAATGATATAATCTCTGGATTCCCTATTTCAAGGAAATCAACAGGAGCACAACCACCATTATTGTGGAATTTATTTTCTCATTTAAACCAGACAGCACATGTACCATTTCAAGGTTTTGAGAATATTTTGCCATTATTCATTTTGATTTCTTTCTTTATCCTGTGCCACAAATTGTTTTGGGGGTTGGGGACAGTGAGGAAGGAAGAGGTTAGGGAAAACAGATCTCTTCCATCTCAGGATTTTGCAAACGATATTCCATTACCAGATGGTACCAGATCAAATTTCTTGCCAGTAGAGAGAAGAAGGAATCTGAAGTAGAAAGACTTAGATTGATGGATTAATAAATCCATTAACAAAAGTACACCACAACAAAATCTGTGGATGCAGAGGTGACCAGTAATGGTAAGGAGCAATTTTTTAAAAAAGGTGGGCCCCATCAGAATCCATTTATCAATTCCATGTTTCTGTATCATGTGGTACTATAAAGTAGGGCATTAGTGATTTTCATGGCTCAAAGATTTGATGGTAGGAAAGGTAGACTAAGGGTGTTTTTCCACTTAGCACTGGAGTACCCATTAAGGACCATTAAGGATCCATTAATGGGTCCTTAATGGGTACTGTGGTCTAGTGGAAAAAAACCCTAAGAAGATTGACTGTATTACCAAGTATCTCAACCTTAATGGATTCAGCTTTTTTAATTTAAAGTATTTATATACCACTTCCCTGTAAAATATAATTTCAAAGTGGTGAGACTGAAAACAACTAAAATCATAGCAGTTATATAAAAACAAGTTGGGATAAGCAAACATTCACTCTGGAAATGGTAAAAAGATAAGTCTTCAGTGGTCCCTAGAAGTCAGAAGTGTAGATGTCCCATGAATTATCGGAGGGGATCCTGTTCCAAGAGTTGGGTATCACTACAGAGAAGGCCTGGCTTTTGGTAGTTACAAGATGGCATTCAGAAGATCTGCCCTGAAGACCTTAGTGGTCTGTACTGAGAGAAGTGGTTTGCCAAGTAAGCTGATCCCAAGTTCTTAAGGGCCTTATATGCCGGATAGACTTTTAATCTGCCTTGGTAACAGGTTTATAAGCACAGAAGAGATTTGTGCACAGCAAGGTGCCCCACGCAAAACCCTGACTGCTGCTTTTTGTGCTAGTTTCAGTTTCCGGACCAGGTTCAACGACAGCCATACATAGAGTGTAATACAATAACTTAAACATGAACCTATCTGTGCATAGACATTTGCTAATAGTTTCCTAAAATATTAATTTGTTCCATCCTTGCTCACAGAAAACTGCAAAAATCATAATTCAGCATGCTTTGCAGCTTTAAATTTACATAGAAAGTAGGGGAGGGTGTGTGGCTTTCACAACCCCACCTCCCGCTCAGCCTGTTAACTCTGCAGGCTAACACCCTCTTCACTCTTTCAAGTCCGGAGTTCCCTACATCCTCACAACAACATTGAACAACCATGGTGTGAGGAATGGGTATGTACTTTAGTTCAGTCAAGCTGCTCTGCGGCTGCGGTGCCAAAAGAAACTTTTAAAGAAATGGACACCCAGCTCGCTAATGATGGCCTTCGGCTGGGAAGGTCTCTACATTCCCATCGCAGAGGCTGCTGGGCAAGCGAGGTCTTTGCCCCTATAGTGATGGCAGCCACGTCCTGACTGAAAATTCCAAATGACCGTTGGAGCAATTGTGCCTGTTAACAGACCCCTGAACTCACAGAATCATCCCCAGGCACTAAAATTATGGTTTTAAATAGCGCAGACAATAAATATCTATTTTATCTGGTTGCCCTTGTCTTGCAATTCCCAAGAATTACTGACAGCGCCCTTTTCCTTTAGTTTAAATATTCCTGTCAGAGATTCTGTGTCCTCTTCTGAGGGAAAAACACTAATCTAACAGTTTGATCACTACCTTTTATAAGTTCTGACAATTTATGAGGTTAAAAATATATATATACCTCACCTTGATTACTCATCTTGCCAGCTGTTAAATACTGCACAAATGTACTAGCTCTCTCTCAAGCTAGTGGCTGAAGTGTCCGAGGAATGACTGAAGCGACTGAGGAACGACTGAAGGGAGGGGGTGAGCACTGCTTCTGTTTATAGATTTGAAGGGGTGCCCCCTATTGGTCGTTTGTGGCTACTGGAAGGAATATAACCCATTGTATTCTGCTAGAGCCATCCGGGAACTTAGTGATCTCACTCGTCTGTACTGACAGAGGTAGTTTGCCAAGTCAGCTGATCCCAAGTTCTTAAGGGCATGATATGCCAGATAAACTTTTAATCTGCCCTGGTAGCAGGTACATAAGCACAGAAGTGATTTGTGCACAGCTAGGTGCCCCCAAACAAAATCCTGACTGCTTCTTTTTATGCTAGTTTCAGCTTCCAGACCAGGTACAAACACAGCCATACATAGAGTGCAATACAATAATTTAAACAGGAACCTATCAGTACATAGACAACACTGACTGAGATGAGCAGGTATGGATGTAGTTGGTAGACCAGCTGAAGCTGATAGTAGACACTTCTAGCCATAAAATTCATTTGGACCTTCATTAACATTTATGACTGTAGAGGCACCCCAACTATGTACCTGTTCCTTCTCAGGCTGTGAAATACCATCCGGAAGAAACAAATTCTCAAGATCCAGAACATGTGAACCACCCACCCACAAAGTTTCTGTCCTGATGGGATTTAGCTTTAGTTTATTGGCCCTCATCTAGTCCATCACTGCATCCAAATATTGGTTCAAGACATTTACAGTCTTTCCTGGCTTAGGTGTAATGGGGAAATAGAGCTGGGCTGTCATCTACATACTGATGAGACTTCACTCCAACACCCCTGATGATGCCTCCTAATGACTTCTTATAGATGTTGAATAGCACTGGGGATAAAATAGAGTCCTGAGAGGCTGTCAAGTCTCTGAGGCACAATAATTCAGTATTGTTCTCTCTGAAATATTTCATTCTAGTCCCACATAGGCAATCCAGGATGTTGCTATCTATAGTATCAAAAGATTTTGAGAGATCAAGTAGGATGAGCAGAATCACACTCTCTCTTTCTCCCACAGCAGATCAGGGCAACCAAACTTGATTTCATCCCCAACCTAATCTTGAACCCAGACTGAGATGGGTTCACACAATCAGTTTCATCCAAGAAAACATGCAATTGCAGAGTTATCACCTTTTCCATCATCTTACCCAGAAAGGTTATGTTAACTACTGAACTGTACTCAGAAAAGACCTCTGGTCCAGTAACGGACCTTAAAGTCCAGTGGGACCAGACCCTCACACAAAGATACATTCACTGCTCCCTGGATCCACCCAATCCACCCCTCCCAACTAGGTCAAATAAGCAAAACTGGACAAATATCCAGAATGCATGTCATTCTCCAGACAGCCACAAGTGACTTGTTCAAATCCAGAGTCTCAAAAAATAAAGATATCTCACAAGACACATCGCTAGGTAATAGCTCAATGGAGGTGTTTAAGTTGGCATGGAGACAAGCAACTTTATTTCCAAAATACCTTAAAAATTTCTGAGGGTTCTATTACTACAGATCCTTGACAACTCAGAACAGCTCTTGGTGGAAAGTTACTTGAAATAAGCCTTTTTAGCAGCCTTTGCTTTCAAAGTATAGGCACAATTGTGTGCTCTCACACATGCTTCATGATGAGTTGCACACCACCTGAGCTCTAGTTATCTCCTGAATTGTTTCATTACCCAAAGTTCCTTTAAAAAAGCAAAACAGAAACTCCAAAGAGCAGCTTCAGGACTGCAGTATTAAAGAGGGCACTTGGGGGTAATCATGTTGACAGCCCAAGAAATATCCCCAAATGTCTCTTACTGGGCTATGAGTCTCTCAGTGTTGTGATCAAGGGTCAATGCAGGAATGAAAGTTCAATCTTGTTGGGAGGTTGGAAAAAGGCTGTTGAAAAGGCCTCTTCTGATAGTACCTGATTTAATATGGTTATATTTGGAGACTCTGCATTTATTACCCTGATCAAAAGACAGAAAAGTCCACTGGCACAATTCATTGTGTGTCCAAGTCCATGCCACTGTGGAATCTATCTGGTTGGGCTACGTAGAATTGAAAAGAAATGCCTCTTGGAACTTTCAAGATTTCCTGCTTCTAACTTGTAGTGGTGCAAGAAGATTGTAGCTCTGGACAGTTAGATGTTAAGGATACAAAGAAGGGTTGTGAAAGTGACAGATTAATGCCTCAGTTCAACATTTCTGAGGGGCTCTTCATTGCAAAGGAAAAATTGAGAAGATGCTTGAATCTGTTTTATAGGATCATAGGTACAGGTCTTTGTTGCTGTTGTTGCTTAGGATCAGTTACAAAGCAGTGTAAATGGGAGATGAACTAAAATTGAAACTGAGTTTTTTTCCATGCAAAGCAATATTTCTGATCTGTGCTCTTCCCTCACCCATCCTTTTAAAAATTGGATAAAAATATTGAATTGAGATCAGTCAATTTGTTCTGCATTACATATCGATAGAAGAAACTTCAAGCTTTTTCAGCACAATGAAGTCAAAGCAGCAGTTATTTCCAAATCTTCAGAGATGGAAAGGGGTGAATATAAGGGTTGGTGTAACTGCTTTAGCTATACAGTATAAGTGTGCTTTGAAATTTTCTTTCTCCTGCAATAACATTTGATGAATGCTCTTGAGTGAACAGTAAATACAAAAGAAATCAGTGAAGGATTTTCAACTAAAGGACTCTTTTCTAAAAAAAAAAAAAAAAGCCATGTCCAAAGCCTACAAAGGTCCTCCCAGTCCTCTTCTGTCTGTGACACAAACTACTGTGTTTGTCTGTGTGTGCATGTGCATGTACTCAAGAACAGCTTGGCATCTTGGACATGGTAACATTGGAAAGAAATATCATTTTGGAAGCAAACTCATTTTCCCTGAATTAATTCGTTCTGACATGGAGAACGAGAACATGTGCCATCTGGTCAAATCTGCCTTGATTTTGAAAACATGGGGGAAGGGGAAATGATACTTTTATGAACTGGAGAAGCTACAGAAACAATAATCCCCAGATACTGAAAACGTAAGATGCTAATCGGAAATTAAAATGGGTTTTGCTCAAGGTCCAGTGAGGGACAGAAGGTCAAAAAGTTAAGCTCTGAGGAAATAGCCATTTTCTTTTTCAGGCACCACAATCTAGACTTTCTTGTCATCAACATTAGATGCCCCTTTTATTTCAGAACCTGTGAATTGATAAGGATTTCACAATTGCCTGTTTTATTTCATGTGAGATCAACATATTGACTTGATTCTTGTTTCCAAACGAAATAAAACCAAGTGTGTGAGCAGTTTCCAAACATTTCCAGTTCATTCACATCACTTTCATCTTATCCATTTCCATACACATATTTAGAAATGGATCAATTGAAAGGCCTGTCTCTAGTCTACCATGGTGCTTTCTCCAGTGGCCTCAAGGGGGTCCTCAAGCAGAAGGTGAGGACAGTAGCCCTCTCTGTATCTCATTTTCAGCAACTGGCATTCATAAAAATAAAAGGCCATCAAAATTTTTCAAAAGCCGAAAGTATGCAAGGTTGTGTTTAGTCCCTCCCTGGATGAGTGACCTGGTAATCCTAACTGGAAGAAAGGACAGGGTGGAGAGGACGGAACTTAGCAAGTGTTCAGTCCTGATGGAATGATGAAATAACCATAAAATAATGTTCTACCATTCAGATATGCCTCCTTCCAGTCTCAAAAACATGTTCTAGAATTCTCTAATTTATTGACTATTTAAGAAAGCTATTTTGCTTATAAACTAATATAAGGGAATAGCTCATTTAAATGAGTTATGGAGGAACAGTCTATATTATTGGTTACCTCATAATCTATGAACTCATGGAAGGGTGAGCTTTCTTAATCACACCATAAAGTAAGTTCTTTGCATTATTCTCTGCATTTTATTTATTCAGTCCTTAATTTTTCATTTTCCCCTTCTATAATTAATACAGTTCTGCAGCCAGAAATTTTATGACTGCAGTACTATACCTAAATATACTTGGGTGATTAGGATAAAATTGGCAGAGGTGCACTGGGGTTCCACTTGCTTTAATCTTTTTCAACCACACTACGATGCCACATTTGGAATATTGTGTTCAATTCTGGTCACCGTGCCTCAAAAGGGTTATTGTGGAACTGGAAAAGGTGCAGAAAAAGGCAAACAAAATTATTAAGGGGCTAGAATACCTTCCTTGCGAAACCAGATTCCAACGTTGAGGCCTTTTAAGCCTAACTGAGTCTGGGTGAGGTGTGAATCTTCCTGTCTGTGAGTGTCCTCCTTGCCACAGCATCAGCCATGCACTCCAGGCAATTGCTAGGATGTTTGGGCAATGTGATGTGCAAGTGCACAGCCACAATGCCCCACTCCACATGTAGCCTAGCTGTGCAAATGCTGGACAAAGACAACTCCACATGTGTCAGAACATTTACTATTGTCCCAGAAGGCCAAGTGCGAAAAGGCCTTATGAGTCTTTTGGTGTAGAGGGACACACAAATATAGGAACTGGAGAGAAGGAGCACTGGACAAATTGATGGAGAGCCAGTTTAGGAATAGTGCATAATCAAGCAGCTACTTGCAAATGAAGGAGAATCTTGAACAAACCAGGAAAGACAAAAATATTTTTTAACAATAAAAATATAGTTAAACTTTGGAAATCTCTAGCATGAGATAATAGTGACAGTAATAGGAGGTGGTATGGAGGATGGTCCTCCAAAGACCATCTACTGGGAGACTGCAAACAAAATAAGCTGTTTGTTCATGTCCCGCTGTTGGTGTCTTTGTGTGGTGGGCTTCTTTGGCCCCTGGGAGAACAGAACACTGGACTAGATAGAGAAGGAAACTAAAGCGTTTATGCTTGGTAGAATTTTGCTCAGGTCCTCTTTGTGGATAGCATGAAGAATTACGACTCCCATTTTTCTTGCTTTCCAGTAGACTTGAGTAGAAAATATGGTACCATGGTCATTGTTTATAAGGTAGCTGATGACAGGCTGGCTGCTTATCTGGAAAGCATCTCCTAAAACCTGGGGAACTTCATTACCTGGAAAAATCAGTGTTCTCCATGTTCTTGTTTTTTAAGGTACAGCATCACTTAGAGAGATGTTGGAATCTAAGCACTGGGCATATAATACAACTAGTAAAACATGGGCAGCATTGTTGAACAACCAGGCTAAATCGGAAGAAACACTGTTCTTGGTTTCAGTGGTGCTTATACAGCTCTCATCCAATGGGGACACTGACCCCAGAGGCCCCTTAAGTGCTGCCTTAAAATTAATAATGAATAATGAGATTTAATGAACATTATAATCTTCTCTTACAGAGTGTTAATGGCCATGAGATTATAGAGAACAGCTAAAAAATTCAACATAGGCAGGCAGGGGAATTCCACAGGGTTGGATGAACACTGTTATCAATCTTTTTTTATCAAATACGATATAAAAAGCAAGGGGATGGGAACAAAATGCCAACAGCTACAAAACAAACAAGCAAAAAATGTAAACAGGTGTATAATGTTTTGAAGGGTTGGTTGACTAGTATCTACTGTAAAATCCTGGAAGAGTCATAAGAAAGTTACTTGTACTTTTATTGTTTTTGCTTAACAATATACAACGAATACCATCTCAGCATTTATACATACTTCCACTCAACAATAACAGAACAAAATAACATATAATTTCAATTTACAGCCTGCGTCTCAATCTGAATGCAACTAAAACAATTTATCTGACATAGGCTCCATTTAGGTAGGACAAATATAGTCCCATTATGTCACTGCTATAGTGGGGTTGCCTTGGGTATTATAACCCCACTTTTTTTGCCCCTGTCTGGAAATCTGGGATTATTGATATTTCTCTCTGCAGCTTTAATGTCAGCTTTTGATTAATCCAGCCCAGCATTTCACACAATGCATTCTGCATGTAAGTTAAACAGGGATATAACAGTCTTGTCACACTCCTTTCTTATTGTTGAACCAATCAGTTCCCTGTTCTGTTCTAACTCTTGCTTCTTGATCCACATATACTGTATATTCTGGCATATAAGACTACTTTTTAACCCAGGAAAATCTTCTCAAAAGTCAGGGGTCGTCTTATACTCCGGGTGTCGAATTCTTATATGGCGAGTGTGATGACCCCGACCGGCAGCCACCAAAAACTAGGCCCCAGCCGGGCGTCCAACTTTCTTCAGTTCGGCCACTATAGCCACGGACTTCAAGTTCTCTTTTAAATAGCAGGTTTCTAGGCCTTTTTCTCCTTCTGAGCCGAGCTCCAACACTTAGGTTACACTATTACTGTTACGTTACTACGACAACTCTTTCCCCCTCCCTTGAGTGTCTGAGCCAGAAACAGGCCTCAAGCAGAGTCTTTAAAACAAATGTAAATGTAACTTTAATGCTTTACACTTTTTAAGTCAGTTCAACTTTAACACAAGCAGTTCACTTTATTTCCTTAACTCAGGACCCTGCCTAATCCCTATCTGGATTCTCCTCAGGACCCGGATCTGTACTGGCTAACTTCTACCTAAGTCTAGCCCCAGTTACAGAACAACAGCTCTGACAGGAAGGCCCTATTTATAGCCTCTGCCAGGGTTCCATCCCTGCTGATTGGTTAGTTGCTCTCTGGGCTGCCCCCCCTTTCTTAAATATGCTAATTGAGCTGGGCACAGCCCCTTCTCATCTGTTCTCTAACCTTCCTGGTCAGTGCCTTTTCTTCTTAGTACATTATATAACATAACCACATATGCAATAAAAGATATAACAGGTACATTAATCAGACTTGGGCTCCACAATTCCTCCCTCCTTAGGGAAAAAATAAATAAATAAAAACATTTTTATTTATTTATTTTTTTAACAGCTGCACTAATTCCAACCTATCTAACTTTCTTAAATTCAACTAGCCCAAAAATTCATTCCCAAAGTCTCTTTTCAGCACTCCCTGCTGACATATGGACATTCATCAGTCCTCTTCACTGCTCCTCTCCAGCTCCGTCTTGCAGATGGCCTTTGCACTGCGCATCTCCCAGCAGCTCCAAGTTCGCTGAGCTTCTTCCTCACAAGTAGCATTCTGTGCAAAAGCTGATCATTGCTTCTTTGGCTGAAGATTTCTCCTTGCCTCTTGACTCTTTCTGGATATGCAAGCAGTCCATTAGGTTTAGCCATTGCTGCATCCCCACAGCTAAGCTCAGTCAGCTTCAGTTCATGGCTCAGTCCTGTGTCATTTAGTTGGCCTTCACTAGGTCTGGCATCTGTTGAAAATTCTTCCATGTTTGTTTCCTGTCTGTCCACTCTCATCTTTTCATTACCAGCCAGTTTTGATACTTCTTTCCCTTGTTCCTGTTCCTCTTTTTGGAACGTTAGCTGCTTTCCAGCACCTTCAGTATAGCTCTTTCCAACCCCAACACAGACTTCATCAGTATAGTCTGGAGAATTGTTGACCCAACAAAGGTCACCTTCTGAAAGCACCACTTCTGATTTTATAACCTTGTCACCAATTGGAAGTTCCTTAGAAGTCGCTAGGTCAACTTTCTTATGATCAGACAGTGGTTTATCCTGTTTGTTGTTGGTAACTTCTGGGAGAACTCTGGTTACTGCTCCCTCCAATAGTCCAATACTGATATCCACGCAAACAGCCGTGCCTTGAGACAAAAGCTTCTCTTCAGCTTTTATGCCCTTCTCATTGCTGTCTTGGAATAAGGATTCTATTTCTTCACCAAGTTGTAAGGCTTCCTCCAAGTCATAAGCTACCTGCTGTTCTTTCAACTCCTTTGGTTTAATACTAACTTTCACTTGTTCTTCGTAAATGTTGCCTGTAAGTTTCTGTCTTAGCCAGCTAGCAAGCTCAAGCCTTTCAACCCACAAATCATGTTTAATTTCTCTCAACATCATTTCTGTTTCGTGACTAAACCTTTTTAGGAAAGTAGCTTGTTCTTTTCTTATCTCTAGCACGGTCTCCATCTTGTTTTAATGTGTTTATTTACTTATATTTCTTCAGCAGATTCGTTACTTTACCCTCATGAATACCTCACGGATCTGCCTTTACTTTTTAAAACCTAGACAAGATCGATCATGTTTGCCTTCTCAAATCACAGATTCCTTAAATTACCCAAACGTTTACCTCAGGAATCTGCTCTAAACTCTCTTTTTTTAAAGAAAATCACTTGTTTACTTTCACAGAATCCAGCCCCTTTCACTTATTTACAGTGAAAGCGCTGCTTAGCACTGGATGCTTCGCATCCCACAACCGCTGCCACCAAAATGTGATGACCACGGCCAGCAGCCGCCAATTACTAGGCCCCAGCCGGGCGTCCAACTTTCTTCAGTTCGGCCACTATAGCCACGGACTTCAAGTTCTCTTTTAAATAGCAGGTTTCTAGGCCTTTTTCTCCTTCTGAGCCGAGCTCCAACACTTAGGTTACACTATTACTGTTACGTTACTACGACAACTCTTTCCCCCTCCCTTGAGTGTCTGAGCCAGAAACAGGCCTCAAGCAGAGTCTTTAAAACAAATGTAAATGTAACTTTAATGCTTTACACTTTTTAAGTCAGTTCAACTTTAACACAAGCAGTTCACTTTATTTCCTTAACTCAGGACCCTGCCTAATCCCTATCTGGATTCTCCTCAGGACCCGGATCTGTACTGGCTAACTTCTACCTAAGTCTAGCCCCAGTTACAGAACAACAGCTCTGACAGGAAGGCCCTATTTATAGCCTCTGCCAGGGTTCCATCCCTGCTGATTGGTTAGTTGCTCTCTGGGCTGCCTCCCCTTTCTTAAATATGCTAATTGAGCTGGGCACAGCCCCTTCTCATCTGTTCTCTAACCTTCCTGGTCAGTGCCTTTTCTTCTTAGTACATTATATAACATAACCACATATGCAATAAAAGATATAACAGGTACATTAATCAGACTTGGGCTCCACAGCGAGTATATCCCAAACTCTATTTTAACTGGAAATAAATTCCCTGATATGGTCCCAACTCACCTATGAACTGCACAAAGAGAAAAAGCAATGGAAGTACAGAATGGAAAAGTTGGGGGTCATCTTATACGCCCAGTCATCTTATACGCCGGAATATACGGTAGATTCCCCAGGAGGCAGCTCCAGTGGTCTGATATTCGCATCTATTTAAGAAGTTGACACAGTCGGTTGTGATCCACACAATAGAAGATACGAGATGTGCATTTACTTAAAATAGGCTGTTTGTTTTGATTCGTATCAAATACCTCTTTGTTCAGATAAATTCTCTTCCAACGGATAGGGTGTTCAGCTTGAATGTGAATCTATCAAGCACCCTTTGTTTGATAACAACTGTGCAATTGAACTCAAACGGTGTGTTCAATAGGCTCATTCCAACACCCTTTGTTCAGTTTGATTTGGAACTTTCTCCTTAAACTTTGCCACACAGGTAAGTCGCATGAGGAATGCTAGCACTATGGATATGCATGAATCCATAATTCCCCATTTGATTTGCACTGAAGTGAATGGGGAAGTATCTCATTTGTAGGAGTTCTTGGCCTGTTATGCTGTGATCCAGGCTTCTTTTGAGAACCTAAGCTTTCGGATATAGCAAAATCTTCAGAAGATGGATAACACAGCTATATCTTAAACCTGGAAATAACAGCTCCAAAACTGCTATAAATGAGATTGAAACTATCAGTGAAAACCTACATATGACGAATGGGTAGTCCATGGATGTGGGAGGCTCTGCCTTTGCTACAAAACTTTGTTGAAGTTTCCTAACAAAGGGAAGGGGGATGTCCAGCTGCTTGGGAACAGGGGTTACTATCAGCTGTGGCGGAAGCCAGCTGAGTCCCCACTTGAGCAGCTGCAGTCACATGGCCAGGACTTTTTTCCCAGGGCCATGGCAGTAGCAGTTGCTTCTGCTCTACTTTTACAATACTGTTATCACCACTTATAGTGAGATGTTCGTTGGATCAATATGGAGGCTATGAGGGCACCTCACTCTTCCTTCGCAACAGCTGCACCGAATGTGTGCAAGGATATGTGGACCATGTTCAGAACCTAGGAAAATGTTGACGTGACCAACTCCAGCTGCCACCTCTCTGCATATCAGCAGCAGAAGGAAGCCTGCACAAGAACAGAAAGCAGTCTGGGAACCTGGGACAGGACCAGCTGTTACACCCAGGAATGCTCCAGGTGAAAGGCTTGGTCAGCTAGCTTATTTTTTTGGAAGGCTGTACCTCCTAAGGAATGCGTTAGTGTGGAGATGCAACTTTCTTGACACACATCTGGTACAGTCTTTGAAAGGACTGTGTGGATGAATCCTTTTGAAATTAATGGGGGATATTTCTTGATTTAAAATTTTATTATTGGGAACAGTAATGATGCACTTTTTGTACTTGCCTACAAATCTCAAAAATTTACTTTCTTAATTTTCAGGGTTTACATTTACTGAACATGCAGCGCTGCAAATTACTATTCTGAGGAATAAAATAAATTTGCAATTTATTGTGAGAAATTCACTCTTCCAGCGTTAGTCATCTTTCTAATATAGGCTCTACGATTTTGTTTTCATAAAATATGTATTTAAAAGATAACTGTTGCCCAAAACACTGTTCACAGTGATATATTTTTAAAGTAATACTAATCATTTGTAGGGAGGAAATGCACTATGTTTGCTAACTAAGATCGTCCTGGCAGAACTGATGCATATGAACCCCAACTCAAAGTTCACCATAAAGGTTCTGTTCAAAAGCACATTGATAAAAATCACCAAAAGGAATGAACAATGCAAATGTAGCCATTTCATGTGAAGGGCTATTACGAATAACATGCTAATCATGCCCTCATCCTTATTCGATCTGATGAAGGGGCAGCTCCAGGACTCTCTCTTGTGAACTGCACAACCAAAATATAATTATTAGATTCCATATTACAGAAACAAAAGAAATATGTGGTAAACATCAGAACAACAAAGTAGATGATACTTTGTTGTTTATTAAGTCCTTGGTCAGGACTGGGCAAAATTCTAGTCATTACTGGAGTTTTACACAGAGCAAATAAGGCAAAATTCTAGTCATTACATCTCATAGATTGTGCAACCAAGGAATAATATTCAGATCTTATTTTAAAAATTACAGTTTTCCAGGTGGAAAGACAAACACATACAACCATAGGAACATAATCCAGAAAAAAATTGTTGAAAGTAATGAGGTAAAAATATTATACAATGTTAAAACTCAAAATGGTTGACTCATAATATGCCTGATATTATTGAGATTAACCCCTTCAAGTACAGGCAAGGTAGTTTCATATTCCAGCTGTAAGAGTATAGCTTTATATTTCACATGTAGTTTGAAAAGTGTGCTTATGTAGTACAATGCTACAATTTTAGGACAACTCCCAGGGAAAAATCTCTGCAGAAACTAAGCCAAGACCATCTGTGGTTTAGCTGCAAGGACTAAAAACAGGTGGGATACAGAACACTGTCCACAAATGTCATAATTTTTTTACCAATGCTAAAGAGAGTTAAAGGGGGAAATGTCACAATTACTGTTTCACCAGTGCCTAACCAAGGGAAGGTGAGAAATGTTACAATAAGTTCATGTACCTATCCTATGGGGTGTTATAATTGAGGGGAAAGAATTGGAGGAGATAAACTATTGAGATGTATAAATTTAAATCCAACATCTCTGGAAGAAAAATAAAAATTGCAGTAGCTGTTGGCACTACAAGGTACAAGGAACTCAAAGAAAAATTTGGCATTTATCAGTACAGATAAAATAAAATTGCATATTAGCAAAATGTAGCAGCATTTGAAACTGAACCAAGGGCCTTAGTGAGTGGTAGTCTTCCAGGTGTGGCGTGGTGAGTTAGTATGGTAGTATTGAAGCTACATCATGATGATCTACCATGCCCTGCCCTGCCTTGCCTTGCCTTCTGCACTTCAAGTGATACTGTCTAAGTTTTTACAGCACTTGAAGTGCAGATGGCTGCCACCAAACTACTATGTTACCCGACTACCTTAACCTACCATACCAGTCAGGTAAAGGCAAAAAGACCCACGTTCCCCAAATATATCTTGGCTAGGCTCACACTAATTTACTTAAATGGTATAACAAGACAATGAGGACAATGAGTCAACTTCAAGGACAATCATAGTGTTTGCATTATGAGTCATAGAACATTCCCATACTTGTCCAGCAGTTCAAGCAATGCAGATGGTACACCGTTTTTGTTCCTTTATCTGTGCCCAATTTACAGTTGAGGCCAACCATGAGTTTGGGTTTACAGTGAAAGAGGAGCACTGGGAAGTATAGGTTATCAAGGGGTTTGGGGAGGAGAATCAACAGAGACTGCACTGTGCTGATACCTATCTATCTGTCTGCATGAAGATTATTTTGAGATAAAGCTACTGTGTACCTTGTGAGATGGAGGCTACATTCAGACATTCACTTGAGCAGCACATAGGGCTCTGGGGGCTCACATCCAGGGTAGAATGTTTATATATGCCCCACCCTGAAACCTCTAATGTGCCCTGAGTTGGGAAACAGAGTGTAATGGAGGAAAGTGGAACTTCCTGCTCTGAGGCTGTTTAGCTGAATTGAGGACATCTGCCTAAACAACGTGGATGACTGGCATAACAGCCAAAAATATGCTGTGCAGGCATCGGTGCCCCCAAGCTAGTCTGTGAGGCGACCGTGTAAGATGTTCTGAGGCCTGGACACAGCTTGAATTGTGAATTAAACACTCTTCCTTCTATTTGAAGGATCTCTTATTTTTTCCTGTGTTCTTTTATTTTTCTTATTTTTTTCCTAAGAAGCTGTCCTATATCTTACGTATTTTAAAATCATTAATTTCACCCACGTAGTAATTTATTAATGAGCCTATCTTATTTCTTGCATTTTATTCTGTCCAATCTACTTGCAAATCCTTTTTCTTCCTTTAGGGCATCTCATTTGCTTTCTTGTTCTCTTTCTTTCGTATTACTACTACTTTTTTCCCCCCTTATCTTTTCCTTGCAGCCTTAAGTAACTGTATAGACGTCTTAATTTTCTTTCTTCTACCCATTTCTTAGTTATTGTTTTATTCAAGTCTTAGTTTATTCAAGTCAGCAAGTTTATTCAAGTCAGCCAGTAACAGAAATTGTGATTTCATTGTCAAATGCTTTGCATGGTTTCTGTTCAAGAAGGATTTGTTACAGGAACAGACAGCTTGTTGCAGTGACAAAATGTTTCATTTTCAATCCTCACCTTTGCTTCATGTTCCACTCAGTTCTCATAATGACAGCAAATTAGGTGACAATCACTTGAGAAAGCACCCATCCTCCACAATATATGTTATACATTGTGGCCGTGTTGAGATTTCTGTCATTTTTCTAAACCGATGAGTGGAGATCCTATACTTCTTGGTTAATGACTAAATTATTTCATGAACCTAAGAACCTAGTTACACTTTTCTGGGAGACTGTTCCAGGTGGACTGCAGAAATGCCACATTTGCACCATGATCCAATGCAATTGCACTCTGAGAGATGTTAACCAGTTCTTGGGACTCACCTGTTCTGAATAGCTTAAAAGCCATCCGTAAGCTGTCCTGCGGTGTCAGGAACAGTGCGTCTACACCACTTCTGCTGTTGCAAGTCAAGGGATCATTAAGTTTGGACTTTCAGTACTTGAAGGTCTGAATCTCAAGGCTAGCCTTGCTCTTGTGCATTGGACACGATGTCCTCTTGCCTAGTTGTGGTGAGGGGAGGGTGGAACATCCAGTGTGAGGATGTGCCACCAGAAAAATAACAGAGAGGCCTGCTGTTTGCATTGCTAGAGTGGCTGTACAGGAACAAGCCTGTTCCAGCATTCTCTAAGGCTTCAACTGTCCAAGGCAGCTGGATGGCTGCCCACTGTGGAATGTGATGCTCCTATGGCATCCCTGATGACCTCATTCACTGTGCTTCTCCAGGTCAGTTATTTTGGATTCAAGTGAAGAGCTTCTTTTCTTGGAGCCAGGAGCAAATTGCAGTGATCACATGCCTATGACTTCTGCCCATCAGGCATCATATATGCGCCACTTGATACAAACCCCTCCCCTTTTATGGTTATCTACCATCATAACTTTTAATTAATTTGGTTGCTATTTACATTATTTTACTGTTCAGAATTATTTAAATTATTAGTTTTGTTCTTCTTGCTATTTATATTATTTTGTTTATTTTTAACTTTTATTATTTAAAGTATTTTACTTTTTACTTTTTTAAATAATTATTTTGTTTGTGGGACTTTAAATTTGTTTAAGTTATTTAATACTTTATATTATTATTTATTTTTACTTTTCATTACTGTTTAAATGTGTTAACGTCTTTGGATTTTATTTTATTTTTACAATTTATACTTTATGCACCACTAGGTGTGCTAACTACTGAAAATGAGCTTGCTTCTCCCACCAGAATAGGGTAACTCCTACCACTAGTTCTTCTGAATCAGCAGTGATGGCAAGCCGCTCCTCAGGCCATGTGCTCAAGCTAGCTTAGAACCACCCCCCCAGCAGCCAAACCAGCCACACTCACAACAATTGCCCAACAAACTCTTCCAAACTCACAACATCCACCCCACAAACTTACTAAAGCACCTGCAGTTACTCCTCCAGAATCCCCTGCCGGACTTCTGTTAACTTTCCTTTGGTGTGGTGTCAGAAGAACAGTCTTCATCTTCTTGAGTTCAGAGCATTTGGCTGTGGAATAATTTCCCTCAGGTCTTGGTTTTGCCTTTTCTGAACCCTTTGCTCTCAGGGTGGAGGGGAGATAGAGCAGGAATATTCTCTGACTTTTATGCATGCAGGAATTCAAGGGCATGTGAATTAGGGAGATGTCTAGTAGTAATGGATGCCCAATGGGTGCAGTGTCAGAACTGGGCACCAACAAATGAACTGGGCCTTTTTTTCTATAAGGTTTCTTATCAACCAACCATGATTAAACCTAGTCTGAATTCTGAACTGTGTTTTGTGTTATTCAAAGGTTGCCTTTCAATAATAGACTCTCGATAGTGACATTTCTGTAGAATCCAGGGGGAGAGGATGTATTCATATAGGTTGCTCAAAGATCCTCATTTTGAAAATTTGCATTTGTAATAACATTCAGACAATATTCAAGTCATTTTAGCAATTTGCAGTTAGGCAAATTTTGTTATATATTTAACAAATATATGTTTACAGGAGGCATTTACCAAGAGGTGTATTTTAGAATATACTGTGCACAGAAATGTGTATACTAAAATGTATTAAATTATGGAAAATTGAATGCAAAAATGCATTATAGATGCTCCATGCAAGGTAGTTCTTATAGTGTGGAGTGGGCTAGCTCAGCTTTTGGCAACCTGTGTAAGATTCTTTGGACAATCATTCCTGTTGGCTGCTGATGATAATGGTTGTCCAAAAATACTTGGAGTGTCATGTTGGGAAAGGCTAGATGACCACCAAGGACTGTTCTCTTACTAATATTCTGATTTGGTGAGTGGTATATAGGAGATACACATCTGTCATCTGGCTCCTGTATTTCTTTTTTCGTTTAAGCTAGAGGATTTTGAAAGTAGCAAACAATGTCTCTTTATTGTTGTAATAATATCATTAGCACAAAATCACTGCCTGTCAGTGATTTATTACATTTTTCATGGAAACGGTTGTTTCAGTTCTGTTTCAACAGGTCATTTGCCCCTCCCCTGCCACAGCATTGCGGCTGTTGCCATGGAGAGGGCTATGGATAAGTGAAGCCAAATGAGGTCATCTGCTGTCTTTTGCACAGGGCACCTGCCCATCCGTTGCAACTCCTAGGGCCATTCTGCTTATCTCTGGGCACCTTCCCTCCTTCTCTGGAGATGGACAGCCCTAGGCAGAGTTAGGTCAGTTGCAATCAACAGAAAGTGGGGGGTTGGGCCCTCAGGCCATTTTTAATCAATTTTGTGCCTCATCCCCTTTGTATATGTTTCCTCCTTCTTCCCCCTCTACCCTCCCTGTCATCATATATCATTTGCAGTTGATTCCTCAATGAGTTCTGAGAATGTTGGGGGCCTCTAAATTCTTCTCTGTGGTCAGTGGGTGTACAGGGAGAAACATTTTATAGGTTGTTTGCTTGTTTGTTTACATGATGGCACAAGGAGCTTAGAGAAAAGACCTGGCGCAGAACAGTTGGGATTCGGTTAATCTGCTTAGAAATACATTAATCGGGGGGATCAGATGCTGTCAACAATACTCTCTGCTCTCTCTGCATTTTCCTCTTGTTGTGCTCACCCTGGCCGTCTGCTCTTTGCCCTTCTTGTACTCTTTCCAGGCTGTGAAAGTCAGTGGGTAATGAGGCGCAAGGAGATTAAAGGCAAATTAACAAATAAAATATTAATCCTGGACCTAAATGGAAATTAAAAATGTACTTTAGGATATTTGTTTAAAGATGCACGTTGTTGATTTAAATGTTACAAAATTCAGGCCAAGTGTATATACTCTCTTAGTTTCTCTGGAAAGCTCTTGGACACCAATAACTTTGCAGAAACAAATACCTCACTGTCTACACTTCTGTTTGTAGAAGGTGCACTGTAGGATAAGATTATTTTGTCTAGACCTCTTTCCTTCACAATGTTTTGTTGTGGATCTTCAAGATCTAACATCTAAGCACAGTGATGTCCCAAGCCTTGGTTTTTGGTACCTGATTCCTGCAAGTGTAATATAGTCTAAATGCATTTCAGAAACTCACTCCAAGAAGACTCTGCCAACAAATAATGAGGACCTTGGAGACAAATTGATTTGTTAGCTTATGAGAACTCATTGTTAGTAACACACTGTATGAAGGGAACACTTCCAGTTCACATTTCAGGGCCGGGATAAGTAAACCTTTGCTAGTATACTTATCCTAAATGGGTAACAAGAGGATAATAATGAACCTGAAGCTTCTGCTGAAAGCATCAAACGATGATATATTTGGTCGGTTGGAGGATGCATTCACATGGCAGTGGCATCAAGCATTCAAAACACAAGTGCTTGTTCCAGCCTCAAGGATGAGATACATGATGTTCACATGCCCCACACCTTGCTCCACTCTCTATCTTTGAAGCTGCAAACTCAGCTTCAAAGAGAGGGCCTATAGAAATAGCTTTGGATGTGGACCATTTTTTGCCATGATGTCTGTGCAGTGCAGACATGGTAAGATGCTCAAATCACTGTCATGTGTCTACACTGTAGCAAGGGGGACCACCTGGGCATTTTGTCAAGAATGCTGCAGCGTAGTGGGCATCCATGAATTTGGTCATCGTGCCTCTGGGGACTTTGAAGGGCACCTATTGCCATACCCATGGATGGTCCAGTTGTCTGCTGGCTTTATTCCATAGAGTTAAATGAGATATTCCATGATAATTTCTGCCCCCTACTGTATAATTCTACTATTGATTAAAGTTCGTAATGCTAAAGTATAGAAATCACTAAACAAAGGTGATAGTTTTTAGATATGATTGGGTATTTTGAAAACATACAGTTCCTGCCTTCTTGTGAAGTCTTCCAAACTTAGGATCTTATGGACTTCAGCTCCCATTGTATTTGCCCACTGTGTTGGCTAGCACTAGCACTGATGGCCCATCATGATGATATGAATAGCAATTTAATGCACTGGCAATTTAGCTTTGTGCCAGTTCATTGTGTTTCTCATAATTATGTGTAAATTTGTCTTTCTGTTGAGCTGGAGTGAAACTTCACTTAGATGGAGACACTAGAAAGTTCACTTCGGTGCAGTATTTAACTTTAACATGTTTCTAAACTTTCCAAATTCAAACTGCCAAAGTCAATTTTAACTCCCACTTCAAAAGAAATCATGACAGTATTGCAACTATTGTACTGATAAGCACTTCACAAAATTCTTCAACTTGTTCTTAGTCCAGAGAAATCAATAACGAGTCAGTAAGCTATGGGCCTGTCTAGTGGCCAGCATATTAATAATGTTCTTCTAATAACATCATGCTTGCCAATAGATTGGACCGGGAAGGGTTCTATGGGCCCCCTTTGTGCTTGCTAGGAAGGTTTAAGGGAGGTTCTGCCCCTTCCTAGTATGCTCTGTCTACACAGAATAAAGAATAGGCTAGATTAGGATGCCCCAAAAGGCATCATAGTCTGATCTAAAGGTAGACTTCTTTTTCAAGGTCTAACAACATACGAGTGGGTGGAATGCCAAACCATGGAGGCACATGAATGGCACATCTACATGGTCCCGTATACCATGGGGGACTCATTTCAGTGGTGCAGCAAGACAGACTGCCAAAATGGGTCCTGGTATGAAGGCCAGGAAGCCTGTGCTGGCTCCAAAGATGGCACAAGCTTTGGAGTTGATATGGGGACAGGCAAGGAACAAGATACGCCAATGTGGATGCCTTGTTTCACATGAGGCAGTCCATCCTAGCTTGGGATAGGTTGCTTATTCTGAACTGGCGAGTCCCACTGTGGTCCAGAATACTGGACTCGTGTGAATGTAGCCTTAGATCCTTGAAGCAGCAAAGTGGAAGTGCTGAGTTCCTAGAAGAAAAACAGTACAAGCGCACTGGATTGCTTTTGACACATCACAGCCTGGACTTTAATTTGCACTTTTAAAAATATTGGTCCTTTAACATCAGTGGTTTCCAAACTGTGGTTTTCCAGCTTCTCATGAACAACAATTCCCAGCATTCTGTGTTCCACAGAATTGTTATGGAATTCTGGAAGTTGTGCAGGAATATCTCGAGGATCACAGTTTGAAAACAACTGCTTTCAACAAACATTTTGAGATTAATGTTTTCAGCTTTCTAAATGCACAATAGAAAAGTTGGTGCATGTAATTCCTCCCCACTTCCTGAGTTTTTGCAAGATCTGTTGCTGATGGCATCTTGACTATGTTACATCCTCCTCCCAATCTTTTTTTCTTTCTTTCCAGAAGCAGTGACAAATATGAGTACATAAAAAAGTGGTGAAAATAATTCATAAGTACTGAAGATGTAACATATTAAATCTTCATAAGCTTTAATGTCAGTGCCCAATGATGGAGTTCAGTGCATGGGAAACTCAGGGTAAAAACGTACTTGCCTTGAGCTGTATATATTTATAAGTTTATATTAAAGAAAGTATTTTAGAGTTTTTTAGGTAACTTTTCAAAAGTAACACAAATCCATTAAATAAAATGAAGGTAGAATGCCAGCAGGGGAAGGGGGGCTTCCCAGTGTTTTGCACTGAGTGTCATATGTATGACTACCTGCCCATGGGGCAGCAGTCTTGGGTATGTGTTCGGTGCAATGAGCTCCGGGCTCTCAGGGAACGTGTTTCTTCCCTCGAAGCCAAGGTAGTGGACCTGGAGAAGGAGCTAGGGAGTAACAGGGCTGAGGGTGAGGTCTTCAGGGATGCAGTAGGAGCATCCCACTCCATGACAAGCAGCTCTCCAGCTGCCTCGGAGAGTCGAAGCCTCAGGCAGGGAGGACATCAAGCCGAGGAAGAGGGGCAGGCTCCCTTAGTTGGGACCCCTTCCTCAGTGGATGTGCCGGTATCCTCTTGCACCGAGGATAGTCCTCCACGGGTAGTGGGAGGGGGGCTTCTTGTAGTGGGTGATTCGATTATCAGGAATATAGAGAGCCGGGTTTGTGATGGGCGTGTTGACCGCATGGTGACTTGCCTGCCTGGTGCGAAGGTTGCAGACATCACGCAACATCTAGATAGATTAGTGGACAGTGCTGGGGAGGAGCCAGTGGTCATGGTACATGTCGGTACCAATGATGTTGGGAAGGCAAGATGGAGTGTCCTGGAAGCCAAATTTAGGTTGTTAGATAGAAGACTAAAGTCCAGGACCTCTAGGGTCGCATTCTCAGAAATGCTACCTGTTCCACGCACAGGACCAGCTAGACAGGCAGAGCTCAGGAGCCTCAATGCGTGGATGAGGCAGTGGTGTCGGGAGGAGGGGTTTAGATTTGTAAGGAACTGGGGAACTTTTCGGGACAAGCCAAACCTGTACAAGAGGGACGGGTTACACTTGAACCAAGAGGGAACCAGACTGCTGGCGATTAACATTAAAAAGGTTGCAGAGCAGCTTTTAAACTGATCCCTGGGGGAAAGCCGACAGGAGCTGCGCAGCATCCGGTTCGGGAGAGCACACCCTCAAGTGAGGAGTGCTGGAAATATGCAGAAAATGCAGAGCTTAGTGCGGGATTAGTTTCACATGTTCCTCAACGGCAGAATTTGGACAAGAAGAGTGAATATAAATGTATATATGCAAATACCAGGAGCCTTCGAGCCAAAATAGGGGAGCTAGAAAGCTTAGTTATGGAAAATAGGATTGATATTATTGGCATAACTGAAACCTGGTGGACCAGTGAAAACCAATGGGATACAGTCATCCCAGGTTACAAACTGTACAGGAAAGACAGGGAAGGGCAACATGGAGGTGGTGTAGCCTTGTATATTAAAGAAGAGATAGAATCTTATGAACTGGAATGTCGAGGTGAGTCTGACTCTTCCACAGAAGCAGTGTGGGTAAAAATACCAAGCCAAAAAGGAAGTCTAACAATATGGACATGCTACCGTCCTCCCAACCATACGCCCGAAGGAGATGAACAGTTGGAGAAGGAGGTAAAGGAGGTATCCCATAAAGATAGGGTAGTTATAATGGGGGACTTCAATTATCCTCACATAGACTGGGTGAACTCCTTTTCAACTCAGGATAGAGAGAGAAAATTTCTAGACCTACTTAATGACTGTTCCATGGAGCAAATGGTCATGGAACCAACCAGGGGAAATGCAGTCCTGGACTTGATCCTAAGTAATGCTCAAGACCTAGTAAAGGACGTCACTGTAGCTGATCCAATTGGGAACAGTGACCACAATGCAATAACCTTCAACTTAAATACAGGGAGTAAGTTCTTAATAAAGTCTAACACAGAGACCTTAAACTTTCATAAGGGAAACTTCCCCAAAATGAGGAAATTAGTGAAAAGGAAATTGAAAGGGAAAGTCAAAAGAGTTAAATCACTTCAAAATGCATGGAGACTACTTAAAAACACAATAATGGAAGTGCAACTAGAATGCATTCCTAAAAGAAGAAAGGGGACTTCTAGGTCCAAGAAGAAACCAATGTGGCTCACAAATGCAGTAGATGAAGTCATTAAAAACAAGAAGAGTTCATTTAGGAAATGGAAGGCTTGTCCAAATGAGGAGAACAGGAGGGAACATAGACACTGGCAACACAAATGCAAGACGGCCATTAGGAAAGCTAAGAAAGATTTTGAGGAGCACATTGCTAAAAACATCAAAAGAAATAACAAGAACTTCTATAAGTATATCAGAAGTAGGAATCCAACCAGGAGAGCAGTTGGACCACTAGATGGTAAAGGACAGAAAGGGGCAATTAAAGAAGAAACGGAGATTGCAGAGAGACTGAATGAATTATTTGCTTCCGTATTCACGGAGGAAGACAGAAGACACATGCCAGTAGGTGAGCCTGTATTTTCTGAAGAGTTAAACTGTACAGAAATAACCAAGGAAGAGGTCCTGGCATGTCTTAATAAACTAAATGTGAACAAGTCACCGGGACCAGATGGTATTCATCCAAGAGTCGTTAAGGAACTCAAATGCGAAATTGCCGAACGTCTAGCAAAAATATATAATCTATCCCTAACATCAGGCTCTGTACCTGAGGACTGGAGGGTAGCAAATGTAACACCAATCTTCAAAAAAGGATCCAGGGGTGATCCAGGCAATTACAGACCAGTTAGCTTAACGTCAGTTCCATGTAAGGTGATGGAAACCATTATTAAAGACAAAATTAGTGTGCACATGGAGGAGCAAGCATTGCTGAACAAAAGCCAGCATGGCTTCTGCAAAGGTAAATCATGCCTCACAAATTTATTGGAATTCTTTGAGAGTGTCAATAAACACATGGATAAAGGTGAACCAGTAGACATTGTCTTTCTGGACTTTCAGAAGGCTTTTGACAAAGTCCCACATCAAAGGCTACTGAGTAAACTCATCAGCCATGGAATAAAAGGACAAGTTCTGTCCTGGATTTGTGACCGGCTTAAGGGCAGAAAGCAGAGAGTAGTAATAAATGGCAAATTCTCAGGGTGGAAAGAAGTAAAAAGTGGGGTCCCTCAAGGCTCAGTACTGGGACCAATGCTTTTCAATTTGTTCATCAATGATCTAGAAGAAGGGGTACATAGTAAAATAGCAAAGTTTGCTGATGATACTAAATTATTTAGGGTAGTAAAATCTGAAAGAGATTGCCAAGAGCTCCAGAGGGATCTCTTAGCATTGGGTGAGTGGGCAACCAAGTGGCAAATGTGCTTTAATCTTAACAAGTGCAAAGTAATGCACATTGGGGCCAAGAATCCAAATTACGTCTATAAACTGATGGGGTCTGAGCTTTCTGCAACACATCAGGAAAGGGATCTCGGGGTTTTGGTGGACAGTTCCATGAAGGTGTCAACCCAGTGCGCGGCAGCAGCGAAATAAGCAAATTCAATGCTAGGAATAATTAGGAAGGGAATAGAAAATAAGACAGCAAGTGTCATTTTGCCCCTTTATAAATCTATGGTGAGGCCACATTTGGAGTATTGTGTACAATTCTGGTCACCACACCTCAAAAAGGATATTGTGGAACTAGAGAAGGTGCAGAGAAGGGCAACCAGAATGATTAAGGGTCTGGAACACCTCCCTTATGAAACCAGGCTGCAACGTCTAGGCCTCTTCAGTCTGGAGAGACAGCGTTTGAGAGGGGACCTGATTGAAGTATATAAAATTATGCACGGTATAGAAAGGGTGGATAGAGAAAATTTCTTTTCTCTATCGCACAACACTAGAACCAGGGGGCACTCTATGAAGCTGATGGGTAGGAGAATAAGGTCTGACAGGGGGAAGTATTTCTTCACCCAGAGGGTCATTGGCTTATGGAATGTGCTGCCGGAAGCGGTGGTGACAGCTACCAGTCTGGATGGCTTTAAGGTAGGGTTAGACAAATTTATGGATGACAGATGTATCAATGGCTACTAGAACGAATGCCTAGATGCATCTTCCAGGCTGGGGGGGAGGGGGAGGAACTGGGGCGCTTCAAAGGCCATCTGCTGGGACTCGAGAGCAGGAGAAGGTTTGTCCTTGTCTCTGCTTGAGAAGCCCATGAGCATTTGGTGGGCCACTGTGTGCGACAGGATGCTGGACTAGATGGGCTGTGGCCTGATCCAGCAAGGCTTCTCTTATGTTCTTATGTTCTTATGGACTCTAAGACTCTTTCTGCATTCCCGCATATTCTAGAACAAATTCCAGAATAAGCACAGCAATCCACACACTAGTGCAGACTAAACCAAGCCCCGCCTCTGTTGTGCTTTGTCTGGATTGGACAAAGTGTAGACTGATTCATGAAGAACAGGTCTACAACTGGCTTAGCATCAGTATATTGGACCACAGAGGTATCTGTATGATGCATAGCTGTGATCTGGTATTCTGCAGGGGGCCCTTTTTGGCAGGGATCCAGGAAGTGCTGCTGAAAGTGGGTAAACAAACCGAGTGCTGTAAACAAACCCAGGCCAGAAACTCCGAAGGTCAGGAACTTTCAGAGCCTTGCCACTGTGTCTGAAGTCTCTCCAGAGGCAGTGATAAGGGCTGGAGCAGAACACACCATTTCAGTGTGGACAGCCCTGTTCTCTTCCACCGGCAACCTGTCTTGGCTTGGAATTGGTGTATGTTCCAGGAATGGACAGCCCAACACAGCTTGGAACATGGCCTGTGTTGCAAGTCTGGTTCTTACAACCAAATCCACAGGCTCTGGAAAGCAGAGGGGAGTGGCAGAGAGACTGCCGTGACTGGAACAACAGTGGGAGGGCTGCTGTAATATGCTGGGTGTTGCAATAGATATTTCTGAGCTCCTGACCAGCCCAGGTCCCAGGGATCAAGCCACGTGTTAATGGCTGACCCGATAGGCAAGAAAATGGGAGGAGGGTAAATGAAGAAACTGGAGACAGAGATCAGGTGGAAAAAGAAGGGGACGTGGAGGAAGTGACATCAAAGCAACATCAGGGGAGGCGATTGGAGGAAAGTTGCTGCCTTCTGGGTCAGAAAGTTGCTGCCTTCTGACATCACATCCTCAGGGAGAGGTGGGGAAAATCCTCAAACAGGAAGAGAAGGGAAGTTATCCTTTATTTCTCCACATGGCTGAGAGACTCCAGTTGCACACAAAGCAGCCCAGATTACTCCTTCTGTCTGTCTGGATCACCTCGACTCACAGCTTCTCAGCAGCCCATTCAGCACAGATCAACAGATGGCCCGAGGTCATGCAGGGGCAGGAGGAAAATTCCTGGTGCTTTTTATTCCAAGGTTTGTAAAATGGAGGGCTGAAGAAAAGGAAGCCAGGGGAAAAACTATGCAGCTTTTCTGGTTACTACAGGCCCGAAAGTGTGGAAAGGGTCTTAGTGAGAAAATCGGTAGATAGCTTACAGTTTTCTTGATAAAAGTATAAAAATGGTTCTGCATTGCCTTTTTTTTTTTCCTAGACAGATACCAGCAATTGAAATGTGGGTTTTCTGCATGCCACTCAAATTTATTCATTACTTAAAAAAAAAAAGTGACAAAAAAACCTTGATGCATTTCTAGAGATGTAGTGATCCTACTTTGATGTTGTTCCTGTCTTTCTCTTGTCTCTGGAACTAAACTAAACTGTTTTGTTCAACTTATCTCTAAGGAAAATGGTGGGACATCATGGGGAAACATTATATCCCGGAGATGCTTTAAACAACATTGCATAGCAGAATCACATATTCTTTGCCTAAATCCAGACAGTAGATTTTGGGTGTTTCTGGGCAGTCTTGGGGCCCAGTAAACAAAATTTTCCACCCGCTAGGCTGCCTCAGGGGTACGATAAACAAATCAGAGGGCAAATAACACCCCCCCCCCCTTTGCCTTCTCTCCTGCTATGTGTAGTGATGAGGGAAGGTGAGGTTACCAGACAAAAAATGGCCAACTTCCGGGGCCATTTCTTGGGTGCGTCTTCATGGCATAGTTATCTCGAATTCAAAACGTTTTGAGTTTGTGCAGTTCAGACGGCACTTCGGATTAACACGGTATTTCCGTGTTAAAGGACGTTATCCCGATTAGAAATAAATCCTGATCTCAACAGGTCTCACTCCGGATCGGGCGTCGATACGTGTTTCCTTTTTAACTGTGTGGACAGTATCGTTCCGGGATGAGATTCATTGTTAAGGCTGTCCCGCCCCCCCAATCGCACTGTAACCAATGGCTGAACGTATTAGAAGCACGTCATGTTTAGGGTTTCCTTCATTGAAAAAATCCACCCTCAAACACCCACTATAAACCTCCAGTCCTTAAAGCTGAAACACTGTATCAATCTAAGCACTTCACACCTTTAAAACAATGTTGCAATTTTGCGCAATTTCAGACCTTTGAAGGTTCGGAACAGTCACTTTCAGCCCCCTTAATGGTGAGAAGGCTTGTCAGCCACTTAGTCCCTTGAAGGGTGAAAACAGAATGTCAACCGCTTTGAGCCCCCTCTAGGCTACTTTGCCTGTGGTCACACCTAAGGTTTAATCCAGTTTCAGTTCACTTTCAGAGTGAGAGAATACACCAGCAAACTGACAAGCTGGTTTTCTTTCAGGGTTAATAACTCAGAAAATCCACCTTTAGACTAGATAATGTGGAAAGAAAACTACTGGTCACTTTGCTGATGTGTTCTCTCACTCTGAAGGTGGAGTGAAGCTAGATTAAACCTTAGGTGTGACCACAAGCCAAGGTTTTAATCCAGCTTCGGTCCCTGTGAGGTGGGTGGGCGGAATTCCCTCCCGGCCACGGGGGGGGGGGGGAAGAGCAAGCGAGGAGCCCTTTCGCCCTCTTGTCCACCCCTTGGCTCTCCTCCTCTGCGGGGCAAAGTGGCGGCAAAGCGGGGGAAAAGCGGCAGCGGAGCCCCAGGGAGAAGCCGCTAGCGCCGCAGCCCCGCAGCGCCTGGATGAATGGATGGATGGATGGATGGATGGATGGATGGATGGATGGATGCTGCTGCTGCTGCTGCTGCTGCTGGGAAGGGGGAGGGTGGACTGGGCAGGGAATTCCCGGCGGAGCATGACGCAAAGAGGAGGGTGGGATCCTGGCAGGGAAAACCAATCACAGGAGAGAGTGTGGGCAATGGGCAGGAGGACAGTGCTGCCATGTGGACTCCGAGTATTGATCCCGCGTTAAGGCTGCCATCGGAACCGGATCAACTTGCAAGTCGTCTGGACAGCTTTGTTCCGTTTCTTTTATTTCGAATTCTTTAAACTGAAATAACACATGCCATGAAGACGCGCCCCTTGTCTGCTGGATAACAAACCTGGGTAGAAACCTCAAAACAGCCGAACTTTATTCTTCACCTGTGAGGTTCTTAGAGCCCAGATGGTAGAGCCATGTAATTAAAGCACCCCTTTTCTCTGTGGTGGAATTGCAGCCTCCCACCAATGAGAACATCTTTTTTGGCAGCCATCTTGATGGAACCTTAGTCCTGTTTTGCTCAGTTCACTTCAAACTGATTGGAAGTAACCCTTGAGGGGATAGGAGTCCCTTTCAGACCGATCTAGTGATTTCAGACTTAACATGGGATTGTGAGTTAACAGCCTATCTAGTCTGTTGTCACTTTGGATGACACACAGGTATGCCTACCCCCGCCCCCTGTATATTGATTTGAGGAAACAGTGCGGGTACCAGATACAGAAAAGAAAAGGACTATTGTTCTATAGGCACACAGAATTATAGGCATTGTGGCCTGTCATGCAATTGTTGGAATTCCCTCTTACACCCAACTTGAAAGATGCAGGAACACCATCATATCTGCACCTGGCCAGTTTCTGTATGCTGATGTGCCATAACACATCTGTGCTTTGCTCTATGCTCCATTTAAATCTAAAATGCCACTTTTACACAGCTGTGTGGTAATGAGTTACTCCACTGGCATAGCTTTGTGAAACGACCTCCAGTTGGAGCACACATCCTAATCCCTGTTGTATCTTTACTGCTAGAAAAGAAACAATTCCCCACACATTAATTAACCCCCATGAGCTTCTGTCCCTGCCAGGCATATTGTATGCATCCATATACTCCATCTGCCATAGTGAAATGTTGGAGAGAACTCTCTACCTCTTAACAACTAATTTGAACTGGCCAAATCCTTTATACTACAGTGCATGCCAGGATAAAGGTATATTGCTGTAGGATATAAAGTGATGATAGAAGGGTTTTATGGAATGCAC
Source organism: Aspidoscelis tigris stejnegeri (assembly GCA_023333525.1). NCBI lineage: Eukaryota > Metazoa > Chordata > Lepidosauria > Squamata > Teiidae > Aspidoscelis > Aspidoscelis tigris. The sequence continues at coordinate 245,780,099 of JALMGA010000001.1, read as the reverse complement.
TTCAAATTAACATTTGACTCCCAAACTTGGTGTATTCTATTTTTATTTTTTAATTTTATTTTTAGAAAATGCCAATGCAGAAAAGCCCATCAGAATCCAACTTGTGCTGTTGTTGTTTCAGTTTATTGTTCTACTCCTAATGTTGCTAGCCTTAAGCTATTTGTTGCTATTCCCACCCTGTGCTGCAATAAGCAATCCCTCCCAAGCTGGGATGCATTGCTCTTGGCATGGAACAAGACCATCTGCATTGGGACAGCTTCAGAGCTGGCTTGGGGTGGCTCTGAATGCTGTGGAGGCCAGGAGTGAAAGTTCCAGGCCTTCTGAGCTCCCAGAGGGTCCATTTTAGCAGTGTGCTTTGTTGCACAGCTGAGATAGCTCCCTTGTGGTATACTAGGTCACAGAGGAATGCCTATAATTCTTCAGTTCTGCTGAAACATTTGAAAACTGATCATTTCAGACTTAACATGGGAGCATGAACTAACAGTCTATCTAGTCTATTGCCACTTTGTATGAAACATAGACGTGCCTCCTCTTCCCCCACGTATTTTGATTTGAGGAAATAGTAAAGATGAATGGAAAGATGGATTGAAATTGGGACTTTTTGCAGGCAAAGCACATGTTCCATCCCTGAACTAAAGCCACTCAAATTTATTCTAGAGATTTGGTGATCCTTCTTTGTTGTTGTTTCTATTTTTCTCTGGATAAAGGAGAGTGGACTGAGCTACTGAGCCACTAGGTGCATCTCTCTCTCTGTGTGTGTACTGCTTAATTTGCCCTTATAGACAGTAAGCCAATTTGGTCTAGTGGTTAGGGAGCCAGACTTTTATCTGGGGATACCAGGTTTGATTCTGCACTCCTCCACAAAGCCAGCTGGGTGACTTTGGGTGAGTCACAGGTCTCTTCTGAGCTCTCACAGCCCTACCATCCTCAAAGGGTGTCTGTTGTGGGGAGAAGAATGGAAGGTTTGTCAGATGCTTTGAGTCCCCTTAAATGTACTCATAGTCATGCCATCGTCTACACTAGCATGCAGAGGCAGGCCCCAAAAGCCAACTCTTCTTCTTATGCAAATTGATGTTGCAGCTGCATTTAGAATATTGCATATAGTTTTGTTTGAGTGAAAGAAGTTAATGCTGGGATATCAAATTTTCTTATAAGTCCCTAGCTTTTCCTAACTTCAGATTCAGTTCTCATTTCTCTATCAGTTATTATAAATAAAAGTTTGTCTCTTTTTAAAAAGTTCTTTTAAGTGTTTTATACAAAATTTCTCTCTTGCACACACAAAAAGAGAGCAAGTGAGCGCAAATGTGTGAACAGCTCTGGGGATGTGAGCAGTCAGACCTGAAGATGGACTGAGGAAGGTTTAAAGTAAAGGTGTGACCATGGGCCTGGATTAACAGAAAGAACCTCTGTACATTGCACAGGAAAAGGGCTGGTACAATCTGCTTCATGTCACCAGTATAGAGTAAAGGACGTGGTAAATTAAATGAGAGAATATACCGTAAGTGTGATGTTTTTGTTAGGGCTAGGCAATTTACTTTGAATCATGAGGGTGTAATAATACAACCTGTCATCTGGAACATATCCCACATGGATATGGGAGCATGCCTGTAGTACACAGAGTGCTATATTGTCTTGAAATGACACTAGAATTCTCCCATTGAAGAATTTATATGTTTATTCAAAATTTTATACCCCACCCTTCACCCGAAGCTCCCAGGGTAGGTTGCAAAAAAAAGATAAATTCAATAGAACACTGAAACATTCATAAAATAAAATTCAGAGGTGAAAAATATTGTTCTAAATTAAAAACAAATAAGATTCTGCATACCAGCTTAAATAGCAAGAATCTGTACCAACATAGATAAGCATTAGAACATCCCACGATGATAACTTGCCAAGATGATCCACACATGTACAGTATGAGGATTTTCTTTGGAAAACTAAGTTATGTGACAAAACTGTTTACAAGTTCTTCATATGTACACAGTAATCTCATTAGTTTCTTTTCTGAATGGGAAGAAAACAAACTGTGTGTGGTTAAAAATACCCCCAGAAAGCAAACAGGTTTCTGAATATGCCAAAAATATAGTACTAATACAGCAAAATAAAAATCTTGATATATGCCTTCCTGGAAAGAAAATGGCTATATTTGTTTTTGTTCAGAAGAGCCAGTTTGGTTTGACTTGCAATTGGTTATTGATTATTGATAACCTTTGGCTAATCTGTGGGACTGTGTGCTCCCACGTTACAGGATCACATGGTGGTGCTAGGACTCACTCATTCTTTCACACCTGTCTTTTTATCGTGCCTGTCACAGGTAGTTTCCTGCTTCCCCTCTATGCTTTCAGATACTTTAGCCTGTATCAGTACACTCACTCTCCATAGGCTTTGTCTCAATATGCCTTGTGGGACCCCCTTTCCTCTCAATTTTGATCTATTATTGATTATGTTTGTGCCTTGAGTCTTTTCCATTTATTAGACAGTTTATCACTATGTTACCTTTTTGAGGGGAGAAGAAGGAAATTTACACTTCGGACCATAAATCATTTACAAAGCTGCTAGGCCATTAATGTATTTTTTATGGCTTGGCAAACAGAAAATAGGAACAAGCCCCTTGGCAGAGCCTCTCTGACCTGTTTCAATTCCCAGGCTTCTATCTCAGACCCCCTATTCTGGGAGTGAGTGGATGCATCTTTCTGCAGAGATACTGGCAGCTTTCATCTCCCCAGAGGGTCTGCATTGCTGTGTCAGCAAAGGAACGCATGCTACCGCTGCTGACTGCAGTTGGCACCGATCCGCCACGCTGTGCATCTTTGCTGACTTGGCTTGATTGAATGAATTTGAACAGAGAAATTTGGGGATAACGGGCAGAGAGAGTATCAGCATCAGCAAGAGCAATGTTGCTTACTGCCTGCAGTGACCAAAGAGGAGCTTTAATTAGGTTCCTGCCCTTTGTGCTCTGTGTTACTGACTTCACTTTTAAGCTTTACATGCTCTATAGTTTCCTTTATGGGCCCTGGTTGCTTTGGGCGGACAAAGGAATGCTCAGTAAAAGAGATGCTTTTTTTCCTGCTTTTGCATAGGCTATCAATCCTAGTTTGACTCATAGCATGTCTGTGCACATCCTACTTTGGACTGAGTGGTACAGCATCTCTCTTCAAAGCAGAAGAGTCCAGAGGCCTGTCCGCACTTGGCCATATTTTGGAATATAGCTCAGGACAGGGGTCTGTTGTCTGCATGCTAATACAGACTCCGGCAGACCTTGCATGGGACCTGTCGTAGCCTGCATCATCATGTGCATAGCAGGCCCCTATTCCAAAATATATTCCAGAATAAAACCAAGTGTGAATAGGCCCTAGGTTCCTCAAGTAGGACTCCTGGACACCTACACATAAGCAGGGTTTTGCACAGGCTATTATTTTGCCTTCATTTGCTCTTTCAGACCAACCCAGGTCAGTGTGGGGATGTGCACTTTGGGGCACATTCATCATGGTGTCTTTGTAATGTTCATTTGTTCTAAAACAGCATCTAAATGTGTAGCCTTTGGAGATGTATCTTAAGGGAGAATTCATACATTTAAGTCTTAATGTAAGGAAATGAAATCTATTTCTATTTTGCTCCATGACAATTTAAGTCTCCAAAATGCAAATAGAAAATGTGTCAAATGTGCAATGTGGGTATTGATGGTAATAGCTGACTGTCAAGACTACAATATCTCACAGCTTTCACTAGCCTCAAGGTGTCTGGGGCTATAATCATCCCTGGAAAGCATGCATGAAGGTATCTGGGGAACTCTGAGGGTCATCTTCATGCAAGACATGCACTTGACACTAAATCATTGTCCTTCTCAAGCTCAGTAATTTCTGTTACCTATAATAATAAGTTGTGCTTTTGGTTTGGTGTTTCTGTTTGTTCATTACTTATCACCTGAACGATTTTCATTGCATAAGGTGGGCTAACAAGATAGATGTAAGCCTGAATTGTGTTTGAATTCTCCAAATAAATACATGAGCTGTAAGAAAGAGTAGCTCTGCTTTGAGTACTAAACACAGTTAGGGCATCACCCTTTAATAATAATTTAGATAGTTTGGAGCACATAGAGAGAAAGGGAACAAAAATCATTGGTGCCTGGAAACAAAGACTTAGGATTCATCCACACTGTGGCATGGGGTGGCTGTGTGAGAGGATAGTCTATATTTCACACCAGCCTAGAGCCTTGAGGGGACCCAGTAGGAGGGGAACATTGCCTGGAGCAGAATCAAAATGCAGCTGAATTGCTTCCAGGGGCTGCCCTGTTTGCTTCTCTGAGACCCTTAGAGACCAGAAGGAAGCATTTGTCCACTCAAGTCAGTGTGATTTTTGTCCATGTGGATGTGGTCTCAGGAGGAGAAATTGAGGGTGTTTTTCCACTTAGCACTGGAGTACATATTAAAGACCCATTAAAGGTCCTTAATGGGTACTCTAGTGCTAGTGGAAAAACACCCCAAGATGACTAGGTGCCTTTAACCTTGAGAAGCAGAGACAAGGCTGTGGTCACACCTAAGGTTTAATACAGTTTCAGTCTGCCTTCAGAGATAGAGAACACATCAGCAAAGTGACCAGTAATTTTCTTTCCACATTATCTACTCCAAAGGTGAATTTTCTGAGTTATTTAACACAGAAAGAAAATAGCTTGTCACTTAGCTGATGTGTCCTCTCACTCTGAAAGTGGACTGAATATGGATTAAACCTTGTGGACCACAGCCCAAGAGAGGTTATTTTCAGATACACATAAAATGTCTTGGAGAGGTGCCCCCTAAAGAATAAGTGATCTACCTGAGATAATGGACTTTGGATTTTTCTTGTGGGGAAGGTGTTAAATATACAAATAACAAACAAACAAACAAACAAATAAATAAATGACATAGTAATGACTTTAAATTAGAGTGCAGAAGATTCCTGTTGAACATCAAAGGGGAGGAAATCTTTACCGTATGGAAAATCAGCAGAGGAATCTATTACCTGGATGTACTCAAGCAGAGGGTATCTGCTGGAGATTCCTTAACCTTGATTGCTTCATGAAACTGGGGATTGGAGTTGGTGAAATCAGGGCTTGAACCTTCCAGTTCTATGATTCCATGGCAACTTCTGCACAGTCCATTTTGATACTACTAGCTTCTGAGGAATGTGGCATTCACTCCGTAGAGGGCTTCTGAGGGGCTGCACCTCCTGAGATGCCACATCTTTTAGCCTGGAGTGATCCACAGTGCAAAATCGTGCTTGGGAGTGGTCCAGTGTGAGGCCACTTTAAAGTGGTTTCCTGACTATTCCAGGGTTGTAATCTGCTACAGCCATCCATCCTGTGGACAGCTGGAATGGCACACGTAGCATGCACAGCCTGGTGGCATTTTGCTGGATTCCAAAAACTGTCACAAGACTCATTTCAGCATGCAGTTTGAAAAAGCCTGGGACAGGGCTGCAGCAGAGCTGGTCAGTCTCCATATTGTGTGCCAAGATAGGCAGTGCAGAAACGGTCTGTGGGCATGTCTGAGAAGTATTTAGGAGTTAGTTTCTCAGCCTGTCTGGCAGGATTGATTCATCAAGGCAGGTTAAGAATCATTGAATGTTAACAGTGCAGCTGTTACAAAATTCCTCTGCAGCCAATTTAAAGTGCAAGGACTCAAGGTCTAACTGTTCAAAAATGAGCTGTCTCTAGACTTTGCCAGTGTCAGATGCATCAGAAGAAAAGCATTAAACTTCCCATAATGTACCTAATTGTGCAATGCTATACCAAGGAGAATGAGATTAATGCATGCCCCAGAGATTGATGGGGATTGATTAGCTTTATGCAAGCTAATGTCATTCTGGATGCTATTTTTAATCATATCGGTGTACTTTCTTATATTTATAGTCTCACTACTAGTACAAAACAACTTTGATGATCATCCTCTAAAGTGCATCATAGGCCTAGACTGGGGGAGGGAAGATGAAGGAGGGAAAAACTCTACATTTTGGTGACAAACAAATGGCCAGATGCTGCAATCAGAAAAAAACCATGATCTGTATTTGGGATACATTAGGTATGCAAACAACACTTTACTTTCCTCACTGTTTTATTCCAGAACATGGGCTAAGGCCAGAGATGTTAATTTGGAGGCAGAAAGCACTGCTTTCTTTCAGCTTGTTAACACAACAGCCTTGTGAAGTAGATTTCTTTTTGCTGCAAGAAATCTTATACTTCCTATATATGGAACATTGCAGTGTTTTTAATTCAAACCGAATGGACTTCCTTTTTGCTTGCTTTTTAACTTGATGTAATGTAGTTTGCAGCAAAAGAGCGCTGTGTGGGATGGGTGACTAATTCTTTTACCAGTTGTGTTCAGAACTGGTTCCCTTCCAAGTGGAGTTGAAGGAGAAGGGAACACATGATTCTGTGACAGCGACCATATTCTGTAATGGATGGAGAAAGACAGCTCTGCAGATTTTTAGAGATGGAAACAAGGAGGCAGTTGCAGCTTACAGAAATGTTTCTGCTAAGAGTGTTAGTTCACCAAACTGAAACCTTGCTAGTCAGTGGCTTTACCCAAGGAAGTGTTAGGTGGACAAGGCAAACAGACAAACAAACAAACAAACAAACAAACAATTCTTGTTAGTAATTGTATCACATCAGTTTAAAAGCAATGCTTGATTCCAGCATGGCATTTGTATGGTCTTTCTCTCTCTCAAGGGTCAGATTTGCCCAGAGGTGCGAGTTTGGATACTAGCTGAGTGGATGATGGCAGAGCAACTCTTCCTTCTATGCCACTCCACTTATGACATTCCAGATCCATCACACATTTGTACAGGAATTTATCTACCTTTTGTTAGATCTACCAGACCCTAACATAACATAAGAGGAGCCCTGCTGGATTGGACCACAACCCAACTAGTCCAGCACCCTGTCATAGATAGTGGTCCATTCTGAGCATTCTCAAGCTAAAGATAAATGTAAATTCTCCTGCCTCTCCCTCCAACCTGGAGGCAATCCCAAGGCATCCATTCTGCTAGCCATTGATACACCTGCTCTCCATGAATTTGCCTGACTCTTTGATTGGCAACAGCCCTCCACGTTTTTGGGCAAGAATGTTCTCTTTTCCCACCTTGGGACTCTGGAACTGCATACAAATAACTTTATTATAATGATGTCTTTAATGTTTTGTTCTAAATAAGGCTGTTAATATTTTATTCTGTTTCTCAGGATTATTTCCATTTTCTTTTTAAGAGGGTGGTAAATTTAAAAAATAGCAGAAACGTTAATGTATTCTACCACTGATCTAGAATCCATGCACTCTATTTCCAACACCGGGGACTGGAGTCAACGTAACTCTTTTAACAAGCAGGGCAGTCTGTCTTGTGGGCATGGCTATGCTAAGCTTATCACCAAAAGCTCAGAATTCCTTCTCCTCTATGTTGGAGCAGCTTGGCTCTTTGGTTATCTCTGGAGGCGAGCTCTGGTCTTCATTCCAGTTAACAGCAGAAAGATCCCTTTTTTCCTCTGCAAAAAGAGCTCAGCTTGCCTTATCATTGTTAACTAAGAGAACAGCTGAGTCCAGAGCAGCCTGGGTCAGCGGGCTTTGATAATCAGGCAGTTACTTGGCTTTCTGTCTGCTTGGCCCAGATGCAGGCTATCAGCTACAGAAAAGGCAAGGGGGGGGGAGTCAGGTGGGAGTCAAGGGGATTTGTGGGTAATGGATGTGTCTGCCAATACTTTTGTTGTGAAAGTAATCTCTGATGCCTAGAAACCTTCCTGGACTTGAGTAGCTCTGAACATTAATTGTCGCATATGTCTGCTTATTTAGGGCACAACATGACATGTGGCCATGCGCAGTGAGATGTAACGATAACATCAGTTTTCTGTTTTCTGTCAGTTTCTCCCCTCCTAGCCCCCAATAACAGAAGTTCTAAAGCTGCTTGTATTACCTGAGGCTTTTGTTGCTTTATTAAATCAATATAAAAACAAAAGGAGGGAACCTTAAGGTTTCTAGTTTAACAAATGACTGCTGCGGTCTTGCAAAGAAAGAAGCAAAATTAGAATGCTTTGGCGTGCATTCTAAACCGCTTCTCCCAAGAGAAGACAGATTATCAAGGGCCCCGGTGTTACTTTATTTCCAGCTTCAGTTGCCACAAAACCCTATTTCTCTTTTTGATTTGAGGCCATAGCAGTGGAATGCAGGGAGCATGACACCTTCAGGTCTACAACCTGTGGTAGGTTTTAGCAGGCCTGCCACTTTTTTTCAGACAAGAATATACTCTGTAGTAAACAAAAGTTTAAATGCACAAACAAGATAGATTTTGGCACTCGCCCTTTTGCTATGCAATAGCATTCCAAACATTGATTATTGAAGAAGCAAACATAAAATGAAAGGGTAGCTGCATTCTGAAATAAACAGAAGGAACAATATTGTCTAGCTAATTTAATCCTATAATCTTTTTTTTTTTTACAATACAGTACTGTTCTTCTTTGTGCCCACAAGCTAATATGTTTCTACACCTAGGAAACCTCAGGGATAAGCAGTCAAATGTCAGGATACCCACCACAATTTAGCTATGAAAGGGGTGCTGAAGGGCCTTACAAGGGCCCTAAAGAGCTGACTTGCACAAAGCAGGGAAATAGAGCTCTGAGGTGCCTCTTGCCTTCACATGCTCTCACAGCTGCTTTGTAGACCCATGGCATTGGGAGACTGACCTATAAACCTGCTCTACAATAGTATGGCCATGACAGAGGCCATGGAGGGACCTTCACCTTTGAAGATGACACCTCAGTTCCAGAGCTAAGTTATCAATTCCCAAGATGGTGAGAGGAATGAGGTGCAGGATGTCTGGATTTCCCATGCCCTGCCCAAGAAGCAGGAGCAACCATCCCTACCTCAGCATATACTATACTGCCAAATATAGGATGAGGTAACAAAGTTCTTTGGGATCTGTACTCACCTATGCAGCATGGGCCATTAGATGCAGGCCATGCTGGAGTGGGCTAGAAGTAGCCTGCTCCAAGGGCTGTCCACTTTTGGACTGGCTGTTATGACCTAACGTTAGCTGCTATCTTCAGAGCCAGCATGGAGCCTTCAAAGGCTGAGATCTTTCATTACTGGCCTAAGCGGACTTCCTGGTGCCACTTCTGGCAGTGCTTCATACTGCACTGCCAAAATGGGTCTGCCATGACATGCTGTTGGCATACCCTTTGCAGCCTGGAATACAGGCTGGTCTGGTTGTGGACCTCTTTAAAGAAGTCCATAACAGAACTGGGATATAGTGAAATTTTGGTGCAGTATCTTCATCCACAGCTTTGTCAGGTTTTCCCCTCTTAGCACATGTTTGTGTCCCTGGTTGTCCAAGGAACCAAAAGTCTCACTAAACATCTTTCTGCTTCTTCTGTAATCATAAAAAATATTACAATTTTGCAGTTTTTTTAATAGGTTCTCAGATTCTTTTGCTTATTTATATTAATATGAAAACATTACTATATTACTTTGTAATACTAAAATTTTCTAAGGAACTTACAGTTTTGTAATGAAGAACAAAACACAGTGTTGTTCTCCATGAATCTACCTGGAAAATGCTCAGGTTTTAGTGTGGGATCCAAGTCTGGAAACTTTATGGAATGTAGAGTCACAACTGTAAGTTTAAAAAAGGCGAATATGATGGCACTGAGGTGGGTCTCAAATGAAAATGAGATTAATGCATGCCCCAGAGATTGATGGAAAATTTGTAGGAATTGTGGCCCTACTTAATATCAACTAATGAATAGATTCATAATTCATGCTCTATCTCCATCTTGTGTTAGAATGGAAAATAGATCAGAACGATTTCTGAGCTTCAGTAGAATGAGAGGTTTGTGCACTTGGACTTCAGAGCTCTTGATTCAAGAGGTTGTGATCATTCATAATCCATGAAAAGTGTAGGTCTCATGATCTCTTGTGGCAAAAGAAATAACCAAAGATATTTTCCCAAATATTTTGCCTCATCGGGGAAAAGGGTAAGTTTCCTCCAGACGTCATTTACTTATTCCACTATATTTGGATATTCCAGAATGAAGCATGTCTGATTGTGCTTTATTCCAGAATATCTAAATATAGTGATGTCTGGCTGCAACTGTAGAAAGTGACAGCCTCTGCTCTTTTAATCATTTCAGCGGAGCTCTGTACATGTGCACAATAGCCCCTATCCTCACCTGAAATCGCCTAACTGAGAGAAAGCAAGGGGAGGCGAAGACACACACACAAGTGAAGCTGATAAGAAGCAGGGAGAAACAGAGGAAGGGGAAGCCCACAGAGGAAGAAATCGCCTAACTGAGAGAAAGCGAGGGGAGGTGAAGAGACACACACACATGAGTGAAGCTGACAAGGAGCAGGGAGAAACAGAGGAAAGGTGCAGATTAAAGACGGAGGTTAAAGTGGCTGCTTCCCTGCTTCCCGAAGAGGTGTGTCTTGCCTCCCCTTGCTTTCAGTTAGGCGATTATTCCTCTGTGGGCTTCCTCTTCCTCTGTTCCTCGCAAGCTCGGGCAAGGGGGGAGGGGGTAGAGAAAACCGCGGTATCCCGACGTAGGGATTTACTGTGGTTTTCATGGGGATGGCTTGAACCCGCGTTGTCCTCCATTACCATGGGGACAGCTTAATGTGAATTAAGATTCGCATTAAGCTGTCTCGATTCCACCCCAAGATTTTTTTAACTCCATGGGGATGAGCCCTTAGTCTTGGGGTCTCTAGGGAATGCATTTCAGTGCAATGTTATGGCATGCTGTTGGAATGAGTCCCTAGTAGTCCTGGACTTGGGAGGGGTGTGTTTTGGCCTTCCAGTTATACTGGTAAGGGCCTCTCTGAGATCACGCTTAGTCTAAAACAGATGTAGTGGACCAGTGAAGGGCCTCATATAGCCATGTCAATGTACAGATCTATCCGGACTAGAACCTTACTAGGTGGGCCCTTAAGGACCTGTGTAGAAAAGGCCTAAAAGAACAACTTTCTACTGTCAAGGGGAGCAACAGCTGTTGAAATTCCATGCTGTGTACAATTAGTTAAGGCAGAGGAACCCTATGCTATTTTCCATGTGTCAATACAAGTATTCTTCATTATGTGTCTTTAAATAATGTTCTTGGGGTAAAAAGTGGCTCATTCATTTTAAAAATATTCTTCCTTCATCTCCCACATCAAAAAACAACAACAATGGTGTGAGTTGTCATAAATTGTACTAGCCTGGCTTTTAGAACCAGAGTTAAACTGATTGGAAGGTATGACGATGACAAGGTGCCCTCTCCGTTGAGCCTGATGGAAACTACTTGGGAGCCAATTGAGCAGGAACTTGAAATTGGCCAGTTTATCAGTTTTATCTCCCTTCTTCAGCTTGGCTACCTTCCACTTTCTTTCTTACTTTGTAGATTAAGTCCATAAATTATCTCTTTGAGATATCTACATGCACACACAGGCACCTGTCAGCACCCTACCATGCCTCAGAAAAGGGAAAAGTACCTGAGAGTTTCTGGCTGTACACAAACATAGGCAGTGTGGTGTCATAAATAGAGGGAAAGAAACTGCATCAACCCAAACGTCCTGATGAAGAGTGGGATATACGTAAGGTGAAATAAAATAATACCTCACTGTCTCAGTGCTGAAAAGAAAAGATGGGCTGAATATGTGTCCTTAGTAGGACGTCATTCAAAGCTATTGTGCTGTCATAAAAACTGCCTTTGTGCATCCAAAATATCCTCCAATCTTTCTCTATGCCTTGGTGTTTGTATCAACCAGCACTAGACCACAGGTTGCTGTTCTTCACTGAAAAATGGCTTTAAGCTCGTAGAGCTCATTCGGGCAACCATTAAAAAAAAAAAAGTCTGTGGGCCTTTTCACACTGAGGTGATCAGGGTGGCCTGTCCCAGTTGTCTGTAGCTGTAGAGCAGTAAAAACTGTTCCACATCTTTATTGAAAGTACCTGGGATGATCTCAGTAAACTCCCAGATGCTGCGTTTAAGAAAATAAGAACATAAGAGAAGCCCTGCTGGATCAGGCCACAGCCCATCTAGTCCAGTGTCCCGTCACACACGCTGGCCCACCAAATGCTCATGGGCATCTCAAACAGAGACAAGGACAATCCTTTTCCTGCTCTTGAATCCCACCAAATGGCCTTAGAAGCGTCCTGCTTTCCCCCCATAAGGAGGCAAAATGACACTTACTGACTTGTTTTCTATTCCGTTCCTAATTATTCCCAGCATTGAATTAGCTTTTTTCACTGCAGCTGTGTACCGGGTTGATACCTTCATTGATCTGTCCACCAGAATCCCGAGTTTGCACTGCTTCCTAGTTTGAATGCTGTGTGGGGGCAGGGCAATGCAGCTGTGCAGCTGTGTTACAATTGCCATAGCAATGGCTTGGCACATGATGGAAGCACATGATGCAGCCATTGCTACAGTGAGACAGACAGTGCTGGATGGACCGTCTGCACTCCAAGATCCACAAGGAAGGGTTTAATTAAGCTTGAGGCAGTGCTGGCATTCACTGTGCAAATGTTGGTCTGAAACTAACTCCAGTGGGATAGTATATCAGACATCTTTACTTTATGCATTCAGGAGAGTGGTGAAGATGCACCTCTTTGCCCTGGCCTTTGGCTAAATGAGGAAGTGGCTTTCCGGCCTACATTCAGGCTTTGTTATGGTTTTAATGCTCATTTTTATATGTTTAATGTAACCTGCCCTGAGACCTTTAGGTATAGGTGGGATAAAAATTCAAATAAATAAATAAATAAATAAATAAGAAGACACCCAGTTTTAGGGAAACTGTAAGTGGTATGGCTTGCTATAGCTATGTTTGGAATCTGGAGTCCTTTCCATACTAACCTTATACCTGATTATATCCTGGAATAGGGACCTGCTGACTACATGCTAGTATAGACTATGACAGGCCTCACTTGGGACCTGCCATAGTCTGCATCAGCATGAGGATGGTAGGCACCTATTCCAGGATATAATCTGGAATAAGGTCCAGTGCAGAAAGGGACATTAGCTACTTTAGGATGGCAGGCAGGCAGAACTAAGGCCATGTCCCCATGGCTCTTTGGTATGGTTCTGAGTGTGGGATCGGATCGGCCCATCCCCATGGGTTTTGGATTTGGTCCGCGAAAAGCTTGCCAACCCCTCCCAAGCTGTGCCAGAAGGGTGCCAAATTTGATACTTGAAAAAACAAGTCTGGGAATGCACATGGGGACACTAGCAGACTAATAGGGAGGAGATTTGCGCTCACATCATTGGGAGGTGGGGTGTGCTTGCCATCCCTGCCCTGTCCATTGAAGATCACAGCTGCTGACTTTTTAAAATGCCAATCGCAAAAGCAGGCTGGAGAACGGCTTGTTTTCTTAATTTTCTGCCACTTCCAACACCGTTTCAAAAATTCCAAGGCAGGCTGCATATTTCTATTCCATTTGTACCCCATGTTTCCCCAATCTGCAAGGCGATCATTAAAAAAGGCCTGATTTTCAGTTTACGGCTGTTCTTGCAGTTCCCGGTGGAGCGGAGGTGCGCACAACTGCTCAGGTGCCTACTGCCACTAAACCTTGTAGCATCTTTCAGTGTTTTAAATTTTTTTAAAAAGTTATTTTTACAAATGAAGCTTTAGTTTTACTTGTTTCTGTGCCTCCCACCCCAGTCCTGGTTGTCAGTGCCACTAAGGGAGGATGGGAATATGGCACAGGGTGGGCTGATGTCAATCCAGCAGCCAATGAGGAGAGAGGGAGCGGAGAGGAGGGGGCGCTGCTCCGCAGTACCAGGGTTTGGCACGGTTCTCATCGGGATGCCCCCATCCACGCCCAACCCACACCTGTCCCCTGTTGCCGGGAATCTCATGGGGATGCCCGAAATGTGTTCCCGTTCCCGGCCCATGTGTGCCCAATCAGCGCCCAAAGTGTGCCAGACAGCCAGCATGGGGACGCAGTCTAAGTGCTTATGTTTTGTTGGCCTGGTTTTGTTCTTACTGATGAAAGACAGTTCTTGTTTCTGATGAAAGTTAATTGTCATCTGTAACTGTCTTAGGTTTTCCATCCCTCAGTTGGCAGCAGTAATTAATTACCACTTACCTTGGTTTTTTGTCACGCTGGCTTATGGTGTGTGATATTACATTGTCTGTACAAATGATTATTGTGTTTTGCTTCAGTACTATGCTTTGCCTGTATTGCAATTCAGTTTGTCAGTGTCATATTATTCACTCATTTTACATTGAATTTTCTGTGGGTATTTGAGAAAAGAGGGTTCCCATTCTTATGTTGGTCCAAAACACGTTCAGTGACTGTACCTATTTTGCAGAATTTCTTTCCCTCTACATTAAGGTCTCTGCTACCCTGACTTGTTGTCACTTTTGAGTACCATCAAGTTGTGTCTGACTTCTGATTGGTTGCATGGGAACCTCCATGGGCACTTCTAGGCATTTTTCTTGGCAGAGATAGTTGGCTATTTCTGGAAAACGCTGGTGGCCCTAACTACTTTTAACAAACACATTGCCTGCCTAAGAGTATTGATCTTGTTACCTGCTGCTTTTTGGTCACTTGGATTTTAGTACCATTACTATTGATTTTAAAGCTATGAGCATTGCTTTGTTAATTCTTGCATGCGTATCCTTGACTTTGGTAAAAGGAAAAACAGAGGACTAAACTCATTTAAATGAATGAGTGAATTAATAAGTTTCGTGTTTGTCAGTAGCAGCCTCATTTTCAGTATTTCCTCTGATTTTCTGTAGAGGAATTTGCATCTTTCACTTTGACATATTCCACAAGCTGAACATGACAGATACGATGTTGCTGGGCTTAGCTTCTTCTGTGGGTCAGTGGTTGAGGCCAAGGTTTGATTTATAACTCATCTTTGATGACAGTGAACAGCCAACAAAAGTGAATTGTAAATTGCAGTTCCACCTCACCTCATCCCACCTGGATACTGCTATACTAGTCCACAATATTGTTCTAGTGTTGATTTTTGGCAGCCTTATTTAGACAGAAGCAAGCAAACAAACAAAAAAAACCTCCAGACAGCAGACATTTATCCTACTTTATCCTCACAACAACCCTGAGGAGTAGGTTAGTCTAAGTGCCAATTACTGCCCCAAGAAACTCAGGCTGCATCCAATTTTGTTTATACTACACAGTGGAATGCACAGTCGCGATCGAGGCATCACACACAATGATAGATTGACATGGCATCACATTATCCAATTGGGACTACGTGCTTACCTTAATGCCGATTTAGCAACACTCACAGCACGGTATAAACAAAATCTGAAGTTTCCCTCCAGTCCAGGCAGAACAATGAGAACAGAACAAGAGCAATGTGATTGGCTGCCTCAACCCGTGTGATGGTGTGTGCCAACTCAGCTCTCACAGCTTCCAGTGGGGAAGCTACAGAGCTGCTTTTCGAGTCAGGACAGCTGGTCGTCACTGCACAGTAGGTATGCTGCACTTTTATCTTTAATTGCAGATTTATTCTGCAAGTTTGGAGGCAGCCCCAGTGAACATCATGTTCAAATTAGGATTTAAACCAGTTTTCTCTATGGCCTTATGTGATACAGAATTTTATTAGACCATCTCTTTATAGTATTTCATCCTCTGTCCCTGGGAAGTGGCATCTAAACTTTTAAGTATTCAGTTATGGATCTTTTAGTATTATTACTTCCTGAATCCTTTAGAGAGAGCAGATGCTCTTTACTGGCTTTGATGGTGGATGTAGCTGAGTGGACAGTATTTCAGTTCATAACATTTAAGAAGGGACATCCTGGAAGGAGATGGGTGTCTTTGAAGACCTATGGGCAAAGGCAAATGGCTTCTTGGGCTTTGGCCATGCTCTGGTGCCAGCGTCACTGGTGCTTAGTAATGAATGTCTTTTGTGGTGGCCACCTAAAATGGATATTATATTAATGTATCTTATCTGTTTGTTTGCAAACGTGCTCGCTGTGAAGTTGAGCCAAATACTTCCCCTCATTTCTGCAGAATTGTTTGTCTTCCATATTGGTGACAGAAAGAATATCTGGTAATTTTTCTATATAATATTTATATAGAATAATCTGTAGTTTTAAATACAAAGAACCCAAGGGTTTTTTAATAGAGTTTTTAGTTATTTATGATATCTTGACCACAAACTTCAGGAGTGTAACCATAATTTCAATAGCTGACTTAGCAACTTCTGGCCATGTTCATGCCTTCACTTTAAACCTTCTTCAGTCCATCTTCAGGTCTGACTGCTCACACCTTTTCATTTCGTCCATTTTATTTGTGAACATTCCATCCATCATTTGGACTTTTCTGAATGGAAAGTCCACAGATAAAACATGTAGAAATGAAAAGGTGTGAGCAGTCAGACCTGAAGATGGCCAAACAAGGTTTAAAGTGAAATTTTGACCATGGCTTTCTAGTGTTCCTTGGACAGAATCTTTCCCTCTTTCCCCAGCATGTCCTTGTTACCAGTACAATATTTGGCACAGCACATCTCAAAATGGATTCTATGGAGAGGAAGAAGGTACAGAGATTATTCATTGTGGCCACTTTGAATCCTGGAAATCCTTAACAAGGAAATCAAGTTGTATGGAAAATGCATCAGAATTTTCTGTTTGGTTTATACACACAAAGTGAAAAGAGAAATTATCCTGTAAATTTTGCAGTGGTGGTGATAGTAGATGAGTTTTAGAATGGTCATGAAGGAAACACGAGACCTCCAAATTTTAATTTTGAAGCATTCTGCACCTACTAGCTGTTCCTTATTCCCAGAGTTCCCTTTCCTGATCCACATTTGAAAGCATTTCAACATTACTGTTAGCTATTTCATTCGCTTAGGTAGCTGATACATCTCAAGATTTATTTTTTCATGCTTCAGGGGCTTGGCGGGGGGGGGGGGTTGCTGTTTTTGTTCCTATGTTGGTCCTTCTCCTGAATCTTTGAGATATGATAAGGCAGAAGCCCCAAATGGATAATTTTTTACAGATATGCAAGCATAATCTCACATTATCAAGCCCATTTTGGGTAATGAGTAGGAGAGGAGATTTAAAAAAACACACTGAGAGGAGGACAGTGAAGAATGGTTCAGCATGAACACTATTCTTACAGTGTTCATCTCTCTGTGTATATCTTTAAAGAAAGATCTGGGAATAGCAGATTTCTGCTGGCTTTAAAAATGTTTCCCAGCCAAAGGAATGATCTGCCAGACATTTCTGCTACACAAAGGAGAAAGAGAATTGCAACATTTATTATTAACTTTACTGCATGATGCTTCGGGGCTGCAACATCTCAGCCTATTCAGCCTTGAAAGATAGTGTTTAAGAGGGGACATGATTGAAGTTTATAAAATGTTGCTTCAGGTAGTAATGACTTTTCTGCAGGATTTCACTCTTGTATAGGGGGAAAAAAAGCATGTGTTAATCCATATGCATATATAGTATACTTGGAATATGTATCTGGCTGCATATATGCTTTTTGTACAGAAAGGAAGAATGAGAAAGAAAGTAAAGGTATTTTATTTATTTATCTGTCTATCTGCATTTCTCTCTACCCTATACACTAAGGTCTCAGGACTAGGGATGTGCACAAATATTCATAACATTCAATATTCATACAAATTCAGACGAATTTGGACATTCGTATACGAATCAAATGTTACAGCATTCATATATTGACATTTGTATTTGTATGAATATTTTGGAACATTTGAATGCATGCTTTGGAACATTTGTGAACCTGGGGAGGTGGGAAAGCGGCTGCACCAGTAACATCTGCAATGGATCCAGAGTGCATTAGACATGGATTGAGAGTGGATTCAAAGTTGATTCAGGGTGGATTTGACACTTTCAGAGTGTATATGAGAGATATGTATTGAATGCGTATTGGATACATTTGGGATATGTATGCATTTGTATTGGATATGTGTACCCCATTTGTACGCATCCCTACTCAAGACAGGTGGAACTTACCAGCTGTCTCCTGGAGCCTTTTGTTACAGTGCCGTAAAGGACTTCAGGGATCTCTAGTGGTGAGTGGGCTGAGAGCTCTTCGAAGTCTCTTGTCACACTATGCCAAAGGCCTGTGTCAAGCACCTGATAAGTCTCAAACATGCCTGGGAAGCCACACACGTCTGGCAGGCCACAATGAGGGGTAAAGCTGGCTTATCATTATCCTTCACTTCCAGCGTTCCGCTTGTCAAGATGGCTTGATATGGTTCACAGGTGGGATTATTCACATACCAGCCTGTTCCTCCTCCCCACGAATATTCTAGGCTAGAAAAGGTAAATTAGAGATTGGATGAGAACAGAAGGACCATACGCTACCTTCCTAAAGCACTTTCAAGTTGCTTTTTTTTTTTTTTTTTGTACAGGTGTGAAGCCAACCAAGCACTGAATATAGTAGAGTGAATGCATCTTGCGATCTGGAAGCAATATGTTTGGAACTTCCCAGAGTCACTGGAGTTACAGTATACCAGACCCTAAATAACCCTGAATGAATCATTTACAGCTAGTAGCGCACAGAAGCTCTGTGTAAAATGATTTGGCCTATGTGCTAGAGATCAGACTCTCCCGGCTGGCCCTTCAGGGAGAATCATTGAAGCAGATTGTTACTGCAATAGTCCAGAGCTTTGGAGAAGTCTTTAAGTCTTTGAGGGAGTTTGATTATCCTTCCAAGAGTTTGTGCTTAGGTACTAAATGCATCTTTTTATCAATGGCAATTAAAAAGGAAAAATACAAAAGAGTCCTGTATTAGAGTGGGTGGAAAAAGCTAGGCAAGCAATTTGATCATTGGATGAATTGTGCAGAGTGCTAATTTTCTCTTTAGGAGGCCTCTGTGTGCACATTGGATGTGTGTGTGTGTTCATATGCACAAAACAAAACAAAACACTCCTTTTTACCCAGCAGCAAAAGTGAAATAACACAAAAGCTAGGTTCCCCAGCAGTATAATCCCATACTGTTCTGTCATTGTAAGGGGCCATGACGGCTTTGTGCATTCATCTTTCTAAAGGGTTTTCAAGACCATATCTTTATGAGTCCATGTACCCATTAAATCCTGAAAAACAACATTACATAATGCAGAAATAGGATGCCATAAAGGTAGCAAGCATAAATGCAGAAAGGAGATGCAACCCTGTAATAAGGCATTCCAGAGTAATTGATTTCATGACTCCCCACTGCTGAGTACAGGACATCAGTGTTAGTTTGATGAACACAACAAAGTAGTGGATACATCAGCGTTAATGGTTAGGGATGTGCAGAATGACATATTTCCAAATTCGGTAGAGTATTTCAAATTCATGGACATTTGCACTGAATTGAACATCCAGGCTGCTTCCGCACAGGGCCAAAGTAAACCAGATCCCTTGCACCTGGATTTATTAAAACCGGCTCCCAGGGGAACCGGTTTTAATAGCTCCGGGTACCCGGTAGATCCGGTTTAACGGGGTAGATCCGCATCTAAGAGATGCGGATCTACCCCGTGCCCGTGCCTCCGCACACACGGCGAAGATCCGGATTGGAGGCGGGTGCTGTGCGGATGCATGGCACCCGTCTCCGAACCGGGATGGAGGGCCCTCCCTCCAAGCATGGCGAGCCGGGGGAGGGCCATGGGTGAGCACACTTGCGCTGTGCGGCCACATCCAAAACAGATGCGGATTCACAGTGCAAAACCACTTGAAATGTGGTGTGCAAGAAACACACATTAAGCACACATTAAGTCTGGATAGGTGCGGACGCACCCACTGGAAGTGTGCTTTTTTGCCCCCGCTAATGCGGACGCTCTGTCAGCAAACTGGGTTTGCCGCCGAAATCCGCATTAAAAACGGGCTCGCTGTGCGGACACCCCTCACCGGAAGTGTCCTAATTAGCGATCCGTGTGTGGAGATGCACATTGGAATGTGTGCTTAATGGGTGTTAAAGGGCCTGTGCGGAAGCACCCCCAGACATTTGCCCATTCAAAAATTGATGAAAACAAAAAAAGCCTCCCATTGTGGATATGAAAACTTTCAATTAGTGAATCTGTATTTCACCATGTTTTAGTCATGAAAAAGGGTTTTTTTTTCAATGGTAAAAAGTCCAAAGATTTCATGAAAATGTTCGAATGTGAATGTGAAAGTCTGGATGCTTGATTTAACAAATCTGCAGATATTCAGAGCTTTTGTTCCACAGCAAAACAAACATGGTTTTTACCATGTACATCCCTATTGGTGGTGCAGAAAAGATTGGTTCAGGATATTCAAAACTGTCCTGCATCACAATCACAGTCTTCTGTGTGTGCACTCCTGTGCATTTACTGGGCGCCTTGGAGATAATGGGACTCTTCCTCGGCATTCTTCAGCCTGTGGGGAAGCAGGCAGTGCAGAGCTGTCCTAAACATTGCAAAAGAAACCTTAGCAGAACTTTAATATCTGTGTCGCTGAGACTGTTGGATCAAGGGAAGGGGAGAAAAGGTAGTACCTGAGAGCCTCATCTTTCATCTGCCTCAAACGTGTGGACAAGTTGAACACTGTACAGGCAAAAAACAAAACAAAACCAGGAGACTTTCTGCCACTGCCTGGTCTGCTTCCCCACCCCACAAGACCTGGTCTGTGTGCTATCCTTGAACTGAGGGTTGTTGTTGTTTTTCCCTGTCAGGGAACACCAACACTATCTCTTTAGACTGCTGGTGGCTGGTCTTGCACAATTATGCATGCTTTTCTTGAAGAGAAAAAATTATCTTGGTTGGGGAAATTGATAGCCTATCAGAGAACCAGCCTTCTCCAAAGTGCTACTTTTTTGTTGTTGTTTGAGGGTGTAGCAACTTATAAGAGGGAGATGTTTTCCGACAGCTGCCTTGACCTTCCTCCACCTGCAGCGCAGAGTCGGAGATAACCATGTACAGTTTGGTCCTTGTGTGGCATTTATGCTGTTCCGTTTAGGATGGTGTGTGCACCCTGTGCTCTAGTTTGTATATTTAGCAATTCGGATTTGCACCATATTTGTAAATACTTCCTGTAAGCTTATGGACAGGAACAGTAAGTTATGAATTATTATTTGTTAAAGGGTTTCTAAAGCAATTTATAATAAGATAAGTACTCGGGAAATAATAGTAGCAAAAACCTTGGTAGGAACCAAGAAGTATTGTGGATTCTTTTTTCATTTTTAGATGGTTTTGCATGCTCCTATTGTGCTGTGTGCATTTGTCTCTCAGAGCCAGCATATCCCACTATAAGCAGATGCAAACTCAGCAGATGCTCCTCCTTTACACTCCCTAGTTGCCTCTGCTACGTTGACCTGTCAGAAGCAGTTGTGTGTGCCTTTCCCATCTGTAGCCCTGCAGGTGCTACGTAGCTTAGCAATATGAATCTGGTCTTTTATCTGCTTCTTGCATCCAAGCACAAGAGAGGCACTGCTGAGTGATCTGGATTACTTAAGGCAGTGGGAGGTCTTGAAAAGTGGGCCACAGTGGCAGTGTGGTTGCCAGGGGGAAAGTGGAGAAAAAAGGAAGAAAAGATCCGAGGATGTTTAGTGTCTCAGCAGAGAAGATTGGGAGGCCTGCATTTGCTTTTCTACTAAGTGTGTCATTGCAGGGTCAGCTTCTGAAGGGGCTCCAGATAGATGAATAGGTCATTCTGATAAAACCTCTCTCTTTACAGGTTTGGTGAGTCCCCTGGAGGTCTTTATGAACACAAGGAGTGTTGAAGTTGCTCGAGGCCAGACAGCTGTCTTGCCGTGTACCTTCACCACGAGTGCTGCACTCACAAACCTTAATGTCATCTGGATGGTCACTCCACTCTCCAATGCCAATCAACCTGAGCAGGTACGAAAATGCATTTGCTTCTATTCTTCTTCCTTTGTTAAGAAAAATAATTGCCAAACAAAATGTTTAGAGCACAAACTTGATAAAGACTGGTTTAATTTCCCTCCCTCCTTCCCTCCTTCCTTCCTTCCTTCTCTTTTCAGCAATCAAAAAAGTTCAAAGCACTGTTTTATTACCACCACTTTGCATTTAATTTTTGTCAGCATTGGCAGCCAGCACATATGAGAGCAGCCAAAAGCCCTTTGAGATCCAAGCAGTGCCGGCAAAACCTCCTTTGATCCAACCCAGATCAAAGGAAATTTTCCAGTAGAGCATGGGCATCAAAGTAAGCTCAAGAGCTACCTTTCATCAGAGGAAGGTGTGCCAGTTGCCCTCACCAGCTCCAGTCATTACTGGATGTCAGTGTAGAAGAAGTAGCCAGCCAGTAGCTATAAATGGCTTTTTACAGTGGTGTCTATACATGGAAATCCCAGGAAGCACTTTATTTTTTTGTTTCTCAGGCCTGCATCTTTTCTATAGATTTTCCTGGGTTTTTATTTTTTTGAGCATTGATATAGCTACAGTAAAAAATACAGCAAAAATAAAAATGAGATAATTGTTGATTTACAAATTTTTATTTTTAAACAGAATTTTTATTTGTCCTCTGGAGAATTTGTTGTGTGTGTAATTATTTCAGTATTACATTTCCCCCCCAAATTCACTTGTTATCGAGTCGTATTTTCTACTCTGTCATGCAGAAGTAAAAGATCAATATGGCTTACAATTTCAAGGTGAAATTTTAAATGGAAATTGATGGACTTTCTGTACTTACCTTAATTCCAATGTATGGTCCCCCATAATCCCCTCAGACCCTCTTTTGTCCTCATGCTCCTGAGTACTAAAGAGATGTGGGTCAGGTTCACAGTTACTTGACTGGAATGATCTCTAGAGACCATTCTAGACCTCTTCACTTTAGGAATGGCTCAGACTATTCACACAGTTGGTGCAAAAATATTCCCATTCCTACTCATCAGAGGCAACTATGCAAATGGCCTTGTATTCCAGGCGTTGCACCCCGCCCATCTCTAGCCAGGTCAGGAAGTGTTCCATTTGCACTTAATAGCTGTACACAGCAGGTAAGCCTCAGGAAACAGATGGGAAGCCTTGGAAACTGTTCCAGGTGGATTGTAATGTGGATGAAACATTCCCACAATCTATCTAGTACTGTTTCTGGCCAAGTGCAAAAGCTCCCTGCTCACCACTAGTACATTCCGCCTGCATCACCTGGAGCATAATCCTTGACATTGAGGACTACAAGTGTACAAGTGTGAGTAAATCCAGATCATAGAGGCATGCAGGAGGCATGCCTTTGTTTCCTGGACTATTGAGGGATCCATTTTGGCAGCATACCATAGTGCACCATGGGAATGGGTTCCCTAATTGCTCCAAGACCATCATTGCCTTTCGTTCCTAGCTGTTGGAGCCTGACCCCAAAGCTCCTGTGAGCTTCAGGGCAGGTGAAGGGGCTGGACTGGAATAGCTGTCACCATGAAGATATGCTGCTTCAGCCCAAGCCTTTCCATGATCCAGACCAGAGGGTGACACTTGATCTGGACCTCCTGATCAAAATCATGGCAAGGTCAATACAGAAAGGCCCTTAAACAGGATTTCTTTCCTTACTGCAATTAAAAATGAAAGTTGCAGCTTTCGTTCTCACATGCTATAACAAAACTGGAGTTAAATTATCATGAAAGTAAATTACCACTCAGAAAGAACATTAATATAATTGAATACCCAAATGTATTTTTAAAAAGTGCTTTCTTGTTCCAGAATAGTATTAGTGTAGTACTGCACACTGTTGTTGTTTTTAGTTGTGTCTTTGTGTGGTTGCCCTTTTATATGTGTAAGAACTGAGAACTCTGCTAAAAATCTGAAAAGAATAATACAGAAAGTAGAACAGTAAAGGATCCGTAATGTATTTTTTACTAGACAAAAACAAGACTCTGAAATTTAGAACTTTGAAATCCATTGAAGTGGGATTGCGCTCTGATAGTATGCTTGCCTATATCCTACTTTGAAGAAGAAGGTTTTAATTCTTCCCTTTAGGGAAGACTTCATTATAGTTTCTTCTTTATCACTGAAATTGACTTTGTGACTACTTCTTTATAGCGGCAAAATCACAAATGAATTGCCATATTCAGTGTTCAGCACCCCGTATAGTTTATCCTAAGTTTCAGAGTACAGTTATTTTCAAATTACATGAAGAACACAGGACACTAAAGTCTGTGCGCAGTGAGTGAACAAGCACTTATTGTAATCACAGTTTTGATTGAAGAGATGTCATGTTTACTTTTTCCAGGTTATTATTTACCAGGGAGGTCAGATCTTCGATGGCGCACCCCAGTTTTATGGGCGAGTGGGGTTTGCCATGACGATGCCAACCACCAGTGCCTCCATATTCATCAACAACACCAAGCTGTCAGATACTGGGACCTACCAATGTTTGGTCAACAACTTGCCAGACAGAGGAGGACGGAACATT
This sequence comes from Aspidoscelis tigris stejnegeri, assembly GCA_023333525.1. Classification (NCBI taxonomy): domain Eukaryota; kingdom Metazoa; phylum Chordata; class Lepidosauria; order Squamata; family Teiidae; genus Aspidoscelis; species Aspidoscelis tigris. Next base: position 245,755,806 of record JALMGA010000001.1, on the reverse strand, counting down.
GGAGTAATTGGGCTCAATGTTTTGGGTATGTGTTTCGTAGGGTCTACTTACTGTACATCAGATAGGTAGCTTCTAGATGTGAATAATTTCATTATTATTATCAACAGCAATATCATCACACTTACAGCCTACAAGTGCCTGTTGAAGACGTATTACTCAGAGGTTCCCTGTGTGAATGTTTGGGCCTTTCTGCATTTGCCTCATACCGGAACTGTCTGCTTCCATCCTTGGTCTGGAACAAAGAAAACATCATAATCCCACCTTTAAAGTTTGCATCAATTTTAAACATAACCTATGAAAATTTCCATGAGTTTAAAAGATGTAGCTGCATCATTTCCCACTGTGCCTTATAGAGGCTTGGAAGATCACTTTTTGACATGGAAGTAGTTGAGCCCCGCCCTTGCACAGTGGATGTGTGTGACAGGACAAAGGGTGAATCACAGGAAAAGGTGGGTGGTGCTTGTGGTAGAAGTATGTTTCACCTGGAGCAGAACAGGGAAGTCACATCCTCATTAGGGATGTGCACGAATATTTGTATTATTCATTATTTGTATGAATTAGGCAGAATTCAGGCATTCAGATTCAAATTGAATGTTGGCACCTTTGAAGGCTGACATTCAAATTCGAATTGAATGCTTCAGAATATTTGTTCAAAGCTTTCTTACGTTCGTGAACCTGGGAGGTACGAAAGTGGCCACCCCAGTTGAATCTGCAAAGGATCCAGAGTTGGGTAATCCAGGTTTGCTCCAAGTTCATAGGTGGGGGGAACGCGGCCTAAATGGGCTAATGCTACAGTTTAGTCTGGTATTTCTTTTGTTCTTATGTTCTTAGTCTGTTTCACAATTTTTGAATGTAAGCTCTTTTTTCATCTAATATTAAGAAAAGATTGTTGTTGCTGCTGCTGAGATACAGGGCAATCTTGAGAACAGCATTAAGTTATACAGTGCCTCCTGTGGCCTTACTATTCTTATTTACTCCTCCCATAGAATGCAGAAGAAAACAGTTCATGGCTGCATACCCACATGCCAGTTAAACCATCAACTTGAGCCTTCTCCATACTGACTGTTCTCTCAAATTTCGTACTTTTTATGGTCTAAAGTTCCTAAAAGCAAGCTAAACTGTATGCAGTTAAACAAGTTCTCAGTCCAGTTCAGAGCATTAGACTGTTTTCTTTTGCAAAGTGGAAATGGAGAGAACCAGGCTTTCTCCTAACTCCATCTCACCTCTAATATCAGGTCAAATTTTCTTGGAGATCTTAATTATAGTGCAGTTGGCAGCAACTGCAGCAGTGGAACTGCATACAAATGAGAGAGAAAATTCAACAATCAATAAGGAAGTGTATACATGTGGCCCATTATGATTATCTCCCTAACCCATTGTGCAATTTGGTGCTTCCAACCCTATTGTGTCTACTTTCCCCAGCCTTTGTGCTATCTTTCTGCAAAGAAAAGAATGCTCAGCCTCTCATCATCATCAAGATACCAGAATTTAGCTGGAAGCAAAGTTTTTAATGATATCTTTATTGGGTTAGCTGGTTGGAAGCTGCAGATGTTGCTCTTCCCCATAGAGGCCACTAATTGAAAATGGCCACAATTAAGCCAGCAGTTATGAGTGAGTATGCCCACTAGCTGCAAAAGCCTTAGCAGGTGACCTTGCCTGTTGCTTCCCTATTAGTCTTAAACCATCTGTATCCTTTGCTAGCTCAGTCTCTCTTCTTTGCCTTTTTTTTTTTTTAAAGGGACGTGCCATCCCTTCTGGCCACAAGAAAGAAAGAAAGCTGCTTTCTTGTTAAGCATGCCTCCTAACTGATCCAGCCCTTGGCCATTTTCTTTCTTGTTGTAGTTCCTCCTTCGGCCCCAATTTGCAGAATCCAGGGCTCCTTGAACATTGGCAGTGACATCACACTGACTTGCAATTCCGAAGAAGGCATTCCTCGGCCAACCTACTACTGGGAAAGACTGGATAGTGCTCCCAAGCTGCCTCCAACGGCGACTCACGGTAAATGTTGAATTCTGTCAGCCCACCCTTGATTTTGTCTTACCTGTCTGATTTTTGTTCTCCATATTTTATTGTCTTTGGCTTTGGCTTTGGTTGCTTTAAAAACACAAAGATCCAAGAAAAATGTTGAGCAAGACATCCTATCAAATGTTGTTAGGATAATATCAGCACAACTCAATAGTGAATCAGGAAGAGGTACCTTGTCCAGTATAATAAATGCAACTTAGCCACCCCTATTTGCAATTCCAATTTTAGTTCTTTATTTTTTAAAAAATGTTCATAACTTAATGGTCAGTCTTGCATGCAGATATTCTAGTAAGGAGGTCTAAAGCATTAAATGTAGATCCATAGTATGATTTTGCTTTAAGTTTGTTGAGTGCAGCACAGGCCGCTCTGATGCTGTGCCATGATAACTTGTAGAATTCTTCAGCAGGTCGACTGGAATTACTCTTCGTATGCATAGTCCGTGTTGCTTTTAGACATGAATAAATGAGGTGGCTAAATATTTGTGGTTTGCATTGCTATAACACAAGTTTGGCTCCTCAGTGCAAGATAGTTTACAGACTTTTGCCCTTTCTGCATATGGTTAGTAGACTGAACTAAGTGACTCTTTAGTACACTGAATCTTCGTTGGATTAGCATTATCTCGGTGCTGATTGAAGAGGTCTGCATCCAAGCTGTCTGTTCTGCACCAGGAATCAGTGTTTCTGCACCTGGGGCTTATTCACACTTGGCTTTATTCTGGAATATATTCCAGAATAGGGACCTGTTGTCCTCATGCTAGTGCAGGCTACAGCAGACCCCAGGTGATAATTGCCATGCAGACAACAAACCCCTATCTTGGTATATATTCCAGAATATGCTGAAGCGTGAACAGGCCCCTGGTTCAGAACAAAGATCTTCAGAGCCTAAGCACCTCCTCCAACTATCATTATCATAACCCCAGCAGGGAGGAGGGCATGCTACCTTCAAAGACTGTATTATTTAGCCTTGTCTTTGTGCACTGGACATGACATAGGGATGACAGAAGCCTGAATCAAATGCTGGCAGGGTGAGTGGTACCTGAGATGAAAATATAATTATGTCTGCTGCTGAGGTTGGGCCAGGACAAATGGATGGAATCCTCAGCCTCCAAATGCAGACAGTACCTCACATCTTTTCCCAGAACAAACTAGCTTGGGTGGTTAAACTGCTCCAGGCCTTAAAGATCACATGGAGCCCAGTTAAGCAAGTGTTGATTTGATCAGTGCACATGCAGAGACTGTATGCTTGCTCCTTTCCATTGCCTTGCATTTGTTGCAGCATCTTAAGATTATTTAGAATGCTTATGTCAGGAAGGCAGCAAAGAATAAGTGACATTGAGTAAAATGATCTGGTAAAGGATAAGGAATGTGTGACTTGCTTCCAGCTCATGCAAAAAAAATTTAGAACTATACTTAAATTGCAAGTTAAATACACCATGAAATGCATCTTTTGCTGCCATATCTCCATTTCTGGTGGCAGGAGGCTTCTTGTGGTGACTGTAGCACACTGTTACAGGCACAATCACCAATCAAAGCACCATTTTCGGAGCGCATGATTTCCTGCCCTCAGTGGAGATGTTTCCAACCTCTGCAAAAAACAATGCCTCTGGGCTTGGAAGTGGATACATCAGTTTCAGCAGCAATCATGGCTCCTATCCTATGTGGCTGGGGAGAAGAAACCCCAATTCTAAGTGGAGACCCAATATGAGTCAGAGGTACAGTGAAACTACTGGCAGGCAAATACAATCCTGGGCTGCATGGACAGATTTATGGTTTTCAGATCACAGGAAAGAATAACCTCCCTCCATTTGGTTTTCACACCAGATACTGTGCCTAGTTATGGGCACCTCACTTTTATATGGCAAATTATGGCAGGTTCATAAAACATCCTGCATGGAAAGATTTAAAAAATTTAGTCTGTAAATCATTGGGATTGGAAAACTGAGAAATTACATTACAATCAGATTCCTATTTACCAACAAAGGGGAAAAAAAACCTTCCTCTAAATCAACAGTGAAAGCAGTTATCTAGTTCCCTTCAAGTAGAGGCTGTATAGTCATCTGTTGATGATGCATTAAATAGAATGCCTGGCTGGTGCAGGTGGCTGGATTTCAAGGACTAAATGGTTCTTTCTAACTCAATAATTCAATGATATGACAAGAACATGTGGTCAACATGGTTCAGCTAGATAACGTTGCCACCCATGTCTACTCTGTAAAGCAGTGATGACTGTCTTAAGGATTCAGATCACCTGAAGAGGGTGGATGGTTGCATAGGAAATGTGTGCTCCACCACTAAGCTATGATGCATTGCTTCAGTGTAGTACCTTGTTTTCTGCTGAGCATCCCACCAGAATAAATGTTCAAAAGTGCACAAATATATTTGTTTTCAAAACTACCGGTGCCCAAGAATATTTGTGCCCAAGAATAAAAATACTTGTGTATAACAGTAGCAATAATAATAACAACAAATCTTTGTTGCATCTCAGAATTTTGATCCTGGATGTAAACATAATTTCTCCCCTGGAATGATAAAGAGCTAAGCAGTTAATAGCTCTGGTCCCACTTCCTGAAGAAAGATTGTTGATGGCCTTTTCTGGTTTCCGTGCTTTGTTCTCTTGGTCCTAAGCTTTGACATGTATAAAAATTATAATCGTCAAGAAGAAAATGTCCTCTGTAAGCTTCTTAAACCCTAATCTTATCTGTGTCTGATGCTTTCATCTGAAGGCTATTTTCTAATTTATCTCTTAAGAGTTTTGCTCATAGAATTTACATCCTTGTGGATTTGCCTTTTCAAGGTTTTGTGCGTTGTCTGTCTTCCCCTTCCCCAATCCACACCTTTAATTTAATTTAGATCTTTCTTCTTCCTTGTCACATAGACCAAGTTCAGGGCACAGTTATTCTGCGCAACATTAGCACCGTGTCATCAGGACGTTACCAGTGTGTGGCTTCTAATGTCATCGGAAGTAGTACTTGCTCCCTTGAAGTTCAAGTGATTGCACGTAAGTCAGCTGAGAACTGAGTATCGTGTACAATCCCATCTGATTTCTTACTGGCCATCAGAGGTTTCACACAGATTCGCAAATGAGTGATTCCACAGTGGGGGGCAGCAGCTTCTGGAAAGGCCACTCTCCATGTCTTCCCACCTCAATGAGAGGTGCCTAAAACATTTTTTTTTTAAAGCAAATGGCTGCTGTGTTGTGCACAAGTGCAGGCACACCTTCTGAGGTGGTTCATGCAACAGACACAATGCTCAGGAGGCATCCTAGCTGATGCTTGCTTCACCTTGGAAAAGATGTGGCAGTAAAGGCACCTGCCAATATGGCAGTAGAGGATGTCCTTATTTCTGCACGTGTTTTTTACTTTCCCTTCTTGTCCCTCCCCTGCTATTGTATTCCTTAGTGAAATTTATATCAGTTCATTATATAGACACTGAAAACCCAGCGGAGTGAGTTCCTGTTTTCCCAGCTTCTGGTGTAATATGAAAAAGGAACAATTCTTAATCTCGTTAAGTTAGGTTGATTCAGTGCTGTCATGAAAACACAAAAATGCATCTTGTGCAGCCAGAAACAACTGGTCTGCCGACTCCGACTCTACTGTATGAAAATAATTCCAATGAAAATGCTGAAAATGAAAAGGATTAGATATTGGAGCAAATGGTTTATTTATTTATTTATTTTGCTTGTTTACATTTTTATCCTGTCCTATACCCAGAAGTCTCCTAGTGGGTAACAACATCTAAAATCAAACATCATTTAAAACAATAACAGCATCTGCTAGTGGAGAGAAAAGTGTTTCCCCATTTAGCTGTTGGGATCAAAAATGCAGTGGAGAGGCATGGATGTACATTGCACATGATGCTTCGACATGGAAGTTTTTGAATCACTGCCAGTTTGGTCTAGAGCCAGTTTGGTCTACTGGTTAGGGAGTCGGACTTTTATCTGAGAATACCGGGTTTGATTCTGCACTCCTCCATGAAGCCATCTGGGTGATCTTGGGGTAGCTACAGCTCTCTTCTGAGCTCTCATGGCCCCACCTACCTCACAGGGTGTCTGTTGTGGGGAGAAGAATAGAAAGCTTTGTCAGTGGCTTTGAGTCCCCTTAAATGGGTGAGAAAAGCAGGGTAGAAAAGCCAACTCTTCTTTCTGCACTGGGCCCTGTTGTAGATTATAGCTAGAATAGGGATCTGCCATCCACATACTAGTGCAGACTATGCCAGGCTCCTATTCTAGGATATATTCAAGAATAAGGCTCAGTGCATAAAGGGCCATGATAAGCTGCTTTGTAATAGCGATCTGGGTCCATGTATTTAGATTTCAAACTTGTCCCCCCCCCCCACACACACACACAAATGATGCCGGGAGAATTGTACAAAATCAAGATCCAAACAATAAAAATACTATTTGTGAGTAAACTGAATAGAATTAATAAAATGCCTATTACTAGTTATCACTAGCATAGGAGGACTAGGAGCCCAATGGACTTCACATGAATAATCTCAAATTAAATCATTCTCCTTTTAAAAGCCATTTGAGAGCAATGTTGGTAAGTAACAGAAGGAACAGCATCTTTCTTCACCTCTTCCTTCATGGAGTTGACATTATCTATTGAGATAAAAATCTGAGTTGTTTGTTTTATCTGTGTGCATTTCTTTTGGTTGTAAAGAACAGTGCTGATGGTGCTAATGTGTGTGCATACATATGCATAGTAAGTGTGCACAGTCACATATGCACACCTCTTTCTGACCTAAAGCAGAGATAGTGGTGTCAGTGAAACACTGACAGTATGCTACTGATTGTAAGAACATAAGAACTTAAGAGAGGCCCTGCTGGATCAGGCCACAGCCCATCTAGTCCAGCATCCCGTCGTACACAGTGGCCCGCCAAATGCCCATGGGCATCTCAAACAGAGACAAGGACAAACCTTTTCCTGCTCTTGAATCCCAGCAAATGGCATTAGAAGCATCCTGCTTTCCCCCTCCCCCAACCTGAAAGATGTACCTAGGCATTCATTCTAGAAGCCGTTGATACATCTGTCATCCATACATTTAACTAACCCTACCTTAAAGCCATCTGAACTGGTAGCTGCCACCACCTCTTCCAGCAGCAAATTCCATAATCTGATGACCATCTGGGTGAAGAAATACTTCCCCTTGTTGGATCCAGCTCTCCTACCCATCAGCTTCATAGAGTGCCCCCTGGTTCTAGTGTTGTGCGACAGAGAAAGGAAATTTTCTCTCTCCACCTTTTCTATACCATGCATAATTTTATATACTTCAATCAGGTCCCCTCTTAAACGCCGTTTCTCCAGACTGAAGAGGCCTAGACGTTGCAACCTGGTTTCGTAAGGGAGGTGTTCCAGACCCTTAATCATTCTGGTTGCCCTTTTCTGCACCTTTTCCAGTTCCACAATATCCTTGTGGTGTGGTGACCAGAACTGTACACAATATTCCAAGTGTGGCCTCACCATAGATTTATAAAGAGGGGAAATGGCACTTGCTGACTTATTTTCTATTCCCTTCCTAATTATTCCCAGCATTGAGTTTGTTTTTTTTCGCTGCTGTTGTGCACTGGGTTGACACCTTCACTGAACTGTCCACCAGAACCCTGAGATCCCTTTCCTGGTGTGTTGTAGAAAGCTCAGACCCCATCAGTTTGTAGACATAATTTGGATTTTTGGTCCCAATGTGCATTACTTTGCACTTGTTAAGATTAAAGCACATTTGCCACTTGGTTGCCCACTCACCCAACACTAAGAAATCCCCCTGGAGCTCTTGGCAATCTTTTTTGGATTTTACTACCCTAAATAATTTAGTATCATCAGCAAACTTTGCTATTTTACTATGTGCCCCTTCTTCTAGATCATTGATGAATAAATTAAAAAGCATTGGTCCCAACACTGAGCCTTGAGGGACCCCAGTTTTTACTTCTTTCTACCCTGAGAATTGGCTGTTTATTACTACTCTCTGCTTTCTGCCCTTAAGCCAGTCACAAATCCAGGACAGAACCTGTCCTTTTATTCCATGGATGAATAGTTTACTCAGTAGCCTTTGATGTGGAACTTTGTCAAAAGCCTTCTGGAAGTCCAGATAGACAATGTCTACTGGTTCGCCTTTATCTACATGTATATTGACACTCTCAAAGAATTCCAACAAGTTTGTAAGGCATGATTTACCTTTGCAGAAGCCATGCCGGCTTTTGTTCAGCAATGCTTGCTCCTCCATGTATACACTAATGTATCTTTAATGATGGTTTCCATCACCTTACATGGAACTGACGTTAATCTAACTGGTCTGTAATTGCCTGGATCTCCCCTGGATCCTTTTTTGAAGATGGGTGTTACATTTGCTACCCTTTAGTCCTCAGGTACAGAGCCTGATGATAGAGAAAGATTATATATATTTGCTAGAAGGTTGGCAATTTCACATTTGAGTTCCTTAAGGACTCTTGGGTGAATACCATCTGGTCCCAGTGACTTGTTAAAATTTAGTTTATTAGGACATGCAAGGACCTCTTCCTTGGTTATCTCTGTCCAGTTTAACTCTGGAAATATGGGCTCAGCTACTGGCTTGTATCCTATGTCTTCCTCCATAAATACGGAGGCAAATAATTCATTCAGTCTCTCTGCAGTCCCCGTGTCTTCTTTAATTATCCCTTTCTGTCCTTTACCATCTAATGGTCCAACTGCTCTCCTGGTTGGATTCCTACTTCTGATATACTTATAGAAGTTCTTGTTATTTCTTTTTATGTTTTTACCAATGTGCTCCTCAAAATCTTTCTTAGCTTCCTAATGGTCATCTTGCATTTGTGTTGCCAGTGCCTATGCTCTCTTCTGTTCTCCTCATTGTGTGGTATTAATGAAGGCCACCCTTTCTCCCAGCCCAGTTCTGATTCACTTAGGATTGGAAACGAGTTTGAAGAAAGCAAACATATGCTGTGGATTGGTAAAGCAGCCTGCTATAAGGATGGCATGATTTGCAGGGAGGAGGCCAGGCTCCAGATGGAAGCCTTACTTGCATCCTGTTCAAATGCATTTTGATTAGGGATGTGCACAAATGGTTTTGGTTTTGGTTTTTTTTTTGCATTGACTGTAAGAAAATTAGTACCAATTCATATAGATCGCCTTTGAATGTGGTAGGATTCTATTTGATATGAATTCATTTGAATATCTGATACAAACACTAACTATCTGATACGTATCCAATATGTTTCCTGTAACATATGTGCTCTGAAAGCATCAAATCTGCCCTAAATCCACTTTGAATCAGCTCTCAAACCATGTCAGATGCACTCTGGGTCTGTTGCAGATGTGACTGGTGCAGTCACTTTTCCACTTCCCTGCTTCATGAATGATCTGAAGCATTTGTATGAATATGAATGTCAGTGTATGAATGTCATAACATTCGGTTTGTGTATGAATGTCCGAATTCGTACAGCTATAGACTGTTACGAATATTTGTGTACACCCATCATCCCACCTGTGATACTCACAGGGGAGTGCTCAACAAGTCACCACTGTCTTTGAACATGTGCAGATGGCCTAGCTACACTGGGGATGGGAGGTTGTGCATGCTTGGAATGGGATAAATGGAACCATTCTCTCCTGCCCAAACTGTCCAGTAGTTTGTAGAATCCACTTGGCGAAGCAAATGCCCAAATTCCAACAGTTGAAGAAAAATCTGGAAACATTTCTCATGGTATGTGTTTACACACACATCGACAAGCATTGTCTTGAAGGTTTCAAGAAAATATTGCATGGAGACTGGCACTGTCTGTGTGCGATATAGTGATGCGCACATCTGGGTATTTCAGCTGTGCGAAATACTTGGAAGTGTACAGGCACCACCACCAGGCATGCACAGCCATCTTTTTAAGCCACACATTCAGTGGCCATGGCCAGCATGGCAGCTCTGTCCAGGAGGTAGGTTATAGAGCTGTTTTGGGAAAACCCGCAATCAGAAATGTGTTCTCCTGGAGTAGGTTATATTGGGTTTTCCCAGTGATATAGTGGCATTATGTTCGGATTGCCACAGATATGTGTGTGGCAATCTCACCATAGCGCAGACATAATTGCACTATTATCTCCCCAGTCTGGAAAGGACCTAAGAAATACACCCAAGCTTTCCTTCTATGTTTCTTATGGAGTGAACTTGCTCCACCCTTTCTTGCTGCTGACTCTTCTTCTCTTTCCAATGTTTCTGACAGCCCACCCTCGGAGCATAGGCCTGATAGTTGGAGCTGCGGCTGCAGGGATCATTGTGCTCATTGTGTGCATTGTTGCGGTGGCTGTGACCCTATTTTACTGGAAAAACAAACACAAGGAGGAAGAGGAAGAGGAAATTCCCAACGAAATAAGGTTTGCCCTTCTAAGTTGCAGACTAAGTTGAAGACTATGTTTAGTACAAAGATCTTTTTCCCCGTCTCTGACTGGACAGCAAGGTCTGGAGAAGATTCTTATTTGGACTACTGGCTACGAATCATGGAAACTGTAGTTCAAAAAGTTTCTTTTCCTAGCAAAAGAAATATGATTGGTCCACTCTGTGAAGCAGGCTGCCTTGTTCTGGCTCTCTCAAACCTGCATCTGAAATAGGATGCAACCTTTATTTTTGATGTCAATAATAGTATTTTAATTTATTTATTAGCAGATGTGAAGGAAAAAGAAAACTCACAAGGTAGTTTATATGAACAAAGCTTAAACATTAAAAACAGGGCAAAAAGAACCATAATGCTGTTTGGGAACCATTCCAAAAGTTATTTTTTAAAATAATAATTATAATAATGATTATAATAATATACCATCATGTGGCTGTGAAATGTATTAGGTTTGGAGCAAGGTGAATTACTTTTAAAATACATTTTAGGTGTTTTGCTTCAGTGGTGTATAGATGCAGAAGAAATAGATATTTTATTTTAGTGATATGTATAGATTAGAATGAAGACTCCTCAAAAGATTAGCACAACAACAACAACAAAAATGAGAACAGAATGTACAACACAATGAAAGTTAGACTGATGTGTCTGCACTTCTTTAAATCTGGAATATTGTGCTGCAAAGCCCTCTTCAATGTCTCTTATGCCCTGCCCATCACTATTTCTCTCTGTCTGCACCAGACAGAGCATAATCCAGATAAGGCTTAATGGAAGTCTTGATTAAACAGGCCCATTGATGTATCAGCAACAGCAATATGGAATACGGATGCATGTAGAAAGCACTTCTCCATTTTCTGGACTATTGGGGGACCCAGTTCAACAGTTAACCAAAGTGCTCTGCCAAAATGAGTCCCTCTGGGGCTCCAAGGTTCAGAATTTTCATTCCTCACCAGCAGAACCCTCAGATTCCAGCCCTGAAGTGCATGCAAGCGTCAGGGCTGGTGCAGGGTTTGGACTGGAATAGCATTGCTGTGCAGTCTGCACTGCTCCAGACTGAGCCTTGTCATGAACTAGACCAGAGGCACATGCATGGTTTGGATCATGGCAGGATAAATACAGAAAGGACCCTAACCTTCTGTACCAGGAGCCTCCCTTCTACACGGCTGTGTAGTCTTGCATGCGGAACGGAATGTTACTGGTCCAGTATACTGGCTGGTGCGAAACCATCCATTTCTTCCTAGCTTAGCATACTGGAATCTCATACCTGTTGCTTTATAGAGAGTGGCTTGGCCATATATGATCAGGCATAAATCTGCTGTTCCTCCAGCCAATATTTCAGCCCTTCAGTTGCTGCTAAAACTGAGTTTAAACAGTTGTCTTATTCCTGGTAATATAAGAAATACCTCTTCAGTAAAAGTGTGAGTCCAAAGCCAGTGTCTGCCTATTGGGTATGAAAAATCCCCACTCTTTTGAGAAGGCAAGGATAGCCAGAAAGATTACCAGAATAAGTATACCTGTCTGCTGATTTCTGTGGTTCTCTGCCAGTTTATTTACATTTTTATCCCACCCCATACCCAAAGTTGTTGATACCTAGTCAGATCTCAGTCCTGACAGCCAGGTGGTGGTATACAGGAACAAAATTCAGGAACTGCAAGACAAGGTCTCAACAATGCAATCCTGTTATGAGGCCAATTGGGCACTGAAGTGCAGATTCTGCCCCATTTTGCTTTCCATCCCTGACCTCTGTTTTGCTTCCCTTTGACATGCAAAGGAAGATTTTTTTACATGCTAATGATATGATTATCTAGAGGGGAGCATCCATCCATTTATAACAATGCCTTTCTACTTCTCCAGGGAGGACGACCTGCCACCCAAATGCTCTTCAACCACAAAGGCATTCCACGGTGACGCATCCTCATCTGAGAATGATACTCTCACATCATCCAACACCTACAACAGCCGGTACTGGAATGACCCCAAAGCAAACCATGCCACAGACTCCTTCACTCGTCTCAACAATGATGCACGGCAGTCCTTCTCTCGTTCTGGAAGCACCAACGCCCGGCCAGTTTATGCCAATGGAGGCCATGCAGCCCCACCTCCACCCAAGACATTGGTGGTGACAACCAATACAGCTCCCTCTCCACAGGAGATGGCTAGAAGCAATGGCTCTGTGTGCCGGAAGCCAAGACCCCAGCACACACGATCTTACGCTGTGAGCCAGGCAACACTGGAGAGGATAGGAGCAGTGCCTGTTATGGTGCCAGCACAGAGCCGAGCTGGCTCGCTGGTGTAGAAAGTGCATCTGCTTCTAAGGACTTCTTGCACTGAGTAAGGGTGAAGATATGGCCAAAACAAGAGACCCTCCTCTTCCTCCCTAAAATGCGCCAAAGGGGAAGATCATGCCTCTCCTCTGTACTCTTCCCACCCCAGTCACTCCCACTGGTGTGAAAGTCCCTCCCTTGCTTCCCCACCTTTATGATCTCAGGGGACTCCTCAGCTGTGGCTGGATTTGCCAAAGCCAGCAGAGGGGCATTCAAGGTGTCACAGGGGATGTCGGCACCACACTTGGTTTCTAAGCCCTACCTAAGGGGGATCTGGGGATTTACCATGAGGGGTGGCGAGTGGGTTTCAGAAAGCTTGAGAACAGATGGATGGGCTGTTGGAGGAAAGAAAAAAACCAGCCTTAAGGTTCTCCCTACTGGCTGCTTTGCTCGAAAAAGATGTCAACATCTGGAGAAAGTGCCGGGATGCTGGGCAAGCCAGCTGACCTCAGGAGGAAAGGGCAGAGAAGGGGTTATGGGCCTCGTCGAGGGAGGGGGAATGGAGGAATGGGAATTGGCTTGGGGGGTTATTTTTTCTTACTATAGTTCTTTCCTTCCATCCGTATCTCATCTCCTGCTTTTGCCTTTCCCTAAACTGGATGTTCTTCCTCCCATTCCTGCACTAGTTTTTTGGATGCAACCAGCACCCCTTATCACCTCCACAAAAGCTTCTGGTGTTGCATCCCGATGAGCTGCTTGGCACCAGTACCTGAGGCCATTGTTTGCTGCTGTCAGGTGAAAGGCGTTTGGGGAGGGAATGGTCTGAGGCAGATGGCTGAAGCCTCAGTCGCTTATAAAGAGCTGCTGTGTTCTCCAGGCGCGTGGCTTGCATTTTTCAAAGCACCGGGCTTCAAAGCTTTGGCATTTGCATGGCAGGGTCCCCCTAGAGGGGTGAATGGAGCTGGCCTGCATGGCCAGGCTGGCAGTTGAACTTTCTTACCATGAGGCGTCCACGTTGAATTTTCCCTTATTGGCTATTTTGGTCTTGCTAATATTACCATAGAGTGAGGAGGAGAGAGAGTAAAAGAGAGCTCAAGGAAAACAAAGAGTAGCGAAAAGATGATGGATGGCTTCACTGCCCCCCCCCCTTTTCTCTCCTTGCAGCATGGCTGGCTTTAAGATGGCGTCCCATGGAGGGAAGCTGACATACGGCCTTGTTGCTTCCCCTTCTTCCTCGGCTGCCCAGCTTGACAGGATTCAGTCTTGCAATCTTCAATAGCCTTAACTCAAACTGGGGATTTAGTAAAGCAAAGCAAGCAAGCAAGCAACCCAGGGTTTTTCATGACCTAGAAGGGACTTAGGAGCTGGGGGAGCCATTTCCTAATACCTCGAGGAGGCAGGGCCAAGGGACACCTTACTGCATCCTGCTGTCCATACCTGCCTCGTCTGTAACACACACAGATATCCTTAAAGGGAAAAATCTCTCCCCTCAAAAGCTCTTCTTAGCAGGCTTTCCTTTTCTGCACTGATGAAAGACATCCATCGGATCTAACCCCAACACTACAAAAAACCAAGAGGGGGGCAACAGCTTGTTTTCCGGGCTGTTTTCCACCTTCCAACATGCACTGGAAATGGGGTTCCCAAAGATCGATCTGTACTGTTCTTCTTCTGCTTTCACTCTGCATCACCCCGATTTTACTTTTGTGTCTGAAAACCAGGCACAGGGGCTGTCCAGAGGGAGTCCCTACCTAGGTTGTGCTCTTTCCCTGCCCATGCTAATCTTTGCAGGGAGCGTTTTTTCAGGTTGCACTGGGTTTGAAGCGTAGGCGAGATTCTGTGCCTTCTTTGCTTTAAAACAAACAAAAACAAACAAAAAAGACGCTCTCGCCCCCTCCCCTCCAGTTCCATCTCTTCCATACACAACTTGCTTCATCAACTTCCGAGCACACCAGGCAGACAGATGGCCTGCCGTATTTATACATGTTTCCCAGGGAGCCGACTCTCTCTCTTTCTCCTCTTATGCCCACTGCCGGTTTCTTTTCTGTACTTGGAGGTTGCGGGTGATGGTGTGTTATGGGGGAGGGAAGAGTGGCTTTTTAAAATCATAATGCAAAAATAGAAGAGAAAATAACACACAAACACACACCACACAAACACAAACACACACGGAGCTTTTATAACAACAAGTAGCATAAGAGACATTTTCAAGGGACGCTGCTGCTCAGAGCAGCTCTGCTCCCATGCTCAAAAAGCTCTTTCTGGTTGTACTGTTCATGAGACTGTTTGCTCTCCTTTCTTTGTTCTTTCTAATCGTTTAAAAGAAAAGAAAAACTTCAATAAAACTTTTATTCGTATAAAAGAGCAAATATGGGTTTTGTTGTTTATTTGCAGCACTGGGTGCCCCAAGGGGAGTATACAGTGTTTTCTTTCTTGTAGCTGCCAAAATCAACTCAGATTTGGGACAGATCATAGCTTCACAGGCTGTGGGCACACTTCAGGTTTAATCCAGCTTCAGTTCACTTTCAGAGCGAGAGAATACATCAGCAAAGTGACAAGCTGTTTTCTTTCAGTGTTAAATAACTCAGAAAGTTCACTTTTGGGATACATAATATGGAATGAAAATTACTGGTCACTTTGCTGATGTGTTCTCTCGCTCTGATGGTGGACTGAAGCTGGATTAAACCTTAGGTGTGACCACTATGTGCCTTGTCTCCAGCCTGTCCAAGAAAGCCAAAGAGCAATGGTGTGAAAGATCTTTTCTTCCCAAAGACTGTGTCCAGGATAGTCCAGACTAAAATGAGAACAGCCATAGCAACTACTTGGAAGCAGAAAGTTGGAAGTTTGATCCTGAGCACCTCTTCTGAAGAAGGTAACGATAGAACACGTCTACAGCTACTGAGAAAATTGTGTGGGTGTGTCCACGTTCTTGCTAGGGCAGCCTGTGTGGGTCTATTTGGAGTCTGTCAGACAGATGCCTCTTCAGACTGCAGTGACCACTTATGAAGGTGTGTGGTGCAGAAGCTGCTTATGGGTCAACTTTGATTCCATGGTACCAAACAACTTCAGAGATAAATAGTCCACTACAGGCCATCTTTCTTCATTTGTGATTTTTGAATAAGATCTGTTATGCCAAACAACTAGCTCAGTTAACAGTGTACATTTACATGTAAGAAGACAATGGCAAATCAATGCAGTGTCCGTACCAAGAAAAATGCATAGCTGCATCCATGTCATCACCAAGAGTCAAGGTCACCTTAAGGTGGATTTGCCTGTTCAGGTTGTGCTGCATCATGCCTGATAAAATAGTGAAAATCCAATGCTATTAAGCATGCTATGCTGTAACATGATACATAGATAACACTTTCTGTCTTTTCCAAGTGATGTGCCTGCCTCTTCTCCCATTTTGTATGGAGAATCAAGAGGAGAAAGTATAGCATTAAATACATTCAGATCTGCATGCTAATAGCTTTTAAGTTAAGAGACCTTGGCAAAGTTTATATATTGTAATGCAGCCACTATTTTAGAATAACTTTTTGTTTTTAATCTACTTGGAAAAAAAAATAATACCCTGCCTTTTGAATAAATAATCTTCAAGATAGCTTAGAACAGATTAAAACTATTCTTGGAAAATGCAAAGCAGTTATTATTATTTTTAAACTCTGGGAAGAAAATCAGTAGCATATCGGCATCTACATAACAAATAGTACAATTGTAATCTATTAAAAGTCCCAGTAAACAAAACCACTTTTGCCTGGTACTGAATAAAAGTAAAATGCTTTGTAGGTGAATACGTGTTGAAACGAAAATGGACTGTTCTAATGCACAATTGTGTTAATCGTTATTCAAACCCTTAGGTGAAGTTTGGATTATCTGAGTATGTTCAGTCTTTAAGATGTTAAAGTATAGCTGAAGGTTTTCTTTTTCTCTTCTATAGGAATTACATTAGGATATGCACGGATATTCATAATATGATATTTCTGCAAATTCGTATGTATTCAGACATTCGTATACAAATAGAATGTTACAACATTCATACAATGACATTCATATTTGTACAAATGCTTCAGAACATTCGTGAACAGGGAAGGTGGGAAAGCGGCTATGCCAGTAACACCTGCAACAGATCCAGAGTGCATTTGAAATGGTTTGAGAGGGGATTCAAAGTGGATTCAGGGCAGATTTGACGCTTTCAGAGCAAATATGTTACAGGATATGTATCTTATATGTGTATGTATCAGATATTTGACAGATTTGTACAAATACATATTGAAGAGAATCTTATCACATTTGAAAGGATCCTATTCGAATGAATACAAATTCTCTTACATTCAGTTCAATACAAATCGAAGGCAAAAACAAAACAAAACCCATTTGTGCACATCCCTAAGTTCCATACTTTAAAATGTAGAGCACTAGTCATTATGCCATGGATTAAAGAACACCAAGAATGGCTGTAGCCCACCAGAAGTAGTAAATGGCAAATCATTTTTGTGTCTGCCAAGGAAATTGCACTGAGGTGCAGGAGTCAACCACAATTCAGTGATACCCAAAACAATGTAGAATCCTCACCACTAAACAACAACAACAACCTTCTGTAAGTTATGGACACTCCTAACAGTGGGTCATGTGCTGTTGTCACTTCAGCGCTAGAATAGGTTCTAGTTACTTGTAACAGGGGTGTTTTCTATTAGTTGCACCATGGAAATGATTTGCTGAATTCTTCTAATTTGCCTTCGAGCATCCAAATATGATAGTTAAACTAATATTTTTTTTCCTGTTTTACTATGAAAGTGTCACACAAATGTATGTCAAGATAGTAGGAGTAAACCAAGGGCAAATCAAGCAGTTCATATCCTTGGTGATAGCTTAAAAGTCAGATAATTGTTCTGTTCTGACCCCTGCACATGCTGAACAGATGTTGTCTCTTCATTAGACAAAATATTTTATTAATGGGGCATTGTAGTAGTTCTATGTGATTTCTTTTTCACAAAAAAGTTTCTAACTCAACTATATTGTTCTGAAATTTAGCAAGGAATTTCCATTGCTTTTTTGATTTTGTTTTTACACCTGCAGTTAGTCAAATGACATGGACTTCTTGGCTTTGCATGAACAGGGAACCTAGAGCCTACTAGATCTTGCTAGATGATGACCTCTAATCATTAGACATGGAAGCAGGAGTTTTTGGAGGGAGGGAATTTTGGGCATTGTCTTCAGGATGCCAGCTCAGTGCCAGAATGCTTTCCCTCCAGGTCTCTCCCAGCTTCTAGCAGCCTTGGAATGGGGTTCACATGTCGATTGCTGTCCCTGAGGTTGCTGTTCCAAAGTCTTCATGCTTGCATTTGGAGGCTTCCAGGCACAAGTGTAGAAGGCCTGCATGTAAATATGGCACACTTCACAGGAACATGGACGGACGGATGGACGGACGGACGGATGGACAGACAGATAATAAAAACTGGCTCAGTGCACAAGAAGAAGCTTCAGAGCTGCTTTTCGCAGACAGACATTTTTGAGAATCCCTTCATGTGCCCTCACATCCCTTTGGCAGGCATGGGGTGATGTGGAGATGGGCAGACTTCAATGCCTTTCTGTGGAGTTTGAATACCATGTGGAGGCAAGGCCTTAATCATATCTGGGGAGTTTTAATGGGACAGAGTTCAAAAAAGCAGTACAGGCAAAGATGGGTTTTGTGACATTCTGACGGATCAGATATCAGGGGACCCAAATTTCATGGGCATCTGTGAAATTCTGAGAAAGTCTAAGCAGCAGTATACATCCTCAAATCTGAGCTTTTTGTTTGTCCTTTCCACACTGGAAATGGAAGGTAAGCGGACTAGGAGACATTTAAATTTTTGTGAAAAATCCAAACAGCAAGGGAGAGTGCTCTAAATAAGGAAGACAGAAAATCCTACAGCCCACCATTACATTTCATTGGGTTAAGGTCTTACTTTAGGTGGCTCAGGCTCTTTTTGCACTCATTGGTAATCTGTGATCAGGAACTATTGGGGGTGCATTTCAGTGGTGCATCATAATGTGCTGCCAAAAAGTACGCTTACAAGTTCCAGAGGCATTGGAGGAGTGTGTGAAACATGTGGAAACTCTGCAGCTAAGGAGAGGTGTGGGCTAGACCACTGACACAGATGGCACTGATTTGGCCCACACCTTTAAATAATCCAGATCAGTTGGCCTCTATGTAATCTAAATCAGTGGGATTACCACACAGCAAGTGCAGAAAACGCCTCCAAATACCTTGGCAAGTGTTTGTCCATCAAAAGGAATGATATGGGGAATGACAGGGATCCTTTTGATTAACAATTTTTTTGCTCTGTTATCCCCCAATCTCAGAAATTCAAAGAGACAGCCATTAATATTCCTGGATTTCTAGTGCTTATGGCAAGTTCACAAACCAAGAATGAGAGGTGCTTTTCTTCAGGGGAAGGAATAACCAGTTTTGTCCCAGGCAAGAACAGAGAAATTATCTTGGAATACTGAACATCCTAAGAAAGTTGGCTTTTAAAGAATCTCTGTATAGAGTCATTCCACCATATAATACAGTGTTTTGTTTCCCAAAAGCTGCTGTGTAAGCATTAAAGTGCATAGTGCAAGTTATTGTCAATGAAGGAAAACTGGGAGGCCCAGTTTATCAATGTAATCGAAAGATACCACAGATACGTGATCTAGTTAAATAATGCAAGTCAGTAGGGATGAGTGAGAAACACAATCTCTTTCTGCATTGGCCCTGGTACTGGATTATATACCTAAATAGGAACCTGCCATCTGCATACTAGTGCAGACTACAGCAGGGGCTGTCATAGGCTATGGCCACTGAATGGAAAGTGTACAGACCTAAGGATGGACAGACCTGAGGATGGACAGAAGAAGGCTTAAAGTTAAAGTGTGACGGTGGCCATAGTCAACACCAGTATGCAGATGGCAGGTCCCTGTTCCAGCGTATAATGCAGAGGAAGCCCAGTATGGAAGGGTCAACCAGTCTACCCATACAAATCAATGCTACTGCAAAGGCTAAATTGTGTTATTGCTAGTTTCTGGAGTTGCATTAAATAAGGGGAACCGTAGTTTATCAATCTGTAAGAGCAAAGCCATGTATTATATGAACAACAACTGTATAAACAATCCTTTCACTTTCATTCACTATGAAAAAAAATCAATATTCAGCCACTTACATTTTATGCACTATGAAAATTCCCTTGTATTTATTTTGTCCACTTTCCTTCCCTCCATTCTTTCCTCCTTAATTTAAAATTCTCCACCAGCAAGAAACATTAAGGGAAAATTGTATTCTGTAACTTTCAGAAATATCAGTAAATTTCATAAATCCAATAGACATGTCGAACACATTTCCCATAGTTTACAATGAAAAAGTAATTCTCTCTCTCAATTTGTTGAATTCTAGAATTTTATTAGGCATTGGCTCACTAACTTTCTAGCATTTCGTAACCCTGTTTCTATACCCTATTTATTTTTAATGAGAAATTAAAGCTGCATCTAAGAAATTCATTTTGGGAGTTCCTTGAGCAACTGAGGCCCTGCAGGCAAACATCCATGCCTGTGCTAGGCCTACAGACCACCCCTGAGGGCACCCTTTGCAGAGGGCATGAGAAACCACTCCAAGGATGGATCACACCCTCCATTGCCTCCTTTACTGACATGCAGAATGACTGCAGCAGAAGAGATTAATTACTAGCAGTGGTTTCTGCACAGCCCAGTTCAGCATCAAACTGAAAATGATTGACTTCTGAGCCAGTTTCTGGTCCAATGCTAAAGGGCAAATTCTTACTTATGTGACTGGTGAGGCCCAGGGACATTCCGGCATGATGCATCTGAATTTCATGGAGCTGCTTCTATAGCAGGAGTGCTCCATGCATGCCAGAGCATACTTGGAGCCAGGGTAGGTATGGAGCACATTTTTGTGCTCCACAACTTACTTAGCCACTGGCTGGGGAACTCCTGTACACTCCATTCACATCTTTTCTGGGTGGAAGTGCAACAGAGCATGTGAATAGGTAGGACAGATACAGTTGCACACTGTGTCACCCAGTTGTCATGGCAATGGGGGCTACACATGTGTGTTGTCACTGCTGCAGTAGAAATTCGATCATCACTATAATGGTGCTGATTTGCATTTAGCCAATGCATAGTGAAGTGCCAGCTATGTTTCAAAAGCTTCTGGCATCCCAAAGTTTGGACAGTCAAACCATTCTATGACTTCACCCCCCTTGGATGTTTAAGTGACTCAAACCCAGTGTGACCAGTGTGCTTCTTACCTCTGCATCAGAACCTGAGCTTCTCACTACCAAGGTGGCCTTTTCAGTGTCCTAATGTTGCATTCAAATGGGGGTGGGGCTTTCAAAAGCTCTTTGGAAATGGTACTGTTTGGTCCTTGTGTTCTCATCCCACCTGCAATCCACATTTTCTAGCCTAGAATGTTCATAAGAGGGATGAGGGACAGAATCATGCATGGATGATCCAACCTGTGAACTCTCCTTTTTAAATAAATAAATAAATAAATAAATCATTTTTTATAAGAACTTTAGAACAACAACAACTTCATACATCTATTTCAAACAATCAAATTTGTGTATAACACCCAGCAAATCAGAACATAACAATTTTATAAACACTGTCCAACACTACATTACTTTCACAAGCCTCAAGGTTTGGTTTTAGCAACCCAGTTTAGTTAGTGGTAATCAATTGAACCAGGTG
This sequence comes from Aspidoscelis tigris stejnegeri, assembly GCA_023333525.1. NCBI lineage: Eukaryota > Metazoa > Chordata > Lepidosauria > Squamata > Teiidae > Aspidoscelis > Aspidoscelis tigris. The sequence goes on along the minus strand of JALMGA010000001.1, from coordinate 245,734,429 downwards.
AGGAAAGGTTGCAGAAAGTTTGTTATTGAGAAAAGTGGACATAAATGGTGAGAGACAACAGAGATAAACTATCTCTAAGCTGCCTTAAAGGTGCCTTTTGGATGCAACCCAAGATTTTCAAGAATCTGAAGTTTATTCCACTGTCCTTTTCCCCTTCAGGATTATCTGCTCTGTGGATGCATTCCCATTCAAGATTTAAAGATCTTTGAAATCATTTTCAGAGCTGAGCATTCCCAAAGGTTCAAAGGAATCCACAGTTTTTTTAGGAAAAACATCCCAAAACATGTGTTATCTATACAGTATTTGAATAAAAAGAAGTCTAGCTGCTGGATTTAGAAATAATCCTTGCTATTTAGCAATCAGAACACAAGTGGTTTTTTGGGGGGAGGGAACCATGCTTTAGGGCATTCTCATCAATTTCCCTTGATCCAAGAATAAGCTGTCATTTCCTTCCCTTTCCTCCTGGCTTTTGCCATTACATGCTAAGGCAAGAGCAGAACCTGCAGCAGCTTATAACATAACAAGAGATCAGATAATGCAATGTAATGAAATATCAGACCATAGTGGGGAATGTCTGATTTTACTTAAAGAGACAATTATCAGAGAGACTTTGCCCTCGATGCCTGCCATTCCACACTGTGCTGATGCAGTGCAAAGCTGGTGGCTCTTAAACATCTGCCTACTTCATCCCTCCATCCTCCCTCCCTTCCCTATCGCATTCTCTATTTCCTCCCTTCCCCACCTGGTTTTTCCCTGCCATTTTGCTGCTTTGATGTTCCAATCTAGCACAAAACAAAGTGGAAGTGATTTTTAACCTCCTACTGCTGTGCTACATTGTGGGGAAAACTGCTACCATGATATGAATCAGGGACAGGCTCATATAGAGGGTGGGGGTTGGATCACCTACCTCAATGAAGTCAGGGTATAACAGAAAAGAAAGAGGGAGGGGGTTTCTCCCCTGCAAGTCCACATAATAAGTTACTAGTGGGAACGTGAAAAAACAGAGCTCACTGGGGATTTTAAAAACTTGGATTAAAACCTGGACTAAATTGTCCAGTGAGAACGTGGCCTGTGTGTCTTCAATAGGATCTACTTCCTTGAACCGTGAAGTTCCACCTTCCAATAGCAAAACCTGTTCTGGATGTTGGGTCCTCCTTTGGTATCTTGTTCCCTGCTCAATCGGCCTCAGTGAGCATCAGCTACCACCACTGCCAAATACTATATGCTATGTATATATATATTATAAACATAGTGTGCTATGTATATATACTAGAAACACAGCATATACTATGTTTGGATGGGACAAAAATCAGCTATATTGAATTGTTTTATTACTTTATACTGTCATAGGGGCAGAGCTTGGGGTTGGGTGTGGGGAAGGTCTCCTTGTGAATAAAAATCTCAGCTACTGCACTGAGGACCTAGCAAAAGGTCACGGAGACAGGAGGAAGGAAAAGGAGCAAGAGAGCTGTAACCAGCTTAAATTCAGAGCAAGGGTGGGAGGGACTGCACAGATTTAATCTACACTTGCAGGGGGGAAAGAAAATACAAATAGCATCAAGGAGAAGGATTAGATTTGGTTAGTTCTGAGGGCTTGAAGGGGATTCTTCCAGTGCTCAACACAGTTAAGAGTTATCTTGTGGATTTGAATTCATTAAATTGTGCTTAAGAAGGGCGAAGGGTGATGTCTGTGTATATAACATGCTGCTAACAGCAGAGTGGATCAGCTGATGGGCTGCTGACCAGGAAATGTATGCTGAACGGAGAGCCTATGTGTTTAATGTCTGAATAAGAGCACTATTATTCAGAAAACGGTGACCAGTGTCCATTGGAGATGGTGGGAGAAAAGGAGAGGAATTTTAAAGGACGTGGTGCCAGGAGTCAGAATGTAGAGAACTCAGGGTAGAGAAGATGCCTGTCAGGATGCAATGAACACAGTGGATTATGCATTATCCAGCCCTGAAAGATTGAAAGATGGATGAAGGAGGAAAGAAGGATGAACTCATGCTGGGAGCCACGTTCTTTGCCCTCGCCGTCCAGCTGCCTCTGATTTAGAATAAGGCAGGCTGCTACAGCTCACCAGCAAGTGCAAAAAAGCCTTCATACTGATGAAGTTACCTGGTTGGGTAGTGAAACATCCATAAATGGAAAACTCTGCTCAGAAAACCTCAGCAAATCAGCCAGCATGCTCAACCATGCAGCTGAGACTGAAACCTAAGGTCTTGGTCTACACATTTCTCAAACCTCATCCTTTCCTTAGCACAGCTGAATTCATGGAACGGGGAAATGTTGAAAGGGTTAGTCCTGTGCTGAACCAAAGCCCTGCATTAGTAAATCACACAAGGGTGCCAAGATTGTCAGGTGGACCAGTCAATCCTGGCTTTCTTAAAGAGGTCTGCTGAGGCCAAGCTTTTGTTCAGCACAAGCCTAGTAAGAATCCACGCACAGTATGCCATTACTGTGTCTCAAGAACCTCTTCCCTGTAGTAAAATTGGGCAGTAACCCTATTTTGCTATTCTCCAGTCTGCCGCTTAATTTTGTTCCCTGAATTGTATAAAACATACTCGTTAGGCAGTTTTGGGGTGTTCTTGCAAATCTCATTTGATTTCCAATTTCATGTTCCCAGCCTCAAGCGAAAGACTGTGGCAGAAAATCCATAGGCTAAATTGAAGTTTGCCTTTGTCCCTGCTCCTATACATTCTGCATTCCCGATATTGTTCAGTACAATCTAGATCCCAGATTTTTGTTTGCTTTTTGATGCTGGTTACACTACACTACTGGTTTTGCAGTCTTGAAATGAAAAGAAATGTACGTCATTCCAGCGTATGCTTCTCTTGGTTCCATTTTGCACTTAGATTAGACTTGAAGCTGAAAAATGCTTTCATGGTGTATATACTGCAATGGCTTGTGTGTTTACAGAAGTCAATACTAGGGGATTCAAACTCTTCAAAGATACAATATGAAGAACGATCTCAGACAATCACAAGTAGAATATTTTTGAAAAATACAGCAGAGTTCAGTATGGCACCTAAAACTTTATAAGCCATGCCCAGGTTGCGCTGAAATCAAAATATTCACTTATGGCCCTATTGCACGCATAAGAGAAGCCCTACTGGATCAGGCCATCTATTCCAGAATCCTATCTCACACAGTGGTCTACCAAATGCTTCAAGGGCCGCATCCCATTACAACCTTATTTCGATTTCAAAACGTTTTCAATCCTGGCAGACCCCACGCCAGTTTGGCTTAACACACTTTCCGCGTGTTAAATCGCCCCAAAGCATGGTAAATGTTAATCCTCATTTCAACAGGTCTCACTCCGGTTCGTGCGCTTGAAACGTTTTACATTTTTTACTGTGGGGACCGTACAGTGTTAAGGGATGAGAATCCGTGTTTAGGGTTTCCCTCCCCCAATAGCTTGCTTCCAAAGATAGTGATTTCAGTGTAAAAATCCACCCCTCAAAACAGCCACTATGGGTGGCGTATTCATGCCAGGAGAAAGAGGGCAGGGCAGCCCCGAAAAGTGGCTTTTAAAAAGTAGCCACTTGAGTCCTCCCTTGAGTCACGTATGCCACGTACGATCCTCAGAATCCAGATCAAACACGATTAAGCTGAAAGTAATGGGAACAGGTAAATTGGTGTTTGCATCCGGTTCTATTATTTTGGTTTAAGGCAACTGGATTAAGCTTATAATGGGGATGCACCCCGGGTATTCTTAAGCAGAAGACAAGGGGAAAACCATCACCTGCTTTTGAATACCTGCAAATAGCTTTTAGAGGCATCCTGGAAGTGGTACCTGGTCATCCATTCTAGTAGCTATTGATACACCTGTCCTCCATGAATTTGTCTAACTTCTTCATCAAACTATCCAGTCTCACCAAAGATCCTCTGGATGGGGGGGGGGGGGACTCCTTTGTTCATCTAAACTCTCCTGCCACTCAGCTTCATAAAATACCCCCCTGATACTAGTGTGGTGTGATAGAGACAGGGGAAGATACCTTAGTTCACAAGACATTCTTTTTGTTCCAATTTTTCTCCATCACTCAGCATAGACAAACAGCTGGAGGTATTCTACTATTTATTTTCCGCTAAATATGTGCAAAGTCTTCAGGGCTTAGAACATTTATTTACTGGTTCAAATACCAAACTACAAGTAACCTAAAGTTGAGTACAGCTATTGCCTACATTTTTTGGAATACATTTCACTGGATTTATTGTAAAATTGCAAACATATGCCATGTGAAGTTTTAAAGAACTGCCACAAGTTTAATATGTATTGAAAGCTGTAAAAAGTTTCTTTGGAGCTAATAATTTATAGCCTGCAAACACATACCATTTGTTTTTCTTAGTTACCTGTTGCAGTTCTGTAGATGTGATAAATGTTCTCTTCCCCTGTGCAAATAGCCCATATTCAGCATGTCTGGGTATGTTGTCTGAGGCAGGTGGGCTCTCTTTGATTAATGAAAAGGTTTGTGTGTTTGCGGCTGCTGTTAGAGACATACATGCTGTTGCGGAGGATTAGGCTCTTTCACTTTCTAGATTTGGGTCACAAGTTCAGTTTATCCAGTAGCTCTAGACTGACATCTGCTGGACCCATTGGAAATTTATTGCACCAGCTACAGACATGCCCGTTCCAACTTCTTGGTTACTTCTCAGCTCTCTCTAGCTCAATGGGAAGTCTGAATAGATGGACTTCTGTGTTATAAAACCTATCACATTTGAAGCAGTGTAGTCACAATGTTTGGAAGTCATTATTAGCATCAATACAGGTTACCAACAGCTCAGAAATATGGTAAGCAGGCATGCAATCATTCCTTCAATCATACAACAGCCCCAGAAATTACCTGTTAAGTTTAGTCTGGGTCTATTATATGTTCTCTATCAGTTCTCCAGCCTTATTTCTGGAATATATCTCAGGATAGTTGTACACATGCTGATGAAGAGTATGGCAGGCCTCAGCTGGGGCCTGCTATAGTCTGCGTTAGCCTGTGGACAGCAGGCCTCTGTTCCAAGAGACCTTCGGGTATGGGGTGAGATAGAAATGCAAATAATAAATAATAAATAAATGTATTCCAGAATAAGGCAAAGTGCAGAAAGGCCCATGGTTTGTAAAAGAGACTTTAAGATCTGAATTCATTGGGCTTTTCAGAGTTTTGTAAGATAAGCTCACCACAATTGCTTTCAAGAATTAGGAGCTTCCCATTAAAAAGGGGAAAATATTTCCTTGCCCTGCCCTGCCTAAATCCTTTATCTTCCTTGGACTGAGATAACACATCTTACAGTTCCAACAGTTTCCCTTCCCTTCCTTTTCCTTAAAACTCAGATCAAAACACAACTTTAAAGATAGTGGTATTTCTTGGATTTTTTTAAAAAAGATGGATTGTGAAAGTGAAAATTAGACTAACTGAACCTTCAGTAGAACTAAGCAAATAGATTGCTAGTTATGTTGTTTTGTAATACACGATTTTCAGAGGGCTTCTCCTTGCTTCTCATGTGCAAAAGGAGAAAATGACATTTGTTCAAGTAATTAAATTGCTATTCATGAGATAACTGACAATTTTTCTACAAAGGAGCACAATCTGCCTTGTAAAAAATCAGCACCAAGGAAAGTTCCCTGTGACCACATCAGAGAATAAGGGTGCTTCTGCACTGGCGGCTGAGAAACAGATCAAAGTAAATCCGTTTCCCGGCAATCCGTCCTCTGCAGGATCCGTCCGAAATAGGGACTGATCTGAGGAGGCCTCCCCATGTCTGCGCACACGCGGGGAGGATGGATCTTCAGGGCCTGGATTACCTGGGTGCTGTGTGGAGGCCACAGCACCCACTGCCAGAGGCAGCCGGCCTCCTGTGCCGCTGACGCCACCCCCAGAGCCACAGGACCGGAGCAGTCAGCTGCCAGTCAGCATGCGTTTCCGCCAGCACATGGCGCATGTGGGAGGGGCTCCGGAGGCAGACAGGCCTGCTTCTGTCCGCGCCAAGATGGCAGCTGCTGGCACATCCGGCCCCTCACCTCTCCATGTGCAGAAGCGTCCTGCTCCCGAACAGATCAAGGCAAGGGGCCGGATGGAAGACCTAATTTCAAGGTCTTCCCGGAGGCCAGATCTTTTGGCGGCGAGACCCCATTAAGAATGGGTCTCGCATGCCAGAGTGTGGAAGCGGCCGCCTTGAAGAGTCCCAGATCCAGCCTCCTGTGCAGAATGTAAGTTTTCTATGTGTGTTTAATGTGTCCTGTATGTGTTGTTAATGTGTTTTTAGTGGCAGTGCGGAAGCACCCTAAGTATTCTAAAACAGATTGAATAAATGATAAACTTGGGAAAGGAGGGATTCTTTGAGTAGATTGATAACGCAAAATAAAATTTTGGCTACACCATTGCTGATTTCCCCATATGTCAGTTCTTTCGCAAACTCTTCAAGGTAAGTGGTTATTAAACTACAATAATATGAATAATCCAAGAAATATTTACACTACAAAGGTGAAACAAAATAGTAAAAAATCCAGTACTTTATTCTTGTGATTCATTAATGTTGCTTTCTCTGCCACCTTACTTTGAGTAAATTGCCTCCTGACCGAATTGTCATCCAATGTCAAAATATAACTTCCTTTTATAAATAAAAGAATAAAAACCCTAGAGCAAAAACTAAATAAGCATATTTAATGCTTCTGATGGATGCAAGAAATTCAGATGACTTTGAATTGTGGATGAATGAATGAAGTAATTGACAAAAATCATCAGCCTTTTGCATTTGTTCTAGTCATTAATATGGTTTATAATATGCACTTGGGGGTATGTTCTATTAAAAAAAGAAGATAATGGAAATGTTTACTTGTTAAATATTCTCTGCTGGCTATAAATTTTGCCACTGGGTTCCAAGGGAAAAGTTTCCAGTGGCTTTCAAGGAAAGCACATTGCCTTTTAAATACTTTGTGAAGCAGCAGAGAAATTGTGATGGCAGCTGGGGCTTCTTATTTCGATAAATGAAAAATCTAAAGGACAGTCATCATGATGATCTACATTTCATATGAAACATTTTGCCTTTCTTAAAAAAAAAATCGTTAAAATTCACAATAATTAAAAGAACTACTGTAAAGGCACAAACTGGTTTGATACTACAGTGAATCCAAAAGCAATTATTCCCAATGTCAGTGCTATAACCACACTTGAAACCACATTGAAAAAGGTCCAGATAATCTGTTTCCTCCAAGCATGCCTGTAGTTGGGTAGCTACCTCTTTCTCCAATACCTTGCCCAAAAAAGATATATTGGCAACTGGGCAATTTAATACCTCTGGATTTAGAGAGATCTTCTCAAGGAGGAGGCATATATCAAGGCTTTCTTATTTGCTATGATGGGCAAGTGGCTGGCTGCATCCCTGCAAACAGTTTGTCCAGTTCCTCAGATTTCAGTGATTGAACTGATCCAATAATAAGAGCAGATGGTGCTCCAAATACCTCCACTGAAGCATTTTTAACTTTGGAGTCCAATTCCATATGATTCTGAATGACTTTGTCCTGGAAGTGCTTTGCAAATTTATCATAGCAAGCTTCTGGAGGTATCTTTACATTAGATGTAATCACTCAGAACAGCTGTGCTGGATGGTCACTTGAAGATGCAATGGTGGTGGAAAAGCAAGCCTTCTTTGCCATCAGGGTAGATATGATAATGTGTTCTTAACTGTGTTCAGTCAGATTTGCACTGGGATTTGGACTGAAACTCTAGCTGTTGACTCACCAGACTCATCGCCCGTCGTTCCCTGCTATACCAGGGTGCCTTACAAGCTCTGAATGTGATCATGTCCAAAGCTCTGCTCCCCCATTCCTAACATAGGGTCACAGTGGATAAGGTAAGGAGACAGATGAGCCAAATTTACACCTACTTCCTGGGTAAGAGCCAGGGGGCCCTTCTGTTGTCCAAGAGCTAAGCTGCTCTTCATTTGAGTGTGTGAGGCCTAGACCATTCTCGCCAGGGGTCTGTTAATTAGAGGGGGCCATATGCCTGCATGAAAAAAGAGAGGAGAGTCATGAGTTTCCTATTTTAGTTGTGATAGACATGGGGAGATATGGCAATGGGAGGCAGAGCAAAATGGTTGATAGATAAGTTGAAGGATTGTTTCTGTGTTGTGCCAGAGAGACAGAGTGGGATGGCTGTTGATACTTACCCTCCTGTTCCACGACTTCCTTGTCTGAGTTAGTGGAGTTCATCTCAAGGGAGGCCCTCTGCCCAACAGTGTCTTCAGTCTCCATGCTGAAGACACCTCCAGCAAGCCAGCTCAGAACTCCTTGGTCTTTAACTGTTTCAGCATGTGCACACTCTTGATCTGGACTTTTCTATAGAGTAAAAGGATTGTAATCTGTTGGTAGATGAACTTGTAGTGAGTCCATTGTCATAGACATCACTTTCGGGTGAAGTTCGGGCTTGCGAAGTTGACTCCTCACAGTAGGAATGAAGGGCTTGCGAAGTTGACTCCTCACAGTAGGAATGAAGGACGTATTGAGATGGTCTACTCCTCAGAGACTTACAGAATCTGAATGTAGTCACTGCCATTAAAAAAAGACTTTTTTAAAAAAATCCCATGGGTGAAATCTCCTTTAGCTGCTACTTTGGCTCTACGCTGCACCAAGTAGAAGCTGCTTGTCTCAGCCCTTGCTGCGCCAGAAGAAGCTGCTCAACCTAGCAGTTGTAGCTTCACCTCTAGGCAGATCTTCTACAGGAGTACTGGATAATAGTAAACACACCGAGCAGCAGTTTTTCCAAGCAGCATAGTCCCCACAGCAAGCTTATGGACTTTTTTTTTGTTCCATCATCATATTTTGGGGTAGTAACCAAGATTTATTTGACATAGAACTGATCAGTGTGATCAATCATTCACACATACCTTCAGGTAATGAGGGAGTGCTCCAAGTGAACACTTCTGGACTCCAAGTTGCCCCAGCCAGTAACCAAGATAATCTAGTCTTACAGGTTGTCTGGTGGCACAATGGTTAAGAGTACTAGGCTGGAACTTGGTGTGTAATTAAACTTCACTTTGCCATAGAAGCTCACTGGCCATAGAAGCTATGGGTCAAATAGCATTGTTGTCTTTTGAGTGTCAGAGGGTAAACCCCAACAATAACAAAAATCCAGAGTCGAGCTCCAAAGATGGTTGGATGGACCAAAGCTCAATTGTCTAGCAAATGCAGCAGTTGTAACCTGCCCTGAAATGATGCTATATAGATTAGGATAGAAATGTAAATAAATAATAGAGTTCTTGAAGGCCATTTTGGTTAGTGAAAGTCACACTCTCTCCCCCTCCCCATTTAAATAGAGAAGGGGAGCTAGTTGGTAAGGATTCCATCCAGAATAACTGCTAAGAAACAAGTGAAAAGCTTGACGTCTTGTACTCTTTCAGATCACTGGAAGGGACTCTCAGCAGAATTCTCATTGCTGTGGTCCAAATGGTTTCCTAGCATGTTCCACTGGTAGCCCTCTTCTTTGAGGCATGCACCTGAGGCTTTGTAAATTATGGGGGATCCTTTTTAGAGGTGCAACAAGACATACAGCAAAATGTGCTCCTGGGAGGTCCAAAGCTCCCAAGATGGCACATGTCTCAGAGCCAACATCAGGGCTCGTGCAGAACAGGTCATCTCAATGTGGACTGTCTTATTCCATTCCAGGAGCAACCCATCCCAAGGCTGATGCAGAACATGCCATCTCAGTGTGGACTGTCTTATTCCATTCCAGGAGCAACCCATCCCAGCTTGGGATGTTTAGTAATCTGTAATGGGAGCAGAGAGTGCTCAAACAGCCTTATGTCCTAACAAGACTGCGTGTGAATTCCCATTTGGCTTAGATAAAGTGGAATTAATGAAGACGGAACTGAACACACATTATGGGCATCCCTATTTGTTTTCGTTAATTCCCCCTTAAAGCAGAGCATGGCAGTGGTGGCTGTGGTGCTGCAGCAGCACCCAAAAGGGAGGGGAGAGCTCGCTGCTTCCCAGTCCTCCTCCCTACGCCTCGGGAGCACTACAGCAGCATGGTGGGAAGCCGAACCAGCGAGCAGGGTGGCGGCAGTGGCTGGCAGCAGCCACAAAGGTGGAATGAAAGGGCAGGCTGCTAGGTGGGCAGGCAAGTACCTAGACAAGGCAGCAGTGGGCTGGCTGGCGGGTGTAGCCAGGCTGGCTGGTAGGTGCAGCCAGGCTGGCAGGCGGGTGCAGCTGGGTTTCAAAACACACTATCCGGGTGGGAACACTCCATAAAGTGTTTTATTTTAAAAAACAGGAGCGAGACTTGTTTAAATGGGTGTTTTATTTAATTCATTTTTTGCCATTTTCTCCTGCTTTTACTGCAGAATGGCACTTTTGAGTCCTGACAGAGTGCTTCGAAACTGTTTTTGACTCTCAAAAAAGTCCTAGTGGGAACTGGGCTTGCTAGTAGTATCTAAAGAGAAGTCCCCTCATTTTTAAATTAATAAGCCTTTATACCTCTCCTACACCACATTGTTTCAGCATGGGTTACACCAGATTTAAAACCCAATGCAAAGAAAGTTAAAAAATAGAGCTAAAATAAATGAAAATCAGAAATTAAACAGAAAATGATCTTAACATTAAAGGGCCCAGTGGGGAAAATGATAGCTTATTCAATTAACTAAAAGTTCAGGTAGAAAGATGCATCTTTGCCAAATGTCTAAATGGGTAATGTTAAGGTACCTTAGTTGTAACCAGACAGGGTAAATATAGCACCATTCTAGTGCCACTATGGTGGGGTGAGCTCATGTATCATAGACAGCTCCACCATAGCCCCACTTTTTTGACCCTAAAAAGTGCTTTTAATTGTTGCTGGAAAACCCATGGGTGGTCATGGTTTTTCCATCTATTAATGCTTTCTGGATGGAGCAGCGATTGTAGCTCCATCCAGTATGCATGTGTGAAGGCTGAAACACCTGTCCACTCATGCACAGAGATGGTGACACATCCCTCTGGGAATTCGATAGTGGATGAATTGTCTGTATCACACATCACAAAAATGTACAAAGAAGAGTCTGTTCCATAATCTGGAGTCTATCTCTAAGGCAGCCCTTTTGTGCAACCCCATCCCTTTAATTTATGTGGGTAGTGGCACAGCTAAGGTCTACAGGTCTAATTGGGAGGAGGTTGTCCTTTAGGTACATGGGAACCAAACTTTTTAGAACTTTATAAGTTAATGTTATTATCTTAGACTCGATAGTGAATTTCCAACTGGTACAGTTTTTTCAGGACTGGTATGATATGTGTCTGGCTAGCAGTTCAGTAGCCCAATCTGGAAGCTGCTTGGATTACTGTGGCCAAACCAGATAGGGGCATAAAGGTAGGTTTCCTAGTCACCACCTCCACCTGAGCTTCAGATGTCATTGGAGAATCCAAGAGTACCCCCATATTTGGTACCTGATCTTCCAGGGTAGTAGAAGCCCATTGAGAATGCCTTCTTGTTTCATGGATCTTAGACCCTGTGACACACAGCACCTCCACCTTGTTGAGTTCTGGCCTGACTGGATTTTGTTATGGTAACCTCTATCATTAAAAAAAAAAAATCAGGAAAATTAAGAAGGCATACCTGTTCTTGAGAACTGTTTTCCTGAAACTGCTGTGCTTTTCCCGATGTGATGAATTTGTTCCTGCAGAAGTGATGGGTACAAGTCAATTTAAGCTGGAAACTTTGGCTGAAAGCTATACTCATGTTCATGACCTGAAGTTCACTGATAATCATATAAAAAAGCACTGGGCAGATGCCAAGCTAGGCCTGCAACATTGCTTGCAAGATTAGTGTTCAATCCTCTTCTCTTGTGTGGCCTGAAAGAAGGCAAAGATCCCTTCTGAGACCAGCTTCTAGGGATTACACAGACTTATTCATGTGAGTTCCTTCCAAAGATGGGGGATACTGGACTTTGGGTTAGAAGTTATCAGTGTCTAAAATCTCCTTTGCCTGAAGAATAAATGTCTGTGACCAGCAGAGGACATTGAGCTGACATTTTAATAGACTCCTCTCCTGGACTATAAACTACCCCTCAGATTCCAATAATTGCTGATTTCGTCTGTGGTCAGCGAGTGCACCCTTTATCTTAGATCTCTGAATACCCATTGCAAAACGTGCTGCTATCTGGCTAGCAGAGTCAGGCTTCTGTCACATCTATCATTGACGAATGACCTCTGGCCCAAGCAAGTCATTTTTCCAGGGCTCTCTGAATTAACAGGCTGAGTTGCTAAACGTTGCCGCTAGGGGTCACCCTCACCCTGCGAGTGTGCAGTCACGCTTTAAGAACCAGAAAGTAGCCAGATGTAACTTCCAACCTGCTCTGTCTGAGTGACAGCATTTTGCACCTAATCTTTGGGACCCGGCTATGTTCCAAATCCCAGTCGCATCAGACTGTGTGGCAGTGATACTTTTAACATGCAGCATATGCATCTCATTTCCCTATTCACTGGGCTATTTGTAAACCTAATTTAAGCTAAATCTTTTGCTGTGCTTATCGCTGTTGAAAGCTCGGAAGGAAGGAAAATGCTTGACAGCAGCAAACCTTCTCCTTCCACTGTATAGCAGCACAGTTTTAGCCATCCTCTCCCCTGTGCAGCTGGATGGGATAGCTTTTTGCAGTCCTTTTGACCTTTTGGATTTGACCTTGAATCACTGCCAGGTTAATATTATGGGCAGCACTGCCTCAGTGGTCTTTTTATGTAATGCTGATTTTTAGGGGAAAGTGTTGCTCTTTAAAACAGCACTAGCCCAGAATTGTGAAGGTCTGAGCAAGGGTATTTTAGGCAGGAAGTCTAGGGACCTGTTTGCACTTACCCTTTCAGAGCAGCTCCAGCCACATTAGGAGAGGCCTATTTGCATGCTGGGAGGAGGAATATGGGTTGACCACCACCATCCATAGCTTGGCCAGGAGCAGCTGATCAGTTGAGGGCTGGTGCAGTCCCCAAATGCTGGATCAACATGGCAGCAGACAGGCATGTCCAGGGTGTTGTCACAGTGATTGGCCTGTGACATGCAATTGTGCAGCTTCAGCCACGTTGTCCCACGCATTTGCAGCATCCACACTTGGAAGCAGGTGCAAATGCTGTGACTGGGAGCTGTGGAGCCCAAGTCTGATTAATGTACCTGTTATATCTTTTATTGCATATGTCGTTATGTTATATAATGTACTAAGAGGAAAAGGCACTGACCAGGAAGGTTAGAGAACAGATGAGGAGGGGCTGTGCCCAGCTCAATTAGCATATTTAAGAAAGGGGGGGCAGCCCAGAGAGCAACTAACCAATCAGCAGGGATGGAACCCTGGCAGAGGCTATAAAAAGGGCCTTCCTGTCAGAGCGGTTGTTCTGTGACTGGGGCTAGACTTAGGTAGAAGTTAGCCAGTACAGATCTGGGTCCTGAGGAGAATCCAGACAGGGATTAGGCAGGGTCCTGAGTTAAGAAAATAAGTTAATGAGAACTGCTTGTGTTGAAACTGAACTAACATAAGAGTTGTAATCAAATAAAGTTATAATTGTTTCAAAGACACTCTGCTTGAGGCCTGATACTGGCTCAGTCGCTCAAGGGAGGGGGGAAGAGTTGTCATAGTAACGTAACTGCAACAGTGAAGCCTAAGAGTTGGAAGCTCGCTGCTGAATAACAACAACAAAAAAAAAGGCCTAGAAACCTGCTGTTTAAAAGAGAACTTGAAGTCCATGTCTGTAGTGGCAGAACTGAAGAAAGTTGGATGCCCGGCTGGGGCCTAGTTTTTGGTGGCTGCCGGTCCGGGTCATCACAGGAGCTCATTAGCTGCTCATGGTCAAGCTATGGATGGCGGTGGTGGTGGAGCAGAATGGCTGGAGCTGCTCTGAAGCACTTGTAATTTAGCTGCCCACTTAATTAAGGGCTGGCTAAATGCAACTCACTGCCATGACTGCAATGACGCCCATGTGCCCATGCGGTGCTCTTGACAGGGTGACTAGGTGACATGGTGTGTAATTATACCTCTGCCACTGGTCACATGAACCTGGAAGAGGCGCAGATGCAGCATGCAGGCCTGTACTAGCCCTGCCACTAGGCATGGAGCAGTTTTAAAGAAACGGCTTTGTGAAGTGCAGATGAATCATGCCAGAGTGTCCCTCACATTCAACTGTATGGTAAGTGCGAAAAGGCTCTTGTTCTCTCCCGTAACGGTCAAATGAATGCAGCAAAGCAAATCATTTTTCCTATACTGTAACAGCTGGACATTTTTTTTAATGATGGTTTTTCCACTCCCTAGTTGCAGAAATCCATTGTGCAGGACAGAGTTAGGAATTCACATGGTCAGTTTCAGAGTCCACACTTAAGCCAATAAGCCACAGTTTATAATTTAAGGTTTTAGGACCTGTGCCCTAGAGTACTGCAGGCCGAAGTTGCTAAACAGGCCCTTACTTTCCTCAGAGAAGCAGGGCTGGGATTGAGCTTCAAGGCCCCCATCTCTCAGAGCACGTCCAATCTATCAGGCAACATCTGTGAGAGTTGCTTTTGCTCACAGTTACACAGATCCAGGCAATGCAGGCTACTCTTGAGCCAGTTTGGTCTTGTGGCTAGAGTGCTGGGCCCTTACTGGTAGTCTCCTGGTTTGATTCTGCACTCCTACACAAAGCCAGCTGGGTGGCCTTGGGCCAGTCACATCTCTGTTTCTGAGCTCACAGGGTGTCTGTTGTGGGGATAAGAACAGGAAGCTTTGTCAGCTGCTCTGAGTCCCCTTAAAGGGTGAGAAAATGGGATATAAAGTCAACTCTCCTCCTCCCCCTCCTCCTCTCTTCCTGTAATCCTTCAGCTTTGAGGAATTTGGCACCTATGATCCACTACTAATCAAAGTACAAGTAAAGATAAGGCACCATTTGCCACCACAGTCTTCTGTTCCATTGCCTGAGCCACAGTTAGATACCTATAGTCCAGGGAGTTCTAGTTATTGTGGTTAACAATACTGATTGTTTGATATGGACAGAGGAAATGTTAGGAGCTTGATTAAGAGATTTTGCATGGTCTGGATAACATTATGCTATTTTCCCTTTTCTCTCCCCCGTACTTCCCCAAAATCTGGTGTACTGAAGGAAGCAGCAGAAAAACTAAGAAGTGATGTAGCATGAGATCTGGTCACCACACCTTAAAAAGGATATTGTGGAACTAGAGAAGGTGCAGAGAATGGCAACAAGAATGACTAAGGGTCTGGAACACCTCCCTTACGAAACCAGGCTGCAACGTCTAGGCCTCTTCAGTCTGGAGAGACAGCGTTTAAGAGGGGACCTGATTGAAGTATATAAAATTATGCACGGTATAGAAATGGTGGATAGAGAAAAATTATTTTCTCTATTACACAACACTAGAACCAAGGGGCACTCTATGAAGCTGATGGGTAGGAGAGTTCGATCCGACAAGCGGAAGTATTTCTTCACTCAAAGGGTCATTGGTTTATGGAATGTGCTGCCAGAAGAGGTGGTGACAGCTACCAGTCCAGATCGCTTCAAGGTAGGGTTAGACAAATTTGTGGATGACAGATGTATCAATGGCTACTAGAATGAATGCCTGGGTACATCATTCAGGCTTGGTGGTGGTGGTGGTGGGGAAGCGGGGTACTTCTAAGGCCATTTGCTGGGATTCAAGAGCAGGCAAAGTTTTGTCCTTGTCTCTGTTTGAAATGCCCATGAGCATTTGGTGGGCCACTGTGTGCGACGGGATGCTGGACTAGATGGGCTGTGGCCTGATCCAGCAGGGTCTCTCTTATGTTCGTATGTTCTTATGTGAGGAACTATAGAGACAAACACATGGATTCTTGAGCCTGTGGAAGGACACATCTCTCCTAAGCTTTCTGGCACACAGCTGCTTTTATGACACAAGAACAGGATCTGTAGTACTCTGGCAATCGGTTCCATGCATTGCCTGTTTTAGTCTTTATGAACTAATATCAGGGCTTCAGCAGTACATTTTGGCCCCTTCCCACAAGGGGCTGGGTGTTTTGTTTTTTTTTGCATTTTTTCTAGACTAGACACTAGGCTTTCCTGATTACCAGAGACAGTTGTTTTCTTCTGATTAAGACTGGTTCTGAAGAAAATGTAAATGCGGAGATTAGGCTTGGATAATTACTTGAATCCGAGTTTGCCCCTCCAGCAAAGTTCACTCAATTGCTTTCATTTGTTAACTTTGCTAATTCAGACATCAAAGTAGGGCACTTCCTGATCTTAGTAGCTTGCCACTTCAGTAGTTCACTTAAGTATTCATTGAATGACACAAATACCCATTGCTGAAATAATTGAACAACAAAGCATTGGCATTATTTCAGTATTTCATTGACTATGTAGGAGAATTGGGGGTTACTCCATTTATTGAGCTTTATAAATAGCTCATAAGCCAGGTCTGTGGCATTCCTATGGAAATTCATTCTTCCACCTCCCTAAGGCAGCCCAATGAATGTTTGACCATCTATGTACCTAATGTACACACATACTTCTGCTCCCCAATTCATATGCATAAGGGAAAAAAAAGCATACAAGCTAGTTTGGTCTAGTGGTTAGGGAGCCAGACTCTTATCAGGGAATCCCTGGTTTGATTCCATACTCCCCCATGAAGCCATCTGGGTGACCCTGGGATAGTCCCAGCTCTCTTCTGAGCTCTCACAGCCCCACCTTCCTCACAGGGTGTCTGTTGTGGAGAGAAGAATAGAAAGCCCCATAAATGGGTAAGAAAAGTGGGTAGAAAAGCCTACCTTTCTTCTCCTTATCTGGTGCCATTCTGGTGGGGTGCTGGGTGGGCCCTCCCCCTCTCTTAGACCTTAACAGTATGTGACAGTGAGGCTCCTACTATGCTTGCTGGTCCTACTGGCTAGTGCAGAATCACAGAGAGAAGAGGAGAGAGAGAGGCTGAAGAAGAGAGGAAATTCACACTATACCTCTATTCACTAGGAAGCATAGCATTAGAATGATCTACTCATCCACATTTGTAGATGGCTAGAACATTCAAGTCCAGCTGTCTGGACAGCAGCCATTGCAATGCTCCAGTGATGGAGCCTGTGCACCTGCGTGACACCATCACTGGGACTATCTGGAGGCACAGAGTGCCATCACATTTACATCACCAATCACGTGCTCCTCTTGCATGTCTTCCAACTGGAGAGGGAATGTTCAGAACCTCACCAGCTCTGCCACTAGTCTTAAGCATGGTGCAGTTTTAACTGCACCATGCTTATACTGCTTGGAGGATGCTCTGGAACTCATGGAGTCACATGCACAGTCTTGGAGCTCCCCCTGCCTTGACTACTAAGTCAAATATGGGAAAGGCCGAGAGAGAGAGAAACTGTCAGGAGCAGGCAGTTTGCACGGACCTTAAGATTGTTAGAAATTAGGTGTGAGAAATTGTAACTCTTAGTGGCTTTTCCATTTAAACAACAAAGATGTTTTCTCGTAAGCAAAGCACAAGGCAGCATCATTTGGCAAACAAAATCCCATTAACAGCACTTGCTGGAAATATTTATTCTTTGTTCCTGAAGAAAAAGTGCTGAGTGCATGGTTAGCATTACATGGAGGTCATCTGATGTAATTTGAAGTTATGGGAACTGTGCAGTTTCTTTTCCCCTCCAACAGAATCTCCAGGGTTGACTTCTTGAACAGTACTATTACAGAAGACGTGTTCTTATAAAAGAGCACAAGAGGAATATTTGCATGGGAATAGACTTTTTTGGGGGGCGGGAAATTGAGTCCCCTTTTCCCCACAAGGCTGACCACATCACCATTGGGGAGGGGAAGGGACTGGAGAAGAAAATAGCAGAAACTTGATCCGCCTCTCCCCTCCAATCCCCGCAAGATTCGTTCTTTTGCCTCCCTGTAAAAAGAGAACTGATTGTTTCTTTTCATTAAATAGGAAGTTTTGTGCAAAAGCAGAAATCCACTTAGGTTTAGGACAAACGGCACAGAAAGCTTATTATTTCTCTTCAGGAACGTCTGGGGGTGGGCGTACAACTATTATAATGAAAAAGAAATTGAGACTGTTTCCTCCCTCTCCCTTTCTCTCTCTCTCTCTCTTACACACACATGTGGTAACTTTCAGCTAGATGAAAAAAAGAAGGAGGCAGCAAGAGTTATTTGCTCTAATGCTCTAATGCAAGACAATGAGAACGGGTGGGCTCTCTCTCTCTCTCTCACACACACACACGCACGCACGCACCAGTGGAATAATATCTGCAAGGGTCTCTCTTTCTCACACACATACACACAAAAACACATGCACCAGTGGAATAATATTTACCAGGGTCTCTGTTATAATGAAAAGGAGGTGAGGCTGAAGTTTAAAAGCTTGGCCATTTGAGTTTCCTGTTCCAATCATGTCACAGATTGAAGGGTGGACTGGCATCCAGTTGCTGACTGCATGCAGAGCGATTTTGGTGAGGGGAGAGGAGAGAATGACCATGCCAAGCACTTGAAGAAGGAAGAGTGGGAATGAGCACTTCAGCAGGAAGTCCATTTCTAGTCCATGTTATAAAGCAACCATGGGAACTCTGGGGAAATTATACTCAGTGCTGATTCAAACAAAATGGATTAAAACTGGTTTAAACTGCTGTGCGGGAAGTTTCCCTCAATTTCTAAATTTCTCCCATCCCCTAAACGTTTGGATTTTATTTTATTTAATAAATAATGATACTGTCTATATTTAGCATTTGAAATTAGTTAAACAGAATTGCCCAGTTGGCAATACAGCCATACATGATTCATATTTACACTTAAATCCACGCATCAAGCCCTTCAGAATCCTTAGTAAACAGGCCATTATATTAATTTGTAAATAGGTTCATCATTCGTATGGAGTTCACTTATTCCTGCTGCTTGCTTCCTCTTTGAAATCATTCTTCACCACTTACAGTAATACTTAGCAATCTGCAAAGTGCTTTCAAACCCAAGGCCATATTCCCTGGCACATCACGTTCCTCCCTTTCCTCCACCCCAGCTGACTTCATCAGATGGAGTATCTGCAAATTAATGCTGGAACAGTGGAGAATGTTTCATTTCCAGTATTAAGTGTTCTTATCCATCAGTCTAGTACAAAAAGGAAAGCTAAACACAGGGTGGGGTGATGCAGGAAGCAGGCTAAATAGTATGGCTACCCAGAGTTGCATTTTCAGTTTTAAAACCTCAGGGTTTCATGCTTGTTAGTTACGGTTTACTTGTGGACAGTTTCAGTGTCATTTTCCATATGCTTTGTACATGTTTTTTCTCATTCTTTTTCAATTTTCAGCATCAAGTCATTTTATCCTTTCTGTCTTTGCAATTCTGTTATCCACAAAACAGACCACAATTCAGTCATGAAGTGATGTGAAATATTTCTGAATCTGTGGATATTCAGAATTGTTTGATCACAGCACCCATTATCCCGGGTGATTGGCCATGCTGACTTGATGGCACTGTTGCATTACAAACGGTCACCAAAGAGAATCAAACATTGTTGAGATGCTATAAAATACCTTTACTAAGACTTCAGTTTTCATCCACATCATTGGTCCAACAATCCATGTGAGAAGTTCACTTAATGGACATTGGCACACAATCTTTGAAATTTATTACCACAAGATGTAGTGTTGTTCACCACCTTGCTTGGCTTCCAAAAGGCTTAGATTTTTTTAAAAAAATATGCTCTTACTTTATTCAGACTTACACATACAATTATACATAAGCTTTGCCAGTTACATTTACATTCTATTACAATACATTCCATATCCTTTAACCCGCATTCCCTTCTTACTTCCTCCCCACAGCGACTTGAAATTCCACTATGCAGGGAGACTATCATACAGTTTGGTTTAGTGGTTTGGTCTAGTGGTTAGGGAGCCAGACTCTTATCTGGGAATACTGGATTTGATTCCACCCTCCCCTGTGAAGCCACCTGGGTGATCTTGGTCTAGTCACAGCTCTCTTCTGAGCTCTCACAGCCCCACTTACCTCACGGAGTGTTCTGTTGTGGGGTGAAGAATAGAAAAGCTTTGTCAGCCACTTGGGTCCCCTTAAATGGGTGAGAAAAGTGGGGTAGAAAAGCCAACTCTTCTTCTTTTTTTCTTCTTCTTCCTGTACTTCTTGCTGTAATATTTCCTCTTCATCCTGTCTATTAACATAAGTTATTCATCTACTACAACGTTCTTCTACTGTATTTCTGTCTTGTAATTCCATGGATTTCATTCTCTGTTGTCAGTAAAAATCAAATTTGAACTGGTCAATTACATTCTTAAACCAATTATCTGCTTTCCATTTACTTTTCTCTTTCCAACCTAAAACAATGGTGGGTAATGCTGCCATTATTAATTGTCTTAATGAATATACTTTATTTATTTCTATCACTTGCCCATTTATTATCAATAATAAACACAGCTCTGGAAAAGCCCTTACATTAACACCCCTTATTTTTTGTATCTGCGTTAATACCCAGTTCCAGATTTTCATTACTTCAGAGCATAACCATTACTTCTTTAGATTGTAAGCCTGAGGGCAGGGACCTGTCTAAGATTAATATAATATTGTAACCCGCCCTGAGACCTTCGGGTATAGGGCGGGATAGAAATACAAATAAATAAAAAATAACCATAACATGTGTATAAATGTACCTTTCATCCTCCCACTGTTCCAGCAGTTAGAAGAAATACTATTGACCATATATGATATCTGAGCTGGTGTCCTGTACCATTTGTAGATAATTTTCATCACAAGTTCTTTCAATCTTTTATTATGCTGTAAATTAATTTCCTTAATCTGTTTTATAATATCAGCTTCAAATAGGCTTAGATAAATCCACAATAAGCAGTGGTATCAATGAACATTAGCCACAATAGTAGTGTGGCTCACAGCCGCAGCCAGTATGGAGGGGTGAGGGACTTCTTAATGTTCTTGCAGAACCAGTGCATGGGATTATCTTCAACATTCTCATGGGGCCCCCAGATCTTCAAAGAGAAGTTCATTTTCTGGTGCTGTGGGAAATTCAGAACATGCCCATTGATGCACCTGTTCTCCATGATTTTAGGTGTCTCCAGACACCGAGTTAAGCTTCATAGCCACTGCGGACCCAGCGGTCACATGATTAGTCATGTGACCATCAATCAGCAGTTTCAATGGCACAGCAGAAGGGAAACTGTGAGTTTAAAGGCTGTTTAATCAGCAGCTTTTAACTGCACACTTTCACTTGGAGGGAACAAAGTGTGGTGTATTGACCATCCCATCTGGATGACAGGACACAGCTCTAAATGGCTCCACCCTCCCTGCACAGCTTTCCCCTACACAACAGGAAATGGCTGCACAAGTGTGCCTGGAGGCACATTTTGTCTAACCCTTATGCCCAGCTTTGGCTGCTGCTTATGTACTATATTTATATACATAACCCAATAGCTAAAATTCTTTGGGCATCTTACAGCCTCACCATCAACAAACTCACTAAACTCATGTAAACAAAAAAGAGAAAAATAATTAAAAGATATAAAATGTTTATATAGTTAGACAGAGAATTCCAAGCATTAGTTTGATAAAGAGAGACAGCTGGACTTAGGCAATGCATGAACAGATGGCTTCTCCACTGGGTAGCTGCAATGTACTCTGGAGACTACCAAAGCTTCAGAATGCAGTGGCCTGGGTAATTGCACAGGCTGCAATTCATCATTTCAATTGAATGTAAGGTCCTTTTCACGTTAACATCAGTGGGATATCATCCCACTGAAGTTCAGAGCGCCAGCACTGTCCCCAACTTGCCTAGTGGCCATGACAAATTCTGGCATGCACTGTGTGATTGTGATGTGGCACATGACTGGGCAGCCACAGTTGTAGCTGAGTCATACTACCCCCTCACCAGGAAGTGGTGAGAGAGCTGTATCTAGGAGCTTACTGGAAAATACTAGATGTTCCTAGTAGAGCTGTGGAATTTTTACTGCTCCACAGCTATGGAGGATCAGGATGGCCTTGTATGCTCTGGGTCACTTTGAGGTGGAGGTGGCACCACAGCATGCATATTGAATACCCAGAGCATGTGTGTAAGTGTAAAAAGTTCCTAAGACTCCACAGAACTTGAGTTACTTCAGCATTAATCCGGTGAACACTTCAGTGATCCGAGGAGGTCCTTGACAACTGACCACTGAGCTTTCTTTGCATTGGCAGTGGCATCACTTTCAGACCCCTTCTTGCTATATTTCCAGAAGTAAGTAGATGCTATTTTGTTTACCATTGAGTGCATTTCAGGTTTTACTCTTTTTGATTCATCTGCTATGCAATAATTCAGTATTGTTTTGAAATGCAAATATGCCTGGATTTTGTTATCACTTGTTTTCTTGTATGCCACTGTATGTTTCTTACGGTGGTAGGGCAAGGCTGTGGCTGAATGAGCCCACAAGCAAATGGATGAAAGGACATTGTTATCCAGAACATCCATTGTATTCATCTGCTCATCTTCTAACATTATGTGGTCATCTGTTCACAATGCCCTTTGTTTCTTCATAATAAAACATGGCCACACAACTAGCATCTGAAACAGAAATATTCAAAATGCACATGAGGGGAATTCAACCTTATAGAACCTTTTAAAGTGACATTTTAGAAGCCATGGTGAAACAAAACAAAAAAAGGGATTTTAGCATGAGTCTGTAGAACTGCAGTTAAAGGTTAAGTTCTATCACTTGTGGACTGAATGGAGACAAATACATAATATGTATTTACTGGCATAACAAAGCCAAGATATCTAGGTTTCAACACACTTACATTTTGTTGAATTACCCGTCTTGTGTATCTAATAATAACTTTCATTTTCTGAATTTTCAATGCCTTCTGGCCTGATTATTTAAACTCTGTCCCCTCAACAAATAGGAATATGTGCAAGCAATGATGAAGCTTTGTGCATCTAATGATGTGGACTGATGAAGAGGGCAGGTAACTGGCTAAAGGACAGGAAACAGATGGAGGGAAGTAAGAAGTAGAGACCCTTATTCACTAATGATTTAATATATACTGCTATTACTGTTTTAATATTGTTTGATTTTAAATGTTGTTACCTGCACTGAGACCTCCAGGTATAGGGTACGATAAAATTGCAAACAAACAAACAAACATAAATAATAGGACCTGTGCTTTTTCATTTGTTGATAAACAATTTAAAAGTGGAGAAGTTAAACAGTGAGAAAGCAATGTTTTCTGATGACATCAAATTGTTTAGGGAAATGTAGAAAGAGATTTAAGGTAAGGTAGGGTTAGACAAATTTATGGATGACAGATGTATCAATGGCTACTAGAACGAATGCCTAGGTGCATCTTTCAGGCTGAGGGGGGGGGGAGGAAATGGGGCGCTTCTAGGGCCATCTGCTGGGACTCGAGAGCAGGAGAAGGTTTGTCCTTGTCTCTGCTTGAGATGCCCATGAGCATTTGGTGGGCCACTGTGTGCGACAGGATGCTGGCCTAGATGGGCTGTGGCCTGATCCAGCAAGGCTTCTCTTATGTTCTTATGTTCTTATGATCCAGAGGAGCCTTTTGACATTGGGTAAGTTAAGCAAGTGGCAAATGAGCTTCAATGGTAGTGCATGCAAAGTGATGCAGATTGGGACAAAATTGTTACCCAATGATCCCTATAAACTGATAGGGGCTGAGTTTTCTGTGACAGAAAAAGAAAGGGATTTGGGGGTTCTGGTGAAGAGTTCAATGAAGGTCTTAACCCAGTGAGTGGCAGCAGTTAAAAAAAGCAAATACAGTGCTACAGGTAATAAGGAAGGGAATAGAAAATAAGTTGTCAAGCATTATTGTGCTTCTTTATAAATGGTGAGGCCATATCTGGAATACTGTGTACAATTCTGGTCACCACACCTCAGGAAGAAGGAGGAGGAAGAAGAGGAGGAGGAGGTGGAGAGTTGGGTTTCTACCGTGCTTTTGTCACGCATTTAAGGGAACTCAAAGCAGCTGACAAAGCTTTCTATTCTTCTCCCCATAACAGATGCCTTGCGAGGTAGGCGGGGTTGTGAGGGTTCAGAAAGAAAGCTGTGACTAGCCCAAGGTCACCCAGCTGGCTTCATGGAGGAGAGCAGAATCAAACCTGGTATTACCAGATAAGAGTCCAGCTCCCTAACCACTGGACAAGTGCAGAAAAAGAAGTACAGAAGTGCAGACCTTGCTCCCTTACAGCACATTCAGATGGTCATAAAGGCACAGTGCAAGCATTGCCTATGTCTCTCAAGGGTTCTTAACTTTTTTTGTTCCACAGACTCCTTTGCCAGTCAGTGAAAACCACGGACTGATTCTCAGAATATAATGGCAGATAGTTTTATAGACTCAAAACCAGCAATTCAAACTCATGGACCCCCCCCCCCCTCCGCCACCGGCTCTAGATGCTGCTGAACTTTGCTTTCCGTGAATCTCGATGAGTCTGGCTAATAGTCATTCATAATGGGAATTAAATCAGTAGCACCTGAAGGGCCCCTTCTGGAACAGGCTATCATAGGGTGTTTTTCCACTGTCAGAAAGTACCCATTTTTGCACCCATTAAGGACCCATTTGGGTGGGAGCCGGATGATCCCATTTCCACCACGGCACCCATTTGGGACCTGATTGTTTCGACTGCCGCTGGGGAATCTGGATCAAATGGGTACTTTCTGGCCTTTAATCCAGATTTTCTGTAGACCCCATTCTGTCTACAGACAGAAAATCCAGATTAAAGGGAGCCTGTTTCCACGCTTGTGTGGCAATGGGGGTCTAGAGGAGGCTAGGGGGGGGCACCCATGGGGGGGGAGTCCCAAAACCTAAGCTTCGAAGTCATTTCGAAGTCATTTCAAAGTCACTTCGAAGTCTGTGCAAAATAGCTCTGGAGCATCTTTGAAGTCTGTGCTGATCTTCAGAGTGAACTTCGAAGTGACTCCGAAGTGACTCCGAAGTCACTTCAAAGTCACTTCAAAGTTCACTCCAAAGATCAGCACAGACTTCAATGGAGTTGTTTTGCACAGACTTTGAAGTGACTTTGAAATGACTTTGAAATGACTTCGAAGTCACTTTGGAGATTGCACCCCCTGTGTCCCTAAATATCTGGGGTGACAAGCAGACCCCTCATGGGTAGATCTGGATTTCCAAATGGGTGCTCCGGTGTTTCCATGGCAGGGAGATTAGCACCCATTGCTACTGGGTGCTAGACCACCCATGGAAACACATTGGGTACTTCTCTTAATCTGGATCTACTAGATCCGGATTAAGGAATGTACCCATTCCTTAGATCCAGATCTTCTTAGATCCAGATTAAAGGAGCACGGTGGAAAAATACCCCAAATGAAGACAACTTCATTTTTGGATGCCTGGAGCATTACAAGTTGGAGTCGCTCCAGTAGCAGTAGTTCAATCTTGAATAATCTGCCCAGGTAAGTACTGAAACATCTGATTCCAGCCCTGGCTCTGTTTGGATGGCTCCTGATTAATTTCTTGGATCAAATAATAGAGTTGAGATGTTTTAAAAGTTATTGGACTGTCTCTAAATGTCCACAGCTGAAGAAATAAGCAATACTTTGAAAATGTGTTGCTGTCTTTTTTGACATGGAATAAGTGAAGCAGACATCTTACTGAAGAAATGGAAAAGATATTTTAGTGTCTGCAGAAGCCGATTGACAGTGCTCTATTTATCCACCACCCATATTTAAAAATCCATGCAGAGAAGCCATGCAAAGCTTTCTCTTTGCCTCTGTCATCTTCATGATGGAAAATTTCTCTCTCTTCTCCCAATACCTCTTCTCGACTGTTTGGCTCTTTGTATTGCACTTGCATTGCATCGTACTTTTCATATAGGATAAAATGAAGAAGGAAAGGAAAATTTGCCCTGAAAGTGTCACCCCTAATTAATATCCTCTGAGGCAGATCCCTAATTAGTATGCAGATCTGATTTCAGCTCAGCTTGTTAATGGACCTACTCCTCCGAGAATGGTAATTAGGTACAACACTGATGTTTTCATGCCATTGTTGGAACCTGCCACCATTCTGGGACCCAGTGAGCAAGTAAGTGGCTGAGGTGAACTTGCACTCCAAGAAGGGCATGCTAAAAGAGATCAGAAGTTCAGCCTTAGGTGCTTTTTCATCTTGCAGCACCACAGGTTCTAGGCAGTGTCCCTGTTATGCAGCAAAACCACCTGAACCCGAGTCTCTATTATTGCTGTAGTAGAGAATGGCTGCCCTGAGGCCCTAATTAAGACATATTTGCTATGTGACAGAGACACAGCCTTTATGTAAGGGACCAGCCATACCTAGCATTTAATCCACCTTTGATCCACCTTCTGAGTGAGAGAATATATTAGCAAAGTGACTAGCAGGGATGTACCAAACTTGCATTCACTGAATAAAAATAGGAGCCGGAAGCCAAGGATGTTTTCTCTAACAGCCTTCACTTTATTTAGTTTCCTAGTCTTACTTACAAGTAGACCTGCAAAGCTTTCGCCACTACTTGTTGCCACCATTATAGGCCCCTCTGTGTGGAGATGTTGCAGCATTCAATGCTGCATATGTGCCTGACATCATTGAACATGTATAGAGGGCTTCAGTGTATAGTCACAGTGATGTTATGTGCATCCATGCCATCACAAAGCTCAACTGTGAAGGGGATAATGTCAGTGACAAGCAGGTAAATTCATTACTCCATGCTTCTACACTTCTAGTGACTAATGATGTTCTTTCTGTACTAACTAACCCAAAGATGGATTTTTTGGGTCAGGAAAATTGCTAGACATTTTGCTGATGTGGTCTGTCATTCTGGGCCCTTAGATGGTTTAAGAAATTCCTCTAAGATAATTTAACTCTCTAGAAATCAATATTGCATGTTTTAATAGCAGAATTAATTCAAACAATGGTCCTTACAGATTTCCCCTCTGATGCAATTTCATGCTTGTATATATTCTGGAAAAGTTTCTTTGAAAACTTCTTGTTTTCTTGAGCAAGATTAAGCAGAAATGATTCCTAGAAAATTTTATACAGCAACTCA
The DNA here is from genome assembly GCA_023333525.1 of Aspidoscelis tigris stejnegeri. Lineage (NCBI taxonomy): Eukaryota > Metazoa > Chordata > Lepidosauria > Squamata > Teiidae > Aspidoscelis > Aspidoscelis tigris. The sequence continues at coordinate 245,707,481 of JALMGA010000001.1, read as the reverse complement.
GTTTTTAGCCAGCCTTCAAGATGCATGGATAGATCTGCTTTCTTCAGGAAAATCCTGTTATGACCTTCAACTATCTATGTTAGATGTTCCTCTGACTTTTAATGCTATATAACTGCATGAACAAGATAAAAACTGTAAAACAAATTTTGTGTTTTCACCTCTTTGCCTTGTCTTTGTCATTCCTGAATTTACAACTGATGGAGAAGAGAAAGATATGGTTTAAAGCTTTGTCCATGTAGGATCCATAACAGACCAAGATGGACACCATTTTATTTATTTATTTATATTTACATTTCTATCCCATCCTATACCCTAAGGTCTCAAGGAAGGTAACAGCATTTAAAAGCAGACATTGCTAAAATAAAGCCATGGAAAAAGTAGAATAATCAGAAGAATTGTGATAGTGTTCATGTACAAGATCATAAAGGATCAGTACATTTCACTGCCTGCAAATACTAGAATTAGCAAATGAGCTGATAGGTAGAGAGATAGGTATAGCTGTGAAAGTTTGAGAAAGGAGATTAACTCTGTCAGGTTATGAAACTAGAGGTGGTTTTTAAGAATACCATAGACCAAACAAACCTGATTTCACTCTTAAGTAGAAACCCATACTTCGATTATGGAATGGCTGGGCCTTCCCACAGCTCTTGTTAGATTTATAAATGATTTTAAAGAAATTCTATAATTTAGATGACGAGAGGAATCCAGGCAAGGCCACAATCATGGCAGATCATGCAGTGACATTTAGCATACAGGCCAGGGCAGTGACAGGTGGTCTTGTCCACTCTAATAAGCCTGGGAGTTGCAACCAGGGGCAAGAAGAGGTGAGGTAAATACTATTCATTATTCATACAAATTTGCACAAATTTGGACATTCATAAACAAATCAAATATCCTGACATTCAAATGAATCGTTCAGACATTCGTTTAACAGTAAGGATATGTATGCATCCCATGCATATCTGTATGTATCCCATATGTGTACATATCCATATGGGATGAATATGGAATGAATGTGGGATACATATGGATGCCTACAGATGCCTACAGATATGTGTGGGATGCGTATCATCGAATATGCATCTGTACGTATCAAATATTGGAACAAATATGTACAAATACCTTCATATCAAATCGAATGTCCAGACATTCGAAACTGCAAATTCGAAATACAAATGTTGGGACATTCAATTCATTAGGAATCAAATGCTGAAAATTGCATACCTGCACATCCCTAACAGTCATTTTGAATGTTATGAACAGCATTCAGAATGGTATTTTGCATTCTCTTGGCTTAGACACAGATCTCAAAAATGCCTGATCATGCCTCCATGGATTCAGAAGCAAATGAGACTGGAGACAATAAAGACACAAAATAAGGATGTGTACAAAGCCCATTTCCCCCCTTTGATTTGATAGAAGTTGAAGAGGCGAATAGTCACCTTCATCTGAAGCCTCCCTGCAAACATGGGGGACTTTTGCCTTTACACATGAACATGTGTTGAGCCTTCACACATGAATCCCTTGTTTCCCATCCCACCTTGCCCCCCCCCTCACCTTTCACTGCTGCTGTTGCAACTGGAGAGGCAGGAAATCCTCCAGGATATCCTGGGATAAGGATGTGCACAAAGGTATTTTTGACATTAGAATCTGAGTAGATTTGAAAGTCACAAAATCCAATTCGAATCCAGATTATTCAAATCTGTACATTCAAATGTTAGATTTGTATTTAAAGATATGTATCTGTGTGCATTCTGTAAAAATCTGTATGCATCCCGTATTATTCTGTATGCATCCCATTTTAATTCCTATTTTAAGTGCAAGATAGGTATAATTTTCATGCAGATTTGTATATGACAGATACGAATCTACACATTTGAATCTTTCAAAAATCTGTATCGGATTTTTGAAAATCCAATTCAAGTTCAAATGTGCAAATTCGGATATTCAAAAATCTGATTCAAGTTTGAATGTCGACATTCGTCGGATTCGAATTGAATATTTGAATATCTGTGCACATCCCTATTCTGTGATTCCTGTACTGGGATGGCCTCTAAACCTGTCCATGCACTTCCAGAAGGCTAGTTGAGCCTCAGAGGAGGGCATGATGGTGGCGGCGGCTAGATTTACAGGTAAAGGGTGCAGCCAAGGTGGACGGGAGACCAGGGATGGGCAGCCCTTCTAGGAAACTCCAATAAAGGCTGGATATATTTGATTTGTGGGTGGAGGGGGGGTCCACAAATGTACCCCTTTCCAATTCTCCCGCAGATGTTCACATTCATATGCATTCATACAAATTTCAGATGTAACAAATGCTTTTTGGACATGTGACAACATAGAGGAAGCAGGGAGTGCAATCAGTGTGTGGCTAATTCTGAGTGCTCAGCCATGGTGTACAGAAATACATATGATCTAGCTCTCAATTGACCTCATCGAACTGTATTTCCATGGTGCACAATGTTTATCCAGCATACATATGAATGAATATTAATAATTCAGAATAGGGAAAAAAATGGAAATGAGCTGAAGAAAACTGGCAAATCACATCCAAATCAGTCAGTCTAAAACTCAAGAGGACTGCAGTGCAAAACATGTGAAACACATCATTTTAACATGAAATGGAAGGAATTTGCATATTTTTGTTATTTGTATTATGCAGATTAACCAAACATTGCTTCTGTAAACTCTGTTGAAATTATGTTTAGCCTAGAAACATTATTCCCCGGGTAGAACAGACAATGGCAATAGATTGTTGGAACTGAATTTGACATAATATCAAGGGCTGGGTTTAGATATAACAAAAGAGACACATCAGAGGTATCACATTTACCTCAGAAGTAGTAGTGTGTGGCCTTCATGTTTCCAGCTCTTCTCTAATCCAACTTTTCTTAACACAGAAAGGTCACTGGGGGAGAGGGTTGGGAGTTGGGCAGGTTGGTGCGTGAACAATCCCACCTCAAAGCCTTCTCTGAGATACTTCAGAAATACTTCTTTTTGCTGTGTCTGATCACAGCCAAGATCACATACTAGATAGTCCTCCTGATAAAATCTAGTACTACTTCCATTTCAGGAAGACTGATTTGCTGGATGAACTACTGTTTATATATTGACTACTGTTTATATATTTCAAATCAGTTATCCAAGTCCTGGAAAAGTTATTTTCAAAATGTAAAATATTCTGAAACTATTTCTGCAAGCCTTCTGTTGAACTGTTGAGTTTCAATTGCCCACCTGACCCCTTGTCCCTTGACACATTGTCCAGAGAACAATTTTGAAGGTATGACATTTTCATTGCCCTGAGATATTTCACATTTTTAAATATTTTATGGCCAATTAAATGTTAATTGTAATCTGTCTTGGGAAGGAAGCCATTGTGGTGCTCAATTAGCATTTAACTTATTAGCTTTCAAATATTTAAAGGGTTCCCATAAAGCCATTTCTCTTGGCTCTCTGTGGATTTGTCTCTTCTCTCCAACCCCTTTAAATGTGGATGTCCTACAGTGGGATTCTTGGAGTTATATACAGGATTATACAAAATATCATGATTTTTCCATCCTGTCTTGCCTGTCACTACAACTCTGTGTGAACTCATGGAGAACCAAACTTAGTAAAAGATCTGAGACTTCATCTGAAAGGACTTTCCACATTGGTCATCAAATCACATCCTTAGCCTGCAGGAACAACAATCTATAATTAAGGACCTTTGACAGATGCTTTCAAAGCAAAGAAATGGCAACTGAGTGTACATCCTCAGCCAACAATTTCTTATTTCTATGCAATTCGGCAGATAGTCACATATATATTCATTATTCCCTTTGTCCATGTGCTTTGTCCTCATCGTATTTAGAAATTAGGTAAAGGGGAACTCAGGTCTTTTCTGTTGTGGGACCCAGCCTCTGAATACCCTCTCTAAAACAAATATCTGGTGTTGAATTTGATGCTTTTTGCCACCAGAAGCAGAATTTTATTTAGTTTGGATTTGTAGATTCCACACTTTTAAAATTATTTTTAGATGGATTTTCTTAGGTATCTGCTTCTCCTTAGGTATCTTCTATTTTTATAAACTCATAGATAGTGGTGGCAGGATTGGGTCCTTCCAGCCTTTGAATCAGCCAGCAGTCTATCCAATTGCAGGATAGTCCTGTTGGAAATACCAGAAACAACTTTGGCATCTGGTCTTTGAGGATTGGGAATGGCCTCAGTCCTTTGTAAATGTAAGGCGTGACCAGGGATCTAACAGCAAAAATCAACAGACAATTTGCCCTAAAAAGAGTTTTTGAAGGTTGTAGCTAGCTTCAGAGCAGAAAAGACTGCAAGAATAAGAAAGATGGGACTATTCACACTTGGTTGATCAGGCTGACTACACATGCCATGGTATGGTGAATTCAAACACCACAGTGCCACGTCTGTCCCAGTGTGGCCCAGAGCATGTGTGGCCATCCTGATCTTCAGTACCTGTGGAGATGTAAAAACTGCTCCCCAGCTTTACTAGGAGCACCTAGGGGATACCTGGTGTAGTCCTAAATGCAGCATTCACGTGTACATGATGCATGGGGGCAGTGCTGCTGCAGCTGTGCAGTCATGTGCTGTGCCACTGATCACTATAGCAATGGCCCAGCATGCATGCCCATTGCTACAGTGAAGTGGATGGTCCAAAATGGGATTGTCTGCACTTCTAGTGTGTTAAGAAAGGTTGTTTGAACTCGGTTTGGAATGAGACAGTATCCCATGGAAGCTAAGTGCAAAAAAATTCCAATGTCTGAGAGTCAAATATTTCCAATAAGCAAATATTTCTCTCACCACAATATTTTGTTTCTTCTTTATTTTTTCTTTTACCGTTTACACACATGACAGAACATTGTATTCATTAAAATGATGGCTTCTGGTTTTGCAAAAACATAACAAAACTACTTTGTAACCAAAAAAACAAAAAAAGCCTGGAAGAAAGATGACCGACGATAATAAGGAAACCAAAAGGAAAACATTCATAAATTGCACATTAGAAACATTAGTTAAGAGATAGTTAGGAAGGAAACCTCTTTTCTAGGCTAAACATATATAGTTATTGTTATTGTTGCCCTTCTGTTTCAAATTATTTGGAGCCTTCAAGTGAAATGTCCAGGACACAAGATAGAGAGATGCCAACCGCACACTTACCTTACGTGATCTGGATCAGAGGGTTCCGCTCTGACCTGGATCAAATAATACATCCATGTGTGGACTGATCCTTTCCTGGACTGGAAAAGAGCTTTATGCATTTGGGTGGCTCTGTTCCTTGCACTGGCCCAGTTCCTTCATACCAGCCCTGGGGGACTCATTTTGATTGTGCAATTAAGGTGAGCTACTGAAATTGGTCCCCTGTGGTAAACCAGACTATGTAGGCATGCACCATCTGCATGCTTTCTAGTTTGGTTTATCACCATGTAGTATACCAGTAGACCTCTTTAAAGAGATTTACCAGTATACCAGACTAGGTGGCTTTTTGGGACTCCTAGTCTGCTTTGTTCTGGCCTATGCTCTGTCCCATGGAGACTGAACATACTAGGAGGGGAAGGGCCTCTCTAATACTACATCAACAGTGCAGAAGGGAGCCTCCTTCATCCCCTTTCTAAACCAGGGGCACTTCCCTTCCCATCCTGTGGATGGAAAAAGTGTGTGAGAGATTAATGTTGGCTAGCATTCACACTTGCAAGCATTAAGTCAGCAACAGCCTACAGCACCCCCACCCCCCCGTGAGATTGATCTGTATTCGAGTCCCAGGCCAATTCTCCACAGGGTGCAGCCATTGTGAGTGTGGTGACCAGTGTGGCATTGCTATGGTGATACTGATGCTTTGTGCAGTTGCAGTTATGGCAGGGGGTCATGTAAGCTGCCAGTGCAGAGTTCAGATGACCTCCTCACTCAGCCAGAGTGCAGATTGTTGCTTGTAGGCTGGAAGTGCCTCCTGGAAGTGCAGATGCACCTGAATAAATGTTGACTAATTGTAAACTATGGGCTGAAGTGTGAATTGGCCTCAGATCTAAGGTACACATTGTGTATGAACCCGTATGCCTGCAACTGTCCAGATAATCTGAACAAATAGATCCAAAATTCAAAATTTGTTCAAATATTTAAATTTGAATTTATGGACATTCGATCTGAATCTGAATGTCAAAATTTGGGCAGATTTGATCAAATTTCTAATACCTTCAAATATTTGTGCACACCCCTAATAAATTCCATCTCATTGATATAACCCAGCAGCAAGAACAAGCCATACATCTCTAAAGCAGAAAAGGAGGGTGCGACCCTCAAAAAACCTTTGGAATACATCAATAACCTGCATTGCTAACCAGACTTGTGGGGCTAGTCAAAATTTGCCTTATTGTTTCTGCATTAATAGGTTCCCTATAATTGTTTTGAGTTATTTCTCAGCAAAGTTGGACTGGAATACCTATTCCTCGTCTTTCCCCAGCGCACATTATTTCCAGTCACATTGCCTTTCAATACAGATTCTTTGAGGGCTCTGGCAGTCAGAAGTGTTTGGTATATAGCAGGAGCTGCATGGAACCCAGAATATTCTCCAGTATAGAGCTTTTTAATCATGTGCATAGGTTTCTGATTGGGTCTTGTATGATCTGTCTCTTTTACGGCTTTTTGTGTCTCTTTACATCATTATTTTAGCTCTGAACCATGGTTCATACTCCAGCAACAAGGAAGGTGGCAGCTGTCACACAGAGGGTGCAACTGAAAGGGTCTGAACTATCATTCAGAGCATTCATCAAGTGGAAAAAAAATGACATTAACTGCATTTGAAATCTGCAACAATACAGTTAGTCTCTCCAATATTCTTTCCTACATGAATTGATCTGGATTTGATAGATGTGTGCCATTTTAATGTGAATATTTGTGAAAACCCCAAAGAAGAGTAAGCTTCCATGCCTACACTTGATAAGAAGGTTCTTTATAATTTCAAACTCTTCATAATTCTACAAAATATTAGATAAAAAAAACTTTTCCAAAGATGATTGTTGTAATTTTTCAGATTTGTAAATTATCTTTTGTCAATTATTATTCTTAAAAGTTCTTTAAACCACTCAATTTTTTAAAAAAGAAGTTAAACTTTGCAAAGTTATGGGATCAAAACTGCAGAAAGATCTTCTTATGCTAACTACTTCATATCTGAGAACAGAACTGCAGTCATATCTCCATTGGGCCTAAGCCTTTAATGGGCTCCCAAGTTGGGTCTCCACAGATTCCTGCCAAATTAATTTGAAGGAGCTCCTAGAATCTTGGAGTTCTGCCAAAAGTGCCTAAAGTAAGTGGGTGGGAAGCAACTCAGAGCTAACTCTCTATTCCAGTGTCAATGAAAACGTAGTTTCCCCCCCTTTTTTTCTATTTAATAAAAGAGTAACAATACAAAAGCATTCAAACACGAACCATTGGGATATCAATTCTAACAAGAATTAGAGCAATTAACAAAAAAAAATAGAAAAGATAAGAAAAAAGAACAATAACTGTGTGCATATATTAGATTAAGCAAGTTACACTCAAAAGAAATGTTAAACCAGTTGCAGAAATTTTTTTTTAGAAGGGATTTTGATTTCAATGCATTATATTACAACATGTGAACTTAATTATTGGAGAAGAAAGTGAAATAGTTGAGGAGAGGGAAATAAAGACGATTCACTATCAGCATGAGCAACCAGCAGGGCCCAAATATCGTGGAAGGAAATTTTAGGTAAACTGAAATGCGATTGTGACGGTTTCAGGGTACAGGCTGCAAACTGCTTTGCTTTCTGGCCTTGCAGGCTTCTTGCAAGCTGCACTAGCCAGCCTTGTTGCAAACAGTTTGTTGCAAACCCTGGGATTTGGGCTGCAAAAAGAGCGGGAAATCCTGTGCGGGCCCTGTTGCAGTGATTGGCTGGAGTAAGGTTTTGGAGGGAAAAGCTGTCCGGGGATCTGAGTGCTGGAGGGGCTAGAGAAGGAGTTCCCACCAATCAGGCTGGAGGGACAGCAACCTTTGTTAGGAATCTCCAGCAGCATTTTATTGCGGTTACAGCCAATCAGGGTCAGGGATGTGTGTATAAAGGAACTGAGAACACAGCAGACTATGTCTTCATGCTGGGACAAGAGCTGAAAGGAAAAGAGCTGAACCTGAGGGAGCTGGAACCAGTAGCTGACCAGGGGTTTTCATGCTGGGAGAAGAGCTGAAGGGAACAGAAGAAGAGCTGAATCCTGAGGGAGCTGGACCAGCAGCTGACCATTGGTCTTTTGGGCTGAGTGATTTCTGAAGGAGGCAATCGGGTGGATTGTGGCTCTGAGGGAGACCTCACTAGCAACTGACCAGGCTAGATGATCGGTCAAGCAAGGACGGGACGGGCCTTGTGATCATCTAGAGCCACGTTCTAGTACCCTGGCTGGGCTCGGGCTGTGGCCGAGTTAGTCAGGAGGGAGGAGGAACGTGTGGAGGCTTGTCTTTTAAAAGGTGAACTATTTTCCTGTAGAGGAAAGGGTTAGCTCCTAGCTTTAACAGACTTACAAATTTGAACTGACAACTACCTGAACCTTATTTTATCTTTTATAGTATTGCTTGTGTATAATAATAAACTTGTTTTAGTTAACTGTTGAAACTGTTGAAACGCTTGCTACCAGTGTTTTGTGTCCACACTGTAGTATTCACTTGGCCATTGCACGAACCCAACGTCCTAACAGGGCCAAACCACTCCTAGTGAGGGCAGGCACTTTCTGGAACACTGGGCATCATGGCAGCGATCAACTACTGTACAGCAAGTTCCCATACTACAGAGTACCAATTATTGCAAGTAATTTAGAGGCTTCTTTCCATGACCTAGATATAACCATTTAACCAGCTAACAACAGAAAGTTTAACAAAGTTTTATGAGATAATGAAGCATTAGAATCTTTATAGAAATGCAAAAGGGTCAATTCTGGAGTTAAAGTAACTTAAATTTATAGAATCAGATTAATTTTATGTTGAATCGATATCTAAAAAGTTACAATCCGCCCCCGGAGACTTATGGAATCTGAGCGATTCCTGAATGCTCTGGGGGATTTTCCAGTTGGTATGACGAGCAGGGCTATTGACATGATCGCTCCCAAATGCCTTCGGCATGCTTGTGGAGCCCGAAAAGCTCCTTGGTACTCCATGGAACTACGGGCTATGAAACAGGAAAGTCGATGGCTAGAGCGCAGGTGGTGTAAATCCGGCTGTGAATCTGACTGAACACAGTTTAGAGCACACTATTGTGCCTACCATGTGGCGGTGACGGTGGCAAAAAAGAATTTTTTCTCCGCCACCATTGCGTCCTCGAGTAGCCGTCCAGCAGAGCTTTTCAGAGTAGTGAATGGCCTCATAAAACCAAGCTCAAAGAAGCATGAGCCAGGGCCAAGTAATATCTGCTGTGACAAATTTGCGAAGCACTTTGAGGACAAAGTCGGCCAGATTTGTAGGGGATTAGATGTCACAATTGAACATAGGCCAAATGAGGCGTCCAGAGAACTGTCTGGTCCTGTTTGGTTGGATCAGTTTCAATTGCTGCAGCCTGAGGATGTAGACAAGCTGCTTGCAGGGGTGCGGCCGATGACGTGCTCTCTGGATCCCTGCCCCTCATGGCTGATAAAGACTAGCTGACAAGGTATGACCGGGTGGATCCAGGAGGTAGTGAATGCCTCTCTGAGGGAGGGGGTGGTTCCACTGGCCCTGAAACAGGCTGTGGTGCGCCCGCTCCTGAAGAGGGCCTCCCTGGATCTGGAAGATTTAAACAACTATCGCCCGGTGGCCAACATACCTTTCTTAGGCAAGGTTCTGGAGAGGGCTGTCGCTGTTCAACTGCAGGCATGCTTGGAAGAAGCTGATTATCTAGACCCATTTCAATCTGGCTTCAGACCCGGTTATGGCACGGAAACCGCCTTGGTCGCCCTGGTTGATGACCATATCCGGGAGAGAGACAGGGGGAATGCTACCTTGTTGGTTCTCCTGGACCTCTCAGCGGCTTTTGATACCATTGACCATGGTATCCTTTTGGAGAGACTACGGAGTTTAGGAGTGGGAGGCAATGCTTGGCACTGGTTCTACTCCTATCTCCAGAACAGATCTCAGATAGTGGCTATGGGAGACACTGTTTCGACACCCTGGGAACTCACTTGTGGGGTTCCTCAGGGGTCGATCTTATCTCCCATGCTATTTAACATCTATATGAAGCCGTTGGGAGAGGTCATCCGGAGATTTGGAGTGAGATGTCATCAGTATGCAGATGACACCCAGCTCTATCTCTCTGTACCATCTGAATCAGGAGAGGCGGTGGAAGTGCTTGACAGGTGTCTGGAAGCAGTAATGGGCTGGATGAGGATGAATAAATTGAAACTGAATCCAGACAAGACAGAGGTGCTGTGTGTCACAGGGTCTCGGGTCTGGGTAGTTGGGAAATACCCTGTCCTTGATGGGGTTGCAATACCCTGGAAGGGACAGGTGTGTAACTTGGGGGTACTCCTAGACTCTGCGCTAACACTTGAAGCTCAGGTGGAGGCCGTGGCCAGTAGTGCCTATTCTCAACTACGGCTAGTCCATCAACTGAAGCCTCTTCTGGATAGAGACGACTTGGCCACAGTTATCCATGCTCTGGTAACCTCTAGAATGGACTACTGTAATGCTCTCTACATGGGGCTGCCCTTGAAGATGGTTCGGAAGTTGCAGCTAGTGCAAAATGCAGCCACTAGAGTGCTGACCGGAACATCTAGCCGGATGCACATCACGCTGGTTTTAAAAGAAATGCACTGACTGCCAATTCACTACCGAGCCCAATTCAAGGTTTTGACTTTTACTTATAAGGCCCTAAATGACTTGGGCCCCAAATATCTAAAGGAACGCCTACTCCCGTATCGACCTGCCCATGCCTTAAGATCGAGTGGTGAGGCCCTCCTAGTTGTCCCACCACCTTCAATAGTGAGGTTGGTGGGCACCCGGGAGAGAGCCTTCTCTGTGATGGCCCCTAGACTATGGAATAGCCTCCCCCTTGAGGTGCGTCTTGCCCCTTCCTTATATATATTCAGGAGGGCGGTGAAGACGCACCTCTTTGCCCTGGCCTTTGGCTGAGTTGATAATATTTCCCACCCAGGCCACACACTATCATTTTAAATATAATGTGTATTGTTTTAAAGTTGTTGAATTTTTAAAGTTTTTAAATGTATATTCTGTTTTAATCTGTTGTTTGAAGGTTGTAACCCACCCAGAGACCTTTGGGTATGGGGCGGGATATAAATGTAAATAATAAATAAAATAAATAAATAAATCCAGTTTTTCTGGACCCATTGATCCAGATCAAACCAAGTGCAGAAAAGGACATGATTCTGTAGAGAGAGTGAGGAGGCCTGAATATACAGCCTCCTCAATGATAATGGAGATGGAAAAGCCACTATTCCAGCCACACCTGCTCCCAGTTACTTCTCCAGCTTCTGTGAAGCCATGAGTGGAGAAAGACTTGTCCTAGTTCAGGAACAATTTAGTATCGAAAACCAAATAGAGATCATAGATAGATTTCTCAATGCAGAACTCAGTTTATTTATTTAGTTATTTTTCTGTAGTTTAGTATCTTGCTTCATTCCTGAAGTTTTCAAGGTGGCGGTAGCATACAATTATGACAGAGCATGTAGAAATAGCAGGTGCACTTTTGGTAAGTCCATCCTCCATTTTATGTTTGCTCAAATGGGCAGATCCAAGGTCATGTGAATTTGCTTTATGCACAGGTTTTCAGCACTGTCTACATTACATCACCCTCATCAGATTGTCATTTGATCATGACTCCTCGTTTTAATTCCTATTTTCCCTTACTGGGCAACCAACAGAACCTTAAAGTATGCCTGCCTCATTATCAGCCTGGAAGCAAGATCCTGAGATCATCTGGAGAATTCCTCCTTCACATTCCATGTAATTCAGAATGATATTTCATGACAGCACATATACGGCCTTTTCTGTGATAGCCTCTATCTTATAGGATAGGACACCCTCTTCTCTGCTTTTTGTAGTATTCATCCAGGTAGTCTTTTTGGGAATAGTTTTTTCTTCCTAACCCACATAGCTTTAAATGCATGTTAACTGTTGAATATTAACGTGTTTTCACACTTGTTTTTAATCTTCTTCTCTGCCCACTTCAAGGTTTCTTGTTTTTATTTTTTTTCAGTAAACCACTTCAAGAAGTGGTAATAAATGTTTTAAAGAAATAAAATTATACTAAATGCCTCAAAAATAATCTAAGCAAATGCAGCCTGCTTTATTTCTGATCTACAGTGAAGGATCCATTTGTATCCATTTGACTTCCAGCTCCTGTTAAAGAATGAGACAGTTTTGATCTCTCAAGCAGAAAGAGATGGAAGGAATGGAAGCCTGTTGATTCTTTTGGAGACTCCAGTAGTTTCTGACTGTTCTGAGGCCAAGTGACATTTTGCTAAGTTCTGAAAGGTGGCCCATTTCCAGGACCATTTCTTGAGCTCTAGGGAAGTGAACTCAGCCTGCAACTTCAAGGCCTGGGGATTCTGGTTCCCAGACCTTGAAGGTTGGCCAGGTCAAGCAGATGGCCACCATCATGCTCTGTGCCAACTGCCATGTTCCTGGTCTGGTACATTTTCCATGCCAGGAGCATTGTCTGTGATGCATGCTTAAGATTTGCATGCATAAATCTCCATAGTTTGTATTATATTTCTATGCCCTTTGATATGGTGGAATATATTTCTTAACTTTCAGAGAGTTATGGCATTTGATGGATTGCTTTGGCCTGATCCTCTCATTTATTTTTGAAGATTAATTTCCAAAGTGTTTCTATATCAGATCTAGCCATATTTCACTTTTCCATCTGAACAAGCAGCGGCATCATCTTATGAGCTGGAAGTGAATGGTTTTGTTAGTGACACATGGAGCTGAATGAAACATACATGCACACATAGTAGGGATGTGCACAGATGTGTTTTTTGGCATTTGGTTCATAACAAATTGAATGTTAGAAAATTTGTATTCATATGAATATACCTTTTGGAATGTAGTAAAATTCTATTCCATTCAAATGTATTTGTATGAATTCATACAAATATCCATTACAAATGAATACATATTGGATACGAATGAATACGTATTGGATACATATCTGAGGAACGTATCCAATACATATCTTATAACAAATCCACTCTGAAAGCATCAAACCCAATCTGAATCCACTTTTAATATGCTCTCAGTCCATGTCAAATGCACTCTAGATGTGACTGGCACAGCTGCTTTCCCACTATTCATACGAATATCCAGAAACATACGAATATTGCAACTTTCAATTTGTGTACTGATGTCCAAATTTGTACAAATAATGAACATTACAAATATTTGTGCACATTCCTAACACATATATATTATTTATTTCATTTTATTTATTTATTTGAATTTTTATCCTGCCCTATACCCAAAGGTCTCAGGGTGGGTGACAACATTAAAAACCAGTGAACATACAAAATGAACATCAAAACCATGACAATGCCTGAATGCCTGAATGTGGGGAGGAAAACCATTTCCTTGTTTAGCCAAAGGCCAGGGCAAATAGGTACATTTTCACACCTCTCCTAACTGCATAAAATAGAGATGCCTGACACACCTGAGGAGGGAGAATATCCCACAATTTGGGATGTGACGGTTTCATGGTACAGGCTGCAAACTGCTTTGCTTTCTGTCTTTGCAGGCTTCTAGCAAGCTGCATTAGACAGCCTCCGTGAAAATAGCCTTTTGCAAGCCCTGGGCAGAGGCTGCAAAAAGGGTGGGAAATCCCGTGCGGGTCCGGGTGCAATGATTGGCTGCAAGTGAAATTTGGAGGGAAAAGCTGTCCGGGGATCTTAGAGCTGGAGGGGCTAGAGGAGGAGTTCCCACCAATCAGGCGTTCGGAACAGGCACCTCTATCAGGAGTTTCCAGCAGCATTTTATTGCAGCAATTTTCCCTAGGAGGTGACAGCCAATCAGGGCCACAGAAAAAAAGGTATAAAGGAACACAGATTACTGCAGACTAGGTCTTCGTGCTGGGACAAGAGCTGAAGGGAACAGAAGAGAGCTGAACCTGAGAGAGCTGGACCAGTAGCTGACCATTGGTCTTGTGGCTGAGTGATTTCAGAAGGAGACAATTGTGGAGGACTGTGGCTCTGAGGGAGACTTCACTAGCAACTGACCAGACTGAATGATCGGTCAAGCAAGGATGGGCCGTGCCTTGTGATCATCTAGAGCCACGTTCTGGTACACTGGCTTGGCTTGGGCTGATGCAGAGCTAGCCGGGGGGGGGGGGGAGGAACATGGAGAGGTTTGTCTTTTAAAAAGGAACTATTTTCCTTTAGAGAAAGGGGTTGCCCCTAGCCTTAAGAGACTTGCAAATTTAAACCAACTACCTGAACCTTATTTTCTTTCTAGTATTGCTTGTGTATAATAAGAAACCTGTTTTAGTTTACTGTTCAGACCGCTTGCTACCCGTGTTTTGTGTCCACACTGTAGTATTCACTCGGCCGTTGCACAAACTCAGATCCTAATGGGGCCAAGCTACTCCTAGAGAGGGCAGGCACTGACTGGAACGCTGGGGATCGTGACATGGGAGCCACCACTAAAAAAGGCCCTATTCCAGGTGCCCACCCCTTTTGCTACTGAGGGTGATGGGACAACCAGGAGGGCTTCCCCTCCAGATCTTAAGACATGGGCAGGTCAATATGGGAGAAGGCACTCCTTTATATATTTGAGGCCCAAGTCATTTAGGGCCTTATAGGTTAAAGTTAGTACCTTGAATTGGGCTTGGTAGTGAATTGGCAGACAGTGCAGCTCTTTTAAGACTGGTGTGATGTGTATCTAGCCAGCTGTTCCAGGAAACAGTCTAGCAGCAGCATTCTGCACCAGCTACAACTTCCGAACCATCTTCAGGGACAGCCCCAGGTAGAATGCATTACAATAGATATGTAATATATATGGATGAGACAATGAATTAATTGTTACCACATACAATGTAGTTTATCTTAGGTCCGCACTGCGCAACTGCACAAATAGGAAACACAGACTTAGGCACTTTCTTAAGGTTGAGCCATGATCCAAACCGGTGGGTCTGGACCAACAAGGCACACTGGCCCAGATCATGGTATGACATGGTCTGGAACAGTACCATCTGTGCAATGATGCTGCTCCAGACCAGACCCTGCATCACCTATGTGAATCACACAAACTTCAGGTCTGCCTCTGAACACCCGGGGAACTCATTTCAATGGTGTGTTTTGGTGTGCCAGCAAAAAGGGGCCCCTGGAATTTGGAAAAATGGAGGCATGATCTGGATTAGCCCAAGCTGGTACACTGGTATTCTAGGTCAAGAGCTTCCTGGCCTGGATTATGCTCTGTCCTCGGCAGACAGACAGACCATACCAGAAATGAGTGTAACTTCTCTGATCAGAACGAACAGGTTGACCTATGAGGTCCTGAAAAGGACTGTAAGGGCTCCTATGCTTAATGGATGCAAGTGCAGAAAGGTCTCTATGGAAAAAGGAATCTCGCCTCTTCCCCTTGTGACTGTATTTACCTTGCAAGCAGCTTTCCAAAATTCCATTACCCCTTCCTAAATTGTTTTCTATCTTCCTTTTGGGGAAAATAAAGAATATCAGAATAAAGAATCATGAGACAGATGAGTATTCCTCTGATTTATCACACTTGGCAACTTGATTCTTTATATGCATTTTACACTACATGCCGCTCTAATGCCATGAAGGACTGTTGTTTGCAGCAACCACACAACACTGCTTGAATCACTGTGGTGGATCAGAAGTGCTGGCAGAAGTTCACTGGAGTTTTGGTCTCCCACAGTGGCCCTTTCTGCACTGGGCCTTATTCTGGTTTATATCTCAGACTAGGGAGCTACCATCCTCATGCTGGTTCAAAGTACAGAAGACCCACCCCAGGGCTTGCCATAGCATGCACTAACATGTGCATAGCAGGTCCCTATCCTGAGATATAATATGGAATAAGACCCAGTGCAGAAAGGACCACCGATTGCAACTGTGTTCTTGGTCAAATATTTGTCAGCGTGTATGTACTGTATATAAAGTGGCCCAAGATCAAATCTAGTAATAAAGGTGGTCTGAGAGTGCTTAACTTAGACTTCCCAAATGGCCAGCCTTATTGCTTCTGTGTGGTCCCCAAGGCTGAAAGAAGACAGTGTTTAATTATTTATCTGTAATATTTATATATCGCTTTCCATTAAATGATTATCCCAAAGTGATGTACAAAGATTTGTCCATCCATTTCCCCACATACCCAGAGGACTAAAGCCCTTTCCGAGCTGTCCCTTATTTTGGAACAAATTCCAAAATAAAGTGCACTCTCCAATGACACTTTGTATTGGATGAAGTGTGAATCAAAAATGGTGCCATAACCTTGTATAGGTATAATCCTCTTTAAATAGGCCTACATTAAGCCCAGCTGAAGGACCCTCCAGTCCAGTATACAACAGGGAGCTCTTTTCAGTGTATCACAAGTGGTTCAAACCCCAAACTAGCCAGGCCACAAACTCCAAAGACTGGGAACCTTTATTCCAGGCCTTCAAAGCCTTGCCACTGTCCCCAAGGGCTCTCTGGAGAAAGTGGGTGAGTGCTGGTGCAAGGCTATGTCCCACAGGGGAGGTGTCCTATCCCAGCTTGGGACGGGTCACTAGTTCCAGGATGAGACAGCTCATCTTCTCTCAGACCATGTGCAGAAAGGATCTAATTCTCCATTGTGTGGATCAAGCATGAATTTGTCTATGGATGCCTACTTTAACTCCTAACTTGTTGTGTGAGAAGTGAGCTCCCGCCCCCCCACAATATAAATACTGCATTGGTCTCATATAAGTCATGTTTATTCTTATTCTTCCACCATGTTTATTCTTATTCTTCCACCATACTGGGTTAATTGTACATTTAGTGCAGCAGCCTGTGCACAGTAACCAACCTGCTATCTATAAGCAGGTCCATGAGCAGGACATGAGCACAACAACATTCTTTGCCACTTGTGGTCTTCAGCAGTTGTAGATAGATTACTTTGATGCTGGAGATTTTTGCAGTTGGGGTTGATTCCTGGTGACTCCATGGGTACTTCCATGCAGTGTTGTTGACATTCAAGAATGGATTGCTATCACCTCCTTCTGAGGAGATGCAAAGGGTCAAACCTGCAACCTCTGCTTTCAGTCCTGCCTCTTGAGGTGATTCTAGACAGTGGCAAAAACTTCCCACCCCTGCTGATCCAGTGGTCATGTGACTGGTCTTATGATCATCAATCAGCAGTGGCAGTGCAGCAGCAGGAGGGAAAGTGCACTGTTAAAAGCTGCTCTTTTATTAACAGCTTTTAATTTTGAACTTTCCATCACCTGGGAGAATGATACTGCTGAGTTTTTATATTCCCATCTGGATGATAGGACATGGCTCTGCAGGAGCTCTGCCCTCCTTTTGCAGCATTGGCTCATCACGGTGGGGTGACAGGAAGTGGCAACACACAAGAATTCAAAGCTTTAAGTTGTCCAGACACACCTTGAGTTGCTCTGGCACTAGAGGTAGTGCACAGCCATAATAATTAATGACTGGTGATGGCCCTTTTGTATGCTTTTTCATAAGCCGACCACATGCTTCTTCAACAATGGGATCAGAGGCTGCCTCTGGATGGGGAAGCTCCTCAAATCTGGATGACCATCCTGGTTTTGCAGCAGATAAGCTGTGTATTTCCTTATGCTGCTGCAGACTACTACAAGCCCTGGATGAAAATAAAATAAATGGCCATATTAATTGTATTATTGAGGTTTCTTTTGGTATTTCTGTATTTATTCTAAAGCACAACAATCTGATACAAGCAGCCAGACTATTATATCTGTAACACTCACTGTACTATATGCTGTTCTAACAATGTAATTTGTACACTCTTTTACCCTGTTATGTTTGCATTATGTATATAAATCATAATGCAAATTACTACACAGACAATCATTGAACTAAAAGTACAGCTTTCACTCATATTAACTACCACAGTAAGGCTTTGCATCCTTTATTATTTGCAAAACGTCCCATGACCGTCAAAATCTAATGTTCTGGTGAGGTGGGGTTCCACTATAGATGTTCCTAAATTGCTTAGTCAATCATGGCACATGTCTTCTACTCTAGCCGGAGTGCTGAATGAACATTCTGCTTGAACAACAGTTACCAGAACCAGGCAGCAGATTTGTCAAATTATGGCTATGTTTGGGAACAATGTGACAATTTTCATGTGGTGAAGTCTGCTTTATAGTCCTAATGGTGTCAGAGATAAGTGTCCGTGGTTGGCAACATGAATGATTTTCACATATTCAAGTTCACTCACTGACACTTCTGATATGTCAGTGCTCTATTTCTCAATAAGTATTCTAGTCTTCCTTATGTCATTTTCATTCACATTTCTGTATATCCAGAGCACACCAAACAATGCCTCCAGCTCCAGGTTCTTGGCAGGCTCATGACACATCATCATGTTTCTAGTAATGTAAGGCAGAACAAGTAAAACACACACACACACACAGACAGACAGGCAGACAGGCAGACAGGCAGACAGACAGGGTTCACAATCGTGGCTGACAGGCCAAAGGCTTATGTTTACTTGCTTGCCTGGAAAAGGAAGTAAACCCAAGCCCAGGAGTAAACACAAGCCTGTGCCTTGTCAGCTGGTGTTTAGTGCGGTTTGCATGGGGATGGCTGAATCCACACCCAATCTGCACCCAGCCCGAGTTACCGGGAATGGCATGGGACCGGGCAACATTCGATCTTGGTCTTGCACCCGGTCCAATGTGAGCCCAATCAGACCCAAATGGCTTGCATGGGGACAGAGCCGTAGGCTGTGTTCACACCTAAGTTTTAATTCAGCTTCAGTTCACTTTCAGAATGGAAGAACACAACATAAAAGCGAACAGCCATTTGTTTCTGCATTAACTAACTCAAAGGTGAATTTTCTAAGTTTGCTAATGCTGAAAAAATTAGCTGGTCGCTTTGGTGATGTGTCCTCTCATTCTGAAAGTGGACTGAAGTTGGATTAAAACTCAGGTGTGAATGCAGCCTTAATGGTTGGGATCATTCACCATGGAGTCACTTTGCAGTCTTTTACTCACTTGACACTACTGAATGTGTTTGTTTTGTTTTTTGGAGCTGATGGGGCTTATGTGCTGAAGAATTTTGTCAGACAACTTTTTCTGCTTCCAATGACTGCTATAACCTTCTGTGAGGGCTAAAGATGAACAAAGTATTTTGGGAATTTGCCAAACTACCAGCATGTTTGCTTACTTTTGTTCCAAACAAGCCAATCACATGATACAATTTTGCCATGTTTTCAGTTTGGCTTGAAGTAAGGGAAGAGGGAATGAACACATGGAAAAGTCATTAGAAGATCTTCAAGGTAGGTTTTCAGGACCTTACTGAACAGCCTTGTGCACCTAGAAGGATTTTCTGGTTGCATCCAGACATCAGGCATTTATTCTAGGGATATGCACAAATTTTTATTTATTTATTTTTTAAATTCAATTTGTATCAAATCAAATGCAAGAAAATTCATATTAGTTCAAATACATACTCTTTGAATGTGGTAAAATTTGTATTCAATACAAATGTTCAATCCCATATGAATCCCATATGAATGCATATGAATCCCATACAAATCCATTACAAATTCCATACAAATCCCATATGAATCTCATACAAAGCTTCATATGAATGTATCAAAACATTCAATTCAAATCTGAATGTCCTGATTCTGCCAAATTTGTATGAATCTGGAACCCAATTTAGCTAATGGCAGAAGGCCTCCCTAAGCCAATTATTCAAAGGAAGTGAAATAACCTATAATAAATTTGTTGTCATGAAATTGTATTTCCACAGTTACCTGGCTGCAACTCTATAATTTGCAGAGTAAGTCCAGTTAACTAGCCACAACACTTCTGTTTTGTTTCACTACTTCTCCCTTTCATGATGGCATAGGACTAAAAAGCAATGATGAAAACAGCCTACAGCAGGTTGTTTGAAACTTCAGCAATGAACAAAGAGATCTGATCAGGCCTGATCATGACTTCTTGGCTTGAGAACTGAGGTGCTTCCAGCATTTCATTCACAAAAAGTTGTTTCCTATTATGCTCTTCTCTACCTGTAAAACTAGTTAGAAATGTGAGGTGAAGAATTTACCTCATGATACTTGCACCCCACTCACTGCTTTTCCTGATGCAATACCCCAGACCAGTGTATGACCTTTGAAAGACACCTAAGTACCAGCCTTGATTCTCTAGAGCAACACAGAAAAAAACTAAAACAAACCCAAAGCTGGCAAGGAGCTCAGTGAGATGCACCTCCATCCCTTAGCAGGGAATAAACATCACATTGGCATGAGACATACATGAGAAAATGTTTAATACTCTGCTGTTCTCATAGTTCAAAATTGGCTCTTATGTGTAGAATTACCTCAAGGCAACTGAAAATGGAAGATTCCCTGCTGAGACAAACTGTATAAGTGCCAATACACACAATTAATTCAGTAAAGTTGCAAAAGTGAAGTAATCATTCATAACAATTTCAGTATGCTTTGCTACATACCCTAATCTCCTCATACATGTTCTAAAAAGTCCTGATAAATTTTCAGTAATGCCATATGTTCAATATGTTATATGCCAAGTTTGCTGAGAAAGTTGTCTCAAATGTTTAAAAATAGTTACTCAAATTGGTATGCCATTGCTGAGGTTATGAAACCAAATAAAACTGTCATTCCGACTGAGACAACACAGCATCCATCAAATTCCAGCTTTAATTTTTTGTTTGTTTGTAGAAGATTACTTGCTATGATGTCATCATCTAGTGTGGCTGCTATGGACAAGGAGTTGCTAAACATGGATTGGGTAAATTCAATACAAATAGTATGATATTTTTGCAGCTACATTTGTGTAACTAGAAAAGAGACCATCATGGGTTCTCCACATCACAGCCTCCTCCATCCCTTACATTGTAGGGGGGGGGGGGAGTTGCAAGCAGAAGCTATTTTCCTGATGCCCCAGAAGCAGGCAATCTAGAGCTTGGTGAAATGCCACAGGGGACCAAAATGGGGCCTGGCTCAACCCTGACACTGCTTCCTGTCCTCCTGACAACAGCAGGCAGAGAACCCACCCTGGGCTGGAAGGCAGAACTCCTTAAAATGGTGTCCTGCTTAGAGATGTACATGAATATTCTAAACATTCAAAATCTGATAGAATTCATTCAAATATGGATGTTCAAATTTGAACAGAATGTCTTCACATTTGAATTTAGACATTTGAATGAATGTTGAATGTTACAAAACATTCCTCAGTTCTTAATCTACAGTATGGTTGTTAGTTGCAACTTAGGGTCTAGCAGCTATACCTTATTGGCTCTCATGCTGGTTGAGCCATTATGAATCAAAGTGCTTTGGAAAGGCTTGGTACAAATTGATACAATGACAAGCTTCTACATTTTTGAGCAATGTTTGGGGTGCTACCTTTTCTCCTTCCCACACTGTTGAAATCTCTGAATTTTAAAGGGTCTACCAAATTTTCAGCTCAAGCTTCATAAATGCCAAGCATTCAATGTCTTCTTCTTCCTCTCCTCCACCTCCACAATAGGGCTGGAGTTCAGTGAAAGGGCAAGGTGTTAGTTTCTGCAATTCTCAGGTGATATGGAACTATTATGTGTGTGCAAAACTTACCCTCTCTGCCTCCTGCCTTCTCGTTGGTCCACTTTGCTGATGTAGCAAAAATGAAATCGTAAGTCACACACATACACACATACTCAGACTGTAAGAATCAAGCTGTAAATGACCTGTAGAGATCTGAGTACTGGGCAGCTTCCTGTAAAAAGATAATGAACTTTTCCAGCTAAAGGGGAAAAGAAAGAGTGTGCGCGTGAGAGAGAAAGAGAGATAAAACATCACTAGCAGGGTGAGGTGGAAATAAGCAGTTAACTGCATAACTCTGGTTCAAAGTGAATTTCATTTTGTGCGTTTTTAATCTTATTCTGTTCCCTTTTTCACACAATCAAATCAAACGCTATAGTTGCCACAGGGAAGAGATGGAACTGGGAAGAGAGCACGCTATAAAACAGCCTTTAATTTTGCAAATGCATTCAAGATCCTAGGGCTAGAGGCAGAAGATGGGGGGGGGGGGTTAAAATAAAATAAAATTGGCAATGAGGGAAATTGGTACCAAAGATGATCCCACCCCTGTGGAAGGTTATCCAAGGCTGTGTCTAATGAGTTATCATTTGGAGATTTTAAACAGAGATTGTAGCATGGCCAGAAATTGCCTAAGCCCTTACACAATCATCACATTCTCTACTACTTGTGGGAATGGTGTGCTGCCATTTGGGTGAAATGCTTCTGTGAACTAGAATATTCTGCAGTAGGTAGAACAGTAATGAATGCAGCTTTACCAGCTTAAATGCCCCTGCAGATAATAGTTCTCTGTCAGTTTATCATTTTCTTTAAATAAGGGGTTATTGAAGTGTTAAACCTTGGATCACCGTGCTGTTTAGTATTGTTCAGTATTGCTATTACATTATTTCTTAATAGTACAAACTGTGAGTTCATATGCATTGCAGATGCAAAGTTGGGTTGTAGTTATAGATACATAAACTTTAGCTCTTTCCACACTGAGCTTTATTCTGGGAAGTATTCTGGAACAGGGGCATGTTGTCTGCATGCTTGTGTATGCTATGGCAGACACAGCCCAAGGCCTGATGCAGTCTATATTAACAGACAGATGGCAGATTCCTACTCCAAAATATTGCTCCACTCCTGGTAATGTAGTTGACAGTCTCCACAGCCCTGGAGGAGGAGGAGGAGGAGGAGGAAGAGGAGGAGAGTTGGGTTTTCTACCTTGCTTTTCTCACCCACTTAAGGGGACTCAGAGCAGCTGGCAAAGCTTTCTATTCTTCTCCCCATAACACTCTGTGAGGTAAATGAGGCTGTGAGAGCTCAGGAGAGAGCTGTGGTTAGCCCACAATCACCCAGCATGCTTCATGGAGGAGTGTGGAATGAAACCCAGTATTCCCAGATAAGTGTCTGGCTCCCTAACCAAGCTGGCTCACCTGCCTAGTCAACCTGCCTAGTCTTTTCTGGCATTAATTGACTTGAAAGGAAATATTTCTACTTTACTCTACTCTGTTCAACTTCTGTGATAATGGTTCACCAGAAGATTGGAAAGGAAGCTTGATTAGTGGTGTGTTTTCTTGGCTATGGTCGCACCTTCCCTTTAACCCTTCTTCAATCCATCGGACCCCACTGCTCATACCTTTTTAGTCCTATATGTTATATTTATGGACTTTCCTTTCTTCCATTGTACAATTCTCAAGCCATTATAGAGAATTAATTCATTTTCATCTTTTGGGTGTGAACAGTACTATGGTGGGTGGATACTATATGAGTTTGACTTCCCTTTTGCCCAGTGTGTGATTCCATGCTGTTAAGGTCACAGAACCTTTATCCTATCAGAGCACAGGGGGCGCGTCTTCATGGCATGTGTTATTTCAGTTTAAAGAATTCGAAATAAAAGAAACGGAACAAAGCTGTCCAGACGACTTGCAAGTTGATCCGGTTCCGATGGCAGCCTTAACGCGGGATCAATACTCGGAGTCCACATGGCAGCATTGTCCTCCTGCCCATTGCCCACACTCTCTCCTGTGATTGGTTTTCCCTGCCAGGATCCCACCTTCCCTTCTCTTTGCATCATGCTCCGCCGGGAATTCCCTGCCCAATCCACCCTCCCCCTTCCCAGCAGCAGCAGCAGCAGCATCCATCCATCCATCCATCCATCCACCCATCCACCCATCCATCCATCCATCCATCCAGGCGCTGCGGCATGAGGAAGATGAGGATGGGGGGAGAGGGGGCAGCAGCAGCTGGGTGGGGGTGGGGAGGGGAAGGGAGGCATTGCTAAGGCACCAAGGAAAAGAGTCTTGGGGGGGACTAGCAAAGGGGGGGTGTCGTCCTTGCACAGACGGGATTCTAAAGTGAGAGAAGCCCCCCTTTCCCAAAAAGAGAGAGGGAGGAAGGAAGGAGGGGTATCTGAGAAGCCCCCCTTTCCCAAAAAGAGAGAGGAGAGAGGGAGGGGTTCCTAAGAAGCCCCCCCTTTCCCAAAGAGAGAGAGGAAGGGGGGGGTATCTGGGGGGTGGGAGACATTGCATGAGCATCTCACGTCTCCCGCCCTCCCGAAGCCGGTGTATATGGTACACTCCTGATTATCAATGTTGCAAATTTCCGCAATTTCAATACAGCTCTGTATCAAAGGACCGGGGCTTTAAACATTAAAGAGGCATAGGGTGGCTGTGGTGGGGTGTCATTCATTCATATTTTTATCCCACTCTATACACAAGGCTCTCAGTGCGGGTCACAACACATTGGTTTTAATGTGTTCATATTAAACATATTAAAGCCATAACTTTGCCTGAACGTGGGGAGGAAAAAGCTGTTTCTTTAGTCCACCCTCAGAGCGAGAAAACATGAGCAAAGTGACCAGTAATTTTCTTTCCACATTATCTCTCCCAGAGGTGAATTTTACCCTAAAAGAAAACAGCTTGCCACTTTGCTGATATATTCTCTCACTCTGAAAGTGGACTGAAAGTGGATTAAACCTTAGGTGTGACCACATATTCTCTCATTCTGAAAGTAACAGAGATCAGAACTTTCCCCATGCACAGAACTTTATTGACCCATGGCCAGGCCTGGTAGTGCGGTGCAGGATTTTGGGACATGATTGATCCTGCCCTATTGGATTTCCTAGTGGTCACCTATCCATGGTCCGCTTTGCCCTAATATCCTGGCAACTGGAATCTTATCTGGGAATTCCAGATTAGATTCCACTTCCCATCCTGAAGCAGGCTGCCCCTGGCCTCCCATTGCATCACCACCCACTCCTCCTGGGCTTGCATGGCACTGCCACCCCCAAACAAAGGATGCCCAATCTGGGGCAGAAGGCAAAAAAAGACACTTCTTTTTTTAACTGTATGAAAATGCTGCCCACATGAGATCTTTAAAACACTCTCATGCTCTGGTGCTTGGCCATTTAGTCAAGCAGAAGTGTTGTTTAGTCTAGTGGTTAGCGAGCCAGGCTCTTATCTGGGAATATCAGGTTTGATTCCACCCTCCTCCATGAACCCAGCTGGGTGACTGTGGGCTAGTCATGGCTCTCTTCTGAGCTCTCACAGGGTGTGGGGAGGAGAACAGAAGGTTTGTCAGCAGCTTTGAGCCTCCTTAAATGGGTGAGAAAAGTGGGGTAAAAAAGCCAACTCTTCTTCCTCCTCCTCCGTGAAGCCAGCTCAGTGGCCTTGGGCTAGTCACAGCTCTTACAGGGCATCTGTTGTGGGGTGAAGAATGGAAGCTTTGTCAGCCTCTTTGAGTCACCTTAAATGGGTGAGAAATGCCAATTCCTTCTCCTTCTCGTTCTGGGAGGTTTGGTATGGGGTAGCATTATTATAAAGAGGTATAGAAATCCAAGTCAAGGTTCCTATCTTTTTTTAACAGTTGTGCAAAGCATGGAACTTCAGCAAGTGCTTCCTTCCTTCCTTCCTTCCTTCCTTCCTTCCTTCCTTCCTTCCTTCCTTCCTTCCTTCCTTCCTTCCTTCCTTCCAGCCTCGCGCCGAGGGAAGAGCAGCCGGCGGCGGAGGCGGCAGCGGTGGCATCCATCCATCCATCCATCCATCCATCCATCCATCCATCCATCCATCCATCCATCCATCCATCCAGGCACTGCGGCGCTGCGGCGCTAGCGGCTTCTCCCTGGGGCTCCGCCGCCGCTTTTCCCCCGCTTTGCCGCCACTTTGCCCCGCAGAGGAGGAGAGCCAAGGGGTGGACAAGAGGGCGAAGGGGGCTCCTCGCTTGCTCTTCCCCCCGTGGCCGGGAGGGAACTCCGCCCCCCCCACCTCACAGGGACCGAAGCTGGATTAAAACCTTGGCTTGTGGTCACACCTAAGGTTTAATCTAGCTTCACTCCACCTTCAGAGTGAGAGAACACATCAGCAAAGTGACCAGTAGTTTTCTTTCCACATTATCTAGTCTAAAGGTGGATTTTCTGAGTTATTAACCCTGAAAGAAAACCAGCTTGTCAGTTTGCTGGTGTATTCTCTCACTCTGAAAGTGAACTGAAACTGGATTAAACCTTAGGTGTGACCACAGGCAGAGGCAAAGTAGCCTAGAGGGGGCTCAAAGCGGTTGACATTCTGTTCTCACCCTTCAGGGGACTAAGTGGCTGACAAGCCTTCTCACCCTTAAGGGGGCTGAAAGCGACTGTTCCAAACCTTCAAAGACCTGAAATTGCGCAAAACTGCAACATTGTTTTTAAGGTGTGAAGTGCTTACATATTGATACAGTGTTTCAGCTTTAAGGACTGGAGGTTTATAGTGGGTGTTTGAGGGTGGATTTTTTCAATGAAGGAAACCCTAAACATGACGTGCTTCTAATACGTTCAGCCATTGGTTACAGTGCGATTGGGGGGGCGGGACAGCCTTAACACTGAATCTCATCCCGGAAGGATACTGTCCACACAGTAAAAAATTAAACACGTGTCAAGGGCATGTTCCGGACTGAGACCTGTTGAGATCAGGATTTATTTCAAATCGGGATAACGTGGTTTATCACGGAAATACTGAATTAAGCCGAAGTGACGTGTGCACGGCCCGATATCAAAACGTTTTGAATTCGAGATAACGACGTCGTGGGGATGCGGCCAGGGGGTGTTGGGATGGGGAAGAGGGGTGGAGATCTAAGAAAGTCTTGTAAAGGAGTCTCAGGATGGGAACAGAAAGGTGTGAGCATAGCAACGCAAACTGAGGATGAGCTGAAGGATTATCAGGCATTGGCTGTAATTGGAGTTAGCACATTTTGAGTCTGGCTTCTTAATAAGACAGAGTATTTCAGCAAGGTGTGACCATATCCCTTTTCAAGGAATTCACAAGTTGTTTTATTCTGAATATTTTGTTTATCTTATGCATATATTGCTTCTTTGAAGGATGGGGTTCATACTAAGCTTACCTTTGTCCTTGGCAAGCTAAATCCATGATGTCAACACAGGGTACCTCTTTCAAAGAGTACGGTTTCTCCTCATCCTTGACAGGCTGTATATATTATTCCTTTTCTTTTCCCTTCAACACTAAGGCTTATTCTCTATTCTCTGTTAACTTGCTACGCAGTCAGTCCTTTCTACTAATACTGCATCAGACTAAAACTTCAGATGCCCAAGCTTGTATGCTCTTTACTTTTGCATTTAAAACAACAACACCAACAACCTGTTGATCTGCTAAAAGCTGAGCAGGCAAAACACCTATCAAAAACATTCTGCAAAAGTGATTTGGGAAGAGAAATATTGATACATAATGATATCTCCGCTGTATACAAATGTTTCACATACAGAAGGTTACAGATTCAATCCTCACTGCTGTTTTCAAACTTGGAGAAGACTACCAATCAGCGCAGCCAAAACTTAGGCTGTGTTTCCATTCCAATACACTGTGGGTCTCTGGGTGGGCATCTTGGTATAAATGTTTTGATTATTGCATCACAGGGTGTCTCTGCATCTATCACGGTGATTGCACCCTTCATGAGGGCAGTACATTCACCATGAGTTAGGGATGTGCACAAAGCCCATTTCCCACATTTGAATATCCTATTTAGTGGGTGCAGAAAGAGGCCTGGGACACCAGTGGAGCATGTCCCAAA
Organism: Aspidoscelis tigris stejnegeri; assembly: GCA_023333525.1. NCBI lineage: Eukaryota > Metazoa > Chordata > Lepidosauria > Squamata > Teiidae > Aspidoscelis > Aspidoscelis tigris. The sequence continues at coordinate 245,679,748 of JALMGA010000001.1, read as the reverse complement.
TGGTAAGGGTGTGGGGGGGAGGGTGTGGGGGAGGAATGGGAGGCCACAGGGGGTGGGAGACTGCAGGGGGGAGGCCAAGAATAATCCGGTATCCACCGAAGCTTCTACAAATACCGGATAGTCCAATTTGTGGATGAATAGGGCTTCCAAATGTAGGCCCTATTTGATTCCACCACAAATCTATGAATTTGTACATATTCATATGAATTCCAGATGTCACAAATATTCGTGCACATTGGCTGTGTTTGCACTTGGCTGGTAGCCCAGCGAAGGATACCCTGGAATGCTGGATCTGCACTTTTTATGGGCCTACCAGGAGGTCATGCCTCCAGTGGACCAACTCACTTGCATAGGATGAGACACTGGAGTAAGCTACAACATAGAAATCATGGCGTAGTCTTTGCCAGCTATGGACTGCTTATAAGCAGTCTAGCACAATTCCAGTTGGTATACTGGAACAGTAGCCTGCATGGAGACATCATACCTGAGAGCATTTTGCTGGAAGTCACGCTGGAAGTTTACTGGTTTTGGGTGCTTGCTGAAACAGTTCTGATGGGAAATTTCTTTCCCAATCTCTGAAGCTGGACTTGGCTGAAGTGACTACAAAGAGAATGTCCCTTGGGGTGCTCCAGCAGTAGCCCAGCCCCAGCCCAGTGTTGGCTAAGTTATCTGGAATGGGACAGTCTAGCATGGAACATCCTGCATCATGTAAATATGTTCATTGTCTGGCTTAGTATAGATTTTCTATGCTCTGATAGTCTCTGTTCCTTATTTATATTTACAGTATATTTCACCCTGTACCCAAAGGTCTCATGATGGGTTACAGCAAAAGGAATACAAAGAAAGTTAAAAAGAGAGCTCTAGTAACACTAACAATGCTAAAAACGACAAGAGTGTTCTTATCCTCTCCTCCCTGATCCATACACTTTACTCAACGTATGTCATTTCTTTTTGAACACCTGTCAGCCACTTCCCAAAATTGCAATTACCCTGTCATGGAGCAAGCAAGTTAATTTTTCTGCACAGAATGAGTAAATTTCCTGGAGGAACACGACATTAGATTTACCACCAGACTTTGCATCATCCAAGACTATCAGAGAGAGCTTCTGTCTCTGGCTATACCTTGATTTGAGTGGGTGATTCAAGGTAGAGAAGGAAATCTAGCTGCATCTCTAGTTACATTTCAGTAGGCCAATTGGAGGAGGAAGGATCTTTGGGGCACTATTAGGCAGGTTGTCTTCTCAAGTTCTGGTGCTTATACATGTGGCTGATTTTCTGGCCTCTTGCACCAGCATCTCTCTTAATTTTTCTTGCAGTGTTTCCATGCAACTCTGTGAGTGAACTAAGGGACCAGGGAACATTTGGAATGGAGAACTTCTATTCTGAATCAAAGATGTCCTCTCCCCATGGAGATGTCATGCCTAGGGGTGGTTCAAGAGCATTTCCCCACTGCAACTGAAAGGTGGCCCCAGTTTTCCAGCCCCTAGAAACACACAGAAACAGCACAACCTGTGCTGCAATTTGAACTAAGGCGCTGGGGGTGCTATTTTCCTAATCCTCCACACTCAAAGTTTGATGATCAGAAGACCCTTGGGCTGCTGACCTTGGAGATGCAATGGATAGTTTATTCAAGGATTTAGGAACCAAGCTGTTTAGGGGTTGAACATCTTGAATTTGACCTAGTAGTCAAATGCTTAAGCAATGCAAATTTATCAGACTGGTGTGAAGCGCATCCAGGCAGAAACACCCATAAACAGTCTGCACTAACTGTATCTTTTTTAAAAAAATCCAAACTTTATCTTTGTCAGTGGCAGGGATCACAAAGGCTCAGGTGAGGAAGCACAGAGGCTGGAACTTAGAATCAAAAAGAAAAGGTCAGTAAATTCAGCTGGAGAAGAGATGAAAGTAGTGCAAAAGTGGTCTTCAGGAGGCAAGGAAATTTGGAGCATTAGGTTCCTTGATTTCCCAGAACTCACACCAACAGTGGCTTGGTGGGGGAGCAAAAGAGCAATTCCACTCAAGGTTCAAGGTGATCCCAAAGTGGTGGGAAACATCTATGAGCTGGTAGTCTATAATCTCAGTGAGGGAAGTAGGATGGAATAGATGATCTTGCAGTGTTCTCTTCTTAAGCAGAGAAGGTGAAGTTCAGCAAAAACATCAGCGGAGTGATGTGAACCTTCAGCAAAAGGATAAGAGGAAAGAACCACTTAGGTGTTAATACCTTTTTGGGACTGTGGAAGAGGAGGGAAGCAAGCCGCAAAAAGGCATTTTAAAAAATTCAATAAATGAATTGATTGACTGAAGGGGAAAAAAAATCAAAAATAAAGGATATAATCTTAGGGGCAAGCATGTAAACATATTTTCCCCAAATGTAAATTAAGGTGACAGAATGTGTCAGAGGGCTTTGCAATGCCATGAATGACACAGATCAATAAAACAATACAGATGTTGAAAATTTGACCCTCAGGTGTGAACATCCAGCCAGCCATCACATTTACATTGATATTGGCTGACTGGATTTAGTCAAGATGACATCAAGTTTGATTGCTAGACAAAGGCCTTTTTGCATTATTTGTGCTTGCGATTGTTCTGGGTGCAGTTTGTTTATTCTGGCCTTGTTTTTCCTTTTTGCAGAGTCTGAGGCAACAGGAGCAGGGGATAAAAGCCCAATTTCAAAATGGACACCGTTTACTGTGGCTTTCCAAAATGGCTTTCCAGTGCCCTCTATAGGCTTCCATAGTCTGGGGACCCATATAACCTGTCCAACCAAGGACAATCTATTGCATGTATGAAGTAATCTTGGTAACAATAAAAATCTTGGGCTAAGGATTTATTTGCATGGCTTAATATTGTGATGATGGCTTTGGACTCTCCAGGCTTCACCATTTCCAGCTTGTAAAATAATTCAGGAATGCCAGCCAAGAGTTTTATGTTGGCAGATGCTTGCCAAGGACATGCAAAACAAGGAATTGGCAGTGCAGTCTTGGTCCTGGGAGATCAAAGGGGAAAAGTTGTAAATATGGCATCAAAGAGTATCAGGTCCTAAGGGGCTGTATAGTAGAATATAAAGTGTGATGTTTATATTTGTGGTTATCCAACAATCATGCTTTGGGGAACTCAGGCTAATGACTGAAGAATGGTGATATGTTAGAGTTCCAGTTTGGAATACACTCTTTTTTGGACTAAACTCCCATGATGCTTAGTGACAGCCACTGAGGCTAAGTGTCATGGGGCTTTTAGAGCAAAAAAAGAAATAACATGTCTAGTCCAGCATTCTGTCTCACACAGTGGCCCACCAATTGTGTCTAGGCTTTCTCAAACAGAAGAGAAAGGAAGAAAAAAAAAAACCTTCACCACATCTTGATTCTCTGCAGATAGCATTTAGAGACATCTTGCCTGTCTCTCCAAAAAATCCACACTTTACCATTTCTAATACAGTGCCACATTTGCAATTCCTGGCACACATGTAGAAGATCTATGCCACATTCATTTCTTTGAGAATAAGATTGCATAGGTATCTGGCTTTTTATTCTTAGAATAACCTTCAAACTAAACTGGTGTTATAGATACCCACTGTTATGTCTTTCCAACAATTGGAATTGATGTTAGTTGTAGAAATTAGCAAAGTCCCTGCCGTTGTCCTTGCCCTTGGCTCTTGATGGATTTTTATCATTTAATGAAGTTTGATATTTTAAGAAAGTTCTCTCTCAATCTCTTTTTTTAATACTTCAAACTTAAATGGATGCGGGGTGGGGTGGGGATCCAATAAGGTTGTATGGTTTTAATAAGCCAAAGTTACCTTTAGAAATCTACTTAGACTTCAGAAATAACAAATAAGCTAAAAATTGTTACGCTACTAAATCCTTCTGCATTTGATGGATTAAGAAGTCACAATAATAAAAAGAAGGTCAAAATACTGTTTCTATGATATAATTACTACTGTCACTAGAGTTCATTGTTATAAATCCATTCTTTAGCTACAACTGATACTCATAGACTAATTACCTGTCTCATATTTCTATTCCAGTTTCACTGATGTTTCTAAAATTGTTAATAACCCATCATCTAATAACCTATTTTGATTACCTTGGCAATTCCCACGAAGACTGAGGGATTGTTCACACTTACCTTTAGGGTTCTGGACACTCTGGGGGAGGTATGTCTGTGCTTTGCACTGTTGCCACTGTCCTAGAGCATCCAGGAGGTCCCTCCAGCTGCCTCAGTCTTCAAGTTTTTACTTGTTCACAGCTTTACCAGAATCAGTTGGAGAGCTCCCAGTCTTATTGTCATTAGTTCTTCCTTGTGTGAACGTTGTGAGTGGGCAGGGTGGCACGGATGTGGCTGTGGAGTCACATGCTACAGGCTGATCATCTTGGCAACATCCTGACACACGCCAAATGTCACTGTGGATGTTGCCATGGTGATCTGGCCTGGCCAGGCCTGACCATTTGCACTTCAAGTGCTGGTTGTCTGATTGAGGTACTTGGAGGTTCAGATGGCTCCCTCTGAGACTGATTTTAATTTCACTGAGATGGCATTTTTATACCATTCCACTGACTTAAGTGTGAATAGGCCCTGAGATGAGAACTTTACCAAACCAACATCCGTTCCTTTTCTCCATAGCACTGGAAACATGAAATCTCTGGGGCTGAAAAGGCAGCTGTGAATTGTAACAGTTTGCCCTTCTTTGATGTTTCTGTCTCTGCCCATGAGGAAAACACTGAGGCAAGGTTCAGAAGAAACATGTTAAAATAGCTCGGAACAGTGGGATGCCCAGGCATGTGCTGAACCGAGAGCAGATGTGTTCATACTACCGTGAGACCGCATTTTTTTCTTCTATTGGGGGTAGAAAACTGATTAATGAAAATACTTAAGGATCAGTTCTTAAGCCAATGAGCTCTTATTTGTTTGTGCTAATTAACGGAGGAGAGATACTTACCACCTTATGACAGGATACAAATTATATCTTACTGTTTCTCTCTCTCTCTTTCTTCTTCCCCACTTTCAAAAGATGCATTTGGAAACAGCTATTCAAAGATACAGTGGGAAGCCAGCTGTCATTCTGTGCAGCTAAATTTCACAGCTTTTTTGACACATACTAAATTTTGAAAGTGAGAACATTATAGCATTTGGGATTGAACAACAGGCACACTAATCTGTTGAATCCTATTATAAATGCCCCAAATTTCTGAAAGCTAAATATTTTGAAGGGAATCATTAAAATGTTCCATGCTTCCTAGGTTGCCTGTTGAACCTTGACTACTGATTCTGCAGAGGTGTTGACAATATAATAAATTTGTTAACAGGCTATATGTAGCTCCCAGTTTGGCCTCTAAAACATACATTTGTAGCATGTGTCTTAGTCAGGAATGAGAAGTCTCTAATTCTCCAGCTATTCATGGTTGACAGTTCCATCAGACCTAGCCAGTGGGTCAGGGATGGTGGGAGTTCTAGTCTAGCCTAACAATATCAAGGAGCAACATCAACCTTCCTGACTTGGTCCTGTGCCAAGGGGAAGATGTATGATAGCAATCTGGAGGCTTTATGTTAGTTCATTATGTCTGAGTATATTGCAGGCCGTATCATCACACTGGCAAATATGTGGTTTTATGGCAGCGAGAAGATGATCAGCCACGTAGGTCCTCCCTCCTCTGCTTTAAATCAAATGCAATGCTTTTTAAAATTTGATCCATCAGAGGCATGGGTCAGCTGCACGCTGGCAGTGGTGAGCCTGCTAGCCAGGCCAGGACTCCATGCAATTTGATGCCAGGGTTGTTTTATAAATGTATCTGGAGGTACCCCTTGAAAGAGATATGATTGCGATCAGACACAGAAAAATAAATTAATACATTAATAATAATAATTTAAAAATTTCTGAGGCACTTCTGAGACTCTTAGAGATGGCTTTGAGGTGGGATTATTCACTCACTAGTCTGCCCCCATCTCCTAAACATTCTGTGCTAGAAAAGGTAGATTAGAAAAGACTTGGAAACACAGGGGCCACATACTCTGAGGGCCCCCTTTTGTTATTCTGAACAGAGCCTTAGCAATAAAATGCACGAATACACTTTATATAACCACATCAATTAATAGCAATTAAACCTATAGCTCTCTTCACGGTTCTTCTGCCCTTGAATCCCTCAGGAATAACCACAAAAGGCCTTCTAATCTGATTCATAGGCCTTTTATGCTGCCATCATTCAAAAGGAAAGATAATTCTTCTTTGTTATTGAAGCACAGCTGTTAAGTAACAGAGCCATCAGTTTTTGTGTTGACAATGGGAAGTGTCACCAGACAGAAAGCATGCGTACAGGATCCCAAATCTGAAGTGATAAGTAAAATGAGTGAGATAGAATGGTTGTGGGTCTCCAACATAGGAAACCTATGCTATATGCCACAAGCAGACTTATATTTTCTTCCCTCATAGTTGCTTGCTGGACATTTGCCACACTTGTCTGCATAAGCACAAAAATAACATACATTTCATCCTCTTTGCAATTCGGCAGGTCTATGCCCACATATTATCCAAAAACATATTATTTTTTATTTGTCTTCATTAATATCTGTGCCATGGTAATAAAAGCGAGTTATGTGTCAGCTTAACTGATAAGCCAAGCAATGCTGCATCTTAGTGGGCGCCTAAGGGAGGGGCAAAGGGTGAATCACTATTAGGTTTTGTTGCTGGCAAACAATGTTTAGATGTGTCACAGAGAAAAGCTGCTTTTTGCTATTATCAAAGCCCCTGTTGTTTTAACATCCCTTCCTTCCCTACTGTCTCTGCTACTACTGAGACACTGCTTATTCATGCCTCTTTGAACTTGAGTTTCTAAAATTCTTAAGTAATTCAATTTTTTTTTAAAAAAAACCCAGATATATATGAAAGGAAACTTGGACAAAAAATGGAGAACGTTACTCTCTCATTTTCTCTCTCTCACACACACACATGCACACACACACACATGCACGCACACTTCAGAGGAGGCCTGCTGGATCAGGGGCCCAACAATTGCTTCTGGACATTCTCAGAAACAAGACAAAGGCAAAACTTTCACCTGTTCTCAACTTCCTGCAAATAGCCTTTAGAGGCATCCTGCCTGTCTCTTCAACCAGTACCAAGGTATCCTTTCTAGAAACCACAGATACATCTGTCCACTATGAATTTATCTAATCCTTTGTTAAAGCTACGGAGGCCAGTTACTATCACTGCCTCTTCTGGTAGTAAATTCCATAGTCAACTGAGTCTGGCCACCAAGGATTTTATACAGCATGATTTCTAGATATGCTTATTCCTTCCATGAGATATCAACTACAAAAAGTTTAGTACCTAGTGTACTACAAAAATAAATAAATAAATAAAAAGTTCCTCATTGTTAAATAAATATTTGCACTGCTTTTTAGTGTGCCTAATAAACAGAGAAAGGTAATATCAAAACGATATATAGATATCTGGGAGCAGTGTTCGTCCAATAAAGAAGTGAAATATGTTTAGACAAAGACACATTTAGCATAAATATGCATTGCACTGTAGCCGTCAGAACTAAATCAGAGGACAAAGAGAGAGAGAGAGAGAAAGCCTATCAAAAGGTAACAGAACAATGGGGGAGAAGCCAGTGGCAAAAATGAAACATCTGAATATGTCCTCTATCTCTCACCACTGCAGACTCCAAGGTTTAAAAATGTAAAGGGATGACTCAAAATGGTAACATTTATAGCCGCATATCAAAGAGAATAATTTATTTTCTGCCTCTCCTAAAAGTCTTTCCTTGCTTGCTCTTCCATTAATGAACACTTGCGGCAGGGTAGTGGCTAGACAATTGAAGGTCCATGTGGATGCCACTTGTCCAGCCGTCAACTTGCCGTAGATGCTTATTAGAGTGCTGCAAAGAGTTACATGGAAGTAACGGCACCATGCAAAAGTATTCTTTGTGACTCTTGGCTCCTTCAACTTGTTTCCTTTTGTTTTTAATATGACATCTTGGACTTGGGACTGTTTATCCGACTTCTCTCTGGATCAGCATCCCTGGGCCACTAATGTAGTATAGCAAGAGGTTCAGGGGCCTCACTTTGGCACCTTGGTATTGTCCAAGGGAGACCCTGCCTGCTGCTAGTACACTCCATCCACATTGGCCAGAGTATAAACTGGACTAGGAGGCTCAAAATGGATGCCTACTCTAGGATACTGGTAGACATTTTACAAAAAAGTTTACCAATGGACTAGGATCCACTAAACTGGACCACAGAGATGTGACATGTCTTGTTGCACTGCTGAAATGGGTCCTCTGGGGGCTTTGAGGCCAGGAACATTGATTATGTGAGCTTCAGAGCTGGTTCGGGGTCTGTCCTAGAACAGCAGCCCAAATGAGGACAGCCTTGTTTTGAAACAACTGCTCCAATTGACCTGGAACATTTCTGTACTTCGCTTCCTATCTGCAGGACAGAAACAGTGCGTCCCCACTGGTGTGCACTAGCATTCACAGGACACTCACCTGGCTCAGAATGCATGACTGGGCACTACCATCTTTTGTGTGGAGCCCAGTGTGACTGTGACTGTGCCCACACTGTCACCATGACAATGGTGATGTGCTGCACATCCAAAGTCACTTTTCTGGTCATCTGAGGTGCAAATGTTTGCTCCACTGGCTGGAACAGGTAAGGTTGCAGATGTGTGTGGCGCACACTTTCATTCACCACCACTAGTGGCCGCTGGGGTAGCTTCCAGTATAGTAGGATATGTTTTTGATGTGGAAATGCCTCCTGCAAGTGCAGATGATTCTTCCCAGAAGCTACCCCAGCATGTACTAGCAGACCAAGTGTGAATTGGCCTTTGGTCCCACTGGTGTGGTCCAGTAAAGGTAAGAAACAACCTCTATATTGGATGAAAGAGAAAAGAGTCATTGGGTGAACTCAGTTTCACAGGCTTTCTTTCAGACTTATTTCAGCCAAGTGGATCTGCCTCATGAGTAACCTCTAATCTTTAGTAAACCTGTGTTGATATCGAAGAGGAGGAACATCACATTTTTCTTTTTTTTTTGTTCTTCCTGACCCTTACCTTCCCAGCTACTTCTGTGTACCATCTATTTCCCCTTCTCATCTTGTTGCAAAAACTGAAGCCAGGGGAGAAAGTGAGGAATTTTAAATTTTTTAAAAGCTTCCCCAACCAAAATTCATAAACTTAATATTTGTGTAGGTTCTGGGTGACTTAACTCTTGTACATATCAAGAGTTGTACATATCAATGAGCATATTTGTTCTGTAAACTCTCAGTCATGGGAAGTTTTCGAGGGGAAGCTGCCAGCTCAGGAGAAGGACAGCCAAATATCTGGACACTTCTAGAACAGTCCTCCCAGCTGGTCAACCTATGTGGTACCTTAACCCCATCTGGCTGTAAATCTTAACATTGAGGTCTTCAAACAGTCCTAAGCTGGCATACCAGACCACGGAGGTGCATGGACAGCATACTTCCTTGGTTCATCATATCACAGGGGACTCATTTTGGTGGCACTCCAGGAAGCACCACTGGAAATGGGTCTGCCTCCAAAATGCCCCAGCTGGAAACCCCCAAAGCCCTAGGCCCCATCCATGCTTTGTCTGATGCAAGGAACAGATAAAATATAGTTTTGCTGTGCTCTGGTGAACTTCAAACAAGCTCAGTAGGCCAGTGTGACACAATACTGGGTCCTTGTACCACTAGCTGCTACTAATAGGGGCTGCCGGGAATGCCCAACATACTGTATGGTCCATGCAAGCTACAAATTCTTCACTGTTGGTGTGTATCCAAGCACTCATTCCATACTACTTGGAGTCTTGTGGTCAGCCTTAAAGTGTCACATCCATTATCCTTAAGGGGCAAACAGTGCTGCACTTCTAGCACTTTGTTTTTTATGAGTGCAGCCATTTCTCTTTAGTGGCTCTGGACACACTGTTTATAGCAATACACCAGCAACTTTAAGATCAGTTCTAACAGCCATATGTTTCTGAGGTCAAGAATCATAGTGATTTACTCTTTCCTAAGCTTGACAACATTTTTCTGATGGCACCTTCCACCCATCCACATGTTGGCCTCCCAGACAAATTCACACTCTCTTGATCACTGTGTGATTTCCATATCATGTTTATTCAGAATATGTTGGGTTTTTTTTTTTTTGCTCTCACAGGCCTGCAGGGTTAACCTGGCTTATGAAATTCTAATGTCTACCATTCATATTCTTTCCTGAAGCAGTTCCATCCATTCCCAGCATTAGTTGCCTTGCACAGTTTACAGCTTCTAGCAGAGAAACAGAAAGAAACGGAAAAACATGCTCTTTCTGTCTCAGCTCACAGAATGGTTTTCTTGCTGCTGTTTGCTCTCTAGATGGGATGTGCTTCCGTCTATCACACAATGCTTTTGAACAAAAATACACTGATATCATGTTCTTATCACAAGCCTTTTTTAGAATTCCACTTACAGTGATACAAGTACGCCACTGGGCAAAAGATCCAATGTAAAATGCTTTAGGATGTGAATTATTTCAATTAGATCAGTGGCCTTTTAAGGAAGCATTCTGATTTTTAGCATACCTTATCTTTGACTGATTCTAAACTGCTGCATACAACTAGATGAACTTTTAAAGTATAACCCTCATTAGGTTATTTTTTTTTCCCAAAAAAGTCTGCAATGCTTGTTAACACAACATTCTCCAAATTTTACTGGAAGAATCAGTCTATAGAATATCACATTTCCTCAGTCTTCTTTTGATTGTTCCAGCTTCAGTCTGAGAGCAAAATCTTACAAAGCCATCTGTACTGCATTTTTCCTTGCTTTCATCAGTGCTAGCCTGTTTATACATTTAAAACACTTAATTCTTATTATGCACACAACCATTTAAGAGTTCTTGCAGCATAGTGTCATTACATTTTGCATATGTCTAAAGGGCAAGAATATGTTTTTATATTTCAGCAAATAAAAATATTTATAGAGCACCCAGCAAACCCTTGCCCTTTTTTTGTATTTGGTTTTTGCAGAGATCTATTATTCAGATGTGTTACTTTGCCAAACTTAACATGCATGAGAAATGCCAGACCAATAGATTAGCTGGCCTCATCCACTGATTCTCAAGATGACCTAGCAATCATGATGTAGTAAAACACACACACAAAAATGTCCTTGCTTTAAGAAACTCTGTTGAGTCTAAAATTTGCTATAAATAAAGTGGCTAAAGAAATTAGTTGTGTGGAGGAAAGCGTATAGTACAATTATATGCAATTAATCAAGGTCAATGAAAATTAAGAGATTTTATCAAGACTTCACTAAAACGTAAATGTTTTAAGCAGATGTTTTAAACAGCTACCCGATAGAAGTAAACAAAAGAATCAGTGTTGCTTTTCTTTCTCTCAATTATTAAATAGAAACAAAGTGTTGGTGTCTTGGATACATTTGTATGACTGCCACATGGCCTAATATAACAAATAACATGAGGACTGGCTCAGGCCCAGTCTCCACTTGCTAAACAAAGTACCCATGGGTACATCTTCAGGTGCTGTGCTTCCATTTGTGGTGGCAGGAGCACTCCATCCCAGTGAAGGATGCAAATGCCACCATAGATGTCTTTGTCTAGAGGACACAATTTCCCACCCTCAGTGAAAACACCTTGATCTTCATGCTTTCAAATGATAATGTAGAATTGGTGCTCCGGGCAGCTTATTTATAAGAGAACAAGGTAAAAATAAATAAGTTTGACTCCTGATAACTACATGAACAATCCATTAAATATTCTGTGTAAAAATAGAGGCGCAGTATTCTCTTCTTGGTCTTGCTTTCAGCATTTGATTGTTTCAATGCTGTCTTCTAAATACTGTCTAAATACTAGTAAGCCCACACTTGTGTTGATTAGGGCTTAGACAGCTGGGGAACAGAATAAATACAGGGTCTGCTGTAGTCTGAATCAAAGTGTTGATGGCAGACCCCCCATTTTGGGATAACAAGGCCCAGTGTGGAAAGGGTCTTTGCTGACATAGCCCTTTAGTAAGGCAGAAGATAAAACTAAAGTGAATTAAAGCAAGAACCTCACAAAGCAGAGCATTGGGATAAGTAAAGTGGAGCATGATAACTAATAAGAAGCTATTGGTAGATGTGAATTGAAGAAATCCATCTTTCTTCAGCTAAGGGTGACGATTGCTTAGTTTTCATATTCCTACCATCGGTTATTTGCCAAAATAAAATTTTGCTGGTGTAACTGCCAAGTAATAGATAGATGGCAATCTTATAACTCATCAGTGCTGTTCAGCTGCATCATATTCTTATTGATCTTGTTTGATATCAGGGAGGATTGGGTGGCTGAACATTCCCATTATTTACCACAGAACTAGAATAAAACACTGCAGAAAAATACAGGTGCTGAAAAAGAAGGCAGGTAAAGAATGTGGCACCAAGTGGAAACAGGAATTTAGAAATGTACTTCACCATAGCAGGGTGACTGATAATCGACAACTGATGAAGGAGTGCCCTGTGGATGCCTCTCTTCTGATGCATTAGCTGGCCTCAAATGTGATCCTAATAGGAGACTATACTCTGGCAGTACTTCTGCATAGAGTTCTATCCTCCACAATTAAAAAAAAAACACCCAGTCCCTCTAACTATTGGTCACATACTGGTCTTGGTCACACCTATACGAAACAGACTGTCCTATTTCTAATTCGAGCTGCTCTGTCCACGCCTAGATTGTTATAGGTTGTCCTCAGGTTGTCTTCGCTTTGGGCTGCCTCCCTCACACCTTTCTGCACAACTAATCTGAGGCTCCTCCATGGAACTCTGCTCTCCACCTTTTTGCTGCATTAAATCTATCTCCTTTCTTATTGGATGACATTGTGTCACTCAAGGGAGGCGAAGGTGTGTGTTTATTGTTCTTATTAAAGCTTCCTCCTCCACCTCCACACCCTCTTCATTTTTTATGTGCTTTTCTTCATGTGATTAATTTTAATAATAATAATAAATTTGCAGAAAAATGCTAGATCGAGGAATCATAGACATAAACTGAGGAGAGAAGGGGAAATATCTCATGAACTCCATGCGTGCCACCCTCCCCTAGACATTGGCTGAAAGGAAAGATTGGACCACCACAGCATGGTTCAGCCTCCTTTAGCCCCCTCTCTAAGCACACTGGGGAAGCGAAGAAGGCCTAGCATGCCTAGGACGGGCTGAATCCTCTGGAAAAGAGGACTCCAGTTAGAATGAATCTGATGGGGATACGCCAGCTTAGAAAATAAATTGAATAAAAATAATGTGACACAACCAGAAGACAACCTGAAGTCATCTTAAACTAAAGGTGTGACCAGGGTGTGAAATATAAAATGAGGGCCCCCAAAATTAGCATTATAAAATCCATATTAATCTGATAGCTTTATGGTATAAAGACTTCATAAGCTGACTTTAAGATGAATCTGACCATTATAGGAAGGTCCTATGATCTCAAAAGCGTACAAGAAACAGAGCAATGAGAAGAACAGAAAACCACAGAAGTACAAATTGTCTGTTGCAATACAAGGTCTTCATTTTGATGACTGCAGAGTTCTTCCCTCACTTTTGATTACACAAGTGTTCCAGTTAACCTTTAGTAACTCTTGGGGGTGGGTACAAAAAACACTATATTAGCTCTGTACTGATCTCTGGAGAGGAAGGAGAGTTTTGACTCCTTCCCTGGCATGCATTCTATTTGTGTCACGAAGTTCTGCTGGAAGCCAAGTGTGGTCCAGAAATTTCTTTGACAAGGGCCACTGTGGTATTCAAAGTTTTTTTTTATTTCTAAGTAGTACACTGGAAACTGTACCATCATTTGCTGGATTGTTCTTTCACATTAAAGCTTATGAGGGCCCAAATGTATTCTTCATGTTTTCACTCAATAGGATTAAGCCATGGCTGTGTTTGGTCCCAAATAGTTTTGAATCAGCTTCTTGATCCAGCATTAATCCATCTCATTTTCTTCTGTCCTAGTTTCTTCTGCCTTGTTGATCGTACTATTCTGAATTTGTATTCTTGTCACAGGTTTTATCCCACCAGGTCTCTGCAAAGCCAACTAAATCATCATTGTTTTCATGCATGAGAACACCTAGTTCTTCCCACTCAGTTATTTGCTCCAGCTTCTTTTGCTAAGATATCTTGGCAATATTTTAAACCTATCTTCTGTTATACTTTAATGTCATTTCTCTTTTGGCTGTACCCTTCTTGCGTTTTCCTGTTATAAGCATAATTTGATCCATTCAGTTCCATTCTTCAGAATCCTGTGCAAAAACTTCTGGAGCCTGCCAACATGGTAAATGCTACAGAGATGGGTATTCAATCCTATAACAAAATGCTTGTGGGTATGGTGTAAGCCAAACATTTCAAAAATATTCGTCAGGTGAGAATAATTTATTTTTCATCTTTAATTAGTGTCTTCACTTATACAGACCTCATGCTTCTAGTACTGAAATAATGTTGCAAAATGTAATCTTATTACAAATATAAGTCCAGAAGGCCCACCCTCTAAAGGGGTTGGCAGCTTAATATAATGGTGCAAAGAGGTGTGACATACCCCATTAATTTCATGATCCAGTTCCATGAAGCAGAAAATGGGTTTTCATTAGATAGATAAATATTACTTAGAGAATTTCATGTTAGGACTCAAACTCACAAATGTGTAGGCCTAAGATATTTAAGAAACCCATTACATTTGCCATTAACTTACAAACTTATGTGAAAGTGTCAGAAGACCTATTTGATGGAGTCTATGATAATCTTCTTCACTAATGGGAGAGGAAGGATTACTGAAGAACGTACAATGCCATACAATTCTATAGGATAGCAATTGTCTGCATGGAGCTAGTGTTAATCGGGATCAGATCCATACTAAGGGCACACTAATCTATAATAGTGGTAGATTTCATAAATGTGGTCTGTACTCATGTTACAACCCTCTGATCAAGGAAGGGGTATCCTCACAGAATGGATCTAGGAAGAAGGTGGGTGTGTTGTTGAATCACATGTACAGTTACACTACAGCTGCAAAGATACCTTTGCAGCGCCTCTGCAACAGTAGCTGCAGAAGAAGACACTTTCCATCCATGATGAAAGTGTCTTCACTTTGCTTTGAAGGCACCTCATCCCCACTATGGGGACATGGGGAAATTGTATGGGATGTTGGATGTGGAATCTGCACTCTGTTGCTCCATAGCATGCATTTGCCAATTTAAAGTCCAGTCAATGAAGATGCCTGTGCCTGTGCTTGATTCAGATTTAGCTAATCTCTAATCACTAATACAGATCAAGCAAGGTAAGTGCAGAAAGGGCCAAAGTATCGTGATGGTTGTAAATAATTTTCAGAAAATAGCATTGCCCCATGTTAATTTAGTTGTCCTATTATGTGTTTTATGTCCTTTACTATTTTTTATACTTTTGGATGATAATCAATAAGCTGAAGATGAATAGACAGTTCCCAGGTCCAGGAATGAGGTAAGTGACTGTGCTAAGTGTGATTAGAGTTCTCCCAGCAGCAAGCTCATGTTCTGGAAGTGATACCAGTTTCTGTCTTGTATCTGAACACTGAAGTGGTCAGTGACTGTGCTGACCAACTTCAGAAGGCTTTCTGCCCCTTCCCTCCTTCCTGTTTCAGTTGCGTTTATAAAAAATCCATGCCATATTGAGATGGGTTACTGCTGGAGCGGAACAGGGCCTTCCACCTTTGGATTGTCCATTCCATCTCAAACTTGTCCATTCCCTCCAGAGCTCTTGGGGGGCAGTGTGGAGACTATGAAGGCTAGGAATGAATGTTGCTGTCCTTTGCAGTTTCCAGCCTGAATGTCTTGTGAGGTGGATCCACTTCCAGGGGATCTTCCTAGAATACTGTCAAAATGGGTCCATTGTGGTATTAGAACATGCTGCCTGCACACCCCTGAAATCCAATAAAAATGGCAGGTTACAACTATGCAAGGCTAGTGAATCATTTGGGGGCAGGTGTCTATTCTGGGATACATGCCAGAATAGGATCCAGTGAGGAAAGAGCTGCATCATTCCTGGATGGGAAGAGATCATTCACAATCGACCAGGTACCTGCTATCTTCTGGTGGGATTGCTTACAAATTGGTCTATGTGTGCCTTCTGGAAATGATAGCTAGTGCACTTAAACATGCGATGTCTCATTTATTGTCAGAAACATCAAGCAGCAGCAGTCCTGAAAGGTTGCCAATATATTTTGAATCCAAGAAATTATTTGGAACTTAGAAATTTGACAAGAATGCATCATGCAGTAAAATCTTATGTGAATATTAAACTCCCATCTGTAGAAGCTGTATATTCTCTGCAGTTTGCTTGGGATTTTTTCCTCTTCACTGAGAAGCTGAGATCTGATTTGGCTAGAATCCATAGGAAGAATTCTAAGGCTGTTTCTGAACTTACCTCAGTAGATCCACATCAGTGAGATCAAAATCTGTCCTAGTGCTATATCCAGATTAGACAGATCCAGATCTTATAGGAGGTCATGACATCTCATTGTAGGCCAAGGAGACATGCAGGATGTCTCTTAAAGTCATTTGCTGGGATTTGAGACCAGGTGAAGGTTTTGCCTTTGTCTTCTGCTTGAGGTGCCCAGAAGTTTATCCTTATGAACTACCCTGGGGGGGGGGGGGGGTTCATAATGAAGGAGGGTATAAAAATGTTTTGAATAACTAAATATAATTCCTAAAAATTCGTTATGTTATAGTTAATTTTCTTTTGTGTTCATTTGCATGGAAACGGGGGGGAAAGAGAGAAAACATCTGTATTGAGAAATATTGTCCTCAAGGTTTTTTCTTCTATCAGCATCATTTAATAAGGTGTTTACTTTAACAGGAACAAAGAACATTATTCAGAAAAAGTCCCTAGAATATCTTTAGGTAGTGAGGGCTTCATAGAGCATACTGTCTCCTCTGTGATAACAGTCCCATAACTGTTTAGATCTGCTTCTTAGACCTTGTATATATCTTAGAAGCTATTACTAATTAATTGCAGTGCTAAGCAGAAGGCCCCATGTGGAGGCAACTATGCTGAAATGTTAGCTTGCAATAAAATGTTAGCATCTATTGCTGTCATTCAAGTGAACCACATAAAGTACATGAAAAATATTATAAACACAGGTTTGGAGCCTGAAGCTCCAAATTATCAAAACAACGTAAAAATACAGGGTAGATTAGAAGATGGGTGGGTAGAGGGAAACATTTGACTGAAAGGAAGGTTTGTGAGGGGCATTCTGTAGAAATTGAACAAGCAGGGAGATTGAATTAAACAGATAGAAGTCAGCCCTCAATGCCCACCTCAAATCAGGGAGTGAGAGAGTAAAGGAAAGGTGTGTGTGTGTGTGTGAAAGAATCAAATTGTGTTTGCTAGGGGGTGAAAAGAAACCAGAAAGGTTCTTATCAAAACATCCAGAAAGAATGTTTACTCTTTGTATGCACACTGCGTGATAGTTGTTTAGAGGGTGGCTTCTGTTTGTTGCACTGTAGACTTGAAGAGATTCCAATTGCTTTAAAAAAAAAAATTTTCTTTGTTCCAAAAGAAGCAATTAATCCTCTTCCAGGTTTATTTCTCCCACCATGGTGCTAAATGCTTAAATCTTTTTTTGTTTGTTTCATTTCCCAGCCTCGGGGAAGTAAGGATGGAAGGGTTAAACGTTAACGTACCAAATTTTAGAGATTGTTCTGTCCCTGATCAGAGAGTAATTGTGTTGCTATGCCTGTGGAATATTTCTCTTTGCCTGTGATCAGAGTGTCTGCAAAATCTAGACAACTGTCACAGAGGTATGCAGACTTGGGACCTTGAATATAGAGAGAATATCCCTTGCTTGTATAATCTCTTCACCTTACAGACTGTAAGTCTCTAACAAGTGCAGAGCTGTCCAGCGCTCTTCTCTGAAAGGCAGATAAATTGATTCAGTGAAGCATTTTTATGGGATTTTTATTTTCTCCCCTACCATGTTTGTATTCAGCCAAAACAATAGAGAGGAGTTATCAGGCAGCTTCCTATTCTGGAATTAAGCATCTCCAGTTCTGCAGCAGGGTGGCAGCATCATTATTCAGACCATATAAGAGGACACTAATACTATGTACAATAAATTAAAGATTCCATGTGGAATTCTTGGATTTTATGTTTAGAAAATTCTACTGCAACTGTTGGCTTCTCCCAACAAACCCTTATTCCATTGGCCCTAAAGCCATTTCAGCTATCCATCAATGGGCTTTGGATATTGCAGGCCAAACTGATCTAGCTGCCATTGCTCAGGCCAGAGGTACACCTGATTTGGCCACATATAAATGTCATGTTTATGTAGAAACATACCACACTTCCCCAATCCTATTTCATCTTTGTAACCTATTTACTAGAGTGAGATTTGACCAAGTGGATATTATGAATAAAATGGGCCATTACCAGAGGTTACCCTATGATAAAAGAACCTGTGTATGTGGGGAAAATACAGTTGAAGACTTAATGCATTTGTTTCTAAGTTGTCATTTAAATGAAAAAAAATTAGGAGCCACTATATAGCACCACTTTTAGATAATTACAAGTTTTTGGAAGATGCTGGGAAACTTCATGTGCTGCTTAAGGACTCTGATAGGCAGTTGTTTTTTTAAAAAGTTGCTCTTTTTATCTTGATGGCTATGAAAATCTGTGCAGATAACCATATCAGCCATTTGCTGATCCATCAGATTTTTATCAGATTTTAAGTACCTGTGATGTGCACTGTCTGATTATATTTTGCTATACGTATACTTTTACTCTTGGTGTGGTCTAATGTTGTTGTACTTACCAGCGCTCGATTACATGGCCGATCCACACCTGGGCACTGCCATCTTGAGTGCAGTGCCCTGTGCAACTGTGCATGCACTAGTGTCATTGCTGCAGCAATGCTACTTTGTGCAAGCACAGTTGCATCAGGGGGTCATGTGAGCTGCCTGTGTTTGCATGGCAACTCAAATGACCTCCCCAGCTGGAAAAAGTGCGGATGCTAATCGGCTGGATGCTTCCAGGTAGGTTCCTGATCACGGGGTGTAAATGTTAGGTAGCTTGTGGTGCACAATATCATGCACCACAGCTAGTTTACAATTAGTCAACATCTGGGCAGGCAGGGGGTGCTTGTAGGCTGTAAGTGCCTCCTGGAAGTGCAGATGCAACAGCCCAGATGTTGACTAATTGAAAACTGCAGGCCAAAGTGTAAACCAGGCTCTGATTAGTGCCATCCGTGTTGATGGTGCTGATCTGACTCACACCTCCACACAGTTTGGATCAGTGGGTCCAGTTATTCCAGCTCCTCTGATCCAGATCTAATCATATAAGTGCAGAAAGGGCCTTAGAAAAGATGTAAAAGGTCATCTGAATTCAACCTCCTATTACCAAAGTAAGGTAGTCATTGAAAAGTGTTTTTGAAGAAGACTCTGCCACTGTCTATACTGCCTATTTGTAAGGCGTCTGTCTTGCCGTTTTACTATCTCATCTATGACCAGGCCTTGATACTTGCTTGGTTACCTCAATGATCCACCTTTTGCTTTCACTAGAGAGAAGGAAATGGTGGTTAGTTATAATTAGTTAGCTCTGCTCCTCAAGGTCAGTGCCCGTGGGAAGAGTTGGGAGTTAAATGGAATGTTTTTGTTCTGATCACTGTGACAGGCTCTGGGAAGACAGATGCTGAGGTATATATGTGTTTGCTGGTGCTTATTCCTTTGTGATATTTTATCAATAAACTCTGACATGCTGCTAGAGTTGCAAGTCTCTGTGTCCTTGTATCTGGGCTTGTGGATGATGGTCTTGACGCTGTTTCATTTTGACAGTTTGGATCATCAGGAAATTCTACCTGATGGTTATCTGAAATCCCCTGAAATGTTTATCTGCAAAGAAGAAATGAAACAAGTGAGATAGGTCACACCTTTATGAAACCAATCTAGGATGATCTGCAGAATTTTAAACAACTGTGGAATGGTAGATGGAAAAGGGAAATTATTTTCCCATCCCTCAAAATTGTTATCACCAGCTCTAGGTCCAATAATAAAGAGGTTTATGTAAGCTCTCCATTGTCAATTACCATGGAAGTGGTTCAAGGGCACTCATGAGAATTCTTTTTCTACTGCCTGAAAGTCTGAAGGGCAAATTTCAAGGTCTCCAAAAATACTTTGCCAGTGTAGTCTTCCATGAGCAGGACAGCAATAAAGCATAAGCTAGCCAAATTACTCTTGACTGAAGTTGCCTAAGGGTGCTTCCGGGAGAAAATGCCACAGTCTAATTCTGCTGCCTAGCATGCCACAAGTGGAGGAGGGGCAGCTTAGACAAGACTGTGATCAAACACAGCAAGAAATTGCATCTCTGAGGGGACTCAGATACTGCCATGAGATGGGATTGTATACATCCACCCACCCCGCTTCATGAACATTCTACGATTGCATCCATGTGTGACTTACTGATTTATCCATCCATCCATCCATCCATCCGTCCATCCATCCATCCATCCATCCATCCATCCATCATAATCTACCTGTCTACCTACCTGTCTATGGATATTCTAGAATAAAGCATGGATATTCTGGAATATCCATATATAGCAGAATAAGTAAGTGATGTCTGGATGCAGCCTATGCTTAAAAAGGTGGATTAGAGAAGACCTGGATGCCTGAGGACCACACACTACAGTCTGTGAGGTTCCTCTGAGGAGCTTCTTTTGTTATGTTTGAGCAGAGCCTTAACCTTCTCTTATCCACTGTTACCAGATCTGCTCCAGTAGTAGGGGAATTAGTAGCTAGATCTACAGGTTTTAATAACGAGGAATAACCAGAAAACAGAGACAAGACCAATTTCAGACTCAAAACCAGTTTTCTTGTTAAACCAGAGCAAAGAATTTATTGGAAATACAGAAGAGAAGTTGAAATGAAATGATATAGAGCCATATCAGAAGCATTTTTAGAACAGAAATAAGCATACAATACTGCAGAACTAACTAAAGAAATGAACATTTCCCACTAAGAAATCTTGGTGAATTTAACTGAATTTATCCCTCTTTTATTGAAACAATTAATTTATAGTTATGCAGCAAAAGCTTCCCAAAAACCCCAAAACAAATTGCTTTGCGTGAGTAAGACGCTTAAGAAATAAGAATAAAATTCTTCATTAGGAAAAAAAAACCAATTGCAAACGACAGCCAAAAAGGGAATGGAAAACTCCTAACACTAGAAAGATCCCTTAACCCAAAAGTTCTAAAGAAAAAGGGGGGAAAGTGAATGAAGGAAACAAATCTTCTGTCTCACCACCATCTTGCCCAAGAAGTCCAAAACTGTAGATATGTAGGATTTCAGCAAAATATATCAATTGCAGGAACAAAAAATGTTTTTTAAAAAAAAAAATTGGAAGAATAATCTTCAGTCTGAACCAGACTTCCATGTAGCAGAAAGGAAAAAAAAAGGGGGGGAATGGAGGAGATTCCTTCAGGTTTTCCTCATGGCAGAGAGAGAAGACCCCTTCGATTGGATGAGGAGAGAAGGAGTAGACTCCTTCCATAGCAGATATGAGGAGGGGATGGCTCCTCCTGAACCCCTTCTGTTCTCTGCCTTTCTTATATTCAGAAATTGGAACCAAAACAAAAAAAACCCTGCTGATTATGGTTCTTCCTTTGTTAAATAAAAAAACTGTAGCATCTTGTAACTTTTTTTCCAAAAAGATGCAAATCAGCTTAACATCACCTCCAAAAGTTCTTCCTGAAAAGGCAAAAACTGGTTCTTCAGGTTTCCAAAAGAAGTTAGTTTCTTATGCTAACCTGTCTCCCTGAGCAATTCTCATCCTATTGTTTCTCTTAAGTCAAAGTACAATGGAATAGCTTCATGTGTGTGCTTAGCAGATTTTTGCACCCATTAGACTCAAGACGGGAGACCCACTTCCTCAGGAACATCTGAATTATTTTATTAAAACAAAGGATATTCTTCTCCAAACCTCAGCAATGTCAATAGAACCAATATTTTACCATCCTCTGTCCTCTCTGGTAGTCTTGATTTACCAACTTAAATGGTCCATCAAGGCTTCAATAGTACCAAGAGGTCAGCAGGAATTGCTGCAACACCAGCTCTTGAATAGAGAGACAAACCTGTTTTGTTTCCTTTGTTCTGGCCCCCAGGCATAATCTTGAGTAGCCCATCAGAACCAACAGCAATTTGTAATTCAATGGAGAGATCTTTTTTTTGTTTTGCAAAATGCCACATCTCCTTCCTTTGCTTTTGGAAGCAAAAAGTCCAAGGCTTTTATTCCAAGTTAATGGTCTTAACCTCTTTCTTATTCCAATTGAGTCCCAAAGCTCTGATGGAACCGCACCCAAGGCCCAAGACACTGCGTTTTCACCAGAACTTTTGCCAATCATATTTAGCTTTTTCTTTTTATTAATAATCATAGCTGGTATCACCACATGCTTCCCAGAAGTACAGGTTGCCATTTGTGTAGATCTTTCAAACCAATACCTCTTTTTCAGCAGAGTGGTGGCTCCTATCATTTCTAAGTAGGTGATGGATTCAAAGGTTGATTTGGGAGTGCAGTATGTAATTTCTTTCTGTATCACCTTGTTAATGGCTGTTGGCAAGACAGTATCAGGGAAATGTAAAACCTTAAGATACCACAGTATATATTAGACGCAGCCAGGCATCAGTGGAGGGATATGTCCTTTACCTCAGGGATGTGTCCTTTGCAGACTGGTCTTGTCTTGGAACAAAACAAAAGTTCTCCATTCTGCTAAGCTGTAACCTTTTAAGGTGCAGACCTGAGGGATTTCTGGAACTGTTTCTGGAGTCCAATGCAATGATGCCAGGGTCTGCAAGCCATTTGGACTGATCTAGCTGTATGTATGGTCGAAAGCTGGACTTGTCTACTGTGGACTTGTCTACTGTGGCAGTCTCGCATTGGTGCCCTCCCTGGAATCATTCCGGTGTTGGGGAACAGGCTAGCTGTTGGTGTCATTTTGCCAGAGCATCTCCTGAAAGGCCATGTCTCTCAAGGCCTGCTCTGGTGATGAGCAGGTGTCATGGTCTACAAACATAGCTAACACAGTTCAAAAGGACTGTGCAAAAACTGCCACATGGCTTCCTTCTGCCACATCTCCATTTGGAGGCTAATTCCTGCTTTTCTTTTCACTTCACAGCACTTCAGCCTTATACAAAGTAGCACTGTCATGGGAGAAGGGTCATTCAAGTGGATATTTTTGTCCTGATACGCATGGCAGAAAGTCAATACCAACTCTGAATCACACCAAACTTCTTTGTGCTTTATCCATAATGTTGAACAATATCTGTTCTCAGTGGGGATTTGGAGGTGTATTCCCTTCAATCTTTCGACATGCTCCATACCATCCTACAACAATATTACCCTGGAGATTTTAAATAGCAAAAAAATGTGGTTTTCAACAGGCAGTTGCCTGATGCTTAGGTCCTGGGCTGTTTGCAAAAAGCACATATGGCATTCAAATCTGGACAGTTGCAGCATCAGAAGCACTCATACACATTCACACTATAAATAGCCAAGCACTCCTTCTTCTTGCTTGCTCTGCTTGGACAGGAATGCATTTCAGCTGAAATTGTGCTCATAAATAATGCACACTTAAACACAAAAGTTCTGTCCATCATTTATGTTTTCCTCTCTTGCTGACTTTCTTCAACACATCCTCTGCTTTATAATGCTGCCCGCTTCTCTCCTCTCCTCATTTCTTTTCTAACCATGAACAGCTTTATTCCTCAGATTAGTTCGTGGAAGCAATCTCTTTTTGGAGGGGAGCCCCTTGCACCTTGATGCTTTCAAGATTGTAATAAAATAAAATAAAATAAATCACACCTTAATTTAATCACCGTAACTATGTTAATTGAATGAAATGGTCTGGGTTTGTTCACACATTTTTGTTTGTTTTTGGATCATCAGTAGGCCTTATGCGTTATTAACATGTGTTATAGCAAATACAGCTCACTGTCCAGTGGTGCCAAACCACCTGCAATGGCATCAACTAGGGCCCTATTAATTCCCTCCTGCCTCCATGCCAGCTCAGTAGTATGTCAGCTCCATCAGCTTCATGCAAATGGAGACTTTTTCCTTTTGTCCTCATGAGTCTGTGGGTATCTACGGAATTATGAGAAATGGATGCTTTTAAAAAGAAATAGATTAAAAGTGGATTATAAATGGACCCACTTGTGCATAACCAATGTCTAGAATTGCAAAAGGAAGCTATTCAAGGAGAAGAATAGAATTCTCAGCTACAAATGAACTGGATTCTTGGGCCCTTTCTACAATTACCTTTCCTATTGCAGCAGACTAGGACAGGATGCACAACCTATTTCATATTGGGATGGGTTGCCACTGAAGCAGGATGGGACTGTCAGTATTTTGGACAGTCCATTCTGTCCCAACTCTAGCCATCAATTGTGAAGTCTGTGCTCATCAGCTGGCGTGGAACCTGAAAGTTCAGGAACAAAGGTTTCCAGCATTCATTGTTTCTGGGAGGACCCATTTCAGCAGCACACCAACATCAAGCACCACGTTCAGCAGTGGTTTCTGGTGTGCTGATAGGACATGTGTCTCATTCCAACCTATGAGGGCATGGTGTCTGTACACCCTTTGGAATACAGATGCTGGTTTGCTTGTGAGGCTCATTAAAGAGGTTCACAGCTGGAATGAAGTATGGTAGCATCTTGGTAAGGATGGGCTATTCCACAATAGGTGCAGAAGGGTGGACCTTGGGTGTTTTTCCACTGTCACTAAAAGTACCCATTAAGTACCCATTAATGGGTATGTAATGGCATTTTTGTACCCATTTATGGGTACTTAATCACTACTTCTAGTGACAGTGGAAAAACACCCCTTGTCTTGCGATATATCCTAATCCAAAACAAAGTAGAAAGAGCCCAAGTCAGGAATCTAGTAGCCTTTAGGTGGGAAAAACAGATTTGTTAAGATATAATCCACTTTCAGTTTTGCCTAGCATGGCTATTGCTAGGCTAGAAGTGCAAACATTTGCTTTATCATCTAAGTGTCTTTGTCATAGCTTTGTTCTCTGATCCCAAAAGCACCCTTCACAGACAGCAAGGCTAGGAACATTTAGAGATGTGAAGATGGGCCTCAAAGCTTGCATGAGCTCATGGGTGGGTGACCTGGATCAGTGCCTTCAGTACACATAGCACTGATCCTGCCCATGCTGACCTGTGATCCAGATCAGTGGGGTGGTCTAATCTTGTCCCACTGATCTGGAATTCCTGCTGGTCCTTACGTCCTTAGGGGTGCTTCCGCATAGGCCCTTTAACACCCATTAAGCACACATTCCAAAGTGCACCTCCGCACACGGGTCGCTGATTGGGACAGTTCCGGCGAGGGGTGTCTGCACAGCGAGTCCCTATTTAATGCGGATTTCGGCGGCAAAACCGGATTGCTGCCGGAGCGTCCGCCTTTGCGGGGTCTAAATAGCACACTTCTGGTGGGTGCGTCCACACCTATCCAGACTTAATGTGTGCTTAAAGGGTGTTTTTGGAACACCACATTTTATGTGGTCTTGCGCTGTGAAACCACATCCATTTAGAATGCATCTGCACAGTGCAAGTGTTCCTACCCTGGGCCCTCCCCCGGCCCGCCATGATTGGCTCCCCGGAGCCAAGCCTGGTGAGCCAGGGGACCTCGCTGTCACGGCTCGCCCTCACCCCAGAAGTGGCGGATCGCTGCGTCTGGAGCCAGGGTGAGCCTCCCTAAAGCCCACCCTAGCCCACCCTGGGTGAAGCAAGGCAGATCCCCTCCTTACCTTGTCAGCGTCGCCCCGATTCTGAGGGTCGGCACCCAGGATGCAGCATGCGCCTCCTGAGTGGCCGGGGCTGCTTCTGGCAGCCCTTACCCTCAGGAGGCGTTCTGTGCAGACGCGCCATCTAGTCAGGAACAGCTTGACTACTTCTATGTATGCATTGGTAGCTTAGAACATAATAACTTAATAGAAGCCCTGCTTGATCAGGCCACAGCCCATCTAGTCCATCATCCCATCGCACACAGTGGCCCACCAAATGCTCATGGGAATCTCAAGTGGAGATAAGGACAAACCTTTTCCTGCTCTCAAATTCCAGGAAATGGTTTTAGAAGCATCCTGCTCCCTAACCCCCCCCCCCCAGCCTCAAAGATGTATCTAGGCATTCATTCTAGTACCCATTGATACATCCGTCATCCATAAATTTGTCTAACCCTACTTTAAAGCCATCTAGGCTGGTAGCTGTTACCACCTTTTCTGGTAGCAAATTTCTTTACCCTCTGGGTAAAGAAATACTTCCCCTTGTCTGATCTGACTCTCCTACCCATCAGCTTCATAGAATGCCCTCTGGTTCTAGTGTTGTGTAATAGAGAAAAGAAATTTTCTCTATCCACCTTTTCCATACTGTGCATAATTTTATATGCTTCAGTCAGGTCCCCTCTTAAACGCTGTGTCTCCAGACTGAAGACTCCTAGACATGGCAGCCTGATTTCTTAAGGGAGGTGTTCCAGACCCTTAAACATTCTGGTTGTCCTTTTCTGCACCTTTTACAGTTCCACTATATCCTGTTTGAGGTATGATGACTGGAATTTTACACAATATTCCAAATGTGGCCTCACCATAGATTTATTAAGAGGCACTTGTATCGGATATTCATATGAATTCCTATGCATGCATTCATATTGAATAGAATCCTACCATATTCAAAGGCGATCTTTTCAATGAATACAAATTTTCTAACGTTCGATCAAATCAAATGCCAAAAACATCAATTCATGCACATCCCTAGTAACATATGATTATGTTTGTCCTTCCTGGTTATACTATATTGCCCACCAATTCATTTCTTGCAGGAGTAGAATGGAGGAAAGAGTCTCCTTCATCCATGTATCTATCCAGGGGCCTTTTTGCACTTGGGCCTGTACTTTGCTTTCAGTGCACTCTGAGATGGAGCATCTGCACTGGAAGATGTACTTAGGCATCTATTCTAGTAGCCATTGATACATCTGTTATCCATCTGTTGTCCATATGCTGAACTTCACATTCAGATTATTGTAATGTGGTCTATATACCCTTGCATACTCACTGTAAAACTGCAGGTGATGCAAAATGCAGCAACAAGGTTCTTAAGTGGGGGCTACGTGGTGACAGATTACTGAATTCACCTGGGTTCTGTAAAGGACACTGATAGGGGTGGGATATATGGGATATGACTTAGATGTATAAATGGTGGGTGTCAAATGATATTTACCTTGCTGGAGGTGCAATTCTGCAAGGGATCTCCCCTAGCAGCAGTAAAGTTCCTCTCTAGCCACATTCCACAGCACTGGTAGTACAGCACAAAGTCAGAGTGAGATCTAAGTCCACTGAATCAATCCTTATCTCCCACCATCCATCTACAAGGTGCTCATCTTGCCTTGAGCATGCACGAATGCATCTCTCTGGGATAGATTGGAATGTCTCACAGATGACCAGGGTGTGGTTGCATAGTCCCTGGGGCATCAAATAACAGGAAAGGCCAGCCTCTGGGTTGCATTAAGTTGCCATATAGATGGCATCTATGCTACACTTGTCCTCAAGCAACTGAAGTTACCTACCAGGTCAAACCCAAACTTTTATGCTCCACATACAAGGGCCTAAGCAATCAATGTAGACCTCTATCCTCAATAAGCATTTCCAGAAAATGGTTTGGGAGTGAGTCTTAGTGATTGTCCAATATGAACTCCTGTAAAATTGTAATTCTATTCAAGGTTTGCAGTAGTTGCCAGAAGGTTTTATTTTTCAGGCTTTGCATAATGGACTACACTTGCTGATTCTTTTGCATTTTCACGGTGGATAAAACTTGAGGAGAAACTGGAAATTCACAGCTGACTTGGTTTGTTGAATGGCTTTAAAAACAAGAAGGGGAAAAATGTCTGAAACCTGGGACATTTTCGCACTTCCCTTCTCATCCTGTGGATGAAAAAGGTGTGCAATCAACTAACGTTGACTAGGGCTTGCACTTGCGGACATTAATCAATGTTAGCCTTCTTCCTGCATGATTGATCACTTACCTGTAATTGATCCCTGGGCTGATCCTCTTCTGGTCATCCCATCTTGAGTGCAGCACCCTCCATGACTGTGCATGCATCAGTGCCATTGCTATAACAACACTGATGCTTTATGCAGTCACAGTTTCATCAGGGGGTCATTGGAGCTGCCAGTGCGCTTGTGTGGCAGCCCTGACGACCTTCCTAGCCAGCAGAGGTGCTGATGCTTGCTGGCTGGACACTTCAGGTAAGCGTCTGAGGAAGATTAGCATGCTTGTGGAGCACAATTTCATGCTCCACAGCTAGCATGCAATTAGTCAACCCCAGGGAAGGCATGGAGTGTTTCTAGACTATAAATACCTCCTGATAGTCCAGTTGCACCTGCCCAGAGATTGCCTAATTGATTACTATAGACTCAAGAGTGAATTCAGCCCTGGTGAGCTGTAGCAATATTGGAAAAAATAAACTCCTGATCTAACTCAAAATATGTACTTTACATGATTAGAGTAGGGATGGGAACAATTTTTTTTTTGTATTTGATTTGTATTGAATTAGATGCAAGAAAATTTGTATTTGTTCAAATAGATCCCCTTTGATTTTGGTAGGACTTGTATTTGATATGAATGTTCAATCCCCAACAAATCCCATATGAATGCATATGAATAGCATACAGGTCCTATATATGAATGCATACAAATAGAATATGGATCCCATACAAATGCATACAAATAGCATACAGATCCTATATACGAATGCATACGGATAACATACAGATCCCATACACATGCATACAAACAGCACCCGAATCTCATATACAGATCCCATATGATGCTTCATACGAATGTATCAAAACCTTCTATTTGAATTTGAATGTCAATCTTCAAATGTGCCAACATTAAATCAGAATTCAAATGTCCGAATCTGGCTGAATTTTGAATGTTACAAATATTTGTGCACATCCCTACTACAGAGTATCATATGTGAGTGAGTTATACAGGATGCCTCTGAAGGCCATTTGCTGGTATTTGAGAGCAGATGAAGCTTTTGCCCTTTTTTTCTGCTTGAGTTGCCCATAAACATGTGGTGGGCCACTGCGTGGGACAGGATGCTGGACTAGATGGGTTGTGACTGGTCCAGCAGGGCTCCTCTTATTTTATTATTTTCTTAAAAAATCTTAATTCTTTTCTTAGCAATTTGCTTGCATGGCCAGTAGCTCATAGTTATTTCCTGCACATTCCTGTTAATCAGTAAATATATTAATTTATCAGTTTATAGTATAATCACAGTTAAGTGATGATAATAACAATAATGTAAAAAAAAAAATCATTTAATTTGGGACGCAGGGGAGTCCTGTGCATCAGTCTCTAATAAGTTAAATCAACAGCATTTTTGTCCTCTAAATTAAGTTTAACTGGGCTCAGGACTGCTAGTTATAATTGTTCTATGTGCAATAACATTTCAAAATAGGCTGGAAGGAGGTTAATTATAGAGCACTGCCTCCCTACCACCAGCTGACATGGATCTTTAGGAGTCAAGAATGAAAAAGATTTGCAGAGAGCATCAGCACCGAGCCATTTATTTATTTTAAATAGAAAATGGAAATTACCTTCTCTGGTTTTGTTTCAGGGAAGAATATTCAGCTGTGAGGAAGATTTTCTTCCCATGGAGCTATCTAAACATCGCTGTTCTGGCCTCTGCATCTCTGCAGGGAGATTCTCTTTCCCGCCGTTGACTCTCCCTATCCTGTTTGCATTGTCTCTAGAGATTCATCAGACAGACACAATATATTTGCTTACAACCACTTGAAATAATTTCCAGGGTTTAAAACCACAGAAGGAGTCCAATTGTAAGCAGCAAAAAGGCAATGACTAAGGTTAGTCCCCCAAAGGCAGGGTATCAGATGAAAAGGTCATCTCCAGCAGTGGAATCCTTTAAACACCCTGAGCTGTGCTGTTGGCATTCATAAATATATTATTATCTTAATAATTTTGCTTCTTCATTCTCTTTTTGTCATTTGAATCTTAACCTGGCCATTGCTACACAGGCTTGACTAGGGTTACAGCATTCAGGGGTCTGGGAGGTGTAGCCTCAAAGTCTGCGAGAGCTTTCAGACTATTCAGCATGGGCAGTCTTGATCAGTGCCATCAGATGGCACTGATCCAGACTGTGGCTGTGGTTACAACTTACCATTTCAATATATCTTAGGAAGGCAGCTTAATCCAAACCATTTTCAGCCTGGAATGGCTTGGTCACACCTTCCTGCTGCTGTCAAAAGGAATCATAGAAAGGGGGGGGGGATGAAGCAGATTGGACTACAGAAAAAAGGAATCACAAAAGGAGGTGGGGGGGGCAGAGGAAGGACTGCCACAGGAAGGGGGAGGGAGGCAAGACTCAGAGCAGGCCACAGGGATCATTTTCTGTTCAGTTGGGGAGCCAGAATGGTGGCCTCCTGGAAGGGGATTAAAATGTTAGTGCTGTGTTGTTGCCCTGAATGAAGGAAAAGCCAAATAGAGGGAGGAAAATCTGAAGAAGAAGAAGAAAAAGGTTTAGCATTTAAAGATGTAACCAAACAGGCTGGAATTTGGGCTGAAGAAGAATTCAATTAAAGGAGTAACCACGCCCTATATCATGTTGCAATCCAGATCAGTCGGCCAGGCCAATCTTGGCTCACTAATCTGGATCTCAGTCAGGTAAATGCAGAAAAGGCCCTTTCTCCAGCCTAATGTGGAGATGCTGGGAGTAGAACTAGGGACTTTCAGTGTAAGCAGTAGATATTCTGCCACTGAGCTATGACTCGTGTAGGGTTCTGGGGTGGGGAACTCCCAGCAATTTGTGCCTTGCCTGCGATGTTGCCAAATCTGTTGCCAAACTGTAAAACATTATGGAAGAAAGCATGGTTTGCCAACACCAAAAAGTAATAATCACTGCTCTTTGCTTTGTTACACCAGCCTTCACGGGTCACGGCTGTTTCCAACATTGTAGCATCCTTGTGTGTAATTACGGTTGTGTTTATGAATGGGATGTCAATATGAAACTCATAGGTTTTACTAGGATGGTTGGTTGCCAATGAAATAAATCTTTACCAGTGGACTGGACATGAAAATAATATTAGATATATAAATTTATCTGTGGTCAGTGGAGTAGGTCAATTTGAGTACCTCTTGGCTAACAGCAAGGGCAAAGCAATAATGTACTGTGATTTCATTGGCTTCTGTATAAACTTTCATCTTCTGACTGCTTTTGCATACTGGTATCAGCTCTTGTACATTGTTGTGGTTAAAAACTGTTGGTTTGCTGTTAATTTAAGATTTGTTCATTCAGTCTCCAGAATCATTAGATAGTATCTAACTCTATAAGAAATTATGATATTCTAACTTGCATTTTCTGAAAGCTGAGAGAAGGACTTGAACACTTATTTCTTTCTCCCCTAAAAACTGGAATGGGTGGTTGGTAAATTCCAAGTGGTGCCTCTAAAGGTTAAATTTGGGTCATTACTTTGAATAAAATTAGGATATAGCTTTAGGTGATTTACTGGCATAGGTCAGAATCTGTAGAGAACCCTGGCAGAGGCATCTTTACTGTGGAAATTAGCTGGTGACATCCACTTGTAGAGAAGCGAATTGCCTTCCATCATGTACAAGGTAGCTCCCATAATGTGGATTATTAATCTTGTTCTACTGATGAGTCATCTGGCAATGACACCAGTAGCAAAAAGGTCTGAATTGATCCTATTCAGGAAAGTCTGAATTGATCTTATGCATGGTGCAGTCTGGATTCAATCTCATAGGAAAAGAAACAGGGAGTTACACCGGAGATGAAAACGATTCTGGTTTCTATAATATATGAAGCTCAAAGGGATGAAACAAGTTCTTTTCTGGTTGTTTCATTTGAACCTGTTTCTGAAGTTCAAAGTAAGAAAATCTGAAATACATAGGCACATGTTGCAAATTTGATTTCAGACCTCTTTTATTGCTGTGGCACTTCCTGCAATATTTTGAAAATATGGCACATCCAGCCTTGCCTTGTTATTGTATGTGACATCTACTCATATTACCAGGTGCTTTTAGTCAAATAAAATAATCTTATCTTCCTTTAGCAGATACCTTTCTCCTGTGTAGGAAAGTAGATTCTACAAATCTACCTATTTCTTTAGACCACCAGAACCAACGGAATACAGCAGATTTTGAATATTTTGCATGATTTAGTAAGTTACAGGGTTAGTATAGGTTAGCATTTAGCATGTTTCTTTGTTGGATTAGACCAGGCATGTCAAACTTACGGCCCGCGGGCTGGACCCGGCCCGCGAGGCCTTTCAATCCGGCCCGCGGCGGCCCGCCGCCGCCGCCGCCGCCGCCAAAGCGGCCCGCCTGCGGCTGCGGCCCGCCCCCACGAAACGCCACCGCCGCCGCCAAAGCGGCCCGCCTGCGGCTGCGGCCCACCCCCACGAAACGCCGCCGCCGCCGCCAAAGCGGCCCGCCTGCGGCTGCGGCCCGCCCCCACGAAACGCCGCCGCCGCCGCCAAAGCGGCCCGCCTGCGTCTGCGGCCCACCACCGCGCAACGCCGCCGCCGCCACCCGCCCGCCTGCTGCCGCCGCCGAAGCGGCCCACCTGCGGCAGCGGCCCGCCGCCGCCGCCGCCGAAGCGGCTCGCATTTTGCCGCCGCTGCTGCCAAAGCGGCTTGCCTGCGGCTGCGGCCCGCCGCTGCGCGACGCAGACGACGCGGCCGGCCTGCCGACGCGGGACGCGCGCCACCCTCCTTGGACCGGAAGGAGGCGAGGCGAGCGAGCGCGCGCGGGCGCCGCCATGAACAGCCAGCCCCTCCCTAGCCACGCCCCGGCCACGCCCCTAACCCTCCTCTTTGCCCTAGCCCCGCCCCCAACCACGCCCCCAGCCCCTCCTCTGTGTCCCAGCCCCGCCCCCCACCACGCCCCCCCCGCCACGCCCCCTGGCCCTCACTTTTCTTTTTTTTTTTGAATCCGGCCCTCGGCCAGATTGAGTTTGACACCACTGGATTAGACAAAGCTTCACATTTTCTCTTTGCTGTTAGACCACTGAGTGATCTTGGACCAGTCACTGGGCCTTGCCACATTTGCTGGTGAACTGGACCACGGTCCACCTCTGGGCCTCTTTTGTCCAAATCTTAGTATGCTTCTAGTATGCTCTGCCCACAAAGGTTGGACCAAGGTGACCAAAATGGTGTCCTGGTCAGGTCTACCTACTTTTTTTGAGGTTTACTAGCATAATAGGAGGTGGTAAACCAGACCACAGCTGAACAAGATGTGCTGCTGAAATGGGTCACCTGGTAACATTCAGAGGTACTCCACATTGGGCTAGCATGGAGCTAGCTTAAGACAGAATGCTTATTTTGGAGTAGAGTGTCCCACTCTGGCCTGGAATGCTGGGGTGTGTGTGTTTGCCTCTGTTAAATCTATCTCACAGAATTGTTGTGAAGATAATTTTAGGCATGCTGTCTTGAGTTCTCTAAATAAATAAAAGTGATTAATGTGTTTTACCATTCAGCTGCCATGTTGTCCATCTCCTTTCTGCTGCTGGCTACAGATAGCAACCTATCTATTGTAAAACAAACACATGCACATATACGTTCACGTTCATGTCTATGTGCACATGCACACATACTCATGCACTTCACACATGTGGACAAATAGTAGGCCTTGACTAAGGTAAAATCTGTGGCGCCTCACAGTTTGAGAGCTCTTGAATTAGATTCCGTCTACCTGAACGATTTCAATATTTTCCAGCTAGTTTCACATTTTCTTCCACTTGAAAATCCACTAGCTGCCTTCTCAATTACATTCCTTAACTTTCCAGCCATGTTTCTGCACTCAGTTTTCATAGTTATCATAGTCCTCATGTACCCTATTGGACTTTACTGCCATGTCACTCTCATTATTTGACAGTGGTCACAAAAGTAGATTTGATTACACTGGCAACCAGAAGCACACCATCTTATAGTTAGAGCATTTCCCCATTTCCCCAAAGATTGACAGCATCTTGCAAGGATGTGGCCTTTCCTAGAGAAATCAGAGTTCAACCTGGAGCATTCTGTACTCAAAACTGGTCTTCTACCACTTATACACAGCTCCTTCCCCTTAAGACTGATGCTAACTTTTAGAACTGAATATGCAGCTAGTCTGGAGCTGCCCTCTATAATATATATATTTAGTTTCTGGGGGGGGGGGAGTCTAGAATTAAATAAAATAAAGTATTAATAGTTATACATCCCAATAGTAGTGACTGCAAGTCAGATCTGGCTTTTAACCATTCCATCTCTACTATTTTGGCTCCTATAAGCATCTCCTGTTATTGATATTTCAGTAAAATGCAGGACTGAAGCTAGACTATGGTCTTTTCTACACCTACCATGCTTAATCCATATTAGTGAATCTGAATTAGCTAGATCCAGAAAAACAGGAGCAGGAGCTATCTGCATTAAGCAGGCTGGACAGCAGCAAATGCATTCTAAGGAGAGGTGCAATGTGGATGCCTAAGCAGTGTTCCATACCAGTGGATCACTGGATGACAACTACCAGTGACAGTGTCTCCCAGACCAAATACAATTGGCCTATGTCCCCATTGATCACATGCTGCATCCAGGTAGCAAAGTTGTTCTATGGAGCAAATGGTCATGGAACCAACCAGGGGAAAGGCAGTCCTGGACTTGATTCTAAGTAATGCTCAGGACCTGGTAAAGGATGTCACTGTAGCTGATCCAATTGGGAACAGTGACCACAATGTAATAACCTTCAACTTAAATATAGGGAGTAAGTTCTTAATAAGGTCTAACACAGAGACTTTAATCTTTCATAAGGAAACTTACCCAAAATGAGGAAACTAGTAAAAAGGAAATTGAAAGGGAAAGTCAAAAGAGTTCAATCACTTCAAAATGCATGGAGACTACTTAAAAACACAATGGAAGTGCAACTAGAATGCATACCTAAAAGAAGAAAGGGGTCTTCTAGGTCCAAGAAGAAACCAATGTGGCTCACCAGTGCAGTAGATGAAGTCATTTAAAACAAGAAGTGTTTATTTAGAAAATGGAAGGCTTGTCTGAATGAAGAGAACAGGAGGGAATATAGAGACTGGCAACACAAATGCAAGACGACCATTAGGAAAGCTAAGAAAAATTTTGAGCACATTGCTAAAAACATCAAAAGAAACAACAAGGTAGGAATCCAACTAGGAAAGGACAGAAAGGGATAATTGCACTTTGGTCTAGTGGTTAAGGAGCCGGACTCTTTTCTGGGAATACTGTGTTCAATTCTGCTCTCTCCAATGACGCCAGCTAGGTGACCTTGGGCTAGTCACAGCTCTCTTCTGACCTCTCACAGCCCCACCTACCTCACAGTGTGTCAGTTGTGGGGAAAAGAATAGAAAAGCTTTGTCAGCCGCTTTTGAGTCCCCTTAAACGGGTGAGAAAAGCGGGATAGAAAAGCCAACTCTTCTTCTTCTAAACAAATTCTTGGCCTCTGTATTCATGAAGGAAGACAGAGGATAGATGCCAATAGATGAGCCTGTATTTTCTGAATAGTTAACCTGGACAGAGATAACCAAGGAAGAGGTCCTTGCATGTTAACAAGTCACCGGGACCAGATGGTAGTCATCCAAGAGTCCCTAAGGAACTCAAATGCGAAATTGCCGATCTTCTAGTAATAATATATAATCTTTCTCTAACATCAGGCTCTGTACCTGAGGACTGGAGGGTAGCAAATGTAACACTAGTCTTCAGAAAACAATCCAGGGGTGATCCAGGCAATTACAGACCAGTTAGCTTAACGTCAGTTCCATGCAAGGTGATGGAAACCATCATTAAAGATACATTAGTGTATACATGGAGGAGCAAGCATTGATGAACAAAAGCTGGCATGGCTTCTGCAAAGGTAAATCATGCCTTACAAACTTATTGGAATTCTTTGACAGTGTCAATAAACATATGAATAAAGGCAAACCAGTAGGCATTGTCTATCTGGACTTCCAGAAGGCTTTTGCCAAAGTCCCACATCAAAGGCTGCTGGGTAAACTCATCAGCCATGGAATGAAACGACAGGTTCTGTCCTGGATTTGTGACTGGCTTAAGGGCAGGAAGCAGAGGGATCTCTTAGCACAGGGTAACTGGACAACCAAGTGGCAAATGTGCTTTAATCTTAACAAGTGCAAACTAATGCACATTGGGGCCAAAAATCAAAATTGTGTCTATAAACTGATGGGGTCTGAGCTTTCTGCAACACACCAAGAAAGGGATCTCGGGGTTTTGGTAGACAGTTCAATGAAAGTGTCAAGCCAGTGTGCAGCAGCAGTGAAAAAAGCCAATTCAGTGCTGGGAATAATTAGGAAGGGAATAGAAAATAAGTCATTTTGTCTCTTTATAAATCAATGGTGAGGCCACATTTGGAATATTGTGTACAATTCTGGTCACACACAAACCCCCACACACACCTTAAAAAGGATATTGTGGAACTAGAGAAGGTGCAGAAAAGGGCAACCAATGATTAAGGGTCTGGAAGAACCTCCCTTACGAAACCAGGTTGCAACGTCTAGGCCTCTTCAGTCTGGAGAAACGGCATTTAAGAGGGAACCTGATTGAAGTATATAAAATTATGCATAGTATAGAAAAGGTGGACAGAGAAAATTTCTTTATCACACAACACAAGAACCAGGGGGCACTCTATGAAGCTGATGGGTAGGAGAGTCGGATTCAACAAGGGGAAGTATTTCTTTACCCAGAGGGTCATCGGTCTATGGAATTTGCTGCCAGAAGATGTGGTAACAGCTACCGGTCTAGATGGCTTTAAGGTAGGGTTAGACAAATTTATGGATGACAGATGTATCAACGGCTTCTAGAATGAATGCCTAGGTACATCTTTTAGGCTGAGATGGGGGAAGCAGGACTCTTCTAAGACAATTTGCTGGGACTCAAGAGCAGGAATACATTTGTCCTTGTCTCTGCTTGAGATGCCCATGAGCATTTGGTGGGCTGCTGTGAGTGACGGGATGCTGGACTAGATGGGCTGTGGCCTGATCCAGCAGGGCTTCTCTTATGTTCTTATGTAATGGTGTCTTTGCAGGCAATGCAAAGACACCACCACCATGGATGCAGATGTGTTACACCATCAATGCGGCAGCTGTTCCAAAGGAACTGTGGAAGATTCTTCATAGTGTACTGTTACAGTGCATGTTCCTCAGTGCCATGTCCATATCCTTTCCTATTCCTTTCTACGTATGGATGCCCCATAGCTTTTGCTGGATCAGACAGTGCTAGTACAGTTGTGGTATTAATTAATCTGGTACACCACTAATTTGGAGCCTTTTCACACTTGGCCTTACACTAGTATATATCCTGGAACAGGAGCTTGCTGTCTGCATGCAACTGTGGACTATGGCAGGCCGAAGGTGAAGCTTGCCATAGTCTGCATCAGCATGCAGACAACAGACCCCTACTCCGAGATATATTCCGAAAAGAACAAAGGGTGAAAAGGGGCCTAGATTACTGCACCTTTAGTATGGATCTGATTTGGATTAACACTATTCCCATCCCATGCAGACCATGTGGACTATGGAGCACCTTATTTTGGGTTACAGGGGAGGTGCAGAAAGGGTTTTTGTTTCAGCCTATGGAAAGAAAAGGTGTTGTCAGTCTCTCCGCATTCCAGGCACAAGTTCACTCGAGTTAGTAGCTAGTGACTGTGAGTGGAGACTGCAATCCTATGCATATTTATATGTTAAAGCAGTGTGGTCATGCTCTGGCTAAGCGATTCTCATGGTCTGCTGCAAGAATTAGAAGGGCTGTTCAATTCAGAAGGGCCTTTTTATGTTCCTATGTCACTAAGCCTGGCTGGAAATAATGCCAGTTTCCCCTCAACCAATGACTATCCCCGTACATTAACAGAATGATGGGGGAAGGTTCTGTATGACTGGGTTTGCTGAAGACCACAGGTTAATGGGTGCAGTGGGGACTGCTCCTTTTGCCCTTAATGGGCTGACTATTCCTGCATCCAGGGATATCTGACACTCACTTTCAGATGATTAGAGCAAGACTGAATCACTGCATTTCATTTGTCAGCAGGGAGGCATCACTTCCCCACCATTTACCAGCAGTTGTGAATAAGTCCTTTGTGAATTGCAAGAGCCTTTTGTCGGTAGAAAGTAAACCATAGAACCATTTTTATCCAGAATA
Source organism: Aspidoscelis tigris stejnegeri (assembly GCA_023333525.1). NCBI lineage: Eukaryota > Metazoa > Chordata > Lepidosauria > Squamata > Teiidae > Aspidoscelis > Aspidoscelis tigris. Next base: position 245,641,539 of record JALMGA010000001.1, on the reverse strand, counting down.
TTGCATGATAATATTGGTTTTTCCAGCATTCTAACTTTTTTCGTACTCTGTTCTTGCTGCTTAAGAGAGAGATTTACCTTATTTATCTTGCTGCTGCTCAGCAGTGCGTCCTGAATTGGGACAGCCTGGGCAGTGAAAAAAAGATGAGGCGCCAGTGTGAAGTCTGCCACTGATCTCTCTGAATCACATTTTTAGTTCACAGAGTAGATGAAAGCACAACTTCCAATCAGATGATCACTGCCCCATTCCCAGACTGCATGCTGTTACGGTTGCTACTGGATATTTCCATTCTGTTGTGTGTTAGTCAAGGAAGAGCTCAATCACAATTTATTGTACTGCATGCTTCCTCCAAGAATCTGAGCACTTTGGGATGATCATAAGTAAAACTGACTCAACCACATGGTGGTGCTGCAGGATACTACATTCTACTACTTTTAGGCATGTCTAAGGTAATACAGTCCATTTTTCCAAAGTTACTATTATCATGGAGTGCTAAGGCTGTATTGAGTACTTCATGTAGAGGTTCCAAAATAATTCAACATTCCCTAAAAAGAAGCTGACCTCCTTTCCAATTATTTTGGACACAGAATTGTGAAATCTCCATTACATGACATTTCAGAATGATGTTGACTTGATCCATGCACAGAAATTCTATCAATTATCCATACCCAGAATGAATAAACGCTTCCCCCCTCCCCCATTCCCCCCCTCCCCCAATTACCTGAATACTGCCCCGCTGCTGCTGCCTTCTCCCTGCCGCCACTGCCACCACCGCTGCCACCGCAGCATGGTGAGCCAGGGGGCTCTGATTTTGCAGCTCACCCTGACCCCAGAAGCAGCAGATCAGCACTTCTGGAGCCAGGGAGAACTTCCCCGAAACCCACTCTAGCCCATCCGGGGGAGAGCATGAGTGATCCCTCCTTACAGTGGCGGCTGGTGGACTTCAGGGCTGGGTGTTCACAGGCATGGGAGGGGAAGGGTCATGGGGGGTGAGGTCATGTGGGAGGGGCCAATGTCATGTGGGAGGGGCCAAGGTCACGTGGGAGGGGTCCAGGGCCAGAAAGATACAGAACCAGAATTGAACTCATGGAATCAATAACAATATCAACCTGCTTTTGCTGCATGCATGTCCACACTATAAGTGCCATAGGATTTGCAGCAGAAAAATTGGTAGTGAAAGAATCCTCCTAAGTAGAACTGATATATTCCCTTCTTTCAAAGAGTATTTGGATTTTGCAGCTTTATGCATGGAACTGCTCTTAGTACACTGGCATTACAGCCAGAGAACTTTCTTTCCCCAGTTTCAATTGCTTCCAGTTGGGGAAGTTTTCATATAGGAAACAGCCCCAGAAGTCGGTTATGCCTGAGCTTGGGAAAACATACAGGACTCCAGATATATGGAACTCCCACCAACTTTAACATACACTGCTTCAGACTGGAACTTTTATCTTTGGAAAATAAATAACAGTGGTAGCAAGGAAACTCTAATTGGGGGGGAATGGGCAGCAGCAATATAGAGGTAGGTAATGCTTGCTTCCCCCACCTTAACTATATATCACTGAAAAAACAGTAATGTTCTTGCAGATTATGGCCTATACAAACAGGATGGACACAAGCAATGTAGTGAAATTCAAGGAACCTCAGATTCAAACTTGGTCTACTCTAAAATCCAGACAAATCTCATTATAATCTTCAAGTCATTGCTTCCCATGCCTGTCTTCCCGACACTGAAATAACTGCAGAAGCAACAGAAGAGTTGGCTTTTCTACCCTGCTTTTCTCACACATTTAAGGGACTCAAAGCAGCTGACAAACCTTCTGTTCTCTTCCCCACACCTTCCCCTGTGAGGAAGGTGGGGCTGTGAGAGCTCCAAAGAGAGCTGTGACTAGCCCAAGGTCACCCAGCTGGCTTTATGGAGGAAGAAGAGTTGGCTTTTTCTACCCTACTTTTCTCACCCATTTAAGGGGTCTTAAAGTGGCTGACAGAGCTTCCTATTCTTCTTCCCACAACAGAATATCCTGCAATGTGGATGAAGCTGTGAGAGCTCAGAAGAGAGCTGTGACTAGCCCAAGGTCACCCAGCTGGCTCCATAGAGGAGGGCAGAATCAAACCCTGGTACTCCCAGATAAGAGTCCAGCTCCTTAACCACTTGATCAAATAGACCAAATAGTCCATTACTATTTAAATTTCAGGGCATTATTCCTAGCATCTTCACAGTATGCATACATACACTGGTTCTAGGAATAAAGAAACACCAAGAGGAGATCTAAACTGAAAATAAGGAGGTTTTTTCCTCATAAGAGCAGACAGAAAACACTAGTTATATAGTCAGACTTCGAGAAACAATCTGCCTTCATAAGGAAGAAGAGAAGTTGGCTTTAAGGGGGCTCAAAGTGACTGACAAAGGTTCTGTTCTTCTCCCCACAACAGAACATCCTGTGAGGTAGGGCTGTGGAAGCTCTGGAAAGAGCTGTGAAGGAAGGAGATGAAGGAGGGAAAGAAAGAGGGAAGGGATGGAGGGATCAAAATAACAGAAAAGACAGCTCAGAATAGACTTTCAAAAAACACACCTGTGTCAGAAAAGCACATTTATAGACAGAATAGATGGAAGGAAGGAAAAGAGAAGAGAGGAAAGAGGAAAGAAAAAGAGTGAAACAGGGAGGGGAGAGAGAAAGGGAGGAAAGGAAGAGAGAAAAAGGAAGGGAGGAAAGAAAGAAAGAACAAGAGGGAGATGAGAAGAGAGAGAAGGAAGGAAGGAAAGAAAAAGAGAAAAACAAAGGGAAAGAGAGAAGGGCAGAAAGAAGGAGAGAGAGAAGGAAGCAGGAAAGACAGAAAGAAGGAGAGAGAGAAAAAGCAGGAAGAAGAAGAATTGGCTTTTCTACCCGGGAGGGGGAGGAATGGGGGAATGAAGAAACGGAGAGAAAGGAAAGGAAGGAAACAGAGAAGGCAATAAGGAAGGGAAGTAGAGGGAGGTGGATGGAAGGAACAGAGAGTTAGGCCCCCAGCTCAGCCATAACGAGCGCTGGGCTGGTGCCGCCGCTGCTGCTGGCCGAGAGAGAGAAAGAGAGAGATCACCACCTCTTCGCCACCACCGCTGCCCCAACCAAGCACGAAGATTAACCGGTCGCCAGCACCAGCCCTTTCTCTCTCTCTCTCTCTTGAGCCCAGTTTGCCCCAAGTCAGGACTCCTTTATCGGCAACAAGACAGGCAGCCGAGAAAGAGAAAGAGAGAGAAAGGCCCGTGCTGGCGACCGGTTCCTCTTCGCGCCACGGGCTTGGTTGGGGCAGCGGTGGCAGCGAAGTCACCTCTCTCTCTCTCTCTCTCTCTCTCTCTCTCTCGGTGGCGAACAGGGCTTCATTGTTGGCAACAAGGCAGGCTGCCGAGAGAGAGAGAGAGAGAGAGAGAGAGAGAGAGAGAGATTAGAACCGGTCCTACACATGGCGGCCACGTGGAAAAGGAGAACCTACTCCTAGGTAGGGAATGGGGGGGGGAGAGAAAGGGAGGGACGCGACTCAGAGAGGACGGAGTGAGAGGGGGGCAGGTAAAAAGGGGAGGTTAAAAGCTAAGCTTAGGGGCAAAGGGAGGGAGCAACTTACCTTGGCTTCTTCGCTCCTCCAGTCTCTCCAGAAATGGCGGCGGCAACAGGGCCAGGCGCGCGCACACACAGGAGAAGGAAGGAGGAGCATATCTTGTTCCACCAATCAGCTTTGTCAGAGCGGCGCTCTCTGGCAGCGCTCCTCCAGCGATAAAAAATAATGCGCCTTGAACCAATAGAAGGAGTGGAAAGCTGCTGATGGGTGGAACAAGCTATAATGCATTGTATATGCCCTCAGGGCGCAGGGTGTGCGCGCGCTCCGCCGCTCAAGAGGCGGAACCGCCCCTGCCTCCTTACCTCTTTGCTGTCACCCCGATTCTGGCCGTGAGGCCCCAGGAGGCTCTGCGCCTGCGTGCTGCACGCCTCCTGACTGGCCAGGGCGGCATCTGGCAGTGCCTGCCATCAGGAGGCTCTCTGCGCAGGTGTGCTGCCCTGGCCAGTCAGGAGGTGCACAGCATGCAGGCACGGAGCTTCCTGGGGCCTCGCGGCCAGAATTGGAGTGACAGCAAAGAGGTAAGGAGGGGATTGCTTATGCTCTCCCCCGGGTGGGCTACGGAGGAGTTCGGGGAAGCTCCCCCTGGCTCCAGAAGTGGTGATCCGCCAATTCTGGGGCGAGGGCGAGCTGCGAAATCAGAGTCCCCCAGCTCACCATGCTCGGCTCCGGCGGAGCCAATCATGGCGGGCTGGGGGAAGGCCCCAGTTAGGCACCTTTCCATTGTGTGGATGCATCCTAAATGGATGCGTTTTCACAGCTGAAACACCCATTAAGACTACATTGTATGTAGTCTTCTGGTAAACCCCATTAAGCACACATTAGAGACAGATAGGTGTGGAAGTGGCTTCCCCTATCTGTTGCTAATGGGTACCGCTGTGTGGACGCGGTCTACCCATTCCGTTCTTAATGGGTGCTGCTGTGTGGACACGGTTTCCCACTTGTGTGCTTAATGGGTGTTGCTGTGCGGACACGGATCAACCAAAGCATCCTTAATGGGTGTTGCTGTGCGGATGCAGGTTTCCACATGTGTCCTTAAAGGGTTTTTAAGGGCATGTGTGGAAGCACCCTAAAAGTCTTACATTATCCTCAATATTTTTCCTTTGGGCAGGTTTCCTTCTGGAAGGTTTTTAATATGAAGTCTTTTAAGGTGCGAGTTGTTCAATAAGTTGTTGCATATTTATTATTCTCACATTCCCTATCTTTCAACCTTTGACAATGGATATGTCCAACATCAGTATCCTGAGAAGAGGCAAAGTTCTCCACCGTGTTTCAAATTAATCAGGAAAAGGAATTCTTGCATTTCTAGTTACAGTATCTGTATTTATAGCCATAACATAACACATTTGGCCTGAAAATGCTTGTATTTTTAACTAACCTGACTTCTGTTTTGAAAAGTGTATTTTATATATTTTTATCTTACCATCTATCTCATGTTACTACTCTAAGATTGCAATAAATTGTTGATTATGTATGATGAATATTGTGAGGAGGAGGAAGAAGAAACAGGAACAGACTAGGGCAGTTCATACTGAGAGCAAATGATAAGGCAGTGAGTCTTTTAACACTAGGGCCAAGTTCCCACTGAACAATATAATCCAGGTTTTAATCTGTTTTATTTTAAATCATCAGCGAGGTCAGTTTTTTGGTGTTCCCACTCCTCACCTTTAATGCAGACTCACAGGGGAGAAACCCTCACCCCTCCCTCCTCCCCTCCTTCCTGACATACCCGGGGTGGGTGCTCCCTTGCAGAGTGGAGCCCTCCTCCTTTATCCCTTCACTCGGTCTCTCACCTCCTGGACACCATCAATTAATTTTTATTAATGTTTTAATGCTCCCCAGCTGTTTTATTAACACAAACAGGAGGAGAGAGTGAGGTGGAGAGTGAGAGGGCAAAAGAAAGTAAAACAAGGCACCGCCTGGCAGCACTGAGTTTTCTGTCTTGTTTGGAGGGGGGAAGGAAGGACAGAGGGAGGGAGATGGAGGCTTATGAGCTGACAATTGTGCTGCATTGGAAGATCACAGCAGTGCAAAATCCCAGGGAGGCAGGCAAAAAGTGTGAATGGAAGGAGGGAATGACAGTTGTTACACTGATCTCATTACAAATGTTACAACTCTCTCCTGCCTCCGATCTCGTGGGGGAAGAGAGGGGAAATCATGCTTGTCCTTGGCTCAGGGGAAACTAAAGCGAATGCCCCCAATGAATGGTTCCCCACCCCCACCCCCAAAATGCATGCATTCCCATTGCTAAATAGCAAGCAGCGAGACTTCTTTTTATTCGAATGCAGATAATCCACATTCTGGGACCTTTAATCCTTGGAAACTGTGGATTCCTCTGATCTGATCCTTTGAGAATGCTCAACTCTGAAAATGAATTCAAAGTTTTTTAAAACTTGAATGGAAATGGAATCTAGGTGAAAAAATAAAGATGGGATGAACTCCTGCACCCTGCTTCCACACATCCACCTTGTGCACGTCATGATAAAAAGGTTTTACCTGCTCTACTTCTATACTAGTGGCAGGGCTGGGACAATCCTGCACACTTCATTTGCATCTCTTCCAAGTGAAAGAGGTACAAATGGAACTTGTGACTGGAAGTGCAGTCAAAGAGGCGCTGCTGCTAAAATGTTGGCTCCCAGAGGAGGAGCATTCAAGTGTGAGTGCTAGTCAGTATTAGGTCATCACACTTCTTTCCTGTACAGCAGAAGGGAAGGGTAGTGTGAAAACGCCTCAGTACATCACTGTGAAAAGCTCAGCACTGTTTTCCTGGTTACATGGAAATGGTGCTGGAATTAGACCCAGTTAGCGGGTTAGGCAGGATGGATTATTCAGACCAATACTTGCATGTTACAGAAAGTCTGCATGGTACAGAGAGGCTCCATGTGAACATTGCAATGATGCCCCTCTCCCTAAAATTCTAGGTAATTTTAAATAATTTAAGATAAAATTTCCTACTGATTCTAATTCCTAATATGAAATTTATTTTATTCTAAATGTAATCCATGACCCATCCAATCCATTAATTTCTTTCAGTCATTGTTGGTGTAGTGATCTGATCAGAAAACTTGAATGGACACAGTTATCTCCTTTCATCTTAACAAGAATGGCAGTGAGGCTTTTTCTGTCAAACAGGCTTGGACAAACAACTTTAGGTTTTTCACAATGTTAAATGAACTTGTTCACTTTGTTTCCTGAGATAGGCCAAGAGCACAGTCCACACACTCACATTTGGGCCATGCCAAGAGAATGCTGGGTGTGTGGTCACTGCATGTCACTATATGCTAAGAATATTGTGGCCAGACATTGTAACTATCTAGCTCTATCCTGTTCTTAAGGGCAGGACCTGCTCCCAATAGTGCTCATTTTGCAAAACAGCAAAAACCATTCTACAAAAAATGGAGCTTGTTTCATCCAGCTCTTTCTGTCTGTGCCCATAACATACTTCTGTGGCCATTTTTGGAGCTTTGAGTTATGGACCTATCTGCAAATGTTGGCACCAAGGAACTTTTGTTCCTGGCCTTGATGTTGGTACAGGCTGGGCTCCTCTGAACCAAAGTGAATTTCTGTGCCTTCTCATGGCCCATGTGGATCTTTCCCAAGTGACTGAAGACATGAATGCTCTTTGCTACCAATTAGACAAGAAATGAAGAAATATTTTATTTTTATTTATATTTTATACATTACATTTATATGTATAAATAAACAAATAAATTGTCAACAGTAGGGGCTGTGGCTGACGATTTGCTTTCCTCCTCCTCCTCCATTGTCATGATGGTAGTGATAGACCTTGGGTGGGTTCACGCTTAAAACATTCTAGTATGGTATAGCAATACTATAGTCAGCTGGTAAAGATGAAGCACAAGTACTAGAAAACCCCTATACTGGGCCAGCAGCACTTGAAGTGTGAATGGCCAGGGAAGGGCACAGGTGGATGGCCACAGCAATGTCCGAAGCAATATCAAGTGTGCTCAGATATTGCCATGGTAATCTGGATGCTGTGTGACTGTGCGGTTGCATAGCTACAGAGATACCACCATGCCTACTTTCCACACTGTATCCAGAATAGGGTATGAATTACCTTCCCAGAGCAATACAAATACTCCAGACCACAGCAATCCACAGCTACTAGTTTGCTTCAGAGAGGAGTTAATCCAGTCCAGGGTGGCTCCAGTGGCAGTGGAATGTGGATGGATCTGACCAGGAGTTGGAAAGAACTACTCCATGGATGAGTGTGAATGGCCCCCTTGTGAAGAATTTGATTCCCCAACATCACTGTTCTTCCAACCTTTGTGCTGCTGTGTAATACTCTTAAGAAATAAGAGAAGCCCTGCTGGATCAGCCCACAGCCCATCTAGTCCAGCATCCCGTCACACATGGTGGCCCACTAAATGCTCATCGGCATCTTAAGCAGAGACAAGGACAAACCTTGAATAGTGGAGAGGGAGATGGAAGGAAAAACCAATTTTCCACATTCCTTGCCTGCAGTTGAATAAACAGGCTAGTTCTTAAGAAGCAAGGCGTGATGGGGAGGAAGAAAGAGAAGCAGCTTTTTCAGGCTGATATTGACATTAAAACCTTATTTACAGGCACTCAATCTTCCTATTTATGAAATCACCTTTACTGTCCTCTTGTGAAAGTCTGTTTGCATACTGGCACAGACACTGGACAGCTTTCTTCTGTTTCATGAACATCCAATTCTGCAAAAGGGGAAAAAAAGTCTTTGACCCTTACTAAAAGCTCTCATATGTGAAGCTCTACTGGGAATATAAACCTCCATTTATGCTTGGGGGATGGTGTTGTCTGGCAGTCAGGCTCTAATGAAACTTTGGCTACCCTTGATTAGAATGAAACATTAATAATGAAAATCTCACAGCCATTTATATAGAAAGGTTTAGAGCAATTACTCTAATTTTAAAGGAGACGAAATTACAGCTCAGAAAGGGGAAAGGGGCATACAATAGATCACTGCTGCAAAATCAGAGAATAAATCATTGCTAACTGGGAGCAGAAGACAAACTCTTGTGTCCTTCCTATGAACACTTAGTTCTACTGCCTGTTATTGCTAGTAATACTATCACATATATTCAGAGAATGACATGTATCTAGTGGGCAGATCACGCCCTGAGTACCTGAGCTCAGGTTCATTTTTCATCTTGTCCTGTCACTCACTGCACAGCTATACAACTGCCCTCAGAGAAATTCACTACTAAATCTTTCTAGTTTTTTACAAGCCATCCACTTTCCAATACATGCAAAACAATGTTATCCTTAATGTGCTAGGAAACCAGCACTCATTGGATTGGAAAAGCTTCAGGATCAGGAACAATCAAAATTCAAGATGTGATGCTTCAAGGCTCCTTTGGAGATGTCATGGTATTGCTGACCTTGAAAGTTAAAAATATACAGGCTGCTTCCAGATGTGGGCTAAACTCTGTGTTCCCCTTGGCATTGTCTTGGGATTGTTAGGGTTTTTTTCTCAATGTAATGCATTTGCAACATAAAGAAAAAACATTCTGAGGCTATCATGGGCAATGCTGGGTTTTCCATGACAACCGCAGTAACCTTCATGTCTGACAAGGTGCTGTTACCCATGTTAGTAGTTTGCATGTGTATAGTGTGAGGTGTACATGGAATCCAGCTGTAACAGGACCGTTACTTGGTTACAGAGACCTTAAGATGCTACAAGCTGTATCTGGAAGAACATTTTGAAGCCAAAAGGAAAAATACGTCCTTTTGAATTTGGACACCTACAACCCAGACTCTTGTTTTGAATTAGGTTTGCCAGAATAAACAGCATCCAGCATTAAAAGATATGCTGCAGCAATTGTGAGTTTACTTCAGACCATGGCATTTTCTTGCAACCAGGCAAAATCCTGCAGCTTGATACAGCTTTTGATTGACACTGGAACAGCAGAAAATAGAATTTGTTTACCTGACTTGCTTGGCTAACACCTTAGGGTAAATTCGCAACATTAGTTTTTGTTATTGCTTGGTCAGAGCCGTCTTCTCCACTTGTCCAGCTGATGGATCCGTTGTGACCCTTGATTAACTTAAAGGTTTCCCCATTGTATATAAGCAATTGTGATCTTGCCCAAGAGTCACGTCCCCCCACCTTCTGCATTCTTAGTGTGGAGGGAGGATTCGGCCAAAGTAGGGATGTGCACAAATAGTTTGTGCTATTTGGAATTTGGACAAATGTGTCTGAATTCTGAGACTCATGGACAGATCAAATCTTATGAGATTCATGGATGGATCCACTAATTGGTTAATCCAGTATCCATAGAGGTTTCAGTCGAAGCTTCTATGGATACTGGATGCCCCGGGGCCTCCCTCTCTTGGCCACCTCCCCGCAAACCTCTTCCCCTCAGCCTCCCCGGTGCCCCTTACTTGCTCTGGTGGTGCCCTGGGCCTCTTTCCAGGCTCTCTAGAATGCCCAACAGGCTTTCTGGAAGCTAAATATGGAAAGTTAAACCAGAACGCCTGTATTTAGGTTCTGAAAAGCCTGTTTGGTGTTCCAGAGGGCCTGGGAAGAGGCCCACGGTGCATACGTAAACCACTGTATATTTTTTTCCCTCTTGGATCAATTGTTCCCTTGATTTAATATAAAATTCATTATTGTCTTTTTTATATAATAAATCCTCATATTTATACCAATGTCCACCATCCCCAAATTCCTTTAACAGACCTTCATGGGGTGATACCCAGAGTGGAATCTTTCTATAGAGTTTGTTTTTGTACATCGACCAAGTTTTAAATAAGGCATTTCTTACAAAATGATTCTTGAAATCTGCATGTACCCATGCCAGCCAGGTACCCATGCCAGCCAAGTGCCCATGCCAGCCAAGTGCAAATTTTCTTATTATTCATTTTTTAAAGAAATTTATATAGCTGTCCACTAACTAAAATTCTTATGGTGGCTTATAGAACTATTTTAAAAAGACTGACCAATAAAAACAGGCTAATTAAAATTTAGTCAATAATATAAAACAAAGTTAAAACCATTCTACCATGCTCTGTTATCTAAAATACTTGGATAATTAGAAAGGTCTTCCCTTCATCTAATACCAAAAAGCATACAATGATGGAGCCATTGTATGGCTTGTCTATGGGCTTGTCCCCATGGCAAGGAGATTGTGAGGCGAAAGCTATTTCACCTCACAAGCATCCACATACAAAGCCCTAAATTGGGCTAAAAGAGGAACAAAACCCTCTAATTCAAAATAAAAACTCCCTTTTATAACTGTACTCACCCCGAACAAGGGGGCAAGAGTGGGTTATAAAGGCGGCATGGGGACACTCGTGGGATACGATCGCAACATTAGTGGGCAGGGCTTCACTGTCCCCGCCACTAACGCGCCGATGGCAACTGTCCCCCCTTACGCCAAAATTCTCGCTAAAAGCCTGCCGCTTGCCTTGGCTACAAGGCAGAATTGTAGCCAGCAACTATGCAGAGCAAATGACAGGATTTTAGCATGGTGAAAGCTCGTTGTCTCCCTCCTTTTCCACATGCCCCCATTCCTTTTGCAACCTTGAGTATGGAGTGAGCTTTCACCATGGGCTGGAGGAGGGGGGGGGGGAGGAAGATGTTCCTCAGGAGGGATTCCCCCATCTGTCCATGCATGCATGCGTGTGTGTGTGTGTGTGTGTGTGTGTGTGGAGGAGGGCTCAGGGACTGGAGGAGGGAGGAGAGAGGGGAAGGAGGGAGGAAGACTGGCTGTGAAAGCTGTGAAAGCTGCTGCTCTTTTAAAAATTTTATGTGGGCTCTGACAGGGATTCTACCCTCTCTCTGTGTGTGTGTGTGTAGGAGGGACAGAGAGAAAGAGGGGAGGGGAGAAGGAAGAGGTTCCTCCAGGAATGATTCCACCCTGTCTGTGCATGTGTGCGTGTGTTTGCACGCTCAGGCAAGGGGGGGAGGGGTTGAGAAAACAGCAGTATCCCGATGCAGGGATTTACCGTGATTTTCATGGGGACGAGCAGGTTCACCTGGAACCCGTGTTGTCCTCCATTACCATGCAAACAACTTAATGCGAAATAAGATTCGCATTAAGCTATCTTGCTTCCAGCCTGGTTTTTTTTTTTTTTAACTCCATGTGGACGCTCCCTTTGGTTAAGTTGTTTCAGCACTTTGGGTAAGCTTGGGTGCCACCACTAGCAAGGCTTTCTCATCTACCTGAACTTGCCATTTTTGTTCATTTCAGTGCTCTCCCAGTAGCCATAATATGAACTATATAAATGGCCAATCAAACAAATGGCTATTGGAATCCTCCTAAAATTTTGTATTGATCATAAGTCCCTCTGGAATATATTTCCAGCAAAGTCTCCTAGGTCTTATGCCCTGAGCTTTTATAAATTATCAAGTATTATACTGAGGGAGTCACAAATTTTGAGAAATTTCCCCATAATTTTTACAAAAGTAACAGAAGGGTTTACTTCTCAACATTGGAAGGGTAAGTTATACCATTTTCTCCCTATACTAACCCTAATAAAAAGTATTATCCTTATCAGTAGCTTGAGTGCTTTATGCCATGCCATGTTGTGTTACTGGAACAGCAGCTGCAGCTGCACTTGGTTTTAGTACCGGCTCTGGGAACGCTTTTGTCCACACATGACAACAGGCCTGAAAAATGTCTGCATGTCTGGACTGCAGCAATTGCTCTCTCTCCCTCATGATTACTTCCCATAGTTTGGGAGTACCTTGACATCTGTTCCTCAGCTGGAATTAATAGAACCAACAGAGGTTCCTTTCACTGTGGGAACGTTGAAGCAGGCAGGCTGGCCTGACCCCCCCCCCCCTCTTTTTTCTTTTTACAATTTGGGCTTGTAGCCATGCTATGTATTACATAGACATGGACAGAATAGAAATGCTACTGCATTGGCTTGTTGTTATTCCTGCATAAAAACACCAAGAAGGAAGAAAAAACATCCAGCTACTTCATAACATGCGAGTATTTCCTCCTGTGAACAGTTTTTCTCTTTTCCCACTCACTGTTTTTAATTATGTTTTTGTTGTGAACGCCTTTGGGAAAGTAGAAAAATGCAGTATAAAATATTTAAAATAAATAAACTCAAGAAAAGAAAATCAAAATTCATTAAGTTTGCCTTTTTCCTGTTCAAAATATTAATTTAAGCTTTAGGTGGCATCTTAATTCCACTCTGTAAACACACAAAAATATATCAGCATACTTTTGGCCAGCAATTGTATAACAAGGTAGAGCTATCTGAAGTCACTCCTTAGCATTCTTAGTAAAGAGGAGCCAGTGTATGAAGCAAGAAAATAACATCTATGCAGGATAAGTCCAGATTCGATTTTTGAGGTAAATTAGACAGATTTGCAAAATTCACCTCAGGAGTCAGGATCTGCAAAATTACTGCTTGAGCTAAGTGTTTCAGCTTGTTAGCCCTCTGTCAAGTGATTATGCCACTATTGATCTCACAGAAGGTGTTGCAGGGATTAAATAGCATTTTCAGTGTTCTTGTATAATACGTATTTATACAAGAGGTCAAAGTAGGTGATTCTAATCACTTCCTCGCTGTACTTCCTCTCCCTCAGCCCCACTGCTTTAGCACCTCCTCATGTCACTAAGGTGAAGTTTGATATCCATTCCTCATAGATATTCACCAGTGCACAGAAACTTGTGGAGCCAATCCACCGACTGAATATATGGCTTTATTTTGCAATAACATTTGCTCAGTGTGTAACTTTTCAGTTTTATGATGAGATGAGACTCTTTAAAAATTAACACAGAAAAAAGTGGCAACCCCAATTTCTACTCTTCCATCAAGGGAACTGTATCTTCTACATCTTTCTTCTTCAAAAAGTACAAGTAATTAGGAAAGGATAGTTCTTTAAAGCATTTTTTAAAATATATTAATTGATTTTTAAAATGCAAACCTATAACCCTCTATCCTTTTAAGACCCCTGCCCTCCCCAAAAGCAATCTAAACCTTCATTCTATTGCCTTCCAGTAATTTCCAGTAAGTATGTTTTGTGGAAAATGTAACATTATGGAAGAATATCAGTTAAAGCAATTTAGACAAGAAGAAGAAGACCATATATACCATTTTTATCAAACCCCAATTAACAGACAAATTACATCTTTTAACTGGCCCTGTCTAATTTTGCTTTAGACATTTTATTCAATCAAGAAAAAGGATTAAATTGTTCATTTTCCAATTGCTGTTTAATAGTCAAAATTCCACAGTATATCCTGTCATTCCAGATAATTGGTTTATGAGTCATGCTTAGCTTAGACTTCATTTAGGGGACCTTGGATACAAAAGAGGATTTTTCCTATTTCTTCTAACTATATGTCCCTGTCTCCATATGTGTCACAATACACACGCAGGCAGTGACTCAATTATATGACAAGTCTGAATTTTCTGACCCTACAGGCTGGCTTACCTTCATTTTGCTCTCCTCCCCCCCTCCACTGGAGCATCTGGAAAGGGGTTGCTAGTGTCTTGGTGGCCTGGAGTAGCAACTCTCAAGTTGCTACTTCATACCCTGACAGAGCCCACCACTTTGCTGTGGCTTGCCAATCCAAGCCATGGCAACAGACTGCAGTGCAAGGAGGCAGAGGCTGCCCTCCATGCAGACACAGACAGTTGTGGGGTTAGCTATGATAAGACCATTGTGAGACTTTGAAGACAGAGGAGGAGAAGGAGCATAAAAAGAGTTGGCTTTTCTATCCCACTTTTCTCACCCATTTCAGGGGACTCAACGCAGCTGACAAAGCTTTGTATTCTTCTCTCCGCAATGGAACACCCTGTGAGGTAGGTGGAGTTGTGAGAACTCAAAGGACAGCTGTGACTAGTCCAAGGTCACCCACCTGGCTTTGTGGAGGAGTGTGGAATCAAACCCAGTATTCCCACATAAGAGTCCGGCTCCCTAACCACTAGACCAAACTGGCTCACTGAGGGTCCTGCTGTCAAACTCCGTCAGTTGTATATGTGGATCTGCAGCAATAGACTATGAACATGTGTTGGGACATTTAAGAAAGAATGACTGGTTTCTGTAGGGACTGAAATGGTTTCTAAGCAATCAGGAAGGGAATGGCTGCTAGAATTGATGCCTAGGTAATTTCTTCAGGTTGAAGTGACAGACAGGATAACATTTGAGGGAATTTGCAGGGAGTTGAGAGCAGGTGAGCATTTTGCTTTTGGGCCTGTTTGTCCTTAGTTGCCTGAAAATGAGTATTTCTGTGCAGTTAAGTTCAGAGATGGTGTCACATGTTATCACTGCAGATGCCAGTGCCATCTCCAAGTTAATTGCCAGTGCTTGGAGTTGGACCATGGCAATGGCTGCGGCAATGTCTGTTGCACTCCCAGCTGTTGTCATAGTAATTATGATGCAGGACACATTTGTGCAGCTGCAGCCCCCATCCCATCCACCAATCCCACTCACCCACAGCAATTGCACTGGAAGATGATGCAAATGCATCTGGAAGCTATGGATCAGTGAAAATGGCTCCAAAGCCTCAGAAGACTGGGGATGCTCTGGAATGCTCCAAGATGGCGGCAGCATTTCAGTGTGTGGACAGAGTCATCTGGAAAGTCCCAGACTGTGCCCCAGAGGTAAGTGTGAACATGGCCTTTGACTTCTGTTTGAGAATGTCCAGAAGCAATTGGTGGACCATTGTGTGAGACAGGATGCTGGACTAGATGGGTTGTGGCCTGATTCAGCAAGTCTCCTACTATGCTCTTGTGTTCTCTTATGGAGACGAAAGGCTTGGATTGGGAATTATTGCACCACATTTACAGATTTTCTTTTGAAGCTTAATCTGATGTAGTGAAAAATTCAAGCCATAGATACCCATAGATTACTGGAGGACAAAATTCTACAATTTTCCTGAACAAAATTAATAAAATATTTCACATAGCATAAAAATTGACCTTTCTTATTTCTTTTATTTTCTTTCTTTTTTAAAATTCTTTCCCTTATAGTCACGTAGCAGCACTTCAGAATCCATAAAACGTTCCTTGTGGAATCTATAATGTGATGTTCCTCTTCAATTTTTTAAGTACTTTTTAGGTAGTTGCATACTATCAGATATCAACATGTACAGTAGCTGACAAATGTGAGTTAGAACAAGCTTTGGTTGAGCATGTATATTATGAAATATTCTTGGGTTAAGACAGATAATAGGCATGGGCCCTTTTTGCACTTACCTGCCTTTGATCTGGATCAGTAGGTTTGGAATAACTGGGTCCACTGATCCAGATCATGAGGGGACATGGGCTGAACTGGTCTACGGGTGTTTTCCCACTGTCACGAGAAGTACCCATTAAGTACCCATTAATGGGTACGTAATGGCACTTTTGTACCCATTAATGGGTACTTAATGGGTACTTCTAGTGACAGTGGAAAAACACCCTACATCTACTTATGGCTGGGCCCACTGATCCAGATTAACCTGAGGTAAGTGCAGAAAGGGCTATGAAAACAAAACTTGTCTTGAATGACTGAATTGGGTACTTCTGAATTCTAAACCAAAATTGTCTGGGCGCATCTTTTTTTGGGTATCCCCTACTACTGATGTCCACAATTGAATATTATTTTCTCAGATGTTTGTGAATAACCTAGCATTGCATTATTTAAGTGCATGTGTACCTGTTTCTTACATCTTTCAGTTTTAATTCTTGGCGATAACCTGTTTTTAACCTTCTTAAAAGATTAATATTTCAGTCCCCTTCAATAATGCTGAAGTATATAAAAGATTTAAAACAAACAAACAATGATAGAATGAAGTCTTCTAATCATAGTGATTCTGTGGGCATGTGTGGGATTCTCATAAAGCAATGTTAGTACCAACTACAAAATGATAAAGAAGAAAAAAGTTGGATCCAAAATGGAGTTCTTTTTCCTACCTTCCAATAAGCACTACGTCGTGGTGATACCCAGAAGGTCATGCAAATGTTAGTTCTGGATTTGAAGCTGACCTGCCATGAATGACTAAACTAGTAAACATGCATCTCTTAGGCATATACTGCAGAAGATTATTCTAGACTGCCAGAGGCTAATTCACATTTTGCCCCATAGTTCATGATAGGGGAACATCTGGGCAATAGCAACTGCACTTGAAGCCTACAAGCACCCCCTATCTTCCCAGATGGTCCCCTATCATGAACTAGCTGTAGTGCATGACATCATGCAGCACAAGCTCACCAACCCTTACCCAACATGAAAAGAATTTACCTGACAGCATCCAGCTGGTGACCATTCACACCTCTGCCAGCTGGGGAGGTCAAGTTGCTGCATAAGCATGTTGACAGCTCCAAAGATCCCCTGATGTGACTGCAACTGCACATAAGTGTCAGCATTGCCATAGTCTGCCCAGTTGCACAGGGTGCCACACTCAAGATGGCGGTAGGGATATTTGCATTTGAATTTGAGTTGATTCGAATAGTCGTATATTCAATTCAATTCAAAAATCCGAAATCCAAATTTTCAAAAATCCATTTCGAATCCAAATTATCCGGATCCGTATTTTTGAAAATCCAATTTGAATCAAATTATACGAATGTTGGGAACATTCATATCCAATTTTTTAATTTGCACGTAGCCCATTTTCATCCCGTTTTCATTCCATTTGCATCCTGTTATGTTATATGCACATATAGGCCTGATATTCAGATGTTATATAAATGGGTCTATACAGTCTAATTATTCACAAATCCCTATCAGATTTCCAAAAATTCAAAATTTGATTGAATTCAGAAATTTGGATTTTTGAAAATCTGATTTGAATTCAAATGTCGATATTCATCGAATTTGAATCAGATTTTTGAATTTTCAAATATCTGTGCACATCCCTAGATGGCGGCACCCTGCAGAGGAGCAGTTCAGTGATCAAGCACAGGTGAGTGATTGACCACGCAGGGTTGGCAGACTGTCAGCAATTAGTGCTCACAAGTGTGAGTACTAGTCAATGTTGGTTCATTGCACACCTTTCCTGTCCAGGGAATGGGAAGGGAAGTGCAAAATTGCCACAGGAATGCAGTGGGGTGGTGCAGAACATGTTGACTGACAACTGCAGAATGTCCACCCTGTCCCTGCCTAGCTGTAAAGCCAAGGAATAAAATTTTACTTTACCTCAATGTTGCAAGCCATGGATATCTACCCATGGCCCTGGGAGTGGGACACCTGATCCAGCAAAATGTCACTGGGCCATTATTGCCATCACTGACTGTGTACATGGTGGCATCATGAGTGGTGACCAAGCCTAGGGCACAAGGGCGGGAAGGCATTTTAAAATGTGCAAGTCATGGGCTGTGCCTCCTAGTGTGTGGTTTTGAATTCAGATTCTATGTTCCCAGAATATATCTGGCATGGTCTCGGGTAACCATGCATATGTTTCCACTGGAGCCAAAATCTGAAGGTCACAAATTGTTCTTTATCTGGTAAACTAACAAGCAGCAAGTAATTTCTTTTTTTAGAAAACAAAATGCTTCCAGTTCCTACAAGGTAGAATTGAAGGGAAAATACCATTCTCCCTTCACCATTAATTATGTTTCAAAAAGAAACAGGAACTTGTTCTTAAGGAATGGGGCTTGAATTGGATCATCATAGCTTTAAATTAGCATTATAAACCTCTCATATCTCAAAAACAAATTTTCTTCCACAAAATCTTTAGACCATCCCCCTTTGTCACAACCCATAGGCAATTTTATATACCTATTTTCAGAGACTATCTTGACATTCCTCTAAGCGAACACAAAATAGTATAAATTACACTCATTTTTATAGGCTTAACTGTATCCTCTTATATATACACAGAGTGCTACACCGAAGTCCCAGGGCACTGAACTATTCAAATCCATCCTCACACAGCTGAGGAAGTAAAGGATCCGTGCTTATTTCATCTGTATTTTAAACTTGTTTAGCAAATAGATAAGGAAAGCAGTCAACTGCTGCATGAAAGAGTTATAAAATATATTCATTTCTTGAACTGCAAGGGAGGAAAAGCTGCTTCATATTTAGTCTAATTTATTTTATATACTGAAATAGTTACTAGAAGTGTTTACTCTAACACATTTTATATAACATAGAAATGATCAGAAGCAATATAAGAATGCCATTCACAAGCTAATGGTTCAAAAGTAAGGTTTAGTAATAATAGGAAAGGAAAGTAGACAACAGACTCGTATTATTCCTTTATGTAAATTAAATGATGGTATAACTATTATTCTTAACTAACTGATTTTCTTCCAATTTTATGCAATATCAGAAATGGCCTGAGGCAGAGTCAACATATTAGATGTAGTTTTTAAAATATTTTCCTGGTTGGCTTGTTGAACTCATGGTTCTCCTTCTTTCTCAGTGTGTGCATGAGTTTTGTGATCAGGTTCTAATACAGAACTTTCAAAAGGAGTCTGTTTGGGGTTTATGAGCACAACCAAGCAATGTTAGCCAGGTGACACTCTTTCAGTCACCTACACAAAATGGAGAGCTGACACAGAGGTTTCTGATCATATTACATTTATTTAGCTACCATTAAGTCAGTTGTTATGTGGGATGTGCAGGAATGTTTGAAACATTCAAAATTCATTCGAATTTGGACATTCGATTTTGAATCAAATGTCTCTACGTTAGTTTTTTTAACATGCAAATGAATTCAAATGTTTCAAATGATTCATACAACTTATTTAGACATTCGTATGTGTACGGATACATATGCACTACATACATATCCATACGCATCTTATTTGTATCCGTACGCATTTGTACAGATACATACGGGACGAAAGCAGGATGCATACGGGATAAAAATGGGATGCACATGGATGCGCACGGACACATACAAATGTTGTCAACATTTGTATCATCAAATGCTTATTGAAAATTTGTACGAATAGATACGAATGTATTCGAATCAGTTCGAATTTGAATACATTTGTTTTTTCTCTATTCATATGAATTAGAACATCAAATATTTCATTCAAATCAAATTGAATGTCAACAATTGCATTTGTGCACACCCCTGGTTTTTAGTAGATGTTACGGAACACTGTAGCCATCCCATTTTATCATAGGACTTCTTTGGCTATTGCTGTATGAATCTACCTGGAGCCAGATTTGTCCCTTCCTCCTTTGCAACTCTCCAATTCCACTGACACCTCCTTTTTGCATCTTCACATATGCATACAAAATATAATCCTTGGCAATTTGTAACCATAGACTTTATTACCAATTTGCTGGTACTGTATCTACTGGTTATTCTGTGATCTGGATGGTGGGAAACTTTTTCAGAGATGGATCTTTAGATCACATTTAGTAAAAGTGCTTACACATATTATCCGTGACAGGCTCTTAGACTAAAGCAAAATTCTGGAAGTCCTTTAACTCTTCTTCAGATACTGAACTGGTATTTTTCTCTGCTTACCACCCAGGCACAGATAAAGAAACCGAATCAATCAAACTTTGGGGACAATAACTGAGGTGTTTTATGAACTTTCATCAAGATAACTAGCTTTTTTACTGCCTTTGGCAGAATTTGCTAATAACAACTCTGTACATTCCACTATTAAACTTCTTCTGCTGTTTATGACAGAGTTGTCATTGTATCTTCTACTTTTCCCACTCAGTCTCCTCTGGAGCTCAAATTTCTGATTGGGCTGTGAAGGTTAGAAATGTGTAAGTTGTCTAATCACAGGCTGGTCATCCTGAAAACAAACTTTGTCTTTAAGCAAACCACCACATATCTGAAGGCAAACACTGTTTTAGTTCTTCATGTAATTGGTGTTCAGTTTCCAAAACTTTAATTGTGGCAGCTGACAGACCCAGTTTTGGCACTGAAGCAACTATGAAAGAGTATCAGCCAAATAGTTTCTTGTTCTCTGTGTGAATTTAAAATTAAAATCAAAACTGGTAAAGAAGCGAGTCCTGGGAAGCTGTATAGTGTGCTCATTTCTATGGTAAGTCCAAAAGTCAGAAAGATGTTGCACTCCCTCAAGATAATGGCCTTGATCACACAAGTGTTTTAGGTCAACCTGAGTTGGTCCCCAGGTTGTGTTACTCACAATGATTTTATTTAAGTTGTTTTCAAAGCCTGCCTACACCTGTTAGATCATCTTAACCTTCAGTCATGTCTTTACAAGACTGACGGGGACTCAGCCCATCCTGGAATTCCAGGCCGTCTTTGCTTCCTCAAGTGTGAGCAGGGAGATGCGCTACAGGACGCTGAATTGTGCTGTGGTGGGTGTAGCCCAGACTTTCCTTTGGCCAATCGGCATGCACAGAGTTTGTGAGGCACCTCCCCTTCATTCCTCAGTTTATGTGTATGATTCCTCTATCTAGGAATCACAGCTGAGAGTTTCACCCTTGCCTTCTATTTGGAAATGCCCAGAAGCAACTGGTGGGCTACTGTGAAAGACAGGGTGCTGGATTAGATGGACTGTGGCATGATCGCAGGGCTTCTCTTTTGTTCTGTATATACAGAACTATGGTCGCATCCCCATGGTACATTTTTGTTTCTCTATTGTCTCTCTATTGCAGCAGACTTTAAAAATGCTGTTCAATTCCGGAATAAGCATCCGCATGAGGCTCAGCAAAGCACGCGTTTAAAATGCACCTACCACCCCCATGGAAGCGTGTTTTGTTGCCCGCATCTTTTTCTCCCCACCCTCTCTCTTGTTGATAGGGTGCTGGCCGAAATGGGGAGGGACTGCGCTCTGTGTGGCCACAACCAGGAAGACAACCCCCGACAAGACCAAAAGAAAAATAGCCATCAGTGTTTACAAGGTCATCTCCTCTGCCTGCAAAGACGGCCAGTCTGCAGCCAGCGCTGGGGTGGAAGCAATTCATAACGCTATTTACAAGATCTCCAGCCACCGACCTGCCTCCCCCAGCCAGCGATTGTGCACTCATTCACTCTCAACACTTTCAATTTCCTGCAGAAACAATTCATTACAATGTATCTTATGCAATTGGAATGCCTGCCTACTGTTTTCATAGATCGTGAATGCTGGTTGTGAATGAGAGGCAAAAAAAAAAAAAAAAGAGAGGGAGAGATGATCTCTCCGGCCTGCAATTTCCACCCCAATACCTCTTTTGCCACAGAGCGTCTCCATGCACAATGTTGTGAGGAATACCCATGGCTTCAAAAAAGTGCGTTGGTAGTCTTGTTTGGAGAGGGGTTTTTATTCTGCGGATTTTCCTTCTTTGTGGCGCTGGAAGCTTGGAGAAAAGCCATGCATAGAGACGCTCAGTGGCAAAAGAAGCTTATTCTCGAGCTTTTTATTGCTTGAGGACACAGCCAATCAAAACTTTATATGGAAGGTAAATAATAATGAGGTTTTTCACATCTGATGCTAAAAAAAATGTAAAAAGTAAAAAAAAAATCTTTGCTAAACATCCTAGTTTATCACATAAGTACTTTCTCGTATTTACTTCCTTTAGCTCCTTGGAAATTTTCTGACTAAATAAATAGAATTTCCAACCAAGGTCATAAAAATTTCAATGGCAGCTAGTATTCTATTCCATTGAAACTGCTTTTCTGTTGCACACAAACAAGAACTTCTAGTTCTCTTGCTTCTAACCACCTTCAGCTTTCATTCTACTTCTTCCTATGAATATGAAACACCTTTATCCTACAAGTTTGCAATTGCTACTCATTTCTCCTCCCCTCCCCTCCTCTCCCTGTCCTCCTCAACAAACCATATACAATCAATAGAATGAATTCTGTATACAGTAATCCTTCCTTTTTCTCCTCCAGGTATTCTTGTGGCAGTGTGACCCAACCAATGTCAGGAATATATGCACACATATGTGACATGTACATACAGCAAAATGACACTCTTATTTTGTCTACAGTATATTGTGAGCAGAAGCAGTGAGCCCTACAGTATAAAATTCATAATGTTTCTGTGGATTGAGACTGAGTTTACACACACTTGCATTTTTTAATACTGCAATTTCATTTCAGTTACATTTTACTTGCTTGTGCCTATAAAGGCAAAGTGCAAATAATGAATTGCCCTTTTAAATTAGCTTTCAGAGTATTTGGTTATACGTCTTGAGAGATCTCAGAGTTATCTTTTAGGTCAAAATATTTTATTGCACTTCCTTCTTTTAAATTGTGAGAACAAAATAAAATAAAATAATAACATAAAGGAGCAGCCAGGATTTATGTAGTATGAATATTCATGATCAGAGACCTGGCATATTTAGCTAACAGCAATCCTATGGTTGCTACAGGAGACATTACATGCTGCTGTATGCGCCTTCTATGCTTTCTAGTTCCAAGGTGCATGGTGGTATTGGAAAAGCTACCCTAGAAGCACTGTTTCACACTTTGGGCCATTTACACTTACCTGTTTGAAGCTCATCCATATACCATGCCACCTCCGCTGACTCAGAGTGTCCCACAATGCCTGGGAGCACCCAGTTTCCCTGATGATTGTTACCTGTGGACAAGTAAAAAACCATGGTGAGCTGCTGGATGCAAATGCTGCAAGTGGGTGGGGTGGCATGCCTGTGGCTGTATAGTCATTCACTGTGGGTCAATCACCAGGCAACATCTCAGTGCATGCCAGATATTGTCATGACTGTGGCTACTGCCATGGTGATTTGGCAAGGCAAGGCCATCCACACTTTAAGTGCTGATGGTCTTGTTAGGGACTAACACAACTATTTGAAGCCTGATCTTAATGTCAGTGGAATGGTACTGTTTCTTTAACATCTTAGAAACTATTATCTCTACCTTTTCTTCTTTGACTGTGTTCATATACAACAAAAAAGAATCTCAAAAGTGTTTTAG
The DNA here is from genome assembly GCA_023333525.1 of Aspidoscelis tigris stejnegeri. Lineage (NCBI taxonomy): Eukaryota > Metazoa > Chordata > Lepidosauria > Squamata > Teiidae > Aspidoscelis > Aspidoscelis tigris. The sequence goes on along the minus strand of JALMGA010000001.1, from coordinate 245,618,194 downwards.
AGGTGGCAGAATATGGCACGGGTGGTTCTTAATCCTCCCAATCCAGCTGTAATGCATTTGAAAGCCCAGTTTATGGCTTTTATTGTGCATCAGGGATGATATGGGCATATTGGCATGTGAATACCACCTCTGAACCATCTTTGAGATGCTTTTGAGGTCCTTCCTTCCTCCCTCCCTCCCTCCCTCCCTCCCTCCCTCTCTTCCTTCCTTCCTTCCTTCCTTCACCACAGCTACAGAAGTGCATGCTCCGGGCCACTCTGGGATGGAGGTGGTGCTGTGGCATGTGAATAGACTCCCCCAGAACATGCATGGCCATTCTAATCACCTAAGGGCAAAAAGGCCCTAAGTCAATGGTGCAGCCAAGTAGCAATGGAGCATCAGTGCAAGTAGTAGTAGTAGTAGTAGTAGCAGCAGTAGTAGCAGTAGTAGTAGAGTTTAGTAGTAGAAGAAGAGTTGGCTTTTTTACCCAGCTTTTCTCACCCATTTAAGGGGACTCAAAGCGGCTGACAAAGCTTTTCTATTCTCCCCACAACAGAACACGCTGTGAGGTAGGTGGGGCAGTGAGAGCTCAGAAGACAACTGTGACTAGCCCAAGATCACCCAGCTGGTTTCAAGGAGGAGGGCAGAATCAAATCTGGTATTCCCAGATAAGAGTCTGGCTCCCTAACCACTAGACCAAACTGATTAGAGTTTGGCGAAGCTTTTTGCTACATGCACAAGGCTTACCCAAATAATGTGAGATTGCCTAGCAGAGTTGAGTGACTTTTCTTTTTACTGAGCATTCTGGGAACATCTCCTCTGCTCAGTGACAGCAATGTTCCCAATTGGCTGTCATATAAAAATAGCATTTAATTGACATGTTTATTTTGTTTTCAATCCCAAGATGGAACATTTGCTGTTTTAAATTTCGGCATTGAGAAAGGGCTGAAGTTTTTCACTGAATCCATAGTTAGAAAAATTGATTTCCTAGACTCTTTCAGCCTAGGAAATATTCCAGCTTTGAAGTTCTTCAAGGACTTACGTGAAGAAGTTGCCAAATATTGGGACAAGAGTCCCAGAGCAAATTGTTAAGGAATAAACCCTTTCCAAGCAAAATCTTCAGGGCTAACTCAGAAAGTGCTGGCTTCTTTTGCCAGTTTTTGTCAAGGCTGGCAAGTCCTCCTAATAATATCTTTGGGGACTAGTTTTTAGAGGCAGCATATCTCCCTCATTCTCAGTCTGTCAAGCTCTGCTAAGCTCTCTGTGTTAAGAATCATTAGGAAATGGAAGGAAAATAAAACTACCAACATCTGAGCCCCTTTCTATAAATCAATGGTGTGTTCACATTCACAAACCAGTTCCCAGTTATTGTTGTATCATGTAAATGGTTACCACAGAGTTGAGAAAAATGGGCAAAGGGTTTGAGTAACACTCTCCAAGGAAGATGACAATGCTTGCTGCTTTCTAGTTTTGTCAAAAGGAATGAAATGGGGAATGTTATAGGGCTATAAAGGATTCTGCATGACATGGAGGCAGTGGATACCGAGAAGATATTAGGCATCCACATTAGGGATGTGCACAAACGGGTTCTTTTGCATTCGAATTTGAGTCAAATCGAATGTCAAACTTTCAATTAAATTTGAATGTTTAAAATCTGAATGCTAAAATCCCTGATTCGAATCCATAATATTTTAATCTATTTGTTCGAATGTTAGATTTGTATTTAAAGATACAAATGTCAACAACATTCATATGTGTTTTACGTATCTCTACGCCGTTTTGTTCCATATTCATTGTGTTTTCATCCCGTATTATAAGTGTGAATGTGTACAGATACATATAATATCTGCACATTTGAATGATTTGAATGAATTTTCGGAACATTCAAATGTGATTCAAGTTCGAATGTCCACATTCATTGGATTCCAATTGGATTTTTGAATTTTTGTATATTCAATTTTTTTTGTATATTTGTGCACATCCTTAGTCCACATTTATCATAACAGTAAATGAAATGAGTAGTGGAAGATTCTAAAGAAACAAAATCTTTTCCACCCAGCTCCAAGGTGCCCTCTAAGTTGTGTGTCGAAGCTGTAGTGCATGCAGCTGGTGCTTCATGAAGTCTCCTGTGCAGTTTGAAGAACAGATGCCTACTTGTTCTTCATCCTACATTCTTGGCTACCTGCCTACTTGCCTACAAGTGCAAAGAGGAAAGGAAAAGAGACTCTGCAAGAAAACAAGTAGGCAAGAAAACTGGCAGTCAGGCAAGCAGGTGGCTGCTCTATGGGCTATAAATGCCAGCAGTGAGAACTTAGAAGGAACCTTAGCCAGTAAATTCTTATTAAGGAATGCATTACTCCAGGATATCTTGGATATTACCAATTTAGACAATTTTCAAAGGGATTACAAGTCCATGGAGGATAGGGTGGCCTACGGATAGTAAACACGACACCCATATATACAAGCAGTTACTAGCTACTGAGAAATAATTGTGCTGTCTTGTTCAGTTCTCAACCACAGCATTCACATACTTCTGGTATGCGAATGCTTCATGAGAACAGGTGGTGTGGCATGCACAGCTGTTGCTATGATGATGTAGACAATCCCAGATGACACCGTCTGTACTACAAAAGCTGCCACATAGGTTTGGACAAAGTTTGGGATGGGGACAGCACTCATAATGCAAGTGCCAGCCACTGTCCTTGAACGTAACTTCTGTGGGGTAGTATCCCATGGCAGCTAAATGCAAAAACACCCAGACTTAGGTTTTTAGGCAGAGTATTGAAGTCCAGGACCTCCAGGGTTGCATTCCCAGAAATGTCATCTGTTCCCAATGCAGGTAGAGATGGAGCTGAGGAGTTTCAATGCATGAAAGAAGCAGCGGTTTCAAGATATTAAATAGGTTCCAGTGCATGAAGCCTTCATTGAAAGGGACACAGTGCAGCTATTTCCAGTAGCATCTACCATGGGGGCAATACCAAATTACACACATGCCCTGACTGAAACCTACACCATCTTCTCATTATGAAGATCATTGAAATTCTGAAATCAATCTTTGCTGGCATAGAAACTAAGCTGATTGGGGATACTCTTGATCTTGCTGCAAGTCACTTGGGTGGTCAACGGCATCTTCTTTGCACTTGGCCTTCCATCTAGATATTCAAAGTCTCCTCATTCACCATCATCATCACTAGGTTCATGGTTGAGACTGAAACATGAATGAACATTTTTGGAGCTATTTCCTGTGTTCAAGGAAACATTCCTCATTCGAAACACCACAGCTGAGGAATGAAAGTTCCCTGGCCATGATGCTTCTGTGGTTTTGAGTGGCAACAGGCATAAGCACAGCATACCACCACTTCAAGAAAAATGCTACAAAGGTACCATTCATCTTAGATGGCCTACAGATATATCCTGAAATCCCCTTGGCACTATATTGGGAATGCTGGACATACCTTCACTTATGGCAGGCAGCTTTCGTGACTAGCCCAGATAGGTCAACCAGAAGCTGGCCAAAAATGCAGCAACAAAATAACAAAAGAAAGTAGGCAAACACAAAAAAAGAACAACAGGATGTACAAGGCACAACAATAACAAAAAGAAATAGGCAGGCACAAAAAACAACAATAGGAAGTAGGCAGGTACTTGGCTGGTTTCCAGTAATCTGTCCTGATCCTGCCTCATGTAGACACTGGGCAACATGTGTTCCAGTGCAACATTATATCCCCACAAGGCAAACACTTGTTTACATGTAATTAAAAGTAAAGGAATTAAGTGCTAGGGGTAATTAGGAAGGAAATAGAAAATAAGTCACCTCACCATACATCTGAAAAGATATTGTTGAAGTGGAAAAAGGACAGAAAAGGGCAACTAGAATGATCAAGGGGATGGAACACCTCCCTTAAAATCAGGCTGTCTCAAAAGATGGCACTCTAACCCAAGACCGTACTGGTTCATCATACATGTTTGGAAAAAGATTTTTTCCCTCTTTCTATTGCACAGCACTAGAACCAAGGGGCATTCTATGAAGCTGATGGGCAGGAGAGTTAGGTCTAACAAAGAGAAGTATTTTTTCATAAGTCTGTTTGGTCTAGTGGTTAGGGAGCAGGTCTCTTATCTGGGTATACTGGGTTTGATTCTGCCCTTCCCCATGAAGCCAGCTGGGTGACCTTGGGCTAGTCACAGCTCTCTTCTGAACTCTCACAGCCCCACCCAGCTCACAGGGTGTTCAGTTGTGAGGAGAAGAACAGAAAGCTTTGTCAGCTACTTTGAGTCCCCTTAAATGGGTTTCTTCTTCTTCTTCCTCTTCTTCTTCCTCTTCTTCCTCTTCCTCTTCCACTTCATCCAAAGGGTCATTTGTCTATGGAATTTATCAGAAGAGGTGGTGACAGCAACCAGCCTAAGCAAGCATTAGATAAATTAATAGAGGATAGGTGTATCAATGCCTACTAGAATGAATTTCTATGTAAATGCTTCTCAAGGTCATTTACAGAAGTTCAAGAGCTTGTGAAGGCTTTGACTTTGTCCTTTGTCCTCTGCAATTGTGGGAGAGCACTGTCTGATATAGAAAGCTGGACTAAATGGGTTGTGGCCTTATCCAACAGGGCTGCTCTTATATTCCTATGTATTGTTCTGACATTGCTGGAAATAAATCATTCAGAGTAAACACAGTGCTTTCCCTCCTATCTTTTCTCTTACTTCAGAGAATTCTACAAGTGATTTGGAATTAACAAATATTATCTCTCTAATGATGTAAGAATAATTTCTTATTTTGGGGACTGAGTTGTTTTGGTAATTAGAAGAAATAAAAAAAAACCTATTGTAAGTGCTATGTATTTTTTTAAAAAAATCTTCATGTAAAATATTGCTTTAAAAGAAACACTTAAGTGGCTGAAGAACAGAGGTCCAGCGTCTAAATGCCAAAAAGATTTATTATCTATGGCAGCAAACACCAGCTCCTGCTATCAGAGAAAGGGCCAGCCCAAGTCACTTTGCTGTTGGAGGCAAAAGACGAGGACATGCCCACTCTCTATTTTGTGTTCAGAAGCTGATCATACCAGTAAATTAATCTTATTTTAGTATGAGCAAAGGGATGGCATTTCACAGTCACTGGAAGCAACAGCCAGTTTAAAACTGTATGGCAAGTAGGATTCTCAGGAGGAAAGGCAGGGGGAAACTAACACTGTTGTCTCCCAGATTTCATCTTTTGATGCAATAGCTCCAGTAATGAGAAGGCTACCTCTTTCATCACTGCCACCATCACAAATGGCATGTTTCTTTATATTCCACAAAGAAACAGCAGTTGCCTAGAGGCACAGCTAGAAGTGCTGCATGCATGTAGATTTGTCAGTCTGAATCATGCAGCATTTTCCCCCTCCCCCTTTGATCTGCTGCAGTGGTGTCAGATCAAAGAGGGAGGTTGTGTCTCCACTCACTGTTCTGGGGTGCCCTCTTGAGTCTTCATTTTTGGTCGCAGTGAGCAACACACAGTGACCCGTGATGGTCCCTATTTCCAGTGCAATCACCAGCAGAGCTGCCTCCTATGCAGGGCAGTTTCATCCACTCTGCCTGGAGGAGGTGGCATTCTGTGGTGCCTTCTTGCTCTAGAACTGAGGCAATATTGTACCTTTTCCCCACAGCACTTGACCTACCTGACCCACCTCCATCTTCAAATGTAGATATGGCTGGACTAGCCCTGCAATAGGGTTTCAGAGAAGCTTTATGACTTTGCATGTGATCCATCCAGATATGCCTATGGACACTAGCAACATCTGCATGAAGTTCAAAGAAACATGATGTTTGTGATGGTGACAGTGATCAAAGAAGCAGCCTTACAATTTGGCAGAGCAGAAGCCATTACTTCAGAAGGCAGAAGCTGGAAGACAACAAGTTTTGTATTTGGAAGCTTCTAGGAGCTTTTAGGTGGGTTTCTAGCTGTTATTAGTTCCAGGTTCCTAAAGTTCCAACAAACTTTTCCATTCTGCACTGCCTTAAAGAATGTTAGATCCTTCCTTCCTTCCTTCCTTCCTTCCTTCCTCCCTCCCTCCTTCCCTTCTGCTTGTGTTCTATACTGATGATGTTGGTTGTGCTAATTTGTACTGCTAAATGATTTTTTAAAATGTAATTGCATTTATTATACTTATCTTTGATACCACAAGTAGAAAAATCAATTTTGCAGTTCTGAGATTTTGAGGGTAGGATTCCTGAATCCTTTCTGCTGAACACTTTCTCTTTTACATGGAAATGCCATTTTGGCTATCTAAGGACGTTCACTAAGGGAGTGATTTCTGGATAATATATACAAAAAAATGACATGAATACCTGGAGCTTTGAAATTTCAGGTCAAAGACTGCGCAGAACAGTGCTATTAAAAATATACACACAGGAATGAGATTCAACGAAACCTCTTGAACTGAGCTGTCTTGTCAAACTGAATATTTTCTACTCATCTTTGAAGATGAAGCTCTATTGCTTGTATCCCAGCTTTGTCCCAAATCAGTTGGTTTTAAGAGGGCACTAGGGCATCTGTAAGAGTTAAAACAGATTGAAAAATAATGTCTTCGAGCTTTTTGGATAATGAATATTCCCTCTTTTTGTACTACTTTGGATCTAGATGAGATACTCTCCAATTGCCACGATTCTGTAAGGCCCATGGCTTTTCATTGCCTTGGACATGAACTCCCAGGATCAAGTATTTGCAAAGAGAAAATGTAAGTTCCTTGGAAGTAAATGGAGTATTTTAATTACTTTAATTACTTTAAAAATCAGCTTCTGCTCACTGAAAGATCTCCTTTGATTTTGTTTGATGTTCAGTTACCTTCTACTCCTGTTAACTGCCTGAATTTTTCTTCTATTGTACTTCATTGTTCATCTGGTAAAAGCTGTTTTACTTTTATGTTGCACTGTATGTCAATCCTACAGATGAGATACACTTTCTTGAGGATTACAAGTGGTAGACTTGGGTTCTTTCCTCACAGTATGAGTAAGTCTGAGTCGAAGTACATGAGCTGGGCCATGGTAGGCTGGGCTGCTAATGGTCCATACCATCCTAGCCCAGCTTTGGAGACTGTGAATGAAAATTCCCAGTCTTTGAATTTGCTGATCAGGGCACTTTGGGCCAGATGTCTGGAAGTGATACATTTCTGGTAAAATTTTCAGGTGGTCAGTGAAATAGCACTGGGACTCTCATCCATCTGCACATAAGTGAATGGTCCTGCTTACCAGCTTACCACACCGCACAGACCACAGTGCAGTGCCATTTGTGCACTGTAGCCCAGTGTAATGTATTCTCTGAAGTGGATGCAGCATTGTACCCAGGCAACGTGGCCTTTGGGTTGATGTTCCAAGGGATCTGCAGCAGGGATGTGCATGAATATTCGTAACATTGGATATTTGTACGAATTCGGACATTCGTATACAAATTGAATGTTACAACATTCGTACATTGACATTCATATTTGTACGAATGTTTCGGAACATTTGCACAAATGCTTCAGACCATTCATGAACCTAGGGATGTGAGAAAGCGGTTGCGCCAGTCATATCTGCAACAGATCCAGTGTGCATTCAACATGGAATGAGAGTGGATTCAAAGTGGATTCAGGGCAGATTTGACACTTTCAGAGCATGTTTGCTATGGGATATATATCGGATACGTATTGTATACATCTCAGATATGTACAGTATGTGTTCGTATCGGATATTCATACAAATTCATGCAAATGCATTCATATCAAATAGAATCATACCATATTTGAAGGGGATCTATTCAAATGAATATGAATTTTCTTACTTTCTATTTGATATGAATCAAATGCAAAAGAGAATATTCATGCACGGCCCTAATCTGCAGGCCTAATGCAAGAAGACCCATGGATGATCATGGAGGGGAAATCCCTGCATTTGTCTCCACTGTAGCATAATGATCCATGAAAACCTCTCCTGAAAGTCCGGACTAGGATGTGTGGCTAAAGTATTCCACTGAGTGATCTAGACTGCAAGGCCTATTGTGCAGGAAGTATTTAGCACAGTTGTTTTAAAAATATATATTTTAAAATAAAAGGCAAACCAGAAAGTAGAAACTCATATATTGCTGGCATAATCAAATAGGAAATCTTTATTAGATGCATATATCCACACAATAGCAGAAATGGGGAAGTTAACCAGAAAGCACACTGTTCCATTCAGCGGAACATAATGCAAGGAGAATAATTTGCAGAGAGGGAAATGCAATAGAAACCTTTGGGGAAAATAGAAAAGAAAGTACCAGCAGACAACCTTTTTATGTGGGCATGTATATTAACAGAGTGAATCAGGTTGCTATATCTTTCCAGGGATAAGGATATGGGATGGCATTATTTGGTTCCACAAACAGAGGATATGGACTAGCTGCTCTGAGAAGCATCCATTTGGTTGTGATTTCTTGCTCAGCCTTTCCTTAGCTGCCAGTTCAGTAAAAGTATACAGAGCCCTAGGGCTGTGCCTTTCCTCTATAAAGGGCATATCAAGAAATCTGATTTTGATATAAGCTCTCTTCTTATCCTGAGCCATTGTACAACCTCATTTAAAGAATGGCTAGAGACAATGCAATGCATCTAGAAGAGAGCTAGGGTTGGCAGGAAGTATTGTTGTCACTTTTGGCATTATGGGTGTTTTTCCACTGGAAGAGAGCTAGTGTTGGCAGGAAGGAGTCTTGTCACTTTTGGCATTATGGGTGTTTTCCCACTATTAATGGGCACTTCTAATGACAGTGGAAAAACACGCTTAGACATATAAACAAGAATTCTGGGCAAAAGTGGGGTTGTGATGAGACTTCTCCACTTAGGATGAGATCCACCTGAAGAGAATCTCAGAGGGTGGCCTGCAGAGAAAGCAAGAGCTCTAGTAGCCTTCCTTTTCTGGATAATAATTTGCAAAGTCAGGGCCTCTAGTTTGAAATGTGGAGGAGTTATTGGTTTTTCTTTCAGTGTGAGAGACAAAACAAAATCAGTCTAGGAGAAGATATAATATAGGGAATACTCACTAGTAGGGAAGTGCAAGAATATTCAAAATATTGGTTGTTCGAATTTGGCCAAATTTAGACATTCAAATTCAAATAGAATGTCCAGACATTCGTTTTTAAATATTCAAACGAATACGAATATTTTGAATCATTTGTTTGAATCATTCTGACATTTGCATGTGTATGGATATGAATCTGTATGCATCTTATTTGTAACCATATGCATCTGTACGGATACATATGGGATGAAAATGGGATGCGTACAGATATGCAAGGATGCATATGGATACATACAAATGTTGCCCACGTTCGTATCATCAAATTTGTATTGAATATTTGTACGAATAGACAGAAATGTATTTGAATGTATGAATTTGGACATTCAGATATTCAATTCAAATGGAATCAAATGTTGAAAATTGCACTTGTGCACCCCCTACTATATATACACTAAACTGGTTTGAATTAGGGGTGTGCACAAGTGCCATTTTGGGATTCAATTCGATTCAAATCAAATATCCAAAAATTCAATTCGATTCAAATCTTTAAAATTCAAATTTAACCAGTTTCAATTCAAATTAAGCAAATTTGAATCTATACATTCAAATTTTTTATTTGAATTTGTACTTACTAAAGTTGACAACATTTGTATGTGCCCGTACGCATCATTACACATCCCATATGCATCCATAGACATCCTGTAGTTATTCCATATGCAACCCATTTTCGTTCTGTACAGATCAGTACCAATGCATATGGATGCATGAAAAATGCGTATGTGCAAGTACGCGTCATGTATGACCATTTACACATGTGAATGTCCATATAATTTGAACGGAATGTTTGAATTTTAAAATTTGAATTTATGGACATTCAATTCACACTCAAATGTTGAAATACCTTCAAATATTCATGCACACCCCTAGTTTGAATAAGTCCAGATTCTAAAGACATCAATTCTTCAATGGTTGTTGTCACACCTTGCTGAAATAGTCCATTTTATAAAGAAACATAACCCAAAATGCACTAAGTCTGATCACACCCAATACTTGACAATCCTTCCACAGTTTGTCCTCAGTTTGGGTCACTATGCCCACCCCTTTATTAGGCTGCTGGGTCAATGGCTAGAGAGTTAGCCTTCTCTGTAGTGCCCCCCCCCAAACTCTGTAATGATCTTCCCTCAGAAATATGCCATACTACTTCATTATTCATCTTTCAGCATTTAGTAAAAACATTCCTGTTCACTGAGGCCTTTGCTAATTATTATTTCTTATGTTCCCCTCACTTGGGTCATTTGTAGATTTTTTAAAAATGTATTTTATCTATTTACTTTATCTGTTCACTGCCCTGAAACTTTGGTGCAGGGTGGTATAAAAACAAAATAAAATAAATAATAGGAAAATTTTAATTAAAAGAATTGGCGACCAGCCTAATTTATCACTAACTGTGGTCTTCCAGATGTTGTTGAACTTATAACTCCCGTCAGTCAGCTTGTCATTTTTTAAAAATATCAAAAACAAAAATCTATTCAGAAGTTGCAAACCCCTGATATTAGCTTGTATTTAATCTTCTTCAGTAAATGTATAAAAATGGCTTGTTGTTGCATTCAACAGCAATTTAAAGTTGTGGTTATAGGGGAATAATTACAGATGGCTTTATGCAACAGAAGGATAATTTGATCTAAAAATCTGATCTAATGCTCTTGCATAGGGACATACTCCACTGAGAGAGAAAGAGGGAATATATTAAAATAAAAGAGACAAATGGCATGAGCGTGAGATGAAAAAGAGCTATTATTATTCTTTCTTTATCAAGAGAGGGATTGAGTTGAGCTCCTGCACAGTTCTAAAATGAGGCAGGGCATCCATTTTGAATGGAATGGAATGTGTTGAATCAGAGTTAATATAAACATGTCAGCTAAGCTGCTCCAACCAGGTTGCTCAAGGTTGTCCCAAATCTACAAATAGCTGTTGAACAGCAATGGTAACAGGATTGACCTGCTGATACTGATATGTGATTTTATATTCCTCTGTGGAAAAACAAACCTTTCACAGGGAGACCTGAGTCTGCCACCATTTCTCACGAACAACCAAAAAACAAAAAGGAAAACAGGGGAAGGGAAGGGAAAAATAAAATCAGAAGACGGCATAAGCTATAAGAAATGGAAAGGAGGCGACTTCAAGAGTGGCCCAGACTACTCTTAAATTGGGATAAACTCACAAAGATTAGCTCCTACTACTGGCCGATCCTTTCTTATAGTAGCTACATTCTCTAGCAAACAATATTCTGTTAGTTCTGAAAATAAAGAGTTCTGTATTTTGAAGAACTCTTTTTTTGGTAGTCCACTACTATACATTGTGTAACCCAAGTCCAATTTAAAGGTGAATGACCATAGAAATCTGGAGGTTGCTCAGAAACACATTGCAGTTGGAAAGATGAATATATGTCCCTTGAATCCAGTCCTCCTTGCTATGGTGAACTGCATTTTCCTTTAAATTATTTACTGTTGTCATTTTTTTCTTTATGCTCATTCTTCAGTAGGAGTAGTGTACAATTTTTTAAAATCAGAAATCTAGTATCACTGAAACAACAAAACTCCTTGCATCAGGGAGGATAACATTATCAGATCCCCAAATGCCTGATTTATTTATTTAAGAATTTATATACCGGATGAGAGTGCATGTGCATGAGGCCAGCTAACAGCTAGATCACTCTGCTCCATCCCCCCTACCACTTCTAACACTCTAAAAAGGCAATTCTCACACAGAACTCCTAAAAAGCCCTACCAGAGGGTTGGGGGACATTTTCCCCAACCTCCAGAACAAAATAGGGGGGGCTCCTCAAGAGGTGCGAAGCAGTGACAACAAAAATCTTAGGCTGTGAAGCAGAGAGGCAAGATGGTGCTGCTCCCTGGAAGCCCTGAACAAAATCAAACAGTAGAAGCCCAGCCCTGCTGCCAGTACTCCGAGGTTCCTGAAAACCAGGGTAAGGCTGTAATAGACCCACAAGAGTTTATTGCTCAAGTTAAAAAAAAACCCAATGAAGACAAAATGGAGAAATGCATGCCCAATTTAACCAGAAAATGGGCAATATTAATTTGTCATTCTCAGAAATCAAAGAAACAGTATCTGCTGCATTTTATAGGGCTGCTGAGGTCCAATCTGAGGTAGAGGCATTGGTTGGAAAAGTGATAAAATTACAGGATCGGGTCCTTGACCTGCAATGTCACTTGCGTAGGAACAATCTGCTTTTGCAGACTCCATGAAGAAGTTGAAGGCCGTAGCATTATCAAGTTTCTGATCACCTGGCAGAACGGTATCTATCCCAAACTTAACATTTCAAAATCTGACATTGCAAGGGCCCACCACAGCCTCCATCCTAAGCCTTTATCTGATAAACCTCCTCGTGATATAGTGGTTATTTTTGAAACATTTAATATAAAAAATGAAGTCTTGCAACTGTCCTCATCTACTAATAATCCTCTTGCATTTGATGGACAGCCAATCTCAATTTTCCAGGATGTGACCCCTGAGGTGTTGGAAAGGAGACGGGCATTCCACCCCATAACCCAGATCTTGCGCAAGGAGAATACCCACTATTGCTGAGGATTCCCCTGCTTTCTAGCAATTTACGGTAAAAATGGTAAGCAACAGAAGGTGAAAACTCCAGAAGAGGCCAAGCAGATTTGGCATCTCATGAATTCTAGAGCATCCTCCTCATCAGAAGCAGAATCCATCTCTCCATCCTCTGAAACACAATCACTTCTTCATCTTCCAATTACCACTGGCAAGTTAAAGCTCCTTTAAGTCAACACTCCAAGTCCTCTACTCTGCTCCAAGATGGACAAAGAACACACCTTTTTTGCCGCAACACAGAGAAAACAACCCCCTGAAGAATCTGCTTTAATCCTAGTTATTGGTTAAGTTTTATAATTGATTCATTTTGCTCTGTTTGGGTCGCAAAAATAATAGTAGTAATAATAATCTTCCTAGAGCCATATTAAAATGTTTGGACTTCGGTCCTTTAACTTCACCCTACCTTGGTGGTGGTGGGGAGGAGTTTTGTATGTTCTAGTTTGATATTGTTCACCTTTTGTTTATCATTAGAGGCTGTGCACCTGTGCTCTCCCATAGCTTCCCAATGATGGAGTGGCCTTTAGATCCATTTTGGGAGACTCTCTCCCTTTCAGTTGGGAGGCACTCATATGTGTTGGATTTATGTTTGGAAATGTTGTTGTTTATTACTGATTAGTCTTCATTTGTCTGATATCTCTTTACTTCTGGTAGTAGTTATTCTAAATGTTAATGGGTTAAATAATCCTATAAAGCATAGGAAGGAAAATCCTTCTTAATACATCTATTGGCATGAGTATTTTTTTTTTCAGGAAACACATCATATTAAGGGACACAAGAAGCTGCTTAATCACCCTTCACTAGCCAGAATCCATATGTCTCTAGCCCCCCATCCTTCGCCTCTTTCCCTTCCTTCCTCCTTAATGAAGGCCTCTAGACAAATTCCTGCCAGTGTTTGGGAAATTCTTAAAGATAAAGGATTAGTGACAATTCAGGATTTCATTTTATATGATTTTACTTCACATACTTCTCAAGACATTTGTACCTTGATTGATGGTGGCAAATCTAAAAATTGCCTCATTTCCCTGTCTATTCGTAATTTTTTTCTCCAATTGCAAAGACTGGAGATTGGTTCCTGAGATCTAACTCCTTATGAATATTTAATTCTGGAAGATAAATTTAGAGGAAAAGGTATAGCCTCTACAATTTATAATATTCTGTTGGATTGTAATAGTGAAGAGCTCTTGGGAATAAAAGGGTTATGGGAGATTGATAGAGAAGTCTGGTTTAAAATTCCAAGCAAGATGTACTGTATATTCTGGCGTATAAGACTACTTTTTAACCCAGGAAAATCTTCTCAAAAGTCGGGGGTCATCTTATAAGCCAGGTGTCATCTTCTTATACGGCAAGTATATCCCAAACTCTATATTTTAACTGGAAAGTTGGGGGTTGTCTTATATGCCCAGTCATCTTATACGCCGGAATATACAGTATGCCTCTTTTAAATCGCAAGCCAAAAGTGAACCTTCTGCCAAGATTTTGTTTCAATGGTATTATACTCCCATTGTTCTCAATAGATTCAATAATAATTTTTCACCCATGTGCTGGAATAAATGTGGATCTAGAGGCTCTTATCTGCACATATGGTGGCAATGCCTGAAAATTGAGGCTTGTGGGGGCATGGTACATTCCATGCTTAGTGAAATCATGTCTCAGAACATAGTTCTTTCCCAGGCTATGGTCTTTTTGTTATACTTTAAAGAAGATTCAGCCCCTCCATGCAATAGAACATTGATCAAGTCTATGATTACTACAGCCAAAGCTGAGGTTGCATTTCACTGGAAAAATTCTGATTTATTAGCAATGGAGACATGGATTACTCACACTTGGTCTCTCTTCATCAACTAACTTATTACTGCTCAACAGTTCAAAATGCAAGCCATGGAGCAACAAGCCCTTTTTGTAGAAAAATGGGGACCCTTCATTGCCCAAGCCCAAAGAAATCTGGTTCTGTGACCCTCACCTTACTTCCCTCTGTCAGTCATTAAATATAAATTGTTGACTTTGCTTCCTAATTTGAAGATTCACTGTTAATATATTCATGGAATAGCACTGTTACATATAACAAAATTTTGTCTTTTGATTATTTTCAGGCATTTGTAGATGTTGTTTGCTGTGTTGTTCTGTAAAAGTTTGTCAGTGGCTGCATCCCCAAAAGACTTATTTACTTCTCCACTGTCACTCTACTGTCACTCTATTGAAGTGGACTTTAAAAGTGCCATGCAAATCAGGAATAAGCGTCCGCATGAGGCTCAGGAAAATGCGTGTTTTTAACGCACCTTCCGTCCCCATAGGATCCCTGTTTTCTTTGTGCGCATCTTTTTCTCCCCGCCCCTGCTCTTGTTCATAGGGTGCCAGCGAGAATGGGGAGGGACTGCGCTCGGTGTGGCCACAACCAGGAAGACAATCCTTGACAAGTGCAAAGGAGAAACAGCGATCGGCTCTCTGTTCATCTCCCAGATCTCCTCCCCCCCCCCCCCGAAATGGTTTCTCGTGCTGGAAAACATTCACTCTCACCACTTTCCCTGTTATTGCTTTCAAAAATCCACCCTGCCCAGCGCACGAGCGCTGACAATCCCTGACAAGTGCAAAGGAGAAACAGCGATCGGCTCTCTGTTCATCTCCCAGATCTCCCCCCCCCCCCGAAATGGCTTCTCGTGCTGGAAAACATTCACTGACAATCCCTGACAAGTGCAAAGGAGAAACAGCGATCGGCTCTCTGTTCGTCTCCCAGATCTCCCCCCCCCCGAAATGGCTTCTCGTGCTGGAAAACATTCACTCTCACCACTTTCCCTGTTATTGCTTTCAAAAATCCACCCTGTCCAGCGCACGATCGCTCATTCACTCATCACTTTCCCTGTTATCGCTTTAAAATCCACCCCTAGCAATAATCCACCCATTTCACACCTCACAGCGATTGCAACAATGTTGCAATTCTGCGTGATTCTGGCTCTTTAGTTCTGAGCTTTAGAAAGTGAAGCTGCTTGTGTTTCTGCTGTGTGTGCAGGTGGCAATCCCCGCCCCTTTTGCCACGGAGCGTCCTCAAGGTAAATGTAGCGAGGAAAACCCGCAACTTACAGAAAGAGCGCTGGAAGAGTTGTTTAAAGTGCATGTATTTTGTCGCGCGATTTCCACGTTTTTGTAGCGCTGGAACCTCGTTAAAAACCCTGGCTTGGGGGCGCTCAGAGGCAAAAGGAGAGTCTTGGCAGACTTTTTATTCCTTGGGGACAGGCCCAGTGTTTGTTTTGTAGTTGTATGGAAGATGTATAATTTTTCTTTTTTTTTAAAGAATTTATATCCCGCCCTTCACCAAACTATGAATTAAAGAAGAGGTCATCTGTAATAGTCAGCAATGGCATGACCAGACATGCTTAAGGACGTGCAAATTTGAGGCTCTAAGGACAGAAATAAATCCTCTAAAAAACACCTTCAAGGGGCCACGTACACTTTACTCATACAAGGTAAAATGGCACTGAGATTGATTTCTTTCTTTCAGTTGCACTGGGTGGGGAGCTTTTTAAGCTCAGAAAAGGGAAATGCAGCCAATCACAGCATAGGAACAAAGCCAGGCAGGAGAGTGGCCAATCAGCACAAGCTGTTGCTGTCAGGAAGGCACTGCCAGACGTTGAGGTGAAGGTAGAACAACATGTGGACGCATGAGGTAAGTTTTTTTTTAAATGTCTGAATGTCTGTGTGCATCTGTTTTTGTGCATCTACAGAAGAAATGAGATAAGGGATGACTGAAAAAACACTAGGCCTTTTTGCAGTACAGCCAAATGACTATAGTGCAGTAAGGCTAGGATTCCCTAGGCAGGGAAGGGACACATTCCCACACCTGCTGCCATTGGGCTGTGTTGGCCCACTAGCTGGCAGGTTGGTCCTGGCCCATCCTAGGGTCCTGTGATCTGTAGCCAACCCAACTGGGTTGGCTTCAGCCTGTAGGGACCCCTGGGCACCCCACCCTTACTGAGGGGCCTGCGCCACTGCCCAGACACCCATGGTCAGGGCTTGCAGAGTCTGATCTGCAATGTTCTGCACCTGCACGTGCCATGGCCTGCAACTGGTCAGCAGGTGTGAAGGTGAAAAATGCCTGGGATCAAACCTGGTGTTCTGCACAGGCGTGCACTGCTGACCGTCGCATGCAGGTGCAGAATGCTGCATATTGGACTCTGCAAGCCCTGCCTCTGGGGCTTGCCAGTCTGGTCCCTGGCGGCAACTAAGTAAGTCTTGTGCATACGTCTGGGGGCTGGTGCAGGCCCCTGGGCGGGTGGGTGGTGCCCAGGGAGCCTCCACAGGGCTCAGCCACCTCATAAGAACATAAGAGAAGCCTTGCTGGATCAGGCCACAGCCCATCTAGTCCAGCATCCTGTCACACACAGTGGCCCACCAAATGCTCATGGGCATCTCAAGCAGAGACAAGGACAAACCTCCTCCTGCTCTCAAGTCCCAGCAGATGGCCTTAGAAGCATCCCAATTCCTCCCCCCTTCAACCTGAAGGATGCACCTAGGCATTCGTTCTAGTAGCCATTGATACATCTGTCATCCATAAATTTGTCTAACCCTAACTTAAAGCCATCCAGACTGGTAGCTGTCACCACCTCTTCCGGCAGCACATTCCATAAGCCGATGACCCTCTGGGTGAAGAAATACTTCCCCCTGTCAGACCTTATTCTCCTACCCATCAGCTTCATAGAGTGCCCCCTGGTTCTAGTGTTGTGTGACAGAGAAAAGAAATTTTCTCTATCTACCCTTTCTATACCGTGCATAATTTTATATACTTCAATCATGTCCCCTCTCAAATGCCGTCTCTCCAGACTGAAGAGGCCTAGATGTTGCAGCCTGGTTCCGTAAGGGAGGTGTTCCATACCCTCAATCATTCTGGTTGCCCTTCTCTGCACCTTCTCTAGTTCCACAATATCCTTTTTGAGGTGTGGTGACCAGAATTGTACACAATACTCCAAATGTGGCCTCACCATAGATTTATAAAGGGGCAAAATGACACTTGCTGTCTTATTTTATATTCCCTTCCTAATTATTCCCAGCATTGAATTTGCTTATTTCGCTGCTGCCATGCACTGGGTTGACACCTTCATTGAACCAAAACCCTGAGATCCCTTTCCTGGTGTGTTGCAGAAAGCTCAGTCCCCATCAGTTTATAGACGTAATTTGGATTCTTGGCCCCAATGTGCATTACTTTGCACTTGTTAAGATTAAAGCACATTTGCCACTTGGTTGCCCACTCACCCAATGCTAAGAGATCCCTCTGGAGCTCTTGGCAATCTCTTTCAAATTTTACTACCCTAAATAATTTAGTATCATCAGCAAACTTTGCTATTTTACTATGTACCCCTTCTTCTAGATCATTGATGAATAAATTAAAAAGCATTGGTCCCAGTACTGAGCCTTGAGGGACCCCACTTTTTACTTCTTTACACCCTGAGAATTAGCCGTTTATTACTACCCTCTGCTTTCTGCCCTTAAGCCAGTCACAAATCCAGGACAGAACCTCCATTGAGGCATCTGCACCCTGTGGAGGCCAAAGACACTGCCAGCCCGATCTTGCCCCACCCTCAAAACTGGAGGACTGAGACCGAACTGCAGCAGCCAGCAGTGAATCCTAGGTACCCACTGAAACCCAGGAGTTCATGCCAACCCCCCCCCCAAAAAAAAAACCCACACAATCTGCCAGTCTGTGCGCAGGCGCATGCTCTGGTGTCAGGTCAGTGTGAGGTGTCAGGTCAATGTGGGGTCATTTGCAGAAGCACTGCCTGCACACAGAGTGGCAGATTGCTCTGCCAGGCCATGTGAGGAGGAGGTAAGCTCCAGCTGACCTGATCAGGTCTGCTAAAACCTGCAGGATCTGAGGATGGGCTGTCCCAGTCTCCCCCTCCCCCAAAAGGGCCTGTTGGCCAGAGGGCCCGATAGGGCCCAATGGCCACAGCGCGAGGTGTGGCCCACAGCTGTCTGGCAGGGAGAGTGCGATTTCATGCTCTACATTCTGGCTGCCCTGGGACATGTCTGGACAGTTCCACATGGAACTGCCCTCCTGGCAGAGGAAATACTCTGCCAGGGCTGGCCAAATCATGCTACAGAGGCCCTAGTGCAAATAGGCCTCTTGTCTAATCTTAAATCTATGAAGCAACATTGGAAGCTAATCTGTTTGAAAGCCTGAGCTTTCTCTACTACTAGACTCAACTAGATTCATCCATCATTCAGTAAAACCAGAGATTCTTATAATTATAACAAAGATGACCAGTCACTACTTATGGGGTGGAATATATTTTAGAACTTAGCTGTTTGGCAAACAGTTTGATCAACAGTAATCAAGAGAGGACTATACTTGGCCTGTGATTGGATAGCCTTTTTAAAGTGGCAAGCCTACAGACTCATGACATGTGGGTCACCTGACTGTATATACTTGCCATTTGAATTGTGTCATTGAGATGCAGAAAGGTACAGGAGGTGAGAGTGTAGGATTTCACATCCTCTGGCCACATTCCCACTTGACTATTTTAATCTGGATTGGACTATTTTAATCTGGATTCAGGACTGAGTGCTCATTCTGGCTGAGGATAACATGGGCTGAATTTGAATACTGCAGTTCCCATTCAAATCACCCAAATCCCCAGCACGGAGAAACAAGATCTTTTCATCTCCGCCTCTTGTTCAAACCCTGTTAGCCTGCTCTTTTCATAATCAGCTGAGCAAAAGAACCGACACAGGGCAAAGCAATCACTGTTCCTTTCAAGTAATGCGCTTCCTTCCTTTGTGCTGAAGCAGCTGAGTGAAAGAACAGACAGTGCAAAGTGATGTCTCCCTTTCAAATCAGCAAGGGGTGGGAGGAGAATGGAGGCTCATGGTTTTTAACAGGACTAAAAAAGTATCCCTCTGCAATTGTTAGCTGCTACAAATGTATCTCTCATAATTGCAGTGGCATTCACAGAAAGGGAAAATCTGCATTCAAAGAACCAAGTCTTTATTTATTTTTTAATGTCCTGAACTCTAGCATTGCAGGGATGGGAAGGGGAGGGGCAGATCTTCCCAGATGTGAAATCCTACCCATCAGCGGCAGGCATTGGCCAGAAGGATATGGGGGGACAGCCCCAAAGGCTGATCTTCCTGAATAGTCCAGTAGCATTCCCATAGGGGGGGAAAAAAGCAGGCTGGGCACCAAAATGGGACCGAAAACAGTTTTTCCAGGGACTTTTTTCCTGCGGATTTTAGCAATATAGTCCTCAAAGTCTGAGAATAAAATTTAAATAGGATTGGATGATCCCTAAAACAGACTGGATTCACATTTAATCTTATATGGGAACACACCCTCTGATATCTCAGGCAGTGTGTCCTGCCCTCTGTGCCAGTTTGGACATCTGTCTGCTGGTGCCCTTCACCAGCACAACACTGCAGCCGTTGCCCATATTTGTGACTGTAAATCATGCTGCATAGCCATAAAATGCTGCATGGCATGCTCCAGTGATGCAACTACAATGGACTTGTGTGACAGGCCCCAAGAGCAGCCTGTCACTTTAGCGGCAGGTCATTTCTGGATTCACTGGCCCACTGATCAGGGCCTACACAAAGAAAATGTATTTCCCTTGAGGGATCTATCATGGGTGAGTGGAAATAAGAATTTAATACCTGAGAAAACTGTTGCTAGTGTGGAAAAGGTGAGTGGTTCCCTATTGTGGTTCAATCCAGAGCTTTTTGTAAGTTCCTATTTAAATGAATTCTAAATGGAGTTTACTGAACCTGATCTAAATAACAGTGTATTCAGAAGTATTGTCATTAGGGTCACAGCCTCTAAAAATCAGGAACCTGTCACTTGCTTTTTAAAAAAGAATCCTAAGATATATCTCTAAATGTGTGCTGAACCTGACATACTGGTGCATACAACCATGCATAATAATATCACCAAAAAATGACATTCAAAGGTGATAATTAAATTGGTCCAGTTGCAGAGGAGGATTATTAAGAAAATATCACTAAAAATAGCCATGAAAAATAGAGATGTACTACTAGAGTAAGGAAACTAATTTACTGAGAAAAAAAAATCACACAAAATTATATACACCTCAGTGCAATTCACAGTCTTCTAGTTATCTTCTCTTGCTGATCCAGCAAAGTGGGGAATGAAGTGCTTCCTACACATCATCTAGATGAATGCATGTATAAAAAATTGCTAGCTTAACATTAATACTTTATAACTTATACCCATACCCTCTTTGATTGCAGGAAGGAAAGCACACATTCATGTTACATTGGATACAAAATTATCCAAAATATTTCCTCAAAACTGAGGCTCTTTTCTGAACTAATGATATGTCAAAAACAAAAATCCCATCACCAAAGAAGATTCAAGAAAAATAAAAACTCACTTGAGTAACGAGGGATATGGATACGTGTGGCAATCCAAATATAATCCCAGGACAAATGTGTGGGGATATTTTGTGTCTGAAAGCACCTATAATGTTGCAACTAAGACTATACCAACCTTTGTAATCTGTTATTAGTAAAAATTCAGTAATATTTTGAAGTTACTTTTTGCCTTTTCCTGAGTCTGGGCCTAAGATGTTGAATCTGACATGGGGGCCAATGAGAACCGGACACAAGAAAGACTGGGAGCAATTTCACTCTTCCCTTCCTATCCTCTGTCATGGAAATTATACTCAGATCATTATAATCTATAATCAATGCTTATAGTGAATCATTAGCTTTACTTAGGTTAACCTTTACCCTATATAGTTGGGTACATAATAGGATGTGATTTATAAGTTTGTAATAATGCTTGTCCAGAGTAGAAGTACATAACAGGAAACAGACATTTGCGGTTAAGTTGTCTGAAGGAAAAGGGGAACTTTTCCTTCTCCTTTCCCAGTTTCTTTATGCCTCTTGAGTTATTTTAAATGTATACCAAATTAACGTTTCTGCGTCATTATTAATCTTTTACCTATATCTGATGTACTGTTACTATCCGGAAGGGGCATTATTTTTTGGCTATATAAGTGGGACATATCTCTTATATGTTAAGGAGTACCCAGGACTCCTTCCGTGACTAGTCATGTAAAGCGCTTTAATAAATCCTAAATCTTGATGAAGGAAATACTGTGTCAGATCTTGCTTTAACACCTCTAAATAGGAAAGGAACACAATCACCCTATAGGATCACCCAATAGTCTTTAGTGCTTTTTAGGGACAATATGAGAGGTGACCCCATCATAGCAGCACTGTAATAGAGCTATTTTTGTCCTGTCTGGATGCACCCTTTGTCTATCACAACAGGAAGACTTCATGAGGATAAGACAAGAAAATGTCTACAAGATGACTGAAAAGAATGAGTTTTAAAATGCAATTAGAAGATGCAAACCACAAATAGGTTTTCCAGGTCCAAACAGGGTATAAAACCCAGGATTGTTTCAAACACTATATTGGGATTTTCACGTGCATCAAAGGCAATCCCAGATATTTCTGATATTTCAGGGGAAGGCATCCCCAACCTAGGAAAATAGTGATATTGCTTACCTTGTTTGGTGCTTGGTTGTGGGGTTTTCTTTCAGAAAAATGCTCACTGCCCAAGCATGGGAGTGAAACCAGTCCAAAACTACCCACTGCACAAACACAGAGATGGGTCCCTGTATACTTCCAGGTATTTTTGAGTCCAGGAGGATGTGCCAGACAAAGTAAGGGCTGAGGTTTGTCCTGCGCTTTCACTCTGCTGTCTCGGCAGGGATAGTGAGAGGCAACTGCAGGATCTATATAAGACCTCACTATTTGCCTATTTGATAACTCTGAACATCCTGGAATACTAAGACAGCCATTGTATCTTTGTGGATAAAAATAGTGTTTTTAGTAGTGTTTGACCAAGGTGCAATTTCTCCTTCAAAACTGAAGATGACAAATAGACATAACTCTTAGAAGACACTTTGGAGATGCAGTGTTTTGACTCTCATATAATTCCAACGATCTGCTTACCTTATGCATTTGTGGCATGCACAGAATTTGGCTCTCTGCACCTGCCTTCAGCTCATCCAGACCGTTTAAGCAGTCAAAGAGAGGAATGCTCACAGCAGGCACTCAGCAGGTTAATGGTAAGGCACTGCTCAACCTCCCAGCTAATAAGATTTAAATACAGGCTAATGACTGCATGTTTTCAGTTTAATCAACACGCAAATCGCCCTTTTATTATTATGGTTTATTTTTTTCCAATTTAATTTCTAATTGAATTATGCTTCAGCCCGTTAATTGTTGATACAAGCCATATCTCATATTTCTAGCTTAGTTTGTACTTCCCCAAGCCCTCCCCAAACCCCAACCTTGCTCTATTAATCTTATGACTGAGGAGAAATTGGGAGCGCAGTGAGCCCTTCTAAAATGTGGGTCTAATCACAAGAGAAATGAGTCTGATTAACTGAATAGGAAAGGAGACTTTTTTAAAAATGCCAGGCATTCAATTCACAGCACAAAAAGCCACCATGTTATGGTAAATACACTTTAATATGCAGCATGTTGAATAGCATAATTCTGTTTATGGTAATATTGGCAGACTCATTTCTCAGAGTGTTTATTCTTACGGTGCCAAAATGATGCTATCAATATGTAACATGTGGGCAACAACAAACTTAGGGAAGCACAGTATTTGAAGAAGTGCCTAAAATTTCTTTAACCAAAACATCAGTCACAAGTCAAGGAACTGAGCATGTGCTACATTGTAATTTGCTGGTTAATTGCACCTGGGCTGTGGTCACACCTTGCTGAAGTAGTCTGTCTTATTAAGAAACAGGACTTAAAATGCACTAACTTTGACTGTACGCAATACATGATCATCCTTCCTCAGATCCTCCTTGTTGGGGTTCCTTTGCTCCCACCTTTCTGTTCCTGTTCTGAGACTCCTTTATGAGACATTTTTAGATCTCTGCCCCTCTTCACCATCACAACACCCCCATACACTGTGATAGGATTCTGTGACCTGACACATTGGGTGAAAGGGAAAGCAAATCTATGCAGCATCCATCCACTATAGTACACTTCACTCCCCTTTAGTCCTCTTCCTTGATCACACTCACAAAAATGAAAATGGATTAATACTCTATAACAGCTTGAAACCTATAAAAATCAGGACTCAAGAAAGTACGATTGAAGTGAGGAAAGTCCACAAATAAAATGGATTGAACTAAAAAGATGTGAGCAGTGGGATTTGAAGATGGACTGAAGATGATTAAAGTGAAGATGTGACCAAAGCCCTGATTTCTTTACACACCTGGAAAAAAAAATCTATGAAGAGTTTGTATGGGTCTGACCCCTGTTGTCCAATTCCCCAAACCCACAATATGCAATTGGTTCATGCCTTCTACACCTTTAGCTACCCCAACACAATGCATCAAAACTCTGTAGGCGGCAGTTCCGAAATCTAATGGTTATATCAAATGCCTGCTATCCTTGAAGTGCAGACACTGTCTGCCTCCCTGCTGATAGCAAGCTCTGTGGTTGCTTACTAATGAATCGTACTCTTCTAAGGTGCTTTTCTACTTATCTGAACCCAGCCAATTCTCAGACTAGCACAGCTGCAGCTGAAACTGTTCTCTTTAGTCAAGCAAGCTGGCTTTCCCACATCCCTCTACAGCATCCATCAGCCAAATGCTTAAGGGAGTTGAGAGTGGAAATAAAAGAAACCAGGTAGGGTGGGGTGAGAAGATAATGAACTGGATAACCTGGGAGGGAATAATAGATGCAGTCATTTTTGTTGAGTAGCACTCCAACCTGTATGCAAAATCTATTTCAAAGCATTGGTTTGATTGTTCTCTTTGGAAGGAAATTCACTAAGAACACAAGCACAGAGTTGTTGAGAGTGGGGGTGCTGTGTTGATCTTCTGATTAGGATCATGTGATGGTGGTTGCAATGACTTAAAATCTCATTTTCACACACCTGATTCAGGCTATTGAAGCACCATGGAATAACACTATCATTAATCTCTATACCGGTGATGGCCAACGTATGACACGCATGTCACAGGTGACACGCCAAGCCCTTTTGGGTGACACACATGGTCACACTGGCACCTGGACGTGTAGTGCTTGCTTGTTCTTGAAGTGTACGAAATACCAACTTTCAATTGAAGATTTAGCAACAAAAGTCACTTATGTAAAGAATTATTTGTTTTTGCTTTTAATAAAATACATATATCAAAAATACAACTTTTTTACTAGAGCTACAAGTATCACAAAATCATGGATACTTCTGGATGTGACACAGCACCCAAGTTAGCTAGGTTTCTTGTGAATTTTGACACACTGAGCTCAAAAGGTTTGCCATCACTGCTCTATACCCTACCCTACCTGTGCTGTCTCTGTGGGTGCCTCCAGACACAGAGGGAAGCTTTGCAACTTCTGTGGACCCAGCAGTCACATGATTGGTCACCAGACTGTCACTCAGCAGGGGCAGCGGCAGAGCAGCCCAGACATGCAAATTTGAGGGTGCCTTCAGACACATCTGAAACGTCAGAGCAGATGCACAAAATTTTTGTCATGTGACCACTGTCTCTGATTTCAGCCTAAAAGCTGCTGTTAAATTAGGTTTTAACTTCACACTTAAAACAGGAGGGAAGAAAATGTGGAGTATTGAGCATCCCTGCCCTCTCTGTGCAGTTCTCCCTTTTACTGTTGGGATGATGGGAAGCAGTTACTCAGGGAATTTGGAGCTTTAAGCATGTCTGGAGGCTTTCTCAGTCTTGATCCATAGCATGATGCAGGAGGTAAAGGAGTCAACCTCACACACACAAGTTGCAGTAAGTCTTACATTAACAAGTAGTCACAAAAGTGTTAACCGGTCATATCAGCTTTGGTTGGAGGCAAAGTCAGATAGGAAATTGGATACAGCTGTGTTCTTTCATCTCTGTCAGCTCCCTTACTCCAATTTTCCTGAGACTCAGAAGAACCTAAGATCATAAGAGGAATACTGCTAGACCAGGCTACAACCCGTCTAGTCCAGCATCTTGTTGCACACAGTGGCTTACCAATTGCCTATGGGCATCTCAAGCAGAGACAAGGACAAACCTTCTCCTGCTCTTGAATCCCAGCAACTGGCCTTAGAATCATCCTGCTTGCTCACACACACACCCCGCCTGAAAGATGTACTTAGGCATCCATTCTAGTAGCCATTGATGCATCTGTCATCCATAAACTTGTCTAACCTTTCCCACCACCTCCTCCACCAGCAAATTCCATAAACCGATGACCCTCTGGGTGAAGAAATACTTCCCCTTGTCTGATCCAACTCTCCTACCCATCAGCTTCATAGAGTACCCCCTGGTTCTAGTGTTGTGTGACAGAGAAAAGAAATTTTCTCTGTCTATCTTTTCTATATCATGCGTAATTTTATATACTTCAATCAGGTCCCCTGTTAAACATCGTCTCTCCAGACTGAAGAGGCCTGGATGTTGCCGTCTGATTTTGTAAGGGAGTTGTTCCAGCCACCCCTTAATCTTTCTGGTTGCCCTTTTCTGAACCTTTTCCAGTTCTGTGGCAAATTCATTTCAATTTTATTTAATATTGAATATTCCTTGCACACTGAAGCAAGGAAGCCCAATTATACCTATAAGCAGCAGTGCAAAAAAGCAAACTCAATGCTAGGGGTAATTAAGAAGGGAATAGAAAATAAATAGGAAAATGTCATTATACCTCTTTATAAATCTATGGTGAGGCCAAATCTGGATTATTTTGCACAATTATGGATACCTCAGAAATGGTATAGTAGGAATGGAAAAAAGTTCAGAAAGGGGCAGCCATGATTGAGGAAATGGAACACCTTTTGAAAC
Organism: Aspidoscelis tigris stejnegeri; assembly: GCA_023333525.1. Taxonomy (NCBI): domain Eukaryota; kingdom Metazoa; phylum Chordata; class Lepidosauria; order Squamata; family Teiidae; genus Aspidoscelis; species Aspidoscelis tigris. Next base: position 245,591,774 of record JALMGA010000001.1, on the reverse strand, counting down.
CAGGCTGTTGCAATATCTGAGCCTATTAGCCTTGAAAGACAGTGTTTAACATTTTCTCCATTACACAACACAAATCCAGGGGCACTCGATGAAGTGGATGAGCAGGAGAGTTAGGACCAATACGAGATGTGTTTTTATTTTACCCAGATAGCAACTAGATTGGATAACTTTAAGAAAAGATTAGACAAATTCATGGAGGACATGTGTATCAGTGGCTACTAGAAGGGATGCCTAGGCTTTTCCTTTAGGTTGGAGAGACAGGCAGGATGCCTCTAAAGGCCATTTGCAGGAAGTGAGAGTAGGTGAAGGTTTTACCTTTGTCTTCTGCTTCAGAATGCCCAGAAGCAATTGGTTGGCCACTGTGTGAGACAGGATATGGGACTTGATGGACTGTGACCTGATTCAGCAGGGCTTCTCTTATGTTCTTACACAAAACACTTGGTAAGAGTGAACAAACATGAATCTTTTCCTTATCATCCCCCTGAGTACAGAAGATAAACCGCTTGCTATACAACAAAGTGAAAACAACATACAAAAACAGAATGGCTCAATGTGAGGGTGGGGAAATTTTCTTTTTTGTAGTTCTTCCTTCTTAATATGGCATTGAATGGGAAAGATCTACCAGCAGAGGAAACTTTCTAATGGAAAGCAGAAGCAGGCCACATTTTGAAAGGGGACTATTCTCTGTTCAAAGTGGTCACCCAGTGATAACATCACTGGGTGCTAGTTAGTTATGCTGAGAAGCTTTAGAAAGAGAAGCTGAATGCAAATAAAGCCTGATTACACCACTTAATGCCCCCTAAATTTGTAAAGCAGGTTCATGTCTAGTGCAGGTCAAAAGGCATTCTGTTCAGTGAGCTCGCGTGAAGAGGGCAGGTCCTGCCAGGCCTTATGCCTCTTCTGTCGGCTTCAATCCAACTATTATTATGAACATTATTTTAAAAATCTATTAGCTCCACTAGTCCCATTAAATGGCCATTAGATTGTGCATTAGCATTTGCTGTTGATGGTTTCATCATGAGGCTAGAGCATGAGGGTCATGTCCCATGCATATGGAGCAGGGTCGGATGTCTGGGTAAGTTCCGGAGACACAGGGCAAAAAGGCAGCAGGAGCAACAAACAGCAGGGAGAACAGAATAACCATTCATGCTTTCTTCTTCTCCTTACTAAGTATCTCAGAAAGCTGCTTGGTTGAGAGCCCTGGCCTAGAAAAATTCCTGGTTTGAAAGAAAAAAAAGGGGGAGCTAACAATGCTAGAGCATGTCTTCATAGTGCTGGGAAAAACTGAGGCAAACCCTCCCATCAAGATGGATGATGTACATTGCTTTGGCCTGTTTCATGCCAGTCTCTGTGTGGTGGTTCCAAAATTCACATCAGCTAGTGTAGTTTTCAATAAAATAATAAGTGTTTACTAAACAGTTAAACTTCAATTTCCCTTGCCACATATGTTGAAAGCTGGTACAATACATCTACCAGTATCTACCAGTTGTGTGTTAAAATAATAGGAGCCTTTGAACTAGTGGCTATATGTTCAAAGGTCAAAAGAGATAGACCTAGAGTTTTCTTTATCTTCAATCATGGGAACTAATATGGCATAGGCTATCTAAGAATTGGTAGGATTATAGACTTCATAAACTCGGGGTGATTTTGCACTTCTCTTCCCATTCACTGGATGGCAAAGAAGCATGATCACCTAACCTTAAATAGTGCTCACACTTGGGATCACTCACCTGTGATTGATCTGGAGGCTGGCCCTCTTCAGGGTGCCACATCTTAAGTGTGGTGCCCATTGTAACTGTGCATGCATCAGGGCTGTCACCATGATGATGCTGGAGCTCTGCATAGTTGCAGATGCATCAAGAGGGCAGCAGAGCTGTCAGTATGCTTGCATGGCAGCCCTGTAGACCACCTCATCCAGCGGAGGTGAGAATGTTCCCTGGCTGGATGCAAAAGGTAAGTGATTGGGTAAGTTTGGTAGGATGCTTCACACCTAGTTCATAATTAGGCAACTTCTGGGAAAGTAACAGCCTCCTCTAAGTGCAGATGCTCTTCCCCACAAAAATTGGCCCTCTGAATCACCAATGACCAAGAGAAAATGTAGCAGTACCCACAGTATTCCTTAGACAAGGTATGCTACTCATGTCTTATTTATCCATCCCGGAAGGAAGGAAGGAAGGAAGGAAGGAAGGAAGGAAGGAAGAAAGGAAGGAAGGAAGGAAGGAAGGAAAACTGTTGAAATATGCCACAAAACCAGATGCTAATAAAGAATTAAAAGAAGAAATAAATTACAACAACTAATAAGATGTAAATAATACAAAGCTCCTCATTCAAATGGGAGGGATGGGACTAGGGGATGCTTTAGTACATTTGTGATAGATAATGCATGCAACATATATTTTTCTTATATTTATCATCAGGTACAATTGTTAGGAATCAATAAAAATAAGAAAAGGAAGGAAGGAAGGAAGAAATAGAATGTAGGGGTTAAGCTGCAGAAAATGGCTGAAGCAGCTACATTTAGTACTGTGAGTAAAACACATGTAGAAGAAGCTGTTACAAAAAAGTGGGGAGGGAGAAAAGGTGGATAGTGTGCCAAACTACTAGTTTGGGGTTACTCTGCCAAATCTGACTGAAATTAGTCAAACAAACATATGCCTCAGATTTGGTTTTTGGCCACTGAAACAAACTATTGGCTTTGGATCCTTACAGAATTAATCTCTCCATCTCAATAAGGGTTCCAAATTACCTTATTTTTCATTTGCAGTATGGGGATTCATGCATTATCAAGATTTTTCTTTTAGGAAAAAACTAATTTTTTACAGCACATTCTGTAAAGTGTTTTTTTTTGTTTCTCTACCTCCAGAAATGTGCTGTGATGAAATCTGTAGTATACTGTATTACTTTTTGTATTATCATTTGTTAATATTTATTATCACTTTTATTTACTTCAGATATTTCATTGTTGCCTTCTATGTCTACAGTCTTCTCAAGGCAGCTCTAATTAATAACAAGCATACACAGTCATTAAAATGAACATTGGTATATAACAATGAAATAACCAATTTAATTATGTCCAATGCAATAAAATAGTCCTAACAAAACGTCCTGCCCCAGCCTCACAATAAAGCCTGTTAAAAGCCAAGGAAAACAGATGTTAGCCTGTAGATCTTAAAATGGCTTATGGCTTCCAAACTGATATATATGATAATTAAATCAATACTCAATATTGGAATTTAAACATAATCTAAACATTACCACACAAACCAATTCAACCAAAACTCCAAGACTCCAAACCACAAAACCCCCAACGTTGGACTTAACTTCAAAAGCAGAATAAAACATTTATCTGTTCCTGAGGAAACAGGAAGCCAAATGAACAGCTTGTGGGAAAGCATTCCAAATCCCAAAGCAACAAACAAGAATGCTCAACCTTTTTCTGAACACCAGAATTAAGATGAAATTTGAAACGTAATTTTTATTACATGGAAAGGAAAGAGAGCTTATTATATTGATGGCACCTTAACAAGCTAAGGCTTTAGGTTAAGATGGTCCCTTCACTTACATAAGCATTTTATGTCAAAGGAATTGTATGAATGTGGTGGGTAAGAAGTCTTCAGTTCTGTTGCCTGAATTCATAATAAATCTGAGAAGTGCTTTTGTTTTGTTTTAATTATCTTGGTCTTAGTATTTTGATTATGTAACTGTATAATACAAGGGATGTGCATATAGGCAGAAGAATATCCCAAGGTCCTTATTCCACAACAGGTTTTTTTTTGCCATATGATTCCTAAACCCAAAGGTAAAATGCAGGCAATTGAAGATCATTCAAAAATGGAAGGCCTACTTCTTATTTATTTAAAACTTTTTTATATTGTTTCAATTATATTAAAAAATAGTGGACAAATTTACAATATGACTTTAGGTTAAAATCAATTAATACAGCAAATCAGTAATTAAAAACTAGATAGCATCATGAAACACACACTCATTCTTATTGGGGTAGTCTGTGTGAACAAATAGGTTTTCCATAGGGATCTACAAGATATAATATTAGGTGTCCCATGAATACCTGACTGTAGAGCATTCTACAGCATGGGCACCGCCACAGAGAAGACCTTGGTTTAAGATTTGACAAGATGGCATTCAGTGATTGGAGTTATACTCAACAGAATCTCATCAGATGATCAAAAATAATCTTGCTCACCTCTCGTGGGAAGTTGAGCTAGCAAGTACCATGCCCCCACCCCGCAATTGTTTAGGCCTTATATCTTTCAGAGCAAACCAACTTGGTTTCCATATTAAATGCAATTCCATAATTAGTATATTATGAGTGTCCTAAAACACTGTGGCTTCAGACTTTTTCTTTTTTAGATGGTACTGCATTTTGCATCACCCCAGGTCTTTGACCATGTCCCCTTCTGCACAGACCCATAATCCATATTAAGGGTCCATGCTAGTACACATCTTGACTTCCATATCCACATGAAGGCTCCATTGCCTGCTGATCTGGCTGCATCTGAACAAGAGAGACTGAGATCTAGATTAAGGATGGCCATAACCTGGATCTGGACCCATTACTCAAGTCCACCAGACAGACCAGCATGACCTGATCTGGAACATGGACAGATTACAGAAGGAATGCCTCTGTGTTCTGGAACTACTGGAGGTGCTTTTCGCTGATGTGCACTGCTGAAAAGAAATCGCTACAGGTCCTGAGACTAGGAACATGCATTTCTAGCCCTCAGAGGTGTCAGGGTGTGTCTTCAAAGCCTGTGTGAGCTTGAAGGGCACACAGCATGGGCAATCCAGATCAGTGCCATCAGTGCAGATGGTGCTTATCCAGACCACACATCCCATGATCCAGATCAGTATACCAGGCTAGTCTGAACCTACCGATCTGGATCACAGGCATTTAAGTGCAGAAAGGACCCATGTTTGCCTAAATTGATGGGCCTAGGAATCCTTCAACCCAGACACCCCATTTCTGCCCTAATTTAATTTGTTTCTGTTCCTCATATGGAAGCAGACAGACATTATTTTATTTTATCCTGCTTCTGGAAGTTAGACTGTATTTGTAGATTTCCAGCCAATTTACTGTAGTTGTTTCAATATATGTAGGTTTCATGAGCACATGAAGGGGTGTGTGGAGGTTAAGCAGAACTGCAGACTTCAGCCAACTGCACATATGCCAACCCCCAAATTAATTTTACAAATTTTAGAAATTCTCCAAATTGAAGAAGAAGGCAGGTGGAGTGGAACACAGGGTAAAACCAACCCACAGAACAATAATGGAACAGATAGAAAAGCCATCTGCTCATCCTATGACTTTATCTGCAATGATTTCACTGCCACTTCCATTCTCACAGTTTAGCATGCTAAGCAGGAAAGAAAGCATTTTGAAAAGCAGCCTTCTGAGAGCTAGAGTAGTGTCAAGCCTGGTTGGTCTTTTGGTACCCAAGATGAAATATAGCATTAGTGCTTTAAATACACACTCTCCAGAGTGAATTTTCAAATCGGGGTGGGTGGGGGGTGGGGGTGAGAACAGATTTGGATGTGTGGATCTTAAGTTTCCTGGATGTCTCAGTCTCACACTCCTTCCTTCTGTCGCTAGTTTTTGCAGTGGTTCTTTTACACTGCCTCCAGGTGGCAAAAGGCAACACAGGATCTAAATAAGATACCATGACTGCCTCACATGGTGAGCCAGTTTGATATTGTGGTTAGAGTGCTGGACTCATATCTCATAGACATGGGGTTTGTTTCTGCACTCCTCTATGAAGCCAGCTGGGCAACCTTCGGCTAGTCACAGTTCTCTTTCTGAGCTCTCATAGCCCCACCTGAGCTCTCAATAGCCCCACCTTCAAAGGGTACCTGTTGTGGGGAGAAAAAGAAGAAGAGTTGGTTTTTCTACCCCACTTTTCTCACCCACTTAAGGGGAGTCAAAGTGGCTGACAAAGCTTTCTGTTCTTCTCCCCACAACAGAACACCCGTGAGGTGGGTGGGGCTGTGAGAGCTGAAAGAGAGCTGTGACTAGCCCAAGGACAGTTAGGTGGTTTTGTGGAGGAGGGCAGCATCATACCTGGTATTCCCAGATAAGAGTCTGGCTCCTTAACAACTGGACCAAACTGGCTCACTTGCAGTCACTTTGAGTCCCCTTAAATGGGTGAGAAATGTGGGGTAGAAAAGTCCTTGTCCTACCAGATGTGAGCAGTAAATTCTGACTTACCTGCACAGCTGGTGAGCAGCTTACAGGACGAGTCTGTTGGGGACTTTTGAGAGTCAGCCAAGTGCCTGTCTCCCCTCCCTTTTTTTGTTTTTTGTTTTTTCACATATTAGGCTGGATCCCAGAAGTGAGGCTATTATGGGAAACATGGCATTGTTGCTGGATTTCCCATAAACACACATTGCAATAGACACTACACTGGAAATGCTCTGGGTATGACTGGCATTCCTAATGTAGTGCTGAGAAGATTGAGGGCTTTATCTTGCATCTGTAGACGACAGAAAGAATGTGCACATCAATCATGTTCCATTGGCATGACTGGTGCTCCTGTCAAAGCTCTGGTCTCTCTCTGGAACCGGGATATGAGCAGGGCTATTGACACGATCGCTCCCGAGTGTCCTTGACATGCTTGTAGAGCCTGAAAATCTCCTTAGTATTCCATAGAGCTATGGGGCATGAAACTGGAAGGTCAACGGCTAGAGAGCAGGTGGTGAAAATCTGGCTGTGAATCTAACCAAACACAGGTTAGAGCACACTGTTGTGCCTACCACGTGGCAGTGACAGTGGCAAAAAGTATTTTCTCCACCACCATTGCATCCTTGAGCAGCCATCCAGCAGAGCTCTTTAGAGCAGTAAATGGCCTTATAAAGAGAAAGTGTAAGCCAGGTCCACACAATATCTGCTATGACAGTTATGAAAGGCACTTTGAGGACAAAGTTGCTCAGATTCGTAGGGGATTAGATGTCACAGTTGGACATAGTCCAAACGAGATGTCCAGAGAACTGCCTGGTCCATTTTTTTGGATCAGTTTCATTTTTTGTGGCCTGAAGATGTGGACAAGCCACTTGCGGGGGTACAGCCGGCAACATGCTCTCTGGACACTTGCCCTTCCTGGCTGTTAAAAGTTAGCTGGCAAGGGATGACCAGGTGGATTCAGGAAGTGGTGAATGCCTCTCTGAGGGGAGGGGTGGTTCCACTGTCCCTTAAACAGGCTGTGGTATGCCCCCTCCTGAAGAGGACTTTCCTGGATCCGGAAGATCTAAACAACTATCTCCCAGTGGCCAACATAACTTCTTTAGGCAAGGTGCTAGAGACAGTGGTCGCTGCTCAACTGCAGGCATGCTTGGAAGAAGCTGAGTATCTAGACCCATTTCAGTCTGGCTTCAGGCCCAGCTATGGCATGGAAACTGCCTTGGTCACCCTGGTTGATGACCCCCTCCGGGAGAGAGACAGGGGGAATGCAACCCTGTTGGTTCTCCTGGATCTCTCAGCAGCTTTTGATACCATTGACCATGGTATCCTTTTGGCAAGGCTGTGAAGTTTAGGAGTGGGAGGCAGTGCTTGGCACTAGTTCCACTCCTATCTCCAGAACCGATCTCAGAGAGGGGTCATAGGAGATAGTGATGTGACACCCTGGGAACTCACTTGTGTGGTTCCCCAGGGGTCAATCTTATCTCCCATGTTATTTAATATCTATATGAAGCTGTTGGTAGAGAACATCAGGAGATTTGGAGTGAGGTGTCATCAATATGCAGATGATACCCAGCTCTATCTCTCTGTGCCATCTAAATCAGGAGAGGCGGAAGAAACACCTCTTTGCCCTGGCCTTTGGCTGAGCTGATTATATCCTCCCCCCACCCCCAGGACAGACACTATAATTTTAAACATAATGTGTATTGTTTTAGAGTTGTTGAATTTTTAAAGTCTTTTAATGTACAGTATATTATGTCTTAATCTCTTTTAAGGTTGTTACCCACCCAGATACCTTCGGGTATGGAGCCGGATAGAAATGTAAATAAGAAATAAATATTAATATATGAGAGGGATTCACTTGTTCAATAACCTGTGGCATAGTAAATGGGATTTTGAGAACTATTCTTATGACATCTAGCCCAGTGTCAGGAACCCTAATCTGCAGTCTGAAGTACAGCTGAGCAGGTGATCTATTCATAGGACTCTCTGCAGCTTTGCCATCCAAGGACTAAAATCCCCTTGTTGTCAAAAGTTTAAGGACATAAGAACATAAGAGGAACCCTGCTGGATCAGGCCACAGCCCATCTAAGCCAGCATCCAGTCTCACTCAGTGGCCCAGCAATTGTTCTGAGCAACCTCTAGCAGAAGATCAAAACAGAACCTTCACCTACTCTTCGCTCCCTGCAAATGGCTTTTGAAGTTTCCTTCAGGCTGGTGTTCATCTTTGGCAGAGCAGCTACTGCTTTAGCCCCAAAAGACCACTTAGAAAATAATGCCAGTTTTCTTTTAAATGTTGTTGACTGACCACAGTCAAATGTGTGATGCCAATAACAGTTCAATTCTCCAACGTCTGTTAGGCTATACTGTTTCTTAAGTATTGATTCATCTGACCATAGAAGACAGAGGAAAGTTCTGACCACATCTTTTTGTTCTGCTGTTTGTTTGTTTGTTTATTTATTTATTAAATTTATATCCCGCCCTTCACCAAATGGTCCCAGGGCAGCTTGCAATAAGAAATGAATGTTTGTCGAAATGAATGAGCTGCACAGAAGGACTCTTGAGTTTGAGCATGGCACATAGTAGTGCAGGGAAGTGTGTAATTCCAGGAAAATTTGCCTACTAGGATGCTCAAAAAACTGTTGCCCAGGGCTGTCAATCCAGCACATCTTGCTGCCATTGAAGCCACTTAGAAGAATTACAGCTTAAAACACAAGAGAAATAACAAGGACAGGGATAGCATCAGAAGCATTTCAAAGCAGTTGCTCAGGATCACAGACATAAGTGTAGGATGGCAAGGCACTGGCTGAACAGCTGCCACAGTGTGCATGCCTCCTTGGAGCACTGGGAGCAGACCAAACTCCTGTGGCTTTCATTGTTGTCAGATTGGCTGTCATTGTGTGCATAAATCATACAGTTACTCAAGCCTCGGGCTGCTCTGTGAAATTGCCTTTTCCCATTTCTGATCCCTGAACAAAGGCACGTCCCTCTCTGCTGCCGTAATTCCAGAAAGTAGCTACTGTGTCAGAGGAACAAGCAGCTACCTCTTCACCATGGTTCCAGAGGGATCATAAGGCTGGCTCTGATAAATTGCAGCTGAAGCTCTGAGCCAACACTGAGGCGGGCAAATGAAAGAAGATCATATTTTAAAATGATTTTCAGAGTAATGATTTTCCCATAGAAATGTTTGGCATTTCTAAGGCCGACTGGCCAGTAGAGACAGATCAATGTAGTGACAATGTATCTTAAGACTATGACCCCATCAGTATGCGCTTCACATTCCTTTTAGGGCAGTTCCATTGCAGCTTCATACAGAATTTCATTTGTTTCATGCATTTGTATTTATACTAAGAAATAAACTGTGATTTTAATATGAACTGAACAGACATCTTCTGTGCAGATAAGACTTATTCACTCCTGTGTAGACAATGTTTCTAAAGAATAATTAACACGTTTCCATATTTTTATTTTAACTTTTGCTTTACACTTTAACACTTTTGTTTGAAAGTTATTCAGAGAATTTTGTTACACAGTGGCCATGCAAATATAGACAACCTGGGCACTGAAGGGCTCCACACCTGGATGAAAGTGCACCTACTCTGGCCCAGAAGCAAGGAGAAGGACAGTGTCCAGGCCTGTGCAAACATGAAGGGCAGAGAATAAAGATTCCTTAGCATCAAAAGGCCAATTCACACCTTTATTAGGTGCAATGACCAGTGAACTTCTGGAATAGTTTGCAATGCACACTCTATTCCAAACTTACCTGGCACTTCCCCAAGCACTGGATAAGTGCAATCATCTTCCCACAACAACAGGCATGCATGGCACCATTGCTGTGGCAACTGGGTGACGTGGCATGGACCGCATCTGCATCAACTCGCCCTATGCTCCTTATGCTTGGAAGGGATGCCTGAATGTAGTTGCCTAGCTATATTAACCAGCAGCTAGTATAGTTGTAGAGCATCTTTAGTGCTCTACAGTAGGGATGTGCATGAATATTTGTAACATTTGTTATTTGTACAAATTCGGACATTCATACACAAATCAAATGTTGTGACATTCATTCATTAACATTCATACGAATAGTTCATTAAACTGGGGATACGTATTGGATACATATCCGTTCATATCAGATACGTATCCGTTCATATCGGACATTCATACAAATTTGTATGAATACATTCATATTGAATAGAAACCTACCATATTTGAAGGGGATCTATTTGAACGAATATGAATTTTCTAACATCCAATTAGTTATGAATTGAATGCCAAAAAACAAACACAAAAAAACCCCACCATTTGTGCACATCCCTGGTACATGCTCTGGTACATGTGGAGCCACTTTGGATATAGAAGTGGCTATGTGTAATGTGGATGCTCTGTGTGGGAGCAGCCCCCAGCTGCCCCACCACAGCAAATGCAAAAAGTCCCCAAGTTTCCAACCAAGGCCATTACATAAAGTGTCAGACATGGATCCAAAAGTTGGCAAATGTTCAGATCTTCAGTAATGGCACTGGACAGCAGGAGTGCAATGAAGATGGAACCTTTCATGTTAGGTCCAGCCTAAGGAGCCTCTTAGACCAGATCATGGGCCTCCTCATCCTCAAATTAATGCAGATCAAGGAGGCCCAATCATATATGATTTTTTTTGTTATCTGTTTTTTTTTTAAGGTAGAAAAGAATGATTTATATAGGCATGAATGCTAAAATCAGCTGGCAACAGAAATGGGATAAAATGTTATTGTAAAGCCTGAGTATGGGGGGGAGACAGATTTTAAAGGGAAACAATAAACCTGATTCATCACTCGAAATATAACATCTGACAACATTAAAAAAGTTGGCACCAGTCTGTTTCATGGGAGAGGGTTGTTGGGGTGTTTTACTGTATTGTACTGTTTCAAATATGATTTTATTGTATTATGACTGACAATATTTGTAATATTCTTGTGTTTAAGTATATGTTAAAAAAAAATGTAAAAGGAGGGCTCACGTCCATTAATCTAACTCTCTCTGCACAAGATGAAGCTAGATCTGGATTCAGAGGCCCTTAATCCAGACCTCTTGTGGACATGTTTAATTGGGTCCTCAAGGAGACAAAGGATCTTGTTCTGGACCACGGGAGGTGTGCAAATGGTTGTCCAGTGTGATTGCCATCCGAGGCATCTTCTTTGCAGAGCATGATTTCATGTTCTGCATGGAGACACCACTGGAGATTATGCCTCTGCACTTCAAAATAGAGATGCATATGGTATCCTTTTTTATGGTACTATGGGGTGCCTCCCCATATGCTCAGAACTAAACTACTTCCAACCCAAAGTGGTGACATGTCCTGAATCTAAAAAAAGAGCCCTCTGTGAGATCCAAATACAGTAATCCCAAAACCTACAGTGTTTGCCAACTACGTCTGGCAAAAGCCATTCCACAGAAACATTCTTTATTACCCTCACCAAGGCTCTTTCTGCACCTCCTTGATCTCCTACTTGTTCATCCAGATCAAGGATCTGATTACAACATATTGCCTGCATGGAACAAGTATTAATCTGGATCAGATCCATAGTAAGTGCGTACTAATCTGGACCCAAATAAGCATCTGTGCTAGCATTGTCTGATCTGAATCAAGGAAGGAGCACCCACAAGTAAGCACACTAGGATTACCTTATTCCTTAAAATACTTTACATAAACATGTTTTTAGAGCATTAAATCACAACATTTGGAGAAACACAAACTTCTAAGGATGATTGCATTTTGTGTGTGTAAACACACACACTTATACAGAGAGAAAGGGCAAGTTGCAAACTAAGTACATCATTGATCTGTCTGCAGAGGCATGTTAAAGCGGGAACTGTATATTTTCAATAGTAGCAGGAAATACTGTATATTGGGACACTACAGCAATCAATTTTTGTGGGGAAATTTCCATGTGCATTCTCTAAGAAGCAATTGACATTTTGCGGGTATAGGAAATGAAATCTCCCCCATACTTCAAAAATCGGGTTAGAATTCAGTTGGAAACAGTTTGGTCAAGCAAAGGAATTGCAAGGAGACATATTTCCTATGTGCTGTGCTGTGCATCAGAATGAACCATTTACTACTAGTAGCTCCAATGAACAGCAATTTTCTTTTGAAAATGTTTACTACTCACAGAACTGTGCAGCAGCTCTTTCCCTGGAATATAATCAATACAGCAAAATCAAATGGATTGGAGAAAATTATTTTCAAAAAATGATATGTGATAATTAATATGTGGCATAGGTGACCTTCAATAATATAAAAATGTAAGAGAATTTGAATTGGAAAGTAATATTGAAGTCTAACTGAAAGAACATAAGAACATAAGAGGATCCCTTCTGGATCAATCCACAGCCAATTTATTCCAGCATCCTGTCTTACACACTGACCCACTGATTGCGTCTTGGCATTCTCAAGCAGAAGATAAAGGCGAAAGCTTCACCTGCTCTTGACTTTCTGCAAATGGCCTTTAGAGGCATCCTGTCTGCCTCTCCAGTACATAGACATCCATTCTAGTAGCTTTTGATACACCTATCCTCCATAAATGTATCTAATCATTTTCTAAAGCTATCCTGGCTAGGGATGTGCACAAATATTCATAAGCATTCAAAATCTGATTCGAACTTGAATTGAATGTCCTAAATTTGGAATGTAAACATTTGAATCAAATTTTGAATCTATTCGTTCAAATTATCTGGACATTCGTATGTGTATAGGTTCATACACGATGCGTACTTGAAGATGCACGTCTTTTCCGCATTTGTACGGATCTGTATGGGACGAAGACGGGTTGCGTACCCGTGATAACTACAGGATGCATAGAGATGTGTACAGATGTGTACGGATGTTTACAGCTGTGGGTAAGATGCATACATACACATATGAACGTTGTGAATATTTGTATGTGCAGATTTGAATAAAAAATTTGAACAAATAGATTCAAATTTGGTAAATTCGAATTGAATCTTGTTAAATTTGAATTTAAAAGATTTGAATCAAATTGGATTTTTGGGTATTTGATTTGATTTGAATAGAATGTTAAAAAACAAAACAAAACATTTGTGCACATCTCTAATCCAGGCTAGTTGCTGCCACCACTTGTTCTGGTAGTAAATTCCAGAGATCCTGAAGATCCTATGGCTGAAAAAAAAATACTTCCCCTTGTCAGTCCTAACTCTCCTGCCTACCAGCTTCTTAGAGTACCTCCTGGTTCTAGTTTTGTGTGACAGAGAATTTTTTTCCTGCAATTAAAGGTATGAAGTTATAACAGTTAATAGTAACAGTGACCCTTTTATTTTCAAATAGAAAAGTATTTATATTGCCCAGTTTTGGGGGGGATATGAAAGGGAAGGAAATTCATTTAGTTTGTCATCTATAAATGCAAATGTACAAAACTGCACTTTCTGAACCCAATATACAAACCAAAATGCTAGCATCTTTAGACAAGTATATTCCTCCAAATCTTGTGATGTGGGGTGCTTCTGCATTTGCTGCCGAGAAACAGCTCTAAGAAGAGGTGTTTCTCAGCAATCCGACCTCCTGAGGATCGGTCCCTATTTTGGATGGATCCAAAGGGCCCTCATGCATCCACACACATGCAGGGAGGCTGGATCAGGCGGCCGCATCACCTGGGTGCTACACAGAAGCTGCAGCACCCATTCCAAAGGGCATCCGGCCCCCTGCACCGCCGATGCCACCCCTGGAGCCATGGGCCTGGAGCAGGCAGCTACCAATCACTACATGTTTCTGGTGGTGCACAGTGTGAGGGGCTTCTGAGGTAGGCCGTCCTGCTTTCATCCCTCCCAATATGGCAGCTACTGGCATATCCATCCCTTTACCTGGCCATGTGCGGAAGCGTCCTGTTTCTACACAGATCCAGGTGAAGGGACGGATTGAAGACCTAATATTGTAGGTCTTCATTTTAATCTGGTTTTCAGAGGCAAGACCCATTTTAGAAACAGATCTCGCTCGCTGAAATGTGGAAGCAGCTGCCAGGAAGGATCACTGAAGAGATCTCCAGTGTGGAAGGTAAGTACCAAGGGGTTTTATATGGGTCTTAAATGTCTTGTTAATCCGGTTTCGCAGCCAATGTGGAAACACCCATAAATCTCTAAGAAAATAAGTTTACACAAATGTGTATCTTAAGGAAAGCTGTGCATATAAAAATGTGTTATAATAGAGAATTTTTCCAAAAATATCTCTAATACACACAACTGCAAACCAGACCACTTTAGAAAACTGCAACGTGATACAGAAATGATATAAACTGAATTTTATAAGGGAAATCTGAGGCTGTCATGAAAAAGAACAATTAATAGATATTTCATTCTTAGTATTGAGTGGCATGGGATTTTTCTATCTGGAATTTTTAAGAGATCAAAGGAGCTGGGCTGGTTGAGATGAGCCGCTACAGATGTTGCTCAACAGGAGTTTTTATCAGGCCAAACCAGATTGTTCAATGGCAGTGTGACAAACTATAATATGCCATTCTTTGTTGCTGTTGCAATTTATTGGTCTATATATTCCAGAAAAAGGGGGAGACAAAATTTTGCCTTACGGACTGTGAAGCATCTTTGGACCAGTTCAAACACTGCAGACACTCTAGGGCATCAATCCAAAATACAAATAGTGTTGCTTTAACTTGAAAATGCATCTCATCCAGGATATAATATTTGTAAACTATTTACTTATTGATTGTGAAGACCAACTCAACTGGATGGAGAATCAGCATCATATATTTAAGTATTTCTGTAGCGGCAGATTCTTCAAGTTGGCTAATGCAAGGAAAAGTAAGTTATCAATATACTAGAATGTATGTAGCTATGTTAGTATGAATAGCCATCACACATTACATTTACCACACTGGAATCTATTACGCTCATGAGTTTCTCCTCTTCACATCTTCACTGTGACCACAGTGTCTGAACTGAACATTCAAAGCAGAAAGGCAGAGGCGGAGGCCTGGTATAAGGGTTCAGAGGTTTTGCTTTGGGAACATGTATACATCCTACACAGATGTTATTTATTTATTTTTTCAAAGAAGCTTTATATAGAAAGCTCTTTCTGTCCTATTTGATGAGTAGCTGTCCTTTATCATGTGCCTTGTCAATGCTACCATACCAGCTTGCCTACTACTGGTATTCACGGTGGCAGTTCTCTTTCTTTGTCTGCAGCACAAGTAGTCAATCACACAGAGAACCTAATTAGGTAGTAACGAACCCAGGTGTCCTACTTTCCTTCATATAATACGACATCTGCCGCTCCTCCAAGAGCACTTTACATTGACTGTCTAACAATGGCAGTAATCTACAGCCATCAAGAGAAAACAGCTTCTTCTTCCCCTGACACTCAGAACTAGCTATAAAGCTTGGAGTCTCTCTGGCGCAGCACTGAAGTGAGACAATATAAGCTTGAGTGCCTCATCAAATCTATGTACTTCCTGCCCTGGCCTAGTGCTTCACAGAGGTGTTCTGTGTATCTCTTGCATAAAATGGAAGAGATTTCTTAGAACTCTGGGGTGTAATTTCTGAAACTGTGGGATAGGCATAAAGGCATTTGTTTGCTCTCCTGAATACCCTGGATCTGATGTGAATTTGTGGTCCCTGTTTTTGGTTAAAACTTCTGTTGCCAATGAGGTTCATTAAAATGGATGGAGAGATTCTGCAAAGCTTTCCTATGGATCATTATAGAAAGCGGTAGTGTTCTAGCAACCAGCTCTGCAGACCACAGATTTATGGTTCACATCAATGAATAGTCCTCTTTTGCCCATTTCCCTTTACACGGAAGTAAGGCTTCTTAGTTCTTTCCATGAAATCTATCGAATACTGTACATAAAATGATTTTGTGCAGGGGAGGGGATGATTGTTAAAAACCAGGGAGTCTTGAAGCAATGACAATTTTAAATACTGCTTATGATATTATGGTTATCTAGATCAGAGATGGAGCACTGGCCACACTTCAGATATTGTCAGTTATGCTGAATGGAGTACATGGGAATAGACGACAAAGGAAACAGTGAGCATAGGTTCTGTTGGATAAGAAAGCCCAAAACTAAGGCCTCATTCAGATGGGGGTAAATATAGTACTATTACATCACTGCTATAGTGGGGTCACCTCATGTATTATAGGCAAATTCACCATAATCTGACTTTCGCCCACCTAATAAGTGCAAAGTACTTTTGCTCAAAAAACCAGCACCTTCTAGACAGAGCCACCCTTGTAGCTCCCTCCAGTGCCCGCGTGTGGAGGCTGAAATAGTCAACTATACATACATGGGAATTTGATGGTAGCCAAACTGCTAAGATTCTGCATCACAAAAATTTGCAGACAGCACTGGACATAACAGTATATAGGCAGGATGTAATAATGGTGGGAAAACCACACCATTAATTATTGCTTCCTGCTGCAATATCTGGCCGCCATCCGGAAACAGCCTAAATGGATTAGTCCTCATTAATAGGTGAAAAATTATGCACTTTGTGGTCAGTGGAGTTCTGTATTCTACTTGTTTTTAATCTCAGTTGCTAAACCATATATGATTATTCCCTGAGGACTGGCCCTAAAACTGTAAAATTATACAATATATTCATATTTTTTGGATTACATGCAAAAATACATCTACCTTTTCACTTTCCTTCAGTACAGAGTTACCCTATCCATACTGATGAAGGTGAAGTGGACCTCTAGCACTAACACAGGATTGCTTTATTTATTATATATATTTAGCAAAGATATCCCATCCCTTACCCAATAAAAACAAAACAAATGTTAACAGTTAAAACATAATTAAAACACAGTATACAATACAACCCTTCTTCCCCGCCCAACAGATTACAGGAAAGCTAATCTTTGAAGGTTTAGGTGAAACCGTACAGTGTTGGCACCTCTACAGGGAGCTTCTTCCAAATTTTGGGTGCCATCACAGAAAAGCCTTTCTCGTGTCCCACAGTCTCTCATACCTTATACCAGAAAAAGACTTTCACTTTGTGATTTTAAGGTACAAACAGGCCTATATGGGAGAAAGCGCTACTTCAGTTATTCAAGGTCCAAGCCAAACTGTGGAACTATTACAGCTTAATAGTGGAGCACTCAGAGAAGAAGAGTTGGCTTCTCTACCCCACATTTCTCAGACTTAAAGTGGCTGATAAAGCTTTCTGTTCTTTTCCTCACAACAAACACCCAGTGAGGTAGGTAGGGCTGTGAGAGCTCAGAAGAGAGCTGTGACTAGCCCAAGGTCAGCCTGCTAGCTTCAAGGAGGAGTGCAGAATCAAACTCCCTGAGTACAAGATAAGAGCCCGGTACTCTAACCACAAGAACAAGCTGGCTCACTGGGACTGAGGACACTGGGACTGTGCATCCCTGCACCTATATAGCGAACAACTCACCAGAAGCACTGTTAACAGCTCTTTAATGGCAGATTGGGAGAAAGCACTCTCAAAGCACTTTCTTCCGCTCTGCTACCTTGCCACTGCAGTGCTAGGGGTATGCACAAATGCAATTTTCAGGATTCTGTTCGATTTGGATATCGAAAACTTCAGTTGGATTCAAATGTTTAAAATTTGAATGTATTCACATTCAATTCGAATTGAATAAATTCAAATCTATTTGTGCGAATTTTCAATCCATATTTGCAAATATGAATGTCAACAATATTCATATGTGCTTATACACATCCGCACACATCCCGTATGCATCCATACACATCTCTTATTTATCCCATATGCATCACATTTTCATCCCATTTGGGTCTGTACAAATGTGTACAAATGTGGGAAAGATGCATATGGTCAAGTACATATCATATATGTATCTGTACACATACGAATGTCCAAATAAATTGTACAAATGATTTGAAATCTGGCTTCAGGCCTGGTTATGGCACGGAAACTGCCTTGGTCACCCTGCTTGATGACCTCCTCTGGGAGGCAGACAGGGAGAATGCTACCCTGTTGGTTCTCCTGGACCTCTCAGAGGCTTTTGATACCATTGACCATGGTATCCTGTTGGAGAGAATACAGAATTTAGGAGTTGGAGGCAATGCTTGGCATTGGTTCCGCTCCTATCTCCAGAGTAGATCCCAGATAGTGGCTGTGGGAGACACTGATTCAACGCCCTGGGAACTCACTTGTGGGGTTACTCAGGGGTCGATCTTATCTCCCATGCTATTTAACATCTATATGAAGCTGTTGGGAGAGGTCATCAGGAGATTTGGAATGAGGAGTCATCAACATGCACATGATACCAAGCTCTATCTCTCTGTGCCATCTGAATAAGGAGAGGTGGTAGAAGTGCTTGACAGGTGCCTGGAGGCAGTAATGGGCTGGATGAGGCCCAATAAATTGAAACTGAATCCAGACAAGACAGAGGTGCTGTGTGTCAGGGGTCTCAGGTCCATGTAGGTGGGCGATACCCTGTCCTTGATGGGGTTGTAATGCCCTGGGGTGCTCCTGGACTCCGTGCTAATGCTTGGAGCTCAGGTGGAGGCCATGGTGGTGCATCAACGGAAGCCCTTTCTGGATAGAGACTACTTGGCCACAGTCATCCATGCTCTGGTAACCTCTAGATTGGACTACTGTAATGCACTCTACATGGGGTTGCCCTAGAAGACAGTCCAGAAGTTGCAGCTAGTGCAACATGCAGCCGCTAGAGTGCTGACCGGAACAGCTAGCCGGATGCACATCACGCCGGTTTTAAAAGAATTGCACTGGCTGCCAGTTCTCTACTGAGCCCAATTCAAGGTGTTAACTCTGACTTATAAGGCCCTAAATGACTTGTGCCCAAATATCTAAAGGAACGCCTTCTCCCATACTGACCTGCCTGTGCTTTAAGATCTAGCAGTGAGGCCCTTCTGGTTGTCACACCACCTTCAGTAGTGAGGCTGGTGGGCACCCAGGAGAGGGCCTTTTCAGAGATGGCTCCCAGACTATGGAATAGTCTCCCCCTTGAAGTGCGTCATGGCCCTTCCTTATATATATTTAGGAAGGCAGTAAAGACGCACCTCTTTGCCCTGGCCTTTGGCTGAGGTGATTATATTCTCCCCTCCCCCACCCTCCGCCCAGGTACAGCCATGATTAATGCAATATGGAGAGTACTGTTTTAAATATGTTGAATTTTTAAAGTGTTTTTAAATCTGTATCTTGTTTTAATGTGTATCTTGTTTTTAATTTGTTAGTTAATCTGTTTTTACCTGCTCAGAGACCTTCGGGTATGGGGCGGGATAGAATTGTAAACAAACAAATAAATAATAAATAAAATTCAAAATTCAAATTTGAATGTCCAAATTCAAATGAATTCAACTGAATTTTGAATGTTCCGGATATTCGTGCACATCCCTATGCCACAGTGCCAAAGATTTCTTCAGCCACTTTCTCTCCCTTCCTGAGCAGTTCTGGGCAGAAACATCAAAGCTTGGGAATGGAAATTGCCTGACTGTGATATTTCTTCTGACTGGGAGGGTGGGGGGCAGGGATCTTACTTCCTCCAAGGGATGGAGTGTTTGCTTGCAAGTTCTCTACCAAAGAAGCAGCAGGAATTGCCATTGTGCAGCTAAGTGTCTATAATTAGCATCCAACTGAAAAGAATATTGGCAAGTTTCTGACATACAGTGGGGAAAGAAAACCTGAAAGTCATGGATCAAATAATAAAAGAGTACCACTGCTGCATACACTAAACAGTGTACTTAAATAAAATTTTCTTTTTGAAAAAAGTGGTGGAACATGGTAAAAACAGTACTTTAAGGTTTGCATTGAGGACAGGCAAACAGTATTCATGTATACAGATGGACTCGAACAAAAGCTTGAAATATGATCAAAACTTGAAATATGATCTCTCATCTGCTGAATGCAATCTCTGTGTTCTTAGGCTTCTATTTTTTTTAAAGTTACCTTCATTTCCTACAGGAGCTCTTGAATTAAAGAGGACCTGAAGAGGACCATCTCACCACCCCACTTTACCTGCTGATTTTAAAAGGTGGCAATATGGAAATGACTTGACTAAAATGGAAGGAGAGTAATGGAGAGCCCCTGTATTTAAAACTCCCTCTCTTCCTCAGTATAATTCAAGTACTGTTCTGCAGGGAGAAGGGTATATTTGTAACACAAGAAAACTGTTAAGTCACAGCAAGATCCTCAATTTGTCTGATGTCCCCCTCTGCAGTGTATTCAGCAAAACAATTAATCCAGCCCTGTGCCTCTGTGCCCACTTTACTCTTGCATTTCACTTTCTCAGTTTAAAAAGTGAACATAAGGTTGCTTTGCTTGCTCTCCATGTAAGGCTTCAGTGAGATCAAACTTTCCACCTGCAACCAATTGGTTAGGGCTTAAGGTATTTGACGTTTCTGCAAAGAGATCTGCAGAGCGCCTCAAGCTAGATGGCAACAATTAGCAGTCACTTTCTGAAATGTCATCTTTAATTCATTCCTGTTTGTTAAGCACTTTGATGGAAACTAATAAAGAAGCGCAGAGTGTTATCGCAAGCACTGATGCTGGCATCATGACACTTTTTTTTATGAACATCTAATGGCCGCCCTCCTTTGGGGAAACTGAAATGGTTCTTAGAGGGAGGAGATTGTGTGGTACTTACATTGCTGGCACTGAACAAGTAATTAATGCTAATCCTGACGTTAAGAACAAGACAGGTCATATTTACAGGCCTGCCTTGCATAACTATTGTCAATTTATCTTTTTTAAAAAAGGTTGATTGCAGGGACAGCTGTACAAAACACCAATAACATTTAAGGCTCATTTGTAGAAGTTTTGGGGCTGTCATGCCATGTTCCAGGTTTCTTCTTCTGAGAACCTAAGCTTTCAGATATAGCTGCGATATCCATCTTCAGAGGTCTTTGCTCTCTGCCCTTGACTTGGCGAAGAGCAAAGACCTCTGAAGATGGATATCGCAGCTATATCTGAAAGCTTAGGTTCTCAGAAGAAGAAACCTGGAACATGGCATGACAGCCCCAAAACTTCTACAAATGAGATTGAATGTGGCCATGAAAGCCTACATACGTCCATTAACATTTAAGGCTGTTTCTAAACATAGAAGTGTGGGGACAGCTCCAAATTTAATTTGGCTTATCTTTCCACACATAGGTTGCCCTGAAATCAGGACTCCTTATTTAACCTTCCCTGCAGTGAATTTGACTGGCTCTGGTGTGCCTATATCATGCCCATGTCATTAGGACTGACTTACTCTTCCCTACTGTGGAACTGACTCATCTTAGATTTGGAAGATTGGCAATGATAGAGCCATGAACCCAGATTCAAAGTTGTGTAGCTAGCACTGAAGTCCAATCATTTTGAGGTAGGCTAGGAATCTGCTTAATCATTTTAATGTGTGTACAAACCTGAAATTCAGTGACTGTCAAGTTCAAACTAACAACTAGATGGGTTTTTTAAAAAATAAAATAGGAATTTTACTATTTGTTCAATATGCACCTAAAACAGAAAGAAAGAAAGAAAGAAAGAAAGAAGGAAAAAGAAACGAAGCAGTGCTAATCCAAGCAAAAAATGGCTAATGATAATTGTTGCTATCTTTAGAATGGAACCTCTACTCATGAACAAGAAGAGAAAGAGTGAAACAAAATTGGTTTAGTGAAAAGCCTGTCTCCTTTTGCGCAGTTCATTACCTGGGCCAAACAAAACACTAATAGGCTTTTGCTTAATTAAGAATATTGAATAATATGCAGAGATAGAGTTTATATTAGCACAGCTATGCATAATGCTCTTCTCTACATTTAGATGCAGTCGCTGCTAACCTTTTCACTATGTCACTGGTGTTCAGACTTCACTCTATGGGAATTAATGTGAGAATTAATCTTTTAAAAGATCAGATTTCACTGAACCTTACTGTGCAGTGAGGGTTAGAAATGTAAGCAAATCTTTAGCAGGACTGAACAGAGGATGAGAGAGAAAAAAAAAAACAAAGCACAATAATAAATTGCTCAAGCTGGGATGGCCTAGTAGAACAGAAGAGACTACAGTAGGAGATGCTGAAAAGATGCATTGTAGGGACCCCACAAGATTGTATTTGCCTTCTTCATGGCTGTGTCATACTCTTGACACATGTTCAGCATGTGATCCATCAATATCCCCTGGGACTGTTCACATGTGCTACTTCTCAGCCAGATTTCTCTCACTCTGTACTTGTGCTTTTAGCATGGTGCCTAGGGGCCTCCCTTCTGCAAACTGTTGTGGGATAGGAGGGTTCCATTTGTACAGAATAGAGTGCAGCCTGAGCAAGGGTCCACAAAATTGCTGAAGTCCAGTATACCATGGGGGACCTATTCTGGTGGTGCAATAATGCTCACTGCATAAATGCTCCAAGAGCTCCAAAGCCCAGTAAACCTAATTTCTCACCTTTTGAGTGTTTGGAGGTCCCTGTACAGGAAGTGCTCAGAAACATTATGGTTAATAATCTGCTCAATACTCTCACCCAGGATCGATGTCTGGCTCATAGGCCCGTAGTTTTCCAGATGCTCCTTCTTCCCTTTTTTGAAAATGGGCGCAGTTATTTGTCCTCCTCCTGTCTTCTGTGATCTTTCCCATTGTCCAAAAATTCTCAAAGATTATAAGAGTGCACTGCAATTACCTCTACTGGTCCCTTTAATACATTAGGAGGTAGATTGATTTAAATTCACTATGTATTCCTCCTCTTCTTGTCTTCCTTAAGATTCAGTTTCCCCCAGTAGCACAAGAAGAACCCATTGGAGCTTCATGTCTTACATTTAGTGTAGCTAAGTATCTCTCCCCTTCTTCGATTTCCTCAGCTTGAATTTTCCCCAGTGATACCATGAGGACCCACTGGGACTTCATTTCTTTTCTGAACAAAAACAGATGTGAAATAGGAATTCAGAAATTCTGCCTTATTATTACCATCCTTAACTATTTCACCGTTCTCATAGCAGACTTACTAGTTCTTCAACTTTCCTTTTGCTTTTGACATGCCTTCCTAAATTTCTGTTGCTTTTGACATCTCTTGCAAGCCTCAGTTCATCCTGAACATTAGGTTTTTTTTCCAGAAAGAGTTGGAAGGGACCTCCAGGGCCATCGAGTCCAACCCCTACTGTATTTTTCTTTGGAGAACTTTCAGTCTCCTTAAATGGGTAGAAAAGCCAACTCTTCTTTCTTTCTTTCTTTCTTTCTTCCTTCCTTCTTCTTCTGTTATGATTTCTTGGTTGCTACACAATGTGTCCATAAATATCTTAGCTTGTGAGTAGTACTCCCTATTGGACTGCTGGTTTTTTTTGTTTTTGTTTTTGGTCTCTTTTCTATTTATCTGGTTCTCGGTTTATGTTCTCCACTCTTTTGCAGTCCTTCGCTGTATACTTGACTCTGATCTTTTTATATCACCTCCCTATGTGCCTAGTTAAACCTCCCCTGATGAGCATCTTTGAAAATCGCAGGCCTTTTCTTGCTAGGAGTCCTTCACATAAATAGTTCAGTCCACAATCAAGAATTCCAAAGCCAGAGGCCTATTTGCATGAGGAGCTCCAGAATGCGAGTAGGACACCCTGGAATGAAGCATTCACTCTGCTGGGGTAGCGGTTCCGTTCAGAACTGACCCAACCTGTCCCAGGGTGCCCACTCCCATTCTGGATGTAGAGCACAAAATCATGCTCTACACCCAGCCCAGGGTGTTCCCGGGCTGTCCCACAGCTGTATGGGAATGGGGGCGTTCGCTCTCTCCCTCCCCAACACCAGCGGGCCCCACCCCAAGCTGCTGCTATTGGTTGATCAGGCCCAAGCTGTCAGCGCTTCAGACTGGAGGTGCTTACTGGCCAGCCGTGCAACTACCATGACAAGGTAAGTGGTCACATGGCTGTGGGTAGGGTGCCACCCCCCTGGCTGCCTGTGAGCACCTAGGGGGGCCCTGGCAGCTGGGGCAGGCTGATCTGGGCCGCGCGGGCAGCCAGCACACTGGGATGTATTTTCGGCTTCCGCAGGCTGCCCCCACCCCAGGCTGAGGCCTAGCGGGGATGTGCACATGCACACGAGACTTACCTTATTGCTGCCGGCGGCATTGTGCATTTGTGTGTGCCACCGGCTCTGATTGGCCAGTTACCCATAGGGAATCCTATTGCATCACCTAGAGTCTGCAGGAATTGGGGAAGGGATGAGACAGGCCTGCCCACCCCTGGGTTGAAACTGACCCAATGACAGCAGGACTGGGAGGGACACCCCATCCCCATCCCTGCCTTTTCAGGCTAGGCCACTTGGGGACGGGTTCTGCATTTGCACCTAGGGAGGTAGGAACATGTGGGGACGTGTTCCTTACCTACCTAGGTGTGAATGGGGAATGTTTTCCCACATGACCTAGCTTTCATGCACTACAGTCGTTTGGCTGTAGTGTGAAAAGGCCTCTTGTTGACAACACAGGCCTCTGCTCTTCTTTCATGCACTGGTATTTGCTGTTTTAGTCTGTTCATTTCTAATTTCTTTTCTAGTGAGTTTATTGTGACCTGCTCTGAGACCTGTGAGAATAGATTGGGATAGAAATACAAATAAATGAATAAATAAATTAGAGAATGCCCAGAAGGAATTGATGAGCCACTGTGTGAGACAGGATGCTAGACTAAATAGGTGTGAGACCGAATCCAGCAGGGCTCCTTTTGTGTTCTCTTTTGCTTTCAGAGACACACCCTTATTCTGTGGCATCTTTAATATATTGGCTCAGTTGGCCCTTCTAGCATATCCTGTTTAATTCTATAAAAGCCATGATGTTCTCAGAATCCTTATTACAGCTTCAAATATCAGCCATTTACTTTGCATTCCTGGAGTGAGAATGCCTTGAAGAGAACATGAAAGTAAATATCAGGTATGGGAAAAAAGTCTTGACCTTTCCATTCTTTTATCAGCTTTAAATTGATGTGAGATGTATTTTCTTCTTACATGCCAGTATCAGGCACAATGTATTCTGCTACACAGATTGTAAAAGCTTGGTCTCCCTTTTATTTTATTTAATATGGGTAGCAACAATTTATGTGTATACATAATTTTACGCATGCATGCATGCACACACACATGCACACACGCACACACGCTTGCTCACTCACTCACTCACTCACTCACTCACTCACTCACTCACTCACTCACTCACTCACTCACTCTTAGGCCGCTGTTACACCTTACCATTTTAACCCGTTTTAGGAACAGCTTGGTCAAACCTTCCTGCTGCTGTCAAAGGGAACCACAGCAAGGGGGGGGGGCATGAGACTGTCATGGCAAGGGGAAGGGAGGAGTGGCAAAACTCAGAGCAGAACCTTGCATAGGTATTGTTTTCTGGGCAGCCGGGAAAGCTGATTAGTGGCCTCCTGGAAGGGGATTAAAATGTTAATTCTATGTTGTTGGCCAAAAGGAAAGAAAACTCAAATAGAGGGATGAAAATCCAGGAAAAAAAATTGGTTTAACATTTAAAGATGTAACCAAATGGGCTGGAATTTGGTCTGAAGAATTAAAGTAAAGGTGTAACTGTGGTCTTGGTCTCTCTCTTTGTGAACTCTTTCAGATGTCTTTTCACAAATCTATAGACACATTTCTTCACCCAGGCATTTCCTGTGTGAATAGTTGTTCACTAGTAGAGATGAACATGAACATTAAAATAATGGGCCACTTTGAACTGAACCGAATCTTACTGTCGGAATTACCACCCTAGGCCTAGAGTCAACAACAAGGAAGAAGACAGCTTCAGCATGTTCTTCGCTTTATTACGATGAGAAAATTCAAGGTTGTAAGCAAGCATCTAGTTACACGAAAAAGCTTGGCTCCATCCTGTTCTCACACCCCCATAACCCAGTTTGAGGTCTTCATAACAACCAGGGTATATCAGTTTTTTTCTTCAGGCTCCTTATCTGTCCAGCAACAAGAAACACTGGATCTGTGAGAAATGCAAGCAAGCCTGGCTGGGACTGAGAAACAGGCAAAAGTCCTTTCTGCACTGGGACTTATTCCAGATTATATCCCAGAATAGGTAGTGTTCTGCTGTGTTCTGGAGTCCAACTTGGAAGCTGAGTTTTTGGATATAACTGTGATATCTATCTTCAGGACTTGACTGCAAGGGGAGTCAACTGCTATTGATGCTTTCTGGATCTAGTCTTCATTTGGTTGTGTGGAGATATGTCAGACTGTTCTTGGCTGTTGGCTATTTGCACAGACATTAGAGACCCGCTGATGACTCTCTGTGTGCCTGATGGAATATTGGTTCTTTGAAGTGTCATTGATGATTAGCTGCTGATCTATTGTGCAGTTAATTGCCTCAAACATTCAAGGAAACCCAATGAATGAAATGACAACCAGCTCTGAAAGCCTCCATTCATACTGTATATCTAATTCAGTGTTAATCAGTGATGACCTGGAGTTTGTAAATGCTAATGAGGTGGGAGAAGGGTGAAGCTTTGGCAGCCTTTATCTGACCTACCTGAGCTTTGCTCAGTCTATGGAAGATCAAAACACATTTTAGAGAGATCAAAGGCAAGGGCTCAAGTCAACAGGAGTGACCTATTGTTAAGTGAGTGTGGTTTTTTGCTGTGGACCCAGGAAGCAAAAGGGCATTTTGGAGGATTTTGCCGACTGTCGAACTTACTGGTGTTTACTATTGCCTTTTGTGTATGATTTTCATCTCAGTCTGTCTAGTATGAAGGACCAATTTTGCTTTCTTGTATTCCATCATAGTTATATTTGTGCAAGGCACCTGTTACTGCTCCCACTATCTCCAAAGAAGTGTCCTACAGGTCCCTCTGTTGGTTTTAATCTTATGAGTTTTCCATCTCATGTTCAATCAATTGTTAAGTTGTGTCTGACTCTTAGTGAAACCATAGACCTTAGCATGACAAGACCTCTGCTGCCTTCTAAAGTTTGCCCAAGCTCATGTTCATTATTCATCTCATCTTCTGACATCATATTCTCCTTCAACCTTCAGTCTTTCCCACCCTCATATTCTTTACCAAATGAGTTCTATCATCTTATTATGCGTCCAAAGTATTTGACCTTCAGATTCAGTATTTATCCTTCCAATTAAAAGTCAAGGTTGATTTCCTTTAGTATTAACTGATTGGATCTTCTTGTAGTCCGAAGGATTCTCAAAGGTTTTGAAAGCACGCTTTGAAAGCATCAGTTATTTGGCACTCAGACGCCTTATGGTCCATCTCTCACGGTCATACATTACCACTGGAAAAATTATAACTTTGACTATACAAACCTTTGTTGGCAAGGTGATGTCTCTCCATATATAAATATTATTTCCTTCTAGGCCTTTAGCCTTCAAGACGTTCCTCTTCCATGCTCCCACACTTCGCAGTTAGGGTAGTTTTTTGTTGATTTTCATTTTTCTGATTTCATTTTGCTCATTTAAAATTAAGTGTTAGATGCATGGACTACAATTGGTTTTTATACTTTAAAAAAGTTAATTTTCTTACTTTTCCTTAAATCAATTTATGATGTGTAAGTTTTAAATGCAAAATAAAATGACAGCTAGCTAGTTATGGGAAAACGTCCCCACTTTTTAGTGATGTTTCTTTCCAATGAAATCAGACCTAAGTTATGCACTGGGACCCTGAACTCTCTCACTGCTTACAAACTGGGGTACCAATTACAATGCATTGCAATTAAAAATAAATTCATACCCTGTCTGAAAACACTTAAAGTCTCCTCTGGAGTTCACCTTTCTTTTTACAATACTTCTAGTCTTGGCATTTTAAAAGACATATGCACTCAGAAGGCATATTTTGAACTCTTAGAAATACTCTGGCCACCTTTCAGACAAACTAGTTATGTTCCATTGAAATCAATGGGAAAGGTTAGTTGCAATTAATTTAAGTCCCATTAATTACAGTGGAAGTTAAGTATGTGAATACAGTCCAAGATAGCTGCTACTGGAGAATGTGCTATTTATTTTACTTCCAAATCATTAGAAGCCTGGGTAATGAAATTCAGCAACTACTCTAGAGAAGAAAAATATGGCTCAATTATTGAGTTCTAACTCATGGATTTCCAAGTTATGTCTGCAGTATTTAATAACAACTATAGCCCATGATTTTTCTTTTTTTAAATTTAAGAGCTTAACAAAACTAGCTATATAAGTTGGGGGAAGGGTGTAGTTCATCGTGGTAGAATTATCTTATATCAGAGAATTGCTTCTACTGTTTGGGGAAATGTGCTAGATTGTAGGGCATAGAATAAGAGGAGATCTATATTAGCCTAATAAAGAAATAAGAGCAAAACATTGATTTTTAGCTAATTTTAAGCCCTAAGCTACTAACAAGGAAAGGATCTCACGTACCTCTTATGTTAATTATAGACAGACATGAAATAAAATGAGGTTGAGAGTGCAATCTATTGCCAGCAGGATGGTTTTGTGTGTTAGAGAGAGAGAAAGAGAAGAGTGTTTCTCAGCACAGCTCAGTTTCCGGATTCAATTTCTAGCATCTCCAGATAGGACTCGGGGGAAAAGCCCTGCCTGAAACCCTGGAGTTTATAGCACAGTGAACAACTGTCCTTTGCCCTGAAGCCCTAGCTTTTACTCATTTTATTCTCTTTGCTATTTAACATCTCTATGAAGCCATTAGGAGAGGCCATTAAGGAGTTTTGGAGTGAAGTGTCACCAGTATGCAGATGACACCCGGCTAGAGATGTACAGAAACTAAGTTTGTTGGTACAGTTTGATCTAGAACGAAGCTCAATAAGCTCAACTGGGTTTGAATCAATTTTTTTTAAAAAAGATTAAAAATACAATTAAATTCACTGAAAAGGTCATATTTAAAGGGCCTGAAAGGGGTCGAATCAAACCATCAAACTAGGTGGTTTGATCTGTTCAACTGAACACAGCCTGGTTCAATTCAGATCGAACTGCCCCTTATTGTTTCAGTTTGAGTCAAACTGAATCCAACCACCAGTTTTATTTGAATAGGATTTGCACATCTCTACACTCAGCTGTATTTCTCCATTATATCTGTGTCAGGAGAGACTGTGAATGTCCAGTACCAGTGCTTGGATGCAGTGATGGGCTGCATGGGGGCAACAAACTAAAGTTGAATTTTGACAAGGCAGAGGACCTTTTTGCACTTGGCCAAGTGGAACGGGAGATTGATTATCTCGTGAAGTATCCATTCTGGACGGACGAAAGCATACTACGGCTGGGTATATCCAAGGCAGCTTGCTGGCAGACGACCGCTCAATAGAACTTTCATGCAGAGTATAAATACCCTCATCACGTGACCACAACCAGTCATTCCGGAGGGAGCCTGTTCAAACCATTGGACCCGCAGATGCGGATATCTGAAAAGTACAAGAAATAATACGTCACTCAAAAGACCCAATAGGGTGGGTGCGTAGTATGCTTTCATCCGTCCAGAACGGATACTTCACGAGATAATCAATCTCCCGTTCTCGGACGGACTCCAGCATACTAAGGCTGGGACGTACCAGAGCTCCCAGTAGGGTGGGAATACTCAAGTAGCCCCTCCCATTGCAGCAACCCTGCTGCTAGAAACAACAAACCAGTGCCTTACCGTGGCTGAAGAAGCTTGATGGAGAACGGCCCTCCCAAACCGGGAATCCTCCTTTCTGAACTTATCCAACCTATAGTGCCTCGTGAAGGTTGATGGAGAAGAGCAGGAGGCTGCTCTGCAAATGTCTCTGACCGAGACCGATCCCGCAAAGGCGTACGAGGAAGCAGATGACCTAGGCGAATGCGCCACTATCCCCTCCGGCGGTGCCAAATTCGTTGATTCATACGCCTGGATGATGCAGCCTCTTCTCCAGGAAGACAGGAACCTAGGAGTAGCCTTCTTCCCCATATAGTTAGGATGGTAACACACAAACAGCGCATTGGATTTCCTAAATGCCCTGGTTCTATCAATATACACCAGCAATGCCCTTTTAACATCTAGCAGGCATTGCTTGACATCATGGCCCCCCTGTTCAGTAATTGCAGGTAGGCAAATGACTTGGTTTCTATGGAACGCGGAATCTACCTTTGGCTTAAAAAAAAAAGGGGGTCTAGCCTTAACGTCACCGAATCATCATTAAAAACACATAGAGATAAAGCAGCCAACTCGGACACCCGTCTAGCAGAAGTCATCGCCACTAAAAATAGTACCTTAAATGATAAACATTTTAGGGAAACTTGATCCAGTGGCTCAAAGGGTGCCTTTGTAATTGCTTCGGTAACTAAATGCAAATCCCACATCGGGAAATGATGTGAGCACTGGAGGGGCCCTTGACTTAAGACCCGCCAAAAAAGAAACAATGTATTCATGCTTTGACAATGAAGAAACGCCTTTAATATCAATAAATGCGGACAACGCTGCAACTTGTTTCCTTATCGTATTAAACCTGAGGCCCTTCTCGGAACCCTCTTGCAAAAAGAGAAGTACATCCCCCACCAATGGGTGAATAGGGTCTACAGTCCTCTGGGCACACCAAGCAGAGTAGACCTTCTAAGTACTATTGTAAATTCTCCAGGTGGAGTCTCGCCTAGCAGCCAACATAGTCTCTATTACCGAATCATGAAGGCCAACCTGTTTCAGACTTAACCTTTTAATCTCCAAGCCGCTAGGGATAGCCATCTTGGGTTGGGATGGATAATCCCTTCCTGCGACAACAGATCCCTGTGAGGGTGCAACCTGAGTGGCTGATCCACAGCCATAGCCCTCAGTAAGGGAAACCATGGGCGACGTGGCCAGAATGGGGCCACTAAGATCACAAGAGCCTTTTCTAGCTTGATTTTCCGTAGAACTCTGCCTATTAAAAGATATGGCGGGAAGGCATACAACACCCCTTTTGGCCAAGGAGCTGTGAGGGCATCCGTTGCCATCGCTTTGCTGTCCTTGTATTGAGACATGAAGCATGGGAGCTGATTGTTGCGACTGGATGCAAACAGATCCACCTGAAAAGGACCATATCGGTCATTCAAAAAGGCAAATACATCCTTATGTAGCATCCATTCAGACTGCAAAACCTCCTTCCTACTCAAAGAATCCGCCAACCTATTTGACTCCCCACTAATGTGGACAGCAGACAAAGAGGCCAGATTGGACTCAGCCCACACAAACAACTGACTTGCCAAGTTCATCAAGGAACGGGAGCGGGTCCCCCCTTGCCTCGCAACATGCGCCTTGGCCGTCATATTGTCTGTGAAAACCGTTACATGCTTCCCATAAAGAAGATTTGGAAGGCAAACAATACCAAAATAATCGCCTTGAGTTCCAGCCAGTTTATATGGTGTCTTAGGTCCTCCGCGGACCATTTTCCCTGTGCACTGTGTGCTAGATAAGTACCTCCCCAACCGTGGAGACTGGCATCCGTATATACTGATGCCTCTACCGGTCTTACAATCGGTACCCCCTTGTTGATATAATGAGGGTCAGCCCATCTCAAAAGAGACAAACGCACACTATGCGTGATGGTAACCAAGCGATCATGGCCGCCAATAATATCTCTCGTATATTGTCTAAGTAACTGTTGGAGAGGATGTGCGTGAAACCTCGCCCACGGGTGTAGGTCAATGATGGAAATCATCTTGCCCAACAAAGAAGTCAGGGCTAACAATCTCGCCTTAGGTAAAGGGGCAAGCTGGGTTGCTAAGCTTGTTAAGCTATCAAGACGATCCTTGGAAGGCCTTATTGAATAATCTATGGTATCAATAAGTGTCCCAAGGTGCACCAGCCTCTGAGTAGGCTCTAAGGAACTCTTCTCATAATTGATCTTAAACTCATGGTCTGACAGTACCTTAATTGTTCTTTAAGCCGCTTGCTGTGCTTCTTCCTCAGACATACCAACAATTAAGAGATCATCCAAAAAAGGATAAATACGTACTCCCTGTAACCTTAAAAATTCTATAGGACATATTAAAACCTTGGAGAAGACACGAGGACTTTGATTTAAACCAAAAGGGAGAGCTTTATACTGGTAATGGCGGTCCCCAACCTGAAACCTAAGGAACTTCCTTGAATCCTCATGCACTGGAACATGTAGAAAAGCATGCATCAAATCAATAGAGACAAAAAACATGCCTTCCTCCAACTGAACCCTAATTGCTGGAAGCCCTTCCATTTTGTAATACTTGGTATGCATGAATGTATTGACATACTTCAGATCCAGGACCGCCCTCCAAGTTCCACCTTTTTTAGGAACTAGGAAAATGATTGAATATATACCTTGTCCCTGTTCTTGGACAGGAACCTCCTCTATTGCATCCATAGCAATGAGCTCTTCAATCACCTTATAAAGAGCCATTTTCTTATCTTTATTCAAAGGAATTGGAACAGCAACCCATCTATAACGGGGGTTAAACTTAAACTCTAACTTATAGCCTTCACGAATAACATTAAGAACCCAACGATCTTTAACTGTCCTAGACCAAACTGGATAGAAATTTTTCAAACAGGCCCCTACCTTAAGGACCTCTGGAGCATTCTCAGTGGGTTCTGATTCAATTATTTGATCCCCCGAAGGTGAACTGTCTGCCCCGGCCCCTGCCCAATGGTTGTTTGTTGGCAGAGGAACCCTGCCCCCAGGAATTGCGACCTCCTGGGGGCTTTGAACAAAAGGGCTGCCTCCTATAACCATAACTAGAGCCATATGAATTTGAATATGACCTCTTATTACCTTTGCTCCGGGTATTGGCTGCAGGATTTGAGGGTGTAGCAGGTGCCGTTGGCATTACCTTCCTCCTATTCCGTTCAACAAGCACAACTTTCAAATTTTGCTCCCCAAAGAGCAAGTGGCCGGTAAACGGAGCAGACATCAACTGGACCTTGAGTTAAAATCAACCTGCCAGTTCCTCAACCATACTAGGCATCTTGCAGCAATCGCAGCACCCGTGCTTCTGGCCGAAAGCTGCATGGCATCCAGACTTCCATCAGCTACTAAGGAGAGGGCCTTCCTCATATCCTGCAATTTAGGCTTCAATTCCTGGGGAAGCGAAGAGGTGGTCAGCAACTCTTCTACCCCCTTCAGAACTGCTCTCGTTACAATAGAGCAGGTAGCCGAACACCTGGAACTCAAAGATCCTGATTCAAAAACCTCCTTCAAGACACTTTCTAATTTCTTATCATTAGCATCTCGAAGAATGTTTTCACCCTGACCTGGGATGACCTGATTGGATACAAGTTGCACAATGGGGCCATCAATAGTAGGGACCGCCCAAATCGAATCAGCATGACCTGCTGGGAGGAATAACTTTCTAGGGGGTCCTGGGAGACGCTTAAACGTTCCCGGCTCAGCGCATTCTCTAACCAAAATTTCCTTCAGGAGGTCCGGAATCGGAATAATAAGCTCCTGCTGAGGAGGAGGCATTAATAAATTTTTAGCCTGTTGAATCTTTTCCTCTGTTACATCAGGCCCTTTAGGAATCTTAAGAGAGGAGGTTACATATTGGACCACTGATGCCATAAGGTCATATTGAAAAAGCCTCGGTGTAGACTGCGTGGCTTCCTCCTGAGCATTATTATCATCTTCTGCAGGAGGCACAACAATGGGATTCAGACCATCTGGACCCTGTTGGGAAATTGAATCATCAGCATTAGATACAGAAATCACAGAATGAGTATTAACATTTGTTGAATAATTTCTAGATTGAGTCTCCAAGTTCCCAGCTAAGGAGGCCAGTGTAGATACAGGTTGCTGAACAGTTCCAGAATCATGAAGGGAGCTGTCAGCCTGAAATTCTGAGGGCTGTGAAACCGCCTGAACAGATGCTTTGCTTGACACAGAAGCACGCTGCGAAACAGGTACAAGACATTCCGCACCAAGAACAGCAGTCTTGCTTGACTCAGAAGAACGCTGTGCAGCAGATTCAAGATTTTCAGCACCATGGACAGAGTACTTGCTAGACTCAGCTCGCAGCTTAAAAGCTGACAGACGCCTTTTTCTTTTTCTTGGCTCCGGTGATGAGGAAGAGGGAGAAGAAGAAGAAAAAGAAGAAGAAGAGGTGGGAGACGGAGATCTGCGCCTTCGTTTCACCTTTGAAGATCCCTTAGCTAGGGAACGTGCGAGTTCCAGCAGCAAAGACATCTGATCCTTGGCTGCAGACTCGGAAGAGGAAGATCTCCTTCCACGCCTTTCCCTCTTAGCCCGGTGCCTTCTCTTATGCGGGCGAGAAATGTGTTTGTGAGAAGCGCTTTCCTCCTCCGCGGAAGAACCCTTTCTTCCCCGTTTGCCTTTTTTACGATGAGGGCCGCGCCGCTCGGAACCCTTTTTGAATTCCTCTGCAGCCGAACAGCTAACAGAACGTTCGGACTGCCTAGATTCCATGGCATCAGCCAGATCTCTTCCCAGCGGCAAATGGTGGTTAGAATTCTGAGGAGAAACCGTTGGGCCGTATAACGTCTCTCCCGCTGATGAAATGCCCCTGTCAGGCCCTGAGGGGGCTTTTTTTAGGCAATCCTTCACCCCCTGGAGCCAAAGCGGCCTCTGAAAAACCTAAGGGAATGTAGATGTCAGAAATACTGCCCCCCCCCAGCGCTTCGGCTCCAAAAGGGAGCCGAAAATCTTACCTGATTTCGATAAAAAGATCTGGGGGGGGGGAGAAGGGTGAAAGCCAGACTCATCCCCCACTGCGGGGGGAGAGGCTGCATGATTTCGATAAAAAGATCTGGGGGGGGGAGAAGGGTGAAAGCCAGACTCATCCCCCACTGCGGGGGGAGAGGCTGCATGGTTAGGAGAAAAAGAAAACCTCACTAGCCGTGGAGAGGAAACTATCAAAGTTAAAGCAAACCCCCTCAGACAGCCACACATTATTCCCCATAGCTGTCAGAGGCATTCTCAGAGACCCTTTATGGATCTGATCTTAAAGTCAGTTTCCTCTCGCTCCAAGAGGGGAAAATAAACCTCCAAAAGCTCACCCCTCTCATCATCTGATGCCGAATAGGCAGAAGACATTTCTACATAAAACAGCTGTAAAAATCAGAACCGCAAGCCTCCCTCAGCACTGCGGTGTCTGCCTTGACAGCGACCGTAGGAATGACTGGTTGTGGTCACGTGATGAGGGTATTTATACTCTGCATGAAAGTTCTATTGAGCGTTCGTCTGCCAGCAAGCTGCCTTGGATATACCCAGCCGTAGTATGCTGGAGTCCGTCCGAGAACAGCCAGGGGTGACTCCTACATGGAGCATTTGTGCATGTAGAACTGTCCCTCGGGCTGATATCTGTGCAGCAATAAAATGTATTCCACAGCAATACTAGCCACCACTGCAACACAGTTAGTACAGCCCAGCATGCACCTTTCATACCTGGGGAGGGGGAGATGGCTGAATAGACATCTGTTAGAGACACTGGACATATCCCCATGCAGTTTTGGTCTGAATCAAAATGTGTTTTAGATTTGGTCTGATTTCCGTGGACCAAATCGCCCAAACCAGGACCAAACCAGGACCAAATTGGTAGTGGAAAAAAACAGGTCTAGACACGGTTTGGGGGTTTGGCATGCATTGCTTTGTGACCTGAGCCTGTGCATGGGGACGGTCCTGGGCTATTTGAGGAGGAGATCAGTGCTTGCATCAGTGGGAGGTGGGGTTTCATGTTCTGTGCTTGCTGTTCCTGCCCTGTGCATTGGAGATTGCAACTGCTGAGAATTTTTGGGAGTAAATGGTGTTAAAACTGAAGTGATGAGGCTGTCAAATGGCCTTCGCTGCCTCATGAGACTCTGTTATACAAGTATTCTGCCCCCCATTTCCCATTCGCCAAGGCAGGCAGGATAATGGCTTGATTTTTCTCCCTTTTACATGGAAAATATTCCACCCCCATTTCCTGATTGCCAAGGCGGGTATGATAATAGCTTAATTTTTCTCCATTTTAAGCTTGCCAGGTGTCCTCAAGGGTCTTGGGTGGAGCGGAGGTGCGCAAAACTGCTCAACCGCTCAACTGCCAC
This sequence comes from Aspidoscelis tigris stejnegeri, assembly GCA_023333525.1. Lineage (NCBI taxonomy): Eukaryota > Metazoa > Chordata > Lepidosauria > Squamata > Teiidae > Aspidoscelis > Aspidoscelis tigris. The sequence continues at coordinate 245,555,711 of JALMGA010000001.1, read as the reverse complement.
CAAACCCCGTAGCGGCTTTTGTTTTTAAAAATGATTATCTTTTCCGTTTGGTCCTGGCTTCTCTGTGCCACTAAGGGGGCGGGGGATGTGGCATTTGCAGTGTGTGGCACAGAGGTGGGGTGATATCAGTCCAGCTTCCAATGAGGAGAGAGGGGGCGGAGACCTGTGCCATGGGGACAGCTGAATCCACACCCAGCCCACAAGGGGACAGGCATGATTCAGTCTTGGTCCAATGTGTGCCTGATCAGACCCAAACGGCTTGCATGGGGATGCAGCCACTGTGCTTGATTTTGATTCCTGCATAATACAAGAGTTGCATTAATAGGTTAAATGACTAATTCAAGCTCTATAATTCTGTGCATACCTGGATTGGAGTAATTTTCTTGTGGGCTGTTTTCCTTAGGCAATACACTTAAGTGGTTATGATAACAATGCCAGCAACCTTCTTCCTCTGAAACATTGTCCTGTGTGGTTCAATTATTCCATTTTCTTCTACTTCTGAGTTTGTTTATTTTTTCACCACTTCCTTTCATTAACTACCCTATTATTTTCCTCTTTTCAACAAATTCTTCTTGATTATTTTTTTCTGATGTCTGCAGTTGGCTTGACAGCTGAAAACTGTGTGATACAAAGAGCCATATTACTCACATCATCATCATAATAAGGTTCACTTATATTTCTTAATAATATACATCCCCACCCTACATGCTTGATAACAGTCCAAACATATAATGCAGTGAGGACAGAGTTACTTCCTTGGTGGTCATCTTCCAAAGACAATGGACTTTTTCATGCCTTTGCTTCCCAGGGGGCATCTCCCCAGGAAGTGAAAACAGGGGACAGTATCAGTGTTCACATTTTAGAAGCCAGCATTCTCCCTAACCTTGCTAGCACTTTGCTCAATGCTGGCAAGGTGGAAATCATCACCATTACAGCAGTGATCAGAGAACTGTGCCAATGGTGGCAATGTGCCTGTGCGGCACTCTTGCTCTGATGATGTGGTGACACAGTGCTAACTGCGCTTATGTCACCCATTTCCAGTCTCTCTCCAAACCTCTCTCAAGGGAGGTTGCACCTGGAAGGTGGAATATAGATGCAGAGCAGTTCTGCAGTAAATCTACATGCTCTGGAAGTGCTGCTGCATGCATGCAGTAATGCTTCCAGGAAATATGGGTGCTGCATTTAGCAGTGCCTCTGGAGTTCTCTTAAGCTGTAAATGCAAATATGCTCAACTTAAGGACATAAGAACACAAGAAACGCTGTCTAGATTGGACCAGAAATGCTATCTACTCCATTGGCCTCTTCTCACAATGGAAACAGGCTGTATGTGGAAGTTCACAAGCAGGTTGCGTACTAAAGATGTGACAAACTGGTTTGGGGTCAGTTGAAGAGTGTTTGAAAATTTCAAACTGAACACCATGCCTTTATTTTGACCACAACTAGCATCCAAATGGCAGGTCCCTAACTTAGCCCATGATCTGGAATAAGCCTCAGTGCAAAAAGGGTCTCTGTCTCCATTTCTATGCCATGTCATACCTGTTCTCCCAAAGAAAGGGTAGACTTTTTAAATTTGGGAGTTAAGGTAATAGGGATAGAGATTTATAGGTAGCTGAAAAGGGAATGCTGTATTAACAAAACTGGTTTATATGTTTATAAAAATATGGGGTTACTGACCTGGATTTGCTATGGAGCACTTAAAGCTAGGAGTTCAACCTTTTAAATTATTAAGCTAAATACTCTTTGGGAAGGAGAAAGGGTCATGCTGACCTCTGAACCCATTATGTTTTGACCCTCTGGGTGTAAACACAAGTGTAGTTAGGAACAGGGAGTGGTTTGTCTAATTGGTACTTTTTGACAAGAATTGTCACACTTTAAGGTGAAAAACACATTTTCTAGGTTCTTAGAGAGGCCACTAATTACAATGACAGAGCAGAAGTTAGCCTGAATTTGTATTTAAAGACACTGTTGTGCATAGCATCCCATAGTAAATGAGAATTTGGACAAAAGATGTTTTCATATCTGTCCATATCACATATAATCTTAAACTAAATATATCCATATATGGTGGACCATATATGATAGTAGCAGTAATAAGGAATCATGAATCACTTATATGATTTATTTATCACATATTAGATTTGAGATTGGTCTTAAAGCATATCAAAGAAAGATTTCTTTAAAAAAATGGAAACAATTTAAAACACAAAAATGTAAGATATGACTAATTAAAGATTAGAAACAAGCAAATAAAATAAAATAACATGTCAGTGGAGCAGCTAAGGCTGCCTCCAGACATCTGTTACTTATTCCGCTATATTTAGATATTCTAGAATAAAGTATGCAGCCTAAGATTAGGCTTTCTCATGCAATGGACCTTAACTTCTACCGGTTCATGCCACCATTCTCAATGGAATCGGATAACAGAAACTGGTTCAGTAGATTCGGAGACTTACATAGCTTATTTAATTCTGTTTGCTTGTTTGTTTAATATCAGTATTACTTCTCACCCTAAAAAGTAATCTCAAACCAACACAGATAAAATATATTTTTTTTAATTGAAAAAATTGCAGTGAGTGGGAAATGAACAGGCATTCATATTAGCCACCTTAACCATAGTATGACTTATTTCTCTAATACTCTCCTTTAAAATTCTGGTTCCTGCTTTGGCTCTAATGCAAGTCACCTGAGCAGGAGTTCCTACAGTTATATTCACGCAATTTCAAATATTTTTACTGTTTGTAGCAACTGTAGCACATTAGGTTTAGTATGCTTCAATATGAGTCAGTCAGACTCATTAACAAAGGCTTCAAGGCCCATAAATTGGCTGGACTGGGGAACCCCACCACTGGAACAGGAGGTGCAATGTCTATATTACTGGTAGCTCCCATCCTTTCATGCTTCAAGGCTATTCAACCTTGCATGCCTAAGCACCAGAAAGGAAATGGCTGTAGACATTAGTCACTTTCTGTCTGAAGATTAATTGTATCAGGCAGAGAACAGCATAGGTGAAGCTCCTCCACCATTGCCACCTCTCTCAACTACAGCGGCATTAGCATGCAAGTGCTGAAACTGTCCCCAGAGTGTTCTGCTGGATTTTAAATGTAGGGCGCTTCTGAAATGTGGTTTTACCTGCCACAGGGTTGACTGTAGGAGTAGAGGGGTGTTTTTCCACTTGCAGAAAGTACCCATTTTTACACCTATTAAGGACCCATTTGGGTGTGAGCCGAATGACCTCATTTCCACCACTGCACCCATTTGGGACACACTTGTTTCCACTGCCACTGGGGAAATCTGGATCATATGGGTACATCTCAGCCTTTAATCCTGATTTTATGTAGACCCCATTAATGGGGTCTACAATGGGGTCTTCAGCCAGAAAATCCGGATTAAAGGGAGCCCGTTTCCACGTTAGTTTGGCAATGGGGTCTAGAGGAGGCTAGGGGGAGGAGACACCCATGGGGGGGGAGCCCCAAAACCTAGGCTTCAAAATCATTTCAAAGCCATTTCAAAGTTACTTTGAAGTTGCCTTTGGAGATTAGCAAAGGCTCCGAAGTCCCTCCGAAGGCATCTTCGGAGATTAGCAAAGGCTCCAAAGACAAACCTCCGAGAACAAAGGGAGAACAAAGGGGACTGTTACCTTCAGGCATGGAAAGAGGTACATATTTAATGAGGCTGACTCATCCCTGTTCACAAGGAGCTAATTCATATGCACGCTCTCCGCTCTTGCAAGGGCTTTGTCTTCAGAGCCTTTACTAACCTCCGAAGGCAACTTCGGAGGGATTTCGGAGGGACTTAGAGGGACTTCGGAGATTGCACCCCCTGTCCCCCAAAACACCTGGAGTGACAGGCAGACCCCTTGAGGGTCAATCCGGATTCCCCACATGGGTGCAAAGGTGTTTCCACGGCAGGGGGGTTAGCACCCATTGCTAAGGGCTGAAGTGGAAAAACACCCGAGAAGTGTTTTGATTATGTCCCAGAAGTTCCTATCATTTAGGCTTTTTCACAATCAGGAATCAGATTAATCAATTGGAGACTACAGACTATCTGCAAGCTAAAATACAAACCTATATACATACAGTGACACTTTAATCAGGAAAAGAACAAAGACAATATGCAAATATATTACAATTAACAACAGCAATTTTATCCAGTGTAGCAGCATCCATAAATTTTGTCTATAAGAGATAAGAACTCCTGACCTTGGTATCTTGTTATTTCAGGCGGAACTATGGCAGTGAATAGAATTCAAAGCAGAAGCCACTGATGGATTTTATGTGGTTGAACCATCTCTTATCTGCTATAAGGATAAATCCCTGACTACTTGGGCAAGCAATCTCCTGGACATGAGGAAAAAGAAATAGTTCTATAGGTTCTGTCATTGCTGTACAATAAGGACAGCCTTGCTGCAGAAGAAAAAGCAGACATGAGTACACTCACCTCCCAAAGGGTACTGCAAGGTTGAAAGCTGTAGCTTTTCCATGCTGCAGGTGTAAACAGGACTCTGAAAAGTCATGGAAGTCATCACGCTATAAATAAATATAATGTTATCCATGATATCTATAATAAGTATATACAAAAGGTGACTTAGTATTCCTTTTACAAGGTGAACATCTGTGTCTGTTTTGCACTAGGTTAAGTAGTGTTGTTAGTGGGGGTCGTATACAAAACCAAAATGCCCTTGGACAGACGAAATCAAGTGACTGTCTCCTTCCTTTCCATCTTTTTCCTTCCTTCCTTCCTTTTTTTTTTTTTTTTGCTACCATCAGAGTTGAAAGTAGTAACAGTAATCTGTGCAAGTTATTGTTTCTCTGTATTTGAGCCTTTGGGCTAATTTTCATTCACAGATTTACCCACAAGCAGAGCCAGAAACACGTGAAACTGACATATAGCAGATTAAGTACTGGTGACTATTGTTTTAGCTGGACAATTGCCACAGACAGAAACAAAGCATTAAAAATGAAAAGAACTCCGATAGAACAAAAAATTCTCTAAAATGAATGTGGTTTGGCTCATGTATTTTTTTAAAATATATTTTTTAATGCATATAGTAGTACAACCTCCTCCCTAAGCATTACATCATGAACATATACATTTTATATCTATTTCCATTCTTTCCCTTTCCCTCCCCTCCCCTGACGGTGCAATTCTTCATTAGCGGCTGTTTCCAGTAATCCTTCTCATTTCTTCTATCAACATGTCTTCTGCTCCATTACTGTCAACGTAACGAATTAGGAGATCCCACTGATCCTCTGTTGTTCTCCCAACTTTTGGTTCATGGATTTTAGCAGAAGGCAGCAGAAATCAATGAAAGGAGCTCTAAATTTATAAAGGATTTTTACAAATAAGGTAAAAGAAAAAAATTGGGAGGAAATTAAGTACATTACAGATTATAAAACAAAACAAAAACAAAAACAAAAAATAAGGAAAATAAAAATATTTAAGAGTGACTTCTGATTATAAGTAAATCCACATGCATATGGCATCTAAGTAATTTGACAACACTTTTAATTTTTCTAATTTATCAGTCATCAAAGCTCAAATGTATTTATTTATTTATCATGTTGCTGCAACACAATGCACTAGCAACAATTAAAATAGAAAGTTAAAATAAAGAGTTCATAAGTTAAAGGGACCCTATATAACAATATCAAGGCTACCCATCCATTGAAGGACTGCATCTGTAATTTCAAAAAAGTCTGACACCGATCTTGAATAGTTCCTCAATTCACAGCTGGTCAAAAAACACCCATCCATCCGGGCAAGCCTGTCTCTGTGTAACATCTGAGGAAGTGGCCAGCTTATGGTAAGGAAAAGGAAGAACGGAAGGAAAGTTATTAAAACTATTTCAGCAGTTGAGCCAAGGAAAGATCTATCCCATTGAGTCTTCTCCCGTCATTGAGGCAATGACTGTTTGTGTCCGTGGCACTCCTTGTGTTCACACAAAAACATACACGTGTCTCCTGAGTGGTGCTAAATGAACAGACACTTCTGGCAGCCAGACTACACGGGAAACCTCTAGTAGATTTTCCTGGCTTTTTAGACATATGGACACTTAACTATCAAATGCTAAAATTAGCTATTTTTTTCTTTCCTACACATAAAGTCAATATATGGTTGAGAAACTGTGTTAATGTTCTTTCTTTAATCAAATACGCCAATTTGTGCATTTCTTAAACTGTATTTCTTTTCTGAGGAAGGAAGGAAGAGTTTTTCTCTATTTATTCAAAAATGTACGACCCCATGGAAGATTTAGCTTATAATGATGTGCAGTTACCACATCTAGAATCTCAACAGGTAAATCTGACAACTTTATAATTAAAAAAGGAGTGAATCACATATTTTGAACATATGATAGAAGCAAATGAAAAACTACAAATTATTATCATGCTAATAAAGTTAAGTAGTTATACATTTTAATCACGATGAAATGCACTATACTCTTAATTTATAACATTAGAAAGACTTTTTTATTTGTGCAAATAACAATTACCAAACAGCAATTTTTAGCAAACAGTTTACCGTGCATGCCATTATTAGTGCTATCAAGATGCAACTGTACTAAGAGTCTTTTTATATATGCTTCCTTCTCAGCCAAGCTAAAAACCAAACAAGGCCCAGAGGTGGGAGGCAGGGAAGTGTCATGTCAAATATCTATGTATTTTAGAGGTTCTGATTTTTCCTCCTTGCTTTTGATAGATGGGTGAAGTTTTTGTATGTACATAGCCTCTAGAATCTTACATCTCATTAACTGTCTTTCCACTGTTTTATCAAGCAGTGGGCATTTTATCTCTTGTCCCTCTGTTTTTCCCTTGCATCTATATCGCCCAAGGGAGGAGAGGGAGGGATGGTGCAGGGACAATGTACAAGATCCTCTGTTTAGAATGTGGGGACTGCTATGCCAGGGAAGCAAGGAGAATGCTGAAAATAGATAAAAATATCATTTGAGAATTATTTGACACAATGGCAAACGAAAAACAACTTGGAATATACATTGCAAAGGAAATACATTGGGGGTGAAGAAGCAGTAAACACCAAAATTTTGACAGTAAGTGTGGAGAGAAAGTTTTCAGTAGGTGACGCTTATTTGTATAACACTGTTCTTCATTACGTGATAGTTTGCACTAGCGAAACTACTGTGTTATAAAAGGGTTGATGATAAACAGAGTGCATGGCATTAAGGCAGCACTGCTAGCTCATAGTTAAAGCCATTATTTTTTCCCCTCTTAATTATAATACATATCTTTCCAAGATAATATCTAAAGTAGATTGCTTTTCAGGAGGTGAATACACCAGTTGTAATAATAATTAAAAAAAAACCTTCAAGAAGTCTTCATGGTGAAAAGATTCACATTTTAAAAAGTAAAATGTGAGTAGCCTGCATGCTATTTAACCAAAAACTTCAACAAATGAAAAAAGTCTCCTTCCTTCCTCCCTCCCTTCCTTTTTAAAAACACTTGATTTCATTTTTACAATTTTATTGGCTGGACCTGGACAAAGAGGGTGGCCAGGGAGTAGCAAATTACACTGCTGTTCTCTCACACTTCCCCTGAAAGGTTTTTAAGTTGTCTTATTTTGTTTTTTAATAGCATGTTTTAATTACATTGTTTTTATATATTGTTGCTTTATGTGTACTGGCTTTTTGTTTTTGTATATTTTAATGTATTCTATTGTGAAATCATTTTGTTATTGCACGGCTATAGAAATTTAGTAAATAAATAAATAAATGCACAGTGTGCCACAATTTTTACATATTTCAAACATTTATATTCCGTTTTTCATACAAAATCTCTGAAAGGTTCATGGAAGAGATGCTGTATTGATTGTCTGGAAACACAGAAGATAAAAGTTTTCAAAGAGTGAGTCAAACTTCTGCATTTTATAAGAGATTGGGAGGGGGGCTGCCAAGGGACCAGAGTAGCCTGCAGGAGCACAAAGAAGGGACCAGGGCCAGTCCCTTGACAGCCCACACCATCTTTTTCTACCAGCAAAAAGTTGTATACAACTTTGACGGAGCACTTGCCATAATTAGCTTGACATCCTGTTGATGCTGAAGCCCTGTCAGACGAAGTGGCACTTTGGAGAAGAGCTAAGCTTGTGTGAAACATCAGTATGGAGTTTGTCCTGGACAAATGTGCCACAGTGGCACTGAAAAGGGGAAGATTATTGAAAGTGAAGGCATTGAAATGCCAAATGGTCAAGCCATCAGGTCCCAGAAGCCAGAAGCCTGCAAATACCTGGGCATCTTGCAATTGGATAACATTAAGTATGGCTACATGAAATCTGTGGTCAGTAAAGAGTACATCCAAAGGACTAGAAAAATCTTGAAAAGTAAATTGAATGGTGGTAACACCATTAAGGCCATAAACACCTGGGCCCTACCAGTCATTAGATACACTGTGGGAATTGTGAACTGGACTCAGGTGGAGTTGGACAACATAGACAGAAAAACCATGACACTCGTAGTGATGTCGACAGGCTGTACTTGCCCAGGAAAGCAGGAGGTAGAGGACATTTGCAAGTGAAGCAAACAGTGGAAGAAGAGAAGCATGCATTAGCAGATTACATGACAGAAAGCAAAGAATCAGCTTTGATTGAAGTCAACAACAAGAAGCTTCTAAAAGTGCAGCAAACCAAGAACCAGTACCGGAAAACTGCAATTCAATGCCGAACTGACAGCTGGTGCAATAAAGCACTGTATGGACAGTTCTTGGAGAAAATCGAAGGCAAAGTGGACATGGAAAAGACCTGGTCTTGGCTTACGAAGGGAACATTATAAAAGGACATTATAAAAGTGCTGCACAAGAACAAGCACTAAGAACAAATGCCATCAAAGTCAGAATTGAAAAATCAGTAGAAGATCCAAAGTGCCGACTCTGCAAAGAAGTGGATGAAACAATCGATCATATACTCAGCTGCTGCAAGAAGATCACACAAAGGTCCTGTCCCCAAGCAGTTTAAAGTCTGCTAAAATTCTTCTTTTGCCTCTGAGTGCCTTCATGCCAGGGTTTTTAACGAGCTTCCAGTGCTACAAAAGCAGGAAAACCCACGACAAAAAAGTGCCCTTTAAAGAAGAGTTTCAGCGCTCTTTCTGGAAGTCATGGGTTTTCCTCGCAACATTTACCTTGGGGACACTCCATGGCAAAAGGGGCGGGGATTGCTGCCCGCACACACAGCCATAAAGCATTCACACATCTCCCAGAAAAGCTGCAGCTTCCCTTCCTTGGGGACACTCCGTGGCAAAAGGGGTGGGGATTGCTGCCCGCACACACAGCCATAAAGCATTCACACATCTCCCAGAAGAGCTGCAGCTTCCCTTCCTTTCCTTTGTAAAGGTCAGAACTTTCAAGGAGCCAGAATTGCTCAGAATTGCAACATTGTTATCAGGTGTGAAGTGGGTGATCTGTGAAAGTGTTAAGAGTAAATGAGCGCACGATCACACGGTCGATGGCTGCAGCCGCTGACTTTGCCTGCACGGGAAGCCGTTTCGAACAGAGAACAGAGTGAAAGTAAGTGCTGAGAGTGAATGAGTGAGTGATCACTCCCTTTGCCAGCATGAGAAACCATTTTGGGGGATGGAGATCTGGCTATTTTTCCTTTGAACAAGAGAGGGGGCGGGGAGAAAAAGATGCAGGGGAAGAAAACACGCTTCTGTGGAGACAGAAGGTGCATTTTAAATGCGCGTTTTGCTGAGCCTCATGCGGATGCTTATTCTGGAAGTGCAGGGCACTTTTAAAGTCCGCTTGAATACAATGACAGTAGAGGGAGATTAGAGAGGCAAATAAATCTTTTGGGGAGTCAGCTAAACTGATTACAAGCAGACACACAATGCTGCAGCACAAATGATCCAATGGAACTTGTGCCAAAAGTATCATCTGCCAGTGGCAAAGAACTGGTGGGATCACAAGCCAGAAAAAGTTGTTGAAAATGAACAGGCAAAACTACTTTGGGACTTCAGGCTTCAGATGAACAGAAAATTGGAGCATAACACCCCTGACATTACAATTGTTGAGAAAGAGAAGGTGTGGATCATCGACGTTGCTATTCCAGGTGACAGCAGAATTGAGGAGAAACAGTTGGAGAAACTCACGAGATATGAAGACCTGAGAATTGAACTTCAGCGACTCTGGTGAAAACCAGTGAAAGTGGTCCCAGTCATCCTCGGCACACTGGGCACGGTGCCAAAAGATCTCAGCAGGCACCTAAAAACCATTGGCATTGACAAGATATCCATCTGCCAACTACACAAAGCCACTTTACTGGGGTCTGCTCGCATAATTCGCCGATACATCACGCAGTCCGAGGTGCTTGGGAAGTGCCCGACTAGTGATATAATACGAAATCCAGCATAGTGATCTTGTTTGCTGTGTGTAACTGTTGTTTTACATCATCATCATCATCATCATAGAATCATATTATATCTTACCTCTTGTGTACTGATGAAAGGTCATCTCAAGGTTGTTAAATTGATCAGAATTTACTTTAAAAAACCTTAAGGCCATTGACTAAAACATTTAATGCCACAAATGGATCTGCTTGTACTTTTAATAAAATAGCAATTTCTCAAACACTTTCCATTTACTCTGCAGACTGGCAGCTGTGGGGGTGGAATGAAAACAGTCTGTAGCTTTTATATTCATGTTGAGTACATTTACAATGCATGCTTCTGTTCTCTATCCAGATTTATTGAAGAGACCCCAAATCATCTGTATTCTCTTTCTTCATGAACAAACTTCTATGGACTCCTTCACACTGGCTGCTTGAAATGCAAAGCCGTGTGACACTGGCCCATATCCAGCAGTAACTTCTACAACAAAATTGGGAGGGCAGTGTGGGAGGGATGAGAAACTGATTACCTTCATTCTTCCTGAACTGAATGTTGATCTGCTCCATAGCTGGCCCTTTTGCACTTACCACCCTTAATCCAGATTAGTGAATCCAGATTAGCTTGATCCAGATCAACTGAAGGCAGAGGCATCTGCATGAAGTGTGCTGGACAGCTGGACTGCTCTAAGGAGCAGTACAATGCAGATGCTTAATCCTTGTTCCATATCAGTGGATGCAAACTACTTATGACAGCACCTCCTACACTTGATTCAATTGGCCCATGTCTCTTCTGATCAAATGGGTAAGGGAGTGAAGTGTCTTCACAGACACTTTGACGATGCCATTGCCACCAACAAAGCTGTTGTTCCAAAGGGAGGAGGAGGCGGAGGAGAAGGAGAAGGAAGAACAACAACAAGAAGAAAGTAGCAGCAGCAGGTTTTTATACTCCACATTTCTCACCCATTTAAGGGGACTCAAAACGACTGGCAAACCTTTCTGTTCTCCCCACAACAGACACCCTGTGAGGTAGGTAGAGTGACGGCTCAGAAATAGAGCTGTGACTAACCCATGGTCACCCACCTGGACTGATGTAGGAATACAGACTCAAAGTGGGAGACCTCCAGATAACAACCTGACACTATAACCACAAGACCAAACTGGCTGAGAAGGCATCTTTGCAGTCTCCCTTTGATAACGCATGTTCCTCAATGCCATCCTTCCACAATCTTCCTATTTCATTCTGTGTGTGGATCTGGATCAGATGATACTAGTGTGGATATAGTACTGATTTTTCATGGTCACCACTATTCCAGTAGTCCCATGCAGATGATGTGACCTAAGAGATTCCTTGGGCCAGGTTACCAAGTAAGTGCAGAAGGGCCCTTTGTTTTTCATGAAACCATTGCCCATAGCATGAGTTTGTGGGATAAAGTAAAGCAACAAAATGACCATCTGATGAAGGCATGTTGCATCACTTCATCAAAATTACAGCACAGGAAGTATGCAGACTGTAAGAACTCGGGAGATTTTAATATGGTTAATGATGTGCATTTCATGAAACTGCCCTGATAAATGCAGATGACTTAGGGTGTTTTTCCACTGTCACTAAAAGTACCCATTAAGTACCCATTAATGGGTATGAAATGACATTTTTGTAAATGATACCTACTTACTTAGTACATGAAATTTGTTAAATCTTTCCTCAGAGAGAAAGGATTCCCCCAAAACATTATATATACACTTCAGAAGGGGCTACACCTTGCTTGCTCCACATTTCATCCCCAACCTGATTGCATTGAGCAGCAAGATGTAAGTAGCCTTCTAAAGCAGCTTCTGCAGACCATGACAGCCGACTTCATTGACTGCAACATGCAAAAATGGCACCAGGGAACATGCTGGTGCAAAAATAGTGTTGGAAAGTATGGTAACGAATGACTGCTTTAAAGTGATCTCCCAAGCATTTCTTGTAGTGGACTAATCTACCTGTCCACCATGTGGCTGGCTGAATCAGTCCAAGTGGCAGGCACTGTTTCACCATGTTCTTGGAAATGGTCCAGGAAATTGTCCATTTTCACCATAGTAATCCCCCTGGCCTGCAACTTTGGAAACTCAGGAACCTTTAGTCCTGGCCTCTGGACTTGGGAGTGGCTGCAGTAGAGTGGATGGCCCCAATGTGTGTCATCACCCAATTTTCCCATCTTGGCCCAGATTAAACATTCTGGACCATGAGCAGCCTCCACATTGTATGCCAAGGTGTGCTGTGTGGGAATACCCTTAATGAAATGTTCCTAAAAATCTAACTGCTTTAGTAAGCATGCCATTCAAAGACTACTTCGCATAAAGAATGACCCTAAACATCATTTCACACTTTTACTGTCATTAAGGATTGGGCATAGCTTAGCAGTACCTGGAAAGTACTACCTGGAAAGTAAATTTCCAGAATCCACCCCCCCCAAAAAAAAATAGTAATGGCAAACCACTTCTGCATCTTTGACATAAAAACAGCATAGGTGTATTCATATAGCCATCAAGAACTGAATTCAATCCAACTCACCTTTAATATGCATGGAGAAATTGAATAAGAAGATTATTTATTTACCCCCAATCTACTTAATAATTTATGTGAGTGCAAACATAAGAGTCTCCACAGAAAGGATGCTAACTCCTACCATGTATTGTTTTGATATAATGTGTAATTTTTACGTCTACTGAGTTCTTAGACAATATAACATAGTTGTCCACTTTCCACTTTCTTTTTCTACAAACAATGAACACAGTTCTTTTTGCTTTGCTTTGTTCTGTTTATTTTCCATGGCCTCTTAAAATCTCCATTTGCTTTACAGTTGTGTCAAATTAGCGGGCCTATAATGCAATTTTCAGGGAAGTGCATACATATCCCTGGGAAATACATGCCAAGGTAGTTAGCCTGTGGGCTTTTCTTTTAAATCTATAAATAGGAGAGCAGTATTACTTAAGAGTAAAACAAGAGTGAAATTGGAGACAGGAACCTCAAGCATGCAGTCACAGAGAGGTCAATTCACGAGCAATAAGAACAATTAAAAGGCAGATTGTTTTTGAGGGCATAAAAGGATCAAGCAATTCCACTCCTTTCATAATTTAAGTGGTCATTATAATAAGGGTAAGATCCACACACCACACAGAAGGGTTATGCCAAGACAGACCCCAGAATGTGGTGACTGCACATCACTATATTCTGGAAGCATGACAACATGCGCAGGAGTTTGTACATCACTGGCACCTAACCTGCTCCCAGGGTCACCATCTATTCCCAGCAAAGGAATCAAAACCACTCTACAAAAGCTAGTGTGATCAGATTCACTCCAGTTACTACTGTGGAACCACTGGACTAACTTACCTTCCTGTAGCCACGATGTGAATTGCTGAAAATAATCCAGTTCCCTGGCCATTTCTTTGACGCTTCATATCATGGAACTGGACTGAAACCACAATGCTGGTCAACTTGCAAGCAATTTTAGGAATGTGACTTTCATTGAGCCAATCTTGGGAAAAGTACTGAGTTCTCCTGGGAACCTGCTTGCTGTATCTTACCATCTTTTTGGGATAGCCCTGAAAATTTGTCCATATATGGTCTGCAGTGGTGATTACTAGACTTTGGGTCCTCAGATGTAGACCACAGTGCCACTTGGTCTTTGTTATTAGTTATAATGTCTGTGGATGACAGTAGTGTTAGTATAACAGCTTCTTGGGATCAATGTTTGAGAACCACTAGTAATGAGTATGTATGCATAAGTCTATACAGCTTATACCTAAGTTACTGCAAGTAATGAGCACTGCTTTGTGCTGCTGGGGAGGGATTTTAGGAGCTGGCCAATTTCTGTTCCTCTCAAAGCTTGCCATGTCCCTGAGATTAACAGTTTTCCTTTAATTACAAGGAGCAGAGAAATACTACCAATATTTCTGCTTCAAGTGCAATAAATTGCATGAATGTGGATATAGTGCACCTTGTCTTGGGTGGGGACATCACATATTGCTTTGCCATAGACAGACAAATGACTTCAGATGGTCCTGATGGGGAGCTTTAGATAATTCTTGGATTTCTCCAATGAGGCCTCTTTGCTTTGCAAGCACTAACTTTTTCCTTGCTCCCAAACTTCAGAGGATTTTTTGTATCACTGTACACTCCTCCTTCCCCAGTACTGATGTTTATTTATTTGCATTTTTATCCCATCCTATACCAATGTAAAATGAACATAATAAATAATAACAGTGTTTGAAGTGAGGAGGAAAAGCAGTTTCCTTATTTGGTCAAAGCCCAGGGCAAAGAGGTATGTCTTCACTGTTCCCTGAACTTGTGAAGCAAAAATGCCTGATACACCTCAGAGAGAAGATTATTGCTTAATCTGGGAGCCATTACTAGGAGGCCCTATCCCAAGTGACCACATTGATGTGCCACCCTATTTCAGGTGTCATATACACTGATATGGCTCTCCCTGACACTAATAGGTTTTCCATTTATAGAAGCCATACAGGTAAGATGCATTTGCAGCACTGTTATAATAACAGATCCCAAACACTGATTATGGATATATTTTTAAATAACAGTAAACAAAACAAATCTTAGGAACTGGGTTGCATATTTCAGCCCCTATCTATCATGTCTGATATTCACAAAAACACATGGATTTCCCCTCATTTTATGTCTCACAAATTGGTTGTATTTACATATAATATTTCATTTGCTCTTACTGAGCAATGGGAGACAAGTATAACCTAATCCTATACATGTTTATTTTGAAGTCAATTTTAACAGTAAGTGCTCCACATTGAAAATATTTTTTAGTATTGCAATTCACATCTTTTTATGTGTAATAGAAATGTACCCTATAAAGAGAGAGCTATAATAGCAGCAGTCACACTTCAGAAAATGGGTGAGTTCCCTGCACCATTTGGCTGTGACTCACCTTCATGTGAGCTACATAAACATGCTGAGGAAAACCGAAGGTTGTTAGATAAAACACCTAACAGTTCCAGGCTTCTAATTGCCGTTTGTTTTTGATTAACTGACATTTGGTACGTATCTAGAATAGATGGGCCTTTTTGAACCTACCAGCTGTAGTAGTTCTATCCACTCATTGGTCAGGAATGTCTGCATTGCTGCACTGCGGCAGGTGACCTGATATGGGATAACCCTGGTGCTAAAAAGCAGTACACAACCTGCCCAAAAATGGATTAATTGATCCTGGGGAGGTGGTTTCACACCCTTTTCAGAGTGTGGCATGGTGAGTGGGCATGGCTGCATGACTGTGACTGTACAGTCATGCGCAGCTGCTGGATCACCATGGCAACAACTGGCCTCTCACTGAATGTTGCTTCAGACATTGCCTTGGTGATCAGGCTAGTCCTGAGCTGCCTATGTTCACACTACAAGTGCTGCTGGCTAGGTATAGGGCATCCTTAGCTCTTGTAGTACAAATAGCTACCACTGTGCTAGATTATCCTTATTGACCTGGAATGGTACTGTTATACCATACCATACAAGTCCAGCAAATATGAATCCAGTTGATGTGTCCCTCATTTTGATATTTGTGCTGTAGATTGTATTTAGATGGTCTAGGCAAATTCCCAGTAACATATGAACATACTGTAGAAACATAAGAGAAGCCCTGCTGGATCAGGCCACAGCCCATCTAGTCCAGCATCCCATCGCACACAGTGGCCCACCAAATGCTTGTGGGCATCTCAAGCAGAGACAAGGACACACCTATTCCTGCTCCCCCCCCCAGCGTGAAAGATGTACCTAGGCATTCATTCTAGTAGCCATTGATACATCTGTCATCCATAAATTTGTCTAACCCTACCTTAAAGCCATCTAGACTGGTAGCGGTCACCACCTCTTCTGGCAGCAAATTCCATAAACCGATGACCCTCTGGGTGAAGAAATACCTCCCCGTGTCAGATCCACCTTTCCTAGAATGTCCCCTGGTTCTAGTATTGTGTGATGGAGAAAAGAAATGTTCTCTATCCACCTTTTCTATACCATGCATAATTTTATATGCTTCAATCAGGTCCCCTCTTAAACGCTGTCTCTCCAGACTGAAGAGGCCTAGACGTTGCAGCCTGATTTTGTCAGGGAGGTGTTTCAGACCCTTTTCCAGGTCCCCCAAACTCTGTCAAAAAACCAGAGGACTTACCACAGTGCAGCAACAGTTTTTCCAGATTATCAAAATCCCAGTTATTTTCTGTTTAGTCTTAGGAGAGAGCTCCTTCTTCCACTGAGTTCCTTCTCAAACTGAACTCAACCATTCCTTCTAGCTCAGGAATGGCTAATACTATAATGGCCTATGCTAATGGTTTCTTTGTCCTATTGTTATTCCTTGCCTGAGCAGCAAGCAATAAATAATATAAACAAGGAAATGTGGTCTCCCAGCAATTGACCTAGAGTAACCTGACCTAGAGTAACCTGAACTAGCTAACCCCAAACTGATCTAGATTTTATCTGAACTGGCTAATGGCACACGGTCCCCCAAACTCTGTCCAAAAAACAGAGGACTTACCTCCCAAACTTACCCAGTGCAGCAGCAGTTTTTCCAGATTATTTTATCAAAATCCCAATTATTTTCTGTTTAGTCTTAGAAGAGAGCTCCTTCTTCCACTGAGTTCTTTCTCAATGGTGTCTAGACATTAGTTCCTTTCCTTCTGGTATTATGAAGAAGTACACAAGTTCTGTTTGTTGCAAGATGGAACAAATATTTAGAGCCTCTGAGTCTAAACATTCACCATTTGCCATGCCTGTGTAGATAGCTTATGAATAAAAGGATGAGGACTGTGCAAATATGGATGTTCTTTAATTTGGGAGCTGGAAATGTCCAGTCTTCTTGGCCAAGGATGAATTACTTGAAACACAACTGGCCTCTAAGGGAGAGGCATTTACCTGGGAGGTTGTACCCACTGGAGGTTGTGCCTCCTGTGGAAAGCCACATTCACAAGGAACGAGGGATCCATGCAGTCTGAGATACAAAAATGGCATCAAGGGGAGACTGCTTTAAAGCAGTCTCTGATGTGTTCTTGTTGGAGAACCAGAGAAACTGCTCATGTGCAGACAGCACTGAGCAGCTGGTTGGGTCTGCTGAGTGTGAGAGACCCTGATCCATTCTGCCAGGCTTCTGGAAGCAACCCTGCCCAGGAAATGTGTTACTTCTGGACACCCAACTAAAACACCCCCAGCCAGCAACTTCAGAGGCTGGGAACAAAAGTAATGCAGATGGCCCTTCTTGCAAGTTGCCTGCTACCCTTTCAAATTTGGGCCAGATCATTTTATTTGGCCCAAGAGTGGTCCAGCATGGCATGGGATACCAAGTCTTTCATGGAAACACTTCCTTTAGCAGTCAGAGTTGGGAGTTAGGGGATGGCAGCACAAGAGGAGCTCAAGGGAAATCTCAGTTCTGTACATCTCCATGAATTGCCAGACTGAACAGGCTACCTATATACATAAAGATAGGCAAGACATCCTAAGGCTGTACCCAAATGGCAGTGGATGTCACTGAACATACTGGATTATGCACACAGTAGATAACCATGCCATGAATCATTCATAAAAGGGGAAAGGGGCAGGAGACTCAAAGTTTGGGGTACAATATGTGCCACGGCACTACCCAATTTATGCTTGTAAGAAAGGTTCATTTGAAAGATGCTCTTAAGTTTACCTGGATTCCCCACGTTTACACCGATGTACCAATTCAGTTTTAAAAGATATGAGAACAGAAGTGCACTAAAGCTGGTACACGCTGGGGACAGATTGACCATTCACACTGGCTGGTAAGGGACCAGCCTGAAAAGGCTGCAGCAAGGTCTGGACAGCTTGCCCTGGGCTGCCGCCGTTGGCCGCTATCGGTCTGTTGGCTGGCAGCCCGGTTCCAGGTCTGTCTTGGGGTCCTGCTGGCCGGTGGCAGCCAGTGGGGGCCTCCTGGGTGCCCATCCCCACCCAGGGGTGTGCACCAATCCCCAGCATCCCGTGCTTCATGATGGGCCCCTGCTGCTTGTTTGAGCATTCTGCCGTGTTCTGAATCCAATGCTCTCCCTGCTGGACAGCTCTGGGATGGCCGGGGCTAAGGTTGGGCCATGATTAGGCCAGCTCTGGGAACAGGCTGGGCCAGTTCTGGATGGAATTGGCCTCCTGTAAATGCGTATGCTCTGTCCCAGAGCTGTCCGAATCATTCACCAGAGTCCTAAGTATGAATAAGCCTCAGCTTACCCTTGTTTTCTTTGAGGGGGAGGGATGGCAGGTATAGAACCTGGAGTCTCCTACATACAAAGTAAATATTCTTACATTAAGCTCCTGCCATTCTGCAGTTAAAACTTAAAGCCAAAGACTTTCTTGGTGTTTATATCTGCTTACAGAGACATCTTATTCCAGGGAAATTGAACTTGAAGGAAATGAATATGAGCCTACATTGGTGTATTAATACGTTACCTGAAGGCATTTTGCTCTGGGCTATAATTTGACTCTTTTATGTGTATTTCTTCATCCAGTGGCTATTTGAAGCATCTCATACAAGCACAGTTAAATTGAATATATGTATGTGAAGGTGTACAAAAAAGAGAAATGCTTAGCAAAACAGGAAATCTGGGAACAATTAAAATTTAAGCAATGTTGATGTAGGCTAGCCAGCATAGCAACAAAAAGAAAATATGGATACTGCAGCAGCTAGAAATGTGTATGAATGTGTTTATGACATTCTATTCGAATCAAATTGAATATCTGAAAATCTGATTCAGTTTGAATCTTTTACATTCAAATTTAATAAGATTCTATTTGAATTTATCAGGAATGAAAGTTCCCAGCTCTTGAGTGTTCCAACACTGCCTCAGAAGGCTATCCTAGTTTTTAGAGTCAGCATCAGGGGCTGGGATGATACAGGACAGCCTATTCATTAATTCAAATCGAGTTCATATCAGCTGTGTTCACATGTGGATCATTATAGGTCATCCCTGCCTTGGGCTGCATTGCTCACACCTTTCTCCACAATCGAACTGAGCCTCCTCCATGGAACTCTTGGCTCTCCACCTTTTGCTATAGCAAATCTATCTCATTTCTGATTGGATGCTGTTTACATCACACAAGGGAGCGAGGGTGCATGTTTGCAATTCTTTTTAAAGCCTGTTCTCCCACTTCCATCCACTTCCTTTTTTATGTGCCTTTCTTCTTCGGGCAATTTTTTTTAAAAAATATATATTTGCATAAAAATGCTAGATAGAGGAATCATACACATAAACTGGGAAGGGGGGTGCCTCATGCACTCCAATTGGCTGAAGGAAAGACTGGACCCCACCCACCACAGCACAGTTCTCTTGAGCGTCCAGGCCTGAGGTAAATCACTCAGGCACAAACGCAGCAGACTGGTACAGATTGGTAGATCCAAAACACAGAGTCAGAAATGACTTTCCATCTTGAAGGTGCTTTACTGCTTAGTTGCAGCATATAGCAGGATATAAAAAAATCAATATAATTGCTAAATGATTATATGGATCTATAGATAGAGATACACAATAGGAGAAAGTCAAAACAAGACGTTAGTGAATAAGAACATAAGAACATAAGAGAAAGCCTGGTGGATCATGCCACAGTCCATCCAGTCCAGCATCCTTTCGCACATGGTGGCCCACCAAATGCTCATGTGCATCTCAAGCAGAGACAAGGACAAAGCTTTGCCTGGACTTGAATCCCAGCACATGGCTTTAGAAGCATCTCGCTTTTCCCTGAGCCTGAAAGATGTACCTAGGCATGAAATATGTACCTAGGCATTCATTCTAGTAGCCATTGATACATCTGTTGTCCATAAATTTGTCTAACCCTACCTTAAAGCCATCTAGGCTGGTAGCTGTTACCACCTCTTCTGGCAGCTAATTCCATAAACCGATGACCCACTGGGTGAAGAAATACTTCCCCTTGTCGGATCCGACTCTCCTACCCATCAGCTTCATAGAGTGCTCCCTGGTTCTAGTGTTGTGTGATAGAGAAAAGAAATGTCCTCTATTCACCTTTTCTATACCGTGCATAATTTTATATACTTCAATCACGACCTCTTTTAAACACCGTCTCTCCAGACTGAAGAGGCCTAGACATTGCAGCCTGATTTCGTAAGGGAGGTGTTCCAGCCCCTTAATCATTCTGTTTACCCTTTTCTGAATCTTTTCCAGTTCCACAATATCCTTTTTGAGGTGTGGTGATATGTTTCTCAATACACAACATCACATGGCTTCTCATGACCAATTGGGTTGCAAGATTTGCTTCTGATGTCAGGTTGATGCTTTCTCAACAGCTAAGGAAGTTTCCCATATTGCCAGTGGTCATGAGCTGCCATGTTCAGGCTACGATAACAGAATAACAATAGAAGTGAATAACAGCACCTGCTGATAATATTTCTCAGCAAGCCCTGGCTGTGAGGCCAGCATGTGCTTTCTGTTCCTAAATAACATTTTTCACTGTAAATGTCTTGACTTGTTCAGCCTCCTTTGGTCCATTCTCTTGCTCACACTGAGGAAGCGAAGATGGCCTGGGATGCCAGGAGGGTCTGAGTCCTCCCCAGTCCTGTAAAAATGAGGACTTCGGTTAAGATGATCTAACAGGGGTAGGCCGGTTTGGAAAGCAAATTACATAAAAATAATGTAACAATATGAGAATGACCTGAGATCAACCTCAAACACTTTTGTGACCACAGCCAAGGACAGTGATGGCCAACCTATGACACACGTGTCACAGGTGACACGCCAAGCCCTTATGGGTGACACACCTGGTCACCCTGGCACCTGGGCGTGTAGTGCTTGCTTGTCCTTGAAGTGTACGAAATACCAACTTTCAATTGAAGATTTAGCAACAAAAGTCACTAATGTAAAGAATTATTTGTTTTTGCTTTTAATAAAATACATATATCAAAAATATAACATTTTTCCTAGAGCTACAAATATCACAAAATTATGGATATTTCTAGATGTGACACAGCACCTGAGTTAAGCTAGGTTTTCTTGCAATTTTGACACACCAAGTTCAAAAGGTTCACCATCACTGGCCAAGGATATCCTACCATGACCCAGAATAGGAACTGTAGGTGAAAAATCAGAAACTCACTCACTCACGCATACATGCACGCACACATGAATGGCATATGCATGCACGCACACACACTTTTGTTCGTTTCTATTGGCATATATCTATATATATACATCTTAATACTTCTAATATTCTGACTAGTAGAGCAAAAAATTAATATTATCCTGCCCTAGTAAAGGAAAAATAGAAAAGCCTCAGGGAGAAGAAAGCATAATGAGTTTTAGAACATACTATGTCAAATAAAATGGACAAAGGTGCAAGCTGTACATGAATGCTATCATAAACTGCATTAGTAACTTGTTCATCCAGCTTGTCCTGTATCATTGATCTTCTGCATACTACACAGAAGGGTTTTGCAGGGTCTTCATACTCAAAGGAGAATGTTCCTTAGAAACCTAAGCAACATACAACAGTCCCAGAGACTGCCTTGCTATCTAGAACTTCCTTAGCAGATAAAATAATATAGAAATGTATCCCCAAAAATAGAGATCTTGACATTTTTCATTATGTTTGACAGGACTTGTGGATTAGTCTTTTTTTTCTTTTTTGTCTATGTAGACCTCCATAAGTGCTTATCCACAAGTCTATTCTACTCCATTTCCATACAAAGATATGAATCTTAAATAAGTTACCTATGTGAAAATTCCTAGGTAAAGAGAATATTTCATTACAAGGTATTTATTTTCTAATATCCAGATGTGAACCTCTAATGGTGAAGTTCTAATTGTATTTTATTGTATAAATACTCCTTCCTTCCTTCCTTCCTTCCTTCCTTCCTTCCTTCCTTCCTTCCTTCCTTCCTTCCTTCCTTCCTTCCTTCCTTTTCTCAGAGCCTGGCTATAAAAGAGCGATTTGGTCTATTTTTATCCTTTGAGAAAAACTAGTTTGAATGTGACAGGTTCTGACAGCAAAATCCCAGTAAAGATTTTAGTGGGCGCATTTGTGCTATTCCCATTCTCAATCTACTCTGGGGGTGGATTTGAGCCCCTAGGACAAACATTAAACACCTAAAAATGCATTACTGCATTCCAAAGCCTCTGAATGCCAGCCTCTGTCTCAGACAAAAATAAAATAAAATAAAATCATTCCGAAGACAATTCACTGTTTGGGTCAGATTGGACAGAAACTATGGAGGCTTCTGTAGTCAATTCCTGCCTGGAAACCGCTGCTGCAGATGGTCAACTGATCGAGCTAATAGAAACTCAGCAAATGACAACTCAATCTGTAGTAGGGATATGCATGAATATTTGAAGGTATTCGAAATTTGATCGAATTTGCCCAAATTTCAGCATTCAAATTTGAATCAAATGTCCATAAATTTGAATTTAAAAATTTGAATGAATTTTGAATCTATTTGTTCAAATTATCCAGACATTCACATGTGAATGGGTTCTTACACAATGCATACTTGCAGATTTGCATCTTTCCCATATCCGTACGCATTTGTATGGATCCGTATGGGACAAAAATGGGTTGCATATGGGATAATTACAGGATGCATACAGATGTGTACAGATGTGGGGAAAATGCGTACAGGCACATACGAATGTGGTCAATATTTGTAAGTGCAAATTCGAATAAAAAATTTGAACGAACAGATTTGAATTTGCTTAAATTAATAGAATTGAATTTTTGGATATTTGATTCAAATCGAATCCTGGAAATTTCATTCATGCACACCCCTAATCTGTAGCAAGCACTTGTTGTCACGGAAAGTGAAGACCAGGAAGAGAAGTGATGTAGGTAAGTTTTTAATCACTTATTTTAAAAACTGTGTGATGCACTTTTTTGTGTGTGTTTACAAATGGGACTATCCTTTGAAATGGGGTGGCAGAAAAAAGGCCTGTCTTGTTCCATCCTTAGATACAGGGCTGTGAGCCTAATATGGAGTTATAGTTAGGTGCATCTGTGTTGCTGCCAGGGTTGGGTTGGGACAGACAGCATCTTCTTCTCTCCAATGCAGACAATGCCTCACATTTTATCCCGAGACAAAGTAGAGCAGGATGGTTGGACACCAAAGACTATAATCAAATTTTTCTGGTTCCAAAATATAGATATCAAATATCTTATGACTATTTGATAGATATTCAAGCAGTCACATGACTTCCTGAAAACATCTGGTATCACTGAATGATTCAGTAAGAAAAAATTCCGAAGTAAATTACTTTTGACTGCAAAATAAATGGAAGTTTGAAGGAAATCTATTTTTTTTTAGGTAAGAAATATGTTAACAAAAAAGCACTGTTGATGACCAAACCTTTTTGCAGTTTTCCCTGTTTTCATCTTTTGTAGCTAATATGCTAATGATTGCAATGTTCAGCAGGCCTTGGTGCCAAAGGGATGAACAATTTTATTGCTTTCCCTTAGAGTTTACACACAAAAAGGGGAAGAAAACTGATGAATTTTACATGATCAGAGGGAGCTAGGGACCTGTGCGTATATACATATATATTCTATTTTCATTTTCCATTGCTGAGAGGAGGTCAAGTAAGACGGACTTTAGGATGGTAAAGCAAAACACACAGAAAAATCTACTACATTACTGTTTTAGTTGTCATCCCCTCAAAAAGAGAAAGGAAAAGGAAATTTAAATTTCCTGAAGCATTAGCTTTGACAATTAGCTAATGGGATACAACTGAACACAAACCTCATCAAAAAATCCCTCCATTGTAAAGAGTTTCTCCACCTCCCTGCTCTGCTGTGCAGTCCTGTTTTTCATTTTGTCTGCACACACTGCAGGTTCCTTAGCTTTCCTAGGCCCTATTTCCTGCTCTACACTTTGGCGCTTTCTGCAATGGATCTTTTTTCCAGATTATATTGCAAAATAGGAACCTGCCATATACATGGTGCAGACTGCAGCAGGCCCTGCTCAGGTGGTAGGTCTCTATTATGGGATATAATCTGGAATAAGGTCCATTATAGAAAGGGCCTTTGAACCACCATGAAGAAACCCTATCTGTGCTTCAAACCACATTTTTTCTGAAGACCCCACATATTTCCCAATAGTAGCAAAGAGTTAAAAAAAAGAAATAGAGTTAACAAAGTACTCTTATCCCAGATCTAGGCTCCTTCTGCACATACCATTAATCCACATTAAGGATCCATACTAGTACACTTCTGGGCCTCTGTCTCTGCACATTAATGCAGATCACAAAGTTCCCACCCTCTGCTGCTCTAGATACATCTGCATGAGACACAGTGAGATCCAGATTAAGGGAGGCCTTAATCTGGATCTCTGATGGGCCCATTTGGGATTACTGGGAGGAGGGTTCAATGGTATGTCATAGTGACCCACAAAATCACCTCCCCATAGGCCCTGAGCTCTTGGAGACATGGCAGTGCAGCCTTGAAGCTCACAGAAGCTTTCAGGCTACGCAGCATGGGCGATCCAGGTCAATGCTGTAAGTGCAGATGGCATTGGTTCAGATCACACTGTCCCATGGTCTGGATCAGTGGGCTGAGTTAATCTGGATCCAATGATCCACATCTACTGCAAGCAAATGCAGAATGATCACATGCGTATATGGCTGGTTTTGCACTAGCAACAAAGATCCCATTAGAACCCCATTAGGACTCCATTAGAAACCCAATAGGTACTAGATTGGTATGGATCTGTTACGTACTGTCTGCACTGAAGACCCCCTAAGACCTCTTGCTGTACCCACAAGTGCCCCTTTAATAGTGTCTTTAATCTGGTCTTCAGCTGTGAAGACCAAATCAAAGGATATGCTTCAGCATGCATACAGGAGCAATGGGGTCCAGGGGCGGGCTCTGCCCCACCACTCACAGCTAATAAGTCCACATGGCAGCTACGAAGCCGTGTCTCTCTGTCACACCCTCTGTAACCGGAAGTGACCCCTGATTGATGGCTACGTGGATCAATTGTGCTGCAACACTGACGGACCTTCCTGCTCAGGCCTAATCAGGCCTAATCAGCCTTGGGATGGGTGCTATGGTGTCTGCACGGTAGCACTGTTTAGCACCCATTGCCATTGGGTGCTAGACAGCCCGTGCAGACTTATAGGGCCTTCACCAAGATGTGGATCTTCAAGGACTGGATTCAACAAGGACTGGAAATAAAAAATCTTGATCTTCTAAATCAGGATTAATGGAAGTATGTGCAAAAACATCCCATGTCAGTCCTGCCTTTTACCATCTTTGAGGTTCTCTCTCTCTTTCTTTTATGTCTGAATTAAGCTGAAGGTACTGTTACTACTGAATTGATCATGGAAATGTGATCACTTATTCTTACCTAGATGTCCTGTGGCCACAAGTGCCAATAGTGACCCAGTGGTTAAGAGCATTTGGGTAGAACTTAGGAGACCTTTGGTTCAAATCCCTGGTCCCTCATGGAAGCTCAATGGATCTTCCCAACGATTAATAAAATAGTCTCACTGACTTGTGAGTGCTTTGGGAAATGCAAAGTCTCACAGAGTAAACCCAGAGAAAATTCAGAAGCTGTTGGTTGGATATTTCTCCAGCATCTGCCCTGAGAACATGTGGTATAGGGTGGGATATACATGTAAAATGTATATTAAGCAAATAATGATGCAAAAAACCCCAGAAGGGGAGTTCATGCCAAAGTGGCATTATGGCCGAGCAGCATGCATGTATATGCATGCAGCATCTGAGCAGAAGGTTGCAATAATGTTGTGGTATCAGGATCACAAAAAGCTCTGGCAAAAGAAAAAAGTCTAATTCCCGACTTTCTTAAAATGCATTTAGCCTTTCTTGGGAAATCAATTTGGCAACTCATGCAGTTTTAATTAATTTTACTCAGTAGTAAGCCTCATTAAAGTCTATGGCCTTACTCCCAAGTAAATCTGCACAAGACTGAACATTTCAAACAGTTTTGGTAGCAAATATATAATGATACAAATGCATAAAGTAGCAATAGACACTGTTATCTTATGCTCATCTTTCCATTCATTCACTGAAAAAAACAAACAAACTTGTACATTTATTGTTATTAAACCCAAATAAAGAAGTAGAGGAGCCCTTCAAATGTTGCATGTTTTATTACCACTTTGACATTTGTTTGTTTTGCCTTGGCAAATATAGTTAGATTGAAAAAAGTAATTTTCAGAATGACGCTACAAAGTGCAAAAGGGCTGTGCTGCAGCTGGAATTTAAACTGAAGGTCTTTCTCTGTGTCCTCCTTCCTGAGAGACTAAAGTTGTAAGTCCGCCCCCTTTCTCGGTTCTGTCCAATCACAGCAATTAAGTTTCTACAAATACTCCTTTAGCAGTTTGACTGCGAATTAAGAGGGAAATAAAATAACTGGCCCTGGTCTGAACTCTTTTTAGGCACACAATGCTGTTGCATGTTCTTTGGTTGCCCTTTTCTGTAGCACTGAGCTTTCCTAGCAGTTTCAAAGAAATTCCAAATCGGTGGAGCAGGAGTTTATTATATTGTGGTAGGGAATGCTTGCAGTTTACATTACCTACAAACAAAACAGAGATTATTCCTTTTTTGACTGTGCTGGGTAAGTTGTTGGGGTGTTGTTTGTTGTTTTGGAAGTAGACATTTACCAAGACTGTTATTTGCAGGAGGAGTGGGGTTTGCTGTATTCCAGATATAATATTTAGTTTAATTTAAATTTCATCCCTTCATATATATTTAATTCTCTTTTACAACAGGGTGTTTGTTTGTTTTTACTGTATTAAGTACCCGAGTACCCTTTTTTACCTGAGAGTTTTCCCTCTGGATCCTTTGTTTCACTAGAGTCTTCTGTACTGTATCTTTTTAAATAAGTCTGCATAATAAATGCACTATACCAGGTTCACAGTTCTGCCCTGAACTGACATGTTTTTAGCTAAAACACAGGGAATGTGCTGCCTGTATTAAACAGACAAGACTTAGGCCTGGCTGACTGTAAGAAGGCCACATGCGTATATTTCCTGGCAATTCATATTCTTTGTGGATGCTAACAGCGTCAAGGTTTGAACACCGAAACACAAATCCTATCTGGTACTGTAGTATTTGAGGGCTCAGTGGGCGATCGTTTCAGGAATATTACTTACACTTCGTAAACCCACATAGATACATTAAAATAAAATCAAAACAACAAACCAAAGCGAGTTAAAACAATTGAGTTAAACATGAGTATCCAACACCTTATGTCCAGTTTTGTTGCAAGGAGGTGATCTTTATATCTACCTTGGTTGCTGCTAAATGCTAACACATGATTATTTGAAGACTTTCAAAAACTCTTTAAACATTTATATTTATAGCTCACTTTGGACTCAGGGTAGGATACAATTAAAATGCATTTAAACTTTAGCTGGACAGTCTTTCAAATAGATGCCCTTTTTAAAGCCTGGCTTTAAAATGGCTTAGGAATAGAAAGCCTGACGGAACTCCCCTATAAGTGAAGTTCAGTTTGATGTGATACATATCATATTGTGGCACAGATGACTCCTCTGATCCCGACAAAGCAAAAGCTGCAGTGAGGTTACATTTGAATGTAGAAAAAAAAAGTGATTCAGAAGCACCCTAGAGACATTAGCATGTTGCTTTTATATTCTCATCCCATCTTTTCAGGCCTAGAATGTTCAGGGGAGGGAAGGAGAAAACTGCTGTGTGAACAATCCCACCTGCAAACCATTTTTAAAGGCACCTCAGAGGAGTTGCTTTTTTTAAAAAAGGTTTTGTGTATGGATGCAGCCTAAATCTTGATGTTTGATGCTAACCTGACTTGTGTGTCAGCCCTCTGTGTCCTCAAATGTTTTGAGTGTAGAGTGAGCATGACAATGTAATTCTCTGGAAGTGGTCCAGATGCATGTGGACATAGCCTCTGATCCTGCTGGGACTCACTCCACATCAAGGACTTGGGATGTGCACAGATATCTGAAAATTCAAAAATCTGATCGGAATCCAATGAAAAATGATATTCAAGTTTGAATTGGATTTTCAAAAGTCTGAATTTCTGAATTCGATCGAATTTTGAATTTTTGAAAATCCAATGCAGATTTTTGAATAATTCGACTGAACAGAACATCATATATCACATCTGAATATCAGGTCTATTTGCACTTATAACATGGGACAAAAACAGGATGCACACAAATTTGAAAATTGGATATGAATGTTGCTGACATTCATATCACTCTATTCAAATAATATTTTTGATAATATGTATTCAAATAATCCGGATTCAAATTGGAATTTTGAAAATCCAGGTTTTGAATTTTGAATCAAATAAAATATTCAAATTGACTTGAATTTGAATGCAAAAAATGCATTCGTCACATCCCTATTCAGGACTGGTTATTAGGGCCAGGGGTCTCTGAGGTTGATATCCAATAACTTTGCTTCTGTACTGCATGTTGGTTCAGAGCAGGCATGTATGGTCACAGCCTTTGTTGCTACTCTTGCCAGTTTCAGTTTGGTTACAGGACTTCTGTTAGATTAATACATTCTAGGCTGTACTTGTTTTCTGTAACATGCATACCACTGTTACAAGTTTACCTGAAAATTACTGTGAAGAAAAGACCAAAAAAGATTTTTTAAAAGGTGATAAGGGTATGCAGGAAGACATGCAAAGAATATGGTATGAAGCTTCAGGGAGCTCTTAAATCATCTTAAGTGGTCAAGGGCAGGATAAGCTCTTAAATAAGGAATGAGAGGAAGATGTCCTACTTTTGGTTAAGCTTGGAATTGGATGTCACCAGAACTTTCATCCGCATTTTGATCTTTTCGGTCAAAACCATTGGTGGAGAAGTGAATGTCTCTTTTTAGTTATGCTACGTAACTGCCCATATGTTAATAAGAGAGTTAATAAGGGAATTGGATCAGGAAGATTTTTCTGCTTTGTGCCAAGGAAAAACTTCCTGATTCAGAATGTAGGATAGCAAAGTCTCTAGAGATGCTCTCTGGTGAGACACTGGTTAAGATTAGGGCTGTGCACGAATGCAGTTTTCGGGATTCGATTTGAATTGAATGACTGAAAATTCAATTCCATTCAAATCTTTAAAATTCAAATTTATCCAAATTTGATTCGAATTAAGCAAATTCAGATCTGTTTGTTGGAATTTTCAATTCAAATTTGCACTTATGAATGTTGACAATATTCGTATGTGCCTGTACACATCGTTACACATCTGTATGCATCCTGTATTTATCCTATATGCAACTTGTTTTTGTCCCATACGGATGCGTACGGATGTGGGAAAGATGCATACACATACGACTGTCCAAATAATTTGAACGAATAGATAAAAAAATTCAATATTCGTTCAAATGTTTAAATTCAAATTTATAGACATTCAATTCAAATTCAAAATCAAATGCCAGTATTTGAATGAATTTGATCGAATCTCAAATGTTTCAAATATTTGTGCACATCCCTAGTTAAGAGCACTAGGCTAGAATGTAGGAGCTCCTTAATTGCTCTTCCACAAATTCTTACAGGTCATCTCAATTATGAGTGAAATAATCCCACTGCCTTGCCAGTGCACTGAGAAAGGGAATTGCCAAGGGACTAAACCCTGATGAAAGTAATCCAGAGTGGAGCTTCTTAGAAAGTTAGATGGTTCACACAGCGTGTTTTTGGCAGCTTCTGCAGCCAATCCGATGATTAATATTGTGTTTGCGTTCCTCTGGATTCCACTGGTGGGGCCAAGAAGCAAATCTCTGATGCTTGGGCAACTAAAAATAATCTGTAATTTCATGCTAAGACCCTTTACATCCTTTGGGGAAAAAAAAGGATGAAATAGCAAGGATCTCACTGATGAGTCTATTGTGATGGGGAAATTCAACTAACGGCTAAGTACTGCTTAGATGGTACCATATAAATGCTATTTAGATAGCAGCATTTAACATTTTTTATAGCTTGTTAATTAGTATCGGTGTTAGGTAATTTGTATTATATTGTCCAAATGACATGTCAGTTTGTGAAGTGAAATAACGACCCAACCTAGGTTTCAGGATTGTGTTTCTATCCTACAAAAAGCAATGAGAAAAGAATTGTTGGGCTACTTCAGTGTTGCAACTGATTGAGTAGACATCTGTATTTTAGTAATTGATTTGTGTAGTGTTGGCAATAAAGCAGAAACATTCTGTCTTCTTTGGAACAAATGTATAATCACTTCAAAGTGATTAACTAATCTCAGATCTGCACTGGTAGAGAATAAGTAATAGAAGGGTCAGAAATTCTATTTGGTTTAGGGCTATAGGAGAAATCTGGTGAAATGTTATAGTAGATCATGTCAAATTCAAGAATACAGATGGGCTGTCAGATCAAATGCATAATAGTTAGTGTGGGACAATGCATGTATTTGGGTCGGCAAAAACATGAAGTACTATATTTGTTGAGAAGAAAACATATCTGTGTGTCAATCTATTATCTGATGTAAAACAATTTGTAAGGGGAGTGTACATACACACGTATATTAAAAATACGTGCTTTTCAAAATTTAAATTTCTATTCTTAAAAAAAATCAGCATGAAAGGGAACAAGATAGATTTAGTGAAGAATGCTAACAAAATATAAGTGGAACAGAATTATACTTTGCTAATCACTTTGACTTTTGCTCCTAGATTCAGAAGGCCAATCCCATTCTTTTAATAAATCTGCTTGTATATCAATTTCCTGGGAACAAGAAGGGATGCTTGTCCTCATAGCTCCTTACATTGGATGCTTCATCGTCAAAAAGGTAGTAATTTGCCAGTACCTTTGCTGTTGATCAGAACATTATAGAAAAAAAAAAGAACCTTGTGTTTGAACCTAAGGACCACATTCTGCCTGGAAGAAAATTTGATTGATATATTCTAATAAGGGCGGGGGGGGGGGAGTGGAACAGGAATATGTGTTCCTCTGCTGAGTGGAGAAAGCTAGGGGTCTCACCACGCTCTTTTCCATCTATGTAAGGAAGGGACATTATTACCATTTGATATGTTCCAGCTAGTGAAAAGCACCCATAAAAGAGAAATACTGAGATTGATGGCAAGGAAAGGCCATAGTATAAGGCTTAGAGGTGTGCACAAATGCAGTTTTCAACATTTGATTTGTGATGAATCAAAAATTTAAAAATTGAATTTGAACATTTGATATGTATTCAATGATATGAATCTTGTGTACATCCTGTATACACAAGCCTCATAGGTACCCATATAAAACCCTCAAGGTATTATTGTATTATATTATTAGTATTGGTGATCCTTACTGTCAGGAGATACTGAATAAGGGGACTTCAGTCTTCTAGAAACTCATTCACTGTTCTGTCCCTTAATAAGTTTGTCAGTTTGTCCATTTCAGCCATTTTGATCAGTTTAATTATCCAATCCTCCTCTGTAGGTAACTCTTCATCCTTCCATTTCTGCGCATATAACAATCTGGTTGCAGTCACCATATATAGTATCAGATTCTTTATGGTATTTAAACTATCATCAACTATTCCCAGCAAAAACAATTCTGGTTTAGACATAAAATTACATTTCAAAATATGTCTCATCAGGTTACCTATTGTTGCCCAGTACTTTTTTGCTTTTTTGCATGTCCACCACATATGGTAAAAGGTACATTTTACATTTCCAACACTTCATAGACATATTTTGATACATTTTGCCCAACTTATGTGGTGTTAAGTACCATCTATACATCATCTTGTATACATTCTGTTTCAGTGACAATACAAGCCATACATTTTAAGTCTTTTACCCACAGTTTCTCCCATTGGTCCATTTGGATATTATATCCAAAGTTTCTTGTCCATGTAATCATACTGTCTTTAACCTGTTCATGTTTCATTTCAATTTGAAGTAACACTTTATACATCATACCTATCTGCCTTGATCAGTTTTAGCTTCCAATCTTGCTTCTCCCACTCAAAGTTTGCTTTCTCTTTATCTTTTCTAAAGATATCTACAAGTTGCCCATATGCAAACCACTGTATATTTTTTCCTTCTAAGTTTAACTGTTCTCTTGTTTTAATATCAAATTCATTGACATCATCTTTTTTATATAACACATCATTGTATTTCAACCATACTCTTCTTTCACCAAATTCTTTTAAAAGTCCTTCTTGCGGAGATACCCGAAGTGGCATTTTCCTGTATAACTTATTTTTATAGTTCAACCATGTTTTATACAGAGCATTTCTTATAAAATGTTTTCTGAAGTCAGCATTGACTCTCATCTTATTGTACCACAAATAGCCATGCCATCCATATCTTAAGTCTTCACCCTCCAATTGCAGTGATCTTTGATCTTTCAACTAGAACCACTTGGCAATCCATCCCATATACGATGCTGCATGGTATAACTTAAAATTGGGTAAACCGAAACCTCCTCTTTCTTTAGAGTCTTGCATTAATTTAAATCTTATCCTAGGCTTATTCCCTTGCCATATGAATTTCAAAATGTCTTTCTGCCAAATCTTAAAGTCTTTAGCGTTGTTTATTATTGGTAATACTTGAAATAAAAACATCATTCTCAGTAATATGTACATTTTTATAACTGATATCCTTCCCAATGTTTGATCCCCAACCAGGTTTTCAAATAATTATTTTTATATAATGTGATGTTTTGATTTGATAAAATTACTCCTAGATACTTAACTTTTTTTCCCACTACATATCTTGATTTACCTTGAAAAAGGTCTTGTTGTTCCTTCGACATATTTTTAGTTAAAACCTTCATCTTGATTTCATTCACTTTCAGCCCTGCAACTTTCCCATAACTTTGAATTTCTTTTTTAATTGCTTCTATTGAATTGTTATGATCTGTTAAAATTATTGCCAAGTCATCTGCAAAAGCTCTTAGTTTAAATTCTTCTTTTTTATTGTAAGACCTTTAATTTCTACATTTCTTCTAATCAGTGGCGGCTGGTGGGCTTCAATGCTGGGTGTTCACAGGCAGGGTGGGGAAAGGGGTGTTGCTGGGCAAGGTCACATGGGCAGGGCTTATGAGGTCACATGGGCGGGGCTTGTGAGGTCACATGATAGGGTGGGGCTTGTGAGGTCACATGATAGGGTGGGGCCCAGGGGCAGAAAGATAAAGAAAATAAGTTCCCAAGCATAGCTGAAACCATGCTAAGTGCATTTTGTATTACAAGAGGGATGATTGGCACCACATCCAAACTTTAATTAGTTAATTCCACTGTTTTGGATATTCCAGAATAAAGCACAGATACTTTCAAATGTCCATGCGTTTATTCCAGAATATCCAAACATAGCAGAACAAGTAGCCAATGACTTGATGCTTAAATAAAAATGATTTTGACTGAGAAATATCTTATCACCAACATACTGCATCATGGAAAATTAAATGCTCTGACTCAGAAGCCCTGAAAAAAGAAAAACTGGACTGGTAATAAGTCTACAACACTGATGTCTTTTAATATAAGACCAAGTTACTTGACTCCATTTAGCAAACACTGTCCTGCAGCAAGCATCTAGTATCAGTATCTCCCTTTCATTAATTAAATTATTTTAATCTAGCAATACAAGCTTCAGAATCATATACAAGCAGGCAGCATTAATTTTATAGCATATGTAACTAACAGTACCTAATGCAAGTATTTTATTCTGGGTCAGCAAGTAAATCAGGACTGAATTAATCTATATTTATTGGATCAAGCAGATACACGACTAAAAATAAAAATGATCCCACTCAAGTATCTATAACCAACCCCCTGAAACAGCAAAAGCAAACCAACCAAGCATCATTTTCTGGTTTTGTCTTCAAATCGTATATGCACCTTTAAGGCACCATCATGCACCACATAAACAGTAACTGGGCTGACCAGTGAAGTAACAAGAAACAACTTGTAATTCCTCCTAAACCCCATGCTTACGGCATCTTCTCTGCCACACTTTGCAGCAGCAGTCTGTCGTAAGAACCTAAGAGGAACCCTGCTGGATCAGTCCACAGCCCATCTAGTCCAGCATCCTGTCTCACACAGTGGCCTGCCAGTTGCCCATGGGCATCTTAAGAGAGACAAGGGCAAACCTTCTCCTGCTCTCAAATCCCAGCAAATGGCTTCAGAGGCATCCTGCCTGTGCTCCCAACCTGAAAGATGTACTTAGGCATCCATTCTAGTAGCCATTGATACCTGTTATCCATGAATTTGTCTACAAGCCTTAAAGCAGGGGTCCTCAAACTTTTTAAACAGGGGGCCAGTTCACTGTCCCTCAGACCATTGGAGGGCCGGAATATAGTTTTTAAGAAAACTATGTACAAATTCATAGCAGGACAAGCAGCGGCGCCAAAAACACCCGGCAGACCGGATAAATGTCCTTGGCAGGCTGCAAGTGGCCCATGGGCCATAGTTTGAGGACTCCTGCCTTAAAGTCCAACAAACCTGAGAAGAACCACCATATGTTTATTAGAGATTAAATCTGAGAAATCAACAGAGATCAGAGACATAGGCTGTGTTCACACCTAAGTTTTAATCCAGCTTCAATCCACTTTCAGAGTGAGAGAAAAAGTCACACACCTGAGTTTTAATCCAGTTTGAAACCACTTTCCAAGTGAGAGAATACATCAGCAAAGTGAATAATCGTATTCCTGTCCTCTTTATCTAAACTAAAGATGGCTTTTCCAAGTTAGATAATGCAAAAAGAAAACAGCTTGAGATTTTGCTGATGTATTATCTCACTCTGAAAGTGCACTGAAGCTGCATTAAAACCTAACTGTGAACACAGCCCCAGATTCTTATGCAACAAAAATAACTTCTAGAAAGAGCTTCTTAGATATACAGCAGTGCCCCCCAGAAACAACCACAGAAAAACCACAATAATACATTCCTCATTCAAATAGAAGCAAACTTCAACTCCACAAAAATCAAGCAAACTGGCACAGGCAGGCAGGCAAGCAGGCACAAGAGTTTTCTTTGTTTTCTCACCCATTAAAGGGGACTCAAAGCAGCTGACAAAGCTTCTGTTCTCCCCACAGGGAGGTAGTTGGAGCAGTGTGAGAGAGAGGAAGGAAGGAAGGAAGGAAGGAAGGAAGGAAGGAAGGAAGGAAGGAAGGAAGGAAGGGAGTTAATGTTCACTGGTCAGCTCCATACCAAACTTTTTTTGTTTCTTAGTCATCAAACACACATTCTGTTTTGCCAAGTATCCTGGGTGGCCACATCTACCATCTACCATCATTTATTACAGCTGGCTCAAGATCCTGTTTCAGAGGATGCCAAGAAGACCAAGATAAAACTGCTGACTTTCAGAGCATAATAACATCTCTGTATTGGACTTTGTCTACCAAAATGTTGAAGGCAGCATTCCCCCGCCAAAAAAATAAAAAATAAATGCCATTTATTGCAATATAACCCAGCATGGTGCAGATGAAAAACAAGCAACTGTCATTGCAATTTGATTTCAAAAAAAAAAAAAAAGCTGAGGGGTTCTTGGTTGATTGGTTTACTTTGGACCATTGAATGCTGTTAATATTAAAATGGCCACATTTGGGGGACACTTGTGAAGTAGCTGGGGCTCTGAGAGCTCAGAAGAGAGCTAGCCCAGGAATTATACAAATGAAGAAGAGTTGGCTTTTCTACCCCATTTTTATCACCCATTTAAGGGGACTCAAAGCGGCTGACAAACCTTCTGTTCTTCTCCCCAGGACAGAACATCCTGTGAGGTAGATGGGGCTGTGGAAACTCTGGAAAGGTTGGAGAGGAAGGAAGGATGGAAGGAAAGAAAGAGGGAAGGGGAGGGGAGGGGAGGGAGGGGGGAGGGAAAGAGAAGGGAGGGAGGGGGGAAGGAAAGAACAGAGGGAGGGAAGGAAAGTACAGAGGGGGGGAAGGAGAGGGAGGGAGGGAGGGAGGAGGGAGGGGGGAAGGAGAGAGAGGGAGGGAGGAGGGAGGGGGAAGGAGAGAGAGGAGGGAGGGGAGGGGGGGAGGGAAGGAGGGAGAAAGGAAAGGGAGAACAGGGCCCTGCCGGCAAGTGGGGCCCCACAAAAAAGGGAAGGAAAAATGGGGGAGGGGGGATGGGAAGGGGGAAAGAGATAGAAGAAGCTAGCAAAGGAAGGGAAAACGGGCGACGGGGGGGGGGGCTGCCATTAGGAAAGAGAAGGGAAGAGGAAGTTAGGAAAGGGAACGGAGGGTGCCACCAGCGTTAGGAAAGGAATAGAAAAAGGGAAGGGAGGGAAAACGGGCGACAGGGGGGGGCTGCCATTAGGAAAGAGAAGGGAAGGGGAAGTTAGGAAAGGGAACGGAGGGTGCCACCAGCGTTAGGAAAGGAATAGAAAAAGGGAAGGGAGGGAAAACGGGCGACGGGGGGGGGCTGCCATTAGGAAAGAGAAGGGAAGGGGAAGTTAGGAAAGGGAACGGAGGGTGCCACCAGCGTTAGGAAAGGAATAGAAAAAGGGAAGGGAGGGAAAACGGGCGACGGGGGGGGGGGGGCTGCCATTAGGAAAGAGAAGGGAAGGGGAAGTTAGGAAAGGGAACGGAGGGTGCCACCAGCCTTAGGAAAGGAATAGAAAAAGGGAAGGGAGAGAAAACGGGTGACGGGGGGGGCTGCCATTAGGAAAGAGAAGGGAAGGGGAAGTTAGGAAAGGGAACGGAGGGTGCCACCAGCGTTAGGAAAGGAATAGAAAAAGGGAAGGGAGGGAAAACGGGCGACGGGGGGGGGCTGCCATTAGGAAAGAGAAGGGAAGGGGAAGTTAGGAAAGGGAACGGAGGGTGCCACCAGCGTTAGGAAAGGAATAGAAAAAGGGAAGGGAGGGAAAACGGGTGACGGGGGGGCTGCCATTAGGAAAGAGAAGGGAAGGGGAAGTTAGGAAAGGGAACGGAGGGTGCCACCAGCGTTAGGAAAGGAATAGAAAAAGGGAAGGGAGGGAAAACGGGCGACAGGGGGGGGCTGCTATTAGGAAAGAGAAGGGAAGGGGAAGTTAGGAAAGGGAACGGAGGGTGCCACCAGCGTTAGGAAAGGAATAGAAAAAAGGAAGGGAGAGAAAACGGGTGACGGGGGGGGGGCTGCCATTAGGAAAGAGAAGGGAAGGGGAAGTTAGGAAAGGGAACGGAGGGTGCCACCAGCGTTAGGAAAGGAATAGAAAAAGGGAAGGGAGGGAAAACGGGTGATGGGGGGGCTGCCATTAGGAAAGAGAAGGGAAGGGGAAGTTAGGAAAGGGAACGGAGGGTGCCACCAGCGTTAGGAAAGGAATAGAAAAAGGGAAGGGAGAGAAAACGGGTGACGGGGGGGGGCTGCCATTAGGAAAGAGAAGGGAAGGGGAAGTTAGGAAAGGGAACGGAGGGTGCCACCAGCGTTAGGAAAGGAATAGAAA
The DNA here is from genome assembly GCA_023333525.1 of Aspidoscelis tigris stejnegeri. NCBI lineage: Eukaryota > Metazoa > Chordata > Lepidosauria > Squamata > Teiidae > Aspidoscelis > Aspidoscelis tigris. The sequence goes on along the minus strand of JALMGA010000001.1, from coordinate 245,518,074 downwards.
AAGGGAAGGGAGGGAAAACGGGCGACAGGGGGGCTGCCATTAGGAGGGTGGGACTGGGACACTTTCAGGGGATGGGACGGCATGTGGGGTCCCGGCATTTTGAGCCATTTCAGCTCCCTTCCCTCGCTCTCTTTCAGCCTCGGTTGGGACCGGGAGGGAAGTGTATCGCCGCTGCTGCTGCTCGCCGCCGCTGCTGTTTGCCGTCCTGGAGGCAGCCAGACATTTCGCCACGCTGGTTCTACTCTCTTCTCTGCTTCCTCCCTCCTGGTCCCTCCTGAGGCCAAAGAGAGTCAGGGAAGGGAGTAGAACCGGCGTGGCGAAATGTCCGGCTGCCTCCAGGACGGCAAACAGCAGCGGCGGCGGGCGGCGGCGGCAGCCTAGGTAGGGCTGAGCTGCCGCCCGCCGCTCCTGCTGCCTGCCGTCCTGGAGGCAGCCGGACATTTCGCCACGCCGGTTCTACACTCTCTGCTTCCTCCCTCCCGGTCCCTCCCGAGGCCAAAGAGAGCCAGGGAAGGGAGTAGAACCGGCGTGGCGAAATGTCCGGCTGCCTCCAGGACGGCAAACAGCAGTGGCGGCGGGCGGCGGTGGCAGCCTAGGTAGGGCTGAGCTGCCGCCCGCCGCTCCTGCTGCCTGCCGTCCTGGAGGCAGCCGGACATTTCGCCACGCCGGTTCTACTCTCTCTGCTTCCTCCCTCCCGGTCCCTTCCGAGGCCAAAGAGAGTCAGGGTAGGGAGTAGAACCGGCATGGCGAAATGTCCGGCTGCCTCCAGGATGGCAAACAGCAGCGGCGGCGGGCGGCGGCGGCAGCCTAGGTAGGGCTGAGCTGCCGCCCGCCGCTCCTGCTGCCTGCCGTCCTGGAGGCAGCCGGACATTTCGCCACGCCGGTTCTACTCTCTCTGCTTCCTCCCTCCCGGTCCCTCCCGAGGCCAAAGAGAGCCAGGGAAGGGAGTAGAACCGGCGTGGCGAAATGTCCGGCTGCCTCCAGGACGGCAAACAGCAGCGGCGGTGGGCAATGGCGGCAGCCTAGGTAGGGCACGAAGCGCGCAGGCCGCCCCCAGGGAGAGCGGATTTCTACAGCCGCTGCTGCCCCCGCGCCTCCTCCTGCCAAGGTGATTCTCGCAGCAGCAGCAGGAGGCGCGGGCCGGCAGCAGCGGCTGAGAAATCCGCTCTCCCTGGTGGTGGCCTGCACGCTTCATCCTCCGTGAAGGCTTCACGGAGGAGGAGGCGTGCAGGCCGCCGCCCGGGAGAGTGGATTTCTACAGCCGCTGCCGCCGGCCCGCGCCTCCTGCTGCTGCTGAGAGAATTACTGCTGGTTCTCTCAGCAGCGGGAGCAGAGCTGGTGCCGGTAGAAATTTGCTCTCTCAGGTGACAGACTGCGCGCCTCGTCCTCCGTGAAGCCGAAGCCTGGAGAGCGGATTTCACAGAGGACGAAGCGCGCAGGCCGCCCCCCATGAGAGCGGATTTCATGAAGGAGCAGGCGTGCAAGCCGCCTGGCCGCACCTCCTGCTGCTGAGAGAACCCAGCATTAAGCGCCTGTACCTGAGAGGCGAGCCCCGAGCATGAGAGAATGAGTGAGGGAGGGCGAAAGAAAGGGAGCCAGTGGAACCGACGCTGGGGAGTCGACGGAACGGAAAAAGGAATGAGGGGGCCCATGGTTGCCCGGGTGGGGAGCTACAGGCAAGGGAGAAGAGCACACACTCACCTTACTTGGTCGGACCAGTAGGCAAGAAAATGGCGGCAGCAATACACAGCCTGCAAGGAAACTTGTGGGTGGAGCATATCTTCCACCAATCAGAGTCCTTGGGGCGACGCTCTCAGGCTGCGCCCTTCCAGTGTAAAAAACAAAGGGCCCTGAACCAATAGAGAGACGCAATTGAATCCCAAGGCTGGGATTTTTTTATGAAAAGCTTCATAGAAGTCATGTGATTTCTTTTTGCCTCTGACGCGGTTGGGTGATCGTGCGCCCACCGCTCCTATACAGGAACCGGCCCTGCTTCTAATAGTTCAATTCAATACTTCTAATGTTAATATGAACAACAACAGCGATAATGGGCAAACTTGCCTCATCCCATTTTGTATCTCAGATTTGTCTTTCAGGTCACAATTAATTAAAATCTGTGCTTGTTGCTTCATATATATTGCCTTGATTCTTTTATTAAAAACATCTCCAAAGTTCATTTTTTTCTAATACCTGGAATAAAAAAGACCAGTTCACATTGATGAAGGCTTTCTCTGCATCCAAGAAGATTATGGCTGCTTGTACTTCATTATGTTTTTCTAAATATTCAATAATATCTACCAATATTCCTATATTATCTTTCATTTGTCTGTTAGGCAGAAACTGTGCTTGATCCTCATCTATAAACACGTTCAAAACTTGCTTAAGTCTATTAGCCATTATACTTGCAAATAATTTGTAGTTGTTGTTTAGCAGTGATATAGGTTTGTAATTTTTCAGTTGTAGAAGGTCCTGTCCCTCTTTCAGTATCAGAGTGATGGTATCTTCTTCCCATGTTTTCAGGATTACTCCTCTTTGTAAAATGCTATTCATTGTTTCTGTCAAAATGGATATGAAAGACCATCCGGTCCTGGGGCTTTTCCTGTCTTCGCTCTTCTAATGTATTCCTCCACTTCTCTTATTGTTATCGGTGCATTCAATAGGTCCCTTTGTTGTTGTGTGATTTGGGGTAAATTTTGATCATTTAGATATTTTTGAATATCATTTATATTTTTGTCATTCTTCTTATATAACTATTGATAAAATGTTTGTATAATTTATTTTATCTTTTTGCTGTCTGTTATTTCTGAATCATCTTGTTTAATTTTCAAAATCAGATTCCTTGTTCTTTCTTTCCTCAATCCTTACGCTAGCCATCTTCCAGGTTTGTTTGCCAAAATAAAATTACTTTGCTTTAGGAACTTTAAGTTTGTGTCCATCTCTTGAGCTTCCAACATCATAAGTTCCCTTTGCAATATTTGTATATTTCTTTGAATTACTTTGGGATCTGGTTTTCTTATCAATTCATTTTCCATTTTTTTTATTTCTGCTGTAATTTTTTGTGACTTTTCTTTTTTCTTCTTTCATTTCTCTGAATTTGTTTTTATAAAATGTCCTCTCATAAATGCTTTACTAGCATCCCAAACAGTGTTTAAATCAGTCCCTCTATTCAGATTGTTTTAAAAAAAATCTCTTATTTTCCTCTTGGAGCTTATTATAACTTCTTCTCTCTTTAATAAATGTCCATTCAGTCTCCATCTCTTTGCTTTCACTCTCCACCCCATCACCACCTTCACTGGATTATGGTCTGCAAATGTCTTTGGTAAAATGTCTGCTGTTCCAACTTTATTTACTAAACCTTTAGATAGAAAAGTCATATCAATTCTTGATCAATGGCTGGAGCCTGGAGGTAGTAACAGATTGGATGTGACTAGGGGTGTACAAGAATATTTGAAGGTATTCAAAATTCAATTGAAATTGTCTGAATTTAAACATTCAAATTTGAATTGAATGCCCATAAATCTGAATTTAAACATTTGAATGAATTTTGAATTTTGGACCTATTCAAATTATCCAGACATCCGCATGTGTATGGGATCGCACATGATGCATGCTTGCACATACGTATCTTCCCACATCTGTACACATTTGTACAGATCCATACCAGATGGAAACGGGTTGTATATAGGATAACTACAGGATGCATATGGAAACGGGTTGTATATAGGATAACTACAGGATGCATACGGACATGTACGGATGCATACAATGCAAATTTGAATAAAAAAATTGAACAAATAGATTCAAATTTGCTTAATTCAAATTTAATTTGGTTAAATTCAAATGTTAAAGATTTGAATCAAATTTTGTCCTGAAAATTGCATTTGTGCACATCCCTAGATGGACAAGTTTATTGAAACTGAATCCAAACAATGTATAGGTACTGTGTGCCATAGGTTCTCGAGTCCAAGAAGTCAGGTGGCACCTGATTCTTTATGGGATTGTTTTGCCCCAGAAAGAAAAGATAGATGATTTGGGTATGCTTCAATATCCACTGCTGTTGCTTAAGGCTCAGATGGCAGCTGTAGTCAGGAGTGCTTATCTCCTTCTCTGACTGGTTTCAAAGCTTCAGCCTTTCTTGGATAGGGATGACGTGATCACAGTAATCCATACTCTAGTAACTTCCAGACTTGATTACTTTACATTGGGACCCTTTACATTGGGATATTCTTGAATATGGTCTGGAAGCTGGGACTTAAAGAGTCTGTATTGATTGCCTATTCACTACCAAGCCCAATGCAAGGTACTGATGTTTTTTACTCCAAATACCCAAAGGAGCATCCTCTTCCATGTAGAACTGTTTTATTAAGATCACAGAGGTAAGTCCATTGTGTTGTTCTGCCACCCTCGGAGAGTTGAGGAATAGTGGCACTTGAAGGAGCATCCTCCTAGCTCCAGGCTCTGAAATAACCTCTGATACCAAAGGTGCCAACAGTGTATGGGTTTCAGCACTTGTTTAAAAGATCTTTGCACTCAGGCTTTTGGTGTTTAGCTCCATTCTAATGTGGTCTGGCTGAGATGATAGGTTGGTATTTGATTTTTTTTTTTAAATGTCTTATTGATTTTATTGATGTTACATTCTTATGAATGTTGGTGACCCACACTGGGACCATTTGGGTAGAGTGGGATATAAATATAGGAATAGATAATTGAATTCACAGTTACCTGAAGAGATTTCACCCTAATATTATATCATATGGCATGTAGTCTGCTATGCTTGCAGGAGAAATGCTTGCAAAAAAGCTCACAGTGGTGCTTTTTGTCCTGATTTGGCTATCCAGTATCTCTGATCCTGCTTTGCTTCCCAATACAGAATGGCAATTTCTTAATGACTCTCAGGATTGAAAGGCAAAAAGCTGTCGGTGAAGTTTTTTATGAAGAGCATTTATTGAAATGCCCGATCCATTTGCCAGGTATGGTTTTGGAATTCACTTGTTGCTAAAATCTGGACACACACACACACACACACAAAAAAAAAATAGATGACAAGGGAAAGAACAGATTTGTGTAGCTTAAATGTTTCTTGTATGAAATAATCAATCTTTATTTATCGTCTCAGTGAACCCATAAAAACAAAGCACAAAACAAGGGTAAAAGTATAATTAACAGGATAACTTCTTTCATATGTTTGGAACTTTATTTTATTTCATATAATAAGGAAAAGGCATTTTTCAACTGTATGATTTCTATTCTCCTAAATGATGTGGGGATATTTGGTTTTCAGAAACATCATTAATCAACTTAGTGTGAAAGGGAGGTGTTGTCCTGGGAATGGTGGGCCTGCAGGGATCACATAATCTGTAATGCTCTGGCCTTCAGCTCTAGACGCTCCAAGCAGTAGTGTGTGTCTGGGAATTCAGAAACAAGACCGCCTGCCCTGTGCTGCTCAACCTGTATCAAAAGTAGAATGTGTGGAGCGAGGCTGCTGTTATAGCCCTGATGATCCTCATGTTCCTTGTTACTATGGAAATACAGGTAGGTTGAGAATGCTTAAACATCACCTTTAGGCATAACCTAAGTTTGAGCCCGCAGGCAAAATGCTTCCTGCTTAGAATACTAGGGAAACAGTTGTCAGTATCCCACAACTTCACAGCAAGAGCCTACAGTTCTGTGGCACCCTTTCTCCTAATTAATTAGTTTGCAAAGCATTGCATGTTCAGCTGAATGAAACAACTTTATCTTCTTCAGCTTTAGCAGTACTGGAGCTAAGGTGATAGGAATGCTGTAGATGAAATGAATTTGCAGCTTGGTCCTCCAGAATGGCTTGGAATGTAAAGTAGCAGCTTGGAATGAGCTGAGGGATTTGGTTCAGCAAAGGGGTATCAACTAGGATACATGGAATATTCCATGTATTTGGGGTGTGTATTAGCTAGTCAAGAAAGTAGGATTATTCATGGATTATTTATTTTGTGGAATTGCACAATAATCTGTCAGCTTTCACTTTTGCAGTAACTGCACATTGCACACCAGATGGCCGCTTTTCAATTGCAGTATCCAGAGATGTAACTCTGCCATCACTAATTCTGGATTCAGTGCATCTTGTCAATGGGCGTGATAGGGGCTGTTCACCTGTGACAAAGAACAATGCATTTGTCCTTTACAACTTCCCACTTTCTGCCTGTGGAACCACTTTTCAGGTAGGAATGTGATGCAGATTTTCTCCTTCAGAGCATCTAATTTAGGCCTATTCTCAAGAACTTTTGGAAAAAATCCATGTATCCAAGAATAATACTGTAATCTGTTACGATAGCTTGTTCTTACAGCTTGCATTCAATATTTGCAGATTCATAGGCACAGATGGGAGAAATAAATGAGGCCCAGGATTCATTGAACAGCCTAGACTTAGAAATTCTATTCTCTTCACTATAGTTCTAGCATAACTAAGGGTGTTTTCCCACCGCGCTCCTTTAATCTGAATCTAAGAAGATCCGGATCTAAGGAATGGGTACATTCCTTAATCTGGATCTAGTAGATCCGGATTAAGTGAAGTACCCAGTGTGTTTCCATGGGTGGTAGCCTCCCTGCAATGGGTGCTAGCCTCCCTGCCGTGGAAACACCAGAGCACCCATTTGGAAATCCAGATCTACCCATGAAAGGTCTGCTTGTCACCCCCGGTGTTTGGGGGGACAGTGGGTGCAATCTCCGAAGTGGCTTCGAAGTCACTTTGAAGTCTGTGCTGATCTTCGGAGTGAATTTCAAAGTGACTTCGGAGTCACTTCGGAGTCACTTTGTAATTCTCTCTGAAGATCAGCACAGACTTCAAAGACGCTTTGGAAGTATTTTGCACAAACTTCGAAGTGACTTTGAAATGACTTTGAAATGACTTTGAAGCTTAGGTTTTGAAGTCCCCCCCCCCATGGGTGCCCCCTTCCCCTAGACTCCTCTTGACCCCATTGCCATACAAGCGTGGGAACAGACTCCCTTTAATCCAGATTTTCTGCCTGAAGACCCCATTGTAGAGCCCATTAATGGGGTGTACAGAAAATCCGGATTAAAGGCCAGAAAGTACCCATTTGACCGGATTTACCCAGTGGCAGTCGAAACAATTGGGTACCAAATGGGTGCCGTGGTGGAAATGGGATCATCTGGCTCACACCCAAATGGGTCCTTAATGGGTGCAAAAATGGGTACTTTCTGACAGTGGAAAAACACCCTAAATGTTCTCTGCTTTTAGAAGGTACGGCTTAGGAGTCTACTAGATGACACTGAAGCAGAGTTGTGTCTTTGTGACTGGAAAAGAAATATTTTCTGTGCAAAGTAAGGCATCAGATGCTATAGAAATTGAAAGGTAAGCAGTGACAATAAAGGACCAGAGTTCAAAATACTTCTGTTTTTAGACTGCAACAACTGTGATTCCTAGACCCAGGATCAAGGAAGTTCCAAGAAAGAACTCTTTAATCCCTGTAGAGATTTGATGGAATTTCTGAAGAATGTCTTCAATTTTGCAAGATGCTAGAAGAAGAAACAGTAATGTATTTGGTCATTTTCAATAAGAAAGGTTAATGCGTGTGCACTGCAATAATTTTGTAGAAGCAAGTATGTCAAACCATTCTATTAAATCTTTTATGATCCATCTCTTTAGAACATGGCCATAGTGGATTTTTGATCTGGCTTTGCCATGATTCCTTACAGAAAGGTTTTCAGTAGAAAATTATAAAGCTAACTTTGACAATTCAGATGTTTTAGAAATGTAGAAATACTTATCTACATTTCCGCCTAGATAAATGACTTCTAAGAAGATAGGTTAGTTTGAGCTAATCTTGATGGTTTAAACAGGGAACTGAAGATTCAGGTATATATGTCAATGAGCTGATGGCACGGCAGGACATCCAAAACTGGAACACTGGACTTTTCACACAAGATAGCACCTTTAGGTAAGTAAATCTAACACACACTAGGTACTTGCAGCATACAAGCTGCCCAAGGGATGGGATTTCAAGGTCAAACATTTTGCAAATCAGGTGTTTCATTGAAAGTGGATGCCCAAAGTGTATGGAAGTAGCACTCACCTACCCCATTAGCCCCTACTGGAACTTCCAACTGCTCCCATTTCCCCAGGGTGGGAGACTGTAGTCCAACTGGTGAGCACTTGCCTAGTACTGCTGCTGCTGTAGCTCTGGAGGCTAACATATGCACCTGGACCTCGGTGGTGGCTGTTCAGAGACTTGCCAGTGGGGAGTGCTTCTGTCTTTGCAGGACTGGGCCAGAGAAGCTGAGCTCACTACGACCTGTGGACTCTGCTTATCTAAAACCCTCTGCTGTGACCTTGCCTTCTGCCAGAAGCCCCTACTGGAATTTCCATCTGCTCTCAGGGACCCAACTGTTGAGCCCAGAACAAAATTTGATGCTTGTGGGTGGGAGAATTTTAACTTGTTTATTGTTTAATACTGTCTTAGCTTCATTCTCTTTGTGTTTGTGTGTGTTCTGTGGTTCGGGCAGGACGGGGAGCAGACTGTCAGGGGCCCACCATCCTAGTGGTAACAGGCAGCGGGAGATATGGCATTGGGAGGCAGAAGAGAAAGATTAGAAGAAGGGTTGTTAGAAGTATTGAAGCTATCACTCGTGTTCTGCCTCCCAGCCAGCAGAGACCTGCCAACCAGCCCCCTGCTCTGGCCATGCTGCTCCTGAATCCCAGATCAGTGTGAAATAAGACATCAGTCATACATGACTTGATTCTGGATGAAGGGGCTGATCTGGCATTTGTTACCAAGACCTGGGTGGATGAACTGGATGAGCCTAGTCTTATCCAGCTTTGTCCCCCGGGATACTCAATGCAGCACTGTTCTAGACCAGGGGGGAGGAGAGGTGGTGTCACTGTCATCCATAGGACTTTCATCTCTCTCACCAGATGGCCAATTCACTGCAAAGGAGTTTGAGGGGCTGTTCTTGTTGTTGGGCCAGAGAGACAGAATAGGAATTCTGCTGGTATACTGTCCACCCTACTGCCCAGTAGCCTCCTTATCTGAGCTGGTTAGGTGGTGTCGGATGTGGTATTGCAAGCCCCTGCCACAAGGATGTTAGGGGGATTCAACATGCATGCCGAGGCTATGCTCAGTGGACCGGCTCAGCTACTCATGGCTTCCATGACAACCATGGGGTTATTTCAGTATGTAACAGACCCAACTCATATAGCAGATCATACTCTTGATCTGTTTTTTGCCACAGAGCATGCTGGTGAGGATCTGTTGATAGGAGAGCTGGTTGTCAGCCCATTGTTGTAGACGGATCACTCGCTGGTGAGATTTGGACTTAACAGTGACAGCTCCCTTCTGTGGAGATATGGGACCTATTGAGATGGTCCGCCCCAGGAGATTTATGGAATCTGAGTGATTCCCAAACATTCTGCGGGATTTTCTGGTTTGCATTACTGGTGTTCCTGTTGAAGCTCTAGTCTCTCTCTGGAATCAGATAAGCAGGGCTATCGACACAATCACTCCCAAGTGCTGGCATGCTTGTAGAGCCTGAAAAGTGCCTCGGTATTCTATGGAGCTACGAACAATGAAACAGTCCTTCACCGCCTTATGTACTTGACAAAAAAATCCTTCTTTGTAGTTTACATGTTTAGCATGGCCTAGGACTCCTCATGGTTGCAGAGACAGCTGTGAGGGGAATCAGAAGAACTACAGAGGCATGGTAGTGCTACCAGCAGGTGTCTTAAGTTCTTACTTTTGTAGAGTATGGGCTTAAGAGATGTTTGACGATTGTTGTACATCCTTAATACAGTCTTGTATCTTCTCATTGATCCACATGTCATCTCCTTTAATTCTTGTATTCACCAGGCTTTATGTCAGCTGCAGATACTCAACAGGGAACTTCCTTCCACTTTCAGTTCAAATTTTCACCCTGCCACCTCCACCAATGGTCAGTCAGTATGGCCCACTCAACCTAGAGTTAAGAATTGCTACTGGTAAGTGTTTGCAGTAACGTGGTAAAATTTTGTGACTGATGCAATTCCTGACATCTGTGTACTTACTAGCAGTTTGTTTAATAGTTGCCTGTGAGCATGGCTGCCTCCAGAGTGCAGCTGGATATAGCGGAAGAAAGCAATAATGTGGATATTATGGCTTCACACCTAGACAGCACTGGCCATAGCACTGTGTTTGCATTTTTGGTGACACACAGTCTGGCAACTTGGCTGCCATCGATTTCTTGGATGTGCTTGCAGCAACCTCTACATGTGCATGGAGGCCTGTTTCAGCCTCTATACATGTGTGCTGGACAGAGCTATGATTGCTGCTCTGTCCAGAAAGGTAAGTGGCTCCTTAAAAAATACTACAGCTGGAAAACCCATGTCTAGTGCTTGGTTTTCCAGCAACAAGCCGCTTTTTAGGGGCAAAAGAACATGCCTGTGGTGAGTTTGACTACATTATATAAGGCAGCCCCACCATATCAGTGCCAGAATGGCACCATATTTGTCCCATCTGAACTGGGCCTATGTATAGTGAAATGAACAGAATGAAAGTAAAAGGCAGCTCTAAATGTGCAGCTGTCCAAGGACTGAAATACAGAAAATGGGCTTACGAAGACATGCAAAGGAACATTAACTTCATTTGTAAAGTAGTTTGTGGAGCATGATAAATATGCTTTGATCCTGCATTCCCCTGGTGCATAAAAAGCCACATATCCCTGAAAAGTGTTATGTTACTAACACACTACAGTAGCCTTGTAAAACATTCAGTAGTTGAAGGAAGGCTTATTTTGTATAATTAAGAGGCAAGCATAACATCTGGAAGCCATTTTTAGAAAAAAAAACCTTGGGTGCATTAATGCTGAATCATAACTCCAAGCTTCTGGAATCTTTCTAGATCAACACTACAGTGAATATTATGCTAATGGGGATTATCCTGTCGTCAAGCTCCTGAAAGAGCCAGTTTTCCTGGAAGTACGGCTCCTTCAGCGAACAGACCCAAACCTAATACTAGTTCTTTATGAATGCTGGGCCACACCAAGTGCCAACCCTCTACAACAGCCACAGTGGCCTATTTTGGTCAACAGGTAAGTTGTTGGAGAAATACCTAGACATTTAAGGCAACTGATGGGCTGTGGATTTAATGCATCCCTTCTGTCTTACAGATGTCCATATGGAGGTGATAACTATCAGACTCAGTTTATCCTTATTGAAGCAGCTGAACAACTTCAGTTTCCATTGCACTATCAACGCTTTGTCATTGACACCTTTACCTTTGTGGATTCTGCTACGCAGGAGGCACTTACTGGACCAGTAAGATCTGCTGAATTCCACAAACTGCTAGTTTTGTACAAAGGCTGCTAAAATATGTTCCTAAATTGTGGCTAAGAATGTCATATGTTACTGTTTGAATAGCATACACACATTATGTTATGGTTGTTTCAGTACAACCACAATCTGCAGATACTTGTCATGTCTAATGTAGAGATGTACAATTGGACAACATCACATTAAGTACTACTAAATGGGACAGGGCTAAATACTTCTAGATGGAGAGGGAAATAGTGCTTGAAGTGCATAGTAAACCTGTGAAAAGGAGACACAATTAAAGGCGGGGAATCCAGAAGTTACGCTATTTAGGGCTGTCCTCCAAAAGGAATGGCACCTAGTGTAACTTGAATGTATTTTTGTCAGGTTTACTTCCACTGCAGTGCTTCTACCTGTGTCCCATCAGTATTGGACTCATGCATAGCTAACTGCCCTGGAATTAGAGGTAATGGATTTCTTGCTACTTTGTTTGTTTTTCAAAACTGTGAAATATGATTCCTGGTTCTCTCTGAATTGTCATCTTTTCTAAACAAATGGCATTAATTCTGCAAGAACACTGAGTGCCCAGAAGAGGGATGTGAAATTACAAAGTAGGGTGAGGGAATTCTGCAACAAAATATGACAGCTAAGAGAAGTAAGTAGCAGGGATGTGTACAAATTTTGGGGGGTATTCGATTCAAAATGAATTGAATGTACAAAAATCCATATTTGTGCAAATAGATTGCATTTGAATTTAGTAAAATTCTATTCAATACAAATCTATTCATACATATTCATATGAACATTCAATACATATCTGATATGAACAGATATGTATCTGATACAAACAGATATGTATCTGACATGAACATCTGAACTATTTGTACATATGTCCAGAGACATTCGTATTCATTTGAATGTTATCATCCGAATATCATAACATTTGACTCAAGTTTGAATGTCCAAATTGGCCGAATTCAGCTGAATTTCAAATGTTATGAATATTCGTGCATATCCCTAGTAAGTAGCACGCTGATTGCTGTTTAAAGGCTGAAACTTAAGAAATGATGCTTTACCTTCTGATTAGAGGTAGTTCACATACATAGTCTTAATTATGATGACAGACAACACAAAAGATCTATCAAGAAGAGAAACCAAGGTCCTTCTAATATGAAATAACCAATAAAATGCCGATTCCAAAAAAGAAAATACAACCTTATTATAAAAATAGTTGTAAATTTACTAATAAAAATAATATATCTTATGAAAGCTTATAACAGTATACAAAAGAAAAAAAGGAGGGGGGATGGTGTATAAAAACAAGAAGGGAGATAGCAAATGTCCAACAATACAAGAGCACCAGTCTGAGACTCCTCAGAAAAGGCAAACAAAGAGTTGCATCCAAAGTAGTTTCATATCACAGTAAGGGGATCTTAAGCCAGACGCGTTTCGATTGATCATCTTCTTCAGTGGCTCATACGATCATGCCAAACGAAGATAACTCCTTTCATATATACCACAAAGGGCTCTAACACATACACCATACGTAAAACTTTTATAAAAGGCAAATAAGACAATTCTCTCACTCTAAACAGAGTAATATTATTCCTCTTTGAACTATAATGTCTCTCTCTTAATTATGATGAGACCGATCCAGTTGCCTAACCATGGAAAAAGAGAAGAAGAGAAAGGCACTTAGAAATAGTCTATGCTTACACCTTCTACCCATGAAAAATGAAATCTGTAAAAATTGACTAGCTAGTCTTTTGCAGCACTGGCTAGGTAGATCAAAGGCATCAGTTGAAGACCAGTCCAGAGCCATTTATTTAGTAGCAAAAATATTTTTAAAAAATATGGATTGTAGTGACTGTACAGTAACCCCTTGAAAAATGATGTTATGTGTATTCCTCAGGGAGGGTTCTGATGGTCCATTATTTGGGGTCACTAATGGCAACAGATGCCTTTACATCTTTTTGTATCTTTAAGTTAACAGTGGTAATTGATGCTTTCTCGGAAATAAGAAATAAGCACGTAAGAGGAGTCCCATTGGATCGAGCCACAATCCCTCATCTTATACTGTAGCTCACCGGTTACTTCTGGGCATTCTAAATCAGAAGATGAAGGCAAAACCTGCAAATAACCTTTAAAGGAATCCTGCCTGTCTAGTAGTATTGATAGACCTACCCTCCATGCATTTGTCTAACCCTAAAGCTATCCAGACTCATTGCTGTGACCACCTCTTCTTGTAATAAATAGTGAAAAAATACTTCCTCTCATCCCCTTACTCTTCTGCCTATCATAGAGTTTCCCTTAGTTTTAGTGTTGTGTGATAGAATTGTGCCCTTTGATCATCCTGGCTGCCCTTTTCTGCACTTTCTCCAGTTCTAGAATATCCTTTCTGAGGCATGATGGGCAGAATTGTAACACAGTTTTCCAAACATGAGCCTCACTATAGATTATAGAGAGGCACAATAACATTTGCTGGCTTATTTGGCTTCCCAGTGTAGGTGCTTATTCTAGCTAACTTATCTGTTTTATACTGATATTGTGACCTCCCTGAGACCTTTGGGTGTATTGTGGGATAGAAAAAATTAATTGATTGATTCATCCCCTTCTTAATTACCCCAAGCATTGAATTTACTGACCGGACACCATCAATCCCAAGGTCCTGCTTCAAGATCCTCCAAATTCACAATCTCCGTATAATGGACCCATTATGAATTCTGAAAGAAGAGTGTTCTGACAGAATATAAAATATTTCGAGAAGATACAGAAATATATCCTTGCCAATCAATGCTTTCTGGAGTTCTGGCAAGCCTTGTAAATCTTAAATATACTTTTCTATTAAAAGGTTCCTTGATCACAGACTAAAAGGAGTAGTGAAAAAATTGTACGGAAGAATAAGTTTTTCAGGCCGTCTCCAGACAGCAAAGGAAAATACAGGTTACAAAAGGGTATCTGCCAGACTCATGCTGGGCGCTCTTGGCATAAATTTACTTACTGGGATATTGAGGTCCATGTGACATTAACTCGTTGAGAACTCCTTCCTTCCTTCCTTCCTTCCTTCCTTCCTTCCTTCCTTCCTTCCTTCCTTCCTTCCTTCCTTCCTTCCTTCCTTCCTCCCTTCCTTCCTTCCTCCCTTCCTTCCTTCCTTCCCCTGTTGAGCCCACTTCCCAGAAGTTCCTGATGAAGTAATAGTCCATCCATGGATCTTTTCAGGTGTACCAGTGAGCAAAACTGTATCCGAAGACTTGGTGTTGCTGCTTATTTTCCTGAGATTCCATTGCCATAGATTTTCTATGCAGTATAGCCAGCATTGTGCTGGGAAGGCTAGACACATGTGTGGCAATCCTGATTCAATGTAAGAAGGATTTTGATGTTTTGCTCATTCCTCGAAGTAGCAACAGATTTCTTTCCCCTCATTTTTCCGTTATGAAGTGTATTTTCACCCTATTTTTAAATTGGTTTGGATTTTTTTTAAAAAAATAATAACACAGTTTCTGAAATCTTGCTGCCTATTTGTGTGCAGTATTCCCTATTGCTGTAAGATTTTCATGGATATCTTCTGACATTTTAACTAAGATTTGCATTTATCATTACAATATGCATTTCTATAAGCACTTTTGATTGAAGAACTCCAGCCCACATCTTGCGTCAGAAAATGCATTTTTATAAGCTAATAAGTATGATGCAAACTATCTAACAACTTTTATGTTGATTACTGTTACTGCATAGCCAAGAGAACATCTGAGATACGGGTTCCCAAGGACAATCCAAGGTGTTTAGTAACAGCACAAGGGCCTGTAGACTTCCAGATGAGTAAAGCATTGCTCGACACTCAGGAAAAAGGTATGGGTAAATGGAAATAAACTTTTGGGGGGTTGTGATGGTTATCATAAAATATACTAAGAGGCATAATTTAGTATGCTTGAAAGCAGTCTAATCAGCTCAAGTTTATTTTCACCCTTTCTTTTTATCCATTATCTGTACAAAGAATCACAAAATTTAAGTCCCTGCATTTTCAGTAATTTATTATATTTATATTATATTTAATTTATTATATTTATTTATATTATATTTAATTTATTTATTATAAATTTATTATATTTATTCATATTTATATTTATATTTATATCCTGCCCCATACCCGAGGGTCTCTGGGCAGCTCACAACATTTAAAAACAAACATATCAAAAATATAAATCCTAAAAACCAGTGCAAGGTTTAAAAATCCAGCATTAAAAAATACAAAAACACTTTTAAAACAGCCGTGTTTACAATGGGGGAAATATAGGGAACATTTAACCAAAGGCCTGAGTGAAGAGGTACGTCTTCACCGCCTTCCTAAACATAAACAGAGTCATGTGGTATTAACATTAAAACATTTAGGAGAATTAAAATTAAAGATGTTAATGTAACAAGTTATATTGCAACTAATTAAGAATTTCAAGTGAGTAGCATTTTGTGGAATTTTTCTGATCTAGGAGTTCACTTGTGCATGCGAACTACCTCTAATTTGTGTGAGAACCAAATTTAAGATTTATCAGTAGACTTATAGACTTATACATGTTATCTATACCTTTGGACCTTTTTTCATTGGCTGTTAGTTTGATTCTAGATGGAGATCATAGGCTTCCCTTCCACACACTAATGTAGCATACAGGAGGTGTGAATGTGGATTGCAAGTCCTGTTACTAACCAAAGTAGCTGGAAATTATTTTCTGGAAAACCATTGTAAATACACCTTGAAAAATAATGCACCTCGTGTTTTTCAGTCTGTTCTTCACATGTTGAGCAAGCAGGCAAGAGACTGCAGAATTGTCCTTGTAATCCTAGCTCTTGATGTGAAGCAGTATGTGAAATTCTCCAGTAGAGGGGTGTAGGGGTGGGCACAAATGTTTTTATTATTTTTTATTTGAGTCAAATCGAATATCCAAAAATTCTATTCGATTTGAATGTTTAAAATCCAAATGTCTGAAAATCTGATTTGAATCCGTAATATTCGAATCTGTTTGTTCAAATGTTAGATTCATATTTAAAGATACAAATGCCAACAACATTCGTATCTGTAAATACGTATCTGTATGCATCCCGTTTTCATCCCACATTATAAGCACAAATACGAATAATATTCACAAAGATACATATGTAATACATATGAATCCGTACATTTGAATCATTCGAATATTTGAACGAATGTTTCAGAAAATCCAAAACCTGTTCAAATGGCTAAATGTGAATGTTATTAAATCCAATTCAAATTTGAATGTCAATATTTGTTGGATTTGAATCAGATTTTTGAATTTTCAAATATTCATGCACATCCCTAGAGGGCAGTAATCTTACAACCAAGTGAGACTATAGTGGTAGGAAGTAGTGGTACAACCAAGTGAGACTACATAAATTTATTCATAATGGCTGTGCAGCTGCAGGTGCTAGAATATAAGAAGAGTCCTGCTGGATTGGGCCATACCCCATCTAGTAAAATATCCTGTCTCATGCAGTGGCCCAGCAATTGCATCTGGGTTTTCTGAAGCAGAAAATAAAAGGAAAAGCTTCATCTGCTCTCAGCATCCTGTAAATGGCCTTTAGAGACATCCTGCCTGTCTCTCTAACCTGGAGGCAGTACCTAGACCATTGATACATTGATCATCTATGAATTTGTCCAATCCTTTCTAGGCTGGTACTCTTGGAAGAAACCTGTTATCTTGAATCATTTCAGAATCTTTACACACTTCCTCTGATGGGACAGCCAAGGGATTCTCCCATGTGCCAGGGCATCACCTGGGTGCATAGCTGTAAAGTACCCAGCCAGTTTTTAATTGTTTTAATGTGCAGTTATTTTAATTGGTTTAATTTGTTCTGACTTTTTTGCTTTGAAATTTTTAATATGATGAAGTGGCATAAAAACAACTGAAAACCTGTGCAGCACTTGTTGCTGATTGCACCCAAGTCATAGAAAAAGTGAGGGTTGTGGAAAGACATTGGCTGTGGTCACACCTTCACTTTAATCCTTCTTCAATCCATCTTCTGCCTACACTGCTTATACCTTTTTAGTTAAATCCATTTTATTTGTGGACTTTCCTCCCTTCAATCATACCTTCCCGAGTCCTGGTTTTTACAGGTCTCAGGCCGTTAGAGTGTTAATCCATTTTCATTTTTTAGGTGTGATCAGGGAAGAGGACTAAAGGGGCTTAACCGTACTATAGTGGGTGAATACTGCACCATTTTGCCTTTCCTTTCATCTAGTGTTTGATTATGTGCTGTTGAGTCGCAGAACTTTTATCCTATCAGAGCACAGGGAGATTAGTGACAGTGGAGGTGGTGTGGAGCACCCTGATTTAAAGAAGACATTGACAGACTAGAGTGAGTTCAAAGGAGGGCTACCAAGATGATTAGTGGTCTGGAAAGCATGTCCTACAAGGAAAGGTTGAAGAATCTAGGAATGTTTAGCCTGCGTAAGAGAAGACTGAGAGGAGACATGATCACGATCTTAAGTATCTGAAGGGCTGTCACAGTGCAGTGGGATTTTTCCTTATTCTCACTTGCACAAGATAGGAGGACTGGAAACAATGGTATGAAGCTTCAAGGGAATTAATACAGATGAGATATTAGGAAAAACTTCCTGACAGTGAGAGCAACTAGTCAGTGGAATAGGTTGCCATGGGAGGTAGTGAGCTGTCTTTCACTGGAGGCCTTCAAGCAGAGGCTGGACCTATGTCTGTCTGAGATGGTTTAGGAAATCCTGCACTGAGCAGGGGGTTGGACTCTACGATTCTATGAGATTTTTTAAAGTCTCATAAACAAGTCTCAGGACAGGAACAGAAATGTGTAAACATAGCAATCCAAGCTAAGGAAGAACTGAGGGAGGATTATCAGGTATTCGGTGTGGTCAGAGTTAGTGCGTGTGGAATCCTGTTTCTTAATAAGAGGGACTATTTCAGCAAGGTGTGACCATGGCCTCTGTCTTCTTTTACAGGTTCCTTCTGGGCTAATCCAATCCTGTCAAAAGAGTGGGAGCGAGCTCTTGTTGTTGCTGTTGGCACTATTTTAGTTATTTTGGCTTTTGTCGGAGTAAGACGCTATTGTGGAAGATCCAATCATAACCAAACAAATATTTAATAAAAGAACCAGAATCAAGAAGTCATCACCTTTATTTTTGCCTGTATTAAAGATTAATTGCTCCCTAGACGTTCTTGCATCACAAATCGTTTTTTCCTGACCATGGCACAAGATGGCTGGGGCTTACAATGGATACAGTCCTGTAACATCTTGAACAGTAATGGCAGTATAACCCTGCAAAAAAGGGATAGAATCCCACATTATTGCTATTCAGGATAAACCGATTCTCACTGTAGGTTTTTCCTGAATAGCAACATGGGTTTACCTGTCTGGATGCTTGCTGTCATGATCTTCAGCGTGAAAATAGCCACTGTGCATGTGCAGACTCAAAAAGGCTGGCAATGGCCGCCATATGCATATGGCGGCCATGATTTCACACTTCTGGGTATTTCACACCATCAGAATACTCGGATATATGCAGTGTGCCATCGTGTGAGCAAGTCTCCAAACAAGGTCAGCATCTGTGCTTGCCCGATGATGGTACCCTGCCATTTGGAAAGGATTACAAGATGCAACTGCAAGATGCAAACAAGCCTTCACATTTTCCTTTTGCTGCCTGGAGTCAGCTGAGACAAACAGACATGTATATATAGACATTTATATCCCACCCTTTGTTTGAAATTCCCAGGTTGTGACACAGTATATGAAAGAACTTTAAACATTAAAACCTAGCTAAAATACAGTATAATCCACTCATAGTCTCTTCCTCTATCGCAACCTGGCAGGACTACATTCAGTGGAAATAGGTTCTAAGGAGGCTCCAAAACCTATACAAAGTTGGCACCTGGTGTACCTTCACTAAGAGCCTTTTTCCTAAGCTAGGGAGGGGTATCACCAACTAGACCCTCCTAGCATGCCATAACCCTTGATCCTTTGAGGGTAGAACTACAAGGCTCTAACTATGTGGTATTAAAGCATGGGCAAAGCTATATAGCAACCCCCCCCTCATTTAGATATTTGGGATCTAAGACATTTAGGACTTTATATGTCAATATCTACACCTTGATTTGGGCTTTGGTAGCAAATTGATAAGCAATCTCATTTCTTCAAAACTGGTATGATGTGCATCTGGCCAGATATTCCTCTCAGCCATTGTGCTGTTGCATTTTGCACTAGTTACAACTTCAAGACCATCTTCAAGGATAATTCCATGTAGAATGCATCACAATAGTCTAATCTGGAGGTGATCAGAACAGTATCTGGTGAGAAAGCTGTCCCAATCTAGGAAAGGCCGAAACTGGCAATAGAGGTAAGCACATCTGGCCACTGCCACCTGATCCTTAAGTGAACGTGATGAGTCCAGAACCCCCAGATCATGCACTCTCTTTCTGGGCAAAACAGCTTCTTTGATAATTGAATGCACCCTAATTTCCTGGTCTTGAGACCCTGTGATACATAGTAGTGTCATCTTAATCTGGATTTTGTAAATTTCTTGGTTCACACGCAGTCCATTACTGCCTCCAGGTAGTGATCAAGCGTTTCAAACAACTTCTGCTATTGCTCTTTGGTTAAAGAAGATAGCTGGCTATTAGAATGTGCATGGAATTAAATCTGTGTTTTGTTTAGAGTTTGGAACAAAATGCAAAACTTGTAAAATCTTTAAAGTGTTTTGTTCCAAGCTGGCTGGTTCTGAGTTTGGAACAAAACTCAAGAATATTTTGAGGGTTCATTCATAAGCTACTATGGAGAAGCCATTTCAAATTCATTTATTGTAGCTGTCAGAGATAGCAAAGTGGATTGGGTGATGGAAACTACCTACCATCTAAATCACAATACAGATTGTCAACAAGGCATATATAATGAATTGCCTTTTCTCTGCTGATTAGGTAAACATCCCCAAATAGCTTTGGAAGTGTAGAAAATGTAAACTGCCTGAAACAAGGTTGTTTTGGGATTGAAACCTGGTCCATCTGCATTATTGTCTAAACTAGAAATGTTTTGATGTATATGTTTAAGATTATTTTTAGCTTTGTACCGTTTCTATCAGATTTATTTTAATGTTCCTACTTTAGTCCACTGCTATCTCAGCATGATGAATACTTTATCTTGGTGCCACTTGAAGAATGAATGGTATCTGAAATTTTCATGGGATTCCTAGTATGGCCTTCAATTTTTCTTAAGTACATTGAATTTTAAGCCTTTGCACAAGGTATAGCTTATGGCTGTATGTTCCAAAATGCAAGTTTTAAAGTGCTAATAGACGTCTGCATTCAATGTGAATAACCAGATACTGGTTTTTTCAAGAAGACATCTTTCTTATTCTGTATGTGAAACATCTCAAAGTCTTAAAATTTCCTATATGTATTTTAAAGCAAGAAAAGAAAACTGCACCAAAGATGTTTAGTGTGTGCTACTACTACAGTAGTGATCACTATAACCTGCAGTGTAGCATAAATTAGGACTGTATTGGTAACTAGTAAGCATTTTATCTGATCAAGAGTAATGAGATCTTAGTACCAGATGAGTTTGGAGTTCCTGATTTTCCTCTTTGCTTTCCTGCCATGCAGATGCATGGCCTATAAAGAAGCATAACATAAGAGGAGCCCTGCATTCATAAAATGGCCCACCACTTATTTCTGGAGATTCTCAAGCAGAAGACAAAAGCAAAAACTTCACCTGCTTTTGATTCCCTGGAAATGGCCTTTAAAGGCATTCTACCTCTCCAACCAGAAGGTAGTTCTTACGCATCCATTCTAGTAACCATTGATAACACCTATCCTCCATGAATTTATCTTTACCACTCACCACCTTGTCTGGTAGTAAATTCCATAGTCTGAAGGTTCACTTAATGATATAATACTTCCACATGTTGATCTTAACTCACCTGTTCATCAGCTTCAGAGTGCCCCCTGTTTATAGTATTGTGCAGTAAAAAAGGTTTTGTCTATTTTACCTTTCTACTTCCTGTACAAGCCTGTGAGCTCCCATTACCCTCTCTCTCAGCTACCCCAAGCTTAGACAGAAGGTTCTGCCAGACACAGGCCATTTTGTATGAGTTATAAGTATTTGGCATGTATTAATTGGCATAAGGCTGAATGCATGGGATTATTATTTATCATAATTCCAAGCCAGGCTTATCAAAATAGAGAAAAATAATGCTTCTATAAAAGTATGAGAAATAGTGTGATGCTTCCTGAATTCAGAGCAGAGATTCCTGGAAATGCTAATACCGACAAACAAAGGATTCCTCTTTGAATTTAAATATGCACAGAACAGATCAGATCCTGCCATTTACACAGATCATCTTGCGCCTCAGTAGGAGATCATTAGTACCCAGGCAGCTTTTGTTTGCCAAGATGCTCAGCTGAAATGTCAATATATCTCAAGTGTCAGTTTTTGTAATGACAAATTTGACTCAATCAAGTAGCATGCCAGGTCAAGAGTTCAGCTGTTGGGCTCCCTTGAAACAATCTAATCTTACCATTTGTGGGCAGATTCAAATTTTCCTGCTTCGAATATGATTGAATCCTGTGAGCAAAGTGTGACCCTTCTGAGCTTGATTTTAGCATTGCACATTGCATAGTTTGGATACCTGAGTATGTGTAACAGGAGGGACCCATTGCTACTCCTAGGCATTTCCTGGCTGCAGGCTCTTCTGCCTTTGCTTTCCTCTCACCAAAGGCAGAATGGCCTCTCAGGAAGACTTTTTCTGAGAGAGAACCTGAGGTCAGACTGGATGACCTTTGATGCCTTCCATCCTAGTTAGAGCAACGAAAGAAGCTCCAAGGTTAGAGCACCTGCACACTACTGCCATTGCAGTCTGAATATCTTTAATTATTAGTTTGCGCTCCAAGGTGGAAGCACCCATCCTTAGAACAGAATAAAAACAGACTCACAGCTCCAGGTCTTCATGGTCTTTTCCTCTGAGGAGAGAACTGTCATTTCTACTGATTTCCACTACTGCTGAAATCACTGGAGAATTGGATCCATTGCCTCACCATGCTGACATCACTCTAGGTGAAATCACTAGACTGTCGTGCCCTGCTACCAGGACCTGCCATTCCCTTGCTCCAGCAAGCCATAGTTAGCTTCTTGTTCCTGCTAGCTATCTGCCTCTGCTGGACAGCTCTGACCTTGTGTTCCTTCAACCCTGCACAAAGTCTCTTCTGCCTTGGAGAGAGAGAGAGCCTGTTCCTGCCTTCCCATCTCCACCTTGATCTTTGCTGCCAGATTCCTCCTGCAGACATCCTCCACGACTGCATGATGAGAAAACCTCCTTCCTCCTGCTGCCTCTCTATCTAACCTAGGGCCAGGGAATAGGTTAGAGACCTAACAACGCTGCTCTTCCTTCTCTGCTTCTTTCTGCTTTAGAAGAGGCAGCTTGAGCTCTGGACTTCAAACCTTGCCTAGCAGCCTTTCTATATGAACATCTGTGCCAAGGACTTTACTTTTGACAAAACTTTGTTTGCCTCTTCTCATTGCCATATGTATGACACCAGGAGGTTTCTTCCTAGTGAGATTTGATTGTGCAGCACTTCCCTTTGTTTCTGTGCCATTTTACCTGCCTTTTCTTTTGCATTATTAATTAAAATCATTTTCCTATTGAAGAAAACTGACTTTTATGGCCTCTTTCCTTGCTGCCCTGCGTCTTTAAGCTCCAAAGCTGCTCTCGCATTTTTTTTAAAAAAAAATCATTACAAAAAGACCTCAACACAGGTAGGGTCCAGACAAGCTAATATCCCCATTTTAACACGTGTCTAGGATGTCTACTAACACCATGAATGATTTTATGTACTTCAGTCAGGTCACCTCTTAAATGCTTTCTTTCAGGGTTAAAGTGGCAGAGATGTTGCAGTTGATGATCTTTAAAATTCCTTTTCCAAATACATCTAGCATTAAATTTACTCTCTTTTTTCACTGCTGCTGCACACTAGTTCAATACTTTCATTGAGTCACAACCTGTCTGTTGTGACAATATCCAGGTGTGTGTTGGATGTTGCCATGACCATTGCTATGGTGATTCAGTCTGCCTGGACCTGACCATCTGCACTTCAAATGCTGATGGCTCAGTTCTGGACTTCGCTAGCCCTTGATGTATGAATGGCTTCCTCCATGCTTCATCTTCACTTTACTGGAGTAGTATTGTTATACCATTCCAGTTAGAGTAGTGTAAATAAGCCCTCTGATAGAAGCACATATTCCACTTGATTGCCTACTCATTACTTTCAATTGTTATTACCCTGAATAGTTTAGTGTCATCAGTAAACCGGAGTGGTCTGCCACTTCCTTCTCCAGTGGGCCACCTTTTGTTAGGACTCTCCACTGTGACCTACCTGCCTGCAGGGCCTGTACAGCATTCCTCATTGCTTTATTGAGTTACATAAGCCTCTCCACCATCACAAGACTGTGATCCAAGATGGGGTATTGTTTATATAGCCACCCATGACCTCACAATACGAATACATTGTAATGTACAGCTCACCACCACCAGCAGCATACAGTTACAAACAACAAGGTGTGAGGTTCAGTTTTATTACAGTTAGTCCATGTGGTAGTTCAGAGAACTCACAGCTGTGAATACGGCATGGGGGAAGCAGGATAAATGAGGTTCAATTTGCACATTGCATTTAAATTGTGGAGTTAAAGTGCAAACAAAATTAGTCTGCCCTGTTTAGCTTTGTCCAGGTTTCCCAATAGAGTTATATCCTTACCGGACACAATTTTGATTTAGTAACCTCTGATCAGCAGGCCAACAGTAAACGTTTGGTACAGATCATTTATCTTGTGGAAAAAGCTTGACTGGGTCTAGTGCTGAACTAGAGACCATATCTTTTCCCCTCTGCATGGCTACAGAAACAGAACACAGTGCTGATGCTTGTCTGTGTGGTTTCTGATGAAGGCAAAGCAAGACCAGTGTAAGTTATCTAAATTTAGCTTTAATTAGAACAGTGCATGAGAAGCTATGCCTGTGCTAGGAACTTCGCTGAGCAATCAAATCACAACATATAGGAAGTTGAGATGTTCATAAGCCTGTTTTAGTTTGTATGAAAAAGAGCCTTGCTTTTGTTTCAGACATCTCATGTGGTTTCATGAACAGACCAATTAACTAGTCATGTCAAGTTAGTCAAAACCCTTGCTTCTTTCTTTGTGCCATTGTCCCTTCCCCTTCTCCCCTTTTCTCATCATGCTGTTGGCTTTCCTCTTCATCTCAGACCTATGTACCCACTAGCCAAGTCCAAAACACTACTCCCAAGCACTTGTCTGGCCTTCTGATACTGGGCTACAGTTCCTCCCAGAAGAAAATGCTGCTGATGATGTGCATACTTCCACTTCTGGGAAGGGTTCAAATGTGCCCAACTTACAAGCACCTGAGAACAATGCTTCAGAGTTACAAGGTAGGTGGCAGTTGGCTAGGACAGTTAGCAAGTAGGCATGGGAGGAAAGCAGAGAGTTGGTGGTGTGAAGTGGGAGAGAGGGCAATGTGAGAGGAGAGGAGCCTGAGGCTGTTGAGTTGACTTGTTGAACTTCCTTGAGGTTCACCTCTCTATCAGACTAAACTTTAAGTTCAGTTCATATCCCACGTGAGCTTAGAAAATGAGGGTTCATAGTGAACTGGGCCCTTTCTGCACTTGGCCTTATTCTGGAATATATCTCAGGATAGCAGTCTGCTAGCCACAAGCTAACACAGACTATGAACAGGCCTCATCTGGGGCCTTCCATAGTCTGCACTAGCATGCAGATAGCAGATCCCTATTCTGGGATATATTCCAGAATAAGGCCAAGTTCAGAAATGTCCCAGGTTTGCCAGAACTGGTTAATGCACATCTCTAATAGGAAGCTTTCCCTGAAAAATTAGAAAATGTGTGTCTTTTAGAATAAATAATACTGAAAAAGTTCTATGACTTATTTAGCATGGATATTTGGAACTTTACATAAATAAAGGAATAAAGGAATAGTTTGGAGAACTGTGAAATTTTCTTTTTTAAAAACATGCAATTTAAGTTTTCTTATTCTTGCAATTTAGGCATTTTAGGCCCTTTTCATCAACCTTATTTTTGCTTAGAAAAAAACAAAAAAACAGGCTGGGGAGGGGGGACCCGGAAATCCAAGGCATTTTTATATTGTAGTTCCCATTATACTCACATCATTAGTACTGATGAGAGTAGAAATTCAGCAACATCTGGGGGACTGCAGGTTCCTCAGCCATGACATAATACTAATCCATGAAGCTTTAGTTGTGACTTGATTTAGCCATTGGGACAAATTTTAAATTCTTATGTGAGGAGGAATGTCTATTTCTTCGTCTATTTGCAGGTATAATTACTGATACACACTTTTGCTATCCAAATAAATGTCCTCCGGTTGGACTCTTAAGGAAATGGAAGCTAACTGAAATATCTTAAAGCTGCTATTAGAGAGCTGATGATAATATTTATCTGAAGAATCCAAAATGAGGGTTGTGATGCTAACTAGGGAGGGTAGAAAAAATTGATGCTTAATTTCAAAAGGAGTTTTAGATACCTGCACTGATCAGTTCTTCATATGGGATTCCACACATTTTTCAGATATCTTATTCATGAATACAATAGACCTAATTCTCTTAGTTTACTTATATCTCAAATGTATGCATTTTGAATATGGACATTACTAATGGATAATGTACCTGTATACAAATACAGAAATATTTTGGATGGGTTGTAAAAATCTTTTTCTACACATTTATACCTGCAAATGGAGCTGCAAAGTATAATCTGATCATCTGATGGAATCAGAAGCTGAACAAACAATATTTGTAAAAAAAACTGAGTCTGAAAGCAGATGTTTTTTTCTTCTCATCTTTCCATTCTTAACTGACAATATAGTTATCCATACTTACATGGAAGTCAATCTCTGTATTTTTTCAGGACTTACTTCTAGGTAAAGAGACTAGTGCGTAGATACTCAAGGACTCTCTCTTATATCTAATTGTTGGGTGGGAATGAAACTGCAGTCTTAGCCGCCTCTTCTTCTCCTAGTGGCACTTTTCCCCCCTTTTTCTTTGCCTTAATTCTCTTTTGAAGGGCTGATATTTTATTCAGCAGCCCCTGCTGTGCCTGAATCCACGACAGAAGTTTCTCAAAAGCGCTCCGTCGACAAAATGATAACAGCTGGTCTTTGAAAGTCTGGGAGCCATAGTCTGTGAGGTACTTGTGGTGGGGAAAGCTGGGGGAGGGGGGAAGAGGCCTGCGAAATGCACTATTTGTTAGGAATAATGAGGCGAAAAAGTGACAGAGGTTTTTATTACAAATAATAGACAGCAAACTTCAAACAACAGCAGTGAGTCATTAAAAAAAGCAACAAAGTTAAATAAATGTCTAATTAGCAGGCACCATGAAGGTGGAATTTACTGCTCCACAGCTTTTTAAGGGAAAGTCAATAAATTCACAGCTGGGTTTTTCCCCTTTTCTCAAGTATAGAGAAAAAAAGTGATTTTGCCCAACACGCATATATATACTGCTAAAAAAAGAGAAAAAACCAAGGGAACACTTAGATCACACATTGAATCTTGATGAAGTAAATATTCAAGTTCAAAATCTTTACTGACATAAATTGTGTAATTCGTCAATGGAAAGCAAAATCATCAACCAATTGAGGGCTGGATTCCAGATCACCCCAACAATCAAAGTAAAAAATTGACATCATAGGTGGATCTAATTTGCGTGAATTGCATCACGGCAAGTCATAATGTGGCTCAGGAGTGTATATGCCCCCCTTTTTCTGTGACACTACTTGATGGCATCAAATGTACTGATACATAATGTCCCAGAGTTTCTTAATTGGATTCTGTTCTTGGGAACTTGAGGGACAGTCAATGGCACCAATGACTTCATCATCTAGGAACTCCCTACACACTCTGGCCATATGAAGCTGGGCATTGCCCTGTACCAGGAGAAATCCAGGGCCCACTGCACTGGTGCAAGGTCTGCACAATGCAAATGGCTCTGAGGATTTCATCCCACTACCTAACAGCAGTCAAGGTACCTTTGGCTATCATATGGAAGACTGTGTGACCCTCCAAGGATGACCCTCTCCTGATCATCACTGACCCACCACCAAACCAATCATGTGAGACTCCAGACTCTCATATGTGAAGAGAACAGGGTACCAATGGTGGATCTGCCAATTCTAGTGTTCTGTAGTGAATGCCTATCAAGCTGCCCGGTGCTGGGCTGTAAACACAGGTCCCATTACGTGATGTTGAGCCCTCAGGCTACCCTCATGGAGTTTGTTTCTGACAGTTTGTTCAGAAACATGCACACCAGTAGTACATTGGTGCTCATTTTGTGGCGTCTGGAAGTGATCCTCCTGTTCTTCCTTGCACAAAGAAGCAGAAGTTGTGTTCATGCCCTTCTACAGCCCTTTCCAGTTCTCCTCAAGGAATGCCCTGGTTCCTGGGATCTGCTCCATGCTCTTGAGACTGTGCTGGGAGTCACAGCACATATTGAAGTGCCATCCTGGTGGAGATGGACTACACTAGCTAAACATAAGACTATAGAAGAACCAATCAGGTATGATAAGGAGAGAGTAATTCCTGTGTCCATCAGAGATCTTTTCCTATTTGGGGCTTGTCATGCTGTTGTACCTCCAGGGTACCTGTTGTCATTTTCATTTACACCACTAGAAAAAAATTAATTAATTTATGCTTCATAACTGGATAGATTGAAATCCCTGCCGTTTAAGTGACTTGGGGTTATAGTGTGATACTTAAGTGTTCCCTTACTTACTTCCCTTAACTCTGGAATATCCAAAAACTGTAGAATAAGTAAGTGATGTAAGGATGCAGCTTTAAATATTAGAAGTAGCAATTCAGCTGGTAACTATCATGGACACTAGTGTGTGTAGCAGTGGAAAAGCCAGCTAAAAGGAAATGGTACCAGGACATAGACTAGGCTGAACTAATGATAGGTGAAATATTGTTAAGGCAGCAATTCTATCTATCATCTATCTATCTATCTATCTATCTATCTATCTATCTATCTATCTATCTATCTATCTATCTATCTATCTATCTATCTATCTATCTATCTATCTATCTATCTATCTATCTATCTATCTATCTATCTATCTATCCACCCATCCACCCATCTACCCATCCACCCATCCATACTATATTCAAATGTATCAGGGTAAGTTACACTGAAAACAGTAAAGACTGTTTCAAATAAACCATTATTAAATAAACCAAATAGTAACAATGCTATCAAAAACCAGCAACTGTGACATTAACTGAAGGCTGGGGTAAAGAAGAACATCTTTACTAATCTTTGGAAGCACCTCAGAGCGGGAGGCTATTCCATACAAACTTTGACCCCATTATAAATTATGTATACATTATGTTTTCACACTGAATTTCAGAGAAAGCTTTAAGCAACAGTTTGTAGTGGGTCACTGTCCACTCTGCCCTTTTGCTGTTGAACTGCAATTTTTTCATTCTCTTGAGAATTTTGGAAATTGGCTTCTTCAGTTTCTCTGCCTTCAAGGAAGGTGGAAAGCTGTGAAAGCTAAATATATATATTTCTTGATCATGCTAGACCAAAGGTGTCCCCCAGAAGATAATAGAGCTAAATTTCCTATCAACCTCAGCCACTGCAACCAATTAACAAAGAAAATGTAATTTGTAATCAACAAAGAGAAAAAGAGAAAAAACAAATAAGCTAAACTGCTTCACTCTACTGTTTGTAAAGAAAAGTTATTTAACAATTCCAAAAATGACAGATTTTTTAATGTGATGCAAAAACAAAATGCCTTCCTGTGCTTACTTGAGAGTAATATTGACAGATGTAAATCCTTACTGTACCTGTACTCAGGAAGGCTACTTTGAGACCCAACCAAAAAATGGAAAATAATTTATTCTAAAGTATTTCTTATTTCCCTTCTCACAGTGGGCAGTAGGACTTTATTTTTTTTTCACCATTATCTATTTTGTTGAAGATGGCTGGCATGGGATAGCTCAGAAAACAGATTAACACCCCTTTCCAAGTTCCAAGCCCTCACCTCCACCACCATTTTCACTACTACAGCTTCTTTATTTTCATTCATAATCCTGCAATGTTTCAGAGGGTTTTACAGCCAATTAAAATCCAATATACTAAAATTTAAAAACAAGGCTAAAACAGATTAATATATTTAAATTACAGCACCCAAGAGGGCAAGGTAGACAGCAGAGCTGAATTGAAGGCTTGGATGAATATGTATAAACTGAGGGCTATCACAGAGAAGGCCCTCTTGTGTTTATCTACCATTTCAACTTCTGAGAGTGGTAGCACTGGGGATGTACATGAATATTCGTGCTATTTGGAATTTGTACATTCACAGACGAATTGTATAGGGCCCTATTAGTCTGTCAATTATCCGTTGTTCGTCGAAGCTTCGGCAAAGGCCTCCTTCCCCCCTCAGGGCCTCCTGTCATCCCACTTACCTTTTGTTGAGCCGCTGCCATGTATTTTTCTCCT
Source organism: Aspidoscelis tigris stejnegeri (assembly GCA_023333525.1). Lineage (NCBI taxonomy): Eukaryota > Metazoa > Chordata > Lepidosauria > Squamata > Teiidae > Aspidoscelis > Aspidoscelis tigris. The sequence continues at coordinate 245,488,248 of JALMGA010000001.1, read as the reverse complement.
AAGCACTTCTGGGTCTGCGCATGCAGCTCCCACCTTGTCACATGATCCCTGGATGGGGAGCTGCACACACAAACCCAGAAGTGTTTTGTTTTGTTTTGTTTTTGTGTGTGTGCCTTTGAAGAGCTCTGAAATAGGCCGGGAAATGCCATCACACCCTCCCATTCCATTCCATTCCAGCACTCTCTCTTACCTTTGGGGAGGCCTTGGTGGCATCCCTGGGCCCATTTCAGCTCTCTTTGGAGGCCAAAACAGGCCTTCTGAGTCTTCTGTGCATGCAGCTCACCACTTGGGGATTGAATCTCTGGATGGAGAGTTGCACACACAAACCTGGAAGGGTTTTTCGGCCTCCAAAGAGAAAAGAGAGGGAACATCTCTAAGGTCTGTCTGAGGTGGCTTAGAGAAGGCTTGAATATGGGATTGTCCACACATCAGTGTGCCCCTCCCCACTCTCATGAACATTCTGTAGTAGAAAGATTAGAGAAGGCCCCCAGACTGTCTCTCTAAGGCACCAATTTTGTAATGTCTGAATACAGTCTTAGTCCTTTCACAGAAGAAATAAAATGGAAAATGAATACGCATATAGCCAGAAAACAATAAGTTTTAGTTAACTTGAAAATTGGGGACATTTGAAACCAGCATTGTACATATGGGGAAAAAAGAGAGGAAAGTATTAAGATTATTATTTGCCACCATAGCAAAAAAACATTATTTCTCAGACATATGATTTATTACTAAAGCTTAGTGACTCAAATGGATTCAATTTTAAGGTTCAGTGGAAAATTATAGGTGTGCCAATTTTGTATATCAATAGTAAAAAGAACATTTTGTATGACATCTTGAAACCTCCCTTTGTGTTAATAAACACGAAACCAGTGTATTCTCAAATTCTGATATATCAGCATGTGAATATATAAAATGTCAGTTTTGATTGTTCACGTGACTAAGGATGATATCCTGAAGATAGATTTGACATGGGTGTGTGTGATGGTTTGTTTCATTCTCCAAACTACATTTTTTGTATAAGGGGATATTTCTTAATCACACGTTGTCCTGGGGGATGGAGGAGGAATTGGGACAATCTACCCTGTTTCTCTGGCTTGGCTTTGTATGTGAACATCCGAGTGAGTAAAGGGAACTCCCATCCGTTGGTCTCTACTGCCATCACACTCTTCTTTGAGGCTCATCTAGGCCTTCCGGAGAAAGGTGCTCACAAGCTTCTCCATCCGGGAATCATGGAAAACTTCACAAGATTTCCTATGATTCCTGGATGGGGACAGCCTCTCCAGCTGTGCACACACCTCCAGAAGGCCTAGTTGAGCCTCAGTCATAGCAACAGCAGCCAAGTTTTAAGGCAAACGGGCATGGCCAGGAGGAAAGCGAGGCCGGGGGTGGGTAGATCTGGCCTCCATCAAAGCTTCAATGAAATCGGGACACATTCAATTTACAGGCAAAGGGGGCCTATGAGTGTAGACCCCTTTTGATTTGCCCGCAAATTGTCAAAGCTTCCAATTGGACTGTGTTTGGGACAATTGACTCAGCAAAATTGCTAAGCTGCAGTGATGGTGGCTTAACATGATGTAAGGGTGCCTCCAGATACCTTTAATACTATGCAGCTGCTGTGCTGAGGTTGGTCATGTGACCGGAAATGGGATGATTGATTGTTTGTGGCAGCGGTATAGCAGCACAGAAACTGTGAGGTAAAAATCTGCTGCTTTTTACCTTGGAGTTCTCCTCCCATGCTGCACAGATATTACGGAGTCCCATCCAGATGATGGTAAGTAGTTCCACAGCAGCTATGTCTTTCCTTTACGACACCTGCTTATTCTTTTTGGATGATAGGAAGCAGCTATACAGGGGCTAGGAAGTATTAAAAGTGTCTTGAAGCACAATAAGAGTAGATCAGATGAATGCTTAACTCTGAATTTGAACTTCTGATAAACTTAGAGACCATAGACTAAGACACGCAGGGACAGATTCCCCACTCACACCTATGCAGGTAAGGTGAGCGTGGGGGTGGTCTACTGTCCGAAAAGGTAAGTGATCGCGTCCAGGCCTGGTGGGTGGCATGGGCCCCAGGGTGGTGTGTGTGTGCCTAGGGTGTCCCTGCAAGACCTAAGGTCAGGCTGTTCCAATCTTGCCCCTCCCCCAAAAGGGGCTGTTGACCAGAGGGCCCAAAAGGGTTCTATGGCCATGAGGCGGGGCCCACAGCTGTCCAGCAGAGAGAATGTGAATGCTCTCCATGCTGGACAGCTGTAGGACAACCAGGAACAGCCTGGGCCAAGTGTAGAGCACGATTTTGTGCTCTATACCTGGAATGTAATTAGGCCACCCTGGGACGGGACAGTTACAGATGGAAACATCTGGCCAGCAGAGCGAATGCTGTGACCCAGGGCTTGCCTAATGGCATTCCAAGGCCCTAGTGTGAATAGGCCTCTTGACGTAGGCCCTTTCTGCACTGGGCTTTATTCTGATTTGTATCTTTGAATAAGGACTGCTGCTGCAGGTTACAGCAAGCTTAAAAACTCTAAGGAGACCCAAAGTCTGCTTCTTCCTATATGAACCTGCCAGTGAATGGCACTTTTCCATGTATCACTACTAGGAAAATGTTCATGATGGAGAACTGTGAGCTCAAGAGTACACTTACAACATAGCAAAGAAAGCAGCTCAAGAGCATCTTGGAGGCTGTAGACCAGTGATGGCCAACCTATGACACGTGTGTCACAGGTGACATGCCTAGCCCTTTTGGGTGACACACATGGTCACCCTGGCACCTTGGCGTGTAGTGCTTGCTTGTTCTTGAAGTGTACGAAATACCAACTTTCAATTGAAGATTTAGGAAATGAAATTCAGCAACAAAAGTCACTAATGTAAAGAATTGTTTTTGCTTTTAATAAAATATATCAAAAATATAACTTTTTTACTAGAGCTACAAATATGACAAAATTATGGATATTTCTAGATGTGACACAGCACCAGAGTAACGCTAGGTTTTCTTGTGAATTTTGACACACCGAGCTCAAAAGGTTTGCCATCACTGCTGTTGGCTGTGGCTTTTGTGTTCTCATCCTGTCTCTAAACCACTTTTTCTAGCATAGAATGTTCATGGAGATGAGGGCAGACTGACATGTTTAAAGTCCCATGTGTGAGGGAACTGTAAGCCACCTTAAAGCTGCTTCAGAGGTATTTATTTTTATTTTATCTGCATGTGGATGTAGCCAAAGTCTTCTTTATAGTGGCAACCTGGCAATAGAACTTTTGTTTATTTCTGTGTTGGGGGAAAATGTGTTCATATTGTTGGGGAGATAAGGTTAGATTATAACTGACTCTGAAAGTTGGGATGACTGGGTAGTGTTTCACTGACACAGGATGGGTTCAAGAGAGAGCAAAAAATATGGCAGAAAAATGGATAAGGCCTACTTACTGCTGTTATGGGCAGCTCTCCAGCTCAGGGATCTTGGAGTGGCTTTCCAATACTATCTTGATTGCAGCTGTTGCCAGAAACTGCAACCAATGTGCTGTGAAAGCTGAAATTTCCAGCTTTCACAAAATGTGCTGAAAAATGCAGAAATGCTGGTATGAGCATGCATACTCCTGCTGGCATTATAAATTAACAGCAGCCATGCGACAGGAGAGCTGTATCTCTAACAAATGTAGCAGTGGCCACTTCCCCCACCTTTTCCCTCTGTTTTGCTAGTAGGATTAAGCTGTCAGACCATGGTGAGGAAAGAACATTTTTAGATACAGAACACCACATGTAGCCATCTTCACTAAAACACCCCCTTACATAGATAAGCATAAGGATTTCTTCCAGTTTCAAAGATATATCACATGACCATTATCACTTTTCAGTCTCTTTTCCCTCTCACAACTTCTACCCTGCAGTCTGTTTTGTAACTACAATATTAAAGTTGCCACTCCGAAGATCAGCACAGACTTCAAAGACGCTCTGGAGCTATTTTGCACAGACTTTGAAATGACTTCGAAGCATAGGTTTTGGGCTCCTCCCCCCAAGGGTGCCCCCTCCTGGAGCTATTTTGCACAGACTTCGAAGTGACTTCAAAATAACTTTGAAATGACTTCGAAGCTTAGGTTTTGGGGCTCCCCCCCCCAAGGGTGTCCCCTCCCGCTAGCCTACTCTAGAACCCATTGCCAAACTAATATGGAAATCCGAATTTTCTGACTGAAGACCCCATTGTAGACCCCATTAATGGGGTCTACAGACAATCCAGATTAAAGGCCAGAAAGTACCCATATGATCCAGATTTCCCGAGGCGCAATGAAAACAAATATGTTGCTAATGGGTGCCATGGTGGAAATGGGGTCATCTGGCTCTCACCCAAATGGGTCCTTAATGGGTGCTAAAATGGGTACTAAGTGACCGTGGAGAAACACCCTTAAATTCACAAATGGTACAACCAAAGATGATTTCTAAGCATATATTTTTCTATATTCACACTTCCTAGGCACTGCCTCGTGTTGTACCTAAAGCACTTGCTACTGATGCATTTTAAGATTACTTATTTCACAACAAGCCAGGGCATTTTTCTGGCACCGTATGAGGTTTCAGACCATAATGGGAACTCGTGTATGTGGGAAAATCTCTGAGTTGTCACCTCCTAAATTAATGCTCTCATGCATAGTGAACATATTCTTAAATAGTTGGCCTCTCAGCTCAGCTCTATCTCTCTGTACTATCTGAATTAGAAGGGGTGGTTGAAGTGCTTGACAGGTTCTTGGAAACAGTAAAGGGCTAGATGGAGGCTAATAAATTGAAACTAAATCCAGACAAGTTGGAGATACCAGAGGCCAATTTGCACTTAGCCCTGTAGTTTGCAATAGATTAACATCTGGGCTTGTGCATCTCCACTCGCAGGAGGCATTTACAACCTAGAAATGCCCCCTGCTTGCCCAGATGTTAACCTATCATAAACAGGGTATTTTTGCATCAGAAACTTCTTTATATACATTTAGAAAACTGGCAGACATATCTCTGGCCTTTGGCTGAGGAAATAGCTTCCTCTTCCCCACTTTTTTGTTGTTTTTAGTGGGTTCTTCTAATGTGTTTTTATTGTTGTAACCTGCACTAAGGTCTTCAGAGGTTGGTTGGGATAAAAATATTATAAAAAGCCCCCCCCCAAAAAAAAAGTCAAAATCAGCATGGATCTGATCTTCAACACATCACAACAACCTGGGCAGGGTCTCTTGTGGAGTCTAATACCACATGAGAAACAGACTCAGAAACAGTCCAACTCACCAAATCACACAAACCTACATGAAGAAGCCTCTCTAGCTTCAACCATATGGCAGGCAAATTGGCCATCTGACAAGTAGATCTGCAGATCCATGCAGGTGGGCCAGTTACAGTTGCAGGCTGCAAGCTAGACATGACTTACTTATTCCACTGTTTTTAGATATTCCAGCATAAAGCATTTCCAGAGTACTTTGTTCCAGAATATTGAAAAGTAGAGGAATAAATAAGCAATATCTGGATGCAGCTATAGTCTGCACAGCTCATAGCTCTGCACAACTGACTCTTCTAGCACTCAGATCTTGTGAAATTAGATATTGTAGCCATATCAGAAGGCTTAGGTTCAAAGCAGAAGACAGCACAAAACCTCAGGAACCTGTGACAAATGGCAAGTGGAAGTTTCCATTGTTGCAAAAAAGACTTTGACAAATTGTGTTGCATCCTCTTGTGTTTGGATTCCTGCATGGAATCAAATGAGAGGTTTGATTTGATTCCCCCTTTCCCATGAATGGGGTCTACAAACAATCCGGATTAAAGACCATTGGGCTGTCTCAACTTGTATCTGACCCAACTCATATAGCAGCTCACACCCTTGATTTGGTTTTTGCCTCAGAGCAGACTGGTGAGTATCCGTTGATAGGAGGGCTGACTGTCAGCCCATTGTCATGGATGGATCATTCGCTGGTGAGGTTTGGGCTTACTACGGCAACTCCCCTCTGTGGGGAAGTGGGACCTATTGAGATGGTCCACCCCCAGAGACTTATGGAATCCGAGCGATTCTTGAATGCTCTGGGGGATTTTCCGGTTGGTATGACTGGTGCACCTGTCAAGGCCCTGGTTTCTCTCTGGAATCAGGAGATGACCAGGGCTATTGACACGATCGCTCCCAAGTGCCCTCAGCATGCTTGTGGAGCCCGAAAAGCTCCTTGGTACTCCACGGAACTACGGGCTATGAAACAGGAAGGTTGACGGCTAGAGCGCAGGTGGCGTAAATCCGGCTGTGAATCTGACCAAACACGGGTTAGAGCACACTATTGTGCCTACCATGTGGCAGTGATGGCGGCGAAAAAGAACTTTTTCTCCACCACCATTGCGTCCTCGAGTAGCCGTCCAGCAGAGCTTTTCAGAATAGTAAATGGCCTCATAAAATCAAGCTCAAAGAAGCGTGAGCCAGGGCCAACCAATATCTGCTGTGACAAATTTGCAAAGCACTTTGAGGACAAAGTCGCCCAGATTCGTAGGGGATTGGATGTCACAAATGGACAGAGTCCAGACGAGGCATCCAGAGAACTGTCAAGTCCTGTTTGGTTGGATCAGTTTCAATTGTTGCAGCCTGAGGATGTGGACAAGCTGCTTGCAGGGGTGAGGCCAACGACGTGCTCTCTGGATCCTTGCCCTTCATGGCTGATAAAGACTAGCTGACAAGGTATGACCAGGTGGATCCAGGAGGTAGTGAATGCATCTCTGAGGGAGGGGGTGGTCCCATTGGCCTTGAAACAGGCTGTGGTGCGTCCCCTCCTGAAGAGGGCCTCTCTGTATCCGGAAGACTTAAACAACTATCGCCCGGTGGCCAATATACCTGTTCTTGGCAAGGTTCTGGAGAGGGCTGTCGCCGTTCAACTGCAGGCATGCTTGGAAGAAGCTGATTATCTAGATCCATTTCAATCTGGCTTCAGGCCCAGTCATGGCATGGAAACTGCCTTGGTCGTCTTGGTTGATGACCTTCTCCGGGAGAGAGACAGGGGGAACGCTACCCTGTTGGTTCTCCTGGACCTCTCAGCGGCTTTTGATACCATTGACCATGGTATCCTTTTGGAGAGACTATGGAGTTTAGGAGTGAGAGGCAATGCTTGGCACTGGTTCTGCTCCTATCTCCAATATAGATACTGAGATACTGTTTCAACTCCCTGGGAACTCACCTGTGGGGTCTCTCAGGGATCGATCTTATCTCCCATGCTATTTAACATCTATATGAAGCCGTTGGGAGAGGTCATCAGGAGATTTGGAGTTGTTTGTCATCAGTATGCAGATGATACCCAGCTCTATCTCTCTGTACCATCTGAATCAGGAGAGGCGGTGGAAGTGCTTGACAGGTGTCTGGAGGCGATAATGGGCTGGATGAGGGTGAATAAATTGAAACTGAACCCAGACAAGACAGAGGTGCTGTGTGTCACAGGGTCTTGGGTCAGTGTAGTTGGGAGATACCCTGTCCTTGATGGGGTTGCAATGCCCTGGAAGGGACAGGTGCGTAACTTGGGGGTTCTCCTGGATTCCACGCTAACACTTGAAGCGCAGGTGGAGGCTGTGGCCAGGAGTGCCTATGCCCAGCTACGGCTAGTCCATCAACTGTAGCCTCTTCTGGATAGAGATGTCTTGGCCACAGTTACCCACGCTCTGGCAACCTCTAGATTGGACTACTGTAATGCACTCTACATGGGGCTGCCCTTGAAGACGGTTTGGAAAGTGCAGCTAGTGCAAAATGCAGCGGCCAGAATGCTGACCGGAACATCTAGCCAGATGCACATCACGCCGGTGTTAAAAGAATTTCCCTGGCTGCCAATTCGCTACCGAGCCCAATTCAAGGTTTTGACTCTAACATACAAGGCCCTAAATGACTTGGGCCCCAAATATCTAAAGGAACGCCTTCTCCCATATCGACCTGCCCGTGCCTTAAGATCAAGTGGTGAGGTCCTCCTGGTTGTCCCACCACCTTCAACAGTGAGGTTGGTGGGAACCTGGAAGAGAGCCTTTTCTGTGATGGCCCCCAGACTATGGAATAGCCTCCCCCTCGAGGTGCGTCATGCCCCCTTCTTTAGGAGGGCAGTGAAGACGCACCTCTTTACCCTGGCCTTTGGCTAAGCTGTTTATGTTCCTTCTCAGTACAGACACTATTATTTTAAACATATTGTATACTGTTTTATATTTGTTGAACTTTTAATGTCTTTTAACGTATACTCTATTTTAATCTGTTGTAACCCGCCCAGAGACCTTCGGGTATGGGGCGGGATATAAATGTAAATAATAAATAAATAATAGATAATAAATAAATAAAGACATATCAAAATAAGTACAGCCAATTCATAACCGCAGCTGTCTGGGATTAATGAGAATTTTAATTGAGCAGTATGTTGGGCTGAATCATATGAATCATCCCTGTACTAAACCCAATTATTTATAAAATAAAATAAAATAAAAAATCAGATACTGTATTATAAAGATCATCTATTTGCACAATGCCATCATGATTTCTCTAAATTCCGTAGACCCAGCTCCAAGATAATGCCAATAAATTATTGATGTACATCCTGTTGTTTTGCATGCGGAGATGCCTTCTTGTTCTTCTAATATATAATAGTAAACAACATTTAGGCTTGTAAGAAGGACTAAACACTGTTGTATTCTGCTAAAATGCATGCCTTCTGTTGTTCTACATGTACAATTGATTAGTGGCCATTAAACCCTCATGTCAGATTCTCCAAAGGAGGATAGTGTAATTCAGGGCAGTGAAATTAGGCATTGTATCTGCTTTCTATGAAGATAGGACTCAGTGTGATTATAGAAATAAAATAACCAAATTCTGATTTCTTATATGAAGGAATAATACTTTCCTTCCCCTGCCCCATTGCTGGGACTACAACTTAATATTTCTTTACAGAATAACTGTGTTTATTTTGTTTTCCTTTAACCGTGCCTTGCTTCTAAAATAGCAGATGTTATGCAGAAGGATTATTCAAGAACTGTTTATCTTTTCATTAATACCCCTCTGCTTTTGAGAGGGGGGAAGGTGTTGCATTAACAGCACCATCCTATGCATATTTACTTAGAAAAAAGTCCCACTGAGTTCAAGGAAACTCACTTGTCGTTGAGTATGCATAGGACTGTAGCTTAAAATAATTCAGTGACTGGTAACTTGAATATATGGGCACTATATTCAAAGCATAGATATGGCTTGCAGATTAGCTATCCAAAGCTTGTTTCATCTTGGATGCAGAGAAGCTTATTGTAATGGAACTCTACTATATGCATGCAACTATCCATTTCTGGAATTTCAATAGGTGTATATGTGTTTCAAAAAGAATGTTTGTATGGTTGTCATTGATTGATGCTTGATAGACAGTAGTTACCTTTTTCACATTTTGTGAAAAACAACACTCTGGATATGCTTCAAGATGAAGCATACACGTTGCATGGAGACACTTCTATATTAGACACTCCATGTCTGTCAGATTGTCCCACAACCAGGACTGGTATGGAGCACGTTTTTGTGCTCAAGTTACCAAGATGCTGGCAGAGGCATGTCTGCACACTCCCAATAACACCTTATCAGGATGGAAGAAGTTTGAATGGAGTGTACTGCTGGGCAGTGCAGGGATGGTTGTGTGCTGGCTCACTTGGTCTCTATGACAATGGTGCCTAAATGGTGCTACACATAGATAAGTTACCACTAAATTTTGAAAAGTTTGGGCATCCCAAAGTCTCACACATAAACCATTGCACAATTTCGCCTCCCTGGGATGTTTATCCTGGGAAGGAGTAGTGTGAAAAGGCCCCTTGTGTGTTCAGGCTATTCTTGGTAGATATCCAAGCAATAGTTGAAGTTGCTCCCTGTTGGCCAATACAGTATATGCATTTATATAACATAAGCACCATCCACATGAAGCTCTGATTGTGAGCAATAATGTGTGGCAGCTCCCTATTGCCACCGTAGAGGCAGAAGAGTGAGGCTAGATGGCAGGAGTTCCCATGTGTCCTTCAGCATCACTCTGTATCTTTCTTAATGATTTTAAATGGATAGATATCGTATTGCATTGTGTTTACCTTAAATGTCTTGTGATATATATGCAAGTAGCTACGCTACATAATCTATTAATATAAATTAATATATAGTTGCAGTAGATATATATTTAAAAATGTATTATGTTTTAATAATTGTTGATTTTAAATGTTGTTACCTGCCCAGAGACCTCCGGGCATAGGGTGGGATAAAAATGAAAATAAATAAATAAGGATACGATGCATGTTTTTAATTTTATACTTTTCTTTATCTCTGGGAATTCTCTTTACTTTTTTCTTGGAATATTTTAAAACTTTTTGCTGTCTGGGATCTTATAGTTCTTTGTTGTTAGGTGAAGACTGGAAGTTAACCTGAAAATTGGACCATGCATAATAGTCCGGAACTCTGGAGTTAGAGTCAGCATGTGGGTGATACAATGTACACACATTCTCCCATGCTGTCCCAGCTATTGCAAGTTGGCATCAGACAGTTTTCTCACTCTGTAAAAGGTCGCCCTTTTTGCAATTAGCGCTGGAATCAGCTGCTTCTGGCGTGATAATATTAAGCTATCTATCCATAGACTCTACTGGATCCTTGTAGTTGTTGGGCTCCACTGAGTTGTGTCCAGCATCTGGTTGACTGAATGGCCACCTCCATAGGCAACTCTATCCAATTTTCTTGGCAGAGATACGTGAATGGTTTGCCATTGCCTTTCTTCTGGAGACAGGTGGCTTGCGTTACCACTGAGTTACATTGGTCCTAATAGTTTATGTGGATGAAGGTCTGGTTTCCTATTATCTAGTCAGTCATCATCTTTTAATCAGATGGAGGTCATTGTATTCAAGATCACATCAAATGACATAATGCCTTGTCATTTCATATATCAGACTACTTACCTGATGCTGTAGCAAATGAGTGAAGAGTATGCACATATAAGCTGACTCACCCTGCAGATATTCTTATGAAAAGGCTAATCTAAGTTTTTTTTGTTGTTTTTTTCCAAGAAACTCCACTACCATTAAAGGGAAGTATGTTGTAAGCAGTGTTTCTTGATGGAATTATTTATGCAACATGTTGTCTTTGACATTAATCTCTGTCTTCTTCCCTGTCAATTTGTGCTGGGGGAAAAAAGGAAAGCTAGAATATTATGCATAAGGGGCTTATCTTAGACCACAGTGCAGTACAGTAATCTTTAAACTGATCCATGTGGAAATCAATGTCTTTGAATTAACAGTTGTATACACCAGTGCTGGAGAGCAAACCTCTATGTCAGCAGTGTTTGCCTTAGTTCTTTCAGTTTAAGCATATTTTAAGTGTTGATAGCCATTGATAAGGAAATGTACTGCTGAATAATTTCACTGAACAAAATGGGAAAAAATGAGTGCAAAGGGATGATGGGCATCTTTTCTCTTGTTGCTATTATTGTTGTGTACACAACTAAATATAACAGGTGTTAGAAAACAGCACACTTAACTGTATGTGCTTCACACCTTCGGAGCAATTGCATCACAAACCAGCTGCAGTTACCCCAAGGCTGAATGCAGAAAGGAACAAACCAAAATAATCCAGGCAGCAGAAGGATGTGCTGTGCAAGTCTTTGTGTTAGTTAAACGTGTACATTGTACAAAGCACCTCTATCAGTGGAGTTGGGGGGTGCTGTGCGATGGGAGAGATCAGGACTACCTCATGTATTGGTGAGATGTTGTACTGTATTATCTTCTCCACAGAAGGTATTATTCTTGTGAGTGAAGCAACGAAGGGGAACAGGAATTGGATATTGAGGTCACAGAGGGGAACAGCATGAGGCAACACTTACATGCTGGGAACAAATATTGAGGATACCAGGGTTTGACTCAGATGGCTCTAAAGTACTGATCTGAAACCACTGCACATTTTCTAAGCCTGGCAGGAGTGGCAAAAAAAGTGTAGGGGAATTAGGAGAAAATACAGGTACGTAGAAACACGTGTTGCATGCCATGGACCTTGATTCATTGTTTCTGGAAGAAATAAACTACTACATATTTCTATCTGAGCTATTTCTTTGTTTATTTGTTTAAATGACTGGAATTCTAAGCATGCATTTTGACTGCTAAGCACATCAAGGCATGGAGGAAAGCTTGTTTAGTGATGTTCAGTTGCTTGGATTTTGAAAAGTTAAGTAGCCCTGTACATTAGGATATGGGATGTGTTGCCTTGTTGCTGAAATTTAATCAGCAGTGTAATACAGTTTCACTTTATTTTGGTTTCCGTCGTCCAGGTATTTTCTCCAAAACAGGGGTTGCTAAACTTTGGAAGCTCATCAGAACATTTGGAATGCACTTACTAGGGTGTATCATAGTTGCTGCTTCCTTGCAACAATAAAAGGAGCTCAGAAGCTTTCTGAAGAGCAAGAAAATGTTCAGTGGCACCAGTGTACCCTTAGATGCTACACTAAATAACTTTATTTCATTCCCTGCAATATTGTGAGATTTTTAAGTTCTGCTACAAAACAAAAAGGAAACCTACATATATTGTGACTTAAATTCAAGCATCCTCATTTGCAGTGTCTTTAGGTGGTAAAGCAACTGTCCATAAAGCAGAGAGATGCAGGTTCAGTTTCCAGAATCTCCAAAGACAAACATGTAAGCAAAAGATTTCTGTATTCTTGCCAAGGAAAAATTATGGATGTATCCATACAGTGAAATGACCACTGGATCTGAGAAGCATTGAAGTTCCTTTTCCATTTGGCAAAGGAACTTTGCCACAATCAACAATATGTAATGCTCAAGTGTAATTGAAACCAAACATAATATATAACTAGTTAGTCCACCTGGATGACTTCCTGTATTGCTATTTCCCCAGAACGGAAGCTTATTGTAATGTAATATCTGATGTAACACCTTCTCCTATTGTAACACCTGATACAGGTGTTACATATCTGATGTAACACCTTCTCCTATTGTAATGTAATATCTAATGTAACACCTTCTCCTGTAGTGACCTGAACATGCCTTAAGATCTGGAGGGGAGGCCCTCCTCATTGTCCCACCTCCCTCAATAGTAAGACAGGTGAGCACTCGAGAAAGGGCCTTCTCAGTGATGGCCTCCAGGATGTGGAACAGTCTCCCCCTAAGGGTGCATTCAGGAAGGTGGTGAAGACACACCTCTTTGCTCTGGCCTTTGGCTAAATATGGTATAGTTTCCCCCCACTGCAGACTAGGGATGTGCACAAAAACTGATTTGATTTGGATATTTAAGTTCCGAATGTCATAAAATCCGATTCGAATCCGTAACATTCGAATCTGTACATTCGAATGTTAGATTCATATTTAAAGATATGCATGTCGACAACATTCATATCTGTCATATGTATCTGTACGCATTCTGCAAAAATCCATATGCATCCCGTGTTCATCCCATTTTAATCCCGTGTTTTAAGTGCAAGGTATGTATAATTTTTGCACAGATTCATATACGACAGATATGAATCTACACATTTGAATTATCTGAAAATCCACATCAGATTTTCAATAATCTGATTCGAGTTCAAATGTGCAAATTCAGATTTTCAAAAATCCGAATCAAGTTCAAATGTCAACATTCGACAGATTCAAATCGAATATTCAAATATTCAAATATTTGTGCACATCCATACTGCAGACATTATTGTTTTATCCTGTTTTATATACTGTATATGGCGTTATTTTAACATGTCTGTTTTTAAATGCTGTTACCCGCCTTGAAACCTTAGGGTATAGGGTGGAATAGAAATGTAGATATAACCAAATAAATAAATAGATATGCACATGAGAGTATCCATTTCAGAATTTCAGTTGGTGTGCATATATAGTTTTCAATGACTACAAATTACCTGGGGGATAGTATAGTGGACCATGGAGATGTGTGGATGGCATGCACCTGTGGTCTGGTAGACTATACTGGACCATTTTCAGAATGCAAGTGTTGCCAGAAATGGTTCCACTGCAAATCTAGCCAGGCTGGAAGCTCTGGAGGCTGGGGACCTTTGTTCCTGGCCTTTAGAACCTTGCTGCTGCTTCTGAAGACAACGGCAAGAACTGAAGCAGAACAGGCCATCCAAATGCAGATGGCCCTGTTTGGCTCTACTGGCAGCCCCAGCTTGGAATTGGTTGTTTATTCCAGGATGGCACAGCATCTAATTGCAGAAAGGCCTTATGATGCTACCATTGCCCTGTGCATTGGGGTGACTGCATATTTATAGCAATAGTTAGATTTGTCTTTTGCTTGTCCTCATGGGTTTCTTGCAATTCCAGTTTAAAAATTAATGTACTTCATTTCTGCATGGGTTGTATTTTTAAGAACTTTGATTTTTAAGCTCATGCACACATATTTTTAATACATTTGCCAAATATGCAATGTCTGCAATCTATTTTCCCCATTTTATTTCTGCTGCTTTCACTAAGGGCAGCTCCAGATGCTTGCTGAATATTGCACTAACAGGCAATATTCTGGAGAAAAGCCATACCAGTATAGTCCCCTGTTGAGCAGACAGCATGGGGTTGGCACTGACACTGTTTGCAATATAGTGACACGCACATCCAGGGGTCTTTTTCCAATGTGAAATATCTGGAAGTGCATGAACACTATCACCATGCATGTGCCAGCCGTCTTCACGCAATGTCCATGCTGCAGACTGGTACATTTGGAGACTGCGCCTCCTGGGGACTGGCTGTCTGAATGGGATCAAGTGTTTCAGCAGTCTCCTTTGAGAATATTGCACTGGAACCAACTGCAAGTGCAGCAGAGTGCTTTAAAGTTGTCTCTCCCGTGTTCCCAGTGGTGGTTTGGATAAGCTACCTATCATGGCTGGGCCAGTCCACTTAGTGCAGGGAGGATGATGCCATTTAAAAACAGTTTAAAATTTAACTAATTTAGCTAAAGTTGAAATTTATCTCTATTATTAATCACAGAATATACAAAACTGGATAATTATATAGATTAATTTCAGTTTAGTAAAAATTCTAGAGATGACTTTAGACTGTCACAAATTGATAGTGGTTGCATTTTAAAAGACAATGTTTAAAAGAAATGTTTAAAAATTTAAAGAAGCAATTTCACAAGCTTGTTTTTATATTTTAAGCTAACTACTATTTAAAAACAAGCAAACAAAACCCTGCTATGTGTTTTTCAACCACAGCTGAAAAGTGTTACAGCAGCTGTCATATATTTCAAGATACAGCTGCATGTTGGATAAGACAGCAAGCTAGTCTCTGGGGGTAGGACTAGGGAACACAGAAACCAAATCCTCCTTTTTTCCCATTTAGTCTTGAAAGGTCATTGGGTGACTTCCATTGTTAGGCTGGAATCTAGTCTACATCCTTTCACCACTCATACCTTCGTTCACCACACACATACCTTGACTATATAAATCTGCTCCTAGGCACATGACTTCATGTATCTGATGAAATAGACTTGTCTATGAAAGCTCATGCCACAGCCTCTCTCTCTTAGGCCGTGTTCCCATTATAAGCTTATTTCAGTTTCAAAACAGTTTCAATCCTCGCAGTTCCCACGTCAGGTTGGCTTAACACTCTTTCCGCGTGTTAAATCACCCCAAAGGGTTGTAAATGTTAATCCTGATTTCAACAGGTCTCACTCTGGTTTGTGCGTTTGAAACGTTTTACATTTTTTACTGTGGGAATGGTACCGTGTTAAGGGATGAGAATGCGTGTGTAGGTTTTCCCTCTCCCAATAGCTTGCTTCCAAAGATAGTGATTTTACTGTAAAAATCCACCACTTAAAGCAGCCGCTACACTGTAGCAATCCAACCACTTCTGACCTTTAAAAAAGGGAAAGGAAAGGAAAGCAGCTGCAGGTTCTGTTTTTAAGGCTGTGGCTGTGGAGTGAGTGGGCGAAGGGGGCTTGAGTTGCTGCTGCTGCTGTGTGCCCTGGGCAATGGGGAGAGGAGGGGAAAGAATCGCTGGGTGCCCGCTGCCGTTTTTCCACCATCCAGGCAAGCGGCAGCCACCCAGCTAGGCTCCGTGAAGGGGTCAGTTATGGGTGGCGCATTCACGCCAGGAGGAAGAGGGCAGGGCAACCCCGAAAAGCAGCTTTTAAAGAGTAGCCACTTGAGTCCCCCCTTGAGTCACATAAGCCACCTACGATCCTCAGAATCTGGATCGAGTTGAAAGTAATGGGATCAGGCAAATTTGCGTTTGCATCTGGTTCTATTATTTCGGTTTAGGGAAACTGAATTAAGCTTATAATGGGAAGCGGCCTTAGTCTTTAAAAAGCTACTACACTCCCTTATAGACCAAAGTATTATGGCATTTCCAACTACAGACTGGTAAGTATCTTGCACATAATTCTTCTGAAATAACTGTGGTTGAGGAGAGCCAGCCATGTAGATTATTGATGTGGCAATACTTAATGATATTAGGGTAGAGGAAGAACAGCTGGAAGAAATCACCAGATGCAAACACCTGAACTTTGAAATCAAGTATCTGTGGCAAAGGAATGCACTGGCTGTGTCAATAGTTAAGGAGTCTCCTTAAATGAGAGAGAAAAGCAGGGTAGAAAAGCCAACCATTATTATTATTACTATGTAAAAACAGCAGTTACACACAGCAAACAAGATCACAATGCTGGATTTTGAATTATTTCACTAGTCGGGCACTTCCCAAGCACCTAGGACTGCAAAAAGTGCAGTCTTCCAGTGTTTCATCACATTTTCTATAAATTTTGTGATGTTCTGACTGATCCCGATGGTTTCGAGGCACTTTGTGATCCAACCACGTGGTAGTGAATCAAAAGCTTTTTTATAGTCAATCCAAGTCATATGCAGGTTTGTTTTTCGGCATTTGCCATTCTCCAGAATCATTTTGTCAATCAGTAGTTGGTTCTTGTACCTCTGTTTCTCCATTTCTTTCCTTTTTGCTCTACTGGCATGATGTTGTTGTCTTCAAGATAGCCTTGAATCCTGTCTGCTATTATGCCTGTCAGCAGCTTGAGCATAGTAGGTAGACAAGTTATCGGCCTGTAGTTTCCGGAGACGTTTTCGCACGGGGCTGAACGGAACGCGGAAAAGACAGCTGTGGACACGTCATCCGCATTGCCCGCGCGCGGCTTGCGTTCCGACGTGTCCGCAGCTGTCTTTTCCGCGTTCGAAATGTAGAGCACTTTAAAGTGCTCTACACGCGTTCCAACGCGGACGAGCCGCCCGCAGCCGTTCGGGAGGAGAAGCGTTCGCGCCTGCTTCTGTCTCCCGAACGGCTGCGGGCGCGCCTCCGACGCCGCGCGGCTTTGACAATCAGCTGTTTGTCAAACAGCTGATTGTCGATCTGCCTCCGCGGCTGTCTGCGCGCCCCTTGCCGGCGTTTGCCGGCTAAGACAGCTCCGGGCGCTTTCCCCTTTCGCACACAGACGCTCCGGAACGCGTTTACACGCGTTCTGGCGTGTCTGTGTGTGAAAGGGGAAAGCGCCCGGAGCTGTCTTAAGCTTTCCGCCTGAACGCGTTCCGTTTCGAACACGATGCAGTGCGGAAATGCCTCTGGTGTGGCTCCCTTTGCTGCATCTTTCTGTATTAAGTATGTTTTGTCAGTTATTAGCCATTCACTGATGTTTCCTGTTTGCAGCATTTCATTAAACGGACATTTTTGCATGCAGGCTGGTCAGGTATTTGAGCCAGAAGCCATGCAACTGATCAGTGCCAGGGGATGTCCAGTTCTTCACTTTCTTCACTCTTTTTGTGACCATTTCAGGTGTTATTTCCAGATGCCGCATTTTGTTCTTGGAGAATTTCTTCTCGAAATCCTTTATCCTCCCAGCAGTTTTGTTGTATTCTTTTTCAGTCTCCCAGAGATCTTTCCAGAAGTTGGTTGTTGCTTCTTTCTCTGGCTTTTCCATTTTCTTGTCTACTTGCTCATGCAGGCTCTGGTGGAACTGCCTCTGATTAGACTGGAACATTTGGCTCTGCCTGTACTGGATGATTCTTGCTTCATATCTTTTGATTTTCCTGGCTGTAGTTGTTATCTGCTGTTTCACGATTTCCAAAGCTTCATCAATTTTCCTTGTATTCTGCCAGTACTTTTTGATCAGATTTTATTTAGTCTTCTCGTTGTTCAGTTTCTTCTCCTTCATGTTTCTTAGGTTGCTGGCATCTGATCTCAGGCTTTTTATTTTCAGTTCCAGTCGGACTTTCTACTTTGGTTTTCCAGTCAATTTTCTAATTGGTTTTGGCTGCAGTAACCCTAGTTCTTCTGTTACTATCACAGCTGTACTGTAGGTGAACTGGTTCAGTTCTTCGATTGATGCTGCCTGAACAGTTACAAGGGCAGAGTTCATGTGATTCATCAGTGGGACAAGTCGTTTTCTCCCTACAGTTTTTAGGGTTGGCAGTCACTTTCGCTCCGTACTTGATGCTGTATGAGCCATTATTCTGTCCTTCAGTTCTTGCTGTGTTTGAGACAATGTGCCAGGTGTTTCATCCATGACTTCATGCTGCTGTTTTTCCTCTCCTTGCAGAACTGCCAGATTTTCATCAGGTTCTAGTCGACAGTCTTGTTGGAGCTTCTGTTGCTGCCACAATAGGCTGCAGTGCTTCAGTTTCATAAGTTTTTTGTATTTCTTCAAGTTCAACTTCACTGAACACTTTAGTTCCGATTATGAATCTTCTCTGATCAGCTAGCTGCAGTTCTGTTATCTTTGAGTCTGGGTATTCTTGTTTCCGTAGCTGGTGCATCCATTTTTGATAGACCCGTTTTCCGGGTTCTGATTTGTAGTAGCACTTCATGATTATATGATTATCTGACCTTGAGAATTTCTGCTGCTTCTTTGTTGGTGAACTTTGTTCCTGAAGCCCATTTGTCAGCGGTTGCCCAGGTTCCTCAGCAACCGCCATGGTCCTTTTTATCCTGGGTGACAACCGAGCCAGTACAGACTTCTTTATTGTTAGTGTCTCCATTGTGTTAAATGGGTTGGGTGCACTTAGTCTGGCTCCTCTGCTTCAACCACACCCATCAGGGGGTTTATTATTGTTGTTGTTTTGGTGGTGGTGGTGGGAACTCCAGCTCCTGAGAAAAAGGTCAACCTGACTCCAGGAGCAATCCTGCAGCATGACTGGACATGAGAAGCCATATGACTTTGTGTGTTAAGAATTATATCTTTCCACTTTCACACACATAACCATTCGTTCTTCCTTCACTCTCATTTATTTTCGGACAATTACTTATTGTGCATTTATTAATATATCTGTGCATTTGGCCACTAAGCATTATTATTGTGCACTTTATTCATATGTCTATGCTGTAAACGAGCAATAAACCTCTTTCTTGATGAACTGCCACCTCGACTCCTTATGTCTTTTTGCATGAGGGCCTGAGGAACGCATGTAGGACACTCTGGGACAGAGAATTTGCGCTGATGGGCTGGTGGTTCCATTCGGAACTACCCCAGCCTGTCCTAGGGTGCCCACCCACATTCTGGGTGCAGAGCACAAAATCCTGCTCTACACCTGGCCTAGGGCGTTTGCAGCTGTCCTTGGTCGTCCCACAGCTGTTGAGGAGGGAGTGCTTTGGGCAAGGCTGTCGCATTCTGTCCGTGGCTCCTGCAGGTTCTTGGGGACCAGGTTGGGTCCCCTACAGCCCACAAGAACCCTCTCAGGCACCCATCCCCTCGGGCCTGCGCCTCCATGGGGATGCATGCACATGTTACAAAGTGGTGATCCCAGCCGGCAGTGTTGTGCACCTGTGTGCCCTGCTGGCTCTGATTGGTGTAGGCTCATGCCGGGGAGGGGGTTACCAAGGGGGGTTCCTGCAGGCTGTAGGGGACCCAATCTGGTCCCCTAGATCCCGCAGGAACCAGGGTCGGAACACAACAGATCTGCCAGCCCCTGGGTCAAATTCAATCCAATGGGGGCAGGCCTGGGGCGTCCCACCCCCGTGTCAGCCTTTTCGGGCTGGGGCACACAGGGATGGGTTCTCTCACACGCATTCCTTACCTGCCTAGGTATGAATGGGAAATCCATCCCCAAGTGTCCAAGCCCTCTTGACTTGGAACTATCCTGTTGTTCAGCCTGCTGCATTTGTGCCTGGATGTTCTACCTCAGATTGAATCTCTGCTAATAGTTATTGGAAAAAGCAGCACTGCTGGGAAGAAGAAGGAGGAGGAGGCTTTTATATAGCACTTTTCTCACCCATTTAAGAGGACTGACAAACTTCCTGTTTTTCTCCCCACAACAGATGGCCTGTGGAATAGGTGGGGCTGTGAGAGCTCAGAAGAGAGCTGTGACTAGCTCAAGGTCACCCAGATAGCTTTGTGGAGAAGTGCGAAATCAAACCCAGTGACTATGGGATATGAGTCTGGCACTCTAACCACAAGACCAACTGGAAGATACCTTTGCTTATCCTAGGATCTGATTGTTAGAATGCCAAACCAGTCATAAACATCTACTAGACTGTGTGCAAATACAACAAAACAATCATTTCTCCCTGCACATGTACCTGACCTGCCTTCTTTCATTGCTGAATCCCAGAAAGTGTGCATGTCATTCCCAGATGGTCTTCTATTTAAGTATCTTATTTCATTAAGATTAGTATAAATACCTCAGTATGTACAAAGGGAGGGGCAGTTTTGAATATGTGCAGAGATTGCAGGAGACATAAGGAGAAACTTGTGAATCAAGGGTCGGGTGTTTTTTGGTAACTTATTGGGAAATATGCCGTAAGTGCCATTTTGCAATTATTTGCCTGGCTGCAGTAAGATGTAGTTACTCAGGTCTGGCCAAGGAAAGGCTAATAGGATGAGTTGTTAGTTCATTTTATACTGCTTTTCGAAAGAGATTGCTGTGATGTGGTTCATTAAATGGAGAAACCAGCAAAACATATCTGCTGTGTCTGTAATAGTTGGAACGTACATTGCTCAGTACAAAATGGAAATCAATACATGGAGGCATTCCGTTATAAGGATCAATTAGGGCCATGTCTCACTTTTTGATCATTTGTAAAACTGAGGATTGCTGCGCATGAAACAGTCAGCATTCCAAATCCAATATAGGAGCAGAAGGAAAACTATCAGCTTTCTAAACACACACAGCCAAGTCCACTTAGGCTTTTAACGCCAACCTGGGCAAAATGTAATTAACACACTCACAAGCTGCGACATTCTTCATTGCAGTTGGGTGGCACTTAAAGGTGGTGTGAAATTCATTTTTTACTTTATCAGAGTACCAAAAGAGGATTGCTTCCAATCTTACTTAATAGCTAAGCAATGCACATGTGAGGTGTGTGTAAGTTAGTAATAGCTTCTGATTTCTAAAGCGAAATGGATAATGAAACAAATTCCAGTATATGGGTGAGATGAGATATGGGAGTCATTGGTCACAAATTACCACTTCCTTTAGATGAGACACCTAAAAACATTCTGTAAATGTATGGGGAATTCTTTGAAATTGATCTTACTGCTTTGCAACTGTGCCATGGATAGCCATAACCCTTTTATAAAGCAAATGGTGCAAGGAAACTGCTGGATCCTTCAGGTGCCCTTAATGTGCTTTCTTGGATCCTGATATGGCTTTAGGACAGGGCTTTTTTGGTTATGTGTTTACATATACAATCACTGAAAATTTCTACTCTTGGGTATTGAGAAAAGCATGGATTATATTGTCTCAGTTTAGGCTGATTGCCACTGAGCCACAACATACTCCTGGTGACTAAAGCTAGTTTTTGTGGCAGAAGCGGATTGCCATTGTCTTCTGTTGAGTTGATGCCAAGGATCAATCCTGTGACACTCTCATTTCCAGGCAATTATTCTACCCCTGTGCAGTGGCCAATTCCTTACCAAGATACCTGGAATTATATAAGTACTGTATTTTAAAAGTGTGCAATTCATCTTGGTACAGGAAATTCTGACTGTCTTTTTTCTATCTGCATCAGATCACTTTGAAGCTCACAATCTGGGATGATCTTGTTTCCTCTCTAGTTCAGTTAAGAATACAGAGATCATAAAGATCATAAACATCTGACTTCTTTTCCACATCTGGACATTTTCCTCTGAACAGTGATATTAGTAACAAGCCAGTGACTTTTCAAAAAAAAATTTTTGGGCATGTGTGGAAACAATGCATCAGTGACTGGAAACCATGGCTCAGAAAAATGAATATCTACTAGATATATGCATGAATATTCGTAACATTTGAAATTCATATGAATTTGGCCAAATTCAGACATTCAAATTCTAATTGAATGTTGGCATATTTGAAGATTGACATTCACATTCGAATAGAATCTTTTGATACATTTGTATGAAGCTTCATATGGGATTCGTATGCTATTTGTATGAATTTGTATGGGATTCGTATGGCATTGAACATTCGTATTGAGTACCAATCCTACAACATTCGAAGGGGATCTATTCAAATGAATACTAATTTTCTTGCATTCAATTCAATAAGAATTGAATTAAAAAAACATTCATGCACATCCCTAATTTCTACCCACACTATTAGCATCAGTACACTATCAGAACTGTATCTTTAGGCTAGTGCATGTAGATTCTTTGCTGAGATAGGCACAAAGGGTTACGCCCTGCTGCTCAGGCCATTTCCTTAGCAAGGGTACAAATTCAACTTTGTCATTAAATCAATAGGTGAATGATTTGCCCCATTTTTACATTTTCCAGAGGAATGGTCAAAGCTGACAGTAGTCTCAGACCAACAAAGTTGTCACTTGTCAAGTGTCTTCACAGATTAAAGTCTTGGGGAGCATCCATACTTAAGAATGCCCATGAGCACAGCAGCCAAACACCTGGGGCACCTGCTGCTTTAGTACACTCTGGAAAGGTCCTGAAGAACCTACAATGCCCTTCTGCAGCTCAGAGCAGGGGTGAGGGGAAAAACTCTAAGGGTTCCTGCTGCCCTAACTTACTTTTGCAAGAATAAAGCAGCCACACACGCGCTGCAGGTTTCATTTCAGTCAAGATTATTTAAATCATCAAGCAGAAGGACGTGATTTAAACTACTAATTTTAATCACCATCTCTATTTGTATTTTGGTCCTTCTCTTGGAAATATATACTCATTTCTTGATATGGTCATTAAGACATGCTAAAGTCTTACTCATAATTCAAAGTCATATTTTGATATGCATTTCTGAGAAATTGATTTGATTTGTAAACATATGCTTTACCTATTTTATTGAATCTACACTTCATAATAGATTACTGCAATGTGGTATATGTAAGATTTTGAAGATGCTTTGGAAATTGGCTAGTGAAGGATTCAGTGAAGAAATTGCTTCTTATACCAGTGCTGGACCAGCTATACTGTCTACCCAAAACATCTAGAGTATTAACCTATATATTTTCAATTGCCTTAAAATATTGTGGAACTGTTTTCTCCCATATTGGCCACCCAGATGCATTTTAAAAAAGCTAAAAAGCAGTTTAGAGATGGCAGTATGCAGATTACAGCACTCCCATTACACCTATAATCCGCATTGAAGGCCAGAGAATGAATTTTGCAAGTACATTTTCTTCTGGAAATAAAGGAATAACCAAATGTTTCCTTGCTATGTTACATGGTCATATACTCTCACTACCCCCGGCTGACCCCATGACAGCTAAATGGAACATTTGGATGGTGCAATTTTGTAATGGTCACCTTATATTGCTAGAAAGAAGAGCATTATGATGTAGTTTGATCAACTGTCACTGTGGGATAGTTTTGTATTTCCAAATTCTGAATGTGGAAATGCCCAGATCTTACAATTATTGTAACAATGGTGCAAAATGTGTATTTCTTTGCAAGTATATGATAGCATGGTCATCAAAACTAGTGTTGTTTTCATGCACAAGATCCAAGTTTCAGTTGTTGGCCACTGTGTCATCTCAAGTGACAAGCCTTGGAAAACAATGACAGAATAAACAGTGATGAAATGACCCCTGTTGTGACTGCAGGGAGCTAGTTATTGGGAGGGGGGAACTGGTTCAGGAGAAATGCAGGACAACTGGCTGTATGTTTGCTAACTGTGCAAGGGCAGTTTAAGATCATAACACTTTTCCTTCTAGTTTCTTACATTGGTTCAGAACACAAATGATGGCCTGAAGTATTCTGATGCCATTATATTCTTTTGTTATTACCTGACTAACTTTCTTGGCTTATCCTTGGACATTTCTAGCATGCAGAAGTTTCCAGCATCCTGAGCATTAGGTCATTATTAGTACTGGAACAGGAAGCTCATCAAGGCCTGTTAAAAAGTGGTGATCTAAGAAGTAAATTGGAGAACTAATGAAGAGCACAAATGTATCATAAGAACAACAATTTCATCCATTGTTCATGGCTTAGATCTGGTAGTTGGTTATTTGTTCCATAAATCCTTTTATGTCACAGCAGGAATGCTGATTCTAATTTGATCTCAGAAAGGCCATCAGCTGGCAACATTTTTTATTACAGAGGCTGTTGGACAGAGACACCTTCAATAGTTACCTCTTCCTTCCTAGCTTCTATAATTATTGATATGGCTTATCCCACCTACTTTCACCCTTCTGTCTCCTCACCTGCATGAGACGGAACTGATGACTATACTACAAGAGCAAGGGTTGCAGATCAATACACATAATGAACAAGGATGAGAGTTCATAAAGATGTCTGCAGTGACAGAATTGGTGGAAGTCAGCAGGGCTGTCCTTTATTAATGTTCCGAACCAATCGAACATATATATTTTCACCTACAGTCTGTATCTAATAGCATTGTTACAATTTCATGGTAGCTTACAATCACTGCTCTGGTGCTCATGGTGGTCTTGGATTGGGTTCTTCTTGTTGATGATGATGGTAATATACTACTACCATACTATTAAACTGCTACTGTGCTTCCAGTAAGATGATGTTGATTATTTAATGCCATTCTGCTTTCATGTTGCTTGTTTATCCTGTTTTAGATATAATGCTACTCAAGACTGTGAATATTCCAATTGGCAAAGTAAAACTCTTAAGTGTTATCATTTGAATAAATTAAGAAATAAGATAAATACTTTTCAAATAATGAATGGAAATGTAAGGCTGTTTCAACAAGACACTTTCCTGTTGAAAGATGTCTAAGGACCCTTTGGGCCAGTTGCCTTATTCCAGCCTCCATCTTGGTGTCTGCTGGAAAAAATGACGACACACACAATTGTCTTTCCTCATGTTTTCCAGGCCACATTGAGGTGGATGGTGGTAGGAATGTATGATATAAGCACTGTGAGTTAGAGATGAGTACTAAGGCTGTTTTTCCCTATTGAGGGGGAGAGGGTCTGACGGTGTGCATCTTGGCAAAAACATCTCCATTGTCAAGTTGATGGATTCTTCTCCTATATCCAGTTTGAAGCACAGAGGCACCCAGTGATATGACAATTAAGGCTTTTTTTGCCAAGGGCAGAAAATTTCACCCTACATGCAAAGGCACCTCTGATGGCAATCATATTCCATTACTGGGGTGGCACCCTCTTCTCTCTGCAAATTCAGACATGATAGAGGGGTAGATTTCTACCCCAGAGCATCTGGGAAGCTGATAATTAAATTATATTTAATCCTAAAATGTTGCAAATTTAGGATATTGTCAGGAATCCTCAGGAATAAACTCTGCAAAAATCAGCTGTTTGGAATACACATTTGAGCATGGGGGGTTTCTTGTGTGAAAATCTGCCTTCCATATGTGTTAATGTAACTTTTTGTCTGCATTTTGTTGAGTTGCGTTTCAATGCTTCCTTGAAGCCTTATCAGATGCTGTCTGTTCTTTAATTTGCAGATCTGACTTCTTCCAGAGGTCAGGTACTTCATTAGCTGGGGATATGTGTCAGTTTGAGGCAAGTGCTCGTTTCTTTTCAAACATGGTGGATCCACCCGAATTTAACTTAGCCAGGTTACCCTGTTGAAGCCTCCTACAATCAAACAAATAAGTATATTTACAAAATCTGTGGTGAAGTTTCAAGTCATATAGATGTGTGTGCACCAAATAAAACACCAAGTCAAATTGCAGACCCTAAGTATGCTGTATACCATTCTATAGAAGCATTTCTTTTTATCCTAACAACATATCCAAAAGTCTCCAAACAGATCACTATGATATTTTGCATGGAAACTATGGCTTCCTGAAAGAAGCCTTGATGGATCAGGCCACAGCCCATCTAGTCCAGCATTCTATCTTACCTAATGTCCCCCCCCCCAATTGCTTCTGGGCATTCTCAAGCAGAGGACAA
This sequence comes from Aspidoscelis tigris stejnegeri, assembly GCA_023333525.1. NCBI lineage: Eukaryota > Metazoa > Chordata > Lepidosauria > Squamata > Teiidae > Aspidoscelis > Aspidoscelis tigris. Next base: position 245,462,036 of record JALMGA010000001.1, on the reverse strand, counting down.
GAGCAAAACTTTCATCTGCTCTTGACTTTCTGCAAATGACCTTTAGAGACAACCTGCCTTTATTTCTCACCCAGAGGTAGTACCTACACATCCATTTTAATAGCCACTTGTACACCTGACTCACACAAAGGATCCTGAAAAGTCAAACTAGTGAACTCTAACTAGTACTACGATCAGTGAAATGTTAAATTCTTAAATAAATAAATATTGTAATAAACCAAATTGTGTTTATGAATAATGTAAAGCCAGCAGGATCGTTCAGTTAGCTGACCCAATAAAACAAATTACACCAAAGGCAAATATGGATACACCACTAGCTCATCTGCCAATAGACTTTTGGAAGTCCCTGGTTGATGATTGCTCGCATTTCATAGCTTGTCTTCCTATAAACAAATTACAGCAACAACTCCCAAATTGGTGCATACAGGTTTTCTGTCTCTCTACAGAAAGAAGATGCAAGGTAAATCCCATTTTTAATAAGGTGTGATACTGGCGATCATTTTAAATTCTGCCTAACAAAAACACACGTCTCTTCACACTCCACAAGCATTGTGCTTGTCTCAGTGAAAGCATCCCTTTCTGTCATCTTAGAACTGCCAGTTGGATACTTGTCAGATCCTCAGTACGGAACAGTCGGCATCCCACACTCCATTATTACTGCTGATGCTAATCTCTGACCATTAAACACGGGTCAGAACCAGCAGATAATTGCTACTCCATTCTGCCATGCATAGTCCTTTGTGACTAGTTAATGAATGTTCAGGAAAATAAAGCTGAATGCAAAAGGAGAGAGAGGGTTGTGGTTTGCATACAATGAGAACGCACATCAAGGGGAAATAAGGAAGGCCACAGTTCATTGATTGGGGGGAGGATCAAGAATTTTAAAAGATCATCTGTACAGCAGGGTATTGTTCCTGTTCCTCCCATATGCCTGTTGTTAGCCATGTTGCGCAGAATTACAGCCCCCGAGGGAGTAATTACATGCTGTTTTCTTTAGCAGGAGTTATTATTGGGAGAACTGGAGCCATTGCCATGGATCCAATTGCCATTTTCAGCATGAAAAATATTAATATGGCTACTACTGTTATGTTGCCTCTCTGTGGAATGGTTTCCTGAATATCTGGATCTTATGGACATTAAGCTCCCAAGAGGACAGGTTCACAGAAGGTCAGAGATTGACTTCATAATGTAAAGTTGAAATCCAAGGTAGCTTTCTCAGTAATGGTGTCTTTTAGGGTACAAAGTGTAGTTTCTAACTGGCATGGCTGAAGGTTAAAGGCAGCACCATGTCATTGTATGAAGTCCCAGAAACGCAGTCAGGATGGCTGCAAGAATGGTTGATGTATGGGGAGTTGAGAACGCATTTCCAGTTTATTATACCTCCACAAAATGATCAAGACAGAGATCTCTAGGAGTACAAAAAGATTGTGTTTGATGATAGTGCTAGTTCATTGGAATGTAGATTTCTAAGTTCCGCAACATTAAGAAGAGTGCTGCTGGATCAGGCCACAGCCCATTTGGTCCAGCATCCTGTCCCACACAGTAGCACACTTATGGGCATCTCAAGTAGAGGACAGGGACAAAACCATCACCTGCACTCAAATCCCATTAAATGGCTTTTGGAGGCACTCTGCTTGTCTCCCCAGCCTGGAGAATGTTCTTAGGCACCCATTCTACTAACACTGATACATCTGTCATACATGAATTTTTCTAACCCTTTCTGAAAGCCATCTAGGCTGGTTGCTGTTACCACCTCTTCTGGCAGCAAATTCCAGGACACTCAATAACACAGACAGACAGACAGACAGACAGACAGACAGACAGACAGACAGACAGACAGACAGGAAATGGGCTGTGAAATAAAATCAGTTAGCCTCTCCCACCCCCAAATTGTTGCTACACAAGCTACACACAATTGTTGCTGGAATTAAGTGGTACAGTCTTGTTTCTACATTAGCTGATGTTCCAATTATGGATGTGAATGAATGTTCTAAACATTTGAAATTTGATCGAATTCAATTGAATGTGGACATTCAAACTTGAATAGAATGTCTACACATTTGAACTTAAACATTCAAACAAATTTTGAATATTCCAAAACATTGATTCAAATTATTCAAAACATTTGAATGTAGATACATATGTACAGATACATATGTACATATACGAATGTAAACATACATATATGTATGCATCTCATACGTATTTGTATACATTTGCGTACGCAATGTGTAGATACGCATGACACATACAAATGTTGTTGACATCCGTATCTTCAAATAAAAATGTTATTGACATCCATATCTTCAAGTACAAATGTTGTAGACCAGTGGTTCCCAAAGTTGTCTGGGCTACGACCCATCTAATATAAGTTTACCAACTCAGGACCCACCTCTAGGAAATTTAACCGTTACCAATATGAATAAAGGACTTTTCAAATAACAAAGTTTTAATACATTTTTTTATTACTTAATTAAATAATTACATCAAAAAAGTTATTTCAAATACGGTTAAATTTCCTAGAGGTGGGTCCCGACCCACAGTTTGGGAAACCCTGTTGTAGACATTCGTATCTTCAGATTCAAACTAACATTCAAACAAATAGATTTGAATGTATTTGATTCAAATTGCATTTTGTTGCATTTGGATTCTAAACATTCAAATAGAATGTTTTGACATTCAATTCGAACCAAATTTGAATGCAAAAAACATTTGTGCACATTTGAGTAATTGCTAGAAACTCAAGTCAGATATCTTCCCCATCTTGTATCACTATCAGCTGAGTTCAGGATAGTAAGAACATAAGGACCCAGCCATCATCCTGTCTCTCACAGTGGCCCACCAATTGCTTCTAGGCGAAACCTTAACATGCTCTCATAGCCCTGAAAATGGTCTTTAGAGGCATCCAGTCTGCCTTTCCAACCTGGAGGAAGTACCTAGGCATTCATACTATTTGTCATTGATACACCTGTTTTTCATGTACAGTTTAGTCTAACCCTTTCTTAAACCTATCAAAGTTGGTTGCTGTTATCACCTTTCTGGCAGCAAATTCCATAGACTGATAACCCACTGGGTGAAAAAAAATACTTCCCCTTGTTGATTTGTATGAAGTCCCAGAAAGGAAGTCATTATATGTTTTGTTATTCGACCACTTCCTCCCTTTATCTATTATGTTTGTTTACTATTATAGAGCAAAAGAATACATTTTTTTTCTGATTCTTTGCTTTTGTATTTGTCTACAGATCCCTATCTGGTTTGGAGAAATCAAGGGTGAACATCTCCACTCCATGCCCTGCAAGTTTCACTCCAGTCTCCATGGGTGCTTCTGCACTTACCACTTGAAATCTGGACTAAGTAGATCCATTTTTATGAAATGTTTCTCTAGCAAGATCTGTCTCAAACAAATACAGATCTAATAAGGCCCCATGCTTCCACACATGTGTGGGAAGGATGGATTGCGAGGAACAGATTCTGCCTTTGCTGTGTGGATGTAGTAGCACAAATTTCAAGATGGTCACCCCAGGAGCCACGTGATTGGAGCCTTCAGCCATCAGTCACCACTCCTTTCCTGCCGTGTGTGGACCAATCAGCAGTGTGTCCAAGGTACAGTGCCCGACTGGCGCCAAAGCCAGCTTTTTGTGCATGGAATCACTACATTCAGACTTGCTGTTCCTCTGCTGCCATAGCTGGGCGCCTGCCTGATGCAAATCCCATGTGAGAGGGACTTCATGGCTGGACTGTGCTTCTCCTGCCTCATTTAACATGGCGACTTCCTGTCCCGTCCCATCCCATGTGTTTTCTCTCCTGTCCATGTGCGGACGCGTCCTCTGTTAATGTGGATTTAGAGCATAAGTACCCATTAAGACTTCCTTCAATGTGGTCTTCTGGGAAACTAGTTTAAGGGCTGCTTAACACCCATTACAGACACATCAATGCGGAAGTGGCTTTCCCAATGTGTCTCTAATGGGTGCTGCTGTGTGGACGTGGTTTTCCCAAGTGTTTAAAATATGTGCTCAATGGGTGTTAAAGGGTCAATGTGGAAGTACCCTACCTTAACAGCAATGTAGAGATGTTACTGCACTCCAGGTAATATTATTCACAATTGCAAGTGGGCCAGAGGAAGGGTGCAAAGAACTGTCTAGTCCAGTTATTCTGGATCACTTTCAATTGTTTTGTCCTAAGAGGGTACAGAAGTTGCCTGCTGGGGTTTGCCCAACAACATGCCCTTTGCATTCTTGCCCATCACGCCTGATAAAAACTACCTGGCAAGGTATGACTGGTGGCTCCAGGGAGTAGTGAAAGCCTCTTTGAAGGATTATGTGGTCCCACCAGCTCTTGAAGTGACTGTGGTACACCCTCTCCTCAAGAAGGTCTTCCTAGATCCAAAAGATTTAAACAATTGTCACCTAGAGGCCAACATACTTTTTTTTGAACAAGGTATTAGAGAGCACTGTGACTGTTCAGCTGCAAGCATGCTTGGAAGATGCTGATTATCTAGACCCATTTTTGTCTGGTTTCAGGCCTGGTTATGGCATGGAAAGGGCTTTAGTCACCTTGGTTGATGATCTGTGGGAGAGAGATGGCAGATCACAACCCTGTTGGTTCTCTTGGATCTCTCAGCAGCTTTTGATACCATTAACCAAAGTATCTTTCTGGAAGGCTACAGAGTTTGGGAGTTGGAGGCAATGTGCTGCATTGGTTCTGCTCCTATCTCCTTGGCTAGTCTCAGAGAGTGGTAGTGGGTGATTCTTCCTCAATGTTGATTTTATCTCTCATGTTCTTTAATATCTATGTGAATCTGCTGGGAGAGATCATTAGGAGATTTGGAGTGAGATGTCATCTGCATATTGAGCTGCATATCAGGTATATCTCTCTGTGCCTTGTGAATCAGCAGAGGTGGGTGAAGTGCTTGACCAGTGCCTGGAGGATATAATGGGCTGGATGGGAGCCAAAAAATTGAAGCTTAATCCAAACAAGACATAGATGCTCTGTATCACAGGTTCTTTATTTATTTAATCTATTTTAAAAATGTATACCCTGCCCTTCGCCAAATGGTCCCACATAGTTCTTGAGTCCTTAATGAGGTTTTAATGTCCTGGAAGGGACAGGTGTGGGCCGACACCTGAAGCCCAGGTGGTGGCCATGGCCAAGAGTGCCTGCTGATTCAACAGCTAAGGCCCCTTCTGGATAGAGGTGATTTGGTCACAGTTATCCATGTGCTGGTAACTTCCGAACTGGACTACTGTAGTGTGTTCTACATGGAGCTGCCCTTGAAGATGGTGTTGTTTTTAACTTATAAGGGTGATATAGACCCCCCCCCCCCAAAAAATAGCTAAATCAGCACCTTCCATATCAATCTGCCCATGCCTTAAGATGTGCAGGGAGGGCACTCCTGCTTGTACCACTGCCCTCAGCAGCAAAATGGGTGAGCACCTAGGATAGGGCCTTCTCAGTGATCCCAGACTATGGAATAGTCTCCCTTCTGAGGTGTGCCAGTCACCTTCACTTTGCATGTTTAGGAAGGCAGTGAAGACATACTTCTTTGCCCTGGACCTTTGGTAAATGGGGACCCTTTCAGACACTGTCATGGTTTTAGGTGGTTCATTTTTATATTTGGTTTTTAATGTTGTAGCCAATCCTGAGACTTTTGGGTACCGAATGGGATAAAAAGGCAAATAAATATTTTGATTTTGATACTGCTGTGTCTTTGAAACAATATTAAGACTGCATCCACAATAGATGAAAAAGGTGTCTGGTGAGAGACCAAGGGGTGCAGTGTTCACACGCTCACTCAACCTTCAGGCCTGCAGTCCACCACTGAAACCTTCAGAGGTGTCTTCCCTCCAGTTCAGACAGACAGCCATATGAATGATATATCCTCACCACCTAGTTCCTTTTCCAAAAAATGCAGAAAGTGGGTCATCTCACCCTATAATAGGACTTGGTGTAATCTTCAGTGATTTCAAGGATGGAATGTGGAGTGTGTGGACCTTCCTCATCAAGGGTCTGGGCAAGTGCTTTCGCTCATGATGCACACACACATCCCACTGTCATGAGACAATGTCTTAGGAGATGTCATTGCGATGTTCACAAAAATATTCAGAATTCTTAAACATCAGCATTATATAGCTTTTTTAATAAAACAAAACAAACATCCCAGCATGGTATTAATAAAGGACATGAGAGCTGCTTTCGAAGCACAGGTCATATCTTCAGGGATGAGCTTGAAAGGAGTAATAAATGAATGCTAAGTGTGTTTGTGCTCATATGAGTCTCCCCTCCTTAATGACAATGTTAATGTCCTCATAAAAAGATAACGGTGCAAGGGGGACGTGACAGCATAGGCTGATTAGTATTTTATGGCAAAATTTAGTTGCACAACAAATGGCTTATATGTAGAGGTGCTTTTATAGCCCAGAAAAACCCAAGATTATCATGCAGGAATGCCTGTTGTGAGATTCCCCCCCCCCATCCCTTCAAAGCCATGATGATCTCTAAGAACACTGGAAGAGGATTATTGAGGGGGAAAAAGATTGTTAAGACACACAGGAAGTGTTTAACAGCAAGTTGTTGTCCTTCACTTGTTATCTAATAGAATTTTTTGGGAGTACATAGTTGGAATTGCACTAAAAATAGTTGAGTGTTTCGAAAAATCATCACGAAAAACAAACAAACAGAAAAGTCTACTAGATTTTAGAGTAAGTAGATTTTTTTTTTTGAAATTTTAACTATAGTACTGAGGGCTTTTCATTTTCCTAGCTGGAATGTTCTCTCTGTGTGTGTGTTTTGTTTGTTTGTTTGTTTAAAATCAATGCAATATTATGGGGATCATTTCTGCAATGAATGTTTCAAAATGACTGACTGACAAAGACTGTGATCAGACACAGAAAAAAAGCATTTCTGAGGAGCCTCAGAGAAGGCTTTGCTTTGAGGTATGATTATTCTATTTCCCCCTCCCATGGGCATATGTGTTAAAAAAATGGATTAAAGAAAGTTTGGTAACATGAGGGCCATGTGCTGTTTTTCTAAGGTGTCTCTGGGGCACCCCTTTTGTTATGTCTGAACACAGCCTAAGTGGTGGTACTGATACACAGAGAACCAATTCTATAATCTCTCTGTGTGTTCCCTATATGAAATGATAATTTTTCTCTTATGTTGACTAATTCCAGTGGGTGGAGCCCAGGCTTGCTCTCTACACACTCCAATACTGTATAATGACCAAAAGCAAAGAGAAAAAAAATCTTCCCTGGTGTCTAATGCTGCATTTTTACTGCAGTTACCCCTACAAATGGTATGTGCATGCACGCTGGTAAATCAGGCTCAACTGTGAAGCTCCATCACCAGTGCACTTGGGTGTGAGAGTGGTCATGTGATGCTAGAGGTGAACATTCTGGCAACCACTATAGCAAACTTTGAAGCTGAAAGCAGGTGGTCATGAGTAAACACATTTACCTACTGTGACATACTGTGAACAGTATAATTTGGTAGCATATCAGACCTAGGGATGTGCACAAATATTCGGCTCTTTTGGAATTCCTACCAATATGTACAAATTCTGACATACATGGACAAATCAAATAGGGTCTACATTTGTAGGCCCTATTTGTGTGTGAATCGGATTGTCCGGTATTCATCAAAGCTTTGGCCAAAGCTTTGGCAGATACTGGATGCTCCCAGAGCCTCCCACCCACCCCGCAGCCTCCCATCATGCCGCCTTCCTTGCACCACCACCACCACCACCACCATGCCTTTGTCCTAGGCCTTTCAGTTCTGCGTGCTCAGCTCCTCAGATGGAGAGCTGCGTGTGCAAACTCAGAAGTGCCGAGGATGAAACCAGACATGTTTTTGTTGGGAATTGTAGATGATAGTTTAAACAGCATAAAGACTTTGATATTATATATGGTGACAGCAGCCAGATTGTTATACACACAGAAATGGAAGGAAGAAAAGCTACCCATGGAGGAGGATTGGATAATTAAATTGATGGAAATGGCTGAAATGGACAAACTGACGAACTTATTAAAAGACAGAACAGTGAATAAGTTTTTGGAAGACTGGAGTCTCCTTATCGAATATCTACAGGACTTGGAGGTGATGACGGAGGGTTTTGGCTAACTTTTATGGAACAGAATAAAAGGCTTATAAGGGAGCATAGAACTAAAGACTGCAAGAGGAGTCTGAAGAACTGAGGAAGGTGCTCAGATAAAATTAAAGCATTGTAACTATGGGATGTGGGGAATACTTATGTTCTAATGTTTGGAAAATGCTTGGAGAAAATAAAAAAAATGCAAAAAAGAAAAGAAAAGAAAAAAAGAAGTGCCTAGGATGAAGATGTGTGGTGGTGGCAGCGATAGCAGTGAAGAGGACAGATGAGTGAGGTGGCAGGAAGGGAGGTCTGGGAAGGAGGGTTGCTTTGTTTCATGCACAAATATTCATTTGAATATTCATGCACAAATATGAAGTCCCCCACACCCCTGATCAAGCCACCTCCACACCCTGCAGATCCATATGCCCCTGTGGTGTATAGGCAGGCATAGCTTCATGTTCCCTTGATAAAACTATGCCTTAAGCAGGTATCATAGCATTTTGAGCATTAAATTTAATGGAAAGATTAGGTATCTTGGATCTGGACTGTGCAGCAAAAGGTGCATTGAGGGGTATCAATAGAAAGCCTCATTTCCATAGTTTCAAACTGCCTCTCAGTGTGCAATGGACCGAGGCACAGTTTTGGAAGATGGAAAGGAGTCTTTGAGGTCTCTGACCTGAAGTTGTGGTCTATAGGCCATTGCTGGATTTTATTTCATGTTTGTAATTTTTGTAGTCTTGTTTTTACATGATTTATTTTATTTCAGCAGGGAAATGGCAGATGGTACACAATTGTGGAAAGGCAGATTATAAAAGTAAATGAATAAATGAATGGTTTGTTCCTAAATCAGAGCAATTGCCAACATGCCTCTCAGTACATTGAGTAGGCTGGCTGGGCTGGGTATGGCATCTCTTGTGTTTGTACTTCTGCTCAGTTGTCTCCTAGGCAGGTATAAGAACTGTAGTTGCACAAGGCTGTTGCTCTGTTGTGAACCACCTTGGATACTTTTTGGGGGAAAGGTGGTATATAAATACAGTTACAAATTGTGGTCTTGACACAATGTAACACTTAAAAAAGTTTTCTCCAAGAGAAACTTCTACTGTTATCTTAGAAATTGCATAGTGATTTTGGCTGTGTCTCCAGTTTGAGAGGCAGAGGGCCTGAGGGTGAGTACCTTGGTGAAAACTCTTCAATAGTCATGTTGATGATGATGATGATGATGATTAGTTTATTTCTACAGCGCTGTCCATGTACTCAGCGCTTTACAGATGCAAAACAATATATATACATAAAATATAAAAGCCTGCCGAGGGTGTACAATCTAAAACAAAATAGTAACAATAGTAGCAGTTAGCAATTAACAAGAAGAACAAATAAGTTAAAAATACAAAAAGGATAAAACAACAATAGGCAGTATCTTGTTGAAAGATCATCTATAGAGAGCCAGGAAATGCTTCCCTAAAGAGTGTGGTCTTTAATTCAGATTTAAAGGATGATAAAGAGGAGATGGCACGCAAAGGGGGGGGCAATAGGTTCCAGAAATAAGGGGAAGCAAAAGAAAAAGGACGAATCCTAGATGGAGCAGTATTAAGCTGGGGCTGAGATAAAAGACCTTGCCTACTGGAGCGAAGGGTTCGAGAAGGAGTATAAGAGTGAAGACGATTAGAGAGGTAGGAAGGCGCCAGTCCATGGAGGGCTTTGAAGGTTAAGTGGAGCAACTTATAACGAATCCGAAGAGGGAACGGGAGCCAGTGAAGAGGTAGAAATAGGGGAGAGATGTGGTCGAAACAACGTGCAAGCATAATAATGCGAGCTGCAGAGTGTTGAACAGCAATGAGGGGACGAAGGTGAGAGAGGGGGAGACCCACGAGCAGAAGGTTGCAGTAATCTAACCGAGAGATTACCAGAGCATGGACCAGGGTTTTGGCGGTAGATGTGGAAAGGAAGGGACGGATTTTAGCGATATTGTAGAGAGAGAATCTGCACGCTTTAGCCATGGACTGAATGTGGGGGATACAGGATAAAGAAGAGTCAAAGATGAACCCAAGATTTCGGGCTTGCTAGACCTTGATGGGGACCTTTGCATATCCCTTTTGGAACACTGAGGCATCTGATGGTGCAGTGATTGAGGCATTCTTGCCAAAGTCAGGACATTTTGTCCAACATCAGAAGGACACTCTTTGTTGGTGCAATATGTTTGTTGTGAGTGCTTATTTCTACTGCAAGTGGGAACACAGTAACCAAAGATACACCCCTAGGGACCTTCTACCATAAGTGGAGACATGACCCTAATCTCTTGAGAAACAGCCTAAAGACGACTTGGTTTTTTGGAGAAGATCTGCTGTCTATAGAGCTCCTCTCACTAATCAGACCATAAGTTAAGTTTTGTTCAGGGAAATAACTCCCTAGACCAAAGTCCATGATCAATTCCATTTTTCCCACTGTTCCATTTGCAATAGGTCCCTAACTGTGTTTTGTGATAAGGCTAACACTTTACTTATTGATAGCAGGCATAGAGGTATGCAGAGTGAAAAGCATTCATTTCTTGAGTACAGACTGAATGATGGAAGAGTTTCACCTGGTAAAGAGTCACAGCATATAACTGCATTTCAAGTAATGTCATTCGGAAGTCAATCTTGGGAAAGAAATATGACGGTTATTAAGTAGCCAAAGTCAAGAGAATATCCATTTTTATGCCAGAGCTTTTAGAAATATGACAAAAGTAGATTTCAAGGAAAATCAATCTTGCAAGTGAATGAGGGAGCATTTGAAAAAAGAGAACTTGACTATATTGATGAATTTGAGCTCTGCTTCTTATGGTGCAATTTTGAACTATCAAAGAGTTCCTCTAAGTCCTTCCTTGGTTCTTGTTGGAAACTTGGCATCTATAATTAAGGGTCAGTTTAATACATTGAAGCAGAATTGAGTAGTATTGTTTTTATTAGAAAATAATATTGTAGGTCCAGATGCTTATTTTGTTACTTGTTTCTCTTCACTACCACTCACTCTCAAATCTCCAAGCATAAAATGGCAAATAAGTTTATACTGTTTTTTTACTATGCTACATCTATATGTGCAAAGGTTTATTTTAAGCATTTATTTTATACAAAAATGCAAACATCTGGAGTGCTGATGTTGTGCTCCCTGCAAAACTTTCACTTTTTGATTCTATCCTTGATCAGAAGAATGATACATTTTACCAGGAAAGTAACTACAGAAAATGCTGAAGCAGCTCAGGTATTCTCATTTCATATTCCTTGCAGTGCACAAAGAAGAAATCTCACCTTCTTTACATGGAATAAGTTGTAACTAGTAAGAAGTACACACAATAAACAACATACAAATACACTGCTTCCTCTTCCTATGGTGTTAGAAGATATGGAAGGGAAAAGATCTGCAGCATTTTCTCACTTCCCTTCCTGTCCCCTGGATGGGAGTGCTAGCCAACTTTGGCCATTCCCTTCCCCTGTGATCAAATTCTTACCTTAGTCAATCTGGGGTCTGGTCCTCCTCTGAGTGCTGCCATTTTGGCTGTGGCGCCCTCCACAACTGTGCATGTATCAGCTTGCGTGGCACCTCAAATAACCCAAGAGCTCTGAAAGAAGAGTGAGTGGTCACTGCCCAGTTACTTAAGCTAAGTCTATGGTTAACGTTAGTTAACACGTGGAGCACGATTTTGTGTTCCACAGCCTACTCCACATGCATATGCTCATCACCAGAGGTTCACTAATCATGCACTAGAGGCCATAGTGTGAATATATCTCTGGTCATGCAGGCATCACCTATTGATGTAACAATCTCTCAACAACCTTATTTGATTTTTATTCTGTAGATTACTTTTAATTAGACACAATGTACTAGTTGCCCAGTGCTTCTGGCTGTTTGTCTATGCACATGTTATATGCTCTCTTCTTTACAGACATCCCCTCAATTTGAGGAGAATAGGTCCAGTAGGATGCAACCAAGCATGGTTTTATCCACCGGTTTCCCAGAATGGAACATTTGAAGAGGACAAGTGTAGTTTTGGAGGCTATAAGGGAAGAGAGAATAAGATCAGTGGCAATCTGTGGATTGCAAGCTTCCTTTGATCTCTCACATCCCATATGGATAAGAGACAATCAGAGGTTTCCAATGAAATCCTCATCTTACGCCTCATGGAAATGGCCACAAAACCAAGGTAGGGTCTATGTAATTCCTTTGTAGCACACTAGAAGAAGGCTGGGTGAACAGTGACAACACATCGTCAACACCTGACCCACATTTGGGGACAGAGTCTATACTCAGGAGTAAAAACTACTCTGCAAAAGACTGCCTCCAGAGGCCACTATATAGGTGTTGGGCCAACCCTCCTGAGTGACCCTGGGACACGAACTGTGCAACTAGTCCAGATGGGAACTTTGACACCAGAGAACATGTATTCCCCATGATAAGCAACACATGTGGACCTTCCTCCACCCTGTTCCTTGGATGAAATTAGCACTCTGGTCCAGGAAAGTCCCCTCTGTGTGCACCACATCTCTTCTGTACAAACTGCTTTAGTGCCTACATGATATTCTTCCTGAAGGAGGATTGGTTAAATTCAAAACAAATCTATTATGTGGATCTCTGGCTAGTATTGGTGTGGAATGTTGAGAATTAGCCATGGAGACACAAATCTTTCTGGAAGTCATACCTGAGTATTAGTCCCTCCCTTATCTGAATGTTTGAAAAGCTATGTTTGGGCTGTCATATATTTTATAATGAAGGAATTTTCCAGAAATATCACCTGGCAGAAATTAAACTTGGTGTGAGGTACTTCTTGGATTTTGAATATCTGTAGCGATACTTTAGAATGGTTGCAATCTATATTAAACATTTTCGTTAGATTGATAAGTACCATTGTCCATGGCTTCAAGTTCTGGTGACTTATGGAGAAATGTTCATCTTTTTTTTGTCATCCTCCAGTTCAGGTTTTTCTTGCAGAGGATACAAATAAGATACAGATACATATGTAATGTGTATTTATCCGTACACATACAAATGTCCAAATAATTCATACAAACGATTCAAAACATTTGAAATTCATTTGAATGTTAAAAAATGAATGTATTGACATTCGATTAGAATTCAAATGAATTCAATCGAATTTCAAATGTTTCAACTATTCTTACACATCCCTACTAAAAAGTCACATAATAAGATAATTGGATAATACAATGACAAAGTTCAGTGTGCATAACGCCAGTCTTCAGAGTCTCTGGGTAGGCTCTTTTCAGGAGCATGCTACTTCTGGCAGTGCTATCTAGAGTGCCACCACACAAGGTCCCCCATGGACCCATTACTATACTATACCCATTGTAGAGGTCTCCTGGTAGAGTGGAATAGTGTGCCCTATTTCACTCTGTTGCTTCATCCAGGGTGGACTAAGTATTTTAGGACAGGGATGGGATAGGATTTCACGTCTCCCATACTGTCATTCTGGAAGAAGGCTCCTGGATTCTTTCCTAGGTTGGAAACTGTCAAACACAGAAACAACCAAGACTTAAAATAACGAGGTTGTATTCATCTACCTATAAGCATGTACTAGATGCATCTCAGAGGTGAGGTTGCTCCATAACCTTGGGAGGCTATAATGGGGAAGACCTTCTCATGCATCCCGATCCTTTTGACTTCTATGAGTTGTGCCAAAGCCAAGAGAAACTCCTGCACAAAATTTAAGGCATGGGTGGATCTATAGAGGAGTAGGCTATTGTTTGCCAGTTCAGTTACTTTAAGACTGGTGTGATATACATTACATTTCTTTAGTAGTTCCAGATGGCAGTCTTGCTATTCCATTCTGTGCACCAGCCTCAGCTTCTGAACTCTGTTCAAGGGCAGCCCCATGTAGTGAGCATTGCAATAATCCAGGGTACAATAAGCCAGATTTTTGTCCTGAAAGTTTCGTAGCTAGAAAATCACTAAACTTTCCTTGCTGCTCCTTACTTTACCTTCCCTGGCCTTGACCTTCCTTACAGCCACATTAAGCAGTAAACCACATTGCAGCACATTCTTCTGCCATGGGAATGCTGGATCTATTAGACAGCCCAGATCTCTGTCAGGGGAACACGAGATCTGCTGGTTGGAAGCTAAAGGGAGAGTCAAGGTCACCTTGACTCCTTGTTTCCACTGGAGGATTCAGTTTCCTCTTAAAAACAAATCTCGTGCCTTTCATTGCTATGTATCTACATGTCTTCCTTCCTTTGACTACAAAACAAAGGGAAGGGGTATCTGAATTGTTGCTGTCATGAGATAAGCATGGGGGTATCTATCCCACTCCACCACCTGCAGAGTCATAGGCAACGTTGCATGGCATAGGGAAGAAGTAGGCAATGCCTGTCTAGATGGAAATGGCAGCAGGAACTTATCTTCAGATGGAAAGAGGGCTGGTAATTCCTAATCTCTACTGTGCTTGCATTATAGCACATCTTTTGTTGTGCATTCTTCATAATGACAGCCTTCAGTGACTGTGGTGCAGATGGACATATGGCTGCTTTGTTGCTGCGTACCAAGTTCTAGAGCCACCATATTTTATACCAGAATGTGTGTCGCTGTGTTCGGATTAAAATTTGTGTCCTCAGAGACACTTCATGTACTGTATAGCCATTTGCCAAAGTAGGTATTTTTCCAGAGCCACCAGATCCCCCTGCATTTCACATCACCATGACAACCCATTGGCGTCACCTCAGATATTGAATCCGACAGCAACTTCCCGCACTTATCCTTGATCAGAAATATAAGCATAATACTGCAAGCAAACAAGAAAATAAGGAAATTCATGCACAAAGATAACTGTCTGTGGCCACTGATTTTTTTTTCAAGTTTCTGTCAATAGGTAGCTGCTATTGAAGGCATCATTAAAGGGCAAAACCAATCAGAGTTGCCACGAGGACCCTTGGTGGGTCAGGAGCCAGCACTGTGCTACATTTGATCTTTGTGATGATTGCAACCTAAGGTATGATCAAACATGCTCAAAGAGGTGCCCTCTGGGCAAATTTGAGTCTGAAACAACAGAGTTTCTTCTTTTTTTCCCCAGCGTTTGGCTTACCCTATCTCAAAGCCTTAGAAAGGCTGCATCTTTGTCATTCAGACCAAAGTAATCTATTTATTTAAGATAGGTTGGAAGGGAAGCTACTTATGCAAAGATGTGAGGATTTCCCACAAAGCACCAGACAATACCTGAAATCAGGGGAGGTGTTTCCTGACTTGGAGGTGAATGCAGGCTTCAGTATAGCAAAATAGGTTCCTGGTTGCAAACTGTTTGTAAAGCCTCTTGGTAGTGCTAAATGTCATCAACATACTCATGGGACTCCATATTTTTTATATGGATACCCTCATGCACATATAGACACACACACACACGAGTAATGTGCTCATACATAAAGGTCCACCAAGGGTAAATAGGGGGCTGTTTGATGAATAAATGATAAATTTGATAATGGTGGAAGTTATTTGTATCCCCACTGTTGCTCTGGGTGGCAAAATATCAGCACTGGTAACGTTTTGTGAGAGGGAAGTGGAAAATATATTTGAGCAAATCTGCCCCCAGAATTAGGGGTTTATCACTGCTGTTCTAGACATAATGGCTGCCATCTACACAAAGTAAAACAAAGAAACAAGCAACAACAACAACAAAAGCCCAGAAGTGGCTCAGAAGTCGCTAGCTTACTATTGCTAGTGGTCCAACCCACATCTATTCCACAGTTGAGGGTCATTGTGTATTTTGAAAGTACATTTTCTAGCCTTTAATGGGAATTAAGACACTTGTGCAGATGCCTCCATCTCTAAGCTGCTTTTGAGCCATTTCCCCCACCTTTTCTACTGTGTGCCATCATAGTATTCTGAAACACATTCCATAATACAGGAATATTTAAATAGCTGTTTTATGCACACACCATGGTAGTAAATTTGCCTCCCTAAAGATGTTGAGCCACACAATAAATCCTTATAATTCATCTGTACTAAATAAAATGCCATATTGCTAGGCCATATAACAATCACATGCACCTTGAATCACATCCTTGGTATTATATTTTTGTATTTCTGGTGAACACCACTCTGGTGCTGCTGAATGCAAAATAATGCTTATTGACTTGTTCATTTTCCAGTAGGAATTCCAGTGGGGCATGTTTTGTTAAGCTAGGCAAACATGCCGTTTTCTCCCCCTTCTGTTATTGTAGATTACATGCCCTAGGAAACCAAGGTAATTCTGGAGCTCAAGTGTAGACCTTTTACAGATACTATAAACAAAATGAAAAGAGAACGAATAATCTGGGATGTAAATTACTCCTACATGATTATATTTCATAGAATTTCCTGATCACACAGACACCCCCCCTCCCCAATATCTCCTAAGCCCCTGATAGCTGAGGCATGTTCTGAATTAAAATGTAAGGCACAATTTACTCTGACAACCAGAATGGTTTAGATCTGAAGTTTTAAATAATATGAATTATCAACCCTCAGAAGTTCTCACCAGTTTGCTTCTGTGTGCGTATTGTGTAACTGCCTAGACCTTTCTTCTAGAAAGTTCCTCAACTTCTCCAATACAGTCAATTTTTCTTGGAATTTACTGGCATGTTTTATGTCAAGCCATTCATGTGAAAACACAACACCAGCTTGTTCTGAACATTGATCTGCTTGCCAGTTCTGTCAACTCTGATGAGCAAAACATTTTTTTCTGGGTCTGATTCTAGCTGAAGTCAAAAAGAATCAAACTAATCGTTCTGTGTAAGAATGGCTGTTTTTATTTATTGCATTGGAAGGGTTCTCTGAGCTATATCTTGTTGCTACAGGCATTTCACCACCAGGTTATTTAGCATTAGTGTGAATGCTTTCTCCTTGGTTGTTACTAGTGTACAGGTTCTGATCTCTTATTTGTGATTGGCAGAGGTTTCCTCTGTTTGGTAATATTTTCCTTGTGGGTCGATGGGTTTGTGTTCCTGCGTTTTCCTTATCTCAGTTATGCTGAAATGTTAATCCTTCGCTCCTTGGGTGTTGGTGAGGCTTGAAGGGGCATGGTGTCAGATCATTGTTGATCTCTGTTCTTGGGTTGCTTCCTGTGTGAAGTTTTTAAGTTTCTCATATTGAGGGGTCTGTGCTGTTATTCACTGATTCAGTCATGACTAGCTATTTGTGACATCATGGACCAAAGCACTCTAGGTCCTTCTGACCGCTGTCTCCTGAAGTTTGCCCAAGCAGGTATTTGTTGCTTCTACTTTATCGCATTACATATCCATCACATCCTCTGCTGTCTCCTTCTCCTTTTCTCCTAAATCTTTCTCAGCATGAGGGTCTTTTCCAATGAGCTTCAGTATTTGTCCTTCCAATGAACATCATGTTTTATTTTCTCTAGTATTGACTGAGTTGATCTCCTTGAAGTTCAAGGGACTCTCAAAAGCATTCCAGAAGCATATTTGGAAAGTGCTGATTCTATGGCATCCAGACTTCCTTATTACCCAGATCTCCCAGCCATATATTGCTACTAGGAAAGACGTTGAATTGACTTTACAGGACTTTGTTGGCAAGATGATGTCTCTGCTTTTTAAAATGCTGTCCAGTTTGCCATAACTTTCCTTCCTTCTGGCTGCACTAATACACATTAGTAGTTACTACTGGGTCTTGGCAGTAGTTTAATATTTACATGAAATGTTGTGAAATCAAATATCAGCCAAATGGACTACAGCATAGTGCAACATAGTGCAAAATCAAATACGTCACTGCTTCCATTTCCCCCCATCGATTTGCAAGGAAGTGAACATAAGAATGTAAGAGGAGCCCTGCTGGATTGGGCCATTACCCATCTAGTCCAGCATCCTGCTCACACAGTGACAAAGACAAAACCTTCACCTGCTTTTGAATCCCAGCAATGGCCTTACAGGCATCCCGCCTGTCTCCCCACCATGGAAGATGTTCTTAGCCTGTCATCCATCTCCCCACCATGGAAGATGTTCTTAGCCTGTCATCCATGAATTTGTCTAACCTCTTCTTAAAGCTATCTAGGCTGGTTGCTGTTACCACCTCTTCTGGCAGCAAATTCCTTAGACTGATGACCCTCTGGGTGAAGAAAAACTTCCCCTTGTCTGCTCTGACTCTCCTCCCTGTCAGCTTCTTAGAGTGCTCCCTAGTTCTAGTGTTAAGTGATAGAGGAAATAATATTTCTCTATCTACCTTTTCTATACCATGCATTACTTTATATACTTTAATCAGGTCCCCTCTTAAAAAGCATCTTTCAAGGCAGAAGAGGCCTAGGCATCCGCAGTCTGATTTCATAAGGGAGGTGTTCCAGCCCCTTAATAAATTAGGTTGCCCTTTTCTGTGCTTTTCCAGATGCCATGATCTTAGGGGGCATCCCCATGCTGAAAAAACTGCAAATCGATCGCGGGAGTGTCCACATGAAAAGCCCTAATATGTGGCACACATGAGGCAATACGTATTTTTTTTTTAAAAAAAAACCCTTCGCAAGTGTTTTCTGTGCAAAATAGGGAGCTAACACGTATTGCCCAGGGGTCATGGGGACGCTCCTGGGTTATTTGGGGTGGAGCTTGGCAGCCACAGGGTTTTACCTCTGCCCCCTGTTCCTGCCGAAGCCTTGCTTGAAGAATATTGAGCATAACCTTGCTGGCTTGTGAAATGAGTGCAATTGCGTGGTAGTCTGAACGTTCTTTGGCATCGTCCTTCTTTGGCATTGGAATGTAAACTGATGTGTGTTTTTTTCAATCTTGTGGACATGATTAAGGTTTCCAAATTTACTGACATATTGAGGGCAGCACTTGAGCAGTGTCATCTTTTAGGATGTTAAATAGTTCACCCCCACTAGTCTTGTTGTTAGCAATGCTACCTAAGGCCATCCTGATTTCATTCTCCAGGATATCTGGCTTTGGATTAGTGACCATACTATCTTGGTTATCAGTGATGTTAAGATATTTCTTGTATAGTTCTTCTGAGTATTCTTGCCACTTCTTCCTAATCTCTTCTGTTGGGTCCCTACCTTTTAGGTATTTTATCATATCCATTTTTGCATGAATCATTCCCTTGTTAAATCTGATTTTCTTGAACAAATAGCTTCTCTTTCCCCATTCTATTCTACCTATAAAAGTACCCACTGGAGGAGTTTTCTGACAGTGCTACACCAGTGGATCAGCAAGGTTGCAGCACTGAAGTAGCATCTGGGGGCAGTGTGTGATGTGCAGGTAGCATGAAACAGCTTTCAGAAGAGCACTGCAAGCATGATGCTCCTTTTAATTTGCAGGGGAAAGACCATAACATGTGTTGTACTCTTGCTTGCTTCTGTGCAGATTTTGCCTTAGTTGTTCTGGAGAGCTACTGAAGTCCTGACAATAGGTTTCTAGAAATGGAGAGAAGGAACAACTTTCAAAATATTAAAAAAAAACATAGAAAACATGAGGAAAAAAGTGAAAATGAAGCATAAATTGAAGGGTGTGCATCCTTTTCCTCCTTTTTTTCCTTCCAGAGTTGTTAGGATCTACTGCTTTTCCATCTTATTCTCTATAATTTTAAAATCACTATGACATGTTTCCTAAGAGTACAGAGTCTTGGGCTGGAATCTTCCATTTTCTGAAGACACTTTGGATCAAGGGATATCTCTTTCCACAGAATACTGAGCTGTCTGAGAAAAATCTTCTATATCATTTTTAAATCAAACTGTTCAGACCCCATCATTCTGCCCCAGTGTTATTTTTCTCACTCAGAAAGAACAAACCTATTTTTTACTGGTTAATTGATCACATCTTACAGCTCCCTTCAGCCAGAATGAAAAGAGAGAGGTTGTTTCTTTTCAGCAGTTGGGGAAATGGGAGAGGGGGACAGGGAAAGGTGATCTGATTAATCTGTTGAATGAATGGAAATTAGTTATTTTCATCCTTAATTGCCCATGGGATAGGCCAATTATGAAGCTGTTAGAGACCGATTAGGTATTAGGGAACTCACCATTCCCTTTTACCTCCTTCTTGTAACCCGGCATGAAATTATTGAAGTCACTCAATTTCACTCTGATTGAAATCCATGAAGGGGGATCTCACCACTGGGCACAGGGTGGCTGCAGATGCTTCATTTTCAATGCCAGAAGAATTCTAGCTTCTAGAAATTGACTTCATTGATTTTTCTGGAAATGGAGTCTTTGGGAACAGTATCCAAATATCTATTCACCCACCCATTCATTTTCCCTCCCTCCCTTTCTCCCTACATCTGCCATTCTGTGACTCTAATCTTTATCAGTCTATTGTACTGCTCATATAGTACTATCTGTGCTGTATTTTGCTAGTATGTAATTGGAGACATATGCTCTATTTTGATTTCCCCTCTCTTCTTGGTAGAATATAAGCAATTAATAAGTTAAAAATAATAGAAGTCATCTAGTTGGAATTTTGAAAGAGGTTTGCTAAGTTATGCAGACATATACATACAAGTGCAGATATAATAGATCAAGGTGATTTATTTCTTTTAAAGGAATGATTCAAGAGGAATGATTTCCTATGTAAAATGATTGTTAGCCGTTGTTTCAAAATCAGTGTATGCTTTTAGAATTGCCAGAGAGTTCAGTGCGAACAGTTAACCAATGGAACAAGAATGTAGTTTCTACCTAGAGCACTTCCAAGAATAGATTATACATCCAGTAGTGGTCCAGGCATGTCTGCTGGCCCATGTCATGTAGAAAGCTTGCATCAAGTATCAATATGGGGTGCCCTGTTCTCTATGTCTCCTATCATCCAGCTCTCACAGTCTGCTAATGCTGATATTACATTCCCCCCCACCCCATACATCATTTTGGAAGTGAAACCATTTTATTGGAAGTCCCTTCAACTCTAGGGCTTGCCCCTGTGTAAATTTCATTCCAGATGATTCAACTAACAGGTGAAGTTCAATTTGTTTTCTTTTACTTGAACTTTGCACAATCCACCCTGCCTAAGATAACCTGTTTTATAGAAACATTGATTGTTCCATTTAATCCAGTTTAAAGAGGACTGCACCTTTGGGATCTGTCCTTGGAGAATCTGGTCCCACTAGTTCTGCATCATGGCAAGGACCCCATATATTTGCATGGGATGTTTAGCACCCTATGGCAATGGGTGCTAAGTGGGGCAGCCATGTGGATGCCACAGCACCCACCCCAGGGAGCTGATTAGGCCTGAGCTGGAAGGGCCACTGGTGGTACAGTACAATTGCCCCATGTATATGTCAACTAGGGGTCACTTCTTCTAGGCCTGCCCCAGGACTCTATTGGCCATGTTCTGTGATCCAGTCTTCATGGCAGAAAACCAGATTGAAGACATGATTAAAGGGGTCTGCCACAAATCCTGATTTAAGGCCCTGAAGACCCCACTGAATCCACTTGGGTGTATAATGCATTCCTCATGAGGTCCCCATGGGGTCATCCATGTGGAAGATAAGTGGCGGATCCATTCTAAATGGGTTCTTATTGGGTTCCTAATGGGCTCCTCAGGGCCCATGCAGAAACAGCCAATGTATGTAACCAAAAAAATGTGGCTGTGAAATCTGACTTGGTTATCTCTAAGGGCTAGCTTGCACTTCAGTCACTGGAATGGTTTCATAATACCATTCCAATGAGGTGAAGATCAGGCACAGAGGGAATCATCCACACTTCAAGTGCTGGTGCAGTCTTGAACCAGATGACAAGCACTTGAAGTGTAGATGGTCTGATTCTGGCAGGCTAGATCTCCCTGGCAACAGCCACAACAATATCTGTCATGTGCTCAAACATTGCCTTGGAGTTTGGGATGTGGCACATGGTAGCACAGCTGCAGCCCTACTGCTTGACCTACTTGCAGCTTGGCAGCCAGGAGAAGGTGCAGATGCTTCTGATCAGGAGCTCACTAACTGCTCCACAGCTAGTGAAGACCCAGCAACCTGAGCAGCACAGCATGTGGACACACTGCCCCAGGAGCAGCTGGAACTTCTCCTGCAAGGTAAATGCAAACCAATGTATTTAAAACACATTTATCTGATGGGCAGATGGAAAAAGTTCCAGCTTGGGTGAAGTGAAAGCAGGAGCTTTTCTCAGAGCACACGGCGTGAGATAGAAACAGGAAGTTTTTCTTAGAGCACACGGCGTGAGATAGAAACAGGAAGTTTTTCTTAGAGCACACGGCGAGAGACAGAAACAGGAAGTTTTTCTTAGAGCACACGGCGTGAGGTAGAAGCTTTCTCAGACCAATCAGAGCAGCGGACCAATAGGAATTAGCCACACCCTCAGGGAGGAGGAGTTACTCTGCTCAGCAGGGCTTAAATAGATTCTGAACTAATATTTTGCATCTGTTTTTTCCAAGAGGGATAATGTACATGCAACAGTCCTTCACTGTACTGATGAAGGATTAGGAGAATCAAGACACAAAATCAACACTGAGAGAGTAAGGGAACGCTTAGCTAACTTAAATGAATTTAAGTCCCTGGGTCCAGATGGATTACATCCTAGGGTACTGAAGGAATTAGCAGAGGTAATTGCTGAACCACTTTCTGTAATCTTTGAGAAGTCATGGAGAACAGGAGAAGTCCCAGACGATTGGAGAAGGGCAAACGTTGTTCCTATCTTCAAAAAAGGGAAGAAGGTAGACCCAGGGAACTACAGGCCTGTTAGCCTGACTTCAATACCAGGAAAGATTCTCGAACAAATTATTAAACAACACATATGTCAGCATTTGGATAGGAATTCAATAATTAACAGTAGTCAACATGGGTTTGTATCAAACAAGTCGTGTCAGATTAACTTGATTTCATTTTATGACAAAAACACTGAATGGGTTGATCAAGGAAATGCAGTAGACATAGTATTTCTTGATTTCAGCAAAGCATTTGACAAAGTATCTCATGCAATCCTCATTGAAAAATTGATCAAATATGGGTTTGACAAGGCAACTATAAGGTGGGTTCAAAACTGGCTTAGTAATCGTACTCAAAGAGTGGCTTTAAATGGCTGCACATCCAAATGGAAGGAAGTGTCAAGTGGAGTACCACAAGGTTCTGTCCTGGGCCCAGTTATGTTTAATATTTTTATAAACGATCTGGACGAGGGAGTTGAAGGGAAACTGATCAAATTTGCTGATGACACAAAGCTAGGGGGGATTGCAAACACCAGAGAAGAGAGAGAGAGGATTCAAAAAGATTTAGAGAAACTCGAACAATGGGCTGCAACTAATAAAATGGTATTTAACAAAGAAAAATGCAAGGTTCTGCACCTGGGCAAGAAAAATGAAAAAAGCACATATACAATGGGAGGAATTCGGCTGAGCAGCAGCACATGTGAAAAAGACTTGGGTGTCCTGGTAGATCATCAACTGAACATGAGTCAACAGTGCGAGGCAGCTGCAAAAAAGGCAAACGCAATCCTGGGGTGTATTAGGAGAAGCATAGAGTCCAGATCACGTGAAGTTATTATCCCCCTCTACTCTACCTTGGTCAGACCTCATCTGGAGTACTGTGTCCAGTTCTGGTCACCCCAGTTTAAAAAAGACACTGACAAGCTGGAGCAGGTTCAAAGGAGAGCTACCAAGATGGTGAACGGTCTGCAAACCATGTCCTATGAGGAACGGCTTAAGGAACTAGGAATGTTTAGTCTAACAAAAAGAAGACTGAGAGGAGACATGATAGCTGTCTACAAATACCTCAAGGGTTGTCACAAGGCAGAGGGATCAGCCCTGTTCTCACTCTCTCAAGGAAGGACTAGAAACAATGGGGTGAAACTGCAGGGGAAAAGATTTAGTTTAGATGTTAGGAAAAAATTTCTAACAGTAAGAGTAATCAACCAGTGGAACAAGCTGCCACGGGAGGTGGTTGGTTCCCCTTCGATGGAAGTCTTCAAGCAGAGACTGGACAGCCATCTGTCTGAGATGGTTTAGGAGATCCTGCCTTGAGCAGGGGGTTGGACTCGATGACCCAGGAGGTCCCCTCCAACTCTACCATTCTATGATTCTATGAAATTTGATTATTGCTTCTGGATAGCAATACTTTCTCTTCCCCTCCTTGTTAAAGTAAAATAGAGTTTTGCTCCATGGCTTTGTGGACCCAGCAAAGAACAGGTTTTTCCTTTGCTGCTTGAGCAGCATCCAATATTTTATCTATCTCTTGCCATTTCATTTTATATTCCTCTGTCATTCAGTCATGAAATAAAATAAAGTACAGTGGAAGGTGATAGTGAAAAAGAAAGTATAACATTCTCTTTTCCTCGCTGTATCCCAAGCAATAGATTTCCTTCTACAATTGAACTCTGCCTCTGTTAGGAAGACCCAGATCCTCTCCCTTCCATATATCTAGCTGAGACTGATTACAGATATAGCTTGTTTCTGGTTGCTTAGGGAGATACAAGGTAAAAAGATCAAGCCAGAAATCACAGACCAGTTCCTTTAACATAACAATTCTGTGTAGCATCGAGCTGAGCCAGAAGTTTTTGAGGCTGCACATTTGACATTTCACTGAGAGGGACTGAGAGAGAAAAAAAGAGTGCTTTGGAAAGGCATGATTTCAATAAACCAATTTGGCAGTGTGCCTATATTTCTTCTTCTTCTTCTTCCTCTTCCTCTTCCTCTTCCTCTTTTGAAGTTCATTGGCTACCTAGGGGCCATTGCTTGCTTATAGAATACTACACAGTCAATGGATTTTTTTACATTTGACTCTCCTGTACATGCTCCAATACGCATTCACACACCTCAGAGTCACTTTCTTCCTAGAGTGGCTTCAAGCTTGTGCCCGTGTCCCTATCTTTGCTAGCTGTGGAGCAGTTTTCACTGGAGGAGACTGTGTGAAGTCGGGGCAGGCATATTGTGGCTGCTGCATGGTTGCGCACTATGGCTGGGTTCCTACTTGATGTTTTTAGCCCTAGTTGGACTATTTTAATCTGGATAAAAGGCCGAGTGCGCATTCCAGGTTGTTCCCATTTGCCTGGCGGTAAACTGGGCTTAACCTGAATATTGTCACTCCCACTCACCACCCAAATCTCCAGCATGGAGAAACAGGACTTTTCATCTCTGTCCTCCCTAATGCAAACCCTGTAAGCCTGCCCTAGTCAATCAGTTGAGCAGAAGAGCAGACACACATAGGGCAATCACACTTTCCCTTTCACACCCTCCCTTTTAAATCAGAGGTTCCTGGTAACACTACCTCCATTCACGTTTCCAGCAGGAAGTTTGCACTAAAGCAGATGAATGAAGGAGCAGACAGTGGAAAGCAATTGGAGGTTATAGAAGACAGCTCAGAAGGGGCGGGGGGATAAGACTGCTATTCCCTTCCTTCCCTGCCATTTTTGTCCTGCTACAAAGTAATCTCTTGAGGCTGGTGATTTATTTCCTTGCTACAATTGTATCTTTTCAGGCTGGCTAGTACTTTAATTTTTGTTTCTTCTCTTGTGATCATGTTCAGTGCAGGTACAGTACGGTGAGGGGAAGGGGGGGACACCTTCGCAGCTGTGAAATCCCACCCACATCTGGGGCAGGCATTGGCCAGAAGGAGATCTTCACCCCAGATAGTCCAGGAGCATTCCCATTTGGGGAGGGGCAGATTTGGCCCCCAAAGGGGAAAAAAGTCTAATTTTCCTCAGGACTTTTTTTCTCTGGATTTTCACAGGATAGTCTTCATAAAATCTGGGAATAAAAAAACTGAATGGGAATGCTGGATACCGAGTTCGGATTCTATTTGGATTTATAGAAAATTAAATGGGAACTCTCGACACCGAATTCAGAATCAATTTGGCTTTAAACTTGTATGGGAATGCACCCTACATCACTGCTCACCATAATATTGGCTAAGCATATGTAGCCATTGCTATGGGAGGTGGACACTTTGACTGCTACAAGGTAGGTTTCAGTAAGGTTTGGGACAGGACATGATCTTAATTTCTGTGGGACACTGTCCCATTTAAGTTAAGTGTGAAGAAGCCCAATGTTTCTAGCCACTAATTGATTTCACGTTGCATTTTGCCCATGATAAATAGTAGTAGTAGTAGTTTATTTATACGGTCTACAGACCTGATATATGATAAATATAGAAGTCAATCAGTTACTTTATTTATAAAGTACTTTTCCAAATATTGCTCAAGGCAGTTACAAAGTAACACGAAACCATGAATCTCTTTTTAAGAAATACAAAATATAATAAATATAATAGTAACAATAATGTAATACAATCTTTATAAAATAAAATGAAAACAGCACCGGAGAGAGTCTTCACTTATACGTGCCTGATGAATCATGTGGTAGAAGGAAACAAATTCAACTGTAGCACCCAACAGAGATGGGTCCCCTCCAGACTTGCAGAATAAATCTGCAGTTAAGGGGACAATCACAGCTTATCTGCTGTGAAGCAATGACATGCCACTGCTCTCTCTGCTTGAGATGCCCATGAGCATTTGGTGGACCACTGTGTGCAACGGGATGCTGGACTAGATGGGCTGTAGCCTGATCCAGCAGGGCTTCTCTTATGTTCTTATGTTCTTATGCCACCCTGACCTGAAATGCAGCTCCATAGCTTCTCATAGGAAGCTGCAAGAGCTCAGTCAGTGTGTGCCATCACATGGGATGAGGCAGTCAACTGGATCTGAGCTGCCCTCCCTGCTCTTGTCTCTTCTCACTGTCCTGCCCAGACTGCCGGGAAGATTGGAATTTAGTTAATACTGCATAGCAAATGTTCTTCATCCCGCACTATGGTAAATTCACAGTAGTGATGGGATAATGCGTTGCCACTATGATCTATCAGTCATTGGGTCCATTCCCCTGCACCAGTATTAACAAATCTGGATGCACCCGTGATGGTCTTCTCTCAAACCTAGTTAAAGCAATCAGTGTCCTTATACGCGCTTAGGGGAGGATACGGCAAAACCAAACAGAATCAGCTGAAACTCCATGACACGTTCCTATCTTCTCATCTCTAGCCACAGTAGCCATAGATCTTATACAAGCTTGGAAGGAAGTGTGGCAAAGACAGGCAAGTTCAGCTGAACCTCCAAGACATGGTCCTCTCCTCTCAACCCAAGCCAAATCAGTCATACCTCTTATACATGCTTGGGAGAAAGTGTGGCAAAGGCTTGCAAATTCAGCTGAATCCCCAAGATATAGTTCTCTCAAGCCCAGCCAAAGAAGTTATAGCTCTCATACATGCCTGGGGGAGCACAAAGCAAAGGCAAACAGGTTCATTAGGAACTCCAAGATGGTATCAGCCATGCTAACTTGTATCAGTTTTCTGCCATTTGTCCATTGCTACTAGCAAAGCATCTAGGGGACCGTGAGCTTTTTTTGGAATTCTTTCTTTGATAGGAGTTCACTAGGTATGTTTGGGAAGCCCAGAAGAAAGATATGAGGGCAACTATACACTCCAACTTGCAGTGTCCAGTGATTGCTGTTTGGTTGGTAAAAGCAGGGCTTTCTCCTGAGAATAGTGGAGGAATATGAGTTTGAAAGGAGAGCTCAGTTCCAGATTAATGGAAAAGCCATGTTGGAGATTGCAAAGCCTTTCAAACCTTTTTTTCCAATATAAGGATACCATTTTTTTTCTTGGCAAGGAAGATAGGAGAAGTTATAGGTAGAAATTCTGTTTTGGATTGAGTCCAGTTTGAAGATGGTAGTGGCCAATATGATTCTGGAGTATAACTTTTCATAGTTAAAGTTCCAGTAGTTCAGCAGTTTACATGTATTACACTGCAAAGTCAGACACTAACAGTTTAAAATTTGTATATTTAAGTAATTTGAATTTCACAGAATTCAGATGAATTCATACTTACACTGATCTTTTGGGCCCATTGCTATGGAATGCACCAGATGCAACTATTCAGGTATCTTAGAACAAGAGACTTGTAAAAGAAAACCCCATGTGGCAAACTGTTACGTGCATGCTGGCTAAAAATACCCTCCAACTTGGCATTGTTATGTGATGTTGCTTATTATGCCACCCTGTTTAATTGCCTCTTGTACATAGTGGGAAAGCTAGAGTGGCTTAAAGTCAGTGACCTAAAATGTATAACGTAAGGTTACAACCTTTCCAGGAATGG
This sequence comes from Aspidoscelis tigris stejnegeri, assembly GCA_023333525.1. Taxonomy (NCBI): domain Eukaryota; kingdom Metazoa; phylum Chordata; class Lepidosauria; order Squamata; family Teiidae; genus Aspidoscelis; species Aspidoscelis tigris. The sequence continues at coordinate 245,433,927 of JALMGA010000001.1, read as the reverse complement.
ATGGCTATTTAGCTAACTGGGTGGTATTCAGAAGAGCCAATTGACTTTAATCACCCTAGCTGCTTGCATACAGCTTTCCTTTGGCTGCTAAGGAAATCAGGCAAGTTGTGAGGAATCTGTGCACAATTAGTGTAGTAAATTGGAGCTTCCCAAGAGAATACGAAGCATCATGTGCCCTAGGAATAGGAACATAGTTCTTTTGTACAAAAGAAACCTATTTAATGTGTTAAATATGTACTGTAATTCATCAACGAAAGCTTTAATGAGGTGAAGACATTACACAGGGGACAATGCCAAAGGGGTTACTGGGACAGGACAAGGTTCCCTGGGAGATAATATATTGCTTTCCTTTTGGATATACTATATGGCTCTTGCTAATTTTTATTCCTCAGTTCAAAGATTGCTATCATAGTCAGCTGGATTCGTGTTGTTCTTCCCATGCTTAGGGAAATAAAAAGTATAGTGTCCCTACTTTCCCAAAGTAAATTGACTGACAAAAATGAGGTAGAAATTCTACCTATATAGCAGATTTGAACACTTAATATAGGAATCACTGTAAAATTGCTCTGTCTTCTTTTCTTTTTAAATCTACAGTCACCAAGGTGGTTTTATACAATTATATAGCAGTTTCTTAAAGTTGTCCTGTGGATCTCTCTCTCTCTCAGTCACACTATTAACTTGCCTTTCTTCCAAGGGAATGCTAGGCAGTGCACATTTAATGAATACTAAATCTAATATAATAAATGTATTCTAATAAAAGTACCAGAAAAGAACACTACTATAGCAACGCCGACAAGCAAATTCTTGTAATGCCAGCAGACCTTAACTGAAAAGAAACATAGATTTTCCTTAAATGTGACTAGTCATATAGAATGCCACACTTCAACATGGAAAGAATTCCAAAGTTGGATACCATCACAGACTGCAGTTCATGCAATCAAATCAAAACCCTAATTACTATGTCATCTTGCTCCCCCATGTGAGCTGACACTGCTCTGAGCAACATTAATTGAACAACATTAATTGAACAACACTAATTGGAGGGACAGACTGAACTAGTTGTACATGAATGAATTTCTGAACACTCAGCACCCGCTGATGAACTGTAACTGGCAAGGCAATGGGGAAGAGGAAAGGTGTGAATTGGCAAGGTGTGTTGTGTTCCATCTTACTAACTGCTTTTTCAACCTTAACAGACCAAAGGCCACTTCTGGCAGATGGAAGCTGGTCAAAACACACCTCCTCAGTTACAGTACTCTTGGCATTAGATCAGGCTGACACACAAAAATCTGGACACAAGAGTTGGTCAGGAGTTTAGCATACCAGCACAGGCATCTTAATAGTATACATAATAGCAACAGTATAGTGGCAACCAGTTTGCTAACACTCCTTGTTAACATTCCATCCCCAAACCTGACCAAACTGTAACAAACAAGGAAGGAGATGATCACGGTTATTCTCCTTCAGGAAGGGTCACCAGCTGAAACTGGGTGATGTGTACAAACAAAGACTCCTAGGCCTATATGTATGTATGTATGTATGTATGTATGTATGTATGTATGTATGTATGTATGTATGTATGTATGTATGTATGTATGTATGTATGTATGTATGTATGTATGTATGTATGTATGTATGTATGTATGTATGTATGTATGTATGTATGTATGTATGTATGTATGTATGTATGTATGTATGATGTATGTATGTATGTATGTATGCATGTATGTATGTATGTATGTATGTATGCATGCATGCATGCATGCATGCATGCATAGCATTTGTACCCCACCCTTCACTGGAATCCATCTAACCTCCCTCCCTCCTACCATGGCAGGGCTGCACTCAAAGGAACTAATCAAACACCCAGGTGAAGAGGTACTATTTAACGAGACCCTGAAAACCACATAAAGTTGGTCCCTGGCATACCTCCACTGGGAAGTTGTTTCAAAGCCAGGTGTCACCAGAAAGAAGGCCCTCATGGATGACACAGCCCACCACACCTCTGAGGATAGCAGAACTACAAGAAGGACCTCACTTTGTGGTCTGAAAGCACAGGCCTCTATGAGAAAAGATGTTCCTTCAGATATTCAGATGACCATTTTGTGTTGAAAAACATCCTAGCTGCACAACTATTCTATTGGGTAAGTGGCATCTCTGGACTCAAGAACCATTTTAGGCTGCATCAAAGGCCTAGGAGGGTAAGCAACTCCATCTTGTTGCTCCAATAGGACCCAGAGCTCTGCTCCAAGGTGGAAAATTTGCTCTTGATGGTAACTGAAACTTAGGCTGTGCTAATGGATTCTGAGGGCACTTTCTGCCCTCCTTCATCCTCACCACTACCATCTAGCAGCAGCATAGGGTTTGGCAGTTTTTTGTTCAGCACGACTGAGCCTCAGAAAATGCCCCATGTCTATTAAAAATATTTGAATGCATTTAGCAGCTTAGAAACCTTGTGGCTCTCTATATTTTACATTCTTGAACAGCATATTAAACTAGGTTCCTTGTCTTTCTCTCTCTCTCTCTTTTCCTGCCCTGACTGAATGGATATAGGAAAAAACAAAACAAAAACCACCATGCCTCCTGGAGATGTTTATGCAGCACCTTGATCCAGCACTCTCCTTGCCAGCCCTGATTCCTTCCAGCAAACCATAGATGAGTCAAATGCTCCAGAAGGCCGGTATGCAAGAACGAAAGAGTTCCTGTATGTCCTTGAAAGCCTGACACTCGGTTCGAAAAGCACAGAAACATGTGGCCTTGGGAGCGAAATGCCTCTGCAGCAAAATCCTCCTCCCTCCCCCTCTAAGGGGCCTTGCAAGCTCTGCCGCAAATGCTGCATTTCTGTTGGGTATTAGTATGTGTGCGGAGAATGATGGAGATGGATCTAAAATGATTCCAGTGGTTGCTTCTGTATTAGAATTGCTTCAGATAATTACACACGCACACATGCACCTGGGGTTAGGGGAATCTTGGGATTTAGAAAGGAATAATAAAGGATTAATCAAGAAACTCATGAATGAATTCAATATATATAAAAATGACATACGGAGCATGCAGCTTGATGTTTTTTTATTAGACTGGTGAATAATTGGAAAGAACAAATTCTGCCCCACACTTGGCCAGACCCGGTCTATCTGAATTCATTCCGGTTAAGCATTTATTCCTTGGGAAGCCGTAGAGCTTGAATCGTGTAGCTGGTAGTAAAGACAAGTTAAAGAACAGCACGGACTTCATTTTTTAAATACACATTTACATTTTGAAAGTCTTCTGGGTCAAAGATCTTGGTGTCTATCGCAAAAGCTTTTAAGATCTTTTCCTCTCTTTTAATTTTAAGCTTCTCCCCTAAACCTACCAATTTCAGGCAATCTATGCTAAATATCTAGAGCCATTCAGTGCTCTTTTGTACACTGAACTAAAGGAAATGCATGAAATTTAGGGTTTTTTTCTTTTCTTTTCTGTGCAAATGGAGGATATAAAATAAAAATAGATCATCAGCTGCCCTTTGTTACACCTGACCTTGAAACTAGGTTCCTGTACTCTCTCTCTCTCTCTTTTAAATAAAGCACTGCTATAATTTCCATAAGAGATGGATGGAAGAGAAATTTCTTTAGGAAATGGGAAATTTCATTTTGATGTTCCCAAGTTGATCTGAAAAATCAGAATGCAACACTTATCTAAATAAATAATATTGAATTCTCCAGTACAATTTCAGTGCAGATTGAAAGTGAAATTAACACATAGATAGAGATGGGCTCATCCCCATGGTCTCCAATTATTGCGCTGCAGAATTGGGCCATCCTTAATCCGAATTGTAGTTCAGATTAAGATATCGCCATGAGGTGGAGGAGAGCACGAGTACAGTTCAAATTCACCCGTCCCCAAGCAAATGTGGTAAACCCTGGCATCGAGGAAACAGCATGCTTTTTTCTCCACTCCCTTTGTCCTGATTGGAAGCTTTCAGCAGACGTGCACACGTCTGCATGACAACAAGCACAGATGTGTGCTTGGAGAAGAAGGGTTCGGGCTGGAGGGATCCCCCCTCCCCCTCCCCACTTAAAGTATGACAGTCAGCCAGAGAACGAAAGAGGAGCCAGACAACCTAAAATGTAGAGGCAGCTTTTGCTTCCCAGTGCCAGTAAGCTCTGATTGCCAGCAAGGAGCTAATTAAGTATGCACCTCTCTCTAACTTGCCTGTGAGCTCCAGCAAGGAGCTAATTATCATGCACCTCTCTGTCTGTGAGGTCTGATGAGTCAGCCTCCAACCAGCCTGGCCAGCAAGGAGAAATTAATATGCACCTCTTTAAGGCTCAGAGGCAACAGGCAATTTGAATCCTTTAGTTCTCCCGTTCTGCAGCCCCGTGAGCACTCGTGTCTGTTTGTGCGTGCATGTGTGTGTGGGAGGAGGCAAATGACAGCACAAATGACCGCCTCCTAATGACAGTCCTAATGAATGATAACTCAGGAGCATCCGCATGACCCCAGGACAATATGGGCCTGTCTGCATGCTAAAAATAATACGAAAGTATTCCATGTCTGCCCTGGGAGCATCTCCATGCAAAGCCCTAATACAGGTTGCATGGGAGACAATACGTGTTAAAAAAACCCACTTTGCAAGTGTACTACATCTGTATTGTTCTGGAGTCATGCGGATGCTCCCGGTTATCATTCATTAGGGCTGTCATTAGGAGACTGTCATTTGCCTTTTCCCACACAGACGCAAGCACTCACGGGGCTGCAGAATGGGAGATGAAAGGATTCAAACTACCTGTTGCCTTGAGCCGCAAAGAGTCTTTCTTCTTGCCGGTCAGGCTGGTTGGGGGCTGACTCATGGCGCTCAAAGACAAATGCATATTAATGAGCTCCCTGCCAGCTGACAGAAAGGTGCATATTTAATTAGCTCTTTGCCAGGATTGCGATCAGAGCTTACTGGGGCTGGGAAGTAAAAGGATCATCTTAGCAAAGCTCTGTACGTGTGGACAACAGCTCCTATCCCAGCTGAAAGGATTGAGGGGGTGGAGTAGGAGCAAAGGAGGGGGAGAGGGGAGGAAGGCGAACATGTAGAAGGAAGGAAAAAACGCATAAGAGGGAGGGAGGAGGGGAAGGCACGTTCGTTAGTCCTTTCATCTTGAAGGATTGCTGCTCCTGCTGCTGCTGGTGCAGAGAAAGGGATCCCAAAAAGCAGCTTCCGTGTGGACAGGCATGTGCGTTTTGAATCCGCATTGCCCCAAATCACTTGGAGACACTTCATTGCATGTTGCAACGTGAATTTTTTTCTCACATTTCCAAACTGCATCAGCCAGCTGTCATGCGGACATGCCCTATGTGTTAGCCCCTTATTTTGGATGTAGTACACTTGCAAAGTGGGTGGTTTTTTTTAACATGTATTGTCTCTTATGTAGCCCATATTAGGGCTTTGCATGGAGACGCTCCTGAGGTAAAGCAGGGTTAAATTCGGAATAAAAATTGCATGGAGATGGGCCAAAAACTGTAACTAAAATTACCAAGATTACAAAGATATGCTTATTCAACATTATTTTTATATAATTAAAAGAACAACAACAAGAACAACAGGATGTTCTGGAATGCCTAAAAGCACTGCCTAAAATCAAGCATGCTCCAGATGCACCCCACTAGATGTTGCAGGATGATAACACTAATGACAATTTCACAGGGAGCCCATGGGGAGGGAAACAGGGATACCATGGCTTTGGTTGTCAGTTCAAGGAGCACTGCTGCTTGCATCCATTGTGTGGTAAGTGTCATAAACCAAGCTTCAAATTTGACACAGAAATCTTTGCTGTATTTGCCAGATATCAGAGGTAACGACGTAACGATCAGGTTCAGGTCGGACCCTGTTCTCATCAGTGATCAAGAGGTTTGAGTTTGAACTGAACACACTGCTTGTTTGAAAAAGGCGTTCAATGTCAAACCAATCAAAAGGTTATTTCATTAAATGGCTCAATCCACCCTGTCCAAATGCTGTTTGAATGCTGTTCCATCATACTGGGGGTGTTCAGTAGGTTCAAGTTCCAACTGAACATCCTTCCTGTTCAAAAAAGAGATTCATCATCAAACTGATCAAACTGTTGTTGATTTCCATTTGAATAAAATAGTCAATTTTAAATCCATAGACATCTCTAATCAAAAGTAAGTAGCAAATATCCATTATGTGCATTAGTAACTAGAGAAGATGAATCCCAGGCTACATTCAAACATAGTAAAAAATGGTGGTTGAAAAGTAGTTTAGAGAGGTGATAGCATCACATACCAGCATACTTGCCCCATCTCCAATCCATATTAAAAGCCAGAAAATTCTGGGGGCCTTCTGGGCTTTGCTTAGTGCATCCCTACTGGTGTGCTCTAGCATTTGTACTTGCAAATGCTAATGCACACCAACCAATGCTCCATGTGCCAAGACACTCATCTGGGTCTGGACACATGTCTGGGCACCATCTTCTCCACGGAGCTCAGTGCAACTCCATGTGTGCTGGCACTGTCACCACCACAACAGTGATGCACTGTGAATGTGCAATCACATTTCAGGTCATCTGATGTGCCAGCACACTTGCATGGCTAGGAAATTTAAGAAAATGGATGCTTGTGGTGCATGATATTGTGCACCACTCTGAGTACCCACTGGTGTGGGCTCTGATATAGCAGGGGGCATTTCCGATGTGGAAACGCCTCCTACTAGTGCAGATAGTTCTTCCCAGATTCTCCAACATGCACTAGCAGCCCAAATGCAAATTGGCCTCAGATTTGGGACTGCTTTTTTATTTTTTACTGTTTGTAGATGCAGGGTGTTTTCTTCCAAAGGTGCTACTGTGCACCCACCATGAGTTATGCAGTCTTGAAACATATGGCAGGAGACAAAGCACTCCTGAGCTGTATCCAAACCAGGATAAAAGGGCACTTGATAAGGGCCCAAATAGTGTCCCTTTGGACTGTCTTTGAGGTCCAGGTGGCATCATACTCATAGTGCAGGAAAAAAGTTGCCACAGATGGTGATTTTACAATCTGCCCAACAATCTGTATTATGGATACATAGAAAATGGGTGATTTTTTGGAGGGTGGGTGGGGATTTCCTGTGTGTCTCTTAATAGGACCAGGTAAAAAAAAAATTAGAAGCTGTGGACAAAGGTTCTACTGTCTCTGAAGTTCTATCAGGGCCTCAAAGCCTGTTAGGGGAAAAGCTATGCAGACACCTCCACTCTAGATGTTAGATCCATAGATTATGTCTAACAACAAGGAAACTTTTATTTGCAGTGATGAAAGCATGTTTTAATTGCACAAAATTGGACAGAAGAGGTTTTTTTCCCCTGTCAGTGCCAGTTCTAAAAAAAAACTTAGTTCAGTCCTGCAGGCTTGGAGAGGATCCATTCGGCTAGGATTGCTCAGGATTTAATGCATCTGTATAAGCAGAAGTTCTGCCTCAGTGCCCAACACACTGCTGATAAGAAACTACTATTGCCCACAGCATTGCATCAAGTGCTTCCATCTTTTGCCATCTTCCATTGGCAACCATTAGTACAGGAGTCTCTGATGGGGTAATGAAGAAGACGGATTGCCCAAACGGATCAATCCTCCCTATTTTTAGAAATTGATTTTATTATTTAACAAAGATAGGTATACAAACACTGATGTTATGTGTAAGAACACGTATCAGAAATACAAAAAACAGTAACAGAAAAAGAAGAAAGTGAATCATACCTTAATAGAAAGCAGAACCAGAGATATTATCATGAGACTATTGGCTCTAATCATAGGCTATGTTCAGACATAACAAAAGGGGCACCTCATAGGTGCCTCAGGGAGACAATGTGTGGCCCTTGTGTTCCAAGCATTTTCTCATCCACTTTTCTAGCACAGAACATTTAGGAGAGGCAGAGGGGCAAACTGGTATGTGAGCAATCCCACTTCGAAGCTTTTTTATGAGGCACCTCATAGGTATGTCAGAGATGTGTTTGTTTTGTTTTCTGCTGTGTCTGAATCACAGCCTCAGATAATATAATAATTCTGTTGCCGAAAACATATTTTTTATACACACAGGGCACTATTATATATTGTTAGTGTGTTAGGGCTGACTGGGACCCTCTAATTTTTTTGTCAGAAGTGGCTTTCTTCCCTGACCTGACTTGAGTTTAGGTTAGATAAATTGATGCTGCTGCCTTAATTTGGTTGGGAAACATTTTCAGTATAACTCTCCATATCAGAGTATTCTTATCCTGAACTACAAATATTTACCTTTTAAGTTACTATTTTCACCATTGCAATTCCATCAGCCTAAGGATTGTACTATGAAACTGTACCAAACTAGGTGCTCAAGGTGTCCTGAAAATTAGATTTAAATTAAAAGAGTCATGTAGAAACATTGGTCCTGGTCACACAAGTCTAAGACAGGATGGCCTCTTTATGAGTTCAGACTGAGGTCATACCAGTGCTGGTCACACCTTTCTGCACAGGTGTGCTGCCCTGGCCAGTTGGCACGCCTGCACAGAGAGCCTCCTGATGGCCGGCACTGCCAGAAGCAGCCCTGGCCAATCAGGAGGCACGCAGCACGTAGGCACGCAGCCTCCTGGATCCCCGCAACCACAATTGGGGCAACGTCGAAGAGGTAAGGAGGGGATCACTCAGGCTCTCCCCTGGGGGGGGGGACTAGGGAGGGCCTCATAGAAGTTCCCCCTGGCTCCAGAAGCAGCGATCCGCCACTTCTGGGGTGAGGGTGAGCCTCGACAGCAGAGTCCCCCGGCTCATCATGCTAGGTGCGGACGTGGCCACCCCTATCTGTCTCTAATGGGTGCTGCTGTGTAGATGCGGTTTCCCACATGTGTGCTTAATGGGTGTTACTGTGTGGACGCTCCATACTAAAAGCAGCTTAAAATGGTGCTGCTGTGCAGCTGCGTGCTTCCACGTGTCCTTAATTGGTGTTTAAGGGCATGTGCGGAAGCACCTGTATTGTCTCTCATGTAGCCCATATTAGGGCTTTGCATTGAAGAAGAAGAAGAAGAAGAAGAAGAAGAAGAAGAAGAAGAAGAAGAAGAAGAAGAAGAAGAAGAGTTGGCTTTTCTACCCCACTTTTCTCACCTATTTAAGGGGACTCAAAGTGGCTGAAAAAGCTTTTCTATTCTTCTCCCCATAACAGAACACCCTGTGAGGTAGGTGGAGCTCTGAGAGCTCAGCAGTGTGTAGCCCAAGGTCACGCAGCTGGCTTCATGGGGGAGGGCGGAATCGAACCCGGTATTCCAATATAACAGTCCGGCTCCCTAACCACTAGACCAAACTGGCACACAAGGAGAGATGCTCCCAAGGCAAAGCAGGGTTAAGTTCAGAATAAAAATTGCATGGAGACGGGCCTAATGTAGCTGCACATTTGACTGCTGCACAGTGGTGAGCAATCAGTGATGGCCCCCACACACACATGCAGGAGCATACACTTGCTTTTCCAGTCACAAGTGCAAACAAGCTCTTTTTTTCATCAAGTGACTGGTAGAAGTCTGCAATGAAAAACATAAGTAGGCCATGAAATACAGCAGCACCTTATGTTGCTCTGAAGCAAATGTTTTGCAGAAGCACAGATGCATGAAACTACTTAATCCTGTATTATGCTTATTTCAGGAATATCTATTGATTTGGATATCGACTATATTGTATATTATAGTTTGTTTATTGTAGGTTCCAGACAATCAGAGTAGTTTGATGTCAGTGAAGGAGACCTCCAGGCTGAAACACGTATAGCTGGCTATGACATCAGTTTACTTCTACAGTGGAGGAGAGTTTGGATACATCCCTCTGCTTTTTTTTAAATCTAAAATTACAGCATTGTTTGCCATCCCACATTTTCTTTTGTCTGGTTGCCCTAAATGTACTAAGAACTTGAATTCATTTTATTACATCTACATTGGTAGCTAATATTCATTATTTATCACAATTTAGTTGTGTTCTGTTGCACTACATTTTTGTATATTTGTATGGTTTTCTTTTTTTTTTTCCTTTGTCATGGAGCATCCAGCAGATGCTTATAGGGAAATCCATAAATAGGACATGACCGCACAACAGCTCTTTCAGCAACTGCTAGATCAATTCCATCTATGGTAAATGGTGCTTTTAAAAAAATACAACCCCCCCCCCAGCTTTATAGACTTACATGCCTTAGTGTAAATGTACATATCTTTGTGTAAGTATGCATGCCTTAGCATAAATAATGAATTTTTATATATCAATAACAAACTTTGCATTAAATACATATTTTACATTAAATGTATACTGAACCCCAAATCAATAGGTAAAATCCATGATTTGAATGCATCTAGTTTCATACCATTCTTACATCCTTAATTTCCTATAAAATCTACTTAAGATGAAGAGTTGGCTTTTATGTTCCTCCCCAGGTCACCCTGCTGGCTTCATGTAGGAGTGTGAAATCAAACCCAGTAACCACCAGATAAGAGTCTGGAACTCTAACCAGAAGACCAACCTGGCTTGCAAGATGGATTTTTCTGTCAGAGGAAAGATGGCTTAGATTCTTGATTTTTCCAACACAGCCAAGAGCCATAGATAGCCTTATCCTTCATTCTTTTATCTAATTCCTTTTAAAAATCCAAATTGACATATGCCATTATACCTTGTAGCAGCAAATTTGATATTTTAACTATGTGAAAAGAAAATTCATTTTGAGTTATTTCCATAATCTTCAAACATTCAAGTTCATTGGATGACACTCCATTCATGTATTTTGTGAGAGGAAAAAAGCTACTCTTATCCACTCTCCCTGTACCATACCTAACTTTGCAAATCTCTTCTAAAGATCTTTAGTTCCTGTATTTTAAAGCCCCAAGCATTCTAAAACTTTCCCCATAGGTATCTGCTGCTTTCCTTTTGATCAGTTTGGCTACCTCTTTCTGCATTTTTTCAGGTTTGCTACTTCCTTTATGATTAGAGCTGCCCACAGTACTCCATCTGTGGTTGTACCATAGATTTGTAAAAAGACACTTCAATATTGGCAGTTTTGATCCTTTTCTTAGTGATTCCTAATACTGATCTGCCTCACACTTGGTTCCCTGTGCTTGACTCATCATTATTACCAACCTATTTGAATTTCTTGCTGCTATTTTATGAATATTGCTTATTGCATACACACTTTGTGAGATCGGTACTTCTAATGCAAGGGTTCTCAGCTGTGGTTCTCCAAACTTTCCTGATCTGCAGCTCCCATTGGGAATGATGGAAGTTTAATTCTGGAAACATCTGGAGGGCCTCACCTAAGCACCTCTAATTTAGTGTAAAGCAAATCCCTTGTTTCTCCAGGCTGATAGTACCTATGTATGTGCTATTATTTAGGTGTATCATGATTTGACAACTCAGAGCTAGACCTGTGAACTTTATTCAGTGAAAAATATACCTGAGTTGACAGGTGACAAAGAAACTTCGACATGGTGTTGTTGTTTGCTGGGCATGTGTTCAGATAGGCTCTATACAAAACCAAATATTTCCAAAAATAAAATATAAATGTGAAATGATTATAATGCTTATTTTGAGGTTGTTTGGTTCTCCATCTCTCCACCATGTCATGAAGCATTACAGGTGACTCATGTCCATTCAGTGTCCTTGCATGTTGCGCACTTGCACTCAAAGTCCCTTTCCCACGTACAAATGGAGTCAAGGAGGTGTCAGCAGCATTTGTGGTGTTTTCCCAGGGCATCTTCCCACTTCCATATTAAACTGGAGACCCAGCCTGAAGTTAAGGAATGAAAGTTTTCCAGTGGCGTTCTAGCATTACAGCAGAGGCCAGCAGGTGGTGTTGAGACAGCGCACCACCACTTGAAGAGGAGTGCTACATGATTATAGCACTTGTAGCTTGTAGGAATTTCTAGCATTCTCCTACTCCTTCCCTGCAAAACATGCCTCTCTTCTGTATGAGCTCTTATTGCTAAGCAAGTGCTGCAAATAACATAATTCATTTTGTTTGTTTATTAGCTTTGTTTTGATCATTACTGAAATTGTAATTTTATATAATGCTAACAAGGGGCAGAAGATGAGAAATGTTATCATTGGTGAATGGCATTTCATTTCACCAAATCAGCCTTTGGAAAGATCTGATCAAGGATGTTCAGACTGTGCCAAAAGAGCAGAAGGATCGTGAAAACTATTAGGGATATGCACGAATATTCAAAAGATTCATTATTCATATGAATTTGGACGAATTCAGACATTCATATGCCGATCAAATGCCGGATATTTGAATTTCTGAATTTGAACAAATATGAAAATTTTGAGTTATTTGTATTAATAATTCAGACATTCAGATCTGTAAGGATATTTACACATCACATGTGTACCCATATGTATCCCAGGCGTATCCATATACATCCATGTGGATAAGCATGGGATGAAAACGGGATGCATACGGGATGCGCATGGATGCACACAGATGCGTACGGGATGTGTATCATTGGATATGTATCAAATATTCAAATGAATACATACAAATATATTCATATGGAATCGAATGTCTGGAAATTTGGGGTTTTTATTGGTTCAAATTTGGATTTTTGAATATTCAATTTGTTACTAATCAAATGCTGAAAATAGCATTCGTGCACACCCCTAGTAACTAGCCATCACGCACATTGGGTCTGGTTTGCTCCTGAGGCTGCTCCGCATGGAATCAGTGGCTGCTGGAATGACCTGCTTCTTTTCCTACTGTCAGGTACCATAACATAAAGTGCTATAAATGGCTAGCTTGTGTTTCTGGTGCCTGGCACTATTACACAAAGTGCCAAAAATGTCTGACTTCCAACACTTCAGCTGATGGTCCCATTTGGTAACTTTGACACTTATTTTCTGGGCCATATGGGCTGTGACAATTGTTCTCATCTTTCTGTCAAACTGCTTCTGTGCCCTGCCATGGCTATGTGGATCTCGCCTTTGATGTATAATGGATCAATTTTTGTATGTTTGAACTGCCCTGAACACACCCTTGGGAAGAAGGCATGCAAATTAGCAATAACGACATAGTACAGTAGTCCAAAACAGAGCCTAACTACTGCAGTGTGGATGATTGACTCAGGATACAACTTTCCTCTACGTACACACTAACTTTCCCTTCTTTCAAGGCCTGTTGCTGTTACAAAAAAAGATGCCCTGGAATATTTTTTTTCTACATCTGCAAGTATCAACCAAGATGTTGCATATAACATTGCATTTCCATCCATCCATCCATCCATCCATCCATCCATCCATCCATCCATCCATCCATCCATCCATCCATCCATTCTTAATTCTTGAGATAAAAGTCTAAAAATCTTGCTCCCCCACCTTTTCGCCTGCATCTGTTTCAAGTGGATACCAGCCCATGACATAACCTAAAAAAATACATATCTAAGGATTTTTTACATACATATACACACACATATATCACACCACTCCCCCATCCATTCTTCTATAATGGTAGAGCAGTGTTATTGTCTCATAGCATAAAATGGGCAATACAATGTTTCTTTAAGTCTCATGATACTTGAATTTTATGAAATCCTTTCAGCAACTCTCACTTTCACAGCCATATAACCAGTATCAGACGTGAACTGTGCATACTTCTTAGCAGCAATCTGTTAAATCAACTGCTACCTTTCCTGACTTCTGCTGTCCCCCTAACTGTTCCAAATGAAATTTATGTTTCTTTGGGCACAGATCCATCTTCGGTCTCAATAAGTACTCATTACCCTTTCAGCCAGCTTTTTCAGAGCAATATTTCTGAGGCAAGCCACCTGAGCCCTAGCTGTGATGCTCTGCAGTAGATGTTGTTTGATAACACCTCCAATCATCCCTGAATACAGTGCATGGTGACTGGGCACGATGGGGATTTGAGTCCAACAGTTCTGGTGGGCATACTGGTTGAGAAACACTATTCTATCTGATGCCCTCTTGATGTTTTAAACACCAATTCTTATCATCCATGACCACTAATGTAGCTGACTGCAACTATACGATAATCCTGTTGTGGCATTCTCTTCAGCCAGGGAAGGACTTCACTCCCCAGTTCCTCTGACTAGTGCGTGTTCTCAGATTCATTCCATGTAAGCAGAATATGCCCCTGTTCTGGACTGTGATCAGACACTGGTGTGTGTGTGTGTGTGTGTGTGTGTCATTTCTGAGGCACCTTAGAGAAGACCTTGAGGTGAGATTATTCACACACAGTCTGTCTGTCCCCCCTATCATGAACATTCTGTGCTAGGGAAGGTGGGTTAGAGAAGGCTGGAGTTTCACAATCCTTTGCTGATCCTGCCACTAAACCTCTGTATGATGAGATCACCTGAAAGTGGGCAGCTACATGTATGCAGTGGAGGTAGATTATTCTTGTGATTTCAGACTCTGAGGGATTAAGCATTTGTTTGCAGGAGTGTCATTGGATCGGGGCTGAGGATGGACCTAGTTGCCTTCACACCTCTTAGCCAAGCAGTTCTACTTCCTTGACAATGTACACCTGTGTCCTGTTTTTAAAACACAACATGCAACCAAGGATATGTTCATAGCCTAGTTTTAATCCAGTTTTAGTCCACTTTCATAGTGAAAGAACACATCAGCAAAGTGACTAATCATTTTCTTTTCACTTTATCTAAAGCAAAGGTGCATTTTCTGAGTTAGATAATGCTGAAAGAAAACAGCTTGTCACTTTACTGATGTGTTCTCTCAGTCTGGAAGTGGACTGAAGGTGGATTAAAACGTAAGTGTGAACATAGCCCAATAGAAGTTTGCATGCCTTTTAAACAAAAATGGACCCTGAATGGACTTTTACTCTCTCATGACTCACAACCCAATATGTAGGCCTTCAAGATAAGCCCAAGCTTTCCCCTAGATGTTTCTTTGTTATTTAATGTTATGCAAGTCTTGGTCATCTGTACCTCACATTTTAAAGGTGAGCTGGTGAAGATTCTAAAGAACAACTCTTTATCAAGTCTGTCCTATAGTCACTCCATCTAACACATAAACAGTGCAGCCTAGTAACTTACTGGAATCAGGCAGGAGGCACAGAGAATTGAATCAGACAGATGCTACTTAAGGTCTACTTATCCTGTGTTTTAGTTCAGATGTGGAATGAATTGGTAACAACAGACAGGGTCTGTCAAAGAATTAGACAGGAATCAGAAAAGACAAGGACAGGATTCAGACATGAAAAAAGACACTGAAACTAGAACTGGAGGCAGGCAATTTGCTAGAGGGTAACTCTTCTATTGTTTCTTAAGTTCAGAGCTGGTAACCAGGGGTTTACTGGCTTTAACAAAATTGTGCCTGATTTTACAATTAGGATTGTAACTTAGAGAAGACTGGAAATGTTGGGAAAACCCTGGAAATCAGACTGTGCTAAAGCAAATATTGTCTGCAATTCTCTAATGATACATCTTTGCAAGAAAGCACTTTTGGTACACCCTCTTCACTGGATTTGACTTTTGTCCCCTTTCTAAATACATGTAGCAGCCAAGCATAATCATTTCTGGTGGATCAAAGATGTGGAGGATTCCTGCCCACAGTTTCAGTCTCCAGCAGCAATTCTGGTTGCGTTTTTGGGATGCTGCAGGCAGTTTTCTGCCACAACAGCATTCTCTGCTGGCTGTAAGGCAACATACAACTTAGACTATGAGCTCATGCTGTGTGGTGGCAACTCCACACCCTGTCCAAGATACTCCACAAATTTGGGGTGTTTTTCCATTTAGCATTAGAGTAGTCATTAAGGACCCATTAATGGGTACTCTAGAACTAGTGGAAAAACACCCTTGGATGGTGTCTAAACTCTCTGAAGGTGTTCAAGATGCTAGAGTAACATACTAAAATTGTACAATAACCACCCATATTCAAGCCTCATATATTTATAGAGACCTTGTGAACTTTAAATAGCTCTGTAAAACAACAAATCTCAGAGCTGTTTATCAGAGATATTCTCTGCACTCCTAGACCGTTGCATCAATCAAATTTCCAAAATAAGAATTAGGGGAATTGGCTCATTGCAATAATGTTGCCATGGAACAGTCCAAAAGGTACACAATCTGCACAGTCATGCATCTATTGGGTCACCGTGCAGGGACAGAAACTACCACCATAAAAGCTTTTCTCACATAGCTGGGAAACCAGTGTTTTCTACACCCTCCCTTCCCATGGAGACTTACTTGGTGTGCAGCAATCTTAAGTGCCTCTGTTTCTGAAGGCACGTAAAATGGTGATGCTGGGCAAACAGAGTCTGGGGTAATGTGGGGTGGGGTGGCTCAGCCACAGATGTGTGCCACGTGATCCAGTCATAGCAGCAACGGTGCCACATATGCCCTTTACTGTGCTGCAGCAATCTAACCACTACACTTAAACCAGTGCTTGGAGAAGTGCTGGGTAAGTTCTGTATGCTTTGGGCATCACAAGGTGCAAGCACCTGATACATCCTAATACTTTGCCAACCTTCGCACTAGGTAAAGGTGGGTGCTGGTACCCTACACAATTAAAGCTTTAATGAACACTCATTGATATTGAAGAAATCATTAACATTGGAAGCCCAGGCAGACTTCTTAGTCAGAACTGAGGCAGTGTAGTGACAGTTTGGGTGGCTGAATCCCTTACATTTGGATAATGCTGTTTGACAGTTGTTGCTATGGTGTAACAGAGGGAAAGGAGGGTGATGTGAAACTTCACTGGATGATTTTTAGATGGCTGGAGGTCCTGAAGCACCATAGCCTATATAAGTGCTCACTTGGGGTCCCCAGTGTAAAACTTACCATTTAGGGTCCATGAAGCATGATCCTTATTCCTTGCCCTGCGTTATGAAAGAAGATCTGCTTCCTTCTATTAATGTTCTCCGTACCGTTAAAAATACATAAAACATTAGTAGGTCAGGCCAAGGGCCTATATATTCTGTAGTCAGTTACACTCAGTCGTGAACCATTTGCCTCTGGGATGGAATCCACAAGCCGTTGATGGTGGGGTCTGGGGACAGCGGGAAGAAACAGAGGCCATGTCTGCTTCTTCATGGTTCTGTGGAGAACCAGCTAGAGTACATTGTGTTAGGACTGGATTCTAAAGGAATTCCGAAATCATTTCATATGAGTTTTTTTCTCTTCCCCTATAATTTCACTTTAATTACACAGTGAATAAGAAACAAAGGAAACGGGATAAAAGTAGCAACAAACTGTTCACCATCTTTCTAATTCTTTTCCTATATCATGGCCCCAAAGCGATTGTACCTATTTATTTTTAGTCTATAAACATTATCTTCAAATTAAAAGTTTAACCATACTGAAGGAGTGGTTGAGAAGGAATTGAAGGAAAAAGACATCTCTGCGATGCAGGTCTATATTATTAATTCAGTTTCCTGGCTTACTTGATTTGAAGGGGTCCAGGTAAAACTTAGATCCAAGACATGAAAAAATAAGTATGCTTTTGATATCACAGGAGTTCAAGAAGAGTTCACATATAGCTCACATATATGCCTACGCTCTGACCTTATTTCTTTAAATTAAAAAACACAGAGCCAGCCATGTTGTTGTTGTTGTATCCACCGAGTTATAGCCAACTCATAGTTGTTGCTCACATGGGCACCTCCATATGCCTCTCTACACAGTTTTGTTCACCATTACCTACTTCTGGGGAGATGCTGGAATTACCTTTCCTTTTTAGGTAATTTGCTTACTACTGAGCTAGAAGTATGTCAGTTGAGTTGGGTTATCTTCCCAATTGTTCATGAGCTACACTGTCACTACTTTTTCTGTCAAATCTACATATTAGTAGAGACTACAGTATGCATTGGAAGTAGATATGAAGCATGCTGAACATAAAACCTTTTTGGGATCACAACTAAACTGATATCTCTACATACCTTGATCCCAGGAATACATCCTTCTGGGCTAAAGTCTGAACTCTCTAGAAAAGTCAGCTGGTAGTCACAACACTTCTTACCCTCAAGATCAGGATGTATATGATAAATCCACAGAAACTCTGGCAGTGAAAGCATTCAAGTAATCCACAAAGCTGCACTGAAGGAGAGGATAATTCTTCTATGATGCTCTGGAGATTTGATCTGTTGTCACAGGGCTTGACAACATTCACACCTCTACCTCTGAGATTGTTTGAGAGGGGGCTACTAATCCTGTAAATCCTGGAAACTTTCCTTTACCGGAGGAAAGTTCACTTTTATATTAGTCCTCAGGTGTGTTCTCATAAGCTTTACTTACTCCCAGTTGCTATGCCACTTAAAACAATTAAGAACACCTGGCAAACGTGGTCCTAGAGCAAGGTGACCACGTGCTTCTGGTTGTCACTTCTTGAAATTGGGTAGGCACCTATCACTTTGTAAGGTCATGCTGCAATATTAGAGCTGCAGGAGCTTTGCCTTGCATTTACCAGGCATCTAGATGATGATAAAATGCATACGCTAACGCTTGAAGCTCAGATGGAGGCTGTGGCCAAGATTGTCTATTCCCAACTACAGCTGGTTCGACAGCTAAGGTCCCTTTTGGACAGAGATGACTTGGCCACAGTTATCCATGCCCTGATATCTTCCAGACTGGACTGCACGCTCTACATGGGGCTGTCCCTGAAGATGGCTTAGAAGCTGCAGCTGGTGCAGAATGCAGCTGCTAGACTGCTGACCGGAACAGCTGGCCGGATGCACATCACACTGGTCTTAAAAGAGTGTGTAGCAAATTGGCTGCTAATTTGCTACCGAGCCAAATTCACGGTGTTAACTTTAACCCATAAGGCCCTAAATGACTTGCGTCCCAAATATTTAAAGGAATGCCTTCTTCTGTATTGATCTGCCCAGGCCCTAAGATCTGCAGGGAAGACCTTCTTTGTTGTATCATCACTCTCAGTAGCAAATGGGGTGGGGACCTGAGGGCCTTTTCAGTGATGGCTCCCAGACTGTGGAAATAGTCTCCCTGCTGAGGTGCATTGGGCATCTACACTTTATTCATTCAGGAGAGTGGTGAAGTCACATCTTTTTGGCCTGGCCTTTGGCTGAAGAAGGAAATGGCTTTCTTCCCCATATCCAGGCACTATTATGGTTTTAATTTTAATTTTATATGTTCACTGGTTTTTAATGTTGTAACCTGCCCTGAAACCTTTAGGTATAGGCCAGGATAAAAATTCAAATAAATAAGTAGGTAATTAAGTATGTAAGGCTGCATCCCCAGGCACTCCATTTAGTTCGGATTGGATTTGGATTAGTCTGAATATGGAGACAAATTTGAATTGACCCATCCCCATGTGATTGCCGAACGTGCGGGCTCAATTCGATTATGCCTGTCCCAAAGCAAACCATGCTAACCCCTTGCATGATGAAACAGCATCTTTTTTCTCTCCACCTCCTCTCTCCTGATAGGAGTCAGGGCAGGGAAATCCCACCCAATGCCCCTTCCCCGTTTGCAACCTCCGGGCATTAAACAGTGATCAAACAGAATCTCTCTCTTCTCCCTGCGATCTGATCGCCAGGCAAATGTAAAAGAATTTATCGCCCCAGTAAGATGCAGCAATGAGGGGTTCATCTGGCCCTTGCTGTCCCACAAGCCTCTTTCTGCAACCCTTATTCCACCCCCTCTCCCCGATTGCCGGCAAGCAGCTTCTGAAGTTAGAGGCAGTTTAGCAGAGAAGTGCTTCTCTGCTAAATCACCTCTAAACATTGTAGTGTCTTTGGTTAGCTTATTCCACCCCCGCTCCCTGACAAGCGGGTTCTGAAGTTTGCCAGCTAAAAAGTTAAAAAAAAAAGCTGCTACAATGTTTAGGGGCAGTTTAACTTTAGTAAACTACAGAAGCTGCTTGCTTGCCAGCTAAAAAGCTAACCAAAGCAGCTGCAATGTTTAGAGGCAGTTTAACGCTTCTCTGCTAAACTGCCTCTAACTTCAGAAGCTGCTTGCCAGAAATTGAGGAGCGGAGGTGGAATAAGGGTGCAGGAAGAGGCTCATGGGACAACAAGGGCCAGATGACCCCCCTCATCACTGCATCTTTACCTGTCAAACTGAGGCAATCAGTTCTTTTACACTTTTTGATCTTTAAAAATGTCCAGCAGTTGCAATTCCCAACGCACAGGACTGGAATGGCAAGCACAGGACGTGAAACCAGCTTGCTAATGATATGAGCATTAACCTCCTCTCCTAATAACCTGGGAGCATTACCAAGCCTCCAAAATAATGTGGGTTTGCCTCCCAAACCATAGCAAGAACAGTTTTCTTCGGGAGTAAATGTACTACAGATTTGGGCAATTTATTCCACATGTAGCCCGGTTTAGGGGCTTTGCATGGGGACGCTCCATGTCAAATTCAGATTCAATTCAGATCATAGAGTGCATGGGGATGTGACCTAAGTAAGTAATGGGTTGGAATGATCAGTCGCTGTCAGGAGATTTAATGATATATATATATATATATATATATATATATATATATATATATATATATATATATATATATATATATATCAATCATTAAATCTCCTGACAGCGACTGATCATTCCAAAATTTTCTCTATGAACAGACTGCACATAATGTTAGTATATAACAGGGATGGTGAGACATTTTGCCACTTGTCATGGCATACTTCTACAAAATGAACAATGCTGTGTTCCCTTTATACTGTCCAAACAGTGTCTGATTGATTCTGCAACCAATCATTAGATGGCATCTATTTGACCAGACTGACTAAATTGATCCAAATTCAGTCTTTGAGTAAAGTTTATATATTCATGCCTCATTCAATCTTAAATTTCTATCACAGGACTATGCCTCTTCCCACTCATGTCTGTGTAAATGAAACACATGTTTTTATTGAGAATGATGACACGAGTCAAGTTCCATAATAAACATGTTGGTCCAAAGCCTTTGATGGGAATGCATCTTCATATACCTCTAAAAGTGTAGATTAAGAGGACAGAGCAGTCTGATTCATTTCCCCAGTTTTGGGCTATGTAAACAATGAATGTGGGTATAACATTTGTTATTGTCATATTAGATGCTGATTTTCAGCACATGAGGTGATAGCCTCAGAAAAATTTGCTTTGGATCTTTGTGTTTCTTGCACGCTTGGGAGCCACAATCTCACAGATAGATGGTTATTAATTAATTGGTTGGTTAGAACGATTTAGGGGCCAGTTCAAGCACCTGTTACTATGTCATGGACATTTGTTGAGTTTACTCCCTGGCAAGACTGAATGAATCCTGAAAGCCACCCTCTTGCTTCAATTCCATCATAACATTTTTGATGGTAAGTATGACTTTGTCCAACCCAGAAGCAGAATGAAGGAAGGGGGACTATTAGACTAGCAGATGCTGAGAATTGAGCGTGTCCTCATCTGCTGAATAGAAAAATGGCAAGGAGAAGGAAAATAAGAGAATGCTAAGCCAATGCACTGAGTATGTTTATACATGAGGGCTAAATATATCATTATAGATATTAAGTATATAGTGTTGGTAGCATGCAGAGGCCTTTTTTCCCATAGCAGCAGCCAGTTGGTATTAGGGATGTGCACAGATATTCAAAAATTTGAATATCTGATTCAAATCTGTCAAATGTTGACATTTGAACTTGAATTGAATTGTCAAAAATCTGAATTTGCACATTCAAACTTGAATTGGATTTTTGAAAATCCGATATGGATTTTTGAATAATTCGAATGTGTAGATTCGTATCTGTTGTAGATGAATCTGCACGAAAATTATACATAAAATACGGGATTAATATGGGATGCATACAGATTTTTACGGAATGCGTACAGATACGTATAACAGATATGAGTGTTGTCAACATTCATATCTTTACTAATCTAACATTCAAATGTACACATTTGAATGTTATGGATTCGGATAGGATTTTATGACATTCGGATCTTAAATATCTGAATTGAATTGGACTTTTTGACCTTCAAATCTACTCGGAGTAAAATGTCAAAAATACATTCGTGCACATCCCTAGCTGGTATTTATAGTTCCATAAAGGAGCTCCATGAAGAACTGAAGAAGTAGAAACCATTCTGTTCATCTTGCCGTAGAAATTCTTGGTTACAAAGTACTTTCCTCTCCGAAGTGCTTGTTTCAATTAACTTTCCAGCACCCGGTTAAGAGACTCTCCAGACAATGAGGGACAATGCTGATTTTTTTTAAAAAAAGATACTGCCATTGCCCCATAATGGGGTTCACACAGGCATCTGCAAGGCTCCTTTGGAATTCAAATTGGAAATTTTCATCTGGAATTTACATGCTGAAATTTGTAGGGCTCCTCTGAAATTCTGGGAGTTGTCTGCACCCTCATTTTTCTTTCTTTTCTCATGTATGTGGTGAGTTCCCAGAGGCTATTTTTGGTACAATGCTGGAAGAGCCTTGCTAGACATCCTGGTAAGTGTTTCCCATCCTATTAGACCACCAGAGTCCTGAAATAATGTCCAGGCTATTAGGCAATCTTGTCGTGGTGTCAGAAATCTGTTGGCATTTTGAGTGTTGCTGGGGCATTTGAAATGTGCAGCAAGTTAATTGGTTTTTATTTAGCGTACTTCCCTCCTTTTTAAAAAAGAAAATTATCCTCTTATTGGTTGAGAAATGTTATGACCTTATTAAAATGTGTATGTTTATTTTATACATCATACCCTCTGCATGTGTTTTTTAAAAATTTAGAATACATCAAAAGCCCCATCTAAAATAAATATCAGGAGATACCCATTGCGTGTAGCTACTTATGTCTGCTTTCTGAACAGCTGTGTACCTGCGTATTGAGACACAGCATGCAGACCCTTTTTTATGTGCTATGATACACCAAGCCTACACTTTGATAAGCACCACTTGGAAAGTGTGCCAGCATCTTCGTAACAGCTGGCACAGCTGAAAAACTTGCTTGCCTTATTAACACTCGACTTATCTGGAATATGCTCATTGTGCAGAAACTGCTCCATAAATCCTTGTGCAATTTGCATTCTTCTTCACAGTTCCTCATTACATCTGACCTCACTCCTTCTGCTAGAGCTGATCAGCCTCCTTCCATCCTGTATTCACAATGTCTCTCCGTCACCGCAGCCTATTAGTGGTAGTAATGCTGGTGGAAGTGGAGAGTGGCACTCCCTTGCTAACTTGTATGTGCTGAGTCAGGAAACTTGCACAGTTCCAAGCCAACTTTATCAGCTCCTTGAGTGGCAACAGAAAGCTCCAGATGGTGCATCTTTGTTACCATAAATACATAGGAATCCAACAATGTCACATCTCATTCCTTCCCACACTCTCCATTTATTAGATTCTTAGATCATCATCCCATGGCAAATATTTTCTGGGAGAGGAAGACATAATTAGTCATCAATGAAAATCCAAAGAGGAAAAGAGTACTATTCAGAAAAAAAGTGAGGAGAGGAAAGATTATTTAAAATAAATCTAAATAGAGTAAATTGTAAAGGCCAAAAAAAAAGTGGGGGAGCTTCTTTGGATAGGCTTAGATAACAACAACAACAACAACAACAAAATCATTATGGTAGCTGTTAGGTGAAATATTTTGGAAGCAGTTGTTCTGTATGTAAAATAACTTCCAGTAGAAGTACTATCTTATTGTAACTACCTACTATAGGCTAAATTCACTCTTACCTTAGTGGAATGGAACAATAATATCCAATCTTTTCACACTCACTCTGGTGGGACAACTGGGTGCTGCTCTCACACAGAGCATCCACACTGCATGGAGCCATTTCTATACCAGAAAGGGTTCCAGGCATGCCAGAACATCCACTGAGTGCATAGCTGTAGACCACTTTTATATCTGTAGAACTAGTATATCTGGGCACAAAACATTTGCACCACTTCTGGGCAAATGGAGCATGCAGCAGGTCGGTGCAGGTGCAGTTCTGCATCACATTGCCCAGTTGCTACACTAATGGTGTCACACATAGACATTACACTGGTGGGACAATTGCCTAGTATAGAGACAATCACACTTAGCAAGTGCTTGGGGAAAGGCCAGCTATGTTTGGAATAAACTGGGCATCACAAGATGCAGATGTCCAAACCATTCCAGAATTTCTCTGGCCATTGCACCTAATAAAGGTGTGAATTGGCCCACAAAGTCAGATTGGTTCACTTCCAGTGCAGTTGGGGGCATTCACATTATGAACACTGGGATACCTATGTATGTCCTGTAGCACAAGCAAAGCAGATAGCACACCTCCTATTCCATTCCCGATGATTCATCCTTCTGTTGGAAATCCCACCTACTACATCTGAGATTGGTCAATGCCTGTGTTGCTCCTACAATGCATCTGGAATGCAAAGCTTCACCAACTCCAGCCTCACATTTCACAAGAAGTGGTGCAGAAATGCTGCTTCTTGACTGTTTCAACCAGTCCACAGCTGGACTGGAACAGGTAGCTCTTAGGATTCTTCCTCAGCAGATCACATGTGTGAATGAAGTATTCCAGTGATCTGCATGTTCATGAATACCCAGAATGTATGAAAAAGACCACATACCTTAATTGGCAGGAATCCCTTATAAAAATCACAGCTTTTCTCCATCTTCAGACAGGATCATGAGTTAAACAAACAAATTCAAAACACATAAGAAAATTCAAAATACCTAACTACTCTGCTGCATCTTCACAAGCACTCTATACAGTTGAGGTCCAGGGTAAGTGATTCAGGCTGTTCAGAAGCTGGGGAAGTACCAGAAGCAGTCCTAGGACATTTTCCTCACTGTGGCTCCTGCCCAGCAGGAAAATGATGCTACAAGAGGACTCTGTTCACAGTATTTTTTTTTTTGCTGCCACAGAAGTGCAGATGGAAGTTTTCCATTTTCCTTACAGCAAACAGCAAACTAGACAGGAATGGGACTACATTCATTCCTAAGCCCCAGTAAATAAGCCCTCTGATGATAGGAACTCACCCCAAAGGAGTTAGGGGAGACCAAATAATTACTTCTAAACCTTTCCTCCTGTGACTTCTAAACCTTTCCTCCTTTCCTGTGACCTTAGCCTGTCAAAATTAAAAACTCCTTAGTATTTTTAGATCTTGTTGTTACTATGAATGTAAGATGTTGTGACAGCCTTAGTGACCGAGGATGGGTGAGGGGTGGAGCTTGCTGTCATTCTGTTTATAGTTTGGAGCTTCACCCCCTATCAGTTGTTGCAATAAATGCAGCAGAGGATAGCCCATGTGTGTATTCTGCTGGAGTCATCTGAGGGGGGTGGGTTGAAGAGGCCCAGGGGCTGCATGGAGATAGGGACATGTGCCCATCACCCAGGGCATCTGGATGTGTGAACTCCCAGCTCAGGGTGGATCAGGTCAGGCTGACATCCTCCTTCAATCTAAGCCCCATCCACTGGGGAACATTGGCGATACTAACAATCAAGCAAATTAGTGCCTTCAAAAATACTGAAGCAAGCATTTTAAAGAGATTATGTCTCTTCTCATTCCTCTGTAGCTTTAGCTACTTCATTCCTTGACTTCAGATGGCATTCCGGATGCAGCAGGGTTTATGTACTACACAAGATCCATTGCTGCTACTGAAGACTTCAGGATTGCACCCATGCCCCCTGAAGTGAGGTTGGAACCTTGTGATCTGGTTCATAAAATATTGAGAACTCATAATAAAAGTGAGAACCAGCATCCTGTCCTACTTTGCTTGAGTTTTGTGCTGAAGAACAGATGGCTCTTCCCACATTCATTAACATTGTGTTCTTTGCTATGCTTACTGCATGTACTTTACCCCAAATCTAGTGGAAGGGGAAGATGACATGGTAAAAGCTGAATTAAAACTGAAGAGTAGGAATGGGCCAATAAAGACCTTGAATCAGAGTGCGACCACTATACCATATAAGGAACCAGGGTTGTGGCTCCACTATCACCCAGGGGGCAGACAGGTACTCTGGACACTCTCCCTGCTATGACACCATGGCTGAGTCCCCAAAAGACTTATTTGCCTCTCTCATCTCCCTCTACTGTCACTCTATTCAAGTGGACTTTAAAAGTGCCCTGCACTTCCGGAATAAGCGTCCGCATGAGGCTCAGAAAACGCGCATTTAAAATGCACCTCCCGTCCCCAAGGAAGCGTGTTTTCTTTCCCTGCATCTTTTTTCCCCTGCCTCCTCTCTTGTTCAAAGGGAAAATAGCCATCGGTTCTGTTTTTTCTCCCAGATCTCCGTCCCCCAAAAAGGTTTCTCGCACGGGCTGCAGCCATCCTCCGGGCGATGGTTTGCTCATTCCCTCTTAGGACTTTTAATCACTGTCTAAATCCACCTGGTAGAGCAGCGGTGACTTTAAGTACACCCACTTCATAACAATGTTGCAATCCATCCACTGATAAGACTTCACACCTGATAACAATGTTGCAAATCTTCACAATTCTGGCTCTTTGAAGTTCTGTGCTTTAGGGAAAGAGGGAAACTAATGCTTTCTGGCTTTCTGGCTGGCTTTCTGGCAGGCAGGAATCCCGGCCCCTTTTGCCACGGAGCGTTCTCAAGCAAAACCCGCGACTTCCAAAAAGAGCGATGAAACTCTTCTTTAAAGGGCAGGTATTTTGTTGTGGGGTTTCCTGCTTTTGTAGCGCTGGAAGCTCAGTAAAAACTCTGGCATGGGGGTGCTCAGAGGCAAAAAAAAAAAAAAAGAGTTTTAGCACACTTTAAATTGCTTGGGGATGCACCCCAGGTGTCTCTGGGTGCATTTCCACTGGCCCTTTGGTTCGGCCTGAATATGGCTCGAGGGCCCAATGTCCCGATACTTTGGACAGGATTCCCCATTTCTGCAGACTAAATGTCCAGAAATCTGGGGAATCCGCTGCCCATGCTGATCTCCTCCATTGCCACCCTCCATTTACCTTCCCCCTGCCTTGTTCTGTTGTTGTCTCTTGTCATTTGCCTACCCCACCCCACCTGTTCCACCATCTGTCACCATTAGGGGTGTGCATGAATGCATTTTTGCATTCGTATTCAAGTCGATTTGAATAGTTGAATATTCGATTCAATTGAAAATGTGAAAATCCGGATTTTTGAAAATCCAATTCAAATCTGGATTATCCGGATCCGTATTTTCAAAAATTTGATTCAAACTCGAAAATACGAATGTGGGGAACATTTGTATCCAGTTTTTGAATTCGCACACATCCCATTTTTATTGTTTTTATCGTGTTTGCATCCCACATTATAAGCGCAAATAAACTTGATATTTGGATGTGTTATACGATGTTCTATTCATTTGAATTATTCAAAAATCCATATCAGATTTTCAAAAATCCAAAATCAAATTTGAAAATTCAGATTTTTGAAAATCCAATTCAAATTCGAATGTCGAAATGGGAAATTGTGGGAGATGATGAAAGATGGAGGAATGGGGTGGGATGGGGAATGGTGGGAGACGGTACCCCAATGCAGTTGGGATGGCTCCAAGGTGCCCATGGCACTGGTAAAAAAAAAAATCCAGGTTAAAACCTTGATTTTTTGACCAGTCAAAATGTAGCCTCTGTGTTTCAGTGAATTACACAGCGAAGGCAGCCAGACTAAGAATTTTGGCTGCTGAGCTGTTTCTTCTACACTCACCTCCAGCTGCTTTTGGAAGGGTGTTAGGTGCCTTGGCAAGTTTCTCATGCTGCCAGAAATAGAGATGTGTTGACCCAGATGGTCCATGAATGTATCTGAATCTGTAAAGGTAACATGGGATAAGATGAATCCTCTTGAGCCTCCATTCAGAAATATACTTGAGTCATCATTGTCATGTAGCCCAACATAATATTCTCAGAACAAGGCTGCTCAGCATCCTATTGAACAAGAGAGAGAGAATCCTCCCCCCACAATTCGTAATTGGTTCATTTTATTTTTAACTGCTCTTAGTTTGAATGAATTTTGCCTGATATTTTAATGGAACCCATTTTTCGGTGTCCTTCACTCTGGAACAATAGATGCAAGACATCCATTCATGCATTTGAAATGCGTTGCCATATTTTCCTCAGCCTTTTCTTCTCAAGGCTAATGGCACAAAAGAAAAGCAAGGGAGAGAATGTGCTGCTGCCTGAGCAAACTGGAGAAAGTGTGCAGGTTCTCTTCCTGTGTGTGTATTTATTGGCAAAAGTGGAAGTTCAGAACAGGAAAGAAAGGTACATTATTGTGTTGGGAGCAGCAAAATGGCTATGGAGACCCAAGAGAAGCCTGCAGTTTGGGACTGCAGGGATGTTAGGGATAGAACAAATCGTTGATTGTTATAAACTCCTATATGAGGAACAAGCACTGATTTCAAGCTTCAAGACAGGTTAAGGTGCTCTTAAGAATATTATGTCTGCATATACAGCTTCCAGTTCACCCACAGGGTGTCTTATTAAGTATATCTGATCACACCCGTTGTGTTGGCCCTATACAAATGGTGTTTTAATACATTAACTTGAGAACCAGAATTAACATTTAGTTTAACCATTGCCAAGGTTTGTTGGATAGGGCCACAGCCCATCTAGTCCAGCATCCTGTTGCACACAGTGGCCCGCTAAATGCTCATGGGCATCTCAAGCAGAGACAAGGACGAACCTTTACCTGCTCTCGAATCCCAGCAAATGGGCTTAGAAGCTCCCCGCTTCCACACACACACACACACACAGCCTGAAAGATGCACCTAGGCATTCATTCTAAAAGCCATTGATAAATCTGTCATCCACGTTGAAGCAATTGAAGCAATGAACACTTCTTTTTCTACCAATCACCAGCAGGCTTCAAGAAAGAATAATTTGATAATACTGTTAGTACAAGGAGAAAATATCTGAAGCCCAAACTATATCTGACAGTTGTGTGCATTTATATATGATCATATGCACATGCATTTTTTTAAAAAAAATCTCTAACAGAAGGCCAATGTCAAGACGGAAAGTTAAATTAATAGGAAATGAGATAATTTTTTGTATAATTGTGGAAAAGGTGGGAATTATGAGAATCAGCTCTGAATCACAACCTTTACAGTTTAGGTTTGAAAGAAAAGGAGTCAGGAGAGGGGGGAAATATCACATGTAGTTTATATCTCATGGATCTTAGAGGCATTTTGACAGTTACTTATTTCAAAAATCTGTCTACTGAAATCCAGTGAGCTCTTTTTAATTGCATCCCACCCATCTATCATTCTAGGTAGAGGTCCAGCTGTGATTTTTCCATTTCCCCAATATCCTCACTTTAATAAGGTGGCCAGCACGGGGTAAGTATAATTTCCTTATTATTAATTATTACTATTTCAACTGTAAAGCCATCGGTTTGAGCTGCCTAAGCACAACCTCATAGAATATGCCCTAATCAGCATTTTATTTTCCCAATAAAATCGTTGATAACGGTTTTACTTGTTCTGCTGTCAACTGACTGCTATTTATCCTTCCAGGGATGACTCCTTGGATGCTTGTGCAGACTACTACATTATTTGATAAATGCATTCTTCTCCCTTCCCCCCTCCCTCCTCCAGCTATTGGCATTTATGGTGTATGCCAAACATTCTTAGGTGACTGAATTCTGTGGAATGAAATATCTAAATCATGAATTGGAAACACACAATTATATGTTGAGAAATGCAGTCTTCAGCTAACATGGCAAATAATCTATGGTGAAATGGTGTTAGGCTGCAAAATCTAGGTCTTGTCTGATAGCATTAAAGAAGTGACCTGACTGAAGAATACAAAATCATTCATGGAATGGAAAAGGTGGACTGAGAATGAATCCACATTTACCTGCAGGAGGAACTCCACGGACACTCCCAGTTGGTGCATCTATATTATGCAGAGCTGCATATTTACCGGAAGTGGTTCCATGCACACAGGAGTTCCTCCCGTGTGTATAGTGGTCAAGTAGTTGTAACTGCTCTACAGCTATACAAGCGGCCCAGCTGGGAAAGCTCTGTATGCTCCATTCACACTTTTTCTGGGTGGAAGAGGTACACATTGAACATGTGGCTGGGCACCACACATGCATTGCACACTGTGTCATCCAGTTGCCATGGTAATGGTGCCATGCTAACACGTTGGTGCCTTTGTTATGGCTCTGTGATTGCTTCCATAGGGAAGTACTACTGAGTTAGGGATAGATTCAGCATCCCAAAGTGCTTGGTCAGATTACGGGTTTGAACATTATGCTATCACCTAAATTAGTCATTCTGATACACAAATTCCTCACAATTATTGGGACTTTTTAAGAATCGCAACTGCTCTGGCCAAAGAGGAGTCACATGTAAGTGGAAATCTTCAAAGCCTTCTCATGATCAATGGATTATACAAATTTGGAATTTTGTATTACATGACTTACTAAAAACCAACAAACACAAAAGTCTGCTTAGAATAACATGGTCAGCTGTCAGAAATGCAGATCAAATGCAGTTCTCCTTTTGCCTGAATACATCATGTCTTTCCTCCTCTTTGATTCATCCCTTGAAAAAATATTTTCCTCACCTAACTTCCCCTTGCTCTAATGCTCAGCCATGACTCTCTTTATTAGACTCCTTGTATTATAACAAGGCATGAGGTACAGTTCTTCAGGGTTGCTTCCAAGTTTTTCCCCTCCCCTCTCCATTTCTTTTGGCTATGCATCATTGCATTTCATTACTCATTTGTCTATATGTATCTATATTTGTGATATTGTTATATATTATTTAATTAATTAAAAAAGAGTTTCTGGCCAGATGTGCATCATATCAACACAAAACATTTGCACTGGTTGTATATTTGCTACAGAGCCTATTTCAAAGTGTTGGTATATATATGAAAGCCTAAAATGGTTTGGGCCCCAAATATCTCAAAGATTGCCTTCTTCCATAGAAACATTGAGTATATCCTATAATTTTCTTTTTATTATACCATTATATAATATTTTTGCTATATTGAATTATGCTGAATAGCTTTCTTTCTGAATAGCTCCCTTGTTTGTAGAACCCTCTTTAGGAACCTGATCTCATACAGTATATCATTCTACCATTCTTCATCTCAAGCTCTCAGAGTAGGGATGGGCACAAATGTATTCTTGACATTCAAATCCAAGTAGATCTGAACATCAAAAAATCTGATTCAATTCAGATATTTAAGATCCAAACGTAATAAAATCTGATTCGAATCCATAACATTCATAAGTACATAAGAACATAAGAGAAGCCCTGCTGGATATGAAGCCGCTGGGTGAGATAATACGGAGTTATGGTGCTGGGTGTTATCAGTACGCTGATGACACCCAAATCTATTTCTCCATGTCTCGCTCGTCAGCATCGAATTCCAATGGCATCTCTTCGCTCAATGAATGTCTTCAAGCGGTAATGAGCTAGATGAGGAAAAACAGATTGAAACGGAATCCAGACAAGAGGGAGGTGCTCACGGTAGCGGCCCCGAAACCAAGAACTGGGTTGCAACTTCCAGTCCTGGATGGGGTCACGCTCTCCTCCAGTGACTGCGTTCGCAGTCTGGGGGTGCTCCTTGACTAGTCACTCCTGATGATAAATCAGGTAAATGCGACGGTCAGGAGCGCCTGTTATCAGCTTCGGCTGATACGCCAACTGCGCCCTTTCCTGGAAGTAAGGGACCTTGAAACTGTTGTGCACACACTGGTAACCTCACGTCTGGACTTCTGTAACGCGCTCTACTTGGGGCTACCCCTGTACTTGGTCCGGAAGCTTCAGCTGGTACAAAATATGGCAGCCAGGCTCGTTTCCAGTACATCTAGAAGGGACCACATTACCCCAGTTCTTAGGTCCTTACACTGGCTGCCTATTAGCTTCCGGTCCCGGTACAAGGTGTTGGTTATTACCTTTAAAGCCCTAAATGGCTTGGGTCCAAGCTATCGCAGGGACCGCCTTCTCCCGTACAATCCTCCCCGCGCTCTCCGCTCCTCTGGGAGGAATTTACTGCAGCCTGTAAAATCCAGGCTTGCGGTGACCTCCCAGAGGGTGTTCTCTGTTGTCGCCCCCAAACTCTGGAACGACCTGCCAGATGAGATCCGTCAGTTGACATCACTAGACAGCTTTAAAAAAGCTGTCAAGACGGCTCTCTTCCGGCAGGCCTTTCCAGACTAATTTTCTCAGATTAACCATCCCGGCTCGGGCTCCCTGACCCCCTCACTTCCCTTGTGGCCCCATCATAAATATTGGTTGAGGAGCTCTGGAGCAACACTCGGGCTGTTAGTCCGTTTAATTATGTTTTATATTTTTGATATTGTATTTTAATTTGTCATATTGTTTAATTATTTTTTAAGGGGGGGAGGGACTATAATGTTTTATTCTTATATGATGTTTTTATTACATTTATTGTTGTTAACCGCCCGGATTGGTTCGCCACAGGGCGGTATACAAATAAATATTACAAATATTACAAATTTACGGCCCATCTAGTCCAGCAACCCATCGCAACCAAATGCTCATGGGCATCTCAAGCAGAGACAAGGACAAACCCTTTTCTGCTCTTGAATCCCAGCAAATGACATTAGAAGCATCCCACTCTCCCCGCTGCCAGCCTGAAAGATATACCTAGGCATTCATTCTAGTAGCCATTGATACATCTGTCATCCATAAATTTGTCTAACCCCACCTTAAAGCCATCTAAACTGGTAGCTGTCACCACCTCTTCCGGCAGCAGGTTCCATAATCTGATGACCCTCTGGGTGAAGAAATACTTCTGCTTGTCGAATCCGACTCTCCTCCCCATCAGCTTCATAGAGCCTCACTGATTCTAGTGTTGTATAGAATTCATAACTTTTCTATACCATGCATGATTTTATAAACTTCAATCAGGGCCCCTCTTAAACACCGTCTCTCCAGACTGAAGAGGCCTAGATGTTGCAGCCTGGTTTTGTAAGGGAGGTGTTCCAGATTCTTTTCCAGTTCCACTATATCCTTTTTGAGATATGGTGACCAGAACTGTACACAATATTCCAAATGTGCCCTCACCATAGATTTATAAAGAGGCAAAATGACACTTGATGACTTACTTTCTATTTCCTTCCTAATTATTCCCAGCATCAAATTAGCTTTTTTCCCTGCTGCCACGCACTGGGTTGACACCTTCATTGAACTGTCCACCAAAACCCTGAGATCCCTTTCCTGGTGTGTTGCAGAAAGCTCAGACCCCATCAGCTTATAGACATAATTTGGATTTTTGGTCCCTATGTGCACTTGTTAAGATTAAACCACATTTGCCTCTTGGTTGCCCAGTCACCCAATGCTAAGAGATCCCTCTGGAGCTCTTGGCAATTTTTTTTCCTTTTTACTACTCTAAATAATTTAGTATCATCAGCAAACTTTGCTATTTTACTATGTACCCGAATCCGTACATTCATATGTTAGATTCGTATTTAAAGACACAAATGTTGACAACATTCATATCTGTTACATGTATCTGTACGCATTCTGTAAAAACGCATATGCGTCCTGCGTTATCCCATATGCAACCCGTTTTAATCCCGTATTTTAAGCACAAGATATGTATAATTTTTGCACAGATTCATATACAACATATATGAATCTACACATTCAAATTATCCAAAAATCCCTTTCAGATTTTCAAAAATCCAATTAGAGTTTGAATGTCAACATTCGACAAATTTGAATAGAATATTCAAATTTTTGAATATCCATGCACACCCTTATCTTAGAGTGCCTTTTGTTTCCAGATCTCATCAAGCTCTATTCTTCCAGAAGCAAGTTACATACTGATTGGCATTCTAAGCCTATATCTGTGCTATTAAAATGTAAGGTAGACTTTTCTGAAAAAGATGTAAGAAATAAATATGCTTGCAATCCAAAGCAGATCATATTGCATTCTTTTTTGCTGGCATTCAGAATCAGTAAAAGTTAAGGTTTGCATCTCACAATGAAACAATTGCACACAAAATCCAATTATCCTTGGGAGTATTATTGTACTAAATTTAGAAATATAAGTCAGTCATTAAATTACAAAACAGAGGAATTTTAATCCTACTATAGGTGAGAACTCATTGCACCCTTCAGTATGGATTTACACATTTATAAAAAGAGAAGCAATAAAGAGGAAGAAAAATAAACCTTTTTTTTCTTTTGAAGGCAGAAACTAGGAATGGAGAAGGATGTTACAGTCGATACTAAAATGTTCAGCTAAGGTTTTTCCAATGTAGGAAATAATATAGTGACAATGCTGGTGGGGTGAATACAGCCTTGGAAACATTACTGCAAGATTTTGTTTCGCCTATCCTTCTTTTATTTTATATAAAACAGAAATTTTGCACTTGGGCCTACTCAAGGTAAATAGCTTGAGAAGTGGTTACAGATAGATTAGCTTTCCTATGTTCCTGATTTCTTCTTCTTCTTCTTCTTCTTCTTCTTCTTCTTCTTCTTCTTCTTCTTCTTCTTCTTCTTCTTCTTCTTCTTCTACTACTACTACTACTACTACAACTACTACTACTATCAAACCTTTTCAAAGAGTTATGTTCTTCTGGCATAACAGAAGCTTTCAGATTATGTATAAATATCTGGCGGTGGATAGTCGGACAAGTGTTGGGTATGAAATGGGAAACTGTATGACTATGTAAGCACATTTCCAGCCTCATTTTCTCATGATATATTACATATTAATGGTAGGTCACATAATGCAGCACCTAATGCAAAACCAGAGATGAATTGTGCACTACCTATAGCTTTTTACCTGACAATGTCCCATTCAAGAAATAGAGTGGTCAGAGGACTTCTGTACAATGTATTTGAATTTTTTATCCTGTTCTATACCCAAAAGTTTTAGGATGGGTTCCAGCATTAATGTATAAATATAAAATGAAGATATGAGTATGTGTGTGGGTGGGGGACGACGACAAGCAGGATGCTTCTAGGGCCATTTGCTGGGATTTGAGAGCAGGAGGTTTGCCCTTGTCTCTGCTTGAGATGCCCAGGTGCAATTAGTGGGTCACTGTGTGAGACACCCTGCTAGATTAGATGGGCTGTGGACTGATCCGGCAGAGCTCCTGTTATGTTCATATGACTTTTGCCTATGTAATGTTCTCATCATGAATGAATTCAGCAGTGCACCATTCAAAGTATAGCAATAAATAAATGGACTGTGCACAGTATGTTTAACATCACGCCACATTATTGATAATAAACTGCTTGAAATAATCAATATTTTGATTGTAAGGAGATTGCACATCCCATCAGATAGAAAATCAAGTTGTTCCTTGGAGATTCCTATTTCTTCCCACTTCCATTCAGGCACTTGTCTGCTTCAGTATTCTGTTGGTAAAGTTCTAGCTGGCATAATAAACAACTTTTTCCTGATTATTTTTTCTGACAGGAATATGCACACAGACACTGACACCCCCCTGCGCAAAAATGTAATATTCCACCAAAACAATGGCTGCTGCCAGTATTCTAGGCACCTACTCATGCTTTTTAAGGCAAATCAAGGCCCCTTTTCCCACTAGGGGCCTTTTTCCACTGAGGGTTAGAACCCTTCTAAGACCCTATTAGGAACCTGATTGGTACCTGATGGTACCAATTGAGAAGGCATTGTCCTCATGTGGATCCCATCTAAGGGCCCATCAAGCAGCAGGGGAAATCCAGATTTAATGGGTCCTTCAGGCCCTTAAGTCCAGATTTCCTGCGGACCTGATTAAAGGTGTCCACAATAGGGTCTTCAGGCATGAAGACCCCATTAGAGGACACCCATCCACACTACTTTCCTGCCAATGGGGTCCAGGGGCCAGGTCAGCAGGAGTAGCGGAGTGCACAGGTGGTGCCAGCTCCACCCCCACTGACAGCTAGGGAGGCTTGCACGGATTTTGTAGCTGTCAATGAAGTCCATGAAAGGCAGCTTTCGTAGCTGCCACAAGGGCTGCCCAAGGGCTCCTACGGCTGCATGTGATGGTGGCAGATCCTGACTGCATGGGGGTGGTCGGATGCCGAGGTCTGATTGGATCTGCCACCCTCCCATGCAGCTGTAGGGGCTCCTGGGCAGCCCAGGCCCTGCCGTTCCCACCTCCTGCCTGATGCAGCTACCATCAGGACGTGGGAGGGGTGAGGCTGTGGCTGCAGCCACAGCCGTGACAATGGCAGCCAGGGTCACTGTTGTAATGGCGGTGGCGACCACTGCCTCAACCCTCCCATGTCCCTATGAGAGCTGCTTTAGGTGGGAAGCAGCAGTGGTGGAGGCTTTCCTCCACCTCTGCTGGCTCTCCTCTCATAGTGACTGCCTTGGGGGGTGGGGGTGAGACACAAGTGCCCCCTCCCCTTCCCCACTCTGGGTGGCTGGGGGGGGGAAGGGGAGGGAAGGCTGCCCCCTCACCTTTCCCCCTCTGCCTAAGTGCCCAGTGGGGGAAGAGGAGGGATGTGTGCCCCTCCCCTGCCCCCTCCGTCACTCTGGGTAGATGGGGGCGGGGCGAATGCTATGTCAATCAGCCCTCCCTTGCCACCTAGAGTGGTTGTGGCAGCAAGTCACGCATGCCCCATGTTTGCCAGGGTGTGTGTGTGGCTATGGGTGTGGGCACGAAGGGTGCCTGCAATCCACCGACACTACCCTCCTGCCCACTGCTGACTTTATAGCTGCTGCATAAACAGCTATGGAGTCTGCTTCTCCACCCCGCTCTCTTTTGGCTCCTGTCAAACCGAGCCGGAAAAGAGTTCTTCAGTGTCCTCCAGTGCCCTGCTCAGCACCCTCTGCAATTGGGTGCTAGCAGGCCCATGGGGATGCCAGGGCTGTGTCTTCCTTCCTTCCTTCCTTCCTTCCTTCCTTCCTTCCTTCCTTCCTTCCTTCCTTCCCACTCTTTTTGCCATCCTTCCCTTAATTCTCATTAGAAGATATTTACAGAAGTATTTTTAAAATCCCTCTTGTATGTCAGTTACTTATCAAGACATCTTTTTCAGCATGAGTCAAAGATGACAAGGTACCCTTTGCTTCCATTTCTGTCTGTATAGCACAACTGAATCTAATTTAAGCAGCTGTGGTAGCACAAAATCTTTGTAGTTAAGAGGGTTTAGGGCCTATTGCCAGACAAACAAGAGGGCCTTTTTGCAGCACCTTTTTGGCTTCCAGCATTTGCTGCTTGAAGGGGCTGCCTCCTATTGCATAGTGATAGGGCCCTTGCTGCTCATCATGTATCAGCAGATACTATGAAGTGATTTAATGGTGTCCAAAATGTGCAAAAGAGTCCTTTGAGATTTCCTAGTACTTTATTGTTCAGCGAAAGAGCCGAGATGCAATAATCCATATTATTGATTCCACTAAATTCATTAGTAGTTGGCATGCTCAGTGACACATTTGAAAAATATCTACAAGAATGTTGATGCATTAAGGGAAAAAGTGGAATTAAGACTCCTATCTCTTTGAGGAATTTCTACCTATAATTGTCATGCATTGGTGGACAGGGGAGGAAGAATTCTGCACAGTATATACATCCTATAAAATAAATGTTAATTTAATTGCCCAAAGAGGCTGCTGGTCACTCACATTTAGAGAATGGCTATTTAAACAAGTATATGAATATTGATTGTGTGGAGCTGAAGGAAATGTTTATCATTCTTAATTGCAATACAATCGTTACTCTGGAGTTAAACATTTGAGCAGAATACTCAATGTATAATGCAAATACAGCTATTAATTTTCCATGACAAAATCAACAGCAATATGTATATCACTGAAGCACACTCAAGCACATACTGGAGCTGTAGGAATGAGGGGTCTCGGGAGGGGGGCATTGTTATGCTTGAATTAAAGATGGTTCTTTTGTGAAGCTTGGCACATCCAAACCTGGTGTGACCTAACTAGACAGGGAATAAAACTGCTTATTTCACATGCATTTGCTACTGATTAATTAAGGAGTTCTTTCTTAACTTGCTCTATTTCAACCTCTGTTATCATGCTAATGCTTGGAATTATAGAGACTATATTAACATGAATGTATGGGTGTAATTGAATGTGCATTTTCCAGAGACATATGGACTCATTATGTACTCATTACTGCATATGCTTATTACTGCACACCTGAATATATAAAATCATAATAATGGCCACTTCCAGAGAGTACCCAAATACTCACTATTAAATGATACTTCTCTGAATTGGAATAAACCTACTCTGGGGTAATCACTTGTTGCCCAGAGAGGTGAATTATAGTGGAGAAGAAGCAGAGGACTTATCTGTCTGAATACCGTACCTCCCGCCATCAACACGCCACATATATCCAGGCATTTTGAACTCTGAAATATCCAGAAGTTCACAATTCCCCACCTGGTATATGTGCAGCCACCATTTTGGGGATCCCTCGCATGTGCAGTTGCCATCTCCTAGATGGTGGTTTCCAGGAGCAGCAAAATAAGTGAATATTGCTATAGAAGAAAAATGGGGGGGGGGCTTTTCCCATTATAGTGATATCATAGGATATCATCCTAATATCCTGAGGCTATGTTGGGATTGCCATGAACATGTTTGACAATCCCAACATAGCCTCGGAATACTAGCCCTGTCTGGAGGCAGCCAATATTGGCATTGGCATTGTTTTCAAAATGGTGGCACCTGTATGGAATTCTACCACATTTTAGTGAAGAATCATTTTTTCATCATTAGGAGGTGGTAATGCTAACATAAAATATGGGAGTACTTATCTACATACATATAATTCAGTGGTATCCATACAGGACCCATGTGTGAAACCCATCTCCTCATGGTGCCATAAAGGTACTGTGTGGATTCTGCCAACCAGCAGAATGAGAAAGAGTTTTTCCATCCCCAAGCTCAACCAACATTTGTTTCAACATTTTATAAAGTGGAATTGAGCACATTATTATTCACAAAAAGGCACCCTGGAAAGCTTCAAAGCAGGATGGAAAAAAAATCAGGTTTTAATACTAATTAGAGGCTCATGTCTCCTAGGTGTGAGGTGTTTATCTGTGAAAAACAGCAGATAGGGTTGCAGAGAAGAGACATACATGCCAGGGAATTGAAGAGCCAGTAAATGGCAGGATTTTTTTAAAAAAAAATGAAATACAAAACAATCACCCAAAACCCTACAGTAAATAAATTAAGATGTGCTGAATATTACATCTTTAACAAAACAACTCATAATTTCCCCCTGCTAATTTAGAAATACTTGAAAATGACAGACCTGTAGCAATAAAATGGAGCTTTCCCTGTCTTATTCAGTAATTTTGTTCTGCATTACTTCTTCTTTTACCTTTTTGTCATGGGCTGTGAACTATGTTAATTTCTTGCCCAGATATGATGTTACACCAACTGGAATAGTTTTATTGTTTGTCCCCAAACATAACCCAGACGTTGCATGCTGATTCCCTGTGGGCAAACAAAGGTATAACTCTCAGATAATTCATCCCAAAGAGCCAGTAATTTTTTCTTGTTATTTTATAACAGCTATAGAAATTAGCTCAATCAGGACATTAAAGTTAATGAGGAGATTACAAGACTGCATTTATGAAATAACTTAAAAGGCTTTCAAACACCTCCTTGCTTGGAGCTGAGTGCAACATCCCCCTGTGTCTGCCTTGTGTTGTATTGCATTCTCTCCCTCCCTCCCTCCCTCTCTTTCTGTGCTTGGAAAGCAAGATAGCTGTCATGCATCCACACAGGCAGATCTCAGGTTCCAAAAAAGATGGATGAACTGTGCAGGTCTTGAAGCTACGTATGTTAATGGTAAGAGGTGTAACAATGGCTACTAGAAAGGATGCCTATGCACTGTCTCCAGGTCGGAGAGACAGACAGGATGCCTCTAAAGGAGTTGAAGGTAGGTGGACCATTAGATAAGACAGGATGCTAGACTAAATGGGCTGTGGCCTGGTCTGGCCCTGCTCCATTTATGTTCTTATGTTGTGATACAGTTTGATCTTGTGGTTAGGGTGCTCGATTCTTACCTGGGAATCACCAGGTTTGATTCCACTTTCTTCCATGAAGCTAGCTGGGGGACCTTGGGTTATTCACGGCTCTCTTCCTGCGCTCACACAGCCCCACCTACCTCGCAGGGTGTCTATTGCGGGGAGAAGAATAGGAAGCTTTATTGGGCCCTTTGAGATCCCTTAAAGGATGAGAAAATTGGGGTGCAAAAGTCAAAATGTTCTTATGATGATGAAATGTCCAAGTGTACACACGGTCTCTGCACTAAATACCTGTAGTAATAAAGTCTTTATTGATTAGCCATTGTGACCTCATCAAATATTAGTTTAAATCCATATATAAATACCTGTAAAAACAGAGAAGTAAAAGGAGAAATAATAGAATCCAAACATTGGCCTGTTTTCCACTCCCCATGGACAAAGAAAGGGGAAGGATACTTCTGGACTAACACTTAAGATAACAAGGAAAAAACCTCCAGAGAATCAAGGAGCCGGTCTAGTTTTAGAGGCAAGTATTCAAACATCTAGTAGTGCATGGAATCTCACTGAGTAATCTTATGCCAGGCACTGTTTTATATATAGAATCTTATATCTCAACTTTTAGGATAAATGGAGGAAAGGGCAATAATATTTAACTTCTCCCCCTCAGGGTTACTGAAAGCATGGAAAGAAACAAAGGCACTATCTACGTGGCTATTTCTGACTTTTGGGAATTTTGGGGCCGGGCAGACTAATATTGCCCAAACCATTTGGCATCTGAACTCAGCAGTCAGGATGGGCCAGCCCACTCTGGGATGGAGCATCCAGACATCACAGTGCTGCTTCCATTCTAGAGTGGCCCAGAGCTGTCCTGGGCTGTATCCAGATTATAGAAAAAACTGAAGGTAGTTTACCTGCTGTGAAGCCACGAATCACTGTCCGGACTCCAGCAGCCTTCTCACAGCTTTCTCCCAGAAAGCTGTGAGACTTCACATGGGATGGGGCAGCCAATGGGTGCTGAGCTGCAGGGTCAACTCTCATTTCCTGTTCTTGCTGTCCTGTCCAAACTGCTGGGAAACTTTGAATTTACCTGATACTGTGGAGTGAGAGCTCATCGTTCTGAAGTAGGTAAATTTGAAGTAGAGGCGGCATAATGCACTGCCGCTATGAAGTATCAGTCATTACCAACAGCTGGTTGCCAACAGCTGTGGTTGCCAACAGCTATGGAGCCCTGGTTGCCAACAAGTGCAGAGCAATCAAAGCTGCTCCACAGCTTAACTGAAAATGCATCATAGGAGCAAACACCCAAACAAGTAAGGGCCTGAGCTTGCCCTATGATTTTGCCTTGCCATCTAACAGGGAAGCCAGATACACTTGTGGGAGCTAAAATAGATCCCTCATTTTCTCCTCGCTAATGATTTACCTTTTGAACTGAAGATGCTAGGAACTGAATGTGACACATTGTACATGCAAATTAGGTCCTGGCCTGGCACTTTTCTCCTACCAAGGTGCTAATATGGGCAAAAGGCCTTCTTTTGAACCTGTGAGCACCAGGCCCCATCCCCAGTTTTTCCAAGTTAGAACACATTTGTGAATTATTTAACATATATAAGGTATTGTTCACTTGTATATCATCTTCCCAAGATTTGGTTCCAGGCAGTTCACAATACAATTACAAAAACTTCATAAAACCATTACAGTATGCTAGATAAAAATCAATATCGACTGCAGTATTACAATATCACCCATAAAACATCTGTGAAGAAACATCATGAATTTCAGAAAATGCACAATAAAACATTACTATATTAAAATACAATAACATAATACTGGATGTGTTAAGTGGAGGCTGAAAGCTTTGCTTTGGCTTCTTACAGCCAGCAGGGTTTAGACATAGTGTCCTAAGTGGCCTCTCTTTAATGCTATCTGGCTATTACAGGATCAAAAGAGTGGCATTAGTTATTTTGGCTTAGTGGCAGGCATACTGTCAAGCATTAATAGCAATAAATTGTGGCAGGTAGGGCTGAAGCAGAAAAACAAAAAACAAAAAACAGGCAGGAGGGCAGATAGTTGATCAAGATCTCATCACATACTGGGAGATTATGACTTGCCTTCTTCCATCAGTGAGCATGTACAAAAGGTTCCTCTAATTACTGGCTGTAGTTTAGTGGTAGAGCAAACTGCCTGGAATGTGTGAGCTTGTCAGTTTGATCTCCAGCTTCTCCCTGAAGCAGGCAATGACAAACCACTTCTAAGAAAACTGCCAAGAAAACTATGTGGAAGTACCCATGCAGGCAACCAGGAGTGGTACCTGATGACAACATCACCACCATTGGATAACTGCAGGTTCTTGGGAACTGGCTGAGGAGCAGGGTTTTTGTTGCTGTGATTGTCAACATCATCTTTATCTACATCATTATCTCTATATTGCCCATTCCTGAACAGCTTAAACAGTATAAATGGTCAAAACTAAAGCAATAAAAATGCACTATTAAAAAAAGGCATGGTGTGGAATGTATGAAATTCAATAGCAGAAGTTAAAGTCAATTGCTGAGAAGTTAAAGTTAACTGCTAAGCCCAACTACTTAACACAACTCTCAGAAAGTCTGAGCAGGGGTATGACTCGTATGAACACTCATTAAGCATATATATATATATATATATTAAAAAATCTATAAACTGTACATCTGATATCATAAATCAGACTGACTGACGGAAGTTGGATGGAAACTTCCACTGCAAGTTTATTAGCATATAATTGTCTGTTATGGGTGTTTTATGTCTTTTGCTGATGCATCTGCTAGATGCTACTGTCAGGAATGGGTTACTGCTCTGCATGGATTATTGCTTTGATCCACTATGTAAATTACTGTGTTCTATGGCAATCTCCTTTTTTACTCCCAAAGTGAACTGAAGCATCTTTCCTGTCAGCCGAGATGGCAACAAGGAGTGCAGAGGCTTGAGATTTCTCCCTTTTCCAGGGAGGCAATAAAGTTCTCTCCATGGAAAAGGAAGAGCACTCAAGCCTTTGCACCCACTGTTCACAATCTTGGCTGACAGGAAAGAGGCTTGGCTTTAAAACTCAAGCCCCTTTCCTGTCAGCTGAGATTGTGAAGTCTGGGACCGTCCCCATGCGTAGGCTCGGCTCAGACCAAATCGCCCAACCCATGCCCAGACCTGTTTTTCCGAGTACCACATTTGGTCCTGGTTTGGAATGGGTTTGGGTGATTTGGTCCGCAGAAATCGGGCCAAATCTAAAATGCATGGGTATGACCCTTGCCAAACCCAATTTTGGTACTGGACCAAGCATGCATGGGGAGGTGCCCCAATGGGAGAAATGCCCATCTGCAGCTACACTTTGTTTTATCAAAAGATTTTGAGAAGTCTAGGTAAACAGTTGATACTAGATTACTTTTATCTACGTTTGTTGACGCTGTAGAAAATCATCTAATGGATTAGTCAGGCAAAACATTAGTCTCCAATAGAGTTTCTACTGTTACATGGCTGTGCCCAATCCTCTTTTCCACTGTAATCTCTTAAGTAAAAAGTAAATTTATAATACCAATAAATAACTTTTTGATAAGTAAATAAAAAAATGTAATGTGACTAAGGAACAAGTCTTTAAAAAGGAGCAAATTATTGCTTTGTTGTGAATCACTTTT
Organism: Aspidoscelis tigris stejnegeri; assembly: GCA_023333525.1. Taxonomy (NCBI): domain Eukaryota; kingdom Metazoa; phylum Chordata; class Lepidosauria; order Squamata; family Teiidae; genus Aspidoscelis; species Aspidoscelis tigris. The sequence continues at coordinate 245,390,519 of JALMGA010000001.1, read as the reverse complement.
CAGATAAAGCAGAATAGAAATAATAAAGGGGAAGGGTGGATGAAGGACAAAATAGACAACATGCCTTTTCTACATCCCTAGGTACATGTTGCACTAAGTGAAGAATGAGGAAAATGTAAATCATTGATCCCATCCTAAACATTGATCAGATCTTGGGTTTTCCTAGACAACTAAATCACTCTTGTCAACAGTGCAGAGAGGGATGTAACCAATATAAGAGCAAATAAATAACAGCATTCTGTGAAATTCAAGATGTATTTCTGATAGAAGCCTAACATTCTAACCTCTTTTTTATCCCAGGCAGGCTTATGTCTATTATTTTCCACCATCCTTCATATTATATTGGTTCAGTCACACATAAGAACATATCAGATCTGACGTTAATACAGTGTGTTAATAATACAATCACATTGTTAAAAATGATCTTATTATTGGAATTCTAGTATAGGTATTGTTACACTCTGAGGGTGTGTTCCCACCTACAGGCCAACCTAGAGCGAACCCGGATTACTCTGATCCGGAGTAATCTGGGTACTGCTGCAGGTTAGGGGTGGAGGCAAGGAACAGCACCAACCACGCATCGGAGCCTCCTGCTCCTAATGTCCTTGGTTGTCTTCCTTCCAAACAGAACCTGCAGGTATGCACAAGCACACCTGTGAGCACCTGCCAGCCTCCTCCTCTTCGGCTGCCCTCCTTCCTTTCCCCTTCCCCTGTTGAAAGAAAAGGCTCAGCCATCAGCCGTCCTCCTTCACTTGGCTTTAAACCAGGCCAGCCTTTTCTTTCCCCTTGTTGAAACAGGGAGAGGGAAAAGGAAGGAAGGCAGCCAAGGAGGAGGAGGCTGGCAGCTGCTTGCAAGTGTGCTTGTGTGCACCTGCGGGTTCTGTTTGGAAGGAAGACAACCAAGGACATTAGGAGCAGGAGGCTGTCAGTGGCTGCCTTCCATCCTTTTCCCTCCATCCCTGTCTGCCGCCTGACGCCACCGCATCTGAGAGGACAGCTGGCAGCCAGGTAAGTGAGCGGTGGGGTGCACAGAAAGGAGGATGCTGTGGGCGTAGGGAAAAGGAAGGCAGGCAGCTGCTGACAGCTTCCTCCTCCTAATGTCCTCAGCTACTTTCCTTCCTTTGCCCCTCAGTTTAAAGCCAAGTGAAGGAGGACAGCCAGTGGCTGGGCCACCACCTTGCTCACTTACCCAGCCGCTGTCTGTCCTTGTTCACTTAGCTTTCATCCGAGTCAGCCAGAAAGACCCCTGTTGGAACAGGGGTTTTCTTTCTCTGGATTTTCCCTAGAAAATCCAGAGAAAGAAAACTGGCATGGGGACAGGGCTGGAAAAATTCAGGGTGGATTCAGAGTTTTGGGATTTAATGGAATCCCCCAGTGCCGAATCCAAATCCACCCTGGATTTTAGCCCCTATGGGAATACGCCCTGACAATATCCATATGGTTGCAGAGGACTATACTAGATGTGTGTGGGGATGATGGGTCTGCATGCCATGGCACACCATGCAGTCCTGTGTGGGCTAGACTGGGTCAAAGTTCCTGTCACCACTGTGCAGACAGCTGGCAGCAGCAGGAACAATCCAGTATCCTTTTCAGGGCTCAGCAAAATGTTGCCCTGCTCCAGACATTGGCTCATTTCCCAGGCTATTTCTGAGGGTTCAGAGAAACAGACCCAGACTGCAGCTTCAACAGAGGGTAGCTTTTATTTCCAAGCCTAGAAGGTAGGCTTGGTTGGGTGAACCATGAAACAATCAGCAGCCAGCAACTAATAGTAGCAGCTAACAGCCAGCAATCAGAGTGCTTCTGCCATATTCCTGGCCTCAAATGTTTGTTTCTGGGCCATGAGTGATCTCTACAGTCTGTGCACATATCTCAGTTCTTCCTTGCTCAAAGAAGCTACAAAAGAGCAGGGGACTAGATTTTCTTTTCACTTCCCTGGGCAGGGAGCTGTTTTGAGTGTGTATGTACATACATCTGTGCAACCCTAGCCAAGTGAAAAATGGTCTTTCCATGCAGCATGGAATGTTAGAAGAGGCCATTCACTTGTTTCTTTTGCCTGGGAAAATAAAAGAAGGAGCAGGAGCAGGAGCAGGAGCAGGAGCAGGAAAGATCAGGGCAATCAACTTTGATTAGCTTCTCTCCCTTAGGCTTATCACAGTTGCACATTCGTCTGAGTTTTTTTCAAATGGTTTTTGAAATGCTTTGTGGCAGGATTGGCTGGAGGAAACCTTATCTTTTCCTCTACAGTACAACTACTGAGTTTTGAATGAACCCATCAGATGAAGTGTAGGCAGGTGGTTATTAGTGAAGGAGCTTTCCATTGGTGGCACTTAGATTCTGGAGCAGTATCTCTAAAGAATTTGTCTGATATCATTATTTATTTGTTAGGAAGAAATTGTTTATTGACAAGAGTTTTAACTTTACCTTTTCTTTAAAGGGAATATTTGGTTTGAGTTCTTGTAGCTGTACTTGGTTTATTTATTTATTTTAGAAAGTCTATATCGCACCCATCACTAATTGGTTCCAGGGTGGGTTACAATGAGATTAAAACATATCAAATAGTAAAACACAATTAAAAATTAAAAATAGTATATACTTTGCTGTCCATTGTGCAGGGAACTACTGTTAAAAAGTGACTATACAAATGAAGTAAATAATAAGAACCATAAGGCAACTTCCAATAGTACTCCTCCTGATTTGAAGTGACCTCTCACCTATGAGGGTGATGTTTGTTCTTCTTGCATTGTATGATGATTTGAACCTGTCAAAAAGCCATTACAGATTAGACATCACAGAAGTTTCAAGAAGCTTTCTATCAATGCAAACTCAGTCCTTTTCAATGGATGTAGTTCACTCCTTCGGTAGTGAAGACTCATGCTGATGAGACATTAGCCATGCCACAGCTGTACGGAGATGGCTGGAGTGGGTCTCGCAATGGAAGGACCCCCTTTATTGTGTTGCCAAATACTTCTGCATATCCATACCCTGTGTGGTAAAGCAACCAAGGAAATGATGGTTGAGGCAGTTATTCAGAGAGTGTGATTTCGTCCTCTTACACTGAAGTGCCTCAGGTAGGCGATGTGCTTTTCACCAGATGGGTTAACTACTGAACGTCCAAACTACATGCCTCAGATACTTTGCTGGGGCATCTGGGATGACTTGAATGATGTATGCTTGTGCAAATCAGCCCTGTTTAGTGCAATTTCCCCCCAAAATTGTTCTTTGAGAATGTACATTCTTTTGATTTGATACTACTATGAGCACTTGAACAATGCCTGGGCATCAAGTATTTCTTTGATTATTGGCTGTTCAAAGTTCCTCTTGTAAAACTGGTCACTGAAGCAGTTCAGTGTTGAAACTGCTCCCTGCATGTCTAAGCCTCTGTTAATTACTTCTGCCATGCACTAATTTAGTTTCATAATAAATGGCTCTCAGCTGTGGGTCTGAAATTTACTTTCCATTAACTTTGTTTGTATTTCAAGTGTTTGAAGTGGTGAAACTTTTGTGATTTAGACCACCATATACTTGAAGTGACTAAAATATTTGCACTGGTATGTAACTTGTTCTTTGCTTAGCTGAGAATTAGTGGTTTCCCTGTGATGGGGTATGAAGAATAACTCAGAAACTTGCATATCTTTGTATCCATAGAATATTAGGAAGTTACGCAAACCTACAATTCACTAATGTACTGAGAACTGGAATTCTAATAGTGACAATGACAAGCTAAATGACATTTAGACTAGATCCTTGCTGGACCTAAGATATGGTCAATGAGGGCAAGAGGGGCACGACCTTAATGGTGCCCCCAAACATACAGTGTATCTCCATAGGAAGGACACATCTGAGGATACTTTCTTGCCCTTGGAACTGTCCTGTGAAACTGAGGACATTGTGTGGTCACATGGTGGGTGTGGAAATGAATTACTTTTGTTGCACTACACCTGGATGCATTTTTCGTTGCACCAAAGATGTCCAACTTCCAGGCCATTATTAGCTCATTGAAAAATGCATCTGTGTTTTCTTTTTCAGATCTGTGGAACTTTTCTTCCCCAGTTTTATCTTTGTTTTCTGTGTGAAAGGCCTGGAAGCAATTGGTAATTCCACTGTGTGAGACAGGATTCTTGACTAGATGGGGTGTGGCTTGAACCAGCTGGGCTCCTCTTATGTTCTTATATTCTCTTATGGTGGCATGGGAAAATTGTAGCTTCTGGGCATACACCACACTCTTCCTCTTCCCTGAATGCTCAGTGATTTGGTAGTGTCATACACATTCCTCCTCATTGCACATTCAACGTGCTGTAAAGACACTTTAGATAATTTTTCACCATTTTTGAGTCAATCAAATTGGCTGCTTCCGCTGCATTCTGCCTTGTTTTTTTGTTTTTGTTTTTGTTTTTTTACTTTATTGGAATACCAGTAGATCTTTCTCAATCACCCAACTTAGACTACTTTTCTATTTGGTTTTCCTTAGCAGGGCAGTTTAGAGCACATGTAAGGAGATGCACTAATAAATCAACTTGGAGAAGCAGTGACATGATAGAGTAGGTATGCTTTAAGAATCTGTTCTTTGCAAATTCCCTAAGAAAAAGACTGTGGGATATGGCTAAGCATTGATTTTGCATAAAGAAATTACCAGATCCATTTCCCAGCATGTCCAAGTAAAACTGGGAATAAATCCCATTTCATGGCTTCAGATTTTACTGCCCATAAGGATAGCCCATAGAAAATTGGACCATTTCCACACTTGCAGGGCTGGCCCGCTCCAGCTAGAACTTCTCCAACTGGAATAGTTCCCAGCTGGACAGTCTTTCAGGACAGGTCCTACTCCACCCTTTGTAATTCTGAAGTTTTCATGAACTTTGGAACCTGCTGTGAAGTCTATGATGGCTGGGAACTAAAATCCCTGGCCTGAGACCCAAGGGAACCCATTTTGGTGGTGGAATTTTGTATGTTGCTGAAATGGGTTGCCCTGCTAAACTGGATGCCTGACTCCCTGGGCTGTTTTAGAGACCCTTGGAATGGCAATAAACCTATGTATTTTGGCAGACACAGCATGGTAGCAAGGGTAGGGCCTGTCTAGTCTGTATTTGAATGTGGAAGAGAGGCCCAGAATTGGCCTTGGCCTCACACTCTTGAGATATTCATAAGTGTGGGGAAAAGACTTAAAGGCAACTTTGGTGGCTTCCACATACCATGCTGCATGCAACCCTTCCCACACCTCCAGTTTTGACATTTCTGTCAGATATTTCAAAGAAACAGAAAATGTTCATGGAAATTCTTTTCTCTGTTGCATAATGATAAATCCCAGAGTTACTCTATGAAGTTGACAGGCAGTAAAGTTAGAATGGCCAACTGTTTTTTTTCAATGAAAGGGTCACTGGTCTTTGGAATTTACTGTCAGAGGTTGTGGTGGCAGCACTGATCTGGATGGTTTTAAGAATGAATGAATGAATGAACGAATGCCACTCTTTCCATAAAATCCTACAAATACTTTGCAACTTAACACAAAGAATAAACAAAAATATTAAACAGTACACAAAATAAAAAGAAATACAAATAAAGGGTGTTTTTCCACTGCAGCCCTTAGATCTGGATCTAAGAAGATCCGGATCTAAGGAATGGGTACATTTCTTAATCCGGATTTAATAGATCCGGATTAAGGGAAGCACCCAATGTGTTTCCACAGGAGGTGTAGCACCCATTAGAAATGGGTGCTAACACCCCTGCTGTGGAAACAGCTTTGCACCCATCTGGGGAATCTGGATCAACCCACAAGGGGTCAGTCCATTACCTCAGGTGTTTTGGGGGGCAGGGGGGGCAGTCTTCGAAGTGATTTCGAAGTGACTTCGAAGCTGACTTCAAAGTCACTTTGAAGTGAATGTGAAGTCAACTTTGAAGTGACTTCAAAGCCAATGTTGGGGGGGGGGGTCAAAGGTGTATCCCTTCCCCCTAGCCTCCTTTGGACCCCATTGCCTGTTTCCAGTGGAAACAGGCTCCCTTTAATCCAGATTTTCTGGCAGAAGACCCCATTGTATACCCCATTAATGCGGTCTACAGAAAATCTGGATTAAAGGCCAAAAAGATCCGGATTTCCCCCATGGCAGTGGAAACAATCGGGTTCAAAATGGGTGCCGTAGTGGAAATGGGATCATCCGGCTCACAGCCAAAAGGTACAAAAATGGGTACTTTTGACAGTGGAAAAACACCCCAAAACCCTCAAAATACACCACCATAATAATGAATATAAAAATGCAGCAACAATAGCAAAGCATGCCAGTTTCTTCCTGTATTCAGGAGAAGTTCCTCTTAACATCCAAAAGTAAATTTAAAGCAAGTGTTTCAAGGGAATTGCATGACTCACTGTAAGGATCATCTCCCAGAGTAGCAGCAAGCAAGCAAGAGAGATGTTCTGGCAGATGGTAAAAAGCACAGCACAATGTCCAGCAGGGTGATAGTTTTATCTGGCTCATGGATGGCAGGTTAATCAATGATTACTGGTATGGATGCTTCTGGGCTGCCTCTACAGTCCATTTTCAAGACATTGAAAGCAGATGAAGATTTTGCCCTCATCTTCTGCTTGAGAATGTTCAGATGGAAATGATGGGCCATTATGCAAGACAAGACAAGATGGACTAGAAGTGGCCTGGACACTAAAGTGGCAGTAAAGCACTTTAAGGTGAATCCTCAAGGAGTGGCTGAAGTATAGCATGCATACAAGAGGTCTTTCTTTTGCTTTGTATGAGGAATACTTCTGATTGTGTTTTCCATCTCTTTATTGTGGGATAATGGTCTAATGTGTTGGAGATCCCAAGATCACATGCCCTTATGACTGCCCTAGGGCATCATTACTGGATGACGATTTGTCTCTATGTGAAGCTTCTTCTAAAATGAAGTATAAATTGATTCCAATGAATAGACTTGAATCATACTTCCTGGATTAATGGAAGTCCACAAGCTTCCTTCAGGTTTTGCCCTGGCTGTTGGTCAGTGCCGGTGCCTTTGCTGCTTTGAACTTCAACCCTGTTTTCTTCTGGTGTGTGGAAGATCTTTCTCTTAAGTTGTGATCCATCAGCTCACCAGAAACTCTTCAATACTTTTTGGCTACTCACTAGCAGTAATCAAAAGTTCTTCTTCTTCCTGGATATCTTAGATAAAAATACATTCTGAGAAAATGTATTTTTGGATCACACACATTTAGAAATACATATTTAGCTGGTAAAATTTTAGAAATGTTTTAAATTTCTTTGGATGTAGTTACAAATTGATCTGGAAGCAAGATGAAAAAGAGCAGCGGGAGATCAAAAGAAACAGATTGAAATATGCTTATCTGTACTTAGGAAAGGAGCATTATTTAATCCTTCCTTTCCATTATTTTTCTGATTGAAAATAGCTTTCACAAGCTACATATTTTTTTTTCCTAGAATGAAGGAGATATGCAGACTCTTTAGCCTGTAACCTTCCCCAACTCTGGGAGAACTCTGGGAGTACTGCTACATTTCCTGGAACAATTACTGTTCCAGGGGCAGCTGCATGAGCGCATCAGTTCTTCTGTAATGGAGATGTAGAGCAGTTCTATGCATCACGCCACCAGGCTGTCAAATCCGGTTTGACTACGCATTCGTGTGGACAGGGAGGCTTAGCATTTGGTGAAGTCACAGACTGGAATCAGGTTGGAGTTGTCTTCCAAGAGATAGGAGGTTTATTCTTTCAGCAGCAAATTAGTACAGGACAGGCAGGAAGAAGTATTTACAGGAACAGCAAGGTAAGTATAAGGTCAGGTATTTGGCATCAAAGGCAGAGACTTATTCAAACACTAGGACAATTATACAGGTCAGAAAGAGACATCATGAAAGGTGAAAGAACTGACCAATCAAAAGTGCTATGCATGACCAATCTAGCTAATTGAAACGGGTGTCCCTGATTAGAAAGGCTAGGACATTCTTGGGCATGACTTTACAAGTCTTTACAAGCAGGCAAAAAGCCCAAGACTACTTTAATAATTTAAAGCTCCAACACAGGCATAGCCCACTTCATACCTGCTGGGAAAGGTGCAAAGGGAGCTGGGTACGGGTTGATGTAAGCACACTTAGCACTGCATCATTACATCACCACAGCAACAGTGCCATGCAAGCTTGTTGGTGTGATTGACACTGTTCCATGAATCACTACTGCTAGGAGCATTTCACACCTTTCCAGCAGACAGAGAAACACTGGTGAGGCTAAGGGGAGAGGTGGTGTTTGTAAATGCAGACACTAGGGGTGTTCACGAATGCAATTTTGAATGAATGAAAATTCAAATCAATTCGAATGTTTAGAATTTGAATGTATTCACATTTGATTTAATTTGAATACATTCAAGTCTATGCGTGCAAATTTTCAATCCGTATTTGCAAATATGAATGTTGACAACATTCATGCGTGTCTGTACACATCCTGTATTTATCCCATATGCATCTCATTTTTTTCTTTTCTTTTTTCAAATTTTATTTTCAATATTGTAAATATATACATATTCTTATACTTTACAGCACTTATATATATCTTTACAAGCAAATCTATATTGAACATATTCTTACATACAAACTTATTATTGTTTGCCTAACAACTATACTGTGTTGCATGACATACAATTCCAACAAATTTAAACTTAAATATCCTAATTAACCTACACTACAACAACAAAACCAGGATTGAAACCAAATTGTTCTACATTAACTATTGAATGAATTATCATTTTGTTCTATTTGCAATAACTGCACCAAATATTTTATAATCCTGGTTTAGTAGTGAGATTGGTCGGTAAGAGTCAAGTAACTCAGGTCTTTCTTCTTTTGGACACAGTATGATAAAAGATTCTTCCCATGTTTTAGGAAGAGAACTATTTTGTATTATATTATTAAATAATTTTACTAAATGTGTACTAAGTAAATCCATGTAGTTTTTATAGAATTGTGAGCTAAAACCATCTGGACCAGGAGATTTGTTGGTTTTTAGTTTTTAAATGACTATTATTTCTTCAATGCCAATCGGTTCAGAGAGTTGTGTCTTGTCTGATTCTGCAAGTTTATAAATTACTGCTTGTTTTATATAACTTGAATGATGGTCTTTTTTCTCTGACAAGTATAGCAAGTGATAATAATCTTTAAACATATTTATCATTTGCAAATTATTAGTAATTACTTCATCAGTTTTGGTATCTCTTAGTATATGCACATTTTTTTCCCTTTTGGCTTTTAATCTTCTAGTCAAGAATTTTAGGTTATTATCATTACTATTTGTAGCAAATTTTTGTTTCAGATAAAATTGTGCTTTGGCTATCGCTTGAGTTTCTAGAATATCTAATTCTTTTCTCTTTTCTTCTATTTATATATAAGGTTTTCTTCTATTTATATATAAGGTTTAAGTCTATATTGTTTCAAGCATTTTTATTTCTTCAATAAGTCTTTCTTGAGTAATCTTTGTTTTTGTAAACCCTCGAATTGTCATTTTTAGAGCTTCCCATTGAGAAATTATATTAATTTCAGGAATTTCATTGTAGCTGAAGTAATTTTTAACTTCATTTTCAATTGTTTTGCATACTGTTTCCTTTTGGAGAATTATAGGGTCCAATCTCCAAATATTATGTTTATTTGGAGTATTACCATTGAGAAAAATCATTTGAGCATGAACCGATAGCCCAATTAAGCCAATATCTGTCCTTGTTATGTTATGAATGACCTCTTTTGCTACAAAAATATAATCTAATTGAGACCATGAGTCATGTACATTAGAATAATATGTCTATTCTTTAATACTTTCATTTAGTGCTCTATAACTATCAGCTAAGTTGTTTGAATTTATTACACTTATGATAGATTCCCTTCTAATTTTTTTATTCCATTTCTTGGTCTTTTTATTTCCACAACTACATCAACCAACACATGGATTCATCAAAGCATTCATGTCCCCGTCCATTATTAAAATGCATCTCATTTTTGTCTGTACAGATCCATACAAATGTGTATGGATGCATAAGGATGCATACAGCTTTCTTTGTACGTATCATGTATGTATCCATACACTTACTACTGTCCAAATAATTCATATGGATGATTCAAAAATTCAAAAAAAAATTGAATGTTTAAATTTATTGACATTTGATTTGAACTTGAATGCATAAATTTGAATGAATTTGATTGAATTTCAAATGTTTCAAATATTTGTGCACATTCCTAGCAGACAGCAGAACCCTCCCTTGTCTTTGCTTCCCAGAGAGGTTCTGCCCTGGAAGTGAAAGCGTGAAAAGGTCCAAAATATAATCCTGACATAAGATATGCTGCCCGGGTCCCATATAATTCTCTGGATCCTACCAAGGCTGCATTCACACCTAAGATTTAATCCAGCTTCAGACCACTTTCAGAGTGAAGTGAGAAGCTGTTTTCCTTTGGCATTATCTATGGTGACACTTAAGATTTAATCCAGCTTCATTCCACTTACAGAGGAAGAAAATACATAAGCAAAGTGACAAGCTGTTGTTCTTTTAGTGTTAAATCACTCAGAAATTCACCTTTGGAATAGATAATGTGGAAAGAAAATTACTGATTGCTGCTGATGTATTCTCACTGTGAAAATGGACTGAAGCTGGGTAAAACCTTAAGAGTGCCACAGCCTAAGTCAGAATATTCACCTGGCTAAAAGTGTTCTCCCACTCTGAAGATGGACTGAAGCTGAGTTAAAACTTAGGTGTTAACATAGCCTAAGTAAAGAAATGTCTAGCATGCTTGTTTTGTACCTTTACAAACTAATGCCAGTTTGAACTACAGAGATGAATGTTTTGCTTCATGACTTTATCCTCTGATCTACAGTATGTTCATGAGCTAGTTAAAATTAAACTTAGCTATCAAAATGCTAAACCTGATAGCTCATTTATCTTTCTGTCTCCCAACTCTACATTACAATACAGCTGTGATTGATCTTGCGTCTTCAAGGTACTATATAGTATAAAAACTAAGAGAAGATTAATTAAAAGCCGTCACATCCAGACAGGTTTTTAAATAAGTTTTAGATTTAAACAATATATCAGCTGAAGCAGAAAGATTCCAGATCCTGGGGCCTATGACTTCTAAATGTATTTCTCTTAGTTTGCAGACATTTGAATATTCCTGTTCATGATTGGACTAACTTCAGATCTACTCAGATTTAAATGCACCAGGCCAATGCAAGAAAATGTTATATAATATAACAAAAAATAAATAAATCTAACATAGGAGGAAAGCCCTTGGTAATCTCCCTCTAGGGTGCATTCCCACTTGACTATTCTGACCCGGGTTGGAGTATATTTTGGTGCAGTTGGAGTATCCCTCCAGGAACAGCACCGAGTGCACTGTTCCTATTTACTTGTTGGTAAATTGGACACACAGATCGGGGGTGGGGGTGGGTGGGGATGGCTTGCCTTTCTAGGAAATTGTAAGAAAAGTCCCATTTTCCACAGGGTTTCCCACCCCCCCCCCTTTGATTTCTGCAGGATAGTTTTCAGAAAATCTGGGGATAAGAAGTTGAATGGGAAAGCTGCTTGCCGAGTTTGGATTACTTGCCTAGGCAATAGGAATTTTGGATGCCGAGTTTGAATCCAGTCTGGGAGGGTTGCATCCCTAGTGTTCTTTTCATTGCATTTAATGTACAACACGCTGGTTTAATGTTGATTTATAGTGTCCGTTATCTCTGAGACTATCCTCAGCGTTCTGTCCTATGAATGATGGCATGAAACATATTCTGAATGAATATTCCTAAATGTTGCAAGGAATAACATCAATCTGAGGTCAATAATTGATGATAAGGTTTGGGCGATGATACTAGAGATGTGCATAAATTGGAATTCATTTGTTTGGTTCAATTTAGAACCAGGTTAAAAAAATTTGGCTGGTTCTAGATTGAATTTAGAACCATACATATAGACCTGCCCTTGCACTGAGACCTTAAGGAGATGGCCTTTTTGTAGTTCCTTCTTTTTCAGAGGTACGAGGCATAGGGATTTGCAGGAGGATCTTTTCTATGGTGGTCCCTAGACTCTGGAACAGCCTCCCTCTTGAGGTTCACCTGGTGCCTACAAAGTATAGTTTTTGGCACCTGGCGAAAACAGGTGAAGAGTGGGATATAAATAAATAAATAAATGGTTTGAACATAAAAAAAATGATATTAAGGCTTCTGCCTTTACACTTGATTGATTTTTGTCTCCACCTTTCCTTTCCTCTCCCTGTTTTAATGAATTTTGGACAATTGTGCAAATCTCTAACTTGACAAGTTCCTCTTTGTCAGAACTGGCAAAAGTTTTAATCCATTTTTAGTTTGAAAGGTGTGACTGGGAAGAATAAAGGGGTTACACTGTACTGTTGAGGGTTGGAAATATGTACATTACCCATCCCTTTTGCCCAATGCCTGGTCATGTGGGTTTTTCCAAGGCTGCATGCCATTCCATCCTTTCCGCCTCCTCCTTCTTTTCAGGTGATTTGTAGTTTTACTCTGCATCCAGGGCAGGGGGTGGCACTTTTAAGGAGGATGGAAGGGTTTTGACACATTGGTGGTAAAAATGGGAGGAGGCAGATTGGGATGGCAATGCTTCAAATGCATCCGTGATAAAAAGGAAAGAGGTGGATAGCTTGAGTTTGCGAGGGCCAACAGCCACAAGACCGTTTGGACGCCCCTCACCCGTGTGGCTTTTCTCGTGGATAGGCTTTGAGAATGCCTTTGAGGGTGCGTGTGTCAGGAGTTGTCTGTCTATGCCCACCCCAGGGGCAGGGGAAGAGAGCCTCCATTTGGCTTATCTTCACAACAACCCTGCTAGGTAGCACAACCCTCCCTAGACACTTCTTTTAAAAAAAAAAAAAAACAATTTCAGTGCATCAGAAGGAAAAAGCAGAGAGAAGGATAGCTTGAGAGGCCACTGCCATCCTTAAGCAAGAAAGGAAAGAGGTGGGGGCAAAGAAATTTGATTTGTTTTATGAGACAGGGCTAGATCCAATCAGAATGCAGGAGCTGTGATGACAGTGCTGAAGGTGGACAAGAAAAAGATACCTGTCTTCAGGAAACTGAGGACACAAAGAAATGAGTGTTTGCAAAGTGTCCCAAACTGAGGGTGGACTGAAGAAGGATTATCACGTTTTGGGTATAAACTGTGCTAAAGTGTTTTCATTCTGCATTGCCAATAATACATTTTAAAAGGTTAAGCTGTAAACATGGACAATGCTGCAGATTTGCAGCATTACACAAAATTAGGTTCTTTTTAGACCAAGTATAGGCAACTTTCCAGGTATGTCTCCTTTCAATTATCCCTTTATTGCAGAGAGGTATAGCTAGTTCCTCAGCCATGGAGGCCACAATTGCTATAGAGTTTTTACAATCTGTGGTGTATGGACTATATATTACAAGATCACGACTGGCTCAGCAGGAAACAACTGATTTCACAGTACTGGCAAGCAAAGGAGGCTCATATTCAGATTTGATACAATCCTGCAATGGCCAGTAGTGATGCTAACAGGTCAGATGCAATGTCCTGTTTTTTTCCTAATTAGCAAAAAAAAAAGTGTTTCTGAAATCTTCCAGTTACATTTTTATATGTAGACTAGTCCTGAGTTCTCTGCAACTTTTACCATCATTAATTGGCAGAGCTGTGAGCAGAGAGTCATTTAAAGCTTTTTCTACAGATTTATAGATTACTTTGCTTCTCCATTATGTATACTAAATTGTACTATGATTGAAACGTCTTTTTTCCCTGTCTGTCAGGTCTGGCTGAAAGATGCCATTGATGTGAAATCTGCTGACCATATCTTAACTTTAGTAAGCCTTACTTTTTTATTAGCAACATGGAGATGATCATTAGGGGATAAAAGTGAGGATATCTGGCTAAGCGTAAAAATAATAATAAGAGGAAACCTACTAGATAGTATAAATAAATAAAATGAACTAAATTTCAGTGATGCACATAAGTTACAAAAGTAACAATAACCCATATTTTTGAAACTACAGAGAAACTGCAAGGGCTGCTTTGTACCTTTGTCTGGGGAGAGAAACTAAAATAATTAATTTTGTTTAGTCCAACACAAAACAAAAGGAGAACATCTTTAAGGTGACAACATCTCAAAATCAGAGGAGTAAATAGCAGACATGTAAACATATTAATATTTAGTGCTTCTCATCTATAAATCTCAAAAGCAATGTTTGAAGATGGATAGCTCTCATTTCCCCCCATTCTTAAATCTAAGAAAAAGGCTTCAAACAATTTGTAAATGTCAATAAGTGATGTAACAGGAAATGTGTTTTAGCTTTTTAAAGGGTTCTTCTACTTCCTATTGGCCTTGTTATGTGCCTCATACCCTTGGCAGTGCACAAACCAGAAATGTTAGTAAAACACGTCTCTGAGGATGATTGAGGAGGTGAATGGTTCTAGTTGGAAGTCTCCCTTTGATCTCCCTTTTATCTGACAAAGTTTTGAAATGCTGACATATTTGCTAGATGAAACATAAATGAGAAGTTTGTCCTCTTGGTCCCACATACTGCCACAGCTACACAATGCCCTTATCAAATTAAAAGTAAACCATGTTTTTCCTTTGACAACTATTTGTGAATATTTTTGCAGCTGATGTTGTCCACATGTGTTTGATGCATGATGCCTGCAACTTCAGATAATGGCTTGCAAACAAAAGCGATAGCATACATGAAATCAAATACTGCCGAGTGAATTATTTTTCAGTTGATCATAGATTTGCATGGGACCATGTAGGCAGCATCCAGACAGACTGTAAAACCCGGGGTTATCCTGGCACCAGGATTATCCCAGGTCTTTGGCAATCCAAACATAGCATACTGGGGTGAAATCCTGCTATAATGTTAATGTGTGAAAATTAACTCCCAACCTGGGTTTTACCTACTAACCAGTAGGACTTACCTTGTCTGAAGGCCTGCTTGTGCTGCCATTGCAGGAACAGCTACCACACTTGTGCAGGGGGACAAACCAGGCTGAAAATGGTGGCTCTGTATGTGCACATGGTAGCAACTGTGTATTTCTCAGTATTTTGTGTCATCAAAATACCCAATGTGGGAGCAACCATCCACAAGAGTACTCTGATTATGTTTCCCACTATTCTCTTGCCTTCCACTGCTATCCAAACTCTGCATGATTTTCTTCCCAGGAATCGGACCCACCCTGTTTTCAAAGACATAAAATATGGTCAAGTGAGCCTTTCAAAGTAGGCCTAGACAGAAACATTGAAGCTGAGGAATAAAAATTCCCTGGCTTTGGCATTAGTGTGGGTGGAAGTAGAGAGGACATGTTAACAGCATGCTTCCCATTTCCAGTGCGACCACAAGCACTCAGTCCTAAAAACACCAAAAATCTGTCTGCATCTTTTGCCTTTGTTCTAAATGGTAGCTCTCACCGATCATAAATGTGGCAAGGAGGGCAAGACAGTAGTGCAATTGAAAGCTTTACAATTGTTCACTTAAACTGAGGCCTAATTTAGTGAGTCAGTTCCTGCTTTAGTGAATAAACGTGAGACTTTCAAACCTACCAGTGTTTTACCTCTAAAACTCTACCTTACTATTTTTCAAATAGTGGCTATTTTTATAGTATTCTGATCCTCCAGGGGCTCAGCAGCTAGGCTTTCACTAATCTTGTCTGATCCTAGGAGCCACAGAAGTTTCATCTTGGATAATGCATGAATAGGAGACCACCTGAGTATATGCTAGACAGAAATATTCAAAAATATCCCAGAAGATTAATTTCAAATCATTCTTATATGTTGCCACCATGAATCAAAGTTGATTTGCTTGTACTGTTTCCTTCTTAAGACCACCTGAGGTCCAGAAGGTGGGATATAAATATCTTGTTTCTAATAAATAAAAGTAAGAACAAAACAGCATGACATTTGACTTCAGTACAGTTGTATTCCGATAATGGCCATCAGCTTTCTCAGAAATGTTACAAAACAAATAATGCTCAAAGCAGTCAGTAATCAAACAGACATTTTATATGGTGGTTACAAAATATATGCAAAACATTATAACAATAATGCCAACCACTGGCAACATGAGATTCAGTAAAAGCAGCAGAGAATATAGGAAGTGGGGAAGCAGAAGGTGTGAAAAGACCATGGGGTTTGTTTGCCTGTCTAAGAAGAGGCCCAGTGGTCTCCCTTCTGAATTGTGGACTAGTTTAAAGATGGCCATACCAACTAGTGGTAAACTCAGTTTGGACTGGGTGGAACATAGACTGGCTGAAACTAGACATTTTTATAAATGTCTACTGGTGGCCAGGAGGCTGCTAAACCAAACAGGGAGGCATGCAGGAGGGTAAAAGCCTCTATGGGTGTGTCCAGACTTGTTAATACTGTACAGGAATGCACAGTGCTATCAGAGTGTCACACACGACGATTGATAGATCTTAGTGGTGATTCATTATCCCATAGCTACTGCACATTTATGTTAAAGCTGATTTAACAGCACTCACAGTGCAGTATTAAGAAACCTTGAATCTTCCTACCAGTTCAGATGGAACAACGAGAAGAGTCAACAAGAACAGAAAGGGCAGCTCAACTTCGATTGGCTGCCTCATCCCATGTGATAGAAGACGCTGACTCAAGCTCTTGCAGCTTCTGATGAGGAAACTATGGAAGGCTGCTCTAGTCTGGAAACCAGAGGGATTTTCGCATTACTCCCGTTCCATTTGGAACGGGAGTAGGACGGGAAGCCTAAGACAGCTCACGACGCTTTGAGCATTCACACAGAGGGGCGCAGGGATGCGTGTAAATGCATTCTGGAGCCCCCGTGTGCGAATGCTCAAAGCGTCGTGAGCTGTCTTAGCCGGCAAATGACGGCAAGGGGCGGGAAGACAGCTGAGGAGGCTCCCGCAGCCGGCGCTGGCTGAAAACAGCTGATTGTCAAAGCTGCGCCGGCAGGGGAGGCAAGCCCGCGGCTGTTAGGGAGAGAGAAGCATGCGCGAACGCTTCTCCTCCTGAACGCCTGCGGGCAGTTCGTGCGCGCCCGAACGCATGTAGAGCAGTTTAAAGTGCTCTACATTTGGAACGCACGGAAGACAGCTCCGGACATGACGGGATGCAAACTCGGCCGCAGCAAAGTGAATGCTGCACCCGAAGCTGTTTCCCGCGCGTTCCAAACCCCTGTGTGCGAAAACGTCTCTGGTCACTGCTTCGCAGCAGGTAAGCTGCAATTTCCCCCTTAACTGCAGAATCATTCCACTAGTCTGGAAGGAGCCTATGTTCCAGTTTAGCAGGGGACCCATTTTGGGTTCAGGAGCCTAGGTTCCTGGGCCACTGGAGTTGTTGTAAGCTAGCTCAGTGGTTGTTGCACGGAGTTGGCATGGTGGATGTTGCAGAGCAGTCACCCTTATGAAATGACTTGGTTCTGGGCCATTCCAGCTTCAGCAAGTTTTGTTGGAATAGTCCAATCAGGTATGTGTGGAAACATGTCATAATTAAAGCATTGGGAAAGTAGTGCAAGAACCATTGTGCCTTTCCAAACTTATTGGTATTCTGCACCAGCAAATGAACCAAGGGCTTACCTTGAGCACATCAATGTATATTAGAGAGACCTATCCTCTGGGCAGTATGCTCCATCCACACAGGATGGAATGTGGTTTGAATCAATGAAGCTAATTTATCAGGTCTACTGGTGTACTAGGGTGTCTAATCCATATCATAGAGGTATGTGGAAGGTCCATACCTACATATTCTGATTCAGTGGTACTGAAATGGCTCCCCTAGAGGCTCACAAGCCAGGAACCTTTGTTCCTGGAAATCAGAGCTCACAGAAACTTGCTCCAAAGTTTATATCAGCTTTAGGGTTGGTACAGGGGCTGGGCTGGACCAGTCATCACATTGTTCCAGGATAGAGTTATTTGTCCCAACCTTGGGAGAGTTCACTGACTAGAAAGCTCACAAATAAAATGGATAGAAATGAAAAGATGTGAGCCATCAGAACTGAAGATGGACTGAAGAAGGCTTAACATGAAGATGTGACCATGGCCTTTGTTCCATACTACTGTCCTGGACTGTCTCAGGTAAGTGCAGAAAGGTTCATACTTTAATTTCTTCACCTCAGCCTCTATATAGGTAAAGATATGGATACATCAAACTTAACATCTAGGGATGTGCACAAATGGGTTTTTGGGAGGGTTTTTTTTTTTTGCATCTGATTCATATCAAATAGAGTGTAAGAAAATTTGTATTGGTTCAAATAGATCCCCTTTGAATGTGGTATGATTCTATTCGATATGAATGCATTCATATGAATTTGTACGAATATCCAATACAGATGTATTTGTATCTGGTACTCATCCAATATGTATCCCATAACATTTCCACTCTGAAAGTATCAAGTCTGCCCTTAATCCACTTTGAATCTGTTCTCAAACCATGTCAAATTCCCCCTGGATCCATTGCAGATGTGACTGGTGCAGCCGCTTTCTCATCTCCTCAGTTTTTGATTCTTCAGAATCTTCATACACATGTTCCAAAACATTCATATTTGCACAAATGCCAATGTACGAATGTCATAACATTTGATTCATATACGAATGTATGAGTTTGTCCGAATTCATATGAATTCATACGAATTCATATTCGTGCACATCCCTATTGACTTCTTGTTGTGTTTGACTAAATCGGCATTATATAATTGGAGATGCCCCTGCTTGATCCCCAGGGTGGTACATCTCTATTCATCTCAGTGCTATAGCAACTGGGCATTCTCCACCATGTCCCCCAGGGCAGGGGAATGGACAAGATTTCAGAATGCTTCAAAGCAACTGAATTTTTACAGTATTCTGATCCTCCTGGGACTCAATCCTATCTATCTCCCCCCCCCCCCAAGTATGGATTTTCCTTTCAATGTCAGAACAGATCATGGATGTGTTTTACTCCAGTTTATCCAAATAATACAGATTAAATAAGTCCTCTCTGGATGAATCCTCTGAAGTAAAAAACATGCACCAAAACCTATTCAGTCGTATTGCTGCATTTCATGGATAAGCAGTTAGAGAGCTTCCAGGGGGCTAATGTTGAGCTCTGTTGACAAAATTGTTTTCCTTCAAGACATCAGAAGAAGAATAAGAAGAAGAGTTGGCTTTTCTACCCCTCTTTCTCACCCATTTAAGGGGACTCAAAGCAGCTGATAAAGCTTTCAGTTCTTCTCCCCACAACAGGCACTCTATGAGGTAGGTGGGCCTGTGAGAGCTCAAAAAGAGAGCTGTGACTATCCCAGGGGCACCCAGGTAGCTTCGTGGAGGCATTTGGAATCAAATTCTGTGACTACAAAATCAATCAATCAATCAATCAGGCAGGCAGGCAGGCAGGCTCTTCTGCTCTTATCTAGGAATGTGCACAGATATTTCAAAATTCGAATATCCGATTCGAATCTGACAAATATGGGTATTCAAATTTGAATCGGATTTTTGAAAATCAAAATTAACACATTCAATCAAATTTTGGATATTTGAAAATCTGATATGGATTTTTGAATAATTCCACTGAATAGATCTGTTTATATCACATCCAGATACCACTTTTATTTCCGCTTACAATGTGGGATGAAAACAGGATGAATACGGAATGAAAACATGATAAAAATAGGATGTGCAAAGATCCAAACATTGGATATCAATGTTGCTGACATTCATATGTTTGAGTTTGAATCAGATTTTCGAAAGTACAGATTTTTGAATTTTGAACCAAATCAAATATTCAAATCGACTTGAATTCAAATGCAAATGTGTACACCTCTACTCTTAGCTACTAAGGTGACAAAATGTTAGGTAAGGGATATATTTGCATTTGTCATTATTTTTAGCCAGAAAATATGAAAGTTGTTGTCTCAAAAAAGCCCTTTCCCTAATTTGTGAAATTCTGAAACATGAAAATATTTAATGAAAATAACATTCAGCTGTGTGCAATTAAGATTGCATTAATTTTCAGTAGATCCCTCTCACCTACAGAAGCATCTTTTGGGCTGTTCATTTGTCTATCCTGGCTGCGTGTGCCATTGACATCATCAGCTGATCTGTGAACTTTGCCTTAAATGCCAACAAAATCATTTTGTTTCCCTATGCCTTTCTCTGACAGCTGTTGCTTTTGCTCAGAAATCAGCATATAATTGAAAATTTGTATGCAGGCAAAGGAGAAAGAAAAGAGGTTTTAGACTATTTTCTCTCTCTCTCTACAAACGTAAATTTGAGTTTTCTTTTTCTAAGCGTGTGTGAAAAAGTCAGAGATGGCAACATGTGAGAATGACTGCAGGAAAAGCTGAAGTCACAGGAAATTATCCTAATAGAGTGAAAATTAAGAACTGACTGAAAACACAGCCTGTCTCCAGGATACAGTTGGTATTTTCACGCCTTGCCAATTATTTTGTTTGCATCAAATTTGGGTTTTTCTTTTAAAGGAGATCTTTTTAGGAGATAGGAAGCTAAGAACAAAAATGGCTGAAAAACAAGAAAAATAGCAGCTTTTTTGTTTCAGCAAAAGAATAATTATTCTCTCCATTCAGCAAGCACGAAAGAAGCCACATGATGCTTTTATGACATGAAAAGTGATAGTGTTCATTAACTAGGTTCCCTTCATGTTGCCAAAAAACAAAAACAAAACAAAAAGGAGAAATGAAGCGAAAGGAGGTTAAATCCACCACCTCCCTTTTTTCTTCTTCAGCTGCTGATGCTTCATTTTAAAAAGAGTGCAATGCAGGGAAAGGCATTTACAGTAGGAAGGTTAATGGAACAGGTTGCTTTACAGGCTCAGTTTGTGTGGCCATTGGGATGCACAGTCAGTGTCTAGCACTCAGTAGAGGACCCTTCTTTTATCCCAAGGCACTGATCCAGATAACAGCAAGTTGTAGGCTGAATCAGTACCACCTGTGGTGATGGTGCTGAGCCAGATCCCCTTGCAAGAGCTTCGTGGTCACATTCCCATGGCTCTGAGGGTGAGGAACAAAGGTTTACAGCTCCGAGGCCTCAGGATATGTGTGCTTTTTGCCGGTATGCTATGGTCTGCCATTGAAAGGCACCATGAGGTAGTCCCAGAGACAGTTATGCCTTTTGCATGTTTGCCATGTTCTAGATCAGGCCCACACTGGTCCACTGGTAGATAGAATTAAATGGGTCTAACAGTTCACTGGATTAAGGCTTCCAGGAAGAGGAGGCCTGTGGGGTGTGTGGCCATTAAAGGACAGATTTAATGAACTGAGGCCTAAGATGAACTACACAGACCCTCGGCACATATTAAGGGTCTGTGCAGAAAGGCCCAGAAAGGCTTTTACTGTCTGATAGGACTGTTTTTTAAAAGCTGTGCAGAAGAAATTCTAGTAGGAGTTGCCAGTGTGCCTCTTTTCAACTGATAACAGTACTGTTTGATATAAGAAATAATATAGCACTTTAACACACTTTGTTTGATTACTTGTATTTATAGCTTGTCTTTCTCCATAGCTACACTTATTGATAATGTGAACTATACAAATACTATAGGGCCTGTCTGCACTAACGTCTGTTCTGGTTAAGCTGCTCTTACTGCCAAGACTTACTTACTTCCTGTTGCCAGGAAGACATGGAGAATATCTACACCACTACAGAACCCATCTGAGGCTGAAGCTGAATCAGGCCCTAGCTCTGCTACACTGGACTGCTGTATGGGGTCTAGCCAGGCAGCTGTTTCAGACAGCAGAGGCCACCAAGGCAGTGGCTGTGGGCAGCAGCTCGCTAAGTGCCTGTTTGGGGACTGTGGGGGATTGGTTGGGTTTTTAAAGGCTTTTCTTGTTTGTTTTAACATGTAATTTGTTTGTTTGTTTTTTAATTGTTTTAGGCAGAACAGCTTTTTAGGATTTATCCATTAGAACCCCATGGCTGGCTGTGCTGCTTTTTTTCCCAAAACTGGGCCACAGTTAGGTAGTGAGGAGAGGGGTGTAGTGTGAGAGAGACACTCCTCTCCAAATTAGACCACTGACCTGTGTGCACGAAGGCAATTTTTGGGATTCGCTTTGAATTGAATACTCAAAAATTCAATTTGATTCAAAATTTGAATTTAACCAAATTCGATTCCAAATACTAATGTCCAAATAATTTGAAAAAATAGATCTGAAATTCAAAATTTGAATCAATTCTTTAAATTCATATTTAAGAACATTTGATTCAAATTTGAATGTTGAAATTCAGTTGATTCAATCGAATTTCAAATGCATTTGAATATTCCTACGCATCCCTAGTGAGAGGCAGTGTTGGTGGTCCAGATTTTACATCTGGCTCCTGGGTGAGCGTCAGGAGGTTCTCTGGCCCTCCTGTTGTCCCAGTGCTGGTTACCTGAGCAGTGCCTGGGGTATTTTGCCAGAGGGGGTCTATTAATTAGAGGAAGCTATGTGTCTGGGTGAGAAAGAAGAGGGAAGGGGTCCCATCTCAGTGGTAACTGGCAGGGGGAGATATGGTGATGGGAGGCAGAGAAGAAGGGTTCAGAGAAGAAGTATTAGATATATTCAGGCTTCACCAGACGCACCTTTCACTCTGTGACTGGGGTTGAGGGATTGTTCCTGGTGCTGGGCCACAGAATCAGAACAGGGTTATTGTTAGTGTACCTCTCACTGCTATGTTGCTTTAAGCAGCCTCATGCCCCTTTTGTGGAAATTGCTATGAAGACAGGCTGACTTGGATGCCTCTCCAAGCTGCTTGCTACCAAGGCTCCCTAGAAAGCCAGTGCCATGAAGTAGCCCCATCAGTCCCCCCACCCCCCGCTGGGGCAATGTGACTCTACATAAGATTCATCACTACCAGAAGTCTGTAGAGCTTCATGAACCATGGAGGACATGGCCTTAGTCTATGGTCTCCTGAAAGCTTTACAACATGCCCTTCCCCTAGAGTTTCAATGTCAGGCAGTTCTTTAAAGGGAAAACCAAATGTGTAATTTTTACATTTGACTATGTTTGTGTGAAAGAGAAGTTAGGTAGAGTGAAAGAGTGTGAGTCAGTTTGGTCTAGTGGTTAGG
Organism: Aspidoscelis tigris stejnegeri; assembly: GCA_023333525.1. NCBI lineage: Eukaryota > Metazoa > Chordata > Lepidosauria > Squamata > Teiidae > Aspidoscelis > Aspidoscelis tigris. Next base: position 245,367,516 of record JALMGA010000001.1, on the reverse strand, counting down.
GAGCCAGACTCTTATCTGGAAGTACTGGGTTTGATTCTGCACTCTTCCATGAAGCCAGCTGACTTCCATGAAGTCTTCTGAGCTCTCACAGCCCCACCTACCTCCCAGGGTGTCTGTTGTGGGGAGAATAGAAAGTGTCAGCTGCTTTGATTTCCCATAAATGGGTAAGAAAGTGGGGTAGAAAAGCCAACTCTTCTTCCTCTCTTAGAATCATCATATAGGGATGGAGTCAACATTTTAAATCTGTAGTACAGTTCCCAAACATGAACGACTCTGGTAAATCCAGAGAATAAAAATTGGTTGTGAGTATGCTTATTCCCACTCATACTTAAAACAAAATAGGAAAAAAGCTAAATTTAGATGTCTCCAAGATAAAACAATGAAAGAAAAACTGATTGTGATATGATGTCAACCTCATCTCAAAAATATGGATGAGTTAGGTGCATAAAAACATTTGGGTTCATTTCCCTTTCTTCCAAATAATTCCATCCTATTTAGTTTAATTCCGTTTGCTCAATATCTTCTGTTCATAAAACTTTCTGAATCTGTAAAGGATGCAGATACACATTTTTTTGAGCATGAACTCAGTACAGATGGAATACCATTTTTCACATGTTGATAATAACAGATTCAAACATTATAAATAATGGTTGTGTGCAAACAAATTTTGTATAAACATAACCATGTTCACTCAAACTGCATTTGGTTTGTTGAAGTTGTTCTAGTCCATATAGTCAAATGGAGGAAAAAAGTGAAAGCTGCTAGAAGTTTTTTCTAAAGTATTTGGGGAAATTCGATCAAAATAGAGGGCATATTGAATTTTCAGCTCATTCCCAACTCAAACAAGGATAACTATGGGCTTTGCTAGCCCCCGCTCTCCACTGGATTGCCATCTACACAGCAAGGCCACCAAACAAAACTATGGCTGCATCCGCACGGCATGCCTTAATTCAGTTTAACAAAACCGAAATAACTAAACCGGAACAAAACTGTCTCCACTGGCTTTCAACTTGATCCGTGTCAAGGGCATCCTGCCGGCAACCTTATCTCGGATTCAATCTTGGGAGGCCCCACGGCAAGTTCTCCCTGCCCATTGCCAGTCATGATTGTGCCCACCCCCATTGCTATTCCCTCCCAGGATCAGCCCCTCTCGCTTAGTTCAAAGTAACAGAGATCAGACCTCTCCCTCATGGCTGTGCAGCTCTCCGCCTCCTTTCCTCTGCACCATGTTTCCCTCCCCCTTTTCTTCCAGCTTTGTGCTCTTCCCTCATCACCCCCATTGAAGAATTCTGGATCCCCCTTTCCCACCTGTGCTTCCCTCGTGCCGAGAGGTTGGGCTGGAGGGGAGTGAGGGGCTTTTTCATTGCTCAGAGCACACAGCAGCAGCAGCAAGTAAAGCCCCATGTTTAAATACAGAATCTCAGCTGCTTCGCCTCCTTTCACTTTCAAAGGTCTGACATTGTTAATTGGGAGTGAAGGGGCTTTCTTGCTACACTGTAGAGCTCCTGTGTGAGGGCGGGGGGGGGAGTAGCAAAAGTGTCTGATTTTATAGCTGTCATGAAAGCCTGCCTGTGGGACATATGAAAGAAAGGCTTCCCCCCCCCAAATACTACTTTCCCCTCCTCCATTTCACAGTGGCACCTAAGAGAAGTGATTGGAATCACTTCAGAGGCTACTTTGCTTCTGCCTGTGGTCACACCTAAGGTTTAATCCAGTTTCAGTCCACTTTCAGAGTGAGAGAATACACCAGCAAACTGACAAGCTGGTTTTCTTTCAGGGTTAATAACTCAGAAAATCCACCTTTAGACTAGATAATGTGGAAAGAAAACTACTGGTCACTTTGCTGATGTGTTCTCTCTCTCTCTGAAGGTGGAGTGAAGCTGGATTGAACCTTAGGTGTGACCACAGCCTATAATGGATTGAGACCAATAAAAATCAGGACTCAGGAAAGTATGCTTGAAGGGAAGAAAGTCTGCAAATGAAACAGATTGGACTAAAACAGATTGATCTAGTGGTTAGGGAGCTGGAATCTCATCTGGGAATACCTGGTAACCTTGATTCCACACTCCTCCACAAAGCCAGCTGGGTGACCTTGGGCTAGTCACAGATCTCTGCTGAGCTCTCACAGCCCCACCCACCTCACAGGGTGTCTGTTGTGGGGAGAAAAACAGAAAGTTTGTCAGCCGCTTTGAGTCCCCTTAAATGGGGGTGAGAAGCGGGGCAGAAAAGCCAACTCTTCTTGTTCCTCCCTGAAGCCAGCTGGGTGACCTTGGGTTAGTCACAGCTCCCTTCTGAGCTATCACAGCTGCACAGCTGTGCAGCTCTCTGCCTCCTTTCCTCTCACCACGTTTCCCTCCCCCTTTTCTTCCAGCTTTGTGCTCTTCCCTCATCACCCCCATCGAAGAAGTCTGGATCCCCCTTTCCCACCCGTGCTTCCCTTGCGCCGAGAGTTTGGGCTGGAGGGGAGTGAGGGGCTTTTTCATTGCTCAGAGCACGCAGCAGCAGCAGCAGCAAGTAAAGCCCCATGTTTAAATACAGAATCTCAGCTGCTTCGCCTCCTTTCACTTTCAAAGGTCTGAACTTCTAAAATTGCGCAAATTTGCAACATTGTTAATCGGGAGTGAAGGGGCTTTCTTGCTATACTGTAGCACTCCTCTGTGAAGGCTGCTCCAAGAAGTTCATGCTTGCAAGAGAAAGGAGGGGAAGCATTAATGTTTAAAGGAATGGGGCTTTACTTGCTGCTGCTGCTGTTTTGCAACTGATCAGGCAGGGAAACACCACCCCCCCCCCAATGACGTGCCCAGCATACGGACAGCCATTGGATACAGTGCGATTGGGGGAGGGACACCCTGAACACAGAATCTCATCGCTTAACACGGTACTGTCTACACAGTTAAAAAGGAAACACGTATTGACACACGATTCGGAGGGAGACCTGTTGAAATCAGGATTTATTTCAAAACGTTTTAACGTGGTTTAACACGGAAATAGTGTGTTAAGCCGAACTGCCGTCTGAACTGGGAGAACTCAAAACGTTTTGAATGCGAGATAACAATGCTGTGCGGATGCAGCTTATATCTCTTTGCTGTTTGGGGGTTGTTATTGTTGCTTGTAATTGTCTCTGCCTGTAATCAGTTTGTGCGATCTTCTTGCAGCAGCTGAGTATATGGTCGATTGTTTCATCCACTTCTTTGCAGAGTCGGCACTTTGGATCTTCTCCTGATTTTTCAATTCTGGCTTTGATGGCATTTGTTCTTATTGCTTGTTCTTGTGCAGCAAGAATCAGTCCTTCTGTTTCCTTTTTCAATGTTCCATTCGTAAGCCAAGACCAGGTCTTTTCCATGTCCACTTTGCCTTCGATGTTCTCCAAGAACTGTCCATGTAGTGTTTTATTGCGCCAGCTGTCAGTTCGGTGTTGAATTGCAGTTTTCTGGTACTGGTTCTTGGTTTGCTGCACTTTTAGGAGCTTCTGGTTGTTGACTTCAATCAAAGCTGATTCTTTGCTTTCTGCCACATAATCTGCTAATGCATGCTTCACTTCTTCCACTGTTTGCTTCACTTGCAAAAGTCCTCTACCGCCTGCTTTCCAGGGCAAGTACAGCCTGTCGACATCTCTACGAGGATGTAGTGCATGGTGGATCATCATCAGTTTTCTGGTTTTTCTGTCTAAGTTGTCCAGCTTCTGCTGAGTCCAGTTCACAATTCCTGCAGTGTATCTAATGACTGGTATGGCCCAGGTGTTTATGGCTTTAATGGTGTTACCGCCATTCAGTTTACTTTTCAAGATTTTTCTAGTCCTTTGGATGTACTCTTTACTGACCACAGATTTCACATGGCCATGCTTAATGTTATCCAGTTGCAGGATGCCCAGGTATTTGTAGGCTTCTGACTGGTGGGACCTGATGACTTGACCATTTGGCATTTCAATGCCTTCACTTTCAGTAATCTTCCCCTTCCTCAGTGCCACTGTGGCACATTTGTCCAGGCCAATGACTGGATCTCGATTTCAGATGTCCCATAAATCTTCAAGTCATCCATGTATAGTAGATGTGAAATTTTCTGTGAATTCCTGGCAGTTTGATAGTCCAGGTTTGTTTTCTGTAGGATGAGTGATAGCAGGATCATAGCGATGATGAAAAACAGTGGGGACAATGAGTCCCCCTGGAATATACCCCTTTTGATGTTGATCAGTCCGTAACTTTCATTTCCAACAAAAAGCTCAGTCTTCCAGCGTCTCATCGCACTTTCTATAAATTTTGTGATGTTCTGACTGATCCCGATGGTTTCCAGGCACTTTGTGATCCAACCATGTGGCAGGGAATCAAAAGCTTTTTTATAGTCGATCCAAGTCATATACAGGTTTGTTTTTCGGATTTTGCAGTTCTCCAGAATCATTTTGTCAATCAGTAGCTGGTCTTTTGTGCCCCTGCTTCTCCGTTTGTTTCCTTTTTGCTGTACTGGAATGATGTTGTTGTCTTTGAGGTAGTCTTGAATCCTGTCTGCTATTATGCCTGTCAGCAGCTTGAGCATAGTAGGTAGACAAGCTATCGGCCTGTAGTTTCCTGGTGTGGGTCCCTTTGCTGCATCTTTCTGTATTAAGTATGTTTTGCCAGTTATTAGCCATTCACTGATGTTTCCTGTTTGCAGCATTTCATTTAACAGTTCGGCCATTTTTGCATGCAGGCTGATCAGGTATTTGAGCCAGAAGCCATGCAACTGATCAGTGCCAGGGGATGTCTAGTTCTTCACTTTCTTCACTCTTTTCATGACCATTTCAGGTGTTATTTCCAGCTGCTGCATTTTGTTCTTGGAGAATTTCTTCTCGAAATCCTTTATCCACCCAGCAGTTTTGTTGTATTCTTTTTCAGCCTCCCAGAGATCATTCCAGAAGTTGGTTGTTGCTTCTTTCTCTGGCTTTTCCATTTTCTTGTCTACTTGCTCATGCAGGCTCTGGTAGAACTGCCTCTGATTAGACTGGAACATTTGGTTCTGCCTGTACTGGATGATTCTTGCTTCATATCTTTCGATTTTCCTGGCTGTAGCTGTTATCTGCTGTTTCACGATTTCCAAAGCTTCGTCAATTTTCCTTGTATTCAGCCAGTATTTTTTTAATAGATGTTCTTTAGTCTTCTCATTGTTCAGTTTCTGCTCCTTCATATTTTTTAGGTTGCTGGCATCTGATCTCAGGCTTTTTATTTTCAGTTCCAGCCGAACTTTCCACTTTGGTTTTCCAGTTGCTTTTCTAGTTGGTTTTGGCTGCAGTAACCCTAGTTCTTCTGTTACTATCACAGCTGTACTGTGAGCGAGGTGGTTCAGTTCTTCGATTGATGCTACCTGAACAGTTACAAGGGCAGAGTTGATGTCATTCATATTATTATTATTATTATTATTATTATTATTATTATTATTATTATTATTATTATTATTATTATTATTATTATTATTATTATTATTATTATAGCAATAACAGCACCATTCGCTTTACTTGGCAAGAAATAGTATTTGATAGTTTGTATTATTTTTATATTTCTCTACACCAGTGTCTCAGGTCAGTAAACTTGAACTTCTGTGACTGCCTTAACTTTTAACACACTTGCCTCCACCTTCTTTGACCCAGGTAAGACTTTGAAAGCACTGAGGTTCAGCAGAAAACCAGCAGAGATTACAGAGCATATTTACACTGATGAAAGGAGGAAGACAGAAGGTTGTAAACAGTGCAATAACAGAGGATTTTGGGGGGTGCCCATTTTGAAAGGATTGCCCTATCTACAGATGCAGAAAAAATGTTCATCACTAAAAGTGTGTCCCCATGCATATTTTGGTCCGAATCAAAATTGAGTTTGGGTAGGGGCATCCCCATGCATTTTATATTTGGTTCAATTTCTGTGGACCAAATCGTCCAAACCAGGGCCAAACCAGGACCAGTTTGTTGTCTCAGCATGCATTGCTTTGTGAGCCGAGCCTGCGCATGGGGACAGTCCCAGGCTATTTTGGGAGGAGATTGGTGCTTGCCTCATTTGGAGGTGGGGTTTCAAGTCCTGTGCTCACCATTCCTGCCCTTTGCATTGGAGAACACAACCACTGAGATTCTTTGGGAGTAAATAGTGTTAAAGCCAAAACAATGAGGGGGTCAAATCGCCTTTGCTGCTCCACAAGACTCTTTTATACAAGTATTCCACCCCTGTTCCCCAATTGCCAAGGCAGGCATGATAATGGCTTGATTTTTCTCCCTTTTCCACTTTCCGGGTGTTCTTGCAGTTCCTAGGTGGAGCAGGGGTGTGCAAAACTGCTGAACTGCCACCAAACCTCATAGTGACTTTGCTCAAACAGCTGGGGGGTTAAAAATGCCATTCAGTCCTGGCTTCTCTGTGCCACTAAGGGGGGGGGATGTGGCATTTGCAGCTGGCAGCACAGGGATGGGGTGACATCAATCCAGCTTCCAATGAGGAGAGAGGAGGCAGAGAGGAGATGACGCTACTCCCCCGTGCTGGGGTTTGACACAGTTTGCATGGGGACAGCTATATTCGCACCCAGCCTGCACCCAGCCCTCATTACCAAGAATGGCATGGGCAACATTCGATCTTAGTCCCGTACCCAGTCAAATACAAGCCCAATCAGAACCAAACGGCTTGCATGGGGACATAGCAATAGTTGTTGTTTTAACTAAGTACTTAAAAATCTCATGGGTAGCACATGACAGAAATTGTTACACATGTGCTATTACTATGTACTGGCATAAACCACAGCCCTGACCATGGAGAGGACTGTAATTGCAGTGACTCTTCTTCTGGAAGCTAATAAGTTCCAAGCACTGATAGGATTCCTCGGTGATATGCAATTGCACAAAAATGCCTGAAAAGACATTTTGCTTTCCTGCACAAAGGTACTGATCATGATCTAAGTAGCTGGATCATTATCTCCACCACCCTGCAAGAACAAAGTAGGGAGATGGGCAGACTATGTGGACCAAGCATTTAACAGTGTCAGGAGGAGTGTAGAATAGGGTGGGGAAAAGGGCAGAGAAACACAATCCACATCTGATTTACACCTTCTTTTATAGGTGTGAGGAGAACAAATACACTAGAAGTGTGTTACATCTTTTATGTGTCTTCTCCCCTGATGCAGAGTTCAGCTGTCATTACAGTGGATCCTGTCTTGAAGCACAAGGTAAGGTTTCAGTGTGGCAAAAACCTATGAAGTATTCCTAATGACAGGTGTCACCAGGAGTTCACCCTGTCCAAATGTCACCCAGTCTTTTTTAAAATTATTTTTATCATACATCTGTTATGTTCAGTAAGGACAATTTTTATGCATGTTTGAACAGTAGGCTTTAAGAGCATTAAGAGTTAGCACAAATGTTTCTAACTCTTCTTTAGCTGCACCAGCCACCATTGTGCACTCCAAATTTTGCAAATATATATATATTTGGTAGAATGTGTTTTCTTAAGGGAAATTAATTCCAATGAGAAACCCATACACAGATAATTCCCACAAGAAGGAAAGTCCCTAATGATGATGAACTCCAACATATACTTCACTTTAAGACTGTAGGGCTTTTTGCTTATTAAAGCTATCATCTATGAGATGGTCCCACCTTTGTATGGAATAAGATCAGAAAGCAGAATCCTCTTTTAATGTATGCATTTAGTACAAAATAATAATAATAATAATATTTATTTATTTATTTATTTATTTATTTATTTATTTATTTATTTATTTATTTATTTATTTATTTATTTATTTATTTATTTATTTATTTATTATTAAAAACTAGAGTGTGGGTTGGCTCCTGTTGTATTATTTCAAATAAGAGAAGAGATTTGGGGCAATTAGTGCAAGACGGGGCTATCAATGGCTATTAGCCCCCAAAGATCATCTGCTGGGAGACTGCAAGTGAAGCAAACTGTGTGCTCATGTCCTGCTGCTGGGCTTCCTTGTTAAAATGGTTTACCATTGTGAGAACAGACAAGTCACAGGTCTATCCAGTGGGACATTGGCCAGGATTACCTCATCCTAGGAGCACAAGCAATGTCTCTAGACTCAAGCTGATTTCTTTCTTGCTGCTATTTCTGATAGGAAAATGATGAGCAATTCTTTCAGTAACCCTTGATGTTTGATAACAACTGATACAAAATGCTCTTTCCTTCATCTCCCCCTTGCCACTTTAATTGACCTTGCCAATCATTGACAACAGCACATTTAAAAAAATATATATAAATGTTAATTTGTTGCAAATTTAATGATTGATTTTCAATGCAAAATCATATTTGAAGGATGACTACTGAGACACGGCTGATTTCTCTAACCTGAACATCTTGTGTTGATTTCTCTGCATTCTTAGCCTGGCAGTCAGAAGTAAATTCACCATTTTGTTGGGAAAGCCAAGCTTCAAACACAGTGTGGAGAATGGGTTTACCCCTTCCATTAAATTTGATATACACATAGGAAAAAAACACGAAGGAGACCAAGAGCAACAAAGTCACTGAGAATTTTCCTTCCTTCTCTCCTCCCTCTGTCTCTCCCTCTCCAACATAGAATCCAATCAGTCTTCTCTTCGTTCCTGGAGAAAACAATAACAACAGAAGTGACACCACTTTTCATCAGCCATTTACACAAGTCCTTGCATTGATGGTTCCCTCTAGTGGAACCCTGGATACAGGTAGAGTCTGCTGCCACCTCATTCCTAAGGGTATTTGGAGTTCATGCCCAAATGGAAGCAGGTGGTGCTGTCAATGCAATTACAGCTTCTATATCCACCGGTGAAAGTGTAAGCAGATGTCATTTGTTACCCTTGTATATTACCAGCTCAGAATGTGGCGATTCATGCCCTATTGAGAAGTGTGAATGATTAAATCAATGGGGAATTAAACTCATCATCTTTTGGGTGTTTTTCAGTCCTGATAGATATGATGTGTGAAAATTGCAGGGATAGCCTCCCCCTCCCTCCCTCCTTGCAATAGCTTAAGTGGCTTGTGCCTGCTGCTCCTTGTTGGGGACCTTCTTTTCAATTATAATTTAGTAGCATGAGATTAGAGCTCTTTGAATTCTTCTTCCCAGCTTCCCCTGCTTTTTCCTACAAGTTATTTTCACTTCATAAGTGCCTGTAGGACTGGGATATGCAACATGATGGTTTCTCAGTCTTTTTTCAGCTTTCCTTCATTTGACTTGACTGCTATTTCTCTTTTATGCCTTAAAGCCAGCACTAGGCAAGGCAGTACTCCAGTATGTCTCCAGTTCTTTCCAAATTGCTAGCAAGCTGGGAAACCTATTGGGTGTCAATCAATCTTTTGGGTTCCTCATCAGGACAAATGTTTCTAATTGTATATTTCTGCATGGGAAAAAAGAACGCTCAGCAGGATTTCCTGGCAACACAAAATGGCTTCTTCACAGAGCCTTTTCTTCTACTAGTGTGGTGAGAAATGTAACATTACTTTTTATTCATCTTGTCCCCTATCTTAAACTGAGCAAATCAGTTATGCTCATTATTCTGTCCTGATAGTTCTGTAGGACTAAAAGATTTGGGGAAAGGAGCAATGGGCTGATATCTAGAAATTATAAGTGTAGGAAACCCATACACATAAACCTTGAGATACCATTAGATTTGTATGTAGTGGTTCCCAAGGACACACCTCATGCATAATATAAGAAATGGAGTATGAGAGGGTTTGCTGGTGTTCTTCTTTCAATACACATATTAACCAGGTATACAAATGTGAATTCGTATCTGATCCAGATCCCTCTTTCTATGAAGGAGCATTATGCATGCACATTTCCACAGCTACAGATTTTCGTGTCATTGAGGCTAAACCTGTGTCTATTGGGACAGTCCAAAGTGCATCTTAACAATGGCAATGAGGCTAATGGGAATGACCTTAATTCCACAGTAACATAATGAATGACCCATGTAATTTTATAGTAGCCAACTGTGGGTAAATCCCAAGCAGTCATGAATTCAATAGCACGTTCTATGCTTATAGTTGCTAACAACTGGTCTTCAGAGCCATAGTTCTTTTAATAGCAAAAAATACTTTACATATGTCATGACTATTGGCCATCATCCTAAATCTGTCATAAGAACATAAGAGCCCTCCTGGATCAGGCCACAGCCCATCTAATACAGTATCCTCTCTCACACAGTGGCCCACCAATTGCTGCTGGGCATTCTCAAGCAGAAAAACACAAAACCTGCACCTGTTCTCAATTCCCTGCAAATGGTCTTTAGAAGCATCCTATCTGACTCTCCAATCTAGAGGAAGTATCTAGACATCCATTCTAGTAGCCATTGATGATACACCTATCCTCCATTAATTTATCTAATCCTTCCATAAAGCTATCTTGGCTGGTTTTTGTCACCACCTCTTCTGATAGCAAGTTCCACAGAACAATGACCCTTTGGGTGAAAAGAAAATACTTCCTCTTGTTGGTCTTAACTCTCCTGCCCATCATCTTCATACAGTGTTGGTTCTTGTTTGGGACTCATCTTTTCCATACTGTGCATAATTTTATATACCTCAATCAGGTCACCTTTTAAACATCTCCTTCCAAAGCTGAAGAGTGCCAGTCATTACAGCCTGATTTTGTTAAGAAAGTGTTCCAGGCCTTTAATCAGATTTTCCAGTTCCACAATGTCCTTTCTGAAGTGTGGTGTCCAACATTGCACACAATATTCCAAATATGTTATCACCATTGATCTATAAAGAGGCAAATGTCACTTGCTGACTGTTCTAGGATGACCAAAATGGTATCTTGATCTGGTTTACTAGTGCACCTCAAAACTGAAATCTAGTGGTGTGTTAGGGGTGGTATACTGGACCATGGACGCATGTGGACAGTGTGCCTCCATGGTCTGATATATGGATCCATTCCAGCGGTTTTTGATTTTATCTTTTCTCAAGGGTCACTCCAGAGTCCTGCTTTTAGAGGGTGTCTGGAAGAGCTTTTCCACCCAAGCCATTCCCAGTTCACTGCTCTTATCAGTGCTGGGGAGTAGAGATGAAGAATAACAAGTCCAAAGGATTTAGTCAGTATGCTAATGAATGTTTCCTTGATATCATGGCAATAATATCAAATAATCTTCAGGCTTTTCCTTATAAATTGTGCCGCTAAACATATGGAGGGAAATGGTTTCTCTTTCATTTTCCTGTTTTAAAGCCTTCCAGTTTCTAGGCTTTGTGATTTTTCAGAAAAAGAATCCTGACCAATTGCTAATCAGGCTAAAGTTTTTGGAGCCAAGTGTTCAGACTGAGGCTCAGGAGTTTGGCTATGGCAATGTTACTAAGCTGGCCCTGAGCCAGTAATGCTAGGCTTTTGCAGCAGCTTTAAAAATGTGGGTCAGCTATGATTGCATTGAGGCCCTAGAGTAACTTCAAAGCTGTGCTAGCTTGTGCCTAGTTAGTTTTCACTTTTTCATCCCTTGTCATTCTTGATAATATCTACTAGAGAATTACAGGCAGTGGCATCTTTCCTCCGGCCATATCATAAAAGCCCAGAGCAGGAAGGCAATCACTTTGAAATTGAGCACAATAACAGTTCCCCTCCTTCATTTTTTGAACAGATTTCTTCCACATTGTTCCAAAAGTAAACGCCTGACTCAGAACGTTAATTTGTGAATTTCCACAAAGTATATTTTAGGATAGGAATGGAAAAGAAATCCAATTTTCACTCAATTTAAAATGTAAATTGAACAGATTTTATAGTTTGTCCATTTCTATGGATTTTGGTATGAACAGATTTTCATTTTCTAGTTCTGCGCTGTAAAGAAATGAATTTTAAAAGCAAAAGGAGGAGGAGGAGGAGGAGGAACCATTCCCATCCCAATTTCAGGAAAAAATGTCATGGCAGAATAGTTTTTCTAAAACAGGTCTTCATCACAATCAATCAGTCAATCAGTCAACAAATCAGTCAATAAATAAGTCAGTCGGTCAATAAATCAGTCCATCAATCACAAGCAAGATTGGTTCTTCTTTAGTCATCCATTACTTATTCCACAATATTTGGATATTCTGGAATGTCCAAGCTTTATTCGAGAATATCCAAGTACAACATAATAAATAACCAACTAGATGCTGTCTGATAAAGGTAAAAAAACCCCAAGGACTCAAAATCTTAACAAGCAATCCTGCAAAGAATCCTTAATATAAAATCAAAGGATATGGAAAGAACCATTTATAATAGCTAATGAACTGTATTAAAAACCAGCGTACAGAATAACAAATGTTGTAGTGAAATACACATGGAATGTGTGCACAATGTTATGATAATTTTCTATATAAAGTATATGTATAAAAGAAAACATATAGCACACACTGGGAAGTCTTAGTAATATCTTTGATATCTTACAGACATGACAAAAAGGGTGGCTCAGAGAAACAACGAGTGTCCCTTATGTTGCCAAGCCTTCTCTAATCCACCTTTACTAACTCATAATGTTTATGAGAGGGATCAGGGACAGACTGGTGTGTGAAGGATCCCATGTTGAACTTCTCTGATCTGTCTCAGAGATGCTCTTTTTCCCCCCTGTGTCTGATCAGAGCCTTAGACTCCTGAAGTGCCAAAGTGCACAAATCTTTGGGCACCAAGATACGTTTCAACTAGGGATGGGAACGAATATTCAAAAATTTGAAAATCCGATTTGAGTCTGTCGAATATCGACATTCAAATTTGAACCAGATTTTCAAAAATCTGAATAAATGAATGTGGTCGAATTTAAGATATTTGAAAATTTGATACGGATTTTCAAATAATTCAACTGAATAGATCCATTTATATCTCATCCAAATATCATGTTTATTTGTGCATATAATACGGGATGCAAATGGGATGAAAACGGGATGCATGCAAATTCAAAAATTGGATATGAATATTCCCAACATTCATATTTTCGAGTTCAAATTGGATTTCCAAAAGTACGAATTCAGATAATCCAGATTCAAATTGGATTTTTAAAATTTGAATTGAATTTAATATTCAAATATTTGAATTGACTAGAATTCGAATGCAAAAAATGCATTCATGCACACCCCTAGTTTCAACCAAGATTACATATCATTTGAATATCTATTCAGAATTTTTTGTGGTTTTTCTTGTTTTGTTTGCTTTAGTGATGACTCAAGTTAATATGTGATACAAAAAAGTCATGTTTGAAACATGCTAGAATAGGAAACTTCTCTCATACATGCCCAAAAATGAAAGAAAAAAAAAGATGGCATTGACATATACGTACTAATTTAGAAGAAAATTAGCATTGCAAGCAAAACTATGACCCATTTAATTGGAGTGTCTTCTTGTGTCCATCCTAACATTTAATGGACAATTCCAAACCTCTTGCATCTGCTCTCCTTTCTTATCATTAGTTCAACTGGCCAATCCATCAAACAATAGATGCCCTTCCATAGATGTCCCTTTTAAAGGGGTAGATGACCAATAAGGACAAGGTGGCCAGCATCCTATCACACAGCTTGGGCTTGTGCAATGGAGCACAGGGATGGTCCATAAGCAATGATTCATCATTAAACTTTGATGCCAGTGAGCAATGTTTGAGTGCATTATGGAAGAGCATGCTGATTACTGACAATAAAGCTTAGCAGCAAATAGACAACTAGCCCCTCTCCATGTCCCTCTGCTACTGTACTCAATATCTGGGAGTATGAGTCCACCCACCTCCTTGCTTTCATATTGTTCAGTGCAAGATTAGCTAATGCTAGGGATGTTCACAAATTTGAAATTCGGCTGAATTTGGACATTCAAACTCGAATCAGATGTTACAATATTCGTATGCTAACATTTGAATGAATTTGAATGTTTCCAGACATTCATTAAGCTGGGGAAATGTACTGGATACGTATTTATTCATATCAGATACGTATCTGTTCATATCAGATACATATCTATTCGTATCAGATACATTTTGGATACATATTCATTCGTATCAGATATGTATCAAATGTTTGCATGAATATGTACAAATAGATTTGTATTGAATAGAATTTTACCACATTTGAATACAGATTTTCGAACATTTGCTTCATTTCAAACTGAATGTCCCCCCCCCCCCCACAAAAAATTGTGCACATCCCTAGCTAATGCATATTCTGTTGGGTTAATTTTCTGTTTTATCGGTTTGATTTTCAGGAGTTAGCATAGAATTCAGCCTTAACAGTATTTCAGCTACCATTGGCTCTTCCTTTCCCGACCCATGGTTCTGCTTCCTTTTAGCTGTCTCATTAGTGACAATGGCAACTATTGACCCCAAATCCCAGATATCCTACTTCCAAGTCAAATTCTACATGCAGAACATGATGTATGGGAAGAGGATTTATTTTGGCAGGGCCATACACATAGGATGAACATTTTTAATTTTTGACAGCATTTAAGAGAGGACCTGACTGAAGTAACACGCATGAGCATTTGGTGGGCCACTGTGTGCGACAGGATGCTGGACTAGATGGGCTGTGGCCTGATCCAGCAGGGCTTCTCTTATGTTCTTATGTATAGAAAAGGTTGATAGAGAAGATTTTTTTTTCTGTATCACACAACACTAAAACCAGGAGGCACTCTATGAAGCTGATGGGTAGGAGAGTCAGATCAGACAAGGGGAAGTACTTCTTTACCCAGAGGGTCATCGGTCTATGGAATTTGCTGCCAGAAGAGATAGTAAGTACAACCAGCCTAGATGGCTTTAAGGAAGGGTTATTCAAATTTATGGATGACATATGTATCAATGGCTACTAGAATGGATGCCTAAGTACATCTTTCAGGCTGGAGGGACAAGTAGGATGCCTCTAAAGCCATTTGCTGGGATTTGAGAGCAGCAGGAGGTTTGCCCTTGTCTCTGCTTGAGGTGCCCAGGTGCAATTCTGTGTGAGACAGTAGGCTGTGTGAGACAGTAGGCTGGTTCTAAATTCTGGAAATGGCCCTTTCTAACTTTCCTTTTGCTTCTGACATACCTCTCCCAAAAATGTTTTTGACATCTCTTGCCTCAGGTCATTCTGAGTTTTAACCTTTCTAACATTAAATCCTGCAGTTTGTGCAAAGCATGCCTTGTTCTTTGGCTTTCTCTCTTTCCATTTCTTATATATATTTTTAAAAAAAATTAAAGTGGTTTAGTATGTGTACATTCACGTGCATCTCAGCAATAAAAGGTTATAGCAATAAAAGAAAATATAAAGTAGAAACACTAAAAACAAAACAATACCTGGAAAAGGGAAGGGGACAGTGTTTCCTCAGTCAAAGGCCAGGATAAATAGTCATGTCTTCACAGATTTCCTGAATCATTGAAGTGAAAGTGTCTGTTGCATATCAGGGGGGAGACTATTCCATAGTATGGGTTTACCAATTGAAGGTCCTATTCTGGGTGACCACCCTTCTAAATGATGAAGGTGGTGGTACAATTACCATAAGTCTATCTCCAGAACTATCTATTCACCCCAAGGATTCTCCACTACTTTTTTGTTTTGTATCTTGCATGTCTGTTTACTGGAGTGATAGATGACAAAACAACAACCTGTGTTCTTACTTCCTTCACCTTCCTGTCCAGGTCCCCATAATCATTGTAGTTTGCTTCAAGCTTCCTTCTTGCACGGTTTCCAAATATATAAGTGAAGAGGTAATTCACAGGACAGAAGATTCTCGGAATGCAACTAATACAATGAAAGAGCCACATACAGTGGTCTCAGATTCCTCTTGCTGGCCACATTCCCACCTACAGTGAACCTGGAGCAAACCCGGATTACTCTGATCCAGAGTAATCCGGGTTCTGCTGCAGGTTAGGGTTGGAGGCTGGGAACAGCACCAAGCACTTTATTTTTATTTGCATTTTGGTGCCTCCCTGTACCCGAAGGTCTCAGGTCAGGTTAACAACATTTAAAATTAAATATATATTAAAACAATAAGTGTCTGAAAGTAGGAGGAGAAATTGTATTTCAATTCAACTAAAGTACAGGGCAAAGAGGTGTGCCTTTACCTTCATATAGTTGGAATAAAAAGACAAGCCACTATACAAATTTACTCAAAGATCATTATTTTAAGCAATTACAGACTGCTGCATTTGGGTCGTATGAACTAGTACAATTCAAGTAGTACGATAAAATTTTGTAAATTTTATTTTAAAAAATACAATTTATGGTTATAGTGTGCAGTTGAAAACATTATTGAATGCACTTAGACAAAATGGAGCTTTGTTCCATTATGAGTCTAGTGAGAAGAATGTTGAAGCAATCCTACCTAAAGGAAGCAGGGGAGAGCAGTCCATCTGGCTTCTCTTGTTTAGCATCATATTTATGAAACAGCTTAAATGTCAGCTTGAGTGAAAAATGACACCTTCCTAGTTTCTCATATCAATGCCTATGGCTATCACCAGTTTCTGTGGAAAGGCAGCTTGTGGTTTTTCCATTTATTCTCCCAAAGGCTGAAAGGAGAGATGAATTGGGCTGATAGATGAAGCTGTGAGCTCTGATAAACTGCTTTGTTAGCTGGAGAGACTATGAGGGGGGCTGTTCCACCTCAGGGGGATAGAGAAGATGAAAAAGTAAGCAATAGTCTAGAATGAAGCTGATGGGAGGTTCAAGCTTCCTTTCATGCATGGGATAGACAGGATGGATTTTGAAAGTTATGAACTGAGTTGATGTCTGATGTCTGTGAGTGATGGCATTGTACTCATTTTGGGGCCCATGAACACATGTAGAACTCTGCAAAAGTGTGGTAGGTATCAATAAGAACATATGACTAACGTATTTTTTTAAGTATTGTTTTTCTTCTCAATGATAAGTAACCATGGGAAGAAAAGAGAAGGTGTCAGAGTAGGGCAAAGAAGCGCTTTTAAACAGATTGTGCAAGGAGAAGATCTTTTGAGCACGGACAACGGAAAATTGCTGGGTTTTTTTGTTTTTTGTTTTTTACTGCTTTTGCAAACGCCAGGGAAAATCCCTATGGACTTATGTAAGCCTATGTGACCACACCTGGATTCCAGGAGTTGATAATCTTTCCAGAAAGAAATATCAAAATTTATAATGACAATATTTGGCTTCCAGAAAAGTATGAATAATAAGGGCAAAGTTCTAGTTCAAAGACACATGTGTGTTGTTTAAATTGCATTTTTTCTTTCTTTCTAGAGCTTTTTCAATGGTCTACCCATGTTTGGGAACATCCTACCCAGGTCTGGCTCATTCGTTGCATTCATTCAGGTGGCAGGCATTTCGAGAAACCCAGTGTAACTGTTTATTTTTAATATAACCTTGAAGCACAGTACGTTGAACAATTGCTTTTCCCCTCTGTTCTTGCATATTTTGTTGTTCAGTTGTTCAGTCCTGTCAGACTCTTTGTAACCCCATGGATGACATCATGCCAGGCCCCTCTGTCTTTGCCTGTCTCCAAAAATTTGCCCAAGTTCATGTTCACTGCTTCAATGACAGTATCTGTCCTTACTATCCCTTTCTCCTTTTGCCTTCGATCTTTCCCGGCACCACAGGCTTTTCCAATATGTCCAAAGTATATGACCAAAGTATTTGAGCTTCAGCTTCAGTATTTGTCCTTCCAATGAACAGTCAGGGTTGATTTCCTTTAGAACTGACAGATTTGATCGCCTGACAGTTCAAGGGACTCTCAAAAGAATTATCCAGTATCACAGTTCAAAAACAGTCAGCCCATCTTTCACAGCCATATATATATATAAATGCATTACTTAAACATATTTTAAGATAATAAAATATTTCAGTTCATTAGATACAATGACTGGAGATTTGGCCCAATGTTCCTTCAGATCCTAGCTAAAGATTTAAGAACTGAGGAGGTATACTTTAAACATGGTATGTTTTTTGAAGTTATGCAATTGAAGATAATTAACATGAAGAAGAAGAAGAGGAGGAGGAGGATTATTAGTTTTGGCATAACAGTCACTGAGAAAAACCATAGACATTACAGAGTTGTGGAAAAACAGATGGAAAACACTACCAAATACAAGAGCCTGCAAACAGAAATATACAATGTCTATGCAAACAAAGGGGTGGTTGTATCAATAGTTATTTTTGACCTTGCTACTGCTCAACTCCTTGGGCACTGAGTCACTATACATCATCTACTAAAGGCAAAATGACTGGGAACAACACATATTGGAATTCTCCACAGATACCTCTAATTGTTTTATCTTTATATGATTTTCAGAGTATCAAACTAGTTTGCATCCAGATATGGTAAAAAGCCCACAATTATTTTGGAATAGTATTTGGTTTGCCAGACATGGCCTCTTTCTGCACTTGGCCTCATTCTGGAATGTATCTCGGGATAGTGGTCTGTTGGTCGCAAGCCAATGCGGATGATGACAGGCCTCACTTGCAGCCTCCCATTGTCTGCACTAGCACACAGATAGCAGGTCCCTATTCTGTGATATATTCCAGAATAAGGCCAAGTGCAGAAAGGCCCTTGGTCACTGTGCTCTCAATATAGATTTGGAATATAGACACAATATCCAGGGAATATAGACCCAATATCTTGATACAGTCTTTGAATATAGACCCAATATCCCAGGTTTAAGGTATTGTGTCACCTTGTGACATGCTAAAATGCAGAATATTGGCCTAATGTCTGGACAAGGAATCTCAGGTGTGCTTTGTTTCAGAATATCCAAAAATCTCAGGTGTGCTTTGTTTCAGAATATCCAAAAATAGTGGAAAAGTCTGGAGGCAGCCATAGTCACATACATCTAGTAGACCATGCACATGATCATGATAATGATTAATCACTATCATTATTATTCATGACCTATAGCTACACATCTTGTGAGTACACTAAACTAAGATCTTTGTCAAATCTTTGTTTCATAAACAAAAGTTCAAGGTACAACTATCATAAATCAAAATCTAATTTAAAATGTCCTTGCCCTGATTTTTATCAGTTGTTTATCAAAACAGGGGACAGGAAAACAGGGTTACTTGTTTATTTGGCATGTGTTTTTAGGGAATGTCAATGCTGAAGGATGACTTAAAAAAATATTGAGTTCCATCAGTGTTTTGATAATTGGGACTAAGGGAGGGAACACTGACCAAAGGCCTCACATTTGTTTACATAAAACAAAGTATTGCACCCACAGCTGTGGTTTGGGTAAGGAAATGTGAACTGGCGTCTCAACTTGCCTTTGCTGCCCTGTGGTCCTCATCTGTGGGATGCAGGTGGACTGGGTGGTAGACTGCCTATGAACTAATCATCAGTCATGGCTCAGCACTTGGAAATTACTTCCACCCCTGACATTCTAGGATTCCCAGCATTTGTTTTCTATTGTTATGTTAGTAAAAGAGTCCCTTAAATCCATCACTCAGAGTATAATGTACTACATGTAAAGTTAAAATAGCATGAACAGAACTATGCAGCAGTGATAAGCTTCATTTTATGGACCTGAGAATGGAACAGGGGAAAAAACCCTCCAAAGCAGAGTATGATTTAAGGAATAACACACACACACACAGATGTTACATACTCCATAAGAACGTTCAGATGCAGAATTATTTACTCCCATTATTTACTTTCATTCTGGGATTTGTATTCCAACTGCAGCTGATCACAGTGTTCCATACTGGGCACTGTGATGATGTACGGTGACACCCAGGACTACAACAGCTTGTCTCTAAGAGAACGTCTGTAGCTGTCTCTGCCAGAGCAAGCTGTGCCCATGAAGATTAGTTTCAAGATGGATTTGGTGCATGGCAATGATGTAAAGTAAATTCTTGCTTCTATGACCAGTCCTAGGATTTGCTTCACCTTTCATTTTTCTTAGTGATTTTCCTCATCCTTCCCTTTTTTTCCATTCTTTGTTATGTATCAGCAACAACCAGAGAGTGTTCCCAATGGCAATAACATATTGAGGTTAGAAGGCTGTTTGAACAGAGGATTATGCCATTTTATCTGGAGGTAAGAGTGCTTGAGAGGAATTTCAGTGTCAATTGGGAATTTTGGATAGTTGACATCTTGAGAACAAATTATCTCTGCACCCAGTCCAATTTTTTCTTCATATTTTCCTTGCTTATTCAGTCTTTCCTTCTCAGCAATCAGAGAAGAGTCCCATTGCCTCCAGATGGAGCTTTAGCTCTAGCACGAATTATGTCTACTCCTGTATGAACTGCTTACTGAAGCTGAGCAAGCCTAGTGATCAATCCGCATACATTCTGTAACAATTAAACAACTAAAGCTAACTTTTATTAAGCCTACTCAGCCAGGATATGGCCAGTGTCTTTCAAATGAGGCCCTTGGGCAGTTTAGCCTTCTTACTCTGGCTTCAGTTATGCAGAATTTAATTAAAGTGACCCAGTTTACAGCTTGGAAGAGAGGAAGGGGGGGGAGCCATCCTTTCCTACTAGTTACAACCACTGCCATAAAAATTGACAGAGATGTAAATGTGGCTTTTGCATTTATCAATGAAATATGATGAAATCATTCATGTATGAAAATAAACTAAAAAAAAAACACTTTAGAAACAAAACATAAACAACTACTACCGCCATCATCCCTCCCCCCAAAAGAATCTTTACCAGTGACTGGACAATCTTCATAGTTAAACATATAGCTAGCTAAATAGATAACATGCAGCAACAAAACACTGCTTTCTTACTGCATGCTATTGCTAGATTGGTTCACCAGCATTTTTAACCTAGGCTCAGAACCTACCTTGGACTGCTCCTGGCAGTCACTGGACTGGCACCGTAGACTCATAAAAATAAACCAAGACCCTGTTTTCTGATCTTCACTATAGCTGGGAAGGGGAGGACTTTGGAGGCATTTGCTCATCTTATCTGGTACAATATACTTAGGCATTTGCTTAGACATATGCATTCTGAGTGGGGTAGGAATATACGATATCTCATCCAAATGTCATTATGCCTATTTCCTTCCCCAACCAGTCCCTAATTGTCTAATGTTGCAAATGAAAGATGTGCCTGAGTTTACTTGGAGATGATTGGGACTTTATGCATTGGTGCAGATACTAATCCTAATGTTTATGGGAAGAGGAAGCATATGAAGAAAACACTGGAGATGGGAATTGCCCACCTATCTCTATATCCATGGACCCATCTATACTGACATTTAGAATAAGTAGAGGGCCTTTCCACACTTAAAAGAATGGGACGAGCATGCTCTGGCACAGACCATATGCACACCATGGAGTGTCTCTCAGCACATTTGGCTGCCCTCATCTTCCATAGCTGTAGTAGAGCAGGAAAAAAACTGCTCCACAGCTATAGTACAGTTCCAAATGCAGCCTTCACACCTACTTCCATGTTAAGGATTATTAGAGTGGGGCAGCTGTGTCTGTGCATTCACACATCACATTGCCCAATGGCCATAGCAACAGCTAGTGTGCAGGGCCATTGCTGCAGTGAGGTGGTCACTCCCACCTGGGAGTGTTCACACTTAACTTGCTGCAGAACAGGTTCCAGGTAGTTTTGGGATGGGCCCAGCATATCTGTCCCCTGATCCTAAATTTCATGGGGTACTGTTCAATGGACGTTAAGTGTCAGAAGCCTTAGAGTTTAAGCTCAACTTGGTGAAAGGCAGCAAAACCACCACAAATCTCACAGGAATCTTGACTTTTTAATTGTTTAATCGTAAGGGAAGCCTTCATATTTCTGCATTAGTGGAGGAGAGGAAATAAGAAAGAACTTTGTAAGACAGCTAGTGCTGTGCAGAGACTAAAGTGCTGGACTAGTATCTAGAAATGCCTGGGTTCAATTACCTGCTTTGGCACGCAATCTCCTGCTCAGCTAGGTGATCTCTTAGCTAAATCTCACAAGTTTATTGCCAGTTTAAATTTTAAAAAAGAGGGAAGGAGAATAATGTACATTTCCTTGAAATTTTCAGAAAAAAGATGGGATACAAACAAAAGACCAAAATAAATAGCATTTCAAAACAAAAAAAATCTAAGGCTTGAGAGCAGCCAGAATACTACACATAAGTGCAAGGCAAAACTAATTAGATCAATGAGCTAACAAAACATTCAATCCCAAAGTTTTAGTCTCCATGACTGCAATTATAATGGAAGATATTTAGCCTGTGCTTCTCAGATATGTCAATAGATTCACAAGATTGGCTGAATCCTGTCAATTTTTAACTGTTATAACCCACCTGAAGACTTTGTGGTGTAAAAAGTGGGCTATCTATGTAAATACACCCCACCCCCACATAACACACAATGCACAACATAACACATAACATATGGGCAATAATTTTAAGCTCTGCTATCCATAGCCTTTGTACTACCAAAGCAAACTAAAAGGTATGGAGTAAGTAAGGGTGTTGACATCAAGACATCTCGTTTGAACTTCATCAAGATATTTAATCTAGCTTAGAATGTAGAAGAACTTGAATAGCTCCAGGGGAACCAATATGCTCATATGGATATTTCACCTTCCGTTGAAATATGGCAGCATTCATGTGTAGGAAGAAAGATGGCTCAAAAACAGCTTGTGAGTTACCTTGGTTCACCAGACCCTTATCTGGGAATACTGGTTTTGATTCTGCACTCCCCCATGAAGACAGCTGGGTGTCCTTGAGCTAGCCACAGCTCTTTTTCTGAGCTCTCACAGCCCCATCTATCTCATAGGGTGTTCTGTTATGGGAAGAATAATAAAAAGCTTTGTCAGCCATTTTGAGTCCCCTTAAATGGTTGAGAAAAGTGGGGTAGAAAAGCCAACTCCTCCTCTTCCATCTTCCAGCAGCCAATAACATGAGGTCCTTGTGTTTTCTTTCCATCTCTTCCCGTTTAGGGCTTTATCAAGACAGAGACTAAAACCCAGGATTATCCCAACATTATGTTGAAATTGCCACATATATCAATGGCAATCCTAATATATTCCTGGGAAATTGGAGCAAAATCCTGCAATATCATGAGAGCCAAGTGCCAAGCTTTTGTACTGCTGCTGGCAGAGATTGCCAGAGGCAATTGTGAGATCCAAAGAAGATCTCACATTTTCCTCTCACTGTCTGGAGGTGGCCTAGAATGTTCATGAAAAGTGGGAGGAGCAGTCTGATCTGTGAAGTATGCAGCTATGAACTGTCTTTAAGCTATCCCTGAGTTACTCCAGAGGAACTTTTTGGTGGACTGTTCACCAACACATCCCAGTCAACAATAATCTGATCCTTGCCTTTACTCCCACTTCCCTTGTAACATCCACCCATCATGTCAGGAGAATGAATGTAAATGCCAACCTTGTGATATTTATTGTGTAAAAATACCTAGTTGGCTGCCTGTATCCTTAAACTGAAATACCTATTCATGAAGTGAGAAATACAATGAAAGACCAAGAAGAGGAGAAGACGGCAACGAGAGTCCTTGTCTTCCAGTTTAGCAAGAAGTTCCCAGAATTTGCAGTTTGAACTAAGAAACACCTAGGCTGCATCCCCATGCAAGCTGTTTGGTGCTGTTTGGGTGCCAGTTGGGCTTGCATGGGACTGGGCATGGGACTGAGATCGATTCTTGAGCATCCCAATGCCATTCGCTTTAACTTGGGCTGTGGGTGGGCTGGGGTGGATTCAGCCATCCCCAAGCACTGAGATCATGATTTTGCTCCCTTTCCCAGGCAAGCTGCTTGCTCGTCTCAAGAGGGGAGTAAAAGCAAGGGAGTAAGGGGGTGTAGAGGCTTGAGTTTTCTCTCTATTCCAGGGAGGCAACCTTATTTGCTGACAGAAGGAGGCTTGGCTTTACTGCCAAAGTAAAGGATCACTTTGGCAGTAAAGCCAAGCCACTTTCTGTCAGCAGATCAGAAAGAGGGGGTTCAGAGGCTTGGGATTTCTCACTTTTCCAGGAGGGGCATCTTATTGCCCCCCTGGAAAAATGAGAAATATCAAGCCTCTGCAAACCCTGTGCACGATCTCGGCTGACAGGACAGAGGCTTGGTTTTAAAACTCAAATCTCTTTCCTGTCAGCCGAAATCGTGAAGTTCGGCACTGTCCCCATTCATGGTCTCGGCTAACTTGGCAATGTGTGACGGGACCCCAAACCATGCCAAGATTTGTTTTTCAGGTACCACATTTGGTCCTGGTCTGGCACGGTTTGGGGTGATTTAGTCCACTTTCCGCGGACTTTCCCTTGCCGAGACTGTGTTTGGTACCGAACCAAATGTGCATGGGGACATGCCCCTAGTCTCAAATCTTGTGAGCTTCCACTCTAGTCTCTGTAGATAGTACTGAGGACCTTTCTGCACTTGCCAGTTCCTTCACACCTGTAAGTGCACTAATGGCCTCCCTTCCACATTTTAGTACAGAACACAGGAGGTACCACCCACTTTTAATATGCTCTATCAACTCTGGATTAAGTGTGATCCAGCTCAAGACACTCTTGATCTGGATCATGAATTATAGCAGTGTACTGGCAGGGCCTGGTTTGGAATATGGAGGTATGTAGAAGGTGCATACCTCTGTGTTTCAGAGTATATGCAGGCTGACTCTGAAATTTGTGTGAGCTCCAAGGCCTCTGCAGCACAGATGGCATTTTTCCAACTTGTTCCTGACCTGCTATTGGGTAATATACGAGGTAAGTGTAGAAAGAGCCTCAGTTACAATGAACCATCAGTATAAAGAAGTTACCTACATTCCTATGAAACAGCACTTCCCCCAGTCCCTGTCCCAGGCCCCAAGACCAACCCTGCATGCTGCCTCCAATACAGAATGTAAGAGGAAGGAGAGTTGGCTTTTCTACCTGCTTTTCTCACCCATTTAAGGGGACTCAAAGTGGCTAACAAAGCTTTCTGTTCTCTCCATACCAGATACTCTGTGAGGCAGGTGGGGCTGTAAGAGCTCAGAAGAGAGCTGTGACAAGCCCAGGATCACCCAGATGGCTTTGTGGAGGGAGGAATCAAACCTGGTATTGCTGCTCCTTAACCAGTAGACCAAAATGTGTTTAATTTAAAGTAATATCATAAGAACATAAGAACATAAGAGAAGCCTTGCTGGATCAGGCCACAGCCCATCTAGTCCAGCATCCTGTCGCACACAGTGGCCCACCAAATGCTCATGGGCATCTCAAGCAGAGAGAAGGACAAACCTTTTCCTGCTCTTGAATCCCAGCAGATGGCCTTAGAAGTGCCCCACCCACCCCCCAGCCTGAAAGATGCACCTAGGCATTCATTCTGTTGATACATCTGTCGTCCATTGGTACCAGAAAATGAAGTTAATGCAGAAATAGGAAGGGAGATGACAAGGAATAGTCACATGAAAAATTAGGGAACACCAGAGAAAGAATAGATTGTTTATTCCCACTCTTTACTGTTTTCTTTTTCTTAGCCAGAGGCTATCAGAGGAGAGGAAGGGATAATAGCTGTCAAATGTTCAGTGAATCAAAGTAAAGAGTATCCTGCTCATGGATACAGATTTGATTTCTTCTTCTGTTGTTAGATACTGTACTTCTGTGAGGTTTTCTTGGCATCCACACAAGGGGCTTGCCATTATCCTTTTCCAGAGAGATGTTGGGGATCAAACCTTCGGCACTGAAGCCAGTTACTCTACCACTGAGCTCCAGCCACTTCTGCTTCTGACGATATTTGGAATAAGTGTATCAGCCTTCAAAGGTTTTTGGGCAAATCTCAGATTCATATTGAAGTTTATAATCCTGTACAAGCATCTCCACTTAGTGAAGAATATTTCCATAACCAGTAGTCATTAGAGTGAGAGTAAACTATATCTTCTTTTTATTTTAAATAGTTAATATTCATCAAATGTTTATGAAAATACTTAACCCATAATGATGACAAACTTTCCTCCTAATAGAGGCGGAAGTTAAGAATCTCTTTTGGAATATGTAATCAGAAGTGTAAAGAAAATTACATTAAAAAGACTTCATTATGCCATTAAGGATGTGAGATGACTTTTTTCTACTCCATTTTAATTTTAGCATATTTCTCGGCTAAATATCCTCGACACTTTTATGAGATGGGCACATAAAAGAAGCTTTGGCTGCTGCAGCAAGAAGATTTCTGACTTTCTCAATTTGTCATTCCAGTTTTAAGGTCTTCCGTTTAATTTATCAGTGAGGAAAATCAACATTCCATTTGACTGTACATTAATGCTGCTTTGTGTTTTTCATTGCAGAAGAGTCAGATTTGCATGACTGTAAGCAGACATGCTGAACTTCTGAAATTACTACCTAAACACGTTCATCACTGCAATTGCCAGTTTAGAAACGCTGAAGTTTCCAGTACCTATTATCACATTCTCCCAGTTGATTTGGCTTGCAAAACACTTCCACAAGGGTCAGATAGGGTAATGTAGCTTTCCATCAATGCCTCACTATTATAGCACTGCTCTCATAGTCCTAATCCACAGGGTCCCCTTTCCTTTTGCACCGTTTTACACAAGAGACTGATACTGTTAAATATAAAGATACAGGGATTTCTTTCTCCTTAGAAGTATATTTTGCTGTAATCTTCTGTGGTAGTTATCTATAGATTTATATATTGTATGGAATTCGGTTTGAGCACTGGGTACTATTTGGACTATGAACTGGAAATCAAGAATTATAATAGATGTTAGTTTAAAGCTATGTTGGCTAATATGCATCCCTTCAGATGTTGTTGAACTGTCACCTCAATCATTTTGCCTTTGGCCATGTTGGCTATGGCTGACCTGAACTGATGATGCTGAGCAACACTTGGAGGGTCTAACCATATAAAGGTTGTTAGCCCATATTCAACCCTGAGCAAGCCAGTGTCAGCCACAGAAAAATATAGTAAGCTAGGTGGGTCTGCAGTCTGACTCAGTAAATGGCAAATTTACAGTGTATGCTCACTGTATAAGAATTGTGCACATTTATGTATTTATTATTATTTCTATTTCTATTCCGCCCTATACCCAAAGGTCTCAGGGCAGGTAACAACACACGAAATAAAACAAAGCAAAAGGAATGCTGGAGACTAAAATTCTAAATCTGTGTATAAAACACTAAGGCCATGTCTTCACAGCAACCTTATCTCGGATTCAAAACGTTTTCAATCCTCGGAGTCTGCATGGCAGTTTTGCTTAACACGCTTTCCCCGTGTTAAACCACCACAAAGCGTGGTGATTCTCAATCCTGATTTCAACAGGTCTCACTCTGGATCGTGCGCTTGAAACATTTTACATTTTTTACTGCGTGGACAGTACCGTTTTAAGGGATGAGAATCCATGTTTAGGGTTTCCCTCTCCCAATAGCTTGCTTCCAAAGACAGTGATTTCAGTGTTAAAAATCCACCCTTAACAGCAGTGCTACACTGTAGCAATGGAACCACTTCAACCTGATAACAATGTTGCAATTTTGCACAATTTTGCACAATTTCTAAAGTTCTGACTTTAGAAAGGGAAAGGAAGGGAGGAAAGCAGCTGAATGTGAATGTTTAAAGCAAAGGGGCTTTAGTTGCCACTGCTGCTGTGTGCCCTGAGCAACGGAGAGAGGAGGGGAAAGAATTGCTGGCTGGCTGTTTGCTGCCATTTTTCCTCCATCCATGGAAGCAGCAGCCACCCAGCCACCCAGTTAGGCTCCGTGAAAGGGTCCCTTATGGGTGGCGCGTCCATGCCAGGAGGAAGAGGCAGGGCAGCCCCGAAAAGTGGCTTTTAAAAAGTAGCCACTTGAGTCCCACCTTGAGTCATGTACCCCACGTACGATCCAACGCGATTAAGTTAAAAATTATGGGAACAGGCAAATTTGCCTTTGTATCCAGTTCTATTATTTCGGTTTAGGGAAAGCGAAATAAGCTTGCTGTAGGGATTCACCCTAAATCTGTGTATAAAATGTGGTGCATTTGACTTACCACATTAGACCAGAATTTAATGGAGCAGTTTATGCTAGATGGTTACCATGTGAGTATAGGAGCACAATGAATTTTCAGTCTCCTTGGACTATACTGGTGATAGTCATTGCTGATAAGCCCCAGCTTCCTTTGGTAACTTTAACAGCAGTCCAAGGGAACTTCCTGTGCCTCAATGCATGAACAGAAACCCTTAGGTTAGTTCCTCTGGATTAAAGTTGTGTATGGTAGGAGATAAGGCCAAATGAAAAATTGTCCACACTCTGCCACTAGGAAAGCATTTTCTGCTCTTGGGAAAGCTAGTCACCATGGCAAAACTATCAGTAATCCCAGATGCAGAAGTTATGAACCTCTTTTAAAAGAGAAAAAAGAAAGGAAACTGTATGGCTCCATCAGAGCTTTTTCTGGGATCTGCGCACTTGCAATACTTTTACAAACAAGGACTATGTGAGATTTATATGCAATATGCAAAGGAAGGGGTGGAAAGTACCATATCTTACAGGAAATATTAAAGGATCTTCTATACAAATATTTTACATTTCGTGCCAAAGAACAGTGCCAATTTATACAAATCAAAATTGCTTTTGGCACAAAAATGCAACATTTGCATTTACCTTTATTGTACAGCTATTTATTTTGTAAAAAAAAAAAGCAAAAAACAAAACCCAACAAACTAAAGCATGCTAGTCTTTTATCATTCATCACCAAGGTAACCAAAGACCAAATTCTTTCCAACCACAATACAGGAACATTCTATCACCAGATGATAAAATAATGCAAGAACTTAGAACATATTTCTCTATATAATCCCCTTGAAGATAGCCATGGATTGGCTAAGCTGTGCAGTTCAGGGAAGAGCGGAACCTCAGCTTATAGAAGTGGCTGTGGGACAAGGATAACTGCAGGCCTTTCAGAGATGACAGATAGTGTATGAGAAGGGACCATAATGAGGTGGAAAAATGCCTTCTGCATGTAGAAATTCACAAATTTGACCCTTGGCATCTCCAAGGCAGGAAGGGGTGGCTTTTACATAAAATGCTATGATGCACCCCAGTCTTTCAGCCTAATATGTCGACAGTGGTCCTAGGAAAAGTGTCACAGGGAAAACAATGCACAGAGTCAAAATAAGAATGAAGATAATTTCACATCCATTGTTAGAAATGTAAGGAGGAATTTTCACTTGTATCTGGGGCACAAATGAAAAGAAGGGAGGGGTGTGTGGCACTGATGAGCCCTCATCATAGTTTATTTTCAGGGATCATCTGCAAAGTTGAGATTTATCTGCCTGTATATGACTCCTGGGTTAGGAGAGCAGACTCATCTCATCATCATGGGATCTGGCTCATGAGACCATAAGAGGAACCCTGGTGGATCAGGCCAAAGCCCATCTAGTCCAGCATCCTGTCTCACATAGTGGCTCACCAATTGCCCATGGGCATCTCAAGCAGAGACAAGGGCAAACCTCTTCCTGCTCTCAAACCCCAGCAAATGGCCTTAGAAGCATCCTGCTTGCCCCCACAGTGTGAAAGATGTACTTAGGCATCCATTCTAGTAGCCATTGATACATCTGCCATCCATAAATTTGTCTAACCATTCCATAAAGCCATCTAGGCTGGTTGCAATTACCACCTCTTCTGGCAGCAAATTCTATAGACCGATGACCCTCTGAGTGAAGAAATACTTCCCCTTGTCTGATCAGACTCTCCTACCCATCAGCTTTGTAGAGTGCCCCCTGGTTCTAGTGTTGTGTGGTAGAGAAAATAAATGTTCTCTATCCACCTTTTCCACACCATGCATCATTTTTAAACACCATCTTTCCAGGCTGAAGAGGCCTAGATGCTGCAGTCTGATTTCATAAGGGAGGTATTTCAGCCTCTTAATCATTCTGGTTGCCCTTTTCTGTACCTTTTCCAGTTCATCTTTTAGCTTATACTCCTACTGGATAATGCCACCAGATATGATGATGTTGTCCCTTCTACAACAAGGTTTCTGATTAAGAGCTTTCTTATCCATCATCTCCTTAATGACTTTCAAAATGCATTTCACAAGGACATATTCAAAGAGGGAAGAGACTGAATATGAGACAGATACTTCTGTAGAGAAGTTTCAGGATAGTAGTCATGGTTTAACTATTGCTGAAGCCAAGCCAAGCCAAGCAGACTTTAATGAACCCAAACCTGTCAAGTCCAATTTTGTCCTTTGTCAGCAAGCATTTAATTACAATCCCTTTGTTCTCCACCTCTGCTAGCCATTCAAATTTACCTTAGGGTCAATTTATAATTTTTAAAAATGAAAAACATCCTTTCTGAAGCCTTGTGAATGGAAGCTCCCTGAAGAAACATAAAACTTACTCACCTAGAAAGCTGTTCTGTCTCCATCTGTTCTTGAGATAACAATGAAAATTGATATCTCTGAAGTTCTCTGCTCCCCTGGCAATCTCCTCTCTAGGGAAAGTGAAATCTTCCTCACACAAGCATGTTCGTCATATCACTACCTAACCCATGTGCTAAACCCAAAGTTGATGATGACATTCTGAATGTTTCTCTCCAACATACACACACACACACACACACACACACACACACATACAATGAGATGGAACAAAGCTGGACAGCTATGACAATATCATGGTTGTGCTGATGTGTTAAGTCTGCTCATACAGAGCTGAAAATTGTGTTGTTTTTATTTAAAAGTGACACTGGATGATAATTCTATGAAAATGGGGCACAGTAGTTAAACAAGTTTATTCAGGAACTGACAGATTTGCCTTGGCTCTTCTCCACATTTCATTTTAGAGGTTATGGCCCAGCATAAAATACTCCTGAAGTAAATGTGGCTAAAAAAACAAACAAAAAACAAAATTTATGTGGATTATCAGTGTGGCAGTACTCGACAACAGTGGAATCAAGGAGAAACAGTTGGAAAGCTCACCAGATTGGATGACCTACAAACTGAAATCTGTGGGAAAGGATCTCTATGGCAAAGGAAAGTGATAGCTGATCTGATAATTACTTGTGGCTTGGATACTGATAGAATCACTATGCATCAGTTGCAAAAGGTACTACTGGGAACAGCACCAGAACAACACCTCTGATAATTTTAGATCCTTTGGAAAGATATAATTGTTAGAGCACCAAACACGTCTACTTGACTGTGTACTAGTAACAGCAGCAGCAGCAGTAACAGAAACCACCACCACCATAAATGATGGGAGGCAAAGGGCAATTGATACTTTTGCAGCTTCAGTTTTTGACATAAAACTTTGATGTAATTAGAAGGACACAGACTGAGATTAATGAAGTACAAATGAAGACATATATTAAAACCAGATTTAGAATTACACTTCCTCGTAACGAAGGAAGAAAGCTTATAACCAACTTAAATGATAGTGAGAATAATAAAGCATTATAGATTCTTCTGCAAGCAACTCACTCCTCTGTGGGCCAGTGGGCCACTGATTCATGCCAAAAATCATGTACTTTGTATGCAGTCCATCCATGCCCAACTTTGGAGACTGAAACAAAAGTTGCCAGCCAGGCCTGTTTTGGTTGGACATGCAGAAGTGGCACACTTCCGGCACCACCTATGAGTGCCTAGTGAATTGACGCTGGGTGTGGTATGCTATACCACGTTCTGTGTGCTGTCTGCACAAATGTCATGGTCTGACAAGCCAGCAGGAATGCTGCATGGATTTCTTAAAAGCAACCCATGCTTGGAGTGGGCAATGACATAATTTTCATGCTATAATCAACTCCAGTGCCTCATCTGGTGCAGACAAAGTAGTCTCCTGAGATGTATGGTCTCCCATCTGCCCATTCCATATCGCAAATGATGCATTTCGATAGGTCTCAGTGTGAACACAGAGTGAGATGTTCCTTGAGTCCAAAGCTCAAAAATCCATTCTAATCAGAGCAAATAACAGCAACAGACAAAACACTCAATGAACTCTAGATACTACTATAAAGCAGTAGCTTGTTCTTATCTATGATAGAATAAACTTTTCCTAACTGACTGAATACCAAATCTCACATCTCATTACTGATGGAACATCTTTCCGGGAAAAGTAATTCATGGGAAAATTGTGCATGAACTCAGAAAACCATAGTTCAATCATGTTGTTTTGCATGAGTAGCTGAAGTTGTTTACTTATTCTGCTGTATTTAGATATTACAGAATATGCATGCTTTGTTCCAGAATATTCAAATAAAGTGATAATTTATCTGGATGCAGCCTACCTCATAGTTGTTTGCTCTATTTTGATATCTGGAGAGTTCAAAAGAATGCATGGCCAGGTGGCATGCAGAATCAAGCTGTAACCCAAGATACTTAGTTGACAATGGAGATTTTTTTCACATTATGAATATCAATTAGGTAAAATACCTAAGAGTGCTGCTCATTAAGTACCCATTAATGGCATTTTTGTACCCATTAATGGGGACTTAATGGGGACTTCTAGTGACAGTGGAAAACCACCCCTGGTTACAAGTTATATTGGGATCTTACAGTGGAGGTGAACATGCCAGATTTTCAGAATATATGAATATAAGAGAAGATCTACTGGATCAGACACAACCCACTGCTTCTGGACATTCTCAAACATAAGGCAAAACCTTCACCTGCTCTTGGCTTCCTCCAAATAGCCTTTAAAGGCATCCTGTCTGACTCTCCAACCTGTAGACAGCATCTCAGCATTCGTCCTGGTATCCATTAGGAATGTGCATAAATATTAGTAACATTTGAAATCTGGCTGAATTCAGCCTCATTTTAGACATTTGAATTTGAATCAAATGTTGACACATTCAGAGACTGACATTCGAATTAAAATCATATGTTCCCGGATGGCTCCAGACAGAATACAGTGGGTTAACCTCCTGGCTGCATAGCCACCAACGACCGATAGAGGGTGCTAGACCAAATCTGTAAATACCAGTACCATAATGCCCTTCTACCAGTCATTCCTCGGTTGCTGACTCAGCCACACCTTAATTAAGAGAGAGCATTAAGGGATGTCTAGAAGATTAATTGATGTGTCAGCTGAGGTATCTGAAGCTCCAGTGCAGGGTGAGACAGCTTTGTATTGTCATTTTATGCCTCTAGGCCTGTCCTTAGTTTTTCTGTCAGTTTTCTCCCTAGTTGGGGTAACAAGGATGTTGCTTTTCCTTAAGAAAAAAATTTAAAGACCCTTACTTACTTCGTATGGGATTCATATATGGGATTTGTATGCATTTGTATGGGATCTGTATGTTATTCATATGCATTTGTATATATTATTCATATGCTATTTGTATGCATTTGTATAGGATTTGTATGCTGTTTGCATGCATTCATACATAGGATCCATATGCTGTTCATCTGCATTTGTACGGGATTCATATGGGATTGAACATTCAGATCGAATACAAATCCTACCACATTCGAAGGGAATCTATTCAAACAAATACAAACTTTCTTGCATTTGATTTGATATGAATCAAATGCATATATATATGCATATCCCTAGTAGCCATTGATATAAGTGTCCTTCATGAATTTATCTAATCTGTTTTTTTAAATCTTTGATTGATTGATTTAATTGTATTCTTACTTCATTACTTCATTGTTAGGTGGCTGACAAGGGTCAACGTTAATAAGTAAATGAAGCCAATCAGAGATTTTAATCTCTATAGCAAGCAACATTGAATAATAGCAGTTTTTTTTAGAAAAAGAAGAAACTTGAAAAACTAGCAGAGGAATTTTAAAAATAAATATAAAAATTAGTTACAGTGGTTCTTATTGTGGTCTCAATGGCCAGCATAGTACTTAATGAACTCAAGAAGCATCCTGAAGTTCGGAGTGTTAATAATAAGGAATATGCATCACTAATTGAAAAAGCAATTCACCTGCATACAACTACCGTTACAACAATATTTCTGAATTAAACATGAACAGCAGTACAATAAACATCTTGTGATAAACATGTCACTTGAAGGCTTCTTGTGACTTTGTATTCATGCTGCTCCATGTATTATGCAGATAAAGAGTAAATAATGTCTGATGTCTGGAAAAAAATCTTCACCCTCCCCACTACATGTCACAAAAGCCTAATGCATGCGCAATTCTGGAAGGCGGAGTTGGTCCCACAGTGAGTAGGTAACCGCAGTGGTAACCATGTGGCCAAATGTGGTGGTGGTGGGACAATAACCATTCTTGCCCCATAATTCAGGGCAAGAACAGTTATAAAGGGTTGGTTTTTTTTTTTTTTTTGCTGTGAATTTGTGGTATTTGTTCCTCATGTAGCCCGAATTAGGGTTTTCCATGGGGACTCTAATGAAGCGAACTCATGTTCACCTCACAGTATCCTCACCATGGATATAGCTTGAACTGTATCCGTGTTTAATATCTGGTATTAAGAAATACCATTGCGGGATTTCAGTCTACCATCACTTCAGTTTGAAGCACCTAAACAGATGGCAAGATTACACAGCATTCAAAGGTACTTTTCCACTTCTGAGAATTTATTTGCAAAGCAATACTTTATCTGAATACCTAGGAGCCATATTGTCCATTGTTATATTGCATGCTATTATTGCAAACATGGATAACCTTATTAAAATTATCATTTTGAAAAACACCTTTATGGGTCAAGGATTCACCATAGACATTGCATAGGTGGTCATTCAGCTGGAGGTCCTTCATGCATATGTGGCTTATTTCAGAGACCTATATGAAGAATGTTCTTTCACTCTGTAAATCTCCTTTTCTTTCTTGAGGATAAGAACATATGAGGAACCCTGCTGGATAAGGCCACAGCCCATCTAGTCCAGCATCCTATCTCACACAGTGGCCCACCAATTCACGAGCAGATGAAGGCAAACTTTCACCTACTTTGATCCCCTGCAGTTAAAGGTATCTTGCCTGTCTCTCCATGCCTATACAGCGCAGGAGTTGTTCCGGCATGCACACAGAGCAATTTCTTGTAAAGAAACAGCCCAATGAAGAGCAGCCACTCTGTGCTGGAGCATCCCCCATGACCACTTTAAGCATGAAAAGGTTCAAAATCTTAAATAGAAGCTGGATTTTGATCTAGAGCTGTTATAAGAGAGCCATGCAAGAGACGTAAAAATGATTCGGTGGCTACATCTCAAAGCTAGCTTTGTCTATTCAAAAATAACAAAAAAGCAACAAAGTCAGAATGTTAATATCAGGTAGTTATGAGTAGCCTCCAAGCAGAAAACTAGTATCGTGTAGTGACTGTGGTGCGGCACTAGGAAATGGAAATTCCTACAAGGCCATGGAATTTTGTCAGTCATTAAATCTCAGTTTAACTCACGTGGTAGTTGTGAGTAAAATGAAAGGAAGGTGAATAATATTTGCTTCCTTAAGCTCTTTATAAGAAAGGCTGAATGTAAGTGAAAATAATTATTTTATTTATTTATATTTATTTACATTTTATCCTGCCCTATACCCAGAGGTCTCCGGGTGGGTAACAACATTTAAAAGATTAAATTAGATGCCATCTACTTCAGCATTTTCTGATTTAGCGTCTATGTAGTATGTTTTCAAAAGCCATATAAAGCTACAAAGAGATACATTTTTACATATAAATGCTTGGGAATGCAACCATTGCAAAGCTCTGTATGAACTGAGTAAGAGCATGCAACAATCAGATTCTGAGTTCTTTTCTAGGCATTGTAGAAGCAAGGTGTTGCTAATAAATGCATTCTGTGAGTGAAAAATCCCAAGACAGATTATGCTCAGGGTTGCATTTAAAGTGTGTGTGTGTTGCATGGGGGGAGGGGTTGGGAAGGAGGATGGTTCTAGTTTGTTTTGTTTTTCTTAAAATCACAATGTGGAAACAAGACAGAAGTAATTTACCAATGTGCACATATGCCTGGAAAGCTAAGGTGTGCTGTTGAAAATAGATTAATTTACCCAGTGCTAAAGCTCTGCCATTGAGCTATAGTTGTAAAGGAAGAATAAAACGTCAGATAAAAATGTACAGTATCATGCCATCCCAAAGTGGCTGCCCCTTAACAGCAGCTTTAAAGGTTAATGCAATTTAACTCACTTTCTCCACTTCAGCTTGTAAACAACGTACCGGGCCTTCCTCTATAACAAGGGAACGAGTATAGTGAGTGCTTTATTTCAAACTCCCACCATTAAAATAAAAGCCAGTAGACAATTTTATGGATACATGAAGAATGAGCCACCCCCTCCTGGGCAATGGTGTTGTGGCGGAGACAACGGGAAGCTTATTATTGGGCCATTTATTTAGCCTTGATGCAAGGAATATTGCACTGAGGATGTCTTCTGCACAAACTTTACAAAAATTAATGGAAGTTACATAGAGAATGGCTTACACATGGAGAAGCAATGCTATGGATTTGCTTTGAAATGAACTTGGTAAAAAATTAATTAAATAGTAAAAGTACATATGCCAAAATGATTTCAGCTGAAATTAAAAGTGTTTGAACCAAGGAAAAAAGTATACATGCATGTATAAGATGTTGCAGAGGCAATCCCCTTCTAAACAGTATATTTTTATGCTTGGGATTTTCCAAGTTCTTTAAGTGGTGGGCCATATTCAGATCTTGTTTGTGTCTCAAAAGAAGAGAAAGCACCATTGTAGTAACCACAAAAGCTGCACAGCTTTTCTGCTGGCTTCCTCTTCTTCAGCCTTCCATTTCTCAAACCCAAGAGTAAAAGGAGCAACAATTTTCCTGTTTCCATAGACTTGTAGTGCACACTCAGTGCCACTAGGGTGCTTAATTCTTTCCACTCTGCAACTGCCTTTGTGCATTATGGCATTTGCAAAGCAGATGGCTTTAAAAGGACAACTCTTCTTTTCCTGTTTGAGGATTTTGCCCGCCTCCTACCACAGGATGTGACATCAGAAGGACCTCTGCCCCGGAAAATAGCAGGTTTTCCTCCAATCACCTCCCCTGATGTTGCTTTGATGTCATTTCCTCCATGCCCCTGTTGGTTACTGTATATATACCTGGGAAAATTAAAAGTCTAGGTCTTTCTGCCTGTACTCTGCCTTCTGCATGATCATTCACCATGTTCCAGCTGGTCGGGTCCGCCATGGTGGACCTCAGAGAACAAGGATCCCAGATTAACCATTGTAGCAGTCCTCAAGCTACTACCCCAAATTCGGCAGCCCCTCAGCTGTTCCTCTCTACTTCCCAGGGCCCCTGGATTTCAGGTGCAGAGCTAGACTGTGGCTCACCATATTACAATAGCTGCACACTCACAGACATTCAGTAATCCATGAAACTGGAAGTTCTTACATAGTGTCTGTGTCTCCATGTCAAATGCGGGAGGGTCTGAAGTAGACACCTCATCAAAAGTGCTTCATTTATCACATCTGACATCTCCATTTTAGAACACAATGACACTAGATGATGTAGCAATTGAGATACTCTTCCAAAGAGCGTGATATCGTACTCTTCATACAATGGCATCTCATATGGCCTTTACTAGAGTGGAGCACCTCATACCAATGCAAGCAGAGATGTGGGAGTTTAGCCCCTTCTGGAAGGGAGTAAGTGGATATGGGGCCAACCAATGTTTCTATTCTTATAGTATAAGACAGTCATGCTGTTGTCTTTGAGATACAGAAGTGGTTTGGAATACTTGGCAGAACTTCTCCCAACCCACTCAGGCACTCATTCTAGGAATAGGAAGGAAATAATATGTTAAGAACACATATCTTCAGGGATTTTTGTTTTTCCCTATATGGCAGTGATCCTTATCTCAAACCTATCACATTCCTATGAATCAGTTGTGAAACAAAGAGAAAGAAGGTATATTACATTGGCTGACAGCAGTCCACAGGCCCAACAGCATTTTTATCAAACAACAGATGATTTGAGATTCTGGTGCACATTTGATTTAAGCAGATGGAAGAAGACATATTAGAAAGCCAAGTGTGACTTTTCCTCGTTCCTCCATTCCATTGTCAGAATACGAGGGATTATTTTTTGCACTTAATGCAGTGGATAGTATCCCACCACTGCAGTTAAGTTCAGGGACAGTGGCCAGCATTCAGGGAGAGTGCCGGCACCATCCCAAACTTAACTGTTCCAGACTGTCTACATCACCATAGCAACACTGAAGGCAACTTCTACTACAATTCAGGGCACTGCTATGGCTCTCACAACGCAGTGTGCAATTGTACAGCTGCAGCTGCAATGTCCTGCCACCAAGCAGCATTCACATAAGGAAGGAGTGTGAACACTCTGTCTAGAACTTTACTGTAGTTACAAATGTGGTGGTTGAGTAAAATGAATTACACAAAAAAAATTAATATGAATATATCAGACATAACTGCTTTAAAATTCTACTCTGAATAGGAGATTTTTGTGGATCACATCTGCTTTTCCAGATACAAGGTGCCTTTTCATTGGTGGGGGTGGTGAGACTGTGCAAGCAGATGTTCTATGCAATTTTAAAATCTCTCACCTAGAGGTTGTGTAGTCAATCCAGTGGTTTTCTTTATTACCATCAGAGA
Source organism: Aspidoscelis tigris stejnegeri (assembly GCA_023333525.1). NCBI lineage: Eukaryota > Metazoa > Chordata > Lepidosauria > Squamata > Teiidae > Aspidoscelis > Aspidoscelis tigris. The sequence continues at coordinate 245,329,269 of JALMGA010000001.1, read as the reverse complement.
TTTCAAGCAGCTTTTGCAAGAAGTTCTTCCAAGTGAGGACTTGGTCTATGTAACTGATTGTCCAGAAAATTTAGAATTGCTTCATGCCTTCCTACATGGGTATGGAGTTCAAATAATAAGGAGGAAACAGAAAGTTTCTTCAACCACAAACCAAATATTTTACAGTAGCTAACTAAGACCTCTAATGTCATATACAGAAAATGTGTACATTTTTAATTGGAAGAGAGCAAAATGAAAATAGGATCAGGTTGTTGCAGATGATGACAGAAAATAGATAGATAGATAGATAGATAGATAGATAGATAGATAGATAGATAGATAGATAGATAGATAGATAGATAGATAGATAGATAGATAGATAGATAGGCAGGCAGGCAGGCAGGCAGGCAGGCAGGCAGGCAGGCAGGCAGGCAGGCAGGCAGGCAGGCAGGCAGGCAGGCAGGCAGATGTGGAATCCCAGTAGCTGGTTACGCTTTCTGAAAGCTATTGTGGAATTCTTTGTCATTCTATCAGTCTCTTGAACTGTTTTCTGCTGCTTTTCTACAATTTTAACTCACCAATTCTGCTTATTAAACTGACAAAGGTTATTCTTTTTAGGCTGTCTACCTCTCAGCTTGTCTATATTCTCCCGTGGCCTTTTATTTAACTTGAACTCCAAATAAGTTGTTTTGAAAACAATCCAATCCTGAGAAGAGTAAAAAACAACCCTGTGGGTATCTCTCCTGTTTTTTCATTGGATTCATCAATCATCAACTAAGCAATCAGGAACCTGCAAGACTTTGCTAACTCATCACAGTTATTTTAACAATTACTGCAAATTATTAAAAAAAGGAAAACATGAACTCTGATTACAGTTGCCTCCAAACAGCTCTTCTTTAACCTGGTATGCAGCAATATTCTGGATTATGCTACATCCAGAATAATTTCTTGTTGTCCAGATGGCTGTGCAACAATGCAGGGCAAGTGGAGGTTCTTACCAATCTGGATGGCACAACATGTAGTTCCAGATATTTCGATATCTAGACGTATGTGATCACTACCCTGGGTTTGATCCCACATATATGTGGTAGCTATTCACAAGGTCATGCAAAGTAAGTGCTCATTCAATTTACTTAAAACTGGGGTTGAGAATTTATTATCTCACGATATGTTATTGTGGGATATCACGTCATTATTCTGGGCCAATTCCAACTTCAACCTCAGGATGAACCAGGAACAGTGACCATGGACACTCTTCTGCAGGCTTCCTTAGAAGCCACCTTGTGGGATAAGTGCATACCTGGCCATAGTCTATGACTATTTTATGAATGAACTCATCACCTTTCAAACATATCAGATGCACAGACAAAATAGATTATCTGGCTTCTGGGTGGTATGGAATTTTTAACAAAATCACCTGGACCTCACCACAAATTAAACATTTGCTAAACAATTATGGAAAACTCCTGCTAGCTAAAACCGTTCCTCATTTATAGAAGACTGACTTATCACTTTTCTTTTGAAGCTCCCACCATTTGAATCTCCATGTAATGACCCCTGGGACATGAGTATCAGATGTTTGGACTAAGAGTTTTATTTTCTCATGTAAGTAGTATGTGTAAACCTGTTGGAATATGAATGATTACTATTATATTTATATAAAAATGGGATTGAAGCTTGTACATTTGTGTGGAAACACAAAATTTTGATGCCTACATTTGACTGATCTCCTTGTCTCTCCATAAATTATGTGGGATTCATGGATATAGCAAAAATAAGATGTAAAATCATTATGTTTAGCTTTGAGATAGTGAACATCAGTTTCTTGAAATACATCGAGGCAGATTTGCAAATCATAATAAACTGTGAAGATAAATATGAGCTCTGTGAAAACTAAAATGATGAATCTCACTATAAAACTTGAATGATCAAATCACAATGAAATCAAAATGTGACCATTTATAAGGTAACCATTTTGACAATACACCCCAGGCTTGTTCAGCAAAATGGGGAAATATCACTTCAATTTTTTTTTTCCTTTCCTGGTCCCAGGTGAAACCATCTTAAAAAAATCTTCCCGACTTCATAATCCAAGCTCTTCTCCTCCAGGTCCCTTGTGATTCCATCTTAATTGTCCATGTAAATTGCTTTCTATTTTGGACATCATAACTATCTCGACTGTCTCTCTGTTTCGCCCTTCTGGGCACATCCAGCTGTGCATGAATATCCCCCTGAGAGATGAAATGAAAACTCTTTCTAGCTGCTGAACATTGTGAAAGAGAAATGGAAGTGATACGAAGGACCATTACTAAATGTACAACAATTTGACCACAAGAAAACTAACCTAGAATAATTTAGACTGGTCCAAAACTACTTTCATTAACAGGATTACAAACACTATCTTCTGTTTTTATCCTTGGGCAAGATGCCTTAAAAAAAAAGGGAAGGCAAAATTATCAAGAGCTTGTAGGAAATACTGTATGTACTAGACACAACAAATCAACTACTCTCAGTGTGTGGGTCACCAAAATTATCCCTTGACTTTTTGTTAAAGTAAATTTAGAATATATGTTTATCGAGTATTCTGTTATTTTAGTGAAATTAGAGCTAATCTAATATAGCTTTCTAATCTATATAATTTTGTTAAAATATCTGGTTGTTTAGACATCATTATGTTAGCATATTGCTGTTTAATTAGTACATTTGTATTTTTAGTTTATTATGCATATGTATTTCTAAGGAATTTATTTTATAATAAAATTAGCTAATAAAAAAAGGGGAACGAGTGTAGAACCAGGTTGAATCAGTCTGAACTTTGAAACAAACCAGTTCAAGCTAGATCAAGTTGGTGCAAATACAAACTGCACTGCACATGATTCATTTGATTGGAACTGAGCTAAATGCCATTTTTACACATCACTAATAATGACTAGGGGTGTGCATGAATGCAGTTTCCAGGATTCAATTCAATTTGACTCAAATTGAATATCCAAAAATTCAATTCAAATCAAATATTTAACATTCAAGTTTACCCAAATTTGATTCGAATTAAGTAAATTCAAATCTATTCATTTGAATTTTCTGTTTGAATTTGCACTTAACGAATGTCGACAACATTCATATGTGCCTGTATGTATCATTACACATCCTGTACACTTCCATACACATCAGTATGCATCCCGTATCCAATAAGTTTCCATCCCATACGGATCTGTACAAATGCATACAGATGGGGAAATATGTATATGCGCAAGCACGCATCGTGTATGAACCTGTACACGTATGAATGTCCAAATAATTCAGACAAACAGATTTGAAAATCTGAAATTCATTCAAATATTTAAATTCAAATTTATGGACATTCGATTCAAATTTGAATGTCAAAATTCGGATGAATTTGATCAAGTTTCAGATGTCTGAATATTGATGTACATCCCTAATAATGACCTCCTAAAGATGTAGATGGAGATCCCCCTCCCCGCAGTGACTGATTAGAACAGCATGACATAAGAAATATAAGAATACATGGATAGGATGTGAACTGTTTTGAATACGGCTGTAATTTTTGTGATTATTGTTATTTTAAAATTTAGTGCAAAATGACACAGTATAGTTCTTCAACCCAGGACAACAGAATGCTAGATGTTGAAGTATATGGATATAAGTTTAAATTAAACGAAGATCTCCTTTTTATGCTAAACATGCTATAGCCATAACTAGAATTCTCATGGAAACTACAAGTGGAATAAACAAATACAGGGAAACTTTGGTCAAGGTAAGCGAAACTAAATAACAGATTTTATATCCTATCTTTTGTGGCTACGTGTTTCAGAACATACAGCCTTTAAAATGTTGGGGGGTTCTGAATTTATCTGAAATGTCTGTTGAAAGTAAGCAATGCATCTCAATTCTGACTAAATCAGAATCCAGCCCAATACTTTCAAAAGATACAAATGTCCTTTTGAGAATCATATACCCGATTTCTGAAAATTATATACTTCTTTTTTTACAATGAATGACAGCTGCATGTGTCATATTTAATAAAACTATTGCAAAAGAAAGTGAAGAAGCTTGTTGAATCTAGAGAGAGAGGCTAGGGAGTGTAAGAAATATTTTTTAAGGTTCAGGACCAAATAAAATTTAAATTTTTAATTTTAAGGTGATGCCAACTGTACAGTACAGTAGCTTAAATTTCTCATTTTAATGGATATGAACTATAAAGCTGCCTATATACTTTGTTTCTTTATCTATACTATGTCCTGTTATTGCAGTATAAAAGGTTATTGCCAAAATCAGCCATTCCAAAATGAAACAAGACATTCTTGTTGATTTATGGAAGCAGCTATGGCTTTCCTAGTGGAAGCTAACAGATTACTAATCACTTCAAGATCTTCAAAGATTTGCTCTTTCAAGCGTCCCAAAGTCAATTTTAATCCCAATTCCCAAAATCAATTATAATCTAGTAAAAACCAAACAAACACAAAGATCTAGTTTTTTATACTCTGGGGCACAAGAAGAATACAAAGTTGCTGAATCAGGATGCATTCACAGCTAATAGTTGCACAGCTTGTCAGTCACAAAGTCACCAACATCTTTTCATGCCAGATGGGAAGTGCAGGAGAAAAGTCAAAGTCAATTCTTTGGATGTTAACAATAATCCCTTCACCACAGGGCAGTGTGGAATGACTGTACGGACGGTCATTTCCTACCTTACTATATAGCCTTTTCCTTGTTAAGTCACCTCTCCAGAAAAGCAAGGAAATGAGACTTTTGCAAAATTGCCTTCCCATGCTGGGAAAAAAGCCCAGATGGCAAATCATGCGATTGGGGTAGCACAGATGAGAGCTGTATGTGGCAGGAAGGATGAGTCAGAAACAGAAGGAGGAAGGAAACAACACACACAAAAAACCTCCCTATGTTTGTTCACAGAAGTGGATTCCTTCCAAGACAAAAACAAAACAAAAATCCTTGCACGTCCTTCCTTTTGGACCTTTCATTGTTACACGTGTATGTGTGTGTGGGGGGGATGTTTATACAGTGGTTTGGTAGTTTTGTACATAGGATGGCTAAAATAAAATAGATACTTAACACTTCTGAAAGTGAAGATATTTGTGCGTTCCAAGTAATCAATATAGTGAGGATAAGTAGTAGAAATAAGCTCTCACACTGTTTGGTCCTTCAACATTGCACAAAAATAACCTCCCTTAAATGTTTCAAATAAGATCCAAAATACACCGCAATGAGAATTATGAGAGTAGCAGTCATCAAGAAATGACTCATGGGATCAGAATAATGTCAAGCTGACATGAGGAAAATGAGGAATGTTATAGATAAGCTGTGTTAAAAAAAATCTCTTTTATGCTATGATGTCCCATGACAATTTTTTTAAAAGCCTTATTGCAGAATTCAGATCCATAGAAATATTCTATGAACACATCTGACAAAAATAGCACAACAAGAAACAAAGCCCACTGTATACAAATATCTGTGCAAATCTTATTCCTCCAACTCTGCTACACATTTTATCTACCTCCACCCCCTCTCTGTACCTCTATCATTTTTCTCTCTGTCTCTGTCCTTGTTTGTCCCTGTTTCTCTCTGCATTCAGATGATGGTTACTGCTGTGTTTGGATGGTTACTGCTGTGTTTGGATATTCTGGAATAAAGGGGGTGTTTTCCTACTAGCACTAAGTATCCATTAAGTACCCATTAAGGATCCATTAGGCTCAGAGCAGGAAGACCCCATTTCCACTGCAGACCCCATTAGAACCACAGTTGTTTCTACCAATTCTAGGGAAATCCAGATTGAATGCATCCTTCAGGACCTACAATCCAAATTACCTGTAGACCCCATTAAAGTGGTCTACAGTGGGGTCTTCAGGTATCAAATCCAATTATACAGAATGTGTTTCCACCACAATTGGGCAATGGGGTCGGGGGGGGGCTCCGGGGGGGGGGGCTCACCCATGGGGGAAGTATGACTGTGTGGGTCCAGGAATAGTGAATGCCTCTTTGAGAATTGGGGTGGTTCCACAGGGAGTAATATGCCCCCTCCTCAGGAGGGACCCCATAGATCCAGAAGATTTAAACAACTATTGCCCAGTGGCCAACATACATTTTCTGGGTAAGGTATTAGAGAGAGTTGTAGCTGTCCAACTGCAGGCGTGCTTAGAAAAAGCTAATTATCTAAATCCATTTCAATCATGGAAAATGCCTTGGTCGCCCTGATCGATGATCTTTTCTGGGAGAGAGACAGGGGAAGTTCAACCCTATTGGTTCTCCCGAATCTCTCAGCAGCTTTTGATAGCATTGACCATGGTATCCTTCTGAAAAGGGTACAGAGCTTTTAAATTGGAGTCAGTGTGCTCCATTGGTTCTGCTCCTATCTCCAAGGCTGACTCCAGAAAGTGGTTATGGGAGATTCTTGCTTGACACTCTGGGAACTCACTTCTGGGTTTCCATGCACAGCTCTCCATCTGGGGATTGCACAATGCAGAACCAGAAGACCTGTTTCAGCCTCTGAAGAGCACTGAAATAGGCCTGGGGATGCCACCATGGCTTCCCCTCCAGTGTGCCCCCTTACCTTTGGGGAGGCTGAATATTTGTACATGAATTGAATGTGGGAAATTGGCTTCATGCACACCCCTATTTTTACGCTTTCTAGTTTTTAGAATGGGATTTCCAGAACTATTAATGATTAAATTTTTTATTGCCAAGTTTTACAAGTACTTTGCAGGTATTTATGCCACCTGCTAAATAATTAGGATGGGGGGGGGGGGAGAACCATAGCCACTAAAACAGGGTCTGTAAAGGACTGTTATGGAACTGTGGGGCCAGCCTGATCGTTTAGAGCTGCACATCTGTGACACTTATTATCCCATAAGAAGACTTTCATTGTTTAGGACACACACATTCCTGCACCCTTTAAGCTCTCCGTCATAAATTATTATTAGTGTGTTCTAATGGCAAAGTGATAGGAACAGCTTTCATAGTACTTGTTATTGCTTTTTCCTTTCCTTAACTGGGATATCATTGGCCATTTCTTTGTTCATAGAAACATCCCTGGGTGGGGATATCAAAACCAAAGAACCACAGTTCCTTGACTCTGATGTTCTCACTGCTGGGATGGCCACAGGCATATATCAAGCACACTACTGCCACAGTGCTCATTATTGTGATGATCAAAGATCAGTATAGGAGCAATCCTCATTGCTTGTGCTGTAACTTCCATCATGCAGAAGTTGCATAGGATTAAATGGATGTCTGACGCTATGAGCTGCCAATAAAAATTTAGGACAGAAAGACATGGCTGACAGTAACACATGTTGACAAATTACTCTGGTACTTGAAGCAAAAGTTGGATGCATGTTGGATATCACTGAGTAATGGCCAACTCCTGATTGATTGTGTGAGCATCTCCAAGGACACCTCTAGGTAGTTTTACTGGCAGAGATGTAGAAACGGTTTGCCAACAGACTACTCCTAACCAGGAAGTGGAGGTGCAAGATTCAGTAAAGTGTCTTTGAAAAAAGGGTACTTCAGGCTGCATCCAAACTCCCTCTAAAAGGGGCATATTTTGCACACTGTATACAATCCCAAATTCCTGAAGAAGTGCTGCTATGACAGAACATTACCCACAGCAGCCCAAAACAGTCCCAGGGACTTTCTGTACTTAAGTTGGATCTGAGACACAAGGCCATGAATTTCAGCTCAGGGTCTCTTCTGACTCTGTATTAGTGTGGATCAGAGAGGCTCTGTCAATCACTGATATGCTCTGTTTACCCAGGACAGAGCATAAGCCGAATCATGGGGCCCCTGATCTGGATTATCAGTAGCCCTTGACCTCAAGGACTATTGCTGTGCCAGTTCCAGCCAGTCTGAATCATGGAGGCAGAAATGACTCCTCCATTTTCCAGGCTATCAGAGAACCCAGTTCAGTAGTACACCAAAGTGTGTCACTGAAATGCACTTCCTGGTGGCTCTGAGGCTAGGAACATCCATTCTTAACCATCATAACCCTTAGAGTTTGCCCCCTAAAGCATATATGAGTTTGGGGCTGGTGTGTGGCATGAAGACAGTCTTATTGGTCTAGACCCAATATTTTGGAACATGACAAGATAAGCACAGAAAGTGCTGTCTACCACAAATTTAGGTGGATGTCCATTATATTTTCTGTTCCCAGCAGTGATCCTGGATTGCTGGGATCCAACTGTCATTTTTGACAGTTGTAGTAACTCTTGGTCTATCACAAGGCTGCAAGAATCAACTCCTTATTTCTATTTTACAAAAGTATGCATAATATTTTCTTCCTCTCCCAATACAGAATGCTTGCCATATTACAAAATGTGCACACTCACATCTTTGGTTCAAATATTATTTGCTATTAATTTTGTTTCAGGATGCTTCCTCCAAAAACTACTTATTAGTAATATTAAACCATCTGAGTAGAACCTAGATGTTTCAACAGCAAATATGGTGGCTATGAAAAAGAGAGGGCTTAGCATCTTTAATTGTTGTGTAGAAGAAAGATTCAGTGACAGCTCCTTTCCATCTGGCTATCATAGCATCAAAGAAGCTCTTCCTGCTACTTCTCACCTTGTAATTTTTGTCATATGACAAGCCTAGTAATGAAGAATCGTGCCGTTGGAGATACAGGTGTCTAAAATAAACTAGATTAAAGACCCTTCAGGGTGCTTCAGAGAGGTTTCATGTAAGTTTGGATAAGACTTCAGTTAGGGATGCACAAGAGTATTAATAACATTCGCTATTCATACCAATTTGTATTAATTTGGACATTTGTACACAAACCAAATGTTACGACATTTGTACATTAACATTTGTATGAATATGAATGTTTTGGAACAGTTCAGACATTCATTAAACTGGGGATATGTATTGTATATGTATGCATTTGTGTCAGATATGTATTGGAGACGTATTTGTTCGTATTGGATATTTGTACGAATCAAATAGAATCCTATCACATTCGAAGGGGATTTTTTGGAATGAATATGCGTTTTCTAACATTTGATTTGTTATGAATCGAATGCCAAAAAAAAAACATTTGTGCACATCCCTAACTTGAGTGTGTCTGAAATGCAGCCTCTTCACACCTTTGCCTGCCATCAGGTATTTCCACTTTGTGATTGCCCGATGCATCTGAAACTTACACAGCACTTCCTCAAGCACTGGGTAAGTGTAATTGACAGGATTGCTTTGCTGCAGCAATGGACAATTGTGATGCCACTGCTGTGGCAACCTGGTGATGCAGCACACAACTGTGAACCAGAGTATCATATGTGGCAGTTAGTATAGCTGTAGAAGACGTTTTGTAATCTATAGCTATATGTGTGGGGCACACTCTGGCAAACATGGAGCTGCTTCTAGGACAAGACCCTTAGTCTGCCTTGAATCAGGATTCGTGCTCCATCTGTCTCTGATGCACAAATTCTATGTTTACTTGCAGATTTATCTACTTAGCATTTTTAACTGGGGCTCTTTCTGCATATAGCAGCTGTGCATCTGGATCACAAAGAGGCAAGCACTATCTGCACTGATGACACTAAGCCAGCTCAGACCTCCCAGAGGGTGCAAAGTTTGCACAGACTTTGCAGCCATTCCATCCCCACACCCTGATGGCTACGAGTGAAAGTTCCTAGCCTTAGGATGTGTGCGGCACTTTCTGTGATCCAGAATGCAGCCTTTAGTATATATATATCAGTTCTACATTAGATGCAGATCTAAGGTCTCCTGATCCAGATCTGTCTCCTTCTTGTAAGATGGGCCCTTTTTGATACAGATTAATGGGCAGATCAGGAGGCCCAGTATCTGGATCTAGAGGTTAGTAAAGAAAGGGTATCAGACTATTGTTTTAGGCCACACGTATAGTAGGGGTAAATTCGTGTTGTAGTCTTTTGGTATACTATTTGAACTTCCTCCTCAGTATGCAACATGTTTTACTAGCCTCTTTTTAATTTAGGAATTGCATTTGTTATAAGAGCACCTACTACGCAGCTTTGGAATTGGGCTGTTAAAATCATTAAAATAATAAAATCTTCTCGTGCTTTTTTAACAATCTAAGACAGATTCACCACTCTCTATTGCCAGCTATAGGTCATTCAAAGGAAATGTCTTCATTTTAATCGGGAGTCAAAGTGACAGTGTGAAATCCACACTTTGTCAGTTTTTTAAAGCTTCTGAGCATTGCCTTAACACCATCTCTAATTAATGCCAACGCCCACCTGGAGATGAAGAAAGAGGAACAACTCCGTGTTTCTTAGAGAGTAGATTATAATACCATTTCCTGCTGCTTTTAACACTGTTTAAAATATCCTACTTTTTAAGACTATCTCTAGAACATATAGCTGCATTTAGTTACATTTAACTAGGGTTGCAAACCCGTATGAGCAAGTGACACTGCATACTCTCCATGGTGGAAACTCTAGTGCATCCTGAAAACTAGATTACTGTGGGACAGACAGATTAGGGTGACTGGAAAGAAGAGGGAAAAGGGGAGGGAGGGGAGGAGGAAGGGGGAAGGAGGGAAAAGGTCTTGAATTTTTAATAACTGCTTACAAGCTTGAGCAATAAATCCATCTAGTGTTTTTATAAATGCAGATTTACAAAATTCACATAACGAAAGTCAATATGCAAATCAAGTTTCAAGTTGGCTTTGAAATTCCCATTTTCTTGACTTTGTGATGTGCTTTGCTTAAAGAAAGTTTACAAGAAGAAAGTTAGGGAGATGCATGAATGAGATTGCAGTGGGCCACTGAGAGAACAGACTGCTGAACCAGATGGGCCATGGGTCTGATCCAGTGAGCGTAGTTCTTATGTCCTTGATGAAAATGTGGCAGTGAAGAAGTATGCATGTCATTAGTAGCATACAACTGCCATATATTTATATTCTTTCAGTTACCTGTGTCCCCCTGCAAACTATAAGTGAAGCTTCTTAAGAACTGCAATTATATAAGGGAGGCATTATCCCCACTCAAAACAGAGGTCCGTAGTTTCCTCCTCAATGGCTGCAATACTTCCATGGCACACATGGTGAGGTGTGCATCATGTAGGATGGGGCAGTCAAGGGGAGCTGAGTTGCAGGCTCAGCTCTCATTGGCTCTTTCTCGTCATCCTATCAGGATGGTGGGAAACTCCAAAATTACCTGATACAGTGGAGCGAGTGTTGATTTTTCCACAGCAGGTAAATCCACACTAGCAGCAGCATAATGTGTCACCGCTACAAAGTATTGGGCATCAGGTCTGACGCCCACACATTGACTGCACATCAGAATGTGCAGTATCCACCAGTCTGGACACACCTTTAGGTGCACACATTACAAAAATGCCAAGAAGCAAAAGGGCAACCAAATCAACCCCTTTGAAGGCAAGTCTATGGTTCATTTAGGGCAGTGTTGTTTACTGATGGCAGCACCATTCTGCATTTTGCCTAGAAACACTTTTTTCGCCTATCTAGAATTGCCAGGAATTACAGCCCTTTCTTTGTTCTGCCACTGACCTACACACAGACACACACAGACACACAGACACACACACACACACGAAGTTCTGTCCCAGGACTGGCAATGTGAGTGTAGATGTGTGTGTGAGAAAGGACGCACACTCACATGCTGTCAATCCATGTCAATATTACCCTAGAGGGACTATATTTAGGCATGAATGAAGCACTCACTTATTAACATTTCTGTAAAAAAGCACCAGCGGATGAGATCATTAGCACTAATTGTGTCAGTGGTGTGTAAATCTAGATATTTCCTTCCCCACTGGGAACCTGCCTGCAAGCCGCAGTCTCTTCCCTAGTATATCAAGTTTCTGTAGTCTCTCAATGCTTTGGAGATTCCACTAGGTGTTTAGTTCCAGATTTTGAGAGGCTGTTGAAATGCGGGGCTTATTAGTAGACAGACTGGTAGTATCCAAAATATTTTCTAACCCAAATAGATTAACTGTAGAAGGCAAGACTAAATGTAGTGCAGAGCAATCAGAATTACAAGTGGGAAACTCTTCTCATGGCAGCTATAAGATTCAGATACTCTGATCTGGATTTCCTAGAGCGCTCTATGCCTCTTATCCCATGCTAGGCCTCTTTTTCCACATCTGAAGGGGGGCAGATGAAGAAGAGGTAAGGACTTTTGTACCTTTAATAATTTTTAAAACAATAGAATTCAGCAGATGTGGCTTGTGATACAGGCTATAAATTGTTGGAATTCTTCTGTTCTGCTGTTAAAAAGTGCAAAAGACATTACTTTTTTAAAAAATGACTTCATTAAAAGTATATCAAACCTAAGAATATGGCCAAGCCTAGTAAGGAACTTAAAGGACTTTTCTGTCTTGTTTTGAAGCAAGACATTTTGACCCTGAGAATCTCTTCTTAAAATGAAGGCTTTGTTGCTATTTTTACTCTCTGAAAGGTATAAATCTTTGCTAAGATCTCTTGAGTGTTGCTGTTCTACCATGTTCACACCCAGTTCTCTTGCATAGCCTGTCTAATCCTCAAGTAAAGCTGTATCAACCCATGTGACTAGAGCAGCCCCCCTGCTGCACTGAGTAGAAGGGAAACCCCATGATAGGCAGTGTCAAATGATTTATGGGGTCAGTTGCGATGGCTGGATTGCCTCCCCAGCCATGGGCAAAGGAGGAGGAGGTATCTTGATTCCTCAGGAATCATGGAGAATCTTGTGTCATTCTTGGGGAATTGAAAAGAACTGCATGAGATCTTGGGGATCACACAAGAGTCCTCGTGATTCCTCGTAGATTGTATGAGATTCCCCATTATTCTTGGGGGGATTAAGCCACCATTTCGGGTGGCTTTGAGCTCTGAGCTGGGGCAGTGGCCATGGCAAGAGGCATGGCAGGGAGCATGGTGGTTGCAGCACATACAGCAGGGTGCACAGTGGTGGCAGGGTGTATGGTGGGCCATGAGGTGGAGTGGCAGCAGAAGAAGGTGAGGGGTATGTGGGACAGTGGTGACTCTGGGAAAAGTTTTGACAAAGTATGAATATATTCAATTTGTATGCAAAGGGTGGGGGTAAGAACATAACCCTCCCCCCTTAGAACCATGTGCAAATTGTCAAAGCTTTGAATTTGCATACGACTTTGAAGTGGCAAGCAAATTTGGCACATCCCTAGATCCAAATTATGAGTGGATGGACAAAATTAGCTATAATTTCCCTCTACTGTTCTGGCTATTTTTATCTTCAAATGAATAGTGAACCTAAGGCATCCCTTGTACCATCATGGCTACCCCTCCTCCTGGCCAAGTCAGCCTATGTGATCTCAGTGTATGCCTACAGAATTTTTACAAAATCCCTCATGGGTCTAAAATGCAAATGCCATTCATGTGCTTTTTGGGATATGTGACCAATTATAATTAACAGCAAACAGGATTTCTTAACACTCTGATTTGATCTTTGATTACAACTTATTTGTGTTCTGATGATGATAAAGTCAAACATTAATGTTACTGGTTTAACAAAACCCAACAGAAGTTAGTTAATATTTGTAATAATGTTGCACCTGCAATTAGTTGTTTATATGAACTTTTGATTTTAATTCCAGGTTCTGCCATCCTGTTTCCTGGAATTTTCCCACATTTCTGCTCGTGAGCTTTAGCACAATATTTATTTTTAATTAAAGTTACTCCATGCAATTTCCTATTAACAATGGTTAACTCAATCTTTGTAACTCTGTAAGATGTTAAAAATAAATGTTTATCTAAATGTTTGTTTCTTCTTAATTTCTTCAGGAAGCCAAATTGTCTTTTCCCAGAAAAATCCTTTCAAATCCCAGCTCTTTCACTCTTAAGTGAAGAGAGAATAGGAAAATTCCACCAATAAGAAACAAACAGAAGAATTTGCTTTTTGCTGTTCCCTGTTCCTTCCCACACAATTTTCCTTTTGTTTCTTGTCTCTTTAGATTGTAAGCCTGAGGGCAGGGACCTGTCTAAGACTAATATAATATTGTAACCTGCCCTGGGATCTTCAGGAATAGGGCGGGATAGAAATACAAATAAATAAATAATAAATAAGTTAATAATTGCAAACACAGTATATCCTTTGTCCCTTGTCTTTCAGTAAACAAACAAGCATTGCCTGAAAAATTTCCTTGGCAGGGTGACATGTGCCTTTTAAACAACATGAGGCTTTTACTTTTATATTTTCAAGATGGAGACAGTTCTGTTCTCAGAACACTTTTCGGGATATCAGGTCTTGTCCTTCATTCTGTTCCATATATTTGCTAGTTATAGCCAAATACGCCTATAGCTAGTTATATACGACTGTTGGAGATCCATGTGTTGCAATTTAACCCACTCCCCCATCAAAATTATATATCATATTCTATGTCCCTGACTTGCCATAAAAAAGGCACCATACTGAAGAAAGGGAAAGGAAAGAGGGTGAACTTAGTTTGTGGTCACATCTAAGGTTTAATCCAGCTTCGGTCCACTTTCAGGGTGAGAGAACACATCAGCAAAGTGACCAGTAATTTTCTTACCACATTATCTCTCCCAAAGGTGAATTTTCTGAGTTAACACTAGAAAACAGCTTGTCACTTTGCTGATGTATTCTCTCACTCTGAAAATGGACTGAAGCTGGATTAAACCTTAAACATGATAACAGGCTTTGTCCCAGTGCATTTCTGTCCTTCTTCCCTTTTTCTGACTACATCCAGGAAAGAATGGCAGCTTTGAGTGGGACATGAAGTCACCACTCCATGGCAGTATTAATGTCCATAGATATGGAATTTCAAAGGATTTTAGACAATGGAAGCTGAATCCAGACAAGACAGAAGTGCTGTGTGTCACAGGGTCTCGGGTCCAATGCAGTTGGGAAACACCCTGACCTTGGTGGGGTTGCAATGCCCTGGAAGGACAGCTGTGTAACTTGGGGGTACTGCTGGACTCCGCACTAATGCTTGAAGCCCAGATGGAGGTCGTGGCCAGGAGTGCCTACTCCCAATTACAGCTGGTGCATTAACTGAAGCCTTTTTTGGGCAGAGATGACTTGGCCACAGTTATCCATGCTCTGGTAATTTCTAGACAGGACTATTGTAATATACTCTACATGGGGCCAACAGTCAAAGATGGTTCAGAAGTTGCAGCTAGTGCAAAACGCAGCTGCTACACTGCTGACAGGAACAGCTAGCCAGATGCACATCACGTCTGTCTTAAAATAGTTGCATTGGCTGCCAATTCACTACCGAGCCCAATTCAAGGTGCTAACTCTGACTTACAAGGCCCTAAATGACTTGGGCCCAAAATATCTAAAGGAGTGGCTTCTCCCATACTGACCTGCACATGCGTTAAGATCTTCAGGGAAGGGTCTCCTGGTTGTCCCAACACCTTCAGCAGTGAGGCGGGTGGCCACCTGAGAGTAGGCCTTCTTGGTAATGGCTCCCAGGCTGTGGAATAGTCTCCCCCTTGAGTGCATCAGGCTCCTTCTCTGTTTATCTTCAGGAAGGAGGTGAAGACATGTCTCTTTGCTCTGGCCTTTGGCTAAATGTTGGTCATGTTTCCCCCACTGTGAACATCATTGTTTTAACTGATATGATACTGTTTTTAACATGTTGTCTTTTAAATGTTGTTGTGGTTTTACAGTTTTAATATATATTGTTTTTTGATATGTCAGATTTTAAAGGTTGTTACCCACCGTGAGACCTTCGGGTATAGGGTGGGATAGAAATATAAATAATAAATAAAATAAAAAATAAATGTAGAAAACACAAACTCACTCTATATAAGGATTGTGTATGGTGACTGTTATACTACCAGTGAAATCTAAATGCTGATTTCTATGTATCTGCTCACAAACCCTAGCTCAATGGGACTGACTTATGAGAAACTATATGGCAAAGCTACCATCTGGGCCATTCTCCTGCTCGACAGCACATTTAGCACAACAGTTAATGAAGGGCCCACCTGTGTCCTAATGATGAACTGCGTTCCACTGGGGCTAATCAGATCCATGTCGAATTAACAGGCTGATGACAGGTGTGAACTTTTCAACAGAAAGTTATACTGTGCTTCATAGAAGCTGCCTCAGAAGAGAATTTAATTAAAATATGGGTCCTTTGCCCCCCTGTCCTATTAGTGGCACCTCACCATGTTTAGCTTTGTGGTATTCTGTAGAATACAACCTGCAACTTTGAGTTTTCTAAGCCATGCAGATGCCCCTCAACCATTTGTCTTAACATACGTTAAAAAATACCTAGATTGGTATGGTACTGCAACATAATGACTTAGAACAACTAAAACTGCACTCAGATATCAGCAACTTATTCCACCATATTTGGTTATTCTGCCAGGTTTCCCCTTTACAGCAGACTGTTTCATTGTAACAATTCACCCACTTCACACCTTATAACAATGTTTCCTTTCCCACCCATGCTTCCCCTCACACACATGCAAGCCTAAAGACCACGGAAAGAGGCAGAGAGGATTCTTGCCCTTCACAAGTGGTCCTGCACAATTCTGCCTGTTTCCCTCCTTCCTTGATGTTTAAAAGGGGAAAGGGGGAAGCTGCAGGAACTGGGAGAAGCAAGGAACTGGGAATCCTCAGTTCATCCCTCCCTCTCACCTGTTCACCACAGTGGCAGCACTACTCACTCGCTCACTTGCCCAGCTCCCTCAGGGGGAGTGTGCAAGTGTGTATGTGCGCGCACAGGAACACTTGGCATCCCCAGCAGCTCCAACCACACCTGTGAATGCCTCCACCCTCTGACAGGTCTCTCTGCCAGAGCAGGCAGTGTGTGTGTGTTTGTGTGTGTGTAAATCTGTTTTTGTTTTTTTTGTTTTGTTTTGAAGAAAGGAAGGAGGCTCAGGAGGGAGGGGCAGCTGGGATTTCCCACCCTTGGCCATGTCATCAAATCAAACCCAATGGAGGGTGGGCAAAAGGTGAGGAGAAAAAAGATTCACTTTCCCCAATGGTTTTTTTTGGAAGTGGTTTTAATCCTTTTCCTGTGGGGACAGATTTCTGGATTGACTGCAATTGCCAGATGCTCATTTGCTTCATTTTAAAGCGCCTTAAATAGTGTTATAAATAGTGTTGTAAATAGCCTTGTAAATAGCGTTTTATTCCTTGAGTGTTTTTCAGCTAAAAAAATACTGTGCAGCAATTGTATGTAAATCAGAAAATTCTCATAGTAAAAGTATTTTGGGGAAAGTTATGTCTGATCTGGAAATGTGTGTGTCAGGTATTCTTTTACTATAATCCAAGAATGTAGTAGCTTTGGTTATTCCCAGCACATGTGGTGATATATTTTTTCCGTTTATGCAAATACCCCTCCCCTATTTGTTTTGCTGTTCTCTTTTCATTGTCTCAAAAGCAATGAAAGCTCAAAGTCACAGAAGAGGAATTTCCTTGCAGGTAGTCAGACCAGCCAACCAGCCAACCTAGTTTTTTGGAAAGTAATCTGAGAGAAGAACATCCCATAAACTTCCAAAGAAAAGTGATGTAAATTATGGTCAGCCCATTTCCTATTTAACCTGCTTCTCTCTCATTGTAAACTTATACTAATATATAGTTGGCTTTGCAATGTTTCCTTACAAGGTGATGAAAATGGAACACAATGAAGGCTGAGTCACTATGGCACTTGGTCTTATACTGGATAATATTCTGGAATAGGAGCCTGAATAACATCCAGATTCTGTATGAGCATCTTCATAGTGTGAAGCCTCTTCATCTAGCTCGCTGTCTCCTTTCAGAGACTGTTATCTGTTGTTTCCTAGATCAGGCCAGCAGTGCTGTTGTTGCTATCTGTGGATGCCAGGAACCCCAAAAAGCACTATGCAGTCAGTATTGTGACTGACAGATAGCAAGAGAAGTGGGAAGTAATAGCACTGCAGATTAAAAAATGAGCAGAGTGGTACTGGGTTGTATATTCAAGGTCCATGTGGTCCATGGTAAAATGTCCCTTCCTTCTTTCCTTCTCTAATCTTATATTAATGAATGAATTTATATCTCAGCCTGGACCAAGACAATGGTTCAGATTCTCTCTTAAGAATTTGATATCTGGCATCACCATCACAGCTAGCAATAAGGCCTCATAAGTCTAGCATCTTGCTCCATTGTTCTTGGTAAAATAAGTGCTGTTCTCACTTTGGCTTTAGAAAGGCAGATAAGACCTGGGGCCCCAAGGGATATGACATAATTTGGAATATGTGGATTACGTAAGCATCTGCTAATTGTAATGGACCTTTCTAGGTTTGCACATTTAAGAGCAAGACTGAAAAAGTGTTCATTAATATATAGTATTGATGACTGCAATTCAGGTTCTTCTTGAGTGATGAGATATTTTATTATTATGATTATGATTAAATGAGGATTTTTTTAAAAAATAAATCCCTATTGTTTGGACTTTTAATACTATGATTTAAAAAAAAGAAAGAAAGAGGAATGTTATTTCTGAATCTTCTCTATCTTAAATGGAAAAGGGAAATAGGATTGCCTTGGGCTTGTTTTTGTTTGTTCTTTGGCTTGAGGGGAAATGGATTGAACTACTTGGAAGAGAATTTCATGAGGCTATGGTATTCTCCAGAGTGCAAATGGGAAGTATCACTGAATATGAAAAAATGTTGTGGGCAAATATGTGGGATTAGATCCACATTTCTGCTTTAAAACTCATACTGTAAAGAGGACATTGGGAACTTCCAAAACTCTTCAGAAAGGTTTTCCTCTCACAAGTACTTATTCAAGACACTTTTTTATAAGTAGGTAATATATGGCTTCCTTGGTTTAATACAATCCAGGAGAGACTGAGGTTGTTTTGGAATTTATCAACATCCCAGGTCAGCATAGGCCTATATCTATTCCTTGGCCTCTTTTTTTTTTTTGCTTTTTGCACTCCAAATCTGGAGAGTGTAGTCAAGAGAGGCCCCATTCCCAGCTAGCATGTTATATCTGCATGGCTTAATACACCATCAGACCTGTCTTTTCGAGATCTATTAGCACTCTAGGGTTGGCTAGATTGGCCCAGGTAGGGTTGGCTGGATAGGTGCAGGTGTGCATGGAAGAATACACACCTCCATGTTCCTGTTTAGTTGGGGAACACAGGTGGCACATCAAATGCATTTCCCTAGGCTCTGAAGCTCATGGTGGTGGCAAGAGTGGCAGGTTACAGCTGTAGTGCTAAGCAACATGGGACTGTCCCAGAACAAGTCGTCCATGTTCAGACCTTCTTTGGGAACAGTGGGACATCTTCAGCTGGGAACAGTTCTTGTAGCCCTGCGTGCCATCAACTTATTGATAATATGGGTTTCAGGTCTGCAATAGCTAAGTAAACTCTGTAAACCTGAAATAATCAAATCTAAATAAAAGCCAAAAGTTCCAGGATAATATAATCCAAAATACGTAACTAAAATTATAATCTAACAATATATTTGTAAGTAACTAAAATGATAGATAATCTAACAATATATTCACAAAGCTGCACGTGTTCTAAAATATTGAGAATCATTTGTGTAACTCTTTTTGGGATTCTTTTGTGTAAAATGTGGTACCTGAACTGTATTTTTAGCAACATGTCTAATATGATACAGCATATTGCCTTCTTTTATCCACAGTTATGGCAGACCAACGTCTGACCCCTAACCACACATTGCTTTAGAGGTTGTCTTGTTACTTGGCTGGCCATTCACACTGCCAGCACTATTGGCCAGATATAGAGCTAATTTAGTATTTGCAAGTGTGAATGGCTTCTGCCACACTGGATGCTTACCATCTGGTGTGATATTGCTGATCATGAATTTGCATGACTCCTTTCTCCTCCTGTGGATTTTTGTTTTTGGCCCTCTATGGACAGTGGAGCACGAGTTCTGAAAGTTGAGGGCCTTCATGCACAGGGGCTACAGATAGGCGCACTTTTGGGAGCTTAGGATCCCACTGGATTAAACTGATCCTAAATTGCACAAAAAATGGCTTTTTTGGGGGGGGGGGGGCTACTTGCCTTCCCTCCGGATCTGGGCCTTGGGTTTTCTGTACAAGACAAATGAAGGAATGTGCTTCAGAAGGACAAGACAGGAGCTTAAATCTCTTAAATACCTAACTACCCATTCCAAGTGTTCTAATTGCTACAATATACAGCCTAATATCAGGGTAGGAGGAAGTGGGTTATATTTTTAATTATGATTTTTACTATTTGATTTGTTTTAATCTCATCATAACCTGCCCTGGGACCATTTGGTGAAGGGCGGGATATAAGTTTTCTAAACAAACAAACAAACTTTACTGATATGCCATAATAATAATAAAAATTCAATAATATTGTATCTCAAAATGACTGTTCGTTGTCAGCTGCTACTCTCCATGATTCATAATCAGCTTGAAATATTGAAGGTGCATGTTCCCTGATCCCTAGATGGAGTTCCAGATGGACAAGAAATGTTATCAAATTGTGTCTGGTAAAGTTCTTCAGTATCATACAACTTAGAACTCTAATGAATTTGGTTGGGATGCAAGCTGGAGGAGTCTAGAGTAATGTGGATTCCACACTTTTCTAGCATACCATTATGACTTGCAGAATGCTTCTGTGCAAAAACTGTCATGGTCCTAATGTAATGTGTAAATTGGGTTTACCATCTGACATTTTCCATATGGGCAGAATACTAGAAAGCCACATCCTCTGTGATGAACCTGAAAGTATTTGTAAAAAGAACCTTTATTTTTCCAGTTGACAAGTATATAAAACATGATAATTCACACTCATGAATTCTATCACCACTGATCCATTTCTTTTCACTTGTACCTTGGTTCTGCATTTCTAATTTTCATCTTCGCTTGCAAAAAACTCAAAACCTTTCTTTTTTCCCCTCTTCTCTTCTCTTCTCTTTTTCCTTTCCTTTCCTTTCCTTTTTTTGTTTCTTTTTGATATCTCAGTTTAGAGGTAGCTTATAGGAAAATAGTTCTGAGCTCACTCCAGATGTCCTCCTGTCATTCAAAGAATGTTCAGTAGGGAGAATCTGGCCTTACTGATCATACGTACAAAGCCATATCTGAAAAGCCTCCTTTTGGACAGATACTGAGACAACAGTTTAGGATTTGTTTGCTTACATGTTGGTGGCAATGTGGATATACTTTCCTCTTCACTTTTGCTACCTTAAGCAAAATTGATCGCTTACTACACTGGTTTCTTTGGGGTACATGGTGCTTTTTATGTGCTTCAATCAAACCTTCATAGCACATACTTGTGGTTCTTGAGGGAAACATCATTCTTTCAAGCAGGTGAACATCTTTTTCCCCAAGCAGATTAAGGAAATCAATGCTTTCTTGTGAACATAAAAATACTGCTTTTCTTTCTTTTCTTTTTTTTTTTGCAGAAACTTCAAACTTTTTTCTTTTTTCTTCAAAGCAGGAAAGTTAGTTTTTCCATGTGTGTCTCTTTTTCACAGGTTTTTCCTTTTTTCATGTCGCATTGCTGATGCCTGAAACTATACAAACTGTACACACAACAACTTCTGTTTACTGATATTCTTGCTACATGATCCAAAATATAATTGCTGCCCCAGAGTGCTTAATGATGTGCTCTAATGCATTGTTGGTCTGTTTCCAATGGATTGCTTTACAGGACCACTGAAAATTGCTGACTTCCAGCCATGTTTCTGAAGCCTGGAGGAACAGCCTACGCTGGAAACTGCATTCCTCACAGAAGTGTTTCCCTTGCAGCAGTGTTCCTCTGAATGTCAGGAGGTTTATGGCCTTTGTCCACTGCCTGAGGGTCTCCTTTAGCAGCTCTCATAGCAGAACCAGACCACTCTGTGTCCACTATGGGTGAAACCTAGATCTTTGAAATTCAAGGAAAAGTTATCCATAGCACATTACAGAATTAAGGGCATACTGGATGATTATGGACTCATTCATACTGACAGCTAGCTCAATGGAGATTTCTCAAATAAATTATTTCAGTAGGGATTTGCACAAAGGGTGTATGACATATTCATTGGTTGCTTGTAGTGAATTTACATACCTCTTTATTTTTTCATCTGCTTGGATTATTGGCTTACTTCCACACTTCACCAAATATTTGCTGGGGAGCTGAATGTACAACTTTCAAGTTGGTGCAAATCCAATGAATATTGTACTATGTTCCACTGAACTGCTCAGTTTCATCAGAACCCTCCAAATGTGTTCAGTGACCTCACCATAGGAAACAATGGGGGAAGGGGATGGTTATTGTTTCAAAACTATATTTTTCTGACAAGAGAACCTACCTCGAATATAACCCATGAAGCAGTTGACAATTCTGCTATTTAAAAGTAATTTTATTTATTTTTTATTTTTATTTTTACCACAAATACCTGGATAGAGGGGCAAAGAGAAATTTCACTGAAACACTCCAAAAGGATTTGCCAGTGTTGTACGGACTGCAAATAAAAATCATGAACTGGCACACAGTAGGTAGAGAAGATTCCTTTTGTATTCATTCATGCACACCAGCTGTCCCTGAGTTTCACTGCTTCAAATTTCCCATTTCTCCTGGGACTGGTAGTAGGTAGAACCACTAAAGCCCACTATCCATCCCAGTTTGGGGGGGGGAGCAACTCCTCTCTCTGTTTAAAAGTCTTAAAAATCCAGGGTGCTTCTCAATCAACCCACAGTCTGGGGAGTAGAGGATATTGGAGCATCATGAGTGCTATTAAAGAAACACACAAAATGCCCCACTGGATCAGAGCTATTATGCTATTCTTCCAAATCTCATGGGTTTCTGTAAGTGCTTTGGTAAAACTTGAGCACTCTTTCTTCAAATTGCACAGCTCTTTTTCATGGTTTGGGTGGCAGGTCGCAGTAGCCTTTAATGCTATCATGCACTTCTATAATTTTAAACCATTTCTGAACATAATTCAGCTTTAAGATCTAGAGGGGAGGCCCTCCTGGTTGTCCCACTACCCTCAGCAGCAAAAGGGGTGGGCACCCAGGAGAGGGCCTTCTCAGTGATGACCCTAGACTATGGAATAGTCTCCCCCTTGAGGTGTGTCTATCTCCTTCAGTGTACATGTTTAGGAAGGCAGTGAAGATATACCTCTTTGTCCTGGCCTTTGGTTAAATGGAGATATACATTTCCTTTCCACTTGCAGATACTACTGTTTTAATACATACTGTTGTTGTTTGATTTTAGATGTTGTTATCCATCTGGAGACCTTCGGGTATAGGGGAGGATAAAAGTGTAAATAAATAAAATGAAATACATAAACATTGTAAAAGAAATGCAATTGGCATGGTCAGAGCACTGAAAATGGTTTTATATTATTTATGAAAACAATGGTCTGTTTTGTTTTAATATCTGATCAAGTTGCTAGTTGAAGAGGTAATATAATTCCTAACATTTTAGTCTCAGGTTTAAAAAAAAAATCCTAAAATCATCCTGTGTCCTGGTATTTTTTAAATATTTCCTTCCAAAAAATGTTTCTTGCCAAATTATAGGTTTATTATTTGATTTGATTATAGTGTATTTTTCAGTGGGAACTGGGAAATATGATATTTTGTTTTCAACTTGAAATAGCAAATCCTGTTTTGAAATAAGAAGGGTTCAGCTTGAAATGTTTTGGATATCTCATGAGTTGTAAGTATGAATAAGCCCTCTTTCTTTCTTTCTTTCTTTCTTTCTTTCTTTCTTTCTTTCTTTCTTTCTTTCTTTCTTTCTTTCAATTAAAAATTATGAACCAGACATGATAATTTATTACAATGGTGGAAATATGTGGGCAATGGATACAAAATCTCATTTAGTTTATTTTAGGAATGGAAACTGAATAGTAAGCTACAGATATGTTTATGTTGGACACATTCAGTTAGTCTAATCCAAATGGAATAAAAACCATGTTCAATGTTCTTGTTCGTACTGATGTATTCCTTTAGCCACGAAAGCAATATCCTAATATAATTGTCACCATGATGAGATATTCAAATCCTTCTCTATTTCCAAGATTTTACTACAACTTGTTTAATAGCAAACTATTAAAGAAAACAAAACAGCCATCAGTTCCTTATGCAGCAAATTATCATGGATTTGGTATAATTGCTTGCACTGTGATTTATCCTATCGTAATAAAAAAATTCTGACCAATATACTTGAATGACTTATCAGTCTGTCACATATGATACTATGGCTGTGATCAGACACAGAAAAAAAGGCATTCAAAAAATATTGGTAGGCATTCAAAATCCAATCAAATGTGCCGAATTTTGACATTTGACTTCGAATCAAATGTCCCAAAATTTGAATGTAAACATTTGAATCAAGTTTTGAACTTCGGATCTATTCATTCAAATTATCTGGACATTCATATGTGTGTGGGTTTGTACACGATGTATTCTTGAAGATACGCATCTTTCACACATCCGTACGTATTTGTATGGATCCATAAGGAACAAAAACAGGCTGCACACTGGATAACTACGGGATGCATATGGATGTGAGGAAGGTGCGTATGTGCGCATATGAATGTTGTTGACATTCATATGTGCAGATTTGAATGAAAATTTTGAATGAATAGATTCAAATTTGGTAAATACGAATCAAATCTTGTTAAATTTTAATTTAAAAGATTCAAATCAAATTGGATTTTCAGGTATTCAATTCAATTCAAACAGAATGTCAAAAAAAATTTGTGCACATCCCTACTCTGAGGCAGCTTTTGTAGAAGGCCCTAAGGTGGGATTGTTCACTCAACCGTCTGCACTTCTTCACCTTCCAGACATTTTGTGCTAGAAAAGGTGGATTAGTAAAGGAATGCACACTGTGCCTCTGAGGTGCCCCCTTTGTCATGCCTGAATATAGCCTAAGTTCTTATTTCTCTAAGGGTGCTTAACTATCTGTTATTCATAGGAACTCTAATAACTGAGTTAGGAGGCTGTCCAGGTTTTTCTCCCTCCTCTCAAAAAATAGTAAAGGGAAAAGAAAATCAAACCCTTTGCTTTTGGGGTCATTTGTAATAAAATAAGATAAAATGAAGAACAATAATAGGACCCCTAGCAGAAAAAAATAGGCTCATATTTAACATTATAAGATGTTGAGATAATTTCTTCTACCCAGACAATACTCATTCTTGGGTCATCTGCTACATCTCAGAGTACTTGGTCCCCATGTAGTATCTGGAATCAAGGCCCAGGAAGAAAATATTTTCAGTTGTAGCCCCTGCTCTTCTGAATGTTTTACCACTGAAAATTCAAGCAGCTCTATCCTCAATGTTTGTTTTTTAAATTACTTTGTCTTGCAAGAAATGCATAGCCAGAGCACTGCTGAGGCTAAAACCATTCACCTGGTCCAACTGCAGTCATGTAGGCTTCACAAGAACGGGAGGAAACAGAGGAATTGTACCTGGGATGGCAAGATCTTAAGCACCTGGTGCTTTCTTACAGTGGAAAAGGAAGAAGTGTTCCTTTAGCTGTTGAGCTTCTTCAGTGCACACGAGAAACATTTTTTCCCTGCAAAATGAGTACTGAATTAGTTGCAGCAAATGGCGTTGTACAACGAGAATGCTCTTTTTCTCTCAATACTGCACTTCCATTTAATTTGCACTGCCCTTCTGCCTTGGTTAATAAAACTGTAGAAAGCTGTATATAGATAAATATGTTATGTGTGTACATTATAAATCCTGCCAATTCAAATATTTTAGTTGACTTTTGTAGTGTTGAGATGGGAGAAATAAAGCCCTGATCAAATCCTTGAGAAATAAAACTAATAAAACACACTTTTCACTTCTGCTTTCAACAGTGTTTGAATTGGGTGATTGCTATTTATTTTCTTCTCTAACGTTATTCTGTGTTTTATCCCTTGTAAATTCCCTAGACTCTCCAAAAAACCCTGCAGTATATAAATATTTGTTTATTTAAATAAATAAATCATCCTCATCAATGATTGAAAGAAGACTTTCAATAGGGTTGTCAAAGGAAATTCTATATACATATTACTGATCTCAGCTGAACTCCATAAGGGTGGGGTGAGCAGATTAAAATAAAATATTAGAATATAACCACTGTTAAGTCTCTATTGCAAATTAGGATACGTGCAGATCCTAATACCTTATCTACAAATAACAACTAAAAATAAGCAAAACAAACATGACAGTCTGATTAACTCCCCTTAGGAAGAATAACAATAAAATCATGCTCTTTGGAGGAGCTTTTTATGGTATATACGTCTTTCTGCTGGAGCCCGCATCAAGTTGGAGGTGTTGGAGTAGACTATGGTTCCAGGCTAATGTACCAGTCCAGGGATTCATGTGCAGAAATGGCTGAAAGTGTGCCATTTCTGGCAACCTGACCAAAACAGCCCCAGCTAGCAATCTCTGGCCTCCATAATTAGGTTGTGCTGTGGTGTCTACAATGCAACCCATCATGGGTTGGGTAGAGTGATTCATTCCAGAGCGGGTTTGGAGTAACTTGCACCATGCAGAAAGAGCCAGAGATGAATTATGAATAGAAGGAAGTTGTTACAGAAAGTTCTCATAAATATAGATTTTTAAAAGATGTATTTGATAAGAAGATAGGGAACTGACTTTTGATAAAAGGCCTGTAGGAAGATGGGCTTAATAGGCTGTAAGCACAGACACAAACTAATGAAGCTTGAAATGGGCTCCTGTACAAGACTATCTCCATTTTGGAGAGGAGGAAACAAAAACTCCATTTTAAACTGCAAAGTGCAAGTTTGAGAATTTTTCCTTTCCTTGTTTGAGAAGTCTGTGTAAAGGTGAAGTGCAAGCAAAGGAAAAGAGTAGGGATGTGCACAGATATTCAAAAATCTGATTTGAATCTGTCGAATATCAACATTTGAATTCTAATTGGATTTTCAAAAATCCGAATTTACACATTTGAACAAATTTCAGATTTTTGAAAATATGATACAGATTTTTGAATAATGTGAATGAACAGATCCACATATATTGCATATGAATATAATGCCATTTGTGCTTATAATGCGGGGTGAAAACAAGATGCATATGGGATGAAAATGGGATGTGTGCAAATTTGAAAAATGGATACGAATGTTGCTGACACTCGTATTTTTGGATTTGAATCAGATTTTCAAAAGTACGGATTTGAATAATCCGGATTTGAATTGGATTTTCAAATATTTGGATTTTTAAAATTCAAATTGAATCAAATTTTCAAATATTTTATTTGACTTGAATTTGAATACAAAAAATACATTTGTGCACACCCCTAGAAAAGAGAAATACTGGTCAACAGTAATTAATTAAAGTGTCAATTGCTAAAATCAGACTTGAGATATCTGCAATGGCTACTTATTTGTTACTGAACTCAGTTCAAGGTGTTTATGTTAATTCATAAAGCCCTAGTTGGCTTTGACCTCAGTTATCCAAAGAAGCACATTTTCCCAAGTAGACCAGTTGAATATTGAGACCTAAAGAAGAGAGCCTAGAATAGATGAACCTCTTCTTCCACAAACAAATATTTCTTCTAATATCCTTTCATAATGAATTATAGTTGTACTTTACCATTGTATCTAAACTATTAGATAATGCTGGAAATATGCACGTACATAAAGAATCATTGGATTGACCTGGAATGGACCTGAGTTAGGCTGAACTCATTCTCTAGCCCAGAAGTAGACTGAAGGATGGTTGTGCTATCTCTGAAATGGGGGAACAAAAATTCCCTGGCATTAAAGTTGCATACTTGGGACATTTTGTCATCCCTAGAAGTGGGCCACTCTCAGAGTCTGGTGAAATCTTGCCAGGCCTGTGGCCCATTCCTGCTGCCATTTTGCAAAAGCAAGGTTAGTCCATGTCATAGGTTTTTATTTTCTGCAAATACAGTGTTCCTGAGAGCAGATTCTGCTCCTGGGAGTGAGGAAGATTTTGGTGATGTGCAACCATGGTGGTCTGGGTACTCTGTTGGTTCATGGTGCTCCTGAGCCAAGTCCTAAGAAGTCGTGTGGATTGTACCACTTTGCCTAAATACTTCAGAGTTTTCTTACACACCTTCTTTGCTTATATTTAACCTTATATACTTTTTTATACACCATTTTAGCTTTTTTCAAGTTCACCTTCAAACCAGAGTTCACTGAGTTGTTGTAGATGTTGAATAACATATCTGGTATCTGCCTGAGGAGTTTCTGATATAATTGCAATATCATCTGCATACAGATTAGGTATCTAGATGAACAAGTGGAACAGTCAATTGGATAACAGCCTGATCTCAATGTGAGAGTTAATGGTTCAATTTCAAAGCAAGTAGTACAGAAGACATAGGACGTCTCTGTTCCACTAATTTCCTGAAACAAAACATGTTTCATTTTAACTGACTTTAACAAGCAAGACTTGGGGGGCTGCAGTTGAGCTAAAATATGTAGAACTTGCTCCTGATTTATTAAATAAGGTTTTTAAGTAAGTAACATCCTGCTAAGTCAAAAGCCCTTTCTGCACTGGCCCTTATTCTGGATTATACTTTGGAATAGGAGCCTGCCATTCACCTGCTGGTACAGACTATAGCATCCCTTCCTGGGACTTACCACAGTCTGCAATAGCATGCAGAAAATAATCTGGAATATTACGCAGTGCAGAAAGGGCCATAGGCATTATAAGCACCCAGCTATTTTGCCACATTTTTTAGCCAGTATAGTAGTGAACCACTATCATTTTTTTTATTTTACATTCTACATGAATCTAGAAAATGCATAAATATATATTTTCACTAAACCACAATTGTGCTGCTTTGTAATTTGCACACTCTGAGAAGGTGTATTTTGATTGTATGTATGAATATACAGTATTAATATGTAATGAATTAATGTCTTTGCAAAATGTTTGTTCCTATGGTGTGGAATTGGAGAAGGACAAGTCCATGCATACAGAATCTGTACAGATTAAAAATCCATACAGACAGAAATACATTTAGTATAGATCTCCAAGCATCTACTCTAATAGGACTCAGATTTCTTATTCATCCCTGACATGCACTGAGAAGAAATGAGCAAAACTTTAGAAGAACAACTGCAAGGTTACTCTTGTCTGGATCAGTTTAGGCTGAGGAACCTGTTGCCTCACAGATGTGGTTGAATTCCTATCGGTCTCAGCTAATCAATGTCACAGATGATGAAACTTGTAGTTCAGCTCTGTTTGGAGGGACAGAAGCCCTTTATCCCTAGGTTAATACTTTAAAGGTTAGTTCCAGAATCTTGAATTGTTCACAAATGCTAGCTAGCTAGCTAAATATTTTCTACTTTTGGAGTGTAGTGATCTGTTTTTTGCAATATGTCTGTGTAAGCCTCTGAGCAAAGAATCATCTCCCATAATAGTAGGTTAACCGTGCCATATTGAAAAGACCTGAGAGATCTGTCTCTCCATTGAAGCTGGATGGATGAAGTAAGTAGCATGCAGGGCCTAGAGGAAGGGGAAAGGAGCTGCTGTGAATAATAATAATAATATGCATAAAATGCACATACTGTTTCATACATCTTTTCTCTTAGTACAGATATAGTGATTCTCCTTCAGCTCCCTGAATCTTTCCTTCCCCTACAGCCCCCAGATTTACCTATTTAAATCACACACATTTGCTGCTATGAACTGTTGATGTGGACAGGAGAAGAGATTTACTTTGCTTCTTTGCTTGGTATTTCACTGAAGCAGAAACACTTTTCAATATTTAAGTACTGTATTTTCTTTTGATATAACATATTCTCATTCCCTAGAAGTTGGTCAAAGAATACATATAAATATTTTATTGTACATCGGTACATCAGTACTTTTTTCTTTCTCTTTTTCTGCAGCAGATTCCTCGTACAAGCACCTATAGAAATGAACGTGTGTTTCTGTCATGTCTCCAGAAATTGGAGCACAGTGATTCTGGAGTGAACATTGCAGTGGTGAGATTCTTCCATTCATGTAATCAGTCCTGCCTTGCATGCTCAGAGTGAAAAGTATGTTCTTGAGCAAAAGCAAGTTCTCATTAGTTCCCATGCAATTTGCCCACACATATGAAAAAACATGGACCAATGTGATGATCCATAGTGCGGGAACTTGAAACCACTGTTTTTTAAACCTGGGGATTGGGCATATAATGTGCAGCTGTAATTGAAAATTGTTAAATGTGTCTGTCAAATCAAATTCTGCTGCACATTAAACTTGGATTTTTAGCCCAGTCTAGACACACCCCAAATCTGTTGGGCTTTTCTTGCTACTAAGGATTCCTCTTTGTTTCCATTTTATTTTATTTTTTAAATGTTTTTTGACACTCCATCCCATTAGGGGTGTGCATAGATATTCAAAACTTTGAAAATCCAAATTCGATCGAATTTTGAATTTTCAGAAATCCGATACGGATCTTTGAATAATTTGACTGAATACATCTATTTATATCGCATCCAAATATCAGGCCTGTTTGTGCATATAGCACGGGATGACGTGATGGAAACGGAACAAAAACAGGATGCACACGAATTTGAAAATCGGATACAGATGTTCCTAACATTCAGATCATTTGATTCAAATCAAATTTTCAAAAATATGGATTTGAATAATCCAGATTCGAATCCACTTGAATTCAAATGCAAAAAATGCATCCATGCACATCCCTACATCCTATTAGTGGTAGGATCTTTACAGATTAACATACTGTTTCTGCCAACCAAAAAAATGTACTCTATGAGCAAGGTCTGTGAGAGACAGGCTAAGCCCCAGCTAGGAGTTTTTAAAAACAAATTATGTTTTGATCAAAGCATAGTTGGTAGGATTAAAATAAGTTTCCAACTGGGGCTTTGCACCCTTGCCCTCAGGGTTCTAGTTTGCAGACTGATGTCTATGAATTCAAACAAAAACCTCCTTTATACTTGATTAATATCAGAGCATAATTATTCACTGGCTTTTCTCTGTTTTTGGACAGTTTTTAGATTGTAAAAATATGCCTACTACAAGAATAAACACACATGGGACTTTCAGCCCAGCTGTCTTATAGTTGTTGTTCACTTGTTCAGTTATGTCTGACTCTTTAGGCCTATTCACACTTAGGCCCTGGGATGGAAGTAGGTCAGCTCTGGGACACGCCAATCGCTTTGTGTAAGGTCAGTTTCATCTGGAATTGGCCCAGCCTGTCCCAGAGCTGGCCTACTTCCACCCAGGGTGTAGAGTATGAAACTGTGTTCCACACCTGGCCCAACCCATCACCGGCCATCCCAGAGCTGTCTGGCAGGAAGAGCATTCACACTCACTCTTCTGGACAGCTCTGGAGTCCAGCCCATTGGGTTGTATCAGCCCTTTTGGGGTTTGTGCAAGACTGGGCTAGGGTTGTCTTGGGGTCCCACGGGCTGTCACCACCCCAATCAGGCCAGTGGCAGCCAGCAAGTGCCTCCTGGGTGTCCACCCCAACCCAGGGATGCACACCACCCCCCAGCTTGATCTAACAGCTCCCGGGGCTTGCTGGAGTGGTCTGCTGTTCTCTGTGCAAATGCGCACCATGGCAAACTGCCTCAGGTTGGGAATGTGTCCCTTCCCAGCCAAAGTGAATGGTCAATCTGTCCCCCATATGTACACATCTGGCTGAAGTGCGAAAAGGCCTCATGTGTCCTCCACTGACTCCTAGGTTGTGGTCACATCTTCACTTTGAACCTGCTGCTCAGATGCTCAGCAGGGCAGATGTGGAGATGGGCCACCAAGAATTCCTACAGTTATTTATATCATTTGTCCTTGCTGCTGGAAAAGGCATAATTTAATTATAACTTGTTCGGCCGGTTAATTTTTTGTTATACGGAATGCTTCAACTATAAGAAGGCTTATACTGTAGGGGGTCTACAGACCAATTATACCAAAATTTTAAAATTAGTGGTTTTTGCAGAAATGCAGACATGCCGGAGGTTTTCAGAATATTCCTGCTACTTAGAATCTTTCATATTCTATACAGACCAGAAACCATTGGTACATATGATAAATGGTAGGAATTTGACTGCCAGCAAGGTGTCAAATAACTTCTTCAATTCTCACATAAAGTGTAGACAAGGTAAAACACAAGTAATGATACATTGTCAAGATATTGAAATCTCAGATCCTGAATTGGTTCAACTTTTGGAGGATTTTTTAAATAATCCTGAAAGCTGCAAAAACAGTTTGAGATGTCCTCTTCACAAGTGCTTATCACTTGTATTCTAGAACTAAGAATTGCATTTAAGTATGCGATGTTATGGTTAGGTATCTTTCATGAGCAGTGTACCGTTCAAACTTCTTTTGTAATAGAAGGTGGAAGTCTTAGAGTTGCTGTTTCTCCATAACTATGGAGGAAGGTACCTGTCTTGCTGCATCACTCTATCTGCCTTCATCTTCATATCGGTTATGCAGGGATGCCTGATGAGGTGGCAGAGGGGACTCTAGAGATGTGTACAAATTATTCATCATGAATTAGCAATTCATATGAATTTGAACATTCACATTTGAATCAAATATTGGTTATCCTCAAAGATTGACATTCAAATGTGAAGTAAATGCTTTGGGGCTCCGTTATATCCACAAAGATGGGGAGGCAGTAAAGTGGCTGCCCGGTCACATCTGCAATGGATTCTGAGCAAATTCAAAGTGAATTCAGAGGAGATTCAGAGGCATCTTAGGGTGTTTTTCCACTGTCAGAAAGTACCCATTTTTGCACCCATTAAGGACCCATTTGGGTGTGAGCCGGATGATCCCATTTCCACCACAGCACCCATTTGGGACCCAACTGTTTCAACTGCCGTTGGGGAAATCAAATGGGTACTTTCTGGCCTTTAATCCGGATTTTCTGTAGACTCCATTAATGGGGTCTACAATGGGGTCTTCAGGCAGAAAATCTGGATTAAAGGGAGCCTGTTTCCATGCTTGTGTCGCAATTGGGTCTAGAGGAGGTTAGCGGGAGGGGGCATCCATGGGGGGGAAGCCCCAAAACCTAAGCTTCAAAGTCATTTCGAAGTCATTTCGAAGTCTGTGCAAAATAGCTCCGGAGCGTCTTTGAAGTCTGTGCTGATTTTCAGAGTGAACTTCGAAGTGACTCTGAAGTGACTCTAAAGTGACTTCGAAGTTCACTCCGAGGATCAGCACAGTCTTCACTGGAGCTGTTTTGCACAGACTTTAAAGTGACTTTGAAGTAACTTCAAAATGACTCCCTGTCCCCCCAAACATCTGGGGTGACAAGCAGACCCCTCATGGGTAGATCAGGATTTCCAAATGGGTGTTCCAGTGTTTCCATGGCAGGGAGGCTAGCACCCATTGCTATTGGGTGCTAGACCACCCATGGAAACACATTGGGTACTTCCCTTAATCCGGATCTACTAGATCTGGATTAAGGAATGTACCCATTCCTTAGATCTGGATCTTCTTAGATCCAGATTAATGTACCACGGTGGAAAAACACCCTAAATGGCTCTATTTGCATGAATGTGAATTTCCTTCACATTCACTTCAGTGTGAAGTAAACACAGAAAAAATATTGTGCACATCATTATGGGACAGTTCTCCAGAGAGCATGATTTCATGATCTTATCTCTAGGTACCTTGGGTGGGCAATCACTCTTTTTGGACATTTTAAAAAATGCAGAACTGTTTAAAGATGATGAATAGTCCTATTAGGAAATTGTGATTCTTTCTTTTTTTGCCAAAATAATATATTCCACAGTAGGGATATGCACAAATGCTTTTTTTTTGCATTCAAATTTGATTCAAATTGAATATTAAAAAAAATTGATTTGATATTAGTTTCAAAAATCCAGATTTTTGAAAATCCAATTTGTACTTTCAAAAATCCAATTCGGATCCAGACATGCGAATGTCAGTAAGAATAGTATCTGATATACGAATTTGCGCAAATACGTATTTATCCCATATGCATCCCGTTTTCATCCCACATTATATGTGCAAATACATATAATTTTCACACATATTCGTATATGATAGATACAAATTTCTTCCTTCAAATTATTAAAAAATCCATAACAGATTTTCAAAAATCTGAAATTCGTCCGAATGTGTAAATTTGGATTTTCAAAAATCTGATTTGTGTTTAAATGTTGACATTTGATGGATTCAAATCGAATTGTCAGATTTTTTGAATATCGGTGCACATCCCTATTCCACAGTGAAATGAACAACTGACTGTCACTCTATTGATAGACAGAAAGTGTGTGAATTCCAAAGCTGAGCTAGAGGGAGAAGCAAAAAGAGTTGTTAAATGAACCAATATCCTAAAACGAAACCCGTGAAATCATTGATATTAAAGTTCAAGTGCTTCATATGGATGCTAGTTTCAGTAGAAAAGTTCTTCTGAAACCAAATCTGAAGCAAAGTTACAGGAATTAGCTAGAACTAGTAGCTACCTGGGGGAAGAATGATACTTTTGAATAGTCTAGTCTCTAGCTCAATTGAAAGTTAAGAGTTGCTTTGTTTTAATTTCATTCTTCTAGGTTAGGGTAGTTTAAGACTCAGAGGGGAAGAAATGTAGTGAAATGAATTTTGAACTGACAGACTATTTATTTATTAAATTCGATTTTAAGCAGCAGTAAGTACAGTCAGCATAAAACTAAAGAACAGTGATTAAATGTAGGGATAGAAATGTAGAAATCCCCAATAAAACACATATGGAAGGAAGGAAGGAAGGAAGTGAATCACTAAATGTCTGGATGAAAAGGGGAATTTTCAACTAATGCCCAAAAGTATTTATTTAGTTAGTTATTTACCAATGGTCCTAGGGTGGCTTACAATAAGAATAAAACATATCAAAAGAAAAAATAATTAAAAATATCACCCCCTACCTCATCCACCCACCCTCTCTAACAGGACAGCACCCTGAGGAAGCTATTTAGATGGTAAAAGCCTGGTTGGGAATACCAGGTTCGATTCCGCCCTCCCCCATGAAGCCAGCTGGGTGACCTTGGGCTAGTCACAGCTCTCTTCTGAGCTCTCACAGCCCCACCTACCTCACAGGGTGTTCTGTTGTGGGGAGAAGAATAGAAAAGCTTTGTCAGCCACTTTGAGTCCCCTTAAATGGGTGAGAAAAGCAGGGTAGAAAAGCCAACTCTTCTTCTTCATCATCTTCTTCTTGAAAAGAAATGTTTTCACCAGGTGCCAATAAATGTACAATATAGGTGCCTGAGGAACCTCAAGAGGGAGGCTGTTCTAAAGTCTAGGGGCTACTATAGAGAAGGCCCTCTCCTTGAGATCTCAGTGTACAGGCAGGGCTATATTAGGGATTTTTTGAAAATCTGATTCAAACTCGAATATATGAATGTCAGGAACATTCATATCCGATTTTCCAATCTTTTCACATCCTGTTTTTATCGTGTTTGCATTTCGTTTGCATCCCGTATTATAAGCACAAATAGCCCTGATATTCAGATGCGATATACAATGATGAATTCAGTCAAATTATTCAAAAATCCATATTTGAATTCAAATGTCAATATTTGTTGAATTTGAATCAGATTTTTGCATTTTCGAATATCCGTGCACATCCCTAGTCTATATGGGAGAAGGCGCTCCTTCAGATGCCCAGGGCCCAAGCCATTTAGGGCTTTAAATGTTAGTGTCAACACCTTGAATTGGGCTTGGTAGCAAATAGGTAACCAGTGCAGTGAGTTTATACCTGATGAATCTTTAAATGGGGGGATGTTCCAAAGCTTTGGTACCATGACAGAAAACTTCAACCCTCTGGGTATTGCCCCATGAATATCATCCAGAGATGGGATCACCAGAGAGCCTCAGAGGATTATCTCATTTGGTGGGCATATACAGGAGGAAGCACTCCTTAAAGTATCTGGGTCTCAAGTCATTTATGGCTTTTACAATGAAAATTATACCTTGAATTGAGCCTGATTTTCATATTTTGCATTCCAAGAAGTCTTAAGACAGGCAACGGAAGCTCTGCCATTAATAAACTTTGCTGGAATTGTGTTGATAAATTTAGACAACAAAGCTTTATGGACATAGTGCAGTTTCATTTATTTATTAGATAGCAGAGTCAGATTGCAGTAGCAATGAAACTGGACAAGATTAACACAGCACATAGGAAGAAGTCTGCCAGATCTGCCAGGAATTGCTTTTCCTCCTAGGCTTTATCTACTTTCTTTGTTTCTACTTCAGTATGGAACAAGAGCAAGGGCTATTTGTCCTGTTCGTTTTTGGTCAGTAGGCTAAAATTGATCTTGAGCCAGTTTGGCCTAGTGGTTAGGGAGCTGGACTCTTATCTGGAAATAACGGGTTCGATTCCGCCCTCCCCCATGAAGCCACGGATGCCCAAATTGCATGAATTCATAACAAATGTTACAAATATTCATGTATATCCCTAAATTATATTGTATTAATTTTGTATGCCCAACAACAACAACAACAACAATAATAATAAAGATCAAGTGTGATGCAGGCTACTTGATAACTCACAAGGCAGGAGGTTGCAAGAATGGAATATTTCATAATGTTTTGCGAGATAACTGAATGGCTTGAATCAGAATACCCAGTCAAACCTTTGCTGCCTTATAATTTCTGCTTCAGACTATATTTATGTACTTATTTACTTACATACTTATTTGCATTTCTATTCCGCCCCATAACTGAAGGTCTCTGGTTGAGTAAAAGCCTTTAA
Source organism: Aspidoscelis tigris stejnegeri (assembly GCA_023333525.1). Classification (NCBI taxonomy): domain Eukaryota; kingdom Metazoa; phylum Chordata; class Lepidosauria; order Squamata; family Teiidae; genus Aspidoscelis; species Aspidoscelis tigris. The sequence continues at coordinate 245,292,739 of JALMGA010000001.1, read as the reverse complement.
AGCAATTGTTTCTGAGATCTTTCCTTGTTTCTTTCTCTGAGCCTAGGACAATAGTGAGTAGGGCTCAGTAATGATGACCTTTCCAATAACAGCTCCATGTTTTTACAGCTCTCTTCCCAGAAATGCTTGCCTGGTATCTGACATCTTAGATGCTATTTTCCACATGATTTTAGATGTGTGTTCTATAATGTTCTAACATTTTCAATATTTTTGTGATTTTGTTTTCATTTTGTAAATTATTTAAAAAAAACAGAAGCAAAAGCCATCTTGAGACTTATTTTTCTTGAAATTCAATTAATGCATCAGCAATTAAGTAAGCGATAAGAAGGTAGATGATGGAGTGGCTATAGCTCCTGCCAGATGCGTATAAAGGCAGGGTTTTCTAAAACAGAATTGTTGGGCTGCTGACCCGTTTTTCTGTTGTACCAGCAGCTTAAGGTGAGCGTAGGAACTAGGAAAAGCCAATATTCATTACAGGCTGTCATTTGAGTGGCTCATGCCAGCACATTGCCAGCTGAACTGGCCATGCTAGTGGCCATAAAGGGCAGTGTGTCGCCATAAAGCAGAGAGAAACATCATTGTTGAGCCTGAGCAGTCTGGCAGCCTTCCAAGAATGGGAGAAACGCCAGCTTCTCAAAAACAGTGGGTTGTTCCCTTTTTTGTCTGGAGCGTCCCTATTTCATTATTTTAGGAGACTTAGATTAGTTATAGTGAGCTGCAGATAAGGAAAAGCATTGAGTTTTCAGAACTGATTCAGAAAAAGCAAAAACAAAAACATAAACCACAACCCCAAAACACATCTTGTTAAAAAAGGCAAACAAACATTTTTTTTTAGAGTGGGGAAGCAAAACTTTTTCTTTCTTTCTTTCTTTCTTTCTTTCTTTCTTTCTTTCTTTCTTTCTTTCTTTCTTTCTTTCTTTCTTTCTTTCTTTCTTTCTTTCTTTCTTTCTTTCTTTCTTTCTTTCAGAGCACCTGCACTTTGTATGCTTTTGATAGTATAAAAAGAGCAACAACAAACACTCAAAACATGCTACCTTTTTTCTAATTAAATCCTGAAAACATTTGACTTTTATTATGAAGCCCCTCCTCTTTATAAAAAGGTATACCAGTCTAAGAAAATATATCTAGAAGAGAGATACCAGTGGATGATACAAAGCTTCTCCTTCTCTTTCCTGTGTTTTTCCTACTTCTTTTTATCTGTATCCATCTGGCCATGCTCTCTTCCAATCCTACGCGAATGTGTGCACACAGTATCTCTCTCTCCCTCTCTCCGACATACAAAGGCACACACACAGGGACACATGTATTCAGAAAGCTCTTCCTTGTGAAGAAGAAAAAATGTCATAATGACATCAGCAGTGTGTGGGAATACACATATTTTGAAGTCCACGACCATATTGGGCTGTCATGCAACCCACAGACAGCTTCAAAGGGAGTTAGTGCACCATCTGTAAGGAGCTCTGTTCACCAGTCCCCATCTCTCCGCAGCCATCTGTTAAACTTTTCAGTTTACCTGTGCTGCAAAATAAAGAGAAATCCCAGAGAAATATACAATCTCTTGGGCTTTAGATCTGGGTTTTGGTTCCTGTAGCAAACCAAAACTATGAAAAGGGGTTTTTGTTGGTTTTTTTTAAGCATTAGCCTGTTGAACGCTAAGTTAAACATGCCTGATAAAAATATACTTCTTCAAGTAGATTTTTATTATTTTATTATTTTATGCATTTATCCTGTGCTAAACCCAAAGGTATCAAGGTGGGTTACATTAAAAAAATTAAAATAAATCACTAAAAACAATAATAGTGTTTAAAAATGGAGAGGGGAAACTGCATCCTCAGCCAAGGTAAATAGGTGTTTCTCTGATATTCTTCTAGATGCATATAGTGAAGATGCCTGATGCATCTCAGGGGAGGAATTCCATACTCGAGGGTTACCGCTGAGAAGGCTGAATTCTGAGTACCTGTCCTGTGTTCAACAGGCAACCAGCTGGACTTTGGCCTCAAGCCCAGACTTCATTGCAGCAACAAGGAGAAACAAAGTGAAGATTAACAATCTGGAGTCAAAAGCCAAAGAAAGGATAAACAAAGAGAAGGTCAACAGTCAATAGTCAAAAGCCAAGCCTCAATATTACATGTTCAGGGATAATCCAAAATCAGAGCCAGGAAACAGATACACAACCAGGAAGTTGCAGACATTTTGGAAGAATGATTGCCAGAAACACCTCTCCTAAGGAGCTGGTGCTTTTTATATGTCCAAATTGGATACCAGGTATATAGAGGGATGGGGCTTGATAACTCAGCACAGCCATTCCTACTTGAGTAATACAGATTTTTTCCTTCTTTGTTCTTCCAGGGAGGGCCTCACACAAGTTTCCTTGTGATTTGTAGGAATACTGGATTGAATGCCTGCTGAGAATGTCTCTGTGTATCTGTTTGCCTGTACTTGAGCTTATGACTCTTTGGCCTATATGATTTACATCCAGCTCAGTTACAGAAATTGTCTCTGAACAGATAGAATCTGCATCAGAGTCCGACAGCTTGTGGAGGGCACGACATGACAGTACCCATCCCTTTAGAAGAAGAAGAAAGTTGGCTTTTCTACCCTGCCTTTCTCACCCATTATTTGAGGAGCATTCACAGTGGATTTGAATCCTACCATATTTGAAGTGGCTTTATTTGCATGAATGTGAATTTCCTTCACATTTGCTTTGATGTGAAGCAAACATTAAAAATAAATAAATGTGCACATCCCTAGCTTCTTCAGGTATTTGAGTCCCAATTCATGACAGTTTTAAAAGTCAGAATTAGAACCTTGAACTGGGCCTAGAAGTGAGATGACAGACAGTGCAGATCTCTAAGGAATGGACTTTCATGCCAAAGGAAGCCACACACCTATCAGCCTTGGAGTCATAGAAATCCCCAATGGCTAGAAGTGACAGATCCTAACCTCAGGATGTGTGTGGAAGTGATTTTGAATGTTATGCTATGGCATGCCACTAAATTACAGTCCCTAGTATTTCTGGATCATGGAGGTGTGCCTCTTGATCCAGATCTAGCTTCATGTCATGCAGACAGATCAGGCCTAACAGGGTCAGAGTCTCCTTGATCCAGATTAATGTGTGGATCAAGAACCCATTGGTCTGGATCAAGCATTTAGCACAGAAGGGTTAAAAATCTAGACTGAAGTTTTATTTCCCTTACATGTTCACTCTGGCTAGGAAAGGCAATGAAACAAACTGTAGCTGATATAAAGAGAAAGAAAGCTTTGGTTAACTTAGAAAAACAGTGTTTTAGACAGAAGGATATATCCAACCCTGCACCACTTCTGCCATTTGGGGACCCCTACAAACAACAGTGAATGCACCCCTTGATCATGGTGAACAACATCTTCCAGACAATCCAAGATGGCTGATCTCAGGACCCCATTTTATACATAGCTTTGGTAAATAATCATACTTGTTTACATGTATAGGTGTCTTTTCTTTATCTAAAGTCTAATTGGCATTTGTTTTGTTGCTTTTCTAGTATATTTTCTGCTTCCCTGCCAAATATAAGGATGCATTTTATTTGGGGGTGGAAGACAGGTCACATCAATTATATATCAAATGTCGGGCGATAAACAGGAGAGTTGTGCCAAGAGGAATTATGCTATGTGCCAAACACAATTATGCAGCTACTCATGCCCAAGGTCAGTCAGCATTATATCATTCTGTCCATTCCAGATTTATTCATCAAATATAAAAAATAAAGCAATATTGAACCTTAAGGAGCATAATAAAAATATATAAAAGATCTTAAATCTACATAGATATATTGAATACATACTGTATATTTCATACATTAGAAGAATCCGCTACTTGATCTTTCTTGCCAATCTTATAGGTCCCAACACTAGAACAACCTGGCCCAGCCTGAAGATGGGGGAGAAACTGAACACTGTGGACGTTTGACCAGGAATGCCCCCAGAAGTCATATGTACTTGTAGATTTCCTGTCTGTGAATTAAATAGTCCTGAGGCCTATTCGCACTAGGGCCTCCATAATGAGAGTAGGAGACCCTGGGATGGAGCATACCCTCAGCTTGGCCAGCGGTTCCATTCGGAACTGTCCCAGGGTGGCCTACTCGTGTTTCAAGTGTAGAGCACGCAGTTGTGCTCTACACCTGACCCAGGGCATTCCCAGCCATCCCACAGCTGTAAGGGAAGAAGAGCATTTGCACACTCCCTCCCAGTCAGCTGCAGGGCCCCCCCCCACTGCTGCTATTGAGCCAAAATTGGCCCAACAGCTGGCAGGCCCATGCAATCAACTTACCCTGCCAGGTCTGGGGTGCTCCTCCTATGGCCTGGAGAGTGATCTGATGCAATCTGCTCAGGTACGTGCACTCCAGTAGACTGAACCCATGCTGACCTGTCAGGTGAGCATGGTGCTGAGCTATCGGAGCCTGCGAGCCTGCACAGATCAGACACATCAATCTCGAGGATGTGCGAACTCTGGACCCTAGGCCCAACAATGTAAGGGGGCATCACACGCGTTGGGATGTGTGTGCTGTGAACCTCTGGATGCCCTTCACTGCCAGCTGCTGCAGTCCGATCGAGACTGCAGTATGATCAAGACTGCAGCAGATTGGACCCATGGTTTGGTCTCCCCTGCCCCTTTCAAGGGCGGGGCAAGATTGGGCTGGTGGCGATGTGCTGCTCCGTGTGATAGATGGAGCCCATGCTGTCAGTGCATCAAACCAGAGGCACACAGGACGGTAGACGGGGCCCACGCGGTCCATAGGCCCCATCTACCATTCTGCGCACCCCCATTTCAATGTACTGACAGCGTAGGCCCCGTCTACCACATGGAGCAGCACATCTGCAGTGCATTGGGGTGGATCTTTGGCATCGGTGGGGCTCAGCCACCTAGATCTATGGGGAGAGTCCTGAAGGTTAAAAGCAGAAGGTAGAGGATGGCCAAGGGGTTCAAGATCCAGGCCGGTGGTATACAGCTGAAGAGCTACTGCATTCCAGTGGACCACTCCCCTTTGATTCTGTAGCATTTGATTTTACCTTCTATTCCATTTCTGGTCCAGTACAGCGTTATAGTGTCGCTCAGGCATGCCTTTTCAAAAAACCAAAAAAAAAAACCTGTATATGAAATATCAATGCTTCAGCACCCACAAATGCAGATTTTTGATGCAATCATGTGTTGCAAGGATACCCAAATGACCCACAGAACATTAAGAAAAGGAAAAAGAGAAAAAGAAAACACAAAAACCTGCTTATAGCATTAAGAAGGTATACTGGGACATCTTCCCAGCCCTTTCACTGCAGCTGATTTTCTGCCTTTTAAAATTTTACTGTGATTTGAATCAGTTGAAACAGAATCTAAAAACTTATATCAAGAAGTATTAAATGCCTCTTACATCATTTCCAATCTAATTAGGAATTGATTTCTTTTAAAAGCAGAGTCTCTACTGCATCTTCCTTATTTTCAAGCTTGGCTTTCACAGGCCACTTACTAATCAACACTGTATACGTTTTCTGTACTTCCTGCCTTAATGAAAATTGTTTCTGTCTGTACATGTACTACTGTAGTTGTTACAAGGAAAATTCTCTTTGACTTTTTAAAAATCCATTTTTAAAAAATCCCCAAATCAAGAGAATTTCAAATGAACTTTGCTGTCTTTTAAAATAAATGTACGTATAATAAAAGAAAGAAACAAACAAAAATATTAAAATCAGCAGTCATTAGTCAGGAAGATATTAGTTACAAAAATAAAAAAGCTGATAATGCACAACAAAATAGAGTTCCTAAACAAATGGAGGATAAGCTTTGTGTCTTGGAGATGGGATAAAGATTTCAGCCCCCTGCTAAAATGTGGGGAAAGGAGGAAGATGTTGGAAGTAGTGGGGCCTCATCTCACTACCTCAATCTAGAGAGATCACCACATCCATTGTAGTAGTGGTGAGAAATAGACAGAAGGCTCATGTAGAAAATTGCCAAGCAAATTTTTCAATAGATAAACATAAACCAGAAGTCACTGAACTGTAACCTTGCAGATACCGATGGACTTTAACTTGCTGCCAGAGGAGATGGTAACAGCAACCAGCCTAGATAGCTTTAAGAAAGGGTAAAACAAATTCATGGATGACAGGTGTATCAATGGCTACTAGCATGGATGCCTCAGCTGGGGAGACAGGCAGGATGCCTCAAAGGCCATTTGCTGGGATTTGAGAGCAGGTGAAGGTTTTGCCTTTGTCTTCTGCTTGAGATGCCCATAAGCAATTGGTGGGCCACTGTGTGGGACAGGTTGCTGGACTAGACTGGCTGTGGCCTTATCCAGCAGGGCTCCTCTCATGTTCTTAGGGTCCTTAACATCATCAATGGGAACTGAAGGTGGACTGTGACCTGCTTAGTGGATCCAACTAGGGCTGTTGGTTGGTCCTGCCTGTCATGCCTCGTGTCTCTCCAATTCCTCAGAGAAAGCCCCCCTCTTGCCAGCCAAAGTTAGGGAGGTGCACCTCAGGGGCCAAACATGGAAACTGCTTCTGTCCTCCCAAATGGGGATAGTTTGGACTCAAGATGATACACAACACCCTGAGCCAAGTTCTCTCAGGAGAGAATGACAACAGCTGCACCACTTGGCTTGCCTCCATGTGAAACAGCTGTGCTGCCAGGAGTGTGACTCTCCGTCTTCTATATAAGAAACATCCAACTCTACACTTGCTATTGCAAATAAAAAATCTCCATGGAAACACCTGACTTGTGAACCTTGACTGACTTCCAGAAGACTCACTGGAACTCTGACTCCTGGTCTGTTTGACTCCACTTACTCTATATTCTCAAGAAAGTCTGGTAACTCACTTGGCATTTTGTTGTCACTAGCTGGGCACATGTGTGTGTGAGTGCTTCGCTGTTACCGCCTGCTCTGGACATGACACAGCCTGATAATTTTCTTGAGGCCTTTCTCTACTTACCTTCTTAGGCTGCCATGCATTAGGGCCAGTACACTCCAGGTATAGGAGAATCATTCACATTTCTGGCTGACGAGGGACAGAAATGCTAATAGCCTTCTGTGGGCCTGCATCACTGTTGCAAAATCCGGGGTCCCGCTTCCTCACATAGCCCCCGCCAGCTGCATAACATGGTCCATGACATGCCAGCAGGCCAATGCAGAGGAGAGGGGACCAATCCCGGCGTCGTTTGTGGGCACGTGACACCCCCCCCAATGGATTCATCCCCAGCCAAACTGCTGCTGTCGTGCCAGCCCGCAGGGACCCACCCAAATGCTGCAGCATTGTGCCTGCACAAGACGCCAGCAACCAATCAGTTCCAGTAACACGGCCGTGCCTGCACAAGATGCTGGGAATTGTTCCCGACTGGCAATGTGGCTGCACTTGTGCAGACAGCATACTCATTGCCTACAGTGAGCAGGTCAACATGTGAATGGTCATGCTGCTGGATGCTTGCGGTAAGTCTGGGGTAAAGGATGGTATAGGTGTGGAGCATGATTTTGTGCTCCACAGCTAATCAGCAATTAGTGCACCTCTAGTGAGGGCAGGCATGCTTCTAGGCTGTAGCAGCGTAGTGGGCATGTGTATGCTCTTCACCAGAGCTGCACTAATTGGTGACCAGAAGACTAAGTGCAAAGAGGCCTCTGGTGTCCGTCTCCAGTTTGGTCTTGTGGTTACAGCGTCAGACGTTTATCTGGTAGTCTCCTGGTTTGATTCCACACTCCTTCACAAAGCCAGCTGGGTGACCTTGTGCTAGTCACAGGTCTCTTTAGGAGCTCTCACAGCCCCACCTACCTCACAGGGTATGTGTTTTGGGGAGAAGAACAGCTTTGTCAGCCACTTTGAGTTCTCTTAAAGTGTAAGAAAAGCAGAGTATAAAATCCTCCTCCTCCTCCTTCTTCACTACAGATAAAGGCTGCATCTGCATAAAAATAAGTACCTGGATATGAGCCTGCAGTGCAGACTGTCAGACACTTTGCAAAGGAGAACAGCTGTGCTTGTTGTGCATATGTTTTAGATTTTTTTTCTTATTCTTTTGGTTTGGATTTTATTGTGAAACTTATTTCATATCACATTATGTACTGATATATGATTAGTGTAACTTGTTTTTTATTCTGCTTAATAATTTATCTGCATTTTGTAAATTGCTTGTAAACTGCCTTGAATCAAATGTGGGAAAATTCAGTTTCAGCTGAATCCCTTACCCACAAATGTGGGGCGGGGGGGCGGGGACGGATTTGTATTTGTGCATGAAAAATGAAGTGAACCTCCCACCGTCCCACCTACCCCAACCTTATCACCACCGTCACTGCTGTCGCTTGCCTTCATCTGAGGTACTTCCAGGTCTGCGAGGATCACGATCCCTGGATGGAGACTTGTGCACGCAGATCTGGAAGTGTCATTTCAAGTGCCAAAATAGCCCCAGGGTGTTACCGCAACCTCCTGAAAGGGAAAGGGGCTCACTGGAGGGGGATAAGAGGCTACTGTGACATCCTTGGAGCCCTCTGGAAGCCAAAGAGGGTTTTCTGGAATCGGAAGACTTAGGATGAAGGAGCGGTGGCAGCAGCACAAGATAAGTGGGACAATGACAGGCTATGGGGGCACACAACAGGAGCCCCGGGGTGGCAGAAGGCCATGGGGGGTGGAGGCCATGGGGACTTCCAGTATCTGTCAAAGCTTCCACCAAAGCTTTGACAAATACAGGATAACTTGCTTACCTGCTTAGGGGACAAATAGGGCCTATGGATTTAGGCCCTATTCGATTCGGCCACAAACCTATGAATTTGTACATATTCGTACAAATTCTGGATGTGATGAATATCCGTGCACATCCGTAAAATGAACCCAAATTATACAGCCCTGAAATAATCTACATACTGTAGTTGCTGGACAAGATCATTTTTATATGCAAAATGAAGTAGATAAAACAATGGATAAGCACATTTGAGTCAATTACATTTCTGCCTTTCATTCGGAAGCAAAGATGAAACACCTGTTGGAAATTAAACAGATCAGGCATGCTAAATTAACATGTTTAATCAGCATAATTACCACATCAATCTGAAATGTTAGGCAAAATGCTTTTATTTTGAAGAAGGGACAAAAATACTAGGCCGGTTGTGGCTTTACCCTTTACAATGTTTGTCTAGAAGCATTTCCTTGGCCTTGGATGCAGCTTTTCTAACATTGCTTTTGTGGCATTGTCTTTACTCAGTGAACAAGGAAGACAGTTTCCAAGGCAATGCTTCCTGGAGCAGATCCACTCACACTGTCTCTGAGAACTTTACATTTAATAAAGGAGGGGGATGCTACAGGTGTGTGTGTGTTTGCATTTAATTGTAAGAAATAGCAATATTCAATTAATGTAAAAAGAGAACTCCAAAAAGTGCTTTTTGAAGACAACTGTTTGATGTGCTGTTCAAAATGTTATTTTCTGCTGTTCTGTCTTGAGGAAAATCATCACAGAGATTGATAGGAGCTTTCTTCTAAGAAGACACACACAGGACTGTCCTGTTAAGACTAGCAGTGGAGAGAGGTGACTGAAATCCTAAAGAAAGTCTACTCAACTTACAGCCTCCTAAATGTTGCTGAACTACACATGCAGGCTGTAGTTAAGCAAAAACTGGAAATCTGCAAGCCCAGCAACATCTAGAAGTCCCCAGCTGTTCTAAGGAGTAGATCTATAGCAGAGGTGTCAGACTCAATTTTGCAGAGGGCCGGATTTAAAAAAAAAGTACTGTCAGGGCCAGGGGGCGTGGCCGGGGGCGTGACCGGGGGCGTGGCTAGGGCACAGAGGGGCTGGGGTGTGGCCAGGGGCGTGGCCGGGGGCATGGCTAGGGCACAGAGGAGGGCTGGGGGCATGGCCGGGGCATGGCCGGGGCGTGGCTAGGGCACAGAGGAGGGGCTGGCTGTCCATGGCGGCGCCCGCGCACTCAGGCAGTGGAGTGTCCCACCGCGCGCTCGCTCGCCTCGCCTCGCCTCGCCTCACCTCGCCTCCTTCGCACCCAAGGAGGACAGCGGCGGCGGCGGGTGGCGGCGGCAGCGGGCGGTGGCCGTGGGCCGTATCTTTGACATGTCTGATCTATAGGGTGGTGGTCTTTCCAGGCACTCCAAAGGCTGGGTACTTTCATTCTTGGCCTTCAGGGGCTGGGACAAGGTTTTGGAGTTGGCAGCTGGATCTGAGATGCCCCTATCCTGCTCAGTGGTGTATTCCAGGTCAGGGTTTCCTATCCTGGCATAATGGAGGTAAATGTAGAAACGGCTTGAGATACCCAGGGCTATGCTTTATCGAAATTCCAGTGTTATGTCAGGAGGTGTTTTTCTGAAGTGTTATGCTATTTCAGAAGCACAGAACATTGACAATAGTTCTTCTTGGGAACTATCCCTTTAGACAAGATGTTTACCTTACATTTGTGATCAGATTTGCCAGTTGCCTAGAGAGAATAGTAAAATTCTGGGATTCTTTATTAAAACATCAACAGGATATTGTAAATTGTAGCTCTACTTGCAGGCAAATTTAAAAACAGCTCTAGCTTTCTGCTGCAAGTTTTTCTGATATTGTAACCAAAATCATTCATTTATAGTAACAATATCAGAAATAATATTTGAACTAGCATACCTAGATGTCTGGAGGACATAAAATGCAAATTTAGCCATTGTTTTGGTGCCTTCCCTTCCCCCTTCAGCTAATGTAAACAAATATCCTGCCTCCCTTGCTTGTAAGAAGAAACCATACCTTTTGTTCAAACTACTTGTCCATTCTGAGTGCCCTAAACTATAGCTAAACTTATAAAATGTAAAGACGTGCCCAAACTAAAAATTGTTGGGTGGTTCAAAAAGAACCAACATTGTTGAGCCCAGTTTGATCTAGAACTAGTTCAAAGAAGCTCAAACTTTCAATTGAACCTCAGACAGTTTGTGAAATGTTTCATCATTCAAAAAAGGATGGGGCAATAAAATACACTGAAAAATTCCTAGTTTAAGTGGCGGATGGGGGTTGCATTGAACCAGTTTGAGTCAAGCCAGGTTGTTCAATCTGATCAAGTGAACATGGCCTGGTTCCCTTTGAACCAAACAGCCCCTTCTGAATAGTGGTTGAATTCAGTTCAAACTGTGTTGAGCCACTGAGTTTGATTTGAACCAGGATGACCCCAAACTCAATTTGCAGGTCCTAATAAAAAGCGAAACAAATTCACAAGGACACAGAAGAAGATCCAGACACACAAGTGCCAGAAGATAGACAAAGCAACATGCTTCTTCATCTATCACTATTTTGGGTTCTTCAATCAACATACATAATAGGTATTATTTTCTCTTTGCTTTATCCTACTGTGATGCTGCAAATGGTAGCATTTCACCTCTGGCCGTTGTAGGCCCTTAGGGCCTTTCTGCACTGGCTCTTAAAATGGATTTAGAGCCAGATTGAGCAAAGATTAAAACTTGCCTTCCTTATTGGGAACCCAATTAGGGACCCTTTTCAGTGGTGCTTCTACATTTTGGCAAGCAATACTGGTTTCTAAAACTGGTTTTGCCACCAAAATCCACTCCTAATGTAAGACCTAAAAAATTAGGTCTTAATCCAGCTCTTCCCCTCAATCCAGCTGTTCCCCTCAGGACGCTTCCGCACACGGCAGAGGTAGAGCCAGACTGCCGGTGCCCACCATGTTGGGGAGGGCAGAAGCAGGCTTGTTTGCCTGCTTCTGCCCTCCATGGTGCACCATTGGGGCTTCACTGACAGGCAGGGGTGGAAGTTGCCTCCGCCCCCACCTGTCATCCAAGCCCCATTGCTGGAGCAACCACATGGCAGGGCGGGGACTGACCCTGTCTTGCCATGTGGCTGCGGCTCACCAGTGATGGGGCAGCCTGATGGCTGCTCAATCGCTGGAAAGAGGGGAGGTGGCAGCAACAGCGGCAACGTCACATTGTCACTGCCGCCACCACCTCTATCCCCTGGATGGGGAGTGGGCATGAATGGCAGCTGCCTCCGTTCCCCCCGCTCTGCCACCACCTCCTCCAGGGTCAGGGGGAATGTAGCGGTGGCAGAGGCATCTCTGCTGCCACCCAATACCCCCCAGAAAGCTGGGCATGACAGCTGGTGGTGGTGGCAGGGCAAGGAGGAAGCAGGTTCCCCCTTGCCCTGCTGCTGCTGTCACTGCCTGTCATGCCCAGCCTCCTGGGGGGGGGAATCGGGTGGTGGCAGAGAGGCCTCCACCGCCGCTACATTCTGCTGGCCCCTGGAGGTGGGCACGGTGGGCCATCAGGGCACAGAGGGGGTATCAGAAAAAACAGAAAAAACAGAAAGGCCATGTCCCCATGCAAGTTTGGTATGGTTCCGAGCACAAGATCAGCAAGGGGCATCCCCATGTGTTTAGGATTTGGCATGCGAAAAGCGTACCAAATCCCCCCAAACTGTGCCAGAAAGGTGCCAAATTTGATACCTGAAAAAAAAGTCTCAGCACAGTTTGGGGGACCGGCATGCATTGCTCAGCAAGCCGGGAACACACATGGGGATGATCACGGGCTAATGGCACACACGTCATTGGGAGGTGGGGTGTACTTGCTGTCCCTGCCCTGTCCGTTGAAGATCACAGCCCCTGACTTTTTAAAATGCTGATCACAAAGGCAGGCTGGAGAATGGCTTGGTTTTTTGATTTTATGCCATTTCCACGGAAGTAATTCCAACCCTGTTTCAAGAATGCCAAGGCAGGCTGTATAATGGCTTGATTTTTGTTCCATTCGCAACCTTTATCTCCCTGATTGTCAATGCAATAATAAATAAAGGCTTGAATTTCTGCCTTTTACAGTTGGCGGGCATTCTCGCGGTCCCCAGTGGAGCGGAGGTGTGCAAACTTGCTCAAGCGCCTACTGCCACTAAACCTTGTAGTGGTTTCAGTGTTTTAAATTTTTTTAAAAAGCTGTTATTATGAATGAAGTTTTATTTTTACTTGTTTCCGTGTCTCCCACCCCAGTCCTGGCTTTCAGTGCCACTAAGGGAGGGGGGGGGGGATGCAGCACAGGGGTGGGTTGACATCAATCTGGCTTCCAATGAGGACAGAAGGGGTGGAGATGAGGGGTGCTGCTCCCCCATACCAGGGTTCGGCATGGTTCTCATGGGGATGCCTCCATCCGCGCCCAACTCATACCTGTCCCGCATTACTGGGAATGTCATGGGGATGCCCAAGATGCATTCCTGGTCCTGCGCCTGGCCCATGAGTGCCCAAAGAGTGCCAAACACACTTTGGCAACTGGTGTTTGAGGACTCAAGAGGAACTCTGTCCTCCTAAAATCTAAGGTGTGACTGTGGCCTGGATGGGGTGGGGGGAGGTACAAGAAAGGTACGAAGTGGAGTGTCCAAAGCAGAAAATACAGGACAAAATGAACGAGGCATAAGTCTGGTGTAAGCAAACATAGGGTGAATCCCCACAGCAAGCTTATTTCGCTTTTCCTAAACCGAAATAACAGAACCAGATGCAAATGTGAATTTGCCTGTTCCCATTACTTTTAACTTAATTGTGTTGGATCCGGATTCTGAGGATCATACGTGGGGTACGTGACTCAAGATGGGACTCAAGTGGCTACTTTTTAAAAGCCGCTTTTCGGGGCTGCCCTGCCCTCTTCCTCCTGGCATGGACGCACCACCCAAAAGGGACCCCTTCAATGAGCCTAACTGGGTGGCTGGGTGGCTGCCGCTTCCATGGATGGAGGAAAAATGGCAGCGGGCAGCCAGCCAGCGATTCTTTCCCTTCCTCTCCCCATTGCTCAGGGCACACAGCAGCAGCAACTAAAGCCCCATTGCTTTAAACATTCACATCCAGCTGCTTTTCTCCCTTCCTTTCCCTTTCTAAAGTCAGATCTTTTAGAATTGCGCAAAATTGCAACATTGTTATTCCAACCATCAAGGTGTGAAGTGGTTCCATCGCTACAGTGTAGCAATCGCTGTTAAGTGGATTTTTACACTGAAATCACTGTCTTTGGAAGCAAGCTATTGGGAGAGGGAAACCCTAAACATGGATGCTCATCCCTTAAAACAGTACTGTCCACACAGTAAAAAATGTAAAACGTTTCAAGTGCACGATCCGAAGTGAGACCTGTTGAAGTCAGGATTGAGATTCACCATGCTTTGGGGTGGTTTAACACAGGGAAAGGGTGTTAAGCCAAACTGCCGTGCGGACTCTGAGGACTGAAAATGTTTTGAATCTGAGATAAGGATGCCGTGAAGACACAGCCATAGAGACTTATTTGCATTAAAGCTGACTTAATATATAGTTAAAGTTCGAAAGTCTCCGAAACCTTAATACAATGGTTCTCAACCTGTGGGTCGCGACCCCAATGGGGGTCGAACGGCCATTTTGGCGGGGTCGCCAAAGGTCCCGCAGGCCCCCCCGCGTCCCCCCAGCCACGCCCCCGCCACGCCCCCTGCCCCGCCGCCGCGCTGTGCCGCAAGATCGCCCTCGGCCCGAGCGCGCCGCTTCCTTTTCCTCCTCCTCCTCTTGCTCCTTTTTCGGCAGCGGTGGCAGGAGCGGCGGCGGCCCATGGCCGGCTCTTTCGGGGCGGGTGGCGCTGGCGCTCACCGCGGGGCGTTGCCAGGGGCCACTGCCACCCGCCTGGCTGGGGACTCTTCCCGCCGCCGCCGCCACCACCGGGAACTTCTTGGCCGCCGCCTGCATAGACTGGAAGTGCACGGCATTGGCGCGCAGGGAGGAGTGGGGGGCGGCGGGGGGGTCCCCAGTCGGGCGGGCGGGGGCCGCTCCTGCTGGGGGGCCGCTCCTGCTGGTGTTCCGCGGCAGGTGCTGGCGCCGCCTGCCCTGGGGGAGCCGCCCATGGGCTGCTGCTACTGCTCTTGCCGCCGCTGCCACCAGCGCCACTCGCCGGGCGGCAGGAAGGAGCAGAAGTGGCAACAGCGCTCGTCATGAGCGCTGAGGCACCGCCGCCACCTTCCCGCACCTCCATGAAGCTCCGCGCCCTCTTCTACTTGGCCCCGCCCATGGCCCCACCCATGGCCCTGCCCACCCCACCCCTGGCCCCGCCTGCGCCTGCCCACGGCCCCGCCCCTGGGGTCCCTGAGGCATGGCGAGCTGCATTTTGGGGTCACAGCCTTGGAAAGGTTGAGAACCCCTGCCTTAATATATCCTGATTCATAATTATGAACAGGTCTCTCTCTCTCTCTCTCTCTCTCTCTCTCTCTCTGTGTGTAGAAACAGCCAGATGGCCTTGAATAGCAGCTGCTGCTGTCACTCCAAGGCCATTAGATGGTGCTCTTAGCCCTTGCCTGATTTATTACTGAACAAGATCCTGACAGTTATTCTCTCAAAACTCTGGGGAAATAGATGTCTGACATTAACCCACCTTAGCATTTCTTGACATTGTTTTTTGGAGTCTCCCTGCCTCTGCACACCATGAAACCAGCACCAGTATCACCTGAAAACTCCTATTCTGAGGCTCAAGAGGTCCATGCTAAAAATGTCCTTCATGTAGGTTGTGCATTGTCAAGTAGTAAATTTTTCCAACATGCTATTTTTTCCCACTTTATCTTCTGCCACCCTAACCCAGACTGCTTGCTTCTCTTGTCTTTGATGCATTTTAGCAATCTAATTTGCACACCTGGAAGCTTTTTTAACTTCGTGCATTTATATACTGCCATTTTCTCTAGGAGGAAAGAATGAGCTTTATGTTGCACTAGAAAACTGCTCAGAGTTCCCTCAACTCACTTTTCAGTCAACTCACAGAAACAAAATCCTTTCCAAGCCTTTGCAAGAATTGACTGGAACCAGGGGGCTGCCTGGGCTGTTTCCTTCATAAACGCTTGCTGTGGTAAAACTGAATACTCTCTTGTCCAGCTTGCTTCTTGGGAATGAATAATTCTTTACCTCTCATCTGACTGGAATCAAATCACAAACTGATTTGCCTCTCAGCCCATAGGGATGGACTCTGCAGCCAGGATAGCTACATGGTAATTGACTGGGGCCCCAAAGGAACTGAACATGCAGTTCTGTAATATAGAAGTCTGGTGCTCAGTGAATGAGAGCAGATTTGAACATAAGCTCTAGGAGAATAGGAACTTTCTTCCAAGATGTTTTGCTCAGTTTTGACATATATTCCAAACAACCCTCCTTCCATTTTGGATAGCATTTTAATTATCTCCGAAACTATCCAATTCTGCAACATTCCTAGGTGTACTCTTTGGCCATGGTCATACGTTTACTTTAGGCCATCTTCAGGTCTGACTGCTCACACCTTTTTTTTTCTATCCACTTTATTTGTGGACTTTCATTTCAAGAAAATATAAATGGAGGGTGGAAAGTCCACAGATAAAAGTGGATAGAAATGAAAAAGGTGTGGGCAGTCAGACCTGAAGTTGGACTGAAGATCGTTTCAAGTCAAGTTGTGACCACAGCCTTTAGGTTGCAAATTTGAATGGAGGTAATGTTACTGGGAATGTCCGATCTGAAAGGGAGGGTATGAAAGGGGAAGTGTGATTGCCCTGTGTGTGTCTGTTCTTCCGCTCAGCTGATTGATCAGGGCAGGCTTACAGAGTTTGCACTGTGTGTGGAGATTATAAGGTCCTATTTCTCCGTACTGGGGATTTGGGTGGTGAGTGGGAATGGCAATATTTGGGTTCAGACTGGTTTATCGACAGGTAGAGGAGAACAGCCCAGAATGCACACTTGGCCCTGTTTCTGGATTAAAATAGTCCTACCAGGACTAAAATAGTCCAACCAGGACTAAGAAAGTCAAGTGGGAATGTGGCCTAGAGTTAGGAAATGAACTGGGAGACTGAAACCCTAACCACAAGACCAAACAGGCTTTATAATTGTAGTGAGTTCTCTGGATGCAAAACATTTTTTCTGATTATTTGTTTGCTTATATTTCTACCCCTTGCTATAACCAAAGGTTTTAGGCCACGTCACAATAAAATCATAATACAAACAGATAGAAAACCATGACTAAAACAATGACAGTGCCTGAATGGGGAGGTGATGATATGAAAGAAGATTCCTGCTGGACTTATGCTCCATCTAATCCAGCAGCTGGTTCCCACCGTGGCCAACTAGATATATATCGCAGTTCACAAACATGACATACGCAAGTTTTTATGCTTCCATCATAACCTGTCTTTTTACACTAAAAAGCTTCTGTAAAGGAGTTTATCCGGCTCTTTTATCACGTGGTTTGTTTTTGGGTTTTTTGTTATTTTTCCTAAACCCTTTCCACATACCCCATATATTCTTCAGGCTGCAGCAGTTCATTTAGTTATCTCATTTCACTTCCCTGATTGCTAATGCCTCCTGAGATTCAAATCAGAATTTGGAAATGCTGGACACTAAGCCTGGAATCTTCTGCATTGGAGACATCTGAGGCATTTCCGCACTGCATCGCGTTCGAAATGGAACGCGTTCAGGCGGAAAGCTTAAGGCAGCTCCGGGCGCTTTCCCCTTTCACACACAGACGCGCCAGAACGCGTGTAAACGCGTTCCGGAGCGTCTGGGTGCGAATGCTCAAAGCGCCCGAAGCTGCCTTAGCCGGCAAACGCCGGCCAGGGGCGCGCAGACAGCCGCAGAGGCAGATCGACAATCAGCTGTTTGACAAACAGCTGATTGTCAAAGCCGCGCGGCGTCGGAGGCGCGCCCGCAGCCGTTCGGGAGACAGAAGCAGGCGCGAACGCTTCTCCTCCCGAACGGCTGCGGGCGGCTCGTCCGCGTTGGAACGCATGTAGAGCAGTTTAAAGTGCTCTACATTTCGAACGCGGAAAAGACAGCTGCGGACACGTCGGAACGCAAGCCGCGCGCGGGCAATGCGGATGACGTGTCCACAGCTGTCTTTTCCGCGTTCCGTTCAGCCCCGTGCGAAAACATCTCTGTTTTACCATTAGCATCGCCCTCTACTGCTAATAAAAATGGTCCTTAAGCATGCTCTTTCTTCCCTCTCAAGATGGGCCAGTTGCTGAAATGCAAGGTTTTAAGTGTCCTCATATGAATATGCTTAGTTGTCTTCCAAAAATCAAGAACATGATAACACAGTTTTTCCAACTATAAGAAGCATTAAGATGAATTTGTTCATAGAACCTTTAACAGAATACTTTTCCATGTATATTTATATATTTTAAATCAGTCTGGGCCTAGATTTTAAATGGCTGGTCATATGTTCAGTGATTATGCAAAATGTCTTTTATTATTGCCTATCCTTCTGTTTTCCAGTTTCTCTGCTAACCGGATCTATTTCAGCGTGTGAAAATCCATGATGCATTGAATTTACAGGAGGCAGTGTAGAGTATGGTAAAATTTATATGAAAAATAAAACAGCACAAGGGAAATTAATTTTACAGGTTGCCTTTTCTTTTATGTTGCTTTAAATCTACTGCATTGAAAAAAATACTTGCCACCTCAAGCTTCCAAATATGACACAAGTAGGAATTGCGAAAGTAGAGTTTTGTTTGTGTGTTTGCAGAATTGGGTTCACTGTGGCTAGAGATACAGTCTTGACCACAGCCTTTCTTCTATAGGGAAAAAAGGAGGGTGGTGGTGGTGGAACATGTCTGAATCCAAAAAGAGCTTAGCCTAGCCCTAATGGAAAATAATGAGCACGGCAATCTAAACCCAACAAAATGACAGATCTGAACACAGCAGAACGCACAAGTAAGTCAGGCGGCATCCTTTGATAAGTGCATCACATGAGTCTATCAAAAGGAAAGGTAACAGCCAAAATAAAAGCTTCTCATTCTGTGATAAAGTCTGCTTGAAGCAGAAATGTCAGAGGCTTTGCTTTTTTTAACCACTTGTTCAACTTGCCTTTATCTTGGTACATGTTAAGTGAATGTATTTGTTTTTCCTCTATAGTCTTTTCCTCCTTTATCAAAGGCTGTCGGTTGCCTTCACTTGGGTGCTTTCTTGCTGGGAAGCTACATTTAGTAATGTAAATGTGCTTTCTCTCCCTGCAGCAGAAACAAAAGGCAGAACTGCACCACTTTGCCTGCCTGAAAGGAATATTGGAGGAAAACAGAGAGAGATTGACAGGAGCAGACACAGCAAGAGGGAACTCCAGGGAACAGAGTCTGTGGGTAAATCTCCAGACCACTATCTATATGCTGCCTCACTCTGCCTTCTATCCAGTCTTCATAACACAGAATAAAATCCAGAGCGAGAAGACGCACTCAGCAGTAGATGTTCTGGCTGAGTTCAGATTAGCTCTTATTTTCCAAAGTCCATGGGGTACTGTAGACTTTTTGCATTGGGAATCAAGTTTAGCTAATCTGTGCAAAGCACTCTCCAACCACTCATAGTTCTCAGCCAGTTTTTGCCACTCATTCTGAATTGTATTGCCAAAGAACATCTCCTTCTCAAAATGAAGAGACTACAGAAATCAATAAACACTGAAAAGGATGCCAGTTCAGTGAGTATGATAAGCTAGTCACCATCTCCTGGCTTCTGTTCCTCACTCATAAAACAGAAAATAGCAACTGACCCTTCATGAGTGACTGATAGAGTGAGCAAAACTAATACCACACCTCAGAAAGGATATTGTGGAACTGGAAAAAGCACAGTAAAGGGCAACCAAAATTGATCAAGGGGTTGGAACACTTTCCTTACAAAATCAATCTGCAGCATTTGGGCCTCTTCAGCCTTGAAAGGAACATTTAAGAGCTGACCTGCTTGAAATATATAAAATCATGCATGGTGTGGGAAAGGTAGATAGAAAATAAAACTATTTTCTCTATCACATAACACTAGAATGAGGGAGCACTCATGGAAGCTGATGGGCAGGACAGTTAAGACTGACAACGGAAGAAATTTTTTTCAGCCAGGTGCTCATCAGTCAATGGTATTTACTACCAGAAGAAATGGTGACAGCAATTAACTTGGAATGCTTTAAGAAAGGATTAGACGAATTCATGGAGGACAGGTTTATCAATGGCTACTAAAAATGGATACCTTGGTACCACCTCCAAGCTGAAGAAACAGGCAGGATGCGTCTAAAAGCCATTTGCAGTTCTTCTGCCAAGAAGCAGTTGATAAGCCACTGTGTGACAGGATGCTGGACTAGATGAGCTGTGGCCAAATCTAGCAGAGCTCCTCTTATGTTCTTAATACAGTAAAGCACTTTGTATATGGGAAATGGTTCAGCAGAAACAACAACTTCTCCAGTAGTGAAGTATTTGGGTGATCTATTTCAGTCATATTTCAAGCTGTACGGTTGATACAGAAGACTGACTGCATTCCATAATTTCATTTAGAAGAAGAGGAAGAGTTGGCTTTTCTACCCCCCTTTTCTCACCCATTTAAGGGGACTCAAAGGGGCTGACAAAGCTTTCTATTCTTCTTCCCCACAACAGAACACCCTGTGAGGTAGGTGGGGCTGTGAGAGTCAAAAGTGAGCTGCGACTAGCCCAAGGTCACCCAGCTGGCTTCATGGAGGAGAGAGGAATCAAACCCGGTATTCCCAGATAAGAGTCCAGCTCCCTGAGCACTAGACCAAACTGGTTTATTTTACACATATGAGCTTCCCTTCCATTTTAAGGCGCTCAGGTTAGAGGTTGCTGTTGCTGCTTCTAAATTATCAACTGCCTTTACTTAACATCAATATGTGGTACAAAACTATTCAGAAGAATAATTAAAAGGAAAGGTGAACACTTGTTGCCAACCTTTGGAAACAAGCTCAGTTAAAATAATTCTACTCCATCTGCAACAAAATAATTGGCAGAGGAAATTTCTCCTCCCTCCTGCTATCTACATAATCAGTAAACAAATCTTGGCTCTGAGTTAAATCCATTGTACTTTGCATCTCTTTGCCACACAAATAAATGAACCCATTCCAAAGCATAAGGATCACCGGCCTGACAATATAGTGGACACCAAGAAGGCTATGCTTTCTTAGCCAAAGTCATTAGCAAAGACAATTCACATAAGGAGTCTGAAAACAGGCTGGGTCTCTAGAGGAGGTCCCTGGCCTTGACAACCAGAAAACTGATGGAGTTCAGTCCCTTAATTTTTAATTGCAAAGGATTTGATATTTAATGATTATGGATTATAGGTGCCATTAGATCTAATAATGTCTGGAAAATGTGGACTTCAAAGAGCCTAATGCCCACAAGAAATGATGGATATTATTAATGGAAAAAAAATCAGCCACTCCCAAATCAGCCACTCCCTTTGGACATGTGAGGCCAGTTTGAGAATCCCAACTTGCTCTTGTGTGTTGTGCATAATATAAGGGTTTTTATGTATGATGTCTTCTCTTGCCGTGTGGCATTCCTGGAAACCATTCTTCAGATGCATGGGGATCCATCACAATGGGCTTGAAACTCTAAAGAAGTTTCAATCTGGCTGAAATACAAGGAGAAATAAAAGTGTATAGCTTCTTTAAAAAGTCTTGCCTTTTAGCTTCAGATTGAAGTCCAGCCTGATCCTATTATAGAGTTAAGGAGGTGGTTGTTCACGGTGCCAAACTGAAGGCTAGCAATTCTTCAGTTTTCTTCAGGAATATTAATACTTTCCTACTGAATTGAATGCCACATCCAATGGCTCTATTCTGTATTAATCTGTATGATATTCTTTTTGTAGCTGTCCTAGTTGACGGCCATCATCATATCATATAAACATCCTTTCAGAAATCCAGAAAGTCCTAGACCATTTCCAACATTTAAGATTCCTTATTATTATAAAACCTGTTAAAAATGACAACATGACAACTTTTTAGAATTGTCCCTTGCACAACACGGCTTTATACAGCATGATCTGTTGATATATGTGGCCAGTAAAATGTGACCTTTGTCCTTTAACATAGTGCTGTGCTTAAGCAAAGTGCCTTGTAAACCGCCCAGCTGGCAGTATATGAGTAGCAGATAGGGAGGGCACTTAGAATCAATCTGATACCCTCCAACATTTTGTGACTTTTTAACGTTAACTTCCCTCTTGGCAGCAGGTAGGTTTAGCTGAGTGGCAGCTTGAGGAGGAAGGAGTGAGGAAGTGAAAAGAGTCATCATCTGCAACATTTTTGTGCCTGGTCCATGTGCAGAACAGCACCTCCCCATCTCTCACACCTGTGTGACCTGACAATCACCTCAACCTTCCTGGGTCTTGAGGAAACAGGTAACATTTAAAAGGGAATCCAGGGAAAATCAGATACCCTGCAAACCCTTACATTATGCGAGGGCTGTTTATAAAGTTCACATCACACTCTTTCTTTTCCACACACACACACACAGAGAGAGGTGTCAAGTTCAAATGAGTCACAATCTAAACATTTTAACAGATTTTTTTTTCTGTCAATTGGGAGGTCCCATTTGAACTTGACACCTAGGCCAAACTGTCCTCCTGAACCACTCACTCAGTGTTCTGAACATGAGACAACTGTGCATTGTTAGTTACCCTGTACATCTGCTTTTTTTTGAAAGGTTCTAACCATGACTGCCAGGTCTAGTAAAGGCCAACAGTTTTGCTTACCTTTTAAAAACATGGAAGAATATTTTTTAAAATTGGGTTGAGTAGGCCTATTTGGACTAGGGCACTATGCTGTGTTATAATAGGCTCTTATTTTTTTTAGTACAGTAGATTAACTGATAGTTTACAAATTCTTGCCAGTAAATTGGGTTATTTTCTATAAAAGGAAAAATGAAGGAGAAGCTACTTATAAAGCACATGCATGTGTGTGGGGCCCAGATATAGCTAAGGATGTGTTGACATGTAGTCAAAATAAAGCACTCCTGATGCTGCTTGGAGGCAGCTCAGGATCTCATCAGATGGGTCATCATGGGAGTGGCATTGTTTCCACATCTAAACACTTCAGCTAAATCTCATGTATGTGCCTGCAGGCCACTTTTTAAGAACTTTCCTCCTCATCAGATGAATGGTTGAATTGTTTCAGATACCTCGGCACTAGTTCTGTCCTTGAAGTGTTACCATTTTCTGTGAGGCAGTGATTGGTTATAATTTGTTCTTTGGTTCAAGTCAGGCACATTTTTGTTGTTGTTGTTGGAAACAGATTGGCTTTCACTACTGCACAAGGAGGAGCAGTCCAACCATCCATGGTGATTTGCTTGATTGGTTAATTAACAGTCACACCACTGATGAAGGGAGAAACTCCGTCTTCATTTTCTCACTTCTCCAACTGACTATTCATGCACTGGAACAGATCTCAAGCAACCCAGGAATGCAAAGTTCGAAGCCATTTTGATTTAGCTTATTTTGCCATGTCTGATCAAGGCTTTAGAAATGCTTCACAGGTGGTATCACTCAGAAGCCAGTCTGCCCCTGCCATTTCCAGTCTAGACAGGTATTGTAGTCTAGGAATGGTGGATCACACAAAAGGGTCTCTAAGGCACTTTGGAGATACATTTTTTACTACCTGTAATCATAGTCCAAGTTTTAATTCACCTTTGATACACCATCAAAATGAGAGAAAGCATCAGCAAAGTGATGAGCCATTTTCTTTTTGTATCATCTAACCCAAAGATGGGTTTTCTGGGTTAAAGGAATTGGGGGAAAAATGCCTGCCTTTTTGCTGATGTGTTCACTCACTTGGAAGCTGGATAGACAGTAGATTAGAACCCAGGTGCAGCTGAGGATTTTGTGTACAGTGAACATATGCCCTCTGAAAAGGAAGAGAGACCTTCCTCTTCATAATCTTTTCTTCTAACTCTACACAGTTGTTGTTTTTTCCCCCTGGATGCATCTACTAAGCAGCCTTTTAATTTCTAGACCCTGAACATAATTAAACAAAACAAGTTAACATTTTTTTTAAAAAAAATGGCCTAATGTGCTCTTCCTGTTAAACTCTTAACTTTCCTAAACAGTTTTTTTCACTGCCTATGTTTTTACATACTACACAGCAGCCATTTTATAACAAAAAAAAATAGTATAACAAAATGGTGTTCTTCCACAGCAATTTGATTCTTTGAACACAAGCATGGTATGCTAATTTTGCCTCCCTCTGGCTCACCAGCAAGCTACCTTCACATTTTGAATTAACCAAAGTATTCAAATAGCCTTAGCATTGGTCACATTATTGAATTCATTGGGGCTTGCAGCACAGAGTATTTACACAATCTTTCCATAAGCAAAATCCCTCAAGGTCCCATGAAGATTGACCAGGTCTTGTCTTACTTGTGAGCTGCATATATAGACTTTGTTATAGTAAAGAGTGAGTAGCAGTTCTCATTTATAACGATTCTCTTCCTACCACCACCATCACATGTTAATTTTGCCCAATCCCCTAAAGAGACCGCTGAGCGGCTTTAGTGTCCCAGAAGTAGATACTTAATTGCAGAGAATGCAGCCTAGGCAAACTGATTAGTTTTAAAATATGACTGACGAAGAAATAATTGCTATAAGATATGCAAAAGAATTGTCAGTGAGGGATGATAAATGGGATTGATTTTTACACATTGCAAAAATATATTTTAAAAAACCATAGAATTTGTGCAACTTTGTTGTTTCATTTAACGATTCATATTTGCTATTTGTCAAAATGAAAGGAATCTAATGATTTTGGATGACTGCACAAATGGACAATGTGGTTTCAGTTACTATGATGGCCACCCTGGGACTTAGAAGAACAATGCCTCCTGGTCTCTGGAGGAAATATAGTGAAGGACTCTTCCACTGAATTGATTCTTAGATGACAGAAGAAACATTTTTTGAAGGTGACAATATTCTCAGTAAGCATTCACATTCATTAAAATGTGTTCATACTATAGTAAGGGTGCTTTGTTATGTGCTTTATTTCTCCTTGTGTAGTCCTTCAAAAGGCTTCAATAGGCTTTGAATTGCCCTATATCTTTTGAGTCAAATGTCCTATTCCACCATCCACCAAGTTCACCACAGCTCTCTGAATGGCTTCACATACAGTAAGAAAAAATACATCTGAGGTGCCCTTAAGACTGTTTGGAGGTGGACTTGTTCCCCTGCCAGTTTCTTCAACTACCAAAGGTAAATCGGAGAAGGAATAAGAACAAGGATCACATGCTTTTGAGATGCTTCTTTTTGCTATGTATGAATGCAGTTTCTGTAGCAACATGCCCAACCAAGGATGGTGCACAGTCAAAAGTTTAGTTTTGTTGTTGCTGTTATTTGTTTTAATTATTGGTTGCTGCCTCAATTACTTTTTTAAAAAGTCAACTGTTCAGCTTATTTATCTTTTTAGAAGACCTTGCTAGCAGCATTTCAGAGGAATCAGTGATGGAGATTTGGAATTTCATTAAAGTCCACTAGTAAGTTTGACATTAACTGTGTGTAGAATTTATAATTCACAAGCTGTTTTTAATATTGACATTTATGTATATACATATTCCTGTCCCTTTATGCAGAGGAACATAGAAGTGGACAGGAGTGAGATAAGGTCAATATGAACAATGTCCACCCCATCCACACATGTTTCATCACTTAATGGTGAAAGACTGGCTTGATCTGGGTAAATGACAGAATTGCTGGGTGGTCAAGACTTTGGTAGAATAGCAGGGTAGATTGATAGAGATTAGCGAATAGACTTTGCCAAGAAACTAATCACTTTGCAGTTGTGATATGGGGCCCTGTACTTTGTAATAGGCCAGTTGGAAAATGTAGGGATTCTGTTAGTGAATGGCTCACCCTGTTGCCCAACAGTATCCATGACTGATCTGGTGAAGGAAATCTATAGTGTGACGTTGAACAACCTAAGACATTTGCTCTGGGTGGACTGCAATGCCAACAGAGAGAACCCTGTAAATGAAGTGGCTCAGGCCTACATTGTCACCATGACAACCATGGGCTGTTTCAGGGAAAAAAATTAAAGATGTACTGTTTTTAATTGTTTTTAATTTCAATTTTTATGTATTTTAATTGTTGTAACCTGCCCTGAGGCCTCAAGAGTAAAGGGGAAAAGATAAATGTAAATAATAAATAAGTAGTTAATTTATTTTTCATATGCTAATGGTTGGATAATTAACCTGTGATTGGTAGGGTAGGTCTTACTCCTTTGTTATGGTTTGACCATTTCCTGTTACAATTTGGATTGACTATATTTATCTTTGCAGGACTGAGAGATAACTATTCCCCACTGTGGGGCTGAGGGACCAATTAGAATGGTCATATGCCAAAAACATATGTAACTGGACAGAGATTAGTTCAGTTTGTGTCAGTCTGAACCTCACCAGTGATCAAACTTGCTCATAAGCTTCTCTGAACTGGCAACAAGACAGACAAGTTTTCAAGTTTGGATTTAGCCTTGTTCATGAAGCCTCCCCCCCCCCCCCCAATCTGCACTTGGTTACTACACACTTTCCCCTCTCATCTTCAGTTAACTTCACAAACATATTCGACTGTATTTTCTGGCGTATAAGACTACTTTTTAACCCAGGAAAATCTTCTCAAAATTTGGGGGTCGTCTTATACACCGGGTGTCGTCTTCTTATATGGCAAGTATATCCCAAACTCTATATTTTAACTGGAAAGTTGGGGGTCGTCTTATACGCCCAGTCATCTTATATACCGGAAAATACAGTACTTGTTGGCCTGTACTGCTGAGGCTTGCTCTGTTTCCTTGTAGACAGTTGTGGAGCACTGCTGCCTGTTTCCAGGCACTTATCCATTCTATAAGTACAGGCATTCAAAGCCTTGAATGTAACTAGGCTCACCAAGAACATAAACAGTGTGGCCTGCTGAGACTAGTAGTACCAAAAGACACAAGCGCCTGAGAGCAGAATGGGATGCTTCAAAGCTGTCTATGCAGAAGTAGGGAAGGACTCAGTGATACAGGCCCAGGGCAAGAAGTGGCTTGAAACAAGATGGGGCAAAGTTGAGAAGAGGGAGTTGTGCAGCAGCAGAAGGGAAAAGATGGATCTTTATGAGTGGGATAGTCTAGTTTATCAAACATCCTCAATGTTTGCCTTGTGAGTCTAACACATCATGAGAGTTTGCCAATGAACCAGCTGGAAGTTAGACATTCTGGTACAGCTCTAAAATCAGAATGATTTTGAATGCTCTGGGGATTTTCCAACTTATATGATTGGTGCTCTTATCAAAGCTCTAGCCTTATGGTAGAATAGTGCAGTGGTAGAGGTAGCTGTAATGAGATGTAATGGGGCTAGGGGTAGTGGTAGGGGTACGGAGAGGACTGGGGCTAGGGCTAGGGCTAGGGTTAAGCTTAAGGTTAGGATTGGGCTAGTGCTAGTGCTAGTGATAGAGCTAGGGTTAGGGTTAAGGTTATTATACTGAGATATAATGAAATATATTATATTGAAATAATGGGGATATGTGTAATATGATGGATTGCATAAGCACCACAAATTCCATACCATTTCAAATGACTTCAGGCCCAATTTTAGCACGGAAACTACCTTTGTTTGTCCTGGTTGATGACCTAGTACAAGAGAGATGGGGGAGTGCAACCCTGTTCTCTTGGTTGTCTTGTCAACTTTTGATAACATTGACCATGGTATCCTTCTGGAAAGGCTACTGAGTCTGGGAGTTGGAGGCAGTGTGTGCACAGGTTCCACTCCTGTATCCAAGGCCAATCTGAAAGAGTAGTTTTGGAGATTTTTGCTCAGCTCACCTATGGGGTTCCTCAGGAGCTAAACTTATTTCCCATTTTCTTTAACATCTGTATGAGACCACTGGGAAAGTCCATCAGAAGATTTCAAGTCTCATCAATATACAACAACATGCTGATGAAAGGTGGTCTCTCTCTCTCTGTCATCTGAATCAGAACAGGTGGGTGAATTCTTTTTTAAATTGTATTCTTTGGTTTTTTTCTCTCTTTTATTCCTTCCTGCACATTTTAACCTTGTAAGCTTCCCTGAGAACTATGAAGAGATAGATTGGGGTTAAATAATCCAAGTAGCAAAATGTGTTGGGAAATCATGAAACACAGCAAAGGAATTGAGAGAGAGGAAAGAACTGCAAAGAGGAAAGGCCAAAGTTAAGTAGAAGAGCCACTGACATCCAGACGAATTAAGGATAAATCACCCAAGGAGATATATGCGAGAAGCATGAAAAAGAAATAGGGAAGAAGAAACGGGGGGGGGGGGACCATGCAAATGAGGAGGAGAAAATTTAAAAGTAAGATGTGTTTGCTTGAAATGGGAAGGAAAGGGTTACCCCACAAGCTTCATCCTTGCATTCTCCTTTGATCAACTACATGGCAGACTGGTTTCAAGTCAGACAGCTAATGAGATGATAATATGACTGAAAATGCAGCATGTTTTTAAGAGGATCAGAATGTCAGAAGAATGTGGACAGAAGAGAGTTTATCATATCAGGCAAATACTGCCTGTTTAATTCAGGTCCCCTGTTCTTCTTCGATAACTGCTTGACTGTCCTCAGTGCCCATAATATCATGAAGAACTCTTCTGACAGCAGCCGAAAGACAGCCAAATGGTAGCAGTAATGGCAATGGTGACATAGTGTTCAAAGCTAGTGAGATATTTCTCTGGAACAAATCTATACACAGTGACTTTGGACATCACATCTTCTCTTGCAGGGGGTGGAGGCTGGGGATTGATGCATTTTGTGCCAGTGATTCATTGAATTGCTCATAGCAATTGTTTGGACACTGGGTACAAGAATGATTAGTCACTAGACTGTATGATTATTAATCTTTACTGTAATTTACTAGATACAAGGCACGTTCATGAAACTGCAGAAGTGAAAAATGCTGACAAGATAAGGCATTGAAAGACAAGCAGAATCACTGAATCATTCTATATCTGTTTGATTATAGGCCACAAGTAGAAATAATATTTCTATTAAGAATTATCTTTATCGCATGTGCAAATTTCATGATGCTTCTGATACCATTTATGATTATTAATAAAAATAATTGGCTAAATATGATTGGAAAATATTCTGGTGTAAAAGCAGTGTCTTGGGCCAGGAGTCCTAGATGGAGTGTGATTCCATCAGAGCTCTGGGATTTGGCTTCAATTTGAATAATAAGAGGCTAGGATTCAGTAACTTGGAATAAAAGCCTTGACCATAGAAGATGCTTCTGAAAAACAAAGGAAAGCTCTGTACATTTTACAAACAAAACAGGTTTTTCTCTCCAGTCAAGGGCTGATGATGCAACAATTCCTGCTGACCTCTTGGTACTGTTGGAGCCTTAATGGGCCACTTAAGTTGGTAAATCAAGACTACCAGAGAGGACAAAGAATGGTAAAATATTGGCTCTATTGACATTAACAATTGATCGCTGAGGTTTGGAGGAGGATAATATCTTTTGTCTCAAGAAAATAATTCAGATGTTCCTGAGGAAGTGGGTCCCACTGGGATGTCTTGAGTATTATCGGTGCAGAAGTCTGCTGAGTACACACATAAGCTATTCCATTAAAAGAGGCAACAAGATTGCCCAAGGAAACATGTTAGGATAAAATTAACTTCTCTTGGGCCACCCTGGAGAACTAGTTTTTACCTTTCAGGAAGGACTTTTAGAGATGATGTTAGGCTGATTTGCATATTTTTTGGGAAAAGTAACAAGACACTACAGTTTCATTTATTAACAAAGGAAGAACCATAATCAGCAGGGGGTTGCATGCTTGTTTCTGTTCTAAAAATGTTTCTGATATGGCTTTATATTTCGTTTTAACTTCTTTTCTGTATTTTCTAATAAATTCTTTGCACTGGTTTAACAAGAAACATTGGCTTTTGAGTCTGAAATAGGTCTTGTCTCTGTTTTACGGTATTCCTCGTTATTAAAGCCTATGTAAAATGATCCAGCTACTTTTCCCCTGGAGAAGTTAAATTTGGTGTTTCTGGGTTTTAAAATAATCCAGATTATCCACATTTGCTTACAGTTTATTACTGGAGCAGAACTGGTAACACTTCCTGTTATTGGCTTTGTGAGCAGAAGCATCCCATCACCCAAGCTTTCCATGAATTTCTATCCCAACAATTTGAACAGGCTGTTAGTTGATCCAGGCCCTGAACTTTCACGGTTTTCTGCCATGAAATGTAAGCATAAGGAGATTTCATTCACTCACTCACTCACTCACTCACTCACTCACTCACTCACTCACTCACTCACTCACTCACTCACTCACTCTTTCATTGATTTCTTGAAACACTTTAGATGAACTAAGCAACTTTTGTTGCCTCTGTAGGTAAAAAATCATGCAAACTGTGGGTAGTTTATAATGTGTTTATTACACCCGCCCATCCAAAGCATTCTACTACATAATATCCTTTTTAACTGCATACAAAAAAATTGCCTATGCTTGCTTGCACTGGGCTTGAGTAGAGAATATCCCACCTATACTGGGTTAAACACAGAAACAAAGGTGACAGCATAATGAAAACAGGATTTGTACCTTCCCATTATATGTGTGAAAAACAGTAAATAATAATTGGTTGGGGTTTGAACAATTTCTCTGACAGTAGGCAAGGGTAGCATGTAAGCATGTAGAAGGAAATAGTTGGAGAATCACTCAGCAGAACCAGGGGAAAATTCTGGTAGTGGAGGGCAAGGCTTTATTTATTTTTTTCTTTTCTTGATCAAAATATGGTTTGGGGACATCAGAGGTAATTATCTAATCAGATCTTTGCCTTACTTTTCAGTCTCCCCAGCTCCATGGCACAGGACACCACTGCTTATTATGTGGAACTTCAACAGTATTTTGGAGATTGGTACCGAAAGACTTTTAAAGATATGTCTGAACTAATTAAATGCAAAGTGTAGCGGTGCTGTGTACAGAAGCCATGGACACCGGTTGCTATGCTTCTGGCAGTTGAGCAAAGAGGTGTTTGTTCTTCTGAGTTGTTGTTCTTGTGTTCAGCTTACAATGAATATATGCCAACACAGTCTCATTACTCAAAAGTCTTTGAAACATGCATGAAACATTAATTCAGCAGCCATGCTGAAAGAGGAAAATGGAGCAGGAATGCCCGATATGTATTGATGGATATATGAACAGATAAAGACATAGAAGCACAGATATTTTTGCAGTTCTTTCCATGTACTATAGTTGATATAATTTTATCTGTGTTTAACTTAGTTCTTCCAATTAAATTATTACCTTCCCAAAAGGTTCCCTATAAATTTATTTCCATTCAAATTCTCCTGGGTACCTATAGATTCTGAATTTTGATTGTAACCAGTCATACAGCTCTATAAACAAACAAGACAATGATTCTGATTGATGCCAAGTAGGCTTGTACCAAACTGCAGTTTGGAAAAAGTGAGCAGCCTAGAGAGGCTCAGGACTGTTGGGTGTTTCATCTAAGAAGACCAGACTATATACAATGCCTAGAGGCAGGAGTAGGAGTTGGCTTTTCTACCCCACTTTTCTCACCCATTTAAGGGGACTCAAAGCGGCTGACCAAGCTTTTCTATTCTTCTCCCCACAATAAAACTGTGAGGTAGGTGGGGCTGTGAGAGCTCAGAAGAGAGCTGTGACTAGTCCAAGGTCACCCAGTTGGCTTCATAGGGGAGGGGAGAATTGAGCCCGGTATTCCCAGTTAAGAGTCTGGCTCCCTAACCACTAGAGTGAACTGGAAAAGATCAGATAATCACTACTGGAATTGTGAGGGGAACTCACCTGCTCTTTCCTCCATGTGGATAATGCTAATATATCTACATGCATGTTCAAGGCTGTGTCATGCTTGTTCAGAAAATCACATGGAGGATCTCTGTATTTGTACATCCACCCATCTCTGGGTGGCTCACACAAAAAGAGACAGGAATCTAGCAACCATTTTATTTTTCATTATCACCATAAGCCAATTGTTGTGCAACTGTGTGTACAGGATGCTGGACTAGATGGGATGTAGGCTGCTCCAGCAGGGATTCTCTTATGTTCATATGTTGTCACTGAAAGGTTGTCTCTCTCTCTTTTTTGTGTGTGTGCTATTTGTAATCTTTTCTAAAAAAATTGTCAACACAAAAATAAAAATACAATAATAATAATAATAAAATACACACAAAACTGTGGCTAACATGCATCACCCCACCAAAAAGCAATATCTTTTAGGTTTTTCTTCTCTTTTTCTTTTTTTTTTAATTGGCCCAAATAAATAGTCTTATTATTTCTTCTCTCAAGAATTCTGGTGCTCCCTGCCGTAAGTGACGTTACTAGCATGATAGCTACAATTATTTCTGAGGCCAATTCACACTTGACCTGGAAGAAACAATGAGGTAGCTTCTGGTAAGGTGCATCTGGACTTCCAAGAGGTGTTTTCAACCCAGAAATGCCTCCTGCCTTACCAGACGCTAACCCAGCATCTACTAGCAGTGATGCACAAAATTGTGTACCACACGCATCCCAACCCTTACCAGAAGCTTACCTTTCTCATCCTGGGCCATCATCATTCACACCATTTCCAGTGCTAGGGGTCACCTGAGATGCCGCGCAAACATGGCACATCACTGTCATCATGGTGATGGTGCTGGCATACACGTAGGTGCATTGACAGGTGCAAAAGATGGCAGTGATTGTGCATGTGACCGTGGTTGTGGTGGTGTGGCATGTACTAGCATTCCCTAGTGTGGATGCTAGTACATGTTAATGGTCCCGTGCTGGTGGCAGACTCCTTCTGCAGCTGGTTGGCCACTGTGAGCACAGACTCCTGGACTAGAAGGGGCACAGGCCTGATCCAGTAGAGCATTTCTTATGTTCTTACTATAGTAAGGACATAAGAGAATTACATGCTCCCTAAGATCTGTACAGCAGGATATCCTGGATGTGCTTCTGCTTGCAAAAATCCATCAGGAAAAGTGGTAGGCATCAATGTCTGCTGAGCTTTTAGCACCTTCTTAAATGTTCTCAATCATTTATTGGCTATTGAAGAAGACATCACTTGGCTGACTTTTTATAGTTCTTTTTATGGTATTGCTTTGTGCCATTGATTGTATTTTTTATTGTTGTAAGCTGCCACAGGACTTTTAATGAAGTGCAGCATACCAACATTTTAAATAAATAAGTATTGTAGTACATTACAGGTCCAGGCTAAAGATTATGCCTGAATGTGCACCTTGGGATGCTGGAAGAGAACACAGTTTCACAAAGCATGGATAGAGTTGCTCCATGTTTGCTTGTTTAAATAATACCGATTTTGCCAGAGGAAAAAAAAGCCAGAGTGTACTGCATTGCGTTCAAAAATTGAAATTTTCTTTCTTCTGAATGTAAGTAGGAATAAGAACAGGATATATATCATACGGCAAATAAAAAGCAAACCCCAAATCACTCTATCATATGAGGAAGGTATGAAGGTTACTCCAGTGTAACCTTGCTTTGCTTTTTTTCCTGTAAGCACCTGCAGAGTTTATATACTCTGCCTTTGAACTTCCACCCCTTAAAAGCCACATGCTATACAAAATGATCCTATGAGAAATAAGAAATTTTGTGACAGCATAAAATAGAGGGAGAACATTCACAATCATGGCTCTGTATTGAATTAAATATTACAACATTGATTCTGTTGGTCGTTTTAACATCTTATTCAATAGAAACATCTCATACCTCATGTTTTACCATTAATCATGGGTTGCAGTGTTTGTGGCCTGCCACCAGAGCACTTGTATTTATTTTCTCTTTGTTTGTATACTTACTCTTTTCTTAGGCTACCCACTTCCTTAACACCTGTCCATAAGGCCATTTCCTCTTCTGTGATTTCACCTCATCGTCCATTACACTTCAGTCATGTTTAGTTATAATTTACTTCTTTGACCACATATCCATACACATGGTTGCTGGGTATTTCAAAAAGTCAAAGAAGTCCTCAAATAAATTTGGTGTAATTCTTCTGTGGAAGCAGTGACTGAAATTTGAAGGTCTCGGTAGGACATTCTCTTGAGTACATGAATGCAAATTTTGAACCTACATTTTCATACTCTGCACTTGTTATATTTTTGGAGTATCATATTGTCTGTGGTATTTTCTGCTCTGCCTTATTCTGAATTATATTTGGATTAGGGACCTGCTGCCATCTATATGTTAGTTCAGACTATGATAGGTCCTGGGCAGGGTCTGCTGCAATCTGCACCAGCATGAGGATGGCAGGTCCCTAGTCCAAGTTATAAACCAGAATAAGGCCCAGCACAGAAAGGGCCTGTGTGCTTTTCTGTGTGCATTCTTTGCAAACTATATTATTATTATTATGTAAAAACAGCAGTTACACACAGCAAACGAGATCACTATGTGATCTTGTATTATTTCACTAGTCGGGCACTTCCCAAGCACCTAGGACTGTGTGATGTATCGGCAAATTATGCCAGCAGACCCCAGTAAAGTGGCTTTTTGTAGTTGGCAGACTGATATTTTGTCAATGCCAATGGTTTTTAGGTGCCCACGGATATCTTTTGGCACTGTGCCCAGTGTGCCAAGGATGACTGGAACCACTTTCACTGTATTTAATAAAAAAAAATATCTACTTTGTCTTCCATTCTTTCTTATCTATGCTGTTTCTGATATTTTGTAGTACAGCTATTCACCTTGGTTATATACTTCTTCCAAAACGTTATGTTGGTTATTTTCTTCACAGTCTTAGTGTGTGTATATTTTCAGTTGTTTACAGTTTCTATCAGTTGCTGAAAGTGATTTCAATATCCCGAAGTGTTCTCTCTTTGTTCAGTATGCTTTAGTTGGCCAAATTTTCACTAATGATTTACATATCCTTTGGTTAAGTGTTTCCTGGGTTCTGCTATGCTACCGGCAGCTATAGAATGTTGCTAGTCTTTAAACTATGTGTATACATTCATCCCTCTCAAGTCCCACACATAGCAATCACTTGTAAAAGATGCATTCTTTATCAAGAAGTCTCTTGATTTCCCTTGGCATGAAGTTCCAAATGTATCTAATAAGAATAGACAGGAAATCATGGAGGTTTCAAGAGGTGCACCCATCACACAGTTTCTTAAGTGATGCATATTACCACTTTAATATAATTATTAGTGCTATTTAAAGAAATAGCTAGTTTCACCTATTAATAGCGGTTTCCCCCTTTCTCTGTAACACTTTTAGAATTAAATGAATTTGACAAATCTATAGATGATGCTAAAAGAAATCTGTTTTTTTTTTGAAATAGTAAAACTAACCATTTCTAGACCATGAGAGACATCTTTTAATTCTCCGCAAGCCAGTTCAGAAGACTGAAGTTACATAACTTCTTAATAATAAGCCTTTTTTCCCCCTCTGTAAGGCTAGTACAAATCTAATTTGTCAGGCATCTGATTATAAAAAGACAATTGAAAGCTTGGATTTTAACATCCCATCCTGCCTTGAGCCAGTTTTATATGATGATAACAGTGCAAAACGTTCCCGCCTCCTAGTCAATAGCAACGATAGCACTGCAAAATGTTCCCACCTCCAAGTCAATATTAACTGAGGCAGAAAAGAGAGTCCCTTTTCATAACAGTTTACCAAAATGCATAATTCTTCCCTTTAGTTGATCTGAAAAAAAGGAGATTGAAAAAGCATTAGCCATTTTTGCACTATAGAAACTAAATGTCTCTCTGGCCATGGTCACACCTTCACTTTGAACCTTCTTCAGTTCCTCTTCAGGTCTGGCCACTCACACCTTTTCATTTCTATCTTTTATTTGTGGACTTTCCAACTTCCGTTTGGACTTTCCTGAATGGAAAGTCCACAAATAAAATGGATAGAAATGAAAAGGTTTGAGCAGTCAGAATTGAAGATGGACTGAAGAAGGTTTAAAGTAAAGGTATGACCACAGCCTCTCTGTAGTAACTATTTGGTTTGACAATGAGAATGCCCTTTATTCTGAATTGGCTTTATGATATAATGAGGTGGTTGATGTCAAGGGTTATGCTACTTATAGTTGCTACCAGTGATTTTGTGGTATTGGTTCACAGAACTGCCTGGGGGAAAAAAGAGCCACCAAATGTGATAAGTATTTATTTATTTATTTATTTATTTATTTATTTATTTATTTATTTATTTATTTATTTATTTATTTATTTATTTATTTATTTATTTATTTCCTTCCTTCCTTCCTTCCTTCCTTCCTTCCTTCCTTCCTTCCTTCCTTCCTTCCTTCCTTCCTTCCTTCCTTCCTTCCTTCCTTCCTTCCTTCCTTCCTTCCTTCCTTCCTTCCTTCCTTCCCTTCCCTTCACTGAAATGTCCCAGGGCCAGTCACAGTAGTAAAAAATAAAAAAATAAAATATATAAAACACGTTGCTTATTTTCCATGGGGTGGGGTGGTATCACAAGAGAAAGCAGTTAAAATTTCCACTGAGACGAAAGTATTTGGGGCTGTTTTACTGTTCAGATAATCTGAATTTGACTTCAAAGTGGAGATTCTGGTAAAATGATTCAAGCTGGGATGGGAGGGGACAGAGTCAGAATGCAAAGTTACAGTTGCCATTTTTACGATATGATGTGTTAACTACCAGAGGAACATGCACTTTGTCGGTCATTTTGGACAGGTGAAAATCTGAAACTAAATATACTATATGAAGTAAAAACTAATACTCTTTGTCACTCGTATAGGACAGAACAAGGCATCAATATTTTCACATTATTACCACTCCCATACAATGAAGCTATTTATTTCTTTATTTATATTCACATTTCAGTTCCACCTGCAGTCAAGTTGTATGAGAATTTTTTCCTAACTGAATTGCTTTGACTGCAAGTACTGGTTACCTAAAGCTGTTTCAATTTTTGTGCAGTCTTCCTCCCCTCTCAAATTTTATTACTGTAAACTGGAAACATGGCTCCTGCATAGCTCCTATGGTCTAAAAACCCAGACAAGTTCTGTACATGATCTATGCATATGTCCAAAAATAGAATTGATAATGCACCTTCAATGGCATGCAGAATACAGGAGTACTAGCAATCTATAGTTTAGATGTTGTTCTAAGAATAGATAAGAAGTTCACTGGCAGCCATTTAGCCCTAGAAGTGGGCGGGATGTAGGTGTGAACTAGCAGAGTGACAAGTAGCAGCTACAGGTGTGATGATCAAGGCTGAATCCTACTTAGTGCTTCCAGGGAAGGTTCATGTGGTAGCAAATTTGTACCGCCACCTTTCATATGTCAGGCAAAGCATGACAAGCTGTAAAGCACTTCTTACTTCAAGTTGCTTAAATTTATGACTTATCATTGGGCATCCTCAAGGCCATAAACTCTGCAATGCAAGGAAGGTGGGAAAAGTCTAGGGATTCTTGATGTATGACTCTGATCTGTGGCCAAAATGAAAAAAAGTGGGGGGGGGAGAAAGACACCCTTATAAGTAGGCTAAGTGGCTGTGGAAGAGGGAAGGAAGGAATCTTTTTTGTTTCTGTCTGCCAGGTTTTAAGGTAGGCTCACCTTGAATGTAGAGCAAAAGAGGGATGAGCAACAACTGGCTTTTTGTTGTCTTAATGTGCATTACTAAATTACCTAAATAAATCCTGCAGTCAAGTTCCATGAGAATTTTTTCCCAACTGTATAAGAATTGCCTACAACTGTGCTCATAAGATGGATGTCTGTGTAATATAGTATAATGTGTTGTGTTTCCTTGCTTTTAAAGCTATTCTGAGATTACTGTGGTAACTCAAGGATCTTCTTGTCCATTTGTACTAGCCTTTAGTTAGTTTTGGAGACTGGGGGCACTCTTTGGTTTTCTCCACTTCCAGTTGCTAGATGTTGTCCTGCTGAAGTATGGGTTTTTTCCATAATGATAGTCTAGCAATGAAACTCCTTCTCTGCCTCTAGTTCCATGACTTTTGATGGCCTTCTTTCAAATAAACACAAGTTTTTGTGTTTTTTAACTCCACCTTGTGGTTTATTGGTGTCTTCATCTAGGTTTGAGACCATTTTCATCTACAATTCAATTGCTTTCTTTCCCCATGCACATCAATAATTTATTATATTATATATTTCAGATATCTTTATACAGCTTTCATTAAAAAAAACAAAGCAATTTGAAAAGCATTAAAAGAAAGGCAAAAACAGCACTTGAAATGCATTAAAAATGAGTGGGGCCAGGGAGAAACAAACTTTTGCATAGGGAAAGTCGATATAAAACATTAGGGCTTTAATAAGCATCTGTAAGTTGTAAACAGAGATGCTTTAAAAACAGAAAAGGGAAGGGCATTCCAAAGGCAAGGTGCTGCCACTGAGGAGGCCTGACTGGAAGCTATCATAAGTCATTATTCTGCATTCTCTGGAACCTGCAGTAAGACCTCCCCAGAGAATGTGTCTGGCTGTTTGGAACTTGCATAAGTATGTATTTCCTTCAGTGTGTGTTTCTATCAGATGGGGTATTTCTAGTGCTCTTGGATTCTGCACTGACACTTGAAGCCCAGGTGGAGGTAGTGGCCAGGAGTGCCTATTCTGGCTGGTTCATCAGTTGAAGCCCCTTTTGGACAGAGATGACTTGGCCATAGTTATCTATGCTCTGGTAACCTCCAGACTGTTCTAATGCATTCTACATGTGGCTGCCTTTGAAGATCATTTGGAAGCTGCAGCTGGTGCAGAATGAAGCTGCTAGACTACTGACTGGGACAGCTGGCCAGAAGTACATCACGTCGGTCTTAAAAGAGTTTTATTGGATTCTGATTCACCAATTCAAGGTGTTAAATTTGACCTATAAGACTCTAAATGACTTGGGCCCCAACTATCTAAAGGAATGCCTTCTCCTGAATCGACTTGCCCATCCCTTAAGATCTGGAGCAGAAACCCTCCAGGTTGTCACAGTGCCCTCTGTAATAAAAGGGGTAGGCATCTGAGAGAGGGCCTTCTCAGTGATGGTCCGTAGGCTATGGAATAGTCTCCCACTTGAGGTGCATCAGGCTCCTTCACTGTACAGTGCCTGACAAAAGTTCTGTCGCTTATCCATACTGTTGAAACCAAAGCCTATAACCTGACTTAAAATTCATCCATTGGTTTTAAAAATGACTCATATGAAAGCTGAAACCCTCCCAAATGAGGTTTTAAAAAGAAAATAAATTTGTTTCACTGCTGAAATATTGATCATTTAATGAACACAGAAAGGTCAGATTTTGGCTAGACAAAAGTTTTGTCGTCCACAAAAAGTAATGTGAAAATCAAACAGATAATTCACTTCAAATACAAAGATATGTTTCATAACATTGGTGAATGAAGTTGTGGTGCTATTAGAGCCATATTTAATATTTTGTGTGACTTCCATGAGC
This sequence comes from Aspidoscelis tigris stejnegeri, assembly GCA_023333525.1. Lineage (NCBI taxonomy): Eukaryota > Metazoa > Chordata > Lepidosauria > Squamata > Teiidae > Aspidoscelis > Aspidoscelis tigris. The sequence goes on along the minus strand of JALMGA010000001.1, from coordinate 245,253,692 downwards.
CTGAAGGACTGCATCCATGCGTTTCGGCAATGATTCATACAATTTATTGATGAAGTCATCAGGAATAGTAAAGAATGCAGTTTTACATGCCTCCCAGAGTTCATCAAGATTCTTTGGTTTTGTGTTCCAAGCTTCCTCTTTCATCCTACCCCAAACATGCTCAATGATGTTCATATCTGGTGACTGGGCTGGCCAGTCCTGGAGCACCTTGATCTTCTTTGCCTTGAGAAACTTTGATGTAGAGATGGATGGATGAGATGGAGCGCCATCCTGCTGCAAAATTTGACCCCTTTTATGATTGGGAATGTAAGAGGTAGCTAATACGTCTTGATATTTTAGGCTATTGATATTGTCTTCCACCTTGCAAATGTTTCACACTGAATGTAACCCCAGACCATGATCTTTCCACCACCAAACTTAACTTTTCTGGGTATATCTTGGATCCATGCGGGCTCTAGTAGGTCTCCTGCAGTATTTGTGGCAGGTGTGGTGTAATTCAACTGAAGAATCATCTGAGAAATCCACCTTCTGCCACTTTTCCAGCGTCCATCCGTTTAGTAGGCTGTGGGCCTTGCCAAATACCACACGGTTTTTTAATTGCCTTTTGTTTAGTGCTGGCTTCTGGGCACAGATTCAACCATGGAGGCCATTTCGAGACAGAATCCTCCAAACTGTTCTAGTTGACACAGGGACTTGAGGTGACCAGGCCTGTTGGAGCTCTGCTGCAGTGGAAGAAGGGCTGGCTTTTGATTTTCGAACCAACAAACGTTCCTCCTGAGCAGTCGTCTTGTGGGGTCTGCCAGACCTGGGCTTGTCAAAAACATCTCCAGTCTCTTCAAATCTTTTTTTAATTCTTTGTACTTGACGCTGAGACACATTAAAGGTGCCAGCCACCTCTGCAGAGGATCTGGTCTTCAGTCTCCTGATAATCAAGGCTTTGGTCGCAGGGTGGATTTTTGGCATGTTGTCAGAGGTCAAGTTGCAGTTCAAGTGAAGGTCTGGAATGCTGGAGTTCTTTTTATACACACCCACTAATTATATGATCAATTAGTGAGCACAGGTGAGGCTGTAAACTAGGATTAGGTGCATTATATGACAAGGCGACAAAACTTTTGTCTAGCCAAAATCTGACCTTTCTGTGTTCATTAAATGATCAATATTTCAGCAGTGAAGCAAATTTATTTTCTTTTTAAAAACCTCATTTGGGAGGGTTTCAGCTTTCCGATGAGTCATTTCTAAAACCAATGGATGAATTTTAAGTCAGGTTTTAGGCTTTGGTTTCAACAACATGGATAAGCGACAGAACTTTTGTCAGGCACTGTATATGTTTAGGAAGGCAGTGAAGACACCCCGTTTTCCCTGGCCTTTGGTTAAATGGAATATATTGTCTCTTCCCACTCCACAGATATTGTTACTGTTTTAATATATACTGTTGTTTAATATATGTCTGATTTTAAATGTTGTTACTCACCCTGAGACCTTCTGGTATAGGGAGGAATAGAAATACAAATAATAAATAAATAGTTTAATTGCAGCTCCATCCAGCTTCTTCCAATCCAAAGACAATGTGTTGCCTGGCTGGCATTATGCCTTCTTGTTTGGCTATCCAGATGTGAAAGCAAATTGAGCAACAATGCACATGTCATATCATGAATCCGGAAGACTGTACAAAGGGAGCTCTGATCAGCAGATAGCTGAGTCTGAAACCAGAAATCAATGATCACCCATAAGGTTGGACAGTGAATAGAAAGCAGGAAGTGCATGACCATGAGCTCAAAAACTACAGTGTGGATGTGGCCAAAGTTCATTTTGTAGCTTTGTAACACCATGGCTGTGTAGTTACTGCCTTCCATTCTACTGATACACAACTCCTTTTGTCTATAATTTTTCTTCTATTCCGGTATTCCAAACACCAAAATACAGGATACAGTGCTTAGGTTGCCTAGGCAACAAATATCATGTCCCTGCACATTGAATTTTCAGAAGCAAAGTTCTACTAGAAAAGCAATCTATAGAACATGCTGGATTTACTCCTTGGCCCTTTGTATGTCAATTTGGTGGCATCTCATCTCTTGAATCTCAAGGAGACATTTCTGCTATATAACTCTGCTATCTAACTCTGAGAAACAGACCTCAAACACTCTTAAAAAAAAAAGTACATAGAAATTGTCTTCAGATTAAATTCTCAGCTGGAAACCCAACTACCTAAAAGGCAGTGTCTACAGTAAAAAGCTATATCCCTTTAATTGCTCAAATGAAAGAGAAAAGAGGGAGAGTATGGCTGGATCCACACTTTCAAGCTAGTACGGTATAACAGTACCATAGCAGGCTAGTAAGGCTCCATTGCAGTGACAGCCAGTGACACTAGTGCTAAACTTGCACCATAGTTGCCCAGCAGTATTTGTAAGTCCAGACGCTGCCTGGATTGGCTAGGCAATGTTTGGTAGGCAATATCTTGACATTGCCATGGCAATCTGGAAGCTGTGAATAACTGTGCAGTAACAGTCATACAGCCATGCCCCCCTGACTACACCACACCCAGAAGAGGGTGTGAAGCCACCTCCCCAGGAGCAAACCTGGTCAAACATTTTCCTTCTCTAGCCAAAGTATAGGCTTGTCTTTTAAAAGTATATTTTATATCTTTTAATATGGCCTGATACTGAATCTCCTATTTAATTCTGAACTTCCAGCCTAAATGCCAATAATAGTATACCAATCATAAGTGGCACAATAGAGGTGTTTGTGCCTGCCTCTCTCTCTCATTCTCATAGTTCAGTTCAATTTTCCTACTATGAGAGTAATGGAATTACGCTATGAGAAAATTGGGAAGAAAACTTTCCACCGTGGAGAGTGGAATAGGCCAACAACTAGTTGTGGACAAAGCAGAGGGGAAGATTATTGATGGCCAAATAAAAACTATTGTCTAAACAGTAAGAAGCAAGACGAGATACTGTACTTGGGTTCCTTTAGTCATTCTCTTCCCCTGGCACAACCTTTCCATATTTAGCTCTTTTGATCAAAATGCTATGTTAACCATCAATTAAATGCATACCCTCCCCTTTAGGTGGAGGTTCAAGGGCAAGAAAGAAAATGACACAACATCAATAACAGCAAGAAGACACGATTTTAAAAACTTTTTAAAAGTTCTTGATTATGGGTCAATGTAATAATTATAACAATTCTTTTAAAAGTGTTTATTTTATTTTATTTTAATCTAAGCTGCAGATTTAGTGTAGGTATAAGTTTACAATCTGTTGGAGTGGGAGCAGGTGAGTTTTCCTTTACTGAGGTAGAGAAATGGCTCATAAATATTTAATTAGAAAGAAAGAAAGAAAAGTAGGATATTCATTTATTCTAGTACAAACTACTTAGCCTAGCTACTCAGAGGGGTGCTCCACTGAAATTAGTCAGACTTACTACCTACTAAGGGTTTATGGGATTACCATCTTAATAAATAAAAGTCTTACAGAAGTGATGATAAAAAATCTGTTGAAAAAGTGGGACAACCAACATTTCCAGCTGGATCTTGCCTAAGAGGAACCCTGCTGGATCAGGTCACAGCCTGTGTAATCCACCTTCTTGTCTCACACAGTGGGCCACCAATCACTTATGGTCATCTTAACCAGAAGACAAAGGCAAAACATTCACCTGGTCTTGAATCCCTGAAAATGGCCTTTAGAAGCATCCTGTGTCTCCCCAGACTGGAGGGTGTACCTAGGCATTCATTCTAGTAGTAGATTTCACGAATTTGTCTAACCCTGTATTACAGCTATTTAGGCAGGTTACTGTTACCACTTTCTGGCAGCAAATTCCATAGACCAGTGACCCTTTGAGTGAAAAAAAATACTTCCCCTTGTCTGATCTGGCCCTCTTACCCATCAGCTTCATAGAGTGCCCCCTGGTTCTAGAGCTGTGCGATAGGAGAATTATCCTCTATCCACCTTTTCTATGCCACATGTGATTTTATATAATTCAGTCAGGTTCCTTCTTAAGTACTGTCTTTAAAGGCTGAAGAGACCTAGATGTTGCAGTCTAATTTTGTGAGGAAGATGTTCTGACCCCTTAATTAGTTTGATTGCTCTTTTCTGCAGCTTTTTCACTTTCACAATATCCTTTTTGAAGCATGCTGACCAAAATTGTACACAATATTCCAATTCTGGCCTTACCATTTATAAAGAGCTGTCCAGGCACCTTTAGCCTTTCCACACTTCTGCTTCTCTGGGAAAATGTCCCAGGGAAGTGAATTCTGGAATGGTTTGGGCACCCACACTTTGGGATGTCCAAACCATTTAAAACTTAGCCAGCACTTAACTAGGCACCAGCTAAATGCAAGTCACATCCAATAAGGAAACAATCACATTGCTATGACAAGGGCACCAGAGTGTATATGCATAGAGCCGTTGCAGTAGTGACAAGGCAATGCAGCATGCAATTCCATCCACACCTCTTCAACCCAGAAGAGGTATGAATGGGACTGTGCAGCATTGTTCTAGCCCTATGCACGGGGGAGTGGGGGGACTCTTGCATATGAAGAGTCACTTCTGGGAAAGAAGCAGCTCCATGTGATGCAAATGCCAAGTGCAGGAGTTTTCCAGGAGTTCCCCAACCAGGTAAATGTGAATTCTTCCATTGCCTTTATCTAAATTCACCCACTTAGTTTGGTGAGGGTTGACTTCCATTTACATCTTAGCTAAAGGGACTAACTTTGCATGCTATCTATTTTCACACCTTAGACCTCTTGTTTACTTCCATAAGCCATCTGTGTCATTAAAAAAAGAAGTTTCCTGAATCTATAATAACTTATTATATTTCAGTGTCCTTAATCAAAATCAGACTCCAGTCTTGTAACTGGATCCTAATATCTGTTCACTTGTAAATGTTTATCTCTATTATTGTCTTGCCAAAAAGGAAAAATCATGCCCAGTGTAGCCAACCATATCTATTCTATATCTCTTAGGAAATGAATTGTTTTTAAATTGAAATATTAGTTTATAATGTGCTGAAGGTTGTAAATAGCATTTTCTATATTAAGCAAATGAAATAGTTTCTAACCTACTGAATCATCAAAAAAAGTCAGTTTGTATTAAATACTCAGAATAGACTTCAAAGATAAGATGTTTGGCTTAACCTCAAGGGAAAATCTGACCAAGAATTGGGAGCATTGATCCCTACTGGGATATAGCATCTGAAAAAAGGATCATAGGTCCAGGAAAACTGGGGAAAATGAAAGGTTTGCTTTAGCAAGTAGAATATGTGAATGTTGATCCAAATCTCAAGATCTTCAAGAGGCGCTGACACAGGATGATACGGACCCTCAATCAATTTTGATTTCCATACATGGTCCAGCATCTGCAGCTCACTAGGGTTAGCTTTGTCTATATACAGGTTAGCAGACTGACTCAGTGGGACATCCAGAATTATTGCACGTTAGCCATGGTCTGATATACAATGTCTGGGACCATTTTGTTAGGAACCCACAAGTGGTGCCGGAAGTGTTCTGCTTCTGGGAGTCAGACCAAAACAGTCCTGTTTGGCAACTCTTGAGGCTAGAAAGTTTCATTACCAACCTTTGAAGCTGGGCTGGAATGGGTTGCCCACAAAGCAAATGGCCTTTGGAGTAAGCCAGTGACAGCCCAGCCTATTGTGAGATAGGCTGTCTGAAGTGGCCAAAGCACCATGCACAAATGTCTGAGGCGGTTCCATGTGATGTATTATTATTAACCCATAAAATGTAAAAACGGTATTTAGGGAAAGCTTATTCCTACACTCATATAAAATGGCCAAGGATTTTGTAATAAATCTAGTAAGTATGTAGCAAGAAGCAATCACTAGCAATGCGTACCCAGCCAAGCTTAAGAATAAAGAACATAAGAGAAGCCCTGCTGGATCAGGCCACAGCCCATCTAGTCCAGAGTCCCATCACACACAGAGGCCCACCAAATGCTCATGAGCATCTGAAGCAGAGGCAAGGACAAACCTTTTTTTGCTCTTGAATCCCAGCAAATGGCATTAGAAGCATCCAGCTCCCCCCCCCACACACAGCCTGAAAGATGTACTTAGGCATTAATTCCAGTAGCCATTGATACATCTGCCATCTATAAATTTGTCTAACCCTACCTTAAAGCCATCTAGGCTGGTAGCGGTTACCACCTCTTCCAGCAGCAAATTCCATAAACCAATGACCCTCTGGGTGAAGAAATACTTCCCCTTGTTGGATCCGACTCTCCTACCCATCGGCTTCATAGAGTGCCCCCTGGTTCTACTGCTGTGTGATAAAGAAAATAAATTTTCTCTATTGACCTTTTCTATACTATGCAAAATTTTATATACTTCAATCAGGTCTCCTCTTAGACGCCATCTTTCCAGAGGCCTACTGTAGACATTGCAGCCTGGTTTTGTAAGGGAGGTGTTCCAGCCCCTTAATCATTCTGGTTGCCCTTTTTCTGCACCTTTTCCAGATCCACAATATCCTTTTTGAGGTGTGGTGACCAGAACTGTACACAATATTCCAAATGTGGCCTCACCATAGATTTATAAAGGGGCAAAATGATACTTGCTGACTTGTTTTCTATTCCCTTCCTAATTATTCCCAGCATTGAATTAGCTTTTATTGCTGCTTCTACGCATTGGGTTGACACCTTCATTATGCCCCTTCTTCCCAGCCAAATAATCTATTCTTGAGAAAGTAGAATGCCATGCACCATGCAAGACTAGCAAGTAAAACAAAAACAAAAAAGTATATTCTTCAAAACTATGGAATTTATCCTGACTTTAACAGAGCCTCTTTTCTTAAAAGACAGTGCTGCACAATTTTTCAGGACCGCACAATTATGAATCCAGACATGAGGAACTGAACTGAACTGAACTCATTCAGTCAATAGTTGGAAATTCATATAACTGGTTCGATTAAAGGTACAGGGGATGTTTCCACATTTAGCTGGGTTGGACTGCTGGCACTGTTCCATCTAGAATAGTTCCCAGTTGGTATTGTCCAGTTATCCAGGAAGGTCATCCGTACTTCAGACAACTGTTCTGGAATGGCCCCAGTGCCACTCCATTCCATTCTGAAGTTCACACAAGCTTTCGAACCTGCTGCAAGGAATGCAATGGAGAAAAATGAAAGATCCTGGCCTCAGAGCCCCAGGAGGACCAATTCTTGTGGCACAATTAGGTGCATTGCCAAAATGCTTAGCCGGAATAAGGAGGCTGCAATCTTCAGCATGCCTCCCTGTTCAGTTCCAGTGGCCTCTAGACCATTTTGACTACCTTGACCAGCCTACCCTCCATCCATTTTGGACAGAGTGGTCTAGCAGGGGGGTGAGGCCTCTCTAGTCTGCACCTGAGTATGGAAGAGATAGGCACAGGAGTAGGTTAGGCCTCACACTGTGCTGGGATATTGAGTAAGTGTGGAAAGGCCCTAAGGCATCCAGGGTATTACTTTGCCATATATCAGATCCAGGTACTATATTTTAGTAGGGGGCCCATCAAGACTTCACTGCTTAGCTGCTATCTGAGTCTTTCTGCAGTCTTTGTAGTATTATAAAATGCTAGCCTGAAGATATAAAGTGTTATTGATAGCTGAATGACTACATGTCGTACGTTGCCATAAATCTTCTGTTAAAATTTTTATTGGAAACTCAATAAAAAACATTGATAACAAAAATAAATACCAGCTAGAATTGAAAATGTTGGATGTTCTGTCAAAGCAATCATACTACATACTAAACTCTACCTTTAACCCTTCCTAATCAACCACTGCAGCACTTTCACATACAGTGCCATGAAAAGATATTTGCCCCTGATTTCTTCCATTTTTCTTATTTTCCACATATAATTGTTTCAGATCTTCAAACAAAATTCAGTATGGGACAAAGACAATCTGAGCAAACCCAACTTACAACTTTCAAGTGATTATTTCATTTACTGAAAGGAAAAAAAACAAACATTATCTGACATTTGTATCAACCATTAGATTGGGTCCCTAAACTTAATACCTGATTGTGCCACCTTTAGCAGTAACAGCATTCAAATGCTTTCAATAACTGAAGAACCAGTCTTTTACAATGGTATGGAACAATTTTGGCCCACTGTTCTTTGCAGAATTGCTTTTCTTCAGCCACACTAGAAGACTTTAGAGCATGAACTGCCTATTTAAAGACTTGCCACAGCATCTCAATGAGGTTCAGGTCAGGACTTTCACCAGGCCATTGCAAAATCTTACATTTGTTTCTTTGGAGACATTCAGAGATGAACTTGCTCCTGGGTTTTGGATCATTACCTTCCAGCATAGGACAATTGGATGGGATTTTCAGATGACTGGACATTCTCTTTCAGGATTCTACTGTATGAAAGACAGCATAAATTCTTGCAAGTCACCCAGGCCCAAAAGCAGCAAAAGATTCCTACGACCATAATTGACTGTTGTCATTATATTCTAATTTTGGACTGCTATGTTAGTTTTACACAGATCTAACAAAACTCAAAAAATTTCACCATCAACTTATCAGTCCACAAAACATTATCTAAAAGATTGTGTCTTTCCTTCTTTTTTCCGCAAATGTGAGGTGAGTCTTTATGTTTCTGTTGGTTAGCAGTGTTTTTTGACTTGCAACTCTCTCATCAATACAATTTTTCCCAATATCTTTCTAACGGTGGGATTATTAATACTGACCTTATCTGAGGAGAATGAGGCCCACAGTTCACCTGGGTTTATTTGTGATTTCCAGGATGAATTGTCATTGTGCCCTTGGAACAAAATATGACTAGGCCAGCTACCTCTGAGTAGAGTCACTGCTATTCCAAGTCCCTACTCTCCTCAGTTTTGAAATAACAGCTGTCAGTGTGGTTTGCTTCAGTCCCTGAGCTTGGAAATGGCTTTGTAACCTGCTTCAGACTGATATATTTCAATAACTTTCTCATTTCTTTCAGAATTTCTTCTGACTGTAGCACAGCGTACTGCTTGTTGAGACTTTTTAGCCTACTCCATAGTCACACAAACATTCTGATTAAGTGATTATTGGATTCAGCAGGGCTGACAGTAATGAAACATGGGTGTGTCTATTCTGATTGAACCTGATTATCAATTAAATTTGGTTACTTATTCATACAAGTGATGTAGTGTGGGATAACTTTTTTCTTCAATAAACAGCTGTATTTTATGTTTACTCAGGTTGTGTTTGTCTATTTTATCTGTTATTATAATTATTTTATTGTGATTCATCCTGAGACCTTTGGGTACAGTTTAGAATAAATAAATAAATAAATTTGGGCACAATTGGGAAGTCATTTGTCTTTGTCTTGTTGCAAAATGTAGGAAAATCCTACAGTTACTAAAGAGTGGATGACAGATGTATCATTGGATACTAGAATAAATGTCTAGGACAGGTACATCTTTCAGGTGGGGGGGCGGAAGCAGGATGCTTTTAATGCCATTTGCTGGGATTCAAGAGCAAGAAAAGGTTTGTCCTTGTCTCTGTTTGAGATGCCCATGAGCATTTGGCAGGCCACTGTGTGCAACAGGATGCTGGACTAGATGGGCTGTGGCCTGATCCATCAGGGCCTCTCTTATGTTCTTATGTTCTTAATGCTAGATCAGTACAGATAATTAAGCAATGCTGATAGTTAATTTATGCAGACACATCACCACCAATCAGCCATTTTGCAGAAAGCAGGAATGGGACAAGGCTGGCTTTGGATTCCTTCCCATCCTTGATGATGCCTGAACAACAATTCCCAACATTCCACTCCCTGCGTTCCATGATGCCAGGTGGCAGAGAATCCTGGGAGTTGTTCAGGAACATATGGAAGATTGCTGTTTGAAAGCCACCGTATTAAAGAAGCAACAGCTGATTATCACTGTATTTTGATTTTGCCGAAGTGTCTTAGAGGATGAGTCTTGTTCAAGAGCATTGCTAGAAATTAAAATGGCCTTTGGCTTTCCTAATTTTCCTGTCAAGGAAGAGGACCAAAAACCTAAAAAGCATGCAAGCAGAGGAGACTAGGAAATTGGCAAAACTTGTTCACAAATAGATTTGGAACAGATTTAGTGAGTCCAGTGATGCAAACCTTGCCAAATGATTAGACACAGTGATTGATATGACACTTCTTGGATGGAGAAAAGTTCTTTGAATCCCTCCTCCTCTATCATGAAAACTATAGATGTTCAAATGGGCTTTTGATCCAGAGATAAATGTCATGTACTGCTCCTATAACTCCTATAGTTTTTCTAAAAGAGCCCCACAATATCTGGCCAACTAAACCCTTCCATTATTCAGTCTGCAGAAGCTCCAAAGTGTCTAAAAAGGCTTCAAGTGTTTCCTAAATTGTGCATGCCATTCACCAGTCTTCGAAACCAAAGACTTCCCAAGCAGTTTGAAAGCTGAGAATGCTATTTGTTACCCTGCAAGAGCGTGGCATGTTAAACTGAGCTGAAATATTAAACCCAAAACTATCCATGGTTCATTCTTTGCAAAGTTTGTTCATTCCTGTATTTTCAGCAGGGTTCTGCTGCGGTCATTGGTGGGAGGAAATAATAAGGCCACTAGTGAGTGCTACCATCCTCAGTTATGATAGAAGATCTGCTCCTCATGTTCATTGCACTTATCCATTCAAATATGCTGTTCCAAATTATCAGAGTATTGGCAGACTTTGATCTGGTATAACCTAACTTTATTTTATTTTATTTATTCATTTACATTTTCATCCCACCCTATACTGAAAGGTCTCCGGGTGGGTAACATCTAAAATCAAACATCATTTTGGAATTTCACCTTTGCAGTTGTTATGGTAAATCCAAAAACAAAACTGGAAAAACGACTTGACCTTCCAATCCATTCCTATGTGGAACAACTCACATGGTACTATTCTAGAATGTTTTTCTTCCTCTGTGACAAAATACATCTATTTGTAGTTCAAAAAGTACCCAAAGGTTCTGCCACTGAGTGCTTTGGTGCTCTGATGTCAGGAAAAGGTTGGATTATTAGAGGCTAATAGGTTAGCCCTTTTTGTTTATTTTGAACAGGAAAAAAAGAATATGTAAAAGTCACTGTATGTGGACACAGTAAGCCCTCGCCAGGCATTAGTGAAATTTCATTGTACATGATAAATAGAACAATGATTGGGAAAGACCTATATGAGCATGGGTACATAAGTCCAGCCTTCTCCACAATAGAAGCATCCATAACAAGGCCATTTAGCTAATACATATTTCCCTCTTTAGTACATAATGGTAACCTGAATAAAGGGTTTGAATTACAAAGCAGGCTAACCCAGCACATTCTCTGAGCAATGACTGCTATTTGTGTCAAGAAAATAAAGAGAGGAAGGGAGGGAGTGCACAGGAGTGAACAAGAGTGAATGCAAGGGGATAAACTGATGGGGCATCCAGAGCAGCAGTCTCACCTGATTAAAATGAAATGAAAGAAACACCGATGGAAACTGGATTACCTTTTTTTTAAAAAAATGAAAAGCCGAGTATTATAGCATTGCAAAAGAACCCTCCTCAAGGAATTCGCAAAAAAAACCACCCCCTTTAAAAAATATGGGGTTTCATAAAGACCAAATACCCATTTTAAGAATACATTTGTTCTTTAGGAAAACAAATGCACTAGATGGGGTACCTGTGCAGTGCTATGTCTCATAGCAGGGGGTGAAGGATGAAACCTTTCCCCATATTATCCTAGACTAATGTCCTTCCCTTCTTCCTGACATGTCCTGCTTTGGCTGCCAAAATATTGTGGCACTAGGTATGCCATTCATGAGCTGGAGGCATTTTCATGCCGACGTTCTTGTCAGCAAATCCTGATTATTGCTAGAGGCACTAATCAATCTGTGTTGCCAAAGAAGATGGAACTGTTACCCGTCTGGAGGGGGCAGTTACTTGAGAAGCTGCTGTACTAGCAAGTCACACTGAAGAAAACACATATTCCAGAAGCAAAGCTAAGGGAATGTATCCTGAAAGCAATGGGAAAATCATAAGGTAAGTGTGAGAACATATGAAAGAGAAAAAGCAAGAGGAAGAGAGTAAAAAATCAGTGTGGACTAGTGAATAAAGATCTTACATCAGAGAAATATGAAACCAGATGGGAGTAAGGTGGGGATGTAATTAAATCAAACATTCACCTCCGTTTTAGGCTGTAATCAAACATATTTAAAGGGGTACCCCTTGACGGAACTGGAGTGCTAGACATTTTACTCCTACATGCACACTACCATGTTCTGAAACCTGAGAATGAGCATCTCTACTTCATAAGTAAGATAATAACACCTAGAGCAACTTTTCTTTCAATCACATTGGGAGCGGACACAAAGGAGGGAAATGTACCCAACTGCAGTATGGGAGGAAATGTTTCCAGCCAGGCTCCTGGAAAGCCAGGCAGGCGACTGGCCAGTAATTGGCAACCACTTGTTAGAAAGCCATTGCCTGACTTTAAAACAAAGGAAAAGCAAAGTGTAGAAATATCAAGTAGGATTTGCAGAGAGTGAATTATTCGGACTTATATGGTAAGTGAATGTCTGTTTTTGGGACAGCTATATAAGAGGCACCTTTTGTAAAAGGGGCAACCGAAAACAGCCCTATCTAATTACACTCTTATTATATGTGTTCATGCAAGACAGTGTGTGCATATTCACTTGGATTTTCACGCAAGTCAGATCAGGATCAGAAATGCAATAATTTTGAAAGAAATGTTATTTTCCAGTAGGCCCTCAGGGATGGCCATGGATGCTTCAACATGCACCCTGCAGAACTGTTTCCATCTCAGAGTGACCCCCAGCATATGTCGCCATCCCCAAACTTCAGAGGCTGTGGAGAAGTAAAATCTGTCCCACAGCTTCACTAAGAATGCCCACATGGGGACAGCATTCCATGGCTGTACCTGCCCAGTCATGGGCATCTTGCCCATCACTGTAGCAACAGCCCAGCATGCATGGTTGTTGAATGGTCCCAGACAGGACCATTTTCACTTCATCCAGACCCAGGTAGGTCTGGGTAAAATTTGGGACAGGCCAGTTTTCGCAGTGCAAACCCCACATATCAGCCCTGCTCTTAACTTCCACTGGATACTGTCCCATAGAAGTTAAGTGCAAAAAATAAAATAAAAATAAAAATAAATCCAAAGTCTGTGTCAATGGATTGTTATAGACTTACTGCAGTAATGGAAGGAAAATCCTTCCTTAGGGTATTGTTGACTGTTGAACTTTAGTCACTAGGAACAAGGAAGCACAACCTGAATGACAAAATAGGGAAGAAAGACATCTTATTGCCTTAGCACCAGAAACCACTAGCAGTCCCCTGATAAGATGCATAGGCTGTATCCCCATTTGAGGTTTATAATGCTTTGAAAATGGTTTGGATTTCCTTTGGCCCCATTCAAATATAGATTCCCGGATTTTCTGAGGAGTAAATAGCCAAGCTCCTTGGAGAAACAGCCCTCACTATCATTTTTGCCACTAGCCTGCTTTATTTTTCCCCAGTAGGAATGCTACTGAATTATTTGGGGCGGGGATATGTCCTGTTGGCCAATGCCTAACAGATGTGGGTGGGATTTGCAAAGGGCCCACCCCTCCCCTCCCCTCGCCATGCCTGCTCTGAACAAGATCGCAAGAGGAAAAAGAAAGCATCAAAATTCTTGCTCATTCAAAACTCAAGCCTGAAGCCATTACATGGTTGCAAACCTCACAGAAACAGAAAGAGCTGTCAGACCTCCATTAGAATTTGTGATGTCAGTTCTCCTGTTTAAGTGCAAACAGGAAGAACCGGCAGGGAGGGAGATTCCATTTGAAAAGGAAAGTGTGAAATTGCTTTGTTCCTTTGCTTAGTTGTTTCTACCGGTAAAATGTTAGAATCTTTATTCTAACATTAATCAGGGGCAGGCTTACAGGGTTTGGATCACCACCCCATAAAGTCAGGGTATGATGCAAAAGAGCCATAAATGGGGACATGAAAAAACAGATTGAATGCTGATTAAATTAATATGGATTTAAAACAGCAGTAAAATAGTCCAGTGGGAACTCAGCCTTAGTGTCTTGCTCTCATGCAGAAATGTGCAATAATACTTAATAACACTTTTCTTAATTGAATAAATAAATAAATAAACTACAGACAACACGAAAGCCTAGCACACATAACTTGCCTTGACCAGTTCTCATAAAAATTGCTGATTATTGACCATAACAAATGTTCTGTGATGATGGTAGGTAGGCAATCTCTTGTCCAACTGAATTCCACCATTTCTGCCACAAGTCTTTCTCTCAGGCTGTTTTCTACACTTTTTGTCTCTTGTTCCTTCTACCTTTTCTTCCACACTCCCCTCCTTTTCTCTTTTTCCCCTCTCAATCTCTCCCTCTCCCTCTGGCCATGTTGTATTACTAATGTGCAGTAATGGTGTGGTCGGAAAGTCGTTTGCACTCCCCCTCTTTTTTTTTCCCTTCAGTATTATTAAAACTGCTCTATCACTGGCTGTAATGGGAGCGTCTGTATTTTCTCCTTCGCCTCTATCCCTGACATGACATAATGCCTGCCCTCGCCGAGACGCTATAACACCAAGGTAATTGAAACATAACTCACCGTAAATTACAGGCCGCTGTTTCAGTCAGGGGCCCAGCCATGCTTCCTAGGGCACATTCCAACTTGAAGTTAAGTATTGCTTTAAAAGGGATGCTTAGGCAAAACAAAGCCATTTGAAGCACAAAACAAACATGGGAGTAGAAAGGGAGGAGGGTTGCTCAGACTCCTGTAGAGATGTGGAGACTTACTCTTGCCCCGCATGAGGTTAGAAATAGCCTGAGTTGGAGAAACTGAAAGGCTCAAGGGAAATGGGACCCTGGTTAACAGCCTATGAGAGGTGTTAGTAACTAATGGCTCTTCAGTGGTCTGCATGAAATGAAATGCTTGGCCTCTCACCAGCACCTGGAAAGTAGACTAGTCATAATTCCAGAGTGCTGTTTTTGGTATTTTTTTCTTATTACTGAAGGATGAGTTAGAAACAGTGAAGTGTGAGGTATAGTATTGGAGCTTCGAATAGGATGGATTTATAATGTTTAGCCCCTTCAAGTACATAAAATAAACCTAAACATTTGTTACTTGAATTTAAATACAACTGTATCCAATGGAAGACAGTGTCTGGAAGGTTTGTATAGCAGTCACAGAAATACCTTGATAAGTTGACAGATAATATTCTGTAGCATTGTTAGTTCTTTGGCTAGTTCTCCCGAGTTGTCCTCCCTCCCTTTCGTCTTCCCTCCCGTCTTTTCTTAAGTTACCAAAGGCATGTAGGTTTCTGAACGACCACTGTGAAAACAAGAAAAAAAATGGTGAACCACTGGTTAATTTTCTATTCTCTTCTGGGTTCTGAATCAGTTTTAGCATTTGGGTTGTCTTGGGATGGAAGAAAACTTAAGACTCAGAAGGAATGGGCTGCATTCACAGTTTGGTTCTGATGCCTGGTTCCATAGTATCTTGGCTGTGAAAGCAGCTCAGAACAATTGTGCATAAGAATTCTGGCCTGTTTTTATGCTACAAACTGTGCAGACATGACCATTCAGAGAAACACTGAGTTTAGGGAGAAGACATGGATCGAACGAGAAATGCAGAACAGCTGGAATGACTGAAGCAAGGCACAGAATAGCTAAAAACAGGAAGAGTTGCAAGAGTAGAATAGTAAGGAAGTACTTCTAGCACAGTGTAGAATAGCACTCAGAGGCCTTTTCGCACACTGGGTTTTGGAACGCTTGGAAGACAGCCCGGAATGGGCTGGGATGCAAACCCAGCCGTGGCAATGCGAATGCCGCATTCTGGGCTGTCTTCCAAGCGTTCCGTCCATGCATGTTTGAAGCACCCCAGGCCATTCCAGGAGGGAAGCAATTGCACACACTTCCCTCCCTGACAGCCGTGGGCACGCCTCCCCCACCAGCATTGCCCAAAAATCAGCCTCAAAGCTGACGCGAGCTGCGCTGATCACCAGCCTTGCCGGGCTGGTGATTGCGCAGGCGCGTCGATGCCGGTAGAAGAGACAGGGAACCCACCAATTTGTGGGTCCCCTGTCCCATTTACCAGGGTCACTGACGCTGGTAGATGGGAGAGGGGACCCAGGATTCGGTGGGTTCCATCTGCCATCTACCAGGTTGCCGACGACCGCACTCGTGGGGACGTGGTTCTTCCCCGGCCCTGGCAGCTCCATTGCGGCTGCCAGAGTCAGGGAGCCACAAGGATCGGCTACCTCTCGCCCCTTTCCGGGGTGGGAGGAGGCCAATCTCGGGCTGGCTGGGGGCGGGGGGCTGAGGGACCGCTTCTTAGATGGAACCCAGGTGCGGGGGTGGGGGTGAAATGCAGGGGGTGGGGGAATCATCTGCAGCATGTAGGCGCCTACATCCAGGCACCTACACCCCACAGATGGGTGCGATCGGGGTCGGGGGGAAGCCTTCGGAGACCAGAGCCAGGCGCTCCGATCTCCAAAGGGGTCCTGCCCCATAGGGAGCTTGCCTCGGGCCCCGCAATGGGGGCCCAGATGCCCGGGTGCCCGGGTAGCTTCGTGCCAGCTGCACAGGGCTCGATCGAGCCCCGTACAGCCAGCACGAAGTGGGGCAAGTGGCCTGAGAGCGCTGCCCGCCCCTGGGTGCTCACACCTAATGGTAGGCAGCCTTGCAGGCCGTATCCCCGCCCCTGGCTGGCCTTTCCCGGCTAAGTAACTTCTGAACGCTTTCAGCATTCCCACACAGGCACGCAGGAACGCGTTTACACACATTCCTGCCTTCCTGTGTGTGAATGGCTAAAACGTCTTGAAGTTACTTAGGCCTCGTGCGAAAAGGCCTCTGGTCTAATAGGGAGGTGTAAAAAATGTTCATTACCTTCACAAAGGTTCAAAACTTTGCGTTTGAATTAAATTCAAAGACTGACCTTTGTGTGCAAAGTGAAAGCTTTTGTGCCTTCATTTGAAGCATTGGAGCAGACTCTGAGTGGATTTGGAGTTGATTCGGAGGCATGGTATTCAAAGTGAATTCATCGCCTAGCACATCTTAAGTCACTCCATTCATATAAATGTGAAGTTCTGTCCCATTTCAATGCAAAGTGAATGGTGGGGTGGGGGGTGGATTTAAGGCTCTTTTTGCACCATGGATTATTCTCAATTATATTTCAGAATAAGAGTCTGCCATCCACAGTCTAGTGCAGCTTTAGCAGGCCTTGCCTGAGGCCACCTGTAACTTTGTTATCAGGGCTCTGGTCCTTCTGATACTACTGATTAAATGGTATCGCCAGAGATCCAGAATAAAGTCTTTTTAATCTGGATCAGGTTCTACCTACTGCAAGTAAATGTAGGAAGCAGTGAATGTACCCTTTTGCACCATGCATCTTTGCCACTGTTATAGGACACTTTGTGAGCAGGCCTGCAGTTTAAGGTAATGTGATATCATCACTAGGAATGTGCACAAATGTTTGTGACATCTGGAATTGGTACAAATAGATACGAATTTGTAGATTTGTGGCCAGTTCCATGAATTGGATATCCAATTCAGTCAAAGCTTTCGTGGTTACCGGAACTACTCTAGGCCTCTACTCCTATAGAGCCCCCGTCCCCCCCCCCCTGTGGGCCCTATACCCCACTTACCTGCCATCACACCTTCTTCCTAGGCCTTCCAGTTCTGCGTGCATGCCCACAGAGAGTACTGCAATAGGCCTGAGAATGCCACTGGAGGCCTCCTGCCTGCCTCCCACATGCCTTCTTACCCTTTGGGGTGGGCTCCAGTAGCAGCTCAGGACTATTTTGGCATGCTCTGGAGGCCAAAATAGGCCTTCCAGAAGCCAAAAAGGCAGACCTAGAAGTGCTTTAGAAGAAGGCATGGTGGTGGTGGTGGGAATGAGGAGGACAGGTAAGTGGAACAGGAATTGGGGGGGGGAGGTTGCATTGGTTTCATGCACATATATTCACTTGAATAGTTGTGCATGAATACAAAGCCTCCTGCATTGGCAGGGATGGGATTTGACCAGAGCTGAATTTCCTCACATTTGATGGGGAACCAGAATGATTAAGGGGCTTGAACACCTCCCTTATGAAATCAGACTGCAATGTCTAGGCCTCTTCAACCTGAAAAGTCAGTGTTTAAGAGGGGACCTGATTGAAGTATATAAAATCATGCACTGTATAGGGAAAGTGGCTAGAGAACATTTATTTTCTTTATCACACAACACTAGAACCAGGGGCGCACTCTATGAAGCTGATGGGTAGGAGAATCGGATCCAACAAGGGGAAGTATTTCTTCACTCAGAGGGTCATTGGTCTATGGAATCTGCTGCCTGAAGAGGTGGTAACACCTACCAGCCTAAATGGCTTTAAGGAAGGGCTAGACAAATTTATGGATGACAGATGTATCAGTGACTACTAGAGTGGAAGCCTGAATACATCTTTCAGGCCATGGGAACAAGCAGGATATTTTTAAGGCCATTTGGTGGGATTCGAGAGCAGGAGGTTTGCCCTTGTCTCTGCTTGAGCAACTGCATGGACAATTGGTGTGCCACTGTGTACGACTGGATGCTGGACTAGATGGGCTGTTGCCTGATCCAGTAGGGCTCCTCTTATGTTCTTATGATTCATACCAATTCAAATGTGGGAAATGGGCTTTATGTACATCCCTAATCATCACACATGTGCAGAGAGGCTCAGTGAGTCATGCACAGGGAGCGCTGCATGTCCAACCACAAAGGGTGATGGTGGCCAGGATGTATGGAACAAGGGGGTAAGTTTCCTGCTTTGCACATTTACTCATGTGTAAGGAAGCAATCCAAAGAGAACCACAACTTTTAGGGAAAGCATCAAACAGTCATTGGCCTCTAAATGCCATTCTCATTCAATGAACAGAAGTTCAGCAATCCCTATTGCAAAGCCATCTGTTCCTTTGTATTGCTGGCATTTTTTTAAAAAAAACAGGTCTGTCTCTTGGAAATTGTATTGCAGGTGGTGCTTGGCCTACTTTTCCTACTATGGAATAGTCCCCAAAATTTTCACACTCTCAGATCTTGAAATTTGTACTTACACAAATTTCCATTGAATTTTGGGCTCCTTTCTTTCCAGGGCCACAGATACTTTGCTTGAAAAAGAATCTTAGAAACTAGGCATGTGTTTCAGTTCAGTTCATATCCTTAAAAATCGCACCACTATTCTGCTCCTGAGGAGTGGCATGCTGGAGAGCAAAGAGGTTTGGTGCCATCTATCCTTTGCATTACAGTGGCAGGGGAATCCTGATCCACTGCGCATGAATATTAGCAACCCAAACCAAGTCCTAATACCCTTCAATAAAAATATTGTGTGACTTCATGAATTCTCTATTACAACCAAATCTTTTGCAGAGAGTTGACAAAAATAGCTCAGAGCTTGAATCTACTTTCTCCTTATCCTTCATATATGTTTTAATACAGAACTAGCTAATATACATGTAATCTACTATGTTCATGATGATCAATTTTCAAACAGGTTTCAAAAAGAATTTCTAGCTTAACAACATCTCAACCATTATTATTACTTTTGCAGACCACAGTCTCCCTTCTTTTTAGTTGCTTTGCTTTCACTCCATTTGTATTAAACACGAAATACATAATCTGTAAACTCCATATAGTAATGTACATTAAAATAGTTTTTTGTTCAGTTTCTGTGTGCCAAGGTTCTAACACACACACACACACACAGATATTTAGATAGTTTAACCTAAATCAGATTTTCATTGAAAACTATGCATTGTTTTACCCAAAAAGTAAAACTGCATTGCTAAAATAAGAATTTTTTTTTAAAAAAATCATGACATACATATATTCATATCCCAACTGTATCCACTGGATACTATGTTGGAAACAGGAAATGCAATTAAAATACTGTATGGCTGACAGTGCAATACACACATACCCTACATACATTGTCACCTGTGGCTTGACCAGTATCAACCCCACAATCAGTCTTTCTGTCCCCTCAGTACAGATAGTAATATCTAATACATCTCCTTTGGCTATCACTGTTCTCCCATCCACTGGAGGACTCTGGCAGAGTGTTATCAAGGTCTCTCATGGCAATTCTAACAATGTACTGAGGTATCATTTTCTAATCTTATACTCAAGGCCCTAAAGAAGAACTTGGTCTCTCTTTGCTCTTACCCAACTATGATCTGCATCAGATTATAATCTGGAACTGTCAGACACATTGATCTAAAGCATGGGAAGGCACCAATGGCACTGATCTAGATCAGCTTATGCTGCAGCCTCAAAGTGTCCATGAGCTTCAAAGGTGCACCTCCACACCTCCAAAAGCTAGGAACAAAAGTCCCTAGTCTCAAGACCTCAAGAGGGAGGTACTTTTTAGTAACATAGCAAGGCACATTACTGAAACACATTCCCTGGTAGTCTCAGTCACATAAAACATGCCTTCTGCAGGTGTCCTTTGGGATCAGTATTGTGCTAGTCTGCTTGTAAACATAATTAAAAGGATATACTTGGTGATTCAGATGAAGATTTATCTGGATATCCTCTCCTTGATCCTCATTAACATGCAGATACAGAGTACCAGAATGTGTAGTACACAGACCACTGATATAGATTAAAGGTCTGTGCAGAAAAACCCTAGCTTTTCTAGTTATTATTGTTTCCTATCTACACCACAAAACTGGCAATAGCATCCATATTGAACAAGTTATTTTAGCTCAAGTATCTGAAAATCCCAGGTCCTTCTCTAGCAGTCCCTCAGCTAGAACAATGTTTAAAAAGATTTCATCCATCATGTTCCCATACATGAGATACTATGGATGCCCAGATTAGTTGCGGACATCCAGATTAGTTGACTGCTGCTGTCATGGGATTTCTTGGATGGAAGGCAAAACAGTTAAAATGAAGTCATATCAGGGGTTGGAATAGACAGAACAATATAGATAACATATTGTAAGGCTACACATGAAAGTTAGTCTGAGAATACGGACCAATGAGGGAAGGGCCTCCTGGATCTGTACTAACCGTCAGATAGGAGGCCCACAATGTGGACTTCCTTTAACCCAGGATCTGTAAAAAGAGGACCAGTGATGAACAGATACAGGGCTGCAACCTAGTATTGCAGCAGCAGCGTGAGGTATTCACCATTCTGACATTACAAGATGGTTGTTTTTCCTTTTCTCCTGCTCTTCACAACTATTTGCTGGGACTTGAAATGTTGATCATGGCCAAAATATACAAGGATGTGATACTTACAGGTACTAGCTTGTGTTCACTTCTGTTTTTTGATTCACAGTGTATACTAATATGAGGACATGAAGGTTTTGCCATGGTAAAGGTGAACAAATAATTTACTTCCATCCTTGAACTGCACCAGTGGGAAATATCAGCAATGGAAACTATGATGAACAGATGCCCTCACCTGTGTGGATATTCAAGTAGCTCAATTAACAGGGAACAAATACTTGGGAAGATTTCCTATTTCACATGTTTGTCAATGGGTAGTTTTTAATGAAGTTTCTCAAAGATATATACAATAGGGGATTTATGCCTCAGGGAAAATGGTTGACAGAAGATGGGAAAATTGTGTTTCCAGCGGGGGGATTTAAATTCCCATGTAAGTGTTCACATGGTTGTTCTGAATCTCAGATGTGGCTAAACTTTTCATAGGATTGGACTGATACCCATGAGGATTATTCCTTGGAGTAAGGTCACAAAACAGTACTTTTTAGCAAGAAAAACAAAACAAAACAAACAAGCAACTCCCACCCCCCAAAGCTCTATGAAGTACAAAGTGATTTCACGAATCTGATTAAAACAACAATTAAAACTATAGCACATAACATTTTGTCCCATGAAAATTTATTCCTCTTTTAATTGCCCTTAAAAATAAAGAAAAATAGAAGAAAAATTTGAAGCATACGGAAATTTTTGCAATCTATATCATTTAGATCAGTTGTAATGAATTATGATTAGTAAATAAAGTATATTAACTGTGTGCTTTATTAAAAGAAAACAAGAAACATCAATGAATGATTTAACATAAAAAGAAGAAAAAAAGTAGAAGAAAAAAACAATCAAAAACATAGATTTAATCCACTAATTTTAGGCATATCATTATATAGGCTATATCCCCACACAGTAAAAAGGAAAAGTACTGTAGCTTGAAAGTGGTTTACATCTGGTAGCATGAAGACACTAGAGGCATTTTCTACACACATTCCTATCTGCCTATGTGCGGATGGGGAAAGCGCCCTGAAGTGTCCTAGCCTGAAAAGGCCAGACGGGGGTGGAGGCGCCCCTCCTAGGCCTGTCTGCCATTGGATCAGAGTAGACTCAGGGGTGGGCAGACCTGGCAGGGCCCTTCCCTGGGTCCCTGCGAATCTAGGGGACAGGATTGGGATCCCCCATGGAAACCCACCCACCCCCATGGCCCAGGAACGCGCATGTGCACCTACCTGCTGGCTGTCCTGGGTCCAAGTGATCCGGCTCAGCCAGCATCAGTCTGTGTATGTGTGCAGCATGGTCTCTGATTGGCCAGACCACCCACTGGGTCCCATCTACCAGAGTGCACGTGGCTGTGCAGACCATGACAGATCACACCCCGGGCCCAGCAAGGTGAGTGATTTGCACAGGCCTGCCAGCTGTTGGGCTGATTTCAACCCAATTGTGGCAGGGGGGCATGTCCCACAGCTGTCAAGGAGGGAGGCTTCTGAATGCTTCCCTCCCTGGATGGCCAGGGACAGCCAGAACATGCTGGGCCACGTGTAAAGCACAAGTATGTGCTCTACACATGGAACATGTGTAGGGTGCTCTGGGATGGGCTGAGGCAGTTCCGAATGGAACCACCAGCCCAGAGGAGTGAATGCTCCATCCCAGCATGTCCTCCACACATTCCAAAAGGCCTAATGTGAAAAGGCCTTAGTTTTCCAACCTACATCTAATCTACATAATCTTTAAAGGTGAATTTTGGCCTTTAATCAGGATTAGATGCACACAAAGTTTAATGTAGTCCCAGTTAGGGTTGTGATGAACTGACTTGCTTCAAACACAGTATAGCTGAACCTGATACCTCTGATGTTTGGATGAAACTATTTGGTGCTAAATGGAATACAAGGTGCAGAAATGCAGCTACACACCTGGTTTAACTTTGATTCCTCTGTAATAAAAAATATCTCCCCATGGGAACTGATTTCATGGCCTAAGTAAGCTCTTGCTTCCTCCCACCCAACAACTAAATTTGTCAGATAGGCCATTAGCCTGACAGAAAAATTGACTCCTCCAAACCCAGACAAGAGCTCCAAAGCCAGCCTTACAGGCTGATTTGAAATTTTTAAAATGCTATTTCTACACACCAATTGGTACTTTCTCTTTTTGTCTTAGTTATGGTAAATGGGTTTAGTTTTTATTATTATCAAAGGATGACTGTTTTTCTTCCCAGCAAAACAAACTGCGTTAGAACGGTAAAAATATATCTTTTCATTTTCTAGAAAAGGAACTCTTCTTCCTATTTTGTTGCAGGAAAGATATTTTAATCCAGGTCTTGAATAACCAATTACAAGAAACAACACAGCAAAGTCCTGGGATTATATATCTTTCTTCCTAGGTAATGTGAGATATGAGCTTCTTTTCTTCTTCTTCCTCTCAAACCACCAGTTCCTTTTGGATTGGAACTAACCCAAATCAGATTTGCGCATCTCTCTTTAAAGGATTGCCAGCATGTGCGCAGTGAACTTGCTGTCATGGGGGCAAAAAATTCAGCCTCCGTGCATAGTTGCCAGAAGTTTCTTAGCCAAATGAAGAAATAGCCATCCTCCCTAATCAGCCAGACCATGATAGGAATAATTTCCCCCTGAAGTATGTGTGCTCGTGTGCATGTGTGTGCTGTGTGCACATGGCCAATGATGCCAATCAACATGTTAGGACAATAGATACAGTACATAATGCAAAAAGTGTGTTATGGCTTCTTGTGGTTTTTAATTCCAGAACTACTTTATTGCTCTTGTACTGACTTAAAGAAATGGGTATTTTCCAGTCTTGCTGAAGTTTCTGAGGTTTTATCTTTGAACCTTCAAAATGCAAAGCATGTGCACAGCCATTGAGCTATGACCCTTCTCCCATGTTTGAAAATCTAACAGAAAAGTTCTGGTGGTGCTCTAGATTAACTCTTCCTTTGGGTTAAAAGGCCATAAATCCATAAATCCGTGACTGTGTAAAATCAATGATTCTTGCTAGAGCATATTTAAGGCAAACCTAAGACTGACAGTGACCCAAGTCAACTATGTGGCCCAGCCTTTAAAAATAATGTCTTTAAGAATTAATTAGCTTTTTGACAGCTAGACAAATGTGCCTTGGGATGTGTGCCATCTACTGGATAGATCCATTCAGGATTGGAGACTGCAGGTGAATCATCTTAGTGAAGCTATTTCTGTACAACTAGAGAGGAGTTTAAGGGAAAACAAGCCTTCTGATGAATGGGAGAAGGGGTGAACTTTTTAATATATGAAACACACATCAAAGGCCACATCCTGTTTTAAACAAATAGGGCCTTTGGGTAAGAAGTGTTTGTACTGCAAAAATCTTAAATCAATCTAAGCTATGTTACACAATAAGAAAGATGTTTCCCTTGCAGTATTAATGATTGATAGTCTTATAAAGAGAACAAAATTTCCTCCATAAATATTAATCTATCGATTCCTTACAACCTGTAACACCTTCAGTTAGCCTTTTTTTTTTGAGATTTTCATACTTAGCACATATCTGTTTTGAAATGAAACAACCTGAAAAGACTTCACTATTTAAGCTTCATAATGTTGACAATTCACTTGAATTTTCACTCAAATTCACACATTTATGCATTGAAATAAAAGTATGGAGGTTCAAACATCTGGACTTTTGAATGAAACAAACAATCCTCCCGGCTCATGAATACAAACATTTGATTGAATTTTCAAACCTGCAGTATTTTACTAGTGAACACAGGCTTTTTGAATACTAAAAAAGCTGTGAAAATGTTTGTGAGAATGTGAAGATTCTAAAGTTCAAATAAACAATTCACCAAAGAATTTTTTTAAAAAATTTTGTTTCAATTGTGAAACAAATTGAAATTTTTGTTCGTGTTGTCATCATGAATTGAACTTGACTTTGCATTCCCTATAATATTTTTTTAAATGAAATCAAGTATTTTTCAAATGTAAACAGCATAGGTAGACAAGGTTTAAAACACTGCTTCATTTTAAAGTGGCCTTTGTGTTTCCTTATCACCTGAAGTATTGAGATGATCCACCCTGGAGACTCATGGAATGTGAGCAATTCCTGAATGCCCTGAGGGATTTTCCAGGTGCCATGGCTGGTGCTCCTGTTGATTCCTTGTCTCCCTTCGGAATCAGGAGATGAACAGGGCTATTGACACGATCACTCCCATGTGCCCTCAGCATACCTGTAGAGCCCATAAAGCACCTTGATATACCATGGAGCTACAGGCAATGAAACAGGAAGGTTGACAGCTAGAGTGCAGATGGCATAAATTCAGCTGTGAGTCTGACTGAACACGGGTTAGAGCGCACTATTGTGCCTACTATGTGGTGGTGATGGCAGCTAAAAGAAAGGTTTTTTTTTTTTTCTGCAACCATTGCATCCTCAGTACTCATCCAGCAAAGCTCTTCCAGGTGACAAATGCCCTTATAAGATCCAACCCAAGGAAGTGTGGACAAAGGCCATCTAATACCTGCTGCAATAAGTTTTAAAGGCACTTTGATTCATGGGGGATTAGATGTCACAATTGGGAATAGTCCAGAGGAGGTGTCTAAAGATCTGTATGGTCCAGTTCTCTTGGAACAGTTTCAATTGCTATGGCCTGGGGATGTGGATGAGCTGCTTGTGGGGTTTGCCCAACAACATGCTCTCTGGACCATTACCCTTCATAACTGATAAAAGCTAGCCAGCAAGGTATGACTGGATGGATCCAGGAAGTAGTGAATGCCTCCTTGAGAGATGGGGTTGTTCCGCTGACCCTTAGACAGGCAGTGGTGCACGCTGTCCTTAAGAGGGCATCCCTGGATCCAGAAGATTTAAGTAACTACCATCCAGTGGCCAACACACTTTTCCTAGGCAAAGTACTAGAGACAGCTGTGGCTGATCAACTGCAGGCATGCTTGGAGGAAGCTGATTATCTAGACCCATTTCAATCTGGCTTTAGACCCAGTTATGGC
Organism: Aspidoscelis tigris stejnegeri; assembly: GCA_023333525.1. Taxonomy (NCBI): domain Eukaryota; kingdom Metazoa; phylum Chordata; class Lepidosauria; order Squamata; family Teiidae; genus Aspidoscelis; species Aspidoscelis tigris. The sequence continues at coordinate 245,227,523 of JALMGA010000001.1, read as the reverse complement.
ATGGAAACTGCCTTGGTCATCCTGGTTGATGCCCTTCTCCGGGAGAGAAACAGAAGGAGTACAACCCTGTTGGTTCTCCTGGACCTCTCAGTGGTGTTTGATACCACTGGCCATGGTATCCTTTTGGAACGGCTACGGAGTTTAGAAATTGCAGGCATTGGTGGCATTGGTTCCATTCCTATCTCCATGGTCGATTGCAGAGAGTGGTAGTGGGAGATTCTAGCTCAAAAACCTGGCTACTCACTTGTGGGGTTCCTCAGGCGTTAATCTTATCTCCATTGCTTTTAAATATCTATATGAAGCCATTGGGAGAGGTCATCAGAAGATTTGGAGTGAGGTGTCATCAATACGCAGATGATGCCCAGCTCTATCTCTCTCTGCTATCTGAATCAGGAGAGGTGATTGAAGTTCTTGATAGGTGTTGGAGGTGCTAATGGGCTAGATGGGAGGCAGTAAATTGAAGCTGAATTCAGACAAGATAGAGGTGCTGCATGTCTTGGGTCCATGTAGGGTCTCGGGTCCATGTAGTTGGGAGACATACTGTCCTCAGTCAGATTGTAATGCCCTGGAAGGGATAGGTGCGAAATTTGGGGGATGCTCTTGAACTCTGCGTTGATGCTTGAAGTTCAAGTGGAGGCCATGGCCAAGAGTGCCTATTCCGAACTACAGCTGATGCACCAGTTGAAACCTTTTCTGGACAGAGTTGACTTGGCCACAGTTATCCATGCTCTGGTCACCCCCAGATTGGACTATTGTAATGTTCTCTACATGGGGCTGCCCTTGAAGATGGTTCAGAAGCTGCAGCTTGTGCAGAATGCAGCTGCTAGACTGCTGACCAAGACATCTGGTTGGACACACATCACACTGTTCTTAAAAGAGTTGTACTGGCTGCTGATTTGCTACCAAGCCGAATTCAAGGTGTTAACGGTAACTTATAAGGCCCTAAATGACTTTGGCCCCAAATATCTGAAGGAATGCCTACTCCCACATTGACCTGCCTGTGCCCTAAGATCCAGAGGGGACACCCTCCTAGTTGTCCCACCACCCTCTGCAGCAAAGAGGGTGGGCACCTGGGAGAGGGTTTTCTCAGTGATGGCCCCTAGGCTATGGAATAGTCTCCCCCTTGAGGTGCAACTATCACCTTCAGGTATATTCAGACAGATTCACACTGGAATTTTCTTTACTTGTGCTCCAAGAAGGACTTTTAGGCTGTTGGGTCTCCCTCCTAAATGCATGTCATTCCCTTAGGAATTCTGCAAGGTCATTGAGGGCACTTCAGAGTTATAATGTCAATATACTCGTCTGTCTTATGATTTCAAAGTGAGACTAGAGCCTCAAACAGTAGCACCAGTATGTCAACTGGAAATTTCCCCAGAGCCATCTAGAATCCATCAGATTCCATAGTCTCCAAGGGTTGACCAATTAAATTAGTCACTCCCCCTGCAGCAAGGAACAGGAACCATAAGCCCAACTTCAGCAGGAAATGATCCATGCATGACAACTGATGTGATATGAGTCTACCTACCAATGGATGCTCGCCCTTACACTCTGTAGCAGAGGCCAGGTCAAGAGTCTGTCCTGTAATAGATGTTAGGCCCATGAAATGCTGGAACAGCCCCATAGTTATCACAGAGGGCTTGAAGTACTGTAACAGTTCTACAAGAGGCATTCTGCACCAACACCATTCAAGAGACTTCCAACAACACAGTCTGAGATAGCTTTCACTAGTTTAAACACAGAAGCTATTACTCAGCAGGGTGAATGGTACTTCAAAAGCAGTCTCATTCTCTGGTTCTTTCTACACTTGGCCTTATTTTTGAAATATATCTTAGTATAGGGGTCTATTGTCCACATGCTAATGCAAGCTATGGCAGGTCTCACCAGGGGCCTGCAATAGTCTGCAGCAGCATTAGTTGTTAATGATAGAGCTAAACATCAAATTTAGAGAAAGTAGTTAATTTTAAAACTGTTTTTAAATGCCATTATTTATTTATTTTATTCTTCCTATATATATAATTGCTTATGTTTGTTTCTCTTACAACTGTACTATTAAAATTTTATTTTTTTAAAAAAATAGTCAAGTCATCCACTCTAAGATGCCCTTTTCTTTTACAAGAGGATATAGGCACATCCTCAAAGGAGGAGACCCAACTATGGTTTTCTCCCTGTTTCCCTTTGGTATTATTGATAATTATGAATCATGTTTGTAAATTATACATTAAATATAGCGCTGTGGGGTATGCTATTATAAGCCTGGTTTCATTTTGCTGCTCAGCACATTTATAGCCAATTTTGTTCAATTTATACATTTTCAGGTGGCACAAATGTGTGTAGAGTTTAGAAAAGTCAATTTTCAGGCTACAGTTCTCAGGGGAACTATAGTTCTAAAAAGGAACCTTTCCAGACTTTTCTAGTGAAGGAAAGGTGGAACAATCACAGACATTTCCACTGTTTACAAAAAGCTTTTCTATTTTGTGCATTCTGTTACATGCAAGACACTACTTGGGCAGGTGTATCAAAGGCTACTAGAATGGATGCCTAAGTACTCCCTCCAGGTTGGAGGGATAGGTAGGGTACCTCTACAGGCTGGTTGCAGGGATCTGAGAGCAGGTGAAGATTTTTCCTTTGTCTTCCCCAGAAGCAATTGGTGAACCACTGTGTGAAACAGGCTGGTGGATTGGACTAGATGGGCTATGGTCTGATCCAGCAGGCTTCATCTTATATTCTTATGATTATATGGACATAACAATCGTGACAACTTGATCCCACTCCCCCCTTGTATGGACAGAGTAATGCAGTTGAGGAAGCGGCGGTCGAGCAGTACAGTGTCTGTGTATGAACTAGACCCTCCCTTGCCAAGGCATCCCACTTCTAAGGCTTACAACCAAACCTTCACCCGGAAGCAGAAAAACAAACACTAGTGTAATATAATACCAACTATTTATTATTTACAGGCAGATAGATAAATAAATAATTAAGCAGTAGTGAAATATAAAGGTTGCCCAATGTTACATAAATAGTCCAAAAGAACAAGCAATTGTAAATAGGAATCAGCTTAGCTCTCCCCAAGCTAGTCCCACAAAAGTAAAATGAATAGCAAAAGCCTCCAGTTCCTTAGGAAACTTTCAGGTGTTCAGCGTGAAAGTCCTTCCTAAAATAAAGATCAAATCCTAGCAGAAAAACTAACTGGGAACCAGGAGTCTACTTGCTCAGACCAGAGCCAAGATACTCCCTTAAGATAGGCATGACCTCCCTTCTTTCCCCTGCCCCACCAGCAGTGAGCACAGAGGCCTAGAAGGCTGAAGAGTTTTGCTAACTCCCCCATGATCAATCCCCTACAAAACCTGCCCAGAGAAAGACCCCGAGAGTCCTGGATCTCTGCCTTAAATACAGCAAGATTCTGGAACTCTGATTGGCTAGAATTTAGTGCTTACTGAGGTAACTCCTTCCTCCTGTCATTCAGTCTTGCAGAAGATGTTTGCAAAGAGCCTGGGAAATCTTCCCACCCTTTGCAGCCTGCAAAATGAATCTGTCACAACAGTTAAGGGATAAAATTCTTGATTTTCCCTCCATAATTTAATGTGTTTGTCTTCTCTAAGCAGTTAACAGTTTGCTAAAGACTGAAACACAATCAGAGTAGAGTCCATAGTTACACTGTTGGATATAAGTTAAATGTATAGCACAGAGTACAGCACAGTTTAATCACAGCTTAATGGGTATATATTAAGTCAGTAAATCTAGTGGGTTAAACTCATTTCCTCCTCTCTTATTGTGATTTGTATTATGGATGCCAAAAAATGCCCATTTTCTTCCAATGTTCTTTTAAGCTTTGCCTTACCAAATTGCTTTCTGTGAGATCTGCCACATACCCCTTCAAAGTGTTTTCATCAAGGTCCACAGTATGGCCGAAATTTCAGCCATCTCCCTCCCACTACTCCTTGACATTATTAGTTTATCTTTGTCCATTGGCAACTTTCCCAAGCAATTCAACAATAACAGTTGTTTCACTGTGGCTGAAAAAAGTCATCTCTTGTTCTAGCTGTCATTGATCATTCTCCTAGTACTGGGCATTTTCTCTTCCTGACCCATTTTTTAAAAATGTAATAATACATATTTGAGTGAGTTTGAGTCAATTTTAGTGGCTCTGTTGTGAAAGATATATAGCACTGACTCTCACTGAACACAGAGAAAGGTGAATGGTAGACAAGCTTTTCCCGTGCATAGAGCTTGGCTAATGAAGCAAAATGCTGACCTGCAATAACCTCGTTTCAGTTTGGAACCTCATAGGTACAGTGATAGGATCCCATTCCCCTTTGCTTTCTCCTGTGATTTTGGCTGGTTTAATGAACCTTTGTGTAGAGAAAGGGACCTTTCATCAAGGTAGCAGCTTATAAAAAAGGGGATATAGGAAACAAGTGAATCATGGCATTTGAATCTACACTCATTTTGAAATGACATTTCTTTGTCACATTTGTTTGTTGGAAAGCATTAGGTAGTAAAGTAGTCACTGGTTTAACTTCCAAAGTGGAATAAAGCCTTTTCTTGCCCAGATCATGAAGGGGGAGGGCAGAGGGTGCAGTGTTCTCCATTTTCCAGGGGGGCAATAAGGTTGCCACTCTGGAAAAGGGAGAACACTGCAGCTTCTGAAGCCTCTGAAAGTGGCTGAAGCCACGGCTGTTTTTTCCCCTTACTTTACCAGAGATACACTCCTTCGCTTGACAGCTGGCTTGACAGCTCTTGCTCAGCTGAGTGCACTCAGCTAAATCAAGCCCTTCCTTACCCACCCATGCCTTGAAAATTGATAGATAAGGCAAGGGGTGTGTGCCATGCTTATAGCCTTGGCATTCTTGAAACGGGGTTGGGATTACCTCTGTGGAAATGGCAGAAAATTTTAAAAAAACAAGCTGTTCTCTAGCCCGGCTTTGCCATTGGCATTTTAAAAAGTCAGCGGCTGTGATCTTCAATGGACAGGGCTGACAGCAAGCACACCTCACCTCCCAGTGATGTGGGTGCCAATCTCCTCCCCGTTAGCCCGCAATCATCCCCATGTGCATTCCTGGCATGCTGAGCAACGTGTGCCAGTCTCCCAAACCATGCCAAGACTTGTTTAAACAGGTACCAAGTTTGGCACCCTTCTGGCATGGTTTGGGGGTTGTTTGGTATGCTTTTCGCAGACCAAATCCAAAACCCATGGGAGCAGACCACGCCAATCCAGGACTCAGAACTGTGCCAAAGTTGCATGGGGACGGGGCCTAAAACTAACTAACTAACTAACAAACCCCTATATATTTTTGTTTGTTTTCAGAGCTTACCTAAGCTTCATCCAGACAGAATTTATTTAATCTGTGTTATTTAGAAAACATGGAATAAAGCATGGATAATTCTGGATTATCCAAATGATGTTGATCAAGTAAGTGCTATCTGGACGAAGCTGTAGATTCCTATAGTTCTTCCTAGCCAAAATTAAAAGGTTCCAAAAATCTTAAATGCCTGTATGGCAAATCTTAGAATGAAAAGGCTACATTCTAAATTTTATGTTTTTTTTTTAAATAAAATGTATTGCATCCATAGGCAACTTCTGCACTTTGCATTATAGTGAATAATGTGGAGCCTGATCCATGCCAACTGGGGTGGGGTGTCACAGAGTGCACCAACAGTCATCCTTCATTATCTTTAGAATGGAGGAATAAATGTTTCCCTGGTCTGTAGCATGCCTAGAAGTAGCCCTGGAAGTAGTGAGCCTGGAACATGTTACTATGCACAGTAGCTGGAACAAATGGTGGAGCATCCCTAGCCCTATGGAGCATTCCTGGGTGTACTTTTCATACTCAGGAGCACTTCATCTTCCATGGTCGTGTAGCCATAGAAGGGCTTTTCTAACATGCAGACTCCACAATCTAATTAAGCAGCTGGCATGGTCCAACTGGACCATGTAAAAACTGCCAAATTTAAACAGGATTACTGGTAGATGACATGTGTGACCCAGTTTGGTCTAGTGGTTAGGGAGCCGGACTCTTATTTGAGAATACCAGGTTTGATTCATCCATCTTCCACAAAGCCAGCTGGACGACCTTGGGGTAGTAACAGCTCTCTTCTGAGCTCTCACAGCCACACCTACCTCACCTACCTTCTGTTGTGGGGAAAAGAATAGAAAGCTTTGTCAGCTGCTTTGAGTCACAAACCCAAACTCAAAGTTTGGTTTGGTTTGATCAGAACTTCTAGATCAGGTTTGTGAATGGTTAGGGTTGTATTTTGTTGTTGTTACAATTGAGAATTGTGCAATTCTCAGTTGTAATGAAAAGACCAATTAGTGTTGGTCATATTGAACCATTTGGTTTGATCATGTTTGATTGAAAACCCCTGGTTCAGTTCAAATCAAACCAACCCCTTCTGAACAAGGGGGGGGGCATTCAATTTGATTTGAACCAGTAGAACCAAGCAGTTCAATTTGAACCGTTCTAAAACAAACAAATTTGCACATCCCTACTGCCAAAATGTCCCACTTTTTGGGGGTTTTTCCACGGTCACTTAGTACCCATTTTAGCACCCACTATGGACACATTTGGGTGAGAGCCGGATGACCCCATTTCCACCACGGCACCCATTAGGGATACATTTGTTTCCACCATGCCTTGGGAAATCCAGATCATATGGGTATTTTTTGGGCTTTAATCTAGATTTTCTGTAGACCCCATTAATGGGGTCTATAATGGGGTCTTCAGCCAGAAAATTTGGATTAAAGGGAGCCTATTTCCATGTTAGTTTGGCAATGGGGTCTAGAGGAGGCTAAGGGGAGGGGCATTCTTGGGGGGGGGAGCCCCAAAACCTAAGCTTTGAAGTCATTTTGAAGTCACTTCAAAGTTTCTGCAAAATAGCTCCAGAGCATCTTTGAAGTCTGTGCTGATCTTCGGAGTGAACTTCGAAGTGACTCCGAAATGACTCTGAAGTCACTTCGAAGTTCACTCCGAAGATCGGCACAGACTTCAGAGGAGCTATTTTGCACAGACTTCGAAATGACTTCAAAATGACTTTTGAGCTTCTTCGGAGATTGCACCCCCTGTCCCCCCAAACACCCAGGGTGACAGGCAGACCCCTTGTGGGTCGATCTAGATTTCCAAATGGGTGCTCTGGTGTTTCTATGGCAGGGAGGCTAGCATCCATTGCTATTGGGTGCTAGACCACCCATGGAAACACATTGGGTACTTCCCTTAATCCGGATCGTCTTAGATCTGAATCTTCTTAGATCCGTATTAAAGGAGCATGGTGGGAAAACACCCTTTGTTTCATGTCTAAAAGAAATGGTTCAATGGAAGGAATTTTGTTGTTTTAAAGAGAGGTAGTGATCAGATCATAAAGAAACAATACAATTTTTTAAAAAGTAACACTGAAAATGAAAAATAGCCAGAAAAAATGTGCATATATTAGGTTATCTTAATCTATTTTGCTCAGTAGTTTTGCACAAAGGAAAAAAAAATTGTAGGTTTGTTTTATGTTGTGTTTTTTTTTCTAGATGCTTTATTCTTGGAGTCCAGAATAGTGTTAGCATTTAAGTTTATGCTGATGACACATCTTTCCACTTGGGCGAATAGGTGGATTCCCTCTCTAAATCACTCCAACATGATTTTAATAGCAAGCAGAGGTGGCTTTCAGATAATAAATTGATACTCAACCTTAAAGAGACACAGGCTGTGTCCTACAGAACAGATGGCAAATTAGAATGAATAGAAGCTTGTGTCTTCAGTTATCTGAGCTTTGATTCAGAAAACCTTCACTGGGTACTTCATATTTACATGAGAAAGGAAAGAATACATTGTAAGTGTATGCCTGGATCAGGCATTTTCACTAAAGTACAGCCATGAACTTATTAGTAAATGGAGAAGGAGAAATAGGATTTAAAACTGCTTTTATTATAAAGATTAATAGATGTGAGAAACTATTTCTGTTGTACTGTAGGGCAGGGGTGCACAATTGTCAGTCTTCATGTGTCTTAAATATAGAACTTTTTAGAGTAGGGATGTACACAAATGGGTTATTTTGCATTTGATTTGAATTGAATTGAATGTAAGAAAATTCATACTCATTCAAATAGATCCCCATCTAATGTGATAGGATTCTATTTAATATGAATGTATTCATATGAATTCATATGAATATCTGATAGGAATGCATACTTATCTGATGCATATCTTATAAGGCCCTAAATGACTGGGCCCCAAATATCCAAAGGGCCTTCTCCTGTATTGACCTGCCCGTGCCTGACAATATGGAGGGAGGCCCTCCTGGTTGTCCCAACACCTTCAGCAGTGAGGCATGTGGGCACTTGGGAGAGGGCCTCCTCAGAAATGCGCCTGGCTATGGAACAATCTCCCCCTGGAGGTGCGTCAGGTCCTTCTCTAATTAGGTTCAGGAAGGCGGTGAAGACGCATCTCTTCATTGAGGCCTTTGGCTAAATGATGGTTATATTTGCTCCCACCCCACCCCAAATGCTATTCTTTATATATCCATTATATATCCTGTAACATATCTGCTCTGAAAGTGTCAAATCTGCCCTGAATCCACTTTGAATCCACTCTCAAATCATGTCAAATTCACTCTGGATCCCTTGCAGATGTGACTAGCACAGCTGCTTTCCCACCTCCCCATTTTACACATGTTCTGAAGCATTGGTACAAATGATCCAAAACATTTGTGTTCATAGAAATGCCAATGTAACATTCGATTCTTATTTGAAAATCCGAATTCATCTGAATTCATCTGAATATTGAATGTTATGAATATTCCTGCCCATCCCTACTTTAGAGGCTCGCAGCTGAACATACTTTTTGTAAGGTCACCTATAGCTACTGAAAAAGTGAATTAGAGGTCTATCTGAGTGAAACTAAAGTCATAACTACACATCTGTTCAACTTAAAGCTTCTGCTCCAGAGTTTGGCCCATGGAAATCAAGAACTGGACACATATCATCTGAGAACTGTAAAGAAAAGAAAAAAGAAAAAGCCTGTCAGTAAATTGCAAAGTCATATATACAATGATAGCCAGATTATGGTATAATGTTCCAGTATGAAGCCTAGACCTCTTCTGTATCTCTTGTTCTGCAGCCTGGATTTGTTCTCTACTTGGCTGTGCTGTCCACATTGGACGAATCATGGTCCAATCTAGGAGGCTAAAATGGTCAGCTAGATGGGGATGCTAGATGGGGATGCTAGTAGCTTTTACTTCTGCTGAAATGGGCACAAATGCGTCACCACAGATACGAGTTCAGGGAATGAAGAAGAAGAAGAAGAAGAAGAAGAGACCTGTGACTAGCCCAAGGTCACCCAGCTGGCTTTGTGGAGGAGGGTGAAATCAAACCTGGTATTCCCAGATAAGAGTCCAGCTCCTTAACCACTAGACCAAACTGGCTCATTTTTCAGTTTAGCAGGGAGGACTCATTTCAGCAATGTACCAAACTGTACAGTCAAATGGGTCCCCCTTGGGCTCTAAGCCCTGCAATGTTCATTCCTGGACACCAGAACCGTTGACGCAGTCTCTAATGCTCATGTGAGTTTCAGAGTGGTGCAGGGTGACACAAAGTTGTAACCCGCCCAGAGACCTTCGGGTATGGGGCGGGATATAAATGTAAATAATAAATAAATAAATAAATAAAGTGATGTGGGGCCTGTATTGGAATAGGCCAGGGGTAGGCAAACCACGCCTCGGGAGCCACGTGCGGCTCTTTGGCCCCTTGAGTGTGGCTCTTCCAGCTTAGGAGTACCCTAATTAAGTTAATAACAATGTACCTACCTATGTAGTTTAAGTTTTAAAAATTTGGCTCTCAAAAGTAATTTCAATCATTGTACTGTTGGTATTTGGCTCTTTTGACTAATGAGTTTGCCGACCCCTGGAATAGGCTGTCCAAATGTGGATGACCTTGTTCTGAAACATCTAGACCACTCCAGGAGTGACCCATTCCAGTGGGAGTGGTTTCAGCTAGAGTGGTCCAGCCCCTCGAGTGTGGAAATAGCTTTAGTCTCTCTTGGCCTATAGACTATGGCTGCTCCAGTTGATGAAACAGTAAGTGCAGCATCTTGCTTTTAGAAAACACTTCAGAATTTTAGTGTTGAAAAGCAGAATTACAGAGAATCTGAATTATATCTTACAAATACATCAAATGGAATAGAAAGTGATGTCGATAATAAATTTGTGTGTGCAGAGAGAGAAAGAGGAAGTAAATAAAATGTTACCTGTTTCAGTTTCTCCTTGGCTGTGGTCACACCCCAAATATTAAATGTACTTAAAAGTCCCTTATGTGGACAAATATGTACTTTGGTATAGGAACTGAGTAAGTACTATGTTTGATGGGTTTGATGGGGGATTAAACACTGGTGGTATAAATGAATCCTTTGTTTTGATTTCCCGTTCCCTTTTTTCTCTGCCATGATTACCAACTCTGCAAGTTGTGAGAAAGCCATACCAAAACTAGTGCATAATCACACATATGTCTTGAGATGATCCCTAAGCAAATTTGAGATCACTGGGACAAAAAAATAAGATATAAAAGAATTTATTATCTATTTCTGAAGACTCTTCTTTAGCACCCTTTTTGCAGGAGCAAATATGTGACTCTTGGGGCAAGTTGCAGTTTGGTATGAAGGGGATGGGAGGCTACAAGACCCCTGACATAAATACCAACCTGACTTTCACCAGTATCATGAAGATTCTGCATCATAAAAATTCTGCACTCTTGTGGCATGTTCACGGTGCCATAAAGATGCTGTGCAGAGCTTTTCTGTTTACCCTGAAAGAGGACATTCAGAGGCAAAAGCAGAGACAGCATTCACATCCATTGTTCACACCGTATGAACAGAAGTGACGCTTTCATTGTGACTTTCCAGTCAGTGCACTTTTAACCTGAATGAATGTTCTGATAACTTATCTCTTTTATTAAAATGGTTTTTGTTGTTGCTGCTGTTGTTCATTACAGGTCTAAACTGAAATTCTGGAAGTCAAGTAATAAAATAAAAAAGTACTTTATCCAGACATTTGTACACATATCCTAGAAATCAATTTTACTTTACAGTTGTTTATGCAGTTTTACATCTCATGTTTTACTAGTTGAGAAGCCAAAAAATTAGGAAACTGTATCTATTGCAAATATTAAAAAAGGCAGGAGTGCTGGCTAGGACCATTCTGGAAATGGAGCAGAAAGACATCCTTTAAGCAGATGATGCAATGATCATAACAGTAAAACCAAAGCTAATAATTAGAGAACTCAAAAGAATTGTAGATCATTTTCAGAAAATATCTAGATCAAAAATTGGAAATATCTAAAGCTATCCAAGAAGTTAAGGGTTTAAAAAGATAAAATACCTAGGAGTATTTAAACTGAAAAATACAGACAATATCACAATATCAAATTGTAACCAGGCCTGGAAAATAAATAAATGAGTAAATAAATTTATTAATAAATAGTGAAAGGAAAGATGGAACATGTTAATAACAACAACAAGAAGAAGATACCAAGGGCATTTAAAATGTTGATCTTACCCAAATTATTATACCAATCACAGGTGATACCACATATTATTCCAAATAAGGTATTGAGAAGGTGGGATTAAAAAAATGGAATTTGGGAAAGAAGAAATCAAGATCATTAAAAACATTATTATTTACTCATCAAACAGAAGGACAGTGGGGTGTTCCCTCCCAGACCAATGGCTGAAACATTAAGAATACTAAAATTAAAGAACAGAAAATGAAACTTATAGGATGTTTGTATAAAACACCATGTCAATTATCTTTAGTTATAAAAGAACTACCCTTGAGTTGTTTGACATATATCCACAAGTGGTGGAACTGCTTGAAATAACAGAACTTTTGAAATGGATAAATATTTAATAATTATTCTAACAGTCAATGGTTGGAAAGATGGAACAAAGTGGAATATAGATGAATTGTATTACTATTTGGCAGAATACATAATGTTTGGTTTTATGAGAGAGAGAGAAGAGGAACATGTAATGGATATATTCATAAAAGAGTGTGGCCACAAAAATAAGATCCCTCATTTAAACTTGTTCAGAATCTTGAAGTTAGTAATGTGGTCAAAAAGTTTATAGTCATCATCTCTTTGTTCTACAAAGCAAAAGCAACTAAGGGTGCTTCCGTACAGGCCCTTTAACACCCATTAAGCACACATTCTGAAATGTGTGTCCGCACATGCGTGGCTGTGTAGGACAATTCCAGTGAGGAGCGTCCGCACAGCAACACCCATTAAGCACATTTTCGAGAGTGTGTGTCTGCACACTCGGACCTATTAAGCACACTTCTGGTGAGGTGTGTCCGCGCCTAACAGTACCTAAAGTGTGCTTAATGGGTGTTAAATAGACACCACATTTCATGTGGGCTTAATGGGTGTTTCGCTCTGAAAATGCATCCTTTTAGGATGCGTCCGCACAGCGAAACGGTTCCTACCCAACGGTTCCTACCCACCTCCCCTGGTCCGTCATGATTGGCTCCTTGGAGCCAAGCATGGCTAGCCAGGGGACTCCTACCTCGCAGCTCGCCCTGACCCCAGAAGCAGCGGATCGCTGCTTCTGGAGCCATGGGGCACTGCATCCTGGGACCCTGCAGCCAGAATTGGGGCGACCACAAGCAGGTAAGGAGGGGATTTAGCATGGTCTCCCCCGGGTGGGCTAGGGAGGGCTTCGGAAAAGCTCCCCCTGGCTCCAGAAGCGGTGATCCGCCGCTTCTGGGGTGAGGGCGAGCTGTGAGGTAGGAGTCCCCTGGCTCGCCATGTTTGGCTCCAAGGGCTGGGGGAGGGGCCTCGAAGCACGGATGTGAGGCGGGTGAACAGCACCCACCTCAAATCCGGATTTAATCCGTCCTTCCGCCGTGTGTGCGGAAGGACAGGGGTGGGTAGATCCGCATCTATTAGATGCGGATCTACCCCCGTAAATCCGGATTTACCGGGCATCCAGATTTAGTAAAACCAGGTCTACTGGAACCCGGTTTTACTAAATCCGGATGAGGTAGATCTGGATTTATTTAATGAAATGCGGAAGCACCCTAAATGTCCATTCTGAGGATGAGCGGGGTATGGAGGGAGTAAGGAATGTGTGTATTGAATTGAGGGCTGTAAACAAAACTCAAGTTATTGCTAAATATGTGTATTATATAAAATAAAAAGCCAATCAAATATACTTGGAGAAAAGAGAAGGTCATTTGAATAAAAAGCCAGAAAGGACGTGAACATTCTTCTTGTGGACAATGAGTGGTAGAATTTCATGGGCACGCAACCAATCATTTTTTTAACCTCAGAAAACAAGTCCAGGTGAAGGGAGAAAGAGGACAAACAAATAAATAAATGCTGTAAAGAAACAAACAAACAAATAAATGCTGTAAAGAATGTAAGCATTTAAATATCTGGTTTATGGGGCAAGCTGGAAAGTGAGTGTCTGATTATTTCCTCAGTGGCGGGAAGCTGGAAACTCATATTTAGAAAGAGAGGATAGTATTACTTGAATCATGCACTAGACTAGACAGGCAGGATTTTATGGGTGGCCAATTGATCTGTGGTTAACCCCAAGAAGTCATCCAGGGACAGTGGACAAGGGCCAGGAGTTGTCTATAGAATGACATAATATGGAGGTGTTTTACACAGGGAATGTATGGCCACAGTTGGATAACAAAAGACACTTTCTTATGAGTTCTGTATGTTAAAAATTCATTCACATTTTATTGTAAACAACCCCAAAAATGGAGTCAAGGGACAGTGGAAAATGTTGTTGTTGTTTATTTTATTTTATTTTTTACACAAGTTATACAGTAGTTTGTTATTCCTTGTAACCTTCAGAACTGGAAAACAGTCTGTAACTTCAATTGCATTAAGAGAAGAACAATTAAACATCAAACGTTTGCAAAAACAACAAATGATACACCTTTTCTGATATCTGAATGGAAATTTGTGGTTCTCTAGATATCACGGGATCTTCCACTTCTTAATGAGCCTTAATAAGCATGGCGAGTAGTCACAGTGTTGGGAGTTGTAGCCCATCAACACTGATGGGATTATAGATTCTCCATCCTTGCTGAATAAGAAACAGACTTAAAATGATTACTGGAAAATAAGTTTATTCTATCCCGTTGTGCATCTTTTTGTATTTGGTAGAAGCAGCTTGTAACAGAAATCGATAGGAGGATATATGAGCTCAAGAAGCAGCTGAAGAGCTGGATGAGATTTGCTGCTGTTGTTTTTCTTGCTCTCTCAAGTCCTCCCCCTAGGCTAGTTCTCTGGTCTTCCTTCTGCTGAACTGTCACCCACTTTCTATTTCTTTTTTTCCCTACTTTTATTATTATTAATATTATTTTTCCTTGCATGAGAACAGAGCCCACAGAGAAGCAAGTCCTTGCTGTGGGACCTCGCCATTCTCATAGTATTTCTATTCAAGTGACTAACGCTTGAGCTTCCTTTTGAAAGTTTTATTAATGCATTTATGTTTATTGTTTCATGAATTGCTTGTTGCAAAAAAGAAAAAGAGATGGAGAAAAGGCTTACACCCGTGTGTGCACAATCCCTCCCCCCCTGCTGGATCAGGCCACAGCCCATCTAGTCCAGCATCCTGCCTCACACAGTGGCCCAACAATTGCTTATGGGCATCCTGCCTTCCTTTTCAAACAAGTTGAGGAACTATAAGGAAGTTAGCAATAGACTTCAAAGACCTGTAATGAGAGACCATGCATCTACTAACAGACGTAAACATATTTTAAAAAATTGCTGATCCAGGAAGGTTCATTCATATTTGGAAAAAATGCTGAAAATCTTTAAAAACAGACAAAACAAAACCCAGAACTGGACCATAAGTGAAAGTATTAGAAGTATTTAGTATCCAGTCTCCCCAAACCCCTTCATTCCATTAAAGTTCAGGGAAGAAAATATCATGGCATAGCACTTACCATGGAATAATGTAGAATGCCCTGCTGCTTTTGGGAAAAGGCATCATGGTGCCAATATTATTTTAGTTTACCTAAATAAAGTCAATGGCAAACAAATGGGTGGACTTGCCTGCTTTCCTCCCCATTCTAATTCACCCTGCCACTAATACTGTTTTATAGTGGTAGAATAAGAGAAGAGAGTCTTTCTCCCATGTCTGTTATGAATGTATTACATAACAGCCAATGCTGCATTTTAGGAGATTTCCACATCCGGCACACTGTTTTAAGAGTCTGTATAGTACCCAAGAGAGCAGTGAGAAGTGACTTTCCGCCCAGCCTCAGTTCACTCACTGATGTAGCATTAACAAATATGCAGAAACACAGGGAGTGGGGGTGGAGAAAGTGATAGCAGGACTTGATATTTTATTTTCTCTGGGTCACAGTATTTTGGAATCATCATCCTAAATATGTACTAGAAATTAGCATTATAGCCAACAAAGAACTGTATAATCAGAATAACCTAATTCTATTGTGTTTTCAAGCAGCCATTTTCTAAGGCTGCATCCGCAAATGATTTATTTGCCTCTCTAGTTTCCCTCTACCATCACTCTATTCAAGCGGACTTTAATAGTGCTGTTCAATTCCGGAATAAGCATTCACATGAGGCTCAGCAGAACGCGCATTTAAGACGCACCTTCCGTCCCCACAGAAGCATGTTTTGCTTGTCCACATCTTTTTCTCCCCGCCCCCTCTCTTGTTGATAGGGTGCCAGCAGGAATGGGGAGGGACTGTACTCTGCCCCAAAATGGCTTCCTGTGCCAGCAAAGGCAGCGGCTGCATCCATCGACCATGCGATTGTTCGCTCATTCACTCTCAACACTTTCCCTCTGATCATTGTCAAAATCCACCCCATACAGCAGCCGTTACACTGTAGCAATCTACCCACTTCACACCTGATAACAATGTTGCAATTCTCCGCAATTCTGGCTCTTTGAAAGTTCTGAGCTTTAGAAAGGGAAAGGAAGGGAAGCTGCTGCACTTCTGGGAGATGTGTGAATGTTTTATGGCTGTGTGTGCAGGCACCAATCCCCGCCCCTTTTGCCACAGAGCGTCCCCATGGTAAATGCTGCCAGGAAAACTTGCAACTTCCAAAAAGAGCACTGGAACTCTTCTTTGTTGCAGATTTTCCTCCATTTGTACCTCATTGAAAAGCTGGGCATGGGGGAACTCAGAGGCAAAAGAAGATTTTTAGAGGGCTTTAAATTGCTTGGGGACAGGGCCTAAGACTGTTTGGACCTCATTTTGTAAGCCCCTCGCCCTATCAGAGATCCTTTCCGCACTGGGCTTAATTCCAGATTATATTCTGGAATAGGAGCCTCAAGGCTATGTGCAGGGAACTGAGAGCAGGTGAAGGTTTTGCCTTTGTCTTCTGCTTAAGAATGCCAGAAGCAACTGGGGCACCATTGTGTGAGACAGGAGGCTGGACTAGATGGGCTGGACTAGATGGTCTGTGCCAGCAGGGTTTCTGCACAGGTAAATTATGTCTTACGAACTTGTTGGAACTCTTTGAGAGTGTCAGCAAACACGTGGATAAAGGCAAACCAGTAGACATTGGTCATTCAGAAGGCTTTTGACAAAGTCCCACATCAAAGGCTACTGAGTAAACTCATCAGCTATGGAATAAAAAGAGGTTGCATTCTGGATCTGTGACTGGCTGAAGGGTAGGAAGCAGAGAGTAGTAATAAACTACCAGTTCTCAGGGTGGAAATAGGTAAAATGTGGTGTCCCCCAAGGTTCAGCATTGGGACCAATGCTTTTTAATTTATTTATCAATGATCTAGAAGAAGGGGTACATAGTAAAATAGCAAAGTTTGCTGATGATATGAAATTATTTAGGGTAGTAAAACCCAAAAGAGATTGCCAAGAGCTCCAGAGGGATCTATTAGCATTGGGTGACTGGGCAACCAAGTGGCAGATGTGCTTAATCTTAACAAGTGCAAAGTTATGCACTTCGGGGCCAAAAATCCAAATTATGTCTATAAACTAATGGGGGCTGAGCTTTCTGCAATACACCAGGAAAGGGATCTCTGGGTTCTGGTGGACAGTTCAATGAAGGTGTAATCCCAGTGCATAGCAGCAGTGAAAAAAGCAAATTCAATGCTGGGAATAATTAGGAAGGGAATAGAAAATAAGTCCGCACGTGTCATTTATAAATCAATGATGAGGCCACATTTGGAATATTGTGTACAATTCTGGTCACCACACCTCAAAAGTTATATTGTGGAACAGGAAAAGGTGCAGAAAAGGGCAACCAGAATGATTTAAGAGTCTGGAACAACTCCCTTAGGAAATTAGGCTGCAATGTCTAGGCCTCTTCAGTCTGGAAAGACGGCATTTAATATTTAATTTTATATACTGACTGAAGTATATAAAATTACGCACAGTATGGAAAAGGTGGATAGAGAAAATTTATTTTCTCTGTCACACATCACTAGAACAGGGGGGACTCTATGAAGCCAATGGGTAGGATGAGTCAGATCGAACAAGAGGAAGTATTTCTTCACCCAGAGGGTCATCAATTTATGGAATGTGCTGTGGGAAGAGGTGATGACAGCTACCAGTCTAGATGGCTTTAAGGTAGGGTTAGACAAATTTATGGACAACAGATGTATCAATGGCTACTAGAATGAATGCCTAGGTACATCTTTCAGGCTGGAGGGGAAAGCAGGACACTTCTAAGGCCATTTGCTGGGATTCAAGAGCAAGGAAAGGTTTGTCCTTGTCTCTGCTTGAGATGCCCATGGGCATTTGATGGCCACCATCTGCGATGGGATGCTGGACTAGATGGGCTGTGGCCTGATCCAGCAGGGCTTCTCTTATGTTCTTATGTTCTTAAGAATATAATACAGAATAAGAGCTAGTGCAGAAAGTCCCAGGGATCTGCATTATGGACTTCTTTTCTAAAGTACATATTTTGTTTTTTAAATAATGTTCTTTACAGTACACACTTTATTGAGTAAATAACACATTTTGTTACTTTAGACACCAATTATCTTGCTTGAAACACCACAAACACTTCCATATGTTTAGGGGAAAATGTGCCCTGGGCATATTGTTAATCCTTCATGCTCCAAAGATGCCTGCAGAACACTTCATGGAGCTTCAGAAAGTTCTTCTGAGAGTAATTTAAAATGTCTTCAGGCCCTACTATAAGGGTTCAGGCACCCCAAGCCAAAGTTTTATTTGTTACACATGTGCACAGACCCAACAGATACACGAGTAGGGAAAATTTCCCACCATGTTTTTGGATATTATCAAATTTATACTTATTAACTGAATAGACATATGATAACAGGAGCTTCATTGCCATAGCTGTAATGGCACATGCAAGCTTGCCAAGCAGAAGTCTCACTTCTTTGGAATGCAATGGCCACAATGTGGAGAACAGTGATAGAGCTGAATGGCCATCTAAAATTGACCCTTGGGGTCTTTGAAGGATAGCAAACAAGAGTTTGGCAGGATCCATATAATGGGAGTATGAGCACCACAAATGTAGCTCTATTGTTCTTATGAACTGAGAACAGGCCTAAGAGCATAGTTATAGTCTCAAAGTTATAGTTTCATGTTGCTTGCATGATGGCTGCTGCCCCCAACCACCGAGATCACAGCTTGGGATTTTTCATTCCCGAATTGTGATACTGACACAAACTATGTAAGAGTGACTGAGAAAAGATTAATCAGATTTCCATTATTCACACTGCTTTTTTACATAGGCCAATTTTCATAGGCCGAACTGGAACAAAATTCAAAATTCAGGAGTCCTTCCACTGCATTTCTTTTGTGGATTACTTCCCTCAATATTTTTGGAGGGGCATGGAAGAGTTCAAATGGTGCTGAACTACCATTTTAATATCACACAATGCTTTGGGGCACCCAGCATAGTATGACACTTCCTGAGCACTGTCAATATTGGAGCTGAAGCTTTTATAGGTCCTCATATTTGCAGTGCTGTGGGACAGTACAAAGGGTGCAGGGAATTTGGGTCTCTGTACCCTCTTTGTACTGCAAAAGTACTCAAAGTGTGCAGTGGTTGCATGCCCCTGCTCTATCATCAGCCCACCTGTATGTGCTATAAAGGCTGAGCAGCAGGAAAAGATCTTCAAGCACATTTTACCCACCATGCCATGCAGACTTACTGTTTCATTAACAAAAAAAATAGTAACTGATACAACCATTCCCTATGTTCATCAAAACAGCATGAATGTGTAACATCAAAGTCATGGCACAAAAGTTCCCTAGCTGTTTGTTTGTTTATTTGCTGCTAATAGCATCAGCAGGCCTGAAGATGGCATTCTACTCCTGAACTTATCACAACACAGTGGCTACTAGAACGAATGCCTAGGTGCATCTTTCAGGCTAAGGGGGGAGGGAGGAACTGGGGCGCTTCTAAGGCCATCTGCTGGGATCTGAGAGCAGGAGAAGGTTTGTCCTTGTCTCTGCTTGAGAAGCCCATGAGCATTTGGTGGGCCACTGTGTGTGACAGGATGTGGCGTGATCCAGCAAGGCTTCTCTTATGTTCTTATGTACAGGGAGCAAAGAGTTATTTACCAGTGTTCTTTCCTCATAGCATTGCAGCAAGGTAGCTTCCACCACCAGGTAGAACCTGTTTCACCCTGTGCCCAGACACTGTGATTGATAAAGCAGTTCAAACCACTCAGAAGTCCTAGTTGCCACACTCAGTGCATACTCTGGGCTTCAATACAGATTAGATGTGCAGTGAGAAGATTTGTTGTCACATGCTACACCTCTTTGCCCTGAACTTTGGTTAAATGGATACATTTCCCCCTTCCTACTTGAAGACACTGTTGCTTCAATATATACTGTTATTATTTTAATATGTTTGATTTTAAATGCTGTTACCCACCCTGAGATCTCTGGGTACAGAGCAGGATAGAAATGCATATGATGGATGGATGGATGGATGGATGGATGGATGGATGGATGGATGGATGGATGGATGGATGGATGTGGAGAATGAATGAATGTTTTTACAAATGTTTGTGGATATAGCCATAGTAGTACAACTGGGATATCTACAGCAAGTAGAAATATCAATGAGCCCTGCTGATCAAACATTCTAATTCACAAAGTTCTGCATTGAAACAAAAGTCTATCCAAATGTCTGGTCTTTTGAACAAAATGAACAATGCTCCCAGCTTTTGAATAGGAACACTTTTTTAGAGTTTTACGCTTTTTAGTATTATACCAATGAAAATAATTTTTCAATAGAAAAAAAAAACTTAGGCAAATATATTCATTCATGAACTTGAAAGTCGGAACATTTGAATGAACGGTTCACCATTGAAAGAAATTTTCAGGCGTTTGTTTCAATTGTGAAACCAAAGTGAATTTTTCACTCATGCACATCTCTAGTAATAGGCCCTGACAGCAGTCTGCTAGATGCTTTAGCATTTTTTCAGTTTCAGTGTATTTGTAGACCATCTTTCCAAGAAACATTACCCAAGATGGTTTTATAAGCATTATACAAAAATTACAAATCAAAAAATAATCCTAATCAAAACATAAAAATCATAGACAAATAATATTTGAAGTAAAGTGGCACAGAACATAACATTCAGGTAAACTGCTACCAGGAACAACACCTGGGAAATTCTGTTCTTTCCTGTCTAGTACTTTCCCTGAGCAGTTTCTGACCTTGGGGAAGGGCAGGGCAGAGGCACCAAACACCAGTGTGCTGTAAGAGGCCAGGGGCCTATCTGCTCTTAGGCCACAGGCCTAATAGAAGTAGGACAGCTCTGGGACAAACCATTCATTTTTGCAGGAGGCTGTTTCCAGCCAGAAGCATCCCTGCCTGTCCCAGAGCTGTCCTAATTGCATCCAGGGTGTGGAGCATGAAATCATCCCAGTGTTAACCTTGGGTGTATCTGAGCCATCCGGCAGGGAGACCATCTGCATTACTTCCCCCTGGGCTCCTCAGGACTCCTACCTCCCAGCTGCTGCTATTGGCTGCTGCCAGCCATGTCACATGCTCATTGATGTGCCAGCTAGCAGTCTGATGCCAGGGGGTGGGATCAAACAAGGCCAGAGTCGTGTTGGGGTGCCATGGACCTTCACTGCCTCGGTTGGGCTCACAGCAGCCTCCCACCCACTGCTGGTCCAGTCTGGATCAGCCCCAATGCCACCTCAACATGCAGGATCAATTGCTGTAGGTGGCATCAGGGCAAGGGTGGGCACCAGGCAGGTCCCTCCTGGCTGTCGCCACTACAGGGAGCCAGGGCAGGCCTGACTGGGATGTTGGGGGGCCAACACAACACAACACCAGCCCGGTCCAATCACGACCCTGGCATTGGACTGCCCAGGCCAGATTTCCCTCCCCAATGACTAATGGTGGCAGCCTGGAGGTGGGATGTCCAGCTCCCACAGCGGCAGCACAGGGAATGCAACCCTCACAGACCAATGTGAATGCTCAACCTGTCCCCCACGTGTACCAGCCTTAGAGCACTTCAGCCATCTGGCTGAAGTGCAAAAAGGCCCCAGGTCTTCTTCCTTCTCCAGGTAAATATCCTGGATCTGTTCAGAACAAATTAGTGATAAACTCAAGCAATTTAAGTGGACTGTGCTCTATTGGGAACCTGCTATGCTTTGAGACTCTGGGGGGAGTATCAAGGCCATTGTGTTCTCAGTAGACTATCTGGACAAGCTATTTATTCTTTCTCTCCTTACATGGTAATCCATACTATGAGGCTTTTAACTAAAGAACATGAAATCACAGTTCTTGTGGGAATAGTCTTCCTCCCATTTGTGCTTCTGTCATCACAGGTGATTATTGTGCTAAGCTGCCATCCTGAACAGTCTCACTGGGCTCCAGAGCAATCCTAAGTGACAAAAAAAGATCAATAAACAGATGAAAGGAAAGTGATGAGATAAACAAACATCCAATGCTTAAAAATGCCAGGATCAAGGACTGGTTTGGCTGGTGTGTGTGTTTTCCCAGGATATATGCTTAATGATTAGGAAAGACTGTTAACAAGCTTCTCAGAAACCTTGGTAGAGCAGAGCAAGTGCTCATCATTTCTCAATAGGTAAATTTGAAGTAGCGGCAGCATAATGCACCACCGCTACATGGTATTGGGCATCAGGCATGACGCCCACGCCCTGACTGAGCATCTGAATGCACAATGTCTTTAAGTCTGGACACACACACACACACACACACACACACCATCTTCTTCTTCTTCTTCTTCTTCTTCTTCTTCTTCTTCTTCTTCTTCTTCTTCTTCTTCTTCTTCTTCTTCTTCTTCTCCTTCTCCTTCTCCTTCTCCTTCTCCTTCTCCTTCTCCTTTTCCTTCTTTTTTGTCAGCAAGAAATGAACCAAGTACTTTGGTCTTTCTTTTTCTTACCCCTCTCTCAGGATTTAACAGGCGTGGTGACCTTTGTGCTCTTTATTGTGCAGACAGTAATTTTTTTAAAAAAAAAATCACTCAGTTAAGCTACATTCTGAGTGGAAATGATGCAGCCATCAGCTAAGAAGGCATGTTAAAATACTGACACACCAAAACCTAAAATTAATTTGAGGACTAATGCACCAGTGGCACAGGAGGAGAAGAACTTCTGGGCATGACTTCTCCCCCACCCCTCAAAACGTGTGTTTGAACGGGGACATGAATCTAGCCAGGAATTCTATTCCCTAGGTGCCCAGGGCAAGATTCTATTTTATGATCAGAGCAATTCAAAAGACAGAATTAAACACCATAAAGTTTCCGAAAATGTGTTAATTAGAAAAAGGCCACATCAAGATCATCAAACTGCCTGTGGATAAAGGAATGAGCTGGCTGTGTTGAAAGCCAGGCTGGGACCCAGGGTTAGCCATGCTGTGTCAGGAGATCTTTCTGCATCTCTGGTCCAGATTCTGCCCTCTTTATCCACACAATAATGCAGATCAAGGAGGCCCTGCCCACCATTAGTCTGGATCCAAATGCACAAGACGGGGCCAGATCCAGATTAAGAGACCCTTAATCTAAATCTATTGTAGAACTATTTAATCAAATCATTAAGCTGACTAAGGACCTTGTTTCAGATCACAGAAGACATGCAGATGGCACACCTCCATGATCTGGAATTACCAGGGAGAACATAAGAACATAAGAACATAAGAGAAGCCTTGCTGGATCAGGCCACAGCCCATCTAGTCCAGCATCCTGTCACACACAGTGGCCCACCAAATGCTCACGGGCATCTCAAGCAGAGACAAGGACAAACCTTCTCCTGCTCTCGAGTCCCAGCAGATGGTCTTAGAAGCGCCCCAGTTCCTCCCCCTGCCCCCAGCCTGAAAGATGCACCTAGGCATTCGTTCTAGTAGCCATTCATTCTAGGAGCTTCTTTGTTTTCACCACTAATCCCAGGCTCCAAGTCTAAGAACTGTTTTAGCTGTGGGTCCAGTTAATCGGGACCAGATTGAGGTAAATACAGAAAAGGAGGAGAGAAAGGAGAGAAATGGATCAAGCAAGGTGTCAAAGAGCTAGGATGAATTTCACAGCAAGTCAGCAAATAGAAATGAAGGAAAGCAGTGGAGTAAAACCCACTTGTTTGGATGCCCTCTTGCTCCGTGCAGCAGGCAAGGTGAGCTTCAGACCCGTGTGGGGCTTTAGTGCTATTGGAGCTGCACAAAGGCAAGTTCTGATATTGCTGCTGCCCATAATGTCTAACACAAGGCTGACTGTTGCCTTTTGGGACTGGTGGAACAGAAGTTAGGGCAGCTAAAAGGAAGTGGCACAATGGAGCTAATAATAGGTAAGACACTGTAAGGCTGAAGTTTTTTTCAAACCTACAAGAAAACTGACTCAGTGAAGAGTGGACACATTGCTCCACTTTTGCAATGCTCTTCAAAGCATTGTTGTGCACACATTGGAAATGTGCAAGGAGAAGAAAAGGTGAGTACCAGGTGTGATAGGATATTACCCACCTTTGCTTTTATAGGGTAGCTAACTTTGCTCATGCTGTTACATGGCTCTTCCCCCTCTGTGAGTGTGAGGATGCTCCTTTTATTTCCAAATACATTGGGGTTCTGAACAGCATGAGACCCTTTCAGCTCAGCTCCAACCACTGAACTGCAACATGCAGGCAGCTGCTGCTTAATCTTCAGCTATGTTTAAGATACTAAGTTTACTGATATAATTTTTGAAAAAGATAGAATTGCTTGATTAGTAAGTTCTAGTATGAGAAGAGAGAATATTAGAATATTATTTTAGAAGCCAGGACTTAAAAATAAAATAAAATCTAAGAAGCTTCAATGCAACCTTTTGCACCTTTGGATGTATGTGGAATTTATAACAAAAATCTTTAGAATCTAACTACAAATAGCCTGGCCAGTAAAGAAGATTTGAAATGTCATCCAACTATAATCTGACTGTGATACCAGTGGGTGACAGAAGCTAAACATATAAAAACAAACTTTGTGGAGGATTGGGAATTACCTAATAGTGAAATATTAACATTAATGATTAAAGAATTTACAGTGCTTTTTCTTATCTGATCTTCAATTATTTAATCCTTTGAGATGAGACTTCTTTGTTAATGATGTTATGTTTGTTAACAATTTATATCACTTGGTGCAATGGGACCCTTGCTGCTACAAAGCGCTGTTGAAATAAAATCAAATATGGTTAAAACACACAATACACACTGCCAGTGGCAGAGCTAATGGAATAAAGTGTAGTGTGGGGGCATCTAACTGGACTTTGGAACAATAAAAAAGATCAAGGGTTGCATCCAGACGTTGATTACTTGTTTCACTACATTTGAATACCAGTGCTTTTTTTCTGAAATATTGAAATATAGTGGAATAAGTTACCAACATCTGGATGCAGCCTAACTCAGAAGCAGAGAGAACAGTAGCCATGTCCTTTCCCCATCACACCTTGGTGTGTGTGTACATGGGAAAGAATCTGGCCCTTTCTGCAAAATCTCTTAATCTAAAGGTCTGTGTTGTACATACTTAGGCCTCAAGATTAACATGTTAATGCAGATCTAGAAGCCCTTTCTCCCTCATTATACCAATGAGGTTAGGGTTAGACTTAGACAGAGCCCAATAAAGAATAAGGAGGCTTTAACTTGGATCACTCATGGACCTAATTCATTGGGTCTACCAGTGTATCAAGATGGCCCAATCCAGAACACGGGATGCATGGAGATGCCATGCCTCCAGTGTTTGGATCTACAAGGGAGGCACCTAGAACCCCACTGAAAAGTACACTCCCAAAAGCCCAGATAATAGAATCTGTTGCCTCTAGTCCTTGGAGTCATGAGAGTGTAGCCATGAAGGTTGCTTGAACTGATCCAGATCAATGCTGTCAGTGCAGACAGCACTGATCTGCCCATGCCTTTCCATGGCTGGTATCAGTGGGTCTAGCCATTCTGGACCCACTGACCCCAACTACAAACAGGTAAGCACAAAAACACCTCTAGCTCCAACCTAAATAGGATTTAATTTTCCCTTCTTCTTTCACCTAGAATTAGGGCTTTCATGGATATATATTGTAGAGAAACTAGATGGTTTCTAATGGGTTGGTACCAATTTTTTAAGATCACACAACTTAAGACTACTATTTTAAGAAAGGAGTGGCTAAATACTACTAAGTTCAGTAGTTTTGGAAGACTATAGTTTTGCTTCCCTGTTCAAAGTAAATAAATATTTGTGACCATGAAGCACATTGAAAATCAATGCTTTTATTCCTGCTATGTGGTGGTGGAGCTGTAGCTGGAATGTGTGTGAAGCCTCAATTCTGGCCATTACTACTTTTATGGGGTATAACTTGTTTATTTCCCTGTACAAGAAGGAAGGTTACTCACCACCTTTCAGATTTTGGGAATCATTTGCAATAATAAGTGTTATCTCAAAGTATTGAAACCTCCTTATACCCTGTATCCAACTAATTCTACACTGTCTCAGGTAGAAGAATCATAAGTCCGACTATATCCTTTTCTTTCTGTTTTCTTCAGTGAAGTCTCAGTTTACCTAGTTGTTGCACACTAGGAGTTATAACTGTGTGCAAAGTCCTACATCACTGGACTGTTCATTCATAAGGCAAGAGCCAAGAAAGAGATAAGAATTATGCTGGAAGGAATAGAAGATGGGTTCACAAGAGGATGCCATGTCCTGCCCTCCACTCATGTACCTAACAGACTCAGGGGAAGAAACTAGTGATGAGACTGAGACTATAGCTGAGATGGAACAAGATGGAGATGTGGATTCTGAAGGTTCTCTTCATCCTGGGCCTTCATGTTCCCTGAATGAGTTAGCGAAGAAGTCAGACAGGCACAGGGCCAGGAGGTTGTATCAGAAATTGAAAACTGGGTGTGTGGCTAGCCCCTTCCCATTGGGTGAAGGGGAACCCGGCGAAGCCGGCTGCCAGCCTTGCCATGCTGGCTCTGATGGAGCCAATGGTGGAGGCCACTGGGCAGGCCCAGCTGTTAAACAGGGAGAGCATGTTCCCTCCCTCTTTGACAGCTGGGCATGCACTGGCAATGAGGCTTTCCCCCTGCCATTGTGGAGGCATTTGCTTCCAATACGGTTTCAGCGGAAAAGCCAGATGTAAGACCTAATTTTTTAGGTCTTACATCTGGGTAAGTTTTCAGTGGCAAAACCAGTTTAAGAAACTGGTCTTGTGCGCTGAAATGTGAACACGGTGTCCTCAAAGGGGCTACAATGTGGCCTCCAATGTGGAAGCCACATCTTAGTTCCTCACCAAACAGGCTCTAAATCCATTTTTAGAGCCTGTGTGGAAAGGCCCAAAGCTTTCTATTCTTCTCCCCACAACAGAACACCTTGTGAGGTAGGTGAGGCTCACCCAGCTGGCTTCATGGAGAGTTGTGGAATCAAACCCAGACCCAATATTCCCAGGTAAGAGTCTGGCTCCCTAACCACTAGACCAAACTTTAAGTTTAACTTATAAGGCCCTAAATGACTTGGGCCCCAAATCTAAAGGAACACCTTCTTCCATATAGACCTGCCCATGCCTAAAATCTGCAGGCCCTCCTAGTTGTACCACCATCCTCAGTAGCAAATGAGGTGGGCATCCGGGATAGGGTATTTTTAGTGGTGGCTCCCAGATTGTGGAATAGTCTCCCTCCTGAGGTGTGTCAGGCATCTTCACTTTATGCATTCAGGAGAGCGGTGAAGATGCACCTCTTTGGCTAAACAAGGAAATGGTTTTCTTCTCCACATTCAGGCATTGTTATGGTTTTAATGCTCATTTTATATGTTTACTGGTTTCTAATGTTGTATGCCATCTTGAGACCTTTGAGTATAGGGCAGGATAAAAATTCAAGTAAATAAATTAATAGATGAAAGAAAGAAAGAAAAGAATGAAATGAATGAAATGAATGAATGAATGAATGAATGATGCAGCCTTGTTTCCTGGAAGACTTTCTTTTCTGTTGCACGTTCTTCTGGGGCTGCATCCAGACATCATTTATTTATTTCGCTATATTTGAATATTCCACAATAAAGCATAGATATTCAGAAATATCCATGTTTAATTCCAGAATATCCAAATATAGCATAAGAAGTAATCCACTTCTGGATGCAGCCTGAGCTTTCTCCTCATTTCCTTCTCCCTGCCCCCAGACAGCTTCCCCAGCTCAGCCACGGTGGGAAAAAGAGAGGTGTAAGCACATGAAATATCAGCATCATTAGTGATTAAATGTGATTAGGGCAGCATTACAACTAGCACCCATGCAAAACAGTGGCCCATCTCATAAGCTCTTGGAGGGGACAACATTTCTCATTGATGCTTGTTCTAGGATACTAGTGATAGTGAAGGGCTTTTAGTCCAGGTTCATTTCTGGAGGGGTCAACCAGCCACAGAATATAATATTCTAGAGTACATTCCCATGATGGTTTCAAAAAAATAAAATAAAATAAGTGTATTCTGTGTATTCTGAATATTCAGCATACTGTATATTATTACCCATTGCTTAGGAAACACATGGGAAATCGGGTAAGTATCTCCTACACATTGGAACTTTGATAGGGAGCCACTGGAGATGTGACTATTTCCATATATCACACAACTCTTGTGGGCAACAGAAATTATGGTAGGGTGCAGGATGATTTCTTGTCACTACTGCCCCTGCTCATGTGCTTTCTGAATCATGTATCATAATGCCCGAAGAGGAATTCTGTTATGCCTTAGCATGATTTACTAGGACAATGAATATTTTATTCTCTCCTAAGTGCATCATTGTCTAACTATAAGCACAGTTTAAAGCAAGAACAGTAAGTTGAACAGGAGATAATGTGGAAGTTCCTAGTGCATTTTTTTCAGGTTAATCTACAAAAGGGAGATTAAAAGAAAAATAGAATGAATAAAATTCAAGATTCCTCTGACTTTTTAAAAGGCTGTTTTAACATATTTTGATTCCTAAATTATATAAGATTGATGGTATTCCATTGCAGCCAACTTGGGAGGGGGGGGGGTGTCAGTGTAATAAGTGATTGATGCCTTGTCATCACTTGTGCAAATTAGCTGTTGATAGGTATATCAGATAAATCTCGACAGACAACAAAGGTGCGCTACAAACCATTTGCAATAACTGATGGAAATTTTTAATCAAATAAGGATATTTATAGTTTGTCTCCATATTTCCATTTCCAGATTTTTCTCAATCTGAGTCTGAATTACAAAACATGTTTGGACAATTTTATAACACTTCTTTAATTCAAGAAAATCCTAACATAACAAGTAATATAAGCATTGAATCAAAAATCCAAGACCCAGGGTCATTTGTGGGTGCGTTTTGGTGTTGTACTATGGTGCACCACTGAAAGATGCCCCTTGCAGTCCCAAACATGAGAGGTAAGCCATCTGCATGCCTCCTGTGATCTACATCAGGGGTGTGCCAGCCCACTGGTAAAACCAATTAAATGGGTCTAACATTGATCCAGATTAAGGGTGTCTTGATCTGGAACAGGCTCTATCTAAGGCAGATGGAATTGTAACAGCAGGAGGGGGAATCCTAGATCTGCATTAATGTGACGATCTGAAGGCCTAGATGCATACCGCATATGACCTTAATCTGGACTGAGGGGACATGTAGAAAGTTGTTGAGGCAAACCACTTCAACAACTGGTTTGAACATTGTACACAAAGATTACGAAAGGATTTGAACCTTTTTCTACATCACTTTCTTCTGATATTGTCAATATAAACATATAATTGCTTCCTCTGGGTGCTGTCCTGTTAGGGAGGGAGGGTGGGGGCAGGAAGTGAATCCGGCTTCCAATTAAGAGAGAGGGGGCAGAGAGGAGGTGGTGATGCTCCCCCGTGCCAGGAATTGGCATGGTTTGCCAAGGGGCGGCTGCATCGATGCCCAGCCCACACCCAGCCCGCATCACTGGGAATGGCATGGGGATGAGCAAAGATCGATCTTGGACCCACTCCCAGTCCCATGCGTGCTGATTCTGCACCAAATGGCTTGTGTGGGGACGCGGGCTGAGTTTCCTTTTCTATCACAGAATTTTAATAAGAGGGGAAAGGGGAACATATATGTGAATGAACCCAGTTCAGAACCATCTCTAAATTGTTTTTGAACTGCCTCAAGTATGCTTTTTTAATTTTTTACTGCTTGTCATCACAGCTTTAAAAACATACAATGTTTGTTTGTGTCATTTTGAGGCACAGGTAACATGCACACAAGAATAGCTCCAAAATGAACATTGCACTGCAGCTATAAAAGTATACTGGATGTCCACAGCAGTGATATTATGCCATCTAGTTCATCTCAGTATAATGGTGGCTTGCTAATAAGGCATGTTTGAAGTCAAGTCTCTGAGTGACATTTTGCAATACAGTACATCCCTGCTGAAACAATTAGGGTTAACACGATTCTGGCTAGCAAAGTAGTGCTGGTCATAATTGTAAATTAATATTTTCCAGTGGCTACCCATGTACTGAAGTGTCGGTATTGATCAAACTTACCTCTGCCCAATTAATACTGATGGATTCAACAGCACCATACGCCTGCTCATCTGTTAGCCAATTAAGATAAGCCCTGGACTTCTCCTAATAGCTGTATTTATTGTCATCAGGAATATTGATATATCTCAGTGTTAAGCTACAGCCAATACAAATACAAGCCATGATCCAGCTCCAATATTCATCTCAGACACAATAAACCACGGTCAGATACACAATCATTTATCAGGATCCCCCATCCCCCAATCAGCCAGGAAACCCTTTCTTGAAGACAACCAGGGACCTTTATCCTTTCACTGGATACTGGAGATGATTTTAAAAAACCTCAGGACTTGTCAATGGCAAAGATTCTCAGATAGTGTAAAAAAATGAGAATCTACTAAGCAACTTGGAGCAGAAATTCAATGCCGGGATTGATTTAAACTTAAACAGCTTAAGGAGTAAAGCAACTTTCTTGTACCTTGCACCACGACCATCCCCCCCCCTCCCCGAAAAATTCCTGCCATGCGTTGATGGCTAAACATTGCTTAACTTATACAAGAGCATCTCCATTCTAGTGTGACACATAAATTGCGAACTGAGAGAAAAAAGATAATCCCAAAAAACTTTTCCTTTTCATGGCACACTGTACCACTATAATTTCTTCATTTCTCTTTCTGATGCGGTTGGAGGCAAGAAATGGGAAGCTGGATATGCAGTAAAATTCCTAGTATGTTTCTGCAGTGTTGGATGTAGGAATCATGAAGTGGTAGACAAATGTTCTTGAACACTAACAATATAATCTTAGCAGCCAGTCAGATCAGACAATAAAGAGACATCAGAAATTATTTATACTTATAAATTTTAATTTATCCCGTTATTAAGCAAAAGGGAAATATTTTTTATTTTTTAGCTCTCCCTATACCAAAGGGGCTGAGGGTGGGTTACAAAATGAGCACATTAAAACCATATTAAACATATTAAAACCACACCTGTTCCTGGTTGTGGGGAAGAGAAGCTGTTCCTTTACTTAGCCAAAAGCTAGGGTAAAGAGGTGTGTCTTCACAGCTTGTCTGGACACATAGGCTGTATCCCCACTGGGCAATTTAATCTGGGTTTAAATCAGGGTATTTTTAATCAGCAGTGAAGACAGATTTTTTGTGTTTCCATTGTTAACTTATAATGTAGACTCACTCTCTTTTCTTCAGTGTCCAGCAGGGGAGAAACCCCGGGCAGCACCTTTCATTCCCTGTTTATTCCCATCCTCCTCCATCTTGCATATAGTTTTTTTCCCACCCACCCCCTGCTAGCAGCTGCCTCCTACTGATCTGTAAGCCTTCCTCTTGTTTGCTTTCTTAAGGCAGAATCTATCCCACTCATCTCCATCATTTCACAAACTGGATTAAAGGGGAAATTTGTGAAAGTGTTCCGTCCCCCCCCACACACATGGTTATCCGAAGAGGAGGGAGGAGGTACAGAACTTTCTCTTCAATCTTATGCTGGTTGTGATCTTCTAAAGAAGTGGGAAACTGGCAATTTAAAGAGGAAGGAACAGTTTGTGGAGCTGTTGACTGCATTCTCCTCTTACAAGGAAGATCAGGCTTTTACAGAGATTAGTGCAGAGTTAGGACCAATCTGTTTTCACTTCATTTGTGAAGGCCACTGAGCAAAGGTAGGCTCATTTCCCTTCATGGGCAAGGAATCAAACCTTTGCAATTCAATCAGATTACAAAAGTGACTAAAATATTTGACAAATATCTATTTGTGTCTTCATGATGATTTTCCTATTTTGGATGGTGTGTAGTAGATTGCATCTGTGATTTTGATCCCTTTTTGTTGATGAAGATGATGAACATAGAGTACAGCTCTGACCATTGATATATACAAACCTGGTGCCTTTTTGCACTTACATGATTAGGCTGCCATGAACTAGGGTTGGTAAAATCAGGTAAAGGTGGACCATTTGCACTTGTCATGAGGAAAGATTCTTCAAGGTGTCCATTACCACCCAGAAGTGCAAATAGTCCTCCCATTTACCAGCTTGTGCTGCTGCAGCCATAGCCTAAGTTCCACCTCCTCACTGCTCCACTTGGCCATTACATGGCATGCCCAGATGCCATTCTGAGAGAGGCATGTTCGAGTATAGGGATGGATTGCGGGCAATCATGTCAGCACTCATGATTGAACGCCCTTCTCGCAACGCTATGATCGGACACCACTCCCACCATGGCTGAGGCCTGTTCCAGGGATCAGATGTCTGGCCACATCGGAGGTCAGCGATCAATTACGACTGCCACCATACCTCCTCCGCCACCCACTAACTGCAGGGAACCAGAAAAAGAGTGAATGGTCATGTGACTGGACACTCCAGGTAAGCTTTCAGTCAACATTTTGATTGATTGATTGATTGATTGATTGATTGATTGATTGATTGATTGATTGATTGATTGATTGATTTTTATACCCCGCCCTATATCCGAGGGTCTCCAGGTGGGTAACAACCTTTAAAATCGAACATATCAAAAACTATATCAAAACAATAATATCCAATACAACATTTAAAAACCAACATGATAAAAACAATGCAAAAACAGTTAAAACAGTACTGTTTGCAGTGGGGGAAACATAAGCAACATTTAACAAAAGGCCTGAGTGAGGAGGTGCATCTTCACCGCCTTCCTGAACACAAACAGAGAAGGGGTCTGATGCACCTTCAGGGGGAGACCATTCCATAGCCTGGGGGCCACTACTGAGAATGCCCTCTCCCACGTGCCCACCCGCCTAGCCACTGAAGGTGCTGGGACAACCAGGAGGGCCTTCCCTCCAGATCTTAAGACACGGGCAGGTCGATACGGGAGAAGGCATTCCTTTAGATATTTGGGGCACAAGTCATTTAGGGCCTTGTAAGTCAGAGTTAACATTGGTAGTAAATTAGTGAACTTCTGGGGTGGCAGGGCAAGCTTGGAGGCTGTAACAGCTTCCTCGGAGTGCAGATGCTGTTCACCAGAAGTTCCCTAATTGTTGACTTCTGGCCAATGTGTGAATAGGTCTCTGGTTTTGACCATGATGACCCTGAGTTTCCATAACACTCTTGCAGTTTCCAGCACACATGGAATTCAACAACAACATAGGGGAAAGGAAACATCTCTAATGAGGGTTATGAGAGAAGGCTCTGTATGTGAGAGAAAGATAGCAGCTCAGTGGAGAAGCTGACAGGTAGTTTACTAGTTTTCGTAACTCTAACATGATGTGTGTACTCTATGTGCACGTCCTGTTTGCCTATGTGTGTACAAAACATTTTAATAGGCCCTTTAAATTAGTTCTATAAATTTTAAAATGATATCTCCAAGGGTTATTTAGGTGCAAAACAGTGCAGTCAGATTCTTTCCAATACCAAACATATAATTAGAATTTCTCAGCAGGTTCACAAGAGATACAGAACAGAAATTCTAAAGAAACATGCTCATTATTGGACTTCATCCAAGAAAAAAAAATACAAACAGCTTCAAATGTACTGGGTTTTTTTTCCTTAATTTGAGTTTTGAATCATCGGCATCCCTTCTTAAAAGTGATACAATATTACTTCTTAAAAGAATATTTCCCACCAATTCCACATATTCTGTTGCTGTTGTCCCTTACATTTGATTTACCTTTTAAAATGAATAAAACCATTTATTGGCCGCCAACCTGCAAAGCGACCATGAGTTATAGGGTAATATTTCACACTCTGTTGTGTCTTATTACTTAACTAGTAACAATATTTACCCAGGGTTCTCCCAAGCATCTTAGACAAGCTTAAAGAAATCTTGATTAAAGAATGACAGCCACAGTATTAGATATTAAATATAAATAAGAATAATATGAAGAGAACTTAAGAGTTTACAGTTGGGCCCCAGCAGTTTGCAGTAAATCAGTATGATATGCAGCTTTCTTCTTTAGTGAATTCTCCCAACTGCCTTTGCTGTTGAATGCTGTTACCTACTTTCTCTCATAGACAGATAGAACATTTGGCAGAGGCTGCATCACATCCATATATTGTGCTCAATATTAAACTGCAGTGGATAGTTGGCAGATGAACTAGGTGGCTCATGTTTTATGGAACCCCAAAGCAAACTTGTACAGATGTTATAGATCTGATAACTGAATGTGTATAGAGCAGGAAATGGATATATGCAGTCCAGGAACCAAATGCTACACACAGGTGAATTTCATCTGGTGGATTGGGTTTCCTTAGTTAGAGGCAAAACAGTTTTAATGAAGTGCCTTCAAACTTCACATAGATATCTAATTGATCACTGTTGTGATAGGCTAAAGAATTAGATGAGCCTTGTTCTTATCCAGGAGAGCTTTTATCTGGCCCCGAAGCTATGCTATTATACCTACTCCATCTACTAAATGAAAATAATATCCAAGAAACACAAAGTGGGAAAATTTAAGTAAAATTTTGTTCATTGCTGTGGCGTTCTCTTCAGCCAGGGCAGGACTTCACTCCCTACTTCCTCTGACTAGTGAGTGTTCTCAAATAAATTAGTTTTACTATTATTAAAAGCGTTGGCCATTGCTTCCCTAGCCACCACAGGCTAAAGAGTCCACCATAGCTTTTCCTTTCCCTAGGCCAGTGGTTGGCAAACTCATTACTCAAAAGAGCCAAATATCAACAGTACAACGACTGAAATTTCTTTTGAGAGCCAAATTTTTAAAACTTAAACTATATAGGTAGGTACATTGGTATTAACTTAATTAGGGTACTCCTAAACTGGAAGAGCCACTCTCAAGGGACCAAAGAGCTGCATGAGGCTCCTGAGCCGTGGTTTGTCTACCCAAGGCCTATAAGACTCAAATGAATACTGCAGGCAGATGGTTCTTTTAAATAAATAGGAAAATAGTTTATTGCTTACAATTAGTGAAAAAAAAAACAGGCAAGTAAATAAATATCAAAGTCCTCTCAGTGACTATCAGTCTACCCAGCAACCTATACCCCCACAAGCTACTGTAAGGATTCCCTCAGGCTATCACCCTAAGCTCAGGAACCCTGGAACAATCTTGGTGTTTCCCTTAGGCACAGGGCAGTGACACACACGCGTCCTCCCTCCGTGTAAACCCAAGTATAGAACATCCCAACCTGGCTGGATGCTACCTTTTATAAACTTGACCCTGTGTGGGCTCAAACCTGATCGCTGTTTGTAGGCAGTTGCTCCCAGCTTATCTTATGCTAATTAGGGGTGCCTTACCCACTTCTTACCTGCTGCTCTGATACTTATGTTACAATACAAGGAATACAGCAAAAACAGAACAAATACAGTACACACATTTAAAATACAACACTTTCAATAAACATTAAATACAGTAACAAAATGGTGGGCGTCACAATTGCAAACAGACATAAGCTCCTCTTCCAGTTGAATGCAGTTTGTGGGTTTCATTTAAGCTGCTGCTGGACATGGCAAAAATGCTGGCAGCTTGCTGACATCATGGCTGAACTGCCATACAGTTTGATAGCATGATAAGGCTGTCAAAGTCTGCCAGTCACTCAATTTGCAGTAAAAAGAAAATAGCGCCAGATAGAGCAGAAGGAGGAGAAATGGAGGAACCTGGAATATCAGGATCATGGTTTGAATTTGGCATTCACCGTAATGCAGGTGGGAGGTTGATTAAGTTATGTAGTGATGAGTCCTTATTTGTTGCAATGTTTGCTTCAACGAAGTAAACATAGACTCTAAATATGAACATCACTAGATGGACAACGCCAAAATCAAATACGCTACATAATAGGAAATATAATATGGAGGAATATGGTTCAACCAGTCCAAACTCTTTAAGACTGGGGTGGGTGGGGGGTGGAACAGGATGCTTCTAATGCCATTTGCTGGGATTCAAGAGCAGAAAAAGGTTTGTCGTTGTCTCTGTTTGAGATGTCATGAGCATTTGGGGGGCACTGTGTGCGACAGGATGCTGGACTAGATGGGCTGTGGCCTGATCCAGCAAGGCCTCTCTTATGTTCTTAAGATTGGAGAAGATGGTACAGATCATGGATTACCAGTATCAAAAATGTGTGTTAGGGTGCTTCTGCTCTTACCACTTGAAATCCGGATTAAGAAAATCTGTTTCTACGAAATGTGTATCTAGCAAGATCTGTCTCAAACAAATACGGATCTAATAAGGCTGCACACACATGGGAAGGATGGATTGCGAGGAACACATTATGCCTTCGCTGTGCAGACGCAGTAGCACAGATTTCAAGATGGCTGCCCCAGGAGCCACATGATTGGAGCATTCAGCCATCAGTCGCTGCTCCTTTCCTGCCATGCATGGACCAATCCCCGGCGTGTCCAAGATCCAGTGCCCACCTGGTGCTGAAGCCTGCTTTTTGTGCATGGAATCACTACATTCAGACTTGCTGTCCCTCTGACACTGTAGCTGAGTGCCTGCCCGATGCAAAGCCCGTGTGAGAGGGACTTCATGGCTGGACTGAGCTTCCCGCCCCTCTCAACATGGTGACTTCCTGCTGCTGCCTCACTCAACATGGTGGCTTCCTATCCTGTCCGTGTGCGGACTCATCCTCTGTTAATGCGGATTTAGAGCACAAGTACCCATTAAGACTACCTTCAGTGTGGTCTTCCGGGAAACCAGTTTAAGGGCCGCTTAACACCCATTAGCGACACATCTCATGGGAGTCAATGCGGAAACGGTTCCCCTGATGTGTCTGTAATGGGTGCTGCTGTGTGGACGCGGTTTTCCCAAGTGTTTAAAATTTGTTCTTAATGGGTGTTAAAGGGTCAATGTGGAAGCACCCTTAAGCTAATAAAATTAAGTAAGGCAGTGTCCCAGGAATATATGACCTGGAACACATAAAATCAGAAACAGATCCTTGTAAGAAACAAATATAGGATGCTTATTCTAAGTAAAAGAAAAGGAACTACTGGAAGAGATTTTTAAAAACCTGTGAAAATGGAAGTAAATAAAAATATTCTCCAAATCCCAAGGCATGTGTGATTCATAATAGACTTCAGAAGAAGGTATTCTGCTTGCCAAAGAAAGATATAGGTTGAAAAAACTGGAAAACAAGCAAAGTGCAAAGTAACTGAATGTTGACAAGAATGAAAGAACAAAGAAGAGTTCTCAGTCAGGAACACCAACAGTAGATGTGCAAGTAAGAAAGGAAAACTTGAGATCTTTTAAAGAAAGAATGGAGAAATCATTAGGAAATTTACCACTAAAATAGGAATACCCTTTACCCTAGTTTATTCAGTTTATTCTGCCCTGGACATTGTTCCAGACAACATCCTGGAATTTAGGGACCTGTCATCCACATGGTGGTACAGACTACAGTGAGTGGAGCTTCATGTAGTCTGCGCCAACATGCAGGTAGCATTTTGAATGTTCCTTCCTGTTCAGAGATATAATATTGAATAATGCCCAACTGAAAAAAAAAATACTCAAGAACAAACATGGAAGAGATAGGATAAAGACAAATGGGGTGAAAGAAACATTGAAAGGCTATCATGAAACTTCACAGAAATGTGACTATAGCATATGAGAAATCTCTGCAGAGAGAGAATATATTCAGGAATCCACCTTGATAGAGATTATGGTACAATTGATGTTAAAGCAGGTGCCTGGCAGAGAAACACCAGATATAAATGGTATACCCACTGAACAGTTTAAACTATAGGAGGGAAAGTAACATTCTATCCATTTTATGACAACAAAATGGAAGAAAACTTTGTACCCTAAACACTGGAAAAGACCCATATATTTGTATGGAAAGAGTGTGATGCCATGGGATGTTCAAATTACTGAGCCATTGCACTGTTTTCTCACTCAAATAAAATTCTGCTTAGGGCTAAATTGTTTTTGTTGCACCAAGCAGTTCGCACATGTGTGTAGAGCTATGAGCTGCTAGGTGTGGCATCTTCTTTCAATCTGCCCATAATCAGACCTATGTGATGTTTTTGCAAAAGAAGAATAGAACTTTACACAGTGGTCCTCCCTGCACTCGACCTTATTTTGGATTATAATATCCCAGAACAGGGACCTGCAATCCACATGTTGATCCAGACTATAGCAGGGCCTGCCTGGGGTCTACTGTAGTTTGCAGTAGTATACGGTTCCTATTCTGGGATGTGATCCACAATAAGGCCCAGTGCAGAAAGGACCAGAGAGTGAATAGTGCCACAGAAAGAAGCTATATTTTTTTAAAAAAAAAAAGGTAGAAAAGCAGGATTATATAACTTAGTGCAATTCCATAGCACCCAATAACATCAACAGCCACACTGTAGAAGCATTGTCTTCATTTCCATCTGAGCATCTTAGCAATGGACCTTGAAAATGCCTAGCAACATCAAATCTTGATCCTGGTCTTTACTCCTTTATGTGCATACAAGGCTTAGTTGAATACATTGCTAATGCATTCTAGATTACAAATATTTTACAGGCAGATTTCTATATATCTAGACTAGTTGGAATTCTTCTACCTAAAACCATGTATATGAAGGAATCCCAATTACCCATTGATTAATCTCTGGGCAAAAATAACACTCATTCATTTATTTTATAAAAAACTGGACAGCATATTTTTCTGTTATTTATTTATTTATTATTTGTATTTC
The DNA here is from genome assembly GCA_023333525.1 of Aspidoscelis tigris stejnegeri. NCBI lineage: Eukaryota > Metazoa > Chordata > Lepidosauria > Squamata > Teiidae > Aspidoscelis > Aspidoscelis tigris. Next base: position 245,189,026 of record JALMGA010000001.1, on the reverse strand, counting down.
TATCCCACCCTATACCCAAGGGTCTCAGAGCAGGTAACATTTAAAATCAGACAAATATTAAAACAACAACAGTATATCTTAAAACAGTAACAGTGGCCGCATCCCCATGCAAGCTGTTTGGCTCTGATTGGGCTTGTATTTGTCCGGGTTTGGGACCAAGATTGAATGTTGACCGTCCCTATGCCATTCCTGATAACACGGGCTGGACGTGGGCTTAGTGTGTATACAGCTGTCCCCATGCAAACTGCACCAAACCCTGGCACGGGGGAGCAGTGCCATCTCCTCTCTGCCCCCTTTCTCCTCATTGGAAGCTGGACTGACATCACCCCACCCCTGTGCTGCCTGATACAAATGATGCATACCCCCCCCCCTTTAGCACAGAGAAGCCAGGGCTGAATGGCAAAAATAATAATTTTTTTTAAAAAACAGCTGTTTGAGCAAAGCTGCTACGAGGTTTGGAGGCAGTTGAGCAGTTTTGCACACCCCCATTCCACCAGGAAAAGGAAGAAAAATGAAGCCATTATCCTTCCTGCCTTGGCAATCAGGGAAGGGGGCGGAATACTTGTATAAAAAAGTCTTATGGGGCAGCAAAGTCCATTTGGCCTCATCATTTTGGCTTTAACACCAGTTACTCCCCAAAAATCTCAACGGTTGCAATGTCCAATGCACAAGGCAGGAACGGCGAGCACAGGACATGGAACTCCACCGCCCAATGATGCGAGCACCAATCTCCTCCCCAAATAGCCCAGAACCTTCCCCACGTGCAGGCTTGGCTCGCAAAGCAATGCATGCCGAGACACCAAATCATGATGAGAACAGTTTTCTCCAGTACCAAATTTGGTCCTGGTTTGATCCTGGTTTGGGCGATTTGAACCACGGAAATCGGACCAAACCCGATTTTGATTTGGACCAAACTTTGCATAGGGATGCACCCAGTGTCTGTAATAAGTGAGAAGAGACAGCATCTTCCTATTTAACCAAAGGCCATGGCAAAGAGGTGCATCTTCACCACCTTCCTAAACATATACAATGAAAAAGCATAGTTGTTTGCCCTGTTAGTTCTGATGGAGTAGTAGCACTGCTCAATTTAATGTTTGATATAGTTTCCCGTCCTTTTTGATTACATTTGCCACAAAGACTATTTGATCCTGATATCAGTCTGCCAGACAGCAGGTTGTAGGCTGGGATTTCTACTACCTCAGCCCATGTAATTCAAAATTACATAAATTTCAATTACATTTCAAATTACACAAATTGACTCTTTGCTGCAGTTGTGGACATCATTAAATGCAATCCATTTCAAGGACAAACTTCTCTCCAGAGTCAGCGAATACAGCAAACAGAAGCATGCAGATTTCAAATAGCCAGCTGCATGGCTTGATGGGGAGGGAGGGACAGCCTACGGAGCTTGTTCAGTAATGAAACTGAGCAAGATCTCCTTCCAGAGCTTTATTAATAAGCTTTAGCCCCCCCCATCTGCACTTTTAGAAAGCTGCACCAGGGGATCTGCTTAAAGCATTTCTCCATCTGGTCCTGTATATGGGACTTCAGCCATGTGTCTGAATCATGCCAAAGCTTTGGGCATGTCCAGAGTTATTGCATGGTTTAGAAATATAGGACTTGGTTGTATTACCTACCTGCACCATAACCCCAAACTGCAGTCTTTATTGTCTTCTCTGTTACAACTGAGCACTAGTACACCTATGCTCTGAAAATAGACACAAAGGTAGTTTCTCCAAGATCTATTTTATTTTATTTTTAAACAGCTCAGCCTTCTGACAGCTGGTGTAGAAATGTCTTCTCTTAGTCCCTCCCTCCTCTCTCTTTCCCTGTCAAACGTCAAAGAGAGCCAGGTAGCCATTGCAATAACGTTACTTGGGTCTAGCCCAAAAGCTTAATAGCATGTTCACTCCTTAAAATGCGCTCTGTGATTGTTACAGTCTCATCATGCCTTACTTCCAGCTTATTGGAAAGCAAACAGATTTCTCCCTGCCCTTCTCAGGTGTTCAAAAGCTGCTATTGTTTCTTGCTTATGGTGCTATAAACTGCACATGGAGCTGGCAGTGTTATATCCCTCTGTCCTTTCTTTCTTTCTTTCTTTCTTTCTTTCTTTCTTTCTCTCTCTCTCTCTCTCTCTTTTTCTGGAAACAAGCCAAATGTCCATTCTAGGGGACAAAGATAATTATCCATGAGAGGAGTTTGACTGGATGGAGGGAGGCAAACAGTAACACTACACTGAATGCTGAACTAGCAAGGAGAAGAGCAGATGATTCGGTTGGCAAGAGGGGATTTCAAAGGTGCCTCTTCAAGTATGCTAATTAACCCAGAGGGCTTCTGGGAGGAGAAAGATGCTGACTGGCTTACATGCATATTAAAATGAGTTATTGAATAAAAAGTTCAGAAAGAGAAGTAAAATGGAAAATCACGATTATGTGTCTCAAGGACCTTTTCTTTTTCCTTATATCTCTTTCCAGGAGTGGCCAATGGAGTGGTTGTTAGAAGCTGGAGGCAGACCAAATGTGCCTGTTTCTAATTTGAGGCCTTTTCGCTCGAGGGGTTTTGGAACACGTCTACGGAGCATTCACCCTCAGGACGCCCCAAACGTCCTGACGCATCTGAGACACGTTCCAAAAGCAGAGCACTTAATTGTGCTCTGCATGCGCCCCAGCACATTCTGGCTGTTCCCAGCCATCCAGGGAGGGAAGGATTCGCACATCTCCCTCCCTGACAGCTGCGGGACATGCCCCCCTGCCACGATTGGGCAAAAATCGGCTCAACAGGTGGCAGGCCCACGCAAATCACTCACCTTGCCGGGCCCAGGCGTGCGATCTGCTGTGGTCTGCACAGGCACACGGACTCTAGTAGACAGGATTCATGCTGACCATGTGGGTCCCATCTACCGGGAATGCACACACCTGTGCAGACCATGGCAAATCGCATCATGAGCCTGGCAAGGTGAGTGATCGTGCATGTGGGGGTGGTGGCGGCTCACTCCTAGTCCCTGAAGTCCCTTTGGGACTGCAACAGTCAGGGAGACACCCAGATCAGCTTCTCCTCACCCCTTTCCAGGGTGGGGAGAGGTCGATCTACAGCTGTCTAAGGGATGTGGGATGTGGGGTCTCATGGTAGACCATGCCTAGATCTAGGTGGCTGAGCCCCACAGAGGCCCCCAGGGACCACCCCATCCCCACCCCATGGCCCAGGGATGTGCACGTGCACACAGCATCTACCTGCTGGCTGTCCTGGGTCCCAATGACCCAACTCAGTCGGTGGTGTGGTGCACGTGCATGTAGTGCAGCTTCTGATTAGGCAGACTGCCCACTTTCTTTCTCCCCATGGTTTTTTGCTGGATCACAGGTGCGCAAAAGTGAAGTGGCTGCTGTCAATTGTCAAGCGCTTACTGCTGCTAAATCACAGCTTTCACTGTTAAATTTTTTTTCAAAAAGCTAAAGTTATTTTTTAGGGTCAGTTTTTATAACTTTAGCTTCAAAATTTTAGCTTTAGCAGCAATAAGCACTTGACAATTGACAGTTGCCGGTTCTGACAGCTGACAGCAGCCGCTTGACCTTTGCGCACCTGTGATCTAGCAAAAAAAAAAAAAAAAAAAAAAGCATGGGAACACTGTAAATTTAAAATCAAGCCTGCCTCATATTGCCTAACAGATTGGGGGTGCCAAAGAAGCCAAAACACACACACTGACCCATGATGTGAGCTGGAAACTCCTCCCCGTTAGCCTGCAAGCGTTTGCATGTGGGTTCCCGGCTCACTAAGCAAGTGCGCCACCCCTCCCCCCCAATACAGTGCTGACACTCGTTTTCCAGAGTGCCAAATTTGGTCCCCTGTTGGCACTGTATGGGGGGATTTAACACCCTTTCATGTGCCAAAGCAAAAGCCCATGCGGACAGCCAGCACTGATCCCGCTCTTGGCCCTGTACCAAATTGGCATGCAGACACCTCCTCTAAGAACTTTATGGAAGCTGTCTTTACTCATCCATTAGGGTTATATGGAGTGCTTCCAAAGATTAAGCAGTAGTGTCCTTAGCTAGAAATACATTTCGGATATTTTTAACAATAGTTTCAGGAGAAGTTGCATGACCTGTCATTTCAGGGTACAAATCCCATTTCAAGGTCATGCATTCTGTCTGTTCATTGGACTTAGGTTGCCTCCAGATAGCTAGAGAAAATCTGAGATCTTGTTTAGACCCTACTATGATATCTTGGTGATTCTGCTAGAAAGCAGGGCAAAATTGTGAGACAAGGCCGGGTCCTTACTTGTTTGGTGCTTGATTCCAAGACAGGAAGATGGTACTTCCATCCAGACAAGGTAAGTTATATTGCTATTCTGGGAAAATCTGGGTTGGGAATTGCTTTTTCCCAGAATAGCAATATGCTGAAATCTCATCTCAGTATCTCAGGACTCTGCTGGGATTGCCATGGATGCATGTGTCAATCCCATTATAGCCCCAGAGTAATCCTATATTTTAGACCATGTCAGAGGCAGCATTACATCACAACACAATTCATGAACACTACACTCACTTCTTTGTGAGACATATTTTTATCTTTCAAACTGAAGTAAAAGTAGTCTATTTCTCTACAGGAAAAAAAAATCACGCATCCATGTAATAGATAGAGCTACTCTTTTTAATTTCTGCTCTACTTTACATGATAGCTTCTATTTCAATGAAGCTATAATCTTTTTATATCTTGACTGATGGATTGTATGTGAATGCAGTGACTTGGTACATAGGCATATACCCAGAAAAAATACATCTACCTTTCAATCTATAATAGAAGTGAAGAAATACTGGAAGTACTAGGGTTAAAATAAAGATGGAACAAACTGGACAAAAATTCAATGTCAGAACAGAAATGTAATTGAATGAGACACTTGGACTTTGGCAGAGATCAAAGCGGATTTCATTATCAAAATGGCTATTGGTGAACTGTATGACACTCATTCATCAGAATTAGGGTGTATCCAATGTATCCATGCCAAGTAGCTTGTCAAATGAATTATCTAGAGATATCTTTTTCCTGAGAAACTCAGCAGCTGAGTGTGGAAGGAGTTATGTTTTAGGCAGGATTGCAAAATCCATTCCTTTATGGTTTGGAACTTTTGCTTTAAAATTCTCATTTAAAGAATACTTTATTATCGAATATGTGGAATAAATGGGGTATGAATTTTTCAGAGATCCTAGCTTTGGACTAAAGCATATATTTATGAAAAAGGGGGGCCATGTAATTATTAAAGAACAGTAACTGAAAGCTTACATTTGTCAGCTGTGAAAAAAAAATGAAAGAATGGACCAAATATAACCTTCATCAAGATAGTTGTTGTTGCTGCTGCTTAGTACCATTGAGTTGGTGTAATACCCAGTGACTGCAGTGGAACACTGATACAATAGTGTCCTGGGAAAAGAGAAGTGTTTTTTCTTGCCTTCATCCAGGAAGAGACCAGGGGGAAATTCAAATTTTGGCTTGTAGTTTATAATTAGTCAACATCTGAGCAAATTGCATCTGCACTTGGAGGATGCACTTACAGCCTACAAGCGTCCCCTGCCAGCCAGATGTTGACTATTTATAAACTAGCTGTGGTGCATGAAATAATGAACCACAAGCATACTAACCTTCCCCAATTCTCCCCATATCCTTATGTTTATTACCCAGCCGGTGACTGTCTGCACTCTTTCCAGCTGAGGGGGCTATCTGAACTGCTGCACAAGTGTGCTGGCAGCTCACACGATCCCCTGACATGACTGCACCTGCGTAAAGTGTCAGCATCACTGTAGCAATGGCATCAGTGCATATGCAGTCAGAAAGGGCCCCGTGATCAAGATGGTGGCATCCTGTGGAGGAATTGGACACACAACTGATAAGTGTTAGCACTAGTCAACATTTGTCTATAATGCACCTTTCCCATCCAGGGGATGGGAAAGGAAGCGCAAAATCACCCCAGGAATCAAACCTGCAATTCTCTGCTTTCCAGACATTTGCTTCTTCTCTTAGCTATGACCACTCTTTTCTGTATCAAGATCATTTTACTGAGTCAAGGATAAATGAGCTACGTGGCAAGTAAAATAAAGTAGTTTTCTGTTTCTTTAATATGCCATGGATCCTTCCTCCATGGACAAAGGATGTACAGTATTCTGTTTTATACTGGAACCTTAGAGCTGCATAGGATTTAAAGGTCCTCATTATCAGAAACAATCTCTATATACACACCAAAAGTGGAACATGCAGCAGTGTAATGTTGGCAGTATGTCAAGCTTTACAAGACCCAGGGAGTTTACTTTATGCTTTGCCAAAGCTGAGAGTGTGAGAAGTAATTAGGAACAAACCTACTAATCTACTTTCTTACCAGATATACTATGGCCCCTGAATATGTTTATAGAGGCACTTAAAAAAGGGATGTTTAAACTAAAATGAAACTCAGGCCCTTTCTGCACTAGGACACTGATCCAGATCAGAGGGCCTTTGCTCCAGATCCAAAGCTTCCAAATCCACATGTTAATCTGGATATCAGAGGCCCCACCCACATCAAGCCAGATCCGTTTGCATAGGATGGAACTATGGGTGTTTTCCCACTGTCACTAGAAGTACCCATTAAATCCCCATTAATGGGTACAAAAATGCCATTACGTACTCATTAATGGGTACTTCTAGTGACAGTGGAAAAACACCCTATATCTCTATCAGTCTAACCTCAGGGTCTTAATTTGGATCACAGAAGATAGCTTGCCTCCATGATCTGGAAATCCTAGAAGTGATTTTCAGCACAGAGCACCATAGCATATCAATGAAAACCACCCATGCACACATGCCCCACAGCTAGTATCTGTCATTCCAAGCTGTCAAGACATGGTGTGTGGGGGTGGGGGTGGGGGTGATGGCAGCCATAGGGGTTGATCTGGATTATCTGGCCCTCACCTCCCTGCAATCCAGATCAGTAGATCTAGGGAATCTGGATCTATAGCTATCTGTAGAAGTCTAGTTCTGCTGCAATCATGAATAGCTTGAGGTTTTGGGCAAACCAAAAATACATTCTCCTGTTTTGCTTACAAACATTTTATGACTACCCAATGCCGTTCCCCAAGCCTATCCTTCTGATCTACTTTTTAATATCTTTCTAATGTGTTAGACCTCACAGTATGACAAAAAATATGAAATACATGCAGACTGCCTGTGTAGTAGAATGCTTGAAGGTCAAGCATCGGAAAACACTGGTTGCACTTGAATAGGCTGACTGAGCCGTGTCAGGCTGCGTAAACACAAAGAGAAAGTCTCTCCAACATCATGATGGTTATGAAAACAGTGTTTAGTTCTTGTAATTTATTTAGAATCGTAACATGAGTGAAGCCTAACTACTTGCATTGCTTTACAGAAGCTAGATTATTATTCATGAGCATCAATTGTCTCTTTTATTAAGGGACACCCTTCTAAAAATAATGCTTTTTATTCTACAACATTAGTTTACTAACAAAGATTAACTCCACAGACTCAAAATATTCAACAAAGCCACAGTTCAAATCTTTCATTCTGATTTTTTTAAAAAAGAAAAATATGTACACAACATTGTAATGAGATACAGGCCACATTTCTACCTATTGTATGAGACAACACACATTAGACATGGAAGGTTGCCAAAGCTGTCATGTCCCCATTCACAGCAGAAGCAGGTACGTTGTGGCAATCATGTCACTTCCCACTGATGTGGGTCACCATCAGAAGTGCCTTGTTTGCAGGTCACTGCTGAAAATGGTGCCTCTGTGTTCCAAATTTGAGACACAGAGCACACATTTTCCTATGGTGGATTGGGATATCTCATCCACCAAGAATGGAGCCATCTTTCCAACAGTAAGTGGAGATGCAGGCGTACTGATTGAAGGTCTGCCATTTTACAGGAATTGATATAAGCTGTGGGGTGGGTCTAATTTAGGGACAAATAATTATTACATTTTATAAGTAGTGCTATTTAGCAGCTCTTTCTGGCACTAACAGTTCAGATTTTGACAAACTAGACTCAGCATTGTCTGCCTGAGACTTTGATTTGAATGTTACCTCATACCTAATAAAGTCAGGAACAAAGAAAGAGATTTATTCTGCATTCCCTTGCCCATCTTTACCATACATTGAATCATGCAAGCATGAAAGCAGATGTATTGAGTCTCAAAGGAAAGGAAAGAAGTGGAAAATTAACTACAGATGAAAATATCCTCAGCGTGTCCAGGGATTCCTGCATACTAACAATATATTCCCCTCTTATCATCCTCTGAGAAAAATGCAGTTGTGGTGGACGAAAGGGGTCAGAGAGATTTGTGATACAGAAAGAAAAGGTAATAGAGCAAGAAGATCAAAGCAACTGTCACTTGTGTCATTTGTTGTCTCTTAGCTCCTTTCTGCACCTAAGGTTAGGGGTGCTGGAAATCATAATCCAAAACTCTGAAAGGCCATTGCTTTTTAGAAGTAAATGAACCAAGGGCCAAGACAAACAGCAAGAGTCTATACTAGTTAGACTCCACTTTGGTTACTATGTCGAATACTAGGAACCTCATTTTAAGAAGGTTTGGAAATGGGGAACTCAAAATAAATTCCTGTAACTATGAAGAGAATTTGGCTGCTCCCAGGGATCTGTTACTTATTCTGATATATATGACTATCCCAAAATGTAGAAGAGTTGGCTTTTATAGCTCACTCTTCTCTCCCATTTAAGTGGACTCATAGCAGCCAACAAAGCTTTCTATTCTTCTCCCCACACCAGACACCCTGTGAGGTAGGTGGGGCTGTGAGAGCTCAGAAAGAGAGCTGTGACTAGTCCAAGGTCACCCAGCTGGCTTTGTGGAGGAATGTGGAATCAAATCCTGTGACTATGAGATATGATTCTGGCATTAGAAACACAGGACCAAACTGGCTCACCACAATATCCTTATTTTATACCAAAATATCCAAACACAGCAGTATAAGTGATGTTTGGATGCAGCCTTTGACAGAACAAAATATTTGGCCCAAAAGGGGAAGGCTTAAGCTTCATCCAGACAACACTTACTTGTTCCACATTATCTGGATAATACAGATTAAAGCACATCCAGACTATTGATGTGCACAGATATTCATATGCATTCAAAATCCAATCAGATGTGCCAAATTTCGACATTTGAAATAGAATATCGCAAAATTCAAATTTAAACATTGGAATCAAATTTTGAATTTCAGATCTATTCATTTGAATTATCCAGACAGTCATATGTGTACCGGTTCGTACATGATGCGTACTTGAAGATCCACATCTTTCCCGCATCTGTACACATTTGTACAGATCCGTACGGGATGAAAATGGGTTGCATACTGGAGAACTACGGGATACATACGGACATGTACATGTGAGAATGGATGCGTATGGATGTTCAGAAGATGTGGATGTGAACATACAAATGTTGTTGACTTTCATATGTGCAGATCTGAATCAAAAATTCAAACAAAAAGATGAGAATTTGGTATATGCAAATCAGATCTTGTTAAATTCAAATTTAAAAGATTTGGATTGGATCAGATTTTCAGGTATTCGATTCAATTCAAATAGAATTTCATAAAAACAAACAAACCACATTTTATTCTAGATTATCCAAATGGTGCAGAATAGAATTATAGAGCTGAAAGGATCCTCCAAGGCCATCATCCAACCTCCTGCTCAATGCAGGATTTCCTAAACCATCCCAGACAGATGTCTGCCCAGCCTCTGCTTGTAGACCCCCACCAAAGGAGAGCTCACTACTTTTTGTGGAAACCTATTCCACTGACTAATCACCTTTACTGTTAGGAAGTTTTTTCTAATATCTAATCTGTATTGATTCCTTTGAAGTTTCATAACATTGTTTCTAGTCCTCCCATCTTGTGTAAGAGAGAAAAGGGACAATCCCTCTGCACTGTGATAGCCCTTCAGATACTTGAATACAGCTGTCATGTGTCTTCTCAATCTTCTCTTTTGCAGGCTATTCAAATCCCATATGAATCCGTAACAAAGCTTCATATGAATGTATCAAAACATTTTATTCAAATTCAAATGTCAATCTTTGAATGTACCAACATTTGATTTGAATGTCTGAATTTGGCCAAATTTATATTAATTTTGACTGTTACAAATATTTGTGCACATCCCTAGTAAATACATCAGAATAGCCAAACTCTAGAAGCCAAACTATGGATGCTGAAACATGGATTTTTTTCTGCAGGTGTTGTTCCTGGGGGGTTCCTGACAATGTCCTAAATTTACAGGACTTTTGATTAAGGACCACAGAATAATAAGCTTTCCAGATGGTCTGGGTAGGAATCTACCACTAAAATGTGAAAGAAATTTAAATGAACAAGGAATAAGATGTATACACCAGGGTCTAATAGCTCCATGCTGTCTCCCCACAAGCTTGAAATTATCTTGTAACACCAAATATCCAATGTTTCTGTCAAAGAGTTCCTGTGATCTCTCACTAGATCTATCTAAGATCTTTCAATTATTAATTCATTTATTTATCTCACCCTTCACCAAATGTCCCAGGGCAGGACACAACATTCATAAAAACATAAAACAGTAAATCAATAGAACAACTAAACAGTGGGATAACACCTGAGAATCTCACCGAATCCAGCACCAAATGAGCAGCTAATGGGCATTGCCCTTCAGCCACCACTCAAGGATGCAACAATTTGGAACTCACTGACTTAAGCCAACTTGGTTTTCACCCACTGGTTCAGTTTCCATTGCTTCCTTCCCTGAAACCATGTTGTGAGCAAGACAGTAATTCATTTAATTATTGCTGCTAGACTGACTAAGGCTTTCCCCCCCACTTCAGAGTTTAGTGCAAGACCTAGCCACTGTGGGGCCTCTCGCTTTCCCCTCCCCCGGTAGGTGCTGTGGACACTTTGGATGCAATGTAGGTCAGTGTAGACAAGCAAAAAGGCTACCTAGACCAGGATGCCAATTCTGACAGTCCAGGGACCACTAGACTGTCCCAGGGAAACATGCAGAAGGATGCATCCCTCCTTGGGCTGATTTAGCAAAGGACCCACCCCATCCATAGGTGTGTGGGAAAACTACCAAAGAGATATCTTCCATTGTTCTCACTGTTTCCCAAGTCTACTCCTGAAATGGTAGCAGGATTCTTTGTGATTTAGTAAATATCTGCTCTGGAGTTATTTTCAATTTTGATAAAACTATCAGTATCTTGAGTGGCTTAATTTGCTCTTGTAAAATTTTCAGGTATACTATGATTTCGATAGCGGTACTGCACTTGATTTGAAATACTTTTTTTTTATTGGTATTGCAAGGCTCAACCTCTCCTCCTAACAAGCTCATCCTTCATTGTCACTTTGATTTTTCACATCGAAAAGGTGACATTTACCCATCATGTTTGCAGGAGAACATATTATCTCAGTGCAGCAAGATCACTAATTGACCATTTCCTGGGGAATTGTATTTATTATTCTTTTGGTTGCAGATTCACTGGGTTCACAAGATCACCATAATGTTCACTAATTTAAAGTAGGGAGGCCAGATAAACCCCTGCCCACAAACACAGAAACATTAAATACATCAAACCCAAACAACAGGAACATGACCTTCATTGTTCAAGCAATGTGAAGCTAGAACATACAGAGTACAGCAGTCTACAACAGAAATGCATTTGGACAGCAAGTTTAGTGTTCTATGTATCAGCATAATAACAGTTGACAATTTACAATGAAAAGGAGCAATATTGTCAAGATTTGTAGTAAAATTGTTCTTAGACGATCTTGGTTATATAACTATTGAAGTCTTCACACAATCATGGAACAGATGCTTGCCAAGTCTTCTAGCAATGGTGGCATGTCTCTAAGCCTTTGATTCCCCCCCCCCCGTTTTGTTTCTATACATTTTATCTCCTAGCAGACTTATAGGTCCCTCCAGATATAATTTATTCTGCAATTTATCAATTTACTGGTAGAAAGCACATCTGGAATTATCACATATTATCTAGACATTAGATCAAACTCCATGTTTTAACATTTAGCGGAGTGCTAATGCAGCTTGGACATCTTAGGTGAACAATAGTATCACATGAAGTATTTCTCAGTAATGACAGCTTATGCCAAACTCTTGCTGTTCTTCTCACCCAGTAATCCAGTCAGAGCTTCAATTATGGAATAATAGGATGGTTAATTTTACCAGAATAATGATAACCTAGCAAATCGAAATGGTATTCTGGGACTGTATTGGGAGCATCATGAGCATGTCTGGCAAATCAGGTGGAATCATGAAAGCATTGTAGGTTTTTGACCTTGTCAGTTTATGGGCATAGAAGAAGTTTTAGTTTCTTTTAAAATCAGTGAAGTTCCATAAATTACAAGCACTGTCCATAATTTTGTTTAATGGAACTAAATTTTTTGTTCAGGCATATAAAATTAAGTCATTCCTGCAGATTATTTAACTGGGATATATTTTTCTTATTAATTCATTAATTAAGTCTTATCTGTTCATCCAATAGCAGTAGTAGTAATAGGCTGTCTCTAGATTAATAAATGAAATCTAGATGTGGTTTTGTGTGCCAAAGATACTCAAGTCCAGGAAATAGGGACTTGATGTGGTTATACTTACCAGACTCTGCCTATTTCCTAGCTTTGTCAAATGTAATGGATGCTGGCTCAGATGAGAAAATCCATCCAATTAAGCATCTCAGTACTTCAGTATGAAGGCACATTGCTTTCTGCTTTCCCAGCCTGACTCCAGCTTCAAGCTGTGTTGCACCTAGTAAATATGTGCACAAAGTCTGGTTCTAATGTTCAGTTTGAATTGGAACTTGTGTTCAGTTCAATCTAGAACCAAGATTGAACATTTTGCAGATGTTTCATGAACAGTTCAAGGTTGTATTTATTATGATGAAGATGATGTAAAAACAGCAGTTACACACAACAAACAAGATCACTATGCTGGATTTCATATTATATCACTAGTTGGGCACTTTCCAAGCACCTAGGACTGCGTGATGTATCAGCACATTATGTGAGCAGACTCCAGTAAAGTGGCTTTTTGTAGTTGGCAGATGGATATTTTGTCAATGTTTTTTAGATGCCCACTGAAATCTTTTGCACTGCGTCCAGTGTGCTGATGATGACTGGGACCACTTTCACTGGTTTTCGTCAGAGTCGCTGAAGTTCAATTCTCAGGTCTTCATATCTGGTGAGTTCCTCCAACTGTTTCTCCTCAGTTCTGCTGTCACCTGGAATAACAACATCAATGATGCACACCTTCTCTTTCTCAGCTATTGTAATATCAGGGGTGTTATGCTCCAAATTTCGATGATGATGATTAAAAACTCATTGCAAATGCAATTTTAAAAACTCTATTTGATTTGAATTGAGCTATCAATTCAGTTTGAATTGAACTGATTTGAACTGAGTGGTTCAATCTGAATTTTCACATCCCTAATGCCTATCTTCTCAGATCATGTTCTGTTGAGTTACAAAACCTGATTACCCGTTCATGATAATATATAGCTTCTGGCTTGCACCAGGACCTTTGTCTGAATTCTGCTTGAATTGATAGTTTGGCTTCAGTATTGTAAACTTAGATTGTCTCTCCAGTGTCTTTTCTTTTTTCACCTTACTAGCATATTCTTATAAGAGTGACAGTATTAATGACAATAGGTCTAGCAATAAATCCCAACAAAATATCTGATATCGGTGAGCACAGATGGGCAGCTCCTCTTCTTGTTGCATGTCAGTTCTGAGACTTAATTTAAGGCCCGTACCTCGCTTGCTCATCTTCCTTTGCTTTCCATTCAGAACACCCCAGCTTTGAGTTCCATTTAAAACATTTAGTTTTAATAGCAAATCAATTCTCCTTGGTACAAGTGGACATTATCATTGCCTTCTAGTGCTGTTACGAAGACTGCATCTCCATTGTGCACCAAAGGTATCTTATCAGTAATGGAGATTGGCTGCCCTGATGCCCTGGCTAAAACACTTTTGCTGTGCAACAGAGACCTAGGCCCTTTCTGCACTCGGCTTTTTTCCGGAATGTACCTTGGAATAGCAGTCTGCCGGCCACAAGCTAATGCAGACTATGGCAGGGCTTACCTGGGACCTTCCATAGTCTGCACTAGCATGCAGATAGCAAGTCCCTATTCTGGGATATATTCCAGAATAAGGCTAAGTGCAGAAAGGCCACTAGGCTTGAAAAGGATGTTCAAGCATGGTGTAGACTTCAAATGAAGCCTGAGAACTCGGTAAGGTAAAGTCAGAGCTGACATAGGTGTCTGCGTGAGCAAATAGTATTTTTTTTTTCTTAGCAATACCACAAAAGTCATTTGTCACTGTCATATTCTGGGAAACTTCTTGACTTCCCAGTCTAGCCCACAGCATCTTGCATTAATAAGTGGTCTTCCTTCTGAATATTTGAACCAAACTTGCCTAGCTTCAGAAATCGGACAAGATCAACTCGGAATAGATATACTGTTTAATTGTGCAGACATACCTTACTTCTCAGATATTTTACACTAAGAGAAAATCTGCATTCATACAAGGCAATGTGGAATGGATATAGTGAGGTCAAGAGCAGTGGCCTACATAACACTATTGCAGTGATGATGGACAAGAGGTGGCCCTATGATTGGAAGCCTCCTTTAATCTTCATGGACCTTTCATCTGACGTGCATCAAAATATAGTCATCTGGAGGCTTGGGCATTTTCCTTAGTTCTCTCAGTCCTAGTTAGGTCCAGAGAGAGGACAATATTATATGAATGATGCTGCAGGAAGCACACACACACACATTTGCACACACATGAGACAGAGAGAGACAGACAAAGAGAAAGAGAAAAAAACCCTGTATGTGTTTGATACATGTCTAGGTGAGAGTGCTGCCCCTAAGTTTGAATTTAGTAACCTGTGGATTAAAGACTAGGAATGTGCATGAATATTCAAAATTTGATCAAATTCAGACATTCAAATTTGACTTGAATGTCTGTACCAATATTTACAGGACAAAAATGGGATATGGGATAAAAACAGGATGCGTACGAATGCGTACGGACACATATGAATGTTGTTGATATTCGTATCTTCAAATACAAATCAAATATTCATACGGATACGAATGTATCCGATTTGAATTGAATGTGGATACATTCAAGTTTTAAACATTCAAATTGATTTGAATCTTCAGGTATTCAATTCAAATAAAATCAAATCACAAAAACTGCATTTGTGCACACCGCTATTAAGGATGTCTCTCTCTGATGTGTTACATTATCATTATGTGTGGGCGGTACATTCCCGTTAAAGGGAAATTGGTCAACAAGAAGCACAGTGGCATGAAAAAATATTTGCCCTCTTCCAGCTCTCTTATATTTTTTTGTATATTTGTCACACATAATTGTATCATATCTTTAAACAAAATGATAGTTTAAAAGCTGTATTTTGTGTTTACTCAGGTTCTCTCTTGGTAAGTACCATCACTACAGAATACTTTTATTAAAAACAAAGTAAAACTTAACTAACAAATGAACTAACTAACTAAAGATTAATCATTGCATGTCTTATGCCTGAAATGAATTGTTCTAAGAAGGTATTATAGGGAAACATTGCTTCCATTTCATAGCTATCCAAACAGAGATAATACAATTATTTCAGGTGTGCCCAGTGGTAAATACAACATTCAAAAAAGATGCTAAATGCTACAGTGCAGGCATATTCTATGCAAGAGGCAGCAGAGATGGTCCCTTTCTTTTCTTTTTCTTTTAGCAGCATATATAGTCTTACATATCCTTTTGAGTTGTAAAGTTTACCATTTGTTTTGGTTTGGTTTTCTTGCCCCCAAACAGAACAGACAATAAGCAAACTACAGAATAAGAAAAGCTATGCTACATTTTGAGATCAGGAAATGTATCTTGCAGCCCATTGGGAACTGCTGTAGAATTCACAGACAGCTCTGATGTTGCAACACTATGCTACAAGCAGTCCTGGAGTTGTGATAATAAGGAAAAGCAAGAAAGGAGGCACACAAACCAACTGGAGTTAGATAAGAGAACGGCCTCAGGGTCAAGAGTGTTTGGTGGCTGGATGAAGTACAGTTGCACCGCTAGGCCTATAAGCATAGATTAATGGAGGCAGGAACATTATTCATCTACCCTTCCCTGTCATTCACTCCAGCACAGATTGCACAAGAGATCAAACGTCAGGTAAGATGAATATCCCTTTGGCATCTTCCCTTCGTATTACTGATGAAAGGAGACCTGCAGATGGCTTGCTAGGCCTGCCGCTTGAGTTTCAGAGAGGAAGGAGAGAGGACTGGTATCCACTTCCCTCCCTCCTGTCCTCTGGCTATGTCTGCAGTCCTGCCATGAGGGGACCTTTTGTGCTCTCATTTGGTTGATGCTGGGAGGGAAAGAAGTTCACCCAGATGGATTTCAGCAGTTCTCATGAGTATTTTATGGTCTCTTACTGATTTACAGCCAGTTCAGCATTCTTGTAAACGGTCATAAATTGGATTGAAGTCATAAATCATAACCCATGCTCATGCTCAGCTAGCATCTTTAAAAATAACCACAAGCATGCTTCATTTCCAGCTCTGTACAGACGATGGTAACTTGAAGCTATTATTATGGAGGCACTCAACTTTCTAGTGGGCCTAGTTGCTTGGCTGTGTCTGTTTTCCCCTTCAGGGTGATATGATGTCTCAAAGTGTACACTGAAATCCTGTTGTCTTGCTGGGATACCAGCTCTTTCCATTGTATACTTGGTCAACAGGAATAGTCATGAGATACACAAAAGAGTTTTTCTATATGCTGCCCCACAGGCGAAATAAACAGAGGCAGGACTTAAGGTAAACAAATGTATGTTTTGGAAACAACTTTCAGATTATACTTTTAATAGGAAGCAGTATGGATCTATTTGAAATAAGCAATGATAAATATCCAGATCTGTACCTTTTAGGCAAATCTGAGAAGCAACAGATTTTGCACTATTCCAAATGGTATGATAAAAGTCTGAGCTGTTTAAAGTAATCCAAATTTGTATTTAGGGACTGTGCAGATAATCTCCCAAAAAGATGTGACTTGTAATTAGCAAATGCTGAAGAGCATTAGTGAAATAAAAACAAATTACACATATATTATGCCCATGCTCATACATACACAGAGACACACATACGTATAAAAATTATCTATTAAGCAAGAAATTTAACTTTTTATGCAGTTTATTCTCCTTATGTTGAAACAATTTATTAATTAATAATTACCAAAAAAGAGGTGTTTTTTTACTTTTTGGATTTGTTTTCACTTTTTTCTATTTCCTACTTAACCTTTTGATTGTATCCCTTTCTCCTTTCAAAACATTTAAAGTCATGGTTCAGAAACTTGGAAAAAATGTGAAAAATGACACTTAGGTCATTTACTGATGAGTCCCCTTGGTGTGGCAAAATGGCTGCTGCCAGTACAAGGGGTTCTCGTGTTTCTGCATGGACAATGCATGGGAAGGGATGGAATCTGTTTTAAGAAAGTGAGGAGAATTAGAGGGGCTGGCATGTTCTTAAGCATGCAGTTGCAACACACAAGAATCAGGTCATGGCTTCACTGTTGGAGGTGGCAGCTTCATTTGAGATTGATGGGGGGAGTCTCCTTGATTCATGGTGCTCCTATATTTTGGACTGAGGAGGCACCATATTACACGGCAGTTCCCTACAACAGGGCCATCTCCATGAGTGACCACATCAGAAAAAATTGGTGACAGGCTAGCAGCAGGTGCCTCTGATCCTCAGAGATTCCTCAAAATTGGAAGTGGAGACATGGTCTCAGGCTTCATTATAGCAAAAGGAAGAAACACACCTGACCTGAGGCATGCATATGTGCATATACCCATCTCCTATGCTTCATCACAGAGATATGAATAAGACATGGAAGGGAAGAATGCAGAATTATGTGCTGGGATGCTTCAGCATTTCCTCCCTGTTCTCCCATAGTGGGCATTGTGTGATGTTTATCACCAGCAGAGCTTTTGAGCAATTGGGCAAAATAGCCAGCTTCTTGACATGGTTTTATGGCTATCCTTGCAGCGGTAGATCATGGGTGTTTTCCACTGTCACTAGAAGTACCCATTAAGTACCCATTCTAGTGACAGTGGAAAAACACCCCATAACTCATGGCTGTAAAATACCATACAGCATGATCTGTAGGTGCAGAAACACTGGGCCTGTGTGACAGGTTTCATGAGGGGCCTGGCCTTTTAGGAATGAGACACTTATACATTCTTCCTGCCAATGTGGTCTCAGCCTCACAGTGATAAGAGATTGATAATATTGACTACAGGAGCTCTTGTGTAATGGTGAAAATAAAGCTTTCTGACTTAACTCTCCTTGATATCCTTTTTTACTAGCTATATTACTTACTAGAATTGAGGTGGGACACCAGGGCCCTTTCTGCACTTGGCCTTATTCTGTAATATATCTCGGGATAGTAGTCTGCTGGCAACAAAATAATGCAGACTGTGGCAGGCCTTACCTGGGACCATGGTCTGCATGAACATGCAGATGGCAGGTCCCTATTCTGAATAAGGCCAAGTGCAGAAAGGCCCAGGATTAGCATCCTTTAATACTTAGCCTTTCCTCCTACCCTAATAGTCTTGCTGCTTACTGGAGGGCATATTCCATTTTCATTCTTTCTCATCCCTTAAAAATAAATAAATAAATAAATAAATATAACAAAGGAGGGCTTGGTGCTGAAATAAAACATGCCAGGCTGCTCCAGCTTCTTCTTCACATCCACCTGCCATTGAGCTCCGTATCCAATTAAGCATCCCTCTGTGATGGTTTAACTAGGCTCAAAGGCATTGTGAGGAGTAATGAAGCCAGATGCATCTCCTCCCAACAGTTATTCTCTCTCTCATATATATATATACATATAGACAGGGAGTGCTGGCATCATTGCTGCCACTCACTGCTGGATGCTGTCACCTGTTCCTGCTACTTCCTAGTGTACCTACAAAAGCGGAAGAAAAATGATCTTTAGGAGAATCTGGAGCAGCATCCAACCAGCACAGTGAACACCAGCCTGGGAGCAGCTTGGATGCATCTCCCTCTACAAGAAGTCTATGGCAGCCACTATGATGGTTGAAATGCTTCACATCTCCCCCTGTAAGGCATCTGAAAGGGGAGATTGGCAGCACTCTAGGGCCTGCCAAAGGCACTTAAAGCTCCATATGTGAAGAATGACACTAAGGCCATTTCCTGACATACTGATGAGTCCCCTTGGTGTGGCAAAATGGCTGCTGCCAGTTCAAGGGATTCTCATGCTTCTGCATGAATGGACAATGCGTATCACAAAACTGCCACAGTCAAGGAACCTGCCACCATGGAAGTGGTGTACGGTCCTTGTCCCTCCTAGCATCTCCTCAGAGACGGCCTGAAAAAAGATCAAAATACTTACACAGATTGAAAGTTCTACAACCGGTTTGTTGCTTAGGTTAATTGCTGACAACCGGTTTAAAAGTTCTGCAGCTTGTTTTGTTTTTGTTTTGGCTAAGAACACTATTCAAGCCATGGTGAGTTTCTATATTGAAAGTAGAACAGACATTTTAGAGTTATAGTCAGTAAACAAGTTTATATTGACTGTGTTTAATGCGAACAGATATATTAACAGCTCAGCTCAGTTTAAACATAACTAGTCAGTTCTGTGTACATGAAACCCATGTGGAATTACGTTACAGTCATTCATTACACAAGAGCCTCACATTCTAGACTTTCTAAAGTTCAAAGCCATAAGTCAGTTCAGAGGAGCAGATAAAACCTGGTTCAGCTTCCCTATGTTTATTTATGATTTATATTGATTTGGTTAGACTTATACTCACATTCATTTAAAATAAGTGCTTTTGCCTAGCTGTAGGCACTCTGTGACGATTCCTAAATATGAAAGAAATGGCCAATTTTCAACTTAAAAGACATTTTAATAGAACAGCATGTGGCCCAAAGGATATAAGCCTATACTTCTTGTATTTATTGTAGCCCAGATGATGAGAATGAACCAACAGGTTTCTTTTGCAATAATTCAGTGATTTCAATGCTGCTTCAATGTTCTTTTGAACATTTTCTTTTTCTTTTCTTTTCTAGCTTGGGTTTCAGCTCTAAGAAAAACGAATGGAAACAATAGAATAGATGCCTAGAAGCTATCTCCATGTTGGACTGACAGACAGAATATCTCTCAAGGCCACTGGCAGTGAGCTGAGAGCAGGTGAAGACTTTCTCTTTGTCTTCTGTTTGAGAATGTCCAGAAACAATGGCTGAATTCACACTTAGGCTTCTGGTATGGTATTAGGACAGCTCTGGTACAAACCAGTGAAAGTGGTCCCAGTCATCCTCGGCACACTGGGCGCGGTGCCAAGAGATCTCAGTGGGCACCTAAAAACCATTGATTTTTATCCATCTGCCGGCTACAAAAAGCCACTTTACTGGGGTCTGCTTGCATAATTCGCCGATACATCACGCAGTCCTAGGTGCTTGGGAAGTGCCTGACTAGTGATATAATACGAAATCCAACATTAATAATAATAATAATAATAATAATAATAATAATAATAATAATAATAATAATAATAATAATAATAATAATAATAATAATAATAATAATAATAATAATAATAATAATAATAATAATAATAATAATAATAATAATAATAATAATAATAATAATAATAATAATAAGTGCTAAATCAGGATGAGATATCTATAGACTATGGAATATAGCTGGATTCCATCGTTCAACAACACCAGTCAGGTCAGAGATAAGAGCACTCTAAATGAGTAACAACAGGCATGCTGCAGGTTTTTCAGTCTTCTGGTAGAGTTCTCAACTCTTCTTGGTCCTAGAGAATTCATTTCATTATGAGCCAATTTATTCAATGACAAAAGTACCTGGAAACTGTTAATAGCAAGTGTGTTTAAAAAGTCTCTGTCATTGCTGCTGCTTCTATAAACTATCCCCCTCCAAATGTTGCCCAGCAATGACCACATTTATACATTACCACAGGCATGACTAAGACTACATTCCCTTGTCTGTGTGTGGGGAAAAGTGTCTCAGAAATACCCTTGAGATGGTAACTTGTGGCTGTTTTGTTCTCATCCCATCTCTACTTCGTAAGAGGGGAGATGGACAGACTGCTGTTTTGATTGTCCTGCTTGGAAACCAACATTAAGTTGCCTCAGCGGTGCTTTTTTCTTTTTCTTTTAAATGGCACAGAAGGGCATGTGAACACAACATAAGGGCACTGGTTTTATATGTATTCCCACCTCCCACCATTTCTGTGGAGACACACGTCCAAAGTAAGTTGAGGAGGACTTTTGATTATATTTAATATTGATGAGTTCTTAACTATCAGCTACAGTAGCTAATTATTAAAAGTAATGCAAACAGTGTTTTAAATTGCCACTAATTTCACATATCATAAACATATAAACAAAGATTAAAATTGAACCTAGATGCTGCATACAGAATTAAGAACCTGCAATGTCAGATAGGTTGTATTCATACTGTGCCAGAATCCAGAGCAGGAGGCAAGTAGCTGCCACAGAAGGGCCTGGAGGAACACAAGACACCACATTTCTTTGATCAACTGCCTGCAGCAATACCTCATGAGGCAGCTCAGTTTACTCTTCTGACAAATAGAAATATGGTCAGAAGTCAGCCATTCTGGCAACACTGATAAAGTGGCCCAGGCAGAAATTGGGCCACTAAGTCACTTCTTGCCCCCGTCTGTTCATCCGCACAGGGAAAATAAAGACCAACATGTTGCAGTACTTTAGTGGAAGCTGTAGGGTAGCATCAGGGCTAATAAGAGGTAGAAGTGTAAACACTTTTATTTATTTATTTATTTTAGTTAGCAATTTATATATTAGCCTTCACTGAAAGGCTCCAGGGCAGGTCACACTTATAAAAAGGTAAATTATATACGGTGTTCTTAAAACATATTTAAAATATAAACCTCTCTGGCAGACAACATCCAGAGGAACCTCCATCATTTCTGAGGGAGGGATGTGCACAAATGGTTTTTTTGACATTCAGTTTGTAATGAATCAAATGTTAGACAATCCGTACTCATTTGAATAGATCCCCTTCAAATGTGGTAGGGTTTTATTCAATACAAATGTATTCATATGAATTCATACAAATATTCAATATATATCAGATACCAATGACTACACATCTGATACAAACAAATACATATCTAATACATATCCCGTAACAAATCTGTGCTCTGACAGCATCAAATCTGACCTGGATCTACTTTTAATCTGATCTTGATCTGTTGCAGATATGTGGCGCAGCTGCTTTCCCACCTCCCCAGTTTAAAGAATGTCTGAACTATTTGTACAAATGTCCAAAACATTTGTACAAATGTCTGAAACATTTGTATTCATATGAATGTTCATGTACAAATGTCATAACATTTGATTCAGGTACTAGGGCCTTTCCACACATGCCCTAAAAACAGATACAGACACACATATAGGACACATTAGACACACATATAAACTTACCTTCTGTGCAGGAGGCCAGATTAAGGATTCTTCTCTGTGGTGCTTATGCATTTCAGCAGGCAAGACCCGTTCTTAATTGGGTCTTGCTGCCGAAAAATCCAGTCTTCATCTGGCCTTGTGCCTCAATCCATTTCAGAAGCAGGATGCTTCCACACATGGGCTGGATGTGCCAGCAGCCGTCATCTTGGGGAGGGCAGAAGCAGGCAGGAGCTGAGATCAGCCGAGATTGCGGCTCCTCAAGCCAGGGGGACCTGCACCCTACACCCCCCCAACCCACCCTGAGTCACATGTGCACATTTACAGCCTTACCTGCAGGCTATCAGGTTGATTCTGCCTGCAGGAGGCCCAGCGTGCACTGCCTCATTGGCCAGCCACCTGCGCAGATGATTCGGTGAAGCCAGGATGCACCAGCACCCTCTCCAATCCAGCCCTGCCACTGTCACTGCTGCCACCCCACGCATGTGCGGATGCGCGGGGCCTCCAAGAATCTGTCCCTCTTTGGGACAGATTCTTTTTAAAAATGTTTCACTGGAAAATGAATCTTATAGATCTGTTTTCCAGCGGCATGTGTGGAAAAGCCCCGGATGGCCAAAAAATGGATCTTTATAGATCCATTTTTTGGCGGCATGTGTGGAAAGGCCCCTAATGTCCAAATTTTGACCAACAAATATTGCAAATATTCATGCACATCCCTACTCTGAGCATACTAGTCTAGGGAGGGACACAAAGCTCTCACTCTTTAAGAGTGTCTTATTTGAATGCAGGAAACTTAGACTGTTTCTGCAGTGTGCACTATTCCATGCTATGCTGTTTTTATTTTGGTAGGATCAGGCAATGCAGATGGTCCATCCCACTCCACATTTTGGGGCTGGCCTGCCAAATTGCTGGCCAGGGATGTTTGAACTGAGTACGTAGAAGTGTCCCACTTCTAGAGTTGTTTCTGGATGTGTGGCAGAATAGTGTGAAGCTCCTTGGCTCTAGTAGACCACTTCTGGCACTTGTATACCATCTACACACATGTGCCACCGATCTGATATGCCATACTTGAACATTGTATGGACTAGTTATGGGCAGTGCACCACTGATGCAGGCTAAGTTGTTATTTTCATGTTATTGCCATTTTCATGCCAACACCATATCACATGAAGATGCAGCATTCTCCCAGAAGAGCAATCTGAGATGTGAACAAGGTGTTCCAGTGGTGAGACAGCTTCAGTTTCAGGTATATGAACTGACTTAGGATGACTACAGCCTCACTTGCTTAGGCTAAAGCATTATTATGTCACAATGAGATCCTTTCAAATAGATAGGTTGGTCTCTTGCATTACAAACAAAGCAAAATTAAGGACTATTTTTGCAGTTAAGTTCAGGGACCATGGCCGGTGTTTACTCTCAAATTGCAGGTGGTTCTGCTCCAGACACTGCACGTCACACTAGCAATAGCCATGCATGCCAGGCTGTGATGGCAATTGTGATATGATGTGTGATTGCACAGCAACACCCACAATGGCACATCTCCACACAATGTTTGCACATTGAAATAATGCAAACACTGCATCCAAAGATATAAGATCAGTGTAGGTGCTCTTGATTAAGCTGTGGATTAAGTTTTACTGCTGCACAGCTAGAGGTGATTGGACCAGCTATGCAAGTGCTGGGTCTCTTCAGGATGGAGACAACACTGCAGTGCACATATGTCCCCTCCCAGAACATACATATTTTGGTCTGGCTCTGCATGATATGGAGACACATTCTGCTTTCTTTGCTAGGACCACTGTACCTTAACTACATCCTTCTTTTTAGTTGCTTATAAAAAATGCCATTGGTTACTTACATCAATCTTGAATTGATTTTCCTGATTCAGACAGATCTTTGTTCAAAAATTTACGAGGTGGGAGGGTTAGTCCTGAAAGAAAGGATGCTCAAAGTGAACTGCAGTATGACACCTGCAATGTTACCTCCTGTGGATTTCAACCAACCACAGGTGCCAAATTGACATTACAGTGCTCTACTGTCTGTATTATCAACACAACTATTTGTGAATTACTACTGTAGTTGTTAATCAGCAGGATAACACTTCACACAGATAATGAAGTGGACAATTGTCCACAAAAGCTCAGGGTGATCATGAGAACTTTAGGGCCTGTTTGCACATAGGTGATCAGAACAGCCCAACATGGTATTCATCCACTAATAAATAAGCACCCCACTCAACAAAACTGGATGTGTCCAGTGAGTCCTGTAGCAACTATGCCATGGGATCAACATGTTTTCTCAAAAGATGACTCCTCTGCTTCCAAATGGGATGTTCCTTCTTCTGGGACTGACTGATCTCTTTAAAACTTTTTCAGGATAAGAAGGTGATTTGGCTTCATCTTGTAGATCAACCATATTTCATGTTCTTTTTTTGTAATGGCAAAGATGAAAGGGCTTCTCATTTCCATGGGGAGGAAGTAGAAAGAGATGGCTCTTGAGAAACTGGTGGGTTTCTCCTCCCTTTCTGGAAATTTTATGATGTACATACAAGAATGTAAGATGATGCATTGAAAACAGCTATATTGTGAGGCAAAAAGGACCACACTAATTCCTGTGAATACTTGGAACCAATCTGCTCAAGCAAGCCATTGTCCAGCTTTCCTCTACAAGTTAGGGTCTTAATCCAGATGTCTGACTTTGCAATAAGGGAAGGAAGTGATTCTGGCTTACTTTCAGGTTTGATGCACAAACATAATAATAATAATAATAATAATAATAATAATAATAATAATAATAATAATAATAATAATAATAATAATAATAATAATAATAATAATAATAATAATAATAATAATAATAATAATAATAAAAACACGTTTATTTATAGTGCCCCTTTCACCAAAGGGCATAAAAACAAAACAAATATAATCTAAAATAAACAATACATAACAGACAATACAATACAAAATAGGATAAGATAAATATCTCCAACTGAAGATATGAATGAATATGAGCACCTGAAAGTATTAAAACATAAATTATTGTTTGATCTATAATTTTACCAAGTAGCATTAGAGCTCAATAGGACCATGTCTGTATTCATACAGCCATTCCTTGCTGACATGAGCTCTTTCTGCACTTACCTTGTTTCTGGTATAAGGACTTGCATAGTGAGCTTCTGGAATTTATCCATATACATGTTAGTGAAGATTTGTGAGGTCCTGCCCCCTGTAGGTACACTCCATCTGCATTAGATGGAGGATAATCCTGATCACGGAGTCCCTGATTAGAAATACCAGTAAGCTTGAGCAAATAAGTCTACTGGGAGGTCAGAGTTGACCATGGTCCAGAACATGTAAATATGCAGAAGATACACTTCCCATCTTTGTGACTACCAGTGTGCCCCAAATGAACTGGCCAGACGTTCAGAGGCTAAGAACTTTTGTTCATAGTCCTTAGAGTCCTTTAGAGTCTGACCCTGAAGCTTGCACATGCTTTGTGGCCAGAGAAGAGACAGGTCTGGCCTAGCACCACTATTCCAGACTGTGGGCCTTTCTTCACTTTGCCACATAGTTTGCATGCAGTACACTCCAAGATGGTACATCTGCACTTGAAGGGTCTGTTTCCAACTCAGAAATGGACCCTTCTCTGCAAGAGCACATAACACACAAACTATATGTAGAGCATGATTTCATCCATCCATCCATCCAGCAGCAGCCCTATCTGCACCTCCCAACCTTGGCCATTATAATGTGTTGCATTCCATGATGTGCTGGAAGCACTGCAAGTGCATGGTGTGTTACTGCTGTCCCAGTGATGGTGCTGACACATGTGCAGTGATGCCGACATCACAAACCAAGATGATGGCACCCAGACCTCATATTCACACCAGGTAAGTGTGAATGCTAGTACATACCAGTGGAAGTTCACCATTACTGTCCCCTGGATGAAACAGGAGGTACAAACTCCCCCCATGACTTTATGGACAGGTAAGTGCATAAAAACCCATGAGGTTACCTGGAGAGTGGGATGGCCATATATCTCCAGAGGAGATGTGTGCATCTCTTACATCAATGTGAATGAGGGTAAGGAAAAAATTTAAAGTCATCTCATGACAACTGAGTAAGCAACAGGGTGACAGAGTTCCAGGCCTGACTTTTATCCAGTCACTGGACAAGACATTCAGCTTCTGCACATGGTATTTCAGCCACAGAAATTTTCCAGGCAGCATGGATAGTGGAACAGAAATTTGGCTGTTTGGCTCAATGGTTATGCCACCATCATGATATCACATCCATTTCCATCTGGGCCTTGCTTCATTAACTTGAGCTGGGAAGGACAGCCAATAGATGGTGTGTGTGTGTGTGGGGGGGGAATAATGGCATATTTCTTTGACAAATCACCCACAAGCACTCATCTGTATTTAAAGCAAATTCACTGCCACTATCTTGTCTTCTCCTGGTGTGTTTGCTTTCAGCAAATCCTCAGTCAAATACGGTTGCTGGCAAAAACATTCAGTGAAAAGGTGAGCTCTAAGCTAATGTTGGTGAATATTTGCAGAAAGCTCATTTTGAATGTGCAACCACAGGTCTTCACACTGGGCAGCAGATCTTAAGACAACTGACATTTTTACAGAAACATAACAAATGGCTTGTGATTTCGTATGGCCCAATCAGGACGAATTGCAATTTGGATGGAAATTATAAAACATTGTTCCATGAACATAGTTCATAAACAGAATGTAAATAAAATTACTTAGTAAGTTAGTCTTTGAATAAGCATGAACTTATAGTGTATTCCATCTTTACAATTTTTACATTAACCAATACAGATTTGTGTTTTTGTTTGGTGGGTGTGTATTGATTACTAAAGTTCTCATAGGGTGTTTCTGCACTGGCCGCTGAAAAATGGATTAAAGAAAATTTGTTTCCCGTCAATCCGTCCTCTGGAGGATCCATCCAAAACAGCGACAGATCCAAAGAGGCATCGCACATCTGCACATGCATGGGGAGGACGGATCCTGCCAGAGGGAGGTTCTGGGTGCTGTGTGGAGGCCACAGCATCCATTTCCAAAGGCAGCCAGTCTCCTGCACTGCCAACGCCGCCCCCAGAGCTGTGGGACTGGAGCAGTCACCTTGTGTTTCTGCTGGCATGCGGCATGCTCAGGAGGAACTCCAGAGGCAGACTGGCCTGCTTTCAGGCCTCCCAACGTGGCAGCCACCAGCACATCCATCCCCTCACCTCTCCATGTGCAGAAGCATCCTGCTTCCAAACGGATCAAGGCAAGGGGATGGATTGAAGACCTAATTTTCCAGACCTTCACGGAGGATGGATTTTCAGCAGTGAGACCCCTTTAAGAACGGATATCATGCGCTGCTGTGTGGAAGTGGCTGCCTGGAAGGGTCCCTCTTCGGTCCTCCAGTGCAGAAGGTAAGTCTTGTATGTTTCTTGTATTTTTTTTAATGTGGTTTTAGTGGCAGTGCAGAAACACCCATATATGCTTTTTGAGCATAGTTCTGTTTAATGGGTGGTATATTCTAGCAAAGAATTGTTTTTGTTCTGAACATTATTTTCTTATGCTCTCTAAATATGTTCAACAATTTGAGGATTTTTAGGAGGCAATCTAAGGATCCAAGTCTAGGATCCTAATTCCCTTGAAGAGTGTTTCATTTAACATTTTGGTTCAAGGTATAATGTGTTGCAATAAATATTGGGGTAATCAATGTAGCACATTTAAAACACAGAAGATCAGCAGCAGTAGCAGCAACAGAAGAATTTTGGTTGGAAGACATAATACTAGTGTACCTTTTCAGGTATTTGCTGAGGATAAGTGTACATCTATCATCTGCCCCTCCACTAGTTTCAATACATTTTCCCAGAGTTGCACCCTGTATTTTCTTTTCTTGCGGCAAATTATCAGTTTTACTTCCCAAAGCCTGCTATTAAGTGACTTGATCAAAGTGACTGAAAACATCTAAGGCATCCTATGACTCTGAACTGGCATTTCCATTTCTCAGTCTCCAGTAATACCCCCTTTTTCCATGGTCTCATATTCTATTTCATCCTTCCTTTAAAATATTATTTCAAGATTGTTTTTCTTCTGCTCTTTTTAATGAGTTTTACAGATTAAGCCCTTATAATCTTTTTTTCACAAATCAATTTCTTCAACCTCTTGATAATTTGTGCTGCTCTTCTCTGGTTTGTGTTGAGTCTGTCAGTAACATTCTAGTAAATCATTGCTAGGGCAGAAAAATATAGGACCAATAGTTATGCAAACGTCCCACAAAATTATTATGTATTGCATAAACTAGAAACTGATTAGTTACATGGAGATCAGCGTTTAGAGAAGACTTTGGCTATTCCTAGCCTTGCCAGCACTATCCTGGCTCAGAGTTGTATGCTTTAGTTCAAGATAGTCAATCCATCCCAGTATGAGATGGATTGCTCCTGGCACAGAGCAAGGCCATCCACATTGGATTTAACTGTTCTCCATGAACTTCCCAATGTTCCAAAGGCCAGTAATGAATGTTCATGGCCTTTAGACTTCTCAAGGAATTTTGGGGGCCAAAAATGGGTCCTCAGTGGTATACCTGATCATAGAGGGGTGCTATCTACAAGCTTCCATGGTCCAGAGTACATCCCCTAGTACACTGGTAGAACTTCCCAAAAACAATAGGCTACTGATAGACTGGGCCAGGACACCATTTTGGTTGCTTTCGTCTGATTTACATTCATACTCTAGCAAAAACATCTTATTTGACAGTAAACATTAGGGATATGCACAAATATTCATTACATTCAATATTTTTATGAATTTGTATGAATTCATACATTTGTATACATATAGAATGTTACGACATTCGTACATTGACATTCATACTCATATAAATGTTTCACAACATTTGTTAACTAGGAGGTGGGAAAGCAGCTGCGCCAATCACACTGCAATGGACCCAGAGTGCATTCAACATGGATTGATAGCAGATTCAAAGTGGATTCAGAGTAGATTTGATGCTTTCAGAGTGGATATGTTATGGGATACGTATCGGATACATATGGATACATACCAGATACATACCAGATATGTACCAGATACGTATCAGATAAATATGCATTTATATTGGATATTCGTATAAATTCATACAATACCTTTGTATCAAATAGAATCCTATCACATTCAAAGGGGATCTATTCAAACAGATATGAATTTTCTTACATTTGATTTGCAAATCGAATGCAAAAACAAAACAAAACAGAAATTATTATTTTAAATACGGAATGTACTGTTTTAAAATTTGTTGAATTTTTAAAGTGTTTTTAATGTGTATCTTGTTTTTAATTTGTTGTTTTAACCATTGTTACCCACCCAGAGACCTTCGGGTATGGAGTGGGATAGAAATATAAATTAATAAATTTGTGCACATCACTAATAAACATATCTGAGCATTATATTTTTATGAAGATTAGCATTGTTATTATCTATCCCTAGTACTCGATGTAAACAATGATGTGCCCCCTCCCAAAAAAAGTTTCTGTATAATCCCTCCAACCCTCTTTACATTTTAATTTAGTTCTGTGAATTTCTTAACCAGGAACTTCAAGTCAACATGAAAGTTTCATAGTGCAAAAATACAAAGGAGAGTGTGAAGATAAAGTGAGGAGAAATAAAGGAAGAAGAAAGGAAGAGGTAGGGAATTCAAAGTAGGATAACAGATAAATGTTAAATCACTCCCCCCCCCCCCGCTTTCAGTATTCATCAGGAGGTGTGATGAGTAAATGTCTAGCCTAGGGTCACTCTTTAACAGTACCTCACCTTTCAGAACAGTAAAGACAGAAAATATGAAAAAAAAGTGGGAATGGAGTTAGTGAGGAAATTAAATGAGAACCAGATGGTAATTCACTAGGAATGCAAGATGAAATAGTTGAGCTACCAGCAGAGCTATGTGATGTATCATTTAAACTTCTTACCCCCCAGGACTGATGGATGGCCAGTCCTGTCCCTCCCCCACCTTTCTTCTTTTCTTTCTTTTTTATTTTTTAGCCAGCGGTGCTAAGGGTGATGTGGAAAATTATAAAAGTATGGAGATTTACTCCAGGATGTGAAGAAAGACTTGAGAAAAAAAAATCATTTAATTTAAAAAATAAAAATAAAAAATGCTTCTATGTTGAAATAATATGATACAGAATTCTTTGGTAATGCCAAATTCTGCCTTTGATTGAGCAGTAAGAGCTATATGGACAATTTAGTGAGAAGGAGGTTGTGAGGTGAGAAATGGGAAGGATGATGCATTTCAAAGGGCTATAGTAAATGTGATAAAGTAAATTTGTTACCCAAGGGGCAGGAGGTAAAGTCCAGGCATGGATTAAAAAGTAGATAAGAAGTGGGAAACAAAGACTTAGAATAAATGGCCAATTTTCAGCATGAAAAGAGGTTAATAGTGGGATGCTCCAGGGATCATCCAAAGGAACAGAGATGCTCAATATGTTTATTAATGATTGTAAAGAAGGAGGCAAATTAGAAGCAAGCTGCATTTTGCTGACAATACATTTTGCATCTTTGTCAACAGTCAGGCCAAGAATGATTTTTTTTTCCTGGAGGAAAAAAAAAAGAGCTTCCTCTTCTCTTACCCCAAGCTATGGATTTTTTAAAAAAACATTATTTCATTATTTTTTGTAAGTGGAAAATCATGCCTATCCTTTCTAGTGGCAGTGGATGAAATGGATCCATTAATTTTCACCTTTAAGGAGTCTGGTTTGAAAGCTTTTGGCAAACTTCCATAAAAGAGTTAGTTTCCTTTAACTTGCATATAAAGACCTACGTATAGTATAATTCTGCATTTGGACTATTAGAAGATGATAGTGTGTTTGTGGATTCAGAGAGGTTTCTTAAAAGCAAATGCTGTCTGTTCCCAGAAAATTCACTGTGTAACCTTGGAACAAATGTACTTTCTTACCAAGCTACCTCACAAGGTTTATTATAAAAATAAACAGCAATAACTACCTGATTTTCTCCCAGTTTATAAAGGAAGAAAAGGCTAAAGGTGTAAGTGCTTTGAATGAATAAAATAACCAGCCATGAAGAGATGGAAAGAGAAGTTTGTATTCATGAGCAACTTTATGTGCTTATTATCTTCTTTCCACAAAACTAACATCTTTATAGTCTGTTCCTTTACTGAATGTTGACTGTTTTGGTTGTCACATTAATTAAGTAATTAGGCTTATGCACCATAGATTTCAAAACAAAAATAAAATAAGATCAAAGACCACCACCCCCAAAAAGTACAGAAAACAAAATTTATGATAGTCATATAGACAAAGGTGCCTTTGTATGATGAAGATGCAATTTTTGGGAACCCACAGTGGCCAGCCTCCACTCCTCCTTCTGCTGAAGCATCTCATGGAAGTTCTAGTGCCCTTAGGTTGCTATCTTGCCCTCTGACATGGCCTGTTGCCTCACAGTGGTCCACTCTTCTGAATGTAGCCTGGCCCCATGGCAACATGGCCAGCAAGGGCATTGGCTGGTTGCAGCTATAGAAAGGCAAGGCTGCAATGATGGAGAAGTTTCTCCTCAGATACCTTTTGCTTCTTCAGTAGAACTGTGACCATAAGCATCTCTAGTTGCCCAGGGTGAAGCATTTTAAGTTTGATGAGTGGGGCGGTCTTCTCAACAAAAATAGTGCTCTGTTACATAATATTAAGGTTTCATATTGTTCATGCAGTGGACTTGCACTGCTGTCTTTCCTATGGTGAGAAATATTTATTTAAATTAACTGAAAGCATAAGCAGTTACTGTCTAAACCTCTTTACTCACAAAGCCTCAGAGATTATAAGAAATACCCAGAACATTCCTGCAGCAATGGAATAATAGTGGTGTTTTTCCACAGAGCTCCTTTAATCTGAATCTAAGATCCAGATCTAAGGAATAGGCACTTCCCTTAATCTGGATCTAGTAGATCTGGATTAAGGCAAGTACCGAATGTGTTTCCACAGGTGGTCTAGCACCCAATAGCAATGGGTGCTAGCCTGCCTGCTGTGGAAAAACTAGAGCACCCATTTGCAAATCTGGATCTACCCCGTCACCATAGGTGTTTTGGGGGACAAGGGGTGCAATCTCCAAAGTTGCCTTCAGAGATTAGCAAAGACTCCACAGAAACACCCCGTAGAATCTCCAGAGAGATCTGCCACTAACTTCAAAGTTCCTCCGGAGCGTGTGACAGTGGCATTGTTCTTGCAAGGGGTTTCTCTGCGGAGCCTTTGCTAATCTCCGAAGGCAACTTCAGAGGGATTTTGGAGCTGGCTTTGGAGGGACGCTGAAGTCTTGACTTCAGGGCATCCTCCCCATGGGTGCTTCTCCCAAGCCTCCTCTAGACCCCATTGCCAAACTGTAGTGGAAACAGGCTCCCTACAATCCAGATTTGAAGGCCCCTTTAATGGGGTCTACACGAAATCTGGATTATGGGTCCTGAAGGACCCATATGATCTGAATTTCCCTAGCTGTGGTGGAAACAGGTGTATCCCTAATGGGGTCTGTACTGGAAATGGGTCATCTGGCTCTCAGCCAAATGGGTCCTTAATGGGTGCTTCAATGGGTACTTAGTGCTAGTGGAAAAACACCCTAGGGGTGTTTTCTCACTGCGCTCCTTTAATCCGGATCTAGTAGGTCCTGATTAAGGGAAGCACCCAATGTGTTTCGACAGGAGGTGTAGCACCCATTAGCAATGGGTGCTAACCTCCCTGCCGTGGAAATACCTTTGCACCCATGTGGGGAATATGGATCGACCCCCAAGGGGTTTGCCCATCACCCCAGGTGTTTCAGGGGAAAGGGGGGGTGGACTCTCTGAAGTTCTTTTGAAGAGATCAGTGCAGACTTCGGAGTCGCTCTGGAGTCCCTTCGGAATGTCTCCAAAGTCAGCACAAAACAGCCCGGAGCGCCCGCGATGTCAGCAGGAAATAGTTCCACACTGCCTCCAAAGTCTGCGATGATCTTTGGAGAGACTGGCGGCGAGACTCCAGAGCCTTTGCCGGTCACTTCAGAGGGATTTTGGAGGGAA
The DNA here is from genome assembly GCA_023333525.1 of Aspidoscelis tigris stejnegeri. Classification (NCBI taxonomy): domain Eukaryota; kingdom Metazoa; phylum Chordata; class Lepidosauria; order Squamata; family Teiidae; genus Aspidoscelis; species Aspidoscelis tigris. The sequence continues at coordinate 245,155,449 of JALMGA010000001.1, read as the reverse complement.
GTCCGCGCAGTCTGTGCTAATAGCGAATGGACTTCACTGACAGCTCCGGAGCCTCTCCAAAGTGTTTGCGATCTCTGCGAAGTGACTTCAGAGTCATTTGGGAATGATTTCGAAATGACTCTGAAATCACTTCGAAGCTGGAATTTCTGGGCTCACCCCCCCCCCATGGGTGCATTCCCTCACCCTAGCCTCCCCTAGACCCCATTGCCTGTCACTTATGGAAACAGGCTCCCTTTAATCCGGATTTTCTGGCTGAAGACCCCATTGTAGACCCCACTAAAGGCTGAGATGTACCTATATGATCCAAATTTCCCAAGGCGTGGTGGAAACAAATGTGTCCTAAATGGGTGCCGTGGTGAAAATGGGGTCATCCGGCTCTCACCCAAATGGGTGCTTAATGGGTGCAAAAGTGGGTACTAACTGACTGAGGAAAAACACCATACAGCAGAAGATTTACCAGTGAACTGACTAACTACACATATGGCTGTTTTAATTGCATCATCAGGAAGCAGGGATTTTGTTGGGTATTTCTGAATTTGAAATTTTCTTACATTCTGTTTCTTGTTATTTGCATAGTTATAGGTGATGACAGTCAACATAGGCCGTTTCCAGACAGCAGCCTGATATAGCCCTAAGAAGCAATAATGTGGGGTTTTGCTCACCTGCTATTACTGGATTGTGATCTAGACAGTGCTGGCTTCAAGTACTACCTTTGTGCATTTTGGTGATGTGCAATCTGAGCAATTTGGACATCATTGAATTCCTGGATGTGTGCATCACCACCTCCATTCAGGCATGATTGGCTGTTTCAGCCTTCACCCATGCACTCTGGATGGAGCTCTGATTACTGCTCTGTCCAGATAGGTAAGTGGCTTCCTAAAAGACACTAAAGCTGGAAACCCCACAGCTACAGCTGGGTTTTCCAACAACAGTTAAAAGCAGGGCTAGGGAAGGGTTGCCTATGATACATGAGGCAACTCCACCATAGCAGTGCCGTAATGGCATTATATTTCCATCTCAATGCAACCATGGGGGAACACAGCTGGACACACACACACTGCTGAAATCCTGCTTGTATAAGCTTTCTTCGAAGTCTGCATGGCTGGATAGACTTCATAGACGGCTTGTAAACCAGCTTTCAGCTGAGCAAAGGGCTCCAACTGAACTCACCCATGTTGACCATCACTGGTGACAGGCATTTTCCAAAATATGAATTATTTCATTGTGTAGAATTCAGTCAAAACTCTGTTTATGTTAGATCTAGAGCACACCAGTTAAGGAATGTGTCATAATCCAAAGTCTGAAAATTGTCAAAATCTGAACTTTCAATTTTTATGGAGTTCAGCAGAATGTGGTTTCTGTCCAATGATGGTATTGCTGAGAAGAAATGTTTGTGTGTATGATCTTACATGTACTGTTAATATATTGTGGGGTGGAACAGATGATCTCATGTGGATCCAATAACAGTCTAATCATAATTCAATTGTTTCTAGCATCTTATGTCACGTGTGACCTATGATTTAAACATAGCATTTAAAAATCCCCAAACTCAGGCATTTTACTTCATTAAAGAATAAGGGCTTAGAGACTATATAACAGTTCACACCTTGCCATAATTAAGTTGTACCTACAAGGCCTTGTGAAAGGCATAACTGTATTTGTTTTCAATAGTGTAGGGATGCATTTAACCCCACTAGTTTACAGAAGGCTAAGCATGCTTATTTATATGGATTCCACGCACCTTCCCATTGCAGATTTATGTGAATTTGGGATTGAATGGACTTAGGAAGGAACTTATATAAACATGACACAGATTATAAATAAATTGATCTGTCTTTTCCTACTAGTAATTGGATTTTTCCTCAGAATAGTTTGACAGACAAAATAAATCCCTCTACTCTTCCTTTGTTACTTCTCGCTTTTTGCTGCATTTCATTCCATATTGCTGAAAGGCTTACACTAGCAAAGCTAGTTGGCTCATACTGGCCTGTCAGGGAAAGCACACACTCACATGCTATTTTATGTAGCAGCTGTTTCCCACATGACTTTAGGATGATGAACACTAGCCATTCAGAGACTATTTGTTCCAAGCTCTCAAGGGTATAGTTAATATTTGTGAGGCTCAGCATACGAAAACTGTGATGTGGGCCATTGTGATATAGCTGCTGCTCCCTAAGTGAGATGATCTCTGACCTGCATAAATAGAAACACTGGGAGAAAATTACTGGTTTCACGGAGAAACAATTGGAAAGGGTGTAATGCAGGCTTAGGGAATTGCATCATATCTAAGTAAATATTCTACCTGCGTTGGTAAAAAGAAGTTCATTAAATCTAGTCAGTTTGGGGACTGGTAATTTAATTTTCAATTAGATATGAAGAATCTTTAGTATATGTGGTCTGTTGTAAAAAAACAAAAAACTTATTACATAATGGTTCACCCCAAATACACTTCTAGGCTGAATCCATATTGCAGCTTTTACTGGTATCCTAGAATAAGTGTCCCGGGAGCTGACACAAAGTCAGGAGCCATGATTTTTTTTTTCAAAGAGCGATGGTCGAATGGAAACTGGGGTAACACAGGGTCCTGTTATGTGGTTTATGCAGATGTACCAAGCTGGGCTTTCCACAATTAGGCTTTCTGATAGCTTGCTCAATGTTCCTGATTCACTTCTGAACCAAGCTGGTCTTTGAATTTGTAGCTAATCTCAAGCTGACTTGCATTGGCTTGGTGAGCCAAGTCAATGAGTCCTTGTAAAATGCTGCAGAAACACTTTACCGACGCTTTATAGTTGTCTGAACCTTTACAAGAGCCACAAAAGTTTTGTGCCTCCTCCCCCCAATATGAGTGAATGCCACCTAATACAGTCAATTGTCTCAATGACACAGCTGAGCTTTCTAGGGAACATCAGAGCTCAGCATGATATGAGCCAAGCTCCAAAACTGCAGTTTGTGTGCATTTATTCTGGCTTATGATTCTCAACCGTTTAGTGAAAACCTAAACTCTTCAGTAGTGATGAATCCTAAACTTAGGCCACAGTTTAACTTTCTTTCAGTTCACAGAATCAATAGCCCAAACAAATGATTCCGCGCGTATATCTGCTTACAAATCCATTTTTAAAAATCTATTGTGAAAAATGTGTATCGATCAGGACTTGATAGCTGTCATTAGTCTAGTAATTCCTAAACTCTGATTAGCACAGGTTCCTAACATTTGGTGAAAACCAATTCTCAACCATCTCTGACCACAGGGGCCTGAAAGACCCTACTGAAAAAAAAGCACCAAGAGGTGTCAAGTGACAATGTGAAGGGCAATGGTGACTGTACCCATCAGGCAAACATCTCAGCATAAATGCCTATAATAAATATTTAAGATTTTTTTAAAAAAAGAGGGCATAGGTAACCAAGTAGGAGGGGACACTTAGAAAAGGGTGTTTCTTCTTTTCTTTTGTGTGATCTTTATGATCTGTATGGTTTTTGTATGTGTTTGTTGTTTAATATCTGTTTACTTAAAGAAAATAAAATATATTTTTTAAAAATAAATGCCTATAATACTTCTTTAAGTGTCATGTCGCAGGCCAGCGAGGCAACAGGCAAACACTTGCACAGCTTACTCAGTTCCAAAGGCTCAGGTATCCTTGAGGTCAGTTCCAGTCCAAGGTCAAGGAGTCCAGAGAATCAGTACAGGTCAGTCAATCCAAAAGGTCAGCAAGGCAAAAGGAATCCAAGAACACAGGCACAGAGTCACACAGGACTGCAAAGACATTGTCTGCAACACTGAGGCAAAGTGGGTTTGCTCCTTAAGTAGATGAGTCATTGCCTTGCCCAAGGTTCAGCTGATCTAATCTTTCTGATCTGCACCTCAGCTACTTCTGTTGCCTCAGCACCTGAGGAGAGGGCCTTTGATGAGGCTCACTGCTTGTAGATTCATTATCAGAGTTATCTGGCTGCTCACATAGAACTGGCCTTAACCCTTCAATGTCTGTATTGCCATGCTGTGGTTGCTTCTCAGTCTGTGGTGGCATTGCAGGCAGAACGTCCTCCTCCAATGAGGCTGAACGGGGCATGACATTAAGGTAAGATTGGAAGAAGGCACCTTTACAGAGTTTTCCCCACTCTGCCTCCACATTTCTCTGAATCATTTCCTGTGAGACCGTTTGCTGTACCGTCTACAAAAAAAGCTTGGTCTGAAAAATTTGAAGCTGGTGAAGGAATTGACTTGGCATGCTTGCCTATGCTAAAGTCTGACTTGCAATGCCTTGTGTGGCTCCTGCCGAGTGACCATGCAACTTATTGCCATTTCATAGCACAGTGAGCTGCTCCAGCTTTATGTCAGTAGAAGCAAATTTTGTTGCTACAACTTCCTTTCCCCATCTAATGCTTGGTATTCCCTAAGCCATTTCTCCACTTGCCCTTGTTGTAAATAAATCAGAGTTGGCCATCTGAATGCTGGTGCAGTCCCCCCTTCTCCAGGGACCTGCCATAGTCTGCACTAGAATGTGGCTGGCTGGCCGGCCCCTACTCTGGGCCCATAATTTATCACTGTGCTCATGCCTCACTTTACCATTTTTTTTCTGCCTAGAGAACCATTTCCCTTCAGGTATTTATTTAGATTTCCTGCTCATTAGTGATTTTATGTTCTTTTCCTCACCAAATCTTATTTCTGCAATGTTTTCATCAGTGTGCTGCAAACAGCTTTGTTTGCATTATATTGCTCTGAGTGGAGTGTTGTGCACTTTCCCACTAATTTCCCCATGTTTTGCTAGCAGCAGTTTGAATCCCCCATTTTATCTAAGCAACTTGTCAGTTTCTATTTTCTGGGTTTTGGGTTTATTCCAAAGCATAATTTTAGGAAGGGTTCACTGGACTTTTTTTCAGCATATAATGGGTGTTTTTCCATTGAGCTCCTTTAATCCGGATCTAAGGAATGGGTACTTTCCTTAATCTGGATCTAGTAGAGGGGTCTACCTGTCCCCCCAGGTGTTTGGGGGTACAGGGGGTACAGAGGGTGCGATCTCCATAGACACTCCGGAGAATCTTTGAAGATCCTCTGGAGCAGCTCCATAGAATCTCTGGAGTTATCTGCCACTAACTTCAAAGATCCTCTGGAGCCTTTGACAGCAGCATTGCTGTTGCAAGGAGTTCTCTTTGGAGCCTTTGCTAATCTCAAAAGGCGACTTCGGAGCCAGCTTCTGAGGGACTTCAATGTTTTGCGTTTGGGGCACCCCCCAAGGGGGCACCCCCGAGCCTCCTCTAGACCCCATTGCCCAATTATAGTGGAAACAGGCTCCCTATAATCTGGATTTGATGACTGAAGACCCCATTGTAGACCCCTTTAATGGGGCCTACAGGAAATCCGGATTAGAGGTCCTGAAGGACCCATATGATCCAGATTACCCTACCTCTGGTGGAAACAAATGTGGCTCTAATGGGGTCTGTAGTGGAAATGGGGTCATCCTGCTCTGAGCCTAATGGGTCCTTAATGGGTGCTTCAGTGGGTACTTAGTGCTAGAGGAAAAACACCCTAGCACTCCTAGACACATGAGCAACTGCTATCTGGCACATTTGTTTCCACCAGAGGTAGGGTAATCTGGATCATATGGGTACTTCAGGACCTATAATCCAAATTTCCTGTAGGCCCCATTAAAGGGGTCATTTGGGGATGCTCCCAAATGCTCCAGGATGATGAAGGCAGTGAGAAGAGTAAACAGAGCATCATACCAGAGCATTCCCAGCCATTTCTCAGGAGATGAGCAAACAGGTCCTTAGGTATAGCTGAGTTCTAACACAGAACTTCCTAGAAACTATATGAGCCCAGTGGAGAGTATTGCTATCTACCTATCATACTCCTTAACCTATTGTTTCCCAGAAAGATTTGTTTGCTTATTCTGTTGCCTTATGGGGAACAAGAGTCTTGCCAAACCTTCTGACATTAGCAGGAACAAGGAGTCTCCTTTCCAATGCAGTCCTTGGTTTTGTTGTCAGATCCTAATGGAGGTATCATGGAGAGAACAGAAAAAAAGGCCTTGTGATATTTTTATTCTGATCATAATTTTGTGGTAAAAGCTTCTCATTAGTTAACTCTGTATTTTTGTGGGAATGATTTAATTTCCTGTCACATTGTTGTATCTGGATGGAATATGCAGGTGAGGCAATATGAATCAGGGTTGATACCACTCTTTAGAAGCAAAAGAGAAATGGAAAGCTAGAGGGGTGTTTTTCTTTACTGTATTGTTTATTTGCATTCTTGTTGGCATCTTCCTCAACCTGTTCTGGGGAGTCAGACACACTTGAATGTTGTGCCAAGTGTTCTTGTGTGATTTCAGTGTGAAATAACAACAACAATAATAAACCTTCTCCAAAAATTTGTTATTTGGACATAAATACAGAAATCAGACTCATCAGATTTATGAATGAACACAAACTAGAATAACCAGGAGCAAATAATGTTCTCCATTTTTATGTTTTACCATTAGGGGGAAAATCAGATTGTGATGGGAGGAGGAGGAGGAGATACTGATTATAACAATAACAAATATCACTACATCTCTTTTGCCATATAGGCAGAAAATATAATTCATGTTAAATGTAAGATGCTGTTTTGATGATGCGCTGAGGGACAGTCCAAGGGTTGCATTCAGTTGGATAGATTGTGTTTGCTTGGTTGCAAAAACCCCACAGTAAGAGCTGTGAAGACTGCATGCAATTAATTTTAGGTGGAGGATAAAACCTCAGTGAATTGGCTAAAGCTGCTGCCTTAAAGTGAAAGCTTATTTATGTAAATGAGGTTAAGAGCCACCTTTCAACTGAATTATTTGCCTGCATGAATATAATGGAGAGTCTCTCCTATGAGGCTGTGTTGTTAGGTTTATGGATTCAGCCCATGGATAGAGGAAGCGCAGATGGCTTCCTGAAGAGTTTATCTACTTAGGATACCAGCCAGAAATTCCTATGGATTTATGCAGTTTTACCTTCTTCAGTGGCTTCCAATTTTCTATTTCTTTTATTAGAGCAAGATAAACATATCTTGTTAACGGAGTTTTTGCTAGTGGCCCTGGAATATACAAATATTGATAACAGTGCATTGAAAATGCACTTTATCCCCAAATAAATAAATAAATAAATATTTTCAGACTGTCTTTCAATGAGCTTTTTTGCACAAGCAACTCAACTGTGTGAATGTTCTTGGGAAATTAATGAATTACAATGTGAGAAAGATGGGGTATGAAAACAACTACAGAAATGTTCCTCCCTCTTTATGTAACTTAAATATGGTAAATACTCTGAAATAAACTACGTGTTGTAGGAATGTGCATGAATATTTGTAGCATTTGATATTCGTATGAATTGTACATTGACATTTGTATTGTTTCAAAACATTTGTAAGAATGCTTTAGAACATTCATGAACCAGGGAGCAGGGAAAGTGGCTGCATCAGTCACATCTGGAACAGATCCAGAGTGCATTTAAAATGGATAGAGAATGGATTCAAAGTGGATTCAAGGCAGATTTGACATTTTCAGAGGAAATATGTTACATGATATGTATTGGATATCTATCCGTTCATACCAGATATTCATACAAATTCATATGACTACATTTGTATAGAATAAAATCCTACCACATTCAAAGGTGATCTATTTGAACAAATACAAATTTTCTTACATTTGATTCAATATGAACTGAATGCAAAAAAACAAAAAAACAAAAAAAAAACGTTTGCGCACATCCCTAGTGTGTTGTACTGGGAAGAAAAATACCACAGATTAGTTAGTGCTCATTCATTGTGAATATCCAGTATTAAGATCTTACCTGGAATATGAATAAAATAGTGTCTTTAGACCTTTGCAGACATTAGGCTGGAGATCAAGACATCTGAAAGGAAGTGGTACCAGGGGACAGAATAGACAGAGTTAATGACAGACCCCCACATAAAACAGACCTCTATGAATTTAATGATTTACATACATATTGATGACCTCTTAAGTGATGTATGCCTGAAGGAATCAGTCTTTAACCACTATGTGAGAGGTGGTGGGAAATATGGGAAAGTGTTGCTAAGAACCTGAATTATATACCCTTGTCTGATCCTAACTTCTTGTCTCCTGTTATTGAAATAATGAAGGTCTGTCATTTATACTCAGTGCCTGAACATGCACTGGTAACTTTGAAGATCTTTTTTTCAATAAGAAATTGGCCCACCAGTAAATTCATCCCTGTTTGAAGTTTCAGCCCTGTTTGTAAAGAAGAAATCTGGACACTTTAGACTTTACACTGACTATAGGGAACTGAACAAACAAAGTGGCAGTAAAAAATGTACAACACATATAAATGGACTTCTAGAGATTAAGGATCACTGTCCATAAGCTAAATTGTCCAAATGTGAGCTTCACTTCAATTGGCCTGCCTTTTTAGAATAAAAAAAAAATTGGGTCAGTGGTCAGAAATGAACCATACTCACCTCAGTCTACACAGTACTGGTACTGGAAGTGAGGCACTGTTTGCATGTCCCAAGCCAAGCTTGTCAGCAATGCAAAGGCACCAAGTTACTTTATTCCTGCCCAAGGCATCTCCCATTCTAATCAGTGATTGGCCCACACCCCTTTGCCAATGTGTCATACTGAAGTACAAGTATAGATCTGAACAGGACTTTCTCTGCAGTCTTGCCAACATCTGGCTACTATCTGCAAAGACAGCATGGCCACCTCTGTGCTGTGATTCTAAAAGTATCTTCAGAGGAAGAAAATAGGCTGTGAAAAGTGGGTGCAATAGTGATGCACAAATACCCTGATGTTAAGCTGAGACTGAAATATCTCCATTGTCCTTATTCTGGGTCAGATGCAGAAAGAGCAACATATGGACTATAACAGATTATATTACCACAGTTTCAGACCTCTTCAAAGAGGTTTACAGCAATTCCAGGACAGGATGGTTGTGGAAAAGGATAGTGTTAGTCATTTGGGCAGGTGATTTCCATGAAGACTTGCTGCTCCCCTCCTGCAACACTTATATGGATGGTGGTAACTCATTTCTCTAAAGTATTATGTTTCATTCCTCAGAATCAGATGCTTGCAATTAGCTAAATCACTCATGGAATATATATTTAAACTCCATTAAGGCCAAAGAGTATCATCTCAGAATAGGATACCCAGATGACAGCAAAATTTTGAAGTTCTTTTACTTCTCCATGGTGTAGACCTAACTTACACTTTTGCTACTATTGGAAGACAGATGGGGCTACACAATATGTAAATCAAAGTCTGCAGTGCTACTTCAGTTTCTAAACCAGTTTTCAACAAGATGGCTGAGTTCAGCTTCTACTTATGGCTAAATTTGCTTATAATTTCTCTACTATTTTATCTCCATTTCATATCATTTACTATACTGATCTGAATGCATTCCTACCCTGTTAACTGTTTCAACACTGAGCTTATCCTTTTACACCTAGACTACTATGCTCAAAACTGTTTCAACTGAACTGAAGCCTGCCTTACACAATATGGATGCTGCCAGATGGGCTCTGAACTTCAGGAGGATTATTTAAAAAACAAAAACAAAAAACCTCCACTAAACATTTGAACTTCTTCCATGTATTTCACAAACCTGGCTATAATTTCATTGACCTATTCAAAATTACCAAGTAAACCAAAAACTCCCCAAACATACAAAAATAATCTAGTGTTCCATCACAGTCTCTTGTTCAAGGAATCTATACCTTCAGCTTATCAGGCCCATTATGATGGGTGAACTCAAAAATTTTGAGTTATCTATTTTGGATTCTCACACTTACTATGCCAAATTTTAGTGTTTGGTATACTGGCTATTCTAAGGCCGAACACTCCTGGGTTGATACAGATGGTATTCGGACCTCCTGCCTCCTCCAAGACTTTCATTCATGCTATCCTGATAATCCTAATCTTCTTTTGCCATTGCATGGGTGAAGAGGAAATGAAAGGACAGTAGAGTAATTATGGCCTCTGACTTTATTCTCTTTGATCTTTCATTCTATCAGTCTGAGATAACATAGGAATGGTTATTGATAACTTTATGGTTGGCACATGTAAAGCAATAATAGATGCCAGTGAACAAGGGAATCAGTGCCTTGGCAATGAGGTATCACCAGTTGTGAGGGTCTAAAGAACTAGTATAAACTAATGATACACCTGTGTTCTGTGTGGCTTGCAGCCAAATAGCTCACATGAAGTATTCTCAATAAACATTCTATATTCACTAAATGCTTTGGTAGTACTGAAGTCTGGGCTGGTGAGTAACAAGAGTTTTTTGTTCCTTTTCAAATGTGGTCATCCACAACTTAATGTTCACATTTTGAAAAGAAAAGAATGTGAGATCAAGTATAATCTTGCTCATCTCTACAGTTTGGAACAATCTAACAGTGATATGTACATGTCACCAACTATTCCCCCCCCCCAAATTTTTAGATGTTACTTAGGGCTATGGTATGAAATTCATAGCTGTGCTGGATACCAATGCATCTTTTATTTTATTTTTGAGAATCCAAAGATATCATTTCAACTGCACCTTCATTCTGAAACTGCTTTTTCTTTCTCTTCTGAGATCTTTTTTCTTTCTCTCCCTCTCCATCCCAATACACACACCATTATCCCACTGCTTGCTGGTATGGCAGGTGAGATTTGTGAGTAATGCAGTAGAAATAGATGCTGCCTCAGGCACTCTTCAAGGGCCAACCCTCTTGTTCTCTATTCTGGTGCATGCAGCTTCGTCACACAGTTTCCCTCGAGACTTGTTTCTTTCACTTCCATCTTTCACAGAGCCCCAGGCAGATTGCTAGTAAAGAAGGTCTGAAAAGAAAAAGTGGTGGGTGGAATGTGGAAGGAAAGGGAGGCAAGGGATGAGGGGGTTGCTGCCTCTGATCTCTCAAGAAACCCCTTGGGAAGCAACTGGTTAGGGCTGAGAAATGAGCGAGAGCCAAAATGGATGACGAATCACTCAGCTCCCCTGAGGTATTTTATCGGCAGGGAGAATTTCAAAAAGGTATTTTTGTAACCATCAAACTGTCAGTTGCTCAAAAGCATATGAGTGTTTGTTTATGCAAATTGCACAGAGAAGATTGTGAAATAACACAAGCATCAACTTGTGTTACTGTCAGCAACTTGTCCTGTTACCTTTCTATTCTCACTTGTATTTTCCTTCATTTTGTTCCTCATCTTCCTTTAAACCAAGCTTTTGAATGTATGAAATGGACACTTACTTTGCTGTACATAACAGAAAGGAATTGAAAAAAGGCAAGTGTGTGGAACAAGACTACCCCTTCTTCTAAAGGAAAAGTGAGAAAGAGATCTTTTCTCCCCCATTTTCTATTAAGAGATCCAGTTTCTATTAAGGCTACTATTTAAGTAATCAGGTTGTAGACATTATGTTGAAAAGAAGAAGAAGAAAATGTAAGACTTAAATATTTTGTCATTTACTATCCTTCCTCCTAGCTTTTAATAAATCACAGCAAAAATCAGAAGAAAAACACTGTCCCTGGAGAAATAGTGTTTATTTGGGATGGGGGATGGAAAGGAGAGAGATAGAGATGGAACATGTTCTGCCAATTCATTACTTAGGAGAAAGTTCATTTTGTTTCTCAGTTTGGAATCGTATTTGGGATCTAGTACAGCTTAATGTTTCTTATGTAATTCTTGGTACTAAAACCGCTGCATAGAAAAGCAAAGGATTCCATGTTCAATACTTTGGCCACATCCCCATTACAAGCTTATCTTGCTTTCCCTAAACCGAAATAATAGAACCGGATGCAAACACGAATTTGCCTGTTCCCATTACTTTTAACTTAATCACATTTGATCCGGATTCTCAGGATCATAGCTGGTGTACGTGACTCAAAGGGGGACTCAAGTGGCTACTTTTTAAAAGCCGCTTTTCGGGGCTGCCCTGCACTCTTCCTCCTGGCATGAATGCGCCACCCATAAGGGACCCCTTCACGGAGCCTAGCTGGGTGGCTGGTGGCTGCTGCTTCCATGGATGGAGGAAAAATGGCAGTGGGCAGCCAGCCAGCGATTCTTTCCCCTCCTCTCCCCATTGCTCAGGGAACACAGTAGCAGCGGCAACTAAAGCCCCTTTCCTTTAAACATTCACACAGAACCTCAGCTGCTTTCCTCCCTTCCTTTCCCTTTCTAAAGGTCAGAACTTGTAGAATTGTGCAAAATTGCAGCATTGTTATCAGGTGTGAAGTGGTTCCATCGCTACAGTGTAGTGCTGCTGTTAAGGGTGGATTTTTACACTGAAATCACTGTCTTTGGAAGCAAGCTATTGGGGGAGGGAAACCCTAAACATGGATTCTCATCCCTTAAAATGGTAGAGTCCTCACAGTAAAAAATGTAACACATATCAAGCGCAGGATCCGGAGTGAGACCTGTTGAAATGAGGATTAACATTTACAACGCTTTGGGGCAATGTAACATGCGGAAAGCATGTTAAGCCAAACTGACATGGGGTCTGCGAGGATTGAAACTGTATTGAATTTGATATAAGCTTGCAGTGGGGATGCGGCCTTTGTATCTTCCCCAAAGTAGGTAATGACAAAGGCACTTTTGCATCTGGGTGTCTCCATGTGTAGTTTCTAAGCAGAGCTTTCACTCAGTGGTATTTTTCCTGTTTAGGTTTACTGGGATGAGTCATGGGCCAACTGGCATGGTGTGTCATCAGAAGGCAGCTAGCAGACAGGTCTGAGCATCAATTTGCCATTTACCTTTGCTATCTCCTTCAAAGTGTGCCAAAGGAGGCTTTAAACCTGCATGGAAGGAAGCATTTCCTGATGAGATCAAAGCTTCATTTACTACTCTTCATAAACACAAAAGGCCCACAGCAGGTCAATGTCCATGCTGGTTGTCACTATATCCTAAATATTGTATGTAATGCATGATTAATCAAAATTACCTGCCTAAAAGATGTTACTCACTTACAAGTCTTATGTCATTTATATCTTTCTGTCCACAACTACCTCTCTCTATGAGAAAATTGCTTCAAATTTTAGAGCTAAATTCCTCTCTTTATTGTGTGTATGGACCCTTAAAATACAGACTAAGGGCCCATATAGTACTTACTTAGGCTTCATACTTATTGAATGCAGATCTATAAGGCCAAGCCCCCCTCCTCCCGGTTCACTCTATCTGCATTAGACAGAATGTGATCCTGATTAGGGAAGCCTTCATCAGGATCGTTGGTAGATATCAATAGGCTTGATCCAAAACATGGGAAGCATGCAACAGGCATGTGTCCTGTGATTGGGACCATCATGGGAAACAGTTCAGTAGTGTGCCATAGTGCACCATCAAAATGTGCCCCCAGAGGGCTTGAGGCTAAAACCTTTTGTTCCAAGCCTTTGGAAGTGTAGGAATACAGCTGTGATGTTCATGTGAGCTTAGAGGTTGGTGTGAGCTGATATGGATCAGTGCCATCATGCAGGTGGTGCTGATCCCACCAATGCCTTCCTCTAGTCAGAATCAATTGGCTGAGCAAATCCAGCTCCACTGATTCCAACTAAAGGCAGGTAAGTGCAGAAGGTGGTCTTTGCAGTCTCACTGTCACAGTGCATGCACAGAGACAGTAGCACCTTTAGGCGTTTCCATAAATAATAAAAAAAGTTGATGTGAATTGTTACTGTTCTAGGTTGCAGTGTTCATTAATAGTGTACAATGTATCACAAATAAACTTCAAGGATATGGGAAATCTTTCTTTCTTACAATATTTCCACTTGTTAGAAAGAGAGGTACTGTGTTTTGGTGATGTAATCACAAATCTCTCTGTGGAGGAGTTTTCAGGTGGGTGGTTCACATATTAGACCCTTTCTGCCCTTTGCCTTATTCCAGATTATATCCTGGAATAGGATTCTGCCATCTGCATGCTTGTGCATACTACAACAGTTTGCAAACTGGGAGAAATGGAATTATGTTGGCAATGGCCACTTATTAGTTTTTATTTAACTGAAGACATGTGGAAAGATCTCTGCATGTACAAGCCCATAATTATTTGTGAGAAAATAAGGTTTCTGACCATATTAACTCTACATAATCAGTCTTTTTGCACTTGCCTAACTGTTATGGTATAATAATAGGATAGTAGTCAGGTAAGGTAGTAACATGGTGGTGGCCATCCATACTTCAAGTGCTGGAAAAGATCTGTATCAGATCAGCAGGAAATGCAAATAGGCCAGGTAGGACAGATTGCCATGGCAACATTCATGGCAGTGTCCGACAAACACTAGGACACTGACATGATGATCTAGAAACTGTACATGACAGCGCAGCTGTAGCTGTGCTGCCACATGAGACCCAGAAGAGGGTGTGGATGCAGCATCCACAAATGAACTAGTCACTCCTGGGTAGGGGTGTGCAAGTCAAGAATGCAGTTTTGGGGATTCAATTCAATTTGAATCAAATACCTGAAAATTTGATTCAATACAAATCTTTAAAATTTGACTTTAACCAAATTGATTCAAATTAAGCAAATTTGAATATATTCATCTGAATTTTCAATTTGAATTTGCATTTATGAATTTTGACAACATTCGTATGTCCCCGTATGCATCATTATGAATCCCATACACTTCCATATGCATCCTGTAGTTATCCCATATACAACGTGTTTTTGTCCTGTATGGATCCATACAAATGCATATGGATGTGGGAAAGTACACATCGTGACCTGTATGAACCTGTACACATGCAAATGTCTGGAAAATTTGAACAAATATATCCAAAATTTGAAATTCATTCAAATCTTTTAATTTGAATTTATGGAAATTCTATTTGAATTTGAATGTTGAAATTTAGGCAGATTCTATCAAATTTCAAATACCTTTGAATATTCATGCGTACCCCTACTCCTGGGAAGTGTGCTTTATAGTAGTCTACTACTGGATGGCGCCACCAGAGCCTGAGGCAACTTTTGATGAGTTACCATGGCTCTTTGATATGGGTTGGCCTGACTAGCAAGCAGACTGGCACTCACTTATTAAAAAGTGTGAACAGGCTGGCAATATAATTATGTATGAGAAGCATGCCTTCAAGCTTTCAAATTAACATGAGTTTGTAAAAAATAGAGCCTACTATTACTTTTCTTTTCCTCTTTTGCAAATTAAAGTGGGACATTCATTTTCATCCTTCAACAGTTGTGCATCGCCTGTTTTTCAAAGTCTTATCAGCTTCCTATTATGAGAAATCCCAAGAAATTTTGACTGCTTCATCTCTAAGTAAGTGATGGACACTCAGTGGCTTCTCATTCAAGTTTTAAAGTTTCTCATCCATCCATAGCTGAGCTGATGGTGTGCTAATGAGTAGGGAAACTTGCAGAAGCTCAGTTTTCTCCTGATAAGTGGACTTGGCCTTCCCACCAAGAGATTTGTACATCAAGCATCCATTTTTCATGTGTGAAAAGCAACTAAAGTTGTGATTCTGCCAAGCTTCCGCAAGACTGTTTTTTTTAAAGTTTAATTTGTCTTTTTGTATTAAAACACTTTCCTTCTTTTAAAAATTATTTTCCTCATTTTATGATGCTTGAGAGTGACAGAAGAGTTCTTACCTCTCCCCTTTTATCTTCCACAAAGGAGCACATATTGCCTCTGCTTTCAGCTCTGCTGTTAAAACAGCACACAAAGCGAAACCTATTTTTGTCTTCCCATTTAATTATATAAACTATTGCATGGAATGCTCATCTCTCTTCCTTTTATCAAGGCCAAGATGGAATCAGCAGTCACATAACAATCTGGACCTAGAGAGGTTTACCAAAGCTCAGATGAATGGTTTTGGTCCAAAGTGAAAACTTTCCACCGGGAGTCAAATATAAGATATTACTGGAAAAATAAAGAAGAAAAGGCTTTGCTTTCCCTGTGCAATTAAAAGCTCTAACAGGGCAGCTGCCTTTTAGTCATGTGATTTTGTTCCTTACATATATTGGTAGTGGAATTCTGCTCCTGAAAACAGACAGTATGCACTATAACTGGAAACAAACAAACAAATAAATACCAGTAGCACTGTGAATATAGGCTGCCAAACTAAAGGTATCATTGATCTGATCCATCAAGGAGCTTAGTTTGATGCATTAACAAGCACTTACCAAAACTGGCTGCATTATCTTCCCTGTGCTTACTTCCCCTTACCCATTCTCCTTTCTATCAGATAGAGGCCTGCTTTCCCCGAGCAGGACAGAGGCAAGGCATGGCATAGCCCTAGGGCAGTGGTTCTCAACCTGTGGGTCGCAACCCCTTTGGGGGGGTTGATTTACTCTTTCACAGGGGTCATCTAAGATCATCAGAAAACACATAGGAACCAAGGTACCACTCCTCTATCCATCTCCAGGCAGGTCCGCCCACATGCAGATATGCCCACATACGAATACCTGGCAAGGTGATATCTTTGTGCCAACCCCATCACATACTCCCCATACAAATACAGTAGAGAGCAGCTACTGTGTAGAAAGCAGCAGTACTGGAGGTAACTTTTTTATTCAGCTGTGGTTGATGTGAATACTATGCTTTAATTATGTTCAATTTGTAACAATGAAAATACATCCTGCATATCAGATATTTACATTACGATGCATAGCTGTAGCAAAATTACAGTTATGAAGTAGTAATGAAAATAATTTTATGATTGGGAGTTAGGGTTAGGTTGGGGGTCACCACAACACGAGGAACTGTATTAAAGGGTTGTGGCATTAGGAAGGTTGAGAACCACTGCTAGGGTATCTCTCATTTGGCTCATGGACTTTTGTCAGGTATGTGTGACAGCAAGTTTCAGGAAAGAGAAACAACTGTGGTGTTTGTAGCACATCTTCACCATTCAGCACTTTTAAAGAAGTTGCAGGTGCTGGGATAGAATTGAGACTTATGTTCTGTACCCATGCAGACTCCCTACTTTCTTTTATACATCTGATGCTAGCCAATGGGGATGAGGCAGAAACAAGAATGATTCTTTTTTTTCAGGCTGTGGATGATGGAAACATCTGGAGATCCAAAGTTGGGTAAGTCTTTCTTAATGCTGGTGAGATCAGGGGAGCTTCTTCTTGGTTTGCAAGGGCCTTTCTTCTCAACAGATATATCTGTAAAGTCCAAAGAGAAATCTGAAAAGGGTGGGGGAAGAAATATAAATGTTCAACAGCTACAAGGTGAGGTTTAATTCAAAGTAAGAGCTTTGACACAGAGAAACTGAAGCAAGAATATTGCCAACTCAGTTCTCTGCCTTTGCTCATTCCTCAGCACTGAGCATTGTTTGGAGAATCCCTTCATCCTAAGGGACTTTTGTTAAAGAGAAGAGAGACAGAGGTTGGGTCCCTACTTACTGACTGTTGTGGCTCCATAACATGGGGGATACACTTTGGTCTGCCATTGAACAAGACACTTCTGTGTCTCCATTTGGAAGCCTGGAGGTGTTGTTTCCAGTCATGGACAGAAGCACCTTTATTTATGGTAGCAAACTGCATGCTGGAATAGGGTGGTGTGATTGCCATGAGACACTTTATGCCATCACAAATGGAGATACAGTGGCAGAAGTCCCTTTTGCTGGGTGCTGTATGGGTAAGTAGAGACATGGCAAGACTGGAACCTTGCCATGGATCCTGGTAGCTAAAACAACATGCACTTGAACAGCGAAACCCTGCCAGTGCTATATCACTTGGGAGCTAAGCAAGTGTAATACTGTCTCACTGATTCTCAACTCATGCAATTAATCCCATAAAATACTTGCTTTCAAAGATACAAAATACCCTTGCCTCTCTCCCTATAAAGCTCAACAACCAACTATAGTCCAGTTGTATGCACTGTGAGATTTATGCATTCTACACTCAACACTTTATATAGGACATTTCATCACAGGAAGATCCTTCAAAAAGCCAGGAATAGTTCAATGCTTCTTGTCAGCAGTTAGCTCATGTCACTATTTTCTAAAGAAATGAATCCATCAACGGGAGTGTCAGCTAGTGACTGAAAACTCTCCAAAAGTATTCAGGAATCTATCAGATTCCATATGTTCTATAAGAGTGGGCTGTCTTAATATGTCTCACCCCTCTAGGGGATATCATAATCAATCCAAATGATTCAAAGACATAGACTAACCACGACAAAGGGACAAAGTTTGTCCTCTGTATGATTACAAATTATTACAGTTTCCAAATGTAGAGTAGGATAATGCTGCCAATGGAAGTTCTAAATTGGTACAAAATCAACAAGTCCACCAAGATATTGAAGCCATTCATAACCAATGTCTTGGGATTATTCAAAGTACAGTGGAGACTTCCTCTGCAAAAACTGGAAGGACACTGTGCAACAGAGCCCTCTGTTCTTTCTCTCTAATAGGTTTTCCTGAATGAAACTGAAGCTGAAGATCCTCCTGATGAATGAGATGAACAATTGCAATATAGGGATGTGCACATTTTTTTCCATGTTCACTTCACATCGAAGCAAATGCAAAGGAAATTTGCATTTGTTTGAACACAGCCACTTTGAATATGGTAGGATTCAAATCCACAGTGAATGCTCATCAAATGCTATTTGAATCTGTTTCGAATCCCTGCCACCAGTTGTGCCTCCTAATCCCCTCAAAATCTGCTTTGAAAGCTGCAGATGTGACTGAGCACCTGCTTTAGCACTTTGTGAATATAACAAAGCATCAAGCAAATGCACAAAAGCATTTGCTTCACATTCAAATGTCAAACTCCAAATACAGCCATTCAATGCAAAGCAAATGTCTGAATTCATACAAATTCATGCAAATTGTGAACCTGGCAAATAATTTGCGCACATCCCTACTGGATTACCTTTCTACCGATTTGCCAATCTGAACACTCAAGGACAGCAGAACCAAATCTGATCCTACCTATTCAGTGACCTATAATTCTATATTCTGTCTGAAAAACTCTGAAAAAATCATGCCAGCCATCATTTATTTAACTTTAAGTCAACTTCTAAGGAGAAAAAGGGAGAAAACCCCCACTTTTTAGGTCCATTATTTTGCACAACATATACTATTGCTCTCTGGTGCCATTTCAAAGAGAATCTAGGGCTAGGTTCATATTTATCTGACTGGAATTGTCTATGTAGACAATCCCAGACCAGTCAAGATGAAGGGCAGTTTGGGCCTTCACATGCTGAGCACTGGAACATTCCCAATCCTGTCCAGCTTCTCTAGCAATGTTAATGGCATGCCTTCCTGGTTCATTCCTAGCCCTGTGCCTTAATGTTGGACCTCTCACCTCATCACAGCTGGGCAATGGAACATCACATATGTTGCATAAAGGTGGAATGTGCAATGTCAGGTTCAAACTGTATTGGTGGACCTGGATGTGTTGCAGAAGCACCAATCCTGAACTGTTCCCACCACTGTAGGAATACCTGTGGATAGCATTAACTCTGACCACAGCAGGTAAGGATCAGGAACAGCTCAGAATGCTTCTGGGACAGTTAGAGCAGGATGAAGTACAGAAAACAGGGCCCTTTTTGCACTTAGCTGCTTAGACTGCTGTGAACTAAGACTGGTAAACTTATGGTAAAGGTGGACCATTTACACTTGTGATGAGGAAAGCTTCCCCAAAGCATCCACTACTGGCCAGAAGTGTGAATGGTCCTCCCATTTACCAACCTGAACTGAAGTGTGGAAAGCTTGAAATTCCACCTCCACTGTGCCACAATGGGCCATTCTGTGACAGGCTTGGGTGCCCTTGAAGAGGGGCGTGTTCAAGCACAGGGATGTATTGCAGCGCCCATAATCAAACACCCCTCTTATGACTCTATGGCCAGATGTCACTCCCAGGGACCGGTGTTCTAGTCATGGCAAAGGTAAGTGATCGATCACAGCTGCCATCGCCACTGTGCCTGTGTGGATGCCATCTCTCCTGCCCACCGACCACAGGGAACCAGAAGAGGAGCAAATGGTTGAGCCACTGGATGCTTCAGGTAAACTTTTCGTTAACATTGGTAAAGATATAGAGCTTGATTTTGTGCTCCACGCCTAATCAATAATTAGTGAACTTTTGGGGAGGGAGGGCACACTTGGAGGCTGTAACAGCCTACTGCCTGTGCATATGCTCTATACCAGATGTTCACTAATTGTTGACTACCAGCGTAAGTGCAAATAGGCCTCAGGTTATTGCAATCTGCTTGGAACATTCCACAACTGAAGTGCACAAAGGTGCATGGCTTCTTACTGTTAAAACTCTGAAGTTAAAAGATCATTCATAATACTGGCAATTCTTTTAATTCATATTGGTATGCCAATATTTAAATGTGAACCTTACATTTATGAAAGGAAATCAAAACTCTTCTGGAATCTCTCTCTCTCTGCATTTATGTGTGTGTGTGTGTGTGTGTGTGTGGTTTGGCATCCACTCTCTTATTTTTAGTCTTCCATATGCCTTCAAGAAGTGAGATAATAGTGGAAGACAGTATTGTTGGCAGAGGTAACACCAGATTGTGAACTGTCTTTTCTGCAAGCAAATTAGCAGTAAAGATCTCCAGTCCAGACTTTTTCACAAAGTATTTCTTAGAAGCATAATGACAGCACGAAAATAGTCAATGAAGCCACACTTAGAGTTTTTGTCCACAGTTTGCCTCATTAGCATTTTTGTCCAGTTTGCATAATTTATATTGATTTCTGGACCCCAATTTTCCTTCTCTGTTAATTAGTCTCAAGCTCCCAAGTACAGAAGGTCATGCCAGTGTTCAGTGTTACACCATTAAACTAGCTTCTTAGCAATTATTTCCAACCTCACCTCCAGGACATACTTAATATAATTCCCCTAAATAGTTGGCTTCAATCTTTTGGAATTACACAGCACGGATCTACCACTCAGTTCATAATTACATTGATTTTTACTTCTTTTTTTAATTCTAAAGAATTATATTGCCAATTTAAATGCACTTGACTTTGGGAGATCCTTAGGTGACAAAATGTGTTGAGACTGTGATGTGCAATTTCACATGAGCATATGAAACAGACTGATTTGAGGTTTGACACTCTTGCACTATTTTTCCTGTCTGATGGTGGATTTTTAGATCCTCTGGCTATAAGGAGGTCAAACCAATGGGCAATTGTGTTCAGTCAGATCTCTATGGAAAGTTCACAGACAGATTACTAGAACAGTACTCCTTTTACAGGCAACTCTCATTAAAATGCATGCTGCTGCTGAGCCTGCATATAGGCATCTTAGCTAATCATCCACATAGCCATCCACACTGATGATACTACTTACCCTGGTGGAAAAACTTCTGCAACAACAAGATAGGATAACTATTCTAGTACCATGCTCAAACCATAAACTACAGATATTTTCTACAGTTTGGTCTTGCGGTTAGAGTGTGGGACTCTTAATTGATAGTCTCCTGTTTCAATTCTGTACTTCATAAAGCCAGCTAGTGACCTTGGGCTAGTCATAGCTTTCTTTCTGAGATCTCAAGAGCCCTACCTACCTCACAGAAGGTTTGTCAGTTGTTTTGTGTCCCCTTAAGGGGTTGAAAAGGTTGAAAAGGTGGGTATGAGAGCCAGATTCTTCTTCTACTACTAGTACCTTGTCCTCTATAAGGTTGTTGGTGACATCTATTTGGATGTTATGGATGTCATCATATATGATTTTGGAAAGATTTTGGAGGGGTAGCAAATTCAACACTAATCTCCCAAAAAGGATCCAGGGGCGATCAAGGCCCTTTCTGTACTGTGCCTTATATCCTAGAGTAGGGCCTTGCCTTCTACATGCTAGTGCAGATTATGACACTCCCTGCATGGAGCCTGCCATGGTATTTACTTGCTTGTGGAAGACAGGCCCTTATTCTGAGATATATAGAATAAGGCCCAAGGCAGAAAGGGCCTAAGGTTATTACAGACCTGTCAATTTAAGAAATGTAAATCAAAGTGGAAAATTCATTTAGAAATGAACATTTTAAAATTCCAAGCAGAAGTTATAAAACCCCCAAAAGCTTAAAATAAGAACATTGAAAAATGAAAACTTATAAATGAAACCCCCCAACCCCAACCCCCATTATGGCATTCAAATCAAAACCACACCTGACATTCAAGAACTTAAACAAAGGGCTATTGGATTATCAGAAAAATTAAGCAGTGTGATGCTTATTTCAAGCAATACAAAGAAAATCTGCAAGTTAAAACAAATTAGCACCAGTTTTACAGGAGATTTAACTTTAAACATCACTAAGGCCAGAAAATGGCTCTAAATTCCATTGTGAAGAAGTCTTGAATTTCTGGAGAAGTATATGGAATAACATTATACAAAACAAGAGGACATTATGGTTTTATATCACCGAGATAGAAGGGGAAAATATGGACACTTTGACTACAACAGAGTCATATCTTGCATGTATTCTCTTCCATCAGCTTCCATGCCCATTTTGGTTATCATTTCATGGAAAAGATTGGATGATATTGGAAGAACTTTTTAAATAAAAATAAAGAAAAAAAGAGGATTTATTCCTGCTTACCATGGAGAAATAAGTTGCTTATTCACTATGTTCAAATTACTTATAGCAAATTCATATTATACTAAGGAAAACTTTCCTCTGCATAGTTGAACCAAAAGAACATCTTGTGACAAATCAAAGGCCTTAACAAATCTGAAACAAAGAAAAATTAATATATGCATGGCTCAGATTGATTACAGCAAAACGTTTGAATTCTTGATGTTAGTAAAAAAGACATTTTCCAGAAACAACAGAGAAATTAAGGAAAGCAAGTTAACCCTTAATATTGTTGAATTAAGTCCAAAAGGGGGAGAATCTTTCAAAGTGAATCATTATCACTTTTATTATTTAATTTGGCAATGATCCCATTAACAAGGATGTTAAATAAAGGAAGACATAATCACGCATGGTCAAAACATCTCCCAACTTTTTCATACGGGTGACCTAAAATTATATGCTAAATCAAAATGTGAACTGGAGTAAAGAAAGGGGGGGGGACTAAATTGCAAGAAGACTTCAACACTTAATTGAAACAACTATCAAAGTTCTGACAGCAGGAGACACATAAATATTTGGTCAGCCTGGAATCATCAGATTTTTTTCATAACCAAATAATGGAAAGAAATAAACACAGACTCTTGCAAGCCATGCCTAAATGGTGGCAATATAATCAGAGCTATCAATTCATGGCCAATGCCAATGATTAGATATACTGCAGAAATAGTCAAATGGAATGAGATAGACCTTGATAATCATGGCCAGCAAACCAGAAAAGTGATAGCTTTGAACAATGTTCCATTTCCTCACAGTGGTGATAATAAATTATATCTTCAAATGAAAGGTGGATTAGGACTTCTGCAGCTAAAGCAAACTGTGAAGGAGGAAAAACAAGGGCTGAATCATTATGTGAAAAGCAGTACTGAAATTTAAGAAATATAATTTGCAGAAATGGAACCTAAACAGGATGACAAACAACAACAACAAATTGAAATGAGTTTAGAAAACTGGAATTTTTTGAAAGATACTGAAGAAAAACTGGAGAAAAATAAGGCATAACAGTGTCTTAAAAATGGAACATTAAAAAGGAAACGGAATTTTTTTTTAATTCAAGAATAAGTACTTTGCACAAATGTTATTAAGGTAAAAATAAAAGACTAGTTGTGATAGGAAATGCCAGCCACACTGAGATGATGAAACAGTTGGATATATAACTAGATTCAGCAAAATTGCAGATACTGACAATAAAAAGTCATGACTGAGTTGGCAAAATATTGCATTGTTTTCTATGCAAAATGTTACTGAAAATAGCCAAGCAAAATTTTTATGGGATTTCAAAACCCAGAATGACAGGCATCTAGAACATAACAGACTAAATACTACTTTCATTGAAAGGATACACATTTAATTTACTTATACCGCTGTTCCAAGAGATGATAATATGGAAGATAAACAACCAGTGAAGGTTATGAAATACTGAGATCTGCAAATAAACAAATAACCTGAGAAAACAGTAATCAGTGGTATCAATAGTTCCAAAGAACAAATTCAGACTGTTTAAAGCTGAAACAAATAAGAGTACCTCATATATATTCAGACACTATGTTTATGATTCCCAAGCTTCTGGGTAAGGATGGAATCATAAGGTGGAAAAAGTGGCAGACCTCTTCAAAGAAGCCCACAATCAGACCAGCATCCTTATTCCAGACCTATGGAGGACAAGCAATCTGAATGCCTGTATAGGATGGAATATTATGGGAGACAAATTTTGACAGGGCTCCAGGGACCATTGCTAGAAATGGTGTCAGAAGTGGCACACCACAAAAAGCCCATCCCACATATACTTTAAAAGCCAGAGGAAAAAAACGTTTCTGTGATGCTTCTGAATTGCTATGGCTTGGAGCATTCCCCCTCATTCACTTCAGGGGAAGATGTCAGTGCTGGGCTGCAACATGCTGCCCAAAACCAGATAATCCTCGGTGAAGGTAACTGCTAAGCTGTGTCAAGACAAGTTACATACTCTGCAGGGACTGTGGAGCAGCACTCACAGTGCCAGGTAGTTTTTAGAACGCTTCACAGTCCCTGTAAAACCAGGCACAATTCCACACAACAAAAAACTCCCACTTACCTCAGCATCAGCTTTGAATTTTACCTTTTCCTAGGTGTTTTGGTGAGATCTTGTGAAAGTTAGCCGTCACCAGGAAGCAGCCCAGAGATGCTTTTTTTTCTCTCTGCAAACTTATTTACTTCAGAGAAAAGGTAATTGTACCACCAAAATAAGACATCCTGGAACTCTATGTTCCTGATCATTGGAATCCTCACAGCAGGGTCTGAAGTTCACACAAGCTTTAGGATGGCATAAGGCCTGTCCCAGCACAGGCTGTCCAAGTGTGGACAGCCTTATTCTAGGACAACTGGACCATTCCAGCTGGGAATTATTCCAGTAATAGTGATTACTGCTAGAGTGGTCCAGCAGAGCTAAGTGAAGAAACACCTTATACTTCCTCTGAAGTGAAGAAAGAGGAATGATCTGAGATATCAAAAAGACCATTAGTGGAATATATCAAGAGTAGTCAAGGGGTGTTTTTCCACTGTCACTAGAAGTACCCATTAAGTACCCATTAATGGGTACTAAATGGCATTTTTGTACCCATTAATGGATACTTAATGGGTACTTCTAGTGGCAGTGGAAAAACACCCAAGAAGGACTGTTAAAGCATGTTAGTTAAGAAAACATACTAAAGACCAATGAAAGAAAAAGTATTACAGAAGAGCAGTGGAAGATCCAACAAGTTAAGTAGAAAAATAAACCCAGAGAAAGGTGACAAAGGAAGATGATAGTTGTGGCAATTGTTAATTGTGTCCTTGGTGTAATTTCAGAGTGAACTGGAGTGACATCTTAATATCTCCTTGATCATTGATATACAATCACACAATCCACCAGTGACAAGGTCAGAAGTAATGGTATTTGATAGGGATGTGAACGAATATTCGTAACATTTGATATTCGGACAAATTTGAACAAATTCAGATATTTGTATATGAATACAAATGTTACGACATTAGTATTCATACATTTGTATTCGTACAAATGTGTTGGAACATTCGTGAACTGGGGAGGTGGGAAAGTGGCTGCACAATTCACATCTGCAATTGATCTAGAGTGCATTCAACATGGATTGAGAGTGGATTCAAAGTGGATTCAGGGTGGATTTGACACTTTTAGAGCAGATATGTTATGGGGTACATATCAGATACATATCAAATATGTATGGGACACATATGCTTTCTTATCGGATATTCATATGAGTTTGTACAAATACATTTGTATTGAATAGAATCCTACCACATTTGAAGGGCATCTATTCAAACCAATACAAATTTTCTTACATTCAATTCGATATGAATCAAATGAAAAAAAAACATTTGTGCACATCCCTAGTATTTGATATACTTCCTGTTCCTGAATGACCCATAATGTTCCTCAACTCATAGTCCAGCTGTTCTTGAAATAATCAGTAGGTTTAGAGGCTATACCCTCTCAGTTTCATTAACTACTAAAACACCCTCTGTGCAGATCTGATCCTGAAGACATCTGCAAAGGGATTCTTGATGCAAACTGTGGCTGCCAAGATAGTGGCAAGACTGACAAAACGGGATCACATGACATCTATTGCAGAAAATGTACACTGATGGCCAATTTTCTATTGGGTTTAATTTAAGATGCTGGTTGCCTCCTATAAAACTGTACATGTTTTGGACAAGTACTGTCATTCTAACTACCTGCTAACAGACTGCTGGTTTAGAATATATTAATTGAAGGTGCATTAATTTTTATAAGGGAATGCATTATCCAGTGCTGTTATAACATCCTGCTTTTGCACATTTAAAAACAAGCTGTTAAGGGGCTGGTAGTGATTGAACTATATATGGGTATTCCTATCCTGTACTGTGTTCCCTGATATAGCAAAAAAAAAAAAAAATCCTCAGAAATGTGCAGCATGAAACAGCCTGAAAATGCGTTTTCATTAGTATTTCATTAGTTGTTTGAGGAGATGGAATTAATTCTTGCACTTTCTTATCCTCTTCTGTGGCCAGTTCTGCTAAAGCCAGCACACTTGGATGTAAGGGAAGAAAAGTCCAGGCAGCCAAATTAACCTCCTAGATCCTTGAAGGGAAAATCCAGCTAGCTCCTTGCACTTTCTCTGGCTTTCTAATTAAAGCCATCATGTCCTGTGATTTTGGTAGAAGGGAGTGCAGGTAGCCAGATTCACCTCTGGATCCTTGGAAAGATACTCTAAAATCATCAACAGCCAGTATAGTTGGTGGCATATGTTCAACAACAGAACAGCAAAAACACATCAGGAAATGTGCATATGTGGCTGTATCCAGAGTCAGGAAAGGTCAACCAGTTAGGGCCCTTTCTGCACTGGGTTATATTCCCGATTAGATCCTGGAATAGAGATCTTCCTTCCACATGTTAGTGCAGACTATGGCATGCCCCATTTGCACTGGCATGCAAATGGCATATTTCTATTATTCTGGAAGAGAGCCCAACGCAAAAAAGACTTAGTTCTCTATTTCTCTATCTAGCTCGATCTATCTAGTGGGCCAAATCTTTTGCTTTTCTCATTTTGAGTTGATGTTTTGCTAAAGCATCTTCTTCAGATTTCATAGCAGCTTTAAATCAACAGGGTGAAGCCTCCAGACTCTAAGGAAAATGGTGTAGTGTCCAAAACTACCATAGTCAATACATTATTTAATAATTTCTTTGATTCTAAACATTTCTATCCTGCTTCACCTGAAGGTCACAGGATTCTATAAAATAAGCAGTACAAGGTGTTGATTAAATCCCATGAAGTAGTTTGGCTGGTTGCAGCAATATTGTCCTTTTTTCATATTTTGTCATGGATTGAACAAGATGAAGCATAGGCCATGCATAAAATACTTCAAGCTTTTTCAAACTGGTCATTAGCAAGGTCTGTGATTCTGAACAATATAGCTGCAATTGACAGACTTAATGATTGTTATATGCATATTTTGGTAGTAATGCTTATGGTGCTTTTCCACCAGAGGCACCATGTCAGCATTCCAAAGGTTGCTGTAGCCTGACCAATTTGATTGTTGACATCAGCCCTTGTGGATATTTTCTGTCCTTGAATGATCTTCTAGCTAATAAATATATGGTCATTATGTATGGAAGCATTTTATGGTGATTTGAAATACTACACCCTACAGATCATTAAATTGGAAAATATCTAATTTCTGCTTCGTCTGCAATGCAATTTGAAAATATTAATTTCTGAAAAAATGCTACCAACTCGAGACAACACCTAATGCCACACAGAACAATCTAAGCATCTGTAGTGGTAACACATCTGAAACTAAAGACTGCCACCAACTCTTGGACATTGCCATCAGCAATAACAAATATGCTTGTTTCTGCTGGTATTTGACCTACAGCAATAGGAGTCAAGGTGTTTCAGAACTTCTTAAAAAGGTACAGCTGAAAATATGTAGGTTTGTATTGGTGGTACAGATGCAGAGTTATCCTTTGTATGAAGATCTGTACATGTCAAAACATTCCAATTGCCATTCCAGCAAATAATATTATCTTTCTCATTCCTCCCTCTCTACTTCAACATTATTAGCTTGCAATCCTAAATGAAGTTTGCTAGGAGCAAGTACCATTGAACACAGCAGGTCTAACAAGGCATTATCAGGGATGAATAATAGTAATTAATGCTGCATTATCCTTTTCTTTTCCATTTTTAACTGCTGAAATTCTCAGCTACACCTAGGCTTTGATTTGCCTTTAGAATGAGAGAACACTTCAACAAAGTGAGTTGTCATTCTCTTTCCATGTTATCTAACTCAAAGGCAGATTTTCTGGATTCGATAATGTAGAAGGTCACTTTGCTGATGCATTATGCTACTCTAAAGATGGATTGAAGGTAGATTAAGGTTGGGTCTCCATTACTCAGGGAAGGCACTTTAATCAGGCCCTCAGGACAACTGGTCTCATTTAAAGTGTCTTTGCTGCATAATGGAAGGACTGCCTAAAACCTAGGTGTAGTTAAAAGATGTAGTAAAGTTACTGTTAAGAGGTGAATAAACACATCAGAGACTACTGATAGAGTTATCCATTATATGCATCAAAAACATATTGGCAATAGGTCAAAATGATTGTTGAAGTTTTTTTAGAAGATTGAGCATTGTCTTGAGAACACTTGGGTAGAAGGTGAAGAAGATAAAGTAGAGACAAAAAATGTTCATCCCCTTGATTTCCTTAGAGAAAAGGTAGGATATATATGTAACTCATTAATGAAAATGAATAATTTAAAAAATGCTGTTATATTATTGGAAGTGAAAACAGGCTTTAGTAAAGAAAAAGAACAAAAGTACATGAGCCTTCATGTTACCTCAGCTTTCTCTTTGAACCTTTGATCGTTCATTTTCAGTCAAGATAAAGATTGAAACCCTACTTGATTTCTTTTGATAGGGCTGCCAATGGCTAAACTGCGAACTAAACTTTGGCCCAACAGCACAACACTGTGCTACTTCTGTGGTCTTTACAGCACCTAACACATTTCTGTCTTATTTTAATGCCACATTTAAATATAAATCTTATGTACAGCTTATTCTAAACCACTCTAGCTTTCTGTATGGCAACTAAAGAATATGCTAGTACAAGCAGATGGGTAGTGTGTTAATGATGCCCAGCAGTAAATTCAATATCTTTAGGCAGATTTTCACTCATATGTTGCATTCAAGTATCAAGCATCCCAGCCCCATTTCCAACAGACATATTTTGATGGTAGTTAAAAGACTATTGATATACCACTAATGTTTGGCAAACTGCTGCTACAGGGATAATCAAAATAAACTTTCTTCTTCATCATCAAATATTAGTATTTTAGTATTAGTACTATTAGTATTAGTATTAGTATTATACAGGTTTGTTTGTATCTCTGGATAACTGTGCAGGGTACAACACCTGATTTCCAATGGTCTATTGTAGATTGAAAACTTCAACATCTATAAATTTCAATCTGTCATTTTCATGAACACAGGCATCTTGTACATAAAACACACACACAGCGTAATTCTGCATTGGCCTATATACCAGACCAGCAAGTGCATTAGGAACTTCTCTTCTGCAAACTAGTACAGTCTAAGGGGAAATTCACACATGGTAAATTCCCAGACAGAGTGTCCACACAAGAAGCAGCTGTTTCTTTACCAGAAATGGCTCTTTCTATATGGGAGCTTATCACACATGCAGTATTCATGCTGCAAGTTTAACTGCACTGCATGTGCACTATCGCCAGACTCGCTAAGCCTCTGGACACACCATCTGAACTTCTTTCTGTTTGGAAGAGGGTCATGTGATGGGTGGCACATATGAAATGATGTGCTACATTGCCCAGTTGCCCCAGTGACAGAGCTGCTCAGGCGAGCTGGTGCCCATCACTGCGGATTGAACATGGTGGTGCCCAGACAGATGTTTGCATTTAAGGTAAGCTTAGAGTGCTCTGTGAAAGCTCATGCCCCAACCCCTTTCTCTTTAATAGTCTTTAAGGTATTACTAGAAGTCCCCCTTTGCTTTAGCATACCGGATAGTTGATTTTTTTAAAAAAAAAGACTGAGAGAGAGAGGCACTTCAG
Source organism: Aspidoscelis tigris stejnegeri (assembly GCA_023333525.1). Taxonomy (NCBI): domain Eukaryota; kingdom Metazoa; phylum Chordata; class Lepidosauria; order Squamata; family Teiidae; genus Aspidoscelis; species Aspidoscelis tigris. The sequence goes on along the minus strand of JALMGA010000001.1, from coordinate 245,125,347 downwards.
TAATTTTCACTCATTTTCCAGCCAATTCCATTCTCTTTGGTGCATAGTCCCAATGCCATCCCTACTTTGCCCCAATGCAACCATTGTTGTTAGCTTCTTTCATGCTAAGTAGCATATTGGATAATGAGATCATTCCAATGACTCCGGTCAGCAGCCAGATTTGCAGTTTCATCCCATTTGACATTTATCTGTTCTATATCTTTTAGAAATGTTTGATGCCAGGTGTTATTTGGCCTTCCTCTTTTCCTGATGGTACTCATGTCATTGCCGCTTTGGGGGTTTCCTCATTGACCATCTATAGAACATGGCCGGTGAATCATAGCTGTCTTTCGGCAACAAATTTATGTGACTAATTCTCCCTCATCTTTTTCATTCATATTTTAAAATTTTCTCATATAAATTTTACAATGTATTTAAACCTTTGTTGGTTTTAATTTTGAATTTTGCAGTGAATACATTTAATTTTCTGAAAGATTCATTAAAAAAATAGGAAAGTATTAATTTGATCTTAAAATGTTAACTGGACGTGCAACTTAACTTAAAAGAAAATAATAGTAGTAATAGCAATAGCAATACTAGTAGTTGTGGTAGCAGCAGTAGTGGTAACAATAACAATACTTATTTTCACAGGGCTACAAACAGGTGATCCTGCTGAGCTAATTGCCCTGTGGAGCAAGTAATTCTGGATATAAAAAGTACCTGCCTAAAAGTGGGGATTTCTGCCTACAAATCCAGCTTATGTAGTGCCTGACTACATAAAACTTCTGTTCATCAGTAAACAGAAGAAAATAGTATTTGGAAAAAAACTGCCCAGACATTTATTTCCACCCCATTTTATTTCCAGGTGTCAAACCACTCAGGTGAATGAGCTAATTTTTAGAATAATAGTTCCCATGGCAATATTTGTCAATGGTAGGATTAAAAACTACAGAATATTCTGGACTCAAAATCCTTTGGAGTAGAAGATATCCACTTAGGGATGTGCACAATTATTTTGTGTGTTCGCTTAGCTTTGCACTGAAGCAAATGTAAAGGAAATTCATATTTGTGCAAATACCTTCTGCAAATGCTCTTTGAATGTTCTTCAAATCTGCTTCAAATCCCTCCTGCCAGTTGCGTCTCCAAATCTCCTCCAAATCTGCTCTGAGTCCACTTTGAATCCACTCTGAATTTGCTGCAGAAGTGATTGGGCAGCCACTATTCTGGTTCCTTTGTGAATATAATGAAGAATCAAACAAATGCACTCAAGCATTTGCTTCACATTTAAATGTCAATGTTCACATATAGCCAATGTTCAATGTGAATGCTAATGTTTAAATTTGTATGAATTTGTACAAATTGAGAACTTGACGAATAATTTGTGCACATCCCTAAATCCACTTTTTATCTATCTATATTTATTTCATTTTGAATATTGAAAAGTTTGGGTGAGTTGCTTTTGGTAACTCCATTACGGTCCTCATTTAATTTTTTTCATATTTAAGAACATAAGAACATCAGAGGAGCCCTGCTGGATCAGGCCACAGCCCATCTAGTCCAGCATCCAGACACACACAGCAGCCCACCAATTGCCCATGGCGATCTCAAGCAGAAACAAGGGCAAACCTTCTCCTGCTCTCAAATTCCAGTGAATGGCCTGTGTGACTACGTAACACTGCTTCTCAACTAAAATGTTTGCAATACATTTTGACTGGATTTGATGTTTATAGTTTTTCCACTGCAATAGGTTTTTCTGAGCTTAACTTAAACAATAAGAAACCATAATTTTTTTAAAAAAAATGAACATGCATATCTGAGAAATATTGGTAAGGTTTTTATTCAAAAAGACATTTTAGAGAACCCAGCAATTCACCTGAGATCTTTGGGAATTTCCACATTTCAGTGTAGGTCATGGGACTCTAACATGGTCCAGAAGGACAGTCATGTATCCACAAACCTCTTCCTGGTGACCCAAGGAGATCTAGGTTCAAATAAGTCAACTAGAGAACTCATTCTCTGTTGTCCAGAGTTCAAGTAGCTGCTCTTCACTGAGGTGTTTAAAACACCCCCATCTTCTGGTTGAACAGCTTTTTAACGAGAAAGGAGAAGCAAATGCCTCATTTTTTTTGTAACTGACATGTATGTTCACCTTTATGTCCCACTGCAACCATTTAGTGTATGATAATCACAACACTTTCTCAGAAGTCAGCATGTCCCTTACATGGCCCTCTGGTGGCACAATGGTTAAGGGCACTGCACTATAACGCAGCAGCCCCTCAGTTCAAATCCCCACTCTGCTCATTGAATCTCCTTTGCTAGGAGTGAAATAGCCTCACTGCTTTGTGAGTGCTTTGAGAATGGGAAAAGCTAAAAGAAAAACCAAAGTGGAGCTCCAAAGTAGGGCCACGCACAAATATTTAGCACATTTGAAATTTGTACAAATTTATACATATTTTGACACTTGCAGATGAATCGAAAGGGCCTATGTAGGGCCTATTTATCCACTAATCAAATGGATCTGGCATTTGTCAAGGCTTTCTCAAAGCTTCAGTTATAGCTGGATACCCCTGGTGGCCTACTGCTCCCCTTACCTTTGGCCTCACCACCACTGCTGCTGCCATAGGCTTTCCAGGCCTGCATGTGCAGCTCCCCATCTGGCTATTTCAAGCTTATAGTAGCACATGGTAGTGCCAGGTGTGTGGGGAGGTGGAGAAGGGGTGAAGGGAGGGGTGGAGGGTTCCCTTCATTTGTGAATATTCATTAATATTTGTGTGATATACATGCAGAAAGCTGAACTCCATGCCCATCCCAATCCTGGGGGGCAGGATTCATACGAAGCCAAATATTCCTCCATTTGACTTGCATTAAATCAAGGGGGGAATTTGGCTTTGTGCACATTCCTACTCCTAAGGCATTTACATGGTGTCATCTTTTCATCAGTTTCTGAATTGCAACTCACTCTGAGACCATGTAGTACAGGACAGAATGTAAACGTAAATAAATGAAATGCTGATTCAAGATGTCAATTTTATATTTCTCTATGTTTCTTCAAATTGCTATCATCTCTAGTTATGGGACCAGATCTGAATTTCTCTCAGGAGTAAACTAAAAGCCTTTTGCACTGCCTTTCCATGCTCCAAGTCACTGGGTTTGCTCATTTAGACCATGACAAGGTGTGGTTTGGAACAGTTGTGTCTTTATGACAGTGCTGATCTTGACTAGCCCCCACACTTGCCACAAAGATTTTACGGGCTTCAAGGCTGGCCTCTGATGACTCCAAAAGGCTCCAAATCAAACTTCCTAGCCTTAGAGCCCCCATGGAGCCCATTTTGGCAATAGATTTTGATGTGCCACTGAAATGGGTCCCTAGTAATCAAGAACACAGGAATCCTCCATGTTGAGTACTACCAGAAATCCAGATTGAATGTCTATAAATTTGACATCAAATATTTGAATGAATTTTGAATATTTGAATCCATTTGTTTGAATTATTCAGACATTGGTATGTGTACACGTACTTGATATGTACTTGCCCATGCGCATCTTTCCCGAATCCGTATGCACTTGTGCGGATCTGTATGGGATGAAAATGGGATGTGTATAGGATAAATATGGGATGCGTACAAATGCATACTGATGTGTATGGGATGCGTACAGGTGATTATAGGCACATACAAATGTTGACATTTGAATTGAAAATTTGAACAAATAGATTTGAATTTACTTAATTTGAATTGAATGTGGGTAAATTAGATTTTTAAAGATTTGAATCAAATTGAATTTTTGGATATTCAGTTCGAATAAAAGTGAATCCCACAAATTGCATTTGTGCACATCACTACTCCATTGTAAGCTATGATCCCTTCTTTGTCAACAGGAGAGGGGACATTTGTGCTGCCCAAAAAGACAGAAATAAATGAGGAAAACAAAATTTAAGCAAATTTCTGTTTCTGATACCTACATGCTTAAAGGTCAATGACAACTTGTGTGAAACAGGCTCTCTTCTTCCTAGCTGCCTCCAGCAGTTTGATTTTGTTCTCTGTGGGAGACAGGAACACAGCTTCCCATCCTTGTAGTGACTGCTTGATGAGAAAGATGTTTTCCTGCTTCCTTCTGTTGTTAGAATCTATCACAGTAAAACAATCTGAAGTACAATCTGAAGCTTCCAAGCTGCTTCTGATAAAGTCCTTGTATTTCTTCTTGCACCAAGCACTTTGTTGAGAAATAAGTACAGTGGTTATGTTCCATGGCTCTGCTTGAACACCATGAAGGAGGGATTCACTCAGAAAGTTATTTTGTATGATGTTCAGATGCTGACCGTCATGAAATCTAGATGTTCTTCTACATAAATAGTTTCAGTGTTACATAATGGTCAGTGGCCAGTGGTCAAGGCTGTGCTGGAAACACATGGAATAGCCAAGCATCAGTTTATTGAGTCTGGTTGAAGTTCTGTGGTACCTAAGAAATCTCTCTTAGAATTGGTCTGCTCTGGATCAAATGAAAAAGAGATTTACCTTGGTCTGGGTACTTCCAGACACTGACCACAACTGAAGAGACCCCTTTTAACCTTTCTCAATGTTAATACTTTTTAAAAAATCATTTGTAATTCTACTCTAGGACTGTTGTCATTAATGCTGAATATCAGTCTTTTGGACCACTACATCTAGCAGTTTCATCAAAACTATTGGTCATGAGACTTTCAAGACTTGTATGGGCCAGACATGATTGGGTCAGGTTTCCTACCACATAATGTGGATGTGAATCAAGGCAAGAGGAGTCAACTCATTTATTATAGTGGAAAACAAACGGCTGGATGAACTGTGGCAAAAAGAACTTCTTTGGCTTACATTAGTCATTGGGTGTTTTCCCACTGTCACTAGAAGTACCCATTATGTACCCATTAATGGGTACAAAAATGCCATTACATACCCATTAATGGGCACTTAATGGGTACTTTTAGTGACAGTGGAAAAACACCCATTTACTCACATCAGGTTGACTGATCCATCTGATCAATTGACCTGAATGGGATATCAGCTCCTTAATTAAGTCAATGTAGGAAATAAACCTGCAAAAAAGGAACTCATAACAAACTACCCCAGATCAGATCTGTCACGGAATTCAATGCCTAAACACACAAATCCTTTGTTCAAAATCTCTATCTCTGCTTCTTCCATAAAATAAATATTTCATGGATTACCTTGCAAAAACACAACGATGTTTTGCCTGACAATGTGGAGCTCTGCCCCACCCCTGAAGTGCATGAATGTATTTTTTGCATTCGAATTCGAGTCAAATCGAATATTCAAAAACTTGATTCAATTTGAATGTCAAAAATCTAGATTTTTGAAAATTCAATTAGAATCTGGATTATCTGGTTTGTATCCGAATATACAAATGTCAATAAGATTCGTATCCATTATACAAATTTGCACAAATCTGTATTCATCCCTTTTGCATCCCATTTTCAACCCGCATTATATGCACAAATATGTATAATTTTCATGCACATTCATACACTGTATAATAGATACGGATCTACTCATTTGAATTATTCAAAAATCCGTATTGGATTGGATTGAAAGACAACAGGAAGCAGTAGCAATGTCAGTATGAACCTGGTAGTTTATTTTGCCTTGAGCCAAAGAGGGAAATCAGCCCCAGTGTTATATTCCTAGTTCACAGATGATGCATACCTCATTGTTTACATCAAATAATATTCAGGGGAATGAATTATTTTATTGTGCACTTTTCTGAGAAAGCTCTGGGATATGTATGTGATCCAGGCATGGGCAGTAAATAGAATGGAAGGACCCATGCCTTACTTTTACCTACTTGAGACCATTAACAGAATGCAGTGCACTGTCAACCAGTTGCCAGGTGGAATAAAAGTATGTAATCATGCATCACTGTCATACCACGCATGGCTGGTGGAATCTCCCCACCCTCAGAACTACATTTGTGGCACAACCTGGCAAAGAGACTAGTTATGGGCTTAAGTGTTTTAAAAGGGATGACACATTTTGATATTTTGACCATTGTTTTCTCCTGCAACTAATATTGTTTGCCTTTCTTTCCCTGACTTTCCCTCACTTAACATCCCTCCCCTTTTCTTCCTCCTACTGCATTCTCAAGTCACAAACGTAATCCTCCAATAAGACTCTGAAGTAGCATCTCTGTCTTCTTTGTTTGTACAGCATCTTGAACAATTATTCACCAACACTGATTGGGGTCACTGGCTTCTACCAGAGCATACAAATGCCACCACTAATGATTAATAACGGAAGACAGCAGGGCTTGTCATCCTTGTATCTGCAGGCAGCCGTTCATGCAGTGCAGAATGAACACTGCACTTGACCTCTGCTTTAACCCCAAATACAATTTTTTTTTATTGAATACATTAAAAATACATATACACATTGACAAAGAAGAAGAATAAAATACCTACCACTGAATGTGGAGACACTAAGACTGCTTTCTTATGCTCACCAGAATATGAATCAGCACCAGTAAACACTGTAGGATTTACTTCCAAGTAGACAAGGTTAAGACTGTATTGTAAATGTAGCATTAAAACTTCTGCTGAGCGCTAAATAAACATTAGCACTGCATTAGTTTTATTTTTATTTATCTCTCCCCCCTCCTATTCAAATATTTACAAGCCACCTTTAGGATGACTATCCTCACAAAGCAACTTCTGTAATATTCACTTTAAGGAAGAAAAAAAACAAATAAGAGAAAATAACAAAACTGACACTTCTATGAGATAAATGGAGCCCAATAAATCAGACGTAATAAAAGGTGCCGTCAAACCAAGATAAGATCATTTTAAAAACACTTTTAAAAATAAAAAAATAAAACCACTTAAAGTTCTATCCCTGTAGTCACGGATGTCATTATTAGCCAAAGGGAGTTGATTTTGAGTGTCATGAAAGAGCAGCATATCAGTCAGCATAAACTCATATACATTGGCTTTGCTTTACTTGGAGATGTGAGAGAAGCCCCCTTAACCATATGAAGGATTTAGGCTAAGGCATGTCCCAGAGATAATGGTAGCTGTCTCTGTCTGTTTCCATGGTCAGCTAAGAACATAAGAACATAAGAGGAGCCCTACTGGATCAGGCCACAGCCCATCCAGTCCAGCATCCAGTCTCACACAGTGGCCCACCAATTGCTCATGGGCATCTCAAGCAGAGACAAGAGCAAACCTTCTCCTGCTCTCAAATCCCAGCAAATGGTCTTAGAGGCAACCTGCCTGTCTCCCCAGGAGGACAGGAGACATCCTGCTATGTGATTTTTGGGGAAAATAGCTCACCAGGACACCTTCCCATGTTATGATCTATGTAATGGTTTGAAAAATGAAAGAAAAGTTCTTCGGTGCCCAGGAACACAAGGAGACCTTTTTCCTCGATAGAAAAATAAAATAGTCTTTAATGATCAATATTAAAGAGTCACAAATGAAGCAGAATGCTGAAAATAAGCAAATAAGATTCCCAGTGGGGCAGCAGCTTAGCTGTCAATCTGGAGATATATAGAAGGAAAGAGGAGAAAAACCTATCCTAAGACCCTATGCTGTGATTTGACTGCTTCTCACCTATGTAGTTCTCAGGAGACATGTGGCTTCAGAATGCAGCTAAGGTCCACTTGCAGCTGGGGGGAAACAGAAGCAGTCTCTGGGTGTTTTTCCACTGGCAGAAAGTACCCATTTTTGCACCCATTAAGGACCCATTTGGGTGTGAGCCAGATGACCCCATTTCCACCACGGCACCCATTTAGGACCCGATTGTTTCCACTGCCACTGGGGAAGTCTGATCAAATGGGTGCTTTCTGGCCTTTAATCTGGATTTTCTGTAGACCCCATTAATGGGATCTACAATGGGGTCTTCTGCCAGAAAATCCGGATTAAAGGGAGCCTGTTTTCACTAGAAACAGGCAATGGAGCCTAGAGGAGGCTAGGGGGAGGGGACACCCATGGGGGGAGCCCCAAAACCTAGGCTTCGAAGTCATTTCAAAGCCATTTCGAAGTTACTTCCAAGATGCCTTCAGAGATTAGCAAAGGCTCTGAAGACAAACCTCAGAGGACAAAGGGAGAGCAAAGCTGACTGTTACCTTTTTGCATGGAAGGAGGTGCATATTAATGAGGCTGACTCATCCCTGCTCACAAGGAACTAATTAATATGCAAGGTCTCACAAGGGGTTTGTCTTCAGAGGCTTTGTTAATCTCAAAAGTTGCCTTTGGAGGGACTTCGGAGCCCTTGCTAACCTCCAAAGGCAACTTCGGAGGGACTTCGGAGATTGCACCCCCTGTCCCCCAAAACACCTCGGGTGACAGGCAGACCCCTTGTGGGTCAATCCAGATTTGCAAATGGGTGCAGTGAGGCTAGCATCCATTGCTATTGGGTGCTAGACCACCCATGGAAACAGATTGAGTACTTTCCTTAATCCGGTTCTACTAGATCCAGATTAAGGGAAGTACCCATTCCATAGATCTGGATCTTCTTAGATCTGGATTAAAGGAGCATGGTGGAAAAACACCCTCTCTCTCTGAAGAAATGACAGGCAGGATGCTGACTTCTGAAGGCTCAGAGGTCAAAGTCAGGTCCAGTCATTTCAGCTCTTGATCTTTAGCTCGTGTCATTCAACAAGCAGGACAGATTTCAGCTTATGATTCAGCATGAACACCACCCACCCACCCACCTGGGACAGGTCCCCACCTCTCTGGGTTCAGGACTCTATGTATCCAAGACTCAGCCAATCAGCTTTCATGGTGGGAGATTCAAATCTGGCAGAGGCAGAGCCAAACTTCTAAAGGGTCCCAATGGCTACCTGGTCACTTGATGGCTCATGCAGTACCCAAGATGAATATTTGTCTCCTGCTGTGCATCTCAAACAAAGGGCTGAACCTTTGTGAATGAGGATGCTTAGTTGTTGATGGCATCCCATCCAGGTGTACAGATCTGCATAAGTAAACGAACAGAGTGGTCCTTTTGCCTGTTTTAGCAGGAAATTCCAAATCCTCCTGCAAGCACACTTCTCTGAAAGGCATTATTTTCTATTCACAGCTCTTTGGATACGCAGCCAGACCCAGGTGAGTGTCCAGGCACTAGTGTGAATGCTAGTACACATTAGTCCCTTCTGCATCTTTTCCATCCAACAGATGGGAAGGCAAGTGTAGAAATACCCAGCTTGATGGCGGTCATTCAGGATAAGCAACCCATCTTACCCTGGGAAGGATTGCTGGTGGGGTGGGATATAGATGTCTGCATTCCAGGCAGCCTGCTTCATCCCAGGTCCTACATCCACTTTTGTGTCCTTTGTGGTCTGGTATACTGACAAAAGTACAGTTGCGGACTATTTCTAAAAGATTTACTGCTGGACTGGGTAGTCACTGGAAGGCATGAGAAAGACCAAATTTCAAGCCCTTCAGGTTTATCCTATCTCCACTGTACTTTACCATAGGAACAATATTTTGTCTATATTCTAATTCTTATGCCACTGAGCTTTTTAGATTGACCCTGGGTTTCATTCTGAAGGATAAAAATAATTCACAGATCACCATGCATACTTTTATAAATCTCTGTCTCATCTTTATTCTCTAGGCTATGAATAACTTAACTCTATAACCTTTATTCATATGGAAGGATGGGCAAAATTTTTAGACAACCAATTTCAAATAGATAACTAACCAGTCAAACAGAATTCTTTTAGTTAAGTGGAAATTCCAGTTAACGAGGCATCAACCTTTTTTTTCCCTAAGAACCTTTATTCTTGGTGGTTGCATAAGAATGCATAATCCATTGTTACCTGTGTGCCATTGCCTGCACAATCAGACAATGCTAGATTTGCATCTGGTAGTAAAGCCATATGAGGATAATAGTCACAAGTGTATTCATCACTTGTCTTTCCATGGCTGTGGAACAGCACAAGTCATAAATGAATGAAATACAGTGAAATACATATCCATTAGAACAACAACAAAGCAGAAAGAAAGAAAACATTTCCATTGAGTCATTCCTAGTCCTATGGGAATTTTTCTAGACTCTTGATCATATTGGCTACCTTTTACTGCAGCCAAATCAGTGCTTATAATTAAGCTGATCTGAAAGCCCATATCATTTTTTTATCCCTGCCCTCCACCCCCCCTTAGAATGAAAGTTTTCCTCAACTAATTGTCTCAACCTCAATCAGTGTACACACATTCTATTTTCTTTTCTTTCTTTTTTTTTAATGTTGTGATACTACTGGGAGGGGGTGAAAGCAAGAGTTCTTGCTGAGGCCTCCTTAATTAAACATCTGTCCCAAAGCCTGTTAATTAAAACTAGAGCCTTTTCACGGATATCAATGGACTCTAAATTAAGGCCCAAAGACTCATCTGTGATAACCAAGAATCCAATCTTTATAAAGCACCGCAAGCTATTTTTAAAAGTCAGTCTGCACCTGCAGAACCCCATGTGGTTGGCTGGATCAGGCAGCCACCAGGGATCTGTCCACTGACCTGCTTTCAGCAACTTGGGTTTCAAATTCATCTATAAAGAAGGTCCTACTGAAAATTGACAGACTAAGAGATCTTGTTCTGCAGGTGGCCTGACAGGCCATAGGTGGAGTATGATAGCTATGAGCTATTGTTTAGTTTATGTTCTGTGTTTATTTATTTATTATTTACATTTCTGTCCCGCCCCATACCTGAAGGTCTCTGGGCAGGGAACAACCATTAAAACAACAGATTAAAAACAGAATATGCATTAAAAGCACTTTAAAAATTCAACACATCTAAAACAATACACTCTGTGTTTAAAATTATGGTATCTGTACTGGGAGGGAAGATAAAACCACCTCAGCCAAAGGCCAGGGCAAAGAGGTGCATCTTCACTGCCTTCCTAAATATAGATAAGGAAGGGGCAGGAAGCACCTCGATGAGGAGACTATTCACAACAATATCTATTACAGTCCTGGTTACCTTGCTTTTTAGATGTCTTCTCTCTTCCAGGGAACATATCCATTTGTAAAAAGCTTGAGAGTTTTGTTAACTACAGCACAAAACTAATAATGACTTCAAGACTAGGTTTTGAACAACTGAGGAATGGTTGAAAGCAAAACTATATTCTTTACCTGCTAATGATCCCAAATTTCATCTACGGCCCTTCCAAGAAGGGCTTGTCTGTGAACCTGGTGCACCACTGCTAGTTTAGGTTCATTGATGTATCAATTTAAAACAATTCCAAAGCTCTTAAATAGAGATATGCAGAATCCCCCTGCCCCATTCACTTGCACTGAAGAAAATTAGGCTCAGCTTCACATTTGTACAAATGTGTATTCTGTAGGTTATAACATAAGAACATAAGAGGAGCCCTTGTGGATTGGGCCACAGCCCATCTTATCTAGCATCCTGTAGGGGTGTTCACAATTTTTTTTTTTTGCATTTGAATTTGAGTCAAATTGAATGTCAAAACGTTCTATTTGATTCGAATGTTTAAAATCCAAATGTTAAAAAAGGATTTGAATCCATTACATTCAAATCTATTCATTCGGATGTTAGATTTATATTTAAAGATACAAATGTCGACAATATTCATATGTGTTATACATTTCTGTACGCATTTTGTATTTATCCCATTTTATTCCTTCTGCATCCAGCTTTCACTCTGTATTATAAGGGCAAATGTGTACAGATACGTATAATATTTGTACAGATATGTATGTAATAAATACATATCTGTACATTTGGTTCAAATCATTTGAACGAATCATTCGAATGAATGTTTCGGAACATTCAAAATCCGATCGCATGTCTAAATTCAAATGTGAAGATTTGATTTGAGTTCGAATGTCCAGATTTGAACGAGTTTGATTGAATTTTGAATGTTTAGAATATTCGTGCACATTCCTAGCATCTTGGCTCATGCAGTTTCCCACCAATTACTTTTGGACTTCAAGCAGAAAGCAAATGCAAAACTTTCACTTGCTCTCAGTTCCCTGCAAAGAGCCTTGAGGGGCATCCTGCCTGTCTCTCCAACCCAGAGGCAGTGCCTATACATCCATTCTAGTAGCCATTAACGAATTTATCTAATCCTTTCTTAAAACCATTCAGACTGGTTGCTGTCACCACCTCTTCCAGTAGTAAATTCCACAAGACTTATGAGTGTCTAGGTGGGAAAACATAAAAACAAAAAACACCTTCTCCTTGTCTGTCCTAATTTTCCTGACTATCAGCTCCATAGCTCCTTGATCCGCATTAACAAGTAGGTGAAGAAAGGGACTCAGATGCCATCAAAAGTGGAGACTCACCATTCCATATGCTCTATAGAGGTATCTTCCTACATAAGTGGAAGGATTGCTCTAGTGTAACCAGCTTTGGTCTAGTGGTTAAGGAGCCAGATTCTTATCTGGGAATACCAGGTTTGATTCCGCACTCCTTCATGAAGCCAGCTGGGTGACCTTGGGCTAGTCACAGCTCTCTTCTGAACTCTCATAGCCCCATCTGTAGTAACCACAAAAGCTGCACAGCTTTCCCCCTGGCTTCCTTTTCTTCAGCCTTCCATTTCTCAAGACTCAGAGTAAAAGGAGCAACTATTTTCCTGTCCCATAAGCTTCTAGTACACATTCAGCACCACCAGGGAGCTGAATTCTTTCCACTCCACACAACAGCCTTTGGGCATTATGGTGTCTGCAAAGCACATGGCTTTAAAAGGACAACTCTTCTTTTCCTGTTTGAGGATTTTTCCTGCCTCTGGTCACAGGATGTGACATCAGAAGGACCTCTGACCTGGAAGACAACAGCTTTTCCTCCATTCATCTCCCCTGATATTGCTTTGATGTAATTTCCCCCACGCTCCTTGGGGTTGTGGTATAAAAAGCCCTGTGAGAATAAACTGGAGCTTCTTTTTCCACCTACAGCTGTCTCCTGACTCTTCTTCCTCTCCCTGTATTTATCTGCCGGGTCCACAATTGCTGGGGAACCACATGGTAGATCACCAGGGCTCTTGCTGGTAGAGCAGCCTGGCTTTAACTATTGCAACATCCAGCATAAGAGCAGCAACCTTTGCTGCTGTAGATCTTCCTCCCTGGCCGTTTTAGGGCATGTAAACCGGATACGTGCAACTCCCACCTACCTCACAATGTCTTCTGTTGTGGGGAGAAGAACAGAAAGCTTTGTTAGCTGCTTTTAGTCCCCTTAAATGGTTGAGAAAAGTGGGGTAGAAAAGCCAACTCTTCTTCTTCTTCTTCTTCTGGCTACATTCTTATCTTCCTTATCAAGAATAAGCATCAAAGGAATGTACCATTAGCCTAAATAACCTAATATCATAGCTGCCTTGACCAAGTTATACTTCTCTCTCCTTCTTCCAACTCAGTGTTTTAAAGCAACTCTGTATGTTACGTGAGGCTGGGGGACCTGTCAGCACTACATACCATTCTGGAGTTGGCATTACACATTATAATACATGCTATGGAGATTAGCACACCTTCATTTCTACATGGTGTCTAACTTCTCCAAACATTTAGTCAGTAAGTTGACAATAAGATTAATTTTATGTCAGAAAAGTTTGTTTGAAATTCTTTCAGCTGTTTGAGCATCACAAAGGGCAGATGAACTATGAGACCTGTCAAGAAGCGGAAATGTACTGAGCATAGCGTTCACAACTAAAGCCGGTGTGGCGGCAGTTGCTGTATATTAATAATAGTAAGATGATGGAAGGCTTGCTACTTTCAATGCATAATAAGAACATATTTCATTAAGGTTGAGTGTACACATTTATATGCATTCAGCATGTCTGTGTAAGACAAGGATTTTTGCCTCTTCAGTGCATGCCCCAGTGCCAACTGCTGATTCAGCTTTATCTTATCTGTTTTTCATGGGTTGTTATTTCCCTCATTTTCCCTTTAAAGTACAAACTTGGTTGTGCTATAAATACTTATTGTTAACATTTTCTATGAATTGCAGACAGCTTGTTGTTTTGGAAAGTTTTCCTTAAAGTTCTCTTCCCAGAAATGTTGAGAATAAGCATTCATAATGGCACTGTTTGGCACTTGCTTATTTCTTTAAGATTTATTGAGCATGTGTATTTAACATAGAAGTTAAGCTCATAAACTGAATTTTGAGGATTTTTAAATTTGGGAGTGTCAGATGTCCAAAACTTTAGCTCCTTGGCAATTTTTTTAAAGATAAATATATTTGGAAATTCATACCTTGGGATAAAATATCTATTTTGGAATAAAAAAGAAATTTGATTCTTTTATTTATTATTGCTTTTTAAAAACAATGATAGAGAAGCATAAAACTAGATAGAATGGATCTATATGCAAACACAAGGAATACAGACATGAAGCAAATATTCAGCTAATCAACGGATGTCAAACTGTGAAGTACAGTTCCCATGAATCCTAGTCTGTCTGCTCAATGGCAGAGAGTGATAAGATTTATAATTTAGTAACACTTGGAAGCCAACAGTATGCCCGCCTTTGGACTAATTCATCTGTCCTCCAAAGTGGGTGATTCTGTATTGGGTGCTATACCAGACTAGCAAACATATTAGGAGCCTCCTTTCATTGGTCCCTTGGGCTGCATAGTGTGCAGAAGGGAGGTCCTTAGTATGCTTGCTGGTCTGATATACCAGCTAGTGCAGAATTGACGCCCAGGAGCTCATTCATTGTTGTCAATTCCATATCACCGCCATGAAAACTGCTGGACAAAATCATATCTTTTATCTCAGGCTTTTTTTTAAAAAAAAATGTAATTATGATTCTCTCCCTTACATCCATTTCAACATTTCTATTATCTTCTCATTGTAAACTACCCTGGAAACTTTGCTGAAGGGCATTATATAAATCTCTTAAATACTAGTAATAATAAACTAAAGATAAAGACCTTGCTTCAGAGACAGTCAAGCTGAGGAGACAGAGTGAATTCTACTTATTCAGCTGTCATGCTGTCCCACTGATACACTCGCTATCGCTCCGTCCTCTTTGTGTGATCACACAGCATGTGTTCAGTACCGTTTTAGATCTTCCTTTTTAAACTGAGCAGGATGCTTCAGATTGGATAGAGGATTCAAGACATGTTGCATTATATGGATGACTTGGAAATGCACCAAAGCCAAGCTATGCAACAAGGGAAGGGAATTGCACAGTGCTATGGGAAAAGCACACTAGTTGATATGCTGTTGCAGAAATGATCATTTATCACAGGGAGCCTATGAAGCCAACTGTTGCCCATGGTCAAGGTCTATAGAAACACCAGAAATGGGAGTTCTTATGGACAGAAAGCACAATACAGTAAATGCTTGATGAATGGTTTCACATCTCAACAGGTTCAGTCATGTTGACTGCAGTTTTCCATTCTCCCATTCACCTAGGATTCAGGATCTCAAACAAACCCACATTCATTCAGTTCTGACTATCCCCCACCCCCTTGGACTGTATTCATGTTGACTTTTTTCACATTCTTTTTCTCTCTTTTCTGTTTTTGCTGCCTTATTCAGTTCTCTCCTTCTTGCTTCCCTTCCCAATTTCTCTATCCTAAGACATTTATTATATCTACATCCACAGCTCATCATATACTTCTTATCAGTAAGATATGTGGAATAGGGGAGAAATAGACTGTATGTAGGAATAATGTTGGTGTATAACCATTTCCCTTCGAAAACAATGCAGACAGTGGCACTTATCTTTTAGAAATTTTGTTCTACCAGTCTCTTTTGTACAGATTCCTTCCTTTCTTTTGAAAAGCTGCATGTTCTGTGTGTGCACACAAAAGCACTGGGGAAAAAATAGTGTTAAGAAAATGCTTTTCTCTTGGTTCTGGTGGAAGAAAGTTACTAACTATACATCTTTGCTACTAAAAGATTAAAGTAAAAAGTGTTCATATAAGAAAGCAAGACCATCAATTCTTGAAAAAAGCAGACCAATTTTGAAGGAATAAAGAATACTTGGGGAGAAATTTTGTAAAAAATTTGTAGTGTCTTAGGCTACCTTCACACATAACAAAAAAGCAGCCCAGGAGACAGTAGTGTGAGACACTTGTGCTCTCATTCCATCTCTAAGGCACCTTTTGTAGCCTAGATATTTATACGAGTAGTGCAGAACAGACCGGTGTTTTAATAGTCTCACCTGCAAACAGTTTGTAAGCTGTCTCTAAACTAGGGGCATGCACTAGGGATGTGCATGAATACATGCATTCAGAATTTGGATGAATGTGTGTGAATTCTGACATTTGTGGACTGATAATATAGGGTCCTATTTGTAGGTCTCTCTCTGTCCATGAATCCGATAATTCAGTATTCATAGAAGCTTCGGTCAAAGCTTTTAAGGATACTAGATTCCCTGGGGCCTCCCTCCCTGGGACCGCCTACCCCAAACCTTCTGGCCAGGGCCGCCTTACCTGCTCCAGCAGTGCCCTGGGCCTCTTTCTGGGCCTTCCAGAACACCAGCCAGGCTTTCTGAAAGCTGGAGACAGGGCCTTCTGGTCCAAGGCTGGCATTCCAGAAGCCCTGACATCTCTCTGTGTGTGAGAGAGGGGGTATTCAGCCGGAGCCGAATATATCCATATTCTATTCACCTCAAATAGAGTGTGGAAATTGGCTCTGTGCATACCGCAAGTGTGCACAAATGCACTTTTCAACATATGATTTGATTCAAGTTAAATATTCAAAAGTTCATATTCATACGAATAGAGAAAATATGTATTCAAATTTGAGCTGATTCAAATACATTTGTATTTCATTTTTATTTTATTTGATGCCTATGTGTCCATAGGCATCTGTATGCATCCATTCACATCCTGTTTTTATCCCGTATGCATCCCGCTTTTGTCCCGTGCGTATCTGTACAAATGCGTAAGGATACAAATAAGATGTGTATGGTTACGTATGTAATGCGTACATATCTGTACACATATGAATGTTCAAATAATTCGTAAGAATGATTCAAAACATTTGAATTCATTCAAATGTCAAAAAACAAATGTATAGACATACAATTTGAATTCGAATATCCAAACTGGAACAAATTCGATAGAATTTTGAATGTTTCAGATATTTTTGCTCATCAGAGGCACTTTCCTTTTTTTAATATTGTATGATCAGAGTGTTAATTTGAATGTTGTGTTTTTGTAGATTTGCATGCACAGAGATATGTTATCATGCATGTGCACACGCACAGAACGATTACCCTTTTAACCTTAATAAAAGCTTTTGGAAAAAGCAGAAAAAAATAATCAAGATTGGTAACAGTGTAAAACAATTAGATTAGGATCTTAGTAGATGTTCTAGAGACCCATCCAGGCTTGGGGAATATTGTACCATTGTGGCAGCTCCACCATAGCCCTGCAATATCCACCCTAAAAAGCACCAAATACTGTTGCTGGAAAACCCAGTGCTGGTCATGGGTTCTCTGACAATAGCACAGTTTTTTTTAAAAAAAACCCTTTGGACAGAGCTGTCATCATAATTTCTTCCACTCCACGTGCATGGTCATGCAGACATGATGAGGCCCAGAAGTCAACTATGGGAGCTCATATTCTGCCCCCAAGCTTTTACACAGGGAATGTCTGAGTAAAATGATAATAAGCATTTCTAAAATGTTAACTATAGACACCTCACCAATAGCAAAGGGAAGGACTATTTAAAAAAAAAAAAAAAAGCTTGTTTGGGGGGATTATACTGATGAAAATATGAGCCTGGGTGCCATTTTGCGTGGTGTGTAAGTGGCAAAAGGTCATACATTTTACATGAAACTCATGTGTTTAGTCTTTGTATGGTTTTACACCTGCACTGTTACAGCCTCTCTTTATAACACTAAAGGCATTCACAATATTCATGGTCATTAAATCACCAGCAGCAAGAGAAGAAAATACAGAAAGAAGTAACACTGAATAAGAGTAATGGAGATTAGATATTTTAATTGACTCAGATAATTTAAAAGTCCAAATGGGGTAAGTAACATTCAAACTCATTGCACCAATGTCTTCATTAGTGGTGGTGGTGGGGAGACCCACAATATATCCTTCTCGGTGGTGGCCCCACAGAGATTGTGGAATAGTCTCCTCCCTGTGGTGTAGGCACCATTCAGAAAATTGCTCAAAACTCACTTATATACCTTGGACGTTGACTGAAATAAGGAAATAACTTCCCTTCTCCACATTTACTTATTTTTTTAGTATCTTATTTTTAAAATATTTTGTTTTCTATTGCTGTTACTCACTCTGAGACTTTTTTGGTATAGGACAGTTTAAAAATGCAAATAAATCAAAAGAAACAATAAACCTTTCCAATCTGAGTGACCTTATGGGATATAAACCCATGCACTAAATAATTTCTCTATTATATCTCATTTGATTCTTTTGAATCAGAAAGGATTCAGGAGAGATTTAGGGCCTTTCTGCACGTGTTGGCAGAGCAGACCATGGTCACTTCAGAGCCTCTTTCATTGTCACCTCTCTATCTCCCAGTAGACTGCATCCACACAGGGCAGAGAGTAGACTGGGATAGGGTGCCCAAAATGTTGTCTTGGTCTGGGCTACTGGTAGATCTTTCTTTCTTTTTCTTTCTCTCTTTTTAGATCTCCCTCCTGAGATGTGTCAGGCATGTTCGCTCTGTGTGTTTAGATGAGCTGGAAAGACACACCTCTTTGCCCTGGCCTTTGGCTAAGTGAAGGAATAGCCTTTTCCTCTCCACATTCAGACACTGCCTTGGTTTTAATATGTTTATGTTATTGGTTTTAATGTGTTCATTTTATATGTTGTGACCTGGTCTGAGACCCTTACATACAGGGCAGGATAAAAATGCAAATAAATAAATAAATAAATACTAGCATATTAGATGGTGGTATACAAGAACATGGAGACGTGCAGACAGTACGCCTCCATGCTCTGGTGTGCCAGGGGATCCATTTCAGCATCAACACGTGCCACCAAAATGGGGCTCCTGGGAGCTCTGATGACCAGTAATGAACATTCCTGGCCTTTAGAGCACCCAAGAGAGCCCCTTCATTGGCTCCGAGCCAGTGAGAGCTTCAGAACTGATATGAGGACTGACAAGCCATCCCAATACAAATGACCTTTTTCCCAGGGCAAGATCAATCAGATTGCATATCCTGGACAAGAGTGTCCACTCTGGTCCAGTGACTGGATTTAAATGCCTTAAATTCTTCCAAGCAAACTGAGTCATAAGACCCATTCACTTAAATTTTCTATTAGCCATGGAAGACAATTCTGTTTAAAGTCAGACTTCATTTATAAGCCTGGGATTTTTCAAACCATTGTCTCTGTTTTAGTTTTACTCTGATGGTTTAAGTCTTCTTGTCACATAGACTGGTTTTGCTATTGCTAAGAAGTCCCAATTAAATTAATTCTTATGACTGTGTATTTTTTGCATGCATGAGCTACCTTGAGTGCTATTTTATAGCGGAAAGGCTACATTTGTGATGCTGCTACTTAGAGAAAGAGAGATTGATAGAGTACACACTTAGCTCAGTTGTGTTGCCAAGCACATTATGCATAAATGAACTGAAGGTATATCCTAAAGAAAACAGACAATTCCTTGCAGCTGCATATTGCAAAAGTAACAATATATGATTACTTGGCTGTCATTACAAGTCTAGTGAAAGTACATCAAAAAAGAATTTGTATGATGAAAGATACTTAAATCTGTCCCACCACTTACTTTGTCTCTGTCCTACCAGAATATTTTCACTGGCCGTCTATGTACATTTGGCTTTACAAGGCTAGGCTAAATAGAAGTTGTAACAAATATCTTCTTGTCCCCTAGTTTTATATTCAGTTCATGGATGAGGGAAGGGAGGGAAATATTTCCGAGAATTGTTAAGGGAGATGAGAAATTCTCCACAAATTTTTTTCGGCATTAGTGTGAAAGTGTTACTATTAGCAGAAAAACTGGCATATCTTCTCCCCCTAAAGAATGATTATTTTTTGCTTGGATACCTTCACTGAAAATGCACTGGTAGCATGAATGGGATTGTGTGTGTACCTGGAGGAGAAAAAAAAATGCATCGGAGTCAAAGAAAGAGAGAGAGGATGGATGGATGGATGGATGGATGGATGGATGGATGGATGGATGGATGGATGGGTGGGTGGGTGGGTGGGTGGATGCATGGATGTTACTCAGACTAAGTCCATACAGGGCCTAAAACCTGGGATCATTCCAACACTATATTGGGATTGTCCGGATATTCATGAGAATCCCAACATAGCCCTAGGATACAGGGGTGAAAACCTGGCATATCATTATTCTGGAAAAAAAGAACTCCATGACCAGAATTTTCCAAAATAGCAATATGATTTATTTTGTTTGGATACTTACTCCCAGGATCAATCTTCTTGAAAATAGTGGACACACATGCACAAGAATGAAACTGATCTAAAAATGTCCATTGCATAAGGGCAGGGGCTGGCACTTACCCTCTTTCAAATGTTTTGCAACATTGAAATGCCCAGAGGTACCCACCACACCATCATATGAGCAAGCAACATACAAGATAAGGGAAAGAGTTTGCTTTATGACTTGGATTTACCTCTGACAGGAGTGGCAAGAGACCATTGCAGAATCTAAACAAGATCCCTAATTTTTCTAGGGGAGTAGTAGATATTGAGGTAAAACCGTGGGGTTTTCTTTCTTTCTTTTTTTTCTCCAGAAAATATTTTCTGAGCCAATACTGCTTGGCTGTAGTGATAACATGTGAAAGAATTTAAAAACACACTATGCAAAACTGTGCAAAACTATTCAAAATAGGAATTCAAATGTCATTTGGGAAATCAGTCTCCCAGGGTAAACCACTTAATTTTACCACACTCTTGCGTGTATTTGAAATACTGGAGTTCCATGAAAGCAGCAGAGTGGCACCAATTAATCAATTAAATGTAGTTTCATGTACCCTTCCCCTGCAGCTGTAGCATTTCTGGGTGGCAAACTAACTCTTGGATAATTGTGGTAAAAATCCAGAAGAAGAAGAAGAGTTGGCTTTTCTACCACAGGAGGCCGGCCATGCTATGCACATGTGCACCGTGCTGTCCCTGATTGGTCAGGCACCTGCACCTGCGGAAGTGGCCTGTTGAAGCCAGGTGGGTGCCTGGCCAGTCAGGGACCATGTAGCATGCACGTGCAAAGTACAGCTGGCCTCCTCGCCCCAGTTGCTGCCCGGTGCCAAACAGGTAAGCCCTGTTCACATGCATGCACCCCTGGGGTGGGTTGGGGGGTGCTGGGTGGGGTTCTCATCACCTGCATGGGCCTAGTCTCGGCCTATGCAGCTTGCGGAACCCCAGGAAGGTACCCAACAAACCTCCCCACCCATGGCTCCACAGTAGCCAATGAGGGGTGGCTGGGGGAGGGGCCCAGCTGTCACGGAGGGAGAGTGTGTGAACGCATTCCCTCTGGTACAGCTGGGAATGGGCAGGGATGGACTGAATGCGCTGGGATGGTTTCACAGTACAATTTTGTACAATTTTGTGCTCTGAAACCCTAATGCGTGTAGATGCATTGGGACAGGCCAGGGCGGCCCAGAACTGAGCTGCCGGCCCAGAGGAATGAATGCTCCATCCCAATGCATTCTACAAGCATTCAAAA
The DNA here is from genome assembly GCA_023333525.1 of Aspidoscelis tigris stejnegeri. Lineage (NCBI taxonomy): Eukaryota > Metazoa > Chordata > Lepidosauria > Squamata > Teiidae > Aspidoscelis > Aspidoscelis tigris. Next base: position 245,103,796 of record JALMGA010000001.1, on the reverse strand, counting down.
AGCCCTCATGTGAAAAGGTCTCTGGTTTACTTCTTCAGCCCTGTCTTAATTCTAGCACCACTTTAACCCTCATGTGACAAGGCTAAAATTCTGAAGAAAATCTTTAAGGGCTGCAAATATTCTATTGACTTGGTACCACTCTTTGGATCATTCCTCTTGCAAGCATAATTCATGGTTTTTGGAGGTTGGCCTCTGGTGGAAACCGGCAGGAGCAAAAGGTCAGAAAATAGCAAAACAAATATTAATTGCACCGTTTTCTCTTGGTGTTCTTTGACCTAACAATTGTTTGGATTGGTTGCAGCAAATATCACAAGATCTGGATAACAGGAATTTCAATGTCAGCAATGAAATTTGAAATAAAAACAAAAATAAAAAAATCCACAGCTATTATTTACAATATAGTCCCATGTTTTCCTCCATTATTGTAACACATTTTCAGCCTGGATTAGCTACCAATAAAATGAGTCCTTTCCTTTCCTTTACAACTGCATGACCTACTCATGTAAACTCAAAGCAGCTGCCTGTGGGTTAGGACTGCAAGCATGACAGTGGATAAGTATCTCCTCCCATAAGGATGACCCCTTTTAATTTCCTTGTCTTTTTCTCTACTGCTTCTAACTAGAGTCTTACATCACCCTGCTGCTCGTATACAAAGCAATCCATTATCCACCAGTGGATGTAGAACCCTGGTACCTAAGGCTAGGGATGTGCACAAATGTTTTTTTGACCTTTGATTTGTTACAAAATCCATATTTGTACGAATAGATCCTCTTCAAATGTAGCAGGATTCTTTTTGATTCAAATGCATTGGTATATATTTGTACAAATATCTGATATAAAGTAATACATAGCCTATATGTATCCAATGCATATCCAACACAAATGCACACGTATCTGATACACATCCTGCAACAAACCTGTTCTGAAAGTGTCAAATTTGACCTGAATCCACTTTTAATCTGTTCTCGATTTATGTTGAAAGCAATCTAGATCCATTGCAGATGCGACTGGCATAGCCACTTTCCCACCTCCCCAGTTTAATGGACGTCCAAACTATTAGTACAAATGACCAGAAACATTCGTATTTGTATGAATGTCAATGTACGAATATCGTACAAATGTCCAAATTCAGACAAATTCATACCAACAATGAATGTTATAAATATTCATGCACATCCCTATCTAAGACCGATTTCTCTAAACTGAATAGTAGATTATACTTGAATCTCATCTCTTCCCTGATATGCCTCCAGTTCACCAATGTCTTTTGGTACAGCTTCCTATATTTAAGCAAAGAATAGGTCAGTATCATGCCAGACACTCTTGTCTCACCTCTCATCTGTCTTTCCGTGATCCATCGCCACCACTGAAGTTCTTTTTAACTAAAGTTGGTACCAATGGAGAATTGTCTTTCTTCTTTTTTCCACTAGGTCTGCTACTCAGGAGATAATGGATCAGAATAAGATTGAAGCAGGTTCCACATCGTGGCAGGGACAATACAGTAATTGGAGAATGCTGCTTCAGTGATCTCTGATCACCTCACTGTCCATCAATGCAATGGCTGCATGCTGTTCACATGCCTGGCACACAGCTCCTGGCAATGAGAACATTGCCAAATCAGGCAACTTTCTTCAATTCAATTCTTTCACCTGGAGCATTTTGCAGATAGCCTTGAAAGTTTACGTGCAATTAAACCTGGCTTTCTAATTGTTAGATGACTCCATTTCCACCATCTCACCAGTTTTTCTTCTTTTTATTTCTGTCCCACTCTATATTCAAAGGTATCAGGGAGTGTATCACAATTAAATCACTAGATGCAGATAAAACATACTGACAAAACAATGTCTGTACAGGGAAGGGGTGCATGACTCATTGGGTGCTGCTGCTGAATCTATAGAGTTTGGAGAAATGATATGTGTGCTAAACTGTCATCAAATGACTTTTTTTAGGACATGGAAGAAAAAGAAAAGTGGATTAGTAGTGGAACCATTCTCTTCTCATCAATGGAAAGGGAACAGCTTTTTTACAGGAAAAGGCAGGGATAGAGGTTTACTGCTTGGCTCAGACCAAAGCTTATGACCAGTTTGAAGACAGAGATTGGAAACAAAATCCACCAGTGGGGTATCCTTTTTTAGTGGGTTTGCATCTTCTTGAGGACACCTGGGAAGGTCTGGTAAGTAAATATGATTCTATGAGCACAATAAAACAGAGCTCTAGATGTTAAATGCTCTAGAAGAGGTAACGAAGACAATCAAGCAATCCCTCCTGTAATTGTGTGTTTCTGCCTAGCTTCATAATTGTCTACACGTCTTAGGATGAAGATCTGGATCAGCTAACCGTGTGCAAACAATCTCCTTACAATGTAGTACCTTGCACAGTAAGGGATCTCTCTGAAGATTTTCACCATATAATTACTGAAGACAGCAAAGCTGAGTGATATGGGGCCAGAAAATGCCTTCTCACTTAAGATCCATACAGTATGATCATAGGTTATCTGATTGTCAAAGAGGTATGAAGAGATCAATGAGACATGTGATAGAGATTAGTTTTGTCTGGTTTTATTTCCAGGATGGTAAGTGCAGTGAAGGTAGATAGCTCAGAGGATTCAAAACTTTGATCAGAACATGGGTGAGGTAGAAAAATTGGATAGCACACTAATTCAAGCTTCATTTCACTCATACCAACTTGCATGGTGTCTTAAAAATATGAGAATCCAGTTTGAATCTAACAAATATCAAAATTCGAATTGGATTTAAAAACATTTGAATTTAAGCATTTGGATGTATTCCAAAAATCCGATACGGATATTCGAATAATTCGAATGTACAGATTTGAATGTATTGTATTCAAATATGTGTGAAAATTATGTGTATTTGAGCTTATAATACATGATGAATACATGATGCATATGAGATAAAACGAGATGCATACAGGATGAACACAAATTCATATAACAGATATAAACATTGTCGACATTCATACCGACAACGGTATGCAGATGTGCTGGTGGCTGCCATCTTGGGAGGGGTGGAAGCAAGCCGGTCTGCCTCTGGAGCTCCTCCCCCACATGCCGTGCATCAGCGGAAACACGCAGTGATTGGCAACTGAATGCTCCAGTCCTAAGGCTCAGGGGCGGCGTCAGTGGTGCGGGAGGCCAGCTGCCTTTGGAAATGGGTGCTGCGGCCTCCGCACAGCACCCAGAAGATCTGTCTGGCAGGATCTGTCCTCCCCACCCATGTGTGGAAGCGCGAGGCTTCATTGGATCCGTCCTTATTTTGGACAGATCCTCCAGTGGACTGATCGCCAGGAAACAGATTTTCTTTAATCCATTTTTTGGCAGCCAGTATGGAAACACCCAGGGTGTTTGAATCTAATCAAGCTCTTTGGTGTTTGAAGTAAAAACAAAAAGTTTGAATTGAACCAGATCCTGTTCAGCTCAAACCAGGGGGGGGGGGAATCATGCATACCTCTAAAGTGGGTAAAATATGTGCTTGCTATCCCCTTTGAGATTTCTTTTTTTTCTTTCCATTTTGCATGTCATTTAAAATACCAGTAGAGCAACAGATTTTTAAAGGGTTCTGTTCTTTTAATCAAATGATTCCTTGTCTGCTTAAGTTGTGAAAAAAGATCTGGGGGCGGGGGGAGTTCACAAAAGTGAGAAATGTTCATCTCCACTCAAAATCAAGTTGCATTTAATAAGAAAGGTTTTTTAAAGAGTTGCTGACACCTCACAGAAGATATCAAGATTGATTCTATTTTGAGACCGTGAGGCGGCTGATACCGCCTGTCCTACCTGATGTTCAATCTCATTCTCTTTGCCTTTTGTTAGTAGGATATTGGCAGTAACCCACAATCTTTTGTTCAGGATTACCTACTTGGGCAAGTCCTTTGAACACTATTATATTATGGAGGAGAAGTTGTTTGACTGAGTAACTTTACCCTAGATTTTCTTTGTGAACTTTTGTGAACTGAGTAACACAAAAGCATGAAACCTCCCCCCCCCCCATACTAATACGGTCATCATTAGTAAAGAAGACAGGAAAATTGGGTGCCAAATTTGTTTTAAGGGCGTGTGCTAAGTGAAATATTTATTTATTTTTTATATTTATATCCCGCTCTATACCTGAGGGTCTCCGGGTGGGTAACAACCTTTAAAATCAAACATATCAAAAACTATATCAAAGCAATAATATCCAATACAACATTCAAAAACCAACATGATAAAAACAATGCAAAATCGGTTAAAACAGTAGTATCGCAGTGGGGGAAACATAAGCAACATCTAACCAAATGCCTGAGTGAAGAGGGCCTGATGCACCACCAGGGGGAGACCATTCCATAGCCTGGGGGCCACTACTGATAAGGTCCTCTCCCAGGTGCCCACCTGCCTATCCACTGAAGGTGGTGGGACAACCTGGAGGGCCTTGCCTCCAGATCCCAAGACACAGGCAGGTTGATATGGGAGAAGACGTTCCTTTAGAAATTTGGGGCCCAAGTCATTTAGGACCTTGTAAGTCAGAGTTAACACCTTGAATTGTGCTCGGTAGTGAATTGGCAGCCAATGCAATTCTTTCAAGACTGGCATGATATGCATCTGGCTACCTGTCCTGTTCAGCACTCTGGCAGCTGCATTTTGCACTAGCTGTTCGCATTTTGCTAACTGTCTTCAAGGGAAGCCCCATGTAGAGTGCATTACAATAGTCCAACCTGGAGGTTACCAGAGCATGGATAACTGTGGCCAAGTCATCTCTGTCCAATCAAGGTTTCACTTGATGTACTAACTCCTGGACACGGCCTCCACCTGAGCTTCAAGTGTTAGTGTGGAGTCCAGGAGTACCCCTAAGTTAAGCACCTGTCTCTTCCAGGGTATTCCAACCCCATCAAGAACAGGTATCTCCCAACTACATGGACCCGAGAGCCTATGACACATAGCACCTCTGTCTTGTCTGGATTCAGCTTCAATTTATTGGCCCCCATCCAACCCATTACTGCTTCCAAGCACCTGTCAAGCACTTCAACTGCCTCTCACGATTCACATGGCACAGAGAGATAAAGTTGGGTATCATCTGCATATTGATGACACCTCACTCCAAATCTCCTGATGATCTCTCCCAGTGGCATCATATAGATATTAAATAACATGGGAGATAAGATTGACCCCTGGGGAACCCCACAAGTGAGTGCCCAGGGTGTTGAATTAATATCTCCCACAGCCACTATCTGAGATTGGTTCTAGAGGTAGGAGCAGAACCAATGCCAAGCACTGCCTCCAACTCCTAAACTCCATAGCCTCTCCAGAGGGATACGGTGGTCAATGGTATCAAAAGCCACTGAGAGGTCCAGAAGAACCAACAGAGTAGCATTCTCCCTGTCTTTCTCCCAGAGGAGATCATCAACCAGGACAACCAAGGTGGTTTCCATGCCATAACTGAGCCTGAAGCCCAATTGAAATGGGTCTAGATAATCAGCTTCTTCCAAGCATGCCTGCAGCTGAACAGTGACAGCTCTCTCTAGCACTGTGCCTAGGAAAGGTATATTAGCCAATGGGTGATAGTTGCTATATGGGTTGGACCAGATACAAACTGAGACACCCCATGGTTGTCATGGAGGCCATAAAAGAACTGAGCTAGTCCATTGAGTGTTGCTTTGGAGTGGATATTGAAATCCCCCAACACCACTGTGGCAGGGGCTTCCAATACTACATCCAAGACCAGCTCAGCCACCTCAGATAGGGAGGATACTGGGCAGTGGGGTGAATAGTACACCAGTACCATCTCTATTCTGTCTCTCTGGCCCAACAACAAAAACAGGCCCTCAACCCACTTAACAGAGCAAATTGCCACCTGGTGAGGGAGATGGAAGTCCAATAGACCACAGCAACACCTCCTCCCTTCCCTCTACTCTAGAACAGTGTTGTACCAAGTAACCTGGAGGACAGAGCTGGGTCAGACCAGGTCCACTCAGTTCATTTTTTATTTATTTATTTATATTTATATTTATATCCCGCCCCATACCCTAGGGTCTCTGGGCGGCTACCAACATATAAAATATACACATATCAAAACTGTATAGAACAATGCTAAAACCATCCATTCAGGTCTCAGTTATACATGCCAGATCAGCCCTTTCCTCAAGGATTAAGTCCCGGATAACTGATGTTTTATTCCAGACTGATCTGGCATTCAGAAGCAACACTGTTAAAGTAGTGGGCTTTTGGTTTTCAAGTCTCCCCAAATTCTGCTGGCTGGAAGGGGGAACAGAAGGGGTGACAGCTTCAAGGTATCTAACATCTCTTCTTATCTGCCTCTTCCACCTTCTATCACCTTGTCCTTTGGTCCTCCCCCTCATACTTGGCCTTGGCACATAGTCCCTCCCATGTGCCTACCCACACACAACAGCACCTACACACAAACAGCCCATCTTGTCCAGCATCCTGATTCATACAGTGGCCCACCATGTGTTTATGGGCATCTTAAGCAGAAGAGAAGGGCAAAACCTTCATATGCTCTCAGATCACAGCACTTGGCCCTAAAGGCACTCTGCCTGTCTCCCCAGCCTGTAGGATGTACCTAGGCATTCATTTTAGTAGCCATTGATACATCTGTCATCCATAAATTTCTTAAATTTCTTAAAGCTATCCAACTTATGAAAGAAACTTTACCAGTTCAAAAATATCAATTCAAAATACAATACCCTTGTAGTGATACCTTGCATGACACCATCTATCTATCTATCTATCTATCTATCTATCTATCTATCTATCTATCTATCTATCTATCTATCTATCTATCTATCTATCTGTCTGTCTGTCTGTCTGTCTGTCTGTCTGTCTGTCTGTCTGTCTGTCTGTCTGTCCGTCTGTCCGTCCGTCCGTCCGTCCGTCCGTCCGTCCGGCCGTCCGGCCGACCGACCGACCGACCGACCGACCGACCGACCGACCGACCGACCGACCGACCGATTGACTGTCAGTTGGAGACCTGAGGCCTTTGCACACTACCGAATGGCTGTAGTGCAGGAAGGCTAGGCCACACGGGCATGGATTCCCCATTCACACCTAGGAAGATAAGGGATGTGTGGGAACCAAAGACACCACCAGCCCAGTCTCACCCCACCCTCAGAAGGGGTGGGGGGACCAAACCAGTGTCCTGCTGACTGCTGTAGTCCCAATTAGACTGCAGGAGCTGGTAGTGAACCCCTAGGTGCCCACTCGTATCCAGGGGTTCTCACACATGTGTGATGCCTTACCTCATCAGGCCTGAGGTCCTCCTCACACACCCTAGAAAGCAATCTGCCGCTCTCCTCACAGGTGCATGCTCTAGTAGATCGCTTTCCAGGCCACATGAGGAGGACCCCAGGCCCAGCCAGGTAAGTTCATTGTGCAGGCCTGCCAGCCCAATGATGGCAGCTGGGGTTGGCCCCACAGCTGTCCAGGAGAGTGCAAATGCTCTCCCTACTGTACAGCTGTGGGACAGCCTGGGAGGGTCAGGAATGGGTGTAGAGCACAATTTTGTGCCCCTCACCCGGAATGCAATTAGACCACCTTGGGATGGGATCGGACGGTTCCAAATGGAACTGCCAGTCCAGCAGAGCGAATGCTCTGTCCCAGGGCTGTTTTAATTGTGTTTGAGAGGCCTAGCACAAACAGGCCTATTCTTCTAACAAATGTTTGAATCCTGTGAGAACCCTACTGAATTTTGAACCAACTGAAAATGGTCTGCTGGCAGCCACTGGGTCCGCTTGCAGCCATGGCTTCACAGTCATTTGAGACAGGAGCTAGCCGAGTCCCTACTCAAGTGGGTGTGACCACACATCTGTGACTAAGCAGTACTTTCCCAGGTCTGCTGCAGTGGTCACAGTCGCTTGAGTCAGAACTCAGCCGGCTCCTGTCCTAAGCATCTGTGACTGAGTGGCTCTTTTACCTGTGGCCATTACAGCCCTGGGAGAAAGGTCCACTTGCAGCCACACTGTTCACAGCCAGCTGAGTCCCAACTTGAGCAGCTGCACAGGTGAGCAGGCAGGTGTCCTTTGCTTGGCCAGAGTGAGGGAGAAGCCAAAATCTAAAACTTTGTCTTAACAAAATTTGACTTCACTTTTTTTTTTTTCTAGATGTCCTCCATAATGTTCTCTGATCATACTCCTGCAGCCTGGCAGTCCATAGTCTTAGGGTTTCAACAGAAGCCATATACACTTCCCATTGTACATGTGTGTAATATTAATGTTTGTAACAGTAATGGCAGCACATGCAAAAAGATCTGAATGTGTCCCAAGGCTATCCAAAGTCTGGAGATCCCAACCTAAGATGAACACTATCAGTATTAAGCTTTTGGGGGCAGGGGATTCCATTATACCTGCTGTAATAAACTTTTAAGGCAGGTTTACATAATTTTAGACAGTGTCCATAGTAAATTCCTCCTTTCTTTCTCTTAATGTTGGCTTCATAAATTGAGCCTTAAACAGAGGACCTAATGGGACCACATGATTGCTTCAATACATGTTAAATGGTACACTAGCTACTCCGGCCAATTATTAAGTTTTCTTGATATTTTTTTTTAACTTGAAAAGGCCTTAAATCTTTGTATACTTCAGACAATTCAGATCAATACTTGAGGAAACCACACTGTTCTCACAAATGGAAACACAAACAGAAAAAGGGAGATACAAAGGCATTAGAGAGAGATTCAGATAGGGGAGGTTTTGTGTTTCCAACTATCTGTGTATGCTTTTCACTCAGTAGAAATGTGTTATTTCCCCAGTACTAACAATCAGGAGGCTAAAAATACGTGATAATAGGGACTACATCTTGCAACAGCAGAGGGGTGAAGACATTTGCATATATATCTTATATTTTGAGTTGACTGTATTTTATTTTTCAAAAAATAAAAACTGCTTAATAATTTGGATGTGGGTGTTTCATGTCTATGTCATCACTGTTATTACTGAGATAATAATTTCAACTCCCATTATTTTAGTTCTTATTATAGGGATGTGTATTAAATGAGTTTGCACAGAACTAAGGATTTGGTTAAAATTATTTTCAGACTGAACTCTTGGAAACTTTGGAATTCAGTCCAAAAATTAACAGAAACAGCCCTGCCTGCCATTGAGTGAGAACAACCAGCGGCGGGCAGATGTGACAGGGGCCTTACCCAGGTTCCTGCATGTTGTAGGGGACTGGATTGGGTCCCTACAGCTGGCAAGAAACCCCCTGGGCACCCACCCACCCACCTTGGGACCCATGGACGAGCATGCACAGATGTGCACCTACCTGCTGCCTGTGCTGTGTCTGAATGACCTGGTTCAGGCAGCGCCAGGTAGTGCCCCATGGATGGCGTGGCCTCTGATTGGTTGGCCAATCAGAGGCCACACGGTAGCGCCTGAGCCAGGTCACTCGGACACAGCATAGACAGCAGGTCGGTGCACACAGACATGTCCCCAGGCCCTGGGCTGGGTGCCCAGGGTGGTGGTGGTGTCCTGAGGGCCATCTGCGAGGCTGAGCTGCCTGGATCCAAGTGGCTGAGCCCCGCAGAGGCTGGTAACCTGCCCCAATGGGCCAGGGGATGTGGAAGTCCCTTGGTAGACTGGGACCAGCTGGTCCCAGTTTACTGATGGATCCCACATCCCCCAGCACATATACAGCTGGTAGTCCAACTTTTACCCACCCTGGAAAGGGGTGGGGGAAGGCTGAACTGGATGTATCCCCCTCTGCTTCAGTGCTGATGGGACTGAAGCAGCCAGGAGCAAGCCACCCTCCCCCCCCCACACACGATCACTTATCTTGCCAGCCCCAGGGTTGTCATATGCTGAGGTCTGTGCAGGTGCACATGCTCCTGGTAGACAGGACCCACGTGGTCAGCTTGGGTCCCATCTACCGGTGCCCACGTGCCTGCACAGACCATGGTAGATGGCAACACTGGGGCCAGCAAGATAAGTGATTTGTACAGCCCTGCCACCTGTTGGACCAATTTTGGTGCAATCATGGTGGGGGGGGAACATGTCCCACAGCTGTCAGGGAGGGAGGCATGTCCGAACGCTTCCCTCCCTGGTCGGCCGGGGATGGTTCAAATGCGCTGAGGTATGTCTACATTTCAAAAGCGTCTAGGACACACTGGGATGCTTGGGGTGGTCCAGAACGGATCCAGCCACCCCAGAAGTGCAAATGCAGTGTCCCGGCATGTCCTGGATGCGTTCCAGAAGGCCTAATGCAAAAGATCCCTGGTCTGCTCTCACAGACAAAATAGGTTAGGTAGAACCATGGCAGCCAGTGGCTTTCTTCCACAAGGGTGACTAGGCCTTCTAGAGTGGAGGGTAGGAATGTGCACGAATATTCATAACATTCAAAATTTATACAAATTTGACTCAATTTGGACATTTGAATTTGAATGGAATGTTTTGTTACATTCCTGTGAAGCTTCATATGGGATTCGTATAGGATTTGTATGGGATATGTATGCTATTCATATGGGATTTGTATGGGGTTGAACATTTGTGTGCCACATTCAAAGGGGATCTATTCGAATGAATCCTAATTTTCTTGCATTCAATTCGATATGAACTGAATAAAAAAATCATGCCCATTGCTAGTAGAGGGTACATGTTCTCCCAGAAGACTTCACAACTGGATATGTGCATTTCTACTTCCTGCAAAAGTCTGTGACTTGTCAGTTTGTGAGCCAGTTTGGTCTAGTGGTTAGAAAGCCGGACTCTTATCTGCGAACACCCTCCCCCATGAAGCCAGCTGGGCGACCTTGGGTTAGTCACAGCTTTCTTCTGAGCTCTCACAGCCACATGTACCTCACAGGGTGTTCTGTTGTGGGAAGAAGAATAGAAAAGCTTTGTCAGCTGCTTTGAATCCCCTTAAATGGGTGAGAAAAGCAGAGTAGAAAAGCCAGCTCTTCTTCTTCTTCACTGGGGTGTCAGTACAAATGTTTCAACAATCAGGGGTCTACATTTTGGGGTAAACAGTCTGCCCTGGTGCCACTCTAGGTTTGTTATTTACCAGTAGAGAAACCTACCACTGCATATGAAACATGAGATTAGCATGCCTTGATGGCAAACACCGCTATCTAAAAAGATGGATACCTATAGGCAAAACTTGCAATGAAAGATTAACCTGCTGAACTCCTTTTATTTTGGTAAAGGGCTCTCACTGCACCCTGTCACAACCTGGTGTAAGACACTGGAGATCTGACAGGTGTTGTCGTGGCTGCTGTGGCTACTGCAATTTCTGGAACATCTTCAGGATTCACTGATGGAACTGTTGTTGCTACAGAAGTGCTGGTAGTGAGGAGTGATTGCAGGTCTGGGCCCAAGGAAGCTCAGTGCCATTAAAAAACTTGTTCCTGCAGGCCTATGCCATTTTGCAGCTAGGGACATGGTGGGGAAAACCTTCAAACTGAATACTGGCTATATTTGGGAATGACCTTCACATGTAAAATGAAAGCTTTTGTGTCTTTATTTGAAGCTTCAGAGCTGATCTGGCACATATTTGGAATGGATTTGCAATGGATTCAGAACAGATTTGGAGCTGCAACTGGTGGCTGCAAGGATTTGAAATGAATTCAAAATGATTTTGAAACCAAGCACATTTGAAGTGGCTCTGCTTCAATGCAAAATGAATGCGGGGTGGGGTGGTGGTCATGCACATCCCTATTCACTGCTTGTGATTACAGCCCTGCCAAGAGTGAGTGTCTTTGGCCTAGGATGTTAGAGAGCTGTGGGAAGGTGGTGAGAATTTTAACTCGTTTTAAAACTTATTTCATTGTTTAATTTAATTTTAGCCCAACCATAGTGTCTCTATTAGGGGCCTGGGAATAAAATTAGGAAAGGAGGACAATTGTTATTAGGGCAAACAACACTGTGGTGTCAGGCATGGTCACCCTTGCTGAAACAGGGTGTTTTTCCACTGTCACTAGAAGTACCCATTAAGTACCTTGATAGTCGATCTTCAGTTTGGGCTGCTATGCTTACACCTTTTATGTTATCACTCCAAGTCTCCTTTACACAATGTTTTAGTCCTCCACCACTCTTGATTGTATCAAAGCCACCTGCATTCTGATAGGATAAATGATAGCAACATTGGCAACAGGGTGTGTTTGTAGTTGTGTGGTTCTGATGGCAAACATGATGGTAACACACGGTATTCCTGGGGTAAGGGGAATGTGCCCCCAAACAGATGCAGACAAGGCATATGCCAACCAGCATGCACCCAACAAATAGAGCAGGACATACCTTTGATCTAGTCTATACCACAGAGCAGATTGGTGAGAATTTGTTGGTAGGAGGGCTGGTGGTAAGCCCATTGCCCATTGTCATGGACAGATCATTCGCTGGTAAGATTTGGGACTGTAGTTGCAGCTCCTCTCTGCAGGAGTGGAAGACCCACTGAGATACTCTGCACTCAGAGACTTATGGAATCTGAGTGATTCCAGATGTTCTTGGAGAATTTCCATTCGGTATGGACAGTGCTCCAACAATGGCTTTGGTCTCACTGTGGAATCACAAAGTGACTAGCTCCATTGAATCAATCAAATCCAAGTGCCCGCAACTTAAGTATGGATACTGTAAAGCACCCTGGTATTCCATGGAGCTATGAAGCAGAAGGCTCAAATGGTGGCATAAATCCTGTTGTGAATCTGACTGCTAACTGGGACTACTGGCTAGACAAATACAATGCAATCCTAAAACAACTGCACTGCTTGCCTGTATGCTACTGCACCCAATTCAAACTAATTTAACTATTAACTTACAAGGCCCTGAATAGTATGAACTTCAAATATCTAAAGGAACACATCCTTCCATAAAGATGTGTTCATGCCCTATGATGTTCTGGTGAGGTCCTTTTGATTGTGCCATTCCTTTTGGCAGTTAAGACAGTGAGGATACATGGGAGGCCATTCTCAATGATAACTCCCATCATGAGGTACCACCTTGCCTCTGAAGTGTATTAAACAACCTCATTCTATCTACTCCAATGTCTGGTGAAGACACACCTATTTATCTTGGCCTTCTGCAGAGGGAAAGGCATCCCCTTCTCATGCAGTGCCTGCAGGCATGTTTTAGATAATCTATTATGAGTGCCTTATGGTTCACAATAACAAAGATTTTTGTAAGGCATCATATTTAATACCAATTTGGAGATCTAAACAAGAAGTATTGCTTTCATAAAAGATATTTAATGGATTCACGTAGAGCAGGACTACAAAGAGCTTGTTGCTTGCTATTGTGGACTCTGTGATGAGATGACCAATTACTATGGCACAAGTGGACATATCATATATGTGTTTTGCCTCCAACTATATGGTGAGTGTATGCAGGGGAAATGATCGTATGAGATCACAGATAGATGCAATTAACCTTGAAGTGTGAACAGGTGCAGTACATTAGTACAGGTGAAGAAGAATGGGAAGAAGGTTGTTCAAGTGGCTGTTTGTATAAACTGTTGAAAAGAGCTAGCAAAAGCTGTAAATAGAAAAGCAGGAATGAGGTAAGAAAATCCAGGCTGTTGCAGGAAGATGTGCCTTTATATCTCCTTCTAAGACATTTTTTCATGGAAAGCACAGGAGAAGGTTTAGAACTTCTCATGTGGTTTCTTTTGCATGTTTGTTACCTTGAGCTCTTCTGAAAAAAGACAGGGACAGATACTGATAAATTGATTAAGGATGATATTGTTTGCTGTTGTTTTAAAAAAATGGAAAGATATTCCGTTGCAAAATATGCTGCCTTAAGGAAATGTGCTTTTCCTTTTACTATTGTGAGATAGTATCTTTTGTTTGTTGAGAATATTCAGCATTTGTTTTCTGGAGTAGCAGGAAACTTAAGAGTTAGGGCGATCCAAAGTAGGAATCCTGTCTATTTCTGTTTGCAACAGCCATAGGAAAGAAGAGCTCTCATTTATAACACTAGATGGCAGAGGTGGGATCTTTTCTGCTCTGAGCGCTGTCCTATAAGGCATTGCTTGTTTAAGTACAGTCGCATTTAGTTGGAGCTGCAGGAGAGAAGAAGGGAGAGATTTTCTCAGGCTGAGACGAGCATCCTAGTTGCCCCCTCCCCGAATGCCAATTACTTGAAGGGAAGAGTGTAAGTGAGGATATTGAGGAATCTGGCCATTCATAGGTCAGCTTCTTTTGTGCCGGGTTGTCAAAGCCTGTAGAACAGTGACTGGGGAGACAGAAGGATCACGTCTTTAAAAGCAAATAAAAGAGAAGAGTGCAAGAGAAAGAAGAAGCGGCTGATCGACTGAAGCAGAAAGATGAGGACCTACTGGCTACACAGTATCTGGGTGTTGGGATTCTTCTTCTCTCTCTTCTCCTTGCAAGGTAGGTGGTGGTTTCTCTTATGCTTGCTTCATCTTTGCTTTGGTGTGAGGATGATGGAGAAGATGAGCTGTGGAATGGAGCCCTGTCAGCTCCACTTGCTTCTTGGCATCTTTTGGAAATGGGAGCCTAAAAGAAGCTTGTTTGCTACCATCAGAGGGCAACTAATGCATTTGGCTAGCTGGCTTCTGATTGTACTTTGCAATGGAGAAGAGGTGAGGGGGATTTGCAAAGGGAGGGGATTGGTAAAAAGTGTGCCCCTCTGTAACATCTCCAACTACATCTCATGACCCCTGGCAGGCTCTGACACATTGAGTGTTGGTGCTTTTTCTATCTTTCACCTTCCATGTCATCTTCTTTATGGTAGAGAAAAGGACTGAGGAAATCCAGTGAAGGCTAAGTTTTACCTCTCGGAACATTTGAATGAATCATAAAAATGAGCTTTACATTTGCACAGCAAAACTGTAGTGGGATGAAAGGGAAGTGAAGATGGTCTGGTTATCAGTTCATGGCAAGCAGGTCTTGTGCTTGAAGAGCCATAGACGGAAGAAAAGGTTGTGTCCCAAATGGTTACAGGTTACAGTTTTGTAAACATCTCATACCATTCACAGGCACTCTCACACACATTCCTCCCCCCTCTTTTTATACCCCACCCCATACTTGGGTGTTTACATGTTACACATGGACTGTCATACACCAGCAGTCCTTGTTGCAAATGCATCATGAATAGTATGCTCTATATGGGTGCTTTGCTTTGTGCACCCTGATGGCTACATTTCTGCCTTCTCATGCAGATGTTCTCTGTTATACATTTCACATACATGTTTCTCATGTACTGTTGCTCTTTCACATAATCATATGTTCTCCTTCTCCCTCTCCGCCCCCCATGTACCTACAGTTCTCTCCACAAAGCTGCACAGAATATCTGTTCCATGCATGCATTTTGATATCGTACGTAACAGTCCAGCTGCTTTGCTTAACGTCTTGTTTTTTATTCTGTTCTTTGCATGCTGTAACACAGTTATGCACACATGCACACACACACATATTTAAAACATAGCTTTCCTTGCTGATACTCAGTGTTGTTGCACATGCTACACAAGTCATACATTATTACAGTAGTGCTCTGGATAGACAGTCTCCATGCATCTTCTTGCTTCCACTCAAGAAGGAAATGTTCTCCATAACCATAATCATTCATTGCCATCCTCGTCACTGGACTTTATCTTGACCCCTTCTTTGAATTGCATAATTTTTTTTTGCTGGGGGGGGGGGAATCATGTGTACTTCACATTCTGGCAAAGCAAGCACCATCTTCCACTGTCCCTTTCCGTGTATCCATTTCTTGCTAGGCAAGTGAATGTTGTTTCTGTCTCCTGCAACTGCTCCCACACAACTTCACTGTCATTCAGATTTATAGCCACTTCGAAGAGTAATATTCAGTGGTTTGGTGAGAGCTTTCCTCACCTTTACTGCAGACCCATTGAGAATAACATACACGGGAAAACCACATACTCCCAAGCTTCCTCTCTGTTCTTTCACCAATGCCTATTCCCAGCCGAAAGCTACTATACAGAGCTTCCCATTGACAAGCTGCAGCGAACTGCGATTGGAGGAGGACTCCAACATCTCAGTGTGCTGTGATGCTTTAACTATTTACAGTTTTTCTGGCCCTTTGGCTCGTGCTTTGAGACAGAAGGAAGGCGCTTGCAAAGGGCTACAGTGTCCTCTTCTGTTTCCCTGTATAAGTTAAGTAACCACAGGAACTCATCCAGATGTGAAGTTCCCTAAAATGTATATATCTATGTGTATATGTATCATAAATAAATGATTGGCTCTGTATTGTCATGGTTTCCAGAGTGTGTGCATGTATGTGTTTGTGTGTGAGAGAGATTTTTTGGGGGAAACAGACAAAAGGTTTTGCTTTTTCTATTGGAAGGGTTCCACCAGAAGATTTTCTCCTTTAATCTCCTCTCTGACTTCAAGGAACTAGGTTGTTTCATTTACTTCTGAAAGTATGTGAAATGGGGGATTGGGAGTAGCAGCTGGAAAGTGAGCTGGAAAGCATGAATGAAGGAGATTCCTGAAACTCCTGATGCACAGGCTATTCTGGCATGTTGTAGCAGTTTCCTTTTAAAATAATCTATTACAATATGGCTGTTTCTTTTAGTGTTTCAGAATCTCTGGCAGGCTAGGAGATGGCTAGCTAAATGTCAGGCTTTGCCATTTTGTGTACTAGTAGATGTGGGTTTTGGGGGGTGGAGGGGGCACTAGTGCATGTGTGTTTGTGTCTCTGTGTGTCTGTGAATGTATGTCCTCCATGCACCAGATATGAAGAAAGGCGGGCATATTTAACTACGTCTGCCTGTTGCTTCATATTGTTATGAGGAGGAGGAAGAGATGTTGAGCTTAGGATCATGGACAGCTCACTTTAATGATAGCAAAAAAAAATCACAATAGAGATCTCAGAATGCTTAATTAATAACAGAAATTTAAAGCCATGGTTGGGTGGACGCTGTCTTGATTTCCCCAAGGAGGCTTAGCCTTGCTTCCGACTGACCTTCACCTTACCTGGCCTGAGAACTGGATACCCTTGGACAAGGTTTCTGTTTGTTTAATGGTCTTTTGTTTCTCAAACTTTCTTTCCTACATCATGGAATATAGGTCTGTCAGGGCTCAACACCAGAGAAAATATATTCCTGCAAGCTAAAATCTTCCAGAGGCATATTATTTTCTGCATATGTTTCATGTAAGAAAATCACAGAGTTTCCATGAATCCTACAGCCTGCATCTTCTAGGAAGATGCTTTAGCAATCTGATGTCATTCAGCCTAGAATTCTTTCCAGCCCCAGCAAAGGCACCCACTGTGGGCCAAAACACCTGGAGAACCTCTAATTAGTAAACACTTAGCTTAGCATCTTGAGGTTCTTTTTTTTCTTTTTCTTTTCTTTTTCTTTTCTTTCTATTCTCCCTGATTCAAGACATCCTGAAAAATCCTGTCTATTTCAACTTCTCTCTGGGAACTCTTTCCCTCCCTCTTCCTTTTTTGGTCATTGAATTCAGGCACTTGGGAATGTAACCTGCAGATCAGTTTATTGAAATATGATTTATCTAGGCAATATGCATAAAAGTTAGTCCTTGAGATAACTGAAGCTTACACTTTCATCTCTTATCCATCAATATTGCAACTAGTATATACTGAAATTTTGTGTAGACCAAAGCACACTTTGTGTATATGTGAAAATTATAGTTTGTCTGATGGCGATTGACAGTAAAAATTGCAATGTGCACATCAAAGGTGCTTAACTTTCAACTCTTCAAATGTGTTGGACTCTAGAGTTTACTAGACCTGGCCAGGAGGGCCAATTATTAGATCTTTTGGTCTGTTCTATATTTATCTTTATAATTCCATATTCTACAAATATCCCCTCCCTCAAAAAAATACATTTTTCTTTTTATGTACTGTGGTGTAAGTTAGGTTGAGTTTTCAATCCCAGATGCTCGGGTTTTACTAAACGGGTACTTTACATGGTTTTTGATGGTGGGGATGATTTCCTGGTGTTTAGGAAGCTGTGGTCTCCACAGCTTCTAGAAGGTCACTCTGGTGCAAATGAAGTTGTGTCCGCCAGTGTGTCTTTGTAAATTGATGCCATAATGGCTGAGAAGTAAGCACAGCCTCTTGCTTCTTTGGATATACTTTTTCTCCTTGTCGTTTTCAGGTGCTGTCTTGGCTAATAAGATCAGGGATCTCACCTCAAGCTGGAAAGACTGATGCGAATGTGTTTCTCTTTATTGCTTTCTCCTCTCTTAAGTGATGGAGATGTTCCGAGGCCTAGGTCAAGCCAAGTTTACTTACAAGCTCAAGAGAATGAGAAAGACAGAATGATACTTTATACTTTAATCTTAAAAATGGAGTGCATTGGCTGGCATAGGATTCAAACAGACTAATCTTTGACTCCAAAGCCTTCCATTTCAATATATCACCCAAATAATAATCAAATTCCCCAAGTCACAAAGCTCCTCTTTCATCCATTTTTACAACTTTTTATGTCAAAAATGAGCTTTTCACTTATCTTGTTAGACATCTATGCTCTACCTTGGGAAAAATGCCATATTGGTAGTTTTTAAGACTGTACTCAGTGTGCTGCTGGGATCAACATACCAAAGTGAACATTGAGACAACCCAATGGAAATTTATTCTTCAATGAAGGTTTTAATAATTTAATGGGGATTGCACTGGGGAACTCCCTAGAATTAACACAAACTGAAGATTTTGTGATTAGGGCCATCCAATTCCTCACGACTCAGAAAGATCTTTTCATTTTACGCCTTAGCTAATTTTCCCAGAGAACTTTGGGGGGAAAAATGTAGGAAGACTGTTCACAGATCTGATGTGTAAATGCATTATGTAGTGCAGTATTGTTGATCAAGATGTTTCAGTGGGTGAATGGAAGATTTTGAAGGCTTCTACAAAGGCCACCTTGAGCTTTATATTAGAAGAGAAAGATTAATCAATAAGGAGAATTTATGGTCATTTATCCAATCCTACAGTTTAGTATCAGTATTTATGCTAAATCTTAAGCAGTGATTTTTTAAAAAATCCACAAAGTTCTGTAGTCTGTGTTGCATGTTTAAATATAAGTGATAAGAAACATTCAGTGTTAAGAAAAATCACTGAATATACAATGAGGAGTGAAAGAGAAGGTACAGAGAAGACTATTGAATGTTAGAAATCTAGATGATAGAAGCAAGTTGACCTTGTCTTATGTTCTAATTAAGAATATAAGAACATAAAGGGGAGCCCTGCTGAATCAGGCCACAGCCCATCTAGTCCAGAATCCTGTCTCACACAGTGGCCTACCAATTGCTTCTGGGCATCAAGCAGAAGAGAAAGGAGAAAGCTTCATCTGTTCTCAAATCCCTGCAAATGGCCTGTTTAGAGACATTCTGACTTTCTCTCCAACCTGGAGGCGGTATCAAGGCATCACTTCTAGTAGCCACTGATATACCTGCCCTCCATGATTTTCTGTAATTTTTTTCTCAAAGCTATCCAGGCTGTCACCACATCTTCTAATATAAAATTTCATTGATCAATAATTAGGTGAAGTTGTGAGATATAGCACCTATTTCTGCACACAGTCATTGCTATAGGGGAGGTTAACATGATTTATCAAATGTGCTGCTCCCTGAAATCTTTGGATTCACATTGACACCAATCCTTTGCCATGATGGTTGAATCTGCTGGAGGATGTTACATCTGGGTGTATCATTTTATTATTTCAATTCAGTTTGGTTTTTAGTCAGAGAGCATGTGACAAACAAATTCTTCCCTCTGTTTTGCCTTCACATACATGCAAGTTTGTTTTGAAAGTTGGTAGATATGATTGCATATTGAGCCAGAACCCATTCTGAGTTTGTTATGAAGAATTCAGTCCTGTAAATATGACTCCATTTTTATCAGAGAGAGAATTTCTAATTCTACTTGAATGTCTAATCTACTGGCAATGTTCTGCTCACTGGCAAGGGTTGGATGGATGGAGAATATCAGATACAGGCAGTTAGTTTTGCCTTTATTGTCAAAAACACACTTAACCTATTGAGTCAACCAAGTACCCAGCAGCACCACCAGAGGGTTTGTTTCCAGTCTCCAAAGTTGGATCTCTTAACACTTTGGGATGCCTGTTCAGACCCATCATAGTGCAGAATGGGCCGTGTATTGCAGAAAGGATCATGTAGATGCCATAGTGGCTGTACTAACTTTGCAGGAGCTGTCCATGGTACTGTTTTAGCTCCCTGAATAATCCATGGTTTTGTATTGTTTGGTTGTATTTATATCCTACTCTATACTAGGGATGTGCATGAATCTTTGTAACATTCAAAATTTGTGCAAATTTGGCCAAATTGGATGTTTTGATACATTTGTATGAAGCTTCATAGGTGATTCGTAGGGGATTGAACATTCGTATTGAATACAAATCCTACTGTATTCAAAGGGGATCTATTTGAATGAATGCAAATTTTCTTACAAATCAAATTTAAAAAAAACATCTTTTCATGCACATCCCTACTTTATACCCAAAGGTCTCAGGGTAGGTTACAGTAAAAACAACAACAAAAAGAAACCACTAGAAACAATAATGATGGCCAGTAACAGTGTCTAAAAGAATTGACAGTCTTGGATGATTTTCTGCAGTTGATTCAGATACATCAACCCAAGTGTATCCTTACATTGACACAATCCCTTAAAGTGATAAAAAATCAAGTTAGCAGGCCACCTGCTTGAATCAAAATGACAAATTGTCCTTAAAAAGTCCCCTTTCCCCTTAAGAAATCGAGGAAGCCATAGCTTGATTTGCTGCTCTGATTTTGCTAGGACGGAATCAATTTGACAGTTGTAGTGTTCCCCTTTTTATTATTTCATTGAGAAGGGCAAGGGAATAGATCAGCCACAACACAGATTGTCTTGTCCAGCTCTGATAATGGAGGAAGAACATAGGAAGGGAAGGGAAAAAACATTCGGTGTGAGCAGTCTATAGAAAGCCTGTATAGAAACCAGTTTACAGAAAGCATTGTAGGATGTGTAAGTGAGAAATATTTGGCTTTCAGATCCTTCCTCATTTGGATCATGAAACGTTGTAGCAAAATGCTTTGCTAGAGCTAAGTGCACATAACTGTAATATGCATTTATTTTCCTCTTATCTCACTAATGTCAAATTTTAGACCCACTAGAATGGTCCGCCCTCGAAGGCTGATGGAGCCCATTGGATTCCAGACAGCCTTAGAGGGCTTAATGGTTGGGAATGCCGGTGATCCTGTTGATGCTCTGGTCAATACCTGGAACACCGATCTTACCAGGGCTATCAACACGATCGCTCCCAAGCGCCCTTGCCATCCCGCCCCAAATCGGAGGCCCTGGTTCACGCCAGAGCTGAGGAAGATGAAGCGGGTTGGACGACGGCTAGAGCGCAGGTGGCGGAAGACTCGACTCTTATCCGACAGAACTCGCCATAGGAACTTTCTTCGTTCCTACCGGGAGGCAATACGTGCAGCGAAGAGAGCCTTCTCCTCTGCACGTATTGCGTCTGCAGAGTTCCGTCCAGCAGAGCTGTTTAAGGTGGTGAGGGAAATGACGCAGGTGCCCCCTGCGCCAAATCCCTTACTTAACCCGACGACGGCCTGCTGTGACGCGTTTAACAATTTCTTTGCAGACAAAATCTCTCAGATAAGAGCCGACTTAGATGCCACCGTTGAAACAGAGTCGACAGGCGAGGCGTCCAGTGACTCCGCCGATGTAGTCATACTGGATCAGTTCCAGTCTGTGAGTACTGATGACGTGGACAAGCTGCTTGGTAAGGTGAGGAAGACAACTTGCCCTCTTGACCCTTGCCCATCATGGCTGGCCGTCCAGGGGGGGGATGCATTGATGAGATTCCTTACGGATATCATCGGTGCATCCTTTAGGGAAGGATATGTTCCATCTTGTTTAAAGGAAGCGGCGGTTAGGCCGCTCCTGAAAAAACCTTCCCTAGACCCCCTGGATATGAGGAATTATAGGCCAGTGTCATTGCTGCCATTCTTGAGCAAGGTGATCGAGAGGGCGGTTGCCCTTCAGCTCCAAGCTGTCTTGGATGAAACCGATTATCTAGACCCATTTCAAACCGGCTTTAGGACAGGCTTTGGGGTTGAGACCGCCATGGTTGCTTTGACCGACGATCTGCGTCTGAGCATTGACAGGGGGAGTGTGACCCTGTTGGTGCTCTTAGACCTCTCAGCGGCTTTTGACACTATAGATCACGGCATCCTCTTGGACCGCCTGAAGGGGTTAGGTATCGGGGGCACTGCTTTGCAGTGGTTCCGGTCCTTCCTCTCGGGCAGGTCTCAGAGGGTGCTGCTCGGGGACTGTAGCTCCAGTAAGAGGTACCTCACTTGTGGGGTTCCTCAGGGGGCTATTTTGTCCCCGATGTTATTTAACATCTATATGAAGCCGCTGGGTGAGATAATAAGGAGTCATGGTGCTGGGTGTTATCAGTACGCTGATGACACCCAAATCTATTTCTCCGTGTCTCGTTCGTCGGCCTCGAATTCCGATGGCATCTCTTCTCTCAATGAATGTCTTCAGGCGGTAATGGGCTGGATGAGGAAAAACAGACTGAAACTGAATCCAGACAAGACGGAGGTGCTCATGGTAGCGGCCCCGAAACCAAGAATTGGGTTGCAACCTCCAGTCCTGGATGGGGTCACACTCTCCTCCAGTGACTGTGTTCGCAGTCTGGGGGTGCTCCTTGACTCGTCGCTCCTGATGACAAATCAGGTAAATGCGACGGTCAGGAGTGCCTGTTATCAGCTTCGGCTGATACGCCAGCTGCGCCCTTTTCTGGAAGTAAGGGATCTCGAGACTGTTGTGCACGTGCTGGTAACCTCACGCCTTGACTTCCGTAATGCACTCTACATGGGGCTACCCCTGTGCTTGACTCGGAAATTACAGCTGGTTCAAAACATGGCAGCCAGGCTTGTCTCAGGAACATCTAGGAGGGACCACATCACTCCCGTTTTGAGGTCCCTCCACTGGCTGCCTATCAGCTTCCGGGCCCAGTACAAGGTGTTGGTTATCACCTTTAAAGCCCTAAATGGCTTGGGTCCAAGCTATCTCAGGGACCGCCTCCTCCCGTACAATCCTCCCCGCACTCTCCGGTCCTCTGGGAGGAACTTACTGCAGCCTCTAAAATCTAGGCTTGCGGCGACCTCCCAGAGGGCGTTCTCTGCTGTCGCCCCCAAACTCTGGAACGACCTGTCGGATGAGATCCGTCAGATAACATCATTAGACAGCTTTAAAAAGGCGGTCAAGACGGATCTCTTCCGGCAGGCCTTTCCAGATTAACCATCCCGGCCCAGATTCCCTGATTCCTCCCGTGGCCCCATCTTAGTGATGGTTGAGGATCAACAGAGGGACATCAGGGTTTTTAGTTTTTAAATTATTGTTTTACGCATTGATATTGTGTTTTAATATGTTATATTGTTTAATACTGTCTTAAGGGGGGGAGGGATAAGGTGTTTCTAATTGTTATATTTTATATTTTACTGTTGTTAACCGCCCGGATTGGTTTGCCATAGGGCGGTATACAAATAAATATTATTATATTATTATTATAGATTGTATGCTTTTTGGGAATGGGACCTGTTCTCTTGCACTTTAATAGCCCCATGTGTATTAATAGTAGTAAAGAATGAAAATGACTTATTGCACATGGATCCTTTGAATAGGAAAAGTTTCCATTGCATATGAAGTGGTATGAGATAATACAGCATCTTCAACTTGCAATATGATGACCTATTCACATAAGATTGAATGAATGGTTTTATTGATTTGTCCAGAGACTGTATCACTATGCACAAAATAATATGAAATAGCACAATTATATAATGAAAGAAGCTAAATAAAGTTTTATTTGTTTAAAAAAAGCCAAATATACTATTAGCATATCATAAATCAGCATCCCCAAAACCAACTACTGCAATATGCTCTAAATGAACTTTTTCTGAGATAAGAAGCTTAACAGAAAAATAAAAATAAAGCATCTCTTTTAACATTTGAATCCTGAAGAAGAAATGACAGTTTGGTGTTGATATCTCAATAAATCTTATAACTTTAAAAGGATCCAAATATACATATCCTTCAGGACAGTAAATATAGACAATATTCTTGAAAGGGAAGACAAGCCTATCATAATAAAATACTTGATAGAAGCCCCTAAACCTAACCATAGAATACAAAAATATGAAGTGTGTATGAGAAAATACTCTCATCAGAAGCTGAGGTATGTCAAAAGTTAAAGACTTCTTTGGTCAAAAAAAGTTTTTACACTGCTTGTCATTTCAGCAACTTGGATCTAGAGATGTGCCAAACTGATTTGGGTTCAAGCTGGTTTGAATCAAACAGGGGTGTTCAAAAAGTTCAAGATCAAATCAAACAGCTTGCCAGTTTGAAAAAGAGAGAGTTCAGATTTGTTCTAACGAACCTAGTGAACACCCCCTGTCCAATCGAGGTCTGAAGGTGTTCAAATTATACTGAACATGTTGGCGTTCAAAGCAAGAAAAAGTTTGAATTCAAATCACACCAGTCCTTGGGTGTTTTTCCACTGTCACTAAAAGTACCCATTAAGTATCCATAAATGGGTACGTAATGTCATTTTTGTACCCATTAATGGGTACTTAATGGGTACTTCTAGTGACAGTGGAGAAACACCCCTAGTTTGTTTGTTTATTATGGAATTTCTATATTGCTCTTCATCTTAGATTAATGGCAGTGTACAAAATAAAACAAACTGTAGGAAACAAAACAATAAAATACTAAAACTGTAAGAACAGAAGACAATAAGACAATAAAACAATTACAGAAAATAGTGCTGTAATTTTAGTTAACAAGAATGTGAGACACAGATAACAGGAATCTCTTGCTATATGTGTGGATAAGCTTCTGCCAAAATAGCACAAATAGTAAAACTCACAAATATCAAGGGAGCTAGAAAATGTAATTTTCTGGGCCCTTTTTTTGAGGGGAAATGCCATTGGCTAGGTCTAAACTTGCAAATGCATATGATTAGCTGCTATTTTGTCAGTATAGGAAGAAAGGGTCACAAACGTTCTATCATAAATGCATAAAACTCAGTGTTATCAAAACCATGAGTAACTAGAGATGACAGTGTTACAGAAGGATGCTGAAGGAATGTCCTGGTACATCAATGTACTTCTTTGCTACTCATCAGTGAGATTTCTAAATGAAGCAGAACTGTCACAGGATCTGTCTTTCATATTGGAATCTTAGTCCTAATTCACACCTACACATATGTCACTGACCAAGTGATTAATGGCAGGAATCCTTTTTTGAACGGCATCTGATCTGACCATGATTACAACTCCCATTCTAATTTCACTGAAATATGTTATACACTTCCTAGGTTTCTATTATCTATACAAATTTCACAGAAGTCTTTTTATTATTCAATATAACTGTAATATCAATGGACATCAATGGCAATATTTTTCCCTTGTATGTTCCTAGTAAGTAGCTAATATCTGGTAGCCTTTAATTTTTTTTAACAGTTTTCCATTTTATTCTAGCAGGTACATATATTACTGCCTAGCTACTTTATTCCAAGATTGTAGGCTGGTTATAAGTACTACATTTTTAATGATTTGGCTATGAAGTGTGCATTTAGCTAAATCATTGGTATCGATTTTGAAGTACACATTTTGTGTGAAAACATCTTCGAGAACTTGAGGACATAGGACTACACTGAAGTGCACACTACTTTAAACCCAGTTTATAAAATTCTTAAAGTTCTTCTCGTGTCTGCATTTTTTATTGTGTACTTTATGAGTGGTGCTGAATATAGCACAACTTCAACCTTGCAAACCTTCCTTGCTTTCTGTGCCTACATAATCCATTAACATAAATGTTTTTTACACCAGGAAGTCATTTCTGTTGTCCAGAAGTGGTGATGATGGGGAGGCCCAAATAACAACTTTTCTTAACTCTTGCCATCCCTGTCAAATTAGCAGGGCAACATCATGGGGCAAGCACAGGCACTTACCTGTGTAGATGCTTGCCCCCATGAGTGTGAGGCAGTGGGTATTTTGATGTTGCAAAATACCTGGTACTGCACATGTGTCAGATTTTGTACATACAATGGTGACCACGTTTTGCCCATTTTTGCCCATGTACATGTGTAGGGGCTATTTTCTTCAAGAAGGAGCTCACAAACAAGCTATCCAAACAGATAGGCTTGTTGGATTTCCTTGGAATAGGATACTGTGGAATTTTCCTCCTATTCTCCAGGGCTACCTTAGGATGGTTGGCACAGATACAAGGAACAATCCCAACATAGCCCAGAGATAATCCCACATTTAACCCCTGTCTGGACACAGCCTTGTTTCCTTCTCCTAGATCAAGGTTCTCTCACACAGGGCTCAATCCACCGTTAGATCAAGGTTCTTTCACACTTTTTCCACTGCTCCCTGAAAATGGTATTTTTCCTCTATATTTTTGTTATTTTTGCGTACCCATCAAGTTGTGTCTACTCCTAGTTGACTCCATTGACATTTCTATGTAGTTTCTTAGCAGAGATATGCAAGTAGTCTGTCATTCCCTACTTCTGAGCAGAGACTGGGGATTGAACGACAACCTTCTATTGTTTAGAATGCTTGCACTACCACCGAGTACAGTCCCCTCCTCCCTAATTTACTGCAATGTGATATATCTGTATATTAGGTGTGTGCACAAAGCCAATTTCCCACATTTGATTTGGTATGAATTAAAGGTGGGAAAATTCAATTTCAGACAAATCCCACCCCCACTAATGTGGGGGGCTTTGAATCAGTGCATGACTATTCAGAAGAATATTCATGCATGAAACAAAGCCTCTGGAGAATGCCAAAATAGGCTCCAGAATGTGGCCGTGGCCTCCCCAAAGCAAAGGGGGCACATAAAAGGGAGGTGGGAAGTCATAGTCTCATTCCCAGGGCCTATTTTGGTGCTCTCCAGAGGCTGAAAGAGGCCTTCAGGTTCTGCGCATGCAGAAGCGGAAGACCTAAGATAAAGGTGTGGTGGTGGCGGCAACAGCAGCAGTGGCACAAGTTAAGTGGGGTTATGGGAGGCTGTGGGGGTGGAGGACTGGAGGCCCCAGGTCGCAGGAAGCCCTGGGTGGTCAGAGGCCCCAGGGGCATCTGGTATCCACCAAAGCTTCAACTGAAGCTCTGGCAAATACCAGATAATCCGATTCACAGACAAATAGGGCCTACAAATGTAGGCCCTATTCTATTCAGCTGTAAATCTCTGAATTCATACCTATTTGTACGAATTCCAAATGTGCCGAATATTCATACACATATCTCTACCTCTACACTATATATATCTACCTCTCATAGAACGTTTCTTTACTGAGCTCTTAGGCTACGTCCTCATGCATTAGAGCTTATTAAAGGGGTTGCTCAGAAGGGGACCTAGAGCATGGTAACTGCATGCCACGACACATCATTGCATAGCAACCTTATCTGCCATGGCATGTGCCATAGTGAAGGACTCACAACAATCAGACTCATGTTCCTCAAAGATATGGTAGAGCTGCTGCTTGCCGTCAGCTTACAGGGACATCCATCCTTCTCTGTGTCATCAAGAATGTTGTGCAAGTGGGGTTTCTATAATGCCCACAAGATGTCCATATCTACTGATCTGATTTTAAAAAAAGACTTTAAAGAAGGGTTGACTGGCTCTTACATAAGTTTTGTAGCTTTGATTTTAGCCAGTCTTCCCAAACTATGGCTTTCTAGATGATGCAGAGATATGTTGAGTCTCAGCCACACTGACCAATCGTGAGATATGATAGAACTTGTAGTTCAGCAACACTTAAAGGGCTATAATTGCCTGGACTTAGTAGAAGGAATGTAGAGCAAAACAATATTTTATTTATTTGAATTTTTATCCTGCCCTATATCCAAAGGTCTCAAGGCGGGTTATTCTGCAATTTAGGAGCTGCCACTGGAAAGGCCCTATCCCAGGTACCCACCCCCTTTTGCTACTGAAGGTGGTGAGACAACCAGGATGGCTTCCCCTCCAGATTTTAAGGCACGAGCAGGAAGAGCCAACAGAGGTTTGACTATTTAATTTATCTTTATCACCCTTTGGTCTTTTTCAAAATATCAAAAGCATACTGGTATCAGGTTGGGATTACTGGACATCTGTGTGATTTTCCCAATGCAGTTTTGGCCCCAAGAATCAGAAAAGCCACTGCAATGCAATTGATTTCTTGGTAGAGTTTTCCTTACTGGCACATGAGGCAGAGTCCATGTAGTATTATCTCACTGATAATGCCCATGAGCTTGGCAAGTGCAGGAGGGAGGGAGGGAGGAAGCACGGTGATACCACATGCACCTTGCTAGACATGCCAGTGGGCAAATCTAGGCAGGAGGATCCTTGCTCAAGCCTGGTAAGCTATGGCAAGAGGAAATGTCAGGTTCTATTTTATAGCTTGCATTTCTTCTTGCCATCTGGAGGCTGCCTTGTGCTGGGGAAGTCAGTATTACCCTCTAGCTGCAAACAAGTTGCTGATGTTTACTACATTTCATTGAGGTCATTTCAATTCCAGAAAGATGTAAACAAAATTAGTGAGAATTCAGAGAAAGAGAAACAAAAACAGTTCAGGAGCTGAAGGGACTAATTTATAAGGAAAGCTTGAAAAAAGCATGGATGTATAGGATTTGGGTAAGTGGATGGAAGAAAAAATGTAATAAAAACCTTGCATTTGAATAGTCTGTTTGCATGGAGGGAAGAGATGTTTGCTTAGGGTGAGCTATGAAGAAAATCAGCAGCAATGGGAAGATTTTTAAAGAGGAAATTATTGGATTGAATGCATTATGTGACAGGGCACATAGTATCATGTGAAGATGTGAGTATTTCTGCTTTATTCATCCACTTTATAATTTGCACTCTATACAACTCCAACCAGAAGTGATGATTCAAAAAAAAAAAAAGAAAAGAAAAGAAAAGAAAGGACAAAGCTCCATGAGCTCCTGTGCTTTTTTCTTCCTTCTTTCCTTTTTTTTTTTTTTTTTTTTGCCATTGCTAATTTCTACACATTCAATGAACTGAACCTAATTTCTGTATTCAGGAAAGTAACTATGTTCTTGATTCTTGAGAGTCTTTCCCATATTATTTTCTTCTTTTGTTTCCCTCTGGATGAGAGATAATGAAAGAGTAACACTTATGAGATCTCCAAGAATGCCTTAGCTTTTCAGTACATAGATTACTCAATGCGAGAAATCTACGGTAGGTCCCTTTTTGCATAGGGCCTTCATTCAGATTAAGGGCCTCTAAATCTGCAGGTAAATATGGATTTATGAGGTCCCAATCCCCGCTGTTATACAGGTCCATCTGCTTTAGATGAAACTTGATGCCAAATAGGAGGGTGTTGGAGTTTGTTATCACCAGTAGACACATTTAATTGGGTCTGCTAGCAGGTCCAGTGGCCCTGAATTAGAACACAAATGGCATGCCTCTCTTATTCAGAACTATTAGAGGATGTATTAGAGTGGCATGCCATAACATGCTGCCAAAATGTATCTCCCAGAGGTCCTGAGGCTAGAAACTTTTGCTCCTAGTCCCTGGAGATATGGGAGCACAGCCACAAAGCTCACTTTAGCTTAGAGGCCATGCTATGGGCTGAGCTGGATCGACCTTGTCGTACAGGCAGTGTTGATCCTGTCTATACCTTCCTGTGTTTGGAATCAGTGAGCCTGGGTGTTTTAGATACATTGATTCCAAATGTGGGCCTTTCTATGCAGAAAGGAATCCTTATCTGCATTTTTTTATACATTTCCTTAGAGGTCATCATATTTCTGTGTGATGCTTCATTCGAGCATCATAGAAAATAGTAGTTAAGAAGGTCAGGGATGAGGTACAATGTTCAACTTTCATGAATTCAAAATGGTCACATTTGATCACTTTCAGGATTTAGTGAAAGTGAAGCCAAAATTTTAATGCCAATATTACCCATTAAAAATAAAATATCAAATCAAATCAAATATTTATTGCAGTACAAGACCGGCACAAGTACAATATTACAGTAGGAGGTGATGCAATGTAAGGAAAGCTATTAAATATGAGCACAGAGTAAAAAATGGCATAATTTAACCCCAGATGATATCAAGGAGCAAGGCTTATTCCAAGTAGCCACAGAGAAGACAGACACTTTATGAGTCATCTGGACAACAGCAGGAATATATAAAAATTGTTACTATGACCTAGGAATCTATGAAATACAAGTTGCATTAAAAACTCTCATCCCTTTATGCAAGTAAAAGTAAAGCATACTTCACAATTTTAATTTGATTATTGCCTCAGATGTATAATCATTTACCCCTTAAAACAGATGAAGAAAAAACATTGCAATCCAATATTGTAAAGACCCTTCTATGAGTAGGATTGTTAAGATGGGCAGATAGGTTTACATACTCACTGTATACTTGATTTTATCAGAAATAAGACAGATTGAAGTGCTGCTTAGGTCTAACTGAGTTTCCATCCCCATTTCATTGAGTTCACAAGAAATCCAAAGAACTTGTTCTGGATCACAGGAGGCATGCAGATGACAATCCTCTATAAACTAGAACTGGGGGAGGGGAGGAGGTTCCGCCATAGCATGCTACCCAAAACTTCCCCTCCAAGTCCTAAGGACAGGAATTCTCATTCCTAGCCATCAGGGATGGGGGTGGCCGCAAAATTTGCATCAATAGGGAGGTACGAGCCAGAACAGTGTCATCAGAGCAGATGGTGCTGATCCAGTCCATGCCTCCACATGAACTGGATCAGTGGGTCAAGTTAATCAGAATCCACTAATACAGATCAAACAAAGGTAAGTGCAGAAAAGGCCCAAGTTTCTTTTTACTACTACCCTGGTTTTGAAAACTACATTATAGCTATACTGCCTTCTTTAAACTAAAACCAATTATATTTCAGTGATACCCTAGACCCAGGGGTCTTCCCACACTTGGCCCTGTAGTCACTGTGGAGGGAGGTTTTGGATGGAACATCTGCACTTGGAGGAGCTGTTTCTGAACCATAGACATCTCCTTCCATGCAAAACCTCCTCCCATGGCAACTACACACAGTACATATCTGGCTAAAGAAAGATCACCATTTGGAGGAGTCTGTTTATTATGGTGAGAAGACAGTGATGTATTTTCGGTAAAGAAAAATGACGGATTTTGGAAAAGGGAAAAGAAATTGGAATATAACCAGAACAAGAATTATAGCAAAGCAGGCAATAGAAAAGGACACTTCTTGAAATTACTGCCTTCTGTACTCTGTTATATTTTAGCAACAGAACTAAGTATTAGGGTTACCTATTTTAGAGTGTGTCTTCAAATGACAAGGAAGATGGTCTGACAGCAGACCCCACTGTGAAAACCACTTGACCACTATGTCAGTGGGTGCCTCCATGGCTTTTGCCAAGGCCAGGCAATCATACAATAGTGATCATGCCTTTTTTGAGGTAGCATGCTCATTGTTGGGCACCTTCACATACAATAGTGATCATGCCTTTTTTGAGGTAGCATGCTCATTGTGGGACACCTTCTGCCCATTTCAGATGGAAAGGTGGAGGTCAGTAAATGTAGACACAGGTTACACTTACTATTGCAAGCTTTAAGTAAAGTGTCCACTGCTGTCACATCTGTAGTTGATGTTGCAACAGGTACTGTGACATAGCATTTCTAGGTGCAACTGGTGTGATTCAGTGGTGGCTGGAGGTCAGCCCTGGACTCTTGGTTTTTCTCTTTCACCAGGGCTGTGATAATATATAAGATTTAATCCAGCTTCAGTCTACTTTCAGAGCAAGATAACACATCAGCAAAGTGAGAATCTGTTTTCCTACAGTGTTAAATAACTCAGAAAATTCACCTTTGGGATGGATAATGTAGAAAGAAAATTACTGCTCACTTTGCTCTGAAGGTGGACTGAAGCCCAGCTGCTGCTGCCACTGTTACCTCTCCCCTCCCCACCCAGTGCAGAGAAAAGCATCCTAGCCACGCGGAGCAGAGGAACCAAGTGGCAGGAATAGGAGGAGAGGAAAGCCTGGGCACTTGGTTTCTCTCCTTCCCCGGTTGTTTCTTTTGTCCCCCGCTCTCCCCCCATCTATGATTGCACCCTGTGTGAAAGCGACCGACGAGGGAAGGGAGCAGTCAAGGCCTCTCGCTTCTCTCCTACTCTGCCACTGCCACTGGTTCTGCCAGGAGATCCTCGCACATTCATGCTCCAACAAGAAGCGGCCAAAGCCTGTCTCCTCTCCTCTTTGGTCACTGCTTGGTACCCTGCCACGTGAAGGCACATGTCTGCTGGTGAGACAAGGGCAGAGAGGCCACTGCCAGTGCCAAGAAGCCACCCACAAAGCTACCTCATGGCGAGCCCCTGCCAACCTCCTCTCTGCTGCTGCTGCCACCACCACCACGGGGCCAAGATATGCTTTCACACGGCAGCTAGAAGCGGTCAAAGAGAAGGCAACAGCACTGGCAAGCCCTACCTTTCTCTTCCTCTCTCTTCTTAGACTCTGTCACACACAAGCAGAGAGTAAAAAAATGGTGGCACAGAGCAAGCTGTGTAGGGATGAAGGGGAGGAGCTTACAGCTAACTAATATATCCGATTTTTTTTTTAATCCTGTTGCTGTGTTGTGGTGCCAGAAAAACTGTGCCCAGGGAGAAAATTTCTGCCACTCATGCAGCAGCTCAATAGAGGGGAAAATATACTAATTCCTGTTTCCTGCTGACTGCTGATGTGAGGCAGAAATTTTCTTTCTTGGGTGCAGTTTTTCTGGTGCTGGAGCACAGCAACAGGGAAAGACAGAAAAAAATCTGGTAGGATATTATTAATCTATAGCTCCTCCTTCATTTCTCTCCTGACCTTCTCTTTCTCTTGAATTAAAGTGTTTCCCCTCTCAAAAATACAGGATGATCGGCACCCCAAACGCCCAAATGTAGCCCCGCCCCCTCACATGCCTTGGAAAGTAAAAGGACACCCAGTTGCAACCTCTGGTTTTAAAGAATTTAATAGCTTTTGAGAGCTTCACAACACAACACAATACAACAAAATCTTCATTGTATTTACACTTTCTTACATACAAGCTCAGATTGCAAACACCATTATCCTAGAATCCATAAGGTACTCTCTGGAGGTGTACCCTAACCTGGATAAGGCCCAATCAAGATAGCTCCTTCTCCTTCAGTTTCACAAAACACCTTTGTACTGGAGAAGGGGTGTACACCTAGTATGTGGTTTTGAATATGTCTAGAATATTCTATATCACTAGCCTATGGACTATGTATTATTCCCAGGACTGAGACATTCAGTTAGATTAACACAGTACAACTCACTGTGTAATAGATGCTGTGTATCCTGATTGTACTGAAAGTTCCCCTTGGTTCTGGTGGTATTTCACTTAACCTCCATATTTCTGTTTTTGTTTATAATCTATATATAAATAAGGAAGGTATTAAGACAGATTTTTTTCCTGCATGGAAGTTAAAAATGGGCAGCTTCTTTTAACTTGCAAATCTGAGCACAATTGAGTTAAAGATTATCCAGGAGCAATAAATATGCATTGCCAGTTTTACAGCTCCTTTTCTGGTAGAACTTCACTTTAAATTAACTGTGCCATATATGGCCCGAGTCGGCACTTGCATTCACTGTATAAAATTTTGATCATTCACATTTTAAAAATGTATCAGAATATCTCATTTATACTCCCTTGCTGAAAATTTCATGAGTTGCACATTCCCCAGTGTCAGATGTTCAATAAACCTAAATAATGCAGCTATTTACATTCAGAGTCCTTTCTTTTGCAGTTGCAAGAAGTGAACAAATCATATATATTTGTTTGTCTTAATCAAAAGCAAAGGTATGGTAAAAATGAGATCAAGGATACCAAATATGCTCTGGGATGGTGTGAGAGAGTGGGATTTTGTGCAGCACAGAACTTTTGAACAGAAAAGAGCTTGACCCAGCTAATTGCAAATTTCATAAAGTATTAGCAAGTAAGTGGAGTCAGGAATGTACAGAGGTCACCTCTTCTAGTTTTTGATATGTTTGAGCTTTTTCTTCATCTGTTCTCTGCTGCTTTATGTCCATCAAAATCATAGGAATACAATCGTGCACTCCATTCTTTAACTTGTTATTTATTTAGCAGTGTGTTAAACGTTACATTACAAGCTATGTTATTTTAACAGTGGGGAATATATAGAGTTCAACCAGTAAGATTAAATACCACAGGTCTACTACAGGTAACATCCACTAGGCTGGTTGCATTATAAATGTTGAAAATACAAGTCATTAGCAATACCCTGTAGTTGTGGGTTGACTTGCTAGGTGCCATTATGTTATGTCTGACCCCTTGGACATGTCCATGTGGTTTTCTTAGCAAAGCTACAGAACTGATGCACCATTACCTTCTTTCAGGGAAAAGCTGAGGATTAACCTATGATTCTTTGCCTTCCAGGCACTGAGCTACAAACACTAAAGAAGTAATGTAGGGATATAAGTCCTGAGTAGTCCCATTCATTTTGAGGTTGTGTGTCCCTGTCTCAAATGTGCATGAGTGCTCTGACTTCCCCAACTTCCCTATTCTGGAAACAGGAAGGAGTAGGTGGTGTTGCATATTCATTTCTTACTTATTATGTTTACATTCCACCATATATCTTAAGGTCTTAGGAAGAGCTTCATCAATTAAAATTCATTTTAAAAGTATTAAAAATTGTTTTAAAAAGAGAATAAAACTTAGAGAAGGATAACTACATTTTCCATCAAAAGCATCAGTAAAGAAGTACATATTCATCAACTGTTTGAATATACAGATAAGTGGTTCCTGAGTACCTTAGAAGGGGTGCCATTCTGCAGCACAGGTACTACCATGTGTTGCATTGCATCGCATCACATTGAGGGATGTATATGAAAAACATCCTTGTTGAATCATTTAACTGAAAAAAATTCTTCACATTTGTTTTTGAACTTTTTCACAAAGAAAACTCTTTTTTTTCCATTGAAAAAGCCCCTTTCAAGACTAAAAACACATCAAAATGAAAGATTCAATTGAATTTCTCATTTTCTTAAGCAGGAAACTGGTTTGTGTAGATCAGACTTTTGGATATGTGAAAAACTGGATTTTCATTGTGACGTGAATGTCTTCAAATATGAAATATCCAATTGGATATGTGAACATTAATTGAATTTTGCATATCCCTATTAGGGATCTGCATGAATGGATTTGGGGGCATTCAATTCTTGAATGTTAAGAAAATTCATATTTGTTTGAGTAGATCCCCTTCGAATGTGATATGATTCTATTTAATACAAATGTACTCATACAAATATGTACAAATATCTGATACAAGCAGGTACATATCAGATATGTATCTGATATGGACGGATATATATCCAATACAAATGGATACGTATCTGATATGAATGGATACTTATCCGATGTGTATCCATTATGAACACATATGTATTGGATACGTATCCCAAGTTTAACAAATGTCTGAACTATTCATACAAATCTTCCAAAATATTGGTATTCGTACAAATGTTAATGTACAAATGTTGTAAAATTCAATTTGTGTACAAAAGTGTGAATTCATACAAATAATGAATGTTATGAATATTTGTCCACTAATCCCTAATTGTATTGTGTTGCATTGTGTTGCATTCCATTGCATTTGATTGCATTGCATTGCATTGGGACTACCACAGAAAAGGCATTTTCACGAGTCTCTACCCCATTAGCTTATTAAGCAGTGGGACTACCAAGAAGGCATCTCTGAATTGGCAGGACTCTAAGTAAAGTATCCGAAGTGTAACTTTGCATGATGTTTAAAATTGTGCTGAACTGCAATGGAAGAAAAAGCGGACATTGGCTATACTTTGTGAACCACACTGTGCTGGACTGAGACTTGCTTCTGATTTAATGTGTTTCTTCACTGCATGAAGATGAGGTCTGTGTCAAGAAAACTGCATGGATGTGTTTATTCAGTCTGTCAATCCTCGGTTTCAAGGACAGTTGTTGCTTCCTTCCTTTCCTGTTAGGAGGTCTATTTACAAAAGTACTTTAATTTAAATCCTTGCTGAAACCACCATCAGCTGCTCAGCTGGTTGATCTATACTGCCAGATTTACTTTTGGAAAGTAGGAGGGAGGAAAGGAAAGGAAAGGAAGAGAGACGGGGGGAAGGGAAAGGGAAAGGAAAGATTGATTTTGCCCAGTCATGGAATTCACAGGCCATCCTCACCCAGGGTTGTAACTGCAAAGGGCAACTTGCAAGCAAATGCACTTGCTACATGTGAGTTCGCCTTGTGTTCATGGTGCACTAATCTGGATATGCAATTACTTGTGTGAATGTGATATTATTGTATTTTTACAGTGTGTGAATGTATCCGCACATAGTTCTTTTTAAAAATAAGTAAATAATGGAATAGTTTGGGACCTTCTCCTTGCCTGTTTCATCCAAAAGTCAACCCACTTGAGACCCTCTTTCTGAAACTCTAATACCTTGTTTCTCACTACACTTCTATGCTTTAAAGTTTATGATGTGGTATAGCCAAGGCTCACTTTACAGTCTTTGGCGCTCATAAGTTTCAGAAGCAGATGAAACTTACTTCTACCCCAAATGCTCACTAACAAAAGTCATAATTGCTGGAACCATTCCATATGGAACCAAATCTATTCTATCCATTACAGCAGGACATTAGCCTAAATTTCAGCCTCACTTTGGGGAAGCAGCTTTATGGACAGCAGGCATGACTTCCACATCAGCTTCAAAATGGTACCACTGGAACATAAATTACAGCAGGGATGCAGCTCTGGTAAAGAGCTTGCCCTTGGCACCTGGAAAATGACATCTGGTGAACTGTGTAGAGGAAGAAAGACACATTTTATGAGCTTAAGAAGAATCCTTGGCTTCTTGGCATGAATCCTTGCAAAGGGACAAGCTATATGAGCTGCTAAAAGAAAATGGCTTCTCCCAGGAACTGTCTTCCAGCTGTGCACAGCTATGACAATAAAAATTAACTTCTTCCTTGTCATCCAATGTCCCAGCTTAATGGTTGTGAAATCCTCTCAGTTTAATATTGCCTTTGATTGAGACATTTGACAGGAGACCTGGACTCATGTTCCTTGTCATTGCTAGTTTCAGACCCTAAGGCAACAGACAATGGCTTTCAAAGCATAGGCAGGACTATAGTGGGGTGTAAAACAGAGATACTACTTTGTCAATTTAAATGGCAGTCACCTTATGTGAATGTCTGAAAGACCAACTGTTGGAGGAGAAAAAGAAAGGGAGTACTTGAAAGAGTGCCTTTGGCTCTAAGACCCCTTGACAGTTAACATCTAGACATGCACAAGAAAATCCTATTTCCCATTTGGACACAGAAATGTCTGTGTTCTACATTTTTAGCTCCTACTCTTGCTCCACCTTTTAATTTTTGCTTATTTTTTTTCTCAAATGCATTGACAAATCAGGGCTTCAAATAGAGTACCATGATAGTCCCCTAGGTGCTGTCCTACTAGGGAGGGAGGGAGAAAGACATATGACCCACCCTGAAACCTCTTGGTGAAGGATGGGATATAGGCCGTGTCTACATGCAAAGAAAAATCTGCAAAAAAAAAAAAAAAGCTTCTACCCGCATTTTTAAAATCAGACACAAGAGGGAAGCAAAAAGAGACCATGGAGACGTGCCCATATATCCTTCCCATGATTCACTATTTGAAATCTTATATATTCTTCATGTTTTCAAAAAACAAAACCATAGTATATGTAGCACAGCTTTTAATTAAAAAAAAAAAGATTTTTTAAAAAAAATTACGAGAGAAATGCTATAACGTTATGTAGCAACTGATGACATATGACTATACCAGGGAACAAAATAACTAATGAAGGGCCAAGGAGAGTCAGGAAAATATTCTAAAATATGGGTTCCACTACAAGAAGCCATTTCAAATTTGTCATATTTCTGCAATTGCCTAGTGTATCCTGCTAGAGGGTGGGCTGCCCCTACCAGGATACACAAGCAGTCAGACACTGGGACACATTGCTCCTGGTGTGGAAGAAGACCAATGACACCCCCTATGACAACTCCAAAGCTCATACCAGTTTTGGAGCTGCTGGTGGTGGCAGAGTTTTGGGGCTTCTAAGGGAACATGTTTTGTGGTGTCACTAAAAAGTGTTCCTTGTGGTTTGGAATACCACCCTCTACCAGGAATATGCACAAATATTTTTCAGGTTCACAATTTGTATGAATTCATACGAATTTAAACATTTGCATTCAAAGCAAATATTGGCCACATTAGAAGATTGATATTTGTGATGCCAGGCCAGGCATCCATCTCTCTCTGGCCTGTCTCTCGAGGCTTTGATTTTTAAAATAACAAACACTTCCCTGGCTGATGTAACCAAAGACTTTCACTAGCCCTCCTCCTTACAAAATAACACTTCTTTGTTTACACTTCTTTCAGTCAGTTTAAACACATACAAACAGTTCCCTTGACTTCACATTAACCCTTTCATAACTCAGGACTCTGACTAATCTCTTTCCAAGATTTCCAAAGGACCCGGATCTGTACTGACTATCTTTGCCGAAGATAAGCCCCAGTTACAGAACATGAGTTGGGACAAACTTGTCTCTCACAGGCTTCCTTAGCCTGTCCCTTTCATGAGGCTGAGCAGATTAACCCCTTCAGAGGGAAATACTATGAGGCCTCCAAACCCCTAAACTGGAAACCATTCTGAATTTTAACCCCTGAGCAGGGGAGCAGTTTCCCCTGCTTCTTCCCTCACTGTTAACACCCAAGAACAGAACAATGGCTCAGGCAGGTCGGCGCTGTTTATATTCTTCGCCAAGGTTCCATTTCTCCTGATTGGCTGGTTCACTGGGCTTTCCACCCTTCTTCAATGAACGAATTTGTCTGGGGTTTAGCCCCCTCCTTAACTGTTCACTAACTTTCCACATTTTATAATTCATTGTCCTATTCAATTAAGGTAACAATAAATGCATTAATTAAGCTTGGGCCTCACAACATTCTAATGCAATGTGCATGCTTTTGTCCATTCATTCAAAGTTTTGTTATATTTGTGAAGGTGGGGAGGTGGCTGCCAAATCACATCTGCAGTGGATTCAGGGTAGATTCAAAGAGGATAAAGTGGATTCAAAGTGGATTCACAGAGGATTCAAAGGTGCGACTGGCAACAGTGATTTGAATCAGATTCAAATAGCATTTGAAGATGTTTGCAGCAGATTCTTAATCCTACCATATTCTAAGTGGCTCTATTTGCTTCGATGTGAAGTGAACATGAAAAAAAATTGTGCACATTCCTACTCTCTAGGAAGTTGGTAAACATAAAAGTCTTCATGTAAAGCAGAATCGGATGACATCTAGGGGCCCCTAGTCCAGTCTACATTCTGTCCTGTGTGGATGAAACCTGCTAGGAGGGATCAACTCTGCCTTATCCCATACTTGTGTATGAACGTGAAGGCCCTAGGGCCTTTTTTCCATATCATGCTAAGACTATGCACAGAAAAGAGCTTAGAGATAATGTTAATTCCTGATAGATCAGTCCTTACATTGTATATAAATTATTATTGAGATAGAAGTAAAATGATCTTATAACCACATATTTAGTGACAAATTTATAACAGAGCAGACTATTTAGATGATTTGCTTGCCGAAAGATCCATATATAGGGCCAGGTAGGGGAAATATTTATTTTTTAGGTAAAATGAATGCTCATGCTGATGTTAATCTTGCTTTTTGCATTTGTATGCGGCATATGTTGTAAATAAAGATTGTGCAGTAAAAAAGTGTAACATGATATATAGATGAAGGAAAAGTCTGCACACAAAAAGGGAGAGTATTCAAAGTAACATCTTTCTTTGCAAATTAACAGCAATTCATTGTCTATGTTTATAATGTATCAAAGATTGTGCACAGCATGGGTTTAGAACAGCATTTATTTATTATTTTGATTTAGGAATTTATACTACACCATTCACCAAAAGGTCCCATGGTGAGTCACAACAATAAAAAGATAATAAGATAAAGAAAATTCCTAAAATGTACTTAAAATTTCAATGGCTAATGGAATGGATGCCTAGGTACATCCTCCAGGCTGAGGAGACAGGCCAGATGCCTCTAAAGATCATTTGCTGGAACTTGAGAGCAGGTGAAGGTTTTGCCCTTGTCTTCTACTTGAAATGCCCATAAACAATTGGTGACTCACTGCATGTGACCTGATACAGCAGGGCTCTTCTTACTACATTCTAACGTTCCCTCCTTCCCTTTCTCCTTCCCTAGCAAAACAACACTCAATGTTATGGTTTTTAATTCTGCTGGTTCCTATTGCAAACAAAACAATATTGTAAAATTCAAAATCTATTGAACATGATCAAAAGAAATCAGCTGGCCCTACCAACGAACGAAACTGAAATAAAGAAATGCAATGTATAAAAAAATGTACTGGATGGCTATGTATTGTGACTTTCTAATTAAGATTGTGCACACATCTCTATGGACTGGTTTAACAGATAAAACCCATTTTAGCATTACATCAAATGATACCTCCAAAATGGGTTCCCCTGGGGCTCTGTAGGATTATCTGGCCATTGGAGCCCTTGCATCATGCTCCAAAGCTTGTGATAGTATGGGGATATTCTGAACAGGCCATCTGTGTGTGATGACCTTGTTCTTGGAGGGCTGGGGTGCTTCAGCAGGGAACCCTTCCAATAGGAACTATTCCAATTAAAGTTGTCAAGCGCAGGTAATCATGAAAACTCTCTCATTCATTGATCTTTGTGGTAAGGCAAATAAATAGTTTAGATGGCAAAAAAGAGCAGGAAAGACTTACTATACTGAAGACTGCAGCTGTTGAAGAAAAGACTGTATCTAATGTATGTAAACATCAGTGACTGAATAATTAATTACCCTACTGAAAGTGTATACCGTATTTTCCGGCGTATAAGACGACTGGCCGTATAAGACGACCCCCAACTTTCCTGTTAAAATATAGAGTTTGGGATATACTCGCCATATAAGAAGGCGACACCAGGTGTATAAGACGACCCCCGACTTTTGAGAATATTTTCCTGGGTTAAAAAGTAGTCTTATACACCAGAAAATACAGTAAATACCATTGGTAGACAATGTTCAGGGCTTCTGTTTGGACCAAGACTCCCCTTCTGCAAGGTAATAAACTTGACTGTTCTCTTGAAATTGTCCTGGAGTATTTTTCTTCAACATTTACATCCAGCACTACCACCACATGTTGACATTTCTTGTTAATATCCTTTAATGAATTCTTAAGCTATACCAGGTTGTCTCATTACTGATCCAAAGATTATTTACAGTGCTCCCTCTCTGTGTATCTCACTCCAGCCTGTCATCTTGCTCAACTGTCATTTTTAACTGCCCTTTGTCACACTCTGTGCTTACTTTACCTCCACCTCAGAATTCTGAAGGCCATGTGTGATGGTTTCAGCGTTCAGGCTGCAATGGGCAGTAATATTTCTTTGCTCCCTTGGAAGCCTCTTTGCAAACTGCTTTTGCAAGCCCTGGCTACAAGCTACAAAAAAGGTGGGGAACATTGCCTGGGCCCTTCTGCATTTATTGGCTGCTGGCAATTTGGAGGGAAAACCTGCCCAGGGACCTGGAGGCTTGATTGACAAGCAGTAGGAGTTTCCCTCAGTTGCCAGTAGTAACAGCCAATCGGAGCACTAGAGACAGAAGGGTATAATAGACTGAGAATGAAGGAGGCAACCGTGAGTGGTTGTTTCCCTGAAGGAACTTGGCTAAGAATGAACCAGAGGCTGGGAACCCACAGCCTAGCAAGGAAGGGCTAAGCCTTGCTGAAACTGGGATTTAGTTGTTGTTCTTTAGCTGGGCTTGGGCTTAGGCAGAGCTGGCTAAAGGGGGAGAAGCTATCTACTGCACAGCATAGTTACAGCAGATAGGCTTGGATTTAAAGGAGCAAACTATTTATCCTTTAAGCAGAGATTGCTGTTGTTATAAGAAGCTTGCTATTCTAAGAGACTTTTGATCTTTATCCCGCAATATCTAAACTTTCTATTTTCTCCTTTACCTTTCTAAGTGCTATTCTCAATAAACTGTTGGTTTACTGTTACAACGCTTGCTACCAGTTGATTGCTTTAGGAACTGTAGTGCTCACTCGGCCTAATGCACACTTCCAGCAACCTAAAAGTGCCCAGCTACTTTTCGGAGGGCAGGCACTGGACGGTCTGCTAGAAGTCGTGACACCATGCTCACATGCAACTGAAATCTGTG
This sequence comes from Aspidoscelis tigris stejnegeri, assembly GCA_023333525.1. NCBI lineage: Eukaryota > Metazoa > Chordata > Lepidosauria > Squamata > Teiidae > Aspidoscelis > Aspidoscelis tigris. The sequence goes on along the minus strand of JALMGA010000001.1, from coordinate 245,061,619 downwards.
TGCACATCTAGGTGTGCTGAGGTCATCTGGGGAGATTGTGCTGCAGGCACCACTAATCACAATGTCACCTTGCAATGTCCAGCAGCAGGGCCTTCTCTGTGGTAGGATTTATGTTCTGGAATGTTCTCCCCTCAGAAGTTTGTGGAGTGCCTACTAGGGATGTGCACAAATAATTGTAACATTTGAAATTTGGCTGAATTTGGACATTCAGACTCAAATGAAACGTTACAATATTCATATGCTAACATTCAAATCAATACAAATGTTCCAGACATTTGTATGAATAGTTTGGACATTCGTTAAGCTGGGGAAATGTATCAGATACGCATCTATTCATATCAGATATGTATCGAATGTTCGTACAAATACATATGAATAGACTCATATCGAACAGAATTTTACTGAATGCGATCTATTTGCACGAATGCAGATTTTTGAACATTTGATTCATTTTGAATCGAATGCCCAAAAAATATTCCTGCATATCCCTAGTGCCCACTGTCACATCTTTTTGGCATTCCCAGTGTGAACAAATGTTTCCTTTATATTCTCTGTTTATTCTTAGTACTGTTTTAATATATTCTTGTTTAAGTTGCTTTTAGCTTGGCTTTGAATGTATTTGTAAGTTTGTAACCGCTTTGAAATTGTAACATGAAAAAGTGGTATAGAAATGTTTTAAATAAATAAATATCACAAGATTGGCCACTCTTTGTGAGTTTAGCCTGCTCCTATGTTTTCTTCCCACTTCACTTTTCCTCTTGCGCTCACAACCTTTTTATGTTATAGCATGTGAAACATGGCTTGGGTACAATGGTTGGCATTAAAAATAAATAATTATTTTTACAAAAGTAATCACCTAATGCCAGGCTGAGCCCTATTCACAGTTTCTTGTGGAAGGGGGGGGTCTTTATAGACTGCAATGGGAACCATACATTTGTACGAGATTGGGCTTCCTGAAAAAAAAATGGGTATACTGTGGACACATCCCTTTATTTTCTTTTTAGTGGGAGATAAAGAAAATGTAATTCATGAGCAATCATTTTTGAATTCAGTCTCTCCAGGTGTAAAGGCAGAGATGGGAACAGTGGAACAGAAAAGATGTTAATTAAAATAAACCAATGTCCTACACTAAATTTTAATTGAATATTCAATATCCCCACCTTGGATATTACAATACTGAGACATTAAATCTGTACACATTATTCTGTAAGCATACGTGCTGAGCAGTAAAAGTGTCAGCCTTTCTAATAGCATAACATTAAAATCTCTTTTCAGCATGTCTTCATTACAGTTTGGTGCTGTCATCTTTTCTTTTCTTTCTTTCTCTCTCTCTTTCTTTTTTTTCTTTTTTTTTGATAGTAGAAATCTTAAACTTCTAACATGACTTACTATTTAGTCAGCTTTTTCCTCTTCATTTCACTCAGGAAACATTTTCCTATCAGAATAATAATACATACAATGTTAGATTCTTGCACCTCCCACAACTGATCAGTTGAGATGTAAAACTGAGATGAGAGAATATATTCCATTTGTGATTTGGAAGCTTGCTACTGACCTGCAAACCCTGGGATACAGAATGTGGACAGAAGCAGTTTTGCAAGCGTGAGTTTGAGATCATCAATAAAATGTAGCACATCTGTGACATTACTCTTTGGAAATATGTCATGCCAAGCACACTGTTATTTCTCCATATTTTGTGTCATGAGCAAGTCATACACAATGACACATCAATTTCTGACCATTATATGGACAAAAGAGTAAATATCAATTAATGCTTTTGAACCTGCTTCCTTGTTCACTTGATAGATGAGCTTCTCAGTGTATTGGTTTGTTTAGGAAAAAGAAAGAAAGAAAAGCACTAAAAATTATTCTAGGCATTTGCTAATAGCAGAGCTTAAAATTTCTATGGCTGTATTTGCGTACAGTATATTGAAAAAAAATTGGCTTGAAAGTGGGTCAGTAGTCATACTATGAAGACACTAGTGTTCTCATACCACATCTAATTCAAATTAAAGATTTTTAAAATCCATTTTTGAACCTTTAATGTTGCTTAGAGGCTCTAGTGTGCAGATGCTACTACCTCTAAGCTGCATTCAAGCCACGTTTTTAATTACTATGAACAAAACTTAAGACTTGGAGGATTAAGTTGAACAGTGTCTGCTTGAACAGTGCAGAAACAGAAATTCAGGCCTGTATTCACACAGGTATCGTCTATCCAAGACTAGGCAGGCTGCCCTTGCCTGGAGTAGCAACCTATTCCAGAGGCCTATTCGCACTTATACAATTCCTGATGTTCAGAATATCTCTCTCTGTTTCAGTGCTGTACTCTCTTGTACCACCAAAATGGATTCTCCACATACTTGAACATGTGCTTTCTTCACACAACCCACTGTCCCAGGCTAAAGCCCTAGAGAGAAGCCAATGTTTACTAGTAAACTTGACTAGGGCCCCATCCCCATGCAACTTTGGCACATTTCCGAGGGCGGGATTGGCAGGGTTCATCCCCGTGGGTTTTGGATTGGGTCTGCGAAAAGTGTACCAAACACACCCAAACCGTGCCAGAAGGGTGCCAGATTTGGTACCTGTTTAAACAAGTCTAAGCACAGTTTGGGGGACCAGCACGCATTGCTCAGCAAGCCGAGCACACACATGAGGATGCTCACAGGCTAATGGGAGGAGATTTGCGCTCATGTCATTGGGAGGTGAGGTGTGCTTGCTGTCAGTCCTGTCCATTGAAAATCACAGCTGCTGACTTAAAATGCTGATGGCAAAGGTAGGCTGGAGAATGGCTTGTTTTTTTAATATTCTACCATTTCCATGGAGGTAATTCCAACTCCGTTTCAAAAATGCCAAGGCTACAAGTATGACACACACCCCTTGCCTTATCTCCCAATTTGCAAGGCACGGGTGGGTAAGGAAGGGCTTGATTTAGCTGAGTGCACTCAGCTGAGTAAGATCTGTCAAACAAGCTATCAAGCAAAGGAGTACATCTCCAGTAAAATAAGGGGGAAAAACAGCTGCGGCTTCAGGGGCTTCAGAGGCTTCAGGGGCTTCAGAGGTTTCAGAGGCTTCAGAAGCTGCAGTTTTCTCCCTTTTCCAGGGTGGCAACCTTATTGCCACCCTGGAAAAGGGAGAACACTGCACCCTCTGCCCTCCCCCTTCATGATCTGGGCAGGAAAAGACTTTTTCACTTCAGAAGTAAAACCAGAAGTGGAATAAAGCCTTTTCCTGCCCAGATCATGCGTGCCCAAACAGCACCCAAAGTGTGCCAAACGGCTTGCATGGGGACACAGCCTAGGTCACTATTTTGGATGTCCTATCCAGTTTTATGCTTTCTTCTGTGTGAACAGATGATCCTAGCCGGACCGGGGGAGGGGGAGGGGGGTGTCCATTATACTGTGGTACTGCATGGAAAGGAGGCCCATGGACCCTTTTCTAGCATGGAAGTAAGGGCCTCACTTGACAATCTTGTTTGTAACTAAAAACATGTGCAAGTGTGTGGATCAGAGTCTGCATATACCCTTAATACAGACTGAGGGTCTGTGTAGTACATATCTAGGCTTCATAAATTTACACATTACTGCAGATCGCTGTGGCCATATCTCCTCCTGGTCTGCTCTGTCTGCCTGAATCTGGATCCCTGATAGATCTGTTTAATCAGGCCTGCCAGTGGGTGGGAGTTGTGAAGAAGGCATGACTTCCATGTTCAGGACTACCAGGAAAATGACCCTCCAGGGGCCCTTACTATAAGGCCAGGGACTTTTGTTCCTAGTCCCCACCGGCATGGGGGTGCAGCTGCAGTTCAGGTTGATTTAGAAGCGTGCCATTGGTGCAAACAGAATTGATCCAGCCCATACCTTCCCATGTTCAGTATCTGTAAGCCAGCTTCTTCCAGATCCACTGATTGTGACCAAGCACGGGTAAATGCAAAGAGAGTCATAGTTCTTTACATTGCATATACTGAAAAATATTGCCAGGTTTTTGGTGGCAAGAGTAGTACACAAAAGAGAAAAGCTTATGCACCTGTATAGATTAATAGATACATAGCAAATGAAACACAATATCCTTTTTCATTCCTTTGATTTCACCACCAGTCTTTGCAAAAAGATATTTGCTAGTTGTTCATCTTTTTAAAGAATCAGAATTCTGAAATGTAAATAATCTATTTATCCATGATATTTTCTTCTTCTGAAATTCAGAATTTGGTAAGCCTCTCCCTTTCCTTTCTAAACTCTACTTATTATTCTTGGCCTCAGTACCTGGCTATTTTCACAATCATTTGTGGCCTGGACTATCACAATTTTTTTTTTTTTTTTTTTTTTGCATATGCAAGTGTATACATAATTTCTAAGGACAATGTACCATATTTTAATGAGTTCAAACACAGCAACTGCAAATCCTATTCAACAATGTCATTTGGAAATCATTCCATGAGTGTTTTCCAATATGGCCATTGTACATTTTTGAATCCAACTTTTGAAAGATATTTTATTAATCCTTTCCATAGCCATTATCCTCCTGTCTTTACTACTAGAGTATTTTTCTGATAAAGTGTTTATGAATCTGGACTCTAGGCAAACAGTGATTTTTCGCCTTCTACTCCTAGGAGAATACTACTACTCATGTATTGCTTTGCTCAGCAGACTAGCTAGCTGAAAGCATATTTTTTGATTGCTGGGGTAACCTTTGCTCTTGCTAGGAAAGTAGTATAATTTTATGTACTGGACTTAGGACAGTTGCATAATTGGGAACATGAATAAAAATATGCAGTGACTGGACTTTAGCTATACCATCAGCTTAGATTAGTTTTCATCAACAGCACAGCATGTTTTTTATAAAAACACACACAAAGAAAACTGCACAGAGTATACAAATCAAATAATAGTTACTGGGTTATTAATATTTAAGCATTCCAGGACTTAAATGGACATTGTGATCCTAATGAAATGAAACTAGTATTTGCATGTAACAACTGATGCCATGGCACATTTATAAATCTTGTTTGGTCCTGTAACAATTACCTTCCTTTCTCTTTGGTCCAGCTGATATAACACTTCAGTTCTGTTATTTATTTATTTATTTACATTTCTATCCTGCCACATACCCGAAGGTCTCTGGGTGGGTAGATTAAAAACATGATACAAATTAAAACAAGATACAGATTAAAACATGATGCACATTGAAAAACACCTTAAAAATTCAAATTTAAAGCCATGCACTTCCTAGTGCATTAACAGTGACTGTAACTGGGAGGGAGAATAAAACAACCTCAGCCAAAGGCCAAGGCTGTGAGGGAATAATGGGAATTCTGAGATATATGGAATTATATAGTTAGGGGCTTTCATTTGATTCAGAGTATATTTCTTTCCTCTCTTCTACCGTTATAGAGACAGCTTACAGAAATATTTGTAATCAGGATGTACTGCTTTTACAACGGGGCAAGCAGGGAGAAAACAGGAAATCATGTACTTAGTGCTTGCATTGCTACCTGTGAAAGAAGGAACTATAATAAGGGAAGTTTGAGTATGCACGTAGTCTATTTAGTAGTTTCCAGTAGTTAGTATGTTTATCAGGGAAATTCTAGTATGATAGTTTTCTTCCAGTAATCTTATGATGCTTTCTTGACATATTCTGTGACTCTTTCTTGACGTATTTCTTGATGACTAGTAATCTCAGGTAATGACATTATAAAAGGTTTTATTCTTGTTTATTCTGGGAAGGAGGAATTTACTCCTTCCACGCATGCATGTTAATTTCTGATATATACAAATAAACAATTGATATAGTATTGTACTATGGTCAGTTTTCCTTGACAGCTTTGGGGGCTCGTCCGGGATTTGAACCTGGGACCTCTCGCGAAGAGATATGTCTTTACTGTCTTCCTAAATAAATACAAGGAAAGGGCATGTCGCACCTTGAGGGGGAGACCATTCCACAGTCTGAAAAGGCTCTCTCCTGGGTGCCCACCAGCCTCACTACTGAAGGTGATGGGACGACCAAGAGGGCCTCATCATTGGATCTTAAGGCATGAGCAGTTCGGTATGGGAGAAGGCGGTCCTTTAGATACTGGGGACCCAAGTCATTTAGGGACTTATAAGTCAGAGTTAACACCTTGAAATGGGCCCGGTAGTGAATTGGCAGCCAATGCAATTCTTTTAAAACTGATGTGATGTGTGTCTGGCTAGCTGTTCCGGTCACCATTCTGGTGGCTGCATTTTGCACTAGCTGCAATTTCTGGACTGTCTTCAAGGGCAGCCTCATGTATAGTGCATTACAATAGTCCAATCTAGAGGTTACCAGAGCATGGATAACTGTGGCCAGGTTGTCTCTATCCAGAAAAGGCTTCAGAAAAGGCCTCCACCTGAGCTTCAAGTGCTAGCGCAGAGTCCAGGAGTACCCCCAAATTACGCATCTGTCCCTTCCAGGGCACAGCAACCCCATTGAGGACAGAGTATCTCCCAACTACATGGACCCAAGACATTGTAAAAAAACAGCAAAAGGCAATACAAAGAATAACAATTAGTATACCATATACAAACAGCTGTTTGAGCCAAGGCAAATTAGGAAGCCATGAGGTAAGCCAATCCTAGAGGCTGGAGAGTCTCTGGGTTTTGTGAGACCTGTTGTGTAAGATGTTCCAATTCTTCCAAGCAGCCTTCTATGGTTCGGCTATTGTCCATCAAATTAAAACAACATATATTTTTAACAGTTTTACACCCCTGGTGATGAAGAAGAAGGAGAAAATCGCAGCCCAATTATCTAAGAGAGCAAGGAGGAGCTCCTGATGTTCCGAATTAAAAGTGCTATAGCAGCAGAGGTTTTGTTAATGGCTTTTACTGCAAGGCAAATCAATTTACTTATTGTTCTTGCGTTTCCCACTGCTAGCCCAGGTAGCAGCACCAGGGATGCTGCTAGAGAGAGGTATCCAGCTTGGTTCATCAGGTGTATGTCAGACTGACATTGAGCATCTAATGCTGTTCTCCCCACATGCCTAACGTGTCACACATGCTGTTCGGTTGGCAGAATCACAACCATCCTGTTCAAGCAGCACTTAGTTCCTTCTGTCAGATTAGTGGGGATATAGCTGTATGTTCAAGAACCGCATGTAAAGAACCAACCTGAAAACAAACCTACACAAATCTGTAAAGCAAAAAAACCCCAAAGTACAAAACCAAGACTGAGCAGGAGGGGTTCTTCCAAAAAAATAAAAGTAACCCAATAGGCTAAAAATAACTAATAAAGAAAAAGTCTCCCCCACTCACCAGTGTGAATAGTAACACAAAATTCAAAACTGTGAAGCAGAAAAGCAAATATAATGTCTGAAAGGGTAACAGTACCCCACTAGTTAGTTTTTTAAAAAAATATACTAAAAATAATAGTTTAATAACACTTCAATAAATGTAATAAAATCCATTCAGTAAATTACCTCAAAACTGGCTCATGATGGAGAGGGAGTCAAATTTACATCTATACTATTGACCCTCCTGAATGTACCCAATGTAACACTCTCTATTATTCTTGACTTTGGGCTATACTAAGTTTAATGTGGCTCGAAGTTCATCAACATTTGGAAGGCTAGGAATTTTCTGTCTTTCATTTATGTAATCTGCTGTATGCTAAAGAAGGCTTCCAGTCTGCATAACCTTGTATTTCTTTGTTTCTAAGCAAGTTACATTACTGTTGCTAGCATTATGGTGGGGAGGAATGTCAAGGCTAAGAGGAACATGCAGCACATCTATTTTGTTCTTGGTGAGGAAAAAAAAGGGGGAAAAAAGAATGATAGCAGACCTAACATAATTGCTTAGTAGAAGAGAAAATATACCCTAGGTAGTGTATGCAATTTTGCTGAATCCATCAGTAAAGCAAGTCAAAACCTCTACTGGCTGTGAGCCTAGTAGCACTTACCTTATAGGTGTACATGGAGGACAGTTCCGCATGGTGCCACTGCTTGGGCTCCATGATCACAGCCATAATGGTGGTGATTTGCATTTAGCTGGCATTTAGTTATGTGCCACCTAAGTTGCAAATACTTTAGGCGTCCTCAAGTATGGATGGTGAAAGCATTCCAGCATTTTGCTTCCAGAGATGAGAAACAAAATGAGAAAACACCTCTTTAACTAGGGGGCTATTCACACTTAACTCAGTAGGATGGTATAACAATACCACCCCACTGAAACAAAGATCAGGTGCAGAGGGAGGCATCCACAATTCAAGTGCTAGTGCAGTTCCCAACTGGACCACCAGGACTTGAACTGTGGATGACCCAATCTAGCCCAGCCCTGGCTGGAAGCCCTGCCTGAGGAGGAGGAGAACCTTGCCATCTCTCCTGGGGGTGGTCTAGTGGTGGTAGCCTAGACCATTCTGCCTTCTGGATGTCTCTCCTGCCTGATAATTTGGAGCTGCTTCCTTGCAGGACTGGGCTTTTCTTGTCACTGCTCTGGACTCCACCTGGGCTCAGCTACACCAGAGACCATAAAGGACAGCTGCTTATGCTATCCCTCCTGCACTTTAGGTGACTCTCCAGCCTGGCAGGGCATTGACATCTTGAAGGAGGTGATTCTTTGTGGGACTGAGGCCTTTCGTCAGCTGCTCTGGACTCCACTTGGTCTCAGATGCCTCAATCATTTGTGTGTGTCTATATTTGGCTTATTTCACAATCTTTTGTATGATGTGAGATTTTTATTTTTTTACTATGTATTTTTACTATAATGTTTTGATTATTATTTTGCATTGCCTGTTTTCTGTTTGTTTTAAACCGCCTTGGGCAAATTTTCTTTTGGAAAGGTGATGTACAAATAAAATGGAAATGAAAAAAAATGAAATGAAATCATCATGGTGCAACTTAGGAGAGTCAAGCTGAACTTGAAGATAAAATTAGGTTTTATATTTTTACTAATTTTGATTGCTTAAGCAAATGGAATGAAGAGTAAGCATTCTCTTGTCCTCCAGCATAGGTAGCAAATTATCTTAAGCCATCGCAACTGAGTCTGATCATATAGACTGACCAGGCTTATCTGCCAGAAAGTTGTTAAGGTATGCTTGTCCTAGACCACTGAGGATTTACAAGGTCAGACCCTTGGAAACAAATTAGTAACCAATGAAGATAAATGCATTCTTATAACTCTGGCATTGCATTAAACCAGTAGGAAAAGTGAACCAATTGTGGATGCACAACGCCCAACCCCTAGATGTGCTCATTCATTGTGGGGTTTTGTTAAGCACAATACAGGAAACCTATTCTGATGAATCAGAGACCCTTCCTGCATGTGCTCCAAATACAGAATAGGAAAGGGACTGTGGACCTCTCTTTTACACACTCGTGTGGTATAAGAGAGCCTCCTTCCCTTGCTAGTATGCTCCATCTGTACAGGATGTCACATGAATTGGACTAGGGAATCCAAATTGGTGTTGTAATCCAATTTATGAATAGACTTCAATGTTGAGGTCTATCAGCTTATCAGGAAGTAGTATAGTAGACCATGGGGGCATGCAGATGCCATGCTTGGCTGGTCCAGTATACCACAGGAGACCCGTTTTGGCAGCACAACAAATGAACCCTCTGGAAGCTCCAAAGCTCCAAAGGGCAGGAACATTCATGCTTGGTTTGCAGAGCATTTGGAGACCTCCTGGACTGGCTCTGAAGCTGGTGTGAACTTCAGAGCTGGTGCAGGGCTGGTGCAGAACAGGCCATTCCAATATGGGTGGCCTTGTTCTATGGCAAGAACAAGCTATCCCAGCTTGGGATGGATTGGTATTTCAGTACAGAACAGTCTCATACTGGGATAGCCCAGGTAAGTGAGAAAAGGAGGACATACTATAGTCATAACCATGGTTGAGTGCAATATCCAAATTCTAGTAAGATATCTCATTGTAGCAGTTTGTGAGCTGTTATGCTGTGTTCCATGTTTCTTCTGAGAAGCTAAGCTTTCAGAGGGTTTTTCTCTTCAGAGGGTTTGGCTTTGGGTCAAAAGCAACTGGTGAACAAATGCCAAACCCTCTGAAAATGGACATCACAGCAATATCCAAAAGCTTAGGTTCTCAGCCCCAAAACTGCTAAAATCTAGATTGTAACTGGCTATGAAGGCCTACATATGACCATTCTATTATGATACTCAAAATTTTACCAACTACAAAACATAAAAGTATGCATACGCTTATGACACTGCTGCTGGTCTTGGGGGGAGGGGGGATTCCACTGACCTCCCTTAATCTGGATTTAAGATGATCCGGATCTACAGAATGGGTCCTTCAACTAATCTGGATCTACTAGACCCGGATCAAGGGAGGTACCCAATGCATCCCCACGGGCGATGCAGCACCCAATAGCAATGGGTGCTAGCCTACCCACAGTGGAAACGCCAGAGCACCCATGTGGCAAACCCAGATCGACCCACATGGGGCCTGCCCAGGTTTTTTGGGGGGACAGGGGGTGCAATCTCCATAGATGCTCTGGAGATTTCTCTGGAGAGATCTGCTGCAAACTTCGAAGATTCTCAGAAGTCCATAGAATTGGCATTGCTCTCATGTGGGGTCCTCTTTGTAGCTTGTGCTATTCTTTGGAGCCGTCTTCAAAGCCAGCTTCAAAGATTGTGCAGTGGCTTCGGAGCTTTGGGTTCCGGGGCACCCCCATGGGTCTGTCCCCCTGGAGCCCCCCTGGAGCCCATTGGAAACACACTCCATATAATCTGGTTTTGATGCCTGAAGGCCCCATTGTAGACCCCTTTAATGGGTCTACAGGAAATCCAGATTATAGGTCCTGAAGGGACCATTCAATCTGGATTTCCCTAGAACTGGTGGAAACAAATGTGGCTCTAATGGGGTCTGCAGTGGAAATGGGGTCTTCCTGCTCTGAGCCTAATGGGTCCCTAATGAGTACTTAGTGCTAGTGGAAAAAAAACCCAATTCTGTCAATTGGAAGAAACTGGGATGAAGGCTTGCAGTAATACCGTGCTCAGTGTCCTCTTGGACAACTTCCTAGTTAAAGCTCCATCTGAAATTAATCCTGATCACATACTACAATATCAGGGATCACTTTTCTGAATAGTTGGAAGGAGTTTATTACCTTTATTCATTCAGATCTTCCTTTGTACTTTTGTTTCAGTTATTTCTCTTTCATCCTCTGGTAAAAATAATGTGGGGGTTGTCCCTCATGTGATCAAAGAAGCAAAGCAGAATGAGACTGTTTTGTTTTTCATTGGAAGACCACCTGGGAATATCGGACACTGTAGGCTAGAGCTGGAATGCTGAAAAATATTTCAGGATTATTGTCAGGAGGAGGAGGAGTTATGGTTATGCTTGACTCCCTGGCACCTTTACCATTATTTGACAGCATTTTTCAATGCTTTTATTATGCAGCTGTCCCATGCATAACACAATGGTTCCATTTCTGGAAACCTCCACATTATGCAAATTGCATTAGGGGAAGGAACTGCAACAATCAGATTTCCTAACCGCTGACTTTACATGACTGGCAATTACCTGTATAATATAATGTGATTTTACATTATATAAAGGTAGTGACATTTTAGCAACCAAACACAAAAGCATGCATTATACAAGGAATGCATTATACAAAGTATGACTGCATTATTAAAACGAAGTTTACTGAGTGCTTTTAAATATTATACCTCCAAATTAGGATATAAATGAGGGTGTTGAAATAAACAAACACAAATGCCTGTGGCCAGAACCTCTACCCAGCTGAAGTATTGATTGCCTCCAATTTAAGCATTTTACTCCCTTGGATGCTTTCTGCTGGCAGACAAAAGCTGTGCACACACTGATTCTCTCTTCCTCAAGCAAAGCACACTTGGTTTGTTTTTTGTTCTGAACTTTGAGTGCATTCTGTTCACGGGCTACTTACTTCCCTAGAACAGCATGGTGGTCACATTTAAGAATTCAGCTTGCAACAGCAGGAACAATCACACCAAAATACTCTATTATGTCACTGGGCAACATTTTAAAGAGAGATAAAATAGCAGTAAATCAGTCCTTGCAATGTGAGAGACTTCGTGAATGTGGAGAACTATTTATTAAGTACTGGACAAAAAAGGTTTCTTCCAGTAATGTGATTCCTCAAAACATGATCTGTCCTTTTCTGAATGAATTCTATTAGCAGCTTGAAATAAATATTTCCCACCTTTCCAAGCAATTTAGTAAATGCATCTTTGTGGAATCCTGATGAACTTCAAAGCATGTTTATTTGCACTTAAAATCTATCTACATTAACAAACCGGGCTCAAATCATATTTTGCTTCTAACAGAATTTATGCACTTTTGTAGATTAAATTACTTCATCTGCTGAAATGCTTGTGGATAGTTCAGCATTTTATAACAAGACTCTGGGTCTTTCCCACTGAGTTTCTGAATTAGCATGCAGACAACAACCCTCTACCCCAGGATATATTCTTTCTAGAATAAGGCCCAGTGCAAAAAGGGCCTCTGTTAATATTTCTAACTATGGCTGTAGCTTTCCATAACTCATTCACTTATCCAGTTGGTCAATTAAGGGTCCTTGGAAAGTCAACTCACAAACAGATTAGATTTGCCCTTTTGACCACAGTCAGATTGAAATTTTCCCTGTCCTGGCATATTTTCCAAAAATCTGCACTTGCCCAAACACAGTTGGAGTTTGGGCATCAATGTTATAAAAATAAAAGCTATGACCACTGAAAAAGCCTGAAAACAATTAGGGTGCATCCACATACAAGATTAAATGCAAATCCAGTCCATTTTCGGGATCATCCAATCTCGTTTAAATTTTCATTCCCAGACTTTACGACTATATTGCTAAAATCCACAGAAAAAAAAGTCATTGGAAAAACTGTTCTTGGTCCCATTTTGGCAACTAGCCTGCTTTTTTTTCCCCAATGGGAATGCTACCAGACTATTTGAGAAGGAGATCTGCCTTTTGGACTCTCCCCCACATATCCTTTGGCCAATGCCTGCTGCCACTGTTGGCATGGCATTAGATGGGTGGGATTTCACTTCTGGGAAGGTCTGCCCCCTGTCCTTCCCATCCCTGCAATGCTAGAGTCCTGGAAATTAAAAAAAAAAGTGTTGGATCTTTGAACATAGATTTCTGCTTTCTGTGAATGCTACTGTAATTACGAGAGATACATTACATTGTTACAGCAATCAGCAGAGGAATTATTTTTTAGCCCTGCTTTGACCTGAGCAGCTCATTCAAAGCAAAGAAGAAGGAACCCCCTCTTCTCTCTTCGAACCTGTGCAGGAACCACGATCATTCTCCTACCCCCCCCCCCCCCGCTGATTTGAAAGGGAGAGATCACTTTGCCCTGTCCTTTTTGCTCAGCTGATTGTGTGCAAAGCTGCTGCCTTCCTGGTAACATAGTGAATGGAGAGTGTCTGATTTGAAAGGGAGAGTGATGGTTCTGTCTGTTCCTTCACTCAGATGATTCTGAGCAGGGCAGGCTTACAGGGTTTGGACAAGGGGTGGAGATAAAAAGATCCTGTTTCTCCATGTTGGGGATTTGGGCAGTTTAAATGGGAACTGCGGTATTCAAATTGAACCCACATTATCATCAGTACCCTTCAGGTATGTTGGATAGGTCTCCACTTGACTTTGGAGATGGCTTCAGCACAGGTGCCTGGAGGTAGAAACCATGTTCACCACTCCAGAAGGAACCTTCAAGTTTCCATTTTGGAGTGTGGAGGCATCATTTGAAAACAGGACATCATCCTTGCCACAAGGTATGATGTACTACTGCATGTGGCAGCTAAGATTTTTTTTTCCTGAGCTGCCCTCCATGATAACAGAAGAGGACCCAATAATTCTGATTTGCCCCGGTCAGCACAGGAATTATAAGGAGCTATAGTCTCAAACATTCAGAAATCCCTTAACCTGATGAAAGCTTTCCTAACCTATCTTACAAAGGTGTTATGTAAATAAAGTGGTGACCCTGTTTGCAGTGAAGGTTCCATCTCACTGAGGTGAAGATCAAGCACAGAGGGAGCTCTCTGCATTTTAAGTGCTGGAGAAGTCCTCAAACAGACCACCAGTACTTGAAGTATGGATGGCCCAGCCCGGGCTGGTTGGATCAATGTAGCAATAACCATAGCAGCATCTGGTATGTACCCAAACATTGCCATAGTGAGCAGCCCATGGTTAACAGCCACAAATTCCCCCACTCTATCCACTTACAGCATTCACACCCATAAGAGGGTATGAACACTATGACCAGATCTCAAAAACTGCTCCCAGACAGGTTGTGGACAAAATTTTCTTTGGCCACAGATAATAAAGATTAGGGCATCTGGAGGGAGCTCCTGGGTGCTCTGGGGTGCTCCAGGACAGCAGCAGTGTGGCATGTGGACAGGCCAACCGTGGAGCAAAGAACCACATATAATTTATGGAGGACCATGGAAGAAAAGTAGGATGGAGTATGATTAAATCAGTTTCCAGACAAGCCTTAAATAACAGCTTCCTCTAAACACACCAGCAAGGCTGGAAGACTCATCTGGCACCTTGTCAGGCCACAACTGGTGCATTGTCCTGAAAGTTTAGAGCACCATTTTCCACAGTATCTTAAGATGTTAGCATGTTGCAGCATACCTGGCAGCTGATTACACACAGCATTCGAATGGGCATCTGGTAACTCACTGAGCGTGGGGATAAGGGCTAGTATCAACAACTTCTCAGAAGTTCACTCTGACACTGCCCTGAATGAGGTAGCTGTTGCTTGGCATTCTCTCCTCCTGAGGTGTAATGCTGGCATCTTAAAAGTACTAACATTTCCTCACACCATCTGGTAAGTCCCTAATACTAATAACATGTGACACTTTACAAATTGTTGTTATTATTATAGCATAATTCTTAGACTTGGAGTTCTGCTGAGCAGAGGCATAAGCCTCTCTGAATGGGGCCAGACGAAATCATCTTGGGAGTTCTCAGGGTATACAAATATTATTATTTTTTCTGGGTCATGTAGTCTTGCCTGAGGCTACTTTCGTAGAAAAAACAAAAACTAGGCTACGAGAAGATTGACTAGTTGGCTGGGGGGTATAAGTGTCATTTTCTTTTTGTGTGTGTGCATTTGTTAAAAGAATGCCTATCAAATAAATATCCGTATATATTTGTAAATATAATCTGGATACTTCCACTAAAAAAAAAGACAGATTTTTTTTCTGTATTTGTACCCAAAACATGCAGCAGGATGGAGAATTGGTTTAGTTCTGTCTTTACATGAATAGAAACTACTCTGAACTGAGACTGTTCAGATTCAGTTATGAAAATCTCCATGTGATTCAATTTTGCTTTTCAGAAAGTCCAGGCATAATGTTGGCTCTCAGGGAAAATATATGGGTGGAAACAAAACAAAACAAAAATACCATAATTCCCTGAATGTGACCTCATAGGTTCCAACTGCGGCCTCCAGGGAAATTTGTTTGCCTTTCTTTAAATTGCTAGAAGGAAAATGCACACTGTTTGCTTCGCTAAGCCTGTAGGTTGTGAACCACATTCTTGTCCAGTCCATTATGGGGCCATCTCTGAATGGCTCCTCTGCTCATATTGTTCACATGTATCAGCCAGTGAGCTCCAGTTTGCTTACTGGTGAGGTGTGTCACCACCCAACTGCTGCAGCTCATTGGGAGCACCCACAGATTTCTCCAAAGTAATCCAGCTGTGAACTGCTAAAAACAGTCCACATGCTTACCATGAGCTGCTGCATTGCTCCTGGACACGGTTTCAGAACTGTCTTTCAAGTGCAGTGCAGCAAGTGGGAATGATGGTGTGCCTGCAGCTGCACATCATCCAGATGTACATCACTGTACATCATCCAGATCACCATGGCAACACTTGAACATACACCAGATGTTGCCTTGGATATTGCCTTGGCTGGATCATCCAGCCTCTGTCTAGACATTTGCACTGAATGTTCTGCTGGCCAAGTACAGGGCTCGTCCAGTGTACACAGTGCAAATGGCTAATATTGCACTACCAGTCACATAAATGTGAAAAGACCCCAAGTAGATCATGCTCTAGATTCTTCTGTTCCTAACTTCTAACACTGTCTTTGACTATAACATGTGAGGAAAGATTCTGGCCCACTGTAAACCCTCTGGTGTGGCTTTCTATAAACTGACATCCTTGGATTCCCACCATACCAGCTGGAAACCATGTGAGGATTGCCACCACAGAGATACTTTTTCCTAGGGGTGTGCATGAATGGGTTTTTTGCATTCAAATTTGAGTTGAATTGAATGTCAAAACATTAGATTCAATTTGAATGTTTAAAATCCACATGGTAAAAAAACCCAATTAGAATCCATTACATTCAAATCTATTTGTTTGAATGGTAGATTCGTATTTAAAGATACAAATGTCAACATTTTATACATATCCCGTTTTCATCATGTATTATAAGCACAAATGCGTACAGAGATGTGCAATATTTGTACAGATACATATGTAGTACATACATATCTACATTCAAATGATTCAAATAATTCGAAAGAATGTTTTGGAACATTTGAAATCCATTCAAATATCTAAATTCAAATGTGAAGACATTCAATTCGAGTTTGAATGTCCACATTCAAACAAATTCAACCGGATTTTGAATGTTTAGAATATTCATGCACATCCCTACTTTCTCTAATGTTTTTAAAATGAACATATAAAATGCCTACACAATAGATTTTAGAGGGAAAATTGGGTTACTTGCCTTCATATATATCATGATGGAAATGTCACACCCATAATACCGCTACCAGGAAACAAAACAAACGGAATTAGACCTAAGCCGCCATCCTGTATGCCATTAGGTGCCAGATGAACATCTATTTATTCACCCACTAAGTATTGAATTCTGCCCAGCATGGTTTAAAAATCTGTATGGTTTTCAATCTATTTTTATATTACTTTAATTACTCTGAAAAACACATTGTTTGAATATATTGCCCACATGCGTGTTTTATTTTATATGTATGTTTCTGGTAGGGATGTGCGCAAATTCTTTTTTCCTGATTCCCTTCACATCAAAGCTAATGGGACAGCACTTTGTGTATGTGATAATGGAGTCACTTTGAATGTGCTAGGCTTCGAATTTGCTTCAAATCCTTGCTGCCTCCAAATCCCCTCCAAATCTGCTCTGGATCCCCTCTAAATTCTCTTTGAAACCCCTCCAAATTCTTTTATCACATCTGCAAATGTAATGAAACTTTTAACAAAGGCACAAAAGCTTTTGTTTTGCATGAGAAGGTCAGGTTTTGACTATAGCCAGTATTCGTTTTGAATGCAAAGTTTTGAACCATCACAAATCATACAAATCGGTGAAAGTGACAAATATTTTTCACTTAACCCTAATTTCTGGATGTACACAATTCATTTGGATGTTTGCACCATCATTTGGTAGACAGGGGTCACAAAAGCCCTATAGGGCTGAAGTCAGTGTTGCCAAATGTTAATATCATTATGTCTTGTGGCAAATATCACTCAGTTCTGCCTCTTTGCCACCTTGACTCATAAGGTTCTGAGAAGAACAGGAAGGCAGCACATGTGTAAAGTGAACTAACATGAGCATTCACCTTGCTCTTAGGAGCAATTTTCAGAGTAGAAATGTCATTTTGAGTGTTCCATAAAACATTTGAATAACATTCTGTACACTCCCATTATTCCTTTGGATGGACTATTAGAGGCAGAACTAAGGTCCAACATCCTATTTTGGCAGGGAAATAGTGGTAAGAAATGGTGATGGAAAGTTAGTATTCCATGCATTTTCACTTACACACTAAAAAAGACAAAAAGAAAAGACAAAAAGCACATCTACAATGACTCAATGACTATTTCCGCACTTGTTGGGGGTGGAGTGGTCCAATTGGAGCAGTTCTGTGTTGGAGCAATCCTGCTGGCCTGGAAAAAGACCACTGACACTTGGACAGTCTCTTCTGGAGCAGGCCCCAGGTTGACCCACACTGCCTCATGCTACACCAAAGCTCAGCTGAGCTTTGGAGCCTAGTGCAAAAGCCTCGGAGACCTAGGGGGATCCATTTTGGTGGTTGAACTTTGTGTTCTGCCAAAATGGGTCCCCTTGCTAAATCAACCTATGGAAGCATGTCAGGCTAGCAACTCTTGGAATATCAGTAGACCTATGCTGTGTTCATTGTAAACACAACTTGCTAGCATGGTATGCCCACTTTTGTTCCATGCCAGCAGCATGAAAGGAGAAGAGGGCCAGGCCTCATTCTAACAGGAAGTGGTGTGAAAGATCCAATGATAGGAAAACAAATAAAAATTAAGACAACCTTGAATATCGATAAAATTTAATTATATTTAAATTAGCCCTAAATACATCATAGTTGTTTCCTTTCAGTGGGAATATAACCTAGCATCCCTCATTGGTAGTTATACCCATGACAGCAGCAAGAAAACATCATCAGATTTTTCCTCGCATAATAATGGTTTTGAATGTGACCAGTAACAGGACCAAATGTTTGTCTGAGTGCAACTGGGACACAGTCCATCTATGACTGGGACAGAATCCTACAAATACATTAGGGCAGAAAATTATTTATTTATTTAATTAATTCCGCCCTATACCCGTAGGTCTCAGGGCTGGTTACAAGTTTTAAACCAACAGATTAAAACAATAATATCCATGAAAGCACTTAATAAATCCTGCATATTTAAAAACATATACTAAATATTAAAATGCTAATATCTATGGTGGTGGTGGTGGGGATGGTCACATTCGCCAAAGGCCAGGGCAAAGTGGTGTGCCTCCACTGCCTTCCTAAATATATACAGTGAAGGGGTGTGACACACCTTGAGGGGGAGACTATTCCATAACCAAGGCCCATTCCCGGGTGCCTAATAGCCTCACTACTGAGGGTGGTAAGACGACCAGAAGGGCCTTGCCTCCAGATCTCAAGGCATGGGCAGGTCACTATGGGAGAAGGCGTTCCTTTAGATATTTGGGGCCCAAGTCATTTAGGACCTTGTAAGTCAGAGTTATCACCTTGAATTGGGCTCGTTAGTGAATTGGCAACCAGTGCATCTCTTTTAAGACCAGCATGATGTGCATCTGGCTAGCTGTTCCAGTCAGTACTGTGGCAGCAGCACACTAGCTGCAACTTCCAAACTGTCTTCAAGGGCAGCCTCATGTACAGTGCATTACAGTAGTCCAGTCTAGAGGTTACCAGAGCATGGGTAACTGTGGTCAAGTCATCTCTGTCCCAAAAAGGCTTCAGTTGCTGTGCCAGCCGTAGTTGGAAGTAGGCACTCCTGGCCATGGCCTCTACCTGGGCTTCAAGTGTTAGTGCGGAGTCCAGGAATACTGCCAAGTTTTGCACCTGTCCCTTCCAGGGCATTGCAACCCCATCAAGGAAAGGATGACTACCAACTACATGGACCCAAGACCCTTTGACACACAGCATCTCTGTCTTGTTTGGATTCAGGTTCAATTTATGGACAAATTGAAGAGGTGGACAAATTGTCAGAACATTCAGATGTTTCCTTTATTCCTGCTGAATTGTTAGGAATTAGGAATGGGTGAATTTAAACACTTCTAGCCCCCCTTTGCCTGCAAATTTAATGCATCCTGTGGCGATGCGGCCAGATTCCAGTTAGAATCAAGCAGGATATCATCCTAAGAGCTCGAAGGGATGGAGCTGCTTCCACAGTGTTGAGAATTGTTGGCCTGATGACAAGACTTGTCCTGTATATCTCAAGTAATGACCCAAATGACAGGCCTGTTTTTTTCTTTTTTCTGGAGTGAAGAGATTGTATTGGTATTTCTTCCTTCAGATTCCAGCTTGCTAGAAGCTTTTTATGTCCCACATGCCCTGTGATGTTGCAGATAGTCTTTATGCAATTGATCTAACCTCCCATTAGTTTTGGTTGGACCTGTGCCTGAAGTAAAGATCACAAGACTGGGACCAATAATATCACTTAATATTTAACATGGGATTGTAACAATGTTTATTAAGAAATAAAAGACAAATCTGGGCTTCAGGCAGCTTGTAATCTAATTAGGCAAGAAAACATGCTGGGGTAAGTATCTGTGCTTGTTTTCACAACTGGGTTCCCCCTCCCACCCTTGGTTAGGCTCAGCAACTTTCCCCTCCCTCAAATGCTTTGCTCCCCCTTTTTTGCCAGGAAGAAAACCCATCCATTCTGCTTCCAAACATCTCTTTCTGTTTAATTAGATTTGACTTGGGAAGCTTTTACAGGTAATTGCTGTTTGCAGGGAGTTTCATGGGTCAGATGCAGCATTGTCTGCCTCCTGGGCAAGCATTTAAATAATGGTATTAATGGCTGGAAATCTATATATGAGGCTCACTTGTTCCAAGAAGCCCACTCTGGAGCAGAAGAAAGCTTGTGATGCCATCCTCAATCATTTTCCTTTATCTAGTTTAATTTGCCCTTCCCTTATTCTACTTTAGACTGATTAGAATTTCTTCTTCACTGAAGCCTGGATAGTCGTCTTTCAGGAATGTTCTAGTGAGAGTGGCATTGAGTGCTGAGTTGGACTTCATGACCTCTGAAGAATCTTCAGACTACATAATTCTAGGATTCAATGAAATGGAGATCAGAGTGGCAGAAGTACCTGGAATGTTTGCTCTCTGGAACAGTGCCATTGTGTGTCAGCATTCCAGGCTTTGTGAGCATGCACACAGTTTTGCATAGGGGTGTGCACAAAGCCTGTTTCCCACATTCAGTTCGATGCAAATACAATGTGGGGATATTTGACTTTGGGCAGATTCCACCCCCAAGAATGTGGGGGTCTTTGTATTCATGCATAAATATTCATACAAATATTCATGCACAAAATGAAGTGAACCCCCCACTCCTCCCTTCGCCTCCACTTACCTTTTGTTGCACCACCACTGCACACACTTTCCTCCTAAGCACTTCTGGGTCTGCACGTGCCGCTCCCACTGTGCCACATGATCCCCAGATGGAGAGTTGTGCATGCAAACCTGGAAGTGCTTTTCAGCCTTTGAACAGTGCCAAAATGGGCCTGGACACTGCATGGTGGCCTTCTGTTCCATTCCAGCAATCTCCCTTACCTTTGGAGAGGCTGCAGTGGCATCCCTGGGCCTATTTTGGCACTCTTTGGAGGCCAAAAAGGCACTTCTGGGTTTGTGCATGCAACTCTCCATCTGAGGATTCACGGATGAAGAGCTGCGCATGCAGAAGACCCAGAAGGCCTGTTTCATCCACAAATGTCAAAATTTGTACAAATTCATACTAGGGGTGTGCATAAATGCAATTGTCAACTTTCAGTTCATAACAAATTAAATATTCAAAAATCCAATTTTTTGCACAGTCTTCCAACAAATGAAGCATATATGGCTGTTGACTTCAATCCATCACCATGTCTGTGAAGCTATGGCTCTACACATCTGTCATTTTACCAATTGCCACATATGCATGTGAAACCTGGAAAATGTCAGTGAAATCAACACGTAAGCTTAACGTTTTTCATCAGCAGTGCCTGACACAGATCTTTAAATAAGCTGTCACAAATGAAGGAGAGCTGTGAAGAAGTGGTCTGTATAGCTTGTGTAAAATCATTGCTGAAAGATGGCTGCAATTCCTGGGCCACTTTCTATAGATAGACTATGAGCAAATCCCCCAAATGGCACTGATGTGGGTACCACCAGGTGGTCGCAGAAAAAGTGGAAGGCCACGTTAACACCTGTCCCTGAACATCTGTAAAAAAAAACCTTGAACAGATGGGCATGAACTGGGACAAAGGTGAACACCTGGCTGCTGACCACAGTTGCTGGGGTAGTCTCATTGCCTGATATGCTACTTAGCATGGGAGGGTATAAATGTGGGTGGGTGTTTTCCCCACCCTTAACCCTCTTGGTCCTCGGTCCATGTGTGTGTGAGACAGACAGATATGATTATAGATGGTCAGTAGGGAGGGGTGGGAAGGTTATGGACTTATTTCTCCTGAGAAGCCAAAATGCGAGTGAGAGGACTGTACCCAATGACAGAGAGCACATGGAAGAGAATTACAAGGGAGTGGAGAGGGCCAAAGTATCCTGTTACCTAACTGAGGCTGAGAAGACTGAAAAATGCAACTTCAGAAAATTGAATTAAGTGAACACTGTATAAGATGGGTGTGATCTTGCCAAAAGTTCTGTTAGCCCCCATTGCAACCCATGATGGTTGTTGCAAGAGAAACCATTATGAAAGGAACCAGAAAATGGAGGTAGGTTTCCCATAATAGTGATATTATGGGATATCTCCAATTACATGTGGTATTCCCAATATAATCCTGGGGAAATTGTGGGTTTTAGCCCACATCCAGAGGCACCATCTCTGTCTGCAAATCTCTGGTTTCTTCAATCCTGTTGCTCTTTTGTATCTGTGTAGTGCTTTTTTGCAGGGCTGGAAGCATAAGCAATGGAATTGATTTTTTAAAATAAAAGGGACTATAAATCTAACATTTCTTTTTCTCAGGAGAAAAAAGGAAAGACAGAAAAAAGAATAAAGAATAAAGGTTCTAGTTGCTGCTTATTTTAAAAGCCCCCATTTTGCTGTCCTCTTATATGAAAGCCACAAAAGGAAGGGGTATCCTTAGAGATTGTTTTGCAAAGACAGGAATAGGTTTTGCCATTCTACCAGGTAATGGCTAACTTGGACAACAGTGGTCGTGATGGCTTGTTTTTCGCACTTCTAATTGTGTTGTTGCTGAATAATTCTTCTTGGTGGCCTAGTTTTCCTTCAATCTTTTACGTGAAACTGGGAAAATTATGGAGGAAAATGGTAGCTTTTGAGACAAGAGTTGCTGATACTGCTTTTGACATTAGCATAGCCATGGAGTTGAGATTAAAAAAGGGTGTGTGATACTGTGTAGTGCATCTTGACTGCTTTATTGACATTGATAGGTTTTCATGGATGGAAAATCAGAAGAGAATGCTTGACTCAAACAGGCCATGCCTCCACTTCTGGATGGAGTTGGCTCAGATGGAGGAGGAGGTGGCATGGAAAGAAGACACCTTTCTTGCTCCATTTTGGAGCAAGGAGATGCCACAAAATGACATCTCCTCCATTCAGGATGGGGGAAAACGTGCTACAAAGGAAGTGCCTTTGCCAGCAATCCCACTGGCAAAAGGAGATGGTGTTCTCACTGCTGCTGCCAAAATGGAGGTGGCAGATCCCTTCTTTGACCCACGAAGACACCCAGAAATCTTAACTCAAAAAGTGGCCTCAAATATACTTATTATTTTCTCTAGAGCAATAGCCTATATAGACATTTATTGGGGTGGGGTGGGGAGAAAAGGTCTAATAATCTTCTGGGAACATAATTTTTTGGAATATCATTTATGTGTCTCTGTAGCAAATCTCCTTGATACTAAATAAAATCACCTATTACTTACCACATCTGCAACCACAAAATGATTTCCAGTTTCTTCTCATCAAAAACTCTAAGCCAATGTGACCACTGACATTCCCAAAATGTTTGTATTTTGGATTAAATAAAGACAATCAGATTAAAGACAGTTATAACTTGAACTGAGTTCTTTATTCTGATTTTTATTCCAGGTTTTCAGGGTTCAGATCAATCTGAGGCCACTTACAAGTAGCCTTTAATAAATAAATAAATAAATAAATAAATAAATAAATATATAAATAAATAAATAAATAAATACCAATACCAATACCAATACCAATACCAATACCAATACCAATACCAATACCAATACAAATACAAATACAAATACAAATACAAATACCAATAATAGATAAATGCCATAAGTATCTTCCATGCATGGCCATTGTGTCAGTGGTGGGGGCTGATTCATTTCTTCCATCAGATCCTTCCCATAGAATAAGTAGGCAGTCCATAATCAGTGTTTGGGTGTAAGGAAGAAAGAGAAAATGAAGCTGGATGAAACCTGTGATAGTTTTACCCCAATTCCTTTTTACTTGGAATGTTTCCATCTGGAAACTTGATGGTAGCTAGATTTATGACATGATGATGTTTCTCTTAAGTGAAGAATTTACATTCTTTTTGTGACTGAAATAGTGAGTTTCATGCCGTGGTACATCTTTCAGGCTGGGGCGGGGGGGAGAGGAGCTGAGGATGCTAATAAGACCATTTGCTGGGATTCAAGAGCAGGCAAAGGTTTGTCCTTGTCTCTGCTTGAGATGCCCATGACCATTTGGTGGGCCACCATGTGTGACGGGATGCTGAACTAGATGGGCTGTGGCCTGATCCAGCAGGGCTTGTCTTATGTTCTTATGTAATGCTGCATGGATCACTTTTAAGTGGCCCACCATTGGCACTGGCTAAGATGCTTTTTTTTTTAACTGTAGCCAAGTCCAGTACCTTGTCCCAGGAAGAGACAACATTCTGTCAGATGACATGGCCTTCTGGTATACCAATCCACAATGTGTACAAAACATTTCAGCAGGGCTGCTGATCCAATCCACCAGCCCAGTGCAGACAGAGCCTAAATACCAGATAGTGATTTAGAGTGTGTATGTATGTTGCCAACATTGAGAATCCCAGTTCTAGAATCACAAGCCCTTATTATGGTTATCTCACCAAAACTCATTCTAGCTGTCACTTTTTTCTTCCTCTTCAGTTAAATAATGGATATATCTGAACATACTATTAATGGCAGCAGAAGTATGACATAATTCCTGGTAATATACTCTATGAAATGAATCACTGCACAGCCCTGCTGGCATAAATGGATGTTGTTGTGCATTATGTGAGTCTTAGAATTGTTCAGTTTTCATAGATGCCTTAAAATCTGCTCCTTAATGCTGGCATGTTTTGTTGACACTGAAAAAAGGGAAGAAATTAGGATCCTTATTTCAGCACAGACCAAGCTAGATGACATCATAGGGCACAATGGATGTCATCATTGGATCCTGAGACCCTTCTATGATCCTCTGAGCAGGCATTCAAAGATGTAAATACTTTCCTTGATTACTCCTTCAATAGTCATGCCAGTAGCAGTGTTCATCATATAGGTCCATATTCAATTGCTGCTATGAAGTTATATTGAAAAGCAATTCAGAATTTCAGGAATTTGTCAGCATTACAGGGAAACTCTGTGGCTGGTCTTGTAAGAAAAAGAGATTCAAACAGAAATGGGCCATGGTCTAGAGGTTTCAATCATAAATCAACCTGGAAGGAAGTTAAAGATCTAGAGTTCAATATTTTTCTATCCCCTGTTCCAGGGAACAGGATTCTGTGAACATCACTGTAAAATTAAACAATTGATTTCAGCAAGCAATAAAAAATGAGTGACTATGCCAACCTAGACTTGGAACAGGGGCAATTAGTCCATCCCATTGTTTTCCACTTCTCTGAAACCCTGGAGAAAAACAAAAACCTTCCTTGCTCTATTTGCACTATTGCTGTTATAGAGATAGTGGGGGCCTGACAACAGGCGAGAACTCTATTCTGAAATCCTCAACGTATTTCCTTCCAGACACAGCATACACACTTCAAAAAATGTTGAGAAGCCTCTATTGTTTTCTGGAATAATGTCACTATATACTAGCTTGCCATTGTAAATGTCTGCTGGCTTATCTAAATAAGTAATACTTCAGTGTTCTGGAGATACTCTTCCCAGATCATAAGTTTGGTTGGAACACATACAATAGGGGTTTTATGGCCCAGTTTGAAATTCATCTGGTGGTGTGAATTTAACTAAGAACCTTTTGGTGACCATAGGAGCTCTGCTGGATGGTAACTTGAGACACAATGGAGGAGGAGAAATAAGCAATCTTTGCCCTCTCCACTATCACATGGCAGTAGGGATGTGCACGAATATTCATAACATTTGAAATATGGCCAAATTTGGCCAAATTCAGACATTCGAATTGGAATCAAATGTTCGCAAATTTGAAGAATGACAATCAAATTCGAATTGAATGTTTTGATACATTTGTATGAAGCTTTGTATGGGACCCGTATCCTATTTATATGCATTTCTATGGAATCCGTATGCTATTCGTATGCATTCATATGGGATTCATATGGGATTGAACATTCAAATCCTACCACATTCGAGGAGAACTATTCAAACAAATATTAATTTTTTTGCATTTGCTTCAATACGAATCAAATACAAAAATAAAATTTGTGGACATCCCTACATGATCTAACCCTTGTTTGATCAGATTCACAGTAGGATTTTGACCACATGCACTGTAGTCATTGGCCCTCCCACTTCATCACACATAATGCCCCACTATACTAAAATGCCTTATGAGCTCTGCAGGAACTCCAAGGGCACTGGGAAATTGCATATTTTACCTTCCCTTCATAGGGCTGCTGGTCTGTTGCAACATCAGATTGTAGCAGAACCAAGAATGAATTGGAGTTGTACTGCAACACTCAATTTTTAAATGGATCTTGGCTGATTCCATGCTATCATACATGATATTGGACAAATTGGTTGCATACAAATGTGTTTATAGATAATACTGAGAGAATACAGATGTCATGATAATTCAGTATGAGATGATTTAGTATGCAATACTGTAAGAATCAGAATGAAAACCCTAGTAGAGTAAAACTTTCATAGCAATGTGCACAGCTAATTTGATTGCATATTATCTACTATAAATTTTAAATTGGTCTGTAGAACAATTTTCAGGCTCAGGTTAGATTATGGAATTTTTGATCCCAGCCATGCCCTTGCTGCACTTAGGGGAAATCAGTTATTCCTAGATACTTCAAACTGATACTTTACAGACAGTGGTTTAATGATAATAATGGGTGTTTTTCCGCTAGCATAAGTACCCATCAAGGACCCATCAAGGACCCATTTGGCTCAGAGCAGGTAGACCCCATTTCCATTACAGACCCCATTAGAGCCACAATTGTTTCCACCTGTTCTAGGGAAATCCGGATCATATGGGTCCTTCAGGACCTATAATCTGGATTTCCTGTAGATCCCATTAAAGGGGTCTGCAATGGGGTCTTCAGGCATCAAATCTGGATTTTTCAGAGCCTGTTTCCACCACAATCAGGCAATGGGGTCTATGGATGGCTCAGGGGGGTGGGAACCCATGGGGGGATATGCCCAAACTCAGAGCTTTGAAACCTGTGCACATTCTCCAAAGCCGGCTCCCAAGTTCCTCAAAAGTTGCCTTCAAAGAATAGCACAGGCTCTGAAGAGGACCCCATGCAAGAGCAATGCCTTTGTCAAAGGCTTCGTAGAATCTATTGGGTGCTAGACCACCTGTGGAAACATATTGAGTACATAATCTGGATCTCCTAGACCTGGATTAAGGGAAGTACCCATTCCTTTGATCAGAGATCATCTTAGATTCGGATTATGGAAAAAAACCCAGTGTTGATATTTCCAGTTTCTTCAGTCACTAGAATACAGTATTCAATGGTGGGGGAGTAAGATTTCTTACTTTTAAGATTTCTTAAAAGAAGGTTTGCTGAACTGGCTTGAATAGAATATGGTTTACATTAAACAGGAGTGTTTAAAAAACCCACATTTGAACCAAACATATTACCTGTTCAAACAGAAATTCAAAACTGAACCTAATCAATTTAAAAGGAATCAGAAGAGTCAACCTGTTCAAGTTCAGAAGTTCAGTTTGCATTTTTGACTTTTTAAGAAGGCTTTTAAAATGTATTTTAGAGAAGTTGAACCAGCTTACACGTATTTGAATTTGAATTTTGAAGTCTGTTCAAAAAAGTTCAGAATCCTGTGAAAAGTTTTTTTTGGCTTGCACACATCTACTATCAGTTTTCTGAAAGGCTATTTGTTCTGCTTGGTTCTTTCTGAATCAGGGGCCTCAAACCTGTTTGAAACAATAGACACATTTCAAAATCTGGTTTTCATCTGCCAGCAGCACAGAATTGGTGGTATCATAAACCAGAAAAAGTGGTTGAAAATGAACAGACCAAAATATTATGGGGCTTCAGAATATAAACTGATAAAGTTTTGGAACATAACATCCCTGATATCACCATTGTTTAAAACAAGAGGATGTGGCTCATTGATGCCACTATACCAAACAGAAAAAAATTACAAAATACAAGGATTTAAAAATTGAAGTTCAAAGACTCTGGCACAAGCCCAAAGCGGTGGTCCCAGTGGTGATCAGCGCACTGGGTGCCATTCCAAAAGATCTTGAGTGGCACTTAAAACAATATAACATTGACACATTTACCATCTGTCAATTGCAACAGACCACCTTGCTGGGTTCTGCTCACATTATTCACCAGTACATAATGGCATCTTAGGATCTTAGGAAGATACTGATGCGTTATGAAATATCAAAATTGGCATGTTTAGTGTTGTGTTATATTGTTATGTTTCTGTATATAATAATAATACACCAGCAGTAACAACAGCAAAAAATAATTTTACAAATACAAATTTTATCAAAAAATGACCTTTGGAGATCCTTATTCTGTGATATAATCCAGAATAAGACCCAATGCAGAAAGGGCTTATGTTAACAATCACCATTTCCCACAAGAATTTCAGTTCAGCATATAGGCAAAAGTAAAATAATATAATTTTAAAAAGTAATTTATTTGAGAAGATTCAAGAGATTTGCAAGGATCTGTAAGGCTTTCAATAAAATAAGCCATAAAGAATGAAAGCTGTAATTTAATAGTAGTGTCTCCCCACTACCTCAGTTGTGGAGTGTCTTCTATTTATTTAATTGGATGAAATAAAGAAACAAAATTGAATAAGGAATAATAAACAAACTAACAAATAAATAAAGGATGCCATTGGTAAGCTTATTTCAGTCCAATTAAGCAAATTCTTTTGTAGAGGTGAATGCAGTGGCCAATTGGTCACTGGGAGATACTGTCTCATTTGGGTTCTGAAAAAGAAGTAGGGTGCTTCCACACTAGACCCTTAACACACATTAAGAACCCATTAAGGATGGATTTCTAAAACCCCATCTATACCACAATGCACATTAGAGACACATGTGTCTGCACTGGCTCACGTGCGATGAGTCTCTAATGTGTGTTAAGTGGCCCTTAAACTGGTTTCCCCGAAGACTACATCAAAGGCAGTCTTAATGGGTACTTAATGTGTACTTCTGCATTTAAGACACATCTGTTTTGGATGTGTCTGCACTGCGAAAGTGTCCCTAACTGGGCCCTCCCCTGGCCTGCCATGATTGGCTCCTCTGGAGCAAGCATGGCGAGCCGGGGGTCTCCTATCTTGGAGCTCGCCCTCTCCCCAGAAGCCGCCCAGGGCCGTGCACCTGCGCAAAGAGCCTTCTGAAGCCAGGTGTGGCCCTGGCCAATCGGGAGGTGTGCCGGACCAGCTTACGTCTGAAGACAGGTCATTTTTGTAGTTTCCCTATCTGGTGCTATCACAACTGAAGAAGCCAAACTGACCACAACATTAGTCTGTCTGCAGAAGCATGCCATGGGGGACGACACATGCAGCTAGATCATGAACCTGACAGGGAAGTTGCTAGAAGTGCATAAAGCAAGAATATAATGTACTGTGAGACCATTTTAGAGGTTGAGGGGTAGGATAAAAATATGGCCTTTAAAATGGTCTTAGAGTAGATTATAAACCACTTTTATTATTATTCTGTATTTTAGAATATAGCTGATTAGCTCTTGTAACCTTGCTGTGTCCTATGCTTCTGTGTTTCTTTAACAGAAATGCAATGCAATGCTATACAGTACAATATTATTTTGAAGCCTTAGCAGGCCGCACTAGGAATGAATGGATATATCCAATTTGTCTTCTGCAAGATTTTATAATTCCTATTCTACAGTTCACCTTGTTATTGCACATTATTTTTTAAAATTAATCCTCCTTCCCTCCCTTCCTTTTAACAATTCCTTTATGTGCATGTCTCTTCACATATTTCTGTACAAATACAATATGTTTCTCTGTAACATTTTTTGTTTTGTTTTGAGGATGTAGATCCTCAAAATTTGGAGAAGTGTGAGTATTTAAAGATGTTTCTATTTCAGTTCTGTATTGGTTCTGAAGGTGTGAATTGTGTTTGAACTGTGAACGATTGGACAGATCAATCTGTTTCTAGCAGTTGTCAAATTTATTTGTATTAATGCTTTTGTGTTTACTTCCGCACCATTTTTCCAATGTTTTTTTTTCTATTTTAACCACAGAATGTTCATACACTTTTCACAAACTGTTCAACATTGGTTCTACATCAGCCTAATCTCCAGGAGGTTCAGCGTGAACCAAATCTTAGAACTTGAGTGTTATTCACATCTCTATTCTAAGCTAGAAAGGTTGACTAAAAACAGGGTAAACCATTAGAATGCTTTTTAGCACTCAGTGGAAGACACCAGCAAGCCCTCCATCATCTTTGTCAAGGTGATATATGGTGGCTATACTCCCATGGCTTCCTGAAGATCCATTCACTGTTGGTGTGAATTCACCCTGAGCTCTAGGAACTTGATGAAATGTAATCTTGTTGATGCATTTTCTGCCACTAGGAAGAGCAACTGTGATGTTACTTTCAGTGACATTTAGGATATAGGGACATATCTGGTGGCATTTTCAAGGAGTAGCACCAACATGCTTCGCCAGTAAGCAATTGGAAGGAAATAATGTATTATATCTGCTATAGATAGTAAACTCCATCAGTGTGTTTGAATTACATAAACAAACAACATTTTCTTGTGTGTTGCCTTGATGTTTCAAGAAAGAAGTAGTGGACTTGTCCAGTTGTGAGTAAATTTTGGAGAGAGAGTATTAATGAAACGTAGATTTTTTTTAAAACAGATGGGAATACAGTAGGAATGTGCATGAGCGGGTTTTTTTTTTGGCATTTGATTCATAACAAACTGAATGTTAGAAAATCCATATTCATTTGAATAGTAGGATTCTATTTAATGTAGTAGGATTCTATTTAATACTAATGTATTTGTACAGATTCATACAAATATCCAATATGAATGCATTCATATCCTGGATACATATCCTATATCAGTGCATATGTGTCAGAAACATATTGGATACATATCCTATATGAACGCATTACATATTGATATGTATTCCCAGTTTAACAAATGTATGAACTATTTGTACGAATGTTCCAAAACATTCCTATTCATATGAATGTTAATTTATGAATGTCATAACATTCAATTTGTGCACCAATTCGTACAAATAATAAATGTTACAAATATTCGTGCACATCCCTCGAATATTGCAGTTATCATAGATGTCCCATTAAAAAAAACATCACATTTCATTTTTACTCAATAACAGTAACAAAAATTGTGATTTTGCAGAAATGGAAGGATGAATTAAAAATCTTTGATATTCTAAATTTTGGAATTTGGTAAAGATGCAGCATTTCTTATTTATAAAATATAGGATAACTGTTATTAAACACCAATGTAATCATTCTTCAGGAAAATAGCATTATCAAAAGTGTACCATCATCCTTCTGAATCCAGGTCGTGTGTGTTAGTTTTATAGCCATTGGTGAGGGAAGAGGGGCCGTTGACTTTAAAGTTTAATGCTTTGTGAATATTACATTTTCTTTCTCTCTACTGGTTGTAACATTATGTAGATAGATAATAAGGTTTGTAGCTATAATATATATCTGAGTTGTAATGTATCTTTGATGATCCTTGAGAATTTATTATCAATAAAAAATAATAATAAAGAAAAAAAGAAACAACTTTGACCAAAGTGAACTATGCTCTGGTAAACAAGAGATTAGACTCCTGTAATCCACTCTGTGAGGATATTTCAGAAGCTAGAAGTAGTATAAAATGTAGTAGCTTGTCTATTGGGTGTATAAAGCCTTAAAGACCTTAAGTTCCAGGTATTTGTAAACCTGCCCCACAATTTCAATGTTCTGCAAAGGTGCTCCTGACATTGTTTTCTCCATAAGACACCTGTGGAGTGGAGAGGTGTGCTAAACTGGTTCAGTTAGTTTGTGGTTTGCAGCAAACTGGGTGTTTGCATGACTTACAAACAAACTAAACTACCCTGATGTTGGTTCAGTTTGAACTGAACCCTAATGAAGAGCAATTGGTTCAACCAGAGTCAAACCACTAAATTTCAGTTTGTGAATATCCCTAGTGGAGTGGTTGTTTATAGGATAATTTTTTTGGTGTCTGCTCCTAGGCTATGGAATACCTTTGCCTGTTCAGCACCTGGCATTCTGGCTTGGCTCTAGGTGGTCATTTATGGCAATATCCTCAGCATTTTTTAAGATGCGTAGGTTTTGTTTTGCTTTTATTTCATTTCTTTTCATAATTTGTGAGTCTTTTGGTACAAGGCAGCAAGTCAACTCAGATAAATAACATAAAAAAATGTTTTAGGACAAAGTTGTGAGTCTGGTCATTTGTTTGCATGGCTCATAGTTGTTTCCTTATGAATGAAGGAGATTTGCTTAATATTTATTTATTATGTATTTATTTGCATTTTTATCCCACCAAAGGCCTCAGGGAGGGCTACAACCTTACAAATCAGTGAACATATAAAATGAGTATTAAAACCATAACAATGCCTGAATATGGGAGGTAGACCATTTCCTTGTTTAGCCAAAGGCCAGGGCAAAGAGATACATCTTCAACATTCTCCTGAATGCATAAAGTGAAGATGCCTGATGCACCTCAGGAGGGAGACTGTTCCAGAATCTCAGACCCACCACTGTAAAGGCCTGATCCCAGGTGTCCACCCTTTTGCTCCTGAGGGTGGTTGGCATAACGCAGGAGGACCTCCCCTGCATATATTAGTGCAGGGGCAGGTCAATATGGAAGATGGCGTTCCTTTAGATATGTGGGGCGCAAGTCATTTAGAGCCTTATAAGTTAAAGTTAACACCTTGAACTGGGCTCAGTAGTGAATTGGCAGCCAGTGCAGCTCTTTTAAGATTGGCATGATGGATGTCCAGCCAGCTGTTCCAGTCAACAGTCTAGCAGCTGCATTCTGCACCAACTGCAGCTTCTGAGCCATCTTCAGGGGTAGCCCCATGTAAAGCACATTACAATAGTCCAGTCTGGAAGTTACCATGGCAAGGATAACCGTGGCCAAGTCATCTCTGTCCATAAGGGGCCTTAGCTGTTGAACCAGCTGGAGTTGAGAGTCGGCACCCTTGGCTTATTTGGTGCCTGCTTAATATTTTAGAACACAAAGGTGAAGTGTATTCCACTGGTTTTGCAGCAAGCAAGTTGCCTTGACTGAACTGACATAACCATACTTGTTTATGGATTGAAATGTGGCTCATATCAGAAAGCACTTTATGGGAGGGGGAGTGAATTTACATTGCAGATTTTGGTGCAAAAAAATTTACAAAATATTTATATACATTATTAAAAGGATTGTTGCAAAGTTTTTAAAAATAAGTGTTTTATGTTACAAGCAGAGACAAAAATATGTGAGAAGGTAACATTAGATAGTCCTGGTCCATCCTTACACATAATTTCCTCAGACTGTACTTTAAATGACATTTCAAGAATTTCTTTTAACAAACTGCCCATTACTCTTGACATCTATATACATTCTGGGGCCTCTAACTGAAGGCTGCTTCAAATATTGACAGTTGCTGATTCCATGAGTATTAAGCAGTTTTCTATCATGAGAAAGTGCCAGTTTTATTTTTATTTTGCAGCATATGCTGTCATATTCAGCACACTTGCCTATTGTGTGCGAAGTTGAATCTCACTATTCATATTACAGATTGGTTTTGTGGAACTGATATCACAAATCAGTTCTCAGGGATAGTGTTTTATTATGTGAATAAATCAAGCAATATATCATATGACAAGCTTTTCACTCAGTAATTAGTATCTCCACTGATTGTGCAAATTGGCCCTTCGACGAAAAAGTGAGTTCTGACAGCTGTCAGGATTCCTTCCTTAGTCTCAGCTGCAACACTAAGGAAGGAATCCTGACAGCTAATTTTGCAGCTTCCTGTGTCACATTCTGGGCACTTTCTGAAAGAAAAAGGGAACGTGTCTAGTTGCATCTCCACCATGTAGTTGCTTGATCCAGTAAATATTTGCCCCTTCATGGTGTGGGACAATGTGCCATATGCAGATCCTGTCCTAGAATTAGCTTGTTTGATGCTGGGACTGGTTGCTACAGGAAAAGAACAAGGTTGTCTATTTTTGGATCTCCTGACCCAGTCCAGACCTTGCCAATGGTTCCAGGGAGAACTTGGAGGCAGCACCGAGATTCCAAGGAACAGGAATGAACATCCCTTCACAGTTTCTGTACTGGATTTTTTTTGTTGTTGTTGTTAGACCCATGTCCATAGCACAGTCATTCTGGGAGCTCTACTGAAATGGATTACCTGTGGTATATCTGACCATGGGGACATGGAATCCAGTTGCCTCTGTGGTCTGATTTAAAAACACTAGGCCAGTTGTAAACCTCAATGCTAAATCTATAGCTATGCCAGGCTATAGTACAGTTTTAGGCACCCTATCCTTGCTCACGCTCAGTACAATGCAAATGAAGCGTGGCAGAGAGGCAAGGACTACCATATTCCACACTAGCATTCAAACAGCAGGCCCTTGTTATAAGATTTATTCTAGGATTTATTCTGGATCAAACCCCAATGTAGAAAGGGTCCAGCACATTACCTTCAAGGACCTTTGTCCATACATCTTGTGGTCTTGTTCAAACTCAGCCATGCCTGCTTGTATACCTTTTGGGATCCACTCGTTCCTCTGTTTCAATCACAGCCATAGCACTAGATGACTGTCCATGAGAGTTGTTATCTCAGTACAGGTACAGCAGGAGAAGTCTTAAGAGATGGGGAGGGCTGTGAGAAAGTGTTACTGAGAGCCTAAATAATATATCCTAATTCTAATATCTAATTCTTCTTTCTTGACTTCTGTTATTGATAATAAATGGAGGAACTTGTTATGAGCAACCTTGTGTCTTGTTCTTGAGTTCTGGGCCCTAGGTGATGATTCTGACATTACGGGTGTTTCCGCACTGGCCTCTAAAACAGATTTAGAGCTGCATTAAGGTAAGATTAAGGACATTGCCTTAAGTTGCTTCCGCATTAGAGGCCATATTAGAGCCTCTTTGAGGATGCCACGTCTGCATTTCGGTGCGCAAGATAGGTTTCTTAAACCTGTTTTGCTGCCGAAGTCCTACCCTGATGTAAGACCTAAAAAATTAGGTCTTACATCTGGCTTTTCTCCTTAAACGGTTTCGGAAGCAAACGCTTCCGAACACGGCAGGGGAAAAGCTGGATTCCCGGTGCCCAACATCTTGGAGAGGGCAGAAGCAGGCTGGTTTGCCTGTTTCTGCCCTCCCCAGCGTTTGACCGGCAGGGGTGGAGGTTGCCTTCACCCCGCCTGGCATCAAAGTGATGGGCATCTCTGACAGGTGGAGGCAAACTTCTGCCTTTGCCTGGCAGTGATCCCTAATCGCTGGAGAGGACGGGAGGTGTATGGCAGCTGCCTCCATCCCCCCCCCACTGCCACCGAGACAGGGAGATTGAGCGGTGGTGGAGGCATCTCTGCCGCCGCTCGATCTCTGAAGGCTGGGCATGTCAGGCGGCATTGGCTGCAGCAGGGCAAGGAAGAAGCAGCTTCCTCCTTGCCCTGCTACCGCCATCGCAGCCACTTTCCCAGTGATGGAGCAGGGGGAATGCAGGCAGTGACTCTGCCACTGCCCCCCCCAGGAGGCTGCATTACGAGCCTCCATGATTGACAGCTGGTCCCTCTCCCCAGCCTCCATGATTGGCTCCATTGAAGCCACCACAGGGAGGCCAGCAGCCGGCTTTCCTGGGTTCCCTTTGCCCAAGAAGGCGGCTTTTCAGGCAAGGGGAATTTGCAGTCTACCCCACCCCACCCCAGGATTGCACACACTCGATCCGCACCTTACCTCATCGCTGCTGGGCCACATCTGGAAGTGGGAGGCCCAGCGTGATGTGCATGCCTGTGCGCAGGGCTTCCCATTGGCCAGCCACCCTCAGGAGGCTACAGCACATGCACATATAGTGCACACTGGGCCTCCTGCTGCCAGAAGCAGCCCAGCAGTGACAAGGTACGGCGTGGATCATGCACACGTGACCCTGGGTGGGGTGTTTGTGTGTGGGGGGTAGACCGTGAATTCCTCTCGCCCGAAAAGGTGTGATCACATCTTCTCGGGCAAAGGGGAACTCAGGAAAGCTGGCTGCTGGCCTCCCCATGGTGACTCCAATGGAGCCAATCACAGAGGCCGATGGGAGGGCCCAGCTGTCAAAGAGGGAGGGCATGACAGAGGAGGCCCTTCGGAGGCCGGATTCGGATGGCTGCTGGTGTGATCGCACCAGCACCCTCTCCAATCCAGCCCTCCCGCCGCCATCCCATGCGTGTGCAGATGCGCGGGGCCTCTGAGAATCTGTCCCTATTTGGAACAGATTCTCAGAGAAAACAGTTCACCGGAAAATGGATCTTTATAGATCCGTTTTTCGGCAGCAGATGTGGAAAGACCCTTCCCTCTACCTACTTCAGCTACTGTTTTTATAGTCTTTTAGCTGTAGAAGATTACACTGTAAACCTAGCATAATCTTGTTATTTACATGTTCTGAAAAAGGCAATTGGAGTTTAAAAATGATTTTTATTGCCTCCCCCCCCAAAAAATTTCTGTAATTACAGATTTTCATACATATGGCATTTGACTATCTAATTATGTACAAATGCATGAAATTTGAATACTTTAATTATCCTAGGCCAGGAGGGATACCGTGGCCCAAGATACAAAGCCCTTCCCACATGGGAAAGATTGCATTTGGAGGGGCCAGTTAACCACTTTATGTGGGTGTCAGTTAAAAATAAAATAAAATTTCATTTGTCTGTCCATGTATAGTTTGGAACTACTGAATGAATGGATGATAATAAATAGCTGCAAAATTTTCCAGACCTTGGTTTCATGAAGAAAGCTTGGTACGGCATAGAATGCTTCTAGCGATTTAAACGTAGTGTGCTTAATAGGTAAACTGTTTGTAGACTTCTGTGTGTAATCCTATTTGAACTCTCTTTGAACCTCAAGCAAATTGCAGTCCATCCAGCTGATATTCAATCCTCTGCCATGCCTGATAGTTCCAGAGTGTTAAGTGATCTGAAAATTTCAGTTTGGCACATCTTAGCACATGATGAAGAGAACTTTCCAGTCGTGAACAGGAATAGGATGAGACACCACAGGCTATTTCCTCATGGAGCTCCTAGCCAGGACTAGAATGGCCATTGTCCTGCACTGCCACTCACCCCTCTAATATTGAACTGGGTCAATGCATCTGGTCCATAATTGGACCAGCAGAGCATGGGACAGATCCTGCCATGGAGTTCATCATTGGCTGTGGGATGACCACCCTATCCCAGTCTTCCCTTGCCTCTGAAATTGAGACTGGAGAGGGTTGATCAATGCACCCAGAAATGGACCTGAAAGTAGAACATTTGAGGAGTTCAGCAAAATGTCACTGGGTTCTATGCGTCCATATACTGGTGGCAGTAGCAAAACTGAGGCTGTGAATCCAAGGGGCACTTTAAATGAGTTTCTTGTTGTTACTCTCCTGTGTCTCGTTTTTGTGTCCGAGAGTGGGCATACCCTACAAGTGCATTTCCTGGAAGGCCATGCCTCCTAGGTAATGGTGTGGTTTACAGATCCCATAGTCACAGACCCCTGTTAGCCAGATCCACAAGGAGTACGTGGAAGGTAGATTTGAATCCCACTTGTTTCTTTAATGTTTTATGTTTCCTACAAAAGATGGAGGCAGAAGTAATATACTCTTCTGATTCCCCTGTCTATTTATCATTGTCATTTATTAATGCCTTAAGAAGGATATCCATCATGAAGATATCAAATCTAAGAATACCATTTATCTGCCCACTATTTGTCATCAGGCAATGGCTGTAGCTTAGCAATAGAACAAGCACCCAGAAAAGAGATATTCCTAAATTCAATCTCAGCATCTTCTCAGAAGAAAATAATGCTAAACCATGGAAACTGCATGGGTGTGCCTATACCTTCACCAGTACACAAGTCTTACTTGATGCTATAAAATAGGAATTGGTCATCAGTTCCAACAGAACATTACTTAAGAAACTTCAGATTATACAAAGATTATACAAAATAATGTATACAAAATTGTATACATTATTTTGTATACAATGTTATACAAAACATTGAAACCAGCTGAGAAAGTAGTTGAAAACAATACTAGATCTCACATTAATAGCTAAATTGATCAGGTTTGCTACAGTAAGAGAGAAAAGTCAGGGGTTGAAAAACGAGAAATAGCTGCTATTAATTTATTTCAACCCCTTTTTGCTTGTGATATTATGATATTGATGTTTCATTAACATTTTGTTAGACAAGTTCGAAAGTTTTGTAGATGGTGTTCAGATATGGGTGTTTGGGGGACATCGTTCCTGCCTTGACAATAAACTTTTCCAAACAGCAAGCATGTAAAAAGAGTAGTATAAAATGATCTAAGTGGCATGGTTCTTGCATTGTTACTTTCCCAACACATACAAACATGAGAGCTAATCTGTAGCAGTACTGTTAATTTTGTGGCTTTATAACATTCATCATGATGGGTACCAGCAGTTTTTGTTTTGTTTTGTTGGTCTGAGTCCACTAGTAATACAAATAAATAAATAAATAAATAAATAATACTGTGCTTTCATTAATAAGGGAGGAAGAAGACAGTCATTATAGATGTGTTTTGTCTAGGATTAAGGGGAAAATGCTTCTGAAATCTGCTTAGTTAAATGAAGAACAAACTAGAAAACAACTTCATCTCCATCTCCTCCTTCACCCACAACCTGATCATTAGAAATCAGTAGAGTCTTATTTTGAGTATTCAAGCCAGCTTTTCCAATGACTTCTTGTATGACCTTGGACTTTTTCATCTCAATCAGTAAGTTGGGGATGGTAATACTTAGCCTTCTTTTTGGAGAATGATTTGACACTGCTGTGTGGAAGGTGCTTATAGAGTGTAAAACATTATTATTATGGTGATGATCTATGAATGTTATTAATGGGCATGACATTTCCATTCCCTTTTTAAAAAATCAGCTCACGGTATTTGACTCCCTGCAGCCACATGAACCTCTGAGATTGACAGTAGACACAACTGCATGCTTAAACTAGCTTAAAATTACAACACATACCTTTCGTGGGAGGCATGGTCCCTTTGTTATAGAGTCTAATATCATTTGGATTGCTGCCACTAGTGGAGATGGGTCAAAGCATGCTGCCTGATTCATATGATCAAGCCTGAAATTTGAGTTAGCATTTCTCCTTAACCTTTAGTGTCTCTTTAACATCTGGACCTGTGCGATGCTGTGGGTTGCATATGGAAAATTAATGTAATATCTTCATAGCTCTGGAACTATGGGGCCTGCATAACAATGCATACCACAGAAGACTCATACTACTAATGTTACTACTATTACTTTTACTACCAATACTACTATTTTTAAATATAATAGTAGTATTGAACATAAGAACATAAGAACATAAGAGAAGCCTTGCTGGATCAGGCCACAGCCCATCTAGTCCAGCATCCTGTCACACACAGTGGCCCACCAAATGCTCATGGGCATCTCAAGCAGAGACAAGGACAAACCTTCTCCTGCTCTCGAGTCCCAGCAGATGGCCCTAGAAGCGCCCCATTTCCTCCCCCCCCCCTCAGCCTGAAAGATGCACCTAGGCATTCGTTCTAGTAGCCATTGATACATCTGTCATCCATAAATTTGTCTAACCCTACCTTAAAGCCATCCAGACTGGTAGCTGTCACCACCTCTTCTGGCAGCACATTCCATAGGCTGATGACCCTCTGTGTGAAGAAATACTTCCCCCTGTCAGACCTTACGCTCCTACCCATCAGCTTCATAGAGTGCCCCCTGGTTCTAGTGTTGTGCGATAGAGAAAAGAAATTTTCTCTATCCACCTTTTCTATGCCGTGCATAATTTTATATACTTCAATCAGGTATATTGGTAGGACGTAAATCTCTGTGTCCCTTTATCATTCTACAGAATCTTTTTAAAAATGATTAATGATGTAAAAGAGTTAATAATTTGACATTCTCTTCCATCCTCCACCACCATGGAGCACGAAAGGGCAGCTCTAGTATACAATAGTAGCTGCCTTTGATTTAACCACATCATATAGTAACAGGACTTGGCTATTAAACCCATTTGCTGAGATTTCAGAACTGATGTAATGAAAACATAAACAATTATTTTATTTGTGTTGCTATTAAGCTTTGGCATCTTACCTTGGATTTTTACAATCATCATTTATTTCCCATGCACTGGCTATACTATCCTATTAAAAATAGATGTATTAACTGTGTTTTGGGCATTTAATTTTTAAAGTCTAGAAGATTACATGGTTCTCAAAGGTCACTGTTTATATTGTATGATGCAGAGAATGATAGGAAGTGATACAAGTGATATACCCATTTATATTGCCTTCAGAAAAAGGTAATATCTTAAAAATAAAAAGTTAAATCCATATGTGGACCATGGAAGTACTTTTAAAGATTGATCTGTTATTCTATTTTCTAATCCTCACTTTTGTTCTCATTTAATTTATAACCTGTCCTTTGTACAGGGACTTGCCATGGTCTGCACTAGCATGTGGATGACAGGTCCCTATTC
Source organism: Aspidoscelis tigris stejnegeri (assembly GCA_023333525.1). NCBI lineage: Eukaryota > Metazoa > Chordata > Lepidosauria > Squamata > Teiidae > Aspidoscelis > Aspidoscelis tigris. The sequence continues at coordinate 245,021,066 of JALMGA010000001.1, read as the reverse complement.
TGGGATATAATCTGGAATAAGTGCAAAAAGGGCCCTAGACTGAGATCACAGTCCTTTCCATCTCACCAGGCACACAGTCTAATAACTCATTCATTTCCTAGATCACATCTACAGTATTTCTCCTTTTTTTTTTTTGTTTCACGCAATGGTCAGCATGAACCATGAAATATTTATCTTCTCTGTCTTCTGAAAGAAAGGGCTTTTAATGTGCTGAGGACCTTCATGTGTTGCCTTTTGTGAAAACTTCTGTAGAATGGCCATGTAAGAGACTACCCAAGGGGGAGGGGGGGCACATAATCCCACCCCAGAGGTAGGAATCTTGCCATTTGGCCAGCTTGTACAGGGCTGGAGAATAGGAAGCTGTAGAATGAAAGTGTTAACTGGTCCCCAGGGCCACTCTAGGAGTATCCCACAGCGTGTCTATGATATGGATCAATCAAAGTCTACTTCATCATTAAAAAACATAATAACCCCATTATCAAGTTTATGAATGTTGCATAGAACAATTTTAGAGGTTTAAAGTACAAAACTAAACCATTACATCCAGAGTTTTGGATGATTTTTACAAGTGCTTGAATAAATATAATAAACATACTTTGTCAGAAAGAAAAAAAAGTTTTGGGTGCTACTGGGTTTTTTTGGGGGGGTTCTATTTTTTTGTATGAGGAAATAGTTGCAGAACAATATTGTCCAACTGCAACAATAAAAGTTCCAAAAACAAGAATTTACCTAAGGGGAGGAAAAAACTTTTCCGGGACATTTGAAATGTGCAGTAATTTCTAGCTTTGTAAAAGTTAGTTTCCAGAAAAGCCATGTGTACCCTAAAACTTTTCATAAAGAAGGATCTAAAGCAGTCATTTGTCAAACTCTCCACTACCCCCCCCCAAAAAAAATCTTGTGAATGACTGCTTCTGAATTCTCACAAATATATAATCTTATGCTTTTAAAAAGCTGCAAATAATGAGAGGCAGTCACAAACAATTCACATGTCTCCTGTGCTCTTTAACATCTATATGAAGCAGCTGGGAGTGGTGATCAGAGCTTTTGAGTGAGGTACCTCCTTCCATACAAACCTACATGCTAAGATCTGTGAGAAAGGACCTTATGTAGTATCATTTCTATCATCAATAAAAAGTGCAAGAGTATGCAGGAGGACCTTCTCTGTGGTAACCCACAGGATGTGGAATGACATGACCTCTGAGATGTTTCTAGCTCCATCACTGCATATGTCTAAATGCATGGTGAAGATGCATATCTTTACTGTTGCCTTTGGCTTCAGAGCAGCTTGACCTCTTTTTTCAGGTATTGTTAAAAGACAACTTGATTCCATGTTTTCTTTCCTTTTTTAATTAGAGATATTGTTCAGCATCTGTTAAGGTAACAACTGATGAAAAGTTATATGTACAGGTGTAACTTGTAGTGAAACTGAGACCTAAATTTAGTTTGTAATGGCTACCCTGTTTTCATTCTACTCTTTTGTTTCTCTTTCCATTCCTATATGGAAGTCACTGACCATCCATGCTTTTATGTCATTTGCATTTCACAGAAATCAGATGCTTCATAGTGGTATGCATTCTCTTCTTTTCTTTTTTGTCCAGTTCAATGTTATGTATACAGTTTCTTGTTCTTTTGTAGGGAATGCAATGTGCTACTTTCCTCTTCACAGCTATTGTGATCATTCACGCAGATCCCAAAGGAAGCCATCAAAACTGTATTTATTCTGACCATCACTCAGAGATTCCAAGGCAGCAAACATAACTCCTCTTCATCTACATTTTACTTACACAACAATCACCTGATGTAGGGCCTGTCCGCACTTACCAGTTGGAATGGTTCTATCAGTTCATTGGTGAGGCCTGTTTGCATTTTGCCATGGCCACAGCTGCCTCTCTCTGGAGCAACCTAGCTGTGGACTGCTAAAAACAGTCTACAGTCTGCCCAGAACTGGCTAAATTGCTTTTTCCAGGTGCAGCACAGCATGTGGCTGTGCTATTGTGTGCAACTGCCAGGTTACCATGGGAATGTACGACCATGTACTGGATGGCTGGTCAACTTCACCATGGTGATCCAACTAGGCCATTTACAGTATTTGCACTGCTAGCCAAGCACAGGCTGGTCCGGTATGTGCAGTGCAGATGGCTGCCAAGACACTATTGCCTTACCTGACTGATTCATTTGCAATTTCTGGGTTCCCCCAAAGGTCCAAGGAGGCAAGACACCATTGAGGTGACTTTGTGGGCTTATTTTGGGTGTGTTCATTGGTGTCTTCAGACAGCATGTTAAAAATGTTGAGTTTACCTTTACTTTGAAGTATAGTCCTTCTGCAGGTAATATGGTTTGTCACCACATACTCCAATTCTCTGTTGCTACAGCAAGAATTCCTCCATCCATGTCCTAAGTTCTCCCTGTCTGATAGGTGCTCTGCTTCTTGTGTGAAGGCCGGTTCTCGCGGGTTCTTACATAGGAAAATGCAGAGGAATGGAATACTCTGCAGTGAATGTCTTTAGAAATACTTTTTTTAAAAAAAAAACTCTGTAGGGGTGTGCAAGAATGTTTTTCTTTTGACATTCTATTTGAGTCGATTTGAATAACGGAAAATTCAATTCGATTTGAATTATTTAAATTTGAATTTAACAAAATTTGGTTTGAATTAAGCAATTTGCACTTACGAATGTTGACAAGATGCGTAGATGCCTGTATGCATCTTCCAAACATCCGTATACATCCGTACGTGTCCATAGACATACATATGCATCCCATAGTTATCCTGTACATAACCTGCTTTCATCCAGTACGGATCCGTACAAATGCGTACAGATGTGGGAAAGGTACGGATCTTCAATTACACAACGTGTACTAACCCGTATACATGTGAATGTTCAAATAATTTAAATGAATTGTCCTATAATTAAAAATTCAATTCAAATGTTTAAATTTGAATTTCTGGACATTCTATTCAATCAAATTTTGAATGCCTACAAATATTTGAGCACATTCCTACTCTGGAGTATCAGATTATAATGTACAGCAGCCAATAAAGAATCTTTCAATATCCAATGGCCTTTTCTCACTTTAACTTTTTTTTTTGTTAGCACTTAATTAGGGAAACTAATGCAACTTCATGATTACAAGCATGTCCTCCATGACAGATGACTTCTGTTTAATCAAAGAGAAGGGTAAAGATTTCCTCAGTGGATCAGCATATTTTTTTCCTGCACAGAATTTAACATTCAACCCATGTGATCTCTGGCTAAAAGGATGTTTGGGATAATCCTATGGTTTGAAATGCTATTCAGGGGAGATATTGGCCCAATACGCTCGACTTGATATAGGGCAGTGTCCTATATTTCTACGGCATCTAATTTTTATGCTAGATAATGGATCATGTAAGTGAACATGCAATTCAGGCTTTTGTTTGTGTTCTGGCTAAAGATAAATGCTTATGAAATGGAAGGGATATAACTGGAGTGCTCATTTAGAAGATGCCAGTGGCGGACTGCCAACCATTTCCTGTTAGTCAAATACTAGCTCCAACTCTAGGCCTGGGAGGAAAGCAGAAAATGAGATATGGAGTTGTTTGCAGGAGCAACAGCAAAAAGCAATAGTTGTTTTCAGCAACAGCTACAACCACACAATGCAGCGTGTATAGTTGGGAAGGGAATGGTCTGTGTTTTCAGCTGCCTGGCCTTTCTGGAGCTTAGAAAACAATCTTGTAATTCCCTTACATTTCCAAAGCAAATAAATAAATATTTACCAAGATATTAAAGATTTATTGAAAAAGCTGTATATTTAAGCCAACTTGGTTGGGGGAGATGCCTGAATATTTATTATTTAAACATTGGGCAATCTCTACATATGTATTTATTCCTCCATAATCCTCTCCGTGTTTTATAAATATTGCAAAAGATCCGTCAATAATATAATATCTTTTCACTAATCCAACAGAATAATTAGGAAGCATTTAGGGTAATATTGCTCCTGAGCAAATATTGCACAAAGATGCTGAAAAGCATGACAGAGACACAGCATGTTTCCTTGTTCATGGTTTCCACTTGTACCTATCAGCATCTATTAGTATCTATTAGTGCTGCCAAGCAAGCTGGATTTTCTTGTCCTTTTGTTGTATCTGCTTGATTTATAGCAACAAGTGTATTCAGAAGAGAGATTATCATCACAATTACAGACCTATTACTGCAGGTTACTTAAGCCAATGTTTCTTGCCTATTGGCCTATTAAGATTCCTTTCCATTTATTCCATGGCTTCATCAATATACATTTCAAGAATTGATGTAAACCTCACATCATTTCAGCAATTTGTTTTCCTCACAGACAGTTCTGCTTGTGTCTGGTCATCCACATGCACACTTCTGCCACCAAGACACCAAATATGAGAACATATTTGAATTGTATGCAGTTATTTATGTAAAGTGGATTATAGGACACATTTGTAGAAGCTGGAGTGATATAGGTGGAACTTCTCCCACTAGAGTGGTTCTGGGCTGGGACAGTCCAGGTGTCCTGGAACATAGCTGTCTGAATTCAGATGCCCTGTTCTAAAACAGAACCTCCAGCACTCTGAAGCTTGCTTAAGTTTCAGAGCCTGCTGTGAGGGTACCAACAACCAGGAATGAAAGTTTCTGGATGCAGAGACCTAGGTAGCCCAATTTTGGTAGGGCAATCTGAGACACAGACAAAAGGGGTCACCCTGCTAAACCAGTCCATTGAGGCTTTTCAGTCTAGTGACCCTTGGATCATCAGTAGCCTTGTTTTAAAAAAGACACTGACAAGCTGGAGCAGGTTCAAAGGAGAGCTACCAAGATGGTGAACGGTCTGCAAACCGTGTCCTATGAGGAACGGCTTAAGGAACTAGGAATGTTTAGTCTACCAAAAAGAAGACTGAGAGGAGACATGATAGCTGTCTACAAATACCTCAAGGGTTGTCACAAGGCAGAGGGATCAGCCCTGTTCTCACTCTCTCAAGGAAGGACTAGAAACAATGGGGTGAAACTGCAGGGGAAAAGATTTAGTTTAGATGTTAGGAAAAAATTTCTAACAGTAAGAGTGATCAACCAGTGGAACAGGCTGCCACGGGAGGTGGTTGGTTCCCCTTCGATGGAGGTCTTCAAGCAGAGACTGGACAGCCATCTGTCTGAGATGGTTTAGGAGATCCTGCCTTGAGCAGGGGGTTGGACTCGATGACCCAGGAGGTCCCCTCCAACTCTACCATTCTATGATTCTATGATACCAATATTCTGGTCCAGGAGGCAGGCTATTTTAGAGGCAGGCTATTTTGGCCACCTAAATTACACTACACTATATCCAGATGCAACATGCCAACAGTGGGCAAGGCTTCCCTAGGCCATAACAGAAAGGAAAAAAGAGAGGCCTAGAAGTAGGCTTGGTCACACACCATACTGGGATAACAGTAAATGCAGAACGCCTAGGCTGGTTCTCAGGGAAATGAGATGAGAAAAAGCCCCATGACAAGGAAAACCCTATTATTGACTCTAACTAGTAATGTGGTGCCATTGTTAGCTGTTATCAAATACATTCTGAGTTTCACAGACAGATGCCTGGTATCTTTCTCTGCCTTTAATTCCATCGCCCAAATCTTTTCAGCTACATTCCAGTACTTTCCAGCAAGTACATCTGTCGTTCCTATTTTCTTCTCCTTCACACAATTATGTACTTATTCTTTTCAAGTGTTTCAGGACTGCTTCCTGTATTTAAATAAAATACAGAAACTGTTAGAGCAGGACAGTCTGAACAAAAACAAACAAACTTGACTGAGATGTTTGATGGGGGGAAGTAGAAAAGCAGAAGCAAAACAAAATTCACCCATCCACAGGGGAAAGACTTGAGTGAAAAATAAATGCCTTTAAGAGATGCTTAAAATACATGTTTTTAGTTATCGTGGATGTCAGAAGGTGGAACTTTTGTGACAGTAGATATGAACACAAAGAAGGCCCAACTGCGGGTAACTACAAGATGACAATAGTAATTTGAGAAGGCGCAGGAGAGACTTCATGATCTTATATGTTTGCAGTTTGGATGACTATCTGCTATGTAACCCAGTTCCCAGTTGTTTAGGTCCTTGTATGCCAGTAACAGAATTTTGACTTTGACTCTGATCTGTTGTCTAACTGGAAACCAGTGCTATTAATTGACCCCAGGTGTGCACAAGCAAGAAGCCCATCTTGCTACCTGATCTCTTGTTCTGCACTAATTGCAGTAATTGCAAGAGTAGCTCTGCATGAAGAAGAGTATGCTTTTAAGGGGACTCAGAACGGCTGACAAAACTTTCTATTCTTCTCCCCACAACAGATGCCCTGTGAGGTAAGTGGGGCTGTGGGAGCTCAGAAAGAATGTTGTGACTAGCCCAAGGTCACCCAGCTGGCTTCGTAGAGGAGTGTGGATTCAAACCAGGAAACTACTGGATAACAATCCAACACTCTAACCTCAAGACCATACTGGCTCACTATACTCAAAATGTGATTTCACCACATTGTGTACCACAGCAACTAGGCTATGAGCATCTAAGTAGATGGAATTCCAGCTGATAGGTATTTTTAGTCATAGAGGTCACTTGAGGTTTCAGTGATGATGGTGATCTAGGAAAAGTCCTTCTGAGACACTGCATCCACATTTCAAGTGGATGAATTTCCCCATTCCTAAACCCAGGGAAGGTCAGCCGTATAGTTTCAGGCTACTGTTTCTCAGAAACTAGAGCTGGAGCTATCAGTTGGCAAGTACCTCATAGCTTTGGATATTAGCTTTGGATAGGGACAGCATCTCAGATGCATACCCAGCCTGTTGCTACCCATCATGAAATTTTGTCTGAGTTCCAAGTAGGGATGTGCACAAATGCAATTTTGGGGATTCAAATTTGATTCAAATTAAATATCCAAAAATTCAAACAAATCCAAATGTTTAAAATATGAATGTATTCACATTCAATTCGATTCGAATACATTCATATCTATTTGTACAATCATTCAATTCGTATTTGAAGATACAGATGTCAACAACATGTGTATGTGTCTGTACGCATCCGTACACATCCCATTTTTATCCCGTATGCTGGTTTCGTCCCATACGTCTCCGTAGAAATGCATACAGATACTAATAAGATGCGTACAGATACATATATAATGCGTACATATGCGTACACATAAGAATGTCCGAATAATTTGTATGAATGATTCAAAACATTCAAAATTCATTCGAATGTTTAAAAAATGCATGTATAGTCATTCAATTTGAATTCACATGTCCGAATTTGAACAAATTTTGAATGTTTTGAATATTCTGGCACATTCCTAGTTCCAAGCTTCAGGGCTTCTATACCAAACGAGTAAAGATAAAAGTGTCTTGGAATCCTATTTTAACTACTCTTTCCTGAATACTGCCATGCTTCTCTTGAGGCCCTTCATCAGCTACTAGACTGACATTCCACTGTCAGTTCAATCTCTCTTTTAGTTGACCTTTGATTTCCTAATTCTAAACTGTGTGCTGTTTTCTGAATTTGTTTTGCTTCCACATTTTTGTCTTTCCAGGTCATATATGGACTTTGACTAGTGTTCCTCAGGTGGTCATCCATCAAGATGACCAAGTATTATTTCATCTGAAATCCAGACCTGAATTAAGACTAGAGATATGCACAAACTTTTCTGTGTGTTTGTATTTGGCTTGAATTATAATTCGAATACTAACATTTTTTTTCTTAGAATAGAAGGCTGTTTGGTTTTATTTCAACACCTTCAAACCTTGACTAAACATGGTGAATTTTCTAGGTTCATTAGAACACTCCTTTCTTCAGTTTAATTTTTGAGCAGACAGGGAATTTGTTTAAAGTGGAACTTTTTGAACTTCTCAGTTCACTTTGATCCAGTTTGAACCTGAACCAGCAGATTTCATGTTTTCAGAGTGGATATGTTACAGGATGCGTATCAGATAACTATCGGCTATGTATTGGATATGTATGCATTCATATCAGATATTCGTAAGAATGTGTACAAATACGTACATATCAAATACAATCCTACCACATTTGAAGGAGATCTATTTGAATGAATATTAATTTTCTTACATCCGATACAAATTGAATGCAATAATAATAATAATAATAATAATAATAATAATAATAATAATAATAATAATAATAATAATAATAATAATAATAATAATAATAATTAATAATTAATAATTAATAATAATAATAATAATAATAATAATGCAAGAAGGTCCTCGGTTATGTTTATTGTCTTACTCCTAAGGTTGTTGTATGGTGTCACATAAATGAAGATTCATGTCTAAATGAATCTGATCCCTGTACCAAGCATTTTACATATGTAAATACTGGTATGATTCAATCATTCTGTGCCAAACATGCAACTGTGAACTCTGTTTGCAATACACATTCATGCTGCAAGGTTATTTATCACTAGCTGCAATTCTTTTTTTCTTAATTCTTACAGACTTGCTTTTGGGTTGGGTTTATGAAATTTCTTTTGCTGTGAAACTTGACAGCTGGTGCCACTGGAAATTTCACTTCATACTTATGGAAATGCAGAATGAAAGGAGTTCCTGTTCATTACCAATATAATTTTAGTCCTGTTAAGAAATTCAGAATGAACAGATTGGTGAAATGGGGAAGAAGAAAAGGAGGGATTTCTCTTTAACTGTATTGTATCAAGAAAAAAAATTCTATAGCTCAAACCAAATAGTGGCCATATATTATTTCAAGGTTCAGAGCATGCCTGATAAGATGAAACCTAACTTTAGTTGAATTAGGGTTTCATTGAAGTCAATTTGATAGATTAAATATAACTTAAGTTCCATTTGTTTGAGCTCTCTTATACAATGCAGAGAGCCAAATCTTTGTCAGTTTAGTCAGGAACTAAAAAGTCACAAAGAGTCAGCAACTCATGACTTAGAGTCTTGTGATTCAGTCTCATGCTGTTGCAGTAATTAAATGACATCATTCTAAAACCACATGACATGCAGATTATAGGCTATATAAGTATCTCTGTGTTGTACACGTTTTTTTGTCTTTAGATTCTGGTTTGAAGAGAAGTTTATATCAGAAAGGATTCTGAAATAAAACTGCTGAACCTTCCAGTGAGGAAAGGAATACTTTGTCTCTGGGTTTATTTAAGGGTGTTTTTCCACTGCAGCACTTAGATCCGGATCTAAGGAATGGGTACATTCCTTAATCCGGATCTAGTAGATCCAAATTAAGGGAAGCACCCATTGTGTTTCCATGGGAGGTGTAGCACCCATTAGCAATGGGTGCTAACACCCCTGCTGTGGAAACAGCTTTGCACCGATGTGGGGAATCTGGATCAACCCCCAAGGGGTCGGACCATTACCCCAGGTGTTTTTGGGGGCGGGGGGGCAGTCTTTGAAGCCACTTCAAGTTGACTTCGAAGTCATTTTGAAGTCATTTCGAAGTCTGTGCAAAATAGCTCCGGAGTGCCTTTGAAGTCTGTGCTGATCTTCGGAGTGAACTTCAAAATGACTTAGAGTCACTTTGGAGTCATTTAGGAGTCACTTCGGAGTCACTTCAAAGTCACTCCGAAGTTCACTCCGAAGATCAGCACAGACTTCAAAGGCACTCCGGAGCTATTTTGCACAGACTTCAAAATGACTTCAAAATGACTTTGAAGTCAATTCGAAGTTGCTTCAAAGTGGCTTCAAAGTGACTTTGGAGCCTAGGTTTAGGGGGGGGGCAATGGGTGCATCCCCTGCTCCTAGCCTCCTTTGGATCCCATTGATCTGGATTAAATCCCATTAATCTGGATTTTCTGGCAGAAGACCCCATTGTAGACCCCATTAATGGGGTCTACAGAAAATCCGGATTAAAGGCCAAAATGTACCCATTAGATCCAGATTTCCCCCCTGGCAGTGGAAACAATCGGGTCCCAAATGGGTGCCATGGTGGAAATGGGATCATCCAGCTCACACCCAAATGGGTGCAAAAATTGGTACTTTTTGACAGTGGAAAAACACCCTAACTGTGACTGGCCAGCTGTTCTCTGAGACTGACAAGTGATCTGACTCCAGTCCAAATCTGCTACACTACCTGACAATCTTTTCTAAGCCATGAAGATGATTAAGTAGCCTTGGAGTGTTGTACTCTCTGAGACTATTCCACCCCTCAAGAGACAGGGTAGAATGTATGTGACTGGGGGTGATGACCCCAAAACCAATAACAATATATCAACACATGTGATATCAATTTCTTTCAACATGACCATATTGAATGGTCAAATTGTAAACGCATAAGTGGATGTGCATTTTCCACTGTACTTTGCTCAGTCTCTCACAAGGCCTTGTGGGTCTAATAACTCTGTGATGGCATGCTGGTTGTATCAGCTTTTTCATCAGGCATTCTTGCTTGCCTGCTATCTGGACCAGCTGATTTCAAAATTGCAATCATATATATACATAACACTCCCCGAGGGATATATAGCAGAAAGTCTGGTTGAAGAAGGTGTTGCATTTCTAGTCATGATGGGATACTACTCACAGGATTTGCTTTCCAGTCTTTCAGTGCTTACATAAAAGGATAAACAGAAGCACAGCCATTCATGAACCTATGATATCTCTCATGCTCTCCTTTCATACATGCTGTTTAAAAGCCTTTTCTCAGACAACGATTCCTGCAACTTCTGTCCTGTGCAAATCACATAGAAAAAAATCCTTTTTGACTATTCTACCCTACTCACCTTTGCTTCTGATCACTTATGCTTGCAATAAAATGGTCAGCACTGAGGACACTACTACTGTATCTCCTTGCTACTGAATGCTAAAATTGATCCACATCAGCTTTCAGAACCTCCTTAAGTCATCTGGGTGAACTTCAGTCTTTCATGGCAGGTGTAGATCCTATAGGTAGACAACCTGGGGAGAAAGCTTACGGTTTTGTTTTTCTTTTACCCCATGAGCACTGCACACTGAGCAGATCTTGAGAAACTGTAACTGTAACTTTCACTTGTAATCTTATAGGGCTCATCCCCATGGAGCTGCCCCTGATGTGCTGTGGCTTTGGGGCAACCTTAATACGAATTAAGATTTGCATTAAGGAGTCCCCATGGGAATGGAGGACAGGGTCGGTTCAAGGTGAACCTGCCCGTCCCCATAAAAACCGCAGCAAATCCCTGCATCGGGATGCCGCTGTTTTCTCCACACACCCTTACCTGAGCACTTAATCGCCTGGGTAAGGGGTTGATTTACCACAGACACTCACCTGAAAGCTGCTCTGCAATCAGCTGGGCAACTGTCAGGGGGTCATAGCAGCTCTTATGCACACAAGCAGAGCTCTACTAATGATTAAAAGAGAGATGCAAGCAAGGAGCTAATTAATATGTACCTCTTTCCAAGTCTCGGAGCTGCCTGTTACCTCCAGCCTTGGAAAGACGTGTATATTAATTAGCTCCTTGCCAGGAGGCTGACTCATCAGAGCTCACAGGCATTGGGAAGCAAATTAGCTGCCTGTTACCTCTAAGCCTTGGAAAGAGGTGCATATTAATTAGCTCCTTGCTGGCATCTCTCTTTTAATCCTTAGTGAAGCTCTGCTTGTGTACATGGAGAGCTGCTATAACCCCCTGACATTTGTTCAATTGATTGCAGGGCAGATGTCAGGCTTACCTGAGCAATTAAGCACTCAAAGGGGGGACAGTTGCTATACCAGCATTAGCAGTGGGGACAGCAAAACCCCGCCTGCTAATGCTGCAATCATAACCCGGGAGAGTCCTCATGCCCCCAGGATAAATCAAGTGGTTTTGTTTTTTTTAACTTTGATTTGGAGGATTTTGTCCCTCATGTAGCCTGAATTAGGGCATTGCAAGGGGACTCTTGTGAGGTGGACTCACGTTTGCCTTGTAGTATCCTCACCACATGGACGTCCACATAGTAAGGCAAAAAGAGTCAAATCCAATGTCTGTGCATCTTGAGGACCATGAAGGAGATGATGCATATTTTTTTGGAAGATGGCAACAGATATTAGATGCATTTGTTTGCTCAGAGCACTGTTTTCTGCCTTCACAGACTTGTTCACACTCAAAGTGACTCAGCCAGATTAATAGATAAAATTACAAATAAAAATCAGAATTTTATTAAAGAGTGTTCACATTGGGAGTGTGCATGAATGTGTGGGGGTTTTTTTGCATTCAAATTCAAATCAAATCGAATGTCAAAACATTCAACTCAATTTGAATGTTTAAAATCCGAATGTAAAAAAATATGATTAGAATCCGTAACATTCAAGTCTATTCATTCAAATGTTAGATTCATAGTTAAAGATATGAATGACGACAACATTCCTATCTGTTATTTGTATCTGTACGCATTTTGTATGCATCCCATTTTATCCCGTATGCATCCCGTTTTCATCCCGTATTATAAGCACAAATGTATATAATATTTGTACAGATATCCATGTAATACATATGTATCTGTGCATTCGAATCATTCAAACAAATGTTTTGGAACATCCGAAACCCGTTTGAATATCTAAATTTGAATGTTATTAAATCTGCTTCAAATTCAAATGTCAACATTCATTGGATTCGAATTGGATTTTTGAATTTGTAATGTTCGTGCACATCCTTAGTTCACATAACATCAGTACTCAACCATTCTCTGGGAAGGTAAGCTGAAACCCTGACAGCCTGTTTTGATTATTCATTTGTGCTGCATGTCATATTTGATAGGAAGACCTTTCAGAGAATTCAAGAACCAACCTAGCAGTCATGAGGTTCTTGAGCTCATACCTCAGTCACAACACAGTTGTGATGCAGCATATACTTGATACGTGTGCAGAATCCATATTTCCCTGCACTTCCCACGGTGCAGTGTGTATGCTGGCAGAGTGTGTGGCCCATTGGCAGATATCCCGCCATAGGCGGTGATTAGAATACTGCAAAGGCAAAGTGGTACCACTTATTCAGCACCCCTGTACCACATGTGTGAGTTATCTTAAGTCACACATGACATGTGACAAACACCCTTCCATTAAGAATCCTCCTACATTATCTTTGTTTATCTAATACACAGATCTACGAGATCTAGAGGTGTACTACATGGATCCTTAATTCATATTAATGGTTTCTACAGAAAGACTGTCAGTCTCTTTTTCCACTTATCTTTGGGAGTGGCCTGGCAAAGTTTCCTAGCTTCCATGTCTTCCAGTCAGCAGCATTCACACCTACTTCCTGGTGTGTGCTGTGGCTGTGCTATTGTGCACCATGTCCTGATCACCATGGCAACATCTGGTTATGCACTGAACATCGTCGCAGTCATTGTCATGGTGATCTGGCCTGCCTGGGCCTGGTCATCCACACTTCAAGTGCTGGTGGCTCAGTTCAGGACTTGTAGTAGCACTTGAAGTACGGATGGCTCCCTTGGGTTCTTCTATACTTCACTGGAATGGTATAGTTATATCTTTACAGTGGGGTAAGTGCAAACAGGTCCTAAGTCACAAATTTGAATGGACTCAAGCATGGTAAAGATTGTATGAAATGAAACTAGCATCTTCCAGTGAGAAATCCTACAGAAGCAATACATGTTTTTAAAAATCTTGCTCAGAAGTCTATTGCTGAGTTTGAAATACGTCCGAGTTAAATCCATTCCTTTCTATTTTGCCAGTACCATTTTTTTTAAAAAAAGTTTATTCTTGCTGGATCTCAGAGCTAGTTAAAAGGAGTGAGGATAGGATTCTTTTTTTTTTCTTTGCAGGGAACTTCAGGCAGGATTTCTAGGCTGCTGAGCTGCTTTAAAATATCTGTCTTTTCCAATAGAAACTAGGAAGTCAAAGTAGCCATGCTGCTGATAAGAAGGCAAACTTTCAAATCCCTGCTCTCCTCAATCCAACACATATTCCTCAGATTTGTACTCCATCATCGATTTGCACATCCTCTTGCAAAGACGTACATTCAGAGATACCAACTCAGTGCTATCAAACTCATTTATTTTTTCTCTCTTATTCTTTAGCCATGCCCAGTCACTCCATATCCCAGCCCACCCCACACACAGAGACTACTTCTTGTCTCTCTGAGGTCTGTACAGCTTAAGCTTCTTTTCACTCCTCCATATTGTTGGAGCTAGGGGGAATGCTAATAAACACACGGCACAAAAAGTGCTTCAGTGCTTGGAGAGAATTGTTTCAGCTGTATTTGATGCTTTACAGTTGCCAACAGCTGGCAGAAAGGGGCATTCTTTTGTCTTCAGTAATCGTACAGTGGGGAGATATTTAGCTAGGGTGTCTGCTTCTCTCATCACTGTAAAGAAGAAGCAAAGCACCATTTGTCAAATGTTTCTTTGCCTGGAAGCAACTGTTAAAACCACATAAATGTTTGTTGGGCCAGGGGCTGGCAATTATAAGAGCTGGTTCATATAAACACATGTATTTCTTTGCTATGTAAAGGCATGTGGTTTGGCATTTGGCCATGCAGGGAATTACATTTGTGAGCTAACTGAGATTTAATGATCTACGCTCTGGTAGCATCGAGAGCAGACTATTGCAGTGTGCATAAACTGGAGTTAGTGCAGAATGAAACAGCAAGGCTGCTGACTGGCGTTTCTGCCTAGACAAAGATGCACACTGGGAGAGAGAAGAGCAATTTGCTGCACAGGCCAGTTCAGGCAGGCCTAAATGATCTGGGCTGAAAGGATACTTCTGCATAGATGTTGTCATAAATACAGAAGGTCCTATTGAGAAATGCCATCACCACCTGAGGCTTAAGAATGAAGGCGCACTGGAATGCCTTCTCTGTGATAGGGATGTGCATGAAGAATTCGACACATTCGGAATTTGGATGGATTTGTCTGAATTCCAACATTTGTGGATGGATAGAATAGGGCCCAATTTGTAGGACCCTATTCATCCACGAATTGGATAATCCAGTATCTGTAGAAGCTTCGGTTGAAGCTTCTATGGATACTGGACGCCCTGGGGCCTCCCTCCCTGGGCCACTCTCTCCGCAGACCACTCCCCCACCCCCCTTACTTGCTCTGGTGATGTGCTGGGCCTCTTCCCATGCCATCTGGAATGCCAACTAGGCTTTCCAGAACCTAAAACCAGGCCTTACAGTTTAACCGGAAGGCCTGCATTTAGGTTCCAGAAACCTGGTTGGCATTCCAGAAGGCCCAAAAACAGGCACAGGACATCACTGGAGATCTCCTGCTCACCTCCCTGGTGCCCCATTACCTGTGGGGGTGCTCTGATGGCATCCTGGACCTGTTTCCTGGCCTTCCGGAATGCCAACCAAGCTTTCCGGTAGCTAGAGAAGGGCCTTCCGGCTGGGAGAAATCTCAAGCCTGGAAAAGGGAGAAATTTCAAGCCTTTGCACCACCTGTTCACAATCTCAGCTGACAGGAAAGGGGCTTGAGTTTACTTCAGGAGGCTTGAGTTTACTTCAGCCTCTTTCTTGTCAGCCAAGATCTTGTACAGGGAGTGCAGAGGCTTGAGTTTTCTCCCTTTTCCAGGGAGGCAATAAGGTTGCTTGCCTGGAAAAGGGAGTAAAACACAGTCCAAGACTGTCCCCATGAGCAGACTCAGGTCCGACCAAATTGCCCAAACTGTGTCCAGATTTGTATTTTCCAGGACCAAATTTGGTCCTGGTTTGGGCAATTTGGTCTGAGAAAATCGGGTCAAATTAAAAGTGCATGGGGATGGTCTCCTTCCGAAGTCGATTTCAGAACGGGACCAAACATGCATGGGAACATGGCCCCAGTGGCCATTTCTTTACTTACCTTACAGGTCCAATCCAGTAGAACCAGACCACCCTACAACAGTTCCAACAGCAGGAGTGGTCCCACCATCCTGCTTGGGTGGCTGTTCTGGCACAGTCTCCTTGACAGCTTTGAAAACTGTGCAATCTTCAGCACCAGCTTCTGGGTTCTCTGATGGCTAAGAAATAGCCACAGAGTCCTAGGGGAAATAATTTTGGCAGCACACCAACAAGATGAGTCACACTGCTAAACTGGGCCATGGAGATGCGCAGATCTTCCACATACTATATTTCTTGAACCTGACAAGCATCCACTAGACTGCTGGAAGATCTCTATAAACTGGTCCACCAGAATTCTGGTCTGTACAGTCAAAGCTATGATTTTCTTAGTAGTAATATATGGCTGTGCAAGTTGGACCATAAGGAAGGATGAGAACCAAATAATCTAAAATTTTAAACTGTGGTGCTAGAGAAAACTTTTGAGAGTCCTTTGGATTGCAAGAGTCCAAAATCAATTGCAAGTTTATAAAATAAAATAAAATAAACCCGTAATGTTGAAAGACAAATACTGAAGCTGAAGTCCCTGATACTGGGAAAGACTGAAGGCAAGAGAAGTGGACAGCAGGGGATGAGATTGGTAGTTTGGGCAGAGTTTGGGCAGATTTCAAGAGACAGTGGAGGACAGATGGGGGCTTATGTGCCATGGTCCATGAAGTCACAAAGATCCTTACATGATCGAATAAACGACTGCCAACAAGACAATTTCTAAGATCTGCAGTCATGACTGCCTACTTGAGCTTCTCCTCAGAGGTCAGATTTTTGAAACCTTTACCTAGCCATTTTGAGAAGCAGAGGAGGGAGTTGATAAATAGGAACACTGGAAACTCTAAAATAAAGTATTCTGTGAGTTTCTGTGTCACATATTTAGAACCATCTCTCTATATATGCATATCAGAAAGTGCAAGTGATCGTACAAGACTGATTTACCTTAAAAGTGAGTTGAATTGAATTCCCCAAATCAGAAGAGCCTTAAACCAATACCCTAAGAGCTCAGTGGGAATGAGTACAGTTTGGCTATCTTCTTGTTAGAAACACACACTTTTCTTTTCTAGGTGTATATAATCCTTGTCAAATGTTCTGTACAGAATTGGTAAGGTAGAACATCAGCATAATAGCCATAATGGATAAGCTGAAGGATATATGTTTGAACTGTTTCTATCAGTCTCATAAGGAGCACAAAAAGAGGTCAAGGGGTGTTTTTCCACTGTCAAAAGTACCCATTTTTGCACCCATTTAGGCCCCATTTGGGTGTGAGCTGGATGACCCCATTTCCACTACGGCACCCATTTGGGACCCAATTGTTTCCACTGCCATTGGCGAAATCCGGATCTAATGGGTACATTTTGACCTTTAATCCGGATTTTCTGTAGACCCCATTAAAGGGGTCTACAATGGCGTCTTCTGCCAGAAAATCCGGGTCCAAAGGAGGCTAGGGGTAGGGGATGCACCTTGGGGACCCCCCCCCCCAACATTGGCTTCGAAGTCACTTCGAAGTCACTTCGAAGTTGACTTCACATTCACTTCAAAGTGACTTTGAAGTGACTTCGAAATCACTTCGAAGTTGCTTCGAAGACTGCCCCCCCGCCCCCCAAAACACCACAAACCAATTGAGCATAGATGAATTACTTCTGACAAACATCACAAAATATTCCACATGATACCTAAAGTGACTGGGCCACACACTTAAATGCTTGAATGGTTAAATGTATCCCATGTGTATTCTTACTAGCTTCTCCCCTTCTGCTACCATTCTAGAAGACAACTGGATAATTCTTTGATGTTGTTGTATTTATTATCATTATTGTTGTTGTTGTTATATGTGGAGGTGGGGGATGCTAGACAGCTTTGGTGGATATCTCTGCCTGCTGGCTTCTGGGTACCCGCCATCCATTCAGCTCTTTTTATGACTACTTTCTCTTCCCTTCCCTTTCTCTCTTTTGTCCTCTTTTTCTTTTTCTTTCTTTCTTTCTTCTCCCCTACCCCAATGGACCCATCTATTCTTGTACATATCTTTATGATATATAGAACAGAAACTAATTTGTTTAGAGTGCTCAAATGATAGACGGAAATTATTCCACTGTAATATTTGCAAATGCATTCATCAGTGTACTCTGGACAATCCCTCACCACTAGATGATGATTTGGTGATCTTCAGGCAGGTCTGATTAAAAAGGCATTCTAATTATTACTCTCCCTTTCCTGGCTGTTCTTCATCAGGCTCTGACAGTTCTTATTTCACAGCTTTCTTTATCCAGTAGAATGTCCCTTCCCAGAGTTTCCAACTTCCCAAGCATTCTTTAGCAGAAGAAAGTGCTGTTATCCGCCCCCCCCCCTCCAAAAAGGCAGAAATGGAAGCCACCAAGGTATCATAATACAAGTTGAGTAAATTGTGTAGGGGCGGGGGGAGGATGTTTTAACAAAAATCCTGCTGAGCATTTAACAAGGATTTCTTTGGGGCTTGGTGCTGTGCTCCAATGTCTATCAAGAGGATCAACTTCTTTGTAAACTGTAATCCCATGTGTTTTCCATCAAACACAAGCTACCTGCAGCTTTTGATGCTGTTGTTATATCAAGGTTTTCCTAAATACACCACAGCCAATCAGAAATTCTGCAAAAATGTAGGGGTTTCACCTTAGCCCCTACCATAGCAGTTACTTTTTTGCTGTACATTCTAGGCGTTAGAATCATATCAACTGTTGTATGCAACATAATCCATCAAAATAGAGGGAACCATCACTGTCTTGTTGTCAATAGATAGAGTTGCAGCAGAAACATTTTTTAACTTTCAACACAATAATTGCAATCACATATATAACACATCAAAACAAATGCAATATATTTAAATAAATGTCAGTGTTCTTACCCAATCCCAACCCTCTCCCCCAAGCTCTGACATACTTGTATTTATATTATTATCATTTAAACCACATAATCCATTTTTCTATAAATTGTTTTCCAGGTTAATTCAGTTCCCACATCATTTCTATTCTGCCTAACAGTAGTGACCGTATTTTCGAAACCACGTTGTTTAAAGTTTCTCTTCCCATACCTGCTTTGTAAAATCTAATGCAATTGTTAATTAGCATTTCCCATAAAATTTTATGCCGATTCTGTATTATTCTACTAATAAAGTCTGTTCTCTGATCTCTGAATCTCCTTTAGGCCACCTTAAGTGTCAAACTTAGGCTTACACAGTTTGTGATCCATTGATCTTAAGATTCACAGCCCAGCATGTGAACATTTTGCCTGTGTTAACTGCATGCTTGAGACAGCAGAAGCACAAGACAGCACAGACTTCATTGGCTTGGTGGATAATTAGTACTGCAGGGCAAATCTGTGCAATGTTTATTATGCTGAGTGACCATTATAGTACTTGTAGATAAGCTGTATATTTATGCTTAACATTTTGATCTTGCTTCTTCTTAAGGTAAGCGAAGCTCAAGTGCAGTCTTTGGAACACTGTGAGCTTGAAGCCTGAGGGATTTGATCTCATAGGACAGTCAGAGGGCCTGCTCTGGAGTGGTTCTGGAAATTCTAGGGGAAGTGCATCTGCCCTCTGCAGCACCATCACCATCCTGAAGTGCTTGGGAGCATCCAGTAGCTCCTCCACACTCTCCAAAGTTGTGGAGAGGTAAAAACGTCACCACAGCTTTATCAGGAGCTGCTGGTGAGCTCCTAGATACAATGTTTGCATTCTCTTTCAGGTACAAACTCTGTGGGGCTGTGGCTGGCTGTGGCTGTTCTAGTATACACCATATTACAATCACTGTGGCAATGTCCCAGAATGTGCCAGATGCTGAGGTGGCTGTTGCCATGTTGAGCCAGGTGGGCCTGGAATGACCATCCACACTTCAAGTACTGGTGGTCAGATCTGGGACTTCCTCAGCACTTGAAGTGTGGAGGCATCTTGACATGCCTTATCTTAACTTCAGTGAGATGGTACTGTTACACCATCCCATGAAGTTAAGTGTAAACAGGCCCTAACAGTCTTTATTTGTCAGGGCAGTGCAGCAAAATGAACACTAGAGTTTAGTAGTTGACCTTAAAATAATCCACTCAGCCCTACCTGCTTTCTTTTCTGGTTTTGAGGTAGACCGTGGTGATAAGGCATTGACTTGCAAAAGTCATCTAATAGTTTTGTGACAGACAAGGGTGCAATCAAACCCATTTAAAGTGGCATCCTCTGGGTGTCAGACATTTTTCTTTGCATTCTGCTTTCCTACCTCTGAAGGTATTCTTGGAACCAAGAGGAATGGTGCAGGGGTCCATGTGCCACTTTGGCCACAAAGTGAGTGGCCCATGCAACCAGAGCATTCCCCAGGTAGCCATGCCTCCAAGGAACCACTCTAGTGAATGCATTCCCATGTAGCAGATAGTACAATCCAAATAAATCATGAAGAAGTTGCCATATTGTCAAACTGGTTGCTCTGAAAGCAAATTGTGAAATAAAAAAGTCATATTTTGACTTTTGGGGTAATATAACTTTGCAGAAGTCCTTTGTCAGTTGGTTGCAAATAATGAAAACATTGGCAGTTTTGAATAAGGAACACGATTGTGAGGTCAGTGCTCTGTGATCTAAGGAAATCTAAACCACAAATGACAGATTATTATAGATAGTTGTTCTAAGATTATGCACATTATGCATAGAAGGTAAGATTCACACCGGAGAGTGAAACTTCCTCCTATGAATCAATAATTTTATTAAAACATTAGTGTGTTGTTCTCACACATCTCTTCCACTGTGCCATTTAAGTATGCTAAAGAGCCCTATTAGCCCCCTCTCACAGAGAGGCTTTGGGTTTGCAGAACAATATGTGCAATTGTTACACAGCACTATGTATTTATGCAACTGGATGCCTTGTTGTGTAGTACATATATTACAAGACTTGTGTGCAAGGTCTGTGGCTGTACTTTTCTCTCAAGCTGTTCAACATTTTATATCTCCAGTTTGGTGATAAGAAATAGGCTGCTGGATTTCAGGGAAATCCTTTGTAGCACATGACAGCTGCATCCTCAGAGCCCTTTGTTTTTAGGAAATCATGCACGACATTTCCAACATCTGTGGGTAGGAAACGCCACTTCTTATTGAGGCCTATGGATAGACATTATTGCAGTTCTTTTTTACTTGCCTTTCATTCCCTTTATGTCTGAATGATTTTAGGCAACACAGATCACTGGAAATGGCTAACTTCTGCAGTCCTTTCTGGTGTTTCTGTAAACATCAGAAACATTGAAGGTGGGGAATGAAAGTTCCCTGGCTGGGATGCTTGCATGGCCAGAATGGTGGCTGCTGTTGAAGTTGTGCACTTGTCAGCAACTGCTGCCATTATGAAGATCCTCCTTCCGACTCATCATGGCTTGTATGTTCTTATGTCATTGGCAAGCAGGGGTTGATACAAATGTAATATATATGAATGTAGTGAAAACTATTAAAACAAAGCAGTGCATAAGATCTGCTGTTTTTTAAGGCAGTTTCTGCACAGTGTTCCCAAGCATTCTTGCTCATCCTATGCCTTCAGAGCTCAGGACCTGAAGATTTAGACCATACTCACACACCTGGAAGACTTAATGAAGCTGTTGCTCCATTCAGCCAGTTGGAGGTTCAGTGTCACAGGCCTAAGGAAGGAGATGAGAGTCTTAGAAATAATCCAGTGCTCAACCAAAAGGAAAGTGGCAGGAACAACACAAAGGCACAATAGTTACTAGAGCTCTGTTATTTCATCCTTGCTCAGGCACAAAGAATAAGGTTAAAAGAAAAGTCACCCGTCTATATGTAGAGGAACTAGGTCAAAAATGGAAAGATGTCAAGCTCCTGATATCTTTCAACTCACAGATTGGGACTTTGAAAGTATTACCGTTGTAACTAGGAAAAATGAAAATGTAAAGCAGAATGGATGCAGTTCCTCAGTCTAAGTAAACCACATAATGCATGCCTTATTTGGACCATAATTGGATTAACTGTCAGACTATTGCCGATCAAACATTTTAAACCTAGGAAGCATGTAGGCAAGCATTCTTTGAAGTGTGATAGCTGCAGTGAGCCATGCTGAGAGAATTTGTCCCATATTTATTTATTATGGACATAATTTTTCAAAGCACTGCACTGTAGAGTTCCGTATGAAATACAACAGTCCTACAAACATGTTATTAACAATTCCTATAAATCTTTCATGCTCCACTTAGCATGTTCGCAGGTAGCAAAGCATTGAAGTCCCTTTCAGCAGGAGAAAAATTGTAGCCCTCATTAAATCAGAAAGTGGCTATAGAAATATATAGGGCTAGGACTTCATGTTGCTTGAGAGCTGAAATAGCGTACAGTGGCTCCAGCTTGGAGCAACACTTTATTTCTTTATAAAGGGTTGGGATGCTTAGCACTCATCTACATCTAAAGCCCATTCAGCATTGAGCTTTATTCCAGATCATATCCTGGAATAAGCCCTGCTTGGGACCTACTGTAGTCTGCACTGGCAAGCAGATGGCAGGTCTCTGTTCCAGGACATTATCCAGAATAAGATCTAGTGCAGAAAGGGCCTATGTTTTAATCCAGCTTCAATCCACGTTCAGAACAGGAAAAAGACCCACTAGTAAAGTAATGAGCTGTTTTCCTTCAGCATTATCTAACTTGGAAAATTGACATTTGAGTCACATAAGGTGGAAAGAAAATTACCATTCACTTTGCTGAGGTATTCTCTCACTCTGAAAGTGGGCTGAAGCTGGATTAAAACGCAGGTATGAATGCAACTTTAGGTAGATTTTACATTAACCCTTTCCCTCCCACCCATGGCATATTCCACAGAGGCAGCTAGTATCGTTTATAAGAACCTCTTCTAGAATGGATACCTAGATACTGTTTCCACTTTGGAGAGACAGGCAGGATGTCTCTAAATGTCATATGCAGGAATTTGAGAGCTGGTAAGTCTTTGTCGTCTACTTGAGAATGCCCAGAAGCAATTGGTGGGCCACTTTGTGAGATTGGATGCTGGACTACATTTAGCAGACCTCTTCTTATGTTCTCATATTTTTAATATGCAGTAGCTGCCTTAAATAACAACAAATCTTATGCTCAATGTTGTGAATAGTTTCTACTACAGTCATGTGTATTTGTATCAAACTCCTCATATTCATTTGCATCAACCTCTGTCTTTTAATGACACATGAGTAACAAACTATGATGAGACAGAGAGATATCTGCATGGTGGCGGCAGCTGTGGTGAAGAGCAGTATTTGCAGGCTACCACCATTCTGGCCACACAAGCATCTTAGCTGGGAACATTCAGTTATGCTTCAACATTTCTAACTTCCAGAGGGAACCTAGGCACATTTCTAATCAGGACTATTTACAAAAACACCAGAAAGGGCTGCAGAAGTTAGCCATTTCAAGTGGTCTGTTGCCTAAAATCATACAGACATAGGGGATTGAACATGGTAGTAGATCAAAGAAGGCATGCCCTGAAAGTGTAAAACTTACTTCACACAGATTCCCTTCCTCACTTCACACTTATTCATACAGTTCTAGAATTTGGGGAATATATAACATTCACATCTAGTCTTATATTCACAATAGGAACTTTGAATATGTCTTTTACCCAGGGATCTGTATGTTTTGAGCCAATGACGGTCATTTAAAAACCACATGGAACAGATAAAATGAGCTTCTCTAAATGTATGTAGTTTATATTAGGAGTTGCAAAAGTGAGCAGAAAACCTCTGTCTCAGTTGAGCCATCGTTCACTGAGAAGTGAAACCTTAGATTAGGTTTTCAGATAAAATCTTCAGAAATAAATGTTGTTTTCAAGCTGTAGAGTCTCAGAAATGAGGGATATCCATTACTTCCAGAGGGAACCTAGGCAAAGACTTT
This sequence comes from Aspidoscelis tigris stejnegeri, assembly GCA_023333525.1. Classification (NCBI taxonomy): domain Eukaryota; kingdom Metazoa; phylum Chordata; class Lepidosauria; order Squamata; family Teiidae; genus Aspidoscelis; species Aspidoscelis tigris. Next base: position 244,997,414 of record JALMGA010000001.1, on the reverse strand, counting down.
GTTTTGTAGCACTGAGATGTTCAGAATGTTCACCTTTTGAAGAATGGCCTTTCTCATAAAGAAGAAACATATAGCAACTAAGAAGTACAGAGAGAAGTTAAATCCACAGTCAACATTTGGAACACTGTGGCAGGAAGCATGCTCCTCAGAAGAGATAATAGGAAAAGTTGAGTGATAATGGGGAACATTGGTAATAATGTACTCCATCTGCCAAGCTAACCTTGTAGCACTATGAAAAACTATATAAAAATTATTTGCATATATACTCATATAATTAAGCCCTGTTCACGTTTACTAGCCTGGTATGGTTCAATTATACCATTCCAGGCCAGTAAAGATCCAGTGCAGTGATAGATATTACTGTTTACAGGCACTAAGCTGGCCCTGTACCTGGCTAACAGGACTTGACCAGATCACTGAGTTAACATCCAAAACAGCATCTGGTGCAAGGCCAGACACTGCCATAGCAATCCAGCAGTTTTGTGCCACCGCACAGCCACAGTTACACAGTCACACCACTCATCACAGCACGCTCAGAAGAGGGTGCAGAGGTTGATGTCCATGACCAATCCAGCCACTATATGGCAGTGCACAGCTGAATTGCTCCTTCTAGGGCTGTAGCAGCTTCAGGCAAGTTGCCGCCGCTTCCCAGTGCAGATGGAGTGATCCAGTGAGCAGCCTGGATCAGGCCACCACCAAAGTGCAAACGGGCCCTAGAGCAAGTTTTACTTGGAAGAAATATATTTAAAATATTTCTATACTACTTCCCATCTTTAGATCCTCAAGTTATTCATAGCATTAAAAAAAATCAGTAAAACATGTGAAACTAAATGCAACAGAAATAACAAAAAAAAATTAAAAAGATTATTGAGTAAGAAAGGACCATTCATAGTCGGAAAGGTGCAGGTGAAGTAACATATTTTCAGTGGATGACTGGAAGCTGGTAATGTAGGTGCCTCATGGATTACAGATAGAAAAGCATTCCAAGTATAGATGCCACAACAGAGATGTCCCAACTAGGGCTAACCGCATGGACACATTCAGTCTGAGGCATATTCAGCAGTTAGTTTCTAAGGCTGCATCCACATGGCCCTCAAAAGGTCCAGGATATGGGGTAGGGGGCATTTCATTGTTTCTATGCTGTCCAGTACTCTGACAGAGAATTGCTAACCTTCGGCCAAGTTTCCAGTCCACTGGAGGACTGACTGATATAGCAATCATACCTGATGATGTGCTGCTTCCCCCTCCATATATCTGCATGGGGAGAAGGGAGTATCTCACTCTCCATAGAGTAGTTTATTGGGCTTATCAGTAAGTGATTCCTAGGGCCAGCGGTGGAAGCTCTGGAACTGACTGGGGGCTGGTGAATATGGACACTAGGTCCATGCATCTTCTGAATGGTGCACCTTCCACCTGTGTGAGTATAGTCTAAATGATCTTGCAGGTCTTTAGCAGGCAAGACAGTATGTGAAACACTCTGGTAGCATCTGCACAGGGCTCTATGGCAGTGCTCTAACTAAAGCAGTGTTCTAATACCTTAGTGCTCTATAAGTCTGCTGCTAGCTCTAGCTGCACAAAAGTCCTGGCTGGTTGGTGCTATCAAAATCTCTGTGGGCTATTCCTTGGGATTGAAAGGACAGTGCCAGCTCTAGTCCCAATGACAGCAGACTCTGTCTGCATCCTTGTGACTGAGTTACAGCACCATAAGACACTGCGAGGATCCTGCCTCAGCTGGTCCTCATCAAACCCAACACTGTGTCCAAACACTGGCCCATTCTGCACTGGACCTTATTGTGGATTATGTTCCAGAATAGGAGTATGCCATTCCCATGCTGGTGCAGGCTCTGGCAGGTCCTGGTTGAGGAGTGCTGTATTCTGCACTAACATGTGGATGGCATGCTCCTGTTCTGGAATATAAGCCAAAATAAGGCCCAGTGCAGAAAAGGTCATTGAGAGGGCACCTAAACCCTTCTCTGACTTTTCAGCTCTTGGTATCACCTGCTAAAAAATCTATAGATGAGGAAGGCTTTAGAAAATCCTGAACAGACTATACTGGACTTAATAGATCATTAATCTTATATCATACAATGCAGCTTTCTGTGGTGTTATTAATTTTGTTTTCTTTTTAAAGAAAAGAACTATCTCTTTGATAGTTCTGCTGTAAGCCTGGCATGGTCCGCACCCACCCACTCATTTACAAACATCTCACAAGCCTTTGTCACATTGTTTTTCAGCTTGTGAGTGTATATGGTTTCCACCAGTGTACTTCAAAAGTCCAAAGTGATTACATGTCACCTTTAAGTGCTCATGTCTGAATACAGGTTTTGTTTTGTTTGTTTTGAAGCTTGCAGAAGTCACTGTTTCTCACTTGATTACCTCTATATGGCAAGAACATCTAATGGATATCTCTTTTGTGGTTTTAGAGGAATGGCTTGGTCCTTTTGTCCTTGTGCTAATGCAAGGCAAAGAAGGACCTGCTATTGAGTCATGAGTGATTCTCAGAGGAAACATGGGGACATGGATCAGGCAAGTCTGTGAATCGGAAGATTGGTTGTCCTTGTATCATGACATTATCATTGTCTCTGGGGTCCTGTTTAAAATGTTATTTTGTCTTTGTTCCTGGAAACTTTAGCAACCAACCAGTGGCTCAAATGAAGTTCTTAAGATGCTCTCAGCAGCACACCATGAAAAGAAACAAACAAAAGCAAGCAAGCAAGCAAATAAACTAGACAAATGAAAGTTTATTGCCATTTTTGAAATACATGCACATAGTAACAATAGAGAAATAGTGACAGATTGACAACATGAATGTGCAAATCTTTTTTTTTTTTTGCCAGTAGTGTTAATTTCTGCTTCCAGATGGCAAGAGGCAATGTAGGATCAAAGGAAGATCCCATGATTGCCTCTTCTCCTCTCCCCCTCCCCCAAACTGGAAGTAAGAGGCAACTTCAGACTTATCTTTGCATGTGTTAGGCCTTCCCCGAATGATTTCACCTGCAAATACCGGAAGCTGGTCAAGTGCACACCCTTGATTAACTCCCTGTATTTGTTATTTTCATTTGTTACCACTCTTCACCGTGAGGTCCCAGAGTGATTTAATATATCAAACTAGAGCTACCACATATAAAAGACATTTACTTCACATAAGGTCAGGTGATCAACTGGAACTGATGGAGGATCTTCAAAGCTTGATCTTTCTCCTTCATTTCCGTCTGGCAAAGTTGTTCTGTTGATGACTGTTGAGGGATGAGCCATTACTGAGAACTGATGGAGGTTCTTCTCAGCTTGTTCTTTCTCTACCAGAGAAATCATTCTGAGAGGCCTAGCACACACAAAGATAACCATCACTATTCCAGGAAATCTGACATCACTACCAGATTTCCCATAATAGGAATGTTACAATTTATCAGTGGATTAACCCATGATTATATCTGGCATTCCCAATACAGTCCCAGGAATATTGTGGGATTTTGGCCAGCACCTGAAACGGTAACTTCTTTGACAGTGGAGCGAATGTCATAACAGGAATATCGTTCCACCTATAATCACTTTAGATTGCCCATTGTTATTTATTGTACTCTCCAGATGCATTGAATCTCAGAGGTTTTAAGGAAACTATATGAAACAATCAGATTAAAACTCATAGCAATATTCAAAACTATGAAGATAGTCAATCTGCCCAAGATGTCAGTAACCATTTGTGCCAATCATAATCAGTAGCCACTGCAGAGGAAATGAACTATCTGGCTTCAGATCTTGTCTTGGTACCAAGATTGCTCTGATCACCCTGGTAGATAAACTTTATTGGGACAGAAAACATGTAACTCTGTCTAGGTCATGGTTATACAGTGTTTCTGCACTTAACATCAAGGAAGATTCCAGAATCTAGTTGTAGAGAACTTTTCCTCAGGTCTTTGGGAGCTTACTTGTGGAGTTGGCCAGGGTTCTGCTCTGTCCTCTATATTTTTTTAAATATCTGCATGAAACAGTTGGATAGGTCATCTGGAGATTTGGAGTAAAATGTCACAGATGGCACCCAACTCTATATCTCCTTTCCACTTGCATCATTAGAGGTGGCAGTTGGGTCTCTTGATGGTTGCTTGGAGGTAGTCATGGCCTGGATGAGGACCAGTAAAATTGCAACAGAATCCAGACAAGATGGAAATGCCTGTATGTCTTGGGGTCCTGAGTCCAGGAAGTCTAGATGGAGCTGTTTGAGTCCAGAGAAAATGAGCACATGGTCTGGGGGTTCTTCTGGATTCATTGCTACCATTTGATGCACAAGTATCATTGGTGGCCAGGATTGCCTATGCCTGTGGGTAGGAAAGAATTGTAGCTTTTTAAATTTAATTTAATTTTAAATTTAATTTTTAATTGGTTGTAACCTGCTCTGGGACCATAGGGTAAAAGACAGGATATAAATGTTTTTAAACAAACAAATAATCATTCAATCAATTATTGCAGTCTCCCTTCCCCTGCCTCCCTCTTGCCTTGATTTCCTTTCCTTGTCACCGCTGCCTTTACAATGATCTCCTTTACCTCACCCCAATCTCCCTTCCTCCACTCTGCTCCATCTCCCTCCTCCTGCCCCCCTTTACCCTCCCTGTAAAGCACAGCATTTCCCCCACTCCCACACCAGCTGAGGATTACCAGCTACAGCAGCAGGAAGGTGAAACCAAGCTGTTCCAAGCCAAAAACAGCTAGGGTATGCCTGCCTTCCTGATACAGATTAAAATAGTAAGGTGCAACTGCAGCCTAAGGAGGCATTCATGGGAAAGCTGAATCAAGCAAGAATGCAAGTAAGCTGGGCTGCACTTTGGTGAGAGCTGATGGATGGGCAGTGGCTGTCACAAGTGGCAACTGAACATAGTCATGTGTAGACACTGTGGCCCTAACCCACACAAGACTTTATAGATCAGTTCAGATTAATTTCAACAATGACAGTGACTTGACAGATGCCATGGTAATTGGATCTGTATTTTACAGAATCCCAGTCCAAAATTATCGAGATCTCTTAAGCAACATATATTTGGTGATCAATCTTTATCTTATCCACACATGTTTATGAGCACAGTGCTGCATTTATTTACTAAATCCCTTGTTTAACTGTCTCTGACTGCTTGCTCTCAAATAGTAACTGAAACATGTCTTTAAATGTTATAAAGCTTGCATTAAATTTGGATTAAGCACACAGATGTAAAGAGTTTTCTTTTGAAACAGTATGGTGCTATAGAATCGGTCCTAATTCTTATAGTATGTTAGCCTGAGGAGGAGAAAGCTGAGTTCTGTCCTTTGGAGAAGTATAGATATATATACTGTATATTTTTTTTCTTGATTCCCCATGAAATTCCAAGGTCAAATCTGTGCATTTTTGCACTACATCTTAGCATACTTGGTTTCTTTTCTGACTCATTGCTGGATCATCTTTAATATGTCTGACTGATATCTCAAAAAAAGTGAATCACTATGAAGCTACAGTATGTTAGCCGTAGAATTTGATGGGCCCATGACTTCCTGAAATAGCACACCTGGGCTTTGGTACTGTGAAAGAAAGGATGTAGCTGTAAAACAAATGATTTCTTATAAAGTAAGGGGCATCTGGAAGTTTTGTTTCAAAGCTTTAATCACCAGTGAGTGATGTAATCAGAAGTCTCGGGATAGAATATGGTAGAGAATATTTATGGGCTAGCTCAGAGAGAGGTTGTTTGTTTGTTTGTTTACATCTTACTCTCCATTCAAAAGTCTTAGGCCAGGTTGTAATGATAAAAAGATAAAACCAGCAAAACAGTGTTAAAACATACTTAAAATATAACCCATTCTCCCTACCTCCCTAGAAGGTCAACACTCAGAGGAAGCTAAGCATCAAAAGCCTGGGTGAAGAAGTATATTTTAACCAGGCACCAAAAGATTTTATAAAATCATTGTCTGATGTGTCATCAGAAGGAGACTGTTCTGATGTCTGGGGACCATCATAGAAAAGGCTCTCTTGTGTGAAACTGCCCTTCACACTTCTGATAGAGGACCGCCAACAAGAATGCCCTCACCTTGTATTCTTAATAACTGGGTAGCTCAGTGGTAAGGAAATTGCTGGGAATGCAGAGGGTTGCCAGTTTCATCTCCAGTCTCTCCCCAAAAGTAGACAATGGTAAACCTCTTCTGTATCTCTGCCAAGGAAACTGCATAGAGGGGCCCATGCAGTCATCAAGGAGTCAGTCATGATGACTGTGTGCTACCCAACAGCAATATGGAAGAAAGTGTTCCTTCAGATATCTGGGCTCAAGAGTTGCCAATAGGCAGTGAGGCTAATACTAGATGGATGGGCAAATGCTATCTGATGGGATTTTATATTTTTGCGAGTGCATGTGGCAGCTCAAGACAGTAGAAACATTGGGACAGAAGTGGATGTACACAGAGCCTCATCTTGGATCTTTCAATTGCATCACAATACATTGAAGATCAAAGTGTAGCTTGGAAGGATAAAATGTCGGACTTCAAGAACAGCCTTGCTTCTTGCTCACTGCCCTGCTAGTTCGACTTTATGTGATACCACTGAAGTGACACTAGGTATGATGGCGTCTGATAATGAAGGCTGTTTAGAAAGAGAGGACCACACCAGCACTCATTCCATTTCCACACAGAAATCGTACTTCAGTGACCATGGGTGTTTTTCCACTTAGCACTAGAGTACCCATCAAGGACCGATTAATGACTGATTAAGGGTTCTTAATGGGTCCTTAGTGGGTCCTTGGGGTTTTTTCAATAGCACTAGAGTACCCAATAAGGACCCATTAAGGGTCCTTAATGGGTACTCTAGTGCTAAGTGGAAAAACACCCTATGTCAGCCAAGTCCTATGGTAGCAGAGCAGCTTCCTCCTCTAAAAACATACCTTTCTTTCAGATTAATATTCTGTTCCCATCTGTTCCTTGCTTTTTATCTCCAGGAGCCTCTTAATTTTATAGGCTACCACTTTGTGGCATCCAGGTAAGCCAACATTTTGCTGTAGTAGTGAATATCTAGGGTTCAGGATAAAGTCTGCTGCATTATAGGCATTTTCTGAGCCAAATCTTCTTTCTGCAGATGTTGCACCACCTAAGATTGATCAACAGTGCAGATGGTTTCATTTTAACATGTTTCATCCACACAAGTGGTGAGTGCTGGATCCTAGAAACTATAACCCCTATTTCCAATTGTCTACACACATGCATCAGTTATAGAGCAGGGCTGCAAGTTTATCCTCACCACCATTTCCTTCAAAAGTTCTGCATCCAACCAGCTAGAAGGAAAGTCAAATGCATAAGCCAACCCAAAATGACTAGGGATGTGCACAAATGTATTTTTTGCATTCAGATCTGAATCATTTTGAATATTCAAAAATTCTATTCATTTCAAATTTTAAAAATCCAGATTTTTGAAAATCCCATTCAAGTCTGGATTATTCAAACCTGTACATCCAAAAGTTCAATCCGTATCCAAAAATCCAAATGTAGATAACATTCACATTCATTTTTCAAATTTGCACACATCTGTATTGGTTCCGCATTCATCCCGTATTATAAGCGGAAATACGCTTAATTTTCACGCATATTTGTATATGATAAATATAGATCTGTTCATTCAAATTTTTCAAATATCTGTATTGATTTTCAAAAATCCAAAATTCATCCGAATGTGGAAATTTGATTTTTTAAAAATTTGATTTGAATTCAAATATCGATATTCGTTGAATTTGAATATTCATGCACATTCCTAGAAGTGACTGCTTTTAGGAGATTCATTCATGGGTGCAGAGAGGGAATGATCCAATAAAACTAATCATGTGCTCCACTTATGACTTCTTTCTTAGTAACCACATGATTGTGCAGTGCTATACACAATTCCTTGCTTGTAGTATTTAGGGTAGGGATTGAAATAGGAAAAGGTACTTTGTCTCTGTAATAAGCATACATTAAAATATACTCTCTCTCACACACACACAAACACACACTCTACTCTGGAAAGGATTTGATCTCTGTTTTCTTCAAAAGTTCAACTAACATCTGAATGGCTTTACAATATTTTATTTTTTCCCCTCTTGCTTCTGCCTATGATTAGCTGTCTCAAGTGAGATGCTATTCAGTCACTCCTGCTTTATTAGCAGTGACAGATAAAAACACAGAAAAGAGGAACCCATTAGATATCCTGCTTTAGAGCTGCATGGCTGTTCCAATGCAAAGGACACTCAGACACCTGTGTACAGCTGATAGGCAATCTATCCAAAAATATGTGAAGCAGCAGGTGGATGGCAATCCACTAGAGGGCAGTGACAGCTACACCTGCTCATGAGTGCAATTTGCTGGGCAGAACTACTACAAATCTCTCTTCTTGCAATTGGAGGAAATGTGCCCTTCACAATCATTAATTCAAAGGAATGGAGCTGTATTAATTCAAGGAACAAGATGACCACTCATCAGAAGAAAAAGAAATCACCTTGCAAAGCACTTTTGTAGCCCTTAATGCCAGTTAGTTCAGATGAGAGAGATTGTTTCCTCAGACAAAGGAATACCAGTAACTTGTTTCATAAAGAGAACCTGTTCTATCTATCTATCTATCTATCTATCTATCTATCTATCTATCTATCTATCTATCTATCTATCTATCTATCTATCTATCTATCTATGGTCATCATCATCTATCATCTATGTTCGTAACTAGTAACTGAATAAATAACCCCAGTCCAGCTGTTGAGATCTGCTGTAAACTTCGCTATAAGAGTTGCAGTGCTATAACATTATACCTTTTCACAATCACAATTTCATTACATCTATACGGGGATGAAGGATCAATTTTAAACAGTGCTTCCTTAATATTAAAAGGCAGCTCACCAATTGCATATGTCCATGATGTCCCACTACAGAGAAATCTAATGGTGAAACTTTTCACACTCCTTACATTGACCAGGGGCCCTTTTGCACTCTGGCCAGTAGGCTGTAGTGCTCTAAGCCTGGTACAGTCCAGGGACAGGAGGACCATTCACATTTCTGACAGCCCAGGACTCTCCCAGACAGCCAGAAATGTGAATGGTGCTCCTGTATCCAGAGTCTACTGCCCTGTGCTGCTGCCCTGACCCCTGGCTGCTGTGATTGGCTGCTGCCACCCCCATCACACATTCTATGATGCTGGCTGGCAAGTGGACTGATTGCGATCCAGGGGAGAGGGAAGATGTGTCTGACCTGGTGACATGCTTCAGCACCCCTGGATCAACCCAACCTGCCCATGCTGGGCATCACCCAGGGGGCATGCTGGATGGCCCTCTGCCATCCTCCCTCTGCCATCCTCCCTCCACTTACCAATATTGCAGGGCTTTTCCTCCCCCTTGGGGATCGTGGCTTTTCAAGTACCATAGAACGTGTGATGTGAGCAGCTGCCAATTGTGCTAGCCAGAGGGCAGGATTCTCACAGAAGCTCCAGAAGAAGAGTGAATGCTCTCTCCACTGGATGCTGCAGGTAAGCCCAGGAGATAGGTTGGGACAGGTGTGGAGCACAATTTCATGCTTAACACCTCGGCCATAATTACTACAGCTCTGGTGAGGGTAGGGACACTTCTGGACTGTAGCAGCCTTAGTGAGTGTGTGAATACTCTTTACCAGAGCGGTCCTGACCGCATACTGGAGGCCTAAGTGCAAATAGGCCTCAGGACAAATTAATTAAAATGGCTTCATTTTCCCCCCACTAAAACTGCTGAGATGCAGGGCTCTGTGCAACTGTTTTGGGAGTGTGCAAACTGAGCATTTGGCGATATGTTCAAGCTTTTGGAGATGTATCAGCTGTGCATCTTAAAATCCAAAGCAATTTGTGTCCAAAAGTCATCTTTCACAGATTATACATTTTCATAATACATACTGGGCAGGGTTGGACAAATCAACCTATTTGCATTTCAAGTCAGTATTTTGGAAACTGAATCACAAACAAGAACTAAATGGATTATCTTAAATTTTGGGAGAAAAGAAAGAATTAATTGAATCCTCCGTTACATATCCAGATTTCCTTCCTTCCTTCCTTCCTTCCTTCCTTCTGGCTATACAAATATTAGAGGAAACTCTCAATCATTATGAAGCCCAGGGCTGCTTTTTAAAAAGGTAAGAGAGAGGGGGAGAGAAAGAGATCATTTGCCCTCTAGATTTGAATACAAATCTTGAATCTCTGCTATACTGTTAAATTATATGCATTTCCAACCTGCCTGCTTTGATTTCACTTTTGGCATACTAAAGAATGAAGTGGCTTCTTCATTGTGTTTTGTGAACTTCTCAGAGGCTGTTATCCCTTATTTGTCTACAGGAATTACTTTATAACTTTTCTGTTTCTTCTTTGCCACCTTAATCAATACTATATTTACAGAAAACAGTCTTTCCTATACAATACTCCTCCTCTCAGATCATGTAAATACTAACAGGGGGAAATTAGGCATTGTCCCCTACTTGAAGTAATAACAAACAAGACAGAGTCTGCCTATGATGGGGATGGATGACAGAGAAGCATTAATGCTTATGCCAGAAATAGCACAATGGTTATTGAACCTGTGATTTGTGTTGATTTCAAATGTCAGTGCAGCCATTAACCTAATGGATAGCCACCCTAATGGAGTAGTTTTCTCTCTGCCTCAGTTCCTTAACTGTAAAATGTCACCAGTGACAAGGCTGCCGAGTGAAGATGAATGAGTGATTTAGTGCTTTTTAAGCACTTAATAACAACATTTTGTTAATCATAAGATTTCTATCCCTATATTTTTAACCTTTTATCTGATATGTACCTTGTTTACTTTTAATGTTTTAATGCAAAAGTGCATTAATAACCCAGTATAAGGGGTCCCATTCTCCTTAATGCCTGATCTAGACTGCATCATCCAGAGATGCACAAAATCAGTTCATGTCTGGCCGGTTTAAATCAAATGGGGTGGTTCAACCCAGTTTGAACTGAACAAGCCCTCTGGGCCAAATTGGAAGAAGAGTTGTCTTGGGCCACACATTAAATACACAAATGCTAACAAAAACTGATGAGCAAAAAAATAAAAATAAAAAAGCTCAGTGCATAATTCCGTAATGTTTAAGTAATTTTACAATTTTGTGTTGGAGCACATTTATACCTTGTGGCTCATTGGACCGCAGGTTAGAAACTCCTGCTGTGCCGAAGGGGTCTTACTTTCAGTACTCACAGCTGGAGTTCCAAGAACAGTTTCAATCTAGAAGCTGGGAAAGGCTGTTCTGGAGCAACAGCTGTAAGGGGGGGGGGCTTTGTAGTCCAACTGCACTGTCAATGCTGAATCATGCCAGCAGTTCTGCCTGAGGAGCAAAAGGAGAAGAAAGAATCATACACGGTTACACCAGCCTTCTGTGGAACATTATCTGATTGGACATTATTTCTGAATTGTATATTATTGCTTTTTCTTCAAAAGTTCCAAGCAGTAAAAGGTGTGCAGCCACCATAGCCTCTATGCATTGGGTGTTGTGTTGTTGTTTTGTTTTTTTACTAATTCACTCAGGCTGCTCTGAGACACATTCTTTTTTTGCTCTCTGATCCATTGTTTGTCCCTTTAAGTCTAACTCCTACCAGCTGCAATTTGGCTAGAGACAGCCTGACCTGACCTCAGTGATCCAACATAATCTGTAGATTATTTCAGTGCATTATATACGTAATGGGGTTGGAAAATGTAATTAGTCCAAAATGCAGCTTGTGTAATGTCAATTGCAATGACACCCAGGCTGTGGTCATGAGCAGGAAAAAAAAAAGGGACTGAAGATCGCCTTAGAGGTGGTAGCAAATGACTCATGTGCTTATCCTTTCTCTTATTTTTTTTTAAAGCCAAAGTGTTTATGAGAGTGGGGATGGACAGAATGGTCCCACTTGTAAACAATTTCTAGGCCACCTCACAGAAACTTTTCCACCCCACTTTTTCTTCTCCCTTTCCTATATGTGAACACATGGCTCTTTCTTTCTCAATTCAACCTGATGCATTTGAGCTTGAATTTTTACAGCTACAATGTGCCTCCAATCTGCAACACCCATGTCTTCTGAGGACATTCAGGCTGCATCCATGCAGGGTAGACAAAACTCCCAGTGATGACTCAAGAGACATTGCATCTGCACACTACTGGTGTCCTCATGTGGTGTCAATACACGCTCTAAGACCTGAGACCATGCCATTGGGGTAGCTATAGGATAAACAGCTATAGGAAAATGGGCCTAATCCATATTGATATTTTGCCCGTGGAATACTGTATGTTAAAAGTATTGATCAGCAACTATCACTATAATGCCTTCATGATGTTTTTCCTTCATTCTTTTCCCAGGCTTTTATATTTATTTATATAGCCTTTAGACACCTTAAAATTATCATTCCCATTTGCTGCTGAAATTTGTCCCCCTGCTAAACTGAAACAAGGAAGTATGCACCATTCTGCACCTCCTTGTTCCATTCCAGAATCACTGAGTCACTGGCAGACCTATTAAAACAGATCTGCTAGTATCCTGCTGTAGGTTGCCATTTTTGTCTGGGCTATGCTTCATCCAGTGTGAACACAGCATGCTAGCAGAGGGGTTTGCCCTCTCTCTTCTGCTTTGGATTCCATTATCCCTTTCTGCAAGTAACTGCAGAAAGGGCACGTAATAAGTACTAATATTATAAAAGCTGTGTTGAAAACACTATTCCAGACTTTCATTGGTCAAAGTTGCACTTCACAGATTCATAGCATTTTGTTTATGGTTGAAATTTTCTGTACTCAGGAAATGCATGTCTTCCATATGGACCCCAAACTTGATTAGATTTGAATTCTTAGTACATTTTGAGTGAGTTCTTGGATTTGCTTAGTAGACTTCTATTTCAATGCAGCAATATCATTTCTAGATTTCCACTTGCTGGTTTTATCTAAATGATCATTTTTATGAGTCTAATCCCAATTCAAATGAATGCATCTGCATAGATAAACAGTTTGTTGAATATTAATGCTGTCGTACAATGTACTCATCTTGTATACATTAGTTTATGTACAGACTCAGTTAATATGTTTATTTGCATATTGTGTATTTGGATGTTCTTTTGAAATGGCCATGAAAACAAATTATTCACCTTGGCCTTTTCCATTCCTAAATTGTCCATATCTCATTCCACATGAATCCAAATGTCCACTTTTCTCTGTTCTCTGGCAAGAAAAAAAAACCCTGCCTTTTCCAAGAACTTAGGAAACAGCTGAGTCAAGGAGAAAAGTCACAATCACATCTGTATCTTCCTCTACAACATTCATCTTTTCCTGAATGAGTGGAGAATCAGATACAAGCTTAAACCAAGGGTGTTTTTCCACTGTCACTAAAAGTACCCATTAAGTACCCGTTAATGGGTACATAATGGCATTTTTGAACCCATTAATGGGTACTTAATGGGTACTTCTAGTGACAGTGGAAAAACACCCCAAAAGAAACACCATAGTTCTGAGTGTAGTCATTAGGGGCCTTTCTGCTTTAACCACTTCCTTTGTTCTGGGACAGGGCAGAATACGGATATGCATGAATGTTCTAAACATTCAAAATTTAATCTCATTCAATTGAATGTGGACATTCACATTTGAATAGAATGTCTTCACATTCAAATGTAAACATTCAAACAAATTTCAAATGTTCCAAAACATTCATTCAATTAATTCAAATGTCTGAATCTCATACTATCTGTACGCATTTGCGCTTTTAATACAGAACAAAAATGGGATGCATACAAGATAAAACGGGATGCATACAAAACATGTTCAGATATGTATAATGCGTATGAATGTTGTCGAGATTCGTATCTTTAAATACGAATGTTGTTGACATTCATATGAATAGATTTGAATGTATTGGATTAGAATCGGTTTTTGTTGCATTCAAATTTTAAATGTTCATAACGAATCAAATGTTTTGACATTTAAATCGACTTGAATTTGAATGCAAAAAAGCCCATTTGTGCACATCCCTAAGGCAGAAGGGAGTATCCTGGGGAAAAAGCAACTTGTCCCATGCTGAGATGGGTTGATGTTGGAGCAGGCCACAGCCTTCTGCATTCAGGTGTTTCTTTCTGCTCTAGGTCCATCTGCTGCCTTCAAATTGTCCTTAAGGGCAGCACAAAGGCAGTGAAGGCCTGGAATGAAAGTTCCCAGCCTTTGAAGTTTCCAAGTTGCCTGTCTTCAGACCAGACACACTTCTGGTGACACTTCCTAGAGCACTGCAAAATGGGTCTCCATGGTATATTGAATCACAAGAGCCTGATTGCTGCATGCCTCTGTAGTTCAGTATATCATTTCCATTTTTACTGGTATACTGCCTTTCCAAAAAAATTGTTTAAAATCCGTACAGTATACATTGTGATATACTATAAATTGTACACACAATTATACAAAGACTTGGGGGATGGAGGACAGCAAATGCTGGTCTTTTAAGGACTCTGGTGTAGCTCCAGCCAGATGGCATGCAGAAGAGCTGAAAAAAAGTCCCCAGTCCTGCAAAGAAGCCTCTCATCCAGAGTAACAGTGGCCAGCTAAGCAGAAGGACAGCCAGAGAGCCGGGTGATCTAGGCTGCTTCTAAGCCACCACCATGAATGATGACATGGTTCCCCTCCTCCTTGTGCAGCTGAAGCCACAAGCAGCCATCCTTTATAGGTTCTGGCACATCTGCGGCCAGGTGGAGTTCAAAACAGGTGTCAAAAAGGGCCCAGTCCTGCAAAGAAGTACCTCCTCCACATTAACATTGCCCAGCCAGGCAGGAGAAGCTGCTAGGTATCAAGGTGGTCTAGAAAACAAAGCCACTCCTGGGAATTATGACACAGTTCTTCTCTGCCAGAACTTCCACCAGTCCTCGAGGACATTGTTGAGATCTACAGCTATAGGCTAGGACACCATTTTGGGTACTTTAGCCTTGTCAGTTCTTCATCCAGTATAGAAGAAGCATTATGGGGGGATGACACCTTCCCTTGTCCATACTAGGGTGCAGATGGCAGGCCCTTATTCTTGAATTTATTCTGGAATACTCTTAAATGAGGAAGAGTCTAAAGGCTTCAATGAGTGCTGTCCTTATTTCTTCAAACTGAAAAGAAACCAGAGGATAGTCTTACTGATCCACCTATTCTCTGTTTGAAAGGTGGCTTTGAGCTGGGGGTGATGAGAATGGCCTGGAGACAGCATAAGAAAATGCAGGCTTCCCTAGCTTTCTAGGAGATGTCTTACTGCATCAGTGATCAATGTCTCCTTTTTCTGCTCCTGATCGAGGACATGACAGCCATAAAGAGAGTGGAAACCATATGTAGTTTCCATGGCAACTTAAAAAAGTGTGTGTGTGTGTGTGTGTGTGTGTGTTTATGCAAGAGAGGAGTATTACGATGAAGACTAAGTAAAAATAATTCTTATGGAGATTTAGGTCTTTCTGCACTTCACTGGCTATGCATTTGAGACTGGACAAGTCTGTAGAGAAATGGGAAAAATTCTCCACCTAGTCCACACTCAATTTATTATTATTATTATTACTATACGAGATGACTATGCTGGATTTCGTTATCTCGTATCTTATTATTATTCTGCATCATCATCATCATCATCATCATCATCATCATCATCATCATCATCATCATCATCATCATCATTATTATTATTATTATTATTATTATTATTATTATTATTATTATTATTATTATTATTATTATTATTATTATTATTATTATTATTATTAAAAGGAATGGGACAGAAATTATTCTAAAGCTAGAATCAAAGTGCAAGAGCTTCAGCACACCTTCCACAAGGGATATGTAATTTCTCTTCAGGAAGAATGCCTGTATCATGAGCCACTTTGCAAAATGGAGTTTTCATCAAGTATGACTTATCAACAAATCAACACATTTCTGGTTTCTGCATAGAGGTTCCCAATAGTGTAGCATTTTTCTCATCATTGCATGCTTGCCACCAGCTACTGGCATGTATCCTCTGTCTTCCTCCATAAATACGGAGGCAAAGGATTTTAGTCTCTCTGCAATCTCCATGTCTTCTTTAATTACCCTTTTCTTTCCTTTACTATCTAATGGTCCAACTGCTTTCCTGGTTGGATTCCTACTTCGGATATAGAAGTTCTTGTTATTTCTTTTGATGTTTTTAGCAATGTGCTCCTCAAAATCTTTCTTAGCTTTCCCAATGGCCGTCATGCATTTGCGTTGCCAGTGTCTATGTTCCCTCCTGTTCTCCTCATTAGGACAAGCCTTCCATTTTCTAAATGAACTCTTCTTGTTTTTAATGACTTCATCTACTGCACTTGTGAGCCACATTGGTTTCTTCTTGGACCTAGAAGTCACCTTTCTTCTTTTAAGTATGCATTCTAGTTGCATTTCCATTATTGTGTTTTTAAGTAGTCTCCATGCATTTTGAAGTGATGAACTCTTCTAACTTTCCCTTTCAATTTCCTTTTTACTAGTTTCCTCATTTTGGGGAAGTTTCCCTTATGAAAGATTAAGGTCTCTGTGTTAGACTTTATTAAGAACTTACTCCTTGTATTTAAGTTGAAGGTTATTGCATTGTGGTTACTGTACTCAATTGGATCAGCCACAGTGACATCTTTTACCAGGTCTTGAGCTCATGCTCATATATGCTCATGCTCATATCAATTACTCACAGGTCTTCCATTTAGACATTCTTTCTATTCTGAGGTAATAGTGTTCCATATCGAGTTACAGTTATCCATACTCTGGTAACCTTCAGATTGATCTATTGTAATGCACTCTACATGGGGCTGCCCCTAAAGACTGTTCAGAAGCTCCAGTTAGTCCATAATGCTACTGCAAGATTGCTGACCAAGCATGTTTTCGCACTTCCCTTCCTGTCCGCTTGATAGGAAAGGAGCACAATTAACCAATGTTGACTAGTGTTCACACTTGTAACGCTAGTCAACTTTGGCCATTCCCTCCCCCCAGGATTAGATACAGGATCAGATTTTCAGTCTGGGACTCATTCCTCCTCTGGGCACCATCATTTTGGCTGAGGTGCCCTCTGTGACTGTGCATGTATCAGCACTGTTGCCTTGATGGTGCAGACATTCTGTGCATGCACAGTCATATCTATGGCCATCTGAGGTGACAGCATGCTTTCACAGCACCACAGACAACCCTGGAGCATGGAAGAATAATGGTCAATGCTGTCAATGCTTCAGGTAAGTTTCTCGGTAATGTTGGTTAACATGTGGAGCATGATTTTCTACTTCACAGCTAATCGACAATTAGCGAATGTCTTGGGGTAGACAGGCACGCCTGGAGGTTGTAACAGCCTACTCTATGTGCATATGCTCTTTCCCAGAGGTTCACTAATTTTTCACTAGAGGCCATAGTGCGAACAAGCCTAAGGACAACTGGCTGGACGCACATCACACTGGTCTTAAAAGGGTTGCACAGGCTGCTGATTTGCTACTGAGCCCAATTCAAGGTGCTTTTATAAGGCCTTAAATGACTTGGGCCCCAAAATATCTAAAGAAATGCCTTTTTCGATATGGACCTGCCTATGCCTTAAGATCTGGACGGGGAGGCCCTCCTGGTTGTCCCACCACCATCAGTAGTAAAAGGCATGGGCATCCAGGAGAGGGCCTTCTCCATGATGGCCCTTAGGCTATGAAATAGTCTCCCCTTGAGGTGTATCAGGCACCTTCACTATATATGTTCAGGAAGGCACTGAAGATACACCTCTTTGTCCTGGCCTTTCATTAAATGGGAATATACTTTCTCTTTCCAATTTTCAGACACTGTTACTGTTTTAACAAATACTGTCATTGTTTTAATATATGTTTGATTTTGAATGTTGTTACCAGCTCTGAGGCCTTTGAGTATAGGATGAGATAGAAATACAAATAATAAATAAATAAACAGAAAGATTCACTGTTGAGGGACAGTTAGGCTGTGATCAGCTGGAGCAAGGTTGGGGGAAAGCACTACAAAGAGGGCTCAGAGGTGGGATTTTTCAAATACCAGTCTGCCCCTTCCTCCTTTCACAGTACATCACAGTACAGGCCCTATGAAGGGGGAATAGATCATCCCCATCTTCTCTGATACGTTGAAGCAGCTGAGAGGATTCTTTAGTCCACTTGCTCAGTCCCTCCCTCTCTCATCAGTCTGCTGCTTCTTGGGTGTAAGTGAAATTTTGAGAGTTTTTGCACAGTTTTTCCCCAAACACCGGGGAAAATGCAGAGGAACAGAATACTCTGCAGCCACTGCCCATGTAAGTAGATTTTTGCTGTTATTCTGCTTTGTTTTGTTATCTTTGGAGAATTTCTTGATAATGTGCATGTACTACAGAGCATCACAAAACCTGTCTGTCAGGTTGATAACTGCTCCCCAGCACCTGCAAAGTTAGCAGCCTAGTGAAGGTGAATTAGTGAAGGATTGGGAACATGAGGGACACACACTGTCTCTCTGAGTTGCTTCTGAGGCACCCCTTTTGTTATGACTGACCATAGTCCGAGTTAAAATTACACTCTGGGGTGACACATCTGTCAAACTAGGTATCAAACGTAAGAGCCATCAACCCTACCTGGATGGTCACTGGTTGACGATGAGAAGGAGTGGACTTCAAAAACAAAGAGAAATCAATTCTTTGTCAGCTTTTAGACAAGGCTGACAAATATAGTATAACATTAATCTGGTCTGTCTTTGGATTAGAAACAGTTTGCTGAGATAATATTTTTTTAAAAAAAAATTCTAAGTGAACTTCCCTCTGTTTTCATTTGAAACTATGCATTAATTTATCATCTGAAGATATGTATTAATTAATGCTCTATCCATGAAATATAATAGCCTCAATTTCGCTTACCCAACTTTTATTATTATTCCAGTGGATAAATAAATATGTTCCTAACTTTAACCAATTAATAGGGCAGAGGAAGCAGGGAAGTTAAATCTTGTTTCCATTTACCGAAAATTGGTTACCAGAATAATATGCACAGGTAATCAGTTTGGGCAAGCATGACACAGTTTTCAAGCATATTGCTGCCTTGCATTCCTTACCACATGGTCCTAATCCTCAACGCATGCCCGCAGTGCAGTTAATCAACCGTATTCTTTATTTACACATAGATTGCCCCATTTAGTCAGTGAATGATTAATCATCCATTAACTTTCATAATTGCATATAAATTCCCCTTCAAAATTAGTGGGGCTGACAGCCAGCAAAAGACCCTGTACCCATGATGAGTTGCCAGCAAATATACTAACATTTTCCCCCTTGTGCAAAATGAAAAATTAAGGTCTTCCTTCCTTCTTTCCTTCCTTCCTTCCTTTCAGTGCAGCTGTATGGGGAAATCTGCCATTTAATGTGAAATTTCCATGGATAGATGCCTTCCATGGGTATTCTTCCTTGTTTTCCTACAGGTGTCATCCCATCAAGGTGATAATCAGATCCAACCCTGTTTAGCATTGTTCAAGATTACCCCCCCTGAGCTTCATCTAGACAGCACTTACTTATTCCTCATTATTTGGATAATCTGGAATAAAGCACATCCAGACACAGTTTGTTCTGGATTTTCCATGCTTTACTGAAGATTGTCCAAACAATGCAGAATAAGTAAACGCTGCTTGGATAAAGCTTGATTGAGTTCTATCATATGTTGAGGCTTTCCCTTACACACAAGAAGGCAGACCACCCAACAGTTCCTCCCATGGGGAAAAGTGACTGCTCCAACTCTTAGTTTCTATAATGAAGTATTCCTTATTTCTCCTAAATTTACATGAGGAGGCTTCCTGTCAGGCAGTAGTCACAATATCTCCCTCCAGATCTCTGAGGAAGTAACTTTGCCAAGACCTGAGCTTAGCCTTCAAAAATATGAGAACATCAGACAACTTAATGAATGGTTGTTTCTAATATGTTTTTTAAATCTCAGTTGTTTACATTCCTTGAATGTATGTGCTCTTTTCTAAAACCATTTTGATAGTGTTTCCTAAAAGAGATTACAATGATGAGATACTTGAGAAGAAAGAAAAAAATGGATGGATGGATGGATGGATGGATCCCTTCTATTGAATGTCACAGTTCTTAATTCTTTGTTTACTTATTTATTTATATATCCCACCCTATATTATAACTGAAACCTGGATGGATGAACTGGATGGGCTTGGACTAACCCAGCTTTGCCCTCCAGGATACTCAGTGCAGCACTGTTTGAGACCAGGGGGAAGGGCAGGGGGTGTTGCTATGGTCGATCGGACCTCCAACCCGCTCACTAGGCAGCCAATTTGCTCTGTAAAGGGGGCTGAAGGCCTGTTCTTGTTGTTGGGTCAGAGAGACAGAGTGGGGATGCTGCTGGTGTACCATTCACCCACTGCCCAGCATCCATCCTACCTGAGCTGGCTGAAGTGGTCTCGGACGTGGTGTTGGAAGCCCTTGCCATGGTGGTGTTAGGGGATTTCAACATCCACACTGAGGCTTCGCTCAGTGGACCAGGTCAGCTTTTCATGGCCTCCATGACAACCAGTTTGTATCTGGGCCAACTCATACAGCAGGCCACACCCTTGATTTGGTTTTTGCCTCAAAGCAAACTGGTGAGAATCTGTTGATAGGAGGGCTGGTTGTCAGCCCATTGTCGTAGATGGATCATTCGCTGGTGAGGTCTGGACTTAATATAGCAACTCCCCTCTGTGGGAAAGTGGGGTCTATTGAGATGGTCAGCCCCTGGAGACTTATGGAATCTGAGTGATTCCTGAATGCTCTGGGGGATTTTCCAGTTGGCATGACTAGCGCTCCTGTCGAAGCCTTGGTTTCTCTCTGGAATTGGGAGATGAGCAGGGCTATTGACGTGATCGCTCCCAAGGGCCCTCCTTGGTATTCCATAGAGCTATGGGCCATGAAACAGGAAGGTTGATGACTAGAGCGCAGGTGGCTTAAATCCAGCTGTGAGTCTGACCAAACATAAGTTAGAGCACATTATTGTGCCTACCATGTGGTGGTGACAGCAGCAAAAAAGGGTTTTTTCTCCACCACCACTGCATCCTCAAGTAGCCGTCCAACAGAGCTCTTCAGAGTAGTAAATGGCCTTATAAAACCAATCTCGAAGAAGCATGAGCCAGGGCCAAGTAATATCTCCTGTGACAAATTTGCAAAGAGCTTTGAGGATAAAGTTGTTCAGATTCGTAGGGGATTAGATGTCACAATTGGACAAAGTCCAACTGAGCGGACCAGAGAACTGTCTGGTCCAGTTTGCTTGGGTCAGTTTCAATTATTGCAGCCTGAGGATGTGGACAAGCTGCTTCTGGGGGCACGGCTGATGATGTGCTCTCTAGATCCTTGCCCCTCTTGGTTGATAAAGGCTAGCCAACAAGGTATGACCAGGTAGGTCGAGGAGGTAGTGAACAACTCTCTGAGGGAGGGGGTGGTTCCACCGCCCTTGAAACAGGCAGTGGTGCAACCCCTCCTGAAGAGGGCCTCCCTGGATCCGGAAGACTTAAACAACTATCACCTGGTGGCTAACAAACCGTTTTGGGGCAAGGTTCTGGAGTGGGCCACCACTGTTCAACTGCAGGCATATGTGGAAGAAGCTGATTATCCAGACCCATTTCAATCTGGCTTCAGATCCGGTTATGGTTGATGACCTCCTCTGGGAGAAAGACAGGGGGAATGCTACCCTGTTGGTTCTGTTGGAATTTTCAGTGGCTTTTGGTACCATTGACCACCATATCCTTTTGGAGAGGCTACAGAGTTTAGGAGTTGGAGGCAGTGCTTGGCATTGGTTCCGATCCTATCTCCAGTGCCGATCTCAGATAGTGGCTGTAGGAGACACTGATTTGACACCCTGGGAACTCACTTGTGGGGTTCCCCAGGGGTCTATCTTATCTCCCATGCAATTTAACACCTACACGAAGCTACTTGATAGGTGCCTGGAGGCAGTAATGAGCTGCACAAGGGCCAATAAATTGAAGCTGAATCCAGACAAGACAGAGGTACTGTGTATCACAGGGTCTTGGGTCCGTGTAGTTGGGAGACACCCTGTCCTTGAAGGGGTTGCAGTGGCCTGGAAGGGACAGGTGCAAAACTTGGGGGTACTCCTGGACTTCGTGCTAACACTTGAAGCTCAGGTGGAGGTCATGGCCACTGAAGCCTTTCCTGGATAGAGATGACTTGGCCACAGTTACCCATGCTCTGGTAACCTCTAGACTGGACTGTAGACTACACTCTACTTGAGGCTGCCCTTGAAGATGGTTCAGAAGTTGCAGCTACTGAAAAATGCAGCCACCAGACTGCTGACTGGAAAATCTAGCCAGATGCACATCACGCCAGTCTTAAGAGTTGCACTGGCTGCCAATTCACTACCGAGCCCAATTCAAGGTATTTGCCTTATAAGGCCCTAAATGACTTGGGCCCCAAATATCTTGAGATCTGGAGGCCCTCCTGGTTGTCCCACCACCCTCAGTAGTGAGGCAGGTGGGCACCTGGGAAAGGGCCTTTTCAGTAATGGCCCCCAGGCTATGGAATAGTCTTCCCCTTGAGGTGTGCCCTTCTCTATATACACTTAGGAAGGTGGTAAAGATGCACCTCTTTGCCCTGGCCTTTGGCTAATGTGACCATTTCCCCCACCACTACCACTGTAGACATTAGTTTTTAAATATTTGAATAAGTTATTTTTTTAAAATAGGCTGGATTTTTCATTTGTTTATGCATATTTACTGCTTTAACCTGTTGTTTTAAAACTGTAACCTGCCCTGTGACCTATGGGTATAGGGTGGGATATAAATAAATAAATATATAAATATATAAAACAATGCCTGTGCCAGCATTGGGAGTGGAAGCAGTTTCCTCAGCCAAAGGCCAGGGCAAAGAAGTGTGTCTTCACCTGTCATCTAAATATATACACAAACCGAAAAGGGGAGTCTGTCCCACAATCTGGGACTGACACAGCCAAAAGTACTTCACCAGCAAATCTTAGGGGATGAGCAGATCTATATGGAAAGTGTCCCTTTAGATATTTGTGTCTCAAGTCATTTAGGTCTTATAAGTTAACACTAATTCCTTGAGCTGGACTCAGCAGCAAATAGGCAGCTATTATAAATTAAGCTACACTTTAATTGTGCTCTTGCTCTAGAATACTTAAAAGGCCACTAACAATAAATTTTGTTCAATGTATACATTTATTTAAAATCAATAGACTCATTTGTTAAAAGATAATAAATTACAAATCATTAATCATTTGATGCCATCAGTAAATGCTGTTACTTCCAACTCAGTTCAACCTCAAATATTCAACCCTTGATTCTACAAACAATTTTATATCTGAATTAAACTAAAGTTATTGGAGTCACATTCAGAACATCCATTTCAGATGGTCTTTAGATGCTGTTTCCAATATTGTTTCTCTAAATTTTATTCCTGTGTAACAACAAAGACAGGAGTGCAGTGCAAGGATTTCAGGGTCAAGAAACACACAAACAAACAGAAACCAAACAGCAAGTTGAGCCTATGGGTCATTGGTCTATGGACTGTGCTGCCAGAAAACGTGGTGGCAGCAACCAGCCTAGATGGCTTTAAGAAAAGGTTAGACAAATTCATGGATGACAGATGCATCAATGGCTACTAGAAGGGATGACTAGTTGTAGCCCCCAGGGTGAGGAGACAGGCAGGATGCCTCTAAGGCCACTTGCTGGGATTTGATAACAGGTGAAGGTTTCGCCCTTGTCTTCTGCTTGACATACCCATAAGCAATTGGTGGGCCACTGTGTGGGACAGGATGTTGGACTAGATGGGTCTGATCCAGCAGGACTTCTCTTATGTTCTTATGGAGCTATTTCTACTTATCTCTTATTTAATATCAGTTTGCTCACTAGGGAAGTGTGTCTCCACAGCACTACTGCTCTTGCCCCAGAGTGAGCTACCCCCCCCCCCCGGAGCAATGTAGCTGTGAACTATCAAAAAAGCTGTGTCTACAGCTTCTTCAAGGTGTGGCACAGTGAGTGGCTGTCTGGTAATGTAATTGTGACTTTGCAGTCACACCATGGCAACATCTGAGCACATACTGAATATAACTGTGGACAGTGCCATGGCAATCTGGCCTGGCCATCTGCATTTTTCCTGGCCTGGTATGGAGCTTTTGCAGCACGGTGAATGTGGATGTCCACTGCCACACTGGGTCTTTACCTGACCGGTATGGTATTATTATACCATGCTAGTAAGGGAAGTGCAAAAAGGCCATAGGAAATGTATCATTACAAAATTTGGTATCAGGAAATGAAATGTTTAGTAACAGTAACTGCAAAAGTTAGCATTTTTTGCATTAAGCAACATGAAGATTAAGCCTACTCTTTCATCGGAAGGAGATCTGATTTTCCAAAATGATGCCATAGCTCAAGAGGCAGATTTCTAGTAAACAATCTACCTAGAAACATTTTTTGGCATTCTGTCTGGCATTGCAATATTTCTAAATGGACCCTGAAATCAATCTGACTACACCATTGATTTCATCACTATTCCAGCTCACTCTGTAGATATATCAATTCATATCTTTGTGGCAGTGAGGTTTTCATTATGTTTAAAGAGTAGTGATGTGAACAAGATCCATTTTCAGGGCTTGTCTCACATAGAGATGAACCCCAGAATCACCAAGCCCACTTGGGGTATCTTGCCAAGGCTAGCTTGAACTTGGGCTGGGCTGGGCTTAAGCTTGAGTTGTCCAAACAGACTATTGCTGGCTGCTGTTTTAAAGGGTCATACTGTGGGCAAAAGTGCTACAAGGGGCTGTAAAAAGATGCTGGCTTGGTTTGGGAGCTAGTTGATAAAGCTTTGTTTGCGTAATCCAGCTTTACTCAGGCCTACAACATGTTGAATATAACCATGTAGTATAGTGGCTATGGTGCTAGACCAAGGCTATGAACAGATGCAGAAAAATCCTCAGAGAAGGCCTTGGGATGGGATTGTTCACATGCCAGTCTGTCCTATCCCCTGTCCTAAACATTCTGTGGTACAAATGGTGGATTAGGGAAGGCTTGGTAATATGAGGGTCACACCCTGTCTCTCGGAGGTACCTCTGAGTGCAGCCTAAGCCTCAGGTATCTCTAGCTTTGAATCCCCAGTCAGCCTTATTGTGCATTCAGTCTCATTTTCATCACAGCATTGTTGTGAAGATAAAATGGAAGTGGAGGCAAATCATAAGTGCCAACTTGTTCTTTTGGGAGGAAAGTGGACTATAAATGCCATATAAATAAATACCTGGCCATTGGCACTGCTTTGAATTCTACAATGTAAGATGAATTCTGCTAGGTCAAGCCAAAATCTCATTTAGTGTGACTTCCTATTTCTGTCAGGAGTCAATCTAGTGACTAAGGGTATCATTCTTCTGCTGTTGCTCCCTTTCGCATAGCATTTAGTCACACAGATGTAAGGGTTTTGTAAGTTACTTATTTTAGGAAAACCTGTGCCTTATGCATCTATGGACAGAACTGATTGTTGGGTGTCAGAAGTCAGAAAAGAGAAGAAAATGAGAGTGAGCTTCATTTTTAGCAGTCACTGCTGCCAAAATGGGACACATTAGAGTGGGTGTATGAAGGGAGATGTGTGGTTATATGAGGAATCCTGGAAGGCATCCCAAATCTGTTACTCTCCAAGTAAAGTGGCAGATTTACAGTTTGTAGTTTATAGATTGGTCTTGGCTGTGGCTCTTCCACAGAATTGCTACAGTCCAGAGCTCACAGGCTCAATCATTGCTAAGATAACTGATGGTTGTCAGCCTGGCTTAGTGCTTCCAGGTGTATTATTTGAAAGGCTCGTATGACTAGTCAAAGATAGTGGTAGCTCATATAAATGGCTTCATGTCTTAATAAGTCTGAGACAGCACTTTTACCTTGGAAGTTCAGGGGAAATGTTCTTCTTAACATTGAAGGAAGACGTGGCCCAAAGTTATAAGTTCTCCAAGAACCCATTTCAGTTCTTTTTGTTTAGGGATGTGCATGAATACTTGTAGCATTCAAAATTCATACGAATTTGGCCAAATTCACACATTCAAATTCAAATTGAATGCTGGCACATTCAAAGATTGACATTTGATTTCAAATTGAATGATTTGATACATTCTTATGAAGCTTCCTTATGGGAATTGTATGGGATTGAACATTCGTATCAAAATACTAATCCTACCACATTAGAAAGGGATCTACTCGAATGAATACAAATTTTCTTGCATTCAGTTTGATACAAACCCATTACAAAAAAACAACAAACATTTGTGCACATCCCTATGTTTGTTACTGGAATATTCCTTGCACACAGGTTTCCTGCATAAATTCTGTCCAAAGAGCAAGAAACTTTGCTTCTTCAGATAGCAGTTCTGAGGGTTAGTCAGTCAGCTGTTTGCATGCTTTGATTTGTCCTTAGGGTTTATAGGCCTGGAATCAATGTTTAAATGTAGGTGTCTTTTTTTCCTGGTGCTTGAGGGAGACCACACAATGGGCACTCAAAATTATACCTCATCATCTCAATTTTCAAGCAAAGAATTCAATTTTCTTCACTCTCAATGGAATGCAGAAAATTGCAACCTTCCAAAATGGTTCCTCTGTTAGCAATCATGGCTATTAATGGAAACATGGTAGCAGAAGATGTTACTGGGCACCTTGCTTGGTAAGTAAGTGGAGATGCTGCCACAGTCTCTTAGGAAAACAACAGCCATTAACAATTACTTAATAATTTCAACATGCCCAGATTTTTTGGGAGTGCCACTTGCTCATTTGTGTTAGTGATAGCTGCTCACTAAGAGTTAAGTGCAAACAGGCTATAGATTCAACTTCATGTTGTCTGGAAGTTCTTCCTGAAAGTGAGAATGAGCACTTATAACTTCAAAACAACTACAGGAAGGTTTTTTTTTTGCTTTGAGCAAGGGACATCATGTGCTTACAAGAAGAATCTTCATGAGAAAAAAACAGATGACCTTCCTATTTACTGAAGCTGTAGTTCCATGGTGAGGCTGTGATGGTATGTCCCTAGGGACAGGCATCTCCATGGAGAGCTTTCTTTCCCATATTACCAGTACTTCCTGGTCTGCAGGACTGGCAACATGGTGGTTTGGTGATATGAAGCAGTGGCCGAGGCACTTGGATGGAGTGCATGCCATTCATTTAGTCCCCAGCATCTCCAGTGAGCATCACACTATCTAGTGGGTGCTGAACATGGAGACACAGCACCTGAGACCCTCCCTCCAGGTTCCCATGTAGGTACACAGAGACATAGCCTGTACAGTGATTCATACGCAGGGAAAGTGGAAGTGGTGATTGATGATTTGCCTTTGATGATACTGAATCACATTTTTGTCTAGTTTATGTCCAAAAGTATTTTGGTGAGATCAAAGGCAAAGTGTAATTTTCCACCTCACCTACTTAAGAGAAATTGCCATTTTGTCTACAGTTTTCATGTTTTTTACTCAATATCAGCTGATGTTATTGCAATTTGGTTAACTTTATGTCAGTGGGCCTGTTCATACTTAACTGAGAGGGATGGGATTGATGTTAGGATCAAGCACAGAGGGAGGCATGCACACTATAAGGGCTAGTGCAGTCCCTAATCAGACCACCAGTGTTTGAAGTGCTATTTAGGTTTCTGAGGCATACTGGAATGTTCTATAGTCCTGTCTCTGTACTGAGGGGAGTGAAGGAAAAAGTTATCTTTAAAAGGGATGTGCACGAATATTTGTAAAATGTATTATTTGTATGAACTTGGACATTCACATAAGAATCAAATGTTATGACAGTACATTGACGTTCATATGAATACAAATGTTTCAGAACATTAGTCTGAAGTTTTGGAACATTCGTGAAATGGGGAGGTGGGAAAGTGGCTGCACCAGTCCCACCTACAACTTATCCAGAGTGAATTCAACATGGTTTGAGAGTCAATGCAAAGTGGATTCAGGGAGGATTTGAAGCTTCATAGCAGATATGTTATGGGATATGTATCGGATATGCATCGGGTACATATGGATACATATTGAATATGTATTGGATATGTATGCCTTGGTATCAGATATTCCCATGAATTCATATGAATACAGTCATACCACATTCAAAGGGGATATATTCGAATAAATACAGATTTTCTTACGCTTGATCTGATACAAATTGAATGCAACCCCCCCCCCTTTCATACACATCCCTAGTCTTTGGGTGTTTTTCCACTGTCACCAGAAGTACCCATTAAGTACCCATTAATGGGTACAAAAATGCCATTACGTACCCATTAAGGTGTACTTAATGGGTACTTTTAGTGACAGTGGAAAAACACCCCTTAACTCCTCTGTGACCTTCTTTCTTGGACAGATGGACTCTACCCAATCTCTACTCCTACAGTCAAAACAAAATTCATTTCATTTCTGCCCAACCTTAAGTAAAACATGGATGTGTAAATGGGGATTGTGTGTGAACAAGCAAAGGTGTTCACAGAAAAAAAGAAAATGAAAGTCATTTCATATTGGAGTTCAAACAGAATAGAAATATTTTTAAATAACTGTGAATTAAAAAGAAACAAATTGATGAATCTTTAAAAAGAAAAGAATCCCCATATGTTTTCCCTTTTGTGGCTAAACTGCAGCACCCATAATTCCAGCATCACCCTTTGAATATTGACCATACAGGTTGAGGATGATTGGAGTACAAGAACATCAGGAATCCAAGAGAAAAAGCTGTTTCTACACCTCTGTCTGTATTCAGAATCAGTGGGTCTGGAACAGCCAGGCCCAATGATTCTGATGGCAGGGTTTCCAGATTAGGCTAAAATCAGCCTGGCTTTTGGAGGGAAGGTTGTATGTAGGGCTAATTAGTCTGTCTGATTACCTGGCACTTCATCCCTGATTGATGGGATCAGCACTGACCCAGACTAATCCATGATATGGCGTCAAAGATCATGAGAGCTTCATGGCTGAACTCCCATACTTCTGAGGACTAGGAACCAAAGTTCCTAGTCTCAGGGCCTCTAGTGGACACATTTCAGAAATACACTATGACATGCTCCTGAAATGCATCTCCTGGTAGTCCCAAACATGGGAGGCATGCCCTCTGCATACCCCTTGTGTTCTGGATCAGGGTCGATAGTACACTGGTGGACCTGATTAATGGGTTTACCTGATCAGAGCCTGATCAGAGCCTCCCTGATTGGGATCACACTTTGTTTAAAGCAGATGGAATAGATTAGTGTTGCATCTCATATATGTACATTAATATGCAGATCTACTTGGGCCTTTAATTTAGATTGAAGGCCTAAGCAGAAAGGACCAAAGATAAACTGAAATACCTTCAAGTAAAGTATTCATTCTGAGAGTTCCACCGGCTTTTTACTTACAAGCTTTCCTTTGAAAAATGAATGAGTCCCTAGCCTATTCATTTCAGCTAGTGAGAAGCTCCTCATTGTAGTCCCAGCTGGTGCCAGCAGGAAACTCAGTAGAAAATGGACCAAGTGCTGCCTTTGTAAATTACAATTCATCTCACCAAAAATTCTCCTTTCTGTCATTTCCATGCGTTCCCACTTATCCCATTATCTGTGTCAGGAGGAAAACAGAATTATCAGTAGTTGTGATTTGTATCTCTGAGGATTTCCTTCTCTGTGCTTAACCAAATCCCCTCTTAAATGCTTCTCATTCGGTCTTGCAGGTGAAAGCATTTCAGTCTGCAATTTTTATGCTGTTTCTTTTACATGAGAACTGTAAGTTCAATCCTTTTACCTGGCTCTTACAGATGCTTTCAAACTCCAGGAAAGGATCAAACATGAGGACAAATAAAATGAAATGCACATTATGCTTTAGGATTCAGTATTATAACAGCACCAATACGACATACACCTTAAACAAAGAAACAGAAAGAGGATGCTTAGTGATTTTGACTTCTAACCTGCCCCATTCTGTCAACTGCTGGATATTTTAAAATATTTGATATATAGATTGAATTGATTGAAACTTTCATTGATGGAGATCATTATAGTCAGAAATGGCAAGATTTGGCTGGTAAGACTGAGGCTTTATCTTCATGGCCAAGAAAAGGACCATTATTGTAGCAGGATCCTCTAATGATGCCAGTGGTGCTTCCCAGGACTGGAGGGTAGCAAATGTAACACCAGAGGACTCAACAATACAGGAGCTTCTACAAATCAGGGTTGCTCTAAATGGATCCAGTACAAAAATCTGGTGAATTGAACTGCATTTGTCCTTGCATTTGACTTTCTGGTCATATTTAGATACGTGCAAAATGAGTTTGTGTTTGTTCAGTTTGAATCAAACTGAATGGTTTCTACCAGTTAGATTTTAACTGAACTAATCCCTGTTTGAAAGAGGCTAGTTTGATTCAAACTGAACTAGGCATGAGCATATATGGCTCAAATCAAAATATTCCTGTTCATTTTTTCCTTTTAAAGGGTTTTTTCAATGAAAAAAAAAAGAGTTTTCTCAACAGATTCAGTTCGCATTTCCACTCATGTTATAAAACACTTTTTAAAATGCAACAACAAAACCTGGTGCAAATGCGCTCTCTGGCTGATCCCATTTCATTGACTTTAAAGCACTGTCAACCCTAATTCTGCTGTTCCCACAGAAAATGCTTCAAAAACGCATTGGGAAAAGCAGATGTTTTTCCTCCTTGCCCTTTGCCAGCTAGGTGCCCACCCCTTTCTCCCAACTGGGTTTCATCCCATGATGACATGGTCAAGGGTGAGAATCCCAGCTCCTCCTCCCCTCCCCTCCTGCTTTTGCTGCTACTGTTTGCTTCTGCCAAAGCCAAACCTTCCAGTGAGCATGACCATGGGGATCACTTCTGTCCCTCATCCAATGTCTCATTTTATGATGTTGCACAAAATCGCCTCCCTAAGCCTTCTCCTCACTTTCTCCTTTATCGCACCTTTCTCCCATCCACCCATGAAGAAAAGAGCCAGCCCAGTCTAATGAGGAGAAAGTGAGGGGAAGCGTGAGTGAGAAATGAAACTTTGTTATCAGTGTAAAGTGGAGTGGGTGAATTGTTACTTGTTATCAGTGTGAAGTGACTGAAAACGAAACTATGAAGTGGTCTACTGAGGGGAAAAGGCTTTAAATCTGGCACTTTAAATCTGGCAAGGGACTGTCCTGAACAGGGTGAAATCTCACCTGTTTCATGACGCATCTGCTCCAGAACGGCTGTACCGTTCCCAAAGGAATAAAGAAAAACCATTTTAGCAGCAAAATGGATAAAAATACCTGTATTTTCAGGTGTTTTTTAATTGCAGTTTTTAGCAATTTACTCCTTGGAAAACACGGGAACCTAATTGGTAATGCGGACAAAGAAAATTCACATTATTTTCAAATAGCTTTTTAACATAAATGGAAACTCAGCCTTAAAGTTCAATTCAAACCTGTTTGAAAAGTTTCAAACCCAACCAAACCATTTAAGGCTTGGTCAGTTCCATTCAGTTCAAACCAAACCAACATTTTAATGTGTGTTCACATCTCTACTCTTCCTAATGAGTCAGAATCTCATGGACATTTCTTTGAGTAAAAACAGAAGTAAAACAGGCTATGAAAGATTTTCTCATTAGCTCTATTGTGCTTCATATAATGATTTATGCAAAGTTTTATGTCCTACTTGATAGATCTATCACATTGTTTTCTATGCTTGAAAATTGCAGATTGTAGCACTAGTGGCAGCCCATAGTTCACAGGCTACGAGAAAATAGAAAAGGACTGAGATTCTATTGAAGAGTAGATCAAAGGCAGGGTTACAAGTGATTTCAATTCTTATCTTGTCCCATCTTCATGGAAGTATTCTATAAGGCTCTGTAGTTTGATATTTCAGTATTGTAGCACTCAAAGTGTTTCTGAACATTGGTAATGATGCCTGAGGTTGATTGGATCTGAAGTCCAAGCACACTTGGGGGTTACTAGACTTGTTCAAAAATGTAAAAGCTTCAGTAAGATACATTAAAGCAAATACCTAGGAACATACTGGCAGCTTCTGTACTGTCCATTTGGACTGTACCAGCTTTCTCCTTAGACCATAGAATCCAGTCACTAGAGTGGAATACTCTGTCTGCATGATGCCAGTAGCTGGAGCACCCCCAGGCATGAAACCTGTGCCTAGGAATGCTCCAGAGGGAGACAATGTTAAAAAGGTCTCCCTAGAATTCCCTGCTCCATTCACGATGCAGACAGGTAGTCAGGCAATGGTGGCTGGAGCAACCCTTGCACTGTGCTGAGTTCGTTAAATGGTCCACTTCTGGAGGATTTTCCAGAGGTGAAGTAATGCAGATAACTTCAGATGTTCTCCATCTCACCTTATCCTCTTGCTGGCCCAGATCATTTGATTCTGGTTGGATGTGACCTCAGCATCACATACCGAGTCACACAGAAGTTACCATTGGCTCAATCTATACCAGGGCAGGATCTGAGCTCTGGTGTGAAGTGACCACCCTGGTTCCTTAGGGAAATCATGCAACAACAGGACATTATTGCAGCAGCTCTCAAATATAGCTGGAATCTCCATGGAGAACCAGAAGTTATCCAGCAGTGTTTGGCAGTGTTTCAGTCCCCTGCAACAATTGTAGCTGCATTGTCAGCCATACGTTTGGCTACTGACTGCCTTGCTTGTTCACACAATGGTCTAGAGTCAAGTGAATGGTCCAATATTTTTATAAGATTCCCAAAATGGCTGCACTTCCACCAAAGGGTGGAAGCATTTGCCTAGCCCTCCCCCTGAGCCCTGAAAGACCATGCTTTTCTATCTTGTGGGTGTAGCTCAAAACGTATATTACTATAGCGAGCTTGAATTCCATAAAAAATCAGAACTCTTTTACAAAGAGTAATACTCTTGCCTCTGAAGAATGACACTGAAAAGAATAGGAAAGCCATAATGCTGTATGCTTCGGCCTATAAAGAGAAGCTCTTGGCCCTGAGCTGCCAGATTTGCCATATGCTGAAATGATTGCCTCACTGTACTCTCTCTGGTGCTACCTTTGAAAAATATTTGTAAGCTTAAATTGGTAAATAATGTAGTGTTAAGAGTTCTAACTTGAGCCTACAGCTGGGAGTATGTAAACCTGATACTGAGCTCCTTCTAGGCACCATTTAAACTTCTGGAATTGTATTTTAAAATCCTAAAGGACCAGAAATCTGTATATTTTAATGTGCATTTGAGTGCCCAAACTCTCACAAAATATATATTAAGTAGGGTTTTTTTCTCTCTCTCTCAAAAAAGAAGATTTAAAATCCATATTTACTTTCATAATGATATATTTTCCTCTCAAATGTTATGTAAAATATTATTGCCTGTTGTTAGGCAACACTCTCAGAGCTGCAAAATGTGATGTGTAGCTAGGTTCCAATTTGCCTGGGATCCCAGAGGATCCAAGGAATATGCTAAATTTTGTATAATATTACTTTGGGTATCCTTAGTTAACTTAAGACTCATAAATGTAACTAAAATGTGTAAGCCATCTAAGAAAGCTAAACGCTGGAAAATTCAGAAGACAATAAGAACAATTTGTCCCTGACTGGCAATTAATCTATTCTGCCCTAAAAAAGCTAATCAAGTTCTGGTGGATCCCAGTGCAACATTTTGGGGTGTTTATAATATCACTGTTTGTCAGTAATGATGCTTTCTCATCATTAAAAAAAAAATCAGTCAGCACATCAGTGATGTTATCAGGTATTCCATTGGATGTATTAGAAAAATGCTTTGGATTTGAGTTTGACAGATTCTTCTGATCTCTGTTCAAGGAGGAGGTACTTCACATGTACCACACTTTGGAATCTTTTACAACATGATATAGTATTGGCCACGATCACTATATCATGGCTTGATCCATACTAAGGTCTTATAATGGACTGTTGGAAAATAAAGATATGCATGTGCAGAATTTTTCTAGTAGCAGAGCTGTACTTCTATGCCAGAGTACAATAGCAATCTGGTTACCAAAGAATAGAGTCCACAAGTTTTGTTAGCTTCAAAACTTATAGTTTACTAAGTCTAACAAGGTAGGGTTACTTGGATATAAAACAGTAACAACTCAGTTTGCCTATTGCGTCCTATTACGCTACATGGCTTCTTCTTTCTCTTTCTGCTGTTGAACAGCAACCAACTACAAAAGCAAAACTGGAACAGATCTCAGTTCCTACAGAAAAGGGCGGGGGGAAAAGCAGTTACATTTACCCAGTTAACTCTTTTCTGCTGTTCTGTGACAAGCACTTGCAAAAGACACAACATGGACTTATGCCTTTGCAGGTCCTGAAACTATCTGCATATTCACAGATACTACCACACTAAGTTAGGCACATGCTGATGATGTGTTCTTGCCATAATGACAGCTGGAAGCACTATCCAGCAAGTGGTGATGTACCAGTGCCAGCACCGACAACCCAAACTGGTCTGATAGTGCAGAACAGAATATTATGTTATAGATAAGGGAACAAGGAGGTAGGCATTGCACCCTCTGCAGAGCTGTGATAAGAATGGAGACCCAGCATGTCTTGTGTGGGGAGACCACATTAAGGTGTCTTTCTTTCTTTCTTTTTTTCTTTCTTTATCTTATTTCTATCCCACCCTATACCCATAAGTCACAGGATGGGTTACAAGTTTTAAAACAACAGATTAAAACAATAATATCCAAAAAAGCACTTAAGAAATCCTGCGTATTTTTTAAAAATATACTAAATATTAAAATACTAATATCTACAATGGGAAGGCCAGGGCAAAGAGGTGCATCTTCACCACCTTCCTAAATGTATACAGAGAATACAGAGAATGCAGAGATAATGCCTTCTGCTGGAACACTCATGGGGCCAGTCTTTTCACCTGGTGGTGAGTCAGGAACGGGTCTGTGTGACAATTATGTTTCACAGGAGGCTGGATCTCCCATATTGTGAATTGGAATATCGACACCATGATATGGGTACACTTCTGGTGTGGCCACATGTAGTCCACATGTCCTGTTTGGAGCAGAGGAAAGAAAAGGATGTCTTTCATTGACTTTGGATCTGAAAAAGTAAAGTAAAGCATTACAACTATAGCATCCCCTCCTTTTGCATTAGAGTAGTACTGCAGTTATGAATGTTGGTGTCTGCATGCCTCTGCTCTCTCCTGTCAATTTATGAGACCACCCTTATAAACTGGTAGCAGGGAGAATGTTTTGAGAGCTCTTTAAACCACTCTGACCCTACAATACCATGACAGTGATTATGACAGCATGGAAAGGGCAGATCATGGCATCTGCACAGTTATACATTGGATATTCTCCATATTGAATATGCAAGAAGGAGGCAGTTTTGGGCAGACACTGAGCATTCATTGTGCTTTCAAACTATCATTTGGGCACCATGCAGATCCTGCTTTTGAGTCCACAGCTGATTTGGGTACTTGGCTAGCGTCTTTTGGGTCTGCATGCCCATTAATGCCACCATCTCAATGAGCAAGCATTGCAAAAGTGTCAGTAAGTCTTTAATAGGATCCATCGTAACTCAGCATGGACATAGCAGCCCACCAGTGGCAGTACTGTGGTAGTGCATGCTTCCTTTGACTTCTGGACACAAATTCTCAAGGAGTGCTCAAGAAAATGAAATCAAGTGGTGTACCAGTGCTCAGGTGTTGCACTTCCATGAGCCTATGTCATCACCAAATCAGCACTCAATTTCTGTAGATAGATGTGTCTGGTCTGCTTGACAATATGCAGAATAGGGAAACCTCTTTCTTTGGCTCTAGGCCTAAAGGCTACATTCTACCCTCTGGGTATGTGTTCCACCAAAGTTGCAAAGCACAGTTTGTATGCAGCAAAGTAGAACTTTTAATGCTGCCTCTTTCTGATTTTCCTCTCTTGAAGCCATGAACATTAAGACTTGGGTTTCATGAAAGTGATTTATCTGTTTTTCATGCTCACCTCTGTCCTTTGCTAATGGCTGCCAGCTCTTTCTTCACCATGCCTTGGCTGACCTGAGGCTACTTTAGCTTCAAACAAAAGCTCCTAAAGAATTAAATAAATGCAAATAGAACGTCTACCTCACTATTGTTCTTAAGTGTTAAATCAATCATGGATTAATTGAAGCTTTCTCAGCTTCCCCCCTCTCCTTTCCTCACCAAATGGGTATCTTTCCCCCTCATTTGCTTTCATGGATCTTTCTTCTCCCCTTCCACCCCGCCTCACATCTCTGCAGGCATTCTCAGAGGGCACCTAACGTTCTTTGGTTGCGTGGTTTTGAAGTGTGCAATTTGGCTGCCATCGTGTGAGCCTAGGACTGAATTAAATTAGGCACTCTGATTTTTGATTACATTATTCCTTTCGAAGTTACCAGAGAACATTCTGCTTATTAATTTATTATTACTATTATTATTGAATAAAAGAAAGGGGGAAAAAAGGAGAACTTAAAAGTCAAGGAGTGACTACAGCTTCTGGTTGTTTAGTCTATTCATCTAGATAATAGTTTGTGCTCCTATTTCAGAAGGCAGAATTTTGTCAAAATCTTTGCTGCCTTGCCTCTGGATCTGCCTTTTATACAGGTGCATATAATTAAACAGGACGGTATGTCTGTGCAAATTGTTAAATGTGTTTGTTCCAGGGTGAAGGTAGGGAATAATAGGGGAACACTAACCATGAGCAATTCAATTATGTGCTCAATGTCCGTAAATATTCTAACCAATTACGTGAATGCTGCTTACTTTAACCCAGAATCACTATCGGCAACCCTAGGACTATATAATATTGCAAGTGATATTGAGTTTTAGGGTGGTTTTCTTTTAACTTTTTTGATGGCTAAAAGTGGAAGAGGAAAACAAAGGAAAGGACTTTATATTGACTTACACTAATAATGAATGCAAAAATTTGATCAATGTGAATGTTCATTTTTTAGTCCCACATAAATATATAGGCAATAAAAGAACAGAGCATTGTAAGCTCAGAGGAATGCTCTTGAGTGCATATGTTGTTGCATTTATGCACATAAGGCTGAATTCCTCAGTGTCTAAATTCAAATGGCCATCCGAAATAAAATTAAACCAGCGGAGTTTTATTCAAATTCAATGTGGCTGTGTAGATGGAAAAGTGGGAATTCCCTGCAAATAAATTGAACAGAAAAGACAGGACTGATAGAAACTCGGAATGAATATGGTCTATACCACAGGGCTGGAACCAATGAAGTTTCAGCTCTGTTTCTCTGGTGAGCTCATAGAGCAACCAGTCTTGACTTTCCCCCAGCAAACTATCTGGGAAGGGAGTCTCTAACACCCTGGTGGTCTATCAAAGATGCCTCAGGTTCAGTGCACAAGTGGCACCTGAGCCACTATCTCACATGCTTACAGGGCTCCTCAGGGTGGCAAAATTAATTACAGCATGTGCAAGGAGGTCACATACAGGAACAGACACTCCTTGTGAGGTAGTTTTCTTGGTAATAATTTAACTGGGGAGGCACCTTAGACATATTTGCTGGGCTTTGAGAAGACTGCTACAGCAGATGTGCCCTCCCAAGCTGCATTACACCACCTAGGTGGAGTCCTGGCCACAGAGTCCAGCAGCATTTGAAGAGTACCACATTGGTTACTCTATAGGACATGACAACAGAATTTCAGAAAGGACTCTTTCCCTTCTCTAGCTGAAAAAGTCAGAGATAAAGCTTAGAAGAATTTGCACTTGAGGAACAAGCTTGGCTACTGATCTGCAATGCAATCTGGTCATCTCCTTCTCCTTGCAGAACACAGGAAAATATAGAAAACCAGAGTTCCCTTAAGCATATTAATTGGCTACAATTCACAAGACCTTCAAATATGTACTGCTCTATGACTGAGCTTGGATCCTATTGGGGATGGGTGAAAAATGTTTGTCACCTTCACAAATTGTGTAGGTTTGAAACTTTGCATTTGAATCGGATCTTGGCTATATTCAAAGATTGATCTTTGCATGTAACACAGAAATTTTTGTGCCTTCATTTGAAGATATGGAATGGATTTGGATTCATAGGCATGACTAATGGTGACAGGGATTTGAAGTGAATTCAGAGCCTAGCACAAGAATGTGAAGTTCCATTCACTTCCATGTGATATGAATGGCGGGGGGGGGGGGGAATCATGCACATCCCTATCTCTGATTAATCAAATATGTGTTTCTCAAGTGACATTCAGATGTGTATCATGCTTCATATTTCCAGAGGTAAGCCCCACGAATTTCATGTGAATGCGTATTCAACCAGAGCTTTAGGCTGAGTCTATCTAGGAGTGCCACACAAATACACCTGCAATACAGCCTACAAACTGCCCATAGGCTGCATCCCCAAGCAATAAAAAGCCCATTAAAAAGCTTCTTTTGCCATGGAGTATCTCCATGCACAGCTTTTCTCTGAGCTTCCAGTGGCACAAAAGGAGGAAAAATGCAGTGAAAAAAGTGCCCTTTAAACAAGACCACCAGCACACTTTTTGGAAGCCATGGGTATTCCTTGCAACATTGTGCATGGAGACGCTCCATGGCAAAAGGGGTGGGGATTGGTGGCCAAGATCTCAGAAAAAAGCACCCTGGCTCTGCTGCCTCTGCTGCCTGCATACACAGCCTTAAACATTCACACATCCCCCAGAACTGCAGCAGCTTTCCTTCCTTTTCCCTTTCTAAAGGTCAGAACTTTTAAAGAGCCAGAATTGTGCAGAATTGCAACATTGTTATCAGGTGTGAAGTGGGTAGATTGCTACAGAATAACCGCTGCTGTATGGGATGGATTTTTACAGTGAAATCACTATTTTTGGAAGCAAGCTCTGGATCCCAAAGTGATGTTTATGGTGGGTTTTGCAGGCAGGGGAGATGAACAGAGAACTTGTAAATATGGCTATTTTTCTTTTGAACTTGTTGGGGGTTGTCTCCTTGTTCCCACCGGCACACTATCAAGCAGAGAGGGAGCAGGGAAAAAAAGATGTGGGCAAACAAAACACGCTTCCATTGGAATAGAGGGACAATAGGGGGACAATAGAGAGGCAAATAAGTTGCTTGGGGATGTGGCCATAGACTACCTCTGAGTCTCTGTAGAACAGAGGTGTCAAACTCAATCCGGCCGAGGGCCGGATTCAAAAAAAAAAAAAGTGAGGGCCAGGGGGCGTGGCGGGGGGCATGGCCGGGACACAGAGGAGGGGCTGGGGGCGTGGTTGGGGCATGGTTGGGGGTGGGGCTAGGGCAAAGAGGAGGGGCTGGGGTGTGGTTGGGGTGTGGTTGGGGGCGGGGCTAGGGCAAAGAGGAGGGTTAGGGGCGTGGCCGTGGTGTGGCTAGGGAGGGGCTGGCTGTTCATGGCGGCGCCCGCGCGCTCGCTCGCCTCACCTCCTTCCGGCCCAAGGAGGGCGGCGTGCGTCGGCAGGCGGCGCCGCGCGTCGGCCCGCCGCGCGGTGTGCGTCAGCGGCGCACGTCCCGCGTCGGCAGGCTGGCCGCGTCATTGGCGTTGCGCAGCGGCGGGCCTTAGCCGCAGGCGGGCCGCTTTGGCGGCGGCGGCGGAAGCAGGCGAGTCGTTGCGGCGGCGGTGGGAGCAGGTGAGCCACGGTGGTGGTGGTGGCGGCGGCAGCGTTGCGCGGTGGCGGGCCTCAGCCGCAGGTGGGCCGCTTTGGCGGCGGTGGTGGAAGCAGGCGAGCCACAGCGGCGGTGGCGGCGGTGGCGGCGGTGTTGCGCGGTGGCGGGCCGCAGTCACAGGCGGGCCGCCGCCGCCGCCGGCAGCCGCGGGCTGGATTGAAATGCCTCGCGGGCCGGGTCCGGCCCGTGGGCCATATGTTTGACATGCCTGCTGTAGAAGGACCCTTCAACATAGATTCTAAACTTCTAGACTAGTTTAGTGGTTAAGGGGCCAGACTCTTATCTGGGAATACCGAGTTTGATTCCGCCCTCTTCTGTGAAGCGAGCTGGGTGACTTTGGGCTAGTCACAGCCCTCTTTCTGAGCTCTCACAGCCCCACCTGAATAGAAAGCTTTTTCAGCCACTTTGAGTCCCCTGAAATGAGTGAGGAAAGCAGGGCAGAAAAGCCAACTCTTCTTCTTCTTACAAGGAAAAAATGCTGCCTTTTGCAGTATTGTCTGCATTATCTAGGGACAGGCTACTGGGATTTTACAAAATACATTTTCCTAGCCTATATCACAATTGAGGCAAGTGAACCTGGAACTTTTAGCATGCAATATAATTTATATACTATGAATCTTATCCCTTGTAATGGTACATTTCTTACACATTTTTATCCTCTGTGCTAATAATCTGAATTAGACATGCTTTCAGTTTATAAATAAACTCAAATCAGCACTACCTACAGAGTAGATTTAACTGCTGATTGGCTATTTTGTTGGACCTTCATGTCAGATAAAACAGAGAATTGCCCAGTTGCAGCAGACGCTAAATGAAAGGGAGGAAGATTGGAACAGTAAATCATGCTGAGGCCTTCCAACAGCCTTCACTAAGTGTGGATGTGTGAGAGAGAATATTTTGGACTCACCGACTCTTTTAAAACGTTGATACATTTATTTCCCACAGCATATTAGCAGTTTATTCTTGTCACAGTGCTGAGGTCCAGCAGCACACAAGGATGCAACTGATTTAAGGCGATCCAATAAAAAGGATTGAAAAGGATTTCCCTAGCCAGCGGCTCCATGTAACAAATAGCACAGCACTGTACAGCACCCACAATCTGTGAAATTTTTGATCTGGCAATCCTAAAGTATAGATGAAGGTTTTATGAGCAGGAATTTAAAACAGCATTATGCCTCTCTTCCCAAAGGAGTGACAATAAAGTCTTCATGCCACATCACATCATCATATAATCTATGTACTGCCTGTGCTGCCGACAACCTGTTTTGGGACCGTTTGCATGCAGTCCCTATATTCCTCCCCTCCTCCTCCCCCCCCACACACACTCATTTGAAGCCAAATGTTATCTCAGGCAGTTTAATCTCTCAGAGGCAAGCTGAGCAAAAAGAAAGCTAATTGGCAAAATCACAGATAAATTAACTAATTGCTGGAATCCTATGATTGGATAGGAGCAAAAAGGGATTGGACCTGGCATCTGATTGTCTGATAGTTTGGCCATAGGTGTTAAAAACATGATTATCTGGCTAGACTTGGAAGGAGTCGGGGGGGGGGGGGAGTCGGGGGGGGTGAAATCAAACAGACTCAACATCAATACTAGGTTGGACCTTGTCACAATCCCCAGCGATCCAGTAAGTGCCTGCCCTCTCTAGGAGTAGCTTGGCCCTGTTAGGATGCTGAGTTCGTGCAACGGCTGAGTGAGTACTACAGTGTAAAACACAGACACGGGTAGCAAGCGGTCTGAACAGGTTTATTATTATACACAAGCAATACTAGAAAGGAAAATAAGGTTCAGGTATTTGTTGGTTTAAGTCTATGAGTCTCTTAAGGTTACCAGCTTTCCAGCCTGTCAGCTCCCCTTCTTAAAGGAAAATAGTTCCCTTTTTAAAGACAAGCCTCTCCACGTTCCTCACCCTGACCAGCTCTGCTTCAGCCCAAGCCTAGCCTGTGTCCTAGAAGGCAGCTCTGGATGATCACAAGGCCCAGTCCATCCTTGCTTGACTGATCACCCTCTGGTCAGTTGCCTGCGAAGTCTTCCTCCAGAATCTCCCAGTCAAAAGACCACTGGTCAACTACTGGTCCGGCTCCTTCAGGATTCAGCTCTTCTGCTCCTTTCAGCTCTAGTCCCAGCACAAAGACACCCTCTGCTGTACTCTGTGTTCCTTTATACCTTTTTTCTGTGGCCCTGATTGGCTACCACTTCCTGGGGAAAGTTGCTGCAATAAAATGCTGCTGGAGAGTCCTAAGAGAAACTCCTGTCCCTCACCCCTGATTGGTGGGAACTCCTCCTCTAGCCCCTCCAGCACTCAGATCCCCGGACAGCTTTTCCCTCCAAAAATCAGCTGTAGCCAATCCTTGCACTCAGGCCCACACATGATTTCCCACCCTTTTTGCAGCCCCAAACCCAGGGCTTGCAAAAGGCTGTTTGCAAAGATGCTGGCCAATGCAGCTTACTAGAAGCTTGCAAAGACAGAAAGCAAAGCAGTTTGCAGCCTGTGCCCTGAAACCGTCACAGACCTCTGCTGCTCCACCTATCTGATTGATTGGATTTAAGCAGTATGCACATTCTTCAAAACTTTTTTTTTTCTGTGCAGGTATAGGTGAGGTTTGATGCTGTCTACACTGACACAGCACAGGGATGTGGGATCATATGGGAGTTTTCTGTGGCCTGAGAAAAGCCACAGAACTTTGCTTTCCGGTTTGGTCTTGTGGTTAAGGTTGATGCCAGACTCTTATCTGGGAAAACTGGGTTTGATTCCACATTCCTTCATGATGCCAGCTGGGTGACATTGGGCTAGTCACAGCTCTCTTCTGAACTATCACAGCCCCACCTAACTCACAGGGTGTTCTGTTGAAATTCCAGCATTTCCTTTGTTGTCTAGAGATTACTTGATATTGCTCATTTACCATAAATGCTCAGTTCTTAGAAACATTTCAATCTTTGGATGAAATAAGAAAATGCAACATTGGATTCTGTGAATACCAGGCAAGCAGGCATGGGAACAGCCATGGCAACATCTGGTGAGCATTCAGACATCGCCTTGGAGATCAGGACAGCTGTGCAGTTGCAGCCATATGACCATGCCCATTAGTAGCTTCACATCCAGAAAACGGAAATGCTGCTGACTGGGAGCTCACAAATTGCTCCTGGTCAAGCTAATGAAGACCTTGGCAGCCTGAGTGAGTCCTGGGATGCTCTAGGGCAGTGGGGGTGGAGGTGTGCATATAGAGGCATTGTCCCAGATATGACTGGAAGTGGTCCTGCAAGTTAAGGTCTAGAATTAGTGGATAATAATAAATAATAAATTATATTATACCATGAATATACAATTAAAAAAACATTAAAGGTATACAAAATCATTGTGAGCCAATTTGGTATTGTGGTTAGGGAGCTGGACTCTTACCTGGGAAGACCAGATTTGATTCTGGACTCCTCCATGAAGCCAGCTGGGTGACCTTGGGCTAGTCACAACTCTCTTCTGAGCTCTCACAGCCCCACCTACCTCACAGGGTATCTGCTGTGGGGGAAAGAACAGAA
This sequence comes from Aspidoscelis tigris stejnegeri, assembly GCA_023333525.1. Classification (NCBI taxonomy): domain Eukaryota; kingdom Metazoa; phylum Chordata; class Lepidosauria; order Squamata; family Teiidae; genus Aspidoscelis; species Aspidoscelis tigris. The sequence goes on along the minus strand of JALMGA010000001.1, from coordinate 244,954,371 downwards.
GGATGGTCAGCTGCTCTGAATCCCCTTAAGGGTAAGAAAAGTATAAAAGGCAACATTTCTTCTTCTTCTTCTTCTTCTTCTTCTTCTTCTTCTTCTTCTTCTTCTTCTTCTTCTTCTTCTTCTTCTTCTTCTTCTTCTTCTTCTTCTTCTTCTTCATATAAATTCTGTTTAGCAATTTGCCTTCCTAAATAAATTGACTGATATTTTACAATTATTAGTGTAGATATATTAGCTTTCTTAAAAATAATATTTCTAAATATATTCTAACAAAATTGTAATTGCAGTAGATTGCACCAAAGCTTGTTCTAAGGTAGAAATAATGTTAATAATAGGTTGTTATATCTCAATAAATGATGTTTTTGATATGTGCCCATTCATAATAGATAGTTGAAAAGAAGTAAATTCATTGACCATTAAGTCCCATACATAGTCAGTTTATTTTTACCCTTCCAGCTGTTTGCCATTATATGTTTTGCAGCTATTAATAAGAAATCCATCAGTTTTTTTTCCTTTTTTCCCCCTCCAGCTACAGATGAAACTGAGTCATTATAAATGTGCAGAAGATATATGGTTGGGGATACTGTTAAGTTTTCTTAAAATATTTTTGACAGCTCATTTTTAACAAAGGTCCAAAATACTGGAAAAAAAGTTGCAAGATCACTATATAAGAATGTAGGAACACTCATGCAAACATGTGGGTGGAAAATTCTGTAATAATTTTGAAAAATTGCAGTATACTCACTGTGCAGGGAAAACCTATTGTCCCCACTTAGAAGTCAGATCTGTAGATTCCTCTTTGAGAAGACATCAGAGCCTCAAGAGTTAGGTGGTACACATTGTCATGTGGGTTGTTGAGGCAGCCAATCAGGTTTTGAGCTGCACTTCCTTCTTTAGTGGTGTCTTGTCAGTGCTTCTTGTCATTTTGCCTGAACTAAGATGATACTCTGATCTAACTAGATACTGTGCAGGGAGAGTTATGTGTGGTACCGATTGTATACTGCAGCACAATAATGAAAGGTCAATTGCTGTGTCTGAGGGTGTGTCTTCATGTAGCTTTTTTAGTCCTGGTTTAGTCCTGTTTGGACTATTTTGGGGGACTATTTTTAATCTGAATAGAGTGACTGTCAATTGATCTGAATATAGCTGTCCCCATGTAGCATTTTTAGTCCCTATTTAGTCCTGTTTAGACTATTTTGGTGGACTATTTTTAAACATAAAAACCAGGATTTTATTCCCCCCCCCCGTGCAAACCCTGCCTGCAATAAAACCAACAAAAGCTTCCCCTTCACTCTCGCTAAAGGCATTTTTTTAAAAAAAAAATCCTGCCACAATCATTACTTTCTTTTTCACGCCTCTCCCTTTTTTCATGGGCAGGAACATTCAAGCAGATCAGCAAAGAAGTAAGCACAGTGCAATAAAATGTATCAAGCATTTTTGCTTCTCAAATGCATATTTTCTAAAAGGCTTCAGAAATGATATAAATGTTTCCACCATCAAGCAGATCTCACCCCTTTTTGCCTTTTTTGTATGGAACATGGCAAGGGAGGGGGGAATATTTCCTCCTCAGTATAAAATCTGCCTCCTCAGTATATAATCAGTATATATCTACCCAATACTATCTATAAATTGTTTTTGAAAGACATTTCCTTTTCCTTGGAACTTTTCTTAATTTTTTAAAGTCAAGATTATTGAAGACCATTGTTCCATAGAATAAGACACTTCTAAATCTGCTTACTATACTGATCTTAAACAGTGAGAGGCTTTGGGCCTTTTGACACTTAACTTCTGTGGGAATTGAATACAAAACAAACAAACTAACACCATTTGTGCACATCCATATTACAGATCCTGTTCTATAAGTAGTCATTTTGCTACTAGGTCCTTTCTGCACAGGCCCTTAATCTGGATTAAGGGTCCATGTACTGCACATCTAAGTCTCCAGATCTGCACATTAATACAGATTTAGACAGAGCCTAATCAAGATTAAAGGGAGTTTAATCTGGATTACTGGCACTACCAGCAGACCAGCTCAGTCCTGATCCAGAACATGAGAGGTGTGCAAACAGCGGGTCTCCTGTTTCTGGAACTAGCAGTGGGCACCTTTCAGTGATGTGTCATTGCATGCCACCCAGAAGAAATAATTTGGGGTTAGTGGGCTAAATATACGTAAATCATACTGGAAGTTGCCTAGGTTCTCCTATTTAATTTTGCGCCAATTTACACCAACAATATTATGAAGAAGAAGAAAGGGAGGGGAGGAAAACAAAGGAAACAAGCCTTGTGCCTGCATTGATAGAGACCTTTTCTACATAAAATTGCCATAGGAGACCATAGGAGATAGGAGTGTTTCTAACTTGAAGGCCTCAACGTAACTTTCCATACACTCTGTTGGGCTGATCCCCCTTTGCCATTTTATTAGGTATGCAATTTGTTTGCTTACTAAAATCTGTGGTTTGATGTTATCTGTGTTGGTTAATATTATTTAGTCCTTTATTCTAGTCCAGTTTTGCTGCTGCTTACATCATTCTCTTCTCTTGATCTAAACTGACTGTGCCAGCTGCTTTTGTGAAGTTGCTGGAACTGACTCCCTTTGGGTTGATCCACACTCTCCTGCCATTGCCCGTTTGAGAGCCTGGGGACGGACGTCCAACCAACCTAGGTCTGCGCAAAGAGTCACGAGAGAACTAGAGGGGCCTTAGGTGAAATGCAATGCTGTGGTGTCAAGTACAGGAAACTTGGCAGAAAAATGTAACAGAAGAGGGGGTGGCAAATTGACTGAACTCCAAGTCATTGTGGAGTGTGTATGTGTTTTACAGACAGTTTCCATTCATAAGCTGGTTATAACACTGAGCATCTGCTATAAAATTAAGGCTAGAAGTGCCTCATCTGTAGTAAGTGCTGAAATCATGCTTCCTCTGACTAATAACCTGGGTATAGAATAAAACTTTTCCTCAGGAGGTGTGTTGTGGTGAGTTGCTGCAGAGGAACAAAAGGGGCATTTATCTCTATAGAGGGAGCATTTGACTCTTTGTGGTTCATACAAATCTCCTTTAAAATCATTGATCGCCACTGTCGGTAGGATTAGTAGAAGCAATAGTGCAGAGCATGCTCGAAAAATAGTCTCCCTTTTCTCTATCGTGTGTATATGTTTGCATGCAAGCTTGAGAGCATTTTTTTAAAAAATCTTATTTTTTATTTTTTATTATTTTTAATTTTTTTATTAGTTTTTTGCATTAGATAAGAGCATAGCAGGAGCCCTGCTGAATCAGGCCATAGATCATCTATTGATTTATATTTATATCCCTCCTTATACCCAAAGATCTCAGGGTGGGTAACAACATTTAAAATCCAATACAGTAAAACAGTAAACAATTTATATTAAAACAATAATATCTACAAATAACTACCAATGGCTAGCCTACACATGGGAATGGAAAGATGTCCCTCATTTAGCCATTGAGTTCTGCATCCTGTTTGAAACAGTAATCTACCAATTTCTTCTGAGCATTCTTGAGCTGAAGGTGATGGGAAACCTTCTCCTGCTTTTGAATTCCTGCAAATGGCCTTTAGAGGCATCCAGTCTGCCTCTCTAGCCTCAAGACAGTATCTAGGCATCAGTTCCAGTAGCCATTGATACCCTTTTCCTCCATGATTTGCCTAAGCCTCTTAAAAGCTATCTAGGCAGTAGTTGTCACTACCTCTTCTGCAAGTTCTGTAGTAGATCTAAGAAGATGTAAGAGAAAGTTTTTAAAACAATAAAAATAAAATAAAACCTTATTGCACATACTGGATTAAGGCTTGATCACCACTTTAGAAAGCAGGTGGCTTGTTTATGGTGTTTGGGGGAAGGCACTAGATTTATTGTTTGAAATGTCACCTCCTTGACTCCATTTTGGAGTATAGAGGTGTCAGTTGAAGTAGCTATCCAAAGTATCTCTGATGAGTACAGGGAATTGTTTCTTCTCCAAATGGCATCTCAGATGCTAAATGTGTCCCAAAAGGATGCAAGGAGATACTAATAAAAATGAATAAATAATTGGACATATTTAACTGGGGAAGTTCTGGTGTAAAGGCAGTATACTGTATTTGGGCCATGAGTCCTTAAATTGAATTTGATTTGATCAGAGCTTTGAAATTTGGCCTTATAATTGGAATAACAGAGGCTGGACCATTTGACTTGGAAATATTAATAATAAAGCCTTGGAAGAATTAATAATCCAAAATATTTCTGAAAAGCAATATTTTTGAAGGCTCTGCAAGGTTTTGGAAGGACAGATTTCTTCCTTTTGGTTAAAGATTGCTAAGGTAGCAGAGGGAACATTTGGGTTGCTGATGACTTATCTAATGAAGTTAATGGGATTATGCCTTGGACACCAGGAGGAAAAGCAAACAGTCTATTTACACATGGATAAAAAAATCACTGAGACAAAAGGGTAACTTTTGTTTGAATAATAAATGGAAATGGAGTTCTGAGGTGGATCCTGCAAAATATGCTGAATTTTGAAATTTGGTCTTTTAAGAATTTGCCAAAACTTGCATGGGCTTTTAACAAGTACATATTAACTTGAAGGGAACAGGAAATAGAAGAGATAAAGGATTTCTTTTGGAAGTTAGGAGTTTTACTGCTTGCTCTGGGAAGAGCAATGTCAGTAATTAAAATAAAAATATTAGTTTTTGGTCAGCTTGCAGAAACTTGAAGGACCGGTTTTCCTTAGGAAGAAGCCACAGGTTAATCTTTAATCTTTTGGAAGGAAAGAGAAGTCAGGAAAATTTTAGGATCTTTGGAACTGGAAACACGTAGGCATTTTTACTCATTAACAGAGAGTAGTGGAGGACAGAAAGAATCAGCAGTTTCATGGCTAAATTTTTGCCATAAAAGGAACAATAGGCAGAGCATGGCGTATGGAGACATGTAGGATCATCCATGTGTCCATACTGTTCTTTTTTCTAATAGCAAGATTCTGCTTTTTACAAGGTGTTCCCTATGCTTTTTGAAGAAGGGATTTTGCCTACCCCTCCTCTCTCTCAGCTGTGCTCAGGCTGATGAGATTAGTTTTGTTGGAGTCAGACAGACAGTATAGATTGCTTTTAGATAATTTTTTTCTGTTCTTGCCCATCCCCCCTTCTTTTCTTTCTGCCTTAACAGGAAGTGAGAGGAGTTTTTCCTTGTAAGAAGACATTTTGAATTTTGCACCTTGCAGTTTGGATCTATCTGGCAAAAGCAACTGATCAAGACCATTTTTAATAGCATTTCTTTTTAATTTTGCTCGTTTTTTAAAATCAGACTGACTAAGTATATTTTTCTTTTTAAAGTTATTTTTTGTTCCTGAGGAAACGTAGGCCTGTTGGAATCCCACATCTACAATTTTGGATTTCTGAGCATTGAGACATGTTGGTGAGAGTGGATTTTTTTTGGGGGGGGGGTTCATTCCATTCCTCCTATTTTTTTTCTTATTTCTCCTTCTTTCTTTATATTTTTCCCTATATTTCTTAATTTTTGGCTAGGGCTAGGGAATCATCTCTAGTATTAGGAATTTACTATTCTCTTTCTGGCTTTTTAAATTGTTCTTAGGGGAATTTCACTCTGATTGTCATATTTTTCCTCCATAAAAAGAGCATAGTTACATGCTGGTTGCTTCAATAAAAATGGGATGGGTTTAGTTTAATGCGTAAAAACATTTTAATGGGAAAAACTCATTTATTTAGCCATGTATGAGATTTGCATGTTTATGTTTTGTTCTTTTGAATGTCTAAATGAAACATTTTTCTGATGTGGCTGTATATTTCATTTTAAGTTTTCTTCTGTACTTCTAATAAATTCTTTTTTACTGCTTTAACAAGAAATACTGGTTTTTTGAGTTTGAAATTAGTTTTGTCTCTGTTTATGGTATTCATTATCCAAAAAACCTATGTAAAATGATTCGGCTCCAAATTCCCTGGGAATTCAAATTTGGGGTATTTTTGGGCTTCTAATTAATCCAAATTATCCAAAATTTTACTCCACATTTGGTTACAAAGCATATCTACTACAAGGTACCAATTGCTGTTGCAGCAGAGAATATGTTACTTGGTATCTAGCTCAACAAGGCAAGACATCACCCAAAGCAGAGTTGTGATAATGATAAAAATAACAGCAGTAATACAAGTTGCCACCAGAAAGTGTGGGATGAACCTACAAAGATAAGCCATGAGTAAAGCAGTTTCCAAATTTACTTCCCTTTGACCAGTCTAACTAGTTCATTTCCACCTGTACCACAGTCCAAGTCCAGCAAGTCCCATCTGCGCGATGAGGACTGGGATCCTGTTACTCTGTTCCAAGACTAGTAGCAATGAGGATTTGCTTTCCTAGTTCCAGTTGAGGAGAAGTGTAGTATCATATCATTGCAAGTGCCACCTGCCCTTCCCTGCAATCAGCCCTTGTCCTTATCACTCCATCACATGAAAATGTGCTAAACTGCCTCCATATTGGGATTTTGGCATTATTTTTGAAACATGCACAAGGAATGATGTAAAACTCCACTGCTCTGTCTTCAAAACTTATGCCTTAGAACAGTTATGGACCTTTTTGAATAAAAAGCCCTTAGAACAGTTGTGGACCAGAATAGCACTAGTCGCGGGAGGGGAAAAGTGTACTAATGAACAGTTTGTTCTGGTATATCAGCCAGGTGCTGAAAGATGCTAAGTCTCCTAGCATTGGTTTGACTTGCTCTACCTGCTGGATCTTCCAATTCTGAATTAATCCCAAGAAAGCTATTACCATTGCAATTATGGGACAATTTAAAAAAACAAACACTGCACAGCTAAAGTACTATTAGAACTATTGGAGCTGTGTAGATCTTTCTTCTGAACACAAACACAGCCAATGCATTCCTAATCTAATCTACTTCATACATGAATGATGATTCTCATTACCTCAGTGCTTATTTGCAGGAAGTTCTCCTATACCTTCCATCTCACAGGGTTACTCAATATAATAACAGCTTTTCTGCTGTTGCTATTTCAAGTTTAGCTTCTGAATTATTTTAAAGGGTATTTTTATATTCTGACAGGTTTAAAATTCTGATTGCTCTTTGGTCTTTAATCTCACTGTCATGTCTATTAAAGTCATTATCAGGGTATCCCCTCTCCCTATGAACAAATGCCATAAAATGTTTGTTGTGGTAAAAAATCCTCACCAGTCATCAAATCTAAGAGGGATACAAAACAACCCCAGGCATTCTTTTGTAAAAAAAAACCCGCTATCTTATTGCTTTTTTAAAAAAATTAACTTATGTACTTATTTATTTACTTACAAAACCAATGTTTTAGATCAGGGTGAATAGGCAATTCATACTTCAGCAGGAGTTTGTTCAGCAGCAGTGAAGGGTGGTAGTGGCCAAAAGGGAAGGGGCAGGCAGGAAGGCAGGGCTCGCTTGCTGCCCGGCATTCCTTCTCCCATGCTCTGGGAGCGCTGCAGTGGTGGCAGTAGCCAAAAGGGTGAGCAGCTGGGTGAGTGAGATGGTGGTGGTGGTGGTGCAGCGAGGTGCCGAAGGCTGAAAGGGTGGGCAGCCGAGCCAGGTGGGCAGGCGAGGAGGAAGTGGAGGCAGCACAGTGAGGCAGCAGACACAATGGCACAGCCAGAAAGGCCAGCTGGGTGGATGGGTGAGCAAGGTGGCGGTGGCAGCCAAAAGGGCACCTGGGCAAGCTAGTGGGCAGGATGCCATTCCCAAAAGAAAAATAAAGCATTTTAGCAACAAAAATGGGAGTGAGAGTTGTTTAAACAAGGTTTTTTTAAATGTGTTTTTTCCCCAATTTACTCCTCTGAAGGTGTGGGAAGCCAATTTCTAATGTGGACAAAGAATTTTCAAACCGTTTCAATGTACAATAAAACTCTAGTGGGAATGGGGCCACAGAGCTACTTCTTTTTTTAAAATTCAAGTCTTTTTCCCCCTACAATAATGAGTAGTAATAAATAAAAATATTTGTAGTGTAAGGAAAGTTGGCTTTTCTATGCCACTTTTCTCACCCTTTTAAGGGGACTCAGAGTGGCTGACAAAGCTTTCTATTCTTCTTCCCACAACAGCTACCCTGGCTGTGTCCAGACTTACCTCAAAGGAACACAGCTTTCTTCTGCCTGCAGCAGTGGTGCAGCACCCGATCAAAGGGTGTAAAGTAAAAAGGTGCTGATCCGTCCCACTGTGGGCAATGGCACATCCCGTCTGACCGAAAGGAAGCCACTTTGGCAGGACAGCGCAGCTTCTGATTGCCCTGTCGGGCATGCCGGAAGCTACTGCACTGTCCCTGCATGGCTTCCGATCATCAGGTCTGACTGACATGAAGCAGCTTTGTAGGGACGGCAAAGTATAGTGTGAGTCTCTGGACGCAACCCCTGTGAGGTAGGTTGGGCTATGAGAGTTGTGACTAGCCCAAATTCACCCAGCTGGCTTCATGGAGGAGTGCAAAATCAAACCCAGTATTCCCAGATAAGAGTCCAGCTCCCTAACCACTATACCAATCTGACTCATAAAGCAGGTGGCACATTGCAGATGGCACTTACTGGAGTTGGACTAGAGTTTTATGGTGGTGCACAAAAATAAACCCTGAGGGCAAATGTGATTGTATTTTCATGAGTGCCTTGCACAACTTGAGTGAAAGTAAAGTTAATTCAAAGAAAATAGGTGGGTGTGATAAGGGACAACTGTCGCAAAATCATGAGATCTATAAATTCCCAAATGACTTGCAATCTAAATAGTCCCTCCACAATCATGCCCATTTGTTCAGATCACCAACTGATGTCTTCAAGAGAAAACAAGTAGAAGAATCACATTTGGTGATGACCAGATAGCCCACCCTCCAACTGTAGATTTTTTAAATCCAAAAATACTAGGCTGACACCATCTTGATGGCATGTAGATGCCATCTGAAAGAGTTGTTGTTGTTCTTTTCAATTCTTTTGGATACAAGTATCAAAAGTATTTGTCTTCCATTTTTGTGTTTCATGCATTTTATGTTACTGCTTTTGTAGGTTGGTTTGCCTTTTGTTCTTTTGACATTATCAGTTTTTTTGTTTGTTTCCTGCCTTATTATGTGGTGCAGTGTAAAACACAAATAATTAATAAAACAGAAGAAACCTCAGGTGTCATGCAGTATTTAAGAAACAGAGGTAGCATCATCCTTGGCAGACTATTGATTTCTTACAAACTATTATCGCTTTGTTTTTTAGTTTGTGAGTTTGAAGCTTCTTATTGCCACACCCACTTTGTAGTCAATGGCTGTTTAGGGTCTGAAGCAAATTCAGGGTTCAGTTGTTTACCAGAGTAACAGATCTGAGCCTGAAGCTATAGCGTCCAAAACTAATTTTAGGCTGCATCTAGACATTGTTTCCTTATTCTATATTTAGGTATTTGGGAATAAAGCATGGTCACCATAGCAATGACCATGTGCACTGGGCCATTACTGCAGTGATTGGTAAAGGGGCTCATGACAGCTGTTGTCCCACATCCACACAGCATAGCAGTGTGAATGCTGCATGCGGAACTGCACTGAGAGCACCTTTGTTTCAGTTTACTGCTCTACAGCTCATGGTGATCAGGGTGGCAGTCAGTAGGTCTGGGATGGGAGTGTTACCACAGGTTGCTTGTGCTCCATCCCAGAATGAATTAGGCTGTCTTAATTGTCTCACTACAAAGCCCTGAGTAAGTGATATATGTATGCATCATTAGTAAAACATTTGTAGTTGGTGGGATTTTAGGTGAGATGTTGAGCACTGGTGTCTTTTTTTTTTTTTTTGCCTGTGCAAGTGTCTATTAAATGCACCAAAATGGCAAAATTGATAGCTACAAGGGTTTATCAGAATTTGGATTTTAGAAAAAGCTTGGCTTGGCTGCTTGAGGCATCTGCCCTTAATTATTCTATAAGTGCTCTTCTACTTATCTGCATCCTCTCCGTGGTTGTAACATGCTGAGCTCTTGGCCTCAGGGCTCCTTTATCTTAAGACTTAAGGCAAATGTTTCTTCCTTGCAGGTGATGAAACAGGATGTCCTGGTGATATTCAAGTAGGAATTTTAAAGGCTACTCACAGACACAGTGGAACCGTATCATTTTGGTACAATTACAATCTACTATGTCTGTGAAGAACAAAATGCACGTGGGCTAGTGTCAGGACCTTTTCTTACCTAGTGACCAGCTTAGAGGAAAAAAACAGTGATCTTAGGATGATAAAGATATATTGCCTGAGGGAATCTCACTATGAGAATATGACATCTGTATCATTGTGGGCAAGTGTGAAGATTCCTCGGAATTGACTTGCCTGATGAAGGCCAGAACATTTTCCCAATATTCTTTAAAAAATTAAAAAAGCTTAATTATTCCTGATATACAGTAAGTAGTTTTTTTAGTTGACTGATTTGTGTCAATTGAGCCACAAGGATCAAGGATACAATATATCATAAGCCATCCTGGGAAGAACTCAGGGTCCATGCCATCATGAGATGATGTAAATCTTTCCCTTAGTTTCACATAAGTCATATGCTTTCCCTACTGATCAAATAGAAAGAGTGGACAGTCAGATACACACTTGGCTACAAGAAGAGTATTAGATCTTTTGGTTTAATACTCTGCAATAGGATTTCATTTCTGGAAGTACTGTATCTGTTCGTTCATATGAATAGTACTCATGGTGATCTCCAAGTGTACTTGACCTGTGTCCTGCTCCAGCTCTTTCCATGAACTTTCTGAAGAGGAATACACAGCGCATGGAGTCTATCTGATACATACCCCATAACATATCTGCACTGAAAGTATTAAATCCAACCTGAATCCACTTTTAATCCATTCTTGATCCATGTCAAATGCAATCTGGATCAGTTGGAGATGTGACTGGCACAGTCCCTTCCCCATCTCCCCAGTTTAATGAATGTCCAAACTATTAGTAGGAATGTCCAAAACATTCATATTTGTATGAATGTTAATGTATGAATGTCCTAACATTCAGTTTGTTTACCAATGTCCGAATTCAGATGAATTCATACGAATAATGAATGTTATGAGTATTCGTGCACATCCCTAAGGAGGACAGATTGCTAGGATGGATGCTTAGGTACTGCTTCTGCATTGGAAAGAAAGACATTGGGAACTGAGAGCAAGGATGTTTTTCCACTGTCACTAGAAGTACCCATTAAGTACCCATTAATGGGTACAAAAATGCCATTATGAACCCATTAATAGGTACTTAACGGGTACTTTTAGTGACAGTGGAAAAACACCCCAAGCGGAGATTTTGCCTTTTGTCTTCTGCTAGAGATGTCCAGAAGCAATTGGTGAGCCACTGTGTGAGACAGGGTGCTGGACTAAAAGGGCTGTGGTCTGATACAGTCCAAGGCTCTTCTTATATCCTTAATCACCATCTGGAGATTCATATGTTCCAAAGCATATGGTGCAACCAGAAACGACCTGTGAAAACGGGCTGCCTAGCAATAAAGGCAAAGTGGTCTGATTTGCAGCAAGTTTCTTCTGAAATTTGGAAGCAAACAGAATTGCTCTCATCCAAATAAAACCCTAAAGAACTGGATTTGATTTTAGGGTTTTTGGTTTTTTTTAAGTGGCTTTTTTGTAAGACACAATTTTAAAAAAAGAAAAACAAGCAAACAAAAGGAAGGAGCAATGTTTGTGTCTGTATAAGCATAGAAGTTGATTTTAGGGTTCCCCCCCCCTCTTATTATTTAAAAAAGATCCATATGAAATCTGGACACATATAAACAAAGTACAGAATGGAATTTGGTTGACCTTTGCATTCCCAGTTACAGTTCACAGTGAAACAGCTCACCCATATTAAAAGAAAATATTTAACAGTTCACTCATGTTTAAAGATGATCTGCAGCAATCTGCATCTCCTGCTTTTGTTTCACAAAACCTTCAGTGTAGTGGGATTTTTTTCTCTCTCTCTCAGTTATTCCAGAACAAGCTGAAGATATCCTGATCCACAGATCAGGTGCTTTGCACAGTGAAGCATCTTTGTTCTTAACAGCACATTTTGTAGCCCGATAGCCAAGTACCATTAGGTGGTAGTGTTGTTCTCTGCTTGGCCATAAAGGTCTCACTCAAGGGGGAGATGGGTATGTGGTGTACAGGTAGTGTGACAGGAGATTAATTACCCACCTTCTTTGTGACATTGTGCAGAGTCTCATGGGACATTGGAAGATGTTTGTCGTCTTCCAATTTCAAGCCTTTTGTACATAGCAACTACTTCAGCTGCTGTCCTGCATAACACTAGGCTAATGCCATTTGTCATTTTTAGACAGCCCCTTTCTATTTCAGCATTTGGACTGCTAAAAAGTTGTGATCTGCCTTGTCCCTCAAGGAGCAGAAATGTCTGGGCTTGGAACTTAGGGCAAGAAATACACAATAAGCCAGGATACTGCTAGGTGGCAAGATATACTGAAAGCTGACATAAGCTGCTCTGAACATCTGAGACTGCCTGTTCCATTTCCCAGGACAAGCTAAGTAAAAGCCCTCTACCATTTTCTTCCCTTCTCCTTTTGAAAGGAAACTCACATTCTTCAAGATCACAAAAGAAACGGTCTACAAAAGGCAAACCAGTTTATTCGTTTTTAGCTTCTCTATAGGCCAGAGCTTTAAATATACTAAACCCATTACATCCAAATTTCACTAATTCTATGCTTGTTTAGTACAAGGGTGGTATATTTCTGATGTTTTTAGGCTGCTAGCTATTTCCAGAGTTGTAAACTATAGCTCCCATTAATCTGTGCCCTTCAGAGATGGAGTCAGTGACGCTTTCCACTGTTGGCCTTATTATGCTGTATAGCTTGGGATAGGGGTCTGTTGTCTGCATGCTAATGCAGACTATGGCAGGCCTCACTTGGGACCTCCAATAGTTTGCACTAGCATGTGGACAGCAGGCCATGTTCTGGGATATATTACAGAATAAGACTAAGTGCAGAAATTCTATCAAGGCTTGGTATACACTCAGCTTCAAAGCTATAGGGTGACGGAAGAGATATTCAAGTTTTTAACAGTATGAACAAATTATTAGGAAAAAGTAAGAGACACATCAATGTTTTAAATAGTCTTTATTTAAACACCTTGCCATGATGATGATGATGATGTAAAAACAGTAGTTACACACAGCAAACAAGATCACTATGATGGATTTTGTATTATATTACTAGTCAGGCACTTCCCAAGCACCTAGGACTGTATGATGTATTGGCAAATTATGTGAGCAGACCCCAGTAAAGTGGCTTTTTGTAGTTGGCAGATGGATATTTTGTCAATGCCAATGGTTTTCAGGTGCCCACTGAGATCTTTTGGCACCGCACCCAGTGTGCTGAGGATGACTGGGACCATTCACTGGTTTTCACCAGAGTCGCTGATGTTCAGTTCTCAGGTCTTCATATCTGGTGAGTTTCTCCAACTGTTTCTCCTCAGTTCTGCTGTCACTTGGAATAGCAACGTCAATGATCCACACCTTCTCTTTTTCAACAATTGTAATGTCAGGGGTGTTATGCTCCAATTTTCTGTCAGTCTGAAGCCTGAAGTCCCAAAGTTGCATTTTGCAGATTTGATTGACAGGAGGGGAGGAGTCCCTGAAAAAGCACCAAAATTGTGCCAATAGGAGCAGCCACATCTCGCGGTATAAAAGCCAGTGGTCCAGGGCTTTCAGGGGCTTTCTTCCTGCAGTTTCAGCTTGAAGGGGATCATGGAGGAGTTTTGCTTAAACTCTCCAAACTCCTTATTCTTGGGGCAGAGGGAAAGAGATAGGAGGGGGAATCTTGGCTCTCAGAGGAGGGAGATTCAGCAGCATTCCTAAAGGCAGGCAAGCATCAGGGACTGTCAGGCTCAGGGAAGAGTGAGACAGGGTCCTGGCTGGCAGTTAAGATTTTCCATTCAGGTCAAAGGGAGCTAGAAGCAGGGGTTGTTTTATTTTGCCTACAGTGAATCTTTATTTGAAAACAGACTTCATTCTGCTTACAAGATTTGTTCTTTCTAGCAATATTAAGACTATATATTACAAGACCACCACTGGCTCAGGCAGGACACGACCGGTTTTGCAGTAGTTGCTGCTCATCAGGTGCTCACAGCCTGTACTCGGAGTTCTAATGTCCCTTACAGGGATTCGAACTCATGGGCTGGTGCACATTAGATGTTATTATATAGTGCACCAGCCTGTTGAGCCACTAGGTGATTATAAGGAGAACTTTGTCTTTAGACCAAGTATAGACAACTTTCCAGGTATGTCTCCTTTCAATTATCCCTCTGTTGCAGAGAGTTATAGCTAGTTCCTCAGCCATGGAGGCCACAATAGCTATGGAATTTTACAACCTGTGGTGTATTGCTTCTACTTAGTGTTGGATTACACTGGTGTTTATAGTGCTTCTTCAGGAGGAGAGCTTAATCTCAAGCCTGTGAAGCAGGACGCCTGTGGAAGTGATGTATAATCCAGTTCATACACTGACCCCAGCCCATTGGCAGGCAGTTGGGTCGGTGGTACCCAACAACCACTTCCTTAGTGCACAGCTTGGCTGAGAGCAAGTCAAGGGTGGGTTGGTTTGAGTTGCCAGAGCAGATCCCAGCAAAGTAGCTTTCTGTAGCTGGCAGATGGATATTTGTTGATGCCAATGCTTTTCAAGTACCCACTTAGATCTTTTCACATTGCCCAGTGTGCTGAGAGCAACTGGAACCACCTTTGCTGGTTTATGCCAGAGTCGCTCCAGTTCTATTTTCAGGTCTTCATATCTGCTGTCACCTCTAATAGCAATGCCAATGCTAAACACTTTGGGCCTTTCCACGCATGCCGCCAAAAATGGATCTATAGAGATCCATTTTTCGGTAAACTGTTTTCTCTGAGAATCTGTCCCTATTTGGGACAGATCCTCGAGGCCCCACACATCCATACACATGCGGGGTGGCGGTGGCAAGGCCGGATGGGGGAAACAGATTGGGGTGGGTGCTGTGTGGAGCCAACATTGGGAGGCTGTCAGCTGCTTCCCCAGCTTCCCCTTCACACGAGAAGGTGTGATCGCACTTTCTCTTTTGAGGGGGAACCTGCAACCTACCCATCCCACCCCGCCCAGGGTCGCGCACAATCATGTACTTACCTTCTCACTGTTGGGCTGGTTCTGACCACCACCCAGTGCTGGCTCCAATGGAGCCAGCTGACTGCCTCCCAGTGCTGGCTCCAATGGAGCCAATCACGGAGCCCGGGGGGGGGGGAGGGCCCAGCTGTCAAAGAGGGAGAGCATACGCTCTCCCTTTTTGACAGCTGGGCAAATGCCTGCAATCTGGCTCTTCCCCTGCCATTTGCTGAAGCGTCCTGAAACGGTTTCAGGGGAAGAGCCAGATGTAAGACCTAATTTTTTAAGAAATCGGTCTTGCGCACCAAAATGTGGATGCAGCTTCCCCAAAGGACCCCTAATTAGGTTCCCTTTGCGGAAACTGCGTCTTAATCCTTCCCACAACTGTCTCTAAATGCGTTTTTAGAGACAGTGTGGAAAGGACCTTTGTCTTTCTCCATGATTGTGATGTCTGGCGCATTATGTTCCAGTGTTCAATCAGTCAGAATTCCGAAGTCCCACAGTAGTTTGGCTTGTTCATTTTCAACCACTTTGTCTGGTTTATGGTCCCACCAGTTCTTTGCCATTGGCAGATGGTAGTTCTGGCATAAGTTCCAGTGTATCATTTGTGCCACTACATTGTGCCTCTGTTTATAGTCCGTCTGTGCGATCTTTTTGCAGCAGGTCAGAATGTGGTTGATCATTTCATCAGCTTCTTTACAGAGTCTGGACTTTGGGTCTTCCACTGATTTCTCAATTCTAGCTTTGATGGCATTTGTTCTTCTGAATTGTTCTTATACAGTGAAAATTAGTCCCTCTCTTTCCTTCTTCAGTGTTGTTGTTGTTATTATTTATTAATCAGTCAGTCTTCTTCATCATCTAATGCAATGTTGTTGCCAAATCAACCTTTCAATTATTTTACATTTTTCTGTTTATAAAATGCAAGTAAGTATGAAAAAGGTACTCTCCTTTTAACTGATCAGATACGGGAGAAGGGGCTGGTATCTTCTCTATGTTATGTTGTGTATTTAGTTGCCTGGTACTATTCTGTCTCTGAATTACAGAGTATTTCTCTCTCAGTTGGATCTTAATGTCTTTTAAAAAATTAAAATCACATACATTTTGTAGGAACAGGTGTATGTGTGTATAAATTTGTATTTCTGCCAGTCTGATTCAGGGTGATTTTTTTTAAAAAAAAATAAATCCTTATTTGTAGAAGACAGATGTTCGCACCATGTAGCTTACCCTTAAAGTAAGATAATCCATCTGCTTGCTTAACAGATTGAGCTGGCTGCTTTACTGTAGCAAATAGTTTTTATTCATACACTGTCCTATTGTCCTGAGAGTGTCAGGCCAACAGGAAAATGAGCATGTGCCTATATGTTTCTTCTGCAGCTTCTGATGAGAATTAATAGAGACAGAGAGAGAAGTTCACACACGTAGTTACTGCACTTACCGTAGCCATTTGTCATTTCTGACTGAAAGGGAAAGGAAGAAAGATGGAGGAAGAGATGTAGGTTGGCTAGTACAGAAATGGCACATTGCCAGCTGCTGTGGTGGTGTAGATGTTACTGTTTTAACATTGGGAAGAAGCATTATTCTCAAGTGGGATAATAGAGACATGTCAGAGGTACTTTTGCACCCTAGGGATAGACAAAAAGTTAGAGGAACATTTAAATTAAAAGGGATTTATTGAATTTGATCAAATATATCCTCTCATAGATTCCCCAGTGATCAGCTGATTTTAAACAGACTTTGATTTGAAATCTTCAGGTGTTTCATGAACTGAAACTCCAAACAGTATACATAGTAAACCTAGAGTTAGTTTGACTGTAGCAGCGTTCCATGTGACTAAGCAAAGTATTCAAGTCCCAAACAATTGGTCAGGAATTCATGCCAGAGATTAGTCTGTAGAATTATGCCATGCATATGTATAACCCACTCTGAGGCCTTTGGCTATAAAAATACGTTGTCTGACTGTACAAAGTTACTTTCACCCCTTACCCTGAAAGACCCCTACTGTTGTTCCAAGCTCCACCACCCTTTGTTCAAGACAGAAACAAAATGCCAAATGAGACCACTCCCATGGTTTAGGCCATTGTGTCAAACATCTTTTTCCTGTGCAAAGTCACATTTCAATTGACACAGTTACACCAACTCTGGCTGGAAAGGCATCCACAGAAATCCAGTTGCTAGGCCTCCTGGGAGAACCTCAGAAGGTCTAGTAAAAGGATGGCACTGAGAGGGACTGGTGGGACACTTAGTGGGAAATGATTGGGGAAAGGTGAGAGGCAAGGGGTTGATCCTGGAAGGTTGGTAGGCTGAGGTGCAACATGGGGGAATTGAACAAATGAGCTGATTGTCAAATCCCCCAGATGCTGCTTGATTTTGGACCAAGGATTTTTCAAAGACTTTGGTTAAAAAATGATCCCTATGAACTAAGTGATCTATATGACCTATGGACATTTTCCATCTTCCTTTGGCATGAAAACTAGTGAAGAACTAGTAGTGATTGCCATGTGTACTGTCTGCTGCTGTGATAACTGGGTGACGTGGCACTTAAATGTATTTGCACCAACCTGCCCCATGTATCCTTCATCCAGAAGAGGTGTGGAAGGTATGTTGCCAGGTTATACTAGCCATGTCCCAGGTGTGGCTAGTATAGCTATCTAGCTGGGAGACAGTCTGGCATGTGAGGAGTCACTTCTGGAACTGAAGTGGCTACACGCAGTGTGGACGCTCCATGTGGGAGTATCCCCAGGCTGTCCTAGGAGGCCAAGTGTGGAAAAGCCCTATGTTCACATAGAATCAGTTCAGTAGTTCCTTACTCCAAATAGCTATCAAATACATATCTTGATCTAATAATAGGCTCACATTTGGAGAATCTGTTCTACATGCCGAAGAATATTTTATGAAGGCAGTTAGGCACATAATGTGGTAGGACACTATTTGCTTTAGAAATGAGTTCTCTGGAAAGAATCCTTACCACTAATGTGATTGTTGGGGGGGGGGGAATCTACCTATAACAGGCTTAACAGAAAATCAGACAGGAAGTGACAATGTAGATATGCCATCAAACTGAATAAACAGCATTGGACAAATTAGAAAATTTTGTTTGTTGGTTTGCTTCATAAAAATATTACATATCATCAGTATATTTCAAGAAAGCGAATTGTTTACATTAATAATGCACATTTCCTTAACTTAAAATGGACATATTTCATAACAAAATGTGCATGTTATTTAAGAAAACTTTAATGCCCTTCATTTTTACAAAGGTGAGGGAAGTGGGAAGATCCTAACAATAAATGCTAACATCATGTAAATAAAACAGAATTAAGTTTGTTTATTACTAACCGTCATAACCAAGTGCTTTTTCCCTGAACTCTTAACTTTGGGGATTTTAGTAGGAACAGTTTACCTCCTCCTCCTCCTCTTTTTCTTAATTGGGAACTGAAGTGCAGTATATTTAAATGATTGAGCATATTCTTGAGCACAGACAGGAGAACTCCAGCAGAGCTGATAATGCAAAAGGCCATAGCTTAGTAGCAGGGAACATGTTTTGCATGTAAAAGGTGCTCTGTTCATCTTTCAGTGCATTGCCTTTCAGTTAGGACTGGCAAAGATTTCTTTCCAAAGCTCTGGAAAACAGCTGCAACTATGTACCATAGACAGTGTACCAAAGCATGACATTTGGGGTTTAGCTTGTATTCACCATTTATTAAGTATAACCTTGAATCCTGAAGAGCTTATTTTCCTAATGATTGATGATGAAAACAAAAACAGTGTCTCAGAGGCACTTCAGAGACTGGCTTTGTGTTCCCATCCCAGCCTTCTCTAACTCATATTTTCTAGCACAGAATATTCATGGGGGAAGGGGCAGGCTGGTATTTGAACCATCCCCAATCAAAGCCTCTTCTGAGGCACCTCAGAGGTATTACTTTTTGCTATGTCTGATCACAGCCTTAGAGGACAGAACAGCACACCCATCATGGCTGCCTCCTGAAGGCAAGAGGCAATACAATATCTTAACAGCTTCTCAGAATTAATTGTCTCCCCCCTCCACTGCCAGATGTGAAAGGTTTATCCTCACATCTGTTGGATATTCTGCAATTGGGTGACTGGGGCTATGGGAAGCCAGTCAACTTTCTTTTACTGATTTTTTTGTGTGCACATGGTAGACTTCCAGTAGGCCCAGTTACTACAACTGCAAAAGCTGGTAATAGACATAAAAGCATTACTGTAACAGGAAACCTGGCATCATTGCTGTAATAAGAATACATTTGATTTTTGGCTACTCAGATCAAGACTGGGGATGGGCAAAATTCCATCCCATTTGCTTCTATTTGAAGCGAATGGTAAAAAAAAATACACATCCCTAATCAGCTACAGGAATTGATGGGGAAAATGATTTCTGTATCTTTAAATCAGGGAAAGCAAGCATAAGGCAGCAGCTCCCTCTTTAGACATGAACCAAACCATGAAAGTCAGTTTATACAAACCTTTACTTTCCATACTATTATACTTTTGAAAAGTGAATTGTCATCTGTACATTAGGGTCATGTGTATTTCTGAGAAATAAAAACAATTTTAAAAATCCATACTTGATACAGGCTGAAAAACAAAAGTATTTTAATTATTTTTCCTTTCTGTTTTCCTGTGAAAGTTTCTTCTTTCCCCTCATATCTCAAAGAATCAGAAGTCTGATGTTTCTGAACCCCCAGTTGGAAATTAAATTTGAAAAGCAAGCAAAAGAAATGGGTTTTGGTTTCTTCAGTTGATGAGTTGCATGCATCTTGCAGGAATGAGGAGAATACAACAGATTTGGAAAGTTTGGGCAAGGGGAGGAAAAACTAAAATGAGATTATAGGCTTTGTGTCTAGCAGATTATTAAACCTCTTTATGTAAAATAATTTAACCAATTGACTAAACATATTGATAGAAGTGTGCCTGTAATGGTGGAGGATGGCGTAGAAAAGTTCTGAACATTGTGAAATACTGCTTAGAAGTAACTTTGGCATAGTGGTGGGTGGAATGACTGCCAGGAGTCTTGTATTTACCTGAATGCCACTCTTTTACTTCCTACCACTCTAATAGGTTTAATTGCTTTCATTCTATTGAAACTAGCTAATTTCAAATTAAATGTTTGGTGGGCAGAAAAGAGCAGAGTTAAAGGGAAACAAAAAGGGACATTTGATCATTACTGCTTCATGGCCAAAAGGCTTCGGTCAGGCTCTTTGGAAAGATTGCGTGCTGTTAAATTCTGAGTTTTATTAATTATATAGTATAGCATGAACAACAATGTGGCAATATGTAAAGCAGAAAGAAAGGTGTTGCAAACTGAACAGAACTAAGAGTCCTTGTGTAGTCCACCATCATAAATCTGTTCTTGGCTGTCACAACCTGATCCCACAGTTGCCAAAAATAGAATTTGCAAAGGGCTGGGGGACAAAAAGCAACTGTGTATACATTTATATAAAGCAGAAGAGAAAGGGAGGAGGGAGAAAGAGAAAATTATATAAACAACTAAAGTACACTACTCCATAGAGGCATTGGCTTTTGACTTTATTTCCTTTTCCTTTTTTTATGTTTTCCTTCTCAAAAGGTTTGAATTTTCTGTTCAGTTTTTCAATCTGTCAAATTCTGTGTTTTCAAACAGAGTATATTTGCAGTTTGTTCCAATTGTATGTGGTTTCCATGGAATGTAATTGTTGCATTTGTAGGAAACTACACATTTTTATCATGTTTCAACTCACAAATTATGTCTGAATGATTTTCATATATTTTAATACATTTTTACAAAGAGCAGTTCTTTGAAAATTGATTATTTTCATTTTATTTTCTGATACATTTCTCAGCTTGTTGTTGACAAAATTACACCAGAGTGTAATAATAATAATAATAATAATAATAATAATAATAATAATAATAATAATAATAATAATAATAATAATAATAATAATAATAATAATAATAATAATAATAATAATAATAATAATAATAATAATGGAAAATCTGAAATCGAGATCCAGTCATTGACCAACACAGTGCGAATATTCAGCAGCGACATCAGTATGGAGTTTGGCCTGGACAAAGGTGCCACAGTGGCACTGAAGAAGGGGAAGATTACTGAAAGTGAAGGCATTGAAATACCAAATGGTCAAGCCATCAGGTCCCACCAGCCAGAAGCCTACAAATACCTGGGTATCCTGCAACTGGATAACCTTAAGCATGGCCATGTGAAATCAGTGGTCAGTAAAGAGTACATCCAAAGGACTAGAAAAATCTTGAAAAGTAAACTGAATGGCGCTAACACCATTAAGGCCATAAACACCTGGGCCATACCAGTCATTAGATACACTGCAGGAATTGTGAACTGGACTCAGCAGGAGTTGGATAACTTAGACAGAAAAACCAGAAAACTGATGATGATCCACCATGCACTACATCCTCGTAGTGATGTCGACAGGCTGTACTTGCCCAGGAAAGCAGGCGGTAGAGGACTTTTGCAAGTGAAGCAAACAGTGGAAGAAGAGAAGCATGCATTAGTAGATTATGTGGCAGAAAGCAAAGAATCAGCTTTGATTGAAGTCAACAACCAGAAGCTTCTCAAAGTGCAGCAAACCAAGAACCACTACCAGAAAACTGCAATTCAATGCTGAACTAACAGCTGGCACAATAAAACACTGCATGGACAGTTCTTGGAAAACATCGAAGGCAAAGTGGACACGGAAAGGACCTGGTCTTGGCTTATAAATGGAACATTGAAACAGGAAACAGAAGGACTGATTCTTGCTGCACAAGATCAAGCAATAAGAACAAATGCCATCAAAGCCAGAATTGAAAAATCAGGAGAAGATCCAAAGTGCCGACTCTGCAAAAAAGTGGATGAAACAATCGACCATATACTCAGCTGCTGCAAGAAGATCGCACAAACTGATTACAAGCAGAGACACAATGCTGTAGCACAAATGATCCACTGGGACTTGTGCCAAAAGTATCATCTGCCAGTGGCAAAGAACTGGTGGGATCACAAGCCAGAAAAAGTTGTTGAAAACGAACAGGCAAAACTACTTTGGGACTTCAGGCTTCAGACTGACAGAAAACTGGAGCATAACACCCCTGACATTACAATTGTTGAGAAGGAGAAGATGTGGATCATCGACGTTGCTATCCTAGGTGACAGCAGAATTGAGGAGAAACAGTTGGAGAAACTCACCAGATACGAAGACCTGAGAATTGAACTTCAGCGACTCTGGCAAAAACCAGTGAAAGTGGTCCCAGTCATCCTCGGCACACTGGGCATGGTGCCAAAAGATCTCAGCAGGCACCTAAAAACCATTGGCATTGACAAAATATCCATCTGCCAACTACAAAAAGCCACTTTACTGGGGTCTGCTCACATAATTCGCCAATACATCACGCAGTCCTAGGTGCTTGGGAAGTTCCTGACTAGTGATATAATACGAAATCCAGCATAGTGATCTCGTTTGCTGTGTGCAACTGTTGTTTTACGTAGTAGTAGTAGTAATAATAATAATAATAATAATAATAATAATAATAATAATAATAATAATAATAATAATAATAATAATAATAATAATAATAATAATAATAATAATAATAATAATAATAATATGCATCCAGTTCCCGAAGCTGCTTCATAAAAAAATGGATTTTTTTCTCCTAATAAAAGTCATCCATTAGGGTAACCAAGGAAGCCTCAGCACCATAACCTCACCTAAAGTGAGATTGAAATGTCTCTCAATAATCTGTTTCCTCCAAGCCTACCTCAGCTGAATCACTACCACTCTTTTCAGGTTCTTGACCCCTCAAAAAGAATATTGGCATCTGAGTGACAGCTATATAATGGCTGATAATTACTCAATACTGGACATCAGGATCCACTGAACCCCTCTTAAGGAAAGGCTGAACCACAGCTTTCTTAAGTATTGCTGCCACTTCTCCCACCTGCAATGAGGCCTTTCTCACTCTCTGCACATACACATAACCAGCTTTTATTAGACATAATGAGCAAATAGTTGACTGATACCCTGAAGTATAGGCAGGGAAGCTGATGAATAGTGCACCAACAGTAATGCAAATCTGTCTTTCAAGCCCTGGGTGCAACCTTTGAAGTACAAATTAAACCCATTTTATACCACTCAGGTGTTATTCTGCTTGTGACTTCTACTTTCTAAGTCAGCATTGGGTGCATGGTTACTAGTGGGCAGCTTATATTTGATTTTACAACTGATCAGAAAACTTTAGCACATTCTCCTAGAATTGTTATAAGACAGACGACATGATCATAAAGACCTTAGAACAAAATTATCTTGACCTTGAGAACCAGTACCAAATACATATTCTGATCCCAGTATTTTAAAAGATCAAGTCCTTTAATCTTTGAGTGGGCCTGGAAGTACTAGTACAGTTAGCATTCTGCCCCAGAAGGCACTTGGGCTTCATTCAAACTTAATAAAAGAAGCAGCTTAAAAGTAGGGATGTGCACAAATATTCACATTCAAAATTTGATCAATTTTTTTTCAAATTCGTACATTTTAATTTGAATCAAACGTTGGCTACATTCGAAGACTGAGATTCAATTGCAAAGTGAATGCATTCATTTGAAGGTTTGTTATATTCATGAATGTGGGAAGGTGTGAAATCCACTGCCCAGTCACATCTGCAGCAGATCTAGAGTGGATTCAAAGTGGAATCAGAGCAGATTTGATGTGGACTCAGAGCAGATCTATAGGGGATCCATAGGGGACTTGTAGGTGTGACTGGCAGCAGGAATTCAAATAGGAATGGAATAACATTCAAAGAATATTCATACTGAATTTAAATCCTACCACATTTAAAGGGGGTGTATTTGAACTAATGAGAATTTTTTGCATTCAATTCGACTCAAATCAAACATGAAAAAACCACAACCAATTATGCACATCCCTAACTAAAAGAACCTTAGAAACATAACAGTCTGGCCTACACATTTTCATCTGATCTGTAATCCACCTTTTCTAAACTAGAATGACCATGGGTAAGGGGTTACTGTTGTGCCTATGAATCGATTTGCAATCCATTCCTAAGCTGCATCAGATTTCCTTTTTTATTATTATTTAACTCCATATGAACCCATCTTTGGTCTCAGGAATCTGTTAGCATGCACATGCCAGTTTGATTTCGTTGCACTGCCTGCTAGTCTTTTTGTATTTATTGCACTCACTCACGGCCTTTCTGCATTTGCGTGGTACAGATCTGAAAAAGTGGGTTAGGACCAAGCAATCCATTCCAGATTGTTCTGGGGTGGAGCAATGCTGTCTGAACAGTGATGGCATATTGTAGCTCAGCCCCATGCTGGTCCCAAAGCTTGCATGAGCTCTGAAGGCCAGGGATGAAAGAGGACTCATTTGGGCAAAATAAGGTGTGCCATTCAAATGGATCCCCCTGTAACTGGAACACTTTCTGCATGCCTCTGTGTTCCAGACTATGCCAAGCTGCTATGCCAGTAAACTTTGATATCATGGACTACCAGTGATCCAGATTAAAGACCATTTGAACTGAATTATATACTCCATCCTGTGCAAGCACAGTATACCAGAAGTGGACCAGGGCTTTCTGTATCCCACTGAAAAGGAACCCTTAGCACACTTACTGTTAAGGAATACCAGCAAATATAAAAAGGCCCTTACTCTACATGACAGCGGCTCTCTGTATTGCTTTTATTGGATTGCCAATTTAAAGTATACTGTCATTTTTCCGATCTGAACAGCCAACATCAGCCATATTCTGTTGTCTGTCTTGACATCTGTGAATACGTACAGAATGAACTCCATATTCTTATTATAGAAGTGATATGATTGCCAATTGATTTCAGACTGTATGCTGTACATCACAAATGAGAGACTCCACAGATGTTTGTTCCAAGGCAGAAATTGAAAGTTCTTTCTAGTGTAAGCTATAAACATTTGAATTCTGAATCAAAACATTTATGGAGAACTTAGAATATACACATGTGTTATCTTCTTAATTGCCATTCCAGGTAAAACATTTTGCCTAAATATAGCGCAGAAGCTGAAACAGAACATTTTCAAATGCACATTGTACATTCATTCCTTTTGACAGCTATACAAGGTGATTTTCACACCCCTAGAAAATCTTGACAGGGATTTGAATAACTCCAGATATTTTATTCCATTCTAATTTAGGGATGTTCATGTGCTACTTGCAGAAGAGAAATAATAATTGTCTCCAGAGAAAACCTGCCATTTCTCCTTTAGTACGCATGTGACATAGAGATCATACTCCCTAAGATTTTATTTTATTTTGCCGTTACCAAAATACTATTTAGAATTTTCAGAAATACTCTCATGAAAGTTTACAAAACAATTATTGCCATCATCATTGTCTTTTGGGGATTCAATTCTAATAAGCAGAGCAGGAAAGAAAAAAGGGGTGTGTAAGGAAGAGGAAAAGAAGCATTCAGTAACTTTTTATTAATGTTCCAGATGGGTATAAAGAGCAGATTTGAATGAACTGATTAATATCATTCCCAATCATGTTAGGAAATTAGTAATACTTACAATTGGTTTTTGTATTATCATTCTCAGAAGGTGAAAACATGTCCTCTCCTACTCACTGCTATTAGGATCACCTCTAGCCCATGTGAGCCTATATAAACCAATCTGGTCTAGTGGTTAGGGAGCTGGAGTCTTATATAGGAATACTGGGTTTGAATCCGGATTCCTCCATGAATCCAGCTGGGTGACCTTGAGCCAGTCACAGCTCTCTTCTGAGCTCTCACAGCCCCACCAACCTCCCTGGGTGTTTGTTGCAGGGAGAAGACCAGAAAGCTTTGCTAGCCACTATGAGTTCCCTTAAATGGCTGAGAAAAGTGGGGTAGAAAAGCCAACTCTTCTTCTTCTTCATGGTCACACTTTCACTTTCAACCTTCTTCATATCATCTTTGGGACACCTTTTCATTTCTGTTTTATTTGTGGACTTTCCACCCTCATTTTGACTTTCCTGAATGAAAAGTCCACAAATAAAACGTATAGAAATGAAAGGCCCCAAAACAACAACTGACAAAATAGTTGTCCTCCTTCTCCCCTTCCAACTTTGTGCTGATGAAATGACAACTGCAATGGAATATAAATAGAACATTTGTTTGTTCATTTGGCTCATTATCATTATATTTTCTTCATTACGTGAAATGTCAGAACACTCTACAATATAAAAATAGTGTGTAAAACCAGACTGTGCCAATAAATATAACATCTTAACACAAATCTAGTACTGCTTTGGGCCAGCATATCAAGTTTTAGCAAGGAGAAAAGTCCACCAGAATCATAGTAAATCCACAATTTCATTGAGATGCAAAGATCTTGTGAAATAACTGTGTTGGAATTTCACAATGCTTCATATTTCAGGTGACCAGCCCAAGAAAAATTTCTACAGTGGTATGCTTCCTGGAATAAATATACTTTACATGGAAAGACAACATTTCAATTTTTTATACACGGTATGCATATCACATCTCAGAGGTACTGGAGGAAACTAAAATGGTTGTCACATATTGTCTGGGTTCCTTCCTATTGATAATTGACCAGGATGGCTTGGAATTATGAAACCTAAAAACACCACCTCTCCTGTACACAGTTAAGAGGACTATGAGTTTCTAGTTTATCCTTCAAATTTTTATGAGCTAAACTATGTTCTATGATCCAAATATACACTGGAAATATCAGGAAAGTGAATTTTATGTCTCCTCCATATTTCTAAAATTGTTTGAAAGTTTTTCACTGCCCATTTGCATTCATTTAACTTTGTCCATTCATTTCCCGTAAAGTCTGTGGCTGCTTCCGCACAAGGGCTAATAAAACCGGATCTCTGGCACCCGGATTTAGTAAAACTGGTTCCCGGGGGAACCGGTTTTAATAACTCCGAATCACAGCTAGATCCGGTTTAACGGGGTAGATCCGGATCTACCCCTCACCCCTGCTGCCGCACACACGGTGTAGATCCGGATTGGAGGTGGGTGCTGTGCGGACACACAGCACCCGGCTCTGATCCAGGACGGAGGGCCCTCCCCCTGCCCACCATGATTGGCTCGCCAGAGCCAAGCATAGCGACCTGGGGGATCTGGCTGCCGTGGCTCGCCCTGGCCCCAGAAGTGGCGGACCACCGCTTCTGGGACCAGAGCAAGCTTGCCAAAAGACCACCCTAGCCCACGCCGCTGGGAGCATGGCGAAACCCCTCCTTACCTCATCAGCATGGTCGTCTTTCTGAGGGTCTTCATCCACGATGCAGCGCGCCTGCGTCCTGCACGGGTCCTGAGCGGCTGGGGCTGCTACTGGCAGCCCTTGCCCTCAGGAGGTGTTCTGAGCATGCGCGCTGCCTACTAAGGGCAATGTGCCTGCTCAGAACGCTCCTGAGGGCAAGGGCTAGCAGTAGCAGCCCCAGCCACTCAGGAGCCACGCAGGACGCAGGCGTGCTGCATCCTGGGCGAAGACCCTCAGAAAGATGACCACGCTGACGAGGTAAGGAGGAGATCGTCTGCGCTCCTAGCGGGATGGGCTAGGGCAGGCTTTTGGCAAGCTCGCCCTGGTCCCAGAAGCGGCGATCCGCCGCTTCTGGGGCCAGAGCGAGGCAATAGGTAGGAGCCCCCAGCTCGCCATGCTTGGCTCCAGCGAGCCAATCATGGTGGGTGGGGGGAGGGCCCCCGTTAGTTACACTTGCGCTGTGCGGACGCATCCTAAATGGATGCGTTTTCATGGCACAAAACCACTTGAAATGTGGTATGTAACTAACACCCCTTAGTCACACATTAAGCACGGATAGGTGCGGACGCACCTACTGGAAGTGTGCTTAATTGCCCTCTCTAATGCAGACGCGGCAGCGCCAAAGCGGTTTTGCCGCTGAAATCCGTATTAGAAAGGGACGCGCAATGCGGACACGCGTGGCCGGAAGTGTGCCAAGTAGGCACATAAATGCGGACGCGCGTTTCCCAATCCATACTTAATGTGTGTTAAAGGGCCTGTGTGGAAGCACCCTGTGGGATAAAATAGAAATAGATTAACTTCTCCTACTGTGTCTTTCCTAAACATGAACCAACTTGAGCACTGCTGAGTCTGCACCATGGAAACTGAAGAGTAACTCTGGACTTAACCTTCATTTACATAGGAAAAAAATTTACATTGGTGACATGGGATTTCCACCCCAGAGTTACAAATTAAATATATAACAGAAAATCAGACTTGGGAGATAGATGTATACTCTCTTCCTCTTGGTTGGTTCAATAGTTCAAGAAAACAATCTGCAACAAAATCAGGCAAAATTAATTAACATTTTATTAATGTAAAGATTTCAGTTGTGAGGCACATACTTATCTTGCCCTGAATGAGTTAAAATGTGAAGATTTAAAATATGCTTGATTGTAAGAGGCTTCCAAAGGATGACCCTGCATAGATAATTGTCTTGTGGAGCCACTAAGTCTGAAAATAAATCAGTATTTTCACAAAATTGATTTTTAAAGCTACTAATCAGCTAATGAAGTACCTGACCTCTAGATGAACCCAGATTTTCATCTTGTAAGGAGGGCCTCAAATAAGAATGTAAAGTTACTGTGGGGTAGATTTCCAACCCAGAGGATTCCCCCTTCCGCCCCTCTTGACCAATCCATGTATCCTAAAAGTTACATTTTCCTCTCAGACAGATTTATACCAATACCATAAAATTTACAATTCTGTAGAATTAAAGACCACAGAACTGTAATATAAAGAAATGTAAAGAAAGATTTGAAAAATTGCTAGGGATGGATTCTTAATTGAACCCAGGTGGACTGCATTCTGATGTAAGGAAAGTTGTGAAACAGAGTGGTGAAGTAATGAATGTCACGTTGTGCTTTGCCTTCCCCAAACCTGATTGCAAATACAGTTTGTACCAGACTGAAATCCTGTTTGGGAGAGGAAAAAACACTAAATACCACACTAGTAAATGGGCTGTCCTGCCCCAATCCTATTCCTATTTCTGGATTGGCCATTAGCCTTTTTCCTGTGCTTATACAATTTAGGAAGGTAAAAGTGAGGTTCCATATTCTATCACTCTATGATTCCCTACCCTGCACAAAAATTTAAGTGAAGTTAAAACATGTCATAGGATACAAAATATATTTCCAGTTCCATGTCACTCATTCACCAAATGTCCATATTTGGTCATGGATAACGGTAGTTGAATAATACACACTAGTGAATATTTAGCCTTCAGAACCATTTTGATGTGATACTCAGTGAAACAAGATCACACACACACTTTCCTTTTTGCTTTTTGTGGCTCTGCTATGAATTTGTGAACATTCATCTATGCTGAAAAGGGCATGAAATAAACTGCAAAAATTGTGACCATATTAAAATAGTTGTGGAACAGATATAAAACAGTGAAAGGGTTTTTTTGCACAAAAATCTGCTCCCCAATTTTATTATTTATTTTTATATATTTCGTCCTTCCCCTGCCCTTTCATACCAAAATTACCACCCTTAGCAGCTTCCATCAATTAAAATCCAGCATGCCACAAAACCGATGGACCCAGAACATAAACAAAAATACAAGAGACAGCCCCTGCGCTCTGGGTTATAGGCTAAGATTTATATCCCAACACACGAGGGAAGAGGAGAGAAAAAAAGAGGACAGGAGATAGATCAGATTGACAATGTCAGGAGAAAATGAGAAGTTCTGAAGTGGTGTTTAAACCCAGCTGGGAGTACCTTATCTTTAATTTGCTACCATTTTTGATAACATGAAGGTAATAATCCAGCAAACTTTGGTTTCTGACCAGGAAGAGGACTTAGAAGATGGTTCCATCCTATGTTTATATGGTCACAGATAACTGACATTTATAGCAAATATTTCTAATGAAGCAACAAAGGGGAGCAAGATCTGTTCCACTGTTCATTCTCTGGTTAATAATAGGGTTCCATGGACCAAGTTATACCTATTCCACGTTGCCCCAGTGATGGTGCAATCTCCCAGTAGCCTTTGTAGATATCTTAATAAAATTGAGTCAGTGTAGTTGCTCTCTGACTCATGGGGTGTTTTTCCACTGTCACTAGAAGTACCTATTAAGTACCCATTAATGGGTACAAAAATGCCATTACGTACCCATTAATGGGTACTTAATGGGTACTTTTAGTGACAGTGGAAAAACACCCATGGTCTCCACAGCAATGATGTGACCTGAGTACAAAACACAACTAGTGCAAATGTTCCTTCTTGATTGTTGATGGGGTATGTAGGAGCCAACCATCTGTGTTCTTTGAATGTAATTGATGAATGATTGTTATTCATCTTTCTTGGGAGCACTTTCCCTTGTTTTCCTAGGCTGTGGTTTCCTTTAGTAGTAATTTTCCTTTGCTGATAGTCTCTTGTTGACTGAGGCCCATCTATGGAGAACTCAAATAGAACAACTCAAAACTTCAACAAAGAGAGGGCCAGTTTCGTACCCCAAACCTCAGCTAATCTCCCTACATTCCACCAGCACAGCAAATTACTCTGCACTCCAATCCAGGAAGGATTAGCATTTGAGCTGAACAAAGAAGAACCTCCAAAGACAGCCAGCAAAAATATTCCCAAGGACAAAATCAACTCCACTGGAGTGTTCTAGCAGGAGACAGGCTTAAAATTCCTTTCTGCACTGGGCCTGAAGGTTATATCTTTCAGTGAGGAAATAGAGAGGGTTCTCCCATGCACAGTACTCATAAATAGGAGATTGTAGTCTTTGCTGTTCATGGTATTCAGATTTGTGTTTCAATTTCCCTGGAATCTGATGTCTTGGGGCAGTTCCTCCATGGGAGCTGGCTGTCCTTGCATTCTGAGGCAGACTTCTCAAGCAGTCTGATGGTTCCACCCACCCAGTTCAACATTTACTCTGGATATGCAATATGGCAAACCGGATATTCCCGGATAAGAGTCCAGCTCCCTAACCATTAGACGAAACTGGACAATAGGGTGTTCAAATTAACTTAGTGTACCTGTTTCATCCAAGTTCAAAGGTGTTTGAAGATGTTTGGGTGTTCTATTTAATTCAAACCAGGCAACCAATTTATGTTTGTGCACATCTCTAGTTGCTGCTGTTATCTTTCATGGGTATATAATCAGACACAGATAGTAGAAGGTATTTACTTTGTTTTAGATCAACAGGTAGCTAACTGACTTATAAAACACTTAACGGTCAGGTGTTTGTGACAAAGTAACAAATCCTTGCTTCACTGCAGGGCATTAGCAGGGCAACAGAGTGTGGAAAACTGCTAAAAGAGTACTTTTTTCCACTTTTCTATGGAAGCACTATGAACAACCCTTCTGACAAGAAGTTTGCATGATGTGTTGCCTTCTTCCATATATCCTGTCACCTGGGTTCTAATCTGCAGATTATTACTGAAGAATGGTTGTTGCCTCAGACTGAGAAATTCAGATGTCATGAAAGGATAGGTCTTTAGGTTGTTGCTAGTATTTTTCTTTTCTTTTTAAAATAATCGCTGAGGAATGATACTTGTTAATTTTTCTGTCTCAGAGGCTGAAATAAATAACTTGACCAGTCCTCAGCATTACATGCCTTGGCCTAACTAGAAGCAACAGGAAGAAAATTCCTATTTTACCTCAAAAAGGAAGAGTGAGTGTGTTTGTGTGTGTGGGGGGGAATTGTTTTGGCTTCTTCACCTTGGGAGTTCCAACCATTAAGCCTTCTCTTCACTCCAAAGACCTCAGCTGACTGCAGGTCTTCATTGCACAGCAAAATCAACTTTCATTTAATCAGGGTTGAAACAGAGGCGTCTTCTTGCCCAGTCTTCAGCTTTGCAGGTGTAGAGTGATTTACAGCCCAGTCCCTGGAAAGCTCTTTAATCTTGTCTTTATGAACACTTAGCACCTACAAATCACCGGTTCAGCTTGATATACATCATCTGCTTCATGCTTTGGTGCCCCAGAGGTGAATGCATCAAAGGTACATCTTGTTTACAGGATAGTCTGCTTTATGGGAGCGTTCTCCCACTCTGGCATGTCTGCTTTGCCCTCTTCTTCCCATCTGTAACATCCCTTCACCTTCAGAGTCTCTCGGCAGAGAGGATGGTGAGATAAAAAGTGCACAGCACATTTCAAACACAGGATGGATATTGATTTCCAGTCACAGGGAATGGGGGTGCCTCCAGACGGGGATGAAAGCAACAAAGTCCCTTTGCTGCTTCTATCACTGCAGTATTCTACTCAACCCCCAATGTTTCAATGCTCCCCACACACCAAACTGTCAGTGCTTCCCTCTACATTTACCTTTCAGTACTCTGCCACCACTGTGGACAACAGACCTTCCTGCCTGATGGATGGGGAGCCACTCCCCAGGGATGCTGAAGCTTCCAATCTTCCACACTGGCAGACTGGAATCCCCTGCCTAAGTTGCTGTGCAGGGATGATGACATCTGGAAGCATCCTTGGATTTGACCAGATCAGCCAGTTTTCTTGGTGCCAGCCTGACCTCTTGAAGCCACTCATGTTGGTCTTTTTCAAATTACTCTTATCCCTATTTCACACCCAAGGTTACAAGTCTGGAACACCCAAATAGCCATGTGTGCAGTTAAGTACATGAGCAGTGGTGATGATGAAGATGTTGATAAAAACAAGTTATTCCTTTCCCAAGGAGGCAGTATAGAATCAAGGATCCAAAAAGCCATCCTTCATTCACAATGGGCAAAAATAAAATAACCCATCTTGGACATTTTATACTCTTTCTCCAAGCGAAAAAGAGGCAAACTTGCTCACTGAATGAAAAATAGATTGAAATTCTGAACTTTCTATTGTTTGAAAGTAGGGTACTGAAATACAAACTGATCAGTTGAAAAATACAGGGGTTGGACTATACAAGATAGAATGTGACCACAGCAAAAGTAAACATGTTTACTAGAAGGCAAACGAAGTGACAGGATGGCTCAAAGTTGGGATGTGTGCAATTTTTGTTCTGTGTTCGATTAGAATTGAATGCAAGGAAATTTGCATTCATTTGAATAGAGCCCCTTCAAATGGGGTGGGATTCGAATTTGATATGGATGTTCTTTGAATGTTATTCAAATCTACCAGTTGCATCTATAAATCTCCTATGAATCCCCTATGTATCTGTTCGGAATTCATTAAATACACTCTAAATCCACTTTAAATTTGCTCTGGATCTGCTGTAGATGTGACCGGGCAGCTGCCTTCCCAACTCCTCAGGTTCACAAATGTAACAGAGCTTAAAATGAAGTCTGTAAGATTACAAGAGTCCAGGAGTGTTCTGGTATGATCATTCAGCCTGTCATTAGTTTAATTCACTTGCATGTAGTGACACACCCTGACACAGGGCTATCTTTAGCCTTCATGCCACAGTTCATGTTTCTTCTGGGCAACTCACATAATATTATCTGTACCAGAAGTATACAGTTCTCAGGTCTTCCTAAAAGGTATCACTTCACAGTAGCAACATCACATATTAAATATCTCCTGCTGAAGCCTTGCTAAGTATCTGCATAATATGAATGAATTCCCAACAGGATTGTATTAATGATTTGAATGAAGCCAGAGAGTGTTAAATCACAGCCATTTTTATGAGACTCTATGTTCTTTGAATAAAGCAATTGTTTTGTATAGAACTTCAGCACTGTCTTTTTATATGTGAAGTCTGAACAGTTCCTCATCATCAGGCTTTCACATATACTTAGTGGGAATCCCATTCTTTGTTCACTGGTATGAATTTGTACTAAGCAAATTGGTATTGTTATTAAAAGAGATTTCCAGAACACATTGTTATTGTCTTGGCCTCCATAAGAACATAAGAGGAGCTGTGTGGGATCAGGTCGCAGCCCATCTAGTCCAACTTCCTGTCTCATACAGTGGCCTGTCTCTCCAACCTCCATGTGCTGCCCACATATCAGTTCTAGTGGCCATTGATATGTTTTCTTAAAACTACCCAGGTTCTTCTGTCAGTAAATTCCATAGATAAAAAGTCTGCTGAGGCTGGGGGGGGGGGGGGAGGGGAGGCAACTTTCCCTTGGCTGAGTTCACATCAAAGTTTTAATTCAGCTTCAGTTCAGTTCACTTTCAATGTGAGATAATGGATCAGCAAAGTAACAATCTGTTTTTGGTATTATCTAACTCAGAAAATCCCTCTTTGGACTAGGTAAAGTGGAAAGAAAATTACTGGTCACTTTGCTGATATGTTGTCTCACTCAGAAAATGGATTGAAGCTGGACACAGCCCTTGTCATATGAAAATGCACCTTTTTTACAATGGCCTTTGGCTGAGGGAGCAACTTCTGCATCTTCAAGCAAGCATTGTTACTGTTTTAACTAATTTATTTTACCTGTGTTTACAGAGGCAGCATCTTAGAGCTCCTCCCACCAACCCAGGGGCCTTTCTGCTCACTTGGGGTGCTTCCACACCTGCCACCAAAAATGGATCTAAAAAGATTTGGTTTTTGGCCATCCGTTCTTCCGAGGATCTGTCCCAAATAGGGACAGATCCTCGGGGACCCCACGCATCCACACATGTGCAGGGCAGCTGTGGCGAGGCTGGAACGGGCAGCCAGATCGCCAGGGTGCTGTATGGAAGCCACAACACACAGGGCCAAAGGCAGCCGGATTCTGGTGCTGCCAACGCTGCCGCCGGAGCCGTGGGACTGGAGCATGCAGGGAGGGCAGAGGGAGGCAAACCAGCTTGCTTCCACCCTCCCCAAGATGGCAGCCACCAGGACATCCAGCCTTCACCTGTGTGCAGAAGGATCCTGCTTCCGAAACAGATTGAGATGAAGGGCCGGATGAAGACCTAATTTTTCAGGTCTTCCCGGAGGCTGGATCTTTTGGTGGCAAGACCTGATTAAGAACGCGTCTTGCCTGCCGATGTGCAAAAGCGCTGCCAAAAGTTTATATGTTGTCTGTATGTGTGTCTAATGTGTCTTTATATGTGGTTTAAGGGCCTATGCAGAAACACCCTTGGTCTTATTCTGCAATATATTCCAGAACAGGGACCTGCTACCTGAATGCTCATACAAGCTACAGAAGGCCCCAGCTGAGGCCTTCCATAGTCTGCATTAGCTTTTGGGCAGCAGACCATTATCCCGAGATATATTCCAGAATAAGGCCAAGTGCAGAAAGGGTGCAGGAATGAGGTGTCTGAAATCTGGATGCTCCTGGGGTGGAATGTTTATATCCCCTCTCAACCTGCTTCTAAGCTGTCAAAATCACCTGAAGGTCAACTTACCTAAAAGCACACCATGAGGAAGGGGATAAGTTACCTCTTCCTTCCTTCTTTGTGTACAGTGACCAAAAATGCCTGACTTTCAGTTCCTTGCTGCATTGCATCCTACCCTTATGGCAATTCAGCCAGCATTCCCATGTTGTTCTTTCTGCATCTTTCAAGCCTCATTTCACCATGTAGACCACTTCCTATTTTGAGTCTATGAGATTCATTAACTTTTTAAATTTAGCCTGACTCTTCCTAACATGGCCCATTCTTGACTTTGTTACATCCACATTTAACAAGTATGGGCCTGCAAACATCCAAGATTATATTAGTTTTTGGGCACGAACCATATGTTTTTAAATAAACCCTTTTAGCCATTACATTGACAGATTAACATTAAGAAAATGATACCCTTTCAGTTTCATTTCCTCTTTTCTCTTTCTTCCAGAATCCAAAACAATTTCCCCCTAAAATGAAGGCCGCATCCCCATTACAAGCTTATTTTGATTTCAAACCATTTTCAATCCTCACAGACCCCATGTCAGTCTGGCTTAACACGCTTTCTGCATGTTAAATCACCCCAAAGCATTGTAAATGTTAACCCTCATTTCAACAGGTCTCACTCCGGATCGTGCGCTTGATACTTGTTACATTTTTTACTGTGGGGACCCTACCGTTTTAAGGGATGAGAATCCATGTTTAGGGTTTCCCTCTCCCAATAGCTTCTTCCAAAGACAGTGATTTCAGTGTAAAAATCCAACCTTCACAGCAGCCGCTACACTGTAGCAATCCAGGCACTTCACACTTGATAACAATGTTGCAATTTTGCACAATTCTAGCTCTTTGGAGTTCTGACCTTTAAAGGGGAAAGAAAAGCAGGACAAGTTTTGGGAGATGTGTGAATGTTTAAACCCCCATTGCTTGAGTTGCCGCTGCTACTGTGTGCCCTGGGCAATGGAGAGAATCACTGGCAGCCCGCTGCCGGTTTTCCTCCATCCAGGCAAGCAGCAGCCACCCAGCCAGGCTCCATGAAGGAGTCCCTTATGGGTGGCGCGTTCATGCCAGGAGAAAGAGGGCAGGGCAGCCCCCAAAAGCAGCTTTTAGAAAGTAGCCATTTGAGTCCCCCCTTGAGTCACATATGCCACGTAGGATCCTCAAAATCCGGATCGAACGCGATTAAGCTGAAAGTAATGGGAACAGGCAAATTCGCGTTTGCATCTGGTTCTATTATTTCGGTTTAGGTAAACTGGATTAAGCCTGTAATGGGGATGCAGCCGAAATATCTATTTGTGTGGCAGAAGGCAATGGAGCCACTGAGACAATGGGGTGGAGGAAGATAGGATGATCTTACTGCTGTCTTCTCTTCCCTCTCCTTACTTCATTGCCTATACAGACAGACATATGTATTTATGTCATTTTAAAATAAGAATTCACCAGATGCAGTTGCACGTTGGAAGGGAATGAAAACTAAGCTGACAGAATAATGTGAGGCAACACACAGACGTTCTGCATTTCAAAAAAATGAATGATGGCATGTCATAATTCAGCAGGAATGATAAAAAGTGATGGATTTCCTAACCTCTGTGTCTCTTCCAAACAAGCTTGTCCAGCACCTTCTGATACAGCTAGATTAAGTTGGCCTCTATGATGCCAGTTGGCCCCAGAGCTAGAAGCAAAAGCTGGGAATGACCAATCAATCAGATGCCTTAGCAGTGTCTGGTTGTGTTCCATAATATCAGCAAAGGTTGGGGCAGTGAAGGATTACAATCTATTCAATAGATAAATGGTCATTTGGGCCTCTTTTGTTTCAAGAGGCAATCAGTGACCATTGCATGTGAACTATGAAATATGTTGCTGTCATTAAAAATGCATAAATCAACTATTATAACTATAGGCTTTATTCAACATTTTTTTTTTAAGGAAGATCACAAAGTACTAATTTCCGGCTTCTAACT
This sequence comes from Aspidoscelis tigris stejnegeri, assembly GCA_023333525.1. Classification (NCBI taxonomy): domain Eukaryota; kingdom Metazoa; phylum Chordata; class Lepidosauria; order Squamata; family Teiidae; genus Aspidoscelis; species Aspidoscelis tigris. The sequence goes on along the minus strand of JALMGA010000001.1, from coordinate 244,917,110 downwards.
ACAGATTCAAGGGAAATGAAAGAACAGAAGCATAATAATATTTCTAATGTCTTTGCACAACAATTCAACTTTTCAGCCAATCAGGGCAATGTGTGTTTTATGCTAGGAAGGTCACCATTCTGATGCTGAGATGAATTACTGCTTCTTTCATCCTTTGCCATTGGTTGTGGGGACTGACAATGACTATTGTGACTGGTGGGAGCTTTAATCTGAGTGCTGCTCATGATCAAAAATGCAGGGAGCATCTGCCTGTGTTTTCAGTCCTGGACAGTGTTTCTGACTGTGTCTTGGGGCTGCTTTAGTAGATGTTTCATTGCAACAGCATTCCTTATGCGCTCTTCCTCATGCATCAAGGACAACATCCATATTCCATGCGAGATGCCACACCCATTTATGTCTCAGTTTCCTTGAAATTATATTAGAGGTTATACATTGTCTTCAGAAAGCTTATCTGTCATAAACAATTTGAACCGTGAATCGATCATAAAAGGAGAGTACTGCCTTTGTCAAATTCACTTTATTTTCTTATAACAGGTAACTTTGCCCAGCCAAGAGCTGTGACTCTGCATGACTTGGTCATAAGTAGGGGTGTACGTGAAAGCCGATTTCAGGATTTGATTCAAATTGAATAACTGAAAATTCAATTTGATTAGAATCTTTAAAATTCAAATTTACCCAAATTTGATTTGAATTAAGCAAATTTGAATCTATTTGTTTGAATTTTCAATCCAAATTTGCACTTACAAATATTGACAACATTCGTTATGTGCCCATATGTCTTGTTATGCATACGGATCTGTACACATCTGTATAGACCCTGTAGTTATCCCATATGCAACCTGTTTTTGTTGTGTACAGATCCATACAAATGCGTACAGATGTAGGAAAGATGTGTATATGCAAGTACGCATGGTGTACGAACCCATACACATACGAATGAATAGATTCAAAAATTCAAAATCCGTTTGTATGTTTAAATTTGAATTTATTGACATTCAATTCAAATTCGAATGTTGAAATTCAGACAAATTCTATTGAATTTCAAATGTCTTTGAATATTTGTGCACATCCCTAGTCATAAGTTCTCTGAATGCAGTGGCAGTGTGCAACGTGTCATTGGTGAGGCAGTGGTAGGGCCCTGATACTAGTCTGCCAGGAGTTTCCCTTTGTTGTCTCTGTAGCATTTTTCATCTCCAAATCAAGATATGGTTTAGAGGCGTTGAAGTTCTAAGCAAAGCCTTGCCTGTTTCCTGTTACCCTGCTGGATTTGCTTGTATGCATTGCCACAGCCGCAACATCTGCCCAGTCTTGAAACATTTCTGCTTTTCCTCTAACCTGTCAGTCTTTTGTTTTCAGTTTTGCTACAAGCACCACACAGTTTCTGTAACCTGTCCTCTTTCAACACTTCAACTCTGCTGGCTCGCAGTGTGATCTCTTGATTCTGTTACTAATTAAGATGTATTCTGTAGCACGTACGGAGGATTCATAGCCAGGCAGAGGTTTTCAGGTTTCCAGGGTTTAGTCAATACATTTGTATGACTGCCGTCAGCATGGCCAAAAGGGCACTGCACATTTTTAAAAAGGAAGCTGAGTCTGTCTGAGAAATTGGGTACATTTTACAAGGGTTGACACTGACAGGTAGGCATGGTGGGAAAGGAAGGAGCATGAACTCGGCTAGACATACAATTCTGTAAATTATGTGGGTTTCCCCAGAGACATTTTTGCATTGCCATAATCAATGGATGTTTCTCTTGCACATGCTCATTTATAAATCTGTTCTGCACCATTTCACCTTTTAAAAAACAAAACAAAATTCAGGGAAAAAATGTATATTAAATATGCCTTTAGTAAACATACTTAGTAAATATTAAATATTTAGAAACATTTTTAAAACTAGGAATTTCGGTATTATGGGAGTTCCCACATGGTGGTCTTCATATCAGGTGTCAGATCTCTTGAAGATGCTCCAAGGACATGTGTCCAAATGCCCAAGGCCCCTGTAAGAACTCCAAGGGCACTAAAGAGCCTATAACTACCCTGTACAGAAGATGTGGGGAAAGGACTTTGAAGGCACTTGCCATCCTAAGGTACTCTGGCTGCTGCCTTGTAGGCACACAGCACTGGCAAGATGGACTTATCATGCCCACCTTGCATAAGCTTTGGGCCAAAATGGTGCACTTCTGGGGCCATTTCTACTGCACCAGGGGCCCTATCATGAATGAGTTTTCAGGTTCATAGAGAAAGTGAGCACAGGGTATATAGACACCAGACACCTCATTTCTGGAGTGGTAACAAGCAGTGTTTGTTGTGACTCTAAATACAGATGAAGTTTACAAACAAAACAAAACATAAAGTACCCAAGTGTCCAATATGCCTGTTAATCTGGAAAGGGCACTACAGTTGTATTCACAAAACAGCCTAAAGGTGGTGGCATTTTATGTCCCCTTTAAGGTGTTTTGTTTTTTTTTTTGTCTTTTTAATAAATGCAGACAAAGGCTATACAAAAATCAACATTCTCATGTGTTTTGTTCTCCGGGGCCCTTTCTGCACTGTTGGGTATTCTGGAACAGGCTGTCCCATTATGCTTCAAGCAATTCATCCACACCTTGTAGCAGTCTGTAGCCCTTCTACCTTGTTCATCCACACAGGGCATAGTGTAGGGTGTGCACCCAAAGGTCTATCAGGATTCTAGTGAGTGGTATCCTGAACTATGGAGGTGTGCAGGTGGCATGCCTCCATGGCCTGGTATCACAATTATACCATCTAAGTAGTCTGATATACCATGGGTACCCATTACAGAACCCTCCTGTGCCATCTCCAAAGCTGGCATGAGCTTCAGAACAGAACAGTGTGGATGGCCTTGTTCCATTCCAGGAGCAGTTTAACCCATTTTATTTCAGACTGGAGTGTCCTGCTCTGCTTTGGTCTATCTGGTTCAGCCTACTTGCCGCTGGTACGAATAGCGTCAAAGTGCAGAGTTTTGTGATTCAGAGATGCAGTAATGAATGACAAATAAAAGTATTTATCTGCTCTTCCCCATGCAACATCTTAATGGTGAGAAGCTTTTAAAAGCTGCATTCATATGCAAATAAAATAAATAAGTGAATGGATAAATAAACTCTTAATCAACTTAGAGATGGTTTGCAGGCAGGATCATTCAAATGCCTAGCTGCCATCCCTCTCATGACCATTCTCAGCTAGAAAAGGTCGGTATGAGATGAGAATACAATGGCTAAATGATATTACCTCTAAGGCAAGCGTCACAGCTGAAATAGTTCATCTAACTAAAAACAACAACAACAACAAAACCCAGGACTCAAAACACACTAACTCCAATCACACCAAATACCTGATAATCCTTCCTCAGTTCCTCCTCAGTTTGGGCTGATATGCTTATATCTTTTTGTTCCCATCCTGAGACTCCTTTAGGAGACTTTTTTAGATCTCCATCCCTCTCCACCATCACAACACCCCCTGTGCTCTGATAAGATAAAATTCCTATGACTCCACAGCATGTAATCACACACTGGGGGAAAGGGAAGGCAAATTCATGCAGTAACCACCCATTATAGTACAGGTCAGCCCCCTTTACTCCTCTTCCTTATCACACCGAAAGAATGAAAACAAATTAACATTCTATAATGGCTTGAGAGCTATAAAAATCAGGACTCAGGAGGAAAGTCCACAAATAAAATAGATTGGACTAAAAAGGTATGAGCAGTGGGGCCCGAAGATAGCCTGAAGAAGGATTAAAGTGAAGATGTGACCATACCCTAAGGAGATTGAGACACCTTCATTGCTACACATGAATGCAGTGGACAATAAACACATATCATACACCAACAGAAGTTTGAATTTCCTCCCCATGGTAATAATTCAACATTTTAAATGAAAACACTGTTTATTTCAAATTATTCTCTTTTCTCCTAATTCTTAATGACATTAGTGCTTCCCTTCTATATCACCACAACAGTTTTGATTTTGCTATTGTCAAGGTGCAAGGAAGGGAATTCAGAAAGCAGAAGTTTCTTTGGTTATTATTGTCCAGACCAACCTTGCACATTTCAGTCTCCTGGCTGATACAGGGACCTCCAAAAAGAACAGAGAGAACCATGGGAAGTGGAGAAAAGGAGGCAGATTTGAGGGAGGAAGTAAATGACATAGATCTAGGGATCTGCACAAATGTTTTTTTTTTTTTTTTTTTTGCATTTGATTCATATAAAATCGAATGTAAGAAAATTCATATTCATTTGAATAGATCCCCTTCGAATGTGGTAGAATTCTATTCAATACACATGTATTTGTACAGATTCGTAAGGATATCTGATATGAATGCATACGTATTCCATATGTATCCCATAACATATCTGCTCTGAAATCATCAAATCAACCCTGAATCCACTTTGAATCCACTGTCAATCCATGCTGAATGCACTCTGGATCCGTTACACATGTCACTGGCACAGCAACTTTCCCACCTCCCCAGTTCACGAATCTTCCAAAGCGTTTGTACAAATGTTCCAAAACATTCTTATGAATACAAATGACAATGTATTCTTGTCACCAGGAAAAGGACTCTTGGATAGCAAATGTAACACCAATCTTCAAAAAAGGATCCAGGGGTGATCCAGGCAATTACAGACCAGTTAGCTTAACATCAGTTCCATGTAAGGCAGTGGTTCTCAACCTGGGGGTTGGGACCCCTTTAGGGGGTTGAACTACCCTTTCAGAGGGGTCGCAATGAGTCTCCTGCCACCCTTCCCTCCCACCTCGCAGCTGCTCTGCCCCTGTGGTTAGGGGGTCTCCACAACATGAGGAACTCCATTAAGGGGTTGCGGCATTAGGAAGGTTGAGAACTGCTGATGGAAGGTGATGGAAAGACAAAATTAGTGTGCACATGGAGGAGCAAGCATTGCTGAACAAAAGCCAGCATGGCTTCTGCAAAGATAAATCATGCCTCACAAACTTGTTGGAATTCTTTGAGAGTGTTAATAAGCACATGGCTAAAGGTGAACCAGTAGACATTGTCTATCTGGACTTTCAGAAGGCTTTTGACAAAGTCCCACATCAAAGGCTACTGAGTAAACTCATGAGCCATGGAATAAAAAGACAGGTTCTCTCCTGTAGGGTAGGAAGCAGAGAGTAGTAATAAACAGCCAATTCTCAGGGGGGGAATATTTCTTCACCCAGAGGGTCATCGGTTTATGGAATTTACTGCTGGAAGAGGTGGTAACAGTTCCCAGCCTAGATGTCTTTAAGATAGGGTTAGACAAATTTATGAACGATAGATTTATCAATGGCTACTAGAATGAATGCCTAGGTACATCTTTCAGGTGGGGGAGGTAACAGGCCATTTGCTGGGATTCGAGAGCAGGGAAAGTTTTGTTGTCTCTGCTTGAGATGCCCATAAGCATTTGGTGGGCCACTGTGTGTGACAGGATGCTGGGCTGTGGCCTGATCCTGCAGGGCTTTTCTTATGTTCTTACGATCTTATGTATGAATGTCGTAACATTCAATTCATATATGAATGTCTGAATTCATTCAAATATCAAATATTACAAATATTCTTGCACATCTCTACATGCAGCAAAAGGAGAATCCATGAAGCTCTTGTGCTGCTCAGCATTCCAGCAGCTAACCTGATAGTAAGCCCCTGATGTCAGGCTCTGATATTGTAGGTTTCAGTGGGCAGCATGGATAGCATGGCAGTGTTAATGCTGCCTTAGTCTGTCCAAAAGCACCTGCATGTTGCAGTACAATACCAATGAGGCAGTTATCTCAGTGATGACTGAAGGTTTCATGGCTATAACTTCATAGCTGCAGAGCAGAGCACAGCTAATGGTGTCATCACCATAACACTCCACAGTAATTGGCACGGGAACCCGGTCATTACCCAACGAGCCTGCTGCTGCATTTACATTTCAGTCCTCTGACAGTGCAGATTGGACTGAAAGGTAGAAGAGAGAAAATGCTTCCAAAAGAACCAGAGGGAAAAATTCAATGGTAGAAGAGAATAAATGTTCAAAAGAAAGACTGGAGGGACTGTCACCTATGGGTCTTGTCTAGTATGGTCATTGGTAAGAAATTATGGAAACTCTACTGGAACAACATCTTGGGAGGGCTACAGGCTCCTCATTAGGAATGTGCATGAATATTCATAGCATTTGTTATTTGTACACATTTGTATGAATTTGGACATCTGTATACAAATAGAATGTTACGACATCCGTACATTGACATTCATACAAGTACAAATGCTGTGCAACATTCATACAAACAATTTGGATATTTGTTATTCTGGGGATAACGTATCAATATGCATGCATTTGTATAGGATACGTATCTGATATGTATGCACTCGTATAGGATATGCATCTAGGATACGTATCCAGGATACATACTGTATCTGATACTTATGCATTTGTATCAGATATTCGTACAAATTTGTACAAATACTTTCATATTGAATAGAATCCTACCACATTCAAAGGAGATCTATTTGAACGAGTACAAATTTTGCAACATTAGATTCATTATGAATCAAATGCCAAAAAAACCATTCATGCACATCCCTATTCCTCATTGCTGGCAGCTTTTGATTTGAAACTCATTTTATTTAGTCAGATGCACTTAAGAAAAACCTCTGGAATATACAGGAGATGGAATATACAGGAAAGAATATTCAGAAATAAACATCTAAGGAGTTATTAGGGTATGGAGTTAGTATCATTCCTACATTCAGATTTTTGCCTAAGGACCCTTCCTGCAATACAGAATGGCATTTTTATATAGAGGAGAAATGCTACAAAGAAATCAAGATTCCTTAGTTATGCTTTGACTGTTCAGAGAATTCTTTAAGGAACTGAAGTGTGAGCCTTTCCCTGGTTTTTATTTTATTTTATTTTGCTGTCAGGGCTTTTCCGCTCATAACAGCCCATCTTGTTTCATCATTATATGCCAGGGATTTGTATTTTTCAAGAAGAGGCTAACACATTTAGATAAAAATTGTTGCTACAATGAGACTGATATGGAGGGTGATTGATTACTATGCTTGCAGATTCCCATTAAAGGAAAACAGGCCTTCTGTAAAATCCACTCAGCTTTGCCAAGGCAGTTCTTGTATCTTTTGGTACCCTTGTGTCACAGACTTGGATGCATCTTTCTTTTAGCCTCTGCCAAGACATCTCCATAGATTGCCTGGGGCAGCCATGGTGCAGAGGCACACATTAAGCAGAATCACTGCCCAGTTTACTAAAGTGGGTTGCTCTTTCTTGTGACACAAAATAGAGATATGTACGTGTTTGGTTTCAAATTCCATCCTTTTTAATAAGTATATGCTCCCCATTGGCTTGTGGAGCTAAGTTCGCATCTCATAATCATAACTTCATCCAATGCTCTTCCTAATAGCTTAAAAATAAGTCTAACGTTGCCATGAAAAACTATCCATTTAAATATCTGCAGCTTCACATTTGAGCTCTAATGACACTAATCAGACATAACTAATCATATCTCACAAAGATTTACAAAGGAAATCCTACATTTCCCCCATGTGTCACAGTGCAGTGTCACAGCTTACACAAAATAACCAATATAAAATGCATTATTGGACCCATTATCTTCTGTTTTGCTTTTTGCATTTGGATAGGAACATGGATATATTTTCTTAGTGGATTACCCCTGCTTTTCTTGCTGCATTTTTATGGAAATATTACTTCTACTAAAATACCTTTAACTGTGTAGAAAGATGTTCCAATTAAAGGTGGATGGATGCATACAATTTTGTTCTTTATGGATAAATCCCTTCCTCCCCCAATCTGAAGTTCAGCTTGAACATTTCTAAACTAGTCTGCAATAAAACAAAGCAAAATATCAAAGAGCTTTTAAAATTTCTCTTACACGATTATCTAGTGTCTGCCCCTTTGTTTCTGGCAAGCAGCTTTCCCAAATGTGGCTTTTTGCATACAGTACTAGCTAGAATGCCCATTTTGGTGTACATCTTTCAAAATATATGCTTCTATGCCTGTTTCTAAAAATAGTTTTGATACAAGACTGAATTTCTAAGGATATCTTCATTTTGCATCAGGCATTGGGTAGGATCTGGGAGAGGTCTCAGGGGAACAATGAACATCTGTCAATGCACTCATCAAACCTCCTGCAAGCTTCATAGAGATGACAGAGCCGACATGACTCTGAGAGTGCTTGATCATTCATCTTCCCTTCTGTTACCATGAGGATGAACAGAGGGCATTCTTGTGACTTAGGCTCTTTCTGCACTCACTGGTAATATAGGTAAAGGAACCTCTTAATCTAGATCGTATGCCTCCTGAGCTGCATGCTAATGGAGATCAAAGAGGTCCCACTGCTGCTGGTTTGGCTCCGTTTGCACTGGGTGGAGCCAAAGCAGGATTAAGGAGGCCCTTAACCTGTTTAATTGGGTCCACAAGAAGACCAAAGGCCTTGTTCCACCATAGTGCACCGTCAAAAAACCCTGCCCCATTCTCCAAGGCTAGGAACTGTCATTCCTAGCCTTTGGAGCCATGGGAGGAGGTAGCTGCAAAATTCACATAACATAGTGCTGATGTGGCCCAATCCTCCATATAATCCATATCAGTGACCCATCACTTAATCTAGATCAGTGAGAGCCACTAATCTGGTTTAACCCAAGGTAAGTGCAGGAAAGGCTTTATTCCAGTATATTTGGACATTCCAGAATAAAGTATGGATACTCTGGCACGTCTATACTTTATTCTGGAATATTAAAACACAATGGAATAAGAAACCGACTTCTGGATGCAGCCTCACATTTTTGTGTGTTTGGTTCAAACTGAACTGAACAGGGACTGTTTTGGTTTGAATTTGAACATTTTTCTTTGAACAGCAGGATATTTGGTTTGATTCAAATATTTTTGAACAGGGTATGTATACTAGGTTTATTAGGACACCCATTCGGTTTGAATTCTGTTTTCAGTTCTAACTTGAACATTTGAAACTGCTCAAACCTGAACCGTCTTGGTACATCCTTACATATGCTGTCCACCTGCGGCAATTAAAGGACGTGCAAAAAATAGCTGACTTCTGGCATCATTTCCTGTGTGTCCTTAATTGCTCTAAACAGAAAAACCTGAAGCTGGAAAACCTTTGTTTGCTGGCTTTGACATTACTATTGGGCGGGGGGGTTATGAACAGCATGCCTCTGATCCACAACATACCCCTGAACCATCAGACAACCTGGTCTGCTTTGTCCTTACTGTGCCTTTAGGGCACTGTGAATCAACCATAAGGAATCAGGACCATAGATTCAGTTCAATCAATGGGTCTGCTATCCACATGGATCTGTACTCATCCTGCTTCCATGCCCTCAAAACAACACCTTACAGTGTGTGAGAGCTCTTTCTCTTGCTTACCAGTGATCCTACCACCGCTGCTTTGGCATCTTCGCCAAACAAAGGAATGGCTCATAGAGATTCCCTGGCTGAAAACAGCCTCCCTGGAACATGAAGATTGCAACTGGGGCTTTGATCTTGACAGGAAGGGCCTCTGTTCTCAACCACCAACAAAGCAGCTGGAGAATCCCTGGTTTTGACCACGGTTAGTGGGAGCAGCAGCATGCATGCAGACAGCACATCATGCCACAACAAAGAGCACTACAAGCATAGTGTTCCTTTTAATCTGCAGGAGAAAAAAGTCTGTGATGTTTCTTTTGTTTGTATGAGCAAATGAAATCTACTTCAGTAAATCACACATTTACGTTCACTTTTTTATTCAAACATATATACTCTCTCTCTCTCTTTTTTTTTTTTTTGATTGAGTGTTGTTTTTCTCAAAGAATAACTCTGAGGGCATATTGATCTTTAAATCCAGAGTGAAGGACATTCACATGCAAGAAAACCTAGGCAGCACTGAGCAACATAAAATTGCACTCTGGTCCTACACATGTGTCAAAAGCAAACTAGAATGTGAATCCTGTTTTAAATGAATTAGGTGTTCCATCTATTTGATTGGACCCAGGACTCAGTATGGAGACTGCTGTCCAAAGATGGTTATTATTCCAAAATACCAAACAATCTTTGCATGTGCCTCTGTTCAACAAGTGACACAGAAAATCTATGTTGCTTTGTAGTACACAACCCAGTCTCAGCATCACACTTATGAAATAATTAGAACCATTACTGAAAATGGAAGATTGCTTGTCTGAATCATATAGGATTGACTTTTTAAAGACAATACAGAAGTCCATCTTCTGATGTTTGGCCTACATTTCCTGAGAAGTCTCTAAACTCCAGGAGGATTTCTTTTTTACAGATATTGATGACATGGTTTTATTTTATTTTATTATTTTATTTTACATTATATATTATATTTATTTCAATCTAATTTAGCCAAAATGTACTTGGTTTTTATCAATTCTTATGAGCAGGGTTGAAATGTGAAAACGACTTGTGTCAAATATAAAGTAAACATGTTTCCCTCTAATCCCTGTCTTAAATTTCAAATTTCATTGGCAGTTCTACAAAGGATTCCCAGAAGATTCTTTTTTTATATTTTCTTAACTTCATAAGTGTTATTTATTTGCACAAACCAATAAGAAATTCTGATCTTTTCCTCTTTTTTTTCCTATCATGTTTTAGAAAGATCTTGTTTTGGCTTTCGAATGCTGGAACCATATCAGTGCATATGCAGAATGGAAAAATTAGGACTTCCTTTGACTTCCCTGAATACCATGCCCCTTCTTTCTTTTAGGCTTGATTTGTAGAGTATCAAGAAGCTAACCATTAGAATTAATTACCCTTCTAAGACCATACATTTCTCTTCACTTTCATCCCCTTTCCCTCTGGAATTGTCCCTTATTGTCTTGGAGCCAGCTCTCCACAATGAAGTCACACGCTAATCAATAAGTGTTTTATTGAGAGTGACAGAGTAAAGCTAACAGTACCACAGCACAAAGATTAGCTAATGGCACAGGCTGTAGACAATCCTGGATACCAAGAGTGTTTTAGCTTGGTGCCTTGCCTCCTGCCCTTCCTTTTTTATTTATTTTTAAAATATCCTTTCTTGACTCAGATTTCTTTTGTCCAGCCCCAGGAGGTGCATTTGATGACTAAAGCATTCTCACAGGGAACAACAAGGCGACAGAGAAGTGACAAAGTCACCTTTAAACCTGCTAATGGGAACCATCATCATTCTATTAGAGTAAGACCTGTGTGATCATATAATTATGCTTGAGAAAAAGGCACTCGCTTTAAAGCAAATCTGAATATTCATTTCCACCGACATAAAAGACTGTTCCCTTTCGCCCCCCTCACAGATTCTAACACACTTTTGTAAGAGAATATTTCTGCACATTGGAAAAAAATATGTCCACAGCATTTGGTAGATACCAGCTTGGTGAAAATTTAGTCCTTGAGTAACTGAAAATAAAGGGCTGGCTTCACAGATTTTAATCTACCTTCAACAGACCTCTAGAGTGAAAAGAATGTAATCAGCAAATGTGTGCTATCCCTGGTTTTGTTGTTGTTGTTGTTGTTGTTGTGGGATGAAGTCAGTAAGACAAAACCTGTGACTGACCAAAACGAAAAGAAAGACCAATTACATTGATTTGCTCAAGAGAGTGAAGAAACCAGAATTCTTATGGTGCCTTAATGGCATCTTGAATATTCAGTGTGTATGCAATTTGGAGGAGAATGCAGAGACTAAATAGACACCACACTCTTTACCTGCTAGGCCTCACAGAGCTCTTCAAACAGCTCCCTCTCTCTTCCCACTGCCACTTGAAGAAACTTATTTGTCCCCTTGGTGGTGTTTGCCTATTTGGATATAGGGAATGGTCATTCCCTTTCCTTGACTCTCTCTTCCTCAAAAACAAACAAACAAACAAAAAACAAAAAACCACCCTCCTTTAAATTTAAAGCTAGGAACCAACCCTTGCTTAGATTCTGAGGGCAAAGAAATGTTTTCCTCTCCGCCTGCCAATCTGAGTATTCAGAGGGAATCTCCAGCTGCAATTCGGACAAACAGGGGAGGCTTTTTCCCACCACCACCACATCATGATCAGCTGTAATCAGCACAATACCTCTAAAGGCCCTTTGCAGGGTTTTGAGAGCAGGTGGAAGTTTTGTCTTTGTCTTCTGCATGAGAATGCCCAGAAACAATTGGTGGCCCACTGTGTGAGACAGGATGCTGGACTGGACAGGCTGTGGCCTGATCCAGCAGGGCTTCTCTTAAGTTCTTATGTGCTTAATTTTGCAACTGGAGAATGGAAGCTACCTCTTTCTGCCCCCCACCCTTATAGCTGATCCTGCTGTTCTTAAGGGGAAAGGAAGCCTCCCCCCCCAAGACAAAAATGTGTGTGATGATTTCTTTGTTGCAATTCAACAGGTAGGGGCACACCGAAAACACACTGATGATTTAAATGAAGTGATTGCTTCTCTTAATTTGGTGGGGGAAGGACAAGATACTAGTATCATTTTGATTGAAAGATAAACTTTTGCATCATTTGAATATGTATCTAAATATAATTAGACAATTAAACAATGAGCATAGGCAGGAAATGAGAACCAGTCGTCAAACCTTTTCAAGAATTACAGTGTCCACCAACACTTCTTAAAATAATGGCTGCTTAGGTAGAAAACCAAATAATCATGGTAGAATCAGACTGTTAATTCAGTATTCATTTAAAATAATGCTGCTCATTCAAAAGATCCCAAAGTTTGCTTGTTTAAAAATATATTATCATTCTTTTTAAGTGGTTAGTATGTCTACTTCAGACCCATGTTTTTTTACTGGGTCCTGTGCAGAAGATTGCCTTCTTCTGAACTCAGTGGTCTATGATGCTTATACTGGGATCTGTTCAAGCCATTCTTCAAGTTTAGAGGTCACTACCCCAAGTGATACTATATAAACAAGTGAAGCAAAGTATAAATACAGCAGTCCTAACAACCTTCATGGCAATGCATAGATTGTGGAACAAGAAGACAATAGAAAATGGAAATAATTTAAAGCAATGTAACCTTTGAAATACCAGAAAAACTAAAAGTAATTTTTCACGTTTGCAACATTTGCACCAAACAGCCCTTTACCAACTAGATGTTCCCTACAGACAAAGCTCCAAATAATAATGCCACATCTTTACTGCCTTAAGAATACAATACAAAGTGAAAACTTGAGTATAGGGAAGGCATTTAGGAATCAAATCACCTGCAACAAAGTGATCTCTCTCCTTTTCATTGTTCTGTTCCATCACCCTAAAGTCAGCAGGATCCCATGCATTCATGTAAATCTCATTAACAGCACCATGTTCTGCTATATTTACAGCACTGACTCAAGAAATTTCCTGCTTTTGTGCCCCACCTCATACTTTTTCACATGCAGAAGTTAGTTTGATGAACTGTGGCTACACTACAGATGTGCATAAATCAATTCATGCATTTTTTTAAAAAATCATTTAAATAGTTTGTGTTTGGTTATTCACATTTAAACAAACATGCAGTTGTTTGCATATCCAAAAATTCAGTCAAATTGAACCAGTATCCTAGTTGTGAATGCAAACAATTTGATCAAATATTTGTGCTTTGCTGTGGTTTTGCTTATGAAAGGCTATCTTTTAATGATATTTTCTTTTTCTTTTTTTAAAAAAGTGAAAATTGAATATAATCATTTTTTTATTAAATAGTATGACATCAAAATAAACAAAACAAATACATGAACTTCATTTGTGTATATCTTTATGGCACACATTTAAGGAGCCTGACCCTTATTTCAGGATACTGGGTTTGATTCTGCCCTCCCCCACAAAGCCAGCTGGGTGACCTTGGATTAGTCACAGCTCTCTTCTGAGCTCTCACAGCTCCAGCCACCTCACAGGATGTTCTGTTGTGGGGAGGAGAATAGAAAGCTTTGTCAGTCCCTTTGAGTCTCCTTAAATGGGTTAGAAAAGTGGCATAGAAAAGCCAACTCTTCTTCTTTTAGTTGTGCTGGGCTCTGCCTAGAAGATAGCTGCACCCAGACAGGTGTCCAAGGCCACACTGGGGGTGGTTTGGCATGCACTAGCTCTCTCAAGTGCAAATGCTAGTGAACACCAGTGGGGATGCACTTTTCCTGTTCTGTGGATGGGAAGGAAAGTGCAGAAATGCCTCAGGTGAAGTGAAAATAAATAAAATAAATAAAATGTAGTAGCCAGAATTCTAAATCTTTAGGTTCAAGCCCTCACTCAGTCATGGAGGAAAAATGGGTATAGAATCACAAAAGGGACCTCCAGTGTCTTTGAGTCCAACCTGTTGCTCAGTGTAGGATTCACCAAACCAGACTGATTGCTGTCCAGTCTGTGCTTAAAAGATATCTAGTGAAGTACAGCTCAACGCCTCCTGTGGCAACCTATCTACTCTTTACAATTTCATCGCTTTGTTTCTAGTCCTTCCTTCATGTTTATGTAAGAATGGGGCTGATCCCTCTATGCTGAGGTGGACCTTCAGATACTTGAAAATAGGGATGTGCTGAGCTTTTTCATCACCTTAAATCTGTAAGCAAATTCAAAAAAATTGAACCTTCACACATGAAGATGAAGGCACCTACTTCCAACAGAACAGTGAAGGTCACCATTTTCATCCTGTAAAGGTCCTATAGCTTATTTAACTTTTATTTTGCTTCTGGTGTACCCCCCCCCCATGTCTTTTTAATTGCTTTTGGCCTCTCTCACAGTAGTACCATTGGCTTAGGCTGTGAGACACAGTAAAAAAGAAAAAAAAGTGTCTCTCAAATGCCTCTGAGGTGACTGAGAGGGCTTCAAGAAGGGATTGTTCACATACCAGTCTGCCCTCTCCCCTTTCATGAACATTCTATGCTAGAAAAGGTGGATTAGAGAAGGCTTGTCTCTGAGGCACTTCTTTTGTTATGTCTGAATACTGTCTCAGTCAGTGCTGTGCAGCATAACCTGTCTTTCACAGTAGAGAATAATTTGAAATAAAGGAAGAATAATGTACATTGCCTCGAGGTCTTCCAAAAAAATGTGGGCTATTTATGCCATAAATAAATATGGCCATTCTTTGCTGGGTTATTTTATGTGTTTATTGGGATTTGAGTGCTTTCTACTTGTATACCTTTGAATGGTTTTTTTCCACACACACCCCAAAATTGTGGCATTCAGTTTCTGTTAGCATTCATGATTAAAAGGCATAACTACTCCTATTGATTCCTAACACATTCTTAACAGTGTTTATGTGTAATACTGCAAGGATGGTTGAATAGATCTGAAGTTGAACCATCGGGTAAAATGGCACACAAGCTGTTGAGGTTGGGTTTATGGCATACATACTGCAAAGACTGCTGTTGCTCAAACTTACTTTAGGATGTTTAATTCCATTGAGAAATGAAGTGAGATGGAGATTAATTCTTGGATCCTCTGCTGCCATTGTAAATCATTTATTGTGATGGCTGTTTTACAAATCTTTCTCAAAAGAAAACCTCATAAAAGATAAACAGGACAAAATACTTAGCCCTATTAGCAATCTGCAACAGATGCACATGAAATCATTCTTTCATACTGTATCTCATCTTTCTGTTCTGCAAAAGGAAGATTGGTTTCAAATTGCAAGTACTTAAAAACCACACTCGCAGCATCTGGCATGAGCAACGTCCTCCACTCAGAAAGAATCGGATATTGTGGAAGAGGGGTGACACTTAAGATCAAGGCATACAAAGTTTATGGACATGTTTGGCAGTATTTCACCAACGTGAATTTGTGCAGTTTTGATTCAGTAGTTAATGTATTATTTGATATGTAGTAAGCTGTGATGTTTCACTTTGGCCCCGTGTACATGGAACTTTTTTGTTTCTCTATTGTCCCTCTATTGCAGCAGACTTTAAAAGTGCCGTTCAATTCTGAATTAAGCGTCCGCATGAGGCTCAGCAAAACACACATTTAAAATGCACCTACCATCCCCACGGAAGCGTGTTTTCTTTGCCTGCATCTTTTTCTCCCCGCCCCCTCTCTGGTTGATAGGGTGCCGGCGGGAATGGGGAGGGACTGCACTCTGCGCAGCCACAACCAGGAAGACAACCCCCAACAAGTCCAAAAGAAATATAGCCATGGGTGTTCACAAGTTCTCTCCCCTGCCTGCAAAACCCACCAGAGCCATTTATCACTTTGGGATCCAGAGCTTGCTTCCAAAGATAGTGATTTCACTGTAAAAATCCACCCTGTACAGCACCAGTTTCAAAGTAGCAATCCACCCACTTCACACCCGATAACAATGTTGCAATTCTGCACAATTCTGGCTCTTTAAAAGTTCTGACCTTTAGAAAGGGAAAGGAAAGAAGGTGCTGCAGTTCTGGGAGATATGTGAATGTTTAAGTCTGTGTTTGCAGGAGGCAGTGGCGGCAGAGCCAGGGTGCTTTTTTCAGAGATCTTGTAACATAACGAATTGCTTCCACAAGATCTCCATCTGCCTACTGTTTTCCTGCATTCAGTATAGATCTTGAATACTGGCTGTGGATGAGAGGCAAAAAGAGAGAGAGAGAGATGATTTTATTTGAAGAGAAAATGAGGGAGAAGGCTGAAAAAAAGAGGAAAGATGGGACCGTGGCCAGCAATCCCCGCCCCCAAATACCTCTTTTGCCACGGAGCCTCTCCATGCACAATGTTTCTAGGAATACCCACAGCTTCCAAAAAGTGTGTTGGTAGTCTTGTTTAAAGGAGGGGGGGTTTCTTCCACGCATTTTCCTCCTTTGTGGCACTGGAAGCCCAGAGAAAAGCCGTGCATGGAGATGCTCTGTGGCAAAAGAAGCTTTTTAATGGGCTTCTTATTGCATGAAGATGGGGCCTTAGAGCAGAAAATAATTTGAGCAGAAGTAGCGTTCTGTTATTTTAATGTAAGTTGTGAGATTCATAGGGCGAACACTAATAGTTGAGCTAATAAATTGGCAAATATAATGTAACCACTAGGCTGCACAGCCTTCCTTCCCTGGTTTCCTCTTCCTATTTAATGTATGAGGTCTTTTGCTGGAAAAAGCCTAGATATGTATGAGGTCTTTTGCTGGAAAAAGCCTAGATAAAGTGCCAGCTATTTTCCTCTGTAGATTTATAAGCATAATGGCATTTCTAAGCCATGTGGGGGAAAAAAAAGAACAGCTGTCTTTCTCTTCTTTTCCCACCACTGACCACAAGAACATCTGAGCTGCCTGACCCCAGCCTTCCTCCAATCACCTTCCCAGATGCTGTCTTGAGGTCATTTCCTCCACACCCCTTTTTTGGCTGTATTTAAACCCCTGGCAAGATTAAAACACTCTCTTGATCTCCTCCTGACTTCTGTCTCCAGCCTCTTTATTTCCTTCCCCCATTTTCTAGTCTATTCAGGTCAGCCATCATGGCTGGTCTCCAGGATCGAGCCAGTCAAAGCCTGGGGAAATCTTTCAGAACAAAGCTGGTGTATCGCACCAGCTCTCCAGCTGTTGCCAAGAACTCCCCTGAGCCAAGTGGTGGATTATGTATCTGGAACATGATAATATAAAACTATTCAGCCTGTTTGATTCACAAAAATGAAGTTTGTGTAACTATTCATTAAAACTAAGTTTAGAAAGTTCTAAAAAAAACCCCTGTGAATAAGTAGAATGAAGCTGTGTAAGGAAGCCAACTGAATTCAAAGGCAGCAATGTTTGGGTTAGCAGAGCAAATGTTTGGGATTGTGGTGGTCTTCTTCCTTTGAGCGTTATTTGCGACGAACACACATGCACATACTCACTTTTCTTTTCTGTTTATTCTAAAGGATAAAAATTATGCACACACATGCACAGAGGGCCTGTTTGATCTTTGGCACAGGTGCTCACTGTATTGCTGGATGGCCAGGGTGCTCACTGAATTGCTCCATCTACACCTGGGAGCCATGACAACTCACCTGAAGTTGCCATATCCCTCCCATGAGCAATCCAGCTGTGGTTTGCTAAAAAGCAGTCCACACACACTGACTAGAAGCAATTGTATTGCTCCTGGATGGGAGCTATACATCCTCTTCCTGGTGCAGTGTGGTGGGTTGACATCCCTGCATGCCTGTGTCTGCACACTCATGCTTAGCTACCAGATCAACATACCAGATTTTGGTTTGGATGTTCCCTGGTGATTCGGGCAGTCCTGGCTGGCCACTCAAATGACAACCACCGCTGGCCGGGTAAAGGGCTAGTTTAGCACTCCTAAGTTTAACTGGTCACCACTGTGCTGGGTGCAAAAAATGCATCCCTACCAGAGAGAAAAAAGAGAGGCAATAGAGAGAGTAAATTTAGATATGATTCCCTACCATTCCCTGATATCTCCTTAAAATGCCCCCTTTTATCCTTTGTACTTCAATTGTCTCAGAAAGCAAAGGTCAATGGGGAAGCCTTAGTAATGGCATCACACAGCACTCCCTGAGTAGATTTTCTGCTTTACCTATGGGTTCCCTCCCTTTACAGATCTGGTGGAAGTTCACACAATCCTATGCAGTTCCTGAAACATTGCCAGAGACAATAGATAGGACCTTGAACATTTTACTGTTTCAATTTTCTGGTCAAACTGAAATGCTGCCCCCAATTCACCACTACCAGTTTGAAGGATGAATCTAGTAAAGGTCATTCCATTGTTACTTTATGTGAGCCCCAAACCCATGGGGACAGTGAAATGTTGCAAATCATTTTTTTATGGAATGTTCCATTCACTTTTCTCATATTCTCTGGACTGCAGTTCAGAGACAGCCGACATGCCTTTCTCTTTTATTTTATTAATTTTTTTTCCTCTAAAAGGTTTTAGCTTAAAAAAAAAGCTTTAAAAGTCCTCCTCTTCCTTCAAGCTTCAGTTCAATCATGAAAGCTACTTTAATTGCCAAACAAGAAAGAAAGAAAGAAAGAAAGAAAGAAAGAAAGAAAGAAAGAAAGAAAGAAAGAAAGGCAGACGGGGGTTGGAATGTCCAGTTCTGAGGATGATATTTTCTTAGGAATGAGTTTGGGCAAGGAATGAATCAAATTGTGTAATTCTGACATGATTATGTTTTGCTAGAAGGGATAAGATTTTTTTAAAGAAAAAAAAATCAATGTCACAAAATTTTAAATCAGTCTTTCCAGCTCCCTGCTGTGCACAAATGCAATTCTGCAAGTTCAAACTTAAGCTCAAAGTAGATTTCATGATTCATCCACATTTACTTATACAATATTTACCCATTTGTCTGTCCACATCTGTATTTCTACATATCAAATAGAAATATGGAAATCACTAGGAACAGAAAATTGATGCTAACAGAAATCTTCCACCTCTCAAATCCCAGTATCACAGATTCTTTTCAATGCATTGATAGCATTGATAATATTGCTACCCAACTGGTGCTATTCTTAATGTGGAAGCAAGGAGATGGATGCCTAAAACACTTTACACTCACCCTATGTGCATCTTGC
The DNA here is from genome assembly GCA_023333525.1 of Aspidoscelis tigris stejnegeri. NCBI lineage: Eukaryota > Metazoa > Chordata > Lepidosauria > Squamata > Teiidae > Aspidoscelis > Aspidoscelis tigris. Next base: position 244,897,703 of record JALMGA010000001.1, on the reverse strand, counting down.
CTGTATAAAACCAAAACTAAGTTACGCAAAGTTTAACTAAGCATTCAGATTTACTATCTGCTGTCTGTCTAGCTTGTTGAGATCAAAGGTGGGTTCTTGCTGCCTCCTACCATCATGAACAGCCCACTCCCCACTGGCATAATCAAAGAGCCTGTTTGCACTAAACAGCTAGTATGGTATTAGAATACCATAATAGACTGGTAAGGTTAAGACATGGAGGGAACCATCCACACTTCAAGGGCTGGTAATGTCTTGACTCCTGTAATCACCTTCTAATCGGCTTCCCTCTTTGCCATTTCCAATCTTTAATTTCTACACAATACTCCGCGGCTAGATTTATTTTTCAATCCAGTCACTTCTTTCATATTACTCCTTGCACTGGCTTCCCCTTTACTACCACAATCAATTGAAACTTTTAATTTTAATCTTCAAAGCCCTTCATTCTTTGGCTCCCTCGTACCTTCCTTCCCTAATCTCCATCCACACTCCTTCCCACGTATTGGAATCTTCCCAGTCCTGTCGCCTTTCTTTACCCCTGGTCCTCTCTGGCTGGTCTACTCTACTCTCCTTTTGTCTCATTGCTCCTTACTTATGAAATTGTCTTCCCATTCACCTGAGCTCCTTAACCTCCTTGCAAGCTTTTAAATCCCAATTTAAAACTTTTTTTTATGGCCTTTGGCCCCTGTAATTAAAGTTCCTTTTTTCGATTGCTTTAATTCCTAATGTGGCTATCGTGATATTACGTATTATTTTAACTTTGTTATTTTAGTAATGTTAATTTGCTTATTTGTATTTTTCACTCTATTGTCTTTTTAAATTTTTGCAGCTTGTACAGAGCTATGTACATCTATAGCACTTGATAAACAAACTTTAATCATAATAATACTAATAAAATATGGATACGTATGTGTTAATATCAGATATTCATACAAATTTGTACAAATACATTTGTATCGAATAGAATCCTACCATGTTTGAAGGGGATCTATTTGAACAAATACAAAATTTCTTACATTCAATTCAATATGAATCAAATGCAAAAAACAACAACATTTGTGCACATCCCTACTCATCAGTATTGTGAGGGATGATATCTGAAACATTGGGTGTTTTTCCACCGCAGCCCTTAGATCTGGATCTAAGAAGATCCGGATCAAAGGAATGGGTAGATCCGGATTAAGGGAAGCACCCAATGTGTTTCCACAGGAGGTGTAGCACCCATTGCTAACCTCCCTGCTGTGGAAACACCTTTGCACCCATGTGGAGAATCCGAATCGACCCCCAAGGGGTTGGTCCGTCGCCCCAGTTGTCCCTGGGGACAGGAAGGTGTGCTCCCAGCTTCGGAGTGATTTCGGAATCATTTCAAAATCATTTCAAAAGGACTCTGAAGTTCCTCCGAAGAGATCGCCAAGGACTTCGGAGAGGCTCCGGAGCTGTCAGTGCAGTCCATTCACTATTAGCGCACACTGTGCGGACACCCCTCCAAAGTTCCTCTGAAGAGATCGGCAGAGACTTCAAAGCCACTCCAGAGTCTGTTACGAGCACCTCCGAAGTCTGTGCTGATCTCTTTGGAGAGACTGGCGGCGAGACTCTGAAGTCTCTGCCGATCGCTTCAAAGGGACTTCAGAGTCTCACCACCGGTCTCTCCAAAGAGATCAGCACAGACTTTGGAGGTGCTCCGAAGGGACTCCGGAGCAGCTTCAAAGTCTCTGCCGATCTCTTCGGAGGGACTTCGGAGTCACTTCAGAATGATTTCAAAATCACTCCGAAATCACTCCAAAGCTGGGACTTTGGGGCTCCCCCCCCCCATGGGTGCATTCCCTTCCCCTAGCCTCCGCTAGACCCCATTGCCTGTTTCCTGTGGAAACAGGATCCCTTTAATCCAGATTTTCTGGCAGAAGACCCCATTGTAGACCCCATTAATGGGGTCTACAAGAAAATCTGGATTAAAGGCCAGAAAGCACCCATTTGATCTGGATGTCCCCCATGACAGTGGAAACAATTGGGTCCCAAATGGGTGCTGTGGTGGAAATGGGGTCATCCGGCTCACACCCAAATGAGTCCTTAATGGGTACAAAAATGGGTACTTTTTGACAGTGGTAAAACACCCATTGATTTTACTTTTTTTGGGGGGGAGATGGATTGAAATATAAAATTCTAAAGAAAAAAAGGACTCTATGCATATTGCAGGTATAGTAGTAGTAGTAGTAGTAGTAGTAGTAGTAGTAGTAGTAGTAGTAGTAGTAGTAGTAGTATCTGGCCATTTGTTCCTAAGAAAATTGTTCCAGGAAGTCACAGTGATGAGTATTTTCATGGGAACCTGTGGAGATAGCAACATTAATACCATTTCTAAAATAACTAGAAAACACTCAAAATTTAACACTGGCATTTTTAGTAGAATTGCAGATTAAGGCTGTAGAGGTATAAACACTTAAAAGAGAAGCAAGTCACATGGAACCCACTTAAGGAGAAGCAAGTCACCCTGAACCCAACTGAGGATAAGTTCAGAGAATATATGCATAGGATTGCTTTATGCAGAAAGTTTTAAAGAGATTTGAATTTCATCTTGGATACATAAATAACTAAAAAAAAACAATTCAGTGCAGCACTGGCAGGTGTGGAGGAAGAAGAGTGACAGAAAGGAACATGTCATTCTGTTAAGAGCAATTCCATGTAAATTATATAAATCTATTTATATAAACCCACATGCACACTCAAGATGTATATTTCAAGAAGGGATAAAGGAAAGATATAGTATCACCTAACAAAGCGCATTTTAATAGCATTTTCTTTTATCTCCTTTTCTACTGGTTTTTTTTATATAGTTTAACCATTCACTCTCTCACTAGTGTTGAGATGAAAAGGAAAGTGTTTTATGTTTTATAGACCAAGGTTGGCCATAAAGTAACGTAAAGGAATGCCGGCTTTCCAGATATTTTCAGACAAGCAAGGCCAAACTATAGCTGTAAGGCAGCTAGGGTGACATGGGGATTGGCACCTTGACTTTGGCTGCTTCCACATAAGAAGAGGAACAGTGCCATAATCATAGCACTTTCTCCCTTTCAAATTAAGGTGAGCAAATGTTCCTCCGAAAATGGTGGCACATGTCTGCATAATGCTTCCACCTGTCTAAAATCACAGTAGGGAACTCCCAGGTGCAGTTTGAACAGGTGGAGAAGGCTTCCTTTCCTCCCTCCTACCAAGTCAAGATTTTTGACGAGTAAGTCCCCTCAGGTATCTGTGGCCATGATCAAAAAAACGCTTGAAGAGGTCCCAGAGCTCTTCAAACTACTCTGCAATACAAGCACCCTAACAATGCTTTTTGAGACATGGCTGGGGAAGAGAGTGACAACTGAGAAAGTACTGCACTTTTCCTCCATTGCGTTGAACATGCAATGAAGGTGTGTTGCCATGTAGACACTGTGCCCTCATTGCACATTCAATGTGTCATAAAGGCATCATGCAGATCCAGCCTTTGACTAAGTCAAGCTATTTGTTCCATTGCAAGTGAAATGGAACTTGGTGTAGTCAAAGGCAGGCCACCAATTGTTGCTTCACCATTTTCCAGTTATTCCACTGGTTCTGTTGTACTGGTTGTTGCTGATGAAACTATGGCTCGGAAGCTGAATTTCACTTGGAATGAGGAGGCCCACCTGCACACTGTGCCACTGCTGTCATCCTGGAGTGTCTGAGAGCTGTCCCAGTCTTCACTAGTTGTAGACAAGTAAAAGCTTGCCCATGACTTAACCATGGTCAACAGCATTTTCACCCTCTTCCAGGAGCAAAACTGCAAGTGGGTAGGGTGAATGCAGCCCTGCAGCCAAGTGTCATGAGCCAATCACTATGGCAATGTTTGGGCATGCCCTGGATGTTGATGTGGTCATTTCCATTGTAATCCAGCCTGCCTGGGATGAGTTATCCACACTTCAAGTGCTCGTAATCTAGTTAGGAAATGTACAAGCACTTGAAAAGCATATTGCTCTCTCTGCACCTGATCTTCACCTCAGTGAGGAAAGTGTGAACAGGCTCTATCTATAGACCATTTAGGAGCAGAGAAGACTGGGTAATCCTTCTGGAACATTCCATCAACCACATTTACTGAAAGAATCTTTGATAAAGGAGATATGAGTTTCAGCTATACTCAATTTTTTCTCATGATCTCCATCAGTGCCTCCTCCTGGTCCTGGGAGATGAACACTCCTCTTGATCCTTTCTTCTAGTTAGTATTCTGTCGTGATGCCTCCTGCAATACCTCTTGTAAGGTAGATGCTACACATGTCAACACCTGCCTTATAACAACATCTGAATTGTGCGGAGCCCTGGGCTCCCTGTTCCTCTCATAGAAAGAAAGACATGACCTTCATTATAATGATACAGTTGACATTTTCCCTATGACACTTATTGTAACATCCTAGCTTCCTGTCAGTGTCTGTAGGCTTATCAGGCAGTTTGTTCAAGCAATCTGAAGTTGTGATGAACTGTCCAAGGCAGGCAGTGGAGAAAAAGGGACACTTCTTTTAATACCAGAATACTGAGAATGTAATAATTGTATCTAATTGAATCTTGTTCTTCTCTCCATTCATCTTCTTTTCTGCCAGTGGGTTTTTGAGCTCCTATCAAAAATGTCTCTTTAAAACACAATATATCTGATAACAGGCTCTGTCCAAAGGCTCTGCAACTACTAATAAATTGCACCTGAATGATTGAAATAATCCTGTGATGTTGTCTGAACCTCAGATGAATGGACATCATTTTCTTAGAACCTTTGACAGAATCAAAGGCAGGAGCTGCACAACAGCGCTTCTCGCTGCTTCAAGGGCAGAGTGCTTGCAAGCAAGTATGCCATTCCTCAGAGTGGGAAGTGTACTGATTGTGTACATTCTCCCACCCCCAACCGTGCAAATATCAAAGCCACAGAACTTTGACTTCATTTCCCCCCCTCTTCTGGCTGGAACTCTTTTTGCAGACATAAGAAATGGCTCTGGAATTTCAGCCCTTGCTGCACTAGGTCTTATTCCAGATTATGTTCTAGAATAGAGGCCTGTCATCCATGTACTATTGGCAAGCCCCTTTTCCAGTATATATCCTGTAATAAGCTTGGGTGAGGAAAGGATCACAGATGGTGCTTTTCTATAGTGGACTGGGGTGCTTCACCCAGCTGCTGCATACAGAGCCACCTGTAACAGAGGCCCTTCCTGCACTTACAGGTTAATCCGGATCAAGGAACTGCTAAGAACAAGTTATCTGCACAGCAATCTGGATCAAGGAGCTCCTAAAAATATATCACCTGCATGGAAGTAAAATAGTTCCAGATCAGAACTTTGCTAAGGGTTCACTAATCTGGATTAGTAGTAGAACAGATAAATGTTTCAACATCTGTGCTAGTACTCTTTATCATATATTTGTTGTTCTAAGGCCCACTCAGTGCAGATGCCTCTGCCTGTGGCTGGTCCAGATCTAGCTTATATGGATCTAGCTAATAGGAATATAGCTAATACAGATTAACCAAGGTAAGTGCAGAAAGGGCCCAAAAGTGGAGATGCAACCTAATGTATCATGAAGTAAATCAAATTGATTTGCTGTTCTTTTCTTTTGTTTATCACCTCTTTATAACTGCTGTTCACATCCATGAAGTATAATATAATATTCTTCCACATGTACTGTAGTTGCCATTATCAGAGGAGCAACATCAGGATACCAGTGATTTCCAGCATTTCAGGGAATGCTACGGATTGAAACATAGAACTCTTTCAGGCAAAAGAAGTGTTCCAGCCCTGAGTAATAACCCTTCTTCCCTGCTGCTTCTGCCTTTTGCATAAAGGTGGTAGGACTGGAGACCCAGCCTGACTCACTCTAAAACAGCCTTCTGCTGGAGCATTCCTAGGCATGCTTTCTGTTCCTGAGAATGAGTCAGATACAGGGAATGTGTACCTTTCATTTTCCCATAGCAAAGAGAGACATTCAGATCCTATCATCTCTGCATGCATCTGGGCAGTCCTCTTGGACCATGCAGATGTTGCACAAAATGACACATCCCCTTAGTACTTTCATACATCAAAACTAGAGTGGCAATGGGTCAAAAAACATCTTTGTTTTCCTCCTGCTGGCTGTGGTCTGCCTGCTGCCTTTTCCTTCCATTTCTACCGCATTTGTTAGGTTGGGGGAGAAAGGCTTCTACATCAGAAAGAAAGATTAAGCATTGTTATTAATTATTTCAGTATTACAGCTTCTGCCAGCCAATATTATTGCTATTCCAGCAGTGAGATTGCCAGCAGCACTTAATCAATGCTGCTGCTCGTTGTGTGTTATCAGTCAGTAACCATGCAGGCATGCTGTATATTATAAAGTTGGAATGCCCCATAATAATCACCTTGCAAAAGTGGGCATTAGTGTTTGCTAAGTAACAATCTTGGCTTAGAATACAGGCATGTCTTTTTACAGTATTATAACAGGGATGATAGCCGAGTCACACTTTGAGCCACAAATAACTGAAAATTAGCCGTTCAACTGAAAATGGCCAAAGTGATTGCATTAGGCTTGTTCCTGTATGGTTGACGTGCAAAATTTAGCCAGTGCTTTCACCTGGGGAGTGCTGCTCACTTTTCAAGGTTAGCCTGCTCACCTCCCAAGCGTGTATTGTTGTTTTGACTAAGTGCGGTAGGGATGCACACTTCCTTTAATTTTTATCCCAAGTATTTAGGCAAAAGGAACATGGCAAAAACACCAGCATAAGTCGTACTGTAGAAAAAACATGACAAGAAGTGTTACCTCTTCTAATATTATATTATGGATGTTTTATTTTAGAACTTAATGAAAGCTACAGTTAGTTTTTCATGAATATTTAGACAGGCAGAATATGAAAACACCTCCATTTCTTCTAATCATTTATATTGTTTTGACTGACTTTCTTTCTGCCTTTCTTTCTTGCTTTTTTTTCCCCCAATTTCATTCGTACCCAACAGTGGTAGAACAGAACAAAATACGATTATATCAGGCTATAGAAAGAAGCTGTCTGATACATTGTCAGACTAACAGTAAATCTCCCTTAGCTTTATTTGAAGATGACAGAGATTTAATCTGGACCTTCTGCTTGAAAGAGAAAAAAAAGATGGCCAAATAATAACTGATCACGCCTGTCCACTTCACAACTTTCATTGGGTGATGGCAGCCACAACACTAATCTAAGACTTGCTGCCCCTGATTTGCTATCAGTTGCATATTTATGTATTTGCATATATACATATAACAGACAGGGCTGTCAGGTAATAGCCACAGCGGGTTGCTGACCCTCACAAGTAGCCTTCATGGAATGCTGCTTCAGTGTGGAAGACCAGTGCCTTCTGGGCAATGACATATCCACAGTGACAAGCAGTTGGAGTGGCCCCAGAATGAAAATGAAATTCGAGCATACTGCCAAGGGAGATTGCTTCAAAGTGGTCTTCAAAACATTTCTGGGGATAGACAAGATCACCTGTCCACCACACAGATGGCTAGTCCAGTCCACTCAGCATGTGAAGCTTAGTGCCAATTTTGCTGGGCTCCCTGAAATAGGTCCAACAATGGGTTCTGATGCAGCAAAACATTTCTTGTGGGTTTATATAGCATATCACAATGGAAAGCATTTGTAGATACTGTTCTGTAAGCTGTATTGATAAAGGAGCTAATCCAGGTGCACCTTGGCTTTCCTGAAGGCCATACAAGATGGTGTGACCTGAGCTGGCATGAAGAAAACTGCTAGTGATGATTTACAGTCACTTTGTGGCCATTTGTAATCACAGGACACATCAGGCAGTTAAAGTGAATGAACATCAGGGCCTTTTCTCCACTTGGCCTTATTCTGGAAAATATCTTGGGATAGGAGTCTCTTGTCTGCATCATAATACAGACTCTGTCAGGTCTTGCCTGGGGCCTCCCATAGCCTGCACTAGCATTCATACAGCAGGCCCCTATCCTGAGATATATTCCAGAACAAGGCCAAGTGCAGAAAGGGCCCAAGATGGCCATACAAACATCCACCCACAGTTGCCTCAACAAAACGGAGCACCCTGAAAGCCAGAAATCCCACTCTCCCATCAGGCACCAGGGTTGAGGGTAAGGAGGACTTTGGACACATACTCCTAGAAATGACCCTTATTCACCCTCAAAGGTATATGTAAACATACCTTTGTTCAGTAGATGATCTTGAAATTAGGCAGTTTTTAATTCAATCTATAGTGATCCCCGGTACTGATGTTTCCTAGACTCACTTTTACAAATTACAGATTTACTATAGATTGCAGATAATATTATCTCAAAGATAATATAAGACAGTACCCATATGGCCAGGCAAAAGTGGTATTAGAGACCAACAGGGATCATACCATTTATGCAGCAGATATATCTCTGTCTTTGAAGTTTTGAAGCTGGAAAAAAATTTTTTCTCAGCTTGGGAGTTTCCATGAAGAACAGTTTGGCACTTTTTAGTTGTCTTAAATCTCATTGTATAGAAATTGGTCCCAATAAGTGTCTCTCTACATGATGGAGACAGAGATGAAATCTGCCATAGAATTTGCTTATGGAATCTGAATTTATTTTGGAAACTAAATGCAAAATTCAAAAATGTGAAAGTCAGGTGATTTTTATATGTTCTGAAAACTAAAGCAAAGGTTCAAAGCAAGGTCTACATGGTCTTTTGGGGGCACGCTGCCAGGATTCTGTGTGTGTGACAAAATATGTATCATCCACGTCTAACCAAATCCATGCTCTGCAAATACTCTGTGGACCAGGAAGGTTTCTGCTGCTGTTGTGTAGGAAAACATGCAGAAGCAACACTGTTATGGGCTGTTACATGGACTAGCTAGGACCATTTCTGGAGCTTGGCAAATTGTCCTCAGTGTGCAACTTTGACATTGGGGAATTTCTGTTCTCTAGTCTTGAAGATAGAGCAGTTTGTCGCAGCTATCTGAGCAGATAGCTGTCCAGCTTGCTGCTTCTCTGAAGAAACTGTTCTGGTCCATTCTGGCTCACAAACAATCATTGCAACATGCCCCAGTGCCCTAATACAAAATTGGAAAGAGCTTATTTCGGCCATATGTAGACTTGAAATGACTACTGAAAAATGTTCAGGAGTTTTTTAGCTGTACTGGCCACTAGATGCCTTCTTTGATTTCCTGAATGGGATGGATTGACTTTCATTAATCACTCTGTTCACAGGCTTTTGCAGTGAGAGAGCACTAGGGATATACAAATCAATGAGTTTATTTCATCCTTCACTTACTATTTTCCTTTCACCATTATCTTCTGGCTGGTTTATTTTGGCATAGCTCATATGACTGCAACAATCCTCTCCAAAATTAAAGTTGGATTTAATAGCATTACAACTTGAATTATTTATGTGCAAGCATGCCATGAATTACATTATTTATATAGACTCATATATGTCATAAACAGGAATTAAAGATCACTTTGTATCCATTGATTGTGCTCAGATTTTGTTTTGAATTAGTAACCACTATTACTTCTGCTTTTTTTGGTTAGCTTCAGGGTTGGCATTCACATAAGTATTGAACTAGGAATTTGTAGCAATAGTTGTATCAGTATTAACCTATGTTTAGTTTGTAATTTCCATCTCAGTCTGTTGGCTGTTTTTGTTGTTTAAAATGCCATTCTGATATAGTATTGGTTCCAGATGTTAAGGAATATGGGTGCCCTTCCTTGTTATAGGAATGTAGGCTCACCTCTTACAGCATGCACAGCACATACTCTTTGAACCTTCTTTATGGCACACTTTCTTTTAAATTCATGTATTTATTTTTTTCAGCTGGGGAACAAAAGCATAACCCCATGTTCTTCAGTTTCAAAGATTGAGGTCATCAGAAACCCACCCACTCCCTTTAGGGCTTCTTATTTCTGTCACTAGGCTATCAATAGATGGGGGGAAATTCTTATGGAAAGTGACTGAACATCTGAAGTAAAATGCAAGCAATTACAGACCCCAAATTCCATAATGACTTATTTGAACTGTGGCTATTGCTATTTACCTTGCAGGATTGCCAAAGTTCTTGCAAAATGGTCCTGTCAAGCCAACAGCTTTTAAAGGAAATCTTTCTGGGCACAGCAAACAGCAAGCCAGATGTTTACTAATCAATCTGCCCTTTCTTGTATTCTTTAGAAGTTTAGGCACCACGGAGGGCTTGTGCTATGTAGGTGAGAGATCCCGTGCTTGAGCCATTCAATTGCAGAAGATGTGCCAAATAAAAAGCAAACATTGCTGACTGTTGGCACCTATGTAGGGTAAACAATGTGAGGTAAATGTGGGAACAAAATGCAGATACAGAAAGTTAAATATGAATACATTTTATATTTATCCCATGGCACCATATATTGTCTTTTATTTGCTTAATTCCTCTGTTTGTCTGATTACTGCGTTCCAGATAGAAGCAGTGTCAGTAACAACCTCAGAGAAAGAGTGTGTGTTTTTACACCTTCACCTAGCATGAAGGCTGGCATGAAGTTCTAGGATGCATCTAGTGTCTGCACTTTGCAATGTCCAGTGCATCCAAAACTTATCCAGCACTTCCCTAAGCACTGTGTAAGTGCAATAGTTGGGATAATCTTGCTGCATCAGTGGGCATTACCCCACAACATAGTGACAAAACAGTAACTGCAGCTGTACTATTTGGTCCCACACTCTGTTCACCCAGAAGAAGTATGAACAGAATGTGCCAGGCTGTCCTAGCCCAATGACCAGTATAGTGGTAGATCATGTTTTTGTGCTCTGTATCTGTGCAGGGGATGCTTGGGAACATGCAGAGCCATTTTTTGGGGCAGAAATGGCTCCACACAGCATATATGCTCCATGTGGGAGCATCCTCCAGCCTTTCACCAGAGCAAGTGCAGAAAAGGTCCTCAAAATCTCAGCAGCCCTTTAACTTTGGCAGCCAAAGCTAGTAATCCCAATAGCTCTTCAAAAACAAGCAAACAAAAAGATTAAAATCAGGCATGGGGGGAACAAATAAACATCCACTTTGGGAAGACCTGGGTAATGAATACCTTGTGAGCTACACCTGGCATAATGTCTGGCAACCTGATGGTTGAATTAAAGCTGTTTTGGAACTTCAGGGACATAGCACTTCAGGATATTGTGCTACAGCAAAGCCTTTTTCTGGTGGTATGTTTTCATACAACATTTGCATACGTGGGGGGTGGGTTTCCACCCCAGACTCTCTGGAAAGTTGTGTCCTCTAATCATGCAGTTTTATCAGATTTTAAATTTTTATGTATTGTATTATAGTTCTGTTTTTGATATGGTCATATGGACTAATCAATAAAATGCTTTACTACTTAATCATGCAGTTTTGTAAGTTGGATGCCCTCCACCTCTTTTCTCCCTGGCCCCAGCAAGGACTCAGATGGGAGCACTTGCCCTGGAACAAGCAACCTATCCCATGCTAGCCTAGGATGGTTTGCAACTAGAGCAGAACTGGGCTGTCAATATTCAGATACTCATCCTGCTTTACATCCAGCTTCAGCCCTCAAGAGCCCCTCAGAAGCTATGTTTTAGCTTCCTGAAGCATGACTGAAAATGGTTCCCTGTAGTATACTGGACAAGAGGGGCTCACCATCTGCACACCTCTGTGGTCCAGTTTATTGGTGCCACGTTACTTCTAGAATTCAGTGTTGAGGTATACAGCTATATTGGAGGTTATATTGGAGGCCCAACTCTGTCAATGTTTCATCTAATGAGAATAAATCATAATTGAAGTTTGTGGCTTCTGCTACCCAGCAGTAACATGTGAATGCAGGGGCTTAGACCAGACCATTGTCCAGTTTACTATCCAATATGGAAAAGTCAATTGTTTGCCCTGTGAGTGGAGGGAACGCTGAGGTAGAAACATATCCCAACTATGCACCTTTTACAGATTTACCTCCCCTGTATTTTTGAGGCCTTTTTGCAAGATACCTATTCTTTATTCCACAGATCTGAGCTTATTTAAAGATGAAGTACCACATTAACTTGACTGGTGGCTTAAAAATAAAATTTGGGGCACTTGCTCATCTCTTTTCATGCTTTAGAAGCCACATGCAATCAAGCTTTTTATTTTAAGTTTCACATCTTGTTAACTCTTCCAGAGAAGGCTAGGATTTTCTTGAGATATTAATGTTTTCTTCACAGACTTACCTTTAACTTAAACATTTCAGGTTAACAAAGGGTTAAAAAGTTTTGCCTGGGTTGTCTCCTAGAACAAATTATCTATAAATTTCTTCACTTTTGTAACTCAGGGTGGAAAGAAACGTGTCTTCTGAACTTCACATTTTGTGCGTATTGTGGAGTCCAGTTTATGAAGATCATACCAGGAATGGAATATATATACCAGGGAATATCCATTGGCTACCAAGATTGCCATGCCCTATACTAGCCTCTCTTTAGAGAAGGGAATGAAAGTTCCCCTAGTTCAGACCAGGACAAATTTGTTGGCATGCCTGGAAGTAAGCAGATACAGTAAGTGGCTGTTTCTAGAGCAAAATGATGCCAAGTGCAACAGTCCAGACACTGTCCTCTGTCTACATATTGGCATCTGGTTCAAGACACAAACTAAGCATGCATGGGAGACCATTGGTGCACTCACTGGAACACATTTTGCATTAGGGAGCTCTCTAGCCACAAGGCCTAGGGTGAATTGGTTTCCTTAGCCCCAGCTAATAAGGAGTCCAAAGCAACTGAGTCCGGGTAAGAGCTCCTCATTCTTTCGTGGGGATTTGTATACACAGTAGCCCCTAAGTATCTAGGGCTTAGCTGAGGATGATCATCCTTAGCATTATTTATTTATTTATTTATTTATTTATTTATTTATTTATTTATTTATTTATTTATTTATTTATTTATTTATTTATTTATTTATTTATAATGGGAATATATATATATTCCTGCCCTTCCCCAAAAGGTCTCAGGGTGGGTCAAATGTGTTTTTCCACTGTGCTCCTTTAATCTGAGTCTAAGAAGATCCAGATCTAAGGAATGGGTACTTCCCTTAATCCAGATCTAGTAGATCCAGATTAAGGGAAGTACCCAATGGGTGTTTCCGCACTGGCCTCTTAAACCAATTTTGCCACCAAAATCCATCTTAAATTGAAGACCTGAAAAATCAGGTCTTCAAGGTTTGCTGGTGCCCGCCATCTTGGGGAGGGTGGAAGCAGGACTGCCTGCTTCCGGAAGCCCTTCTGCCTATCATTGAAGCCCCTTTGCTGGAGCGACTACATGGGAGGGTGGGGGCTGCCCGTGGGTCCCCATGTGGCGCCTGCTCTCCTGCAGTGGGGCAGCCATGGCAGGTGGTGGCAGGAGTTTCCCTTTGCCTGTCATGGATGCCCGATCGCTGGAGAGGAGGAGAGGTGGTGACGGCAGCATCCTTATTCCTCCATCACTTCCTCCAACAACAGCCCCCTTCACCCCAGCCATATGGGGTGAAGGAGGCTGCTGTTGTCGCTGCCGCCAAACCCCGGATGGGGAGGGGGCGTGGATGGCAGCTACCTCCTTCCCCCCTGCTGCTGCCACCTCCCCAGCAATGGGTCAGCCTCCTGGGGCAGGGGGAATCTAGGTGTGACTGCTGCCGCCCGATCCCCTCCCCCAGGAGGCGGCTTCGCCAAGGACGTGTCACAAAGCATTTGCATGTTCTCCCTTTCTGACAGCTGGGCCCCTCCCCCCAGCCTCCTCAATTGGCTCCCTTGGAGCCAGGGATGGGGAGGCTGTCAGGTGGCTTCCCTGGGGTCCTACTCACCCCAGAAGCTGAGATTGTGACTCCTAGGGCCAGTGGGACCCACATCCTACACTCCCCAACCAACCTTGGGTCATGTGTGTGTGTTTATGGCCTTATCTGCAGGCTGTCAGGTGGATTCTGCCTGCAGGGGGCCTGGTGTGCTCTGCATGTGTACACCGGGCAGCCCCTCATTGGTCAGCCACCAGCGCCTGTGCAGATGGCCTGGTGAAGCCAGGAGGTTGGTTGGCCAATGAGGGGCTGCCCTGTGCACATGCACACAGCATGCCGAGCCTCTTGCAGGCAGAGTGGGACCCCAGGGAAGCCACCCAACAGCCTCCCCACCTTTGGCTCCAAGGGAACCAATTGGGAAGGCTGGGAGAAAGGTCTTCGGCTGGAACAGGCTGAGAGCAGTTCCGCCCACCAGAGGATGGACTGGAATGGGTGCCGGTGCATCTGCACAGCACCCACTTCAATCTGTCTCTGCAATCCATCCTCCCCATGCGTGTGTGGATGTGCGGGGATCCCTCAGATCTATCACAAATAGTGATGGATCTACTGGTAAGACGGATTTCAGTGGCCAATGTGGAAAGGCCCCATGTGTTTACATGGGTGGTCTAGCACCCAATAGCAATGGGTGCTAGCCTGCCTGCTGTGGAAACACCGGAGCACCCATGTGGCAAATACAGATTGACCCACAAGGGGTCTCCTTGTCACTCCAGGCGTTTTGAGGGACAGGGATGCAATCTCCGAAGTTGCCTTCGGAGATTAGCAAAGGCTCCGAAGTTCCTCCGAAGCCAGCTCCGATGTCCCTCTGAAGGCAACTTCAGAGCTTAGTGCAGGCGCTGAAGAAAAACCCCTTGTGAGAGCAATGCAGCTGTCAAAGGCTGCAAAGGCTCTGAAGGGCCTTTGAAGTTAGCCGCACCAAAAGTGCCCAGGATGGGCAGTCAAGGGGAAAGCAAAGAAAGGGAAGATTTCTAAAAACAGACGGGAGAGTCTATCTGTTTTAAAGGGTCCTGGTGTCTATTTTTTTTAAAAAATTACCTGCTCTTTACAGCCCCTATACTCACCTGATATTTGCCCAGCTGGTTGACCTATACCCACCTGGACTCTCAGGTCAGTATAGGGCACCAAGCTGGGCAACTGTCAGGTGGTGAATTAGGGGGCAAGAGCAGGAGCTAACAAGGAGCTCATTAATTATGCACCTCTTTCCGCATGAATGAGTCAGCCTCCAGGCAAGGAGCTGATTTACAGGCAGCTCCAAGGAGTTGCAGGAGTTTGAAATTTCTCTTTTCCAGGGGGGTGATAAGGTTACTTCCCTGAAAAAGAAAGAAAACCCAAGCCTCTGCACCCCCTTACTCCCTTGCTTTTACTTCCCTTTGGAGGCAAGCAAGTGGCTTGCCTGGGAAAGGGAGCAAAATCACGATCCCCTTGTGAGATCCACTGCGCTTGCAAGAAACCCCTGGCCACACATCCTCTACTGCCCAGCCTTTGCTGCAATCTGCAGCTAACTTCAAAGACCCTTTGCAGCCTTTTTAGCCTTTGACAGCTGCATTGCTCTCACAAGGGATTTTTCTTCGGAGCCTGCGCTAATCTCTGAAGTTACCTTCAGAGGGATTTTGGAGCTGGCTTCGGAGGGATTCCAAAGGCACTTCAGAGGGACTCTGAAGTCTTGACTTTGGAGCACCTCCCCATGGGTGCCTCCCCCCAAGCCTCCTCTAGACCCCATTGCCACATTATAGTGGAAACAGGCTCCCTACAATCTGGATTTTAAGGCTGAATACCCCATTGTAGACCCCTTTAATGGGGTCTACATGAAATCCAGATTATAGGTCCTGAAGGACCCATATGATCTGGACTTTCCTAGCTGTGGTGGAAACAGATGTGTCCCTAATGTGGTAGAAATGGGGTCATCTGGCTGTCAGCCAAATGGGTCCTTAATGGATACTTCAATGGGTACTTAGTGCCAGTGGAAAAACACCCCAAAATACATACAAAGTAGGGAGTAAACAAAAGATGGACTTTTGAGTTGTAGCACCCAAAGTTTTGTTTTGTTCTGCTATCCTTCGTTATTACATTTGATGATTTTGTTTCTTGGTGTTAGAACTATGCTATATATATATATGTATTAATTCATTTTTTGTAATTTTGATTCTAGCTGTGATAAGTAGCATGCATGCCAATACCTGGAACATGCAAATACTTAAATAATAGATAGCTTATTGTCCAGCGGGTTTTTTCTCCCTCCCTTTTTTTTTTACCTTTAATAAAGTGATATACGGAATGACTAACAGGGCTGCATTTTCTTCCTCAGGAAAATGAGTTATCATCACTCATTTCTGATAAAGTTGACATTCCTGCCTACAACTTCTTTCTACTTCTATTTTGTGTGCTTTTTTTGAACCAAAAAGAAAAGAGAAAAAGGAATCCCAACATTCAATGCAGTTTTTAGCAGCATTGATAATGCACCTTTTACCTGGAATGAATGTAATGGGATGTGACAGCACTAGGGGATGAGAAATTTCCATTATTCTATTATTCATCTGATTTCTTCGGAAGTTGGGCAAGATTACACTTTGCCAAGATGGAACCTGTGCATGCAGGCTTCTCCACTGTTGATCTATCTATTTAAGCACAGGATTTTTTCTCCCCCCCCCCCTTTCTATCTCTTGAATCGCAGTGATTAAACTATGTGCTGGCTGTGTGTTCTGTCACAAAGATCTTGCAAGGAAAATAGGATGAACGAAGGAACTCAAGAGAAGTGACTCCTTGTCTACCTTGAAAGCACATCGTATAGGGCTGTCTTGGTGGTATCAGTCATTTAAAATAAGGCAACAAATGATAACATCTACTACCTGCCATTATTTTCTTACTAGCTATATCCTTGTGCCTTCTGTGACTGCCATTATCATGATTCTATTATCTTTAGTCTTGTATGGTTACAGCTGCGGGTTTTTTTGGCAACTTAATAAAAACTGGGGTTTTCTAGTCCAAGCTCAAATGTAGAGAAAGGATCTGTATGTTCTGTAACCTATAAAATTGAACCAAGACAGCACTCCTAAACTACTTGTTGTCTGGTTCTTAATAACCACCATTGTTCTAATCAAAGTTTTAGTTATAAATTATCCCATTCTTTACATCATTCATAATGGTGTTGTCGTTGACCTAGAGCCAGACATCCTGGAGAATGAAACAAAGTTGGCCTTGGGAAGCACTAGCCACAACAAGGGTGAAGGGAATGATGAAATTCCAGTTAAAGATGCAGGAAGGGCAAGTCACAGTGTGCTTAGGCTTCTCACTGCATATACGTGGATGCATTGGAGAAGGCACGCCTCTTTACTCTAGAGTTTAGCTGAAGTAAGCTTTTCTCTTCTTTCAGACACTGCAATACGATCCTTTGTCATTTTAAATTATATTTTTATATTGGTTTTATTGTATCCTCCTCTGAAATTTCTATGTGAATGATTTCAAAAATGGAAATGTTCAGAAGCCTAGTAAAAGTTGATTTATCCAGGTCTCAAACTAAAGTTTATTTTTATGGTCCTGATCACATCACAACATGATGTTCTGTTTTAGAACAGGCCAGGAACTCAGGCAGTTAGTGGCCTGTTCACAACTAACTTGGGTGGTTCTGGGACAGATGCATCCATTTTGGGACTAGCAGTGGCTGAATGAGAGCATAATAGGCAGTCCAGTTCAGGCTGCCCCTCTGTCTCCAGCCCCCAAAGCTGTCTTCCATGTTGCAGACAGAGTAGAGTCTAGCAGTCCTTTGCCTGAACAGCCTAGTGGAGTCCCATGGACATTTGTACCTCATGCTTTGTCCCATATACCTTGTGTCAGTTTACTTTCTTGCAACTGAAAAGGACTCAGTGCTGGAATAATTTGATTATCAGATAGTTTGAATTGGTGGGGGAGTAGTCCAGAAGAAATGAAAATCCAAGC
Organism: Aspidoscelis tigris stejnegeri; assembly: GCA_023333525.1. NCBI lineage: Eukaryota > Metazoa > Chordata > Lepidosauria > Squamata > Teiidae > Aspidoscelis > Aspidoscelis tigris. The sequence goes on along the minus strand of JALMGA010000001.1, from coordinate 244,880,031 downwards.
TGACATGTGATTCCTGAGAATAGGGGGCTGTATGAAAACAGATTAAACATGAGGTGTGACCACAGGCTAAAAGAAATACTGTATTCTTATACATTTTGAAAATGCATCACAGTAATCCATCATGCAAAATGTTAAATATTTTATATACTGTGTCCCTAGCAGAGGAGGAGAAAAGTGCAAGATAATCTAAAGGCATGAAAAAATGTGTTAACCATGGCACAAGAATATCATGTTTTCTTATAACTCATTTGTAGAGGCCTACAGCTTGAATATTGGGGTGGGGGTGCTAACAAAGGAATATCTTTTGAATATGGATGTCAGCAAAGGAAAATCTTAGGTGTGAGCAGCTGTTCATGCATAAGGATTCCATCCAATCATACTAAATGCATAACTGTGTAAACAGAGTTTACATTGGAAATAAAAAAAAATCTCTGTAGAAAAGGTTTATATGCAATGATCAGCAGGATTCAAATTTTTAATATATGAATTGCTTTAGAAGCCTTTGTGCCTTTTGTTACAATACTGCCCTTTTGTGTTGCTCTACAGTAGTCTTTTCATAAACACTTACATGCCCAAAAAATGATGATGATGATTATGTTTATAAAAATGGAGTAGTAGTAGAAGAAGGAGGAGGAGGAGGAGCAGAGGGAGGAGTTGGCTTTCCTACCCCACTTTTCTCACCCGTTTAAGGGGACTCAAAGTGGCTGGCAAAGCTTTCTATTCTTTTCCAGAATACCCTGTGAGGTAGGTGTGGCTGTGACAGCTCAGAAGAGAGCTGTGACTAGCCCAAGGTCACCCAGCTGGCTTCATGAAGGAATGCAGAATCAAATCCCATGATTGCGAGATATGAGTCCGGCACTCTAACCATCACCACCACAACAATGCACAAGCCTAGTAACCAGAGGATATTCTCAAACATGTGAATGAATTTGTAGAATCTGTTCTGCTTCCCCCTCCCAGATGAATGTAAGTGTTGATAGAGAAATACTATGTGTTTGCTCATATAGTGTGGCAACACAGAGAGAGCATCATACTCTCTGTATTCCCTTTCATTCCTGCATCAGAACTGTTAAGCTAAGGAAGAAGATTTCCATACAATATTTGCCTTTCTAGGGTGAAAAAAAGTCATGGTCCAAGCCAAGATAGCTTTTTCAACTCATAAACAGTCTTTGGCACAGGAGCAAGACACTGTCAACCAGAAAGTGCTAGTCAATCAAAAATCAAGTCACAGTTACAGTGATTTATTGTTGATTTGTGAGTATCTAATTTATTAATGAGTACATGCCATCCCAGTGTGTGTAAATATAGATTTTGAATCAGCTCATACAACATACATAAGCAATTAAACTTCCAGGATGCTAGCTGTGATGTTAATGATAATCTCCATCTGACATTAGCTATGCTTCACAGACACTTGCCATTTGCCTGGATTTTCTTTGCTTGATGTCCTCAGTCAGTGCCCTTAAAGTCTCTTGCTATATTCACCAGGTTTTTGTGTGCAGATGTGTAGGGCATGCACACTGATATAGGTTAAATTTGAAGCTTTCATGTTAAGCTCTTCCTTTAAAACAAAACAAAACACATAGGCTGTCTCCCCAAGCAACTTATTTGCCTCTCTGTTGTCCCTCTACTGTCCCTCTATTCCAGCGGTCTTTAAAAGTGCCGTTCAATTCTGGAATAAGCGTCCCCATGAGGTTTTGTTTTGCCCGCATCTTTTTCTCCCCCCCCCCCTGCTTGATAGGGTGCCGGGGAGACAACCCCTGACAAGTCCAAAAGAAAAATAGCCATATTTACAAGTTCTGTATTCATCTCCCCTGCCTGCAAAACCCACCAGAGCCATTTATCACTTTGGGATCCAGAGCTTGCTTCCAAAGATAGCAATTTCACTGTAAAAATCCATCCTGTACAGCAGCCATTACACTGTAGCAATCCACCCATTTCACACCTGATAACAATGTTGCAAGTCTCCACAATTATGGCTCTTTAAAAATTCTGACCTTTAGAAAGGGAACAGAAGGGAAGGTGCTGTAGTTCTGGGAGATGTGTAAATGTTTAAGGCTGTGTGTGCAGGTGGTGGCAGCAGCAGAGCCAGGGTGTTTCTTTTGGAGATCTTGGCCGCTAATCCCCACCCCTTTTGCCACAATGTTGCTAGGAATACCTGTGGTTTCCAAAAAGTGCGCTGGTAGTCTTGTTTAAAGGGCACTTTTTTCCGTGCATTTTCCTCCTTTTGTGCCGCTGGAAGCTCGGAGAAAAGCCATGCATGGAGATGCTCCATGGCAAAAGAAGCTTTTTAATGAGCTTTTTATTGCTTGGAAATGCAGCCATAATGCAGCATTCAGGTAGCTTATAAATAAGAAGGAACACCTAAGTGCTCAAATTCCAGTAATAGTTCTCAATGTGCTTGTAGGAAAGTTAGATCTTGTTTTCAGTAGTGGGAGAAAAAAAGAAAAGAAAAAAAAGAGAGGTTCCCTAAACCGCTATGATTTAATATCTGGAAAGCACTGCCAGAGATTTTAAAGGAATAACCCCTGCAGGCTCACTAATAGATATATTGAGTTCCTTTCTGTGGTGTTGAGTGGAAGTGTCCCGCTGACCAAGGGTCTGATGAAAGAAATGTGTGTGAAAGGGAAGAAGTTTCCTGTCTCATCATAACCAATACAAATGAAATAAAATAAAATAAAAAAACTGCATGACTGACATCAAACTCTGGAGGAGTTGTTATTGATAAGAATGAAAGGAATTGCTCTCTTGGTTCAGACAAATAGAAGCATTCAATGGTGTCAGCTTTGCTGACAGAAGAATTGCCTTCACTTCATCCTAGCAAGGGATATTTAGTCCTGGGATCTCATACACCTCTGCTTTCCCTGGCTGCTCTCTGAAGGACTCCCCTCCCCCTCCCCCATTTCCCCCTTTTAAGTATGACTATGAATTTATAAACATAACAAAAAAAAATCAGTTTACAAATCAAATATCTTGTTTTCTCATATACTTCCATAAGCTTCCTTTACTCTCAGAGGTGGTCAGAAATAGAAGAAAACAAGATACAACATCGTAGGGATGTGCATAATTTTTTTAAAACATTCTATTCATATCAAATCAAATGCCCAATTCAATTCCAAAAAATCCAATTTCATTTGAATCTTTTCAATTCAAATTTAACAAGATTCGATTCATATTTATCAAATTCGTATCCATTTGTTCAATTTTTTTATTCAAATCTCCACATATGAATGTCAACAGCATTTGTATGTGCACGTATGCATCTTCCCCACATCCGTGCACATCCATAAGCATCCGTACATGTCCATATGCATCCTGTAGTTATCCTGTATGCAACCCATATTCATCCCATACGGATAAGGGAAAGATGCAGAGTACACATCTTCAACTATGCATCGTTTATGAACCCATACACATATGAATGTCCAGATAATTCAAACAAGTAGATCTGAAATTCAAAATTCGATTCAAATGTTCACATTCAAATTTTGGGATATTCTATTTGAGTTTGAAAGTCGAAATTCAGCACATTCAATCGGGTTTTGAATGCCTACGAATATTTGTGCACATCCCCACAACACCGGGGATTGTACCTGGTGTTCGCATTTACAGATGCCAGGTGTCCCCCTAACCTCACCAGTGCTCTCTAAGCGCTGGAGAGGTGAGAATCACTGATAGTGGCAGTGATTCCTGGAACCGTGAAGTGATGGGGAAATGCTTCAAAAGCCAAACCATTTGATCAAACAAATGCTTACTTAAGTTTGATTTTGAACTTGTTCAAAAACAAAACAACACCAACATTTCTAATAAAAAGCCTCTCTTAAATGTACAGACACGGGAAACAACTTTTCTAGTAAAAAGCCACTTTTCAACATACAAACAAGGGAGCTATTCAATCTAAGAATTGCTGCTCCCAAGTGGGGGACAAGTTTGCTTAGATCAACTTTTGGGATATTCAAAAAATACCCTGCATTTTTGGTGCAGTGCAAAGAGCTTCAAAAAATAACAACTTTATCAGAGTTTTGAATATTAACCAAACCTTGCATGTCTCCAACAGGTAGGGAATGGTCTAAATCACCCTTTGACATGCCATTGCTGAATATGGATTTAAACCTAGACAATAGGTTTTCAAATCTTAGCTTCTAGGTGTTCTTGAGTAAAACAACTCCCAGCAATAGGGATGCGCACGAATATTCGTAACATTTGATGTTCATATGAATTCATACAAATTTGGACATTCAAATACAAATAAAAGCTTTGGAACATTCATGGAACAGGGAGGTAGGAAAGTGACTGCGCCAGTCACATCTGTAATGGATCCAGAGTGAATTTGACATGGTTTGAGAGTGGATTCAAAGTGGATTCAGGGCAGATTTGACGCTTTCAGAGCTGATATGTTATGGGATATGTATTGGATATGTATCAGATACATATTAGATATATATCAGATACGTATCCACTCGTATTCGCACAAATACATTCATATCTAATAGAATCCTACCATATTCAAAGGGGATCTATTCAAATGAATATGAATTTTCTTACATTCAGTTCAGTACACCTGATTAGTTGCTACAGTGCATTTTCAACTGATTTTGCTAGGTGAAAATGAGGCATGGAATTACAGACGTTCATTGGAATCATCTGTATCTATCTTAGGCCCTGTCCCCATGCAAGTTTGGTACGGTTCTAAGCACGGGATTGGTGCTGTCCGTCCCCATGGGTTTTGGATTTGGTCCGTGAAAAGTGTGCGAACCCCTCCCAAAACGTTCCAGAAGGGTGCCAAATTTGATACCTGAAAAAAGAAGTCTCAGCACACTTTGGAGGACCGGTACACATTGCTCAGCAAGCCAGGAATGCACATAGTGACACTAGCGGGCTAACGGGGAGGAGATTTGCGCTCACATCATTGGGAGGAAGGGTGTGCTTGCTGTCCCTGCCCTGTCCATTGAAGATTGTGGCCACTGACTTTTTAAAATGCCGATCACAAAGGCAGGCTGGAGAACTGCTTGCTTTTTTACATTTTCTGCCATTTCCATGGAGGTAATTCCAACTCCATTTCAAGAATGCCAAGGCAGACTGCATAATAGCTTGATTTCTGTCCCATTTGCAACCCCCATTTCCCCGATCTGCAAGGCAATCATCAATAAAGGCTTGATTTTCAGTTTATGGCTGTTCTCGCGGTCCCTGGAGGAGTGGAGGAGCAGATAACTGCTTGAGCGCCTACTGCCACCAAACCTCGTAGCAGCTTTCAAAGTTTTTTTTTTTAAGTTATTTTTAACTTGTTTCCATGCCTCTTACCCCAGTTCTCGCTGTCTGTGCCGCTAAGGGAGGGGGATTCAGCACAGGGTGGGCTGATGACAATCTGGCTGCCAAAGAGGAGAGAGGGGGCGGAGAGGAGGGGGCACTGCTCCACCATACCAGGGTTCGGCACAGTTCTCATGGGGATGCCTCCATCCATGCCCAACCCATATCTGTCCCGCGTTGCCGGCAATCTCAATGAGGACACCTGAAATGCATTCCCGGTCCCGTGCCTGGTGCATGCGTGCCCAAACAGTGCCCAAAGTGTACCAGATGGCCAGCATGGGGATGGGGCCTTAGTGTGTTCGAAAATCTTACATTTTCATACATTTTTTGATCTCTAGGGAAAAACTTGCAAATTTTTTGTTTTCTTTTCTTTAAAGAACATAGTGTCCTTCTATGGGATGAGGCACACAGAATGATAAAGACATGCAGATGTGTACAGAAACAGCTGTACTGTTAAGCAAACAAACAAACCTCTATAGCTGTGCATTTGTATGAAAATAATTTGCTCTGGCATGGAAACCTTCCTTTATGCCTAGAACTCTCCAAATGTTACTGCCATATTATCCAAAAGCTCCTGAACTGTAGAGAGAAAACAAAATAAAAAAGATTCATGTATAACTTTTGCCTAGAGCATATATTGCTGCTTCTGAGGAAGTATGGCCAGAATAGGTAACTTTTATTTAATTTTTTAAAAGAAGAAATCCATTTGGCTTGTTTTAAATTCAGTTGCAAAATCTCATTTGCCACCAAACCCCCAGAGGGAGTGAAAGAAATTTGGAGAGCTCATAAAGACAAGTGTAATAGGATTATTCTTTTTTATTAAAAGAAAAGGACCAAAGACACAAGACATTGCAAAACACATTTTGTGCTAATTTTTAGCACGGATGAAAAGTGAAATGCCAAGAGTTAAAATAATGCCAAAAGGATGCTGCTAGAACAAACTGTTGCTACGTTTTTGAGGAATTTTGAATGATGAGTCAAAGAAATAAAAACAAAATATTGAAAGCAATGTTATTTCTTATAAAATTGTGGAATGTTTAGTTCCTTACAGATTAGATGTTATATGATCCAGAATGCAATTTTGCTTGTAGGTGGCCTGCTGCATTTGCTGTTGCTGTTACTTGCCATACTGGGACTGACATAGCATAATGCATACTTGATTCACCAGGCCTGATATAACTATGCTAAAATTGTCAATACAAAATGTACTGAGGAGCCATTTTTGCAAGGCAACCAATAAGCTCTACAAGCTGTCACTCAACCTCCAGCTGCCAATCACCAAAGGCAAAACAAAAACCAATAGGAAATTGAAATGCATTTGCTAAGAACTACAGTCAAAGGCTGCACAAATGAAGAATACTGTACATGCTCTGCAAAAACAGTGAAGCCTTAACACATCCAACAATTTTTCACTTAGCACGTGTAGTCTGATTTTGAAGTATGGTCACAATCACCTTCACTTGCAAAGATTCCAAACACCAAAACTTGCTAAAAAAAAAAAGAGGTAACAAATTTATTTTGGGCATCTCCATTCCACATAAATAAAAACCACCGCTGTGTTGACTGTATTCAAAAGCAATTGATTTTTTTTTGGTGTAGTAATGTTCATATGTTACCATTGTTGCACCATTAATGCAGGGCCCTAATGCCTCTGCATATCCATTTTTTAAAACAATCTTTATTAACCTCACAAAAAACTCACATTAACCTGAAACTATACTTGACGAAAGCATTAAAAACAACAATAACAAATCTGTTAAACCAACAAACGTAGATTTACAATAGTAAAACGTTAACCAACATTAACTTTTAAACGTACACTGTTTACAAGGTAGATTACAAAGAATGATTTCAACTTAAAGAAATGCAGTTCAGAATATACTAATTATAAAATTACTGATTGTAGAAATGACAGTGAAGGGACAGTGTCAACTTCTGATCTAGTCAGTTCTGAGATCAAGGGGGACCAAACTTCCAGGAAAGAAATTTTAGGGGTTTGATGGAAAAGTGTGGTGACCACACAGCCCTGCATTCATCAAGTGCACACAAACACTTGTTAGATCACAGTAAAGGTAGAACAAGAATTTGTTTTCTACATTTACATTGCTCCAAAACTTAGCTGGGTCACATTCTTCCGAGTAGCTTTGACAGCTGAAGACATAGCAGCTTGGGAACAAAATTCCTCCAGGTGCAATGTCTGCCTAGCCTGGAACAGTGGCAGCATGTGTGAACACCATATCACCGCTTTACTGTGCTGCACAACAATGCTTTTGTTAAAGCACTGCCAATAGCCATTGTCCAGATTCTGCCTTTGGGATTCATTTGCTTCCTGTGCTTCAAGATGTCTTTTCTGATAACTGTCCAAGTTTACACACACATACTTCTGTCACTGAGCAGTGCTCCCCTTTCATTTCCCCAGATCACCTTTGAACCGTATCACAATGCTTCATAGTTTCATGTATCTCAAAGTTTCCTGGGGTCAGTTTCAAGCTGGACACTCAGTGGTAGCACCTTCCTCTTGGAATGCCCTCTCCTCTGCTGTTAGCTGATTTTAACAGGTGCCAGTTAAAGTCCTATGTATTTATGGAGGCATTCCCTGTGTGACAGTCTGTTTCTCCAACCAGTGGAAAGCAAGGAATATGGGGCTGCCACCACTAAACCTTCCTCTCTAGAGCTTCCAGCCTCTAATTTTGCATCTCAGCTTCTGTTGCTCTCCCATTGGCACCAGGATAAGAAATTGTGATTTCATGCCTTGTTTTCTCCTAACCACTTAGCTGCCAGGAGACTGTACTATAACAGCCAATGTCAATGCTCATTCTGCTTTGTTACCAGAATTTTTATTTGCTTCTCCATTCTACTATCTGATATTTAAAGTGCTTCTCAGATTTGCTTACTGTTTCTATTCACTGTACCCATAATGTTCTCTCAGGGAAATCCCAGGAGGGCAGGAAAAGCAAGGTTTATTTCACTGCTCACCACAAAGCCACATTTTCCCATGCCATGTCCTTTGCTGTCAGATTTCTTTGTAATATTTCTTATGAGACTTCACTGCCAATTTTTAAGGTCTTCAGGAATTACAGCTGAAAAACATCCATTTTAAAAAATGACTAGTACCTGAATGTAGATTACTGAAATGTTTGACAAATGGACCATGAAATAAGGATGGTGGGGGAGTTGTTTTATTTTTGTTTTCAACATTATTAAACTTTAGAGGTGTCAAGTGATTAAAAAAAAACTTATTTGAGTAAATGTATGAGTTTTTTTTTTTTGACTAATGAAATTTCCATACATTTGGATATTACTGAATATAGACAATGTTAATAGAGGGAAAGCAGAAACAGTGAATCATGAAACCTTAGTGTTGGAAGAGATTACAAGGTCTATGCAAGAATTTAAATCAAAGCATCTCCTGAAGATGTGAGGATGTCACCACCTGTCTAGAGCATTAATTAAACATTTCAACTGTCCTTAAATGCAAATGTTATTCCTCTCCTAACGTTAACAAGTATCTGTCTAGATCAGCAGTTCTCAACCTTCCTAATGCCGCAACCTCATAATGCAGTTCCTCATGTTGTGGGAACCCCCAACCATGGGGACAGGGCAGGTGGGAGGAGGAAAGAGCAGTGGGAGGAAACTCGTCGTGACCCCTCTGAAAGGGTAGTTCGACCGCCAAAGGGGTTATGACCCACAGGTTGAGAACTGCTGGTCTAGATGATGATGATGATGATGATAACCACTAGTAGCATATATCATTTATCTAAAATGTGTATCTACAAACAGCACAACTATAAATACAGAAACACAGTAAAGTGACAACTATGATCCATTGGAGCATAAACCAGAAAAATAATTTGAAGGCAAGCAAGCAAACAATAATATAATCACAAGATTGAAAAAAATGATAGATAATGAACAGACCAAAATATCGGATTTCGAACTACAGGCAAATAAGGGTCTTGCATGTAATGCTTCTGGCATAACTGTGGCTGGCAAAAGCCATGTGTGGATCATCTGTGTGGCAGTATTTGGCAACAGAAGAACTGAGGAAAAACAGCTGGAAAAAAGTGGCTAGATTCAAAGGCCCTTTCTGCACTTACTTGCTAATCTGGATCAAGGAACTGGTAAGAACACATTGACTGCACAGGAGCAGAATAGAATAAAATTTCACAGATTTCCAATTGAATTAATCATTTTTGCAGGCAGGGGACTGCTTGATTTCAATCATAGTTTTTGGATATGCATACATTTTCATTTGATGCATATGTCTGTCAGTATAAAATATTTGATTAAATTTTGCACATCCCTATTCTGAGATGACATAGAAGACATGTCATTGGTGGAAATAAATGAATCACCTGCAAAGTGATTGCACTGATGAGGTGATCTAGATTTGGATGTACCATTAGAAAACAAACCAATCAAGAATATAAATAAATAAATAAATAGCAGCAGTTTCTGTATAGTTCCTGAGGCTGTCCTAGCTGCCACCAGGCAATGCGGAGTCCACATTTTAAAGTGGTTCCTCAGAGTATACACCTCCCAGAGAATGCTGTCTCCACATCACATTGAAATCTTTTTCTCCGCTGCTAAAATGGTACCAGGAAATGCAGCAATCCGAGACATCTTTAAAGCTGTCTTCTGAACATTCCTGGTAGCGGTCTAGTGCAAATGTCTGCCATGCAGATGAATGGAATACTCCAAGAGGCACAGCACCATTTTGCTGACTTCCGGAAATGACTACAAAAATTGGTCATTTTGCAAATAATAACACTGATATACCTGATGAAGCTCATTTCTTGAGAACTGTAAACTAAAATTGTACTTTAACAAACACATCCACATCCAGGGAGGAAGGGGGAGGGCAGAAGGGGAGGGGATAGGGCAGATTTACCAGCATAAATGTATAAGCTCTTTAATTGTATAGACTTATTAGAATAAATTATTTTTAAAAAAGAGGCCATTTCGCTAGGAAATGCAAAACCAAAAAGCAAAATAAATGCAGCATTGAAAGTCAGGAAATATTTGTTCTCAGCCTTCAGAGTCTGGCTGGGACCAGTAGCTATCATGTGGATGCCTGCCAGTGATTGTTTTTACTTTCCAAATGATGATGATGATTTTATTTTAACTTTGGTAAGGAGAAGTGTGCAATAAATTTGGGGAAAGTGTAGGATGACAACTTGATGAAGAAAGTAACTTACAAACTGCATTGAAAAAATGATTGCATGACATTTCAGCAATAATCCAAACATTTGTACTATAAACAGCAGTGAAGGCCAATAGCCAGATTTTAATTGTAAGGCATCTCAACAGTAATATCCTTCCTCAGAAGAGGCAGAACATATCATAGTTAGGTTACACTAAACGTCCCACACCAGATGCCAACAGGCCCTCAAGACCCCATTAAGTACGCGATAAGGACACATATGGCACACATCTGCAAGTTACCTTCCACACAGTGGGACAGATTAAGGCTCCTTCAGGGACCCCACTTCCCACAGCCTTGCACAAGATCCATCTCTAAAGGGGTCTAGAGGCCACCAAATCCAGTTTTTGGGAAGACCTAAAAAATTAGGTCTTCAAACTGTTCCTGTTTCTGGATCAAAGGAACAGGAGAGGAAACACATGTGGGTGGAACAGGAAGTCATCATGTCGAACAAGGCGGCAGCACCACATTCCAGCTATGGAGTCCCTCCCACATATGCTTTGCACTGTGCATGCACCAAGTTACGACAGCACCGGCACAGGCAGGCCACGAGAGCTAGGTGGGGAACCCCAGGGGCTATCTGGGCCCACACAAAGGGCGCTGTTCAGGGTGGGTAGTGACGGCATTTCCACCAGGGGCACCAGCTCCTTCATGCTTATTAAAGGGCACTGAAACATGAGTCCCATGCTGCATCAGGGTCCAGGAGGCAGTCCCCTGGCTGGATCTGTTGCTGAAGGGGAAGAATCTGGAGAGGTGGTTTTTCTATCCTCCTTTTCCCACCCATGTAAGGGGCATAAAAGTGGTTGACACAGCGTTTGTGTCACCTCCCCACCACAGAGCGCTGATCAGCTACCATCAGTGCCCATCACGTTGTCAGCATGGCAGGAAGCCCACATGGGCTGGCAAACCTGACGGGCTACATGTACCTGTTGGCCCATGTGTATTCCTAAAGATTGGGAAGGGAAATGTTGTGGGTTGCCCCCATCCATTATGTGTGTGCTGCTCTGTGTCTTACATTGAATGGAAGGAGCTGTTTGATCTTAGAGGTTGGAATGGCTGCTACAAGGGTGATGATCCTTTCCATGAGTTTCCTTCTGAGGGCAACCCCTTGTGAGGCAATCCAAGGGGGCACGTGAGTGAGGGTGCCCCAGCAGTGTCTCAGTACCAATCAGGAAGGATGTGAGGTCCCGTCAACCCTGTGATTCTTTGCTGTTGTCTTCACAAGGAAAGGTACGTGTGTGAATGAGCATGTGTATGTATGCAGAGCACAATGATGGCACTTGTGGGCTGGGGATCATTTGCCTGCCCTAACCTGCCCTGTCCCCTGCAGCATTGGGAAACCCGGGATGCGAGGGCAAGAGTGGTCCAAAAGGAATTCTGCTGCTTTCCAGCCCACCCGCAGCTCCTGGCCCTGTAATGGCCACGTGGCTGCCTTCACATGTGGGGGTCAAATGATGCATTCCTCACTATCCGTGCTTCCCATGTGCGTGTGGATGTATTAGGCCTCATTTGGATCCATCCCTATTTCCTTAATCCAGATTTCAAGTGGTAAGTACAGAAACACCCTCATACTCTGCCGTGCCTTAAGAGCAAAGGCACTTTTTTCCACCTTAAAAGCAAATTGTCAACCTACTGTGTTACTTACCTGTTTGCTCCAGCTTTGAAGATACAACATGGGGTAGTGGTGGGAAAATCTTTGTTTGGTTGGTTTTGTTCTTGTCATGCCAGCAAGGATTATATATATTGAAAGGGCTCTACATTCACATGTCTAATCAAGATATCTGGCCTTCTCCAAAGCTTCATAGAAGTTTTGAGGTGGCTGGATCTTCCCCCCAACTCGCATCCCCCACAGTTGTTCCCCCTTACCTTTAAATCTGGTAGCCATCACCACTGTCATTGCACCTTCTTTGGAGGGTCAGCTAGGCTTCCTGCTAGGCAGGAGAAGCCAGCTCTATTTGGGAATATTTGTGGCAAATATAGCAAGATTTCTCACAATTCACAAATAGGGGCAATCTCTCCAGCCTAGGAGGCCTAGTTGAGCTTCTGAGAAGGGCATGATTGTGGTGGTGGCAGTGGCAAAAGGTGAGTGGGGAGGGTGAGACAGGATGTGAAGGAAAAGATGGGGGTTCCCTTCTCATCTTATGTATGTCCGCAGACAAAGGCAAATCCCCCTATATTCCCTTCTGATTGGAATCAAAGAGGGGAAATGTGCTTCATGCCCATCCTCAGCACACACACATACACACACCAGTCCAGGTGGAATGCAGGACAGCTAAAGTTGTGTGTATGGCTGGCATGAGTCAGGTTGCAACTTGAACACCTGAGGGCAGCCATCCCAGCACATCCTCAGAGTCCTTTTTCCCACTCTGCAGAAAGGGCATCTCTGAGGAGCCTTCAGGCTAAAATAAGTGTGATGTGATTTCTATAATGTTCAGGGATTTTGTTTACCTGAAGTAGATCCAGCCTAAGGAAATTCAAGCCTGATGTGTTTTTGCCTAGCTCTCCTACATTTATTATTTATTACTTCAAGAAAATACTGAAAGGGAAAGTACTGGAAAAAAACACACAGGCAAAATGAACATCCCTGTGTAAATAGTAAACAGAAATATGGGGACAAACGGCATCTCTCTGTCTACTCAGTGCCTTTTCTGTTTCCACTGAGTGATTCATGATTCTAGATTTGCAAGGTCATCTCTTTTTGAATTTGCTGTACTGCATTTTTAAGTGTGCTTTATTGCTATGATAAAAAGAAAAAAATGGACAGCGTAGATCCTGACCAAAGTATTGGCCTCATAAAATAAAAAAAGTTGCCCCTTTGGGTCAGTTACCAGGAGGCAGTTTATGATCTGCAGTTCCTTCCACCTTCTCATCTTTTTTCCTCAAATCTCTCTATTACAAGTTATACACAATTTAATATCATTCAACTAATCTTCCAAATCTGCTATCTTCAAAACTCAGATGATCATATACTGTCATAATTAATCCTAGTGACAGCAGGAGTTGGCTCTGATACCCTCTAGTTCCAAGGCATGATTGTTTAGTGACTGCTAGAGACTGAAGCATGGTATCTAATATTTACAAATCATATCATGTAACTAACTGTTATACTCTGTGGGTAAATGATTAAATTAGTGATCCTAAATCAAAGTTGACTAACAAGTATGTGTAACTATGTAACAAATTCAATAATCTTATAACATAAAAGAGTAAAAAACATGTACTGACCATATTCTTTAGTCTATGACTTATCCATCTGAGCAAAGCTTTCAGAGCCATGAAAATCTTCTAAATGTCAGCAATAGCATATAAAATAGTAATAAAGCCAGAGCCTGTCACTTAAATGAAGATTCAACATCACTTGATCAATGTCAGGGTTATAGATGGCTAATTACATATTTGATAGTTGATATCTGTGTCCACTGGTCATTAAAATAACACAAATCCAGATCCCAGAAACCCCAAAGATCCCCCCCCCGGATTTTTTGATTGCATGCAGCATTGCCCCATCTCTTTAAGAACAGCAGCAGCTACAAAGCAACATGGACCAGAAAAAGTAGGGAAGAAATGATGCCTCTGCAGATTCTCCAGTAGCCCAACCCTAAAAGTCACTAGATTTTCTTTATCCAGTACACACAATAATTTGTTCCCTGTTTTGTGTACACACAGTTCCTGTTTGTACTTACCTGTTAGTGAGCAGGTTCACTCACTAGAGATGCCCATTGGCAAAAGGGTGCCATGACAACTCTCCAGAAGTTGCTGCAGACTTCCCTGAAGCCACCCAGAGGTGGACGGCTAAACAGCAGTCTACATGCTTACCAAGAAAAAGGAAAAGAGTCGGTTTTTCTACCACACTTTTCTCACCCATTTAAGGGGACTCAAAGTGGCTGACAAAACTTTCTACTCTTCTCCCCAAAATAAACACTCTGTGAGGTAGGTGGCTCCCACTAGACCAAACTGCATACACACAGTTTGGTCTAGTGGTTAGGGAGCCGGACCCTTATGTGGGAATACCAGGTTTGATTCCACCCTCCCCCATGAAGCCTGCTGGGTGACCTCGGGTTAGTCACAGCTCTCTTCTAGGCTCTCATAGCCCCACTCACCTCACAGGGTGTTCTGTTGTGGGGAGAAGAGCAGAAATTTTGTCAGCTACTTTGAGTCCCCTTAAATGCATGAGAAAAATTGGGCAGAAAAGCCAATTCTTCTTCTTCTGGGTGCGGTGTGGTGAGTGGCTGTGGAAGCTTGACTGCACTTGCACAGTCATAGACAACATCCAGATCACTATGGCAGAATCCAGATGCACACTGGATGTAGCCACAGACGTTGCCATGGTAATCCAGCCTGCCCTGGCATGGCCATCCACATTTCAAGTGCTTCTGGCCTGATAAGGGGCTTTTCTAGCACTTGAAGTGTGGATGACCACCTCTGCACTACTATTTTACCTGACTGGTATACTAGCCAGGTAGATGAGAAAAGTGCCACATATAAACTCCAGCAATGCCTTTCTAGTGATTTTATAGGCTCTTTCATGCAAGAGATAGAGTTTAAATGTAAAGAATACATAATCTAGATGTAAATCATCTCAAGTTCAGCCTAGTATCTCTTGGTAAGTCTAGGAGGGTCTCCTGCCTGAACGTGTGAATTCACGTTTGCCAGTTAATGTTGACATAAGTGAGGTAATGTTGTAGTACACCACACTTCTATGGTTATGCGACTCTTCCTTCTCTCTTTTCCTATTCATATCCTCTCCCCTCTGACTCTTGCACTGTGCTTCCCATTCTGCCTTCATCTCTTCATCCTCTTGCTCTCTGTTCCCTGCATTGGTATGCATTACAATCACTGTTGTCTACAGTTAGTCAATTAAGATATCATGTTTCATGGCTCTCCTATGCCCCTCCTCCCCTTTCTCACTCAATATTACTTTTCCAGGCCTATCCTGGCAAATGGGTTTGCAACAAATTGTGGGATAATATGTTTTTCTAATTTCCAAGCTTTGATCTCCCAGTTACCAGGGGGTTGGTTATTCAAGCACCCAGTGCCAGCAGTCTGGGACTGCACACAGAGGTTTGTGCTGTGTGGGGAAATACTTCATTAGACTTGAATTCCATGAAGACACTTTCACTCCTTAACGCCTATGATTTTAATTAAAACCTGAAAAGTGAAGAATCCTCTGGCTGTATTAATGCTTTCATTTCCATTAGGACAGCTGAGTTTATAAACATGGGCAGAGTTTATAAATTAGACCTTGTACAAATAAGTGCTGAGAGCAGCACACTGCAAAAGTGGAGCTGGTCCCATCTGTCTCTTCTTCTATCATGCGTCATTTCCCCTGCATTCTCTTTCTTTTCCCGCCTCACCCCTCTCTGCCTGGCTGAGCCTACATGAAGGCATGGAAGAGCTAAAGCTGTTTTTAAGGACTCTTCTTGCTCTTGCTCTTTCTTGCAGATACTGAGAAGGGAAGGAGCAGACCTCAGTGCTACAGCTCAGACTTTGCATTCCGTAAGGCTGAATTCAAAAAGGAAAGAAAGCCAAAAGCAAGCACCTCTGAGATGATTTAGAGATGGTTCCCAAGTGGGACACTCCTTTTCTAACCCTAGGTTAGAAAGGGTAGGTGGAAAATGGGATGAGAACAGGAGGCCAAGACACACACACCCTTAGGCAAACATTACCATCTTTGGGGCCCTTTTGAGCTTTTTTTTTTTTTTTTTGCTACATGTCAGCACAGCTATCTGTTCACAGGCAGCAAATGAAGCATCTCAAAAGTGCCTCAGAGGCAATAACACGTGGCCCTTGTGTTCCCATTTCACTTCTAATCTGCCTTCTCTATCTTAGAATGTTCATAAGATGAGGGGTAACAGACTGATGTATGAAGGATCCCGCCTATGAACTATCTCTAAACCATATCTAAGCCACCTCAGAAGTTCTTTTCTTGATTTGTTTCTACTGTATATGAATGCAGTCTTAGATACAGTAGTGTATGGCCCTCATGTTTTCATTCTAACTCTAATCCATTTTTTCCAACCTAGAATGATTTGGGGGCAGGGGAAGACCGGCATATGATCACTGCCAATGAATCAACTCTAAGCTACTCCAAAGTTCTTCTTGTTTTACTGTATATGAATGCAGCCTAAGGGTGTTTTTGCACTAGTCAGTATACTGGAGCCTCCATTTCATGTGCTGGTTCAGCCTAATGGAGGGCCTGGCCCTTGGTAGTATGTTGTGTCCACAGGAAGGAATGTAAACCAGAGTAGGGAGGGCCAAAATGAAGGCTCATTTTGGTCTATTGGTAGACCTCTTTTTCAAGGTCAACCAGTATACTAGCACACCTTGGTGATCCAGCATGCCACAGTACCCATTGGGCCAGTGCAACAATGCCCAGGTCTTCAGAGCATTCACAGGACCACTGTTCTGACTCTGAAGCTGACATGAGTTCTGGGGTTGGCACAGGAGCTGAAATGAAGCAGGCCATCCTGATGTAGACATCCTTCTCCAGTCCAGGAGCCATCTGTCCCAGATGGGTCTGATCTACTTGGTACAGTGCACTAAGTGTGGAAGAGATTTTAGTCCAGGCTGTGCAGTTTTTTTGTTTTTTGTTTTTTGGCAGAAGATGATGTGAAATACGAACCCTGCAGAGCTACTGACAAAATAGCTATAGCAGATGGATAGGTAGTCTGATGAGATATAAGACACTTTCATATCTTCAGATCAACTGTGAGAGGGAAAGGGGGCTGGATGGATCATGGTTTCTACAGAACCAAAGCAAGACTGAACAAACGTTGTTCTAAAATGGTGTGGCAAATGATGTTTGCTACTTTAGTAACATCAGGAGTATAGAATTGAGAAGTCCATGTCCTTAACAAAATAATCTTGAACAGCTTCTATGGTCACAATAACTGTCCATCATCTCATCCTTCAGAAGCAATGGAGGAACTCTAAACACTGTTCTAGATTTTGTACTAGTTGCAGTCTCCAGACTATCTTCAGGGACAGCACTATGCAGAAAACACTGCAATAATCTCATGGAGAGGTCATCAGTAAGTCTATCTTTATCCTAGAAGGTCTGGGTTTGGTCCACCAACCAGAGGTGGATAGAATCTCTCTTAGACCATAATGTTCCATATTCCTCCAGGGATAGCTTGAAGTCTGAATGTGTACCCAGGTCTTTAATCTGGACCATTAGAAATGTGACCTCATCTATCACCAGAGTTAAAGCCAACTCGAAAATTATCTATCCAGAGAACATTTGTCTTGCCAGCTTTCTTTGCAGCCTATTGGCCCTCAGTCAGTCCATCAGTACCCCAAGTAATTTCTGCACAGCCCAGATTATCCCATGCTACTCAGGTCTGATCTTGGACCAGACTGAATGATGTGATCCAAGACTGGAGGTACAGCTAGTGGCACAGGCCAAGGACCCTCTGCAGTGTGACACCCAGCCAGGTCTCTGAATTTGCCAGCTGGGACATTATTTATTTATTTATTTATTTATTTATTTATTTATTTATTTATTTATTTATTTATTTATTTATTTTTGCTGAAAGAGATCCACTTCATGGCTGCTTCCAAGAGCCAGATGAAATGGCTCTAGGCATTTTACACACAGTAGCCCAACCCACAAGTTTACTGCTTTCTGCGCACAAGTGGCTGAGTCAATCTACTCCTGAAGAATGCAGAGGGAATCTCTTCAAAGCAGACTCCAATTAGAGTGAGCTCTAGGACCATTTTCTTACTAGGGACTACTCCAGCACCACATCCCATATGACACAATGTGACATTCTGGTAGTTGAGGCTGTAATGTAATGGAGATACCCATCAGGACCCTAGTGCAGATCTCACCACAAGTATTGCTCTAGCAGTTCAACCACCTTCTCTAGGTACATTTGTTGGTACCTTTCATTCTTCAGGCACAGAACTTAATCTTCAGAAGGATCAACAATTTTATATTTGAATTCCTTAGGAATTATTAGATGAATACCATCTGATCCTGCATATTTATTAGGACTGAGTTTATTCAAACATGTGAAAACATCTTCCTTTGATACTTCTATACAATTTAACTTACCTGAATGTCTCCTGAATTGTCTTCCTCAGTGAAAACTGAGGCAAACAACAACAACCATGTAATCTCTCTGTGATCTCCACATCCAGTTTGTCCTTTCTGTCATCTAAGTAGCTTGTCATTTTGCTGATATGTTCTTTCACTCTGAAAATTCATTGAAGGTGGTTTAAAATGTAGGTGTAGATGAGCCCTTAATCAGCAAAGTGCACTGCAAACACATTGCACTGCCATTTACAGGAATCTGACCAATCTGTCTTTTCAGTCCCAGGCAAATCTCTTTCAGTGAAATGGTAAAAAAGAAACAGGAGGGGGGGGGAGCTGTATTTGTGGATGACATTAAAAATCATTAAAATATGATAACAGATGATAAAAGGAAAATACAGGTGCAACCTTGAAGATATTTCGGAAGCTACAGCTGGTGCAGAATGTACCCTCTAGACTGCTGACCAGGACAAGTGGCTGGTCTTAAAAGAGTTGCATTGGCTGCCGATTTTCTACCAAGCCCAATTCAAGATGTTAACCTTTACTTATAAGACCATAAATGACTTGGGCCACAAATACCTAAAGGAATGCCTTCCTCCATATTGGCCTGCCTGTGCCTTAAGATGTGGAGGGGAGGGCCTCCTGGTTATGCTGCCACCCTCAGTAGTAAAAGCAATGGGCACCCAGGAGAGGGCCTTCTTAATGATGGCCCCTAGGCTATGGAATAGTCTCCCCCTTGAGGTGTGCCAGGCCCCTTCACTGTATATGTTTGGGAAGATGCACCTGTTCGACCTGGCCTTTCATAAATGGGAATATAATCTCTTCCCACTTCACTAACGCTGTTACTGTTTTACTATATACTGTTGTTTTAATATATGTCTTCGGGTATAGGGCAGGATAGAAATACAAAATGAATGAATGAATGAATGAATGAAGCTGTGTAAGGAAGTTTCAGCAGAAACTGCTAGGTCAAATCAGTGTAAGAACTAAGGGTGTGCACGAATGCAATTTCTGGCATTCAATTTGATTCGAATTGAATATCCAAAGATTTGAATCATTTTGGATGTTTAAAATTCAAATACATTCAAAAGTTTGATTCATATTTGAAGATACAAATGTCGACAACATTTGTGTGTGTCCTGTTTTTATCCTGTATGCATCCTATTTTAGTCCCGTACGTATCCATACAAATGCATACGGATACGAATAAGATGCGTACAGATATGTATGTAACATGTATGTATCCGTACACATACAAATACCCAAATAATTTGCACAAATGATTTGAAAGATTCAAAATTCATTTGAATGTTTAAATTCAAATGTATAGGCATTCAATTCGAATTTGAGTGAATTTTGAATGTTTTTAATATCTGTGGACATCACTAGTAAGAAAATAACAAATCTCTCACTGGATCAGACACTCTGCCTATCTAGTCCAGCAGTCTGCTAACTACACAAGGAACCCACCAGCAGGACATTTGCTCACAGCTTTCTCTGCTCGCAGTTTTCCGGGAGCTGGTATTCAGAAGTAAAACTGATTTGCATTATGGAGACATTATGGATACTGGTCACTCCAGGTGACCGTCAAAGCTGTCTAGGCTATATAATGAAGATGCAGCCTTTGAGAGTCCCTCCCTTATGAGCCCATAATGATTATTTTTATCATAGTCTATATAGTTTAGTTGGACAGAAGATTAAAATGAAATGAAATGAAAACACTAGCTCTTCAGATCCTTGCTTGCTTTTGTCTTGTGTTCACCTGTTGAACATTTTGATGCAAAGTGCCAAACCAAAGACAATAGGAAATAGGGATCATCTCATCTGTCTCTGTCTCCTTATGCAGAGCAGAGTAGGGGTGTTATTGAGATATCCTTCCAAGCAAGTTAAGAAGAAATGTCTGGTGATAAAATGAAAACAAATGCAAAAGCCAACAAGACTGACTCCAGAGGGCTCCTCTCTCTATTACTGTCAATCCCAGTGGGAGTGGCAGCACGACACTTCCAACCCCCTTTCTTGCATCCAAGTCGGTGGCAGGCAGAGAAGGGATGGGCATGTTGTTTGTTGCTATTATTCAAACTCCTGTTGACATTACTGAACCCATTAGGGCCCATTATGTAGGCTGACTGAGGGGAGATGCTTTCCCTCTTTTAACTCTCAAAGGGCTCTGAGCTATTTCATTTCCACCCTCAGCTGTGGTCCATTAATCACAGTTACATGGGTGTCCCCTTCAGCTGAACACCATTTCAGTTTGTATTCTTTCTTGCCATCAGTATCTAGGCTCAAGGAGAGTCTCTGTGTTTCCAGAAAACTTACTGGGCCAGGCAATTCACAAGCATTTTGTTTGACTCTAGGACTTCATCTCAGTTATTCAGCAAATAAACCTTAATTGTGGCCTGTTTACATTTCTTTCAGTAGAAATCTACTTTCCTGCAGATCTGGTTAAGGTGTGTGTGAGAGAGAGAGAGAAAGAGAGAGAGAGTATTCATATGCATATACACATGCAGTCTTGGAGAACATATTAATCAATGTACCTTCTTTGTATTTTTAAAAGCACTTGACAGAATCTCATAATTGTGAAATATGCATTGCACTAATCTATGACCACTAAATATCAGTATGCTAGTGTTTATTAGAGGCCCAGACAGACCTGGGAATAGTGGCGAGAAAGGCATCTAATTCTCCTTCCCATCTTTTAAACTTCTTTAATTATTGATATCCATGATGTCTGTGTTTTCTCCCAAGCTTATAGCTAATATGACTGAGTTGTCGTTCTGTTATAAAGCTCTGCCCGTATGCAAGTTAGGTATATTGGAGAGAACTCAGAGCTTGGAGAATTACTCAAAAGGAAGGTGATATTAGCCTGGTCACTGCATTGCCATTAAAACTATGTAATATCAAATCAGTGCCTTCTTGCATTTCTTTTTTATCATGAAAAGTATATAGCAGTTATGAAGTAATTGGAACTGGTACTATCTCAAGGCCGTTTCAGGCTTCAGAGAAAAAGGGAAGACAAGTTAGGTGTTTGATGTGTACACTGCCCAGGTTAGCCTGGTGGGAAACTATTGAATGATATATGTAACTGCTGATTCTATTTTATGTGTGATATTTTCTCAATAAATGCTGACATGCTGCCTGCTACCAAGCAAACCTTCATGTTCTTGAACTGTTTTCCTCACAAGATTCAGATACTAGATACATTGGAAAGATCTGCAAGGGTCATGGGAGTGAATGGAAGCAATCTATTCCTGGCCCAGAGCACTTGCTTCATCTCAGGAGCAAGGGGCAAGGTCATCTGCTCAGTTCATACATCTCAGTCTATACAAACTTTGAGGCCAGGGAGCAAATGTTTCCTGGTTGCAGAGTTTTCCACTGGGGCATGCAGTGAAACTGCAAAGCACCGGAAATGGACCCAGAAGTCAGCCATTTTGGCACATTTATAAACTTGCACCTACCCAGCAGGAGTGTGGTAAGGTCATCCCCATGGCTGCTGCTGCTGCATCAGCTATAGAAGTGATTTTGTAGCACTCTGCAAAAGAGTGCTGATGAGAGCAGATTCTACCCTCAGGTACCAGATGGGTGTGATAATATGCAGACACCACACACTTGGCACATAGCAATTTGCTGATATCACAATCTCGACACTCTTTTGACATGGTGCAACGTGGCCATTTGGATCTTGGCATTGTCTCTTACTCACTTTTACCAAATAATATTCTTGAGACTGATAATAATGCCCAAATGCAATTTGTACACATATCTTGGTGCCATAATCACGAACAGGTATATTGTAAGTGCAAAGCTTTTTATGCAAAGCAGTTCTCTCCACTCTAAAAGCCATAAGATCTGCAGAACATCTTTAGTTTGAAAAAAAATGTGTTTGTGTTAAGCATTTTTTGAGGTCACATGTGGAATAATTATGCACTATTGTCTAGTGATGTGCTTGGCTAGAAAACTATTGTAGATTTTTGGGTTCCTTTATTGGGCCACATGCTCAGTCAGCAGTACATTTAGGTATGTTCAGATATTTTGATTCATAGGGCCTTTTTGCATCTTGTGAGGGGTGATGGTCAGTGAACTTCTGGGATGGATCAAACTTCTGCCTAATCCATGCCAATCTTACTCAGCTGTCTCGTATCTGCTGTGATTGCTGCTATACTAGCAACTATCACATTGCCATTGCAGTGGCAGCCACAGACATGAGTGCTTCCAATTGCTGCAGTACCCAGGTGATGTGTGACTGTGGCTATGCCATCTCACCCCACCTGTCACCCAGAAGAGGTGTGAATGGATGCATGCCAGTGCTCCACAGTTGCTTCTGAAATAGAATATTCCAGAGTTGCTTTTGGAATAGGAGTGCGCTGGGGTATACTCAGACATCCCTACTGGGCCTAGTGCAAAACTTATAGGAATAATCATATGACCTCTCTTCTGGATTGCGGGGTTCATCTACACTTCTACTGCTCATTCCTTGGACTTGAAGGGAGCCACAGTTCACCTAAATATTGTTCAAGCAATGCCCCCCCCCCAGTTTTTCAAAAATATTGCTTCAATTGGACTGGCACGACCTGACTGTTTTTTAGCACTTTTTTTGTTATTGTAATACCAATATGCTAGCAGTAAGTGGTAGTGCTGTCAGTTCCCAAGCAAGAATTGCACAGAACCTTAAGGCTCCTTTGGGATTACAGAGAAGGTACATAGGTTCACATCTTTGTGGACTGAGAGTGCTGCTAGAGCACAGGATACCTATGATCCTGTGTCCTGACAGCACTCACTGCACCCTTAGCATTCATTGCAGCCCTGTAATGGTGAATTGCTGCAGAGAGATTTGACAGCAGTCCACAGTGGTTTATGGGTGACACACTGTCTCGATCTACCTTGTCCAGTGACATTTTCAGTTGTGAGCACAGGAAAATGGCTGACTTACGTCACAACTTCCTGTTCTCTGTGCAGAGAATGAACTGGGAAATACAGTTTCCCAGATGACTTTTGTCTTTGCCTGGAGCAGTGCAAGGCATGCACTGGAGTGACAGACAGTATGGTGAGTGCAGATTGCTCCACTCATGATAGTCACATCTGGCACAGGTCCCAAAGTGCCGTCATTTCATTTGATTTCAGGCATCTGAATTGTTTCTTATTGTGATTTGTAAGTATACAGCTTACTGTGGCAAGTGGCAGGATATGAATAATTCTCTCTGAGTTCTGTAGGAATTATTAGGGTCCTTTAGTTTAAAGACAAAGTATGTTTTGTTACTTCCCTTCTTTTGGACACTTTGTCAGATATTATGCATATTCAAACATCTTGTTCTGCAAAGAAGAAATGGAATCTACTTCTTTCTCCTTGATCTTTCTCCATGTTTTTCTTCTTCCTCTTTTTTGACAGATCATTCATATATAAACACCCTCGTCCTCTTCTCCCCCTCTTTTTCTTATTTTCTTTTTTCTTCCTCCCCCTCCCCCCGCACAACAGCCAACATTTTATATCACGTGGTTCTCACAGATCTTTGAGACACTGGTGTGCTCTATCATGCATCCCAGGAGAAAGTTCTCCCCTTTTCTCTCCCCTCCCCTCTCTCTTTACCAAGTCAATTTCAAGTGAGCTACTAGAAGTAAAGATACTCCAGGCAGCTGCACTCTGTCACAGGACCAGTATGCATTACCATACCCTTTGCTTATAAAACAACATCTAGAAACTTTATGCATTAAAGGTCCATGTCCGAAAACCAGTGTGTCTGGACCAGCCAGGCCTGCCAGTTCAGATTTCAGAAAGGAGAGGTCTCTGGAATAGCCCCATCCTAACCTTGAAGCATATGTGAGCTTTAGAGACCTGGCTTCAGGAACAAAAATTCCTAGCCCCTGAGCCTCTGGGATGCTTTTCAGCAGCTTGTGTTGGTGCAAAACTGAAATTCATCCCCCACTAGTCCCAAACATGGAGGCACGTCTTCTGTATTCCTCCTGTGTTCTAGACCAGGGCCTGCTGTTCCACTGGTAGATTTATGTAAACAGATCTACAGGTGCTCCCAATGGTTCCCCTCCCCAATCAGAATCACACTATGTACTGTATAGTGCAGACAGAGTGTACCAGTGAAGAGTGGGGCCTTATAGATCCATACTAACATGGAGATCACTTAGGCCCAGAAGCCAAGTTCAGAGAATCCTGTCTGGGATTATAAGTAAGTGTACAAAGGTCCTTTAAGTACTAAACTAACATTTAGGTTATGCATGTAATACAGCTTGTTTGGAGGTTGTCTACACCTATTGGTTACTGTACAGATCCATAAAATTCATTTATAAGCCAGTATCCTGAAAGGAGAATTTCATACATTTCTTTAACAGCAAGGACAAGGTCCAAAGGATGGCAAGGAGGTGAATTATTCAAATGATTTGAGAACATGTTCCTCAGATCTTAATGAGTGAGTCTTGAGAATCTGATCCTGGTTCAGATCGTATTATCCATGAGGTCTGAAAATGGAAATTCACAAAGATTAATTTTAGGAATAAGCTGAACTTTTAAGCTGAACTGCAGTAGATCATTTCTTTTGCACTGGTCTGATTATAGTTATACCTGAATGAAATGCCCAACTGGTAAGTTTCAGTTGTCAGATGGTGAACTGCAACCAACATTTTCTATTAATATTTACCATTGGAGGTATCTACTTTTGATGAGAAGAGGCAATGATCTGTGAAGACTCATTATTCATTACACATTCATCATTTGCTACTTTGCCCTTATTGCAAATGCAATAAGAAAAACTACACAAAATAACTGAGGAATGTTTAAAATCAAAATCCATTATAGCAGCAATTTAAGACAACGGAGTGGTAGGGTACTGCATTTAAGCAGTTCCAGAGACAAAGGGATTAAGGAACCTGTCTGGGCATTGCCATCTCCAGTGAAAAGAAAAGTGGGGGTGAGCCTTCATCCTGTGGGAAGTGAACTTTATTATGTACGGAGCTGAGGCTGTGGCACAGTGCTTTGTATAAGGATGGGAGTTTGTGGCATTTTCAGCTTGAGGGATGGATTTGTAACATTTTTCTTTAAGAAATGGTGCATCCCACACAAGTACTGTTGACTCTTGTATTTACAAAAGGCATCTTCTTAGGTGCAAATGTGAATCATTAGGATGTAAGGAACTGAAGTAATGATGTCAGAGTTGTAGAGGAAGGGGTCTTCAGATGTTGTATGTTACATCTCAGATGAACTTTCTTTTCAGATGTACTTACATCTCAGATGGACTCATCTAGCAAGAGATGGTGGTCCTCCTGCAAAGAACTTACAAGGCTGTCTTATTAAAATATTTCCATCAAACAATTTAGCACTAAAATAGGAATGACCTTTTTAATTAGTCTTGATATAGAGTTCAAGAAGTAATTTGGATGTGAGACTACTATGAGTTGCTATAGCCAAACCCTATTATCCTTATCCAGGAGCAGCCATTACTGCTAAACTATCAAAATCAAGGCACTGTTGTTCGGCATCAACTTCTCTGTCTTTCAGTGAAAGACCTACATTAAAAATGGGCACCTCCTTCTAGGAGAAGAAAAAAGACTCTGTCTACTAGTACATGAAAATGCTAACTTCTCTTGTTTCACTTATCATACGCATTTGCCACATTTGACTAACATGTCCTGTGAATTTGCTGATAAGATGATTGGGGGGGGGGCATTCCTTATTTCTGCTATACTGCATTTTAATTTGTTATGTCCAGAAATTCATGGCCATGTCCAATATGGAAATGTTCCATTCAATGTGCTTGCACTTGAATATTGTAACTGTGGGTTGACATCTATTGTCACATCTGCCTACAGCTTGGGTTTTCAGTTCCCTTTCAGATCCCAGATTGGCAGCTATGGTATCAAGATGAATAAGAAAGCTCTAATTGTGCAGTGTTGTTAGAAATCTCCTGAACAGTATATTATTCACTGTCCTTGACTCATTTATTGCAGTAATATCATAGGAAACAATAGCTAGTCCCTTGTCCAATCATAGCTGGTGAATACAGGGTGCTTTGTTGTTGCTGGGGGTGGGACCGTATGCTAGAGCATCTGTGAATCTCCATTTAGGACTCCCCTGGGGAGATATGCATGCTATCATTACTGAATCACTCAGCACACTAGTAAGCACGTGGGGCTGTCAAGTATTTGAGTTAAATCTTCTTATAACTGTTGAAAAGCCATTCTGATGCTTTTGACAGTTAGAACATCTTATAGCTATAATCATTTATTACAGTCTAACATTTCACTGGAGCATGAGCAGGTCCTCATAAGTAATCCTTACTGAAGATCAAATTAAACTGCAAGATGTTTTCCAACGGTGGTGATATTAAGCAGTTTAAGTCTTGAGAGCAGCCCTACACTGCTCCTTCTGTACCCTTCTGTACTCTTCAGGGTACCTGGAATAGTTCTAATAACACCCACCCACAATCTTAGACTCATTTTAATAAATCACTTCTGCACATGTATTGTCTGCATTAATTCTAACTCTCTAAACTGTTAGAAAAACAACTCTCCTCTTCTCCATTCCTTTTCCCCCTTTCCACACTCATCTTCCTCCTCCTCCCCCCTTCTTCCCTTCCTCTTCCTTCCCCTCCCCTTCTTGCCCCTCCTCCTCCTCCTCACCCTTGTGGTTAGAATGCCAGACACATATCTTGTAATCAAAATGTTTGATTCCACACTCATCCATGAGTCCTTGAGTCACAGCTCTCTTTCTGAGTTCTCACAGCCTCCCCTACCTCACAGGGTGTCTGTTGTGGGGGCAAGAACAGAAAGCTTTGTCAGCCGCCTTGAGTCCCCTTAAATAGGGTGTTTTTCCACTGTCACTAAAAGTACCCATGAAGTACCCATTAATGGGTATGAAATGGCATTTTTGTACCCATTAATGGGTATTTAATGGGTACTTCTAGTGACAGTGGAAAAACACCCTATATATAGTGAAAGGATTGCATCTTCAGTCTCTGAGTATCGACCAGGCTGGCTGTGGTTGCTGAAAGATGGAATCTATCAGGAGGGCCCAAAGTGCAAATAACTCCCTGTCCAGAAAATTATTTATTTATTTAATCCCTTTACCACATGGGCCCAGGGCGGGTAACAATAAAAATAAAACATGTAAAATATGAAAACATAATTAAAGATGCAAATAACTACCTGCAACTGGCTTTAAGAACATGAGGTCTCCAGTTAAAATAAATATAAACAAAATTAAATTGAACCAAGATGTGGATAAGAACATCAGACATATCTCTTCCTCATTTTCAATGCCACGTCTCAGGAGAGTGAACTGTGAAGAATTATATGAATGCTTCAAAGTTATCAGAATACCTTCAGTAGCATGAAAACACCAGATAATACTTCTAACATATAGGAATGGAAGCATGAAGGCAGAATTCTGTCTAAGCACTGGTGTGTTTGATTTTTGTTACTAATTGAAAACTATTGCAGTTACAGCAAGTAAATACTGGGGAAGATGAGGAAGATGAGCCCTGGCTTGTCTGCAGCATCTATGACTATATATTAAGGATTTTTTAAAAAAAATTACTCAGAAGCAAGTGTTACCCAACCCACATCCATCCCCATTTATGAAAATCTGTTCCTATAGAGTTATCAGTGGATAAAGAAACACTTTCAAGTATGCTCTTAAGAAGGAAATAATTGTATTATTAGAATACAATGTTTTCTTGCATTGTATATCACTTAGGTTTTATTTTATTTTTTAATGTCATGGACAAGATCCAAGCAGCCATCAAAAGGATATGTGCATTTATAAGTGGTCTTACACCATTTCTGCACCACATGGTCTAATTTAGCCTATGTAATGGAAGTTGCTGTTTCTGGCCCATACTGGCAAAAACTAAATTTAGCCTGTTCCAAGGGTTGTCCACATTCAAGCCCATCTCAGCCCAGATTTTGATGGTCTGGAGTGAATATTCCCAGCCTTTAAAGTTTCTAGACTAGTGTGCCACAAAAAAGCAATTGGGCCTTCTATTCTGAACCACCAGGCATCCTGAACCCACACCCTTCATAACCCTGGTATATGTTTAGTAGGCTGATTATGGACTACTTTTAAGAGGTTTATGCCTGGACAAGAACATCATTTTTGTGCTATACCCTGGTCCATCACTCCATCTGGTGTGGATGAAGCAAATTAGGGAGCAGCAGAGCCTCTGCTGTTCCACACTAATTGTGGAAAGAAGAGGTCTGTACCATTCCTTTGACCAGGATGCTGGCCAATGCAGGGCAGTATCCAAAGAGTATTCATGAGGGATTTTCAGTTTTATCCCTAGGAACAAATTTGACTTGTGGGGGTTTTCAGGGATCAGTTCTGTCTCAAATGATAGATAGACAGACAGACAGACAGATATAGATAGACAGATAATTTTTAACAACTACATGAAACTGCTAGTTAACATCATTGGGAGGTTTGGAGTTCAGTGTCACCAGTATGTGGATGACATCCAACTCTGTGTATCTGTTCCATCTATACCAGGTGAGGCAGTGCAAGTATTGGAATAGTGCTTGGAGTCACTGAAGGGTTGGATACAGTCCAATAGGTTGAAATTCTTGCCTTTAATCTGAATTATAATCCCTCTTTGTCCTCTTTAGGGTCTCATTGGTCCACATAGTAATGCGGATCTGTGAGCCTTTCCCATTAATGGTATTCTCTGTCTGCATTAGAAGATCATGATCCAGATCAAGGGCCCCAATATCAGTGCAATCTAATCTGGAATAATGGTGCAACTTAATCTGGACTATGGAGACATGCAGAATGAATTTCAAATGTGACAAATATTCTTGCACATCCCTAGCAGAGAGTACTGTTCCAGATTATGTTTTGCCATGTTTTGGACCACCAGGTCTCACTGCTCCAGAAACACTGGTACAGAATATGGCAAAAAGAGTGCAGAAAGGCCCTAAGGCAGAGGTACTGTTTATATCGGGCACTCTAATCTAGGAAGTTATTAGGTATCCTGTTCTGGACAGAGTAGCACTTTTCTGCAAGGAATAGGTGAGAGAGTTGAATGTTCTCCTAGGTTCATGCATGCCCCTTTAGGCTCAATGTCAGAAGTGACTAGGAGTACCTTCTTAGGCAGCTGAAACCCTTCCTTGATAGAGATCATGCACACTCTTGTGACCCTCAGGTTTGATTATTATAATGTGCTCCATGTTCAGAGATCTTCTGGGGAACACATCCTATCATTACTCTCCCTTTAGGAAATTGGTGAGACAACTGCTAGATCAGAAGCATCTCTGTGTTGACCATCTGTACTGGAACATTCTCCCTAGTGAAATTCAAACTTGATTCATTTATTTTTGTGTTTTGTCTAATGTATTTTTGTTCCACACTGATCTTAGACTATGGTAACAGGAAGTATAACTATCCCATATATATTAGATTTATGGAGACTACACAGTTTAAAAGGAACAAAATAATATAGTACACACACACACTTGTCCTAATTAATGTCCTGCATGTGATGCATATTGCCTGCCAATATATGTATTAGTCCCTTGAAAATTAGGCTAAAAGTTAACATAAGTCTCTAAACCAGATCTGTAGATAGTTGCCTGAGACATGAATAAGCAGCAGAGAACAGTTATTTCAGCATTGGTGTTATCCTTTAAAAATAAATTCAAACAGACCTCTGTGTACTGGTGCAAAGCAATTTCCATGTATAAAACTGGTTGAAGTCTTCTCATAGATACTTTCTAGGCAAATTCACTTGGACTGAGCCTTGAGGCTTGTTTTGAAAGAACCCAAAATAAATATCTAATGAGATGTTGCTCTATTTTATTCAGAAAATAAAAGCAGAACTTTTCATTTTTATTCATTTTTAAGAGCAGAAATGGATAAATTCTTAGAATCTTCCTGCATTGGACAGTTGACTGGACCACGGCCAGGTCCAGGCCCCTGCCATCTGCACATTAGTGTGTGGAGCTGAGGCTCCTCTCCCTCATAGTATGCTCTCATAGGACAGGATCAAACATAGCCTGAGCTAGAGCAACCAAAATGGCATCTTGATTGAGTTCACTGGTAGATCTCTGTTTTGAGTTCTACTGATATATTAAGGGATGGCATACCAGCATGCCCCTGTAGCCTGGTATACCATGGGGGTCCCATTTTGACATGCTGAAATGGGTCCCCTGGGAGCTACAGAAGCCAAGAACACTCTCCTTTCCTGTATATATACTGGAAGGAATTTGTAGAGGTCAGATAAACAGGGTGAAACCAGCAAGACTCTCTCCAGATTTTCAATGAATGAAGGAGAACTTCTAGGAGTAAAAAGGAGAAATATATAACTGAATCGATTTAAAAAGATGTGGCACCCTAAGAGTTTCAGTGCCAACTTTTCATATCATACTTTCACATAATGTTTTGACAACAACAACAACAAAATGATAGCAGTTTCATGATCAAGTAAGGGCTGCTGCAACAGCAATTATAACTGGTCTACAAGGTGCTGATGCCACCAGTGCGGACTCAGCTGGGTCTTCCTTCACATTGAAAACCGATGTATGGAAAGAACAGAAAAAGAAGATGGTCATATCAGAGTCACCATACCCATGAGCGCATATGGATGATGCTTCTGAGAGCAAGAGGAAAAGACTCTGCTAATCACATAATGCAGTGTGTAAGCGTGCTATTTGTAATGAATTAAACAATAGTATTGATTAAATTTACAGAGCCTGACAAAATCAAAAATGCTGGGATATTGGTCTCTCAAAACACTTACCGACTTAAATATGGGCCAACTCTAATCTCCAGATTAATTGGTCAAACACACACGCACAATAAATCACCTAAGAATGTTTAATTGGCACCCTTAACTGTTCAGAAAATATAAATATCCTAAAAAGCAGTTCTTGCAAGCTTCAGTGAAAGAAAAATAATCAGGCTCCAAATGCACCCAAAGATACTGGTTCACCACTGTTGATATACTTGAAACTGCTATAGGGGAAACAGATGACATTATTACACAAACCACATGCTGCACCTTGGGCCACATGCCCATTACAAGCTTAATACGGTTTCCCTAAACCGAAATAATAGAACTGAATGCAAACGCAAATTTGCCTGATCCCATTACTTTCAACTTAATCACATTTGATCCAGATTCTGAGGATCGTACGTGGCTACTTTCTAAAAGCCGCTTTTCAGGGCTGCCCTGCCCTTTCCCTCCTGGTGGGAACACGCCACCCATAATGGACCCCTTCACAGAGCCTAGCTGGGTGGCTGGGTGGCTGCCGCTTGCCTGGATGGAGGAAAAACGGCACCGGGCAGCCAGCGATTCTTTCCCCTCCTCTCCCCATTGCCCAGGGCACACAGCAGCA
Organism: Aspidoscelis tigris stejnegeri; assembly: GCA_023333525.1. Taxonomy (NCBI): domain Eukaryota; kingdom Metazoa; phylum Chordata; class Lepidosauria; order Squamata; family Teiidae; genus Aspidoscelis; species Aspidoscelis tigris. The sequence goes on along the minus strand of JALMGA010000001.1, from coordinate 244,848,160 downwards.
GCGGCAACTCAAGCCCCCTTCATCTGCTCACTGCCACAGCCTTAAAAATATTCACACACCTCCCAGAACCTGCAGATGCTTTCCTTTCTTTTCCCTTTCTAAAGGTCAGAACTTTCAGAACTGTGCAAAATTGCAACATTGTTATCAGGTGTGAAGTGGGTGGATTGCTATAGAGTAGTGGTTGCTGTAAGGGGTGGATTTTTAGAGTAAAATCACTATCTTTGGAAGCAAGCTATTGGGGGAGGGAAACCCTAAATATGCATTCTCATACCACTAAAACGGTATGTAAAGAAATGTAAAACGTTTCAAATGCACGAACCGGAGTGAGACCTGTTGAAATGAGTGTTAACGCTTTGGGGTGATTTTACACACGGAAAGCGTGTTAAGCCAACCTGATGTGGGGACTGCAAGGATCGAAACTGTTTCGAAGGCGTTTTAAGCTTGTAATGGAATTCACCCTTGAAGAATCTAAGTAGAAGATCAAGATACCTTTCTTGAATCAAATGGCTGACATCTACACTTACACTGATGTGCTAGGGTACTCATACATCTCATTACGCTGCTTCCAATAAGGAATAATAAAGGATGCCTCCAGGCAGCGATGAAAGCAGATGCAGAAATTTATAATAATTAATAAAAATAATAAATTATACATTATACATTATACATTTATATACCCCCATTTCTTAAGGTAAATCAGGGTGTTCTGTATATATTTCATTTCTGTACCAGTAATAAAAGTGTTTATTGCTTTTTGGTGCTAACAGAGTCACCTCCATGACTGCATAGGCTCATCCATTCAGTTTTGCAGGCAGATAGGGAAGTGCTTTGCCATTTGCTTTTTCCAGGTGCTGACACAGATTGTTAAATCCTGTCTCTGAGCTTGGCTTATCATAGAAGGCTCAGATACTCCATTTCAGGAACCTATGGAAAACCTGGCAAGCAGAGGAAGGTGAGAATTGCTGTGAAATTGAGAAGGGGAAGGCAACGTGTGCATGATAGGTAACTGAAGTTGGACACCCTACTAAAAATTAGGGATCTAGGCTGATCAAACTTGCCACTTTCTGCTTGAAAGCCATGCATTTCTATTGTTGTGTTTTATTTCAATTTGCATCCAACTGGTCTTTACATTTCTATTACTCCACCCCTGCCTATCATGATAGATGAAGAACACAATTCTGAGATTCAGTAGATCTTTAACTCCTGCACTCACAAACATTACTTGCAATAATTTGGTTCATAAAAACATTAATCAAAATTCAGAACATTTCTTGGTAGATGACGTTCAACTTTTTCAAGGGTTCCCTTCCAACCTGGCTTCTTGAATCTTGGAGATCTTTGGGTTGAGTGTTGGGAGGTGGGATAATGTTTTGAGAAGTTTAAATACATTATTTCTGAATAATTTCTGCTAAAACAAGTTGGGCTTTTTAGTTGCAAATAGATCGTTATAGAAGGGCATAATAACTTTATAAGAAGAGGATTGGAAACTCCAAGGACTATTCATTTTGGGACCTGGAGTCTGGGGACATTGGGAAGTAGAAAAATATGAAAATTGCTAAGGTAACAGTAAATGATAGATTATTCCCTTTAGTGGTGACAGACATATGGCTATAAATTAGTGATTTATTAGACCATTGTGACTCTGTAGTGTGTGTGTATCCTAAAGCAGTCAATAAACCATTCTCTGTGTGTCTGAATGACCTCCATACATTCTCTGTGTGTCTGTTTTCCAAGCAATTGTTCTATCACTTGGCTTTGGGCACTGCCAATTAATGTGTATTAATGGGTGATAATTTTTCAGGAAATGGGCTTGATGGCTAGATGGGTAAGGAACCATCATCCATCTTTGAAAACTGAATTTTGACTGGCATGGATACTTGCATGTGGTCTTCTTGGAAAGGGTGTAAAAGCAGCTTCCAGGAAATCCTTTTCCAAGCATTTGATATACTGTTGAGTTAGGCCACTTCCTAAATTACATAGTCCTCTGTTATGAATGACATCTTTTCCTCCTTCCGTTCCTCATTCTAAAAGAAGACAACTTTGTTGACTCAAGTTGAAATAATTGGGGAAAACAATTAAGTCTGTAACCTTGAATAATATCATATCTAACATAGATTTATGATTATTTTAAAACTTGATTTGCGGTGCAAACACAATGAGGAGGAGGAAGAGAAGGAGGAGGAGAAGGAGAAGTGTTCTGCCCCAGATATACTTAAACTTTGAGTTCAGTCTGCACTATGGCCTTGGGCAGAGGCCTTGAACAAGTGAAACTCCTCCCTCTTTGAAGAATCCACCAGTCTTTCTTAATATAAATGAATTACAGTATTTATTGTAACAGCAAAACAAATATATAACCACTTTCTTAGCAAATAAGAGCTTACAGTTTCTTTGGATCTTCAGGCCTTAGTTCTTTAGGCCTCAGTTACTGTCCTTTGTTGAGGCCTCTTGGCCCACAAGGAGTTGTTGCCTTCCTTTTGACACTGTCTGGTCTAGAAGGACTTTCTGCTTCTTTTGGCACTTTCTGGCCTATTAGAAGTTGCTGTTTTTCTTTCTGCTGAGGAGTTTCTTCCTTCTGTGGCGCTTGCAGCCTATGAGGAGTTTCCAGCTTGTCTAAGAATGATGCTTCCTTCCAATCTCACAGCAGACTGAAAAACTCTACTGTGTAAGCTCTAAATGGTCCACCCTCCTTATCCACAAGCCTATCTCTTAAAGATACAAGCTAACATTCCTTTCTAAACTTCCAATAAACAAGGCTTACAACACAAACTTCAATTGCTACAAACAAACATGTCACAGAGGCATAACAAAAAGAAGAAGAAGAAGAAGAAGAAGAAGAAGAAGAAGAAGAAGAAGAAGAAGAAGAAAGAGTTGGCTTTTTATCCTGCTTTTTTCACCCATTTAAGGGAACTCAAAGAGGGTGACAAAACTTTCTATTCTTCTCCCCACAGCAGACACCCTGTGAGGTAGGTAGGGCTGTGAGGACTCAGAATAGAGCTGTTGACTCACCCGAGATCACTCAGATGGCTTCATGGAGGAGGGCAGAATCAAACCTGGTATTCCAAGATACAAGTCCAGCTCCTTAACCACTAGACCAAATATTGTTGTTCGAGAGTATTATGATTAGTGCACACCCTGCTTTTCTGTGATGCTTGCTTGTCAGCCCAGAGACATACAGAGTGGTGGTATCCGATCAACAGAGGCCCTTGAAACAATAGAATATGTCACTTTGATTTTATCAAACCATGTGGTAGTTTGCAACAGACCAAAATATGTAGTGGCATGGCTGCTTTAAGTCTTCCAACTCCACTCTTTTTTCACCACTGCAGTCCTTGTGGAAGTACCATCTGCCTTGCAAGTAGTACAGATCTTCTGATGGACACCCAAACTGGCACAGGAAAGCAAAACGATAGCGCTGCAGAAGACGTTGGATGAAATCCCATTGTCTCCTCTTTGGTGACTTTCTGTGTCATAGAATCATAGGCCGCATCCCCATGACGTCGTTATCTCGAATTCAAAACGTTTTGATTTCGGGCCGTGCACACGTCACTTCGGCTTAATGCGGTATTTCCGTGATAAACCACGTTATCCCGATTTGAAATAAATCCTGATCTCAACAGGTCTCACTCCGGAACATGCCCTTGACACGTGTTTAATTTTTTACTGTGTGGACAGTATCGTTCCGGGATGAGATTCCGTGTTAAGGCTGTCCCGCCCCCCCAATCGCACTGTAACCAATGGCTGAACGTATTAGAAGCACGTCATGTTTAGGGTTTCCTTCATTGAAAAAATCCACCCTCAAACACCCACTATAAACCTCCAGTCCTTAAAGATACACTGTATCGCTGTAAGCACTTCACACCTTAAAAACAATGTTGCAGTTTTGCACAATTTCAGGCCTTTGAAGGTTCGGAACTAAAGGGAAAGGAAAGCCCTGGAGCCTGTATTTTAAAAGCTGTGGCCCTCCTCCCCCCTTCTTTGCCATTGCTGCTGCTCCTGTGCAGCAGCAAAGTGACCATTCATTTTCTTTATCAGCTGCTTTGAGCCCCCTTTAACAGGTGATTACAGAAGGTTTCTCAGCAGCTTTGAGTCCCCTTTAACAGGTGATTACAGAAGGTTTCTCAGCAGCTTTGAGTCCCCTTCAGAGGCTACTTTGCCTCTGCCTGTGGTTACACCTAAGGTTTAATCCAGTTTCAGTTCAAAGAATCCAGCTACGATTCAGTGGCGGCTCCGGAGGACTTCCTCCCGTCCCTTCGCCAGGCGGCAAAGCCGAGCCGGTCGGGGGCCGCTTCCCTCTCCACACGACCTTTTCCTTCACTGTCACCCCCCGACGGCCCCGCGCGGCCCCGGCCTTTTCTCTCTTCCCGGAGGGAAGAGGTGAGCGAGGAGAGCCCCCTTTGCCCTCTCCCGCGGAGGGCACACTGCGCCCGCCCGCCCGCCCGCCGCCTCTCGGCTCTCCTCCTTTTCCAGCGGTGGCTGTTTTTCTCACCCATTCAAGGGACTCAAGGCAGCTGATCAACCTTCTGTTCTTCTCCCACAACAGACACCCCGCGAGGCAGGTGGGGGGGAGGAAGGAAGGAAGGAAGGAAGGAAGGAAGGAAGGAAGGAAGGAAGGAAGGAAGGAAGGAAGGAAGGAAGGAAGGATGCACTTGCTGAAGTTCCATGCTTTGCACAACTGTTAAAAAAAGATAGGAACCTTGACTTGGATTTCTATACCTCTTTATAATAATGCTACCCCATACCAAACCTCCCAGAAGAAGGGAGGGAGAAGGAGAAGGAATTGCCATTTCTCACCCATTTAAGGTGACTCAAAGAGGCTGACAAAGCTTCCATTCTTCACCCCACAACAGATGCCCTGTAAGAGCTGTGACTAGCCCAAGGCCACTGAGCTGGCTTCACGGAGGAGGAGGAAGAAGAGTTGGCTTTTTTACCCCACTTTTCTCACCCATTTAAGGAGGCTCAAAGCTGCTGACAAACCTTCTGTTCTCCTTCCCACACCCTGTGAGAGCTCAGAAGAGAGCCATGACTAGCCCACAGTCATGTTTAATATGAACACATTAAAACCAATGTGTTGTGACCCGCACTGAGAGCCTTGTGTATAGAGTGGGATAAAAATATGAATGAATGACACCCCACCACAGCCACCCTATGCCTCTTTAATGTTTAAAGCCCCGGTCCTTTGATACAGAGCTGTATTGAAATTGCGGAAATTTGCAACATTGATAATCAGGAGTGAAGGGGCTCCCTGAAACACTGTAGCCGCTGTGTGAAGGCTGTAGCAAAAGTGTTCTTCAGCACAGACAAATAAAAATAAAAACTCTTTTAAAGGCGACGGTTTTAAAGTCCTTATGCATTTCTCCTGCCCCACAAACTAAAGGTCCAGAGCCCCTTCAGACGTGTGGGACGGGAACTTGGGAACGTAGCAGAGGTTCTGGGGCTGGCACCTGCGAGAGTACCTCTATGTGTGTGTGTGCGTGTGTGTGCACATGTGCTTATTTTTATAGGAATGCTTGGTTATGATTGCTTCTTTTGGCAGTAAGGCACTCTGCGTATGCTCAGTGCAGCTTTCCTTTTTTGATGTACCATATACACCGGCTTCGGGAGGGTGGGAGACGTGAGATGCTCATGCAATGTCTCCCCCCCCCAGGTACCCCTCCTTCCTCTCTCTCTTTGGGAAAGGGGGGGCTTCTTAGGAACCCCTCCCTCTCTCCTCTCTCTTTTTGGGAAAGGGGGGCTTCTCAGATACCCCTCCTTCCTTCCTTCCTCCCTCTCTCTTTTTGGGAAAGGGGGGCTTCTCTCACTTTAGAATCCCGTCTGTGCAAGGACGACACCCCCCCTTTGCTAGTCCCCCCCAAGACTCTTTTCCTTGGTGCCTTAGCAATGCCTCCCTTCCCCTCCCCACCCCCACCCAGCTGCTGCTGCCCCCTCTCCCCCCATCCTCATCTTCCTCATGCCCCCCCCGATTTGGCTTCCTCCGTTCCTCCCCGTTCCTGATCGGCGGTGGCTCCGTTCTTCCCCCCTTCTCTTTTTCCTTCCAGCTCCCTCCCAAGCAGCCAGCCAGTCAGTCCCCCACCCCATCCCCAGCTGCCCTCTCCCCCTCCTCTCTCTCTCTTTAGGGACTAATTTTCCCCTCTGCCGTGTGGGGACCACCTAACACACCCACTGCCGCCCGTCTCTCTCGGCTCTCCTCCTCTTCTAGCCTGGCACCGAGGGAAGAGCAGCCAGCATCGGAGCTGGGCAAAGCGGGCAGGGGATCCCCGGTGAAGCATGGATGACGCAAAGGGAATGGAGGGTGGGACCCTCGGATGGAGCACCAATCACAAGAGAGGGGCTGGGCAATGGCGGGAGGACAGGGCTGCAGTCTGGACTCCCAGGATTGATTCCGCGTTAAGGCTGCAGAAGAATGCTCTCGGAACCGGATCAACTTGCAAGTCGTGTGGACAGCTTTGTTCCGTTTCTTTTATTTCGAATTCTTTAAACTGAAATAACACATGCCATGAAGACGCGCCCATAGAGTCATCAAGTCCAACTCCCTGCTTAATGCAGGATTTCCTAAACCATCCCAGGCAGATGTAGGTTCAGCCTCTGCTTGAAGACCTCCAGTGAAGGAGAGCTCACTACCTCCCATGGCAACCTATTCCACTGACTGATTACCCTTACTGTCAGGAAGTTTTTCCTAATATCTAATCTGCACTGACTCCCTTGAAGTTTCATATCGTTGTTTCTAGTCCTCCCATCTTGTGCAAGTGAGAATAGGGACAATCCCTCTCCACTGTGACAGCCCTTCAGATAATTGAAGACTGCCATCATGTCTCCTCTCAGTCTTCTCTTCTGCAGGCTAAAGATCCCTCGTTCCTTTAACCTTTCCTTGTAGGACATGCTTTCCAGACCACTGACCATTTTGGTAGCCCTCCTTTGGACTTGCTCTAGTTTGTCAATGTTTTTTTAAAAAAATTGGGGTGCCCAGGACTGAACACAATATTCTAGATGAAATCTGACTAAGGTAGAGTAAAGAGGAATAATTACGCCTTGTGATCTAGACTCAGTACTCCTCATGATGCATTCTAGGGTGAAGTTTGCCTTTTTTGCAGCTGCATCACATTGTTGATTCATGTTCATCCTGTGATCAACTGGTACACACAGATCATTTTCGCTTGTGCTACTACTCAGCTTAATTCCTCCCATTCTGTATTTATTTCTACTATTTTTCTTACCAAGATGTAGAACTTTGCATTTGTCCCTATTATATATCATCCTGTTAGTTTCAGCCCACTGTTCAAGCTTATCTAGATCTCTTTGAATCCTCTCCTTCTCCTCCCTAGTGTTAGCAACCCCTCCTAGCTTTGTGTCATCTGCAAATTTGATCAGTATCCCTTGACTCCTAGTTATAACTGCTACTAGTTATAAATACTTGTCTCTGTGACCAAGTGGAAACAGCTGGCGTGCATAACTGTATGATACATGTGTTCTTGGCCTCTGTCCTATAAGCATTTATAACTAGTAGCAGTTTGCAACAATTTCTGTCTTCTTCACTATGCAACATGAGAAGAATCTCTTCATTTTGTACATCCTACCATTTAGTTCAAATACTGCGGCAGATGGGGAAATTCCTTTCTGTATTCAGTTTCTATACAGTGTGTTGAATTTTACAAACATAAAACATATAGTGGCATATGCATCAGCTGCGAAGGCTGGAAGTACTTCATATGTGAGATACTTTAAAGAATTATTCCCAGCAATAAGTGGCTGTACAAGACTAGAAACATACAGAGATCTTTACTTTTAAGTAAAGCCTCCATCTTTCCCCCTAAGTCTTATGCCCATTGCATAACAATACAGTAACAACCAAATTGGATATAAACCCCCTCAGCTTGCTTTATATCAATCAAAGCTGCCGCTATGGCATTGCTTTGCTATGGTGTGAAGAAGGTTAACATGGCTGGCGACAGACCTCCTTGCCAGACTCTAGATTTTCTGTTCATAAATCCCCAAGGCTAGGCCAGGTAACTTCCACATTTAAAAGAAAAAAAAATTCACAAAATGGAATGGTGTTTTCTTCAAAGTGACAGCTAAATCTTGGCCGCTCTCCGGCTGCTGTACCAGCAGCTCTTAATTCTGTAATCCTTTTGCCCTCCATTGCTTGGTGCAGCAAGCGCACGCCTGGAAATGTTGGAATGACAAGTGATTTCTCTGCACTTGACACCTCTGCTAGCAGACTTGATTAAGTGAAAATATCATTGCATTCGTTTCTCAGGTGCAAAGTATGAAATGCACCTAAGAAAAGAGCTGGTGCTGGTAACATGGGGGTGGGGTGAGGAGCTCCCTGAGGTACCATCCTTCCTTATCTTTCATGTCAATGCCCTTGCTGAGTTGCATCACTAGTTCTTACAGGACTTGAGGGGATCCTTTATCCTTTTAGTACTGGGGGAGAGCAAAACACTCTTAGGTACATAGATTGAGTAGCTGGTAGGCACAGCTGGAGCTTGATTCAAGTGTGACTTTTAAAGAGACAGGTACACTCCAGTGAGCTACAACTCATCTGTAAATGCACATCGATCTCTAGGAAAAGATCTATGTAATGCAAGGTTTGGGAAATACCTTGGGGAAAAGATTATAGAACTTCTGCTAGAAATAGACAGCATTAGACTGCATCTATCTGTCTCATCTTATGTTTTATGTATAGTCAACCATAGCTGATGTTCTAACAATGCAGCTTCCACTATAATCCTATGATTTTTTTTTCTTGAATGTTAGCAGAACCGTTAAGGCTTGGCCCAGGTAAGATATTCTTACATTAATATTGTCAGTATTTATAAGCTAATAGCAGACACTAAATTTCATATCTGGGGATCTGAAATTAAGATTCATTAAACCCAGACAAGGTGGATTTAGTAAACATACACAACACATGCACACATAGAGAATATATTTTAATATCATTTCCTAGAAGCACATACCACACAGTGGCCCACCAATTGCTTATGGACATTTCAAGCCGAAAAGTGCAAAAAACCCTCACCTGGTCTCAGTTCTCAGCAAAGGGCCTTTAAAGGCATGGTGCCTATCTCCCCATTTGCTCAAGTGTCAGTTTTGAGAGGACATCAGTACTCTTGTTTTTGTATTACTTCCCTGTATGTCCAGGAAGGGTCCTTCCATTGTCTGCCCATTGGAAGTTATGTTTTCTCTTTGCAGAGAGTGAAAAGCATAATATTCTCCCACTACATAACAGACACATCATAAAATGAGGAAGACAGAGTAGATTGTTCTGGCTCTATCCTTATAGTCCCTGTACAAAGAAAAGTCTTATGCGTGGACTTCATGAGTTGCAGAGATACATTTAATCTCAACCAATATCTCTTCTTCTTGCATTTTATAAAACAGAGTCCCTATGAGAGTAGACATTTGCCACTTTCTACTCATTTAAGTTCTTCAGCTCCAGAGATTCTATCTCTATAGTGCTTGTCAACAGTGCATTCAATGAAGATGGTGATGAGGAAGATGAGGATGAGGCACACTGTTTGAGTTGAAATGAAATATTGTGGAGACATCTACCAGGTTATTTATACCAAATAGTTTTACACTCTGTTGCAGTTCCTGAGAATTCTTACTATTCAGAGAGAGAGAGAGAGTGAAAACTTCTGAGAAATATGCCTGGAATTCATCTTTGCAATGAGAAAAGGAAGATAGGAAAAAGCATGGGCATTTTTTTTCATTCTTGAATTGAAATGCCATTTTGATATTCATTGCAAAAGATGTTTTTCATATATTTAAAAGTACTTGTGTATCAGTTTTTTAGAACTGATTATATGTAAGATTATCCCTTCAGTTCATCCAGTGATATGAGAAGAATGATGAATAAGGATGTGCTCACATCAATGTTTTTATTTTCTTTAACGTAAGGAAGACTTGTTGCCTTTCATTTCTGTTCAGAAGTACATCCTATAGTGCTTGCTATGTGCACAATATCTGGATCACACTGCTCTGCTCTTCAGTGCTGAAGTCAGTTAAAGTTGTCCATCCCCATGTACCACTCCTAGTGCCTCTCTCTTCTTTTGGTTGATAGGTAGTTCTGTCAGATCATTTATCCACTTCTATCCACAAACTGTCTAGTAGAAATGTACCAAAACTGGTTTGGTTGGTTTATGGTTTGCAGTGAACAGGACACTTTGCATGTTAACCAATTCATGCTGTAATTTGAAGGGAACCCAAGCTAAGTGGTGCTAAGTACGCTTTGAAGAACTATCACATTCTAGATGGTCAATGAATGTTTCTTCTGAATGTCCTTTCCTTCTCCAATAACTGGTCTTTCTTGGCCTACTACTGCCTTGGCTTTTACAGAATCCATGGTCATAGCAGTTCTTTCATGGATCACATAAATTGTCTCTTAAGATTCTCCAACTTTGCTTAGATTTCCTACTTCAGTGACACAGAATAATAAATTATTGTATTTTTTAAATTACGTTTTACTATTTGATATGTTTTAATCTCATTGTAAACCCCCCTGGGACCATTTAGTGAAGAGTGGAATATAAATTTTCTAAATAATCAAATGAATAAATAATGGAACAAGTGAACCTTAGGGTTTTTTCCACTGGCACTAAGTACCCATTTTAGCACCCATTAAGGACCCATTTGGCTGAGAGCCAGATGACCCCATTTCCACCACAGACCGCATTAGGGGCACATCTGTTTCCACCGCAGCTATGGAAATCTGGATCATATGGGTCCTTCAGGACCTATAATCCAGATTATGTGGGGGAGGCATCCATGGGGGGGGGGTGCCCGAAAGCCAGCTCCAAAATCCCTCCAGATGGCAACTTTGGAGATTAGCACAGGCTCTGAAGAAAAATCCCTTGCCAGAGCAATGCAGCTATCAAAGGCTGTAAAGGCTCCTAAGCGTCTTTGAAGTTAGGGGCAGATCGCAGCAAAGGCTGGGCAGCAGAGGATGTGTGACCAGGGGTTTCTTGTGGGCATGCTAGATCCCTCAAGGGGATCATGATTTTGCTCCCTTTCCCAAGCAAGCCACCTCAAGCCCCTGCAACCTCTTGGAGCTGCCTGTTAACAAGCTCCTTGCAGAGGCTGACTAATTAATGCAGAAAGATGTGCATAATTAATAAGCTCCTTGCTGGCTCCTGCTCTTGCCCCATATTCCCACATCTATTTTTTAAAAATCTTCCATGCTCTTTACAGCCCCTATACTATGGAGCCAAGCATGGCGAGCCGGGGGACTCCTACTTTCAGCTCACCCTTGCCCCAGAAGTGGTGGATTGCCGCTTCTGGAGCCAGGGTGAGCCTCCCTAAAGCCTACCCTAGCCCACCCGGGGGGGATCACGGTGAATCCCCTCCTTACCTGTTCAGCGTTGCCCCGATTCTGAGACGAGGCACCCAGGATGCAGCGCGCCTGCGTCCTGCGCACCTCCTGAGTGGCTGGGACTGCATGCTGGCTATGGAGGCACGCTGCATCCTGGGTGCCTCGTCTCAGAATCGGGGCAATGCTGAACAGGTAAGGAGGGGATTAGCTGTGCTCCTCCCCCCCCCCCCGGGGTGGGCTAGGGTGGGCTTTAGGGAGGCTTACCCTGGCCCCAGAAGCGGTGATCCACCACTTCTGGGGTGAGGGCGAGCTGCGGCAGCGAGGTCCCCCGGCTAGCCATGCTTGGCTCTGGGGAACCAATCATGGCGGGCCGGGGGAGGGCCCTGGGACACGGATGGGAGGCGGGTGCTGTGCGTCCGCACAGCACCCACCTCCGATCCGGATTTATTCTGCCCTCATGCCGCGTGTGCGGAGGGCTGGGGATCTACTGGGGATCTGGATTCAGTAAAACCGGCTCCTCTGGGATCTGGTTTTACTAAATCCGGGTGCAGTAGACCCGAATTAATTTGCTTCTGTGCAGAAGCATGCATTGGGTACTTCCCTTAATCCAGATCTACTAGAAATTAAGATCCAGATTAAAGGAGTGCAGTGGGAAAACACCCTTAGTTAACTAAGGATGGTCCACCATGTTTTGTTGGTTAGCATGTGAACAGAACCACTCTGTCATCCAAGAACAATGGTTCAAAGTGAACACAAACCAAGGATAGCTAGTTCAATTCAAAGTGAACCATGAAATGTCAGTTTTTGCATATCTCTACTGTCCAGTGAGCTTCTAAGATGAGGGCTTTTTTAACTTGGCCCTTTAGGATAGTTGCAGATTCTCTGACACACATGCATTCACACACAGCAGACTTGCTTCCATTCAGCAGTGGCTGACAGCCACCCTGATCTCTACAAGATATGGGGAAGTAAAAACTGTTCAACAATTTAACTAAGAGCACCTAGTGTGCTCTCAGTACAGCCTCATACACAGCATTTGCACAGCTGTGCTGTGTGGGGTTGAGGAATCATGGCTGTAGCTGTATAGTCACATGTCATAGCAATGGCCCTGTGTGCACGGCTGTTGCTGTGACAAAGCAGATGCTCCCAGATCAGAGCATTCATACTTCACCCAGACCCAGGTATATCTGGGAGAACTTTGGGCCATGCCCCACCAATTCTGATCTTAACATTCATGGGACTCTGTCCCATAGAAGCTAAATATGAAAATCCCCCATATGTCCCATGACTTACAGCCCATAGCACTAGATAATTCTTCCATGTTTATGTGATAGCATTACTGTAATGTTCCTTAAAATAATTTCTGGAAGAAGTCTGGCAAGAGTGGCTCTTGATGGAGTCCCACAAATTTTACTAAATTTTATTGTACAGCCTGCAGTTATTCTATATATGCTTCATTCTATTTTTTTTCTCCCCTGGTATAGAAATACCTTCCAAGAAGTTGGACACTTGCTATATCTCTCCTACTTTCCATTAAGGAAGGAATTTGCCATGCTTTGGGTGAAATCTGTCTCCCACTTTGTCCTTGGAAGGTCTGCTCCTTGTCAGGTATGCCGTGCAGCCATCTGCTACCAGCAACAAGCAGCTGGCATGATAGCCATAAACCCTGGCAGGAGAGGCCTTCCAGCAGAGCAAATGACAGAGTATTATCAGTGGCTCTTTGGCAAGGTGAACCATGCTTGTACCTGGGAATTGGAGGGTTGTAAACCTGCTGATTCAAAGGAAAATGAAATAGAGATGGTGCTATGTGGCTGTTTATTGGGCAAGAAAGAGAGGATAGCCTGAGTTAAAATATGTATTTCATCAGCAGGAGCAACTTTGCTACTTCCGCTTGGATGCATGCATACATGCCAAGTATGCTTTGAAGAACTGTCACATTCTAGACGGTCAGTGAGCACTTCATAATGCTTCTTCTGAATGTCCTCGCCTGCTCCAATAATTCCTGCCTTGGCTTTTGAGGAATCCATGGACATAGCAGTTCTCTCATGGATCGCATGAAGTGCCTCTTTCAGCCCATTTTATTTTATTTTTATCTCATTGTGGATTGACTATAGGATTTTATTACTAGTAAGAAAGAAGGAAAATAAGGTTAAGCTGTTAGAGGAAAAATATTGCCTGAAGATGAAACTACAACTTCAGGAAAAGTTCGAAGTTTGCATATTTTTAAACAAATTTTAAGATAAAAAGTTCATACATTTAGAATTAAGATTCTCAGTCTTTTCTTAGAGTTCCTACTTCAGTGACCCAGAATAAGAAATTATTGTACATTTTTCAGATAGAACTGTTTTATGGAATCCAACAAGGATACCACAATTTAATGATTATTAGAAAAGGAAATTTCAGCAGATATTGCCTTTATTAAAAAATACCTGCTGAAATTTACTCTTCTACACAAAAGATACAGATGCCCTGGTCTAGAGTGTGGACTTTTCTACACTGGGCCTCATTCCAGATTGTACCTTGGAATATGGTCTGCTCTATACAAGCTAGTGCAGGCCACAGCAGGCCCCATCTGGAGCCTGCCATAGCCTGCACCAGTATGCAGATGGCAAGGCTCTATTCCAGGATATAATCCAGAATGTGACTAGTGTACAAAGGCACTATGACTTCACTCAGCTCACTCTGAATCCAACAGGGTCATGGAAGTGGAATCACAACAGATCCACCTTTAAATGACCCATTGAAAGAGACTTGCTGCTGCTGCTGTGGGTGGTGGTGGTGGTGATGTATGCACTCTATCAGCCACTAGAAACTAAGGGCAGGGTACTCTGTACACAACGCATTCTGAGTGTGCATGATCAGCACAGCTATATGTACATGATGTGCAGGAGGCATCATATCTGGTGTCTAGCCCTGCCTTGGATGTAGCTCTATAGATTACAGGTATAAACCTACATGAATGTAGAAGAATGTTTTTTGTTGTTCTGGGCTGTTCACACACATTCCTTTGCTTGTCAGTAGACAGCAGTCTTGTTAGCAGTTATTGAGAAATTGCTTCAACTGGAGTTGTGCACAGATGGTCTTTTAGAATTCTACAAGTTTTCTCTGGCAAGGTGTACATCCTCATTTTTGTAAACCCTGTCTCTCAGGTCTGAAGCAATATGTGACTTATGACACATATTACTTAGAAAGTCACCTCCCCTGTATGTGTTAGTGGGGAGCGGAAGGAGACCTAAAGTTTGCTGCAATTTATGAGCTTTTCTGGCAACATGATTAAGATGGCATCTGTATTATGTAGGAGAACTGTGAGGACTGACAAATGCATTGCACAACACCTTTTGCTAAGGAAAGTTATAATCTTACAAAAGGGTAACCATTTATCTCCAAGTTATTTTCTGGGAGCTAAATAATATTTTGTCCCTGTCTGGAAACACATACATATAATCTCTGCTCTGAAAGTGGCTGTAATCGGTTTGGTAGCTTGATGCTAATGAGAGGCTGCTGGTTTTCCTTAGGCCTATTCAGAAATCAGAGCAGAGGGAATAATCACTTGAAGAGTTTATGAGGCCTGACGAAAACTAGCTGTGCCAGGGTAAAGTGGGAAGTGGCATTGGCTGGTCCAAGTCCAATTGCCATAGTAACGGGTTGAGAGGGCTCAGGACTGGAAATACAGTGTTGGAATTTGAAATGCATCAGCAGATCTGACTATGAAAAACAGAACTGAAGTAGATGAGAATTGTGGGTTGGAGAAACCTGCTATATTATATATCAGCAATTTAGGAAAACATGCATATCTGGGAGAACATGCTGAGCTGCAAAAGCTCAGCGCTCCAATCATGTTTACAAACAACAAGTTTCATCTTGCTATTGTAAATGAATTTTTATTCAAAAGGCTCAAGTGGTTCTCAATTATGGTAACAAGCATTTTTTAAAAAGCTCAATACAATGTCAAATTTATGTGGTTTATTGTGCATCCTGACTTCCCATATGTCAAACTGCTCATCCATACTATGTGCTGAATTAAACAAGAAATTAAATGACTAGAGGGGGAAAGCATTAACTAATAAAAGCTATTCACCCATCTTCACATGGTTTTTAAGATCAGTTGGAAACAGAAATGTTCCATCACTGAAGTGTTAGAACTAGAAAAATAGGATGCCCATGGCATCCTGAAGTGTGTTGTTATTGTTACTGCTGCTGTTTGGGACCACCAAATCCTGTCCATATATACAAATACTTGTTAGTCTGACTTCTGGTTGATAAGGTCTTGAGGTTGTTCTAAGAACATTCCAGGCCTCCATCTTGTTTCCCCCTTCTGCTTTTCTTCAACTTGTCCAGCACAACTATTTTTCTAGACTTTTATCTGTTTGTATCATGACCTCAGAACTGAATCTTCATTAATGACTAAAGGAAGATTAATGACTTAAGGAAGTTGTTGGATTGTGTTAGACTCAGGGCAAATTGGGTGTACATTAGAAACAGGCTGTGATCACCTCTGAGGCAGCTTAAGAGAAGTCTTTGAGGTGAGATTGTTCACACACAAATCACACACATACCCCTTCTTCTAAACATTCTGAGCTAGCAAAGGTTTTTAGGGAAGGGTGGGGAACACAAGGACCATACCCTGTCTGTCTGAGGTGCCCTCAATTATGTCTGAGCACAGCCCTGTTTACACGGGGTTCTGGTGATCAGTAAAGGCAAGATAGAACTGCACTCATTGCTGGCTCATAGCTTTAAGCATAGGTGATTGCAGGTGGACACTGTGCAATTGTTGGCTGCAGGGGCATGCACTATACCTTAGTATACAGATGCATGATATACCCAGAAGCAACATGTAGTTTTATGGACAGTCATCACCTGCCCTGTGCCTGCGAACATCTGTCTTTAAAACTACAAACCACCACTGATTGTTCTGTTATACAATTGTGGACGAATTCTGTAGTGAGTCAGGAACAATCATGCTGGAGGATGTGTCACACTGTAAGCAAAGGAGAACATTTAATCACGTTACCTTGAGATCCCCAAAGGGGCAGACCTTTCCACAAAATTGCTGTGCATAGAGATACTGACTAAGCAAGGCACTTAGAGAAACCCGGAGGTGGAAAGGGAAATTTGAAAAAAATATATATTAGCAAGAACCACCATTGGGTAGATCCTGCTCTAGTGTGTCATCCATGAAAACTAGCCAACAGAGGACTAGGGAATAAAAAAAGAAGAAGAATTTAAATAAAGCTGCAAAACATGCTCCAGTTTCCTTATGTAGCCATACCTTGGGTTTTTTTTTTTACATTTAGCCCAGAGATAGTTCCAAGTGGACCACAGGAACACATTGTCTGCAACACAATTCATCTGGAATGGTTCCCAAGGTCATCTATCCACTCCCAAGGTTTATCTGCTTTGGACATCTTAACAGCTGCCTACAAGCTGCCCCATACAATTGGAATAGTGTACAGGAACAATGCAAATAGGACATTTCCACTAGTTGTGTCCCAGTCTAATTCACCCTGCACTTGTATAGCATATGAAGAAGAAGAAGAAGAGTTGGCTTTACTACTCTGCTTTTCTCAGCCATTTAAGAGGACTCGAAGCAGCTGACAAAGCTTTCTATTCTTCTCCCCACAACAGACACCCTGTGAGGTAGGTGAGGCTGTGAGAGCTCAGAAGAGAGCTGTGACTAACCCAAGGTCACCCAGCTGGCTTCATATAGGAGTGCAGAATCAAACCTGGTATTCCTAGATAAGATAAGAGTCCAGCTTCCTAAGCACTAGACCAAACAGCTTGGGATGGGCAAGGTGTTTGGTCCAGATGCAAAGTCTGGAATACATCTTTTTGCATGCCTGCTCCTGCAGTGTGAGAACAGGAATGTTCCTACACTCAGCATGTGAATAGCTCCCACTCTTCTGGACATCAACTGGCCTGGAATTGTCTTTGAGCTAAGTATGTATTCAGCCCTTGAATACAGCAGTTTTAGTTACCGTATCTAAAAAAATAACACAAGTATTGGGAGGGGAAATGGAGCAGATAAAAAGATAAAAAGTCAAAATAAAGAGTTAAAACATTTGAAACTGAGACTTTAGAAAAGGGACAATGGTATGAGGTATGTGATAGAGGTATGTGTGATATGGGAAAAATAAATAAGAAAAAGGCTGTCAAGGATCAACGAGTACTGTGAGTTATTCAAAATGGCCAAATTATCTATGACTAGTAGCCATGATAAAGAAGTTTAATAGGAAACTGTGAACAAGGCATACTATGGATTTTAATGAGCAATGTTGGATAACATGGGGATAAAATACTGATGAATCTAGCAATGCAGTCCTTAAAGCTCTTATATCCATGTGTTTCTAATGTGCAAATATGCAAATCACCTACATCAGTACAAATGAGAAACTGAAATGTCTAGTGTGTAGAAACCATGTGGCTTACTTCCTGACAAATGTCCCACTTTCACAAGCAATTGAATTGAACTGGAGTGTTATTGGGATGGGGACAAGTATAAATCAAAGGAAAACACCAGAAAATACTACAAAAATCAAGCAGCTAGCCAGCCCCTTGAAATCCCCATTTAACACTCCAAAGCCTGACATGGTGCTCCCTTGATGCACTGGTTTTCTTTCTCTGGCACTAAGTTCTGCAGAGGTACTCAGAAGGGCACAGGTGGAAAATGGGTTTCTTAAGGCAGAAGATGAAAAGAAGGAAGGATTGTAGCAATGCCTCAATTGTCAGTGGATCCACTAATGAAGTTTTCTCATGATAATGTGTTGTAGAAGGTAATGCTGCTGAGACAGCTTTTCTACCATCTCTTCTCTTGGCCACGGAAGGTTAGTTTTATTGTGTCTCCCAGGGATTTAGTAATTGGTGAGTGTGCCTACTTCTGAAGTGTGCATGTGCAGCAGTGCAAAGCATTGGGAAGGCATTCACCATCCTTTTAAGCTTTCTCATTTGTGGCTCTTATTTCCCCCTTCTTGCTCCTTAGAGATCTATGGCTGCCATTCTTTCCCCTCTTGCATATACTCAAATGGCACACTCCAGGGAAACTTGCTCTCTTCCCCTCCCTTCCTTTGACAACATCCTGCTCATATTTTCTGAGAGGGAAGCTACTAAAAACCACGAGGTTTGTTTCTTGACAAATGTCCCATTTTCACAGGCAGTTGAACTGAACTGCAGCTTGCGCTCCATTCAAACATGTCAATAAACATTATTGCAAAGACGTAGAAGCAATAATGGGAATGTATAAAACTCACCTTTATTGCTTCTTGCCATGAATTTACACACTGCTTTAAGCAGCTTTTGCTCCTGCAGGAGAAACGAAAAGATTTCTTTTCTTTTTTTTACCCTCCTTTCTCAGGAAACTGGTTTTACTTTTTATGGTTATCTCTTAATCTCTGGCCCACATTGTCAGGTAGAAAGAAGCAACTTGCACACATCTTTTATTCTACAGGAGAATCTGATTTTTCTTTTTCTTAAATAAGTGTTAATGTCATTTAAAAGATTATTGAAAAACAGCTGTGATGATTGTGCTTTCCAAAAGAAAAAAAATGCATTACTCTTAAAATTGAAATGGGCTGAGGGTTTGAAGGGTACCTGATTTTGATTTTCTTTTAAAAAATGAGATGTCCACACTTTACCTCTGTTGAAACTTTGAATCCATTCAAATTCCCAATCCATTCAAAACCCATCTATTTAATGACTTATATACAAAATACATTACCGGCAGTAGCATATGATTACCACCATGCATCTATTAATTTGTTCAGGAATGCACATGCCTGTATTCAAAGCTCATTGCAGACAGCAGCATTTGAATATTGGCTTGTGTGTATTCATTCAATTGAATTATGTGTGGATCCATTCATCTGAATCGTTTGGATGCTCACAGAAATCTGACTAAGCAGAACTCCTAAAGTTCATCTATATTTCTGAATTTAAAAGATAGGGTCTGCTTCATATCTATTATGTTGTGCTTAATTCACTTGATAGGCACATTCTGATATTTATTTTATTATTTATATTTATATTCTGCCTTATACCCAAAGGTCTCAGGGCGGGTGACAACCTTTAAAACAGCAGTTTACAAATCAGAATATATTAAAACAATAAATTCATAAAAACACTTGAAAGCGTATGGTATGGAAAATCTGTATTGTGAGGGACCAGCATTTGAGTATGCATTCCCATTGTTCCCACATTTTCATTATAACATGGACTCAAAATGAACATGATTCCCCCCTCCCACTAGTCATTTTCACCATAGCCTTTTTTCTTTTCCTCTCACCAACTATCTTTCCCCAAGCAGTCAGTGATTGGATGTTGTTCTGCCCTTCAAATCATGACTTCACTAGGGTGGGGAAATCAGTCAAACTCCACCTGTCCCTGTTTCCCTGCTGCTCTATCAGAACAGATTCCTGTGGGGGCACTATTAGAAATTCACCATTTGTTCCTTCACCCGCTTCATCCTGTATCCACCCAAGCACAACTTCACTTCCACATCTACAATAAGCTAGAGCTGTTTAAAGTCCAGTCTCATGTCCTTTTCTTTGGGATAGCAGTTTTGTGCTGCTTTGCAATTTCAATTTCCTTTTCTCTATAATTGCAGTTTTACAGAATTACAGTTTTGCAGAAACATGTAATTTCAAAGCACCATGCAATGGGAGAGAGCTCAATGAAAAGGAGGGAATGTTTGAGGGGATCAATATTCATGGTAGTGAAGCCAGCGTTCAGCAAATTGCCTCCATTCAATCTGTCCCCACCGAGAAATCCATGGAGGCATGTGTCCTACACTGAAGTTGGTTGCTGATGGCAAACTCAGTGGTAACATGGAGTACTGTTGGGGTAAAGGGGACTGTGCCCCCAAACAGGCACAACCGGGGCAGCTGATGACATTGGGGAAATCCATATGGGTCAAAGGGTCTGCAGCAAGAGAAGCCTTGGAGGATAGTGACTGCATGCTACCGTATGACAGGAACATAATGAAGTGTAGGAGTCCACATCACACAAGTGCTCAGTCTGTTGTCAGGTGCTGGAACTTGGAATCTGGAGGTGCTATTTCTTTACGGTGGTAAAAGCATTCTGTAAAAGGCAGTATGGGTGTAGTTTGTTCCAGTGGCCACTGAACCAACTTACATGCCTGGAGCCATGATATAAAGTTCATATTTGCTGATAAATTAGTTCTATTTCCATCCTGCCAAGACAGGTTGCAGTAAAGCTGATATGAAAATAAAATAAAAAATGAAAAAGAGTGAATATGAGTGTCTGAAAGGGGAGGAGGTGTTTCTTCAGCCAAAGACTGAAAGGTAAAGAGGCTTGTCTTCATCATCTATTTGTGTGTGTGTGCGTGCCCCATACAGTTAGAGAACTACATCTTAGCGGTGAGATTGTTCCATAGCCTAGAAGCTACTGTTTCCAAGAACATTGCCTCTAAGTGATCACATCTGCTAACAATTACTACTTTGGATCTTTCTGCACTTACCTCATTTCCAGATCAGTTGGCAGCATAATTGTCTTCAGGGCCCCTTTTGTCTGCAGTCCAGTATGGACTAGAGAAGTCAGCCCAGTAGGAAGATGAGGTGGCAGAACAAGCTACCAATTCAGAGTAGACCTCTTTCCTGGCTTCATACAGGAACACCTATCAAACATCCATGTGTGAAAGGAACCCCCACCACTTCTTCCCCATGCCACCTTGCTCCCACCCTCACATTTTACCACTGGCATTGCCGTTGTGGCCTCTACTGACATCATGTTCTCCTCCTCTTCCTCCTCCTTTGATGTGTTGACTTTCCTAGCCCACTTTTATCACACATTTAAGGGGACTCAAAGAATCTGATAGAGTTTTCTATTCTTCTCCCCACAACAGACACCCTGTGAGGTAGATGGGGCTGTGAGAGCTCAGAAAAAGAGCTGTGAGTAGCCCCAGGTCACCCAGTTGGCTTCATGGAGAAATGTGGAATTGAACCCAGTGACTATGAGATATGAGTCTGGCACTCTAACCAAAAGACCAAAGTAGCTCTGAGGCTTGACTAGGCCTTCCGGAGGTATGCACACCAGTTTAGAGGCTACCCCACCTGGAAATCGTGAGAAATAATCTGTCCCTCATTATCATAATCACCCAGCTACACATTGGATGGTGAACATGTTTCTGTGCTGAAGGATGGTCAATAAATATATAACATAGCTTTCAAAGCTGACCTAAGTGAACCATGTGGGGGGAGATAGTTTTAGAAGTTCACTTTTATCCTGTAACATATTTTACTGGTAAGGGAAATAAATTAATAAATATACTTACTGGCATCTGCTGGATTTTCTGGCAATGGAATTTCTATAAAGAAAGCTGAAGGTGTTGGTTATATTTAGATTAGAAAAGAGACTACTAAAAGGCAATACGATAGCTGTCATCAAATATTCACAGAGATAATGCAGCAAATTTATTTCTTTTGCTCCAGACCCTGGAATGACAGAAAACAAATTTGCTTCTCCATCATCTGTTCAGGAATGAATCAACAGAGATTTGAGAAAACTTGAGTAGAAATATTCTGATTATACATATTGTTTATCTGCCAGACAGACCATCTCGGAAACTGGCAGCTCTTCCTAAGTGGGACAGGAATAAATTCATTTAGTGTTCTTGAAAATGGAAAAGTTTATGAAGCTCACACTCACTGAACAAATAATATAGTCAGGGTGCTCAGAAATTCACAGTGTTCTAAATTTGTTTAACAAAAAATGTCTACTAAAAGCAAGCATATACTGTATTTCAGGAAGAAAAGTTCAAAAAGGTGCTTTTTTGTTAAATATTATTTCAAAATGTATTATTTAATGGAAAATTACATGCATTAGGTAAAACAGTGCACAAAATGCACTCACAAGAATAATGATTATAACAAATCTAGCATGTAACAATAGAGGAAATGGAAAACTGGGGCTTTTTTTGCACTTCAGCTTCCCTGGGAAAACACCCCAGGGAGTGGAGGAATGGTCTGGGCATTCACGTGCTCAACTAGGCACCGGCTAAGTGTGAATCACTTCCATTAAGGGACGCTATAACATAGTTGTGGCAACAAGCTTATGCAGCATCTTTGCCACAGTGATAGTATGACACAACATACAACTGCACCTGCGCTGCTGGTCAAATGTTCTGTGATAACCTCTTCCACTCAGAAGAGGTGCAGATGGAGCATGCAGGGCTGTCCCAGCCCTGCTGCTGGTATTCTTGTAGAGCAATTAGAACTGCTCTACATGCAGGGGGAACTCCTGCAGGTGCAGAGCCGCTACTGGTATAGAAGTAGCTCACTGCAATACATATGCTCTGTCTGGGAGCATACCTGGAGTTCCCAAGGAAGGTAAGTGCCAATTCACCCTGAACTTGGTGTCATTTCCTCTATCAACAGGAAGAAGGGGCATGAATACTCAGATTAGGGCCACCTCCAGTCAGAGCCTAAAACCGGAGATCTTCTCAGGGCTAAATTGGGATTGTGACACATGTCCATGGCAATCCCAGCAAACACCTATGATACTGGGGTGATATGCTGCAATAACATTCTTGTGGGAAAACCAACTCCCAACTGAGGTTTTACATATAAAAAATGAAAGGATCTACCTATCTGGATGTGTGTGTTTTTCACTCGGATTATGCAAAATGCCATTGTGTGAGCAGCGGCGGGCAACGCGAGTGCCCTCGCTAACTCTGCGTGAGTGGGATGGCAAGAGGCAACAGCAGGACCTCTCCCCATCCTAGATTTGATGTAAATACTTGCTTTGGCAGAGGCTGTGCTGACTTTGAGACAGTATAAATCCCCGATATGCTTAATCTAGGAATAAGCAGTGCTCACCAATGTATCACACTGCTAGTTAGACCTTAAAAAAATGTTCTTCACCTTGATGCTGCTTGGATTTTAGTATGCCACCTATGTGACGATTCATAAAGTTTATGACTTAATGATGCTGCCAAGACAGATAATGATGCCACAGGTGTGTCAGCAACCCTGGGAAGAATAAAGAAATGAAGTCATATTAAGAACAGAGCAGAGCAATGAAAAAGCAAAGCTGCTGATAACTGGACCTACGTGCATCTAATATCATTCCTTCTATCACATATAATGACCTATTGACTGTACTTATTTATTTGCTGGTACCTACAACTGTGACAAAGCCACAAATGCAGAGCTTTCCTCCCAGAATTTGACTATATTCTTTAGTCATTCTTATAAAAAGATAGTTTAGGCAAACAATGTGTTTTTGTCATTATGTCAGTACTTATATGCAGTGTTATAAGACAGAGAGGGTCAACCTTGGAGGCAGTGGCAAGGCTCTGGAACCTGGAAACTAGATGGCCTGTGGCCTGATCCAGCAGGGCTTCTCTTATGTTCTTATGTTCTTATAAGAACTTAAGATGAGCCATACTGGATCAGGCCACAGCCCACTGAGTCCAGCATCCTGTTTCACACAGTGGCTCACCAATTGCCCATGAGCATCTCAAGCAAATTCTCTTGAATCCCAACAAATGGCCTTAGAGGCATCCTGCTTGTCCCTCGAGCCTGAAAGATGTCTCATCCTGGAACAAGTAAACAAGAGGGAAGTGAAACAGGGCTGTCCTCATTTGGAAGATCCATTATGCGCCAGCCCATGGACTACCTTTGAGGCAGTGGCAAGGCTCTGGAACCTGGAAACAAAGACTTCAGAATTTGGGGGCTGGCTGGTTTTGCAGTAGACCTGCCTCCATTGCTTTGTCAAATGCAGACAAAGTGTGACAGGGCAGGATTTGACCTTATCTTCACAATAATGTAGACTACTGCTCCTGATTTAGGAATTTGTTCCAGAATAAGCACATACACATAAATCAATATTGTAATCTTTGTAATAAATGTATTACACAAATGGAAGAAGGAGCTTAATTAGAACATAAATATGATCATACTGATTAACTAATGCATTAGATAAACTTGTTTTATTTTTTGAAAAAAGATAACTAGATCAACTCAAATTAGATGAAATGAGTGACTGCAATGCCAAGACAGAATAACCTTTTGATATACAGTATTATTCCTTTCATCCTAACACTGAGTTCCTGAATTTCAAAACACTGAAGTGCTGGTTACTATTGGAAAAGTAAAGCTATGCTTACAGAAATGAGGTGACAACTGTAACTGAGAATCTGTCCTTGCCTTTAAAACCACACAAAAACCTACAGGCATAGAAGATTCTCCCTGAGAACCTATAACATGGAAGGTTGACCGTCAATTATTGGTAACCACATAAAGGGATAATCTAAAGGCAACTCAGGTTGCACAAGTTAAGAACATAAGAAGGACCTGGAGGTTTCAAAAGCATGCTACAACATACATACCAAAAAAAAAAACCCAGTAATACAGAGCACAGTAAAATGAATCCATAGGCATTCTGGTCTTAACTCCCTAGAGAGCATAACTATATGATGTACAGATTTCATCTAAACCTCCACTTCTGGTTGGCTAGGCTCACTTAGTGATGAAGCAGCAGCAGACCAATAGTTGTGTACCAGAGGCAGTCTTATGCCAACCAAGCAGCCATTCAAACTGGCTCTTCCTTCATTAAGGCTGTGTCCCCATGCAAGCCAGTTGATTCGCTCGGGCTGCATGTCATAGAAATCCGCATTGTAACACATAATAAAGCATCCCCGTGTGGTTTGGGGCAACACGGATTGAAAGCTGACATGCCTGTCCCCATGCAAGCTGCTTTTTGTGAACCTGCATCTTTTTCTTCCCTTCCTTATCCCCTGATAGGAAGCCGGGTTGACGCCACGATAGCCTATTCTGCCCGCTGCAGCAACAGGGGGAATGACAGTGGGCACCGCCCACATGCAGTGATGCATGAGAAGGTGAAGCACATGCACGGACAGACAGGGGGGCTCTGAGAGGGATTCCACTCTGTCTGTATGTGTGTGCACACGCGCATGTGTGTATGATAAGGAGGGACAGAGAGAGAGAGAGGAAGGAAGAAGATGATCCACGCACAGACAGGGGGGGTCTGACAGGGATTCCACCCTGTCTTTGTGTGTGTGTGCGCCAAGTGTATGTGTGTGTATGATAAGGAGGGACACAGAGAGGGGGGGGTAAGGAGGAAGACGATCCATACACAGACAGGGGGGCTCTGACAGGGATTCCACCCTGTCTGTGTGTGTTCGCGTGTGCACACATGTATGTGTATGATAAGGAGGGACAGAGAGAGGGGGGCAAGGAGGAAGACAATCCAATTCCCATCTGTCTCTGCATGGATCATCTTCCTCCTTCCCCCCTCTCTCTGTCCTTCCTTATCATACAAACACACATGTGTGCACACACACACAGACAGGGTGGAATCCCTGTCAGAGCCCCCCTGTCTGTGCATGTGTGTGCTTTACCTTGTCATGCATCACTGTAGCCGGTTGCGAGAGGGGGGTGCCCACTGTCATTTCCGCTATCATGTGACAGCCAAGGAAAGGGATGATGTGTTTCTGAAGGTGCAACTGAGGTGTTTGTCTGTCATCGCCACAGCGGCTAAATCAAGCAGCGCGCACCGCAGGAACAGGGTGTGGAGGTGAAACCCTGCGGCTGCCAAGCTCCACCCCAAATAACCCAGGAGCGACCCCATGACCCCTGGGAATATGTGATAGCTCCCTATTTCACACAGAAAACACTTGTGAGGGTTTTTTTTTTTTTAAAAAAAATACATATTGCCTCATGTGTGCCATGTATTAGGGCTTTTCATGTAGAGGCTCCCAAGGCAACGTCGCAATCACCTCACAGTTTTTTCAGCATGGGGATGCCTCCTTAGTCTTTTTCTGGATTATATTCTGGATTGGGGAAATGCCATCCACTTGCTAGTACAGAGTACTACAGACACTGAGTGCGCCATTTTGTAGTCTGCACCAGTGTGTGGATAGCAGGCCTCTATTCTGGTATATAATCCAGAATAAGGCCCAGTGTCAAAAGAGCCCAAGTATCTCAAGCAAGCATCTTTAGCTGGAGTAATAAAACATGTGTGTTTTTGTACTGATATAAATGTTAGCATTTATGTCCCTTTTCCTTTGACCTCTTATTTTTAGAAAACTTCAATATAGTTTTCCAGGTGTGCTAAAGCAAGCTCACGTGTAACAAACAACAACTTTCTGCACAGCAAACTCTGCTAAGAGCACAGTCTATTGGCATACTCTATATGACTCAAATATGGAATTTATAAAGGCAAAATCGGACTCTCAAAATCCAATATAGGAGCTTAATACATTTTGCAGTAGAAGGAGCTCTAATTTCACACCAATTGATACAATTTCTATGCCAGTGTATATCAAAGGATAAATTTGCAATATTTAAAATGTGTCATTGAGACTCTATCTTTTTTGCTCAATCAGTTTGAATCTTATGTCAACCTAAATCACTTAATAGCCTATTTTGTAATACAGAATGTAACCTTTATTAATAGTTCTATTTCATATTGATTGATTATGTTCCTTAGCCAGTTTATTTTAGAGAGTAATAAGGCTGTGTTCACATAAAAAAGAAGCTCAAAGTGCCTTAGAGATGCTAACATGGGACTCCTCTAAACCACCAGTTCTAGTCCAGAATTTTCATTGAGGGGCAGGGCAGACTGGCACATGAATAATCCCACCTACAGTGTGTGTGTGTTTAAGACGACTGGGTGCATAAGACAAGCCACAACTTTTCCAGTTAAAATATAGAGTTTGGGATACACTTGCCATATAAGAAGATGACAGCCGGTGTATAAGACGACCCCGGACCTTTGAGAAGATTTGCCTGGGTTAAAAAGTAGTCTTATACGCCAAAATAGGCTAAAATTGGGTGGGAGATTGGGACTTTGTGTAAAGAGTTCATATCAGTGCACAGTGATGCCTATCATCTACTGCTGATTAATTAATGCAGCAGTAGGGTAGAAGGGCATAAATGATAGTAGAAGTGAGTCAAAATGAGAGGTCATTACAGTATCATGCACCTGAGAATGCTATTTGTAGGAGGCCATTAGCACAGATTCAACCAATTCCAAGGAAGGGAATAGAATCATAGGACAAAAAGGGGGCATTAGGCCAAGCCCCTTCTTCATATCTTTCTTGTATGCCATCTCCCTTCCAGGACTGTGTCTTCACAGTTGCAATGGGAGGTGCCTGGAGATGTCTGCCACATTTATAGGTGCTTTAACATATCCCTGGGTGGTGTAGAAGCAGTGCAGTCTGAAGCACTTGCCTGGAAAGTGACCTTTTGCCCTTATTCCCAGATGTCTTGGGTGGGCAAAGTGCCCTTTGGTGGATACTTCATAGTATCATAAGGCATTGGATATTGCAGAACAAGGCATGGTTATTCCAGAATAAGTAAGTGACATCTGGATGCAGACAAAGTTTGATTATAACTGGGTTCATTTCTCTCACATCCAGAACACTCAGAATACAGAGTTCTGAATGGTATTTTTTACGTTTTGGTTTAATTACTCGCCCTGTGTCAAGGACACAAAATTGTCCAATCACTTCATAGGAGCTATGATGACTCCAGTGATTGTTCCCACTGTGGGTTCATTTGGACAAATTTTGGGGGCAAAAAGACATACTTAGTGCTGCTGAGGCAGCTGAGACAATCATGCAGCTATTTATTCGTTTGATGGCTGGGAACAGTACCAGCAGAAGATAATCATAAGAAAATCATAAAAGAGAGAGAGAAAGAACCAGCAGATAATATGCTGCAGAAGGATTTAACAGGGTGAAAAATTGTCTCTTGCCGAACTGTCTGCGACACTAAACACTGTCTCCAATATCTTCAGTTTTCCCCTTCTGCAGAGGCTTAAAAGAATCGACAGGGAAGGCTCTGAGCTGGCAGCTAGGGGCTTTGGAACTGACAAGAAAAAAAAGCCCAGGCTTCCCCCCACCTACTCTGCCCCACATCAGTGTCCTTCAAGAATTTATCAAATGAATTCAGTTTCTTTGGCTGTTTTCTGCACAGGGGATCTTTCTCTCTACTTGCCAAAGTATAGAAGTGAAACGGATGGCCCTGGGACCTAGCTCTTCACTATTTGTGCCTGGCTCATCATGTCATACAATATGCATTGCATGTGGAGCAAAGCTTGACTGAGAATGTTTTGCAATAAAACAAAAAAAAATGAAAAGAAAAGAAAGATTCTCCATTTACTTCAGGCATGGAAGCTATCTAAATTCAGGACACACTTGGAACTTTAGATGAAAGGTGAGATATAAATAAATAGTTACACGTAACATGGAAGCTTCCTGGGTGACCTTGGGCCAGTCCCTTCCTACCTTATAGAGATATGATCCAGCTTGGTCTTTTGGTTAGAGTGTTGAACTCTTATCTGTTAGTTTCCCGGTTTGATTCTGCACTCCTCCTTGAAGCCAGCTGGGTGATGTTGGGCTAGTCACAGCTCTCTTTCGGAGTTCTCACAACCCCATCTGTCTCACAGGGTGTCTGTTGTGGGGAGAAGAATAAAAGGTTTTTCAGCCACTGAATCCCCTTAAGGGTGAGAAAAGTGGTGTACAAAAACCAACTATACCAACCTTGCATGTCTTAATAAACTAATTCTTAACAAACCACTGGGACCAAATGGTATTCATCCAAGAGTTCTTAAGAACTCAAATGTGAAATTGCTGACCTTCTAGCAAAAATATATAATCTTTCCTTGGGCTCTGTACCTGAAGATTGGTGTTACATTTGTTACCCTCCAGTCTTCAAAAAAGGATCCAGGTTTGATCCAGGCAACTACAGGCCAGTTAGCTTAAAGTAGGTTGCATGTAAGGTGATGGAAACCATCATTAAAGATAAAATTAGTCTGCACATGGAGGAACAAACATTATTGAACAAAAGTCACCAAGGCTTCTGCAAAGGTAAATCATGCCTTACAAACTTGTTAAAATTCTTTGAGAGTGTCAGTGAACACATGGATGAAGTCAAACCAGTTGACACTGTCTATCTGGACTTTCAGAAGGCTTTTGACAAAGCTCCACATCAAAGGCTATTGAATAAGCTCATCAGGCACAGAAAAAGAGGAAATGTTCTCTCCTGGATTAGTGGCTGGCTTAAGGATAGGAAGCAGTAACAAATGACCAATTCTTAGGATGGTAAAGAGGTGAAAAGTGGAGTCCCCCAAGGTTCAGTTTTGGGACCAGCACTTTTTAATTTATTCATCAGTGTTCTAGAATAAGGGGTACATAGTAAATAGCAAAGTTTGCTGATATTAAATTATTCAGGATGGTAAAAGCTTAAAGAAATTGTGAAAAGCTCCAGAGGGATTTCTTGGCATTGGGTGAGTGGGTAACCAAGTTGCAGGGCTCCTCTTACGTTCTTGCATTCTTAATTATTGTCTATACAAGTTAAAGATTTTTGATCACCTCCCTACTGCTCCTGAACTACAAGTTGCCACTGCTATATCTGGAGATGGGTGGAATTGTCCAAAGCTTTGCATTTGAGATCTTAATCTGTCAAGGACTGAGTCCATTCTATTGTTGCATTATCAACAATGAATTACTGGGAATATGCTTTGGATTGCAAATCTAACATATTTAGCTGTAGAAAAACTGTAAATATAGTTTAGATAAGATTTGTTCTCTGTTGTCAACAGGCATCAGAAGGTGTGCTGCTGAGTTCCTTCTTTAGGATAAGTGGTGTCCTAATAAACTTGTTACATCATTTCTTTTTTAATCTGAATTATTATTCCCCACTATACCCCAAACCAATGCAAATTCTATTAACTTTTTAAAACTAGGACTTTTAAAATCTGGATTCAGGACCAAGTGCACAATCTGGCTGTTCCCATTTCCTTGAAGATAACATGGGCTGAATCTGAATACTGGTGTTCCCACTCAAACTACAAACAAACAAACAAAAACCAGCACAAAGAAACAGTATCTTTTAATCTCAATCCCCCCCCACCCACCTTGTGCAAACCCTGTAAGCCTGCCCTGGTCAATCAGTTAAGTGCAAGAACACACACACAGACAAAGCAATCACATTCTCCCTTTCACACTTTCCCTTCCAAATCAGACAGCACAAAGAAATATCTCCCCTTCACAGCGGATTGCTAATAAAGATAGCTTGCATGGAGTGGGGGAGGCTATTCCTCCCTGCTGTGCCATCCTTGCTACAAATGAATCTCTTGAGTCTGGTGCTTTTAAAAGTTTTTCCCTGCTATGCTATCCTTCATACAAATGCATCCCTTGAGGCTGGTGTTTTTAAAGTTTTCCTTTCCCTTCCTGTGTGATCATATCTCTCATAAATGCAGTCTGGGGGTTGTTTGTGTCTCCACCCTCCTCCAAGCTATAAGACCTGGCCATGGAGAGACAGGACTGCTTGCTGCCTGCTGGGGGTTTGTTTGTGGCTCCACCCACCTCCAGGCTATAAGACCTGGCTGAGAGACAGGACTGCTTGCTGCCTGCTAGGGGTTAGTCTGTGGCTCCAACCTCCTCCAAGCTACAAGACATTGCTGAGGAGAGGAAGAAGGAGAAGTACTGGCCAGCTACCATACCTGGGTATTTCTCCTGGCCCCACCCACCTGGGGGGAGCTTTTAAATTGTAGGTTGGGGTGTGTTTTTAGAATCGTTGTTTTGTTTACTGTTTAATATCTTTTTAGCTCTGTATGTATGTGTGGTGCGGTGCTCTGGGCACTGAATTATGTGCCAAGGCCAGGCAGGAGGGGGAGAAGTGTGTCAGGGGGCCACTATCACAGTGGTAATGGGCAGGGGGAGATATGGCATTGGAAAGCAGAAGAGACAGATTAGAAGAAGGGGTGGCAGATGCATTGAAGCTATCACTCCTTCTGTTCTGCTTCCCAGCCGACAGAGGTTGAAGAGGTCTACCAACCAGCACTCTGCTCTGGCTGTACTGCTGCTGAATGCCAGATCAGTCCAAAATAAAACATCTATCATACATGACTTCATTTTGGATGAAGGGGCTGATCTGGCATACATTACTGAGACCTGGGCGGATGAAATGGATGGGCCTAGACTTGCCCAGCTTTGTCCCTCCAGACCAGAGGGGAGGGGAGGGGGTGTCTCTGTAGTCCATCAGACTTCCATCTCCCTCACCAGACAACCAATTCACACTGTAAAGGGGGTTGAGGGCCTATTTATGCTGTTAGGCCAGAGAGACAGGATAGGGATGCTGCTGGTGTACCATTCACCCCACTGCCCAACATCCTCCCTATTTGAGCTGGCTGAGGTGGTCTCGGATGTGGTGTTGGAAGCCTTGCCACAGTGGTGTGGAGGGATTTCAACATCCACCCCGAGGCTACGCTCAGTGGACCAGGTGAACATAATAATATGTTTATTATTTTAAACGTATTGTGTATTTTATATTTGTTGAATTTTTTTTAGAAAAGTCTTTTAATGTATACTTTGTTTTAATCTGTTTTAAGGTTGTTACCCGCCCAGAGACCTTCGTGTATGGGGGGGGGGGGATAGAAATGTAAATAATATATAAATAAATAAAGTCCAGGAATAAAAATAAATAAATGAGTGCATAGGATACGGTTTCGATTCAGATTTAAATTTATATGGGAACGTAGTCAAAGTGTCTAGCAGGAGAAGAGACGCTATTTCTTCAACCAATGGCCAGAGTAAAGAGGCATTAGCTTTGTGTGAGGAGATGCAGAGAAGCAGGAAAATGGCACCGAGGTACTGTTTCTAAATTGCTCAGTCATTGCTGTTTCTGGAGACAAAGATTCTCCAGCTGCAGGAGGATGGGGTCAGAAGAATATGCACAGAAACATAACATTTCCAGCTTCCAAGCTGTAATACAAAGAATAGAAAAAGATAGTCCCAAGAGTTCCACAATTCTATTAACAGCTCACGGACACCTGCCATACTGTTGCCCCAATAATGAAACTGTTACACTGTCGATTATATTAATGGTGCCATGCTATTAGCCTAAGCATTAAATTGCTATTGCAATGGCTTCACATTATCACCATAGGAGCAGTGCTGTATGAGGGATTGCATTTTTACTAAGAGTAATATGAGCCTGCTTCTGTAGGTGGCTTAACATTCAGATTTTCATTCTGATTGTACTGCATTTGGAACATGGTATCGTTTTGTCATTTATTTATTTATTTATTGCATCCTTAGTTATGTATCCCGAGTCAAGTTATAGCCAGTCAACTATGAAGCTGGTGCCAAAAGCTCAATAAAATAAATTCTAGTCCCATTTCAGAAAAGAGATGATTTTGCAAGCAGGGTGCAGCAGCAGAAAAGGCCCTTCTCCTGGTCAAAACCAGACAGCACTAAAGTGGAAAAGAAAAAAACTCAGCTGGGAAGAAAGGACCGAGTAAATAGTCAGCTGTCCAAATTTCTTTGGAGTAAGACCCACCTCTGGCATAAGTCCCTGCTGACCATAAACGTTTTGTCTTTCTACTCAGGTTTACATATCTCTCTATGCTGGTAACTTCATTCACTTAAAGCAAGGTGTCAGGCAGAATCTGCACGGGGGATTCCTGGCAGTCCTTAAACTAACATGCTGTCAGCAATATCACTAAGAAGAGAGGAAATATCAGAGCTGGGGGCTCTGATACTGACAGCTGTGCATCTTGCAATGAAGGAAATGGATTTATGGCCTGTTTCCTGTGTTTGAAGACAAAGAACTAGATGCAAGATGACAATGGATGGGTAGGTTCACTGCAGTGATGGCTGTGCCAGCTTGACCACAATTCTATCCTTGATATCAGGTTATTTACTGCTTTAAGTGGCCATCAAAATATCTCCAATTGTGTTTAATACTGAATTGGCTACCATTATTGTGCCTTTTGCAACAGCGTAACAGTTCATGGTATTCAGCTTCACAGAGCAGGCTGGTGTTAGAAACAGGCAGTGAAAACTGCAGGATTGCAGGATAAAAGCAAAGTTTCACCTCCTGCCCATCTGGCTTGTTTCCAGGGCACACAGTGCTAAAGAGTGTAGCCTAAGGGTGGACAAAAAATGTTTGCTACCTTTGCAATTCATGCACGTTTGGATTAAATATCTGGCTATACCTGAAGACCAACATTGCATGCAAAGCAAAAGCTTATGTGCCTTCAGAGTGAATTTGGAGCAGATTTGGAGTGAATTTGGATTCAATGTGGAGTGGATTTGGAGGTACAATCGATGGTGACAGGGATTCAAAGCAAATCCAAAGCCTAGCACATTCAAAGTGGGCCCATTTGCAGAAATGTGAAATTCTTTCTCATTCGCTTCGATGAGATGCAAACAGAGAGAAAAAATTTTGTGTGCATCCCTAGTGTAACCACCACACTGTGTAATAGCTAGAGCTTGAGGACAGTCTTACTTAGAGCAAATAATTGATAGTAATCGCAGCATCACGTGAGAGTAAAGGAGATAATATTTTTATGTGGAATAATAAATAAGATAACTGCACTTTGTTTTAGAATAAATGAGAAATTACATTTTTGAGCATGTATTTGGAAAAGTAATCTCAGAACTTAAAGCACACATGCAGCCACCCTTTGGATTGTAAGATTTTGCCTTTATGCATTTGATAAAATGTGATTTCACTTCTTCAGTGCAATCTAACAAACTTTCAGTAATGTCACTTGGCCTCTGAAGTACCATCAATTTAGATGGGTTAAGTGAATCAATCTTCTATAGTGCCACTGACATACAAGTAGAGTAGGGCTCCATCTACATATTGATTGTCTGCTGACCCTTATTGGGTTAGGGGTCAGGCCAGTCAAATGCCAGCAGGTCAGAATTTGCTAACTTCCCAACCCAAAGACCAATAGAGCAACTAAGGCTGTACCCAGACACCAGTTCCTTATTCTTCTATATTTGGACATTCTGGAATATCCATCCTTTAATCCAGAATATCCAGTATAGAAGAATGAGTAATTGATGTCACTCCAACAACATTCTTGAGGACAATTCTGCAAAATAACAATAATTTGCTGGTCACATCAATCCAAAGGGGTTCAAGGCAAAGTTTTGGTCTTCTTCTGGCCCCTTGATGACATGTCAGGCAAAAGAACTATTTCTGCAGCTGGAGTTCCAAGTTATTACAGAGAAGTGAAATTGAGCCTCAGCTGTGCCAGCTCAGTCCCCACTGAACCCCAAGAAGGGCAACATGAAGGTGAAGCCAAAAGCCGCATCCCCATTACAAGCTTATTTCGCTTTCCCTAAACCAAAATAATAGAACTGGATGCAAACGCGAATTTGCCTGTTCCCATTACTTTTAACTTAATCACGTTTGATCCGGATTCTGAGGATCATATGTGGCATGCATGACTCAAGGGGGGGACTCAAGTGGCTACTTTTTAAAAGCCACTTTTCGGGGCTGCCCTGCCCTCTTCCTCCTGGCATGGACACGCCACCCATAAGGGACCCCTTCACGGAGCCTGGCTGGGTGGCTGCCGCTTCCATGGATGGAGGAAAATGGCAGTGGGCAGCCAGCCAGTGATTCTTTCCCCTCCTCTCCCCATTGCTCAGGGCACACAGCAGCAGCGGCAACTAAAGCCCCTTTGCTTTAAACATTCACACAGAACCTCAGCTGCTTCCCTTCCTTCCTTTCCCTTTCTAAAGGTCAGAACTTTTAGAATTGCACAAAATTGCAACATTGTTAATCAGATGTGAAGTGTTTCCATCACTACAGTGTAGCGCTGCTGTTAAGGGTGGATTTTTACACTGAAATCAATGGTTCTGGAAGCAAGCTATTGGGAGAGGGAAACCCTAAACATGGATTCTCATCCCTTAAAACAGTAGGGTCCCCATAGTAAAAAATGTAACACGTATCAAGCGCAGGATCCGGAGTGAGACCTGTTGAAATGAAGATTAACATTTACAACGCTTTGGGGCGATTTAACACGCGGAAAGCGTGTTAAGCCAAACTGACGTGGGGTCTGCCAGGATTGAAAAAGTTTTGAATTTTAAATAAGCTTGCTCTGGGGATTTGCCCAAAGTCTCCTCTCTGTAGCTCCTTTGTGAATTATTCATAGCTTGGGCCTTCTGTCCTCATGCCATTGACTTATGTCGGTTGCCTGGGTCTCAGCTGTGTGGTGCCATTGTCTTTCACTGATAGACTGGATCTCCATGGTTCCTGTAAACTTACATGTTCCACAGTCAGCAGTTATTTCCATAACACTGTTCTGCATTTTTTGAACAAGACTGTAGTTTCTTCGAATCAACCAATAGTGTTATACAAGGAATGACTTTATACCTGCTGTATATATGCTAAAATAGACATATAGTCTAGACACAGTATATTGGCCTTGCTAATCAGATGAGTCAGTTTACAATGAACCTGGAACAACTTCCTATAGGAACAGGCTAAAAATTGTGTCTTTCTTGTGAGTGAGTGAGAGGATAGAAGGCCAGGAAACATAAAAGTGGTGTGCGATATTATACATGCTGTGGGATAAGGAAATAGAAAGAGAATTTCTGCATCTCAGTGAAGCTGAATGATTGAAGAATCATGAAAGAAATGGTATTTGTTTACACAGCATGTAGTCCCAAAATGAGATTCACTAGTAAAATCTGTATCTACAAACTAGAACAGTTTTAAAATGGGATTAGAAAATTCATGGATATTAAGGCTCTGACTGATAATCATGAGAGCTATGTAATACCTCAAGAATTAGAAGCAGCGTGTTCCTGAAAAGCAGCCAATGATAAACTGAGGGTGGATAACTGTCTACTTGTTTTCTATTTTTCAGCGTATGCACTCCTATATGTAGAATTTAGAAAGAATGCCAAGAGCTCAGGGAAAAGGTACATCAAGTATACACAGCATCCATGGATTACCTCTCTGTGGTTGGAACATAGGCAGGATCTGCTCTACTCTTTGATGGTGCTTTGAATGAGTCCATGTGCAGTTTGAAAGACTGCACTGAAGAATGAGGGCTCATTGGGCTTTTTCCCAGGGAGGCAAAGTTCTGAAATGCTTTGACTGTCCACACTAATGGACACCCAAGCATTTCAAACTTAGGTGATGTTTTACTAGATGCCAGCTAAATACAAATTGCCATCGTTAGGGAGCTGTTGCCAGGGCAACCCAGTAATGCAGTGCTGCCAGTCACGTGCTCCCCCTGCATCTCTTCCACCCAGAAGAGGTGTGGATGCAGTGTGCAGGGTTATATTACCACTAATGTCACTATAAGTGTGGAGCCTAACTGTTCCACACCTAAACACATGGGGTGAACTCTGCCAGGCACACAGAGACATTTCTAGTAAAGAAGCGACTCTGTGTGGCGCAAATGCACCATGCAGGAGTTCCACCCAGCTTTTCCAGTGAGGTAAATGTGAATTTGCCCTTTATCCATATGCTTCCTTGGTGCACATTCAATGCACAGGAAGAGTCACACTGCACAATTGCCACACTCTTCCTCCACAGTATCCATTCAAGGGCTTTGAGAGAGCGTCAAATATTTCTCTTTATGCAGTGGCAACTGTACTGCTGCCGCCAGTGCCACTCAAGGGGATTTACTGCTTCCCTCGATGGTATCCCTAATATTGGGACAGAGTGGAGGCCCCATGGGCCACTCACTGTGTCCAAAACAAACAAACAAGCAAACAAACAAACTCTATCATCAGAATTGAAGCCAATAATTCCCTCACTTTGATTCTGATGGTGGGAAAAGGGTTACCCTCCACCTCCACCAGTCACGATCAATGGCAGGAATATCCTAGTTGTGATCATGATGATGGGGGAGGCAGTCTCTTCTCAGCCTTTTATGATCAAAGCTGGGGTATCCTCAGCATTGATTTTCAACATGTGGGGCAAAATGGCATGAAAACAAACTAGAGGTTTAAAGATAGTGATACTTAAAATGTTCTGCCCTCCTCTCTTTCATAATATTTGGATCAGAATTTAGAAACCCCCTCTCCCCCCAATCGCTACCACTTTCCTTCAATATTGCATTTCCCTAAGCAAACAAATTTCTTTCAAATGCTGGTCAGGATGTGTACTACACAATCCCAGCCATGGTTGCGATAGACCACAAAAATAGCAGTCATTCAGACTTTTTATGTACAATTGTGGCCATGATACAGCTAAAGGAAATGCTATTGTTTTTCTATTTTTCTTTTTTCTGCTTGTGTCCTGAACTTTGTCTTTCTCGACTACCCCTTTCTCCATCTCTATATTCCTAACAAAGATCTCAACTCATCATAGTTCATGAAGAGGCAAGGGAAAAGAGAAAGCACACTTACAGATGAGCAATATTTTTCAGTGTTTTATTGGTTGTTTAGATCACTACAGAGCAAGTAATCCAAAGCAGTGACTCAGATACTAGGGCAAATGATTAAAGGAAGGCAGGGGAGGGGGTGGAATCTATGCATTAATTAGAAGGTCACTGGTGGTTGAACAGTTATTACTAAATTACAAGTCTGCATCTAACAGACAGGATTGATTGGTAAAGTTTGCCAGCACTGGTGATTGTTTATTGAAGCAGTGAGTCAGTGGGGATATATTCCTATTTATTTGTTGATTGATATGGAATAGGGGGCGGGTAACTGTCTAGTTCTTTCCAATTTTTCTTATGTCCTCTGGATGGCTGAAAGCATTTATACTGTCTATCAGAAAAGATAAACAGCACTACTTCTAGAATGAGATATAGTATAGTGATGATCCAGTAGTCTATAAATGGACACAAGAGGAAGCATAACCACAAAAATGATAGGAAAGTGCTTCAGTGATCCTAAGTTATGTTATTTGTTGTTGGCATCATTATCCAATTTTATTTTATTTCTGTTACAATGTAATTGTAAAGAATATGCAGTGAAACCACTGTGGTATGACAAAATAGAAACCTCCCACCCAATTTTCCCTTTCATCCTCGCTACCCCGAATTACAGAGGAGGGAGCTTCATGTATGAGAGGTGTTATGGGAATTCCTGGAATATTCTGCAAATCCTAGCTTTTGGAGAAAAGACAAAACAAAAAGAGTTTCTGAATTATGAAACTGACACCCATGGAAGTTCAAAACGCATTGTCTTCATTTCCAAAAGAATAAATATCACTGGGGATGGAGAAACATAAAATCTGTAAGGAACTTTGAACAGATTCTTCACAATCAGAACAACTTACTTCGTATATTCAATATTAGTGTTAATAATAATTAGTTCTGTATACTGTATATAGAAAGCATGCGGTGAAAGAAGCAGTTTTGTCTTCTTCTTGCCCAGAAGCAGTTGATAGACCACTGTGTAGGACAGGATGTTGGACTTGATGGGCTATGGCCTGACGCAGGAGGGCTCCTCTTATGTTCTTAAGTCCTTAGTTGCAAGGATGCTTTCACTTTTAAAGTCACAGGAAAAGGAATGGGATGTGAAACTTACAGGCACAACAATCTTTTCCTTTCCTGCAGTACATTGTGCTATGCTTCTTACAATCTGCCATCATATCTCTCTGCCTTTGCAACTTCTACTTGAGTGGTGCTTCTTACAGGACTGGGATCGAGGGAGCTTCTGAATTTAGGCTGCATCCAGACATGATTAATACTTCACAGGTACCAAGGAGCAGCTGACAACCTGCAAGACAGGTTTTACAATGTTCCATGGTCCCTGAAAAAGTAAAGCCTTATGTGCTGAAGTTAAAAAACAAATAGTACTCACATGAGCATCAGCTGCAGAGTTTTCTTTCACTCTGCATTCTCCTGGGAGTATGGGTGAACGCATGAAATCTCATGAAAGTTTGCCCTCACCTGAGAACATACAGACCTATCAGAGACAGAGGAGCTGACTATGTGGCCAGAAGAGTCCTCCCTGCTGCTTCAAAAATCAGGAGAACATGGGGGCAATCCATTCTCCTTGCAGAGTTCCTTTACTGTGAAGTAAAGGTAAGCTCCACATTTTTCTGGAGGTACCCTTATTCTCGGATATGAAGGCAGTCTCTTGGTATAGACGGGAACTAGTCCTGTGAAATTTGAATACTTTGCTATTGATCCTGCATTTTATATTTGGTAATTATGATGATACATTTTAAAGTTTTTAATTTTTACCTTAATGTATTTTGTCTGTGATTTAGTATTTTTTTTATTCTTCATTTTAAGTTTTAAACCACCTTGAGCATTTAATGGAACGTTCAGCAAACAAAT
This sequence comes from Aspidoscelis tigris stejnegeri, assembly GCA_023333525.1. NCBI lineage: Eukaryota > Metazoa > Chordata > Lepidosauria > Squamata > Teiidae > Aspidoscelis > Aspidoscelis tigris. The sequence goes on along the minus strand of JALMGA010000001.1, from coordinate 244,808,823 downwards.
CAAATTATACATACATACCATGTAGAAAGAGAAGAAAAAAGGGTCCCACCTACAGACTAATAAAGTACTATAGGTTCCATCATTTAGTGAAAAGCAACTGTAGGCATCTGAAAGATGCAGGAGGGAGGGCCAGCATTATGTAAATTAGAAGAAACAGTGGAAGACGGATGGATTAAAAAATAGAAGCATACAGAAGGTATCTTCAGAAACAGGCAAAGTGTTCTTACACGAATATGTTTTGTACTTGACTAGCCTGACCTTTGCTCTCTCGTCAGGGACACACTTAACATTTTCAGGATGAGGAACTAAAGGGAACCAAAATTAATACCTTTTCACTCCAGGCAGGAATCAGTTCCTCTTCTTGTGTCTTGCACAATCAACTTAGGAAATATAGGTGAGCAGGAAACTGTCCTCCCAGATCAATTCTGCCAAGTTTGATGTCTCTTTCAGCCAAAGGCCTGGATGAAGGCAGGAAGAAAAAAGTGTGAGGGCAGAAAAAGGTGTCAGGAAAGGAAGGTTTCTTTCCAATAATAGTACTGGAAGCTGGAGCAGTTCTGCAATTCCTTTATTTATTTATTTATTTATTTATTTATTTATTTATTTATTTATTTATTTATTTATTTATTTATTCTGCCCTCTAACTGAAGGTCTCAGAGCGGGTAACAGCCTTTAAAACAACAAATTAAAACCAATATTAAAACCAATAATATATATATATATAACAACATTTAAAAGATTCTGGGGGGGGGAGTATGGGGAGGTTCCACTAGCACTAAGTACCCATTAGAGACTCATTAAGGACCCATTAGGCTTGAGCAGAAGACCCCATTTCCACTGCAGACCCCATTAGAGACACATTTGTTTCCACCAGTTCTAGGCCAATCCAGACTGAATGGGTCCTTCAGGACCTATAATCTGGATTTCCTGTAGACCCCATTAAAGGGGTCTACAATGGGGTATTCAGGCATCAAATCCAGATTATACAGAGAGCGTTCCCACCATGATTGGGCAGTGGGGTCTAGGGGGAGGCTCGGGGGTGGGCACACCCATGGGGGGGGGTGCCCCAAAACCCAAAGCTCAGAAGCCTGTGCACAGTCTCCAAAGCTGTCTCCGAAGCCAGCTCCGAAGAATAGCACAGGCTCCGAAGAGGACCCCATGCAAGAGCAATGCCAATCCTATGGACCTTTGTCAAAGGCTCCGGAGAATCTTTGAAGTTTGCGGCAGATCGCTCTGGAGAATATCTGGAGCTTATGACAAAGCTTTGGAGATTCGCTGGAGCTCCTCTGGGGAATCTTCAAAGAATCTCCGGAGCGTCTCCGGAGATTGCACCCCCTGTCCCCCAAGAAACCTGGGGTGACAGGCAGGCTCCATGTGGGTCAATCTGGATTTGCCATATAGGTGCTCCGGCATTTACACTGTGGGCATTGGCTAACACCCATTGCTATTGGATGCTGCACAGCCTGTGGGGACACATTAGGTACCTCCTCTAGTTGAAGGACCCATTCCTTAAATCCAGATCATCTTAGATCCAGATTAAGGGAGGTCAGTGGGAAAAAACCCTATAATCACATCCTCACATCAGCCAAAGGTGGTGCATCTTCACCTGAATATATACAGAGAAGGGCATGATGTGGAGATAATAGACTTGCAGCCTTAGAGTAAGAAGAAACAGGTTACTAATTGCTGAAATCTTGAGACTTTTGTCCTCCTTGCTGGTGCACGCTTTTAGCCTCCTTGCAGACGCAACACAGCTTCCTTGGTATTTGGGGATCACAAGTGGAGAAAGCTGTAGGTTCCCATAACTGGGAAGCGCGGGAGTACCAGTGTCATCAACTTGATCTGGTCTCCAGGCACTTGGAGAATCCCTGGAGAATTGGAGCAGGTTTGTCTCAGTTCATTCTTGAATGACCAAGAAGGCTGTGCCCCCATGACTGCGCTGTGAGATGCCCAAGCATGTGGATATATGAAACACATATCCTCTTATAAAGTAAAGAGATGTAGCAGTTCACCAGTCCACTGTAGTAAGCCCGAGTCTTTGCTCAGTGTTCCTTGAAAAATGGTGTGCAGGATCAGATTGTCAACCTGCACTTGCAACTCCACATGGCTGGCCATAGAAGCCAAAAGTGTGCAGAAGAAAACCAAAGTGAAGACTCCTGGGTAAAGCCTTTGAGCATTTGTGGGACATTATCTGACTATATGCAATTTGGCAAAATTTGATAAATATTTAATTGTAAATCACAGGGACCATATGCAGGTGCTTTATTTCTGTCATCAAGTTGCCTAGAGGGTGGATAGGTAAATGGATCATCCAAGATGTAGCTTCCTCATACCCTAGTGTGTGTTTGGACCAACTCAATCCCAGGGCAGGATTTTCCAATTTGACAATTATATTCCCCCCATCCCAAGTAGAAACTCAAAATTTGGGGCAATACACAGAGTATACAACCCACCTTATGGGTCAGTTTCTAGTCTTTGCTGGGAAGTACAGACAGGAACCCAGCTTCTGCAGGTGCATTCTGCCTGTAAATATTTTCTGGCAGCTGTAGAAGTGCAGAATAGAGTCTCAAACATTTAACCAAGTTTGTCATGTCTCCGTGCTTGCTTATGAGGCTGCTGGTTGCATTCTGCTTTGTCAGGCTGAAATCTTCATTTTAGGCAAACTAGGACCAGTGAGAAAGTGGAAATAGCTGCAGTACAAATAAAATATCAATTCTGGAAAACCATGATGGGAACGTGTGGCCACAGGTTTGCATCTGTCCCTCCTTTGATGTTTGATTCTTATGGTTATCTCCATTCTAGTCTTCATTCATTCATTCATTTTTAAGAATATACATTACAAACCCTTTAAAAATTAAATAAATCTAAAACAATATACAACATGTTTAAAATGATGGTATCTGTGCTGGGAAGGGAGATGTAATCATCTCAGCCAAACGCCAGAGTAAAGAGGTGTGTTTTCACCATCTTCTGAAATATATGTAAGGAAGGGGCATGATGCACTTTGAGGGGAAACTATTCCATAGTCTAGGGGCCATCACAAAAAAGGCTCTCTCCCAGGTGCCCACCAGTCTTACTATTGAAGGTGGTGGGATGACCAGTAGAGCTTCACTGCTAGATCTTAAGGCATGGGCAGGTCGGTATGGGAGAAGGTGCTCCTTTAAATATTTGGGACCCAAGTCATTTAGGGCCTTATAAGTCAAAATCAGTACCTTGAATTGGGCTCGGTAGTAAATTGGCAGCCAATGCAGCACTTTTAAAACCAGTGTGATGTGCTAGCTGTTCCGGTCAGCACTCTAGCCGCTGCATTTTGCACTAGCTGCAACTTCCAGATCGTCTTCAAGGACAGCTCCATGTAGAGTGCATTACAGTAGTCCAATCTAGAGGTTACCAGAGCATGAATGACTGTGGCCATGTCGTCTCTATCCAGAAAGGGCTTCAGCTGATGCACCTCCCGTAGTTGGGAGTATGCACTCCTGGCCACAGCCTCCACCTGAGCTACAAGTGTTAACACAGAGTCCAGTGGTACCCCCAAGTTGTGCACCTCTCCCTTCCAGGGCACTGTAGTGGCTTTCATTAGCTTATTCCACCCCCACTCCCCAATCACCAGCAAGCAGCTTCTGAAGTTTGCCAGCTAAAAAGCTAACCAAAGCCGCTACAATGTTTAGAGGCAGTTTAGCAGAGAAGCACTTTTTCTGCTTGCCAGCAATCGAGGAGCGGAGGTGGAATAAGAATTGCAGGAAGAGTCTCATAGGACAACAAGGGCCAGATGACCCCCCCCCCCATCAATGCATCTTTACCTGTCAAAATAGGGTGATCAGTTCTTTTACATTTGTTCAGCGATCGGATCATGGAGAGAAGAGGTTTGTGTTTTTGATCACTGTATAAAAATAGTCAGCAGTTGTGATCCCCAACACACAGGACAGGAATGGCAGCAAAGAGGCTTCTTTCTTTTGATCACTGTTTAATGCCCAGCAGTTGTGATCAGGGTAGGGGCATTGGGTGGCATTTCTCTGCCCTTGCTACAGCGAGTGGCACAGGGGTTGGTGACATCAACCCCCCTCATATCAAGAGAGAGGTGGTGGAGAGAAAATGATGCTGGCCTCTGTATTCAGAATAAATATAGTCCAATCTGGAATAAATGAAGTGCATGGGGATGCGGCCACTAGGAGTTCACTCCATCTTAATAACCTCACATATAGATGACTGTTATTTCCCAAAAGAGATATGAATGAGGTGCAGACAACTTGACCAGCATGTACCCCACCCCAAGGGCAGGAGCAAGTGTCCCTGCCCTTGCCACACCTAGGTCACTGAGGTGCGTGTGCTCTCCTTGTCTTCATCCTCCTCTGTGTTTTGGCAATGGCTGTATCAGTGGAGGCCAGCTTCTCTAAAGGTCAGATTAAGTTTTATTTACTGAGTAATGGAGACATAATGTTTGGTATTTGCTCGTTATTTCAATTCATTCATTTCACTGACCTGTTCCTGAAGCAGTATGATCACTCACAGTGTTTAGTCAGTTTGGCATATGCTCTGGTTTAGCGGAAGATGCTGGAAAGAAGAAAGACCTGCCATTCTAATAAAGGAGATCTACATCACCTATAACATCTAGTTCTGCCACAAAAATTGGAATAAAGGGAAACTTTAGACTTTGTCCAAACTGCAGTCAAGACAAAACAAAACATAGAAATTCAGTGAAGAACCCTAACCTCTCTATGGCAACTGCAGCCTTCTTTGGAAGAGATGAGCACTCTGTAAAAAGTCCAGGGAACTCACATGGCTACAAAACATGGCACCATTCTTTGTCTCTCATGAGTGGACCCACGGCACATGTCATCACAGAATATTATCTGTGCCTGTGTGATCATATCATGTGCAAGAGTTATGAGGCCACATCGAGAGAGACAAATGATGGCACTGTTTCTGATCTGTGGAGAGGTGAGATCCCTACATCTTCTACTTGGTGTACCCCTTCATCTGCTCCAAAGTTGCTTGCTGCAGGTGCTGTAGAAAGTCCAGAGTTGGTGGTGAGCGGCACCTGACAGTCTCAGTCCTCTCTAAGCAGTTTAACTTTTATGAACTGCAGTTCAACCCAAACCTAACAGATTTCCTTTCTAACTTCAGTAGAAATCTTGATGGGACAGAGAGAAAGAGAGAGGGGGGAAGAGGACTCCCTTTAATATGGGGTCAGGATAAACACATAATTCATCATGACTATTAGCCATTCACTACCAATGGCATTTGGGATTGATCAGAAAGAAAAATTTCCCCCTGAGGCCTTCCAGAGAGAAATGTAAAGCAGGCAGTAAGTAGAATGAGATGGAAAGGCTGGCTGATGGATATGATACTAGAGGATTCCTCTCTCTCTGCATTAGGAACTCAACAGATTGCACTAATGTGCATAATAATCAAGCTGTCAGAGACTTCGCTTCAGCTCTGCTCAAAGGCAGGCAATACCAAGAACATTTTATCTCATTTGCAAATGGCTTCATATGCCCAGTAAAATGCTGTTTTCATATAAATTAATAATTTGGCTAATCATGAAATTACAGAATTTCTTCCCTCAACCCTCTGACTTCTCAAAGTTAGGAAAAGGCTCTAAGGAGGACTGGGAATGGGTGGTGCTTTCCCCAGTTTCATTCAAGGCATTTCTCTCGGCTGTTGGGGCAGAAGGTGTCAGTAGTGCTTAGTTGAGAGGCCACAGATGGGCTCATATTTATAGTGTTATTACCAAATGTGGAGTAGAATTTTGGATAATTTGGAACCCCCAAATTGAAACAAAATTTAAAACAAAATTACCATCATATCTCAGTGATTCTTTTACCCACATGTAAATAGACCAAAAGTTTGCTTTTCCTCCTTGTGCTCAAATATCTTCCTTAGTCAGCAACCCTTGACAAAAGGAAAAATCTGTCCTTTTAACCTGTAGCTTCTCTTATTTTAAAAAATATTTTTTAAAAATACATTTTTCCAAGGCTTTTTAATATCCCAAGTCCATGGTCCAAGCCTCTGTTATTACAATTATAAGCCCAATCTTAAACCTCTGATGGAATTCAGTTTAAGGATTCATAATCAAACGTGATGCCTTTACACTTTTTTCTCTAAGCCAGGCTGAACTAGGGAAAAGTGCCTTGTGGCAGGTGGTACCTCCTCAAACTATTCTTTGTCATGTAATGTACAGGATGATTTTACTGGACATGTATTTGGCAGGAAAAAGTGCACTTTTTGGGCAATGTTCTTTTAAAAAAAAAGTTTTCTGACATTATTTTAATCTTTTTGATTTGTTAAAATTTGTGTATTGGTTGATTGATTTTGCCTCTTGCAAATCTTATAATTTTGCATTTTAATTAAATTTTAGTGCTACAATTGTAACAAATGAAGTGGCTAATATACCTTTCCTAGGCAAGGTGCTAGAGCAGTGATGGCCAACCTATGACACGTGTGTCACAGGTGACACACTAAGCCCTTTTGGGTGACACACATGGTCACCCTGGCACCTGGGTGTGTAGTGCTTGCTTGTTCTTGGAGTGTACGAATTACCAACTTTCAGTTGAAGATTTAGCAAATGTAAAGAATTATTTGTTTTTGCTTTTAATAAAATACATATATCAAAAATATAACTTTTTTACTAGAGCTACAAATATCACAAAATTATGGATATTTCTAGATGTGACACAGCACTGAGTTAAGCTAGGGATTTTTTGTTTTGTTTTGTTTTGTGAATTTTGACACTCTGAGCTCAAAAGGTTCACCATGACTGTGCTAGAGAAAGCTGTTGCTGTTCAACGGCAGGGATGCTTGGAAGAAGCTGATTATGAAGACCCATTTCAATCTGGCTTCCGGCCCAGTTATGGCACGGAAACCACCTTGGTCACCCTGGTCGATGATCTCCTCTGGGAGAAAGACAGGGGGAATGCTACCCTGTTGGTTCTCCTGGACCTCTCAGTGGCTTTTGATACCATTGACCATGGTATCCTTCTGGAGAGGCTATGGAGTTTAGGAATTGGAGGCAGTGCTTGGGATTGGTTCCACACCTATCTCCAGAGCCGATCTCAGATAGTGGTTGTGGGAGATATTGGTTCAACACCCTGGGAACTCACTTGTGGGTTCCCCAGGGGTCAATCTTATCTTCCATGTTATTTGATATCTATATGAAGCTGCTGGGAGAGATCATCAGGAGATCTGGAGTGAGGTGTTATCAATATGCAGATGATACCCAACTCTATCTTTCTGTGCCACCTGAATCAGGAGAGGTGGTTGAAGTGATTGGCAGATGCTTGGAGGTGGTAATGGGCTGGGTGGAGGCCAATAAATTGAAGCTGAATCCAGACAAGACAGAGGTGCTGTGTGTCACAGGCTCTCAGATCCATGTAGTTGGGAGATACTCTGTCCTTGATGTGGTTGCAATACCCTGGAAGGGACAAGTGTACAACTTGGGGGTACTCCTGGACTCCATGCTAACACCTGAAGGTCAGGTGGAGGCCATGGCCAGGAGTGCCTACTCCCAACTACGGTTGGTGCATTAACTGAAACTATTTTTGGACAGAGATGGCCTGACCACAGTTATCCATGCTCTGGTAACCTCCAGGTTGGACTACTGTAATGCACTCTACATGGGGCTTCCCTTGAAGACTGTTCGGAAGTTCCAGCTACTGCAAAATGTAGCCCCCAGAGTGCTGACTGGGACAGCTAGCCAGATGCATATCAAGCCAGTCTTTGAAGAATTGCATTGGCTGCAATTCACTACTGAGCCCAAATCAAGGTGTTAACTCTGACTTACAAGGCCCTAAATGACTTGGCCCCAAAATATCTAAAGGAATGCCTTCTCCAATATCGACCTGCCCATGTCTTAAGATCTGGAGGGGAAGCCCTCCTGGTTGTCCCACCACCTTCAGCAGCTAGGCAGTTGGGCACCCAGGAGAGTGCCTTCTCAGTAGTGCCCCCTAGGCTATGGAATGGTCTCCCCCTGGAGGTGGGTCAGGGTTATTCTCTGTTTGTGTTCAGGAAGGTGGTGAAAGACGCATCTCTTCACTCAGATCTTTGGTTAACTGTTGCTTACATTTTCCCCCACTGCAGACACTACTCTTTTAACCAATTTTGCATTGTTTTTATCATGTTGGTTTTCAAATGTTGTATTGGCTGCTATTGTTTTGATATAGTTTTTGATATGTTCGATTTTAAAGGTTGTAACCCACCCGGAGACCATCGGGCATAGGCCACCTTGAGTATATAAATGACCGGTACAATTCAGTGTATTGCTACTGTCTCTTTGATTTTATGTAGATGCTTCTGCATTGATTCCTGCACTTCTTCTCAAAAGAGTAAAATATGTTTGATTCATATATTCAAATGTATAGAAAAACATATTCTGAAAACATTCTGATCAGTCATAAAATGGAAGCAAGGAGAGCTATCTAATTACAAGCACTATTTTAACAGTTTCTTTTTCATAACTTTATTTTCAACATCCACAAGATTGTGCTATCAGTTTTCTCCTCTGGATAACAAAGCATGCACAAACCCTGCTCCTATTTATCCTGCAGAGAACCTATTTCCAACCTCCTTTTAGCATCTGTCATCAGATACTGACACCTTCTGAACTCTGATGTTCACAGCTGGGATCATTTGTGCCTTTCCATGTGGTTAATGTTGTCATGATTTTTTTTTTAAAAAAAATCCTAGAACAAGATGTTGATGAAAACACCTGCTCAGTCTTACTTTTTCTTAATGAATAATCTGTATAGCATTAAATGGCACTACAAGCCAATTGCAGCTTTTTAGATGGCAGTCATGTGCTAATAAAGCTATCACAGAGCACAGTTACTTCAGTCTATGTTAAGAAACTCCTAAAAGCATCAGGTTCAAATGCCCTCCAAATGAATGGTGGGATGCATCTTGCCATAAATTAAATACTAGGGGTGAACCTCTGTCTCTGCATTCCTGGAAGCTGCTCTGCCATTCAGGCTGCTTTTTCCATGGTCCTATGGAGCCATTCTTCTTCCAATCCCAGGGGTGATACATTTCCATTGTCCCCATGTTGCCACCTTGAGTCAGGGAACAGTGTATTTTGGTTGAAAAGCAGGATTTGCTTGCTCAGCTAATGCTCCCATGCTGTACCCATGAGAAGGCTGTGTGCTGAATTAAGGTGCTCTCTCATACCTGTGCATAGCTGACTCATGAGATACACTTACCAGGGCAACCTAGCCCTGGTAAGAACTTCCTCCTCCTCTCCAGCCAGCTTCCTTCTTGTGGGTGAGATATGACCTGAATGATCTCATGAAAAACTCAGAATACTTTAGAAATTGAGTATAATATAAAATCAACTAACAACACTGCTGCTCTCTTTTCTTTTCCTAGGTAAGTGAAAATTCTTTCCCCTCCTATATTGTGGATCATGCATACCAGACCTGACCAGAGATCTACCTGTTTTGTTGTCAGACTGGAAATACTGAGCTTCAGATTTATGTTGTTTGCTACAAAGATAAGTAAGTCTTCACCACTGTTGTTTGATGACTGCCTTGGGAAAGCTGTTGTTCATCACCTTCACATTTCAATTAAAGAAACTGTAGTGCATGATGTTCTATTATGGATCTGTCATTTCTTCTAGTAATTTAGAGGCATACAATTTTCATGGTGTTGGTGAATCTCTGTAAAACAATATTTGTGCAATGTATCATTCAGAACAAGGCTGATTCAAGGATTTTGGTCACCCCAGGCATGGGTAGCAAGGACAAGCAATTTGTGTTTCCATGTGAGGTTCATGTGTTGTTGCTGATTATTCAGTTTGTGTTTACATAGGAAGCTGTCATGGTGCATCTCCAACAAGTTTCATAAACTGAACTGAAAAAATGCAATCTGTCTCAGAGTTCCTATATGTATAATATCTGTGCAGAAAAAGGAATTTCAGCAGATATTCCATGCATCACAAACTACACCTACATAAATCCCTTCTTATGTACAGCTATTAAAGATGACAACCGTTGGTTAAACTAATTTTCATACTGAAATAGTAATCATCGTAAGGTATATACAAAATTATTCATCTATATGAGGGATAACAAATCCAAGAGTTGTATGATGATGATGATGATGTCGTAGTTTCAAAATAGATGATCCTGAGAATGTTGACATTTGCTAGCTAAGTACACACTGAATCCTAGGGGGGAATATGCTAAATCTCTGATGCTTACCTGTAAATCTTGAAATCAATTAAACACCTCCACTTCATATTGAACTAGTTAACCAGTAAAGCAATTACATGGAAATCTTGATCACCAGTATCTCCCCGGAAGACATTATGACAAATCATTTTTATATCCTTGTCAAGAATAATGCGTGGAAATACCTATGTAGTCAGCCAAGTCTTGGTTTCAAGGATAGTGAGTATTACCTTCCCTTTCCATGCACTTTCCAGAATATACAGCAAAGACAATATCTGATTTTGAATAAAACTTTGATAAAAATATGTAAAAATAATCATGCCTCATCATGTACCAAATTTTTATATTATTGGGTAACATATATGTTTGTATCAATGGATAAATATTGTTAGATTGTTATTATAGTTGAAAATACTTGTAGCTCAGGGTTAGAGTGTTGCATTGTAAGAGTTTTCACAGCTTGATCGTGTTGCTGCAGACATATTGCTGCTAGTGTAGGTAGCATCATCAACATGAAACATTATTGCAATGTTTGGAGAAAAGAAACAAAAATTTGCAAATTGCAAATGGTCCCGAAAGATGGAGCAAACTATTCCTGGGCTTAAAACTAAGTCGAAGCCAGTCATATGGTGTTGGAGCTGTTTTCTAGATTAAACTACTTATTTCACAAGAAACCGTGGTGGAAACTAACAGTGTTCCTCTTTGGAGACTTTGGGGGCATTTTCTAATGGGTCAAAAATCCAGAACAGTACTACAATCATGCTTAAAAGTATCATTTAAATCAGCTATAGGTAGGTGCACCTGAACTAAGGAAAATTAGAATATCGGCACAGGGTGAACAAGTTTGGATTTGTATAGAACATCTCTAACACATTCTTAAGGCATTTATAACATTTTCCTGTTTCACATCCTGTTTATTCCCTTTTTGCACCCATCTCCCCTTTCTGCACACTTCCCAACAAAGTTTTGCAGTAACTTCTTATCCAGCAACTTAGTTTAACTTAGTTTAATATCCTTCTATAGAAGTATTGTCTTAAGTATTAATATATAATGTTTGCTTGTCATGCTACTTCTCATAGGCTCTTTCCACACTGGCCCACTGAAAGCCAGATTAAGTAAATCCTTTTTTATGAACTGTGTCTCTAGCAAGATCCATCTCAAATAGATACGAATCTAATAAGGCCCCATGTTTCAAAGTGTGGATGCAGTAGCACAGATTTCCAGATGGCCACCTCAGGAGCCACATGATTGGAGCCATCAGTCATTGCTCCTTTCCTGCCATGCGTGGACCAATCAGTGGCATGTCCAAGATCCAATGCCCGCCTGGTGCTGAAGCCTGCTTTTTGTGCATGGAATCACTACATTCAGACTTTCTGTCCCTCTGTAGCTGGGTGCCTGTCTGATGTGAAGCCCATGTGAGAGGGACTTCATGGCTGGACTGTGCTTCTCCAGCCTCTCTTAACATGCTGGCTTACTGCCGCTGCCTCTCTCAACATGGCATCTTCCTGTTCCGCCCATATGTGTTCTCTCTCCTGTCCGTCTGTGGAAGTGTCCTCCATTGATGTGGATTTAGAGCACAAGGACAGATTAAGTACCCATTAAGACTACCTCCAATCAGGTCTTCCAGGAAACCAGTTTAAGGGCCTCTTAGCACACATTAGAGATGGATCGTGTGTGAGCCAATGCGGAAGCAGACTCTCCAATGTGTCTCTAATGGGTGCTGCAGTGCGGACGGGAATTTCACAAGTGTTTTAAATGTGTGCTTAATGTGTGCTTAATGGGTATTAAGCGGCCAGTGTGGAAAGGCCCATCGTTTTCACAATCCAAAAAGAGAAGCTAGAGACATGTGAAATAGTATGGAGCAGAGGACAAAGGAATGTGTGCATAATATAAGTGCAAAAGGTCATGTGAGCAAAAAGTAACTATTTCTACCTTGGTCATCCTCAAATTGATAATCTTGATCAAGAATACAAGGAATTCACACTAGAAACCTGTTTGGGGAGACTATGAATGTGGAGATGATACTTCAAGTGTAGATTTTCATATTTAGGGTTTTACTACTATAAAACAAAATATGTTTATGGTTTTCCAATACCCTTTCAGACACAGATGAAATGAGAAACTGTGGAATTTACTTTATTCATTACAACTTCCCATTACTTATGAATGCTAACAAATTCACAAGATTAACTTATAAAATACTAGCAAACAATACCAATAGTTACAAGAGTCAGATAATAATTGTGTATTCCCTCTGCTATTATCTCTCAAATTGTCAGTAAAGTTGTTCTTTGCCTATCTTTTGTAATATTATTGTGTTAAGATAATTCTGCAAGAATTAACTGAAACACTTGTCTAAAGATGTTGATCTAGACTTGTAATGCAAATGGAGTCAACCAATTATAACTGAATTATTAAAAAAAACAATAAAACCAAAACTTTCCTTATAGAAATATTGAATTGGGTTTTACTGTTAAACAAGATCAGAAACTAAACTTTACAGAAATTAATGAGAATTAGTTTCTGAATTCTTGTTTTGGTTTTAAGGTATTACTAAGTTATTCTCCAAAAATGTTGCTGATTGTATTAAACGAAGTCCATACATTATGAGCGGTGAAAGGAATATGTTCTGCTTTATTAGAGGGTAAATAAGCATTCTACGTGAGTTACATGTATAGACCCCACAAATGAACTTCAGTCACCTATCCTCCAAGAAGAGGCACACATTCCCCTTTCTGTATGACTCAAGAGTAGGCATGTGCAGTGAATCAGGAGCTTCCCTAGATCCAAATCTCTAGGCATGGGCTGTGCAGGGAAGTGAAAGGGAGCATGATCTAGCCTCAGTTCACCCCAAACCACTGTCTTTCCAACCTGATAATTAAGCTGGTTCAGTTACCTGGATGGCACATCAGATAGCACTGAAATCCCTCAGTACCAGCTTAGTGCAATGTGAGGGCAGATCATACCAAGACTTTTCTTCATCCAGCCTCGCAGTCCAAGCCTGGGAGGTAAAATGATATGGTGATTTGGAGGAAGAAGGATGAAATGAACTAAAGCACATGCCTAGCTTAGAGCAAAATCTAAAAAAATTGGAAGCATGAAACTATCATTCATATCAACAGAGAGGATGTATTATTGTTCCTTTTAGACCACTTTGAATATGCCTTCTCAATGTAGGACTCACGTAACACTCTGAGATTGTCTTGTTTTTATGAATTTTACAGTAAGAATCGAATAATTGCAGTGCATCATGTATTAAGTTCAGCCAAAATCTAAGTTAATCTGTGCATGCCTTAATAGTATAAAAATAAATCCTATTTATGTCTATTTTATATTCAATTCCTTTAAATTCAGTGGGTATGTTCTACACAAAGCTTGCATAAGGAAATTCTTGCTGCCTATCCATTCCTTCCTTCAAGCATCCTTTATAATGTTTGAGGGAAGGGATGTAACCAGGAAAGAAGGATAAAACCAAAACGTATTCCCAATCTACATAACTCAGTCATTTCACCTGTCTATTCCACCCTCTTTTCTTCTTGCTTGAGCCTTCCCCTAGGCTACAAAATGCCAGATTGATCTAGTGGTTAGGGAGCCATACTCTTATCTGGAAATACCAGGTTTGATTCTGCCCTCTTCTACAAAGCCAGCTGGGTGACCTTGGGCTAGTCACAGCTCTCCTCTGAGCTCTCACAGCTCTACCTACCTCACAGGGTGTTCTGTTGTGGGGAAAAGAACAGAAAGCTTTGTCAACCGCTTTGAGTCCTCTTAAATAGGTGAGAAAAGCAAGGTAAAAAAGCCAATTCTTCTTCTCTTGCACCTTATGCCTATGTTGTACCTCCAGAGCTCGTCATCCCACTTGTTCTAGGTCCCAGAACTGGAGAAAGGCATGATGTGTGTCCTCTAGATACTCCCAGAGTCTCTCCTTAATATGAATTAACTGATATAGGACTTAAATTTCAATACATTCTCCTGACCCATTATTTTTACTATATTTTGCAATCTTCAGGCATTCTTGGAAGAAACTGATTATCAAGACACATCTGTATCTTGGTTCAGGCCTGGTTTGGGGAAAGAATCAGCTGTAGTCATCTTTTGAAGGAAAGACATCTCTGTTGATTCTAGGAATGTGCACAAATGGGTTTTTTTATTCGATTCATAAAGAATTGAATGTAAAAAAATTGTATTCGTTTGAATAGATCCCTTTCAAATGTGGTAGGATTCTATTTGATATGAATGTATTTGTAAGAATTTGTACGAATACCCAATATGAATGGATATGTATTCGTTTCTGTGGGACATGTATCCATTCATGTCAGGTACATTTCTGTTCGGATTGGATACTATTGTCCAAACTATTTGTACAAATGTTCCAAATATTTGTATTCATATGAATGTTATTGTACAAATGTCACAACATTTGATTCGTGTCCAAATTTGTCCAAATAATGAATGTTATGAATCTTCCTGCACATCCTTAGTTGATACTCCTTGATCTCTCAGAGACATTTGATACTATTGGTGGATTAGAGTTATGGGGGTGGGGGGTTACTGTGTTATAATGGTTCTTCATCTAACTGTGCTCTGGAAACTGACATGTGGTATGTCACAGGGTATACTTTTTTCACCCAGCTACTTAACACCTATATGAAGATTCTCAGAGTAGTCACTGGGAGTTTGGGGCAGGATGTCATTAATATACTGACAACATTCAGGTCTATTTCTCCATGACATTCAATCAGGTGAGGCTATGAATATCTTGAACTACTGCATCGATGCAACAATGGGTTGTATGAAGGCCAACTTTTTTTTAAGTAAGAATTTTGTGTGCCCCCCCCTCATTCTATAAGTGGTTTTACTCTTCCTTGGAAGGGAACAGGTATGTAGTTTAGAGGCATTATTGGCATCATCTTTGTCCATGAAGGATCAGGCAATCTCTGTGCCTATTGCCAGCTTTGATGGTATATCAGCTACACCCTTACCTGGATAAGGATACCGTGGCCATGGTTATTCACATCTTAATAACTTCAACTTTGCAGTATTGTAATGTACTGTGAGGGCTACCCTTGTTGTCTGTCCTAGAAGCCCCAACTAGTGTAAAATGAAGTGGCCAGGTTGCTGAGGGGGGCGCCTCACCTGTGCTTGAGCAAATGCAGTGGCTGCCAGTTAGAAGATCCCTGAGATGTTCTGGAGAGTTCTTACTACAGGTCCTGCAGTATACAGAACACCTGCAGTGGCACCTCCCCTATGGAATGTCCTTCTTTCTGTTATTCCTGCGATCTTTATACTTCTGGCTTTTGGGAACCTATATTTTCACCCAGACATTCCCTGTGTGAATGTTTGTGGTGGCCCAGAATTTGAAGAACTTCTAGTTTTGAAGAAAAAATATCTATTTATTTTGCTGCACACCTTCTGAAAAAGCATTGCACTGCTGTTAGGGAGATACAAACAGTGTTTCCCTAGACCCTGGCTATCAAGTAACATAGGGACAACACATCTTTTATCTTGTTTGTTAGATATCTGTTCATCAGTGATCAAGCTGAAAGAAACCAAATATTATTAATATTATTAAATCACAGAGTGAGGAGCAAAGAGGGAACAGGAAAAGGCCACAAAAATCCTTAGGTTTCAAACATTACAGACAATGCAAATAAAATCAGTTTGAAATTCTGAATTTCAGCAGTTGATATTTTGCTCAGGAAGAGTGATGTGTGCAGCACTAATAGTGACAAGGTGAGACTTGTGGACAAATTTAGAATTCACGTTTCACCCTCCAGCTTGATGATTTCACCCCTTCGTCTCCACCCTCAATATCACAAATGCAATTGCATGCTTCTCAGGAATGGCAGAGTGGAGAGGCAGATCTGGGTTAGGAACCCTTACGTGTTGTGTTCGTTTTCCTTTGGCAAATTTCATTGAAGACTATTTTGCTTATTAACTTTCCCCTCCAAAATTAATCTCATTTTTATTGTACATATGGCCCTTTCTACTTTTCTTTCATCTCACCCAGGCTGCTGCTTGCTCATTACCCTCCTCAAAAGTCTTCCATCCTTGCCAATAATCCCACGGTGGCTCTTCTCTCCCTCCCCCAGATTTTGATGCAGCAGTTGTTTAGAGAGGGAAGGAGAGACGTCCTCACACCCAAACAGGATTACAAAAGAAATTGGCATATCATTTACAGTGGCCTCCTTATCATTGTCATTAGTGCTAATGCCTTCATCAGTTCCCCAGCGAAAGCAAGGCCTCTGGGGCCTCTCCGCCTCCTGACATTAGAAACACCCCTGTGCAGACTAATATGCATCTCTGCTTATGCTTAATGGCAGCTATTTGTTACATTAATATTTTCTTTCACGGTTAAAAAATAGGCAATAACAATAACAATAATAATGGTTTAACTTGACAATTTGAGCTCTAATGTGCTTTGTGGGAGTAGGAAGAAAGAAAACAAAAACCACTGACCTAATTTTTATTACATGTGTTGAGGGGGGAGGGAAGAAGGCCCAAAGATGTTGCTTTACTGATGGCACATTAGTAGTTTTTAGGGCACACTTGTAAAATCTGGGAGCAGGCCTGGTAAAAGGACTGCACCACCATTTTCAATAGTAACCTGGGAGTCCCTTAAATTGAATATTTGAATTTTTTTGTGAGAGATTTTATTACACCATGGAAAATGTCAGTTGGCAAACCCACATTTATCTGGCTACTTTTCAAGATAAAGGAGCAGACAAACGAAAGGAAGGAAGGAAGGAAGGAAGGAAGGAAGGAAGGAAGGAAGGAAGGAAGGAAGGAAGGAAGGAAATAACTGTGCTTAGATACCACAATGATTGTCAAAAGTAAAGTAAAAGAGAAAGAAGAAAGCTCTGCTATCTTGAAAAGTGCCAGCTTTTGACATAAACTTTTAGGGATTGGATGGCACTTGATCTAATGTGGCATCATCCATGACTTGATTGTGGATGAAATGGCTGACCTGGTATGTATCACAGAGACCTGGGTGGTGTGAGCTAAGAGGGCCTGTGCTTATTCAAATCCCCTTCCCCTCAGAGCATTTGGTGCATCACCAGTCCAGTCATGTATGGTAGGGTGGCGGAGCTGCCATTGTCTATAGATAATCTACTTTTCTCATGTGATTAAGATTCTGGAATAGCTTCTGGTGTTGGGCAGAGAGACAGAATAGTGCTGTTCTTGTTGTCCCCTTTATTCTGTTGCCCAATAGCTCCCTGTCTAAAGGTTTCTCAGAAGTTCTATTGGTGCTCACCTGGATAGTGGCATGAGGACTTCACTTTCCATGCTCAGGACATCTCAGGACCATTACCTGAGTACAGGATCTAGTACGTCTTGATTGTACCCATTCATCTTGTCTAAATTCCTTATTTGACAGAAATATTGCATATATTAGCGTAGATATAAAGGACATATTTATTTATGCATTTTAAAAGGATCAAAAACATCTTAGAAATAGTACCACAAGGCACTTGTGTTTTCATATCATCTCTAATCCATTTTTTCCCCCTAGCCTCATTAGATCAGGGACTTCATTGGATCAGGGAGAATCAGGCTGGCATGTGAACAATCTCATGTGTGAACCACTTCTATGTCATCTCTGAGCCATCTGAGGGGTGCTCATTTTTTTGTTTTTGTTTTCCTAGCAGGTGAACTTATGCAAAGTTCTTTTATAATGACCTTTAGGTGAAGAAGCAGTTTATCATTCTGTTCTATGTTCTGTATTGCAATTTTTACTCAGATTTTTTTAAATATAATTTTAATTAAGAAATGTTAAATGACAGGGCATGAGGCAGAATAGTCATAAGGCTAAACAAATATATCTCCCCAGTCAAATGTGCCCCAGTCCATTCTTCCTGGAGATACTATGAAATAATGTCTGAAGACTAATGCTCCTTGCACAGCTGTGAAATATTCCTTTTCATGCTGGACATTTTACAGAAATTACATGAATACTAGCAATATGAACCCTGGAAACTTCTTGATTTACATAAACCTCATGCAAGCTCTTTCCAGTGCAATATAAACATTACAGACAGTTTGCACAAATGCTGAGCAAACAGCATGGGATGCAATGTATTTGGTCTGTTCTGTTTCTTTTTAGAAAAATTAATCTGAAAGTTTTTGTTATTTTAAATCTATATAAAAATATCAATTTTAAATAGTTTTAAAATGTTTACTGAAAATGTGTTAAATTTTAGTGAACCCATTTCTGACCCTCCCCACCCAAAAATATATGCATTTTAGGTGCATTTCAATAGGATATTTAACATCAGTGAATGACTAAAGTTTGGCTCTTATACTTTCACTAATCCAGGAATTAGAATCAAATTGTTTGTATTTAAAATTGTAAAGATTAAATTTTCTACACAACCCTTCAACAAACATGATGCAAAGAGCTTTGGGTATGATCAGACATGCTTAATGAGATGTTTTCTCAGCAAATTTGAAACTGTAAGGGCAGACATAAAATCCCCCAAAATGCCTTACCCTGATCTGAAGCATGGATATGGGCTTCGATTTATGGAAGACAATAACACCCAGATTGACTCTTTATTTCTGTTTCATTGGGTGGGGAGCTTCATAAGCACAGAGGATGGAAATCTAGCCAATCACAGCATGAAAACAAATGTTGCTAGCCAGTGATGAACCAGGACCTTGGAAAGGCACACATTGGTGAGCATCTGTCAGGAAAATATGGCCAGACTTTGAGGTGGAGGAAGATCATTGTGTGGAAACATGAGGTAACCTTATTTGTTTTATTGTTTTTGTGCATCTACAGAAGAGACATATTTTCTAAAAAGGGTGGTTGAAAAAAGACCTGTCTATTTATGCCCTTTTGTCTTTTTGCAGCCTGGAGCTTTAGATGAATACAATACCTTGTCTCTTCATTGTTTTGAGAGGCCACCTTGAATGTTTTGATAATTGAGATTTGATTAATCATAACAAAAGGCTACATGAGAACTCTATTGGATAACAAAACATTCCATTTCTCTCTGGTTAGACAGGGAGAAGTGTTTATATGTGTGTGAGCATCTGTGCATTCAAAACTAATAATAACATGAAGGGGAGAAAAATAGGTAATTACTAACTTAGATACACCCATCCCTTTTTTAATTCAGTAATTATTTTTCCAAGGGGTATCATGTTATGCCAGTCATGTTAGGAGAATTGGTAGAGTTACTTCTTCTCTTAATTGATGAGCTCACATATCTTTTATAATGTGTTCTTGATATGATATGGTTTCATATTTTAGAGAATGTGGCAACTTCTGCACAGATACCTGGGTGGCTCACTCCTATGGTAGATCCTTCCCTTCTGGCCAGAATTGAGTAGGTCTGTAAGATAATATTTCCCCCCTTGAATTCCTGCCTCCTCAGCTTGAAGCCTCAGAAAGGACACATCTTCAGTATATGGAATTTCATAGTTCTGAAGGTGTTTATTTAACCCAAGTTGGGCAAGAAAGTCTTTAAGCAAAGTGGTGGGTTTTCTCTTATTGATGGCCAGTGAACTTCTGGGATTCATCAGGTGCCTGCACTTTGCGACATGTGATGCATCAAAAACTTACCCAGCACTTCACCAAGAGTTGTGTAGGTGTGATTGTGGTAATCACCTCACTGCAGCAACAGGCGTGTCATGCCACACATCCCCTGCTCCTTTCGCTCAGAAGAGGTGCTAATGGAATTGTGCTGGTGTATACTAGCCTGCAACTAGTATAGCTGTAGAGCAATTTTAGTACTCTACAGCTATATGCATAGGGACACTCCGGCATGTGCAGAGCTGCTTCTAGTATAGAAACATTTCCATGAGGTGCAGATGCTCCATAAGATAGGTTGTCAGTTGTATATTCAGACAACTGTGTGTTATATTTTTCTTAAAGGGTTGACTTTAAAAAGCACTGTCTGACTGTAGCCTATTTTAGAGTCCGAGGGTGGGGGATGATCCCTGGCCTTAAACTTACATATGGACCTATTTGTTTACAAAGCCAGCCATTTTTTGTGTTTGCTAAATGCTGCCAGGATCTGGAGAGGAAGATAGGCTTGTCCTGCCACTGTTGTTCTTCAGGTTTCTTTATTTGAAATGCAGACCATCTAGACATGTGCCCTACTCCTGGGGCAGCACTGAGTACTTCTGCTTTGAAGTGCCCAGTGACTCCGATATCTGGATGTTGCAAAACAAGTGAGTAAGGGCCTTTCTGAATAGAAAGCGCTGTGTTTGGAATCAGTGGTTCTGGAATAGCCAGGCCCACTGATTCTGAACCTGAGAAGGTGTGTGGGCAGGATCAATCCATGCTGGGCCTCAAAGCTCACACAGCTTCACCAACGCCTGTGAAGATTAATAACAGATGATCCTGGCCTCAAGGTCTCTGGGGGACTCACTTCAGCAGGGTGATATGTTGTACCACTGAAATGTGTCCCCTGGTATCCCCAAATATGGGAAGCATGCCTTCTGCACACCTCCCATGATCTGGATAAGGGTTAGTAGTCCCAATGGAATACCCAATTAAATGGGTCTAATAGTAATATCAAACAAGACCTCCCTATTCAAGATCATGCTTCATCTAAAGCAGATGGAACCATACTAGCAGATATTGGCCCTCATAGATCTTCATTAAAGTGCAGATCTAGAGCCCCAGATGCTTACTATGGGGGTCCTTAATCCAAATTAAAATCCATGAAGAAAGGAGCTAGGTTCAGCCCATCTGAAAACAGTTTTTTTTAAAAAAAATGTTCAGACTGAGCACAATTTGCAGTTCATTATCCGAGATAAAACAGGAATTAGAACATCTGTCAAACACCATTGATAGTCTATGAAATGAGATTCATGAAAACTTTGAATGACAGATAAAGGGCAAGATGGCAATTTCTGCCCTTACTCAAAGTTGTTTGACCTGCCAGCTGACCAGGATCTAACAATAATGACTGCTAGAAAGTAACATCTAAAAATGCCACCTTAAAAAAAAAATACAAAAACCCTCAGGATAATATGTAAAACCTCTATTATTTCTAAAACGTTTTTTAAAAATGTTAAAAAATTGAAGCATGACTGTTCAGGAATGTCAAAGAATTGTTATCCTACCCCTGAAAGCAGAACATGCTGTTCATTTTGCTTTCTAACACACAGATGCCCTTTCAATACAGAACCTCTCTGTAGGAGTGTAATATTATATAGTATCTTTTATTCCAGTGCCATGGTTTGTGTTTTTTTTTCTATATCAGGTTGTTAACATTTGATTATTTTATGTAAGTAAATAAAAAAAAGATTTTGCAAGATGGTGGATTGAGAACCTTTAAAAATTGCTGTAATTAGGTTCTCTGGGAGAGCATTATGATATTTAATAGGCCCCTTAGTGATAATTTTAGTAGCCTAGCCTGGTGCCTGACAAAGTACCATACACAGCATGTTTAATGTTGTTTTAATTAACAATTCTTAAAAGAAAATGTCAATTATGCTTCAGTTGGTTCAAATTTTACACTAACTGCAAGACAAAAATTGAAAAGAGAAAGAAGGAGGTCTGTACTGCTTAGAAACAGAGGTGGCATTTTTAATTTATCCATTTCTCAAAAGCTGAGATTGTTTTGTCACAGATCTACCAGTGCATTCACAGAAACTGTTTGAAACTGTTTATCTTTTCCCAAACATTGTGAGAAATCACATATTTTGTAAATTTTAACAGTATAACGCGTATAAAGCTATAAAATATCTTTAAGATAGCCCAGTTCCATCCTCAGTCACTATGTATGAATTAATTGACGACTATTTGTGAGACAATTTTTGGGCTCTTTGAGGCAACAGAAGTGACCTGAGGATGTTCACTATTTGGAAATATTGGTCCTTTCTCATTATCGTTGTCTCATTCCATTAATGGTCTCCATATAAGAGGTGCTTATTTTCCACTGATCAGCCTTGCCATGCTCTGCTTGGAAGGGGTGAAACAGCCATTTGTGAATTACGACTTAATGTTGTCACTTCAAAGTGTAATATACTTATTTCTGTTTTGCACTCTCCTGTGGGCTCTGACAATTTTGGGAGAATGGCAGGAAAGGGATATCATCCACTTCAATGACTCAGTAAATGTGAGTTAGTTCATGAAAACTGTTGGCAATCTTATAACACTGAATGACTGTTTAGAATGTTTCAAAGTGAACTTTTCACAGAAGAATGTACTGGTCTTTTGTAGTTACCTTAGTTTGGTACTGTGGTCCCTCATAGTCCTCACTGGGACCTCATAGGATAGATCTGTGAGGCCATACCCACTGCTTCTATGCTCTGTCAACTTTTGCTGGAGCAAAATCCCAGTCACAAAGGCCCTGATCAGAATTACCAGTAGATCTTGACATCAAGAGGCCTTTTTGCACTACATCCGGAATGGATGTAATGCACGTGGCCTAAGTAACTTCAGGACACTTTACCCATTCACACACAGGAATGCAGGAACACATGTAAACCACCGAATCGTAGGTCCCCTCTTGTGTCTACCAGGCTTGGCGCACCGACCCTGGTAGATGGCAGAAGGGACCCACCAATGTGTGGGGCCCCTCTGCCATCTACCAGGGTCGCCGACGCTGGTAGATGACAGACGGGACCCATGCATTGGTGGGTCCCCTGTCCGGTCTACTAGCGTTGCCGCGCCTGCGAGATCACCACCCTAGCCCAGCTAGGTTGGTGATCAGAGCAGCCTCCGTCAGCTGTTGGGCCGAATTTTGGGCAATGCTTGGGGGGGGGGGGGGTCCCGAACTGCCAGGGATGCTTCGTACGCATGGGAACAGATGTAGAGCACTTTAAAGTGCTCTACATCTCGAACACACGAAAAACACTCCGGAACGGGCTGGGATGCAAACCCAGCCCCAGCAATGCGAATGCCACATTCCGGGGTGTTTTCCGTGCGTTTGAAAACCATGTGTGCAAAAAGGCCTAAGGTCTACCAGAGGATCAGCAGGTCCTGGTTTAGAACATGGAAACATGCAAAAGGCACAGTTTCATGTTTGGGACTACTGCAGAATCCATTTTCATGGAGAACCAAAACATACTGCCAAAATGGGTCCACCAGTGGCTCTGAAGTTAGGAACATTTATTCCTAGCGTTTCAGAGCACTCAGAGCCCAACCCTGAAGTCTGTATGAACTTCTAGTCTGGTTGATGGTTTGGTTAGTGCCATCATACAAAAAGTAAACCACACCTTTCTGTGATCCAAGTCATTAGGCCTAAACATTTGGGGAACTAATCTAAAAATCCTGCACAAATGGTGCAGAATTCCTGTTCAACTCTCACACATAAGTCATACTATATCATCTAATTGTTGCCATTGTAATAAAGCTAAGGGCTATTACAACCACATGTGGTGGACCTGTGAAATTATTCAAAAGTTCTGGCAGTTGGTTTGTGTTGAAATAAATACAATACTGAACCTTGATATTCTTCCTATCCTTCAATTGTATCTTTTTAAATTATGGTCAGGTCCTACCTTGTCAGTTGCTAGGCATACACTATTCGACTTCCTCCTGACTGCAGCTCACCAGGTTATAGCATATGGCTGGATAAATAATAATAATAATAATAATAATAATAATAATAATAATAATAATAATAATAATAATAATAATAATAATAATAATAATAATAATAATAATAATAATAATAATGAGCATTGTTTGTTGTTTCTCATGGACATGGACGGATCAAATCAGACCTTTGGTAGCATATCCCTGGTATAGGACTGGTTTAGTTCTGTGCAGGTGTCTACACTTTCCTAATAAATTCAACTTTTCTTGTGAGAGTAGAAGCTATGTTCTATGGTAGTATGGAAATGATGTAATTTAACTATTCAGGTCTGTTCTCTTATTATCTTGAAACTCATGTAATTTCATCTGGAATTCATTTTGAAGTATGATGTAGATTTGTGTATAGCCAGGTCTTTAGATGGAATAATGGTACTCTTCAAATAAAGCTAAGTAAAATAGTCTATAAACCTGAAACAAACCTAAATAAAACCCCAAAGTTCCAGGACTATACTATCCAAAATAAGTAAATAGAATTAAAATTATAGGTAAGAAAACAAAGAGCAGATTTTTTTTTCTACTTTCCTTTGCTGAAGGTTACATATTCCTTAAAAGTTAGAAAGCACTCCCTTTTCTGGCTCTGGACTTAGGATGTTACTGGATATTTTTTTTAATGATTTTCCTATTGACAGCACCCAAAATATTTTCCATTTTTCTTTTTGTAAAAGGCAGGCTTAATAATTTTTATCACGAGCAGGTGTATAAAGTAAAAGGTCAGTGGCTCAGCAGTGCGAAATAAGTTAGCCTGGAGACAACTGTATCACCAGCAGTTTGGTAGTAATGCAAGAAGTAAGCATGTTCTGATACACTGACATTTCTGAGTTACTAGCAACTAGCTTTTAGAAGCATCAAGCATTTAATAAGTTTTTTTAAAAAAATATATATCAGAGATGAGGCTGAATAATGCTAAGAGCTTAGCTCCAGAGTTCAGATGTCTGGGAGGTATCTCAGATAACTCCTAAAAATAGCTAAAAGCGTGTAGACTTTCCTTGATCTATACCACCTTCCTTACAACGTTGACTTCGCTGATGTTTTGTAATTACCAGACTCCTGGACTTCTAATTCTGCAGTATTATTGTCTCTCTGTTTAAATAGATTTTTGTATCTGTGCATGTCACTTTGCCATCTGTGCATTCAAAGCTTTTAAAAGGATATAATGGTGCTTTAGTTCTCTTCAGCACAGACTCAGAGTAGAGAAAGAGGTAGATACAGAGGTTGGCAGGAGAAGCTGGAAGTGTTCCTGCAGATCAAAACTCTCCTTGATTTAGGGTTGCCACCTGGCCCTTTCAAAATCAGCAGGCCACACTACTTCCTACTCAGCCAGCTAGCATAGCCTCAGGGTGGTTCAATTTGAGCACACACAGGACTGAATAGTGTTTTCCAAATAAACAAGAGCTAGTTTTGGGGGTATTTTTTCCACACTTTCTCTCTAAAGCAAAGGGCAACTCCTGATTGATTTTTTAATATGGTACTGAGAAGAGCTTGATGGATATGTTTTACTAACATATGTTTAATTATCATTTAAAGATCTCCAGCTGATAGCGTAGTGCATGTGTAAGTTATATTTATTATCAATGAGATTGGCATCCTGATTTCACCTTTCCTCCATTTTATTTTCATGAAAATCACCTGAAATAGCATAGGCTGAATCCCACACACTACTGCAAGGTCACACAATGAATTTTTAATGGTAGAATGAGGATTTAAATCAGAGGGCCCTAGTCCAACACTCTTGATACACTAGTGCACTATACTGAACACTACAGTCAGGACATGTTTATAGTAAATTCAACCAAACCTTCTCTTGCCAATTAGAATAAGAACTACAGATTATTTAAATGGTGTTTGAATAACACAGTTTTCAAAACACAATTCACTACATGTTATGATTAACACTATTCTGCCTTGCATGCATCCTTTGTTTCCTTGGGCCTAGAGAACACTATAATGTGAGTTGACAGGTTTACAGCAACTAGAATGGTCCCAAGGGTGAGCAAATTTGCAAGAAAGAAGCATCAAAGAAATGCAGAGATGCAAATGAGGAAAAGTTAATTTTCTGGTGCCATGGGGGTTCATGCATGGAGTAGCTAAAGAGGAGTATAGTGTGAAGTAGGATTGTTGTTCCCAAGTGGCTCCAGCAGAATACAATGGGTTATCCTGCTTGCAGTAGGCAGAAATGGCCGATAGGGGGCACCTCTTCAAGTCTATAAATAGAAGCAGTGGTCGCCACCTCCCTTTAGTCATGATGGCTATACCACTCCTTGAAAGTGATTTTTGCCCACAATAGTAGGTGTAATGGTCTCAATTAGGGATGTGCACGAATATTCATAACATTCATTATTTGTACGAATCCATACGAATTTGGACATTCGTACACAAATTGAATCTTACGACATTTGTACATTAACATTTGTACGGATACTGATGTTTCGGCACATTCGTATGAATAGTTCAGACATTTGTTAAACTGGGAATATGTATAGATACTTATCAATACAAATGCATTTGTAAAGCATACATATCGAATACGTATCCAATGTGTATGCATTCATATAGGATACATATCCAGGATACATATGCATTTGTATCAGATATTAAATACATTCGTATTGAATACAATCCTACCAAATTCGAAGGGGATCTATTTGAATGAATACAAATTTTCTAACATTCAATTCCTTATGAATCAAATGCCAAAAAAACCATTTGGACGCATTCCTAGTCTGAATTGAATCCATCCATTCCTCTCCATTTCAGTTTACTGACTTCCCAAGGTATCAATGTTTAGTTTTGACATTGCATGTTTAAACACTCTAGCTTTAACAGTTCATAGATTTCACATTCCAGGTCCCTATGTGATATTGTTATGAACAGCAATGGGCTTTTACCACCAGACACAACAACAGCTAAGCACCATTTTGTCTTTGACCCGACTACTTTACTTTTCTTGGGCCTACTCGTAACTGCTATCCACTTTTTCTCATTAATGTATTTGATACCGTACATTTTTTTTTGGGGGGGGGGGTTGCATTTTCCAAATATACTGGAGCAGTTTGCCATTTCTTTCTCCAAGAGACTGTGTTTTTTTTCATAATGCTTCACTATGGCCTCCGTCCATCTTGGCTGCCCCTGCTTGACATTGTTCCTGGCTTCATTGAGATCTGCAAACCACTGTGCCTCAACGAGGTAGTGGCACTGATTCATGAATGGGGACTAAAGGCTGATAAAAAGAAAGGGAGGGAGGGAAGGCAGGAGGAAGGGACAAAGATACCACCATTCCAATATCACACAACACAACACACACACACCCCTATAAAACATGAATTGTTTGAGTTTGTTAGTATATAACAGCAAAGTGCAGTATTGTGTCTATCAGTTGTTACAGTGAAGCTTGATGCTCATGGGCTAATATAAGCCTGGCCTTCTGCATCTAAACTTGGGGGAGAGGAGGCATAAGGATGTGACATAACGACATGATTAGTACTGTTTTGCCTTTATGCTGGCCTTTTTTTCTCATGGGCCAGCATAAAACTGGAATGCAAGTAGACAGGTTTACAGGAACCAGAATTATAGTCCCCCCCCCCCCCAAATGCAAAGATACAGGAAGGAGGCCTCAAAGAAGATGCATAGATGCAAAGGGGGGAAGGGTTAGTGTGCTCTGGTGCTAAGTGGCTTGATTTGGGACATGCTGGGGATGACAGTATACAGTGGGGTTGTTACTCAGTTCTATCTGGTTAGTAACTGTTGACAAGAAGATAGGTTTCTGAACATAGTGTTTATTAAGCTATGTGCCATTTCTGCATTTTAGCTTGGTGGCTTAACTTACATTTTCAGGAGGAGTATTTGCCCACCACAGCTAGTCTAGGGGGATTATTTTTTGATTTTAGCTGACAGGTTGTTTGGGGACTTTGTTAAAAAGTTTCCAGTAAAACATGCACAAATCAACTCAATGTTTTGGTTCTGACCAAAACAGCAATCATTGACTTTGGTTGTGTTAGGAAACACCCCTGTTTTGCAAACTTGAGTGTATCCAAACTGCAGGCACCTATTATGTTGATTGTGGGGGTAACAAGATGTAAAACTGGCAAATAATTATTTTTTTCCCCAGAGAATCTGACTCCAAATCATGGATGGGGGCCAAGAAAAATACCGTTAGAAGTGTTTTTTGCTAGCATGCTGCTATGTGCCAGTTCCATGTTCAAAGTCTTCTGTGTTGGTTTGGTTACTGAATCAGCACATATTAGCTCAATAACCTTCAAAAATGGTGCTCCAATGGTGCTATCTAGAGACAGTAAGAAATAATTGGTACACTTTGTTTAATGAAGCTCTGAGTTACTTTTGGTTTTCCAGAATTCAGTTCTTGTACCAACTCTGCCAAGCCAAACTGTGTGAGTAGTACAGATTATATTTTGTTTTAAATAAAGTTTCTTGAAAAAATATTGGAACACTCTATTCAAAATATCCCGCTTTGAGTCTGAAGCAAATTATTAGTCCTTCTCAAGGTGGAGAGTGCAAGATTTAAAAACAGAAGTGAGACCTATAAAAAAAACGGTTATTCTTATTCAGATGAAAATATATTGAAAAATTATGTTTGCACAGAATCTTTTTTTTTCTTGCTTATCAGTTTTTGTTGGTGTTTGTGTATTTAACATGTGGCCCAAGACAACTCTTCTTCTTCCAGTGTGGCCCAAAAGCTTGGACACCCCTGCCATAGATTAAATACAGTTTCTTATTTATTCCTTTGTTGTGACCTGGTCTTATCCTTCATTGCTGTATTCAGTTCCCTTATTTATCTCAGAAAGATTGCAAAACTAATTTTAAAATTGGTATATGCTCAATTTAATATAGCATTTTAGTTTATATTTCACACCCCCTTACTGGTTACCAATACGCACTAGCGCATGTGCACATTGACTAAATTAAAGAACTAAAAAGCACTCTCCTGTGATCTAATCATCCAACCTATGTGCTCATGTTCATTGTGTCTTTTTACGCTGACATGTTAACAGTCTCAAAACTGCAGGAAACTCTGCACGGTACTCCCATTTGGAAAACAAATAGGAAGAAGAATGGCAGATTTCTCATACATTCAAAAATGGATCATTTCAGAATCGTTCATAATCCTGGAACAAACATGGCTGGGGAGATTTTCAATTGCCTCTAAAATGGTTGGCTTCAAATCAGAACTGTGGATGAAATTGTATACATAAAGCTAAACCTTGTCCAATCTTTCTGCACCGGGTCCTATTCCAGATTATATCCTAAAAGTGGGACCTGCCATCCACATTCTAGTGGGAACTACAGAAGGCCCCAGATGGGGTCTGATTTAGTCTGCACTAGCATGCAGATGACAGGTTCCTATTCCGGCAAGATACAACCCTTACTAAGATCCAATGCATAAAGGGTCTCTGAAATAAAATAAAATAAGACTTGTACTTACTTTCTTTGGATTTCAGCTTTGTAGAATCCAGGGAAATTGACGGCTAAAGTCTGTCTAAGCCCACTAATGAACACAGATCAGACAGGCACTATTCATTAAAGGATTGTCACTCCTTTCACTGTAACATTAAAATTTGTGAAGAATGGTGGTGGGCAATGACAAACATGATAAAAAAATGGTGTTAAGAGGTATGAGGAAGAAGAAAGTGAACAGACACTGTAGAAGGAAGTTGGTGGGCATGCTCATTGAAGGCATTAGTGTTTGTAGAAGGGAAACCAGTGTAGAGGGAATTATTTGCATAAGTCCAAGGTTCAGTCCATTGCAAGGTATATTTAAAGACTGGACAACAGGCAAACCCACCCTTGACTGCAGTTTTTTAGAGTTGCTAATTTTAGTTAAGAAATAATGTTGTGACTCGGCACTGTTACATGTACAAAATGTTTTGCATCCGGGGGGCGGGGGGGGGGGAGAGAGGGAACACGCATTCTACATTTTGATGTTCATTTTAAAAAGCTGGCAGGAGAATTTGTCTTACAATCTCTGTTATTGGAGCAGCATTTTTAAGCAGCCCTTCAATCTTGTAATTAGAAGCAGGGATATTTTGTGGTGTTCTCTCCTTCCTAATTCCCGCCTCTCCTCCTCCCTGCTGCTTCTTTCCTACCCTAAGCGTCTTTAACTAAATTACAGTCAAATACTTCATTACTGAGATTTTCAGCCGGGAGGGAAGCCCTTAGGGATTTGATTCACAGACAAATGTATTATGCACAAGGTTGATCTGATCATACGCAATTTGTGCTACGCATGCACCCCCAGGAAATTCCTTTCATAAATGTAAATGATGTGACACTCAAAAGAACTGAGAGCTGAAAGAGGGGAAAAAAAGGAGTGGGGAAATGGAATTAAAATGTATGTTTAAGAAAGGCCAAGGAAAATGTGTACTGTTGTGGGAGTCCTGAGTCACAGGGCAGAAGGACAGGTATCCACAACTAGTTTCTACTCCTACTACTCTGGGGACAGAAGTGTAGCCTTCACACTGAATAACAAGCACGCTGTTGCATGGGGCCGGAAGGATGGAAGGCAGCAGGATGCATTAAGTACTATTGGATAAGCTGCAATAACTTGTTTCTATGGTAACAAGGAAAAATGCCCGCCATGGATTTTATTTGTGTTTTGAGTAAGCAAACAGGCATTAAGTGATCGCTCTGTATAGTGGGAAAAGACCCTCTTTCATCATCAGTGTCCAAATTGAGTCCTTTTGTAATGCCCTTTCACCAATTCCCAGATGCCCCAAAAGCACACAGTGAAGTACCTTTGACCAAGTCACATGAGAGATATTATCTCCATGTTGTCAGCATAGGACTGGTAATTGACCACCATGGGTTTAACCAGGAGTCTTTCAATGCTTTCTGAAAATTTTGAGAATTGGAACCTGGGGTCCTTTCAAAACAAATATGTCACATTCTGCTGTGCCAGGAGCCCTTTTGTGTGAGTTTTAATAGTAGTTCTTAAACTTTCTCAGAACAGTAAATATATTCTCCAACACAGTATGATCATATTTGTTGTTATCTATGCCTGTATTTATAGGGATGATTCACCAGATTCACCATACATTAGTTTGCCCTACCCTCTGCCACAACCAGCCAGATGTAGACATAACTAAGTTACTCATAAACTCCTGTAGCATTCCATTCAGTCCATTTCACAAAAGCAACCCTCTGCCAACTTGGATCTACAGGGATTACCCCTGTAAAAATAAAAGGCTTAGAGGGCAACATAGTCCCCATTTTCATGAAAAATTAATTCTCCTTCCATTGAGCATTGGCCAGAAAATGCACTGCAACTGAAACCACTTCTCTCAATAGAAAGAGACATTCAAAGAAATCTATTATTAAATATCCTAATAGTCCTGGAGAGATTGCACCACCCTTATGTATTTTAGGCACTGTTATCTAATTTGCTTTCTGACCCCTCCCTACCATAGTTGTGGAAGTCTGGGATTACAGTTCTCATCAGAGATGCTTTTAGACCATTTAGCATTTTGTCATCAAGGAAACAAGGTTTTAGAAGAGAGACAGAGGGAGAAAAAATCATTGAGGGGCTAATTCACATAGAAAGGAGAAAATAAGGAAAAGGGAAGAAAGTAAAAATCCAAGAAGTATGGATGCACCAGTATATAACCTTAAGGGTTTATTTAAGAAATTTATATCCAATCCTTCACCAGAATGATGTCAGGGTAGGTTACAACAGCAAAAAATGAAATACAAAAACATTGAAACAATATAACCTTCCCTTCTTCCCATCATCCCTGGCAGGACAGCACCTAGCACCTTTTGAATAAATCAAGATGATGGGAACTGATGATGGGTACACATTGCTGGGGCATTTGAAATATTCCAAAGCAGACCCATAAAGCTGCAACAAAATCCAGTCTCCAGACATGCTATCCCACCCCTCTTGGTGTCCTGGAAGGGAGTTGGAATGTCCATCTTTTTCTGTCTCTCACTCTCTTCTTTGGGAAATATGAGACGTGGTGGTGGCGGTGGTGTGTATGTGTGCTTGCTTGCTTGTTCACAGGAATGTGCATGAACAGAAATTAGGGGAAAATCACACTTAAGATTAGTAGCCAGTGCCATAGGTGCTCCTAGTATAGCTGAGGAACAGTGTGTTTTTTAACTTCTCTATATATGCTGTGTATGCTAGGAGCCACTTCAAGACAGAAGTGGTGTGTGGATGTTCTGTGCTGGTGTGTCTCCAGCCATCCCTGATGGTCAAGTGGCTCAGTGCAAATCGAAGCGAAGTAGCCTTGGTTTGTTTTTTGTTTGAAGCTCCCCCCCTTTTTTTTTCTTCTTCAAACAACAAGGTACTTTGGTTTGCATGCAAACCAGAACGAAGCACTTCTGGACCACCTTGGTTTGCTATGGTTCTTTAGTCCACTCTTTGCTTCACATTCAATTTGCACTGGGGTTTTGTACAACAGGGTAGGTTGGTTCACATGTAAAACATATGAACACCCCAGTTTACTATGAACTGCAAACCAACCGAACCACTTCAGAAAATCTTTACTGGCTTGCTTTTCTTTTTAAAACTATCATAAAGATAGTTTTTGAAATAAATTACATTCAGGCTAAGTGGTACTTTTCATGCTCTGATCTTCTTGATTTCTTATGACATATTTTATAACCATGTGAACGGTTTTTGATTCACTTCTAAACCCATTTTCTACTGATGCTCCTGTTATATTCAACATTACTGTAGGTTAATGATACTACATGGCTAAGCTTTCTAGTTTCTTATCTTCATATGCAGTTTTGACCATTATTTAAAATTCAAAGAGGAAAATAGATTCAGAACAGTCTGAGTCTGGTAGCCTTTCTTCACTGCCTTGTTGTGATCCAAACCAGTGCCTCTAGACCAGAAAGGCTTTTGGATTCAGACTGTGGTGGCAAGTCTAGTCCAGAACAGCACTGTCGGAATATCAGTACTGGTTCAGGCCAGCCCCCAGGAAACCCATTTCAGTGGCATGCTTTGGTGCGCCACCATAATGGGTCTTTCAGTAGTCTGAAATATAAAGATATGCCTTCTACATGCTTCTGTGTTCCATGAAGTCACAAGAAGACAAGGGGTGTTTTTCCATGGTCAGTTAGTACCCATTTTTGCACCCATTAAGGACCCATTTGGGTGAGAGCCGGATGACCCTGTTTCCACCACGGCACCCATTTGGGACACATTTGTTTCCACCGCGCCTGGGGAAATCCGGATCATATGGGTACATCTCAGCCTTTAATCTGGATTTTCTGTAGACCCCATTAATGGGGTCTATAATGGGGTCTTCAGCCAGAAAATCCAGACTAAAGAGAGCCTGTTTCCATGAGTGACAGGCAACGGGGTCTAGAGGAGGCTAGGGGGAGGGGATGCACCCATGAGGGGGAGCCCCAAAATCCCAGCTTCGAAGTGATTTTGGAGTCATTTCGAAATCATTCCAAAATGACTCCGAAGTCACTTCGAAGAGATCGGCAAAGATTTAGGAGAGGATCCAGAACTGCCAGCGCGGTCTGTTTGCTATTAGTGCAGACCGTGCGGACTTCCCTCCAAAATCCCTCTGAAGTGATCGGCAAAGGCTCCGAAGTCTCGCCGCCGGTCTCTCCGAAGATCAGCGCAGACTTTGGAGGCACTCTGGAGCTATTTCCCACTGACATTGCGGGCACTCCGGGGCTGTCTTGCGCTGACTTCGGAGACGTTCTGAAGGGACTCCGGAGTGGCTCCGAAGTCTGCACTGATCTCTTCGAAGGGACTTTGGAGAGTGCGCCCCCTGTCCCCTGAAACACCTGGGGTGACAGGCAGACCCCTTGGGGGTTGATCTGGACTCCCCACATGGGTGCAAAGGTGTTTCCATGGCAGGGAGGTTAGCATCCATTGCTAATGGGTGCTACACTTCCCGTGGAAGCACATTGGGTGCTTCCCTTAATCCGGATCTACTTGATCCGGATTAAGGAATGTACCCATTCCTTAGATCCAGATCTTCTTAGATCCGGATTAAAGGAGTGCGGTAGAAAAACACCCAAGAGCAGTATGAAGGTGTCCTTACAATAGACTCCTGTTTAATGTTGTGATGCATGATCCAGAGATAAAGAGGAGTGTAGTATCCAGTGCTGGCGGTAACAGCAAACCACTCACACATGCACATGCCCAGCTAGTGACAGCAAGGCAGCAAATCCAGAGTTCTTGGGGAGACAAACAGGCCAAGGGTCGGGGTACCAGAGAGTTGTCTTAAGTTGAGAAGTAAGTCAGGAGTCAAGAATCAGGGTTCATACAATTTGGGGGTTGCCAAGGAGATTCTTTGTTTGCAACAGCAGGTGCAGAGTTGGGCATTTCTTAAGTAGGACTCAGAGTCATGTCCCCACTAGCACAGCTGTTTTGCATGGAGGCGACACAAAGCGAGCCGAGCACTACAGCTTTTGTTGTTCTCTCCAGAGACAACTCATCTCTGGGCATTGCATATCGTCTGAGTCCAAACCATGCCCATCTGGGGGGACAGAAGCAGTTTCCAAATTTGACCACTGAGGCACGCCTCCCTCGCTTTGTCTGGGCTTGACAGGAGAAGCAATTTAATGGATGTTTTGTATTTTCTTACTTTGGAATGCAGTCCTATTCCCTTAGGATAGCAGAACATGACTGCCCCTCACTTTCAAGGCCTGTAGCTGCCTGAAACCTCTAATCTTCTAATCATCTGGAGAAAGGAATATGGGGCATGGGCCTTTGATTTTAATTACTGCTTTACTGAAGGGTTTGCCCCGTTTTGCTACAGTGCATTTAATACAATATACTTTTATGTGTTTCATGTTCTGTCATCAGCTTTCATCCACCTCTGCCTGAATGCTACAATCTTAGTGATTTAGATCTTCATGTATGATTGATCAGGTTGCTGGGCCTTCAGGTTCTCTGACCTGTAGTTCCCATGCACTGATCCCTGCTTACAGGAAGGTTATAAAGAGTCTTATAAAATGAATTATACTCTTAATCACCATCATCATCATATAAAATCTAAAATAATCTAAAATTAATAATTAATAATAATAAATTAACAACAACAACAACAATAATAATGGGATAACTATTCACTATGACTAAACTCTGAGGGTTGTGCATCTCATTAATGCCAGAATGCTGGCAAAAGAAATGAGTTTTTTAGTGTACCTATTCTAGATTTTGATAGGGTCATATTCTGAACCTGAATCTCCAAGAGTCTTGCCAGCTAGCTCAAATCTCCTCTCTCAAGTATTTTCCCTCCTAACTCCTAACTGCGGCTGGTAATTGATTAGAAAACCTCTAGCAGCATAGGCTTCTCTCTGCTTCTCTGGCTTGTTCTGGGTAGCAAGTCCCACTGAGGTCAAGATCGATTCAAAACTAGAGAAAGCCTTTTGTTTACTGTCCTCCAGACAGCACAATCTGCCCTTCCTTTCTCCTTTCCAAAGTCTTTTACAGTGTAAAGCAAGGACAAGCAGGCCTCTGTGTAAAGAGTCTATATGTGTCACCTGATGCATACAGATGGCTTATTAGCCAATTAATTCATAGGAATAAATTGTCTAAACCAGAGCAAATGACACCCAGTTGTCATCCAAAAGTAGAAATGGATTGGAATAAATGCTTCTTAAATGCTTCCCGTACTTATTCCATTGAAGGAACTGAACAGCAATAGAGGGAAGAAAGCATAAGGAAGAAAAGGATAAGACAGATGATGTTGGGGGAAGCTTAAGGAGAAAACCTGCCTGAAACTGTGCTGAATATGGGAAGATCAAGTTTATTAATTAATTTATTTAAACTTAAGTGCATGGCACTTTCTTTGACTTTTCAGAAATCCCAGTTGAACTCCCGATTTATAAAGTCCAGTGATTGAACATTTAGCCTGGAAGGTTGGCTTTACAGGTGTGCAAAGTATTCAGGGTCTTAGTTATCTAGAATAAATATTGTTATAAATACTGGAGTCTGTAAATAGCAAATTGTAGATTTTCTGCAAGATGATGTTCACATAATGAATTTTATATTTCAGAACTTACTTTCATTGAGTCAGCATACAAGAAACTTATCCTTCATATCAAATAATAAAACATAATTAAAAATATCACCCCCTCATTCCCTAACAGGGCAGCATCCTGAGGAAGCTATGTAAATGGCAAAAGCCTGGTTGAAAAGATAAGTTTTCAGCAGGCACCGAAAACTATGTAGCACAGGAGCCTGGCTAACCTCAAGAGGGAGGCTGCCACTCCCTCTTGCTTCTAGGGGCCACCACAGAAAAGGTCCTCCTGTATGTCCCTATGCCTCATACTTCTGTAAGAGAAGGGGCTACAAGAAGGCAGGTGGGAACACTCATTCCAGTAAAGACCACTTCATATATTGCTTTGTCAGGTCCTTGTGCACGCTAAAATGGATTCTAAGAAGTACCCAGCTATGTACTGAAGGCAGGTGCTTCCACCAGTTCACCTGCCCTTAGGTGCCTCCCTAATATAATATGGCTAGAGCATGAAATTAGTTGCCTCTCTGCACCCACCTCATGGTTGTTTTCAGGGCCTGTTCTGGCTGTATGTTAGTACTGATCAGGAGGCCTCCAATCTGGATTAGTGGTAGTCCTTGACATCAAGGACTGCCAGCATACCAGCTCAAGCTAGTGGGGATCACAGAGATGTGAAGTGTGCTGCCTAAATGGGTTTCCATGGGTTCCAAATCTAGCCCTTTGGAGCCCTTGTGAGCTTCAGGGCTCGTGTGGAGTCCGGACTAGACCAGTTCTGCTTTGCAGATGCTGCTGTTCCAGACCATATCTTTGATGATTATCCGTTGATAGGAGGGCTGACTGTTAGCCCATTGTCATGGACGGATCACTCGCTAGTGAGGTTTGGACTCACAGTGGCAATCCCCCTCTGTGGGGACAGAGGACCTATTCAGATGGTCCGCCCCCGGAGACTTATGGAATCTCAACAATTCCTGAATGCCCTGGGGGATTTTCCAGTTGGCATGTCTGGTGCTCCTGTAGAAGCTCTGGCCTCTCTATGGAATCAGGAGATGACCAGGGCTATCGACACGATCGCTCCCAAGTGCCCTCGGCCTGCCTGTAGAGCCCAGAAAGCTCCTTGGTATTCCATGGAGCTTCGGGCCATGAAACAGGAAAGTCGACGGCTAGAGCGCAAGTGGCGTAAATCTGGCTGCGAATCTGACCGAACACGAGTTAGAGCACACTATCGTGCCTACCACGTGGTGGTGACAGCGGCGAAAAGTAGTTTTTTCTCCACTGCCATTGCGTCCTCGAGTAGCCGTCCAGCAGAGCTCTTTAGAGTAGTGAATGGCCTTACTAAATCTGGCCAGCTGAGGCGTGAACCTCAGCCATCTAATATCTGCTGTGACAGTTTTGCAAAGCACTTTGAGGACAAAGTTGCTCAGATTCGCAGAGGGTTAGATGTCACAATTGGACATAGTCTGAGGGAGGTGTCCAGAGAACAGTCTGGTCCAATTATTTTGGATCAGTTTCAATTATTGCGGCCTGAGGACGTGGACAAGCTGCTTGCAGGGGTGCGGCCGACAACATGCTCCCTAGATCCCTGTCCTTCCTGGCTGATTAAAGCTAGCCGGCAAGGTATGACCGGGTGGATCCAGGAAGTGGTAAATGCCTCTCTGAGGGAGGGGGTGGTTCCATTGGCCCTTAAACAGGCCGTGGTACGTCCCCTCCTGAAGAAGGCCTCCCTGGATCCAGAAGACTTAAAGAACTATTGCCTGGTAGCTAACATACATTTCCTAGGCAAGGTTCTGGAGAGGGTTGTCACTGTTCAGCTGCAGACAAGCTTGGAAGAAGCTGATTATCTAGACCCATTTCAATCCAGCTTTGGGCCCGGTCATGGCACGGAAACCACCTTGGTCGCCCTGGTTGATGATCTCCTCTGGGAGAAAGACAGGGGGAATGCTACCCTGCTGGTTCTCCTGGACCTCTCAGTGGCTTTTGATACCATTGACCACGGTATCCTTCTGGAGAGGCTACGGAGTTTAGGAGATGGAGGCAGAGCTTGGAATTGGTTCCGCTCCTATCTCCAGAGCCGATCTCAGATAGTGGTGATGGGAGAGACGGAGTCGACACCCTGGGAACTCACTTGTGGGGTTCCCCAGGGGTCAATCTTATATCCCATGTTATTTAATATCTACATGAAGCCACTGGGAGAGATCATCAGGAGATTTGGAGTGAGGTGTCATCAATATGCAGATGATACCCAGCTCTATCTCTCTGTGCCATCTGAATCAGGAGAGGTGGTTGAAGTGCTTGACAGGTGCTT
The DNA here is from genome assembly GCA_023333525.1 of Aspidoscelis tigris stejnegeri. Lineage (NCBI taxonomy): Eukaryota > Metazoa > Chordata > Lepidosauria > Squamata > Teiidae > Aspidoscelis > Aspidoscelis tigris. The sequence goes on along the minus strand of JALMGA010000001.1, from coordinate 244,770,861 downwards.
GGAGGCGGTAATGGGTTGGATGAGGGCCAATAAATTGAAACTGAATCCAGACAAGACAGAGGTGCTGTGTGTCACAGGCTCTCGGGTCCAAGTAGTTGTATACTTCTTAAATAATCATATATTCAGAAGTTAATTATTACCTACTTTTCTAGTTTAGACATTCTAAGCAATGTCCCATGGGCTTCCTGCTAAATCATCTATGGATTTTTGTAGACAATTTTACCAAATGCACACTGTTTGCAAGCAATCTCCCTAATATAATGCACCTTTTTGCACCGCATTCACAAATAAATGATCCCCTCCTGACCCCCCGTTATATCCTTAAAATTTATATTTAGGTACAAATTTAATTTCATTGCAAAAAAGGTACAGAACTTGAAATTTCAGTGTTAACGTACCTGTTCAGCAAGTATAAATTTGTAAGATTTTCTAGGTGAGCTGCTACAGCTTAGCAATCTCATCCTTGAGGAGATAAGGCACCTTCCTTGTCTGCTGCCTTTAGATGAAGTTTGAAAACTTATTCAAATGTTTATCATTTCTAAGTCATTTAAATGTCTGTAGTCTGACAATAACCAGAATCTGAAGTCACAATTTACCTGCCACTCACCTTTCCAGCTAGAGCCTTGCAAGTCGGGTTAAATCGCAATAGATGTGTCATGGTTTGTGATACTGTGATGCACACATTTGTGCTTCAGTCCTTCACTGAAGGCTCTGTTCAGACAGTTGGATGACAGTTAAGCACCCAACCCTCCTTCCTAGTAGTCAAGGATATATGGGTTAATTTGCATAAACAGTAAGCTCTCTTGCAGCATTTAGGGCTTGTTTCTGATGTTTTAGGACAGTGCTTTGCAGGCTGCTAGAACAATGAAGACAAACAGAAAGATGGTTTCTCCATCTAATGTCTGATATGGCACAGTTCATTCTTCATATTCAAGACTCACCTGCTTCATTCAGCTGCTTGGATAGCCTGACAATATGTGTCCTAATAGCTATTTCTTGAAAAATTCTGTCAAGATTCGAATCATATCTCCTATGCAATGCCAAGTTCATTTTGATTTTCCTTTGGGTGGAGATAGGACACACACACATACACACACTACTGCCTGTTTTGACATGGCACTTCAAATCAGTACTCATAAATAAAATCAAAGAAGACCAAGAAATTACCAGAAAACCATGAAAAAGGATTTAATAGAGTTACGGCAAACTCATTTTGTACACAGTTTGTTGTGAATATGGAGTGTTGAATTACATATATGACTTTGAACCTATATTTGAATTCATGTTTTGCTGACATCCAATACAGAAATAAGGGAAGAAAAACATGCACCCTATTATATTACAATAGTAATAATCAAACCTCTTCACCACAACCAAGACAAAGACCCTGGTCACACCTAAATGAGATAGTACATCTTATTCATAATTCAAATTGAGGTTGTACCAGTTCTGTTCATACCTAGATCATTATAGGTATCCTCAGGCTGTACTCGCTTTGGGCTGCATTGCTCACTCATTTCTCTGTGATCAACCTGAGCCTCCTCCATGGAACTCTTATCTCTCCACTCCTTTTGCTATGCCAAATCTATCTCCTTTCTTGTTGGATACCATTGTGTCACTCAAGAGAGGTGAGAGCGTGTGTCTGCGGTTCTTTTTTAAGCCTGGTCCATGGCCAACGTCCCCCTTTCCCTTTTTATGTGCTTTTCTTCCATGAGAGTATTATTTTTTTTAAAAAAAAAAGTTTGCTGGAAAACACTAGACAGAAAGAGAATCATACACATAAACTGAGGAGTGAAGCGGAGGTGCCTCATGAACTCCACATGTGCCACCCTACCCTAGACATTGGCTGAAAGGAAAGACTGGATCCCACCCACCACAGCATGGTTCAGACTCCTTTAGCTCCCCCCACCCTGCTCATACTAAGAAAGAGAAGATGGCCTGGCATGCCAGGATGGACTAAGTCCTCTGGAAAAGAGGACTCTGATTAAAATGATCTGATGGGGATAAGCCGGCTTGGAAAACATATTGAATAATAATAATGTGAGTAACATGTCCAGAAAGCAACACAGAATCGTCTTAAATTAAAGGTGTGACCAGGGCCAAAGGGAAAGCACTAGGGGTGTGCACAAATGTGTTTCTTGGCATTCGATTCATAACAAAGCGAACGTTGGAATATTTGTATTTGTTCAAATAGACCCATTTGGTTGCCCCTCTCACATTCCTGATGTCAAATGTGAGTGCTTTGGTGAGGAGGTTGATTGTGAAGCATGTAGGACGGTGATGGCCAACCTATGACACGCGTGTCACAGGTGACACGCCAAGCCCTTTTGGGTGACACACCTGGTCACCCTGGCACCTGGGCGTGTAGTGCTTGCTTGTTCTTGAAGTGTACGAAATACCAACTTTCAATTGAAGATTTAGCAACAAAAGTCACTAATGTAAAAAATTATTTGTTTTTGCTTTTAATAAAATACATATATCAAAAATATAACTTTTTTTACCAGAGCTACAAATATCACAAAATTATGGATATTTCTAGATGTGACACAGCACCCGAGTTAAGCTAGGTTTTCTTGCGAATTTTGACACACCGAGCTCAAAAGGTTCGCCATCACTGATGTAGGAGAAGAGGTATGCATGGAAAGGTAGCTTTATCAAATGCCCAGTATACCTTTGGATTGTCTAAACCTGCTTGAAGGCATGGCAATATGGAAGACTCCTGATGGGTTAGTCATCGGCATGGTTCGAGATAGCCCAGATCACAGATACTACAACTGTAACATGGAGGAATAGTGCTCTGGTTTCTGCAACCACCATTGCAAGGGAATCTACACTCAGACAACAGTCTGTTCTTACTATATTAGCATATAACATACTTATGTTAGGATATAACAAGAACAACAACAACAAAAATACCTCAGAAGTGCGTCAGAAGCAGCAATCATCCATTTATAGCACAGAATGTTCTTCGGAGGGGGAGGGTTAAACTGGTAAGTAAATGATCCCAGTTCAGAGCCATCTCCAAGGCCGTATCCAGACTTCAGTTACTTATTCCACTATATTTGGATATCCCGGAATAAAGCATGGATATTCCAAAAGTATCAGCAGAAAAAGTAACCTGCATCTGGATGCAGCCTAAGCCATTTCTAAGCCATAATATCCTAGCTGGCATTGTAATCTGGGAAATGTTTAGTCTACCCAGGGCAATCATTCTGTGCTTCCGTTCTTTTATTTCCAAGGTAACAATAATTATACTGATCTGCTTCATAGTTTGGCCTGTAAGACTTAGATCATAGGTTTTCACAAAATGATTTTTAAGTCTTCAGAGAGATGAGTTAAGCTATTATAATAATGAAAGTTGAAACCAGCAGTCTTCCTTTTTTATTTTTTTTAAACTAAATCTTGATGTCTAAGTAAGAAGCAGAGTTTTTTTATTTCTTTTTTATCTTTTCTTCCTATTTTTTTTCATTATGTTCTCTTTAGCTGATCTTCAGAAGGTTTGAGTTCCTGCATGAGCACAAAAACACAATCTTCTATTGTTGTGTGTGGCTTGCAGTAGCACCACTTCAGACTAATGGAAATTGTACAAGGTGATAAGCCAAAAGAAACATTTCATCGGGGGAAAGATGTCATTGTTGTTATAGGGGTAAAAGGGCTGAAGAGACTCGCTGTGACTTTTGAGGCAGTAAGAAAGACTGTGATTACCAGTGGTAGGTGAATAACAAAGTAGTTTAGAAGTTTAAACTTGTCCCCAAGAGTTCCCTTTTTCTTTTTGCTTTGTTGCCCTTATCTCTTTGGTCTCTACTTACTGAGGTAAGATCCACACAGGAGGGGAGAAAGCAGCTATAAATCAAATTGTGGAAAATCACAGAAGACTGATGTAAATGAAATATTCTCACATTTATACAAGCATGAAGATCATATTGCTGATACCAAACAACTTCAACAATACTGTTTGTGCATTCTACTACCACTCTGCACAAAGCATTACAGCCAAAAATTTAATTTCCCATAGTATCCCAGGCTAATTCTAGTTTGGCATCATTGCAGGGATTTAAGGTCACAGCCAGTGCTATCCAGTGCAATGAACTGCAGTTTTATAAAGAATAGTGTGAGTTCTGGTCTCATATCACTTGTCACTGGGCTGACAAACACTTGAACATTGTCTTGGTCTCCTCAGAGGCCAAACTTGTGGAACTGAGTACAGGACATTATCTGATATTCTACTAGATCACTTACATTCCCCTTTCAAAATAGACATTTGAGTTCACCTACAATATTTATGTTTTCTATGGCCCCATTATTACCAATGATGCCATTACCAATGAGTTATGTGTAGAGATCCCAAACTACCCTGGTGCAAGTTGTTTTTGCACTAGCTGCATCATTTTTACTTTTAAAATACAAGAAGTCAGAGCCAGGGCAGATGTAACAAATTAGGATCTGGAAAGAAGATGTTTGAGAACAATTAAGAAAAAAATAAACAAAAAGAGAAGTTTGGGAGCAACCAATAGGGAACAGGATAGGAGCTGGGGAGGATCAAGGATGCCTGGTGTCTGGGAGCTGGGAATTAAGGTTGGACATTCTGTTAAAGACCTCTAGCCACCAAGACATCATTGGATTTGCAGGACAGAAGTGCTTACTTGAAAAAAGACCAATGCTAAAAACTGGAGAAGGGCTGAGAGATTTAGGGCCCTTTTGCACCTTTGTTAGGTACAAAGACCAGAGAATTTCTGGGATAGATTGAACATCTACATTTTGGAATGCTCGACCCATCCCAAAGTTACCTGGTATTTTGTTACAAGCTGGGTAAATGTGAATGTTGCCATACGAGTAGCATTCACCTCACTGTGGCAAGAGACATGCACACTATCTGTTGCGGCAGTAACTGGAAAATGCAACATTCAGCTGCTGCTGTGCTGCCCCGACCCACATACCCTTCATGCAAAAGAGGACAGTCTGGCATGTATAAAGTCACTTCTGGGATGGAAGCAGCTCCATGCTGTGTATATGCTCTGTTTGGGAGCATACCTGAACTTCCCCTTTTTCCCCAGTGCAAAAAGATCCTTGGATATTGAGTAGACACTCAAAAGAGCTGTTATTTCATGAAAATCTGAATGAGTGCTGGGACTGGAAGGGGAATGCAGGTTCTTGGTACAAAGAAGCAGAGCAGCAACCCAAATTTGCAGAAGTGGCAGAAGCAGAAAGCTTGGCAACAGCAGAAAAGCAGAGACACATGCAGGACAAAGCTGAGTAGATCACAAAAAGCTAGAAGAAAGCTTGACAGGAATAGAGCAGAGGAGCTTGAGAGAGCTTGTAAAAAACAAACAAGAAGAGTCTCTTCAAGAATAACATGTCTTAATAGGTCAAAATCCAAAGTCCATATATGAGCTAGGAGTCCAAAGGTAGAAAAACAGTTCAATAATAATAGCCAGCTGTGATAGCACATGAGATATCCAGCAGTCAAAATTAGGAAGTCAACAGTCAAAAGAAGTACACAACCAGGGACTTAGTTTAGAGGTTCCTATTCAGGCTGGTAGCTGTGTAGAGATTCAAGGTTTATAGAGTGCCAAGGTATGAATTTTTTTAGAGCGATATCTTATATCAGTTATGATATTGAGGAACTGAGGCTTGAGAGTCAGAAGTTTTTAGCCATTAAGGAGTCGGCTGACCGCAGCTGTGGCTTTCAAAGTGAATGTCAACAGGGCAGGTATCTTAGAATATTCAAAAGCCTTAACCAAAAATGGCTGCATGATATTAAAAATAAAACTGAAATTAGCTGTGTTTCACATCAAAGAGGTAGTACTCATGACTGAACCTTTTTGGGATATGAGAGGAACTTAGACTCAGACTCAGTTCACCATGTGCTACTGTACTGTCCTTATGGCTGAGGCAACACACAAGTTTTGAAATGGTCCTCTGTTGTAGAACATATCCAAACTGCATTTCCATTTCTTCTGTGGACTGTTCTCTCCCCTCCACCATTGGAACTATTCTGCATTTGGATTATCTGAGCACTCTATTTCTGCTTGACAAAGCTAGGAGCTTATCTCCTACTATTCTCTTCCTCTCTGAACACTGCAGTGCTCTTGATGGAGGAAGCTGCAGCTTGGGCAGACATTTTGTTTCTATTCTGGCCCTGGAGTAAGGCAGAAGAGGAGGAGGGACAGCAGCGGGGAGAAAGACAGTAGTGCCAGACAAACAAAAGGAAAAGGGCCCATGATCCGCTGTACTCCTCAACTGCCAGGCTGCTTGGGGTGCTGGTAGCTCCTCTCAATTCAGTCCACCAACTAGCAGTTTTCCCAGTTTTCTATTATCCCAGTCTCAGAAGACTGCTACAGCTGCTAATGTTCCACTGACCAATGTCAGCAGCATATTGAGCAGCGCCCTGCCCCCACCTGCCTCAGACCCACCACCACCACCACCACTGACCCTGAAGCTCCACACAATTCTGTGCACTTTCTTTTTCAATATCTTCCCCCTTTGGTGCCCTTCCCACAGAGTCTGCACCTCCTCAAGTGCTAAGGAGGGAAGAGCTTGGGAAAGGTCAGTGTGGAGAAAGGTAGAGCTTTCAGAGGGGATTGAATCTTCCTCTTGCTGCATCTTTTCCACATCCACTCTTTTATGACAAGCCTATAAGATTTAATCAGGCTAGGCAACCCCCTTCCCTGCCTTCCTCATTAAGGGGATTAGATTGTCAGCACTTCTGTTCCAGATTATGAAGGCGGCACAGAGACAGGGATTAAAAGTAAGTGGGATGCAGGCCAACTCCACAACCCACAGTTGCTTAATTTTTCACTGGTGACAAAGAGGGCTAAAATGCCCTTGTACAACTTTGTGTTGTGTTGCGTGTGGTTTTTGTTTCAGTAAAAAGGCTTAAAAAGAGAGGGGGAGATTTAAAACAAAAATCTATAATGTAACTGAGGGTTGGAAAGATTTTAGTCTCAAAGCAATGGGGAAAATACATGGACACAGTTTTTAATGCAGTATTTTTTTCTCCTCTAGTATTTTGAAGAATATTCTGGATTGAGCATTCATAAGGGCAAAAAATAATAATGACAGGAATGGTAAAAGCAGTAGTGGTGAAGATGATGATGATGTGGAAGGACTTAAAATATTTCTGCCTGAGAGACTGTGTTTAGCCTGTTCGTAATAAGGAAAGGTAAAATGTAGTGGCAGGTACTCCAGTTCTTTAATGTATTTACATATATTTATAAAGTAAATCCTTGTTTATCCTTAAATATTGGTAGGATATGGCAATCCAGACAATTTAATGTGCCGTGACGGAAGCTCGGTTTCAGCTCCCTAATTGGCGAAAGGCCCATTTTCCCTCCTCAGTTATCCACAATGTAAACATACTAATTAACTGTCAGGACAGAAAAAAGGAGGAGGAGAAAATAAATAAATAAATGAAAATGAAAACCTCAAAAGGGGGAAATGGATCAATTGACAAATTGAAATGTCATTTCCCAGCCTGCAGCTGGATCCTGCTTCGTCTCCTCACTGTCTCTCTTTTTTAGCCTTTTGTATTTTGATTTGGTTATAAAAGCTGCAGCGTAATTGAAACTGACATCGGAATCAAACAGTGTGACCTTGTCGGGTTTGTTCCAGGACTGCGACGCAATCCACTTGGGCTAGGGGAAATAAAAGGTATAGGGAGGAGAGAATGAGTGAATAAGCTGCTGCTGAAGCTCCCTGGATAGCTCTTTCTCTGTGTGTGTTTTTAAAAGCTTCTGTGCAGCCTGGGCATATGCAGTGGAGGCGGTATGTGTTCCTGTGTGTTGCATGTGTGAAGGATTATATATTGGAACAAAGCATACGACCAGCTGGAGAAAGGCTGCAGACCATACTGAAGGCTTTTGCATATGAGCCAAGGCATATAGATGCTGTGGGGATATGACTGACTGAATCTGCCAGTTTAGATGATTGGTGCCAGTTTGGAAGAGAGAAATGAAAATGATGGCACTTTTTTTTTTTAAGGAGCTGGAAGTCATTGTCCCCTTAATCTAATAGGGACTGATATTAATGCCATCTGTTTTCCTAACCCACTCCTTTTAGAAATGCCAGATCCTCAGAATACAACACTCCTTTTATTCTCATCCTGAGGTCCCTCGAATCCAGCTCTGCCAGTGTTTCTCAGATCTGGCATGAAAATGCTCTGCCGTCCTGCCTAAGCACCTGCCAAACGGCTTGTATTGTAAAAGTGTGCAGCCATGTTGCTCCTGAGCCTAGCTTGCAGAATTCTCTCCATTGAGCCAAGTGTCTATTTTGTGTCATGATCCTTTGGAACGATGAACCTAGTCACAGGTGTTCATTCTATCTTGTCTGTCCCTGAGGTAGATCTGGATAGAGACCACTGAGGGGCTGGCTGCTTTCAAAACACAAAAAGGGCTCCAGTTTTAAGGAATTCCTATTGTAGATCATCCATGAAAGAATATGAAATATAATTTATTGCTTTTCACATAGGCTCTCCAACATACTGACCTGTACAAACTGCTTGTTGTTGTTGAACCCTGAAGGGATAGGAGGTTATGAAGAAAGGAAGAAAATAATGAGTACAAAATGTAGAATTCAAGAGATAAAGTAGGTTAATAGAGGGATAATGTAGAACAATTGCTAACTTGTAGAAGAATTGAAGAGTCATGCATTGGAATACTACAAGGCATTTCAACAAACATTCTGAGCCAGTGTCTCTCCTGTCTTTATTTACTAAACCTACCTAGCTGCCCAATAAGCAAAGCTGTCTGGGCTGCTTGAGGGCAGGGATTTAAATAATAAAAACTCCCTAAAATAGGTGGCCATTTTAAAAGTTCTACCAGTGGTCTGGGGGGGGGAGGGGGCTAGAGTGACACAGGAGGGTTCATGCTTCTGTGGGACAGTTATAGCAAAAGGACTCTTTTGGTGATACATCTTGGACATGTCCCCATGCACGTTTGGTCCGGTACCAAAATCGGGTTCTGCAAGGGGTATCCCCATGCAGTTTTTATTTGGTCTGGTTTCTGTGGACCAGATCGTCCCAAACTGTGCCAGACCAGGACCAAATCTGGTATAGTAAAAAAGTCTGGGCACAGTTTGGGGTCCGGGCACACATTGCTTAGCAAGCCGAGATTGCACATGGGGATGATCCTGGACTATTTGGGAAGGATATTGGCGCTCGCGTCATTGGGAAGTGGGATATGCTTGCCATTCTTGCCCTGTGCACTGGAGACTGCAATAGCTGACTTTTTTGGGGGGAGGGGGTGTTGAAAAAATCCTGCTCAACGAGGCAGGCAGGATAATGTCTTATTTTTTGTCCTTTTTCCACGGCAAATCTTCCACCCCCGTTTCCCAATTACCAAGGGAGGCAGGATCATGGTTTGAGTTTGTTCCAAAATATTCCACCCCCATTTCCCAATTGCCAAGGTGATCATGATAATGGCTTGATTTTCTCCCTTTTAAACTTGCCGGGCATTCTCATAGTTCCTGGTGGAGTGGAGGTATGCAAAACTGCTCAACCACCCAACTGCCACTAAACCTCGTAGCAGCTTTGGGTTTTTAAAAATTATTTTAAATTTTATTAAACTTAATTGAAAACTTTTTCTGTGCCTCCCAGCCCAGTCCTGGCTTTCTGTGCTGCTAAGGGAGGGGGGGATGTGGCATTTGCAGCTGTTGGCACAGGGGCATTTGCAGCTGGCAGCACAGGGGTGTGTTGTTGTCAGTCCAGCTTCTAATAAGAAGAGAGGGGGCAGAGAGGAGGTGGCGGTGCTCTCCCATCCCAGGGTTTGGCACAGTTTGCATGGGGATGGTTGCATCCACATCCAGCCTGCACCCAGCCTGCATTACGAGGAATGGCATGGGGATGGGCAAGATTTGATCTTGAACCCACTCCTCGTCCCATGCATGCCCATTTTGAGCCAAATGGCTTCCATGGGGACGCGGCCCTTGTTTCTCTGATGGCTTTTGGTTCTGAGCAGGCTCTGTTGCATGAGCTTCAGAGTGGCACAGAGCAGTCCAGGACACAGGCAGCCTAGTTCTGGGCCAGATAAAGTGGTCCAGCTGGGAACCACTCCAATTGTAGTAGTACCTGCTGGAGTAATACAGCACAAGTAAGTGCCTAAAAGCAAGATAGAGAAAGGTTGTATATTGGTTTATGAACAAATGAAAAATGAAATTTTATTCAAGCATGTATTACAGCATCACACAGCTACAATACATATAATGGGAAGGAGTTAGCATTCTTTGATGGATAAGACCAATAGGGGCCTGAGGTGTGTGACAACTATAAACAAGCATGCCTATTGAATCTTTAGCCTGTTTCTGTGGCAAAAAAAGCACAGAAACAGTACCCGCTCCTGCTCCCACTGCAACAGAGGTGACTTACCTTGGTTGGTAACTGCTAGCATGAAAATGGCCAACTTCTGCACCCATTTCTTTTTCATTGCTTAATCACACTCAGGCTCTTTCTGCACTAGCCTCTAGATCCAGACCAATGGGCCTCTAAGCAAGATCCTGTGCCTTCTAACCCACAAGTTAATCCAGATCAAGGAGGCCCAGCCCCCATTAGCCTGGCTCCCTCTGCACAAGACAAAGCCAGGTCTGGATCAAGAGGTCCTTGGTCTGAATCAATTGTCAGGTCTATAAAATGAATGAAGGCCTCTATTCTTAATCACTGAGATGTGCAGGTGGCACATCTTTATGATCCAGAAGTACCAGGAGCTGTTGTTCAACAGCACACCATAGCACACCACTGATACCCACGCCCAATGTCCAGAGGCTAGGAATTTTCATTCCTAGCTGTTGGGGGTGTGGGGGCAGCTGTGAAGCTCACTCAAGATTTCTAGTCTCAGTGAGGCTTGAACTGGATTAGTGCTGTCAGTGTAGACAGTACTGATCTGGCTCTTGTCTCCTCATAATCCAGATGGAGACTTGGTAAATCTGAATCTACTGATCCAGATCTACAGTGGTTACATGCAGAAAGGCCCTCAGTGAGATCTTCAAAGTTTATGCTTAACTTTGGAGGAAAGGTACCTTGTGTGATGTCGCTCCTTCAGCTCTGTTAGCAGGTCAACTGGTTCGAATCACACAAGAGACCATTTAACAAGGTTTGAAGATGCCCCCTGATTTGTTGAAGGTCAAAAAAAAAAAAAAGAATCAAGTTTTAAATCAAAAGGACCCAAACAGTAGAGAATGGCTTCTAAAGAATTTCAAGTTTCACTTTCTCTCATCATAATTCCAATGTAATGCTTAAAATGAGATTGGAGTGCAGTGAAATGCAGAAAATCCAGATGGAGAAACAGTGTGGGCATTTCCCTGGGAAAGATACTAAGATGTACACTAAGTAACATAAACATAGTTAGACTAAGTTTGGCTCATTTGAGCTTCCTTCTAATAAATCATTTCAAATGCCAGAAGCTTCTAATGTTGCTCCAAGATCTCACTTTCAATTGTATAAAAATGAGTTGAAAGTGAGATGTGGAAGGAATACCGATGTCTCCTGGCATTTTAAATGAGTTGCAAGAAAAGAAATGTGCAAATTCAGAGGAACATTAGACTTTTCAAACTTTATGTGAACTCCAGAAGAGCCCTTGTTGCTTGGGGAGATTTTTGTTGCTTTGGGGCATTCCTGAATTTGTCCATTCCTAGTCAATAAAAGGAATGGGAAACATCTCTGCCAGAGAGTCCTGTGTGACAGATAAAATCTAACCTGCAAAATGCAGACTCCTGGCACTAAGCTATTAACTTTTTTTAAGTAGGAAATGCAATTAACTGCGAGATATATTAATTACAGACCCATTCAAATGTATTTTTTGGCCCTTTCTGCATTCCATAGGCTGTTCTGGCTCACATAGCACAGGTCAGCTCAGTGTGGCTCAGCTTTGGCTGCTGGCTTCAAAGCTGGGGCTGAGAATTCAAAAACTAGGAGCTTTTGTTCCCAGTCTTTGCTCTTCCAGCAGTACACTGGCCTCTGATAATTCCATCAAAATGGGTCTACCATGGTATTCTGGCTTATGAAGGCACATTGTCTGTTGCAGAACCTTCCTTAGGGAATATGGACTCTGATCCAGTTGTGGACCCCTTTCTTTAAAGCAATGCATAGTAGGACCAGGATATGGAACCATTTGGGCACCATATCCCAGTCCACCACTTTGCTGCATGTAGAAGAAGTAGACCGTAATCTCCCAATACTGATGAATTAGCACTAGAAAGGTAGATGAGAAAGGCAGCAGAATTTAATTTGTTAAGCTGCTTCAGTAATAAATATAGATTAATGTTCCCCCTTCCTCACAATCCTCAGACAGAGCACTGACGGTTTTGAGTTTTTGATAGCTCCTTTACTTTAGAGATTTTTCATTTTGTTGGTTGTGTTACAGTCTTACTTCTAGTCAAGTCAAAGGAAAATCCTCATTAACTTTGATTGGGGTAGTTGAGCCTGTTCATTAAAATCTAAAGGATTTTAAAAATCTGATTAACTTTTTATTGCTGCACTGTTTGGTTACTGTTCATGTTTTGTAGCAGCCTTTGGCAACTATTTTCAATTCTCCACCTCCTCCCTCTGCTTTTAACATTTAGTGAAGGGGAAATGGCATTCTCTGCTGCATGAACAGCAGCATTGTATGATGTAGTAAGAATACTTCTTGGCCACAGTTGAGGCTGTTTGCCAGGTTTTCTTCTGAAGGACACACACAAGCCAGACTTCATGCAACAGAGGACATCAAAAGCAAACAAATGGACCACATGATCCATAGATGTGACAAGGAGAGTTTGAAGAGTAATTGGATATGTTCAGCATACAAGGAAGATTACTAAGGGCAAGAGAAACATGACAGCTATTTTCAGGTACTTTAAAATTGGATAGGATATCCTTGTTTGGCCTTCTAATAATAATCTTACCTTTGAAAATCAGCACTTCATCTGGTATAATATGAGATATTAGTGGAGGGAAGAAATGGGAGTAGGACAGCCTGTGAAATAAAGTTATACTTTTAAAGGCTAGAAAGGCCTCAGATTACAGTGTGGGCTATATAAATGGTGTCATGGACATGGACTATTTCCACACTATTTGGGCTATGCTGGCCTGCTGAGTCTGACCCACTGAGAAAGGAAAAATATATCACCCAGAAAGCAAGGGGGAACAAAGATTTGTATGTCACATTCATATGATACGCATGACAAATATATTAGAATAATAAAATATAAGGCATGTTGAAAGTCATCAAATATTTAGTTTAGGAATCTTTTAAACCATTATCAGGAGGTTATCATTCAGGCTTTATCTGAAGCTCACCCTAGTAGAATAATCCACTACACTGTAGGGGACATTGCTTAGGAGTTCTTCCCCATATGTCTAGCCTTAGTTTCATCCCATGGCTCAGTCGTTTTAGGCAAAAATGACAGACTTTTAAAAAATTGTAGGCCATTACCCTATCTTCCCCCGGCCTTCTCTTAATCAAGACATTTATTTCCATCCAAACATATACGTAATTTAAATAAAAGCACAATTATCATATCTTAATATGGACAATGGTGACCACAAAATCTGAGTTAAGTCTGATAGGTTGCACTTCCAGATGATACAGTGACTGGTGACTTGCCTTTGGTTGTTCTGAACTGCACTGTGGATCAAAACTTGATTCAGCAATCAAAGGAAAAGCTCTAATTGCTGGATGCCTACCTCAAAATATGAGTTGTATCATCTTTAGATTTTATGTCATATGAAGGTGGAACCTCTGCAAAATCAGACTTACAGCCACTCTGTTCCCTTGGTAGTTTCCAGGTAGGAAAGTCTGAAAACGTTAATAAGCTATGTGGCCTCTAGCTCTTTCTCTGTCCTCTCTTGAGGTGTGTGATGTGTTATAGATACATTTGTATGGACATTACTGAGTTAGTTGAATTTATTTATTTATTTATAAGAACATTGCAGAAGTCCACTGTTGCAAAATCCACTGTGTGTTAAAAAAAGTACCATATTTTCTGGCTTATAACACGACTGGGTGTCTAAGACGACCCCCAATTTTTCTACTTAAAATGGAGATTTTGCAAAACTGGGGTGCAGCCCAAACTGAGCCTCAGACTTGGGGAGAGATGGCAGCCTTACCTGCTAATCCCAAGAATGTGGTTTGAAGCTTTCCTTCTGGCGCTGAATGGAGGGAAAAACCTTGCTCTGATAAAGATCTGTGGCTGCAATGCAGGTTTGGAGTCTGCCTCCCTAGCGTGATTCGTCTATGATCCTGTAGGGGAGGGGGTGTTCCACCAAGCAAAATATGAAGAATCCTGCCATCATTTTCTCTTCAAAAGCCTCTCTGCTTTCAACCCCTCCCCTACTGGATCATAGGTGAATCTCGTGCTAGAGGGGCAGACTCTTCTAAAGCAGAGAAGAGAAAATGGGGGCAAGATTCTTCATATTTTGCTCATGGAACACCTGTTTAGCAAGGTTTTTTCCTCCTGTCAGCACCAGAAGGAAAGCTACAAGCCACATGAATGGGATTAGCAGGTAAGGCTGCTGTCTCTCCCCAAGTCCAAGGCTCGGTTTAGCCTGCACCCCAGTTTTGTGCTGGCTGCTGTGGCCAGCAGGACCTGGGGGAGGGTATTACTGGTGTATAAGACGACCCCCAACTTTTCAGAAGATTTTTTGGGGTTAAAAATTCGTGTTATACGCCAGAAAATACGGTAATTGGATCCAAATATTTAGAAAATGATAAATGTTTTGTACCAAATCACCAAAGCTATTAGCTGTTCTAGGAATTTCTGGTTCTTATTCCAGATTAGATGGTCTTTTAAAACTTTGATCCACAAATATTTGATGCTTTGTGTTTTGCTAGCTACTTTTATTGTCACATATATCGTGCTGGTTGCAGAAAGAACATCAGCAGAACTGAATACTATAGCAGAATAACTTAAATTTAAACTTGTGTGACTATTGAGTTGCAAATTTTTCAGCAGCCACCCAATCATAAAATAGGAAGAAAACCACATGTACTATATATAAATTGAATGTGCAATTCAAATGCACCTTTTGAATTTTGCCATCAACCCTTACAGTAGAAAATTAGGGAGGGGGGTGGAAATCCATCAAACAAATTTGAAAAACAAATACATTCAATGCCGTCTCCATCTGCCCATGGATATTATACAAGCTGAAAAACTGGCTATACTCAACAAATCAATTATTCATTGTGAATTATTCACTAGACTCTGCTGCAAATAGTGCCAAGGACTGTTTATTTGTTTAAAACTGAAGTGTTAAAAAAAAGGAAAGAAAGAAATATCTCAAGCAATGTTCCTATTTATTGTTAGAGTTGCATATTTCATGCAAAAAGTCTGCAGTTCTATTATAAATGCATCTTATTTAGATGAAAAATAAAAGCATACAAGGAGAAAATTATAGAAAAAAGTCTTTTGACTTTAGATTGGGAATTTCCAATTCTTACAATTCTTCTCGACTACACTCATATCATCTCTGACCACTGGGCCCATTTTCTGGTGCTGATAGAAATTGATATCCAGTAGCCTCTTAGTCTAATATTAAAAAGAGAGAGAGAAAATAACAACTTGTGGTAATCCAAGTTTTTTGGAGTAAATAAGAGAAAGAAAGACATGCAAGCCATGGAATGATGCATGTCTACACACGTTTAATTCTTACTGACTTAGGATCATGTGACTCACCTATGTGTCTAGAACCTATTACAGGACATGTAGGTGCTAATGAAAACAGGTGTTTAGGGCAAGTTACTTGTGTAGGAAACTAGGAAGAGACAGGGAGTGTGATGGGGAAATGTTCAACAGTCTGATTCACAAACTGCTGTACCAATTCATAGAACTAGGCTGGCAGTCTAAGTTTGCTACAACCATTCTGATGCAGATATGCTTCAGGTGAGCCAAAAAGCAAAGACTGGGGGAGGGCACTGTGAAAGAAAATGTATGGAGGGTCAGTTCTGATCTGACCTAAGCTGCATCTGAATTTGGGGTTGGAAGAGGGAGATAGGGGTAGGAAAGTCTTCAATTAATTGGATGGAATTTTTGAGTGGCCCTCATCACTGCACAGAATATTTCTGCATGTGGAACACTCCGTATGAGTTAAAATCTCTAGCCAGAAATGCTGCCAGGGACAAAAGATTTACCTGAAAGTCAGGCTGTATATGCTACATATGACCTAGAAGTCTGAATTTTCATTCAACATGAAGTGGACATGTCAGTCACATGTTGCCTTGTCTCATGCAGAAAAAGCCATGTGGGACAGACTCTCAATAGGCTTTTATCTTCCAAAGATAAAACATGGGTGTCCACTTGCCCTTCTGCACGTCTGACCCTGTATTGGTTGGGAATGGGCATGTAGGACATGCTTAACGCTGAATTTAAATAACTATGCTTTCATATGGCTCACACAACATTAGGAGAGCAGGGCAGAAAACAAGTTTATAAGCAGGTTATGCTTTTCAACAGAAAGAAAAGGTATGCCTCCCCCTGCCATGGGAGGTACCTCCATAGACTTTCTAGAGTGCCTTATCTCCATTTTTGGTGGCATAAAATGCCTGTTGAAGAGTTTGATGCCCACTCTTGGCACCTGGAAGTATAGGTGTGAAACAGTGCTAGAAGAACAGGTACTTGACCATGGCATCTTTGGACATCCTCGTGCACTGGAGGTGGATATATGGAAGTTATGGTGGTAGAATGGGGAAAGCTGCCTGAACACTGGTGCCTCTGGGCTGTGAGATGGGAGATGCCTCCCACTACTCTTCAAAAGAAGAAGCAGGAGGCACAGTACTGTGACCAGAATACTCATTCAATCACAGTGTCTGAGGCAAGCAGTCATTATTGGTGAGCCAGTTTGGTTAGGGAGCAGGACTCTTATCTGGAAATACCAGGTTCAATTCTGCCCTCCCCCATGAAACCAGCTGGGTGACCTTGGGCTAGTCACAGCTCACTTCTGAACTCTCACAGCCCCACCTACCTCACAGGGGGTTCTGTTATGGGGAGAGGAACAGAAAGCTTTGTCAGCTTTCTCCCCTTAAATGGGTGAGAAAAGTGGAGTAGAAAAGCCAACTCGTCTTCTTCTTCTGTTCCACTGTTGGTAATAAACTTCCCTGAAAAGCTTATTCTCCTAATGTTTAAGTGACATTGTCACTTCTTAAGCCCATCAAAAGAGGAACCATGGATTATTATCTGATTGCTTTTCTGTGTCTTTATGGCTCAGTGGCTGACCAGTCTACTTCCCTTGCTATCTGCCTGCCAGTCTCACGTCTTTTCCAGTCTTCAGACTTGAACGCTTTGCTTCTCTCCTCTAAATGAAAGGATGTAAGATAACACAAATGAAATGTTAAGAACTACCTATAGCTGCTTCACTCTCTAAATAAATTGGTTTTACTAGCCAATATTTAAAACTAGGCATGATTTGGCTCTATTCCCTAAATCTCACTATCTTAAATCTCCTGCAGTTTGGAAATGAACAAAATGCAAATAAGAGCTCAAATAGATAAACACAAAAGTATTCTGATGGTCTTCTATTGAAGAAGAAATCTGTGGAGCTTAGACAATATAGCAGCAGAATGAGGAGCACGTTGGTAAAGTACTTGGGCTCTTGGTACATCTGGCTGCAGCTGCTGAATTTTCTAATTGTTCCCCAAACGGAAGAGATATGGCATTATAATTAAATATATAAAATGTGAGAATGTTATAGGGATGTGCATGAATGAGGTTTTTGACATTCGATTTATAATGAATAGATCCCCTTTGAATGTGGTAAGATTCTATTTGATATGAAAGTATTCATACAATTTTGTACGAGTATCCGATATTTATCCGATACAAATGAATATGTATCCAATATGTATCCGACACAAACACATACATATCTGCTACATATATGATATGTATCCAATACCATATCTGCTCTGAAAGCATCAAATCTGAATACACTTTTTATCTGCTCTTGATCCACGTTGAATGAACTGTGGATCCATTGCAAATGTGACTGGTGTGGGCGCTTTCCCATTTCCCAAGTTTAATGAATGTCTGAACTATTTGTACGAATGTCTGAAACATTTGTATTTGTACATATGTTAACATATGAGTGTCCTAACATTTGGTTTGTGTACAAATGTCCAAATTTGGGTGAATAATGAATGTTACAAATATTTGTGCACATCCCTAGAATGTTATGGTTTGAATTGCATAGAATGTGGTTGGAGATTAATGGAATGCTTCCATGAGGGTGGTGGGAAATGCTTTGATTGAAAGCCTCCCTTTGATTGTTGCAATCAAAGCCTCAAAGCTCCCCCTCCACCCTGGTAGTAAGGTGCATGGAGCAAGGCCTCTAAATCAGACAAGACAATCGGAAGACAATTTACACTGGGTAAATACAGTGGTGTAAATAAATATTGGCAGGGTGTGCACAAAGCCTGTGAGAAGTACTCTAAGATGAGCACTGTCACACAGCATACAGTGAGCATAATGATCTTCTCAAAGCAGTGGTATGTTGTTTGCACACCTGCTGCCACTCCTGGGTGTTCAAAACATTGCAGTGTTCCAACTGGGAGAGTTTAATTAAATATGGGAAATGTCTCTGGAAGTGGGCCATCTCCTGTGCTTGATGAAACAGGATCACCTAAGCCACACTGAAGAATGCTAAGTCTGAGCAAGTGGCAGTACCAGCACCAGACAAGGAGAAGTAAGCATTGTCACAGTACACTGTTTATTCCCACTTTGCTTTTACACACTCTAATGAGTGCTTAGGGTAGGATGCATGCTGTATTAGTGCAGAGTGTGTCGATCTCATGCTTGTCCAGTGCATCCACGGCTAGGTATATCCACAAATATTTGTAACATTCCAAAATTCATATGAATTCTGCCAAATTTGGAAATTTGAATTTGAATGAAATGTTGACGCATGTGAAGATTGACATTCAAATTCAAAGTGAATGTTTTGATACATTCATCAAAGCTTTGTTACATATTCGTATGGATCCGTATGGGATTTGTATGGAACATTCATATTGAATTTGAATCCTACCATATTCAAAGGGATTTATTCATATGAACATGAATTTTCTTGCATTTGATTAGATACAAATCAAATACAAAAAAAAATCATGCACATCCCTATACTGCACCTTGAGCATGCAGAGACACGCACATCAAACAGCATCAAAAATGGCCTCATGAAAATATATCCATTGTTGCTGTTTGCATCTCCATAAAAATGAAACACAGTACTGAAACTTTTAAAGATTTGTTATTGAAATATAACCAACTCAATATACACAATCTGACAGTATGTTCCAAAACTGAACTTCATGCTGAATTAACTTGAAGTGGGTTTCTCTTTCAGACTTTCTCTCTTTTTTTCAGTTTGTCATCCTTGTGAAAAAGAACAGTTCTTTATTGGTCAAATAAAGTTCAAAAGCAAGCTCATGGATAGACGAGCTACCAACTGTCACATTGCAGGTCAAACACTGAAAGTCAAAATCAAACAGCTATCAAATACTGTCAGCTGTCCCATGTCAATTGTCAGATCAACCGCCATCATCTGTCACCTATTAAAAACTGTCAAGATCTAGCAATAATTGTCAAACACCATTATTGTTGCATCCTAACTTCTAATATTGCAAGAGATCCAATACTGGAATTAAACACAAAGCAAATCACTTGTCAGATAGTGGTACAAGTGTCAAATGTTCTCTGAATAATTTTTGTAAAATTGTCAAACACAATTCTGATCATTTTGGAAGACATATTTATCACAGTAGTAAGTTATGGACAATTGCTTTCATGGGTTCTTCTGGATTTGGAATTTGGACAGTCAAAATATGGAGGGCACTGTCATTATATAAGCCATGAACAAGTAATCAAGTTCTTGGTCTTGGCCAGCCTGTTGATTGTTCATCATGTACAAACCACTAGAAAATGTCCATCTCCTCATCTCACCACTTCCTTCTATTTTCCTGGCAAATGACTTGTAAAAATTATTGGAAGATAGGGAAATCAATAAATATTTGTAGATTTGGAGCAGCAGTAGAGGACAGTTGTTGTTATTCAACAAGTATCTGATTGGTCATTATGAGAAACAAGATTGGGAATTGTTATATTACCTTATATAGATTATATTTATGGAAGATATGATTTACAAAAAAAATAATGGACTGCAAGTTGGCTTTAACTTTGAGAAAGAATGTATCTTTTCTGTTCTTAAAGTATGTGAATAGCTGTGCAAATAAGGGGTGTTTTTCCACTGGCAGAAAATACCCATTTTTGCACCCATTAAGGACCCATTTGGGTGTGAGACGGATGAACTCATTTCCACCACGGCACCCATTTCAGACCCGATTGTTTCCACTGCCAGTCGGGAAATCCGGATCAAATGGGTACTTTTCTACCTTTAATTCGGATTTTCTGTAGACCCCATTAATGAGGTCTACAATGGGGTCTTCAGCCAGAAAGTCCAGATTAAAGAGAGCCTGTTTCTACGAGAAACAGGCAATGGGATCCAGAGGAGGCTAGGGGGAGGGGATGCACCCATGGGGGGAGCCCCAAATTCCCAGCTTCGAAGGGATTTTAGAGACATTTCGAAATCATTCCGAAATGACTCTGAAGTCACTCTGAAGAGATCGGGAAAGATTTCGGAGAGGCTCCGGAGCTGTCAGCGCGGTCCGTTCACTATTATCACAGACCACACGGATTTCCCTCCAAAGTCCCTCCGAAGAGCTCAGCGCAGACTTCGAGTCTCATTGCCGGTCTCTCCAAAGAGCTCAGCGCAGACTTCAGAGACGTTCCAAAGGACTCCAGAGTGGCTCCGAAGTCTGTGCTGATCTCTTTGAAGGGAGTTCAGAGAGTGCACCCCCCATCCCCTGAGACACCTGGGCTGATGGGGGTTGATCCGGATTCACCAGATGGGTACAAAGGTGTTTCCATGGCAGGGAGGTTAGCACCTCTCGTGGAAACACATTGGGTGCTTCCTTTAATCTAGGTCTACTAGATCCAGATTAAGGAATGTACCCATTCCTTAGATCCGTATCTTCTTAGATCCGGATTTAAGGAGTGTGGTGGAAAAACACCCAAGATGAAGTTATTGCAATTATTTCATCAAAAATTAAAAAAAAAACTCTTCCCCAGTTGAATTTCTGCCTGCAATCTTGCTTTTAAAAGGACACAAAACTTATCCAAAAATAAATTAAAAATATGTATGTTGCATCAAATTTGTTTTGGTTTATTTGTTTTAAATTTTAAATCATGATAATATGGCTCCCTGGAGCTGACTGAGCAGCTGTTGCATAATTTGACATCACAAAGGAGGTTTTGTTTTTTAATAAAAGATAGCAGTTTCATGGTTTCTTTTTACTAATAGATTACTGTATTTTTTTGTGTGTTTGTATTTTATACTGCCTTTCAATAAATGAAATTTAAACTTTGACATTTCTTACATTTCTTACATAGTTTAACTTTTAATTTAAAAAAGGTGAGAATGTGAAAATTCAGTACAAAGTTGTATAGTTTGAATCAGTTTTGTTCAAACATGTTTCGAAAGGGACTGGTTTGATTTGAACTGAACCAGGAATTCTTGGTTAAACAGAACATTTCAGTTTGAACCACTTGAATTCAACTTCATCTTGTCCTTTAAATAAAGATTTTTTTATTGTATTTCCTTTTTTAAAAATTTGAACCCCAAACTGTTCATGAACTGTTTGTAAACTGTTTAATCCTCATATTAGACTGAGCCAAACTCAGGAAGGTTTCGTTCAAACCTAACCAAACCTTAGAACCTAACTTCATGCACCTACCTAGTATACAGACATGTATTAATGGGAAGCTCATGAAAAAATAATTCTTTCTCTTAATTAAGAATTTGTTGTCATGCCTCAGGGCTTCTAGGAATGGACACTACTTGCAAGACTATATTGCCTTTTATCTTCCAGATGCCACCACTTCTCCTCCCACATACATGGACTGTATGGGCCATTCTGCACTTACCTTTAAAATGATATAGTGTAAGACTTAACACTGTTATGGGCCTCTCTCTTCCACACGCTAGAGAATCCTCATTGGATACGGCATAGCCCAGTCTAAATGGTCAAAATGGCTACTTAGACCAGGATACTTGGGACATGCATGCATGTTTGTTTTTGAATACAATTCATATTGAATCAAATGTAAGAAAATTTGTATTCATTTGAATAGATTCCCTTTGAACGTGGTAGGATTCAAATTTGATACGAATCCCATACGAATCCCATACGAATGCATATGAATGCATACAAATCCCACAGGAAAGTATCAAAACATTCAATTCGAATTTGAATGTCAATCTTTGAGTGTGCCAGCATTTGATTCAAATTCAAATGTTCGGATTTGGTCTAATTTGTACAAGTTTTGAATATTACAAATATTTGTTTACATGCCTACAGGATTTATTTATTTATTTATTTTTCTGGGCCAGCTGAATCATTCCAGTTGGAAACTGCTCTAACTGGTGGCAGTGTCAACATGTTCCTTGATTGAATTCTGACGATCATTCTCAGTTGAATGTATCCCCACATAGGGAAATGTATTCAAAGTTTTTATTTGTTTATTCTTTCTCCTTTTTGAAAAGAATCTAAAATCAGCCCAATGAGGAATTAGAGTTGCTACCACTGTTTGTTGGTGCCTTCCTGGTATTATTTTCTAGATTCCCATTTTTGCTGATTTTTAAAACAAAAACTTCATTACACACATGATCTGTAGAACATTTTATAATATAAAAATGCATTATACAATAAATTATGTAAAGTGCATGCTTTTGTGCACGATGAAACTGAAACACAAGATCTGTAATTTATGCCTTGGGATTTTATTACGCTGCATTTGGATTCAATGACAGAAGGACATTCTCAGATCACAATTTATTTATTCTCATACTCATTTCAGCCAGATTTCCTAAGCAACCCTGCACCTGGCAGCAGTTTACACCAAACTGCTGAGTTTGTCTTGCCTCACAATGGAATTTTAATCTGTTCCCACTCAGTACATATTTATTTGTCCACATCTGTCAGTCTCCCTATGCTCAGTCCTGTGATAGGATTCCTTTTTCCTTCCCTATCGTTCATATCCTTCTCCATGATTGGATGCACTTCTGACACTCAGTTTTTGGCTTTTCAGTGGAGGGAAAGGCCAGACTCCTATTTTCCCACCTTTCAAAGATCCCCCTCTCATGTTTTTGCTCTATTCAACAGCTACATACATCTAGATAATAAAATATGCATGTGTATATCTGGTTTATGTCTCCGATGAGGTATCTTCAGCTTCTCAATCACATATTTATTTTCACATACTGACCATCTTTGAAGCAAAACAGATATGGGATGCATCCTGACTCATTAATACTGCACAGTAGAATGTCCAGTCATGGTGGGGGTGTCACACACCATGATCAATAGATCCTAGTGGTGACACATTATGCCATCACTACTGCGAATTTACTTCTGTGCTCCAATTGCGGCCGTGGCGCATGCACGCGCAGTGGATGCCGGGCTTCCTCATGCCAGGAGCCACAGCGCAGCAACCAGGTAAGCACTGGATTGAGAGTGTGCGACCCTGGGCAGGGTGGGTGGTGGTGGTGGCTGCGTCTTCCCTCTCGCTCCTGAAGGCGCCATCGTGCCTTCTCGGGAGAAGGGGAACCCAGGGAAGCTGGCTGCTGGCCTCGCCATGGCAGCTCTGAAGGGGCCAGTGGTGAAGGCCAGTGGGCAGGGCCAACTGTCAAACAGGGGGAGCATGCGCTCTCCCTGTTTGACAGCTGGGCATGTGCCTGCAATGTGGCTTTTCCCTTGCCGCTGCAGAAGCGTTCACTTCCGAAACGGTTTCAGGGGAAAAGCCAGATGTAAGACCTGATTTTTCAGGTCTTCCATCTGGGTAGGATTTCGGCAGCAAAACCGGTTTAAGAAACTCATTTTGTGTGCCAATGTGCAGACGTGGCATCCTCGAAGGGACCCTATTTCTGTTCCCTTTGCAGAAGCCACATCCTAATCCTTCCCCAAACAGGCTCTAAATCTGTTTTTAGAGCATGTGCTGAAAGGCCCTTAGTGACTATTGACTAGAACCCAGAAGTGCCTGAATTTGACTCCCATTTAGAACTTGATTCTCCTCTTCAGTTTTGCCTCCAGATGGTGTCCAGAAGTCCCAAGGACATTTTCCTTTAAGTTTGCTTTATAATGGAAAAATCTCTGTTTTTTTCCCCTCTATATTACTCCTCCCCACACACTTTTTAGGCACAGTGAAGGATCAAGCTTTTATGAAATTGTAGTTGCACTATTTATTATGCAGATACAGTTCAGCTGTTGTCTGCATTTATCTGAATCACCCTTCATATTTTGCTTCTATGCAATTTCAAACCTCCATAGAAGTCACTTGGTCCAAAGTTTAAATTATTAAATATTTAAAACAAATTAAATGCTGCAACTATCCTAATGGAGCTCCAACATTTGCTTCAGTTCTGTGAGACAAAAGAAGCCTACCTTCTCAAATTATGATTTTGTAGCACTAGGAAATTCCTTGCGGCTGGGGTGAGGAACTCCTTTCCAAGCACTGTCTATCCTTTATCTCTGCTTAGCTTGTCACATTTGTGCTGCAGGCAATGTGACTGGAGAGGTACATTTACCGAAAGCAGGGAGAGAGAAAAGAACCCTATTTAATTTATATTGTCTTTCATTCCAATGGCATTCATCAATTTTTTTTTCCTCTGACAAGTTCAGCTGCTATGCACTCCTCCATCTACTTGCAAGTGCCTCAGTAAAGAGAGAGAGGATTAGCCAGTAAGCCAAGTCCTCTTTCAAGAAGTGTGGGGTAACCTACACACACACACCCAAATCAAAATGCTAGCTGTATTCTGGAGTAACAGTTACCAGTGTGTATTTGTGGCTGTGCTTTCTTTCATATTCTTTCTCCCTGTAACAGTGTTATAGTAAATAGTCCATTTGTGCAAGGTGTTTCAAAATCCGAACAATTAGTGGAGTAGTTAAACTCCAGCTTCACCCAGTGATGACCTTCAGATTGCTTTAATGAGGGAAATACAACAACTGCCCATATCTGTGACACTCCTTAAATCACACGTGTTCCCTGGGTGGTGCTAAAATGCAGTTGCTTTGACGCTATCATCTAAAACCTTAAAAGTGCATCAACCAGACAGTCTTCAATGATCTCCTGGTCTCCTATGTGAATTTGTCATACATTAAATAAATAAATGAGGGACTTAAGAACCTAAGAGGAGTCCTGCTGGATCAGGCCACAGCCCATCTAGTCCAGCATCCTGTCTCACAGAATGGGCATCTCAAGCAGAGACAAGGGCAAACCTCCTGTTCTCAAATCTCAGCAAATGGCCTTAGAGGCATCCTGCTTGTCCCCCCAGCCTGAAAGATTTACTGAGGCACCTATTCTAGTAGCCATTCTAACCCTTCCTTAAAGCCATCTAGGCTGGTAGCTGTTACCACCTCTTTTGTCAGCAAATTCTATAGACCAATTATCCTCTGGGTGAAGAGATACTTCTGTTTGTCTGACCTGACTCTTCTACTCATCAGTTTCATAGAGCGTCCCCTGGTTCTAGTGCTGTGCAGTGCACAAGTCATAAAAATAATGGTATATTGTGCCTTTAAAAATGTTTGCATTTATAAAAAATACAGTTTTGCTTTAATGGATCTTAAAGTTACGAAAACAGCTATCCAAATCATATTGTTCCAAAGGTTAAGTTTTGTCTTTCAGCATTAAATCGGCTGCCCACAATGCCAGATTGCTTTCAGACTAATTTGCTGAGGGGGGATACATACTCATCCTTAATTGCATTATAAATATGGTTTACACTGTATCACAAAATGTCTTTGGCTTTTTAGAACTTTATTTGAATCCCTAATTGTGTAGTTTTAAATTTGACAGATTTTTGTTTATTTATGGCAGTTCCAGAAAGCAGCTTCTGAGCTGCATATGTGCCTTGGTCCTATGAAGCAGCTGGGGACAACAGAATTATAATGTAAATACTGGACATTTTAATTCTGTGCTATGCAAAGCACACTGACCATCCTTTTATAAAAGCACGATGGGGCTTAAGGGAAGGCAAACCATATCTAGAAGTGTCAGATCTAAAAGTATGTGAAATACTGTGAGTCATTTTGGTCTTGTTGTTAGAGTGATGGATTCTTATCTGATAGTCTCCCAGTTTGATTCTGCACTCCATGAAGTCAGCTGGGTGACCTTGGGCTAGTCACAGCCTAACCTATCTCACAGGATGTCTGTTGTGGGAAGAAGAATAGAAAGCTTTGTCAGCTGCTTTGAGCCCCCTTAAATGGGTGAAGCAGCTGGGGACAGAACAGCCAGTTCCTCCTCTTCCTTCTTCCCTCATTCACAAAATTATCCTGTTTAAGCATAGTAGTATTTACCCTTCTAGGAGGATGGAAGAGATTTCCTTGGGTACATCTGTGTTGACCTGCATCCCATCAGCCCTCCTATGCTAACAAAAGCAGAAATCTCTAACATGAAGCAATATGCACAAACACTGTTGGTGAGCAGCACAGGCTTTCTGGCAGGGGAAGAAGCTCTAGCAGGTCCTCCAAAGATTGTCATAGTTGGATGTACTGCATGCCAACCGACCTTCTCCCTGCAGGCTCTGGACTGCTGGAGGGATGCAGAGAATCACAGATGTGCCCATGTATTAGCTCTCCCCTTATCCCAGATCCCACATACCTCTAACTGGTCAACCCACTGAAGAAGCCAAGTCTCTAAAAGTCTAATAGGGTAAAGCCGTAAGATCCGACTTTTTCTGGTCAAAGGCAGAAAGGAATGGTATTATGCCTTAAAATAGATAAAATTAAGATATTCATCTTATGAATGTATAAAAGTCTTGTTTTTTTTGACAAAGATGTGTGTGAACTAGTAAAACTATATAGTTCCTATCTGGTTCTAGTCAAGCAGATTATGACTGTGTCTCCACTTACAGGATGAGGTACCCTGTAACACATCTTCTGCTCCATCTCCCCTCTCAGTGGCAATCACTCTAACTCAACTTTGAGTTCCCTCAACAATGGAGGGCACATTTTGTGAAGGTGGAGGTGCCTTTGAATGCTGCTTTGAAAAATACCTCCTCGTTTCAAATAAAGTCAAGACGGTGTCCT
Source organism: Aspidoscelis tigris stejnegeri (assembly GCA_023333525.1). NCBI lineage: Eukaryota > Metazoa > Chordata > Lepidosauria > Squamata > Teiidae > Aspidoscelis > Aspidoscelis tigris. Next base: position 244,743,763 of record JALMGA010000001.1, on the reverse strand, counting down.
GTAGGATGACAAAGTGCCTCCCCCATGTGCCTAATGAGTGCGGAGCCATATTTCAATATGGCATATTGAAACAAGTTAAATATAAGAAGCAACCTAAGTAATGCTTTCCCTCCTTGTGGTTAATTTGCAAGCTCTTTACCAAATTTGGGGACCCTTAGTAACTTCAGGACTTCATATATATTGATAGAGAAAGATGTGTTATGAAAGTGTTTTTGACTAATGCACCTAATTATAGTTAGCAAGGCACTTCCTGAATTTGTTTTTTCTCTATCTCACTTTTCCAGATATTCTAAAATCCTAAGAATGATCTTATATTGTTTCCTATTGGGCAGAGGGACCCATAGGCAACTAGAAAGTCCAAAGTCCCTTATCCATGAAACAGCAAAAACGTATCTATTGTTCTTCTTTGTGCAGAAAAAAAAATTGTGTATAACTTTTTAAAAAATGAATTTATTGGCCGCTTGATATGGTGTTTTGTTTATTTTTGTCTTATAACAAGTGAAAATTACATGGAGTGCTATGAAGAGACTTATTTTAATCTATATAATTAAATGCATAACTTTGTCAAATGGAATAATGTGCTTTCAGAAGTTTGAGTGTTTGCTTTTTATTTCCTATCTTTACCTTGTCACATTCTGCATATAACATGGTAATTCCTCTATTTGCATTTCTGTTTTTTGTTTTTAGAATGGTATATTTGAACATTATTTTAAATCTTCCATGAAGGTTTGTCCTGAATAAGACAAACATGTTAAATGCTTACACTATTAATATGTGACTACATAAAGCAAAGATGTCTTCAGTTCAAGCTGAACTCCTAGTGACTGTAGAAAACACAGAAGTTTTTTTGACATTGCCTTCTTCCGGGGAAATTCTGGAGATTGAACCCGGAACCTTCAGGCATGCAATAATTATCTGCCACTCATCTATCTCTACTGTCAAGTTGTGAAAAGTACCATCCGAACCTTGGAGATTTCATCCCCACCACTAAGATGACTGGAATTCTGTTTGAGTTTTCAAAATTTGTTTCACTTGATACAGACATTTATCTGGACAAAGTGAAATATCATGAAGGTGATAAATGGTTCATGTTTTCACATTCCCCAGCTGCAATGCAAGTATTTCTGAAGACTCATTTCCCAAATTTATCCTGAAAGACACTTCTTCATACTTATCTCTTTTTCTCTGTGTGTGGATGTCATCATAAAAATCTTAGCAACAGATCAAAACAGATTAACATTTTTATTTCTTCCTTCCTTTTTTTTTAACTTGACCTGAAATGTGTTTATATTCCCAAAACTCATCACGGTCATCATTCGCAGAAACATAGCCCTATATATCAACTCCTGCAGGCTTGGTGGAAGTATGAGTTTGTGAGATGAAAGAATCAGTTATGTGGCAAAAGAAAAAGGGAAGAATGGTGATGGAGGGGAAAGCTGAAGAAGTAGTGCCAAAATGAAAAATAATTTCTGCTGCCCATACCTCCTAACTACACATTGCCCACTACATTTTTTTCCCTCAGAGAAAGAAAAGAAATATGTAGTAACACAACGGCACAGGGGAAAATAACACATGATAAATGGAAGTGTTCTGTATGAACATAAACATAAATATAGTAGAAAACATTTCATGGGCTCATTCTACTTTCCCCTTTCTGAGAAGTGTAAAGCATCAAGAGAGCACCGTCCTGAATCACTACCAAAGATCAAACCAACTGTTCATCATTCCATGATAGCCATTCATGAGGGGAAATTCACTGTAATGCAGAGAACTCTAAGAATGCAAATGAAAAACCAAACAACTAAAGTTTCTCCATCAGATCGTCTTCATCAGGGATCCTGTTTTGCCTAATGCCTAGGGCATTTTCTGCACTTACCATGATTAACTGGATTTGTGGATCTGGATTAGCTTGATCTGAATCAACAGGAGACACCCACATTAAGCAGGTTGGACAGCAGTGAATATCATCTATAGAGAGACACAGTGTCAATGCCACGCTTTGTTCCTTATAGGTGGATGGAAACTAACAGCACCCCCAAAAAACTGATGTAATTGGTCCATGTCCTTATTGATCAGATGGTGCATCTGGGTAGCAAGGGTGAAGTCCCTTTCCTCCTTCTGATACTTTCTTTTTTCATAGCTTGGATTAAAAAATGCAAACTGCCAAAGTGCAATATCACAAATAATTTCTAAATTGTGAAGATAATCCAGTGTATACAGATTTCTTAGAAAAGAACAACAATACCCCTATACTGCACAAATGTATTTTTCCTGTTCAATTTGTATTGATTCAAATGCAAAAAAAAAAAAAAACTATTTGTTTGAATAGATCCCCTTCAAATGTAGCAGGATTAGAATTCAATACATGTCTGATACAAATCTTATTAGAATTCTTGCTACTATTAGCCTACAAATACCTACATATCCCCTATAAATCCCCTACATATCCACTCAATGTGTCAAATCCACTTTCAATCCACTTTTAATCCGCTCTGAATCTGCTCTGAATCTACTCTGGATCCACTGCAGATGTGACGGGGGCAGCCACATTCCCAGGTTCACAAATGTAGTGAAGCTTCGTATGAATGTATTGAAGCATTTGATTTGAATGTCATTCTTCAAATGTACCTTTGAAACATTTGTTTTGAATTTGAATGTCTGAATTCAGATGAATTTGTACAAATTTCAAAGGTGATGAATATTCGTGCACAACCCTACTATACAGTATCAAAAACTTTCTTTTAAAAAACCAAGAGTGTGACTTTTCAGTTCAAGATTCTGTCTGTGTACTGTGTCTAGATTGCTCAGTGAACCATCCTTCTCCAAAATACTTTTGATGTCCATAATTTTAGGATAGGGTTATGATAAATAAGTCAAATGTGCTATATCTTCAATGTTTGTATATGAGAGACAATTCCAGCAAGTCAAAGGAATCAAAGGAAAAGTTTCCAGCTGACGCCCCTTCCCTTCCCCACCAGCCTCATGGAAGTGTCCCTTATGTCAGTTCTGCAAACAAGGCACACTTGTGTTGGAGCTTTGAGGGCAGACAAATACCTAGGGTTGGTCTTCAGACAAGTTCCTTGCCCATTGCGATAACAACTCTGAAGTCATGACCTCGTTACCTAAGGTTAGGGGATTGCTTAATACCCTGAAGTCATGACCTCGTTACCAACCTAGGGGATTGCTTAATACCCTAAAAGTCCTCTGGAGAACAGATAAAAACAAAGGCCTAACAATGTGTGACAAAGCTTAATATGTGACATTTTTAAATTCTTTTTTAGTGCAGTATGTTTGGTTCAGTTAAGGATTAAACTGAAGTGAGCCCTCCCATCCTAACTAATAACCTTTCTCACAAAGTGAAGCACAGAACAATACTTTCTGGAAACCCTCTCTGGGTTTTCACCATAAGCACATTATGCTACCTTTCATGAACCCAGTTCATGCCTCTGTGAACTCTCTGAATAAATACCCCATAGGACACCTAAGCACATGTATATGCAGAAAGCAAATTCAATTAAGAAGTGATTTGCTATTGTGGTTAAGTTACAAAAGAAATAATCACACCAATTATCAAAATCAGTTTTGCAATCACTGACTCTGCCCTCTTGGTTGCTGTTATCTGAATCCCTCTGTGTGCTATTTCCTTCTTTGACCAGAAACTCGGAAAAGAGTACCTGAGCTGTATCCCCCATTTTGCTCAGGATGTCAGAGCATCTTTAAAGAGCACTGAGCTAATTCCTGCTCCCAGACGTGCAGCCCTGGTGATGTCAGTCAGATTTATTCCTACCTCTCCGTGCTGGAATAATCTCTGGGTAGCAGCTGCAGTCAGACACTACCGCTGTATTCTCCTTCTTCCCAGGCAAGCAGTAGTTTGAATCTTAAGCAGTGTCTTGGATTTTTCACTGTAAACATTTCCCAGGCCCAGAGGGAAAAAATAATTACACAACTGTCTGAGATTTCTCTCTCCCCATCCCCTTCTGGTTCTACATGGGTGAATCTCCTTTAATTATTTGAAAATGTAGCATGAGAAGCACCATTAAATATGATAACAATTCCTCCTTCACCTCTATCCCTGACGTTAATAAACTGAGAAGCTGGTCGAAGCAAACAACACTTATCTCTGGTGGGGTGGGAAGAGATGTTGTCTCCTTCAGCCTCAAAAGGCAAAACTGTCAGGGGGCCCTGTGGCCCCCCCTGTGGTGATTTATCACCACAGGGGGGACAACCAGTTACCCCCTGACAAAAACAAATACATTTTCTTCTTTATGTATTACTGTATTTTGTTCTACAGTGGCAATCAGATCATTAGAAAGCAAACTTTAACTTGCATGGGAGAGGATTCCTAGATGAATTTGGCTGCTTCTTAGGAGGGGAGTAAGAAAAAACATGACTCCATTATTTGGATCATCTTTTTTAAAAAATGAAAGGCTGACCTAGAAAGAGGAGACTGTCATCCTGAAAGTCCCCTCTAAAGTCTGCACTTACCTAAATAATAGCAAATGTCCAAAATAGATAAATGGCATCTTTCTTTTTCTGATATCATCCATATATGACAACCTGAAATCTCCTTCAACTCCTTCAGACCTAATTAATCAGAAGGTCCCATTTCTAATATTGCTCATCACACAGTTCTCAGATGGCTCCAGCAGAATACAGTGGGTAATCCTCCTTTGCAGTTAGCCACACGGCCAATAGAGGGCACTAATACCAGTACCATAGGCCCTGCATACCAGTCATTCAGACCTTCATTTTAAGTCTTCTTCAGTGCATCTTCAAGTCTGACTGCTCAAACTTTTTCTTTTCTATCCATTTTATTTGTGGACTTTCCATCTTCCATTTCGACTTTCCTGAACAGAAGATCCACAGATAAAACAGATGGAACCAAACAGGGTCAGCAACAGGCCTGAAGATGGACTGAAGAAAGTTCGAAGTGAAGCTGTGACCACAGTCAATGGCCAACTAATTGCTTTTGTGCATTCTCACCCAGAAATCAAAGGCAAAACCTGCACCTGCTCTTGACTCCTTGCAAATGCCCTTTAGAGGTATCCTGCTTGTCTCTCCAACCTGGAGGCAGTACCTAGACATCCATTCTAGTAGCCATGTTTCATATTTTTATACTATGTATGTTGAGATGATTAAACATTTGACTTAGGAAGGGATGCGCATAAGTCAGTTCTCATATCCCAATATTATAAAATAGAAAAGTGATGGTATGTACTTCCCCAACTTTACTTAGGCTCCATACCTGTTTCATGCCTCCTTGTTTTGTTCTATCAGATAATGCTTTCACTATTAAGTCCTGCATCACTATGTGTTAGCATGTTCAGACTTTTTTTTTTTTTTTACTTTTGGCTTGACTGGACATATTATCCTATGGCATTATTTCCGTTTCTCTAGTGTTTAAAAGTTCACTTATTATAGTTAGCTTTGTTTATTTGATGGTATTCCTGTAGCTTCAAACCTGCTTACTATCTGTACTTAAAGATTGCAAGGTTAATGTCATTGAATTGTTTAAAGTACTAAGATGAAGAGAGTGGATGAAGGTGGTGAAAGCTTCCTGGCATCACCAACACATAAAGGGAAGAAAGGGGAGCTGAAGGACAAGGTTTGATGGGAGGTTAGTGGTGGCATACAAACCAGGCAAATTCCTGATGATGTCACTTGGATTTTGTTTTGAGAAATGCTTTCATAAAATAACAAAATATAATGTCCCCCTCAAAAGTCTAGCCATTTTTCTCTCTCCCCCTCACTTATTATCCAAACTCAATTCCATATCAAGCTTAGGGGAATTCATTTTAATTAGATAATCATCCATTGAGGGTGGATTAGAAGTGGAAGCAGATGTGCAGAAGAAGTCATAGGAGAAACAGGTTTAATTTATTACTGCTACTGACTGACTTAGCAGTTTTGCCATGTTTGTTTGTCCCTGAGCTTCATGCCTTTCCAATTCCTCTCCAAAGCTTGAGAGAACTTTAGTAGAGATGTACCAAACTAGTTTGGGTTTAAGCTATTTGAACAGAATATGGATGTTCCAAAGGTTTAAGTTTGAACTGAACAGTCTTCTTGCTCAAAAATGGAGCTCAAATTGAACCAAAGAGGTGTTCAAATGAGTCTGTCAAGCACTCTTGTTCAACCTGAATTCAAAGGTATTTGAAAAGTTTTGCCTGTTTGGAGAAAAAAAAATGTTTTAATTCATAATGAACAAATGGGTGTTCAGTTTGATTTGATCTGAGCCTTCGGTATCATCAACCAGACATTATACACATATATAATGGGAGCTGCCAAAAATGATGCTCAGAATCATTTTACTTATCTGCCTCACAAGGATAGGGTGCAATTATTATTAAATAACTTCGGCCTTAATCTCTGTTCTATAGTTTATTTTGTTTTTAGCTGAGAATAATTGGGGGGGGAGTGTGACTCCTACGCTGCATTTTATCTGCATTTAATTTAAGAGTTGCAACTGGTGGCCAGATTTGAGAGCTCATCAATAGCCATCTGGCCATTCTGAAATCAAAAAGAGAGCTTCCTTAAGTCCTCTCTATACGTATTTTAAAATCTTACAAGAGACTAAAGACAATTGTGTATAAAAAGGCTGTCAATGGGAGGGGGGAGGGGAAGCGTACTGAAAGACGACATTTAAGAAGCAATCTGACTGAAGGGTATAAAATCATACATGGTATAGAATGGTGGATAAAGAAAACTTATTTTCTCTATCACATAACACTAGAACCAGGGGGTATTCTATGAAGCTGATGGGTAGGAGAGTCAGATCAGAAAAAGGGAAGCGTTTCTTCCCCAGAAGGCCATCAGTCTGTGGAATCTGCTCCCAGAAGAGGTGGTAACTGATACCAGCCTAGATAGCCTTAAGAAAAGTTTAGGCAAATGTATGGATGACAAATGTTTCAATGGTTACTAGAATGGATGCCTAGGTACATCTTCCAGATTGGGGACAGGCAAGATGCCTCTAAGGGCACATCCCCATCGGGCTGCCCCTGATGGGCTGTGGCTTCAGGGCAGCCTTAATGTGAATTAAGAGCTAATTAATATGCACCTCTTTCTAAGACTCAGAGCTGCCTGTTGCCTCCAACCTTGGAAAGAGGTGCATATTAATTAGCTCCGTGCTCATGTCTTTCTTTTAGTCATTACCGGAGTTCTGCTTGTGCGCATGAGAGCTGCTATAACCCCCTGACAGTTGCTTAGCTGATTGCAGGGCAGCTGTCAGGCTTACCTGGGCAATTAAGTGCTCAAGTAAGGAGGGACAGTTGCGATCGCAGCATTAGCGGTGGGGACAGCGAAACTCCGCTCACTAATACTGCAATCGTAACCCGGGAGTGTCCCCATGCCCCCAGGATAACCCGTTCTTGCCCCATAATTCAGGGCGAGACCAGTTATCAAGTGGGGTTTTTTTAAATTCAATTTGGAGGATTTTATCCCTCATGTAGCCCGAATTAGGGTGTTGCATGGGGACTCCTGTGAGGTGGACTCATGTTCGCCTTGCAGTATCCTCACCATGGGGACACCCACTAATACATTTTGTTGGGATTCAAGAGCAGATGAAGGTTTGCCCTTATCTTCTGCTTTAGATGCCCATAAGTAACTAGTGGGCCACAGTAACTAGATGGGCTGTGGCTTATCCAGCATGGTTCCTCTTATGTTCTTATGGGAATTAATAAAAGTAAGATGTGCCCGTTTATTCCAACTGGAGGCAATGACTGTTGTGGAAAGACCTTCAAAACATCTCTCTCTCTCTTCCTCATCACTAAGAGAACAACAGTATTATTCATGTTTATTAAATTATTCAGAATAATGTCTTCTAGTTATCCAATGCAAAATAATGTAAATCCCTGGCTAATATTCAGTACCATTGTCTATATATTAAGGAAGTTGCATTAGATTTGTCCTGGAAAATGTAATACATTGTTTTGAACTGGAAAGACATTTAATGAGAATGGATACATATGAAAATCAGTGCAAGCAGCTTACCATTTCATGGCTACAGCATCATCATGAATCTCCTCTCCTACCTACCATTCTCTGAAATGATCATCCCCTTCCTTTTCTTAAAAACTTCAAGTCTTTGGAATGTGGAAAACAACCTTCACCCACACAAACTGAAAGAAGGAGGGAGAGAGAAATCATTAGAGTGAAACACTGAACAAAAGAATATTCTAGGGAAAATATGCCATTCTTAAGCTGGTAGAAATAGAAAAGTTACAAAAGAAAAACTGAGAGCAAATACTGTTGAACTCATAAATTTCTTCACACTGAGACAAGGCTAAAATGTTTTGGGCCATGCAGCTCTAATGAAATAGATCTCTGTGTGGAAACTACAATAGATACACAAACAAAGGGTTAGTAGTGAGAAATCAAGGATGACCTATGAGATGGTTTGAGAGGCTATCTCCCATTACTTCCAGCCAGTATGGCCGCTGAATAGGAATGAATCAAAAGCTTAGGTTATCTTGATACAGCAGGGATATGCACAATGGTTTTTGTTTTTGTTTTTGTTGTTTTGTATTTGTTTATCAAATAGAATGCAAGAACAGTCATATTTGAATAGATCCTCTTCAAATGTGATAGGATTTGTATTCAATACGAATGTTCAATCCCATATGAATCTCATACAAATGCAAATGAATACCATATGGATAGCATACAAATATCATACAAATACCATACAAATCCTATATGAATCCTATACGAACCTTCATACAAAGCTTCATACAAATCAATCTTTGAATGTGCCAACATTCAGTTCAAATTTGAATGTCCAACTTCAGCTGAATTTTGAATGTTTTGAATATTCATGCACATGCCTATGATACAGATGTAATAGAGTATTGCCTATCTAAATTACTATTTGGTGAAATGCAATTGCCTTAGAAGTATTACAAACATTGCAAAGATGTTCAAAATGCATGCTCCTGAATGTCCTCAAACTATAGCTCCATGGTGAGCACACAGGCAGCATCAGAGAGGCTGAACAGCCATTGGAAGATGCTGGCTCAGCACCTCTCACTTCACTTTTGTAGTGGCAGAAGTCATTTCATAATATACATTGGTAAATGAAGGCATAGGAATGTTCACAGGCCTACTTTCCATAATCTAGTGAAGGAATCACATCAAACGTGTAAGGCAGATTATGAACTGAAATTTGCACCAAGAATACAGAAAATATATTCTGTAATACATGATCTGAGTATGTGATTACTGTGGATCAAAGACAACTCAGGTTCACAGAAAATCGTAGGTGTGGGTGCCCATATATAATGCTATGAAGACAAGTTAAGCAGGATACATTTGGGGAGGTGACCCACTTATAATGGGTAAGTAGGGCTATCACAACCAAGAGCATCTGGGATAAACTGGAACATAAGACAACTTGAAGAAACTTGCTGTTTGTTTGTCAGTTCTTCCTTTGTTTGGTTGTTGGTGAGTCATTGGTCTTTTCCTGGCTGTCATTTGTTGGTGTTGTATCCTTGGGTGAAAGTGTTAATGGTGGATTGTTGAGGCTTACCTGTTTATTTTGTATTAGCAAAATCCCTGGGAGTGAGTGACCAGTGGGTTGTGTGATTGCAGAGGCAAGGTGTGAATCTCTTCTTTGCTTGTTTTTCTACACAGGTTTCCAGATGTTGCTGAGAAACAGGCCTTGGTTTGTGACAAATATTTCAACAGACATTTAAGAAATTGCCTTCAGTATGTTGTGAATAGTGGTTATGCTATGTATAGGTAAATGTCAGAAAACACCAGCTCGCTGTGAACATAATAGAACTGATTATGTCTGCGTTCACATTTAAGTCTTAATCCAGTTTCAGTCCAGCTTCAGAGCATGAGAATACATCGGCAAAATGACCTGCCGTTTTCTTTCCACATTATCTATTTCAAAGGTGAATCTTCAAATTTAGATAATGCCAAAGCCAAACAGCTTCTCACTTTGCTGATGGGTTCACTCACTCTGAAAGTGGACTGAAAGTGGCCTAATCTTTAAGTGTGATTGCAGTCAAAGTTAGGAATATTCAGTGCATTGATTTAAGGAGGGGGTCTGTTAGGAACACATACAGAAATCTGTGAAAAGAAAGCAACAGAAAGGCAGGCGGGCAGATAGACAGGCAGCATAAAATGTGACTCCTGGCAGAGACTGAAAATGGACATTATTCAAACAGAGAATATTTTTAGATTTTGCACTCAGGCCAGAGCATGAGAAGCCAGCTACTCTAAGCATGGAAAGTAGAAAATCCTTTGGACTACTGTTTTATTCCTGTTTATTTGATCCTCTTGAAAGTTTCAGGAAATAAGGAAATGAGGATTTCAGCTGTATAGGTTGTTGAACTGTAATCCCTATCTTTATCCAGCATTACCAATGGTCTGCTAAGTTGGTAGTTTCATTTGATCACATTTAGGTACCCAAGTTTGAGGTGGGTATTAAAATGGTCTAGGGCTGAAATTGAGAAAATAGGCTGGAGAATTTGTGCATAGCATTTTGGACTCAAAGGAAAAAATGCTATAATTAACATTTGCTTAGTAAAGATTATATGAGCATTACTTCAAGTAAGAAAAACGACGACGACAGGCAGGATCCATTTTATGCTTCATAATTATCCACATTCCTCCAGTGAACTTTATCCTCGTGACATCAGAAAGCACAATCACTTGTAATGAAAACAAGCTATGCACTTATGAAAATCAGTAACTCTGCACTCCTACACTGCAGACCAGTAGAACAATGTTCCTCATCAGGAGACAGGGTATGGGTTTTCTTTTGCGATTCTGCAAGAAAGACTCAGTTCTCAAACATCACATTGCTGAGATCTGTTCCTAAGCAGAAATGTTATGCAGCAGAGGCGGTAAATAAGAACTAAATGAGATATGGCCTTTCCTGTCATTTGACAGCCCATATAAGTTTTGACTGTATTTAAACTGAGTCCTTCAAAGACTTTCCCTCCTCCTGCACAATCAGCAGACAGCCCAGAGGATTGAACTCCATGAAGTGCGAAGTTACCAAGAAGTGGATGGGTGGATGGGTGGGGGGTTAGGAAAGAAGGAAAGTAGGAAACCACACATGGAACAAGCTTTGAATGTGAGTGGATTCTCCCCCCCCCCTTCTGTCAGCAGCTCTTGATTACCTAAGGTTCAAGCCACACTGACTTTGTTTGGTGCAGCTGGAAGCTGTTCACTTGCATAAATTGTGCTCCATTTCTGAATGGGAAACCCAAAGATGATGGGTCTTACCGTTGAGGAATGCAGCTTCAAAGTGAGAGACTTGTGCTACTGACAGTGGCATCTGCTCAATTCAAAACAAATCAGGACAAAGAGGAGCATTATTTTGTACAACTCAGAGGCAGTTTAGCAAGTACTGGATTTGACAGGGGATGGTGGTCACAAAGTCTAGCACTGAGAGTCAGCTGAAGTGAAAAGCTATGTCTTGAGGATGCTTCTACAACATGTGCCTTGGTACAAACTGTGAAGACTTCTCCTGGGCCAAACCAAGCAATTTGGGCTGGGAATGGAAGAGGAACCACAGAGTGTGCCATCATCTGTCCACAAGATGGCTACTACCTATCCCAGCCTTCAGTGTTGCAGGTTGGAAGGATTCTGTAGTGTACCCAAACAAACCCTGGAAATGAGATGTTTCTGGAGCCTGGCAAAATGGTGCTGGGCTATCTTTGCCACATAATCTACTCTTGATGCTGCTTTGTCCACATTGTGGTGGCTGAACAGAAGACCAGAATATGAGGGAGACCACTATAAATTGGGGCTTCTTGAGTGCTTCTGGTGACATTTTCATTTTGAGGAGTACTCTAGCAACTAGGGTCATGCAGACCACACATTTCCCAGGATGTCATGTCTTCCAGGGAGTACTCAAGCACGCAGAGCCCATGGTCCTACAAGGTAGCTAGAGTGGTCCCAAAGGAACATGCCTAAGACTGCCTGAGAGTCTAGAATTTGAATTTTCAGTTAGCAATGAAGCTTTTTTAGTTACTTCAGCATTCAGTGACTCTCTGATAATCCACATCACATGATTCTGCCTGTGGTTGATCCAGATCTAGCTAATCCAAACCTAGGTAATATGGGTCCTTTCTGCACTTGACCTTATTCTGCAATATATCTTGGGATAGCCATCTGTTGGCAACAAGCTAATGCGGACTATGGCAGGCCTCAGCTGGGGCCTTATATTCCAGAATAAGGCCAAAGTGCATAAATGCCCATGGAAACCCAAAGATCCCTAGATGCCTACAAGAAGTACCCTTTCCCTGCCTCTACTTCAGCAGGAATTTCATGCTACCTGTTCCTCTTTTAAGCAGCAATTGCTACCTATGATGAGGAATTAACAGAAACATTTTTACTGTAATACATTTCAACAATAAGCTATCCAGATTCTGTTAAAAAAAACACTGTTCATATTTTGACAAAGAAAAACCATTATATTCTTGTGGTCTCACAATGTGTCCTTTAGTTTGTGACACCTCTGGTGGCAAGTGTAGGTCTGCATAAATTATTTTGCTGGCTTTCACATGTTTTGGACATAGTTCAAAAGAATGTGAGGAGCAGCCACAAATCAAATCTCAGAGCAACTGAAAAGCTCATGCTCTCTGGTTCCTGGAATCATGTGCTGTTCTTGCCCTTTTTTCTAGTTGAGGACAAGAACATCCTCAGATTGTATTTCCTTGTATGCAGCTGACAGGGACACCTGTGATTTTGGCAGTGAAAGGACAGCAGGTTTTGAAGTGCTAATGATGATTAGTTCATTTAAGCTGGCAGAAGCCAACAATGGGTTTGAAATGTTAATCAGATGAAGAGTCTAACACAAAAGAGCAAAGGATGAGGGAAAAGCAACACAGAGATAAAGACTGAGTGAAAGAAGCATTGGAAACAGGAACACAGAGCCTGTATTCACATGGTCTTGGAAGGGCCAAGATCCAGTGTGGTAGGTGCAAGAGCTACCACTCGGGTGCATGGTAAATTGAACGTATATGAATCACCCCAGTATGAGATCCAGAGATCTCCTCCAAGCAATCATGTTTCGATAAGAACCTGGTCCAGAGGTTGGCCTTTCTTTCTTTCTTTTTCTTTCTTTCTTTCTTTCTTTCTTTCTTTCTTTCTTTCTTTCTTTCTTTCTTTCTTTCTTTCTTTCTTTCTTTCTTTCTTTCTTTCTTTCTTTCTTTCACATGATCCACATAGAGACAGGAGGCAAACCTCACCATATAACTCACTCTGAATACCCAGAACTAACAGAGAATGCAACTCTGAGGAGAGTTGAATGAGCATCAGACCTTCTCCTGGCATTTTGGCCTTTCTCCCCTGTAGATGCTCCCGGTGAGTGAAATGAAGTGGAGACACAAGTGTGCCCAGCTGTGCAAACTCATCTGACCTGAAAGTAGGAAAGGCAACACCCTTCTTTGCCTCCTTCAGCTGCCTCTCTTTATTTCTACTCACATACTGATGACTGCCATTTTGTAATCCCACTAGTGAGTGGACAGAATTCCATACTAAGGTAGCATCATTTCTTCAATATTTCTCTTCAAGGTTATGAGTAAGAGATTTTTTTGCCCTCTGTATGCCATCCGTCTCTAGTCTTTAGTAATATTTTGAGAAAATGCATCATCATCTATAGGAATCAGAATATCTGTGTAATAAAGGCTTTAAAAATTTTTTGGAGCATATTCCTGCATATTGGTGGTGGTGCCTCAGACACTTAGGGTCTGATATAATGTCCCTGTACTAATACAAAGTCCCTCCAAACACAATTGAAAACCATGCTTTTCTCAGGACATTATTGGGATCACCAGACATAACTCAAGGCAATCCCAATGTACTCTGAGATACTGCATCAAAAAGTGAAATAAAGGCATGCCAAGTTTTCCATCATGCTGGATTGCTTACCTTGTCTGGGTTTTCTTTTTTTCCTTGTAGAAATGCCATTCGTGTAAAAGTCCCTGTATGTAGGAAGCACATTTAAAAAAATGGAAGTGACTATATGCTTACATACAGGTACTTTTGCAAGAGCAACATTTCTGCTAGGAGAAAATAGACAAGGTAAGAGGCCCAGTTTGCCCTAGGGTTACCTCCTGCAACCTGCAGGGGGTGACAAGAAGTGATTGCATAATTCAAACAAAAATCTTGCAATTCCCACTTGGTATCTGGAAGCATTCTATCTTGAGTACAGTTCCTGATCTTATTCATCCATTCATCCATTTCCATCTTGATATAGGAGCTTGTGGTTCTGTAGAAGTTACTGCATCCAAGGCCATTCAGAGTTGTGAAAAACTCTGGTGTGTTCTATTTTTCATTCCCTAAGATAGATAATGAGTTGAATGTCTCAAGTAGGGATGTGCACAGTGAATTCAGTTCCACACTGACTCAGTAGCCTTCAAATATGGTAGACATAGTTCTATCTATACTATCAGAAATGCAGTGTGTGTGTTTTCAGTACCACACTAAATTACTTTCAGTTTTACAGGTCATGGCTTGGCACCAAACCCTGCTGATCTGGAGGAGTCTGGTATGGATCATATTTCCTTCCCTTAGACTGCATCCACACATGGCGAGGTCCTGAGAGCATGACATTCATACCCTGACACCTTCTCCATGCATCTAATGCACTCTTGAGGGTCTTGATGACCTCCATACACCCTTGGACATATGCATTCCATAGACTTCCAGGGCCATATCTGGTGCATTGAAATATAAGCTCACCTTTCTCTACAAAGTTGAGAAATCTATAGTCCCTATCACACAAATGGCAGGTTCCTGTTCTGGGACATAATCTGGACTAATGAACAAGGCTATATATCATTAATAGGTTCAGAAAGCCAAAATGTTCCATGTTTGGATAACTGTAATCTGTCAAGAAGCAAGTCTGCCCATCAGTTGACTCTGATTCTCCATACAGAGCAAACCTGAATGTTTCTTGGACAATTTGGCTTTGCCCATCCCTCTAATGTGGCTTGCTACATGACTGACACTAAGGCCTCAAATCTATTTAAATTTATTGGGATAAAATGCATAGTTACTTTGTAAATTTGGGTAAAATTTGACCATAAGGAATGCAAACTCTCATTTATAATAAGAGTGTTTCAGGAATATTGATGTGAATTGTTTAGAAGACAAATTTAAGCTGCTTGAGTGATATTTTTATCCCACCCTATACTCGAAGGTCTTAGGGTGAGTTACAACAATAAAAATAAATTTAAAAACCCCACTAAAAACAATAGTAGTATCTGCAGATGAGGAGGGGAAGTTGTTTCCTCAGCTAAAGGCCAGAATAAATAGGTTTAGTTGCTCATCTGGTCTGTCCAGGTGAATTTATAGTGATCGTGAATGAAGATTGCTTTTGGTTGCATATATAAAGAGCAGAACTAAGCATTTTCCTCTCTCCGATCTCAGAGATGAATTCCAGTATATTCCTTAGTGTGGTACTTAGGGTTATATGCTTAATTAGCTGTATAATTTACAATCCATAGAGGGCTCGTTTATTCTTGCCACAGCCTTTGTGCCAATAAGCATTCCTGCCCCCCCCCCAAAAGGAGGGAGTTTTCAGAGACAGCAGACACTCCACAGAAGACTTTGATAAGGACTGTGGGAAGGGGAAAAACTCTGATTGCAAGCATCACTTTGATCTCTTTGAACCATCTTTTGATTCACTGTAGAAAAAAATGTGGTTCAGGGGAAGCAAAACAAAGCTTTTAATGGGAATATCACCCCTCCCTCACCCTGGCTGTGCCAATTTGTGAACCACTGTTTTCTCCAGATCCTCTGAAGATATCTTCACTTGAAATATTGCCTCTTGCTCAGACTTCTCTGTTCTCTGTAGATGACTGCTATGTTTAAAATGTTCCAAATTTCATTTATATTGGATCAACACATATGGGTATTATGTAGTAAATTGTGGGCAATGTTTCAGGGTTGACATACACAGTCTTGGAGACTGATTGTTTGCTGATTAATAGTTAATTAACTGAACTTGCTTTCATGACAAAATGCCATATGAGCTGTGTACCATGGACACAAGCTGTGATTTGTTAGCACCTACAGAAAATATCAGTAGATACATATAAATTTTTGTTGGTTCTTTGGTCAGCCAGGGAGTTGAGCAAATGGCCATGCACCAGACATGGCCACTGGAGTGGGAGGTAGTTATCACAAGTGTAAGTGTCAGAGCAGAATTTTATACTCAGATTGCACCCCAAGATGGCATGGAGACATGCCTAGCTTCCATGCCTAGCAAAAAGCCAGAATTTCAGGCAGCATAGAGAGTATGTTGTCTGCCACATTGTTCCTGGCTAGCATGCCCGAGAAAGGAATTGCAAATGTGTTGCAATGATGACAGAAGGGAAATATGGACCCTGGGGTGTTCATCTGAAGTCCTCTTCATGCTTGCTTGTGGGGTTGAAAGTAGATGAAGTCAATGCTTGTGGCAACGATGAGATTTTTAAAGTTCCCACATCTGACAAAACAAAAGAAAAAAAGTGGAGAACTAGAATGCAAACTCATGCATATTTAAGCAGATGTAAACACAATTAATTCCCATGGGCTCCTTTGCCATGTACAGTTGCACTGGGCACTGAAATATAGCATGTCTTGCATGTAATGTGATCACTTTGTCTGGGATGCAGAGTGAAAAAGGAATGCAAGTGATGCATTTTTCATTTAAATGTCTGGGGTGGGAGTTCGGTAATGCCCCTAACCTAGTGCCTATAAGCCATTTAATCAATGTATAATACAACCGTCCCTGGAAGAACAGATTGGGTGTTGTTGTTTTTTAAGTGTGCAACTGCAACTAAACAGGCTTCCATCTTCTTTCTCCATGTATTTAAATTGCTAGAGATATCTGGAAGAGGTTCCCTTATAAGTCTAATTTAGGGAGGGAAAGTAGGAGATTATGGGACTTTCTGCACTGGCCGCCGAAAAATGGATCTTTTCAGTTCCGTTTTCTGGCAATCCAGCCTTTCCGAGGGACAGATCTTTGAAGCCCTACATGTCTGCACACGCGTGGGGTGGCAGTGGAAAGGCCGGATTTTGGAGACAGATTGGAGTCGGTGCTGTGCGGATGCACCAGTACGTATCCCAATCCGGCCTCCAAAGTCTCTCCCACCGGCCTCACCCATCTTGGAACCAGGATAGGAAGGCTGTCAGCTGGCTTCCCCGGGCCTCCCCTTGCCTGAGAATCTGCAACTGCAGCTTCTAGGGCTAGGGGACCCCACAGCCTACACACCCACCCACCTCGGGTCGTGTGTGATTGTATGCTTACCTGGCAGTGGCTAGGCCAATTCTGCCAGTAGGAGCCATGTGCGTGCATGTGTCACGGCTTCCCATTGGCCAGCAACCCTTCTGAGCCTCCTAAGGGTGGCTGGCCAATGGGAAGCCATGGTACACATACACACATGGCACACAGAGCTCCTGCCAGCAGAATTGGCCCAGCCACCACCAGGTAAGCACACAATTGCGCACTACCTGGGGTGGGGATGGGGGGTGTAGGCTGCAGGGTCCCCTGGCCCTAGAAGCTGCAATCGGGTGAGGAGGACCCCGGGGAAGCCAGTTGACAGCCTCCCCATCCTGGCCTCAAGAGAGCCAATTGGTAAGGCTAGGGGGAGGGGCTCAGCTGTCAGAGAGGGAGAGCACGTGCATGCTTTCCCTCTGTGCCAGCTGGGCATGCTCCGGGAATCTGGCTCTTCCCCAGCCGTTTGCGGAAGTGCCCTGCTTCCAAAATGGTTTGAGGGGAAGGGCTGGATTAAGACCTAATTTTTTTAGGTCTTACAATAGGGCCAGATTTCGGCAGCAAAACTAGTTTAAGAAACCGGTCTTGCACGCTGCAATGCAGAAACGCCACCGAAAAGGAACCCTAATTGGGAAGCCAAGTTTTAATCTTCTCCCAACCTGGCTCTAAATCCATTTTTAGAGCCAGTGCGGAAAGGCCCTATGCGGCAAAACCAAGATTAGATCTACAAGCATTACAAATGTGTTTTGAAAATAGCTTAGCAGTGGCACCATGTAGAAACTAGTATTTCCATGATATCTCTCATCCACATCAAAGACCAGAAAGTACACACTGGAAGTGACTCACTTTCCTCTACAAGCAAGCTGTTTCTTCTTCTATACAATTTTGCTCAGATACAAAGTATTTTAGAAATGTGATGTGTGTTCATATATTTTTCCACTAGCACTAAGTACCCACTAAGTACCCATCAAGGACCCATTTGGCTCAGAGCAGGAAGATTCCACTTCCACTACAGACCCCATTGGAGCCACATTTGCTTCTACCAGTTCTAGGGAAATCTGGATCATATGGGTCCTTCAGGACCTATAATCCGGATTTTGTGTAGACCCCATTAAAGTGGTCTACAATGGGGTCTTCAGCCATCAAATCCGGATTATACAGAGCCTGTTTCCACCACTATTGGGCAATGGGGTCTAGGGGAGGCTCAGAGGGGGGCACCCATGGGGGGGCGCACATTCTCCGAAGGCCCTCCGAAGTTGCCTTTGAAGAGGACCCCATGCAAGAGCAATGTCTTTGTCAAAGGCTTTGGAGAATCTTCAAAGTTTGCGGCAGATCGCTCTGGAGATTCTCCAGAGCTGCTCCATAGGATCTTTGAAGAATCTCCGGAGCATCTATGGAGATTGCACCCCCTGTCCCCCTAAACACCTAGGGTAACAGGTGGGCCCCGTGTGGGTAGATCTGGATTCACCACATGGGTGCTCCAGCATTTCCACAGCAGGCAGGCTAGCACCCATTGCTATTGGGTGCTAGACCACCCATGGAAACGTATTGAGTACTTCCCTTAATCCAGATCTAGTAGATCCAGATTAAGGGAAGTACCCATTCCTTAAATCCAGATCATCTGAGATGCAGAATAAAGGAGGTCAGTGGAAAAAACACCCTAGATTTAAACTACTGATCGTGTATGGACACTTTGGAAGGATTTGTTTCTTTGCTCAAGTTCTCTAACCCCTTTATTAACTTTTTGCAATAGGATTTACAATTTATTTACTTGTAATTAAATGTTATATTTATTATATAACAAATGTTATATTGTTATAAATTGTCAAAAAAATCTCTACTTTCTACTTTAGTTTTTACTGCCATAATGTACTGCCTAAATATTAGTTCATTATTTGTGGATTTTTGCCAGCAACTTTCCTATTCTCATAAGGATTATTCAACAGTCTTCCTTGTCTCCTTTCCTGCCTAGAATGTTCTTAGAGTGGGGAGGGACAGATTGGCCTGTGAACAATCCCACCTATGAAGCATCTCTAACAAACCTTAGAGATGTTTCATAGGTGCTAGCACTGATAATCCTGGCAAAATCAGACATATATCAGCCCTCTTTTCTCCTTCCCCTCAAAAAGGTCCTCGGCCTTTCTCTTCTTCTGAAGTTTCATGGTAGAGAGAGCAAGACCAGCAGGATAGGCTGCCATGTGAGCCATTTTGGTCTAGTGGTTAGGGAGCTGGACTCTTATCTGCAAATACTGGGTTTGATCCATACTATCCCATACAGCCAGCTGGGTGACCGTGGGCCAGTCACAGCTCTTTTCTGAGCTCTCACAGCCCCACCTACTTCACTGGGTGTTTTGTTGTGGGGAGAAGAACAGAAAGCTTTGTCAGTCACTTTGAGTCCCCATAAATGAATGAGAAAAGTGGGGTTGAAAAGCCTACTCTTCTTCAAATGCAAAGTGAAGGGGAAAAATATGCACATCCCTATTTAAGGGCATTCCTATATGCATGTTTACTCAGGTGCTAGTGCCTTTTTTAAAAAAATGCGGTCCAGGTTACACCCATACTAGTGGCAGAAAGCACTGAGTGGATGCTGAGGCATGTAGCATTTGCATGCCAGAGGTGTCCTGAACCATGTGATGCTGCACTGAAGGCAGTCGAAGGCCAGCAATTTCTCTCCAAACTATCTTTTCCACAGAGTGAGAAAAAGAACACTAAAGACAGGCACTCACTGTTCTCAGGTCCTTACACTGTTGTTGTTACCCAATGGGCATGTGAGTGACTCTCTTGTGCCATGACCTACCTGTAAGTAGGTTCTAGGGCCCAGATTTCTGGCTTCAATTTTTATTCCCCATTTTCAAAGAAAGCAAGGGATTGGTGGGCAGTACAGACCAACTGCACAGCTTACATCTGGGATGAAGGAAGAACTTCCACCATTGTGTAGATGCAGCCTTACTGGTGTACCTTAGAAAGAAAAGCTGAAGATCTGGACAGAGTAATAACTACAGTAGTAGGAAGAACCAATCTTTAGGAAGGATGCAGGAATTTCTCACAGCAAACACGGTACTGAATCTGTTCAGTGAGACAAACTTTGGTCTTGAGGAGGCTGAAATGTACAGAAAGGCTCCTTTGGACTTCCGCAAGGTCTGAAATGATTCATGCCCAGATGTTGGACATTGTTGATGTGACAATCTTTGCAGCCTTAGATCTCAGTCTCTTTCTGCTTGTCCTGGCTAGGCATGATATGATTGGTCTCCCTCTTATTATACAGTGTTGTTTCATCTTCTTTATTCAGTGCTTCCGAAGTTGCCAAGAGAATCCAGGACGGTGATGACAGCACTTCTAGTTAAGTGACTTCTGCCAGTTTGTGTACATCATATGGGAAAATCCTGACCTTCTTCAAAGGAAAGTTTCTCACAAACAAATGCATGTTGCAAAAAAAGAAAAAGAAAAAAGTTTGCAACCAGTAAAAAAAAAAAAACAGAATGAATGCTGTCAAAGCAAACTTGTCATCTGCTGAATAAATGAATGAATGGTTGTAGATTTTCTTTTGCAGTGCTGGTCAAACTCTCATGATAATAATGCTTCACTATCAAGGAAAATGGAAAGTCAGCAGGTGATACCCATGTACTGCATATCGATCTCTGGTGACTAATTTTAAAAGTTTCTGATGTTGCTATAATGGTCATGATATGCTTTTAGTCCCATTAGGTGGGCAGCAATAAAGAGTCCAAGTTAGAATTGTTTGTTTGACCCTATGATTTTTTTTAAAAAAAAAATTCACATCCACTTAAACTATAATATACTAACTGGGGATCACAGTGGCTTTGATTGCTAACATTTTGTAGCAAACCTGTGTTTCAAACAAGATGCTGTTTTCTCTTTTGCACAATTCCACAGGTAGCATAAAAAAGACCTCTTCTGAACCCCTTTATTGAAACCTGCAGATGCAAACTGCTATAGATTAGAAGAATGTTCTCTCTTTATAAATTTGGAACTAAATGCTTCCAATGTAGAAGTGAACTGTTCCTCATTAATTACACCAGAGGTGGCTAATATGCTTTTCTAGAACAAAGTCTTATTCGTCCCTGCTAGTGTGGGGAATATCAAGGAACATTGTGAATTTAGGGTCCCCTAAGTCACCTTTGAACTATACTATACAAATCTCCTAGTCGAAGTAAGGGAAGATGGACTATAGAGAATCACAACCACACTGCCGAGGAATGTGGTCTATGCAGTGTTATCTTTCAAGCTTGATTCTTCTCAAATTGTCCTCCTTCTTGGGTAGCAAATAGTCTTGTTATGAAAAATGTCAGTGTCAGTGGAAGACAGTTTAAGGTACAAGGAATAGAGCAAGGAATGAAAGGTTAGCCTTTTTCATGAGCAGAAATCCCACATCCATGAAGATTATCTTCCAATCCAGCAATTAGGTTTGAAATAGGGCTGACATTATGTCTGTTTTCAAGTTCAGTTGACCATCTGGGCAGCACTGGAAGAAGGGAGAAGTGATTATATTGAGGAGGAAAGGAGTAGCTTTCCTTGTATGAACTGAGAGCACCTGCCATTATGTAAAGATGATTTTGTTAATATAGTATTTTTCAGATGTTCTGGACTAAAGGTTCCATGAGCTCCAGCCAACATGAGCCAACTACCCTCCCCACCACATTACCAGGTGCTTCTGCATGTCCATGTCAGTGCATGTGTGCACCTGACAAGAATCTGCTGAGATGCTAAGATGAAAGGGTGGAATATTCAGGCATGTCAGCTTCCATGTGAAAAAGCAATTTCCACATGAATTGTGCAATATCACTTGGTGAGTCCTGAGTTTGTAAAGAGAGGATTATAGCTCTTCTTACTACCCTTTTATTGTCCAAGTTGTTTATGTTATACAGTTTTCATACATCTATGGCTTGCTTTTTTTCTCTCTAGAGAGGTCAAGATCACATTTTGTTTTATCCTTGTCAATGGTCTTTGAGATAGCTGCTCAAAAGATAATTATTGGTCCCTTGGGAACCAGAAAAGTCAGAGTACAAAACTCTGTGCATGTGTCAGAGAGCAAAACAAAAATGAATATGTGCATCACTTTTCTTCCAGAAAATACAAGCCTGCAGACATGGGGCGTGATCAGACACACTTAAAAAGGTGGATTTGAGTCTATAATGACAGATATTTTCCCCCTGAAGTAATTTACCCTGGCTTGACGTATGAGAAAGGTTGCCTCTTCAATGTTTGGGATTTGATAGCTCTAAAGGCATCTCTTTCTTTAAGCTGGTTTGGGCAGGAAACCATATAAACAGAGAGACTGAGTTTCCTGCTGAATGGCCAGTCAGTGATGACCACCCATAGTGATGGTAGTATTGCCTAACGTGGAGATAAATATAGACTGCAGTGTGGCAAAATAAGCTAGGTTTGAAGTCATATATTCAGACAATTGTTTATAAGGATTTTTGCATGTGTATGTATGTGCATCTGGAAATGAGACGTGTTTTCTTAAATGGATGACTGTTAAAGACTTGTCTGATTGCACCCATGACTTCTGTTCTCTAAGGATGTGTTTCCACTGTCACTAGAAGTACCCATTAAGTACCCATTAATGGGAACAAAAAGCCATTTTGTACCCTTTAATGGGTACTTAATAGGTACTTTTAGTGACAGTGGAAAAACACCCCATGGCTACTAAAAGTCTTTATGCTTGATTGAAAGCGGGGGGAGAACATGGGTATTCCACCTCCCATGATCTTCTGTGGACCAATTATCCATCTGTCAACCAGCTACAAAGTGCAGGAGAAAGAGCCCAATACACTAGGTTAGGGATGGGCAACTAGAAGAAGAAGACAAAGAGGACAAAGAAGGAGACAAAGAAGAAGAATCAACATTTTTTCATTCATGGATTTCTTTTGACACTTTCTGTTCTCTACATATGTATTTCAGAATGCAACAGGTTTTGCATTTCTATTCCATATGGATGCACAGAATGCAAATGAAGACATTTTCATTTAATTTGGTTATTTGTATACTGCCTTTCCAAAACAAAAGAGTGCTTAAGGCAGTTAAAAGGGGTATAAAATGCAATTACAATACACACTATCCAGTAAACAATAATAATATTTCAATAAGACTAAAATGTCATAAAATGCCTTTTAATAAATATAGGGAAAATGAAAATGAAAACAAAAACAAAAAAACTCACAGAAATAGCAACTTCTCTTGTTCAAAGCATCTGGCAGGCTCTCTAGGATTAAGTTAGGAGATTCAGATTAATACCCTTAGCTTCAAAGCTATTTTACAGGCAGCAGACGACTGGTATATGAGGTATCTGGGGCAAGTACCTTGGCAGACCCCAACCTGCCATATTGCAAGACACTTCTGTCCATTTCAGCACACTTATTGAAGCCTTGTTCGCCAGTGTTATGGATCCTATGACATACGAGACCACAGAGTTGTGTAATATGCATACCTCACTGATCTGCTAGTAAGCCAGTTGACCAGGTCAGCCTAACATTTTGAGCATTCTGGTCCTGTCTATGATTCATCCTATGTAGCCAGAGTCCCTTTCTGCACTGGATTATATCCCAAAATAAGGACCTGCCATCCACATCCACATGTTAGTGAAGACTACAGCAGGGCCTCCATGGAACCCATTGTAGTCTGCACCAGCATGAGGATGGCAGATCCCTATTTTGGTATATAATATGGAATAAGGTTTAGTGCAGAAAGGGGACAAGTGTCCCTAGTATACTAGCTGGTCTGTTCTACCATTCTAACTGTGGAATCACCCCAAATATAGCTGAAGTTATGTATTGGATGGTACAACATATTTTAATTCCAGAGAGGTGGGAAGCAATCAGAAAAGGAATAGCATACAACTGGTCTTCTATTTGTAGACAAGAGTTTTGTTGAAACAGCACCAGGGAAGAGGGGGTAAATGAGTGGCATCTGTGCAAGCATAAGTGTTTGTTTTGTATAACATTTATTTTGGAAGTATTTGCTTATATTTAAATTTTACATTTAAAAAACCAGTTTTTATTTCCTTTGATTAATTTAGCAGATTTTAGAATACAGTTTCCTGTCATTAAATGCACTGTCCCAATCTGTACATTGTCCCAACTATTCTGTTTTGCCAGCCATCGCTGTTTCCTCTGATCCTATGAGGTTGTCCTTTGGTTATTCATGTCCAGAGAGTGACATGGGTACATATTTTTTTTTCTTCCAGCCAAGTGGTATTTTTTTACTAAAGGAAACTAATTATGCTTGTATGTTCTGCCAATGGTATTATCCTGTTTATTCAGAACAACATTTTTTTTAAATGAAGGTTCCATGTATTGAAAGACAATTGTTCTTGAAGTATAAACATCCTAACCATACTAAAATTCAGATTTCCAGAAATGTTAATAATGCAGACTTGCCACAGTTGTTTCCAATGCATTTCTGAATCAAGGAGTTCATCCATGAATGAGTAACAAGGAAGAAGATTCTCGTCCACTCAGCATTGTATGAAACTGGATACTTACAGGTTGACCTATAAAAAAAACTAATCCCCCCCCCCCCCGAACTTTCACCTTAGTGCCTTGCACTAAGTGTCATTTGCTGTCACCCCTGGGTGACCTCCTACTTGGCACAAGAGGCTTTCGCTCACACTCACAGCAGGACTTAAATGAAATAGAATGAGCCTACAATTACAGATTTAACGAGGATGAAAGCCCTGATTCCCACCTCTTGCTGAGTTCCCAGCTGTAGGAATTTATCTGACTCTCACAACTGGGCTAACATTTCAATCCTCATACACATATGCCATCGACTTTCCTAGTTCAGTACTTTTCTCAGTCGCCTTTGAGCAGCATCACAACTTGTCAGATTTCAGGTATAATCCTGAGGGGCCTCTCAGCTGAAAGCCATGATTATAGGATCAGTTCTTGTTCTATACCTCTGAAGTACCAGTGTCTTTTCAACCACTTTGGTCAAAGTCTAAACAAAAGGGCAGCCATATTTTTAAACATATCAGAATGAAGCCAGCAAAAATGCTACATCAATGAGTGTCATTGAGTAGTTTCACTCACAACAGACAGAGCTCATGATAATTGCGCCGATAAGGAATGTTCAACTTTGCTTTCAAAACTTAAAGGCAGAGAAGGAGGGAAGAACAAAGATCTTAAAATCACATTGAGTTTCGAACAGGAACTATTTTGCTCTCTGCCCCGTTGTCTGAAATGTCATCTCTCACTCTAATCACCAACACACATTAGTTTTATTTCTTTTCTCTTCCTCCAAATAGTTGAGGAATTTGTGTGGGTCTTGTTCTGAGTCTTAATGAGTTTGGATGACCCCCTTCTTGATTTTAAACAATATTTCATCATTATTTGAGATTATGGTGGGCTAGATCCAGCATTCTTGTGACTCCAGGCTTCCCTGAGAGAAGGAGAAGGAGAACAGTGAGAATAAGCAAGGCTTCGGACCCCTGACAGCTGCTCAGCAATGCCAGTCCTGAAGGTAGTCTTCCAGTGAAGTTAATGGTGATTCACTTGCTAGGATATCTTGTTATTAGATTAGCAAAGCTTCAAACTTGCTCTGAGCAATGTACAAAACTCAGTAGGAAGAAAGGAAATGCTACTAGAGGGTAGCACAGGTGCTTCATTTGAAGCCATTTCAGATGAAACAGCACGTGGTAAGCATCATTTTGCATATGAAAATCTAGTTAAGCTAACGAGATCCTTAATTAGGGCTTTTATTATCTTTTAATCTTTGCTTAAAGGAAGCGATTACAATACTCATCTTTATGATATGGCAAACGAATCTTTCATTTTTTAAAAGCATTCTCTCTCTTTCCCCCTCTACCCCTCCTCTTTCCCCACAAGAGTGAATTAAAAGGAAAGCATAAAAATGGAAAGAAGGAAAAACTGTATTTCTGCATGTATCACTCTCACCCAGAGACTTTAGCCATGTGTTTGTGGGTATGAGCAGTCTGGATCAGGGTTAGGGCTGCAAAACATTTAACATAAAATCAATCCTTTAAATGCATTACAAAGGCCCTTTCTACATTGGGCCTTATTCTGTGAGGCCTCCTGTGATCTGCACTTGTATGAGGATGGCAGGCCTCTGTTGCAGGATATAATCTGGACTAATGCCCAGTGCAGAAAAGGCCAAACTATATGTAGTATTGATTTAAAAAAAAAAAGGATGTTCATGAATGCTTCTTTGCCTTATCAGTTTTCATGGCATAAAAGTTCGTTCTTTGTTTTCTTATGAATGACCTTTTTGTGTCCCATATAAGGAAGTAATTTGATACATACAATATTGTATCTCTCATTCTATGTGCCTGTCTTGGTGCTTGCTTCTGATAAAGAAAATATTTGGGTTTCCTGGAGGTTATGTGGGACTCACTCAACAGCAATAAGGTCAGTGGTGGCAGGGACCTACTGGGAGAAAGGTGAGTCACATGCTGAGGGACTCATGTTCTCAGGAGGCCCATTGTTGTTTTCTTCAAACTCCTCTATCAAGGATTGCCTCCAGACTAAGCTGTCTAAATCCACAGTTAAATGAAAAATCATAGTATACTCACTGTGCAGGGAAAACCAATTGTCTGCACTAAAAGTCAGGTCTGTACTTAAGTCTATCAGAACTATGAGGGTTTAGGCATCACATGGGTTCAGATTTTGAGCTGCATTTTCTTGTTAGGAAGGAGGGATGTGTGCAAATATTTGAAACATTTGAAACTTGATCAAATTCATTCAAATTTGGACATTTGAATGAATTTAAACATTCAAACAAATTTTGAATTTTTGAATCTCTTCGTGTGAATTGCCCATACACATCTTTCCCGCCTCTGTACGTATTTGTACAGATCCGTACAAGACAAAACGGAATGCATATGGGATAAATACATGATGTGTATGGGATGTGTATGGATCTGCAAATTTGAATTGAAAATTTGCATGAATACATTTGTATTTGATTCAAATAGAATGTGAATACATTTGAATTTTAAAGATTCAAATCAGTTTGAATTTTTGGATCTTTAATTTGAATCAAACCCCCAAAATTGCATTCGTGCACACCCCTAAATAACAGCTTCTGCAGAATGTAACTGCTATGACATTCATGTCTCTCAACAGGCAACTGTTTAGACATGAGAAGTGGCTGCAGGATAAGGTGGCCCATTTCTTCAATCTAGCAGGAATCATTTGATGACCTTGGCCCCCTCCAGACTTGCGGAATAAATCCACAGTACATCCCGACCCAAAATGCAGCTCTGTCGATTACCATAGGAAGCTGCAAGAGCTCAGTCAGTGCACACCATCATATGGAATGAGGCAGCCAATCGGATTTGAGCTGCCCTCCCTGCTCTCATTGTCTTTTCTCTCCATCCTAAATTCAAATTTAGTTAATACTGTGCAGCAAGGGTTCTTCATCGCACACTACGGTAAATTCACAGTAGCAATGAGATAATGTGTCACCACTATGATCTGTCAATCATGGTATATGACACCCCCACCATGACTGGGCATTCCGCTGTGCAATATTAATGAGTCTGAATGATTAAACCTGTTCCAGATCTTCAAATTCCAATGAACAATGTCAAAATGCCTACACTTTCTATCCCTTGATGACTAACTCTTTGTGAGTTTGATGTGTAGGATGTGTACACGTAATGCTGGTGCCAAATTAAGTCCCTCAATTAGGAAAACTTGTATCTCGAATCTTTGTGGATTATACATGGAGTATGAAGGGCTGATGTGATTAAGTTTTGTGATGCCTGTATTACCTATGTTTTATTCAGAGGACCTTTTTAATATGAACCAAACAGCCAGTTTCTCTATGGCACATTTATATGAAATATACTAGCATAAAATGTACCTCTCAGGATTCATTTTGGAGTGTTTTGTTTGGGGTGATTTTTTTTTCCACATTAGCCTTGGAAGTGCACCCAACAAACTTCAAACAGAAGTACTGCCCAAACTCCCTGGAGCTAATGACCATTTGGAACTCATTGGTGTAGAGATTATAAAAAGTTATGCTTAGTCAAATCCTGTGAATATTGAAAACCTGCTTAGTGCATGAAGTCTAGTAATCAAACTCTCACATTCAGTGCATTACAAATGGGGATTTGTGAAGGTAATCAACAGTCTTTTTCAAAACTTAACTTTTTATTTAGTTCTATATTTGTATTTCACACAAATCAGAATAAAAATACAGTCTTATTCTTCATTAACATTAGACTGCCAACTTTTGTGTTTTTTGATAAAGTCTTTCCTATGTTTGCAACTGTTTAAAAGCAATCAGTTCCCTTCTATATCCAGTGAGATAAAGTTTGCATTTTACAGCTTTCATTTAGCTGCATAAGCCAGCTATAATGGCATTCACTTTTTTTCCATTACTAAAGGGAACTTAATTGAAGTTTTGTTTAGATTTGCCTTATCAATACCTTCCAGTTTCTCAATGCAAGGAAGTTTTGCTTTAGTTCCACTTTACTCAGGGAGGAGAGGTAAATATTTCAAAAGTGTTCATTTCAGAAGCTATTTTACGTTTTAATAAAATCAAATAAAATACTGATCCTAAAAATGTTAATTAGAAGCAATTTTTAGTTATTCTAATGGGACATTTCCTAGTTAAGTACACTTGACATTATAGTCAGCCACAGGCAATTTAGAAAATTCTAAAGTTAACATACTGTGAAAAAGAAAGCCATCTTCTTGGAATGTAACTTACAGAAATGATTGATTTGTCTTGCTTAACATTCCATGTGCTGGCAGGAAATAGCAGTCTTTTAAGTATTCTACAACTAGAAACTTCTTGCTTTTCCACAGCTGCAATCTATCTGACAGGGCTCCATCAACAGCTGAGAAAGCAGTAGTTCCTCAGTCTTCAGGATCTAGTTGTTTATTTCTTTGTGAATATTGATTTGATATGTATATGATGTCCC
This sequence comes from Aspidoscelis tigris stejnegeri, assembly GCA_023333525.1. NCBI lineage: Eukaryota > Metazoa > Chordata > Lepidosauria > Squamata > Teiidae > Aspidoscelis > Aspidoscelis tigris. Next base: position 244,714,634 of record JALMGA010000001.1, on the reverse strand, counting down.
ATGTTTCCAGGTATCAACACTGTTTCCCACACCATCTGGATACTCCTTTCACAATAATTTATTTCTTTTGGGTGCGTTTCTGGTGATTACATGTTGGCCCAGATGAGAATTTATTCGGAATTCAAACATTTGACATTTGAAGTTTGCAGATATGACCTGTCTCAATTCAAAATACACTGATTAAGTTGTTAACAAGGTCTTGCTAGGCTGAACATATCTGCAAGTCTTACATGGATGTGGGTTGTGTGAAATTTTAGCACTGTTTCATTCCAAATCTACAAAACTCACTTTTGCTATATAGGTCTGCCAGTTCCATGGAATGATCACATAGCAAAGTGATTTGTCTCTGAAGAGTGTCCACCATTGGATCTGAGACCAAAATGTGATGTTCTGTCTTGTTCCTAGTTAAAAGTGCCTCCCCACCTCCAGACTTAATAAACGGCTCTGAGAATGCCCAAACAGTGTTATCTGTATTATGATAAAGATAACACTGGGCACGTGTCTGCTAAGTTCCTTAGAATGCAAGTATATATTTCTTTCTGGCTTTTTGAATGATGGTAATGCTAGCTCAAAATTAAACAGCATTTTGCAGCTGCCTGCATGGGGGCTGAGGTCACTGTGCACTCCACATATTAACTTCTCTCTCATTAAAGTCACAGAGTTCTTCAAATTAACATGATTGAGTTTAAGCTTTTAGTCAGTCGTCAGTAGAGGAGCTGGTTTGCATTGACCCTGATGATGAAAAATAAAAGTGGCAACTATTTTTCAAAGTAACATTATCATCAGAGTCACAGAACGTCTCTATTGGAAGTTGTTGTCACTCGTGTAACAGCACCTGCCTTCTATGAATTAAATTCCCCACTCTTTGGCACTGTGATTATTTAATTCACAACATGATTATTTAATTCACAACATGCTTTTAGTGTATTGCCTGTTCAAGATACACTTCTTTACCCTTCCCTTTGACTGAAGAAGCAGCTTTCTCTCCCTTTTTTCAGACACTGTAATTTGGTGTTTTAGTCAGTTCATTCTAATTGTGTTTTAAATTAATTTTATTGTGACCCATCCTGAGACAACTGAGTTTAGCGCAGGATAGAACTACAAATATCAATAAAACAGGTGTGTGGCTACAAATGAACTGCTCTTAATGATCCTTCCACCTTCATTACACAGGAAGGCTGTTTTGGTCATGCACAATGGTTTCTGCTCTGTGGAGCTGCCACTGTGGCCTACAGAAAGAGCAGCACAACACACTTGTGAGCTTCACTTCCCTGATTGCTTATTTACTGTAGGAAGCCGTTGTTTTGGGTTGAGAATACTTTGATAAAGACCATATAACCACCTGGGATAGAGAAAGAGGCAAATCAAGGCTACTTTTGAATCTGGCTTCTGGAATGTTACCAAGACAGCAGGCGACAGTTTAGTCATGGCACCTGTCTGTGCAAGAAATGTAAACTGACAGGGTTGTGTGGGAGTTTCATTGTTAACCTCTCTGGCCAGTAACACATGTTTTCTAATCATCTGAAACCAAAAGAAGAAGAATTTTCTTTTCTACCTCGCTTTTCTCACCCATTTAAGGGGACTCAAAATGGCTGGCAAAGCTTTCTGTTCTTCTTCCCACAACAGAACACCCTGTGAAGTAGGTGGAGCTGTGAGAGCTCAGAAGAGAGCTGTGACTGGTCCAACATCACCCAGCTGGCTTCATGGGGGAGTATGGAATTGAACTCAGTATTCCCAGATACGAGTCCAGCTCCCTAACCACTAGACCAAACTGGCTCACATGGCAGCCTATCCTGCTGGTCTTGCTCTCTCTACCATGAAACTTCAGAAGAAGAGAGAGGCCGAGGACCTTTTTGAGGGGAAGGAGAAAACAGAGCTGATATACGTCTGATTTTGCCAGGATTACCAGTGCCAGCACCAGCATGATAAGGGGGAAAAATTGGGTTTTGCCTGGATAAGGCACTGGAACTACACAGACAGTGGATAGAAGCCCATTCATGTTCAAATAAAGGAAAGTCCATTTTTACATAAAACTGAAATAGTCTTTTCCTGCTCTTCCCTTCCTAGCTCAGTCATTTAAGCCACTGACCTGTATCTATAGATTAGGGCCACCTCAAGATAAACCTATAAGGTTTCTTAGAGATGCTTCATAGGTGGGATTGTTCACAGGCCAATCTGTCCCTCCCCACTCTAAGAACATTCTAGGCAGGAAAGGAGAATGAGAATATGGCCACATTCCCAGTATAAGCTTATTTCAGTTTCAAAACAGTTTCAATCCTCGCAGTTCCCATGTCAGGTTGGTTTAACACACTTTGCATGTGTTAAATCACCCCAAAGCATTGTAAATGTTAATCCTCAACAGGTCTCACTCCAGTTCATGCGCTTGAAACATTTTACATTTTTTACTGTGGGAACGATACCATGTTAAGGGATGAGAATGCATGTGTGGGGTTTCCCTCCCCCAGTAGCTTGCTTCCAAATATAGTGATTTTACTGTAAAAATCCACCCCTTAAAGCAGCCGCTACACTGTAGCAATCCAACCACTTCACACCTGATAACAATGTTGCAATTCTCCACAATTTTGAAAGTTCTGACCTTTAAAAAAGGAAAGGAAAGCAGCTGCAGGTTCTGTTTCTAAGGCTGTGGATGTGGATGTGAGCTGGCGAAGGGGACTTGAGTTGCCACTGCTGCTGTATGCCCTGGGCAATGGGGAGAGGTGGGGAAAGAATCGCTGGCTGCCCCCTGCCGTTTTTCCTCCACCCAGCCAGGCTCCGTGAAGGGATCGCTTATGGGTGGCGCGTTCCTGCCAGGAGGAAGAGGGCAGGGCAGCCCCAAAAAGCGGCTTTTAAAAAGTAGCCATTTGAGTCCCTCCTTGAGTCACGTAAGCCACCTATGATCCTCAGAATCCGGATTGAGTTGAAAGTAATGGGATCAGTCAAATTCGCGTTTGCATCCGGTTCTATTATTTCGGTTTAGGGAAACCAGATTAAGCTTATAATGGGAACACGGCCTATGAGAGCCAGATGCTGCAGTCTTCAGAGCACTTTTGAGCTGAGTATTTTGCCATGTGAGTACAATCCCTGTAAATTCTTAGGGAAATAATTATCTCCAGACATTAGCCACTTAATCTAGTAATTAATGATACTGTGGGGTAACTTACTTCTGGAATTATTACATGTGCCCAGATAGTAGGGCAGCAGTGTTGGGTGTTATATGGGGTTATTTAGAGTTTTGGTTACTTAAGTAAAAAGCTAACTCTAATGTAAATGAGCCACATCACATTGGGTGAGTGGAGGTACTTACCTGTGTGGATGTTGTTTCTGCAATGGTGAAGTACAAAATGCCTGGCAGTGGAAAATTGCCACGCCACATTCATATCTGCTTACCATTTTCAGTCTGTTTTGTCCCTGCACATGCAGAGTGACCATTACCAAGATGGTAGATCACATGAACTGGCTTTCAGGTAAGGAAAGCCCTCTCACTTTATAGATAAAACCTGGGTTGAGAATTGATTTTCCCACAATAACACTATTGCAGGATTTAACCTCAATATCCCCAGGCTATGCCAGGAAACGTGACAATCCCAGCATGGTGCCAGGATAATCCCCAGTTTTACACCCTGTCTGGATGCAGCTATAGAGTGTCTAGCTCCTAGACTGCATGTAGCTGGAAAGTGTTTGATAGAATAGGTGAGGGCAAAATACGTGCCCCAAAATTATGCTGAACTGTCAGTTGATGTCAGAGGTTTAGTCCAGGGCTTTTCCACCACTAGCATTGAGTCCAACAGCATCGGTGGTTCTTGCAGGTTAGTTGTACAGTTTTAATCTGTGACACCAAAACAGCTTTTTAGTTAGGGCTCATGGCAATTAACTAGGATGGATCACTAAACTGAAATTTTAATAAATGGCAAATACCATAAGCTGTGTAAAAATATTGCCCCATAAGCATACAGCTGAGAATTGGAGAAGTTAATTTCTTCTTAATAACCTATTCAGTCATTCAAACTTGGAAAAAAAATCCAAGCCTGGATACCTAAGAGGTTTGAACCTTGTTAAAGAAGAAATTATAAAACTTTATTATAGAAACTGGAAATTGAGACACCATGGTCTTCTTCCAATTAACCTGTATGACCTTCATCCACCAGGAGACTCTCATGTGCTGTTAGTCAGAGGTCATCTTTTGGGGTTCATTTGAGGGATAATTGCATATAGTCCTTATAATGGCTGTAGAAACTGGTAGTTCAAATCCCCACCCAGTCCTCTTATTGTCTTTCTCTCCCTCCACTTGCCTACTTCACTTACCTGCCAAAATTCTAGTGATGCTAAACGCATTTGTATTCCCTTTTTTTTCTCCTTCAGGAAGATAATAAACCAGATCTTATGTATTTATTTCAGTAGTAGAAATTAGTGCTAAAACCCTGTTGTAATTTTTTTAAAAGTACTTTTTACTTCATCTTTTGCTACTGGTTGCTGCTTGTGTTTAAGGTTCCCCCCCCCCCCCCAGAAATCCATGCTCCATACCCTACGTGTGAGTTCAATATGAAAAGGAATTATATGTAAATTATAGGTCATGCACGTAAATTATTTAGGTTAATTTAAAATTATATGTAAATACATATATACCCACAAGTTTACTCAGAAGATCCATTGATTTGAAGCAAAGTTAGTGAGTCATTCTAATTAGTCTCTGCATACAATATCAATCAGACTTACCTGTTCTGTGACTTCCATTTAGCACTAGTTGGCTTCAAACCATGTGAGGAATAAATCAAGTGTTTTGATTGCTCTTGCAACCTTTTTCATTTATGTCATTTGTTTTGACAATAATCTGAGTATTTCTTCTGCACATTCATGAAATACATTTTTCAGATTTCTGGTTCCTTGAATTATGTTTCCCGTATCTCTAATGAAACAGCTGAAGAAGCTAGATGGATATGTTGGACATGGCATGCACATGAGTAAGCAGCAGTAGCCTTGAATTCACACGTTACCCTCCTTTTTGTTCAAGCCAATGTTAGTCTTGGTAAAGATTTGTGGGAATCTTAAGCTCTTTCTGCACTTACCTTAATTCTGGTTCTAGGGGCTGTCCAGGGGGCTACATTTCACACACTAGTGTGGATTTGAAGAAATTCCCTCCCCTTCCTGTATGATTTGTCGATATCAGCTAGGGCACCACACCAGTCCTGTGGTGCTGGTCTTTTATTCCAGATTCTGAAGGACAAACAGACAGAATTCCTCATAGTCTTGAATACAGTGGACAGTCCTTTTAGTGGCACACCAGGAACCAGAAGTTGGCATAAATCACAAAGTGCTTGGCTGGAAACCACAAGGGCTGAGGAAGGAAGTTGTGATGCTTTGTCTGAATGCTCACTGCTTTTAGAGCTGACTGCCACTTCCCAAGTATGACCTAAGCTCAGTGGCCCAAACTACATGGGTTGCAATAGCCTGTGTAGCGTAGAAATTATCTTACAAAACAATATTATAAGGTTCTCACAAACATTTGCTGAGCTTTTCAAACTGAGTCTTTTATAACTTATTTTGAAGGGTCAAAGGAAGAGAAGAATCAAATAACAAACTTTGCTGTGTTGTTTTCAAACTGAGGCTTGGTCTTCATTAGGTTAGTCATAGGTCTTTTCCACATTTACCATTAAAAGATTCATGTGGGTGTGCGTTCCAGTGGCCCACTTTCTGCACGAAGAGCAGGTCCTCCTCTTAATATGCTTTTTCTACAATGGATGAAGCTATTGACTAGAATAGGGTGTGGTAGACCTCAACAATGAGTTTTACCAGTGGACCATGCTCTGTATTCCACATTACAGAGATTGTGGTTGATATGACTCCATAATCCAGAATATAGTGTGGAGCCTTGTTGGCAGTGCACTAAGAATCAGCACCAGAAGTGGTGCTGGAAGTCAACATGGACTGAACGTGCCAGAAACAACAGAGTCTGGGTGCCAGTTTCAAGGGTTGGACCGACTTTGAAGCCAGTAACTGAGGCTGGGCCAGCACAGATGCCTGATGTTCCAAAAGTCCTCAGCCTGTTTTTAGGGTTAGTCCAGTCTGTCTGGCCATGTTTTGGGAACATCACAGTGAACTAGGGATGTGCATGAATATTTGTAACTTTCGTTGTTTGTACAAATGCGTCTGAATGTGGACATTCATACACAAATCAAATGTAATGACATTCATACATTAACATTCATACAAATAAGAATGGTTTGGACATCCGTTATCCTGGGAAGGTGGGAAAGTGCCCGTCACATCTGCAATGGATCCAGATTGTGTTTGACATGGATAGAGCAGATTAATAGAACAGGTCAGATTTCATGCTTTCAGAGTGGGGATATGTTCCGGATACATATCAGATACTCATGTGTTCGTGTTGGATATGTATCTGTTTGTATTAGATACGTATTCATTCATATCAGATACATAGTGGATATTTGTACAAATTTGTATGAATACATTTGTATTGAATAGAATTCTACCACATTCAAAGGGGAACTATTTGAACGAATACACATTTTCTAACATTCGATTTGTTATCAGTTGAATGCCAAAAAAACTCATCCATGCACATCCCTACAGTGAACCTTTAAACTGAATCCCTGGCTCCACATTTTGTAAAAAAGTTTCCATAAGCACCCACTTATCATTTTTGCTGAACAAAGTAGTATGTAGTGTTTAGATGTTCTGCTTCCTACAGCTGCAAGATAGAGATGGGCACAAATATTCATAGCAGCTGGAATTTGTATCAATAGGTACAGATTCCAAGATTGGTGGACAAATCAAATAAAGCCCTATTCATAGGGTACTATTTGTCCACGAATCATATTATCCGATATAGTTCAGGGCTCGGATCATGCCAAAAAAGGCCCACAGATGCCAGAGAAGGTGTCTTGCCCACCAATGCACCTCCTTACCTTCTCTTGTGGCTCCTCTGGTGTCCACAGGCTTTTCTTTGCAAAATTTGGGGGGGGGCAAAATAGGCCTTTCTGAAGCTGAAAGGCACATCCGGCAAGGTGCGGCAGCTGTGCCAAGGATTGGTAATGGGGGGGGGGAGAGAGTTGCATTCATTTTGTACGTAAATATTTGTGCACACATAGGTGCGGCAGCTGTGCCAAGGATTGGTAATGGGGGGGGGAGAGAGTTGCATTCATTTTGTACGTAAATATTTGTGCACACATAGGTGTGGCAGCTGTGCCAAGGATTGGTAATGGGGGGGAGAGAGTTGCATTCATTTTGTACGTAAATATTTGTGCACACATAGGTGCGGCAGCTGTGCCAAGGATTGGTAATGGGGGGGGGGGAGAGAGAGTTGCATTCATTTTGTACGTAAATATTTGTGCACACATAGGTGTGGCAGCTGTGCCAAGGATTGGTAATGGGGGGGGGAGAGAGTTGCATTCATTTTGTACGTAAATATTTGTGCACACATACAAATCCCCCCCACGGGTGGGATTCTGCCAAAGCCAAATTTTTCCATATTCTATTTGTTGCAAATCGAATGTGAAAAATGGCTTCATGCACACCCCTACTGCAAGCTGTACCTTCTGATCTGGCTTTACTTCTGACTTTACAAATTTCATCAGCTTTTGAGATTTGATCAAAATGTTTTCTGGACTCAAGGACTCTCACTTCAAGTATGTCAGTATTTTCTCAAGTTCAGTCCTAGACATTGTGATATAATACATCTTTAGAAAGGATTTAGAATAGCAGGTTAAAACTGCAAACCTGTCTATCCTACTGTCAAAGAATACAGGAAGAAATGAAAAGCAAGAAGAAGTATTAAGTAGGAGGCATCCATCAACGTCCTTCTTGAGGTGAATAATTACACTCTCTGTTAATTGCATGTAGTAGCATAGCTTGGCTTTCATGAAATATGTCAGTTTTTATTGCTCATGTTGTCAGTTTCTGGATGTCATAACTCTGCTCCCCAGCAGTCTATCATCAATAAGAGCTATGGTATCTGAATACGGCAAAGAGGTGTGGAGGAAAAAACCATTTTCTAACTGCTGTGCAAACAGCACTGATACTAAACATTTTCTTTTATTTTCTGCACACACTCATAGTCTATAGAGTGGCTAAATGTGTTTATTACCCATAATTGACCCTGCCAGGAGCATCAAGGCTGGGGAAAATACAGCTCAGAGAAGGAAGCTTGGTTTGAGAGAGAGAAGGCCTGTACACATTAATACTAGCACAGATGTTAGTAGGATTAAGGACTGCATGTGCATAATAAAATGATTTAATAAATGTGTCGACATAGCATAAGTGTACAATTTTACACGTACAACTTCAAGGAAGCTCAACTTTGGGGACTCTTTGGTCATTTTCCAGATATCCAAATTGCTCTGATTAAATCTGTTTCCTGGTCTCCTGAATCAATTGCTTCAGCTTCCAGTGTTATCATCTCTACAAAAAAAAAAAAAAATCGAATTGCTTCCAAAGTTCCTCAGTCCCTGTATTTGCCATCATTGGTGTTGCTACTATCTCAGAGTCTTTCTGCATGGACCCTTAATAATGATAAAGGATCCATGTAGTACACTTCTAGCCCTCATAGATCTGTATGCTACTGTGGATCTGTGAGACCACAATCCCTGGTGGGCCATTCTAACCATTTCTACATGGATCCTTGAAGGGTCCATGAAGTACAAATCTGAGTTAATATTAATACACATCATACAGTGTCTCACCACAAGTGTCCATGTGTGTCTATATGTGTATCATAGATTTGCACACTGCCTGAATTCTCCACATTACAGTTCAGCTTTGGGGAGGAATATTGTATTTAATAGCCAAAATTATCTGCAAAAATCTGAAAAATAGCTCATGCTTTTGCAACAGCAGTTAGGCATTTCAAATCATTAACTTTGAGCTCAAAAACTTCATCCTGTTGCATTACACTTTGTGATGATAGTGTTTGGCATGTGATAAGCAGTAGGGGTGCACGAATATTCAAAAATCCAAATATTTAAAAATACGATTCAAAAATCTGACATTCAAACTTGAATTGGATTTTCAAAAATCCGGATCTCGACTTCAGATCCCAATATGGATTTTCATAAATCTGATAGGGATTTTTGAATAGTTCGAATGTGTATATTATTGTTTTTAATACAGGATGAAAATGGGTTGCACATGGATTAAACACTCAATAAATATGCATTTGCGCAAATTCAGATTTTTGGATACAGATCAAAAATACAAATCTCAACATTCGCATATCTGAATATGGATCAAATATGTGAATGTGTGGATCCAAATAATCCTGATTCAGATTTTTGAAATTCAGTTTCAATCAAATTTTCAAATATTTGAATCGAATCAGATTCGAATGCAAAAAATGCATTCGTGCACACCCCTATCACAGAGGCCCTGCCTCCCCCCCCCCACATTCTGGATCTGTTTGCATTCAAGGAAACCTAATCCAGATTAGGGAGGCCTTTACATTCTGGGACTGCTGGAGATCCATGTCAGCAGTGTACCACAGCATGCTAAAACAAACAAAACAAAAACTCACGGGACATGAGCGTCCTCCTGCTATGCACTTGTTACAGTGGTGCTGAGTCTCCCCCAGGGAGATAAAAAGAAGGAGGAGATGCTCACTTCCAACTCGGCGTTCTCCTGCCCTGCTCTCACTCCTAGTGGCGGGTATGAAGAAAAATGGACACTTAATCCATCTTTCCATCCAACTGGGCCATGCCTTCCTCCTGGGAGCTGGAGGGGGGAGGGGGGACATTGTTTATGATATGTTTTTTGATCTCTTATTTACTGAGATTGATCTATTATTTACTGAGTGTTTTTTTACTTGTATTGATTTGTTGTATTCTTTGATGCAATGATGATTTATTGTGATTGATTTTTTACTTGTATTGATTTGTTGTATTCTTTGTATTTTTTTTGCTGTTGTAAACTGCCTTGGGCAAAATTTTGTTTTTTCGAGAGGCACTATACAAATAAAAATGGAAATGTAAATGAGGCTAGGAAATGTCAACTCTGGCCCTCAGAGGAATATGGATGTGGCTTCAAAGCTCATGTGAGCTCCAAGGCTGCACAATGTGGGCATTCCAGATGAACATGTTCCCAATCTGGAACTACCAGGGGTGCCTTTCAGAAGTGCCTCATAGCACTCTGCCTAACAACACCCACCCATCCCCAAGATTTTGAGGCTAAGGGCTGTTGCTCTGAGGCTCCTGTGTCCTTCATAGCAGCAGCATGGCTTGATCTGGATAAGAGCCATGGGTACAGATGTTGTTGGTCCAGCCCAGGCCTTCCCATGTTGGGATCAGAGGGCTGGGCTATTCTGGACCCATTGATCCTGAAGGACCTATGATCAAGGAGTGAATCTGTATTGGCCAGTGTACAGGACCAGCAAACATACTAGCTGCCTCCCTACTTTTGAAGCTACATTTCCCACCTGAGGTAGTAGACAGGAAACATAGAAAACAAATTGGTCTGTCTGGCAACATCATATCAACAGTGCCCTTTAAACAGAGGCTGGCAGTGGACCGATAACAGGAGTATGATGCTAAATGGAAAGTACTGAATGATCATGAATTTTGTTTTTGTCTTCTTTAGTTTTAAGTTTGGATACCAATACAGCCCTTCCATGCATAATGCTAGTGGTCTGTCTCACACAAACCACTATTTAGCATTAAAATCGTATTAGGTCTAAAACTGCCACCAATAAAAATTGAGGGTTTAAGGGAATTGCAGAGTCCCAGACAGCCAATGTAAATCAGTGACACATAGAGGGAAAGCATAGGCTTCATGTTAGTTAATGCTGCTTCAGAAGCTCAATTATATTGCTGAAATTTTGGGGGTTGCATTAATCAAGGTTGTCATTTCTTCCCAAGTGTGCAATAGCAAAACCAAGGGACAACTGCAATGGAAAACATAGACGAAAGAGTTCAATTAATACTCAGTGAAGCCAGCATCAAAGCTTCTGTTTGTGTGTGTAAGGGGGAGAGACAGAATTGTGTTATTAATTGCTTAAATGAAAATAAATGCTGTAGCACTCTCCTACCAATTTTTGTGTTTCTTTTTAAAGTCTAATGAACACATGTGGACTTAATATATCCAGTTAGAATTTTAATACAAAGAAAATGGGGCTAGCTCATTATTAAATCCCCGTAATATCCTAGATTCTAAAAAGGAGGGGAAGCATTGGATTGACAATTATGTTTTCCTATTGTGTTATCTCCAGATTTGTCAACAATGTTATGTCACTTTTTCAGTATCAAGAATTGGATAGAGGCTGGAGCTTAGTGTTCCTAAATCTCTGAAATGAGTTTTACTGAGATTACTTAGTACAGCAAATGAGCAACAGTAACTATTCTCATCCATGTGTATTTCAGACCTTCTTCCTGTGGCAGTAAATTGGATAGACTTTACATATTTTGGTCTTGTGGTTAGAATGCTGGACTCATGTCCAGTAGTCACAGAGTTTAATTCCTTTCTCCACAAAGCCAGCTGGGTGACCCTGGGCTAGTCACAGCACTCTTCTGAGCACTCACAGCCCCACAGGGTGTCTCTTCTTCTTCTCTGCTAACTGTAGGTGAGCCATGGCTACGTGTGTATAGCCCAATTTGCAATAAGTCACTCTGAAATAAATAGTGTTGTCTTTGTTACCTGTTTTTAGGAAGGAAGAGACTTCCCAGTTTATTTAACTCATCTAGCCAAATCTGCTGCATGGCAGCACTAAAGATTAGCTGATTAAATTCTAATTTAAAGTCACCAAGATTAAAAACAAGAATGTCAAGGACATATCAGCAGTGCCACACTTAAAATAGTTTGTCACATGGCAGCTAGAAGGCTGCCATGCCTCTCCCCCCTTCTCTCTCCCTCTTCCTTCCCCTTAAGACTTAAGAAAAGTTATCACTCGAGATAAGAATCTTATAGTTTCAGTCATACCATAATAATGTGGTTGGTCGTGCTTCTGAGCTCCTTACCAAAACCATTAGGAATTAAGACACTTCACAGAAGTAGCTAAATTTTATATCAAAGGATAACTAAATGATTCAAAGGAAAGAAAAATATGCTAACTGTGTAGCATTTTTCCATGTCTGTTGTCTAAAATGTTAACTATTCTTTGGCTCTAGTTCTATCGTTATGTCCAGTTTGTTCTTGGATGGCTCCAGCAGAATACCGTTGGGTTATCTTCTTCCTGCAGTAACCATCAGGAAACTAGGCAATCATCTAGGACTTTGCATGGGCAAAAAGCTCATCTATGAACACAGGCAGAACTGTGTCCCTTTTGACCAAAAACAGAACATAATAGGGTATCCCATATCAGTAACATATTCAGGAGCACAAGACTCAGCGAGGAATGCTGCACCACTTCAATCTGGGTTTTCACCTCACCTGTCTCCTCTTCCCTTACCTGAGCTAGGTAGTAGAAAAATGTATTTTTAGGGAAAGAAGAAAAAAGTCTGTTTCTGAGTCACCTTTTGTCTACTCCCTTAACCTTCATGAGAAGGCTGTCAGTTGAGGCTGGAGAATGAAGAGAACATGATGGCTGTCTCTGGTGGCAGCTTATTGAGGCTATGTACTGTATGTTGATCCCAGCCAGCCTCAGTAAATCACCAGAAAGAAAGGACAGCTGATCATCCACTGAACCATCACTTCTCCAGATTTTCTGCTATCCTGAGTGAAGTTCTTGGCACACTGGGTAATCAACTTGCAACACCTCACTGTGCTCTTCTCACAATGCCACCACACCAAGGGCCATGACCATGGAAAAAAACAAAAGCCTGGGCTAGTATCTTAGCTATTATCTGTTGTCATCTTTGGAAGTAGCCAAAGTGCATTAATCTCTACAAGCTACGTTTTGAAATTCAATTGACTGAAAAATACTGTAGAGGGAAAGAAAACTTCCAATCATATATCACTCCACTTACATGTCCTGTCTCAGGCTGTGGCAGTTTTTCCTTATGTAAGTAATGGATTAAAATTCAGTGTTTATGCAACATGACTGTGAATTGGACAAAAGATTTGCAAAAACCTCCTCTGCACCTGCTGGATTAGATTGTCTTCATTTATGTTCAACAAAATACATTTTTGATTATACAATTGCACTGCATTCTTCACAAACATTTGCAGAACATTTTTGAAATATTTGTTTTAAGAAATGTTAAAACAAGCAAAAAATGTTCAAGGGCTTTTTTTTGGACAGGAGCTTTGATAATTTTCAGATGCACAAACAACCAATTTTTTTTATATAAAAAAAATAGACTTAATGTACCTACTTCATCAAACCTTGTAATTGTTCAGTCATTAAGTTATATCTGACACTTCATTACCACAAGGATCATAACATTCCAAGCCTTCTGTCCTCTACTCTCTCCCAAAGTTTGCCTAACCTCATGAAACTATCTGATCATCTCATTCTCTGTTGTTCTCTTCTCCTTTTGCTTTCAATCTATCTCAGCATCAAAGTATTTTCCAATGAGTCCTGTCTTTTTGTCAACGAATTAGTTCAGTATACCATTATTTTCCCATGAGAAACTGTATTAGGAAAAAAGGGTTGTTGAGCAGGTTAGAATGGTTTTCACCATTATCTGTATCAGCAGTGGATAAAAGAGATGTGCAAAATTTCTTTCAAATAGCTTGTGTTTGCAGATATCCTCATTGAAATATATGTGCACTTGTTTGTATATCCCCCCAAAAAAAGATTGATTGAACCAGTCTCCACTTGTGAACACAAACAATTCAATCAAACATCTGTGTTTCAATGTGTTTTCACCCTTGAAAAGTTTTTTTATGGAATTCTTTTTGAAACAGGACAAAATTGAATCTGAACAATCTCTCTTTTTTTTAATGAAATGGTTCAAAAACTATTGTGTGAAATAAACATATGAATTTAATGCATGCACATTCCTAATGGACAAAAGAGTATGTGCTTCATGTGCTACCTGAGCTACAACTTCCATAATCCCTTACCACAGTCAACAATGGCTGAAACTGATGGGAATTCCACTACCTTTGTCTTGCAGGTTCTAATGTGACAAAGTGGTACAGACAGGATCTGAAGCAAAAAGTTGCAGTATTGGCTACATCTGTTCAATATTTCCATCCCTTAAAATGATATGGAAGAAAGCCTGGTTTGCTGATCTTTAGGAAGGGCAAAGGCTGTTAAGGCCATCCCCCTTATAATTCTTCTGTTACTGCCCCCACTTGATATGCTAGATGTTGACTGAAGATTATGCTGTTTTCATTTAAGATCATAGCTGCTAACAAGGATTGTCTTAAATTCTTTGGTAAATTCCATATGCCAAAGACTGGTATAAAGACCCTCTGTTAAATTCAGCTTGGCAGTCTTATCAAACCTAAACATTTTCCCAAAGGACATTAAAAGGGATTTTTAAATCATGCCATGGAAATTTGTTTCAGGATCAGATACAGGGGAGTTCATAAGAACTGTTAACTGAATCACTTTCATTCTTATGCTACTACCATGTGGCACTCTAATCAACTGTGACCAGTGAATGGAACAATGTGGCAGGCAGCGGATGTTCAGATGGCAAAGATTTCAATCCACAATTGACTTTTGAGGCTTCAGTGCTTAAATATTTCTTGGCTGGTACCCTCGTAAATCCTCCACACTTCTCAGTGTGTAAATCCAATCTTCTACTACAGCTCTTGACCGAGGTTATAAGCAAATCCTTAATGGAACAATAACATATGCATGTATGCACTGTATTTGTATATTTATGCACTACAATCCAGTAGGGTAGGGTTCTTTTTCCTCAGCCAGATGGGCAATTTAAAAGCATTATTTCTAGAACAGTCCTTGTCAAATTGTGGCTCTCCAGATGTTCCTGAGCAACAAAGTTTAGTATTCTATGCAAGTCACAGTGGCTTTGAGTAGGACCACATTTATGACATGCAACCAAAATTGCACAGATGGTGAATGGGTTGATCTCTAATGACAGGTTAGCCATCTGTTAAGATCTCCAGTAATGAAAACAAATAGTGTTTTCTGCTCATTATTTCCATTGGATACAACGTTCCTGTTGGTTGACAGTCCTGACTGAAGTGAGGCTACATCCCCATAGGGTGGTAGATGTTGACTAGAGGGCAGCTGAGAGATAGCATGGTGACCCTAGGAGGCCATTTTTCCCCAGTCAGCTTCAGTCGTCCTGGCTCCTGCTGATTTTTCAGTTGCCGTGACAGATGGCCACATTTTGTGGGTGGCAGCAACTCCTTCCCTTAAGCTCAGAGTGCATAAATGGCAACTGAGAGCTGAACAGAGGAAACAGACATATTTTGGAAATCCCAGCTCTGAAATCAATGTATTCTTTCCCATACATCAGGGCAGCAGCAAATTCTTCACCTGCACTAATAATAGAGTGAACTTTTTAATGCTCCATCCTGGGAGCAATGGAAGGTTACCTCCAGGAAGATATGAGGGGATAGATTCAAAGGTGATTTAAAGGTGACGACTTCCATCTCCTCAGATTACAGCCTGAATAGAAAGTGAGGCTTCTGCTTGTAGCTCCTTTTCATTGGCCACTGATGGAACAGCTGTGGTTCCAAAGCCATGAGGGAAGCACCTGGGACAGATAATCCTGCAGAAACCTCCTGCCCATGATGTCACCAGACACTTCTATACCTCCATTTTTTGTCATGCAAAGACATCCTCTTACATAATGGCCAGAATGACAACTCTGTGTGGGTTGCACCCTCAACTCCAGCCCCCTTGAGCTGGTATAATATTCTCCATTGCTAAAAATGAAAGCAGATTTCAGATAAATATGAGAAGATAAGGGAGGACATGGTCTATATCTTTCATTTTTAGAAGTGCTTATCTAACCTAGTGATTGTCTGTATCTACATGCCACATGAGATTATTCAGAAATCAATGACATTCACAGACACACCACATTCATACCAGTGCATTGCAAACAAAGAAGTAAATTTGCTGGGCCAAGTCCCATCATGTCACCAACTAGTCTTTATTTGCCTCCATCACAGGATGGCCAGTGGAATTTGAACTGGCAGGAGGCAACTGGCTGATTGGTGCAGCGTTTACCTTCTCCTCAAACCAATTTCTGATCTATGTTGGGTCAGGACCAGTTTTAATAGCAGCAAAGACAAGATACAAATCTGCTTGGTGCCTCTCCTTTGTTTCTTCACTACTTCTGGATCACCATCACCATGCAACTATAAATGTAACCTTAAATGTCACCTCCTGTCCTAACTGCTTAGGCCACAGAAAACAAATAGCTCTTAACTGTTTGTTCCGGGGTTTTTAAAACTCACTGCCATAATCTCGTAGAAGAAGAAGTTGGCTTTTCTACCCTGCCTTTCTCACCCATTTAAGAGGACTCAAAGTGGCTAACAAAGCTTTCTATTCTTCTCCGCACAACAGACACACCCACAAGGGTGCGCGCGCGCACACACACACACACACACAAACAAGCCAGTTTGGACTTTGAATAGAAACAGGCACTGTGTGCTTATGAACTTATCCGTTGCATTAAAAAAGATAACAGAACAAAGTGGCAGACAAGTAGGGTGGTGATTCTATAACCTTGGACACTATCATGGAGAAGACCCATGCACACACACTCTGAATTTATGGAGGTGTTGGCCCTAAAAAGAGAAATTCAGTTATCCAGATTATATGGTGTCAAATTAATGTTAAATTTTTGTGTATATTTACTAGCAAGATCAGCTTTGTTGAATAGAAATGTACATTCTAGAAAGTGCATAGAGAACTGTAACCTCTACAAGGAAGACAGGAAATAATGTAGGCAGTAAATCCATGTATTTTGGTAGGACCTTCTTCTAAACAAAAATGCACTAGAACTACTTGTCAGGAAGTTACTCTTCAGCAAACTAAATAACCCTGAAAAATTGTAAGTGCACACAAAGGAGGTGTGTACCAAATAGAAACAACTGAATCCACTTCTTTATGATGTCTTTGCTTATTGGCATATGATGATTAGATGCAGAAGAAGATGCAGTAATGGAGGCTAGCTACTTAGCATCATTATAGTAATGGGGGTCAGGTGGGGTTCCTGCCTCAATTGTAGAATATATTTTAGTATGCTAAAAGGTTCAATCTTTTTTTCCCCCAGTATTTCAATTAACTGATCAGAAATGGCACATCTACTACGAGAAAGCTTAGGGCACTGCTGTCAGGCAGCCTTGAGAGACCCACACTTCCAGGGCACCTCTTTAGACGTGATCTTCAAAGAAACATAAGCCAACACAGTTGCCATCTTATCCATATCATACCATTCCTCATTTCCCACTATGTGCAAAGGTGCCCAGTCAGGAGGATGGAGAGTTCTTATCCCTGCCTTTTCCATGCTAATGCCCTCCAGTTCCTGTGGACTACATTCTCTCTAGTTTCTAGTCAGCATAACTGTGGTGTGGCTGATGAAAATTGTAGTCCTCCAAAACATCTAATGGTCACCAAGCTGGTGAAGGTTGTTTTATGCATCTGGGCTTTTAGACACTGACCCTGATAAGTACAATTGTTTTATTCCTTACTGCCAAGGAGGAGAAGGTTTATCTTGACTGGTCACTAAACTCCTGTTGCTGCAAACGCTTCTGTCTGGTACAATCAGTAGAAGTCTGGATGCTGAACTATCTTTGGGGAAGAATATTAAGCACAAGCACAGGTTCCTTAGACAACTTCAACACAGTGTTGTTAATGGGAAGACATTACATAATATGCTGTAGGCATGACGTCCTCTGAAAGTGTTTTTTTTAATCACTCTTCCAAGTTAGGGAGGTTGAGGAGAAAGCAGGAGTGAGTGCATGATGATAGATTTCAATATTCAAATTTCTCATTGTGATGCTGGGCATTTGGAATGTCAGAACATGCAGAGGATTGAATAAATCTCAATTTCCCAAGCCTTGGCATTGTATTTTATTTATTTTTACGCCTTTGAGCTGAGAAACACCAGGAAAATATAGTACCACATTGTGTTTAATGCTACCACTGGGTAGAAATTACCATGTAATTGAAGTAAAACCTGTCAAAATTTCAAGTACTGTTGGAACTGGATGCAGAAATTATATTAATTTCACCCTCCCTCTTTCCTCTCCCATTCTGCTGATTTTCATAGTCTGAATAGTTTGTTAAGTTCAAAGGATCTCATCAAAATTTCACAGTATATGCAATGTATGTAAAACATCGTGTTGACAATATGTCACAGAGAAAGAATTCAGGTGTCCACATCTATTTACAGCATTTTGCTGATTTAATTGACAAGTTTGGGACTTCATTTTGCCTTTTTTTTTTTTTACAAACTTGTGGTAAGCTGGCCTATCCCAAATCTCCTAATCACGAAGCCTAAAGGATCATAAACAACACACTTCTAAGACTGTGGTCACACTTCAGGTTTAATCCAGCTTCAGTCCACTTTCAGAGTGAGAGAATCAGGAAAGTGACAAGCTGTTTTCTTTCAGTGTTAAATAACTCAGAAAATTCACCTCTGGGATAATGTGGAAAGAAAATTACTGGTCACTTTGCTGATGTGTTTGCAGTTGTTGAAGAAAAGAACTACTTTGTTCATGCCTTGGTTTTGGATTTTTTTATGGACATCTGGATGTCCACCACTTTAACAGGATGCTGCAATAGACTGGCCTTTAATCTTATGCATTGTTTCTCCTATTATTGGATGAACTGGTTTGTACTAGAGAAATTAACTTAACAGTTCACACAACTGAGATCTCTAGTGAATGGGGTTGGTTTAACAGCAAACATACCGGCACTGATTCTGAAGGGAGGGGAAAGAAAGGCAGATCCTAGAAAGACAGATCCAAGACTAGTTCCGGACACAGAAAAAGTTAAATTAAGAAAAAATCTGGCTGGAGGGAGACCACATTATGAACCACAAGTGAAGCCAAGATAGAAATGTAAGCCTAGCACTGGAAACAGCAGTTTCACAAGCTAAAAGGAAGAGAGCCTACAGTTGCTTGTAGCCTGAAACTCAGCCTGACTGTTGAAGTTATCTGCCCAGCTCTCAACTGGTATAAATGGGTACCCTACATGTTGCCACCCATGAAGCCTCCCTACCTCATGCTTGCTGTTACCAAAAATCACTGGCTTGGCTAGAAACCTGATGGGGAGTGGGAAAAATCCTATTACTAGAGTTTTCTTCTGGTTCTTCTTTCCTTCAGGGAAAGGTAGCCGCAAGGAGGATGTTTGGAGGGCATGTTATTGCAGGCTAAGTTCTCCCTTTTTCAGTGTGGCAAGACAGCAGGTTTTAAGACCAAGACTTCCTCTCACTTATGGAGCTTTTTTGGATTCTGGAGAAGTGAGGCAGGACCAGGAGGTGCAAGCAGTTAAAAGTGGCCACTTGGGTCATCCTAAAGGGGAGGAACAGTAGAGGTCACACAGCTCTTGGGACTCCTAATTGGACCTGGACTAAGGTGTCAAGATTGGCAAAATTAACATAATCAATAGACCTCTTGCAGCCAGAGTGCCTGATGCTACTCACATGGTGTGTTTGTGCTGATTTGGCAACAACAGACTTCCCATGGTAAGGTTCCAAAATTCAGTGAATCTTTCAGGCTTTATTGTGAAGCTCAGTAGCAGCACAACTTTGCAGGACTGAGTTCCAGTTTGTTGGCTCTGTGCCTTAGCCAGGACAGGAGTGGGATCAGACCTTTTATTCATTTCACAGCAGTCTGGAGACAAAGTCCAGCTGACAGAAACCACATGTATAGTAGATTTAGGTGCCAGAAACTGTTGGTATTGTGTGCGGATGGGTAATGGAAACCATGTGCAGTTGCCTGACATGAGACCTTTTATCTACATCTGGATACTGGGGGCTGTTCCTGACTTTTGGCTCAGCCCATAGGGTGGGAATGGTGCACAAGGGGGTGCAAATCAATGGTATTATCCTACTGGGAGGAATATGAGTTGGGGGACCATGCTTGTGTGCACCAGGTGCTTAGATAAGGTTTTTCCTTCCTCTGGCAGACATGACGAGCTTAAAGTTTGTACCTTTGGATACGCAAATTAAGCTATCCCGGCAAATCTTTGCAAAGACAAAGTTTTGAGCTTGGTGCAAATGGGTGACATCCACATAAACAAAGCCAGTCAGGGTTGGGACAACTTCTCATCTGAAATCACATTACCTCAGCCTGAAATTCCTGTATGGTATTTTTAGATATGCATTAAGCTATGACCTTTTAACAAAAGATTGATCTGAGATGCGAAATAAAAACAGTATCCTTTTATATTATGCCCAGAGAATACATCAGTTATTCCCAAGCCACTTGAATGAATTATTTCCTCCTGAGTATAGGTTTCCTCAGCTCCAGACCTGCTTATGGAAATCCTTTTACTTTAGGAAGCAAGAGAATATTTTTGCATCCTGTTTCCTTGTCCCTTTTTAATTTAGGCTTGCCTTTTCTAATATAGTTTCTGGTGAACAAAGATGGATCCTTATCTAATAAATGGGCTTCAGGCAACTTGGTCCACTTCTCTAATTTCAATCTGTGTGCCAATTATAATGCAATCATAAATGTTCAATACGTGTACTGCAGGTGCTTATATCTCGGCAGAACCCTGATTTTGGTGGCATAATACTGTCTCTAAGGGGTAGGTTGGTATCAAGTGATGATGTTTTAAAATTGCCACTTACTTCTGGGTCAGATTCTAGATGCCGATGCGATAACTATCATCACATGGGATCTCTGATGCATAGGTGGTCTGGCTATAGTTTGCACATGTTCGCATCAATTGTTGTTGCTTATGACATCAGACCACTCCCAGGTTGGCTTCAACACATAGTGTAGTCCATCTATAATGTATTGTTTACATCCTGGAAATATCACCAGATAAATTGAAATTCTATACACCATGTGTAAATGTCAGTTTAAAAGTTTTTCAAGCATTCCTAATCCTAGGGAACATGCAAACCTACTCAGCAAAATTGAGTATGCTTTTGTAGCTCTTCACTCTCTGCCCACAGCTTGCAGAGTGGCAATGTCCTTCCTCCATCTTTACAGCTTCTAGAAGAACTTCAAGTATCTTTACTCAAAGCAGCAAACTAGTTAACGTCATACTTTGTATGGCATGCAATGCAAAAAGAAAAAAACCCATAAATCACTCTTTATGTCTAACATTCTGAGAGAAAGAGGGAGAGAGAGAAGAATGAAGAAGAAAATACTTGTGATTTCTAGTGATCGTGAATACACACAAAGTTCAAGGCATTGGAAGACTAGAAAATAATTTTCAGTTAATTAACATATGTGAATGAAATTCTTATCCAGGTGCTTAAATGTCATATTGATAACAGCAAATATGAACTCTGATCGTGTATGAATATTATAGTAAGCTAATCTAGCTTCATGCTGCAATTTCTTTGCTTGCTGTTAAAATATACAGTTCTCTCTTGGGTGCTTTGTCGATGGCAGCATGGTAAAGGGGTACAGCTCATGATCAGAGGGCTCTGGAAGAAAAAAAATACCCTTCTCTTCCACACTCTTCCCTGACCCTACAGTAATAAGTACATTATTAAACTGTTTATTGTACTTTCTGTATATTTTAACCCAAAATAATATCTACATTAAAGTTTAGATGAATGTCTTGCATTACAGACTGATCAGCTTAACATCAGATTCAGGAAATATGGGATGAGAACACAGGCATTATGTGCTATGTTTATAACACCAGCTCCAGACAATGGGTAAAAAAAACCCTCTATGAGGTGATAGTCCAAAATAAACCTATATTTCCCAGACGACTGAGCAACATGGGAGCCAGAGGACAGACTTACCAGTCTGGATGTCAAACTCCCTCCATTAGTATGCTGCATACATCCAGATATTTTGAAGGCTGGAATGGTGGGTGGCCATTTTGAGGCCCTACACATGTGTGGTGGCCATTTCCAAGATGGTGGCTGACAGAAGCAGCATCCAGTCAGATAAGTGTATATTGCTATAGTAGATAAAAGTGGGTAAAGAGTCATTTGCCCCTCTATAGCAGTACTGAAGGATATCAAACCAATATTCTGGGGCTATATTGGGATAGCCACAAAAACACCTGGCAGTCCCAACATAGCCTGGGGATATTAGTGGGTTTTACATCAAGTCTACAGGCAGCCTAAGGCACTTCTGAGATTTTTTTGTTTCCTACTTGGTGAATGCAGGAAATGGTGAATGCAGTCTGATCACACTAATCCTCCCCCGCCCCCCGCCCCCAGTTTATGGGGAAACTGTGCTGAAATCCCTCCTCTGATGGGGCATGCATGCATAGGATGCTGACAGCATATAGGGACTAAATGGTGAAATTGATGTCATTGCAGGGAGAGATGAGACACTTGTTTTTCTGATGCAAAATGCACATTTGAACCTAAAGAAATGAATATACTACATTAAGAGAAAGATGAGAGATATTCATTTTAACCCAAAGTTTACTTCACAATGAATGCATTTTTTTCACTGCTAAAAATTCTGCCTAATTCAAAATACTTAAAGATTGAGGAATTATTAAACCATTCTGCACTGATATTTCACAAGAACAGTACTAAGGTCATAGCTTCGTGAATCTTGAATTTAATGCCTTTAGATTTCCTCAAGATTTTAATGTTTACAATGATTTCAGCTTAATATTTCACTCCCCATTGTTTGAATAGAAGGAAATTAAGAGATATAATGGAATGTCATGCTTGCCAGGTATAGCATTTTTATCTTTAACTTTAAATGGAACTTTTCTTCCTATGGTCTTTTTTCTGTGGTTTCTGTGTTTCACTCTTATATTAATCCTGCGGTCAGAAAAAATAAACCCTGACTCTTTACTGTCTTCTTTAGAGCTTCACTCTGCAAAGATGTGATCATTGACGAAAATTAATAATTGGAACCAGAACCCTTTGAGTCTTAGGACCCAGTCTGCCAGTTTCCTAGCCAAATACCTCTGGCATTATGTACCCTGAGGGACATCTTTTCACAGTATCTAAGGACATATCTATACAGAATGATTTTCTTGTGTAGCTAATGGCTTTCTAAAGAAGATAACTTCAGAAGCATCCATTTTTGTGTGTGTGTGCATTTTGTGTGTGTGCTCTTGCTGTCAGAATTCAAGGATTTAGCTGTCTCTTGTTTTCAGCATGTGTTTCTAGCCTTTGTACCTAGCCCAGTCAGAGATTTGGTACTGTATCATTGATTTAGCTGTCTATTGTTCCTGCTGTCACAGACCAAATAATTGCTTTTAAGGGGAAAGTTACAGTTCTGTTGTTAATAATCCTACTGTGTGGTAGGGATCATCAATACAAATCTAAGACTGAATGGCCAGAATAGAGACAAAACTGTAAAGACTTTCTGAAGTAAGGGATAAATGATCCTTTCTGAACCAATACTGCAGTATTAAATATTTCCTGTGAGGGTGGAAGGTAAAGATTCCCTTTCCTATGCAGAAATTAATAACAGAATGAAGCCCATTACTCATCCTTGGAATTAGACTTGGAAACTAATATTTACACAAAACTGAATTGTTTCTCACAGAAAGCAAGAGACAGCTCAGTTTATGGTATGCTCGTGATAGTCAACAAAGGAAATGTGAAAGGCCTATTTTAGGACCTACCCCCTTATTAACCCTCCAGCTCCCATCTTTTTCCCACCCATAATCTAGTTTTCTTCTACACTCATTTTCAGTTGTCTAATTATCTAGAGAGAGATGCAATGGAGGTTGTAATGGTAAACAGAGATGTGTACAGACTCCCTGAATTTGGTTCAACCAGAGTTTAACAATTCAGAAATTGTTCATGAATAGTTCAAGATGGCGATGGTGGTAGTAGCATCAGCAGTACTAACAGTAGTAGTAACAACAACAGTTGAAAAAACATCCAATTCAAAGGGTGAAATCTGGTCATACTTCAGTGGTTTGAATCAAACTGTTCTATTAAATCAAACAACCCTGGTTTAATTTGAATCACACTAGCCAAATTTAAACTGTGACTGGTTCAGTTTGAATTGAACTGGCTTGAATCAACCAGTTTGGTTCAAATAATTTGAACTTGAACCTCATTTGAACATCTCTAGTGGTGAATGATGAAAAGGAAATGCCTCTCTAGTTGCATTTTTGGAAATGCTGAAAAGGGCATTTTTTAGAGCTACTACTCTGAGCAGCATTGCAAGAAACAACATATCCCATTATTCCCATAGCATTTAACAAATATCAGAATATATTTTTAATGTAAGAATCTTTTTTGAAAAGTTTTGCTAGGTTTTCTGTGGTCTGTGGCATGGTGAGCAGATCAATGGGAGGGGAGAATTAGTTGTTCTTTGATTCAGACTGAAGAAGAAGGATTGTTGGAGTTCGGAAATGTGGAAAATGATAACATTATTAGTGGACATTCAAAATTAGTAAGATGCCTAAAACCCTTGTTCCATTTTTCCTCTGTGTGCTTTTCATCACTCAAAGAAATATATCCTAGAGATTTCTAGAAAGAAATTCTAGGTAGTGATCATGTATAGCAGCACCATTAATAAAACTTTGGAGGAGAGAAAAAATTACTATGTGTTAATATGTATGTGTTCCTAAAGTTCAAGATCAGTGAGACACAGATAATCAATTCCTAATAATATACTGAAAAACAGAAAAGACAGCGTGATCAGTTTGCACAAGATCAAAATGTATAACTTTTGTGACAGAGACCTTAGCCACAATCTAAGTTGCTAAATGAAATATGAGATCTAACTAAATAACTTTTGGGCATCGTTTTATCAACAGAATGCAAATAACACAAATAACTTCTACAAGAAGCAGGAAGCTTGTCATAGTTCCAGCTGGAAGCCTTGTTTTGACCTTACCAAACTTTGTTTTGGTTCACAGTGAATACTCTATCCTCACCTGTGCTATAAATCTCTTGTAGCAGAATAAAAAAATGATATGGTCTTTTGAGTGGTTTCACTGGAGTTCACAAGTGCCATTAGATAGATTTTTAATTTATTGACCAGCTTCCATGCGTGAGGTTTGAGAACCATGTCCTATGAGGAACGGCTTAAGGAACTAGGAATGTTTAGTCTAACAAAAAGAAGACTGAGAGGAGACATGATAGCTGTCTACAAATACCTCAAGGGTTGTCACAAGGCAGAGGGATCAGCCCTGTTCTCACTCTCTCAAGGAAGGACTAGAAACAATGGGGTGAAACTGCAGGGGAAAAGATTTAGTTTAGATGTTAGGAAAAAATTTCTAACAGTAAGAGTGATCAACCAGTGGAACAGGCTGCCACGGGAGGTGGTTGGTTCCCCTTCGATGGAGGTCTTCAAGCAGAGACTGGACAGCCATCTGTCTGAGATGGTTTAGGAGTTCCTGCCTTGAGCAGGGGGTTGGACTCAATGACCCAGGAAGTCCCCTCCAACTCTACCATTCTATGATTCTATGATTCTATGAACATCTGAGTGAGTTGCCTTATTGCTAGGTACAGCACAGACAAGCAAGAGTATGTGAGTGAAAAAAGGAGAAAGATATGGCAAGTTTATATTTGAGTAATTTTACTGCATTCCTGCAGATCCATATATGTGTTGCTGAAAAGGGGCCATTTCTACACTTAGCTTGCTGACCAAGTCCAGCAAGACTGGCCAAGGCTGGAGCAGTTCCAGTCAGTGGACTATTCTTTCTGTCCCAGAACTAGCTTTTCACACTTGGAAGGCTCTTCCAGGACAACACTTTTGCTGACTACAAAGATTTCATGATGTTCAGAGCAAGTTTGGGGGTTTTCTTGATGGCTAGGAATTAAAGTTTCTGGCTTCTGAGCCCTAGAGGATCTATTTTAGTGACACAAATCAGTGTCCCACTGAAAGGGAACACCCTTCACCGTGCTAAACCAGAAAAGGTAGTTCTGCACCCTTCCACACACCTCCCTATTTCATTCCATAGGTCCCTGGGCTGCCAGTAGGTATTGCTATCTAGGCAAACATTTTGGCCTCCTATATCAGGCTATACTCCATACAGTGCAGAGAATCATATTAGCAGGCTTCCCTGTGTAAACTGTATCAGACTACAGGAGGCTTCTGGACCCCCTTCTAAGTGAAAAAGGCCCTTAATTTTGGACAAGGTGAATCTAAACCCTGTTGGCCATAAATAATCAGTATCATCTGGTTTCCCTTTTGCCTATTTCCACATATTTATATCATGGCTGTGATGGATCTCAAAATATATAAATAGCTCTACCACTCTCTGTTTTTTTCCACTCAAAACCTGCTGAATTTTGAAGATTTTGGCTCTTTGACCTTCAGGTAAGATTTCCTCAATGAGAATATTCCATATTACTTCAGTTACCTAAAATTGTTCAGCAACTCCTTTTTTGTGAAATACAAGCAAAACATCAGTAATGTGGGAAATTTAGTACAGAAGCTCACCAAGGCTTTCTGCTTACATCTTAGCAAGGCAGGGTAATGTCACCAATTTCACAGAAGTGAGGAGGTTGGAACACCTCATACTTTCAGCTCCATTAATCCTTTCCTTCTTCCAAGTTCCATAGCCACCCAACAGGCCTCATTCCCAAGGCTCATAGTTGTCCTGCCCTGTTTCCCTCAGCAGTGCCTCATTTATTATCCCTCATTTCCTCCAGCCTTCATTTTGAGGTCAAAAGGACAGCCTTGGGATGGCAGTGGACTTCTGGAACTGGAAGAGTCTGTTTCCAGCTTCCAGAAAGCCTGGCTGGCTTTCCAAAAGCCCTGGAAAGAGGCCCAGAGTGCCGTGTGAGCACTTCCGCCCACCTCCCCAGAGCCCCCTTACCTGTGGGGCCTCTCTGGTGGTGGACCAGGCTTCGGACAGCAGGTGAGGTGAGGTAAATGGGGTACGGGTGGGTGGAGGGGTGAGGGAGTGGGTGGGGGCCAAGATTTATTCGTTCCATGCACTGATATTCATCGAACATCTGTGCATGGATACAAATGCCCCCACATCCATGGAGTGGGGGGTATTCGTCCAAAGCTGAATATTCCCACATTCTGTTCACCTCAAATAGAATGTGGAAACTGGCTCTGTGCACACCTCTAGTTCAGAATGGATATTTAGGGGATACATATTGGATACATAGGGGATTTGTATGCAATTTGTATCAAACATTCGTATTGAATTCAAATCCTACCACATTCAAAGGGGATCTATTCGAATGAATACAAATTTTCTTGCATTTGATTTTCTATTAATCAAATCCCCCCCCAAATATTCATGCACAATCCCTACCAGACACTATAAAAGAAGGGGGGAGGGAAGAACTAATCAGGTAACATGTTGGGTAGCCTTATTTGGAAAGTCATATTTACTTATTTATGTATTTATTATTAATATTTCTATCCCAACTTATACCCAAAGGTCTCAGGGTGGGTAACAACCTATAAAACAACAGATTACAAATCAGCATATATTAAATCAGCCCACAATTTCACTACTGAGGGTGGTGGGACAACAAGGAGGGCCTCATTTCCCGATCTTAAGGCACAGGCAGGTCAGTATGGGAGAAGGGGTTCCTTTAGATATTGGGCCCAAGTCATTTAGGGCCTTATAAGTCAGAGTTAACACCTTGAATTGTTCAGTAGTGAATTGGCAGCCAATGCAACCCTTTTAAGACCCATCTTTAATATTAATGTTGACATATGTTTGTAATTACAAAAATGCCTATTTCATTGTGTAACTCTAGATGGAATAGCTGTAAAATCTTGTGTCAACTCAGCCTGCTAAACACTACACATAGTTGTTTTCAGATAGCAGTGAAGATGTACTCTCATACTTGAGGGTCAAGAAAAAAAATGTTCAGAATTGACCTAATGGCTTCTAGTATTAGCTTTATGGCAATAGTGCATGTACACTACAGATACATATTTTCCAGTTGTTTTAATGCAGCAGTGTGCGAATCAGGGTGACACTCAAACCCCAGCAATTGGTATTGTGAAATTCAGGAAAGGTCATCAAAACAGACTTCCATCTTATTCCTAACTGCTGGCACCCTCTTATACCCTTGTGAAGATTGTCCACATGGGTGCATAATTTGGATTAAACTGATTAACTCTTCTGAATTAATTAAATATAGGTCAATTAATCCACCACAGTGCCCTTGAGAGAGCCTTTGCTTGAGGGTTAATGGAAATTCCAGTGTGGCAGGTCAGTAATACCTGTTCAATGGACTGTCTGTGCTATTAGACAGCTGTGTCCTGGGAGCCATAATTTACATAGAGCTGGGATGGATAGAGAAGAGGGGATAATAAAAGAAGTCTGCATTGTTTCATGCTTTTTAATCTCCACTTCTGGCTTTCTATGAGCGTCCTGCGTTAATCCTAATGTTAGAGAAAGCGTACAGATACATGGTGTTTCTATTAGGTATCAGCAATATCTCTCTGCAATTAACTAGACCCATGAAACGGTAGCTCCCTTTTTTCTCATCATACTTTTCTCAGCTACAGTATACCATGAAGCATAACATAGGTGTCAATCAAATAATTTGTAGTCGTCATCATGGCTTGGCTTCGTGAACGAAGATTAGGGAGGGCATGACCCACACTTGCTGCATACGCAGTGGTGGCTAAACAGACCTATGTGGGATAGACAAGTCCGGTTGCAGGAGGTACAGAGAAAGGTCTCCTTGGATGGTACTGAGATGGTATGGTTCTTTCTGTGTTGTCCTTTCTCTTCAAGACTGGTTCTTCAAGCATTCTCAAAGGAGGCAGCAGCATTATGAATGGTGTGTCTCCATTCCAGTATATCACCACCATTGGTTTACCAATTGCTGTCTGTTGTCCCCTTTTCCTTTCCTTCCCCCCCATCTATTATACCAAGTTAGCAAGATGAATATACCAAAATGGCAATAAGAACTTAAGAGAACATAAGAGGAGGTCACAGCCCATCTAGTCCAGCATCCTGTCCCACACAGTTGGCCACCAATTACTTATGGGTAATACACCTATAAGTAATTGGGTGTATTACTTCACCTACACTCAGATCCCATCAAATGGCCTTTACAGGCATCCTACCTGTCTCCTCAGCCTGGAAGATATACCTAGACATTCTAGTAGCCATTGATATACCTGTTATCCATGACTTTGTCTGACCCTTTCTTAAAACTATCTAGGCTGGTTACTGTTACCACTCTTCTGGTAGCAAAAATGACCCTCTGCTTCTAGTGTTGTGTGACAGAGAAACAAATTTGGATGAGAAGATAAGCTCCAGACTAATCTGACAACACTAGTGCTGCTTTCCAGAGTACTCCAGGAGCTGGCACAGAGGTAGGAGCCACAGTGGGCAAACACAAGTCATTTCACCATGACTCTGAGCCACTGAAGTTGTTGTTCCAAGAGAATTCCCCTTGCAGTCATGAAGGAGAGTCACAGAAAGTCATTTAAGGGTGTGCTGTTGAAAGCTGACAATTTCCAATCCACATTGAAATTAACCTGGGTGAATATTGGGCCTGGACAATCCTTTCACCCAAGGAGTTAAGACAAGAGTTGAAGTAGCTGAAAAGGCAGAAGTCAGAGCCTTAAAGCAAAGGCCTACTTCTTGAAGGATTCCCTGGTTAGCCAGATGCAGCAATAAGTCCTTAATTGTCTTTGTTTTTTGATTATCTGACTGTACTTCATTAATGTAGGAGTCATTTGTCTGGGGAACTACTATTTACAGCAAAAACACCGGGCATTTCCAAAGCCAGTATAGGCCTGTCAGACTGTCCATGCAGTCTAAAATAATGGCAGCTTTACTATCACCTTCAAAATGCCATTCCTTTCCTCAGAAGACTCCAGAACAAGTGTGTGTGCATGGCTGTAGCCCATCTTTAATATTGCTACTTTTAAAAATAAATCATGTTTTATGGATCTAAACTTAGCTTCTCCAGATAAGTGAGTCCTAGGGTTGCTGCTGATTAATATGCAGCATTGGAGCATGGCCCAGCAGGTCTTGATTAATAGAGATGACATCATGACGTTTAAACATTCTATTAATGCTGGGCCTCTGACAAATGGAGATATGAGGCATGGATTCCAGTGACATTTGCATAGGAAAAGTAAGGAGTCTTAAAGTAGCAGTTTAGCTTCTTGCCAAAGACAGGGCAGCATTTTGTGGTCCCACACTGATTTAGAAACCATTGATGTCATAGCAAAAGTAGGATTTCTGAGCAATTGGCTGTCCATCTAAAGGCTAGGAGTGTAATTATGATTTTATGCACTGATAGTTATACAGGAAAGAAACCATTACCAAAGGGAGGTATAACATGGCAGGAGCATTTGTATAACAGTATGTTTTCTCACTTGTGGACTTGAAAACACACATGTAGTGAGACAGAGGTAGATTTTATCTGAACCTGCACTGTATTTTATCCATCCTTGATAGTTTATTTCATCACTAATCCTCCCATCCTTCTTTTTTGAAAACCCACCTACACAATATGCAATAAAAGTGTATTTTATTTCTAAAGAATGCATATTTAACCCCTTCATTCCCTGCATTTGTCTGAGAGATGCTTATCCTTTATCATATAAAATTTACAAAATATCCATATGCATAACCTTTCAAATACCAGCTTAAAACACGGGGCACCACAACCGTTAGGCATAGAACTTAATTATTTTAGTGAGAGGGGAGTTTTCATATTTTTAGATATTTCATATTTTCCATTTCATTATTGAATCAGATTTTACTTCCTTCTGACTCTCTGCAGATGTATGAATATCAAATATAGAGTGTAAGAGAGCATAAGAGCGTAAAGGGATCCCTGCTAGATTGGGCCACAGACCATCTAGTCCAGTATTCTGTCTCACTTAGAGCCCATCCCCATCCTGAAAATATTCAAAAACTATTCTGAGTCTGCCTCCAGAGTGTCTCCATGCAAAGCCCTATTACAGGCTACATGCGAGACAATACATGTTTAAAAAACCCACTTAACAAGTGTCCTACATCCAAAATAAGGGGCTAGCATGTATTGTCCTGGGGTCATGTGGACCCTCCCAGGTTATTTGGGGCAGAACTTGGCAGCCACATGGTTTCGCCTCTGCTCCCTGTTCCTGCCGTGTGGGCTGTGATCATGCCCTGGAAATCTGTTGACTGTTAAGCCACATAATGGTAGTGAAATTAAAAGGCTTTTCCCTTCTTCAGGATTGGTTGATCTGAAAGTGATCGAGACAAGTCGACCTGAACTGGGAGAAAATTTTGAGCCGGTTGCAAGTGGGAGGTGCCCACTGTCATGCCCATGTGTGCACCTCCGCTAATCTGTGGCAGCCAAGGAAGGGAATGATCTGCTTTTAGTTATGCTTTTAGCAAACTTTTGGCTATGCTTTTAACTGTGGCAGCCAAAGAAAGGAATGATATTTCTGTTCGTGGAGGTATCGTGCCTGCAGCTGTTTGCCTGTCATTGCTGCAGCGGACGGGATGGGTTATGGTGATGTCAACCCAGCTTCCTACCATGGGAGAGGGTGGGTGGGGAGAAAAAGATGCGGGTTCATGCTGAGGCTTCTATGGGGACAGGCACGTACAATTTGAATCCATGTTGCCCCAAACCACATGGGGATGCTTTATTGCGTGTTACAACGTGGATTTTTATGACACGTGTCACAGATGAAGCAACCGGCTTCCATGGGGATGCGCCCACAGTGGCCCACCAGTTGCTTCTGGGCATTCTCAAGCACAAGACAAAGGCAAAACCTTCACCTACTCTCAAATCCCTGTGAAGGACCTTTAGAGGCATCCTGCCTGTCTCTCCAACCTGGAGGTACTGTCAAGGCATCTATTCTAGTAGCTATTCATACACCTCTCATTCATGAATTTATCTAACCCTTTTTTAAAATTATTCTATGTATACATGTATTTGCCTCTATTTGTGTTTAACTGTGTTAAGGTAGGAATGGAAATCCCGGGGATTGTGATGCACATTTAGCTTTTCTCAATAACTCAAACGTGATTTTCCTGGAATCTAGTTGTTTGATGATGAGGGATGGCATGGTATCACTTAGAGCCTCCATAAAGGACTACTTCAGTTGTAAAAGTGCTGCAAAGTGCTGTAAAAAGGCCACCACACCTTTTAGGGCTGCTTTGCAGCACTTAGCAGCAGTAGTGACATTTTACAGCCTCTGTAAAGTGTTACCATAGCCATAAAGGTGCTGCAAAGTGACCATAAAGTTTCACCATGGCCCTTTAGAAGGCCTTGTAAGACTAGCTGACTGAGCTGACTGAGGTTCAGCTCACCTCCAGGGACAACCACAAATTCATAGTTGAGCCTATATTGACCCATGTTATGTTGCAGAAGCACACAGTACAAAATAATCTCACTTTTCACTTTGGTACCCTTAGCCCTAATCTCCTCCATCTTCCTGGTAACAAATAACCTCTTTGGATATAACAAGAAATATCAAGTCACACTTTAGTTCTTCTCTCCTGTCCTTATTTGTTTATTTATTTAATTAATTTCTATTCACCCTATACCCAAAGGTCTCAGGGTGGATAACAACCTTTAAAACAACAAATAAAAACCAATTTTAAAACCAATAATATACATAAAAACATAAAAACATTTTAAAATACTAAAATAGTAGTATCCCAAAACTTTTACAGGGTCACATCAGAGCATATACAACAAACCTTGGTCCTTTATGCACTGAACTTTATTCCAGATTATATCCTGGAATAGGAAACTTCCAGCTCCATGCTAGTGCAGACTATGGCAGACCCTATCTGCACTGTATGCAAATGGGAACCTTTTTCAGAATATCATCCAGAATAAGGCCCAGTGTAGAAAGGATCATTGCTTCAGTCATTTCAATCCCATCTTCATTACAAGATTGCCTTGCCCTGATAACCCTGGTTTTAAAAGGGAAAGATGGACCACAGTGAGCACTGTAAATGAGATTGCCATAGTTCTTTTGCCATTCCTGCACTTTCCACAGTTTCATAGAGGGCTCCAAACTTTGGGAGGGCTGCAGTCATGACTGGAATTTTGGGATACTGCTCTTGTCATGTTGGTTTTGATTGAAAAGGAACAGAAGAGTGTACAAGAAGAGATGGGAAGGAAATTTTAAACTTTTGTGCTGAGGGCAAAGACTCTGCTAAGCATGGAGAGAAGAACTTGAAACTTCTGATTGGATCTTTCCCTTCACTGAGTTCAGTCTTTCATCAGGCCTCAGGGCAGAGCTTGTGGGATGCATGAACACCAATAAGCATTGCATTAAAGACTTCCAATTTAATTCATATGGCACGTCTCTGTGGTCTCTTTTTGCTTCCCTCTTGTGTTGGATTTTAAAGATGTGGGTTGTAATTCGAAATAAAGCATTCTCATGTGTTTTGGGGCAACGTGGATTTAAAACATACTTTTCTGTCTCCATGCAAACCACTTTTTGTGAGCCCACATCTTTTTCTCCCCACTCCCTGCCCGCTGCAGAGATGAAAGGCAAAAACCTCAACTGAACCTCCAGAACACAAAATCATTCCTTTCCTAGGCTGCTAGGAGCTAAAAGCAGTTACTGAAAGCAGCTCACTCTCTCTATAACTAATGCTTGCAGCATAGTTACAAGCAGAACTGAAAGCAGGCTCCCTTCAGCTGTCAAATTCAGCTGCCTGCGTTCACGTAATGGCTGCTGATTAGCACAAAACCAGACCTGCGAAGTGAAACTTAGTTTCACTTTGGAGGCTGCATTATTAGGAAGAGGAGGGAGAGATTTGCTTGCTGAGAAACAATCTCCTTGGTAATGATAATGATAATTAATATCACCTTTCCCTGTTAGCAAGCACAAAATCTCTCTCCCCCTCTGAAGTGAAACAATGTGACAGTTCGCAGCTCTGCTTGCATGCTGAAAAAGCTGAATGCAGCTGATTCTGACAGCCAATTCTTCTGCAGAGATCAAAAATGCTTAAAAATTCAGTGGAATATGGGAGAAGATGTAGAGAAAACGTATCCATGCTCCCAGGAAAACCCGCGGCTTCCCAAAAGTGCGGAGGTAGACTTGTTTAAAGAGGTTTTTTTCTGCCACGGATTTTCCTCCTTTGTGGCTCTGGAAGCCCGGAGTAAAGCTCTGCATGCAGACACTCAGAAGCAAAAGAAGATTTTTAAAGGATTTTTCTTTGCATGTAGACGGGGCCATAGACAATGTGTTTCAATATGACATGTGCAACAGCTATTATTTTACTTGTTTGGGCTTTTATTCAGATAAATGTGATCTCCTAGTCTCAACTAGATAAATAAAAACCCTAATGAGAAAGAACTTACATGATATTTTCTTTTCTCTTATTAACAGAAGAAAACATCGACTGATGGGCTAGAAAGGCTCAATAATATATTCTAGTTTTAGTTTGAAATTGCTGAAATTTCATCCAATACATTTTCCAAGTCTGATTAGTTGTCATAAGCCCTAAAAACAATTAATTTAGCTATTCTGCAATAGCTCTCCCCCGCCAAGGTTTTATGTTGGATTATCAGCCCAAATGTACAGTTGATCAGCTAAACAATACATCTATTGAAGAAGAAGGCTGAACCATGCAGTTCTGCTGCTTATAGCTCTTCCTATATTAAATCAAAGAGAAATCTATGAAGAACAATAATAACAATAAAAATGTTTATTGGAGAAAAAATTTCAACAGAAATGCATTATGATTCTTTATATTGCTGAGAAATGAAGCATATGGTGTTAGCAGGATAATTTCAGATCTTTCATTGCTCAAAAAGATAGAAACTTGCCAAAATATGTATAAAACCTAAAGCTAAAATATTGATTGATTGATACATTGCACAAAATGATAACAAACAATTATCTAAAGAAAGCATTGTGGATTCCTCTACTTCTAGATTTTTAAATAACCTTAATTTGCAACTAATTGCTGTTGGTCTCTACCAACACTGTGCTCATGTATTATGGAGTCCAGCAATTACAAACTTGTATCATTGAGTGTTAATAATCATGAGGATAAAGGTGATCAAGATGATCATGACTTTCAGAAGGCTTTTGACTGTGGCTAAATCCCAAGTGCACTTACTTATTTCACTATATTTGGATATTCTGGTATAAAGCATGGATATACCAGAATATCCATATTTTTTACCCTGCAATATACAGATAAAAGTGGGATTAGTAACCAGTGTCTTGATGCAGCTACACCTCCTCATCAAAGACTCCTGAATAAACTAATCAGTCATCAAATAAAAAAGTCCTATCCTGGATTGGTAATTGGCTAAAGGACAGGAAACAGAGAATAATAATAAATGGGCAGTTCTTGGAGTGAAGGAATGTAAAAAAAAATGGGATCATTCACGGTTCAGTATTGGGGCCTTCTTAAATTTATTAATAAATGATCTAGGAGTAGGGATACGTAGTGAGATAGAAAGGTATCTAAATTATTTGGGGTGATAAAAACTGAAAGAGATTGCAGAGAGCTTCCAAAGGATCTCTTCACATTGGGTGAGTGGGCAATGAAATGCAAATACATTTCAATCCTGCGTGATTGAATCCTGACACTAAGGGAAAGAGATCTTGGGGTTCTAATGGTCAGCTCAATAAACGTATTGACTCAGTGCATAGCAGCAGAGAAAAAGGCAAATTCAGTGCTAGGAATAATTAGGAAGAGAATATCATTGTGCCTCTTTGTAAATTATGGTGAGGCCACAATTCTTGTCATCACTAGTGATGTGCATTTTTTTTTTTTGGCATTTAATTCATATCAAATTGAATGCAATAAAAATTCCCGTTTGAATTTGTTAATATTCGATTCAATAAGAATGCTCAATAGAAATTTGATATGAATCAAATGTAAATCCCCTATATATTTCCTATGAATCCCCTACATATCTGATACATATCCCCTATGTATCCACTCTGAAAATTTCAAATCTGCCCTGAATCCACTTTGAATCTGCTCTCAATCCCCTTCAAATCCACTCTGGTGTAACCAAATGTGGAGTAAAATTTTGGATAATTTGGATTAATTTAAAGACCCAAAATATCCCAAATTTGAACTCCCAGGGAATTTATAGCTGGATCATTTTACATAGGTTTTTAAATAATGAAGAATACCATAAACAGAGACAAAACTCATTTCAAACTCAAAAAGCCAGTATTTCTTGTTAAATCATTAGAAGAGAATTTATTAGAAGCACAGAAGAACAGTTAAAATGAAATCAGAAACATATTCCATTTAAACATTGAAAAAAATAAGAATAAACATGCAGATCCTATACATGGCTAAATAAATGAGCATTTACCATCAAGGTATCTTTATGCATTAAACTAAGCCCATCTGACTTTTATTGAGACAACCAGCATGCAGCTGTGCCCTTTTTATAGAGGGAAAATATGAAAAGGAGAGTGAAATTCCCCAAGAACAATTTTAAAAGCCAGAAAGAGAATAGTAAATTCCTAATACTAGAAAATATTCCCTAGCCCTAGCGAAAAATTAAGAAATGTAGGGAACAATAAAGAAATAAAGAAATATGGGGGAGTGGAATGAAAACCTAAAATCTTCTCTCACCAATGTGTTCCTCAATATGCCCAGAAGTTCAAAACTGTAGATGTGGGATTTCAGCAGGCCTGTGTCTTTTCAGGAACAAAAATGACTGAAAATGAAAATAATCTATCTTGGCCAGTCTTAACTCCTCTCTTTCTTGTCCTTCTCCCAGTTAAAATGTATGTAATGGTTAAAAGCCATGCAGGCTTTGGCAAATCTTTACAAACAAAGACCAAATTCCAAAATTCAGCATTATTTCATAGGATCCACCCAAGAGACTCCACACACACACACACACACACTTAAAACAAAAGATATACTTCTCCTCAGTGATTAATTCTTAACCCATGTAAATAGATAAATTTGTTTTTCTCTTCTGGTGCCCAGGACATAATCTCATCTTATCAAATGATGCACCAACAAATCATTTTTTCCCTTAGTCAGCCTAACAGCAATCCCTTCATCAAAGTAGAACTCCATCCTTCCAAAACCTCACAGAGCTTTCATTTGCTTTTTAGAAATATTTTGGACTATGAATATCTTTCCAAGGCCTTCTTATTATTAATATTTCCAAGTTAATGGTCCAGCCTCTTCTTTTTAATTCCAATCTGAAGGCCAAATTTCAAAGCTCTAATAGACTTCAGTTTAAGGACTCATGACCAAATATAATGCCTTTACACCAAAATTTCCCCAGTCATATATGTCCAATTATTTATTCATTGTTCCTGGTATCACTAGATCCATTGCAGATGTGACTGGTGCAGCCACTTTCCCACCTCCCCAGGTTCACAAATGGAACAAAGCTACGTATGAATATTCCGAAGGATTTAATTTGAATTCAAATGTCAGTCTTCAAATGTGCCATCTGGATGAATTCAGATGAATTTTGAATATTATAAATATCTGTGCACATCCCTAGTCACCACAGTTCATATATGGATATTATGGAACTGGAAAAGACGGGGGGGGGGGCAGTAGAAAAAGGCAACAAGAGTGATCAAAAGGCTGAATGAAACCAGGCTGCAAGGTCTAGGCATCTTCAGACTTGAAAAAGAGGTGATTTGATTCAAGTACATGAAATCATACATGGTATGGAAAAAATGTCACATAACACTAAAACCAAGAGGCACCCTATGAAGTTGATGGGCAGAAGAATTATGACTGACAAGGAGAAGTATAGGTTGACATTTACTACCAGAAGAGATAGTGACAGAAACCAATTGAGATTTAAGAAGCAGACAAATTTGTGGAGTGCAAGTGTATCAATGGCTTTTTGAAGGGATGGCTAAGTACCATCTGCAGGTTGGAGAGACAGCCAGGATACCTAAAAGCCATTTGCAGGGAGCTGAAAGCATGTGTAGGCTTTGTCTTTGGGTGCCTCCAGACACATTTAATACTCCAGGGTGGCTACACTGCCACCAGTCACATGACTGGAAATGGGACAATCAATAGTCCATGGCAGCAGTGTAGCACAGTTTCCCTTACATGCTGCACACATAGGGAAAACCCCCACAGCAAACTTATTTCGCTTTCCCTAACCGAAATAATAAAACTGGATGCAAACACGAATTTGCCTGTTCCCATTACTTTTAACTTAATCGCATTTGATCTGGATACTGAGGATCGTATGTGGCATACGTGACTCGAGGGGGGACTCAAGTGGCTACTTTTTAAAAGCCACTTTTCTGGGCTGCCCTGCCTTCTTTCTCTTGGCATTAATGCGCCACCCATAAGGGACCCCTTCAGGGAGCCTAGCTGGGTGGCTGGGTGGCTGCCACTTGCCTGGATGGATGAAAAATGGCAGCGGGCAGCCAGCAATTCTTTCTTTTCCTCTCCCCATTTCCCAGGGCACACAGCAGCAGCAGCAGCAACTCAAGCCCCCTTCACAGCCACAGCCTTTAAAACAGAACCTCCAGGGCTTTCTTTTCCTCTCTCTTTCTAAAGGTTAGCACTTTCAGAATTGCGGAAATTTGCAACATTGTTATAAGGTGTGAATTGGCTAGATCGCTACAGTGTAGCTTTAATGAGTGGATTTTTATAGTGCCTGTTTTGAGGAATGGATTTTTCCAATGAAATCACTATCTTTGGAAGCAAGCTATTGGGGGAGGGAAACCCTAAACACGGATTCTCATCCCTTAACATGGTACTGTCCACACCAGAGGTGTCAAACTCAATTTTGCGGAGGGCCACATATTAAATTTAGAATTTGTACGAGGGCCGGATTAAAAAAAAAAATGTACTGAATTATTATAACTGTAACATTTTATTTATTTAATTATATAGTATATAATATACGGTTGTTAAAATCTTAATACTAGTTCCTTCAGCTAGTCAGCATATCTCACTGCACACTTCAGATCTCACACAGGAGAGAAACCATATGAATACAAGCACTGTGGAAAACCTTTCAGCCACTCAGCATATATGATTGCACACTTCAGATCTCACATTGGAGAGAAACCATATGAATACAAGCACTGTGGAAAACGTTTCTTTCACTCGTAAAGTGGCCCGAAATTGGATTGAAACTTAGGTGTGAACCCAGCCTCTTACATATCAGGTCTCACACAGGACAAACCCCTTCCTGCTCTTGGATCCCGGCAAATGGCCTTAGAAGCGTGCCTTCCTCCCTCCCTCGATACCTGCCGGGTGCCGCCGCCGCCGCTCCTCCTCTGGGCGGCGAGCAGCGGGGCCTGGGGGTGTCGTGGCCACAGGCAGCAAGGCTGAGGGGGAGGAGGAGGCGCTGGTTGTGCCCCCCAGGCCCGGCACGCGCAGCGCCATCTTCTTTTCTTGGCGCACGCCCCTCGCCCACGCTGGCTCCGCCCCCTCCCTCCGATAGGCAGCGGCATCCAGGGCGAGGGTCAGGCCTGCCCCGGCCAGTGGCCTGTGCACCGCCGACGGCACAAGGGAGCAGCAGATGGCGCCGGGGGACACCAGGAGACGGCGGTGGAGGCAATCACGGGCCATTTTGATGCGCCCCACGGGCCGTATGCAGCCCGCGGGCCGTATGTTTGACATCACTGGTCCACACAGTAAAAAATGAAAGACATATCAAGCACATGATCCGGAGTGAGACCTGCTGAAATCAGGATTGAGATTCACCACACTTTGGGGTGGTTTAACACGGGGAAAGTGTGTTAAGCCAAACTGCTGTGCGGACTCCGAGGATTGAAAACGTTTTGAATCCGAGATAAGGTTGCCGTGAAGAAACGGCCATACTGTGGAGTCTTGATCATTCTGTCTGGACAACAGGAAGCAGCTGTGCAGGTTCAGTGAAGTATTAAGGGAGTCTGAAGGCACCCTTGACTTCTGCTTGAGATGCCCAGAAACAATCAATTGGCCACTGTGTGAGACAGGATGCTGAACTAGATGGGCTGTGGCCTGATATAGAACAGCTTCTCTTATGTTCTTATGTCCATTTGCATCTGTAAGGCAAATTGTGGGATACATGCATTTTCCTCTCTCTCTCTCTCTCTCTCTCTCTCTCTCTCTCTCTCACACACACACACACACACACACACACAAGCTAGGTAAAGAAAGATGCAACTAATTTCAGAATTCTGATTTAAATTACATCCAGAAACTAAAAGAAGCCCAGATGGGATGTTCAAATCATGCATTAAAGCCTATGAATCCTTCCTAGGCTAAATAAGTAATTTAAATTTTTATTTTAAATGTTTAATTCAGTTGTTGGGCCAAGTGCACAATCTCCAAAGGCATTTCACCATTCTTTTTTTTTTAACAAGGTGTGAGCAGTGCAGTCTGGAGGAACACTGGCTGTTCAAAGTCACTCAGTTTGAATGCAATATATTGGAAGACTTCTGCATGCTGGACGTTTAGAAGTGGCCTTTTGACACAACCTCCTTACTGCTACTTAGCATTAGTTAAATCATGTTCTTTAGCTAGATGTTCTGGGAGAGAGGAATTAGGATCAATGCATATATAACACATCAACAAATTCAGTATCATAATAAATTAGTTCATTCTGCTTGATGTTCCAAGAATAAGTGGCAATAACACCTTCGTCATCCAGACATTGGACAGAACAAAGATCCTTCACAAACCAAATGGCAAAAGTTTCTGTATTCTAAGAGGCTGACGAGAATAGGCTAATATGTAAGCAGCAGATAGTCTGGGCCCTCGGGCAAGAATGTCACCATGTGCCCTCCATCAAACCAAGGAGGTTGTTATCTCAAAGATGCACACACGTCTGGTAATGGCTTTATTGTAATGAAAAGGAAAGATGGATGTGGGGGGCAGTATTTTCAGAATTCTGTAAATACAACATTTGCATTCTGCCTACAGTATTTCCTTGGAAATAAATAAGAAAAATATTTCAATAAAGACATTGCTTTGACAAGTTTTCCTCCTCTTCCTCCTCTTCCTTTGGCAGAATAGGCTGGGTGACATACAGCAGTACAATGTTGCACCTATTGTTGGAGAGAAAAAAACCTTAATCTGGTTCTTATGCTGAATGATAAATGGTTTTATCCATTGTGGGGGAGTCAGGGAGACCTGGGACTGGGAACTGATGTCAATACATTTTTTTTTTTAAAAAAAGGCTAATTGTGTGCATTACCTCTAATGTTAGTATTTATCATGAATAATGCAGTGGGATTTGAACACTTTATTTTTGTTTATCCCATGTCAGAAGTCAATGCCTCTAAAAACACCAAATAATGTGATAACTGAATGCAAATAGCTTGGATTTATACAACTTGACTTGTTCATATTCAGGTGCCCTTCATAAATGCCTAGAGGTGCTGGAACCACGGGGAGAAATTAAAAACTCTTAAACAATTTAGATAGGTTAGGCATTCTAGCCAACGTGATTCCATGGAACAGATCCATGTAATCTGGTTGTTTACAGATGTGCACACACAGTCTGGAATAAGTTTCTGTACTGCTCCAAGGGTTTACTCTAATCTGGATGCACGGTGAGAATAAGTATTAATTAAACAATTAATCGTGGCTGCTTAAGCAACAATAATAAGAGGTTGGAAGGAGGCATCAAAGTGGAATCTTCCAAAATGCCAGCATTATGTGATTGACCAGCTGCAGTTAGATTTATTAAGAGAGGGAAGGATAATTTTTGCAGGACAGATGTGTGTGAGGCTAAATAGTGAAGAACACTGAGAAAATAATACAATTTGGAGATAGACCGGGGGGGATAAGGAATTAAAGAACCATATTAAAGCCTATGAATCCTATGAAACCAATTGTTTCATTGGTTGGACAAATTTAATTAATGATATCTCTCTCCCAGGGGTGGGGAAGGGAGTAGAAGGGGTTAGGAGGACCATTGATCTGGTTCAATTAGGCATTTCGTGTCATTCAGGAAAAATAATGGGTTTTCCTGGTGTTTGCACTCTTCCTTATGCTATGCCTTTTAAAAAAGTCACTGGTACTCATTCAATTCAACTAACCTTGTGTTTAGTTCAGCAATAGAAATAGTATACAATTACATATATGCAGTTTGTCATAGATGAAAATGTTTTGTGCAAAGATAGAAAACCTCTTGAACTGTGCACTGACAGAACATTCTCAAATACTTCCTACCCCAGTAAAGACTATCTTTCTATGTGGACAAAGTCTTAGTATCTGTCATGCACAAACCATCTTGGCTTTGATTCTGGAATTCTGATCTGCTTGGGCACTCTTGTTCTGTAATGAGTAACATGCGATTACTGCCAGTGTTGTCTGAGTGTGCTTTTGCAAATTCTATCTTTAGTGTCTATGGTTTTAGATGCACTGTGATTTCATAAGATCTCAGATAAAAAGAGCCTGAAGGTAGCACAAAAGACACAGCTTGTGATGTTGTTCCAATGAAATCAATGGGAGTTTTGTCTTTTCACTTCAACAGGAACAGGCTGCAAGGAGAGATGGAGGCTGAAGTCCACGGGTGGTTTGCTTTAATTTGTTCTCTTGAGCACACACTTCTTCTTTGATGTCGTTATTACCTGACAGATGTCGCTGGATGAGGGAAGCAGGTTTTAGCTTCTAACACTGGTTATAATAATATTTATTCCCACCACCCTTCACTAATTAGGCTGCATGTTAGCAGTTTGACACTCCAGTCCCCCATGAGTAAGGTTTTTTTTTTGTTTTTTTTTTGGTACATAACCTGAGTCTCCAAATGTAGTTGATATAAAGAAACCATGGTTGTGAAGGGCTCTTTCAGGACCAGGAATTTTCATGTTTTGGATGTATGATTTCGATCAGTTGTCCCTGACTGTAGTAATCTCTCATGTTTTCTGTCATTCTGCAAGGACCTTTCCTTAAGAGACATGCTTTTTTGCAAGCCCTTCCGTCACAAGACAATGATACATGAAGGAGAAATATGTGTGTGACTGTGTGTGAGAGAGGGAGAGGCAAAGCACATGTGCATACATGCATGCATACATACACACATGCGCACACACAGTTTGCATTCTGTTCATACACAATTCTATCTATATGGATTTTTGTTTCCCAGTTCTGCTGGAGTTTGGAGCTCTTGAAATGTGAATGAACACATTTAAGCTAGTCTATGTCCCATCTCATTGCCCTTAGCTTGTATACTACTTATGCAGCCAGCAAATTTAGGCCAATCAAACTGAAATTAAGGTTCTATTTATTTTCCCTGTCTCTGTTGACAGGTTACTTGGATCAGGCCTGACTTTCCTGTCAAGACGTTTGTTTTTTTAGAAATATATTCCTTGTCTGCCTTTATTTTCTTTTATCTTTTCGGCTGTCCTGCTTAGCAGTAGTGCTAATGGTAAGTCAAAACTGTCTTTCAGGGAGTACCCACTCCATGTTGGCATGCCTATATGA
Source organism: Aspidoscelis tigris stejnegeri (assembly GCA_023333525.1). Classification (NCBI taxonomy): domain Eukaryota; kingdom Metazoa; phylum Chordata; class Lepidosauria; order Squamata; family Teiidae; genus Aspidoscelis; species Aspidoscelis tigris. The sequence goes on along the minus strand of JALMGA010000001.1, from coordinate 244,671,439 downwards.
ACCGTGCCCCACCATTCACACACTAAAGATGACAACTCAGCTTGGGAACTGAATACAGAGGAAATCAGAGGAAGACCCAGATTAAGCCTTTTTTATTTTTTTATTTATTTGCATTTACAACATATAAAATGAACACATTAAAACCATAACATATGAAAACGATGGCAGTGTCTGCATATGGGGAGGAAAAGGCCATTCCTTTACTTAGCCAAAGGCCGGGGTAAAGAGGTGCGTCTTCACAGTTTGTACAAACACATAGAGTGAAGGTGCCTGATGCACCTCAGGAGGGAGACTATTCTGCAGTCTGGGAGCCACCACTGAGAAGGCCCTATCCCGAGTGCCCACCCTTTTTGTTGCTGAGAGTGGTGCTACAGCCAGGAGGGCCTCCAGATCTTAGGACATGGGCAGGTTGATATGGAAGAAGACGTTCCTTCTTTGGGTCCTTATAGGTTAAAGTTATTTGGGTCCTTATAGGTTAAAGTTAGTACCCTGAATTTGGCTCAGTAGTGAATTAGCAGCCAGTGCAACTATTTTTTGGTTGTATGCCTCTGTAAACCATATACAGAAGTTACTGTTGCCATCACTGTGTACCCACCCAGCAGTAGTAAAAGCATCGGATGACTGCAGATACCTTCAGTGTGCTTTCTCCTTACTGTGAAGCTGAGCATTCTGGAGATCATCTGCGCATTCCACAGCATCCTTCTCAGAGTTTTGGCATTTGACTACCACACCCCTGTGGCTTCCTCTGCATGTCTTCTGCTGCCATATGTGTGGGTACAACTTTAAAATCCCAAACCAATACAGAAAATGGCTGAAAGTGAAATGTCCATTTGGACATGCACAAAGCGAGTCGTCCGAAGGCTCAAAACATATTTTTAGCATAAAATGGATATCTAATCAAGGATCAAATTAGGGATGTGCACAAATGGTTCTTTTGCATCAAATCGAATGTAAGAAAATTCATATTCATTCAAATAGATCCCCTTCAAATGCGGTAGGATTCTATTTGAAACAAACATAGTCATTCGGATTCATACTAATATCTGATGCAAACGAATATACATCTCATATGTATCCTGTAATATATCCACTCTGAAAGCTTCAAATCCACCATGAATCCATTTTGAATCTGCTCTCAAACATTGTCACATTCACTCTGGATCCATTGCAGATGTGACTGGTGCAGCTGCTTTCACACCTCCCCAGTTCACAAATGTTCTGAAGCTTTGTGCAAATGTTCTGAAACATTTGTATTTGTTCGAATGTCAATGTATGAATGTCGTAACATTTGATATATATATATATGAATGTCTGAATTCATTTGAGTTTGTATGAATAACAAATGTTATAAATATTTGTGCACATCCCTAATCAAGATTTTTTTTAAAAACCTAACAAATTTTGGACTATTCTCAATATTACATACTCAGCTAGGATGTTCTACGTGAAAGCAGAATGATTGAGCTGGAGTCCTTTGGCACTTTTAAAGCAGTGGCAAACTGCACCACAGTGCTGCATATCAGCATAGGCCTATACCAGAAATTTTACCAGAATTTAAAAGCTACTCTCATTGTATCAGCTATCTTTCTTTAGGATACTATCGGCAGCACACAAGGAAGCAGTTGGAGACAGCTCAATGCCATCTGCAGGAACAAACAGGGGGTCCTTGGGTGTTCTATAAATGGTGTTTGGCTTCCATTATTTCTCAGTCACGTCTCTCCTTCTTTGCCTTCCTTTCTCCTGCCCTCCTCCTGCTGTAGCCCACTCGCTGTCCTAATAGCTTCCGCACTGACACACCATGCCTGCAATAACAAATGCCGCCTCATTTCAGTGTGATGAATGAAGAGTTTTAATGAAACTGGCCTAAGCTGCTCCTGGCAAGCTGCCTGTTTTTTGTTTGTTTTAAGCAGGGGTGATCCATCACCTACCCGACTCCTTTCCATCGCAGCCTCCCAATCAATGCACTCTGCCTGTCCTCCTCCTCTAACCCTCAGCTTCCATTCTCTTTCTGGCTGCCTCACCTTTCCTTCACCCCTTCAGGCTTACAGCCGTGGTGTGACATTCACCTGATCCTCCTTGTTCCTTAGCATCAATGAGGCTGTCAGAGATTCAGAAATGTTTGCAAATGTCAGCTGTGGCCATCCTGACCCAGCAAGCGGTGTCCTCGTACAAACACAAAACTTAATAGTGCTGCCAAATGTCTTGTGAGTATTAATTACTCCTTGTTGCCCGGTCTATCATTAAGATAGCCTCCCTCTTCTCTGGGACATGTTATACATCAACCTGTGGTTCATTGCTTAAAAACAATAATAAAAAATTAGGGAAGAGAAGCATAAAATATTTCCTTCCACAACTTTTAAGGCTCCATTTTCCTCAACACATCTCTCTTCAAATAAATAAATAAATATATTGAATGTTGTAAGTTTAAAAGCATATACATATAAATTGCAGTTGTAGAAACAGGAATACATCTTGGTTACATCAATTAGCTGTATACTAATGCAAAAGAAGAAGAAGAAGTCAATGCATACAATATGTACAATTCAATAGCAAATCTTGGAGATATTAATAAATTTGATTTTCATTTTGTATGAGCAGAAATCCAAATTAGAGTATTTCTGAAGCACTGATATGAGACAGGTGTCTTGTCTATTGAGTTCATTAATGGTTTCCACATCAGGGAAAAATAAAAAACAAATGACATTTGTAGGGCAAGAAGGAGAGATTCCTTGAGCTTGCCTTTATCAACACCCAACACGGCACTCTAGGGGTGCTAGATGAAGGCAAAGCTATAAAAAGCGATTCTTTCCCCTTCCTGTCTTAGCTAAGAAAGAAGCAGAATTCAAGCAACTGTGTATTTTTCATAAAAAAGGAGGGGGAAAGAGTCGCGAAAGAAAGGCATGTCCTGCTGATGCAGAAGGTGAGCAATCACAGGGCTAAACAACTTCAGTTGATTTAGGAATTCTGTGATCAGATCTAACAGCTTTTCATTTCTTTTGTATAAGGTTGAAAGCAGCCCAAGGAGCACAAGAATAAGCTCAGAGGAGCAGCATTGGAAATGGCGATGAAATTAACTCTTTCTCTGCCTTCTCTCTTGCCTACCTAAATTTCAGACTAAGAACAGCTTGAAGGGCAATTTCAATGTGGAAAACTGCCTGGGTGTGAAGGGTTAAACAGACATTCCTTATAGGCTATGGCCCAAGTGAATTCACATATGCGCACACGCACATATCTTTATAACAACAATTTAAGAAATAGTCTGCCATAGATTTTTCCTTAGGTGGAAGGAAAGGAGAGAGTTGTCAGGCCCTGAACTTTTTTGGTACATGTTTCTTTTGCTGCTGAACTCTGCACTTTCGGCATCTTTTTTATTTTTATTTTTTTGTCAGAGCGACTGATGGTGATAATTAATCAATACTGTATACTCCATAAGGATTTCAAGAGGCTAGTGCTGGCAAGAAGGCTCGTACTCAAAAGGGATGCAACAGTAGAAAAACTAGCACAGCACAGCACATTTATTGGTAGCACAGCTGCTTGATTCTAAAGTACCTTGAGAGACTTCTTCAAGGAATTTCAATAGTTGCCAGATATTTATTTATTTTTGGTGCATCTATGGATAGTACAGCTGAATTCCATCCTATTTTCTAGGCATCAGTTGCTAGGTTGGTTAGACTTGGTTCTCATATATTTATATTCTATCTATCTGAGGCATAATGTTGCCATTGATATTTGTGTCTGCATCTTGTATGAGATATGTATTTAATTTGATAAATTATGTTAGACAGATTGTATTTATGCTCTACGTGGACCCATAAAAAAATTAAAAACAAAAAGTGGAACATTTAATCAGTAAAAGGATTTTTAAAAATCAGTAATAGGGCACCTGGTTTTCAAGGCTAGGGAAAGAAATTTGGGCATTGCCAAAGTTACATTAGGGGTGCATTCCGAAACAGATTATAATGAGCTTTGAGACTGTTTTGAGCACTTACCATTCCCAAAGTTTTAAAAGAATCTGCAGTTTCTGAGGATTAAAGGTTCCGAAACAGATTATCTGTATTCGGATCAAAAGAGGTTTCGCTGCTGGATTTAGACCTACTCCACTTTATTTAGCAAAATAAGAATACAAGCATTTTGGGGAGGGAAGAACCATGCTTTAGGTGCGTTCTCCTCAGTTTTCCCTGACCCAGTGAGAAGCTGTGATTTGTAGTCCCCTCTTTCCCAGGCTTCATATTAGGGGCTAAGGAAATCTACTGCTGCCTGAAAGGGGATGGGAAGGAGAAGAAAATTGGACAGAGCAGGCAGTAGCTCAGACACACACAACAAAGTAACAATCTCAAACAAATGTATCAGGGATGGGAATAAGTTAAGGTAGGGATGTGCACAAATTCAATCGAATTTGGACATTTGAATTTGTGCACATCCCTAAGTTAAACTGCCTGATTTCAATAAGAGGGATTCACTGGCTCCTATCAGACTTTGCAATGGGGTTCCAAAGTGTGTCCATTTTGTGTAAAAGGCTGACTGCTCCCTCCCTCCCTTCCATGATTGTTCTTGTGATCAACCCCTTTTGCTTCACTCCCTGCCATTTCACATTGCTCTGATCTACCAATCTAGCACAAAACACTATTATAAGAAGGAAAAGTGATCTTTAATCTTCTACTGCCTTGTTAACATGAGAAAGAAGCTGTCATGGTCAGCCATGAGGAGGACTCAGAAGATGAGGAGGACTCACCTCCTCAGGTGCAGGAGGAACCAGAGGTGGTGTCAGGGCCCAGTTCTGACCTCCCAGCTCAAGTGGGACCTGGGGTTCAGCAGCCCAGCCTTACTTCAGCAGAAGTGCAAGATGAGGGGGTCTTGGAACAGCAGGGCACAGAGATCCCTAGCTTTAAGCAGAGGAGAGCGGAAAAGGAAGGGTTAAGAAGATCAAAGAGACTTGCAGACAAACATACTGATAGCCTGCAGCTGGGACTTTAGATAAAGCACCGGGCAGACGCCTAGGACTTTTGTCAGGAATTATTGGTCTTCCTTTAGAGAAAGCTGCCATATCTGACTCCCTCAACCTTGGAAACTTGGCTAACTTGACTTTGGACCTGACTGTGGCATTGGTCTCTGGAACCCTGGACTCGGACTGTTTATTGACCTTTGCTCTCTGGACTACGTTACTCTGTTGCTGAATGAACTGGCGTTGCAAGTAAGCTGTCTCTTACCAGCTGTGTGTTTGTTGTGAGCTGGCAGCTTTCCCGGACAGAAGCTGTGCTATGGTGGGGGGAGAAGTGGTGAACAAAAACTGCTGTGAAAGGACTCCATGATCTGATGCATGGACAGGTTTACATAGAGCAGCGGTTCTCAACCTCCCTAATTCCACGACCCCTTAATGCAGTTCCTCATGTTGTGGAGACCACCAACCACAGGGGCGAGGCTGCTGGGAGGGGGGGAGGGAGGGGTGTCAGGAGACTTGTTGCAACCCCTCTGAAAGGGTAGTGTGACCTCCAAAGGGGTTGTGACCCGCAGGTTGAGAGCTGCTGATATAGAGGGTGGGGTTTCAATTGCCCACCCCAATGAAATCAGGGTATGATGGTGTCCAGTTGCTGGCTGCATTGGGAGGAGAGGGGGGGTTCTCCCCTGCCAGGCAAAAGTGGAGAGTAAGTCCACATTATAAGGTAACAGTGGGAACGCAAGAAACCAGACCCCATTGCCGATTGAAAAACAAACACATGGTTTAAAACTTAATTAAATTGCCATGTGGGAACATGACCTAGGTTTCTGTAATCTAATTGGACATCTGACATTAACACTATTAGTTCAACCTGTGAGGTATTTGATTAAAGTTTGAATGGGTTCATTCAAAGCTGCTGTAGAAAGAACATGTTACTTTCACATAGTCTACAGATTCAAGTTCTTGTTGGCATGGGCAGATTCATGAATAAGTTTAACGGGATGCATTCATATCTAAATGTTGTTTCATGTAACATTCAATACATTTAATGTATAATTTACTTAAAGCATTTCACAGAGTGGTTTTATTCCATAAAAAGCGGACATGTACAGCATTCCTCCAACTTTCATAATTCAAGATTTTAGCTTTTTTTTTAAACTAAAATGTACGTCTTTTAAAATGTTTCATTGGTGAAAGACAGATCGGGGTGGCAGAACAGTGGATGAAAGCTGTGTTTCAGTTGGAAGTAGTGCTTTTACTACCTTGAAATAACCTTTGGTAGGGTAAGAATCAATATGTGATTTCAGGCCATGAAAGTGGGAATGTGACCACATTAGGACACTTTTCATGAACCTTCATTGATGAACAAAATTGGGCCTCCTCGAGGCAGATTTTTCAGTGGACTCTGGGAACTAGAAGGGAGGGAAGAGAAAAGATAACAGCATATAGGTTTCACAGCTTCTTTTCACTCTTCCTCTACCTTCCCTCCATCAATTAAAATTATATTAACTAAAAGAAAAGACCCCAGGAAGGCAACAACATGATGTGGACTGCATTCTCACCTCCCAAAAGGTAAGTGGAAGGTGCGGTGAATGTGGAATCCACTGTTTGGTCTCATTGCATGAACAAGAAGATGATGGAGGAACATGGATGATGTACTTCCCTGATCACATGGGCTTGTGGAAGAGGTGTGCTTCTGCCTCTTTCACAGCATGCAACTTCAAGTGAAGCAAATTCCACATGGCAGGTAGGCTATATTTTCAAGGCAAAAGAGCAGGATTGGGTGCTTTGAATGTACGGTCAACCCTACCTAGCAGTGGTTTTACCCTGAGGCTTCCCAACTGAAGTCTCATACTGCCTTCCTGTCTTCTTCTGTGGACTAATAGTGAATTATAAGTACCCCAAAAACATCTACTATATCAACTCATACCTTCTAGCTTTGATCTTGATGACCTGGGAAATAATTGTTCTGTGCATAGGATGGCATTTCTATATGAGTTTCTGTTCCATCTTCTTCATTATTTTCCCAGGCCTCACAATGAATAATGACGGATAATAATCCAAGAGCTTAACTCTTACCAGTCCCCAAAACCATGTCCTGCAGTGAGGAGAGAAACAATATGAGCAGTAACAAATTTATTTTGAAAGTCCAGACACATATCTTGACAAAAATAAAAATAAATACATTGGGGAAGGAAGAACATGTTTCTTCCTGTCAGGCTTGTTTAATGTCACTTTGGTCAGGATATTTGATTTATCTTCTCTCAAGAAAGAGAAAGAGACATTCTGTCTTTCAACCACTTGGTTCTTTTGATGGATTGCAGTATATTCTTTGTCTCCTGAATGATCCCAAAGTATAATGTCATACATTCCAGGATTGCTCATGTCATTCTCTTCCATATCCAGGATTTTGTTTCCGAATGTTCTATAATATTACAGAGTGCTAGAAGGTACCAGCTGGGGTTTAATTAGCCCACAACTTCATTCATTCATTCATTCATTCATTCATTCATTCATTCACTCACTCACTCACTCACTCACTCACTCACTCACTCACTCACTCACTCACTCACTCACTCACTCACTCACTCACTCACATCCTGCCTTTCACCAATATGTTCCAGGGCAGCTCACCAATGTACAATTTTTTTTACAACAAACTTAAAATACAGTTTCTCCTCTCTTCACCTCCCTGACAGGACGACACCAGAGGAAGCTAAACATCTAGGACCTGGGTGAAGATTCATGTTTTAACTATGTGCCAAAAGGCATATAATGTAAGTCCTTGAAAAAGCTCCATAGAGGCTCTGCTCCAGAGTCTGGGGGTCACCAGAGAAAAAGCTCTTCTGTGGGGGCCAATACAGACATTCCAGTCCAGGTTTATTTTAGTAAGGTAACAATTGCAGTGATTTCTATTAAGGGTGTGCATGAAGCCCATTTCCCACATTCGGTTTGGTACAAATCGAATGTGGGAAAATTCGGCTTCAGCCAAATCCTGCCACCACTAATGTGGGGTTCTTCAAATTCATCCACAAATATTCTAATAAATATTCATGCACAAAACAAATAGCACCTCCTTCCATCCCTCCATTCCTGCCCGCCCCCACTTGTCCTCCTCACTACCACACCTCCTTCTAAAGCACTTCTGGGTCTGTGTGGCCATTTTACCCTCCAGAGACTGTGGGAGGAGACTTGGGATGCCACCAGAATGCACCACAACCAGTAAGGGGGCAGGTCGGAGGCAGGTGGGATCGCTCTGGTGGCATCCCAGGCCACTTTCTGCAGTCTCTGGAGGGAAAAATAGGCCTTCCAGAGCCTGGAAAAGGACTTCTGGTTCTTGGGTTGCCTGACCAAAGGCAAATTGCCTACCAAAGGCCTCTTTTCCCCTCTAGAGACTGCAGGACAAGGTCCGCAACAACACCGGAGCACATTCCAAAAGGTAAGTCAGTGTGTGGGAGGCTGTGTGGGGGAAGGTTTTGGGGGGAGACCCTGGGGGAGAGGCCAAAGTGTCTGCCAAAGCTTTGACCAAAGCTTCTATGAATACCAGATAATCTGATTTGTGGATGAATAGGGCCCTACAAATAGCACCCTATTTGATCCGTCTGCACATCTAGGAATTTGTACCTATTTGTACAAATTCCAAATAGCACAAATATTGATGCACACTCCTAATTCCAATCAATAATGAATAATGTCCAAAGACTCCAGTCTGATATAATTCAATGTTTTCTGAAGATGGAATGCAAGAAATCTACAAGTGAGCATGAGGAAAATTGAAATGGGATAGAATTGAACTACTAAAACAATTACTAGTCTTAAACTCTATATTAATCACTTTTTTTCTGGCCAGCTTCTCTGAAGATGTTGGATACGAACAATTATGGAACTGCTGAAACATCAAGCAATATTCGTTTTGAAATATATTTTATACACTACGAATGCTTCAAAATGGAGAAAGGAAGGCACCAAGGCTTTATATTGTCAGTATTTATTCGATTTATATGCAGATAGCATCATGCGTAAAGTCAGACTAGAAGAATATGATGCAAGGATTAATATTTCAGAAGAAATATTAACAATCTTAGATATGCAGATAATGCTACTCTGATGGCAGAATGTGGGGAAGACTTGAGAAGCCTGCTGAACTGATGAAGGTAAAAATAGAAAGTGCAAAAGCTGAGTTACTGCTGAGCACACAAAACAAGCAAAAACACTAAGATTAAGTCAGCTAGCTTTGTCAGTACACTACAACTTGATGGAGAAGAGGTTGAAGAAGTCATAGATTTTATCTTCTGGGTTCAAAAAATCACTGCAAAGGGTGATTGTAGCTGTGAAATCAAAGAGAGGCTTATTTCTTGGGAGAAACACTATGACAAATTTTGACAAGATCTTTAAGTATAGAGACATCACATTACCAACAAAAGTCCATATAGTTAGAGCTATGCTTTTCCCCGTTGTAACCTATCACGGCAGTGAAAATTGGATTACTACAAAGGCCAAGCAAGACAGAGCAAACCAGTCAGTCCTCAAGAAAATAAATCCAGCCTGCTTACTTGAAGGACAGATAGAAAAATTAACACTAAAATACTCTGACCACATCATATGAACATGATCCTGGTGCTAGGAAGCTAAAATGGCTAGGTGAAATAAAGTAGGTGATGGGTGAGGGCTTGAAGGACATAAGAGGGAATTGTCTTTTTTAAACACCTCTGAGTCAATTCCTCCCTCCCTTTCATTAATATTCTGTGACAGAAAAGGTGGACTAGAAAAGGATTGAGAACACAAGGACCATACACTACTGCCTCTGAATACAACCTGAATGCAGGGCCAACTGTGTCATTACAGTTAAATGCAGCTGCGTGCCTATGTTTACCTAATCTTCACATGAGAAATAATAAAATGTGATAGTAGCACCCCACTTAAAGATCATTGCACAAAAGTCACAATGAATCCAGAACAAAAAAATCAAAGTAAATTGTCCATTTGTTCCCTGCATGATACTATATTCTCTGAAGGTTCAAAGGAGGTTGGATGTCCCACAACTTAAGTCAATGAGTTTGTTTTACCTGATCTGGAATCAAAGTAAGGGAACAGAAAATAAAACATGTTTAAATAAAATATAACAGTCACTACCACAGGAGAAATAAGCCAAGTCTCTGATAGAAAAATCATTAAATCCTTTAATTAAAAGGATTCTCAATAATCAGGCATGGTCCAAAATCTTATTAGTGTAATTATCCAGTAAGTATTGATTTTATATACCATCAGCTTAGTTGATATTTTTAAAGAATGAGAGATAGATTTCTGCCCCAAAGTGATACCAGTTTAGAAATAAAAAGGAAATGATAATGGGGAAAAGTGGAGTAATAAAGGTCAGACTGCACGGAAAATCATTTCAAAAATAAATGTATACATTTAAGTTTCAAGCAAAAAAAAATCTGAAATAAATCATACTGATGAATGAAACAATAGTATACAGGACATTTTTGAAAGTTTAAGTAAAGAAGAAAAAACTTTTATGGTTAATAACATAAAGATGTGCTAACTAGTTGCCAACAAAAAACACACACATAATTTCATTACAATAGTTCAGGTGTGTAGTAAACCCATTCATTCTTTTGTGATTTCCTTTTTTTATACACATTATTTCAGCTGAGTTCTTAAAAAGCTGTTATGTTTTTGTTTATTATTGTTAAGTTTGGGATAACACTAAATGGTGAAACAATGCAAAGAAGCTTATTAGCTGGGTCTAACTTTTGCTGGTTTATCACAAACCAGCTTAAAATAACTCATTGCTTTTCATTATTGATACTTTAATAGTCAATAGTTTTACTCTTTTTGTTTTTTTGTTTTTTTAAGAGAGCGCAAAATAGACCCCTCTGGGTAAAGTTTAAGAGTAACTGCTAACTGAATTTGGAACATTCATTCTGCAGTAAGAAGGATATTAGATGTGTATTTTGCCATCTGGTGGTGGGCTTGCAGCATATCAAGTATTCTATGTCAATGTTTTTATTATAAAACCTGGACAGTTTGGAAGTCATTTTGCACTGTCCAGGTTCAATGTAGTGTGTTGATCACACAAGTATCTGCTGCACCATTGATAAAGTAGTAGTAGTCCTAAGACAGGATTCTCATGGGGATATTTGCTACTGTAGTAACAAGAGTGGAACAACTATGTGACTCCTTTCATAAACAACTGTAACTCTAGGGGAATCATTAAGATTTAGATATCAGGTAGTACTTCACATCTCATAGCACATGCAGGTTGCAATTTGTCTTTCTGTACTTCTCTGTAAGTTTGGAGCGATGCTCTTTGAGTTATAGGGCAATTCCACCCTTACTGATAAACAAGACAAGCAAGTGTAGTAGAAACCAGGGAAGCCCTACCCCGTGATACTATACCCATCTGCACAGGATGGAGCATAGACTAGTTCAGAAGGTACAAAATGATGGATTTGTCTAGTCTACTGGTAGACCTCTTTAGAAAGGTCCAACAGCATACCAGGTGATATGTGGATGGCACACCTCTGTGGTTTGGTGTACCACAAGACCCATTGCACTGGTACAACAAGGTGCAATATCACAGAGTATCTTCCAGACCTTTAGAGATTTTGAGCCTTCCCACATCAGCTCCAAAACTGGTGTAAGCTTTGAAGCTGGTATGGGGACTGGAATGGAATAAGCTGTCTCAATACAGACATCCTTGTTCTGTGCCCGAAGCTTTCCATCCTAGCAGGATCTATTCTGCTTGGTCCAGTCTACTTAAAGCTCACATGGAAAGGCTTAGATGTGTTACTCTTCATTTTTAACTTCAGTTTTTCAAGACTACTGTGATGATGAGTCTGTTATTGAAGAAAATTCTCTTTGGATTGAGCAAACTATTGGTCTATTATTGTTAAGAATTTCTCTCTCTTTCTCTCTTTTTAAACCTCACAATGGTCAACTACAAGTGCCTGTCAGGAAGTTCTTGCTCAGCTGCCAGGGAGGATCCAGTGGCTGACTTCATTTTAATTATTTTCCTAAAAATTTGTGCACATGGTTACCTATTCTATCATATTGGTAGCCTTCCCAGAAAGAGAATTAAACAGTAAAATACTACTTCTCACAAGTTAATATATAGTTCCAAGTTTCCTCCTCCTCTTCAACTTCCTTTCTTCCTTCCTTCCTCCCTTCCCTTGTCTTCTACTATAAGTATTTGCCTACTTTGTTTTTGGAAATTATTTATTCTACTATCCATATCCTTAAGCCTTATTTAAAACCCAGAGAAAGGATAAATAACACCACAAAACAAGAACAAAAAAAAAATTCTTCTGCTTCCTTTCCCTTGAGTTGATCAGTATGATGCTTATAAATGTTGAGATTCAGTTCTGATAGATGGAACATGCAGTATCAGGATGAATCTGTGAATTCCTTCTACCTCAAAATTCATTTGAACAACTGCATCTGAAGTCACAGAATCTTCTGCTAAGTTGAGTAGAATTTTTTAAAAAAATTTAATAATGATTTACTTATTTTTATCAATGGGCTTATAATGTAACCTGCCTAAGGCCATCTAGTGAAGGGCATTTTAATTTTTTTAAAAAAAAGTTTTAGTCTTTGCACGCCACTTATCTATAACAAAACCATCACATTTCTGAAGACCACCAGTTATAATGTTTTATTCTATGAAACAATATTTCATTAAATGAAAATGGTGCCTATATAAACTTCTTGTGTGTACTCAAATTTGATACTGCCGTAGTTTCCTGATTCTAGGAGTCAAAGTCCTGTTTTTCCAGTGCAGATGGAGTACAAAATGAAAGTACTGGAATATTTTATAAGGAGGAAAGAAAAAAAAAGGAGGATGGAACGTGCAGCCTCAATATTCACTTAAGGCCTATTAATCTTGAACAATATTTTAGAAAACTAACACTGTTAGGTCTAACCCAAATAAATAATAATTCATATACCTGGTTCTCAGACCTTGAGCTTCTTTCAGAGAGAGAATTATTCATTTTCAGGGAGTTAAGTGTAATGATGCAATGATCAACTAACGAAACTGGTTGGTTCAGGGGGAAAAAAAGAACCCTTCCAGTGAACCTTTAAACATTGGTATTTGCTGGCATGAGATATCATAGAATCATAGTGTTGGAAGGTCCAGCCTATGCCTGAAGACCTCCAGCATAGATCTCATTATCTCCCATAGCAACATATTCCATTTACTGATCACTTTACTGTCAGGAGGTTTTTCTAATATCTAATCTGTACTGACTTCCTTTAAGTTTCATAACATTGTTTCTAGTCCTTCCATCTTGTGTAATTGAGAATAGGGACCATCCCTCTGCACTGTGACAGCCTTTCAGAGATACTTGAAGACCACTACCATGTCTTCTCTCAGTCTTCTCTTCTGTAGGGTAAACACTCCTAGATCCTTCAATCATTCCTCATAGGACATGATTTCCAGACCACTAACCATTCGGGTAGCTCTCCTTTGAATTTTCTCTAGTTTGTCAATGTCTTTTTCTTTTTCTTTTTAGCATGGCCACTACCTTTAGTAGTTCTTAAAGGGAATATTTCATTCATTTGTTCATTTGTTGTTCATTTGTTCATATTTCTATCTCAACTTATCTCCAAAGATCTCAAGGTAGGTCACAATAAAACTGGGATAAAAACAGATAAAATGAGTTAGTTAAAAGTCTTAAACACATTGACTACTTTGAGGTGGTTTGCCTCTGGAGACAAATTGCTGAGGAACGTATGGGGTAAGAATGCAAGAGTACCTAGAAGACTAAATAATTGTGTATAAAAACAATGCTTGGGTTCTTAGAAACCACCATGGAATAATCTATACAATTTATCTGTGATAAAATATTTGTCGGGATACAAGAGTCAAAATGAAAATAATAGAACAGCATTCAAAAGAAACAAACACAAATAATCAAATGCACAGGACTAGTAAATTCTATTTAATTCTGGTTAGATCTCTTGTTTTAAGTATAGATTCTGAGTACTTCACTTGAAGAATAAATTACCAGATAGAAAATAAAGTCCTAGGAGCTGTGTTTGTTTTTATCCTAGAAAAAAAGAAGTCTAAGTTATTACAATAGCCCTCTTTTTTTCTTTTATATAATTTTATTTATTAAAATTTTACCACAAACTAAAAAAGAAAAATCATTTACACACTCTTCCCATCATTACATTAATTGAAATTCCCTTAACTTCCTCTGCTTGTCTGACTTCTATATTCTGTACCCATCCTTTACTGCTCCGCATCTTTGTCTCCCCTTGGTTTCCTGTTTGTTCTTTATCGTCACTCAAACCCATCTGTCGTTAATTTAAGCTCTGTCAGATATTCAATAAATGGGGACCTCTTCATATTATCAGAAAAGGTATCACTGAGAAGACGCTTATGATGACCCATTTTATACCATCCCAGAATTGTTTCTATCATATAAGAAGTCCAACAGTGAAACATATTGTCTAGAAATATAAATAGACAACTTTTACACTTAAGTTATTGTGCCAGTCCAACAGAACAAGCTCAGCTTGTACCAGTTCCAGCAGCAGAAACTATTCCACAGACCTGGAATGGGCCTTTCACATTTGGAAGGCTATCCTGGGAGAATGTCCCATACTGACTCTGGGGATCATGTGATCTCAAGAGTCACTTTTTGTCAAATGCTAGGAACTAAAGTTCCTAGCCTTGGTTCTCCTTCATGACCCATTTTGGTGATGCAGTTTGGTGCATCTTCTGAAATGGATCCCTCTGCTAACCTGGAACAGGGAGGCATGTACCCTTCAGCAGGTCCCATTTATTCTGTTCTATTCTATTCGATCAGGCCTCATTCCATCCCATTGCAGACAAATCTGCCCAGGGAGAGTACAGGGTTATTCTCTTCTGCTCTAGCATGTGGAAGAAAGGAACAGGCCTCACATTATCCTGTTTCCATTATTCTGTCAATGGAAAGAGCAGAAAGGCCCACAGTGTCATCTCTGTCACTGGAAATTGTTAAGGACAGGTTGGATATTTATTTTGTTTATTTTTATATAAATAAAAAATATTTATATGCCACTTCCCATTAAAACAATCACAAAGAGGTTCACACCATACAGAGAATAAAAGCAACTAAATCATAATAGTTATATAAAAACATGATTAAAATCAAGGATGGGGAAAATGAACAAGCATTCACTCTAGATAGCCCAGGCAAAAACGTGAGTCTTCAGCCAGCACTTGCAAACCAGAAATGTTTATGCCCTATAAATATCAGAGGAGAAGTGTTCCAGGGGGAGCTTCTTTTGGAGGCACCTTCATCTGAATTTTATGGTCCAAATGTCCTTTCTCAGTTCTATGATTCTGTGGTTGTGCCTGTTTGTCTATCTCGCTAAGATTCCATACTGCAGGTTTCAGCAATTTTGACCTTATTCTCAAATAAATTGCTGTTTCGTCTCTAGTTCCTCTCCTTCATCTGGCAATGCTTCCGCTTCCTATTGAACACTGTATCTGTCAAATATGGTCCAATCCCAGAACTCTTAATGAGGAATAGATAAAAGTCTTGCTGTATTAATAATTGTAAAAGTGTTTGTGTATGCTTTTGCTGGCTTTTCTTTGCCATTTACGAGACTAGGAGAGCAAAAGAAAGACAGTAATTAGCCTGTTTTTCTCTTGCTCTGCTCACTGAGGCATTCTGGATGCCACAAAATGCTTCATGACAGTTTTTCTTTTCTTTTCTTGTTGCCTTCCCCTGCCATTCTTTGAAGCATCAGGCAAAACTTTGGGCAAGATGCTTAATGATAATCTGCTTCAGAATATTATTCACTCATCCTACTGTCTTTGCAGAGGATCACTGCACACACACATGTTTTGTTTACCTGTTTGCTTATGACTTGCCAGATCAGCAAGAATACACTAAGGATCCATCGCGAGCCTTTTAAACAAATCTCTCTGTAAGAGGGAAAACATCATTAAAAATATCTACATCAGTGTCCATGCAGAAGGAAGGAAGGAAGGAAGGAAGGAGTGAATGAGTGAATGAGTGAATGAGTGAATGAGTGAATGAGTGAATGAGTGAATGAATGAATGAATGAATGAACAAACAAACAAACAAACAAGCATTTAGACGATAAATTTTAAAACGTAGCGGGTAATGCTTCGATTGACGGAGGCAGGGAAGGGATTGTTACTAGATCTTGATGTTGAAGTCTACCAGAAAACAGATAATTGTCTTCACATACATGAAGTACCATTCTGGATGGCTCCATGCAGAATGTGATGGGTAATTCTCCCTGCAGTAAGGTAAAACAACCAATAGAGGATGCAAATCAAAATACCAACACCTGCACCCTGCATTCCAGCCATTCCTCAGTTGTAGAAAAAGGGTCATTGTGGCTTACTGCAAGAAAGGTTACCTGCTGTATCCTGCTGGAGCCATCTGGGAACTAGTGGAGGTAGGTGTACTTTATTGTGCTTTGAAATGTGTCTCCCAAGGTTTCTGAGTTCATAGAGCTTATGGAGGTTGGCTTCACATGGGTTTTGGAGCCAGCACGGTGGCCCATCAGGAACACAAAATCACTGTGCATATGATGTTTTTCCTGTCTAAGGGCAATCTTTACCAGCTGTGGCATGGCTTGTCTGACCCATATCAATGAGAAGGGGGTACTGTTGAACCTCTGCACTGGCCTCATTCATGCTATAAAGGAAGCTGAACTCCTTCCTTTGCAGTATTGCTTTCAAGTTTTCTTCTTTTTTTTCTGGCATTACTGGCATCCTTGGAAGACTCCCTAGGGCAGAGAATACAGTGGATAAAGTGACCCTGATTTTGATATTGACATTAGGTTGAATTTACTTGCAACAAAAACAACAAAAGAAGGATTTAAAGCAGGTTTGAGGTGGTAGTATATGGCATCTGGTGTTCCCATCCTACCTCTAATATATGTTAAATGCATTTTGCAAGTGCATGTTTTACCTTTAACCTGGATTAGAAAGTGAATGGGAATACTAGTGTGTGCAGCTACCACATGTATTGTATTATTTTGCTGTGTATGAATACAGCCTGTTCCATGCACCTGCTGCTGACTAGTGATGTGCAAGAATGTATTGTGTGTTTGTGTTTTAATCAAATGCAAGAAAATTAATATTCGATCTCCTTCAGCTGTGGTAGGATTCAAATTAGATATGAATGTTTGATACAAAGGTTGATTCAAAACCCTGCTATGAATTGCCTACGAATCCCTATGTATATCCCTTATGAAACCCTTAGATATCCTCTATGAACCCGCTACATATTCCCTACATATCCACTCTGAACACATCAAATCCACTCTGAATCCACTTTAAAGTTGCTCTCAGTCCACTTTGGATCTACTCTGGATCCATTGTAGATGTGACTGGTAGAGCTGCTTTCCCACCTCCCCAGGTTCATGGATGTAATGAAGTTTCATATTAATGTAATGCAGTATTCGATTCAAATCTGAATGTCAGTCTTTGAATGTGCCAACATTCAATTCAGATTTGACTGTCAGAGTTTGGATGAATTTTGAATGTTTTGAATATTCATGCACGTCCCTACTGCTGACACACACTAATTCTAGCGCCTTAAAAGTAGAGGTTAGTGGTGATTCTAAAGGAAGACCTGCCTGGTGATTCATGTTAGGTTGAAAAGACCATTTAAATCACCCAGAATGATAATGCTAGGCCTTTTCTCATGCCTCATGAGCTATGATATTTGTTGATAAAAAAGTGATCTCATGTGATTATTGGCTGTAGCAATTGTGTGTTAATTACTCTAGCTTCTCCATTCAAATCTTTATGTGTTAATTAAAAAGTGTCTGTCAAAACCATAAGGTTGACTAGAATGCAGGAAAGATGCAGAGGGACAAAGCCAGCATTATTTCTTAGTGGGAAATGGATTAATGGGACTTCACATAGTGGTACTAATGGACATTTTTGAACATAGAAAGGAAGCTGAGTAAGGAAGTTTGCCATCAAAAATCACAGCTGAGCCAACATCATATTAAAAGGAAATTGATTTATTGATTAAAATGAGAGTGACTCATACATGAATTAGTAAGGAAATAGCATGTATTCCTCATCTCAGGGGCCACTGAAAGATCTGTCTCAGACATTTTTATCTTCCTGAAACAGTCCTGGACAACTTTTCTTGTAAGCTCATGCTTATGATTTTTTAAAATACAATACACAAGACAGGGAAACCATGATAATATGGATGAAACACAGAATAATAGAGTAAATGAGACACCATACAAAGTAGGAACAGCACAAAAGCCTTTTACTCTTTATAAGCATGTACCAGAAGTTATATATTCCCTATCACTTTGTTTTCAGAAATAAGGTTGAATATGAATATTGAGCAAGCTCTTTGATTCATATCTATACTCACTGGCAAGAGCTGTAAGATTCAATTTGCCTTCAAGTAGAGCTCATCTTTTGGAGTCTAAATATTGGCACATCTATGTAGTTTTCTTGGCAAAAAAATATCAGAATATTCACCTCTCATCTAAGTACTAATCAGGTCTTTCACCTACGGCTGACTAGAAATAGTTAACTAGAATATGAAGCTTCCCCTGAGAAGTTCTTCCCAACTATCTTAATTTGTACCCACTTTCCATTGTTTTTAAATCACTTTCCTTGTGACAGTCTTATTTATTTTTTCCTTGTTTCCAGACACTGTTTTTCCTAAATCAATCCACTAGCTTGAGAAACTAAATTCTCCAACTCTCTCCCCGCCCGCCCGCCCGCCCGCCCGCCCGCCCGCCCGCCCATCCATCCATCCATCCATCCATCCATCCATCCATCCATCCATCCATCCATCCATCCATCCATCCATCCATCCATCCATCCATCCTGTGCTTGTGTTTGTGTGTTTATGTATAAAATGCATCTGAACTGAAAGCTGATAAAATTTTTGGATCAGGTTCACTTTTACTTATTAAAATGATGTGTGAGGTAGTGTCATACACTCTAAACTCCTCTTTACCCTCATAATATTTAAAGCAGAATGAAGCCCATATTTCACCAAAAAGGAGTGCATATTGAGCAAAACTCTTTCACTTTTTACCTTTCTGTACTTGGTTTTCTGCTAGGACAACTCCAATAACAGAAAGGAACAAAAATAGACTATAGAGCAGAATGCAACAAGGATAAGAGGGCATTAGACTGTGTTCAGTTGTCCCATGGAGGACATCTCCAAGCTTAGAGAAGAAGCACCCAGGGTGGGGCATGTATACAATTCCCTTCCCTGAAATCCCCAAAGCCACAGCACATGGACTTCAGAGTAGGAATTTCCACTCTGAAGTAACCCTGTCCCATTGATTCAGCCTGCAGTAGCCATTAGGTATCCATTATCAAAGGAGCTCCTGGCACCTGTGGAGTGTGCCTGGCTGTCAAAGACACTGAAAACTAACCTCTAACCTGATTTGTGAGGTGAACATATAAATAGCTTGCCTACAAAGCAGGACACCACCTTCAGGTTGCTTTGAAGTAGCTGGGAGATGTCAGAATTCTGCCAGAGGGCCTTTTTGCACTCACCAGTGATGCCTTTCAGTGCAGTGGCCTGACTCCCAGTATAGGCATTCCCAGGACCTCTGAATCAGAACAGGGAGATACATTTGTAGTAGTAACAGAGCCTAGGAACTTCAGTTCCTAATTCTCAGCAGACAGAAGTGGCTCCAGAGATCAGAGCTGATCTATGGAGCCATCACAGGGAGCTGTACTGGGAACAGTCATCCAGTTGTGGAAGTTTCATCTAGGTGCTTTGGATCTGCTCCTGTTGCTGGAATGGCTCTAGGTCAGGCCAGTCCTACAGGACCTGGACACTAAGGTAATTGTGGAAATGGAAAGAGTCCAAACAAGCCTAGCAGGATGGTAGGTTGAAAATGGTGGGATTACACTACAGATCATAGTGCGGTTTGGAGAGCTCAAAAGTGAGGCATCAGTGAAAGGCTTCTGTCTATATAAGAAATACCCCTCTGGAACAGACCTGAGTGAAGTCTCATACAGTTCAACAGTCTGCTCCCCCAGCAGTACAGGGAAGCCTACAAGCCAGAACACAAATACATAACTTGTCCTGCTCACAGTTTTCCAGCAGTTTGCCCTTGAAGCCACACTACACCTACTGCCTTCAGGGCAAATAGCCATTGATAGCCCTGATTTCCATGAATTGATCCAAACCTGTTTTGAAACCATCCATACTGGCAGCCAACACCACTTTCGCATCAGAGTGAATTCTAAAGTTTAACTATCCCTGCAAGTTCCACATCCTTTTATGTACGACAGAGACAGAGAGCTATAAGTGGCAAAGACATTTTCTCTTCATACAGAAAATGCAAATATACAACTTTCACCCTAACATAACAAATGGCATGGAAAAATGAAGGATATTAGGGAAACTGCTAACAGCAATGTGTATAATAGACAAAATTATATACAAAACACAAATAGAATGACTAAAAAACTTCATTGAAAAATCATGTAGGAATGAAGTAAAATTAGACAGAGTAATTGAGAAAGATTAAGAACTTGAAACCAGAATACTTGCCCATTTCAAGAGAGAAGTAATATAGTGCTCTTGATTAAAAAGGAAAAGAAACAAGCTAACATGTCTAATTTGACCTTCACCTTACACCTTTGAAACTGAGGTGGCTTTAACTACAAGTGAAACAACAGAAGGATTCTGTATCATCTGTTTCAGCGACATCCATTGCTAGCCTTGTTCTATTGCTGTTTTCTGCTAGGCGTGTCCACAACAAAATATGTATGTTCATTTTTCCATCAAAGCAAACACCCATTTGTCCATATCACTGTTAACAACAACAACAACCTGTTTTCATTCTATTTTGCACATCTTAATTTTCTGCTTGTCCTCCCTCCCCTAAATTCCACATCTGAATGTATATAAGGCATTAGAAATTATACAACTTTCTTTCTTCCTCTCTCCCTGACTTTCTCTTTAAATGGTACTTACTGCAAAATAGTTGTCTTTTAAAAGCACAAGCACACATCTCTACCTGTCTCTGTATATCTTGGCTTTATAGCAGACAAATGGCCTAGGGTCCTTCCCTTACTTTCCCCCTCTTCTAGGACATGTCTGGTGCATGACATTACAACGTGTAGAATATTAAATGTGACAGAATGCATCTGGATTGGTGGACCTCTGGGAACCTCTGTGGCTAATCATGGCAATGTGGTGACTGGTTGGGGTGAAAAATAGAACCCAGGTGCCTGAAGCTACTTGGGACTTTCCCATTTATCAAAGTTGTGTGTGCTTAAGGGGGAGGCACTTTCATGCTAACAGCTCTCTTCTGCCACTGAAAGGTAGGCCTGATTACAGAGCAGTAGATGGGTGATGCAGGGTGACTTTCATAATCTCTAATGAAACACAGTTTCTTGCTAAGTTTTAGAAAAAGGAACAAGGTTGCCTCTTGCTCTCTGCCCCAGCCAAACAAACATAATGAGCCAATGATTATGAATAAAATGAGAATGATAAGTAGAAATTCTAAAGAGAAGAAAATGCAGAGTGTCAGGAATTGATGAACAAATGTGTAAAAAGAAAGAAGTTAGGTGGTCTTTAAAAAAACAGAAACCACAGGTTGGCACAATAGGTTCATTTTGAGAACACTGAAATTCTGACAGAAAAGAATTAGGGAAAGATACCCAGAACATCAATAGCTGGGACAAGATAAGAATGTTATGGTGCACTGTTGGCATTATTTGAGTGAATTTACTCAGATGTGACTTAGATGTTCTATATGCAGACTATTTTTATCAAGTAATAAGGTATTTGGGGTGTTTTGAAGTAATCATTGTGCCATTTCCCCCACTGTTACTTGCTGCCCTAAGCCTAAGCCTAAGCCTAAGCCTAAGCCTCAGTTGCCTATTTGGTTGCTTTGATCTGGATGGGAAAACCTTACTTGTTCTAGTCCCTGTTTTCAGTTGAGATTTGCTTTTAGGAGCCATTCAGCCCTATGTAGAAGCCAAAGAAGGAAATCACAAGTGTCACTGACACTATGGCTACGTCCACAATTTGTCTTGGAACCAGAACAACATGTTCTCATCTGCATATATTGAAGTGTGCAGTCCTAAGCATGCTTTCTTGGAAACCAACCCCAAATAAGTAGTTCACACAAAGGACTGTATCGTAAAAGAAACTGAGCAAAAAAGACACAAGACCATGTTTCTCCGTGCCACATCCAACAGTAAAAGTGATGAGGGATAGTTAGAATATCAAGCTGGAGGAACAGTTTGTTAATGGAGCAAGCTTCCAAGGCAGACTGAGAAAAGATGAGGGTTGACAGTATACAAGGTACAGACGAGGAGTACATCTGTCAGAGAGGTTTTCAGACCCACCAATGCCTGAATGATGCACCCGGGGCCATCTTCTCACCAAATGAATCCATGATTCCTCATTGGTGCCTAATTTTGACAGTAGCTGCCTGTGAGCAAACAATCGTGATCATTTTCTAATGTCTACATGCACATCTGGAGCACAAACATTTAATATTGGAGCTGGTTTTTATTGCCGGCTCTCCTAATTCCCTTATCAATTTTCTCTCCTCCTGAATTGTCTTTTATACTTCTTCCCTTCAGCTCACTCTTTCCTTCTCGAAAGAAAAAGTTAACTCTTTTCTTTCTCTATTCAATACACAGCACATAATGACTATACTAAACTAGATCAAAGGAAAATTAGGTCCTTTCTCCACTAGCCTCTAGATCCAGCTCAGAGGGCCTATGATCCATATCCTAGGCCTCCTGATACATACGTTACTCCAGATCCTGGGCCTTCTGATTCTCATGTTACTTCAGAACAAGGAGCCCCCTCCCCCATTAGTCTGGCTCTGTCTGCCCAAGACAGAGCCAGAGCCAGAGCCAGATGCCCCTGATATGGATCTATTTTAGACCTGATATATCAGGTCTACAAACTGGACCAAGGGATTCTGGATCATAGAGACCGGCAGATGGCACACCTCTTTGATCCAGAGTTACTGGGACCTGACATTCAGTCATTCAGCAGCACACAATAGTTAAAGCTAAGAACTTTCACTCCTAGCTGTTGGGGTGGGGGGGATGGGTGGCTGCCAAGCTTGTGGGAACTTTGCAGCCTCGGGGAGGCTTCAGCTGGATTAGGAGTACCATCAGTTAGATCAGATGGCGCCAATCTGGTTCTTTCCTCCCCACTATTCTGATCAGTAGATCAGATAAATCCAGATCTACTAATTTAGACTGACAGTTCCTAAATGCAAAAGGGGCCTCAACTTTAAACTTTAAAGCTATTATAATTTTTTTATATATGTGTGTGTGTGCATACATAAGCATACCATAACTGCTTGTCAGACCATTTGAAGCTTCTGGGAACTGTACTTCAGTGTTCTCTGGAGGGCTGCATATTTGATACTCCTGGTGTATAATGCCAAAGAGCATCTGGATAGTATTTAACCCCTGAAAGTGTCATTTGGGGTAATTTCAGAATTGCTGGACTATCAATTTTTATGGCAGATTCTGACCAATGAAATAATGGCAACATGGATACTCCAGAGGGCAGAGGGCATATAAATATATTCTCTAGAGAATTTTGATAACTTAAGACTTGTTTCTAAAAGCTTAGAAGGATACAAATATAAATGTTGCAATTTAACAATTACAAACATGTATAAATAAGTTACAAAAGAATGTGTACATGTATTGCTGTAATGACAATAACAGTACAGTTATACTAATTGGATCTTCAGTCATCTTATGTAAGGGTTACAGTTCTGTGTTTTTTGTGATTACAAGTTGTGTCTCTCATGTCTTTTTTAGACAGTCACAATCTCATTACAGCTTGGTTGTGGAATTTATGCCTCTGGTATAGTGTTAGCGCAAGTGGTTCTGCCTTTGATAATAATGACTATGGCAAGTATAACTGTATACTTACAAAAATACCCTTGATGGGTGGTGTAGTGTGTCAAACACATTTGGGCTAGAATTTAAGAATATAAGAGGAGCCCTGCTGGGTCAGGCCACAGCCCATCTAGTCCAGCATCTACTCCAGTGGCCCACCAATTGATTCTGGGCATCTCAGGCAAAGGACAACAAAAGTAAAACCTTCACTTGCTCTCAACTCCCTGCAGTTGGCCTTTAGAGGCAAGCCACCTGTCTTTCCATCCTGGAGGGAGTGTGCAGGCATCCATTTTGGTAGGCATTGAGAGTAGGCTATACCTTCCTCAATGGCTACACTCAATGTATAAATTATAGTTGACTCCAATTTCACAATCAGCACCTGCATGATTATGTACAGAAAATAGCTGACTACTAGGGCCATTCCTGTGAACAGCAAACTACCTGAGGTCACAGCAAATACTCTCTGACCTTTTCTGCACTGGGCCTTATTCTACACTGGGTGTTTTTCCACTGTCAGAAAGTACCCATTTTTGCACCCATTAAGGACCCATTTGGGTGTGAGCTGGATGATCCCATTTCCACCACGGCACCCATTTGGGATCCAATTGTTTCGACTGCCACTGGGGCAATCCAGTTCAAATGGGTACTTTCTGGCCTTTAATCCGGATTTTCTGTAGACTCTATTAATGGGGTCTACAATGGGGTCTTCAGGCAGACAATCTGGATTAAAGGGAGCCTGTTTCCATGCTTGTGTGACAATGGGGTCTAGAGGAGGCTAGGGGGAGGGGGCACCCATGGTGGGGGGAGCCCTAAAACCTAAGCTTTGAAGTCATTTCAAAATCATTTCGAAGTCATTTCGAAGTCACTTCAAAGTCTGTGCAAAATAGCTCTGGAGCATCTTTGAAGTCTGTGCTGATCTCCAGAGTGAACTTTGAAGTGACTCCAAAGTGACTCCAATGCAAAGTTCACTCCGAAATCAGCACAGACTTTAATGGAGCTGTTTTGCACAGACTTCGAAGTGACTTTGAAATGACTTCAAAGCCACTTTGGAGATTGCACCCCCTGTCCCCCTGAACACCTGTGGTGACAAGCAGACCCCTCATGGGTAGATCCGGATTTCCAAATGGGTGCTCCAGTGTTTCCATGGCAGGAAGGCTAGCACCATTGCTATTGGGTGCTAGACCACCCATGGAAACACATTGGGTACTTCCCTTAATCCAGATCTACTAGATCCAGATTAAGAAATGTACCCATTCCTTAGATCCGGATCTTCTTAGATCCAGATTAAAGGAGTGTGGTGGAAAAACACCCATTATATTCCAGAATAGGGATATGCCAGGCTTCAGTAGACCCAAGCAGGGTCCCCCATAGTCTGCAACAGCATTTGGGCATAATCTGAAATAATGCCTAATACAGAAAGTGCCTTTGACTCCAAAAGTGACAAAATCCTCCACCATCATGCTGATCCTGCTTATCTTTAGAAAGATGCATACACCTCCCACTTTAGAAAATACAACAAATACAAGTTAAGCAGAGAGGGAAGTATATAACAATCACAGAACAAATGCCCACCAATTCATCTTCTTGTGCTCCATCTACAAGATGAAGCAGTTTCAAACATGCTGAAACATGACAGTTGGCAAGATCCACTTATTTGTGCTCATGATTGTTGTGGCTGTTATGCACTTCCTCCTTGCATTTATTTTTCTTAACATAAATAAAGTTTGCTACTGTTCCTTCCCACTTCTCAGCACAAATTAAAACTCACGGCTTGAGCTTGAAAGCTTTTCAGTTTGCTCTTTACTGGCTCACAACAGTTGTTCCAAAATTGTTCTGGTGAATTTGCCTGCAAAAGAAGCAAGCTTATTAAGATGAGCCGAAAGCAGTAGCATGGGACAGCTTTCTTCTCTACCCTTAGTCCTGCCCAAAACCAAAGCCATATCACTAATATCCAATCCAAGGGAAATAATGGGGAGGGGGGCACTAAAATGGCAGTTTCTCTGTAACATTTTTATACCAATTTTTTAAAAATAAGCATGAGAATAAAAAGCCAGCAAGGAAAAATGCTACATGGCTGGTCAATTTCTGGAAAGTATAAAGGGAAAAGTGGACATTGATAAAAACTGGCAATGGCTTAAAACTGGAACATTAAAACAACCCCAGAAAGGACTGATCTTAGCCACTCAAGTACTGGCTATATGAACAAATGCAATCAAAGCCAGGATTAAAAAATCAACAACTGATTTGAAATGTTGATTGTGCAAAGATTCTGATGAAATAGTGGACCATATACTCATGCAAGAAGTTCATACGGACTGATTATAAAGAAGGGTGACTGTTGCTAAACGGATATATTGAAAAGGCTATAAAAAATTATCATCTTCCAATAGCAATATGAGAGCATAATATTGAAAAAGTAATAGAAAATGGCCAGATCAAAATACTGTGGAACTTTCAAGTATAAACTTACAAAGTTTTAGTGCATAATAACATCAGATTTAACTATAGTCAAGAAGAAGACAACATAGCAATATCTGGTAACAGCAGAGTCAAAGACAAAAAAAACCCTGAGATCATAAAATATCAGTATTTGAAGATTAAAATTGAAAGAGTATGGCACAAGTAAGCAGTTGTACCCCAGTGGTTAACAGCGCACTGGATGCCATGGGGGGGGGGGGGGAAATGTCAGTATATTGACAAAGTGTCCATTGCTCAAAAGCAAAATGCCATACAACTTGGATCCACATACATCCTCCACTAATACACTATGTCATCCTAAGTTCTTAGGAAGAACTGAGGCAAAATGAAGGCCACCAGCAGCTAAAGAACTGGCAGCTGTGCATGTTTTTTTGGGTTGGGTGGGTTGGGTTTGCATTTGAATTCAAGTCGAATATCCAAACATTCAATTCAATTCAAATGTTTAGAATCCAAATGCAACAAAATCCGATTTGAATCCAATACATTTGAATCTATTTGTTCAGATGTTAGATTTGAATCTGAAGATATGAATGTCGACAACATTCATATGTGTTATACGTATCTGTATGCATTTTGTACGCAGGCCATTTTATCCTGTATGCATCCTGTTTTCGTCCTGTACTATCATCGCAAATGTATATAGATATGTATGAGATTCGTACAGATACGTATGTAATACATATGGACCTGCACATTCGAATGTTTCAAACCATTCGAACAAATGTTTCAGAACATTCAAAATTCTTTTGAATGTTTAAATTCGAATGTGTCCACATTCTATTCAAATTTGAATGTCCACATTTGATTGAATTTGATTGTATTTTGAATGTTTAGAACATATGTGCACATCCCTAGATAGCATCTTCAAACTGAGGGGAGAGGGAAGTGTTTCATGAGCAGCTTAGAGGTGGTAATGTCATTATGCCAAAGTCTTAATTCATATTAAAGTCCAGAAAAATGCAAACATGTTCTTATTCTCTGCCTTTTAATGTAAATTAGAGGTGAGAGAGGTACACAAGCGTTTACATGCTACCAAATTTTGACTTGCTTTCTTTAGCATGTGTGGATGCAGCCTATAAGACTGGAATTCCAAGCATACCCAAATGAAAAAGTACTCTGCAGAATATGTTATAATAGGTTATGCATATAGTAGCTGAGCCTGATTTGAAGGAGAAAGAGAGAGTGATCTTAAACTATAGCTAGTCAGTCATTTTGCTACTTCTTTGCTCTTTTAGCACTTCTCTACCCACCATAGGTACTAACTTTGACCCACCAATCCCTCTTATTAGACAATGCTTTCAAAGAGACCTGAAAGCAATGTAGTAGAAAAAGTGCACTTTGCAAACATCTCTCACCTAATAATGTGCTCCTCTAAAAAATCAAGTAACCCCCTCTCCAACCACCACACACCCTACCAAAAATAACTTGAAGAGTTGTGATTCATCAAATAGAATTGCTGAGATGGAGAAAACAGTGAAGCTCCAATTAAAGAGCCTTATTTTGATCTCTCTGAACAATGTTTTGATCAAACATCACGATGAGTTTAGGAACAGCACATGCCCTTCTCCACTGGCCTGTTACCAATTGTGCCAATTTGTCTTTGGAAAAGTCCTTTTTACTTTCACGAAATCTGTGTCCCTCCCATCTGTTGCAAATTTGGACCCCAACAGCCATTTAAGATGTCAGAAGCTCTCATTTTTAAAACTTTTTTTTCTGGACTGATTATAAATTTGGTGGTATTGTCCTAACCTTAACCTCTAATCATCTTATACTAATGACATCATACAGTCAAATAGTTTTGCTATGAGATATACTATCCCCTTCAGACTTCACCATTAGCATTCCATGAAAATGAATAAAACCATTCAAATGTTATTTATTTATTTTCTTCAAATGTTATTTGTTTTATATCCCCGTTAACAAAACTTATCCTTAAAATAAAAATAGGATTTTTCTTTAAAAAATTCAGAATCCAAGGAATATTTTAATAAAATATTAGAAGAAAATTATTGATGACAATGGACTGTCCTGCAGTGGGATCCTCTGGGGTTAGATATCACCATCTGGGAATATTTTATCACTATCATTTTTTGACACTAAGAGAAAAGTTAGATTATATCTTTTCAGCCTGACCAGTTTTCTGTGATTTAATATATATGCAGAGAAGAAATAAGATGCATGCATACAAATCTAATATGTTAATTGTCTCATCGAAATTGAAATCAAGATTAAAGTGAAAGGTAGGCTAATCATAAAACTATTAAGCATGCAAACCAGTAACATGTGTGTTTGCTATTCTTGAAACCCAAGAATGCTTTTTTTTCTAGAAGGATTCAGACAAAATCCCTTGATTAGAAGAAGTACAAGGAAGATTTATGAGAAAAACATGATAACAGTAACAATTTCTTTTCCAAAAATGGCATCTATATAGTAGTGAAATCCACATATTACAAAGGGCAGGGGCCACTATGAGAAACATTAGCTTTCTGAAGGCCAAGTTGCTTGCTGAGATAAGATTGAAACCAAGGATTGCCTATATTACTACTTGGCCTTTTCACCTCTATGCCATTGCAGGTTTGCAATGTGTTGCACTGCTGCTCTGCGTACTAAATACTAGCACAATGTAGGCCTGTTTGCAAAGACATTATTCTCTGTGTGGCAGAGAAGCAGAAACATGAGTAGAATTTATGAAAAGAATGCTCAATTATCTTCATTTGGAAACACCCAACCAATCAAGGATAGGAGCCAAAATAATGGTGAAATGTATTGTCATATAGAATGAGTTTAAAATTAGATTGCCACATTAGTTGCTATGTTTCTTTAATACCTCTTACTGTAAATGCTGCCTCATTATGGCATATAGTAATTAAATATTGTTTTGTGCTTATAAACACACATCTACTGTTATGACACTGTACAGAAAAAATTTAATTATTTTCAATTTGCTTTCTCTTGTCCATTTAAAACTGTATTGATAGCTTTCAGAGTGGCTGCATCCATAGATAAATTCTGGAGAAAATTCCCCACTCATTAAAGGAACAGTTTAAGAGCTCTTTAAAGAAAAGTGCATTACATTACTTGGCAAAAGTAATATCAGAACTTTATTAAGGCAGTTTAAGGATAAATCACATAGAAAATACCAAATAGTTAGGCTGATACATAAGAGATCTAGTCAAACAAATCATCAGTCACAGTCATAAAAGCCATGTAGCCCTAATATAATTCCACTCATATATTTCTCATAGAAACAGCTTCTGAGATACTAAAATAATAAATTACAGTTCAGAGGTGGATCTGTCTGCAAAGGAAAAATATATCTCCCTTACATGCACAGGGGTGCTGAGAAAATTATTAAAATACAGACCTTCCACAGAAGAGATACTGCTATATCAAAAGCTAAGAGCTCAAATCCGGAAGAGTACTGGGCTCTTAGAAATATGTGTTAGGTATAATGAAGAGGCTAATAGATCTCAAGATGAGGTCAGGATTTGTTCCCATATCTGTAAAGATGAGCTGGACTATGAGGACAATTGAATCATTTTTAGAACACTGACAGATGATAATGGTGTAGAAATGACTAGTACATCCGTGAGTGCAGATGTTATGAGAGGACATTCACATTGCTTCTTTTTCCCTTGTTGACTTCCTTCAGATCATTTTGTATCATCAGTCTATAGCTCTAGAAAGTAAAAGAGTTGTCTGAGTGTTAATGTAAAATTTGGGGTAAAAGGAGTTAACTGCCCCCCCCCCCCAATAACAATTCAATGTAGGCTTACTACAAAGAGAAGAAAATGAAAAATCATAGAATGGAGTAGCAATCTAATATATATTGTTACTCACTCTTGATGTATCAGAGTGCAGAATATTAACTGGGATCAGGCTTTTCGTTTCTGATTCAACCATAGTTGCTTTTGTAAAATCTTATGGACATAAGTACAAAGACTAGGGCAGACAGAGGTCCTCTCAAAATCCTCCACCAAAAGTGCTGTAGCTCAGTGGTAGGGAATCAATATTGCATTTAAAAACAAGGTCAATCCTCAGGATTTCTATGTGATATGTGATGCCTATGCAGACATAAGAGGGTTGACTCACTATAAAGCAAACACTTTGCCATTGACCTATGATATTACCACTACACATACCTTCAAAGTATTTTTTGTCCATAGCTATGCTCCGGTTGTAACATTATCCCAAGGAATCACACAGGACAATTGTAACTGCAATAATAATAATAATAATAATAATAATAATAATAATAATAATAATAATAATAATAATAATAATAATAATAATAATAATAATAATAAATCTGAAATCGAGATCCAGTCATTGACCAACACAGTGCGAATATTCAGCAGCGACATCAGTATGGAGTTTGGCCTGGACAAATGTGCCACAGTGGCACTGAAGAAGGGGAAGATTACTGAAAGTGAAGGCATTGAAATGCCAAATGGTCAAGTCATCAGGTCCCACCAGTCAGAAGCCTACAAATACCTGGGCATCCTGCAACTGGATACCATTAAGCATGGCTATGTGAAATCTGTGGTTAGCAAAGAGTAGATCCAAAGGACTAGAAAAATCTTGAAAAGTAAACTGAATGGCGGTAACACCATTAAGGCCATAAACACCTGGGCCATACCAGTCATTAGATACACTGCAGGAATTGTGAACTGGACTCAGCAGGAGCTGGACAACTTAGACAGAAAAACCAGAAAACTGATGATGATCCACCACGCACTACATCCTCGTAGCGATGTTGACAGGCTGTACTTGCCCAGAAAAGCAGGCGGTAGAGGACTTTTGCAAGTGAAGCAAATAGTGGAAGAAGAGAAGCATGCATTAGCAGATTATGTGGCAGAAAGCAAAGAATCAGCTTTGATTGAAGTCAACAACCAGAAGCTTCTCAAAGTGCTACAAACCAAGAACCAGTTCCGGAAAACTGCAATTCAACGCCAAACTGACAGCTGGCACAATAAAACACTGCATGGACAGTTCTTGCAGAACATTGAAGGCAAAGTGGACATGGAAAAGACCTGGTCTTGGCTTACGAATGGAACATTGAAAAAGGAAACAGAAGGACTGATTCTTGCTGCACAAGAATAAGCAATAAGAACAAATGCCATCAAAGCCAGAATTGAAAAGTCAGGAGAAGATCCAAAGTGCCGACTCTGCAAAGAAGTGGATGAAACAATCGACCATATACTCAGCTGCTGCAAGAAGATCGCACAAACTGATTACAAGCAGAGACACAATCCTGTAGCGCAAATGATCCACTGGAACTTGTGCCAAAAGTATCATCTGCCAGTGGCAAAGAACTGGTGGGATCACAAGCCAGAAAAAGTTGTTGAAAACGAAATGGCAAAACTACTTTGGGACTTCAGGCTTCAGACTGACCGAAAATTGGAGCATAACACCCCTGACATTACAATTGTTGAGAAAGGGAAGGTGTGGATCATCGATGTTGCTATTCCAGGTGACAGCAGAATTGAGGAGAAACAGCTGGAGAAGCTCACCAGATATGAAGACCTGAGAACTGAACTTTTCAGCGACTCTGGCGAAAACCAGTGAAAGTGGTCCCAGTCATCCTCGGCACACTGGGCGCGGTGCCAAAAGATCTCAGCGGGCACCTAAAAACCATTGGCATTGACAAGATATCCATCTGCCAACTACAAAAAGCCACTTTACTTGGGTCTGCTCACATAATTCGCCGATACATCACGCAGTCCTAGGTGCTTGGGAAGTGCCTGACTAGTGATATAATACGAAATCCAGCATAGTGATCTCGTTTACTGTGTGTAACTGTTGTTTTACATAATAATAATTCACCAATACATCACACATTCCTTGGTGCTTGGGAAGTGCCCGACTAGTGATATAATACAAACTACAACAACAACAACAATAATAATAAACAGCAGTTGGTAGATCTGGATTTCCAAATGGGTGCTCTGGTGTTCCCATGGTAGGGAGGCTAGCACCCATTGCTATTGGGTGCTAGACCACCCACCCATGGAAACACATTGGGTACTTCCCTTAATCTGGATCTACTAGATCTGGATTAAGCGAAGTACTCATTAAAGGAGCGTGGTGGAAAAACACCCTAGATCTCAACCACAAAGTCCTGTACTACTCAAGGACATCTTTCAGTAGCTTTGAACATTTGTATATTATATCAAGAGTTGTACGGTGTCTCACAGTAACTCCTCTCACTTTGTGTTAATCTTGCAAAGTTAGACAGAAAATATGTACAAGCATGTAATCATACCAAGATTACACTCTCTCTTATTTAAGTTGTGAGATATCACATAAAATCACTTCACTTATCCTTTTTCCTGTTTGATGCCTTTTCTGAGTCATGGCAATCTTTATATTCTCCTTTGATTCTCCATTGTACTATTTCTTCCACACTCAATACTGGTTATTACTCTTCCTTTTCTGCTTCCCTGGCCATAAAAGTTTCCTTTTCTCTATGAGTTCTATAGGGTTTATATCTTTCAAATAATAATGTGTGTGTGTTTAGCTCATATATGGTATTTCTGTCCTCACTCACCAGCTATCCCAAATCATGAGATACTTGCACCATGGCCATACAATGCATGCAAAGTACACTTCCCATTCTTTTCCTTACTTCTTATTTTCCAAACTGGACCTGCTTCCGTTTCCATGGCAACCCAAGGCCTGCAAGCCAACCATGTCTTACTTAATGCACCCTGCGTCTGGAGGCTGATAAAAACAATGTTTCTGTTCAAGGTTTGAGTATGATTCAGACTTTTGCTTCAGAAAAGGAGAAAAGGGAAAAAGAGATGTTCCACATAAAAGAAAAGAAAGAGAACAATGTGTAAGAAATGAATCTGTGAATCCAGCATCTGGTACAAAGAGGACTGCGAGATTGGTATGATACCTGCAGAGCTGTCAATTGTAAGCACCCAGCTCAGGGAAACTTTCTCAGAGATGAGAAAAATCTCTCAGAGATTTAAAGATCCCATTGAAATTCACACAGCGAATCCTGCTTCCCCTACAAAGGCCACTTAAGTTTAGACAGTGATGAACACAAGTTCCTTTAACAAGGCACTACTGACAGATTTGGTACTTCCTTTGAGGTTTACAGCTGTGGTGTTGGAAGTGCTGTGGGTTCTTTCTGTTGGTATCAAATGGCTAGAAATGCTTTAAAATAATTGTGACCATCTCTCTTGTCTTCAGACAGGCAGCCACAATTCAACAAATCTTGATTTCTTGCTCTCTTGCTTCTTTTCTTCCTCACACCGCTTTGTCTGTCATTGGCATCCTTAAAACATCCTTTAAAAAAAGCAAGAAGTCTCAAAGTTACAGAGCGGTCAACTTGTGAAGTCTTTGTCAGAGCCAACAGCCCAAAATCTTTTCTGTAGACAAGTTAGTTTTTGTATTATTCCAAGACTTCTGCCAGACATGTTTAATATTCCAAGAGGTTCTTAGCATCATGGCTGGACCACCACCAACTCAGTCACATGTTGCAGGTGCTGCAGCCTATCAGCTGAGTAAAGTAAAAATAGTCATGTATATCCTTGCCGGTGACTGACTATAATGGTCCTGGGGAGTAGATGTCTTCACCAATCATCTGAATGCATATAGTGAGGTTGTCTGACACATCTCCGAAGGGGAATTATTCCATAACCTAGGGGCTACAACCAATAATATTAGCAAGATCAGGATATGAGGGAGCAGAATACTACAAGTGCAGCAATTTGTTCTCTGTGCATTAAGAATAATACTGTATTTGTTGGGTAATTCTTAATGCCTCTTTCCCTGGCTGTCAGGATTTCAGCTGAGCAATTCCTGCCTTTGTCCTTGATGAGTGACCAGGGATTACTGATTACAGAAAATGGCCCCATTAGGTACTTCCTGTGTTGGATGACTGAGATGAAATCTAAGGCTAGACTCCAACAGACAGACACATCTCCCAATGTCGCTCTCCCCCCAGTCCCTTTTCACATGGTTCCACTGAATGACACCTTTCCTAGTACTGTCTCTAGAACTTTATGCAAAGAATGACTCTGAACACTAAATTATGTTCCCTGTCTTTGCACTGTTTGGGCTCAGGATGACATGACCACCAGCAATAAGTTTCCCAATCCTGTAGGACTAATGCAGTGTATGATGATAGCCCATGCACACAATTTCACACTTTGCACTTTCCAAGAATCATTGCAGTAGAGAAGACCTCCATGTATTTGTACACACACAGACTATTGCCACTTTTCCCCTTGCTAATACTGAAAATGCCAGGTACTTTGATGCTGTGATGTCTGAAAAGCATCTATTATGTTTTGTGCACCAGAATAAAGGATGACCTTTTGAAATAACAACTCTTAACAACTAAAGGGCACCTGGCAACCCTTCAAAAGAACTACTGTTTTCTTGAATCAGGCTCCTAGGATTCTGGTCACTTATCTTTGGAGACTTGTTATATCTTAAGATTTCTAGTTATCCTATTTAACTTAATACTACATTGTTACAGGTTGCTTCAGAGCAAAGTTGCTCTAACTTTTTCTGCCCAGGCACAGGGGGGAGCCTTACAATAAGAAAGGATATGAAAGACTGGCCCTCTTATGGGGGTGTGCACAAACTTTTTTTGAGTCAAAACGAATGTCAAAACATTCAATTCAATTTGAATGTTTAAAATCTGAAAGCTAAAAAACCCGATTCAAATCCGTTACATTCAAATCTATTCATTCAAAAGTTAGATTCATATTTAAAGATACGAATGGGAACAACATTTGTATATGTTATACGTATCTGTATGCATTTCATATGCATCCTGTTTCTCCTGTATGCATCCCATTTTCATCCCGTGATAAGCACAAATGCATACAGATATGTATAATAGTTGTACAAATATGTATGTAATCTGTAAATATGTATCTGTACATTTGATTCATTCAAACAAATGTTTTGGAACATTCAAAATCCATTTGAATGTCTAAATTTGAATATGAAGACATTCAATTTGAGTTCGATCAGATTTTGAATGTTTAAAATATTTGTGCACATCCCTACCCCATTATAAATATTTATTAGATAAAATGTCCATGATAAAAAATAAGAATGAAGAAATAAAAAAATTACAAATATAATGAAATAATGAAAAGTGTTGACCCTGAGGAATCCCATCAATCCTCAGAAGCTCTGTATTGACCCTATTCTAGAATAACTTTCACTGTCGTATTTTTCAAATTCTTGGTACATCCTTTGTTATCCCAGCCAGTTAGTTTGAAGATAACAGCAGTCATTTTCATTGTTGCAAACGTTTTGCTTTCTGAAACTTCACTTTTGAATTTAAAAGTCCATTTTGTTTTGTCCAGCTAAAATTGGAAAAGAAATAAGTTCCATGGAACTTGGAACAACTTATGGCTTAGAATAAGATGTAACTTGACATCAGATTGTTTGTGCATCTCAAAAAAAAACACACATGTTCTGATAAGAAAAGCGCACTGGGTTATATTGAGATGGAGAAATAGCGTCTCCTAGACACAATTGTAAAGCAGGATCTTTCAGCTAGTGGTTTTAATAATGGAAAATGAACAGGCCTGGACCGTGCCAAAATAATAAACAGGCAGCAGGAAAATCCAAAACAGAAAGATATTCCAACAAAAATGATAGTTCCTTTATTAAAACACAAGAAAAAGCAGCAAGAGGGTTTAAAATATAAAGAAATGAGATCTAACAGTCAGCTGGACTTGTCAATGTCAAAAAGCAATCAGAAAAAAAAACAGTTACGGGACTTCCCACTACCTTGGTCACAGAGCTGACTTTTCAGTGTGGACACAAAACCTTGATGGTTCTGGTTACATTGGAACAAGCCCAATTTATGAACAAACCAGATCAAAAGTGGATAGATTCTGATGGGAGGGTTTAAAAATCTGTTAAAGGGAGCTAGAGGGGTGAATCTTAGGCTGTGGTCACACCTTCACTGTAGGTTGTTTTCAAGTTATCCTCTAGTCCCTTTGCTCACATCTCCCCCACCCACCCACCCCCAGAACCTGATTTCTCTTCCACCCAATGCCTGTACACCAGAGTTGGCAGCATTCATCCCCTCCCTGTTCCATTCCTGCCAAGCAGTTGTTCTTTGCTCATCACCATTCCTAAGATGGTCCTCTCTCACATCCTGCCCCCTTTGATTCCCCTTTGTTCCAGTCCTATGCTGGTAGATTCTGTCCACCATTTTTTAAATATGACTAGACTGATAAAACAATACATTGTATTTTTTCATTTTCTCTGTAGTGGTTTTGCGGAAAAGCTGGAATGGCTTGAAAAGCACTTTTGGGAGGGTGAGCAAGAGAAAGAGTAGAGCAAGAATATAAATTATACAGTTCTAAGGAAAATGTATCTTCTATTTTCCTTTAGTAATGTGCAAAAAAACCACAATGTTTAATTTCAGTAAAAGGGGACTTTTACTAAAAAGGAGAACTGCTTTAAACGCTTTAGGGCAAACAGCAGTCTCTCATTTTCTTCAGGAATGGCTGGAAGGGTAGAGGTTCATGCTGGTTGGGGCATGCCTCAGCTGCATCTATTTGGGTGTGCAATCCTCTTACTCTAACAGTACCCTGTGTTTGCCATCATCAGCACACAATTCCAAACACACCGCCTTTCAACTGTTGATTGACAGAACTTAATCCTATGAAAATGCAGGTGGTCTTGATGCAATCAAGAGGGATGGAGAACTAAAGAGTTCTGTAAAGGAGATTTGGGGCGGTACCAAAAACAGTGTGAGCATAGCAGGCCAAACTGAGGATGATCTGAGAACTGATTATCAGGAATTGGGCATGAACAGGATTAGGACGTTTTCACTTCAGCTTCTTAACAGGACAGACTATTTGAGGAAGGTGTGACCACAGCCTTAGTACTAACCGCGAAGAGCATGCAGATACAGTAAAGTATCCACTAAGCTATTAATCAAAAAAGGTGAAGTGTTCCTGAGTCCAAATTCAATCAGATTGCTTTCAGGCCGAATCAATAATCCAATGGGGTGAATGACGATGATCATGGGGCAGTCAAGTAGGAAGTCTGAAACGTGATTGCTGGTAAAATGAAGTGATGACACCAAGCATGGATGTCAGTGATGAAGGCAGAGGACTATGCTGGGCCCCACCTGGAGACCTTTAAAAAAAACTAATTTAGACTTGGGAATTTTCACCTAAAGCTAGGGAAACACCTCTCTAGTTGGGCAAAATGTATCTGCAATTTAACTCTATGGGACTATCAAAATAGAGTCAACATGGCATAGAACTCATGCTCAAAATAATGCACCTTAAGTAGAGATTTGTGAGAGTGCGCAAAAAACAGATGTCCATGTGTCAGCTGCCCGCAGCACCTCTAGATTGTGATAATAGAATAGATAGAAACAAAGATAATAGAAACGGGCCTGCTGTTTCCCGCAGAAGGGTGAACTCTTGCGAGATCTCACAAGATCTTGCCCAGACACCTAGGAAAAGGAAAAATCTGAAGTCAATGATGAGGTAAATAGTTTTTTCCCTGTGCTGTATCAGGCTTCACAGGGACTGTGGAGCTTTCTAAAACCTGCTCCGCATTCCCTGCAAAGTATACATTCTGTCTAGGGGGAGCCTTTGACTTAATTCAAATGAAATCAAGTTTGGATAACATTCCTGATGTTTGCATTCTTGTTCCTGGATCTTGCTAAAACAATAATATTACCAGGCCTGCAAAATGACAGTTTAATGTTTTGGGGGATTCTGATTGGAAGGTCCCATTTTTTTTCTAGTTCCGCAGAGGTTTCCATTCAGTTCTGGTAAACAGGAAATTTCAAGTCTTGATTTCTTCCCTGATTGTATTATTGCAGTTTACTTTCTTGTAGGCAGAAGGGCTCACAGGCCAAGCTCAAAATGATATTTCCAAATGGAGTTTGTCTTTCTCCAAGATGAGTCCAGGCTTTTCTGGTTAAGTCCATATGCTTTTGACATGCCATCAATTCATGTGCACACTCTGACACAAGGCTGTTTCTGTCCTCATGCACCAGAATATGTTAAATTCATATTTCAGGAGTAATTATGGTAACACTTCTGACCTAAAGTGGATTTAATATTATAGATCATATGACATGTTCTCTTCTTTGCGATATCTCTAACATATGTTTCATAATTCATGTCAAATGGTGGGTTTTAATTTGTATTGATTATCATATTTTGCTGATTCTTAACTGTCATTGATCATTATTACTCAATTTTAATACAATGTATGGCATCCACTTAACAATATGGTATAAAGGCCACTGATACTCTCCTTCCAATTCAGTAACATTTAAGTTTGTATCTTTATTAATTTTTATACCACCCTCACCAGAGTCTCAGTGTAATGAACAATGGAACAGATAAACTAGTATGGTAAAAATAAAAACAGATAAAATAGATAAATAGAATCCAACTGAAAGAAGGCAAATGTAACTAGATCTAATAAGCAAAATCTTGACTGAAGAGAAATCTTTATCTAAACAATGGAAGGTGGGCAATGATGCAAATGCCAAACCCATCCCCCAATGACCCGAGAACATCCCCATGCCTCAAAGATAATCCATGCTTGCCTCCTAATTAGCAGTGAGAACAGTTTGAAAGGGGTTTTTCTTTGCCATGGATTTGTGTGGTTTGTCCCACATGTAGTCCGGATTAGAGCCTCTGCATGAGGACGTTCTGAGGTGAACCCAGGTTTGCTTTGGAGTATATTGAGCACGGGAACAAGCCGTAAGTGAATCTGAGCAATGTTAACCTCAAAATATTGTCCTGAGATAGTGAAAGGAACTCTTTTATTAAATCCTAAAAGACTCTTAGCCATGCTTGGAATTCTGGAATGTGAACTAGATAAGGG
This sequence comes from Aspidoscelis tigris stejnegeri, assembly GCA_023333525.1. Taxonomy (NCBI): domain Eukaryota; kingdom Metazoa; phylum Chordata; class Lepidosauria; order Squamata; family Teiidae; genus Aspidoscelis; species Aspidoscelis tigris. The sequence continues at coordinate 244,632,299 of JALMGA010000001.1, read as the reverse complement.
AGTAGGTGTTTGCCTAGATCAAGTCTAGTTAAGTCAAGTTGTAGAACTAATGCCTTGGACCTTGTGCTAGTTGTACAGAGGACTAGCTTTCTCTTTTATCGTTGGATAAAAATGGCAGCATGAATGAAAACTGATTTATTGTTAGTTGCAAACAACTTCTAGGCTTGGTTCCAAAGCTGAAGACTTGATCAAGGGGAAAGCTAGTCCTCTGCTAGGACTGATAAAAACATGGATCAAGATGTTATGAGGAACCAACACTACCAGTACCAGTCACATATCTCACTAAAGAACATCACTGTTAAACTTACAGAAACCTACTGCCAATACTGTCACCTCCCTTGACCTGCTAAGATGCCTAATGTACAAAATATGCTGTATCTTTCATGAAATTGTCTTCCCTACTGCAGGTTTGAGACCTCTCTTCACATCTCCATTCCCAAACAGGATCCCTTGTGGTCCCATAATCTTCTTAACTCATTTGTTTGCTGACAGTCTTACTTTGTCCTTTTCACATTCCTTTATCAGGAGTAATGTTTGTGGTTTTTACATCCTCTCTAAATTTCATGATAAATGAAAGAGTAATATAAAATATGTAATAAAATAAATTCAAGCATGAAATGACCCACACTTATTTCAGAATAAACAAATGGGAAAATCTATTGCACACACAAAAAGAAAAATCCCTAATTTACCCAACGGATAAGACAGATTAATAGGGACAATTGTATTAGCATTTGTTATCAATTCTGTTTAAATAGAAATGAATGGTCATATTCGAGGTCCTCAACTGTCAAAGATAATGTATGGGGTCTTTTTAAGCCCCAGCAATACTTAGAGTGGCAGAAAAATACTTGCAACTAAATAATCAAAATAGGCACAATTTTATTCCTGTCTTCCCATTCCAGAGGCCTATTTGCACTACAGCCTCTAGTGCATAATTAGTGAACTCTGGAGGGAGAGCATATGCACATGGAGTAGGCTTTTCCAGCCTCCAAGCATGACCACCCTCCCCTCCCCAGGAGTTCACTAATTGAAATCATGCTCCACACGTTAACCAACATTAACCAGGGACTTACCTGAAGCATCCAGCAGTGTGACTATTTGCTCTTGTTGACACTCTGACTCACCTTTGACAAGTGGCATTAGAAAGCAAAATGGTTGAAAATGGCTCTTAAATAAATAACAATAGCTACACTGAGATAATAGCTTTCAGAAGATGATGATGATGACAGACAGACAGACAATGATAGGTAGGTAGGTAGATGATAGAATAAAAACCAAGATCCCCCCCCCAAAAAATGGCACACATAAGCTGACACAGCCAGCATCTAATTCAATTCGATCCTGAGATTGGCTGTAATAAAAGAAGATTTGGAACTGCTGTATTTCATCATCTCTCCTTTTTCAAGCTCTAACAAGACAGGGGGTGCAGTTAAGGTTGAACAGCTGCCTAAAAACAATCTCAGTGTTCCTTGAAAACTTCCCCCAAGAGTATTGTTATATTTGTTGTGAGTTGCCACCAACCAAGGTGTTATATCAGTAAGTGCTGCAGAGCAAGGCATGCTGTTAGAGCTGTAGAATGTGTCTGGCATCATCTGCTGAACATAGGAGCAATGGTCTCCTGCTAGGAAGCACTTTTGCAGAGCTAGAGTCATAGCATATGCTAATGTACATAACAGTTTTGAACTGGGATTGCATCCTTCTTCATAACTGAAAATCTGCATCTTGCTGTGCTGTAAATATTGCTTATTTGTTTTGTTTATTTAGAACATTTCTGCACCACCGCCATTCAAAAATCTCAGGGCCATGAAAAATAAAAACTTAAAATATTTAAACAAACTATTATTTATTATTATTACTATTATTGTTGTTGTTGTATACAGTGCTTTTACTGAATTTATATTTATGAGTTTTTTCCCTTTCTTTCATATGCTGCTGAACAAAAATAAAATAACTATGTAAAATATATCAATCAAAGATACATCTAAGGCAGTAGCCACACAAGAAAGCTGAAACAATGGTGAGAAGAACTTGTAGGATCTTGTTTATATGCTATAATTATCTCTAGATGCTTCTTCCAAACATCAGGGCCTAATGCTGAGGAAATCCCACTTTGTTAATTCCTCATGGAATTGCTGTTCTTGCAATAGTATCCTATGTAGGAAGTACCCACCTACTTCCTTGCTTTGTTTGTGTATTTCCTACATACAGGTACTTCTGCAATAGTAGAGACTGTGGGAGGAAACAGACTAGGTAAGCAATCTGGCATGACAGAAAACACGAAGCCAGCCATACTCAGCAGGTGCCAGTACTCTCTTTGATTCAGGAGGACTAAAAGACTATCAGAGTAGAAGACCATGGAATGCAGACATGACACTATCTCCTGCCCCATCTGCATTGATGCAAAAAACTGTGGAAACATTTTGCCTTGGGAACAGAAGGGGGACACTTTCATGGTCTTTATCTCTTCTGGAAAGTGAGGCTAGTGGCTCTTAATGAATGATACATAAGATATTACTACAACGTTTTAGTTTCTAAAACTCTTCTACCACTGGAAACATACTTTTTATATATCTAGCACAGAACTTCACTGAGATAGTAAAAATTAACAAAATGTTTATGATAATAGTCAATTCTGCTCTTAGGGGTCAAAATTAATGGAAATTCTTTCCAACTTGATGACTACGTTTTTCCCTACTACCTGTGTAAAATGTCCCACATAGTTCTAAAAATACTATGGTAACCTTTATCATTTTAGAAGTACATTTTTGTTACATTATTGACTTGATTTGTGTGATTGCACCTTCATAAAATTTTCTCTTCTTTATGTTAAAAGGCGGACATACTTCACTTGAAAATTTTACTATTTTTTTTTTTAGGATTTTAGCATTAACTAGTAATTGTATGTTTGTGTTGAAACAGGGGTTCTGTAGAATCTAAAGCTTCAGTGGCTTCATATTCATAATGTCACAGCCAGTAAGCTTCTTTCCTCTAGAATTTAAAACCTCTGAGTACAAAGCTGATGATGCTAATATTCTCAGACAAGCTATATCACTTTAGTTAATAAATGCCATAGACAAGAAAAAGAGGCACAAGCAAGTGTTCAAGTATATTTCTTGAGGTTATTTAGGAATAAATAGTTGCATTAAAATCTAACTGACAAAGATTAAAGTGTTTTTTCCTTATGTTGCCAATAAAATACACAGAGGAGGGGAAATAACTCTCTAACCCTCTATCTTTTCCCCACACATCAGTGGGAATTGTATCACACTGTAATGTAAGCCTTGATGTCCCATAAGTGATCATTACAGCAGCTTAACTGAACAGCAGTAGGAAGAACACTGATGGCTTATTTGTGCTTACCTCAAAGGCGAGGTTTCAGCTGTTTGTGGAGATTCCTGTGACTGTCCACACACTGCCACTGCTGTCATCCTAGAACTCACTAAGGCTGCCCCACTGTTCACTAGCTGCAGAGAACTAAAATGTTATCCACAGTTTAACCAAGAGCAGCTGGTGACCTCCCAGCCAGGAGTGTTCACACTCTCTTCTGGGTGAGACACTGTGATGGGTATGTGATGGCATGGTTGCAACTGCAGCTGCTCAGTAGTGCATCACATCCTGGTCACTGTGGAAATGCTCAGGCATGTGCTAGATGTTGCTGCAGCTCTTACCATGGTGATCTGGCCTGCCTGGGCCAGGCCATCTACACTTCAAGTGCTCATGGTGCAGTTTGGGGCAACTTGAGTGAAAACTGGGGCAACCTTAGTGAGCTCCAGGACAGTGGCAGTGGTGACAGCAGCATCCTGACGGGTCTCCCCAGAAGTGATTGAAACACCTCCTTTAATGTAAATGAGATAAGGTCCAGCCAGTGTGTCCTGCTCCTTTTCTATCATACCACAGTTGCTGCAATGTGTCAGCTTGCCACTGTATTTTCTTCAGGCTGGAAACAGCCAGTGTCTGCGACCACATTTCTAGGGTTTGGGAAGACTTTCCCAAATGGAAATACTGAAATAACTGAAGCCAGGGAACAAAGGTTTTCCAGCTTTTAAAGTTGCTTGGCTGAGAGCAGCATCATGCATGCAGGCGTCACACTTGCTGTCACTAAGAGCTAGAGCATTTTCTTCCATGTGCTTCATCCTGAAGTGGCAGAAGCTGTTGCTTGGTAGCTCATGCCTTATACAGTCCAAGAAACTTTATTAGCATAAAGGTATACGTGAACTAACCTTCCATCTTATGGTAAAATAGGAGCTAATACAAATTTTCTTATGTTCTATTTGATACGAATCGAATGCAAAAAAAAACCCATTAGTTCACATCTCTAATATCTTGTAGTTCTCCCAAAGACATTCCAATAGTATCTTTTTTGGTCTGATCCATCCATCTTGTTCATTCTCTTCCTCTTCTGCTTCTGTTCCCATCAATCATCCTGCAGGCATAATCAGGCAGGATGGAAAAATCATTTTGTTGTTAACTACTATAACATTTAGCCATTCCTTTACCTTTTTTGTTCTGGGCAGTTGGTCCAACAAAGGGACTCCTGGAGCTCTCACATGGCTTCCCTTTCCAACCATGCGGATGAAGTCTCTTGGCCTTATCTTGCCTTGTTCCATGCCAGTAGGTCTAGATCAGCAAGGTCTGCTGGTCCCAAACATACCCCCATACTGATCCCAAAGCTTTGCTTACAGACCAGCCTCCAGGGTTTTTCAAGAGATGGAGCCACTGGGGACAAAAATAGATCCTCTGGTAGTCCAGAAAGTGGAAGAATGCCTTCTGAATGCCTCCATAATCTGGACTGCTTTTGCAAGTATGACGATAGACTAGTGTGATCCAAATCAAAGATCTGATCTGGATCATGCTTCAGCTAAAGCAGAGGACCAGTGGTGGGCAGGACCTCTCTATTCCATACTAATATGTGCACAGATGAAGCCCAGAAAAGGACTATGGCTGCGTTCCCATTATAAGCTTATTTCAGTTTCAAAACTTTTCAATCCTCACAGTTCCCACATCAGGTTCGCTTAACATGCTTTCTGCATGTCAAATCACCCAAAAACGTTGTAAATGTTAATCCTAATTTCAACATGTCTCACTCCAGTTCGTGCGCTTGAAACGTTTTACATTTTTTACTGTGGGAATGGTACCATGTTAAGGGATGAGAATGTGTTTTTAAGGTTTCCCTCCCCCAATAGCTTGCTTCCAAAGATAGTGATTTTACTGTAAAAATCCACCTCTTAAAGCAGCCGCTACACTGTAGCAATATACCCACTTCACACCAGATAACAATGTTGCAATTTTGTGAAAGTTCTGACCTTTAAAAAAGGGAAAGGAAAGCAGCTGCAGGTTCTGTTTTTAAGGCTGTGACTGTGGAGTGAGAGGGTGAAGGGGGCTTTAGTTGCCACTGCTGCTGTATGCCCTGGGCAATGGGGAGAGAAGGGGAAAGAATCATTGGCTGCCCGCTGCCATTTTTCCTCCATCCAGGTGAGCGGCAGCCACCCAGCCACCCAGCTAGGCTCTGTGAAGGGGTTGGTGATGGGTGGTGCGTTCACACCAAGAGGAAGAGGGCAGGGCAGCCCCGAAAAGCGGCTTTTAAAAAGTAGCCACTTGAGTCCCTCCTTGAGTCACGTACGCCAAGTATGATCCTCTAAATCCGGATCAAACGCGATTAAGTTAAAAGTTACAGGATCAGGCAAATTTGTGTTTGCATCCGGTTCTATTATTTCAGTTTAGGGAAACTGAATTAAGCTTATAATGGGAATGCAACCTATGAGGGCTCATATTCCAGAGCAAAGTGCAGAATGGCCCTGAATGTCCATAGTCACTGAGGAAGTTATTCTAGATGTCTCATTTTCTTCTTGGGGAAAAGGAAGGAATTCTGAATAGTCCAAAGACTTCAAACTGAAGAGACGTAGATATATTATTTGTATGGAATTGGCTTAGGAACTGGGCCATTGAAGGCCTATGGATAAGCTCCCACTTTAGACAACTATTACCATGTTGACTGAATAGAAAGCTAGGTAATTTATTGAAGGGTTTTAGAAAAGACACTTGGATATTTCTAAAAGGATAGATCTTATGGGCTTTCTGATTGCCCTGTTAGCTTTGCCAAGTGTTAAAGAAGTGCAAAATGAAATACTGCTTTCAGCCTCCACCTTTGGCTCTTCATCGGAAACAAATTTAGCAGGTGGTTTCCCCATCTCTAGCATTTAAAAAAAGCCTTTTGTAAATGTTTCACCTGTTGAATGTTTTCTCCTCAGCTTTGCTATTGTCTTGTACCCAGACAGGATAGAGCCTAATCACATTCACCAACGTGATTAATTTGTGATAAGCTTTATTGTGGATTATGGTATCAGAATCTGGAGAACTATATTGACTATCAAAACTATTAAAAATCAGAGTCTTAGGTTCAATTAATATTTTTTTCCAGCAGATGGTAATGGCAAACCATTTTGGAACCTGCCAAGAAATGCCATGGAAATATTGTAGTCACCCCACAACCTGATGGTACCAAACAACAGCAAAGCAAATTTTTGTCTGACATAAAAGTTGGCCTTATAGTCTAGACTGTAATTTAAGCTGTATTTTTCTCATGACGCTTAATATATCTGAAGTCTGATTCTTTCATAACAAACATAACGCTTCTTCATTAGTTTGGCTGTCAACCGCATCATAACCTTTCCAACTATGGGTGGACTGTTGCTGTCTGTAGCAGAATAAACAAAGCTAAGAAGCATAGTCCTGGGACCAGAGACTGAACTGACAGATTTGCTCCAAACAAGAGACGAAATGTCATTCATTGCCACAGTTGGGAATCACAGTTGAAATTCACTAGACTGGACTCTGAATCAACCTCCTTAATAAAACATGATAATACTACAAACATACAGTTTCTGCAGGAAGAATAGGAATCCTCCTTTGGCATTACTCTTATAGACAGGTATTAACAAACTTTTCTCCTGTCAGTATTATTTCTCCTTATTGGTGGAAGTTGTTACCGGAGTAGCTTCTCTAATTGGTAGTATTGGGAGGCTTTGCATTCTTTTGCACCAAGGGGTAAAGTGACTGGCATATATGAAGCAATTGCTAGGGGAGAGAAAACTATACTGGAAACGGCCAGTGTGCCTTGTCTCCAAGGTGTTTGAATTTAAATGTAGTAGAAAGAACACTCTTGGAGCCCCTGTTGTGTTACAAATTCAACAGTGGCTGCTGATACAGAATATACAAGTACTTGAAAGTCAAAGGTCTGGACCCTTCCATGCTCCAAGATAACCTTTTGACCACACATTTCAAAGAAACTGTCCACAGTGTCAATTTAATTCAACTTGGTTTCTGCAAAAATATCAAAAACTGTACACATATGTGAATTTCCATGTGTGCTGTGTAGACAATTTACACACAAGTATGTTTGTGAGAAACAACTTAACAGATGGCATCCCAAGTCAGTAAAGTTTAGATGCAGAGAGGAGCTTTGGTAAATGTGCCACAACCTGATAGCTCATCTCCACCGCACTGTGAAGGCACCTTAATCAGGCTCTCAGGGCAGCTGGTCCCCATTAGGATTAGTGGAAACTGGCCTCATATAAGATGCCTTTGCTGAATGTTACATGCAAAGGTGTCCAAAGATGTTGGGGCTGGGGTGCCTACTTTCCATCTCCAGCTGCCTTAGATGGTGTTGATACTAAGAAGGCAGATTATGTTACCACAATGGAGACAATGCCTCAGAAGGTTTGTCAAGGTGTCCAAAACTGCAGTCTGACATGCATCCATGTTGCAGTCTGAGCCTGTCCTTTTTAAATAGTTGCAAAGTATCAACGTTCTGCATTTCATCTGATGTGTCTTGTTTCCCTCAACAATTACTTCCACTGTCCCTCCCTTAACTACAAGTTACTGTATTTTCTGGCGTATAAGACTACTTTTTAACCCGGGAAAATCTTCTCAAAAGTTGGGGGTCGTCTTATACGCCAGGTGTTGTCTTCTTATACAGCGAGTATAACCCAAACTCTATATTTTAACTGGAAAGTTGGGGGTCGTCTTATACGCCCAGTCGTCTTATACGCCGGAAAATATGGGTAATCTTTATGGCAGCAATTAATGTTATATAGGGTAAGGAAAAGACCATAGTTCTTTGATAGATTAATAAATTTGAAAGCCAAAAGTTCCTAATTTGGTTTCTATTATTTCCAGTTATAGGTTTTAAAAAAACAAAAACACCCACCTTTGGTGATTTGCCTCTGTTTAGGGATTGGCAGAGCTCAAAAATAGAGCAGGCTGAGTGGCATTTCTGTTGCCTGTGTGCCACCACTATCTCCAGTGCAGCACGGTCCCTCCTTCTCTTAGCTTCTGGGAAATGGAAGGGAAAGTTAGAAGAGTTCAATCATTTCAAAATGCATGGAGACTACTTAAAAACACATGAAGGAAGTGCAACTAGAATGCATACATAAAAGAAGAAAGGGGACTTCTAGGTCCAAGAAGAAACCAATGTGGCTCACAAGTGCAGTAGATGAAGTCATTAAAAACAAGAAGAGTTCATTTAGAAAATGGAAGGCTTGTCCGAATGAGGAAAACAGAAAGGGACATAGACACTTGCAACACAAATGCAAGATGACAATTAGGAAAGCTAAGGATGATTTTGAGGAGCACATTGCTAAAAACATCGAAAGAAATAACAAGAACTTCTATAAGTATATCAGAGATAGGAATCCAACCAGGAAAGCAGTTGGACCATTAGATGGTAAAGGACAGAAGGGTCCTTAAAGAACTCCAATGTAACACCAATCTTCAAAAAAGGATCCAGGGTGATCAAGACAATTACAGACCAGTTAGCTTAACGTCGGTTCCATGTAAGGTGATGGAAACCATCATTAAAGACAAAATTAGTGTGCACATGGAGGAGCAAGCATTGCTGAACAAAAGCCAGCATGGCTTCTGCAAAGGTAAATCATGCCTCACAAACTTGTTGTAATTCTTTGGGAGTGTCAATAAACAAGTGGCTAAAGGCGAACCAGTAGACATTGTCTATCTGGACTTCCAGAAGGCTTTTGACAAAATCCCACATCAAAGGCTACTGAATAAACTCATCAGCCATGGAATAAAAGGACAGGTTTTGTCCTGGATTTGTGATTTTAGAGAGCCCCTCTAAAATGCTGAGAAGAGTGAAAGCAGCCACTTTTAATGATTTTAGTTGACTTGTCAGGCACTTGTTTTGGCTAAAGGAAGCCCTTGCCTAAGCGATTGCAGGCTCAGGCATGGGGGAAGGAGAAAACCGCATGGAGAAAATGAGTGAAGTTTATGGGCATGAAGAAACAAGGGAGGGAAGGAGGGAAAGAGGCAGACACGAGTGAAGTTTAAGCGGGGGAGAAACAAGCGAGGGAAAGAGACAGACATGAGTGAAGTTTATGGGGGTGGAGAAACAAGGGAGAGAAAGAGACAGATGCACACACACTGTGAAAGAAAGAGGAGATTGCTGGTTTGCTTTTGTCATTCTTTATGTGAATGCCGGCAGCTGAATTTGACAGCTGAACGGAGCCTGTCATCACTCCAGCAGGCGGGACAGGAAAGTGCAATTTTAATCCACGTTGCCCCAAACCACATGGGGACACACTATTGAGAGTTACAACTCAGATTTTTTTTAATCGCATCAATAGCAAAACCATTAGCTCCCATGGAGACGCACCCCTACAGCCTGTTCAATAGACCAGTGACATTTCTGAGGCCAGTTCCAGAGCCTAGAGAAGAGCATCCTATTTCCAACTTTCACATCAGGAACTTTGTTCCTTTGCCTCAAAGTTAGGCCAAGCTGGACCATCGACTCCTTTCCCTGCACACTATGTAGCACCCATGGAAAGTGCCAAAGAGTATGCACGTAGTTTACTGCTGGTTGTGGCCATTGTACTACTTGCCTGAACAGAATGAAGACAGCAGATAACATGGATTTCTTGACACATGCCAGTGCCAATTCTATAAGCCTAATGTGATGATGCTATGCATGTGACTGGATTCTCAACACAATATTTACTATAAACGTTCCACACTTGCCCATCATCATCATCATTTATCTATTTGTATACTGCCTTTCCAAAGTTTACAACAAAACCTAGAAAACAATATAATATGGCAATACAAAATAAATGCATTATTAAATAATAATAATAATTTAACACTTTTTTAATTGCAAGAGAAAAAATACAGAAAAAGATGTTCATCATATAAAAAACTCAGAGAGTCCTACTTGTTCCACTCTCTCAGCCAGACAGTTCTTAAAATGGGCAAATGCAGGTCACCAGAAGAGGAGGAGGCGGCGGCGGCAAGGAGCACATATGTTCATTCTCTGCAATATCCAGGAGTCTTCTTTCCTTTCTTCCCCCTAGGAAAGCCTTGAATTTAGCCAGAAAAATAAGAGCAACAGGGCAACCAGGGATAATAAGTCCTATAGTTGTGGAATTGGGATACAGCAGTATAGCAAATAACTTCTCCCTTTCCCAATACAGCAATAAACCACTGCATCAAAGTTGTGAGATTCATCAGATTACAATGAGAAGGTTAAATGTGATAGGAGTGAATGGAAGCAAAATGTCAGTTTGAATCCTCTTCAAGACACAGACAAGTACTAGCTACTCAGATATAAAATTTGCCTTGCTATAAGAGGCTGATCTATGCAGGTTTGAAAGGAAGCTTTAATTGCCAAGACTTACATGACATTTGAGTTTATTCCTTGTAGTTGCTAGAAATGTACCATTTCAGGGGTGCTTAATGGGCAAGTTCATTGAAGAAAGACCTCCTAACTTCTTTATGCAAATTGTTCAGTACAGTACAGTATACAGGTCCTACAGATGGGGGGTATGAAAGATTCTTCAGCTAACTATGATGTTTATATTCTGTTTCATGTGCAATCTCCTAAGTTCCTTGTGGAGAATGATGTGAGGTGCCTACTGTAGTTGGAGAGACAGAAGAAGGGAGTGATACCAGGGAGCATAACTAGTGGATCTGAGATCCTTTAAGGCTGTAATTATGTGCAGACCCACAAGAAAATTTGTAGATGATACACACAATAGCCAATCTTGAATTGAAAAATGCATGAAGGAGAAAGCGGGGGCTGGGGAGTGGGATTTAAGGCCTGATATAGTTTTGCCTGTTGATCAACATACATTCTTCTTACTTTTCAATCCTTTTATTAGTTACTGAAGACTTTCCTGACCTGAAGATATAATAAATGTGTCTCATTGTCCCATAACAAGTGCATTGATAGAAGTCCCACCAAATTTAGCATGTTGCTTCCCGTGATGGCTAAACTGTTTCTTATGGAAAGTGTGAATGTAAATACTTTTCTCTTACTCTTGCTCACACTGCTTCAGGCAACTCTATCCAACAATGCCTTATGGCTTGGATAAATCAGTGTCACACTGAGAAACATGCTCAACTCAGCCTACCTTTTAAATTATGTCAGATAACTGAGGAAGTCCTTATCCTTTAAAAAACAAATAAAGTAAAATAAAGGCAAGCAGAATTTCTTCCGAAGTCTTTAGTGACAATAAAGTACGATGTGGTATCTTATCATTCTAAAGCTGATTTAGGAAATGGTCAGTTCAAAAACTTCTTCCTAAAATAGTTCTAATGTGATGAAAAATTGAGGATCACACCCTAAAGGAAACTTCCTGATCAGATCCATGCCACCCAGACATGCTGACACCATTAGCTAACATCTTCCTCATATGAATATTAAGTTACATTCTTATGGCATGACAGAAGACTGAGGGAGGATATGATAGCTGCTAGGGATTCATAACAAATCATAGAAAATTTGTATTCATTAGAATAGATCCCCTTCAAAAGTGGTAGGATTCTATTTGATACAAATGTATTTGTATGGATTTGTACAAATATATGATATGTATCTGATATATATCCAACACAAACACATACATTTTAATATTAAACACATACATATTAATAGCTGCCTTGAGATATCTGAACAGTTGCCACACTCTAGAGGAAACGAACTTATCCAATTTCCTCAAATGGCAGGGCAAAAACCACTGAGATGAGACTTCATGGAAGGAGAAAACAAGTTAGGGGAGAAAATAATTCTTGAGAATTAGGGGAGAAAATAATTCTTGAGAATAACAGCTGTCAATCAGTGAGACAGATTACCTCACAAAGTGGTAAGTTCTCATTCACTGGAAGACTTCAAGCAGAGGATGGATGGCCATCTGTCTGCGATGGTCTAGTAGTAACTGCACCGATGACCCTTCTAACAATTCTATAATTCTGTGCCCACATATATTGCAGCTTTATGGAATAGTTTTCTCTCTGGGTGAAGTTAGCCTAAATGAAATGAGTAATGTGAGATTGTACAACTGACTTATTTTTTCCTTAATTTTTTAAAAAGAATCTATTACTTTCTTAACAGATTTATTCCAATAATCATGTATTACCTGTATTACTTTCAGCATCAGAATTCAAAAACACACAGGGAGTGCAATAATAAAGATTAGGCAAAAAAAAGCTAGACAAGCTCCATGGTAGTTACAGAACCAGGTGGGACAGAGGAAGGGAAGTAGGTAATGTCTGGTTAGGGAGCTAGACTCTTATCTGGGAATATTGGGTTTGGTTCTGCACTCCTTCACTAAGCCAGCTGGGTGACCTTGGGCTAGTCACAGCTTTCTTCTGAGCTCTCACAGTCCCACCTACCTCACAGTGTGTTTGTTGTGGGGAGAACAACAGAAAGCTTTGTCAGCTACACTGAGTCACCTTAAATGGGTGAAAAAAGATGGGGTAGAATAGCCAACTCTTCTCCTTCTCCTTCTTCACATTAAGGCCAGTTCAGTAATTGAGCTGATTACTGATAGGCTGGTGGTATCTTTTTCACTGCTTTGTGTTCCAGTATAGGTTGGACAGCACTAACAGCTTTCAAGGAGGGAGCAGCAATTAAGAGTTCATCTTTAATTTGCATCTAAATTGCAGTTTCCACAATCAAACAGAAGGTGCTAATCCTCCTTGTGCTAGTGATTGGGGCTGCATCGAGACAGGGTATAAAAATTCACCATAACCCCAGGATATTGGGGTGAAATCCCACAATATCCTTATTGCAGGAAAATCACCTCCCAACCTGGGTTTTCCCTAAAAAGCAAGAGGTCTTACTTTGTCTGGAGGCCTATTTGTGCAATCTATCATCTTGGGAGTGGCCACAGAGCTTGTGCAGTGCCAAATTTGCCCAAGAACTATGGCTCTGTTTGTATGCACAGTCATGCACATCCAAGGAATCTCATGCCACAGAAATATCTAGGTGTATAGGCTGTACCATAGAAGTAGCAAGTGTCCTCAGAAAACTAAGTGCCCTCCACTTGCCCTCCACTGTTGCTCTGTCATCTGGAAAACAAGCAATAAATCTGGAAGTACTTTACTCCAGAATAGCACTAAACAGAAAATGAATCAGCTGATGTGTGGAGGTGGCAAGTGTTCAGCCATCTGTTGGAGAAGCTTTGATCTGGACTCCTTCAAGTAGAAGAGGGTTGCCTAGGCTGGACAAAATGAATCCTTCCAACCACATAACTGTACAACCATAGATATTTTTGCATTGAATAAAAGTGCAAAGAAAACATTTTTGCAGTACATTTTTTTTAACGAATGATATTTCTTCTTTACTCTTATTTTGTAGAATTCTGTATATCTTTTAACTACAGAATAATATTCAGTGCCGGATTAGGTGTGTGAATTTATAGTCAGCTGAAGCCCAATCAGCAAGCTTCATGGCTCAATGAGAATTCTGAGTGAGTCACACAGCTGCTACATCTTATTTAGTTTCTTACCTGGTATCCTTTCTTCACTTATGTTTGATGCAGAATAAACATCTCCAAAGTTCTTTTGTTCACACACTAGTGTGGACTAGAGGGACCCTGCCCCTTACTGATCAAAATTAATCAGGTCCACCTGGGTGGTTTAGGAAGTTCACATTAACTTTGGGACTGGCACAGTGATTAGACTGTAAGAGGTGTTCTAGTGCAGACAGTATTGTTCCTGTTTGTGATACAGATCAGATGTCTCTTGAACTGAGCCAGATGATGTGGATTAAGTTGGCAAATAGAGAATGGTCTACGTATAGCAAGCACAGGTCAGTAGAATACAAATTGTGTCCATGAGCCTTGAAGATGATAAGATGATGTGGCACCACTCACCTAATCTGCATAACCTATCATCAGTCTTTTGTAAGAATACCATGCTTTTTTTCAGGTTTGCCCTAGCCACTCCGAATCTGAAAACATGATGGGACATAACTTATTATTTTTTATTAAATGTATTTTTATTACTGCCTGCAACCACCATGATTTATTTGCACATTTCTTGATAGGAAAGCAAAAAGGAAGACCGATGGAACAATAATGTATCCAGTACCATCCTTGGGGAGTCATATTAAAGCACCTACTTAGATATAAGTTAGGTCTCTAACAAGACCAGAAGTCCAACTCAGATTCTTGGCTAATGCAACTCTAACAAGACTCTGGAGAATGAAATATTTTTACATTTAGAAAGTTCTGAGTGCAGTTCATTATTCAACAGCCCTTCCTGAATTCTGTTATGATCACAGTGAATATAGATAGTCAAGGTATAGTCTGAAAGACAATGCTTCCAAGGCTTATGTCCACTTATTACATTATGCTGATATAGATAACACCACTGAATCTCCAGAACACAGATCTCATTCCTGTTGCTTTGATTTGTAATTTGAGACAGAAATATTGTGAAACCTAAAAGCAGATAGAATGACAAGCAAGGTGACATTGTCAGTTACTTAAAAGAACCTTATGTCTTAATATCAGAATTCAACATTAATTCAGTTACTGCTGCTTGATTGACCACCTTTTATTCTAAGAGCAATGAAGGAGAACTATATCCAAAAGAACCATTTTTTTAAAAAAGATAAATAACTGCTGGATTGGAAAGAAAAAAAATTAAACTAATCCATCTCTGCATTGTATTTTTATCCTTTGGCTTGCCAAGAACTGCTTCAATAAGCTCTTTTAAACATCTGCTTCTCCTCCTCCTCCTTTTTTAATGTTGCCACTTGGTTAGTCAAATAAATCTGCAATTGTTTTCCAATTTATGCCCTCATGATTCAGAATTCACATTGTTATTTGTGCCTTTCTATATAGCTTGGCTTATGGCAGCCATATGATGAAAGATCTCATTATAGTTAGCACTCTGCATTGAGGAGAGGCAATCAATTCTTTTCAGATATCTAATTTGAATCACTTGGATAGGACAAGCTTCTTCTCTTTCCTTACTTCCCATTACAAAACGTTCACTTCCTCCCCCACACCCCATCTCTTAGTATTAGCCTATTTCAATGCTAGAATTTTGATCTTGTCCTAGTAATCAGAAACTCTAGGTTACATTAATCTCAAGTTCTGTTGAACACAGCAATTCTCTCTGTGGAATCCGTTAGCTGCAGTCTTAATGGCAGCACTCAATGAGCAGTGCAAAAGTCATTTCCAAGTGACCCACCTCCCCTGGCCTGCAGTTATTTGAAACTTTGCATGCCACCAGGATGACTCTAGGAGAAATACTTCTCTTTCTGGTTGCCCTCCTCCTTATTCTTTCCATTCGTGCAGCTTATGATTTTTCCAACAAATGATCTTGAATAGGGAATTTATGCTGTTTCTATCACTGCTACTGCTGAATTTGGGTGTGCACAATTTTTTTTTTTTTTTTGCATTCGAATTTGAGTCGATTTGAATGTCAAAACATTTTATTTGATTCAAATGCTTTAAATCTGAATGCAACAAAAACTGATTCAAATCTGATACATTTGAATCTATTTGTTTGAATGTTAGACATGAATTTGAAAATACGAATGTCGACAACATTTGTATGTATTATACATATCTGTATGCATTTCATACGCAGGCCATTTTATCCTGTATGCATCCTGTTTTCGTCCTGTACTATCAGCGCAAATGTATACAGATACATAAGATATTTGTACAGATACGTATGTAATACATATGTATCTGTACATTCTAATGATTCAATCATTCAAACAAATGTTTTGGAGCATTCAAAATTTGTTTGAATGTCTAAATCCAAATGTGAAGACATGTGATTCGAATTCGAATGTCCACATTTGAATGAATTTGATCGAATTTTGGAATGTTTAGAACATTTGTGCATGTCCCTACTGCTGAAGCAGAGAAGCTGTAGCCCAAGTATTATTAAGCTGAGTTTAGTTAGACAACTAGCTTAAGTTGTAGATACCCGTGAAATAAAAACAAACTTTACATAAGCCACAAAGCAGGAAAATTTCTTAAATTTCTTTCCCAATTTCTCCCGAAATACTGTTCCCCTTGAGAAAGCTAAGCAGCACGGGAGGGGTCTAACACAACTTTAATTCAGGTACGTGCTTCTGTCTCCTAAGGTTTCTACAGATATTGAGCTCCCAAAGTAGGTACTATGCTGGAACATTGAAAGGTTAGCAAAGAGTGAATGCTATCTTCAGGCCACCCTGAGACCAAAGCAGGTTATAATCTTGCTTTAAGAAAATAAATTTTTAAAAGACCTCTTGGATAGTAGTTGTAGGTAGAAATGCTTCCCTCCCTCCCTCCTGGGAGAGTGCTTTACACTTGCTTCAGTGTTCCCAGACCCTAATCAGCCTGTCAACGGGAACCTATAGAGAGAGAGCTTTTGACCACTTTCACTTAGTTACACTTCCCAGAATGCCTTAGAGGAATGTGATGTGATGTAGCTTTGCAGGAATTACAATGAGCAGTTATTCTGAGTAGAGCTTTTAAAAATTGATTTCTTTTTAAAGAAAAAAAAACTCCAATCAGCCTGTAATTTATTAAATATATATATTTATAGTTTGTCAAAGAAAAAAAGCTAGTAGAAAATGTTAAATGTTTTTACCCATTTTCTTTTGCCAAATGCCACTTTTTTTCAAACAATTTTATATATGTAATTTTCTAACATTTATCTTTCTGTAAGCACATTTTTAGAACATAAGAACATAAGAGAAGCCCATTTTTAGAACATAAGAACATAAGAGAAGCCCTGAGGATCAGGCCACAGCCCATCTAGTCCAGCATCTTGTCTCACACAATGGTTCACCAATTACTTTTGGGCACTCTTAAGCATAGATTAAGGTCAAAAGCTTCACCTGCTCCCCAGTCCCTGCAAATGGCCTTTTGAGGCATGCTTTAGGGAACTTCATCACAATTCAAGATTTGTGGAATTTACTAAAAGTATTTGTATTTTCACTCACATACTAGTTGAGCAAAAGCCAAACTGGTAAATTTTAGACTTATATATACGCTAAGTTTCTTCTATATTTGTAGGAGAACCACTTCCCTAAAGCTGAGGGGCAAATCAGCATAACTCTTAATGTGGATTATTGGATAACAAGAATGAAAATGGTGCTATTGCTAAACAGACAAAACTCATTAGGGCTACATAGTTTTGAATTACTTTACAGACTGGCTTCATTGAACCCTGTACATTATCTTGTCCATTGATAAAATAAAATGGATAGAAATGACAAGGTGTGAGCAGTCATACCTGAAAATTGAAGTGAAGGTGTGATTGCTGCCCAAGAGATAACCAGTAAACAAGACAACCAATACTGTCACTCAACCTACAGTTACCAATTGCAGGAGGCAAGACAAGAATTTGAAACTGAAATACATAAGAAACTGAAATACATTTGCTAAAAACTACTGTCACAGAGGCTGTACTATTTATTATTATTATTATTATTATTATTATTATTATTATTATTATTATTATTATTATTATTATTATTATTATTATTATTATTATTATTATTATTATTATTATTATTATTATTATTATTATTTTGCTTTGCATGCAAAGACTGATTACAAAGGATGGTTTCATACACCTTTGCATGTAAAGTTGTGAATATCCCAAATTCACACAAAATGCAAAGATAATGAAGCTGTTTGGCACATACCTAAT
The DNA here is from genome assembly GCA_023333525.1 of Aspidoscelis tigris stejnegeri. NCBI lineage: Eukaryota > Metazoa > Chordata > Lepidosauria > Squamata > Teiidae > Aspidoscelis > Aspidoscelis tigris. Next base: position 244,614,341 of record JALMGA010000001.1, on the reverse strand, counting down.
TAAAGGCCACAGAACATAAAAGAATGGATGAAATGATTTCTTCAGTCAGAAATAGTTTTTATGAACTCTTGAGTTTTAAGTTAGATCTTATGCTTGCTTGCTTTCTAAAAATGCCATACTTTCAAGATTTCCAATTTACACTTCTTTTTTCAGAAAAAAACAGGTGGACCTTTTTCCTAGTTATTTTTCCCACTACCTTCATGTGAATGCAAACAAAAAGGTAATAATTAGAACAGAACAAAGTGAATCATTCTTCAAAAGGGACTCTAAGGTTTCACCTAAGCACAAGAGATGACATATCTCACTTTTTCTATTCTCAAAATTAAGCCAGTGTATATGCTAATTTTAAGAGCTATAATTAAGAGAGTTAAAATAAGCAAACAGGAAGGCAAAAGATGTATGTGTGAAGACTTATGACCTCTTAAGATTATACTATTCTGCTTGTCAGCTACACCAGGACTCATTCTGGAATAATATAGTCATAATCCTATAATTTTCTTCAAAGCTAAATCAAGAGTCCAGAATTACAAACAATAAAAAGCTGATATATAAGCAGGGATGACATATCTGCACCATTTCTTGCAGCTCTGTTCATAGCTGCTAATCACAATAACTTTCATTTACTTTCTTCTTAAACAGGTGGGAACTAGGGGTGTGCATGAATGCAATTTTCAACATTCAATTCAATTTGACGCAAATATTCAAATGTTCGAATTCGTACGAATGGAGAAAATAAGAATGCATTACAATTTGAACCGATTCGAATACATTCATGTCTATACATACGAATATTCAATATGTATTTTATGATACGAATGCCTACAACATTCGTATGTATAAGTACACAACCATACACATCCATACACATCCCATTTTCATCCCATATGTTTCCATAGTGATGCATACAGATACAAATAAGACGTGTACTGATATATATGTAATGCATATGTATCTGTACACATACAAATGTCCGAATTATTAGTACAAATGATTCTAAATATTCATATTCATTTGTATTAAAAAACTAATGTCTGGACAATCTATGTGAATTCGAATGTCTGAATTCGGCTAAATTTGATTGAAAAATGAATATTTAGAATATTACTGCATATCCCTAGTGCCAACAGTTATTGTCTAGAGAAGGAGAAGAGGAAGAAGAGGTTTTCAGGAGAAAGCAGCATAGGTCTAATGGTGTTTCACCTGCCCTTCCAAATTACCTATCCCATGGAGAGGTGGCACTTATGGTAAAAACATTTTCTCCTTGAACTCTGAAAATAATATTTAATCCCATATCACTGCTGGAGATTATTCCTCACTGCTGGCCACAATGACTGAGGTTCAAAGGACTCATGATTCGGCATTATCTGAAAGGGAATGATTTAGGTTATGGCAAGAAATTCTGTGGGGCCAATTAAGCTATCACCTTGCTTAAGTTAAGCTGAGCTAGCTCTAGGTGGCTTCCACAAAGCCACACACACACACACATTATTTAAGAATTTATATTCTGCCCCTCACAAAAAGTCTCAAGGTGGGTAACAATTATACAAAGATAAAATATATAAAGTATTTAAACATTTTTAAAAATATAATTCTCCCTCCCATCCAAAGTTCCATAGCTTTGAGTTTTTGCCCAGAATGTTTTGACCCCAAGAATGAAATGGTCCCAGAAGCTGGTAGGGTGTTGTTTCTGTGTGGTACTTTGTGAAAAACACACCCAATATTTTTTCTTTACTTCCATTCTCACTTTACATGGTGGCAGTTAACTGTATTTTGTGGCATGGTTAACTGTATTTTGTGCATAGGTGACATCAGAGGGCATATTTTGTGCCTCTGAGGCCTAAGGGTGGTATTCTCCAGTGCCTAGAAGTGCTTAATGAATACTCATTTTATGTCATGTATGTCAGCCCTAGTCACTGTTAGGACAGAAACCTACTGGCAAATACTTGTGTCCTGACTTAGATCCTATGAGAAAGAAATAAAAAAAGTAGTAGGAAGTGAACTGGTAGTAGAATGTAACCTGAAATAAAAAGAATGAGAATGAATTATACTTTCTAGTGACAAAGGAACCCACCTGTATCAGATCATTGGACCATTGATTGTAGTTCTGCCTTCTCAGAGCTGCTTGGGAAACTATTTTCTACATGGAATATTATGATCTGACATCCAAAAGAAAGTAAAAGAGTGAAATTTGAATCATCTGAATTTTGACATTAGAATTCAAATAGAATGTCCATAAATTTCAATTTAAATATTCAAATGAATTTTGAATTTTTGAATCAATTCATTTGAATTATTTGGACATTCATATGTGTACGGGTTCGTGCACGAGGTGTTCTTGCATGTACGCATCTTTCCCACATCTGTATAGATTTGTACAGAAGTGAAAGTGACAAAAACGGGTTGCATGCAGGATAATGCATATGGATGCATATGGGATACGTAACAATGCGTATGGGCACATACAAATGTTGTCAGCATTCCTAAGTGCAAATCTGAACTGAAAATTCAAACAAAGTGCATGTGCTTGTGCAGAGTAGAGTAGGCTCCCACCCTACTGACATACTTTATCCACATTGAATAAAGTGTGGATCAGACTAGAGCACCCAAAATGGCCTCCTAACCCAGTAAAACTGTAGAACTCAGCAATGAAATCTACAACTGACCCTGGGTGGATACAGTGGACCATAAAGGTACACAGGCAGCATGTCCCCATGGTTCAGAATACAATGGAGGACTCTTTTCAGCAGTGTTCCAGGAAGTGATGCTTGAAGTGGGGATGCCTCCAAAACAGCCCAGCTGGAAAACTGGAACACAAAGAGCAAAAGTTCTAAGCCTTTAGAACCTCAGCACTGCTTCCAAGGGCTGTTCAGATGCAGCATCCAGGTGTGAAGGAGGATATGACTGACGTATGAATGACCCTGACCCACCCCAGTTGCAACCATCCCCGTATGAGACAGGTTGCTTGTTCTGGGACAAGGCCTCATGCCCCATCCGAGAACACCACAGTTAGGTGTGGAAAGGGTCTTTTTCTCATTTCCTGATATATTTCTATGCTCAGCTTTGGGACAGGCTATCCTTACATTCAGCTGCCGCATAGCTTCCATGCTTCCTCACTAAATATGCTGATGAGATCATTAAATTTACCAGCTCTCCCAATTCATTTGAGGTTCATTAAGGATCCACAGCATTGCTCCTTTCATCTTGAAATGGAAAAGGAAACAGCCTTAACCCCTTTTGAGAAATTAAAGTGAAATGGCTACCACTTTATTTTAAGTACCCATTAACTAAAGCATAACTGAAACCAAGTTACAATGAGCGCCTCCAGGGGATGTACATATGAAACACATAGACACAAGCTGTAAATGGCGTCACTCACAATAATCAGCCCTTGTGGAATAAACATCAAAGCAATTCATAATGTTTGGATAGTTAGGAACCTATTTTATACAAAGCAGTGGGTAGATAGGCTGGCCTGAGTACTCCCCCATCTTTGCAAAAGACTAATTTAAGTCTTATTAAAACACTTTTGCCTCTCACCTCCCCCCCCTTTTACTGAATGAAGCTTTCAAATCATTCTTGTGTAATTTCCACATCCCCTTGCTGAGCCATTGTAGAAGCTAAAAGACTCAATATTATTATGGAAAAAAAGATCTAATTGATTTTTCTCCCTAATTTTCTCCTCCTTACTCCATTTGCAGGTTGGGTCACCAGTGCTTCCTTAATCTTTTGAGATTACTCTTGCATGATTTGGAGAGTTGTCAATCGCCTTTTAAATCCTTTCATTTCAACTTGTTTAAATATTTTGGCCCATTCCTGGAGTTAATGATGATGAATTGGATTAAGATTAAACACTTAATAAGCATAAGGTCTTTTTTTTTTTAAAAAAAAGACCACTTTAGTTTCCAATGCACACTATAAAACACGCTTCTCCATTTCCCTTTTCCCCTTTTAAACATACTGTATTGCTATGCTCTGACTGACTCTGTGCTTGCCACCCTCTTTGTTCTTTTTTCTTTATTCAAATGACTTCTGATGAAATGAAGATGTTGCCATTGATTTCTCAGGACTATCCATTCAGGACTTCCACATTTTGAATGCAGGCTACTTTTGTATACTCTCAGCATGTGCCCAAAAGTCATTAATGGCAAGGAAAAAGAATAGGGATAGGTGCATGCATGCTCTACATCAGATCAGGGCATTGGTTCCAGAACTAGTTCCAACTAGACAAGTTTATTTATTTATTATTTACATTTCTATCCCACCCCATACCCGAAGGTCTCTGGGCGGGTAACAACCATTAAAACAATGGATTAAAAACAGAATATACATTAAAAGCACTTTAAAATTCAACAAATTTAAAATATTCTTCTTTCATGTAGCACAGTTGGTTGCATTCATTGGATAATTTGTCTTTGAAAATGGAATTCTCAGTCTTGCCAAACTTGGAAGATATTAGGGATTGAACCAATGACCCTTTTTTCCCCAGGAGATTGCTTGATCACAGAACTACAACCACTCCTTCTTATTTATGAGGATCAACTCAAGACTTAGGATAGGACATTCAATTGTGCAGACTCATTTGATACCAAAATCACTAGACACCATTTAGAATGATTATGTCCCCTTAGGAGTTTTGCCTAAATTCCCTTCTGTTTGAGCGTAGCAGCATTCACTCCTTTGAGGAAGCAGCAGGTGGAAATTCATGTCCTTCTCTGCGCCCTGCTCCATATGTCTTCTATGTCTTGGACAACAGCAGATTTGTTAAATATTACAATTTTTTGAGACTCACACAAATGTACAGTATTAAATCTTTTCTGCAGTTGGCAGTAGAAAATGCATGTACTTCCATGTACCTCTGACACTTGTGTGGACTGTAGACCAAAAAAAAAACAATGCTGTAATTAAGATACAGGTCTCCTACCACATCTCCACATACACAGTGAAATATCCAGTGAAACACCTGTTGCTGCGCCTCCATTTGTTGATGTCTTAGGCACATTGCAGTGGTCATGTCATCCCTTAATGCCACCAACCACTGTCTGAGGCACCATTTACTGAAGGTACAATTTTGCTGTCCTGAAGAATACTATGGGGATCACTGTACCAGATCATTGGTAAGTGTAGAAAAATCCTGTGGCCCTTTCTGCACTGGGCTTTATTCCAGATTATATCCTAGAATAGGGCCTTCAATCCACGTGCTGGTGCTGGCTACTATAGGCTCCATGCAGGGCCTGCCATAGTCTTCAACAGTGTGTGGATATAATGTGGAATAAGGCCCAGTGCAGAAAGCACCTGTAACAAACCCAAGGGTGTTTCATAAGATTCCATGTATGAATGGGTACTTCAAGATTAGGCCACAGCCCATCTAGTCCAGCATCAGGCCTTTTCACACCTTCACTTCCCTGGGATGCATTTTCATTTCCCCTGTTTGCATTTTGAACATTGACCCTGACCTGTGAAGTGCTGGATAAGTGTCAATGCCATACTAGTGGCAGTTGCCTTGCCACAGGAAATGCCATATGCACTGGAAATTGCTGCAGAAACTGTGGCTATATCACCCTCTGCAAGGAAGCAGGCAAGACCCTATTTCTTCCCAATCAGTCCAATGTAAGAAACTCTTATAACTGGATACGTCTAAGGATGCTACTAATCCCCTTCCCCGGCCTGTTCCTGTAGGTTGCACTGAATCAGCTCTTGCTGCTGATACAAGCAGAGAATATGAACCAACTGGAGCTTGACAGTGTTGGCAGCCATTTATCACTTTATCTGGCTGTGCTGGAGAATATAGAGTTGCTTCTGGTGGCCTCACTCTGCCAGCAGTGCAACTGCAGAAGGGACAAACATCTGTAGCCTTGTAAGCCACTGTGTGAAATAGCTGCCTGGGGCTAAATCAACTGGTCACTTACAGAGATAGAGAGATATCCCCTTGTCTTTGCCTCAGGGCAAAAGAAGAAAAGTATAATGAGCTGGTCATGATGTGCTGCTATACATGTCTATAAATTCTTGTCTTTCCAAGAAAAGTCTGCTCTGCCCTGTAAGAAGGAAAAAAAACAAGGGAAAGCCTAGACAACGTGGAAGTGAGAGAAGCAGACAGATCACTGCACCTTATCCTTGCTCTTCCCTCTTGTCTCCTAGAGTTACAGAATCATACTTCATTCCACTTCATTCCCACGAAGAACGGCAGGCCAAGAACTGGAACACAAGACCCAGGTGCATTGAGGAACCATTGCATTTTACCGATAAGCCTCAGTGCTGTGCAATCCTCATAAGCCTCTTTAAAACAAATCCCTTACACTTCTGTGTAAAAGGGATTAGATATTCCTTTTGGCGAATTGCTGGCAGATGATACTTCTCCTCTCACAAGGGATTGGAGCATTTTCCTTTTCACGCTGTCCTTGCCCCACATTATCCCGGTTGGGCCCATTAAATCAGAACTGGCAAAGTGGACTGCAGAGAGGTGCTCATCATAATCCTGGCACCCTGCCACTAGGTAAAATATCACCTCTATCAGCCCTGACATCCATCACCTTAATGAGTAAGAAAAATCAATCCATATCTGACAAAAACATCTTTTAAGCAAAGTATGAGGCATTTAAAGCTTGGATAGAGCCTTTTATTTCCCACCATGTTTACATTTCATAAAATCAGGAACATGCTTGCAAATGGGCAAAGTTTCAAAATTGCTTCTGCACACAAAAGCTGGGATGGTGGATCAGTTTGCTCATTTACTAGAATTGTGAATATCGACTAGAACATGCATTTGAATTTTCTAATGGTGCAATGCCTGCTTACAAACCCGATGCATATGACAAGGCAAAGTACATGGCGTCTGTATGCCACATGGATCACTCCAGCTTCAAAGATCTCTTTTTGTGTGTGTGCCGGAAATGGTCCTGAAAGTCAGCCATTTTTTATGCAATTAAAAGACATCCAGTGATGCACAGGCCAGGTTTGTCTGTTGTTTGGCTACGGTGCATTCGTGTTTTCCTGCTTGGCAGAAGAAGCTGACTTTGGAGGAACTTAGGGTTGCTACTGGCATGCAGATGTTAAGCTCTTCAGAACTGTTTTGTTGGATATCACTAAGTCATTGCCAACTCCTGGTTCACTGCATGGGCACTTTCATGCAGTTTTCATGGCAGAAATTTAGAAGTGGTTAGCCATTTCCTCCTTCTGGGAAGAGGCTGGGGATTGAACCGGCATCCCTTCATTTTCCAGGCTGTTTGCTCTACTACTGAGCTACAGTCACTCCCTTTAGGCCTGTACCAGGTGATTTCTGTTGTATATATGAATGCACTCTGATGCACACATGCATATGTTTAAGGAAACAGCATATGATGCTACTGCCTTTAAAGCTACAAGGAATGAATACAGCTGTTAAAACTTAAATGGTTTAAAGAGAATATTAAAGAGAGAGATTATATTGGTGAATAAGACTCCATTTTAAACCTGTAAACCTGCATCTACTACGAGCATAATATTGGTCCAATATTTCTTTTTTAAATTATTTTTTAAAGTTTTTATAGTTATTTTATAATAATCTGATAACATCATTAAGTACTGAATGTAATGTTACCTATCAAGCTACAGCAGAGAACATCCCCGCTTTCTGTTATATTGGTTTTTCCCCAGATTTCTGCTTTTTCTTCATAGCCAACAGAGGTTTAATTCTCCATCTGAAGTCTGTTATTTTTAAAAGAAGGCTGCTTCACAAACCTTGAAATCATTTGCTAGCAAAACCCACAGTAATTTTCAAATTAATAATTGTGTTGTCTAACACATGCAGGGTCAAGTGCTAGCTGACAAAAGTTGACTAATCTGATGACATTCATAGATCTTATTATGATCTTATTATTATTGCTAGAGTTTTGTTTTAGGATTTAGTTGAATCACAGATTATTTCATTGCTGTTGTTCTCAACTATTGGTCATCTTGAGTTTCTTCAGATATGTTGGTGAGATGTAAGTTTTTTGATGGAGTAATTAATTTAAAAACCCTATAATATATTTAAATAGCATAAACAGCTTACATGACAGCTTACTGCTACTACTGTCTATTTGCATGGCAGCAGCAAAGACAAGGCCACTTTATAATGGTGTCCCACTGAAGTGCATATGTACAGTTTCCACACCTAATGGGTCCAATGGGGCATGAATGTAGCCACATTTTCTGGATGGCACAGCCTTCCTGGAAATGTTCAAGTTTTTATTTATTTCCATTTCTATCCTGCCCCATACCCAAAGGTCTCTAGGCGGGGGACAACGAACCAACCAACATTTTAAAAACATATTAAAAAACAAGATACATTTAAAAGATATTAAAAACAAGATAAAGGTTAGAACAAGGTACATAGTTAAAAGCTCTAATTTACATGCATTCAATGTATTAATAATAACTGTAATTAATAATAACTGTAACCAAAGGAATAATAAATCAACCTTGGCCAAAGCTAAGGTAAAAAGATATGCCTTTACAGCCTTCCTAAATGATAACAAGGAAGAGGCATGACACACCTCGGAGGAGAGACCATTCCACAGTTTAGGGGCTACCACTCAAAATGCTCTCTGCCGGGTACCCACCAACCTCGCTGCTGAAGTTGGAGGAACAACTAGGAGGGCATCTTCTTCAGATTTTAAGGCTCGGGCAGGATGGTATGGGAGAAGATATTTGGGGCCCAAGTCATTTAGGCCCTTAAAAGTCAGACTTAACACCTTGAATTGGGCCTGGTAGTGAATTGGCAGCTAGTGCAATTCTTTTAGAACTGGAGTAATATGTGTCCAGCTAGCTGTTCCAGTCAGCATTCTGGTGGCTGCATTATGCACTAACTGCAACTTCTGGACTATCTTCAAGGGCAGCCCCATGTAGAGTGCATTTCAATAGTCCTATCTAGAGGTTACCAGAGCATGGATCACTGTGGCCAGGCCATCTCCGTCCAGGAAAGGCTTAAGCTGACATACCAGCCATAGATGGGAGTAGGCACTCCTGGCCATGGCCTCCACCTGGGCTTCAAGTGTTAGCACATAGTCCAGGAGTACCCCCAAATTATGTACCTGTCCTTTCCAGGGTATAGACGCCCCATTGAGGACAGGGTATCTCCCCACTACCTGGACCTGAGACCCTGTAATACCCAGCACTTCCGTCTTGTCTGGATTCAGCTTCAATTTATTGGCCCTCATCCAGCCCATTACTGCCTCCAGACACCTGTCAAGCACTTCCACCACCTCTCTTGATTCAGATGGTACAGAAAAAATAGAGCTGGGTATCTTGATGAAGCATATTGATGACACCTCACTCCAAAACTCCTGATGACCTCTCCCCAGTGGATCTCCCAAGTATGCACATGTCATGGTTTGGACACACATTTAGCATAGCCCAGGAGATCCCAGGAGAGTTACTAAGCAAAATGAAAGATCAATTAGCAGCAAGACCTTAGTGAAAGGGCAAGCAGAGAATAAGGCATAGCACCTACTACCTTTAAAGCTTTTACTTTGCTTTGCATAAAGCATCCTTACACAGTTAGGAGGTTGCAGACTGAGCCTAAGAGAAGGTCTTCATTTAAGGGCAAAGCTGACAGCAGTAGGAATGTGCACAAGTGGATTTTTTTTGCATATGATTCATATGAATATCAAATGTTACGAATATTCATGCACACCCCCTAGACAGAAGTCCATCACAGATCCTAGACCAGAACTCGCACCTTTACACATTTCAGCTGAAGGTGACTCATGTAAAATCCAATAGGTTCAGTGAGGTCACTATGCAAATACCACTTCCTGTTTGAAATTTACTTTGCCTCCTACAATAATTTTGTCTCTTTGTCCCAGTGTAAAAACCATAGGACATTAATAAAATAATCTAGAATCTGACTTTGATTTAGTTCCTGTTATTGTTGTTATACAGATGAGAGCAACTACAGATGGCAGAAATAAATTCTAAACAAACTTTATTGAACTATTTTAAATAAAGATATAAGATGGAAATGAGTATATGGCAATGAAATAGGGAAAAATCCATACAATGCATAGCACACACTATAAATTCAAACTCACAGGAATAATAGAGCCTGAGGGACATTTACTGCTGAACCATAAACTGAGAGGCGGCTGCCACTATCTTTCATATTTCATAGGGAGATTCATTTGGATACTTCTTTGGTCTTCTTTCTTTTTGCAGAGATGAGCCCAGGACAGACTAAGAGCAAAACAAGTGATCTGCAAAGCATTCAGGTGGTAACAATTTAAGGTCCACGAGCAGACCCAATCAGAATTATATCCTGCATAAGTAGACAAAACAGGGCTTTACCAGAATGGTTCTAATGTGTTTTCTGAGTATAGGAATGTACACAAAAATATGTTTTAAGGATCAGGCCTATCCAGAGATGGAATTTCTTATGTGCAGAAATGAGTCCAGGACAGACTGAAAGCAAAGAAGCAGGTCTACAAAGATTCCAGTTGATGACTGTTTAAGGTTGGCAAGCAAAACCATTTGCCTTTAAAAAAATAGCCTTATATAAAACACAGAGTTTGTAATGATCCATTGGTATACAACTGTACTTTCTGTATCTTGGTAGCACTGTCAATCTAGCTCTATAATTTTAACAACTGGGGTAGTGCATAGAAAGAGAATCACCAACAATATTTTTTCAGCATCACATAATCTGTGTGAAGAGATAAGTAAAAAGTGGCACACCAATGCAAATAAATAAATAATACTTTTCATCATCTGTAAAGTTTTAGCATATGAGTTATTACTATAGTGAAATAAGTGTCTCCAATGAACACACACAAAAATACTTCCCTGGAACAGTAACAAACAAAAACACAAAAATATTGGGTGTTTTTCCACTGTCACTAGAAGTACCCATTAAGTACCCATTAATGGGTACAAAAATGTCATTACATACCCATGAATGGGTACTTTTAGTGACAGTGGAAAAACACCCATTTATTATATAACTTTGAGTCCATATTATCCAAATATACAACCTTTGTTTATATGCTTTGGAACCTACCTTACAAAGCCTGAGGTGGAAGAACATTAAATCTGGGGTTGGTGAAAGCACTGTGATGGCTACTGCAATTTAGGGTACTTACGTATGAAGCCGTATGCCAACTGTTACTATAATTAATTCCTAGATGTAGTGGAGAGTAGAATAAATTGACTGTAGCTATCAATACTTGGGAAGCTTTATCCCAGAGTCCTCATTTAATAAAAAAAGTTAGTGAAATATAACCTTTCATGAAAAGGTAATCTGGTGACAGTCCTACTTGAGAGATTATCTGCGTTAACAATTTGTACCAAAAGCTAACAAATGTGTCTTCTGAAAGGTCATAAAGTAGCCCAGAGGTTCTTAAGCTCATAGATTTTAGACGAGATTTTATTGCTACCAAGCACACTCTAACTTCAAAGGGGGGAGGAGGGGATTTCCAAGCCATTAATAAAACTACAACATTTGAAACATGGCTAGGGAATGTTAAAAAAACTCTTTAAAATGTGCTCAAAAACTGTAAAGACCTTGGGATACTGTCTTTATCTATCCTGATAATCCATATAAAAACAGGGATGTCTGCTTGACTTAAACACCTTGATAGCAGCAAGGATATAGGCCCTTACTGAACTGGGCCTTATTCCAGATTATATCCCAAAACAGGGGGCTGCCATCCACATGGCAGTGTGGACTATGGCAGAGTACACTTTCACCTTGCTTGAAAAAGTTTAACTATTCCACTCCGGACTCCGTATACACCATTACAGGCCAACACCAGAAGCAATGTGGAAGTGCCACAGCTGTTCTGGTTCACACAAGTGACATCACGTCCAATGCACCTCACACCCCTGCCAGCAATTGGCCAGGCCTCATCACTTGTACAACATGACTGATACACAAGGACAGAGCTGAAGAAAACAGTCCTCAAAGAAATTATCTTGCTTGTATAAGCTTTGAAGATTTGGAAAGAAGCATTTTCCTTGTTCAAGATCAAGTGCAGAAGTACCAAAGGCTGGACCAGAACAAGAGCTTAGCATATAATGTTCCTATAATGCATAGTAAGCGTAGGACTAGAATTGGCAGAGTCATGCGGAGACTTTCTGTTGTATACTAGAACCACTTTGACTGTATGTCTACTAGGTGGCATTCCCTGAACTGTATATAGTAATAAACAGAGCATGCCCACAGCCTTTCTTAATCAGGTGAACAGTAGGGGTGTTCACGAATGTATCTTTTGCATTCGAATTTGAGTCGAATTGAATATTTGAAAATTCAATTTGATTCGAATAAAAAAATCTAAATTTCCAAATGTCTTTATCCCGTATGCATCCCGTTTTCATCCCGCATTATGGTTGTTTTTCCACTGTCACTAGAAGTACCCATTAAGTACCCATTAATGGGTACAAAAATGCCATTTCGTACCCATTAATGGGTACTTTTAGTGACAGTGGAAAAACACCCTATAAGCGCAAATTTTATAATATTTGCACAGATTCATGTACGATATATACAAATCCTTTCATTCTAATTATTCGAATGTCCATATCGGATTTTCAAAAGTCCAAAATTTATCCAAATGTGCAAATTCGAATATTTTAAAATCTGATTCAAGTTCAATTGTCTATATTCAATGGGTTCGAATTGGATTTTTGAATTTTTGAATATTCATGCCCATCCCTAGTGAACAATAGAACAGCTTCAGTTACAGGTTCCCAAGCATCATCAAACAATTAGCAAGAATCAATTACAGGGAAAAATGAGGAGTGGGAATGAGCAAGTACATTTGGAGTCTGTGGGTGCATCCCCATGGGCTGTGATTACTTCGGGGTGGATTCGGGGCAGCCCTAATGCGAACCGTAGTTCACATTTAGAAGCCCTCATGGTAACTGAGGACAGCATGGGTTCAAGCCGAACCCACCTGTCCCCATGAAAACTGTGGTAAACCTCTACATCAGGAAAACATGGTTTTCTCCACCCCCTTCCCCCTGGGTACAAGCATGCCCCCTCTTGCCTGACTGCTTGATCGGGCAGGCATGGCTGGGTAAGGGCTTGCTTTAGCACACAAGTGCCTGACAGCTTCCCTGCACTCAGATGATCAACTGTCAGACAGAGGTATACGGGCTGTCAAGTGAAGGCACACAGCTCTGGTAAAATAAATAAAACACAGCTGTGGCTTCAATGAACGAGCCACTTCCCCTTTCTATTATGCCCCCCTGTGTTTGGTTTTTGGAGGTGCAGAAAGGAACCCGGCTCATTGATTGAAGCCTTGGATGTGTTTCAAGTATTTTACCAGAGTTCCACTCCTTTGCTTGACAGTCTGTATACCCATCTGACAGCTGATCAGCTGAGTGCAGGGAAGCTGCCAGGAACTCATTTGCTAAAGCAAGCCCTTACCCAGGCCTGCCTGCCCGATCAGGCTGCCAGGCAAGGGAGGGGGCAGTTCCAATCACAGCACGCACAGCAGGGACAGAGAAACCCCACCCGCTAATGTTGCAGTCGGCAATCTACTTAACCAGGGAGCGTCCCCATGTCCCCAGGATAATCTGTTCTTGCCTCCTAATTCGAGGCAAGAACAGTTAGAAAGGGGGGGGGTTGCTGTGTATTTTTGGCTTTTGTCCTGCATGTAGCCCAGATTAGGAGCAGTTCATGGGGACCCTCTGAGGTGAACTCATGTTTCCCTTGCAGTATTTTGATCAAGGTGGAAATGACTGGAACATGTAAATCCTCACTGCCCCCTCCCAGTACAGATTGTCCCAACAATGTCTGACTGTGCACCAAAATATTTTAGAGACTTTTAAATGGAAGTGTTTAATTAAAATTAACCATAATTCCTATTCCTCCTCCTCCTTTTAACTCCTCATAGTTTATTAAAGTCTATTTTTATTTCTGGACTCAAACCAGTTGCCACCACCCTTCATCTTTATTTTGGATTTATTTTGAATTTAAAATTGAATCAGACAAATTGTCATAAGCATTAATATTTGTATGAAGATAATAACTTTCTATTACAACAAATTTAATAGTGAATATTTGATTTGAATTCAGGTAGTACAGCATAAAGTTATTTAAATAGTCTGAGCATATAATTCTAGGCCCTTTCTGCACAGGCCCTTAAGGGTTCTATGCTGCATAGATCTGCAGAGCACCCTGCCATGCTCCTTTATGCCCACAGAGGCTGTGGTAGCATCATCCACCATCATTTTTACACTACTTTAGGCTGAAATAGGCCACAATCCCCAGATGGGGAACTATGCACACAGACCCAGAAGGCCTATTTCAGGCTTGAATCAGCTTCCAATGACGATGGTGACCACAGCAGGTGAATGGGGGCAAGGGAGGGGGGTTCCCTTTGTTTGTGAACATTCATGAACGTATTTGTGATGTTCCTGCATGAAGACGAAGCTCCCCACATACTGGGGGTGGGGAGGTTCAGATGAAGCATCAGATCAAATGGAAGAATTTGGCTTTGTCCACATCCTTGGTCTGAAGCAGTTCCAAATTGAGTTGGTTTACAGTTCTCCAGGTGTAATAATCACAACTGGAATATTGGTGTCAGCCATGAAATGTCTGTCCTGAGGCTTCTGAGGTTATTACAAATTTGTAAATAGTGGTCATGTAATCTGCATACCTTGTATACCCAGTTACATTATGTTCTGTTGAATTTTCAGTGAAGTTAATCACCTTCATTCAGTTCATCTTTAACTATGTCAGGACCTCTGACAGCTGTAGCTTCCAGTCCACTTGAGACAGCAAACCTTTATGTATAGAGTAGTTAATCTGAGTAATTTTGGAAGGGATGAGTTGCAGATATGATAATATTTTTTCCATTGCTATTTGTATTAGTCAGTTTTGAAAGGAACAAGTAACTCTTTTGGGCTGTGGCCACACCCTCACTGTGAGTTGTCTTCAGGCCGTCCTCTATTCACTCTGCTCATACCTTTTATTCTGATCTGATTTATAAGAGGATTTCCCCTCCTCCATTTGTATTTTTTGGAGCCCAGTTTTCCACAGGATGGGTGGAACCTGCCTTCTACCCAGTGCCTGTATGTGTGGGCGGTACATACCAGAGTTGGCAGCACTCCTCCGCTCCCTCTTCCATTCCTGCCAAGCACTTTCTGCTTTGCTTGCCACCATTCCTAGAATAGTCCTCTCTCCACATTCCCCCCTCCTGCCCCACAACTCCCCTTTGTTCTAGTTGCAGGCTGATAAACTCTGTCTGTCATTTAAAAAAAATCAGTTAAACTGGGTATACATATCAAATATGTATCAATATGTATGTGTTTGTATCTGATACATATCCAATACATATGCTTTGGCATTGATATGTATCTGGTATGTTTGGGTTCATATAGGATATGTATCCAGGATACGTATCCAGGATATGTATCCAATATATATGCATTTGTATTGGATATTTGTACAAATTTGTGTGATTGCATTTGTATCAAATAGAATCCTACCATATTCAAAGGGATCTATTCGAACAAAAACAAAATTTCTAACATTCACAACAACAAAAACCATTCATGCACATCCCTACTTGATTGACAAAACTTGATCCTATCAAAATGCAGGTGGTGTTAATGCAATCATGAGGGATGGAGAACTAAAGAGACATGTAGAAAAAACTTGGGGTGAGAACATAAAAGGTGTGAGCATAGCAGCCCAAACAGGACTGATTATCAGGAATTGGGTGTGAACAAGATTAAGACATCTTCTGTTCAGGTTCCTAACAGGATGGACTATTCCAGGAAGGTTGACAATGGCCTTGGTGATGGATCTACATTTAACTTTTCATCATGCTGGCCTTTAAGCTGATAATTAAGTTCACATAGATTGTTATTGCCTTCATTGACTTCCTCAACCTGGATTTTAATTTAGTTTTTTTCAGGATGAGTAAGTATTTTATATTTTTAGTTAGTTTTGTGCTTTGTCTTGACTTTTATGGTTTCCATCCCTTTTATTTTGTCAAATAAATTTAAAAATTTGTTGAAATTAAATTAAGAACAAGTTTAACAAAAGTAATACTCTATGGCTATTTTTCTTTCCTTGAGTTGTTGCCTTTCTTGGCTTATGTACAGGTTTGTTCAGCTTATTTATTTTTATTTTCTTCTGTTCAGAAGACTTAGAATTAAGTAATCCCCTGTATTTGAACAAGGGGAGCATCATTAGTTGCCTTGTTTTCCTCACTACTTTTCTTTTTCAAGGCCAGCTCAGTGAGAATACTTAGCAGATTTTGACATTCCTCTTAAAAAATTCTGAGCTGTAGAATCTCAGTTAACCAAGGGTGTTTTCCCACCACACTCCTTTAATTCGGATCTAAGAAGATCTGGATCTAGGGAATGGGTACTTCCCTTAATCTGGATCTAGTATATCCGGATTAAGGGAAGTACCCAATGTGTTTCCATGGGTGGTCTAGCACCCAATAGAAATGGGTGCTAGCCTCCCTGCCATGGAAATACCAGAGCACCCATTTGGAAATCCAGATCTACCCACGAGGGGTCTGCCTGTCACCCCAAGTGTTTGGGGGGACAGGGGGTGCAATCTCCGAAGCAGCTCTGAAGTCACTTCAAAGTCATTTCGAAGTCACTTCGAAGTCATTTCGAAGTCACTTCGAAGTCTGTGCAAAATAGCTCTGGAGCATCTTTGAAGTCTGTGCTGATCTTCAGAGTAAACTTTGAAGTGACTTCGGAGTGACTTCGGAGTGA
Organism: Aspidoscelis tigris stejnegeri; assembly: GCA_023333525.1. Taxonomy (NCBI): domain Eukaryota; kingdom Metazoa; phylum Chordata; class Lepidosauria; order Squamata; family Teiidae; genus Aspidoscelis; species Aspidoscelis tigris. The sequence goes on along the minus strand of JALMGA010000001.1, from coordinate 244,597,649 downwards.
CTTCGGCGTCACTTTGGAGTCACTTCAAAGTTCACTCTGAAGATCAGCACAGACTTCAAAGATGCTCCGGAGCTATTTTGCACAGACTTCGAAGTGACTTCGAAATGACTTCGAAGCTTAGGTTTTGGGGCTCCCCCCCCCAAGCCTCCTCTAGATCCCATTGCCAAACTAACATGGAAACAGGCTCCCTTTAATCCGGATTTTCTGGCTGAAGACCCCATTGTAGACCCCATTAATGGGATCTACAGAAAATCCGGATTAATGCCCATGAAGTACCCATATGATCTGGATTTCCTGAGGCGCGGTGGAAACAAATGTGTCCCTAATGGGTGCCATGGTAGAAATGGGTGCCATGGCTCTCACCCAAATGGGTCCTTAATGGGTGCTAAAATGGGTACTTTCTGACAGTGGAAAAACACCCCAAGATGTAGCTAATTTGTTAATATGTTTCCATTGCTGATATAATATTAACAACAAATGTAGAGAAATGTATCTTCTGGGAACCAGTCAAGGAAACTTTTTTGTGCCCACAAATGCTGTTTGGATACTAGTTGCAAGAGGAAAAAATCTGTGTAAAGAAGAAGGTTCATATAGTTCTACTTATCTGGTTGAGAAGGTGCAGGCAATGTGAGCCAATAGATCTATTGTTATCATCATCAGCTTCTGTGGTTACACTGAAAGTAGGGGTGTGAATATTTGTAACATTCAAAATTCATACAAATTCAGCTGAATTCAGACATTTGAATTTGAATCAAATGTTGGCCCATTCAAATTTGAACTGAATGTTTCAATACATTTGTACAAAGCTTCATTATATGGATTTGTATGGAATTTGTATAGGATTCATATGGGATTTATATGTGAATTTGAATGGAACATTCCTATTGAATTTGAATCCTGCTACATTTGAAGGGGATCTATTCAAACAAATATGAATTTTCTTGCATTCAATTTGAAATGGATCAAGTACAAAAAAATAATCATGCGCATCCTAGTTGAAAGTGCTGAATGATTTTTAGTAGGGCAAAACCCACAAAGAATTCTAAGATCTATTTGGAGGTGTTATGCCAGAAACTAATGATAGGCCAAATTTTCTTCATTATATAATAGAACTTATTTATCCTACTGAAGATAAAGATGTACAAGCATCTAAGAGTTAAGAAATGGAAAATACTTTCATAAAGTAGACATGTTCTGAACAGTTTCTTTTTTATCTGGTTCAATGCAAACTGGAGGGGACTCAAATGGATTCTATTTGATGTGAATCCCATGCTGATTCTAGGCTTCAGTTGAAACCAATAGGGGTTTCAATAGAACCCGATGAACCTCACTGGTTCCTGCCAAATCAGTTTGAAACAGAACCAGTTTGATGCTATTTCCATCCTTTTTACAGTTCTTTCTTGGGGAAGCTTTCCTCAAAAGTCTCCACCTCTCTAAGGCTGTGTTCACATCTAATTTTTAATCTAGCATCAGCCGACTTTCAGAATGACAAAACACATAAAAGTAATTCTCTTTCGATGGTATCTAATCCTTAGGTGAATATACTGTGTTAGAGGATTGCTGATGTGTTCTTTCACTCTGAAAGTGAGCTGAACCTGGGTTAAACCTTAAGTATAGATGGGCCCCAAGTACCAAAGTTTCCTCCTCTCTACAGAAATGGTGTTTATAAATCAAATTAATTATTAGCTCAAGCCCCAAAGGAAAGTCACTTGCTGTCCTACACCACCTCCATTAACATTCCTCTGTTACATGGCTTCTGATTCTCCCCCTCCCCTCCATTTACTTTCAAAGGTCATAAACAATTCAAAGAAAGCACTGACATAATGCATTTTTAAGAATACCCCATTCTGCACCTTCAGTAAAGTACTACTTTTAACTCACTGAAAAAAAAATGAAGCAGGAAGGGATCTAGGTGGGTGGCAGAATCACTAACCCACTCTACTCCTTAATGGCTGATTTTCCCAACTGTAAATGCAGTTATTATTTTGAGTTTCTGGTTGCTATGCAGCTTTTAAAGAAATAAGAGTTTTGTTCTTCTCTCATGACAAGATGAAACCATGCAACCGTGAGCTGTAAAATAGTAATGTTATTATACACCTTTCATCAGGGAGAGACATGCTATTTCAGATGGTTGTGAGTGTCAAATGAGATTTTAAGATTTACAACAACAGAACTTCGAGTCCCATGCTTGAGCAAATTCAAAACTAAACTGTGAAAAAGCAAGTATTGCATCCTAAAAAAATGTTGTGGTTATTTATAACTTACAATAACTGCTAACAAGAAAGTAAAAGTCAGCCTGCCTTAAGAAAATCTCCTCCTCCTCCTTCATCACCACCATGTGTCTGGAGCATCTCCACATCTTTCACTAATGCTAGCAAAATATAAAATATATTGAGCTTCCAATCTCTTCCCCATTCCAACAGTTGTGTCTCCACTTATCCCAGAAGATTCCCAGAACACGCCTTTGCCCACTAAGTCTACATCTGCAGTGGTAAGACACATCTCACAGTGAATGCACTGTCCACATTAAGGGCACAATTGCTGTTAAGAGCATGATCGTGCTGTTCTCAGTGAAACTCTTTGTTTGCCATTTCATATGGCACCTCTGTAATGTAAAATGGAGTAGTGATGCAACAAGGAAGGCATTATCACCAAGGAGACTGCTCTTCAGCCACTGAATCATCTGTGGAAGGATCCATTAAAAAGTGTTTCCTCCCTTGTTGCCTGGATTCAGTCTTAGGAAACAGAAATGAAATCAAAAGATACCACGCTTAAAAACAAAGATACTAAGTTATACAGCAAACTGATCACCTAGAAACTCACTGCATATTCCTGTTACAATCAGTAGCCCCTTCTCACTATACCTCCCTTCAAAATACAGCAGACAAAAATAGTGAACAACAACTGAGATACATTGTACATTATTTTTTTTCCCAATTTCCTTTCTCCGGCACTGACAGTATACTAAGGGGTTGTTCCCACCTGGGTTTTATTGCAGTTTGAAAACTATTTGAATTTTCTTTGGCCATATTACAGATTGGATTCCTGTGTTTTCCAAGGAGTAAATAGCTAAAAACCACAATACCCCCCCCCCGAAAATAATGCTTTCACTTCTATTTTTTTTGCCTTCGGGAACAGTACTTAAAACAGCTAAAATGGAAAATATAACCCATGTTTTCCATAAAAGAACAACCTGAATCCCTATATTTCCACCAAATAAATGCACAAATTCTTAGAAGATGGACAAATAACTCGGAGGTGGTTGGAGAACCAGAGTCAAAGGGTGAATAAATCCCCAGTATTTTGTTTTCTTTATCGGTCAACATACTAATTGTCTGAGGCTCAGAATTTTTTTCTCTGAGCCACAATATCCTCCCTAGCAGGTTGAAGAGTGGGACTTTTACACTGAACTAGGAAGGTTTCCTGTTTTGTTTAGAGACAAATTCAGAATAAACATATGCCATGGAAGACTACAGTAGGTATTTCCAAAGTAATGAAGAAAGGCATATTTTCATGTGATACTTGGTGCCCCAGGGGGCACATTTGGAAGAATGCTCAGTTGAGAGGGTGTTTCTGATGGGAAGTATGATATAAATGGACCATGTTTTGATCTACAGTGGAGCAAAGGATACAAACTCAGGGAGATCAAATAGAATTTTTCAGCTGATGCCTCACTTTTTCACCAACTGGCTTGATGAATTCATTTGGATCCTGTCTTTTTCTGTCTCTTTCTTGAAGTCACTGAGTTCAAGTCTCTCAGGATGTACACATATATGATTCTTCCAGGAATAAGTTTTATTAAGTAATCTATGGGAATGGGATAAAAAACTTTTTCCATGTGGTACATATTTTTGTACACTCCTACTGCCCCAGGACATGGTACATTTTGTACTGAATTATTCCAGAAAAGACAATTTGTCTTATTCTGTTTATGTTATTTATGTTGACAAATGAAATGGATGATGAGGTCAATGAGAACTACAAAACAGCTAGATTTTTGAATGACTAATGGATGTTGAAGCTATGGATATCAGACCATTTCAAGAGCTATTGGGAGAAGGTTTCATAATAAAACCTGAATACCACTAATTTGCAAGGGAAAATTAGCTGGCCGACTATGTGAAATGATGAGCCACATATTCCTTTTTTCCTGTCTTGAGGAGTTTTTAACTATCCCTAAAACCCTTTCTGGATGGTTTGTGTCATCAACAACATTTACTGTTGAAAAGGGCAGAGGATACTGATGCTGCTGTGCCATCTGGGCACCTTGGCATTTCTGCCATTATTTCTGGCTATAGTAATGCAAGGGGTTTTTATAGCAATTGCTGGCTTTGCTTGATCTTCTTGGCATCTTTTTGTGTGTTTTCAAGGGAAACAGCCTGGGAAATGCATCAATGGCTGGCATCATCTGCTCTGGGTACCATTTGCATGAGTGCCAGTATTTGTGAGGGAAGTAATGTGGGAGGTTGGAGTCATACTTGGACAGCATGATTCTATTGGAACTCTTACCTCTCGTTGAAAATGAAGCAATATGGAGATGTAGCAATGTTTGTGCCTCTTGGCACTTTTGCCTGCATTTGAAAGGGAAGCAGGGGGGAAAGTGGATGCATCATTGCCATTGACAACTGCCAGTGTTTGCAAGGGAAACAATCCAGGGGTTGCAGTGATACCCAACTGCCATCTGGAAACCCTGGCATTATTGCAGGTGTTTGCAAAGTTGGCTTTGGTAATGCCTGTCTTCCTCCAGTCTTCAGAAGCTAAAATTTGTGATGAAAACTCTCTTTCTCTCCCTCTCTCTCTGTCTCTCTCTCTCTGTGTATGTTACATAAACATTTTGTGTGTGCCTCCAAACAGCTTGAATGCTTATAGATTATTAACAACACTAGTGGAACTTAAAATTGTAGCTTTTCCAGGAGAATTGATGCCTCTACAGTCATAAATTGAAAGATTATTAGGTCATCTTGTGCTTTCGATGCTACATCTGGCTTGCTTCTGACAGCATATTCTCTAGTGTTTTGTCCAGTCTGATTTTCATCCTGAAGTTACAAAGCCAACTCTTTTTGGTTCTGACATTCAATGAAGCTGTTCACAGTTTTCATTTGTGTGTTCAGCATAAGAGAAACTCCATTTTGTTTGCTGGATGATGATTTCTCCCCAAGTTTTCATTAATTCATTTGTTCATTCATTTGTTCATCCATTCATTGATTTTTATTATTATTATTTTTAAATATCTTCTCTTTCACTCTTTTGGTGTGAGGCATAATACCAGTGTTCCATGGCTCATTTTCCTTGCAGGATGTAGCCCAGGGTAATCTTCTTCACCTCATTTCCAGATCTTGGGACTCCCAGATTATTAAAAATGTACTATGTAGCTTTTCAAAGGATTTTAACATCAAATAGAGGACAATGTCTAACCTGTGTTCCAAATGTGGAGATCCTGAATAATGATAATGCTAACTGGCAAAAGATTCAGGCTGATTTGGCTTCAGAATGAAAGACTGGAAACTTATCATGAACAATGAACAGACACCTAGGATACAAATGGAAAAAAATATATTCTGTGCAACATCAGAATACGTGCATCTCATTAAGAGATATTAGTGCATAATTTAGCATATTTAATCAGATTTCCATGGCTACTTTTTTTTGAGGGGGGGATAGATTGATGGATGTGTTTAATTTGTTTATTAAAAAAAATATTCCTAGGTCTGTCTTTCTTTCTTTGAAACAATTACCAAACCAAAAATGGCCCTATTTCCCCACCTTCTTCATTTCTGTTGTTTCAGGAACTAGGGGTTACTTTTAGAACTAAAGCTAGGGGAACCATTTAGTAGATGCATCTAGAGCAGGGTTCATATGGGTCTCTATTATATTTACCGGTATTCCATTCCCAGCATTCTGTGCCAGCCCTGAAAGCTGGGGATGGAATCCTGGAAGCTGTGGTCCAAGAACATTTGGAAAGCTGAAGTAGAGCATCCCTGCTCTAAAGAGAATCATCAAGGAGGGAGTGGTGGCAGGAAATGCGTGACTAAGAAAGCAACGTATTTTACACTGCATCACTCACTTGCTGATTTTTTGTCATGTTCAGCCATCCACAAAGGTTGCAGTCATAGCTAAAGGGAGTAACAGCCATGTTAGGGCATTTACACAGCTTCCCACCTGGAAACCTCAAAGCCACAGGCTGCACTACCTTAGAGCAGATTTTATCATTTTAGTGGCACCCTGTCTTCTTAATTTGCCTCATAATGGGCATTTAGCCACCATAAACTGAACTGAGGGGCTGCCTCTACATGTGCCACATGGCCAGCTCTTATGCAGGGGTCATGGTGGTGGTGGGGAAGAGAATATCAGTCATACGTAATACATATAAATAGCCCCAAAGCCAATTCAAATGACAACCTCTCTGGATGTCAAACATTCAGTGGCATCAACCCTCAAGGTATCATGAGGGAGGAAAACATCTGAACATCGCCCCAGTTTCTTTTGCCTTATAAGGGTCACTTCAGTCATTTGGAAGTTTTCACATGCTGTTCTTCCCATACTTATTTATCTGCTTAATCAAGAAGTTCCACATAGTTACCATATCTGTTTGTCTAAGTGAAACAGAACAATTTCTCACGGTATTTTGATACTGCATTGAGATATAATTCTTGTTTTTATTTTTGTTGATTTTATATCTCCGTTTTTTACTTCAAACAAATGTGCCCCTTGAAATTAAAAAAAAATGCAACTTATACCCCCCCCCCTTTATCTGCATAGTTTTGCAATCACATATTGAGATGTACCTAAGGCCGTGTCTTCACGGCAACCCTTATTTCACTTTCCCTAAACTGAGATAACAGAACCGGATGCAAACGCGAATTTGCCTGTTCCCATTACTTTCAGCTTAATTGCGTTCAATCCGGATTCTGAGGATATACATGACTTAAGGGGGGACTCCAGTGGCTACCTTTTAAAAGCCGGTTTTCGGGGCTGCCCTGTCCTCTTCCTCCTGGCGTGAACACGCCACCCATAACAGACCCCTTCACGGAGCCTAGCTGGGTGGCTGGGTGGCTGCCTTGCCTGGATGAAAGAAAATCGGCAGCAGGCAGACAGCGATTTTTTCCCCTCCTCTCCCGATTGTTCAGGGCGTGCAGCAGCAGCAGCAGCAAATCAAGCTCCCTTCCCCTTAAACATTCACACATCTCTCCAAACGGCAGCTGCTTTTCTTTTCCCTTTTTAGAAGGCCAGCACTTTCAATAGCAAGATGTTATCAGGTGTGAATTGCTTGTTTGCTACAGTGAATTGACTGGATTGCTATTCGGGCTGCTGCTGCGTTTACAGCTTGCTTTGGAAGCAAGCTATTGGGGGAGGGAAACTCTCATCCCTTAACACGGAAGGGTTCCCACAGTAAAAAATGTAAAACGTTTCAAGCGCACGAACCGGAGTGAGACCTGTTGAAATGAGGATTAACATTTACAATGGTTTGGGGCGATTTAACACGCGGAAATCGTGTTAAGCCAAACTGCCGTCTGGACTGCGAGGATTCAAAACATTTTGAATCCGAAATAAGGGTGCCGTGAAGACACACTGTAACTGGTCTGGTTGCACTTAGCTCACAGTGAACTGGAGTGTTTGCATGATCCTTATGTGACCTGAACCACCATGTTGTTTGAAAAACCCATTTGGAATTGAACTAGAACCAAAGGGTGTTGGGGTTTTGCAAGCAGGCCATAGTGAACTAAGTGTGGTTTGCTAAGGTTTCCTTGGTTTACATGTGAATAAAATAATCCTGTTATTAAAAAAAAAGTTTGGATCGAACTCAAACCAAGGGTATTTGGTTCAATTCAAACCAAACCATTACATTTCAGTTCACACACTCTCCTGTATACTGTGGCTATCCATAAGCATGTCGTTTTCATAAGAGAGCTGTTTGAAATAGTTGAAGAAATGCATTTCAGAAAATACATTCAATTTCATCATATTCATGAGTTTATGCCTTTTCACAGCAGGGGAGACAAGAGGGGCTATTACTTAGAGAACATAATGGTTATGTGTCCACTTATGCCTTGCAGTGACCATTACAGTACTCACTGCTCTTGTGATTCCATTTGCAGGGGCAGTAGGCAGATTGTGGCGATCACATCAGTCCATTTCCAAGTGCCATAACTGATCAAGGTGTCATCTGCTCAGGGTGCAATTTTGAATCTGGAACATAAATGCTTCCATCTGCCACCAAGAATGATGCCTCTGTGCTCACAAATGGAGATGCAGAGGCATCTTTTGTTCAGTGGTGAATCATACTGCCTCCCCATGTGACCATTTCAGAACCTCGTCACTGGGTACATAAAGACTTGGCTGATATCAGGTCAAATGCATCACAAATCCAGCTTGATCTGAAGCATCTTTCTTTACATTTAACACAAGTCATCACATTAAAATATCCTTATTCCAAATGTGCACTTTCCAAAGAAAATAATGGACTTTCTTCTGTCCAGCTCTGATATTCAAGCACAATGCATGTTTCTGGACTACAACTCATGGTTGCATCAGAAGGTCTTAAAGATGACTGCCTAGGACATCATGATTGGCTACTTCTGCTTTATTGTTGCTGTTGTTGTTGCAATTATTAATTATTAATTATCACCTCTTTCTATCCTCTTCTGGTGGCAGAAATGCTAGATATTTTAGCTTTCTTTCCATGTGATTTTATTTAGCTTTCTTCCATGGGGAATGGAAGGCTTTAGCAACACTGTCATTGGACATTAAACACTGGATGTTAAAAAGAAATGCATGTGGTTCAAGAACAGACAAGAACATTTCTACTACAAGACATGTTTTAGGACCTTTCCGCACAGGCTCTAAAAACACATTTAGAGCCTGTTCGCGGAGGGATTAAGACATGGCTTCCACAAAGGGAACAGAATTAGGGTCCCTTTGAGGATGCCATATCTGCACATGCCGCCAAAATCCTACCCAGATGTAAGACCTGAAAGATCAGGTCTTACATCTGGCTTTTCCCCTTAAACTGATTCGGAAGTGAACGCTTCCAAAGTGGCAGGGGAAAAGACAGATTGCTGGCACATGCCCAGCTGTCAGAGAGGCAGAGCACATGCTCTATCTCTTTGACAGCTGGGCATGCCCACCGGCCTCCGCCACAGCTTCCCAGGGTTCCCCCTCACAAGAGAAGAGGTGATTGTCTCTTCTCTTGTGAGGGGAAGCCGAAGCCTAACCCCCCCCCCAGGGTTGCGCACTTGTGATCGGGGTCTTACTTGGTCACAGCGTGGTGGCTTCTGGAAGCAGGGAGATGGCTTCCACTGCGCATGTATGTGCCGCACCGGCATTGGCCAGCCACCCTCAAGAGGGTGGGTGGCCCCTTCCAGAAGCCACCGCGGCGTGATCAGATAACACCCTGATCACGAGTGTGCAACCCTGGGGGTGTTAGGCTTTGGCTTCCCCTCACAAGAAAAGGCATCTTCTTGGGTGAAAGGGAACCCAGGGAAGCTGGCTGCCGGCCTCACCATGTGAGCTCCGGAGCCAATGGTGGAGGCCAAGGGGAGGGTCAGCCCCTCTGCCCCCGCCCCACACATGTGCAGACGCGCAGGGCCTCCAAGAATCTGCCCCTGTTTTCCGTTTTCTGTTTTCTGTGCGGAAAGGCCCTTCGTGTGAAGAGAAAATCAATAATTATCTGCTAGAATAGTTCTTCACACATTTTACATTCCACCCTAACTGCAACTAATATTGGTATTAATGAGAAATGTTACTTTTTCATTACCTCTAAAATATGAAACATCATTGACCATGATTCTACTCACCTTTCTTAAGGTACTGTCAATTACTGTTCAGTTATCCATGCTCTCTCATATTCTTTCCTTTCTGGACTGAGCCATCTCTGTTAGCTTCATGTTAGATGCTAAATTTCCCTTGTATTGCAAGTTGCAACTAGGCCACATAGGGCTGCTGAGAACTGTCAGCTGTTTTGGAAACTCAAGGTTAGCTGGATTGGCTGTGTGTATTAAGAAATCAAGGTACAATAGAATGCTTAATATACTGTATGCAATTCTGATTTCTCTACAATCTGTTATTGAATAAAGCTGAAGAGCATGTTAAAGCTACTCTGCCTAGGTCTCTATGGGGCCTGGAGTGATGATTCTAACAAGCAACTAGAGAAAAATGCCTTCCTTATGGTGGCCTGGGCATGGCCTGACCAAGTGCATTCCCGTCCCCTTTGTCATTAGACCAGACCAGTGAGCTATCATACTTGTGCACTGGTGGTCGTCCTCACAAGTTGACTGCTATGTGAACAGCCTGCAGCATCAGAAAAGAATGGTCAGGTAGTGACATCAGAGGCACACACTTTGATGAAGGTGGAAGTGGAGACTGGCCACCCTTGGTAGAAAAGCCACCTGAATAATGCCACCTCTATGTGACCTCTATGTTCCTTCCTCCAATTTTCTACTGTACAAAAACCAGTTTGTTTGTTTGTTTGTTTGTTTGTTTGTTTGTTTGTTGCTGGCTGTGTGTGCCAATATGGAAGGCTCTGGCAGCAGACAAGAACAAATGAATAGTCAGAGATCCCTTGAAAGAAAATTATTTTTTGTCTTGAAGCCCTGAGTGGCTAGGCTGAGATTATCAGTCATTATGACTAGCAAAGCTCCAGGTCTTGGGCTTCCAGCATTTTCACTGAAGAGGGCCTTGTGATTTAAATTGCTGTGCAGCCAGCTAAAGAGAATGAAACTTTCTGTCCCTTTGAAAGCAGACCTGTCTCTAAATATATCTAATTTTCTTGCCAAGATAAACTCTGAAGTATATACAAATATCAGATCTACTTATTGAACTGAACCAGTGTTCTGTAATATCACAATGATTGGTGAAAGTAATGTCTCATGCCAAACAATGTAAGGATTTGGGGCACCTATAGATAAATATGCTTCATTTTTTTTTAAAAAAATGTTTTTAATAGCTGAAAATTTAAGAAAACACCTTGGGGAGGGGGATGTGGGATCTAGCAAGGATTTTTGGTCAGGATGTCAAACTCAAATAAGGCCTTGCTTGGGCCGGGGAGTTGAACTAGTCAAAATGATGAGCTAGTAAATATGCTTAGTGTTCATATTAATACTGTGGTTGTATCCCCACCTACCTGAATGGGATGCTTCCAAGGATATGAAAAGGTCCCACTGCCTCCTTGCCTCCATTGTGACTAGTAATGAGTACTTCATGGTGACCATGCTGGCCACTTTTCCATCATAATGAGATGTCTCATCTCTCCAAAATGTCACTTCAAGCTGGAAATGGTTCCTCCTCCATGTGAACCACCTTAGTGGTACTTCTCCATCCACACTGCACAACCTTTATCACTATTTTGTTGATGAATATAAGGAATGTCTTTTGTAGACTTACGATGGCATGCTGAGTCAGCAAATATTTGGCTATTATATTTATTCCACTTACTTCATAATGACTCAAGGTGGCTTACCAGAGTCAATAAAAATATTAAAGGAGAAAAGGGAGAGACAAGAGAGAAATAGAAGGTCAAATATGTCCAGTGGCAACTTTTAGCTTTAAGGGCCACAGGAGCATTGGCTTGTGGAGAATAAATTCTCCTGTGCTCAGTGATCATCTGGCCAGTGCCCATGATCACTCACCCTTAAAATTGCCACAAAAAAAGTGATAGCACTTAAATTTTGGTTCACGATAAGGATAACAGATATTTGATAGCCCTTAGGAATAGATTAGTCCTTTGATTCTTTTTAAATGGTAGACAAGAGACCCAGGCATGCTAGGTGCTTTACTTAGTAAACCTGGGCTATCCTTTGTTCCTACAAGTCATGAAGGAGCAAGTTAGCACCCTGAAAACTTCATGAGAACTCATTTGATCTATCAACCATATAGATACTTCCACTACCTTTATGTACATGAGTGATGTGTGTGTCATGGCCCTCCCATGGGCATGGAACTTGGGAGTAATAGCATTAGTTGTGTGGTTGAGTGACCAGTGAGTTCCTTTGTGATACTGATGGCAGTCACTGGGTCTTTATTGGACTCTAGATGCCGAAGAGAAACCAGGATTGCTAGCAATTACTGGCCTCTTTTTACCATTGTTCAGACAGAATCAAACGGTGGTTTGCACAAGTCTAGTCCTTAAACTGGAAGTCCTGCTTGATTCTTCCATGTGCATATTCCTTAAAAGTCAGTCTGCCAGCTGATGAATGATTGGCCACTGTGACCGATTGTACTGGATATGCCCATTTGAAATCTCCTGCACTTCCCACCAACCCCAGTCTCTAAAGGGAACAAAAGTAGCCCACCCTAAATTAAAAAATCTGTGAATTTCATACCTCTCCTATGCAATCAAGAGAGTTTGAATTTTAACAAGTGTATCATATTTCATATAACACATCCTGTTGAATATCCCCATTGGCACCACTGGGCATGGGAATGTTGAACTGGTGTTCAGGATATGAGAAGGAACATCAGCAAAAGAAGAAGAAGAAAAATAAGTTCAGCCAAGACAACAGATACATGAACCCTAATCTGGATGGTAATATGGTAAACCCATCCTTGGTCAGAACTGCACTATCTGGGAGAGAGGGATTGGTAGACCTACAGAACAGTGCACTTACAGCCTCACGGGCTTCTTCGTCATGGAGTGCTCAAGCTGGGATGCACTTCAACTGTCATCATGTGTACAAGCAGCAATGAGTGCAGCAGACCCCACAGCATGATAAGCCCTGCAATATTTATGAAGACTCTGGAAATGGCCCATTTCTAGTTATTATCCCCAGAGTGAAACTTCAGAGACTGGATAATTTTTATTCTCTGGCTCTGAAGATAGCCTGGAACAGTCATCCTGCAGATGATTGCCAGCATGCTCCAGGCATTCCTGGTCCAGGCAAAGAGCTGAGAGTACCAAGGAAGATTGAAGTGTAATTCTCATAAAAGTCTGCTAGCTCCCAGTTTGGAATCATGTATTATCTTAAGTCCCAATAGTTCCCAGTTATAGTTTTGAAGTATAAAATAGGGCAAAAAACTGAAATTCATGCTTGTTTTGAGGACTTTTGTTAATACCCTGAGGCTGCCTTTATACATCATAAAAAGCAATCAAGAAAACAAATACTATATATATATTCATGTTTAATGAAGTAATTACAATAAAATATTTTCAGAATCCAAGATCTAATTAGGCTAAATAATAAAACCTCAATAGATCCATTATTTAGATTGGTGAGATGTGAACAAAAAGAAACACAGAGCAAGTTGGTGCATTATGAGGTAACAGAAAACTGTTTTTATTCAAGGACCCTGTTTTAAAGATTTTTAAATCCCATATCCACTTTGGTAGAAAGTAGGAAACACCAGGAACTATGTAAAGAGTAGATATCTAAAGCGTTCTTTCTTTCTTTGTTTCTTGTGCACTAGGTACATAGGTTTTCTGTGGAAATTTTACAACAGGGAAAACATGGTGTGTGGTTGTTTTTTTTTAAAAAAATAGGGCTGGAAGTTCATCTACTAATCAGCTATGTGCTAAAATAATTATTGATTATTTAAAGCAATGAGAACTAATTAAAAGCCTGAGAAGAAGAAGAAGAAGAAGAAGAAGAAGAGAATTGGCTTTTCTTCCCCACTTTTCTCACCCAAAGCGTCTGACAAAGCTTTTCTATTCTCCCCCCAACAGGTAGGTGGGGCTGTGACAGCTCAGAAGAGAGCTGTGACTAGCCCAAGGTCACCCAGCTGGCTTCATGGGGAAGGTGGAATCAAACCCGGTATTCCCAGAAAAGAGTCCAGCTCCCTAACCACTAGACCAAACTGGCTCACAAAGTTCTTCTAATGGTAAAAAATGATTAAAATTTAGGTGGTGAGTGATGATACCACAGCTGATCACTTCACAGCTGAGAATCCATCAATGAAATGTCCCTCTCCCTATCATTTGGTGAAAAGAACAGGAAATTGGAATTCACTTTAAGTGTTGGGTATCCCACATTTCTGTATGGGATGAGAGAAGGCGTACATAGAGTAACTTGATCAAAACCAATTAAAGCTAGTCTTCCAAATTTTGCTGAATCATAAACTCTAGCTAGCACTGTTGCTGTTGTTAGGTGTCATTGAATCATATTCAATTTCTGGTGACTGTATGCACAAACTCTTATCATTTTGACCTTTCTCTGGTAATATCTCATAAGTCTTCCAAAGACATTTCAGTAACCTTTCTGATCCTGTCCATCTATCTTATTTATTGTCATCTTCTTTTAATTCCCACAGCTTTGTTGATCATAACGTTTCTTTACCAGAACTTCATTTGCTTACAATACTTGACTAATATATTTGAGTTTCTCTTTGATGGTCATATCTTATGGCAGAAAATGCTGAGAGATATAATTTAGTAGCATATGGAGAGCATATCTGTGTGACGTACATAACTGAATTATTATAGGAGCAGTCAGATGACCTTTTTGCATTTTTCCTGGAGACAGTTCTAGGCACTGAGTGAGATAATGCATCATACACAGCACAATTCACCTAGAACTGTCCCACGCCTTGAGGAATGGCCCAGAAGCAGTGCAAACAGGATTCTTCCAGGACTTCCAACCCAACTAAGCTCACCCATTCCTCATGCAGCACATGCACCATTCCCTAACCCAATAGTAGTGAGGGGTGGTGTGTCCAAGGTTAGGACTCAAGACTTGAAAGATGGGCAGGTGCATGCCTGCCAGTGCTGGGACAGGAATGAGGATGATCCTAAACTATTTCATTCAAGAAGTGTGAACCAGATTAGAGTTTTCATGGTAGGTACCACTATTGAACTGGACTCCTTGGAAATAAAGAAAAAGTGCAGCCAGATGTATTAGTGGTAAATAATTAAAGTATTGGAAATAAGTTTTGGAATCCATTAAGTTTATGTCACTACTTCTGTAGACACTAGTAGATACTAATTTGGGTGTCACATCCCTATTTTCATGGTGAACCAGTTTGGTCTTGTGGTTAGAGTGCTGGGATGATATCTCCTAAGCAGGTTTGATTCCACACACCTGCATGAAGCCAGTTGGGTGAAGTTGGGCTAGTCACAGATCTCTTTCTGAGCTCTCACAGCCCCACTTACCTCACAGGCTGCCTGTTGTGGTGAGAAGAACAGAAAGCTTTGACAGCTGCTTTGAGTCCCCGTAAATGGGTGAGAAAAGTGGGGTATAAAAGCAAACTATTCTTCAATGGCACAATGCATCCATTATAAAGCACAACACCCATCCAAATCACTTAGGAGTCAGAGGTGCCTCATCAGATACCCCAACAAATATCTACAACACCAGAAATGGGTATAAGGAAGTACTCATTGATGCAAGTGAAGGGCACTTCCACAGAGGCACTAGCTCTTGAATGCCTCCCACTACAGCCATGGAGATCCAGCCTGTGTTGAAGAAAAAGATACCCAACCTTCACAGTGAAAGAACAAATCAGCAAAGTGATGAGCTGTTTACCTTTTGTGTTATCTAAACCAAAGATAGATTTACTGACTTAGATAACACAGAAGGAAATTGTCACTTTGCTGATATGTTCACTTGAGAAATTGATCAAAGCTGGATTAAAACTTAGTTGTTGCTGGGCTCTCACAGAGGTTGCTCAAAGGTGAATTGAATTAAAGTGTAGCTGAACTCTCAGGTGCTGAGCCATTCTGGAGCCATATCTGCCTCATAGACTATTTCCACAGACTCCAATATGATAGCATGAAACCTTATCCAGATGCAACTCCAGCTGTAAAGATATCCTTTTCCTTTTCAAGTGGAGATATAATGCCTTTATTTGGTTTTAGTTATCACGACATTCAAATCAAAGAACTATTCCATCCGCTTTATTTTATTTATTTTTGGTTTGGAAGAATTTAATGTACAGTGTATTTTATATATTTTTGAAACTAAAATAAGCAGTTGTCAATGTGTTTTGATGCATTTTTAAAATAAAATGTGCACTCGTGTATAAGAATCATACTTTTTTAAAAACCCTCATCAGTATGGGTAGGGTAATGTTTTATTCCAGATGAGTGGGAAGTACAGGGTTTTTTTTTCTGTTTGTTTACAGTTAAAAATATGGGGCATATCCACACACAGTCAAAGGATAGGCTTTTGAGTACCCATAGATTGAGGAAAATGGAGGTGTGCGTATTGTATCCCATTTTTGTCCCAAAATTCAGAAAAAACACCTTAAGAGAACTGCAGAAATAGAAGCTATCAAAGAACTTATTCTCCGTACATTTCAATAAGGTCATTATTCAGTATACTCAACAGTTACAAGAACAGTTTTTGAGGGTGGATTTCCAATCCCTGGTAAGTTGGCCATCTTCAGATTTGAAGCTGAGACCTCACATCTTTAATACACTTGAATGAAATAGACGTGTTGATTTTCCTTTAGGATAATTCTGAACTGGCCGGTATACCACATGAGAAAGTATTCTAGGAGCCTTCCTTCTGCACGCTCCTGCAGTCAAAGGGGGACCTCTCTTAGACCCCACCCCTGAGTTTTCCCCTGGAACTGAACCTTGTTATGCAAGTCTCTTCACTCTTCACACCATTAAAAGTGCTTGACAATAAAACAGAGACATTCCTCTGAGTCCTTATACCTTCAGCTTGAGCAGCTACAGGATTTGGGAAGACTCAGTTGGCTATCTTCTGCCCAGTCACTGGGTGGAAAAATAAATAGGAGTGACACAGTCAACTACGAGTGAAGATGGCAAGTGGCCCAAATTTACAAATGAAACACAAGGTAGCACTGAAGAAAAGAGTGGAAAAGGAGAACATTGAGTCTCAAAAGAAGAAGAAAACCACTGTTTATAATTCAAAGCAAAAAGACCAATGCATTTCAGTGTGCCACCTTCTTCAGGGAAACACAGATGCAGTTCAGTTTCCCTGCCTTTTAACAGCATGCTGAGAACAGAATCACTCTCTCTCTCTCTCCTCATCTTCTTTGCCCTATATATGTGCTCATTCTCAAGATCATCTGTGCCAGGCCTTATTTGCAGTGGAAAGAAGCACATGCTGGAGGGCTAAAGGAAAACTGAAAAACCCAGGTCAAATAGATTTGTTTAAAAAAGAGGAAAGGGGGAGGTAGTTCCTGACAGTTACAGAGATGTGACCTAGTTTGCCTTCTCAACATTTATTACAAATGCAGTCCAAAGGGCAAACTCTGGTCCATTTTCAATGTTCGTGCACCTCTTCCCCATCTCTTTGGGGAAGTTCTTCTAGGATCTAATATAGGTCTTCCAGGGCAGAATCAGTGGAAGGTCTGTCCAATCCACTTATGTCTGTCCATCTTGACAAGACCTTGGGACCAGAAATGGGAGCTGCAAAGGAGGCCAAATGAAGGAGGCTTGTGTGAATGGGATATTTCCAGACATAGATTTGAGTGTGCCTTTATAAGAGGATGAATGATTGGGAATGAAAGTTTCATCAGAGATCCATGTAGTTCAATTATACAATTATACACACAAACGAACAAACAAACAAACTCAGAGGGAAACATCCCTGCAGAAGTCAGGGCAATATTGAATATGATTTGGCTCCAGAGATTGAAGACAAGCAGGATATATATACAGTATATTCTGGTGTATAAGACTACTTTTTAACCCAGGAAAATCTTCTAAAAAATCGGGGGTCATCTTATACGCCGGGGGTATAAGCACACCCTTATATAAGCACAATCTCCTTTGGAGTTATCTTGTGACTTGCATGCAAGTTTGGATTATTCCTCTGCCCCCCCCCAAAAAAACAAAAACCCACCTTTCAGTTGCCCTCTTAAAGCAGACTGCAACTGAAAACAATAGGTCAGGTGAGGAAATGTCCACTAGTCCCCTTGTTAGGGCATGGGGACAGGAGTGATTTCCAACAATGTCAGCGAGATACCATATTGGAGCCAATTAGCTACTTCAAGGAAGTGTTGCTGCAAGCAGTAAGATCAGGTTTGTACATTCTTATCATTTTAGAATAGCAATGTCAAGAAATGACTTTTATTTGCCATCACAGATAAAACACCGGAAGGAAAGTTTTGTTCTTAAATGAATAGAAACAGCTTACACATTCAGCTTTAAATTACAAGGCAGGGGAGGGGGGAATCTATTGCTGTACAATGAATCTTTGTTTAATCATCCCATAGTCTGTGCCTCATAGGTTGCAGCCAGCCAAGCATGTTTTTTTCTTTACTTAGAAGTCATAAATGCACACATTTTTGTTATTGTTCAAAATCTTGGTACTAAAGCTGGAACATATTAAGTACACAAAAATAAAATAGTGAAAGCAGTTCCAGCAAAGAAAGTGTATTTTTCTAGCAGTGCAGTTACAGCTGGCAGTGTTGGTATAAATTCTGTATGTGGCAGCAACTTGTGAGAAAATAGTTACTGTATCTAATTGGAAAGTATATCATTGTTTCCATAAAGGGATAAAGAGACCACTCTCGGGAGGGTGATGAAAGCCAGTATAAAGGGTCCACAAAACCATGTCTGCACTCAGTCTTACTTTTTTTCTTTTTCTTTCTTTCTTTCTTTCTTTCTTTCTTTCTTTCTTTCTTTCTTTCTTTCTTTCTTTCTTTCTTTCTTTCTTTCTTTCTCATGTTTTCTATATATTTTTTTTCCTTTGTGTGATTTGAGCTTTGTATATCTGGAGCAAGTTGCTCAGACTTAATTTATCTCCATCTTCCATCAATATTAAAATTGTTATTCTATCATCATTATGTACACCTTTATTAAAAGAAGAAAAGGTGGGAGACTTTAAAATAAAACAAGCCTGTATAGCAACATACCTAGATTTAATATCTTTCATTCAATCTTAGGTTTATAGTACAATATCATATTAGCCTCAAGACTAAAACTTGTTCCACACTTGGTAGTGTACATAGCAGGAGATGGGCTGGACCACTCCAGGGACTTGTCGCCCACATGCCAATGTGGACCAATGCACAGTTTGATCTCCCATGCTTTGAACAGCCAGATTACTTTGGAATAGACTGTGGACCAGAAAGGGGCACCAGTAGAAATTTTTGAAGTGTGTGCCTCTATTGGTATACTGTAGGACATGCAAACGGCATGCCCCTTTAGTCCAGTGTACCATAGAGAACTATAGGAGAACTAAGGAGAGCTCTAGGAAGGATTCCCAGAAGTGGCATCAAAAATAGTGCACCACAGAAAGAGCCCTCCTGGAAACACTGAAGGCTGTGGTGCCTCTGTGAGTCTCTTCAGAGGCAGCAATTGGGACTGAAGCAGCACAAAATGTGGACAACTCTGTCTTTCTGCAGCCTCAACTTATACTAGCCTGGGGCTGGTTGGGTGTTCTGGGCTAGGGTTCCCCATACTGGCCCAGAATAACCAGGGCAAGTGCAGTAAGAGCATAAGGTTTCATCCACAAGGGCATTTGTAGGTCTCTATGACTCACCCTGTGGGCAGGGCAGAAAACTGTGGCACCCGTATTAGATTTCAAGCCTAGTAAGGATGACTTACTAGGAAGCCAGGAGAAAGAAGGTGCTGCCTATTTCAGCAGACACCCTATGTCTTTGCACAGACACACTTGGTTGCCCCAATGTCAATTTGCACTGCACTGACACAAGGAGATGTGAGCAGAAGTGATGCAAACCAATCCATCTCAACACAGGGCAGCAGGATGTTGGCACTCTGACTGACTGTTGAGATGTGCTTTCACTATGAGAAACCCATGCTGACCAGAAAATTTAAGCTAGCATGGACCAGCAGTCTGGGATTGATTGGGACTGTTACTGTCGACCCCTATCCCTGGATTCAAAAAGCATTAAACTGGCTTAATGGAATAACGTATGGATGAATCTGCTCAGATCTGTTCAGGTTTTAAAGACAACTTATTTCAACCTGTAAAATCTGAATTATTTACACAATTTTAGTTTTGGGGGTGCTTATACCATTTACAGCTGTGTGATGAATTGAAATTTCATAAATTAACCTTTTTCTAATATGAGAAGTATGTAAGTAGAGGGAAAATTTCATCTGTTGAGATTGTACCTCACAAACCATCTGGCCCTAATGTATTTTAGGACTCCGTATAATCCACAAAATATAACTTGTTTTTCATATGGACAAAAAAAACCCACATATGTACATTTTATCTCTTCTTTTCTCTGTATGCATGCATAGACTACATAGAATGGACAAGACTAAAATAAAATAAAATTCTGTATGTCCTTCTGTTTAAGCTCCATAGTTGATTTATCATTATCTGCCTATGTCAAAGACCCAGGCACAATTGTGTACTTCCATAGTATTGATTGAGTAGGATGTACTTGCAGTTAAATTAGCTGTTGATGTATATAGCTGGCTATAACATCTTCTTTTCCTGGGACATCCATCAGAACCAGTTGATTCCTATACTTGTTATTGCCAGTCACAGAAGGAATTACTATTTTAGAAGACCCCTCTGTGGCAGCTACTGATGTTGTTAAGATGCCTTGGATGTTTTCCTCTAAATATATAGTTGCTTAAAATAGCAACTAAATCTTCAAATCTAGTTTCATGCTTAGTTGTCATTGTGATGCTAAGTTAGTTGTTGACATAGTTTGTGAATCGGATTACAGATTACAGAATGTCTGGGGACCAGCATGCTAATTACTGTGTACAATAGTTGCTGTGAACCTAAGATACATTATTACTAAGGATACATCCAAATACTAGCTTTCCTTGCTCTTGCATTGCCATTTTGCTGTTTACTAGAAGGACATAAAATAAAGTCAAATCTTTGAATGAATGAGTAAAAGTAGAATCTCTTAATCTCAAGGTGCAGTGCATGTTGTAAATAATTTATATTATTTTGTCAGTTATATGGGTGAACTGGTAAGAATGGAGTGAAATCATAAATATGTGTCTTGGCCTAAAGGGGAGGTCCTGGGAAGCTCCAGCAGAGCAGATCCACTTCAGTTCCAGATGTAGCTCTGCCCATGCTGGATTGTCCCCTGACTGGTCAGTGGTGGGATATGAAAAAATGTTCCACAGCTATACCAGCTGCAACTAGGACATGGTTAGGGTATGTCAACACACATCCTTAACAGTTGTGTGTTGTATCACCCAGTGTCTGTGGTAGTGGTCAGAATGCAAGACCACTGCTACATTGAGATAATTACTGCTTGTATAGTGGCATTCACATGCACCCATCCCTTGGTGAAGTGCCAAATAAGTTTGGTATAGGTCAGACATTCACTGGTGGGCTGCGAAGCTGGAAAAAGACAGATCTCACATGCCAAAATGCGGTAAGTGGCCGCCTCCCAGTGTCCCTAATCGGTGCTGCAATGTGGAAGGTAAGTTTTAAAGTGTCTTCTATGTGTCTTAAATGTCTGTTTAAACTGGTTTCCACAGCCGGTTTGTTTGTATTAGACAGAGCATAATCCAGATCAGGAGGCTCCTAATCTGCATTATTGGTGGACCAGAACAAGGAGGTGTCCGAAAGGCTGAAGTTAATTGTGAAAAGGTCATTATAATCCAGAGCTTCAATGTGTGCAGTTGCAAAATTCATGGATTGTGCCATGCATATTTGCAAAGACTAGCAACCTGTCTGGATCTGACTATTGTGGAGTGACCTTGTTCTTTTGTCAGAAGTCTTTGATGGTAAGGCACTTGCCAAAGCTGCTAAGCTTACTGTTTGGGAATTTTTGCACTTAAGTTCCATGGGACATGTGTCCTGGGCTCTTCCTAAAGCTGCAGCTGTGATGCCTCACCCCCACACAGCATAACCATCAAATGCCACATGCAGGTCTCTACTGAGAGCATCCTAGAAGGCACTCTCAGTTAAGGCGTGGAACACTTTGCATTGCTCCATAGTTATAGTGATCAGGGCAGCTCTTGGCCATTCTAGGATGGAAGCAGCTCCACTGTGTGCAAATGCACATATGTTGGAGCATCCACAGATATCCTAGAAGGCCAAGCGTGAAAAGCCTCCTGATTTCTTACTGCTTTTGTACATCATGGTATGAGGAGGCACAATAGCTTCATTCCTGATTTCTCGCCTTTCCTCCCCAAGGAGATTTTCTTTCAGAAGAGTTGCTTTATGTCAGCTTCTATAGCACACAAGGATTAAAAAAATCTTTATTTAGTACTACTTACAAAGCATAACTAGATCAGGGCTATTCATCTGTCAACCTCCCAGATGTTTCTTAAGTACAATTCTTAACATTCATGGAGTTGCCTTGGAATTCTGGGAGTGGAATGCTGAAAGTTCTGCTTCAGAAACACCTGGATGGCGTGATGTGGAGTGGCCCTGCCCTAGGTGAAATGACAGTGAATACAGTGCCACAACTGAATACAGTCTAGGTCATTGATAATTATACACTGTTGCCATAAATGTGGCCCACAGTGCTGGTGACAGCTCATATATTTGTCTGGGCACATTTTCCTTCATTTCTTAACTGATTCCATGCATTCAGCAGACACCTCACCTTCTCCTTCATTTCATCTCCATCTGTTGCTCCAGGTGGCAGCTCATCTGGATGAGACTGAACTGTCACTAATACTATTCTTGTCATTACTGATATCAGCCTCAGTCATATTTGCAACATATCAATTTCCTTTGTTTCCACAAGATGATGAAGCACATTGCGTCTGCACCTGATGAAAAGATTAGGTGATGTAAATTTCCCACAAATAAGTCATTTGTTTTATGCTGTTTTTAGTGATCTGTATTCCCAAAGAGTAAGCAAAGCATTCAAATCTTATAGCTTTCTTACGTAAATTTAAATGTATTGGGTAATTTTTTTCAGTTCCTATTAGTTTATGCTGAAATGGTTTCTCATTTGTTAAGAAGAAGAACAGGATTTTATACCCCACTTTTTTCAGCCTTTTAAGGGGATCCAAAGCAGCTAACAAAGCTTTCTGTTCTCTCCACAACAGGCAGCCTGTGAGGTAGGTGGGGCTGTGAGAGCTCAGAAAGAGAAGTGTAACTAGCCTAGGCAAACCCAGCTGGCTTCATAAAAGAGTGCATAATCACTACTAGATATGAGTCTGGCACTCTAACCACAAAACCGCACTGGCACACACTTTTCCCTCTGTAATGTGCTTTTGTCCCACTATAAAACCAACAAGTAGAGAGGAATATTGTAAATCAGAAACAACAACAACAAAAATCCTACCCCAAACCTAATACACATCTTCCCTGAGCTAATACATAAAACAATATATGGGTGATTCCACACTGACCAGAATATCATACCAATATGTGTAACGGAAGCTCCTAGTTTGATATACTGATAGTGCAGAATTGCCAATGGCTGCATTTACATACAGAACGTGGGTTGACACTGACGTGAATCAGAGGAATTTCTGTCATAGGAATCATCCACATTGTGCTCTTAACCCTCTTTGGTATACAAGAAGAGACCTTCTCAGGGTGTGTTTCCACTAGCCCTTTGGTCCAGCCTAATCCAAGTCGAGGGTCCAACATCCCGACACTTGGGATGGGATTCCCCATTTCTGCAGACTAAGTGTCTGATAATCCAGGGAATCCCTATTTGGATTTTAACAGGACTCACTGTGGAATCCTGTTAAAATCTGAATATTTATTAATAGGAATACCTGCCAGTCTCCTCAACCACAACCTCTTTTCTCTGTCTTTCATCTCCCCTGGTGTTTGCCTTTTCCCCTGCCCCTTTCCTGCATCTTTCCCCATCTCCTGGCATTTGGCTCCCCCCGTCCCGGTCCCTTTCCTCTGTCTTTTAGAAAATTGGGGGGGGGGCAAGCAGTGGGATGATGATGAAAGGCGGAAGAATGGGGTGGGGGGGAAATGGCTGGAGATGGTGCCCCTTTGCAGTCGGGATGGGTGCAAGGAGCCATCTGGTAAAACCCATATTTTTTTGACCAATGGAAACATAGCCTCAAAAGAGCAGTGGGTATCCTTAATAGTATTGAGTATAACAGGACAAGTGGTGTGTTGAATAAGGAAGAGCAGAAAGAGGTTTCTGGAAACAACAGTATTATAAAAAACACTTTCAAGAGCTTTCAGAAAAAAAAAACCCAACCTAATCATTCTAGGATTTAGTTTAAGGATCTTGTTTCTTTAAATACCCCTCAAGTTTGGAAGAAGGGGAGTAGTATTACTAAAGTGATGTTCATGGGGATGGAATATGTTGTTGACCAGTAAATCATTATTTAAGGACAAGAAACTGGAGGAGGGGGAAATGGAGGGGAAATGTCAGAAACAATGCAAGTGTCTGGTCTAGGAAAACAACAACAACCCACAATGTGATAATTTGGGGCAGAGAGTAATTTGAAGGAATTGAAGAGAAAGGAAGCAGATGCAAAACTTCTGAGTCACTACTTTGGGTGGTAAAGCAAATATGTGATATGTCTACATTGAACCAATCCTTTCAAGATACAGCATGCAGATTTGGGGCAGCTGTGGGATGCACTTTGTCTTAGTTTGTGAGCAGAGTGTTTGAGGCCATCTAAGAAAAGGGCAGCTTATCAGAAAGTGATGCTTCATTAAAGCTATGTGTGCTTGATGGCTAAGAAAGGAAAAGAGATTAGCTTGCCAGGATTAGATGGAGGAAAAACTTTTTCAATTATCTCTTTCCTCTAAATGTCTTGTAAAAGTGCTTGTTGGTTGTTTTTGCTTGCTCTTGTTTTCACATTCACTTGGCTTCACATGCCATCTTTGATTTCATTATTAAGCCATATGAGAACTGCTACATAATATAATAGCTCAATGTGCAGTTCTCCAGCATATTTGGAATCACTGAGGACTGGCCAAGAGTCTTCAAATCTCCCTTTTTCTGCCTCTTTTGGTCACATCATGTAACAAAGTCACCATGGCAGCCTGCTTACAGTGCACAAGGGATGGACATAGCAGCCATTCACTTTTAGACCTTGACTTTGGGAAACTCCTACAAATTGGGTTACAATGTATTCTGGAAGAAATCCTCATTTGTCACAGTTTCCAGACAGATGCCTGACCTTTGGATGCAATCAGGATTGTAAAATGTAACATAACTAACTTGCAGAAAAGAAGTAGAAAATGAAATGAATGAATCTCCTTGTTGCTTAAATGATAATGGACTTACCACTGGACTGATTTTTGCAGTCCCTCACATTATTGTCTTAGACGTGACTATGGGATCAGAACCCCCAATATCATCAACCATTTAGACCAAATGCAGTAGGAAACTGCCCTCAGAATAAGTCTGACAGTCCCATTTATTTACTCCTATTTTTTCTTAGTAAAGTGGGAAGTAAATAAGTAAGCAAATCAATCAATCAATCAATCAATCAACGCTGTTCATTGAGTTGTGAAAATCCTAATTGTGAATGTCCAAGTGGATGTTGTCCCTTCTGTCAAAACATCCTTTGGGGCAAAATTCAAAGGGATCTAAAAGTGATTGTCATCATGAAGATGAGAGTATATTATCCCAATTTGTTTTCAAAATAGATTTCTATAGCAATCATTCCTCAGTTTTTAAAATTAATTGTCACAATTTCTAGCTGACCAATCAGTGCCTGCCCTCTGAAAAGTAGCTGGGCACTATTAGGTTGCTGGAAGTGTGCACTAGGCCGAGTGAGTACTACAGTTTCAACACAAAACACTGGTAACAAGTGTTTTAAACTGTAAAACCAAAGTAAGTTTATTAAGAATAAGGTTGAGAAAGGTAGAAGAGAAAAATAGGTAGAGTAGATGTTACCAGTTAAAGAATCAAGAGTCAGTAGAATAGCAAGTTTCCTGAACTCTTAGCTTTCTAAGCTTCCTAGGGATCAGTTGCTTCCAGGCAGGTAAGATTCTCCACTTCTCCCTCCCTATGGTTCACTCAGTATTACCCAAGCCTCCCCAAAGATCAGCAACTAGGTCCCAGCTCCTGGTCAGTTCTATCCTGAGCTCTTTCAGAGAATCAGCCAGTCTAGCTGCCTCCTCCAGCTCCCCAGTTCCCCAGAACAAGACCAGTCCAATCAGATCCTCTCTCTCAGTCCCCTTCTGAAATTGCCCAGTCAAAAGACACACTGTGCTGTCTTCACTGCTTATTATACCCTCCTGCCTCTAGTGCTCTGATTGGCTGTCGCCCCTGGCAACTGAGGGAAACTCCTCCTGCCTGTCAATCAAGCCCCCAGGTCCCTGGACAGGTTTTCCCTCCAAATTGCCAGCAGCCAATAAATGCAACAGGGCCCGGGAAGATTTCCCGCCTTTTCTGCTCTTTGCAGCTTGTATCCAGGGCTTGCAAATATAGTTTGCAAAGAGGCCTGCAAGGGAGTAAGGGAATATTACTGCCCATTGCAGCCTGATCCCAGAAATCATCACATTAATTTTCAATGTAGTGTGTGTGCAGGGGTGGGGACTGTGTATTTCCAATTGGGAGGGGGAAAGTGATGCAAATCTGCAAGCCAGGATGCTATGGCATTTTAGACCATTGTGGTAACCAAGGCACTGGGCCTTATTTTGTGATATCCCAGAATAAAGGCATCCCATCGGCCTATCAATACAAATTATGGCAGGTCCTGGGTAGGACTGGCTGTGGTCTGCACCAGCAGGCAGATAGCAGGCCTCTATTCTGGGATATATTCTAAAATAAGGCCCAGTGCCAAAAGTGCGCAAGAATCTACAAGAGAAAAAGTTGCCCTATAGAACTGTCCATTTGGCCTAATGGGGTGAAAGAGTATTCCAGTTTCTTTTTCAGCTTGACTGCAAGGGCAACAGCCTATACAGTGGCTGGGAATGGGGTACATGGGTGTCATCTCTCTGGTGGGGAGATCAAAGATGATAAGATAAGCCTGGTAAGTTATGCAGAAAGATTCAAGAGAATAGAGGAGGGTTTTGCAGTCCCAAATTTGATTCTGTGTTGAGTAATAGCTGTTCTCAAAGACTGGCAAAGCAACATTGAGGAAAGAGCCTATGACAATGTGATTAATTAGTTCTGAGACAGAATTTGCCTTCTCTTGCACATTTTCTAGGAACCAGGAAAATGTTCTACTCACTCTCCAGTGAGGCTGGTTAGTACTCTGTACTATCAAGGCTGAAGTTTCACATGGTGTCTTCCTCAATTGCCAGGAAAGTTTATCCACAGAGCCTGTTTTGTGGCTGCTAGTTGTGAGTGTGGCGGGGAACAAGATTAAGTTCATTACCGTATTAAATAAATCAGGTGGAATTAGCTCTCAGCAGAAAACGGCAGCTGGCTTTTGCAGTGTTGTGACAGGCTCCAGCAATTATGCAATGCAAATAGAATTCATCTGACTTTCTCAGGCTCCTGGGCCTTGACGGGTCTTGAAAGCCTGTTTGGCAACTTCCTTTGATCTTTTCCCACATGTTTTTGCTCCCATGGAGTGAGTGAGAGCTGATCACCTCTGTCAAACCACAGTTTTTCAAATACATCTGTTTCCTTCTCCAAAGTGGAAGCTATTCTGGTCCTCCAATAACCTGTACACCCATGCAAATCCTACAGAGGGAAGGCAGGTCTGAACTCTGCTCTCATTAATGGAGCAGGCTATTGATTTAATGAGCAGTCATGCTGCCTATCTTTCCTTTCCTTTTTTTATGCTTAGAGCAGCAAAACGGGGCTGTAGTGCCAACACCATGGGCACCCAACCTAATTACCAAGCAAGGTTAATTTGAGCCTATGTGTCCATGTGTATGCAGGGAAGATTGATTCTGTTGAATGCTATTAGCTGAGGGAGGGAGATGAGTCTCACATTGTGTGGGGAGAGGGGTGGAATATTAGGCAAGAGGAGCTTTTTGCTACGGTACTGTAGACAGGGCAAGGTTACACTGCAATAAAATTAGAGCTTGAAGGTTATTGCCCTGTAAATAGAGACTAAAGTGGCTCAGGAAAGAGAAAGGTCTTCCCTGTTCAGATGTTAATGGTGGAGATGTTTTCTGAGCACTAGACTCTAAGACAAGGTCACAGGAAGGAGAACAGTTGTGTTTGTACTGAAATGGGATTTGCTAGAGAAAACCTCTTGAGAAAAGGCAGTTGGCTTGTACTCTGGGGTTTTGCATTGTTTTGGAGCTTCTTATTTAACAAAAAGAATAGCATAGGCTTACGTTGAAAATCACTGACTGTTGGCCTAGTTCTTTATAACAGCAAGGTGAGATGCCTGTTTGAAAGCAGAACTCCAGAAGCAATTTATAAATATTCTGGGGATTTCTTGAGTACATCAAGGAACTGTACATATGGAAAATATAAGCAAAAGGAGAATTTTTTTAAAAAATCAAACAATAATTATACATCACATAAATGTAACTAGTCATATAATTATACCTATAACTACTCAAAGAAACTGACTGTGGTTCATCCCAAAAAGGGATCATGGATTAATCATATACAGTTCAATGAAAGTGTCTCCACAGTGTGCATCCAGCATAAAAAAGTCAATAGCTTGTTAGGTGTAATAAAAATTGTATTGAAAATAGATACAAGTGTTATAATACTCTTATGCAAATTGACAGTGTGGCGGCTCCACGTGGAAGACCAAGATGTTCAGGGGCGTAGACAAGCTTTCTAAGGGTGAAAGCTTGCAATGTCAGGGGCTTTTTAGTATAGAAAGGAGACAGGTTGATGTATAAAAGGAGATGCTTAAAATTATGTATGGTGGGGCAAAGTGGATAGGGGAAAGTTTTTTCTCCTTTCCCCAAAAGACAAGAACCAGCGGTCAACCAATAAAGTTAAATAATGGACAAATCATGATAACAAAATTATTTTTAAATGAATGAACAAATAAACAAACATAGTTAAACTTTGGAATTCACTCCCACAAAGTTTGATGTTGGCTTCCAGTTTTTATGGTTTGAAAAGAAAAGATCTGGATCAGTTCATGGAATTCAGGCCTATTAATTGCTATTGGTCCTGGTGGCAGTAGGAGATGGTATGTCTCCAAAGGCCAGCTGCTGTATAAACAGCGTATTCATGTCCTGCTGATGGACTTCCTTGTGCTGGAAGTGCACCATCAGGACATCTGCTGAAGTCCACTGGGAAATTCATTTGCTGGACCAGACAGGCCATGGGTTTCAGATTCATTGGGACATTTATTATGTTCTTGTGTTTTTTAAAAAATAAAATAAGTTATGTCCACTAGCCATAAGCATCAAACTGACAACAGATGGATTCAGATCATATAAAAAGCATCTGGCTCTAGAACTGAAACATCCATATCAAGCATTATTTGGTGAAAAACATTTTTTTTTCTGTATTGCATATTGCAGTAAGTAGCTAAACCTTAGGGGTGTGCACAAATGCAATTTTCAGCATTTGATTAGATTCAAATCGAATATCCAAAGATTTGAATCAATTCAAATGTTTAAAAGTCAAATGTATTCACATTTGATTTGAACAGAATACATCCATATCTGTTCGTCTGAATATTTGATTCATATTTGAAGATACGAATGTCGACAAGATTCATATGTGTTCATACGCATTCGTACGCATTCCGTTTTTATCCTGTATGCATCCCATTTTGTCTCGTACGTATCCATACAAATGCATATGTATCCATATACAGACAAATGTCTGAATGATTCTTACGAATGATTGCAAAGATTTGAAATTTGCTTGAATGTTTAAATTTGAATGTAGAGACATTTGATTTGAATTTGAATGTCTGAAATGGAACAAATTTGACAGAATTTTGGATTTTTGAATATTCGTGCACATCCTCACTGAACCTCCTTTTAACAAGATACATGATATAGATTCATACGATCAATGGTCACTACCATATATGGAACTATTTCAAAATTCATTGAAAGTTCAGTAGAACTGGGTGTGATAACTTTGATGGATGGCAAACTTTAAATAAACTTCAGTCCATTTGGTTAGATGTATAGTCTCCCCAAACAGATTTTTCAATTAGCACATGACATCTTGACATCTGAACAGACATTCCTTTTCATTATTCACTTTTAAATTCAGCAATATCACATGTGATTGGGAAAGTGTGTGGCATTTGTGTGAATGCTTGGACATTGTGTGGTTGGTTAAGTTCTGGTAGCAACCTAAGAGGCAGAGACATTGTTTCAGTGGGGAAAATAGTTGTAGCCACCTGCAAAAGCTGTTCATGTATGGCAGGGATATTAGGTGAAAAAAATGATGAATAGGCCAGGTCTCTACTGGAAAAAACAAGGTCACTTCTTCATGGGCACTTGGGAGCTACAATCACCACTGAAAATGACATCTCCATTTTCAAGCACGGACAAGTCAGTGTGGTGATCCAAAATACCTGCATATGAGACACCTGTTACCACCACAGTTTGACATATGGTGGAATAATGTTTGTACTGTCAGAGGCATTATGGAGTATTCTGAGAATTCTGTGCTAGTTAGGCAGAATGCTGTTAACAATGTTAGTTAACATAGGGGTATCCTGAGAGTACAGATCAGTCAGCCGAACATCAATTACAGGTAAAGCAATGGAAACCATCAGAGGGGAACAAGCATTACTAGAAGAAAATCATCACTGCTTCTGCAAAGGTAAATCATACCTTACAAGCTTGTTAAAATATTTTGAGAGTCTTATTAAGCACGTGGATAAAGGAGAGCCAGTGGACATTAACTACTTGGACATTCAGAAAGTTTTTAACAAAGTCACTCATAAAAAGCTACTGAATAAACTGATCAGTCATGGAAGGAGAAGAAAGAACTGGCTGGCGTCTGCACCCGGGCATTTGCTGCCTGAACCCCACCCTTCCTTGAAGAATATGAACTGTGGCTGGAGGAGAAGGAACTGACTAGCTGCTGCACTGAGGTGCCTGCTACCTTTCCCCAACAGTTTTGGGTGATATTATAAAGTACTATTTTGTAATGTATGAAATGTTATGTAATGTTATATGTAATTTTATAATGAATCATTTTGCATTGTATTTTTTCTTTGTTATAACTGCCTTGAGCATTTTTTCTTTGGTTTTTGTGTTTTGTGTTTTTTTTGAAAGGCAGTATAAAAAAAGTGGAAATGGACTGGGACCTTTGGTCATCTGCTCTGGACTCCATTTGACCTCAGCTGCCTTAATTTGTGTTTGTTTTGGCTTATTTTGCAATGTTTTGTATGATGTGCAATTTTTATAATATATTTTTATTATGTTTTGATTACTTTGCATTTTATGTTTTCTTTTTGTTATAAACTGTCTTGGGCAAAATTTTATTTTGGAAAGGCGGTATACAAATAAAAATGGAAAATGGAATAAGTGGACAGCTCCTGTCCTGGGGCGATTTCATACTTCCCTTCCCATCCACTGGACAGGAAAGGAACATGATTAACCAACATTGACTAGCAAGTCAACCTTGGCTGCAGCATCCTCCACAACTGGGCATGTATCACTGTCATCGCCATGACAACGCTGAGACTCTGCACATGCTCAGTCATGTCTATGGTCATCCAAGATTCCAGCACACTTGTGCAGCACCTCAGACAACCCTGGAGCACTGGAAGAGGTGCAGATGGTTGTGCTGCTAGACACTCCAGGTAAGTTTCACGCTCCACACCTAATCAACAATTAGTGAACTTCTGATGGCAGAAGCACACTTGGAGGCTGTAACAGCCTCCTTGAACTGCAGATACTCTTTGCCAGATGTTAACTAATTCTTGACTAGAGGCTGTAGTTCAAATAGGCCCCTGGATTGGTAACTGGCTAAAAGACAGGAAATGGACAAGTAATAAATGATTAATTATCAGAGTGGAAAGCGGTGAGAAGTGGGGTTCTCCAAGGGTCAGTATTAGGACCATTTTTAAAAAATCATAAATGATGTAGAAGTAAGGGTAAGTAGTGAGATAGCAAAGTTTGCTGATGACACTATATTGAACAGGTTAGTAAAAATTATAAAAAGCTCCAAAGGGATATCTTGACACTGGGTGATTGGGCATCAAAGTCCAGAAAGGGCATAGTGATGCACAAAGGATCAAAAAATCCCAATTACACTTATAAACTGATGGGGGTTGAGCTTTCTGCAACAAACCAGGGGCATTTTCACACTTCCCTTCTCGTCCTGTGGATGGGAAAGGAGTGCAATCAACTAATATTGACTAGCAATCACACTTGCGATCGCTAGTCAATGTTAGCCTACTCGCCCCCTGGTGATTGAACACTTACCCTGTTTTTGATTACCAGCTAGTCCTCTTCTTGTGTGTGGTGCCCTCTGCAACTGTGCATGTGTCAGTGCTATCGCTATAATGACGCTGACGCTCTGTGCAGTTGCAGTTGCATGAGGAGGCCAGTTGCTGCCAGCGAACTTGTGTGGCAGCTTCAATGACCTCTCCATCCAGCATAGGTGCGAATGGTGACCAGCTGGATGCTATCAAGTAAGTTGGGGTAAGGGTTGGTAAGGTTGTAGAGCATGATTTCGAGAAAGACCAGAAGCAATTATCAGAGTGGAAGGATGGGTAGCACAGTATACTGGACTTGATGGGCTGTGGCCTGATCTTACAGAAGGAGGACAAAATATCTGTCGCTAGCACTTCTAAAATGGGTGGATTGTGTTTGGAAACATTATATGGGGATGATAAAGATTGTCTAATGAGTACCGAACACAGAATTAGCCAAATAATATGTGGGAGATTACAACAGATACCCAGGTGGAGTGAAAGCGATCACTATTGAATCAGAGTGTTTTATGTGTCAGGCTTTGAAGCTAGGAATATTATCATCCCAATACTTCTTTGTAATAAAAAAAAAATCATAACTACAATGGTGTCCTTTTGGAATATAGAAAACTGTCACTCCTGCTGGGCCACCTGGGACTGCAGAAGAGAATGCTGAAGTAAACACTTACTTCATTTAGTACAAGGGATTAAGAATTGAAGGGGCAGAACTTTGAATACATAGATTCTGCACAAAGAAAAGATTACAACATATTTACTTTCAGAATACCAGCCTAACTATTATGGGCATTATTCAGTCATGGAAAAAGAATAAAATGGGAATAACAGCCATATATATTGTGCACAGTTTGTTCAGTTCCACATTTGTGTTCATGGCTGCAAAAATAAACACTTCAAGAATTCTATCATTTTCTATGCAGTCTGTTTCTGTTTCTTTCAATCTCACAATTATATAGATGAAGCCCACATGAAAAGAACCTTTTGAAAAGCATGCTATTGTGACCCACATTCAGGTTATTTGGTTATTTTTTGGAGCTCAACAATGACTTACTTCTCAATTATTCAAAGGATATCAATAAATTTGTTTACTCAAAAGTTTCAGCAACTGAAGTTCCACATATACCTCTTTTTTTACAGATCATATTGTACCTTGTACTAGGGGTGTGCACAAATGTTTGTTTTTTCCATTCAGATGTGAGTCAAATCAAATGTCAAAACATTCTATTTTGTTCGAATGTTTCAAATCCGAATGCAGCAAAACCCAATTCGAATCCAACACATTCAAATCTATTTGTTCGAATGTTAGATACAAATTTGAAGATATGAATGTTGACAACATTTGTATGTGTTATACGTCTCTGTACGCGTTTTGTATTAATCCCATTTTATCCCTCATGCATCCCGTTTTCGTTCCTTATTATAAGTGCAAATGCGTACAGATATGTATGATATTCATACAAATAAGTGTGTAATACATACATATCTGTATATTCGAAACATTCAGATCATTTGAACAAATGTTTTGGAACATTCAAAATTTGTTTGAATGCCTAAATTCAAATGTGAAGATATTCTATGTCCACATTCAAATGAATTTGATTGGATTTTGAATGTTTAGAATATTTGTACACATCCCTATCTTGGACTTCTATTCCGCATATTTTCCAAGTGACTGGAGGTATCAAATGTTATTCTTCTTCCTACCCATTTTATCTTCACAAGACCATTTTAAGGGAAGCTAAGCTGGTGGCTATATCTTACCTAAGGGGGTAGCTGCACACAATCTTTATTTTGCCTTGCATCATTCTTCTGTGGGAACACCACACCAAACTATGAGATTTGTTTCCAATGTGCAATATTTTCCTCCCAGTTCATGTTCTCCAGTACATCTTTTTCAGTGTTAACAGTGTGCTGCTGCTTCCAGGGTGTGTGCTTGTGTTTAGAACGAATGCCTAGGTGCATCTCTCAGGCTGGGGGGGGAGGAACTGGGGTGCTTCTAAGGCCATCTGCTGGGACTCAAGAGCAGGAGAAGGTTTGTCCTTAGGCCTTTTCACACAGGCCTTTTCCGAACGCGTGGAAGACAGCTTCGGATGAGGCATTCGCATTGCCCCAGCGGGGCTTGCGCCGCCTCGCGTCCGGAACTGTCTTCCACGCGTTCCAGATGCAGAGCACTTTAAAGTGCTCTGCATCCGTTCCGACGCGGACGAGCCGCCCCGGCGCGTTCCGGGAGAGAAGCATTCACGCACGCTTCTCTCCCTGACAGCCGTTGGCACGCCCCCAGGGCCCGACTTGCCGGGCCGGCGATCGCGCCGGCGCGGCAAAGCTGGTAGACGGGACCCACCGAATCGGGGTTCCCCTTTCCCATCTGCCAGGGTCAGTGACCCTGGCAGATGGGACAGGGGAACCCCGATTCGGTGGGTCCCGTCTGTCATCCCTGACGGCCGCTGGGACGTGGCTCCTTCCCGGGTCCGGCAGCCCCAATGGGGCTGCCGAAGCCGGGGAGCCACCAGCATCGGCTTCCTGTACCCCTTTCCGGGGTGGCAGGAGGCCGATGTTGGGCTGGCTGGGGGCGAGGAACGCCTTGGTTGACCGGAGCGCATCGCTCCGGTCCCCTAAGGGTCCCCCCCACCCCCATCGCGCCCAACTGCGGGGCGCGGGCGCCCCGCAGATCAGTCCCCTGCCCCCACCAGTCCCCAAAACCCCCACCCCCAACCACCCTCCGAGCCGGATCGGGCCCATCTTTGCTGTGAAGGTGCCTACAGCGAGGCACCTTCACCGCGAAGATGATTCCCCCCTCCCCCAGGGCCCCGGGAGGACACGTGCGCGACGGAGGACTTACCTCGTCGCTGTCCAGGCTCAGAATGAGGGGGGGCATTCTGGGAGCGCGCAGCACGCAGCCCACCTAAGCCCCCTATTGGACAAGCAGTTCCGGCGCCCCTGTGTGTGAATGCTGAAAGCGCCCGGAACTGTCTTAAGCTGCCCGCCTGCACGCGTTCCAAACGGAACGCGTTGCAGTGCGAAAATCCCTCTTGTCTCTGCTTGAGATGCCCGTGAGCATTTGGTGGGCCACTGTGTGTGACAGGATCCTGGACTAGATGGGCTGTGGCCTGATCCAGCAAGGCTTCTCTTATGATCTTATGTTCTAGGTGTGTCCATACTGTGGATTGATAGAGGCTGGATGTTAACATTCCAGAGGAAGGCTCGGCAGTGCTGCTGTCTCCTTTTCTTTTCTTTTCTTTCTTTCTTTCTTTCTTTTTTTTTTGAGACAACCAATCATTTATGGCAACATGGGATTTCAGCCCCATGTTTACAGGCAGCAATGGGAGGCAAAAGATTCCTGGCTTGAGACATTTCCTTTAGTTTGCAGTTTTCTGGAGGAGTGCTGCTTTAGGCCTTCTTACTAATTTACATAGTCTTATTGTCAGCACAATAAACCTAACTGAGAGTAGATGGGGACAAGGGAAACACATAACTGGATAGCACTAAAAATAGACAGGTGCAATAACATTCCTGTTCAGAAGCAAATTGTATAGAACTACTTTTATACAGCAGAGTACACGGGTCTGTCTTTGCACAGGACTGGAAATGTGAGGAAGCAAAGAAGAAGAAAATGGAGAAGAGCTTTTGTGCAGGACCAAAGAACAGAAAAAGGAACGACAGTTTGTAGTCACTGAGAAGAGTTTGGGACAGTACAATATCTTGTGTGATAGACACTTGATGTTCATTATATATATTTTCTCTGAAATTCAGATAGATTTTCTTTTAAAGTAAGGCATATGCATAGCTAGGTCCTCAGAATAAAGTTCCAACCAAAATCCAAGTTCAATTTTTGTTTAATAGTTGTACTATATAGAAAAAAGAATGATTTGAATAAGAATTGTCTATATCAGAAGTTGCACTTGCAGAAAATCCACCTACCCTGGCATTTGCTGTTCTATCAAATATCAAACCTTTTAAGCTGCCACACAAAACATGACTTGTAAAAAGTGCAGACATCATTGGCCAGCTTCAGCAATTTTTATGGCTCAGTCAATTTCAGTCTGCCACTTTAGGCTCTGATTGTAATATAATTGAAATCTAAGAATCCTACTCAAGGATTAAAGCCTTTAAAAAAATAAATGTGAAGCAAGAAAACTATTTTGTGTGAACAGCCTCAAAACCTTCTAAATTTGTGAATCTCAATAAAAGAAATCCTCTTCCAGTCTCCTCCATTCTATCATCTGTTTGATTTGGCCTTTTATTTCCTCTTTCCTGTGGTCATTCGGCTTTGCTTGGTAGTGATGTGTCCCTTGGTTTTCTTCATCTCAGAGTGTTTTGAACCAATCAAACCAGGGTGAAACACAAGCAAACCACAGTGAACAACTTGACAAACTACCTTTGTTCACTATGGTTTATGTGGTTCATTAGACCACCCCTTGTTTCAGGTTCTATTTGAATCAGGATTCCCCACACACATATATAAAAAAAAACACCAAAAAACAAAAAAACAAAAAAACAAAAAACAGGGTGGTTTTGTTCAGCTTGTAGAACACCCAAATATCCCAGTTCACTGTGAACTGTGAACCAACTAAGCCAGTCTGGTGCATTTCTATGGCTCTACATAAATCAGACCTTAAGGAACATCATCCATTCCCCCAGTGCCTGCCTGCCTGCCCACTTCTATCAGATTCTGGCAAATCTGTTCACAGCCCCCTTTTTATGTCCAAGAATGGGAGTTCAGAAAATAGAGGTAATTATTGGCATATAAAATGTCAAGTGTGGTAGATTGTTTGGGGTGGGTGCTGTGCAATCCTGATAGAATAAGACCTGAGATATGGTTTTCTTCTATTATTTTTTCCTTGACCCTGGAGAATGCTCAAATAAAATCAATTAATGAGGCTTGGAGATGAATGACTTTAAACAGTTCAATTAAAGCCTGCAATGCAGAGAAGTGTGTGTGTACATGTGTTGACAATAAATGCATTTTAAAAAATTGGACTAGTCTGAGTTGCCGGGCTCCGACATGCACCATTACCAATAGATCGAATCACACTTACATTAATGCCATAATCTTAGAGACTCCACAAGCTGTAAAAAAGGGATTTATTTTAATCAGGTTATTGCTGAAGTTGAAAAGCACTTCATGTGAAATAAAACTCAACCTCTGCTTTCTTTGTAGTTTTCTTTCGTCAATTTGACTTTTCATTTTACAATTTACCACCCACTTCCAGTTTGTTTCTAGAGGCTGTGATCTGCTGTGTTATGTCATATTCTCTGTCCTTATTAGGCTGAAAATGATTAGAAAGAATGCAGGTTTCTAACTCCTTATTTTCATGGTTCATTAAAAAGCAGAGAGGAAGAATTGGTTTTAGCCATACTGAGTTGGTAACAAGTTTTCAGATCCCGCTATTGTTTGTCCTACCCTTCCTGTTCTTGGCTTATCATACTTTCAGCTAACACAGCCTGGAAACTATAGGGCTGTAAGTTCAAATCCCAACTAATGTATTCCACTTTGGGTTTGCCAAGAAACATGCAAAGATGCACCTAGGCAGTGTCTAGAACCCATTCCAGAGTTACCTTTTCCCCAGCCCTGGAAGACATCCAGAAGCCTGTGGGCAATAGCAGAAGCCACACCATTTCCTGATGCAATTCATTTACACTGGACAAAGCTATGGACCAAAATATGGTTCTAAAATGGCACTCTGATCCAGTCCTGTGTTAGACTTCAAGAAAGAGATCCACCAGCATACTACTCCAAATATCCTGGACTATGAAGGGCATGAAGAAAGCACACCCTCATAGTCCAGAATGCAATGGAGGACTTTTCAGTGATATAGAAATTCAGTCCCCCTCCCACCAAAAAAGGGTCTGGCTAAAACTGCTGAAAGCTGTGAATTAGGAATGTGCACAAATCAGATGTAGGAAATTCATATTCATTTGAATTGATCCTTTTCAAATGTGATAGGATTCTATTTAATATGAATGTATTCATAGGAACTCGTAGGAATATCTGATACAAATGCATACTTATCCAATATGTATCCAGCAACATATCCACTCTGAAAACATCTGAATTCACTTAGAATCTGCTCTCAATCCACGTCAAATGCACTCTGGATCCATTGCAGATGTGACTGTCGCAGCTGCTTTCCCACCTCCCCAGCTTCATGAATGTTCTGAAGCATTCATACAAATACAAGTGTCAATGTATGAATGTTGTAACATTCAATTTGTATATGAATGTCTGAATTCAAATACTGAGTGTTACACATATTCGTGCACATCCCTACTGTGAACGTTTATTCCCAGCCTTTTGGTGCTGGTCCCAGCCCTTGAAGCTTTGCGTGGCTTTCAAAGCTGGTGCTCAGGACTGGACTCAGATGAGTCAACTGAAAGGTAGATGGCTCTTAACCTATGCTAAGGTTTAGTTGCCTTAGCATGAGCAAGAATATCTGGATTGGGGTGGCACAAGGCACAATAGTTCAGGATGTGCAGAAACAGCCTAGAAGGCACACTCAGCTTGTTTTCAATGAGATGTGTCAACAACACAGTATTGTAATGGAAATGGTAAAAAAGGAGGGACAGAGATTACATGAGCCCAAACATGATTTATTGATGTTAAGGAAACCAAGAAGTCTATAAATATGCAAGATGTCACTTATTTTTCCCATTCTTCATCTTCTGGCTTTTCCAGTTTTTGTACATGGCATGAGTACAGGAAAGTTTTCCCTCCCCATCTTTACTCCCTTGACTAATTAAACAAACATGCAAAAGAGAGGGAGAAAGCCACTGAAAAAAGCTTCAGTTCTTCCAGTCCTCTCATTTGGCATTGATAGTTGAGCTTGTTGTTAGTTTCTCAGAAGTTTGGGAAGAACCTTTAAATCTTTAGAATTATACAGTTTAAATTATAAAAGGCATAACTTTTTGTGGTGTGTGTGTTTTTCTTCCCCTTTTCACTGTGTTTTAATGATACAGCTCAATAACTGTTGTCCACTGGTTATAATTGCATTTCTTTAGGAAGTGGTTTCCTTCAGTTTAGACTATTCAAAAAATTCCCTATTATTTGAAACTTATTATCATCGACTTTGCCAGTCAAATGTATTGTTCTTCATCTGGAAGCCTCTGGAAGCACATACAGAAGCTAAGCAAGAACTTTATTACTCTATCCAAAAGGACAGTAATTCCTGACATAGCCCATAGCCATCTGAATAGACTCATAAGGCCTTTCTGTACTGCTGCTTAAGCCGTATCAGAAAGAAGATTAGTGGTCTACCTTTCACACGTTAATGAAGAACAGAGGAACCCCCACCCACCTCAGGTACACACCAACCATAAAGGACAGAGCATGATTCAGACTAAGGCCGCATCCCTGTGCACTCCATTTTGTCTGAATTGGATAAAATTTAGTCCAAATATGGAGCTGAATCCAAACTGACCCATCCCCATGCATTTGATGAAAGCATAGGCTCAAGTAGAATACACCTGTCCCCATGCAAACCGCGCTAAACCTGCCTGCACAGAAATAGCAAGGGCAGGGAAATATCACCCAGCACCCCAGTTTGACAGGTAAAGATGCAGTGATGAAAGAGGTCATCTGGCCCTTGCTGTCCCATAACCCTCTTCCTGCAACCCTTATTCCACCCCCGCTCTCCGGCAAGCGGCTTCTGAGGTTTGCCAGCTAAAAAGCTAACCAAAGCTGCTACAATATTTAGAGGCAGTTTAGCAGAGAAAGGACCTATTTCCATAGTTAGAGGAAAATGCAGAATCTTGTTTGTCCCTGGTAGTCAGTGTGGGTTAGTGTGGGCACTTACCTTGTCTAGTGCTGCTTCTGCAATGGTGGTCCATGTGATCCAGGTATCTCATTTTCCTTATTTCTTCTTTATTTCATTATATTTTTATCTCACCCTATACCCAAGGGTCTCAGGGTGGGTTACAACATATAAAACATATAAAACAAACACATTAAAACCATAACATATTAAGCATATTAAAACCATGGCAGTGCCTGAATGTGGGGCGGAGAAGGCTGTTCCTTTACTTAGCCAAAGGTCAGAGTAAAGGGGTGTGTCTTCAAAGCTCACCTAAACACATAGAGTAGATGCACCTCAGGATAGAGACTATTCCACAGTCTGGGAGCCATCACTACAAAGGCCTGGTCCTGGGTACTTACCCCTTTCACTGCTGAGAATGGTGGTACAACCAGGAGGGCCTCCCCTCCAGATCTTAAGACACGGGTAGGTCAATATGGAAGAAACTATTCATTTAGATATTTGGAGTCCAAGTCATTTAGGGCCTTATATGCTAAAGTTAGTACCTTGAATTGGGCTCAGTAGCAAATTGGGAGCCAACCTGCATCAGCTGCAGCTTCCAAGCTGTCTTCAGGTGCAGTTCCGTGTAAAATGCATTACATTAGTCCAGTCTGGAAGTTACCTGAGCATGGATAACTTTGGCCAAATCATCTCTATCCAGAAGGGGCCGTAGCTGTCAAACCAGCCATAGTTGGGAGTAGGCATTCTTGGCCACAGCCTCCACCTGAGCTTCAAGCATTAGTGCAGAGTCCTAGCTTTCCTAGATAATTCAGAGGACTTCTGAACTGCTGTGATTTGTGTGGCTTCATGCTAAAATCTTTTTTGAATAAAACATAGACATGACCTTATCTATGATGGATATGCCAGCAAGGAAAGGAGTCTAGGGATAAATGTAATTGCAGCCAATTCCAATGGAGAAAATAAAGGTGATGCTTAAAAAAAATAAAATCTAATGTTGCTAAGCAAAGATCATAGTGGAGAACTGAGAGGTCAGGAAAAGAGAGAGTGAGCAAGACGTTGGCTGCTCCTGAGCTTCTGCTGCTGCTGCTTTTAAAAGAAAAAAGGTTTATGGGTGCCACAATTGTAAGAAACTACAGCCAAAGGATTTTAACTCTTCAGCAACAATGGAGCAAGGCAATTCTGCTG
Organism: Aspidoscelis tigris stejnegeri; assembly: GCA_023333525.1. Classification (NCBI taxonomy): domain Eukaryota; kingdom Metazoa; phylum Chordata; class Lepidosauria; order Squamata; family Teiidae; genus Aspidoscelis; species Aspidoscelis tigris. The sequence goes on along the minus strand of JALMGA010000001.1, from coordinate 244,556,693 downwards.
CAAGTTCAGCTGGGGGAAAGCACCACAATCCCCCACTGAAAAAGTCACCTCTGCACCTCCATTTTGGAGTACAGAGATGCCATTTCTAGTGGCCAAATAAACTGCTTCCACACAGTGTCAGTTACTGACCCTCTTACAAAGGCCATACCTGCACAGAGGACAGCTTAGTCAGTGTAAGATGCCTGCTGCTGCTGTAAATCCAGACGGTGTGGTAATGGGCACCTTTTTGAGTGGCTGCTGCTACTCCTGTCTTGAAGTGGAAATGTTACCACAGGCAAAGATTCAAATTGTTTTTCTGGCAATATCTATGGGCATGCTTAAACATGTGATTAGGGATTCTTCCCAGGGCGAATCTGAGACCCAAGGGACACACATTTCTTTTTCTTTCTTTATTTTAACTTTACAACATTCCAGGGTCTCTGTTTGGGCATCCCACCTATTTTTTTAAACTGTCTGTCATGCTGTTGTTGTTGTTTCCTGACTCCACGGATGGAGTGATTCCAGAAAATGGACACTTCCCTCCCCAAACCCCTGTGTGATCACACCTTTTATTTCTAATTTAATCAAGTTCCAATTTGTTTAGTTCTTCAAGAGCAGCCCTTCAATTTCTGCTCCACTCAACAACTTTACTGTAGTATCAATAATTTAAAAAGAAGAAACAAGAACTTCTGGCATTATCTCAAATACTTTGGTGCTAATCTTGAGAGACTACACAAAACAGTAAAACCATCAATAATAATATTTTAATATTGTTGGAGGTTTCTGGGGTTGAAAGAAAATGTGTGGATTTTCAACTCCTATTCCCCCCTCCCATCCTCTCCCCTAAGGGAATCAGGCTGCAGGCTAGTATAATTGACATGAGATGGACAGAAATGAAATTCAATATTTATATGATTCAGCTTAGGGAATTCATAGGTACCTTAAATTATTCTAGGAGAATAACTAGGATATTAACTGAATTGTGTTCATGTATGCTTAGAATATATGCATTGTGATAGAAAAGCTAGAGATTCAATATTTACTTATTTATTTAAAAATTTTATATCCCACCCTACATCAAATGGTCCCAGGGTGAGTTATAATAAAAATAAAGCATATCAAATATTAAAACATAATTAAAAATAGGTACCACACATGACTAGTAATGAAAAAGTCTTGCTTTAAAAACTGAAAGGGTCTTGTATCTAGAAAACTGTAGAACATGCACTGTTCAATAGAAGGATCAAAGATAATACATGGGAAAATTCAGAGTAATGGAATAGTGAACAAGAAAAGTCCTTAAAACTTCTTTTAAAAAATCTGGACTATTGTGTTATAATGCACAGCTACTGTGGAGAATCTTTAAACCTGTCAGTCAAAAGTTGCTGCACATTTCAACACACATTTATAACTCTGTGTGGATGCACCCAGTATCTGTAAAATTCAAAGTACTACATACACATTTCAAAACAAAGACAAAAAACAAAACAAAACACCCCTCTTTCAATGTTTCAGGAATATTTCTACTTCTTGCATTTATAAGTGAAGCAAATTATCATAGTTTAGTTGGTGTGCATCTAAAGGGCAAATTCTGGAATATCAGGAGTAAGGAGAATGCCTCTTTAAATATGTTAGATAATAAATAATTCCTCTATCATGTTATTTGAAGCAGTTTGGGGGCTGTTGTGCTGTGTTCCAGGCTGCTTCTTCTTTTGAAAACCTAAGCTTTTGGATGTAGCTGAGATATCCATCTTCAGAGGTCTTTGCTCTGGGCCAAGTCAAGGGTGACAGGTGTCTTACTAGATCTTGTTTCCCTTCTTATGGATGTCTGTTGATTGTTTGTCAGCTCTTCCTTTGAGTAGCTAATGGGTCATTGGTCTTTCCCTGGCTGCACCCTCTTGGCATTGTTTCCTTGAGTGGAAGTGTTAGTGGCAGGTCACTGAGGCTAATTTGCTTACAGTGTATTGGTGTAATTCCTGGGGGTGAGTGCCTAGTGGCCTGTGTGCCTGTTTTGCTTGTTTCTATACAGAGGTTTCCAGATGCTGCTGAGGAACAGTCCTTGGTCCCTGTTAAAGTTGTGGGGATGTTGTATTTCTATGGCCTCTCTGGTAGCCTGTTCCCCCATCCCTAGGAAATGATACAAATAACTGCTACAAATGACATTGAATCTGGCTGTGAAAGCCTACATACATCCTCTATCATGTTGTTAACATTTTCTGAGAACAGGTTGAATCAGATAGGACTTTTATCTAGCCAAGCAGGACATTACTTATAGGGTGACTATCTTTTCAGTTCTTCCTTGACCATCCCAAGCTAGGACAAGTTGCTTCTGATGTGGGACAAAGCCACCTGTATTGGGACAACTTTTCTTGTGCCAATCCCCACACCAGCTCTAAAACATGTACCACCACCACCCCAGCTTTCAGAGATTCCTGGGGACATTTTGGCAGTGTGCCTTGTTCCACTACCATGGGTCCTCTGTGGTATACCATACTATGGAGGAGTGCCATCTGTATGCCTTCATGGTACAATACACTATCCTTAGTTCACCGATAGATTTTGATGATGAAGACTAACAGTAAGCCATGGCAGAGTGTCATTTTGTGTGCCCTAGCCTGGTCTATGATGTGTCTTGTGCTTGTATAACATGCTAGGAAGGGATCTAATAATCCTCATTAGCATGTGGACTTCTTCTTCTTCTTTTTTTTTTTAATGGAACAATGTTCTGTGAGGGAAGACCCCATGGAGTTAAAAAAAAAGTGGTGTGGAAGCGAGACAGCTTAATGCGAATCTTAATTCGCATTAAGCTGTCCCCATGGTAATGGAGGACAATGTGGGTTCCAGGCGAACCCACCTGTGCAAACCATGGTAAATCCCTGCACCGGGATACCGTGGTTTTCTCCAACCCCTCCCCCATTGCCTGAGCATGTGAACACACATATAGACAGGGTGGAATCCCTCCTGGAGGAACGTCTTCCTCCTCCCCTCCCCTCTTTCTCTCTCTCCCCCCTACACACACACACACACACAGGGTGGAATCCCTGTCAGAGCCCGGATAAAATAATAATAATAATAATAATATTTATTTGTATACCGCCCTATGGCAAACCAATCCGGGCGGTTAACAACAGTAAAATGTAAAATATAACAATTAAAAACACCTTATCCCTCCCCCCCTTAAGACAGTATTAAACAATATAACATATTAAAACACAATATCAATGCATAAAACAATAATTTAAAAACTAAAAACCCTGATGTCCCTCTATTGATCCTCAACCATCACTAAGATGGGGCCACGGGAGGAATCAGGGAATCTGGGCCGGGATGGTTAATCTGGAAAGGCCTGCCGGAAGAGATCCGTCTTGACCGCCTTTTTAAAGCTGTCTAATGATGTTATCTGACGGATCTCATCCGGCAGGTCGTTCCAGAGTTTGGGGGCGACAGCAGAGAACGCCCTCTGGGAGGTCGCCGCAAGCCTAGATTTTAGAGGCTGCAGTAAGTTCCTCCCAGAGGATCGGAGAGTGCGGGGAGGATTGTACGGGAGGAGGCGGTCCCTGAGATAGCTTGGACCCAAGCCATTTAGGGCTTTAAAGGTGATAACCAACACCTTGTACTGGGCCCGGAAGCTGATAGGCAGCCAGTGGAGGGACCTCAAAACGGGAGTGATGTGGTCCCTCCTAGATGTTCCTGAGACAAGCCTGGCTGCCATGTTTTGAACCAGCTGTAATTTCCGAGTCAAGCACAGGGGTAGCCCCATGTAGAGTGCATTACAGAAGTCAAGGCGTGAGGTTACCAGCGCGTGCACAACAGTCTTGAGATCCCTTACTTCCAGAAAAGGGCGCAGCTGGCGTATCAGCCGAAGCTGATAACAGGCACTCCTGACCGTCGCATTTACCTGATTTGTCATCAGGAGCGACGAGTCAAGGAGCACCCCCAGACTGCGAACACAGTCACTGGAGGAGAGTGTGACCCCATCCAGGACTGGAGGTTGCAACCCAATTCTTGGTTTCGGGGCCGCTACCATGAGCACCTCCGTCTTGTCTGGATTCAGTTTCAGTCTGTTTTTCCTCATCCAGCCCATTACCGCCTGAAGACATTCATTGAGAGAAGAGATGCCATCGGAATTCGAGGCCGACGAACGAGACACGGAGAAATAGATTTGGGTGTCATCAGCGTACTGATAACACCCAGCACCATGACTCCGTATTATCTCACCCAGCGGCTTCATATAGATGTTAAATAACATCGGGGACAAAATAGCCCCCTGAGGAACCCCACAAGTGAGGTACCTCTTACTGGAGCTACAGTCCCCGAGCAGCACCCTCTGAGACCTGCCCGAGAGGAAGGACCGGAACCACTGCAAAGCAGTGCCCCCGATGCCTAACCCCTTCAGGCGGTCCAAGAGGATGCCGTGATCTATAGTGTCAAAAGCCGCTGAGAGGTCTAAGAGCACCAACAGGGTCACACTCCCCCTGTCAATGCTCAGACGCAGATCGTCGGTCAAGGCAACCATGGCGGTCTCAACCCCAAAGCCTGTCCTAAAGCCGGTTTGAAATGGGTCTAGAAAGCCACTTCTCTGATTTTAGCAGTGCTCTGTACATGCGCACAATAGCCCCTCTCCCCGCCTGAAAATGCTCAGTTGGATGCAGGGCAACTGTCAGCTTTTAGGCAAAGAGAGGGGCTGTCAGAGCCCCGATAATATGTTTAAAAGAGAAGCAGATTTCACAGGGCTCTGACAGGGATTCCATCCTGTCTTTGTATGCATGTGTGCATGTGTGTGAGAGAGAAGGAGGGCCCGGGCTGGAGGAGGGAGAGAGAGAGAGGAGGGAGGGGAGGAGGAAGATGTTCCTCCAGGAGGGAGTTCCCCCTTTCTGAGCGTGCTTACGAGTGTGTGTGTGTATGTGAGAAGAAGAGAGAGGCGGGACAGAAGGAGGAAGCATGACAGCAAGCCAGAGAATGAGAGGGGAGGCAGAGACCCTTCCCTCCCCCTGCCAGAGAAGTTTACCTGCACCCAGTTATAGAGAAATTTCAAGCCCCTGCAACCCCTTGGAGCAGCCTGTTAACTAGCTCCTTGCCGGTGAACATGGATTTTGTAGAGGCGCAATGGCTTGAAGCTACAGTTTAACCAGCTTAAAAATGTTTTAACCTAACATGTTCTGAAATGTGGTTAGGATATGGTATGTGAAAGTAAAGCTTCCAGCTGGTGAATCTTCCCACCTCTCCTGAACCATGAAACTTGATCCTGACAAAGGTAGTTTGGGGAATGAAAGTTGAGCTTTGGGTCACTGCATAGAAGAATGATTAGAAAGGAGCTACCATCTCAGTAGGAAAGACACAGAGAAAGAGCTGGTGAACTGGAGATCTGTGAATGTGATTCAATGGAGAAACTCAAAGTAAAGAAATAAATGGAGGAGGGGGGCTGCAGCTTGAAGCAGATTCAAAAATAGACAGTAAAGGAAATGGAAAAAGTCCTTAGCCTTACAATTTACTTGAAAATAGTTTCCAAGTTTTAAATATCCCTGGAGGCATTGTTATAGAAAAGGGCTTTTAAGTGCTATTTCTGATCCCCCTCCTTGTCTTTCCTTTGGGATGTCTCCAAGGAATGATTTATTGTCTAATGTATTTAAAGTGACATGGCCAATTTTGAAAAGTTTGCTGGAGTGATGCAAGCAGCCAATGGCCCGTTCAATAGCACTGCAAAATTCACCCTGTGTCAGTGAAATGTGCAAGAAGAGCTGGTGATTTTGTTTGTTTCTCTTGTTATGTTGCCTCCCACCTCATAATTTCTATAAACAGCAGGAATTTTGCTTTTTTTTTTAAAAAAAGTATCTAGATGTGAAAAAGGTTCTGACTTCCAAATCAATTAACATGTCACCGCTGAATACTTTATCCATCTGCCCTTTAACAATTTCATAGGAATTACCTATGTCCTTGGGAACTTGAATTATATAAGGAGATCACCATTTTAAACCTTATCTGTATGGATGGAGATCTGTATAGCTGAGTGCAAGAATAGTTGTACTTTTATATGCATTTGGAAAATTAAAAATAGACTATGTAGTACAAAATTAATTTCAGAATTATGTAAGGGAAAATTACCTACAGAAATCATGCCTATATGATTTTGCTGTAGGGATTAAAAACTCTGCTGTTTTTAATATTTAATATTTATTTACACATACTGATGAAGAGTAAGACCCACCTTTCAGATTTTTGTGTCTGTTGCTGATACCAACTACAAGTAAGATGCATACTCCTTTGGGCAGATAAGTAGAAGCTGCAGTAAATTGCTTAGGACAAACATAAAGCCATTATGTCCTACTGTTCAGTTTATTGGTTTATATCTCACCCTTCATCTAATGGTCTTTGGCAGTCACAACAATAAAATAAAAAAACACAAACCAGTATAAAACATGTATTGAAATATAACCTTCCCTCCCAGGAAGGATAAAGGACCCCCTCAGTCCACACTCAAGGTGGACTGCTGTCCAACACTAGAACAACAGGAGAACCAGTTAGTTGCAGCATACGACTGTGAAAGCAGGAGAGTAAACAAAAATAAGGACAATCATGGGTTCAGAGACATCTTCACAGTTGTGACCTTGCCATTTATATCTCTGGCTCCCCCACTGCCCATCCCCATCCCATATCATGTCCTAGCACCCCAGTTTTCCCCAACCCAGCTCTACCCACCCAACTCCCTCATCCCACACCCCTGCTCCCTCCCACCCTGGCTCCCCCACTTCATGTCCTGGTACTCCATCTCTCTCTGTTGGCTACACTGGCTCCCCTCCGACCTGGCTGGAGTGGCAGCAGCATTGAGGCTGCATCTCCATGCATGTTTTTCCCCAAATCAAAATCGGATTCGGGGAGGACCGTCCCCATGCATTTTTATTTGGTCCAATTTTTGTGGACCAAATTGCCCAAACCAGGACCAAATTTGTTCCTGGAAAAGAACTGTTCTTGCCGTGGTTTGGTGGCTCGGCATTCATTGTTTTGAGAGTCAAGCCTGTAATCCACCCCCATTCCTGACTGCCAAGGCAGGTAGAGCAATGGCTTGATTTTTCTCCCTTTTCCTCGGCAAGTAAGCCACCCCCATTCCTGATTCCCAAGACAGGCAGGGCAATGGCTTGATTTTTCTCCCTTTTCACTTGCCAGGTGTTCTTGTGGTTCCTGGGTGAAACAGAGGTGCACAAAACAGCTCAAATGCATGGGGATGGCTGTATGACTATAAAGCCTGTGCTAGAGGTGATAGCATGGGGATGGGCAAGATTCAGTTTTAGTCCTGCACCCAAAATGAGCCTAAATTGAACCAGATTGCTTGCATGGGGGTGCAGCCTGAGTTGACATAAATCTGCTCCAGAGGGCCAGAAAGGGATTCCTACCCCACACCCATGCACCCCTGCCTCACACACACACCTCACACCCGCTCACATTCTGGGAGAATCCCCACCCACCCCACTTAGTGTCACTCATTTACCTTTGAGTCTGACTGCTGCCATTGGCCCTCTAGCTGCTTCAGTCGACCAGTCCGAGAGCCTCCAGAGGCACATGGCTTGAAGCAGGGATCTCCCACCTGGCCTCAAGTTCTGGGCAGTGTGGAAGCAGCCAGAGAATGCTGGCATGGATGCAGACCATCTTTATCTGGTCTACCACTAATCTGGATTAGTGAGCCCTTAGCACAGTTCTGATCCAGATCTATTCTACTCCCATGCAGACAATGTGCTCTTAGTAGCACCTTAATCTGAACTGATGTGCAGGACAATGCATTCTTAGCAGCTCCTTGATGCAGATGAGCAAGTGGAGAAAGGGTCTCAGTTAGACTGGTGTGCAGATGCAGGTACCTGTGGATTGCTGGACAAGTGTTCCTCCACTGGTGAAGCTTGCTGGGTTGTAGAGCTGGAGATGACTGAGTGAACATTGATTCTTCTACTTTATCCATTGAACAATCAAAAGCAGTACCCTGTGATGAATATCATACTCCTGGTTTATCACAAGTGCCTGGAGGTGTTGCCCTATGGTGAAAAAAGTAACATTTCCTCTGCTCTTTCATTTAAGACATGGCCATGCTGAATGAGACTTTTATTACAAATGTACAGTTCAAAATATATGGCATTTATACCATACATTATGTCTTCCCTTCAAAATGTTAGGGCAAAATGTTGGCCTAGGGTGAACTCCTACAGGATTTGTATTAAGTACGTTGAGTGTCACTACAATTCACTTTCAACTTCTTTTCCTTGTGGATTTTAATAGTAGAATCACGTCCTTGTTCTATGATAGCATTATCCTGAGAATGTCAAATTTCTTTACAAGAAATATTAGCTCTCAAATGGATGTGATGTGTAGAGTTCTCCCCAGTCTTGCTCCATCATCCTTATAAAGCTTACTGGGCTTTCACAAGAACTACACATGCGGATGCAAAACCTTACCCCTTTTCGCTGCTGCTGTGCCAAGACACATACATTTAATTATTTTAATCTCCCTTATCTGTCAGGCCTTTGAAACACTTCATCATTTTTGCTGCTCTCCACTGAATTTGCTCTGTTCCTCAACATCTTGTTTTAAATGAACATTGCCCAGAAGGCACCATTCCAGTTGCCATCTTGCCAGATCTGGAGAGGGGCCATCACCTTTCTGCTTCATAAATTTGCAATTAGATGTTTCCATCTATGAGATTTCAGACTACCAATCAGTCACTTATGTCTTATGTAGCAAAAAGGACAGCATTTGAACTTTGGCGTTTGTGAGGTGGCCGTCCGCACATACCTTAGAAATCTCACATATATTTTCAGGCATGGCACTGCTTTGGAGAAACTATACTCTCTCTTTTTTTTTCAACTGTCACTTTTAATTCTTCATTCTATGGCTATTATTAGATTCCCGTCTTCTCCTTCCTGCTCATCTTATTTCCCCCCAAATCTCTCCCCTATGGGATGCCCTGTTTCCATTTATTTTTTCCCTTTCCAATTACTTACATTATTGCAAGGCAGATCTCATTTTCTTGCCAGCCCCTATGTATAAACTTTCTAGATGGCTTTAATATTATATTGTCCTGGTTGTGCTGCAAGGAAGGCAGGGAATCCAGTGGATGTTACTGTTAGTATTGTTACTGATACTGTGTCAAAGAGCTTCCCTGCCTCCCCAGGCACACACGCTGCTCGCACAAAGTCAACAGACGGCTAGCTGCATCCAGTCTCTCCAGCAGCAGCAAGAAGAGTCTCCTCTGACCTGCTCAGCAGCAGCCATGACATAAATGTTCTGCCTAGCCATGTGTTAATGCTAAGCACGCTTGGCTGTTTTGCATGTTCTAAGCACTGCCGGATGCTTCCTTCCATAATCAGTCTGAGCATTGCTGTTTCCCCTAATCACCCCCTGCACTTAATTGACCAATAGAGCTAGACATATGGAGGATCGAATCTCAAACCCAAATCAGCAGTTGTCAGAAGAAATTAAACAAGTAGCAGCAAAACATTTGGTTTCTCTCTTCTTTGCTCACCGATGAAAGCAATGATTATTAATATCCCCAGCTGTGGAGGAAGGCAGATGCCAAGAGTATTGGGGCTGAAGTCTTTCCCCTGACTTCCTTCCCCCCCACACACACCGCCCCCAAATTCCTTGAAATCCTAAGTAGCTTTCAGGGGGATAAAATCAGTTTTTAGGTGACTCACCACATTAGGGTGGCCCCACATCACTTTTACGATGAATACAGGGTTGTCAACCTTTATGCTGAACAAGGGAATGCTTTCCTGAAGCCTCTCCTTCAAAGGTGTCAGGACTTTGTGCAAACCATTTCTAGCAACCCCAGTAGAACATTTATTGAAATGGATCCTCGATGACAGAAAGAGAAATGGCTGAAACAGAAAGCTTACTTTCACTGAGGGCATTTCTGGAAAGATAAGGTCCCCCATGCATTCTCCCTGGAGAAAATAAACCTCTTTTTTTCTTTTCACCTGTGCCTTAGGCTACTGAGAGATATAGCATGCTGGTACCTTGGAACTTATACCTGATGCTCCTCAGTCCCCCTCTCCCAGTTTTGCAATGTCAAGATGTCTCATAGAATGTGTGGAAAGACATATGTGTTTCTTTCCCAACATAAATATGTATTTATTTACTCGACTTAATTGCATAAAGATTCTACATGATTTACAAGTAAAACATACATTCAGAATAAATCAATTATGGTCAGTCATTATCCCCTTTTGTCACATCGCACACTGTACACAGGGATATTTGAGAGGTGCACAAACCTTATTTTTTGGGGGGAAGGGGGCCGGTTCAATGTAAACTGAACCTCATGAGCTTTTTTTTTTTTTAATGTTTATATCCCACCCTGTATCCTAAGAACTCTGGGTGGCTTACAATGAAAACCCGTATACAAACAAAACATTAAATAAATACCTCATTAAAACAATATTAAGCTGCATAGTTAGTTGAGTTAGAAGTTAAAATAGTGGTTGAGTGAATTAATGCCAAAAGGCTTTAATAAAGAGCCAAGTTTTTACCTAGCACCTAAAAGTTAGAAGAGTTGGTGTTAATCAGGGCATTCCATAAGTGAGGTGCCACAGCTGAAAAGGCCCTCACCCATCTCCCAACACAATGGATATCTCTAACTGGTGGGACAATGAGAAGCCTCCTTCCAGTAGATCTTAAACCATGGGTAGGTCTATATGAAAGGAGTTCTATCAAATATTGAGCTCCCAAGCCATTTAAGGCTTTAAAGGTCATTACCAACACCTTGAATTCTGATTGAAAGTGTATAGGTAGCCAGTGCATTTCTCTCAACACAGCTGTTATGTGCTGCCTGTAAGTTCTGCCAGTCAGTAGTCAGTCTGCTGCATTTTGAACTAATTTCAGTTTCCGAGCCTTCTTCAGGGGCAGCCCTACGTAGAGTGCATTACAGTAGTCTAATCGGGAGGTTACCAGTGCATGGACTACTGTGGCTAGTCTATCCCTGTCCAAGAAAGGTCATAGATGGCACACCAGTTGTAGCTGGCACCAAGCACTCTATGCCATCAAGTCTACTTGAGCCTCTAATGACAGAGATGGATCCAGGAGTACTCCCAAATTATGCACCTACTCCTTCAGGGGGAGTGCAACCACATCCAGAACAGCTTCAAAAATGTTTGAATTGAACTGGAAACATCTCAAAGAAGTGTGAAGTTTGATTTGAATGTTTGGTGACCTGTTCTACACAGGAAACAATGGAAGAGACTCATTTCAAGACATGCAGTGAAACTTCCTCCAGCCTGCAATGTTGAAAGCAGGAAAACTTAGTTCCTCTGTTCTGGAGGGTATGTTCAAGGCTTCAAGTTTCCAGAAGGGCAAAGAGGCAGATATCGGTTGGTATTCTGTACCACTTCAGTAGGGTGGGATGGGTGACATTGCAGTTCTTCTTTCTTCAGAGATGTTACAATAAATTCAAGCTTTCTTCAGAACTCCTATATGACTGTACAGTTCATGTACCTGTGTGTTGTGTGTATGCAAGCCAGCTATATGTATGCTCAGAATAAGGTCCATAACAAAATTAGATGTAGGAATGATTTTCTTGTGAATATGTGCCCATTTCAGAAGTGTTTTGCAAGATTCTATTTAGCCACTGTAACCTAGAGGCATAAGAACATAAGAGGAGTCCTGTTGGGTTAGGCCACAACCCACCTAGTTCAGCATTCTGTTTTATTTATTGATCCCACCAATTGCTTTGGGGCATTCTCAAGCAGAAGTCAAAGGCAAAACCTTCAGCAGCTCTCAATTTCATACAGTCATCCATTCTAGACATCACTTCTAGTAACGAGTGACTGTCCTTCTCCTTCTCTAGCACCAGTGTTGAATGTTTTTCTCCAGCAGTACAATTTCTTCTCCAGGAGAATACTTTTCTCCCAAGTCTGCAATTTTAATCTACAATGTCTTTAGAGTGATAGTGTATATGATATAATTTTTGGGAAATTCAGATTAGCTGAAATGTTCAACATTTAGGATCTTTGCAAAAATGGAGGAGGAAGATAAGCATCAGTTATGGTTTCCCAAAGGTGTTGGAACTTCAAAAACTACCTAAAGATAAGAATTCCAGCTAGCAGCTTTGGAATGAGGCTTTGCAGCTGGAAGAGGCAGTATATTTTATCATGTTAATAAGTATTTCAAGTTTGGTCATAAAATAGCAGCTCTTTGCTAATGTGCCATGGAAGATGAGCATGTTATCATAAAATAAGCAAATGCTTACCATTAAAAAAATTCAGCTCCAGGGAATTTGCATATGCATGTCATTGATTTCAGTCTTAAGTCCTTTCCTCCCTACTCCTAACTGGGCAGTTGATTTCCTTCTCTTTAATTTGGCTTTAGATAGGAATTTTAGTGGAATTACTTTCTGAGATTTGCGGATGAGGAATTCATAAATGAACATGCAGTTATCTGAAGTTTTCAATGGAGCTGGAACCCACATCTAAAAATTCTTACCTTCTAATGTGTGTGACATACTTTTTTGTTTCTTTTTTTGAAGAGAAATGACAAATATGCAATTTATCTGGAAGGGAATCATACAGTCAGGGCAGTCAAAACGTATATAATTAAAAAGTAGTATTATGTACCACGAGGTGTGGTGTTCACCACCATCTTGGAATTTCATAATGGTCAGAGCTATCTATGGCTACCCCCCTTGATGGCTGTGTGATTTGTTCTTTTTAAAGATGCACTAGCCCCCCACCCCAAGGCCAACTGCTGTGACACTGTGGCAGGGCAAGATGTTTACTTATAACCTGCTTTGGGGGTTTCACATGCAACTTATAACTTCTGTGAGCACTGGCTGATGGACTAGATGGGTCACAAGTCCAGTCTCACATGGTCTTATGAATTTTATGCTATCCATTTTTTTCTCACTGCTCATCCTCTGTAATTTTATTATGACTGAATATAAGCCAAAAGTATGCCAAAGGGAACTTCTCCCATTACCTCAAATTCTAAATTTCCACTGCTTATGAATCTTATTTCTTGCATTAGACTGATTATTTGTATGCATGAATTATTATTATGATGATGATGATGAGGAGGAGGAGAAAGTGATTATGTTTCACCATTTGTTGAAATGGTCCCTATACATGGAAAACAAAACATCAGAGCTAGAGTTACAAGCTAGCTGCCTAGTAAAGGTTTGGATAGCTAACTATGCTCAATAGCCACCAGGCTAAATAGATCCCAAGTATCATGCTGAATTCTGTTCTCCCTATTGGTTCCTGCATTTCTGTATGCATACTTATTTAACACAGAAAATACTCAGGATCACCCATGTAGTAACTAAGGGTTAGTCCAGACATGCATCCCTCATACCCACAAAGCTACTAAGCCATTCTCATTCACAGCTAGGGAGAAGAAATCAGAAGGCATCACCCTTGTATCATACCCTCAGAACCCCAAAGCTTGGTGACCTTTGATCTAGTTCATAGTGTTCATTTGACTTATTGGCAGAGACTCTCTAAGCTTTTAGACTGTAAAATTTCTTAGTTTTTATCTAGTGAAGCTATCAATGAAATTAGAAAAAAAAGATTAAAACATGCATATTGCATACATTTCCTCTGAAATGAAAGATTTATACATTTTTAAGCCCATCCCTAGATAAAATTATGAGCACCTTTACATGGAATCTGTATTTCAATGTATAAACAGCTGGTATAAGCCAGTTTCTTTATCTCTACCATCTTTATAGTTAACAGAGAGGGGACATGGATTTTTCTTTCTTTCTTTCTTTTTCTTTCTTCGTCTTGCCGTGTCAAATTATGTGTGAAGATTAATAGCCAAGTAGAGAAAATTCTATCTTCTGTTTACCGTATTTCTACCAAGGGAAGCAAAGACCCATTAAACAAAAGTGATAGGGTCCATTTAGAACTGATAAATATGATCAACGCAAAGAAGTACTTATCAAATGGAGTTTACTGTAACAACCAAGCACTGACACTATGAATTTAGCAAAATTGCAAGTACAAATTTAAATTCTGGAAGCATCCAGAGAGATGTCTCATGAAATTCAAAGAGATATAAAAATCTGGAGGCACTAGAAAATACATGCGAGGTTGGTTTTATGCATCCCACCACACACTGCAGAAAGCACCTCTAGCAATTGAGCACACTGTAGACAATAAGCATGACAACTGCTCCATTATTATTATTATTATTAGTTTATTTCTACAGCGCTGTCCATGTACTCAGCGCTTTACAGATGCGAAACACCTGCTGAGGGTGTACAATCTACAAAACAATAATAGTAACTATAGTAGCAGATCGCAATTAACAAGAAGAACAAATAAGTAAAAAATACAAAAAGGATAAAACAACAATAGGCAGTATCTCATTAAAAGATCATCTACAGAGAGCCTGGAAGTGTGGTCTTCAATTCAGATTTAAAGGATGATAAAGAGGAGATGGCACGCAAAGGGGGGGGGGCAATAGGTTCCAAAAATAAGGGGAAGCAAAAGAAAAAAGGACAAATCCTAGACGGAGCAGTATTAAGCCAGGCCTGAGATAAAAGACCTTGGCTACTGGAACGAAGGGTTCGAGAAGGAGTATGAGAGTGGAGAAGATTAGAGAGGTAAGAAGGCGCCAGTCCATGGAGGGCAGGGAGGGGGTTGAAAATAAGGGAATAGTTCCAAGGACCTTCCACTGTCTTTGAAAACAGGAAACACCACTAAAAGGATAAGTAGTTTTCCATGAGGGGCAGCTGGTCCACTACTATGTGTGATGCAATATTAGTTGAAGGCCTCTCTCGGCCCTTCAGCTCACTCTGCCACTGCAGAGCTTAAAGGCGTTTGAAGCATCATATTAGAGGCCCTTCCTCTGTTTAAATGCACAAGAAAGGTGCACTGTTAAGCAGATACTGTAACCCCTGGGAACCCTTAGTGCACTATAATGGTGCCAAGTGGATCTAGCCTGTGTTTCTCCTTAAAACAAAATTTAATTGCTCATGAGGTATTGTAGTGATACTTTTCCTCTCATAATACCTGCAGTAAAGCTTTGATTTAGGCTGATATGTATAATTCTTCCTCTCTCATCTATTTTCCTTTCTTTACTTGGTAGCAAGGAGACCATCATTTGAAAACTCAGTCAAGATTGACAGACAGTCCATGGTTTCCAGAGATACCCGTTACATCATTAGTTCATCATATACTCTAATAACTTGCGAAGCTACAGCACCGTTGTATAGTGGTCTTTCTAAGCAAGACCATGAAACTATGCAATAAGTTGAGATGAGGATTTAAAAAAATAATAATTTTTTTTTCCATCACAATTTGAACAGCATTGAGAAATTTCTACTTATAGAGATTGTACTCATGACAATCAGAGTATTGGAAAGGAAACTATGGCTAACGGCCAGACTATATATTATACCACATTTACTGGTAGCTAGTGGTGCAACTTGTACAGAAAAAGATGGAAGCAACTTTAGGTGTAGAAAAACAAGTCTGAAAAGTGTTTAATCATCCACTGTCTCAACTATGGGCCTTTCTGCACAGGCTCTAAAAACGCATTTAGAGCCAGATGCGGGAAGGATTAGGATGTGGCATCCTCACAGGGACCGGAATTAAAACGGTTATGCTGCTGAAATCCAACCCAGATGTAAGACCAGAAAAATCAGGTCTTACATCTGGCTTTTCCCCTTAAATTGGTTCAGAAGCAAATGCTTCCGAAGTAGCGAGGAAAGAACTGGATTGCCGGCACATGCCCAGCTGTCAAACAAGGACAGCACATGCTCCCTGTTTGACAGCTGGCCCTGCCCACCGGCCTTCGCCATTGGCGAGACCAGCAGCCCGGTTCCCTGGCTTCCCCTTCACCGAGAAGGGCCGATTGGCCCTTCTTGAGTGAGAAGGAAGCTGCAGCTGCCACCCTCACCCCCACCCGGGGCCGCACACTCATGTTTGGGTGCTTATCTGGTCGCAGCACATCAGCTTCTGGCATGGGGACGTCCGTCTTCCGCCGCGCTTGCGTGCACCAATGGGAAGGTGCCAGCCACCCTCGTGATGGCAGCTGGCCAATGCCAGCTGCGGTGCACACAGGGGCAGTGGAAGACGGACTTCCCCATGCCAGAAGCCAACATGCCGCGACCCGGTAAGCACCCGAATGCGAGGGCACGGCCCCGGGTGAAGGGGAAGCCAGGGAAGTTGGCTGCTGGCCGAGCCATGGGAGCTCCTGAAGGCTGGTGGGCGGGCCAGCTGTCAAACAGAGAGCATGCGCTCTCCCTGTTTGACAGCTGGGAATGCGCCGGCAGGGCCAGTTTGGGTTGGGATGGGTGCTGGTGCGTCTACACAGCACCCACCCCAATCCATTTCCCCATCCAGCCCTGAAAATAGATCTTTGAGATCTGTTTTCAACTACATGTGCGGAAAGGCCCTATGTCTTTGCTCTTAACCCATTTCCTCCTAAAGGGGTTATTTGACTATTATTTAGTAGGTGTGTGCATGAATGCAATTTTTGATTTTCGATTTAATTCAAATCAAATATTTGAATGTTTGAATTCATACGACTAGAGAAAACAAAACAAATGCATTAAAATTTGAACCGATTCAAGTACATTCATATCTATTTGTATGAATATTAAATATGTATTTGATGATATGAGTTTCAACAACATTTGTATGCATCTGTTAGCATAGTTCAAAATATTTGTACTTGTTCAAACAATAAAAAAAAGAATGTCTGGACATTTGATTCAAATTCACATGTCTCAATTCAGCCAAATTCAATCAAATAATGGATATTTTGGATATTTTTGCACATCCCTATTATTTAGCATGTGTGCATATACTGTAGCACAACGTTTACTGAGACAGCTTTTCACAATAAGAACCTAAGAAGAGACTTTTTGGACCAGGGAACAGTCTATTTCAGCATGCAGTTTCAGGATGCATCCAGATGTCACTTATTGGAATATCCGTGTTTTCTTCTGAAATATCAGAATATAGTGGAATAAACAGCTGATGCCTGAATGCAACATCACACAATAGCCCACCAATTGCTCCTGGGTATTCTCAAGCAGAAGTCCTGCTGTTGACTTTTAGAGGGATTCTGACTCTTTCTCCAGCCTGGAAGCAGAATCTAGACATCAAGATAATGCAAAACCTTTAGCCATCAGATCTTCTGACTGAGTATGACGGAATTCTGTTACATCATCTGAGGAGCACCAATTTGAGGAGGACTCTAACCAAAGAGAAGAATGCTAATTGCATTCTCTTCAAAGAGTTAGCATAAGTGACAAGCTGAGTATGAAAGAAACATGGCAGCTGCCTTCCAGCTCATTACATTTCATAGTCTAGGCTGCCATGAGCGGTGTGGCAGATGCTGGTACATGAGAATAACATAGCCACAGGGGATGCAATAAACTAGGATTAATTGTCACAACAGTGTGCCTTCATGCAGCTGCAGGGTTGCTAACTTAGGCTTTCTGACTATAGCTGCATGGCAATGGATTGATCAGGGTCACTTCAAGAGACTCTTGGCCAGGATTTTATTTTATTTTTCTGACAAACCTCAAAACAATTGCACACAACAAAACCCTGAAAGGTTTCACTATATAAGAAGTTGAAAAAGGAAAAGGAGGGAAATACAAGCCTTCATATTCACATTGTCACAGATAAAACATAACCTAGCAAAATTAGTTGAAATGTCTGCAAATAGTAAGCTGTGTGATTAAGTTTCCATTCTTAGAGTTCAGTTTGGTCTTTTATAGGTAGAAAAATCCAAGCTTCTGGTCTCTTTAAAAGATTTAACAATTCAGAGAAAGCTCATTCTTATACCTCCAATTGCATATTAAGAGTCATGTATCAGGAGGATAAGATGATACATGATGAAGATAAAGACCATTTTAAAAAAGATGATGATCATGATCATGCTGTAACACATCTTCCATCCATCCCTCATTTTATGTATGTTTGTTGTTTGCTGGCTTCAGGTATACAGATGCATGGTAAAGCAAAAATGAAAAACAAACCAAAAAGAAAGTGTGTGCCACTAGATTCAGCCCTCTTTGGGGACTGTTTAAATTCTGTGATATCAGAAAAACGTGAATGGAGGCTGAGCTATTAATGATCGCACACAATATCATTTTCATCTAGCTTGCTAGGTAATAATCAAAATTGCAGGTTGTGTAACTAGGTAATACTAGATGATTTTTATATTCTTGATGTCACAGCAGAGATTGCAGCTGTGTTTGAGATATTGAATAATGTGCTTTCCACCTATGTATTGTCAAGAAGGATGGCATATCAACAAAATCATCATCTGATTTGTAGGCATTAGAACACTTCACATAGTTTGTAACCTACGGACATGCAGAAGCCATTCAGGTGCCCTCCCTCTGCCATGAAACCTCCAAAAGATTTAACTGTGCTTTGAACTATCTCATCCAAGCTTTAATCTTCATTCATGTTTTAGGGGCAGATTCAAACTTCAGGATGTCTGGAAAGTTAGTTATCCAAATTTAAAATCTTTAGATTTAGCTCTTTTTCCAGAAAGCCCCTGGGAGCAAGTCCTGAAAAAGATCAGCTTTATGCAACAAATGTTTGGCCTCTAGAAAAGGAACAAACTCAAGTGTGGTCATTGTATCTGTAATATGTGGTAATTATAACTTTTTTGTTTCCATAGTTTTTGCTTTTTTTTAATCGTT
This sequence comes from Aspidoscelis tigris stejnegeri, assembly GCA_023333525.1. NCBI lineage: Eukaryota > Metazoa > Chordata > Lepidosauria > Squamata > Teiidae > Aspidoscelis > Aspidoscelis tigris. Next base: position 244,538,068 of record JALMGA010000001.1, on the reverse strand, counting down.
ATTTGAGACTCCCTTGCAAGCTATCAATCCTTTATTTTACAGATATAGGTTCATCCTGAGGTAAGGCATCTCATTAACATGGGCTGCCTTGAGAAGGCAGAAGGAAAATACAGGATCTTGTTTGTATCCCACAATTGCCAGAACTTATCTTTCTGGATGCTTGCTCTTGCCATGGCAGCTACTTCCAGTAGTGTGAAATACCCAAAACTACATGATTACACATTTCAGGGCTGGCTTTGTCTCCACACATGCATGGGGTCATCTTCTTCAAGGTCCATGCCAAAGGCAAGCATTCAGACAAAGTACATGGTATCACTATTCCATAAAAATCTGGGTGGAGAGTTGATTTTCCCAGAATATTGATAGCATGTGATACCAACCTAATATTTATGGCTAGGTTGGGACTGGCACAGATACATTCTAGACTATGTCTGAATGGGACCATGATTGATAGCTTATTTAAAAACAACAACAAAAAAAAACACTGCTTAGAATTGTTGGCTTCACTGGATGTATATGTCTCATGTAATCAAGGAAGGAAGGAAGCTGTTAGCTGGTTCCTGGGATTTTTTTTACCTTTTCTTCACAAAATTAAAAGTATTTGTCTCCAAATTAAATAATTATGTCAATGAGTTAATAACTTTGTGACATCTTCAATTCATTTTTAAGGATATTTTTTCCCTATACCTTAGAAACTGTTTTAGGGTGATAATGATTAATTGTACTTTTTTTGTTTGCTGTTGATTCTGTTTTTGTTTATTTTGTAAAATGCATAGATATGTATGAAATCCACAGTATAGCAGACAGACAGACAGACAAACGATAGATAGATAGATAGATAGATAGATAGATAGATAGATAGATAGATAGATAGATAGATAGATAGATAGATAGATTGATTGATTGATTGATTGATTGATTTTGTCCCAATAAATTACAGGCTATTGAACTATTGAACTTTAGCAACCAAGTGGTAAAGAAAGAGGAGGACCCTTTTTCTGCCAAAACTGATTTTTCACCTGTGGAGTAAGAACCTATATTTTTTCTCACATAGATCAAAAAGGTTTAAGTAATATCTGCACTTGTCAGACATGTTTTTGTTTTGTTTTTCTGTTTAAGCCTGACTAAAGAACAGATGTCTAATGAAATACTAGATAAAAATAACTGTTTTTTTATTTCCTCTCTGGGCAATTCAAGCAATGGATTCTCTCCCCCCCCCACTTTTTTTTTTTTTAATGCTGCTAGAGTGGTTAAAAAAGCCTATGTACATTTTATAGCCCTTGCACCTTCTTTGGAATTTAGTGAATTATAATCTAACCAGTTCTTATCCTAATGACTGTGCCAATTTATAGATCGTATTTTGAAAAATTCTATTTTTTTTAACTTTGAACATTATACATAATGGTAGTTATTTCTTCGATCGTTGTAAAAGATATGTCTGGATTTTTTCTGTAACTTCAAAGATTCCCTTTTTATTTCCCAAATCATGTGAGAATACAACAAAACAAAGACAGCATTTCATATTTGTTGGGGCCACTCTCAGTACAACACATTTGCTATCTTTTATTTCTATTTTTATCTCACTTTTCCTCAGAACAGTCCGAGAAGGTGAATACCATTTTATCTTTGCAACAGCTTAGGATGGAACACAGTGAATAGCCCAAAGTTGCCCCAGGAACTTCCATGGGGATGACTGATTTATGCTGCAAAATGTCTTATGCAAGAGGGCTTTGTTCTGTTTTAAACAAAGTAAGGAAATACCACCACCACCACCACCCCGCCGCCGCCGCCGCCACTGAAAACATAAGGTCCATAGCCTAGCAGTACCATAAAGGAATGAATTAGCTTTTGCAGCCTGATCTAGAACATTGCCATTTGTATATAATTCTGGATTGGTTGCTCAAAAAGCCTGCTTTGTTAGATTACGTTATTAAACCATGATTAATAAAGGTTTGTGTCTTATGCAAAGGCATTCGGAATAAAATGACAGGAAAGCAAAGCAATGCTGTGATTTATTTGCTGACATTAAAACTATTTATGTTTGTGTGTGTGTGTCACAGCAATGGTTTTGTGACTTGCTGTGGGGAAAAGGGAGGAGGATGTGGTGGAAAGAGAGAGATGCCTGCATTCTGCAGTGTTAATTTCCTTGGCCAAATAAATCCTTAACACTGTTTAATAACTTTTGTTGCCTGGGGAATTCTTTTCTTGTTTCTTCTTTAGCCTCATTAGTAGACTGAAGCTATACTATTCGGCTTTAATCCTTGTGGCTTCTGTAGGATGTCTGGTTGTTATTGTTAAAGTTAAAAAACCGTCCTTATACACAGCAAAATCTTAATCCATCTATCAGCCAGTCATCTCGCAATAGCTATAAACTGTAGTTTTATTCTATAGCACCACACAGCATACATGGTGTTTTACACAAGAGGAACCATAAATTAAATTGTAGCTGCCTGTGAAGTCGACAGGGTAACTGTATAATGGTGTGCTATACAAAACACAGCAGTGTTTTTTATTATTTTTAAACTGTTGGCTTCTGTTTTAATTCCAGATGCACTCTTAGTTACATTCAGAAGATGCTAGATTGATGGTTTTGTTTTTTCCCCTCCCCAGACTTACATTTTGGGCCTTTTTATACTCAGCTTCCCTAGGACACTGCCCCAAGAAAGTTAAGATCAGGTATGGAGGCCAGCATTCACATAGCAAACAGCAGCCCATCCCAAAGCTTTCTGACACTTCACTAAGTGCCGTGGAAGTGCCATCACTCCTGTCTCTGTGAAATCACTCCTACCTGCATCATAGGCCATTGCTGCAGCAATTGGGGAATGCAGCATGTGACTGTGCAGCCGCTGCCATGTCATGCTGCCCCAGTCTTTGCCTGTAAGTACATGCAAAGGTTCCATGTGTGAGTTTACTAGGAAGGTAAAAAGTGCTCCACAGTTAACAGTGATCAGGCACAGTCCTGCACACTCAGAACTGTTCCATCCTGTGTGGATGCTCTGTGGCACAGCATTTCCAGATTCCCGCAATTTCTGGAGTGTGAAAAGGCCCCTTGATTTTAAAGGTCAGCTTCTCGGCAAAAGCAATGGATGAAAAGTAGCTGCTGATCCTTTGGTAGCTTTTGTGCATAGAAGAAGAGGAGTTGGCTTTTCTTCCCCACTTTGTGTCCCCCAAATAAGAGACTGTTTCCCTAATCACTAGACCAAACTGGCTCACTAGCAAGATGGGCAGTGAAGAGTGTTAAGATGACCAGTTCTTACTACAAATGTTTTATTGTTCATAAATTAACAGTAAATGTTTGATAAGATAAGCAGCCATCATCAGCTGATACTGTTCCAGAAAAAAAAGGAGGTGATAATGTTTCAGTTAGAAGATCTCCCCTGACCATCCTAAACCAATACAATTTGGGCAGATCAAAATAGGCATCAGCTGCAGACCCTGTTGGCAAGATACCACTGCCTATTCTATTTGTACTACCCACTGGCTATGTAAACTGAAAGCTTGTATTTTATTTTTGTTCTTGTTTTACTTGTAAAATCTCATAGTTATCCCCTCTGTTGAAGGAAGCAAGATTGATTAATGTGAATCATTGTCATTACAATTTCCAGCTATCTGGAAGTCCTCTCACACTTTTGAAGATTTTATGTGTAAAGCAAGCATGTTAAGAGTTATTTGTTCAGAAGCAGATTGAGAACTATATGGATAGCCCAAACTGACAAAAACTGGTGAGAGAAGCGTTGGGAGGTGTGTGGGTCTGAAGTTATTTTGGGTTAAAAGTTTGCCCAGTTCCCTGGCCATTCTCCTCTGATAATATAATCTAAGATCAATTTGTTCAATCACTTTTTCCTTGAATTTAAAGTGTCTCAGGGATCTCAATGGCTGTTTTTGCACGAGCATTGAAAACTCCATTAGGAACCCATTTATGGAGGAGGGCAGAATCAAACCCAGTATTCCCAGATAAGAGTCTGGCTCCCTAACCACTAGACCAAACTCTCCGCCATGCCCTCTGTCATGGGCGTATGCCTTGATTGATGTTGTTGTACCACGCCACTAGTAGCTCTTCTGGCTCCTACTAAATGCAGCACTGTTTAGCACCCATTTCTATTGGGTGCTAAAGGGCCCATGTAGACATTTGGGTTCCTCGCCAAGATGTGGATCTTTCAGGACTGGATTCAAGGGAAGACCACATCTCAAAAATCTGGATCTTCTAAATCTGGATTTACAGAGTTACATTCAAAAACAGTCAATGTCTCATTCAGTTTAAAGAGACTGATACTAACCCGCACCTAAAAGCATGCACACACAAAAGCATGTGTTGAAGCAATAATCTTAGTGCTTGAACTTTATTTAAAAAAATAAAATCAACAAGCAGTAAGAATGTAAAGAAAATCATGCACTTATTCCTGCCTCATGGCTTCTAGCTGTGCTTCATAAATTTGTGTTTAGTGTAAGGTTTAAAGTTATATTAAATGTAGGAGGAAATGGTGTCTGCTATCTATTGGGACTAATTGGGAGGAGAACAAAATAGATAGGAGAGAAAAAGAGAGAGAGCCAAATGTTGAAACAGCTAAGCAAATAGTAAGTGAGAAAGTGTTTCAGCTCAGTTTAAGCCTCCGTTGACTTTACTGTCTAGAAACTGCTTGGTTTCATTCCTTCGTATGTAGGCTGACATGGATGTAACCAGCCCCAGTATTTAAGACAACAACAAAGAGCAAGGAGGGACCTGCAGCATTACTTTACGCCTTGCAACATCTCTGTAGTAGTGAAATCTGAAGACACTTTGGATTCTTTCTTCTTTTTCATAATATGGATTAAACAGCTGTCAAGATACTTCTCCTATAAACAACTTCTTACACTCAGAGTTCACCACATATAATAATTAAAACAATCAGATTTCAAAATTTGACAGGAATAACATAAACAGCTAAACAGCCTCTGATAGTTTTTTTTTTCACACTTCTCAGCAGAAAAGCCAGGGGATGCGCCCAAAACAGAGCATCCATGCATGCTGGACTGTCACCTGTATGGATAGCTGTGGAGAACTAAAAGGTGTTCCACAGCTATACTAGTCATGTTTGGACTAGCACAACCTGGGAATGCCCTCTTCAACTGCTTCAAGATAAAGTGTTGAAGCGGGTGGGGAGGGGCAGTGCAGCTGTGTCACCCAGTTGCTATGGCAATGGTCAGTGCATGGCCATTGCTGTGGCAAGGTTATTGCCTCCAGTTTAGATGTAATTGCATTTACTCATCATTCGATGAAGTGCAGGTAAGTTTAGGATAGATCCAGCAGTGTTGTAGCGGCAGATGTCCAATCCTCTTATCCTTTATGTCTTACAATGTCAATGTTAGCAAACAAAAAAAAAGAGGATAACTAATCAATTTTTTTTAAAAAGAAATGAACTGGTGCAAGAAACATAACATTCATTAGATAAAAACAAACCACTATTTACAAATAAATATTATGACAAATACAGAAAGTATGGAACATTCATAGCATGTGGAATAGCAGTTTTAACACTGATGAGAATCTATGATATAGGACTATCTGGGATGCAATAAAAACAGCATCTCCAAAGCATCAAAGCTAAAAACATATCAAAGTAAAGAATTGAATCAACTCATTGTCAATCTTCAAAAATGTCCTTCCAATTCAAATCTTAAAATGATAAGACTTAAAATACAGTGGAGATAAAAATGTATCAATGCAAAAACAAAATAAAAAAATGAACAGCACAGAAGATTACTATTAACCTCAATCACCTTCAAATAAACTGTAGATCAAATTGACAAACATGAACCTAATAAAGCTCTAGGAACAAGTGGATTCAATGCTACTTTCTTCCCAGAATCTGATAATCCAAAAACTCTAACCAAGTTTATAAAATATTTACTGATCAAGGATATTATAAATAAAAATTAATATCAATTTATAGTAAGATCATTAAATTAACTATACATGATCTTGCAAAGAGCATTCATAAAAAAATAGCTTTGACATTTACAAGGTATTTGATGCATTTCAGCATGAGGTTTTTTAACTAAATTTATTAAAATGCATGGATTTTGGTAGAGGATTGTGCAGCATAATACATGGCAAGACTATGGATAAACAGCAGATTCTTTGAACCAATTAAAATTGACAAAGGTACAAAGCAAGGATTCCCATTATCCCATCATCACTGCTACTGTTTAACAGGTCAATTGAAATATTATCAAATCTAATCAGCTAAGCTAAAAACATAAAACCTTGATTTAAATGGTAAACTCAAAATAAATCAATATGCAGATCATACTCTAATTTCCATAAGCAACCCAATTAAAACAACTAAGAAAATTCAAATTGAGAAAATATCAAAATAATTCCACTCATTCTCAGGCTTAAAAACAAATCTACTCAAACCTGAAACTGACAACCTTAAAACTAATTAAGTGTCCCTATAAAATATCAGCAATGCTGTCAATAGATCCCAGGACTAAAAATCCAATCAATTAAATATTTAGGGATTCAAGTTACAATATAGTGGCATCAAATTAGTACTCAGCTATCAAACAGATCTTAAGTACTGCAACTCAAAATATTTATCCACACTAGGAAAAATAGATACAGTTAAAATGAAAATACTTCCCCAAAATTACTTTATTTCATTTTCTTCCAATAATTCCAAACAGCTTTTCACCAAACTAGATAAAAATAAATTTGTTTTAATTCACCTATGTGCCTGGGATCTTCCAGATCTATTTATAGTGTTCTGTTTAGCAGGGAGGGGACAATATGCCAAGGCAGGGCAGGACAGGGAAACATGCCTTGTGGGGCCACTATTGCAGTGCTGATGGGCAGGGGGAGATATGGCATTCAGAGGCAGGAGAAACAAAGTAAGGGGAGGGGTGTTAGATGTCTTAAAGCTATCACTCCTTCTATTCTGCCTCCCAACCAGCAGAGTTTGGGAGGCCTGCAAACCAGCCCACTGCTCTGGTATTGAATGCCAGGTCAGTTCAGAACAAAACATCAATCATCCATGACTTGGTTGATCTGGCATATGTTATTGAGACCTGGGTGGATGAACTGGGTGGGCTAGTTCAGCTCTGTCCTCCAGGTTACTCGGTGCAGCACTGCTCCAGACCAGTGAGGAGAGGAGGGGATGTTGCTGTAGTACATAGGACCTCCATCTCTATTACCAGGGGCTTGAGGGGCTGTTTTTGTTGTTAGGCCAGAGAGACAGAATAGGGATGTTGCCTCACTCCCAGGCAACCTCCCTATATGAGCTGGCTGAGGTAGTCTCGGAGATGGTGTTGGAAGCCCCTCTCACAGTAGTGTTGGGGGATTTCAATATCCATGCCGAGGCTATGCTCAGTGGGCCAGCTCAGCTCTTCATGGCCTCCATAACAACCATGGAGCTGTCTTGACATGTCACAGGCCCAACTCATACAGCAGGTCATACCCTTGATCTGGTTTTTGCCTCAGAGGTGATTGGCGAGAATCCATTGATAGGAGGATTTGTTGTCAGCCCACTGTCATGGATGGATCATTCACTGGTGAGATTTGGACTCACCAGTGGCACAACCCCTCTGTGAGGATGGGGGGCCTATTGAGATGGTCCACTCCCAGAGACTCATGGACTCTGACCCATTCCTGAATGTCCTGGGGGATTTTACAGTTGGCATGGCTGGTGCTCCTGTCAAAGCTCTAGTCTCCCTTTGGAAATGGGAGATGAGCAGGGCTATCGACACAATCACTCCCAAGTGTTATCAGCATACCTGTAGAACACGTAAAGCACCTTGGTATACCATGGAGCAATGGATGATGAAACAGCAAGGTCAACAGCTATAGTACAGATGGCATAAATCTTGCCGTGAGTCTGACAGAACACGGGTTAGAGCACACTATTGTGCCTACCATGATAGGAAGGCTCTTTCCTGACACCACTGCATCCTTGAGTAGTCGTCCAGCAGAGTTCTTCCGAGTGATGAATATTCTTATAAGATCCAGCCCAAGAAAGAGTGGGCAAGGGCCATGTAATATCTGCTGTGAGAAATTTGCAAGGCACTTTGAGGGCAAAGTCGCTCAGATTCATGAATGATTGGGTATCACAATTGGGAATAGTCTAGAGGAGACATCCAGTGAACTGTCTTGTCTGGTTCTCTTGGATAAGTTTCAATTGTTGCAGCTTGAGGATGTGGTCAAGCTGCTTGCAGGGGTTCAGCCGACAATGTGCTCTCTGGACTAGGGATGTGCACAAATATTCATAAGATTAGAAATTTGTCTGAATTCAGCCGAATTTGGACATTCAGGATGTTTCCGCACTGGCTGCAGAAACCCCATTAAGGATACATACAGGACACATACAGGATACATAGAAAACTTACCTTCAGCACTGGAGGACACATCCAGGATCCTTCGAGGTGGCTGCTTCTGCACAGTGGCACACCAGATTTGACTCTAATGGGGTCTCATCACTGAAAAATCCAGCCTCCATGAAGACCTGGAAAATTAGGTCTTCAATCCAGCCCCTTGCTTTGATCCATTTGGAATCAGGACGCTTCCGCACGTGGAGAGGCAAGGGGACAAATGTGCCAGTGGCCGCCATCTTGGGAAGGGTGGAAGCAGGGTGGTCTGCTTCCAGAGATCCTCCCCTGTGTGCCATGTGCCAGCAGAAACACATGGTGAATGGCAGCTGAATGCTCCAGTCCTGCAGCTCTGGGGGCAGTGTTGGTGGTGCAGGAGGCCAGCTACATTTGGTAAAGGGTGCACCCAGAGTATCCAGCCCCCAGGATCCATCCTTCTCGCACATGTGAGGATGCGGGAGGCCTCCTTGGATCTGTCCCTATTTCAGATGGAACCTCTGGAGGACAGATCTCCAGGAAACGGATTTTCTTTAATCCGTTTCTCGACAGCCAGTGCCGAAGCACGCTCAAATTCAAATCAAATGTTGGTATATTTGAAGATTGACATTCAAATTTGAATCGAAGGTTTGATACATTTGTATGAAGCTTCATATGGGATTTGTATATGGGATTCATATGCTATTTGTATGCATTTGTGTAGGATCCATATGCTATTTGTATGCATTTGTATGGGATCTGTATGCTATGCATATGCATTCATATATAGGATCCGTATGCTATTTGTATGCATTTGTAAGGGATCCGTATGCTACTGTGATGCCCTGGAAGCAACAGGTGTGAAATGTGGGAGTGCTCTTGGACTCTTCACTGATGCTTGAAGCTCTTGCCATGGTCAAGAGTGCCTATTCCCAACTATGGCTGTTGCATCAATTGAAGCCTTTTTTGGACAGAGATGACTTGTCCACAGTTATCCATGCCCTAGTCATCACCAAATTGGACCACTGTAATGCGCTCTACATGGGGCTTCCCTTGAAGATGTTTCAGAAACTGCAGCTGGTGCAGAATGCAGTTGCTAGACTGCTGACCAGGACAGCTGGCCAGATGCACACTATGCCAGTCTTAAAAGACTTGCATTGGTTTCCAACTCACTAGCAAGCCCAATTCAAGGTGATAGCTTTGACTTCCAGGGCCCTAAATGACTTGGGCCCCAAATATCTAAAGGGATGCCTCCTCCCATATCTATCTGTCCACACCTTAAGATCTGGAGAGGAGGTTGTCCCACCACCCTCATTTGTAAAAGGGGTGGGGGGACCCAAGAAAAGGCCTTCTCAGTGATGGCCCTTAGGTTATGGAATAGTCTCCCCCTTGAGGTGTGCCAGGCTCCTTCACTGTATATGTTTAGAAAGGCATTGAAGACACACCTCTTTGCCCTGGCCTTTGATTAAATGGGAATATACTATCTATTCCCATTACACATTTGCATTTCTATCCTGCCCTATACCCAAAGCTCTCTGGGTGGATAACAACCTTTAAAACAATAGATTAAAAACAGAATATACATTAAAAACACTTTAAAAATTCAACAAATCTAAAACAATACAGTTCAATTCACCAATGTTTTGATATATACTGTTGCTGATTTTAAATGTTGCTACCTGCCCTGAAACCTTCAGGTATGGGGATAGTACAAATATAAATAAATAATACTTTTTAATACGCTACTGAAGTGTTAAGAAAGGACATCTCAAAATAGGTTAAAATTAAAATCCCACAGCACTCTAATTAAAGGAAATCCTATTAATAAACAAGATTTATAAAGAAGCATATATCTATAGTACAAGTTTTCAATCAAACAGAGGGAAGTTTTGCACCTGAGACGTTTTCGCATTACTCCCGTTCCATTTGGAACGGGAGTAGGACGGGAAGATTAAGACAGCTCACGACGCTTTCACCTTTCACACACAGGAGCGCAGGAGCGCGTGTAAACGCGTTCCGGCGCGTCTGTGTGCGAATGCTCAAAGCATCGTGAGCTGTCTTAGCCGGCAAAGGCCGGCCAGGGGCGCGGAGACAGCCGCGGAGGCAGATCGGCAATCAGCTGATTGTCAAACAGCTGATTGTCGAAGCCGCGCCGGCGTCGGAGGCAAGCCCGCAGCTGTTAGGGAGGGAGAAGCAGGCGCGAATGCTTCTCCTCCCGAACGCCTGCGGGCGGCTCGTCCGCGTTCGAATGCATGTAGAGCACTTTAAAGTGCTCTACATTTCGAACGCGAGAAAGACAGCTGCGGACACGTCGGAGCGCAAGCCCCGCTCGGGCAATGCGTATGCCGTGTCCGCAGCTGTCTCCCACGCGCACCGTTCAGCCCCGTGCGAAAACGTCTCTAGTTTAGGCAGGGAAACTAATGAACAACTGGGATGGATCAGGTGTCTGCACTTTGGGACACTCAGTACATCCCAAACTTACCCAACATTTCACCAAGTTTACAAAAAAGCCCTTTTATAAGGTCAGTCTGGTTGAACTAAAGCCACTTCATATCAAACCTGGTGGTTCAACCTGTTTGAATAAATACCCAACTCCTGGTTCAATTTGATTCAAACCAAACAGGAGTGGCTCGGTTCAATTTAAACAGGGTTGAACTATTCAGTTCTATTGGTTTGGACCAAAAATGGTTTGACACATTTCTATTGCCTTGATATTTCTGGAATGATGCAGTAGCAGATGCTTCTCTTCTGCTGGCTGTAAAAACTAAATACATGTTTAAAATCTCTTTCAGTTGTAAGGTTTGTTTGTTTTTTTCTAAATGCTGTATTTAAGTTTTGCAAGCAGCTTGTGTTTCACCATAGTTTCACTCTGAAAAAAACAAAAAAACAAAACAACATTTTCAGTAAATTTATCAGATTTCTGCCCAATGGGGACAACATGATGTCTTGTCCCACTGGGGAAATGCTACTATTACTGCTCACATTTCACATTTTTAAAATGCTTTCAGCGATAGATGCCAGATGCTACCAGCTCTACTAGCGTCTAATGCAAGTTGCTTTCTATATGCAAGACCTACCAGCATTTGACAACTGCTAGCTTCCAGGGCTTTCCAGTCCTAGGTGCCATGTGAGAGATCCTACATCCAAATCTGCATAATTAGATGTCATCAGAATTAGATGCCATAAAGTGTAGAATATTATAGCCTGAGGCTATGATCGAGGATGGACAGGACAGCCTACATTCACTGCCTTTCATTGCTTGGTCTCTTCCAGCTATGCTTTATTCAGAGTGCTAAAATATTGCTCACTATGAACCTATGATGTTAAGTGCAATTTGTTACAGAAATTATATATTTTACAGATAACAATATATCTGTTTCATTAAATGTGCATTTTGAATAACAGAATGGCATTTATGTGAAATAAACAGTTTTGTTTGTACCCAAACTGAAATGGACATTCTGTAATTTGTGGAATGATCTCACACTACTGTGCATGCAATTTCATGGTATTTTTGCATTCCTAGCAACTAGGTGCAACAGAGGGCTAACAACTTTTACCATAACTGGACTGTCCTTAAATGGGCAAGGAAGACCAAGAAATGCCATTTGTTGTTCTTCCAAAATCCCAAAGAGCACTACTGTGAGCAAAGAACAAAATAAAAAGAGAGGCCAATGTACATAGAATTAAGAAACAATGTACCTTTGAGTACCTGCCATTTCACCATCTTTCACACAAAAGCACACATACCTTGCTTTTGTTAAACAATGGGAAATAGATCTCTCCTGAAAATCTTCCCCAAAATTATCTGGCTGATTAATGACCAGAATGGAACACCTCACTCACAAAACCATACTGCAATGTCTAGACCTCTTCAGCCTTGAAAGATGTTTAAGGGGGAACCTTGTTGAAGTATATAAAATCATGCATGACATAGAAAAGGTAGATAGAGATAATGCACACTCAGGGCACACTCATGGTAGTGCTTTACAGAGCATACCAGTGATTCATTGCATTTGTGATTTTATGTCCTTCATGTCAATATATTGTTAATCGGCTGCAGCCTTTCATGTGTGAGTGGTGCAGGAGGGATGCATTTCCAAACAGATACTCAGCTTTGATCTTTCCAAAATCTTTGATCTGATGTGCACCAAAATGTTGCTCAGTGAGATCAAAGGTGAAGCTCCAGATAAACGGCATCTCTCCCTCAACCAACCTAATTTTTCTGTTCAAAACACCACTAAAAACAAATATAAAGTGAACTCTCCCTTTTAAAGCTAAATGCACAACTTTCCAAACTGATGGAAGCTTTGCTATCTTTCATATTATGGTCTGTGTCTTTCTCAGCACAGTCATTCCACTGAAGTACCTTATGTGACCAAGAGCTCAGTAGTTACTGGCTGCTAGGAATGGAGATATTATCTTGCATTATTTAGAGGCATATTATCAATAGGCAAATAAACCATTAACCCAACATTTTATTGGATCCCTAATTGCTTTGTTTACTGATAAGCATTCACATTAGTGACTTCATGTCAGTTAGAAGAGAGTATCATCACACCACACGCTGCATTATCTTTTGCAATAAATAAAACAGTGAAAAGCAGTGTAGCAAAATAATCAGATTGTTTGACTTGGATCAAAAGATCAGACCAATAGCAAAAATCAAAACCTGTCAAGTCTGGAGGGGGAAAAAAATTACTCATCTCAGAAAGTTCCTAACATGCAGCACTTAACCCTGGACTATAGATATTAACTTCTATAGCAAGTCAACACTTAGGGCTGACAGTTGATTTCAGCTTAAACAGGTACCAAATTGTGTAGACCTCTTCAAATAAAATGGTTTGGGTTCCAACCTGTTCAGATTAAAGAGGTATGGTTGAAAGGCTAAGGGTGTGTTTCCACTGGCTCTTTGGTCTGGTCTGAATCTGGCTCAAGAGTCCAACATTCCAACACTTTGGATCGGATTCCCGGTTTCTGCGGACTATATGCCCGATAATTCGGGGAATCTCTTTTCAGCTTTTAACAGGACTCACTGTGGAATCCTGTTAAAATCTGAACATTTATTAGTGGGAACACTAGACGTTTTCGCACGGGGCTGAACGGTACGCGTGGGAGACAGCTGCGGACACGGCATACGCATTGCCCGAGCGGGGCTTGCGCTCCGACGTGTCCGCAGCTGTCTTTCTCGCGTTCGAAATGTAGAGCACTTTAAAGTGCTCTACATGCATTCGAACGCGGACGAGCCGCCCGCAGGCGTTCGGGAGGAGAAGCATTCGCGCCTGCTTCTCCCTCCCTAACAGCTGCGGGCTTGCCTCCGACGCCGGCGCGGCTTCGACAATCAGCTGTTTGACAATCAGCTGATTGCCGATCTGCCTCCGCGGCTGTCTCCGCGCCCCTGGCCGGCCTTTGCCGGCTAAGACAGCTCACGATGCTTTGAGCATTCGCACACAGACGCACCGGAACGCGTTTACACGCGCTCCTGCGCTCCTGTGTGTGAAAGGTGAAAGCGTCGTGAGCTGTCTTAATCTTCCCGTCCTACTCCCGTTCCAAATGGAACGGGAGTAATGCGAAAACGTCTACTGTCATGTCAATCTCCTCCACTGCCACCTGTCTTTTACCTTCCCCCACCCCTTTCCTTTGCCTGTCACCCTCTCCCACTGCTCCAGTAACCCCTTTCCCTGTCACCCTCTCATGCCATTCCCCCCTTCTGCTTTTCTTCACCTGTCACCCTCTCGTGTTGCTCCCCCTGCCCCTGCCCTCCACCTGTCACCCTCTCCTACCACTCCCCCCGCCCTTTCCTTCATCTGTTGGAGAATGGTGGGGAAGGCAAACAGCAGGATGATGAAAGACAGGGCGGGGGGGGGGCAAAATGGCACCCCAATGCAGTCAGGACGGCTGCAAGAAGCCCTGGGTGCTAGTAAAAAAAACCCAGGTTAAAACCCAGATTTTTTTTTGACCAGTCAATATGTAGCCTAAGTCAAAACCAAAGAACCTGTCTATTCAAAAAGAGATTCTGTGTCTTTTTTCACTTACTGGTTGAGGGTGCTCCCACATGCTCTGCAACGCTCCACCCACACACCACAGTGCTGCCTCCATCCCAGAGTATCCTGGAGCAAGCAGGAGCATTCCAGTGAGCAGATTTTCCTATTCTGTAGCTTCACCAGGAGCTGATAACAAGCTTTTGGTAAGCTCCCAGATGCAGTGTTCACACCTACTTCTGATGTGAATGCTGCATGGAAGCAGGACAGGGCAGGGTGACTAAGGCTGTTGCTATGCAAAAAGACACCATCTTTATAGCAATCTCTATAGCAATCACCTGGAGTGTGCCAGAAGTTATCATGGCCATTGCCATGGTGATGTGGATGGTCCACAATGGGCTATCCACACCATGAGGGCTACTAGGTAATTTGGGGACAGTGCTGGCATTCACCGTACAAATGCCAGCCCCTGCCCCTGAACCTAATTATGATGGGATGGTATCCCACTGAAGTAAGGTGTGAAAAGGTTCTTTGAATTTGAACTATCAAAGGAGTTTGAATAAATCTACCTAATACCTATTCACACTTGGGTTTATTCTGCAACATATCCCAGAATAGCAAGTGGACAGCAGGCCCCAACTGCGAGCTGGCAGAGTTCTGCATTAGTATGCAGAACATGGACCCATATCCTGAGCTATATTCCAGAATACGACCCAACAAGACCACTGTTTGATCTGAGTTTTAAGTTATTTCAGAGGTTCATGTTTGAACTGAAAACCCTGCGATTAAAAGAAGAAAAAAAGATCAGATATGAATCAAACAAAGGAGTGTTTGGTTTGGTTTGAACTGAATAGCCAATTTAAGCTCATGTACATCTCCAGTGGTTTGCATTATGAACATAGGCACACATGTAGCCATGCAGGAACCATTCCACTTACTTTATAGCAATAAACTCTGGGAAGCAGCTCTGCTTTATAAGCTAGTTTAAAAGAGTTAGCAGTGAAAATAAGTGCCTTTAAGTGTCATATTTTCACTGGAACACCAGAAGTAGTACTGTTGAAGCACCAATGGGCACATTGTTTCTGTGAATAATGCAGCAGTTGGAATATTAGAAGAGCACTATCGGATTAGGCCAATGGACTATCTAATTCACAGTAGTAAAGCAGATCCCTGTAGGAAGAGCATAAGCCGGGCAAGAGCACCATTCCATTTCTCTACTCACATTCCCCAACAACTAGCCTGCAGCAGCCTGCGACTTTAGATTCCCATGTCCACTGTAATCTTGCCTAATTGCCTTTTAAGTCATCCAAATTGATGATTATCATTATATTTTCCAGTTCCGAGCTCCAGGGTTTAATTTTGTGCTTCTTCTTTTTTGTTTCCTATTCCCTCTACTAAATTTTCTAGATGTACTGGATCATAAAAAACCCATCAGATAGTGCCAAAACTACCATGGCTATTGGCAAACCCTTTACTTGCCAATTCTTCCCATGTGTCTTTGTGACATAGTGCTGCACTATAGTCGGAATAAAACCTAGCATATTGGCTGCAAACCAATTTCCCAAGTAGTGGACCCTGATTTATCTAGTCCATGTTAAAGCATTGGTCTGTGAGTTATTATATACATTTAGATATGGGAGAAAAAGAGAGAAAAATGGAAAAGAGAGAATGGAGAGGAAGGAAGAATAAAGAAGAGGAGCTCAATCATACAAAACTCCTCTAAATGCCATATACTTCATATTTAGTATAATTACTTTGACATTTTTTGATATTTTATCAAGTCAATGCAAGATTAATTGCCCTTCATTATGAACAGCAGTGTTAACAAAATATAGCCTCTGCAGAATTGCTGCATTTCATATACAAAACTCAGTTGTAGTTGGCTGGATTTGTCCCCATCCATAGGCTTTTTTGCATGAACACTAGGGACCTATTTAAGACACCATTAGGAAGCCGATTGGTGCTTGATCGGTACCAATTGGGAAGGCTCTGTCCCTATGTGGACCCTACTCAAGGTCCCATCCAGCAAGCCCTGTCCCTATGATGGCAGGAGAAATCTGGTTTTAATGGGTCCTTCAGGCCCTTAAATCAGGATTTTGTGTGGACCCATTTAATGGTATCCACAATCTGATCTTCAGGCATGAAGCCTGAATCTGTGGACAGGCATCCGCACCACTTAACTGCCATGGGGTCCAGGGTCCAGGCCAGCAGGAGTGGAGCTGCACATGCAGGTGGCACTGGCACTGCCTTGTCACTCACAGCTATGGAGGCTTACATGGGCTCCATAGCTGTGAGTGGTAATTGAGGCTGCACGCTTCACCTGATGAGCAGGATCATGGCCCCAATGCTCCCCACCATCAGTGCCTCCTGCCTCTTCCTCCTCAGCACCAAGGAGGCCTCCGGGGGGGGGGGGTGCTAGTGGCTGAGGTGGTTGTGAAATTGAGGCCGCACTGATAGAGGTGGCTACAATTGCCACCTCTGATGCCTCCACCACACCCCAGTGCCACCGCAGGGTGATGGAGGTGGTGGTGGCTTCAGGGGCATGGTGGAGGTAATAGTAGTGTTGATTGCAGCCACCTCTATCAGTGTGTACCCACTGTCACCACTGCTACTGCTGCCAGCACCCCACCCCCAGAAGGCTATTTCAGCACTAGGGAGAAGGAGGCAGGAGATTACAACAGTGTGGGACCATTTGGGGCACAATCCTGCCTGCCAGATAAGGCAG
This sequence comes from Aspidoscelis tigris stejnegeri, assembly GCA_023333525.1. NCBI lineage: Eukaryota > Metazoa > Chordata > Lepidosauria > Squamata > Teiidae > Aspidoscelis > Aspidoscelis tigris. The sequence continues at coordinate 244,521,046 of JALMGA010000001.1, read as the reverse complement.
GCAGCCATACTCACTGCCCTCCCCCCAAGGCAAGGACGGCATTCACAGCTATGGAGCCTATGCAAGGCTCCGTAGCTGCAGTGGAGCCAGCACCACCCACTTCTGCACCCACCCCTGAGAGCTATGGTGGCCTGTTTATGGAGTCAGCACAGGTTTCGTAGCTGCTGCATAAGCAGCTATGAAGCCGTGTCTCTCCACTCTGCTCTCTTCTGCCTTTGGTGAAACGAAGTCTTGGAATGGGTGCTACGGCATCTGCATGGCACCCCGCTTAGCACCCATTCTGATTGGGTGCTAGAGGTCTCATGCAGACTCATGGGGTCCTCCCCATGATCTGATCTTCAAGAACCAGATCTCCAGGAGGACCCCATCCCAAAGATCTGGATCGTCAAGATCTGGATCTTTGAGGGCCTGTGCAAAAATGGGGTGTGGTCTTCAGGCTTTCGACTTAGAAGAGGACAGGTGAAAATATGACCCTTAAGATGTTATTGGACTGAAATTACCATCATCCCTAAAACTGGTAATGCTAACTGATGATAGTTGTTATATGTGGAATGCCTGATGTTCCTTTCTGTGATCCAAAAAATGTCTGGATTAGCTAGAAATATAAATCAAGCTACCTTTTAAAGGATTACATACAAATTCTATATGGATTAAATGCTGAATGAAACTCTCTATAACTATTTAACTTGTGCTGCTCCTACTAAATGTTCCTCAAAAAGGAAGATTATGCAGAGGAACCTCCTAGAAGTCAGAAAATAAGTGTTTTTATGTAGATGACATTTAAAAAGGGGGAGAAGGTAAACTGGAGCACTAACACTTTCAGCACCAGCAGTGACTAATAGAATGTTTTCAAAAGTGTAGTGTAGACAACATGAAGCCTCTGTTTTGAATCTTCTTTGATCTTAACAAACTATGGGTGCGTCTTCATGGCATGTGTTATTTCGGTTTAAAGAATTCGAAATAAAAGAAACGGAACAAAGCTGTCCAGACGACTTGCAAGTTGATCCGGTTCCGATGGCAGCCTTAACGCGGGATCAATACTCGGAGTCCACATGGCAGCATTGTCCTCCTGCCCATTGCCCGCACTCTCTCCTGTGATTGGTTTTCCCTGCCAGGATCCCACCCTCCCTTCTCTTTGCGTCATGCTCCGCCGTGAATTTCCTGCCCAATCCACCCTCCCCCTTCCCAGCAGCAGCAGCAGCAGCAGCAGCAGCATCCATCCATCCATCCATCCATCCATCCATCCATCCATCCTTCCGTCCGTCCATTCTGGCGCTGCAGAGAGCGGGGAGAAAGTTCCCCAGGCTGCGAAAGTTCCCGGGGGACGGGCTTTCCTTTCCGTTACACTGTAGCAAAGGAACCAGCTCACTCTCTTAAAAAATGTTGCGAATTTCCGCAATTTTAATGAAAGGAAGTAATACAGCTGAGGGGCTTTAAATATTAAAGAGGCATATGGCTGTGGTTCCTTCTTTCCTCCCTCCTTCCCTCCCCCACCATCCCCAGGCGCCCTTCTGCCGCTCATCAGCTGGGGGTAGACCCCCTCTGCTCCGGGGATTCCTGCCATCGGGGTGCCCAGCAAGCGGGCGCAGAGGGGAAGGCTCTCCATCCATCCATCCATCCATCCATCCATCCATCCATCCATCCATCCATCCATCCATCCATCCATCCATTCATCCAGGCGCTGCGGCGCTGCGGCGCTAGCGGCTTCTCCCTGGGGCTCCACCGCCGCTTTCCCCCCGCTTTGCCGCCACTTTGCCCCGCAGAGGAGAGCCAAGGGGTGGACAAGAGGGCGAAGGGGGCTCCTCGCTTGCTCTCCCCCCCCCCGTGGCCGGGAGGGAACTCCGCCCCCCCACCTCACAGGGACCGAAGCTGGATTAAAACCTTGGCTTGTGGTCACACCTAAGGTTTAATCTAGCTTCACTCCACCTTCAGAGTGAGAGAACACATCAGCAAAGTGACCAGTAGTTTTCTTTCCACATTATCTAGTCTAAAGGTGGATTTTCTGAGTTATTAACCCTGAAAGAAAACCAGCTTGTCAGTTTGCTGGTGTATTCTCTCACTCTGAAAGTGAACTGAAACTGGATTAAACCTTAGGTGTGACCACAGGCAGAGGCAAAGTAGCATAGAGGGGGCTCAAAGCGGTTGACATTCTGTTCTCACCCTTCAGGGGACTAAGTGGCTGACAAGCCTCCCTTAAGGGGGCTGAAAGCCACTGTTCCGAACCTTCAAAGGTCTGAAATTGCGCAAATTGCAACATTTTTTTTAAGGTGTGAAGTGCTTAGATTGATACAGTGTTTCAGCTTTAAGGACTGGAGGTTTATAGTGGGTGTTTGAGGGTGGATTTTTTCAATGAAGGAAACCCTAAACATGACGTGCTTCTAATACGTTCAGCCATTGGTTACAGTGCGATTGGGGGGGCGGGACAGCCTTAACACGGAATCTCATCCCGGAACGATACTGTCCACACAGTTAAAAAGGAAACACGTATTGACACACGATCCGGAGTGAGACCTGTTGAGATCAGGATTTATTTCTAATCGGGATAACGTCCTTTAACACGGAAATACCGTGTTAATCCGAAGTGCCGTCTGAACTGCGCGAACTCAAAACGTTTTGAATTCGAGATAACTATGCCATGAAGACGCACGCTATGTTCTTTTGATCATGAAAACATGATTCATTAAGATTAACTGGGGTATCACCCCACCTTAGCCCACCTTTCCTGAAGATCCAATATTAAGATTTTTCTTTTTGCAAGCTTTCTCTCTTCAGCAATTTTCCAGTCTTCAGTTGCATCAGCACATGGTAAATATATAGATAGTGACTGGAAATCAGGGGTCTGTTTGCACTTAGGCCAGTAGTCAACAATTAGTGAACATCTGGTAAAGAGCATATGCACGCAGAGTAGGCTGTTACAGCTCCAAGCATGCCTGTCCTCCCCATAAGTTCACTAATTAAGTGTGGAACACCTAATTGTGTAGAACACTAAATTGTATGGAACACTAGGTGTGGAACACTAAATTGTGCTCCACACCTTTACCAACCTTAACTAAAAGCTTACCTGAAGCATCCAGTAGTGTGACCATTTGCTTTTTGTCCAGTTCCCTATGGTGGGGAGGTGGTATCCACGCAGGCGTGGTGACAGTAGAGACCATGATGAATCACTTACCTCTGTCGTGATCCCCGGGAGTGGTGTTTGGTCATAGAGCCGCAAGAGGGGTGTTCAGTCACAGACACTGATGTGATCGCCCATAACGTGCCCCTGATCGAACACGCTCCTCTGCAATGGCGGCCAATCATGGCAGCGAGGAGGACGAATTTCCTGTTTCAGACGCAGCAGTGCAGGCTGGTAAACAGGAGGGCCATTCACACTTCTGGCCAGTAATGGATATTTTGGGGAAGTTTTCCTCATCACAAGTGTGATGGGTCCACCTTTAGCAGAAGTTTATCAGCCTTAGTTCAAGGCAGCCTAATCAGCTAAGTGCAGAAAAGTGCCAGCTTAGAGGTGGTGGCATGTGCATCCTAGCACCTCTAGTCTACATTTAAGGCCAGGAAATGCACTTCGAAAGTCCTTTGAGGTGCATTAAATATGGGATGGGAACATTACTGTCTGCATGCTAAATGACTCTGAAGCAATGTGATAACAATTTCAGACAATATGGACTGCTAGATGTTGCAGGAAATGTACTATTCATGTGTGAAGCACTGTTCCTGCTTATGTATAGAACCTTAAGTTTTGTTTTACTGATAATTGTGCAATGCTAATCCCAAGGGAGAGGAACGCCTTGACTGATTTTAGTTCAAGGGTTCTTTACTGAAAATATAAAATTAGAATAACTTTATTAAAATGCAAATGGCAACAGTAATGTGAAAGAGACAACAAATAGTAGACTGAAATTCGGCTTGCAACTATTAGTGAAGAGATAGAGGACTTGTTTGCACTTGCCAGCCAGGGGGCTTTCTGCACTTGGCCCCCATAGTCTTCATGCAGTTCACTCCCAGATGGAGCATCTGCACTTGAAGGGGCCATTTCCAGCTCAGAAACAGCCCCTTCTGTGAAGAAGTGTACTGCACTTAAAAACTACGCTACACACATAGACTTACCTTGACCAGAGACAGTTTTTGCCATCTCTGGTAAAGCTCATTCACACCTCTATGGTTCTGGGCCGGTCATCTGAGGTCCTGGTGATGGTCACACTGGCTGCCGAGACAAAGATGCTGGTGCCCAGACACATGTCCGCAGCTCAAGTACGTCTACAGATGCAAATGCTAGTGAATGTCAGTGGGAGAGCACTATTCCCCTACCATGGATGGGACAGGAAATGCAGAAAGGCCCCAGATGTGGTATAATAGTGCAGTGGCACCACAGGCACTAACCTAGCCCTGTACTTGGCCCCCAGGGATGAAGGTGTGGAATGTCAAGACAATGTCTGACGTACCCCCCCCCCCCCTCCACTAAGCATATGGAATGTTTCTTAGCAGTCTGTATCTGGATCACTCTGGGGATCTGTGGCAACTGTGAAACTCTCCACTTTCCAATGTCAGTACTTGGTCAGCTTCATCTTTGGTTACTTTCCCCCATTGTTACATCTTGTCTGTCACTTCCTCCATCTCTGTCAGTTGCCTCCTTGCTGCCCCTCCACACACAGTTCCAAACCAGGGACTTGTTTTTCTCAAACTCTATCCTGCCCTAGCTCTAAACACCTGTGTGTGTGTTAGTGTTAGAAGAATTCGTTTGCTGTGTGGGTAACAGAGACTGAAAGCTTTTTTTTGCACTTGGTCTGGAGACAATTCCAGGCTCATCATGGGAACACACGGTCTACACTGAGATGTGTCTGGAACTGTCTCCAAGGCCTCCTGCCTTTTTCTGAAGCTTACCTGCTGTGTGCAGTTTAACAGCTGTCTACAGGGTGTCTCACACTAGTAGGAATGGCATAAGAGCAGTACGAATGGGATGCTTCTGGGTGTTGTATTCTGACCTAGCTCACCTTGCCCTTGCACAGTGTATGTGCCACCCCTTGCCTAATTCATGGCTAAAGGTGGACAGAGCATCTGACAATCTGGATGCCAGGCCTGGAAAATGGATATTCCCATGCCTGACATTTCTGGGGTGGGATGGAATGTTTCTGTGCCCAGTATCCAAATAGCCCCAGCCATTTGAACATTAACTGGCCTGGAATAGTCTTCAATACAGATGTATGCAAATACTCAAAAGCATTCAAAATTCGATCAATTTGTCCAAATTTTGACATTCGAATTTCAATCAAACGTGCATAAATTTCAGTTTAAACATTTGAATGAATTTTGAATTTTTGAATTTATTCATTCAAATTATTCAGGCATTTGTATGTGTATGGGTTCATACACGATGCATACTTGCAGGTGAACATCTTTCCCATATCCGTATGCGTTTGTACGGATTCGTACAGGACAAAAACAGGTTGCATATGGGATAAATATAGGATAAATAAAGATGTGTACAGATGTGTATGGATGCGTACAGCATGCGTAACAATGCATGCGGGCACATGCAAATGGTGTCAAAATTCATAAGTGCAAATTCAAACCAAAAATTCAAAATAATAGATTTGAATTTGCTTAATCCGAATTGGATTTGGGTAAATTTGAATTTTAAAGATTCAAATCAAATTTTCAGATATTTGATTTGAATCAAATCGAATGCTGAAAATTGCATTCGTGCACACCCCTAGTCTTCAAAGACGGACAGTCATAAAGTCAATACGTGTTTGAATGGTGCCCTCATGGCCCCAGCTTTCTGCCCATCAGCTTTATACAGCACCTTCATACATCCATGTTTTTCTTAACTGCTGCAGCTCTTCCTTGATCCAAATCCAGTTCCTTTGTTTACTGATTTCCATGAGCATCTCAACTTCTCTGTATGGAATCAGGCTCTTGGCTTTTCTACATCTGTATTGCTACCTCTTACAAAAAAGGCAGTGGGGAACTCCCTGAAGATTTTAGTTGCTTGACTTTTTCAAGTGTATTAACTCACTTCACAATTTATGTGACATGTTTAGGTTCTTGAGTCACTACAAACTATTCCATGGCACAAAGAAACATTTCAAAGTGCAATGGAGATTATTATCATGATTCATTTTTAAGGTTAAAACTATTGTACAATGGCTTGTTCTACAAGAAAATGTATACAAATTGTGTGTATCAGGGTAAGATATATTTGGAAATGTCTGTCTTGTGGCCAATTCAACAGTAGAACAAGAACAAATTGCCTGGAAAACAGAGAGTCATGAGCTGTGTTCCTGACATCTGGCTGGAAGATGGCCTAGGAAACCACTTCTGTACCTGTGCAGACCCCTAACCTCCTCTTACAAGAATGCTTGGCATATCCATTTACACAATAATAATGCACAAATGGAAATTCCAGTTTAAAACACTGCTCATACAAATATTAGAAAACAGTACAGAACCAAATCAGCAATCGAAGCTTTGCAAATTAACTGTCCTCTGAAGGGTATAAGACGTGCACAACAAACATATTTTAAGGCATTTCTCTCACAGACAATCTTAACTACAAAGTTGGGCTGAAGTCTTTTTACAAGACTTCTGCTACAGAAGTTCAGCTTTTTCTTATGCAAGGATTATTATTACCCTCTTGAGTATGTAAACCATACTATCAATGCTTTTGTTCCAAAAAATGTCTTCCAGTAATGGCTAATTTCTAGGGATGGCCAAAAAATGCTTGCCGTCTTTGCAATACATGCAAATTGCAAAGATTTGGGACTTCTCATTTGAACTAAATATTGGCTAGATTCAAAGACTGACGCTTTGCAAGCAAAGCAAAGGTTTTTGCATTTTTGTTTGAAGCTTCAGAGCAGATTTGGAGTGAATTCAAAAATGGAACTGGTGGCAGAAGGAACTGATGCAAATTTGAAGCTTGACACATTTGAAGTGGCTCCATTCAGACAAATATGAAATTCTGTCCCATTCACTTTGATGCAAAGTGAATAGGAAAAAAGAAAGTTCATGCACATCTCTACTAATTTCTTATTGCACAGAATCACCTGGTTCTTTGATGAAAGCTTTATTTCTCACTGCTTTGGATTTCATAACTGAAGTACTTTTTTTTTTTTTGCTAGTACATATATTTTGTGCTCTCTCTCTCTTTTTAAAGGGGATAGTGGATATTTGTGAGCACTTCAAAGATGCCTACATAGCCTTGATTCCAATCATGCCGGGTGAGCTGTAGAAAATCAATATATCATTTGCCTTGGCTGTTCCAAGAGAGAGCCAAAAGGGAGATAACTGCTGAAAGTAAAAACACATTAGTAGTGCATGAAGGCAAGAAGGGATGGGGGAGAGAGAAGATGCTAGGTTCTGGAGAGCAGAGGATGCTAATGCCACAACTTATAATAAATATGATGCTTAGTATGAAACATTGGAATTATCAAGGCTGGTTAACCTGCAGATTTCAAGTCCATAGTGATTTATGTTTATTTATAAAACTATTAAAGATATTGAGGCAGCTAACCAAGAAATAAAAATACCTAAAACAAAACAAAGAAAACTTGAAATAATAGTGATGATGATGATGATTGATGATGATGATGATGATGATGTAAAACAACAGTTACATACAGCAAACGAGATCACTATGCTTGGTTTCGTATTATATCACTAGTCGGGCACTTCCCAAGCACCTAGGACTGCGTGATGTATCGGCGAATTATGCGAGCAGACCCCAGTAAAGTGGCTTTTTGTAGTTGGCAGATGGATATTTTGCCAATGCCAATGGTTTTTAGGTGCCCGCTGAGATCTTTTGGCACCGTGCCCAGTGTGCCAAGGATGACTGGGACCACTTTCAATGGTTTTCGCCAGAGTCACTGCCAAGTTCAATTCTTAGGTCTTCATATCTGGTGAGCTTCTCCAGCTGTTTCTCCTCAATTCTGCTGTCACCTGGAATAGCAACGTCGATGATCCACACCTTCTCTCTCTTAACAATTGTAATATCAGGGGTGTTATGCTCCAATTTTCTGTCGGTCTGAAGCCTGAAGTCCCAAAGTAGTTTGGCTTGTTCATTTTCAACAATTTTTTCTGGCTTGTGATCCCACCAGTTCTTTGCCACTGGCAGATGATACATTTGGTACAAGTTCCAGTGGATCATTTGTGCTACAGCATTGTTTCTCTGCTTGTAATCAGTTTGTGCGATCTTCTTGCAGCAGCTGAGTATATGGTCGATTGGTTCATCCACTTCTTTGAGAGTTGGCACTTTGGATCTTCTAGTGATTTTTCAATTCTGGCTTTGATGGCATTTGTTCTTATTGCTTGATCTTGTGCAGCAAGAATCAGTCCTTCTGTTTCCTTTTTCAATGTTCCATTCGTAAGCCAAGACCAGGTCTTTTCCATGTCCACTTTGCCTTCGATTTTCTCCAAGAACTGTCCATGCAGTGCTTTATTGTGCCAGCTGTCCATTCAGCATTGAATTGCAGTTTTCCAGTACTGGTTCTTTGTTTGCTGCACTTTGAGAAGCTTCTGGTTGTTGACTTCAATCAAAGCTGATTCTTTGCTTTCTGTCACGTAATCTGCTAATGCATGCTTCTCTTCTTCCACTGTTTGCTTCACTTGCAAAAGTCCTCTACCGTCTGCTTTCCTGGGCAAGTACAGCCTGTCGACACCACTACGAGGATGTAGTGCATGGTGGATCATAATCAGTTTTCTGGTTTTTCTGTCTAAGTTGTCCAGCTCCTGCTGAGTCCAGTTCACAATTCCTGCAGTGTATCTAATGACTGGTATGGCCCAGGTGTTTATGGCCTTAATGGTGTTACCACCATTCAATTAACTTTTCAAAATTTTTCTAGTCCTTTGGATGTACTCTTTACTGACCACAGATTTCACATGGCCATGCTTAATGTTATCCAGTTGCAGGATGCCAAGGTATTTTTAGGCTTCTGGCTGGTGGGATTTGATGGCTTGACCATTTGGCATTTCAATGCCTTCACTTTCAGTAATCTTCCCCTTCTTCAGTGCCACTGTGGCACATTTGTCCAGGCCAAACTCCATACTGATGTCACTGCTGAATATTGGCACTGTGTTGGTCAATGACTGGATCTCGATTCCAGATTTTCCATAAAGCTTCAAGTCATCTATGTACAGTAGATGTGAAATTTTCTGTGAATTCCTGGCAGTTTGATAGAGATTTGTTTTCTGTAAGATGAGTGACAGCGGGATAATAGCGATGCTGAAAAGCAGTGGGGACAATGAGTCCCCCTGGAAGATGCCCCTTTTGATGTTGATCAGTCCATAGCTTTCATTTCCAACATTTCGCCTGCTTCTCCGTTTGTTTCCTTTTTGCTCTACTGACATGATGTTGTTGTCTTTGAGGTAGTCTTGAATCCTGTCTGCTATTATGCCTATCAGCAACTTGAGCATAGTAGGTAGACAAGTTATTGGCCTGTAGTTTCCTGGTATGGTTCCTTTTGCTGCATCTTTCTGTATTAAGTATGTTTTGCCAGTTATTAGCCATTCGTTGATGTTTCCTGTTTGCAGCATTTCGTTAAACTGTTCAGCCATTTTTGAATGCAGGCTGGTCAGGTATTTGAGCCAGAAGCCATGCAACTGATCAGTGCCAGGGGATGTCCAGTTCTTCACTTTCTTCATTCTTTTCGTGACAATTTCAGATGTTATTTCCAGCTGCCTCATTTTGTTCTTGGAGAATTTCTTCTCGAAATCCTTTATCCACCCAGTAGTTTTGTTGTATTCTTTTTTAGTCTCCCAGAGATCTTTCCAGAAGTTGGTTGTTGCTTCTTTCTCTGGCTTTTCCATTTTCTTGTCTACTTGCTCATACAGGCTCTGGTAGAACTGCCTCTGATTAGACTGGAACATTTGGTTCTGCCTGTACTGGATGATTCTTGCTTTATATCTTTCGATTTTCCTGGCTGTAGCTGTTATCTGCTGTTTCACGATTTCCAAAGCTTTGTCAATTTTCCTTGTATTCAGCCAGTACTTTTTGATCAAATGTTCTTTAGTCTTCTCATTGTTCAGTTTCTTCTCCTTCATATTTTTTTAGGTTGCTGGCATCAGGTGGGAAATTTTCTGTCTGTCTCTGGATGTTTGATACCCAAGGTTAGATTTTTGCAGAATTGTTGGCAGTGGGATCATCACAATGATGAAGAGCAATGGTGACAACGAGTCACCTTGGAAGATTCCTCTCTTGGTGTTTACTGATCCATAGCTTCCCTCTTTCAGTGCTTCCTCATATTTTCAGTAAAAGTGTTGATGCCAATGGTTTCCAGCCTCTTGATGATCCAGCTGTGAGGCTATGAGTCAAATGCTTTCTTACAGTCAATCCAAGCAATATATAGGTTTGTTCTTTGACATTTGGGATGGTTTAGGTAATTTTGCATTAAGCAGGGGGTTGGACTTGATGGCCTTAGAGGTCCCTTCGAACTCTATGATTCTACGATTTGCAGTTCTCCAGGACCAGTTTGTCAATCAGAAGCTGACCTTTTGTGCCTCTGCTTTGTGTTTTTTTCTTTTTTGCTCCATTGGCAAGATGTATTTGTCTCCAAATAGTCCTGGATTTTATTGGCTATTGTGCTAGTGAGCAGTTTAAACATGGTCAGGAGACATGATCCTATTTGAAAAGACTGATGCAGAAGGGAGAAAAATAAGAAAATAAACTGTTTACATAAAATTGCTTTGCATATAACACAATAATTCCTCTGGCCTTGGTCTTGAACAAGAACCTTTAACAATTCCTATTAGCAAGCAGTTATAGATGCCTAGCACAGAATGTGGCTGTGTCCAGAGAAAAGCTATACTTCACTGCTAAGTGCCATACAGTTTTAGAAAGCTCCACAGTCCCTGAAAAACAAGGTTCAATCCTGCACAGCAAAAAACTCTTACTTACTTTGCTGCTATTTTGGAACATTGGGAGAGCATGGGGATGATCCATTGTCCCTGCAAACTTATTTAATTCAGAGAAAAGCTAAGCTTCACTTTTTAAATTTATGCCTGGAGGCACATGTAAGTGAATGCGAAAAAAGAAGTATGTGCAGATACTCAAACAATGACTACATCAGCTGTCTTCCTTCTCTTCCTTTAGATCCTAGCAAAAATGTGGAGATATTTTTATCAATCAATATCAATATGGCTGCATTTAACTAACCAAAGAAAGAGGAGGAAACCAGACTGAAAGGACAAAATTTTTAAAAACTTCATTTGTGAATAGGTTTGACCAGTTGACTGAGCGGGTTGATAGGACTGAATTGTCTGCCACATGTTCCTGCCTCTCTTCAGCTGCCCTTTTGCCAGCATCAAGAGCTGACAAGGATACCTGTAATGCTGATCCCTCTGCGAAATGTCAGCAAAAGCAAGTCAACTCTTGTACTGATTTACTCCAGTTAAGAAATGTCAGGGAAGTGCTTCGCATTGTCAAAAGAAAAAAGGGAAAAGGGAAAAAAAACTTTGTAAAGGGAGCTGGACTGCAAGTTGCAAGCTACAGTTTACAGTTGTGGAGAGGTCAATAGGAGCACCAGAGTTTAATCAAATGTGAACATCAACCTAAAGTAGTCCATTGGGAGAACTTTAGTAAGAACTTCAATTCAAACTCAACTGTTGACATCATCTTCCTTTTCCCAATATTACATCTGTTCTTTTAAACTTTCTTTCTTCAGACTTCAACTCCTTTTTTTGCATCTCTGTTCCTTATGATCATTCACACTGTTAAAGAAAAAAAATCACCTTAACATCCACCTTGTTTCCCTAATACTTTTTACATACTGTACTGTGGGGGTGTGATTTACCCAGTTCAGCTAAAAGCTAAAGAAGCAGTTGCTAGGCTGAAAACATTAGGACAAAGGATAAAACCTTGGGTCACTGTAACTTTGATATATCTTGTCCCAAGAAGTCATCACATCTATATCACTTCCACAGTACATGTAAACAATGTGCAGCATCCAAGGATGCTGACACGAAATTTCCACATGAACAGAGACAGGCTTCTGTTGGTCCTCACAATAACACCATATATGGCATTTCCTATGTAGCATTATCCTTACATTTAGGCTGTTATAACTGGGTATGTACTGGTTCAGTCCAGTTCTCTTCTTGTAACCAAATATGGGTTTCCTGAATGTACTTTTCCATTGTTCAGAGAAACTGTATAAAAGCCTTGGCATGTGTTAATAAAGGGGGCTTAAGGCTTACTAGTTTCACTTGGCAACCATCCTGTGTGTGAGTCCTAATTCGTTACTACACTGTACACTCCCAATGCTGACTTCTATTTAGCTTCTGGCTTGGTTTTCTCATCTGGTCAATCCCAAAAAGTCAAACACTGCTGTCTTGACATAATATTGGTGGAAATGTTTTTCTTTTCTTTCTTTCTTTTTTTTTTTCATTTGGAGACATAAGCAATTTGTGTCAAGGAGATTAAGAATACAAATGCATATTTCCTTCTTTTTTGAGCAAGCAGCCATACACATGCTCACATCTCCGGGGGGGGGGGGGGAACCATTGTCACTATGTTTTTATTTCATTATATGTATTAAAAAGGTTATTTGCCAAGGTGATGGGTTCAAACCTATTAATGTCACTTAAACATTCATGTAACTTTCATGAGTTGAACACATGGATTTAAGAGGCGAGCAGATGCAAAACTGGTATAAAGCAATTGCATGCATTCATGTTTGGATAATCAGGACATAAAATTTCCATGTATATAGCAGAATGGCAACTAGTATTTGGACACTGTATGGTAGTATTAGAGCTTTTGTTAATGCTGAACCAGAGCTTTAGCTATAAGCAGCCTGGTTTCTTCACAGGACAGAAATATCTTTGCATTATTTATTTTTTAAAAAAACCTAATTGACAGGCAATGAAGATATACAAAGTGTCTCCACTGATGTTCAATAAACAGTAGGGGATTCATTCCAATCCAAATTACAGTGAATGTGTGTATGTGTGTGCACACGTGTGTGTGTGCATTTTAAGCCTTAGATTATGGGAGTTGTCAGATGCTATATAAAAAAGCAGCTGATGATCAAATGAGGACCTTAGATGACAGATGGCCCAACTAAATATATGGTTGGCTTATTTCCCCATGGCACAATCTAATGTGGATGTGATGCCCCACACTTACTATTAAAAAGCTGGTGTTTTCTGGTGCAGGCCAGGATTCATTATGTACTGTTAGGACGGTGCTGCCTGAACTAGCCATAGTTGTGATTATTATGTGTGGAACTGCCCCATGGAATTGCCAGGGGACCTGATGATCTAACTGTCTCTTGAGAAGGTTGAAAAAAGGAAATACTGTCTCTTGAGAAGGTTGAAAAAAGGAAATACCAATTTCTCTAAATGAATGGACATTTTTTCTTGTCATTTGGAAGGGCCCTTTATTTCGGTTTTGATAAGAAGATTAAAATTGATTCATTCCTTCTTCTAACCACCTAAACAATTCTTGAAATAAAGGATGAATCAAATGGATGGTTCATCTATGGATTCTGGTGTCTTATCTTGTGCTCCGTCTGAGCCCTGAGACAATGCCGAACAGGTAAGGAGGGGATTCTGCCGTCTCCCCCCCGGGTGGGCTAGGGTGGGCTTTAGGGAAGCTCGCCCTGGCTCCAGAAGTGGCGATCCACCACTTCTGGGGCGAGGGCGAGCTGAAAGGTAGGAGCCCCCCGGCTCGCCATGCTTGGTTCCGAGGAAGGGCCTCAAGCTGAGGAACTATCCCCTGGCTTTGAGGTTTTTCCCTGATTAGGAAGATGCAAGAAGTGAACTGAAAACACAAGCATTTTACATGTCTTCCAAACTAGAACCAATCAGATTGTGCCACAGTAAGTTGGAAGAGGTGCTATCATCCTTTTTTATGATGGTGGCAGGGTTGGAGAAGGGTGGAAACCATAGGTCAGAATTTCTTCCCTCATGAAAAGTGAGTCTGATGGCACTTTCTGCCCTTTTTCATTAGGACGGTGGCTTGGTGAGTATGGGGAAATAGGATCTCTGCTTGCACCCCTCAAGCTTTCTCACAGTGCCATTTTTATGCCATGCAAATCCTTTTACAGTCTTGAGGAGATATCATATACTCTTTTCCTTGTGTTGTAGTGAATTGCAACCATGGCCCAGTGAGATTCATAATTCTGTCTTGAGAGCATGAATCTGTGGCTTGTGTGACGACGTAGGCATAGCAAGTCACAGTCTGCTTTGAGCTATTCTGGTTGCTTTGAGTTAGAGAGTTCCCTTTGCTGTTCCTCATACTAAAATCTGTTCCATATACTTCTGAACTTCTATTCCTTTTCAAGTGAGGGCTCCCCCTCTCCTTTTTTCCCCTTCCTTCTTTTGTTCAGATCATGTCTTTCCTTTCATGTCTTTCAAAGCACTTCTGAAGATTCTCCTCAACCACCATAAAGATCACTTCCTTTGTTGCTTCTATGCCTTTTCCCTTCACATGCAGCATACAGAGACACACATGTACAAAAGAATAGATTTTATTCTCTAGTCAATGTTGAACTTTCTATAGCAGGGAGTTTTCTAACATGACATGATATGAGAAGAATGTGCTCTTGAAGGGGAGTTTTGGAGAGCGATGAAAAGGAATTCAGCAGGTTTAATGAGACAAATGTTGAGACAGGGTATGGGATAAGGGTATTGTGCCACTGAGTGGAATTCAACCGCAATGACTGCATGGACAAATCCTGCATGTTTTCCTGCCAACAATATGGAAAGGGTTTGTAACTTCCTGGAGTACTTTTCATCTTTTAGATCTAATCAACCATACTGACTGTTTCCATCTAAGCACTAACCATGCCCAATCTTGCTTGCCTTCTGCAGTCAAATAACACTGACAAAGGATGACCTAAATGTTGAAGCTTTAGATTAGAAAATACAGTATTAGAGAAGTCTGATTTCTGAATTTCCACATTAGAAATTTCTTTTGGAAATTGGAATTTTCAGTATTCTGAATACTTAAGGTGATGATTTGACTATATCAAACTAGAGTTTTTAAAAATACTTTTGATAGTTTGCTAACTTTCAAGCATGAAAAGGCATATCCCTCCAAGCATGAAATATTGGATATCCCTCCAAATGTACCTGTTCTACACCTACCATATTTCCACACCAGGCTGAGCACCACACAAAAACTTCTAAGTCTTTAGTGCCATACAGTATAACTTAATCTTTACCATACTCTGAACAGGTTTATGTAAGCTTGGTTTCTGTCCTGAGACTATCTGTTCTTTTGTTCTCGGCTCAGTTAATCTGAACTACTGCTAATAGTTTGTGCATATTTCATGTAGCCCGTAAGAGCCACGTTGGGACTGCTGAGCTAGATGAAAAGCAGGCTATACATATTTACAGTGATACAAATAATAATAATAAAACCTCTCCAATTTTAGAGTTTGCTGGTAGAAAGAATTATATTGCACACTATCAGAACACATTCTCTGCATTCCAAAGGCCCCAAGTTTAGTATTCAGCAGTTCTAATTAATGATTCCCACAAGTACAATGCTGATGTGTTGCTCAGGCATGATTTATGTTCTTTGAAAATCTAGCATGCTATTGATCCTGGCTATGAGTATACATTTTAACCAACGCTTAGTCCTTGTGTAGATGAGACTACTATGCATTATGTAGAATGTATATGAAGAATAGCAGATATGCATATGAGATGAGAGAGAACACTCTTCAAGATGATAGATTGGTATGCCAGGCACTTAACATATTCAAAGTATTGGCTCTGAAGCAGCTCAGTGCTTGAGATATTTCAGTTTCTTCCATCAACCAAGACCAAAAATGTGCTTTGTTTAATCTGGAGAAATGTAGCAAAGAAGAGGGAGGTAGAGGGACAAGGGGAATGAAATGCTGTCAGCATTTATTGAAACAGGAACAATTGATCATCTGAGGAGCTTTGATGTTGTCATAGGCTCATGTTTGTCTGTCTGTCTGATGTGCTTGAAGGAGAGACAACTTCTTCCAGCCTGAGCCTCTGAACAATAGAAATCAATTTCTTAAATAGCTCAATTATGGAAGGAAAAAAAGAGAGACAGAAGCTTAGGCGGTAGTATGTTTTTTAAAAAAGAAGCTACAATTAGATAAGGATTCTGCAGTTACGGAAAGAACTGCATTTAGAATTTGGCATTTTCTTAACTTTTTGTGGTGGGGTGGTTTTATAATTGCAGTGGTAAATATTAAGGAAAAACTAAGAGCTATGGAAAAAAATAGGTTTGGTAGATGATGATTGGTGTGTTGGGCTAAGACCTAGAAGCACAGAGCTCAAACCTTTCCTCACCTGTGGAAGGTTCCTGATAGATTCAGGATCAACAAAAAGGAGAAATAATATTTGCCAACCATCAGCTTTGAATGTTAATAACGAACTGATATATTGACTATAATGGAGATGGTCATGTCAACACATGAATAAGTGTACAAGATCAAGAATGTGGCTGTAAATCTCAGGGCCTTTTCATACTTAACTTCAATGGAATAATATCCCACCAAAGTTAAGTTTGGGGGCAGTGGCTGGCATTCACACCACGAGCACTGGGACAATCTCAAACATAACTATCAACCTTTGTAGTGCAGATGGTCTATCCCAGATTGTCCACATCACCATAGCAACACCCACAGCAACTTTGGTCACATGTCAAAACATTGCTATGGAGACTGCAATGCGGCACACATATGTGCGGCTTCAGCCATGTTGTGCTGCTCCAATTTAGCATTCGCCCAAGGAAGTAGTTTTAATGTTACATCTGGAATTTCACTGGGTGTGCCCTTCAGAGGGTCACTGTGCCACTCTGGAACAGAGGGGGTGGTGTGGTGTGCAGATAGAGCATCCTGGAGCATGTGGGGTCATCCTGGTTACTTAAGTGTGAAAACTATTCAGTGAATATACACACACCACAAACACATACACAATGGAAATAAGAAGTAGTTAAACTGCTGCCACATACCAGAAATGACTTGTGTAGGGTGGTTTTGCAGTGAGAATGACTATGATATTGTCCAGTTTGTACAGCCAAAATGTCTAAATACTTATCCTATGGAGACAAATGCAAAAGTTATTTGAAAAGCTTAATATTAAGCCAGCTGCAAACAATGCAAAAGACTGAGAAACAGCTTTGCACTCAATGTAATAACAAGTCAGTCTGTTATTTGTTTTAGGATCAGCAAAAAACAATGCAAGCACACTCTGTAAAATGACTAGGTATTGTGGTTATTTGACTGAAGAACAGGCCCTGGAGAATATGAAATAAAATCTGGGGGGAAAATGGATTTGAAGAATGGAATCTTGAAAAATATGTGGCATTTTTCCAAGTGATGAATGCAGGAGTAGTTGACCTAATGGTCTTTTGAGGTTTTGATCTGTAACTTGCATCAGCTGAAGCTAAAATGGCCAGTAACATTAAAAAAAAAAAAAGACATTTTCTGCATTGGGCCTTATTCTGGATTACTTCCCAAAATAGGGACCTGCCATCCATATGCTGGTACAGACTGCAGAAGGCCAGCTATAGGTTGCACCAGCATATGGAGGGCAGGTTCCTATTCTGGGATAGAATCTAGAATACATTCTAGTGTAGAAAACGTTTATGATAATTGTAGTCTAAGAATCTCATCTCGTTCTAACTGGAATAGTATTCTTTTCATATAGAGGAAAAGAACCCATTCGACATGACATGTTGCTCACTACTGTAAAGAATGTATGGAGAATATATTGCACAAGTTATGCAGTGGTATTTAAACATACTTTAACTTTCGTTGGGCTATATCCAAGACATTTATCTCTGGCAGTTCAGTATTTTCATTTGGAACACTCTCAGCCTCTTTAAACATTTTGGGTTTGTTTCCTTAGCTTAGAAACCTTAGAAGCTTAGGGAAATGAGCCAAAGAATCTTAACCCAATTTTAATATCACTCCTCCTTGTGGATTTTAGTCTAGGAAAGTGTCTCGCTTTTGATCATCCCGAAATTATCAAAATAAGTACATCCTATCATTATAGAGATATGGGAAATCTCAATTTCTTTTTCTTCATATAGTACTTCTCTGTGCTCACCTCTCCATTGTATGAAACAGTGGATCTTGACTAGTCAGCTCTGCTGGTTCAGATACAGAAAGGTATGGTGCGGAACAGCACTATCAGCACTATCCAGACCACCCTGCACACAGGCCTCAAAGCTCATACAAACTTCGGGGTTGACATCTGAGGACTCTTATGGACTAAAAACATATGGTCCTAGTTTGAGACACCATGGACCCATTTGGTGGCACACTTTAGTAGTGATGAAAAGAGCTTTTTTTTATTTTGCATGACCAGGGTACGTTAGCTCAATGTCTACAGAAAATCTTAATCTTAATGCAGAAAGGGCCCTAGTCTGTGGCCTAATTAATAAATCCATTACTTCACTTTTTTCCATGGATTGTTTTTCACTGAACACCAACCTATAAATTCGCCTTCTCATTAAATGTTAAGATGAACTATGCTGTAAGGATAGCTACCTCCAAACAGGGATGGAAGCAGTGAAGCAAGTTCACTGATTCCATGTCCCACAGGAGGAGCATGGCATTTCCCCATCCCCAGATCACAAAGTAAAAAGATGCTTGATAATCAGCATATTTTTACCGTGCTCCTACTGCCACTGACAGAGCTTCCATCTGGCAGACAGGAAGCAACTCCGCCGGAAATGCAAAACTGCTGATCCTTCAGTTTGGAGGACCAGAAGCAGCTGTCTCAAATAGGGATGTGCATGAATGTTTGAAACATTCAAAACTCGACTGAATTTGATCAAATTTGGACATTCAAATTTGAATCCAAAGTCTCTAAATTCTAATTTAACATTCTGATGAATTTTTGAATCTTTTAAATAATTCGTATGAATTATTCAGACATTCATATATGTACAGATATGTATGCATTACATACGTATCTGTATGCATCTTATTCGTATCCATGCACATTTGTACAGATACATACAGGATGAAAACACGTTGCATACAGGATAAAAACAGGATGTATGCAGATAACATCCAGGTATTTTGCAAGGGCCACAATTACACAAACAGCCGATAGACAGATGTAAGCAAGCAATATCACAAGAAATCTGGTGTCTTTCCTAGATTTTCCCTAACACCATTATTGTGGATATTGCCTCCAGATCCTGCTACTATATTGGGATTGCAAAAAAAACATGTGTGGAAGTTCCCATAGATTCTTGGAAGAATCATGGGTCTTTACTCACATCTGCAAGCACCACAATTCCAAGCAGCAGTCATATAGATGTGAGGCAGATGCCATTCTTTAAAAAATGATAATAATTGATATTGTATTTTATATAGGTTAGGTGAGGATTTGCAGATAACTTTCACTATTGTCTCTAAGGCCATGTCCGCATGCAAGCCAGCTGAAGCGATTTGGACACGTGTGATAAAAATCTGCATTGGAACGTGGAATAAAGCATCCCCATGTGGTTTGAGGCAATGCCGATCCAAACCGTAACTGCCTGTCCCCATGGAATGGCAGGAACAGTGGCAGTGGCAATGGTGGCCAGAGGAGGATTGCAGTATTCCCTCATCTGGCCACCAGCAGAGCGAGCGAGCGAGGTTATTTTCCTTTTCATCCCCTCCTCCCCTGCCGGGCATGAGGAGGGGATGAATGGGAAAATAACCTCGCTCGCTCACTCGCTCTGCCAGTAATGTTAGCTCCATTCACATGGGAAGGAGGCAACAAGTTTGCACTGAAGCAGATGAGCTGTCAAGAAAATGTATGCATATCTGCCCATCCACTTCACATGACAGCTCATCTACTTCTTCTTCCCTCTATTTGTGTGAAAAAAAAACACCCAAGTGGCTGCTGATCTCAGTGTGCATGGCAGGAACATGGAGCACAGTCAAAACCCCACCTGATAATACTGCAGCTGCCAAGCTCTGCCCCAAGTAACCCAGGAGCGTTCCCATGACCCCTGTGACAATATGTGTTTTTTCGAATCCAGTTTTTTTAACACGTAATGACTCAGATGTAGTGAGAAACAGGGGCTTACATGTGGATGCTCCCGAGGAGGACACGGAATCCTTTCAGATTATTTTGAGCATGTTGATGCACCCTAAGCTGCTTCTGTAGTTTTCTATTTATGTTTTGTGGATATTTCACCTAAAAAAGAACATCCAAAATTGCTTTTCAGTTCCATTCCAGATGTGATTATTTGTCAGAGTTAATTCAGTTAATTTGTCAGAAAGGGTAACTAGAATTATTAGGGGGGGGTGGAACACCTCCCTTACGAAATCAGGCTGCAACATCTAGGCCTCTTTAGTCTGGAGAGACAGTGTTTAAGAGGGGACCTGATTGAAGTATATAAAATTATGCACGGTATAGAAAAAGTGGATAGAGAAAATTTCTTTTCTCTATTGCACAACACTAGAACCAGGGGGCATCTATGAAGCTGATGGGTAGGAGAGGTGGATCCAACAAGGGGAAGTATTTCTTCACCCAGAGGGTGATCGGTTTATGGAATTTGCTGCCAGAAGATATGTCTAGATGGCTTCAAGGAAGGGTTAGACAAATTTATGGATGACAGATGTATCAACGGCTACTAGAATGGATGCCCAAGTACATCCTTCAGGCTAGGGGGGAAGCAGGATGCTTTGATGGCCATTTGCTGGGATTTAAGAGCAGGCAAAAGTTTGCCCTTGTCTCTGCTTGAGATGCCTATGGGCAATTGGTGGGCCACTGTGTGCGACGGGATGCTGGACTAGATGGGCTGTGGCCTGATCCAGCAGGGCTTCTCTCTCATGTTCTTATGTCAGATGTTTTCTGTCTTCATACACAAAGGCACCCCAAAACATGGAGGTTAAACTTTTTATAGCATATTAAACTAAAAGAAAGAAACTTGGGCTTGATTAACATTACCTTGTAGTGTTCTCGGGTGGGGGAAGGGGCTTCTGTGTATGCATGCTGTATAAATATTTAAAATTGTAGTGTCCTTCCCCACAACAGATTTATTGGTTAACTGAATTTTTTGCTGATTAATTACAGGGGGAAAAATTGAACCAGTGTGCTTTATATTCCCTCTAAAATCAGTCTGGAGTGTTTAATGTGCAGGTTTTGAGTTGTGTTTGTTAAATTTTAAAGAACAGGCAAACTCGATAGTACAATTTAATTTTTTTAATTGGGTAACTACATTAGAGTTTGCCGCTCTAGTGCAGATATTTACTAACATTTTTTAAAAATCACTTTACTCCAGGATAATGTCCTTGCCTATTTTGTTATGTTAGCAGATGCAGCATTTCCCTTGGTTCTGAAAATGAATCCATTTGTTGAGATATTAATGGGTAACGAGCACACTTCAACTCTGTAAAAAAATTTTTGTCTCAATCTTGACCAGAAATGATGTCTTCAATAACTTGATGTGTGTCTCAGTGGTGTCATGGTGCAGTATCCCATTGAAATTGTTTTATTCAGATATGGCAGATTAGAAGATGTTTAAAATATTTTTAATCAGTTTCAGAATCCCTCTGTTACCAATATTTGCCTACTTCGTGTTTCATTTATTTTTGGATTTCTGCCGTCTGGAGAGACCAAAGAAAGGAATTCAAACAGATCTTCACCCCACTCTTATTCTCCTGTGGGCCTTGGTCAGTGAACTGGTGTGGCACCTTCATTTGTATACATCTTCAGTGAAAGATCTGTAGCAAACAGATTTCACAAAGAAGTTTGTAGCCCATGAAAGCTAATGTCTTCTAGGCCTTTTCTGTACCTACCGGCCCTAGATCTGGATCAGTGGATCTGGAAAAAACTGGCCCACTGATCTGGATTGAGGGGAGGTGTGAGCTGGATTAGTGCTGTATGCATTGATGGTCCTGATCCAGCCCATCCTTCCCTACTGCTGCAAAGCCCTAGTGAGCTTTACAGACACACCCACACCATGCACCTGGAGGTGTGTGTCCCTCAGTAGTCCCCGAACACAGACGTATGCCATCTGCATGTTTCTCATGTTCTGGAATTAGAGGCCACTTAATTCAGATCCTACTCTTTGGTCTGCATTCACACATTGGTAAGGAGGCCCGGAGTCTGGACCTTGAGGCCTCTTAGTCTGTATCAAAGGTAAGTGTAGAAAGGGCCTTAGGCTGCCTTCAGACAGGATTAAACAGCAACCAGCTGAGATAGATTTAAGAAATGGATGCGCAGGTACATCCTCCAGGCTGAGGAAACAGGCAGGATGCCTCTCGGGGCCACATGCAGGGATTCAAGGGCGGGTGAAGGTATTTCCTTTGTTTTCAGCTTGAGTTGCCCATAAGCAATTGGTGGACCACTGTGTGAGACAGGATGATGGACTAGGTGGCCTGTGGCCTGATCCATTGGAGCTCCTCTTATGTTATGATGTTCTAAGACTCCACATGGAATTAAACTTGCCAGACACATTTTAAAAATTCTCTGCAGTACCTGTGCATTAAAATGTTATACCCTAGAGTTTTTTTAAGTTCTTATATGGAGATTTGGTGCGCAATATTACATTCTTCCACATCAGACCTATCAGACAGGGATGGGCTGAGCACGTGAACAGAAAATCCTTGCAATAGAGTGACCATCCTTCTTTCTTGTGCAAGTTAGAATAGGGACTATCCATGTGGCCTGTGCAACTGAAGTATTTCCCATGTGGCCTCTATGTGACTGCTCTATCAAGCAGCTATCCAGATTGTGCTGAAGCTGCCAAAGTGCTTTATGTTTCACTTCTTTCACTTTTTGCAAGTAACATAGTTGTCAAGCAATATTTGCAGGGGTATTCAAAGGTTTTGGCTTCATTATATTCCATGTTTTGAGGCATATGGTTGTTCATAGGTGTCAAGTACATCTCTTGTCAGTTTGAGATCCTGAATTCTACTTCATATCTTATGCAAAATAGTCACATTCCTTAGATATTTGCTTTCACAGTTACTTCACAAAACTCTGAGGTTTTCTCTCAGTAACCACAACAAAGCACTGCCATTCAGATAATTGAGCATCTGGAAGAAAAAACAAGGGAGAGAGAGTAGTGTAAAAGTTCCATTTGTGGTTATGCCTTGTCTCTTCACCTGCATTGATTTGGTTCTTCTGACATTTACTCAGAGTTTTCCATAACCTTTGCACATTTTGTGGTTTCTGGTGTTCTTCTTCATGCCCCTTAGTTTACTGACTGCCTTCTGTTTTCTCTGATCATTCGGCATAACGAAAGAAGTATTGTTTGTCTGCAACATGACAAGGTGCTGTACGTTTTGGCCTACCTTAGACTACACGAGCAGAAGGAAGGAAGGAAGGAAGGAAGGAAGGAAGGAAGGAAGGAAGGAAGGAAGGAAGGAAGGAAGGAAGGAAGGAACTTTGTTGGGTAGGATATATGCAGAGATGAGGAAGTCCAATATTTTAGTATTTTCTGTTTTGCTTCCTCTTCAGATACTGATTTTATTTTTATACTTCTTTATGCTCAAATGAACAAATATAAATGCATTTCTGAATATTTGTGGACAAACTCAAGTGCAAAAAGGGCCTAGTATTCTCACCCTACTTCTAATCCATGTTAAATGCCATAAATGTACTTCCAACAAAGTCTTGAATGTGAGTTAAACACTAGCCAAAGACAAAATGAGGCCTTCAGATCCACGTGGGAGGCTAGCAGTGACAGTGGACTGTAACCAGTGTTTTCCATTTTCACTTGTAGTATGTTGGAGGGCATGCTTCAAAAGGTCAGCGCTCTGGTTACTTCAGCGTGTTTCAAAGCTGTTACCTCAGCATTTGAAATTGTGACTCCCAGCGAAAAAGAATAAAGTGTCTGTGTCCCTATCTGCCACTTCTATAAATAATTCTGCCTATCCACCAGTTCTGCAAACCTGGCTTCAGCAAGAAACATGATATTCTTCAGCCCCTTCTGTGAGGCAGCCCTGGAAGAAAATGTTACTTCTTTTATTTTTTTCTTTGACTCAGCAAAGGGGATGAAGGAAACTCTGACCTTAATTTGCAAGGAGAACAAGAAAAAGGATTAAAAGGAGGAAATGGAGGAAAGAGTGCTACAGCAGTGAGAGCCGAGAGGGACAGGTTAGATATAAGGTATATGAAGAGGAAATGTAAGCTGTAGAAACACATAAAAGTCAACAGATCATAATTCAGGAAAGCAAATAAGTTAGTAGCTGAGGTAGGCCTGTTCAACCTTTAAGGCTCCAATGTAGTTAAACCCCCTGGTTATGTTCAGTAGCCCATCAGAATTTGATCCTGCCATTGTTACATGTCTTGGGCTTCAAAATCACATACTCGAAAAGGAAGACACCTCAACCATATAAGGGAGCTGGTGGAAAACAAGATTCTAATCAAAGTGTTGCCCCAACCCCATTCTGTGGCCTTTGCTTCCTATTGGGGGGGGGGGAGGTGGTACTACTACTAATCTGTTCCAGTGGTGTAGTAAGTTGTGAAATTTTTTCCTTGCCTGGAGTATATTAGTGACTTGAGTGTAAATTACTCCCTTTGCATGTAAATTGTCCTTGCCCACATGGATCATTCTGTTTTTCTTGAGAAATTAATGACTTCAGTGTTCAGTTTTAAAGTATTTAGTCAACTACAGTTGTTGCCAGTGTGATATTCAAATGTGGAGTTGTGTCTTTCAGGTTGTCTCCTGATACTGACAGAACTTATGAGCCCCTTATGAGCCAGTTTGGTCTAGTGGTTAGGGAACCGGCCTCTTATCTGGGAATACCGGGTTCAATTCTGCCCTCCCCCATGAAATGAGCTGGGTGACCTTGGAGGGGAGAAGAATAGAAAAGCTTTGTCAGCCACTTTGGGTCCCCTTAAATGGGTGAGAAAAGTGGGGTAAAAAAGCCAGCTCTTCTTCTCCTCTGATCATAGGGTGACAGGCATGGTTTTGATACCCAACACCATGTGGGATCAGAATACAGTGAAATACTAGGCTGAAGAAAAGGGTTTTATGTGATTACCAAATATGTCTGTTAAGTTACAGGCAAGCTAGAGAGTTCTTAGGGGATGAAGACATGAATAATTTCAATGCAAACTGGAGGAAATAAGATGCCTTCTAGTTCTGTAGTCCCTTCTGGGCATTAAGACTGCCATCAAAGCAAAGGAGTGGGTGAGTCTTCAGAGCAACGGATGTATTATTGTACTAATTCTAGTGTGGGTAAGCAGTTGTTATGGATGATTACATGAAAAGGGGCCAAAAGGTTTGATAGAGAAAGCCCAAGGTAAAACAAAACAAAACACAATAGGGTTAATGGTAGAAAAGCATACTTGATCCCAGCTGTGGAACATCTTTCCAGCTGTAATCTCACTGACAAAATAGATCTGAGTACACCAGTGTATATCAACATGCCTCGATGATAATGCTAATATAGGTCCAGGTCAACACCACTTCAGGGAGTAAGAGAAATAGATCCTTTTTTCACTGGCATTATTCTGTCCCATGGAAGTTAAGTGTGAAAAGACATTCAAGGTACTATCCATTCAATACCCTCAAAATTCATATCCACACTTGCAATGAGATATGCAAATAAGGGTAAGTGGAAATGGAAGTAAGTAGGAAGCAATGGATGGTTAAGAAATGGCTTCAATTACACTTTTATTTCCATTCTATGACTTCAGTTTCATTTTTGTTGTTGTTGTTGTTTTCATGGCTTTTGTGTAGTTGGCTTATACTTAACCTCTATGGGACAGTCGCCTAGGTTTGATTCATTTCAGAAAAAGATAAAATAATCTATATAATACTAGCTGTATATAATCTATATAATACTAGCCATGAACTTCCCCATGTATATTCATATATTATTTATGAGGGAATACTGCCTGTTTGCATTGTAACTCTTCCATTATGGCCTTCCACACTTGACAAAAGCTTTACAAGTGAAGAAATTGAGGCCAGTTCACACTTGGCCTGCTTGAATACACTGGGGTAACTTCTGGAAAGTACCATCTGCAAGAGGTGTTTTCCCATCAGAAATGTCTCCTGTTGTCCCAGAAGCTACCCTAGCAGCGCACAAAACCTTATCTGCTCCAGCCAGAGGAGCAACCATTCACACCTCTGCTGGTACCAGGAGTCATCTGAGGTGCCATGGAAGCATGTTGGCAAGTCAGATGACCCAAAACACTACTGTGTGTGCAAGGCACATCACTGTCCTTGTGATAGCACTGGCAAAGAAGATGGTGGTGACTCAATATGCATCCAGACCCAGGTAGGTCTGCAGATACGTTGGGGGTTCATTTAATATAATATTGTACAGTGCTAAGTACATGTACAGCGCTTTAGAAATAAACAACAACAACAACAACAACAACAACAACAACAACAACAACAACAACAACAACAACAACAACAACAACAACAACAACAATAATAATAATAATAATAATAATAATAATAATAATAATAATAATAATAATAATAATAATAATAATAATAATAATAATAATAATAATAATAATAATAATTTAGCATGCATTAGCACTTGCAAGTGCAAATGCTAGTACACACCAATGGGGATGCCTGGGGATTTTCTTTTCCATTACATTAAACCTTTTGTTACCTATGCAGGATAACTTTGTCCATGTGAATTTTCACCTGTCAATGGCAGAAGGGTAAACCTGATCTTTTCAGCTGCACCTGGAAACAGCCTTGACCAGATATTCTGCTCATATAGCTTTGGGATGTGCACAAATATTTGTATCATTTAAAATTCATATGAATTTGGCCCAATTTGGACATTCAAATTTGAATTGAATGTTCACACATTCGAAGACTGACATTCAAATTCAAATCAAATGTTTTGATACATTTGTATGAAGCTTCATATGGGATTCATATGTTATTTGTATGCGTTTGTATGGGATTCATATGGGATTGAACATCTGAAGAGCATCTATTCGAATGAATACAAATTTTCTTGCATTTGATTTGATACGAATTGAGTTAGAAAAAATTGTGCACTGTAGCTCACAGAAGTGTCTTCTTTCATCTTTATAAACACATGGTTTATTTGCAAATACATAAGGTTTTCAACAAATAGAAGGAAAGAGGAACAAAGTTTCAAAGGAAGTAGCCAAAGAACAGAGGCAAGAAAAGCAGAAAGGAGGGAAGAGAGAGAAGGAATTATGCATCTAAAGAGAGGCAGAAAAAGATAAAGTTCTAAGAGGGTGGCAATAAAGGGAACTTGGAAATGATAGAAAAGGGAGAGAAAAGAAGAAGAAAAGGCATAATAAATTGATCAGAAACACAAGAAAGAAAGAAATCCTGATGACAGCTTAGAACAACTTGAGAAAGGTCACATAGGCCCTCTGGGTGGAGAGGTACACTAGGGGCAAAATGGACTGTCATGGTAGATAAACAAGGGGTGGAGGGACTGAATATAATTTACTACTTTTGTGTTGTCTGTCAGAGGCACAGAAGCTATTTTCCCATCCCTAGTGGGTGGATGGAGCTTCAGAGAGACTAACCTGCAGATTCTCAGCAGCTGCCAAGTTAGAGAAAGTTATGGCATAGGTCTCTGTTTCTAAATTTTAATAAAGCTGAAAAAATGTGAAGGGCTTCCCCACTCCAGTGCTACAGAAACCCAATATATTCTTGAATGTAGTATGATTCTGAAATAATGGTGATGGTGGCAATGAATATGATGATATTATAAATAACAACTACATATGTTTTTCATAGGTATTCTAAAACATTTATAAATTCATAAATAGATATACAGTACATTCAGTAATATAGGTTTCCTTCAGAAAGAGCTGTTTAAATTCAAAGTTTAGCAGTAAACTGATGTATACTCACTGCAAAAGAAAAATTGATTGTCTAACTAAAAACCAGCTCTGTAGTTTCCTGCTTTAAGGAGCCATTGAAGGAATGAGAGTTTAGATGCCATGTGCCATCATGTGCGTTCAGAGATCCAGTCAGGTTTTTTTTTTTCTGTGCTTCCGGGTTTAACGTCATCACAAAATTGTGTGTACTAATATTCCTCCTTCTCTTCCCCATCCATCCCTCTTCCTAGATAGAACAGTAAGGGTGAATTCCCATTACAAGCTTAAAATGGTTTCAAAACAGTTTCAATCCTCGCAGTCACCACGTCAGGTTGGCTTAACACACTTTCCGCATGTTA
Source organism: Aspidoscelis tigris stejnegeri (assembly GCA_023333525.1). Taxonomy (NCBI): domain Eukaryota; kingdom Metazoa; phylum Chordata; class Lepidosauria; order Squamata; family Teiidae; genus Aspidoscelis; species Aspidoscelis tigris. The sequence continues at coordinate 244,492,967 of JALMGA010000001.1, read as the reverse complement.
AATTGCCCCAAAGCATTGTAAATGTTAACACTCATTTCAACATGTCTCGCTCCGGTTCGTGCATTTGAAACGTTTTACATTTCTTACTGTGGGAACCGTACCATTTTAGTGGGATGAGAATGCATGTTTAGGGTTTAGTGGCAGGAGAGTGCATGTTTAGGGTTTCCCTCCCCCAATAGCTTGCTTCCAAAGATAGTGATTTTACTGTAAAAATCCACCCCTTACAGCAGCCGCTACACTGTAGCAATCTACCCACTTCACACCTGATAACAATGTTGCAATTTTGTGCAATTCTGAAAGTTCTGACCTTTAGAAAGGGAAAAGAAAAGAAAGCAGCTGCAAGTTCTAGGAGATGTGTGAATGTTTTTAAAGCTGTGGCAGTGAGCAGGTGAAAGGGGCTTGAGTTGCCGCTGCTGCTGTGTGCCCTGGGCAATGGGGAGAGGAGGGAAATGAATCACTGGCTGCCCAGTGCCATTTTTGCTCCATCCAGGCCAGCGGCAGCCAGTCAGCCACCCAGCTAGGCTCCCTGAAGGGGTCCCTTATGGGTGGCATGTTCACGCCGGGAGGAAGAGGGCAGGACAGCCCAAAAAAGCGGCTTTTAGAAAGTAGCCATTTGAGTCCCCCCCTTGAGTCACATATGCCACGTACGATCCTCAGAATCCGGATTGGATGTGATTAAGTTGAAAGTAATGGGATCAGGCAAATTCGCATTTGCATCCGGTTCTATTATTTCAGTTTAGGGAAACAGTATTAAGCTTATAATGGGAATGCGGCCTAAGTTTCTTGAGTTCAGTGAGTTTAAGAATGGGAGGCATAACTATTTTGTAAGAATCTTTGCTATAGGTTTCAGAATTACACTTAGAATGATCTCTGAAATGATGGAGATGCCAGACATACCTCAGCAAAGTCATTCTATTTAGAAAAAAAAGTTTTATTTTTTTAAAAAAATATTTTAACATTAAATGTCCTTCCACATCCAGAAGTATAAGGGAGACAAGAGATAGTCAATTTAAAACTTCTACACATCTACAACTTCAGTTGGCATTGGCAGGACATAACTTTTGGACCCCTCCCTGCAACTGTTTCTAGGCTGAGACTCGGTAGGGTTGATGTGAATAAATAAAGCAATAGAAATGGAGAAAGAAGTAGCAAAAAGCTTGGAGAGAATAAGGGAGAGGAAAGGGGAAAAGAAGGGAAAGACAAACTGCGTAACTTTTTTCTCTAGCTATATTTCTGCTCAAATGTGTCTTCTTATTTATTTCACTGAAGCTGTTTGAAATTTGGCTACATGAGACAAAACTATTTTGCTTCAAAACTGTTGGTCACTATCAAATAATCTGGAATTGACAGGGTAAGAAATTTAGTTTCAGGGCTACTAATATAAAGTCCTTCCTGCAAGGATTTTGATGTGCTAATCTGTCCCTAGCAGACCTACCTGTGTTCCCCACATCCTTTCCAGAGACTGAGTGAAGAGCATTCAGAAAGCCCCTTTATACACATCCAACTTTGCCCAGATTATCCAGGTTTATTCCGTGCCTATTTTACTCTACCTAATTAATATAAAATACTCCGTCAATAAACTGGCTTTGAAGCCATTTAGGACTTAAATGGAAACACATACACAGAGAGAAAACACAAATAACAGAGCTTACATTAATAGACTGCGAGAATTGCTGGCATCAGAAGGAAAGCCATAGGACTGTGAGACCATACTATGAATTAAGAGAGTCATTAAATTTGAAGTGGCAGGTGACAAACTTTCAAGAGAAGTGCCACGTTTTAGAGAAGAGTTTATTTATTTCGTATACTTTATGGTGTAAATTCACATATGTATGGAAGCAACTGTTTTCCTGTCATTGTTTCACTGTCATTTGAAGGCACAGTTCTATTGTCAGGCAGGATGTCAAATAGGCATACCTCTGTCAATTTGCTGTCTGGATCTTGGTGGAATGAAGTGACTTATAATCTCTTTCTTCTCTCTCTCTTTTTCTTCAAGCAGGAGATGAAAAGAATAAGTGGTATTATGTGGGGGAAGAGATCAAAACTCCATACTCTTCTACCATCCTCACATAGCAGTCTGAAAACACAGCCCCACGTTCCTATGACTGTGGTTGCCTGCTGAGTGATAAGGAACTGGTTGTAAGAATGCAAGGAACACATCTGAATAGATGCTGTTTATCTCATAAATAGGGATGTGCACGAATATTCAAAAATTCAAAAGTTTCATTCGAATCTGACGAATGTCGACATTTGAACTTGAATCAGATTTTCAAAAATCTGAATTTGAACATTCAAACTCAAAGCGGATTTTTGAAAATCTGATACCGATTTTCTAATAATTTGAATGTGTATATTGTATCTGTTGTATATGAATCTGCGTGAAAATTATACATATCTTGCACTTAAAATATGGGATTAAAATGGGATGCATATGGGATAATACAGGATGCATATGTATTTTTATGGAGTGGGTACAGATACATATAACAGATATGAATGTTTTCGACATTCGTATCTTTAAATGCAAATCTAACATTCAAATGTACGGATTTGAATGTTATGGATTCAAATCGGATTTTATGACATTCGAATCTACTCAGATTCAAATGTCAAAAATACATTCATGCACATCCCTACTCATAAACAGCATCTGTGTAGAAAACCAAGGGATGTAATGGTTACATCATGGCTGCAGACCAAGAAAAAGGAGAGGAAAGCCCTGTTCACACTTAACTGTGTGGCCTGGTATAACTATACCATTCCACCCTAGTTAGATAAGGGGACAGAAGGTCGTTTTTGCATTGCAAGTACTGGTGCAATCCCCGAGTGCTTGTGGTGCAGATGGTCCACCCTAGGAAGTTCAAACTTCCATAACAATGACTATGGCAAGTTCCACTCCATGCCCAGCTCTTACCATGTCAATCAATATATGATAACAACCAGCCACCTCACTCCACACTTATGCAGCATTCACACTGGAAGAAAATGTGAATACTGCATTCAGCAGTGAAGCTGTAAAAAGTCTCCAAAACTTCAGAGGAACAGGGACACTCCAGGACACTCCGGGATGGAAGCAGCTTCATGGCTTCTGGATGGAGAACCCTGGAGTGTCCCAGAGCATCCCTGTTGGGTAAGTGCAAACAAGCCCAAAATCAAGAGGAATACAATTGTGCATTTATGCCAGAAGTGACTGTTAAGGTTATGGCCATTACTGACAGGCAAAACCCAATTTAGAATACTGAAAGTTAAATGCCAGATCTGCTCAAAATAAGAGGAAACAGATTTGGATTCATGGGTGTTTTTAGGTGGGCATGCCTTTATTTGGGCATATAATCTGGAAAAAGACTTAGTGCAGAAAGAGCCTTTTTATCTTTTTCATTAAGCACAAGGATACTGGTTTTGTGTTTTTTAAAAATGTTTTAAATACTGCTTTATTTACCATAAAATGTTGAGCTTCGGTATTAATACAACTACACTTGATCTTAGTCAAAAGGTTGAGAAATGCTCATAGTGACAAATCACAAGGAATTGAATAAACATCATTCATTCATTCATTCATTCCTCTCATTCATTTTCTTTTAGTTTCATGTGAATGTTATCACTATAAACCCCAAAGTCCTGTAAAAATAATACCATATAAATTTGAAGACAGAGTCTATCCATGAATGCCCCTTTAATGGAGGTCACATCACACATTATAAGTGCAGTATTTGGCTATCTGCCACTTATACAGCTGTGACTGAAACGCAATCCTCCTTCCATGCTACATTCTCCTTCACAGAGTTTCCAGAGCTGTCAAATATTACTAAATAAATAAACCCCATGTCAGTCCTATGCTGTATGCTCTACTGAGTAACGTTTGCCGATTGCCAAAAAACATGAGATCCAGAGAGAAGCAAAGGCAGATGTTATGTTTCCTCTTATTGTATTAATAAATTGGAGGAGTGCTTGCATGCCAGGTCTTGTCTGCTCTTTGGTGGAAGCCCAGGACTATGCTTTTGAGCATTGCAGATGGCATGCTGGAGCTCAGAAATAATTCCTTATTTCCATCTAGTCTGCATGTGGTAGCTTGTTAGATAGCAATACGTTCTCCAAAGCACAAATTGTGATATCATTCTGAAGCAAGGTTCCATGGCCTAGAGACAGAGCATATCAATGTATTAATAGTATTTATTTTTTCAGCAAGAATTTTATTGTTTGCCATGAAACAAGCAGAAACAACAATCTGAAAGACTGTCAGCAACATCTGGACAACCACCGTAAAATAACATACTAAAAAAAAATAAAACGTGACAAAGGAAACAGCAGTATGGATGGGCATTTTCACACTTTTCTTCCTTTTTCTGGGAGGTGACATCCTGGAATGCTTTAGGCATCCACCTGGTCACCCCAGCAATGACACTATGCAAGTGTGGATGCCTGTGGGTCTTGAAACAGTTTGGTCTTGTGGATAGAGTGCCGGGCTCATATTTTGTAGTCATTGGGGTTTGGTTTTGTACTTCTCCATGAGGGCAGGTGTGTGACTTTGGGCTAGTCACAGCTCTCCTTCTGAGCTATCACAACCCACCTACCTTCTTCTTCTTCTTCTTCTTCTTCTTCTTCTTCTTCTTCTTCTTCTTCTTCTTCTTCTTCTTCTATTGCAGTGCTTGTTTCTTCTATTCTTTGAGAATTCATCAACAATCTTCCTCATACAGATGGAGTCTGATGTGTGTGTTATTTCTTGACAGACTCTCATCTATTTTCACCATCATTCCAAAATGCCTTTTTCAGGCTGTAGTCACGCAAAGCTCAAAATTGCATGCCAAAAGAACTCATGCAGGTTGAACCCGAGTCCATTTTCATTATGAAAATATGGAAAAATCACACAGCTTGAGGATGCAAGTATCCCAAACAGAAGGGAAAGTGGGAGAAGAGAGCCACAACAAACCAGTGTCCAGTTCTTTGTAAAAAGTGCACAGCAGTACGCTCCTTGCCACCAAAGTTATCAGCATAATGTAATACCAGGACACATATCTTTACTGAATTGCAAGTCAGAATGCAAGTCCCGAGCTTAAAGTTAAAGCTCCTGTTTATGTTATCACTGGATAAGTTTTTGGTAGAAAAGTTACTAAGAAAAGTTATCTGAGTTTAACTGGACTTTATTCCACCCATTTATGGCATGTGCTGTCATAGAGATATGCGCAAACTAAAATGTATTGGTTTGGTTCTAATAAATGGAACTGAATCTTTTGAAGTTCGGTTCAGTCTAGAAGGTCAAACAAGAACAAATCAGTTCAAATCAAACATTGAGTAGTTTGCAACACACATAAACCAATAAAATATATTGAAAAAGTCCTATTTAAAGGGCTTTTAAATTCATCACATTTAAATAGAACCAGCTTGTTTCTATTCAAACTATCCCTGGTTCAGTTCAAATTGAACCAGACTCTCTCAAGGTTGGTTCAGTTCAGTCTGAACTGTGTTGAACTACTTCTGAACCAAATCAAACCCAAATCAAATATGCATGTCTCTGTGCTGCTAGCATCAACTGGCCTCCAGACACAACAGTGCACAGACAGATATAGGGGGAGTCTCCATATCTGGATCTGATGCCTGAGCATAAATATGCATCCTGTTGTATTACTGAGGATTTTGCAGTTTTGTATGCAGTGCATGTACATGCCTAAAGGAGTGGGAAGATGAGGTATTCAGTGGTAGATCACTTATTTGCAGCCTTGGTCCAGAGTGTTGTGCCTCCAGTCCACAAGGTGCAGAGAGCAAACACATGTGCTCACACAGAAGAGCAGGAATAGCCACAGTCAGCCACAGTATCACCAAAAGTCCAAGTCAAGAGTTCCAGGCTTGAAAATACCAGAGTGGGGTCATAAATCAAGGAACAAGATCACAAGAGGTCCAGAAGTTACAGCTTTGTGAGTATTTGTCTGCAACACAGTTTAGCAGCAAGTCTCCTTCGCCACAGGTGATGGGCATGGAGTCTCTCAGACCCGCACACCTGCTGACGCTCACACCTCAAACTGGTTGGTGAAGGGTATCACCCGGCATCTTCCAACCATGAGCTGCCATCAGCTTGAGATATGGGCTGATCCTCTGTACCAGGTAATTGTGTTAGGCATTCTTTGTCTTGCTCAGCTGGATAGCCTGCCTGAGCCTGGCTAGGCATCTTGACTGCGGCGCTGACAACAGGGGGCATGACACAGGGTTCCTCAGGTGAATCTCAAACTCTTAAAAAGGTGTACTGAATCACTAAAGAGAGAGATGTGATATCCCAGCCCCTTCAGTAGCACAGCGATCGATATAAGTGGAGATCCACCCAAAAGGAGTATTCCAAATTTGAACTCTGTCAAAGTCTTAGTCAAGATGTGCATGAGACCTTTACAGTGTGGTGTCACTCATTCCTGTGCCCTTTTTGCATTTCAAGAATACTCAGAGGGCACAGGAATCACATGCTTCAGCATTTTTTGGCTCATTCAAGCAGTATATTCAGAGTGATAGGGAGAACTCTGAGAGGAATTCTGAGTGATCTTCTGCCCCTCCCCCCCCCCCCGACACACACACTGCATTGATATACCCTGAATAACTCCTGGTTATCTGCCACACAGAAAATTGTCAACTGCCACAGGCATTTCTTATCTTTTCCTGATAACAGTCCCAAGAAACACTGAAATCAGGGAATTAATGTTCCTCAGCAGTGATGTTTTCACAGAAGGGATCTTGTCAGTCATGCTGCTGCCTTTTGTAAAGCACAACAAACTGTAAACTTTTTCTCCAGGCTTATGTAGGTGAAACCACCACAATATGGATCCTGCCTCAGTTTCAAGAGAGCTGAGGAAGCTCTGAATTTCTTGGAGAGAACTGAATAAATATTTAGGATGGATGCTGAGAGAGGGTGGTGTAGTCAAAGCTGTAGCTTGAGACTCCTCAATGGATTATTGGAAGGGAGCTGAATCGTGTGCACTTTTATCAGACTGTGAGAATCCTGTTTCCATAACAACATGCTTTCAGTCTCTTCTGTATTTTTTGATGTTATCTTTTCATGTCACTTTTCAAACTTTCTGTACATTAACAGCAAAATGCAGTTGATAGCAGCAAGAACCTTGGTGTATACAAGGAAACTTTGGCCACAGAAAAACAATACCATGACATGAGCACTGTGTTTTCTATTTTGGATTCCCTCCCCCCAACCTCCCCTATTTAATATCCAGATCTGTTATGGTTCTCATGTTTTTCCAAATATACTTGAAAATGTAAGAGACATCTTGCTGAACCAGATATGGGGACCATCTAGTTCAATAGCATGTTTTCACAATGGCAACCAGTTGCATATGGATGTTCAGGAACACCGCTTTTCCTGCTCACAAGTCTCCCAGCCTTCAGAGATGAACTAAATAAGTCAGCAAGCATCACTCTGCCTCTTTATATATCTATGGCAAGCCTACATTTGGAATATTGTGTACAATTCTGGTCAGCACATCCCAAAAAGGATATTGTGGAACTGGAAAAGGTGCAGAAAAAGGCAACCTGAATGATCAAGGGGTTGGAACACCTCTTCGACCTTAAAAGGTGATTTTTAAGGGGTGACCTGATTGAAGTATATAAAATCATGCATGGTGTGGAAAGGGTGGATAGAAAAAAAATCTCTATCACACAACTCTAGAACATGAGAGTTTAGACCAAGAAGGGATTTTTTTTCCCCACTAGGAGAGTCATCAATCTATGGAATCTATCACCACAAGAGATGTCACAGCAACCAGCCTGGTTAACTTTAAGAAAGGGTTAGACAAATTCAGGGAGAACAGTTATATCAATGGCTGCTAGAATTTTATTTATTTATTTATATTTATATCCTGCCCTATACACGAGGGTTTCTGGGCAGCTAACAACCTTTAAAATTGAACATATCAAAACTATATCAAAACAATAATAACCAGTACAACATTTAAAAAACAACGTGATACAGGCAATGCAAAAACAGTTAAAACAGTAGTGGGGGAAGCATAAGCAGCATTCCTAGGTATCAGCTCTAGGCTGAAAAGGCGGGCAGGAGGCCTGGAAAGGCCATTTGCAGGGAGCTGAGAGCAGGTGAAGATTTTGCCTTGTCTTCTGCTTGGTGTGAGATAGAATGCTGACTAGATGGGCTGTGAACCAATCCAGCAGGGCTTCTCTTACATTCCTCATGTCATCAGCAAACTTCACTACCTTACTTCTTATGCTTACTTCTACAAAATTTCTGAATAATTTTAAAAGCACACTAATAAACATTGGGGAACCCCACTTTTTACTTCTCTTCATTCTGAGAATTGTCCATTTTTTACTACCATTTCCTGTTCTTTAGTCAGTTATCAGAATGTGTCCTCTTATCCAATGACTGATGAGTCTATTCAGGAGCTTTTGCTGAGGGACTTTGTCAAAAGCCTTTGAACTCTAAAGTCATGAAAGCAATATAATAAAGGAATTGTTGTGAGGTATTGATGCAACTTTCCCTTCTGACCATGTATATGAAACACTTTGTTATATCATCCAGATGAGCAATGGGAAAACTACCAACACTCCCTTGTTTCCTACATATACCAAAGCAGACTGGATGATAAGAAATGATGGATGCTGCCTACCATGCAGTCCACAAATGAAATTTAAAAGGGGAAAAATGGCCGGGGACCCTCCTGTTTTATTATCTAGGAGAAAGGCTTTTTTGAACAACCTGTCAAAGCAAAGGAGAAGACAAAGGCAAAATCTGCATGGGGATTAACCTCATGGTGCAGTCACTGCACATATATGTGCAACCACAGTACTTCTAAGATACAAGGCACTTCTGCACTCTAGGGACACTTATTGCCCTGTAAGTGATCACTGAAGTGGTATAATGGCAGAATGATCAGAATAACATTGATATCTCTTCTGATCACTCTCTCCCTATTCATGCCATTCAGAGTCACCCTCTTGCAGATTTTCTTCTGCAGTATGCAGGGGAAAAATGGCCAACTTAAGATAATTTCCTAGGCTGTGAAAAACAGCTCTGGGGAAAAATAAATAAATATTGACTTGTGGAATGAATGTCCTTTGGCTTTGATGTTTTGACCACAACTGCAGCGCTTACAGTACAGCAATCATAGATATCTAAAGGAATAAATCCAGTTGTTCTGAGGAAGTAGCTTTTTTTGCATCTGTTGGTAGACCAGAATTTTTCCACTTCTGGGCCCTTTTCATCCATACTTAAGACTGGGCCAGAGAAGCTCTTCCTTCCACACAGGACAAAGCATACACCAGACTAGAGGGTTAAAAATTGTGTCTTCATCTAGTCTACCTGTAAACATCTTTTTGAGGTCTAGTGTCACTTTGGAGGCTGCATTATTAGAAGGGGGAGAGAGAGATGTCCTTGCTGAGAAACAGTCTCCATGCTAATGATAATTAGTATCACCTTTCCCTGTTAGCAAGCATAAAATATCTCTCCTCCCCCCTCCCTGACAAAGTGAAACAATATGACAGTTCAGAGGTCTGCTTGTGCGCTGAAAGAGCTGAATGCAGGCAGCTGATTCTGACAGCCAGTTCTTCCGCAGGGATAAAAAATGCCTAAAAATTTGGTGGAATACAGGAGAAGATGTGGAGAAAGTGTCTCCATGCTCCCAGAAAAATCCGTGGTTTCCCTCTAAGTTGGATATAGTCTCGTTTAAAATGGGGGGGGGGTTCTGTCGTGGATTTTCCTCCTTTACACCTGATGTAGCCCAGAATAAAGCTGTGCATGGAGACAGTCCGAGGCAAAACAAGCTTAAATCTAGCTTAGGCTGCATCTATAGGGCTTAAAAACTGGGATTATCCGGGGTATGTTGCGATTGCCACGTGGATCCATGGCAATTCCAACATAGCCCCAGGATATTGAGGTGAAATCCTGAAATAATGTTATTGCAGGAAAATGAACTCCTAACCTCAGTTTTACATTAAAAGCAAGAGCATTTATCTGAATGGACCACCATGATGCATGTGTGGAGGCAAACCCACTTTAAAATGGCAGTTGTCCATGTGCATGGGACAGTAATTCTGAAACACCCGGAAGTATGTGTCACTTCCCGATGGCTATGTGCCTCCACATTCCCCTTGCTGTTGCCCTACCACCTGGGCAACAAGCAATACTTCCAGGGGCAAGATACTCCAAAATATCACTAAATAGCACGATAAAGTAGAGAATTCTGGAGGCAGACTTAGGCTGTTTCCACACAGGGGCAAAAAAAAAAAAAAAAACGGATCTCCGACACCCGGATCTCCGACACCCGGTTTTAATAGCTCCGGGTGCACGGCAGATCCGGATTAACGGGGTAGATCTGAATCTAAGAGATCTGGATCTACCCCGCACCCCTGCCACTGCACACACAGCGCCAATCCGGATTGGAGGTGGCTGCTGTGCAGAGGCACGGCACCCGGCTCCGATCCGGGACAGAGGGCACACCCCCGGCCCGCCATGATTGGCTCACCGGAGCCAAGCATGGCGAGCCGGGGGACCTCGGCGCCGCGGCTCGCCCTGCCCTGTTCAGGGTCCGTGTCTTTGTGAGGGTCTTCACCTAGATTGCAGCGCGCCTGCATCCTGTGCGTCTCCTGGGTGGCTGGGGCTGCTACTGGCAGCCCTTGCCCTGAGGAGCATTCTGAGCAGTGCGCCTGCCCTCACAACGACGCGGACCCTGAACAGGTAAGGAGGGGTTGCGCCGCACTCCCAGTGGAGTGGGCTAGGGTGGGCTTTAGGGAAGCTCACCCTGGCTCCAGAAGTGGCGATCCGCCACTTCTGGGGTGAGGGTGAGCCGTGGCAGCGAGGCCCCCCAGCTCGCCATGCTTGGCTCCAGCGAGCCAATCATGGCGGGTGGGGGGAGGGCCCTCGTTAGTTACACTTGCGCCGTGCAGACGCATCCTAAATGGATGCATTTTCATGGCGCAAAACCACTTGAGATGTGTGTAACTAACACCCATTAGTCACGGATTAAGCACGGGTAGGTGCGGACGCACCTACCGGAAGTGTGCTTAATTGCCCCCTCTAATGCGGACGCGGCGGCACCAAACCGGTTTTGCCGCCGAAATCCCCATTAAAAAGGGATGTGCAGTGTGGACACGCGTGGCCAGAAGTGTGCTAAAAAGGCACATAAATGTGGACGCGCGTGTCCCAATCCGTGCTTAATGAGTGTTAAAGGGCCTGTGCGGAAACATCCTTAGTTTTCAAACATGAAATAAGAGGTAATTTTAGAGATCTCAAATTAAAGGTGTATGTTCAAAAGGTTTTGCACATCATTATGCTCACAAAAAGATACAAGTTTGGAAGGCATGCATATTCTGTTTATTACCTACTTGTGGTATCTGATTGGCCACTGCAAGATCAAAATGTTGGAACAGATTGTCCTTTCTTCTGCTCCAATGGGGCAATTCCTACTTATTAAACATTTCCATCTTATGTCCTTCTATGGATCATAGTCTGCTGCTGTTGTCAAGGGCCAATTATCATGCATGTGTGGTCTTGATTGTAAAAGGCTGAAAAGAATATAAACCAAGTTTAAAATAATCTATTAACAGTTTTTCTACAGATAAGTAACGTAGCAGGTGGTGTCAGGATAAAAAGAAAATTGAAGGTACATCTGTTAAATGTATTTATTTTTCTTTTTCTTTCTCTTTATTTATAGTAGATTCATTTCCTCGACCAAAAAAAACAAAAACTGTTGTTGAGGCTTGTTAAAATACATATTTACTCATTTATTTAACATTTATCATAGCTCAGGCAGTGCTAGATGAGGCCACACCAGGCAGCAGTGGCTTCAGCTGTAGGGAAGACAAAAGCCCCTTCCGCACTAACTACTCATTGATCCAGATCAGTCTGTCTGGAATATCCTGGCCCATTGATCTAGATTGTGAGGGGCCATCAGATCAGATGGAGCTCTCACTGTCCACATCCTCAGAGGAGAAAAGGAAAGCAAAGGGACAACCACAGCAAAATGGGCAATGCTTTGGAGGCCTCAGACCAAGGAAATACCTGCCTATTAGAGATGTTCAAATTTAGTTTGAATTAATGTCATTCTCACTGAACCATTTGGTTTGAGTTAATTCAGTTCAAACTGAACCAGCCCCTTGGTTGAATGGAATGGTTCAGTTTGAAGCACTCAGGTTTGATGGGACCTTAGCCCTTAACCAAGATTTCTTTTTCAATGCATTTTCAGTGGATTTTGAACTGTGAACTGTTCAAACTAAGAATGGTTCAGTTCAATTTGAACCAAACAGAACCCTGGAAGCTGAGTCAATGTACATCTGTACAACCTATACACTATCATCCCCATTTGTTATATTGTCAGGGCTGGCATAGGTGCTTTTTGTATAACTCTAGCATCTCTAGGGTGCCTGGCTGCTAAATAAACCAGAGGTCTATGCATTTTGACAAATCTGCACTTCACTTCAGTGCTGGCCTAGGAATGAAGTGGACACCCTTTGGAGATGTTACAACCATCCTCAGAGCAGTACCAGAGTACAGAGATCTGGACACACAAAACGAAGGTAGGGGAATTGAGAGATGCTCCACATTCATGGATATGGGAGTGTGGTGATCTCACCTTACATAAACATTGGCACCTTGTCTTCCCAGCCCATCAGAAAATGCTGCCCTGGACATCATATTGCTGACATCCAAGGTACCAAATTGCCACCTTTCCTCATAGAGGAACACCACTATGCCCTTGATTATTTTGGTTGCTCTACTATATACCTTTTGCAGATTGGTAATCCAAACTCAAAAGAATTTTGAACCATTGAATAGGGAAGATCTGCACAACCATGCATTGGATACAAGTATCATCCAGGGGCAAAGAAAACAAAACGTAGAGACGTTTCTAATTACATTGAGTGTAATACTAGTTCTCCACTGACCTGTTGAAGTGCCTCAGTTACAAGTATGTGGGAGAGACAACATAATCAGCTACTGAAATAGACACCTCCATGTCTCCATTTTAAAACACAAGGCACATAATTTCCAGTGGTCATTCAGGGTGTGAAAGCAACATGATGTCTCCAGCCACAATTGTGCCTGGAAATGTGGTGGTATGATCATCATGAGGTGCTGCTGCACCTCTGATGACAACTAAAGAATTGGTCAAAATCTCCTTCTCCCTCCTGCCTATAACCATTGCAGATTTTGCTGAGTATCAGCAAAATTATTTATTTATCTGCAAAACATCAAGATTTGTTTTATCAAGCAAAGCCTTAAAATTTGTTTTCACTGCCACTTTCAAAGGAGTTTTGACTGCAACACAAAGTAAAACAATTGTAGAGCACTGCTGAGATCTAGTGACATGAGATCTAACAGCCATCTTTAAGTAGCAAAATGTGCTCTTGGAGGTGGCTTACACAAGAAATGTGATAAACTATTCTGTGCTACTCTGAGGGTAGGTTTTGCCCTTATTTACCCCCACCACTGCCATGTACAGTGATGACAGCAACAAAGTAACTAGTTACTTCAATGTGATTTAGAGGCAGACATAAAATGGCTGACTTCAGGGCTATTTATGATGCTACAGCACACCAGGGCCATGGTCACACCTACATAAGAACATAAGAGAAGCCTTGCTGGATCAGGCCACAGCCCATCTAGTCCAGCATCCTGTCGCACATAGTAGCCTACCAAATGCTCATGGTCATCTCAAGCAGAGACAAGGACAAACCTTCTCCTGCTCTCGAGTCCCAGCAGATGGCCTTAGAAGTGCCCCAGTTCCTCCTCCCCCCTGCCTGAAAGATGCATCTAGGTATTCGTTCTAGTAGCCATTGATACATCTGTCATCCATAAATTTGTCTAACCCTACCTTAAAGCCATCTAGACTGGTAGCTGTCACCACCTCTTCCGGCAGCACATTCCATAAGCCGATGACCCTCTGGGTGAAGAAATACTTCCCCCTGTCAGACCTGACTCTCCTACCCATCAGCTTCATAGAGTGCCCCCTGGTTCTAGTGTTGTGCGATAGAGAAAATAAGTTTTCTCTATCCACCAGAAATTTTCTCTATCCACCTAAAGCTTAATTTGGCTTCAGTCTACTTTCAGAGTGACAAGCTGTTTTCTTTCAGTGTTAAATAACTCAAAAAATTCACCCTTGGGACAGATAATGTAGAAATAAAATTACTGGTCACTTTGCTGATGTGTTCTCTCACTCTGAAAGTGGACTGAAGATGCCAGGTGGAAACTTCAAAAGTGGAATTTAACCTTCAGCCTTAAAGACTCCTGAGATGGGAGTCATAAACCATGTAAATGGTGGTATGCCTTCCACCTCAACTATGGATCCCTGCAGCCCTGCTACAGAGATGCGTTTCTCTGCAGTGGCATGGGATACAGCCTTTGATAACAGTTATGATGATGGCATCAACCAGTTACGAGTGCTGCAGATGTTGTCTCGTTCATTCTCTCTTCCTCTCTCTTTCATGCTCTCTCTCATAAACATATACATGCACACAAGAAAATACAAATACATGTGCACAATCACGCTAAATGCTCACAACAGCTACCAACTGCAGCTCTTCCATGGAAATAGAGGATGGAGGACGGTTGATTGCCTCTGATTCTTTTGCTTCAAGCAGGATCCAGTGAGCACAGTGGTCTGGGATCCAGCTGGAATGAACAAAACCAATGCTTATTGCTCAACTCCTCTCTTCCCGTATGGTCCCTGCCTTGCAAGCAACATTTGGCAGATGATGCCAGGATTTCAAATTAGTATTCACACTAACTTCTCCTCTCCCTCTTTATTTCCTTCGTCCCCCCCTTTTTTTTTTACAGAAGTAATCATTCTCCCCGACCCCATGAGACACAGTTGTGGGATTAAATTTTCTTGGACTTTCCCCCTTCTACCCAACCAACCTTAGCAAGGCTTTCTGTACTGCTTGCACTACTTACCACCCTCATGTTTATAAAATAATGATCTCTTTGGAAATATAAAGAAGACATATGCTAGAAACCCTTTGATGTTTCAAATCTAGCTGGAAAATAGTGTTAGATTGTATCTTTTATTGGCTTCAGTACTAGCCCCTTAATTTTAGCTTTCTTTTTTCTTTTCCGTACCCCTCCCACGTCTCTCCTTCCACTTTTCTTGAATTTTTCTCTGTGATAAGCTTCACCCTTAACGCAAGTTCAAAATAGGGAAGCCAAAGAAAAGGCAAGAGGCATGCATGAAACTGCCACTGAATACATTTAACTCTGAAATGATACCTGCAGGTAATAGGCTTCAAATGCCCATGTTTCTTAGTAACACAATATAATTACAACTTGCACAGGCTCAGTAGGACAATGGTGCAATAATCACTTGTAACGTATGCATTTCACTGGAAGTGTTAGCACTGTGTTACAGTTTTGTGACAGGGGAAAATATTGGAGAAAGATTACAGTAGCACACAGTACATGCACCTTTGCAATCTTTCTGTACACAGTTCTCATCACTCTCCTTCCTGCTTGGGCCATCTGAAAATGCACAATGTCTGTGTGATTAGATCCATAGAACTACAATGCTTTTTGCAACTTTGCAAGGCTACTGCAGGGTTCCAGCAAATGAGTGATGAGTGATAGGGCTATATTATGCCAGCAGGCAAGTTATCATGTGTTACTATACAGTTCCCCAGTAATTAAAGTCTACTGAATGATATTGCATCTCTATAACTGTGAGGAGGTCTATGTGTTGTTGCATAGTAACACAGCAATTATTGGGCAATGGGTAATGAATGCCATTTTAGCAGGCTTCGTACTATTTTTCACAGCTTCATTTGTACTACAGTATCAAAGGGCACTACTCTGAATGCTGCTACAGGATTCGGCATGTGTTATGTCCATCTGTTGCAGTTTTGTGTAACGGTCACAGGGAATTTTAATTTGGAGTTAGGATGGAGAGAACTGGTTGTTTTAGTTGACTGAGTATTTGAGATGGAAGGCTGACTGGATCCATTTTAACTCACCTGTCAGCTGTAGTGCAGCTCCACTGATTTCAATTGAAGTGGCTCAGGGTCCAACCTAGGATTTTGATAATTAGGAACACAGACAACAGCCTGGTACAAAATTAGATTATACGTCTGTCTAACTTGGTATTTTATATGACTATCAGAAGAAAGAAGAAATCTTTCCCATTATTTGAGTTCTGTAGCAGGAAACTCAAGAAATTTAATGCAATCCTTTCATATATACACTTTAGACCTCTTATAAGCAATATAGAATTGGTGAATTACTTGACTTTTACTTCTCAGTCAGATGCATAGGAAGAACTTTAGGTAAATTTGCCTAAAGTGTGTGATTCGAAGCTGAGGCCATGTCTCCACTTCCAAGTGAAGACACTTCATATAGAGGGAGGAGTAAGGAGGGATCACAGAATGGCACCTCCTCAATCGAGAGTGGGAGAAACTGCCCTGAAAAGGAGGTGCCTCTGCCTATGATCATGCAAGAAAAGAGAGCTACATGGCCACCATGAGGCACCCACTGCTACTGAAAGTATAGATGGGGCATCAGCATGTACCTTCTTCAACCCACAGTGGCTTCCAAAACGAGTAAATGCATTTAGCATCTGTTGCCATTATGTTTTTGTGCTGCAGACTCATTTATAGGGTGTGATCAGAATGGTTTTTGGGAGTGACCAAAAAGAAAAGGGCAATCCCATCTGTGGATACAGAAAAAAAACTGCACCACTCATTTTTAAAGTGGCTAAAATCCTTCAACTAAAAGCCTTATTGGCACTTTCTGCGTTCACCTCTCATTGGCTACCACTGGTCCAAAATTCCGTGGTCCCAGCTGGTCAGCTGTCCCTGCCAGCCATTTCCAGTCTGAAATTTACTCTACAAGCCTCCACAGCTTCCTGCCCCATTTGATCCAAACTGTGGGCTTCTTCATACCTTTACCAGGTGCAATGGCCATCAGACTTCTAGGATACATTGGTTATCCACACTGTGTGATATTTGGTGAACCTGAAACTTGTTGAATACTTCTCCAGGCACCAGGGAAGTGTGACTGCCATGATCACCTTGCTGTTGCAGCAGGCATCCCTCCCTCCCCATGTTTCACTAGCACAAAAGAGTTGAGAACAGAACATGTAGGGCTGTGCTCTATTTCAATCTTCCTGAGGAACACTCCCAATACATGTAGAGACATTCTGGGATAGTACCACCTCCACATGGTGCATATGTTCTGTGTGGGAGCATACTTGGCTCATCCCACCAGGCCAAGTGGGAAAAAAGCCCTTTGAGTCACCTCAGGAGTGCTGATTTTACATCTGGGAAAGGAGTATATAAGCAGGATCAAAGTCTTTTTTGTCATTTTCTGTCTGACCCTTGAGTCATAAATTTGCCCCAAGGCCTTTTCTTTTATCCTGTCTGATCAACTGTTTTTAATTATTTTTTGATATTTTCATATCACCCATCCTGGCATCTTCAAATGAAGGGTAAAGTAAAATGTATTTAAATAATAAATATTTTTTGTTTAAACAGTATTTTAAGTTTTGATTATGAAAGTTTTCTGAAAATGTAATGGTCAAGTTATATTGAATGGAAAGAGAGCAGGATTGCAGCAAAATAGCCTTTGCGGTGGTGTTATCTCATTCTGAAGATAGATCAAATGTGGATTTGAACTTAGGTGTGCCTGGATCCTGAAAAGTTATATAAAATTTATCCAAACAAAAAAAGAAGTTAAAATTAGGCAAGTAATACTCGTTTCACTAATCATTGATAAGATCTGGACCCTAAACTACTGATTCTCCACCTTATGTATAGTGTGGAAATGTGTATGCTAAGATGTATTGGAAAGTCAGAAATTATTCCTGTATATTTTAAGTTTTCCTTAGATCATCTCATTACAGCAAGTTTCACTGGAAACTCTTATTGGCAGTGAACCTCCATGGCTTCTAGAAAATTCTATCGTACTTTTCAAGAGTTTATGCATTAGCTTTATATGATTGGCTATTCCTTTGCTGAGAGACTCATTTTATTCCCTGTGCATGTAACATGAGTAAGTCTGTCTGTTTCTGGGAGTAATGATGGCAAGGTTTTATTATTTAAAAAATGTAACATTTGGGTCTTTGAAATTGAAATGGATTTCAGTCTCCCTTTATATATTAATTATTGATAAATGGAGCCTGGGAGATGACTATGAAGCCTGGCATGATTAAAGACAGACTGTTTTTAATTTGATATCTCTAGCAGTGACAGAGGAATCCAGTTTAATCGAGTCATTTATCAAAAGAGGATAAATCAGAACAGTGTATGAGGGGATTGCATTGGGAACTGGAGGTGAGAAAGGGTCGGTGCAATGGTGGAGGAACTGTAAAATATGTTGGAGCAAGGGAAACGCAGCTTTATGTCTAATTTTCTTAGGAAAATTCTCCTGAAAGGGGTATTGTGCAAATCTAGGATGCAAACATACCAGTGGCTCAAACAGTCAGCAGTATTGTAGTGCTGTATAAATTATGGATTTTCTATTTCAAATACGGTACAAGCAAAAATATGGTGCACACATTCTTATGTGACTGAATGTGTATGGCTGGTGAGTGTGAATGTGTGAAGGAGTATAGAAATTGGGACAGGGCCAGTTCCAATTTATAGAAGAATAGAATGAAAAAAGGGAGTTATTGCTCATGAAAAGTGTTTCAGCTGTGATATGATCCACAGCCAGGCCTGAGGATGACTAGTCCCTTTCTACACTCACTGGTAGTCTGGTATGTGGAAAGGTCCAGGGACTTATCCACCATGCACTACTATAGGACAGGGCAACCACACACCTCCCAATACCCTAAAACCATATTGAACAAAGGTATATTATAGACCAGGACAGAGCATCAAAATGGTGCCTAGCCTGGTCTACCAGTAAACCTCAACCAGAAAACCATAAGGTCTACAACCAGACCAGGGCTTATAGCGACTATGGAGACATGGGGATGGTATGACTCCATAAGGTGAAATCTGATGGACCTGTTTTAGCAATGTACAAGGAAGCAATGCTACAAGTAGTGCCAGAAATCTACACACACTGAAATAAGACCTCCTGAAAATGCTAAAAGCCACAAATGAAAACTTTCCATGGCTGAGTGCTAGCCTTGAAGGCTGAAAAACCTCAGGCAATAGTGGCCAGCGCTGGGTAGAGAGGGGCTGTTCGTCTCCATTAGCTCTGCCATTTCACTGCTGCTGCCCTAGCATCTTCCCTTGTGCTGCTACTTTTCTGTCAGCCTGCCATCCACTAATCCTCTCAAGAGAAGACTTGTTCAAAAATCAGAATGGCATTAAATCCAGCCTTTTTCTCTCAGTGGCTTAAAAACATGGAGTAAGGTATGGAAAAGAAAAGAGGGGGAGAAAGGAGACAGAGAAAAGAAAAGCAGAACAGAAAGCAGAATGAATATCAGGTGCTGAAAAATTGGTTAGAACCAGTTTGGAGTCTTCTATGAGGTACCCAAAGAAACACAATAGCAGCAATGAAAAATTAACACAATAGGCTTGTTAATTACATCAAAGTTGTGGATGCAACATCTACTGAAAACCTGTCAACTGTTTTAAATGTGACTTATCATTGCTGGGTCTGTTGGCATCCAAGGATGACATTCTACTTAATGCAGCTCTTGTTTGAAATTGTATCCTAAATGTGCATCTCCATCCAAATTCCTGCATTAACTAAAACACAAGAGCAGTTCCTCATCATAAACGGAAACAATGAAAGCATAGGACCTTTCAGTACCTGACTCATTAGTCAAGGTGGGGGTGACTCCTGAATGGTCCATCTGCACCTTATGAAGTTCATTTCTTAACCAGAAGTGGCTCCATGCATCCCACATGCAACACAAAATCCTATTTTGATCGAAATTCAACCAATAATGGATTCTCCTACCCATATTTTCACTATTTTCCAGGCAAAACAATCAGAAAACAAAAACAAACCTTCTGGTAGAGGGTGGGATAAAAATGCAAATTAATAAATAAATAAAAGCAAACTGGGCATTGATCAGCAATAGCATTTGTAAATAATGATTTCCCTCAAAAAGCATTGGTATAATGAAGGATGTAAACCTATACACATGCAACCACGGGAGTATGTCTTATCAAACCTTTTTGTGAATTTGCTATTTGCAGATGGTAAATCCAATTTCTTTATGCTTTTCATCTCTTCTACGCTCTTTTTTTCTTTTCTTTTTTTCTTTTTTTCTTTTTGGTACCCAGGTCTGCTTGCAATGTTATGAAACTGCTATGGATAGGAGCATTTTCATTGGGGTAGGATTGTAATATATTTTATAGTAGTTTTCATGTATAGTTTCTCTGTTCTCCAGAATAGCTGCCCTCTTATGAAGGGGGTGGTACATCTGCTGACTGCTGCATCCAGCTGTGCAAGATGTTACTACATAAATAAATGACAAATCCTTTCCTGAAAAACATACACATATTATATGTAGCCTAGGATGAGTTTACAGATGATCTGGAATTTTGGCAAAAGCCCTTACTCCCTTTGATGAAGACTTTAGGTATCTCTCAGGGACATCAGTGCAAGCTGTTATACATTTTTGTTTTATAGATGTAGCCTCTTCCAGATTTAAAGCATCATCAATCAACTTAAGTTTTAGTGTCAGATATGATAATGTAGCCAAATGCATTACCAGGATAGATGCATTTCTGAGGAAGTTAATATCTGTTGGTTGGGCTGGAATACCAACAATATTTTATATTATTCAGCAGCACGCACACACACACACACGCCCAACTCCGCTGGTGGGGATCAATGCTGAGATGCAAGATTTTCTTTTCTGAGCATCTATCCTGAAATACTTCAAATATAAGTATATAACAAAAAGTGATCATGCACTATCCCAATGTACTGTAAAAACTGAGCTTTCCATTTTCACAGTGGGAAATCATTGCTATGGCCATACAGGTTTGCTAGGAATACCTTGCTGAAATTAGCTGTAACTGAGAGTCAGTGTCAGTTGAAATGCTGGGTTCCTCTTCACATTCCTTCCTTCCTTTCTTTATATACTGAATATATACTTTATATCAGTGTTAAGGGAAATAAACAACTGAGCATTTAGATGAAGGGGGAGAAAGATATCCTAGAAACATTCCAGTTCATTATTAATAGCTCTAAACACTATTAGGCTGCGTTACCATGCTGGCCATCTGGCACACTTTGTGTGCTGTTTGGGCATGCATGGTCCGGGCACAGGACCCGGAACACATTTTGGGCATCCCCATGAGATTTCCAGCAACACTGGACAGGTACAGGTTGAGTGCAGATGGTGGCATCCTCATGAGAACCATCCTGAATCCTGGTATGGCAGAGCAGCACCCCCTCCTTTCTACCCACTCACTCCTCTTCGGCAGGCGGATTGTCATCAGCCTCCCCCCATGCCGCATCCCCCCTCCCATAGCGGCACAGACAGCCAGGAGTGGGGCGGGAGGCATGGAAACAAGTTAAAATAAAGCTTCATTCATTAAAAAAAAACTTAAAAAAAATAAAACACTGAAAGTCGCTAGGAGGTTCAGTGGCAGTAGGCACTCGAGCATTTGTACGCACATCCGCTCCACCAGGGACTGTGAGAATGGCCATAAACTGAAAATCAAGCCTTTATTTATGATTGCCTTGCAGATCGGGGAAACAGGGGTTCCAAATGGAACAGAAATCAAGCCATTATGCAGCCTGCCTTGGCATTCTTGAAATGAGGTTAGAATTACCTCCATGGAAATGGCAGAATTTTTTTTTAAAAAACAGCTGTTCTCCAGCCTGCCTTTGCGATAGGCATTTTAAAAAGTCAGCGGCCGCGATCTTCAATAGACAGGGCAGGAACAACAAGCACACCCCACCTCCCAATGATGTGAGTGCAAATCTCCTCCCTGTTAGCCCGCTAGTGTCTCCATGTGTGTTCCGAGCTCACTGAGCAATGTGTACTGGCCCCCAAAGTGTGCTGAAACTTGTTTTTTTCTGGTATCAAATTTGTCACCCTTCTGGCACGGTTTGGGAGGGGTTGACAAGCTTTTTGGGGACCAAATTCAAAACCCATGGGGATGAACCATGCCAATCTTGCGCTCAGAATTGTACAAAAGAGCCATGGGGACAGGGCTTTAGTGGTTTTTGGTTTTTTCCTCCCAAGCATTCCTGCAGACTTCTTGAGGACAAAATGTATAAGCAAGCTAAGCCTTTTTCCTTTTTAAACAAGCACCGGCTGCATATGCAAATTTCTTAAATTTGGCAAAGTAAAATGGGGGGAATGAATATAAAATTATTCTTCCCTACTGATTTATCTCCTTCCTGGATAACTGTTACTTAAGGATAAGTTGTCTCATATCTGATTTCCCCTATGATTCCTTTGCTGTTTGTCTGGTTGTTGTTGTTAAGTTGGATGGGATCCTGTTTAATATGAGTTTGTTTCATATCATTTCTTTACTTCTCAGCCAGGGTCACATTCTACTATCTTATAACAGTGTGTAGAAAACTGAATGCAGTTGAAAATGGAACTTTCCTTTGCCTCTACCTATCATCACTATGCATGATTTAGAGCAACTTACTGATAGCATCACTTTCACCATACCTGTGGGCATTCAGAGCAGGTACAAATGAGAACTTGGAAGCATTGCATTCATAATGACAGGCAGCTATGAAGCCAAGATGCTCTTTCTCTTATGTTTTGCTGTCTGAATAATAATGAAGCATGCCAGATTACCAAAGCAAATATGATTTTGTCTGTAGGAGGAGTGGCCATGCATACAGTATCTCAGATTTACAAAGATGGAAACTTTGCTTTGAATCTCATTTGTCTCCATTATAATGCATACCTCTAGTCATCAACTAATGTGTCCCTAACTGCTTTCTTCTCAACAAAGAAAATGAAGCAACATTTAGTAGTCTGATACTTTCCAGATGTTTCAATGTCTAAGGGCGCTTCCGCACAGGCTCATTAAAACACATTAACAACACATACAGAACATATATAGGACTTACCTTCTGCACAGGAGGCCAGATCCAGGACTCTTCACGGCGGCCCCTTCCACATTCCAGCATGCGAGACCCGTTCTTAGTGGGGTCTCGCTGCTTAAAGATCCGGACTCCATGAATACCTTGAAAATTAGGTCTTCCATCCAGCCCCTTGCCTCGATCCATTTGGAAGCAGGATGCTTCCGCACACAGAGAGGCAAGGGGGTGGATGTGCTGGCAGCCGCCATCTTGGGGAGGGTGGAAGCAGGCCGGTTTGCTTCCTTCGGCACTCACCCGCACGCCATGCGCCAGCAGAAACACATGGTGACTGGCAGCTGCATGCTCCAGTCCCGCGGCTCCAGGGGTGGCAGCGCGCAAGGCCAGATTCCCTTTGGAATGGGTGTTGCGGCCTCCGCACAGCACTCATGGAATCCAGCCGGCCGAATCCATCCTCCCTGCACATGTGCAGACGCAGGAGGCCTCCAAGGATCTGTCCCTATTTTGGATGGATTGCCGGGAGGACAGATCGTCAGGAAATGGATTTTCTTAAATCCGTCTCTCGGCAGCAGGTGTGGAAGCACCCTAAGATCTTTGGTTGTGTTAGATGGGTGATAAGACAGTTTAGCCAACATATTTGAAGAGAACAAAGATAGGGAATGCTGGAAAAAAATTCTATATAGAGGCATTCAGATTGCCGCAGCAACTACATATCAAGCAAATTCTCAATTTTCCAGTTCTTTAAGTATGATCTGCTTCCAGAAATAATATATGCTTGTGTCATTTGTTGTTTACACTGGTCTTGAAATATTTGCACTGGTTAACTAGTCACTGCTGGACCTGATTCAAAGTTTTAATATACAAAGCCCTTAATGGCTTGGGCCCTGAATATCTGAAGGAGCACCTTCTCCCACACACATCTGTATGATCACAGAAAGAGACCCTTCTTATAGTTCCACAGTCCTCAGCTCCCTGAGCTCTGCCACTGGAGGTATGCCAGGTACTGTGTATAGTTTTCTGTATAGTTTGCTGTGCCTTGTTAAAGCATTCCTCTTTACCTAACTCCTTCCGCATGTTATCCTGCCATGGGGAACAGATAACATTTTATGTATGTTTTATATGAATGTATGCTTTTATTGTTTTTATTAAATGTTGTAACCTGCCATGGGACCTTAGGGTGAAGGGTGGAACATAAATATTGGAAAGAAAGAAATCAAACTGCAGGTGTTTCCTGGTTATTTTATTTATGTAGCCAAGCTATTTTCTAAAGCCTAAAATCAGAGTCATTGTCCCAGTGTGGTCACTTAGGCACTAGCTATACATAAGCATAATTAATATAATGATTGCCTGAGAGGAGTGGAGAAGAGGCAGCAGGCTGGGCTCTGGCATCTTCCTCCCAGCAGTACCCCTCCCTCCTCCAACTGCCATCACAAGGCTGAGAACCGTCTTGCCTGAGAGGAGTGGAGAAGAGGCAGCAGGCTGGGCTTTGCCATCTTACTCCCAGCAGTGCCCCTCCCTCCTTCAACTGCCATCACAAGGCTGAGAACCATCTTGCCTGAGAGGAGTGGAGAAGAGACAGCAGGCTGGGCTCTGCCATCGTGCTTCCAGCAGTGCCCCTCCCTCTTCCAACTGCTCCCATAACAAGATGGCAAAGAGACTATGGCAGCCAATCCACCAGTTGAGAAAACGTTCCTGAGGCTGAGTAGGACGGGGCTGAGTAGATGCCAGCTGACCATCTCTACCATCATCTGGTTTGTCATCAGTGAAGAGAAAATTCAAAGTAAAGAGAATAGGAAAATTCCAGCAATAATAAACAAACAAAAGAATTGGAACTGAAAACCTCGAGTGCTGCTTTTTGCTGTTCCCTGTTCCCTCCCACACCATTTTCCTTTTGTTTCTTGTCTCTTTAGATTGTAAGCCTGAGGGCAGGGGCCTGTCTAAGATCAATATAATATTGTTACCCGCCCTGAGACCTTTGGGTATAGGGTGAGATAGAAATACAAATGAATGAACGAATGAATGAATAAATGAATGAATAATTGCTGTTCACATTTTATAACGTTAACATAGTATAAGTTTGAAGATTTTTAAATACACAAACTATGGTGGGGGTGTATTAAAAACAAACAAACTTCAAACTTACACCATTTTATTGAATGCAAGAATATATATATTTTAAATAAATGCATAAATCACAGAGAATTTTATCCTTTTATGTGTGTATTTTATTTTTCTGTTAATTTATCATATGTAACTCCATAAAATTTGTCAAATCTTTAAGTAGGTTTTTCAAGAAGCTGAAAACAGTTTAGTTCTGCCAACGATGTGCACTGCAGAGAGAGAGAGAGAGAGATTGTATTGCTTTATATAAAATCTTAATGCAACTGCAGATTTTTCTTCTTCCTATCAGAATCTAAAAGCATTTGTTGCAATGATTTTTGACTGCAAAATCCATGAGATGTAAAGACAGGAGTTTTGGACCACTGTTAATTCATTTCTCACCAAGTTTTTCAAAATCAGCAACAGGTTTTTGTTTTGTTTTTGTTTTTGAAAACATTGCTAGTCTCAAGTCCTGTTGCTTTTATGATGTGGTATTGTTATTTTATTTCTTCTGATATAAAATAATAATCTCATAATTGGAAAAAAAAAGCAGCACTGTTTGGTTTATCATTATTATCCAAGTTAAACCTCTCTCAAATATTTGGTAGTGTAAAAAACAATCACTGCCATAATCAATTTGATCATTTCAAAAAACGGTTAGGAATATTTTTTTAAAAAAAATTAAGAGTAGACTGGAAGTTCAACAAAGGATATAAGCCAAAATAATTTATTCAAAATTTTGTTATTTTCAACCTTCAAACTAAAAGGGTGGGAAACAACAGTTAACAATACAGCTGACTGGAGAACAGTAATAGAAGGGGGGTATTTAAAGAAGAAGAAGAAGAAGGTAAAGGCATATTCATCTTATATAAAAACTATAGCTGCTCATGTCTAAGTGCTCCCTGCTGTCTCATTTTGCTCTTAATATCACAGTAAAATAAAAGCAGGATCAAAATCACCTCCTTCCCATTGAATCCTTGTTTGTTAAAAAATGAAAAAAAAAAGCACAACAGATTTGCAGAGGCAGAATTAAAGGAAATATTGTGTCTCCCATATCTCAGCATGTTTCATTCTTCTTCACCTTGGTCTTTTTGTTTCAGTCAGCAATTAACCTTTTGAATATTCATCTTCACACAGGTGGATTAATCTTTGTTCCAGTCCCGAAAGTTCATAAGCTGTTGTCTGAGCGCAGTATGATTATAAGTGAAAGTAGGAGCAGAGGGGAGCAAATGGGTTAGTTTTGGAGATGATCCTGAACAGAGATGGCCAGAGCAGCAGGGGAGAAGGAAGGCTTCTATTGGAAACCTCCCTTTGATCTCCTCAAACCACATTTTGAAGAAAAGTGCATCAAAAAGTATTATAGTTAGGTTAAATGCAGATTTCCAGCAGAATCAGAAACTCATTAAGAACATAAGAAATGTCCCACTGGATCAGACCCATAGGGCATCTAGTCCAGCAGCCTATCTGCACAAGGAAGCCCACCAGCAGGACACAAGCACACACAGCTTGCCTTGTTCATTGTCTCTCAGCAGTTGGTCTTCACTTTCCACTAACTTAGAGATAATTACCATTGATAGCCCTGGCTTCCATGAATTGGTACAAACCTTTTTTTGAAGCTATCCATGCTGGAAGCCAACACCACGTCTTGTGGAGGTGAATTCCAAATTTAATTATGTCTTGTGTTAAAAAAAAAATCATGCACACCTTTAGTCTAACCTGAATAGAGAGGTACAAATTCAGTTTGAGCTTGATGTGGTTTGAATTGAAACAGGTTATTCAATCCAGTTTAAATTTTAAGTTTTACTGTCAGGTTCTGTCTTTTTTTGCTTCTTCTCCCAGGCTGTCCTAAGTTAGCCACCCAGCACAGGTGAGGATGGCTTGAATCATGAGAAAGTATCGGGGTACAATGTAATGACTTCAGAGTTGCTCATGCAATGACATTTAGATGCATTTTTTGTTTCCCAGAGATATTGGTGCCTCCCATTAGATGCTTTATCTGGTAGAGAAGTGGAGACTGACCCTTCTGGGGACCCAGAAAATATATCTTTGCCACATAATGAAGATGCAGTCTTAGTGAATAACTGAGTGTGTCAGTTATAGTCAAGGGAATCATTTTTTTTCCTTTTATTTAGAGAATAAAATTAATCCAAGAGTTGATTATTCAACAGTGTTTCACAGAGACAGGGGTCCTTTCTACACTTGACTTTATTCTGGGATATATCTCAGGATAGGGGATCTGTTATCTGCATGCTAATATACACTATGGCAGGTGTCACTGGAGGCCTGCTGTAACCTGCACTAGCATGTTGATAGCAGCCCCCTATTCCAGGATGTAGTCCAGAATAAAGCCAAGTGCAGAAAGGCCCCAGATCTCACACTGTATGTGGTTTCAAGGACTAATCTCTGACAAAATCCACACAAGTTTGGTAATGGCACTATTCTGAAAGTGAAGGCATGCTAGTTGCACGCCTGCTGCCATCTCCAACTGTACAAACATCATATACTGGGGAATTTTTGTTCTCTGGCTATGAGGTTCCCAGTCAAAGGTGGTTTACAAACACAGGGATTAACCTTGAAAGAGGGCCATTTCCTATGTCCAAATAACAATACCACCAGAAGAGTGAGATCAATGCCAATGGCAGCTGGCATAGTATGGATCCATACAGATGCTGCAGTCAGTCAGTGTCGCCATTGTGCCATGAGAAAGCAAGGTTGGGCACAAGGACACAATGAAGACTTTGTTAATCCATCCAAATAGCCTTCCAAACTACCACTGATCGATTTAAGCCTAGTATCAGTACTGGTTGGTTTCCTCTTTTCTCTCTCTCTTTTTTTGTTTACTACTCAAATTGTCAGTGATCAGATCACCACAATCTTTACCTGCTTTGTTCATTATTCCCTATTGTTACATTGTTTATTTAAGAATGTATAGCTCACTCCTCACCAGAATATTCCAGGGGAGATCTCCATAATAAAATAAAATAAAAAAGTAATTTAAAATATATAAAGCATTCTTAAAACATATTTAAATTATAACCCTTCCAGAGGAAGCTAAATGAATGAATAATTTGTGGCAACAAAGTTAACAATGATCTGAAATTTAGCTTTTCTGAATATTCACTGTTCATGCTCCATAACATTTGATGAATTACTCATCTTCCATGGTGCTTCCCTGACTGGATTACATTCAGTGAGGAGTTGGGTAAAATGAGGAAGTAGGCTTGGGCAACACTTCCATATGTATGGGGTTTGTGTGAGATGTACTAAGAACAGATGACAACTCTATGATTATGAGCCAGTCATTTTTTTCAGTTTGTGTGAACCAACACCAAAAGCTTGCTGATGAGTATCCATGAAGGAAGATTCCATTTGTTTTAACTGACAGCCTGTACAATCTAGTGAATGATGAAGTGTATCTTGCTCAAATTCCCACTCATCAGAAAAACCCATTGGACAGACTTATGCAAATCACTGCCATTCAGTCTAACCTATTCATAAGGATAAAACAGAATAATTACTCAGAGATTGCCCTTGTTTCTTTAGAGGAAAAGTAAGGTGATAGTTTGCTGCTACAAAATGTCCCTTTATGGTTTCCATATCTGAAGAAAATTATCATGAGAGACAGCTAACATAGTCTGATATATTTTTGTAAGCACAGGTCAGTGGTAAAAGAATCCAAGAGAAGGAAGGGACAGGAAAGAAACAAGGTCCAGGAAGGAGAGAAAGGCTGAGGACTCATGCATTTCCATCTCCAACCACTAATTTTGCACATTCCATGTAAATGGATATTTTGGCTTACAGATTTTGCAAAGGGAAGTGATATGTACATATTAATAAACAAAATTTAAGAAATAGCAAGGAAAGAAGCTTCACATTTCCTACTAATTATTCTTTGTGCAAAAAAAAGGTTGTTTTGTAAGAGTATCCCTAGTATATTTACTGTAAAGTCCACCTTTTTAGCACAAGTCACAGTTTATGTTAATGAAATTTATATATCTCTATATATTATATGGATTTGCATTATCCCCAGTGAAAATCTTGTTCAACTGAGGTTTCATTCTATAATGTGAAGCATTAAGACTTGAGAACAGGTAAAAAATGTGAAGTTTTCTTACAGGATAAGCCAAGACCCTTTCTGCACTTACCTCAGTTAATCCATATAAACCAGATATTAGATCTGTATTAGCTAGACCTATACTAGCTAGATCTGGATCAACCAAAGGCAGAAGCATGTGTGTTGAGTGGGCTTTAGAACAGCAAATGTGTGCTAAAGAGTGCTAGTACAGATTTAGACTACATTTATCTAGTCTACCAGTAAATGAGCCCTTGGCAAAGTTCTGATCTGGATGTACTCTACTCCTATGCAGATGATGTTTTCTTAGCAGCTCCTTGATCTGGATTAACAACTTCAGTAAGTGCAGTAAGAGTCTTGGCTTATCCTGTAAGAAAGCTTCACTTTTTTTTTTTAATGCTTCTTCCTTTTTGTGAACCAATGAGATGATGGTTGGGTCTCCACTTTCAAAAGGAGTTGGATTCTGTGTGGATGGAGACACTAAGATAACTGGTCCAGAAGACACCTCCATGTGTGCATTTTAGAATGCAGAGGCATCATTACAAGCAGTGATCTGTGGTGCTTTCAGTGTGGGTGGAAAATTATGCCACACGGAACAGGGTCCTTGGATGGCGATCACACTTAGGCTGCATCCACATGGGATGCCTTAATTTGGTTTAAGGAAACCGAAATAAGTGAACCGGGTTAATCCTGTTTACACGGCTTGCAAGTTAACCCGGTTCAGTGGCATTCCGATTTCAGCCTTAAATTGGAATCAATCCTGGGAGTCCAGACGGCAGCCCTGTCCTCCCACCCACTGCCCACCCCCTCTCTCTCATTGGTGTTCTGTCCCAGGATCCCACCCTCCCTTCCCTTTGTGTCATCCATGCTCTGCCGGGGATTCCCATTCTCTCCCCTCCCCCTTCCCACCAGCAGCAGCAGCAGCAGCATCCATCCATCCACCCATCCACCCATCCTGGCGCTGCGGCGCAGGCAGCTTCACCCTGGGGCTCCTTGGTGCCCGCCTCCGCTTTGCCCCACTCCACCGCTGCCGCCGCTGCATTCTCGGCACCTTTCACCCCACTGGCCGGAGCGCGCTCGCAGCACGGGCCGCCCCTGCCTCCCTCACCGGCGGCTCTGGTGCCTGCTGCGCCATCCATCCATCCATCCATCCATCCATCCATCCATCCATCCATCCATCCATCCATCCATCCACCCATCCTGGCGCTGCGGCGCGGGCAGCTTCGCCCTGGGGCTCATTGTTGCCCGCCGCCGCTGCTGGAAAAGGAGGAGAGCCGAGAGGCGGGTGAGAGGGCGGGCGGGCTCAGCGTGCCCACCGCAGGGGAGGGTGAAGGGGGCTCCTCGCTCGCTCTTCCCCCAGGGGGCGGGAGGGAACTCGGAGAGCGGGGAGAGTGGGCTGGGAAAGTTCCACGGGGACTCCCCTTTCCTTTCCTTTTTAAAGTTCAGAACTGCGCAAAACTGCAACATTGTTATTAAGCTACATCGCTACAGTGTAGCTTTGGAGGTAGTGACTGTTTTGAGACTGGATTCTTTCAATGGAATCACTCTTTGGAAGCAAGCTATTGGGGGAGGGAATCCTAAACATGACGTGCCTCGAATACGGACAAGCCATTGGTTACAGTGCGATTGGGGGCGAGACAGCCTGGACACGGAATCTCATCCCAGAAAACGATACTGTCCACACAGTAAAAAATGAAACACGTATCAAGGGCATGTTCCAGAGTGAGACCTGTTGAAATCAGGATTTATTTCAAATCGGTATAACATGGTTTAACACAGAAGAAGCGTGTTAAGCCGAACTGCCGTCTGAACTGTGAGGACTCAAATCGTTTTGAATTCGAGATAACGATGCCGTGAAGATGGGGCTTTACAATATTACTCATTCATAGTTCCTGTTGCCACTGCAAATGGAAATGAGGCAAAGGAGACACTTTTTAGATGTTTCCAACAATAAGAGGAGGTGTGACTTAAATAAATGTACGAAGCAGACTGTAGAAGACCAAGGCATGCTGCGAAATCTGTATAATACTGCAGAAAAGGTAATGTATATGTATGGATCAGTTTCATTAATTTTTTTCTATTTCTTTTTTCTTATAGGTAAGTCAACTGCTTTCTAAACTTTTCTTGACTGATTGTCCTATTAATAATATGGTAAGTCACTCTTGCTTTTTCATATGATGCCTTCTTGGAATATTCGTGTAATTAGCAAGCCTTGATAACTGTTAGCAGCACTAAATATCAATGATTCATGTTTTGCATATTGCCTTCCTTTGATTTTGCGTTGTAGATTAGCATTTTTCATGCAAATTGGCATTAAGACTTGAGAACAGGTAACAAATGCACTTGGATAAAGAAAGCTCGTACAGAAATTATTCATAATAATATGGACAATGGCTGTCACTAGATGTAACAATGTTCTATGTCATTTGAACTAACTTAGGCTGTGTTCAGACATAACAAAAGGGGTGCCTCAGGAGCACCTCAGAGAGACAGTGTGCAGTCCTTGTGTTCCTAACCCTTCCCTAATACATCTTTATGAGAGGGATAAGAGGCAGACTGGCATCTGAACAAGCTAGGGATGTGCACAAATTGGGGGGGGGGGGTTGCATACAATTTGTAATGAATCAAATGTTAGAAAATTTGTATTCATTCAAATAGATCCCCTTCAAATGTGGTAGGCTTCTATTTGATACAAATGTATTTGTACAAATTCATACAAATAACTGATATGAATACATACAGATCCTGGATACAGATCTTGAATACAGATCCTGGATACAGATCCTATACGAACACATACACCTCGGATACATATCCTATACCAACGCATACGTATCCGATATGTATTCAATATGTATCTGATACAAATGCATATGTATTGATATGTATCTGATACATATCCCCAGTTCACCGAATGTGCGGACTATTCGTACAAATATTTCAAAACATTTGTTTTCATACAAATGTTAATGTATGAATGTTGTAACATTTGATTTGTGTATGAATGTCTGAATTTGTCCAAATTCATACAAATAATGAATGTTAAGAATATTTGTGCACATTCCTAGAACAAGCCCATCTATAAGCTGTCTCTGACCCATCTCAGAGATGGTCTTTTTTGTAGTGTCTGATCACAGCCCTAGGTACATCTACAGGGGTTCTTAAGGAATTCTCTGGGGCCAAGGCGGGGTATGTGTGTGTGTGTGTGTTAAACCCTGAGGGAGCCCAACCAGTAGAGATTGCTAGCAAGGATGTAGCCCTTATCACATTTCTGATCCAAATCTACTGCACTCCTGTGCAGATGAAGTATCCTTAACAGCTCCTTGATCCAGATCGCCATGTAAACAATGTGTTCTTAGCAGCTCCTTGGTCCAGATTAACAAGCAAGTGCAGAAAGGGTCTGAGTCACACGTGGGAAGTCAGAACTGTGGCACACTTCTGGCTGTACTCTCAGTCATAGTTTTTACTGCTGTGGAGGACAGTTCCTCCTGCTGCAGCATTTCTTTTTCACTGTGTGGCCTCAGTGTCCCCTGTGCCCCTTGCCTTGAGGTGGAGAAAGATGTAGCTGCACTCTTAGATTTATTTTATTTAATTTTAGTTATGACTACTGAGCAAATACTTAATAGTATCTTGCCCTGAAACTGCAAAATTCTCCTGTTTAGCAATTACTATAATTCACAATTAACTGACTGTGTGCAGACTTTTACTGTTGCTTGTTGGCATTGAACTGTATTTCTTCTGCTTTTTTTCTTCATAATTGATCGCTGATTGAAGTAAATGGGTTTGATCTGATTTGCCATTACAAGTCACGTTTACATATTGTCACCATTAAGAATTGCAACTTCAGTTGTGAAAAGGACTTGCTATCTAGTTGTATCAAGGTCTATACTATTGAAGCTGCAAGTATCAGTTTGAGTAGGATGCATTTCAAAGAATAGCATTGTTTCTATCTTATCTACTCAGCAGGTCACATGTTGGGATTAAGCTTATATTTTAAGAGCCTGGCTGACATTTAGGAAGGATAGATGTTCATGCCTTGGATGATTTTTTGCAGAAAAGTTTAAGAATGCCTATTGGAGTGGTAAAATTGGTCCTCGTGTGAGTCTGGTTTGAGAATACATTAATGATATATTTTGGTGGTTTGGGGATTACAGTCTAGCTACATACACATTCACAAACAGAACCAAAGTATATATTTCCACCTCCTTTACTTTAGATTATTATGCTCATTTCCATTCTGGGTGACTTAGGCTGAAGTGTAATTAAAAGTGTCACTATTACTTAGCATTACATTATCAGTATGCTTTCAAAGGAGCTTCACACCTCAGAAAGCAGAAACCTGGGGAAATAGTCTGGCTGCATTTTTATTTGCTGTTTGTTTAGTTTCCTCAAAATGGCTGCTTCTTTGAGATAAGTAGAGTACACTGCTGCATAGAATATTCATAATTCTCCTCTACAGTAGCGCTTCAGAAGTTTTGATACACTGGGCACAATATGAGTGCAAAATAAATAAATAAACCCTTTTCTCCCCCTTCCATTTTTTTTTTCTTGCAAGTGGACTAAGAATAAATAACAGTGAGATAAAGTAGCAGGACTTGTTATACTGTGGAGAGGCCACTGGTTACTAACAGTGCTCTGGTGCTCTTAAACATTTCCCAAAAATATGAAACAGAACAGCAAGAAGAAAGACAACAGGATCAACATTTTTTTTTATTTTAATTGAAATATAAACTGCTGTTAAGTTCACCCCACCATAATTTCCTTGCAAGATCTGTGAACGTCCTCCAGTGTAAACAATCCTGCAATGGTTCAAAACACAGAGAGGACTTATTTCTGTGAAAAAGTGCAACCAATAATATGTGCAAAGTTGTGTGGACTAACCACCTTCACCAGGATCGTTTGAAAGGGCTGAAGGATCCATCACCTATGTCCACCTGCATTCCAGAGGCTACAGAAGCAAGACAAACAAAACAAAACAGGCATTATGGAACTTTTTCAGAGCTTCATCCTTCCTAACTGCCTCCAGAATGCAGGTGAATGGAGGTAACAGCTACCCCCCCCCACTTTACCAGAGGCCCAGTACAGAGAGATTGGCTCATGCAAACAGCTGGCTCTGAAATATGGGTAACGGGATTTATTTATTTATTGTATTTATTTATTGTGACGACTTTGATTCTTTGGATCAGTGGTAGCAGAGTAATGCAGTCGAGGAAGTGGCCATTGAGGCATATGGTCCCACTGCCTGCCCAAAGGGTTGGTGTCAGTATATGAACTGGATTATATCCCCCTTGCCCAGGCGTCCTACTTCTAAGGCTTACTGCCAGGCCCCCTTCCAGAAGCAACACTATAAACACTTGTGTAATCCAACACTGTTTATTATTTACAAGCAGATAGATAAATAAATACATATAAGCAAGGATAAAGGTAGCTCAGCTTAAGTAGTCAGAAGGAACAAATAACCAAAAGCACTGGTACAGCCTAGCTCTCCCCAAGCTAAACCTGAAAATCCTCGTTAAAATAAAGATCAAACCCTAGCAGTAAAAGCTAACTGCAAACTGCAAATTCCCTCAATCCAGAGACAAGCACACCCCTACAGTGTTCCTGTATCTTCACAGGTATGCCCCGAGATCTACCCCAAAACAAGGCATGATCTCCTCTTCTATCCCCTGCCCCACAAGCAGTGAGCACAAGGCTTAGAAGCCCGAAGAGTTCAACAAACTTCCCAATAATAAACCCCCTGCAAAATCTGCCAGGCAAGAGACCCCGAGAGCCTCAGACCACTGGCTTAAATACAGCGAAATCCTGGTGCTCTGACTGGCTGGATTTTGCCACTTTCCGAGGTAACTCCTCCCTCCTGTCACTCAATCTTGCAAAGTCCCTGGGAAATTATCTTGCGTTTTGCATCTTGCAGCCAATATTCCCATTCTCTGCAGCCTGCCTCATGAATCCATCACATTTATTTATTTGTTTATTTGTTCATTCACTCATTTATGGGTAAACATTCTGCTTTGTACACTTTTATCTGTTAGGTGACAGTCTGTTTCATCATAACAAAGAAGCCGTGTCCTATCAGAACCACTGACATAATCAAAAGCTGTATTACCAGATATTTATTAGAACTGAGTGCCTAACCATCTCTTTCATATGTCCCAGTTAGGTGACTTGATCTGAAGGATGGTAATGGTGGAATGCGGATGTATCAATGGATTTGTCATTGTTGTTGTTAATAGCATTCAGAGCAATTACAGGTAATTCTGGCCATGCCCATACATCTTCCCCATCAATACATCTTGAGGGAAGAGTCATCGCTCGCTTCTCGCAGCCATCCTAGGTGGCCATTTGCACTGCTGCTCCCCAAAACTGTTTGTAGGATGTCAAAACCAGTCTCCTCAAGTCAGCTTGCTCTGCTCTGAGGTTAATCTGCCCTGTCCTCCACTCCAGGGTGACTCCAGAAGTCCAGGGAGGAGCGAAACATTTAAATGTCCTTCCTTGCACATTGTTCCCCTTAGCTCTGAAGTCAGCCTACACAGCCATTTGAACATAGCCTTTTTCACTTGCTTATTATAAGCGGTTTTTCCAGACTTATATCAGGGGTAAACAGAGCAAGGACTGCCTTTATACAGCTTTTTTTTTCTTTATACAGCTTTTCAGAGTCAATTGAAGTATCAATGTAATATTCTGCACTGAGACTTATTCTAAGATATATCCTGGAATAGGGCCCCGCTGTCCCCATGCTAGTGCAGATTATGGCAGGCCCAGCAACTAGCATGTAGATGGCAGGCCCACTGCAGAAGGGCCTAAGTATATCTATGAAAAAAAAAAAACAAACCCTCTGATAGTGCTCATTAAGATCTTCCAAAAGAATTGGGCCAGCTGGACTCCAACCTAAATGATAAACCAATAGAAAAACAGAACAATAAAAAAGATTTCGGTATTTTATTTACTTAGAATGAGGTGACAGTGCTAATATTTGTACCATCTCAGCTGATCCATTTTACAAGCACGGACCCAATTCCCAACTCATGTATGGGCTCCTTGCTGAGTTTGCGCAGATCTCTTGGCATCAGTAACTGAATGGGAATAATTATCCCTTGCTTATAACATTGTGAAGACAAAGGAGCTGACTATAAAGCATTTTTCACATTAAAACTAATGCATAAATAGCTTATGGTTATGGTGAGAATGATATGTTTTGATGATGATTGTGTATGCCAGCATTTTAAGCTGAATGGCTGAGGAAAGCCAATACAAAAGATGAAAATACTTTTAGAACAAAATGAAACAGAGTTGAAAGAAAATGTTGCAAAAAGAAGTGAAGCAGAAAAAAAACCACTTTTTAAAAAAGGAACATCTGGTCTACGCAAATACTGTAGACAAATTTCTTTCTTTATAATTATAATAAGACTCTTCCATTGCTGCCACAGCAATTGGCAATATCCAGTAGCTTAAAACTGCCATTGGACAAATTTGTCAAATTTGATTTCGCACTGGGACTTCAGATTAGCGGTTTTAAAATTTAATTCACTCCATTTCTACATCATTTTCCTTTTCCCTTCCCATTTTAAGGCCTATGATATACTTTTATGTTACAGTTATCTCTCTGTATTCATAATGACCATATACATGAGATGCATGTGTCTGTGGACTGGAAAATGCCTTGGATTTCTATATTGGCAGTCCAAATAACTGTGAGCAAAGAGATTTGTACTACTCTAATCTCTTCTCTCTGTGGCATTAGTATTTTTTGCATTGTACGGCAAAGAAACAGGATGTTTTAAGGGCAGAGCAGGTTGTTGCTTCTTCATTTTCTTTCTCACCTTCACTGACATTCCTCTTTATTACTAACGTTATGAGCCTGCTGCAAAGACAGACATGACCTCCAGCCCCTCACCACATCTAATGCCCTTATGTACTTAGACTTCTCCTCTGGCAAGGAGCAGGGGCCCAATCTGTCATTGCTAGGACCAAAGCAGAAGGTGATGGCACTGCTACCACATTTCTTTTCTTTTGCAGCTTCTCACAGAGGAACAAGCACCATGTTTGATCCAGAATGTGTGAGAGTGTTCTTTCTGTGGGGAAAGAATCTTAAAATTTCTTCTAGAGCTTTGGGGGGGGGGGGAGGAAGGATCTATAAAGGTAGGAGGTTAGACTCTTGATAGGGTTTGGCAGGTTTCAGAAGTGCACCTGGGTCAAAACAGTTTGCTACTCTCCACCCCTAGCTGCTTAGTTTTCCATAGACTCACTTACTCCAAGGACAATTTTTCATTTCCCTTCCTGTCCACTGGATAGGAAAGGAGCATGATTAAGCAATGTTGACTAGTGCTCGCAGATTTATTCCGCTAGTCTGGAGGCAGCCATGGTGAGCAAGACTTTTCAGGAAATGCTTATTTTCTGTACTTTACGTGAATTTGTTAAGAGGGTTCCATCTCAAATAGTTTGGGAAATGTAAATTTCTTTTGATTCCCCACCCTTAAGGGTGAATCAAGTTGGTTTGCAAATAAAAATGTTCATTCTTAGTCCAAGGATCTTTTATTGTAAGTTCGGTTAACATGTTCTTGTTAAATCATGCTTCCCTAGCCATGTCAGCATATTATTAGCAAAGCAGCCCAGATGTTTGGATAAGACACAGCTGTGTTATCACCTAAGATTTTATTTATTTTGTTTGTTTGTTTGTTTACTTGTATTCTGTGTATTTATATTCTGTGCACTATGTAATGGATGAGAGACAATTCCAAACATTAAAAGGAGGAGGAAAGGGGAGGATCCATAATATAAACTAAAACAAAAAATAATAAAAATAGGTGGTAGCACTTTGATTAAATTTATGCATCATCAAAGGTGCCTTGTGGTGAGCAAAGGAGTCTGGGAAAGTTGTCCTGAAGAACCAGACAGGAGTTGCCAGGAAAGTGGGAAAATGTGGCAACACGTGGATGATGGACTGGTGGTGGGTGGGTTATGAAATATATGGGGTGTTGACTACTATACAGTAGATATAAAGTAGCAATAAGCCATCAGTTTTGTGATTACTTCTAACAATAATGGACCACAGCATCTAGAGGTTGTGTGGTCCCTGGGAGTAGGTAGTTTTTCTTCATTCTAGGTAAATACGGATATGAATGCAGCCTTAAGCTGCATCCACATGCTCCTAGAATGTCATAAGTCCTGCAAGATGCCACTAAAATGTGAAATTAATTCCTAGAGGTGTACTATGTGCAGGACATGTAAAAGCACTTGGAGGGTGGATTACGCCCTATTTTGCTCCCACAATCACCATGTAGAGTGTTGGAGACAACTTATTCTGGGTAATTTTTATCAATATAATTTAATGTTGGAATAAAAATGACTGACTTTCAGGACTATTTCTAGTTCTCCTCTAAGCTGTTCTGGGTAGAAATGTCAAACTTGCAGATCTTTCATTCACCAGCTTTGAAGCTTCAGAGGGCTAGGAGGCTCTGACTATATAAACAGCATGCCTCCTGGCCTTCTGACAGGATCAGACCCTCCTACCAGAGTGACAGTTCTTTAAATGGTCGCTTGGATATGTTACATGTTACAGACAAGTTTGCATCATTTCTTCAAGGAGGTCATTTTTAGTTACCCAATAACTTAAAACATTGAGCAGTGATGACTTGTGATGCACAGATATAACAGGGCTCCATTTCTGAAATCAAAGCACGATTAAACATGAAAGGCAAGGTTCCTATTGGTGTATTACCCCTCCTGTACTGCCCTGCTTGATCCACTGTGCAAGAGGCTTCAAGACAGAGTAAGATTAGAAAAAATGACCTGCCTAAGCAGAGAAGAACCATGGCTAAGGACCATGGGCTGTGGCCAATGGGCTAGACAGTGGCTGAAAATCTTCTCCTTTGCCATCTGAACTTGCCTTTTGAAGTTGCATAATGGGTTAACAAAATGATTCAGAAGAACCAGAGCTAGAGAAAAGATGCCATATGAGAAAGAGAACAAGGCTATGGAACTGCTTTGCTCTTTATATGAGACGCAGCATACAGTTTTCAATGAATGAATGAATTAACTATTTCAGTGCAACATTGTTCAGTCCTCACTACACTGTAGGAGTGAAATGGGAAGATTTGAATACTTCTGTAACTTTTTCATAAGCAGGGATTATTAAATGATGATTTTTGTACCTACCTAACTGCAGTTGGCTTAGTCAAAACCACCACCTTTACCTAATCTGTTTTTTTTTATTCTGCCTTGGATGTACTGATTGAGTGGGGCATCCACATGGTCCACTCTTGTCCAGTAGCCATGCCACCCAAAGTACCCCATATGACGCTTGCAAGGCGTCAGGTGTGAGGAAGAGCTCTCTCTATTCACCATCTTCTGTTGCTTGCTTTAAGCCTACTTACACTAGTTTTGTGGTTGGCCTCCAAAGACTCCAAAGAACTATGAATGAAGGGAACCCATTTCAGTAGTATACTTTGGTGTGCTCCGAGACCCAGACTGCATTAGTCTACTAGTAGTCCTCAATAGGGATGTGCATGAATATTCACCACATTCAAAATTTGTTCAAATTCATTTGAATTTGTACCTTCATATTCAAATCGAACCTTGGCTACGTTTGATGAGTGACATTCAAATGTGAAACAAAGGGAGGCAGCAAAGTGGCTGCCCAACCACATCTGCAGCAGATTCAGAGTGGATCAGAGCAGATTCAAAGTGGATTTAGAATGGATTTGCAGCATTTAGAGTGGATTCATAAGAGATTTGTAGGGGATTCAAAGGAGATTCATAGGCATGACTGGTGACAGGTATTTGAATCAGATTTGAGTAGAATTCAAAGAACATTTGCAGTAAATTCAAATCCTACCACATTTGTGGAATTTCCTCACATTCAATTCAATTCAAATTGAACATGGAAAGAATGTTTGTGTACATCCCTACTCCTCAACATCAAGGGCGATCAGTGATTCAGATCAAGGACTCCATGATCTGCATTACATTTCATCCTATGTAGATGCAGCCTATCAACAATGGGCAAGGCCTGTCACATTCCACAATAAGCTCTTAGTGAGCTCTCTAGTAAGGAATATGAGCAAGTGCAGAAAAGTCCCCCAACACTTCTTTGCTTGGTGACCTCTCCAGTCCCTAAACACACACACACACACACACACACACATACAAACACAATGCTACAAATATAGTGTTATTTTTAATGTACAGGGAGAAAGCTATTTCCTCCCATCGCTCGGTGAAACTTGCCTGAGATTCAGACTATCAAGAATTTCTGGACTTGCAAAACTGTTGTAGGCTGAAGGCACACACACACACACACACACACACACACACACACACACACACGTTTCGGGATTAGAAGAAAGATTTGCTGGCAGAGTTTTAACACAGCTTTTAGTAATACTCCCCTTGCCTCAGTTCCATCTGTCTCCTTCACTGCTCCCAGATCATTTGGATTCTAGTCATATTGTATAAGTGCATGCAAATTTGGGAGAGAAATGGGAAAGGGGGGAGAAAGAGGGGGGTTTCCCCAAAAAATAATGGTTGTATTTTGCAGTGATATTATTCCTCCGAAACTTTACAGAAATTATATATTCAGGCTTATGAAAGTCTTCTTAGCCAATTTTCCTACCCAGGAGATGAAGCAGTTGTGTTTATGATGAACCAAAAGCTTTCCAGGCAAAAGGCGATATGACAGCAGAGATTCAGATAGTTCCTTTGCTTCCACCTTCTGCCAAAAGACAAAAAAGTTGATTCCAGTAGGAAAGCTACATGTTTAAACATTCTCCTTGTGCTATGATTTTGTAGATAGCAGTGGATAGTAGGGGTGTGCACAAATGGATTGTCGACTATTCAAAAATTTGAATGTATTTGAATAATGAAAAAATAAATGTCCAGACATTCAATATGACTACATTCGTATGTATTCAGGCAAATAATTTAAATGTTTGTATCTGTACGGTACATACACATCTCGTACTCACCTATACGTATCCCGTACGTATCCAGTATGCATCCTGTATGGATGTGTACATACAAGATACGTACATACCCATACAGATATGACTGAATTATTCATACAAATAATTCAAGATATTTGTATTCATTCACATGTCCAGACATTCTATTCATATATGAATGTCCAAATTCATACTAAATTGTACGAATCATGAATATTTTGAATATTTGTGCACATCCCTAGTAGATTCCTATATGAAAGCTCTTTTAATGATGTGTTTCCATCTTTACTGGTTCCCTGCAGCAAACAATTCCTTGAACACAGGGAGGTACCCTAGAACTGTAAGTGGTGACATAGCCTAAGTGTGTTTTTGCCCAGTCACAGTTAAGCCAATGATGGACGACAGGAGTCTCAGGCTCAGCCAGGGCATCATGGCAGGCCAATTCCACGTTGCCTGGAAGCCAGACTTCTTGTGAGTGGAACATGCCATGCAGGCACTGCAGTTGCTACCATAAGCTGTGAACAGAATTAAGGGGTTAGGATGTCATCAGAGTAGAAAGTTCCCTATCTACCAAATAGCAGCACATGTCCACAGCTACATCCTTGCCTGTTTTCCCGTCCCTTCTACTGGTGTATCCCTGGAATTTGTTTCAAGATTGTACGATTAAGGGCAGAGATCTGCCATTAATATAAAAACAATTAAAACTATAACAAGTCAAAACTGAATTATATTTTTATGCTTTTCTCAGCAAGCTCTGACTCCAATTTAATTGTGCCTCAATTACAGTCATATAAAAAACCACATTTGTTTATTTATGGTCCAACTGACTGGACATTTTTTTCTGAGATAATGATGATGATGATTAATTTTCTGAGAAATATTTCTGATCTCTGTCACTTCTTTGTTGCTACATGATTTCTACATTCTCTCTTAGCTTCTTTGCTCTCTCGTAGCCATACTATCTATTTGCAAAACTAATCTTGTCTTCCTTCCCACCCACTTTTCAACAGCTTCTGTCATTAGATGAAAGGTCATGGTTACAATATGAATCTGAAACAATAAATACAGTGCGAAATGGATTGAAACACGATATAGCAAAGAGGGTTTCCAATTAAAAACCACTTTGCTGAGCTTCTACCAAAGATACAGTCACAAAGACTCCAATTTCTCTTCGCTTATAATTAGCTGCCATTGAAAGTTAATTACTTATAGCAGCGAAGGAAGTGATTCTTTAAACAGGAAATGCCTTTTGGATATAACATGTAAAACAAAGAGTTGTACTACAAATAGGGTGTTTTTCCACTGTCACTAGAAGTACCCATTAATGGGTACAAAAATGCCATTACATACCCATTAAGGGGTACTTAATGGGTACTTTTAGTGACAGTGGAAAAACACCAATAGTTCACATAAAGAAGCCATCCCATTTCTTCAAAATCCTCCTACTGCTGGCATCACCAGTTTGTTCCATTTCCTGCCACGGTGGAGGAGAGAAGGGTGTGATAGCCCATTCAGAAGTAAATGTTCCATCTATCATTTGCTATTCCTTGGAAATCACCAGAAGTCAATGGTGGCCAGCATGAGTGAGTGAAGCTGGAATCCCCTCCTCTTCTGAATACTGGCTCATAAGTTTCCTTTGAAGTCCACATCACTGTGCTGCAAGGGGAAAGAATCTGAGCAGACATTAAACCCTGTCTCAAAGGATCAGTTTTTAAAAGCCCAATTAGAGATGGTTTTGTTCATATATATATAACCAGGCACCTGAGGTGGCAGTAGTGTTTTTCTCTAGCATCCAAAAAGATTCCAAATGGATGCTTCAGATGCCTGGTTTTTTTTCCCATAAGGTAGCAAAGCTGGATGGAATTTTAGTTCTGCTGTAACTGCTTAGTTTTAAATTCCTTCCCCAACCTTCAGGAAATCACTGTATTGTAAATGTCACAGATCCATTTTAATTATATAGGATACCACCTTTGCATCGATGTCATGAAGAAAGAATGAATCATTGGCTGCCTCCAGATGTGAACAAAAGTAACAATGGTGGGTGAGGTTTTTTAGAATGTGAGCAACATAAATTTATTTTTCTTGGTCCCTCACTTCCTCTCTTTTACACACATACATACACATGCATACAACACACACACTATAGAGGGAAAAAAGAAATCAGATTGAAAGAGAGAAGGAAGGAAGGAAGGAAGGAAGGAAGGAGATATAATCTGTTTGCTTCTCCATTCAGTATTATAAATATTAATCAGTTTGGACAAGGACATATTTTTCCTGAAGTATTTACACTTAAAAACAATTTGATAAATAAATATACAATACACACTACAGATGTGCAGAAGCTTCAAATTAATTGATAGCACCTCCAGATGCGATGAAAAGTTCAGTATCATTCTGCAGCTGCTGCTAAGCTGCCAGACACAGTGATCGGAAACTCTGGGGTCCCTGTGAAGTCCCTGCAGAGCTACTTCCAGTTGGACAGACGCAATGTCTGGGAACTGTGAAGGGACTCCACAGCCTCTTCCTGTCAGCCAGGCAGGAAGCTTGGAAGCCCCAGAAAATCCAAAGTAAAAAGCCGCTGATAACGCAGCAACTTTTTACTTTTTTGGGGGGAGTGATGCTCCTTGGGTATTACAGGCAATCAGAAGCTGTGATGTCTTGAGACACCAAAAGTTCAGTTTGATCTAGAACTAGATCAAACAAGCTTGACTGGTTCCAGATTAGTGTTTGATTTTGTTTAAAAGAAGTGTGCAGCTGTGGA
Source organism: Aspidoscelis tigris stejnegeri (assembly GCA_023333525.1). Taxonomy (NCBI): domain Eukaryota; kingdom Metazoa; phylum Chordata; class Lepidosauria; order Squamata; family Teiidae; genus Aspidoscelis; species Aspidoscelis tigris. The sequence continues at coordinate 244,449,195 of JALMGA010000001.1, read as the reverse complement.
GTTCCATAAAATTTTGCTTAAGAGGGTGAAGAATTGTGTAATGCTTGGCTTCAAAAAGGAAGAAGGAAGGGAGGAAGGAAGCTGTAAGCAATGTGGGATTGATTTTCAACAGAATGAATCAGATCATTTTGTCCAACCCAATTCAAATGAACATTACTACTTTGGTTTAAATTAGATCAGACCCTTTCAAAATGAGGGATGGTTTGGTTTCATTTGAACTGGCTCAAATTGTCTGGTTTGATTCAGACTGGTCAAACATGAACCAAATTTAAACATCTCTAATGGATCCATATTGCTGTCATCATAGCATAAAATCTGAGTTTCTTATAGTTGGAACTTCATATGGGAGTATCATTCCTGTTTCTCTTTAGAAGCTATTTTGCTCATGCAGTGGAGCAGACATGACAACAATTTGTGCCTTCCCTTTATAAGTATTAAACAACAATTTGATTAAAGGTCAATGAAAAGAAGGTGCCAAGCCTAGCTCAGGCTTATATAAGCTATAATATTGCACTGAAAACCAATCTGAATCAAATGTAGAGGAACTGATTTACACAAACTGTGAAATCTAATGTGTTCCTGCCCCCACTGTCCCAAAATGAAGCAAAACCTCATTTCTTTCAAAAAATTTGAAAGATACAACTTCAAAAATTCTGGCATCTCCAGTAAAAAAGAAACAGTAAAAAAAAGGAACAAGAACAGATTTAAGTAATTAACAGATATTAGCTAGGCAACAGGTGTCACTTAAGAGTGTTTAAATGTACTGGATTGAGTGTTATTAACTTTTATGTAGTCTTGCACTGAATTAAACTTAAAATAAAAAAGAGATGTGAATTGCCCAGCACTTTCAACTTTGAAGTGTTACAAAAGTAATGAACTTTATTAATTAGGTTTATTGTGTGCATCATTAAGAAATAAACACAAGTTTGCCACACATTTCACCTTTGGCAATAATGGAGGGTCTGTATTCTTGAAGACAAGGTTGTTTATGAACTCAAGGAGCATAGATCTATGTATAAAAAGAACTGAAAGTTAATGATGTGTTATCTTGAGTACCCCTGCAGTCACATGCAAAGTAACTGAAACACCACTAAGCTGGCAAGGTGTGTGTTGGTGTGTGTGTGTGTTGTATCTATTTCAAACTCCATTTACCTGCTAGATAAGCTTGAGAGATCTGAGAATTAGGAACTCATTTGTTACTGGCGTAAAGACTGCATTGGTGTCATGTTTGATAATGGCTTTGAAACTACACGTTTTCCCAAACATTGTGTTAATTAGTCAGTCAAACTGTGTTGATCAGTCCAGGCAACAATCCTTAACCTGTAACATATGAATACTAAATATTAGAATACTGTTCTTGGTCCCCTCCCCCCCTTCATCCCTCTTACACACATGTATATATAGAGAAAAAATGAAGAAATCAGATTGAAAAGGAAGGAAGGAAGTCATAATTTGTTTGCTTAATATCGTGAATATTATTCAGTTTGGACAAGAACATACTTCCTATGAGCAAGTGAAATCTCCTTGGCAGTTTCCACACTCTGCACCTTGTCATGTGATGCAGATAATATTCAAGGACCCGAATTAATCAGTTTAGGCCATGAACAAGAGAGTTGGCGATGAGCACCTTGGCAGCTGTCCATAAGATCACTGCCTGCCCTGGTCTACCTTTGGAGACAGAGGCCTTTTCACACTACAAATGAATGAAGGCTGGGACATGCAGGGACAGATTCCCCATTCGCACTTTGGTGTCCCTTTGGCATTCCCACTTGTCCCTTACCAGCCAAGGTGTGAACGGTCATTCCGTCCCAGCATGTCCCAGCCCAAAAAGACTGCCACGGGGACAGGATGCTCCGCTCCAAGCTGCTGCCATTGGGCCATATCAGCCATTGGATGGCAGCCTGATTCCAATCAGGTGGGACCTCCTGGTTGCCCCCCCCCCAAGAGTACGTGCCACCGTCAGGTGTCCACATGATGCTAACTTTATCAAATTATCAATCTATGTTTTTTCATTGTTTCTTTATGAATTCTTCATTACTGTAAAATATCTCAATTTGCACATTGTTCAATTAACGGCAATTAAGCACTAATATATCAGGTATATCAGGCTGCACTTTGACAATCTTAGATGTATTTTCCTCAAACTTTGAATCACTAATTTAAAGAAGATGGCATGTTAGTAACTACTATAAGCTATTCTCATTCAGTGTGTATGCGTGCTCACATAAACATACAAATACAGAATTTGCAAAGGCAAATCTTACTGTATAATAGATGTTTGCGATATAAAGGAAGCAGACTGTAATATATAGTTCATTTCCTAGGCCATTGCTAAATGGACAGATGTTGGTGGAAAAATACCCAGCAATCTCCATTGGCATTAATTGGTTCCCCTGTTGTTGCTGTTGTTTTAAATGTAGATGCCAGGCTCTGAACAGAACATGGTGCATCTCTTGACAGTACATATTGTATAAAAAACGGGTTGGAGTTTGTTATGGAAATGTTCCAACTTAACACCCTGTTCCCTTGCCTCAAATTAGTTGTAGCAGACTGTCGTTCTGAGGGGATTTCATATTGTATACACTTATGCATTCCTTTCCAGCCAGCCTATGAGAGCAGAATAAGCAGCTTGATTTTGCAGAATGAAAATGAATGACCAAGGCCAAACACTGGCCATTGAAGCACATTTTAAGATGGGAAATGTTAGCAGAAGTTAACCGGCATTAGAAGATAAGCTATGAATGTAATCTGATCACATCCACTGGACAGGGACAACAGAATGAAGGAAAAGATTACCCAACAGTACCTAACAGTTGGCTATGGTGTGGAGGTTTGTGCAACTGTCCAAGGATATGCCTCCTCAGACCATCACTGACCCGCTGACAAACAAGTCATGCTGGATGATGTTGCAGGCAGCATGATGTGCACCATGGCATCTCCAGACTCTTTCACATCTGTCAATGTTCTCAGTGTGAATCTCCTCTCATCTGTAAAGAAAATGGGGTGCCAGTGGCAGACCTGCTAATTCTGGTTTTCTCTGGAAAATGCCAAACTGCATAGTATTAGGCTGTGAGCACAGGTCCCATTTACAGGATGTTGGGCACTCAGGCCACCATCATGGAATCTGGGCTTATCCCCGTGCTGAAAATATTCTGAAATTATTCTGAGGTGCTTCGGGAGCGTCTCCATGCAAAGGCCTAATATGGGTTACATGCGGGACAATACATGTCAAACCAACCCCCCCCCCCCCGCTTAGCAAGTGTACTCTTTCTAAACTAGGGGGCTAGCACGTATTGTCCTGGGGTCATGCGGATGCTCCTGGGTTATTTGGGGTGGAGCTTGGCGGCCACAGTATTAGTGGGCAGAGTTTCACCTCTGCTCCCTGTTCCTGCTGTGCATGTTGCGATCAGCAGCCGCTTGGGGCTTTCTTTAAATAAATGGCTACATTTATTGTACCCCCTTTTCCTGATAGCAAGTCTGGGACCTGAACTGGGAAAAAAAATTGAGTCGGTTGCGAGTGGGGGGTCCCCACTGTCATGCCCACTATCATGTGGATGTGTGCACCTCTACTAACCTGTGGTGGCCAAGGAAAAGGAATGATCTGCTTTTAGTTATTCTTTTAACTAGCTTTTGGTTATGCTTTTAACTGTGGCAGCCAAGGAAAGGAATGATCTTTGTGTTTGTGGAGGTGCAACAGAGGTGTTTGCCTGTCATTGCTGCAGCTGTTTGCCTGTTATCGCTGCAGTGGGCGGGATGAGTTATGGTGATGTCAACCCGGCTTCCTATCAGGGGAGAGGGTGGGTGGGGAGAAAAAGATGCGGGTTCACACTGTGGCTTGCATGGGGACAGGCACATATGATTTGACCCCTCATTGCCCCAAACCACATGGGGACGTTTTATTGAGAGTTACAATGTGGATTTTTATGACACGCGTCACAAGCGAAGCAACCAGCTTTCTGACACTGTGGTCAGAGACATGCACACCAGTAGCCCATGGGAAGTCATTTTGTAGGACTCTGGCAGTGTTCCTCCTGTTCCTGGATGGCTCCAGCAGAATACCATGGGTTATCCTCTGGCTGTATAAGCCACAAATGACCGACAGAGGGCACCATACCAAACACATGAATACCAGTCCCATAACACCCTTCTGCCAGTCATTCCTCAGTTGCACACTTTAATTAGGGGGACCTTAAGGATGTCAAAGAGACTGAGTTCTGTTCCCGAGGGGGCATCTGATGCCCTGAGTCCGGGTGAGACTAATATTGATATTGGTGTTTAGGAGCTTACTTTTATCCCCTTGTTTTGTTTTGTTTTTCTCTCTCACTGACATAGATCAGATGGGGTAGTACCTGGGACTAGGGTTCCCAAAGGTTTTGGATTTTTAGCTCTGAGCTCCGGGGGTGGGGCTGGGTCGCTATTTACTTGGATCTTATGTGAAGGGATGTACCTCCGCTTGATGAGATTAAAAAAAATTAATTCCCATGCTTTTGGGAATGTTAACGTTCAGTAACAGCCATTAGAATGTTCGTAAACTGTAATAGAGGCAGCTGCCGCCCGCCATTTTAGAATGCCGGGCGAGGCGAACTATGGTCCCCACAACCCTCTCCTGTAGCATGCCAGCCACGCGGCTTCGTGAGAAGGCCGCACTGTATTTTTAAGCCCCAGGCCGCCACTGGTGAGCGAAAAGGCCGAGGGTCTCTGAGCACGCTAGAAATATTGAAATAAATTAAAGGCTTCCTCCTTACTGCCCAGTATTACATAGTACCTTCAGCATTCTTCACGTTATGCCCCTGTTTGCCTCAGAGCCATTCCCCTCTTTATCTGTGTTGCCAGCAGGGCTTGTTGCTGTTTTTAAGCCACACCTATGCATGGATATGCAAACAGGCACAGGTTGCTTGTTGCAAAGCACCATGGTGTTAATTTTCTCAGAAGGGGGTTGTTTGTAAGGAACGAGTTTATGTTTTTGTTTTTGAACAAAGAATCAGATACAGGCCCCAATGCTGGTTTGATGCACATCTATAACCCTGCCCAGCTCTCCTCTTATAACAGCCCATGTCCTGGAATCTGCCCCATGTTGAGCTGGTGGACAGATTAAGGGTGTTTTTCCACTGTCACTAAAAGTACCCATTAAGTACCCATTAATGGGTATGTAATGGCATTTTTTTACACATTAATGGGTACTTAATGGGTACTTCTAGTGACAGTGGAAAAACACCCTAAAACTTCTTGCAATATCACATAGGGTTGTGTTATCCTGGAGGCACTGGAGTACCTGTGCAACCTGAATGCTACCAGTAGTGATCAGCAAAATGCAGAACTAGAAAAGAATCAGTCAGGACTGATCAGGAGCCACCACCTGCAAAATCATCCCCTATTTTGGGCTTGTCTTACTGTTGCCCATCCAATGCACCTGTTGTCTCCCTTTCATCTAACTAAAACCTTTGGCCTTACTAAAGTCTAAGAAACATATACATTGGCTGGAAAGCAAGACATATACTATTCCAGATTTCATGGGTATCACTTCTATGTGTCTGAAAAAGGCTAAGATCATAATCAGACAACTGGCTTATGACAAGTATGTCATGTCATAAAAATCTGATGGACTTACAACAAGACATCCTCTGTAGCATCACATTGTTAGACATTGATCTACTGTTTGAGTTGTTGCTCTGGAGGGGGTGGGGAAGGAACTCCCATGATCGTTAGGTCACAAGGGAAGCTATACCACTAGAAAGGAATATCTTTAAAGTCCGGTATTGAGAAAGCAGCTGTTACAAAGAAGATGCCATATTTGTGCTGGAATTTGCACATCACCAATATTTATAGCTCTGTTTCAACAACAACCACAATTAGATAGTATGTCAGTATCAGCACATAGCAAAACCTCTGAAAATATTACCTATAATACAATGCCACCCTTTACATTTTATTATTTACCTAGGGGGAGAGCTTTCTTTCAATACTTGGTAATCACCCACCAAGACAAATATCGAATTAAGCATCAAAACAACTCTGAAATATCTCTTCCTCAAAAGCTGAAAGCATTCATCCCATCCTATTTGATTCAATCATTTACCATCACATCCTGCTTTCCATTTTCTATCCCAGCCTCACAGCCATCTCACACCCTGCAGTGTTCTCTACCATCATCTATTCTGTTGCTATACGCTCTTTTCTCTCCCCCACTTTTTTTTATTTAATTTAATAAAAATGAGTGCTTGGACTGATTTGCATATTCATAGAACACTTGGTTAATAATTGATGAGAGGGCCTGGGGCAGGTGGTTGAGGTTTTTTTTTTTTTTAACACATTTAGCAGAGAGCAGAGTGGAAGGAACAGATCCCAGGGTTGGTGTGTGTCCATCGGGAAACTGAATGGCTGGGAGGGAGGGTGAGAATGAGAAAAAGGGACTGAATGTCACAGGCAGAATGTAATTTTATCGATTTAAATATTTAATCATGTTCCAGGAATCTGCAGTATTTTAGTCCCAGGGGTTGCCTATGAAGTTTCTTCTCTTAGAATGGAGAAGGCAGGGATGCAAAGGTGACACAGGGTCAGCGGCAGATTTCAGCCACATTTTTGCAAGGTACAATTTTGGCAACACACCGTGTGTTTTCAGTGAATGAGAGCCTTTCATCAACCAGCAAAGGAAGCTGCAGGAGTGCTGAAAACATTTGCCCTATTTTCATGCATGTCTTAGCCATTAGTCACACCTCAGGGATTGCAATGTTAAGGGCTTCTCCAAGTCCAACAGACTATTTTCTTTTTCAGGCATCTTGTCATTGCTGAATACCACCAAAGGAACCCCAAAGGAGGCTGCATAATTCCAGAGTTCACCTGATCAAACATAGGGAAGTTGTTTTTGAGTTCATTTTTATAAGACAACAGGCAACAATAAAGCATCAAGGCACTTAAAACATTAGACTTATATAGAAATGAGAATTCCATTGATTTAACAGGTAAATGGCAAAGAGGAACCCTTGAAGGAAGAAATGTTAAATGCCATGGTGTCACTTCTCCACCAGATAATCAATAAATTAATATTTTAGTACATTGGGACCAGAAGGAGAGAATTAGTCACTGGTCTTGAATAGTCAGAATCTTCATATAAGAGTGTGTACTTTAAAATAATGGTCCAGTTAGAGTTCAGAGTCTAGCATCGGGAGTCAGATAAGTTCTTTCAGTTTTGGTGAATTGTTGTGTAGTGGAAGTTTCCAATTAGTTTCCAAGGAAAGGACCAGATATAATGCACGACTAGTCCAGTCTGAATGTTAGAAAGGTATGGATGGCTGTAGCAAGATTGCTTATAGAACAAAAGTCTAGTTTACACTTACCATCTAGTGAGTGATGGTCTGCTTACAGGGTAAGTACTTCCACACACCACCGCTATCATCCTGGAGCTCATCAATCCCTTCCCAGTCCTCACTAACTGTAGGGTGTCAAAATGCAGTCCACTGTTTGACTGAGTCTGTGCCCCCATGGCAAGGATACTGCGAGCCGAAAGTGAGTTTGCCTCATGAGAGTACCCATGCAAAGCCCTAATTCAGGCTACATGGACAAAATCCTCAAAACCGAAACAAACAAACAAACAAACAAAAAACCTTTCCAACTGTTTTCACAGCAAATTAGGAGGCAACCACGTATTATTCTGTTTCATGGGGACACTCCTGGGTTATTGGGGGAGGAGGTTGGTGATTGTGTCATTAGTGGGTGGGGTTTCATCTGTGCTAGTTGTTCCTGCCATGCTCGCTTAAATTGCGCTGAAGGGAAGTGATGAGGGGGTCAAATCGCTGTCATTTGCGCTGTCATTTGCCTTCTCCCCCCCCCATACACACATGCACACACGCACACACAGACACGAGTGCTCACGGGGCTGCAGAACTGAGAACTAAAGGATTCAAGCTGTGTGTTGCCTCCAAGACTTAGAAAGAGGCACATATTAATTAGCTCCTTGCTGGCCAGGCTGGCGATCTGAGCTTACTGGCGCTGGGAAGCAAAAGCTGCCTCTCACTATCAGATGACATTTTAGGTTGGTTCTCTGGCTGGCTGTAATGCTTCAGGGGTGGAGGGGGAGGGGGGATCCCTCCAGCCCCTGAGCCCTCCTTCTCTAAGCACACGTCTGTGCTTGCTGTCATGCAGATGTGCACACATCTGCTAAAAGCTTCCGATCAGGGCAAAGGGGGTGGAGAAAAAAGGATGTGGTTTCCCTGATGCCAGGGTTTACCATGTTTGCTTGGGGATGGGTGGATTCAAACTGAACCTGCACTCTCCTCCACCACATGGGGACATCTTAATCTGAACTACAGTGTGGATTAAAAAATGCCCCAAATCAGCAGCGAGGTAATTGGAGCCCATGGGGACAAGCCCTGAGAGTAGCTTCTGGGCAGCAGCATTCACACCCACTTTGGAGTGCAATGCTATGAGTGGGCATGGAGGTGCAGCTGCAGTGTGCAGTCGTGAGCCGTGGATATCGTGTGGATACTGGCCTGGCCTGACTTCATCATCCGCATTTAAAGTGCTCTGGTTCAAGGCTTTACTAGCCTTTGAAGTGCTGATGGCTCCCATTGTGCTTGGTCTTCACTTGGCTGGTATGATATTATTATGCTGTACCAGTCAGATAAGTGGAAATAGAAATTTGCACAATTATTTTTTTTTTCATTACATGACCACCACTAGCCCAGGCAGGACATGACCGGTTTTGCTGTATTTATAGCTCATCAGGTGCCCACTGCCTGTGTTCTGAGTTCTGTTCCCTTATGGGGATTTGAACTGATGGGCTGGTGCACAATTTCTTGTGTGTGTTCGCTTCACATCAAAATGAATGTGAAGGAAATTTGCATTCATGCAAATAGAGCCACTTCAAATATGGTATGATTCGAATCTGTTGTGAAAGCGCTTTGAATGTTATTTGAATCTGATTTGAATCCCTGTCACCAGTCACGCCTCTGAATCACATTGAATCCTCTCTGAATCTGTTCTGAATCCACTGCAGATGTGACTGAGCAGCTGCTATGCCATCCCCCCCCCAGCTTTATAAATATAACAAACCTTTGAATGAATGCATAAAAGCATTCACTTCACATTCAAATGTCAATCTTTGAGTGTAGCCAATATTAGATTTGAATGCAAATGTTTGGCTTCATAATAATTTTTACAAACTGAAAACCTGATGAATATTTGTGCAGATCCATAGGTGGAAGTGCTGACCATCTATCAACACATTCCATCAGTACCTTAGACTGTATGCATTGAAGTGTGCAGGTATTCCCTGACCAACATTCTAAACTAACATAACGATGCATTATCTGTCCCTGCAGTCTTTTTATCAGATTTGTCCCAAGAAACGTATGCTTCCGTTTTTAGAGATGTCTTTTTTAAAATTACAATTGGGTACTTACACTTTTACTTCATTATCTTTAGCATATGTCATCTTGTGTTTTGTGTTGAACTTGAAAACTTAGGCACAGCAATGTTTAAATCAACTCTATACCCTGTTGCTTGCGGAAGACCATAACAGTAGCTTATATCCTCTCCTCAGAGATTTATGTCTTATTTATGAATAGTTAGCACAATTAAAACTAAACTAACATTTCAAAACTTCCCAAAGGAAATAGTGGTCATTCATTTCCATTTACCAATATGGTTATATATGAATAAATAAACATATCAAGCACTATAAGTCATAACATGACTATTATCTACTTTGTTATTAATGCTTAACAGCACAAGATTAAATTGTCAATTTCTTGTTGCAGTCTCCACATTGAGAAGCCACATTGATTATAAAGCTTTCTAGAGCTAAACACCTTGACATTTCCCTACCGTTCTTCTTGGAAGGGTCGCTTGGATTTAACCAAATGTTTTGCCTTCGGTTGAAGTGCATGGAAGGTTGCTGCTGTTATTCAGTTAATCTCCATTTGTGGGCTTAAAGGTACTTTCTTGATTCTAGGATGTGCACAATTTTTTTTTATTTTTTTTGCATTTGATTTGTATCAAATCAAATATAAGAAAATTCATATTGGTTTGGATAGATCCCCTTCAAATGTGGTAGAATTCTATTTGATATGAATGCATTTGTACAAATCGATACAAATATCCAATATGAACACATAGGTATCTGATACATATCTGATATGTATCCATACGTATCCAATATGTATTCTATACATATCCTATAACATATCCACTCTGAAAGCATCAAATCTGTCCTGAATCCAAACTTTGGATCTGCTCTCAATGCATGTCAAATGTACTCTGGATCCATTGCACATCTTCTTTCCCACCTCCCAGGTTTACAAATGTTCCAAAGCATTCATACAAATATGAATGTCAATGTACAAATGTTGTAACATTCTATTCATATACTGAAATTAACATTCATTGTTGGGTACCGCTGAATTGTGGGCAACTCAGGTTGCCTGCATGGGCACCTCCATGGATACCTCTATGCAGTTTTCTTGGCAGTGATACAGACATGGTTTTTCACTGCCTACTTCTGAGGAGAGGCTGGGTATCAAACCAGCAGCCCTTTGCTTTCCAACCTGTTGTGAACTACAGCCCCTCCCATAAGATTAACAGAACATAGTGCATAGGTAAGGATTACACACCACTCAACTAGACTGGGATACTGTATTTTACAACTGCATAGTAAAATGAAACACCAAAACTTAGCTTAAAGGAACTGCATGACAAATCCACATTTATACTTAAAATTGATATAAGCCTGAAGTCAGGGCCACTGCCAAACAGTCAATTCATCCATGAAATAAAATTGTTCTCCCCAGTTCCTGCTACAGTGAACTTCCTGGCAATGATCACAAAAATGTGATTATTCCCCCCTCCCATTGTAAGGTCACATGTACATGTCTCCACCCTCAAGATATATTTATTGGGAATCAGTGTCCCAGGGGTCATTTACACAACCCACCCTAAATCAGTCAGGGGTGCCAACACACCTGTGCAGTGCAGCAAATTTCCCAGTCTGCAGTGACAGCAGGCTTTGCCATGTGGGCAAAAGAAGCCCCCTCAATTGGTCTCACAGAGGTTGCAGGCTGAATCAATGGGACAGAGCTACTTCACAGTAGAAAATCATGCTCTGAGATCAGAACATCCTGTTCTTGCCTCCTCGTGGCAGCTTAGGAGGCTTCAGGGTTATGGGCATAAATAAATATCCTTTCCGGGGTGCTGCTCCCTCTGAACATGTTCTCAGTGGACATCTGAACACAAGGTGAAACAAGTGGTTATTAGTTTCTTCTGGCAGGATAGGCAAATGCCTGCTGTCGTGGTGTCCAAGCAAGAGTTGATAGACCTGGACAATAGGCTGTCATTAGCATCTATGCTGCTCTTTTGCTAGAGTGGGAGGAGTTTACCCATTTAGTGTTCTTATTCCAGTTGGCAAATTGAACGACATTTGAACTGAGAACTACTATGGCCAAACTACCAGCTGCTTGTCCCTCCCAGTCAGCTAGTTCTTAATATTATTTCTACCTTTGCTTACTACAGCAACACACACAGAGCATCCTATGGCTCTGATAGCTTCTTTTCTTTCTTTCTTTCTCTTTTTGTGGGCATATTCCCATGCTGTCAATGTTGAGGGTGTCATCCCAAAGACCCCTTGTGGCTCTGAAAGCTTTGGAGTCAAGCAAAACATTCAGTCACACAACACATTTCTGGCAGGCAGGCAGACCAGGTCCACCAGGGCAGTGAAAAGCCACGTCAACTTGCGGCTGACATTTAGATGCTGCTAAGATTCTACTGACAAAAACCTCTGTGTACTGCTTTGTTGTAAACATGTCACTGAAGGCAGTGAAGATATGTCCAGCCTTTGCCCTCTTCAGACCACCAGAACAAGGCAAAGGAGAAAAACAAAATAAGCTTCAAGCATTGCCCATGGGAGGGGGAAAAACCATGGTGTCCCACTGTTGCGAATGAAACTCCATAAGATGGTATCTCTTCAATAATTGCCTTTGGCAAACTTGCTTGGGGAAAACTCTAGAAAGTGTCTTGGTCAGAGCAGTAGCTGAAACCATGGATACATCTCTGACCCTTAATGTCTATGCCTTGGGAAGGGGTTGTTGTTGTTTTATGAAACTGTCTTACTTTCTACCTCTACTTGCATCTAGTTCTAACAAAATACATAGGCAACATTTTTCAAAATCAGAATATAATAATATAATATTGAGACCAACACAAGATTGCAAATGAAGCATTATCCATCTGTTGGTGTGGTTTTACTATGAAGAATCTTTTTTTCATTTGTTTTGGCTACTGCCCTAATAAGTTAACTAGGAAGAAAAAAGAAATGTTCTTATAGACAGGAATACCAGATGTGGCACTGAAATCCACTGGTGAGTGAAGATTTATTATACCTCTTTATTATGCTAAAAGTAATTTTTTAAAAATGATAATAAAACCAGGGAACTTTTCAACATGACATATTATCATCAATACTGTACGCTGAACAGCTGTGCATGAGACACTGGCTGTAATCAGACCCAGCAAACAAAAAGGTCATTTGACTCTGAGGTGGCTTATAAAAGGTTTTGAACTGGGATTGTTCAAACATCACCCTGCCCCTCTGGCCTCTCCTGGACATTCTATGCTAGAAAAGGTTGATTAGAGAATAGGTATCTGCGCAAATATTCATAATATTCATTATTTGGGCAAATTTGGACAAATTTGGACATTCGTACACAAATTGAATGTTAGGAAATTCATACATTAACATTTGTACAAATAGTTTGTATATTCTTTAAACTGGGGATATGTATCCAATACGTATCAGATACGTATGCACTGGTACAGGATCCATATCTGATATGTATATGTTTGTATAGGATACATATCCAGAATACGTATCCAGAATATGTATGCATTTGTATTGAATTTGTACGAATACATTCTTATTGAATAGAATCCAACCACATTTGAAATGGTTCTATTTGAGTGAATACAAATTTTCTAACATTCTATTTATTACCAATTGAATGCCAAAAATACCATTCATGCACATCCCTATTAGAGAAGGCTTGGGAACAGGAGGACCATTGTCTCTCTGGGGTGCCTCTGAGGGACCTCTTTTGTTATGTCTGAACACAACCACTATATACAGATCTACAACTGTTTCTAATTGATTATGCTATTCTCAGTCCTCAGAGTCTTATATACCATGTGGCTTCCAACTTCCCCTTTCTGAATTTTTCTGCCCTACCTTTTTCCAGGACAGGGGGAGCAGCCTACCCTGGAGCAAGCAACCTATCACATGACCTGTCCCATTCTATTCCCAGTCACTTTTATAAGGAGATATGAAAGGCTGTAACAATATTTGACCATACAGATGAAACATCTTCGCCTACAGAATGACTCCTATTTAATCTATTTTCTATTATGCTTCCCTCACACAACAATACACTCTCAAGATGCCCATAATCTGTGTGGCTAGGTATATATGAAAATTTTAAATTCATTTTTTTAAAATTCCCTTTTCCTTTTATTCACTGTGTTCTTTTCAGTTTGGTTTCTCCCATTCCTGCTTCTACTGTTGCTTTCATTCTATTTTATTCCTCCTCTTTTCTTTTTGGTAAAAAACAAAATTACTGACGTATAGATTTTTTTCCCCTCAGAGAGACCATTTGGCTCATCTATTTTATTGCCTATCTCCCACAGAGTAGCCAACATGGCGTGCTTCCAAAGAAGGCCTGCATGTGTTCTGCAAACTGTATAGTACTTTTTGAGGGGTGGGGGAGTAAGAAAGAAAAAAAAGAAAAATGTGAGGGAAGGATAAGGAAGAATCTTTTCTAATTTCTGAATTAATTTCTGATGTAAAAGCTATGACATAATTCAGCCCTAGAATTTAAGATGACATTGGTATGGTCCTGTGGCACTGGATTCCATTGACTGACAGACATGAGAAGGAAGGGGAAGGGGAAGGAGGAGGAGGAGGAGGAGGAACCATACATGCTTTCAAGAGGAGTGGCATTCCTTAACTTCTCTTGGGTACTATATATCCTAGAGGAACAATGAAAGATATCTTAATATTTTTAATACTTTGAAACTTCATTACTTTGCTGCCAAAGCAAGAGATGCCTGTCGAGCTTCCACATATCTACTTCCAGTGCAGCAAGCCATGCAAACACTCTGCAGCAGAGGTTCTCATTCTGAATGTCACCAAAATTTAAGATGCAGGGCCCAAGATGGTCCCTGTGGGTATCTTCCAAAGAAAATGAGGACATGGCCTACAATGTTAATTATAACATCTCCTCTTACCTCAAAGAAGGTGCCCACTGTTGCCCCATTTCAATTTTCAGTGATAGTTGTGCCCTCATGGTGACAGTGCCAACCCTTTTCTGGTGTGATTGACAATTGAGGTGACTCCTTTGACATTTTGTGGCACCTCCTCATTCTAAAATGTAGATGAGGAAGTCTCTTTCTACAGAATCTCCTTCATCTGCAGTGGCTCACCCCCAAGAGTGGAAATACAGTCTATATGTACTGTATTTTCCGGCTTAGAAGACAACTGGGCGTAAAAGACAACCCCCAACTTTCCAGTTAAAATATAGAGTTTGGGATATACTTGCCGTATAAGAAGATGACCTCCGGCGTATAAGACGACCCCCGACTTTTGAGAAGATTTTCCTGGGTTAAAAAGTAGTCTTATACGCCAGAAAATACAATTTCTTTATAAAGGATATAGTAATTGCCAGCCTGAAAGAGGTATGGCAAAGTATGGTGCCTTCAGTGATACTTGTGTAGTATTAGCTTTTCTCTTTAGTGTTGATCCTTATTCAGGGTTCAGCTTGGTGCACAAGTTGAACTGGTTGTTGCCATACTCCTAATTGTGGCCTAATACACTGAGTCATCATCATATCATCTTAATGAACTTTATTATAAAAGTATTATCATAGTCTTAGATAAAAACAACAAAATTGTTGTTGTTGTGTACCATTAAGTTGGGGGCTGACTCCTGGCTGACTGCGTGGGCACCTGAGACGTTTTCGCACGGGGCTGAACGGAACGCGGAAAAGACAGCTGAGGACACGTCATACGCATTGGCCGCGCGCGGCTTGCGTTCCGACGTGTCCGCAGCTGTCTTTTCCGCATTCGAAATGTAGAGCACTTCGAAGTGCTCTACACGCGTTCCAACGCGGACGAGCCGCCCGCAGCCGTTCGGGAGAAGAAGCGTTCGCGCCGCTTCTGTCTCCCGAACGGCTGCCGGCGCGCCTCCGACGCCGCGCGGCTTTGACAATCAGCTGTTTCTCAAACAGCTGATTGTCGATCTGCCTCCGCGGCTGCCGGCGCGCCCCTTGCCGGCATTTGCCGGCTAAGGCAGCTTCGGGCGCTTTGAGCATTCGCACCCAGACGCTCCGGAACGCGTTTACACGCGTTCTGGCGCGTCTGTGTGTGAACGGGGAAAGCGCCCGAAGCTGGCTTAAGCTTTCCGCCTGAACGCGTTCCGTCTGGAACGCGATTCAGTGCGGAAATGCCTCTGAATGGGCACATCTATGCATTTTTCTTGTCAGAGATACAGATAAGATTTGCTGTTGCCTACTTCCAGGAAGAGGCTGGGGTCAGAACAAAACAATGCAGAGAGCTTACTGCTTTCAGGTTGTTTTGGCTTCCCTTAGTAATAATTTGTGTCATACGTTAATAAATGAAACAGAGCCTTCTTACATTCAGATTTCTCAGATTGTTCGATTAGGTGGCTAAGATTCCTTTTAATCTTTAGCAGTGTTAAGATAATCAATGAACAATGTCTTTTTAATATAAAAAGAAATGGTAAGAGGATTATTTTACACTATTTCACAGTATGTACTTTAAAACAGAAACAGTGTAGTATTCTGTGTAGTCATTCAAATGTATTCAAGTGTTGCTGTATTAAAAATATTTTATTTGTTGTCCTTTAAATATTTTAGTTTCAGTGTTTCAGGTGAAGGGCAGGATACAAATTTAATAAATAAATAAATAAATGCCTCATTCTTTTGTGAGGTAAGGAGATTGGGGCTGGTCATACTTACCTGTTATGGCATAATAATACCATACTAGTCAGGTAAAGACCCAGCACGGCAGTGCCCTTCCACACTTTGCTGGATTAACCTGGTACTGGGCAACCAGCACTCAAGGTGTGGATGGAAATGTCCAGAGGAAAAACAGGCAGATAAAGTGATCAGGAGCAAGCTAGCTACTGCTGGTAAGCATGTGGATTAGTTTTTTGCTGATCACCACTGACGTGCTTTGGGGGTGCCTGAGGCAACTTTTGAAGAGTTGCTGTGGCTCCCTGGTATGGATGAACTTCACTAGTAAACAGACCACCCATCACTTAGATATAAGTGTGAACAGGCCCAATAGCCCCATAATCTGGAACAAATTAACAGTATAACAAAACATCAGAGGAATCAGTGTGGTTGTATGAAACAGAGGGGATTAAAATTATAAAGGAACAATTGAAACTAGTGAGAAGGTAAGCTAAGTACTTATCTTGCTCATGTAAAAATATGTCTATTTCAAATTCTCCGTAGAACTTTTGAAACAGTATTTTTCACACCCCTAGTATGTTCTGTTGACATGGTCTGATGCAAATTGCATTCCAAAACATCTGGAAGTCACCAAATTTGAAAAAAAAATACTTCTATTGCAAAATGTCAACAAAACATGTTGGTAATGGGAAACCAATTTATTTAGTACCCAGTCATAATCTTGAGAGTTTGCTGACATTTCATTTAGATGCTTAGTTTGACTACTGACTATATCCCTACCATTATTTACTCCCATGGGCCCAATGCACATGTTCCGTGCTAAATGCTTAAGGCAAAATGAAGGCTGACTCTATAGTGAAATAAATATTTTAGATTCTCCACAGCTGCTAGCTTGCTGCACAATGAGAAGATAGAATCTGGGCTTTTTCAATAAAAACAAGAAACTCATTGAAAAAGGGGGTATGTGATCTATTTTCTGATAACCTACAGAAGCAGGCAATGAGATAGTTCATTGTTTTTTAACCTATAAGGTCAGCCTCTTGAGCTTTTGTGAATGAGAATCAGATCTATGAGGATCTAGTATAGATTTACAAATTGTTTCACTAGCATACCAGATCAAATAACCTACAGTGCTATTCTGAATGGATAACATTTGAGAAAGGGGTTATTATATTAATTAATTAATTAATTAATTCAAATAGTAGTATTTGATATATACTGTACTGTATAAACAGATGTTGAACCTGGAGCCTTTATTTATATACTACTGATACCTACTGAAATTTGGCATAATGTCATCCCCATGCATATTGCATGGCTAACAATGAAAGAAAGAGAGGTAAATGTTGCAAATTTAGCCTCAAGGATGAACCTCCCATGAAATATAGGTTCTTACTGCAGTTTAATCAGGATCAGTGGGTCTGGAATAACTGGGCCCATTGATTAGGACTCTGGGGCAGTGTAGGCAGGTTCAGTGCCATCTGCACTGATGTCTCATACTGCAGCTGTGAAAGCTAGGAGTGAAAGTTTCTACCTTGGGGTCTGGGTGGGTGGTGCCTACTTCCTCTGGTGGACCTGATTAAAATCCATCAGAGATTTGGATGAAGGACCTCTTAATTCAAATTTTTCTTGGTCTAGTGCAGCTGGACCACCTAGGAGTGGACCCTACATGATCCACATTAATGTGAGAATGAGAGGACCAGAATGTGGCCTAAATAATGGACCCTTAATTCAGATCTAAGATAAGTGCAGAAAGAGGCCATAATTGCCACTTCCAACTGTCTTGATGGTTTACATTTAAGAATGTGATCACACAGGATAGTGTTTGGGCATCCTTTTACCAGTCTTTCACTGGCTTCTGCCATCCTGGGAGTGTATCAGACTGGGTTTGGCTCAGGAACCTTGGGAGTTTCCCACCCCATCAAGCTCAAGCTTCCCATTTCACCATGAGTGTGATTATTTTGCATCTGCAAAAATGCTCACAAAAAGAGATCTCAGGACAAAGAAAAGAGTTTTTAAAAATGTCTCCTGAGCCCCAAATTTGTCCCAGAACTCCCTTTTTTGTCCTTTGTAATTACAACCTAATTTTTCAGAATTGTGTAGATAGGGAACAGAACATGTTTGCTGCTGCATCCAAACCAGCATCAGAAGGGAACGTTCCCACCCTCTACCAGTCCCAAGTATCCCAAAGCCCTATGTAGAAATATGGAGGAGAAAGTGTTTCTATGCTTGACAGTTCTCCAAGGGGCCAGAAACATAATTTTCTGGTTCTTCAGAGGACCAACCAGGGGGCAATTTACACTTATACCCTTAGTCAGCAATTAGGAAACACCTAGGCAGGTGCATCTGCACTTGCAGGAAGTGTTTAGAGCAGTGGTGTCAAACTCAATCTGGCCGAGGGCCGGATTCAAAAAAAAAAAAAAGTGAGGGCCAGGGGGCGTGGCAGGGGGGGGGGCGTGGTGGGGGGCGTGGCTGGGACACAGAGGAGGGGCTGGGGGCGTGGTTGGGGGCGGGGCTAGGGCAAAGAGGAGGGTTAGGGGCGTGGCCGGGGCGTGGCTAGGGAGGGCTGGCTGTTCATGGCGGCGCCCGCGCGCTCGCTCGCCTCGCCTCCTTCCGGTCCAAGGAGGGCGGCGGATTGAAAGGCCTCGCGGGCCGGGTCCGGCCCGCGGGCCGTAAGTTTGACATGCCTGGTTTAGAGCATAGAAATACCCCCTGCCTGCTCAGAAGTTGCCTAACTGTTGACTAGGTGTGGAACATGAAATCGTGCTCCACGTTACCAACCCTTGCACCAACTTACCTGGAAGCATCCAGCAGTGACGATTTGTACCTCTGCTGGGGAGGTCATTGGAACTGCTATACAAGTACATTGGCAGCTCCACTGGCTTCGTGATGAATCATAGTAGTGGTGTTGATGTATGCACAGTCATGGGGGGCATTGCACACAAAAAGGAAGCACCCAGAAAAGGACCGGCTGGCGATCAAACAGAGGTAAGTGTGTGTGTGTGTGTGTGTGTAGGCTAACATTGACTAGCAATTGCAAGCGTGAGTGCTAGAGATGTGCACTAATGCAATTTTTGAATTTGATTTGTAACGAACTGAATATTAAAAAATCCGAATGTATCCAAATAACAAAAAAAGAATGTCCAGACATTTGATTTGCTATGAATACATCTGTACATATTCGTACAAATAATTCAAACATCCGCATCTGTATTGGTACATATGGATCTAGGACATACCCTACACAGCCCGTATGCATCCATATGCATCCCATATGCATCCCATTTTCATCCCATATAGATGTGTATGGATGGGTACAGATGCGTACGGGATGCGTATGGGCACATACGAGATACGTATGTACCCATACAGATACAAATGTCTGAATTATTCATATGAATAACTTATATTCGTATTCATTCAAATTTGGAAATCTGAACGTCCAGACATTTGATTTGCATATGAATGTCCAAATTTGTACAAATTCATACCAGTAATGAATATTTCAAATATTCCTGTGTGTCCCTAGTGAGTGCTAGTCAACGTTACTTGATTGCACTCCTTTCCCATCCACAGGATGGGAAGGGAAGTGGAAAAAAGCCCAAGGGCAGGAAGAACACAGCTGATGGTTCCCTTGCAACCACTTTCTACCTAACTGTGCCCAATGTGGGTTCTTCAGGTAGCACCTATAAGGCTATGGTATAGATAAAATAACTGCAAGAAATGCCACAATTATAGTAAGTTTCTCAAAATTAATTCCACTCTGTATCAGCCTTTAACTTTCCAGTACCATTTTTAGCATTAAACCAATGTTGGTTATATTTTCAATCAATCAAGTGTATTACAGCCCAACGATTTAAATATTCTCCCAAGCCATACTTGAAAGAACTTTGATAGTTACTCAAAGCTTGACTCAGAGGAGAAACAAACTTCTTAGTCCCCTTTCTCCATCTGTGCTTTTATCGGCTTCTACACTAAAGATTAAAAAAAAAAAAGAAAGAAAGAAAAGAAAAAAGATTGAAGAATATTCAGGGCATATTCAGGTAACTTAAGAACTAATGTTTAATGCAGCTTAATTTTGTTTCATACCCACACCTACTTATTTCAATGCACCAAGACAATATAGCCACCTTAATCTTCATCATAGGCACTATTTGCACCATACCACTCTTCAGGGCAACATCTGCATCAGCTGTTATGGAGGTGATTAAGCCTCGGACATGCATCTGAAGTTTTTTTGGTGGAACCTAGAATACTGCTGTGGGCAGAATACTCTCTTCAGCAACTGCAATTGCTGAAATTACTGAGAAGTACTTGTAATGGGAGTCCACTGCAATTCAGGTTTCCCAGCAGTGAATAAGGCCCTTTTTGTATGGATCCTTAATCAGGACCAAGGGCCTATGTAGAAAGGTTGTAGGCCACATAGATATGCACATTAGTAAAGATCTAGGGTGTTTCTGCACTGGCCCCTAAAACGAATTTAGAGCCGCATTAAGGTAAGATTAAGGACCTTACCTTAAGCAGCTTCTAGATTAGAGGCCAGATTAGAGCCCCTTTGAGGATACCACGTCTGCATTCTGCATTGTCTTAAATTTTGTTGAATCTTAAGATGTTTTTAAGTGTGCATCTTGTTTTATTTGTATTTCATTTTAATCTGTATCTGCTCTTAATTTGTATCTTGTTTTAATTCATTTTTACCTGTTGTAACCCGCCCAGAGACCTTTGGGTATGGACGGGATAGAAATGTAAATAAATAAATAAATAAATTCTGGCGTGCAAATGCAGTGCATGCCGGGCTTACTGCTGCCACAATTGGCCCGGCAGCAACGAGGTAAGGAGTGGATCATGCACGTGTGACCCCGGGCAGAGTGGGGGAGGGTAAGCTGCAAGTTCTCCTCATCCGAAAAGGTGCAATCGTGCCTTCTTGGGCAAAGGAGACCCCAAGGAAGCCGGCTGCTGGCCTCCCCGTGCTGGCTCCGATGGAGCCAATCGCAGAGGCCGGGGGGACGGCCCAGCTATCATGCACTCTCCCTCTTTGACAGGGGAGGGCCTTCGAAGGCACTTTGGGGTCCTCTGTGTCCAGCTTTGAAGCACACGTGTGCTTTAAAGACCATGGCATCATCATTTGTGTTGATCTAGTTCAGTGCTGTTGGTGCATACAGTGCTGATCCTGCCCTTGCATCCAGCGGGAGGGCTCACTGGGCCAGGCTATTCTGGATTCATTTATCCCAACTTATCATAGATAAGTACATGAACAGCCTATGGATCGAGTTTAGACCTTTGAGTCGTCACGCCTCCACACATCCACAAAGGAGCAAGAATTTAACTTCTATGACAGAATTTTCATTGTTAGGTTATTCCTGTTGAAGGTTGGGAAGGTTCAGAAGCTGAAAGGAGGCAAGAGAAGATGGACATCCTACCTCCTGGCCATCCTGAGAGAACATCCCAAAATACCACTGTCCATGCAGTCAAAACCTGTATTTACACTGTAGACTGGCTAAACCTTTGTCTACACAATAGACCAGCCAAATCTACAAGTTGGTTTGGTCCACCAGGAGGCCATACTTTCCTATAGACTGATTTGTCCAAACAAGATGAGGCATTAGAGCCCCCTCCAAGCATGGGCCTATTCATTGCAAGCAGCCCCTGCATTATACTATACCTGGGGACACTTCACAGAACATCCAGAAACAGCACTGGAAAATAAAACCAGCCTGGTCAATCTTCCTCATTCACAGTAGTTTAATATTGTTAGATTAAAAAATATCTCTATTTCTCTGGAAATTACAGGTGCATTTATATGTGTGTATACTTATCTCAGCATACAGGAAAGAATCAAATAATAATATGGTATACTGGCTAGCGGATAGCATGGATCATTGATTTGTCCTAGTACAGTAAGAATCAGAAATTAAAGTAGCAAAACAGCACTCTGGTTGAGATTGTCTGATATCCTTTAGTACCCTTTGGGAATGTTGTAAAAACTCTCAGCTTCAAAGAGCCCCATTGAACTAAAGAGTGCTTGAAAACTGGTATTTTTGTATTCATATCTAATATTCATATCATGAACAAAATGCATGCTTCCTGAGCCAAATATGGTCAGAATCAAAGTATGTACACATATCTTGTTCCTTAATTTATAAAAGGTTATAGGGGGAAATGTGAGAATCTTTGTATATGTAATTTAAAGGGGAAAAGAGCCTGTAGAACCATGGTCAAACAACTTTCTAATACCTAATGGATCATAAATGCATTTTGCATACAGTCAGTACACTTAATTATAGAAGCAAATGATGTGTTAGACTGGGGTTGGTGAAAGAGACATAGGGGGTTTCTGCACTGGCCCTTAAAACCCCAATTAAGCACACAATAAGGACATATATGGCACACATGTGCAAGGTACCTTCCGCACAGCAGGACAAATTAGGTCCCCTTCAAGGGCGCTGTTTCCACACAGCCTCATGTGAGATCCGTCTCTAATGGCTTCTAGAGGCTGCCAAAACCAGTTTCTGGGAAGACCTGAAAAATTAGGTCTTCAAACTATTCCTGCACTTCCGCACAGGGACAGGAAAGGGAATGCATGTGGGTGGGACAGGAACATAAGAACATAAGAGAGGCCCTGCTGGATCAGGCCACAGCCCATCTAGTCCTGCATCCTGTCACACACAGTGACCCGCCAAATGCTCATGGGCATCTCAAACAGAGACAAGGACAAACCTATTCCTGCTCTTGAATCCCAGCAAATGGCATTAGAAGCATCCTGCTTCCACCCCCCATGGCAGGAAGTTGCCATGTTGAGTGAGGCAGCAGGGAGCCGCCATGTTGAGTGAGGCAGCAGCACCACAGCAGCCATGGAATCCCAGGCATGCTGCTGACTGGTGGGGAAGTGAGCGGTGACTGATGGCTGAGTACTCCAATCACGTGGCTCCTTGGGCTACAGGGCTGCAGAGAAGCCTGATTCTTCTGGATATTGGTGCTGCGGCATCCGCACAGCAAACACACGTAAGTGTTAGACCTCATTTGGATCCATCCCTTTATCAGACGGATCTTCCCAGGGACAGATTTCAAAAATCTGGATTTCTTTAATTCAGATTTCAAGTGGTAAGTGCAGAAACACCCATCCATATTTGGTTGGGATATCCACTGTCTGATGCTGGTCAAAATATTCTGTCTCAGCCTAAGCAATTTTGCACAATTTTAATGCGACTTTGGCAAAATCTGCACAGGATGGAAAGAGTAGCATTAAAGAGTAGTGCTGTATATCATTATCCTTAATGTGGAGGCATGTGTTCACATACCACTGCTTCCCCCTACAGTCATGATCAGAAATCTTGTAGTATACTTCAAGTAGGGATGTGCACAAATTATCCATGCATTCAGAATCCAGACGTATATGTCCAGATTCTGAGATTCGTGGATGGATCGAATAGGGCCCTATTCGAAGGGCCCTATCCATCCACAAATTTTATAATCCAGTATCTGTGGAAGCTTTGGTAGATATACCCTTTGGTAGGGTTTATGTTTGATATCAACTCACTGCTGCTCACACCACCAACACGTAATTTTTTCTTAACCACATATGTCTCTCAAATCCAGTCCTTGTTCTGTTCTATGTGGGGATGTCCCTTCCTTGATCAGATGATGCTATCACAGATATGGACCAGATTTACCAGGTCTACATCTAATCCAGATTAGTGTACCCTCAGAATGGATCTGATCTGAATTAGCACTAATCCCATCCAGATAACATAAACTAAGCAGCTTCTTGATCTGGATTAACAAGTAGGTGCAGAAAAGCCTTAGAGTACTGTGCCCAAGACCTTGAGTTTATTACTGTTATTTATTTTGTGTAAGCATTGTCTCTCTTTGTGTGTGTGCATGTGTGTGTTGGTTTGCCAACTTTATAGTGCATCCCATTATTAAGCTAAATTGAGCCATGGTTTATTTATCTCCATTTTTCCTCCACCAACACATTTGGCTTCATATACACACACCAGACCAGACTTTTGATTGCTGAAGCTCCTGCCTTATTCAGCACCGTATGATGTGCACATTAGCCCTGTGAATGAGTCATGTGCATTAGCACAGAGAGACATTAGCAGCTGTTGCCTCCATTAGGCACAGCAGAGGGCAGCTCCTTTTGCCCATTTGCTGTTTGGCATGCTGTGGGTGACAGGCTTCCCTTGACTTCAGCTTCAGCTTCTAATGGGGTTTCAGAGATGAAAGATGTGAGTAGATCAGTGGAATTTTACAAGGAAATAAAAACAGAGGTAACTGTGAAGAAGCTGGATGAGCCTCGATTAAGTAACTCATGAGCTACTATGGTGGGCCTGGCCTCTCAAGTCAAACTGCTCCATATGTGTCCTCCAAAGAGCTATCAGGTCTATTGGCAATTTCAGAACAACTTACCACTTTTCCAGTCAGATGAGGAAGCTGAAGCTTGGAACGTGCAGTGCGTTCATGTGCAATTTCCCAAATGAGTGCTTCAGCTGAAAGCAGCCATGGTACATCTGGAAGCAAAAGGAGGAAGCCAGCTTTTCTGTGACACAGAGAGATGGGTATTAAAATATTGATGTTGCCTCCTTTCTCCACCTGTGAATGCCTCTGGGCAAACCTATCTACCTGCATCCAAAATGCATCTGTCTCTGCCTGGACACAGTTGTCCACATTGAGACAAATTTGTTCAGCTTTTGGCACAGATGTGCAGTACAGTGTGCATTTGATCTAATCAAGGATACATTAAAGGTACAGCTGTTAGTTTTCTCAAGCACTCACTCACCTCTGTTAATGTGCTCACAATTCTGATCTCCCAGCTGGGACAGCTGTGCACAAAGCTATAAAACTCAATTGAGAAAACTGCTGACAACCGTAGACAGGGACTGTTGATGTCCTCTGCTGTATCCCTGTACATAGTGGAAAGGGGCATATATGATTAAATCCTGCCCACTAATGTAATTCCTTCCTTGACACAGTATAACCAGAGCAACTACAGATTCTGGAGCTGATTGTCTTTTTCCTGAACTGGGAATTAATTTCTGAGAAGAAAGATACATTATGGAACAACAGTGACACTACACGTTTTCATTTTTTCATTGGGATATCCCAAACAGGCTTTCTATGATAGTTTTAGGGTGGATAAATTGTTTTTATTTCCAATCTCATTTTTGCATTGACAAGTGATAAAAAACTCCTCTAAAATATGTACTTCTAAATGCATTTTAGTACTTATGAAAGATGATAAACCGAGTCTGAATACTGAGAAGTGAAAAAGCTGGTGTGCAGCTAAGTTCTAACCCAGGCCATAGACTATGAAATGGACTTGAAAACACAAAGATCAATTCAGTCAAATGTGTTTAGCTAACATATGTTACCATGGGGATACTTATAAAATGAGCTATAATATTTTAGTTTTTAAAGTTTGCAGTGAAACCCCCCTCCAAAAAAGGAACAACACTAAATTCCCCTACAACTGTATTGTTGTGCTTCACAGTAGATTACTCCAGGGAAGTGCTGCTGCTCCTAACACTCCTTTATGGTTCTTTGCTACAGGAGATCAGCAAGATGGGCGGGCAAGCCCTGTTTAGCTATAATCAGCTCTGAGAACCCATGACAAATTCTCAAGAAGCTCAGATTTTGAATTTGTGGATAAAATGATCTTTTGCACAACCAAGAAAAAAGGAAAAATGCAAATACTGATTTCTGGACTACTGAATATGTGCCCATCTTCTGTCGTGGCCCCTTCTGGAGCAAGGCTCTGCAGTGCTGAATTAGATCCTGAATTTTGCAATGGGGATAAATGTATATTGGAGATCAGGCGGTGACCAGAAATCTTATTTGATATGTAGAATCTTAACTGGCAACTGAATCCAAGCCTTGTGAAGGGTTCATAACGTGGTCCTGAACTTCAAATAGCCTGCTCCCTCTCCTCCCTCCCCAATTTCTTCTTCCTTCATATGAAAGGAAGACACATGTCAAATGTTATTTGTCTAGAGAGTTTCAGCTGTTTGTTTCAAGATGATTCTGACTCTAAGAAGGGCTTTATTTAAATACTAGGTATATGCTGTTGATTTTTTTCCTTCTTCTCTCCCCTCCCTTCCTCTTCCTCCCACCCCCCCCGACAATAATTAGAAAAGAAAAGAGGGTGAGAGGATATCAAATATTCATGTACTTCAAAGAAAAATACAATCTTCTTAGCCATCCTGTGGCTACAGAATACTCTGGGAATAAAATGTGCTGGAGTTTTTCAGTGAACTCCCCTCTGTGTTGCCTCTCTTGGCCAAGTAATTGTAATGCAGACTGAGGTCTGGCAGCAGGGAGGGAGGGGGGAGGTAAAGGCTAGATAAAGCATAAGGCTGAGGAAAGGAGGCAGCCTTAAGGAAAATAGACAAGAAGGAGAATCTGGATGAGTGCGTACAGGAAGGGGAGGCAGAAAGAGGAGGTTGGGGCTAAGAAAGAAAGAAAGGTAAAGGAAACAGGTAAAGGAGTTGTGAATTTAAAAGAAACAGAAGCATAAGCCATGTGATCCAGCCCCTCTGAACGGACAAAACTCAAAAGTGAAAAAAAAAAAAGTAAAAAGGAAGGACAAAGGAATGGAGCAGGGAGTACAAGGGGATGAGTTACTGGGTGGATGCATGATCATGTTTCAGTCTGATGAAGAAGCCATTCCTCATTGTATATCTGAGGCTCAGGGCACTGACAGCCGTGCTGAGGAGAGCAGCATCCGTGAATGCCACCAGAGTAGGCGCCGGAGGGATAATTGATTGGCTGAAGCACTCTCCATGTGCAATGATCTGTAGGGAAGGGAGCAGTCCACAAGGCATTGCCAGATGGCAAATGGCTCTAATATGGTGTTATTTATAGATGTCTTCATTACAAGATGTCCACACAGAAGAGGCCTTTCAAACTTTGCCAGGCTGGATGCAGCACTGAGACAAAAATGAAACACTGAGGTTTAAGCAACGGAGAAAAAGTATAAGTGTTTGGATACAGACCAAGTTTCAAACAAGTCTAAAAAGTGTTCAATAACATGTCTGAAGTATGTAGGGCCAACTGCTGTGAGGAAAAACAATCTGTGTCAGATAAGTAACCACTCTGCGTCTCAACAATTTTTCCTTACAAGCCAAATTAGTGCAATAGTTTCTTTTACTGCTTTTTATTCTACCCTTTCTTATCCTTATCCCACCTCTCAGATCCCTTTACCAAATGTATTGCAGAGAAATCCCTGAGCTCAGGCACATGGTCAAACAAATATGGCATAAGAGGAAATGAGGACTAGGAAGGAAGAGGGGGAAAATAGGGGAAAACCTTCATCAAGGTAAATGGAGAGCCCTTGAAGTTACTCCCCCCCCCCTACAGTACAATGAAATAAATAATTTGAGAAAATTTGAGAAAGGATCTAGATGGCGCTGGTCTTTGGAAGAACAAATGGGAGACTCAAGACTGTATCCTGACAAAATGGAGATCTTATGGGTGAACACATGGAATCTAGCAACTTATCTTCTCCTGATGGAATTGCATATTCATGAAAGAGCAGTTATGTAGCATGGTGTGGTTCTCAAGCCATCCCTGCCCAGATAATTAGTTATGGGACATGACACCATCACTGCTTACTAGCTCCTATTTCACTGCATATTCTCCACTTATCACTTGCATCTGGCCCACTGCCAAGGGCAGACTCCATGTCACTTGAGATGGTCACTATAGGCAGTGTGGGCTGACTTGTTAGCTAACTGACAGCTAACAGGCATCCTACCCAGTGAACAGTATCATCATCATCATCATCACCATCATCATCATCACCATCATCATCATCATCATCAATTTTTGCAGCTTCCTGAGCAGGTATAAGATAGCATATTACAAGAAAAACTTTAAGGTGACAAAAGCATGGTCTGCAATAGCCAGGTTACCCTTGTCAAGGTGGGGACAATGTTGGTACACCATCAAAGTTAGTTGTAGGCAGTTCTAGCCTCCAATGGCTCTGGGAGCACTTCCCATCTTCATACATGACCTGACACCAATGGCTTAATGTAGATGCTCAAAAGCTTTGGTGACAGAATAGCACTCTGTGGCATTGCATATACAGTGACTTTGATTTCTAACCAATGGAGATGATCCAGAAATATATCATGGTCAATGGTATAAAACAATCAAACAAGACCAACAGAGTTGTGTTATCTTTGGGTAGATTCACACCTATGGTGGTGGGCTCACTTCGGAAGCAGGAAGGGCATTACAGTTAAATTCCCAGCATGCCTGAAACCATAGCTTGCTGGACTGATATCGTAGTCATAGAGTTTGATTCCGCACTCCTCCATGAGGCCAGCTGGGTGACCTTGGGCTAGTCATAGCTCTCTTCTGTACTCTCACAGCCCCACCTACCTCACAAGGTGTCTGTTGTGGGGAGAAGAACAGGTTTGTCAGCCACTTTGAGTCCCCTTAAATAGATGAGATAAATGAGGTAGAAAAGCCAACTCTTCTTTGGCATCCCTCCTATGCATCTTTCATTAGAGTACTAAAAATGATTCTTATGATGCACCCCACAGAGCCTACATAATGCAGGTTCCATGGCAGTAAAGATCAACTTATGGGGCATTTTTCTGAATATGGAGTCTCCTTATCTTTGGAGTTGACAATTTAGAAGATGTATAAGGTGCAGGCCATTGGATCAACATGGGAGTGGGAGAAAACATCTCCTCCTTAGTAAGCCCTATGCCACCAATGGTGGTTGCAGCCTGTGTTTTCTCTCCTACTGGATGTCATCTATCAGGGCAACTGAGGCTGGCTGTCCATTACTCAGCAAAGGCTCCTTTAATGAGGACAGTTTCCATTACTCACTAGTTAGGTGTTAGACAAGGGAGTGTCCACCTGTTCTCAGGGACCTGCTTGTATTCTAGAAGCAGCTTCGCATCTAGAAGCAGCTTCGCATGCCTCAGTGTGCCCCAGGGACATAGCAGTAGATCACTAAAAGGTTCTCTCCAGCTATACTAGCCACCAGCACGGCACCATCCTCACCTCTTCCAGGTGAATGGATCATGTGGCCATTGTGGCAATGACACCGTGCATGTCCATTGCAGTAGCAAAATAATCACTTGATATACAGGCGATCACACTTAGCCAGTGCTCATCCATTTAAGGGGACTCAAAGTGGCTAACAAAGCTTTCTGTTCTTCTCTCCACAACAGAACACCCTGTGAGGTGGGTGGGGCTGTGAGAGCTCACAAAAGAGCTATGACTAGCCCAAGGTCACCCAGCTGGGTTCATGAAGGAGTGCAGAATCAAACTTGGTATTCCAAGATAAGAGTCCAGCTCCTCAACCACTAGACCAAACTGGCTCACCAAACAGGGAAGTTCTGGCTAAGTTTGGGCACTGCAGGATACAGACACCTGATCCATTCCAGAACTTCACTAGCACTAGGTGCAAAAAGACCCATAACCTGAAGCTAAGTTCATCCCAAACCCAGACCTGAACTGCTAAAATAGGTGAGTGTTCTTTCATTTCTTCCAAAAATACCTGGAGGTACATAGCTACTCTCTTATATAACTCCTTGCCAAAGTGAGGAATATATTTCAGGTCCCAGTCAGGAGTGAAAAAACACTGCTACTTTCAAGCCTGGTTGTAAACATATATATATAATTTCATATCACAAATGGAAGCTAGACAGCTCTCTATTTCTACATATTGTCTTTCCTGTGATCTTGTAGGATGTCCCTGACAGTTTTGCCCCAAACCAGTTCTATTTAGACATATCTGCAATAACATAAAAATTCTTCTGACCTCAGCTGAGTACTTACATGCAGTCATAAATTGAGTTTAGGTCTAAGGGAAAAAAATTCAGCAGTAATCTCTAGCTGAAATGCAATATTTGCAACCTTTACTCACTATTGGGATTTTGTAAATATTACCAGGAAACCACCTGACCCACCTACTCCCTTATTTATTTATTTTTTCAAATGAACCAAAGGGACAATTTTACCATCCACTGTAAATATTATAAATGTCATCTTTCCTTACCTCCCTCCCTCTCTCTCTATGTAGCCTCTAGTTACTGTGGGGAAACTATTTGTATTTCTACGGTCATAGGTATTAGGTGATGTGTGTGTGGAAAGGGAAACTTTGGCAGGTTTTACTCTGTTGTGAAAGATATTTTTTCCCCTAGCTAGGTATTTCTCATTGTGTGTACAGGTTTATAGCACAATTTTCTTTTATGCATGATCTCATAGGCCAGTGGGCCTGTCTGCATTCTCTTTAAATCTGTACAGGGCACTGCATGTTCATTGATTTGTATAAATAATAAATAAACTTATGGTGAATACTTAGGCAAATGTAGTTAAAATCAGGCACTCTCATATCCCAGGGACATTAAAAAATTATCAAGTTTCATCCATGTGGTTTGTGAAAACACACATCTTTGTGAGATTTCCCTGTAATACTGATGCTACATTTCCTCAAGACATAATGAGTTTTAATGGGTCATAAGCTGCCACCATCACTAACCTGAAAATGCTCATTTGCTTAACACCTGAAATTGTGGATATGGCATATAAAGACTTGATATCTCTCCCGCTTCACATTAAAATACAAAACCATTCATATTAATAGCATTTCCTTTCAAAGTTGTATCTTATGCATTTTTTTAAATCTGATTCCTCATTTCCATTCCCTAGGGACTTTTGCAAGTATTAACCTCAACTGATTTTCTTTTACCACCAAGAAAGAAAATTTTAATCACTGTATATTTAAGGGGAACTTTGCACAATGAAAACAATGTTGTTTGCTGCAAAATGTTCCTTCCATGTTGCGTGAACTGTAAACCTCATTTGTAGCACCTGTTATGACACTATGGACTGATAATTTTGATCACATTAATAACATCCAGGATAGCACCATGACTAGGTGGATACCTTGCACAACAGTATGGTTTAGGTTTTTTATCCGATGCAAAACTATATAATGTAGTTGCCATTTATAAAAAAACTGTGGACTAGGGAACCACAGAGGTCTAGTCTACTAATATATGTCAATGATACCATCTGCCTATTTGCACTTGGCCTGCTAGTGCTCACTGAGGTAGCTTCTGGGAAGCACCATCTGCACTTGCAGGAGGTGTTTCCACATCAGAAACGTCTCCTGCTACACCAGAAGCTACCCCAGTGTACTAGAGGTGGTAAACGGAATCATGCATCACCCACATCCACAGACTCAGCATTCCTAGCCATTAGAGTGACCATTTGCACCTCTTCCAGTGCCAGGGATCAGCTGATGTGCTGTGCAAGTGCAGTGGCTCTTCAGGTGACCAGATATGTGATTGTGCATACATGGTGTGTCACCACCATCCTGGTGATGGTGTCAGTGCATGCACAGTCACAACAGCCACTGAGAAGATGGTGGGTTCCGGACTCATGCTGACAGCATCTAGACGTTTGTCCAGACCCAGGTGAATGTCTGGTTTGGGAGTGCACTATTCCTGTGCCCTGGATGAGACGAGAAGTGCAGAAAGGCCCCATGAATAGGAGTCCATGGGTATGTGGCCTTTCTGCACTCATGTCTAATCTGGAATAGAAGCCCCTGTAGTCGGCTTCTGGAACTTAATCATACATACGTTAGCATGGATCTGTGAGCCCCTGCCAAGTGAGGTCACATCCCCATGCACTATAAACTCTGAATGGAATCCGAATTCGGCAAGGAGTGTCCCCATACAAAGCCCCCAAACTAGGCTACATACAGAACAAATGGCCCAAATCTGCACTAAATGTAGTCTCCTAAAAAACTGTTCTTGGCACATGGGGATGCTCCCAGGCTATTTGGGGAGGGGATAGACTCTGGCATCATTAGGAGGTGGGGTTTCACATCCTGTGTTCACTATTCTTGTTCTGTGCATTGGGGATCACAACACTGCTGGCCATTTTTAAACAGAAATGAGCCTCTTCTCTCTAAATATTGTAGTGGCTTTAGTTAGCTTTTTAGCTGGCAAACTTCAGAAGCTGCTTGCCTGTGATTGGGGAGTGAGGGTGGAATAAGGGTTGCGGGAAGAGGCTCATGGGACAACAAGGACCAGATGGCCCCCCTCATCACTGCATCTTTACCTGTCAAACTGGTAAAGTGATCATTTTTTGATCACTGTTTACAAATGGCCAGCAGTTGCAATCCCCAATGCACAGGACAGGAATGGTAGCACAGGACATGAACACCACCACCACCCCATAACCCTAATTCCTCCCCAAATAGCCCGGGAGCATCCCCATACGTGGACTTGTCCTCCAAAATAATGTGGACTTGACTCCCAAAATGTAGTGAGAACAGTTTTCAAGAGGACTAAATTTAGCTTCAATTTGGGCGATTTGGTCCACATGTAGCTTGGTTTGTGGGCTTTGCATGGGGATGCTCCTTGATTCAGACTATTTAGTGCATGGGGACGCAACCTGAGACAGCGAAAAAGGCTTCAAGGTGGGACTGTTGACACACCAGTCTGTCCCTCCCCACTCTCATGAACATTTTGTGTTAGAAAACGTGTATTAGAGAAGACTTGGGAACAGGAGGGCAACGCACTGGGCCTTTTTGTACTTGGAAGATGGAGAATAGATCTGGTGTTCTACTCTTTGGGATGCCAAATCTATTTCAAACATCACCAGCACTTCTGTAAGCACTGGTGAGATGAAAATTATGGCAGTCACCTCAGTCTTAGAGGCAGTTGTCTCGTTGTGACCAGTCAGCTGTGCCTCAGCAGCCCCACTCCAGGCTCCATTCACCAGAAGAAGTGATAGAAGTGGCTCTACGCTGTGTGATAGAAGTGGCTCTATGCTGTGTGGATGTCCTGTGCTGGGGCATCCCTGGAGTTTCCCATCAATACTAATGCAAATAGACTCACTGTCTCTCTGAGGTGCCCTGACGGAGATGTGGGTATCTAGTTGCCATAACCATCACACCCTCATCAGACATCCACCAGTGTGGATGCAGCCTCTTTAATTTGTAACTGTCCAGTTACTGGTTGTTGGGGGATTCAGGCTTGTGCTTTCCAAACAGAAAATTGCTAGCACTTCATAGGAAAGTGCACTTGAGAGGCAATTTGTGACATGATGGCAAAGGATATTTCTGCCTTTCTGTGGGTGGGGGATGGGGTGAAAGAGGAATCCGAAGCCCCACTGTGCACTTGTAAGACATTAGGCCTGTTAAAAGTAGTTCTCTGGATTATGGCCAGCCTATTTAATATACAAAATGCTGTTTCCACTAAGCTCAGCTTATTCCTTCCATATTTAAAAGGAACATATGAAAGGACTTTCCTTGGTGCCAGTAACCTCCACTGAACTTGTAAAGAGCTCAATCAACAGGCACATAATCACGTACAATTACTGGAGCCGTTTTTGTGGCACAAAGACAGGGCAATGAGCAAAATTTTGTTTGAAAATTGGTCTCTCTCTCACCATCATTTGAAAGAATCAAAACTCAGAGGTGAAAGGTTATCCATACAACCTAGCCTGCCTCTGGAACACATCTGTGATTCCTTCTTATCAGCACAAGGCAGGATATATGCTAATTCTCTTCTAACTGAAGATTCAGTATTTCAACATTTATTTCAATTTGACTGAATGCGCCTTTCAATAATAATAAAAAGCCCTTTTTTAATGAAAAAAGTTAACTTTGTTGCTTCTCATGGAAAAAGAAAAAGAGGGAAAAGAGGATATACGAGTGTGAAATCAAATATTTACTTGCCTCAAAAGCCGAAGAATATAATTTCAGTGATATTGTTGCTAAATAGCTGTTCTTTGCCAGCTCTGAGTGACAGATAAAACAGTCTCATGTCAGCTTGCAGTGGCTGCTCATCTCAGTAATTTCTTCCTTCCAGGTAGAGATCTGGCAGTTTCCTTCAGTTGCATCTGTGGGGTGGCAAGGAAGCCGGAGAGATTACATTGTCAGAAACAAAAATATCAGCCATTATTTTGCTCCTTTACTGTACTTGGTTTTACTGCTTTGGATAGCATTGTGCCTGTGATTTTATTTCTGCATCCTGAAAAGATTACAACAAAGTTGAAAAAGAATAATTCAGTGACACAAATATCCTGATTCTTTTTGAAGACTGCGGAGGAGGGGAAGGACATGGGATGCTCAGTTATAAGAATGGTAAAGTCCTGGGCCGACTGTGCTGCATTCTATTCTGCCACTCCCAGACTAGCGTACATAACCTTGCTTATTTATTTTCACAGCTCATCCTGATCTGTCCACTAAGGGATAGCAATTGCTCCCAGGTCACTGAACAAGTTTTGCTGCTTAACAGAGATTTGAAACTGATTGGAGCTTCCCCTCTCTTCCTAGTATACCAGCAGCATCTTTCCTTCTGCAACGTGGCTTGTGGTATATTGTAAGCCTGGTTCAAATTGATACAGGATATTCTGATGAACCGTATTAATAGTCTGGAGCAAGCTCCATAAAAACTGCAGGCCCTGCTTGAACGTATTACTGAATGTGTACTATACATTTTTGAAGACATGTAATATTTCAGTGAGAACAGAATTGTTTGACTATATTATTCATGTCTGAGTATTAGGCGTGTAGCTTTTTCAGAAAAGAGGGATGCTTCTGATTGCTTTCGCAACTGTGCATTTTTGTGTTTATTCCCTCTTTTCTTGTTTCTGCTTCACTCTTGCAACACACACGGCAATGAATCATGAACCACTGGGCAAAAAGTGTACAGTATTTGCAGCAGTAAGCATAAGCTGCATTGTACAAAAGCAAAGGCCTACTGTGAAAACACCCATCAGACCCAAATAGTAATTGCAGGACTGAGCTACAATACTAGTGTTTTTGTTGATCAATATGTTCAGCTAGGGGAGGTACAGTCTGCTTGCTACTAAGAATACTGGGGGTGTTAGCAATCACCCATTGCTTTCTCCAGGCACTCCAACTTGTATGCACATAATAATTGCATACCTCAGATGTCTATTTCTGAATTGGTCATTTGGCTTTTATTTTTATTTTTGGAAGCAACTCCAACTCAGTGTCACTTGCCTTTATAATTTTTTGTAAATATTTAATTTAACTTTTGTGCATAAGAGGTTCAGAAGAATTTAAAAGACTCATGATAATCAAAAACAGTTTTAAAAACCTTGTTAAAGAGCATGAATAAATTAAAGTTTTCAAAGCCATCAGAAAAATAACATCAAGACTGCATGTACATTGGCAACAGGAAATGTCCATTGGAGGTCAGAGGAATTCAGCATCAGCCAGTGGTGACCCTGTACTTACAGTAGTGGAGAAGGGGGGAAACTCTGAGAATACTTGCTGTGCTCATTCGTCCCACCAAGGCATAGATAAATGACAACTGTGTGAGCAACCTACCTGGTCTATGCTCCATCTGGACATGTGCACTCTCTCTTAGAAGCTGTGGAACTCTCATTCCCTAGTTTCAAAGGGGCTGGGGTTGCGAATCACATGGCAAATAGACACTATGTGTCATGCCTCTGGGATAGAACCTGCCCTTGAAGCAATGTAGTGCCTTGTCATGCATCCTTAGGCAATGTCCACTCTTGACTACAGGAAGCAAAAGATTAGGAAGTTTGCCCACCAAATGAAAGGTTGATGGACCTTTCACCATCTGATGTCACCGTGAAATACAAATTCAACTGCTGAACTGGGAAATAGAGCCCCAGGTGTTGACAGATACCCTGATGTTTCCACAAGCTTGGGCATTCTTGACAAGGTTCTCAGTTGTAGGAAGGATTTGCTCATTCTCACTTGTGTTCTGGATGCTCTGGGGAAGTGCAAGGCACTGGCAGATGCTGTTACAAACAGTAGACCTTTTAAAAGAGATTTGCCAGTATTGTCCCAGGCTAGGTGGCCATTTTGACCACCTGAACCAGACTATGCTTACTTTTTTCCAATGTGGCTGGGTGTAGCTTCTTAAGCAGGTTCACTGTGCAAAAGATAGGCTTCTGGAATTCCCAGACTGCCTTAATGGTAAGTGCAGAAATGGGCCTAGGCTAAATGGATCTTCGCCTCAATCCATAAAGGGCTTTTTTTCCTGCAAACTTTATTTATTTATTTATTTATTTATTTATTTATTTATTTATTTATTTATTTATTTATTTATTTTATTTCTATCCCACCCTATATCTAAAAGTCTTAGGGTGGGTAACAACATTTAAAATCAACATATTAAAACTGTTATAACAGTATATATTAAAACAATAGTGTCTGCAAGTGGGAAAGGAAAGTGTATCCTTTTAACCAAA
Organism: Aspidoscelis tigris stejnegeri; assembly: GCA_023333525.1. Lineage (NCBI taxonomy): Eukaryota > Metazoa > Chordata > Lepidosauria > Squamata > Teiidae > Aspidoscelis > Aspidoscelis tigris. The sequence goes on along the minus strand of JALMGA010000001.1, from coordinate 244,412,998 downwards.
GCCCAGGGCAAAGAGGTGCATCTTCACTGCCTTCCTAAGCATGTACAGTGAAGGTGATAGACACACCTCAAGGAGAAGTCTAGTGGCTACCACTGAGAAATCCCTCTCCCGGGTGCCCACCCCCTTTGCCTCTGAGGGTGGGGGTACAACCAGGAGGACCTCCCCTCCAGATCTTAAGGCACGGGCAGGTAGCTATGGGAGTAGATGGTCTTTCAGATGTTTAAAGCCCAAGTGAATTTGGAGTGAACTTGAAATGGGATTTCTAGATTTTAAAGATGATATGATGATACAGTTGGCACAAGTGCTAGAAGGTACAAAAGTGCTAAACATAAGTGCTAGAAATGTCATATGGCATTCATTTACCCAGATGGGTCAATGCTTTAATCTTGCAATGAGTACACACTTGACACCCTAACGTCTAAATTGAAAATTTTGTAAGAAAAACGAGCTGAGATCAACAGACCCAAAATAGTTATAGCACTTCCATATCCAGACTTATAAACATGTACAGGTCAGTGTATTCAATATCACGGTAGTAGACAAAGGCAAGAAAGAAGTGGTGATATCTCATGTAGGAGGCACAAACAGGGAGAAAGAATATGAGAAGCTGGAGAAATACCAAGGATGGAAAGAACTGGAGAAGTTGTGGAAATTAGTTGGGATAGTTTGCATTGCTGCATTGGCGTCGGGGGGTATCTCATCTGAAGGAAGTTTTGTGGAGACTTAGGCACTCTAGAATGAAGGTTGACAGTAACATGCCTGTTCATGATCAATATTCTCATTTCAGTAGCTCTGCCTTGCAGCATAGGTAGTGGTAATTACAGTATATTCTGGCGTATAAGACTACTTTTTAACTCAGAAAAATCTTCTCAAAAGTTGGGGGTCATCTTATATGCTCGGTCATCTTATACACCAGAATATACTATGTCTTTTCACTTTCCAAGATTTCATCAGTATTATTGTGGTTTAGACCTGTTCCTTGCAGCCCATCTCCACTTGTGATAGGAGTTTCTTCTTGATTATATATGAGTGTGGGTTACCCGTTGTCACTTAGGGAACATGGATGTTGATCTTTTAAGTATTTATGGGGTGCATCCACACTGTCCGCCAAGAAACAGATTAAAGAAAATCTGTTTCCTGGTGATCTGTCCTGTGCATGATCCATCCAAAATAGGGATGGATCCGAGGAGGCCTCCTGCGTCCGCACATGTGCGTGGACATTGGATCCTGAGGACCGGATCCTCTGGGTGCTCTGTGGAGGCCACAGCACCCATTCCCACAGACAGCCGGCCTCCCGCACCGCTGACACCAGCCCCGGAGCCACAGGACTGGAGCATTCAGCTGCCAGTCACTGCACATTTCTGCTGGCGTGTGGCACCCAGGGGAGGGGCTCCAGAGGCAGACTGGTCTGCTTCTGCCCTTACCAAGATGGTGGGTGCTGGCACATCTGGCCCCTTGCCTCTCCATGTGCAGAAGTGTCCTGCTTCCAAACAGATTGAGGCAAGGGGCTGGACTGAAGACCTAATTTTTGAGGTCTTCCCAGAAACCGGATCTTTCAACTGCAAGACCCCTTTAAGAATGGGTCTTGCATGTTGGTGTGCAGAAGCAGCCTCCTCAAAGGGTCCCAGATCCAGCCTCCAGTGCAGAAGATAATTCTTGTATGTGTCTTCTGTGTGTCTTCAGTGTTTTCTTAATGGGGTTTCCACAGCCAGTGAGGAAACACGCATAGTTCCTTCATGCTCTCATTGGGCTTGCTATTGTAGTAATTTTCTAGCAGAACCAGGTTCCCTTGTTTCATCCACTTAGGGTACGCCATTCCCATACAAATCAATTCCTTTTTGGGATTGTCCAATTCCATTTATTTTTTTTATTCCCGGACTTTATGAGAACTAAACCGCTATAATCCACAGAAAAAAAAGTCCCCAGGAAAACTGTTCTCGGTCCCCTTTCAGTGCCCAGCCCGCATTATATTTTTCGTATGGGAAAGGTCCCAGACTATCCAAGGAGGAGATCAGACTTTGGGGCCGCCCTCCCATATGCTTCTGGCCAATGCCTGACACAGATGTGTGAGATTTCACATCTGGGAAAGTCTTCCCCCTCCCCTTGCCATGCCCACACTGCTAGCTAGCCAGAGATCAAAAAAAGGCTTGGATTTCCCCTTAATGCTACTGTAACTAAGAGAGATACAACATTAAAAGCAACATTGTAGCCTTATTTGCAGCAGCTCCTTTTCAGCAACTCTGATTAAAGGAGAGATCACTTGCACTGTTGGATCTTTTGCTCTCCAGCTTATGTGCAAAACTGCTGCCTTCCTGGCAACAGGGAGGGAAAAAGGTAGCTTCCAAAGACATGAAATGTAGAGCTTTAGGTCTAGTGGGGATGAAGCATTTTCCCTTTGGAATAAAGATACTCCAGACAATCAGGAAAACACAGATTTAAAAATGTTGTCTGAAGGCAGCCAGAGTCATGCTGACTTGGACACCATCTGGATTAGTAAAGTTTGTATCATATGTTGGGGAACCAGGACACTCTGACGACAAATGGATCTGTGAGATTATTGTTGAAGCAGCTGCCACCATTTTGTTCCTCTCAGAGCACAGGCTCTTTTGATTGGATAAGAGCCCTGAGCCAATGTAGTCTGCACCAGTCTGTAGATGACAGGTCTCTGGATACAATCAAGAATAATGTTCAGTGCAGAAAGGGCCAAGAACTCTCAGTGTTCTCTGGCAATTAAAACCAAAACCCACAAATAAACTCATAGCAATTATTCTGCTCTAAACATACTTCTTTTTTTAATGTCTCTGTACTTCTCATGCAACCTCAGTGTTTGCAGAACAGTTATTTACATTCCACATTTGAAATGGCAGTTTTACATCTTTGGTCCCTCTGTTCATCTCTGTCAAAGTGACCGCTTTCATCAGCAGTTAAAATAAAAAAGCAAAACACACTTTATTTCTTTGTTTGTCTATACCAGCAGTTCTCAACCCCTTTGGAGGTTGAACTACCCTTTCAGAGGGCTCACAATGAGTCTCCCACCGCCCCTCCCTCCACCTCCCAGCTGCCCCACTTTCATGGTTGGGGGTCTCCACAACATGAGGAACTGCTATAAAGGGTCATGGCATTAGGAACGTTGAGAACTGCTGGTCTATACACAGCAAGTTCTGTATACTGCCAAATTAGACTAAATAGAATGGAAATAAGCCCCTCAATTGCTTATTACATTTATGCTAGACTAAAAGAAGAATTCTAGGTGAAAAGGTAAAAAATAAAGTGCATTTTCTTCCATTCTCACTTTTCCCATGGCATTTCAGTAGGATCTTGAAAAGATATTGCAAAAGCAATAGAAAAAAGAAGGAACATATTGCCACTTCTAGCTATAGATAGGAGAACGGGCTCTTTATAGATCTCAGGCCTTTTCGCATGTCCCTACCTGCATAGATGTGAATGGGGAATCTGTCCTCATGTGGCCTAGCCCAAAAAGGCCACCAGGGTGGGGGGTGGGATGACCCTCCAAGGCCTGCCACCATTGGGTAAGAGTCGATCCGGGGCGGGCAGGCCTGTCCCATCCCTTTCCCGGGTTCATGAGGGCTGTAGCAGACTTGATTGGGTCAGCTACAGCTAGCAGGAACCCCTCCCCCGGAGCACACACACACACCCAGGGCCACATGCCTGCCTCGACTTACCTCCAATCACAGCTAGTGGCACACACAGATGCACAATGCTGCCGACCAGACCCCACCCCCAAGTCCTGACTATGGTGCTGAGGAGGTTAGTCCTTCATGAGTGCGCATCACTGGGTAGGCCCCGGTCCTGAGTGGGGGTGGTCCCGGAGGGCATCCATGAGGCTCAGCTGCCTAGATCTAGGCGGTTGAGCCCCGTGGAGGCCAAAGCTCCACCTGGTGCACTGGCAGATGCACTGCTCCATGTGGTAGACGGGGTCTACACTGTCAGTGCATCAGAATGGGGGCACACACGATAGTAGACTGGGCCCATGCACAGTGTGGGCCCCGTCTACCATCGCACACACCTCTGGTTCGATGTGCTGACAGCATGGGGCTCATCTACCACACAAAGCATCACACCGCTGCCTTGAAAGGGGCGGGGGGGGGAGCCCAAATCTGGGGTGTCTCACTGACTGCTGCAGTCCAATCAGGCCCATATGGGTACTAGCAGAAACCCTTAATATGGATTAAGCATTTGAGCAAAAAGGGTCTAGATTAGTTCTCTGAACTATTGTTTTTTCTTGTTCTTATACTAGAACATGCTTTCCCACTGATTTCAAACCTTTAACTTTAACCCTTCCTTAAATTATAATACAGCACTTATTTTTCAAATGAACATTATTTTATTTTTAAAGAAGGATTTAAAATTACTCATACTGGGTTAAACAGATGTGAAGAATTAATTTTTAAAAATATATATTCTTGCGGATGACATACAACCATGGTGTTGCTTGTTTTTACTGTTTAAGAACCAATCAAGACAATTTTTATCAATTTTATGTGTTTTCAACTCCCATCAAACTAATATAGCATTCGACTTTGGCCTCAACAAATTCACAAAGTCAGTGGAAGAGGGGGAAGGCAATTCCCCCCCACCTCCGGTTCTCTGAAGACCAAACCATTTATGGTAATGAGCTAAAATATTTCTTCTATGGAAGTTTCTATGGTTGTTCTACATCGACATAAATGTGGAAATAAACACCAAAGAACAATCAACATTTGGAAAAATGGGATACAAACTTATTAGTATATTCCTGTTAAATTCTAAGAGGAGTTATTTCAGAATACTCTCAGCCATGAAGCAGTGCTAATACTGTTTACTGTTTCAGCTGTCACCAAATCATTGGACCATTATTAGCAAACTAAAGTTTGCAAGCCTCTGGCATTATTAAGAAATGTTCTATGTTGTTGTTTTTTGCCTTGCATCATCATAAAGTGAAAGGAACTGATCCCAGATCCAGCTAAGTACTTGAAATATTTAGCTAAAAAGACCCCAGCTAGAGATCTTGTACAGATATAAAGGGATTTATTAAATGGAAACAGCTAAGTAGGAATTTATTCTTTAATTAGACGAGAATGGCTTTTTCTGGAACCTGCACACTTTACATTTTTATAAACATAATTGCAATTATTGCCATTATTTACTAGGCTTATTCATTTTATTATTATCTCTGCTCAAAAATAGTTTTGGTTATATTTTAATAGGTTATATAAAAGAAGTAACATGGGCTGGTTATAGAAATGAAATAGAATTATTTTATTTCTCCATACCAAAAATATTACGTTTCCCCATACTCTTAAGAATTAGACATTAGTTACTTCTTCTCAGATTATTCAACTTTAATTTTGGAGCTGCTCCAGATGCAACTACCCAGATGTACCAAAATCATAGGCTTTTTTGAGGCAAAAATTGTCTCAGAAGAGGAGCAGCATTTCATAATAAAGCCATCTCTTAACCAAATGATGGCTTTTGGGACCTGTGTAGATTGGGGGGGGGGCATTGCATGCGCTCTCCCATTGTCTGGGTGAAGAATGCTTGCTTAATGGCAAAATGGCATGCTTCATGCTGCATTCTCACTCCCATGGAGGCTTTCCCCTTCTCATGGAGGCTTTCCCCCTCCATGTCCTCCTCAAGGATGGTAAATCCTGCCTCACTAGGGCTCCCTCTTTAGGCCATTTTCATTTTAACCAGTTGAAGGAGGCATCTTCTCCTTTTCCACCCCCTTTGCATTCTTATAACTGTTAAGAAAATGGAAGAACTGCCTGCAGCAGATGGTTTGTGGACTGCTTACAGTCCTTCTACAGTAGCAGGCATTGTATTTTACTCATGGTCATCTTTAATATTTTCTATTTATTTTATTCATAGATTACCATAGGGACCCATTTGTCACAAGGCTTCCATTCGAACAAGTTGTTGCTTAAAGCAAAACTTGAGTAAAGCAAGTAATAGACTGTCTTTAAAGTTACAGAAAATACTGTATGCTAAAGTGAAACAGAATTTTTTAATACTACTTCATGCTGAAACAAGGTGCCAATAAGTAAATAGAGTTATATTGAAACTGTACAAACCAGATTTGCTTAAAATGGGGGCTTGAGGTCTTAGAGCAGTAAACAGATATTCCCATGAGACAGGACATGTATGTAGTATGTGTTTCTGACACTTAAAGTGGAATGAGACTCTGTTTTTCCCTAACAACCTACTCATATGGACAGAACTGAGACTTGAGATCTGGCTGTTGCCCTAATTTCATCATTCTGTCAGCATCATTTAAAAAAAATCTGTTTTGTTTAGCGTAATGTTCTAAGATCTATACTTTTAGATACTTGAGCAAGTTCCCATTCAAGATTTAAAGAGCTTTGAATTAGTTTTCAGAGCTGAGTGTTTCCAAGGATCAGAGGAATCCACAGTTTCTGAGGATTAAAGATCACAAAATGCAGATTATCTGTATTCAGATAAAAAGAAGTCTCGCTGCTGAATTTAGAAATAATCCTCACTATTTGGTAATGGAAATGCAATCAGTTTTTTGGGGGTAGGCAACCATGCTTTAGAGGCATTCTCCTCACTTTCCCCTGAGCCATAAGCTGGGGTTTTCCCTCTGTTCCCCCAGCTGTTTGCCATTACGTGCTAATAAGATCCAGCTTCCCGAAAGGCAGGGGAGAGTTGTAACAACTGTAATGAGCTCATTGTGCCATTCAGTGCACAGTCTCCCCTTTCAGCTATAGAAGAGACAATGAAGGAGGGTGGCAGGAATTATATGTGGGGCTCTACATGGGGCTGCCCTTGAAGATGGTCTGGAAGTTGCAGCTAGTGCAAAATGCAGCAGCCAGAGTGCTGACTGGTACAGCTAACCGGATACACATTACGCTGGTTTTAAAAGAATTGCACTGCCTGCCTATTCACTACCGGGCCCAATTCAAGGTGTTAACACTGACTTATAAGGCCCTAAATGGCTTGGGACCCAAATATCTAAAGGAACGCCTTCTCCCATACCGACCTGCCCGTGCCTTAAGATGAGGCCCTCCTGGTCATCCCGCCACCTTCAGTAATGAGGTTGGTGGGCACCCGGGAGAGAGCTTTTTCGGTGGTGGCCCCGAGACTATGGAATGGCCTCCCCCTTGAGGTACGCCATGCCCCTTCCTTGTATTTATTTAGGAGGGCTGTAAAGACTTACCTTTTTGCCTTGGCCTTTGGGTGAGGCTATGTTCTCCCTCCCCAGTTATAATGATACCATTATTAACGTCCTAGGGAATGCCTGGTTTTAATTTGTTGAATTTTTAAGGGTTTTAACCGTGCATCTTGCTTTTAATCTGTATTTTCATTTTAATCTGTATCTGTTTGAATTTGTATCCTGTTTTAATTTGTTTTAATCTGTTGTTACCCGCCCAGAGACCTTTGGGTATGGGGCAGGATAGAAATGTAAGTAAGTAAATAAATAAATAAATAAATAAATAAATAAATAAATAAATAAATAAATAAATAAATAAATATTACCTTTTGGCTCCCACCTAAAGCTCAGTGTAACAATTCTGAAGATTGGTGTTACATTTGCTACCTTCCAGTCTTCAGGTCTTGATCTTATGGGAAGAGAACAGAAGATGTCATTCATTCATTCATTCATTCATTCATTCATTCATTCAGTGATACCACTATATCTAGCTCTTCATTCTTAGAATTTTTTTTCACCTGTTGATTGTGGAGCTGCCACAACTGAGTGGCAAGCACCATGCCATGACTGCCAACACTGAATACTGGGCAATCAAAGCCACAGGGTCTTGTGATTCCTGCTCATAGTAGGTAGGAGGGTAGCAACAAGAGCAATCAAATAGTTCAAACAATATCATGATATTGCGTCACTCCATGAGATTTTAGTGTACGTTTTTGGAACAGTAGGAGAAGTGAAATGACTGATGGCTGCTGCTGGGAAGTGAGCCATGGCCCAGAAGGCATTTTTTCCAAGGCTTCCCTCATACATGCAATATATGTTTTTATATAACTCATCGTTTTGGCTGCTCTTATCCTCAACATTTTGTAAACTGCTCTGAGATTATATGTTTAATGGGAAACGGTATATACATATTTTAAATAAATAAATATGTAATAAGTGGAAGTCCTCCAGCTTGATTATAGTGTCAATATGCACTGGTTGGTAAACTATCCTCAGCTCAGATTAAGGTGGGACATAAACAGAGCCAGACCTTCGTGAGCCACATAGTACCCACTAATTCTATCTGTATGCAGTTGGTAAGACCTGCATGCACATGTCATTGCATGCTGTAGAGAATACTCCTGACCCAGATTGCACCCTGGTGATATTTCACTGAGGTAACAACTCAGGAAGATTTTTCTAGGCTCTGAAATGGTGTATGGGCCATTCCTGCAGCTGCTGCCTGTCTGCATGGTAGATGTAGGATCAATCCTGGTCTGCATTCCATTTGTAGAACAGTTTTAACTGCTCTACAGACAGAACACTTCCAGATGTGAATCCAACATCTGGGACTGAGCTATGTGTGAGTGGCTACTTTGTGTCAAGGGGGGGGCTGTCCCTATTTTCTCTCATGGTGACTTGTTGATACCCCAATCCCAGCACACAAAAAGAGCATGCAGGATCATTCCTGATGCCATTGTTGGGTCAGATGGCAGTGACAGGAATCACTCATAACCCATTTTGGAGCCCAGAGACATTTTGCCAGATTCTGAAAATGACTGACCTCCAACTTCAATTATAGGAAATATCTGTTCCCCAGTTTCAAAGTTAGGCAAAACGAAGCATCAGGGCAAGCAGACAGCTATCTAGCTAGTCCATCCTGTTTCTTGCCTTCAGGAAGCATTCTGGGACAGGATTGTTTTTTGTGGCACAGCCAATTATAGTGTGCAAATCTTGACCTAGGCAAGATTCTACATATTTGGTGTTCCCATAAATGAAATTAGATGAATTATAAGGATTGCCACCTGCCCAATCAGCCCAGCAACATAATTTACTTGATTAACATCTAAAATTTAGTCCTTGCAATAACAGGTGTGCCATAAAATTCTTCCAACTGCAGGCCAGGAGACGAACTTCCTTATCACTTTCTACATATAGGTCAGTGGGAGTTTCCTTGGGACCAATAATTATCTAACTAAGGTTACCCAGTTCAAAAGTCACCCTTTTGTCTTATAAAGGTTGAAATTCAAAGTTGGCCCTTTGGCGCTTTGAACAACTTTACCTCCAGAAGAATCCATGGGGGCTTTCTGTACCTACCTTGCTCCAATCCAAATCAATCAACACTCTCTTGTTCACATCACTGCAATGCTTCTATTGCAACAGTGCTGTCTCTATGTCAATAGCTGTTCTATCCAGCCCTAGCCCCAGCACCTGCACCTGCCCTGAAGGTAGCATGAGCTTCAGAGCCAGGCTTTGATGGGTCTGACAGCTAGAAACAAAGGTTCCTAGCCCTGGAGCACTCAGAGGATCCATTTTCGTGCCAGACTTTGGTACACCATCAAAATGGCTCCCCCAGTAGTCTAGAAAATGAAGGCATGCCTTCTGCAGACCTCTATGATCCAGACTGACTTACCAGTAGACCTTTTTAATCAGTTCCATTGGTTATCTGCATCATGCCCTGTCTGGTGCAGATGCAGTATACCAGTGGTGACCACTGTTACTGTTTTAATATATGTCTAATTTTAAATGTTGTTACCTGCCCTGAGGATAGAAATACAAACAAACAAACAAATATATACCACAAGGGTTGGGACAAAAGAGCCCCCAAAGAATACCATGGGGGAACATAGCCCGGAATACAGTTAAGTGCAGAATGGCCCTTGGTCACAGGAGAGAAATATAATTCTCCCGTTGCAGAGATATTGCTGATATTAAAATGGAGAATTTGTTCCACTCTATCTTCTGCTATGCCTTAGACAAAAATAAAAGCCATGTAGGTCTTCTGATTTCATAAAGAAGAAAGAAGCTAAATAAGTAAAGTAGAGCCATGAGTGAGATTCAGTTCATAATTACAAGCCATCATGTCTTTTTTATACTTGCTCCATTGTGTAATGTGTACTGTCTCCTCTCTGTACTGTCTCACAGTTCCAGCCCTTCTGAGAGAAATAACAGCAGGTGTAATGATATTGACAGAGTCTTGTCTCCTACATAAAACTGTTCTCTATACAAACGTATTGGGGGCTGTAGGGCAAAGAAAGAAAGCAAGATTGAAGTTTCATTAATACATCCCCTTAAGCAAGCACTCAGAGTGGCTCGTTCGCCCAGCTGTCTGGATCCCTTCTGGCTGCAAATGCCAGGGCAAGAATCTCAGAACCAGCTGACATGGGAAGAAAGGGAGGGGAAGAAGGGGGGGGGGATAAGATTAAATTGGATTTTTGCCATGTGTTTATTAGAGCCGGTCCTTGATCTCAATTTTTGTGTGTGTGTGTCTGTACCTGTGTGGCAATATATGAGATATGCTTAAAAGGTTACTGAATTGCTTAGCTTTCATCATGTGCACCATAAATATACAGCAAGATGTGATCATTATAAAATATTTTCTTAAATGTCAGAATTGCATTTTCCTCTCAGGCTGCATTTTATTATAATGTTCCAGGAAAAGCAACAACAGCAGCAGTGGCACCAGCAGCCCTTCAGATAAGAATAAAAGTGTTTGGAACTAATAAAGCAATTCTGGTTATTAGCATTCTTTCACACAGGATTGTTGGCTGCCCACAAGCTGATCTGGGAGTAAGATGTTCAATTGTCTCAGAGGCCCTGGGAACTGCGGTTGCATGCATCTACTCCCGACTGGCTCCTGGGTCACCTTCATTGTCCCAGGAGTCAATTTTAGAGAGGGCAAATTCAATTCAAATTTGAATAGTTCTAACTGAACCATTCACTTCAAACCACTTGGATTTCAAAAAGCATTGGTTGTCGCTTAGTTGAACAGAATGGTTTCAGTTGAATTGTTTGAGTTCAACAGTGTCTTGCTGTTTAAATAAGGCTTTTTCAATGTATTTCCATTTTTAAAAATGCTCAACCTGCTCACAAACTGTTTTTAGGTCAAATCAGTCTCAGGGGTGTTTGGTTGCTTTCAGATTGAAACATAGGTTCTTTTTGCACTGGTTCATATACTGGATTATATTCCAGATTAGGAGCATGCTGTCCACTTACTCATGTAGACTACAGCAGGCTTCACCTGAGCTCTCCCTTAATCTGCACCATCACGCAGGTGGCACACCCCTATCCTGGGGTATAATCTGGAATAAGAGCCAGTGCAGAAAAAGCCTTAGAACCTAAATTCACGCACACTGGTAGTCAATTTGCCTTACATCCTCTTCTAATGACTCTTGGAGCAGTTTTCAAAACCTGATCGCCTTCTCTCATCCAGGATGGGGAAGGGAGAAAGTGACTTCTGGTGTGATTTTTTTTTTTTTTTTACCTGGGCTGCTTTTGTGCCAGATGGAAGATGGCTGCCTAACATTCTGTGCTTTTTCTGGTATATTGAAAAAGTATCCTGTGCAGATGCCTCACTGCAAAAACATGGTTTCTGGGGCCAGAAGGTGCCACGGTTTCTGTGGCAGCATACAGACACATGACTTCTGTGAGTCACTCCAGTTCCAGGCTGCATCCCATTCCCTTTGGGATACATCCATTGATTCTTAGAACTTGATGGGTCTTTCCAGCCATCAAGTCCATCCCTCCACTTGATATAGGAATTCAGCTTTACAGCATGGGCTGAACTTCTGTCTCCAGCACCTGAAGCCCAAAGGAACTCTCAAAGGTATAGCAAAATTCTCTTGTTACAATTCCACAGGTACTATATTATTGATTTATTTGCATCTTAGAAAAGAAAAGCAATAATGCATGATATGATTAAAAGTCTTCAGGTCTGGTTTAAGAGTAAAAATTTCAGCTGAAAGAACTATGGAAAAGTCTAGTCTTTTCATACTGAAAGTTTCAATTTTATCTAGTGGTGCAAAGGGCTCCACATACATCTAATTAAGATCACATAATGGAAAAGTAAAAAAAAATCTATTTTTATCAAAAGCAGGGATCTTTTTGACAAAGTATTCTAACTTGGTTTATTCTTACTAGATTATACTTTTATGGTCATGGCTTTAGCTGTTGCTTCCCAGGTCTTGATAAGAATAGTAAACTGGGCATACTTATTTTTGGGGAAATGACCCTTTCCTAGGCAAAAAACTCTAAAAGCAGGAGCTTTTAGGTTATTGGCTTTGGAAATGGAGTGGAACATGTAAATAGTAAGCATAGAAAAGATGAAGTAAAAAAAACAAGAGTTCCCAATCAAAATAATTATCTCTATTAAAAGCACAAGAAAAGTGGCAGAAGAGTAAAAACATAGGCAAAGACTATTGTAATTTCCATGGTTAAGTTTCCCTACAATTTCATCAGTGAAAAGAAAACAAAGCAAAAGCAAAACCACCATACCACACAACCCACTCACCCCATTTTAAAAGCACTTGTGAAGCTGCTTTTTCCTTCACAAAGACAAAAGAGGGTTGGTTATATTATTTGTCCTGAAGAGAAGGAAAAGCAAAGAGAGCAAGGGGGGAGGAGAAATGCCAAAAAAAATTACAGACAGAGGTAAAAAGAAATTTACCTTCTATTTTGATAAACAGAGTCTGCGCACTCATGTTGCACCACAAGAGTACTCCTGGGATGCAGGTTTCTATCATAAGCACTCATTAGGTAACTATAATTGCAAAATGATGGGAAGAACACTGATGTGGAGTTACATTAGAGCACCTCGTGATCTGCAGAGCAGAGGAAAATGACTATTTTTCACACCCATTTATTGTTCTCTTCAAAGTAGGGTACAAGTGAACACAATGCATAATTTTGCTCTCAGGAGAAGCAGCAGGCATGCAGATAGTACACCACCACTGTGGCCCTTGAAAATATGGCAATTGGAGATTGTTGTACCCTTTCCACTGTCATGCTGACGTCAACTTTGCAACACTCCATTCTTAGAACAGAATGTGGGTTCAAAATATGGAATTTAGGACTTCTGGAGTTGCAAGCTGCAATTTACAAGAAAAGATAAATATTTTCAATAACCCTGAAGTTTTGAGCTTAAGTTAGGAAGAAGAAGAAGAGTTGGCTTTTCTACCCCACTTTTCTCACCCATTTAAGGGGACTCAAAGCAGCTGACGAAGCTTTCTATTATCTAGACCCATTTCAATCTGGCTTCAGACCCAGTCATGGCACGGAAACTGCCTTGGTCGCCCTGGTTGATGACCTTCTCCAGAAGAGAGACAGGGGGAATGCTACCCTGTTGGTTCTCCTGGACCTCTCAGCGGCTTTTGATACCATTGACCATAGTATCCTTTTGGAGAGACTACGGAGTTTAGGAGTGAGAGGCAATGTGTGGCACTGGTTCTGCTCCTATCTCCAGTACAGATCCCAGATAGTTGCTGTGAGAGATACTGTTTTGACTCCCTGGGAACTCACCTGTGGGGTTCCTCAGGGATCGATCTTATCTCGCATGCTATTTAACAACTATATGAAGCCGTTGGGAGAGGTTATCAGGAGATTTGGAGTAAGGTGTCATCAGTATGCAGATGATACCCAGCTCTATCTCTCTGTACCATCTGAATCAGGAGAGGCAGGTGTCTGGAGGTGGTAATGGGCTAGTTGAGGGCCAATAAATTGAAACTGAATCCAGACAAGACAGAGGTGCTGTGTGTTACAGGGTCTCGGGTCCAGGTAGTTGGGAGATACCCTGTCCTTGATGGGATCGCAATGCCCTGGAAGGGACAGGTCCGTAACCTGGGTGTACTCCTGGACTCCACGCTAACACTTGGAGCTCAGGTGGAGGCTGTGGCCAGGAGTGCCTACTCCCAACTATGGCTAGTCCGTCAACTGAAGCCTCTTCTGGATAGCCACAGATATCCATGCTCTGGTAACCTCTAGATTGGACTACTGTAATGCACTTTACATGGGGCTGCCCTTGAAGACGGTTTGGAAGTTGCTGCTAGTGCAAAATGCAGCCGCTAGAATGCTGACCGAACACCTAGCTGATGCACATCACACGAGTCTTAAAAGAATTGCACTGGCTGCCAATTCACTACCGAGCCCAATTTAAGGTTTTGACTCTGACTTATAAGGCCCTAAATGACTTGGGCCCCAAATATCTAAAGGAACGCCTTCTCCCATATTGACCTGGCCATGCCTTAAGATCAAGTGGTGAGGCCCTCCTGGTTGTCCCACCACCTTCAGTAGTGAGGCTGGTGGGCATCTGGGAGAGAGCCTTTTCTGTGATGGCCCCCAGACTATGGAATAGCCTCCCCCTCAAGGTGTGTCATGCCCCTTCCGTATATATATTTAGGAGGGCCGTGAAGACGCACCTCTTTGCCCTGGCCTTTGGCTGAGCTGCTTATGCCCCCCCCTCCAGTACAGACACTGTCATTTTAAACATATTGTATATTGTTTTACACTTGTGTGAATTTTTAATGTCTTTTAATGTATATTCTATTTTAATGTGTTGTTACCTGCCCAGAGACCTTCGGGTATGGGCGGGATAGAAATGTTAATAAATAAATATTATTCTCCCCACAACAGAACACCCTGTGATATAGGTGGGGCTGTGAGAGCTCAGAAGAGAGCTGTGACTAGCCCAAGGTCACCCAGCTGGCTTCATGGAGGAGGGCGGAATCAAACCCGGTATTCCCAGATAAGAGACTGGCTCCCTAACCACTAGACCAAACTGGCTCACAGTTGAAGACCTTATGAACCCCAAGTGAGGCGTATGATTGCTTCAACACCATCCAGCTGCATTTTAACTGTTCTAAAAGAAGTCTGTATTACCAGCTGTATGGCATATAGTCTACATCTCCATTATGCGGTAAAGGCTTCCTAATTAGCCCCTCAGGGCAGCTAGGGCCTTTCTGCACACGCCGCCGAAAACAGATCTAAAAGATCCGTTTTCAGGCAGAACGATTTTAAAAAAGAATCTGTCTCAAACAGAGACAGATTCTTGGAGGCCCGCGCGTACGCACACGCGCGGGGCAGTAGCGGCAGGGCTGGATGGGGAAACAGATTGGGGTGGGTGCTATGCGAATGCACCAGCACCCATCCCAAACCGGCCCTGCCAGCGCATGCCCAGCTGTCAAAGATGGAGAGTGCATGCTCTCCGTTTGACAGCTGGGCCGCCCACCAGCCTGCGCCATTGGCTCCTTCAGGAGCTCCCATGGCGTGGCCGGCTGCTGCCTTTTCTGGTTTTCCCCTGGCAAGAGGAGAAGCCATGGCCCCTTCTCTTTGCCAGGGAAGCCGAAGCAGAAACCCTCTGCCCCCACCCAGGGTTTCACGGGCCGATCGGGGTGTTCCCTGTCTTTCCCCTCGCAAGAGAAAGGGCCACGCCCCCATCTCTTGCCAGGGGAAGCTGCAGCTGCCACCCCGCACCCCACCCGTGGCTACGTGGTCGCGTTTGGGGTGCTTACCTGATCGCTGGTGGGATGACTGTGAGAGCAGCAGGGCCGGCGTCCATTGAGCCTAGGTGCACCGCTGCCTACATTTCCCAGGAAGCCTCACGAGGGTGGCTGGCATCTTCCCATTGGAATCATGGGAATTTCATCAGACATTCAAGGAAGCCATCTGAAAAACAGTGATTCCACCAGCAACTCACCCACCCCACAAAAAATAACTATTTCGGTTGGTATGCATAATATCAACCTGCCCATGCCCTAAGATCTGCAGGGAAGGCCCTCCTGGTTGTACCACCACCCTCAGTAGCAAAAGGGATGAGCACCCAGGGATGGGCCTTTTCAGGCCCTCCCATGGTGTGTCAAACATCTTCACTTTATGCATTCAAGAGAAAAGTAAAGACATGCCCATGGATCTAGCCAGTTATCTGCATAGTGAACAGCTGAAGTGATCTACCCCTTGGAATGGTTGGGATGTCACTTCTGAGAAGTCACCCTGGAACCATCTGTGTACTCATAGCAACAACACTGGTGAACACACAGTTCCAGAGGGCACCGCACTCAAGATGGTGGCACCCAGGAGAGGACTGGCCTGGGGATCACTCACAGGTGAGCGATTGATTGCGTGTGGGGATAGGATAATGTTGACCAGCAATCAAATTTGCCATCGCTAGTCAATGTTAGTTCACTGCACACCTTTCTTGTCCATGGGACCAGAAGGGAAGTGCGAAAACACCCCATATGTATTACTTTCAATGTACTTAATCTTCTTTCCCTCTTATATAGCAATTTGATTCATGCTGGCCCCTGCCCCAGTCTCTGGCATGAAAATGGTTCTGCATAGTTGCATCAGGGGATCATTGGAGCTGTGAACGCTTGTGTGGCAGCTCTGATGACCATCCCAGTTGGCAGAGGTGTGAATGCTTGCCAGCTGGATGCTTCAGGTAAGTGTCTGGGGAAAGTTAAAAATTCAGCCATGATAAGCCACTCCAGCTGCTTTATGAAATAAATTGCTTACTGAGAGTCTCTGCAATGATCTCTGTGTCATAGGTACAGCATAGGAATGTGCACAAATAAACTCCTGCATGTGGTTCACTATTGAACCGAATGCCCATTTGTTCAATTTGATGGTAAACCATTTATTGGACAAATGGTTGACTGTGTTTGATTATGAACTTGTTTGAAAACAAAAAGAAAGTTTTCCATTGAAAGTCATTTTCAAGGACAAACATGAGTTGTTTGATCAAATCATTTGTGTTTACAAGTAGAAAACTGGTTTGGTTTGAATGCATTTCTGGGTATGCCATCCACGGCATGTTTGGTCCAATGCAAACATCCACAAATATGAACTGTTTAATCAACTATGTTGTGGATTCAACAAGACATTAGGAATGAAACTGATGATCCCAAATAAAAACAAAAACAGGCATATCATGTAAGAGAATCCAATTGTGGATATTCTACTCCTGTAGCCTATCTGGTATTTTGTAATCTATTCATTTTGTTGGTAGTGGTAAAAGGTTTTGTCATAAGCAACTCTCCAAGTCAGTTACTAGAAGGCACCTCAGAAGTTGATCTGTCCCTTTCTGGGATGTGCAAAGAAGGGATGAAAAGACTTTTGTATTAGTTTAGAGATGAATAAAACAACTACTGCTTGTCATACAAGTTATGTTGCATGGCTTTTTCACGAAATGGTAGTATGTTATTAGATCTGGAGTATTTGTTTTACAGATTCTGTTATGTAACTGTGGAATTTGCTACACAATATCCTTTTCAATGTTTTCATTGGATATTTTCACATCACTTTTAAACTTTACCTCATCTCTTCCATGAATTCACAGTAGGGGTGTGCATGAATGCATTGTTTTTGCATTCGAATTCAAGTCGAATCGAATATCCAGAAATTCAATTCAAATTTTAAAAATCCAGATTTTTGAAAACCTATTTGAATCTGGATAATCTGAATCTGTATATTCGAAAATCCAATTTGAATTCGAAAATCCGAATGCCATCAACATTTGTATATGTTTTTCAAATTTGCATGCATCCCATTTTCATCCCATATGCATCCTGTTTTCATCCCACATTATAAGCACAAATGCACATTATATTTGTATGTGATATATGTGGATCTTTTCATTCTAATTATTCAAAACTCCGAATCAGATTTTTGGATATCCAAAATTTGTTTGAATGTGCAAATTCAAATTTGAATGTCAATAGTCGATGGATTAGAATCAGATTTTTGAATTTTGAATATCGGTGCACATACCTAATTCATACACATGCAAAGTAAAGAAGCTGGTGTATCAAAGCAACGTTAGTCAGAGTGGCAGTAAATGCAAGGTTTGTGTACAGCCTAAGTGATGGTTTTCTCCATCCTCCAACATTACTTTAACCTGATGCACATAAACATGTCTGAGAATCTTTCTTTTTTTACTTATGTGACACAAAATCTGCTGTTACTCTGCATGTCTTCTTGAATACACATTTCTAGTAGCTGGTGAGGAGGAAGGGTGTATAAAATAGGTTCCAGCTGAGAAGAACTTGCTGTTCAGAAATATGCAAACATCCTGAAAGATGTGTCTGACCTAAGATTTCTGAGCTGATATTTCCTGCTCCAATTAACTGCCCAATCTGAAGCTATCCTTTAATGCTATAAGCAGCCATCGAGCATGTGTGCATATACATTTTATCATTGCTCAGCTACAGATGTACCCTGAAAGATAAAGGAAAAATTCAAAGTGGTCATGATAAGTTAAGTGCAAAAATTCAATGAGAAAAATGCAAAGTGTTGCACCTGAGACAAAATAATCAAATGCACAGAAGCAAGAGGAGATACAGACCTATGCAAAAAGATGATGGGATTTCAGTGGGCCATAAACTGATTATAGAAGCAGTGGCAGCTACTTGTGCCTCTTTTGGGCATTTCAGGCAGATTCTGCATAACAATGGAACCTGTATCACTCCTAGAGAGATTTTTGTTTGCTGCACTGAATGTAACAGGGCAAAGCCATGCTGAATGAATGCCTGTCACTGCTCCAGGAGATAAGAACACTGAAGCTGGGGAACTTTTGTTCCTCAGCTTGATATTTTTGCCTGGGACTTTTTGCAGAAGACAAGAAATGGCCGAGAAAGCCATCCATGTTCCTCTGTTCTGCAGAATGAAGAAGTAAATGGTGACAGCATAGGGGTAGAGAGCGGAAGGAAGTGGTCTGAAAACTCTTCCCATCCCTCTGCCAGTATAATACTCTAACAAGCACTTATGGTGCAGTGAGTGCTCCCAGAGCGTAGGACCATGCATATTCTGAACCCTTGGAGGTCTCTTGTGATACAACAGAGAGCACAGATATGTATCCCTGCACTGTCAGAGCAATTCTACAGCACCAGTAAGCCCACATGTGGGCAGCACCTAATGTAGAAAAGTTATGGTAGCTCCTTCAGTGGCTACATTTGAGTGGAGGTCTGAGGAACAATATCTTGAGATTTGTTTGTTCTGCATTCTCATGAAGCAGTCAGATGGACTCAGTGGCCTAAAAGTGTCTATCTAATGTGGCAGTTTTGCCATCTGACTGACAGTGAGGATGAATTAAAAAGGAGTCAAAATAAATGACAACAACTATTAGTATACATACAGAAACACAACGATAACACAACACTAAACATGTCAGCCTTGAACTTTCATAAGGCATCAGGATCTTCCAAGATCCTAAGATGATGTTATGTACCAGAAGATAATGTGAGCAGAACCCAGCAGGGTGGCCTTTTGCAATTGACAGATTATAACCTTGCCAATGTTGAGGTGTTTTAAGTGCATTCCAAGGTCTTTTGGAATGGTACCCAGTGTGCCGATCACCACTGGAGCCACCTTTGCAGGCTTCTGCCAGAGTCTTTGAACTTCAGTCTTTAGGTCCTTGTATTTCATAATTTTCTGTTTCACGTCAATCCTGCTGTCTCCTGGTATAGCGACCTCAATGAACCACACCCTTTTCTTTTCAATAATTGTAATGTCAGTGGTATTATGTTCCAA
The DNA here is from genome assembly GCA_023333525.1 of Aspidoscelis tigris stejnegeri. Lineage (NCBI taxonomy): Eukaryota > Metazoa > Chordata > Lepidosauria > Squamata > Teiidae > Aspidoscelis > Aspidoscelis tigris. Next base: position 244,393,554 of record JALMGA010000001.1, on the reverse strand, counting down.
AACTTTATCAGTTTGTACTCTGAAGTCATATGTTATTTTGGCCTGTTAATTTTCAACCACTTTTGGGGGTCTATGATCCCACCAGTTCTGTGCTGCTGGCAGATGGTAACTGTGGCATAGATTCAGCAGCTAGGCGGGTGGGCACCCAGGAGAGGGCCTTCTCGGCAGTGGCCCCTAGATTGTGGAATGGTCTCCCCTTGGAGGTACGTCAGGCCCCTTCTCTGTCTATATTCAGGAAGGCATTGAAGACGTACCTCTTCACCCAGGCCTTTGGCTAAATGCCCCCTCCACTTCCCCCCATTGCACACTCTACTGTTTTTAAACTGTTTTTTCTCTCAATATTATTATTATGCTGGTTTTTTAAAAAAGGTTTTGCATTGTTTTTAGCATTGTTTTATACAGCCTTGATATGTGTGTATTTTAAATGTTGTAAGCCGCCCAGAGACCCTAGGGTATGGGGCAGGATATAGATATAAATAAATAAATAAATAAATAAATAAATAAATAAATTCCAATAGATCATTTTGGCAATGGTGTTGTGTCACTGTTTATCAGTCTGTGCAAACTTTTTGCAGAAGCTGAGTACATGGTCAATTGTTTCTTCAGCTTTTTGCATAATCAGCACTTAATGTCTACAGCTGATTTTTCTATTTTGACTTTTGTCGCTTTGGTCCTGATAGCCTGTTTTTGAGAAGCTAAAATCAAGCCTTCTGTTTCTTTCTTCAGTGTTCCATTTGTAAGCCACAGCCAGGTCTTTCCTTGGTCTACGTTCCCTTCGATTTTCTCCAAGAATTGTCCATGCAGTGATTTACTGTGCCAGTTGTTTGTTTGGGCTTGCACTACATTTCTCTGATATTCAGTCTTGGTTTGCTGTACTTTGAGCAGTTTTCTATTGTCTACCTCCATCAAAGCTGGTTCTTGCCTGTATTATTGTTGTTGCTAATTTTCAAACTCTACTCTTTTAAATAGCTTATTGGCGCTGACTTGTAAAGGTTTATTAATGTACATTAAAAGGCTGGCTGGGAGCCAATAAGTAATAGTGATCACCTGTACAGACAAGGTGTTCCTGCTAGATGATCTTTGAAATGCAGAATTCTGTAATTCAGAGATCAGCAAAGTTCTAATAACAGCCTGTACGTCTTCACTCAGCGTATGCACTGTATTCATCCATCTGTTTTTTCAGCGCACGTACAAGGTGGCAGGGAGCCACCTCTGCAATTTGTCCCATCAGTGTAAAGAGTTAAGTCTGATTTGTTCTACAGCTGCCAAGATGGTTGAGTTTCTTGCGGTTTTGCTTCCTTGCAATTTTAATATATTGTTTTATTCTTTAATCCCCGCTAAGACTCTTTAAGCTCTCTGAGCCATTGAAATAATCTTTCTTTTCATCTCCTCCTCTGCACTCCTTACCGCTAGCCAAAAGCTGCAGTCAGATAGCCTTGTTTATTTTTCCGGTGTAGCTCTAGAAGATTTGATTGATTGCACTAAGGCAGGTTTTGAAATGGATATTTCAACAACTCCAAGGCTAGTTGTCACAATACTTAAGTATGAATGTGTTTGGATGTTGTACACGTCTCCTGAGTATAACCGGAAAAGAAAAATACATATTGAATAACAAAATCAAATAAAAGTGCATTTTAAACAACAACAAGAACAATGGGGCAAACATATCCAATGTGTCATTTTCTTTGCCAGGGAGTGAAAATTCCTAGCTACCTCAACATTTTTTGAACTAGGGACGAATATGACAAATGGATACAGTTGTGGAGCATCCATGTGCATACAAAATAACATCTGCAAAATGATGATCCAAAGGTATTGAAATATGGACAGTTTCTCTTTCTCACATTTGAAAGTCGTTCGGAATTATATCTCCACGCAATTCTTTCTTTTCTTTAAGTGCTTTTCTTGATATACAGAAACAAACAGAGAGATGGATTTTCTTTCTAGGTAATACCTTTTGGCTGTATAGTTTATGGCCGTGTCTACATGTTTCTACACTGGAGAACAGGCAATTGAAGTGAATATCTCTACTGTCCCTATGTTTTCTGCTCATAAGTTGTCCTTTTTTTCCCCCCTGTTACTGCTAAAGAAAAGACTCAAACAGTGGTCTGAATCAGGCATATATGTGCCAGGAGTGTAGGGTTATTATTTTTAAAAAGTCTGCTTCCCTCATTAAGATTCCTGTCACGGAAGATGAGAAAAATTGCCCCAAATATATATGAATCATTCCTGTGTGTAAATGCAACACTTTGCAACTGCAATCGGAGTTTATTGAAGCATTCATACTTGTCCTATCTTGTGCAGACGTAAATGTATCAGTTCCTAAATCAGGGTTGTACAACATCCAGCTCTCTAGCCCTTTATCCCTTCTGCATTGTTTATGATTCTCAGCCATCTATAGTCTTCTTTATGTAATGGAATAATAGTAGCCAAGAGAGCCAGTCTGTGTGGCTAAGTTGTCACTTGAGGAGAATAATTACATCCAAACCACTAAACTGCTCTCACTTCCTAAAAGAAAACCCTGTAAATTTTGCAAATCTGTTAATAGTAGATTGTTTGCGAATATAAATGTTTTTGACCCTAGCAGGCTGGACAACATCAATTAAAGAAAGATTAGCTTTTATTTTAAATCCCCCCCAAAATTAAATTCCAGTCACTGTTTAAATGACTTCTACTCCTAAAGTTTTCTCATTGCCTTTCTGGCCAGGGACTGCCATTTTGCTTGATGAAGTACTCTGCCACTTAGCACAGAACTCTCTTGTTACTCAGTTGAGGATTGAGATAATTCAGCTTGTGTCATTCCACATAATGTCTGAAAGTCGCTTGAAAGTCGCATATGTTAGTGTGTGCAAAAAAAAAGGTTCTCTTTTGATTTAGTGTGATGTCAATACAAGTGACAGCTTTTGCTTTGTGTTGTTACAAAGCTACTAGAAGGCCAGCTTCTTCTTCCTCCTCCTCTTCTAGTAGTTTTCCCCTTCCCTTGGGCTCATTTAGACTCTGATGTTACCATTGCTACTGAAATTGTTTTTACAATGAAGACACAGCAGTCCTTGAAACGTTCTGCCATCCATTGCTTTTAAATCAGAGCTAAATGGTTTCCGTCTGTCTTCTAATCATCTGGCTGTCAAGAATATGGCTTCTTTGATGGTTTTTAACTGTTCTTTCTTTGTTAGAATGGAAGTTTTCCTTTTTAAGGAAGGGAAATTTATTCATGAGTGAAAACGAGAAACTGTTCATTTACAGCATGGAGGAGAACATTCACGGATACCCTCTAGTAATGGGTGCCGTTTGGTGCTAGTGGTGATGATAAGATCCTATTTCATGCTAGATTTTGAGGGGTTTCGTTTGTTTAAGGGCACTCAAAACCAGCAAGAATTCCTTGAACGTGATTGCAGCTTCTACCAGAGCAATGAAACAAGATGGTGGCAGTGACAAGCATTGTAAAAACATTCATACACTATAAAAGTCTCACCTTCTTCCAGATCTCTGTTTTTGGAAGGCGTAGTTGGGCCTCAGAGGACGGTGTGAATGGTGATGGAGGCCCACCCCCAGTCTCCCAGCCCCTTAGGCCATGCCCCTTTACCTTTGGATGACAGCTTATTTACCGTCAAATTCAAATGTCTCTGTGAGGTTTACATGTTAAAAAAAAAAAGAACAGAAACAAATAAATCAAATAGGGAAGAAACAATAAAACAGAAAACTAAATTTGTCATGATCGCCCTTTGTCATGTCTCAGTCAGGCGAGGGCAGCGAGGCAAACACACCTACATGCTTACAGCAGTCCTCTGAGGGCTCAGAACTAGTAAGCATCAATTCAGTCCAAGGTCAAAGTTTCAGAGATACGGCAAAGTCACAGCAAGAGTCTCACAGTCCAAGGTCAGGGTTCCAGAGGTACGGCAAAGTCACAAGGGGGTCCAAGAGTCAGAATACAGGCACAGAGGGGATTGTGTCAGAGTTGTCTGCAACACCTGCTCAGAGTGTGCTGCTCAACAAAGTGGGGGAGTCATCACCACACTCTTGCCGGCACAGCTGAAGCAAATGCTGCAAATGGCATTTCACCTGCTTCTGTTGTTAACTATGCTTCTGTTAAAGCATAGTTGAGGGGTGCTCTTGGGGTTGACTGTCCGAGCTCTTGTCCCCAGAGCTGTCTGTGTGCTCCCCCACAAGTGGTCTCAGACCCTCAGTGTCTGCAGCGCTGTGCCCTGGTTGCTGTCCAGGCTGTCTCACTGTTGCAACCACGCCTTCCTCCTCCAAGGAGTGTGGAGAGGCATGATGTGGCATGACACCCTTCTTAACAGTTCCAAAGTCATAGGTGAAGAAATACATCTGATCTCAGTGAGAAATCTATCATGGTCATGGTTTCAGTAGGGACCACCACTAATAATAAATTATTAATTATTATTAATAATAGTAATAACAACAACAACAACGTTTATTGCTAATGTCCTTTTCTCCAGAACTGTTTCCTTCCTTGCTGGATCCTGTTACCTCATGCAGGGTAAGAATTTTTAAATCTAAAGAATGATCCAAGAGCACAGGAGGGATTGTGGCTGAGAAGGAGAGACAGGATCAGCATCCGATAATCAATACCTTCATTTATAAATGTATTTTCTCCAAAGATTAACACAAATTTTAGTTCCTCTGCAGAGAACTTGGAGATGTGCAAGAGTTAAGTGGCCTTCATCTGCCATAACAAACTGTAGGAGTGTGAGTCGGTATAATTTGCATCAAAACTTGGAGAAAGCAACATGGAATGAAAATTGAAACCCGGGTGCCCTGCATATGATTTTGTTGGATATACAGCAGAAGGAAGACTTATAGAGAAATTAACAGCCAAAATGCATTCTTTGGCTGACTAGATTGAATCAGCGTCTTTCCACCTTCCTCCCATTCTACCTTCCATTTTTAATGCAGAAAACTACCGCTCCAGAACTAATACTTTCCCACACTGCATTAATCCTAATTGACTTTGGTTACTTCTCCTCCTACTATTTGGCGTGACCATGCCATCTGCCTCTTGGGAGCCTACTGACACGTTTGCTTGCAAATTCTCTTCCTGGCAGATTTGTTCATGGAAAGCTGAACTTGAGTGTTGTGGCATCCTGAGAACAGCATATAGAGCAGGATGAGCCAAAAAGACAATATGGGCAGCCACTGGAGGGCAGCCAGTTTTGAAAACTTATATTTTGAAACTCGAGATGATAGAACACTCTGTATTCATATTTTATTTTATTTTTGTTACCTGAAACATCCAGTGCAGAAGCAGGCATGACAGTAAACTGGGGGTGACAGGACAACGGTTAGTCTCAGCTCTGCCCATTCTACTCACTGCCACCAAGACTCAGAAAAGATATTGTAAAACTGAAAAAAAAAAGGTCAAAAGCACAACCAAAATGACCAAGGGGCTGGAACCAAATCAGGCTGCAACATCTAGGACTCTTCAGTCTTGAAAGATGGCATTCAAGAGGTATATAAAGTGAATTGACTGAAGTATTTAAAATCCTACATAATGAGGAAAAGGTGGATGTGCCAAAGAGGCAGCAAAAGAACCAGCCAGGCTGGGGAGACAGGCAGTATGCCTCCAAAGGCCCTTTGCTGGGATTCAAGAGCAGATAAAGGTTTTGTCCTTGTCTTTTGCTTGAGATGCCCATAAGCATTTGGTAGTCCATTGTGTGGGACAGGATGCTGGACTAGATGGACTGTGGTCTGATCCAGCAGGACTCTAGCAGTGCCATCTGAATCAGGAGAGGCAGTAGAAGTCCTTGACAGGTCCCTGGAAGTGGCAATGGGCTGTATGAGGGCCAATAAATTGAAGCTGAATCCAGACAAGACAGAGGTACTGTGTGTCAAAGGGTCTTGGGCCATGTAGTTGGGAGACACTCTGTCCTTGAAGGGGCCACAATGCCCTGGAAGGGACAGATGCGTAACTTGGGGGTACTCCTGGATTCCATACTGATGTTTGAAGCTCAGGTAGATGCCGTGCTCAGGAGTGCCTATGCCCAACTACAGCTGGTGCGTCAACTGAAGCCTTTTTTGAACAGAGATGATTTGGCCACAGATATCCATGCTCTGGTAACCTCTAGATTGGACTATTGCAATGCACTCTACATGGGGCTGCCCTTGAAGATGGTTTGGAAGTTGCAGCTAGGGCAAAATGTAGCCCCCAGGGAGTTAACTGGGACAGCTAGCCAAATGCACATCACACCAGTTTTAGAAGGGCTGCATTGGCTGCCAATTTACTACTGAGCCCAATATAAGGTGTTAACTCTGACTTACAAGGTCCTAAATGACTTGGGCCCAAAATATCTAAAGGAACACCTTCTGCCATACCAACCTGTCTGTGCCCTACAATCTGCAGGAGAGGCCCTCCTGGTTCTCCCTCCGCCTTACAGTAGTGAGGCTGGTGGGGCACCCAGGAGAGGGCCTTCTTGGTAATGGCCCCCAGGCTGTGGAATAGTCTCCCCCTTGATGTGCATCAGGCTCCTTCTCTGTTTAGGTTCAGGAAGGCTAAATGTCAGTCTTGTTTCCCCCACTGTAAACACCACTGTTTTAAGTTATATTGTTTTATTTTTAACATGTTGGATTTAAATGCTGTGATGTTTTTTATTGTTTTAATATATATTATTTTGTTTGATATGGTGGATTTTAGGGTTGTTACCCGCCCAGAGACCTTCGGGTATAGGGCAGGATAGAAATATAAATAAATAAAGTTCTTATGTCAGAGAAAAAATATTTTCTCTATTGTGCAACAGTAAACCCAGGGGGTACTCTATAAATCAGGTGGGTTGGACAGTTAGGACTGACAAGGGAAAGTATTTTTTTTTCATCTAGAGGGTCATCAATCTGGATAGTTTGGAGAAAAGGTTAGATAAAGTCATGGAGATCAGGTGTATTAATGGCTACTAGGAATGGATGCTTAGGTACCACCTCCAGGTTGGAGAGACAAGCAGGGTGTCTCTAAAGACTCTCAAGTGATTGTTGCCTTTTATTATTTTTCCTATTTGCATTTTCCCTCTATTTTTTTCTTGATGCAATTCACCAAGATAAGTCACATGTAGGCTGAAGAATGGTTCTGTGCTAACTATCTATATTGTGCTTTACTGCTAGAAAACAAAGGAGGGGGGGGGGCTAAAACATGAGATTATCCTGAAACTACATTTGGAATTGCTGCATGTGTCTATGGCAATCCCAACAATACCCCAGTATATAGGAGTGCTATTGTGTGGTATCACTGTTACTGGAATATCAACTATCAACTCAGATTTTCCTACAATAGCTGTCTTGTGGCTTGCTCTCAGGATCATCTCACTATCTGGAGGCAGTCAAAGTTTTATTTATTTCCCAGGTTTTCTTATATGCAAATATTTTATCATCATAGCCACATCCATAGCAGTGCTTTGGGTGAAACTTTTCGCCCCAAATCTTCAAACTTTGCTCCCATATATTCTGTCACATGTACTGTAGATACGATATGAACCCGTCCACCCGTCCATATGTCTATCACTTAATTTAAGGATGCTTGCAAAAGCATTGAAATCTGTGATACTCAATGGTCCATGAAAACCAGCATGTGTCCAGCCATTGTCCCCTGTCTGTCTAAATGCAGTTCCATCCTAACTGTGTTCATGTGTCTATTGCAAACTGACCAAACTGAAGTAAAGAAAAGAAATATTTTCTTTATCATTATAATTGAGTTTAGTAGATAACTGTAAAGCTAAAATGCATTAAGAGAACTGTGAAAAAAGCAGAAATCCCATTTTCTTTCTCCACCCACATTTGTGGATGTCTTGCCAGCTCAATCCCTGTTTTCAGAGGCTTTCAGCAATCTTCCACACACTATTAAGCTTTTTCTCTATAATTATGAAGGCCAAACAAAGAAAAAAAAAACCACTCTTCACAATACAAGGGAAAATGTTCTTGGTCCAGGGGAAGGCCCTTGATTTTGAATGAGGAGGCAAGACTCTGATTCATGGTGCAACTGAGGACAAGAAGCTTTCCAGGTTTCTTTGGGCACAAAGGAGGCTTTATTCAGTTCTTCTCTTGTTTCTGTGCCAGTTCTTTAGCAGTGAGTAGGAACAAGTACAATGTGGGAATCAGCTTCAAAACTGAGAGGAACCTTAGTGACAAGATCAACAGGATGTGGCCACAAACTGCAAAGTTATTATTATTATAAGTGCTAGACGCTTTATCCACTGAACCCAATGGGTCTTAAGTTTTATTAACTTATCCAACCAATTGTGGAACTTAACTCCAAGAAACATCCAGGGCAGTCTAAAGTTAAGCATTTTGCCACAGGTAATTGGCCTGGAGTTAATGACAACATAAAATTGTATATTATCATTTACTCCTAATGTATTATTTCATTATACAGAGTTGGCCTTTTTATGTTTTTTATTTTAAGTATTTATTTATTTATTTTTTAAAAAAACTTGTCTGGGGTAAGAAAAGTTGATTGACTTTTTAAGCTGAAGAAACTGTGTGGCTGAACACGATAACCAACTCTTTTGCCATGTCTACAACAAATGGAGAGTCAGTTATTCCTCATCTGTGGTTTAAATGCTGAAATAGTGTTGAAACTCAAATGAGTGAGCAGCTGTTCATCCACTAGCTGTCTGCACATTTAGAATGTGAACCTTATGCCGCTACACACTTTCTGTTTCCTCATTAATGGTATCTGGGCCTTCAGCAAGCTATCTGAAAGGGACATGGATGTACACAACTGTCATCCATACACATCTAGGCTTGTTTACAATTTGGGTTTCACTTAATTCTGTTGAGAACTTGTTGGATGTGCATAAATAGATTTCATTCTCCTGTGACTTGCTGAGCTCATTGTCATCAGGGAGAGATCTTATACATATCTTTGTTGTTGAATGCTGATAGCAGGGCATGGTCTGAAGGCAAAAGAAGCCAGAACTATTCTGAATATAACCAGTGTGATTTTGCACTTCCCTACCCAAGCCATGGATGGGAAAGGTGTGTGATGAACTAATCATAGACGTTTTCGCACGGGGCTGAACGGAACGCGGAAAAGACAGCTGCGGACACGTCATCCGCATTGCCCGCGCGCGGCTTGCGTTCCGACGTGTCCGCAGCTGTCTTTTCCGCGTTCGAAATGTAGAGCACTTTAAAGTGCTCTACATGCGTTCCAACGCGGACGAGCCGCCCGCAGCCGTTCGGGAGGAGAAGCGTTCGCGCCTGCTTCTGTCTCCCGAACAGCTGCGGGCTCGCCTCCGACGCCGCGCGGCTTTGACAATCAGCTGTTTGTCAAACAGCTGATTGTCGATCTGCCTCCGCGGCTGTCTCCGCGCCCCTTGCCGGCGTTTGCCGGCTAAGACAGCTCCCGGCGCTTTCCCCTTTCGCACACAGACGCTCCGGAACGCGTTTACACGCGTTCTGGCGCGTCTGTGTGTGAAAGGGGAAAGCGCCCGGAGCTGTCTTAAGCTTCCCGTCCTACACGCGTTCCATTTGGAACGCGTGTAATGCGAAAATGCCTCTTGACTAGCGCTTGCACTTATGAGCTCTAGTTGATGACAGCCCACCCCACATGCAATCAAACACTCTCCTGTGTTCGATTGCCGGGCTGCTTCTCTTCTGGGTGCCACCATTTTGAGTGCAGTGCCCTCTGCAATGATGTGTGTATCAGCACTGTTGCTATAACAGTACTGATGCTCTGCGCTTGTCAGGGGGTCATCAGAGCTCCCAGCATGCCTGCCTGGCAGCTCCAATGCCCTCCTCAGCCAGAAGAGGTATGAATGGTCACTGACTGGATACTCTCAGGTAGGTTCTGCTCACATTTGGTTACATGGAGCACAATTTTATGCTCCATCACTAGTTCATGATCAGTGAACATCTGGGGAGGCAGGGGACACTTGCAGGTTGTGCCTCCTGCAGGTGTGGATACATCTGCCCAGATGTTCACCTATCTCGAACTATGGGCCAAATTGCAAACTGGCCCCAGATTTGACCTGATCAACACTTGCATTACAACCACCTCTGAACTGTGTGCATATTTTGGTTTCCATGATGACACAGTGATAGAATGGCAAAATGTAAATGTAAGAAAATGTAAAAATAGAGTGAAAATAAATAAAAAGACTTTTACATTATCCTTTCTTCTCTACTAGCATTTTTTTCATGCAAAATAAAATGTGTTGCTTTGTTCTGATATTTTAATTGAGTCTATTTATGATGCTTTCCCACAATGAACTGTGCCTAACACATCAAGATACTAAATGCCTGCAGGGAAACGTTTGCAAAACCTAGTAAATTTAAATAAGGCAAAAGCAATTCAACAAATGTCAAACAAATCTAGTCATTACAAATAAATAATATAGCGTTAATACATAGGTATATAGCAGAGTTAAATAACAGGTGAAGAGGCCAAAAACACAAGTAATCCATGCTTCAAGTCAATGACAGTCTCAATTCAAGTCTATGCACTGGAACCATAGTGTGGAGAACAGAATGTGAGTCTGATTTGAAACTTTGTCTTCATTTCCCCCAAATGTAAAATTGAAGGAGATGAAAATGAGGCATCCAACTGAAGCCTCAACTTTCCTGTCTGATTCTAATCCATGGGTAGCAACTGCTGCAGTCTATTGTTTTCTCTTTAAGGGAATCCAATAGTCTGCTTAAATATAATTAAAACACAGTAGTGGGTGGTGCTCATTGCAACTTAGGTGTTGGGGCTTTCCATCTTGCAGATAGACCAGACTATGGGCCTCCTTTTTGCTTATTGGTGTAGTTTAAAGGAGACCTCACTCTCTCCTAGTATGTTCCATCTGCACAGGACAGGATGTAGTCCAGAACAGGACACCTTGGTCCACTCTGCTGTTACATGTTTTTTTCAAGGTCTATCAACCTATGGGGCGAGGAGGGGGACATACTGGACCACAGATGCATGTTGATGGCATGCCCCCATGGTCCATTGTACCATAAGAGAGAGACCCATTCTAGCATCACAACAAGGCACCCCCTTGAAATGGGTCCTTCATGAGTTCCAAAGGCCAAGAACTTTCATTCCTAGTCTTTGGAGCACTCAGAGTCCTCCTGAGCTGCCTCTGATGCTCATGTGGACTTTGGAACTAGTTCAGGGGCTGTTGTGGAACAGGCCATCCCAATGTGCATGGATGTGTTCCATGTCTGGGATGGTTCTGTCCATGCCTGGATGCATCCCACTCTGGCCCAGTCTACTAGAACTAAGCCCTTTTCTGGACTGCCCCTTAATCTAGATTATAGCCTGAAATAATGGCCTGCTTGTCTTCATGCTAGTGAAAACTACTGCAGGCCCCTATTCAAGATAATCAGTAAGTCTCAGTGCAGATAGGGCCTTAGTATGCAGTGAGTAAGGTTTCTCCATGAAATATGCATGAAAGAAAAAGGGTGAACTCAAACTCTTGAGATAATGAGTTTGGCGTGCACTTCCCATTTTGTCTTTATGTGTAACAACCTGTGCATCATGTGATGCGGAGAATATCTGGTTCCTTCATCCTTCCTCCAGAGTTGGTTACCAGAAACAATCAAGGAAGTGCTGCAGCAGCTAGTGATCATAAGACTTCTTTCCTAGCTTTCTTGTTATTCCAGCTACTGTAACTGGTTTTACATTTGCTGTGCATTTATATGAGTCAGGTTTGTGTTTGTGATAAAAAGTATGTATTTGCTTCTTTTTTTCAGTGTGTGCCTATTTATACACATCTGCTAATGGTAGAAACATATGTTGGAAAACGGGAACCTATTCACTGGAGATTCATTTGGGAGGACTCCAAGAAATCCGGAATTCAAGGCAAAAGCAAAACACAGTCCTTCATTGATTCAGAACACTTTTTTTAAAAAATGTACACTTAAATTAGGAACATTACTGATATCTTTACTGATGTTAATATCAATCATGCACCAGGGTTCAAGACTGCTTCTCCATTATGGAGTAAAAGTACCTTAATCCGGTTCTCAGGGAAGCTAATTTGCATTGAGAGCAAAGGAAAATCACCTAAAATTCCTTTGCTTCCCAACAGAACCAAAATCATTTCTGTAATGTTACCAGTAATGTTAAAAGTGATAATGCTACTCATGGTATTAAAAAAAAAATTGGATAGGAAAATATCCAATTATTTATGTATCTGTAGGATGGAATGCTTGCTTTCTGAATATCAAAGGGGAGAGCATTCCCCTGCACCTACAAAGCCCAGAATAATTGGGCCCACTATCTGAATCATGGTGAGGCATGGACTAGCTCAGCACCATCTGCACTGATGGTGCTGATCTGGCTTATGCTTCCCTACAAAACTCATGCAAGCTGCACAGTTGAAACCTCCCACGCGTATGGCAGCCAAGTACAAAAGTTACTAGCCTCGGGGCTTGGGAGGGTCCATATACCCAATAATCCGGGAACACAGAGGCATGCCATATGCATGCCTCCTGTGTTCTGGAACAAAGTCTTCAATCCCACTGGTAGTATCAAATAAACAGTACTACCAGAGATCCATCTAGCACAGATAAGCAGGATCAGTGAGGGTTAATCTGCATTAACAAGAGGATGCAGCAGCCCAGCATCTAGACTAAGAGGCCCAGACCACTGCTGGTGCACCCCATTCACAAAAGATGGATGGTGAACTGGATCAAAGAGCTGGTTCAGATCACAGAGAGGTGACTGCAGCAGCTGTATCTGAACACTTAAGAACATAAGAATATACTGTAAGAGGAACCCTGCTGGATCAGGCCACAGCCCATCTAGTCCAGCATTCCGTCGTACACAGTGGCCAACCAATTGCCCATGGGCATCTCAAGCAGAGACAAGAACAAACCTTCTCATGCTCTCAAATCCCAGCAAATGTCCTTAGAAGCATCCTGCTTATCCCCCTAGCCTGAAGGATGTACTTAGGCATCCATTCTAGTAGCCATTTATACATCTGTTAACCTTTCCTTAAAGCCTCTTAAAGAGGTGTTACCACTTCTTCCGACAGCAGATTCCATAAACCGATGACCCTCTGGGTGAAGAAATACTTCCCCTTGTATGATCCAACTAAAAACCTGGAACATGGCATAACAGCCCCAAAACTGCTACAAATGAGAGAACTTCCCTTGCATTGACATTTCAGGACAGGAACATTTAAGCAGTCCCTCAAGAAATGGCCCTATCAGTAAATCATCTTCTGGTGTTCATCAAAATGTTATGGGACCCTGGAAAAGGCTAGGGACTTTTCCTACCAACATTACCTGTTTGTATAGCAGCAGGAACCAGGAACCAGCCTGGCTCATGGTGTAACTGGTTTTATAAATGGTGTCTTAATAGGATGGGCCAAGCACTGGGGCTGTGTGTCATGCACATGTCAAAGGAGGCTCTGTCCTTCTTTGGCATACAATAGAGTGCAGATTCCATGACTTAGCACACTTCTGGTATGTGTGGTCCAATGGACTGTGTGGAAGCTGTGTGTCTCAAGCTACAGATTGCATGTAGATCACCCAAAGCTGAAACAGCAAAAAAAAGAGAGAGAAAGGTGATTTAGAGTACAGTATTACTCAAATAATTTATCTTTCTCTTTGTAGTATGTTTTCATGAAACCTGATGTTAACTACTTCCTTTAAGCTATTACCTAACTAGCCATTATTTAAAAAGCAGTTACCTTACCATTAGTCTATTTTACATGCTTCTTGCTTGAGGAAGCTATTTGAATGTGAACATACTGAATACAGTACCTGTGTGCTAAATTAATGCCCTCCCTTAAAACTGTCGTCTTGTTGGCATTACTGTTGTGAGTGTGTACAAAGATGTATATATGACAAGTGGCATATATGTTGCTACATCTCGGTGCAGCTTTGCTGCCCTCTAGCACCAGATTTCTCCAAAAGCAGTGGCACTGGCTGTTCTTAGCTAGCCACATGCAGAGGTGGAAAAACATTGTTGCTCTATCTCCACTTGCACAGTGGGACTGTTTACAACTACAGAGAGATTAGGGGATACCTGAGGAGTTTACAATGCCTGCATGCTTTCTCCTTGTTCTGCTGCTCTGAAGTGTTTGCTTCTGTGCTCTGCTCTGGCCACCCCTCCTCCCTGTAGGCGAACAAAGAAAGCACTCAGCTAGCAGAAGGAATTAACACAAATCTTCCTCTGAGGTGTCTCCCTTCTCACTCTTACCAGTGATTCCTGAATCTTGCATCTCTGTGCCCTGAGATATTATCTTCCTCTGCTCTTCCAAGGCCATTTAAAAGCCTGAAGTCTTTTTCTGCAGCTGTTATCCAAAGGCAATGGGCTTATGGCAATGTCTGTGCATAGAATGTCTCCCTTGCTTCATTGGGACTTCTGATGCACAATGGCTGCTTTCTGCTTTGGGTACAAAACAATCAGAACAGGCTGAGCTACGGCATTTGGAGATTTTCAGGGTCAGTTAAAGTATGGTTTATATGTGTCTCCTTGTCTAAGAAGGCAGTAATCCTACAGATCATGGCATGAGTATATAAGATACCTTTTCAAGATTGTTTTTGTGGCCCTGAAATAAATCTTTCTTTCTTTCTTTCTTCCTTCCTTCCTTCCTTCCTTTCTCTCTCTTCCTCTCTCTCCCTTCCTTGTGCAAATTTTCAGCAACATTCTCGTGCCCATCTTTTGGCTCTGAATGTCAATCTTATTCCTTTAGAGAACTCCAGTCCACTCCACCCAATATGCCTACCTAAACAGTGTCACTCAGTTCTATCTCCCATTTTGTCTGGATTGGTTTTAGTTTGTTGGTCTCCAACCTGTTCTAATTTATCATTCTCCATATGTCACAACAAATGGATAGCTATTACCCTATTAATTTAATACACAAAGATTCTTATTGTGATAGTGCTATGCATAACTTAGTAGTCAAGTTGTGATTCAATATATGGATGATTATATCAGTATCAGTTCCACCACCTTCACTTTTGTTCATATTCTGCACTCTTTTTTTAACCATTTCCAAAGAATTTCCATAGGCTCTTTTGCTCTCTGTGTGTGTGTATGTGCATGCAGGTGTGTGTGCAGGTGCAAGAGGGACAGGAAAATGCAGCATGTCTGTTGCACACACATTAGTTTGCAACAGGAATGGGCACAACCATAGACAGTTGAGCTATAAGGCAGAACTAGATAGGTCAGATTTAATTGCTTTTCCTTCTCGCTCTTTCAACCTCTTCTTCTTCTTCTTCTTCTTCTTCTTCTTCTTCTTCTTGCAAATACAAATTGTAAATCCTGGTACTATATTTTCTTAGATCAATTTACATCATATTCTACGTTGTGTTTGCACAGAGAACTGGAACCCAAAGTTACAGTATCAATAATCCCATCTGTCTTTTATCAGAAAACACTCTTGTAGTGCAATGGGGGGGGGGCACAGATGAGCAACCACTGCACCATCAGATTTATCCCATGGTGCGATAAGGGCCTAGTGTGGATCTTGTCTGAGTTATGTTCTCCAAATCAAGACAATCTAGATAGTTGTATGTATGTATGTATGTATGTATGTATGTATGTATGTATGTATGTATGTATGTATGTATGTATGTATGTATGTATGTATGTATGTATGTATGTATGTATGTATGTATGTATTTTTATCCCACCTGAAGGTCTCAGAGAGAATAATAACTCTTAAAATCAGACATATATTAAAACAGTAACAATTCCTGTAAGGGGGGAAGAGAAAGCATATTCCCCTTTAACCAAAGGCCAAGGCAAAGAGGTGCATCTTCACTGCCTTCCCTAACATGTGCATCAGTCTCCTTCACTGTATATCAAGGGGGAGACTATTCCATAGCCTGGAGGCCATAACTGAGAAGGCTGTCTCCTGGGTCCCCCCCCTTTTAGTGTTTGCGGTCATCATCTCATTACCACACTCTTCTCTAAACTCAGCTACAAAATTCAGTGAGGGTGAATTTGCACTTGAGTGGAAGACTCCTGGGGTACTCACACATGGGGCATCCACATAACAAAGAGCTGTTTGTTTACCAGAAGTGATTCTGCACATTCAAGAGTTCCCTCTGCTCTATTGCTATATGAGCAGCTGGGGGAGGACAGCCCTGCATGCTTCCATTCACACCTCAAACAACAAATCATTGTAAAACTACTTTTAGGAGACTATTACTTCATTGGAAAATGAAGTTTTGCAGATATCTAAACAACAGGAAGTGTGTCCTGCTTTTCCTTCCTATTTCAGGTCACTGTATGCTAATATACTTATACACATAGGAACATAGGTTGACTGCCTTCCTTCTTTCCCTCCTTCCTTGTCATTTTTTGCCAGTTTTATCTGCATTTCACAGACACATACAAAAAGTCGAAAGTATTTTTCTGGATCTATTACAAGTGACAAATTACAAATAATAGATATAATTGCACCCAGACAATGAGACAAGAGAGAGCCTATTCACTGCAGCAACATAGAAAGCAACAGTCACAAAGTAAGGATTCAGATTCTTTGCTTTGACCATAAGATTATTTCAGTAGGAGGGTATTGAACTGACAAATTGCAACATCTATGCACTAAATATACTAGCCTCAGAGTGTCTTTTCCATGCTGAGGATTCCTACCTCCCCATCCTGTGATTTAAACACTAATGAAGTTACTCTGAATAAATGAAGAAACCCGAGAGCACCCAAATGATCATTAAGAAGCTGCCACTTCCCTCCAAAGACCTTAAATGCCAGTTTTATTTTCCCAGCTTCTCCATCACACTGGGGTCATTGTTTCCCAAGTATATGAATGTGCCAGTAAATATTGATTATGGTTTATGACAGGCAAACCACAAACCAACCAACCACCATCCTATCATGTTATTGATCTTTCCAGGCTCACTCTTCAGACCTTCCTTAAAAAAGCAGCATGTGTAAAAGTCAAGCCAGTGACTGCAGAGCAAAGGGTAGTGTAAGTTTGTATCTGTATCTTTATACGCCTGTGCTCTGTATACCTGGAGTGAACCTGAGAAGCCACCTTGTGCAGGCTGTTTTGATGCATCCTTTTAGGTTTGCACCCTTATGCGTTTCTCATCAGTACAATTCATATTTCCTATGAAATTTGCATACATAGAGGGTATAATTAAAATATGTACTTAAAATGTATTTCTAACAAAACAAAACAAAAACAATGAATCTTACACAATGGAATATACAATTTGAGGAATATCTGCAAACTCAAAGAGAAAACAAACAAACAAAAACCTATTCATTCCTACTACAGGCCTTGGAGATATTACTGAATGGTTAGAGCAAAATACTTTTGTTAAAAAGTAATGAAAGGGCTACATTCGTAGCTAAGCTTTGACCAATGAATGCTCTGAGAAGGTTATCTAGGTCAGTTTAGGGCAATTCCTGGCAATTCTGCACTTACATCTGGTTCAAGGAATCTGTCCCAAGAGTGGATGGATCCATCCTTGGACAAGAACAAGGGCCATCCACATTGGGATGGCCTGTTCCAACCCAACTCCCAAACCTGCTCACTTCAGAGGTGGTATGGAAGGGAGGGGGGGGGCTCCAAAAGTAGGCCAGGAATGAAAGTTCCTGGCCTGCAGAGCTCCAACAGACCCATTTAGGCAGCACTGGATGTTGTGCTATGTGAATGGGTCCCCTGTGGTATGCTGGACCACAAAAGTATTCCATATCTGCATGACTCCATGGTCTGGTTTACCACCATTTAGTATGCTGCTAGACCTCTTTAAAGAAGTAGACTAGACAAGGTAGCCATTTGAGGCCTACTAGTCTGCTCTGCAGTCTGTGGACCCGGGGCTTCTTTTATACGTGGAAGGGAGGCTCCCAATACAGTTTTTGATCCAGCAAGTGTGAAAATGTTCAAACACAACTGTCTAAAATGTTTCAATGGAGGAAATAACTACATCTCTGCAGATCGTCCTATGGGCATTGCCCAAGCTGCATAATGAATACAAGATATCTTCTGCATCCATGACACCATCTGTGTAGGGTCCTAAGGTGCCTCCCAGTTGACAAGGTGCTGAGGCAAGCAAATGTCTCCAGTTCCTGAGCCACCCACCCTCCAAATGGTGTACTTGTTCCTTACAACTTTTACAAGTATTTTGAGAGTATGTCATGAGACATTACTCCCCCTCCCCATGTGGATGCATGAAGAGGAATCATAGGCTGAATTATGCACCAGGATTCATAACAGCAGTGCACTTCCAGGCACATTCTGGCACCCATGCTTGATTCAAAAGGGAATTTTGCTACTGTGTGGGCAATGGAGGCCTCAGTTGGTGGCTCAGTCTCAGGTAATGGATGTAGCCTCTAAATATCTGTAAGCAATGCTGCACTCTATTTACCTTATTTATGTCTCACTGAATTTTGGTTGATATATAGAATCCTGGTCACAGTTCCTGTAACTTTAACTGTTTTGCAAAAGTTTCTAACAGAACAAATTTATCTGAAATTTCCTCTTCTATACTGTATAATTAAAGAGAGAAGAACTCTGAGCTGGATGACATATTACAAACTTACATATTACAAACTTTGGGCCTTATATCTGAAAAGGATCGGGTGTAAGAGTCTGAAGTTCATAGCTGTAAATTTAATGATGAATACATTACACTTAATTTTATTTGCTCGTTAAATACATTTCTGTCCTCCTCTTTCTCCCCGTGCAAAACAAACAAAAAGACTGAAGCATTCGTTTGCCAGCTTAATCTCATCCATTTTAGATGCAGTTGGTCATGCTGGATTTCTGACATTCTGTTCCTGTTTAACTCTGCAGAGGGCACAAAGAAATGTTCCTGTCTTGAAAACATTTTTCAAGGGTCATTTTGTTCTGTGGATAATAATAGCAAAATATGATGTTGATGTTCTTAGCCTTTGTGTGAGAGGTATCTGAGAAGGGCTTTAAAATGGTGGTGTTTATTGTGAGTTCAAACTGGGTAAGTTAATCTAGCAAAGGAGTTTTTTTTAAAAAAAACATATAAAATATTTTGCTACAAGATTGCTTACACCAGAGTTTGTCAGGCAAGCAATAAGTTGTATTCCTACCAGGGAGTCTTACTATAGGTGGAGTAACAAGTTCATTCCTAATAACTTGATAAAAAAAGTACAATATAAAAGAACATGAGGCACTGGGCACTTGTACACGTCTTCTGCATGGGACTAGGGGTATTTCCACACTGACCTGCTGAAAACCATTAAGAAAATCCATTTTTATGAAATGTGTCTCTAGCAAGATCCATCTCAAATAGATATGGATCTAAATAAGGCCCCATGCTTCTGCACTCGCTTGGAAAGTACAGATTGCGAGGAACACATTATGCCTTCGCAGTGCAGACGCAGTACCACAGATTCCCAGATGGATCTGGCCTCCTGGAGGCCACACCACCCCAGGAGCCACATGATTGGAGCATTCAACTGTCAATAACCACTCCTTTCCTGCTGTGCACAGATGTGTCAGGGACAGACCGCCGGGCCTCTTTGCATGGGGCCGAATGGCCCCTGAGGTTCCCCACCTGGCCCTCATGTCCAGCTTGCTGTCCCTCTGCTGCCGTAACTGGGTGCGTGCCCAATGCAAAGCCCGTGTGGGAGGGATTTTGTGGCTGGACTGTGCTTT
This sequence comes from Aspidoscelis tigris stejnegeri, assembly GCA_023333525.1. Classification (NCBI taxonomy): domain Eukaryota; kingdom Metazoa; phylum Chordata; class Lepidosauria; order Squamata; family Teiidae; genus Aspidoscelis; species Aspidoscelis tigris. The sequence goes on along the minus strand of JALMGA010000001.1, from coordinate 244,374,010 downwards.
TCCCGCCTCTCTCAACATGGCAACTTCCTGTCCTGCCCACATGTGTTCTCTCTCCCATCCGTGTGCAGAGGTGTCCTCCACTGATGTGGATTTACAATGCAAGGATGGATTAAGAACAGATTAAGGGCCTTTCCGCACTGGCTCTAAAAACGGATTTAGAGCCAGATGTGGAACGGATTTAGACTTGGCTTTCGCATAGGGGCTGGAATTAGGACCCCTTTGAGTAAGCCGCGTCCGCATATCAGCAGGCAAAAATGGTTGTTTAAACCGGTTTTGCCACCGAAATCCTACCCAGATGAAAGACCTGAAAAAATCAGGTCTTACATCCGGCTTTCCCCCTGAAAACGGTTTGGAAACGAACGTTTCCGCACCGGAGGGGGAAAAGCCGGATTGCCGGCGCATGCCCAGCTGTCAGAGAGGCAGAGCGCATGCTCTGCCACTCTGACAGGTGGGCGGGTCCGGCAGCCGGCTTCCCTGTCTTCCCTTTGCCAGAGAACCGATACTGGGTCTTGGTTTTATTGGTACAGTGGACAGTGGGAAGATATGATATACTTCACTTCCTCCTAATGGAGGAGATCAACCTGACTTCTCATTGGGGCAGATAGAAACAAGGAATATCATACAGTTTAATAGCCTGCTGTACTCTGCCCTTGCTGCCATATTGGTTGCATCTGACTGTACAAGTGGTTCACTACAAGAAGAGAACAGGAATGATGAACACAAGAACATTAGAAAAGTTTCATGAATCAGACCAATGACCAATCTAGTCCAGACTTTTCTCACTATAGCAGGTCATTACATACAGAAGCTCACAAGTTGAACATAAATGTACACCTAGCCCTAAGTCACAGTCTCCCACCAACTGGCCTTTGGAAGCCTGCTGTGTTGGTGGAAGTCACACAGCCAACAGATCTGGTAGTTATTGATAGCCTTGTCAGCCATGAATTGGTGTACAACATGAGTTGTATTCCATTGCCTGAATCTGCCGGCCTGCATGAGATGAAAGAAACATTTTTAAAATGTGAAGCCTATTGTAAGGGCAGTCAGCCCATATAAGTGAAAGTCTTATTCATGCAGAGCATGTCTTGCTTCTGTAGTTAACCTGGGCAACGTCAGATCTCACTCACATTATGGGTACTTATGCTTCCTGGTAAGTGATTGAAGGGTGGATTTTCATGGTCATAGACACATGCTCCCATATTAAAAATCACACTTCAACTGTGTTTTAGGGCACGAAAATGCATTCCCCAGATTTGAGGACTGGAGAATGTTGAAAACATTTTTATCTTACACATTTGGAATATGTACAACACATCCAGGCCACACCTATGCATTTAAAAACAAGCAAGCAAGCAAACTGGAAAACTCAGATATTCACATACAGTACTTGCTTCATTGGGAACACCACAAACATTATCCTGCAGCAATTTTCTGCCATTGCAATTTGCTTGCATGCTTTATATTTATTTAGCACTTTATTTTTTCACTTACCAAAAGTTCAGCCACCCTCCTGATTGCATGCCCTTGCTTTGGTGTTTTGTTTTGGTGTTTTTTGTTGTTTTTTTTTTCAAATCAAGGTAAATATTTCCTACTCTCCTTTGACAGGGCAGGATTTTTTTTTCTCCACAAAATGATCATATCTAGATATCTAAATCTACATGACCACAAATTCACTTTATTATTTCAAATTGACAAACATATGGTACCAGAAATCTTCCAGATAAATTAGGCAGGTGCTTTATGCTGCAATGCCTATCTTTATCCCTGTACAAACTATTTGAAAAGTGTACAGCTGCATTTAAGAGTCATAAACTAATGTGTCTCTCTGTGTTAAAGTGCTAGCAAGAGTGTCAAACAAAGTTGAAATAATTTGAAATAAAAGCTCCACGTTCACATGGATTTGGCTATCTAGATACGTGAATTTTATGGTGGGGGGATTGTGATGTAACAAGGGAGGGAATGGTCATACTGCTGGAAAAGGGAACAGCCTCTTGGAGGCCAGGCAAACCAACCATCCAGTCACATGGACGAATCTGAAAGTTCTATTAGACAATCACACATCTGGAACCTGCTGCCAGGAATACCTGATAAGCAAGCATGACCACCATGCTCCATCCCAGGGCTTGCCTAATTGCATCTGTAGGCCCAAGTGTGAATAGGCCCAAGTTCTTCCTTTGATATATATTGGCTGTATATTAAAATGTGGTTCAAATGTGGTTCAGAGAAATCAAGGGGAAGCTTTCTGCTACTGCCCTAAGGGATTTGTTCTATGATGAACCTGCCAAAGCTTGTTGTGATGTTATACCAAACAATGATAAGGGTTGTGGTCAGATTAGGGATGTGTATGAATGTTCATAATATTCAATATTTGTATGAATTCGGACAATTCAGACATTTATATACAAAACGAGTGTTACAACATTCATACATTGACATTCATATTCGTTCAAATGCTTTGGAACATTTGTGAACCTAGGAGGTGGGAAAGTGGTTGTGATCTAAGGAGCGCAGTGGAAAAACACCCAAAGAATACATTTTTCAAAGGATGACTGTGCGCTCTCATGCTGATTGTTTGATTCCTTGATTTAGCAGCCACAGTCTGCTTAATAACAACATGGGAATACGCTCATGGAAATGCTACTCTCAGTAGAACCGTCCTGTCCTGTCAAATGTCTGGCCTAATTGCAGCCAGATTGTGGAGGATGAATTTGTGCTCCACACCCAGTCCAAGCCATCCCAGAGCTGTCCAGCAGGGAGAGCATATCTACCCCACTGGCTGGCAGCCCCTTTTGGGGGTGAGGCAAGACCAGGCTGGGATTGTCCTAGGGGCCAGTAGCAGCCCGCAGGGGCCTCCTCAGTGTCCACTTTGGTGTGTGTGCCGCCCCCAAGCTCCCCATGCCCAACCTACCTCTTTGGATGTCTGGTTCAAACTGGGTAGGCCCCGGGGACAGGGCTTGTCGGGATTGAACCAGGAGTTCTGTGCAGGTGCCTACAGTGGCCTAATCACAAGCCATGGCATGCATCTGCACAGAATGCCACAGCCTGTAGGACCACAAGATGGGCCAGAACTGGGCTGCCAGAAAGTGGGCCAATACAGCCCAATGGCAGCAGCCCAAGGCTTTTTGGGCTGGTACACATGGGGACAGAATGACTGTTCACACCTTGACTGGTAACTTTGGGGAAACTCCTGACTTTTCCAAATTATATTTCCATTTCCCAATAGTACCTTTATTATGTCTGTATCTAAATAATGCTAAAAAGATGACCACATGTTACCCAGGGGCTTGTGACCAGTCTCCAGCCAAAGAGTTAGAAGAGAAGCACCAGTCAAAGAGTGAGTAATCCCAGTCATCTTTCTAAAAATGTCTTCTACAAGCTGCATTACTGAGGCAGCACCTTCTCTTTTTCACCATTGTCACTGATGAGAATGTAATTGCTTTCATTTTTGTAGGGCATGAGCAAATACATCAATGTTAAATGTGTGAAGATGAGAAACATCTCTGGGTCCATCTCTAGCAGCTTCAAATGACTGAGCCCAGACATCATTTCAAAAGGGTGTTCAGAATCAACCTATGTCTTGATAGGACATTTGAATAATGATAGTATTTCAAAGGGTTTTTTTTTCCAGATCTACTGTCTTCTTTTAAATAAAATAAGTTTTACTGTGAATAGGAATGCCCCACAGAGATACATGTACACACATCTTTGTGAATCTATATTTCAAATTCGAGGCATGACACAAATAGAAAGGAATACATTTTTTAAAAAAGAAAGGATTGCGCATGTTCACACTTAATGTGAATTAAGTTTACTAAGGTGAATAAAAATTACTATAATTCCTGCTTAACCACAGCCATTAAAGACTAGTTCTAAAGGAGGCTTGACAAATAATGTAGGAAAATGCATAGAAGGAGGTTTCCTAAGAGTGGTGAAACACTACACCATTCTTGTAAAGAATATAGAAGGAGGGAAAAAAAAACCTATAGTACTGAGAACTGTGATAAAGCACTTCATTAACAGGAAACAGTTTAATGCTCTTTACTTAGATTTTCAATTTATTTTCAAAGTAAAGATTAGTTGCATAATCAGGAATTACAACTATGCTGTGTTCTGTTGTGCAAAGTGAGGGCAGAAATAAACCTACATTTTTGAAAAAGCCAAACACTTGATTATGAACAGTGGAATGGGCTCTGATGGGAACATGCAAGTTCTGAGAGTTTTCTATAATGTAGCGTGCATTAATATATGAAACTTTGTGTTTTGATTGTTATTTGCTCCCAGAAGCAGATCTTGAAATATGGCTGGTCTGTGATCGCTACTCAAATAAATTATCATTTCAAAAGTTATTACAGATCAGCACATTTTCAGTGTATTTCTTTCCAAAAGAAATCCACTTAATCAATTGCTTTCAAGAATTTGCCAACTGTTAAAAAACAGGATAAAGAAGCATACCATTTTGATAGTATTTCAGCAGTACTGGACTCTTTAAATGACATATCGTTTAATAACATGGTATTACATAAAACAGATTATATAGTATGAACTTCTACGTGTGTGTGGATGTATGTGGATGTGTGTCATATTTGGTGAAGTGGTTAAAACAAACCTAATGCTCAGGTTCTTGAGTCATGATATGGATATCTTGGGTATCTTTCCACTGCAGCCCTTAGATCCGGATCTAAGAAGATCCGGATCTAAGGAATGGGTACATTCTTAATCTGGATCTAGTAGATCCGGATTAAGGGAAACACCCAATGTGTTTCCACGGGAGGTGTAGCACCCATTAGCAATGGGTGCTAACACCCCTGCTGTGGAAACAGTTTTGCACCCATGTAGGGAATCCGAATCGACCCCCAAGGGGTTGGTCTGTTACCCCAGGTGTTTGGGGGGGCGGGGGGGGGGCAGTCTTCAAAGCCACTTCAAATTGATTTTGAAGTCATTTCGAAGTCTGTGCAAAATAGCTCCAGAGTTACTGCTGCTGAGCCGGCAGTCACTTGATTGGTCATGGGACCATCAATCAGCAGCAGTGCCACAGCAGCAGCAGGGAAAGTGTGCTGATAAAACAGCAGCTTTTAAATTTGTACTTTCCTTTGCCCGGAGGGAGACTCCTGCGGAGTTCTGATTGTCCCATCTGGATGACAGCACGGGGATTACAGTGGCTCCACCCTCACAGGAAGTGGCTGTGCAGGGCATTTGAAGATTTAAGACAGCTTTAAATTGTCTGATTGCTGGACTAACCTGGCTGTGGCTTGATCCAAAAGAGCTCCTTATGGTGGCAAGAAGCAACTGGAAGTTCTTTTTTAGATCCTGCTTTGCCTATTGTTGTCTAGAGGCAACCCAAGTAGTTCAGTCATGGTTAAAAAAAAAGTTTCTCCCTCCTTCTTTATGCATATGTTTGTGTAAAAGATGTATAGATGTAAAATTGAAATTTGAATTTGTATTCCAACCTCTTGTTTCATATACTCAGGTTAGTTTACAAGCTTAAAGCATGTGAAATAAAATTAAAATGCAGTATCATAAACAAAACAAATGTAAAGATTATAAGCACTCAAAATCTGTCACTTTCTGCCACAGTGATACTTAGGCTGCTGTGTCAAAAGATTGCAAGGCCGGGCGGATATGAAGAAAACCTGCCCAAAGAGTTGAACTTTGGACAATGTGATTTGTAGCTTAAAAAAAACCAAGAAATCCTTTCACAGTTATAAGAAGCAACTTGATTACAACCCTTTTGCAAGAGGATATTGAATGCTGCAGAACTCTGCTGTCCGCTGCAGAACAGGGAAGCATTAAAATAATGAACAGAACCTGGATGCATTCAAATTAGAAATGAAGCACCATTATTTTAAAAGGGGAGGGCAGAACCCCGTTAAAAAGCTGTAAGCAGCATTGATTTCAGTGGGAAAGTGAAAGATGTATGATCTTCCCTATTGAATTAGAAGAACCTAGAGTGCTTAATTTCAGATGGATCATGTCCAGAGTTATTAGAGTGGAAGAGACAAGTGTAAAGCAAGATGGGCTGCAATTTACATACCATATCTTAGTGCTTTTCTAAAAGAGGTACCTCCATAAAATGAGAGAATATATATCTCAATTTTGTTCATTTCAGCCATAATTTATTGCACAGTTAAAATGGACAAATGTTGCTGTTATATCATTTAAATTAGGACTGGAATGAATTTGCTTTAGAGACTTATTTGTTTTATATTGAGTCCAGACTATGAGTTCATACTTCAAGAACATGAACTCACAAGGTATAATCCCTAAGAATAATGTAGTCAGGTAAGTTTTTGAATAGCTTCCAGATGATATTCTAAAGTACCAGCAGTCGCCAACATCCACGGTATTCGAAGATGAAACAGAAACTACTCACTTTATTATTTCTTGTGCCCACCAAATTCCTGATTCCAATTTACTCTCCCACTTATCAGAGTATTATTGGGAGGGGAGGAGGTAGTGGGTGCAAGTAAGTAAGTAAGTAAGTAAGTAAGTAAGTAAGTAAGTAAGTAAGTAAGTAAGTAAGTAAGGAAGGAAGGAAGGAAGGAAGGAAGGAAGGAAGGAAGGAAGGAAGGAAGGAAGGAAGGAAGGAAGGAAGGAAGGAAGGAAGGAAGGAAGGAAGGAAGGAAGGAAGGAAGGGGTTCCATTCTTTTAGCTAGAATTTCCAGTGCCTACTCAATACCATTCAGTCATTAAAATATAAAAATAACAAATCTATTGTCCTGTCTGTAGCAGGCAGCACAGATACATATGAGATTCATACAGATACGTATGTAATACATAAATTTGAATGTTTTGAATCATTCAAACAAATATTTTGAAACATTTGAAATTTGTTTGAATGTTTCAATTTAAATGTGTAGACATTCTATTTCAATTTGAATGTCCACGTTTGATTGAATTCGATTGAATTTCAAATGTTTAGAATAACTGTGCATGACCCTAGTCTCTAAAGGCCATTTGCAGGTTCGCCTTTATCATCTGCTTGGGAAGCCCAGAAGCAATTGGTAGACCACTGTGTTGGACAGGATGTAGGGCAAGATGGACTGTGACCTGATCCAGGAGGTCTCCTTTTATATTGTTATATTAATTTTGGCACATTGTGGCATTTATATATGTTTTGAACTTTAGGGTCCATAAAAACTAGGGAAGTTTCTGAAGTTGGAACAATTTTTTTTTCGGAGTTTCCTTCCAGAAAATTTGTGTTAATGGTTTTAATAGCCAGCAAATACTAGAGCTGAAATGACTTTGGGCATTTTCTTCCTAGAGAAACAAACAAGCAAACAAGCAAGCAAAGAAAAATATCTGTCATTTTCTTTATTTTTCTCTTCAAAAAAGGATGATAATTTTATAGAATTTTCTCCAGACACTCTTCACTGTGTTTTCCTGACCGTCATCATTTTACCTTCACAATGGCCTTGAACAATGCTGGATGTGAAAAACTGTTCAAGATACAATTCACATTCACAATTTATGGAAAACTGTAATAAGCAAGAGGATGAGGATTGTGGGAAGCAGGGCACCCAGTCTCTAAGCTTAGTTGCTGCTTTTGTGACTGCAAACAGTAGCAAAAGTATTTTTCTACAAACTTTACCTCCTCCTGTCTGAGAAAGAAAAGAACCTTGGTGCCTCTATCTTCCTTACAGTCCATTCCATTCCATTCCATTCCATTTTTATTTGTATACCGCCTTTCTAAAATAAAATTTTGCCCAAGGCGGTTTACAGCAAACAGCAAACATAAAATACAAAGTAATAATCAAAACATAATAAAAATACCTTATAAAAATGGCACATCATACAAAACATTGCAAAATAAGCCAAAACACAAACACAGAGTCAAGGGCAGCTGACCAAAGGTCCCAATCCATTTCCATTTTTTTATATTGTCCTTCCAAAAAAAAAAGAAAAAAAAGAAAAAATGCTCAAAACAATTTTAACAAAGAAAAAAATACAACGCAAAATGATTTGTTATAAAATTACATATAAAAAGACAAAACATTTCTTACATTATAAAATAGTAGATTATACAGTGCCTGACAAAAGTTCTGTTGCTTATCCATGTTGTTGAAACCAAAGCCTATAACCTGACTTAAAATTCATCCATTGGTTTTAAAAATGACTCATATGAAAGCTGAAACCCTCCCAAATGAGGTTTTTAAAAAGAAAATAAATTTGCTTCACTGCTGAAATATTGATCATTTAATGAACACAGAAAGGTCAGATTTTGGCTAGACAAAAGTTTTGTCGCCCACAAAATGTAATGTGAAAATCAAACAGATAATTCACTTCAAATACAAAGATATGTTTCATAACATTGGTGAATGAAGTTGTGGTGCTATTAGAGCCATATTTAATATTTTGTGTGACTTCCATGAGCCTGAAGGACTGCATCCATGCGTTTCGGCAATGATTCATACAATTTATTGATGAAGTCATCAGGAATAGTAAAGAATGCAGTTTTACATGCCTCCCAGAGTTCATCAAGATTCTTTGGTTTTGTGTTCCGAGCTTCCTCTTTCATCCTACCCCAGATATGCTCAATGATGTTCATATCTGGTGACTGGGCTGGCCAGTCCTGGAGCACCTTGATCTTCTTTGCCTTGAGAAACTTTGATGTAGAGATGGATGTATGAGATGGAGCACTATCCTGCTGCAAAATTTGACCCCTTTTATGATTGGGAATGTAAGAGGTAGCTAATACGTCTTGATATTTTAGGCTATTGATATTGCCTTCCACCTTGCAAATGTTTCGCACACCCCTATACTGAATGTAACCCCAGACCATGATCTTTCCACCACCAAACTTAACTGTTTTCTGGGTATATCTTGGATCCATATGGGCTCTAGTAGGTCTCCTGCAGTATTTGCGGCAGCTGTGGTGTAATTCAACTGAAGATTCATCTGAGAAATCCACCTTCTGCCACTTTTCCAGCGTCCATCCGTTTAGTAGGCTGTGGGCCTTGGCAAATACCACACGGTTTTTTAATTGCCTTTTGTTTAGTGCTGGCTTCTGGGCACTGATTCGACCATGGAGGCCATTTCGAGACAGAATCCTACAAAGTGTTCTAGTTGACACAGGGACTTGAGGTGACCAGGCCTGTTGGAGCTCTGCTGCAGTGGAAGAAGGGCTGGCTTTTGATTTTCGAACCAACAAACGTTCCTCCTGAGCAGTCGTCTTGTGGGGTCTGCCAGACCTGGGCTTGTCAAAAAAATCTCCAGTCTCTTCAAATCTTTTTGTAATTCTTTGTACTTGATGCTGAGACACATTAAAGGTGCCAGCCACCTCTGCAGAGGATCTGGTCTTCAGTCTCCTGATAATCAAGGCTTTGGTCGCAGGGTGAATTTTTGGCATGTTGTCAGAGGTCAAGTTGCAGTTCAAGTGAAGGTCTGGAGTGCTGGAGTTCTTTTTATACACACCCACTAATTATCTGATCAATTAGTGAGCACAGGTGAGGCTGTAAAGTAGGATTAGGTGCATTATATGACAAGGCGACAAAACTTTTGTCTAGCCAAAATCTGACCTTTCTGTGTTCATTAAATGATCAATATTTCAGCAGTGAAGCAAATTTATTTTCTTTTTAAAAACCTCATTTGGGAGGGTTTCAGCTTTCATATGAGTCATTTCTAAAACCAATGGATGAATTTTAAGTCAGGTTATAGGCTTTGGTTTCAACAACATGGATAAGCGACAGAACTTTTGTCAGGCACTGTAGTCCTTACATCTTAGGAGCTTTTCAACAATGTTTCATCTGCTTGTATTGCTATTTGCAGTGGCAGAAAGTGAATGAGAGGCGGCAGCTCCTCATGCCACAGTGAGTACGGGAGTACTTTGAAACTCTCGCATGGTGGCAAAGAAGGCACACTGTGGCTGCGTTCTCATTATAAGCTTATTTCAGTTTCAAAACGGTTTCAATCCTCACAGTTCCCATGTCGGCTTGGCTTAACATGCTTTCCGCATATTAAATCACCCCGAAGCATTGTAAATGTTAATTGTCATTTCAACAGGTCTCACTCCGGTTCGTGTACTTGAAACGTTTTACATTTTTTACTGTGGGAACGGTACCGTGTTAAGGGATGAGAATGCGTGTTTACGGTTTCCCTCCCCCAATAGCTTGCTTCCAAAGATAGTGATTTTACTGTAAAAATCCACCCCTTAAAGCAGCCGCTACACTGTAGTAATCCAACCACTTCACACCTGATAACAATGTTGCAATTCTCCGCAATTTTGAAAGTTATGACCTTTAGAAAGGGAAAGGAAAGGAAAGCAGCTGCAGGTTCTGTTTTTAAGGCTGTGGCTGTGGCGGTGAGCGGGTGAAGGGGGCTTGAGTTACTGCTGCTGCTGTGTGCCCTGGGCAATGGGGAGAGGAGGGGAAAGAATCACTGGCTACCCACTGCCATTTTTCCTCCATCCAGGCAAGCGGCAGCCACCCAACCACCCATCTAGGCTCCGTGAAGGGGTCCGTTATGGGTGGCGCATTCAAGCCAGGAGGAAGCGGGCAAGGCAGCTCCGAAAAGCGGCTTTTAAAAAGTAGCCACTTGAGTCCCCCCTTGAGTCACATATGCCACTTACGATCCTCAGAATCTGAACCAAATGTGATTAAGTTGAAAGTAATGGGATCAGGCAAATTCGTGTTTGCATCCAGTTCTATTATTTTGGCTTAGGGAAACCGAATTAAGCTTATAATGGGAACTCCCGCTGTGTAAACATCAACAAAAAGCCCATTTTCTGCCAAGCACGAGTCCCAAATAAAGCCATGAACAGTTTCCACTTCCTATTCCTCTCACTGGCTGTTGTGGTAAATTTGGAAAGCAAGAGAAGGAGAAACAAAAGAAAAGCACCTTGCCTAGATTTTTTTTCCTTTACCGCCAAATTAGATCTTTTCTTGCATTGATGAAAGGCTGTGATCTGAACCAGCGGGGCTGGACAAGCAAGGCTCACTGGTTTGTGCCATGGCCAAGCATGGCCTAGAACAGCACTATCTATACAATGGCATTGGTCCAGACCAGCCCTTACATTTTGATCTAGCGGTTAAGGATTCTTACCTGGGAATGAAAGGTTAGATTCTGCACTCCTACGTGAAGCCAGCATGACCTTGGGCTAGTCACAGCTCTTTTCTGAGGTTTCACAGCCCCACCTACTTCACAGGGTGTTCTGTTGTGGGGAGAAGAATAGAAGGTTTTGTCAGCCTTTTTGAGTCCCCTTAAATGGTTGAGAAAAGTAGAGTATAGAAGCCAACTCTTCTTCTACTATACTAGCCCTAAAACTTGCATGTGTGTAAAGAGTTTCAAAGGGTTAGAAATGAAAGTTCCTAGCCTTAGAGACTCCAGGGAACCCATTTTGTTGCTGTGCTTTGGCGTGTCATGGGCCCCCCAGTAATGTGGAACATGGAGGAGTGCCCTGTGTTCCAGAGTGGGCTGTGCTGGTCTGTCGGTAGAACTTGAAATTGAGGTTTACTGTTCATCAAAACCTTGATCAGGGTGTGTTGGTCAGGATGCCCCAGCAGTTGGTGAGGCCTCTCATATTCCACATTAACATGTGTGAAAGGAAGACTTACGGTCTCCTCTGGGAAGCAAACTAAGGATCTGATTTATTTATTTATTTATTTATTTATTTATTTATTTATTTATTTATTTATTTATTTATTTATTTATTTATTTATTTATTTATTTATTTATTTATTTATTTATTTATTTATTTATTTATTTATTTATTTATTTATTTTATTTTATTTCTATCCTGCCCTATACCTGGAGGTTTGCTGGTGCAAACTATAGCAGCCCCAATTGGGGCCTCTCATAGTCTGCATGTGGATGGCAGGTCTGTATTCTGGGATATAATTCAGAATAAGGGCCAGTGGGAAGAGAGACAGCAAAATGAGGATAAATGGGTAAGGCTATTTTAAGATGAGCTTTCCTGTGTTGGGATAAGATGATCATTTGCATCATCTTTTCATGTGGTAGTATCTATCACACACTGACTGACAATATAGGATAGAATGCATGTGAGAATAGTGATAGGGGGAGACTGTGGCGATGCTGAAAAAAACTGATGAGAGTAGTGGATGCAGAAATGACAGGTAATTCATAAATATGATAATGAACTTTTTTATACCTTTTGGAAGCTCATCTTTATACATACTGTGTGTATATATATATATATATATTCTTTTTTTATCTTGCACTTGATGGCTGGTTACATGGACATAATGAGGACAGAGTGGTTTTTATGCATTCATTCCATGCTGTAGCTATTTAAGGTTGTACGCTGGATGCTAGATTGAAGTAAAATCCTCTGTGAAAGTCCCAGAAGCAGCTGGACACCTCCTTTGCTCTATTTGTGAGTTTGCCTTAATGAGGATCTACAGAGTGAGTGTGTGGCTAGCTACTGTGTGGCCTCTTCGTGATTGGTGTTGGTAGGTAGAAAGGACCTGAATAGACAGCGTTAAGGGTAGCTGAAACACTGGTTGTGTCCAGACAGACACAAAAGGATGACAACCAACCCTAGGATCAGGAAAATGGCTCTCAAAGATACTTTGTGGTTAAACCCCCAGCAGAGCACTCCAAGAGCACTTCCTGCCCTTGAGAAACCCCTTCTGTCACCATCTGAAGAAATGACAATGGTGGGTTAGGGTTGAAGTTAGGCAGTTCTCCACATGGCATGGTTAAGCAGATAGAAAATGACCAACTTTCACAGCCATTTCCTGTCCAGTGCTTTATTGTTCAGAAGAAATTTTAAGAGCCTGTTCGGGGAGTGATTTGGATGTGGCTTCCGCATTGGAGGCTAGATTGGAGCACCTTTGAGGACGCCACGTCTGCACGTCAGTGCGCAAAACTGGGTTTTTAAACCGGTTTTGCCACCAAAATCCGACCCAGATGTAAGACCTGAAAAATTAGGTCTTACATCTGCCTTTTCCCCAGAAACCATTTCAGAAGAAAACGCTTCCGAAGCGGCAGGGGAAAAGACAGATTGCCATGGCGAGGCTGGCAGCCAGGTTCCTTGGGTTCCTCCTCACAAGAGAAGGGGCAATCGTCCCTTCTCTTGCGAGGGGAAGCTGAAGCCTAACCCCCCCCCCCGCCCAGGGTCATGTGCTCGCGATCGGGGTCTTACCTGGTCACGGTGCGGCAGCTTCTGGAAGCGGGGACCCAGCTTCCACTGCATGTGTGTGCGCCATGGCTGCCATTGGCCAGCTGCCATCACGAGGGTGGCTGGCCAGTGGGAAGGGGGCAGCCACCCCTGCAAGGGTGGCTGGTAAATGAAGGTTGTGGTGCATGCACGCACAGTGGAAGCCAGGCTTCCCCGTGCCAGATACCGCCACACCATGACCAGGTAAGCACCGGATCATGAGCGTGCGACCCTGGGCAGTGTGGGGGGGGTGGCGACTGTGTCTTCCCTTTCACTCAAGAAGGCACCATCATGCCTTCTCAGTTGAAGGGCAACCCGGGGAAGCCGGGTGCCAGACTCACCATGGGAGTTCCGAAGGAGCCAGTGGCGCAGGCTGGTGGGTGGCCCCAGTTGTCAAACAGAGAGCATGCACTCTCCGTCTTTGACAGCTGGGCAGGGCCTCTGGAGGCCAGATTGGGATGGGTGCTGGTGTGTACGCACCAACACCTTCTCCAATCCAGCCCTGCCACCCCGCGCATGTGCGGACATGCGGGGCCTCTTTGGGACAGATTCTTTTTAAAAACATTTCCAGTGGCACATGTGGAAAGGCCATAAGTTTCTTGTCCTAGCAGTGGGATTGTTAGATCTGTCTGCACAGGCAGCTCTTTTCCAGGCCATAAAGATGGAACTGTAAGGATACAATTCACTGCGGACCACTGGGGAAAAGTTGACTTACAGAGCATAATGGATCATGTACTCATTAACCAATTTTGAACTGGTACAGGAAGGATAGAGAAAGAAGGTGCACAAAAATCAGAGCTACTCTCTGTAGAGATGCTGTTTTATCATTTTATCCATTTTCTAAAGCAGAAGATGGTGAGGAATTACAACATCTTTACAGTGCCGTGTTCAACTTTTGTGCTGCTGAACAATTAGACACATATAAGTCCTGAGCACTCAAGGAAAGCAGGCAAATAGTGAACATGCAGCTCATAACAAATGCTGCAGATTTTCAAATAAATACTGAAAGTGAGTGTGTGGAATGGTAAAGATGGATGTCAGCTTGAGTCAGAGTCAGCCCAGAAGAGGAGGTGGGGTTAGGCATGGCCGAATGATGTAATTAAGCATTTAGCCACAGTTGCAAGGAGGAAATCGCAGACAGGCCAGACCGGAACAGTTGTTAATTACTGATTTTCTGGGCATTCTAGCATGCAGACACTCGTTCCTGTCTTGTTCCTTGTTGAAGTAGAAAGGGTGGGGGTGCAAGTAAGGAGGAATATAGGGGGGAAGGGGGAAGGCCATTTATTTTTCTTTGTGTGTTTTAATTGTGTCTCCAGAGACACACTTCTCCAGAATTATGTGTTCAGACTGTCGCCTGGAGTTTGTTTTCTGACAACAGAAGCTCTGTTATCGAAACATTCCAGCTACAGAGCGGAAAGAAGAGGGGGCAGTGTGCTTGCCATGATAGGGAAGGGCAAACCTAGAAAGCCAAATCAGATCTTATTGCATAACTCTGGTTTTCTGCTGTAGAAGAAAGAGCATCACTTTCTAATAGGCTTACATATTGGCTGTGACTTGACTCCATAAACCTACTTTGTGACTTTCTTCACAATATCATAATCTTAATAACTTTGTAGGTCACATGAAATAAGAACTGCAGGGTGAACCTGTACACAAAGGTCTCAGAAATGAAATGCTTTTGAGTTATGTAGCATCCATACAGTAATTCTGATGGTCCTGTTACAATGATTCATTTAGGAATAGGTCAATAAAACCAACAGCTGTTGATTGTGTAATTGCCTTACTTGTATGAATAGAATATTTTGAAACTTATTATACTTTCCCATTTGGCAAATATGGTTCAAAAAGAGGACTGCTTTCACTTAAAAAGCAAAATCCATTCCTGAATGTAACAGAGAAAGAGGTTGCGTTTGTGTCTTCACTTACCTTAAGAGGATGCCTCTGTGAATCCAGGAAGGTGCTCACTGATGCCCTGTCTCCATTTTTATCAGCAGTAGGGGGCACCTTTGAAGAAATCATGAGCACCGTTTTTTCCAATGTGATCATTTTTGGAGGTGAATCCAAAGCAATGTGTTTTGTTCTCCGCTGCATGGGCACAGAAAATTGAGTCTCCTTGCCCTGAAATGGAGACAAGGAGAGTGATATGGATGGAGAAGCCTCCCCCATCCTCCCAAACAGTCACCTTTCCTGGAAGTGGAGACATGGCAAGAGAGACATCAAATGGGTTTAAGGAAGATGTATCTGTAAATTCTCTTTTCTCCACGTTTGTCACATTGCCAATCTAACATTTGGTTCACTCCATTTCTAAATCATCTTGAAGTTAAAAAACAGACTTACCAGACTTTTCTAAGAAAAGCTTTCTCTTTCCATAAGGCTTTTATACATTATTCTATCTAAGAAACATATTTTGCCCACCATTTTCCTTAATATAACATTATGCAGTAACTTACACATTGTGCATCACAGTTCCTCTGAAATATTTCTTTTTGTAAACATAGCTTTAGAGAATCAATATTATAGAATTAAGAAAAAAGCTAATACCTTAATATAAATACATTTTGGTTTATATGCAATTTTGCCATTTTTAAATGCCGTTTTAAGAGAAATAAATCAGTCCCCCTCAATGACCCATAAGGGATGATGACTGTAACAGATAAACTCAGATATACCAGCATATAGAAAAGTTATATGGGTAGAGAATTTCTCTTCCAGAACACTGCCTTCTGCTTATTTCAGGAGGACTGGTAAACAGCCAGAACATGTCCAGCTGAAGAGAAAGCAGAAAAGAAAAAATCAGGTGAGATCCACATGAAGACTTTATGGTGTTGTGATAACACACTTAAGCCGTGGTCACACCTCCACTTTAAACCTAGACTGAAGAAGGTTTAAAGTGAAGGTGTGATCATGACTGGAAGCTGCACGGATCACAAGTTATAGCACAATGTAAACTTCCACACAAACTCGCACTAAGCCAGTCACCATCCTGCCATAGCCCCTTATTAGAATTCTCATTGTAGAACTGAAGGAAGAATTCTGTCAGCTCTTCCTACTACTGTGTAGGTGATACACTGGTTTGTTCAGACCTATATGATCCACCTTCCAAAGTGAACATCACCCAACCCCATATCTTCAAACTCTTCCAGGATAATATTCCTGTGTTTGAGGAAACTCTCCTGGCCAATAGGACAAGAAAGAACCAAAGGTAAGCTTGTAATGAACACTCTACTGCTTTGAAGAGCACTATATCTTATTATCATCATTTCTGGCAATGCTTTGGTTAGACTGCAGCTAACAATTTTAACTGTTCTTATGCAAAACACATTTTCTTTAAAACAATACTTTCAATAAAAAAGTATTTTTATATTTGATGCATATTTAAACTATGAACCACCACCGATTTCAATGTCTTAAAACAATTATAAGCCAAATTCAACAAGGTCAAAGTTATGTATGTTGCCTGTTATGAACAGCTGTTGGAAGGCTAGGCTATTAGTACAAACAAACAAACCCCCCTCATTTTGTGTTAAAGTATGCCCATTTTACAAATAATTTCCCCAAATATATATGAATCTTCAGTAATGTACAATTTTTGCACACACATTTCCTTATTGTAGGCATTTGTGGTTATAGAACTGCAGTGTAGTATTTAGATCATTGTGAAGTTTGAACCATATGTGCATTCTGGTTCATTGCTTAAATAAATAAATTTCCAGATTAACACAAACACTTTCAATTCTAGCCTCGAGTGGCATCATTTCTTTTTAAATACATACATCCAGTCCGGCTTGACTCAATCATGCTTTCTTGTGGGCACTGCTCCTTCTTCCTTAATAATACACAGATTGTCCTGTATTTTCTTTTTCAAGAGTTGTAAATCTATTCATAAAAAACACATACATTTTATACCATTCTTTTTATGTGGACAAGTGTTTACAGAAGCTGAACAATTTTATCCATTTATGGCATCTCTTCCAAAGAACTCAAAGTAATGAACCCTATTCTTCTTCCCTCCATTTTATGCTTTCTTTTTGTTAGTTTACTGTGCTTTCCATAAGATGCCTTAAGTAGCCTTCAACTTGAGTTCACAAACATTCAAAAACCTAGAGCTAGGCAAAAATGAAGCTGAAAATACATCATAAAACAAAAGTAAAAGTAACAAATACAATAACAGTCATACAAATACAAAATATAAAATCTCTCTAAGTGGATGGGCCTATCCAATGAGTTTGAGAAGGAACTCAGTGGGAGAAGGAGCTCTCTTCTAAGAGTAAACAGAAAATAAATGGGAATTTGATACAATCTGGAAAAGCTGCAGCTGCTCTGTGGTAAGTTCGAGAGATAAGTCCTCTGGTTTTTGGGTAGAGTTTGAGGGATCGTGCACCATTAGCCAGTTCAGCTAAAATCTAGGTCAGTTTGGGGGTAGCTAGTTCAGGTTACTCTAGGTCAGGTTACTCTAGGTCAATTGCTGGGAGACCACATTTTCTTGTTTATATTATTTACTGCTTGCTGCTCAGGCAAGGAATAACAATAGGACAAATAAACCATTAGCACAGGCCTTTATAGGATTAGCCATTCCTGAGCTAGAAGGAGTGGCTTGAGTTCAGTTTGAGAAGGAACTCAGTGGAAGAAATAAATATACTATATTGTAACATAAAACATTAATTTGGAAAAAGTTTATCTTTAAGAAAAATTATTTAATAATTTAAAGTTAATTTTCAAAAATAACACAAGTCCAGGCTCTCAGGGAACGTGTTTCTTCCCTTGAAGCCAAGGTAGCGGACCTGGAGAGGGAGATAGAGACTAACAGGGCTGAGGGAGAGTCCTTCAGGGATGCAGTAGGAGCATCCCACTACATGACAAGCAGCCCTCCAGCTGCCTCAGAGAGTGGAAGCCTCAGGCAGGGAGGGCATCAAGAGAGGGAGATTGCCAAGAGTTCCAGAGAGATCTCTCAGCATTGGGTGACTGGGCAACCAAGTGGCAAATGTGCTTTAATCTTAACAGGTTCCAAGTAATGCACATTTGGGCCAAAAATCCAAATTATGTCTATAAACTGATGGGGTCTGAGCTTTCTGCAGCACACCAGGAAAGGGATCTTGGGGTTTCGGTGGGAAGTTCAATGAAGTGTCAACCCAATTCTGGGAATAATTAGGAAGGGAATAGAAAATAAGTCAGAAAGTGTCATTTTACCTCTTTATAAATCTATGGTGAGGCCACATTTGGAATATTGTGTACAATTCTGGTCACCATATCTCAAAAAGGATATTGTGGAACTGGAAAATGTGCAGAAAAGGGCAACCAGAATGATTAAGGGTCTGTAACAACCTCCCTTATGAAATCAGGCTGCAACATCTAGGCCTCTTCAGTCTGGAGAGATGGCGTTTAAGAGGGGACCTGATTCGAAGTATATAAAATCATGCATGATATAGAAAAGGTGGATAGAGAAATTTTCTTTTCTCTATCGCACAACACTAGAACCAGGGGGCACTCTATGAAGCTGTTGGTTAGGAGAGTCGGATCCGAGAAGGGGAAATATTTCTTCACTTAGAGGGTCATCGGCTTATGGAATGTGGTGCCAGAAGAGGTGGTGACAGCTACCAGTCTAGATCGCTTTAAGGTAGGGTTAGACAAATTTATGGATGACAGATGTATCAATGGCTACTAGAATGAACGCCTAGGTACATATTTCAGGCGGAGCGGGGAGCAGGACACTTCTAAGGCCATCTGCTGGGATTCAAGAGCAGGAATAGGTCTGTCCTTGTCTCTGCTTGAGATGCCTATGAGCATTTGGTGAGCCACTGTGTGCGACAGGACACTGGACTGGATGGGCTGTGGCCTGATCCATCAGGGCTTCTCTTATGTTCTTATACATAGGCAGCCTTCCCAGAATCATAAAGGAACAGCTCTCCAGAGAGGACTGTGATGGACTAAGCCCAAGTGCTATTAAGGGTAACCACAGGGTGACAGCAGCACTTATCAAGAGGCAGAGAAACAAATAGAGAGGCATTAAGGCTGGTGACAGGCATGTACAATGATGGTGGCATGAAGCTCAGTGTTGTGGAACAGAGGTGGTTCTTCGGTAAAGTAGGTAAGGGTTAAGAAATCACCTAGGCAGGCCACAATGAATGACTTATCTACAGTAGGATGTGCCTGCCATGCAACACCACCTCTGCATGAGAAAAGACGTTGAAGTGGGTAGTGAGTTCCTGTGTGAAAATGGCACCAAAGGACATTCCAAGGGGAGATGGCTTCAAAGCTGGCCCTAAGGCTTCAATGAGTTAGATGGGGCCCGTTATTAGTCCTGAAGGTGGCTGGGCCTGTCTTCTATTGTGAAAAGCCTGGCACCCTGGCCAGCAACTTCAGAGTCCAGACCCTGGCAACTCAAGCAAGACCAGGCCAGGCTCCTGCAATGCAGACATTCCATGTTACCCTCCAAGGGTCAGTGGTCCAGTCTTGGCTCACTTTGCTTGATCTGAGCCAAGACCAACCTTGCTTGTCACACACCAATGTGCACCAGCCTGAAAGACCAGCTCAAGAGCTGACTCTGCACATAAGGCAAGGAAGTGATTTAAGCAAACATACAAAAATCAAGGCAAGGCCACTGTACTCCCATTAACAACTTAAGTAATTTTGCCTTATTTCCTTCTTCTCTGTGCACTTCAACTTAAGGACCAGCTTTTCTCGTGTTTTGTCTAAATCTTTGCTTATTATATGTTGCATGTTGTCAAAAGGATCTACTACATCTTGTCATAGTGCTGCCAGAAACTCTTGGGTTTCATCACTGCAGTCAAAGGTATTTAGAAGTTCTCTGTGGCAGTAATGCCATAGTGCCACCCAGTGTTCCATTTCTTGAAAGAAGCTAGGAGGGAATGACTTGACAGTATTAAACAGAATGTTTTTAGCAGTAGAAATTACACAAGATTATGTCACATCAAGACGACTACCATAATTAAAATAATTTACTGTGACTATTCAGAATATGCATACTTGCCTCGACAGATGCAGGATATGCATCTGAACGTTATTAGCAGAGGAACTATTTCATAGAGTAAACATTTCAAAATAATTTTGTGTTATATTTTATTGGTCAAATTCAGAAAGGATTTGTCTTCCTCCCTCCCTTTCTTTTCTGCTTTAGGATTGTGAGCTTAGTTCTTTTCAATCATGGTTTTCAATACTTCTGAAATCTCATGTAGCTGTCTTTGCAATGATTTTAGTGTTAAGACAAGATAAACATTAATCATCGACCAATAGTATTCTTAGTGCTATTTTGTAAGGTGTTACTTGAATGTATGCTATTCTAAAGCACGCTCAAGCAAACACAAAAAAGTCTTAAAACTGGAGACTCTGGTGTTCTGGAGGAGAAAGGGCTACTTCATCCTGGAACAAGCAACACATCTCAAATCGGAACAGGATTGGCAGTGCAGTGGAACAGGCCTATCCAGATTCAGATTCCCTGAACCATTCCAGTACCTTCAGAGAGCCCTTAGAAGTGGCAGCAAGGCTGCCTATGAAGGCTCTCTGGAGTTTCCATTCTGGCTGGTTTTGTGGTGGGCCCTCTTCCATTATTTTTTTTTCCTGGAGTTCCAGTTTCTTGTAGTTTACCAGATCATTGAGGTGGGTAGTTTGCATGCTCTGTGATCCAGTATACTACCTCTGGACCAGTTATAGACCTCAGAATTGAAGTCTACAACTGTGCTTCACTAGAGTGTCATTTACTGTGCCCTAGCCCAGATCAAACTTCATCCAATGCAGTTGAAGCATGACAGGTGAGTGGGACATGGCCTAGTCTACACTAGACTGACAGGTGCTCCCCCTTGATCCTCAATTTGTTCCAGAAGATTTATTTATATATTTACATTTCTATCCCGCCCCATACTCGAAGGTCTCTGGGCGGGTAACAATAGGTTAAAATAGATTAAAACAAGATACAAATTAAGAACAAATACAGATTAAAATGAAATACAGATAAAACAAGATGCACACTTAAAAACACCTTAAAATTCAACAAATTTAAAACTGTGCACTCCCTAGTGCATTAAAATGATGTCATTATAACTGGGGAGGAAGAATAAATCTTTAACCAAAGGCCGAGGCAAACAGGTATGTCTTTACGGCCCTCCTAAATAAATACAAGGAGGGGGCATGGCGCACCTCGAGGAGGAGGCCATTCCATAATCTCGGGGACAGTGCAGAATGGCCCTCTGACATTATCCACACAACCAGAACCGGGCACATGCTGGGAACTTCTGGGGCATGGTGACTGCATACTGTCACATCATTAGGCCTACAGCCTGGGAAACCAGCCTGAAGATAGTGGTGCAAAATTGAAATCATTCGTTCATTTTGTACTAAGTTTTTTTCCCCCTATCTTTTATAGGAAATAGAAAAAGGAGACAGCTCAAACATCATTCTCTAGAGAGGGAGGAAGAGAAATAAGGGGAAAATGGAGAGATATTTCTGCTGATGTTCAGCCAATGAATGAACGTAGCAATGACAAGAATTTAAGAAAGCTTATCTAGCTGATTGGGTAATGTGTAGGAAAAAGAATTTCTTGATTTATCTTAGAGCTAGTAGTGCCTATTTGGGAAATAAATCACTACATTTCAGAGATTTCAATCTTTATGGTGATAAAGCCTAATATTTCTGATTAGTGGCTTTTATGGAGTAAGGGAGATCAAGTGTGAACTTGAATTAGGGACAAACAATTCAGCACCTCTACCCCCCCCCACCCGCCCCGATATATCATTTTAATCTTCATTTGAAATACAGAATCAGCAAATGAACAGAAAACCATCTTGCTCAGTGGGCAGCTGTCTGTGCTGTTGACTATGAGAGGTGCT
Organism: Aspidoscelis tigris stejnegeri; assembly: GCA_023333525.1. Classification (NCBI taxonomy): domain Eukaryota; kingdom Metazoa; phylum Chordata; class Lepidosauria; order Squamata; family Teiidae; genus Aspidoscelis; species Aspidoscelis tigris. The sequence goes on along the minus strand of JALMGA010000001.1, from coordinate 244,352,053 downwards.
AAAATAGAAGGCCCATGCACTACCAATTAATTTGGAAAGTGGAGATACAGACATCCAGCAGGAAATATTTTAACATAGATTAAAATGTATTTCCTGATGGCTTCCAAACAGCTCATGTCCCAAACCCCTTTAGTTAAATGTTCAGTGACCTTGCCTCTTTCACCTATTTTAGGTTTTGAGGTTTTGTTTTGTTTTAATCTGCAAACCTTATTTAATCTTGTCTGTGACTTTCCTGACAATTATTTTGAAATGCTGGCTTCCATTTTGGGTGAGGTTGGCACAGATTGATTAGAAGGTCTAATTCAGGAATTCTGAAGGGCCACAGTTGAAAACCCTTTGATAAAATGAGCAGTTTGGGGAGACAAAGAGGTGGCAAATGAGAATTTTGACAGACATCATCAATTTGAAGAGAGAAAAAAATAAATACTTAGTTCTTGGCTATGAAGGAAACTACCTAAGAAGCTGGAGAAACTAGCTATGGGCCTTTCTGCATTTACCTTGCTTAATCTTTTTAGTGAATCCATTTTAGCTAGATCCAGATCAACCACAGAGGCATCTGCATTGTGTAGGTTTTAGAACAGCAACTGTATATTAAAGAGTGATACAATGCAGATGTGAACTACTGCTGTACAAAATACCCACATAGACATACATTTGGTCCAGAGTACCTCGAACACCAAATGCAGCTGGCCACGTCCCCATCAATCAAACGTTACATCCGGGGAGCAGCATGGTGAGGTGTCTTTGAAGGCAATTCAAGACACCTTCGCTGTGGATGTGAAGTGTCTTCTCAAGCACTGTGAAAACACCATTGCCATCAATGCAGATGCTATTGCAGAGGCACTGCAAAGGTGTCTTTGCAATTGTGTAGGAACTGCACATGTCACTCAACACTATGCCCATATTCTTCCTAGATCCATGCTATGTGTTATGTGAATGGCCACCCCAGATCACTAAGGCAATGTCTGAACCAGCTTCTGGTACACAGTTGAAAGTTGCCACGGGTGACGCACTACCTTGCCTTGCAGCACCCGGAAGAGAGTGCAGAATCTACTGTCCATGCATATATCATGCATATAATTTTGTCATATTACACGCAGTCATCGAACCAAATACTTCCAAGCAGATATGTGTATATTTTTAAAAATCAGTTTTCTGATTGGAACAGCAGCAGCTATAGATGTCAACAAAAACCAAAATACTAAGACTTGTCCATAACTAATTAACATGATCGTGGTTCATTAGGAGTCTAACCTGAAGTTTTTGGTCAACTATGAATTTTCCAATGCCTCTTATTTTTGACACACAATCAACCACTTCCTTGCTTTCATCTGACACGCCCTCATTTTTGTACATTAATAAGAACTTGCAGTACAGTAGCTGAGCTCGTTGTTTATCAATCTACTACTGTACATCTTCATTGGTATGTAAGCTGAATTTTCCACCACCACTGGGCCTTTTGACCACTTACTCACACTCTCTCTCTCTCCCTGTTCCTTCCATTTGGCTGACCAAAGAATGTATTATTCAAATGTCCTTCAACTTCTCTTATTGCTAATTATATATTAAACATGTTCCAACTTCATTTCTACTCATGAAATACTCCTAGTTCCACCATGACACTGACAGAAAGGGTTCTTGGAGCTTAAAAGTGAGCGTGTGCAAATGGGACTTCTCTTTTTAGGCCTGTCACTCGTAATGGAATATTTGATGAGGCAGTAATAACTCTGGAGTTCCTTATCAGCAAGCCTCAGGAAGAGGAGGAGGGAAATTACCAGCTTTGACCAGCTTTTATTTATTCGTTTATATTTTCAATAAGGACAGTTCTTTGTGACATTTCAGATAACAGCAGTCTGCAGTATTTCTTGTGTTTTGTTTTGTTTTTAAACATAAAATTACCTCCTAATTTTCTCTATGTGTTTAGGCAGCTGAAGTTCTGTTCGTACATAAAGAAGACCTGGGTATGAGCCCAAGTATGGCTTTGATGATAGCTATGCTTGTGAGCTACTTCGGTAGCATAGAGTAAAGGATATTTATTGGAAAGTTTTAGTATGTTTGTGTACTGTTCTACTTTAGATACTGAACGCTTTTGTTTTCCTTGTGGGTGGGGAAGAAATCCAGGTGAGCAATTTCCCCTCCCCCACAGTTGTATCTCAAGCAGACCAGAGTTTGTATTTTGCTTCATTTTTGTAGATTTATGAGGTACGCTTATAATTGTAGCACAGTTGTACTTCAATTTATGTGGTTTCCAGCAAACTGTTTTGTTATTGCACAATTGACAAATTGTGACCTGCTTCAGATTAAGTGCTCCATTGATTTGCTATTGCATGCTGCTGCCCCACCAGAACTGCCACTGATCTGCTGGCACCAGTCGCAAAAAGAAATGAGTATAAAAGCTGGCTGCACAGTTGGGCTTTTGTTTCTTGCCTTTAATTAGTATTGAATTGAAATTAGAGTGTGTCCAGTCAGTTGGGTAGGAGGAGGTGTGACGATCACAGGCTGGGGGGAGGGAGTGAGAGCCTGCTTTCAGCAGCAGTAGGGATCACATGACCCTCTCCAGCCAATGGTAGCTGCAGAATCTCGCTAGGGGGAGAGAGGCTGACTGAGACAGAGGGAGAAGCTGGAGGATTTTATGACAGTGAGACGCAGAAGTTAGTAGGGGAGAACAAAGAAGAAGATATCTAAAGTATTGAGACAGAACACTAAGAGAAATAAGAAGAGAAAGACAAGCTTTATCTAAACAGAGGGAAAGGGCTTAAAAGAGGCAGAATCTATTAAGAGCCTGTGAGTTAGGGTACGAAGTTTACCTCAGAACAAGAGAAGGGAGGCCCTTTTCAGTCAGTAAAACAATGTTTTAAATGAGAACTCTTGAAGAGTGAACAACCAAAGGACTTTACTCTGTGTTCCTACTATTTTAGGCCTTTCTCATGGACTAAAGGACTCAAAGCACAACCTAAGCTTATTTCTTTATTTTATTTCATTACTGTATTAATAAAGTTTAAGAGTTATCCTTACTCTACTGTCTGCTGCTTTGTGGTAAACCTGTCCAAGGACAGACTAGCAAAGTGGGGCGCCAGCTTTTTGGAGCTATATAAATGAAAGTTGGCAGGGTCTGGCGACCCCCACAGCTTGCTTTTATTCTGCGCCCCTCTGAGGAGTGGTGAGCATAGAAGGGGCTGAGAGGGGGACGTTACAGATTTTGGTGGCAGCGGTGGGATAGAAACTATATCCAGAAAGCCTTTAAGTAGTTTTCTCTCCCCTCATGGTGTCTATCTTCTGTGTCAAAGAAACAAATCCTAAGCAGTGTCAATGAAATAAATCCTCAGCAGTTACCAACGGTCTGGTTAAGGGTCCGTTGAGGCTTGGTAAAGAGCCTAGTAGCACAGCAGGAACACAAGGTGGTAAAGCCTTGGGTACAGTTCCTGTCTATAATTGCCAAGGTTGGCATAAGTCTGAAACAATAGGCTTGGGATTTGTACAGCAAAGTGCTGGCTTATTTTTGCTGATTCTGAGTGAGATCAGGCAACTGGTTGGCAGAGTGTTGCCATCAGCTCTGTGTTATTAAACATAAGTGTGTGGCACAAGTGTGGCAATAGCTGACTTTTGAGGTAGGCTCAAGGGTAAAGTAGAAAGTCAGCTTAAAGCCAGGATAAGCGCTGCACACTAGTGGGCAAGTAGCAACACAGGTTCTGTGGTGTAGAGCAGTAACCTGATGGCGCAGTAGCCAGGTGTGTGTGCTGCACAGTTGCGTGGATTTAAAATATATATATCCACAGAAAGCTTTTCTTACGGAAGCAGTTACTGTATGAAGAAAACGTATAAGAGCCGGGTGAACCCAAAAGGAATAGCTGGGACAGTTAGGGTGAAACCTAGCAGCAGCAAATCCAGAGGGAGACCTAGGAGCTCAAGTATACAAGCTAGAAGCATGCAGGAGGTAGAGACTCCAGTTAGCCGTGTGGGTGCCGAGGCAGCCATGGCTGAGACAGTGCCAAGTGCAGAACAGGATCGGGAGATTATGATCCTAAAACTCAAATTGGAATATGAAAAACAGCTTAAACAAATGGAATTACAACTTGAGAAAGAAAAGGCTGCTGCTGTTGAAAAACAAAGAGCCCATGAATTGGCTAATCTTCAGCTAAAAGCCCAGGAGAGGCAAGATGCCTTAGCAGCCAATGTTGGTACTGGGACAGGTCTTAACCCAGGGGCGGGGTCTATTGACATGAAAAGGTTCCCGATGTATGTAAAAGGAGATAATATTGATGCCTTTCTGAAGTCCTTTGAACGAGTGTGTGTAGAGTTTCAGATAGCTGAGGAACAAAGGATGATGTTCCTTAGACCAAAGATTTCAGGAGAACTCCTAGACCTGTATGCATCTCTTTCAGATGAAGAATGTCAGTCATACACAGTATTCAAGGACAAAGTCAAACAAAGATTTAATTTGACCCCAGAACACTATCGCCGTGCTTTTAGGGGAGTGACTAAAGCTGAGGGTGAAACCTACACTCAAGTTGTTTCCCAGTTAAGCAGACACCTAGGTGACTGGGTAAAAGAGTCAAAAGTACAAACTGTTGCACAATATAATGAACTGATTTTATTGGAGCAATTCTTCCAACTGCTACCCAACCACCTTAGATGGATTATTGCTGATAAAAAGTTTACTACAGCAAGTGAGGCAGCCCGTTGTGCTGATGAGATAACGCTGGCTAGAGAGTATCCTGACAGGAGAGCACCAGGGTCAAATAATAAACAATATTATAATAGAGGTGCTAACATCAACAGAAATGTGCCTGTAGGGGACAAAAGAGAAATTGGCAAGGTGCCAGAGAAAAGTACCGGTCCATCTTGGCCAAAAAGCAAAGGGGCCGATGCAGGGGGCAAGGAAAGAGTCTGCTTCCTATGCTCGAAACCAGGGCATTATCGGGCCCAGTGCCCTAAGTTGTCAACAGTGGCCAAGGAAAAGAAGAGTGAGGTACATACCAGTTTCTACATTCAGAATCAACAAGGCACTGTGGGGTCCGGTAACAAACACTGTGAGGCATCAGAGAACAAGGATGCCACATCAGTAAGCAATGTTACAGCTGTGGAACACAGTCAGCCAGTACAGGCCAAGGGCTTGGAAAGAGAGCTAGTACTGATTGAGGTTGAATCACACTTTGAAGGAGAATATATGTGGGAGGTGGAACTTAGAGGCCAAAGTGTCAGATCGCTGCGAGACACAGGTTCATCAGTGAGTATCGTTCACCCTGACTTGATCAACCAGACAGACATCCTACCCGATAGGCAGATGGTGTTACGAGGATTGGGAGGTCCAGCTTTCACAACACCAGTTGCAAGCTTACCAGTTAGGATTGGTCAATGGTCAGGAGACTTTGAGTTTGCTGTACATGCAGGAATACCTACACCCATGTTAGTAGGCAACCAATTAGCACGTGCTGTGGGACAAGTGACAGACAGCCATAACAACAGTACAGGGTCTACAGAAGTTGAGTTGAACCGGGATGATGTAAAAGTCACTGGGGAGGGCTCACTTCAAGTGTTGGCACTGAATGTTGGTGCTGAGACCATAGCATCGCCAAGTCAATTTCAGACAGAGCAACACCAAGATCAGTCTTTACATCCATTATTTGCTAAAGTTAACACAGATGAGTTTATAGGGGAAAGTGGAGTACCTGAAAGATATCTTGTTAAAGATGGACTTCTGTATAGGGAGGTAGTAAACATGACTACCCGAAGTAGAGCTGAACCCTTGGCACAATTGGTGGTACCGGCTAAGTATCGAGCCGATATCCTCAGGTTGGCTCACGAGGAACCCATGGGAGGACATCTTGGGATAAATAAGACTAAACGAAGGGTCATGCATCGTTTCTTTTGGCCCGGAGTTGGGAAGGATGTTAGACAGTATTGTCTCACCTGTGATCCATGCCAACGCGTAGGGAAAAGAGGAGACAAGACTAGAGCACAGTTACAATGCTCACCAGTGATTGAAACTCCATTCACTCGTATAGGAATAGATATAGTCGGCCCTTTTGTACAACCAACAAGTAAAGGGAATACGCACATTCTCACAGTCATTGATTTCGCTAGTAGATATCCAGAAGCCGTTCCACTGAGAAAAGTAGACGCAGAACATGTGGCAACGGAATTACTCAAAATTTTTTGCCGTTTGGGTTTCCCCAAACAGATTGTAACTGATTTGGGGACTGTATTCACATCCAAGTTAATGACTAAGTTGTGGGAGTTGTGTGGAGCACGTCACCTCACCTCTACTCCGTACCACCCACAAACGAATGGGCTTACTGAGAACTTTAACGGCACATTAGGCCAGATGCTCAAGTGTTATGCGGTCCAGAATCCGAGGAACTGGGATGACAGGTTACAGCATCTCTTGTATGCATACCGTGATGCAGTGCAGGCAAGCACGGGGTACAGTCCATTTGAACTCCTGTTTGGACGCCAAGTTTATGGTCCACTTGACATAGTAAGAAGGAGTTGGACCCAAGAAAAAGATGGAGACCCCAAGGAGGTAACTGAATATATCCAAGAGCTACAAAAGAGTATGCGAGAAGCTATGAAAAATGTCAAGGAGAATGTGCTAAAGGCGCAAGCAAAACAAAAGTCCACATATGATAAGCGTGCTAAAGAGAGAAACTTTGTGCAAGGTGATTTGGTGCTATTCTTGCGTTACGTAAAAGGGCACAAGTTACAAGCAGAGTGGGATGGTCCATATGAGGTTGTAAAACAGACTTCACCTGTTAATTTTGTGATTAAAGAATGTGCAAGTGGTCGAGAGCGCCTAGTACATGCAAATTCAATAAAGCCTTACCGACAGAGAGAACAGCTAGTTCTTTGTACGGTCACAGAAGAAGGTGGAAGTGACGAGTTTCTGCCCATGTTAGATCCCGATGTGTCACATGCCCGTACAATCTATGATGTGCAACTAAGTAGTGGTCTGCAGGACGAGCAGCAAAGGCAGATTAAAGAATTGCTGGAGGAATTTGGTGAAATCTTCACTGAGAAACCTGGTTTAGTCAAGGGATATGTGCACCGGATAAATACTGAAACGCAGAAACCAGTAGTTACTCCTCCATACAGACTTACAGGAAGGTTTCCAGAAATAATTGAGAAAGAGGTGAAATTGATGCTAAAAATGGGGATCATTGAACCATCATCAAGCAACTGGTCCTCACCAATAGTTCTGGTGCGAAAAAAAGACCAATCCATAAGATTTTGCCTAGACTTTAGAAAACTGAACAGAGTGACTGTGGCAGATGTTTTCCCAATGCCAAGGGTGGATGATTTGATTGAGCGTATGGGAGCCGCTAAATATTTGACAACCCTTGATTTATCAAAAGGCTATTGGCAGATACCCTTACACGCTGAGGACAGACAGAAGACTGCATTTGTTACTCCCACAGGATTTTATCAATTCCGCCGAATGGCATTTGGGCTCAAGAATGCAGCGGCCAGTTTTCAGAGATTAATGAATGGTATATTGGCTGATTGTCGAAATTACACCGTGGCCTATATCGATGATATAGGGATATTCAGTCCGGACTGGAAAACACATTTAGCACACCTGCGCGATGTGCTGACAAGAGTCAAGGCAGCAGGACTGACCATTAAACCGAACAAGTGTTGCTTTGGCATGAGAGAGGTGTGTTACCTCGGGTACATTGTCGGTGATGGCATGCTGAAACCTGAAACAAGCAAGGTTCAAGCCATAAGTGATTGGCCTAGACCCAACAGCAAGAAAGAACTAAGGGCTTTCTTAGGAGCCATCGGATATTATCGCCGATTCGTGCCGAGCTTTGCAGAAATGGCATAGCCGTTGACTGAAGCAACCAAGAAGTCACACCCAGACAGAATCCGGTGGGACAGCCAGAAAGAGGCAGCTTTCCAAATGCTGAAGAGTAAAATAACTTCAGCCCCAGTGCTGAAAGCGCCTGACTTTGATAAAGAATTCACACTGACCACAGATGCTTCAAGTATGGGAATTGGAGCAGTGCTAAGCCAACGAGACGTGCAACAGCTAATGCATCCTATCTTGTTCCTAAGCAAGAAGTTGACACCAACAGAAGCAAGACTTTCAACAATTGAACGAGAATGTTTGGCCATCGTGTGGGCCATTAACAAATTGAAGCCTTATCTATGGGGCAGACACTTTGTCCTACAGACAGACCATGCTCCATTGAAATGGTTACAGAGTGCTAAAGGGAACAATGGGAAACTCTTGCGTTGGAGTTTGCAACTCCAGGAGTATTCCTTCACCATCCAATACCTGAAGGGAGCTGAGAATCGTGTAGCTGATGCGTTATCACGCCTGTTTCCAGAGAACGTCCAGGCCGAGGAAGACATCGCTGGATCACCGGGAGAGACGACCAACCGCTAGATGACCAGAGGACCAAGGACCAGCATCGCAGAAGGAGGATGCGACGTGGGACACTGCCCAAGGACTTTTTGGACTGTGGTTCTGTGGGTAATGTAGTTAGAACAGGTAGGACCCACCTAAGGTGGAAAAACGATCATGGTGGCGATCATGAGAGTGACCGCCCCATGACCGTTTTTCTAAATTAGGGGGGAGGGGTTGTGACGATCACAGGCTGGGGGGAGGGAGTGAGAGCCTGCTTTCAGCAGCAGTAGGGATCACATGACCCTCTCCAGCCAATGGTAGCTGCAGAATCTCGCTAGGGGGAGAGAGGCTGACTGAGACAGAGGGAGAAGCTGGAGGATTTTATGACAGTGAGACGCAGAAGTTAGTAGGGGAGAACAAAGAAGAAGATATCTAAAGTATTGAGACAGAACACTAAGAGAAATAAGAAGAGAAAGACAAGCTTTATCTAAACAGAGGGAAAGGGCTTAAAAGAGGCAGAATCTATTAAGAGCCTGTGAGTTAGGGTACGAAGTTTACCTCAGAACAAGAGAAGGGAGGCCCTTTTCAGTCAGTAAAACAATGTTTTAAATGAGAACTCTTGAAGAGTGAACAACCAAAGGACTTTACTCTGTGTTCCTACTATTTTAGGCCTTTCTCATGGACTAAAGGACTCAAAGCACAACCTAAGCTTATTTCTTTATTTTATTTCATTACTGTATTAATAAAGTTTAAGAGTTATCCTTACTCTACTGTCTGCTGCTTTGTGGTAAACCTGTCCAAGGACAGACTAGCAAAGTGGGGCGCCAGCTTTTTGGAGCTATATAAATGAAAGTTGGCAGGGTCTGGCGACCCCCACAGCTTGCTTTTATTCTGCGCCCCTCTGAGGAGTGGTGAGCATAGAAGGGGCTGAGAGGGGGACGTTACAGGAGGGCATATTTAAATTTTGTGAACTATTATAGTCAACTATTCTCATTTCATCTGGCTACCTTAAGCGTACCCTGTGGGATAATTTTTGCAGGTACCCCTTCCATCCTGCCTGGAATGGAGCTGAGATGCAATCTTAGAAGCCTGATATTCTTGGCTGTTGAATAAGTTGAATTTTGCAGTTCTCTGAAATCTTTATGATAAGAACATAAGAACATAAGAGAAGCCTTGCTGGATCAGGCCACAGCCCATCTAGTCCAGCATCCTGTCGCACACAGTGGCCCACCAAATGCTCACGGGCATCTCAAGCAGAGACAAGGACAAACCTTCTCCTGCTCTCGAGTCCCAGCAGATGGCCTTAGAAGCACCCCAGTTCCTCCTCCCCCTCAGCCTGAAGGATGCACCTAGGCATTCGTTCTAGTAGCCATTGATACATCTGTCATCCATAATCAGTGGATTGTTTTCATCATTTTCTGTCAGTGTTGCTCTTCTGTTCTTCTGGTATCATGTTGTCAGCCTTTCTGCCACTGCAACCACTATTATAATCTCCCTTACTGTGAAGAAGGGGGAAAATACTTTCAGGGTGCGTTGGGTTGTGCATGGATAGGGAAGGTGCAATTTCATCCCAAGATTACCTCCGAAAATGGACAAAATATTTGATATCTAGCTTTTTCTTGTCCTCTGAAATGAGCCTAGAAGGAAATATCACTGCTATGATGGGAGTTCTTCCAATAGAAATCTAGAATCTGTGCTGAGGAAATACCACTTACTTGCTTTGGTCCCCGCAACTGGAATGCCCCCCTCATCCTACCCCAACCATTGGCGTTTTCAGGTCTAATGTGGATGTAGCCCTGCATTCTACAGATTGCATAACTCATAAATCAACATTAGATTTATATGCTTCACCAGCAGAAAGCAAAATCTGAATCTGGTATTTCAGCTATCTGAGCACACTAATTTTTTAATGTACCTAGTTACTGGCTTTACATGGCTCTGGGTTTTTCTGGAATGGCAGTCAACTCCTTCCCAAGAAGATCATTAAAACTGACTTCCCCATTGGTTACTTGGGACTACTTCCTGGTCAGTTTTGCATATTCTTTCCTTAAACATAAAAATCCATCAAGTAAATACATTTTAGGCAAAATATTTTGCACTGCAAATTTTGGAGTGACACTTATTCTGGATGAGAATTGCATTCTGAGCTGCAAGCATGTTAGGGATCAATTTAGTATGCTGATGGACTGAAATAGATGTGACTGCATTCTTACTTAGCTATCTTTAAAAAAAAAGATAAAATAGGCTTTTCAGTGATTAGAAACTATGCAGGTTCCCACATGGAAATGTAATGTGCTCCTTAAATGAGGATTGTTCATTGAATGATCCTCATTTGGTGAGAAAAGCTCACAGTGGCAACAAGGTGTGATTTTTCATGCCTGCCGCTGCTGCAGAACTGCAGTGTTTCTGATGATTCTTTAGTGAACTAATGAGGTGTCCTCAAAAAGTCCAAAGTGAAAAGCAATCTGACAATGGCAGGATCCTTTTAGTGCCTTTATGGTTACTGTTAATGCACCACAAGGAGGCAGGGTCTGCATTTCTCATGGGACATTCAACTTACGAGACATGTATTGTGTCTACGGGGATCAGCACTTGTCCTACCACAATGCCATCAGAAGCACCCTTTATCTGTCTCACATATGACTCATTTCATATATTTGCTGTTTCCCCTGAAGATCATTTCAGAAGATTTACAAAATAGTTGACTTCTAGCTTTTTCTTGTCCTCTGATATGAGTCCAGAGGGAATATCACTGCTATGATGCGATATATCAAGATCAATATAGAAATTTTATGGGTGGGGGAACTTCTCTCAACCATGAAGATCACAGTAAGGGAATCCCCAGGTTTGATCTTGACATGTATGTTGGTGGTGGCGGCGTAGACAGCATGCTTAAGAGCGGTACCGTATATACTGTATACTGCTTCTCTAACTTATGGGGAAAAGAGTGCTAGGCTTGTGGCACTCTCTCCCCCCCTCCAATAAAAATCCTGCACGTTATCTCTTCCCCACTCCCAGTTGAGTTTATTTGAGAAGATAACACCAAAGACTATTTAGTAGAGTACTTAAAATAATAAAACCAATGAGGAAGTGGAAGTCTGAATAGTGAGATGTTGAGACAAATGCTGTAGTCACACTTAAGGTTTAATCCAGCTTCAGTCCATTTTCAGAGTGAGAGAATACATCAGCAAAGTGTCAAGTGGTTTTCTTTTAGTGTTAAATAACTCAGAAAATTCACCTTTGAATTACTGGTCACTTTGCTGATGTGTTTTCTCACTCTGAAGGTGGACTGAAGCTGGATTAAACCTTAGGTGTGACCACAGCCAAAAAGGGCTATGTTAAGGTATTTGCAAAAGCAAAAGCAAAAGCAAAAAAAAATTCAGCTGTGTTATTAGAAAAGCAAACAGGGATGGATGAAGAGAAAGAGACCTTTCCCACTGTTTTGGTGTGCTGGAACACAGGGAGGAAGGCATTGATCTTAGCATAAAAATAATTCCAGAGAAGGAGAATGAAAAAGTTTTGCTCCACTGAGGTTTTGAACCGAGGGTAGACTGCCTGTGGTTCTCCAGGTTTAAAGGGTTGCAACTCTGATCCTGGATTATTTAGTTAGGGTTGAACAGAGCAGATAGGAAAAGGTGGGTGGAAGAACTGAAATGTTTTGTTCTCTGTTATATCAGCATGCATCTACCAAAGCCACACTAACTGGTTAACAGAGAGAATTTACAATAATCCAATTGATTATTGTGGGATTTACTGGTGAGAAAATGGATTTTTGTCTCTTAAGCATAAGTTGAGACAATCATATTTCCATTAAGACATTAATTTTGAATTCATGCAGTTAATAAATAAGTTCCATAATATTGCTAGACAATCTATATAATGGAGGCTAACTTTATCATTTAAGTGGCAGCCCCCACAGAGGGGATAACTGCCCTTTTATTCTTTATGGCAAATCTTCTTGTTCTGTAATAATAGCATAATGTCATTGGCCCTTAAGATGGGACTGCTGTTTTGCAAGAATGTTCCCAGTGGCTTCATTTTTATTTATTTTCTCCCACCATTCAGCTAATGCAAAACAACCTGCATGGTCCCACAGCAACCTCAATTAGTTCTTCACTTTGCCACTGAAGAGCAGTCCTTAGATATAATAAGACAGCCATTATAGGTTAAATATATACAAATTGAATTTTATTATTGCCATTACTATTATTGATGGCGTTTTCCCAACTCGGTAATAAGAGAAGTATAAATTATAGCATTTAAACCTCAGTGAATATTGTGAGCAATAAAGAAGCTAGTATTTAAAGAGCTAGGAAGCTGGACTGGCCCCGTAGTCCAGCAACATAACCCCTAGGACATCAAAAACCAATGTGACAGTGTTTTTTTTCTCTTTTCATGCAGATCATCTTTATTGTTGACAATCCATATATAATCTGTAAAAATTGAAAGACTGGGGTAGGGGGGAGAGAGATGGGAGGTACACAACACTTTCTGTGTTTTATTTAAACCTGGTACTTCCTGGATTCACTGTTTTCATAAAAGTTTCCATAATGAAATTCCCAGTATCAAAAAATTACTCCCTCCTTTGTTGGGAATGAATCACACTAGGCAATGATTTCACATGGATAAATGGAAGCAAAGCATAGGTCATATTCACACCTACAGCCAGTATCCTGGGATACACAATTTGTCTTGGATTAGCAGCATGTCCCAAGGTGAGGCAGATTGTCTCAGGTACAGGATAAGGCCATCCACATTCTGGGGTAGCTTGTCCTACATGCAGCTCCGATGCTCATGGCAACTTCAGAGCCAACGTGGAAGGACAGCTCCAAATGTTCCAAAGACCTAGAAACTGATCAAATTTGCTGATGACACAAAGCTAGGGGGGATTGCAAACACCAGAGAAGAGAGAGAGAGGATTCAAAAAGATTTAGAGAAACTCGAACAATGGGCTGCAACTAATAAAATGGTATTTAACAAAGAAAAATGCAAGGTTCTGCACCTGGGCAAGAAAAATGAAAAAAGCACATATACAATGGGAGGAATTCGGCTGAGCAGCAGCACATGTGAAAAAGACTTGGGTGTCCTGGTAGATCATCAACTGAACATGAGTCAACAGTGCGAGGCAGCTGCAAAAAAGGCAAACGCAATGCTGGGGTGTATTAGGAGAAGCATAGAGTCCAGATCACGTGAAGTTATTATCCCCCTCTACTCTACCTTGGTCAGACCTCATCTGGAGTACTGTGTCCAGTTCTGGTCACCCCAGTTTAAAAGAGACACTGACAAGCTGGAGCAGGTTCAAAGGAGAGCTACCAAGATGGTGAACGGTCTGCAAACCATGTCCTATGAGGAACGGCTTAAGGAACTAGGAATGTTTAGTCTACCAAAAAGAAGACTGAGAGGAGACATGATAGCTGTCTACAAATACCTCAAGGGTTGTCACAAGGCAGAGGGATCAGCCCTGTTCTCACTCTCTCAAGGAAGGACTAGAAACAATGGGGTGAAACTGCAGGGGAAAAGATTTAGTTTAGATGTTAGGAAAAAATTTCTAACAGTAAGAGTGATCAACCAGTGGAACAGGCTGCCACGGGAGGTGGTTGGTTCCCCTTCGTTGGAGGTCTTCAAGCAGAGACTGGACGGCCATCTGTCTGAGATGGTTTAGGAGATCCTGCCTTGAGCAGGGGGTTGGACTCGATGACCCAGGAGGTCCCCTCCAACTCTACCATTCTATGATTCTATGATTCTATAATGAAAATTTTTGGCCTTTGGAGTTCATTTGGGGTGGGGCATTGTGTGACTGTGCTTTGTTGTACTGCTGAAATGAGTCCTCCATGGTAAATTAGACAATGGAAGCACATCCCCTGCATGCCTCTGTAGTCTGCTATACCAATCCTAGCATGCTGGTAGACCTTGATTTCAAGGTCTAATGGTAAACTGGACTAGGGCACCATTTTGGGTACCATACCCCAATCTATTTTCTGTTAGAATGGTGGCCTCCCTTGCTCTGCACCAGCATGGGGGAGGCTCTTGGACCCTCTTCTATTAAGAAGGCATGTAGAAAGGACATTAGGCTCTGAGCCAGTCTAGTGTTGGGGTTAGACTGCCAGACTCATATCTCATAGTCATGGGGTTTGATTCTGCACTCATCCACAAAGCCAGATGAATAACCTTGGACTAGTCATAGCTCTTTCTCTGAGCTCTCAAGCCCTACCACCCTCACAGAGTGTCCATTGTGGGGAGAAGAATAGAAAGTTTTGTCAGCCAATTTAAATCCCCTTAAATGGGTGAGAAAAGTGGAGTAGAAAAGCCACTTCTTCTTCTTCTTCTTCTCTGTTAAAAACAAACAAAAATCACTATTTTTTTTTCTTGTCAGCTCTCATTTTGGAAAACTTCCTGATCATGGGAGATAAACAGCACTGTTCCACGGATAATAATCAATGGAACAGTGGGAGTGAAGCATTATTGGAGGCCTTGATTTGATCTCTCCAAACTGTTGTTGACTTCACTGCACATTGAAATGTGATTTGGAAAGCTCACCCATTATTTCTGTCCTGAAGGCCCCTGCTGGTGCTACTACTATTATGTACACCTAGCTGAACCTGAGATTCCTGTGACTTTGGGCACAGAGTCATTTTTACCAAGAAGATTTCATGGAAAACTCTGAACCTACACTGAATCAGGTTTTACTCAATTACAATCCTGCATGCAATGCATTTCAGTAGCTTTCTTGCTGGGTAGGATTCCTTCCCTCCTAGTTGCCATGCTATCATTCAAGCGATCTGAATGCTATTCCAAAAAAAGGACATCTTCAGTATCTATTAGTTGTTTTATGAGTACAGAGTGTAAAGTTTTCTGCTACAACCACAAGAGTGTAGGTAGGTAGGTAGGTAGGTAGGTAGGTAGGTAGGTAGGAAGGAAGGAAGGAAGGAAGGAAGGAAGGAAGGAAGGAAGGAAGGAAGGAAGGAAGGGCTATGCTGATACATACAGGATGCCTGGTGATGGAAAGTCAAGCATGGTGAGCCAGGGGCCTCCTATCTTGGGGCTCTCCCTTGCCCCAGAAGCCACAGATCGTGGCTTCTCAAGCTGGGGGGGCTTCACCTATTATTATTATTAGTTTATTTCTACCTACACCCCCATCCCACCCTGGGGCAAGTGTGCATGTGTGTGGCCCTGGCCAATAGGAAGGCACACTGCATGCACATGCAAGGTGTGCAGGGCCCCGGCAGTCAGAATCAGCCAGGCTGCCTGAAAGTAAGGAGGGGATCACACGTGGTCGTCCCAGGGTGGGATAGCAGAAGTGTAGGTAAAGCCCCCCTGGCTCAAGAAGCCACAATCCATGGCTTCTGGGACAAGGGGGAGCCCCAAGATAGGAGGCCCCCAGCTTGCCATGCTTGGCTCCAGACGAGCCAGTCATCGAGGCCAGGAGGAGGGCCTTCGGAGCACAGATTGAGGTGGATGCTGTGCTTCCGCGCTGCATCCACCTCAAATCCGTATCTAAATCCATGCATGAAGGAAAGCCCAACTTCTGCTTGTAGGAGCCTGAACATCATGGGAGTTTTTCCTACCTGTTTCATTATAGAACTCAGGATAGGTTTCATCTGAAACCCTTTAGTGGTCTCACTCTTATCTGCCTTTTCTGTTGATCTGCAGTCTGCCAGATTTGTTCATGGGATCTGACATCCATTGTGATCTTTTAAAAATGAATTTTCATTTTGACCTTTTCTCCTGTTGTGATTAATGAGATTGGCAAGGCCAACTTCTTAAGTGCTGCTAAATAAATGGTTAAGTGTGAAATATGTGCTTGACAATTACACCCTTCTGCTGTTGTTGGTTCTTGGTCATTGTGGCTTGGATGCGCTGAAGTGGCTTCTGGAGATCACAGGTGCATCTACTAGAGGGCCCATTCGTCTTCGCCGTGACTATAATTACTGTTTCCTCTTCAACTTGGCTAATTGCTTTCACAGCCCCCTCCCCTTTCCTCTTCTTTCCTCCCCCGCCCCTTGCTTCGGAGAATAGTCCCTCAGACAGTGTTCAACAAGAATTTGTGTATCAACAAATTGTTTCTGGGGACTGCTATTTACCTTTTTTATTTTCTGCTTTGTTAGCAACGCAGAGGTTTCATTAACAGGGAACAAATGAATTCTAGGGACAGCAAATAGCAAATCAGAAGCAAATAATGCAGAAGGGGGTGAAATAAAAGTACAGGTTTAATGAAAGTAAGCATTACTAGCTGCTATTGATCAGATAAAAGAGATGAGAGCGAGTGAATGAATAGAAATGGAAATGGCATTGTTCCATTTCATTCCTTGGAGACTGGTGTCAGACAGTGGCATCAGAAATGGGCCCTATTGTTCAAATCCCAAGATTGAACCCTACATGTTTTCCCTACATGTTTTCTGGTACCCAGTACACTATCTTAGGTAAATAATAAACGCAGGCCACATCCCCATGAAAGCTGTTTGGGTCTGATTGGGCATGCATTGGACTGGATGCGGGACCGAGATTGAATGTTGCCCATCCCCATGGCATACCCAGTAATGCGAGCTGGGTGCGGATTCAGCCATCCTCATGTATACCGCACCAAACCCTGATACAGGGGAGCAGTGCCATCTCATCTCTGCCCTCTCTCTCCTCATTGGAAGCCAGACTGATGTCACCCCACCCCTGTGCCGTCTGCTGCAAATGCCGCATCCCCCTCCCCTTAGTGGCACGGAAAAGCCAGGACAACACAGAAAAAATAATAATCAAAGCCACTACAAGGTTTGGCAGCAGTTGAGCAGTTTTGTGCACCTCCACTGCACCCGGGAACTGTGAGAAAACATGGCAAGCTGAAAATGGAGAAAAATCAAGCCATTATCCTGCATGCCTTGGCAATCGGGAAACAGGGGTGAGATACTTGCATTAAAGAGTCTCATGGGGCAGCGAAGGCCATTTGACCCCCTCATCGTTTCAGCGTTAACACCAAAAGTACACATTTACTCTGCCAAAGTCTCAGTGGTTGCGATCTCCAATGCACAGGGCACGAACAACAAGCATAGGACATGAAACCCCACCACCCACTGACACGAGCACCAATCTTCTCCCCAAATAACCCAGGACCATCCCCATGTGCAGGCTCGGCTCCCAAAGCAATGCATGCCAAACCCCCAGACCGTGCCCAGACCCAGTACCAAATTTGGTCCTGGTTTGGTCTAGATTTGGGCTATTTGGTCCATGGAAATCAGACCAAATCTAAAATGCATGGGGAAACCCCTTGCCGAACCCAATTTCAATTCAGACCAAAACATGCATGGGGATGCGCCCACAGTTAAAATAGCAGTAGCTGAACCAAGTCCAAGTCCAAAGTCACTGAAGGACTTCAGAATGTAGAGGAAACAGGACTATCAAACAAAAAACCTGGTTTTATCTAGTTCTTAAGAACCTTATGGGGAAGATAGAAAAGATCCACCATGCCCAACCTATGCTAATGATCTCTTCAGGTGGTATGGGAAGGCTGTAGAAGCTACCAGGGAGAGGTAAAATGAAACTGGGATGAGGATGGATGGAGAGGTGCTTGGTGCCTTGCATTTGATGCACCAAACTGCAAAGATGAGGCACTAAATGCTATTCCATCCAGTAACTCCACTAGTTATGTTTCACTGGTTGCCACTAGTGGGAGAATAATGCTCTCTAAAGTTGCATCAACACACAGTAAAAAAGAAGGGGGGTGAATTATCTTAAAGTGGCTGGGGGGGGCTCCAGGTGCAGGCTAAAACCCATGATTCTCTTGGTACTATTCTGGGGAATGCCAGATGTAATTGCTACATTTCCAATATACTCTGGGTTAGTCAGTTGGTAACTTATAATATCATGGTTACAGCAAATCCAGCAACAATGCTGGGGTTTTTCCATAATAATGATCCATGTCTGTTGGGATCTTTTGTAATGATCTCACTTGCAGCTACCAGAAACCAGCCAAGCATACAAAAAATAACAAAAGGAAGTAGGCAGGCCCTTGGCTCCTCCTGAGCTCATTCTAGAAGGCCCGACAGACACAAAGGCTTCCTGTAGACTGATTTGGTGATATTTGCAGCTCAAGCTCTGTACATGCTGGCTAGCTGTCACACCTACAAAATGCTAAAAGGAAACTATTTTTTTATGTCATTTTACATCTAATTTGGTCAGGATTCTGTGGTTGTGGGATTTTAGTTCTGCACATTCATCCATGCAAGAAATTCCAGAAATATTCCTAGAGTTTTCCTCTTCATCCTTCCTTCTTTCCTTCAATTATATACCAGGAAAACTAAAATTCTAACTGCTGCTTTTCTATGCAGTTCAGCTGACTGACTCTTTACATATGTGAGCATTGAACAAGTATCCACATTGCAAAGTTGCTTGCAGAGAAACTTATTGAGAAATGTCTAAAAGCAGCCACCAAGAGCCTAAGGGAGAGGAGCTTTTGTGGGAGATAACTGGGATACTATTAGAAAATAGATCAAGCCTTTTTGCTCTAGGGAAGAGTTGTGTGAAGTTGATAAGATTGTACCACACAGAGGATATTTGGCAATTAACACTATATCCATTGTAATCATCTAATAAGAGGTTTAGCTGAGATGTGACTTCCTCATGAAAAGGTAACAGAGGAAGGAGCTGGTAAGAGAAGAACAAGCTATAACTGGTTTGTTTGTTTTGCTATTTTGGGGCACAATGAACTAAGGATCTCAGATTGTTTTCAAAATGCATCATGACACATATTGATTACTTTTTTTCTGAAAAGGTGAAATTTGTTGTTTTGCTATAAATGAGGTACAAAACCAGCTGACAGCACAGGTTTCATTCACAAAAGCCTGACATGTTTGGAAAGACCAACAGTGAACCTCTGGCTAATTCATTTCCCCCGTTTTTTTTTTTTTTTGGCCTGTTTGCACTTAACTACGAGGAATGTTGTATCATTCCATCACAGTTAAGTTCCGGGATGGAAGCCCATGTTCACACTGTGACTGCTGGTGTATCCTCCAACTGTACTACCAGCACTCGTGGTGTGGACAGTCCATCCTGGACTGTTCAAATCACCATAGCAACAGCTGCAGCAACTTCCACCTTGTGGCCAGCCGTTACCATGACAATCGTGATGTGTTCTGCATTTGTGCAGGTGCAGCAGCACTGCGACATGCCACCTTGCCCCACACAGTGTTTGCATCAGAAGAAAGTGAAAATGCTATAATCTACGAGCTCTCCAGCAGCTCCTGGTGAAACTGTAGAGAAGTAAAAACTTCTCCACAGCTTCAGAGGACTGAGGACACTCAGGGATGCTCTGGATGGAGGTGGTTGTGCAGCATGCAGGCAGACCATCACAGGAGTGTCCACTGTCACACACTGCAGGGGTAAGTGTGAACAGGCTTTTCCTGTTCTCATTTTCCACTTCTCATTTGCTGTCTCAACCCTGTTTGTTGTTTTATCCAAACCATTGATTATTCTACCCTCCAGCCAGGCTCCTGCAGCAGGATCAAACCATGGTTTGATGATGTATTTAATTAATCGCATTATCTTAATGCTTTGAAAAACATTGTAGCATATAGAAAGATTGTTAATAATAAATTAATTGATGGTTCTTTTTTGTCACATTGGGATGAACTAACCTTGCTATAAATTAAATGTTTTTATCTTTTCCTTCCAAGAAGTGTGGAGGAAAAGGAAGACAAAATATTCAATCCTGAAGCTGCTATCAATTGGATCCTGAACCTCAAACGGCATGCAACCTAGATGTATGATCCTGAGATGAGACAATTTATGTTCAGGATTCCTGTTTGGTCCAATAAAGAATCAAGCTCATAAGCAATAAACACAAATTTGAGGACTGGATATAGCCATATCTTTACTTCATTAAAGTAAATGGGCCTTGCTCGCTCCTCTCTATCACTCTTAATAAAGCAAATAGCATGCATTAACCTTTGAAGTCACCGTTCTGAATTTCCTGGTAGCTCACCAGGAATTAATCTAACTTTAGGTTGTTTGTTTAGAGGTATTGGCATCTCCTTAACTAAGAAACAATCTGTACATGCATCACCAGAACATTTTTTTTGGTGGAGGGGAATGGGGGCAGGAGGATTGCTGTCTGGAGTTTCTGGCTGTTACTGTGAGAAGTGTAGCTATTAGTCTGTAGCTTTTCTCTTAGGGTGTGTCTACATGCCAAAAATACCTCAGATTTAAGCTTGTTTACCTCAGAGCATCTCCATACACAGCTTTACTCTGGGCTACATCAGGTGTAAAGGAGGAAAATCCACGGCAGAAAACCTCCGGTTTAACAAGACTACATCCAACATTAGGGGGAAACCACTGATTTTCCTTGGATCATGAAGATGCCAACAGGCAGAACAAAAAGCAACTCACTCCTTGCAGCCCTGTAGCTGTCAGATTCAGCTTCCTCCGTTCATGTAAGGACAGCTGATTCAGAGCCCAAGCAGAGCTGCGATCATCGGAGGCTGCATTATTAGGAGGGAGGGAGAGAAAGAGACCCGCTAGAATGATTTTAGCTGACTTGTTATGCACTCATTTGGGCTAAAGGAAGCCCTTGCCTGAGCGATTGCAGGCTTAGGCATGGGGGGGGGGGGGAAAGAAAACCACATGAAGAAAATGAGTGAAGTTTACAGGGGCAGAGAAACAAAGGAGGGAAGGGAGGGAAGGAAAGAGACAGACACACACACGAGTGAAGTTTACAGGGAGGAGATACAGAAGGGAGGGAAGGAGGGAAAGAGACAGACACTAGTGAAGTTTATGGGGGCAGAGAAACAAGGAAGGGGGAGAGACAGACACACATGCTGTGAAAGAAAGAAGAGATTGCTCGTGTGCTTTTGCCATTCTTTATGTAAATGCTGGCAGCTGAATTTGACAGCTGAACAGAGCCTGTCATCGCTCCAGCAGGCGGGGGGGGGGGATGTGGGCTTACATAAAGCGATTTCCATGGGGACAGAAAAGTGTGATTTTAATCCATGTTGTTCCAAACCACATGGGGATGCTTTATTGTGAGTTACAACTCGGATTTTTTTAAATCACATTAATAGCGAAACAATTAGCTCCCATGGAGATACAGTCAGTTCATAGACTCCTTTAACTCTGTCTATTGATTCTGTGTGTTCAAACAGAGTTTTGTGGTTCTGCAGATTTGTCAGTTTGCATGAGGTATAATTGTCTCTCATGCTCACATTTTATTTTACCTATAGTGTAAGTGGTCATCTCTATACAAACCTTTACACATTCACATGGTATTTTGTAAATATCAGGAAAATGGAGGGGGTCTATACTGTAAATGCCAGGGGTATGGAGGGGGGTTGTATTTTTCTGTTGTCAACATCTGGCCAGTTTTTGAATTTGATTAAAGTATAGTGCAGTTGTGAACTACTTTTTTTCAGGTTTCAAGGTGAACTGGGATAATGAATAAAGCTTGATACTGATTGTAGCAGCTAGACTCCAGACGAGTGTCTTAAAAGTTCTCGAACTGGTTGACAATTCAGAGTATTAAGTATGAAAAAAATAAATCCCAATCTAATAGTCTATGTCCAAATATTCTAAGGAATGCCTTTGCCCATTTAAACCTCCCTAGGTAATAAAATCTACTGGGAAGGCCTATAGACAGGAAATATTATAAACCTCCCAGAATCCCTTACTCTGTGAATCTTGCTCCAGCTCAGCAGGGATGTTTGGCTTTTGCACTCTATTTCTGATGCTCCATTGAAGAGGTTTTCCAGGTCCAGCTTCACCACATGTGCCTGAACTTTGCTCTCAAGCCCCCTTGACTTTGTCAAGGGGAGAACCTACTGCTCCTGGCTAGGTGGTAGCGTAGACTATTTCTAGGATAGGTCCATATCTCTTCTTTTCCTTCCTTTTACTTTAATTGTAGGTTGCCTTTCTATTAATATTTCCCTGTATGGTCAGCCCTGGGCCTACATCACTGTTAGGATTCCCTTCCTCTTGTATTTTCTTGATTCATTTGACAGTGCTCTATACAGCATCATCCTGGAATTGCTATTTTCTCTTTTGCTGCTGCTTTCTTAATAAAACTTTCCCCTGTTATTAAAGAGATTGCCTTGAAAAGTATTTTGTCTTTCTGCTTGCCTGTCTGTGTTATAGAACACTTGACAATTTATCATTATTCAAACCCCCAAGCTTCAATCCTTTTTGGTTCATGGTTGGACTAGGATAATTTCCCCACACAAGACTTATATCCAGACTAGGTTCCATAACAGCACTACTACCATCCTCAATACAATATGGCAGAATATGCACAGAGGAATTTCTGGAACTGCTTTCCAGGGTATTCCTAGCAGTGTTGTTGGGAACTGCACTAGGAAAAGCCCCATCTACTTAGCACTCTTCAAAACAGCAGCATTCTGATTGCATGTCTGTTGCTGTCCCAGGCTGCACTAGCATAGTAGCCAGGAAACTACTTGTTTCTCAGCTGCAGTGCTTCTGGCTGGGGACATTTCTTTAAACACAAGAAATGCCCCTGGACAACTTTGTCAGTGGAACAGCTGGGTCTTCACCAACGACATTGGTGCAGTTGCAGCACAGAGGCAGTGTGGCTGCCAGAAGAATGATAGTGGGTGGCTGAGTTTGGGTCCATGTAAAACTGCTTTTTTATAGCACAAGAGGATGAAGGATCAAGTGGATCCTGCACCTTAGAGGCTCAGTGATTGTGCTGGAACACTGAATGAATTGCCTACATTATTTGAGAAACAAACAACTCCCCTCCCCAAATTTTGGGACAGCTACATACTTTTCTTTTTAGCTTAATTCAGATGACCCCCCCCCAAAAAAAAATGAGGGGGAAAAGGGGGGGGGGAATTGACCAGAAAGGATAGGAATGTGGGTATTCACTGCAAAGTTGGGAAGTGTGCAGTCAGTGTTTTTTCCTTGTCTGAAAATTCCCCGCAGCTGTGTCAGTTTAATAGTGGACTGGGCATAGCCTTAGATGTGAGGTATTTTGCAAACATCTGCACAATCTCTCAAGACCGCATCAGCTGGAGTCTGGGCATGTGGTGCCTTCAGAACAGGTTCCAGTGTAGATGACCTTGTTCCATGTCAGGAGTAATCCAGCTCAGCATTCTACTCTGGTCCAGGATGGTGGAGAGTAGTGCAGAAATGGGTAAAGAGGTCACTGATAAACTAGATGATGATGATGATACCATTTTGGGTGTCCTAGTCTGGTCTATGCTATATGGACACTTTGGACAGAGCATATTTAGATGGAGTGGACTTCCTTTAAACCACAGCAGTGTGTGGAAAGAAGGTCCATTGACCCTGGCTTGATCTATACTACTGTGGAAAGGCTCTAAGTAAGTAAAATTATGAGGTCCAGGTCATACAAAAATAGCTATGCAGTACTGTGAGGGAGGAATTATTTGCTGGTTGTTTGGATACTAGACCCCATATAAACAAAACTGATGCTAGCCAAACATTTGTCAAAACTCTGAAAAGCATTAAAATGTTTTGCTAAAAACTAGAATATATGAGAACAGCTTAATCTTCAAAGGTGGGTGTTTTAAGGCCAAAGAGAAGAAAGAACTATTTTTTTCTTCCACTATTTTGGATTTCTTACATCTCTTTATTATAATTCTGTTAGCGGATCTGTAAATACTTTTGCATCTCTGCTTTGCTCTGTTCTCTCCTCCTTAGACAAATAAATACCTTAAGGAGAACAGGCATTGCTGTTGTACTCTCGTTTGCATGAGAAGTTGTCAGGCCTCATCTGACCTGCCTTTCCATCAGGATTATAAAGGTGACGGATAGTCAATTTCAGGGATTCATGATCCATTTTAGCACAGCGCTTCACCTTGCAGCTAAGTAATACGGCTGTGATAAAATCAGCCATAATCACTGCATCTTACTCAGCACTGCCTTAGCCATAAATATTGCCTCCATTAAAAGGGGGGGTAGGGATAGGGGAGAGACAATATCTAAACCAAGAAGCAAAAGGATTTTTTCACCATGGTTGATTCAAATACAACTGGATAATTGATGTCCCTTTGTACCTAAGGAAGTAAAAAGACAAAACATGTTAATAGTGCTCAACAACAGAGAGATTGCATTTGATGTATTTTATCCTGGCTTCTCTGTCTCCTACCATCAAGTCCTGTAGAGGTTAGGATTTGCAGAACAATCCCTGTTGGTTGCTATTGAGTTGCAGATTAGGGATGTGCACAAAGCACATTTCCTTCCTTCAATTTGATTTGAATCAAAGGGATGGGGATGTGTGGCTTCAGGTGAAGCCCCCCACAAATGTAAGGGGCTTCGCTTCGCACACAAACATTCATCAAAAGTTTGTGCACAAAGTGAAACCCCCCCCATCCCTTCCTTCTTCCTCTGCCTCACCCTCCACTCACCTTTTGCTGCCACTGATACTGCTATTGTGGCCTCCTCAGAGGGTCAACCCAGGGCTCTTAGAGGTGTATGTGCAGCTGGAAAGGCCACCCCCATTCACGAATCATGGGAAATCTTGTGAGATTTCCCCGATTAGTGGGGAATCATGTGAGTTTTCCTGCAATTCCCAAATGGCGGTGACCACTAGCTGTGTATTATCTTCCAGAAGATCTAGTTGAGCCTCTCAGGAGGGTGCAATGGTAGTGGTGGCCACCAGATTTAAAGGTAAGGGGGCGCAGTTGTGGAGGGTGTGAGGTGGGCAGGTCTGGCCATGCCAGAGCTTTAATGAAACTTCGATGAAGGCCAGATACATTTGTTTTGCCTACGAAGGGGAGGCTACAAATGTAGCCCCTTTCACCTTGCACACGGATCATCAAAGTTTCAAATCTGAATGTGAATTCAAAGCTGATGAATATTTTTCACCTATCCCTATCGCAAATTACTCCCTTTACTTAAGTAACAATTTTGAGCTTTTTCAAAAGATACTGCATAATTTGCTAAACGTTTAATCTGTTTTGTCCTTTACTTACATTTACTTTCAGTGCAAGTGGACAAAGTAGAATATCCACTGCCAATTTCATATCTGGACACTTGCATTTTAATTTTTTTTAGATGTTTCAAACAAAAACAAAAACATTTCTGCCTGCATAAAGCCATGCCTGGCATGAAAAAGCTGGATAATAAAATGTTTTTCTTCTTTTTCTAAAAGGAAAATAGTAGTGTCTAAAACTTGTGGACACACCCACGAGTGCCTTAGACCATGGCACACAGACTCAGAAGTTCTTCTTTTATCTGACCTATGGTGTGACATATTGAAGAAGGTTTTCGTGATTTCAAAGATCTGTGTCTTACTGCTAGAGTTGTGCACAAATATTCAAAATATTCATTATTTGAATGAATTTCCAGACATTCATATCTTAATATTCATACGAATATGAATATTTTGAGTTATTCATTTGAATAATGATACACATCATGTTTGTATCCATCCATATCCACCCGTATCAAAACAGGATGCATATGGATGCGTACTAATGGGTGCAGATGTGTACGAGGTTCGTATCATTGGATATGTATTAAATATTCAAACAAATAGATAAGAGTGTATTCGTATCGATTCAAATGTTCAGACATTCATTTTTCTTTATTCATACAAATTTGGATTCTTGAATATTTGATTTGTTACGAACCGAATCTCAAAAATTGCATTTCTGCACATCCCTACTTACTGCTACTGTTTAGAATCTGATCCACCCATTTAAGATGCAGCTTGCAAGAATCAGGATAGACAAAGGGGAAAAAATATATTTATGCAACATATTGTTAAATTGCTTCCACCAATTTAGATGGCTTCAAAAACAAATTGGAGATATTCAGATATCAGGAGCTGCTAGATCTGATGACTGTGTGACTATGCCTCTAAATGCCAGCCTGTAGAAGAATATGATCAAAGTGTGATATTATGTGTATATCTTATCCATTTCTATACATAATTGGTTGGCCCCTGTGAAAACAGACTGCAGGACTAGATTGATTATTAGTCTAATGTGGCACAATATTTTTTATTTATATCTATGTAGGATTGCCAAAGGCATCAAATTTATACAAATCTCAGGCATGCTGAATTTCTCACCTGCATTTGCTTGTTTCAGAGTATTAGCACCTTTTGAAATTCTTTCTTGAAGATCTGTTGAGTTCAATTGTGCAAATATACAGCTTAACTGAATTTTTCAGAAGTTATTTCCCCCCTCCAAAAAAACTTCATTCTTTTAGTTCTATCCACCAACTTCTGAAAC
Organism: Aspidoscelis tigris stejnegeri; assembly: GCA_023333525.1. NCBI lineage: Eukaryota > Metazoa > Chordata > Lepidosauria > Squamata > Teiidae > Aspidoscelis > Aspidoscelis tigris. The sequence continues at coordinate 244,325,512 of JALMGA010000001.1, read as the reverse complement.
AGAGCCATTAGTAGAATTTCCTACAGATGTTCCCACTCTTAATTGATGGTGGACTCTTGCTTTGTCTCCATTACAGCTGGTCGTGGCACCTGGGGCTGGATACTCCAGTAGGGTTATTCCTCAAGCTCCATCAGGTTTGCATAAGGTGCCTACAGATCTTTATTTTCCATGACACAATCCATTTAAGGTGTTGTGGCTGGAGCATCCATTCTCTCTCCTTTTCACTTCTGTCAGCCTGTAGAAACATGCTTTGAACCTCTTTCTTCTTCCATGCTTGAAATAATGTTAGATCACAGCCAGTGAGAATTTTAAAAAAGTGACCAACAAGAAAAGCTTAAATGCTGATTTCCAATGTAATAAAGGAAACTACTGTATTCCCAATTGTTTGTTGGACATGTTCTCCCTTTCTGAGTGGTTAATTCAATTAAATGGTTCCACCCAGTTTCCCTGTCCAGAAAGATAGTGAAGAATATTGGGATGTTCTCTGTGGGTAGTTGTTGAAATTAACTTTCTGATGAGGCCACTGAATAGGGATGAATTACAAGAAGTCCTTGAATTGTTGCTTCTCCAAGGGTGCATTCCCATACAAGATTAAATGTGAATCCAGTCCATTTTCGGGATTTTGTGATCCCATTTACATTTTTATTCCCGGACTTTACAAGGGAATCTGCAGAAAAAAGGTCCTTGGAAAAACTGTTCTCGGTACTGTTTTGGTGGCTAGCATGTTTTTTTTTTTTTTCATTTGGCAACACTACAGGATTACTCAGGGAGGAGATTTGACTTTCAGGCTCCCCACCCCCCTGTATCCTTCTGACCAATGCCTGCTGCCGATGGGTGGGATTTCACATCTGGGAAGGTCTACCCCCCTGTCCTTCCCACCCCTGCAATGCTAGAGTCCCGGAGATCAAAAAAGTGTTGGATGTTTGAACATAGATTTCCCCTTTTTGTGAATGCCACTGTAACCATGAGAGATACATTACATTGTTACAGCAATTGGCAGAGGAAATCTTCTTTTAGCCCCGCTCCATCCTGAGCAGCTCATTCAAAGCAAAGGAGAAGGGAATCCCTTCTTCACTCCTTGAACATGTGCAGGAAACATGATCATTCTCCTCCCACCCCTTGCTGATTTGAAAGAGAGAAATGGCTTTGTCCTCTCTGTTCTTTCACTCAGCCAAATCTGCACAAAATAGTAAAATAGTGAATGGAGGAAACACCCAATTTGAAAGGGAGAGTGTTCGCTTTGTCCTGTCTGTTCATTCTCTCAGCTGATTCTGAGCGGGACAGGCTTACAGGGTTTCAGCAAGGAACAGAGATGAAAAGATACTGTTTCTCCGTGCTGGGGATTTGAGGAGTTTGAATGAGAACTGCAGTATTCAAATTGAACCCGTGATATTGTCAAGCAAATGGGAACAGCCAGAATGTACTCTAGGGGCGAGTTCCCATTTAAGGAATTAAATGGATATATATTGAGATTTACAATGGGATTTGCATCGATATATAAAGCATGTTAAAAGAAAGCAATCTGGCAATCGGATTCAACCCCGATTTTCTGTCCCCACTGTCCTACCATTTAAAACACATCCAAAAACGGGTTGGGGAAAACATTTTTTCCCCTCCTGAGCCTTTCCCCACCCCTCTCTCCCCATTGGCTTTGATCAGATGACGTGGGGAATCCCAGTCCCCTCCCCCTCCTTTTTCTGCCCCTTTGAAAGGGGAAAGCTTGTTTGTCAAGGCAAGGCAAGTAAGATTCTTCAAGCACACACAGAGGGAGAGAGAGAGAGAGCAGCCCTTTGTCCAAGCCAAAAGAGAAACTTGAAAGGCAGAATCTTCTGATCTCCTCCCCTTTCTCTCTCTCTCTCTCTCTCACACATACACGCTGCTGCTGCTGCTGTGGCTTCTTCCTCTTCCGTTTTAGGGAAACCAAAAACTACAGGCAATGTGGCAACATTGTTATTCGTGTCCCTGGATGTGAAGGAGTATTGTGTGAACTGTTACTTTGTGATCAGGAAGAAGGAAACTGCTGAAGAAGCCCTGCATTTAAAAAACAGGCCATGGGCTGTCCTGTCTTGCTGGGAGAAATCCCACCCATTTCATGATGATTTGCCCCAGTAATGCTGTAGCATTCCCACAGCAATAAGAAATGTTTTAAAAGCAAAACTGGGAAAACAGCTGAAAAATCAGGTGTTTAATTCCATTTTAAAGCCAAATAATCCTCAAGATAGCCCTAAAACTGATTGTGAATGGAACGACGAGGATTCAAACCATTTTTAAACCGTTTTACTTGATTGGGGGTGGGAACAGCAAGGATCCAAACCATTTTGAAACCGTTTTAAAACCGTTTTAAGTGATAATGGGAATGGGCCCTTGGTTCTGAACCTGGGTTAAAATAGTCCAATCTGGATTAAAATAGTCAAGTGGAAACATGGTCCAAATGTTTCCTTATTGAAGTCAAAAGAAGATGGGAAAAGTAGAATTTGTCAATGTGTTCAGTCCTAATTATGCTGGAATATTCTAATTGTTTCACAACATGAATTAATATTATGAAATTACATAAAAGAATGAAAGCTTCACATCTAAATATATGCTGTCATTTCCCCTACTTGAACAAATAATTTTTTATGATCTTGGACTGTTTTTACTTGAACTATTTCACGCCTCATTTTGTTTTCCTATAAGGCTGAAGTAATGATAAGATATATTATAAGACTAAACTAATGTTGCCAATTTCCCTAAAGTCATGGGTTAGCAAAGAGCTGTATGGGAGAAACTCTGAAATGTACAGAAAAGAAAATACAGAGAGAGAGAGAGAGAGAGTTAGGCCAAAAGAGCCAGCAGCACCCTCCTTACAGACAAACAGCCTTTCAGTAAGCATTGGGGTTTATTGGAAAAAAAATGTGTAGAAGCTTTTATACCCTCTTTGCTCTCTATCAGTCAAAATGAACATTCCAAAAACTCCAGAAAGAAAAGAAAGTATACATTCTTGTCCTCATTAATTATCTAAAATGCATCATTGGCCTAAGACACTAAGGCCCTTTCTTTCTGCACTGGACCTTATTCCAGATCATGATCCAGAAAAGGTACCTTCCATCTTCATACTGGTGCAGACTACAAAAGGCTACATGCAAGACCTGCCATAGTCTGTAACCAGTATGTAATCTGGAATAAGCCCCGGTGCAGAAAAGGCCTAAGTCTTCATATGTTATTAGGTATATATGACATACTAAAAAGAAAACAACAACAACAGCAAGCAATTTTAGTACATTTTTCTAGTAATAAGGTTAGTGTACACAGAGTTCTATTGTTTGCATTGTTTAATGCTTGATAAGGTCCTGCAGATTGCAGCATGGGACAGAGGTGAACTGTACCTACCACTGTTTTTTATCTTCTAGCACAGTAAAACTGTGCTATTGTAATACTTCTTTAATTACATTTTCTGATCATAGTTTGATGGCTACATTAGCAAGGCATCTTGGGGCTCAAAGTGAATCTGTACAATGGATACTTAGTTCCCAGAGTAAAATTTTACCATAGACACAACAATGCAACGCAATGCAACGCAATGCAATGCAATGCAATGCAATGAATAATAATAATAATAATAATAATAATAATAATAATAATAATAATAATAATAATAATAATAATAATAGAACTTCAGCGACTCTGGCGAAAACCAGTCAAAGTGGTCCCAGTCATCCTCGGCACACTGGGCGCGGTGCCAAAAGATCTCAGCGGGCACCTACAAACCATTGGCATTGACAAGATATCCATCTGCCAACTACAAAAAGCCACTTTACTTGGGTCTGCTCACATAATTCGCCGATACATCACGCAGTCCTAGGTGCTTGGGAAGTGCCCGACTAGTGATATAATATGAAATCCAGCATAGTCATCTCGTTTGCTGTGTGTAACTGTTGTTTTACATAATAATAATAATAATAATAATAATAATAATAATAATAATAATAATAATAATAAATAAATAAACACATCCTCGTAGTGATGTCGACAGGCCATACTTGCTCAGGAAAGCAGGTGGTAGAGGACTTTTGCAAGTGAAGCAAACAGTGGAAGTCTTCCATTGTGTAAGCTATCTTGGTAGGAACTCACCAGAAATTCCAGAGCAGGGGAATAAATATTTCCCAGTTTTGAAGGGACTGGATGACAATATTTTTTGCTATATATTTTGTTCTCATTTTTAAAATAAATTGTTCCTGAGCAATAATCTCTCTAATCTGAGAGTTTAATTCAAGGAAAGAGAAGTAAATTCATAACCAGAAAGACATTCCCTTCCTGCATTGTAAGGACCACTATAGCTCAACAGCCATAGTGTTCAATTACCAGCATAGGGTTGAAGTGGATATGGAACTGTAGTCAGATGTGTGCACCTGATGAGTCACAATAAGGAAGAAACTGATCATATGCTGCCTCCTGGTGGTCACTAAGGCTAAAAAACCAATCACATGACCATATTTTTGATGAGTCAGAAATACTGCCTGAAGTTGGCCATTTTCAGCATGTTGAAAAATACCACCAGGTGAAGTGTGGTGCAGGTAAGTCACTCAGTTTGCATCATCTGGCTTCCTGGTGGGGCTGTGAATGCCCGAGGGCAATGAGCACTCTCAGAGTTTATCCTCTTGATCTGTTGGAAGGAGAGAGAGTATTTACCAGTCCTTGGTTTTGCACTGCATGCCAGGAAGCACCATACACTTGCCAACATCATGTCCTTTGGCCCCTCACTGAGTGCAAATGCCACATAAGGAACATTAAATATATTGTGCTTCCTCCAGAAATTGTCTCTAAAGCACCCAGTCATGGAATAGGCAAGCCACCATAAAGTGCCACTCTCATCTTTGTGTTTTGATTCAGTGATTGTCTTCTAAGGAACCTGTTGAAGCTATAAAGCTTTCTGTGAAACACAAATACAGAGGCACTTATAAGGGTATAATACAAGAAAATTACTCCTGTGCATGATGTATTTTGTTCTTTTATTGTATATGGAGTATACAGTTTAAGTAGTGTTCAGTCTGTTGCACTGAATTGCTTCTATATTGAACTGAAAATGAACCATATTGATCATTGAAGTCAGCACTGTCTGGTTAGGACATTAGCAGAGAGAGAGAGGTGGGAATATAGAAAAAATGCTAGCAAAGGGCAAGAGAAAGAAAGAAAGATCAAGCTTTTGATAAAAATAAAATTACTAACATTTATAGTAAGGCCATTTTGGTGACCTCTTGGCACCCGAGGCTCTTTAGAAGAATGTCACAAACATTTCCTCAAAGCGTAAATGGAAAGCACATGCACTCTATCAGTGCAGCCACCCCTTCTGCTTCTGATGTCTAGGTCGGTGATGGCCAACCTATGACACGCGTGTCACAGGTGACACACCAAGCCCTTTTGGGTGACACACATGGTCATCCTGGCACCTGGACATGTAGTGCTTGCTTGTTCTTGAAGTGTATGAAATACCAACTTTCAACTGAAGATTTAGCAGCATAAGTCACTAATGTAAAGAATTATTTGGTTTTGCTTTTAATAAAATACATATATCAAAAATATAACTTTTTTACTAGAGCTACAAATATCACAAAATTATGGATATTTCTAGATGTGACACAGCACCCGAGTTAAGCTAGGTTTTTTTGCGAATTTTGACACACTGAGCTCAAAAGGTTGGCCATCACTGGTCTAGGTGATACAGCATGGAGACATACAGAGATGAATGTTCCTTCCACATCATATCTACTCTGTGATTTTCCCGCCTTCAGGCCACAGGCTATATGTGCACAGTCCAATTTCTGTATATAGCAGATGCATTGTTGCTAGATCAAAAGAACATAAGAGAAGCCCTGCTAGATCAGGCCTCAGCCTATCTAGTCCAACATCATATCTCACATAATGACCCACCAATTGCTTCTGGGTGCTCTTAAGCAAAAGACAAAATCAAAATCTTGATATATCCTGCCCATCTCTTTGAACGGGAGGCAATTCATAGGCAGCAATTTTAGCAGTCATTGTTAAAGTGAGAAGCTCCATCAGGAAGGGCCTACTGAATGCAGACCTAATTCCTCTGTTAGGAGGATATAGCATTTTCTTGAGAGATCATGTTTTATAATAAGAAGGTCTAAAGGTGATTTTACACTGACCTTCATATACTGGACCAGCAAGCCTACTAGGAGCCTTCCTTCCATACTAGGAGCTAGTTCATAAGGAAGTCCCTGGTACACGTTTTGGTCAATACACCTTCCAGTGCAGAAATGCACTAAATTATCCAGTTTTACCAAAACATTCCAGTGTACTTTCATTGTTTGTTCTTTTTTTTTCTTTTTAGCTCACTGATAAACAGTTCTGTGAAATAATCTTTTCCAATCAGCAATTATTTGTATTTTCCAGCAAATACTGGAGTGTAAAATGTTCTTAAAATACTTTTAAAAGCATTCTATGGGTGTTTTTCCACTGTCACTAAAAGTACCCATTAAGTACCCATTAATGGGTACGTAACGGCATTTTTGTACCCATTAATGGGTACTTAATGGGTACTTCTAGTGACAATAGAAAACACCCTTTGAGGTGCTCTGGTTTTAGTGCAGTCATAGAGATCCTGTAGCAGTAGCAGCATAGCAGAGAAGGGGCAGAGTGATAATTGGAGTGAAATGGCTGCATCATCAAATGGTTTGTGGGTGCTTGCTGCCCTGAGAATACAACTTTCATGCTGGAGCCTATGCATTTCACAATGGCAGCCATAAACTGGGGCTCCCCAGCAGTTAACTGAAATGTGTTTTTGAGTGAGTTTTGCACATCCTTGACAAATTTATTAAAAGCAAAACAAAATATGAATTCAACTGTCTCATTATACCATTCTACTTGTGCTGTAGTGCTGTAGTGATTTTCAGCTTAAACAAGTCCTTAGCTAGGCAAAACAGAAACACTATATATGAATATGACAGAAGGGGAGATATACAACACTCTTGGCTGCAGTTCTTTCTACAAATATATAGGGTGCAACTACCCAGAATATAGGTGCAATTTTATTTTCTCATCCACCTTTTTCCTAATGTGGCATGGTGTTTTTTTCTTGTTCACAAGCCATCTTGCTAATGCACATACAGACACCTCCTGTAGCAGGATCACACACTAATTTATCATCCTGCTTCCTATTCTGTTTCTCATTCCCTCATGTTCATATATAGCAGAGACAGATATCTGGGTGAAATTGTGCAAACAACCACAATTAATGAGGTCGCCTCTTGACCCAGTGGTTTATCATGGAAAACAATTGGATTCATTTGCTGCACTCTTTCAAGCAGTGAGCAGGGAGACCCACTCATAGGATTTATTTTTTTTAATTTCCTCCTTGCATGCTGCACCCAAAGTGCCTGAAACCAAAAAGTGTTTTTGGTGTGTTCCACTGTACGCAAAACAAATGACACCTTTTGGCCCTTTTCATGGAGGGAAGGTGACATTCAGACGTGGCAAAATCTCCAAGCTACCACCCCTGAACAATTTTTCTTCCACATGTAGATGCACCCATACACTAGGGAAGGGCTCATAAACAGTGATCAATGTCCATGGAAGTAAAGAAGATGCCATGAACTTGGAGCAAACCAAGCAAAGCCTTCCTTCCTTCTTTATACAATGCTTGATGTGGTCCAAAATTGACTTCTTTATACCTCTAGTGAATCTGCTGAAGAACCTGTGTGTGATCAAGATTTCTTCATATCAGCAGCATTAACGTTTTGCTCCAACGTCAGTCTAAGCTTAAGAAAACTACAAATAGTTTTGTGAATGTGTGCAAGATATCTGAACTCAGTTGTGAAGCTGGAGACAAATTCATAGAGTTAAATCCAAATATCAATAGCAAAATAAGTGACTCATGTGAAATTCATATTCACATGAGTAACATATTTTGCTATTGACTGTACTGTTTTTCTAGGAAAAGCAAAGTGGAAATTTCAAGATTGAACTCAGCCAAACCCATCCATAAAGCCTTTAAGGGTTTTTTTTTTTTCACTTAGCACTAGAGTACCTTAATGCGTCCTTAATGGATCCTTAATGGGTCCTTAATGGGTACGCTAGTGCTAGTGGAAAAAACCCAAGTGCCCCTTAAGGGTCCTTAATAGGTCCTTAATGGGTACTCTAGTGCTAAGTGGAAAAACACCCTAAATCACGTGGGGGGGGGAGACATTTTTTTTGCTTACCTGTTTAGGTGATGTTGTCTCTTGGAATTAACAAGTGAAAAGCAAAGCAGGAAGGATGTATCCAGTAGCCACATTGCATTTGTTAGGCTGGCCTTTCATGTCTCCCCCTTGAAGTCCATACTGTAGATGCTTATTTTATGAATGCTGCAGCAAGGACTGTTGATTTAAAACAAAACTGTGTCATGTATAGTAGTGATCCATAGACTGAGGCCTTTTCTGCACTTACCTTTATTTGATCTGGATCAGTGGATCCACATTAACCAGGTCCACTCATTTGGATCTTGTGGAGGTGTGGGCTCGATCAATGACCTCTGAACTGATGGTGTTCTGGCCTACTCCTCCTTGCAGTTGTGAAATTTGAGTGAGCTGTGCAGCCACAACACACCTCTGAAAACCAATTCTGAAGGCTACACCTTGAAAACAACAACTGACCCCATGCTGTTGACCCAGTACTTCTAGATCACAAAGGGGTGCCTTCTGCATTCCTCTCATGATCTGAAACAATGCCCTTGGTCAAGATGTAGACTTGATTAAACAGATTTACAACATATCCAGATTAAAGGCCTCCTTTATGTCTGTCTTTGTCTCATGCAGACAGAGTGGACCAGCAGTGTGGATCTAACATGAAGATCTATTATTTGTTCTATGGAAACCCTTAATCCAGATTATGTGTCCATGTACAAACACTGTAAGACTCATGAAGCTGCAGAGGCAGGATGAGGTTCCAGTTAATCTTTTTGTTTTAGGGATACATCAAAACAGTGTGTTTATATCAGTCTGAGATCAAACTGAACTCGCCCAAAGTTTGAAGCTTTGGTTCATAACCAAATCAAATCATTAGGAACTTGTTACATTCCTTACCAAATCAAACCTATGCCCTCACTAAACATGTCCATGACATGCCCCCCACTTATGTGTTTCCCCCCATCTTCTAGCTGGCCTAAGCTGGGTCACTGTAGTAGTCAAATTATTTTTCATTAGGCCAGTCAATCTAATTTCCCTATCAAGTGTTCCAGAATGGAGAAGCATGGTCCTCAGCAGGCCAAGAATGGCTGAGACATGATTGTCCAAACGTCCACATACATGGCCTGCATTATGATCCCAAAGACCTTAAGGCACTGTGCACTGACCTCTTTTTACCAACATTTTGATTTCATTGTGAGAAAATACTTGGCCCTAAAACATCCAGGTAACGTCATAGTTTATTTTGGATTCAAACTAGATCCTTGAAGGCAATGTTTTCCCCTTTGGGATAGCAAAGAGATGTGATCTCCCCACGACCTGTGTTGCATTTTGATGTGTTTGACCAAAATTCTAACCAATACTTGAGTAGATGGTGCTAAGGTGACACCAACTTCTCAAAAAGATCCATTAAAAGTTGAACATTCCATTACAAAAGTCCCCATGAAAGCTGTGAGGTTTTTTAGGAGGAAAACTACAACAGCACTTCCTGCAAGTCTGAAATTCTTAGAAATCTCTCTCCCAGGGGATGCTTTAGATAGCGCAAGAAAATCTTCACTGAGAGAAGTGTTACATGCCAGCACACTGTATTAAGCCCTTATTTCATCGTCTGTGGAACAGCTTGACTGAAGAATCTTCATGATAGATTCTCTCAAATCAAATGAAAGAGTGGTTGATAAATACCATAATCCTGAAACACTGACACACTCCCTTCTAGTTGAGATGCTTACTGGAATTATTACCCAAAAGGAAACTGCAAATTTCAGCAGAAAAGTCCTGATTTGCACTACTGAGGATGAGCTCTATTTGATTTTACTATTGGAACTATCTTGCAGTAATTTAGACCTCGGTAGGACAATAACACAAAATAGTGACCTTTTGTTGCATTTCTTTCTCATATTTAATACTTTCAATGTGATGTAAGACAATGTCTATCACAACCTTCACCTATCCCATCAATTCCAGTCTGTATGGCCATGCTGACTCAAAGTAATAGTAACTCAGAACATCTGGATGTCACTAGCTCGGCAGAGACTGATTTATGGTCTAATTACTATGGTTGTTCATACTGGGATATTACTTTGTGAACATTAAAGTGCATTTCTGTTTCAAAGAGAGAGGGGGAGGGAGAGAAAGGAAAAGGAAAAAACAATTTTCACACTTAGGTATAATTATTTTGTTGTTAATATTGCTAATATTTTAAAACCAATAAACATGAATTGTCCTTTAGAAATCTGAATTCAAGCACACATCATCATGCCTACTGTATGGGTATGAAGGCTGCAAAAGGAAGGAAGGAAGAAGAAGAAAGAGGAAGGAGGAAGGAAAGGAAAGGAAAAAGGAAAAAGCTAAAAAATGATGTATTTTGCACCCATGACTTCACATTTTATTCCAGTAAATCCAGTACGGAATCCACGGAAAACTTCTGTAATAACATGGTTCATTTCCCCACTTCGCCTTATTCTGGACTATATCTGAAAATAAGGGTCAACTGAGCCCTGCCATAGTCAGCACTAGCTTGTGGACAGCAGCCCCCTGTTCCAGGATATGTTCCAGAATAGGCCACAGTGTGCTAAGGCCATTACATTCTGTGGATAAAATCAGTTGCATTGCTGGAGGTGCCTGCCATCTTTGGGGTATGTTCTAGCGGGACATTTTGTGAGCTGAGCTGTCTTATCTTTCAGTTTTGTGAATTGAGGGCATGTGTAAAATGCTTGTATCCATCTGAATCCAACCAAACTTTCATTCTGGGATTGTTATTCATCTTGGTTACTAGAGCTAGCTATAAGAGATTGAGTGGGTTGATCCAGGTAGTAATGAAGGTAGCCTTTGGAAACAAAATGAACCTACTGCCCCTGAAAAAGCCATTGGCTTAATACATTCCTGAAAACACTCCTGGTCCTAGAAATTTATCCTAATGAACACCCATTTGCAATTGTTTCCTACCTCCTTTTTTGTTTTTTTTAATTATTATTATCAATATGTCTGCTTTAGATATAGCTATAAACATTATAGTGGTGATACCTTGAATTTCTAATTACAAATACAATGATTACATTTTACTACACATTTACTTACATATTCCTTCTGTGACCCAAAACAATATTTCTAATACTGTAGTATAATATCCTGTAGCTGAGTTCCAAGGGTTATAGTTTTCCCCATTATTTTCCTTTCTGCAGGGACAACTGCAGAAAATTTTGAATGTACCATTTCAGCTTGTGTTTACAGGTTTGGGTACAGAAGCACCATCTTTGGTCACTCTGCTGCATGGAGACACAAGCTTTACACATCATAAGGAGTTTGTCTAATCATCTTCTGCCCTATCTACCTGCAGCATCTCTGTTTTCTCAGAATAGTAATCAAGTGCCACCCACATGTTAGTAACATCTCATTACAAGTCTCCAGATGTTCCTCATTAATAGTTGCTTTTATTACTTAATTTATTCTTATTCTGTCTCATCACTTAATAGTATTAAGGGCAACTGAACACTGTATAGATGGTAAGCAACATGGCAAAGTTAGAATAATCACTGTTATTCGGATAGAATTATAATATCTACATAACAGGGAAGATAGTGACTTCTCAGTTTATCTTTCAGCTGTTAACATCTCAAGTGTTGTACATATAGTACATTGATACGTAAGCTGAAGATCTTTGCTCATTTTTGTATGGTTTTTCAGTTGGATTTAGATAGTATAGAACCTAAAACAGAGTTCTTCCAAAGTAGGACTGTCCTCTCATATCTCTTCAAACTAGATATTGGTAATAAAAGGCATGTGACTACCTTCTTGGTCAGTTTGGTCTATTGGTTAGGGAACCTGACTCTTACCTAGGAATACAGGGTTCGATTCCACCCTCCCCCATGAAGCCACCTGGGTGACCTTGGGCTAGTCACAGCTCTCTTCTGAACTCTCACAGTCCCACCTACCTCACAGGGTGTTCTGTTGTGGGAAGAAGAACAGAAGGTTTGTCAACCGCTTTGAGTCCCCTTAAATGGGTGAGAAAAGTGGGGTAGAAAGCCAACTCCTCCTCCTCCTTCTTTTATGTCAACAATTGCTCTGCTAATCTCTGGCTGATATCTAGCAGATATGCAGCTGTCACCCACTTAGAGACAAAAGTGTAGTGTTCCTCCCAGACGGGGTGGAAATCCATCTGCTGCTGGCAATAGCCCAATTGCATGGAAAGTAGGCATCCTTTGCATCAAAAATCAGTTTAGGTTGATAGGATACTTTTTTAACGGGGTATGTATTTAATGTCTTGTTGTATATGGTTCTTGTATTGTAAGCTGAGATCTTTCGATATGGGGCAAGATATAAGAAACATTCCGTAGTTTCCAAGGTACATTTTCTGCACATCCGTGATAAGAGGTTAGAGTTTTGTACAAGTAAATTGCTTGTGCCCCTGCCATCCACCATTCCAAAGATGCATCCAGAGACAGAACTGCACCTGGTGGCATGGCTGACATGCAGTGACCATGTTCTTTAGGTTCTTTAGACCATGTTCTTTTAGCCTGGTGCAGATATGGACTGTTTCTGCATCAGAAGGAGGCCCTGCTTCCCTTGAGGATGGATCCAGATCAAGAAGTAAATCCAGATCAAGAAGCCCTCAATTGAGATGTATTGTAAAGCCCATTAATGGAACAGTCCAACCTCAGGGCCTCAATCTGGATCACAGAGGCATGCAGATAGTAGATATCCATGATTGGGAAGATCCAGAAGTGATTTTCAGCGCTGTTCACCATAGCACAGTCCTCAAAATCACCATCCACTCACATGGGGTGATGTGAGGCTCAGGCCATGCCTCATGAGTTTTGCAGCTGTGGTGGGGGTGGGTGACTAGATCTGGATTGACTCTATCTCTGCAGGTGATGTGCATCTGGCTCTTGCCTCTCCAGAATCCTGATTGGGAGATCTAGGGAATCTGGATCTACCAATTCAGAATTACTGCCCCCTCACTGCAGAAACAGGCATGGATTGGGCCCACTGGAATTAATGAGATTACACTTAAGACTTGATAGAACCTGATTTCTGTTATCATCTTTAAGTGCAAACAAGCTTGTACCTAGTTTTGTATAAGCTATATGTTGCAAGCTTCTATCTGGACTATTAATACTGTACACACTAAAGAACCTTATAACCATTATGTAGGATTCTTTTATAACCAGTCCATGCTGGGATCCTTTAAGTAAGCAAAAAGAGAGAGAAGACATTGTGGTTCTTTTCAACAAGTGACATTACTTTTCAAAACGAGCACTTCACAAATCCTTTAAAGTAAAGAAAAGGTGTAGCAATTATTCAAAGTTGAAGCTGCGAAGGGCAAAAACTGAAGTATTCTCTCTATTAAGTCAGACTAAGAAACCTATAAAATTCACTTGGGGACTTGGCACTTTAATAGCAAAGTAGTTATCATTCTTCTTATTTTCCTAGAGGTATCTGGCTGTCACCCCAGGCAACATTCCCACTTACTGATATTTTACTGTTCTTAGCCCTAGCTTGCAGCTTTGCCTTTATCTAAAACTAGAAGGCACAATAATGTTTAACCACCAGTGTATACTAACTGTGATCCAGTAAATCTCTTAGGTATTTCACTCACCCTCATCAGCATGCTGATTTGGCGGCAAGCTAGTGCATATGTGTGCACATGTACACATCAGTCACTCATCACCACTCATAAATGCAGATTACCTTTTGAATCAAAAAGAGCACATCATAGGGACAGTGTTCCATGGAAGTTAAGTAAAAGGGTGGTGGCCAGCATTCACACTGAGAACTCTGGCCTGGTCCCAAAGCTACCTAGCACTTACCTTAGTGCCACTGAACTGTGGATGATCCTGTCTGTAAGTGTCTACTTCGCTACAGCAATGACCATGTACACCAGGTAGTTGCTATGGTGATTCAGTGACACTGTGCACAACTGTGCAGCCAAGGATGCATCATGTCCCTCCCACACAACCGTCGTATGCAACTGGGCCATCAGCTATCATAAAGGGGGACATTCACACAGGCTGGGGAGCCAGAGCATCCCTGGCCATTCCCATCTTTGAAGTGCAAAAAGCTCCATAATTTTCATTTCGAACTTGGCCACTAACAAAGAAAGTGGCAGGAAGCCCTTAAATATATGGATGAATGGATGGATGAAACTCTCAGATTTCACGTATATTTCTCATATAATTAACACTCGTCCACTAAGCTGCCCTTTGTTGATCTTGTCTGATTTTACCAACTGTGTTTAGGCAGGATTAGTTAGTATTTGGATGGGAGACTTCCTAGGCACATATGCTAGACTGGGAAGTCAGGAAATAACTTCAAAGAACGCAGAAGCAAACCACTTCTGCAGATTACTCAGTGGTTCAGAAAGTGTGATTCTGTGAATGAGCATTTGTTAAGTGATATGAATAAAGTAAGTCCCCATCTCCAGTCAAAGAAAGCATATTTATGAGGACAGTTTTAGATTTTGAACACAGTTTGTATTCAGGTTCTTAAAGATTATTTATGGACTAGCACTCTACATTACCTGGGATTGGCTATAGCTCAATGGTAGAGCAAAATGCCTGGGAAACAAAGGGTCATTGGTTTGATCCCAGCCTCTTTCCAGAAGCAAGCAGTAGCAAAACACATCTGTATCACTACTATGAAAACTGCATAGATGTGAGAAAAAAGATCATAAGAGGAGCCCTGCTGGATCTAGTCCATCCCATCTCACACAGTGGCCCGCCAATTGCTTGTGAGCATCTCAAGCAGAAGACAAAGGCAAAACCTTTACGTGCTCTCAGTTACCTGCAAATGGCCTTGAGATGCATCATGTTCATCTCTCCAGTCTGGAGGAAGTGCCAAGGCATCAATTCCAGTAGCCACTGATACATCTATTATCCATGAATTTGCCTAACCCTTTCTTAAAGCCATCCAGACTGGCAGCAAATTCCCATGGAAGTGTTTATGCACTCAATCAGACACAACTCGGTGGTATCCAGCAACAGCAAATATGTGTTAACTAAAGCATCAGACTAACGGTGCCTCCAAACATTAATTAAAAATTCAGACATACCTTTAATGCAAAGTAAAGGCGAACTGCAGGGAAAATGGAATGCCCCCACATACTCCCAATGCTTTGGAGCAGCAGGAAGGACTCTTCCAACTGCATGGCCAGCCCCTTCTTCTTTCAGAGGCCTTCTGCCTTTCTGGAGAGGAGGGAACCTCTGGACCCAATGTAAGCAGCATCAGTTTGGCACTTTGACAGCTTCTCTGCAGTCCCTGCAAAGTATTCCTCCTGTCTGGATTCAGCTTTAACATCTGGCAGAGCACAGTTGAAATCCTTCCCAGTCAAACAGAGTCATTGGGTGATCTTGGGTCAGGCTTTCTGTTCAATCTATTTCAACACATTTTTGTGAAAATAAGATGAAAGAAATGTGGGGATAGGAATAAAGAAATAAATATTTGTGCAACTACTTTTAGCTATGAGGGTGTTACTTAAGCTGAGCATCTGTCTGTTTCCCAGTTATGAATTAGTTATTTGCCCAATTAGACATTTTTCATAATTTGTTTTATAAGAGTTAGGAGAAATAATCTAAGTAAAGATTTTCTGAATGTTCTCATTTACTCCCCAGTTCACCTTACCTGTCAAGGAGCAATCTAAAGTTCAATTTCTTTTCTAAAATATGAACAAGGAAAAGAAACCATTCAACAACCTTCTGGCTTTTTTGGTTCATCATAAGCAAAATATGACATAACCTAATTAATTTCCCTATGCTGCTGGCTGAATTGTTTGGCATGGAAAATAAAATTGATTAAAATTAGCATTTTTTTCCTTTTCATTCAATATGTTTAAATATTGATCTGTTCATGTCCCCCATCATTAAAAAATACTGAATGCATTTTATAGGGTTTTTTTCCCCACCTCATTTTTCACAAACATATTTTATGGTTCTTGTCAAAAAGAAAACATGTTTGAAGGTATGTATTTCAAGAACATTATTCACTATGAGCAATTCCTATGTGAGCTATACTGAAAAAGGAGCTCACATAGAAAATTCTTACTGATTTTTTAACCATTCACTGTGGTGCTTTATGATAATCTAACAAAATCCTGAAAGCTCAGGAAGGGTTTTTTTCTTTTTCTTTTTTTAAGGAAGAAAGTCAAGTTGATGCTTTCGGTTTTGTGCTTACAGGGAAACTTCAGGCAGAATGATTTAAAATCCTTAAGATCATCATGATATAATCTTCAACAAAAAATATGGAACAGATGTCAAAACACTGCACATCATTTCAGCAACAAACTTTGTTATAGGCTGTTCTAGCAAAGGGAGCAAATTCTAAAATCTAGGTATGTGTGCAAGCTTCATCAAATGAAGTTCAGGTCTGAGTTGCTGTCCACAGTTGACTGTGCAGCCCCTCTTTTCTCATACCCCTCTCACCTATCCCACACTAGTTTCATCTTTAAAAAAAAAAAAACCCTTGCTGAAATAGTCACAAAGATAATGAACCCATAAACATTTTCCCATTCTCTGTAGTTGGCTAGCTAGTTATCTAACTAACTAAACAAATATAAAGATAACTTTCCATATATCATGTTCCTCCACACACCATAGTCTTCCCTATAAAATAATCATATCCATATGATCTAACAAATACATTCTATAATACAACACTTTGAGGTATCTAATGAATGTGTTCCTGCCAAGCCCCTGACTTAGGTTTGTTCTGCACTTACTGGACAGGTATGAATTCTGACAAGCTGGGGTCTATTTAATAAAAGCTTCCTTCACAAAGCACAAGACATGGACCTTTCTGCAGTGAGCTTTATTTGGGATTATATCCCAGCATAGTGGCCTGCCATCTGCATGCTACATCCTTTTGATGGATGCACCTTTTCTCACCACACACATACTGCTTTCCGTCCCTCCCTTTACTTGATTTTCTTTCTAGGACCACCTTTTCTCTACTAGAAACAGGCCTCTGCCATTTTTGTTTGTTTTGGTCAATATATACTCTATTTGGGACAGATTGTCTATGTTTGGATAAAAACCAGCTCCTTCTCTCTGTATCCAGAAAGGGCCAGAGTAAAGTTAAGAAGAGGGAGAGAAAATCTGCAACCAGTGTACTTTTCTCCCCACCAGCCCCAGCATGCAGAAGAATAAATGAAGCCAGAGAGAGGAACCTAAAAGGCCTGTTTGAACTTGCTAGCCTGGTAATGTTATAACAAGACCAGACCAGCAAGGAACCAGCACAGTAGTGACCATTCAAATCACTAGCCCAGTAAGTGTGAATGGCCAGTCGGGACTTCCTGGATTGGCATGGCAATGTCCAAAACAACATCTGGTACGTGGTTGGATGTCCCCACAGCAATCTGGCAGCTGTGCATGACTGCTCATCCACAGTCACACAGCAATATCCACTTGCTGCATCATACCTGGAAAGATGTGAGGGAGCTGCCATCCAGGAGCGATCTACAGCTGAATTGTTTCTGGGAAGGCTGCAGCAATCCACTGAGCAATCCAGTGAGTGACCTGGATCACTGTGCCACCAAAGTGTGAATCGGCCTACTGTGTCTCAGAGCCTCCAGCCTGGTACTTGGATGAGAGAATTTGCTTTCCCTAGCTAGAATACTGCTTGTCTAAGAGTGTAGGGCCCTGCCCTTGTTTTCAAAATTTTATCTTTGTTTTACTGCTCTATATTTAAAGTAATCTTTTCTGAGAGTTAAAATTTGGTTTTTTTACTGAACAGTTTTTGTACTGTTGTGTAGTTTTCCAAGGATTGAAGAAGTCAATGGGGTACCTTTGGGAGCCTTGGGCTGGCTGCTGGTCTTAGTGTTTATTAATCATTACACTTAGTGAATGTTTGGGGTTTCATCCACCTCTGATGCCCCTGGCTTGTTTTCTTTAGCAGGGGCCAATTCCACCTTAGCTATACCCTTGTCTTGTATCATTAAATCACAGGGTTACAACTAGCCACTTAGGTCATCAAATTAAGTTTCCTAACCAGAACAGGCATCTGAACAGAAGTCTGGAATTCTATTTTGTACAACTTGTTTTCAAAGAAAGAAAGAAAGAAAGAAAGAAAAGCTTTTTCCTATGTCATTCTGCAAAGGAAACTGTAATTAAGAAAATGTTTTTCATAAATTTTACAATTGTCATCTTCCTGGAAATTCTAGGGTTTGCAAAAATGTAATCCATGTTATACAGTTAATAAATTAAGTCAAAATGTACCTCAGAGGTGCTGGAGTTTAAGACATGGCTGCTTGACGATGCTAGCCAGAGCTTCCATGTGTAGGGAGAGAGAGAGGAAGCTGGCAAGCTATGTAAAAAGGTATCTGACAGTTCTGCTGATGCCTCAAACAGGTAAAGCCCAGCCAGGGAGCGAAGGAAGGAAGGAAGGAAGGAAGGAAGGAAGGAAGGAAGGAAGGAAGGAAGGAAGGAAGGAAGGAAGGAAGGAAGGAAAATCAGCAAATGCTAATGTCTACAGATATATTTTATAATATCCATTATTCTTTCCAGCAGTTTCTGCTTTCCTCCAGCAGAGTCAAAGTGGTGAGGGTGGCTTTACACCCTCAGCTATTGTAGCAGTGGCTGTTAGAGGAAGAGGCTTTGGTGACCAACCTTGGTTTCTGTTGCTGCCATTATTGGATGGAGGATTTGCTGACACACTTTCCCAAGCTGCTGACTGCCAGAGGGGTTGTGGCTCTTTCACTTCTGCTGTCTGATAATGGGTGAGAGTCCAGCCCTGTTGCTGTTTGTAGGTTTTCCATTTGCATGTGATGGGCATTTTGGCAAAAAGAATGCTGAATTGCAATAGTTGGAGATATTATATTGTATTTTATTGCCCCATGTGTGTGTTTGGATTTGGGGAGTCAGATTTAAATGTTTGCTTTTATTGGTTAACTCTTACATTTTGCCCCATTTCTTGGGTGTCTGCTGTTATGTAGTAAAACAACAACAACAATAATTAATGTAGAAATAATGACAATTATTCTGGTTTCTCCATGGGGAAACCCTCGAGACCCCACTAAGATTGACTCTGGTTGGAGCTGATCAGCAACCAACTAGATCCACAAGTAGAGCCACTACTGCATGGTTGGTATGATCTAGTACCAGTGTGGGCATAGAAAATCCATATTGTGATGAAATGTGGATGAAATATGTGTTCCCATCATTACCACATTTGAATTATACTACGGACTCAAATGAAGTTGATTCTTCTCACTCTTGATTTTTCCTGTGCCCAGCTTACAGAAACCACATCATTTTCTCTCCTCCCCTCACCAAATACCCCTCCCAATATCATCACTGATTGGATGCTGTTCTGCCATTCAAATCATGACTTCATTGGAGCAGGAAAGTCAGACTTCATCCTCCATATTTCCCTGCCACCATACTGGAACATGGATTCCCTTGGCATTATTGGTAATTCACCAATTTTTCCTTCTCCCCCTCCAGTCTGTATCCACTCAAGTGCAATTTTAATTCTATGTTTACAACACTGCAGAGCTCCTTTAAAGCCCTGTATCATTTTCTTTTCCTTTGTAATAGCAGTTTTGTGCTACCTTATTACTTCAAAACAGCATGTAGGGGGGAAAGGTGGGAGGATAGGCTTGTTCTCACTTCCCAAAATATATAAAAAATAAATGCAGATTTAATCTGCATACATTTTACCTCAGGTTTCAGTTCTTTAGTCCACAAAAGGTTCAAAACACACAGTACTTTTAGTACAGAGAAACTCTGAAAACAATCTCTAAACTAATTATTTGTTGTGTTAGGATACCCTATTTGTTTGTATCTTTGGGTTTGGAACTGAAACTAGTATTAAGGATTCATTTAAATACTCTTGATTCCCAACTACATTGTGTACACCTGTAGGTTCTTGGTTTTTATTTCAAACTGTAGAAGAATTTCTGAAAAAACTTGATAACTCAAGGCAGCATACAGGAAAGAGGAAGTTATGAATTTTAAGAAAATCAAATTAAAAAGACACCACATAGAATAATGCACTTCAGAGGAAGAACTAGCAAAAAGGAATTATTATTTCTGCCAAACCAAGCATAATTCTCTGTAACATATATTTGTATGTGATATTGTAAAATAAATCCTGCAAAAATAGTGTGTATATTTTACTAGAAGGGAGATAGTTGTCAATTTCAGTCTATGAAATTATCTTCAAATAAATAAATAAATAATACCAAGAAAAAATAACGTAAAATTTGCACCTGCATGCCTTCCTGTCTGCTTGCCTGCCTGCCAGTCTGGCTTTTCATCCTTTGGGAGATGTTATTTGTAAGGCAAAATTCACTTCAGCCTTTTTTGGGAGAGGAGAGAGTGTGCCACAGCTGTTAGAATTGTGGTGCTAGGTTAAAATTTCATGTTTCAATCACCTTATGTTACTTTTGGTTTAGCTTCATGGTTTCACCCCAGCCCCCAACCCATTTATAAAATGAGGACAATCATACTGAACTGGCAGAGATGTGATAAAGCTTTATTTCTGAAAGCTTATAAAAGCCCTTTGAGATCTCAAGATGGTAGGAGACAGTGAAGTGCAAAGTGTGTGTGCTTTATTATTAAATAAATTTTTTCATATTTTTGGTCTGTAGAAGGGGACAGAGCTGGCAGAAACAAACTTACCGTTCATATCATACAGGGTTTTTTTATTTAAAGCCTGATGACTGGCCACTTTCTCTCCCCTCTTGTATGAGCCTGTGCAGTTTGTTTTATTTGTCATTTGCAAATGAAGCTGCACAGTTTCCGTAGCTGTTCAGAGGGAATCTCTGCCAGGTTTTCTTGGTCAATCAGTGGCAGACAGGTGAAGTGAAGGTGTGTGGAAGAAATTCACAAGACCAAATGCAAAGGAATTGCTAGGTTGGCACTGTAGATTTTAATTAGAAGCACTATTGTTGTTAATAATAATAATAATTACTACTAATAATAATCCATTACTGTAGATTGCCAGCATTCCTTAAGAGCTTCATCAAGGTGATATTTGCAAGATAATTATTGATGATTACTTAATAAAGAAATTGATCTTTAACATTAAGAGTGAAAACATTTTACACAGATATTTCTTTCCTTAAAATACATCTAAGAAAGCGTCAGAAAAAGCAGAAACCACTTCTGGTTTCTGTCAGAACTCTGGAGATTAAAGATTATATACCTGAGAAGGTGGTGAAGTTCATATAATCTCTGCAGCATTTCATAGTGGGCAGTGATTTATTTTATTTTACTTTGTCAAGAACTGTAAGATAAGTAGGATTGAGCTTGGACAGTGATTTGAAGGACCACACATACTCGCTGTCTCCAGAGATAACGTGAAAGCAGAGTGTCAGCAGTTCCTCAGATCAGTGGTTCTTTTCAATTGAAGAGAGGTGAAAGTCTTCAGCATGAGACATCAAAGTGCAGTCTATAGAAAATGTGTATTGTGTTCATTAAATATCCTATTCCCATAGCTCTTTGCTACATGACATGGGGTATTATTGAGTCATAGCCACAGCTAGAAGCTCAGAGACTGGTGAGGGTCATTGTGCCGTCCATTCTTAATTTGGTCGGTATAGCCAAGAAAATAAGAAGATAATGCAAGAGAAACTTGTTATTTCAGGGCTGATGAGAGACGAGCTAATTAGTGCTCCTTGAAATATTTGAAGATTTCTGGGAACTGGAAAGGGTGCCTTATACTAACATAAGAACTGGGTGCAAAAGATTCTTCTTCTTTCCAATATTCAAAACAAACAAAAAGCCAGCTGCCTCCTTAGGTTGGGATACCCAGGAAAGTATTACAGCAAGATTGAGTATGGTTGTAATTAAACAGCTTCTAAAACCTTGGAATATCCTGGTACTATCTTGGGATTGCTACATATATCCGTAGCAATCCCAACATAGTTCTAGGATATAGAGGCAAAATACATTGTATCTTTAGGAGGGAAAAAAGAACTCTTAAGCCTGGTTGCCTAGTAATATAATTTATCATGTCTGGGTTTTTTCCAGGGTTTTTTTTTCCTGATAAAAATATTCACTGCGCAAAAGTGGGAGCAAGATCTGAAGCTGCTTCCAGTCAGGGATGAAAACAGCAAAGGAACTTCACTGATTTCGTCTCCTGCTATAGCTGTGACGGATCCCCCCTGCCGTGCATATCAATATAGCTGCGTCCAGACTTCTTGATGCTGCACATCAGAATGTGCAGCCAAGATCAAGCCATCACACATGATGGCTGATACTTCATAGTGGCATTGCATTATAGTGAAGCCACTGCAAATTTACTTAATGCTTCATAGCATTAAGTAGATTTGAATACTCCCACCAGTCCGAACATGACAGAGAGAACAGCCAATGAGAGCTGGGATGGCAGCTTGGCTCTCATTGGCTGCCCCACACCATGTGATGTGCGCGTCACCCCATGTGACCACACATACCATGGAAGCCTCACAGTCCCCCGATCAGGAAGCTACAGAGCTGTGTTTCAGATGGGGACAGCGAGTCATCACATCACAGCCAATAAGATTAGGTTTTTCTAAGAACAGTGGTTTTTAATTTGCTAGTCTGGAAGGAACATGCTGATTTATTAGCATCTTTTTAATACTCACTTACCCTTGAATGTTCCACTGCTGCCGTGGGTGATGGAGCTTCCCACCGAAGCTTCTGATATAAGAACATAAGAACATAAGAGAAGCCTTGCTGGATCAGGCCACAGCCCATCTAGTCCAGCATCCTGTCGCACACAGTGGCCCACCAAATGCTCACGGGCATCTCAAGCAGAGACAAGGACAAACCTTCTCCTGCTCTCGATTCCCAGCAGATGGCCTTAGAAGCGCCCCAGTTCCTCCCTCCCCTCAGCCTGAAGGATGCACGTAGACATTCGTTCTAGTAGCCATTGATACATCTGTCATCCATAAATTTGTCTAACCCTACCTTAAAGCCATCCAGACTGGTAGCTGTCACCACCTCTTCTGGCAGCACATTCCATAAGCCGATGACCCTGTCAGACCTTACTCTCCTACCCATCAGCTTCATAGAGTGCCCCCTGGTTCTAGTGTTGTGCGACAGAGAAAAGAATATGCCAGTGTGCTGGTCCTGGGAAGGTTCCAAAAGCCACTGCACAGTGACGCTATAAGTGCTTTACAGCTTTTGTAGTCAGGAGGGAATCTGAATGAAAACACCTACTGCAAAAGTGGGCAGGTGCTTGTACAGTTCTTCATATTTCACAACTGGAAATTTCTCAGGAGCAAGCACCAGAATGGTAAAAGTCAGGATTTCATTCTGTCATGTGGTAGGGATTACAATAGGCAACTGTGGGATCTAAACAAGATGCTACATTTTGCTCTCACTGCCTGGAAGCAGCCTTTGTGTGTGAATGTGGCTGTAACATAATGAGGAGTGGGATCGAGACCAAATTAAATGATGTTTCAGAGTGACCTCAATGAATTTCACATACCCAGGTTCATATAATGTAACCCCTGATGATAAACAGGCATCAAAATAAACTACCCTGTGTTTTTTTATTTTTACTGTGCATAGAATTCTAATAAACCTACTCTATCACACATTCATTAATGCTTTACTTATTTATGTAACACATTTATATGCTCCATTACAATACACATTTAAAAATAGGGTTAAATGAGATAAATTGGATGGAGTGAGAAAAGAGATACTCATTCACACTGAAAATTCCTGGATTAACAAATAAGTAGTAATCTCCTAAAAAATTGTGATAAAAGATGGGTAGAATTCCAGAATGTTGTGCCACCATAAAGAAGACCCTGTAAGTTGACATTCAGTAATTGGTAGCACCTGTGGCAAGATTTCAGTGGTCTTACATGTTAGGAAATCTACTGAATACCCAATTCCAAGTTGCTTAGGGTCTTATTTGCCAAACATACGACCTTCAGTCTGACCCAACAGCTAATTTGCAATCAGATCACAGGTATTGATGTAACCTGAAATAGTTCCACACTCAGCAGTCTTGCCACAGATTCAGCACCAGTTGCAAATGTAAGGATAAATTAGATATCTTTTATCCCATAGTCATGAAAATGCCTAGATTTCTTTGTGTATCTGGCCAAGCACAAATCCATAAGCTTGTTTCTGCATCCACTTGTGTTATTACTATTTTACAATCATGTAACAATGGGTTTACATTCAACATATAAAGGTATTTTATCTTAAAGGGACAGAAGGCAAAAACTGATAACAGAATATATGTCTCAATATCCAATATCAGTTTGTCTCTTTGGCAATAAGTTGCCATCTGACATTTTGCTGGGTTATGCAAAAGAAAGAAAGAAATTAAATTCATATCTGATGGACATTCAGCAGTATAGCCTATAATACCATCTCCATTGCACTTATCAAAGATAGGGAAAAGTTTGTGGGCCTTTTCTTCTCTGTCATTTCTCTGTTATTTACTTTACTCACTATGACACAGAAAGCTAGTTTGTTTTTTTAACTAATATAAAGTTGTTTCATTATACACAGCAATTTATTTATTTTACTTGTATTTTTATCCTACCCTATATTGGACATTCTGAGGATGGGTTACAACAGTAAAAACAAAATTGATAAAGAAACACATCAAAGGCAAGAGGAGGAAGTGAGGAGAGAAAGCTGTTTTGACCAGGGTAATGTCTAAATGTATGTAGTGATGGTACTTCATATGCCTCAGTGAGGAGGATATTCCATAATTTGGGAGTTAGTACTGAGAGGTCCCTGTCCCTAGTCCCCACCCCTTTAACTACTGAAGGTCATGGTTCAAGTAATTGGGTTCTACCTGCAGATTTTAAAGCATGTCCAAGTTGATATGGAAGAAGTTTCTTAAGTTGCTTAAGAAACTCATAAATTACAGTTAATACTGTGAATTGTGTTTGGTAGTGAATTGGCAGCCAGTATGAAACTAGTGTGATGTGCATCTGGGCAACAGTTCTGATCAGCAGTCTAGCTGCAGCATTCTACACAACCTGCAAACCATCTTTAAGGGCATCTCACACTGAGTTCATTCCAGTAGTCCACTCTGGAAGTTACTAAAGCACGGATAACTGTAGCCTGACATCACCTCAGGTATTAATTCAAGTATCAAAGCAGAGTCCAAGAGGACCTCCACATTACATACCTGTCCCTTCCAGGCACAGCAACCGCTCATCAAGAAGAGGATGCCTCCTTTTCTCACGGAGGTGAGATCCTCTAACACACAACAACTTTATCTTATTTGGATGCAATTTCAATTGATTGCCCCCATCCAGCACATTCACCCATAGATAAAAGAGTCAGGCAAGGTGCTTTAAAAAAAAATCCTTTATTCTGATGTAGTTTGGTGCAAAAGAATGTGGTATATTGTGCCCTGTTCCTAGAAACATTTCTGCTCAGCTCTATGATTCTTTCTGAACAGCTTCATATAATGTGTTGAAACATGATGACAACTTTTATTTCAGGTAGAAGAAACAATGAAGGAATGGGTAGCAGGCACTACAGTATAAAATAAGGCTTATAATAGCAATGATAGCCCATGAAAACAGTTGTTACCCTAGTTAATGTCTGCTTTGTCAGTACGTTAACCTTCTTTGGCTTTGCCTCGGGTCATTAAATAGCCAACCATTTGTTAAACACCAGGGAGCTACCAATTTCAGGGGAAATACCATAGAGTTCATTTGCTAAGTGAAGCACCTGGAAAAACAGCAGGAAAATCCCTTGGTATATGTGTGCATGTGTATAGCTACATGTTCTCACTGATACTTTCCATGCATATTATGTAGAACAAATAGCTTCCTTAGAAGTCTAATGTCCAGCACTGATTAAGTTTCTGTCAGGTGTTCCCCATGCAAATGAATGCTTGTCCCCTGACCTGAAGCCAATTTTTAAATACTGTTCTAATAGTTTGTTGTTTTTAAGGTAATGGTAACCTTGCTTTTATGTTACATGACACACTACTTCAAGATTTTGAGAAGTGGTACAGAAATGCTATACTTAAATAAATAAATAAATAAGTATTCAAAAATCTATTGGGGGAAACTTATAAGAATTTGTACAACTGAGGTAGTACACAGCCATCATTTCTAGTAATCAGACAGATGAATATTGCTACATCCTATTACAGGAAGGCGGTAGCCAATAGGGATGAACACAAATGTGTTTTTTTGGTATTCGATTTGTATGGGATTTAAATTGTATTGAGTTTAATGCAAGAAAATTTGTATTCGTATTTTGAATAGATCCCCTTCAAATGTGGTAGGATTCATATTTGATACAAAAGTTCAATCCCATACGTATCCCCTATGAACCCCAAACGAAGCTTCATACGAATGTATCAAGACATTCAAATCAAATTTGAATGTTTGTCTTCAAATGTACCAACATCCATACGAATTTTGAACATTACCAAACGTCACTTACAGTACTTATTCTGCTATATTTGGCTATTTTCAGACATTAGTTACTTATTCTGCTATATTAGAATATTCCAGAATAAGGCATGCATAGTCCAGAATATCCATGCTTTGTTGCAGAATATCCACATAGAGAAAAATAAATAACTGATGTCTGGATGCCACCCATATTTCCCTTTATTCTGGAATAAATATGTCTGCATATTGGGGCAAGGGGGTTTCAAATGACATATCTAAAAGACAGTGAAATGTTTTGTCAAAGGTCTGATGTCTAGTGGGAAACTTCAAAATTATTTTGGGTTCCATTTATATTCTACTGCAGAGACCCTTGAAATGGGTATGACACTACTGCTGCTACTTTCATTGTAAGCCAGTTTGCTTTAGTGGTTAGGGAGCCAGACTCTTATCTGAGAATACTGGGTTTGATTCTGCTCTCCTTCATGAAGCCAGCTGGGTGACCTTGGGCTAGTCACAGCTCTCTTCTGAGCTCTCTCAACTCCAGCTACCTCACAGGCTGTTTTGTTGTGGGGAGAATAGAAAGCTTTGTCAGCCACTTTGTCAGTTCCTTATTTTACCCTACCACTTTAAATATGAAAATGGAAATAGAAAGGAAGAGAGAAAGAGAGAAGCAAGAAGAGTGGGAGATAAAGGTCTATTTTTTATTTGTAATTGCACCTCAATTTCCTTGCCTGTGTTTTGGTACTTCATAAGAGCTCCCTTGCTGCCTCCTCTCCTTCTCGAATTAACAAGAGCTCTCACTTGTTCCTTGGACACAACCAAGTATCACTCACCAAAGGTAACACCAAAACAGTTCATAAGAGCACTTTATGATTCCAGATAGAGACAACCAGGAGAGCACTTAGCTGGGATGGGGGGTGGAGAAAAGAGATGCCACTTTGGATCATTTAATCTTCAAATGCAAATTAATGGGAATTTGCATAGTCTGTGCAAGCACTTGGGAAACAGAACAACTGCAAACATTTGGAGAGGGAAATTCTACCTGATAAACATATTTATCTTTCTACAACTGTGTGGCAAAAACATAATGGTGTACATAAGACTTGTCTACAAAAGCTGATGCCACAACCTATTTTTCTGTTAGTCTTTTGCTTTGGATTATCCAGACTATGGCTGTGGTCACACCTAAGATTTAATCCACCTTCAGAGCAAGAGAACACATCAGTAAAGTGACCAGTAATTTTCTTTCCACATTATCTATCCCAAAGCTGAATTTTCTGAGTTATTTAATACTGGAATAAAACAGCTTGTGCCTTTGATGATGTATTCTCTCAAGTGGAATAAAGCTGGATTAAACCTTAAGTGTGACCACAGCCTAACACATCTACATCTTGGAACTTAACTAAGAAACAGCTGTTTGACTTGTGATATTCATTCCTCACCAGTATTTAAGTGGATTGTAACTTGGAATGGGTATATTTATGACCTTAGAAATATAATTTATGAATTTGTTCCATCCTGTTGGAAAAGACAATTCATCATCAAGTCCTTTCCTTTTTCTTATTTGATGTACCGTACAATCTAGTATTCCTGTATTCCACATAAGGGTATACCAATCTTTAACTGTTGGCACAGATTCTCTTTTCCAGTGATCTAATCCCTTTTAGATAACCTGCTAAATTCCTTGTGTAGTTGACATTAACACTGAGCAGGAATGAGAACCCTTCAAGGTTTTCAGGGTCATCCCAAAATAATCCTGAAATTAAGATGCATAGCACCTCATCAGTTAAGTAAATAACATTACTGTTCTTACAGATGGAGTAAATGATGCACAAAGAGGTTAACTGACTCACCCAAGGTCATGCCAATGAGTACTGGCCCTTGAATTGCATATTGATGATTCTCGTGTCTCATGTTCAGAAATTGCGTCTGATTTTCTTAGTTAAAAACATATTATTAAGCAGAGAGCACTCTGTCTCGTGGAAAGGAATGAATTTGTTAAAACATATCTTGACAGATTCAGGGTGTAATTGATCTAAGGAACTACCAGGTAAGAAATGAGGGTGAAATAATTTATAAAATAAAAGGCAGAGAGGGGATTAAATGATATTGCAAAACAAAAGTTTTGAATTACAACAATAAAAACATGAACATTATTTTATGAATATGGGGGTTAAGACCTCTATTTTCTTGAACTTTTATGTTCTGCACTGCCATCTACTGATACTGACGTAAATTCTACAGCAAAAAATAAAAGTGAAGAAAGGGAGAGGGGAAGAGAGGGTTATAGCTTGCACAAAAGCCTACATATTGTCCTGGAATAAAAAGGAGTCGGAAGAGGCGGGAAGCAGGAGGAGGAGGAGAAGGAGGAGGAAAGGAAGTTATAATGGAAGACTTCAACATCCCTTAAATAGACTGGGTGAGCTCTTGTTTAACTCATGAGAGAAAGATAAAATTATTAGACATGATATATGATTGTTCTTTAGAGCAACTGCTTCAACAACCAAACAGGGAAAAGGGAATCCTCTACTTGATCCTAAGTAATGCACAGGATATGGTACAAGATGTCAGTGTAACTGACCCAATAGAGAACAGTGTCCGTATTGTAATAACCTTCAGCTTACGTACAGGCAGTAAATTGTTAAAACTTTCCAACACAGAGAACTTCAACTTTCATAAAGGAAACTTTCCAAACATGAGAAAACTAGCAAAAAAAGAAATGGAAAGGAAAAACAAGAAGAGTCCCATCACTCCAAAATGCATGAAAGCTATTTACAAATACACTAATGGAGGCTCAATTAGAATGCATACATAAAAGAAGAAAAAGGATTGCCAGGTCCAAGAGGTCACCAGGAAAAACAAGAACACACTGCTAAAAACACATAAGAAAAATAACAAGGACTTCTTTAAGTACCTCAGAAGTCAGAATCAAACAAGAAAAGCAATCAGACCAAAAGATGATAATGGATAAAATGGGAGAATTAAAGAGGTTGTAGAGATTTCAGAGAGGCTAAATGAATTCTTTGCTTCTGTTTTTACTGAGGAAGAAAAAGGGCATATGCCTGGAGCTGAGTCAATCTTTTCAGAGAAGGAGCGAGAAGAATTAAATTTGATAGAGGTATCCAGGGAGAAAGTCCTTTCATGTCTTAATAAACTAAATTTAAAAAAAAACTACCTGGACCAAATGGCTTTCATCCAAGAGTTCATTACGAACTCTATAGGGATGTGCACAAATTGTTTTTTTTTTTTACATTTGATTTGTAACTAATTGAATATTAGAAAATCTGTATTTGTTCCAATAGATCCACTTCAAATGTGGTAGGGTTGTATTTGATATGAATATATTTATACAAATTCAATATTTGTTTATTTATTTATTTATTTTTATATCCCGCCCCATACTCGAGGTTCTCTGGGCAGCTTACAACATTTAAAAACAAACATATTAAAACTGTATCATACTATACTAAAACCAGTGTAAGGATTAAAATCCAGCATGATAATAAGAATAAGAATAAAATGATAGAAAAACAGTTTTAAAAACAGTGGTGTTTGCAAGGGGGGAAGAGTAGAGAGCATTTAGCCAAATGCCTCAGTGAAGAGGAATATGTATCCAATATGAATGAATACGTATCCGATACATATCCTGTAAGATATTTGCACTCTGAAAGTGTCAAATCTGACCTGAATCCACTTTTAATCCACTCTCAATCCATGTCACATGCAATCTGGATCTGTTGCAGATGTGACTGGCACAGCCACTTTCCCACCTCCCCAGTTTAACTAATGTCCAAACTATTCATCCGAATGTCAGAAGCATTTGTATTGACACAAATGTTAATGTGTGAGTTTTGTAGCATTTGATTTGTGTACAGATGTCCAAATTCGGATGAATTTGGATGAATAACGAATGTTACGAATATCTGTGCACATCCCTAGAACTCAAATGTAAGATTCTGAGCTTCTGGTAAAGCTGTGGAGCAGGTTTTACTACTCCATAGCTAGTGATGATCAGGATGGCTCTGAGTCTCCCTGAGATGGAAGTGGCATCACGGTGTGTATATGCTCTGTCTCAGATCGTGTCGGGCCATCCTGATTGCCCCTGTGCAAACAAGCTACAGATCTTGATCAAATGCAGAAAAGCAGTTCTTTTGTCAATCGGAAGAATACATTTCTGGACAGAGTGCTCCCTGTTTCATTTTATTGTTTTGCTTACCAGTAATATTGATCTGAATTTAGAGATAACAGTTTTCATGACCAAGCTGAAAAGGTAGCTTTACTGTATGGAAAACACATTGAAATCTTGTATGACACTTAAAATGGAACTACCTCTGTTTTTCCCCCAAGTTCCTTCATTTGCAGAAGGATGTATGCGTGTGTGGCAGTTTTCTTTTCTGCCATCCTTGAATTCAAGACACAACGATGGCAATTACTGTTTCAGTCGTGCTGCACATAGGGGCTTCCCATAAGCAACACCCAAGCTTCTGTGTGAGCAGATTGTTGGCCTACATGGGCCATTGCTCTCTTCATAGGTAGAAGGGATAAAAGGAGAATATATGTGCAAAAATACTTTTCAACAAATGATAAACAAATGCAAGATATTTGGGAAACTCAGCATGAAAGCTGAGTGTTATTTTGTTAGTACTGCATCACAAAAATCAAACATTCACACACACACACACATTAAACAACTTAGATGCCCAATAAAGTGAAACTGGTAGATTTCACTTTGCTCTTCCTTTCCTATCCTGTACATGGAAGTTGTGAGCGATCGCTCTTCTTTTCACTCCCAGAAGGCTTTTCTCTGCTCTCGAGCAGCTGATCACAGGCTCTGCATGAAATCACACAGGCCCTTAATGTGATAGCTCCAGGGGATGTACCTCAACTGATGAGACAGGGAGAGTTTGTCAGTCAGATGCCTCGGAAAGAATTTGTTTCTCTTGAAAGATACTGCTCCATCTACAGAAATACATGTCATGAGCTTGCTTATTTCATCCCCCTCCCCACTTCTGTTTTATGCATTCCTCCTGGAAGTTGTAAATTACTGTAATACTGTTGTGTTTGGGGTTTTTTTTTTGCATTTTTTCACACTTCTTTCCTTCCTAGATTCTTTCTGTTTCCAGCTACTCTAGTTACTGAGCTGTCATTTATTTGCCTCAGAAAAGAAATGGATCATCATTCTAATTCATAACTTGTTGTGTGGAATCTTCTTGTGCCTTCAAGCTCACCAGAAGAAGAAAATAAAAGGTTGGGGGGAAGCACTGCAAAAAAGAGCCAGGATCATAATTTTTGTGAATATTTGTGCAAACAAAGTTTGTAGAAGAAGCCAACTTCTGAAACAGTGCTGTATTACATGTGGTGGAGGAAAAATAGGACAGATTTCCCATGGGTATTTATTCAGTGATGGGCCTTTACTCCTGAACAAGACTATTGGGATGTTAAGAAGCAGAATTTGCACAAATGAACATCTTCAAGGAAAGGTGGTCACTTCTCAATTATGTGTCTTGGTTCCAAAGCAGTCATGACTGAGTGTGGGCCCTCATTTCACTACTATGTGCTAATGCGCTAATGCTAGCTATTCTTAATTGTTATGTTCAGTATTCAGTATAAAGCTGTTGCACATCTTTTCTTCTGCATTTCAAGAGCATCTCTATACTCTTTTCTGTTCTGTGTGGTAAGGCACTTTTGGAATGGCTGCACTGCTGAACCTAGGAATGAAAACGGGAATAAATCTGTCCTTTATTCATGTTCATATATGAACAGAAGAACATAAGAAATCCCCTGCTGTTTTGGGCACATGGATCATATAACCCAACAGTTTGATCTCATAGTGACCAGCCAACTGTTCAAGGAAGCACACCATCAGAACCTGAAAACACAGCTGCTTTGCCTGCAGTTTTTGAACCACTCCCAGCACTTTGTCCTTTAAACACCACCTCCAGATGACCACCAAATAATCTGCTAGCAACGGATAACACAGGAGGTATGATTCCCTGCCACTGTCTCTTGCTAGTTACATACACATCCAGGCATCACACATCCAGATATGCTAGCCATCACCGCTGCACATATGTGGGTGCTTGTTTTAGCATTCAGGCATGCATGCTGGATGGAGCAATCATGACAGCTCCATCCAGAAGGTAAGTAGAAGAAGAGTTAAAGAAGAGTCGGCTTTACTACCCTGCTTTTCTCACCCATTTAAGGGGACTCAAAGTGGCTGACAAAGTTTTCTTTTCTTCTCCCCACAGCAGTCACCCTGTAAAGTAGGTGGGGCTGTGAGAACTCAGCTGTGACTAGCCCAAGGTCACCCATATAGCTTTGTGAAGGAGCATGGAATAAAACCCAGTGGCCACAAGAAATGGGTCTGGCACTCCAACTACAAGGCCAGACTAGAGGCCTATTTGTACGAGGCCCTCCGGAACGCATGTAGGATGCCCTGGGATGGAGCATTCACTCCACTGAGCCAGTGGTTCCATTCGGAACCACCCCAGCCCGTCCCAGGGTACCCTACACGTGTTCTGAGTGTAGAGCACAAAATCCTGCTCTACGCCCACCCCAGGGCATTCCCGGCCATCCCGGTCTGTCCCACAGCTGCTTGTGAAGGAGAGTGTTCGCATTCTCCCTCCCTGACAGCTGCAGGACCTGCCCAAGGTCTGTTGCTGCCACTAGGTCAGGTAAGACCCAGGGGCGGGCAGGCCTGTCTGGTCCCTTCCCCGGGTTCCTGCAACTCCAGTGAACCGGATCGGGTCCCTTAGAGCCCGAAGTAAGCCTCTGTGGACCCACTCACCCATGGCGTGGCCTACCCGGACACACACGTGCATGAGAGGCACTTACCTTGGGTTCTGAAGTGGCCGGCATGGCTGGCGGTGTTGTGCATTTGCTACTTCAGAACCCAGCAACCACAAGGTAAGTGCCTCATACAAGGATGCATGTCTGGGTAAGCGGTGCCCCTAGGGGGTGCCCAGAGGGGTTACTGTGGGCTCTAGGGGACCCAATCCAGTCCCCTGGAGCATGCAGGAGCCAGGGAAGGGACTGGACAGGTCTGCCTGCCCCTGGTCTTACCTGACCCAATGGCGACAGGTCTGGGAGGGGCGTCCCACCCCTGTGTCAGTCTTTTTGGGCTAGGACACACGGGGACAGGTTCCCCTTTCACACATAGGCAGGTAGGAATGTGTGCCCACTGTTCGCCTGTAGTGAAAAAATGCCTCAGCTCCACAACCATTGCTGGGTTTTCCAGCAATAGTTTTTAGCATGGGGGGGGGGCGGTTGGGGGGAACAATGCTACGACCGGGTTGCATCTAATACATGAGATAATCCCACCACTGTGGCACCATAATGACCCTATAGGCCGCCTATCCAGACGGAGCCAAAATTTATTTGCTTATAAAAACAATACATTTCACCATTACAGCAAAATCTTTTAACATGTCTTACATTAATTATGGCTTTCTCCAATCTGTATAACAGCTATTGGGGCAATTATTGTTATCTTATCAAGTACTGGAATCTTGTCATTCTCTACTGCTTCTAAATTTTTGGTTGAAGTAATTCCTGGGCAAAGCAAATACTGATGAGAAGTCAGTCTTGTAACAGGAATGGATATAGAGTAGCCATATTACCAAGTTAAAAATTTGAATCATAGGAGAAACCTATAACTGCTTTGAACATTATGTTAACATTAGAGGGGAGACAGGAGAGACAAATTCCAGTTAGCTGAGCACTGTGAATATCTGAGGACTGGCACAGACAACCTTTATAGTGAATACTTGGAAGTATTAAGTACTTATCAAGTTCACTGCATAACATAAGTTCCTGCAAGCACAGCAACATCAGGCACATGGACATTTTGTGTCCTTTTTCCTGCTGCAGCCCTTGAACCTTCTGAAAATTCAATACTAAGACGTGGGATACTCTTGGGAGACCTTTTTTTGCTTTTATGGCTCAAGGCTTTTGAGAGAGTGGGTGTAGTTAGGTAGATAACATATCTCTAATAGGCACTGTGTGTGTTCGTACAAGTTGGCCTTTCTTAATGTCTTGGAACTTAATTTTGGATTAACTGCACATGTTCACTGGTGCTAGAAATGCATGCCTGGGCAAAACCAGCCTCACCTAGGAAAAAGGTATAGCAAAATCATGCTGTTAACCATATACCCAGTGGCTGGTCCTTCTAACAGAGAATTAGTATTGGAGTGTCCTGAGCTGAAAGGCATCATCCAGGATTCTGCATTCCTCCTGTGTTTCATATCAGGGCCATGATTGTCTAATGGTAGTCCCAATGAAATGGGTGTACCAATGATGCAGATTAAGGTCTCTCTTAATCTGGATCACACTCTGTCTAATGCAGACAGAGCAGACCAGCAGGAGGTGTAAACTTCATAGATATGGATTAATGTGTAGATCTTTTGAGTCCTAGATGTACAGTATATTCCATAAACTCTTAATCTGTTGCCAACACTGGAGTAAATAACCACATATGGAGATTTGTCTTCTACTTTTTGAAGAACAACAATGTATGTTGCCATCTTTGTTTTCCATTGACCCAAATGGTCAATGACATCCTGGTTCCTGCTGTCCTGCTTGTTAATGGATACCTAAAATAATGGCTGATAAAACTTTTTGGGGTGCTTTAAATCCTACCAAAGTACACTTTAAAAGTACATTGTCAAATGCAAGAAATGTTGTGGAATATGCATTGAGGTGCCTGATGGGAATTTTGGAAGCGATATTCGTTTCCTCTTGTATTATTTCCACAATCTGTATGAGAAATAAAGGCATAGAAGACTTAGGTGTATCATGAATATCATGGGCACAATTATGTTTTAAGTACATTTTAGCTTTGCACTGATGTTGTTATTTTTATTGTCTCTCACCTGAGGAGCTCCAGGTAAAGGATGGGGTATGAATAAATAAATAAATAAATTTAGATTCTCTGTTACTGTGAGAGCTTTTTCTAATCTGAACTCATAAATTGTATTTGTATGCTTGAACCCATTCTGTGACTATGTTGGCAGGAATGATAAGTCTACTCAGCTTCTATCATTCCACAAGAGCCCTCAGCTATGAACAGCTGCTATCTAAGGGAACAAACTCTGGGCCAATCCAAAGAGACCTTGCCTTAGCCAAAATACTCCAGGCTTTACCACTATTCACCTTCTCTGCAGAGCTGTCTGTCCATGTGATGTATGTCTTGGCTTGCCAGACAACCATTACCTTAAGCCAATCTCTTTTCCATTCAGAAATAATTTGCAGCCTGAGAGCTAAGCCAGCCAAGATCGAGACACACAGGAGAGGCAATTTCTCTTTCATTTTTCTCCACTGACCTGAAGCCCTTTTTCTGGGCCTTCTGCCTTTTTTGCTCAGAAAACACTGTGCACCCTCAAATCTTCTGGTTTCCCCCCCCCCCTTTCCTTCCTGTGCTGCCACTAACTTGTGATTTTGCTTTCATTTTCTCTCAGATTCTCTTTGATCCGGTTCTTCTGGTTACTAATATATTGTTATTTCACTTGGGAGCTTGTGCACTATCAAATGCAAATTTCCCTATTTTCTGTAAACCACTCTGAGGGTTCGACCCCGTGGGAGCCGGTTGATTCGCTAGTGATGTGATTAATAAAAACCAATGTTGTAACTCGCAATAAAGTGTCCCCATGTGGTTTGGGGCAACACAGATTCAAAATATACTTTCCTGTCCCCATGTAAACTGCTTTTTGTGAACCCGCATCTTTTCCTCCCACCCCCCTGCCTGCTGCAGCAATGACAGGCAATTGCACCTCCATGAACACAACATAACAGATCATTCATTTACTTGGCTGCCACAATTAAAAGAATAACCAATGCCTGTAACATAGTTACAAGCATAGTTAAAAGCAGCTCACTCCCTGCAGCCCATCAGCCAGATCCAGCTCCCTCCATTCAGGTAACAGCAGCTGTTTTAGTGCACAAACAGACCAGCGATGATTTCTCTCTGTCTTTCACCATGGAGGGGGAAAGAGATTATGTGCTTGCTATCAGGGAAAAGTGATGCTAATTATCATAACAACGGAGACTGTTTCTCAGCAAGCACAGAATCTCTCTCCCCCTCCGAGGTGAAAGACAGAGAGAGATCATTGCTGGTCTGCTTGTGTGCTAAAATAGCTGATGTTACCTGAATGGAGGGAGCTGGATCTGACAGCTGAAGGTCTGGCTGATGGGCTGCAGGGAGTGAGCTGCTTTTAGTTATGCTTGTAAATAATAGTGTGCATCAACATGCTCCCAGGATAATCTGCAGTTGCCCCCTAAGTTGGAGGTAGTACTATTTGAAAGGGGGGGGGGTTCTGCCACAGATTTTACTCCTTTGCACCTCATGTAGCCCAGAGTAAAGCTGGTCATAGGGTTGCTCCGAGGCAAAACAAGCTTAATATAGGAGTATTTTCAGCATGGGGACCCACACTGACATTTTTAAAAATAAAATGAAAAGCGGTATATAAATGTGTTAAATAAAGAATACTAAGGGTACTTCCGCACAGGGGCAAATAAAACTGGATCTCTGGCACCCAGATTTATTAAAACCAGCTCCCAGGGGAACCGGTTTTAATAACTCTGGATCCCTGGTAGATCTGGTTTAATGGGGTAGATCTGCATCTAAGAGATGCGGATCTACCCCGCACCCCGTGCCTCCACACACGCGGCGGAGATCCGGATTGGAGGCAGTTGCTGTGCGGACGCACGGCACCTGCCTCCCATCCGGGACAGAGGGCCCTCCCTCGGCCCGCCACGATTGGCTCACCGGATCCAAGCCTGGCGAGCCGGGGGACCTCGCCACCGCGGCTCGCCCTCGCCCCAGAAGTGGCGGATTGCCGCTTCTGGAGCCAGGGCGAGCTTCCCTAAGGCCCACCCTAGCCCACCCTCAGGAGCCGTTCTGCGCAGGCGTGCTGCCCTGACTTGTGCCCCGGCCAATCAAGGGGTGCGCAGGATGCAGGAGCGCTGCAACCTGGGTCCCTGCTTTCAGTTTCGGGGCGACACTGAAGAGGTAAGGAGGGGATCTGCTGCGCTCCCCCCAGGGTGGGCTAGGGTAGGCTTTAGGGAAGCTCGCCCTGGCTCCAGAAGCAGTGATCCACCGCTTCTGGAGCCAGGGCGAGCCGAAAAGTAGGGGACCCCCGGCTCGCCATGCTTGGCTCCGGTGAGCCAATCATGGCGGGCGGGGGGGTGGGCCATGGGTTTGCACACTTGCACTGTGCAGATGCATCCAAAATGGATGCATATTCACAGCGCAAGACCACATAATATGTGGTGTGCAACTAACACCCATGAAACACACATTAAGTCCGGATAGGTGCGGACATACCCAACGGAAGTGTGCTACTTTGCCCTCGCTAATGCAGACGCCCCGGCAGCAATCCGGTTTTGCCGCCAAAATCCGCATTAAAAGGGGGCTCGCTGTGTGGACACCCCTCGCTGGAAGTGTCCTAATCAGTGACCCATGTGTGGAGGCGCACATTGGAATGTGTGCTTAACGGGTGTTAAAGGGCCTGTGCGGAAGCACCCTAAATCATATAGATAAATCTGCTTCTTGATCCTCTTTCCTATGCTTAGTTTTTAAGTATGCTCACTAGAAAGAAAAAGGAAATAAATATATATACAGATATATAATCTTGTAGGATAGGACAGGCATTAAAACAGATGGATTGTCACCAAAATGAAAATAGTTTTCTTTTTCTGACTGTGTCACCTTGAAACCACTTGTGGGAGGTCATCTGGAGATTTGGCTCAATATGCAGATGCCATCAAGTTTTATCAGTCCAAAGTGTCTTCTATCAGTTGCAGCTTATATGTCAGCTGCACTCTTACCTGGATGGAGTTACTCATGCTCCAGTATCCTCTTGTTTAGATTACAGCAGTGTGTTGAACATGAGGCTGCTTTTAAAAATGGTTTAAAGGAACTCCATCTGGTCCATAAAAGAGGTGCAAAAAAGGACAAGGCATTCAGAGCATATCACATCAGTTCCTTATTAATCGCACTAGCTCCCACTTCATTTCGGCACTGGTTTTAACTTTTAAAGTCCTGGATGGGGCATTTTACCTGAAGTAGCACAATAGCAATATGTTCCAACTTGTAATCTTAAATCAGCAAAAGAAAGCTCATTCTCTATCCTCAACAACTGAATTAAAATGGGTGGCCACAAGGGAAAGGACTTTCTCAGTGGCAGCACTTAGGCACTTTCTTCCCTTACCTCTGTTCCAGAACACATGTCCTCTTAGTTCTCTTCTGGGCCTCATTGTGCTCATCTTGGTATGGAACAGAGTGGCTCTGCCTACCACTTATATGTTCAAAGGGTCCAAATGAAGTGGCCCTTGATACAGATTACTGGTTGATTACTTGATTAAACAGGTCTACTGGCATAACTGCTCAGGCGGGCCTGGTTCATGCTCCCATTTTCTGGACTACCACAGGGCCCATTTCAGCAGCGTACTGAAACATGCTGCCAAAATAAGTGTCCCAGTGGCTCTAAGGCCTAAGGACTTTCATTCCTATGCTTTTGTAGTCCTCTGAGACTGCCCCCAAAGTTCATGGGAGTCTTGAGGCTGGTGCAGGGCTGATCTGGACAAGATCCATCATGCAAACTACTGCATGGTTTCAGACCATGGCTCTTTCTGCACTTGGTCTTAATCCAGAGTATATCTTGGTCTATTGTCTACATGCTAATGCAGACTGTGGCAGGCCTCACCTGGGGTCTGCCATTGTCTGTACTAGCATGTGGATAGCTGTTCCAGAATAAGAACAAGTGCAGAAAGGCCCATGTCTTTTTGCATTCTGGACCACCAAGCCTTGCTGATGAAGTGCAAGGTAAGTGCAGAGAGATCCTCAGTCTATAGATTAGCCTTCTTATAGATATGGGCCTATCACCAACCTGTATGCCTTAGTGTGCAGGTGAAGACCTTTTTATTCACACAGGAATTTCAGAGGTCTGCCTAGGTGATCTGATTTTAAATTGTCTTATTTATTTTTAGTAAAAGCACATATTTTATATAAGTGATGCATAAGATTTTAAATGTGGATTCTTGAGAAAAGGTGATGTGAAAGA
The DNA here is from genome assembly GCA_023333525.1 of Aspidoscelis tigris stejnegeri. Lineage (NCBI taxonomy): Eukaryota > Metazoa > Chordata > Lepidosauria > Squamata > Teiidae > Aspidoscelis > Aspidoscelis tigris. The sequence continues at coordinate 244,285,985 of JALMGA010000001.1, read as the reverse complement.
GAGAGAGAAGGGAAAGAGTGCCAATGAAATGTAAATGGCATAGGATTAAGGTAATTTATTAGTATGCTACACAAAAGTCTCACCTCGACTTAAAAATACTAAGAATTCTAATAGGGGTGGTTGAAGAACACTGGCATCCTACTCCATAGGAGACAGGGCCACAAAGACCTGATTTAAGATAGTGAAGTAGTTCCCACACTTTTTTAAAAGGCTGGCACTTTCTTCATTGTGCCAGTACGGGCTGTGATTGGCATAGCCTGTGCCAACACAGCACCAGATTGATTGATCCTGAAATTCCATGAGGAGAAAAAAATGAAGCCACACTCTTTCCTTTGGTGTTCTTCACAAATTTAAAATAAAAAGAAGTATGAAAGTGAAGAAATGTTTCTTCCTTCAGGCAGCATTGCAAACAGAATCATAGAACTATGGAGTTGGAAGGGCCCTCTGGGGTCAATGATTCCAAGCTCAATGCAGGATTTCCTAAACCATCCTGGAAAGATGTCTGTCCAGCCTCTGCTTGAAGACCTCCTTCTAAGTACTTGCATTTAGAAGTAGATAATGCATGCACAGTGACTGTAAGGCCCTTTGGCCCTTTCTTCACTTACCATAGTTAATCTGTATTAGTTAGATCCATATTTGTTAGATCTGTATTATCTAAACCTGGATTAGGTGGATCTGGATCAACCACAGGCATCTGCATCTGCATTGAGTGGACTTTAGAACAAGAAATGCATGCTAAAGTTTGCCAGCAGGGATGTAGACCACATTTATCTAGTCTACCACTAAACCAGATTAGTGAGCCTGGATCTAGTCTATTCTTCTTCAGATGATGGGCTTTTAGCAGCCCCTTGATCCAGACTGCCATGCAGATGTTCTTAGCAGCTCTTTGATCCAGATTAACAAATTAATATAGGAAGGCCCCTTGAGTGTGCCATAAATGTGCTATGAAGGCTGTGCATTCCATATTTTCCCCCCTCATGTTGGCATAAGCACTGGGCTAGGAAGCCCTTGGGCTAGTCACGGCTCTCTTTCTGAGCTCTCAGAGCCCCACCTCGCTTTGATTCTGATAGTGGGGAGGAAGTGTTGCCCCCCCCAACTGTCATGATCAAACTCAGATACACCCTGACAATGGTTGTGATGGCAGGGGACAAGCTTCCCCTTCCTCACCTCTTATGAACAACGCTTGAATATCATTAGCTATGATCTCAATGGGCAGGGCTAGGGGTGTGCACGAAGCCCATTTTTCACATTCGATTCAGAATGAGGGAAAATTTGGTTTTGGCTGAATTCCACCCCCATGCATGTGGGGGGCTTTCTATTCATGAAGGTCCCTCTCCCTTCCCCCATTCCCCCCTTACCTGTGTTAAAGCAAGATCTGACACAGTATTTCCTTCTTCAAGATTTAAGATTTATTAAAGCGCTTCACGTGACTAGTCACGGAAGGAGCCTCGGGCCTCATTGCTGCTATCACTGCTGCTGTTGCCACCGCACACACCGTCATCTTAGGGACTTTCAGTTCTGCACGTGCAGCTCCTGCTGCATGCAGAAACCCAGAAGTGTGTTTTCAGCCTCTGGGGAGTGCCAAAATAGGCCCAAGGTGCCACTGTGCCCCCCTGAAAGGTATGCATTGAGCAACCCATGGCCGTGAATCATGCAATGCTGACTCAGAAGTGCCTTTTTCGCCTCTGGGGAGTGCCAAAATAGGCCCTGGGAGCCACTGCACCCCACATGTTGGGGGGGCTTTGAGGCTGTGGTGAGGTCCCTGGGGCCCATTTTGGTGCTCTCCTGGAGGACAAAACAGGCCTTCTGGATCAGCATTGCATTGCCCACATCTGGGTATCACAAGACAATGACCAGAAGTGCCTTTTTGGCTGCCAGGGTGTGCCAAAATAGGCCTGGGGGACACAGTGGGCCTCCAAAAGGTAAAGGAGGTGGGAGACCACAGTGGGGTCCCCAGGGCCTATTTTGGCACTCCCCAGTGGCTGAAGAGGCACTTCTGGTTTTGTCATGCCTCCAGAGCATCATGATGCTCTTGAGACATACATTTAGTTAAAGATATTATAGGCTTTTCTATGTATTAGTTTAGAAGGGGAAATAGATGTTTATAGCTTTAAGAAAGAAAAGGATTGTGGGAAATTCTAGGGTCTTATACTGCCTCTCCAGTTAGTTTCAGTTTTTGTATGTAGTGAGTTTGCAACCAAGTCAGACCTGGAAAGAGCATTTTCCTTTGACAAAAGACAAAGTCCACAGAAGAAAGATAAAGCACAGAAGAAGAAAGATAAAACTCACAAAGGAGAGAGAACAAGGTATTTAACCAAGACTGTTGAGAGAAAAGAAATTATTTCAGGTTATGTGTGTTTGTAACCAGTAAAGCCTTTAAAAATCTAAGAAGTTGTGGACAAGTCTTATGTTCAGGCTGTGTTTCCTAGAGCCAGAGATTTCACTACATGCCAGTTCATAGCATTGCTCTGGGGACAAAACAGGTTTTGTGTGCACAGCAGGAGCTGTACATGCAGAACTGGAAGGCCTAGGAGGAAGGAGCAGTGGGGTGATGTGCTTTGAGGAGCTGTGCAGTGAGCCAGTTTGGTCTAGCGGCTAAGGAGCCAGACTCTTATCTGGCAATACCAGGTTTGATTCTGCACTCCCCCATGAAGCCAGCTGGGTGACCTTGGGCTAGCCACAGCTCTCTTCTGAGCTCTCATAGCCCCACCCACCTACCTCACAGGATGTTCTGTTGTGGGGAGAAGAACAGAAAGCATCATCAACCACTTTGAGTCCCCTTAAATGGGTGAGAAAAGTGAGGTAGAAAAACCAACTCTTCTGTATAGAAGAAGGAAATTCAGCAGGTGTAGCTTGTAATATAGGCTACCAAACTCTTTACTTATAAACCATTATTAAAAGTGTAGGAACTCTGTTTGCCCTTATCCATTACAGTGGTTCCATCCCCTCACTGGTGAGGCCCATTCCTACTTCACTATTGAAGTAGCTGCTCCAGAATAGGATAACCCAACTGTGAACTTCTAAAAAGAAGTCCACAGCCCCAAACTGCAGCTGCACAGATTGCCAACCAACTGTGCACCAGCTGCTGATTTGGACTTCACCATAGCAATCCAGCCAACCCAATCACACTGCACATGCTGCTGGACAAGTACAGGGCTAATTCAATGTGTGCAGTGCAAATAGTCACCACCATGTGCAAAAAAAGCCATCTATCCTCTTTTCCTATAAATTCACACTTTTGATTGATTGACTGATTGATTCATTCATTCATAACTGAGGAAAGTGGAAACATTGTGATGTGCATTGTTCTTTCCCCCATCTTTGAATTATAATAATATTTAACATTACAAGTAAAACACCCAGATTTCACTAAAGATTTAACAATTGTGTCTATCGCTTGAATGACAACAACCTTCTCAAACACATGGTGACCAACCAGACATGCTAAGAAGAAAGCATCCCCACTACTTTCAATAGCCATGTTTGTATTGTCTGGTTCTCGCTTTTCTTTCACCTCTCCCAGTGCTTCTCTGACAACAGCAATGCTGAAATATAATGTGAGAGAATGTGTGGAGCAGAATTTCAGATCACTGTTGAGGCAAAAACAACAGATGGTCTCATGACGGAGTGTCTTCTTGCCTATGCTTCTAGGCCATCTTTATAATTGCAGCTTTGTTTCTGAGCCTTATTCTGCCAAGTGTTAGTTATTCCTGGAGTTGCTTTAAAAAAAAGCAGAAGAGGAACCATATTAATTTTTGCATTTTATTCCAGTGTGATCTGAAAAAAACATAGGTATTTATGTGGACATTACCCATTTTACAGTTTTAAATTGCTATCATTCAAATTAATAAATCTTTTCCATACAGTTGCATGGTAGGCATCTAAGAATGGGAGGTATAGGGTTGAACGGGACAGTACTACAAGAACAGGTTTTTATTTTCTAAACCGATCCATAAATAAAACATGTATTCAACTATCATACAATGTGCCAGATATTAAAAATGTTATAAACTATGGAGGTAAGAAAGGAGAGTAAGAAACCAATTTGTATCATAGAGAAAAAACGGCACATCAAATTATCACAACAGACAGCAATCCATTTGGATTTAATAAATATACATGTCAGATTTCAGCTGGAATTTTGTCCCAGTAAGCATCTTTGTTATATACTACTAGAAGATAATGTTTGGCATTATAAGAGATAAGGATGTTTGTTTATTGGAAAAAGCTCCAGGCTTCAGCACTTCTTTGTATACAGATCATGGAATGCACACATAGGCTGTTTTCATAGTTGCCTTGTGGGAATGATCCAGCAGTACTATTCCAGTTTATGATGATTCTAGCACCATGATCCTAGAAAATGCCTTCTGTATTCAGAATGCCGTTGTGCGATAGTGATGATCCTGGAGTTGACACAAATCTCCAGAGCCATTTCTGGATTCACTAGGAGTGAAAGTTTTTAGCCCACTCCTTTGTGCAGCAAAGAGAGCCTTGAAGAAGGACAGACTTCACAGTATTGTGTTTCAAAGGGAAATGTGGAAAGGTCCATATGATCATGAAAATATATAAAATGCCAGCTTCTTCAGACAATTTGCTGTTTCTCTTCAACATCTGGAGGAAACCTGAGATAACAGGCACATTTGCAGGAATGACATTCTCAAGCATATCCTTCACTGAAGACTAAGGGTTCATCCAGATATCACTTATTTATTCCACTATATTTGGAAATTCCAGAATAAAGCATGGATATTCTAGAATATTCCATGTTTTATTTTGGAATATCCAAATATATATCCAAAGATCTGGAGGGGAGGTCCTCCTGGTTGTCCCACCATCCTCAGCAGCAAGGGTGGGTGGGCACCCAGGAGAGGGCCTTCTCAGTGATGGCCCCTAGGTTGTGACATAGGGTGTTTTTCCACTGTCACTAAAAGTACCCATTAAGTACCCATTAATGGGCATGTAATGGCATTTTTATACCCATTAATGGGTACTTAATGGGTACTTATAGTGACAGTGGAAAAACACCCATAGTCTCCCCCCTGTGGTGTGTCTATTGCCTTCATTATGCACATTTAGGAAGGCAGTGAAGATGCACCACTTTGTCCTGGGCTTCGGTTAAATGGGGATACACTTTCCCTTCCCACTTGCTGGCACTGTTGTTTTGATAAATACTGTTATTGTTTTAATATGTTTGATTTTGAACGTTACCCACCCTGAGACCTTTGGGTATAGGACAGGATAGAAATATAAATAAATAAGTAAATATATAAATAAGTAAATATGTATTTATTTGGGATTTCTTGAGAACCAAATCAACAAAGTTCTACTAGAGAGGGTAAGAGATAAAACAAAACACCAGTTGAAAATGATATAATTAGCATAATTTATTATCTCCTCTGTGTTCAAATGGTTCTACATTATTCTATATGATTTTCTGTTCATCAGGTTCCCCATGGATATTAAGACAAAGTTTAGCTTCAGTTTTCTCTTTTATTAAAAAATTCTGTAACACTGTGCCAGCTCTGCCACTTACTGAGGTCCATGGATTTTCCTGGATGATAATATTTATATTGTTTTCCTTTTGGTTGTTTATCTCTTTCTGACATACATTCTTCTGCTACTTCATCTTCGTTTTGGTTTTTCATATTTCTTGTGCTTCATCTTTGTCACAGTTACGGCTCTTTTCCTTTCCTCTTCTCTTGTAATCTCTCTTCTTGTTTGCATGTTTTTCTTGACTTCTTTTTTTCCTTTCTGTATGTGTGCATGCACTTGCATCTTTCTTTTTCCTCACCCTTCTTCTTCATCCTTTATCTCTTTCCCACTCTTTCTCTCTCTCTTTTCCCTGCAATTCCATTAACGAAAGTAGATAATAACTTGTGAATTCAAGTGGAACTTCATTTCTTAAACTGCACACTCGTGCTGGAACCCATTAAGCTCGATAGCGAGAAATGAGAGAAATCATAATTATCAGGCCAGTAAAATACATGAAACATAAAATTTGTCAGGGAAAGTAATTGAAATTATTGGAGCAGTTGGGTCTTGGTGCTATGCAGGCCCGGAGTGATAATGGAAAGGTTATGGGCAATGTTTAGCAATGCTGATGAGGCCCAAGGTGACTCACGCCACCACAGTCAGCAACTTTATGCTCCGCTTACGTTAATTTGCTAATCCATCTTTAGAAATGGCCAGATGGAGCAGATCATAGTAGTCCATATAAAATTCTAGGGTATTCTGTGATGCAATATTATTATTTCCTTATTTACTCTTTCATTTCTGCTTTGTCTCCTACATAAGGACATCTGTACCCATGCATATGTGGGACTGGACCTAACTGAGTGGCATAGCGTCTGTTCTGCATACCACAATCCCCTCTGATATAATTCTTGGCATTTCCCAAGAGCTGGTAGTGGCAAACCACTTCCAAATCATTGCCAAGAAAACTTCATGGAAGTGTCTTTTTGTGGTCACCAGTTGATCTCAACATGAGGTGGTATCTAATTTTATTTTGTCTGTGACATTTTCTTGAATTGATTCCTTCTGTCTTATTTAGAAATTATTATTATTATTATTATTATTATTATTATTATTATTATTATTATTATTATTATTATTATTATTATTATTATTATTGCTGTAGATTGCCAACATTCCTTAAGAGCTTCATTATTATTGTTATTATTATTCACTTCCTATGGAATATATCTTGAGGTGATATGTTTGAATCTAAACAAAGAAAGAAACAAAGCAAATGTTATTGATTTAACTTATTTGGCCTGTTTCAGAAATTCAAATTTTAATTTAGTTATACAAAATGTCCTATGTCATTAAAGGAGCGACTCCCCTTCCCCTACATATCTGTCTCTGTCCCTGCCCCGTCTCAACTCTATCTGTCTCTATCTATATCCATATCTTTAGGACAAGCATTAAGGCTGTATCTCCATGGCACCAAATTCAGTATAAACGGAAAACATGGGATTATGACACCTTAGAAACAGAATGGTTTAAATATCTCTTGGAGACTCCATAATGTGGAAGTAGACAGCACCCTCCACATTATGAATAGCACTAGTAAGCCTACACCTGACATGCAATTGTTAAAGTCCTTCTTGCATGAAAGGTAGCATTCATAGCATTTCATGTTGCTTATGCAGAAAAGGAATAGCATTTGTGGAAAGATTCAGAATGCAGATTCCCAGCTTGACCTGAAGATGCTAAGGATAATGTCATCATTATTTACTTAATATAGTGAAGTATTTATGATAGTGGACAGTGGTTCTACTTAACTGGATAATCCACTTTGCACTGGACACTGGTGGGCTGGACCAGAGCAGGACTCTGAAGTCTGGAATAAGCAACTTGTTCCAAGCTGAGATGGGTTGTTCTTGGAGAGGAACAAGGTCATCCCCATTGCTGTGGCCCGTTCTGTGCCAGCTCCTTGTGGCAAATCCAAACATCACACCTGTTTTGGAGCTGCCATGGGAGGAGGGTCTGAAATGGGTCCCCTGTGGTATACCAGAGCACCAAAATATGTGTCCCATGATGTGTCAGACCATGGAGGCATGCTACCTTCACACAAGTATAACATCCCTTAGTATGCTGGGGAAGAGAAGTGGGGGAGACCTATTGTTAGACCAGAGCAGGATGCCATTTTGCTGTCCTAGTTTGTTCTACATTTTCTCCTGCACATACAGAGTATATTAAGAGAGGGTGGAACCTCTCTGATCTACTTCAAGGTACAGAGGGAAGGAGTCCAGATTGGACCCTGGTCCACTCTACTGCCCAGTGTGAACAGGTCCTGAATCCAGAATTTTCTGCGTACAAAAATCTACCAGTGAGCTGTGGTCATCAAGTAGTAGAAAATACTAAGACACCTTAAGAGCTTCTCCTGGTGATTATTTCATATTGAGAAGTGGCAAATGTAACTTTAGAAAACATGAAATCAAGCCTTGGGTCACTTGCTGATTTGGTTATAAGCCTGCAATAAGAGATTGTGTGTTTTATTTAGAGAAAATACAAATGAAATGTAAAAATGCAAAACCAACCAACCGTGGAGTCTTATGGTAAGTGTATATGCCTTCTTAGGAAGAGTAATTTCCAATTCTGAGAATTCAGCCAGGGTTTTGCTAGTTTCTTAGACAAGAGCACAGCTAAATTTCAGATCTTAGAAAGTAGTGGCATGCAATAAACTAGCCAAAAGACTTTTGAACAGCAGCTGTAGGAGCCACACTATTGAAATGTCACTATCTTGGTATTCAGAGATCGTTGTTACAGGGAGAGCATTAGATGTGGCTTGTCTAAAAGGGACCAATTGGCGGTAGCTTTCTGGCAAGCCTCTTCCATCTCCATTAATAATTTTCTGATCATAACAAAAACACAAGAATGGCCTCTTGTGGGTACAATTTAAAAATAATGAATGGGCACTTTTCAAGTCCTCCTTTTTCTTTACTAGGTTCTCACTGCAATTTCAGCATGTTTGAATAACACTTATTGGAAGCAACAAGCAGGAAACTAGACAGTAAATAATAGCCAAATAATCTAGGGTTGCACAACAAAACGAGTCATTTTCACAAACACAGTTGAAAGCAGTATTAGTGTGGATTCAATCAGCAGCTGGTTTTCTCTTTTTCCACGTGTTCCTCTGGGAAGGTCAATGCTGAATCAAAAGCAAGATATTGAATGGGTGGTTTTGGCACTGGAAGATGCAGTTCCTACTACAGACACCAAAAACTCAGAAAAAAGACCCAGATGAAAAATAAAGAAACTCAGGCTATATCTGCACTTGTAGAAGCTGCCACTCCTATTCCACTCCTGCACTACCCCTGAGGCAATCCAACTGCCCTGAAATGGGACCATCTGCACTTGGATGGTCTGTTCTGGAACAGTATGTACCACTCTAAAGCCTTCATGGGTTTTGGAGCCTGCTGTGAAGGCTCCAATAGCCAGCCACAAAAGTTCCTGGCCACAGAGCCTGGAGGGCAGGGGAGGCATTTTGGCAGCACAACGGTGCTCCCCTGAAATGGGTTCCCCTGCTAAAACAAGGAGAAGTGCACCTTAGCGCACAAAACCCTGTTCCATGTTAGGGACAACTGGACAACTAGTAGATCTGATAAAACGTTTTGGCCACATAAACCAGGCTATGCTTCATCCAGTGTGGATGCAGTGTGGGCCTCTTTAGTCTGCTAGATCTTATGCTACCCCATTCTACAGGTAAGTGTGCAAAAAGCCTCAGTTTTTATCTTTTTTATTCCTCAGAATATTATTTTGCTTTGCAGGTGGGAAGAAGAATCTTTACAATTTTTAAATGCATCTTTGCATCTCATTGTTGAACCAAGAAAAAGAGGAGAGAAAGCACAATGGCTTATTTCATCCACAGTCATAAACCTGAATCCACAGTTATGCTTCCAATTATTTTTTTTTTCAATTAAATTTTGATGAGAAACTCATTTTTTTAAAAGAAAGTCTAAAAACTATTTATCCGGGGGGTGGGGGAGGAGGGATAAATATCCATAAAGTCAATAGCATACCAACCCCCAAACCATCACAGTCTCCAGTATGCCAAACAGACCAAAGCCCAAATGCCTTTTCCATACTTGGTCAGGAATTTGGACTAAGTGGTGCCTAGTACACTTTGCATGAACAGGACTAGTATGATTACATCCCAGACCCATCCCAAGAGGTCCCTGTTCCAGATTACTAGTAGGCACATTTGGTCTGTAGCTGTAGTAATACCTTCTGTTTCAGTCCAGCTAGCAGCATTTCTGCACTTGGTCTGGAGCAAACCGAATGTCACAGCCCCATCATAACATCTTATGCAAGCTTCAAATATTTTTGAAATCCAAACAAAGGTAGTCATGCTCCCTATGAAGAAGAAGAGTTGGCTTTTCTACCCCACTTTTCTTACCCATTTAAGGAGACTCAAAGTGGTTGAAGAAGCTCTCTGTTCTTCTTCCCACAACAGAACACGCGGTGAGGTAGGTGGGGCTGTGAGAGCTCAGAAGAGAGCTGTGACTAGCTCAAGGTTACCCAGCTGGCTTCATGGAGGAAGGCAGATAAGAGTCCAACTCCCTAATCACTAGACCAAACTGTTCTCACTGTTCAGCTCAGCACAGAACACAAGAGTGATGGGACCTGAGTAATCACTGCCAGGAGTGAGTGGAATGTTGGGTGAGGAGTCAGTTGTGTGGACTGGAACAACTATGGCACCTCTGCATTGCTGCTAGTGTTGATCCAGACAGATGGCATCTTCAACCTCACAATGTGGACAGCCTGCTGTATTTGATCCAGGACAGGCTGGGGCAGACTTCACTGGGTTTGTCTGATGGTAAGCACTTTTCAGGGAGTATAAAGGATCTGTGATTAGTGTTTGTATCAACGCCTAACACCTTTGAATGAATGCTAGGACAATACATACAATAACTGGTTCAATATGTACATGCATAAGGACAAGATGAGCCTTCTAAATAATGACTTGTCTAATTCAGCAGCCCATACTCATAGCGGCAACAGAATTTCTTTGCAAATTTTGCAAGTTGAAAAAAAGTGAAATGAGACAGTATAAAATGAGATCTCTGGCTTGACTTTTCCTGTTAATAAATCAGTAGATTAAGTGCTATTTTGCATACCATGCTGAACTGAACTTCATGAAGGAGATTAAAGCATGTGAAATGACCATGAAGAGTGGCTACAATCAAAATTGTATTCAAACAATTGAGTCTTTTGCTGTGCGTTGATTCATTTCTGTTGATAATGAGGCCATCATCACCTCCACCATAGCACCCACAGCTTCTGCCACCATCACAGAAATCCCATGATACTACTGTATAGGTTTCATATGGTTCTAAGTGTGAATGCACTGAGATTTGTATGCTTATATCCTGCTTTCTCCAAAGTGTCAATCAGGAAGTTGCATGAATTTAATCTCTGGCACTTTATGCAGTGTGGAGCAATACATCTGGATCAGTAGACTCGAATTTACTGAATCTACTGAACTGGATCATGAGAGGGCAAAGACTGAATCAGTGCCACCTGCACTGACAGCACTAATCCAGTTCAAGCCTCTCCAAAGCTGTGAAGTTCATGCAAGCTTCACAACCACCTTCACCTCCTGAGTGCTAGGAGTGAAGGTCCCTAGCCTTGGGTATGTATGGGGGAGGGCAGTGATTTTTGGCTGAATGACAGGTCACAGGGATTCTAGATCATGGAGGCATGCCATCTGCACACCTTCATGGTCCAGAATACAACCTTTGGTCTGATTTGTAGACAAAAGAACCAGAAGAAGGACCTCTTGATCAGGAACAGTATTTGTGTAATGGGTGGGCTAGTAATGCAAAAGCAGATACCACCACATCAAATGAACAAGGCCTAAGTGTTAAAATGTTGCTTCTTATCAACTTTGTATCTTTTTGTTGTTTAAATTCAAACATTGGTTTGAAGTACAATTGATGTTAAAATTCAGTGGCATCCAGCACTTCTGCTTGAATGTGAATTTTCAGTGAATTGAGTTTCATTAGTTCATTTCCAGTGCCAACATTTTGTGTCAACAGATTAAGAACTGGATACATTCAATTTTAGCTGTAGTGAGAAATATTGCAGACCATGATACTTCCACAATCATCTATGATGCAAAGTTTTCCATCCATGTTTTTCAAGAACTCTAATAGTATGGGCTGTATCTACAACCTATTAATCAGAGGGGCAGATTGTATTTGTCTGATCAATCACAGGCAGACTAGTGTCAGAAGTTCTCAAAAATGGAACAAGTTCAGAATTCAAACTTGTACTGGAATGGCAAAGATGAGAGAACAAATAAATATAGAACCTTCCACATCCCAGCAATATTTGATTAGAAAGACTATTCATTCATGGAGTAAGGACTGAGATAGGATGTTATTGTTTTCTTGGCTTTGTGTGTTCACGTTTCATCCCAACTAGATTGTAATGGAGATGGAAGCAGAGAAAGAAAAGGTATGCTGAGGTAGGGGAAACTTCATATCATGCCTGACTTCTAAAAGAGATTAATGCCACTCCTCTTTCAAATAGACCTTTTGATGTTGGTGGGGTTAATTTCAAGTATATGTGCTTAAGAAGATTGTTGCCGTATTCTAATTTCAGGTTTGCTTATTTGTCTTTAAATAATAAATCCTTCAGAATGATCATTGTTGTCTAATAATAGAACCATGGATGGAACAGCTGTTTGTCTTATGGAACTTACAGCCTTTTTGCACTTATCTCTGGGAATGTTCCACACCAGAGACGTTTTCGCACGGGGCTGAACGGGACGCGTGGGAGACAGCTGCGGACACGGCATCCACATTGCCCGAGCGGGGCTTGCGCTCCGACGTGTCCGCAGCTGTCTTTCTCGCGTTCGAAATGTAGAGCACTTTAAAGTGCTCTACATGCGTTCGAACGCGGACGAGCCGCCCGCAGGCGTTCGGGAGGAGAAGCATTCGCGCCTGCTTCTGTCTCCCGAACAGCTGCGGGCTCGCCTCCGACGCCGGCACGGCTTCGACAATCAGCTGTTTGACAATCAGCTGATTGCCGATCTGCCTCCGCGGCTGTCTCCGCGCCCCTGGCCGGCCTTTGCCGGCTAAGACAGCTCCCGGCGCTTTGAGCATTCGCACACAGACGCGCCGGAACGCGTTTACACGCGTTCTGGCGCGTCTGTGTGTGAAAGGTGAAAGCGCCGGGAGCTGTCTTAAGCTTTCCGCCTGAACGCGTTCCGTTTGGAACGCGTTGCAGTGCGGAAATCCCTCAGCTGCAGGAATGCCTTTTTAGCAACCAGATGCCCCTGCAGCTGTATGGAGATTACTCAAGGTCTGCTCAGAATACTCCTGCTGTGGACAGCTTAAAGGCTGTCCATAAGCATTCCCACAGTGGCAAGAATGGTGCATCCACAACACTTCCAATGTTGTAAGGTGAGTGGCCTTTAGGTTTGGACCTTCAAGTCTATAAGCTCTACAATTTAAGGCTTGCTATGCACTCACAAACTGGACTCAGGGCTCTTTCACTTGCAGCAAGGGGTGAGTGGAACATCTGACATCAGGACTTCCCACCAGGAATAGAATAAGGGGGCTTGCTGATGGCATTGCTAGAGTGGCTGGACAGGAGCCCCATGTGAATGGGGCCAACTGCACCTGTTCCTTAAAGCAAGATATCTAGCATGTGTATGCATGCAAAGACATATATAGTTTCTCAAGTCCCAGGAAGTCAGTTTTGACTCCAGCAAACTGAGTGACTCTGCAATGTCAGTATCATGGCCCATGAAGTTTATGTAAGTCATAATTACTGCTAATTGAAACTGAGCATCGAAAGCTCTATGCAGGAAGTTGTCCTACATTAGAATGAATAGGAAACTATCCTAAGAAACTTATGCATGTATTACAGTTCACACAGGGCTCTTGAAGAAGAAGAAGAAGAAGAAGAGTTGGCTTTTTTACCCCGCTTTTCTCACCCATTTAAGGGGACTCAAAGCGGCTGACAAAGCTTCTGTTCTTCTCCCCACAACAGACACCCTGTGAGGTAGGTGGGGCTGTGAGAGCTCAGGAGAGAGCTGTGGCTAGCCCAAGGTCACCCAGCTGCCTTTGTGGGGGAGTGCGGAATCGAACCCGGTATTCCCAGATAAGAGTCCGGCTCCCTAACTGCTAGACCACACTGGAGGGAGCAAATGTGTTTATGACTGCTATACTGTATTGGTTTCTTCCTATAATCCATTCCATCCATTCCATTTACAAGGTATCTAATTCACTGCTGACTTCTTTAATTGCAGAGCATAGTTGTTTAGTTAGAACGTTTATCTATGTAAGAAGCAGTAACAATAGTGAGTATATGTTGTGGCAGTATGGATCTATTAGCTTAATTAACAGAAAGGTTATCCCTAATATAAACCAGTAGCTGATAATATCACATTAGATGTGTCAGAGAGCTAAACCACTGTGTTCTCAAGTAGCTTTCCAGCAGAGCTCTTCCCATGAGGTGAATGGCCTTATGTAAGATCAAGCCCAAGGGAGTAAGGGCAACAGCCATGCAACATCTGCTGTGACACATTTCCAAGGCACTTTGGGGACAAAGATGCTTTGATTCATGGGTGATTGGATGCCATAGTTGTGAATATTCCAGAGGAAATCTCCAGGAAACCTTCAGTTACTTTGGATCACTTTCAATTATTAAGGCCTGAGGATATACGCAAACTGCTTGCTGGGGTTGGACCAGCTATATGCCCTCTGAATCCTTGTCCTTCTTGGCTGATAAAAGCTAGCTGGCAGGGTATGGTCAGGTGGGTCCAGGCAGTAGTCAACATCTTTTTGAGAGATGGGTTGGTCAATTTGATTCATAAAGAGGTGGTCATGCACTCCCTTCCCAAGAGGTCCTTGATGAATCAAGAAGATGTAAGAAATTATTACTTGGTGGCTAACATACCCTTCTGGGGCAAGGTAATGAAGTGTGTTGTGGCTATTCAGTTGCAGGCATATTTGGAAGAGGCTGATTATCTAAAAACCATTTCAATCTGACTTCAGGCCCAGCTATTGGCCAGAAACCACCTTGGTCACCCTGGTTGATGAGATTATCTGTAATGAAGACAGCAAAAGTGTGAACCTGTTGGTTCTTCTGGATCTCTCAGCAGCTTTTGAAACAATTGACTATGATATTCTTCTGAAAAGGCTATGGAGTCTGAGAGTTGAAAGCAATGTTTTGTGGTGATTCTATTCCTGTCTCCAAGGCCAAGTGACTCTGGAAGATTCTTGCTTGACATCATGTGTGGGGTATCCCAGGGGATAATTCAAACTCCCATGCTTCCTGAGACACGCCACACATGAAGCCAAGCTGTTGGGAGAGGTCAGATTTGGAGTGAGATGCCATCAATATGCAGATAATACTCAGGTCTATCTCTGTTCCATCTGAAATATGAGAAGTGATTGAAATGCTTGACAGGTGCCTAGAGGCAGTAATGGGCTGGACAGGGTTAATAAACTGAAACTAACCTCCAACAAGATGGAGATGTGTGTGTCATAGGATCTTTGGACCATGTAGTTGGAGGGCATCCTGTTCTAGTTGAGGTACTAATGTTCTGGAAGAGACATGAGGCCTCTTTCCACTACAGCCGGAAGGGCTATAGCGAAGAAGGCCAATGCCGGAACGCTTTCTCCATTCACATGAAGGGAGGCAGGAATGCATCTACATGTGTTCCTTGCCTCCCTCTGTGTGAATGGAGAAAGCATTCCTGCATGTCGTAGCCTGGAAAGGCCAGGATGTGGGTGGGACACTCCTCCCCCAGCCTCCCCCCATTGGCTCCCAAGGAGCCAGGGGTGGGGAGGCCTGTCAGTTGCCTTCCCTGAGTTCCCACAAGCTGCATAGGCCCA
Source organism: Aspidoscelis tigris stejnegeri (assembly GCA_023333525.1). Lineage (NCBI taxonomy): Eukaryota > Metazoa > Chordata > Lepidosauria > Squamata > Teiidae > Aspidoscelis > Aspidoscelis tigris. Next base: position 244,270,629 of record JALMGA010000001.1, on the reverse strand, counting down.
GATCAGGCCCATGCAGGTGGTGGGATCCCCACCCACTACCCCCAAACCCATCCCAGGGGTGCGTGTGTGTGAACGGGGCTTACCTGTTCAGCGCCGGGTAGCAACTGGGGCAAGCAGGCCAGCCACGCTATGCGCATGCGTGCCGTGTGGTCCCTTATTGGCCAGGCACCTGTGCCTGCGCAGGTGGCCTGTTGAAACCAGGCAGATGCCTGACCAATCAGGGACTGCCCAGTGCATAGGCACAAAGTGCAGCCAGCCTCCTCACCCCAGTTGCTGCCCAGTGCCGAACAGGTAAGCCCTGTTCATGTGCACACACTCCTGGGGTGGGGGGTGCTGGGTGGAGGTCCTGCCACCTGCATGGGCCTGACCTAGGCCTATGCAGCTTACCCACTCCTGGCTCCATGGGACTGGCCTCCCCACCCCTGGCTCCACAGGAGCCAATGGGGGAGGCCAGGGGAGGGGCCCAGCTGTCATGGAGGGAGACCGTGCAAATGCTTTTCCCTCCGGTACAGCTGGGAATGGCTGGGGACAGAACAAATGCACCGGGACGGTTTCAGAGCACAATTTTGTGCTCTGAAACTGGAATGTGTGTAGACCCGCTGGGATGGGACGGGGCAGCTCGGAAAAGAGCCGCCGGCCCAGATGAGCAAATGCTCCGTCCCAACGCGTTCTGCACGGGTTTGAAAATCCCTCATGTGAAAAGACCTATGTATGAAATCTGGCATGGATGCCTCTTGGATTCTGTACTGATGCTTGAAATTTTGGTGGAAGCACTAGCCAAAAAGTGCCTACTTCCAGGTATGGCAGGTTTACCAGCTATGGCCCTTTCTGGACAGAGATGATTTGGTCATAGTAATCCACACTATGGTAAGTTCCAGACTAGACTGTTGTAATATGCTCTCATGGGGTTGCTCTTGAAGATTAGTCAGAAACTGCAGCTAGTGCAAATGCAGCAGCTAGTCTATTGACTGGAATGGCTGGCCAAACACACTTCGTGGTGATTTTAAAAGAACTGGTTGCCAATTAGCTACCGAGACCAAAGGCCTATTCACACTTAGGTCTCTGGTATGCAATTAGGACAGCTCTGGTACAGGTAACAGAGCTGTCTTAATTGCACACCAGAGGCCTAAGTGCGAACAGACCTCAACTCAAGGTATTAACCTTAATTCATAAGGCCCTAAATGGCTTGGCCCCAAATATCAAAAGGGATATATTCTCCCATATTAACCTACCCATGCCTTAAGATCTGCAGGGGAGGCCCTTCTCGTTGTACCAACACCTTCAGCAGCAAAGGGGTGGGCACTTGAGATAGGAAAGCAGTGAAGACAAAGCTATTCACGCTGACCTTTGGTGAAGGAAACAGTTTTTCTTCCCCATTTTCAGGCTCTGCCATTGCTTTTAGTGTGTTCATTTTACATCTTGTTTTTATTGCTGTAACCTGCCCAGAGACGGTTTGGGTATAGGTTGGAATAAAAATATAAATAAACAAATAAATTGTTATGGTAGCACCTAGAAGACCAGAGTTCAAGTGTCCATTCAGCTATGAAGCTCACTTGGTGATCTTAAGCCCGGAACAATTCCTCATTAAGAAATCTACTTCATGAATGCTTGAGGATGAAATGAAAGTGGAGGAAATTCATCATACACTGATCTATCTATCTATCTATCTATCTATCTATCTATCTATCTATCTATCTATCTATCTATCTATCTATCTATCTATCTATCTATCTATCTATCATCTATCTGTCTGTCTGTCTGTCTGACCTTTTTTTAAAAAGAAGTTCCTAAAGTCCCCTGCATCACTATCATTCATTAAGGATAAATTGCTTTTTTATATAATATTCTTAAAGCAGTTTAAGTAATGCTCTCTGCTTGCTGTTGATCTGCATTCAACTCATGTGCTTCTTGTAGCCAGTAATGGCTGATGCGTGGGATGCAATGTTCTTCAAAGACATTGATGTCTTTGAAAAATAATGAATGAGCCTTTCATCCAATGTGTAAGTGCTTACTTCCTCTTCAGAGTCACACGCCAGCTGCCACTGCTTGGACAACAAATTAGAAACTTCTGTTAGAGAGTAGGAATGCTATACATTGGAGAGCATGAAGAACAGTTGATAACTTTATTACCTCTATCATCTCTATCTCTGTGTCTATCATATTTATCTCTATGATCTCTACTATATATCTACACATACAGACATTTTGCAACAATTACTACAATGGCAAAAAGAACTGCTACAATGGCTCCTAGAGAGATGTTGTTACACTACTGTGATTTGAGGTTGTTGGCACTTATCTTCCAGAAATAATTCCAGCCACTCCAGTGGAGGCCCATCTACATGCCACACCACCACCATCATCCTGGAGTGTCTCAAAGCTCATTATAGCTACCCTGTCCACAGCTTAACTGGGAACAGCTAGTAAGCTCCCAGTCAGCAGCATTTACTCCTTCTTCTTCATGTTGCCACAGCAATCTGGCTTGCCCAAGCCAAGTTGTTTGCACTTCAGTTGCTGGTGGTCCAGTTTGGGACTCCATCAGTGTTTGCAGTGTAGATGGTTCTCTCCATGGCCAATCTTCTTCTTATACCATTCCGGTAAGTAACATGCAGAAGGACCCTTTTGTGAAGATTGTAGGCAAAAAACATTTCGCCTGCTTTTTGCTTCTTGCTTTGGAAGTTCTCCCACATTCTCCAGGTTAGCACCATTTCACTGGGGAACCAGAGGCCAGCTATTACTCCATGTACAACATACTGGCTGGGAGGCCATCTGACTGGGTGTGCTCTCTGTGGCATACTGTATGCAACTGATTGGTACTGGTTATGTAGTTATCATGCTTAACATAGTTAACAAGCTTAATGTCTGATTGCAAAATGGTGCTGAGCATCAATGGGCAAGCACTCAAGCTGCATCCTGGATACCAGTGGATATGGTAAAGAGTAACAATAATACCCTGCAGTAATGGTTCAAAGCATAGGCAAACACACATTTCAATGAAGCGATAATAGAATATTAATAATGGACATGTCAGGCAACACTCTGCATTAACATTTCATTTTCATTTCACTTATTTGTATGCCATCTACCCAAATTAAAAGAATGTTGAAAGTGGTTTATAACTACACCTCACAACAACACAACACAATACAATACAGTGAATTTTCTCCCATATGATCCTACATATAGGACCAGCTTGATGAGCCAGTTTGGTCCTGTGGTTAGAGTGCTGGGCTCATCTCTCATACTCAGCAAATTTGATTCCACCCTCCTACATTAAGCCAGCTGGCTGACCTTGGGCTAGTCACAGCTCTCTTCTGAGCTCTCTCAGCCCAACCTCCCTCACTGAGTATTTGTTGTGGGGAGAAGTGCAGAAAGCTTTGTCAGCCGCTTTGAGTCCCCTTAAATGGGTGAGAAAAGTGGGATAGAGAAGCCAACTTCTTCTTCTTCTACACTCCAAAGCACCGTTTCTCACAAGTTTCTTTATCAAGGAGCCACAGTCTAAGTATAGGTGTGAGGGCTACACACTGCAGAGCCATACTACTGTACTGTTGTTGTGCTCAGACATTGTAGCACCATCCAGAATTTAGGTTGAACATCTACCATTGAGCAATTTATAGATTTTTATGCATGGACCTAATTGGATCAACGTAATGAAAAGGCAATATTTTAAGACTCACCTCTGCTATGTTCCAATTTTGGACAAATGGCAAAAAGTTTGAAAGAGTTCGCCTCCATTTTCCCTAGTGCCTAGAACTTTTTGCACAAGTTAGCCAAAATTTATGTCAGTGGCTTCCAACTCCGTGTTGCTGAAAAGTCCCTTTGGCATTGCAAACTTGCTTGGCCATCTCTGCTTGCAAGAGGAAGAAAGAACATCCTTATACTTGAATTTCAACTAGTTCGCTTTCTTGTGGGCTTCTGTGTGTCAAGAGGAAAGACAACGTAATGATTTTGAGGCCCACAGGCAGGTTTATTCATTTACAGATCCAGCCTGCATAAATATGCCCCCAAACTACAATCAGGTTTTGTGAGAATTTAGAGCCTCTTTTGTATTTTTAAGGAGCAGAAGGGATGATACCGAGTATTCTTTGCTGTTCAGCTTCTGAGCTGTTACTAATGGCCTCTTTAGCATTCCTTGCTTGCTTCCAATGATAAACTTTTATATACTTAATGCTAAACAATCAGTAAAGCAGACCTCGCACAATTCACTTTCTTTTACTTGCAACTTGCTCTTGTTTCCATGGTGATCGTTCAGGGCTGTGATTTGTTGACATCCACACATCGCTTTCCATAGCCACTGGACTACTGCTGTAAAAGACCAATGTAATTGGCTCAACTCAGAGCTAGCCAGGAAGCTTGCTTTGCTCTGGGCAAAAGAGGGCTCTCTCCTAGCAAATCTCAGTAGGCGGCCATGCCTGTTAGAATGTGCTAGGCAAGAAGTTGATGTGTGCGAGAGTTCAGTAATAAAGAAGAAATGGAGACAGAGAGGCTTAAAATCTTACCTTGGTCTCTCCCCCTCCTCTCTTTGGCTTAGAATAAACCAACTGTTACTTAGTTGCCTGTTATACCAACCATACTTTATACCAGTTTTCTTCCTGTTATGAAGGAAAATATTTTTAAAAGGGCAAATTCCTATTTGGCTTAGATAAAGCGGAATTAATGAAAACGGAAGCATGGTGGTGGTGGCAGCACAGCAGCAGCAGCGCCAAAAATGGAGGGGGAAGCTTGCACACTCGTTTGCTCACTTGCTCACTACTTTCTAGTCCTCCTCCCTATGCCTCGGGAGCACTACAGCGGCGCGGTGTGAAGCCGAGCCAGCGAGCAGGGTGGTGACAGTGGCTGGCAGCAGCCACAATGGCGGGACAAAGGGGCATGCTGCCAGGTGGGCAGGCAAGTACTTAGGCAAGGCAGTGGTGGGCTGGCTGGCGGGCACAGCTGGGTGGGGTGGCAGACACGGTTTCAAAACACTCCATCAGGGTGGAAACGCCCCACAAAGCATTTTATTTAAAAAAAGGGAGTGAGACTTGTTCAAATGGGTATTTTATTTAACTTGTTTTTTGCCATTTGTTCCTGTTTTTACTGAGGAATGACACTTTTGAGTCTGGACAGAGTGTTTCGAAACCATTTTTGACTCTCAAAAAAGTCCTAGTGGGAACTGGGCTAAAGAGAGATTTCATAATGTGGTTACCTTGACAATTCAATTTTAAATATAGTACAGCCCATGACCTCACTGGGTAAGCTGGGTAAGGAGAAGGATCGTTTTCCTGGCCTGAACTGGCTGGTATGGTAGGTCATCTCCTTTGTCCTCAGTCAGGTCACCCTGGTGAAAGCTGCACTTGTAGAAAGGAGCTGAAGTATCCAGCCTCCTTGTGAGTTGGTCACTGTCCATAGTTGCCAGTGACCCCATGAATCATCTTTTAGGGTATCCATAAATTGCAGAAAGACAAATTAAGGCTTGAGAGTGTCTTCAGAGTTGTTGCTCCCCCCACCAACCCTAAAACATCTATTCTGTGCATGGGTAGTGGTAGTATGGGTTCCCAGTTGCATTGATGCGATGATCAGTTGAGATGCATTGAATTGGGGTAGGGGTAGGATATATCCAACTGTGTAATATGTGTATATTTGTATATATTAAATGGGCACAAACTGAAATTTGCTTGTTTGTTTTGGTTCAAACTTCATTGAGTTTGGTTTGATCCAGAACCAGGTCAGACAAGCTCAACCAGTTCTAGAGCAAACTTAGAAACATTTGTGAATAGTTCAGACTCATCCCTGTCTTTCTTCTTGCCCCATATTACCTCTGTCTTGCCTTTTAAAAAGGTGAGTGCTGCACAACTGTACAAAACTAGACTTCTTTAATAAAAAGAAAGATGGAGATGACATGCATTGAAAAAAAGTCTAGATGGGGTGGGTCAATTTAGAACTCCTCAAATCAACCTGCTTGGTTTGAATTGGTTTGACCAAACAAGCTTGGCTTGGTTCAAATCAAACTAGGTCCCTTCTAACAGAGGAGATTTAATTCAAGTCCAACAGGATCAAATGGGACAGTTTTGATCCAAATGGTTCTAAACTAAACTGAATTTGTACTTCTCTTATTTGTACATTACACCAAGAACTGACACTTTTTGTGGAAGTGGGTGGGGATTGCTATACCACATTGCAACTCAGAGCAGTTTTGAAACACACATGCCCCAAACCTCGAAGCTAGGAACTTTTTCTTCAAGTCATGGGATATGGGGATCATGGCTACAAAGCTTGCATGAGCTTTGTAGGCTTGGGGAGGCCTGGCCCAGATCAGTGCTGTCAGCCCAGACAGCACAGATCAGTCTGCACCTCCCTATGATCCAGATCAGTAGGTTTGCTGAATCTGGATCCACTGATCCAAATTTAAAAAAGGGAAGTGCAGAAAAAAGGCAGGTCTCTAAGGTGCTACTACATCTCCTTAATAAATAATTTGTAGTTCAGGTTTATCTGGTGGCTTTTGGTGAGAAATATTCATCAGCTCTGAATTCAAATTCAAAGCATCAGTGGGGTGTGGATGAATAGAATGCATCCGGCCTTCATTGAAGCTTCATAGAAACTTCAACAAATGCTGGATCTGCCCACCCCTGGCCTCGCATCCCCCCCAGATGTGGCCCCTTAAAAAAATTGGGCACTGCCACCACGCCCTCCACTGTTAGCCCACCCGCCTTGCAGAGGCTCAACTAGGCCTTCCGAGGTGCGATTCCTGGATGGGGTGTACACAGTTCTGTACACACCTCTGAGAAGCCTAGTTGAGCTTCTGAGGAGGGTTTGGTGGCAGTAGCAAGAGGTGAGTGGGGGGGTGATGTGGGGGTAAGGGAGGGGATGAGGGTTCACTTCATGCACAAACATTCAATAGATGTTCACAAATGAGGGCGAAACATCCTACATTTGCAAGGGGGCTTCACATGATGTTGAACATTTTCTCCCACTTTTTATTTGAGTTGAATCAAAGGGGGAATGTGCTCCATGAACATTCCTACCTTTTCCATTTCCCCCTCTTCCCTTTATTATGTTTTGATTGCCTATCCAACACATTCAGTCAAACAACCTGATTGAATATGCAGTAGTTCATTGCTTTCTTCCTCATCAGCCCCTTTGTTTTTCCTCTTTATGTAAGTAGGAAAAAGATAGTTCTTGGGTCCATTAAAGCAATGAAATCAAGACAACTGGGAGAATTTTATGAGTTCTTTGAAGGTTTTAAAGCAGGTAAGCAACAATTTAAAAGTGCAAGGAGGGAAGAGAGGTGAAAAGGTGGCCTCAGGTGGTTGTTTTTTGTTTGATATGGATCAGTTTATCTTTTGGACATGCTTAATAAAGGACTTCATAGCATTTTAAAAGCTAAAATGAGCACAAAACCAAATAAATCCAGCCACCTTGTAGTTCAGGGAATATTCTTCAAATTTCATTCAAACTGAAAGTTTAGGGGCACCTATAGAGTCATAGATTTTTCCTTTCAAAGCTAAATTAAGGATATTCAGTAATTTTCTGTAACCTATATTTACAGGTTATGGCTGATGACCCCAAATGTGTATATGGAGATTTCATTTAAATATCAAAACAGCACTGAGGTCACTCTAAGCCATCTCCAAAAGCTAATTTGGTAACAGCATGCAAAGCAGCTGGAAAAACCACTTTCCAATATGAGTACTGATATACACACGGCAATGGAACCACAAATCTTCCAGCAGCAATGCAGTTCAATGATGCAGCTTTCTTCATTGTGTCAGTATATGGAAGGAAGATAATACTTCCATTGGAACAGCTGTTTCTCCCATATCCTGTTCCAGGGAAAAACAACACATCATCATGATTATACCATTCTCAAGGTTATTCACAACCATGTTTTACATACGAGCAACAGTAGCCATATTCACCGCATGTTTGTAATGGCTGTTTGTGTATGTATGAAAGAAGGACACTTTGTATCTTGCAGTATCCCATAGCCAGGCCTTGTGCTAGACTGTCCAGAAACTCATTGATGCCCTGATCCAGGAGCAAATTCACACTTTCCGCCCAGTCCGGGGGACAGGAAAGGTGAACTTGTGCCTGCAAATACTAGCATTTGCACTCGCAAATGCTAGTACATGCCAACCCAACCCTCATTCATTTGAACATTTACCTTAAGTGCAGATGTGTGTCCAGACACCATTATCTTCTGTCCAGATACCAGCACCACTGTGCATACACCAGAACCATCACTGGGACAACAGTGATGCATGTCACGTGACACATCAGCATGCTTGTGCAATGTTTCACATGCCCCTCCATGAACCGCAGAGGTGCAGATGGGCTTGCCGAGGATGCAACAGGATGGCATAGGGCATGGTAAGTCTATGTGTGGATCATGCTTCACACGTAGTTAGTTCCCCATGCAGTTCTGCACAAAAGGGTCTGTTTCTAAGCTGGAAATGGGCCCTTCCAGTGCAGATGCTCTGACTGGGAGTACACTGGAAGCCAACTACTGGGAAAAGTGCAGAAATGCCCCAGGTCTGGGAGGAGATCCCCAAGACACCATCCGCTGTCTCATCAGGAGAATGCCCAAACATTGTCATAAGTGCATACAGGAACATGGAGGTCATACACACTAATGAGTCACATTATGAGTTGCCATGTCGAAATTCACACAAATTGGATCCTTCCTGTCATATCTGTTTTTTACTTTTATTCTTGGGGTGATCTGGAGTCCAGATCTCAAATGGTTGATAATTTTGGTTTCCACTGACCATTGATACACCTTTTTTTTTCCTCAGCAAATTACACAGTTTATATCAGTAAAGATTTTCAGCTTCATGTGAAATTTAAGTATCCACTTAATTTTTTTGAGGGGTGTATATAAATAAGTATTTAAGAGTTTATGGGCACTTAGGCAAGTTCTTCAGTCTACAACGTCATCTTTTTGAGGTAATTTATCTTTCTGAGCCTGAAATGTTGCCAGTCTTCATGTGCCGCTTGGGTTGTTCCAGCTGTCTGCATTTTTGGTGACAGGACCAGCTCACAGTTGGGAATGTGTGGGAGACTGCTTTAAATCTCTCACTGGGATGTTCTGTGGTGTGACTTTTGCACTGGGGAGCATTCCAAGCTCAAGATCCAAGGAGATAAAGTATTCTTTGGGGGACATAGCCTCCCACTGACTTCTCTACCAAGTGACAGTTCATTGCCCAGCAGCAGCTGGCCCAGTTCATGAGGACCATGCTGAAACTGCCTTAATGATCAAAAGTTGCACCACTATATCAATATGTTTAAAGGATCTGTAGCTATTGTATACAAACAGCTATTTTCTTCTGGTGTTTGCCTTGCTAGATAGTTGTAGCTAGAATAAGCCTTTTCACAATATTATTTGTTTGCTTATTTAGAGAATTAGTTGAGTGACTAATTGACAAAGTCATCTTAGGAGTTGGGAAGGAGGGGAGAAGGAGGGGAAGAATGAAATCTACAAATCACTTTCATATACTGAGGTTATGATAAGATTGGTTCACAGTGTTTCCCAGGCAACCTGAGGTACCTTTTTTTTTTCCCAGAGAAAGATAATAGTTTTAGAAAGTCAGGAAAATTCCTTTGCTTGAATTGCCGTTTTGGCAAGTGGTTCTTCGGAATAGCAGTCACTCACTGACTGGCGTGACATGACTGCAGAAAGCTGTTTCACCACAACTGGAGTCCCTTATGTGTGCAAGCTGTTAAATACATAAAGAAATTGCTTAGATAAATGCAATTTGTAATCTTTTTTCACTTCATAATTCCACCAACTTTTTTTCTGACCTAAATTGTCTCTGCTTCAGTAATTCAACTGAGGGAGGGGAAAGATGTGAATTCTTGTGTTAAAATATTCTTTTGTTCTCAGAGACACAGTGTGCTTATTATAGAACAATTCTATTGGTACATCAGATTCATGAGTATATGCTTGGAAGGGTGTGTTAGGACTACCAACTATTTCTAAGAGTCCATTTGAAAGAAGTTTGGCCCTAACCACACATTTTAATGTACCTTTGATCCACCTTCAGAATGACAGAACACATCAGCAAGTGACAAGCTTATTTTCTTTCCATATTAGGTAACCCGAAGGTGGTTCATGTGACAGGAAAGCTGTTTATCACTTTGCTAATGTGTTCTCTCACTTTGGTGGTAGATTAAAACTTAGCTGCAGGTAGGTAGAAGTCAGCACATGGGACCTTTGGCTCTGCAACTAATCTATATCCACAACCAGTGTATTTCCTTACATGCACCTCGTGCCATTCATGTTTAGCTAACCAAAGTAATAGATATTCCCACTGTATTTAGACTGATTTTGCCTTTACATCTTTGACCACAGTGTTAGACAAGGACCTGATAGACTAGAATTCAAATCCCACTCTGCCTTTTGTGCTTCTCAGAATAATCTTGCAGGGCTGATGGGAAACTAGAACATGGACAGAGAGAATTGTGCTCACCAATTTAATTATTCAGGAGCAAGATGACAGTAAAAATAAAGCTACAGTTTCGCAAACCAGGAAAGAATGAGGAGAAATAATTGGTAAGAACTAATAAGAAATTCAAGGATCAGGCATAGATGGAGGCATCTACTATGGATGTGCAAGAATATTCAAATCTATCAAAATTGGATCGAATTCATTCGAATTTGGGCATTTGAATTCAAATTGAATGCCTATATATTCTTTTTTTTAACATTCAAGCAAATTAGAATGTTTCAAATCATTCATACAAATTATCCGGACATTCGTATGTGTACAGATACGTATGCATTACATACATATCTGTATGCATCTTATTCGTAACCGTACGCATACAGCACAAAAACAGGGTGCATGCAGGATAAAATGGGATGCGTACAGATGTGTAGGAATGTTGTTGACATTGGTGTCATCAAATACAAATGGAATATTTATATGAACAGATATGAATCTATTCAAATTGGTTCAAATTTGAATACATTCATTTTTTTCTCTATTCGTACAAATTCGTACATTCAAATATTTGGTTCAAATTGAATTGAATGTCAAAAATGGCATTTGTGCACACCCCTAGCATCCACACTTCAGCTGGGACCACCAACACTTACTGTAAATTGCAGATGGACCAATTCAGGCAGGCCAGATTGCCATGGCCATTGGCCCAAGACACACAATTGAAGTTGTAACTGTGCCACCCCACCCCACCCTGTCCTGCCCATCCACTCACAGCATTTCTTCCTAGAAGAGAGTTTGAATGCTACAAACAGGTGCTCACCAGCTGCTACCAGTGAAGCTGTGGATATATGTTTACTTGCCCACAGCTAGTGAAGATTGGGGAAACTAGAAGAAGCTCTGGAATGCTCTAGGACAGGATGGCAGCAACTGTGGTGCAGCCTTCAGACAGGCCTTCCCTGGAGTGGCTGGAACAAGTGCAAGCAAGCCATAGAAGTCATTCGTGAGACCTCTCCAGATCATCTCAGGGTGTTATTTAAGGTACCTTGGTCCCAAGTTGTTTATGGCCTTATAAACCTGCCCTGGTAGGTGACTGGCAACCAGTCCAGTAGCTTAAGCACAGGTATGTGTCATGTACCCAAGCAACCACCCCACTCAACAGTCTGCTCACTGCATTTTGGATTAGTTACAGCTTCCTTTGTAGAAACACAAGAAGACCTGTTTGGGACGTATTGTTCCAGTCTAAATGTAAGGATTAAGAGCGAACATTTGTAATTATAGAACCTACTGAACATCTGTAATGGCAGAACCCACTGTCCTATTTTGAAATGATAAAGAACTTGCATGTCACCATTCAGGCCCCATCTATTGCTTTAAAACATTTGCTTTACAAATGAGTGCCAGCTCACCCTGTTATGCATTATCTACCTGGTCTTCATTAGAGTTAGATACATTTTCTATGGGCCTTTCTGCACTTACTGGTTATCGAGAATAAAGAGCTCCATAGTCATCTTCAGAGCTTCTTTTGTCTGCATACTGGTGCAGACTATAGATGCCCTGCTCTCCACTAGTATGCTTTGTTTGCTGCTGGATAGAGCAAAATCCAGATCAGGAGACTTATATATCACTAGTAGTCATCAACATCAGTTACCGGCACATGAATATGTCCTAATCATGGAGGTGTCCTGTCCATTGGATCCATTTGACCCATCAGTGGTCAGTTCCAGAAATTGTGTGAGTTTTGACCTGGAGAGGGGACTGTTCTAGTCCAAATCTAGCTGTGAGCTGGATCACAGACCACCACTAGGTCAGGATCATGGCAAAGTAAGTGCAGAAGGGCCTAAGGCTCTTTTCAAATCATCTAAGATTTTGTTGTTGTTGTTTTAGGCCTGCCCCCTTTTCAGTCCAGTCAATGGTGTTTGGAATGCTTACCATTCACTTATCTGCCCTTTCTTTCTATCCTGAAATTATTTTCCTATCATTTCAGTGCCTCCCTTTTGGCTTCTCTTTGTTGCCCCAGCAGAGGCAGTTCTAATGCCAACAGAAAATGGGAAAGGGAGACTTCCATTGTTTCCTTCTTTTGATTTTCTTATCTAAGTACACAGTTGGGGAAAAAAGGGATGGAGAAATGACTTCTTTTATGGATTTTCATTATTTTATACCCTGACATTCTACCTTTGACAGCATTGTCCATGCACTCTATTTAATTGGATAGGAAGAGAAAGAAGTGAATGAGTAGTTGGTTAATAGATATGACATTTGAGCTAGAAAGATAGAAAGCAGTAGGGAACTTTCTGAGTGTTTGCATTCAGGGATGCTTGAAAGACTGTGAGCATATTCAGACCTTTTGTTCTTATTGTTAAAAAAAGAGAGAGAGAGAGAGAGAGCTCCCTAGGGCAAATGCCCACCCAAACCAGCCTCCAAACTCATCTCCTCCCATTCCAAATGTAGAATAGAAAGGAAAGGATTTAAGAAGAGAGAAGAAATGGCCTACCACATCCCTTTTGTTTTCGCTTTTCCATAACCTGAAAGAAAGAATCTGAAAGAAAGCAACTGTTTGCACTGACCAGTTGGAGTGGTTCCATCTGCTCCTTGGTGATGCCTGTCCACATACTACTCTCACTTCCACTCTGGTCCTAACTGGCTTTGGATAACTAAAACATAGTTCATAGCTTGACCTGGTGGCTCCCAGGTAGGAACATTTGCACCCTTTCCCAAGTGTTATGCAAGGTGGTGCAGTTATGGCTGGGCGGTTGTGCATGGAATCCCAAACACCACAGCAATGTTCAGGCATGCTGGATGTTGCCATGGTCATTGCCATAGCAATTCAGCCTGCTTGGGACCTGGCTGATGGTCTGGTTTGGAATTTCACTAGTTCTTGAAATGTGGATGGCTCCCACCATTCTTCATCTTTACCCAACTGACATGGTATTATTAAACCATCCCAGTCATATAAGTCTGGACACGCCCCTAGTGAGCTGCATTTTTTCCAGTTAGGTAAATGGAGAGAGTAGTTTCCCCAGGAAAGCAAAACTGTAATAAGGATCATGATGCAGCATTGCTAGAATGAAACTTAACTTCTGAATGCACTGTGCAATAGCAGAGAAATACATATTGTGTATTCTCCTGTCCACCACATGTCGGTTTCAACTTACTGTCCCTCATGAGATGGTTTGACACTCAAAAATCCTGCTCATCATTATGATGTAGTTTTCATCTCCAAAGGAGTAGTTCTGGGGATACTTCATCTGCGTGACTTTGCTTGAAGTCACCCAAAACATCTCATGTAAAAGGGACATTAGTTGCAAAAATGTGACCTACTTTTTAGATCCCTGTGAGCTAAGCAGAAATCTGTGATAACGCAAAGAAGTATGAGCTTGCATTTTGATGAAGACCTCATGTAGCTGGTGCTGAAAATTGCATAAGGAGTAAGGTATCAAATGGACAATGCTGGGAACCGACACAATAAGCAACAGTTTTTTACAATAAGCCGAATCTGTCCACAGCGCTGGCTAATAGAAGTGAATTCTGAACATTATTATCCTTGCCTACTGTCTCAATATATGGTTCAGAATGCTTTTTTTCCCCTCTTACACTTTATGATCCTGTAAAATTTTTGATACAGTTCTTAACTCATAAAAGTGTATCAACACACAGTGAGAGACATGTGTTAGATTAAAATATATTTGAAAAAAATATATGTTTTGAGTCAAGATCTACATTTTAAACATGGGCATTAAAACTCAAGAGAGAAATAAATATTAATGGAGGGACATAATGGTTTTGTGACTGGTGTAGCCAGTGAATCAGAAGTAGTGTGGCAGTGGTGGAATGCGCCAAACCATCGAGCCCAGATGTAAATTGTCCAAAACCACAAGATACTCTAGAGCCCTACAGGACTACAGTTGTGGGCACATAGCCAAAACCCTACCAGAATCACAGACTCAGACCGAAGATACAGCTAGACATCAACTGTCATTCATTTGTTTTTTGTTTGTTTGTTCCATTCAATTTTTATTTGCATGCAGCCGTTTAATAAAAGTTCAATGCAGTTTAAAACAGAAAAAGGCATACAATGCAGAACAATGAAGTTTACACTTTGATACACAATACATTACAAAATTGCACAAAATACCAAATAATATATTATGAAGTTACACAAAATCTTTGAGGAGGGTACAGCAGGAAACACTGATTTTCTTTCTTTTTCCTCACAAGCAGCACCGTTGGAGCTCTTCTAATTTGGGGAATGCAGGGCAGGGCAACAAATGCCAGTCTTGTGTAGCTAAGGCCAGATAAAGGGCCCAGGAGAGGCAGCCTAAATCACCTCCAGGAGCAATGGCATAGATTTCCTCTGGCAGAATTTCCATAGTTGAAACCACAAGCAGCCTTGAACAAGGAGGTCCACACAACAATTTCCCACCAGATTTTCACTCTTTGAGTCCATTTCTGGTAGCTGGATCCAACCAGGTTTCATCTCCACCAACACAGTGACCTTGAATTAGTTGAGGTTGGGTTGCCTGTTTTTGGCAGTGGGGGTGGTTTGGGGCCTTTGCCTGCTTTGCCCCACAGATGACCAGAGGACAAAAACAAAACAAAAGAAAAACAACTTACTTGGATTTTGATCTGAATTCACAGAGAAACTTCTAGAAGATTTGATTCTCATTTTAAAACAACCATTATGAATTTGTCATGGTTACAGCATAGTCAGACATAAAAATCCCACTAGGAGCCTTTCTGTACTGGGCCTGTTTTCAGATTATATCCCAGATTAGGACTCTGCCCTCTGCATTCTAGCACAGACTATGACAAGCCCCTATTCCAGGATATAATCTGGAATAAGGCTCAGTGCAGAAGGAGCCTGGAAGCCTGCTCCAGACCTCTGATTTAAAGACACATGGATGTACAATAAATATGAAATGATTGCAGTTCAGCACTGAAACCATAGTTAACTTTTGGTAGCATGTATACCATTTACAGATTGTATTTCCTACAATTTTGAGCAAAACGTACTGGAGCACAGATGATCATAGATGACATACATTCCTAAATAACTGTGCATATGTGGCACAGCTTATATTTTAAATATGTTTTAGTGTTTGTTTTATCATATGCCGTGATCTGTCCTAGGACCCCCATCGGAAGGGTGGGATACAACTGTTATAAACAAATAAAATAAATAAATTAGATAATGTAAGAAATCTTTTGCTTACTAAGTTGTTTAAAATATCAATGGGTCATGGCTGAAGTTGGACCATGCCTGGGAGCCATTCTTCCACCCCAGGATTCCACTAAAAATCTTGATGTAAACAAAGGATATTCTAGCTTACATATTCAATCAGGCCTCTAACAGCAAACTATGCTGTCAACTTTCATTTAGGATAATAAAAACCTGAGAAAATGCTATGTGATGGCTGGGGAAATGGGGGACCCTGGAATGTCACCCATCCAATTGTATTACCATGCATTTCAGCTTGTATTTTTATTAGACTCACACACTGACAACAATGATCAATCTTCAGTGACAGTGCAGCAGTTTTATAGCAGACGCTCTTTCCATTTGCTAATACGGATAAAGGAAAAGAAACATTATTTTGAAAAACAAAATCTAGTTTTCAATATTGATTCATTATTCACAACTCAGGATAAATACTAATCTAAGTGAATTCCAGACTTACTGCTGAAAGCTCCATAGTCAGATATGTTGCCTTTTTTCCCTTAATCTATAGCTTTAAAAATAAATATCTCTCTATTTATGTGTTACTAACAAGTAACATTCAATGCAGAAATCAATCAGGAAGAACAAAAATATACTTCACGGTACAAAACAAAGGGGGAAAAGAAAGGAGAAAGAGAAGCTTCGCAAAACTTTAGCATATGGATAACATTAGCACAAGATGGACTACTCCTTGAATCTTTAATGTGGTATTATGCAGCAAAACTGCTAAAAGGATTAGTTTAGGTCCTGTCAGCACTTGCTGGAATTCCTTACCAGCAAGTGCAGCAAGGACCACTTTTCCACATACTGATGCACAATATGGGAGGCCCATTCACTACTGGCATGCTCTATCCAAACAAGGCCCTTTCTTCATGAGGGCATTGATCCAGACTAGAGGGCCTCTGATCCAGATCCAGGGCCTCTGCTATCTGCACACTAATTTGGATTACAGAGGTGTTGCCTCCTGTTAAGCCAGATCTATCCGCACAGGACAGAGCTAGATTCTGATCAAGAGGCCCTCAATCAAAATTTTCTGGGAAAGTGCAAAGCTTACACTATGCTATGTGAGTTTTGCAGCCACAAGAGGCTTGATCCAGATTGGAGCCCTCTGTGCAGATGGCACAGATTTGGCCCTCACTTTCCTGGGAAATCTGGTTCTATGGATCCAGATCTACTGCACCACAGTTCAGAAATGGCTCAGGACAAAGCATAATCCAGATTGGGGGAAGGGTGATCTTGATTACTGGTAGATTTGATATTGGCAGAAGCATGCCTTCATGTTCTGGACTGCCGGGGGACCTATGATCCAGAACAAGGCCAATTCTCCATCTGTAGACCTGATTAAACAGGTTCTTTAGTCTGGATCTGACTCCTCCAGTTCAGACAGGACTAGCCCTGCAGGGATGGGGCCCCTTTGACCATGATCTGGATTAAGGGATCTCTGAGTGTAGAAAGGCTGTTCAATCCACTCCAATGCTATGATGTGGTGATGGTTGTGACACCTTTCTCTTAAACCTTAAAAGGCTTAGGAAAAGGCATAACTTATAAATCAAATGCCTATTCATGAATCATTTACCCGTGCTTTTGGACCATTAATCTGCTTTTTTAAATAAATGATCATTTTCAATCCCAGACTGTTCAAATCTGAAGAAAAATCATTTTAATATAGTTCTGGGGTGCAATGGGTTTGGCTCATAGAAATTCTGTGAAATATGCAGGAGAATTGTCATAAAAATGTTCCTTTTGTAATGTTGTTAAGTATGATTTTGTCATCTGGTGTAGAAAATGCATAAAAAACTGGGAATATGATATCTCTAACAATCAATGAAATGTTAGAATTGCATTAACCTTCAGGTTTTTTAATTTGACTATTGAAATATATCAAATATGATATTCCAGAAGAATATTATGAGTCTGTTCTAAAGTTATTGCTAGCTTCTAGATTGACGTTTGTGAAATACTGGAAAGTACACAAAGAACCTATCAGAGAAAGAATGATTAATGAAGATCTGCAAGGCAATCAAATTAGTAAAAATGAAAAGTATTTAAAAGGTCACTATTTAAGTGACATCTCCTCTATGAAATTCAGAGACGCGTTGTTCAATACACAGTGCAAAACTATCAGATGTATATCAAATAAATTATCTCTTAAAAATAATACTGCAGCATAATTCAAGAAGAAAAAAAGTAAAGAAGGTAGCAGACAAACGTACACTATCATAACTACAGCAATTTAGTTTTGTACAAAAGAAAATAAATGTTAAAAAATGGCTGGTGGAGTTGAATAGTAAGGTCACAAATACACTTTAACCTGATAGTCCATCTTGGGACAGATAAGGATCTTGGGCCACTTTAATTCTGTTCACACTTGCTTGGAGTGGAGGAAGGAAGGGCAGCTCTGGAAGCAGTGCAGTCACATTAATATTGACTAGGGATGTGCACATTTTTTTGGGGGGGGCATTTTATTCAAAACAAATTGAATGTTCAAAAATCTGTATTCGTACGAATAGATCACATTCGAATGTGATAAAATTCTATTTGATACAAATCTCTCTGTGTATACTCATATGAACATTCGATATGTATCGGATACAAATGAATATATATCTGATATGAATAAATACGTATCCGAGAAATTTCCCCAGTTTAATGAAAGTCTGAACTATTTGTAGAAATGTCCGGAAACATTCATATTCATTCACATGTTAGCATACAAATATTGTAACATTTGATTCGAGTTCAAATGTGTGAATTCGGCCAAATTCAGCCAAATTTGAATGTTACAAATATTTGTGCACATCCCAACTGCTGGCAGTAAGTAGACAAGGGCATACCGAGCAGACCACCTTGAGTTGTTGCCTCTGGCTCAGAGCCCCAGTGCCTGCTGGGTGCCCTCCATGCTGCAGCTGTGCACAACAGGATGTCCTCCTGGGGCAAGGCAGAACAAACTGTCTCTGTGGGTTTCATTGGGAATAACCAGCTGCAGTCACTCTCTCTGGCTCTGAGTATCACTCTCTCTGGCTTTGCTTGGCTATCATCCTCCTCCCCAGTGTTGCAGAACTGGGCAGGGAGAAGCACTCCTTCGCCTAGATCTGTTAATTGCAGCTGAAAAAAACACATTGGTACTGGCATTACCCTAATGCACGATAGTCCCAATCAAGGAAGGAAACTCCCCAGGAAAAAAAAATGGAAACACACTTAGGGCTCTGCTCCTTGAAGATAGGAGCTGGCCTCAGTTCTCCATGCTGACCTCTTCCACCCAGAAGAGATGTGGATGTATTGTGTAGAGCTGTCCTAACCCTGCTGCTGGCATAGTGGTGTCATGCCTCGTGTCCTCTTTGACTCCTCAGAGGAAGGTCCCACTCCTGCCAGCCAAAGTGAGAGAGGCGTGCCTCAGGGGCCAAATGTGTAAACTGCTTCTGTCCCCCCCAAATGGGCATAGTTCAGACTCAGACAATATGTGATGCCCAGAGCCAAGTTCTCTCTGGAGAGAATGACAACAATTGTGCTGCTCAGCTCACTTCCATGTGAAACAGCTGTGTCGCTGGGGGTGTGACTCTCTGAGTCCTACTTAAGAAATGCCCAACTCTGCACCCAACATTGCAAACAAAGAATCTCCTTGGCAATCCCTGACTCATGTGAGTCCTGATTTTTGACATCTGACTGACTTCCCAAACTTATGATGACTCTCTGGTATCCCAACTCTTGGCCTCTTTGACTACACATACTCTATACCCACAAGAACTCTGGCACCTGACTTGGCATCTTGCTGTCATTAGCTGTGTGTGTGTGTGTGTGTGTAAGTGCTTCACTGTTACCACATGCTCTGGACATGACAGTGGTACAGCAGTGGTACAGCTGTGGGGAGAGAACTCCAGCAGATGTGGAGCCGCTTCTGGTATAGAAGCAGCTCTGTGTAATGCATATGCTCCATCTGAGAATATATCTGGAATTCCCCAGGAAGGTAAGTGCAAATTTACCCTGAGATCAGATCTAGGCCTGAATAAGCTATGGGTGGGCCTCACAGTATTTCTCATTAAATGTATGAAAGGGAGACCCTTAGTGGACTTGCTAATAAGGAATATCAGCAAGTACACAAAGGCCCCTAGTGAGATTCCAATACTCATGACTAATGTTTCTGAGAACTTTCAATATAATCCTATAACTCCCTTAAATGTAGTTTGATGCTCTGTATCACTCAGGTATTATTGAGGCCAGTTTTTCCTTACTCTTTCCTGTTACAGAGGAAGATGATGCCAAAACATTTGATTATTTTTGCTTATTTAATTGTGTGTTTAGTGTTTGGCTTCTTGTTATATGGGTTTTGAAACCAAGAGGCATGATTTGGCCAAGTTCCAGGAGATCTTCAAAATGCCTTCTGATTCAACTCAAAAGACGTGGTGGAAAATTAAGTCTTCTCCTTTGCATATTAAATAGCTGCAATTTTTCACTTCTGCTTTAGCAACTTTCCACCAACCTCCATAAGATTTAATACTGATAATTGTTGTTTTAAAGGAAAGTGCATTCCCATGAATGTCTGGCAAATAAGGTTACCACTTGAAAAAGAGAACCCCTGCCTCTGTATTGTGTGTGCAGAAAATATCATTTAATTAGGTTAACTTATAAAGATGACAGCACTGGAGTTTCTGTAGTTGTAGAAAGCCTGGAGCAGCTGGCTCATAAGGACAAAGTGGCTAATGCCCTATGACTTACAATAGCTCAGATCTTGAATCTACTGTCACTTCTTTATGCATTTTTCAGTTCAGTGGGATTGATTTTCATGTGGGTTTTCACAGAAGTGCAACTTTAGGGCCTTTTCGCACATGCTGCCAAAAACGGATCTAACAGAGCCGTTTTCTGGCGAAACGTTTTTAAAGGGGAAACCGTTCCAAACAGGAATGGTTTCTCGGAGACCCCGCACGTACGCACACGCGCAGGGCAGCGGCGGCAGGGCCGGATTTGGAAACGGTTTAGGGTGGGTGCTGTGCGAGTGCACCAGCACCCATCGCAAACCGGCCCTGCCGGCGCCTGCCTAGCTGTCAGAGAGGCAGAGTGCATGCTCTGCCACTCTGACAGGTGGGTGATCCGGCAGCCTGTGCCATTGGCTCCTTCAGGAGCTCCCATGGCGTGGCTGGCTGCTGCCCTCCCTGGCTTTGCCCTGGCAAGAAAAGTGGGCATGACCCCTTATCTTTGCCAGGGTAGCCAAAGTAGAAACCCCCCACCCCCACCCCAAGGTTTCATGGCCTGATTGTGTCTTTCCCCTCAGAAGAGAAAGGGCCATGGCCCCTTTTCTTTCCAGGGGAAGTTGCAGCTGCCACCCCCGCACCCCACCCATGGCCACTTTTGGAGTGCTTACCTGATCGCTGGTGGGGCGACTGTGAGAGCAGCAGAGCCGGCGTCCATTGAGTCTAGGCGCACCGCTGCCTACATTTCCCAGGAAGCCTCGCAAGGGTAGTAATCCCGCAATCCGTCTTTTCCCCCTCCAGTGCGGAAACGTTCATTTCCAAACTGTTTTCAGGGGGAAAGCCAGATGTAAGACCTGATTTTTTCAGGTCTTACATCTGGGTAGGATTTCGGCAGCAAAAACGGTTTAAACACCGTTTTTGCCTGCCGATATGCAGACGCGGCTTCCTCAAAGACGTCCTAATTCCATCCCCTACGCAGAAGCCAGGTTTAAATCCTTTCCACATCTGGCTCTAAATCCATTTTTAGAGCCAGTGTGGAAAGGCCCTTAGACCATCTCAGCCAATACTGGCTCCTAATGATGTGCACAAAAAACATTTTCCCCCTTCAATTCAAAATGAATCTAAGGGAGGAACGTTTGGCTTCAAGCACATCCTTCCCACAGATGTGGGGGCTTGGGCTTTGCACACACATCCATTGAATGCTCATGTGCAAAGGGAACCGCCATGCTTTCTTTCACTTCCTGCCTCTCCTCCTCCGCTCCCCTTTTGTTGTTGTCATGGCTGCTGCATCGCACACTCCTCCAAGGCCAAACAGGTAAGAGGGAGCAGCCAGGGAGATGCAAGGCTGGAGTGGTGGAGATCTGCCCTTCATCAGAACTTCGATGAAGCTCCAATGAAGGCTAGGCACAATTAATTTGTGGGCAAATGGACAATTCACCAGTGAATGCTTGAATTTGTATGGATTTTGGACATGATGAATGTTCATGACATCCCTATTCACTTTACCTATTCTTGCCCCCAGTACACTTCCTTTTGGCTCACCTTGACTTCAGTCCCACCAGCCTGATTGGGTACCAAATAGTATTGCTGGAAGATTCCTCTTCATAGTGTACATGGAAGGCCAGTTTCTAATGTGGTTTAGTGGTAGTATGGAGCATTGACATGTAGCACCTCTAAGCCCCTTTTGAGACTTCTCTCCCCTCCTCCTCCTCTTCCTCCTAACTATGTAGTTGCAACTTTTAATAATTTATTTAGCTGTAGCCCCAAAGAAAACGTCTTTAAACTTTAAAAGAATTGCATTTTGCTACATCGGTAAATTAGTCTAAATGCCAAAGAGGTTGGATGCTGAGTAATAGCAACAGCTGGTACCCATGGGCACATTAAAACCTTGCAGAACTTCTGCACAAGGATTTGGTGAGCTTATCTGAAGTTTCCTGCAGCAAATTTCTTTTTGATCCGGCATGTGAATCTGTGCAGTGTTTCTGACTGCCACCAAGGAAATCTGTGCCTCCAGCTACTACTGCTAAATTGCCAAATGCATCTAATCAAAAGCTCCAAGTCCATATTACAAAACATTGTGTATCAGCAATATCTAGTAAAACAATATTGAATCTGTACATGATTTACAAAGGTATATGGATCCTGGATGGAAATGTAGCCCGTACTAGTTGGTCCAGGGGACAGATCAGTATACTCTGACATCGGATTACTATTGTACCTTTTATCTCTTTGAAATGTGAGCAGAAAATGCCCCCCGCCACTAATGCTCAAAAATAAGCAGTGGATTTATTTCAGAAAACACATTATAATATGTTACTGGATAGAAGAATCTCCATATCAAATCAAATCTCCAAAATAACTAACTTTACTGGATTTTTGCTGTAACTAATGACACTGTTTTCAAAGTAATAAGGTAACAGGATTAATTTTGTTTTTACTTCAGGACACATTCAGGACACATTATTCACAGTCAAGAAGACCAAAAATTAAGTTGCATTTCAGAAAAGAAACACCATTTTTAATAAGCACTTCTACTAAGAATCTCCCTTTCTCTCTCCCTTTCTCCCTCATTGTGTGTGTGTTTGTGTGTGTCTGTGTAAGTTGCCAACCTCTGATCTATGTGCAGCAGAGGCTGGAGTAAACAAATTATTCAGAGTGACTTTATTTGTCCTTGTTTATCTCAGGGTGTCAAGACAACCCTTGTTGTATATATTCTTTTATCTATCCCTGGGGAAAGATTAGAAACTTTATTGTCATTGTGAGGAAAGACCAAGGGGATGGAAGTATTTTGCAGTTTTTCTCTAATTTATTTTGAAAAGTTCTTCATGTGTACATAAAAGTTTCAATTTCCTAAAACACACACACACAAATCCACACAATAAGTAGTAAATATGCCTTCTAAATTGACATAGTAAAAGCTGTCTAGTAATTTCACAGGACCTTCTCTATATTGACAGAATGAGAACCTCAAAAGAAAATTGTTTCAAAGACCAAGGATCAATCAGATTGATTACATCCTATTATGTTGTTGTGGCACTTGGAGAAACAAATTTTGCTCGCTTGCAGTGATGGCCACTAATGTGAGGGGAGTATAGAGTGGTCAAAGAGAAGTATGTGAGAAGAAAGAGATCATTTCAGTATGTGGCTGGTTTTGCACTTGGAAGTTCCAGGTGGATTGCAGGAATGTGTCATCTACACCACAATCCACCTTAATAGCTGTCCACAAGTTGTCCCATGCTGTTGGGAACAGTACAGGGACAGTGTGCATGGGATGCATCCAGGTATTGTGCTCTGATATGGTTTGCTCCACCTTTGCACAATGTACATGTTGACTTCTCATCCAGTCATGACTAGGGGTGGCAAAAAGCCTGGAACATGGCCATTCACACAACTACTTCTGGGCAGGAATGTGAATTTTCCTTCACTTAGTATGTTAATTGTTGCAGTCATTCCTAAAGTTAATTGGCCTGAAATGATTTGTAGAGATTTTTCTAGCTAAGTAGATGTGAATCTGACCAATGTTGCCTATATGACAAGATACATCTGCTAAAATTTCATCCATCTTCTATGTAAATCTTCAAACGTAGAAGAGGCCTGCCCTCTTTTTTCCCTGTGCATCCTAGGTGAGCATTGTAGCTACAAAGTACTTTGAAATTTGGAGAAGTCCTGCTGTCTTGATGCACATTCGGGAAAGCTGACACAATAATGTTATATAAGCCTAAAAGGCTCAAAATAACATTTCAGTCAGATGGCCAGTTGTGAGAAACTGTGTGCATGGAAGATTTTTTTAAAAAATTACAAATTAAACCAGTTCCCAATCAGAAGAACTCTTGGCAACTCACAAAAGCACACTACTTAGAGGTTTGCATTGGAACAGGAAAACTCTGAGGAAAGTACCATTTGTTTTCTGAAATGCCCTTGGAGTCTACTTGAATCACTATATATGGATGTTCTCTCTTCATCAGTGTTTGGTTACAATGTAACCACAATTCTGTCTGCTTCAGTTATCCTTATATTTTTCCCTGATCCAGCTCCCCCTCCATCCCCTTTCTCAATTCATTCAAGATATAAACGCTAACGATGGGATTTCATGCTCAGTCAAGTTTTTGAAAGCCACTTAAGAAACATCAATCAGATTGCATACCTGTTCTGGCTGGGCACGCTGCTTTCCCTTCCCTACTGAAGGCTGATGGTCAAAGATAAATAATGAACTAATGCCTACAGCATCTCCCTCTCCCATCTTTCCCTCCCTCATTCATAAACCCTCTGCAGGTGATGACTTAGTTGCTGTGGAAATTGATATTGTTATGAAATCTTTCCTTGGGCAACTTCATTGCCTCTTCTGACATGACATATACTCAAATCTATCTCATATGACAGTTTTTCCCCTTATATTCTTACACTCTTCATGTGCATGTTTTATATACGGCAGAATAAATTAACAATAAATCACTCAATCAATCAATTGGTTCATTTATATAGCACCATTTCAAATATTTCTCAAAGTGATTAACACTTGACTAAGAGGTTGGGGATGCACCTTTGCCATCATCATTCAGAGTGACTTACTTGCAGTGATTTCCATAGTATGTGGGACCACTGGGACTGATTCCTGTCCTTACTAAATGGTGCCAGGTAGAAACTTCAACAGCTTTAAAGACTCAAAGAATGGGGGGGGGGCACTAGCTATGTACACAGCACGCTTCCCAGCCCAGCTGTGGAATCAGAAGATCTTATTGCAGACACATAGCATTACACCAACAATTACACCAACGAGCTGCGTAACTAGAGAATGAATGGAATCAGGCACAAAACTGGGTAGAGGAGCAATAGCTAATAGATTTTTTTGGAGTACAATAGCAAGAAAGGAGCAATTTTACTGTTCAAGTGCATGATATGAGGAGACATAGCAAAACATTCAAAGAGTAGTCAGTAGAAACTCTAGAAATGACATGAATCAATAATGGTTTTGAAAGCACAGACAGAAGTACCTCAAAGGCACCATAACATAACTGAGTGGAGAGGAATCTATCCTTCACCTCAATCCTAAAAAATACAGAAAAAAGTATCAGGTAATTTCGGACATTCCTGCCATCCTCATAGGATGGAAAGAAACAGCCAATAAGAGCTTAGCCTGCAGTTCAGCTCCCCCTGGCTGCCCAATCCCACGTGGTGTGCTTTAAATAAAACATAGCTATCTTGCTGCTACCCAATAAAATTTATCTTATCTAGCAAGGACAATAAAATGTATTGATATTATTCCCTTTCTGTTGTGTTTATCCTCTGTTAAATTTTGGGTAGCAGCAAGATAGTACATCCAGAAGTATCCTAAAAAAAATGCTAAAAAAAAATTACTTCCTATGAGGATGGCAGGAATCTCCGAAATTACCTGATCCTGCAGAGTGAATGTTGATTGTTCCGCAGCAGGTAAATCCACAGTAGCAGTGGCATAATGCACCGCTGCTATGAAGTATTGGGCATCAGGTGTGATGCCCACTCACCAACTGTGCATCAGAATGTGCAGTATTCCCCAGTATGGACACAGCCTGCATGCCATTTAATGGCTTTTGTCCACAAGTCAAACTGAACTTAAGTAGAAAAAAAGTTTGTCCACCTATACCCTGTAAAAGATGGTCAGCAAAATGAAATTATATGGAAACATTTTAAAAAAAAATCCCCAAGATTGACTGGTTCTAAGAGAAGTTGCTAACACTTCCCAAATTCATTATAGTTATCTCTGGTATAACACGGAAAGTATGTTTGTTCAATCAGCTTTGTATTGTATACCACCCTGAGACTGCAGTAATAGAAAAGAATAAAAATCTAACACATGAATAAAAATGGTTCCTTTAAATTTCACCATGCTCTTTAAACTTAGGTCTTCATTGCCTTAAAACATGCATCCACACTTGCTGTGGTTCTACCAACCACATATGACTTGCTATTCATGAAAACTGACCTTAGCTTCAATATGGAGAGACAAGACTAGAGACATCTTTATTTATACATCCACTGAATAATCCTATTCAGCTATTAAAGTTTGACCACATTCATGTGGGGAGAACAGAACATCACTGCCTGCATCAGGCCTGCATTCTCCTCCAAAAGGCATTCTAGGGAGGATACTTTGTTAAGATCACACACACAAACAAACCATCTCAGAAGGCACTTGTCACCCTTTTCCACCACCGCCATCATCATGTGGAGGGATAACAGTGGCATAAGTAATGGGCTCAAGCTGCTTTTGTTCTGGTCCAATTAAAGGTTAGACAGAAAATGGCCAACTTGTGTGGCCATTCCCCACTCAGGCCTTTAGGCATGTCAGGTGGAAACAAAAGTCCTCCAGTTCTGATGTCTGCGAGGATGGGAAGCACTGGGAGTGGGGATACCATGCTCTCACTTCTGAGGCAGAGTGAGAGCTCTGCCCCAGCAGGTGTCTTGCTCACTGCCATGAAGATTCTGCCTTTGATGCTTGATTCACAGGCTGGTGATGAAGTGGTCTGTGAGTCCCTGGTATTTTTAAAATGATTCTTGTACAATTGACAAAAGAATTTGCATGACAAAGCAGTGTCAAATCCCAATGCCACAGAAGCATTATGAAGACATTGGGAAATATTTCAAAACATTATCAACACAAATTAAAAATTTAAAATTACTTGATAACCTACACATCACAGTTGATTGGAAGTGTCAGAGTTGGGAGTTGTGGCTCATTGTTGCAGTGATCTTTCCCTGCACAGCTCAACTTCACTGAGTGCCTTCAAACAGCCCAGTGTCATCAAAGCTTTTGCTGTTATCTGGTCAGCTTTCTAATTTCATTTCAAAGGTCATCCCATTCTCCTTTGTATGTGCCCAGGCATTTCTAGACGCCACTAATTAAGTTTAAACACAGAAAGGGGATTTGCTGGCAGATGCAGATTCTGAAGAAATCTTGTAGGAAGGACTTTTGTTTTGTTTGCTCAGATTTACTCCAAGCCTGACTAAACGGAAATGCAAATAGAGGAGCAATAGCCCAACTACAGATAGCTTTCATTTTGTTCCTTACCCTCCTTTTTTTTTTATCCCTGCAAGCATATCACAAGATGATTGTTTCACTCACCAAATAACTCACATCACAAAACTGCCTGCAAATCTCAACAAAATGCCAAGACACTTGCAATAATATGATTAACACCATTATGCCACAATATGTTCTTTACAGTGGGATTGTCCTTGAATATTGTTTAAAAGCTTCAAGGGAGGCAGGGCGCAGATGCTCAATTCCAAGAACCACTCAGCAAGTTTTATTTTGACAGCTTAGCTCGTAAATATATCAGGCCCATTCTGCATTGTGTAGGCTTCCCCATGCTATGGTGAGCCAGAATAGCCAAGGTGGGATATGCTACCACTGTCTACTAGGGATGTGCACAAATATTCATAACATTCATTATTCGTATGGATTTGTATGGATCCGGACATTCACACACGAGTCGAATGTTAGGACATTTGTACATTAACATTCTTATATATACAAATGTTCCAAACTTTCATACAAATAGTTCGGACTTTTGTTAAACTGGAGAGATGGGAAAGTGGCGGCACCAGTCACATCTGCAGATTGCATTCAACATGGATCGGGAGTAGATTAAAAGTGGATTCAGGTTGGATATAATGCTTTCAGAGCAGATATGTTGTGGGATACATATATCAGGTACGTATTCGTTTGTATCTCATACATATTGGATATTTGTACAAATTTGTACGAATACATTCATATTGAATAGAATCCTGCCACATTCGAAGAACATCTATTCAAACAAATATGGATTTTCTAACATTCAATTCATTATGAATCAAATGGCCCAAAACCCATTCGTGCACATCCCCAATGCCTACTTCTAGGATTTGAAAATAGGATGGACTATGCCCATCCTATGTTCAAAGGCTGAGAAGCAAAGTTGCTACCCTTCAAAATTGTCAGCCAAGGTTGTTGTAATTGTTGTTGCCAGGAGACCAGAAACAGTGTGCTTCCAGTGATACTTCTGGATGCCCATCTGAAACAGCATTAAGCTTAATATACCAGCCCATGGCTGTGCACTATCTGTTTGCAGGAAACAGATAGGGTCAATTATCTTTATGCCTCAGTTGGCATAACTGAGACTTTTTACAATTTGAACCACTACCTTTAGAGGGAGAACTGCATGTTCTTTCTTTACTGCATGAAATATCAATTGCTTATTTTGTTGTAATGTTTTTAACATGCTGTTTCCAGCCCCAATCACTTAGTCAAGTGTCAGCAAGCTAAATTATGAAATATTACTGCTTCTGCTAAATGATGTGTTTATTTCAGTCGGAAGATGCTAAACCTGAACCTACACAATTAAATAAGGGCTCTCTTCAATGTCCCTGGGACCCAAAAGGCAAACATTTCTGATTACATCAGACCTACCAGCTACCCAGAGGGACAAAAATGTTCTACTAGCAGGGTACAATAAACAACCCTGAAGACAGATTGCTCTTTCATCCTCCTTCACTACCACTGAGTAAAGTAATTTTACTCAGAGTGAATTACTAGATCCTGCCTATTCTGGCTAACTGTCACGCTGGAAATAACCACTTTCCCAGAGTATAAGGTCATTAACTAAATATAAGGTTTTCCAATACAGTTCTTCACTTGGGTGATGTCCACTAGTGTCTGCTTGTTACTCATCAAAACCTTTGAGCTCACCACAGGTTAATAGGGTGGTTCCTCCCTCAATGTTACAATACACCATGTTGGTTGAACATCTAGGTGGCCTCATAGCTGATGCTAACAACAGTTAGTAATGTCTTTGTAAACTATCAACAAACATGTTTAGTAGGTTCTGTATGGAACTATACACATTTCAGTAGAAACCTTGAATGGCTGCTTCTGGGTTGTAACTTAAAATTGACCCTATAATAGTAATAACCATTAAACAGCATAAATCTAGACCATAAACAAATCAATTTCATACATATAATCAAAATAAAATTCTTACTCAATGAGGCAGCCATTAACAACATGTCCATTTTTAGTTTAAGTGATTACAGCTGATATTCAGCAAGCTTAGGAGATCCTAGGTCCCAAAGTTGTAAGATGGAATGCACCTGCAGATGGACTCTGCAGATGCCATAGCTTAGATTCTGAAAGTGCTAGTGCATTATTAAAACTACCCCAGCCAATTGGTTCCTTTAGATCTTGGGGAAGTGAATTAGAGGAACAGGGGATTCCTGCTTATTCTGGCAAATTGTCAAGCTGAAAATAACTGAATTCCCAGGGCCGTTTCCAGCCTGGCTGTTAACCAACAAAGTTGCAAACACTGCAACTTCATAACTTTGGTTCCATGGCTACAAGTATTTCAGAAGCCTTCTGAATGCCTCCTACACCTGTGACAAGACCCCAGGCTTCCATCATTGAGACGTCTTGATGCAGCCTAAGGATGATTCTGTACTAATCTCTGCTGGAGAGGACCACAGTCTTCCACTCTGATCCACTTCAAGAATCTGTCCCAGGGGCAGATAGAGCCATCTATGGATCAAAACAAGACTGTTCATGTTAAAATGTCCTGTTCCAACTCAGTTGCTGTGCCTGCTATGAAGTTTAGATTAGTTTAGGAACCAGCATTGGGGACTTCCAAAGGTGCTTTGCCTATGGAATTCTGAGAGACCCATTTCAGCGGTGTACCTTGTATGGTATATCAGACTATGAAAGCATGCTGCATCCCTACACCTCCATGATCCAATATAGTGTCACCTGGTAGGCTGGTACCCTCTTTATAAAGGTCTACTATTAGAGCACAGGGGGTGGCTATTTTGGGCCATTCTAATCTGAGACGTTTTCGCACGGGGCTGAACGGTGCGCGTGGGAGACAGCTGCAGACACGGCATACGCATTGCCCGAGCGGGGCTTGCGCTCCGACGTGTCCGCAGCTGTCTTTCTCGCGTTCGAAATGTAGAGCACTTTAAAGTGCTCTACATGCATTCGAACGCGGACGAGCCGCCCGCAGGCGTTCGGGAGGAGAAGCATTCGCGCCTGCTTCTCCCTCCCTAACAGCTGCGGGCTTGCCTCCGACGCCGGCGCGGCTTCGACAATCAGCTGTTTGACAATCAGCTGATTGCTGATCTGCCTCCGCGGCTGTCTCCGCGCCCCTGGCCGGCCTTTGCCGGCTAAGACAGCTCACGATGCTTTGAGCATTCGCACACAGACGCGCCGGAACGCGTTTACACGCGTTCCGGTGCGTCTGTGTGTGAAAGGTGAAAGCGCCGGGAGCTGTCTTAATCTTCCCGTCCTACTCCCGTTCCAAATGGAACGGGAGTAATGCGAAAACGTCTCTGGTCTGGTCCAACCTACACCCTGTCCTGTGCAGATGGAATGTAGTAGGAGGAAGTGGGGCCTGCCTTAGACTATACAAGTGATGTAGCAGAGAGGCTCCTAGTACAAGGGGGTGCCATGTGATACAAAATTTATAAGTGCAATGAACAAGTAAGAAAATGTGTGCAAGAACGAAATACCAAATTTAGCTGTCATATTGAATAAACTTGGTGGCATGATTCAAAAGCAATTTATTTCTGATATTTCCATAAAAAATATATCATTTTTGAATTTATTTCAAAAAAAGACAGTGATGCTTATTTTCCCTCCTTCTTCTTCCTGTTCCACCATCACAACGCATCCCCTGCCCCAGTTCCCCACAAATGTGTAAATATGTGTGAATGCACTTCCAAAGTTTGTCCCTCTTCCTAAGGAACACATTTTGTGTTTGTACACATTTGTGGAAATTCATGCGCATAACTGATGGCTTTTTAATTGAAACAGAGCTGAAGATAAATGCAACTGACAGAGTGCACGCATGTGAACTTGAGAAAATATGTTTGTCTGGAGTTGTGTGTTGCTATTTGAATAGAGATAGTACAAATTAGTACAAACATAAATCCATAGTAAGTAAGTAAGTAAGCAAGCAAGCAAGTAAGTAAACCCTTGGGTTCTGATTAATATGGATTCCTGAGACCTGCCTGAAATAAAACAAAAATATCATTGCTCCAACATCCCTACAATTGCAAAGAATCTCTCATTTGACTGCTTTTCAGTCTTTACTGCTCATTCAGATCCCAAACTGGTTTCTGTAGTGTAGTTTCCATTTCCACTTACATTAATGAGTTTATGTTACAGCAACCCCCCCTTCCTTCATTTTAAGATCTTCACAAACCTGCTTTCTGCAAAAACAGAGTTTTTCTTCCTCTCTCTCTTTCTTTTCCTTGTGATCAAATACCTTCTTTGGTACATGAGGGCCTTCTTCCACCAAAGCAAAAACCACTGGCTTTGAGAGAAGATGTGACAGCCAAAAATATGATGGATGAAAGGAGAGAATCCTTACAAGTTCAGTGTTTGTATTTGGTTGTCAAATTTTTTAAAAAATATTTTGTTCTTTTTAATGTTCTGAATATCCAACACTCAAAAAAAAAAAAGAATTCCTGTTAATGAGAACCTAAGACAGAGCTCTTGCTACCAAGAATCTAATACTTCAGCCACTGGAAAAAGTTAATTAGTTTTATAAGTATATTTCAATTTCTGAGTGGCAGACCTTTCTACTTTATTCAGAGGGAGCAAGAAGAGAAAAGGGACAAAAGTCCTCTGTCATCACCTGACATAATGCTCACTCCTGAGAATCAAAACGGCACAAGTTTTTACCAGCTTCTCAGAGCAACAGCCTTGCAAAATGGAAATGTTTTGATTAAAGTGATAGTAAAAGGCACTCTGAGCACTCTTGATGTTCTTTTCCTAATTACTCATCTCTTTGGAAAGGAAGTGCTGTCTTCAAGCACTAGCGACATTTTGGCATTGCTATTCACTCCACGAAAAAATTCACATGCTTCTTTCACACAACCTTGATCCAAAGACATCTTTGATTCACTTATGTGTAATCAGCAGGTACTGTAGACTAGATGGGAAAGTCAAATACAGTATAACTACTTCCATATTGTTGCTAAGAAAGTTGGAATACTTGCTTTCACAGATCCCTGCATTTCTAGGATATCCTGATATTGTATTTTCAATATATTCAGGGTAATATGACCTCTTGGTGATGGCAAAATAATGAGGAGGTCTTAAATAGGTTAAAACTCTGTTCAGCTGCTGAAAAAGAAAAAAAAATAGCATTTTCCTGTGTCATCCTTGTTTTCTTTTCTTTCTTCTTCTTCTTGTTCCTCTTCTTCACTGTTGTAGGCTGTCAACAGATATTAGATGGAGTGTATTTTGGGCTTTTGTGTTCTTTTTTCACCCCTTCCCAAAGCGCAGTTCAGCCAATGCAGTTTGATCTTGGAAGAGTCCATATGTCCAAAAATATCCTCCTCAAAGGCACATAGTTAAACATTGGAAATGACTACCACGATATGCAGTGTTGGGCAGCAACTTGGAGAGTTTCACAAAGGGGTTTGGTCAATCATTACTAACCCTAAAAGAGGCAGCAGGCTGGGCTCTGCCATCTTGCTCCCGGCGGTGCCTCTCCCTCCTCCAACTGCCATCTTCACAAGGCTGAAAACCATCTTGCCTGAGAGGAGTGGAGAAGAGGCAGCAGGTTGGGCTCTGCCATCTTGCCCCCAGCAGTGCCCCTCCCTCCTCCAACTGCCATCTTCACAAGGCTGAGAACCATCTTGCCTGAGAGGAGAGGAGAAGAGGCAGCAGGCTGGGCTCTGCCATCTTGCTCCCAGCAGTGGCCCTCCCTCCTCCAACTGCCATCTTCACAAGGCTGAAAACCATCTTGCCTGAGAGGAGTGGAGAAGAGGCAGCAGTTCTGGGCTGCTCTGCCATCTTGCTCCCAGAAGCGCCCCTCCCTCTTCCAACTGCTCCCATCACAAGATGGCAAAGAGACTACGGCGGCCAATCCATCGGTTGAGGAAACGTCTGGTCCTGAGGCTGAGCAAAGTGGGGCTGAGTAGATGCCGGCTGACCATCTTCCAGTTTGTCATCAATGAAGAGAAAATTCAAAGTAAAGAGAATAAGAAAATTCCACCAATAAGGAATGAACTGAAGAATTGGATCTGTAGACCTGAAGTGCTTGCTTCTTCCTGTTCCCTCCCACACCATTTTCCTTTTGTTTCTTGTCTCTTTAGATTGTAAGCCTGAGGGCAGGGACCTGTCTAAGATTAATATAATATTGTAACCCGCCCTGAGACCTTTGGGTATAGGGCGGGATAGAAATGCAAATAAATAAATAAATAATAAATAATAAATAATAGCTGTGTAACTTCGGATACAGAAGCAGAATCTCCCATGTGACTAGCTGCAAGTGAAGTCTTTTTGGCACTGCCCCTTAATCTGTCCCACCCCCATAATGTTTTGACCATATTGGATGACATATTGGGTGGGGGTGGACCCCCAGGAGGCCCCCACTGGCTCCTGCCAGCCTAATTAGGGCAGTGGCAGCCCATGGGAGCCCAAGACAGCCCCGGCCCACTCTAGTCCCACCCTGGGAACAGGGCTGCCAGCCAGCGGGGTTGATAAAGCCCAATGTTGACAGCCCAGGGCAGGACTCCTGAGCTGGCCAGCAGAGAGAGTGTGAATGTTCTCCCTGCCAGACACCTCTGGGATGGCCGGGGCTAAGGTTGGGATGGCTGTGAAGCATGATTTCATGCTCCATACCCTGGCCATGATTAGGACAGCTCTGGGACAGGCTGGGCCAGTTCCAGACGGAACCGGCCTCCTGGAAATGTGTATGCTTGGTCCCAGAGCTGTCCAAATCATATGCTAGGCTGCAGGGACATCTGTCTCTTCGCGTGTCCATGTGCAGGAACACCCTGCTTCCACATGGATCCAGGTGAAGGGAATGATTGAAGACCTAATTTTTTAGGTGTTCATTTAGATCTGGTTTTCTGCTGTGAGACCCAGTTTAGAGACGGATCTTGTGCACCAAAATGCAGAAGGGGACGCCTTCAAGTGTCCTGAATGAGGTCTCCAGTGCGGAAGGTAAGTGCCAGTGGGTCTTAAATGGGTCTCGCGTTAATCTGGTTTCCGCGGCCAGTGTGGAAACACACACAGACACAGACACACACACACACACACACAAGCATGCCAAGGGTAGGAATTGTCCACTCTTGACTCGTAGGCAACTAGAGTTACCTAAAGCTGTATGTTTGGATGCAGTCTCATATCTAATCTGAACTATAAAGGAGGGTGGGGACTTTTTAGTTTACTCTTGTTTACACAGCTGCCATCTGCCATCATTTATTATTTGACTCTGACTGTCTAACCTCTCTAACAGGTTTAAGATGATGTCTCTGTAAACCCCTAAAATAATTTGTATCACTCAGACTGTTAGACTTCAGTTATCTCTCTCCAAAGTTATCACTGACATATGTGTACCAAATGTAGCATCCAGCCACAGCAAAGAATGACAGAAGAAGCAAAAACTTTCTAACACTTCTGCCTTCCCTCTACTTACTTACAATATGATGCAGAATAGAGAGTGCATAAACTAAAATATGTCCCCACTGGCTGCTTTTTCAATTGTTATTTTGGACCCAGTATAGCTAAGACTGATTGAACCTGAGCAAAAAGTATGCCAAATTCATTACTCGTATCAGAAGTATTGCAAGTGCTTTATTCAATCTGTGCCTAATAAATAAATTTGGATAAATCACACTGAAATAATATCAATGTTCATTGTTTCTTTTTAGAAAAATAAATACTTTCTTTAGAAGGTGAACTTGAGGTTATGAGCATGCATCATTCGTTACTATAAAGTATTTTGATCAGCAAATAAATACCATTCAGAAACTGGGAAACCAGAACCAAGGTAACAAGATATTCAAACTTTTCTCAGAACGGAATTACATAGCTAAAATCCACATACCCTTAACTCTTCTCTGAACATTTCCTGCATTTGTAATCACAATGCTTGGTAAAATGAGATGCTTTTGGATGAATTATTTCCCTGCAGGGAACTCAGAGATTAGAAGATTTATAGTGTATTTGCAGCATCCACTGAGCTTACATTGTTTTTAGGTAAAGCATCGAAATGTATGCAATACAACATTGATTAGAGGCGATCATATCAGTGCCACAAGTTCACTAGGTACGTGCGTGAGAAAATCTGTATCTCAGTTTGAAATTTAAAAAAAAAGAAGAGGTCTTACATGCCCTTGCTAAGTCAAGTAAATAAATAGTCTTCATTAGATTTGTGGTTTATCCATAGCAAAAGAGAACTGATGCAGTTAATATGTAATTTGAATACAGGAGAATTTTAGCTAAAATATAATTAAAAATCCTTACCCGTTGAAGACTTGCCTGGGCTACAAGACATGTTACTGTTGCATACAATAAACACTCAAAAGATTTACCATATATTTAAGACTTCTAATGTGAAATAGATTGTGTGACCAGTATGCTGCAGAGATGGGAGGTGAGGATGAAATACAGTAACTATTTACAAGTTGATCTGCATTCCAAAATGGCAACAGGTTTTGTTTCAGCTCAAAGAATATGCTATGAGAGAAGGCAGTGATTCAATTATTGAAAAGCCCACTAGCTGGTGTCTACTGTGAACTTATAGGAGTGCTGGGATAATGTCAGAGAAAGCTGAGGCCCTGCCACATTTGAGTTCAAACCAGAGGGCCATTCACATTTACACTGCAGGAGCAATGGGGCATGCACACATAATCCTGCCATCGACATCCTGGAGCACCCAGGAGTTCACTATGACTGTCCTGGTCTTCACTAGCTTTGGACTAGTAAAATCTTGTCCACAGATTGACCAGGAGCAGCTAGTGAGCTCCCTGCCAGCAGCATTTGCATCCTCTTCCAAGTGTAAAGCTGCAAGTGGGTGTGGTGATACAACTGCGCCTATGCCACACACAATATCCTGATCACCATGGCAGTGTCTGGGTACATGCTGTTATGGTCATTGCCATAGCAATCTGGTCTGCTTGGGCGGGGCCATCCACACTTCAAGTGCTAGTTTCAGATAAGGACTGCATCAGTGTGGATGCCTCCCTCCATGCCTGATCTTTGCCTCACTGGAGTGACACACAAACAGACCCTGGTTCTTAAAAAAAAAAATCACATAAAAAATCTCTTGACCATTGATTGCTTGTGTATTGCAGCAGATAGGGGGCAAATGTCCAGCCAAAGCCTTCCATTGATCTGGCCTTTGGGGCAGATAATTATGCAGTGCAGTAGAACAGTTTGACCTTTCTATCCCAGTTCTTCCAGTACACTGTCACAATTGGCTCAATTACCAGGTGAAGCCTTCTCTGCTTTGTCAACTTCCCGCCAATCTATCTGTATAGCAACCAGATGAAGTATCTGAGCAAAACACAGTAATGCAGAAGCTACAGCCAGGGCCCTACCCTTGTCCTTCAAGAATCTACTACAACCAACATATTCTCCTGATACAGTCTATAGATCCATTGCTTGAAATTCTCTTCTACTGCAAATTTCTGAGTATGACTGCAGCTCAGAAGATAGCACAGTCAAGCAGTGCTACTAGGAAGGCACCAGGGTACAACTGGGCAGAGATGCTGATATTCTAGACAGAATGAACTTCAGCCAAACAAGAGCCTGGCACCAGGCACAACAGGAATGTGAAAATGCAATAGGTCAGCAGTTCTGGTGGAGGTGGGGCTCTTGTACCCTTCAGTGCCCTGAAGCTTGTATGAACTCTGCTGGTGCAGGGACTAATCTGGGCCAGCATCATAGTGCAGACAGTGCTGTTCCAGATCGCATCATACTGTGATCTGAGCCAGCAAGCCTCCCTGCTCTAGACGCACGATTCCAAATCACAGCATAGTAGTGCAAAAAGGTCATTAGACCTGCATGTTTCTCCATCATTTGAATTCCCCTCCTTCATTTCAATCTGCTTGTCACCCTCTTGACTTACCTGCTTTACTGTGATTTTCATTCAGCTTTTGTGGTTTTCAGCGTTCTCCCAAGTCTCTGCACCCTCAACCTTTCAGTGCTATATTTTAGGTTGTCTCATTCTGCTTCAGTCTTGCATTTCATTCAAACCCAATCACAAATCCTGAAGTGCATTAAAAAACTATCCATCCTATGCAGAACTGAGCACAATAGGTCTAAGGAGGATTGAAAAATAACCACTGGGACTTTTTCCTGAACTTATCTTTCTCTTTGGATTATTCACTTTTTAAGCAACCAGTACCCTGAACAACCCCCAGGTAAAAATATACAGACAGTTGGTAACTTACTCAGTAATAATTTAATTCAACTTTTAAAGCATTTACTTCAGATTATCACCAGCAAGTTTCAACTGGCAAATGGGAACCAGAAGAATAGCAAGAGGAGTTAATGGTATTTCTATTCACCCAATTGGCCTTTGATCCATAACAGATCATTCAAAAGCTGCTTCAGGTACACCAATATTATTCCTCCTCATTTACCACACTGCTGCTCAGTGCACACATTTCACAAACAGAAAATATAAACTCCATTTTAACCATGCCTTTGAATACCTCTTCTGTCTGTGGTTCACCATGATTGTCAATTTACCTTGAGATTTGATGCCTCATAATTTGTCTAACGACCATTAGTCGTGTTGGTTTGGATTGACAAGTGATTAATTCCAAAAGCCTCCACAGAATCTATAGGTCCTCAGACTCTGTTCTCTTCTTGAAATTACAAAAGAGAAATCAAATAATTTTAAACTGTACAAAATATGATTTTAGCAGTCTACAGTTCCTCCTTAACTAGTGAAGAAATGCTGTCCCAGTTAATTGAAACCATTGTTTATCATCTGTTCAGCAGGGAGGGGGGGAAATCTCATCCCCTAGGTCTTTGCTAAGCCTTAGTATTTATTTCTTATTTAATTTGGCTCTAATTTCAGTATCCAAGAGTTTGTTATTTAAGTAGTTTGTTTCCTTTTTAAATCAATTTAGTCATAAGTCTAATTCTAATGAGTTCCCGTCCCCCGTCCCCTGTCCCCCGCAACTCAATTTAGTGTTAACATTTTACAATGCCTTAAGTGTTTTCTTCTCTTTAGGATTTTAATATACTTATGAAAATTTTGGTATCTTTTAGAGATGTGTAAGTGCATAAGCAGGAGAGTCCATGAGGCTAATTTATTTAACACTTAGCAGTATTGAGTTCCACAGGAGAATTGGTGAGATGGGGCTTTACCTCTGATCTCTTGGAACTGTATTGGAGACATCAAAGGTGAGTTTCTAGTAAAAGTCACATGCTGCTCTGCCGAATGCAGTACAGGCCGTATCGTGACTGGGTGACTTAAGCAACCTAGGCATTGAGTAGACCCCTTAGTCTGCACAATAGAGCAGTCTAGTGGGAGGTCATGTGCATAGATGGAGCTTTGGAGGAGGTTACTGTGTGAAAATGGCACCATAGCCAATTCCACATATGAACTCTTTGCAAGCAGTCAGCACAGCATTCCAGCTTGTTAACCAGACCATAGGGCAGTGTGCAGGCAGTGGGCTTTTTCACACTCAAATTCCATGGAAGATGGTGGTTGGCATTCACACTACGAGTGCCAGTGCTTACTGATCTTTGCCCACATTTTGTTTCATTTGATTTGATTTGCTTTCCATTTTATTTGTATACACCCTTTCCAAAAGAAAATTTGTCCAAGGTGGTTTACAACAAATAGAAAACACACATTAGAAAATAATAATCAAAGCATTATAACGAATACAATATAAAAATTGCACATCATACAAAACATTGCAAAATAAGCCAAACACGCACACAATTTGAGGCAGCTGAGGCCAAGGGGAATCAAGAGCAGCTGAAGCCAAGGGGAATTCAGAGCAGCTGACTAAAGGCCCCATTTCCCATTCAATCTCCTCCAAGATGTTCATGTCCAGTGTAGTATTTGAACATAAAAACATAAGAGAAGCCTTGCTGGATCAGGCCACAGCCCATTTAGTCCAGCATCCTGTCGCACACAGTGGCCCACCAAATGCTCATGGGCATCTCAAGCAGAGACAAGGACAAACCTTCTCCTGCTCTCGAGTCCCAGCAGATGGCCTTAGAAGCGCCCCAGTTCCCCCCCCCCCTCAGCCTGAAGGATGCACCTAGGCATTCGTTCTAGTAGCCATTGATACATCTGTCATCAATAAATTTGTCTAACCCTATCTTAAAGCCATCCAGACTGGTAGCTGTCACCACCTCTTTCGGCAGCACATTCCATAAGCCGATGACCCTCTGGGTGACGAAATACTTCCCCCTGTCAGACCTTATTCTCCTACCCATCAGCTTCATAGAGTGCCCCCTGGTTCTAGTGTTGTGCGATAGAGAAAAGAAATTTTCTCTATCCACCCTTTCTATACCGTGCATAATTTTATATACTTCAATCAGGTAATGCACATTTGAATGCTTCAATCAGGTAATGCACATTTGAATGCACATGTGGCTGCCCTGCACGGTCAAGTGCAAAAGGGCCCAGCAGTACCAGTATACTGATTTTGGTACCATTTTTCTGGGCACTTGGAAATAATTAATAATCAGAGATAGTGAGAGATAGTATAGCAGAATGTGCAATATCATATATGCCCTCACTCATGATCCATATGGGGGCAATTTTGTAATATATTATGGGCCCCAGCAATGTAAAAGCACAAGAATCTCGAAATCTGAATTAATAATTTTCATGAAGGAAGTCGGTGGCTTTTATGCAAGGTTGTTAAATTTAGTTCCAGTACTATTTTTAAGAAAGGGTAACATGATGCAGTTTCAACATTTTGTAATAATAATGTTGCTTTCGGAGTCTGAAAAAAGATCTGAGGCCTATTCGCACTTAGGCTCTGGGATAGAAGTAGGCCAGCCCTGGGACAGGCCATTCACTCTTGTGAAATGCCAGTTCCATCCAGAACAGGCCCAGCCTGTCCCAGGGATGGCCTACTTCTGTCCAGCCCCAGCCATTCCAGAGCTGTCCGGCAGGGAGAGCATTCACACTCTCCCTGCCAGACAGCTCTGGAGTCCTGCCACGGGCTCCCACCATGGGGCAGTCTGCTGCTGCTTGCACCTGTGCAAGAAGCAGCAGATCAATCCCAGCAAGCCCCAGGACCTATCCAGACAATGCCAGGTGTCTGGAAAGATAAGTGGGAGATGTTGTGTGATGCGCGCCCCTGGGTGAGGGCGGGCACCCAGGAGGCCTCCACTGGCTGGTGCCAGCCTGATCAAGGCAGCAGCAGCCTGCAGAACCCCAGGATAGCCCCA
The DNA here is from genome assembly GCA_023333525.1 of Aspidoscelis tigris stejnegeri. Taxonomy (NCBI): domain Eukaryota; kingdom Metazoa; phylum Chordata; class Lepidosauria; order Squamata; family Teiidae; genus Aspidoscelis; species Aspidoscelis tigris. The sequence goes on along the minus strand of JALMGA010000001.1, from coordinate 244,230,129 downwards.
GCCCGGTCTTGCCCCACCCCCAAAAGGGGCTGCCAGCCTGTGGGCCGATATGTTTGAATGGCAGCAGCCAGGGGTGGTACATCCCACCCACCCCTGCCAGCAGCCTATTCTGGCTGGTACACATAGGGGACAGATCCACCATTCACATATTCAGAAAGCCTATTTTGGGCTCTGGAGAGCATGAAAAGTGGTCTGGGATGCCAGTGGATCCCATACAATAAGGGGGCACATGGGAGGCCATGGGGGGAGGCTATGGGGCATCTGGTATTCGCTGAAGCTTCACCCAAAGCTTCTACAAATAACAGATAATGAGATTCATGGACAGAAAGGGCCTAAAAATGTAGGCTCTATTTGATTCAGCCACAAATATTCAAATTCATACATAATTCTGGATGTCATGAATATTTGTGCATATAATTTTATTTTCATATGAACTATCACAAAAAATGAATTTTCTGAGCTATTTAACACTGGAAGAAAACAGCTTGTCACTCTGCTGATGTATTCTCTCACTCTGAAAGTACAATGAAGCTTTATTAAACCTTTCATGTGACCACAGCCACAGCCCCAAAGCCCATGATGACTTCTACCTATAGCTTCATAAGCTGTTACATAGTGTTGCTTAAAATATCCAGTACGTGTAAGAGCAATATACAAAAATGAATCCAAATAGATAAACCTGTTACATTAACGTCCCATGTCCTGACGTCTGACCAATTATACTAAATCACTCTTTCATAGTTTTCTGTTGCATTTGTAATACAATCTTTCCAGAAAGATACTTATTTCATGGTGTATGTGACAGAATATCTATCTTTCATGGGGTCTCAGAGCCTAGATGCAAAAAGGCCCTCTCTTCACAGGCCCTTAATCAGGATTAAGAGCTCACCTAGAAAAGCTACAAGCCACATGGGATGTTTTATTTGATTAATTACTTGCTCTTTGGGAAGGCCATGTACTGGTAGAATGTGAGTCCACATGGGATGAAGCCTATACACTGGAGAGTCATATTTGATGTGTGTGGTTCAGAGAAAGCAAAAGTGAAAGTAACAAGAAGCTCACTTTTCCCCCACCTGCTTCTGCCCACTGCATCATGGGCGGTCCAGTGGACATAGTTCAAAACATCTGGAAGTATCAAATAGGCAACTTCTGAAAAAAAAACTGGATGTAATCTTTCTTTCTTTCTGTCTGTCTGTCTTATCCTGTTAGGCAAGATGAACACAATTAGTTTTCAATCCTGTGCCTACTTTCTTGGGAATAAACTCCATTAAGCACAGTGGAACGGCTACCAGCTTATGGAGGCTTCCTTGCTGGTGTTCATTGTTAATATAATTGGCATCTGCTTGCTATTTACGCACCATGATTTGAAAATAAATTCTTTGCAGAATCTTCTTACTGTAGTGATTCTTGCTTCTGCTTCTGTGTGTTTTAAACATTGCCTGTAGCATACTTGATTACTTTCCTTTCGGTGGGAAAATTGTCCTCCTAATGATCAGTATACACTTTAGACACTCTCGCTGAAAATAATGGAAATTACCTTTTTTTTGTCTTCTAAGAAGAACTTTTAGATTTCTGTCAGCTACTTGATTATCTTATTTTTAGCATGTGGAGTTTAAAAAGCAAAGACTTTTTTTTAAGTTGATAATGGTTACATTTTATTTAAAGCAAGATTTTAAACATTTTTTTTCTTCCTCATTGAAGCTTTGCAAAGGAAATGAATTAATCTGGAGCAGGAGCTGCCAACTTCTTCAGGCATGAGATCCCCATTAGGAACTTATAGTTAACAAGAGGAATGGAGATAATTTGCATGTTCCAATTTCCTATGGTTACTGTAATTTGCCTAGCAGGTGTGCACTTGTGTTGGACAGACATATTTTCATCAGCCAAATACTGGGTATTGCTCTTTTGCTTTGGTTACCATATACCCATTCTTTTTTTCTGGGTAGGACCCAGATTTGACACCTCCTACCAGGTGTGTATTTTCTTCTTTATTTGGTCCCCAAATCTCAGCTCTTCTACTACAAAAACAAATATATAGCAGTCTGCTTCTGCCCAAATTCATGGTTCAAAGAGCTGAACAGAATTATAGGTTCCAGACCTGAATAAATGTATTGGAGACATAAAATGAGATTGGGATCTTGTGTATGTGCTTGTTTCGGTTTCCATGATTAAAAGAGTCAACTGAAGCAGAAATTGTATTAGGCTATATTTACCTGTTCATCTGCCTGCAGAATTGATTCATCTGCTTTCCTCATCTTCTTTGGAGCAAAATAAAGAAACCACTGGAATAGCTGGGATGATGGGCCAACAATCCCTTGTGATAATCTGTGACTCAAATGGAATTTTGATGACTGTGAATGGAACTTTTATCCTCAATAGATCAAATTGTCATTTACCACCTTCTAACACAGGGGATAAAGTAACTGTTTGCCTCTATCTATCACACAGTCTATAAACAAAATCAGCAAAATGAGGAAGTGTTCATATCCTTTCTAATTTACTTTTTCTTTGATCCTCCCGTTGTCCAAAACCTGGCTTTTTTGTTAAGTTGAAGGCTTACAAAACCATGTATTTGAATATCTACATGCTTATATTAAAACAAAAAGTAATAACAGGAACGTCCACTGGCCATTCATAGTGATTTGAGACTGAGCAGAACATTTAATTATTAAAGGAGAGCCAAATAAAATAAAAATAAAAAGAGCCATGTTCATAGGCTAAATAGAGCCAGTTCCACATTCCAGCCCATTCAAATAACATTGTTCATAATGCTGTTCTGTGAGGGTTCCGTGTACAGTACAGACATCAGTGTACAGGAGATTCTTGCATAGCATAATTTTACAAAACATATTTTTTTATATATAGTGTATTTTACTAATGACAACTAAACTTCATATTAAGCATTATTTATCTGACTTTTGCAAAAAAGCCAGAAGTGAGAGGTAATGATGGGACCCCTTTCCTACTCCACCAGCCAGATCCTACCACACATCAATCAATCAATCAATCAATCAATCAATCAATCAATCAATCAATCAATCAATCAATCTGCATGTAGATTTGTCTGTTTTGGTGCAGTTTGACAGGGGTTTGTTTTTATCTTATCCTGAGGTTCCTGGAGAGATTACAAAAATAAAATTGAAATAAAGTAAAATAAAAAGCAGGAAAAACACAGCAATGAAAATAAAGCACACTGCAATCCTATGAGACCATCTCAAATACAAAGCAACACAAAGGAATAAAGGGATAAATTCTGCACAATGTTGGGTCATACCCTATAAGCCCTACAGCTCACAGGCTCAGCTTTTTATGATGATGAAAGCAGAAATCAGGGAGAAAGACTGGCAAGGAAATTATCTTCCCAATACAACTGCATAATATCTTTCCAGTCCAGTTAACAGCAAATACAAAATGGCATATGAAAGATTGCTGGAAATGTCTTCTACTTCTCAGTTGTGCCAGAAGTTTAAAATTCTATTTTTTTAAAAACACCAAACTTTTATAGGAGTAATTAGATATTATGGGTTTACTTTTGGAAAAGAAAAAGCTGAAATGCTATAGGATATTTGTAGATTTAGTGGCTAGAAATTGCACTGTTTCTATTATTTGAGGTGATCTGGAAAAGAATGACAGACTAGGAAGAGAAAATGTAGTACTTGGCATTCAAAACCATATATTTAATAACCTGACGCAAAACTTTGAGAATGTCCTGAATGTCCTTATAAAGTTCCATTATAAGGACATACTGGCTGTGTCTCCATTGGCCTAGTAGACCAGACCAGCAGCCCCACTGGCATGCTTCATCTTCCTAATGGACTGGTGGTATATTAGGAGGTCATGTACAATGCTGGGTCCACGTTGTATGAGGCTTTAGACTGTGCTATGGTACAAAAATAATAACCTAGACCCGACTAACAGTAGACCCTTAAAAGTGTCCAAGCAGTGTTCCAGGGTGTTATACTGGACCAATTGCTCATACCCAGACTTTTGTTCCCCTATAGACTGGGTCAGAATGGGTCATTTATAATAAAAGTGGCCCCTGTCATGGGCCACCAGCCACTTGTTTGATTAAGAGCTGGATCACTTGAAATGGACAAGGATCAGCACAGTAGATGAGGGCAGGCTGACTGTCAAGTGGACAGCCACCAGCATGTCTGCATATGTTTGCTTTGTTTATGGACCAGAATGCTTTTTCTGGGTCAGGAACAATCTCTACTGCACACAAATAGAACTTACCTTGGATTCCTTGTGAATCAGCAAAGAACTTTGAGGGGAGAGAAGTGTCAAACTAGTTATTCACCTTACCATAGTACAGTTCAGAGAAGAAATGGTCTTTCCCTGAAGAGACGATTAGGAAGTTCCAGTCAGAGACTCTGAAGCTTCATCCCACAATTTTCTTCAGCATTAGAAATCTGTCTTGAGTCCTTCCTGTTTGCCTCTGAACTGATTTTCCCCCCTCCTTTCTGTTCAGTTGTTCTGTACCTATTTTGGGAGAAGCAGAGGGGGAGATAAGTAGCTCTTCAACCCTACAGTCTGTTTCTTCAGGCATTACAGTCTCATTAAAAACAACCAGTGCTTGTTAATGAAATGCAGGAAGCATCCGAACTGCAGCAGCACTTGCTACTCTTGGGGGAACTACCAGAGAAAAACACAGGTTTGAGCAGAAATCAACTTGGAAAAAGTATTTGCTGTTCTATTAATATTGCCTTAAACGTTGGATCATTTGAGATGGTCTAACTGAACCTTGGGTCATGGTCTTCTAACCACTGTAGTTGCCTGCCACCTTGCTTGGATAGGCATTCTTTTTAAAAAGAGCCATTTGTCCAAATCAATCACTTTGAGATGAAAATTTAGATTTTCAAAGCTCTCTCCAGATAGGGTTTACTTTAATCAGGAACTAGCATATGATTACCTCTCCATGGGGTGACCTTTTTCATCTCTTGGAGTTCAGTTATACTAAGAACTCAGGAAGTGTAATCATATTGTATGTCTAGTCCCATCTCCCTCCCTCTCTACCACTTTATCTCCCTCCTTCTTTTCCTTCTTCATTCCCTCTTCCTTCCCCTCTCCTTTTTTGACACCCAAATGGACTAATATATTCATGTCCTAATTAAGAGTAAATTTTGCATAATAGCTGCAACAGGAAGACAGTTTCTGGGTATGCATGAACAGCACATGGACTGTTCCAACATATTAACTACAAGTGTGTTCCTTAATTTTCAAGTATTGAACTAGTTATTAGCAGCATTTTATATCATTTAAAATGAGATTACATACCAAGATCCCCCAGTGGAAACTAAAAATGCTTTTCTCCATCTCCATCTCTGTTTCCTCCGCCTCACATTCTTTTGATAAATTTAGTAATGAACATTCAATTTAAATTATGATTTTTAAATATTTGTCAACAGCTACATGCACAGCAGAAACAGTAAAGTTCTGAACTGCAATTTGATCTGCAGTGGACCCAAACACAGCTGGAAGAGATCAAACCAACTGCCACCTCTTCACTTGTTCCACTTGACAAATCATCACCATTTTCCAGATAAAAATATTTGTGTTTGACTTAGGAAAACGAGGGCTTCAGTGTATTTAGTAATTGTTCTCTCTCTCTCTCTCCAAAAGAGCCACAAATTTAAAGCTATTTAAGGAAAATTAATAATAATAATCTCCAAGGCCGCATTCCCATCTACCACAAACCCAGAGCAAACCCAGATTACTCTGATCTGGAGTAATCCGGGTTTTGGTGCGGGTTTGAGTTTCTGCCTGGGATCAGCATCAAGTGTGCATTGGGCTGTTCCCACAACCAGACCCGAAAGTGCACATAAGTGCATCAGCGGATGGTGTAGTGCAGTGGACAAGAGCTGCTGCCACTCCTCTTCACCCACCCATCAGATTTTAGTGCCAGAATGGTGACCAAAGGCACTAAAATCTGTCCTGACATGCAATTGAAGGTGGATGGGCAAAAAGGAGGAGGAGGAAAGGGGCACCGGGCTTGCCACCATGAGTTGCGGCTTGCCTGAGTAGAAGGGGGGTGCCCAGGCAACATCAAACCTGACACACTATTGGAGGTGAGTGGGTGAAGAGGGGAAGGACTTCCCTTCTTCTCTTTTCTGGGCACCAGGCTTGCTGCCATGAGCCGCAGCTTGACTGAGTAGAGGGGGGGAGCACCTGGGCAACATCAAGCCCAGTGGCTTTGATTGCATGTCAGGCTTGATGTTGCCTGCCCCCCCCCAATTTGGTAAAGCAGCAGCTCATGGCAGCAAACCCAGCACCCCTTTTCTCCTTCTCCTCTTCACCTGTCCACCTCCAATCACATGTCAGGATGGTGCCCAAAGGGACTAAAATCTGGTGGAGGGGTGAAGAGGAGTGATGGCAGTGATCTGAATCTGGCAAGAAAACCCCTGTTTCACCAGGGGTTTATTTTTCCTGGATTTTCGCAGGAAAATCCAGGGGGAAAGAAGTGGAATGGGGATCGGGCTAGCCAGATTTGGATTACAGGCCAATTACATGGGGACAATGAGTGGCGAATTTGCATCCAGTCCCAGTTTTAGGGCCTTTGGGAACACGGCCTAAGACAGTTAAATAGTTCGATACAGATTAGAAACAGATTCATTTTTCAGATGGCACACACCATCCTGCATTAGGCATTCCAGGTCATACAGGGTGGAGTACCTTTAAAATGGGCTAAGGACCATCTTCATGTATGGTGGCCTGTATCGGCCCATTTGAAGCAGCCAGATCTGAAAGCTGGACTGGTGTTCAGAGTCAGAGCTGGAACATCCAAAAGTGAGGAATGAAAGTTCCTGGCCTTTGAAGTGTCCAGAACTCTTTTCATCATCACATCACTTCCTGTGCCACTTCCAGCAGCGCTTCCTGAAGTACCAATGAAAAGGGTTCCCCATCATATTCTACCTGCAGCGTTGTGACAACTGCACAGTTCCACATTGTGTGGATGATCCATGTGCGAGCAGCCCCTGGCTGTACCGCTAAAAGCAGATACTGTTGGCATCTGTTGTGACACTGCCGATTCCAACCTCCTGACATGCACTACATTTGAAAAGATGTATTCTGAAAAATGTAGGTATTATTTTCTAGAATGAAATATCTTGCCTTAACTGTGCTATTTGTTGTACTTGCAACCTAGACAGAAAAATATATGAATATATATATTATTTCAATATCAAGTCCACTATAAGGTCTCACAGTTAAAAGCAGCAAATATCTAATGGTCTGATTACTTTAAAAAAAAGACTATAAAAGAGAAAAAAGAAGTAGAAAGAGAAAGGAGTTTTCAAACTCCCATCCTCCTAACAGGCCAGTGGAATGACCTGTTTGAATAAGAACCCTATTGATGAAAATATATGCAAATTACATTCCTCATAACAGGGAAACTTAAGTCCTATAATTTGCATGTCTAGATTTTGCCACCCTTCATAATTCTTTGTAGCTTCCTTTTACTTTTCAATATCATCTGTATTCATCTTCTTCACTAAATGCCTCTTGAGTTCTTCCTTCTTTATCCTTTCCTATGCATCTTCCAGTACTCTGTTCTGAACACCTCCCACACCTAGTGGTTTCCTCATTCCATAAGCAGGAATCCTTCAGAAGCTTCAAGTGCTCTTGAAAGAAAATCAAGGACCTTGCTAACTTTTGCCACTAGAAATATAAACCTCTTCTTAATTCAAATCCCTTACCATGGCAGTCAGGCTTCCATCCTTCCTCTAATTATCATCTGCAATCTCTGCTTCTAATCTGCAACTTTGCTCCAAGTTTTCTCTAGCTTACTTCCTGCAAAGCCTATCAGTCTATACTTTTTACAACTGCAGCATTTTTGCAGTATTATTTTCCCCTTCACATTTTTCTTTTATCCTTCCACTCTACCTCACTCTCTCAGACAGTCAGTCCCACTTCATAGCAGCCAATAATGCTACAAAAATGTTTAGAAGACTTGACTAATATTGACAAGAAGGCAACGTTCAAAGCAACTATGTTCTCCTTGTAGTGATGTCAAGGCTCTTTTAAGGCCATTTGCTCGGATTTGAGAGCAGGAGAAGGTTTGCCCTTGTCTCTGCTTGAGATGCCCATAGGCAATTGGTGGGCCACTGTGTGCAACAGGATGCTGGACTAGAAGGGCTGTGGCCTGATCCAGCGGGGCTCCTCTTATGTTCTTATGTTCTTTTCTAAGGATTGGGTTTTCCTAACCATATATACAATTGTATTATGAATAGTTTTAATAATTATTTAGATAGCATCCAGCACCACACCAGCACCCTTTCCTATATGCTCACCTTCCTAGCTTTTTCTGTCTCCAGGAAACTCATTAAAATTTCCATGTCAAAAATGACATCCAACAGAATTTTCCAACTACTATGTTTTAACGCAGATTTATCTCAACATGCCTGTAACAAGCTGTAACTCCTTAACTGATTAAATAAACTACAATATCGTGCCTTTCATAAGGATACTCTCTATTTGATCATTATAAATTGGAATTTCTGAACTTGTTCGCCTTGATTTCTGTTATCTTTTCTATGTTTCAGAATCTGGACTTTCCCTCTTCTTAGTAAATAACAAAAGGCCAAGGAGAGGGCAATTGAATTTGATGTCTGCTCTGTGTAAAAATTCACAGCGAAGCTGGCTGGCCTTTCCTTTGTCAAATATCTCTGCTTTCCAGCTGTAGAGCACACCCTGATCTTGACCTGTAGACCCCCATTCAGTTGCTTTACCAAGGAAACTTCTCCTAGTATACAGCAGGGCTTGCTAATGTCTCTGCACTGACAACTCTCAACCACCAGTGATTTTCTAGGCAAACCTATAGCAAGTTTCAAAGTCAAAGAAGCCAAGCAATGCTGTACTATATAACTCCTTTGGGAGATGTTTGTTTAGATATTTGTTTAGCCTTCATTATTATTGTCAACTTTATTTGCACACACAACAAACCTGGAATGCAAAAAAGAATAATTTTCACAAATCTTCATGCAAGGAAATTTGAAGGAGGGCATCCTATTGTATTTACAAGTAAACACAGAAAATAAATACAATCACAATTCTGTCTTATTTGTTCTGTTCTTATTTTGCATTACTACTTATTCCATTGCTGCAGAATTGCTCACTCTTTTACACCATTTCATATCCCATTTCTTCCAAACTAGATCCTCCTTCCTCACATCCCTTTCACTTCTCCCTTGCTTCTTTCTCCCCCATCCATTCTCTCTCATTTTCTGGTGACGAACAAAGCAACTCTAAAGAAAAATCCTTGGTTGCTTTGCCCTTATAGACCAGACACCTATCAACAATAATACCATGATATACTGTGGGTACCTAAAGTTAAGGACACACAAAATACTGGAGCTGGAAGAAGTCATAATTTAAAACTTTATTTTTATATCCTAAGGTTGCATTTCAGTACATAATGGGCCCAAGTACAGTTTTAAGATATTAAAGTGAGGCCTCACCTTCCATCTGCATCATCAGATAATATTTGATAATGATGTTATTGTCCTTTTTGGTGATGCTTCTTGCCAGGACAGCACCAAATGAGACATTTGAAGAAGCATGGCTCTTTATGAGAACCCCATAACTATGCTGGAAAACATACTATTATTTTGTGACCCATAGACCCCTATGAAGCATGTGTGCTCTACAGGTAATCACAGCATTCTGATCTCCCCCAATTCATAGAATACAGCATTTATCTGCAGATTCTTCAGCTGTTTCCATACTTGCTGCAGATAAGATCTTCATCAAAAATCCGTCATCTTTGAATGGGTGACCTGGAGACTACTAATATTGCTGTTACCCTGCAGTAACTCTTCCCAGCTGGAGACCTAGAGTAGTGTGGGTGAATCCACAGATGTTTTCTTTGAAAAGGCATGCCAAGAGCCACAGTTTTGCCCCCATTCTTCGACAACTAGAGTGCAACCATTTACCCACTTCAACCATTTGATTTCTTTTTTCTTTTCTTTTTCCATTTCACTCTTATACTGCTTTTCCAAAAGAAAATTTGCCCAAGGCAGTTTATAGCCAACAGAAAATATACAATAGAAAATAATATGTCAAAATATTATAATAAAAGTCCATTCTAGATTCATACAAAATAATATATTGCAAAATAACACAAAGCAATAAATATATAAATGAATACAAAATGAAGCAGCTAAGGCCAGGTGGAGTCTAGAGCAGCTAGTCCTGTAAAGGGGCCTGGGCCCGTAAAGGATTAGTACCTCCATGATTCTGGTACCCAGCTAGGGAGGAGAGACAGCCATAGGACAGGGTGGTCTAGGCTGACACTACTAAACCACCTCCAGGAACAGTGGCAAAGTTCTCCTTCTCCTTAGTCAGGCTAAGGATAGCCCCAATTGTATCAAGAACATACACACTTTTTTACAGGAGCAGTCAATAGAGACATGAAAAGAAAGAGAAAGATGAAGCTGATGCTGATGCTGATGCTGAGACTTGGAAACCTTTGGTCTCCAATGTCCAATCAGTATGACCAAAACTTTGCCATTTAGGAATTTCATTTTCACCTTCATTTATTCTGAAATGAGACATCCAAGAGCTGTGCAGCACTCAGGCTAGCTAACAGCCACAATCTGACTCCTTTCTGACACTCCATTCTCAGATTACTCACTAGCAAACTGCATCGTACCAAGGCCAGATGTCCCCTTGTCTTTACTGAAGTCCAGACAGCTCCCAGGGTGGTACTTGAGAAATCAAGCTGCATACTTCAGTCAGACAAGCCTGCATTCCCAGAATCCTCCAGAGTATCTGTCTAATGAACCCTCCCAGACATTTATTAGTATACCCTGGCATCTATATTAGAATGAGCAGAGGAGTCTGTGGTAATATGGACATAATCCAACTCAGAAATTAATTTGGGATATTCACCTAAAGTGAATGCATAAGTAAATGAAACAGGGAAATTATCTAGCTGGTGCTCTCCTGCACTTTAGGGTGTTACAAGTAGTATTGCATTTAGCATGTTCAGTCTAATCTTGGTCAATATTCTAGGGTCCTTTCTTCATTTGGCCTTATTCTGGAATGTATCTCGGAATAGCTGTCTGCGGGCCACAAGCTAATGCAGACTATGGCAGAGCTCACCTGGGGCCTGCCATAGTCTGCACTAGCAAGAAGATAGCAAGTCCCTATTCTGAGATATTGGCTGCGTCCAGGCAAGTTTAATACTGTGCATGGAATGCACAATCCCGATCAAGCCATCACACACATTGACTGATTGTCATGGTGCCACATTATATGATAGGGACTGCACATTTTCCTTAGTAGAAGATGAACAACTCTCACTGCGCTATATGTCTTAAAATCAAATTATTATCCTAATGCAGGCAGGATGGCAAGAAATGGTGACAAGACGCTGCCTAACTCAGGAAGTGCAGCTCAAAATTCGATTGGCTGCCTCAGCCTGCATTATGGCGTACACCGCTTCAACTCTCGCAGCTCCGATAGGGGAAACAACAGAGCTGCCATCCAGTTTGGATGACTGGTCTTACCTGCACAGTGAGTTTACTGCATTTTTAGATTAAACTTTGAATTTAATCTAATCTGGAGGCAGCCATATTCTAGAATAAGGCCAAGTGCAGGACAGGCTAGGGCTTCCAAAATGGCCTCCTGAACCAATCTACCAGCATACTAGGGGATGGTATACTAGACCACAGAGTGATGCAGATGGCATGCCTCTATAGCCCGGTATTCTATAGGGGACCCATTTTGGTAGCTCCACTGAAGTGTCCCTGGCCAGGAGCATTCAGAGAAGTTCTGTACTGGCTCCAAAGCTGGTGTGGAGTTCAGAGCAAGCATAGGGACTGGTGTGGAACACTCTGTCCCAATGCAGACTGTCTTGGCTGCACCAGACACAATCCATCCCAGCTTGGAATGTTCTGCCGTCACACACCAGAGCATACCACTCTGATCTTGAATAGTGCTAGAAAGTGTGTAAATGATCTTGTGTTTGGATATTGAGGTCTAATAATTTTTGAAATGTGTGGCATATTTTTTTAAAGCCACAAGAATATATAAAGTGATGTGATTAGCTTAACACTGGGGAAAGGGTTTAAAGAGTTTCTTTAGGAGATCAAGCCCAATGTGACAATTTTTCCGTTTTTCACAAAATCCCCTGTGCTCGCCCACCTGACTCCATGAGATAACAGTGAAAAAAGGTACTTATATCTTCCTTTTTTTGTAGAGCATTTGAGGCCTAGGAATATAAAAAGAATAGCTCAAATGCTAAGTATTGTTATAAATTATTCCAGTTGTGAATGGACTGCTTTCGTATTTCAAAGCTTTGCGTCTTCTGGCATAATGATTCTCTTTGTTTTAATACTTTGGAAATTACGCTTTGAAATAATTTAAGTATCTTGGGGTCAAGAGACTAAAGTTCAACCAAATCCTTTGTAATCTGTAAACTGCATTTGCCTGCATATCTGTTGCAATTGCGGGAGAAAGCATGGATGTGAATCGTTTCCTGTTGCAGTTATTCATTTCCATTTTTGCCTTCCCCCACTTTCAGTTTGACATGGAATTATATGTCTGGAAAGGAAACAATCTTCTAATCTTTGTACAAGAGGCACAGGATGATTTGGGTGTGAGAGGGCTATACTGGGAGGAATGAACAGAATGAAAAATCATAGTAATAGCTGAGAGGCTTTCTATTTGTTAAGACTTTCACTTTCCCTGCAAAAACCTATGAGGTAGGTCACATTCTGCTTGTGGGATAGAGATAAAATAATCACCTAGCATTGAGTGGGTGGAAGTGTGATGATAGAAAATTCCCAACTTGCTAATTATTCCTGATTCTTCTTCAAAATGAATATACATGTGCTCCCCACACTCCTGCTTGGATTGTTCACTTTTATTTTTTCCACCTTGTCTGCTGCCCCTACTTTGTGAAGGAGAGCAATTCCATTTGATGCAAAATAAATCAGACTTTCTTCCTGTGTCAACTGTCACAACTTGTCCTTGGTTATCCAGGGAACTTCTTGTAGTGGCTTGATACTCAGGCTTCTGGGAAATCTTGGCTCAGATGGGATTCTTTAACAGCAAGGTCAATAAGGACTTTTCCCTGTTGCCCCTTTTGTTATTTTGAATTTCCTGTTTCATTGCAGTTACGGATTCCGCCTGTTTCTCACTTCTGTCTTGAAGCTCATCAATATTCAGTGACTGTCTGATGGTCTTCAAGTGTCCTTAGTCCAGGATCCTGGGTAAAACATGCCTCACACCAGTTAGGACTAGACAGCACGCTACTCCAGCCACTGTATATTCATTTCTTCTTCTTAAGTCGCTACTTGCACTGGGGTTGAAAGTCACAAAGAGCTCTCTGGTTTTGTTTTTGTTTTTGTTTTTTTGTTATGGGCCTAAACTCCAAACTCATCAGCCCAAAGTAGACATTTGCTTAACTCTTCAGATGTCACTATACTCCAACTCCTGCTAGATCCAAGAAAGGCAAGGAGCTGTATGCCAGCGCTCAATGGAAGGTCAAACATTGGCAGAGCAACAGGTTAATAACTGTTACCATAATAGGCAGACTAGCCATATGACTTACTGGATGTGAATTGCATGAAAAAATAAACTTTTTTACTAGGATCAGAAATCTTGAAATCTTGGAATGTACCCCAGGGGCTGCACCTGAGGGGAACAGCATGAAGCAGCACTCTCATGGCAAGTGTCACAACCACCATTTTCACACATACATTGCACCACCAACATGGTACTTGAAAAATGTGGCAGCAAGAGCATTCTTGGCAAGGCACCTACCTCCGGAATCTCCCATGACAGGCATGATGATACAATTGTTTCTATATGACCATGCCATCCCAATTAGATTTTCTCTCCACCCTACAAACAATTAAAGAGAACCAACATATGTTTGTGTGTAAGAGTAGGAAATCTTTATATTTTCTTGTGCATAGTGTCCTTGTAGATCCTTGCTGGTAGTCAGAGACAAAAGAGATGGTGTTGCATAGCGATCGAATACTGCACTAGATGCTTAGAGCCCAGGGGGAAGTTTGCACTTCCTGTCCTGTCTGGGAACAGGAATGGTGAACTTGCCTTGGTGTGTCCTAGCATTCACACTCACAAATGTTAGCACATGCCATTCCCCCCTCCCCATCCACCCACAGATGTATCTTAGGTGGGGATGTGTGGTCCAGTTACCACCATATTGGGTCCTAATGGCAGCGGCGCTCCACATATTACAGCACTGTCATCAGGATGACAGTGATATGCCGGGCACATGCACTCACAATTTGAGTTATTCGACATGCCAGTACCATCAAAGTGCAAGAGATGGGAAAGGCTGTCTCTGGTAAAAGTAAGTCTTAAATGTGGAGTGCAAAATCGTGCTCCACACATAGTCAACCAGCAGTGCGCTCCTGCATAGAAGGAGCTGTTTCTGGGTCGGAAACATCTCCTTGCAGTGCAGATGCTGACTGACCACAGGACAAAGTACAGAAAGGCCCCAGGACATGATTCTGTGCTCAACAAAAGGGATGTGCATGAATATTTGAAAATTCAAAAATCCAATTTGAATCTGACAAATATCGACATTCGAATTTGAATCAGATTTTTGAAAATCTGAATTTACATATTCAGATGAATTTTGGATTTTCAAAAATCCGATACGGATATTAAAATAATCCAAATGAACATGCACAAAAATTAAGCGCATTTGCACTTATAATGCAGGATGAAAACGGGATGCATACTGATGTGCACAAATTCAAAAAACAGATACGAATGTTAGTGACATTCATATTTTTGAATATGGATCAAACTTTCAAATGTGTGGATGCAAATAATCTGGATCCGAATCGGATTTTCAAAAATCCAAATTTTAAAAGTTAGAAATGAATTGAATTTTTGAATATTCAGATCGACTCAGATTCAAATGCAAAAAATACATTTGTGCACACCCCTACTCAACAATGAGCATTAACTGGGAACTGATACTGCCTTTCAGCTTATAGGCACAGAGAAATTGTTCTGAAAATAAAAAGAAGGGAAGAAAGGCACTTGCTGTTCCAAGGAAGTATTAATTGTGGATGGATGAATAATGACCCATTTCTGGAATCTCAGTGCTTCTATGAAGGAGGGAACTGTATAACATTTATATTGTGATTTTTTTATTTGATGTTCTCCCCACAGTAATAGCATATGGCAGTAGCACCAGTGACTCCAGAGTAAAAGCATGCTGATATTAATTACTTCATTTTCCTTAAGGCCTAGTTCCTCTTTGATATAAGAAGCGTATACATCAGCTGTGCCACTTCAGCCAACAGACCAACTAAGGATCCTGTTGTTTGCTTTATTAAAAATTAAGTCCGTTCTAGATAAATTATGACTCCATGAACAACTGCACCACATTTTTCTTGTGCTATTTATGATATGAGATGGTCATGAAACCAAATAATATAAGAAAATAAGAAAATAAGAAGTGTCCCACTGGATCAC
Source organism: Aspidoscelis tigris stejnegeri (assembly GCA_023333525.1). Lineage (NCBI taxonomy): Eukaryota > Metazoa > Chordata > Lepidosauria > Squamata > Teiidae > Aspidoscelis > Aspidoscelis tigris. Next base: position 244,214,667 of record JALMGA010000001.1, on the reverse strand, counting down.
ACCATGGACTGTCTCATCTGATTTTTAATGGCCAACCAGCTGCACACTGAAGTCCACAGGCAGTGACATGAGGACACAGCTTGCTCCGCTGATAGGCTTTCAGCATCTTTGGAGGCATGCCACCTCCTACAGCCATTAGGACTAACACCTGTTGAAAAACCCAATTTCCACGTATTACTCAAACCCTTTTTTGAAACCATCCAAGCTAAAAGCATATGCATGTTTAAAAAAAAGAAAAGAAAAGAAAAGAAAGAAAAAAGAAAAGAAGAAAGAGAAAGAGAAAGAGAAAGAGGAAAAAAAGCTAAACATCTGCTTAAAAATAAAATATTTTTATTTTTACTGCCATCACCACAAGGCTGAGAACCATCTTGCCAGAGAGGAGTGGAGAAGAGGCAGCAGGCTGGGCTGCTCTGCCATCTTGCCCCAGCAGTGCCCCTCCCTCCTCCAACTGCTCCCATCACAAGGTGGCAAAGAGACTATGGCAGCCAATCCAGCAGTTGAAAAATCATCTGGTCCTGAGGCCGAGCAGGGTGGGGCTGAGTAGATGCCGGCTGACCATCTCTACCATCATCCAGTGTGCCATCAGTGAAGAGATAATTCCAAGTAAAGAGAATAGGAAAATTCCAAAAGAAACAAAGAGAAGAATTGCAACTGAAGACCTCGAGTGCTTCCTTTTGGCTGTTCCCTGTTCCCTCCCACACCATTTTCCTTTTGTTTCTTGTCTCTTTAGATTGTAAGCCTGAGGGCAGGGACCTGTCTAAGATTAATATAATATTGTAACCCACCCTGAGACCTTCGGGTATAGGGCGGGATAGAAATACAAATAAAAAAATAAAATAAAATAAAAATATTTGATAAGGTACTGATTTTGACATGGCTGGAATGTACTCTACAAAGATAAGAATCACAGTTCTTTCTGTGCCTATTTTTTTTTATAATATTGTACTATGCTGTGTTTTGTCTGTGTATCTCACCTTTTCTTCAACCAGCACAAGTTAAAATACTTTATTCCCCAACCCTATATTTTCAAAACAAAATCTGGCTTTTTCATCAGGTTACCAGGTTAATGTAAGAGAACTGGATGCGTGCACAGTATTTTGTGATTACTGTCCCTGTTTTCACATATGACTTTACTCTGCGGAGTTTTAACAGTTGTAGGTGCATCCAGACCTCTTGATGCTGAGCTTCGGAACACACAACCAAGATTGAACTGTCACACATGACGACCAATACTTTGTAGTGGCATCACATTATAGTGACGCAATTGCGAATTTACTTCATGCTGGTTGGAGAACACTCGCTCCACAACATCAAGTAAATTTGAAGCTTCTCGCCAGTCCAGACAGGATGGCGAGAATTGCCGGTGAGAACAGGGATGGCAACTCAACTGTGATTGGCTGCCTCATCCTATGTGACGCATGTGCCAACGCAGACTCTTGCAGCTTCCTCCACAGGAGCTACTCAAGGGCTGCTGGAGTCTGGACACAGGATCCCTACTTCGCAGCAGGTAAGCTGCAAATTTTTAAATAACTGCAGATTTAATCTGCTAACTCGAAGGGGCCTATGGATCTATGGATGCATCTCTTAAAAGGTTATTTAAGAATCCTGGGCATTTTTGCTTCCCTTTCTGTTCCATGCGTGGGAAAGGAGTGCAATCAACTAACGTTGACTAGTGATTGCACTTGCAACTGCTGGGCAATGTTAGCCCACCCCCCGTGTGATTGAACACTTACATCCATTCAATTGCCAGGCCAAACCTCTTCAGGGCACTGCCATCTTGAGTGTGGCACCCTCCAGGACTGTGTGTGCATCAGCACAGTTGCTATGATGATGCTGACGTTCTGCAAAGTTGCAGTCATGTCAGGAGGCCAGCAGAGCTGCCAGTATGCTTGTGCGGCAGCTCCAATGACCTCCCTGTCCAGCAGAGATGTGAATGCTCACTGGCTGGATGCAACAGGTAAGTTTCTGGGAAAGACTAGGTAGCTTGTGGAGCATGAATTTGTGCTCCACAGCTAGTTCATGATAGGTGAACATCTGGGAAAGCAGGGGGCACTTGGAGGCTGTAACAACCTCCTCTAAGTGCAGATGCGCCTGCCCAGATGTTCACCTATCATGTACACCTGCACTTAGAGTCCAAAGTGCAAATTGACCCCCTATCTATTACTGTGTTTGCATAGAACATTTGTAAAATGTGCCATTTCCTCAGTTAGCTAGTTCAATCCATCCAAGGCCCTTTCCCTATCTCCCCCTTGTGAGTTTTTGTGAGAAAATATAGGATAGAGAATCCAATCTCAACAAAAACAAAAGAAGATATCGAGGGGAAATTGCTTTTGGATTTTCAGACTCATGAGCTTTCCAGAAGCACCTTTTGAGATAAACTTAATTAAGCAAGTCATTCTATTAATCTGTTCTAATTACTCATGCAAATCACAGGCACTGCAGCCTCTGGTTAAGTGAAACCTGATTTGATCCCAAGTGCAGCCAAGCTCTGCAGTTCCACCGCATATCTGTAAGAACGTGCCCACCCTTGTAGCATAATTTCTCTTAAGACACAGCCATCTTCTGAAAACTATAAACGTGCATTGATTAGTTGTCATGGTCATTATGTTCTCATCTTAACCACTGATAAGGAGCCTGGATTGGCAGCACTTTTGAAATTTGTGATTTCAACCTGCTGTATCACAGAAGACACTAATGATCTCTGAGGCTATCATCCTTCAGGCGTTTAAAGTGCAAATTTGAGGAAACTTGGTGGAAATTTGTTGAGGAAGTTTGCTTATACATTTTGTACTGCATGGCTGAAGTGTTAAGCAAATGGCTGCTGGTCAGCCATATCTTTTCTCAGGCAACTTGCTTGTTAATGACCCAGAATGATTGGTGAATGGTTCCTTGATGAGATCTAATGATTGATAGAGAGAGAGATGCAGGGATGGTGTCTTGAATATGAAGTACTTCCAAGAGAAAGAGAAATGGCATCCTGCTCTCTGCCCCATCTCAGCCAAAGATGTCAAACTGAGGTCTCTCTGTGTGAATCCATAATGGAAACAGGTTGTTGAACAGGCTGAAATATACAAAGCACAGAGAGAACTAAGCTGTTTCTCTAAAGAATGAAGATGGGGTGCCAACTGTATCTGCCTGGTAGGAAATGGTTCACAGGTAGTACAGTGGATCTGCTATGTGTTAGTAAAGTATGCTACTGGTTTCCGTCTATGGCACCATCGAAATGTACCTCTTGCAAGTCACTGTTGGATTTTTATTCAGATATTTTTAGAGCCTCTCTGGCTTTTATTTTTTAATGTTTTTCTTTTTCTTTTGAGAAGGCCTTTGTTCTTTCTTCCTTAATCTTTTTACCTGTATGTTGGCTGGTCCCAAATGACTCCAAGGATGTTCCTTCTGTGGCATTTTCCTCTTTGGGAGTGCTGATCTCAGCTATGCCTGGGATTTTTAAGGTTGTTTCAGAAAGTAGTCAGTAGAGTCTTACAGTCTGCCAGGAAGTTCTTAATCAGGGTGACCTCTAAGTCTAGGATGGTGTTAAATTGTCTTATATAATTTTCTTGCAAGTGTTTGGAGTTTTCATTGGTTTCCTAGACTGGATGATCCCTTATTTACAATGTATGTCAGTATATGGAGGGTGTTCTTTTTTTATAGAATCATAGAATCATAGAATCATAGAATGGTAGAGTTGGAGGGGACCTCCTGGGTCATCAAGTCCAACCCCCTGCTCAAGGCAGGATCTCCTAAACCATCTCAGACAGATGGCTGTCCAGTCTCTGCTTGAAGACCTCCATCGAAGGGGAACCAACCACCTCCCGTGGCAGCCTGTTCCACTGGTTGATCACTCTTACTGTTAGAAATTTTTTCCTAACATCTAAACTAAATCTTTTCCCCTGCAGTTTCACCCTATTGTTTCTAGTCCTTCCTTGAGAGAGTGAGAACAGGGCTGATCCCTCTGCCTTGTGACAACCCTTGAGGTATTTGTAGACAGCTATCATGTCTCCTCTCAGTCTTCTTTTTGGTAGACTAAACATTCCTAGTTCCTTAAGCCGTTCCTCATAGGACATGGTTTGCAGACCGTTCACCATCTTGGTAGCTCTCCTTTGAACCTGCTCCAGTTTGTCAGCGTCTTTTTTAAACTGGGGTGACCAGAACTGGACACAGTACTCCAGATGAGGTCTGACCAAGGTAGAGTAGAGGGGGATAATAACTTCACGTGATCTGGACTCTATGCTTCTCCTAATACACCCCAGGATTGCATTTGCCTTTTTTGCAGCTGCCTCACACTGTTGACTCATGTTCAGTTGATGATCTACCAGGACACCCAAGTCTTTTTCACATGTGTTGCTGCTCAACCGAATTCCTCCCATTGTATATGTGCTTTTTTCATTTTTCATTTTTTAATATACCCTGGCTGGCTCTCCTCTTCAGGTGACAAAGTTGGAAGAGTATGATATGATATATGTAGTTTTAATTAACTTGTTTATTTCCTAGTACAATTTCCTCAGTGTGGTTGTTATTATATATTTTTTTAAATCCAGATTGAGGAAAAAATAGACAATGAGGACCAATGGACCAGTTGTTAAATTTTCTCATCTTGTCATCTTTAGCCTGTGACACATATGGGGTGAGCCATATCTGTGATTCTAGCCTTGTTCTGTTAATTTTCTAATTTAATTTGTGTGGCTGTGACTAGACAAAGCCACTATTGTTTGTAACCATATTCAGAGCCAGCGAAGATATTGTAGTTCTTGGTGGATCGCTCTTAAGGTGTCTTCTCAGTGCTTAAGGCTTAAAACTTAGAACTTTATAAAATGTTGTAAAGATTGTTAAAGAATAGTTGGTAATTATTCTTGTTTGTAGAAGTTCATAAGCAGCTGGCTGAAAAAGTGCTTATCTTCCCTCAGGTTCCTCCCTCTGATATGACTTGTTAAAAGAACTACTTCAGCTAAACATTAGATGATATGGAGTATGCTTATCTCCTCGAGTTTAGTAATTCTTTAGTTGACTGAATCTGCAAACAGTTCTGCATTCAAAATAGGCTCTAAAACTTCTATTTTAAAAAAGAGTGGAAAAGAACTTACAAACTGACCTCCTCCCAGGACAGTCTTTACTCCCCTCCCAATTCACATATAAAATATTGTGGTGACAACCTTTTTGCCTAGTTGCCCACTTATTTTACTTCCCACTGTATATTTCCTATTGTGCATTGACTACTCAGTTGTATGTCTAGTTCTATCTATGGATCAAACTACTTGTCTCAAGAAGTAGAAGGAAGAGAATTGATGTTGTGCATTCCTGAGAGAAAACTCAGTAAAACCTCCTGACCCAAAGGGTTATATCGTCCTCGAATTGTCTGAGATATCTTCCTACTCTAAAGTTATTTTATTTATTTATTTACATTTTTATCCCACCCTATACACAGAGGTTTCCGGGCAGGTAACAACATTTAAAATCAAACATTATTAAAACAATAGCATCTGCAAGTGGGAAGGGAAACTTTTATCCCCATTTAACCATTTAACCAAAGGCCAGGGCAATGAGGTGTATCTTCTCTGCCTTTCTAAACATATACAATGAAGGTTATTAACATACCTCAAAGGGGAGATTATTCCATAGCTTAGGGGTCATCACTGAAGGCCCACTCCTGGGTGCCCACCCCTTCTGCTGCTGAGGGTGATGGAACAACCAGGAGGTCCTATTTTAATTTTTTTATATTTTTTTTAAGAGAAGCTGCTACAGATAGAAGGCTTCTTACCTGTCTAGTGGCTGATTAGTTGATTAGTGAATCAGGATGCTTCTAAAGGTCATTTGTAGGGTTTCAAGAGCAGATGCCTATAAGCACTAGGGTCTCCGGCACAAAATCGCACTCTACACCCCTTCCCGGCCATCCTGGGTTGTCCCACAGCTGTACAGGGGGGAGGGCATTCACACTCTCCCTCCTGGACAGCAGCAGGCCCCATGCCCCACTGCTGCCATTGGACTGAAATCAGCTCAACAGCTGGCAGGCTCACCCTTTACCTTGCCAGGCCCGGACAGCAATCTGCTGCAGTCTGTGCAGGCGTGCACACTCTGGTAGACCAAACCCATGCTGACGCATCAGGTGACCATGAGGCCAAGCTACTGGAGTGCACAAGCCTACACAGATTGCAACACATTGCTCTCAGGGCCGCGCAAACTCTGGACCCCAGACCCGAGGTGAGGCATTGCGTGCTTGGGTGGTAGGTGGTGTGAACCCCTGGGTGCTGCAGTCTGATCAAGACTCCAGTCCAGTCAAAACCGCAGCAGATCGAACCCATGGTTCAGTCTCCCCCCCCCCGACCCTTTAAAGATGCAGGCATAGGCCGCTGGCCAATCAGAGCTGGCAGCACACGCAGACACAGAGCACCATCGACCATGCCAGGAAGCCCTGCCCCCAGGCTCCCCAGTCTGAACTTTGGTGGCGAGAAGGTAAATCCCTCATGCAGGCATGTCTGGGGAGGTGCATGTCCCGGGGTGGGGGTGCCCAGGGTGGAGTTCCTGTTAGCTGTAGCAGACCCAGTCAGGTCCACTACAGTCCACAGGAACCTGGGGAATGGACTGAAATGGCCTGCCCATTCCTGGGTCAACTCTGACCCAATGGTGGCAGGCCTGGGAAGGGCATCCTGCCCCCGCGCCTGCCTTTTTGAGCTAGGCCATGTGGGGACGGATTCCCCATTTGCACGTAGGCAGGCACGGACACGTCCCCATGTGTTCCTTACCTGCCTAGATGCATATGGGGAATCCGTCCCCACGTGTCCTAGTCTTCATGCAGTACAGCCATTCGGCTGTAGTGCAAAAAGGCCTCTGGTGAAGGTTTTGCTTTTGCCATTTGCTTGAGAATGCCCAGAAGCAATTGGTAGGTCACTGTTTGAGACAGGATGCTGGACCAGCAGGGCTCCTCTTATATTCTTACATTATTATTCCATAAAATAGGAAGTGAGGGGCATAATTATAATAGAACACCCATGCTCCTGGGTTCTGCATTAATGTGACAAACACTCCTGCTGAAAATGAGTTTGCAAAGTACACAGAGAGATATTTTTCAAGCTGTTTTGACATCCAGCTATTTTCTTGTGTTGCTAGAATTAGAGAGCAAAGGAAGGAAAATTAAAGCATTTTACTTACTTGATTCAATGTCACAGTTATGTTCTTTTAAATTACCTATTTGGGTGTACCCTATTTTGTTACATCAAATTTGTCCGAAGTATTCAATGTTATGACATTCTTATGGCTTTGGAATGTCCAGAGATACTATCTGCATGTCCACCGAACATTCAGTGGAATTGGTGACAATGGCTATATGTTTTACTGGAAGCATTCTTTCATGTAACTGGAAATGAAAATTTCCTTGATAGTTGAGAAATCTTTGTCTTTTTAGCTGGCAAATGTTATGTGGAATGTATTAAAGTTCATCTCATGGAAAAAAAATTGTGGAGAATGAATTGAATGCCCCATCACTGGGAAGTATTCTTGCCCTGTAAATATCCATTTAGGCCCTTTCTGTGGTTACTACTGATCTGGATTAAAGTGTCTTTTAATCCTGATCCTGAGCCCCCATTCCCCACTAGTCCAGCTATTGGATAAAGGTAGATCCAGACTAAAAAAGCTCTTAAACAGGTCCACGAGAGGATCAAGGGCCTTGTTGCAGAACACGTGAGGCTCGAAGATCGCATGCCTACATGTACCAGAACTGTCTGAGGTGGGATTTTCAGTGATACATCATAGGACACTCCTAAAAAGCTCAGAGGCTAGGAACTTTCAGCAGCCTATATTACAGCTTAGCCCCTCACCCATCTACCTGAATGAAGCCACCTCCATTGGAAATGGAAATACAGCCCATGTGAACTTTGAAAAAGAGTATATAGTGGCTCATTTGCAACTTGCCTTGTCTAAACTGTGCCTTACGCATGTGGTATTGAAGCCAACTATTAATCCAAAAGTAGTAATATGCTAAAATGTACACACATGACACTGTAGTGCATATGTTATTATCATCCAATGTTAAAGGAAGAAAATGTTTTATTTTTTCCTCCTGGAAACAAATGAGTCTTTTTGGATTCCTGCTGAGAAAGCTTCCAGGTGCCAAGATGATTTCAAGATGAATGGAACAAACTTGTCTGTAACTAGTGCGGAAAAGTTCAGCACACATCTGTGTGTATTCCTGGGTTAGTCCTGCTTGAACTAGAAGAAAAAAAAGTATGCAAATTTGCAAGCACTTAAAAAAAGGTATTCAGCTTTAAGTAATTGAAATAATGAATATGCAGACTAAGGCCCTTTCTGCACTTATCTGATTTAAATCTACATCATTAGATCTGGATTAACTGGATTTACTGAACTGGATTATGGGAAGGTGTGGGCTGTGTCAGCACTGATGATGCTGATCCAGCTTGAGCCTGCCTGAGGCTATGAAGCTTGCATGAGCTTCTCAACAACCCCTCCCCGCCATGCTAGCAGTGAAAGTTCCTAAACTCAGGGATTGTGGTTGGTGGTGTTTTTATTGGGTCTACAATAGGTCTAGATTAAGAGTTTCTTAATCTGGATCTGGCTCCATCTTGGGCAGACAGAGCAGAACTAATGGGGGCAGGGTCACCTTGTTTCACATTAATATGTGGATAAGGAGGCCTGGAATATGGACCAGAGACCTTTTGGTTCAGATCTCAAGGTAAGTGCAGAAAGGACCTATGATCCAAAGTCATGTTTCACAGGATCATCTGAAAACAAGAGTTAGTGAGGCAGCAAAAACTGGATGTGCCATAGTAGGTTACAATTAAAGATACAAACCTTTGCTGTACGGATCTTTGGTATGGATTATGGGTCTATGTAGGCCTCCAGATCCACATGTTAATGCAGATCTAGAAAGCCCACCCACTGATCTGCTTTAGCTGAGGCTTGATCCAGATTAGGAAGGTCTTTAATCTGGATCCACAGTACACCCATTTAATTAGGTCTACCTGCTGACCAGATCCCCTGATTCAGAATACAGAAGGTGTGCAGAAGAATGTATTTCAGTGGCACACCATAGGCCCCGTCCCCAAGGACTTTTGGCGTGGCACCAAGCGCCCATTTGGTGCTGGGCGCCCACATCGCTTTGGATTTGGCATGCAGAAAGTGTACCGAGTCCCCTCAAACAGCGCCAACAGGGGACCAAATTTGGCACCCTCTAAAACAGGTCTCGGCACCATTCTGAGTGCCCTACACACTTGCTTAGTGAGCCAGGAACACACATGGGGACATTTGCATGCTAATGGGAAGGAGATTTGCACACATGTCATTGGGAGGTGGGATATGTTTGCTGTCCCATCTATTGGAGATCACAGCCAGAGTTTTAAAAATGCCGATCACAAAGGCAGGCTGGAGGGCAGCTATTTTTTTTAATTTTCTGCCTCTTCAGCAGAAGTAATTCCAACCGCGTTTCAGAATGCCAAGGCAGGCTGCATAATGGCTTGAGTTCTGTTGCACTTGCAGCCCCCATTTTCCGATTGTGAAGGCAATAATAAAAAGAGTCTTGATTTTAAAATTGACAGGAGCTCCCATGGTCCCAGATGGAGCAAAGGTGTGCAAAAGTGTTAAAGCGCTTACTACTGCTAGCAGCTTTCATCAGTCTTTTGTGAATGAGGCTTCATTTTGTCAATGGAGCTTTATTTAGTGAATGGAGCTTGGTTCCATGTGTCCCACCCCAGTCCCGGCTGTCCATGCCACTAAGGGAGGGGGTGAGGCAGCACAGGGGTGAGCTGATGACAATCCGGATGCAGCTGATGAGAATCTGGCTGCCAATGAGAAGAGAGGGGGTGGAGAGGAGGTGGCACGGCTCCCCCTTACCAGGGTTCAGCATGCTTTGCATGGGGACACCACCGTCAGTGCCAAACCAGTGCCTGTCCTGCATTGCCGGGAATGACATGCGGACGCACAAAACCCGTGCTCGGTACCACGCCTGGCGCTTGTATGCCCAAACAGCACCCAAAGGGTGCCAAACGGCTTGCTTGGGGATGGGGCAACAGTGTGCTGCCAAAATGCATCCCCTAGAGCCCCCTAGTCCTCAGTGGCATGATCCCATGGTCAAGATCAATGGGCTTGACTATTCTCGACTTACTGATGCTAACTAGGAGCAAATTCCAGATTACATCTTGGAATAGGGGCTTATCATCTGCATTTAGTGATCTTTGTCCTATCACTAAAGTTGAAGTTAAATTAAATTACTTGTTTAATTGGTTTCTGAAAGACAAAATATGACAGAGGAAGGCATTTTCCTATTTCCTCAGGCAACTTTGGCAGTCATGTTTCCTCTAGAAAAAGCTGTCTCGAACTTCCTAAATTCACACTTGGAAGAAGTTCCCTCTATGCCAGCACCAACTCTGTTGGTTGATTGTCTTACTTGGATGAGCACTTTCTCATTTCAGAGACATCTCTTCGACCACTACTACCATACCATTGGATTGATCTTTATCTATGTGTGCCCTTAATTCTGTGCTCACGGACCTTGGGTTCTGATAATAATGTGTAGCAAAGTATATTTCCTGCACTCATATATTGTCTGAAGTGGCATCAACTCAACAAGGCTCTGTTTATTTTCATATATTTTGTCTTTTAACTAAAATGAGGTCATAGGAAGAAAATTCAGGATCCTTGTTTCTGAGGCTCAGGACTGAAAATATTTTATTTTCTTAGTGCTGTTTAGTAATATTTAATATGCATTTCTGTGAAGATGGTTAGATGAAAAACAAGAAGTTTTAAAAGAAGGATCTCATGTAAAAGCTCAGTGATTACCAGATCTGCAAAAGGCGATCACATGATCCCTGCTGGACCTTTCCCTGGAATTAGAGAGCTAAGAACAAAGTCCAGTTCTTTACATTAAAATATGCATGATTTGCATAAGCACACTTTTTTTTTGTTAAAAAAATATGCATTTTATTTAACAAAAAAATGTTTTATGTAAGATGTCTATAAGATGGACTTCATTTTAAAATTGTCAATGAAGGGACAAGTTCCTAAAAATGAATGTCAGTCAGATGTTATAGAATTAAGTTGTTCTTTTCCTCCTTCCTTTCTAATGTTTATGAAATCTGCATAAAACAGTGAAGTCACATTCACAGGGCATGAGAGTCTTGCTGTAATGGCTAAAAGTTCCTGATCTGCATTTGTCCACCTTGATTTCAGCAGATGTGACAGCTGTAAATAACTCAATATTAGGCTGGTAGGATTCTGACAAGAACAGCAAATGGGTGAATGATTGCAAAAGTCACCTTGGCTTATTTGCATAATACAATCCAATTGGTTAAAGACCTGTGAATATTGTTATGTTCTCTTCCCTCCCTATACACACATTTAAAATGGCATCAAATAAATATTCATTAGAAGCAAAGCTGTTGGTTAAAAGCAGTGTTCAAGCTGTGAGACCTGGTCCACTGATTACACCGCAGCCTTCCAACTCTCCCCCATCCTTAAAAAAAAAAAGAAAAAAAAGAATAACTCTCCTTTCCTTAGGCTAAGGATTCCCTGTGGCAATTTGATAAAACTTAAATTCCACAGGTGCTGGAGAGGAAAACTTTGAGCCTTTCCGCACTGAAAGGCCTGAGATTGGAATCCCCTTTTTTCACTTACCTTCAAAGACCTGGATCTAGAAGATCTGGATCTTTGAGATGAGGTCCTTGCTTGAATCCACCCTTCAAAGATCCAGATTGCAATGGGTGATAAATGGGGTGCCATGTGGATGCCACAGGATGCCTCCTGATGCCCTGATTAGGGCCCTGGAGGGACTTCTGCCCCAGTTCAGAAGCTGCACTGGGGGGGATGGTGGCGGAGGCAGTGGCTACATTGGCTGGTGGGAACAATCACTGACACATTGATGCAGTTGCTGGTGGCGACCAGTGATGCCTCACCCTCAATGCAGCAATGACAGCAGTGGCAGCTGCATTGGTGGAGGTGGCAATGGTGACAATGGCAGCCACATTGATGGGCCACTATTGCCCCCACCACCACCTCCATCGATGCAGCCACCATTGTTGCTGTTGCTGCCGCCATCCCCCAGTGAAGCTGCATCAGCGTTGGGGCATCACTTGTCAGTGGTGGCGGCTGCATTGATGCAGCATCTATTGGGCCCACCAGCCATACACCTGCCAACAGAGGGTGGGGTGGAGAGGCACAGCAACTACAATGTCTTGTTGGACTCCATAGACAGCTATGGAGGCTGTGCAAGCCTCTGTAGCTGTGAGTGGTGTTGCAGAATCTGAGCCACCCTGCTGGAAATGGCACCCACTGTGCCTGCCCCTGGAATCAAGTGGTCCGGTAAGTAATGCAGACGCGCATCCTCTAATCCAGTCTTCACACCTTTAAAGGGGACCATATTAAATCTGGACATCCCCAGGACTTGTGGGGACAGGACCTTCATGATGGGGTCCTAAAGGGGTCCTGCATGGGGACAGGGCATGCATGATTGGTACCAATCATGTACTGATTGTGTACGTAATGGGGGTTTGGGGCCTAGAGCAAAAACAGCCAGGGAGGCTGGAACAGCCATGTTCACTGATTCTGACCACAGAAAAGTGTTGGCTGGATCACTGCCATTTTGTAAAAGACCAGCCCACACAACTGCCTCAAAACACATGTGGTCTTCAAGGCTGGGGTCTGATGTCTCAGAGCCTCTAGGAGAATGCATTTCAGTGGTGCACTATGGCACACCACTAAAATGGTAGTTCATGGTAGTTCAGAACATAGGCACATGTCTTCTGCATCAGGCCCTGATGGACATCAGTAGATAAATTTAATCATGTTTATGAATGAAACTGAACAGGAGACCTTTCTGCACTACAGCCGAACAGCTAGACCACGCAGTTATGCTTTCCTCATTCACACCTAGGCAGGTAAGGAATGCATGGGCACATGTTCCTACCTGCCTACATGTGAAAGAAGAATCTATCCCTGCATGTCCTAGCCTGAAAAGGCTGGTGCGGGTTCCCCTCCCAGTCCTGTCCCCATTGGGTCCGGCTGGACCCAGGGGCGGGAAGGCTGTCTAGTACCTTCCCTGGTTCCTGCAGGTTCTAGGGAACCGGATCAGGTCTCCTACAGCCTGCAGAAACCCCCCCTCCCCTCGGCATCCCTTCATCCCAGGCATGAGCCTCTGCAGGGATGTGCATGTGAGGCACTTACCTCATCACCACCAAGTTTCAAAGTGGCTTGCGGGAACCTGGGGAAGGGACTAGACAGGCCTGCCCACCCCTGGGTCTTACCTGATCCAATGGCTGCAGGCCTGGGGTGGGGCCTGCAGCTGTCAGGGAGGGAGTATGCAAATGGTCTCCCTCCCCAACAGCTGTGGGACAGCTGGGGACAGCCACGAATGCCCTGGGTCAGGTGTAGAGCATGATTTCATGCTCTACACCGGGAACATGTATAGGGCGCCCTGGGATGGGCTGTGGCAGTTCCAAACAGAACCGCCAGCCCAGCAGAGCAAATGCTCCATCCCAGGACATCCTACACTCGTTCCGGAGGCCCTCGTGCGAAAAGGCCTAGGTCTCCTTAATCTGGGTCACATTCCATCTAATGTAGACAGAGCATTCCAGCAGGGGACGTAGCCTCTCAGATCTGCATTAATGTTCGGATCTTTAAGGTACAGAAACTCACTAAGTTAGGCCTTGTTCCTGTCTAAAGACAAGCACTGAAAGGGCATTTGTATGTGTTCACACATGTTTGGTCATACATGATGTAATGGTTAACATGTGCCATATCCTAAAAAGGCAGTAAAAGACACATTGACATATAAAGCACACCAGTAAGAAAGGACACAGGTTGAATTTAGGATTTTATTTTATTAAGAAAAAGAACCTTATCTGGCAAAAATACAGTATGTACTTCAGATTCACATAGAGTTTGATACATTTCTCTTTCTTTTCCCTCCTTCTCCTCCTCCCCTTCCCCCCTCCCCATCTTCTGACAAAATGAGTTACAATCAGTTAAAAATAGAAACAGAGTGCGGAACAAATTAATGCACGTTCATTTATCTGTATGGAAATTATTTTTCATTGCAATGCTTTTCCAAGCTGTTTGGAACGTGGGTTTTATGCATTCACCTGCCATTTCTTTACATCTGGTGGCAGACATGTGACAATTTGGCCTCCAAAATGCTCCAGGTCTGGTATTTTATTTATTTATGGATCTATCTACAGCTTTACTTAACATCCAGACCATTGCTGCAAGTCTATCAAACTTGGATTGGATGCACAGGCCCTGATCACACCTTTAGTTTAAGACAACTTCAGGCCGTCTTTAAGTCGCATTACTCACATTATTTTTATTCAATCCCCATCAGATTGTTTTAACTGGACTCCTCTTTTCCAGAGGACTCAGCCTGTCCTGGCATGCCAGGCTGTCTTCTCTTCCTCATTGTGAGTAGGGGGGAGAGCTAAAGGAGGCTGAACCATACTGTGGTGGATGGTGTCCAGTCTTTCCTTTCATCCAATGTCTAGAGGAGGGGGGGGGACATATGGAGTTCATGCGGCACCTCCCCTTCTCTCCTCAGTTTATGTGTATGATTCCTCTATCTTGCATTTTTTCCGCAAATTTATTATTTTAACAATTAATCGCATGAAGAAAAGCACATAAAAAAGGAAGGGGGTGTGGAGGTGGGGGAGCAGGCTTTAAAAAGAACCACAAACACACACCCTCACCTCCCTTGAGTGACACAACAGCATCCGATAAGAAAGGTGATACATTTGATGCAGCAAAAAGGTTGGAGAGCCAAACGTTCCATGGAGGCGGCTCAGGCGAATCGCGGAGAAAGGTGTGAGCAATGCAGCCCAAAGCGAGGATGGCTTGAGGATGACCTATAATGATCTAGGTTTGACACAACTGTATGACCTCACTTTGAATTATGAATAGGACATCCTGTCTCATATAGGTGTGACCAGGGCCACAGTGAATAGCATCAAAGGAAATTGGGGATTTTCCGGCTCTGATTTTCAGTGCATTTTAATACCTGTGGGGGCAAGTGGGAATTTGCCACTTGCCCCTTAGGTATGGTAAGCATGCCGTTATGTGTGTTCACATGGCAAAGGGGAGGTACAAGTCCCCAGACACTTGTCCAGGTGTGGCAAATGTGCTAGAGTGAGTGAACTCTCACTCCTCTACCAAGGGACTCCCTGTGCACGCACTGTGAATACTGCAGTCTTGAAAATCAAATGGGTCACAGTTTGAGCACTCTTGATCTAAGCAAGGGTGGTTTTATTTTGCATTTATCTTTTTTTTTTTTACAGTTGGTTAGATCTGCTTCCCTAAATGTGAGTCATTGCTATGATGTGCTTCACTGACTTCATATATGGCCACTGCAAATCTTAATCTGACGGTTTTGATGCTAGTGCAATCTGAAGGTCACTGTCTGTATATTTTGATTATTGCGATAATCAGGGTCAATGTGTGAATGAAGAACTTCAGTTATTGTAGGTCAGGCTATGGCTACAATTATGCAGTAAAGACATCTGAATTGGGTCCCGAGCACAGCTGAGGCCTTTTCGCACTAGGCCTTTTGGAATGTGTGGAGGCCACGCCGGGACAGAGCATTCGCCCCTCTGGGCTGGTGGTTCTGAAACACTTTCATGTTAACCAACTAGGGCTCAGAAGAGAAAATTGGACTACAGCTCCCACAATAGCTGGTCAAATATTCAATGTTCAGGACTGATTCTATGGATGGAGCTGCAGTCTAACAACAGGAGTGGAATCATAGGTAGGAAACTTTGCTGTAAGTACTGAACATTTTCATTTGAAGAGGTAGATTTTTTTTTCTTTGCTTTTCTTATCAGGTCCTTTGGGACTGGACTGATAATAGGCCTGGAAGAGGCAGGAATGTCAAAATATCCTCCTTCAGCCATTGCCCTGCAATTCAGAGTGCACTGCAGACAAATGATAGGATACCAGTAGAGATGTGCATGAACTTGAAAATGAAGGTTCAGTTTGAATCAAACCAAACAATGTATAATTTGATTTGAATTTGAACTGACTCAAACCAGCTTGATTCAAACTTTGAACCTGCTCAACCTGGTTCTGCACAATAACATACAATTAAACAGGGTGAAATACTAACAAACTGTGTGGTTCAAATCCTTTGATTTGGTTTGAATTTGAACTAGTCAAACCATATGGTTTAATTCAAACCAATTCAAATTTGTACCAGTTTGGACATCTCTAGATATCAGACTTTTTGGTCTCTCTCTCTCTCTCTTGAGAGGAAACTGGCAAATTTAGGACTAGCAATGATGGCTTCAGTGATGAAGACACAAATCAGATTGGATCATGGTTTTTCATATGGGAGTAGAGATTAGTTCAAAATGAAGCAACAGCAATGCCAGTATCAGATGGATTAATGCATTCTGAAAACAAACAACACAATTTACAGAATAGTGAGATGAAAGCTTTTCATATAATTAACTTTGATTTTAACCTGGGTCACAGTTGTTGTTTTTTGTTTTGTTTTTTGAAACTGTTGTCAAGCATCTTGCAGATCCATTGTGATTTGCACAAAGAATAAGCTTTGTGAACCCAAGAAGCACAGAAACGTTCCCACCCTTATAGCTATATATAGGCACACACAAAAATAAAAATAAAATAAAATAAAATAAAAAATAAAAAACAGGAAGAAAGAATAGGATAGACTCAGAAGATCTGGCACATCCCACATGTGGTCCTCTTGACAAATACAGCCTTACTGAGTAATTATACATCAAATTCTGAGTAAGGACAAAATATAAAAGCACAAATCCCATGCTGTGATGCACTACTGGATTTTGCCCAGCTTTGTGACTGAAATGACAGGTCTGTATAACAACAAATCAGGATGCCTTAACCATCTGTCTTGGCTGTCTCCTTCCTTCCATGATTTGAGCTTCTACATTCTTTTTACAGCTTTTAAACAGGTAGAGGGGATAAATGTGCCTTCAAAATTCAGTTTCCAATACTCATTATATAGTCTGGGAATAACTGTGTTAAGAAAAGTAAGCAAATCATGGTAAGGATGACTTTTCTAGACCAGCTCAGGACTTCATGGCCTCTATGACAACCATGAGGCTGCCACACCCAAGTTCCAAGGCATACTCTTCTTGACTTGATCTTTGTTACAGAGCATGAGTGTGAGTATGCATTGGTAGGTAGACTTATAGTGAGTGTATTGGCATATGTGTGATGAACTGAAAAAGCTGATGGGTAGAGCACAAATGAAGAAAATCTCTGTGGGAATCTGACTGAACACTGGTAAGAGCACATTATAGTCCTTATCATGCAGTGGTAGCTGTGGCATAGAAGATTTATTTCTCCATTTCCCCCTTAAGTGGCTGTCCAGCAGAGCTGTTCTGGATAGCTAAAGTAGTATTGTCATTGAGCCATTAAAATATGTTCATGCTACCTTTGGAAGCTTGCTGTGATAAATTTGCAGGGCATTTTCAAGATATTGTTACTCAGATTCATGTAGAATTGGACTCTATAATTAAAAGTAGTTTCCTGGAGGTATCTTGAGCACTGTATAGTCCTATTATATTGGACCAGTTTCAGTTATTGCAGTATAAGGAAGTAGAATACTTCCAGAAGTCCTGGCCCTTGTCCTTCATGACTAATAAGAGCTATCTGAGGGGTTATGTTGGGATGGGTCCAGGAAGTGAAATACCTCTTTGTGGGAGGGAAAGATGTCAGTAGCTCTAAAAGAAGCCGTGGAAAGCTCCTTTTCTGGATCTGGAGGTATTAAATAACTACAGCCTAGCGATTAATATTCCCTTTCAGCAAGGTGCTGGAGTGGTAAATAATAGGGTCCCTCAAGGTTCAGTGTTGGGACCAATGATCTAGAAGAAGGGATACATAGTAAAATAGCAAAGTTTGCTGATGATACTAAATTATTTAGGGTAGTAAAAACCGAAAGAGATTGTCAAGAGCACCAGAGGTATCCCTTAGCATTGGGTGACTGGGCAAACAAGTGGCAAATGTGCTTTAATCTTAATAAGTGTGAAGTACCGCACATTAGGGCCAAAACTCCAAATTGTGCCTATAAACTGATGGGTTCTGAACTTTATGCAACACACCAGGAAAGGGATCTTGGGTTTCTGGCGGACAGTTCAATGAAGGTGCACAGCAGCAGCAAAAAAAGCAAATTCAATGCTGGGAATAATTAGGAAGGGAATAGAAAATAAGTCAGCAAGTGTCATTTTGCCTCTTTATAAATCTATGGTGAGGCCACATTTGGAATTGTGTACAATTCTGGTCACCACACCTCATAAAGGATATTGTAGAGAAGGTACAAAAAAGGGCAACCAGAATGATTAAGGGTCTGGAACACTTCCCTTATGAAATGAGGCTGCAACGTCTAGGCCTCTTCAGTCTGGAAGACAGCGTTTAAGAGAGGACCTGATCTGCAGTATATAAAATCATGCATGGTATATAAAAGGTGGGTAGAGAATATTTCTTTTCTCTATCGCACAACACTAGAACCAGGGGGCTCTCTATGAAGCTGATGGGTAGGAGAGTCAGATCTGACAAGGTGAAGTATTTCTTTACCCAGAGGGTCATCGGTTTACGGAATGTGCTGCCGGAAGAGGTGGTGACTGCTACCAGTATAGATTGCTTCAAGGTAGGGTTAGACAATGGCTACTAGAATGAATGCCTAGGTACATCTTTCAGGCTGGGAGCGGGGACAGAAGCAGGATGCTTCTAATGTCATTTGCTGGGATTCAAGAGCAGGAAAAAGTTTGTCCTTGTCTCTGTTTGAGATGTTCATGAGCATTTGGAAGGCCACTGTGTGCGACAGGATGGGCTGTGGCCTGATCCAGCAAGGCTTCTCCTATATTCTTATGTTCTTATGTTATTACATTTTGTAAGCTAGTGAGTTTTCCATACTTACTGGTATTCCAGCGCATTGTAAGACCTAGTCCCCTTCTGAGTCTCCATCTGTTTGAGATGCCTATGAGCATTTGGCGGCCCACTGTGTGCAGCTAGTGAGTTTTCCATACTTACTGGTATTCCAGTCCAGTGCAAGACCTAGGGTGTTTTTCCACTGTCACTAAAAGTACCCATTAAGTACCCATTAATGGGTACGAAATGGCATTTTTGTACCCATTAATGGGTACTTAATGGGGTACTTCTAGTGACAGTGGAAAAACACCCTAGTCACTTTCTGAGTCTCCATCTTCCACACTCTAAACTGCTCCATCTGCATTGGACAGAGCATACCAAAATATGCACCTAGACTGGGAAAATGGTAGAAAAGGTCTACTGCTGTCTACTCAAGAGTAAACCATCTCAGGGACCCATTTCAGTCGTGCACCAATTCTGGCACCAAAATGGGCCCAATGGGCATTGTAAGGACAGACATTTTATTTAGTAACCTTCTAGGCCTTTAGAGTGGCAGCTGATCCTAGTGTAGATGGCCTTGGTTCAGGACAGCTGGACCACTCCAGTAAGATCAATCCAATCTCACTAAATGCAGAAAGGACCAGGGAGCCTGCTTTACTATTTTAGGGTAATATTTTTTAAAATGTAAATTAATAATAATAAAAAAAATGGGATGAATAAACATCTTTAATACCCTTCAAGAAAATGTGTATCATAGTCCTCCATAGCTAGGATGGATGAGGACCAAAGGCCCCCTAAGAAAATATATGTTGCAACCTAGCATTGTTTGAATACAGGGGGAGAAAATAGAGGTCCATAAGGCTTGTCAAAACCTTACATTTGCAATGCAGCCTGTAAAATCTGGAAATCCTGAGCTCTTCACTAGTAATTAAGTGATTAATCTTCAGATCATCAGTAACAGAGAACTACTGAATTTTTATTCTTCCTTTCTGCCCAAGGTGGGGGTGTCAATGAGGGATTAATCAGTGGTGTCAGAACAACTAGAGCAATTATTACCTATATACTGAAAGTGTGCATCTATAACACAGTCTTGTTATTCATACTAACTGTGATGCCAACTGGAAGACAAAGATAATA
Organism: Aspidoscelis tigris stejnegeri; assembly: GCA_023333525.1. NCBI lineage: Eukaryota > Metazoa > Chordata > Lepidosauria > Squamata > Teiidae > Aspidoscelis > Aspidoscelis tigris. The sequence goes on along the minus strand of JALMGA010000001.1, from coordinate 244,194,702 downwards.
AGAAACAAATGAGTAGTCTAAACAGATCTTTTTGTAGCAGAGAGAAAGTAACTGTTTATTTGACTATGGCCCTTTCTGCACTGGCCCTTAATTCTGAATTATATATCAGATTAGGGACTTGCCATCCACATGACAGTGTAGATTATGGCAGGCCTTAGCAAGGTCTGCCATAGTCTGTGCCAGCACAAGAATGTCAGGGCCCTAGACTGAGATATAATCTGGAATAAGAGCCAGTGGAAAAAGGGATTACGTGTTTATACTAAGAAGTGCCTAAAATGAAAAAAAAACACCTAATATTTTAAGAGCACTTTTTTAAAAAAAGAAAACCTGTCCCCTCCAGTGATGTAATCTGATAGACCTGTTAGACTAGCAAGATTGGTTTCCATTTCATTTTGATTCTGTACAAGAAGAATAAGGATAATGAACATTTAGGGAGATTCCACACTGGTTAGTATACTGAACCATCAAGGGCCTCCCTTGGACCATACCCGTGTGCAGAAGGTAGACTCCCAGTATGATTGCTGGTCTGGTATACCAGCCAGTGTGTAATCATCCTAGGTAATAGTAGTGGTAGTAGTAGAAATGTATTGATTAAATAACCATTTCAGTATACAATAACCAAATATACATAGGAGAATGTGTATTAGAGGTGTGCACAAATACAATTTTTGGGATTTGATTTGAATCAAATATCTGAAAATTCAAATTAATTTGAATGTTTGAAATTACAATGTAATGTAACATTTAGTTAGATTCAATACATTTGAATCTATTTGTGTGAATTTTCAATCCGTATTTGCAAATAGAATGTCAACAACATTCGTAAGTGCCTGTATGCATCCATACACATCCCGTATTTATCCCGAATGCATCCTGTTTTCATCCCATACGGAACCATACAAATGTGTATGGATGTGGGAAAGATGCATATAGGCAAGTACACACCGTGTACGTATCCATACTCATATGAATTTCTGGATAATTCATATCAATGATTCAGAAATTTGAAACTCATTTGGATGTTTAAATTTGAATTTATAGACATTTGATTTGAATTTGAATGTCCGAATTCAAACAAATTTGATAGAATTTCAAATGTTTTGAATATTTGTGCTCATCCTTAATGTGCATAAAACAAGGTAAGTTAAACATTCAGAAATGCCCTGGACAGCCAAACTATAAACCTTCCTCCTCCTTACTACCCACCTCTATCTGTTCTAAATAAGAATTCCTAAATAAGGAGGCTTTGACAAAAAAAATTAAAAATATAGATGAGAAAGTCTTCTTTCCCCAAAAAGTCTCTAAATATGTGAGTCTTCCAGAGACATATGGCTGACAAATGGAATGTGTAAGTTCTCGGTGGCTGCAGATGTGTATTTCAAATACGGAATGCAATATATTGTCCACATTTGATTTCAGCACATGGGTGAATGATCTCCTTAAGCTATGGGGTATACTGTGAGCTAGTTTTGTCCAGTGGCTAGGGAGTTGGACTCTTATCTGGGAAGACCAGAGGCATTTTTGTACGACGTCGGGAACGGATGTAGTGCACGAGGCCTAAGTAACATCAGGACGCTTTCAGCGTTCACGCACAGGACGGCAGGAACGTGTGTAAACGCGTTCCTGCACGCCTGTGTGTGAATGCTGAAAGCGTTCCGAAGTTACTTAGCCGGGAAAGGCCGGCCAGGGGTGGGGATACGGCCCGCAAGGCTGCCTCCCATTGGGTGCGAGCACCCAAGGGGCGGGTGGCACTGTCAGGCTGCTTGCCCCACTTCGTGCTGGCTGTATGGGGCTTGATTGAGCCCTATGCAGCTGGTACGAAGGTACCCGGGCACCTGGGCACCCATCGCGGGCCCCGGGGCAAGCTCCCTATGGGGCAGGACCCCTTCAGAGATCGGAGTCTGTGGCTCCGGTCTCCGAAGGATTCCCCCCCGACCCCAATTGCACCAATCTGCTTATCCAATAGGGGGCCGCAGCACGCCACATGGTGCGCGCTCCCGGCATCCTGGGCTCAGTACGAGCCCGGACACCGAACAGGTAGGAGCTCCGCGTACGTGCGTCGCGTCCCCGGGCCCAGAGGGTGGGTGAGGGTCATCTGTGGGGTGTAGACACCTACATCCAGGCACCTACACCCCACAGATGGGTGCAATCGGGGTCGGGGAGAAGTCTTCTTGAACGGAACCCACGTGGGTTCTGTCTAAGAAGGGTTCCCTCAGCCCCTCGCCCCCAGCTAGCCCGAGATCGGCCTCCTCCCACCCCGGAAAGGGGTGAGAAGAAGCCGATCCTGGTGGCTCCCTGACTCTGGCAGCCGCAATGGGGCTGCTGGGGCCGGGAAGGAGCCGCGTCCCCACGCGCGAGGCCATTGGCAACCTTGCAATCGTGCCGGCGTGCTGGCACCGGTAGATGGCAGAGGGGACCCACCGAATTGTGAGTCCCCTCTCCCATCTACCAGCATCAGTGACCCTGGTAGATGGGAGTGGGGACCCATGATTCGGTAGGTCCCCTGTTCCATCTATCGGCGTCGGCGCACCTGTGCAATCGCCAGCCCGGCAAGGCTGATGATCAGCACTGCTCTCACCAGCTCTGAGTCTGATTTTTGGCCAATGCTGGCGGGAGGCGTGCCTGCGCGTCAGGGAGGGAAGTGTGCGTGAATGCTTCCCTCCCCGAATGACCTCGGGTGCTTCGAATGTGCATGGACGGGTGCTCTGCATCTGGAATGTGCGGAAGCCATCCTGGAATGGGCTGGGATGCGAACCCGGCCACAGCAATGCGAATGCCACGTTCTGGTCTGTCTTCCGCACGTTCCAAAAGCCCGTGTACAAAAAGGCCTCAGGTTTGGTTCCGCACTCCTCCATGAAACTGTTACCAGTTCTGCTCCAGTAATAAACTGGAAGCAACTGTGGAGGGAGTAAAATTTGGATAATTTGGATTATTCTCGAAGCCCAAAGAACACCAAATTTAAACCTCCCCAGGGGAATAGCTGGATCCTTTTTTTACAGGTTTTAATAACGAGGAATAACCAGAAAACAGAGACAGGACCAATTTCAGACGCAGAAACCAGTATTTCTTGTTAAATCAGAGCAAAGAATTTATTAGAGACATAGGAGAAAAGTTGAAATGAAATATAAAGTAGCATTATATCAGCAGAATATCAGAAGCATTTTTCATTAGACCTTTAAGCAAAACAAGGACAAACATGCAGGGACTTTAAACATGGCTAAATAACTCAACAATTTTATACATTAAATTGGCAACTTTGGTTTTGGGGGAGATATATGCCCAAGCCAGTAAGGAGGTAGAAAATCACCCTGAATACTAAAGATATTCCCTAACCAAAAATCAGAAAATATAGAAAACCATAAGAGATAAGGGAAAATAAGGAGGAATGGGATAAAACTTAAGGATTGTTTCTCACCACTGTGCCTCAGTGTACCCAAAAACTGCAGATGGGAAGCCTCAGCCAATCCGTGTCTTTTCAGGAAAAATAATAAAATAAAATAAAATAAAAATGATCTTCCCTTCTTGTTGATTTGTTCCCCAAAAGTAAAATAAAATAAAATAAAAGATATATACCACAGTCAAATGATATTTAAAATGAGCCTCTTTCAATTGCTCTAGCCAAGCAAAATTCAGCGATGAAGAAGAAAAAACTTTTAAAGTTTAAAATGTGGCTTTTGCAGTAAAACTCCTCCCACGCGGAGGAAAAAAAACCAGGCAGAATGGAAGTCAGGCAGGCGTCTTCAGGTCTCTCTCTCTAGCTCCACATGACCAAGAGAGAAGAAGGGAGAGACACCATCCCTTTTCTGCTGGCCCCTTTTATAGCCAAAACTGATCCAAAAATTGTGATGTCAGAATAAATCCCTTTGAGAGGTGTGTTTTACCCCAAAACCAATGTACTACTATGGAAAATTCCGCAATTACTCTTTGGATGTGATGAAACACATTACAAATTAACCAGACTTAATCAACACTTCCTGATGCAGCAAACAATACAGGTAAAACAGAAAAATACATCTGAAATTCAAATATTTTATTTCCTTAGTCTTGACTCTCTTAAAGGGATTATCTCTTTCCTGTTGGCTCACAGAGATCCAATCAAGTCTTGGAAGGCAGTGAGTCATTGCCCTCTTTCACCATGGGAGTGCCCCTCAGTGGAGTTCCACAGAAAAAGAAAAAAAAATGAATAGGATAAAAAAAACCCTCTTATTTTAGAAAATAAGGTTAAATAATTTCTTATTGAAAAGGAACCCCATTAAATCTGTTTCTCCTTCAGAAAATAAGGGAGAATTCAACCTTTATTAATATAAAACCATGCTGTGTCTCTGTATGGTGTCTCTGTCTGATTGCAAAAGTTTACCTTAAATTAACATTTTAGCACCTTTCCTGGCTCACTTAATCCCTTCAACTAGGTTCAACCTCTTATCCAATTCTGTTAAGGTGTAAACAGAGGTGTAAACAGTGAGTCACTTCCATCCCAGTACTGATGAGGTTCTTCTTATCATTTCCTTCCAGTTAAAATATAATGGAACAGCTTATGCAAACTTAGCAGATCCATGGAATTCAGCACACCTTCGCAAGATCCCCCTCCATAGAAACATTTTGAAATATTTTCTTAAAACAAAAGATATCCTCTCTCTTCAGAACCCAGTGATCAATTGTTAACCCATGTCAATGTTTATTTTGCAACCCTTATTCTAGCATTCAGGCACAATCTTGATTTGATCATCTCCAGTAGCTCACCAAGGCACTACTGAGAAGTCAACAGGAATTAACTGTATCAGCAGCTTGCAACTTAATGGAGAGATTTGTCTCCTTAAACTACTACAGAGCCTTCCTTTGCTTTTTAGAAATATTTTATAAGTCCGAGGCTGTTATTAATGATAACTCCAAGTTAAAAATGGTCAAGCCTCTACTTATTCCAATTACGGCCAAATCTTAAAGCTCTGATAGGATCATATTCCAAGACAATGCCTTTATACCAGAAATTCTCCCAATTGTATTTAGCCAATTCTTTTTATTAATAATCATGAATGGTATCAAAACTAGCTGGGTAACCTTGGAGTAGTCATAGGTCTCTTTCTGAGCTCTCACAGCTCCACCTACCTCACAGGGTGTCTGTTGTGGGGAAAATAACAGAAAGCTTCGTCAGCTGCTTTGAGTCACCTTAAATGGGTGAGAAATGTGGGGTAGAAAAGCCAACTTTTCTTTTTCTTCTTCTCCAGCTCCTTTTCCTCCTTTTTCAACCAAAAGGACAATAATTTATCTGGTCTTTCTGTATTTATATTTTAAATAGTATAGTGTGAGGTCTAGCCCAGTTTGGGGCCTCTTATCTTCCTTACTCTGGTGTAGAAGAGACAAGTCATGCCTCCTGCAAGCAGGGGAAGTTCCTGAAAGTGGGCTGGTTGCCATTTTTGGCCTTGTTTTGGCCTTGTGCTTGCACAAGTGCCATTTTCTACAAAGTGGATCCCAAGAGCAAGTGCCCAGTCAGTCAAGTTACAATTTTGTGAAAACCTGGGTTTGAAATTGATTGGGATAGCAATATGCCAAGATTTTACCCTGATATTTGGGGCATGCTTTGATTGCAGTTGATGCATGTGGAAATCTCAATATAGCCCTGGTATAATCCCAGGTTTTAGGTCAGATCTAAATGCAGCTTCAATTGTGATGGGAGACTTTGTGCATCTTTAGTATGACAGTTCCATCCTTGTTTTGAACAGCAAGCACCAGCCTCAGTGTCCTGAGGCCTTTTTGCACGAGGGGTTTTGGAACATGACTATGACACGTTGGGATGCAACATTCACTCTTGTGGGGTAGCCAGATCTTGGGGCCTGGGGCCTTTCTGCACTTGGCTTTACTCTGGAATATATCCTAGAATAGGGACCTGCTATCTGCATGTTAGTGCAGGCTATGGAAGGCCCTAGGCGAGACCTACCATGGTCTGTATTAGCTTGCAGCCAGCAGACTGCTATCCCGAGATAAACTCCACAATAAGGCCAAGTGCAGAAAGGGCCCTGGTTAAAGCATCCTAGGCTGTGTTCATGGGGGCTCAGAGAGATACTGTATGGTCCTTGCATTCCCAAGTGTTTTCTAATCCACTTTTCCTAGCACAGAATGTTCATGGGAGGATGGGCAGACAGGTGTGTGAACAATTCCACCTCAAAACCTTCACTAAGCCACCTCAGAGATGCTTTTATTGATGGTGGTGATGATGATGATGATGATAATGATAGTGATGATGATGATTTGCTATGTCTGATCACAGCAATATTCTCAGTGCTCATGGAATGATTCTCGGGTCATTGCCTCATGCACTGCTGTGTTCATGCAAGGAGGCTGACTTTGTCATCTCTGCAAAGGTGCAGATTATGCATAATGCAGCTTTGCCCAGGAGTGGTGGAGCTGAGTAGGAGCCCTGGCTGGCCACATTGAAGCCAGCCACTGTGATGCACGCATGGTCACAGGAATCTCCAGCTGCATCCATGGACCCAGGGCCATATTCTGCTGCAAAGTAATTTGTACTGGGATGTTTCAATCATACTGAGGCTAACCCAAACACAGTGCCAAATCCACATTTGCTTTTGTATCATGGAAATACCTGGAATTTTCTTTCAGCAGTAGTCTTGGAAAATGTCAGCTTTCAATGAGGCAGAGACAGAAATCGAGAGAATACCCTGAAAGATGTTGAGCTGGAACTCACGTTCCCTTTCTTGTTCCTGCCTATGTTAAACAGCCATTTACTGAAAGCAAGGGAAAGAGCTTGCAAAGTTAAATCCACACAAATTGTTTTGTATTTACAAATGAATTAGATTATTTGCATTTGTTGTGTGTGGGTGACCCTCCCCCAAAAAACCTTGCCAATTAATGAGAAGAAAAATAATTTCTAAGGCTTCTTTTACTTAAAGGCAAGTTTACTAGAGGCAATTTGCATGTAAATCAACATTTACCTGACGTGTGCAATTTCCACGGGTAGATAAACCATAACATGAAACAGATGAAAGACATGGGAACTGTATAAAAATTCTTTGAAAGATAATAGGCAGCAGCCTGTAATAAATATTCATTGAGGGACAAGATGGCTTGTATTTCCTTTGAGCAGCTATCTTTATAGCTTTCTCCAGCTTCCTTGATGCACTTTTAACATTCTTGTTGCCTTTTCCTAGTTTGCTTCTTTGGTGTTATCTTGTGTTTTCTTCATATCATTTTTTTTCTGACTATAGAGGGTTACTTGAGAAACTAAAAGTAAAATCCTATTGTTTTTGCAGTCATGGAGCCTTTTCCCACTGGCACTTAGAACCCTTCTAAGACCCCATTAGGAACCCGATTTGTGGAGCCCAAGCTTGATTAATACACTAGTATCTTGAATTGCATATGTGGTTATGTTGTAAAATGTGCTAAGGGTAAATGGCACTGACCAGGAGGGTTGGTAAACAGAGAAGGAGGGGCTAAGCCCAGCTCAATTAGCATATTGAAGAAAGGGGGGGCAGCCCAGAGAGAAACTAGCCAATTGGAAGGGATGGAACCCTGGCAGAGACTATAAAGTTACATTTGTTTCAAAAGACACTCTGCTTGAGGCCTGATACTGGCTCAGAAGCTCAAGGGAGGGGGGAAGTGTTGCCATAGTAATGTAATGGCAATAGTGTAACAAGAGTTAGAAGCTCAGTGCCGAAGTAGTAAAAAAAAGGCTCAGAGGCCTTCTTAAAAAGAGAACTTGAAGTCCGTGGCTATAGTGGCTGGACTGGAGAGAGTTGGACACCCGGCTGCGGTCTCGCAACTGGTGGCCGCCGGCTGTGGGAATGCCCTGTCCCCACCTGAACCCCATTGAAGGCTCCATCTGCACGGCCCTGTCCCCATGAGGGCAGGGGAAATCCAGATTTAATAGGTCCCTCAGGCCCTTAATTCTGGATTTTGTGTGGCCCTGATTAAAGGTGTCCACAATAGGGTCTTCAGGCATGAATACCCCATTACTGGACACCTGTCTGCACCACTTACCTGCAGATGGGGTCCAAACATTCAGGGGCTGGGCCAGGAGGAGTGGAGCTGTGTGCACATGTGGTGCAGTCTCCGCTCCCCCTCGCAGCTATGGAACCTTGCATAGGTTCCATAGCTGCAAGTGCCATCCCTGCCCAGGGCAGGGGGAGGGCTCCAATCCTTTGCCTCTTTCACCCACCCTCCCAGGCAGCTGTAACAGGAGGAACTGCAGTGGAGGCAAGCCCCACCCCGACCCCAATGCAATGTCACACTGCTGAAGCAGCTGCCATCAGGACAGCTGCTTCAGTGATGGTGTGCGACAATCGGGGGGGGGGAGGTGCAGTGATCAATCACCCCAATGTCCCCTCTGTCCCCTGCTGCCTCCCCAGTGCTGAATCAGGATGAGTCAAGGGTGGGGCTGCACTGTCATTGCTGCCACAAATGTCAGCAGCCCCCCACCCCAGAAACCCGAGCCAGTTTGGTCTAATGGTTAGGGAGCTGGACTGTTATCTGGGAATACCGGGTTTGATTCTGCTCTCCTCCATGAAGCCAGCTGGGTGACCTTGGACGAGTCACAGCTCTCTTCTGAGCTCTCACAGCCCCCCCCCCACCTCACAGGGTGTCTGTTGTGGGGAGAAGAATAGAAAGCTTTATCAGCCGCTTTGAGTCTCCTTAAATGGGTGAGAAAAGCCAAGTCTTCTTCTTCTTCCTCCTTCACCCGGAATGCCAGAGGGGGAGGGTGTGGTGAGATCCTGCCTCCTCTGTCACCGCGAGTGGCAAAGGAGGCAGGATTCCCCTCTCCCTTTCTCCTCCATCACCTGGAATGATGGAGGAGGAGGAGGGGGAGACCACCCAGCACAGGCTTTGTAGCTGCTGTATAAGCAGCTACAAAGCCTTGCCTCTCCACCCCGCCTCTTCTAGCTCCTGTGAATCGCTTGAAAATCTGGAACTTTGAATGCACATGGAAAAAGTGTATCCCAGAATAGGGACATGTTGTATGTGCAGACTACAGCAGGACTTAGGAATAAGATCCAGTGCAGAAAGGGCCATAGTGGTTTTCCTATTCAACTCCAATTTGGACACTGAAAATAGTTCACTACCACCATCATCAAGCATTCCCTTCACCATTGTTGGTCTAGATAAAATTTCCACTTTTCCTGGACTTGCCTGCTTCCTAGGCTGATTACAGCTGTTCTCAGCAAAATGACTAGCAGCAGCTGTTAAGGGCAGTATGGCTTTTGCTTGCAGTATTGCCATTAAATGAGGATTCCACAATACTGTAGTGGCACCAGCAGCATAGTTCTGCTACCCTATTACCTCTACTCATTGAATCTGTATAGCTTGGTGTATATAGAGTAATTGTAGTTTCTACACAAACGCACATACATACACAGTATAAGCAAATACAAACCAGTAAGAAATATATTTAATCATTATTTTTCTGGTTACAAACTGCCAGTTTATATGAAAAAAATACCGTTCTTCAATTTCCAGTCTCAAGCTTTGTAGACTTTGCTTCAGTTTTCATTTTCCTTACTTCATGATTATGATAATTCTCTGTATAATCAATTGGTAAAACAGTGCAGCAAGGAATGCATGTATATTTATCTGAGCATGTGCTATATGATTGTGCATGTTGTTCTTTCATGACCATCAATAACCGTGTGAACAATATTAAAGAAAATGAGGAAAGGCAGAAAATAAATTGAAGGAAATGAAAATCCTGACATAGTGTGCATTCACCACTCCTGTTCCTTGCAAAATCTGAAAATAAGTCCAGAACTGGGTTAAAAATGGGCATAAAGGGGGAAATTCACTTCCATTTTTCAGACTGCTTAAATAATATTGGCCAGATCATTTTTTATATTTGGTAGCCAATTCCAACAGGCAGTCAGGAATGCTCTAAAAAAATACACAGAACCCCCAGATCATAAGCAATTGAAGAAAGCAGCAGCTATGCATGTTTATAGTATTTTGGTGGCACGGGAAAGCAGAATCTTTGATTGCATTGTACAGTGTAATCCCACAGTATCTGAATCCAGCATTTTTTAAAAAAATATATCTAAAAGTGCATATTGGATCCTTTTTAGATTCCAGTTTTAGATTCCAGTTTCCTTGATGGGGCCACACATGCATTTCCATACCCACTTCCAATCATACTTTGTCCTCATTGGACAAAACATGAAAAAGTCTAGGACTCTCAAACTGGCACCTTAGCCCAGTGTATGTGTAATGGTTCTTTAAAGAAATCTACAACCATCCCAGTGCCAGTATAATGGATTATGGGCCCTGGTCACACAAGTCTAAGACAGGACAGTCTATTCATTCATTCAAACTGAGGTCGTGCCAGTGCTGGTCACACCTGGATCATTATAGGTCATCCTGAGGCCATCCCCACTTTGGGCTGCATTGCTCACACCTTTCTGCGTAATCGGCCTGAGCCTCCTGCATGAAACTCTTGGCTCTCCACCCCTTTTGCTGCATCAAATCTATCTGATTGGATGCGGTTCTGTCACTCAAGGGAGTTGAGGGTATGTGTTTGCAGTTCTTTAGCCTGCTCCCCCCTTCCATGCCCCCCTTCCTTTTTATGTGCTTTTCTTCATGCAGTTAATTTTTAAAATAATAATAATAAATTGGAGTAAAAATGCTAGATAGAAGAATCATACACATAAACTGAGGAGAGAAGGGGAGGTGCCTCAGAAACTTCATACATGGCAATTGACTGAAGGAAAGACTGGACCCCACCCACCACAGCACAGTTCAGCCTCCTTTAGCCCATCCCCCTGCTCACCCTTTGAGGAAGCAAAGATGACCTGGAATGCCAGGATGGGTTGAGTCCTTGTCAGCCCTTTAAAACATGACTCCAGGTTAAGATAGTCTGGCAGGGGTAGGCCAGCTTGGAAAACAAATTAGATAAAAATAATGTGAGTTACCTGTGCTCGACCTAAAACACTTGTGTGACCATAGCCATGGAGTCCTGTGGATGGCACCCTGCCCAGCCCCCTGGTCTGGTATAGTACAGATAACTCTTTTCACTGGCAATCCAAGACACACTGTTGAAAAGGAACTTCCCAGAAACTGCAAAGGCTGGAAATAAAGGTTCCTGGCCTTCACAGTCTCCATGTTGCCTCTAAAAGGTCTATAACATGCCAGTAGCAACCTGTCCCAGCATATCACTTGTTCTAGTACAGCAGTTCTCAACTTTCCTAATGCCGTGACCCTTTAATGCAGTTCCTCATATTGTGGAGACCCCCAACCAGGGGGGTGGGGCAGCTGGGAGGGGGAGGGAGGGGGAGAGAGACTCGTCGCGACCCCTCGGAAAGGGTAGTTCAACTCCCAAAGCGGTCACAACCCACAGGTTGAGAACTGTTGTTCTAGTAAAATCAAAATGAATTTTGAAAGTTCCTTAGGAGTTACCAGGGAGTGCTCCTGCAGACTGACTTGTGCCCTACTTAACTGGTAATATGGTGTGTATGTTTTATTATTATTTTGTTGTATCATGACAAGAACTGGAGGGGGAGGCATATGGTCGTCTTTCAAGCTGCAAGTCCCATACAAATTCCTACAATCTGTGAAACCTCTTCCCTTTGATCATATGAAATAGTTCAAATATATATATATATGATCAGATCAGTTTACCCAGTGTTATTCAAATTAGCATACATGGAAGGAAAGAGATTAGAACTATTAATCACAAATGACAAAGGATGAGACTTAGCTTTTTTTTTAATGGAGAATTTCCACTATCTACTAATGTGTTGCAGATTTCTATGTAGGAGAGTATATCCACAATTCCTTAACAGTTAAAATACAGATAATTGCAAAACAAGAAGTGAAAAAAATGGTGGATAGCGCTTAATAAAGCAGATATCCAAAGTTCAGGTACAGATAGTATCTCCATTACACACCAATGGCTCCTTAAATGAGGTTAGTTACTATTATTCCCAATAGAGCAGCTGGTTTGGGAGCCTGATTATGATGCCTTCATTGCACAATGGAGACACAGTCATAGTTTGAGCATGGCAAGATGCCTGAAAATCGATAAACTAAGACTTGTATTACAAGCATAAGGTGTTCATTAATCAACATCCACTAGTCCATCATTCTAATGTCTTAACTGCATTTCAGTGTAAGTTGTCCCAGAGCTTCTGTCATCAAATCTGATTTGTTCTGATAAGCTTTGTGCTGATGGTTTGTTGAAGATCCAGGTTGAGTATCTAAAACTCTGTAAGCTTAAAGAACAATCTGTCAGGAAGAAAATGGGGACCTTTCTGCACTTGGCCTTAATTTTTAATATACCCTGCATTAAGGGCCTGCTGTCTGCATGCTAGTGCATACTAGGACAGGTCCCAGACAAGACCTGCCATAGTCTGCGTTAGCATGCAGACAACACACCCATATCCTGGTATGTATTCTAGAATAAGTCCAAATGCATAAAGGGCCCAGAATACCAGAAAAGAACATTGCCAGCTCTTGCCTTGGGTGTCAAGGATCTTCTGATTCTGTGTTGTATACTGAACTTAGAGCTGAGCCTTCTCTTGGGAAATTGGTATATCTTATGAACATAAAAATATAAAAGAAGCCCTGTCAGATCAGGCCACAGCCCATCCAGTCCATCATCCCATCTCACATGGTGGGCCGTTTTCAAAAAGAAGCTTCAGTGTTTGGCTGGAAGAAAAAAATGTTACAGGGATACACAGACCATTTGCCTCCCCCATATCCTGAAAGAATTTGTGGTAACAAAAATATGTATGTGGGGGGAATTGTGTAATAGCTCTGCTGGTGACGGCAGTAAGACTATAGAATTGTAGATTTATGGAGTCAGAAGATACACCATGAATCGTCTGCTTCATATAATCAACAGTTGCTTGCACATTGCAATCATTAGTGAGAAGTATTAAGAGCTTGGAGATAAAGACTTGGTTTTCCTCTGAGACATATGCTTTACATATAATTAACATATTGCCACAAAGTTACTGGATATTTTGGTTATCAGCTTGCTATCATCAGCATTAATTTGTGAAACGAGAATTAGGCAAGAAGAATAGCACAAACATTGTAGACATACCTTGGTCCCATATATTGAACAGGGCAGAGCTGGAGGGTGGGTAGAATTTTGCTATGAAGTATGTCCTCCTCTATAGTTCCTTCTCTATGAGCCTGCTGTATGCCTCTCTTAACCTGGAATTACTGACCCATCTCAATTCTAGATTAAAGAGAGGTGGCAGTTTAATACAAGTCAAGATAATTAAAAGTCTAATATCCACAGGCCGCATCCCCATGCAAGCCATTTGGAGTGGGATCGGAACGCATGGGACTGGGTTCAAGATCATTCCCAGCCCATCCCCATGCCATTTACGGCAATGTGGGCTAGGTGTGGGTTGGGCGTGGATGGAGGTGTTCTCATGCAAACTGTGCCAAACCCTGGCATGGGGGAGCAGTGTCACCTCCTCTCTGCCCCCTCTGAAAGCCATGACTGGGTTGGGAGGCACAGAAAAAAGGTTAAAATAAGGCTTTCTTCATAATAATAAATTTATAAATAATTTTAAAGACCAAAAGCCTCTACGAGGTTTAGTGGCAGTTAGGCACTTGAGCAGTTTTGCACACTTCTGCTCCACCAGGAACTGCAAGAATGCCTGCCAAGTTTAAAAAGGGAGAAAATCAAGCCTTTATTTCATGATGACCTTGGCAATCAGGAAATGGGGGTTGAAAATTTTTGGAATTGGAACAAAAATCAAGCCATTATCGTGCCTGCCTTGGCAATCGGGAAACAGGGGTGGAAATATTTCCATGGAAAATGCACAAAGATTAAGCCAGTATCCTGCCTGCCTCAGCAATCAGGATTTTAAAATGTCAGCGGCTGTGATCTCCAATGCAAAGGCAGGAACAGCAAGCACACTCCACCTTCTAATGACATGAGTGCCATTCTCCTCCCTGGATAGCCCTCAATCATCCCCATGCACGGACTCGGCTTGTGAACCAATGTGTGCCAGGACACCAACCCGTGCTGAGACTTGTTTTTTCAGGTACCAAATTTGCTCCTGGTCTTGCACAGTTTGGGGGGGGGGATTCAAATCCAAAATGCATGGGGATTCCCCTTGCTGATCCTGAGTTCAGAACCATACCAAACATGCATGGGGACACAGCCACAGTGTGCATTTCTTCTGATTGAATGTTCTATTCAGGATACTACCACTACCCATTTATCTAATTTGTACTGAAAAAGAAATGAATACAACTTCCCCAAACCATCTAGAAAATGACTTACGTTCTGTAATCCTACAATACTGTAAATTTAGGGTATAGTCAACACACACACACACTCACACACACACACACACTCACACACACGAAATAAACCTTGCAGAATCAGCTGTTTAGTTACATGAGTTAGTCCGTGGGAGTGGACCTAACTATTATCCACCTTAGTATTTGTTTAGGCACTTTTTGATACTACATATTTTCTGAGTTTCAATACATAGTTGATGTCTCCTTGGAAGCTACCAATCCTTAATTTTGCAGATATGGATTCATTTAATGATCAGGCAGCTCATTTTCTTGATTTTTTTTAAAAAAAGAAATCCATTTTTAGGCAAGTGTTCATTTCTCTTCAGATACTGGCTCCACAGGGTAGTTATCTCAACATTTAAAATAAAACAAAGTGAAACATGTTTATAATGTTTGCTTCCTGAATTTTCTCATTGTAAACCACGTAAAGTCTCTGCAAATGCAATAAATAAATAAAAATAAGACTTCACATCATTCCTAACATATTTAGACTTCTTTAAAGATTTCTTCACATAATTAAGTGTAAAACATCTAAATTAAAAGTTTTACCTCTAATAATACGCATACACACAACTATTTGTAAAGCTGATTTTCTATGCATTTTTTTAACATATGGGTGAAAATATACTCCACGAAGGAAAAAATAATCATATTTATGATCTGTTTCTTTGAGGGTTAAGCATTTGAAATAGCTCAGTAAATATTCAGCATCCATTTTAAACAATTCTTTCTATACTTATGGAAATTAAGTTCCATTGAACACTCTGGGATTTATTATATATATATGTATGTGATAAGGGGAGACTTAAATATCTTTAATTGAAAATAGTAGGATTTCATTTACATAAAATAACCTGCTTAGTGTTTTGAGGGTTTTGTTCTCTTTTGTTTTACTTTTAGCCAGGAAAGGGGGAAATCAGCTAAGAAATCAGCTTCCTACTTTCTTGTCAGCACTTCCATTTTGTGATAATATTTTGCTACTGTAGGTTGCCCTTTCAAATTTTTACCAACAAACCCCCACAAAAACAGTCTCAGCACTGTTGTGATTGATTTGGTCCACCCCCACTCACTCTGTATTGGAAAGACTTCAGCTGCTTAAAATCCATAATATTTTCCGTTACAAAAGTTTTGACAGCACAGATTTTATTTTTTGCATTCTCTGAGATCATTACATTGTTTTATGCCATGCTAATGCTTAGTAAAAAAAGTGTTATTAGTAGGGAGGGTGAACCTTAAAAGGTTTGGAGATTTCATTCATCTATGAAGCACTGACAAATTTGGTTTAATTACTCAAATCTAATCCAAACCTCTTGAGTCTGCAGAATTGGGCTCAAAATCTCAGGAGAAAAGATTCAGCAGCACACACAGTTTCTCTTTCTTGCTTAGCTCTGCATATTTAGATAAATAGGGTATGACGTGTACATTTAAAAATTCTAATGCTATTTTTGGTTATAAATCCCTTTGATACAAGCATACTTTAAGCAGAGGAAACAGATGAATCTTGGCCTCCAGATGCTGCAATTATATACATATGTGTATGTGTGCATGTGTGTGAGAGAGATGCCTGAAGACACTGGAGAAGCACCAAAGAACATTCACACAATTGATCAATAAATCAGAGGCTTTGTGCTGGTTCTGTCCTCTGTTTTGCTTATTCCAAGTATACAGTTTAAAGTTTATAAAATGTGTTCATACAGGTCATTTTGTATATTTCAAGTATTCCTTTACAGTCAAGTAAGAAATACAGCTTTGTCTTTAGATGTTGTGATGTTGGGCAATCTAGACCAGCCGGCCTGGGAAATGCTGCCTGCTGCAGCCAACCATCTACTGATACCTACCCATGAGGAACATCTGTCACCTGGGACTGCGTGGCATGGGACTAGGCAGTTCACGAGCAGCAAAGAGCCCAGTTAGACCTTGGTGGGATAAAAAACATTGTGAAATAAATAAATAAATAAATAAATAAATAAATAAATAAATAAATAAATAAATAAATAAATAAATAAATAAATAAATAAATAAATAAATAAATAAATTTCAATGACAAGTCAGTGGCACTAGTCATTTAGCTTGCTCACACTTCAGCTTAGTGCATGAAAAAAAGATGCTGACCAATAGGCAGCCATAGGCAACTTCTGTACAGTACCTTTTTGGCCAGTGTTTGGAACAGCCAGAACCACTAATTCCAGATATGGGAGGATTAGTGCTGTCTGCAAAATTGTGCTGGTACAGACAGTGTACACCACAGCTTCAAAGCTCATGTGAGTTTTGCAGATGGCATCTCACACCTCCAAAGGCTAGAAAAGAATGTTCTAAAAACAAATATTCTTAGCCAGAGGGCTCTGGTGGACACATGTCAGTTGTGCACTGTGGCATACTACTGAAATGTGTCCCCTGGTAGTACCAAACATGGAAGATATGACTTCCCATATTCTGGATCAGGGCCACTGGTCTGCTGGTAGATCCAGTTAAACAGTCTACCAGTAATCCCAGTCAAGGTTTTCCTGATCAGGATGATGCTCTCTCTAAAGGAAATGGACTGGACCAGCAAGGGACAAGGCCTCATAGATTTTCATTAATCTGTGGTTGTATCTGGACCAGAACTTTACTATGTGGGCTCTTAATCCAGATTAAGGGCTTGTGCAGAAAGGATCTATATTTATCAAGAAGAAACAGTTCAACTAAAACCAGGAGAAACAGATTGGTTTATTATTTATTTCCATTTTTATACAAGAGGGCTGCATATTTTTTTGTCAGACTTACATGCAAAAGAAATTATCAATGACGCAGGAGCATCTGGCAAAAAAATCTGTGTTAACATTAATGAGAGTTTTAATAATAAGCTTTATTATGCCTATGCAATACATTACTGACTGAAAATTAAGATGATCTGAAATACCTACTTGGCTGCATCTCCATGATGGGTGATTGCTGTATCTACTGGGCCATACCATATGATGTCTTCATGCTGTGCACCTTGTTTTCAAAGTGACAGTGCAGCCATTTTTAGCCTATTTAAAATGCAGCTGTGTGGAGGGTTGTGCATATAGGTAACTTGTGTGGCTGCTGTTATCTTGACTCTAGTGCCACAAATGCTTGAGAAGAAAGAACATCCTTTTTCTTTCTGCAGTGTGGGAGGGAGATCTCTGAGGAGTCTTGCCTGAATGGGCATAAGAGAAAGCCTTATGAACATAAGAGAAGGCCTGCTGGATGAACAGCTCATCTAGTCCAGCTACCTGTCCCATGCAGTGGCCCATCAGTTGCTTGTGGGCATCTCAAACAGAAGATAGACAAAGGCAAAACCTACACCTGTTCTCAAATCCCTGCAAGTGGCCCTTAGAGGCATCCTGCCTGTCTCCCCAGCCTGGAGTATGTACCTAGGCATCCATTCTAGTAGCCCTTGATACACCTAACATCCATGAATTTGAATTTAAATAACTATTATTATTTATAACGTGAAAAATGCTGTCATTATGGAGAACTTTGTTAGTTCAGAAATCGGATTGTACTGTTTCCCATAGAATTAAAGGATAGACAGGATAAAATTGAACATGTTGTTGGTCTCATAGGATGCAATTACAAAGATTTAAGTGAAGCAAGTAAAAAAGAAAGTTATTTCTTTAGATCCCACTGTTCTAATAAAAGGGAGCCTTCTGAAACCTTCAAAATTGACTATCCTTTGGAGCACATGTTATTTCAGTTAAATGTATGGTAGTAGCAAAAGCAAACACTATTGATGCAATTTAAAATTTAGAAATTTAAAAATTTGTCTAATGATGAAAATACTATATAGTAATAACTGGTTACTGTGGAGGTTTGCAACATCTTTGGAAATCTGTGTATATATAAATCAAATAAATAAATCACTTTCCATCTGTTAAATTTCATTTATTCCCCACTATATATTATGTTGGCTATGACAATAATAGTCGAAATTTTAGAGATCTTTTGAATACTGTGCATTAACCACCTTTATAGCAATCTATAACATATACTGTAATCTATATATATGCATTTCCATGATTGATAACTACATTGGTTGCTATTCAGTAGAGCCAAGAAAAGTTTCCAGAAGCAATAAAATAAAATAAATAAAATTAAATAAAATTAAAAATTAAAAAAATCAAGAAACAAAGTAGGTCTTCACTGATTTCTTATTACCCTACTGCTAATCATACCACCTTCTCTTCATAGAAGTTCATCAACTTCTGAAATAGATTTTTAATGAAAAGGGTAACTAAAGATGACAAAAGAAACACATGAAAATTCTCTCCTTTTCTTTCAGCTATGGCAGTCAAGATTTAAGGTCACTCTAACCCACTTAGTCAAGCTGTTTGTGGATCTCTAGCCCATTTCTGCAGTGGCTTATGAACCAGGCTAAGGTGTGTGCTAAGCCATCTACTGAGGCCGCATACAACTAGAATGCTTCATTCACACTGAAGGGAGCTGTGGAACAGATTGTAGTGGTATATCCCATTCTACTGGTACAACAGTTAAAAATAACGGAGCAGCAGACTACAAAGAGGATGCCCTCTGGGATAGTATAGCAGGTCTGGCGCTTTTCTGGCCAGGCATATGGAAGGAGTTTGAAAGTGCACAATAAAAATCCCCAGTCAACCATTTCAAAGCCTGGGAGCTTTCATTCCTGGACTTCAGACCTGAGATTGCACAGCCCTTTGAGCAGACTATGCACAGCCTGTGTCAGCATAGAATGGGATAGCCCCATTTTGAGGAAAGAATTTTGGATCCAACTCAAAATGGATAGAAATACAGAAGGGGCTGCATCCCTAGATTCTTGGAGTCATTCTTTTATTACTGAAATCAAACAAAAATCCATCACTCCCAGAAACAGAGATAAATTTATACCCTGAATTAGGCTTTTAAAATATTTTCATCTGTATTAGAAAAAAACCCTCAGGAGACTGATCACTATTATTATCAGTCCCTATTCCCAACCAATCAGCTTTATATCAGGCTGCTTGATCTCTGATCCTATTAGGATAGTCTTAAGTAAAATTTCACACTATAAATTGTATATATTACCTTTAGCTATTTTCTCTTTTGACATTTACTAAGCTTTTGATTGAGTTAATAGACAGTTCTTAAGAGCTATTTTGACAAAATTGGAATGTGGCGGAAAGTTCATTATCATTATTTCTTTTATTTATTTATTAATTAACTAAATCCAATATTCAGATAAAATAGTTCATTATCAAAATCTTTTTTTAAAAAATAATATATTAAACTAAGCAAGGGGACACACTTGCATTTTTCTCCAATTTTATTTGTTTTAGTTTTGGAAATGATGCTCCATTTGAAAAAAAACCTTACTATTTCTGGGATTGCTGTAGTTAGGATTATTTATTAAACATATATGTATGATTTTGATGTCTGGGAATCTTATTTAATCAGCTCATGAAATCATGAAGTACAGAGATTTGTTGATGTCCCTGGATGACAAATAAATCATAATAAAGAAGGTTTTGGTTTTAGTGTTCCACCATTAGACAAACTTTAAAAATATGGTTCTTTGCAGCTGATTCCAAGCCCAGTTGGATCCCTGTAAAGCATACATTATCAAAAAACCCAGATTACAGTTGATGGGTACAAAGTTTGCATATTTGGGGCCTTTCCACACATGCTGCCGAAAAATGGATCTATAAAGATCGTGTTTCGGCGAGTCATTTTTCTCAACGATCAGTCCCAAATAGGGACAGATCCTTGAGGCCCCACATGTCTGCACACGTGTGCGGCAGTGGGGCAAGGCCAGATGGGGGAAACAGATTGCGATGGGTGCTGTGAGGACGCACCAGCATCCACCCCAATCTGGTCTCCAAAGGCCCTCCCCTATCAAAGGAGGAGAGTGCATGATCTCCCTCTTTGACAGCTGGGTCCTCCCCTCAGTTGGAAGCTGTGGCAAATGCACGTGCACGACACACCAGCTTCCCATTGGCCAGCCACCCTCCTGAGAGCAGCTGGCCAATGGGAAGCTGTGGTGCATGCATGTGCATGCACGCTCGGCCTCCCACTGCCAGAATCGGCCCAGCAGCGAGCAGGTAAGCAGCGGATTGCGTCCGTGTGACCCCAGGTGGGGTGGGGGGTAGGCTGTGGCTTCCCCCTCACAAGAGAAGGTGCAATCATGCCTTCTCGAGTGAGGGAGAACCTGGGGAAGCCGTCTGACAGCCTCCCTGTGCTGGCTCCAATGGAGCCAATTGGGGAGGCCGGGGGGAGGGCCCAGGTGTCAAAGAAGTAGAGCATGCACTTCCCTCTTTGACAGCTGGGCATGCACCGGCAATCTGGCTCTTTCCCACCTGTTTGCGGAAGTGTCCTGCTTCCAAAACGGTTTGAGGGGAAGAGCCAGATGTAAGACCTAATTTTTTGGGTCTTACATCAGGGTATGGTTTCGGTGGCAAAACTGGTTTAAGAAACCGGTCTTGCACGCCAAAATGCCGACACTGCTTCCTCAGAGGGTCCCTAATTGGGTTAATCCCTCCCCGAATGGCTCTAAATCCTTTTTTAGAGCCAATGTGGAAAGGGCCTTACTGAGGAAGCTATTTAAAAGACAAAAGCCCACTAAAGGATGCTATACATCCACTAGAAGGGTATCTGATTTATTGGTAGTTGAGGAATATAAGGGAATATAATCTAAGGAATATAGGCTGCCATAGAACATGGAAATTGGTAATGTGAGTGGAAAGCAAGATCTTAGACTGCTTCCTAACAGGAATGAGTCATTAGTTGAATGGTGGTATAGTACATAAATTTAGAGATGTGCACTTTTTTTCCACATTTGATTCAAATTGAATCAAATTTGAGAAAATTCACATTCTAATGACTAGAGCCTCTTTGAATGTGGTAGGATTAGAATTTGCTGCGAATGTTCTTTGAATGCTCTTTGAATCTAGTTCGAATCCCTGCCACCGCTCACACCTATGAATATGTTAGGAATGTTCTCTCAATGCTTCAAATCCTCTCTGACTCCAATTGGAATCCACTCTGGATCCACTTTCAATCCGCTCTGGATCCACTGCAGATGTGATTGGGCAGCAGCTTTGCTGCCTCCCCAAGTTCACGAATATAATGACTCTTCAAACGAATGCCACAAAAGCATTAGCTTCAATTCAAATGCCAGTCTTTGAATGTAGCCAACATTTGATTCAAATTTGAATGCAAAAATTCAAATAAAGTCAAATGAATTTTGAATGTGATGAATATTCATGCATATCCATACACAAGTTAGCACATATCCAGAAATACAATAAACATATCTGTTTATTGGAGAAGTTGCTTTGTCAAATGAACATATATTAATATGTGGTGGTTCATGATAAGTGGGGCATCAGGTTTTGAGAATTTTGAAGAGATTACTGGATAGATAGAATATATCAAAAGCAAAAGGTCACAACTAGTTTTATTATAGATATTTGGCTAACATGTATACCAAATGTCAGTCTTTCAATAACTTTTCTGAAAAGGGCACCCAGAGAGCTGGTTGCCCCTTGATTCTTAGGGCAGGAACTGTCTGCTACTGAAATGTGACCATTTGCCTGCCCCAAAGTCTTTTAGCTGTGTGTAGACACAGCCCCAGACTTCTAAAGCACTCATTCAGGGAAAGCCTTTTTATTGGTTGCTTCATGTTTATGGAATAAATGTCCCTCTTAAATGCATCAGGTATCTTATTAGATAGTTTTCAGTATCTTTTTCCTGACTTTGGATGAAGATGTGGAATGCATTGGGTGTCCACATTTTGGGATGCCTGATGTATCTGAAACTTACCCAGCACTATACTAGCAACATTTATCATGCTGTGGCAACAACCATGTGCACCAGCAATTGGTACGGCAACTGGGTGATGAGGTGCACAACTGTGACTGTGCTACTGCACCACACACACTGTTCAACTGGAAGAGGTGTGAACGGTATGTGCAGGGCTATGTTGCCGACTATTATCAAATCTTATAATGAAGAGGAAAAGCACACAAAAATGATACAAGGAAGCAACAATAGCTACAATAAATATGTTCAGATTAAATAAAACCAGAACTTTCCAAAATGCAGCTATGTTATGGTAACTTTTGAACAATGCATGAGAAGGGTTGTTGTTGTTGTAATTGTTGGTTGTTTCCAGTAGGTTGTTCTACCTTAGCACTTTGCAACACTGAAAGGGTGTTTTAGTGGGATCAATGGGAGGCTTCTACCACAACTTCACCTCTCCGCATTGTTCTCATGATCCCAACTCACTGACTGCTGCTCCAAGAGTAAATCTCACTGTGAACAATATGCTGTATTCTGTGAATGTATATAAGGATGCAGTTTCTTCCACTCTAATTTCATCAAAAACAACAAAGGCACCTTAACACTGAAGGCAGCAGGAAGACTCAGCTTTATCAGATCCATCTGCAGAAGTGTATGTTAGTTTTTGAAGTGCCACAATATTCTTTGATGTTCTTTCTGGTCAAGAAGCTGAGATTAAGATACTATTCTTATTCATCACAAACTGAGAAAAAGTAGAGGAGGAGATTTAGATATGTTGCCTTTTTTTGCAAGCATTGATCTCTGACTACAAAAATACGTGCTTATCAAATAGAGTGCTTGAAATGTTTTATACAAATCAATAGTAATTAATAATCTGTGACCTTGGACAAGACCCTTTCAGTCTCTCTGCTTGTTACCTTCAACTGTGCCTGCAGACTCATTTGATGAATCCTTTGGAGAGATTTTTATCTCTTGTTGCATATCTGTGGTTATACAACTGAGCCTGCTCCTTTAAAGCATTCAACCACTGATTTAATATTTAATAATAATTCTCAAAGAAGCCATTAACAATCATTGAATTATGCAGTACTATATAAATTCCACTTCCCATCTGTTAACAATTTGTTCACTAGAAGTCAAACAATCTGCCTAGGTTTTGTCCCTGCATTTATTTTTTTTCAGTTCAACTTTCTGCAGCTATGTTGACCAGGCAACTTCTTCTGCTTCTGTTCAGAACTGGTTAAGTACTATTCTGGATACATCACATTCTTCCCAGTAGGCTAACCCTCTTCACCTTCTAGTGGAGCTGTCTGTGCTCTCGTTTGCATGTATGTGTATTTTCAGCTGGCATGTTCCCAAACTGTTCTTATGGTCTTCAGAACAGCTGGCTTCTCCCTCAATGGGCTGATAGAGAAACAAGCAAGCATATAATCCATGAAAGGAATTTCATACTCTATTTCTAGAAACATGAGACTTCAAAAACAGGAGCTGGTCTCCTTGGAGCTCATTACTGTAGGTGGTGGTGGGAGGAATGTGCAAGATTCCCAAAAGATGCAAGAAATGGAATAGTCACCCCATTCAATATGTACACCTACCTTTCTTGTCTTTGGAGTGGAGAATCTGAAATAACCTAAGAAAAAATCCCAGTTCCATGATCCCACAATGTAAGTCTTTCTTTCTTTCTTTCTTTCTTTCTTTCTTTCTTTCTTTCTTTCTTTCTTTCTTTCTTTCTTTCTTTCTTTCTTTCTTTCTTTCTTTCTTTCTTTCTTTCTTTCTTTCTAGGAAAAAAACTCATTAGTGTGCATGGAAATGATTTTGGTAGAGAAATACCATCTGTGATCCTGAGAAGCAAGAGATTTACCTTTGTGTGCCAGTTAAGCACAATCTATGCTGTCCATATGCTTATCCTCGCTCTTAACTGTATACATAACCATAGATAATTAGCATCTTTTAAAGAGTGATTCTGTAGTCCCAGTGTGGTAACTGTGGCTCTGCAAAAGTTGTTGGACTATAATCTGTGTTGGCCACCAATCAAGAGTGGAAAGACTGCGGTACATGGAAATTTGGATAATTCCCTGTTTGAAAAGCACACCTGGCTTTCCAAATTTCCAGCTATGCCATCAAAGGTTTTTGGGATAATTTGAATTATTAAACATCAACATTTCTGGCATTTATAGCACAAATAGCACAATGCGTGAAAGTGAACAGCTTCTTGGAAGAAAAGGGAAATGTGATTTTGTTATCCTATAAGAAATTAAAATAATATTAGGGAAATATTTATTAAGTCAATAAAGTTGTCAGATAACAGTATGAAATTTAGACTAGGTCTCCACTTACAGGGCAAGGTAGCTCCATTGTGATGAGGAAGTCACATGATCCACCATTGAAAAATATGTTTCCATGTCTCCATTTTATAGTGCAGAGGTGCCGTTTCCAGTAGTCAGAGGTGCCATCTCCCGTTTAGGTCACAAAATCACACCCTGCTAACACAGCATCTCTAGACAAGGAATACACAATTGCTGTGAGGCACCTGTTGCCACTGCAAATGGAGATGGGGTGGTAGTGGACACTTTCTTAGGCAGACATGGGTGTCTCTATTTAGAAGTGAAGACACAGCTCACTGTTGTCTACAGAACTTTTCAGCTGTTTGAATTTACAGTGAATGGAGGAGATGTAGGAAAAATAAAACAATGGCTTATATCCCCCCCCCTACGAATTTATATTCTGCCTTTCACCAAGAGGTCCCTGAAGTAAATAAATGAATAACAATATATGAAATAGAGTATTTAAACATATTTAAAATATAACCAATCTCCCTGCCCCCATCCTCCCTGGCAGGACAACACCCAGGAGAAGTTAAACATCAAAGGTCTCTATTATCTTTTGAGCATTTTACTTCCCATGATGAAATAAAAGCAGTGTATCCTAAAATGGGCGACCTAAAGTAATATGATAGAAAGATGGTCTTTAAGATGTGGCAGTGCAATCATGATTGGTGATTGATTTTTCTTTTTCTCCTTTGTTCAGAAAATTATGATTTATAGAGTATTCTGTCTCTTTGAAACTGGACTTCATATATTTGAATGCACCTTACTAAAGTGCATGCTAAAGTGCAAACTTTTAGGCTGGTCAGCTGCAAACTGCTTGCTGTCTTATTTCAAATTTGTTCATAATTATTTCTATAACTTTATTTAAGATTATTTACATGAAGGAAAATACTCCTTATGGATTTGTTGTTCCAGCCTTAGCTGTAATTGAAGGCCATAATTCTAGTGGTACTGGAGCTTCTCAAACTGGAAGATTATTTTTTAATGGTACAGAATCTCCCCAATTCAATTAAACTCCTCAAACTCAAGTGTCCCCTCAATTACATCCATTCAGAGTTCTATTCCACAATATTTCCATTAGTTCCTCCCATACCTGTACCATCTAAATCAAATCATAAATCAAACCGCCAAATTAGGGATTTGTATGAATATCTGGCACATTCAGAATTGATATGACTTCGTGCAAGTTCTGACATTCATGGACGAATTGAAAGGGCCCTACATTTGAAAGGGACCTGAATTGCATGGATCTGGCATTCATTGAAGCTTCATCAAAGCTTCGATTAAGGCTGGATCCCTCCCTGCAGTCTCATGCCCCCCTCCCACCCCCCACTTTTAGCTGCACTGCTGCCGCTACCGCCGCCACATGGTCCTTGTAGGCCCAAATAGGCCTTCTGGGTCTCATGTGCAGTTCCCATCACCATTGTATAATCCCTGGATAGGAAGCTGCACGTGCATGCCGAAAAAAGCTATTTCAGCTTCTAAACAGCACTGAAATTATGGTGGATGGTGTGACCCCCATTTCACAGTGCTGCACTTCCTTACCCATACAGAGGCTGCCGATGCATTGTCTGCTGTCATTTCAGTGCTACTCAGAAGCTGAAACAGGCCTTCCATGGCCCTGTCCCCATGCAATTGAAAGTCTGCTGGAACTCTTCTTTTGCCTCTGAGCGGCCCCATTCCAGGCTTTACAAGGCGCTTAGGGAGCTTAGGAAAGTGAGACACCCACGATAAAATACGTGCACTTTAAAGAAGAGTTCCAGCGCTCTTTCGGCGATTCGCGGGTTTTGCTCGCTATATCTGCCTTGAGGACGCTCCGTGGCAAAAGGGGCGGGGATTGCTTGCCTGCACACACAGCCAAAAAGCATTCACACATCTGAGAAATGCAGCAGGTTCGCTTCCTTTCCTTTGTAAAAAGAGCCAGAATTGCTCAGAATTGCAACATTGTTGTCAGTGATCTGTGAAAGCCTTAAAAGAGAATGAGCGAAGGATCGCGCTGCCGATGCCTGCAGCCGCTGACTTTGCTGGGGCAGAAAGCCTTTTCTAACAGAGAACTGAGTGAAAGTAAGTGCTGAAAGTGAATGAATGAGTGATCATCTGCCTTTGCTAGGGGCGGGAAGCCGTTTCAGGAGACGGAGATCTGGCTATTTTTCCTTTTAACAAGAGAGCGGGCGGGGGGGGGGAAGATGCGGGGAAAGGAAACAGGCTTCCTTGGGGACGGAAAGTCCGTTTAGATCGCGGCTACCATGGGGACGCTTATTCCGGAAGTAGAGGGGACTTTTAAAGTCAGCTATAACAGAGTGACGGCAGAGGAAGCCGAGAGGGGCTAATAAGTCTTTTGGGGACAGGGCCCATGTATGCACACACAGCTTCGCGATTTCATCATCGCAATCCCTGGATGGGGAGCTGCATTTGCATACTTGGAAGAACTATTTCAAGCTCAGAGCAGTGGATGACGACGATGGTGGTGGCGGCGGCAGCAGCAGGTGAGTGGGGGGACAGGGTTCTCTTTGTCCACAAATATTCATGAGATAATCACTGACAAAGCTGAATGTCCCCCACATTTGTGTGTGTGTGGGGGGGGGGGCTATATGGCTGAAGCCAAATATTCCCACACTTGATTTGCATTGAATCAAAAGTGGGAAATTGGTTTTGTGCACATCCCTACTTGAAATATGTTCACTTTCAAAGTGATAAGCCTATGAATATCTGATGTTTGATATAAACAACGGAGACATTTTATAGACATCTTACTTCTTGCCTGAAACCCCCAAGAGACATTTATCAAATCATTACTAAAATTTCCTGGATTAGCTCAGCCTTCCCCAACTATCCGTATCAAAACTATTCTTATTAAATTAATGCAGTCCTTGCAACATTTAGGAAAACTCTGTAGCTCAATGGTAGAGCACTTGGCGTATATACAAAAGGTCCTAATTTCAACATCAGATACCTTCAAGTAGGACTAGAAAATACTTTTGCAATTAACCCTTGCTGGTACCTGTCAAGAAAGACAATTATAAGAAATAGGGCCATCCCACAGTGATAAGCACCACCATTATTATATCACAAATATTTCAATAGGTTTTGTCCTGTTGGAACAGAAATGTTTTTCCCACTTTCCTCTTCTTTTCAAACTAATGAAATACAAATTTGTTTGCTGTTACAGGCTATTTTTTTAAAAAAGTGCATGCTATTTTTAAAAAGTGTTTATTTGCAACTTGTGGATCCTGTATGTACACAGTTCTATACAAATGGGTGGGGTGAAATCACTGAAATAGAAATCTCTCTGTTCAATAGATCCATAAACCATTTCTTGAAGCTAAGCAACAACCAAATGTCTGGCATATCCCTTTGATGGGCCAGTGACCACTCTCTCCTCCACTCAGCTGTCTGTATTTCTAGATAAAATAATGAATGGCAAGAAAAGAGAAAATGGAATGTACTTTCCACACACACCGTTCATTTATTCCTCTCAGATAATGCTGAATCTCAAGGTCATCCAGTGATATTGATTGGTAGTAAGCTGAAGAGAGTTAAAAGGAAATACTATTTCACACAAGCATAATTAACTATGGAATTCATTATCACAAGATGCTGCTTATTCCCTTCCTCCATTCTCTGCTCAAGCTGTGTGTTATATCAAAATCTATTTTTCTTCCAGAGCAATCATATTTTAAAAAATACACAGATGTAGAATGAGGGGGAGGAAACAGACAACTATATGGTTAGGGACTCAAATGAATTGGAGTATGAAGGGAAATCATAAGGCTTGTGGGTTTTTCTGTCTTTTCCTTCCTTCCTTCCTTCCTGAAAAGTTTGTAGTACTATACAAAAATATTTGGTTTGAGAGGGGAAAATTAGGACAAATCAAGAAAAAGAAATGGAAGTTGGTTAAATAACCACATGTAGGGAAAGAATAGATTGTGGCCTTTCACATTTTTTTCTGAAGTTTTGAAACACTTCCAGCTATGCATTGCCTTTTATTGACATATGATACCTTTATTCACCTTTCCTAATGAGACATTATTCTACAAATTACAAGCAAACAATATTTACCACCACCACCTCCACCATACAGACATGATACTCATAGGGTGTTTTTCCACTGTCACTAAAAGTACCCATTAAGTACCCATTAATGGGTAGAAAAATGCCATTTCGTACCCATTAATGGGTACTTAATGGGTACTTTTAGTGACAGTGGAAAAACACCCATAGTTTGAATTATGTCCAAATTCCATTTTGTCTATTAAGAATATTTTTAATGCTGATTATTAATTTTGGATACAGGTATAATTAATAATGTTGGACAGTGGCAACTCACTTGCTTGAACTGAGGCTTAGCAGGGTGATGTATGGAAAAGTTCCATCCAATATGGACTTCTGGTTTTCTTTGTCATGATTATCCTTAAGACAGAAAGCTGGTTGATTAATCATCTGCTGTCTATGAAAAGCTGAATCCACCTTGGATGTAAGGAAGACTCTGTTTGAATCTGAAGATACAGTCTGATCAAGAGAACAGACAGCTCTGAAATGAAGATGTACAATGTTTAGTTTGAAATTAAAAAAGTAATTGAACAGTTTATGGTTGTGGAGGTTTCTATCAAATCAAACATTGGATGGTTCACAAATCCAGAAATTCAATTGAACCAAATTAGTCCATGCTTGCGAACATGAACTGCACAATCAAACACTTCGTATTTGCTATGTTTTGCCCTTGAAGAGATAGTTTTGATGGATTAAATAGTATGAACAAGTCCAAAATGAACCATTTGTTTGATTGAACAGTTTACCATTAAGCCAAACAAATGGATTGTGTTTCAACAGCAAACCAAACATGCAATTTATGAACATTTGTACTCTGAAACCCTGTATGAAAGAACTTTAAGAGAATAATTACTTTGTGTCTCAAGAGGCTCATCAATGGGTGCCGGAAGTATCAAGTTGAGTCTCCACAATAGTAATCTGTGAGATGTCAAAAGAGAAGCAGTTTGACCCCTTTAAAAAAATCTTACAAAACAATTGGCAAGCAGAAAAACTTGGCTGGTGCAATTAATATGAGATGACCTAACCTCACTGACACAAAATAAGTCAAATGGAGAATTAACATTTTGCTCTCCATGACCAAAGCAGTTTGTCACAACATTCTAGACTCTGCATTCATTTTAAACCTGAGACGTTTTCGCACGGGCGAAAACGGAACGCGAAAAAGGCAGCTGCGGACACGTCATCCGCATTGGCCGCGCGCGCCTTGCGTCCCGACGTGTCCGCAGCTGCCTCTTTCGCGTTCGAAATGTAGAGCACTTCTAAGTGCTCTACACGCGTTCCAACGCGGACGAGCCGTCCGCAGGCGTTCGGGAGAAGAAGCGTTCGCGCCGCTTCTTTCTCCCGATCGCCTGCCGGCTCGCCTCCGACGCCGCGCGGCTTTGACAATCAGCTGTTTTTCAAACAGCTGATTGTCGATCTGCCTCGGCGGCCGCCGGCGCGCCCCTGGCCGGCGTTTGCCGGCTAAGCCAGCTTCGGGCGCTTTCCCCATTCGCACACAGACGCTCCGGAACGCGTTTACACGCGTTCCGGAGCGTCTGTGTGTGAACGGGGAAAGCGCCCGAAGCTGGCTTAAGCTTTCCGCCTGAACGCGTTCGGTTTCGAACGCGATTCAGTGCGGAAATGCCTCTGGTCTCCAAATATCTGATTAGACAGTTTTGCCTTCTCAGTGCTAATCAAAAGTCAGCAGCAACAAGATCAAATGATGATGCAGTATTTTTGTCCATATTTTTCATAACTTGTGAAATCCATTTTATGTTTAGCGCTCACAACATCTTTTCAGAAAATAGTACTTGCAGGCCCAAAGAACTTGGGAACCTTATTTTTCCTGTTTGTTAAGTACTGGGAATTTTCAAATGTTAGTTTCAGAGCATATTTTTTCTAATTCTATTTAAAGATACAACATTTAAGACTGTATTCAAACATAACAAAGGGGGTGCCTCAGAAAGATGGCATGTAGCACTCATGTTCCCAGTCCTTTGCTAATCCACCTTTTCTGGGATAGAATGGTCAGGAGACTGGGGAAGACTGGGGTGGGTGAACAATTCTACCTCAGAGTCTTCTATAAGCTGGCTCAGATATGCCTTTTTTAAGCTGTGTCTGATCACAATCCAAGTGAAATGAAGTCCTGAATCTTCAGAACCTGAAAATAAGCCAAGGTAGGATCCTGGACCGCAAATGGTTATTTAAACCTTTGACAGGGTTTGCCACATTAAAGCTGTAGTCCTGAGAGGAAAGGTTTCAGGTTTCCTGCTTGAAAAAAAAAAATCTTATGTGCTTGGTAGTATCTTGTATTATAATAGCAAATTCATTTAGTGTGAAAAAACAGATATCTGTGCATAAAAAGGCAGCATCTCTTGTTTTCAGGAAGTACCAGGTTTTGTGGACAGAAGGGAGGTTGCAATACCCAAAATATCCCAAGGGCAGCATATTACAATTAGTGGTTTTATAGTGTTGGTTGAAGGTGGGAAGAAGAATGGACAATGTAGGAGTATGATATTGAATTCCTCTCTAGGTAGTATTATGTCCCTTTGACTTCAATCCAAAATGATAAAACTCCACAGCACATTATTTCATTGCATTCTACTCATTGTTCTATTCGTTTGTTAACTTAGTCCATGTGCAGACATAACAGCTCAGAAAAAAAGAAGAGTGACTCAAAGGTACCCTAGAGGTGGTAACATGTGACCAGGGGCGGTTCTGCCTTCTGAGCGGCGGAGCGCGCGCACACCCTGCACCCTGGGGGCATATACAATGCATTATAGCTTGTTCCACCCATCAGCAGCTTTCCACTCCTTCTATTGGTTCAAGCAGGGGCGGTTCTGCCTTCTGAGCGGCGGAGCGCGCGCACACCCTGCGCCCTGGGGGCATATACAATGCATTATAGCTTGTTCCACCCATCAGCAGCTTTCCACTCCTTCTATTGGTTCAAGGCGCATTATTTTTTATCGCTGGAGGAGCGCTGCCAGAGAGCGCCGCTCTGACAAAGCTGATTGGTGGAACAAGATATGCTCCTCCTTCCTTCTCCTGTGTGTGCGCGCCTGGCCCTGTTGCCGCCGCCATTTCTGGAGAGGCGGGTGGACTGAAGAAACCAAGGTAAGTTGCTCCCTCCCTTTGCCCCTAAGCTTAGCTTTTAACCTCCCCTTTTTACCTGCCCCCTCTCCCTCCGTCCTCTCTGCGTCGCGTCCCTCCCTTTCTCTCCCCCCCCCCCGCATTCCCTACCTAGGAGTAGGTTCTCCTTTTCCACGTGGCCGCCATGTGTAGGACCGGTTCTAATCTCTCTCTCTCTCTCTCTCTCTCTCTCTCTCTCTCTCGGCAGCCTGCCTTGTGGCCAACAATGAAGCCCTGTTCGCCACCGAGAGAGAGAGAGAGAGAGAGAGAGAGAGGTGACTTCGCTGCCACCGCTGCCCCAACCAAGCCCGTGGCGCGAAGAGGAACGGGTCGCCAGCACGGGCCTTTCTTTCTCTCTCTCTCTCTCTCTCTCTCTCGGCAGCCTGCCTTGTGGCCAACAATGAAGCCCTGTTCGCCACCGAGAGAGAGAGAGAGAGAGAGAGGTGACTTCGCTGCCACCGCTGCCCCAACCAAGCCCGTGGCGCGAAGAGGAACCGGTCGCCAGCACGGGCCTTTCTTTCTCTCTCTCTCTCTCTCTCTCTCTCTCTCTCTCTCTCTCTCTCTCGGCAGCCTGCCTTGTGGCCAACAATGAAGCCCTGTTCGCCACCGAGAGAGAGAGAGAGAGAGAGGTGACTTCGCTGCCACCGCTGCCCCAACCAAGCCCGTGGCGCGAAGAGGAACCGGTCGCCAGCACGGGCCTTTCTTTCTCTCTCTCTCTCTCTCTCTCTCTCTCGGCAGCCTGCCTTGTGGCCAACAATGAAGCCCTGTTCGCCACCGAGAGAGAGAGAGAGAGAGAGAGAGAGAGAGAGAGAGAGAGAGAGAGGTGACTTCGCTGCCACCGCTGCCCCAATCAAGCCCGTGGCGCGAAGAGGAACCGGTCGCCAGCACGGGCCTTTCTCTCTCTCTCTCTTTCTCAGCTGCCTGTCTTGTTGCCGATAAAGGAGTCCTGCTCGCTCGCCACTGTCTTCCTTCGCCTGACTTGGGGCAAACTGGGAGAGAGAGAGAGAGAGAGAAAGGGCTGGTGCTGGCGACCGGTTAATCTTCGTGCCACCGGCTTGGTTGGGGCAGCGGTGGTGGCGAAGAGGCGGTGATGTCTCTCTCTCTCTCTCGGCCAGCAGCAGCGGCGGCACCGGCCCAGCGCTCGTTACGGCTGAGCTGGGGGCCTCACTCTTTTTCTTCCTTCCTCCCTCCCTCTGTTCCTTCCATCCAGCTCCCTCTACTTCCCTTCCTTATTGCTTTCTCTGTTTCCTTCCTTTCCTTTCTCTCCGTTTCTTCATTCCCCCATTCCTCCCCCTCCCGGGTAGAAAAGCCAATTCTTCTTCTTCTTCCTGCTTTCTCTCTCTCCTTCTTTCTGTCTTTCCTGCTTCCTTCTCTCTCTCCTCCTTTCTGCCCTTCTCTCTTTCCCTTTGCTTTTCTCTTTTTCTTTCCTTCCTTCTCTCTCTTCTCATCTCCCTCTTGTTCTTTCTCTCCTCCCTTCCTTTTTCTCTCTCCTCCTTTCCTCCCTTTCTCTCTCCCCTCCCTGTTTCACTCTTTTTCTTTCCTCTTTCCTCTCTTCTCTTTTCCTTCCTTCCATCTATTCTGTCTATAAATGTGCTTTTCTGACACAGGCGTGTTTTTTGAAAGTCTATTCTGAGCTGTCCTTTCTGTTATTTTGATCCCTCCATTCCTTCCCTCTCCCCTTCCCTCTTTCTTTCCCTCCTTCGTCTCCTTCCTTCACAGCTCTTTCCAGAGCTTCCACAGCCCTACCTCACAGGATGTTCTGTTGTGGGGAGAAGAACAGAACCTTTGTCAGTCACTTTGAGCCCCCTTAAAGCAGGTAGAAAGCCAACTTCTCTTCTTCCTTATGAAGGCAGATTGTTTCTCGAAGTCTGACTATATAACTAGTGTTTTCTGTCTGCTCTTATGAGGAAAAAACCTCCTTATTTTCAGTTTAGATCTTCTCTTGATGTTTATTCCTAGAACCAGCGTATGTATGCATACTGTGAAGATGCTAGGAATAATGCCCTGAAATTTAAATAGTAATGGACTATTTGGTCTATTTGATCAAGTGGTTAAGGAGCTGGACTCTTATCTGGGAGTACCAGGGTTTGATTCTGCCCTCCTCTATGGAGCCAGCTGGGTGACCTTGGGCTAGTCACAGCTCTCTTCTGAACTCTCACAGCTTCATCCACATTGCAGGATATTCTGTTGTGGGAAGAAGAATAGGAAGCTCTGTCAGCCACTTTAAGACCCCTTAAATGGGTGAGAAAAGTAGGGTAGAAAAAGCCAACTCTTCTTCCTCCATAAAGCCAGCTGGGTGACCTTGGGCTAGTCACAGCTCTCTTTGGAGCTCTCACAGCCCCACCTTCCTCACAGGGGAAGGTGTGGGGAAGAGAACAGAAGGTTTGTCAGCTGCTTTGAGTCCCTTAAATGTGTGAGAAAAGCAGGGTAGAAAAGCCAACTCTTCTGTTGCTTCTGCAGTGATTTCAGTATCGGGAAGACAGGCATGGGAAGCAATGACTTGAAGATTATAATGAGATTTGTCTGGATTTTAGAGTAGACCAAGTTTGAATCTGAGGTTCCTTGAATTTCACTACATTGCTTGTGTCCATCCTGTTTGTATAGGCCATAATCTGCAAGAACATTACTGTTTTTCAGTGATATATAGTTAAGGTGGGGGGAGCAAGCATTACCTACCTCTATATTGCTGCTGCCCATTCCCCCCCCAATTAGAGTTTCCTTGCTACCACTGTTATTTATTTTCCAAAGATAAAAGTTCCAGTCTGAAGCAGTGTATGTTAAAGTTGGTGGGACGATGTATCTTACTTCTGCAGTGCTTTATTCAAAGAGGTCCTAGCAAGTGGCACTCTTTGTATTTATGGCCTACTCACATAATCCTGATTACTGACTTGCAGTCTAAAGTGGTTCGGACCTGAGTTCCATATATCTGGAGTCCTGTATGTTTTCCCAAGCTCAGGCATAACTGACTTCTGGGGCTGTTTCCTATATGAAAACTTCCCCAACTGGAAGCAACTGAAACTGGGGAAAGAAAGTTCTCTGGCTGTAATGCCAGTGTACTAAGAGCAGTTCCATGCATAAAGCTGCAAAATCCAAATACTCTTTGAAAGAAGGCAATGTATCAGTTCTACTTAGGAGGATTCTTTCACTACCAATTTTTCTGCTGCAAATCCTATGGCACTTAGAGTGTGGACATGCATGCAGAAAAAGCAGGTTGATATTGTTATTGATTCCATGAGTTCAATTCTGGTTCTGTATCTTTCTGGCCCTGGACCCCTCCCATGTGACCTTGGCCCCTCCCACATGACATTGGCCCCTCCCACATGACCTCACCCCCCATGACCCTTCCCCTCCCATGCCTGTGAACACCCAGCCCTGAAG
This sequence comes from Aspidoscelis tigris stejnegeri, assembly GCA_023333525.1. Classification (NCBI taxonomy): domain Eukaryota; kingdom Metazoa; phylum Chordata; class Lepidosauria; order Squamata; family Teiidae; genus Aspidoscelis; species Aspidoscelis tigris. The sequence goes on along the minus strand of JALMGA010000001.1, from coordinate 244,159,828 downwards.
TCCACCAGCCGCCACTGCATGTGACATTCATATTCTCTTCCCATCTCAAATCCTCTCTTTCTTGTCTAGAATGCTCATGAGAGGAGAGAGCAGTAGACTAGCATGTAAATGATCCCACCTATGAATCATATCTTACCTTCTTCCATCTTATTTCATTTCCTTTATCAGTATATTATTGAACATGAAGTAGGCATTATGGCAGGGTAAGGCAGGAGGATCCTTCTCTGATGTTGATTCCACAGAGAGGCATAAGGGGCTTTTTTTAGGAAAACAGTATAATGATATTTATTATACCATATTTCAGTGTTGAAATGAATGGGGGGGGGGGGTTCTTATAGAAGTGATCACATTTTCAGGATATAATATCAAGATATATATAATTGTAAGCCATTTTTATGATGAGAAGACAACTTCTGTTCTCTCCTAATATTTCAGCAAGAAAGGCTGAAAGCAGATGGAGTAAGGGCAATGAATAAAACAAAACAAAACAAACATACTGATGGCTCTGAGGCCATTCTGTTTTTGAAGAAATCTCTTTTAAAATATAGTTTGAAAATCCTCTTATTGATTTTCAACTGCCTAAGTAATCTACATTCATATAAGAATAAGTAGTATTCAGGCTTCTAATTTTTAAGTTAGAAAATTTTGTTCCGACAAATAAGGATCTATACCAGATAATGGTAATTACAGCTTGATGGCCTGGGGGCAAGGGTATTAGTTATTATAATATATGTTGTGGTCATGTGAATAGCACTTTTGGACATTAATTCAAGAAGAAGTGCTAAAAATATTATAGAAAATATTACTCTATCTCCTGCCTTATGTCTTTTGCATATTATTAGTGATCTTTCTACATTCACCTTTAATGAAAAGTTACCTAATTGTTTATAAATTGCCAGAGCAAGAGTAATAGCATGTGGACAGAAAGATAAAAGTAAGATTTCTATTCATACATGGTACAATTATATTTGGGAAGTGATGGTTAATGAATTTATTTCACATCAAATAAACTTTATGCAAGGTCAAGCGCCAAAAACATTACTTGCATAAATATTATTAATGTCACTTCCATTTTGGACTAAGCATGTATTTCTTCAGTAGCAATTTAACCTCTTTTTTCAGTGTTTCCTACATATTATTAATTATTAATATACAAGCTCATTTCTGTTATTTCCTGTTAAGGAAATGAGAGGAAACTGGGTTGACAAGACAAGGGTTAAAAGTGTGCTACACAGTTTTGTGAGAGTGCAAGAGTGACTTCAATTTAAGGAGGAGGAGGAGGAAGGTACTGAAACTGGAGCCCTTCGGATATGTTTGGACTGCAGTTCCCAGCATTCCACTCCCAGCACAGGAAACTGGAAGTAACAAGTCAACGAGCAAAAAGCACAAAAATGTGGGAGTGGAATTGCTGTCTAGGTACATTTTGAGATCCCTGTAGTGACAGGGTACAACCCCATATGATACTCTAAGAACAGGTATTTTCAGACTAGTCAAATGGAGCTCTACAAGATATAACTTAAATAAGAACATAAGGGATGTCCTGCTGCATCAGGTCACAGCCCATCTAGTCCAGCATCCCATTGCCCACCAAATGCTCACGGGCATCTCAAGCAGAGACAAGGACAAACCTTTGCCTGCTCTCAGACCCAAGCAAATGGCCTTAGAAGTGTCTTACTCCCCAGCCCAGCCTGAAAGATGTACTTAGGCCTGAAGAATGTACCTAGGCATTCATTCTAGTAGCCATTGATACGTCTGTCATCAATAAATTTCTCTAACTCTATCTTAAAGCCATCTAGGCTGGTAGCTGTTACCACCTCTTCCAGCAGCAAATTCCATAAATACTTCCCACTGTCGGATCCGAATCTCCTACCCGTCAGCTTCATAGAGTGCGCCCTGGTTCTAGTGTTGTGTGATAAAGAAAATACATTTTCTCTGTCCACCTTTTCTATACCATGCATGATTTTATATGCTTCAATCAGGTCCCCTCTTAAACGCTGCCTTTCCAGACTGAGGAAGCTTAGACGTTGCAGCCTAGATTCATAAGGGAGGTGTTCCAGCCCCTTAATCATTCTGGTTGCCCTTTTCTGCCCCTTCTCTAGTTTCACAATATCCTTTTTGAGGTGTGGTGACCAGAATTGTACACAATATTCCAAATGTGGCCTCACCAGTGGTATGTATGTACAGTGGTACCTCGACATACAAGTGCCCTGACATACAAGTGTTTTGAGATACAAGCCACCAAGCGAGTGATATTTTGCTTTGAGATGAGAGCAAGATTTGAGATATGAGTATGTAAATACAGTACAGTACATAACAAAAACAACTGAGGTGGTGTTTTGGGAGCTGGAATGAATTAATGGGAAAATTGCTTTGAGATACGAGCGATTTGACATAAGAGCAAGGTTACGGAACGAATTAAACTCGTATGTCAAGGTACCACTGTATGTGTGTGTGTGAGTAAGTGTGATTGTGTGTGTGTGTGTTTGCATTTTTATCCCGCGGGTTACAACATATGAAATGAACACATTAAAACCAATAACATATTAAACATATTAAAACAGTGGCAGTGTCTGAACATGGGGAGGAAAAGGCTGTTCCTTTACTTAGCCAAAGGCCAGGGTAAAGAGATGTGTCTTCAGAGCTTGTCTAAATACATAGAATGAAGGTGCCTGATGTACCTCGGAAGGGAGACTATTCTACAGTTGGAAGCCACCACTGAAAAGGCCCTATCCTGGGTGCCCACCCTTTTTTTCTGCTGTGAGTGGTGGTACAACTGGGATGGCCTCCCCTCCAGATCTTAGGGAGCACATTTATTTCCAAATGTAAATGGCTGACTCTTAGAAGTAATCAACTAGCCACACTGTGATGGTCCTTTATCTGGGCTTCATGTATGTATATTTAGGAGTATTCTATAGATTGGAAAATTAAACAAACACCAGTAGCAGGTGCCTTCCAGTGATTGCAGCTCCCCATTTGTGAGCATGATTGGTGTTGGAGATGCCATTTTCACAGGTAACACAGAGGTGCTGCTGTAATCATCCACTAGAAACAATATCTCCACACTTGAGAATGGAGATATGGAGGCCCTTACACCTGCAACAAAGTTGTGTTACCAAATAAGTAGAGACCTGGCTCAACTTTCCAAGGTCCTCATAAAAGTGTGAATTTTAAGTAATAACATACAGCAATCATTTCAACAAAAAGTGACCCAAGGTTTTCTTTTCTTCCCTCCTAGGTAAGTGAAGAATATACTTGCATACAATACTCGTTGTCCAACAGGAATGTCCCCAGTTTATCCAGGAAAAAAGAACCTTCACCTCTTCAAGATGGTAACAGCGGTAAATAGTTGTATGTGCTGATGTTATGGTAATTGGCAGTAGGCTTTACTTGTCACAGGTTTGCAGTTCAAAGTCTGCAGAAGATAATTTACCTCTTGAAGTTATGGCTGCAATATATTGTACTGATATATGCATGTTATACAACTTCATCAAAGTTGTTTCATTTGATAAATATGGAGAACATGTTTGAGTGAATTGGAGCATTAAGAGTGAGTGAGTAAGTGAGTGAGTGAGTGGGTCTGTGTCTGTGTGTTTTAGAGGGAGAATGTGTCTGTTTCCACACTCACCTTTCTTTGACTGTGGTCCACTTTCAGAATGAGAGAATACATGATTAAAGTGACAAGCTGCTTTTTCAGTGTTAAATAACTCAGAAAATTCACCTTTGGGATAATAATGAGGAAAGAAAATTACTGATCACTTTTCTGATGTGTTATCTCACTCTGAAAGTGGACTGAAGCTGGATTAAACCTTAGATGTGAACACAGAGGAGCACAGCTGGTCCAGACTGTATACCTTGGGAAGGGGGGAAGGGTTCTGTTCTGGAACAACCCCTGCAAAAATGCAGACACACCTTGTGGTTTTCATGGAGTGGTCTGCCTTGGGAGCACCACAGTGGCAAGACAGAGTAAAAAACTCTGACAGTAGTCTCACGGAGCAAGTCACCACCCAGCATGATTGCCAAGAGGGAAGAAGAAGCAATTGTGGGATTGACGTTACCCTCTAAAGAGCAAACAGTGTGCACATCCCCATGCTGAAAATAGTCCAAGGTGATCGTGAGGTCACCTTGGGAGTGTCTCCATGCAAAGCTCTGATACGAACTACATACAATACGTGTAAAACAACAACAACAACAACCCTTAGCAAGTGTTCTCATTCTGAAATAGGGGGCTAGCATATATTGTCCTTTGGTCATGGGGACACTCCCTCCCGGATTATTTGGGGCAGAGCTTGGTGGATGCAATATTAGTGGGCAGGGTTTCGCCTCTGCTCCCTGTTCCTGCCGTGCGTGCTGCGATCAACAGCCGCTTGGGGATTTCTTTAAATAAATGGCTACATTGATTACACACACACCGTTCCCTGATAGCAAGCAACGTGTGAGTAATTTTGAGCCAGATGTGAGCGGGGGGTGCCCACTGTCATGCCTGCTGTCATGCGGATGTGTGCACCTCCGCTAACTTGTGGCAGCCAAGGAAAGGAATGCTCTGCTTTTAGCTATGCTTTTAACTATATGTTATAGCTTTTGGTTATGCTTTTAACTGTGGTGGCCAAGGAAAGGAATGATCTTTGTGTTTGCCTGTCATCGCTGCAGCAGCAGGACGGGTTATGGTGACATCAACCCGGCTTCCTATTTGGAGAAGGTGGGTGGGGAGAAAAAGATGTGGGTTCACGCTGTGTCTTGAATGGGAACAGGCACGTACAATTTGAATCCGCATTGCCCCAAACCACATGGGGACGCTTTATTGCGAGTTACAACACAACTTTTTATGACACGCATCACAAGCGAAGCAGCCGGCTTGCATGGGGATGCGGCCAGTGACCAGAAACTGCAAGATGCTGCTGGGTGCAGGATTTTGTGCTGCTAGTAGTGGCAGTTCCAATGAAGCTATAATCCTTTTACCACCTCAGGGCCTTGGATATATTCCCAACACTTGGCCACTCTGACCCAGGAGGGACTCTGAATGAGTAAAGCGGAAGACTGTACCACAGAAGTTTGCACACTCTTAAAACCCTTTGGCTTTCTGTGTTTCATAATCAATTAACCTAAGGTCAGTGGCAATGCTACATTATGCCATGAGAGTTGCATTTTGCCTCAATTAGTTGCTCAGTCCTGTGAACTTCCTACAGTATGTCACCACAGTAAAAAAGAGAGTCCTCTTTGCCCTGCAGTGTTTAAAGAAAGTTTCAACAAATTGATATTCATTTCAACTATTGAGAATTTCGTGTTTGAATTGTGAAGTGGGACCCAGCTTCCAGTGCCTTGATTATAACCCTTCAAAACTCAGAAGTGCATATATAATGGCAGAACAGAAAAATTGTGGGGAGTTGTGGTTTAGCCTTTTAAAGAAAGTTATTAAGTGTATGTTTGCATTTGTCTTCTGTTGGTTGACTGCCCACTCCTGAATCTACATATGTGGGAAACCCTTTTGTGGTCAAAAAGTAACACTATTCTTGCTACTTTATAAAGCTTCCTTCCTGAGGATAATTGCAGAATAATATCCAAGTATTCAATGGGCACTTTTCTCTCTTTTTCTGTATCCCCATATCCCTTTCCAATCTGTTTCCTAGCAACAGGAACAAAATGTTCATTTAACATTTAACTAACACTAAACAATGTGTTGTAGGCAGAACTCCCTCTCTTTCTCTGCCTGTCTTTTAACTTATGCCAAGTAAAAAAAACCTACCACAACAACTCAATGTTGCTTGGATGTCAGTTACTGCTTTTCAAAGGAAGGAAGCAGGATAGCCATGTCTGTGTGTTTTGTTAGAGAAGATTTCTAATGGAAGTTGGAGAGACAGTGAAGGACAGCAGATTCAAAGACATGCAGGGAGAGCAATGAAAAATTTGTGGAAAGAAGGATATGCCATGTGGTACATGACAATATTACAATTATGCTATCTTTTATATTTATATATATTTTTTCTTTTACTGTCACTAAAAGAGTGACTAAAGAAGGATCTTCATGGCTGGATTCTTTATGCATAAAGCATAAATAAAATATTTAAAACTGTGACATGGTTTCACAAAATTATTGATCATTTATAAGAATGAAACAGACGCTGGAAAGAAACTTCTTACTCAAGGGGGGGGGGGCATCCCCATGCACTCTATAGTCCAAATCGAATCTGAATTTGACTCGGAGTTTCCCCATGCAAAGCCCCCAAACCGGGCTACACGCGGAACAAATCACCCAAATCCGCAGTAAATAAAACTCCCCTTGCACACTGTTCTCGCTGCGGTTCGGGAGGCAAGCCCAGATTATTTTGGAGGCTTGGGGACACTCCCAGGTTATTAAGGGAGGAGACTGACGCTCACGTAATTAGCAGGCAGATTTCATGTCCTTTGCTCACCATTTCTGTCCTGTGCATTGGGGATTGCACCTGCTGGCCATTTTTAAAGATCAAACAGCATAAAAGAACTGATTGTCCCAGTTCGACAGGTAAATATGCAGCGATGAGGGGGGTCATCTGGCCGTTGCTGTCCCACGAGCCTCTTCCTGCAACCCTTATTCCACCCCTGTTCCCCGATTGCTGGCACGCAGCTTCTGAAGTTAGAGGCAGTTTAGCAGAGAAGCACTTCTCTGCTAAATCGCCTCTAAACATTGTAGTGGCTTTGGTTAGCTTACTCCACCCCTGCTCCCCGACAAGCAGCTTCTGAAGTTTGCCAGCTAAAAAGCTAACCAAAGCCACTACAATGAGGTGGGTTGGGAGAGAAGCACTTCTCTGCTAAACTGCCTCTAACTTCAGAAACTGCTTGCTGGCAATCAGGGAGTGGGGATGGAATAAGGGTTGCAGGAAGAGGCTTGTGGGTCAGCAAGGGCCACATGACCCCTCCCCATCACTGCATCTTTACCTGTCAAACTGGGGTGATCAGTTCTTTTATGTTTTCCTAGCAATCAGACCACAGAGAGAAGAGGCTCATTTCTGTTTGATCACTATTTAATGCCCAGCAGTTGCGATTGGGGAAGGGGTGTTGGGTGGTATTTCCCTGCCCTCGCTCCTATCAGGAGAGAGGGAATGGAGAGAAAAAGATGCAGTTTCCCGATGTTTAGTGCAGTTTGCATAGGGACAGGCGTATTCAACTTGAGCCTGCACTTTCGTCAGTCACATGGGGATGGGTCAATTTGAACTAGACTCCATATTGAGAATAACCCAAATCCATCCCGAAGTAAATGGAGTGCATGGGGATTCAGCCAAGATGTTTTACTTGGTCTAGTGGTTAGGAAGCAGGACTCTCCTCTGGGAATACTGGGTCTGATTCTGCACTTCCACATGAAGTCTTCTGAGATCTCACAGCCCTACCTGCCCCACAGGGTGTTCTGTTGTGGGGAGAATAGAAAGCTTTGTCCGCTATTTTGAGTCCCCTTAAATGAGTGGGGAAAGTGGGGTAGAAAAGCCAACTCTTCTTCTTCTTTTTTCCAAGGGGTTGATGTTAAAACCCTAAATGCCTTTGATCCTAGATATGTTTTCTTCCATATACTGTAGATCAGCTTGAGTATTAAAGTCACACAAGGTGAAGACTTCCATGTATTCCCACAACTGTTTGATATATGAGATATAGTAACATATGAAAGGCCTTTTTTGTGAGGTGACTTTCAGACTTTAAAGCATCCTCCCTCTGGAGGCACACTAGGCACAAATGCTATATGGCTTTAGGTACCTTGTTAAAGCATACTTCTTCACCCAGACTTTTGATGCTTAGCTTCCCCTGAGGCTGCATCAAGTAGGGGGAAGAATATAGTCCCATTACAGTGCTGCTATGATGGGGTTACTTCACATATTGTAGGCAACTCTTATCATAGCCCTAGCATCCCCCCCCAAAAAAAAAAAGTTAAAAAAACAAAAACAAAATACTATTTCTGGAAAACCCAGTGCTAGTTGCAGGTTTTCCAACAATAGCATTTTTTAGGCTGCCCGCTTAACTTATGAACAGAGACTTCATCATAGCTTGGTCTGGTACACATCAATGCATGTGTGGAAGTTAAGGCAATCACATCCAGGCACTCCAATGCCCAGATGTGACTAGAGTGCATAATATAAAATGTGTCTGAAGACAATGCCAGCTGCAGCACTGTCTAGATAGCAAGGGGTAATGGTGGAGGGTCAATATCCAGTGTTATTTCTTGCTAATAAGTTATTTAGTCACCAACTAGAGGTGGTCTGAGTGTTGTCCTGCCAGGGAGGGAGAGTAATATTTTAAGGGTGTTTTTTATCTAGTGGTTAGGGAGTTGGATTCTTACCTGGGAATACTGGGTTTGATTCTGCATTCTTCCACAAGCCAGCTGGTTGACCTTGGGCTAGTCACAGCTCTCTTTCTGACCTCTCACATCCCTACCTGCCTCACAGGGTGTTCTGTTGTGAGGAGAATAGAAAGCTTTGTCAGCCGCTTAAATGGGTGAGAAAAGCGGGGTAGAAAAGCCAACTCTTCTTCTCATTTTTATTATCAATGTGATTTGCCCTAAGACCTTCCGGTGTAGGGTGAGATATAAATACTGAAATATATTCATGGTTATGTACTCAAATAAATCTAAAAGAATCCTCAGACTAGGAGGATTTTTAAATTTGTTGGCTGGCCTTTGCACCATTGGAAAACACTGACATATAAATAAAGCAGACTGACACTTAGGGAAAAGCATCCTGATCTTGTCAAGGAGATGTGTTAGATTGTGATGCTTCCCAAGGGACAAAACTGAAATATTGCAGCTTGAGATATTTCAGATTCTGAAAGAGACAGCATGGGCAATGGAAATCCAGTGGCAAAGAAATTTAGCAGCACAAAGGAATAACCCTCAGTTTAAAAACTGTCATTTAATGTTAAACATGTGTTGTACCTTTTGTCTATGCTGTATTTCCTGTTCACTTTTCTTATTTATTTTTTATTTATTTGTATTTATATTTATTTCCCGCCCCATAGCCAAAGGTCTCTGGGCGGCTCACAACATTTAAAAACAAACAGATAAAAACTGTATCAAACAATACTAAAAGTAGTACAAGGTTTAGAAAACCTAAGAAGTTTTCATTTAATTATTGTAAATACTCCAGATGATTTTATATCATGGACTCACAGTGTATGCACAGTATATGCACTTGTCATCCGTAGATATGCAGTTCATGTCTCTAAAGCAAAATGAACTTCTGAAAGTAAATAAGGGCCCTTCCACACTCACTGGCATTCTGGTGTACCGTGAAGCTCAGAACCTCTCTGGCCTCTTGTTCTGCAGTCTAAAGTGAAACAGAAGAGTCTGTTATGACCTAGGACACTCAATTTCCATTGGACAGGATACAGCCCCGTTTAGCTGTCTATTGATGGTCCAGGGAGGCCTGCGAAACAGTCCAGGGAGGCCTGCGAAAGGGTGCATTTCTCCTTGGGCCAGTTTATCAGGATCCTGTCTTGCATTTTGGTGGTACACCAAATTGCACTGCCAAAATGGGTCCCCAAGGGCTCTGAGGCCAGGAACTTACATTCCTATCTTTTGGAATCCTTACAGCAGCTGTGGAGCAAAACAGGGGCCTGTCCTGGAAAAGGCCGTCCAAATGCAGACAGAGTTGTCCCAGGACAGCTAGAGCAGCCTAGAAGTGGAGTGCTCTAGTCAGAGCTGCTCCAGCTGGACCAATCCAGCATAGTTGAGTTAGGAAATGGTCTAGTGAATACAAAATGAAAAGCAAGCAAAAACAATCATTGGATTTATTTAAATTCTGACAGATTTGCAAAACAGTACTAATCATGAAAATAAAAAATGAGTAGCTTTTCAGGGGGGAAATAGGTAAGAATCAATGGTAAATTGCATGGTTGACTTCTTGAGTTCTCTGGCAACTATGTCTGGAGGGGAAAGTGGGGCATGAATAAACTATTCCTATCTTAGGAGTAGTTGAAGAATCTATTATGTTCAGTTTCAGTTTCAGGGATAGTCTTAAAGATGAGCCTGACATTTAGTTTTCACAAATTTCCTTTTCCTATACAATTGATTGTTAGAACGGATTTTTTAGCACACATTGACAGACTTGTTTAAGTAAATACATGTGCCCTTTGTGTATAATTGATGCACTTAAATGAAATGCAAATGTGTATATGTAAGTAACAGATGCAGCTAACTGCATATAAAACTATTTGTGAAGCTCAGAGCACCTGCTGCCTAAATTGATTATTTTACCAGACCAGAGGCTCCTCATGGCAAAGACCTTGCTCTCAAGACCTCCTCATGGTGTTAGGATTCCATATGGGTGGTTAACATGGATTCAGATCCCTTCACCTTCCCTTTAGCCCCCTTTTTAAGTCTACCTGTCAAATTCGACCTTAAACAACTGCATTAATTAAGTAAAAGCTCTTGCCAGAGCTATACTGTTTGTTTTCCACTTGGTGCATGCCTAGTAAACTGCTGCTATACAGTTTCTAGTGAGGCAGCGCATCCTTTTTACTGTATTTGCTTGCTTTGGAAACCAGCAATCAGCTGTTTTAGGTCGAAAACCTACAGTTCTGTCATTTTAAGCTGTTATTGAGTTTTTTGTCAAATTTTTAATAAAGATTTTGATTTCAAATAAACTTTTGTCCTATAGAGTTCTTATGACCTTGGTATCTGTTATTTTGGTCACTACAGTTAATTGTCCATTTTCAAAGCCATTTAGCTGTAACAGCTACTGGAGATCTTGTTTCTCAACTAGGGATGTGCACAAATGTGGGTTTTTTGCATTCGAATTTGAATCAAATCGAATATCCAAGCATTTCATTCAATTTGAATGTTTAGAATCCGAATGCAAGCAATTCTGATTTGAATCGAATACATTCAAATCTGCTCATTTGAATGTTAGATTCCAATCTGAATATACGAATGTCGACAACATTCATATGTGTTATATGTGTCGACAACATTCATATGTGCATTTCGTACACATCTCATTTTCATCCCGTACTATCAATGCAAATATGTACAGCTACGTATGAGATTTGTACAGATACATATGTAATACATGCATATCTGTACGAATCTCATACATATCTGCATGAATCTCATATGTACATTCGAATGTTTTGAATCATTCAAACAAATGTTTTGGCACATTCAAAATTCATTTGAATGGTTAAATTCGAATGTGTAGACTTTCTATTTGAATTTGAATGTTTAGAACATTTGTGCACATCTTAGTTTCATTAGAGCTTCTTCCACTCTCCACCAAATACTATGTTCCCAATACACGGATCTTAACACCTAAGTACAATCTCCAGGGTGGAGAGTCAGGATGTCTCTAAGTCCATCTACTGGCAGTCAAGACCAGGTGAAGTTTTTTCCTTCATCTTCTGCTTGAGAATGGCCAAAGAGAAATGCCAGAGCACTTTATGAATGGACCTGATCCAGCAGGCCTCCTCTTATGTTCTTATGTTCTTGTTCAGGCATTCCCTGTGCTGTCTAGCTCTTTTTGCACTGGATTATATTTCAGAATAGGGACCTGATATCTGCCCACTAGTTTAAACTTTAGCAGACTACATCTGGAACCTGCTGTAATCTGCACTAGCATGAGATGGCAGACACCTATTGTAAGATATAATCCAGAATAAGGTCTTATGCAGAAAGGCTCTTTGTTTCTTCTCTGGCTGATTTTTAATATGTTTTGTTTTGTTTTTGTTGTGTGTGTCTTTTACCTTTTGTTGTTGTTTTGTAAAACATGCTGAGATTTTTTAAACAAAAAACAATATAGAACATTCTTAAACAGATAAAAAATATTCACAACACTATGCACGCACTGCTTTTCTGAAGGTGATGGCATGCTTGTTGAATGCCTGCTGCCATCTCCAGTAGGGAGTGATCTATTAAAGCCTTGGGAATGAAAAAGAATTTTTTGTTGTTGTTTTTTTAGAAAACTGTTGCCAATCAGAGTAGAACACATTCCTAAGATTCAATTCTAGACTCTGAATTATCCCCCTTATTCATTTTATTTATTTGTAAAAACCTACTAAGCACAGTGTAATCACTTTTGTTCAGAAGATATTTTAACAAATTGGTTCATAAATAAATTACAATTACTACATCACAAATAGTGCCAGTGTCAAGTACAAACAGCAGTTCAATGTTTGGACATAACATTACTATTTTATTTTTACTGAACCTTCACATTTTCTCTTGCTCCCTATTATTTACCTTTTTTTCATCCTTTCTCATTTTTCCAGTTGAACTGTCCTTCCAGCCTAATGTATTAAATGACTCATGTTTAATACTTTTTTCTTTGTTTGCTATTTTTCTTAATTTATTGTAAAGGCAGTCCCTGATCACCTCTGAATATGAAGTCTAGCTGTGTTATTTATCAGCTGTGTATATTGCATTCACTTAATCCAGTTAGTTCCTTGGTATACAGATATATAAAGATATATTACAGGTAGTCAGTGAGTAATGCAATTATAAACTATGCAGGATAGAGTTTCCATTTCTTGTCTTTGGCACCAGGAATTAATGGGCAGAAATTCATTTTGATTGTCTTTAGATTGTTTTTAAGTTCTGCAGGACACTCTTCATTTGCATAGCTTGTTTAGTGCCTAGCGTTCTGCTCACTCATGAAGTAATGCCCAGGAGCGGAGATGACAAAGTACACTCAGTGATAGAAACAAGTTACTAATGAAGTTAGTTGCTCTGACTTTCTCCTTTTCATGAATGCCTGCTAAATTCAGGCAGACCCATCATCATTTTTGTCAGCCCTTTAAGCATCTAAGATGTGAACAAGAATATCTTGAAATAATTATTATATGTAGCATAGTAATATGACCGTCTAGAAGTTGAGCATTGCAAGGGAGGGATTTTTTGAGTGTCCATTTTCTGGAGTTGGGACCTATATGGGGGTGAGGGGTAGGAACTACATCAGACAGGTTTAAAAAATAAGTGGCTAAAACCTCCTATCTGATATATCTTATTGTTCTTTTTGCTCACCTTCCATTGGCTGCAAATGTCCTGGGTTTCCATGGATCTGATTGGTTGACAGCTGAAGCACACTTGGATTGGCTAGGAGCTTTCGTAACCTACCACCTCATCGGACCCAAACTATTGCAAACTCAGCCCGAGAGTGATTTTTTCATGTCTATGGGGAGAATGGATTATGGGAGGCTTGGGATAAAGTAAAGGTCTCCCCCCCCCCCAATTTTGAAACACAGAGTTGCCCTGGAGGCACTCCTAAAAGTATGTGAACACACCCATCTTGGGACGCTCACAATCAGCCAACAGTTGACCTCAGGAGGCATACTATCTTCTGTATTAGAGGAAATCAAACAGCCAACATGCAGCAGATCCAAAGTAGGGATGTGTCAGATAAGAGTTTGATGAGCCCAAGCCATGCAATTCATCCATTTATCTCTGTGACGGTCTGAGGAAGGGAAAAGGTAGGTGAGTCTTTTTTCCTCTCTCTGGTCTCTCCTGCAGCTGCACATCTTTCTCCATATCTTTCCCCTTGAAGCTGGAAGGAGGCAGGGCCATATGGCCTTGGTGATGATGTCATCAGAAGGTCAAATCCCTCCTCCTGGGCTTTTTCAAGCCAAACCTAAAGGAAAAAGATATTTTTTCTTCCAGCAGGGCTGGGATAGGCCCACTGAAAAATCCACTACCAGTCAGTGCCAATGGAGTAATGGTCTTACTTTAGATAAAACAATATCCTGTATTTATGTTAAGGCTTTGATACTATATCTTGTTTCTAGAATAAAATCCAGAAAATCTCATTGTTGCTAGCACTTTGCCAAAATAGGTTTGCTGAGGAAGAATCAGATTTTTTTCTGAAAATTTATGCAGCGATGTAATAAAAATTGAGATTTCTTTTTTTAACTGAATGGCAGATAACTATGGGTATGTAAGTCTGTCTACCTATACTGTGTATTCAGTAAACCTCTTCACTTTGCTGGTTTCTGATAACATCACTTAGCTGTGTTATGTTCAATTTATTCTGTTTTTACTGAGCTGATTTTATTCTTTTTTTGGGGAAAACCAGTATAAGACTTTCATTCAATGGTAGCATTACAAAGGTTTTCAATAACTGTGTTAGTGTGGTTCAGGGATCATGTGACATGAATATGCGTATTAAAACCGTGATTCAAACGGAGAGTTCCAAACAATCAATTCCTTCCCTCCCTTGCCTTCCCTTCTCACTTTACTGTTCAGACATATCAGGACTTATAATATTCTCCTTATTATAATATTATCTTCATTATAAATTGGGGTTCTGATTGCCAGGTTTTGTTTACAGAGCAGCAAAATTACGCATGAATTACTAACCTATCAGCCCCAGTTTGTATTTCTAGAGTTTGTTTAGAACTGCATGCATTTGTAACCCTGCTACATTTTTCAGTATGCTTTTCCCCTTCATCATATTTTACTGATATGCCTGAAAATATATGCACATAGAAGTAGTTAGGATTGAATGTGCTTTAGCAAAAAGCAAGATCCCTTCTCTTCATATTAAGCACACTGAGACCAAAAGCATACAAAGGGTACTAATAAACACCCAACATGCCATCTAAATACCCACACAGAGAGAAAAAAACCCCTCTGCTTTCTATTCCCTTTTCCCCTAGAAAAAGAAAAGGCTTGGCTCTCATTGAGAGTTATGGAATTCTCCCTTTCTCTCTTACACACATACATATGAGAGAGGAGAGAATTGCATTCTGTTTTGCATTCCTTTAATCAATGTGCCTATGTCACTATAAATCCCAGTATGATAAAGAATATTGATGTAATTGTGCAATCAGGACTCCTTTGCATGTTTGTGTTGGTGCCCTTCAGTAACCAACAAGGTAATAAAGGTAAAAAAAGGAATACAAGGGGAAACTTTTAAGTAAATGTTAAGTATATGATGGATACTTCAGTCTGGTATAATCATGCACCAGTATTTATTCCCATGTGTGCATTTCAGTGCTGGTAAAGCCAAAAGAGAGAGAACAAAGCAACTCCTGAGAATAGTGGAAGAGGACTGATTACAAAGTTAATTTCATGAATTTTTCAAATTAAAACAGAAGACAAGCAGAGCAATAATCACACTGAATGGAAATACATCCCTATGTCCCCTCACAGACAGAGAAAAGGCCAAATCTTTTAATTTCATAACATCACATCAATAATTTCACTGAGTGCTGTGATATTACCAGAATAGAGGGAGTTAAAAGGAACAAAATAATGAATGCAGTCACTGGAGGGAAAAGCTGTGTTAAGGTCATGGGTCGTTAGGAATAGGCAATGTCCAAGGATTAAGTCAAGAGCAGTAGGATCACATTTAGCTGGGACTGTGTCTCCACTGAACAGTAAAGATGTCATAATCTGGAGTCAATTCACACTTCAACATGTAGTTGATAGACAACATCTGGGCAAGTGCATCTGCTCTTGCAGGAGGTGTTTACACCCCCTGCCTGCCCAGAGGTTGACTAAGGGCCTTTCCGCACACGCCACCGGAAAACAGATCAATAAGATCTGTTTTCCAGTGAAACATTTTTAAAAAGAATCTGCCCCAAACAGGCAGCTGGGAAATGTAGGCTGCGGCGCACACACGCGCGATGGACGCTGGGCCTGCCGCTCCCAGAATCGGCTCGCCAGCAACCAGGTAAGGTGGCGTGCAACCACGGGTGGGATTGGGGGTGGCAGCTGCCATTTCCCCTGGCGAGGGGGAAACCGAGGAACCCGGCTGCTGGCCTTGCCATGGTGGAGGCCGGTGGGTGTGCCGATCTGTCAGAGAGGTAGAGCATGTGCTCTGCCTCTTTGAAAGCTGGACATGCACCAGCAATCTGGCTTTTCCCCCTGCTGCTTCGGAAGCATTTCCTTCTGAAACGGTTTCAGGGGAAAGGCCAGATGTAAGTAACTGGTTTTGCGCGCCGACGTGCGGATGTGGCATCCACAAAGGGACTCTAATTCCGTTCCCTTTGCAGAAGCCACGTCCTAAATGCATTTTGAGAGCCTGTGCGGAAAGGCCTAATTATCAACTAGCTGTGGAGCACAAAATCAGTGTTCCACACGGTTGCTAACCCTTACCCTAATTTACCTGATTGTGTCCAGCTAGTGACCATCCTCAACTCTGCTGACCTCATGCTGTGACTATGACTGTACAGAGCATCAACGTCATCATGGTGATGGTGCTGACACACGTGCAGTTACAGCGTTCGCCACACATAAGATGGTGGCACCCAGAAGAGGACCACTTGTTCGGCAATCGAACAGAAGGTAAGTGTTTGATCGCAGGGAGGGGGGGATAGCGTTAGTTGATGGCACTCCTTTCCCATCCAGCAGATGGGAAGGGAGTTGCAAAAATGCCCCTCATTCTTGGAGCAACCATTTCCATTACAGTCATGAACACTGGATGCCCTAGGGCCCTAGTTAAGACACATTTACTAAGTAATGGAGACACAGACTGGTTTGACAGTTTCCTGGTAAGGAGATCTGTTATAGGTACATGGGGAAGGTGCCACAATTCATGGCTGAAAAAGACAACTTTGTGTCTCCATTTTACAGCACAGGGGCATCATTTTTGGTGGACAGTAGTGGTTAGGGCCCTGCAAAAAAGGGTGGCTCTTATGGTGATTGTGTCTGGAAGCTGAGCAACATGATCATGGTCAGATACCTGCTGCCACTGCTAATGGAGATGTTGTGATGGCACCATTCTTATGTGGCAGTAGGCACTTTCTTCATTAAACAGATACAACCACAGTCAGTAAAAGAAGATAGTGGATTAGGCTGAAAAAGAACTATCATATCAAGATCAAATATGTCTTGCACAGAAAACAGTTGTAACAAAATAATATCAATAGGAATACAGCAGAGAGAATTGAGGAGAAAGTGTTAACAAACAAGGCCACATTGCATGGTTTATTTGATGTCTTCTTCTCAGATGAGCAAGATTTCTGCTGAAATTTCTAATGTTCCCCTTCCAGTCACCTTTCTGATGTCCAGTTCTGGGAACAAAGAAATCGGAGGATGAGGAGATGTTTCATAAGGAGGTGCTCTGCTGAACAGAACCATCCATATACCTATTCTGGGCACAAGTCCAGATTGTCATGCTTCGGTAGAGAATGTAAATTAGGCACAGTAGGGAGTTTGGTCATCTGACTCTAAGAAGATTTAGAGGAGTGCTAAGGTGATTTAAGCCTAGGACATTTGCTAAAAAATATTTGACATTGTTCTTTAAACAAAACTTGAACAAAAATTAAAGTCCAATCCTTTGGATATCTGCTTGCATTTAGCTGAGAAAATATCAGTTTGTTTTCTGGTGGGAGAATATCTAGGGTTTGTTTCAGACATTTAGGAAAAGTACTCAGAGTAAATGACAATGAAATCCATTTTTTTAAAAAAATAAAAAATAAAATCATAGTAGATCAATACAAACACTTTAGTGGAAATTAGGGGAAAGACAAGAGTACAGAATTTAATCAGACAACATTGAAGCTTGACTTTGGTATGCAATTCAGTAGGAACACGCATACAAACAACAACAACAAAATGTATATTATTGCTGAACTTATCTAGTTATGATTTTTTCCCCCCACAAAATATTTCCTGACAGCTTTCAGTGGCAGTATCTCTGAACGTTCAATAGATGCTCAACATTTTCCCAAATATTAACTGCCCAGTGAATGGTTGCATTCCATCATGTTGTTTTCAGTATTGTCATCTTTACGATCAAGTTCAATCAGTCAGGTTATGATCAGAAAGCTACTGGTATTGTCTTGTTAAACCGTACATGACTGGCTTGGGTTCTGTAATAAAAAGGGTGGGGTTTTATTATTTTTGGTGTTGTTAAGGAACCCTCATGAGAAGGGATGATTATTCAGCTCTTTTTACAAAAAGATTCTGTAGTTTCAAGTACTATACATGAGAACTTTAGGCCCTTTCTGAACAGATCCTTAACATAGACTTAGGACCTATGCACTATACTGTACATCTAGACCTCATAGGGTACTTCCGCACAGGCCCTTTAACACCCATTAAGCATATATTCGAATGTGCACCTCCGCACATGGGTCGCTAACTAGGACACTTCCAGTGAGGGGTGTCCGCACAGCGAGTCCGTTTTAATGCGGATTTGGGCAGCAAAAACGGTTTGCTGCCGGAGCATCCGCATTAGCGGGGGCAAAGAAGCACACTTCTGGTGGGTGTGTCCGCACCTATCCGGACTTAATGTGTGCTTAATGGGTGTTTCTAGCACACCACATATCAAGTGGTTTTGCACTGTGAATCTGCATCTGTTTCGGATGCAGCCGCACAGCTCAAGTGTGCTAAACCATGGCATCCCCCCGCTCACCATGATTGGCTCCCCGTAGCCAAACATGGCGAGCCGGGGGCTCCTACATTTTGGCTCGCCCTCGCCCCAGAAGCAGTGGATCACCACTTCTGGAGCCAGGGCAAGCTTCCCAAAAGCCCACCCTAGCCCACCCTGGGGGGAGCACGGCGAATCCCCTCCTTACCTCGTCAGCGTCACCCCGAAACTGAAAGCAGGCACCCAGGATGCAGCGCGCCTGCGTCCTGCACGCTGCCTGATTGGGCAGCGCTCAAGTCAGGGCAGCGGGCCTGCGCAGAACGGCTCCTGAGGGCAGGGGCTGCCAGCCGCAGCCCCGGCCACTCAGGAGGAGCGCAGGACACATCATGCGTGCCTGCTTTCGTTGGTGATGCCGAGGTGAGGGGAACCGCCGTGCTCCCCCCAGGGTGGGCTAGGGCAGACTTTTGGGAAGCTCGCCCTGGCTCGAGAAGTGGCGAGCCGCCACTTATGGGGCGAGGGCGAGCCGCGGCGGCGAAGTCCCCCGGCTCACCAGGCTTGACTCAGGTGAGCCAATCGTGGCGGGCTGGGGGAGAGCCCTCCATCCCGGATTGGAGACAGGTTTCATGCGTCGGCACAGCACCCACCTCCAATCCGGATCAGTGCTGCGTACCTTTTCATGTATGGGACTACTGGGAGGTGCATTTTTGCAGCATGCCATAGCACACTACTGAAAGGCACCTCCCACAGGCTCCAAGGCTAGGGAATGTGCCTGCAAAGCTCACATAAGCATTTAGGTTACAGCATGGACTGATCTCTGTTTGTGCAGATGATGCTGGTCCTGCCCACACCTTCCAGAGATCAGTGGATATGGCTATCCCATACCTACTGATCCTGACTATACATTATCTATTTGGTTTCTAACTTATTTTGCTCACTTCCTTGAGGGAGAATGTACAGGTGCAATCAGCAGGCTTTAGATCACATAGATCAAAATATGAAATCTTAGCTGTACCATAATGAGAGACCCTCATGTTAGAGTTCAGTGTAAAAGGTTTGGTTGCTGTTGCATTGTTCCCTTGGACTTTCCTAATACTGTGTAAACTTATATGTTTTAGCCACAAAGAACAATCCCTCCTCCTCCTCCTCCTTTCTAGAATGAAAATGCCAAGTGTTTATTGTATTTTATCTTCTAAATAATAATAATAAAAATGATTCTGTAGAAGTTTTGAAACTAAGCACTGTTATATGGAGAAATCCCGCTGTCTCAAATATGATGATAAGAATGTGAAACAACCAGTAAATCTGGCATATAAGTGGTCTGCTAAGAAATCATAGTACATCCTTTCAATCACTTTTGGAAACTCTTTTGCAGCTTCCTTACAATCAATTAGGATGCAGCTTCCATCCTCAAAGATTCCAGAATATTATTTACAGTTTCCATTTTTTCCCTCTGTACTTTTCTCCTTTTCATTGCCTATTTGAAAACTACTTATTCTTACATTTTTTCTGAAGATTAACTTCTGCACTTCTGGATTCTCTGGGTTTGTGCACTCAGGCCTTTCTGTCCTCTGTTCCATTAAAGGGGAAAACCATTTTGGCCATAACATACTACCACTAAATGCTTGCTAGTCAAGGTCATTCTGTGTTTGCATTATCCTCATGGGATATCCATTCACTAGCTCAGTTAATTACACTAACAGCCATGGAAATTATATTGGCCTGCCACTGGCATAGAGAGATGAATATCTCCATTTCTTAGTCACAGGGGGATGTTAATGGCATTTTTATTAACTGGTGACCTGTTGACTGCTATTAGAATATAGATTGTATGCATAAACCAAGTCGGGCTACTGAAGATATGATTATGGAGCAATTACTGTGTCAGCCAATGTGGCTTCTAATCAGGTCTAGCAAAGAGAGTTTGGAACTGGAAACTATATTTTGGAATCCAACAAGAAGGAAAAAGCTTTGCATCAAACTCAGTATTTTCCCTTTATATATTCTAGAAAAGAAGAAGAGAAGACTGCAAAGTCACAAGGGATCAAACGTTAAAAAGGCATTTTATTTTTTAAAAGAAATGTTTGGTTGTTAAGGGACTTAGGGCTATGAAAACTTATTTTGAAGGAGTTGTTAAAAATCTCATTGGGTTGAGTAAAGTGGATGGTCCAGTAATTTTTATATTGAAATAGCAAGGTTATTTATAGCAATGAAATTTTACTTGAAAAGTCTACAAAGTAGAACATAGGAAACAATGTATTTTCAAAAAATGTGGCTAATTCTAAATAGGCTTTTTTTCTTTTTTTTTCTTTTTCTTTTTTGCAATTATGAAGTGTTAAATTACTTATTCTGTTGTCTTCCAAATATTTCTTTAGTATCGCACTTGGTGACTCTTTTTCTCAGAGGTTTGGTTAAAAAAAGTTTCACAAGTTACTCAAAAGTAACCAAATGTCTGAGCACTCTCCCTGTTTGAATCCTTGGCTTACACTTTTAACCTTTAGCAGATTAAATCCGCCTCTGATTAAATTGTGTAAAGTCAGTGATGTCTCTCAGTGCTTCCCAACAGGGAAAAATAACCAATGACGCCAGAGGTTTTTAGGATTTTTAAAAATATTTTCCTCAAAGTCCTTTGTTTTCTATGAGATTTTGGAAACCTATTTTTTTAAAAAAACTAAATCTAAAACATAAGTTGGCATTTGGAACATTTGTTACATTCCATCAAATATAATTCAGTTTTCTTCCAGATTTAAAAAGTATTTTGTGCACAGTTCAGAACACTTGGAACAACAAGGGTACCTCTTTGCTTTGGTCTTTGGCTCAATGTAATATAGTTTTCCCCCACCACAGACATTATTGTTTTAAATTGTTTTAGAAATGAAATGAACTTTATTGAATAGTCATTTGACCATATCAAGTTTTGAATGTACAAAGGATAAAATTATGTGAATCACACAGAGATAAAACATATAAGAATAAAATCAAAATTTGTATATATGTCATCATTATTTGTCCCCATCACCCTTACAAAGCACCCCGTTCAGCTCAGTTTTAGAGATGCGCACAAACTTTTTTTGAGATTCTATTCTAATCGAACTGAATACCCAAAAATTGAATTTGATTCAAATCTTTTAAATTTGAATTTAACAAGATTTGATTGGAATTTACCAAATTTGAATCTATTCTTTCAAATTTTTTATTCAAATCTGCACATACGAATGTCGACAGCACTTGTATGTTCACATATGCATCTTCCCCACATCCGTACAAATCTGTTCACATCCGTACACATCTGTATGCATCCTGTAGTTATCCCATGTGCAGCCAGTTTTCATCCCGTATGGATCTGTGCAAATGCGTACAGATGCAGGTCTTCTGTGAACCCGTACACATACGAATGTCTGAATAATTAGAACAAATATATTCAAAATTAGAAATTTTATTCAAATGCTTACATGCAAATTTCAGGACATTCAATTCAAGTTTGAATGTCTGTGGCACATTCAATCAAATTTCAAATTCCTACGAATATTCATGCACATCCCTATATTGTTTAATATAGCTTCCTATTTTAACATGTTTGTTTTTAAATGCTATTACCCACCCTGAGACCTTAGAGCAGTGATGGTGAACCTTTTGAGCTTGGTGTGTCAAAATTTGCAAGAAAACCTAGCTGTGTCACATCTAGAAGTATCCATAATTTTGTGATATTTGTAGCTCTAGTAAAAAAGTTATATTTTTGATATATGTATTTTATTAAAAGCAAAAACAAATAATTCTTTACATTAGTGACTTTTGTTGCTGAATTTCATTTGCTAAATCTTCAATTAAAAGTTGGTATTTCATACACTTCAAGAACAAGCAAGCAACACATGCCCAGGTGCCAGGGTGACCATATGTGTCACCCAAAAGGGCTTGGTGTGTCACCTGTGACACGCATGTCATAGGTTGGGCATCACTGCCTTAGAGTATAGGGTGTGATAGAAATGTAAATAAATAAATAAATAAATAAATAAATAAAACATATTCTAAATTATGAACATTCCAATTTAAAATGTTTTGAAGATCCTTATTTGCCAGCAGCTTCCTAAATTCAAATGCTGCAGTTCAACAGCAGATTTATAAGAGTACTAGCTGAGATAGACAAATATTTTCTGGGTTGTGTCCACTTTATAAGGTCAGCCGATCTGTCTCTACATGTATTTATCATAAAAGGCTCTGATGGTAAGCCTCCCTTTGATCTGTCCACATGTGCAATTGCATGGGCTTTTCACTTAAGTTATATGCATTCAGACCCTTGTTCATGTTTTAAAAAGTGGTTTCCCCAAAAAACACACATTTTTGTATACCATCTTTGTCTGGAGTCCTTGAACTGCAGTGTGTAGTTTGTAGATGCATCCAGGTCTAACTTTGTTCTGGTGTGTGCATTAGAAGTAGAAATTGAAATAGTTTGCTTTAAAATACAGATCAAACCTTTTTTCACCCCCATTTCTTACATCTAATACAGGGAATCATGATCATTGTTATGATTTGCATAGCCAGTTTCAAATGTTCAAAGTACTTCATATATATTCAGAAAACCTTTCAACAGCCCTAGAAGGCAAGTAATATATAAAACTGTTCTTCACATGAAAACATCATACCATATTAGTTTACCTAGCTCTAATTCAGTTACAATGAAATAAGGGAAATCATATATATTTGATGAACTATTTCTTCATGTCTAAAGTGGAAAAATCATGCCTAAATCACTCTTGGACAGCATCTTTGCTTAATTCATGAATTAAATATTAAGGAATGTCTTTGTCCATTTCACAAAACCTGTGAAAAGCCATCAAGCAGTATGTGATTGTTACATGCTACCATACTGAAAATCAAACAAATAGGTGGACATAGTAGATCATAAATCAGAAAAGCATGTGTTTAATTCATGTCTTACATGAAGGTACTGCTGAATTCTGGAATAAAGATGTGTCACTGATTCAGAGTAATGTTGGTATTAATCTATTATAATTCTTCATTCAGATTCAGAAGCTTTGTCTGTAGTCTTTGGTCCTGGGATTTTCTCTGTCCAAGCCCATTTACACAAAGAGAGATCAGAAGAAGGTCATCTCAACTCCTTTAGTTTTTTAAAAAATTTAGTTATTGAAAAGACTGTAAGGGAAGAACAATGGAAGAACCCTAGCAAGACTGAAGAGCAATCTCTATTTTTCAGATTGTAGTCTCCATTAACTCACTGATGGGACACAAACAAACAAACAAACAAACAAACAAACAAACAAATAAATAAATAAATAAATAAATAAATAAGAAAGAAAGAAAGAGGGGAGGGAGAGGGGAGATAATCAATCTGGTCAATACTCTGATTTGCTTTCTCTTAACAGCCTACTTATACCCACTCCATTTCCCTTGCTTCTTACACCACGTCTAGTCTCCACTTTTTCTCACCTATCTTTTCCAGCTACTGGGATAGGTTATTTCCAATCTGCCCTAACTAGAGATGTGTGAAAACTTTAAAATTGTGGTTTGGTTTGAACTGAACTACACCTGGTTCAATGTGAACTCAAATGGCCTCAAAAGGGCAAAATATTGTCAAACTTGAATCAAGCTGGATCAAACTGAGTGGTTGAATTTGTTTTGAATGATGCCCTAGCTTGGTTTGAATTCAAATAGGCATCTTTATATAGGGGATATTTTGAGTTTGAGTTAGAACTGGTCAATCCACCTAAGTTCATTGCTGTTGATGTTTTCTCTTGTAGTAACAGAAATACCTTCCAAATCTGAGAACAATCCCTCCCTCCCATCCCATGACACATGACTGGTTAAGTTATTCTCTCAAATTAGATCTATAAATCAAGACATTACTTCACGTATTTTAAGAAAAAGTCTTTCTTCAAAATCTTCCCCATTAGGTAATTTAAATAAATCAATACAGAGTTGCCAAATTTCTACAAAAGCTGATTTGGGTTTCCATACTTCCATTTTCACGTGTGCAGAAGTTATACATATTCATTTATCTTTGTTTTCCAAATTAGTTACAGATAAATTATTAGCAAATTTCTTCTCTTATGCCACTTGCATTGAACAGCTTAAACCAGGTACTGGAGTATGAGCACAACATGGTGAGAAAGCGTGAGTGATGACAAATAATGTAATAAATGAATTTCAGTTAGCAAAGGGAATTACTGCTTGATCATTTTAGTAATTTCATGATGAATTGCTTGCCAGTTTTTTCTACTCTGTCGCATTTCCACCAAAAATTAAAATAATAGGGGATCTCAGAACACTCACACTGGCATTTGGAAACAGGAAAATCAGTGGTCCTAGCAATATGTACTGGAGTATGATACCGCTTATAATGTATTTTTATATATATTTCCTTCATTCTCAGTGATGATTGCTAGTTCTGTATAACTAGGCTCTAAAGCTCTGTGTGTACCTTTGGAAGGCCTAGTTGAGCCACGGAGGAGGACACAAGGGTGGTGGTAGCTGGGTTTCCAGATAG
Source organism: Aspidoscelis tigris stejnegeri (assembly GCA_023333525.1). Taxonomy (NCBI): domain Eukaryota; kingdom Metazoa; phylum Chordata; class Lepidosauria; order Squamata; family Teiidae; genus Aspidoscelis; species Aspidoscelis tigris. The sequence goes on along the minus strand of JALMGA010000001.1, from coordinate 244,135,072 downwards.
GGGGTTCATGGCTGGGAGGGGATGGGAGGCCAAGCGTGGGCATATCCAGCCTTTGTCAAAACTTCAGCAAACTTCAACAGAGAGCAGAAACATTTGATTCACAGGAGAAGGAGGGGCTATGAATGTAGGCCCCTTTCAATTTGCCCACGTTCAAATTTGTACAGGTTTGTGCAAATCGTAAATGTGATTATGTTTCTTCCCATTTGTAGCATTTTGGGGGCAGTTATCCTGTGTTGCAGGTTTCTTCCGAGAACCTAAGCTTTTGTGTGTAGCTGTGATATCCATCTTCATAGGATTTTGCTCTTGGAAGAGTCATAAGTGACTGTGAAAGCCTACATACAACAATTGCAAACCTCTATGGGGAGGAAGACTACCAAGATATAAGAATATTTCTTCCCCACCCCTAATCCTCAGGAACGTTAGCTTATTTGGGAAAGGAGCATGAAATGTGAGGATGTATTAGAGATGAATCTATTCACCAGGGAGGCACCTGGAAACTATCCAGGCTTGTTTGTGGCAGTAGATGGTTATGAAGAAACTTCTGCTGAGATAGTTATGAAAGAGTGGAAACAAACCCTATGCCACCACCTTCCACACAGGCTAATATTAGGACCCACAAATGAGGCTTTGGAAAACTTTAACCTTTTGCAATAAAATTTTGGAACACTGCAGCAATTATTAAGCAACCTGAACATCTCTTTCTCTTTTTACAGATTAGACAAGGCAATAGCAACAACTCATACATGGGAAGGCAGAGAAACATGGTAGTGGCCAGTCTCTGTTTTGATCTATGTGATCAAAGGCCAATTGTGGCTTCCTCTATAACCACCACCAGCAGCAGCATCACCATATCTGTTGCTGGTGTACTATAGATAGCGCCAATAAAGTCAGCTTGTTAAATGTCTGTACATTATCTTCAGGACAAAAGGCAGTATATCTTTAAAGATCAAATGTACAGGGTTAGAAAAATTTAAGTGACCCTCTCTGGTATGGTCAGTGGTCTCTTTATTTGGCTTTCAAGAAAGCCAATCTGTCTCTTTCCATGTGTGTGTGTGATGTCAGAGCTCCTGCATTTCATCCATAAACATTCTAACCTTGCCAAACCCTGGTCCATGAAAGTCACATCAGTATATCACACCATCTGTCAGAAATTTCCATTATTACAGTGGTTCCTTATCCATCAAAGGTACAGCTGTGCTCTGTAGTTCCACTTATGGACTACCTACTGGGATAATTGGGTCTGCCCAGCTCATTAAAAATAAAATATTGATGTTTCTTAGGATGGCTCTAATTATCTAAACCCAGGGGAAAGTAAAAAGAGAAAAAGGATGGGGCCTAGCTCACTTACTGTTATGTACTGTTTATAGGTCTCCAACAAAGAGAAATTTTGGGCTGTAAGTAGATCTGTCTACAAGAAGTAAAATAGTTTGATGTATGGACATACAGAATAAAGGTGGCAACATTCATAAGGGGCAACAGCAGACATCATGCTTTGACTCTCAAGATTAAAGGCTTGTGCTTTTCATAGGAGAAACAAGACAAAGCATTTACAAATGGAAATGATCACTTTTTCTTTCCTTTCCCTCCTATCTTGAAAAAAGCCTAGTACACTAAAGAGCTTTATTTATTTTTCTCCCTCAGGAGTGAAGGGGAGAGGATCTACTGGAATGTTTTGGTTACGATCAGACAAAGAAAGAGGGAGGCAGGGAGGGAAGCAACCAAGGAAGGAATTTCTGAGGTGGCTCAGAAATAGTTTAGAGATAGGACTGTTCCTACATCAATCTGTCCCTCACCCACTCATGAACATTCTGTGGATTAGAGAAGGCTTGGGATTGCTAAGAGGGCCATGTCCTTCTGTCTCTGAGGCATCTCTGAGCTGCCCCTTTCATTATGTCTGAACACAGCCTTAGTTAAACATTACAAAAAATAGAGTACATAGCATTTAAAGAAACCTGTATCACTCCATCTTCTTACTATTAAGTTCTGAAAATAGAAAACTGGCAGTAACAATCTTTCAAAAACATAGTATCAATTTGTAATGCTGCTTTCATAGGAGCATTCATTCTCAAAGAATGCAAAACATTTTTCTCCTAAATTGTACAGAGACTGGTTTATCAGGGAGGTGGAACACTCTAGTTTCTTAAAAGGATTGCTAATGGAAATATAGTTGAGATAAAATGGAACTCAGAATTTGTCACTGTCATGAGTGATGCATATTTCTCACAATATACTGTATCTGCAAAAAGCATTTTAATTTGGCAAAAATCACTTTTTTGTTGTTGAGGAACCACTGTCAGTTATGATCAAGACCACATGTGCTGGTATTAGCAAGTGTTCCCATTCTTCATCATCCTGCCCTTTTATTTACATCTTAATTTACAAGAAAAGGTGCGTACAGGATAAAGCAAATATTCAATGTTTAAACCACTATGAGAAACCATCAATGCCTTGTGAAAATTTTTAAAATGCATTCCAAATATTTAAAAAGAGAGAAACAACTTGAAAATATTTGTAATATTTCTGTCTCCTTTTTTCCAATTTCCTCACCAGAGCACATTGCCTCCATCTTTGTCAGCAAAGTTCAATTGTCATACCTTCAGTTGATTTCAAGAACAACCATTAGACATCTTGCAGTTACTAACCAGAAAAACTGTTGGTACTTAAATGACATACTTCCTTGTTTTGACCTCAATACTAAGTCAAGAACCATGTCTGCACTTACCTGTGGTATCCTGGACCAGGATGGGTCATTGTGGCTCATGATAAGCAACCTGTCCCACCCTTGGACAAGTTGATGGTAGGGTGGGATAAGGCTGTCCATATTTCAGGCAGCACATGCTGTCCCAGCTCTGGCCAGTGGTTTCAAAGTCTGGGAACTAAAGTTATTGGGTTTTGAATTTTCCGGTCAGATCTTTTTAGGTACTGACTGACTTCTGGTGTGCCACTTCCGGCACTGGCTGCCTTCAGACTATCAGTATAAATCTGAAGTTAAATCATAAAGTGTAGTAAACTCACTGTGCAGGGAAGACAGCTCCTTTGTTTCATCTATCTGAGCTGTGAGAGTTGAGGTGGTGCACACCGTCACATGTTTTGAAGCAGCCAACCAAATTCTGAGCTGCACTTCCTGGGTTAGGCAGCATTTTGTCACTGTTTCTCACCGTCTTGCTTCTCCTTGACATCTGTCTACACTGCTAAACTTGGCCACTTTAAAATGTTGAGCAAGAAGGGTTCAGCTTCACCATCCTGCCTCTCCTCAACATGTGTCTGTGTCGCTAAACTTGGTCACTTAAAACAGTGAGCAAGAAGGGGTCAGCTTTACCATCCTGCCTCTCCGTCAATGTGCACCTGCATGACTGGGTAGACGCATTTGCGTGCCCAAGCTCTGCTAGCCATAAGCTTAGTTAGAAGCGACAAAGCGTGGGACATTTCTGTTTTAGCTCCATTGTATGCATGTGAGCGTATTGCTGTATGCGTGAGTGTGTTGGGTGTGCTAGTTCTAGATCATTTATAATTAAATTTAAAAGCACAGGACCCAATACTGAACTTTGGGAAACCCTACTTTTTACTTCCCTGACAATTGTCCTGTTCTTTAGTCTCTTACATTTTCTCTAGCTTCATGAGTAATACGTTTACTCAAGAGTGACTTTGTTGAGTGACTTTATCAGAAGACTTCTGAAAGTCAACTGGAACACCTTCATCCATGTGTTTATTTATATTCTCAAGGAATTCTAATGTTAGTAGCGCATGATTTAGCTTTAGAAGCCATGCTGGTCTTCCTTCAGCAATGTTTGCTTGTCTAGGTGCATATTAAGCTGAATAGTCTGTAATTTCCTGATCCCCTTTGTGAAGATTGGTGTTACTACCCTCCAGTCTTCAGGCACATAGCCTGATCTGAGGGAATGATAATATATTTTGGCCAGAGGATCAGCAATTTCACATGTGTATTATTTTAGAACTCTTCAATGAATGCCATCTGGTCCTGATGATTTGTTGACATTTAGTTCTTTAAGTCAAGTGAGGACATCCTCCTTGGTTACCTCTATCCAATTCTTCTAACTCCCTCTCTGAAAAGATAAGTCTTGCTGTAGGCACATATTCCCTTGTTCCTCAGTGAAAATAGAGACAAAAAATTCATTTAGCCACTCTGAAATCTCTAGCTCTTTCTGCATGTGCTTGTCTTGATTGAGGATTGGTGGATCCAGAATAGCCCAGTCCATTGGTCCAGATTGTGGGGAGACATGGATGGGATCAGCTCCATTTGCACTGATGACACCGATGTTGTTGAAAAGTGCCCCTCAGTAAGGGTATGCATTAAGCAACTCAAATGCTTCAGCCGAATCCCCACATATATGTGCACAAAATGAAGCAAACCCGCCACTCCTCCTTCCTGCCCCCTACTCCCCTGCCATTGCTGCCACTTCACGCTTTCCTCCTAGGCCTTCTGGTTCTGCACAAACACCTCCCACCACATTGATGGGGAGCTGCCCGTACAGAAAGAGAAGTGCTGATTTGGCCTCTGAAGAGCACTGAAATAGGCCCAGAGAGGCCACTACAGCCACCGCAAAGGTAAGGGAGAGCGCTGGAATGGAATGGAAGGACAAAGTCACATCTCTGGGCCCATTTTCGTGCTCTTTGGAAGCCAAATCAGTGCTTCCAGTTCTATGCACATGGAGTGCCCCCTGGTTCTAGTGTTGTGTGATAGAGAAAAGAAATGTTCTCTGTCCACCTTTCTGTACCATGTATAATTTTATATACGTCAATCAGGTCCCCTCTTAAATGCCGTCTCTCCAGACTGAAGAGGCCTAGGCGTTGCAGCCTGGTTTCATAAGGGAGGTGTTCCAGACCCTTAATCATTCTGGTTGCCCCTTTATGCACATTCTCTAGTTTCACAATATCCTTTTTGAGGTGTGGTGACCAGAATTGTACACAATATTCCAAATGTGGCCTCATCATAGATTTATAAAGGGGCAAAATGACACTTGCTGACCTATTTTCTATTCCCTTCCTAATTATTCCCAGCATTGAGTTAGCTTTTTTAGCTGCTGCCGCGCACTGGGTTGACACCTTCATTGAACTGTCCACCAGAAACCTGAAATCCCTTTCCTGGCGCGTTGCAGGAAGCTCAGACCCCATCAGTTTATAGACGTAATTTGGATTCTTGGCCCCGATGTGTATTACTTTGCACTTGTTAAGGTTAAATCACATTTGCCACTTGGTTGCCCACTCACCCAATGCTAAGAGATCCCTCTGGAGTTGTTGGCAATGTCTTTCAGTTTTTAACTACCCTAAATAATTTAGTATCATTAGCAAACTTTGCTATTTTACTATGTATCCCTTCTTCTAGATCACTGATGAATAAATTAAAAAGCATTGGTCCCAGGACTGAACCTTGGGGGACCCCACTGTTTACCTCTTTCCACCCTGAGAATTGGCCATTTATTACTACTCTCTGCTTCCTGCGCTTGAGCCAGTCACAAATCCAGGACAGAACCTGTCCTTTTATTCTATGGCTGATGAGTTTACTCACTAGCCTTTGCTGTGGGACTTTGTCAAAAGCCTTCTGAAAGTCCAGATAGACAATGTCTATTGGTTCACCTTTATCCACATGGTTATTTGCTCCATGAAACAGTCATTTAGCAGGTCTAGAAATTTTCTCTCTCTTTCCTGAGTTGAATAGGAGTTCACCCAGTCTATGTGAGGATAGTTGAAATCCCCCATTATAACTACCCTATCTTTTTGGGATACCTCCTTTACCTACAAATGCAGGCCCTGTTTGAGTCGTCTGCAAATGCTGGAATTATGAATTCTAAATAGCATGAATAATCATGCATATCCCTATAGCTCAGTAATCCCAAAGATGGGAAATGGCCTCTGTTGTACCGGATCAGATCCTTGTTCCCACTGTAGTACTGAGTAAACAGTACTACCAGAGATCTGAATTAAGGGAATGGGGCCTCTGGGATCCGCATTAACTGTGGATGCAGAGATCTGAACTATTCCGCACAGGCTCGTGCGAGATCTATCTCTAATGTGGTCTTGGCACCACTAAAACCAGTTCCCAGAAAGACCTGAAAAATTAGGTCTTAATCCGTTCTTGTGTGGGAAATCTGCATCAAAGGAGGACGCTTCCGCACAAACAGGAGAGGGAACGGATGTCCCTCCGACCATCATGTTGTTAACAGCGGAAGCAGGACTGCCCACTTTTGAAGCCCCTTCCCTACATGCTGGGTGCTGGTGGAAACACACAATGACTAGCAGCTCACTGCTCCAGTCCCACAGCTCCAGGGACAGCATCGGAGGCACGTGAGCTGAAGGATTTTTGGAATGGGTGCTGATGCATCCGCAGAGCACTCACTCCATCCGTTCTCCAGAATCCGGCCTTCCGTATTTCAGAGGGATCTTCCCAGAGACGGATTTGAGAAAATGGTTTCCTTTAATCCAGCTTTCAGGAGGTATGTGTGAAAACACCCCTAATTGCATACCAGAGGCCTAAGTGCAAATAGGCCAATGATCAGAAAATGGACTAAAGAAGTTTTAAAGTAAAGTTGTGACCACAGCTTAAGGTGCTATTAGAGCCCCTTGCTTACTGATACAGACTAATACAACTGCTTCTTTGAATTCTGTATCAATTTGTCCATTTCAAAATTATTAGCTCTGTTATTAACTATATGGCCACTGCAGCACAACTACACCATCCAGCTTGGATTTTTTTTTCATGTTCCTGAGGTTGCTGATGAGTATTGTGCTGAACTGGTTTCCTCAAAGCAAAGTAATTTATGCAAAAATTATTTGATGTTAAACCTTTTACTTTTGCTGAAATTCTTGGGATTTCTTGAAATTCAGAACTACAAGGCTACAATTGGCACCTGTGGACAGAGCAGTTCATTAACATTAACCCTAATGAAAATCTCATTGATCGGCCTGAACTATGTGATCCATCTGTACAATAAGTCTTTTGTTTGGTATTTAGTTTTCTATTTAGGTCAGTTCTCTCAATTGCTTCTTGCAGAAGGTTTGTGCAGTTGCTGCTCCCCATGTAAATATGGAACTTTATTTTGTTCCTAGCTATGGGGTATAAGTGCCTTTCCAGTAGTTCTGCAAGAAGCCTAGTTGCTTAATTAAGAGGACTGGATAAACTGTTATTTGTAATAGTTTTACTCTTACTATTTTGCTCAGCCTTTTGCTTATGACATATTTGCAGAAAGAATTCATACATTCATTCATTTATAGATTTTATATCTCACCCTTTACTAAAAGGTTCCAGTGCAGGTCAAAATTTGAAAATATAAAATAAACAAAATACTCTTAAAGCATTTTTAAAACATCCTCCCTTGGAGCATCTCTAACTTGGCAGGACAACACGAAGAGGAAGCTAAACATTTAAACATCAAAGGCCTGGGTGAAGGGCTACGGATGAGAAGGTCTTTAATTTTATGTGATTATATGATGAACAGAAAAACAAATGTTCAAAACAGTAACTCAAAAGCCATAAAACTCTCTTTCAAAAGCTCTTTAAACTATGCTGAAGCCATTTGTAGTAAAAGAGATGGTTTCATATAACAATGCATGCCAATACTTGCAGAAAAATCATCTGGTAAGCTGAGAAACTTAATATGCTGAACTTTTACTGATCATAGAAATGAGAGTTGCCTGCTTCTCTCACTTCTTCATGTCTGTAATGTTTGCTTGTTACTAAACTCTTTTTAACACACTCATACAACACATCTCCCCAATGTTGGCTTCAGTGCCAGACTGGATTTCTTAAAGGGCTCTCTTTGCCTCAGGCAGCTTTGTAGAGGGGTTTTAATGGCTTCACTGCCTTCCTTATGCTCATATGGCCTCCTCACACACCATGTACAGGCTTCAGAAGAACAGCATGGAGGTATAGTCCATTTGATCACAGTGAAGGCTCAGAGGAGTGCACAAGAAATGGTTTTGGAGGTGCTTTTCAAGCGCTGATTTTCTCAATGTCGAAGGAGATTGAAGCCCCTCCATGTGTCCTTGCACCCCTTTACATGGGGTGCTCCTGTGTAGAAGGGCAGTCTTCAGTGCTCCTCCAAACCAGATTGACAGTTATGTGTGAACACAACCTCAGTGTCTCTCCCTTTAAATTAATGAAAGCTGCTTTAAACCCACTCATTTTCCCAGGCTTGTTGTTGGTGCTAACATCATTTATGTTCAAGTCCCTGAGTGAAGCTGAGACAGATAAAGATTTAGCAGCATCCTAGATATTTTTGTATTTATTTAATTATTTAGTAGCATCCTAGATATGTTTGTATTTATTTATTTATTTAATAAACATTTAGTTAAGCAACATCATTTTCAACATGTAAGGTATCACTAGATAATTCCAAACCTAATATTTTTGTATTGATAAACAGTTATTTAAAACACTAAATTATTATTAAAAAATATTTGAGGTTGTTCCAAATAAGTTCAAAACATGTCTCATGGCATTTCAGGTCTTCTGAAATCCTTTCTTGCTGGCAAATCTTGACTGCAGGAGTGATGGAAAGGAAAACATAAATAGAAAGTTTCAATTTTCCCAAACCAGATTTCATGGATAGTGAAATGAGGGCAGGCAAGAACTGCAAAATGTGGCATAATTTAATGTAATGCTGGTTTTGTAGGAGGGTTGTTAAGCATTGAAGAGCAACTACCTTCATGGAACATTGAAAAAAGGGCCATTTTAGCTACCCCAGTCTAACAGTGCAATATTTTGCAGAACCAATAATAAATTTTACTGGCCCATTTATTTTATTTGCAGACAGAAGCATAATAGTGAATTAAATATTTACCCCCTGAAATTTAGAATACAGTATTTTAATTTGATCATAATTTTCTTCAAAAATCAATGTAGTAAAATGGTAGAGAGGAGAAATAATCTGTGTGCACTAATATTGTCCAAGGAAGAGGGGGACAAAAATATGTAAACATAATAGCATGCAGTAGAACTGAATTTTCAGAAAAAGATCCCATTGCTCTACACTTCCATTAACAGCAGGAAGTTCAACAGCTTTGAGAGAACCATGGTTCCAAGAAGTATTTAAATATGTTTTGAACCATTTAAATAGTACTACCAGAGGGACAAGGGCCCTGATCTGGAACATGGGAGATATGTAGAAGACATGATTTCATGTCCTAGGACTACTGGGGAATACTCTTCAGTGGCAAGCAGTAGTGCACCACTGAAAAGCACCCCCTCAGGGCTCCAAGGTTAGGCACTTTAATTTCTAGCTTTCAGAGGCATCAGGGTGCAACCGCAAAGCTCACACAAGTTTTTAAGACATGAAATGCATTAACCCAGATCAATTCTGACAGTACTGATCCTGCCCATGCCTCCCTGTAATCTGGATCTAGATTAATTGCAGGTAAGTGCAGAAATGGCCAAGAACACCTATGAACCTCAACCTCATACAGAACTATGTGAGAGGTTCTTTGTTTATGGCCACACACAACATGGCACCTGCATGACAGAGCAGTCTATTGATAGGCTGTGTCTCCCAGAGATCAACCTGCCTGCATGGGAGGAGGTCTTAGAGCAAGCTGCACAGCAATATTCAAAACAGGACATTCTAGGACTGTTTTGAATCAGTCTTCCATGTGTTCCCTTGTGGTGGATCAGACCAACCATTTGTGTGCAGTCATCAACAACTGGCTGCTGTAGTCTGTGTGGCACATGAAAAGTGGAACTAATTCATTTGGTGCCCATAAATGGCCTCAGAAGTACACTGTTTTTGGATGCCTGACTAAATAGTCCCAGATGGCAATTTTCATTCCCAGCCTCTGAATTTGGAGGAGGATGGGCTGTCACAATGCAGATAGCCCTTGGTTCGTGCCACAGGTCAGTGTTTCAGTCTTGGTCCAGATCACTTGAATCACAGCATGAAGGCACAGTCTTTCTCTCATATTTTTCTTATTTAGTTCTCTGTAGGGATAAAGTATACAACATCAGCTGATCTATTGCTTTCCTGAAGATTTGTGCACACTCCAGCTAATGAGACTTGAAAGCTAAGGGCATCAGACTGGCATGGGCTGGCTCAGACAACATGAAACTAAGTGAACAAATAACCTGTCCTAGTATAAAGAGATGATTCCAGGGGAGTCTTGAAGTACTGTGCTGGGAAAAGTGCTTGAGCAATTTTCGCCACAGAAACTGTAAAAGGTTTGTTCAGTTTTGCAGAAGAGTATACTTGATTATTATAAATTTTGTACAACATATCACAGGTTTCGAAACTAGGAATGTCTTATGAGTGTCAGAATAATAGTCAGAATGAAAGTTAATGGGGTTAAATTTTGATTTCAAAGAGGGCCAGATTTGTAAGAGAGAGAAAAAATATGTCAGAGCTGCTTTGACCTGGGGCTGGAGGTCCCATCTGATATCCAAGAAGAAGATTGGTTCTGGCTACTTCTGTATTTTTATTTTTATTTTTAGAAAATTGCACAGGTTTCTCTAGAGTAGAATGGTTTCTCTAGATAGGAGCCAGCCAGTCAAAAGGTCCATAGAACCACTGCATTCCATAGAGCCCATGTGTTAGTGTAAAGTCCTGTGGGGCCATGCAGATGTTGCCCAAGTGGCCTGCTCAACTCAAGGTCATCTTTGACCAAACCGTTATTTTTCAGATGTATTGGATTACAGATCCCATCAACTGTGTTGCATAGAAGTGATGAAAGTTATGGCCTAAATGATGTGAAATTACACTTGTATGAACTACATTAGATATGGGTGGCATAGATAAAGATTGCAATATTCAGATTATTAAAATGACTCAAAGGAAAACATATACAGTTATATGTGAGATCTTGACTGGAAGCACTCCTTTTAAAGATCTCATTGCAAATTAATATTGGCATGTTTCTTGTTTAATTCTTAGGGCCCTTCAGCACTTGCTCGTATTCTTTCCACCAGTACAAAGGTCCCTTCATCTGGATTATCAGTAGACTTCAATATCAAACTGCATCATCATGCCAGATTTGCCTAGTGTGCAACACGGAGGGGGACCCATTCCAGCAGCGTCCCTTATTCCAGTGCTAAAATGGGCCCCAGAGTGGCTCTGAGGCCAGGAATAGGGATATGCACAAATATTCATATCATTCAAAATTCATCAAAATTCTGACATTCTAAATTCAAATAGAATGTTGACACATTTGAAGACTGACATTTGAATTCAAATCAAATGCTTTGGGAGATTTGTTCAAAGCTTTGTTAAATTTGTGAACCTGGGAGGTGGGAAAGCAGCTGTACCAGTCACATCTACAATGGCCCCAGAATGGATTCGAAGTGGATTGAGAGCAGATTCAAAGAGGATTCTGGGGAGATTTGATGCATTCATAGTGGATACATAGGAGATATGTATTGGATTCATATGGGATTTGTAGGGGCTTTTATTATATTCATTTTATTATTTGTATGTCTATCCAACCCTATGCCCAAAGAAGAAGAAGAGTTGGCTTTTCTATCCCGCATTTCTCACCCATTTAAGGGGACTCAAAGTGGCTGACAAAGCTTTCTGTTCTTTTCCCCACAACAGAACACCCTGTGAAGTGGGTGGGTCTGTGAGAACTTTACTTTACTTTACTTTACTCTGAAATTTATACCCCGCCCACCCCACAAGTGGGCTCTGGGCGGCTTACAATATAAACAATATAAATACCAAATAATACAATACAAAGCATAAATTGTACATCAAATACAAAACATCCATTCAGATTAGTCTTTAAAACCGTAATAACCCAAATCCCCCAACCCAAACCAATTCCCATCCACAGAGCAATATTATAAAAAAATATGACCGAGAAACAGAGATCTCATGGCCAGCCTAAGACTGATCTTCTGCTAGCCAAAAAAAAAAACTCAGAAGAGAGCTGTGACTAGCCCAAGGCCACCCACCTGGCTGTGCGGAGGAGAGAGGAATCAAACCTGCTGTTCCCAAATGAGAGTCTGGCTCCCTAACCATTAGACCAAACTGGCTCACCCACTAGACCAAAAAGGTCACAGGGTGGGTAATACATTTAAAATCAGACATATATTAAAACAACAACAGTATATATTAAAACAGTAACAGTGTCTGTAATGTGAGAAGAGGCAGTATATTCCCAATTAACCAAAGGCCAGGGCAAAGAGGTGCGATTTGTATTCAATTTGTATCAAACATTCATATTGAATTCTAATTCTACCACATTTGAAGGGGATCTATTTGAATGAATATGATTTAGATTTTTTTTTTGCATTTGAACCCCAAAATAACATTCATGCACATCCCTTTGGAGCTTGTACCTGTCAGTGTTGAAAATCACACAATATTTGGGGCCAGTGCAGGCACACACTGCCACCATGCAGATGCTGTTCTGACTCATAGTGATCTGTTCCAGCCTTGGGACAGATCATTGTTCCAGAGTCACTTTTCTGGATCTGCATCAGATAAGTGCAGAAAAGGCCCTTAGTAACAGTTATATAATCTGAATCTCTTGAGCCGCTTCCCCATAGGAAATGAAGTCTTCCTTATGCCTTTGTCCTTTCTTTTTTGTCCTTTCCTTTTTTTTTTCTTGGAAGTGGAAATCAACTAGACTTTGGGAGGATCTGCACCATGTTAGACCTTGGCACCATGGATGGATAATTTTCTATGGCTACAAAAGCAGGCAGCATACTGTTCACGTACTTTCCCCCATTCGTGGTGATGAAAATATCAATGTTGGGCAACCTTGGTTCCCTGAGTTTGACTTTTCTTCCTCAACATTTGGGAAGTCACAGGAAGTGGTTGTGGAGCCCTGGAACATTTTTCCAAGTAGCACAACAGCAGCAATGGGAGGGTGTGGGGAGCCCGGTCAGTGTCCTGTCTCTAGTTTAAGCAGGAAAGTGTCATTGGCAGTGCATGCCTCCCCTCTAGGAAGAACGTTTGTTCAGTGAGTGTGGGGACATGTGATCCCAAGTTCCCTTTGAGCACTTTCACAGTGGCATTTTTGACAGTGTCAAAAATAGATCCTGCCTTTGTCACCCCGGGCAGGGACAAGTGAATTCAATTAGCTGGTTAAACAAATAAAGCTGCTTTGCACTGACCCCTCTATATCTCTCTTTCAAATACTCAAGTTTTAATTTTTGCATCTAAATTATGAAACATTACTTCCAACAGCATCTGTATTAATATTGATGTTAGAAGAACTTGCATCATGGCAGCAGGGTGATTTAAAGCTGAGAAAATAAAAATCCCTGGCTGGAAACATTGCAACTGGGAGACAGAGGTTCCCCAGGTGGGATCTTTGGTGGCTAAAGATGATAGCAGACAATATGAGTGCTGCTGGCATTGTCATTGAATCCAGTCCCTAGATCAATGCAAAATTAACTAGACCATCCCCAATATCTGAAGACTGCTATCACATCACTCCTAAGTCTCCTACACAACTGCCTTCCATTCTTGCCATTAGGCAGACAGGTTTGGGTTGATGGGAAATGTAGTGTAGGAACATCTGTAAAGCCAGAGGTTAAGCAACTCTACACTTGAGGGACAAGACACTACACAGGAAAAGTTCACTGCCATGATGCTGTATTTATCCACCAGAAAGCAGCTGAAGAAGAAGGAAACATTACAACAAATGAGCTGAGTCGGCAACTTATAGACTGTTGATTTGCTTGATTTGCTTTTATTATTAATTTTGCTTTAAGGCAAAAAAAAGTTAGATGAAAGAAGAAATAAATTGTCCTTTGGATTTATTTACTCCATTGCTGTCCCTGCATATTTTAACACAGAAAATGCTCCCAGAAGTGCACACACATACTCATGCACACTTACACACGGACACTTTTTTTGACAGAACACCAAAGATTATAGGGGTCCACAGGAAACAAATGTAATTGTAAATTCAACACGAGAAAATAAACCTTAAGATCATGTCTCCACTTACGAAGGGCCTCAGTTTTACAAAGAAAGTGCCCACTCCTACCCCATCTGCATTTTTAATGGCACATGTCAGCCCCTTTGCTAATGGAATTGCTGGTAGAGGTGCCTTCTATGCAGGGTTCTTTTTCATGCCCTGTACAGAGGTGCCACAGAAAATGGCACCTTTTTCCATGACCTCTTCCCTGACCAACTCAAATGCAGCCACCCCCATTGGAAATAGAGGTGTGGCTTAAGAAACCAATTCTGCAAAAAGGATGGGGAGTTGAACTGAGTTCCTCTGGGAGTTGCATCTTGTAGCAAAAGTGCACAAAATTAAAGCTAGGAAGAATCTCTGATATACTCCTCTAAATTTTAATGAAACCCGTAGGTCTCCTACTTACCATGAAAAAGGAGAATGATGAAACTCATATTTCCTGTTGAAAACCTTTCTTCCCAATGCCTGAAGATGCTTATATTTGAGATATGACAAAAGTTTCAAGTAATTAAATCTCATTTTAGAAATTTTGAACTGCATTGTCCAGTTTTCAAGATTGCATTCAGGTTTTCAAATATCGGTGTTTGATGCAGTTCTGCATTAATATGGAATGTTTGCCAAAAAACCTGCCCTCAAAACCAAGAAGTCTATATTTTGTTTTATAGTACTTGAATCCATAAGTATTTAGCCTGTCACAAGCACTTAAAACTGAGTCATACTTTATTTTCAGAAGATCATCATGTTATCTGGTGTCTTCCCCTTTTTCTCATTGTGGGCAAACTGGCCACTTCTATCTCTGGATTTTCTTCCACTACCTATCTTGGTTTCCTTTGACCTCAATTTTGTTTCCATAATGAGGCCATGCTAATTTGTGCTTAAATCTTATGAGTTTTCTTTAAGCTTAGAAGAGGTCACTGAGAAATGGCTAAGAACAGTTCTTCCTTACTTCTGCTCTTGCATAGAGTATCTGATCAATTTGCTTTCCTATTCCTATCATGCAATTTTCTAGCTAAATTAACAGTGGTGTCTTGGCTCAGCTTTACAAGGGTGAAAGAAGTAGTGATGGAGTCATGGACAAATTTGGAAGTAGAAAAACAGCGTAAAGGGAGAAGATAGAGTCAGAGATGTTGAAGACAAAAGGAAGTATGGAAAGAAAACAGAGTGCCAGTAAAAGTCTGCCGATGCAAATACCAGCATGAAGTATACCACCAGTTTGTAAAATAAGATTGGTAAGGAGATGGAAAATTAAGCAAAGGAATTGTTTGGTGCCTTACCATGGGACCCCTGAACAGATTTAAAATTTTCTCTGTTGATTGAATAAATTGCCTAGAATTTAGGCTGCTTCCAGATACTGCTGGAATAAACCATTTAGCACTATTCTGGAATAAAGTACTTGCAGAATTAACATTTGTTGCCCAGCTGGCAGGGCAGCAGCACAGGGAAAGTGGAGGCACTTATTGGCATGGTGGTTGCTCGTGTGATAGAATGATATGTACATCTGGGTATTTTGATGGCATGTAGGGATGTGATTGTCATAGATAAGTTTTCAGGGCCAGAAGGTTTCTTCTTCTGGAACATGGCATAACAGCCCAAAAACTCTTACAAATGAGATGTAGGGGTGTGCACGAATATTTGTAACATTTGTAATTCATACAAACATACGAATTTGGACATTCAAATTTGAATCAAAAGCTGGCACATTCAAAGACTGACATTCGAATTCAAATAGAATGTTTCAATACATTTATACTAAACTTTGTTATGGGATTCATATGGGATTCGTATGGGATTCATATGCAGATTGTATTGAACAAAGGGGATCTATTCAAACAAATACTAATTTTCTTGCATTCGATCCGATACAAATCAATTTTTTTTAAAAAAATTGTGCACATACCTAATGGCATGAAATACCCAGAAATGCATGATTGCTACCCTGCATATGTGTGGCTACTATTTTTGGCTCGGTGGGTCCTGTCTACCGGAAGCATGTGTTCCTGCGCAGACCATGGCAGATTTCACCCCGGTCCAGCAAGGTGAGTGATCGTGCACATGGGGGGAGGGTGGCTCACTCCTGGCTCCTGCAGTCCATTCGCGACAGCAGGAGTCAGGGAGACACCCAGTTCATCCTCTCCTCACCCCTTTTCAGGGCAGGGAGAGGTCAGACTGCAGCTGTCTGTGGGCCGGGGGTTGTGAGGTCCTTTGGTAGACTGGCTCTAGCTGAAGCGCTGAATGGCTAGGGCTGGTCTACTGAGGGACCCCACATCCCCCGGCCCACCGGCGCAGATCATCAGCCTCTGTGGGGCTGAGCCACCTAGATCTAGGTGGCTCAGCCCTGCAGATGGTCCCTGGGACCACCACCCACCCACCCCATGGCCCAGGGATGCGCACGTGCATGGACCTACCTGCTGGCTGTCCTGGGTCCAAGTGACCCAGCTCAGCCAGCACTGCAGTGTGTGTGCATGTGGTGCAGCCTCTGATCCGGTCCCCTACAATGTGCAGGAACCCGCAGAAGGTTCCTGCCAGGTCTGCCCACCCCTGGGTCTTCTCTTACCCAATGGCAGACAGCCCTGGAAGGGAGGTCCCCGCCCCTGTCCAGCCTTTTCAGGCTAGGGCACTTTGGGGCATTTCCCCCATCCATGCGTAGGCAGATAGGAACGCGTGTAGGCACATTTCTTACCTGCCTCCGTGTGAAATTGGGTAAGCATCCCAGAGTGTCCCAGCCTAAGTGCACTACAGCTGTTCTGGCTGTAGTGCGGAAAGGCCTCCTGAGCAGTTGGAGGTTTTGCCCTTGAGATGCCCATAAGCAATTACTGAGCCATTATATGGGACAGGATGCTAGACTAGATGGGGTGTGGCTTCACCCAGCAGGGCTCCTCTTATGTTCTTATATTCTTATCATCATTAACAGTAGTAGCAACAATAGCAGCAGCAGCAGCAGCAGCAGCAGCAGAAGAAGAAGAAGAAGAAGAAGAAGAAGAAGAAGAAGAAGAAGAAGAAGAAGAAGAAGAAGAAGAAAAGAGCTAATACAATTTCCTCCTGGACAATAGGTTTTGGAGGGTTTTTTAATGATGATGATGAAGATAATAATGATAATGAGTATGAGTATCGTGAAGAATGTACCCTTTGCATCCATGCTGAGCTCTAATTACCAACATTATGAAGGCTACTGATTCTGTGTCTCTTGTTCATGAATTTATTTCTCCTGCATTTTGTTTCTTCCATTCTATTCAACTGTGTAGTTTTCATCAGCAGGAGAAATGCCACACATCAAAATCCAGTTACATTACTGCACTAACCTTTTTCTTTCATTTTCCCCCCTGGCTTTGTAGTGATTCCAGTAATGTGCTGCTTTTCAGAAGCCAGCTAATCAACTAATGTGGCATTTAAAAAATATTAGAATATCCCTATGGAATATTCTGCAAGCATTCTAAAAAGGAAAGGATGTGGAGAATCTCCTGAACCCAAAAATGGCATGGGTGAGATGATGGGAAAAGGGAAAGGATTTCTTTGAAGTTAGAAGGCTAAATCTGTAATCAGCATGAGTAGTTTTGCCTGGAAAGGAAGTCTATTTAGCTTTCCCCCAAATCAACTTTAAAAGCACTTAGCAGAGAAACCCCTGAATCTATTTACTTGTAATTTTGGCAGGCTTTATCCTTTCTTGAGTGGGTAATAAGTTTGCACATTAAATCTACGCTTTTCAAACGGGGTGTGGAGAGAGTTAGAGTTGTATATATGTGCCTCATATTTCACTGGCATTCCTATGCACAGTATGGTGGGAAAATAACAACCAATAATTGTCATTGATGAATTAATTTTCATCTAATCTAGTATGGTCTCAGAACACTAGAAGTTCTACTGAGTTAAACCAATACTTCATCTAGTCCAGAAGCCTATTTGTGAGCCGAATTCAAATAAGATAGAAGTGTTTTGCCCTTTTTCACTTAAAAAAAAAAATTAGTACCCCATTCATAGTGTTATTTTTAATGTAAAATTGTTCTTACTCCCTCACTGTTAAGACTGAAGAACAGTCCTTGAACTCAGTCTTTAAAATCAGGAAATGGTCTCACAGGCTGTTTCCTGTATTCAGTTACAGGGAATGCCACCAAGGGGACCCGTAACCTAAGTCCCCATGAGCATTGACTGCCACAAGAGGAGAGCTCTGAGAGTTCTGCTTTGCTGGTGAAATGTTATAGCAGCATTTGTGCTGGCATGGTGAAGGAAGAGTGTGGCATCCATGCAGACACTGTGTTTTCCCACACATGAAGGTGCAATGAGGGGGCGGAGTTGTGCAGACACTTTGATAGATGAACCACCCCGATGTCTTTGGAAGCTTAAATATTGATATCATGGGCCAACCTCTTGTTTGTTATGTTTAGTCAGGCCATCTTCCCTGTTCCTCCCATTCCTAACAGTCTTTTTCTATGTATAATTTTTAAATTTATTTTTATTTCACTTTCACATGTAACTGTTCCCTCATTGAACCCAAGAGACTAAGGATCAGCCAACTTTTCATTTTGCAATGGTTTCTTTTTCTTTTATATTTTGTACTCACTAATTTCTCTGCACTTTCCATTCCATGCTAGTTTCACTAATTTGATGCTGAAAGGAATCACCCATAGAAATACATGAAATGGAAGCAAACATGGTTTTATATTAATTCCAAGGATAGGCCATTAGGAAGAACTGTATGAGTGGGTCTAATTTTCCTGCCAGTACTTTGCCCATCAAATGTTGCTGCCTTCTTCTTGGTATAGACCAATTGACTTCCATTTTTTTGTTGACCATAATGCATCTCATCCTGAATCTTTGCTTCTCCAGTTCCTAATGTTGCAACTGGTAAATCTTTATTACCCATGTTGCATGTGCAAATTCATCTAATTTGCTTCAAACACAAAAATATGCAAATAAATGGCAGTTCTGACACCGGGCTTTTTCACACTTTATTTCCCTGGGAGATAAAGATCAGGAATGGAGGCCGGTATTTGCAATGCAAGTGTCCCCAACCTTCCTTGATCTTACCCTGCAGCAGGGAAAACATAAATGCCACTGCCAGGCAGTGTCCACCTCACCACAGCAATGGTGTTGCTATGATGATCAGATGATGTGGCACTTGACTGCACAGCCACAGCTGCCACACCCTGCCCCATACAGCCTTCTCATGGAAGTAAGTGTGAAGGCTGCATCTGGGGTGTTTTTCCACTGCAGCCCTTAGATCTGGATCTAAGAAGATCCGGATCTAAGGAATGGGTAAATTTCTTAATCCGGATCTAGTAGATCCGGATTAAGGGAAGCACCCAATGTGTTTCCACAGGAGGTGTAGCACCCATTAGGAATGGGTGCTAACACCCCTGCTGTGGAAACAGCTTTGCACCCATCTGGGGAATCTGGATCGACCCACAGGAGGTCGGTCCATTATCCCAGGTGTTTTGGGGGGCGGGGGGTGCAATCTTCGAAGTGACTTCGAAGTGATTTCAAAGTGACTTCGAAGCTGACTTCAAAGTGACTTCGAAGCCAATGTTGGGGGGGGTCCCAAAGGTGCATCCCCTCCCCCTAGCCTCCTTGGGACCCCATTGCCTGTTTCCAGTGGAAACAGGCTCCCTTTAATCCGGATTTTCTGGGAGAAGACCCCATTGTAGACCCCTTTAATGGGGTCTACAGAAAATCCGGATTAAAGGCCAAAATGTACCCATTAGATCCAGATTTCCCCAATGGCAGTGGAAACAATCGGGTCCCAAATGGGTGCCGTAGTGGAAATGGGGTCATCCAGCTCACACCCAAATGGGTCCTAAATGGGTGCAAAAATGGGTACTTTTGACAGTGGAAAAACACCCCTGGACTCTGCATGCTGATGTGGCCTAGCAGAAGCCACACCCCTCAGATCACTCCATCTACATTGAACGGAGCTATGAAGTGGGATATTGTACTATATCCCACTCCACTGGAGGACCTCTTAAAAGTAGTCCACCAGTGGACTATTGATGGTATACCAACCATGAAGAATGTGTGAAGAGCATGTCTTGTGGGCTGTTATACCCTTTGGGACTGAGCACCTGGAAACAGCACCAGAAATGTCCTGCTCCTGGACATACCGCTGGCAAACAAAACAAAACAAGAAACCAGCCAGGGTCTCAGAAGCTCTGGTTGAGGCCTTTGAAAATGGGAACTTTCATTCCTGGCCTTTTAGAGATAGTAGAGAATGGGGTGTGGACCATCCTTGGGGCAGACTAAGCCAGCACAGAAAGGGATACCACATGCCATGTGAAAAGGGCCTAAGAGCCTACTTCGGTGAAAGTCATTGATGGTTTTTTGTAGGGCAATGGGTGGCCTCTTTCAGGAAAGGAACAAAGGGAGTGCAACTTTGTTGATTTTGCTTGATCTTTCAGCAGCTTTTGATATTATTGATCATAGTATCCTCTCAGGCAGCTGTTACACCAGATAAATAATGTACTTCTAAGAAGCCCTCATGATAAATAGATCACATTTAAAATTCACTAACCATGTGGGGTTTGCCCTCTCTTTATTCTGAACTTTGACTGTGATATGCTGGCAGCAGCAAAAAATGGTATTGGACCTATTTAATGGGCTTGCCAGGAAGTGAACAAAATACCAGCCTTTTAATGGACTGCAGGCACCATTAGTCCAGTAATATTCTCCTTTTCAAACTTACTTTACAAGGT
This sequence comes from Aspidoscelis tigris stejnegeri, assembly GCA_023333525.1. Classification (NCBI taxonomy): domain Eukaryota; kingdom Metazoa; phylum Chordata; class Lepidosauria; order Squamata; family Teiidae; genus Aspidoscelis; species Aspidoscelis tigris. The sequence goes on along the minus strand of JALMGA010000001.1, from coordinate 244,114,523 downwards.
TAGAGGAAGCAAGTCCATTGTGCTTATCTGAGCACCTGAGAAATATGTGTATGATTAAAAAAATAATATTAAAAAGCAAACAAATTAGCAAACTGCTATTCTATACATATTACTTTTTTTCTAGTGGTATAAAAAATAAGGCACTTGACAAATTGTCTTTCAGGAGCATGATTCCACTGTTCTTGTGCTCTCCATCACTCCAGAGCTGCACAAATATCAGAGCTTATGGCTAGGACAGGAATGAGTGCAGAATTTGGCCATTTTCTGTGTATGACAAAACACAGTCTGCTTGGCCTAAATAATGTGAACAAGGTGAGGCAAAAGGGCAGCAGAAGGCACTTGCAGAATGATTTCTCTCTCTCATCTGTAATAGCACTTTCAAGGACTCCCATGGTACTATGATAGCATCAGTGAGATCTTGCCCTAGAATTATCATAGATTAAACAGAGGTCGATAGCTAAGCATCATGCTGGCTAGAATAGTTTCAAAGTCCTACTTGTTTGTTTATTCACTTAGAGATATTCACTTTTAATAACATTCTGATTCAGGTTCTCTGTCAGGTAGGGATTTTTCATTCACACACAAACACAAAACTAGTGGCAGCAGCAGGTGCCTCACAGCAACTGGTTGCCTCATTTCCAGGTACAATTGCTGGTCAAGTCACCGTTGCTGCAGGGCACCATTTTCCACTGTGGTTGGAGATGCTTCTGTCCACTGCTAAAAATGGCACTCCCACAGCTGAAAATGGAAAAAATAGAGGCATCATTTCCAATGGTGAATCATGATTTCTAGCCCATGTGCCCAGAGAACACATATCTCAGCCAGTAAGTGGAGAAGATCAAGCTCCAGGTCATAGTATCAGTGCAAGAGAACTATGTACAGGCATATTTTCATACTGTGGGCAAAGTGCAACAAAATGTTCATCCATATTGGTGCTTTAAAAAGAAAAGTATGGAAGCTATACAAATGGTAACCAATGGGTGTTTTTCCACAGTCACTTAGTACCCATTTTAGCACCCATTAAGGACCCATTTGGGTGAGAGCCGGATGACCCCATTTCCACCACGGCACCCATTAGGGACACATTTGTTTCCACCGCGCCTTGGGAAATCCGGATCATATGGGTACTTTTTGGCCTTTAATCCGGATTTTCTGTAGAGCCCATTAATGGGGTCTACAATGGGGTCTTCAGCCAGAAAATCCAAATTAAAGGGAGTCTGTTTCCATGTTAGTTTGGCAATGGGTTCTAGAGGAGGCTAGGGGGAAGGTCCACCCATTCCCTAGATCTGGATCTTCTTAGATCCAGATTAAAGGAGCACAGTGAGAAAACACCCCATATAAACTAGAAATCCAGTCTTCATGTTTTCCTAAAATCTGTTTGAAACTGAACAGGCATCAGATTTCTCCACCATCAAATGTCTGCTCCCAGTTGCACAGCATCATGTGATACCCAATCTGAGAGGGGGCCATATTATGACATCCAGGTATGCTGCATGCTTCAATACCCCAGTGTTAGATGTCAAGTTGGCAGCTGATAATGGCAAAGTGTGGGGTTTTGTTGTGCCTTCCACAATTCATTGCAATAAAGCAAAATGTAACAAATGTATCATAATTAACTAAACTAAATGCCAACCTTTTGACAGATGCTGGCAAAAGACAATGTGACTGTGTTAATTATTCTTCAGGTTGAAATAGAATCTTTGTATTGCTGCTGTTTTCAAAAAGAAATTGGTTTCTTCAAAGCATTATACACTTAAGGAGTTAGGGATAATTGATTTAAAAGGAAAACAGGAAAATAAGGTTTCCTTTTATGGAGAAGGAAATGTGCATGCAAAGTTACATTTTCAGAAGGAAAGTTGTTATATCTTTATGATGAGGTGACTATTATGCTGTCTTCCACCTGTTACTGATCATTACTCTCCTGTTTGTTTGTTTGTTTCCCATTGGTCTTGATAAGTACAAGGGGTAGGAATGTGCACAAATATTTGTAACATTCATTATTCAGATGAATTCAGACAAATTCGGATATTTGTGTACAAATACAAATGTTTCAGAACATTCATATGAATAGTTTGGACATTCATTAAACTGGGGATACATATTGGATACGTATTGATATGTATGCATTCATATAGGATGCATATCCGATACGTATGCAGTACATGTGGGCGCATCTCCATGCACGTTTTGGTCCAAATTGGAATTGGGTTCAGCAAGGGTGGTCCCCATGCACTTTTGATTTGGTCCGATTTCCGCAGACCAAATCACCTAAACCCTTACCAAACCCATGCTAAATTTGATAACCGAAACAAGTCTCATCACAGTTTGGTGTCCCGGCACGCATTGCCTAGCGAGCGGAGCTTGCACATGGGGACAGTCCTGGGCTATTGGTGCTTACATCAGTGGGAGGTGGGGTTTCATGTCTTGTGCTTGCCATTCCTGCCCTGTGCATTGGAGATCACAACCACTGAGATTTTTTGGGAGTTAAATGGTGTTAAAGTCGTAACAATGAGGGGGTCAAATGGCCTTCGCTGCCCCACGAGACTCTTTTATACAAGTATTTCAGCCCCCATTTCCCGATCACCAAGGCAGGAACGCCTTGTCTTGTTTTGGGATGCAGAGTCATGTTGTCTCCTTTCATCAGTGTCCTCTGGCATTTATTTATTTATTTGTATTTCTATCCCACCCTATACCTAAAGGTCTCAGGGTGAGTTACAATATTATATTAAGCTTAGACAGGTCCCTGCCCTCAGGCTTACAGTTTAAGGAGACAAGATACAAAAGGAAAATTGTGTGGGAGGGAACAGGGACACTCTGAGAGCAACAGTGCCCTTGCCATGGTAAAATACTTTTATTTTCTTTTTCTCCTTCTTTCCCCACAGGCACGATTGGTCCTTCATAGCCTGTGTGGTGACAGTTGGGAGGGAGGGGTCAATATTGGGAGCTTGCAGGAAGGTGCTTGTAAGAGGAGCCAAGGTTCCAAGCATACCCCAAAACCCTGCGTCCCTGCTGGTACGGACTGAGCGACGTCACACGAGACCTTTGTGGAGTTCTTTGTGGTTTATTTTAAAAATAAGGAGAAGTTCAAAAGATTGAGCAGGTACACAATACAAAAGTCTTCAGCAAAATAAAAGCTTCTTCATGCATTTGCATGAGGCATAGCCTTGGTTACAAAAGCATCCAAGCATTTACTTGCCTTCTGGTAGCGTAGCAAAATCACAGTTCAAGGAGCACGAGCATATACAGAGTTCAGTAACAAGTAAAGCATAAAAGTCAGATCCAAAGTAATACCAACTCAAACAGAGATAGATAGATCTTGGATAGAATAAATTCCCACTATATTCACCTTTCAGGCTAAGTCACATGACACACATAAACCAATAAGCAATGTACAAGCTGAGGCCACTTTTAGTAGTTAATTGTTTGAGAACTTGCCCTTTCCTCCCAATTCGATTCACAGGCTCCCAATTAACGTTATCTTGTCCTTGGAGCGCCAGGTGCTTTCTGGCTCCAGGCAGAATTTACAGTTTGAAGTAGAACATTCCACTTCAAGATTTTTCTTACAGGATAGATGTTACCAGCAAATTCTAAAATGGAAACGGTTCGGTTCTTTCTTTTTTACACGATATCAGGGTTCCTGCCACAGTGCTCATCTAGATTTTTTCTCTCTTCTTCTCCCCACAGGCAAGATGGTTCACTTGCATGATCCAGTAGGAACACATGAATATCTTTCTAAGAGTTATTCCTGTTTTGGAATATTCATTTCTCCATTTCTTTCTTTCTTTCATTCATTTTTTGGGAGGAGGACTATAAAAGCTTTAGGCTTTAACAGATTTGAAGTAGTTATTCTGAACAAATGTTTATTCCTCCTTTCTGAACCATACATTTCTTTCCTTTAGGTGACAATGTTCTCTAGTGTTTTTCCTGAAATCTTTTTTTCCCTTTATGCAATAGTCTGAAATAGCACAGCCAAACACACTTCTGACACTTTAGTGCAGAATAACACAATTAGATAACATCCTGACACTTTATTCTGAAATGGCACAATCTAGAAACTGTTAAAATGTTCTACCTTATTTTTGTGGCTCTTATTTCCCCAACCAAACTTTGAGGAAGTTTGAGCTGAACTTTGCAGCTTAAGATCATGAGATTGTTGCAGCAAAATGACAGGCAGAAATACTTACCTCTACTGTTTCAATGATGGATGGGTGGCCATGCTTCATTTTGAATAATATGTTTCTCACAGATTACAGCTATTGTCGTGGAAATGAAACAAGCATTTCTCTGGTGTAAGCAGGAGTCATCCATCCAGACTGCAATATGGCGCCACTGTCTGTATATTCCCTGCAAGGCATTTCCTAGATTGCCATTCAGTAAAGATTACAGAAGATGGAGCCCTCTTGCATCTTACCTTATTTGTATTCATTGGAATCTTTGATTCTCACTTCCGTTTCAGCAACTTTTTTTTGTTTTATTTTAAAAGGTTACATTAACACTTTCCAGCATAAAATGGCAACACATTATTATCATGTGCGTGGTGTATGGGAGGGAGGAGGGGAGGGAGAAATTGAGATGTAAGAGGGTAATGGAAGGCAGAAGAATCTGTATTCTGGACAGTTTTGGAAAATGTCATATCTGATAGAACAAGTGGGGACAGTCAAAATGCACTCACCTATGTGACAAAAACCACCACAAAACTAAAATATGCAAAATCATAACCATCTAAAAGATCTTAAGCTGTACCGCAATAGTACACATTTTGCACATGATAGTAAATTAATGTTCACATTTTGTACATTGTAGCAAATGACATTTCAGGGGAGGGATACAACTTAGATAATTACTTGTTACTTATTAATATGTTTGCAGATGATTTATTACTTTTTACTAGTAACCCTAGTGAAATGATTCAGGAGCTGACAATTTTACAAGAATTTAGTGCTGTGTCAGCCTTATCTGTTAACTACAAATGTGAATTTCTAATGAGAAACATGTCCCCTAACATTCAATTATAAAACATAGAAAACTACAGGATTCAAAATCAGAACACATAAAATCAAATATTTAGGCATATTCTACACACACATACATATGAACGTGAGCACATCAGATGAATTTAGACAAACATTATTAGTATCTTAATTTGATATAGATAAGAATGTAGTTAGAAGGTAATAGATATTTATTTAGTGCTGCATTTTTATATTTTATTATATTTTTGTAATAGTATATAAGTTCACTATTATGTATATTTATATTATTTTATTGTATGGAATAAATAAATATACAAGTAAATCTTACCCAAAATAATTACATACCAGCCATTTGTAAAATAGAATAAAAATGAATTAGATTCAGGGGAAATTTTTTCAAAGGTCACTTTCTGCCAAAATAGCTTCTGTTTAAAATGAACTTCCTACCCATTCTAATGCAAATGCTCTTTCTATGCATTCTCACTAAATAAATTCAACCTTGTTTTCCTAAACCAGTGTTAGATAAACTGACTATGGATTGGGGATGGGGTATATCTAACTTTAAACATTAATAAAACACTAATCACCTTCACCCTCATTCCAATATGAAGGCTTCATGAAAAAACCCTGAGCAGAGATTGAATGTCAAAGAGTTATTAGGGCAATATGTAAATTGATTTTATCCTCTAATTCCTCTTGATTTGGTAATTCTATTTACAGAGCATATCATTTGAGACCAATGGACTGGAGTAACCAATGTAGGTATAGTAAACTTGGAGGATTGTTACTCAAGTGATGGGAAAAAAAATGCAAAATCACATACATTCAAAACAACCAGTGGTTCGAGCCCTGAATATCTGAAGAAACACCTCCAATTTAGATAGGCCTGTGTTTTAAGGTTACAAAATGAGGATATTTTTGTAGTTTTTCTGCCCTCAGAGGTATGCTGAGTTGCAACATACAAGAGGATCTTCTGTGTGGATGCCCCCCAGCTCTGGAATAGATTCACTGTGGAGGTACATCAGGTGCCAACTTTATATAGTCTTTAGTGACTGGTTAAAATGTACCTTTTCACCCAGGATTTTGATGAGTATTTTCCTGGAACAAAGAGAAGGTGGGTGGGAGAGTGGAGAATTGGTTATATTTTAAATATGTTTAGTGTTTTCTGTTTTTATTATATGCTGTAACTTACTCTAGGTGAAGAAGCATTTCAGATTTACTGATTATTTTCTTAAAACATAATAACATTCATGTGGGTCTACTTACTCTCAAGATGGGTGGAATAAAGTACGCATTAAAACAGCACTATAGTCTTATACACCTAAGTTTAAGGAACATGCACTAAGGCCTTTTCTGCATGGACCCTTCATCTGCATTCATATAGTACGCATTCTAGGCCTCTGTGTCTGCACTTTAATGCAGATCAGGGAGGCCCTGTCTCCCACTCATCTGGCTCCATCTATATTAGATGGGTTCCAGCCACACCCACTGGCTCAGACCCCAGAAAGGCAAGAGCTGGAACAGTGCCATAATGGTGCTACTCCAGATCATTCCCCAACTTGGCCTGAAGCTGTGCAAGCTTTATTTCAAGCCCTGAAGTCTTTGAATACTAAGAATGAAAGTTGCTAGATTTGGAGCCATTGGGAAATGCATTTTGGCAGTGTTCTTTGGTACTCACTGAGATGGGTTCCCTGGCAATCCCAAACATGAGGGTGTGCCATCTACCAGTGGGATCTACCAGTGATCCTAATCAGATCCTTGATCAGAACTATGTTCTGTAAGAAGCAAACAGACAAAGAAGCTGATCCTCACAGATCTGCACCAGCATGCACTTTGGTTAAACCTGAGGCATTTCCGCACTGCATCGCGTTCGAAACGGAACGCGTTCAGGCGGAAAGCTTAAGCCAGCTCCGGGCGCTTTCCCCGTTCACACACAGACGCGCCAGAACGCGTGTAAACGCGTTCCGGAGCGTCTGGGTGCGAATGCTCAAAGCGCCCGAAGCTGGCTTAGCCGGCAAACGCCGGCAAGGGGCGCGCAGACAGCCGCGGAGGCAGATCGACAATCAGCTGTTTGACAAACAGCTGATTGTCAAAGCCGCGCGGCGTCGGAGGCGCGCCCGCAGCTGTTCGGGAGATAGAAGCAGGCGCGAATGCTTCTCCTCCCGAATGGCTGCGGGCGGCTCGTCCGCGTTGGAACGCGTGTAGAGCAGTTTAAAGTGCTCTACATTTCGAACGCGGAAAAGACAGCTGCGGACACGTCGGAACGCAAGCCGCGCGCGGGCAATGCGGATGACGTGTCCACAGCTGTCTTTTCCACGTTCCGTTCAGCCCCGTGCGAAAACGTCTCTGGAAACTGACCACAGAAGTGTTGACTGAGATTAAGGCTTAGTGCAGAAAGGGCCTAAACCTCTTTCAAGACTTAAACAACAACTACTACAACACTGGGTTGCATGCAGCATAAATAAAGAAGAAAGAGATCATGAAGGTAAACTGATATAGCAGCTCCAGAGCAGAAAGAGACTTGGAAAGTCCAGTTGCACAGCTGCTGGAGAACAAAGAGAAGATTATGCTGGAAGTATGAAAGAATGAAAAATGAAAAAGCTAAGAAAAAAAAGCAGATTGCTGAGAAAATTGTACTTACTGTGTTTAGGTACTCCAACATCTGAAGACCAATATAAAATCTGAAGTTCACACATTGTTCCTATATGAAAAAGAATATTAAGTACTTGGTGCTAACAAAATATGTGAAGAAACAGGTAAATTGCTCTGTTAATTGTACAACATTTTCAAAACTCACAGCTTTGATACCTTAAGTAGTTTACCAGTAATTGGAGGTTTGCCTTCATTCCTTGTTATTCATAATCACTTCTATTGAAGAGTGATATTAGGAGGAGGTGATACAGACCAAGGATGTAACCCCAGAATTAAAGATCCAGGGTTACAGGTAAGTCACATTTTCACAGGGCTGGGATGGTGCATGTGAATGAACGGCCCATTGGATGTCCCACTGTTTTGATACTCAGCTACCAGGGCTGAATTTGCACTTCAGCCTTTAGTATGCAATTAGGCAACATTTGGGCAGGTGCATCTGCACTGTCAGGAGATATTTACATGCTAGAAATGGCCCCTGCCTGTCCAGAAATGGCCCCTGCCTGTCCAGAAATGGCCCCTGCCTGTCCAGAATGGTCTGCATACTAGCTGTGGAGCACAAAATTGTGCTCCACAAGCTTACTAACCTTTTCCAGGTACTTACCTGAAGCATCCATTGGTGACCATCCATACCTTTGCTGTCCAGGGAGGTCATTGGAGCTGCCTCACAAGCTCGTGGGCAGCTTCAAAGACCCCCTGATGCCACTGAGACTGTGCAGAGCATCAGCGTCATCGTGGTGACAGTGCTGATGCACTCAAGAAGTGTGAAAACGTGCCTGGTCTTCTAATACCTGTGTAGGTAGATGCTGCCTTTGGCTCCATCACTTACTAATGCCAAGCAGGAAGAAGAGAAAATCAACTGATGCCTCTTTGAAGTAATCTAAATAGAATAAAACACAAATATGCATGAAGTGGGGAATGACAGAGCCAATAAGAAGCTCCTGAATAGAATCTAGCTGCAGATCAAAGTCACACAAAAACAGAAAAAGATTAGTCAGGCAAATATATCACACACTGAGTTGTCCAAATGCACAAAATAGTGCCCTTCTCCTTTGGGTCCTTTTCCCTCCAATTCCCTTTCTTTTCATTGATCTTTGCTGCTCTTGTGTGTCATGCTTTAGAGTAATAGCATTTTTCCTTCTGTTTAATGCATGACTAATTGGGCCCTCTTAGCAGTAGACCAGCAGATCTCTGTGTCTGCATGCCCATGAAGATTGTGACTACTGAGTAATGATAATAGGTAATGAGTCAAGGTAACAGAAGGATAGAGTGGGAGATTTGCACTAGACCATGAGAATGATAAATGTTTAATTGCTTAGCAAAAAAGAAGCACACAGGGTTAATAGCCAAGTGTCTGTGTTCATGCATATAGGCAGGCAAACACGCTGTAGCAATAACCATTCAGCTTCAGCCCAGCAGACACGAAACACATTCAAAGGCTAACTAGCTTGATGCTGTTTTTATATCTCCTCTTTTATTGTTCTCAGTGCACTTTATAACAGCAAAGTAAAGACCAGAGTGAGCCATGTGACTATTGTGTTATTGTGCTATTGTTCATCTTAAGAAACTATATGCCATTCTAGTATGAGCAATCTCTATTTCTCTCTATTTCTCTCTCATGCACCCTTTTCTCTATCACATACACACATAGATACAGTTTTGGATCCACAGTTTTTTTTGAAATGTGAGCAAACCTTAATAATAAAAGGGAATTGAACTATGAAGTGCTCTTCTCTACAACCAAGATTTAAAATTGCCCATGGGGAATGAGTTCCTGGAACCTTTTTCTATCCAGGGCTGCTTTGAGGGCAAGGATTTGGGCACTTCTAGCTAATATTCCAGCACTCTTCAACATAATAAAAGCATAATGTACCTTGGGGGACCAGCCAATGGCCCATTTAGCCCAACAACCTGTTCTTACTGCGTTCTCCAGAGTTCAGTGCTTGGAGGCATATCTCCTTCAGTACTGAAAGAAATGGACAACCCTCATGACCGAAAGGTATTGATAGCATGTATGTGTTTCTTGAATCCTTTATTGGAGCCCTTCCAGGTTGGTAGCCATCATAACAACCTCTAACAGAGCATCAGGAAGGCACCCAAAAAGACTGTCAGTGTGGTGGGAGGGTCTGGACCCACTGCAGTGGCGGAAGCATACCAGTCACACAGTAGCACTCCCTGGTCCTTGAAAATCTCAGTTGTGGAATCAGAGTTCAATGGTTTTGTGCTGGGCTAGAATTTGGCTTGTACTTCAGCTTTTCTGGGCCAATGCTAAACCAAGAAGTGCAGAAACCACTAATAACTCACTTCTTCTGCCACCATCACTCAAAAGTGAAGCAGAAGAAGCTCATGATTTCCCCTCTTATTCTTTTTCTCTTTTATTTTATTACTCATGCTGTGTGCATAAGGCACATTCAAAGACAGGTTTCACAATTAGGGGGGAGCCTGCAGCCCAGCCCAAAGGTGTTCAAGGAGTTCCCTTTTTCCATTGTGTGAATGCTGCCTAACTTTTAGCTGTGCAGTTTATGATAAAATACTTTATTCTACTTGCCCTGAATCTTTCAAAATTCAGCCTAATTGGATGATCTCTGATTTTAATATTCTGTTCATTTTTACCTATCTCTATTATGTTCAAATGTAGATGTCCGAATCCACAGTTGGGAAAAATAACTCTGTTATTTTAGGGTCTTTCCACACTCACCTTGTCTAGATTGATTCAGCTATCACAGTCCACTCTGTTCTGGGATAAGATGTATGGCACTGTTTGCACTTTCTTAGCATAGGGCAAATTCACATTGTTATACACTAACAAAATAGCTAAGCACAAGATAGAAAAAAGGAAAAGTCTGTAAAGATCACCTGGTAAGATGACAAACATATCTAAATCACAGGCATTGTCTATTGTGCCTTTTGTCATTGTCAGGATTCACAAAACTTCCCACGATGTGCTCGATACTGATATGCCTGATTGTTTGTCTTTCCACCCCACAGTCACATATCGGGGATTGAGTTATTTCCAACTTATAAAGAGCATCTGCACATCTACCATGTCCCATGCATATGCAATTTATAGTTGCCCATATTGCAAGGGGCTGATCAAATCCAGGAGATTTTTCTGGAATTCAGGGCAGGCTTTGGCATGAAATTGCTTGTATTAATTCGTAAAGTAGTTCTTGTTTCCAGATTGTACCATACACTGCACTTAAGTCCAAGAAGGCAACTGATGTCTTTCGTTTCATTTGATATCCAAATCTGCGTAGGTTGCTAACTTGATCTGTGCAGTTTCATGCAGGGTGGAAGCCAGCTTGTTCTATTGGAATCTTCTGGAATATTTTCAGGCTAATTCTATTATACAAGAGCCTTTCAAGGAGTTTATAGATTGCACTCAACAGTGCAATTGGCCAATAGTTCTTTGGTTGATCATTTAATTTCCCTGGCTTAAGTACTGCAATGATTTTCAGCTGCTTCATTTTCTGTGGTATTCTACCAGTTTCCATAATGTTGGTAAAAAAAAAAAATATCTGCCAGCCAACTTTTTGCATCTTTACTACAGTGCAGAAGCAATTCAGGATGTATTCCATCATGTCCCGATGCCTTGCCAGCTTTTATACCTTTAAGTGCATCCATTACTTCATGGGCCGAAAAAGGGTGTGAATACTGAGAATGTTTAGCACAGGTCATTTTAAGAAGGCCTAGTTTATGTCTAATCTGCCTTGTATGGGCTTTGTCCCTTGGTGCTCTGGATATAGACACTATGTGTGCCACAATCTTATTTGCAGGGATGTGTGTGTTGTCACATGTTCTCTTGTTACTTCCCCATATCTTCCGTAACAGTGCACAGGCTTCTCTGTTGGATGTTTTAAAATTCAGTGATCTCACAGTCTCAGTCAATTTCTCTCATGGTGCTACATCAAGACTGTGCAACAAGTCATCTGCAATTTCACCATCTCCATTTTCCAGAAACTTTTGGTAGTGATTTTTACAGGTATCACTGCATCCCAGAATATATTGCTTACAGTACCCTCTAGGAATGGCTTTTTTTTTTTTTTTTTTGCTGCCCATATGATTACGCCTCTAAGCCTTTCATAATTACTAGCTGTGGGGGTTATCCAGCCCAACCATTTATCCAGATTGTCAGTAAATACATCCCATTTAGCCTACATAACTGGGCAAGGATAGGAAGACACCAAAGGTATACTGGTGCCAATTTCAGTCAAGATTGGGAGATTCTGGCTATGTGGAAGTCTACTAATACTGACCGTGAGGTTCTTACAGGCAATTTTTGTTCATTGGTGGTCAAAAAGCACAGATCAGAACTGTATTCTTGTCTCCAGGCTGCCAACTTGAAAGTTCCTATATCCTTTGCATCAAATACCAAAAATAGGTTATTTTCATCTGTCCAGTTAATAAGTGATTTGCCATTTCCATCATTCTCTCTGTACTTCCACTGCGTATGGCGACTATTAAAATCTCCAAGGTATATAGCCGTGTGTGGAGACAAACTGATAACTTGTGGAGGCCAGATGGTAGCTGTGGATTTATAATATATTTGTTATTGTTACTTCCCTTGATTTTCACAGTAACCTCATGTATGTTACTGAGATTAGAGGCTGACTATAACTGGGCATTTTCAATAGGCAGTTAAATGTATGTTGCCACTCCATAGGTATGACGGTATGTTGCTCCTAGCAGGTCATATCCTGGGATCCTACCTCTCTTGTTGATCTGGTCCTCATTTTCAACATGAGTTTCCTGAACAGCAACAACATCAATGTCATTATCTGTTAAAATCCTTTTAAAACTTGACATTTTGATCTGCTTATTCCCTCTACATTAATTTGGCAAGTTCTGATAGTAAGGCTGAGATTTCTTGTCTGAGGATCTAGAGAAACTATTTGGTATAGTTTAAATGATGTGGTAGAACCAGGAGATAACTAAGATTTTCTGGTTACTGCAACTTTGAGGTTTTAGATAGTGGCCTCGAAGTGACTGGGAACACGTGTGACTTAAGGAGCGTCACAGATGTGAGCTGTCATTGTCCCAGAAAGGCTGCTTCTGGTTAACAATTGACTGTTCAGGCAGGGAAGGAAAATCAGTGAAACAGGTCTTTCTTTGGCCCAGCTGCTGAAAAAGTTTTAATAATTTTCCTTTTGTTCTTTGTTTTATTATCATAAGCTTACCTACCTATTTAGGGTAAGCTTTGCCTGGGTGGATGGCTGTTTTTTAGTTAAGTAAGCAGTTATAGTTAACAGATGGTTAGAGCTCAGCATTCTGTACTGTTGGCAGCCATGTTGGAGCCGTGTGTGCAATGACAGGGTGGGGATGCAATGTGGACAAGCCATCCCTGATAGGACCCTGTCACTCCTATGTTGGATCCAATGCACAAAGGTAGGGCAAACAAAACAGTCTTAGAAGGCAGCATGCCTACCTCCCATACTGGGGTTATGATAATGATCTTTAGAGGAGGTGCGTAGGTTTCAAAGATCCTTGTTCAAGACTAGGAGCAGAAGCACTGCTGATTGAAGTGGAAAAGATAGCTATGGATGGTTATAGACCTCTTTAGTAAGGTCTACTGTTAGGATAGGGCTATCTTGGGATAGTTCTGGGCCATGATAGCACTAGTACAATGTAGATTAGGCATACTAGGGAGCCACTTCATCTCAGCTACTGGCAAAGCACATAAAGGCCCTTGGAGACCATATTCCAAAGGCCAAAGTTCAAGCAAAAAGCACTGTGTTAGACCCAGAATGGAGAAAGATATTTTCATTTCCCCCTTCTGGGCCCTACCAGTGTGCATGCTTTGTTGTCTACTCCCATGTGTTCACACTTTTAATTCCTCTAATTTGTAAATGGTGGGGGATAATAGATTCTTACAGTGGTGATTGGTGCTTATTGAAACTGGTGAGAGAGAAGGCAAGCAGGAATCAAAATAGGTCAACCAAGTGGTGTAATTCTATTCAGCCCAAATGGGAATTGGCTTTACTGAATATATTTGACTATATATCTCTAGTGGTTAGGGAGCCAGACTCTTATCTGGGAATACCAGGTTCAATTCTGCCCTCCCCCATGAAGCCAGCTGGGTGACCTTGGGCTAGTCATAGCTGTCTTCTGAGCTCTTACAGCCCCACCGACTTCACAAGGTATTCTGTTGTAGGGAGCAGAGTAGAAAAGCCAACTCTTCTTCTTCTTCTTCTTAAGCAAAATTCAACTGAAAAGGAAACAAGAGTGAAGTTAATGAACTACTGTATGCAGTAGGGGTCCTCTGTTTTTTATGTGTGGTCCTGTTCTTTTGTGCAATGCTTTGACTGGGTAAATTAGGGCCCTTTCTGCACTGGGTCTTATTCCAAATTATATCCTGGAATAGGGACTTGCCATACACATGCTGGTGCAGACTTAGGTCCTGCTGTAGTTTGCACTAGCAGGTGGGTGGCAGGTCCCTATTCTGGGATACAATCCAAAATAAGGGCCAGTGCAGAAAGGGCCAAGAGCTTCACATTCACCCTTCAGTGGGAAGTCTTCATTATTTGTTTCCTTGTCCTCTTCTTACTCACGCTAACCCATTTATAACTTCAGATAGCTCTTCGGTTAGATACAAACCTCAAAAATTTAAAACCCAGAGCTGCTGACACTGAGCATCATTTTACATTGAACTGGTTGGAAGAAATACTTCTTTTCTGATACACATCAAGGCATTTGTAGGAAGCAAATACATTTGCATTGATTCATTTCAACAGCTATGAAGGGAACAACTCCCCTATTCATCACCATGATAATTCAGGTACAGAATGGGGGATTTATGTGTGCCGCTGAGTTTCTGACTTGAATATGATTTCAAAGCAGTAGGAGGCTGCAAGAGGAGAAATTAAGAGAAGACAGTGATTTCCCGCATAACACAGCAGGACTCCTCTCAGCTCCAAGGCTGTGAGAAAGGATCCTGGAGAAGATGGGTGGGGTGCAAAGCTATAAGGGGAACAAAGGACACTCTGCAGCTTCATGTGCTGAAGAAGACTGATGATGTTTTTTACTCAGGCACTCTTTCCCTTTCCTCCTTCCCCTTCTATCTCCCTCTCTCCCTCACAATGGACACAAATTAATGACACTGGAAGGTTTTGCTCACCCTGGTTCCTGTGATAATTGGATAGCAGAGCTGAGTTTTCAGATAACCATAAAGCTGATGGGGCTGCAGTTTTAGGCTTCAGAAAGCAAGAAAATGCTTGTGTACCTTGATGGAAACCCAGTGTGTGAAAAGTGTGCATAGTGCTGAATAGTGGTGAGAGGAGAACGAATGGGAGGGAATGAGCAGATGAGTGACCTTTTCAGATGGCAAAGGTTAAAGTCTCTCTTCCACTACTTACTTCGCGCTGCCCTTTTTTTAATGTCAGAACTGGCATTTGCTGTGAAGGAAAATGGGAGCTCTTGAGAGAAGTGCCCCTGTGTTGGCATACATCTGTCTTTGTTGGCATACCTCTGCTGTACTTGAAAGCTCTGTGAAATGTGGCATGGAGCTGGGAACATCTCACTTGATAGCTTGCTTGCATGCATGCATGCATGCACGGACACACACACACACACACACATTTCTACTGTATTTTCTGAACCATTTACCTCTTGAGACAATGTGGGGGGAGGAAACACTAGTTCCTGAATATTCATGGCATGGGATTTGTTTACCACCCTGCTCTTCAGCTTAACAAGAGCAAATCATGATGTCCGATGAGCAAATGCAGCTGACTAGCTTAGGAAGTAGGATGATCAGATGCCATTCTCAGCTCTAGTCCTGTTCAGTGAACCTTTCAGTTTGAGTGACAATGTGCTGCTCAACACTAGTTGTTTGTTACAGCAGTGATGGAAATGAAATAATAATCTGGCTGGCCACTGTGGGAAATAGACTGGAAGACTAGGTCAGAAGTACCTAAATTTTCTGAAGCTGTTAGTTCTAAGGGTGTTTTCACCCTTATCTTCTGGAATGAGTAATCCATCCCAGGGCTGGATGGATACGTCCCTGGAGCAGAACAAAACCTCGCACGCTGAGATGACTGTTTTTGTCCAGCCTCTGTGTTGAGTTTGTGCCACCTTCAGAGCCAGCCTCTGAAAACTCCAACAGCCAGAAATGAAAACCCCTGGCCTCAGAGATCATGGTTCTCTGATACAGATTCTCTGTACCAGAGCTGTCCTAACTGTATACCAGAGGCCTGAGTACAAATTCAGCCATGGTCTCCTCAGAAAGACAAATAGAAATCATAAAATAAAATGAGTTTGGAGAAGATTAACCTTTGTGCAGCGGCCAGGAAGTAAGAAATAATTTCTCTAATGATGGAAAGTTGAAAATAGACCCTTTTATTTTTTTTGTTTATTTGTTTGATGGGTTTCAGATCCTCAGTAGGGATGAGAGTAACTATATTCTTTTTTCCATTGGGTCTTATTCTGGATTATATCCCGGAACAGGAGCATGTCATCTGCATGTTAGTGCAGGCTACAATAGTTCACACCCAGAACTGTCATGGGGCCTTTTTGCACTTGGCCTGGTGGGAAACTCTGAGTATGCTCCCACATGGAGTGTACACACTGTATGGAGTCACTTGTATTCTAGAAGTGGCTCCGTATATGCCAGAGTATCCTCCATACATACAGCTGTAGAGCACCACAAAGTGTTTTGCAGGTATACTAACTACTGGCTAGGATAGCCTGGCATGGGTCAATTCACACCTTTTTCAGGCAATCAGAGCCTGGGGCAAGATGGTGCAGCTGCAATTGTGCACTGCAGTACCTAGTCACTGTAGCAAGTGGCTAAATTTGGAATGGATCCAGCACTGCAAGGTACGGATGCTTAATCGATTCCAGAATGTTTCTGGCCATTGCACTTCATAAATATGAGAAAAAGCTAGGGATGTGCACAAATATTTGTAACATTCAAAATTCGTATGAATTTGGACAAATGCGGACAATCAAAGATAGAATTTGAATAGGGCGCTTTGATACATTTGTATGAAGCTTCATATAAGGTTTGTATGGGATTTGACATTTGTACTGAATACGAATCCTACCACAATAAAAGGAGATCTATTCAAACAGATACAAATTTTCTTGCTTTCAATTTGGTGTGAATCAAATTAGGAAAAAATCATGCACATCCCTAGAAAAAGCCCATAGTCTGCACTAGCATGCACATGGCAGGTCCCTAATCCAGAATGTAATGTGGAATAAAGGCTAAAGCTGGAAAGACCTGTATCTTTTCTCATAGGCCCACATCAGAGATTCTAGAACTAGCTTGGCTCGTGAGCCAATTAACTCTTTAGATTGTTCCACAGTCTTTGAAAAGATATAACTTTCTCTACTGATGATGTAAGTCTGCAAAGGTGCATAGGGGTAGACACCTCTGCCATGTTGGTCTTCAGTCACCTCACAGAGTGGTTTTCTGGATCTACTGCCAGGTTGCAGTAGAGGTTGCTTATTCAGGTCTCCATGCCTGTGCATGGAAGTTATCTTGACCACCATGATCAGGCACAGCAGCCCCTAGAGTTGCTGTAGCCTACTTCACAGAGGTGAAGGGCTGCATCAGTGCACAGGGGGACATCCTTAGATTGGGCCCACATGCAATGACTTTTAGGTACTTTGGAGGCCTCCCCAAGGTGCTAGTGGATCCCTCAAGTCTCTTTTGCAGGGGAGTTGTGGAGACTGGTCAGCACTGAGAACCCATCAAAGGAGTGTTGTCAATGTAATGGAAATGCAGCTTCTGTATGACCTGCAAGAAGCTGCAACCAACATTAGAAAACCAAACAAGACCAGGCTTGGATACTTTATCCTAAAAACTACTTTCTTAAAATGGGATTGTAAGGAAATTTTGAGGCGTCGTGCTCTAACAAATTTCAGTATTGATGTGTATGCTCAGTGCCCAGTGGAAAAGAATTCCTTCTAGTTTCACGGGTACCAAGCCTTTGTCACGTATAGAATTGGTGAATAGTTTAGAATCCTTTGAGATAAAGAGAACAATATAAATGGAAAATGTTATTATGTTACAGGATCATTGTTGTTGCTCTATACCTAGTGTCTGGTTGAATGATTTAGCGAATAATTATCTGATATGAAGCTGCAGAAACATACCCCAGGGCTGCATATTAACAATGTTGATAAAAAGAAACTGCTGCTAAGTACACCTTATCATGACACAGGACCATGGGATTCCATTCAAAATAAAAGCACCTGGTGAAACAAGTTCTACAGAAGATGCTTTGTTAAAAGAGTTCACACCAGCTTTGCACCCAGTAGTACTAGCTGAAAAGCAATGAGATAGGCTTGTCAAGCAATTCAGCCAAGAAGATGTTAAACATTTAAATCCACAGATTCTATGAGTGGATAATTTCTATGGGAAAGATATCTACCAAATCAGATCTGTTCAATCAAAATGAACAGTGGTCATGTGTCCACTTCCAGGTGGAGGTGGTGCTGTAGTTGGAAAACATACACTTCTCGTTTCCTTATTGAATGAAGAGGTGCAATGGAATGTTTTTTCCTCCCTACTGGGGGAAAGAAACTACCTTACAAAGGATGCCCCTTTGATAATTCTACCAGAGGAGCTGAGCAGTAGCTATGAAGCAGTCACTGGAGATGAAGTGGTAGAATACACCTTCTTTGATCTGCAGAGGCATCCGGAGCTTAGCAGAGACATTGCTGAAATCTTTTGAGCCAGCCCATATAAGTACATAGGTTATGTGCTGAATGTGCTGATGAAGATGTTCTGTTATAAAATAACCACTTTGAAAGGAAAGTTAAGCTTCTTTATGTGAGCATGACTTGAAGACTATTGGAATCTTCAGTAGTGTGGAATGATTGCCTCTCTGATTTGATATCCTCACTTTGGCTCTTTCCATATTAACTATTATCCTGGAACATATTCCAAAATAAGGCCCTACCATCTGCATGCTAATGCAAAATGCAACAGGCCTCACCTCCCCGATCATGCTTAGGTCACATTGGACAAAAATGTGAACTGGGAAACAGCTCCAGAATGGTGTCATATCCTAACCTTGCTATTCACCTTTGTCCACAACTGGACCAGTACCCCTATTCTAGACTATGAAAGGCATGCACATAGTTGGAAGCCTTTAGTTCTGGTTTTTGCAGTCTTTGGAGGCAGTGGTGTGATTTAGGCCATGATGAGCTGCTCAAGTGTGGATAGCCCTTTGAGCAGGCTACTGCTAGTGCAGTCTAGCATGGCCTAGGGACATGCATGAATGCAATTTTCGGATTCAGTTATACAACTGTCTGAATAGTTCATACAAATGATTTGAACCATTCAAATTAGTTTGAATTTTAAAAAACAAATGCGGAATGTGGAATAATTTGAATTCGAATGTCTGAATTCTAACAAATTCGATCAAATTTTGAATGTTTTGAATATTGTTGCACATCCCTATCAAGGCCTATGACTAGTTTCTCATACTATATCGATAGCAATAGCCCATATACTGTGGAATGGGACATACCTTTCCAGCACATAATCTTCCAAGACTCTATTGGGTTTTTTCCCCCATTCACCAAGATAGGTAGTTCACAGATGAGGAAATGTTCAAGTTGGTCTACAGTGTTTTCTTATAACTTTATTTTATATCATTCATTAAAACTTTTTTTTTTTCTTACAAAAATGAAGATTAAAAGCAAGGGTAAAAAGAATTAGATCTAGTCAATTAATTAAAAACACATTAAAAGTTGGCCCACTCTAAAGATCCAGCAAGCCAAACAACTGTTCACACAGGGAATGCCTGAGTGAAGAGATATGTCTTCCATAGGCTCCTGAAAGTTGTAATTATAGATGCCACACAGACACCAGAGAGGAAACGTTTTATAACATTGGTGCTATCATAAAGAAGCTTGACTTCAGACCAACAAGGAAGGACTTCAGATGCATTCATATGTAGCAAAAGAAGCAGCTTAGAAGTGACTCAGAGGCAGTAGAGTGTGGCCTTCTTATTCTCATTCCATCTCTAATCCACTATTTCTAGCTTAGGGTTCATCCAGAGATATGCAAAACCCAGGATTAATCCAACACTATGTTGGGTGAAATCCTGTTATATTATTGCAGAAAAAAACAGCTCCCAACTGGGTTTTACAAATATATCAAGAGGATTTGCCTTGTCTGATGCTTGCTCTCAGGATTTGCCATCTTGGAAATGGCCAGCACACATGTGCAGGGCTAAACTGGGGCAAAAATGGCCACTGCCAGTGGGCAGGGGTGATGATCATGCACATCATTGAAATACCTAGATGTACATGCTGGACCATCATGGAAGAAAGTGTCCAGATAGGTAAGTCCCTTTGCTTGCCCTATAATGTGGTTCTGTCAACTGGCAGGAACAGTGAGAGGATTCAGACTGGAGGCGTTTTCACACCAAGGCGAAGACGCCTCAGAACGCTTCCCCTCATACAGGTTGAGAACACTTTCCCGTTCGCACAAGGGCAGGTAAGGAACGCTTTGAGAGCAGTTCCCTTACCTGCCAGTGCGAACGGGAAAGTGTTCTCAACCCGTTCAGGGGGAAGACCCTCCCCTGGGCTGCTCCCATTGGCTCCTATGGATCCAGTGTGGGCAGCCCAGATGCCTTCTTTCCCTGGGTTCCTGCTTGCTCCCGAAACCCAGATTGGGCTTTGGGGGTGGGCAGGAACCCCAGCCAAAAAACCCCAACCCATCCCCAGGGTCACGCGCGCATGTGTGAAGGGTCTTACCTTCTCCTGCAGGCCCGATTCTGTGTAGAAAGGCTGGGCTATTCTGAGAATGCTTGAGGGGGCGGCCTCTCATTGGCTGGGCACCCGCACATGCTCAGATGGGCAGTAGAGGCCAGGCGGGTGCTTTCTCTCTTGAGGCAGCTCAGAACGTGTAGAGAGCACTTTTTAGTGCTCTGAAACTCGAACGCGTGGAGGGTACGCTGGGATGCTTGCGGGTGGCCTGGAATGGATCCCGCCACCCGCAAGAGCGAATGCTGCGTCCCAACGTGGTCTCCATGCGTTCAAAAACACCTTGTGCAAAAAGGCCTAAGATCTTGTGTTTTCCTTTCACTGTTTGGAAGTAGCCTTTGAACGTTAATGAGAAGAGAAAGAAGCAAACTAGCAAATGACCGATTCTACCTACACATCATTTCTAAGCCATCTCTAAGTTGCCCCAGAGGGTTTTTTTTACCATTATTATTTTTATTATTATTTCATGCAAATACAGCCATTTTGTGGATCTTGCAGCAGTCTCTCCAGATAATCTCATGGCTCTTCTGAGGCATTCTTTAGGATAACTTTGTCCCAAATTGTTCAGGACCATTTATTTATTTACAGGGATGTGCATGAAATATTTTTTGCATTCAAATTCAAGTCAAATCGAATATCCAAACATTCCATTCAATTTGAATATTTAGAATCCGAATGCAACAAAATCAGATTCAAATAGAATACATTTGAATCAATTCTTTCAAATGTTACTCGAATCTGAAGATATGAATGCCAACAACATTTGTGTTTGAAGATACAAATGTTGACAACATTCATATGTGTTAATACATATCTATACAGATTTTGTACGCATCCCGCTTTATCCTGTACGCATGCCGTTTTCATCCTGTACTGTCAGCACAAATGCATACAGATACGTATGAGATTGATACAGATTTGTATGTAATGCATACGTATACATACATTCAAATGCTTTGAATCATTCAAACAAATGTTTTGGAACATTCAAAATTCATTCAGATGTTTAAATTTGAATGTGTAGACATTCTATTTGAATTTGAATGTCCACATTTGATCAAATTTGATTGAATTTCTAATGTTTAGAACATTTGTGCACATCCTACCCTAAGATTTCAAGTGGATTACAATAAAACCAATATAGGCGCGTCTCCATGCCAAAAATACTCTGAAGTTAAGCTTGTTTGCCTCAGAGCATCTCCACGCACTTTACTCTGGGCTACATCAGACGCAAAGAAGGAAAATCCGTGGCAGAACACCCCCCCCCTTTCAAACAGTACTACATCCGACTTAGGGGAGCATGGGGACGCTGCCCCACTAAAATGGTGAGAAGAGCCGTGAAAGCAGCTGCTTTTAATCATTTTAGCAAAGCTCTGTACATGTGCACAACAGCCCCTATCCCTGCCTGACAGCTGCTGTCAGGAAGGGAGAAACAGAAGAGGAAACCCAGGAAGAAATCTAGAGAAAGGAAGGAAAGGAAGATGAAGAGACAGACGCACACAGGAGTGAAGCTTACATGGGGGGAGAGAAACAGAACAGGAAACCCAGGAAGAAATTGAGAGAAAGGAAGGGAAGTAATCTCTTTCCCCCTCCTAATAATGCAGGCTTCGCTGGTTTGCTTGTACGCTAAATACATGAATGCAGGGAGCTGGATCTGACAGCTGAAGGGAGCTCCAGTGGGCAGAGGGGTGGTGTAGAAAAAGATGCGGGCTCACAAAAAGCGGCTTCCATGAGAACAGGAAAGTACAATTTTAATCCGTGTTGCCCCAAACCACACAGGGGCTCTTTATTGCAAGTTACAACATGGATTTTTATTAATCACATCACTAGCGAAGCAACCAGCTCCCATGGGGACACGTCCTATAGAAAGCATGATTTGAAATGGATTTCATTATACGCCAAGCAAAAACCTTGAATATGACCCAGTACCTAGCTGACAATTAGTGTAACTACTTGAACAGTGGGGTAAGATGTGCAACTCAGCAACCTGGCTTTGGGTTTTGGAAAAGGCACAAGGGTAGCTCCATATAATAGTCTAACATACTAATGTCACCAGGGGATGGAGAACAATACCCAGGTAAGGATATATAAATGATCAAGTAACTGGGATTTTTTTTAAAAAAATTAGTTATATTCTTTTAACCTCTACATAACCTCATATTCTAGAGCTCTCACAGTGGTACTAGATAAAGATTTAAAAAGCAAGGGCGTACTATTAAGTTTCTGAAAGAAAGAAAGAAAGAAAGAAAGAAAGAAAGAAAGAAAGAAAGAAAGAAAGAAAGAAAGAAAGAAAGAAAGAAAGAAAGAAAGAAAGAAAGAAAAAGATCTAACAGCCTTTCCAACTAACCTTAGAAGATCATTATGATTCCCCTCTTCTCAGAGGGGAGGCCTCTAAGGAAAGGCTACCTTTAACATTTGACACGCCTTTCATAATTTCTCCTGTCACTTTGGCTAATTTATTAACACTGCTATTTGTGTTTAAACAAGGTCTTTCTTCTTCTTCTCCTTTTCTTCTTTGAAGTCCATCTGCTTGCAAGTGACCTTGCTAGTGAAGCTATCCCAAAGATGACTTTGTGAAAGGAAAAAAAAAAAACACTTCTAAGACAAGAGACAGAATGTCACAAAGACAAGGCTGTGATCTCAGAGCAGGGAAAACCGACTTGAATAAAAACAGACTTTCTTCTATGCTTAAGCCCAAAAACTTTTGATGATAACAGAAAGAGTGCAGAGGGTTGCAAATGGAATGAATCCTTCTGTTGTCTGAATCTTTCTTCTGTGGAATGTGTTCAGGAACTTTGCATTGCCTCTTTCAAAGTTCTTTGTCAAACAAGCTGAAGCTTAATGCAATTTAAATGGAAATGGAAATTGCAACTGGTTTGGGATCTTGGTGGTATCTATAGTTAGGAATATTTTTTATTAGCTTAAGCTGATTCAACAATTGCAGCCACATTTGATGCTAACCTTTATTCTTTTTTAAAAAAAGGGTGTATTGTTCTGATCTTTTTTGCATAGTATGAATGATCATGTTTGGGGACCTATAACCTTAGCTAGAAAAATCTATCTTTGTCAAACACACTTATTTGCATATCAGGACATTAACGTCCTGTGATCACTGAAGATCTTTCAATGACTGACAGCCTGATATATCAGCTCCAAGAATATACAAACAGTGTTAGCAAGCAACCTAAAAAGAAACTGTCTCCCTACGTATTGATCAGCAAACCACAGCATATACATCATGATCAGTCTGTTTCTGGGTATTTCCTTGGCTGATTGCTGTAATGAAATGGTGCAATCGGCAAATCCCCACATCATCTCTGCTAGCAAAAAGTATCAGGTGCTCCAGTGTAATTCATTATTGCTTATAGCCCAAGAACAATTTATAGCATGGTGTGCCACTGTGATAGGCTAATCAGGTCAAAACAATTCCCCTCTTTGGACCCTTTCCATTATCAAATTGTTCTTGTTCAGAAGAAGAAATTACATACCGTAGGATTGCATTGGCATTGTCCACTACAAACCATCTGCTCAGCACAGCCCATCTGTTCTCCATATGACAGTAATACTTCTCATATGAACCTCTCAATTTGGATGGGGAGAAGATGGTATTGCTGATCCCACTGCACATATGGAGAAGGCTGAAGACGTGACTCATGAGATGCTCACAATCATGTGGGAAAATCATAACTGCTGCTGAGAATGAGAAAAAGACAGAATTAGAGAGTTTAGGGTCTATGTTCCAAATAGCAGGAACTAGCATGCCTTTTGAATGCTTGTTCTTTTAAGGTCCTTGGTAAGCTTATTCATGTTTTCACTACACATGGATGGTCAAATAGAACATGGGGCTATTGAAGACCCTTGAAGAAGTCATTCTTAGCCTGTCCCAGGCTTACAACATGCACAATCTTTCTTTTTTTTAATGGGATGCTTAGGGCCCTGGCTAAAGAAGGATTGTTTTCCAGCTTGCCCTGGGAAAGACAACAGTGGGCATTATTGATACCATGGGTTAAGGAGCAAACATGTTCCTTCATAATTATATTAAGCCATTTTAAAAATCAAACATGCTCACAAGCTTTTCTAAATCTACATTCCACGAGTAAAGTCCTCTTGGGCTGGAATGGGCTCAACTTTAATACAGCAAATACTTTCTCTTAAAGAAAAAGAGAGCATTTCACATTTTCCCAGACTGAAATTCTTGCCTTGTTTCATTCTCTCATCAAAGGCCTCTTTTTAGAGCTGTTTGCAAGTAGAGCAGATAAGTTCATCTACCTTCTTTTAGCCTTTTTTTGTGGCCTAAGCTCCAACAAAGGCCACCTATTTTTAAAATCCATTTCAGCTTCTAAGGTCACTTTGCTTGGGGGAACCAGCTCCCAGTTGTTGGGCTCAATGGCCAAAAGGTGTGCTGAGAACTGCTGCAGGGAGCTTCCACCTGCATTTTAGTCCCCAGCAGTGATTCTGCCTCTCTTGGGGCTCTTATAAGGGACATTCCACGACTTGAGAGTTTTCTGTGGTCTCCAAAAAGTTCCCTTGGAGACTCATCTTCTGATGTGGCATCCAATGTCCTTGGTGCAGGCATTTGGATTCTCCCCCTATATGGATACAGCCAAAAAGTGTAAAGATGACATGGTTGTATCTAAGCAGCTTTCTTAGCTGCATAATATAAAAGAGATTTACCATTGGCAGCCATTGAACTAGAGACTTCCTGAGAGGAATACAAATGTTCAACCAGGGGCCACCTGAATGCCTTTGAGTTTGAATGTGTCCTCTAGTTGTCTGCAGTGATAGATATATCCTATGATGTCACTTATTGTCTTGCTCAAAATATTAGCTAGGAGTTGCATGAAGAAAAACAAGAAAGAGATTTTTGAGAAAAGTTTTCATATTAAGAAGCTACTCCCATCAGTTTAAACCCTGAAATTTGGAAGGGTCTCAAATTTGCAGGTACTTTAGAAAGTATATTTTTCTGGACTTCTGGCATCAGAGGCCATTTACACACTACCTGGACTATTCCAGCCCTCATAGACGGGGAGAGTGGTTGAGCCATGCAAGAGGCAGCTAGTGGCAGTCCATGCCAAAGGCTGTCTGAAGACTGCTCGAAGACAGGCCAGAAAATGCAAAGGCCGGGGGACCACCAGAGGTACATCATGGAATGCCACCAAAACAATCCCTCAAAATATTCTGACATATGGGGTCATGCTATCTCCATGGCCCCTGTAGTCCAGAATAGGTATGCTGGTCTGATTGTGGACTACTTTAAAGAAGTCTACAATGGGACTGGGATATAGCATTTAATGTGGATGAAATGTGACAAAGGGGTAGGCCCTGCTGTAATTCATGCTAGTATGCAGATAGCCACCCCTTTCCCCAAAATTTATCCAGGAATACAAGTAAATATAGAAAGGGCCTGGTGTAATCTTTGTGCACTCTCTTCTCTTGGAGTGGTCTAAATATCCCAGACCACTCTGTATCAGGATAGGAAGGGCCTGTTCACACTTAGTGGGATGGTATAAGATAATCCCAATGAAGCTAAGTTCAGGCGAACCACGATGCTTCTGCCTTTCAAGTCCTGAGACAGTCCCGAATCTGACCACCAGCATTTGAAGTCCATATGGTCAGTCCCAGCCTAGCCAGATCTCCATAATGACAGCCACAGCAAGATCTGGCACATGCTGGGATGTTGCCTTGGTGATTATGATGTTGTCCACAACTTGAAAATTCCATTTTTATTGTGGTTTAAGGTTGCATCTCTACCGCTAAGTTGAAATGGCTCAACAACAGCTGGGCAGGGAAGGCACTATAGAAAAAGTACCTTCCTCATCATTTTATACTGAGGAGGTGCCATTTTCTGTAGCATTTCCACAAGGTGTTCACTGCTGCCCAAGATGGAGCCAAGGTGACACCATGTGCCTTATTTATCCAGTGAGGATGCCCTAGAGGGGTAAGTGGAGGTGGGAGACCACCATTTACAGACCCTTACAATATAAGGGTGCAGAATCTCTGTAGTAGTATGTCAGAAAGCAGCACCAGCAAGCATACAATATCCCTCAAGAGTTTCCCATTCAGGTGGTCATGGACAGCCAATATATAAATATTCTCTTTTATTCCACATTTTCTCCCAATCTCCTAACGACCTTGGAACAGAAACAAAACCCAATTAGTTCCAAGCTGTCATTTCCTTATCTCTTCAACTAGGAAAAAGCAGAATCAGTAAAATATTCAAGCAAGCACAGCCTGATATCACAGAGTTTAGAAGATGGCAGTGCAGTGGTCAAGCTGGCAAGAGCTAAGTGTATTTTTAATTACGCTTGATTTGGTGATGAACTTCAGTGGTGATTTCTGCAAATCAAAATATTGTTGAAGGCTCTGCTCTGTCCTTTCAGTTTTGTAGTCTTACCTACATAAAAACAGTAGCACCTATCTTACAGTCCTCTTGCTTATTATGCAAATGCTTAATTCTCCTTTGTTAAAAGAACCTGTGCAGCTGAATCTGGAATGAACATATCTCAGATCAAAATAATCAGGCGCCTTTAATAGGCTTCACTCAGCATCCCAGCTGCACATAACCCCTGGGCACAATAGTTTTTTTAAATGTCCTCCAAAGGAGCATAAGAAAAGACAGGACAATAATTTTTTTAAAAAAAACTTATCCTTAAGTACACTTAAAAATAATAAGGGTGAGGAGTTTCTTTAGTTTGGCATGTTCTATCAAAGACAGGATAATAGAATTTCTAAATCCATTGATTTTATGGCATTAAGAATCTGCTTGATAAGTCAGTCTCTGCACACCACTGATTGCTATCGCTAGCTGTATAAGCAATACTGTCCCCATTTCATTTTCAGTAAGAAATTGAGGCAGACTTTGCTTCACAAAATGAAAGGGCTGTGTGTTATTGTTACTGTATGTGTGGCTGTACTAAAAAGGTCGTTGAAATCAGTGTGTCTTCTACATGTACATACTGTAGCTGCCTTATATGCACACGCTGCCACCTTGGAATGAGTGGATAATATGAGGCTAAATATACACAATATTTTATTTTATTTTAGTCGCATCCCAACTGTAACAGGTAATCCTCAACTCTCCAACACTTAGTTCCCCAAACCCGGGCCCTCTCTCTTCTCAGAGATTCCTTCTGGCAAAGTGCTGGCAGCAATTTCCTTTGCACTGCCCCCCCCCCCCTTCTGCCTATTTCACAGAGTAAAAGATCTGGATGGCTTTTCCTTTCAGCTCACTGCTGACTGCTGTTGTAATGTTACAATTCTCCCTAGTGTCTCGAAGCCTCTCTTCAGCATTCACCGTTCAATTATACTGGGAATTCATTGACTACCATGTTTTCATGGAAACAGTAAAATATAAGTTTATTGTAACAAGATTCATAGATGTAAACAGCTTTGAACATAGATTCACTTTTCAAGGAAATATAACACTTAAAACTCAGTGAAACAAGCCCACTTAATGATATTAACAGCTTCAGTGTTCCTTCTTAACTGGCACTCTCTCACAGTTTTACTCAAACAGCTGAGCTCTCTAACTTTGTCCCTCCCCGGAGCATCAGTTCCAATCAGTCCATTTCTTCCTGACCCAACCCACAGTCAGTTATTTCCTCAGGCAAGAACCATTTTCTCTCCTGACAGCTCCTTTTATGCCTTACCTTCTGTTGTTCCTGCTCTCTCATTGGTCGAACTCCGGGCTGGCTCACCCCCATCTTTGGAGAACAGCAGCATTAGCCATGCCCCCTCACTTCGATCAGCTGTCAAAACGTCTCTAACTACAGCGAACTACTTACCTATTTCTCCAGGGTTGTCACACCAACCTCCACCTGGCTGAAAAAAAAAAGAAAAGAAGAGATCACAAAAAATAAATATTCCCAATTTTTTTTAAAAAAACATCATGATAGAAACAGATACAATACATTATCTACAATAGTATCAGTGTGTGCGTGGGGAAGGGATGCTGCTCCCATAACTGAGGGCCAGGGCCAAGAGGTTCATCTTTGCCAGACATCTAAATGCATGCAATAACAGTGTCTGATACACCTTAGAGGGGGGCCTGTTCAACAGACTGGGAGCTAAGAATGCTGAGTGTGCTCCTCCATGTGTCCCCAAACCCTTAACTGCTGGAGGGGGTGGCACAGCCAAAAGGGACTCACCAGCAGATCTTAGGACATAAGCAGGGCTATATGGGAAGAGGTGTTCCTTTATATATTTTGGGCCCAATCCATTTAGGGGCTTATAGGCTAAAATTAATAACTCAACCTGAGCTTTGCAGCAGAGAGGCAGCCGATGCAGTTTTGGGGGAGACCAGTGTGCATCTGGATAGCAGAGCCAGTTAGCAGTCTAGCTGTTGCATTTGGTACGAGATGCAGCTCCCAAACCATCTTCAAGTGCAGCCCTATATAGAACACATTACAATAAGCTACTCTAAATATTACAGGAGCATGGGCTGCCATGGCCAGACTGTGACTGTCTAATAAGGGCTGTAATCAGTGAACCACTGCCACCACCTAGGCCTCAAGTATCAGTGCAGAGTCTAAAAGCACCCCCTCCATGTTATGCTCCTGTGCCTTCCTGTGCAAATAATTCCATGAACAATGCTGCCGTTCTTCATGGACATGAGCACAGCACCCCATATATACAGCAGTCCATCTTCTCCTGATTCAGCTTCAGTTTATTGACCCCCATCCAGTCCATCAAAGCCTCCAAGCACCTATCCCAGCTCTTCAGTGACCTCTCCTGATTTAGGTGACATGGAGAGATAGAGCTTGGCGTCATATCATGCACTGCCTACCCTGCTACCCAGCAAAGTCTCTAACTAAGCTGGTTGAAGTGGTCCCTGAGGTGGTGTTGGAAACCCCTGCCACAGCAGTTCTGGGGAAATTTAACATCTATGCCCTCCTCTACAAAGCCAGCTGGGTAACCTTGGGCTAGTCACAGCTCAATTCTGAGCTCTCACAGTCTCCCCTACCTCACAGGGTGTTCTGTTGTGGGGAGAAGAACAGAAGCTTTGTCAGCCACTTTGAGTCCCCTTAAATGGGTGAGAAAAGCAGCATAGAAAAGCCTTCTTCTTCTTCTTCTTCTTCTTCCATGAAACTATAAGATTGTCTCAGTATGTTCTTGGCCCAGCATATGCAGCAGGATGTACCCCGTCATCTGCTCTTTGTCACAGAGCAGACTGGTGAGAATTTGTTGATAGGAGGGCTGGTGTAGGTTTCCTGGTGAGATTAAAACTTGTAGTGCAGCTTCTCTCTGCAGGGATGGGAAACTTATGAGATCTGAATGAATCCTGAATGTTCAGGGCATGGATGGTGCCCCTGCTGAAGCTCTTGGCTCCCTTTTGAATGGGGACGTGAATAGGTCCATTAACATCATCACTGGCATACCTGGGGAGACTTTGAAGCATCTTGGCATTTAAG
The DNA here is from genome assembly GCA_023333525.1 of Aspidoscelis tigris stejnegeri. Lineage (NCBI taxonomy): Eukaryota > Metazoa > Chordata > Lepidosauria > Squamata > Teiidae > Aspidoscelis > Aspidoscelis tigris. The sequence goes on along the minus strand of JALMGA010000001.1, from coordinate 244,084,768 downwards.
AGAGCCAGGGGTGATGAAACAGGAAGACTAATGCTTAAGTGAAGGTAGAATAAATCCTGTTGTGATTCTGACTGAACACAGGTAAGAGTGTATTATCATGCTATCCGTGTGTCTGTTGTGTCTGTGAAAATACTTTCTCCACCATCCTTGCATTCCCAAGTAGCCATCCAGCAGAGCTCTTACAAGCAGTGAATGGCTTTATAAGATCAAGCCCAAGGGAGGAAAGGTAACAGCCATTTAACATTTGCTGTGACAAATTTCTGAGGCACTTTAAGGGCAAAATCACTTAGATTCATGAAGGATTGAATACCACTGTTGGGAATAGTCCAGAGGCAGTGTCCAGAAAACTGCCTAGTCCAGTTATTTTGTATCTTTTTCAATTATTGTTAAATAGCATGAGACAAATGATTGATCCCTGGGTCACATGTAAATTCCCAGGGCATGAAACAGAAACCACTCACAATCTTTCTCTGGCATTGGTCTTCAAAGTAAGAGTGGAACCATTACAATGTGGTGCCTCCAACACACAAACTCTGTAGGGGAAGGGAAAATAATTCCTTGCTACCATCACTACATGTACTGTAACTCATGTTTGGTCAGACTCACAGCAGGATTTACTCCACTTGTACTCTAGTCATTGACACGGTAGCTTCATTGCCTGTAGTTCCATGGACTACCATAATACTTTATGAGCTACACAGGTATATTGAGGACTTATGGGCACAATTGAGTTGCTGCCTCTTAACACTCCACAAGTCCAGAGTGAGACCAGAGCCTTGGCAGAAGCACCATCCATATCAACAGGACAGTTCCCCAGAACATTCAGGAACTGTGTAGATTCTATGTGAGGGCAGCCCTGTGATGCCTCCCTGTGTTACGAGGCAGCCTGTACTCTCAGTCAGTGTGGTGACTTTTAAATCCCTTTATATGTATTGGTAGTGTGGGATAGTAACAACTCCCCTAACCAAGAGCCACACCTCCTGTTCCTTGGCACTCTTCTTTAAGCTTGATATTAATGTTAGTGACAGGGGTGAACTGTAGAGGAACACACCTCCCCCCACTCCTCACTCTGCTAGTTTTTTTTTTTTAAGTTACAGTATCTATAGCCCCTGCAGGCTTACTTGTGAATATCTTATATAAGAGAATGATAGGCTCTGCTACGTTCCTTCATCAAGCATGAAACAAGTTTGCTACAGTCTTCTCTGCAAATAACAGGAAAGGTTCTACTAGCTACAAATCGTACAACTTCTTTCCGCTTTCCCTTTTCTCTAAAAGAGCTGTCTCAGTCTCTTAACCTAAGCCTGTGGATTCTGGTCCTATGTGGATTATAGCCTCCCATTAACAGTACGTGTCACAGTTTAATTCCTCTTTACTGCTAACCAACACAGAAATCTTTTGCGTCTCAGGACTCTGTCTCTAGCTTCCCTCAGGACAGCCTAGAGCCCGTTTCTCCTCTGTTAACCTCCCTCCGATCAGTTAACCCCAAGCAGAGAACCTCAATGGTTCTTCAGCCCCACTTTTATATCTGCTGGCACTGCTGCCTTTAATCTGATTGGCTTACCCCTCTTGCTGGATTCTATCCCCCCTCCCTGCTGGACAGCTAGGCAAAACCCTCCCTTTACCTACTTACCATTCAGTTTAAAATGGTTTAGTTACACATCTACCTGTGTAGACAATACTTTTTCACAACACTTTAATTTTACATACAAAATTTAAGTTTCTGGAGCTATGACATGTATGTGGGTTCCACAAGACCATCTCCATGTGCCTCCTACCTCTATGGAAAAAAGCAACCAATGCAAATCCAAATCTTACCAGTGAATTATCCGTCCATGATAGTGGACTTACCATCAACTTTTCTATTAATGGAAAAGCTCTTATTTATTTGTTTGTTTGTTTGTTTAGAGTTTTTATATTCTGCTCTTCACCTATCGATCCCAGAGAAGATCACAACGATAAAAATAAAAAACATAAAACTGTATAAAACATGTATTAAACTATAATTTTATGAAACATGCTGCTGGGCATCTCTTTGCCAGATACTAATGGAGACCACTGGGTGCAACCCAAAAGCAGTGCAGTTTCCTGCATCCCCATTTCCTATCATCAAGAGCATAAAAAAGTCAAAATGGATATTCCACACCCATAACATTTCTTGTTTATTCCATAGCATGGAGGGGGAAGGGAGCAGGCCACTGGATTTTTTTTTTACCCGAACTAGCTTTTGAAATATGCAAGTGTGTGTGTGTGTTATGTGTTAAACTAGTAGAAGATTAGGTACAGTTTTAAATAAGACTTTAATCTATCATTTCTGCCTTGTGCCTTCACAATAAAGAGGGCTATAAATCAAAAGGGGGAAGGAAGGGGATAAGTATGCATGCACATTTAAATAGCAAGAAATAGATTGGTAGAGTTAATGGGTAGCTGAATTTCTTCCTACTGTTCCCCATTTCATCTACAGTCAGCTCTGTTTTACTACTCGGCAGGCAGTTATGGGTCCTGACCGTCCGTCAGAAGACCTTCTTACTTCTGATCTAAAGCTTTTCTCTGGATATCTCCCTATGTCCCTCTCAAAATATATAATACAGTAACCTTATTTATCTCCCAATGCAGTTAAAGACAAAGGTAGCAAAGGAAGAGAGAGAAAAAACATTTCATACTAGTGGCAAACAGGTATAATTAGCCAAATAACACAGACACCCAAAGTCAAAAGTCATTAGAGTCACATTTTCTTGCACTGTCTGAATGCAGAATCACCTCATTTCCTTCTTCATGGCATTTAGGAGAAACTGCAGCAGACATACATTTGCATATTCACTAAGCGTTCAGGTCCTGGAAAAATATCACTTAGCACAAGACTGCGTTCACAAACAGCACAAAAAAGTACCTCAAAGGCAATCTAGGGAGGCTAGCATTGGGCTCTTGTGTTCTCAACCCATCTCTAATCCAACTTTTTAGTCTAGAATTTTCATGAGAGAGGGAAGAAACAGAAGTGGGCCCAATTTGCACTTTGGCCCCAGTTCAAATAGGTAGTTCAAGATAGGTGAACATCTGGGCAGGCCATTTGAACCTGCAAGAGGCGCTTACAGCCTGCAAGTATCCCCTGCCTCCACAGATGTTCACTGATCATAAACTAGCAGAGGAGCAGGAAACTGTGTGGACCAGAACTTACCTGATAGCATCCAGTCAGTGACCATTCACAGCTCTGTGTCCTGACAGCTCCAATGACCTCCTGATGTGACCGCAACTGCACAGAGTGTCAGCAGCATCATAGCGATGGTGCCGATGCAGAGGGTGCAGCACTCAAGATAGCAGCACCCAGAAAAGGAGCAGCTTGGCAATCAAACACAAGTGAGTGATCAATTCTGTGTGTGGTGGGCTGTCAGCAGTCAGCACTCACAAGTGCGAACACTAGTCGGCATTGGGTCATCACACACTTTTCCTGTCCGTGGGATGGGAAGGGAAGTGCAAAATCCCCCCTGATGTGTGAATGACCCTACCTGCAAACCATGTCTTAGCTGCCTCAGAAATGCCTTTTTGCTTGTTTGTTATTGGAGATGCAGTCCCATAAAGCATAGTGTGTTCTCGCTCAATTTTATTAGAGCTACTGAGGATGCTGCGCACAATAGGTTCCTGCATTTATTCACTGAGCACTGTGTTTCTTCAACATAGCTAAGTACAGAGTTACTTTCAGCATAAATTTCTTGCACTGATATACAAGAGATTGTTTCAGTTGCATTTTGAAGAATTAGCTCTTCCAATGGTGATTCGGATAGGGGTGGAACAGAAGGTTTTGACTTTTTACAAGGTATTTGCAGTTCTAATATTATTTCTTAAGGACCAATAGATATGCCATGAGAAAGGGGAAGAACTTGTGACCCTCCAGGAGTTTGTCATATGCTCTAACCATCTTGGTCAAAGAAGATAACGTTGGACTTCAAATGTTATTTGGAGGTCACAAGATCTCTATCTCTTTAATAGAGGGATATGAAAGAGAAAAATAAAATGAAGTCTATGGACCTTTCTGCAGTGAAAAGTTCATGACTGAAGTCAGTGGGTCTGCTATCCTCAAGGCCCACTGATTCTGACCATGAAAAGTTGTGGATGGGATCAGTGCCATCTGCACCACTCTGCTGGTCCACACCAGACTATATCATGGCTTACTGAGGTCTCCTTGCCCCAGAACCTTTAACTCAGTGGTTCTCAACCTGGGGGTCGGGACCCCTTTGGGGGTCGAAATACCCTTTCAGAGGGGTCGCAACTAGTCTCCCGCCGCCCTTCCCTCCCACCTCCCAGCTGCTCCACCCCCATGGCTGGGGGTCTCCACAACATGAGGAACTCCATTAAAGGGTCGCGGCATTAGGAAGGTTGAGAACCGCTGCTTTAAGTGATGCGTTTGGGGATGCATTTTGGTGCACCACTGAAATTCCTTCCCTAGTAGTCCCAAACTTTAATGTGTATTTCTGCATTGCATGCCTCGTTGTTCAGGATCAGGGCCCATGACTACTGGTGATCATGATCTGGGCCTCCCTGGTTGGGATCACGCTAAATGTCGTAAATGTGCTCAGGTTTGTGCTACAGATTTATGTGCTACCTGTTTTAATTGCAAGTTTTGCTAGTCCCTTTCCAATAAGCTGATAGATTCCAGTTGAGAATTGTGAGTCATGGACATTGAAGTCATTTGCTGAGATAAAAGTGAAAAGAATATTTTTTTAAAAAATATATCTTCTGTGTGTTAGCCTGTCATTTGGGACTGAAAAGGGCAGGGAAGTTGCACTGGTCCTAGAGAGCTTTTTTATTATTATTTTATTTTATTGACTTTGCTGCAGGGTCTTAACAGAAGACAGCCAGATTTGCAGACTCACACCATTTTAATTGGATATAGCTCTTAATGCCAAGTGCCCAAGGGTAAAAGACTGGCAGAAAAGCCAGTTTCTAGAGATCTGTACAGGACCTGGAACTCAATTGCTTTTGAAATTAGAATAACATGCCAACTTGGCTTGGGCTTGACGCTGATGAATGGAAATGGGACTAGCAGGAGAAACCCTGCCACAGAGGAGCCACCTGGACAGATGGAAAAGGCCAAGTCCTAGCACTTCCTCAGCTCAGGGGACAAGCACTAGACAGATGTCTTTTTCTGAACTGGCTTGGGAAACAGAAGAAAGACAGGATAACACGAAGAAACATTAAAAAGCTCTCCTGCCATGATTTCCCACCATTCCAGTGGTATTTGTATTTGCCATTTCTAATGAATATCCCTAAGTAAAACAGGCACATCATGTCCCATCTTACCAGCATTTATATATGTGAATCATGAACCATAGTTCTAAAATATCTTCCTCTTTTTTTATTCACATTGTAAGTCTTTGAAACATAGTTCTTCTGTAAAGGCATGGTTCTATTACCTTTTCCTTGGGTTTTAGATCTTTGAACACACATGCATTCTTCATCTCTTCGTGTGCTAAAGCAGAAGGTACAAACAAATTTTAGATGATGAAAATAATGTCATGGGAAAATTAAACCAACATTCTGTTTATTATATGTAAGTTCTTAATAAAGAAATAGGCCAGATGACATTAATGAGTTATAATAAGAAGTATCTGGGTAGCAGCAGCAGAAGAGTTGGCTTTTGCACCTCGCTTTTCTCACCCATTAGGGGACTCAAAGGTTGTTTCCGCACTTACCTCTGAAATCAGTATCTAATAGATCCGGATTTTGGAGATCCGTGTTAAGGTAGATCCGTATCTAATAGAAACAGATCTACTGCCAGTCCTTCCATCTGCACACGTGGTGGAAGGATGGATTTAAATCCAGATCTCTGGAGGCCCTTCCCTGGGCCACCATGATTGGCTCCTCTGGGGCCAAGCATGGCAAGCCAGAGGTCTCCGATTTCAGGGCTCGCCCTCACCCCAGAAGCAGCAGATCGCCGCTTCTGGAGCCGGGGGGGGGGGGGGGCTTCACCTAAGCCCCCCCCCCCCGAACCCACCCTGGGGCAACCGACTGCAAAGCCCTCCTTACCTTAACACAGCCAGCCTGATTATGGCTGCGAGGACCCAGTTTCCTTCGCGCCTGCGTCCTGCGTGCCTCCTGAATGGCCAGGGTAGCACCTGGCTTCAGGAGGCTCTCTGCGCAGAAGCTGACCCTGGCCAATCGGGAGGTTTTTAGAACATTTTAATGATGTTTTGTAAGACAGTTATGGGGGGGGTTATACATAATGTTTTCGCCCCTCAAGAAAGGTGATGCTCAGTGTTACTTCTCTGCTGTACATTCCATCCTCCAACAGCCTCAGTGAACCTCACCACTGAGTAATTTTAAGAACATAAGAACATAAGAACATAAGAGAAGCCTTGCTGGATCAGGCCACAGCCCATCTAGTCCAGCATCCTGTCGCACACAGTGGCCCACCAAATGCTCATGGGCATCTCAAGCAGAGACAAGGACAAACCTTCTCCTGCTCTCGAGTCCCAGCAGATGGCCCTAGAAGCGCCCCATTTCCTCCCCCCCCCTCAGCCTGAAAGATGCACCTAGGCATTCGTTCTAGTAGCCATTGATACATCTGTCATCCATAAATTTGTCTAACCCTACCTTAAAGCCATCGAGACTGGTAGCTGTCACCACCTCTTCTGGCAGCACATTCCATAGGCCGATGACCCTCTGTGTGAAGAAATACTTCCCCCTGTCAGACCTTACGCTCCTACCCATCAGCTTCATAGAGTGCCCCCTGGTTCTAGTGTTGTGCGATAGAGAAAAGAAATTTTCTCTATCCACCTTTTCTATGCCGTGCATAATTTTATATACTTCAATCAGGTCCCCTCTCAAACGCCGTCTCTCCAGACTGAAGAGGCCTAGACGTTGCAGCCTGGTTTCGTAAGGGAGGTGTTCCAGACCCTTAATCATTCTGGTTGCCCTTCTCTGCACCTTCTCTAGTTCCACAATATCCTTTTTGAGGTGTGGTGACCAGAATTGTACACAGTATTCCAAATGTGGCCTCACTATAGATTTATAAAGGGGCAAAATGACACTTGCTGACTTATTTTCTATTCCCTTCCTAATTATTCCCAGCATTGAATTTGCTTTTTTTGCTGCTGCCGCACACTGGGTTGACACCTTCATGGAACTGTCCACCAAAACCCCGAGATCCCTTTCCTGGCGTGTTGCAGAAAGCTCAGACCCCATCAGTTTATAGACGTAATTTGGATTCTTGGCCCCAATGTGCATTACTTTACACTTGTTAAGATTAAAGCACATTTGCCACTTGGTTGCCCACTCACCCAATGCTAAGAGATCCCTCTGGAGCTCTTGGCAATCTCTTTCAGATTTTACTACCCTAAATAATTTAGTATCATCAGCAAACTTTGCTATTTTACTATGTACCCCTTTTTCTAGATCATTGATGAATAAATTAAAAAGCATTGGTCCCAGTACTGAGCCTTGAGGGACCCCACTTTTTACTTCTTTCCACCCTGAGAAATTGCCGTTTACTACTACTCTCTGCTTTCTGCCCTTAAGCCAGTCACAAATCCAGGACAGAACCTGTCCTTTTATTCCATGGCTGGTGAGTTTACTCAGTAGCCTTTGATGTGGGACTTTGTCAAAAGCCTTCTGAAAGTCCAGATAGACAATGTCTACTGGTTCACCTTTATCCACGTGTTTATTGACACTCTCAAAGAATTCCAACAAATTTGTGAGGCATGATTTACCTTTGCAGAAGCCATGCTGGCTTTTGTTCAGCAATGCCTGCTGCTCCATATGCACACTAATTTTGTCTTTAATAATGGTTTCCATCACCTTACACGGAACTGACGTTAAGCTAACTGGTCTGTAGTTGCCTGGATCACCCCTGGATCCTTTTTTGAATATTGGTGTTACATTTGCTACCCTCCTGTCCTCAGGTACGGAGCCTGATGTTAGGGAAAGATTATATATTTTAGCGCTGATTATTTATTTATTTGTTTGTTTGTTTGTATTTCTATCCTGCCCTATACCCAAAAGTCTCAGGGTGGGTTACAATATTATATTAAGCTTAGACAAGTCCCTGCCCTCAGGCTAACAATCTAAAGACACCCGATACAAAAGGAAAAGGATGTGGGAGGGAACAGGGACACTGTGGGAGCAACCGTGTCCTGCCTGTGGTAAAATACTTTTATTTTCTTTTTCTCCTTCATTCCCCACAGGCAAAATGGCTACTTCAAAGCCTGTGTGGTGACAGTTGGGAGGGAGGTGTCAATGCTGAGAGCTTGATGGAAGGTGATCACCCAGTTTCCTTCTCTCTTCCAAGAAATTATATGATATATAATTTGGATTTTCTTTTACAGCAAATCAAATAACTAAAAACAGACTGTTTCTTTTTCACAGTAACTATCATGCTTACCTCTCTCTAGGTGCACTTTGAATCTTGCATAGACAGAAACAGAAAAAAAAATGAAGTAGGTGATTAAGTCCACTACAAGCTAACAGCATTCTTACTTTCAAAAACAGCTCCATGGCTCAAGAATATGATCTTAAAGTTGTTTTCAGTACCACAGTAATAATGATGGTGATAATAATATCATTGCGGCCTGTATTTCACCACTCACAGTGTAGTATTCCCTTGCCCTCCAAACAAATTTGGTGAAAAGCAAGGGTTGGGTGTGTGGGCAACAACACTTCACAGGTGCATCCATCAAATTCTGCAATGGGACTAGTGAAGCACACAGGCTGCAAGGCATCCGTAATGAGAAGTGGAAAATGGAAAAGCCTCAGCAGTAGGGGCTCAATAATTAATCAAAGCTGAAATTCTTTCTAATGAAGGCAGCAGCCACAGCAAACAAGAAAAAAAAGAGTATTAGGAGCTAGTACTGTAAGAGGAGGAAGCACTGAAGATGCCGTTCAATAGTGGAGGAGGAATATACTGCTTCCCAGTAGAGAAGCACATGAAAAAAAAATCACCTGTTCAGTTCAAATTGAACCGAACACTTGTTTGTTCAGCTCAACAGCAAACATTTAGTAAAACAAACTGTTGTTTGCATTCGATTTACAAACTTGTGAAAAACAAAATACATTTTTTTTCCACTAAAAAAGCCATTTTCAAGGGTAAGAATACAGCAAACACAAATTGTTCGATCAAATCATTCATGTTTGTGAGTGAAGGGCTGATTCAGTATGGCTGAATTTCCTGTTATTCAAACAACTTCATGTTCGATTTGATGCAAACAGCTTCAAACAGTTTCAAACATAAACTGTTTGATTAAATTTTCAAACATAAACTGAAATTTGCACAATTCTGTTTCCTGGGCTGGGGTGTTATGTCCTGTGCTAAAAGAAGTTGATACCACCCTTTTCAGGCAGATGGCGATAGAAGAGTAGAAGGGGTTTTGTTAGAACTAGGTCAACACTTAAGGATTCCTTTTTGCCCAATTGGATGATGTGTCAGGTTACAGGAACTTGTGGCCTCCTACATTTGTTTGCCTATTGTTTCCATTTCTACTAATTTGTCATGTTAGTTCTGGATGATGGGTCAAGACTATTAAGGAAATCTGGATTTCTGAAATCCGTCCCTGGGAAAATCCATCTGAAATAGGGATGGATCCAAATGAGGGCTTACACACCTTCACATGCATTGGGAGAATGATTACTGAGGAACACATTGCGTGGCTGCTGTGCAGATGTTGCAGAACCGAAATCCAGAAGGATCAGATGTAACTTGGTGCATGTCCAATGTGAAGCAATGTGGGATGGACTATGTAGCTGGAATGTAGTGCTGCCACCTCATTCAACATGGCGACTTCCAGTTGCACCCACATCCATTCCCTATCCTGTCCCTGTGCAGAAGCGTCCTCCTCTGATCCGGAATTTGCAAGCAGGAACACTTTGAAGACCTAATTTTTCAGGTCTTCCTGAAAACCAGATTGGGCAGCCTCTAGACCCCGTTAGAGACAGATCTCGCACAAGGCCATGCAGAAGCGGCACCCTTGAAGGAGCCCTATTCTGTACTGCTGTGTGGAAGGTACCTTGCAAACATGTGCCATATGGGTCCTTATTGGTTGCTTCATGGGGTCTTGAGGGCCCGTGCGGAAACACCCTTTGCTCCATTCATTTGTGCAGAACATGGTGCTAATTTTTGTCTTGAATCAAGTGATTTAGGCCAGGAATTGTGAGGTGGTGGTCCTGGCCTAATTCTGGAGGCTGAGGATGAAATTGAATACCAGAGTTTTGTTGCAACACACACACAAAATGGCTCTTTTCTGAGAGCTTCTGAGAGGTAATGGGCTTCATGAACCACTTGGACCAGACTAGTCTGATCCAATGTGCAGAATATTCCCCAGTAACATTCTTGTACCACTTAGTGGAACAGCTGACAGAAGCATGCAGGCAGAGCCCTTGCTGCACTTACCTGATTTTGATATAAATTAGTAAATCTATAATAACTGGACCTATTTATCTGGATCATATGAATTTGTTGGCTGTATCAATGCCATCCTAACTGATAGTGTTGATCTAGTTCACGCTTCGCTGTGGTTGTGAAGCTCATGTGAGTGTCACAGCTGTATTCCAACTCTCTGGGGCTAGGAACAAAAGTTAGCCACATGGCTTAGGGGGTGATTTTCAGCAACACACTATGATGTGCTGTGGCACACTACTGAGTAGCATACCCCAGTAGGAATATGCATGAAAATACTTTTGTTCAAATGTTTTAAGGTGGTTAGAAGTCAAGGCTAATTATGGCATCCCACATTCCTGGCTATTTTCAACTATACCTTCACTAATCACCTCACCATCCTGCCCCTACACCCCACGCCCACCTTCATCCTTTACCTTTGCTTATGAATGTGTGATCGAGGCAAAGCCAAATCCTGTCCAGGAATGGGGTGGGGGAGAAGTGGAGCAGTGGGAGGAAGGAAGGAAGGGATGGAGGACGTCTTGTCAGAGCAGCAGAGTGACATGGCATAGGGGTTCTACACTCCTCCTGCTCCTCCCCCGATGCCACTGTGCTACACCCCTTATCCACTCCATCACTCTGACAAGACTCATCCTCCCTCCCCCTCCCCTCCCCCACTCCATCCACTTCTCTTCTCATGCCCCTCTGCCACACCCCTCCACTGCTCTGACAAGATTAGTCCTCCCTCGCCCTGCTCTGCTTCTCCCCAGACACACCTAGACAGGGTTTGGGTTTGTCTCATTCACTCACCCCTATGCTAAAGTAAAAGATGAGGATGGCCATGGGGTGCAGGGTGGCAAGTGAAGGTATATTTGAAGTTAGCAGGGGATGTGGGAGGCTACAAGTAGCCTTGATCTCTAGCCCCTTAAACGTTCGAATGAAAGTACTTTTGTGCACATACCTAGTCCCCAGGGAGGTATGCAGGGAGGCATGCTGTCTGCACACCTCTGTGATCCAGAACAAGGCCAATGAAATGGGTCTACAGTAGATCTGAATTAGGGACCTCTTAATTTGGATCTGACCCCAACCTGTGTAGATGGAGTGGGACTAATGGAAACAGGGACTCCTTGATCAATATCAACATATGGACAAGGAGGGCCAGGATCTAGATCAGAGGCCCTTTTATCTGGATCAGAAGGTAAGTGCAGAAAGGACCAGAGAGGTTCCTAGAAGACATAGGCCTCCCAGGAACTATTCTAGTGTACAGACCTCCCATTCCCTCTCAGGAACTCAGGCAGCTGCCAGGAACTGTGCTGAAGGTGCCTACATATCTAAAACTTCAATAAGGGCAAAAGGTTTGTAAGAGACACTCATAGGTGTGTTGGATACAATTAGGAAGGTATTGTAAAGGGAAGGAAGAAACTGAGGTGGGGATGCCATTGAAAATGATTTCTCTGTGTTCTTCGTACCATGTAGTTCTACATTCTGTTAGAAGTACCCCAGGTTTCCCTTTAAAACTTTCTAAATTGCTACACTTATTTTAGAATCCAGAAATTAGAAAGTCACAGGAAAGGGAATAATGAATGAGACTGCAAAATGAATACTGATCTTATTTCCATCTGTGCTGTGACTGCTACATGTATACGTGGGTATGTAATTTATTTATTAATCTCTACCTGTGCTGTGCTGATTCCGTGGTCATTTCCTAACTCTGATATTAGGCAGCCAAGTAAAAATGAAGTGGATTTCAAAGAGAACATCATTTCTGTGCAATAGCCAACTGAGTGATTCATTGAGATAGCAACTAAATGATCAAGATTGCCTAATTACCAAACCATTATATGACGTTTGTAGCTAATCTGGTCTTAGACATTCCTATTAAACTGAAGCAAGGCCCTAATAGCTTTGATCAGCTTTACCTTCTCACGTCATGGTGGTGAAAGGTGCAAGAGAAAGCAGAAAAAGGGAGAGAGAGAAAAAGAGATAGGGAGGAGGGAAAGAAAAAAACTATCTGCAAGGAAATGTCATTTATACATGCTGCTTACGGAGCATAATCCTGCTGTCTCCTGAGATTGCTGGAAACAAGAATGACAGCATGGGAGGCAGTGCTTCCAAGGGCCCTTCCTTCTGGGCTGGTTCCATTATCTAGCGTGCAACATGGAAGGTCTGCCCTGCAAACTGTGTCAAGGAATTAAGTAAATACTGCACCTCTTATCTCTGCATGAACGCCTGGTCACTCTCCCACAAGGGAGTCCAAGGGCTGTCAGTAGCCTGAAGGGCAGTTTTATAATTAGTGAAAGCCCCTGGCTGCATGTAGAAATAACAGTCTCCCACAATGCTCACATGGAAATTATTCTGATGCCAAAAACTTTTCACATGGAACTTTGGAAATAAGGATGCCACTTAAAACAAGGTAGTTAGCTATCCACTAAAAATCAATCTACAGCTAAAATTTCTCTCTCTCTCTCTCTCTCTGTGAATGTGGGTGTCCAAGAAAGAAAGATAGAGATTTATTGCAAAATAGTAGATGAAATGTCATCAACCCAGAATTTTTACCAGATGCTCTGAATTATAGCTCTTTCTGTACTTACCTTGGTTAATCCATATTAGCTAAATCTAGACCAACTACAGGTAGAAACATCCGTACCGAGTGCACTTTAGAACAGCAAATGTGTGCTAAAGAGTGCTGACATGGATCTAGTCTGATGTACCATGACTCTGGATTAGTGAACCCCAAGCCCAATTCGGATCTGGATCTAGTCTGCTCCTGTGCTCTTAGCAGTTCCTTGGTCTGGATTACTGTGCAGATGACATGTTCTTAGCAGCTCCTTGATCCAGATTGACAAGTAACTGCAGAATTTTTTATCTACGTCCTCACTAGGGCTGCAGAGACTGTGCAGCTCTGCCCCTTCATGGCCCAGTGGGTGTGCTGTTTTATGTTGAAACAGTGTGACATCTACATGGATCCACACTTATCCAACCACCATCCTACCATAAGCACTAATCAAAGTGATCTGACAGCTCTTCCTACCAGTCTTACAGCACCCATACTGCTCCATGCTGTCACTGCTCAAGTGAACATGCCTAATCCACTGTCTTTACACTGCTAGCACCTCCAGAAACATTGCAACTGGGGGACAGAAGTTCCCTGGTTACAAAGTTTGAGTGGCTGAGAGCAGCAGCAGGTGTGTGATCAGCACGCTGCCATTCAAGAAGAGCGCTGGTACTGTAGCATTCTTCCTGCTGCCTTTGACTTTTGTCTTTGTTAGAAATCCAGATAGCAATGGATTATTAAGGTCAAACCCTTCCTATTAGGTATCAAATGCATGTGACCTTATCCTGGATAGCAAATGCATGTCTGTCAAAAATTGCCAGCTTCCTAAAAAAGCATGTACATACTCTACACTGTATCTACATGTTACAGCAATCAGGACTAAATGGGACATGGAGTGTGAGAGGTCCTCTATAATGTACAGAGATACAGAGTAGCCCCTCTCATTCGCCAGAACATTCCTGCAGGGCAGGTAGACCCAACCCGTGGGAGCCAAATTTCCTGGCTGGGGATGCCAGATAGGATCTCGGGCTGCATATATGGTGCAGAGCTCAAGACACCAGGTTTACATTTGGCATGGGACAATGCAATGGCAAGACATCACACGTGTCCCATGCTGTATCAGTGATCTGGGATGATCCCAGTTTTTTCAGCTGTTGTGGGAACCCAATCTGAATGGCCATGGGCATAAGAGAGAGATGAGTCTGGAATGCAAATAGTGGATTAAGGCATGTACATATCCATGTCTTTCAAAATACAACACCATCACCAATCTAGACAGCTTTAATTACCACAGCCATGTCACAGGTGACACGCCAAGCCCTTTTGGTGACTCACAATGTCACCCTGGTACCTGGGCATGTTGTTGCTGTTTGGTATCTTGGAGCCCACAGGCTGCTTCTGGCTTGCGGCCTACAAGATACCCGGCATAGGACACACCATAGAGTCATGTCATTACACTGCCAGGTTGTGCACAGTGTGTCTATGCTCCTGGCAGCCAGAAGAATGAAGACCTGTGTGTGGCAGTGATGGCTTTACTCACAATTTTTTCCTCTACATACTTTTGTGAGACCTTAGTCACACTTACCTGAATGTCTTTAACACTGTACTTCTGGAAATACTGCCCATTAAGATATGAATACACTCATTCTGCATCTTATTGCCCCCCAAAGATACTAAAGGATGCACAAAAATGCAGGCTTTATGCTTCTGTCCCTTTGCTAGGGCTGCCTCAGAGACAAACAACTGCTTTAGGAGGTATTGCTCATAAGATGAGCATGAGTATGGTAGCCTGATTTACCAGATGCACCCTGGGGAGTTTTCTCTGAAGGAAATGCTTTTATGACCAACTTTCAAGCAAATCTCTCCCTCTTTAGTTTCGGTATTCCACTTGGATAGAAAAGGGGTAGGGAAGAGATTTAGGGAAAGAGGAATACAGGGCCTCCATTAAATCATTTGCGTTATGGATCTCTTCGGTATTACAAATTCAGACCTGGTACAACTACACTCTTGACTGCAGGCATAGCCTGGTTATAAACATAGAGTGCATCACCCATTTATTTGGATCAAATGGCTAGAGCAAAAGCTTCAGATAAATTCCTGATCATGGGGAAAAGAAGGTCTTCTAAATACATAAACAAACAAATACTTGAACAGACAAATGACAGCAACCTCCAAATGTTAGGAATAAACTTGTATGATCCCAGGAGAAATATAATGTTACTGTAAGAAAGCCAGTGAAGGAATGAAGCTAATAAATGAGAAATATATACTAGAGCAGCTCTATAGCCCAGCAGTGAATTGCACAGTTTTATACCCAAATAAAGCAGACCTTATTTATTTATTGGCTTGCAGATTCTACTTAAAGAGCTCCAAATAAATATTGAACATGTAGAGATAGAAAAGGAAAAAGAGCTTGCTGTTTATTGTTTGCTTTGTTTTGTTTTAAGCACCTGCAGAATACATGTTATAGGGTCTTCTTGGAAACTATACAATGACATTATTATTGCAATGATGCAATTGGGGGGATCATTAAAAAAACATTGCAATTAGTAAGAAATACGTTGCAAGTGAACACAATGTGAGCAGTGACTGGCACAGAATATATACACAATGAATCCCCTTTAACAGTAGTTCATGGTGCAGAGCTCTGGAGTGTGTTGAGATGTTTGTGTTTGCCCACCCTGCTATACAGCAGGAACAAATATAGATTTTTTTAAAAAGAATTTTCCTCTGTTGCCACTTGGTTCTGATCCACAGGCCACTGCTGCTGTTCCTGTTCAAAACTTATAGATGTGGAAGAAGAGGACAGCACATTCTTTCTCTGTGAAAAAAATAATTTCCCCAACTTATCTTCCGTGTAAAAAGAGGCAAAGAGAATGCTTCAAAAAACAGTCAAAATGGCATTTTACACACCCCTAATTCTGCTTGAAAGCAAATTATTACATGTAGTTTTTAAAGGAAACCTATTTTATATCTGGAGGTTTCAGGGCAGCTTTTAGCAATAAAAAAGTGAAAACAAAAACAGTGTCTGATAGTGGGGAGAGAAAACTATTTGTTTAGCCAAAGGCCAGGGCAAATAAGAGTGTCTTTGCAAGTCTTCTTAATGGATACAGTGAAGATGCCTGGTATACCTCAGGGAAGAGACTGTTCCATAACCTAATGCTAGCTGGTATATTCTGCACCAGCTGTAGCTTCAAACCATCTTCAAGGGCAGCCCCACATAGAACACAGCACAATGGTCCCATCTGGAAGTTACTAGAGCATGGTGACAGATAAATCTTCCTTGGAGTATGGTGGTGTGGTGACAGGCCTACTGAGGTGAGTGGGGCTGGGGCAAAGAGCTCTTACAGCTCATCCTTCTATTCTCCTGACTCACTGAAGGGTGCTTATAGCAGCAGGATGAGTGCATGTCCATGCAGATGCTGCACTTATCCTGTGCAGTAATGAAGCAAGCAAAGATCCATGGCAGAGGGAGAAGAATCCTGACTTGCCCAGTTGCAGAGTATAAACATAAAGTAAAATAAAATGAAGCACAGAATACGTTGGATACAGAGGCTGCTCTTTCAGGAAAAACAAATGCAAAATATTTAAATATAAACAGGAAACAAAAACTGTTGTTCCTTTAAAACAGTAATGATAATAAGAAGTGCATTGAGCACATGCAGCCCTGCATTAGAGCACAGCCAAATAATTAAGTCGAAGGAAGGGTTTGTCTAGGGCTGTGCAAATTTGGTTCATGCCTGACTGGTTTGAATCTAATTGAATAATTTGATCCAGTCTGAATCAAACCAAATAACTTCTCTGTTAAAAATGGGCTGGTTCGATCCAAACTGAACCAGTGATGTTTGTTTGAACTGGATCAAACTGAACCATTCAATCTGACACATTCAAAATTGACATTTCTTCCTTGCACTGTGTCACCCTCCAGCCCTTTTTAAGATTTGAACAACAGTGCAATCATGCACCTTCTCTGGCACGAGGGTGGGGAAAGCTTGCCTATGAGAATAAAATGGGCAGATGGTACAAGGTCACAGGTGCCCTTGGTCTCTTTGTCTTGGGATTGCTCCACCCATTTTCCTTCTTATCATAGCACTGTAACACTACATTTGCAGCTGTGAAAGTATGTTTTCATCATTGGGGGTGGGGGTACCCACTGCAGTTAGTGGTAATGAGGTGGAAGGCAAAAGAACAGTCAATCAATGGTGAGAAACCCAATGGCTGGTGAAGGAGCGTGGAATTACAACAGGTCAAACCTACCTGATTCTAAATTGAACCAAATCCAATGAGACTTGGGCTGCATCCCCATAGGGGCTAAATCCAGAGTGGATTTGGATTTGGCACTGGGGGTTCCCTTTAAATCCCCCAGTAATCCGAATCAATTCCAGGTTTTCCAGCCCTGTTCCCATTTTAGTTTTCTTTCCTTTGATTTTGTGTGTACCTTCAGGTGTTTGGGAACAGCCCATCACACATTCGGTGCTGCTCCCAGCCTCCAACCCCAACCCGCCACAGAACCCAGATTACTCTGGGTCATAGTAATCCGGGGTTGCTCCAGGTTTGGGACACGTGGGAACACAGCCTCAGTACAAGAACACTGCTTGCTTTTTGTCATGAAAGGCAGGCAGGCTAGGGAGAGTCAAACAACCAGCTCCAACTTCTCCAGAAAAGTAGACACTACCAGCAGGAAGAGAAAGAAGACAGTTCTAATCACAGTATTCTTCCGGCGAAGAAAAATGTTGGGCCATGAGCCAAGGCTGCAGGAGGGAGCAGGCTGGAGTGGGTATATGGTTGCTTCCAACTCCTCCAAACCTAAACCTAATCCTGCCTTTGTCTTTTGAATATCAGTGACCAGAAATATATAAGAGTGCTCAGTCTGCCTTTTAAAAAAAGTCAGTGGCTAGGAAGGGCACAAGGGCACATACCTTTTTTAATCTCCGCATCCAGAAGTGCTTGAGGATGTTCATTCTGTTTTTTGGGGACCCAGGTTGTGCAGGAAAAAAAATAAACAAAAGGTGAATTCCCATTACAAGCTTAAAACAGTTTCGAAACCCTTTCGATCCTCACAGTCCCCACATCAGGTTGGCTTAACACGCTTTCTGCATGTTAAATCGCCCCAAAGTGTTGTAAATGTTAACACTCATTTCAACAGGTTTCGTTCCGGTTTGTACATTTGAAACGTTTTACATTTATCACTGTGGGAACAGTACCGTTTTAAGGGATGAGAATGCATGTTTAGGGTTTCCCTCCCCCAATAGCTTGCTTCCAAAGATAGTGATTTCACTGTAAATATCCACCCCTTACAGCAGCCGCTACACTGTAGCAATCTACCCACTTCACACCTGATAACAATGTTGCAATTTTGTGCAATTCTGAAAGTTCTGACCTTTAGAACGGGAAAAGAAAGGAAAGCAGCTGCAGGTTCTGGGAAATGTGTGAATGTTTTTAAGGCTGTGGAGATGAGCGGGCGAAAGGGGCTTGAGTTGCCACTGCTGATGTGTGCTCTGGGCAATGGGGAGAGGAGGGGAAAGAATCGCTGGCTGCCCGGTGCCGTTTTTCCTCTATCAAGGCAAGCGGCAGCCACCCAGCCATCCAGCTAGGCTCCATGAAGGGGTCCGTTATGGGTGGCACATTCACGGCAGGAGGAAGAGGGCAGGGCAGCCCCAAAAAGCGGCTTTTAGAAAGTAGCCACGAGTCCCCACTTGAGTCACGTACGCCACATATGATCCTCAGAATCCAGATCGAACGCGATTAAGTTGAAAGTAATGGGATCAGGTAAATTCATGTTTGCATCCGGTTCTATTATTTCGGTTTAGGGAAACCGTTTTAAGCTTGTAATGGGAATGCAGCCAAGATGTGTGAACAAATTATTAACCGTCTCAGGTAGGAGTTTACATCGGGGAGGGATGATGTAAAAGCAACATGATTTGCTTTAGACTTATTATTTAATTAGATTGGCAGCACAAATGCACTTGAAGTGCATTAAACTTTTCATTGTGTTTTCCAACAAAGTGAATTTGATTTTTCAGTACAGCAGATTTTATTTTAAAGGGTAAGGTAAGATTTCAGTGAGGTGAGGACCTGAGGGAGATTTTTTAAAAGGAACACATACCCCTGGACAGCAAGTGTCACGCTTCCAATTTGAATGGCCTGTCACTGAATTCCTTCTCTCCTCTGCTCGGGTCCAGTCTACCAAAATGTCACTGGGAGCAGCAAGCCATTTTAGAAGTTAAGTTCATGCCGTGAGTGACAACCCCCCCCCCTTCTATTCTCCATAAAAAGTGTTTTTCAGGGGAAACTCGGTGGGACTCAAGCACATTATCAGTTTTAGACATGATCCATTTCTGCACACTATAGTTTGCTCAATGGTGGATTAAATCTCAGATGTACTTGGGCCCCTAAGTTAAGCGAGAAATTCTGCTGATGATTCCCTCACATAGTTTTATGCAATCTAGGGTATTTTCCCACTAGCACTAAGTACCCACTGAAGCACCCATTAAGGACCCATTTGGCTGAGAGTTGGATAACCCTATTTCCACTACAGACCCCATTAGAGACACATCTGTTTCCACCACAGCTAGGGAAATCCAGATCATATAGGTCCTTCAGGACCTATAATCCGGATTTTGTCTACAATGGGGTCTTCAGTCTTCAAATCCGGATTGTAGGGAGCCTGTTTCCACTACAATTCAACAATGGAGTCTAGAGGAGGCTTGGGGGGGGGGGAAGCACCCATGGGGGGTGCCCCAAACTCAAGACTTCAGAGTCCCTCTGAAGCTGGCTCTGAAATCCCTCCAAAGTTGCCTTCAGAGAATAGCAAAGGCTACGCAGAAAAACCCCTTGCAAGAGCCGGCTCCGAAGTCCCTCCAAAGGCAACTTTGGAGATTAGCAAATGCTCCGCAGAGAAACCCCTTCTGAGAGCATTGCCACCGTCAAAGGCTCCGGAGGATCTTTGAAGTTAGCGGCAGATCCCTCCAGATATTTTTTGTACCCCACTTTTCTCACCCATTTAAGGAGCCTGAAAGTGGCTGATGAAGCTTTCTGTTCTTCTCCCCACAACAGACACTCTATGAGGTAGGTGGGACTGTGAGAGCTCAGAAGAGAGCTGTGACTAGTCCAAGGTCACCCAGCTGGCTTCATGGAGGAGTGTGGAATCAAACATGGTGACTATGAGATAGAGTCCAGCACTCTAACCACAACACCAAACTTGCTCAGTTTGAAGAAGTCTATCTTTTGATTGCATGGTTTTCCAGATATAATATCAGTAGTTTATTAATGATTATCATCATCATCATCATAATAATAATAATAATAATATTTATTTGTATACCGCCCTATGGCAAACCAATCCGGGCGGTTAACAGTAAAATGTAAAATATAACAATTAAAAACACCTTATCCCTCCCCCCCTTAAGACAGTATTAAACAGTATAACATATTAAAACATAATATCAATGCATAAAACATATAAAAACTAAAAACCCTGATGTCCCTCTACTGATCCTCAACCATCACTAAGATGGGGCCACGGGAGGAATCAGGGAATCTGGGCCGGGATGGTTAATCTGGAAAGGCCTGCCGGAAGAGATCCGTCTTGACCGCCTTTTTAAAGCTGTCTAATGATGTTATCTGACGGATCTCATCCGGCAGGTCGTTCCAGAGTTTGGGGGCGACAGCAGAGAACGCCCTCTGGGAGGTCGCCGCAAGCCTAGATTTTAGAGGCTGCAGTAAGTTCCTCCCAGAGGACCGGAGAGTGTGGGGAGGATTGTACGGGAGGAGGCGGTCCCTGAGATAGCTTGGACCCAAGCCATTTAGGGCTTTAAAGGTGATAACCAACACCTTGTACTGGGCCCGGAAGCTGATAGGCAGCCAGTGGAGGGACCTCAAAACGGGAGTGATGTGGTCCCTCCTAGATGTTCCTGAGACAAGCCTGGCTGCCATGTTTTGAACCAGCTGTAATTTCCGAGTCAAGCACAGGGGTAGCCCCATGTAGAGTGCGTTACAGAAGTCAAGGCGTGAGGTTACCAGCGCGTGCACAACAGTCTCGAGATCCCTTACTTCCAGAAAAGGGCGCAGCTGGCGTATCAGCCGAAGCTGATAACAGGCACTCCTGACCGTCGCATTTACCTGATTTGTCATCAGGAGCGACGAGTCAAGGAGCACCCCCAGACTGCGAACACAGTCACTGGAGGAGAGTGTGACCCCATCCAGGACTGGAGGTTGCAACCCAATTCTTGGTTTCGGGGCCGCTACCATGAGCACCTCCGTCTTGTCTGGATTCAGTTTCAGTCTGTTTTTCCTCATCCAGCCCATTACCGCCTGAAGACATTCATTGAGAGAAGAGATGCCATCGGAGTTCGAGGCCGACGAACGAGACACGGAGAAATAGATTTGGGTGTCATCAGCGTACTGATAACACCCAGCACCATGACTCCGTATTATCTCACCCAGCGGCTTCATATAGATGTTAAATAACATCGGGGACAAAATAGCCCCCTGAGGAACCCCACAAGTGAGGTACCTCTTACTGGAGCTACAGTCCCCGAGCAGCACCCTCTGAGACCTGCCCGAGAGGAAGGACCGGAACCACTGCAAAGCAGTGCCCCCGATGCCTAACCCCTTCAGGCGGTCCAAGAGGATGCCGTGATCTATAGTGTCAAAAGCCGCTGAGAGGTCTAGGAGCACCAACAGGGTCACACTCCCCCCGTCAATGCTCAGACGCAGATCGTCGGTCAAGGCAACCATGGCGGTCTCAACCCCAAAGCCTGTCCTAAAGCCGGTTTGAAATGGGTCTAGATAATCGGTTTCATCCAAGACAGCTTGGAGCTGAAGGGCAACCGCCCTCTCGATCACCTTGCTCAAGAATGGCAGCAATGACACTGGCCTATAATTCCTCATATCCAGGGAGTCTAGGGAAGGTTTTTTCAGGAGCGGCCTAACCGCCGCTTCCTTTAAACAAGATGGAACATATCCTTCCCTGAAGGATGCACCGATGATATCCGTGAGGAATCTCATCAATGCATCCCCCCCCTGGACGGCCAGCCATGATGGGCAAGGGTCAAGAGGGCAAGTTGTCTTCCTCACCTTACCAAGCAGCTTGTCCACGTCATCAGTACTCACAGACTGGAACTGATCCAGTATGACTACATCGGCGGAGTCACTGGACGCCTCGCCTGTCGACTCCGTTTCAACGGTGGCATCTAAGTCGGCTCTTATCTGAGAGATTTTGTCTGCAAAGAAGTTGTTAAACGCGTCACAGCAGGCCGTCGTCAGGTTAAGTAAGGGATTTGGCGCAGGGGGCACCTGCGTCATTTCCCTCACCACCTTAAACAGCTCTGCTGGACGGCACTCTGCAGACGCAATACGTGCAGAGGAGAAGGCTCTCTTCGCTGCACGTATTGCCTCCCGGTAGGAACGAAGAAAGTTCCTATGGCGAGTTATGTCGGATAAGAGTCGAGTCTTCCGCCACCTGCGCTCTAGCCGTTGTCCAACCCGCTTCATCTTCCTCAGCTCTGGCGTAAACCAGGGCCTCCGATTTGGGGCGGGATGGCAAGGGCGCTTGGGAGCGATCGTGTTGATAGCCCTGGTAAGATCGGTGTTCCAGGTATTGACCAGAGCATCAACAGGATCACCGGCATTCCCAACCATTAAGCCCTCTAAGGCTGCCTGGAATCCAATGGGCTCCATCAGCCTTCGAGGGCGGACCATTCTAGTGGGTCCGCCACCCCCGGTGGGGCAGATATTGGCTCTAAGTTTCGTCTTGACCAGGAAATGATCCGTCCATGACAATGCGGAGGTACTTACCACCTCCGCCCACGGATATTCCTGTTCCGTACTGAAGACCGCATCGAGTGTATGACCTGCACAATGTGTTGGCCCTGTGATCAATTGGGATAGGCCCATGTTTGTCATGGTCTCCATGAACTCCCGAGCCGCACCTGTTAAACTGGTCTCAAGCGGGATGTTGAAGTCCCCCAGAACTAAAAGTCTGGGGGTCTCCAACAACAGCTCAGCTTACTACATTTAAATTTTTAGGCTACTGGCTTTTAATCCAACTCCCAAAGTGGATTACAAACTACATAAACATATAATATGTTTTCTTTTTGAAAAAAAAAGCTGTTCAAAACATATAGTAGGCACAACCCTCAAAACAAATATTAATCTTTCTTGGCCTTTTTTAAAAAAATGTTACTTGCTAAAGGACCACTAGGCTGTGGACACACTCTAAAGGAAGATGGCAAAATGATTTGAAGCAGCTTCACAAAAACTTATTATTTTGATAAAGCAGACACATAAAGAGAACACTTAAGGCCTGCAATGTTATAATGAACATAATTTGTATTTATAAATGCCTGTGAAAATAGCCACAGAGGGAACAAAATAGACTACAACATAAGTGAATTGCATTTGTCTGATAAGATATAAAAAGTGAGAAATAAATTCCAATTCAGTTTCTCTTCTGTTGCCACTGAACTTTCAGAATGTGTTTTGCAGTTTATCATGAATCTGCATGTGTTTCATTTTTGCTTTCATCTCTGCTATCAAAGTTTTAAGATACTTGAAGAATGACAATTATTATAACTTTAAAAGAATAACCATGCCAGTGATTTGGTTTGCTTCTTGCAGTCTAGAGTTCCCGGGGGGGGGGGGGGGGAGCTTCTACAGGTATGTATGGAATCACACACAAGCAGGTCACTTTTTGCACTTAACGTCCTTGGGATAAGATCAGGAGCATATGCTGGAATTTGCATTGCGAACACCAGGTGAACCCCATATCTACCAGGAATTTACCTGCAGCCAGGTAAGCACAAACATTGCCATCTGGCAGCATTTGCATTGCCACAGAAATGACCACACAGGTCTGGCTGTTCCTATGCATGGATTAGCAGGAGAAAATATTCACATTTTAGGGTGAGCATTTGTAGGTGTTTGGCACCACATCTTAAAGTCAAAAGACTTCTGACTTCTGTAATTTTTTTTAGAAATTCATGTATGGTAGCAAAATTCTTATATAGAATCAAGACATTTCTTTTTTTTCTTTTTTTTTTTAAGCCATCATTTACTGAGAATCTATTTCTGGATCCTACCAAAAGTCCAATGTATGGACGTGTGCACCACTGAGCATCATAACTCATATCTGACCCTTTTGCAGAGCAGGATAATAGAACTCCTGGCAATCCTTGGGCACTTTGGCCACTGCTGTGCAGGGTGATGGCAGTGGCACCTGAAGCATCATGCACAAAATGACCAACTTCCCGGGCCATTTTCTGCACACATCAGAAACATCCAAACTGGAGAAAGATCCAGTCTGGGGACCCTCAATCCCCATTTGCAATGCAAAGGCCTGGGACATGTGAACAGCACGTCTCCTGACCCTGGAGCAGGGGCTCATTCTTCTGTCCCCCAAACACTATATTTTTCTCCACCTCTGTATGAAATCATCCTACATCAGAAGTACAAACTAACTGTGCTTCTGTCCTATGCCAATAAAATCACAAAAATATCCAGCTATTAGAAATCCATGTGATGTCGCTCTGACAAACAGTGTGTGAAATCCTGAAGTAATAAATTTCTGCACAGAGATATATCTGTCCCCAGAGGCGAACAAACCAAAATATTTTGTCTATTATGTACAATAAAGACTGTGGTAGACAAAATTATTGAAACCTATACCTTGAAGAGAAGGTCAGTTAATAAACAATCTGTCAATAGCACTGGGAAATAATAAGAATGAAATCAGTCACACTAAAAAAGAAATTAAAAGACATGGCAGATATATTGCAAAGCAGACAGAGAAAAATATGTAAACATCCATAAAGAGCCCACATTGTCTTTTCCTTCAAACCCTCTTAAATTTGACCCATATGCTGATCAATATAAAAACATGACAACTAGAATATTGAATCCAAGTTCATTACTGCTTTGGAATAAAAATGCCTGTGTGGGCAAATGAATGAATGAAAAAATGCTTAACTTTTTCATACATTTCCTTCAGCTCCCTCCTCCCCAAACGCTCTTTGATTCAAAGATATTTTGTGGTGGTGACAGGGGAAGCCCTCGAACTGTATCTCAAATTTTACATTGCATCTTCAGCACCTACTTGGGAATGTGCAACACAGATACAAAGGCCATGGTCACACCTTCACTTTAAACCTTCTTAAGTCCATCTTTGGGACTGACTACTCACACATTTTCATTTCTATCTATATTATATGTGGACTTTCAACCCTCCATTTGGACTTTCCTGAGTGGAAGTCCACAGATAAAACAGATAGAAATGAAAAGGTGGGGGCAGTAAGACCTGAAGGTGGGCTGAAAAAGGTTTAAGGTGTGACCACAACCAAAGACACATACTGAGTACGTTCCCACTGAACAATTTAGTCTTGGTTTTAATCTGTTAAAAAAAAAAATCAGCAGTGAGCTCTTTTTTGTGTGTGTTCCCACTGGTAGTTTATAATGCGGACTCTCTTTTCTGTCATATTCTGACTGCATCAGGGTGGGCAATCCAACCCCCAACCCCTATGTAAGCCTCCCCCTGATTCAGACCATGGCAGCAATTTTCCCCACACCGTAGCACAGTACTAGAAGATTAAAATCACGTCCCTTTTGTTTTGTGTTAGATTGGTACATCAAAGCAGTGAAATAGCATAGGGGAGGGAAAACTAGGTGGGAAAATGAGGGAATAGAGATCACAACAGGGAGGGGAAGGAGGATGAAGTAGGCAGGCGTTTAAGAGCCACCAGCTTTGTGCTGCATCGGCTCAGCAAACCAGTGTGAAATGGCAGGCATCAAGGGCAAATGTCTTTCCGATCACTATCTCTTTAAGTAAAATCAGACTCTCCCACTATGGTCTGGTATCTCGTTACATTGTAATATCTGGTCTCTTGTTACATTTTAAGCTGCTGTGGGCTCTGCTCACTCTTGCCTTAGCACATAATAGTGAGGAAGAAAGGGGAAAGAAATTATGGCTTATTATTGGATCTGGGGAAACTGAATTGATGGTGCCCCTGCCCCCACAAAACAATTGCTGTTCCCATTGCTAGATAGTGAGGGTTATTTCTAAATCCAACAGTGAGACCCCATTGATTCAAATATAGATAATCCACATTTTGGGACCTTTAAACCTCAGAAACTGCAGATTACTATGAACCTTTCTGAACGCTCAGCTCTGAAAATGATTTCAAAGCTCTTTAAATTTTGAATGGGACTTTTTTCCTGCTGCTACTCATTTTCCTTAGGTGCTTTATCTAAATAGGAAGCCCTTAATTGTCCCCCATATTTCATTCATCTGAAATCCAGCATTAATTTGCATTCCATTTTCTTCATTAGGGCTTTCTCCTCAGTCCTAACCTTCTGCTCCTTTTAAGGCAAAGTGTTGATTCAGCCTGGGAAGTAGAAACTGGTCTTTGAACCAATCCTTGGGGCAGATATAGTTGAAGTCAAGAACTTTTATTTCCTGGCATCAACATTTTTACCAGGGACTAATTTCAGAGACACAGGAAATGGCCTGGCAAGTCAGTCATTTTCTGTGTCTCCAGAAGCAGATCTACATAGACTAACAGCAAGAAAAGCACCACAAGTAAGCCCACCTGTTGTCAGAAGTGAGGCAGGAGAAAAGCACTGGAAGCCAAAGAAAATCCCACAATTGTCTCTTGCCCACTCCTAGCAGATGTGAAAAGCAATTGTGGACTTAGCTGCTCTTACCTGGATATCTGCCAGGACCTGCCAAAATGAAACTGAATCTTACAACTGGAAAGTCAACCAAGCCCCCAACCATACTTTAATTATTTTGAGTGCACTTAGCAGATTTCTGGTTATACAATTAGACTTTATCTCATAGATTCCAGCAGAGGTCCAAATAAGGGAACTGATTACAGGCAATCTAATATCATTGCAGATTTCCCATATCAGAGTATCCATCAACTAACCTGAGACTATACTGGGCAGGCCATGGTTGTGTCTGGCATTCCCAACATAGTCCAGAGAAAAATGCAGATTTTAGCCCACAGCGAGGCACCTTTTCTCCTACTCTGCATGAAAGATGTTTCTTATGGTACTTCCCACCTCTCAAAGAAAGGATGGTAGCCAAATACATGGGAGATGAAGAACCTACGCCCTTCAAGACGTCTTATGGCATGATGCTGTTTAGATCTTCACTAAGTGTCACAAACATCGGTCTCAAAATCTGCAATACTGTTCTGTTAGAAGATTCTTACTTACCTAAACTAGTGATGCTTGATAAACTGAAGCTTGTGAATTCTAATAATGAAAATCCATATCTCCAGACATACTTTTTTTCCACATTGATACCGTGAGCTTATTCTTGAGATCTTGCTATGTGTACAACACAGCCCATTTTCACTGACTCTAAAGCAGGTAGTTTCCATTGATGTCATCCAAACCTATAAAATAAGCATAATGTAAATTTGACATACTATGGCTGCATCCAGACATGGCTGACTTATTTTACTATTTTTGGATATTCCAGCATAAAGCACTTCATGCTTTATTTCAGGACATCCAAAAATAGCAGAATAAGTAAATGACATCAGGATACAGCCTACTTGTCCAAATTCACCATGAGGAATGGAAACAGTAGGACAGTTTCTGCAAAGTTTGCATGAACAAGAATCTGGGTTTCACAGTTACAGAATCTTCCATTCATGCTTATGGCTCCAAACACATTTCACCATGATATGCAATGTATATTTATATATTTATTCATCTTAAGGGGGGAAAGTCTAAAAATACATGGTAGAAATGAGGCAAAATGAATCTACAGTATGAGCAAATGCTTGCAAATGAAACACAAACAAGGAATCGATATCCCTATCATGGACCTGCTGCAATAAAAGATTCACTGCTACTTATAAATAAAAAATCGGCTTTTATCTCCGAAAACAGCCATTAAAGGCTGACATTGTCTCAATCATGCCATATTTGAAGTGCCAGATTGAAGATTAAAAAAAAGAAAACTCTCCATAAACTTCCAGATCCGTTTTGAAACTGATTAGGTTTTACACCTTTAATGGATGATTTTTTTTTTCAAATAGTTATTCTCCACTTCATCAAATAGTTCAGAAGCATATCTGATTGCTTTCAATACACAGTTCCATACGCTGTCAGTCTCTTGTTCATAGAGTGCTTTTACACTAAAGGGTTTAGAGTGCCCGTGGACAACGGGACTACTAGGACTCCGTTGTACATGTTTTCATTGTAAATAATATAATTAAAACAATTAAAAGCTTAAATTTTAGCTGGTGTGGGTCACTATGGGTGAATTCCCATTCAAGGGATAAAGCACTATATACAAGGCTATTTACATCGGGATTTACATCGATATGTAAAGCGTGTTAAAAGGAAGCAAAGCAGCATCTGGCAATCGGATTCAGAAGCTTGTTAATATTATTCAGTGACTTATAAGGCAATTTTGTGTCCCCACTCTTAAACACTTAATATGCTTCCAAAACGGATTGGGGAAAGCTATTCTTTCCCCTCCTCAGCCTTTCTCGACCCCTCTCTCCCCATTGCCCAGGGCACATGGCAGCAGCAGCAACTCAAGCCCCATTTGCCTGTTCCACCTCCACAGCCACCAACCCCAGCAGGGGTTCCTTCTGAAAAAGCACCCTGGCTGGCTGGCTCACTCTGCTGCCACTGCCTGCGCGCACACACACACACTTTAAACATACACACATCTCCCAGTTCCTGCAGCAGCTTCACCCCTTTCCCTTTTTAAAGATCAAGGAAGGAGGGAAACAGCCAGAATTGCGCAGGATTGCCTCTTTCAATCTTTAGGCTTGTGTAGGTGGGAAGTGGCTGAATTGTTACAATGAAACAGTCTGTATAGGGGAATACTTTAGTGTTTCCACAGCATTAAGGAAGAAACATTTTAAAAGCAAAAGCGGGAAAAAAAACACTGGAAAATTCCGGTGTTTATTCCATTTTTAAGCCAAATAATCCTCAAATACCCCTGAAACTGATTGGGAATGGGGACGAAGAGGATCCAAACCGTTTTGAAACCATTTTAATTGATGGAGGTGGGAATGACAAGGATCCAAACTGTTTTGAAACTGTTTTAAAGTGGTAACGGAAACTCTCCTTATAAGTCATTGAATAATATTAACAAGCCTCTCCAAAATGCATTCTTTTTTTGTCACCACATAAACTGCACATCTTTATACAAACATACAACAAATGTGACTGATCAGGCACAAGCTTTTCCTTCTGATTTTTGTTTTAAAAGCTTCTTATCTCACAGGCTACATCCAGACTTACCTCAAAGGAGAACAGCTTTCTTCTGTCTGCAGCAGCGACACAGCATCTCACTGAAGGTTATGAAGTAAAAAGATGTTGATCAATCAACATCTTCTTACTTCACTTCTTCAGGAACATGTTGGACCCCGCTGTGGGCAGTGGCACGTCCTGTCTGACTGATGGGAAGCCACTTCGGTGGGACAGCAGAGCTTCCGATAGGCCTGTCAGGGATACTGGAAGTGGCTGTGCTGTCCCTGCACAGCTTCCAATTGTTGGGTATGAGCTCTGGGAAGTGACTTCAGAAGGACAGCGAAGTATAGCATAAGTCTGGACACAGCCACAATATGTTTTCTTGAAAACACATGACAATTTTCAGCGGTTGAATCTAAGTAGGCCTGGCCCTACCAATGCTGAGAAACGATTCTCTAAATTTATTTCAAATGTTGCTTGGGTAGGAACTAGCAACAATTTACATTAAATTCCTATCATGTACTAGAATCTATTAATTTAGGGCTAAAGTGAAAGTGAAATTTCCCATAATTGTTGTTTGTTTATTAGTTTGTTTTATAAAGAGATACAAGGAATGAGTAATGCAAAAGCTAGATCAGGATTACAACGGTTTGGGGAGGTGTTAGGGCCCACCATCCGTCCTTCTTTGAGTCTTACCAAAACAAAGCCTTATTTATTCAGATTTTTGTTAGATCTGTTGGGGCCAAAAGGCTCTTTTGCTTGGCACGACTGTTCCAAATTAATTACAACAAGGAAGGAATCAGATTCAGTATTTATTTTTAAGAAATGCATTTAAAAATAAATGGATTCTCTCCTCATCAACTGAGAGACTGAAAGAAGCAAAACTCCCCCCCCCCCCCAGTCAGGATTATATACTTGACTTATTGTGAAACCTGGACTGAATGCATAACTGAATAAACTGAAACTTTAATCCAGACAAGAAGGGGGTACTGTGTGACAAGGGGTCCTGAGTCCAGGAATTCTAGATGAGGTTATCTCCTTTGCTTCCTTTTAACACGCTTTACATATTGATGTAAATCCCGATGTAAATAGCCTTGTATATAGTGCTTTATCCCTTGAATGGGAATTCACCCATAGTGACCCACACCAGCTAAAATTTAAGCTTTTAATTGTTTTAATTATATTATTTACAATGAAAACATGTACAATGGAGCCCTAGTAGTCCCGTTGTCCACAGGCATTCTAAACCCTTTAGTGTAAAAGCACTCTACAGTCCATCCTGTAAACTTGTTTACCAAACTAAATTACATGGCTTCACTCTTGCTAAGCTCAGTACAGTAGCAAAATGGCTTGAGTTATGCTAGGCTTTTCCTAACTGGTCTCCACAGATCCAGCTTTCACATGGAAACCTCCCTGGCTATAGCAATTGTTATCTCATGTACAATACATTTCTGAAGACCTTGATGGGGGCAGGGTGAGCTCCTGATTCCTGTCTTCTGCTATCAGTTCTAATGAATGGAAGAACTTCCTAAGGACAGCTCTGTGTTACTGCCTTGTCTTGAATTCTAGGCCCCTTACTGGTGATTCTGACAGAGTTCTACCCCTTGGTCCCGTTAATGTCCTAACTTTAATCTCAGGTTGTACATTCATTATGCAGTAAAAGCATCTTAATCAGTCCCTCAGAGCAACTGGTTGCCATTGAGAATAATGGGAATAGGCATCAATTAAGGTGCCTTTGCTACATAATGGAGATAAAGACTTACTTTGCATAATCCATATTCATGCTCTGCAGTATATCTTGTAGGAATTCCTGAGAGGTGAAACTGGTCCATTACTTCCCAACAACTTTGGTCACCCTGATGGATGACCTCTATCAGAAAAGGGTGAAGGGAAGTGCAACCCCTTGATTTCTCAGTGGCTTTTCATACTATTGACTATCCTACTCTGCTAAAGCAGCTTCAGGAACTGGGACCTTGGAGGCACTGCTTTACAGTGGTAGCAATGTGAATGTTCATTTAATGCCTTGGGAGCTTTCTTATGGAGTTCCCCAGGGGTCAGTCTTGTCTCCTATCTATATAGAGCCACTGAGAGAGATCATCAGGAGTTTTGGAGTAAGGTGTTATCAGTATGCTGATGATACCCAAATCTATCTCACAGTTTCTTCTGAGTTAGGGGATGCTTGAAACACTGCTGCATGGAGGCAGTGATGGACTGAATGCATAACTGAATAAACTGAAACTTTAATCCAGACAAGAAGGGGGTACTGTGTGACAAGGGGTCCTGAGTCCAGGAATTTAAGGGGCACCCAATTCTAGATGAGGTTATCTCAGAAAGGACAGCTGTGCAACTTGGGGGTGCTCTTGAATTTGTCACTGTCAACTGAGACCCATGTGGAGTATGTACCAGCATCTCCAACTGATTTGCCAGCTTTAGCCATTCTTGGATAGGGATAACTTGGTCACAGTGAGTCACACCTCCAGATTAGACTACTTTGGTATGCTCTAACGTGAAAATGACCCAACAGATGAAACTAGTGGAAAATGCAGCAACTCAGTTGCTGATGTGAGTTTCTGCAAAGACACATATTATGCCAGTCCTGAAAGATCTACACGTGTTGTCTGTTGGCTATCAAGCCCAATTCAAAGTGCTGATGTTAACATACAAAATCCTAGAACAGCTTGGATCCTATATAGGTCTGCCCGAGTACTGAGATCTCAAGAAGGCCTTCTTATAGTCCCTCCTCTCAGAGGGGCAAGGGGCAGGGACACACAAGAGGGCCTTTTCTGTGGTGGCCCCTCTAGAACAGCCTCTTTCGGGAGGTTTACCAGACCTCTGCATTATATGGTTTTCGGAGTCTGGCTAAAAATATACCTCTTCATAGAAGCCTTTGTTGTTTAGCCTTCTCCGGCTGTTGTCCTGCTGGGGAGGGTGGGAAGGAGGAGGAATCATGTTTTAAATAAGATTACTGTGATCTTATTGGAATGTTTTGGTGAAGGTCAGGATATACATTCAGACAGATAAGCAGGTAGGTAGATCTAATGCACCTATGTCAGAGAAGATCTCCCAATATATTATGGCAACATATTACACACATGCACACGAAATAGTAAGCATGGAAACTGAATTAAGTCTTCACCTTTGTCTTCATGATATAAGATTTGGACTAGTTCAGACTAGTCCACTTCATATCCAACATTCAAATGAATAGATTCAAATGTAATGGATTCAATTCCTTTTTCTTGCATTCGGGTTTTAAACATTCAAATCGAACCAAATGTTTTGACATTTGACTCTACTTGAATTCAAATGCAAAAAACCCACATGCACACCCCTACTTTCGAGGCAACCCAGAACTGTATCTAGGAAAAAACAACAACAGAGATTGAGAGAGAGGAAGCAGGAAGAGAAAGAGGACAGAAAATGTATACATTGCATATATACATGCAACACATCCTATGTAATCCAACCTGGTGGTAAATAGCTGCCCTTTAATCTCCTCTCTCTGTGACTGGAATAATGGATTTAACAGCAGGATTAACCAAGAGCCAAATCGAGATGATCTTACACAAAGGGGCAGATGCCAAGGGGTTCTTTACAAGTAGTGAGAAGGAGGGGCTGGCAATGGGGAATACTAGAATTGCACTTTCTGTAGCAATGGTAGTCAGGATTTGGATACAGTCAGAAATGTTTTGCCATGTGGGAAATTAAAAACCAGCGAGTACAAAATTGCTTATTTAAAAACAAAAAAACTGAAACAAAAACCAATGTTCATTCAATTAAAAGGTCAGCCTTGGGAAACCCAAATAGATTTTGTTTCCTTTGCTAAAAACCAAGGGACTGGAGGAAAAAGAAAGCTACATCTACGTAGTAGGTAATTCTAATTAACTGAGTATAGAGGAACTTGTTCCACTTAAGCACACGAAAAAGCCCACAATAAAATGTGTTAAGAATACAGTCTGACATACACTCCTTACAAGATAGTTAATTAGTAGGATCTGGAGAGAGAATGGTTTGGACTGGATTTAGAAGAAGAAGAAGGGTTGGCTTATCTACCCCACTTTTATCACCCATTTAAGGGGACTCAAAGTGGCTGACAAAGCTTTTCTATTCTTCTCCCCACAACAGAACACCAGCTGGCTTCATGGGGGAAGGTAGAATCGAACCTGGTATTCCCAGATAAGAGTCTGGCTCCCTAACCACTAGACCAAACTGTTTCTCCCCCCACCCCACCCTTCATACTTGCATATTTATTGATTTTATTTATTATGGAATGAATACATTGCCTTTCACTCTAGTCTCAGGACAATGTAAAAAATAAAGTACTAAAAACACTAAAATGAAAGAAACAAAATGAAAGAATAAGTTGCTAAAACTGTTGGAACGGAAGCAATTAACTACTAGGTGACATAATTTCCAAATGTCTAGGCGACAAAGGCTAATTCTATCAGGCACCTAAAAATGTTGGTAGAGAACACCTGACAAATTTCCCCTGTAGGTGACTGCTCCACAGAAAGGAGGGTGATTACTGAGAAAGCCCTGTACATAGCACCTATTCCCTGAGAGTTATCAAAGGATAGCATAGCCAGAAAGAGTTTTCCTGATGATCTCAGATAGCAAGCTGGTCTGTATGAGAGGAAATGCTCCTTCAGATAAATGGGTCCTGAATTATAATTAAAACCTTAAATTGGAATTGGACACTGAGAGGAAGCCTGCATACATCTTTGACAATAGAGGTAGTGTGACTGTGGCTAGAAGTACCCATCACTAGCCTGGCTGCTTCATCTTGAAAATTAGCCACACATAGAGTAAATTGCAATAGTCCAGTCTGAAGTTCCCAAGAGCATGGGTTAGAATGATCTATATCAAGGAAGGGCTTCATTTGCCTAATAAGACAAAGGAGGAAGAGGAGGAGGAGAAGAAGAGTTGGGGTGTCTCACCCTTTTAAGCTTCCTGTTCTTCTCCCCATAACAGACACCCTGTGAAGTAGGTGGGGCTGTGAGAGCTCAGATAGAGACCTGTGACTAGACTAAGGTCATCCAGATGACTTTGTATAGGAGTGTGGAATCAAACCAGGAAACTTCCAGATAAGAGTCCAGCACCAAACTGGCAGAGTTGACCACAGGGACTCTTGGTAACTGCTGCCACCTGAGCTTCAAAAGACAGTGTAAATTCAAGAGAAGATCCAGGTCTATCACCTGTTCCTTTCAGGAGATATGCACAAACTTGGGTTCTAAGATTCAGTTCGAACTCAACTAAAACCTTCTGAGCTCAGTTTGATCTAGAACTAGGTTTGAGCAGTTAACAAAGAGTTCGCAAAAAGTTTGAGGTTAAAATTAAAATAATTGTAAAGACTGTTGAAAATTAGCAGGCAAGATGTGGCTTAACATGAACATTTTGAGTTGAACTGCTCTGGGTTGAGTTAACTGAATATAATAATAATAATAATGGGATCACACAGTAGTTTCAGCTACTTCTACTATACTTTCTCACAACTTTTGCAAGTAGTACTGAGCTGAAATACCCCATATATTGAGCAAGGTACAGCAGAAAGTTTAGAAATTGCAGGTGAGTGACATCTAAGCAGCTTCCATTAGATTATGCATCCACTATGTAATGAAAAACACCTAAACTTTGGAAACCTATGGACTGGAAAATCTGTGGAAGAGTGAACTACTTCTACAATGGCAGATGTATAAAGAAGCAAAATGTAGCTGAAGCAACAGAACACTTGAACTTGAGTGCATAATGTGAAAAATAATTAGAGATGGGAATTCAATAGGGATCCCTGAATCGTTAAGCATACAATGACCCCTTTTAATCATTCCCTGAAGTGTAAGATGCAAAGATGTGCTAAGGGACCGATCAGGTTCAGATTATTCACCTAAGCCACTCACTTCCTTTTTATAATTATCACAAAAATCATCTCTCTCTCTCTCTCTCTCTCTTTTTTTTTTTGCTAGAGGACAAGACAGCAGTGCAAGTCCATTTGTGCTTCTAAGAATAAGCCTTAGACTATGTCCCTCTCATATATTTTTTCCTGAAAAACTGTACTGTACTATCTCCAGTTAACTATGAAAGCTGCAGCAAAACAATGTACAGTTATTGTCAAGGTAGGAGTTGTTGGCAATTTGTTCTGTGCTGAGGTCCACATCAGCTATATATCACAGGTTGGAGCCAATAAAACTCTCTCGACATGATTAACATCATTTTCAGCAGGATGACAGATGGAAAGCACACTGTAAAATTGAGTCTGAGATGTGAACAAAAAAGCCCCTACTTCAAATCTTGCCTGTGTCATTAAAACATATCATTGGTCTAACGTGGGGGTGGCAAATACGTGCCCTTCTATATACACTCGAGCTAATCAAACCTTTCACACCAGCCATTTTACCTGAAAGTAATGGGAGATGTAGTTCAGCAACATCTGAACATCCACAGCTTACTTCACCCCTGCTCTAATGTAAACTGGTGTCACAACTCAGAATTCTAACAGCTTCCACAGGGGAAGGGAGAATTCATGTTCAAAAGGATCAGAGTTCCTGCAGTGTGTTTTCTTATCCAGAAGAAATACATTGTGCTTCCTGATGTTCTCAAGATCTTACAAAAATCTGTTCCAACATATGGACAGGAGGAGGAGCACCTCTGAAGCAACTTAGAGATGGTTCTGAGCTGGGATTATTCACATCGAATCTGCCCCTCACCATCTCATGAACATTATAGCTAGAAAAGGTGGATTAGAGATGGGATGGCAACACGATGGCCTTAGGCTGCAGAGTCTGAAGCACTTTTGAGATACTCTGTTTCCTGCATTTCAGTGCAGCCAAATACCATCCCATTGAAGTTAAGATGGGGTGGACCAGGATAACACCACTCTTCAAAGTGCCTAAAACTAACCACCAGCACTTGAAGTGTGGATGGTCAGGCCTGGCCTGGCCAGATCAGCATGGCAATGGCCATAGCAACCTCCATGGCAATTGTGACAAATTATGCATATGTGCAGCCACAGGCACAGCCACCC
This sequence comes from Aspidoscelis tigris stejnegeri, assembly GCA_023333525.1. Classification (NCBI taxonomy): domain Eukaryota; kingdom Metazoa; phylum Chordata; class Lepidosauria; order Squamata; family Teiidae; genus Aspidoscelis; species Aspidoscelis tigris. Next base: position 244,048,621 of record JALMGA010000001.1, on the reverse strand, counting down.
CAGCCTGTCTACACACAGCATTCACACCAGAAGAAAATATGAATGCTGAGTCTGGGAGCTCCCCAGTTGCTCCTGATGAAGCTCTGGAGAAGTAAAAACTTCACAGCTTTGGAGGACTGGGGCTACATAATGGTGCTGATATGGACAAGTCCCTGCAGTGGCCATGAAGCTTGCACAAGCTTTAGGACTGATCTCTGAGGGCTAGAAAGTTCCTATTTTAGCAGGTCTTGAGGAACCCATTTTGGCCACACCCACAAACATTCCTTACCTTGCAGGCTCTGAAATATGCCCCCTGGGTATTCCCAAACATGAGAGGTGTGCCTTCTGCATATCTCCCATGTTCTTGATGAGAGCTCTTGATCCCACTGGTTAAGCCATGGTTAAGCCATTAAGGGCCCATGTAGTAAGCATCTAGGCCTCATGGATTTTCACATTAATGCATATCTATGATATCATGCTTCCCACATGCATTGTTCGGTATTGCTGGGAGACACAATAATATCTACCAGTCTACTGGTGGGCCTGATACAAAACATGGGAGGCATGACAATGGCATGCCTTCTGTGTGCTGGACTACTGGGGAATGCATGTCAGCCTGGCCTCAATGTCCACATGTGCTTTGAGACCAAGGCATGAGCTGGTCTGGATTAAGACCATCAAACTGATCCAGTCTGTGACTTTCAGTGGTTGGAATCAGCAAGCCTGGCTGTCCCAGACACACTGATTCTAATTATGGGCCTTTCTGTGCAAAAAAGCTCCAGGGACTAGGGATGTTCACGAATGAGGTTTTTGATATTTGATTCATAATGATTAGATGCTTTCGAATGTGGTAAAATTCTACCATATTCATACGGATAGACATTTCTGAATGTGGTAAAATCCTATTTGATAAAAATGCATTTGTACAAATTCATACGAATATCCAAAATGAATGAATACATATCAGATACGAACGAATATGTATTGATATTCGTGATCCGATACATATTCTGTAACAAATCCACTCTGAAAGCATCAAATCTGACCTTAATTCACTCTTAATATACTTTTAATCCATGTCTAAAGCACTCTAGGTGCATTGCAGATGCTTGCTGCAGCCCCTTTCCCATGTTCCCAGTTTAATGAATGTCCAAACTATTTGTACAAATGTTCAAAACATTTGTATTCATACAAATGTCAGTGTACAAATATCATAACATTCAGTTTGTGTATGAATATCCAAATTTGTATGAATTTGTATAAATAATGAAGTTTCAGATATTAATGCACATCCCTACCACGGAATCCTTGATTGGGTTCATACTCCATCTAAAGCAGGCAAAGTTGGACCAGTAGAAGGCAGGGCCTCCTAAATCTGCATTAGTGTGTAGATCTAGAGACCTGAATGCTTATTGCATGGACCCTTGATCTGGTTATGCAGAAAGGGCTTAAGACATCAACATCAATCTATGACCTTTGCTCAGTAATAGATGCTTTCGGAAAAGGAGCAATCTGTCCCTGATAAAAATGCTTAAAAGGGTAGAATAAGTGATTAATGTTTGTTAAAACAGGGGCAGGGGGGAGAGATGCATCTGTTCTTATAAAGATAAAGAAGAAAGAAGGTCTCTCTTTAGTGGTCTATTAAACCCAAAGTTCATATCATGACGAATTGAAAAATCAAGGAGTTGCTTATTTCATTTCTTATGTTCTAAAGCTATTCAGTGCTTTTAAAGGAAAACTATCTTTCCTAGATATAACTAAAGTCTCTGTCCTAAGAAAGAAACTAACTTCTTTCTTCAGCTATAACAGTGTCACAAGCCACATCAATTTATACATGTGCTGCTCCAGAATGAAATGCCAAGTCAGGACTCTTGCACTGGCATTGTCTTTCACCACCTGTGAGATGTCGGTAATGTAAAGCCAGCTATGGATATGGGACCAAATCAAAATTCCTTCATGAACATAAGAACATAAGAGAAGCCTTGCTGGATCAGGCCACAGCCCATCTAGTCCAGCATCCTGTCGCACACAGTGGTCCACCAAATGCTCATGGGCATCTCAAGCAGAGACAAGGACAAACCTTCTCCTGCTCTCGAGTCCCAGCAGATGGCCTTAGAAGCGCCCCAGTTCCCCCCCCCCCAGCCTGAAGGATGCACCTAGGCATTCGTTCTAGTAGCCATTGATACATCTGTCATCCATAAATTTGTCTAACCCTACCTTAAAGCCATCCAGACTGGTAGCTGTCACCACCTCATCCGGCAGCACATTCCATCAGCCAATGACCCTCTGGGTGAAGAAATACTTCCCCCTGTCAGACCTTATTCTCCTACCCATCAGCTTCATAGAGTGCCCCCTGGTTCTAGTGTTGTGCGATAGAGAAAAGAAATTTTCTCTATCCACCCTTTCTATACCGTGCATAATTTTATATACTTCAATCAGGTCCCCTCTCAAATGCCGTCTCTCCAGACTGAAGAGGCCTAGATGTTGCAGCCTGGTTTCATAAGGGAGGTGTTCCAGACCCTTAATCATTCTGGTTGCCCTTCTCTGCACCTTCTCTAGTTCCACAATATCCTTTTTGAGGTCTGGTGACCAGAATTGTACACAATACTCCAAATGTGGCCTCACCATAGACTTATAAAGGGGCAAAATGACACTTGCTGTCTTATTTTCTATTCCCTTCCTAATTATTCCCAGCATTGAATTTGCTTTTTTCGCTGCTGCCGCGCACTGGGTTGACACCTTCATGGAACTGTCCACCAGAACTCCGAGATCCCTTTCCTGGTGTGTTGCAGAAAGCTCAGACCCTATCAGTTTATAGATGTAACTTGGATTCTTGGCCCCAATGTGCATTACTTTGCACTTGTTAAGATTAAAGCACATTTGCCACTTGGTTGCCCAATCACCCAATGCTAAGAGATCCCTCTGGAGCTCTTGGCAATCTTTTACAGTTTTTACTACCCTAAATAATTTAGTATCATCAGCAAACTTTGCTATTTTACTATATATCCTTTCTTCTAAATCATTGATGAATAAATTAAAAAGCATTGGTTCCAACACTGAACCTTGGGGACCCCACTTTTTACCTCTTTCCACCCTGAGAATTGGCCGTTTATTACTACTCTCTGCTTCCTGCTCTTAAGCCAGTTACAAATCCAGGACAGAACTTGTCCTTTTATTCCATGGCTGGTGAGTTTACTCAGTAGTCTTTGATGTCGGACTTTGTTAAAAGCCTTCTGAAAGTCCAGATAGATAATGTCTACTGGTTCACCTTTATCCATGTGTTTATTGACATTCTTAAAGAATTCCAACAAGTTTGTAAGGCATGCTGACATTTGTTCAACAATGCTTGCTCCTCCATGTGCACACTAATTTTGTCTTTAATGATAGTTTCCATTACCTTATATGGAACTGATGTTAAGCTAACTGGTCTGTAATTGTTTGGATCACCCCTGGATCCTTTTTTGAAGACTGATGTTACATTTGCTACACTCCAGTCCTCAAGTACAGAGCCTGATGTTAGGGAAAGATTATATATTTTTCCTAGAAAGTTTGCAATTTCGTAGGTATGTTGCTGTACTGGTAGTATTTAGTTTGGTCCTCATTCATTTGCTGTTCCTGTAAGGTTTTTGTGGGGATCTGACGATGAGTATTCTTTGTTCTTTAGATGTATACGTAAAGGTTTGAAGTGACCATATTTATTTATTTATTTATTTATATTTATATCCCGCCCCATACCCAAAGGTCTCTGGGCGGCTCACAACAGTCAAAAATGAACATATTAAAACTGTATCAGACTGTGCCAAAATCCATACAAAGTTCAAAAACCAGCATGATGATGATGATGATGATAATAATTATTATTATTATACAAAAGCAGTTTAAAAACAATAGTTTTTTCAGGGGGGAAGCATAGAGGGCATTTAGCCAAAGGCCTGAGTGAAGAGGTGCATCTTTACCGCCTTCCTGAATGTAAACAGAGAAGGGGCCTGACGCATCTCCAAGGGGAGGCCATTCCACAACCTGGGGGCCACAACTGAAAAGGCCCTCTCCCGGGTGCCCACCCGCCTAGCCGCTGAAGGCAGTGGGATAACCAGGAGGGCCTCTCCTGCAGATCTCCTGCAGGCCAATCCTCTCCAAGATGGCGAACGGCATAGCAGCACAATAGCGGAGCTCTGTTCATGAAGCCAGAAAATTTACTGCTTCTGATAAAGGCTTAGTTTGTGTATGCATCTTCGGCAAGCTGAAGGACTTTACTGTCAGATTTATTGCTTTTACCAGCGTCTTGTTGGAATTTTTTCCTGTTGCTCGCGTCTTGCTGGAATTTGCTTTAACATGCTTATCGGAGACAAGCTGAAGAGTCCTATCCTCCATTACGTATGTTTAATTTTCGTTATTCTTCCAGCTGAAGAGTCCGGCAGGCTCAGACATTGGCATCTACTCCTTAACAGCTGTAATTTAAGGTACTTTTCTTTTCCGTTCTGAAATAAGGAACCTTAGATACAAAGCATTTGATATCAAGCTGGACGCTGAGTCATCTTACTGACTCACTCCCAATTTAGGCTCGACAGCTAGTTTCATTATATCCCTGCGGGTTACTTCACACCTTTATCTGCCTCAGTTAAAATTTATCTGTTGTATCCCTTCTTATCGGATACTGAAGACTAACGGTTATCCGTGAGGGAGACCACTACTGCTTTGTTCTATTAGTCTTCAACTAAGAGAACTAGGATAATGGTGTTAACAAGAGGAGACCATAAAAAGCTGAGTTCAACACGGCATTCGGGGGAGGAGAAGATGGCTTTAGAAGACAATACAAATGTCGGGATAGAGACTCAAACAGCTAAACAAGCTCGGACTAGTTCTACAGAGCCGTGTTCACTGTCCCCTTTAACACAGGCCACCCCTCTCCATGATAAGACAGTCCAACTAACGCTGGATCGTTCTCTAGGACCTTACTGTCTTACACCACTGGACGATAGTAGAACAGCCTACAATTTTGCAGTTGAACTGACATCAATTAATAACACGCTGTCTTCTGACCTACCAACACTCTTTCCTAAACCAAGGCAGTCCCAGGCCCTGGGGGCATCACAGCTGCTAAATTTTTCTCAGGACAGTGCTACCACTGACTACCTTCCCTTTGGACCTGAGGTAAGGCAGTCAGTAGGGAACTCACTGAATACGCAGAGAGTCCTCGACATGCTGGGAGAGCAGCAAAAGTATTTGGTCAAACTATCTGCGGAACTCCTCCCCATTAAAGCAGCCATGGCGGAAGTGGAAGCCCTGTTGAAGGTCCTTATTAATTTGGCTTCGGGAATTATTTCAAACTCCAATCAGGAGAGCTCAAAAGAAAAACCTCCCACAACCTTACATCGCAGTAAGTTTCCATCTCTTAAGCCTCTCTCTCCCGAAGTAACTTCCAGCCACAGGGACAAGGAAAATTTACCTCCATACAACAAAACAACAATGAGAACTAAAGAGATAAGGAAAAATCAATTAAAAAAATCCAAAAATATAAGAAATAAAGACCACCGAAGACCTACAACTAATTTTAACTTTAAGAGGCTAATTTCACTATTAGAAGCGGAAGACCAGTTCAGGAAATCCAAGCCGCCTATAAACAGCATTAAGGAATTGCCTACCAAATCCCCTCAACAGAGGGAAGTTATCAGGGAGCCGACAGTTGTACCCGTAACCCGAACTGCCCTATCATCATTCAATCAATCGGTAGTCATACAGAAAGAACTCGAACCTAGGTCACCAAGGCCGTCCTCTTCCATCTATGAAAGTTCTAAACCCTTATGTCAACCTTGGCTTTACAATTAGTCTTAAATAAATTAGCGTTTATCAACATACCAAAGCCGGAAAGATACCTTGCCCAAAGTGAATGTAAGGCATACTTTCTGAACTGTTTAAACTCCTACTGTAACCTGCAGCTTGTGTCCCAAGACATCAAATCCATATACTTTCTACACCAAAACAATTGCTTTGTTAAAGCTATCGTAACATTTAGCTCTGAGAGGACTGCTCTCAAGCTTCTGGACCACCGGGACCAACTTCTCCGCTTTAAGGTGGGTATTTTAAGATTTTTTTCAGAATCAAATCCCTATGAGAATATCCTTAAAAAGATCTCAGGACGGGAAGGTTATGGACAACACTACCGCCCCACCAACATCCCTTGCCAGAACACTCAAGAGGGCTACTCAAACTGAAACCGCTGTGACAAAGGAGCTCTTGTTAAGGCCACTCCCAGGAAAGAGTCCTATGATAGCTGACTTTCCAAAGAATGCTAGCATTGGGGACAAAGAACCGAGGATAAGCAAGACGCCGTAGCAATAACCATCACGACGACATGGCGGTGGGGCTGCCCATCCCTATTATAACAGGAAATGGTAGATACATACAGAGACTACTATATTCCTATGGGCATCTGGGCAGTAGGTCCGCTTGGTCTCTAACGTTTAAGCCTTGGGTGCTATTCAAACCTTTTAAACCCACCCAACTAATTAGTCGAGCCCACTCTCGCCACTTACATAATCAGTACCGAAACCGTCAATTAATCAATGTCCCAGTGCAAGCAATCGAGTCTCTGCCACTCCTACTCCTGCTCTGGAATGCCCAGTCCCTTGCACCCAAGTTAGGACCACTTTCAAATTACCTTTTAGATCATAACATCTCTATAGCCTTGGTTACAGAGACCTGGCTCTCTCTAGAAGACTCAGTCTCCCTAGCAACTCTAAAAAACCACAGTTTCAACTATATAAACTCACCTCGTACAACTGGAAGAGGAGGGGGTACTGCGATTATTTTTAAATCCTTTCTCTCTATAAAGTCTTTAAACCACCTAGATGAGATATCCCCCTACTCCTTTGAAGCCTCTCTTGCATATTTAGGGAAACCTGCCGTAATGATAGCTGTTGTTTATAGACCTCCAGGCCCATGTGACAGATTCCTAGAAGAATGGGCAGACTGGTTAGCCTTGATAACGTCTATTCACTCCACAGTTATACTGGGAGGAGATTTCAACGTATATAACGATCGTTCATCCTTTTCTCAAATTTTTTTCACTATCTTAACTTCGTTTGGCTTCACAGTGGTAGACTCCCCACCAACGCATGTTAAAGGCAGAGTATTAGACTTACTTTGCTACAAAAACATAGATATCAACTTAATCTCTGTCTTAAACTGGGGTCTATCAGATCATTTTCTGTTAACCTATAAAATGACAACATCCCAGGCGACCTTGCCTAGAAAAACAACAAAGCAATACCGAGACCTATCTCGGATTTCAGGACTCACTTTTCAGCAGACCATGAATAGTCTAGAAGTGGACACCTTAGATACAATACTGGAAAGGAATTTATCAGACCCGGATAGTCTAGCAGATCACTTTAACATCATTACAAACAAGACGCTAGACATTCTAGCACCAGCTAAATGGCGGAATACCATCCAACGAGACCCCAGGCCCTGGATCCACGCAAGCCTCCGGGAAGAACGCACCAAGATGCGACAACTTGAGAGAAGATGGTTACAAAACCCCTCAGAGGAAGCCCAGCAAAACTTCAGGATGGCCTACAGAACCTACCTTGCACACGTGGAGGAAGCACGAGAACTTTATCTGAGGGATAAGATCTCAAAACAAGCACACATGCCGAGACAATTATTTGCAACGTTAAATAACTTATTAGGATCTGAGAATGACGAATCTAATCAAACACCCTCCCCTCCTATTACAGCAAACCACATGGCGAGGTTCTTTAAGCAAAAAGTACAGGGAATTGTGGATTCAATTCAAATACAAAGCAACTCGTCCTCGGATCCGCAACAAGATTTTCCATCATGTTATAAGGTGCCTCCAACGAGTTCCACATTAACATTTCACTTCTCACAAGTAACCATGGGAGACATAGAAAGTACAATCGCCAACTCACATCCAACGACCTGTCCGTCTGATCCCTTTCCTTCTTCCCTGTATCCGATCCTGGCACCATTGTTCTTGCCGTTCATTACACACCTCGTGAACTGATCCCTGAGAGAAGGAATTTTCCCAAACTGCTTCAAACATGCAACGATTCGTCCCATCCTAAAAAAGCCTAACCTAGATGCTTCTGTTTGCATGAACTTTAGACCAGTATCATTATTACCTTACTTATCAAAGATACTGGAAAGAGTGGTCCTGTCCCAGCTGTCCTCTTACCTTGTTCTACAAGAGGCATTCGATCCCTTTCAGTCAGGCTTTTGTAAAGGTAATTCGACCAAAACGGCCCTGAATTATGTTATTAATGAAGCTTTAACAGCTAAAGCCCATGGCCGTACCACAGTGCTGATCCTACTAGACTTGTCCGCCGCTTTCGATACATTGGACCCTCAAATTCTGCTGTCATGCCTAGTTTCGCAAGGTATAACTGGAACTCCTCTGGCTTGGTTTACCTCCTTCCTGACGGGTCGGTCGTTCTCAGTAAATCTCCAAGGGAAAACCTCAGAGACAATCTCGCTACCGGTGGGCGTCCCACAAGGCTCAACCTTGAGTCCACTGTTGTTCACCCTTTATACCCGCTCACTTGGGTTGTTTCTAATGGACAGAGGATACCAATATCACATGTATGCTGAGGATACTCAAGTGTTCAAATCTTTTGATTCCCTTGGTGCTCCCGAATGGGATTCGATTAAGGAAATCCTGACGAACATTGCTATGTGGATGGCAACTCATTGGCTAAAACTTAACATGGGTAAAACGGAGATCTTGATAGTTCAACCTGACCGACCACGGACTCCAATTTCCTGCCCAATCATTCATCTTCAAGGCCACATATTAACTCCTACGTCAGCAGCTAAAAACCTTGGAGTGATATATGATGATCACCTCTCCTTACGTCCATTTATAGAAAAGACAGCTAACGTTTGTAACTTCCATCTGTACAACATACGGAAAATTAGGAAATTTTTGTCCATGGACATAGCTCGAACATTGGTTCAAGCCCTGGTTTGTTCAAGGTTAGATTATTGTAATAGTCTCCTTGCAGGTCTCCTGAATAGCTCCTTACTGCCTCTAATTTTAACACAAAACTTAGCAGTCAGAGTGATGATGAACCTGCCTAGATATGCCCATGTCACATCTGCAAGGAAGTCATTACACTGGCTCCCAATTCGTGCCAGAACTTATTTTAAAATATTAGTCCTGGCATTTAAGGCGGTTAGAGAGCAAACCCCAGGTTATTTAGCAGCCAAATTAACGTGGTATTCTCCTGCTAGGGACCTGCGGTTGATGGATAAAGCCCTATTGGTTGCACCTCAAACACCTACGGCTACTACAAGACTTCGAGCTTTTCAAGACCTGGTCCCATATCTTTGGAACAGGTTGCCCCTTGCCCTAAGGCTTGAAAAGGACCTGACCAAATTCCGCAAGGGCTTGAAAACAGTTCTTTTTAATATCTGATGGACCCTGGCCTATAGACTGACATATATCCATTATTATTTAGTTAAGGGACTGAAAATTAAATAGGAGGTTATTTTGAATGGGGTTTTAAGGGGGATTTTAAACATATGGGTTGTATTTTGTATTTATTAGTGATGTTATGTACCGCCCTTTGGTGGAAAGGGCATTATAAATAAACGTTATTATTATTATTATTATTATTATTATTATTATTATTATTATTATTATTATTATTATTATTATTATTATTATTATTATTATTATTATTATTATTATTATTATCATCTTAAAAGGTGGGCAGGTCGATATGGGAGAAGGCGCTCCTTTAGATATCTGGGGCCCAAGTCATTTAGGGCCTTATAAATAAGATTTAGCACCTTGAATTGGGCTCGCTAGTAAATTGGCAGCCAGTGCAGTTCTTTTAGCACCGGCATGATATGCGTCTGGCTAGCTGTTCCTGTCAGCACTCTGGCGGCTGCATTTTGCACTAACTGCAACTTCCGAACTGTCTTCAAGGGAAGCCCCATGTAGAGAGCATTACAGTAGTCCAACCTGGAGGTTACCAGAGCGTGGATAACTGTGGCCAGGTCATCTCTGTCCCAAAAAGGTTTCAGTTGACACACCAACCGTAGTTGGGAGTAGGCACTCCTGGACACGGCCTCCACCTGAGCTTCAAGTGTTAGCGCAGAGTCCAGGAGTACCCCCAAATTTCGCACCTGTCCCTTCCCGGGTATTACAACCCCATCAAGGACAGGATATCTCCCAACTACTTGGACCCGAGAGCCTGTAACAGACAGCACCTCTGTCTTGTGTGGATTCAGCTTCAATTTATTGGCCCTCATCCAGCCCATTACTGCCTCCAGGCACCTGTCAAGCACTTCAGCCACCTCTCCTGATTCAGATGGCACAGAGAGATAGAGCTGGGTATCATCTGCATATTGATGACACCTCACCCCAAATCTCCTGACGATCTCTCCCAGTGGCTTCATGTAGATATTAAATAACATGGGAGATAAGATCGACCCCTGGGGAACCCCACAAGTGAGTTCCCAGGGTGTCGACTCAGTCTCTCCCATCACCACTATCTGAGATCGGTTCTGGAGATAGGAGTGGAACCAATGCCAAGCATTGCCCCCGACTCCTAAACTCCGTAGCCTCTCCAGAAGGATACCGTGGTCAATGGTATCAAAAGCCGCTGAGAGGTCCAGGAGAACCAGTAGGGTAGCATTCCCCCTGTCTTTCTCCCGGAGGAGATCGTCAACCAGGGTGACCAAGGTGGTTTCTGTGCCATGGCTGGGCCTGAAGCCAGATTGAAATGGATCTAGATAGTCAGTTTCTTCCAAGCATGCCTGCAGCTGAACAGCGACAACCCTCTCTAGAACCTTGCCAAGGAAAGGTATGTTAGTCACCGGGCGATAGTTGTTTAAATCTTCTGGATCCAGGGAGGCCCTCTTCAGGAGGGGGCGCACCACAGCCTGTTTAAGGGCCAATGGAACCACCCCCTCCCTCAGAGAGACATTTACCACTTCCTGGATCCACCTGGTCATACCTTGCCGGCTAGCTTTAATCAGCCAGGAAGGGCAGGGATCCAGAGAACATGTTGTCGGCCGCACCCCTGCAAGCAGCTTGTCCACATCCTCAGGCCGCAATAATTGAAACTGATCCAAAATAATTGGACCAGACAGTTCTCCGGACGCCTCCCCTGGACTAAGTCCAATTGTGACATCTAATCCCCTACGAATCTGAGCAACTTTGTCCTCAAAGTGCTTTGCAAAACTGTCACAGCAGATATTAGATGGCTGAGGCTCACGTTTCATTGAGCCAGGTTTAATAAGACCATTTACTACTCTAAATAGCTCTGCTGGACGGCTACTCGAGGACGCAATGGCAGTGGAGAAAAAGCTACTTTTCGCCGCTGTCACCGCCACGTGGTAGGCACAATAATCTGCTCTAACTCGTGTTCGGTCAGATTCACAGCAAGATTTACGCCACTTGATAGCTAAAAGTGGGAAACTGAACTTCTTATTCCTACTACTTTAACATTATTTCTTTTTAGACTCCCCCAAAAGGATCACTGAGGTTGATCAAGGGGCCCTCAAGAAGTGCATCGTGAGGCCAATTCATACTTGGCCGTATAGTTTATAACTGGATAACATCTGGGCATTTTAAGGTCCTTCCAATCCCTGTCTAAACAAAATCAGACCCTCCCAGGGCTATGCTCTAATATTTCATTACATTGTATTTCTGATCTCTTGCTACATTGCAAGCTGTTTACTCACACATTCAGCCTAGCCTGAATGTAAAGGGGAGAGGGAGAAAGGGGGAGGAAATTGCAGCTTATCATTGGATCTGATAAACTGAAAGTAGACAGCCTTTTAAGTGTGGACATACTTTCACAACCCAAGGAGAGAAGCTACCAATTTGAGTTTCAGGTGGGAGCCAAAAGGCAATAGGATTCCTCCCACCCTCCATCATTTTCTTTTCTATAGCTGAAAGGGGAGACCGAGCGCTGAACAACACAATGCAGCCAGGTCTCATTAGCAAACAGCTGGGGGAAAAGGGGAGGAAACCACAGCTTATGATTGGATCAGGAGAAACTGGGAACGCCCCTAAATCATGCTTCCACACTTCCAAAAAACCATCTGTGTCCCCATTGGCAAATAATGAGGATTATTTCTAAATCCCTCAGCTAGAGTTCTTTTGATTAAAATGCAGATAATCTGTGTTCTGGGACCTTTAATCCTCGGAAACTGAGGATTCGTCTGAACCTTTGAGCTCAGCCTTGAAAATGAATTCAAAGCTCTTTAAATCTTAAATAGGGATGCACACTAGGTAACGTGTGTCAGCACGCGTTGTAATAATGAGTTATTTAAGATTTTCCACATCAGTACAGATAGATTGAGAAGCTACAGTAGAAGAGCCTGCTTCACACAATCATAGAGAATATTCGAACATGAACTGGATAATTTGGGAACGTCCGCACCTTGCCAACATCGGGTGCACTGTGGAAAGGATGCTTTTCCCATCCCTGGGCTGAGTCACGTGCTGGCCAAACTGATCACACTTCTGAAGATGAAAGGCCTACTTGTAGTTCAGCCTCCTGAGGGCTCACTGGCTATTGCCTTTTGTCCAAATGGTGGTGAAGAGTGCACTGAATGGCAGGGATACTGTCAAAGTAATTTTTTAGTTCTTTTATGAAGAAGGATGCACTGTAGAGTGCACAAAGGCTGGTTCCCTTTGTGGTGTGCTATACAGGATTAGGTACCACAACACTTTGTTTGTTGTGCTCTGGAGCCACCTGAGATGCCTGCTACCATAGCCACAAAGGCAGCTGTTTTCGTATTGGAGATGGTTTAGCAGTTTCCAACACTAAGTAGGTGGCTGAACTAGATAATCCTTTCGGTCACTTTCCATTCAAGTAATCTCCAAAAGCTTAATAATCTTCTATGGATGTAGAAGGTCTCAGTCTCTCAACTCTTGGGAGTACCCAAATAAAAACAATGGTACCATAAAAGGCCCTGGAGAACTGATGGCCATCAACATTGTTTAAATGATCCAAACCTGGAAAGAACTGATCACGGAGCTGGCTATCATTGCAGCCAGTAAGTAAATAAATGTCAGTTATAGCTCCTAAATTTGATATGAGGTCTTCTGCTGTGTTAAGTCAATGTATTAGTCTTCAAGAAGCATCTCTGAAAGGCAGCAGTATATATTCTGTTTGGTTAAGTCTGAGAATTCACCTTTTTTCACAGCTGAGCATATTGTTGGGGACATTCTTAGCAAGGACATAAAATATTTGGTAGCATGCAGGACTCTGTCAATCTTAGAATGAAAATTACTTTGGTTTCATTTGGTTTCAGCCCATAAACCATTAAATATGCAATATTTCTAGATTTTCATTTAAAATTCAGTTAAACCTACCTCAGAGCAAGTGGTTCATGTATTTTAAGCTTGATGTTGGAATTATTGTCAGTTATCTTAAAATAGACCAGGAGGACAAAGATGTAGGGTGTAGGAGCTTAAGAAAATTGTAGGTGCATTTGGAAAGTAATGATACTCAGTGATGGGTTCAGGTCCTCTTTAGAAAGTGAAGCTAAGCTAGTCATTGTCGATGAAGCACATTTTTGGTTAGTGTCAGAACATTAAAGTAGTTTGTCTCTGATTGTCAATGTATGACAATTGATGATGATGGATAATTCTGGAAGCCACTGCAAAATTGGACTGTTCTTTGGAAAACTGCCTAAGTTACACTGCCAACTTGATGCATTTTGCAATAACTTCTTTCACCTTGCATAAACTGAAATCTTGAGGCTAGAAAGTGGCCATTAGGAAACTGATGCTTTCCTTCCTCCTGCTTATTGAGAAGATTTGTTCACAGGGAGTTGTTCCATTGTTACAGAGGTGATTTAGCAGCCCAAGGAAGCAAGCATATTTTAAAAAGAAGGAAGGAAGGAAGGAAGGAAGGAAGGAAGGGACTTGCAGAATGATAAAATGTAAACCTTTTGTAAACTGCTTTGAGTTTGTTTCTTTGTTTTTAATGAAAAGCACAAGGAATGATTAGCAGGTTCCACACAGCACTGTAATAGCCATGCGAGTGCTCAAAGGTTATGGAAACCTCATATTCCAGCACCCATCAGGGAAACTTCCTAACTTTACTGTTTGCCCTTTAACAACAGAACAGGGGGAAGTACCCTGGTAGCACTTTCTCCCATTTTTCGCTCCGCCACCATGCCATTGTGATGTGTGAAGTTACCTTTTTGCTTTCTTTGGACCAAACAACAGGACCCTAATTTTGGAAAGCACACAAAATGGCTGGCTTCCTGTGCTTTCTAAACAGTTTCAGATGGAAGCATCAAAACTGCACAGTGAAAACCAGTTTCAATATTTATACAACCAGAATGAAGAATACCTGTGGGATGGTGATGGTGAATGCAGATACTAGCCTTTCCATTGTAAGTGTTGGAACACATTTCACAAGTGCTTCAGCCCTGCAGTGGCTAGAAATAGTGCTGTGCAGCTCCTGCTATTGTAAATAACTAAGCAGTGTCATGGAAGAAAATACTGGGTGAGGACCCAAAAGGGCTAGGGCAAAGAGGTGCATCTTCACTGCCTTCCTAAACATATATGATGAAGGAGTCTGATGTACCTCAGGTTGGAGATTGTTCCACAGCCTAGGGGCCATCACTGAGAAGGCCCTCTCCTGGGTACCCACACCTTTTACTACTGAGGGTGGTGGGACGACCAGGAGGTCCTTCCCTCCAGGTCTTAAGGCACAGGCAGGTCGAGATGGATTAAGACATATTCTCTGATAATATCATACAATTAAATACTAACTTTAGGTTGCAGGGTTTCTGTTGTTGCTTAAGTCACTTCTATAAATTGCGGGAGTGTCTCTCCTGGGTGCTCCCAAGTAGTTTGTTAACATAATGCTAATAATATCAAAGCTCTCTGATATCTTGCTTGCTTTCCCCTCTGCAGTCAATGCAGCTCTGTGCAATTATTTTCAGAATAACAGCAAAGCCTCGAGGGAGAGTGTAGCGTGGAAAGCAGATCCCTTGAGAGTGCGTCTAGGCTCCTGGGATGTATCACATTCCCTTCATCAGAAGCCTAACTCACCAGGGCTGACGACGTCTCAAAACAGTGTACATCTTCCGAACAAATCACAAATGCAGTATTCCCCATGAAAGCAGAAAGAATGATCTCTCTTTCGTTGTTTAATACAAGATACAGTAGTTGAAGACCCAGTTTTACACTTGGTTTTGACACTTGAATATAAAGGTTCTGAGAGAAATCACACAGATCATCTCCATTCATCTAAATCTATGTATGTGCTTATATTAAAGTGGCTCCTTTGAACTGTGTAAAGCAGGATTGGAAAGAGTCTTGCCAAAATGGGATTAGTGTCTGTCTTGCGTCAAAGCATTTAAATTCCATTCCACTCCAGGTATCCCTTTTTCCAAAGCTTTGTTCTACAGGTATGAAAAAGGGTCCCACACTATTGTCATATGCTAGTGACTTTGCCAAGCCACTTAGGAGGGCAGGACTGCTTCCCTCTGCTCAGCTTGTCTTTCCTGCTTTTCCAGATAATGGGGGGAGGAGCAATACATGGACTGGTGCAATGCAGTTAACAATGGCATCATCAGCCTTGATCACAGGAATCTACTTCACCTGTGCATGCAAATATGATGTTCCCTGCTAACACATTCAAAAATTCCTTTCCCACATCCTATAGAAATGTCCTTTCTTATGTTTTATTTCAAAACATATTGTATTGTTATTTTAATCTTGTATGCCACCTTGGACCTCTTTTTTGAGAAAAAGGTGGGATATAAATCAAATAAATAAGCTGAAATTTAAGCAAGTGTTTATTAGCTGCAAAAGAAGAGACATTACACCTTTATTAGAAGAACTTGATGGACGTATTCATGGTATCACTCTTGTGTCTTTTATGTGACTTTTCAGCATGATCTAGTTGATCAGTATTTGGGGTGTGGGTAGGTGCAAGAGAGAAGCAGTGTTAAATAAAATGGACCTTTATCCTAAGCTTGATCAGGTAAGTCAATGCTTTACCTTTTTAAATGATCAATCTATCCCAGTTTCCTGCCTCCAAGAATTAACAGATGGCAAAGAAAGGCAGACAAATAACGCAGGTGAAACTCTGACATTCTGAAATGTACGAGTTATGTGGAAATATATATTATCTTGTCTGTCCTGAAACTAATGCTACTCTAGTTCCTGGATTCTAGCACTTTGTGATAATTGGATGAAGAGGACACAGGTTTTGGCAACAGTATCTTAAGGACCTGTTATTTTATTCTGTAACATTTATGCTTATGGATAAGTCTTGGATCAAAAGATTTTTGAAAATTTAAACATATAATGCCTACTGGATCTAAAAGACTTTCCATACCAGGATATTGCTCTGTGCTGGGAAAGGGTTTAGGGGCCTCTTCTTCACATGCTGGAGTGGGATAAGGAAGGCCCTTTGTTCTCACAGGCATATATCAGGCAAGCTGTGTCCCCATGGGCCCCTTAATCTGAATTCTCTTCAAATTCAGGAAGGAGTGTCCCCATGGCTACTGTAATTAATCTGAATCGAATCAGAATTTGCACCCAACATCCCCATGAAATTCCTTATTCCTGGATTTTATGAGGACTATCCTGCCTAAATCTGGAGGGAAATAAGTCCTGATGAAAACAGGACTAAGTCCCATTTTTGGAGCTAAGTCCGCTTATTTTTCCCCAAATGGAGACAATACCTGCCTATTTGGGGTAGAGGTCTAGCATTCTGGCCAGTAGCAGCCAGCTGTGGGTTTAAAAAAAGAGAGATTTAAAGCTCCCCCCTCCCTTGCCATGCTCGCAAAAACTCTGTACAATATGAAAAAGGCAGAAAGGGTGAAGAAGGAGCTTTTTTCTTTTATTTAAAGGGGCTTTTAAAACATTTACAGTGGAAACCTCTTTTTTCAAAAGACACATGAGAGAAGTTTAGGAACCCTGAAATACTTTGAAATGATACATTTTATCATGCGCATTTATCAGTAATCGCAAAAGAGAGAGGTGTGAAAAAGAAAGTAATTCCCTTCACATTTGAAGTCCCTTCCTTTTGTGTTGGCTTCTTTTATTGCAGGCAGGGTTTGCATGGGGGGGGGATTTAAAAGCCCTGTTTTTTACATTTAAAAATAGTCCCCAAACCAGGACTAAAAAAGCTGCCTGGGGATGGCTATATTTGGATTAATTGACAAGAACTAAATTCAGAATAAAAATAGTCCAAACAGTACTGAACTCAGACTAAAATTCCTGCATGGGGATGCACCCCTAGTGTGGTTTATCAGTAGACCTCAATAACATATGTAATACTGGACCACAGCCAGTAACCTGGACCACTGGGGTATGTGGAAGACATGCCTCCATAGACCAGAATACAAGGTGAGACCCTTTGTGGTTGTGCTCTAGGAAGCACCTCAAGAGGAGGAGGAGGAGGAGGAGGAAGAGGAGGAGAAGAGTTGGCTTTTCTACCCCGCTTGTCTCACCCATTTAGGGAACTCAAAGTGGCTGACAAGACTTTCTATAATTCTCCCCACAACAGAACACCCTGTGAGGTAGGTGGGGCTGTGAGAGCTCAGCAGAGAGTTGTGACTAGCCCAAGGTCACTCAGCTGGCATTGTGGAGGAGTGTGGAATCAAACTTGCTGAAACAAGATATGAATCCAGCACTCTAACCACAAGACCAAACTGGCTCCATGGAAGTAACACTAGAAATGGCATGCCACTGAAAAGCCCACTAGTGATGACTCTGAGGGTTGACCCAGGCTTTGGAACCAGCTGTTGCAGCTAGGCCAGCATGGAATGACCAATGTGCAGACAACCTTAGCCCATGCCAGGTGGTCTTCCTAGCCAAGGCTAGCAAAGTGCAGAATAGTCTGTGGCACGTGAAAGCAGCCTAATCTCTACTTAGCCAGCAAAGGCAGGACCACAGAACAGAGAGAGTGCAGAGAGGCACTGCTAGGAAATCTTGTTCCCATCTTCCCAAACCACAGCTAGAGCAGCATAGTGGCTGACACACAGGGCTAGAAGACTGGAACACCTGGGTTGGAATCCCCACTAAGTCATGAAAAACCAACAAAGGACTTTGTTCAGTCCCAGCGTCTCAGCCTAACCTACCTCATTGGATACTGTAAGTATAAATGGGATAAAGAAGAATGGTGAGCACCATTTTGGTCTCTTTAGAGTAAAGGCAGAAAATGAAGGTCATAAATTAGTAAATTGACTGAGAGAATTAATGTGAGCATCCCTGTAAATAGCCGGCACCGATTTTGGATATACCCAGAAGTGATTCACTACAGTATATTTGAGCATCCTTTACTCTGTGCTGCCATAGTAATGCCAATATTGCAATCCAATCTGCTCTAGAATACAAGATAAGGGAGGGGGGAAATGCATGAAATATAATGTCAAAATAAATAACACAGGGAATTCTCTGCCACCTGTATGATTCATTGTACCAAAAGAACCATCTTTTTATTTTTTTAAATGCACCTGGATCAACTGTTGACATTTCATTTTGTTGCAGCAGACGGTTCCATAGGCTTGCAATGAATTTAGATTTGGCTTTCTGTAGTGAAAAGAGGTGACTTTGTCATCTGCAACCATATACCAGGGTTAAGGAAAGTGGCATGTTGCTAATTAACACCCACAAACATCTTTCTTTCTTTCTTTCTTTCTTTCTTTCTTTCTTTCTTTCTTTCTTTCTTTCTTTCTTTCTTTCTTTCTTTCTTTCTTTCTTTCTTTCTTTCTTTCTTTTGAGAAGACCTGATTCTTCCCCCCACCCCTTCAGTGGTGGCTCCTACTGGATCAATACTTAATGAATGCAAGGTAGCGTAAACCAATGAATTGGTCTCTTTCAGAGATTTGAAAGACATTGTGTACACCAGACCCTTTATCAGGGTTGCTGCAAAGATTGACTTTGGCATCCAATCTTGCAGATGCTCCCTTACGGACAGTGACCGAAACAGTCTTAAGGCCCTTCCAACTTTTTCTCCCCCCCCCCTTCTGCAGCTGACGCTTTAGCAACACTTCACTTTAATGATCATCGTATTTACACAACATTTTAAAAGAACAAATACCTTGGCAAATCTCAGGCACAGCATGATTATTGTGACTGGGTGCTGCCACCTAGTGGCAGTGATTAATATCTGCCAGCCTTAATTCGTATTTTTCTGTTTCTTCTGGGCCGTGTCCTTACCTTGTAATGAGCTTGTTTGCCATTAATTAGTTTTGCAGGTGAAAGCCTCTTCAACTTTCTTTACATTATCATCACAGCATGTTGTGCTAAACATTCTGAGCGTCTTTCCTGAGCCCAGAAGGGAAAAAAAAGTTTAGAAGTGACTCGTGCACCTGTACAAATGCATGCACAATTTCACCTGTCCCTCTTCTGGGAAAGAAATGAGTCACCTGATTCTGTAGTTGTGCAGTAATAAAAACATGAGCCACCAAGCTGAAGCAGAAGGCAGGTGTCAAGTACAGAAAATGCATTTAAAGAAGAGATATGTTCAGTACCTTGAGTCTGGAGCACAGAGACATTATGATTCTTGTGTTCAAACATATAAATCAAAGAAGTCTTTCTTTCTTTCTTTCTTTCTTTCTTTCTTTCTTTCTTTCTTTCTTTCTTTCTTTCTTTCTTTCTTTCTGTATTTATAACCTTCTAGAGTTTTCAAGTGAATAGCATATTTTCTTCATAGCAACCCTTTGAGATAGCTTAACAGTACTTCCAAAATGGAAATTTGGCTAAGGAAACAGTGTTACTAGCCATCCCAACAAGTGTCTTTGGGGGAATACCTTGTCAGGATGCCCCACATTTGGGTGCTTAGAGGCACAGGACAGCAAGGAAGGAGAGTCAACGGGGAAATTATTTTATTAATAACACAAAAGAAAAGGCAAGTAAAATGTCATAAAAACCACAGAGAGATGCTGTGCAGAGAACAACTAATCAAATCTCATCAGGAGGGAACATCCTGGTGACATGCAATGGGCATAGGAAGATAGAGGGCCAACTCTGGCTGTCAAAAGTAAAGTCCCTGGCACAGGTGTTCACACAGGATAGGCTGCTAGGCAAGGTTTAGAGAACAGAGCTCAGGCTGCCTCACCTAAGGCAGAAGGAAGCAGGAAAGGAAGGGCAGTGTCATCGGGTCCCTAACCTGCTCTCTGATCCTAGGCTAGGTAGAAGAGTGGGGGGGGGGAGGGGGGTTTCACCATCCAGCAGTGGATGATGTCTGCAGGAGTGATTGACAGCAAAGGTCCAGGTGGAGCTGGGGAAAAACAGGAGCAGGTTCTCTTTCTTTCTCCAAGGCAGAAGAGACTCTGTGCAGCACCAGAGCAACACAAGGTCAGGGCTGCATAGATAGATAGATAGATAGATAGATAGATAGATAGATAGATAGATAGATAGATAGATAGATAGATAGATAGATAGATAGATAGATTTGCATGGACAAAGGGATGGTTTGGATGAAGTGACAGTGCATGCCCTTTGCAAGGTGGGTGTGCAAGTGTGTGTGAGCTGGGTGAGCTTTTAAAAGCTCTCCATAGCAGGCAACTATAAAGAATAGGTGGGAGGCCTCAAGGAATGTTCCAGGTATACAGTGCATTACCACACTGCCTGTGCAAAAAAGGCCCTTAATGTGGATTGGAGCAGTTCCCAGACTACAAGAATTATACCATTAAAAGCTTTTCCGACAGGACCAGCCCAGCCTTGAGCCATTCTGGTATCCAGAATGGCTTGACAGTCCCAGGATAGGCCTTTTGCACTTGAAGGTCTGTCCCACCAAGACTGTGTCTGATGTTCAGAGCCACTCCTGGGTTCACCAAGGTCTAGGAATGACCCCTTTTGGTTGCGCAATTTAGTACACTTCCAAAATGTACACCCCCCACTAAACCAGGAAAGACAGGTACACCTCCTCATTCAATTCTATGGGCTCCTGGTTATGCTGATGTCCTGGTCTAGGTGGCTATTTTGGCCACCTAGACCAGATCTTGCTCCATTCCAATATGGATGAAGTGGCCCAGTGAGGAGAGAAGAGAGGGGTCCCAAAGAGGAGGAGGAGGAGAGTTGGCTTTTCTATCCTGCTTTTCTTACCCGTTTAAGGGGACTCAAAGTGGCTGACAAAGCTTTTTTATTCTTCTCCCCACAACAGAACACTCTATGAGGTAGGTGGGGCTGTGAGAGCTCAGAAAAGAGCTGTGACTAGCCCAGGGTCACCCAGCTGGCTTCGTGGGGGAGGTTGGATTCGAACCTGGTATTCCCAGATAAGAGTCCAGCTCCTTAACCACTAGACCAAACTGGCTCTCTGTTTGAATGGGAAGCGTCAGAAGGCCCTTTCTCTGAATCTCCAGTTCCTCTAACAGCCAGCTACCAGGTTTGCTGTCCTTGACGTACAGGCCAGCATATAACTTATGACACACATTTGCAAGTGCAGTGTGCATCAATGAATAATTCCTCACTGCCCTTCCCACCATCTACCCCTTGTTCTCAGAACCTTCCTTTGCATTTCGCTTCATTCCACCAGTAGAGTGGTAGAGAAGATGGTAGCTTTAGTGTTGCAGTTAAGTAAAATGTAGGGAGGAACTTGCTTTGAGTTTTGATAGACCTAGAGATATATCCAGTCTTGTGTGATCAGAGAAGGTATACTTTTTAGATAGTAGCTATCTGCCCTAGTTTGCATATGAAGAAATTTATTCTCCCGGTACCTGAAAGGTTGCCTGGCAACCTTCCTGAAAACAATGGTCTCCTTGTTCGGCCTCATTATTTCACTGACAGCTCCTGCTGACACCTAACTTTCCTTCATTTCTCATCTGTATGCCTCCAAGTCTGAGATTAGGTCCTTTTAGTACTCCAGTGGACCTTAATATTCATGGGCATTTTCACGCTTCCCATCTGGTCTGCTGGATGGGGAAGGAGCGTGATGACCCATCATTAACTAGTGCTGCAGTTGTGAGCACTAGGTAATGACAGCCTAAGCCCTGCATGACTGGTCACTCACGAGAGACTGATCCTGGAACTGGTCCCCTTCTGAGCACCACCATTTTGGTTGCAGTGCATGTACATCAGTATCGTCACCATGACGCTCTGTGCACACTTGCTCGACACCTCAAACAACCCTAAAACACTGGAAGAGGTGTGTATGGCCACTGCCCAGATGCTCCAGGCAAGCTTTTGGTCAACAATTAGTGAACTTTTCTGAAGGCAGGGGGTGATTGGAGCCTATAGCAGCCTACTCCAAGTGCAGATGCCATTTCCCAGAAGTTCACTAATGATGCACTACCCGCTATCAGCTATCCAGATTAATAGCCTTCTCATCTTGACGTTGCTCCATCCTGTGTGGACAAAGCATACTAGTGGTGGGTGGAGTCTCCCAAATTCTGCTGTAATGTTCAGAAGGAAGATCCTGAGCAGACTTGCTGGTGTGGAACAACATCAGTAAGTGCAGAAAGGTCTCAAAAGAATGACAAGGAATAACCAATCAAAGGGGCTGGTGGGCAGTTAGGAAAAGGGCTCAATCTATTTGTGGATTGAGGCTTTATCAGGAAGAGAGTAGGTAAAATGACTCTGTTGGACTCAAACCCTGAAAGAATCACTCTATTATGTGATTAGAGCAGGTTACAATAGTAAATGGATCATTATCTTAAAAGAATATATTTGTGTTTGCTGCCAACCATTTAGCCCACACATTAAGATGCACAATATCTTGATTTCTCACACCCATGGGTAGATGGGAACATTCTATCTGCTATAGAAAATAACAGCCTTGAAGGCAAAATGCAATTCAGTATATTGTATTCAATAAACTCAGATTATGGAAGGGAAGGGAAGAATTAATTAAGCATGCAGTTCTGCCCTTCTTGGCAGCAGTGGTAACATTTTCCTTGTGAATAACTGTTGCCTTTTCTAAACCCTTTGCAACTTGATGCTGCTAAAGCAGATGGAAGCACTAAAAATCCATTTAAATTACCTGTATCTGCTATTGTTGGGTACCACTGAGTCATGACCAACTCCTGGCTGACTGCAAGGGCACCTCTATGCAGTTTTCTTGGCAGAGATACTCAAGTAGTTTGCCATTGCCTTCTTCTGGGGAGAGGCTGGGAACTGGACCAGGAACTCACTGCTTTCCAGACAGACATAAATCTGTCAGCAGCAGCAGCCAGCAGTCCATACCCAAATGGGAATTTAGATGGAATAGAATTTGAACCTTATTTTCAAGTGACACCTCTACTATGCCATGCTGTCTCACACTAGGTTGTCTGGTCTGGTCTGGTCTGGGCTGGGCTAACCTCTGTTTGCATGCCTCTGTAAATCAGGGCATAGGTTGTGCACTGGCAGTAGACCTCATTGTATTGGTCTAATGGTAGATTGCTCTAGGGCATCATTTTGGGCATTGTAGTCCAGTCTACACTCCATCCCATGAGACCAGAGCATGCAAAGGAAGGGAAGCCCCTGGACCTTTCCTAAGGGCCTGTCTACAGTACACCTGGTATCCTGACTACTGTCGACAGCAGTGGCTTTTGGCTACAGCTATACAAACAGTTTTGAATCTGGAACATTTTTTAGTGTAAAGAGCCTGTTGACCAGGAAAGTGAATTTGGATTAATCTGGATTAATTAAAACCCAGAAGTACCCCAAACTCTGTATCCCAGGGGGGAACAAGATCTTTTGATAAGGCTTTAAAAATGAAAAATAGCAGAAATTGGACATATTGGACACACCTAAAACAATGAAAATCATTTATTCTGAGAGAAAATGGGAAAAAAATAAATAAATATTTTTTAGGGTACAGAAAAGAAAACCGGAAATGGGGGTAGACGTATTCCATTCCACATAGCTCATATGATGTACAAATCATACAAAAAGAACACAAATGTGTGCAAAAGTTAACAATTATCTTGCTAGCATTTCATATTACGTAGCAAAACTGAAAAAAATGCACTGAAATGCAGCAAAACTCTTAGAATGACTCAAAAAGAAACAGATTTCAAAATAAAACTTATTTAGTTTGAAACTAAGAAAACCAGGAAAAAAAGAAAGAAAAAGAAACAAAGAAAAACCCCTAATCTATGGAAAAGAATCCTAACTCCACATAAGAATTAAAAAATGGAGATATCCAGAAAATATCAGAATATCTTCAGAAGTATTCTTCCAAAATTGAAAAGAAATAAAATTTTAAAAATACCCCTTTAATAGGTATGCGTCTAATTCAGGAGCAAATCTGATTAAAGCTCTTTAAAACTAGTAAAACTGCAAAAAGAATTCAAAAAGTTAAGATTCAAAACAATTAAAAAGAGTCTAAGGTTCTTTAAAACAATTTAAAAGTAATGGAAAAGAACTTCATTGTATCTTTGCAATCCCAAACTAAAACTGAAAAGAAAAAGAAAAACCAAAAGCAGAATTAAAATGATTTAAAAATTCAGCTTCTCACTCTGTTAGTAAAAGGTAGCAGCTAGGAAAAACTTTTCCCTTGCAAAACCATTCTTAAGGAAAAGAAATAGGAGGGGGGGGGAGAGAAAGAAAGGATAAACACTTAGCATCCTTACCAACCCATGAGAAAAAGACCAAAAGAAAAAGAGAAAAAGAGAAAGAAACTAAACTTCTCCAGTGCTTATAAAAATATATCCCTACAGGTTGTCCAAAGGAAGTTACTTCAGATTGGCCAAACACTCAATAGGAAATGATTCAAGAAATGCAAGTATTTCTGGGAAGAAGAAAACCCAAAGCAATGGAGTCAAAAGCACATGGTCTTTGTCTTTTCCACTCAAAAACAGGATGGAGAAGGAATTCTGCTAGGCAGATAACCATCCCATTAACAGAACTATGTTACTTATGCAAACTGGAAAGCCAGCTTGTAAAAAGTAGCATTCACACAGACAAACAGATTCTCAGCCAATGCTTGGAAATCTTAGTATCTTGATCATATAAACATAAACTCTTTTTTAACTTTTAGATTTCTGGCATGTTCTTATCAAGAGAGCCAGAGATAGCATCCTTTTGAGGACACAGATGCAAAACTTCAGGTTTCCTGTTGCCAAGGCTAGGAGTAAACCTTTTGTCTTTATCTCTTATCACAAACAGCAGATGAGGTCAACTCTTCTCCCTGGCCTTTTGTCAGCATTTCCCAGAGCCAGTAGTTTTCCAGAATGACACTTAAGTCTTTCATGAAATCACAGATTCATTATTTCTCCATAAATTATATCCCATATCATATCATGGTATCAAGCCTAGTAAGGTACATTTATGTGCTCTGGCATTCCTAGCATGAAGAAATGTCTATCTTGTGACCCAACCCAGTGTTCTTATAGTTTTTGTGCTTTCAGTTGTTTTTAACCTTGTTTTTAAATTTTATCACAAACCACTCTGAGATTTATTTGAAGAAGTAACACAGAAAATACATACATACATACATACATACATACATACATACATACATACATACATACATACATACATACATACATACATACATACATACATACATACATACATACATACATACATAATTATTCTAGCCTCTTTTTTGCCATTTGGGTGATTATATTTTATTTTTTAATCATTTGGAGTTTTCTGAAATCCACTGATTAATACTTTTGCAGATTGGACATTAAGTATTGAGTATTGAGAGTCCCACTTGAACAATGGGGCATAGCTCTGTGAGGGGTCTGCCCTCCCTGTGCAGCTTTTCCTAGTCCCATCAGGATGACTGGAAGTGGCGGTGTTTGGGAGGGCAGAGTTTTAGGTTGTGTCCAGACTGGGGGATACTGTGTATTCTGATGCGCAGGTGGTGGGTGGGCATCACACCTGGTGCCCGATACTTCATAGCAGTGGTGCATTATGCCACCGCTACTGCAGATTTGCCTGCTATGGAATGATCAACATTCGCTTTGCAGTATCAGGTAATTTAGGAGTTTGCCGCCATCTTGAAATGACGGCAGGAAACAACCAACAAGAGCTGAGCCTGCATCTCAGCTCCCATTGGCTGCCAGTCCCCACATGACACGCATATCTCCATGTTCAAGAGGGAACAACGCATTGTGACTTTGCAGCCAGGTAAGCTGCGAATTCACTAACGACTGGATTTTTACCTGCTAGTCTGGAAGGGACCCTACTTTTGTCTGGAGGCACCCTGACTCTGAGGGACAGCAACAGTGAGAACTGCTTACCCAGGCTGACAGACCAGTCCAGCTCTAAACTGCAGTGTGTGGAAAATTTGAAACTACAGAGTTCTTGTTCTGCAGTTTCAAAAGCCCTAGGAGCAGACCTGGAGGGTTCTGGCACAATAATAGTGTCTTTCTTGACCACCAAGATGCAGCCTGATTTCTGTCTTAAATGACATAAATGAAACTTGCACATAAGAACTACATGGGTCATATACCCTGATGCAACTCCAGAAACAGCATGACTTTCTATACAAGAACAATTACATTTTCACTGTGGTTACCTTTAGGCTATAATCTAGAAACTGCACTAAATCACAACTGCTACTACTTTTTTGTGCCTAGCAATGCGTTGAAGAGAGTTGCATGTTTACAGCTGAACATCAGGGAATAGGGGCGTCAGACTGGGAGAGAGGAAATCATTAGGGAATTTGATGTAAAATACTATGCTACATCAAAATGAAGATATGGACATTCTCAGACTGCTCATTCTGGTTACTGAATTATGGAAGTGTGCTATCCTTTCTTTGGGTTTCTTAGGTTCACCGCTCAGAGAGACAGTATGTGGCCCTCATGTTCCCAAGTGTTCTCTATTTCACCCTTTCCAGCATACAATGTTGAGGGGAGGGGCAGATTGGTGTGCAAACAAACTCACCTCAGAGTCCTCTCTAAGATGCCTCAAGAGGTGTGTGTGATCACAGCCCAAGTCAGGGTTCTTATATTTTTTAGTATATGTAAAGTATGTTCTGAATACAACTGGAAGTATGTTTGGTAGGGGTGTGCAAGAATATTCGTAACATATGTTATTTGTACAAATGTGTGTGAATTCGGACATCCATACATGAATTGAACGTTACGGCATTTGTACATTGACATAAGTATGAATATTAATGTTTTGGACATTCGTACGAATAGTTCGTTAAACTGTGGAGGTCAGAAAGAGGCTATGCCAGTCATATGTGCAATGGATCCAGAGTGGACTCGACATGGATCAAGAATGAATTAAAAGTGGATTCTGGTCAGATTTGATGCTTTCAGAGCAGATATGTTACGGGATATGTGTGGGATATGTATGCGTTCATGCCAGATACGTATTCATTCATATCGGATATGTATTTGTTCATATCGGATACTTATTGGATATTTGTATGAATTTGTACAAATACATTTGTACCAAATACAATCCTACCACATTTGAAGGGGATCTATTTGGGCAAATACGAACTTTCTAACGTTTGAACAGTTACAAATTGGTGCTGAAAACCCCATTCGTGCACATCCCTAATATTCAGTCATCATGAAGTTAAAATGACTGACAGAGACATTGAAGATAAAAAAGTGAAAATAGCTCTATTAGTCTCAGTTCTAAAACAAAGCAAACAAGCAAACAAGCAGCCCTTTCACTCCACTCACATTACATTAATGGAAAAGTTTTCTGAAACATAAACTATAAGAAAGATAAACAGTAAGTAATTTCTTTCTGGATTTAGTTAGCAATCATGGTCTCCTTGAAATACAGGAGACTAATATACTCAATGGATTTATCCCATCTAAACTAGCTGCAGATGCAATTGATGCAAAGTCAATCTTTTCCTGCATTTTGTTTAGCTATTTTCCTCTCTACAATATCCTCTAACAACAAGTACATTGGGTTAATTATATGTTGATTGCTAGGACTTTTGTATCCATAGAGAAAATATTGTGTTAGGTTTCAGAACCTTACTGTATGGTATTTCCAATTCAAGGAGACTAAATTCAGTTACCTTTACAAGAAAATGAAGAGAATGTGGATGATGTGGAATTCTATCCAGACTTGCATTAAGAGACTCACATTTACAAACCATGCTGGTTTTGTGAATACACCATAGGCATTTCCGCACTGAATCGCGTTCCAGACGGAACGCGTTCAGGCGGAAAGCTTAAGCCAGCTTCGGGCGCTTTCCCCGTTCACACACAGCCGCGCCAGAACGCGTGTAAACGCGTTCCGGAGCGTCTGGGTGCGAATGGTCAAAGCGCCCGAAGCTGCCTTAGCCGGCAAACGCCGGCCAGGGGCGCGCCGGCAGCCGCGGAGGCAGATCGACAATCAGCTGTTTGAAAAACAGCTGATTGTCAAAGCCGCGCGGCGTCGGAGGCGCGCCGGCAGCCGTTCGGGAGACAGAAGAAGCGCGAACGCTTCTTCTTCCGAACGGCTGCCGGCGGCTCGTCCGCGTTGGAACGCGTGTAGAGCACTTCGAAGTGCTCTACATTTCGAACGCGGAAAAGACAGGTGAGGACACGTCGGAACGCAAGCCGCGCGCGGCCAATGCGGATGACGTGTCCTCACCTGTCTTTTCCGCGTTCCGTTCAGCCCCGTGCGAAAACGCCTCATGAATCCTTATCAGCAATAACACTGAATGAATCAAATCTCTTTACCAAAGGAGAAACAGCTCTATACGAGCAATTTCACTGACAGGAGTAGTTATGGAAAAGCTGTTTATCCGAAGGGCAGGGTAAATTGAGGAATTAGTCTACTAATGTTATGTGGTATTCACATGATAGAAATCTTCATTTTTTTTTTCTGATTCAAAGGGCCTGTTTGTACTTACCTCAATGGAATGGTATCATCCCACTGAGATTAAGATCAGGCACAGAAGGAAGTATCCATGCTTTAAGTGCTGCTGCATTCCTAAAGCTGATGGTCCAGTTGGGAAGTGTGGATGGTTCAGCTCAGTCTGGCTAGATCACCATGCACTGGGACATTGTGGATGGATGGATGGATTTGTACAGCCGCAGACCGGAATTAAGATGCATAGAAAGTACATAAAAATATTTAAAATCACAATGGGTGAACAAAACCAAATGTAAAGTGAAAAACTAATTAAACAAAGGAACAATGATCATAAACATCAATACAAAACCAGGAAGAAGGCACTGATAGTAGGGGAAACTCTGGAAAGTTAGTGCTAAGGGCAGTGGTATTGCAATCTATGATCTTTCAGGTGGCAGAATCTGGAAAGATATTAGAAATGTTGTGGATTATCTTAGAAGGGACTAAAGATCATCAAGGATTCTAGATACTGGCCAGTACTGGGACACTGTCATGGCAATAGGCCCATCACATGAAATTGCACAGCCATAGCTGTGCCACCTCGCTCACTCACAGTGTTCACACTTGGAAGAGACTGTGAATGCTGTGAGTGGAAGCTCCCCAGCTGCTCCTAGCCAAGCTGTGGACATGTTTGTACTTGTCCACAGGTAATGATAATTGGGGTATCTGGAAGGAGTTTCCAGATGCTCCTGGACAGTTGTGGTGGTGCTGCCTGTGGACAGACCTTCCCTGGAGTGATTCTGAAAGGGTAAGTGTAAACAGGCCCAAAATAAACTGAAAAGTGAAACTTTACATCCTTGCCCAATTAATTATTATCTGTGTGTTTTTTCTTCACATGAGGCAACATGGCATCTTTCTAGAAAATGGACCAAGACAGTTGCCAACTAGAGTTTTTTTCATTGGACATCTAGAAAAGGACCCACATAAAATGACAAATGTCTCTCTATGCCACCTGGACTGTCCTGGCCATCTGCACTGTGAACTGGACAATTGTGGGCTGGTCAATTCCAAGCAATGCTTGGGAGTTGAGGCAGTTTACCTCACTTTGCAGGTGAAAAGCTCTGTATTCTCTCTCAAAGAATAGACTGGTCACACCAGGATTTAAACCAGATTCAGCTCACCTTCGAAGTGAGAAAACAAACTGGCTGGTAATTTTCTTTCTACATTATATAACTCAAAGGAGGAATTTTATATTTAACACTGAAAGAAAACAGCTTCTCGCTATGCTGATGTGTCCTCTCACTCTGAAAGTGGACCAAAGCTGGATTAAACCTTAAATTGATAGGCATGAACAACAAATTTTAAATATCCTGGTCTTTTGCAAATTTAGAAGCCAATATAAACAGACTCTCCAGATTTTGCCAAACTACTCTTCTGCAGCCAGAATGATCATGGATAAATGGTAATAGGGTCTGTGGCTTAGGGTGCAAATATTCCAAAACCTGGGTAAATTTTTTTCTTGGGTATCTTATATCTAGTGAATGTCAATCAATGTTAGGTACTAAAGAAAACCACATGCCCTTCTCTTTTATTTACAGTTCTAACATCTCAGCAATAAGTACACTTATTTTGAAGAGAGTCCCATTGATTTCTGAGGAATTTATGTTCAAGTAGGTTTGCTTAAGATTGCAGCCTAAGGCAGTTTAAATAACCCTGCTTAAAAACTCATAAGTTCATGTTGGCAACTGAAGATCCATGTCTTAGAGCCTTTTGCTTCTGTCTGTTGATGAACAGGAGAGCCAGGAAAATATTTCTGGGATAATTGACAGGGCCTTTACTTCGTTTCACTCTGAGAACATTGTCTAGAAGGTATTTTGTGCAAGGTATGAGAAAACTATCTTTGGCAATGGATTAGAAAACTAAGACTGTATATGCATTTGGGTTTCACAAATTACCTTCTGAAATGGTTGCGTGGCTGCTTTAAACTGTATAAGAAGATGCTAGATGTGTAGTAACTGAATAGAACTGTAGGACAAAATAGGATTGGGTACTTGGGAGTGCTCATTCTGCAAAATCCTAAAAACTACAAAAGTGTGGGCCTGACTCACTTCATCAGCCTGCATACTGATGCTGGATTGAGTTACCTGAGTAACGCCACAATGCAAACTGCAAAAAATGGACCACTTCTAGAACCATTTCCATGCATTGCCAGGGATACATATGTTCAGTCTCATCTGGAGCTGACAGCAGAACAGAAAGCCTTCGTATAGAAGCAAAGTCCTTTGAAAAGATAGGTCTCCACCGTTTTTGCTTAGCAAATGCTATGATATTGCCTGAGATGCCATATTGGATGTGAGTGGCTGTTGGCTCCCTCTATGGAAGCTTGCAATATGGCCTGACATATGATACAACTTGAACTTTAAGGGCTTTAGATGGAGTTCATACAGGTATCTTTCTTCAGATGAATATTTCAAAGACATTTTCAGCTGAAAAAGCAAATAAACATGGTCCCAGACTAAGTGAAAGGAGGCAGAAGATCATCTATTCAGAATGACGTAAAGTACTGCTTTCATTGATGTTAACACAAAACCACACCCAGGCTATGTATAATCCGGTGATGGCCAACCTATGACACGCGTGTCACAGGTGACACGCCAAGCCCTTTTGGGTGACACACCTGGTCACCCTGGCAGCTGGACGTATAGTGCTTGCTTGTTCTTGAAGTGTATGAAATACCAACTTTCAATGGAAGATTTAGCAACAAAAGTCACTAATGTAAAGAATTATTTGGTTTTGCTTTTAATAAAATACATATATCAAAAATATAACTTTTTTACTAGAGCTACAAATATCACAAAATTATGGATATTCCTAGAAGTGACACAGCACCCGAGTTTAGCTAGGTTTTCTTGCGAATTTTGACACACCGAGCTCAAAAGGTTCACCATCACTGGTATAATCATTCACATGACATCTCCCCAAAAGGAGAGAACATCACAGTGCCAGAGCGGTTGTTAGTTGATAGTCACAGGTTTTCTGGCTGGCATCATGACATCACAGCCCTGGAATTGTCCAAAGGCAGCATATGCATACATGCTTGCTTGCTTCTGGGTGGGAGATCCCTGTACCAAATAAGTTAAAATGCCTCTTTAAAAAGTTCTTATGATGCCCTGATAGTGGGATTCAGATTGCCAGAACAGCAGCCAGAAATCAGTCTGGTAGCAGGTGAAAAACACCAACAGAAGCCCCAACTGGCCTCACAGCAAATCACGAATCAGCACCCTATGTATAGGTAGAGCCAGAGTGCATGCAAATATCCCACCTCCATGTTGCTGAGTCTCTCTCACACTATCTCTCATACACAGAAGGCAAATTTGCACTTTGCCTCCTATCACTGGGAGGCAAAGTGCTAGGTGTCATTTCCTGCCCTCCACCTGATGAGCTGAGTGTGAGGGAGTCCAGATCTGAACTGAGACGTAAAACCTCAACAATCTGGGGCTCCTTGTATTGGGTCCAACCTAGGTTACCAACAGCCTGGGCTTTCTGTAAGTCCTAATCTCTCTAGGCCATCCATGACTCAGCACTGGCAGAAGTCAGAGGGGTGCAGAGCCAGGTGATTAAAGCAGAAAAGGTTAGCCAGAAGGCCTCACCCTTCTTACTCTGGGTTCTGAGACAGAGTAAATGTCTACTATCTGCAGAGTCCTGCTGTTAGCAAACAACTGTCCTGAACTGTGTACCTTGATTTGGTTTGTGAAACCTGACTCCTAGACTGTTTTGACCTCAACTTTTGAACAATGTATCTTGACTTGGCATTTCAGACTCTCATTGAATTCATGGCTTTTGACCTCCTGCAAAATGGTAAATTTGAACTAGCTTTTGTCACATGCTTGTTCTTTGTGGAAAACTTGCTATTTCAGTCCTCAGCATATTATCACTTTGCTTAAAGCTCACATCTCAGTACCGTTGCTTTGCTTGAAGTTGCTGCCTGGTTTTTGCTTGAGCTCAGGTTAGACAAGACACTAGAATGTTTTAAATGTCTGCACTTGTGAATGCCTAAAGCATTCAAAACGTAGCCAGTGCTTTACTAAAGTGATGCCTAATTGCAAATAGAGAAGCCACAGAATGGTGTCATGATGCCTATGTGGCACCATTGTCAGGGTTCCCAGGCAACACAGCACACCATTGTCCCTGTGCACATCCCCCCCCCCCAACACACAGAAGAGATGTATTTGCACTGTGCAGGAATGTCTAGGCCCTGCTGCTACTATACGTGTGGAGTATTTTTAACTGTTTCACACCAATACAGGCAGGAGGAACTCCAGCACATTTCTGGTAAAGAAATGGCTCCATGTTGTGTAGATGCAACATGTGGGAGCCCCTCCCCCCATACTACTAACCAAAGTGTGAAAGAACCCAGAGAGAGAACAAGAAAGAGAAGATAGAGGAAGAGAGGAACCTATCAAATGTCCAGAACTGGTCCTCTTGGATACTAAGACTACAGTGAAGAAAAAACCACTTTGATCTGAACAAAACTGCCAGCAAAACCATAAATAGTTTACTCTTTAAAAAATGAATGAAGATTAGCATACTGAAATTCAGAGAAAGTCAAAGTGTGACTGTTACATACTGTGCTACAGTCAGGTATTAAAGTGACATTTAAAAAGAAACGGTAAGGCAAGGCATGGCATGTTGCTATAGGAAGGGGGCAGTGTGTGTCAGAGGTGCTCAATGCACAGCCTTCTAAATGTTTTAACTACGACTTCCAGCATTCCACTCCCAACATACTGTGCCAGCCTCACTAGCTGTGCCACAAAACTGTATTTTGAGTATATGTCTCCATTTTTCATTTATGCATGCGATGGAAAAGTTTGGAAAGAGTGATATGTGAATAGGACAAGTGAAAGTTGCATGCACTGAAATGAAATGATGCTGTAAAGTTGTCTGTCTAT
The DNA here is from genome assembly GCA_023333525.1 of Aspidoscelis tigris stejnegeri. Classification (NCBI taxonomy): domain Eukaryota; kingdom Metazoa; phylum Chordata; class Lepidosauria; order Squamata; family Teiidae; genus Aspidoscelis; species Aspidoscelis tigris. The sequence continues at coordinate 244,015,033 of JALMGA010000001.1, read as the reverse complement.
CAGGTACTTTATTGTTGTGTCTGGTCCAATACATTTTTTGTCTTTCCATTGTTCCAGAAATGTAGAGGACAAATCAGTCTCAAATAGACTTAGCGTGCCGCCAGACATGAGGAAAAATGCAGAGGGACTTTGCAGCTTCAATTTTGCACTATCCCCCGCAACATCTCCCCAAAGTTTCTGGGATACTCCTTGGATATTGCAGGCAATCAAAGCTTCCTGTCTTGCTGACAGGAAGCAGCTGTGGTGTTACTGTACAGTTCCGGTCAGTGCTTTTTTCCAACTGGAAGTGGCTGTGCATGGACTCTGAAGCTTCCAGTTGCTACATCTGGTGGCTCAGCAGCTGCTGTGGAGGGATGCCTAAGCTTTCATTGTGTCTGCAGTCAGAATACTGTAGATGGAAATAATCCTGTGTATGCTCCCAGCCACTGACCCAAGGCTTTCCATTGAACTTAATGGCTAAATCCCAATTTGAAACCTGAAAGTATCTGCTGCACAAAACTAGCTTTCTAGGTTGCCAATAACACTGCTGTTCTTTCAACCTTCCTTCTAAGTATGCAGATTTTAAAATCATATTCTCACAAAAATCATGGAAATTTGCTTATGTACAAATATTAGAGATCAGTTCTTGTCTTCTCCTATCCCTATGGAAGAAACCTTATCAGAATGTCAGCCCGGCGTGGATCCATTATATGCTGTCTCTGTTCCTTCAGATAAACTATGCCAATGATCTCCCTTGAAAGTAAAACAGCATTTCAGAACTTGCCTATATTCTTTCCCTATAAAGTGAAGAGATAATAGGCCTTTCCTTTCTCCCTTGGATAATGAAAGAACAAGTGCATTACAGATTTCAAGGTGCTATGGTAACCAAAGCCTGCCTAAATTCCTCATGCAAGCTTTGCACTTGATGTGAAAGCCAAGACTGCAATCTTGAAACCACTTGTTTGCAACTAATTCTACTGGAATTAATGAGTCCAATCAGAATCATCACCCAAGTTCCATACTACAGTTTTATGTCATCCTTCACACCTGTTTATTTCCAGATTCACTTCAAAGCAGAGGTTGTTAGTTTGTGGGGTTTTTTAAAGATATCAGTGGTTCACATCTCCTAGTGTCTATGGCCATTGTCTGGTGGAAGCTAAAGTTCTCCAGAAAGCTATGGGTCAGCCCTGGCTGACTTTACTTTAACTGACCTGGATTTCATCACATATTCTGGAATAGAATATCCAAATATAGCAGAATAAGTAACTGATGTTTCAATGCAGCCTTTGTTTCTTTCTTCATAAAGAGCTAAAGAAATTAATGCCATTAAGATGGCAGGTTGAATGTGCTGCTACTCATCATTGTCAGCAATTCCAATGCCACAAAGGAACCATCTGTGCCAAAGGACTAATGGAGACCTCCTAGTGTCTTGCAATGAGAGGATCTAAGAACTAATTCCCTTGGAATATGCCACCCTTGAAACAGATATGGTGCAGTACTGAAGTTCTCTTGCTGCATGCTGTCTGACATCCTGACCTAATGATCTACACTGATGCCAGCCCCACAGAAGAGTGCTGAGACCTAATAGGCACTTCGCTCTCCAGAGCTGAAAAAATCATCAACAACAGTAGGGAAGGTACTCAAGAACGACAGAGGGAATCCAGAAAACATATGCCAGCATGCCTGCTCAGATTTTCCACATAGGAAGATTTCCAGCAGAATAAGATCAGTATGCTACACTTCAATTACTTTCCTTGCAGTCCAGTTCATAGAGATTTATTCAGCTGACTGTGGTCCTCAATACCACTTACATTATTTAGATTGGTATTGGTATTAGTGTGAAAAAAAATGAATTTATTTGTTTGTTCTATGGAAGGGCAACATTTGTTGCCCTCTGATGAACCTCTGGGTAGATTAGTGGGGGTTCACTTCCCCAGGTAATACCTGTGGCTCTCTGGTTCCAAGGGCATGAGAAACTGGGAGATGCCTGGCATTTGTTGGTTCTCCCTGCAAGTAGACAAATTGCACATGGAGACTGCAAGCAGGTGATGGGGAAGATAAACTAGTTGCTCTAGAAATGACAATTTAGCTTGTTGAAATGGTGGGGGTAACACTTAAAAAAGTGTTTTTATACTTTCAGGGCTTCAAGGCAGAAAGCAAATCAACATAAAAATATAGTAAGAAAAAAATTAAAACATGCAGTTAATATAAATCACAATATACTAGGACGATTTCCTTTAGAGGTTTGTTTTGTTTTGTTAACCAGTGAACCAGTTTGGTTTTGTGGTTAGGGTGCCGGACTCCAAAGCCCAGGTACCGCCACTGGGGAGAGGGGGGAATCATTTCTTAGTAGGTGACTACTGTATGGTGGCAGACATTTGAGAATGCTTCAGCAGAAGATCTCAAAACATAAATAGGATGTGAAGAGAAGAGTCAAGTGATGTAGATGCATTGCAGAGAAACATAGCATTTTATAACTCAAGAAGCAAAACCAAATGCTAACTACCATGCTAATATTTTAGGATGATTCACCACAAATCATAAAACAGTTCCCCTGGGAAATGTTGGGGAACTCTTTAGTTCTGCAAATACATGCCACCTTTTCTATTTCTACTACCTCCATATTTCCCTAACCTTAGCTAGCAGTCACCATCCATAAATCAGAACCACCAGAGCGGTAGGGATGGAAGTGGTCTGATCTTCTTGGACTGTGTTTTATCAAAATACATTTTGGGACAGATTACAAGGAGAGTTCTTATTGGATCCTTGTCCCGACCCCACCATCTTTGTAGAAATGCCCTATGCTTACCCAGTGCTGGCTAGATTTCTGGGCATTAGGGCAGAAGAAGAGAGAGACAGTGGTGAAGGGGGGGGGGAATCAAAACTGTGGCAATTCTGATTTCTACTTGCTTTTATTGTGCTTTCATACTAGCAACAGCAACAACAATACAAATTATTTGCAAGAGTAAGGTCCTTTGCCCAACTACTCAGCTGGCCAGAACTCTCTGAGAACAAAGAAGCTTTCTTTCTTTCTTTCTTTTTCATTAAATTTCTTTTCTTTTCTTTTCTTTTGAGTGCCCTCCAGGAAAACTCATAAATATTTAGCCAATCATGAATAGCACAGGAAACACATTTGTATTTTATATATGATTTCATAATAAAATCACTACAGTAGGCCCTCTGCTGCTAACAATGTGAACAGACTCCACACATTCAGAAAGTATAGTAATGGGATTTGCACTAAGAAATGAAATGAAACTTTAAATACCATGATCCAGGTGAGCTCCTTGGTTTCAATGATAAATCAAATAATCTATAAGGTTCTGGCACTAGCCATTCATAAAAAGCTACAGGGATTTTAGAAATTAGACCATAACATCCTTCAGATTTTCTCTTCTTTGAGTATTTGCTTTGCCATGAGGTGTTCCTAAGACTTTGTTTGAGATAAAAGAAAGAGCAAGGGTGAATGGAGAAATGAAACATTTGAATTCCACCAAGAGACATTAATCAGAGGCATCAGATACTGTTGAATCCATCTAGAATTGTTTGCAAAATTCCTCCAGGTTAGTTTGACTACCCTTTTAAATCCTAGGATATTTGAGGAGAGGGGTCTAAGGCCAGTAAATGCATTAGGATTTAATCCCAACTCAAGATATCCTTGAATGCTGCAGTTTCATAAACAACAGATACTGGGGGAAATCTTACAACTTACAGATGTGCCAGAATGTATTTGTGACGTTTTGTATTGTTTGGGAATTCTGACTTCATCTACACAAGTTGCTGCTGATAGGGAAGCTGGGGGTCAGCAAGAAGTCACTTTTGGGTTGTGGCCATCCACACCTCTGCAATCACCTTTGGGTGGTGGTCACCCACATCTCTGTCAGAGCCAACCTGCAAGCAGAATGCTGCCCTCAGGAGATGAAAAGTGATCACGATTCCAGCTTCTGTTGACTTTTGTTGTGGAAAGTCTGATTAGTTCCCCATTTCATTTGTCAAAATATAATCTGTGTATTTGCTGGCATTCCATTAACTTTTGGCATTAGCTTTGTTTTATATTATTTTGTTATCATTTGTTATTCTTGTTGTGGGTCACAAGAGTTTACAGTTAAAACAAAATCAGAACTAATGAATACTACAGGTGACAACTCTTGCTCAAAGAGATTACTTGTACAGTAGGGTGCTTGTGGGTATTCAGGGTTGCAGAAGAAATGCTGTGTTTTTGGCCCTTTCATCACTTAAGGTAAGGACAATCCAGTGTGGAGAGTAGCACTCTCTCTTCTGAGACTCTCTCCTCTGCATTAGAGACCCAACTCCCTGGTAGCAGCCTGCCTTGGATGCAGTGTGGCCTAAACAAGGAACCCAAAATGGAACAGGACAAGGATGAATGCAGATAAGCACACATACACTTGTTCTGGTTTAACACCGGACCCATTTCAGTGGTGCACTATACTGCGCTGCCAAAATAGGCCTCCCTAGGGTCCTCACATCAGACTCTGAAGCTCAAGCAAGACCAATCCCAGAACAGGCAGGGCCTATCCTAGAGCAGGCCATACAAGTTTGGAGAGCCTTTTCCAGATTGACAGGACTGCCCTACCCTGAAAACACTCCAGTCAGAGCTGTTCCATCTGGATTCCTTGCCCCCTCCCCCCTTAAGTGCAGAAATGGCCTCTGTTCGGAGACATTACCCTTCCCTTTATTTTTATTTTTCCAGTCATGTGGCTCAGGTCCAGATCACTGAACATGGGTTATGATGCCTGGACCCCATTTCAGAGAACACCACCCTGCTTGTTCACTACCTTTTATGTAGACCATTATCTCACTTTCTCTCTCCATCCAAGAGTTGCTAAATGCTGTTTGCATCAGTGCCTCATTTACAGCTCTCGGTGAACTACTTTTATGTTCATGACTGCCTTGCAAATGTTGTTTTAAAAATGCTCATCAAGATTCCCCATTTCCACACCTTGCCAGTTCACATGTCTTCCACTTACAGCTTGCATTGGAAGCCTTGAGACCTTGTATGCACCATTTCTCCATTTACTAAGCTCCAAGGCCTCTTGTTTATTAGTTTCCTTTCTGCTTCTCATTAGTTCCAAGGATAAATTGAGCATAAAGTGAATAGGTTTCTGTGCCTTTCCAAAATGCTGTTCCTGTGTAAGGAATCATTTCCTTGGTTATCATGACCCCTTTTAAAGTTAAAGAGGATTCTGATAATTTAGGAAGAGCCTGAACATAAAGTAGCTTAAGAACTTTGTTGTAAGTGGGCACTGAGGCACTGAAAGGAGTGCTTTGAAAGAAAACCCATCTGTTCTCTTTGTGACCTCCCTACGAAAGACTGACTCCTGGCACAGTGAGTTCTGTTTATCAGCCTGTTCTTGCATATTAAATTTATTCTGATCATCATTGCATGGTGATCTCTAAACCTTCTTTCAAAGGCCACCTCTTGGTTAAGCTGAAACTATGGCCAGAAAACTACAATAAAACACAGGCTTGTGTGTAGAACATTCCTATAGCACTGCTTGCCACATTTTGTTGGATCCCCTTTTTGTTGCCTACCCCACAGATTTTCCTGAAAGTATATATGTCAGTCCAAGTAACCTAATGCTTTAAGGAATATTAAATATCAGGGCCTTTTCACACTCCCGTGCTATGGGATCAGTAAGTCTGAACCAGTAAAGCCTGCTAATCCAAATCACAAGAAGGTGTGGTCTAGAAAGGTGCCATCTGCATAGGATCACAGGTCCAGACCAACCCCTGAACAGGCCCTGAAGCTCATACAAGCTTTGGAGTGGTCTCCAAGGATTCTGAACACCTTGAAATTAAGATTCCTCACCTCAGAGTCCCTGGGGAACCTATTTCAGCAGCTTGCTTTGGTTCCCCACTGACATGTGTCCCCTGCTAGGCTAAGACACTGGTAGGCCTATTGAGTCAGGTCTACTGTCAACCCAGATAATCTGTTATTACTGATGCAGACACCACATTAATCTCTTCTGAACCTTTCCCATTCAACAGACAGGAAGGCAAGTGCAGAATGCCCCATGACTAATCAAGGTCAAGAGGCAGAGATATCCCTGCCCTGGCCCTAGTATGACCTGCTTCTCTCCCTCACTAGTTAAGATACTCTTTGATTTCTGACTTCCCCAGCACCACACTGGAGCATAAAGGTAGTTTTGTTTTGTGTTGACCTGTTTGTATCAATGTTCCTGAACTAGGACACACTCTTGAAGTGATGCAGTCACTTTTAGTCATCTTCCCTGGGTCTGCCCATTTAACTGCCTCAATGCATTCTGACAGTTACATCACCTGAAAGAGAAGTGCATGAGCATCTTATCCAACCATAATGGACTTCAGGGAACACATGACTTCATAGTGTTGTACTTATGAAGGTTGGGGGTGTGAGAGCAAAGAGACCATATGTTCTACTTTTCTTTTGAGTGACCATGCCTTCTCTCTAACAGCTTGCAGAGTGTGGTTTTACTATTATAGGTAAAATGGAACAGTATTTAGGTCCAGGATTTGGGACTTCACTTTGACTATGGGCTTCCTTCTGTTTTATTGATTTCATAGTTGCTTCTGGTGCAATCAAATCTGTCTGCTTATTATCTTGATTTTTTAAAGTATAGGTTTGCACCTCTTCCTAGAACTTCTAATAGTCTTTTTAATCCCACCTAGCTACTTTGTCTATTCTCCTTCCTCCTGGTTATCTCAGCCTTGTCATGCATTAATTGCATTACCTGAACAATGTTATATCCTGAAAAGACTGTTGGGCATCTTTATCACATTAGATGCAAGAGATGCTAGAGGAGAAGCTAGAAATCCTTTTTGTAGAATAGTTGAATCCAAGAAGAATGCTATTTCATCCATTCTTAAAATTACCGACACCCAAATTGATCACAGAATTGCAATTGATCTGTGTTTTGCATCTGAAATGCAAGCTCCCCCACCCCTTTCATTGGGGATCACTTCACACCTTATAACTTTCCTCAATCTGTAACCTGTGGCTGGGAAACATACTGTGCTACTAGGAGTCAAAGAGCACTTTCTTCAAATTTTCATCAAAGGCATGCAAGTATGGGCAGACTGTAAAAGGGGAGAATTCATATTAAACTAGCAGTGAGGAGCTTGATTTTAAACTTTTCTAGTACCTCAGGGAAGAGAACAAATCCAACTGTATGTCCAAAGATGTATTTCCCAAGTTATAATTTTGCTTCCAGGTGGTGCACTAGAAACAATTCTAGTAGAACCAAGACAAAACAGCAGCAAGAGCTGCATGATGGTGGATCGTGTTGCTTTTAGGGCCAGAGGATTTGCCAGGAATATGCTGGGATGGTGAGATGTTCATGCTGTTATGTACCAAATAAAGGTGCAGCCATCCTTAAGACCACAGTTGCTGCAGGGATTCACACCCAGTAACATTCCTCCAAAAGACCAGTAAAAGAAGTCCTGGTGTGGACCTTGCTGTGTCCCAGTTCCTGCCACTGCCATGCAGACAAGCAGCAATAGCAAGAATGGTGCAGGACCCACCTCGACCCTGGTGACATTTTGCTGTCCGCTTCCAGGGTCGTTTCAAGGGTACAGCTGGAATGTCTGTGACATCAAACTTCAAAGCTTAGGAACTTTTGTCCCTGATCTTCAAAGGTAGCCCAGGCTGGTCTGGTCTTTGAGTGGACATCCACCAGCCTGCTCCATTCCACTCCATCAGTGGTCCAAAATGCTTTCTCTGATCCAAGTGTAATCTCCACCACATGTGTCATACACTGATTTTACCATCAACTAACTTTTTATGAGGTCTGGACATTTTTGTTGTTTGGAGCAGAGATGACTTCCATTCCGTGTCCAATCCAATTAACAATTGAATCTCATGATTCCTAGTTGATATTCCGTACCACCTAAAGGCAGTCCCAACTCTAATGCTTCCTCTAAATATTTTTCTCTTGAGCTAAATACTTTATTTGGTATTGTAATCATGGCTACCCCTCACCATTCCTTTTCTTCAATAGAAATGGAAGGTTTGTGGGACTAAAGCTAATCACTCTCAGAAAACAATGAGAAACTATGAACATTTTTAAAGAAACACTTGCTAAGTATCCAATTTCAGATTCCAATTTCAAGCGTACAGGAGTCATTCATCACGCCTTTCCTTCTATTACCCCCCCCCCTTATTGTGTCATATCAGGTATTTTACAGATCATATCCCCTCTTGTCCATAATGCTAAAAGCCAGTGTGGGCATGACAGCCAAGGACTGCTCAGGTGGTACACAGTGTTTGGACAAATTGGAATCGTACATCTCTATAGAGGGGGAAAAGGTCATTGACGCATTTATATATAAGTAAATATCAATTTACTTATATATAATGTATTTAACATTCGATGGAGTGTATACCAACCAAACTAGGTCTACAACTGTCTACTTGTGAGTAAACTGGCCTAGTGAGGCATGCAGAAGGGCACATGACTCCATGGCCCAGTTTAGCAAAGGGACTCATTTTAGCAGCACACAAAATTGTTTTGCTGAAATGAGTTAGGCTGGCTCTGAAGATCATATAGTCTTTGGGCTAGTGCAACTGCTCTTGAGGAACAGCTTTCCAAACATGAATGACTTGTTCCAGGTCAGCTGGAGCTAACCAGCTCCTTAAACCACTCCAGCCTGGTGCAGTTTTACTGAACTGGGCCAGAAAAAAATCAATGTGCAAAGGCCCAGAGGGAAATAATTCTCTTCTGTAAAGCCACTGATATAAAATTATTGCATTTCCTATCCAATGCTTTACCTCGGCAGAAGACAAAACTGACGAAGTTCATTGTAAAAATGTTAGTTCTTATTCTGAAACCAGTTGCTTTAACGATTTCCTCCTGGTATGTTTTCTGACATTTCTGAATCAACAAGGCTGTGCTAATTCTGATGATGGTACTGTGCACTAGCCCATTCCTCCCCCTCTCTTTTCTATAAAGTTCTGCTTCTTCAGCTTTCTGGTTCATTTAGTGGGGAAGTTGATCCTATTTAATGGTCAGTCAGTGCAGCAAGTTTGAACAGTCAACCACCTGGAAAGTCCTTTGTTGAGTTCAATATATCTGAAGGAGGAATGATGTAAAGCGATCTGCCCTGGGAGACAGAGAAAGCAAGAAAAACAAGCAAACAGTAATTTGTGCAGTAGAATCTGTACATGTTGGGTTGAATCTTCCGGCACTACCAATGTGCTGGCTTCTGTGATTGTCCCTTATACTTATTTATAAAATGTGTACACGTTATCCTTTTTTGTATGTGTGTGAATAACATTCAAGGTAGCTAACAGGACCCCTTAAAAAATCCATTCCAATAGTTTTAGCTCCATGCAAATGATTTTTAAAAGGATCAATTGAATGGAACTTCAGTTCAATTGGGTTTTTTTAGCTATATAATTCCTGTTGTAGAATATATGATGCATGGAGGTTTTACTTTTCTAAAAGGGTAACAATACCCCACTAGTTTTAATAAAAATTATAAAAAATAATAATAATATCTCAATGAAATAAAATATAAAATATATAAAAGGTGGTTGGGGTAGACATTGTCTTCATTTATTTTACTCTATTGAGGTGCTTCCTTTCTTTGGCAGAACCCCCCTGTCCATTTTTCGTTTTGCACTTTGGTTTTGTTTCTTCCGGGGACTTGTGTAGATGGTTTTACTTTTCTGCCAGTGACCTGCAGATAAGCAGGCCCTGAAGGATTTTGGGTGAAGGCTTTCTTTACAAGAATTGTGCTAGCTGACAAAGTTGGCATATGGAGGCTGAATGCCAGGTTAGAAGGGGAGCATCATTGGCAAGATCTAGATAATGGCAGAGCAAGGGCTGTAATACCAGAGCACTTGCTCCTGCCCCAAGGCAGGATGTGTGACATTCACATACCCCCACACCTTGTGTTCCATCTCTCTTAAGAAAAGTGAGAACCTTTGGCCATCAGCAAATCAGCCATGCAAGGCCTCTGAAATGCTTCATCTGCACTATGAAACATTTTACTAGGAGGCCATATCTATTGGGAGACGACTCTGTGCACATCAGATGAGGCTCTAGAGTAGTCTATGGGTTTTTTTTTTCCACTAGCACTAGAAGTACCCATTAAGTACCCATTAATGGGTACTTAATGGGTACTTCTAGTGCCAGTGGAAAAACACCCTATGATGCAAAAATGATGCCACACTATGTTGCAAACATGCCCCAAGTTCCTTGTTTCAGACCAGCACAGCATGAGTTAGCCTCTGCCGCATATAAAGACCCTTTGAAGTTTCAAAGAGAGAAATGGGTATGCCAGAAATTACATGAAAAAATGCCATTTTTGGTGCAACACTTGCACAGAGTAGGCACAAGACCATTGCCAGCTGACAAAATCCCTCAGAGCAATGCTCTGCCTCCATAGGCATCTTAGGGTTTTGGCTGGGACCCAGGGTATTTTTCCACTGTCACTAAAAGTACACATTAAGTACCCATTAATGGCATTTTTGTACCCATTAATGGGTACTTAATGGGTACTTCTACTGACAGTGGAAAAACACCCCCAGTCCGGGAAATCCTTATCAAATAAGATAGTGAACACTGGTATAGCAGCGAACGGAGAATTTTATTGCTTTATGAGAACAGTGGAGGTCAAAGGTTCATCATTTTCATTCATGGGGTTAATGGAGATGGCAGATTGCTTGTACCAATTAGAGTTTATGCCTTAGAAGGGGATGGAGAATAATAAGAGTATATATTGGTTATTGCTGTCTCTAGCTGAGACAGTTTCATTGAATAGACAGCAGCAGGAAGGCAGGGTTCAACATTGTTGCAGCATTTATTCCCACTGTTGTTACCTACCTGAAGACCTCCGGGTATAGGGCAGGATAAAAATGTATATAAATAAATAAAGCATCCCTTTACAGTGGTCTAATGAGGTCTTATGATTGGATGCCTGCTAGATGTATGTGGGGTTCTCATTTGTTGATGTTTTTGGATTGTCATGCTGTGTTCCAGGTTTCTTCTTCTGACAACCTAAGCTTTTGAGTATAGCTGCGATATCCATCTTCAGATGTTGAATCTGGCCATGAGAGCCTACATACATCCATTGTATGTGTGGTTGTGCAGAATCTACCCTCTTCCAGTTTATCCACTGTGCCGTGAGTGTGCAGGGACATGAAGACCCTGCATATTTGTGACACACTCAAAATGTTAGAACTGTGCTGTGCAAACATTGCCATTGACTTCCATTTTCTTTTTTGCAGCTGGACTAATGTAAGTCTTGGTCTGATGCTCAAATTCAGATTTTATTCATTCACATTCTAGTCTACAAGACTGTTCTTTTGCCTGTGGACAATGATAGGGTACTAAATCGTATCATTGCCTTCTTTACAGGCTGACACAATAACTGACTTTTCCTCTTTTATGCTCTATTGACTCTAGTTCTCTTTTTTCCTTGTGTAAATAGATTGTTTTCCTCATTCACCCTTCTTTTATTCTTTCTCTTTCAAACTCCTTACTCTAACATTCCTTATTTCAAAACCTCCTTTGCTTTGAAATCTGCATAGATGTCAACTTTCCCCTAGCAAATACCTTGGTCAGAATAGAGATCATTTGCATGTTAATGACTGCATCTCCATAGGGGGTTGTTAGCTGTTGCCAGACCGGCATGTTACAAAGAAGGGAAATCCGTTTTCCTTTCTAATCTTAATTGCAAAATTATTATGGTTTTCCAAAAGTCTGCCTCTCTCAAGAAATTCCAATCTGTATCAAACCTGATTTTTTTTAACGTTCTCTATCTGCTCTAATGCTGAGCTTTCAGATCCTTTTAAGGTATTCTTTTCTAACCTAATTATTAAAGATAATTGGCATTTAAACTAGAATAGTCCCATATTCCAATAACTATATCATCTTGGTCTCCCACGTTTTCATGAAAGTATAGATTCCTGTTAAAACTGAGCTCAGGCTTTTATCTGTTAGGAATGTATTTCATAGATAGTTCATCACCTAAATCCAGCAGAGAGCTGACTGCCAGATTATATTACTGATAGCAGCATAATTATTATTTCCAAGGAAATAACATCAGGCTGCAGGAATGAAAAGCACCAATTCAGCATCATTGGAATTGGAAAAAAAAGAAAACCGCTGTATTCTTTAAATGCACCCACATGAGGCCTTTATGTTATTTCCCGTTGTTAACAGATTACACTGAAGGCTCTTCACAAGAACAAGAAGTTCACCGTTTGAAATATATTTTCTCCTCCTTGCTGAATGGTCAAATAATCACCATGTCAGCTGTCTCTGCTTGCATGTTCTTTATTGGTTTTGCGAATGTAATTTATACAACAGAGACTGACAAGCAAATGCATAAGGCCTCTACTGCTCAGTCTGAAAGTGGTCAAAAAGGGTTCTGAAAAATTTGACCTCTATTGTATTTGATCTGCGACACTCCCAAACAGGAAATTGGAAACAGGCACAAAAAAACTGTCCGGGAAGCAAACAGCCCCAGGTTGCAGACATGTCTATTTTCTGGCTCCTTTGCTATTCAAAAATTCTGGTACTTGTGAGGAAGTTATGACTAAAGATCTTTTTGCACTGACCTCTTCTGTACTTCTTTTGTCCATGCTCTAATGTGAACTAGAGGGGACTCTACCCCATGTTCCACTGGTGGGTTTGCCTTTACCAGCCTTGTTTGTTAATGAAGAAGAAGAAGTGTTGGCTTTTCTATCCTGCTTTTCTCACCCATTTAAAGTGACTCAAAGCACCTGACAAAACTTTCTGTTCTTTTCCCCACAAAAGAAACCATGTGAGGTAGATGGGGCTGTGAGAGCTCAGAAGAGCTGTGACTAGCCCAAGGTCACCCAGCTGGCTTCATGGAGGAGAGTTCAGTACTGGGCCAGCAGTACCTGAGGTGTGAAGGTCCAGGCTGGGGCATGCTGGATCTCCATGACAACCTCAAAAGCAACATCAGTGTGAGCTTGCATGTTGCTATGGTAATTTGAATTCTGCATGCAACTGTGCAGCGGCAGTTGCAGCTCCAAGCCCATATGCTGCACTCCACCTGAAAGAGTGTGCAGATGCTGTTGTCCAGGACAAAGCTAACCTTTCTTGGTCAAGCTCTGGATTGTTCCAGGGAAGCATTAGTCAACTCTGTGGGAGAGCCACATCAGTGATAAAATGCAAACTGGGTAATCCAGCAAGTAGCCTAGATCATGCCAAATGATAAGTGCAAAAAGGCTCTTGTTCCACGTGAGATGAAGTGCATTCTGGATCAGGAGGCCCAAAATGGTGCATAGTATCAGTTTACCAATATCCAGGGACATGGGGAACCATCTTGAAAATACACCTTCTTGCACTACTGAAATGAGTTCCCTAGGGGCTCGGAGGCCTGGATGTTTCATTGTGGACATTCAGGGCTGGCCCAGAAGAGATTGGGACTAGCCTTTGCCTAATCTAGATCTACAGATCTAGAACTCCACCCTATGTGCAAGGTCCCACAAAAGGCACAACCTCATAAGAGAGAACATCTATCACACAAGTTAATACAAGGCAGAAGAATATATGTCGAAAGGATCTCCAAAATAGATCTGGAAACTACAGGGCTTGCTTTTGTAAGCATTCTTTATTTACTTCTCTAGGAATGCTTGTGGCAGAAAGATGAATCTCTTTGTTTGTCTTTGCAATGGAGAAAAGAAGAGCATTCTTTAGAAGGCTCCAACTTTAATAATACCAGTCATTCATAAATAGAAGAAACAAAGGAATGATTATTTCTAATAAACACAGAAGATAAATATCCCTGGGTTTCTTCATCTCACGTGGCTGTTGCCTTCATTGCTGGGCAGAAAGCTGATATGAAGAGAACCTGCCAGAAGCTATATTCCTCCCTGCAACCTAAAACATAGATCCAAAGTACATTTACATAACACAGGAACTCTGTAGCGTCCCAGAAGAGAAGGGAACAAAAGCTTTAGACCAGGTTAGTGATAATAAAATAGTGAGATGTTCACTAATGAGAAATTGTATCCTAGGCAGCACCTTCATGGCTGTCTGTGCAGTGGTGGTGTACATATTCTCTGTTACACAACACTAGAACCAAGGATCTATTTGCACTTACTTTTCTGGAGATTCATCTGCATGCCATGCCACTCCATCACTATCCAAGAGTGCCCAGGAGCTACCACCCGCTGGCCCAATCTTAAACAGCTGTGGTCATGTAAAAACTGGTGAGCTCCAGATGTGAATGCTGCAAATGACTGAAACACCATGGCTATGAGGTCACATGCCATGCACTGAAAGCCATGACAAGGCCCTTGTGCAGGCTGGATGTTGCTGCAGTGATCCAGCTTGTCCAGGCTCAGCCATCCACACTTTTAAGGGTTGGTAGTCCAGTTGAAGAGTGCCTCCCTCTACACCAGGACTTTGCTTGAGAGGGATGGTATAACAATACCACTAAGTTAAGTGTTAACAGGCTCCAGGTGACATTTGTGTAGCAAATAGGCAGGAAATCTAAGATTGAAAAGGGGAAGTATTATTTTTTTTCCATCCAGCAGGGTACTCATCTGAGGAAGGGGTGTTAATGGCTATCAGCTTGGATGGTTTTAAGAAAGGCCTGGGCAAATTCATGGAGGGCAGAAGTATCAATGGCTACTAGAATGAATGTGTGTGTGCATCATCCCTGGGTTGGAAAGAAAGGCAGGATCTTCAAAAAGCCTGAATCAATTATGATACAGTTGATGTAATATAAGCCATCAGGTCTAGAATGCTTAGAGAGGAGATGGGATCATTTTTAGGTTGAAAGGAGTCATTGGGTATAAAATATTGCATAGTCATTGAGTTATGTGCCAGCTTGTTTGTTCGGAGGCTGTTTCAGGTGAACTCCAGACAGCGCTTTGATCAGTGATCTATGTACTAATTCATTATTTGTACTAATTACTTTATAAGATTATTATACCTATTCTCCCATTAAGCCACTTTGGAAATTGTGGTATCTGAATCTAGGTTGTGGTGCAAAAAACATGTTATTGTCTATTTGCCTTTAAAATAGATTTTAAAAGCTGGCAATCTAAGGTTTCATGGCAGATCTCTAAGTAATAGCAACACATATATTTTGCAATGCTTCTGAGTATCCACTGGCTGTATATTTTCTTTATAGATTTGACCCTTAATCATTCATAGGCAAAGTCAATACTGCGTTGAGTAGCAGGCTGAGCAAAAAGAATTTATTTTGCAATAGGTGCTTAACGTTAGTAAAGCCCACTGTGTATAATGTGATGGGAGCAATAGTAAATATGTAATCTTTCACCTTTCTAACTTTGTACACCGCAGAGTTCAGTAACCTTATATAGACTGTTAAAAAAAGAGAAAGAAAAAGCTGTATTCAGCCAATTATGTAATGGACTATTGCTTTTGCTTATGAATTCTAGGCCAATTCTGCACTGGCTAGTATATTGGAACAGCAAGCATGTGAGAAGCCTCCCTTACAGATACTTGTCCAGGCCTCCCCATCTGTGGTCTCCCTTAGGGGAGTCCCTGCCCAGGGACTCTCATAAATCATACCAATGTGCAGCAGGGATGCTCCTAGTATGCTTAGTGGTCTAGAATGCCAGCCATTGTGGGATTGCCCTAGTTTTCCATAGACTGGCTTTGATAGAAAAAGGCTGCAAGAATAGTTGAAGCATTAAAAGTAGTAGCAACATACTTATATATTTTTAAAAAATTATATTCAGAATACATATACAGTTTAGTAATGACCAGAGGCAGCTAATACATTGAATACCGCAAGGCACAGAAAGATGTAAGTTGCTCTGAACAATGATGTGAAATAGACTGAGCACAAGGCCCTGGTCACAACTTTAGTTTGAGATAACTTCAGGTCATCTTCTGGCCACATTACTCACATTTTTATTCAGTTCGTTTTCCAAGCTGGCTTATCCCTGTCAGATTGTTCTAACCAGAGTCCTCTTTTCCAGAGGACTCAGCCCGTCCTGGCATGCCAGGCGGTCTTCTCTTCCTCAGTGTGAGCAGGAGGGGGAGCAGGCTAAAGGAGACTGAACTATGCTGTTGTGGGTGGGGTCTAGTCTTTCCTTTCAGCCAATGTCTAGGGGAGGACAGCATGCACCAAGTTCATGAGGCACCTCCCTTCTCTCCTCAGTTTATTTATATGATTCCTCCATCTAGCATTTTCCTGCACATTTATTATTTTTTAAAATCAATTGCATGGAGAAGAAAAGCACATAAAAAGGAAAGGTATGGAGGTGACAGAGCAGGCTGAAAAAAGAGCCACAAACACACACCCTCGCCTCCCTTGAGTGACACAACAGCATCCAATAAGAAAGGAGATAGATCTCACACCGCAAAAGAGGTGGAGAGCTAAGGGTTCTATGGAGGAGACTAAAATTGACCATGGAGAAGGGTGAGAGTGATCCAGCCCAAGGTGAGGATGGCCTGAGGACGACCTATAATGATCTAAATGTGAACAGTGCTGGTACGATCTCAGTTCAAATTATGAAAAGTTTTTTACACTATAATGGCTTTATTCTTAGACAAACTAAAGGCATCAGAGTTTCAGTCCACTTGAAACATCCTCTTTATATCCCCATTTGTACTGAATGAAACTCACAAGAATAATGAACAGTCTGTCTTTAGATTAACAAAGTAATACATGAATACTAATGGAAATATTTATGTGTTTATAGACTTTGCAAATCTTAAGCCAGAAATACAGTCCTATCTGCAGAATTAAGAGGGTGGTCCCATCAGCTGTAAGGTTGCATATAATATCATAATATTTTAAAATAAAGGAAATGGTGCATATGGCATTACTATCTACAGCTGGCCTCTAATGAGGCCATAAACTAAACCCCCATGGATGCAGGATCTGGGGTGGCACATGGGCTAGATGCTTCCATGGATGTGCTGGCAGAAATCAAGTTTTAGTTTCTTACACCACTTATGGGCTGCATTTGTCCGCTGCCCACCACAAGTCTAGTGTAGCAATGAGGGTGCCCATGGATAACTTCAAGAAAGACCACCTGGGAATCTTGAGGTGGAAATTATTGTCCACTGAGCTCCGGAGACAATCAGAATATGTGGATTGCTGGAATAGCACTTACGTTAGTGGAATGGAACACCTCTACAATCCCTGGCTGGTTCACTTCCAGTGCAATTGGGGCTATTCACATTCTGGGTATTAGAACACCTCTGTTTTTGTCCTGCAGTGCAAGCAATGCAGATGGAACAGGTTCTGTTTCATTCCTAGTGATGCATCCTTTCTTCAGAAGTTCCATCCACCCTTATCTGTGATTGGACAATGTGTGCATTATTCCTGTTTTGCAACCAGGCCAAGCATTGCAGGGTCAGGAGGACCCTAGCATGGAAGGGTCTGAAATCTAATACGTGGGGTACAGACTCTAGTATGGCAGGTTCCAAATCATAGCATTGCACCAGAAGTGGTGTGAAAACACTGTACCTGAACCTTTCTTGCTGCCACAGGTATGCTCACAAATTGCTTTTAAACACTGCACAGCTGGAGCAGAACAGGGAGATCCTAAGACACTTTTGGAACACTTCAGTAAATCACATGTGAAAATGAATAATTTGAGAAGTCTACTTGTTCATGAATACTGTGTAATATGAAGAAGTTGTATGTTTCATGTCTAAAGTTTTCTACCACTGCCATTTTACATATAGAAGACTAAGGAAAGAATGTAGTAACTGTCACAAGTTAATGATGGACCTGGGGTTAAGCCTAGATCATTCACGTTTGAAAACAACCTTTCTATCCTTTGAACAGCAGTGAGGTATCAATTCTTAAGAAGACCCATTGTGAGAAGGTGATGAGGCAGGAACAGAGAAGGGCAATCATAAAAATTCCATTCGAAAAAGATCAATATCCAGAAAATTACTTTTGGCGCTGAAGACTGAAAGAGAACTGTTTAATTCTCTGCTGAAGACTTGTTTTTAAATGGACCTAATCTGTCTCATGCATTCTTTCAACTTAAAACAACAAAGAAATTATTGAAAAAGTAATGCTGATTTTCTTTCTTTTCTTCCTTTTTTTTAAAAAGAAAATCAAGCCCTATAAGAAGCCAAGAAGCCAAAAAACAATTCTTCTTACTCTTTGAGGTGTTAAGTATAGAAAAAGTTCTCCTAAACCACAGAAGCTTTCAATGCTTACTTATTGAATTGTGTGTAGAAATATTGCCATTCACACACAATAGAACTCATTAGGGAATCTAACAACAAGTCCTTAGGATGCCAGAGCAGTGGTAATATCCCGTGGCTGGGATATTTGGAATGAGATCAGA
Organism: Aspidoscelis tigris stejnegeri; assembly: GCA_023333525.1. Classification (NCBI taxonomy): domain Eukaryota; kingdom Metazoa; phylum Chordata; class Lepidosauria; order Squamata; family Teiidae; genus Aspidoscelis; species Aspidoscelis tigris. The sequence goes on along the minus strand of JALMGA010000001.1, from coordinate 243,996,783 downwards.
AGCTTAAAGAAATAAGAGCTCAGGAATACAGTCTTAGCAGCTTCACTTCTCTGCAGGAAGGACAACTTTTTTATGGTGCAATTATTTGGATCATCCAGCAAGAAATATGATACATGATTAATTTATGATGGTTGATGCATCAGAGAATATATTGATGAGTGAAAATTGAAAATATTTTGTAATGAGGGGAACTGGCAATAAATTATTGCAAACCTCTTCAGCTGGGCAGAGGAGAAGGATGGTGTTTTCATAAAGAAACTGATGTGTAGACATACAGGTTCTTACTGGGTGAAGGGCACAGTAAAGCATCTTCTGCAGAAAACACCCAGCACCAATGGCATCATTCCAATATTGGGCAGGATTGCCATTTGGGACTCTTTCTGCACTTTCCTCAGGTAAGCTTCTTTAGCATCCTATAGAATTCTGCATGATGGCTGTAGGAGAAAAACAGGATGAGTCCTCTGTATCCCTAATATACTTTTGTTATAGCCTGATTTGCTCATGCAAATATTGTCCCGTTCATCCTTACGTTTATCATTGGTACTCTCATAAGAATTGAAACACAGATGAAGAACTACTGAAAAAATAACTTTCAAGTTACTGGCATTTTTGCCTAAACTGTTCTTAAAGCAGAACTGCAGGTAACGAGCACTCAAATAGAGAAACCCTTTGCTTAGACAATTAACCTCTGTTACCCAATCAAATTCTAGATTACCCTCTGTACATTGCCCTGCGCACATAGCTTTCTTAAAGCTTAGGGCCATAGTAAACTGAGACAGAAATTTCCATAGTCGCCTCAGGACACAGATGTGCTTTGTTTTACTTATGTATGATCAATAAAAAGCCTAAAGTCAATGGATAATTCTCAATTTTTAAATTCAGAGTGTAAATTGTTTCAATGTGTTTGCTGTCTTGCTACCTGGGATTTCACAAGCTTGCCTACTCATCTGGAACATGTACAGCAGACTAGGTTTAGAAATAATAAATAATAATGAGAAGAGGCAAGAACAGAAACAAATTTATATTGGAAGATACACTGTACATTTCTAAATCAAGTGTGGATACAAAGGTTGTGCTGTCAAGAAGAATTTAAAAGAACTGACCTAGCCAGACAATTGTTGGGAAAGACTTCTTGTTAGGGCTGCAAAATTTAACAGGAACACTGAGAGATTTGCAACACAGTTCTATACATGCTAACCTGGAAAGACCCATTGCCATAATCAGCATTTACTTCCAAGGAAAGGGCTGTAGCGTTATGCTGATATTTGCTGAAATCAGGAGATCCTGCCAGAACTTGTATTTAGGACTTGTAATCAATGGGACTACTACTCATAGGACTGTGGTATAAAGAAAAGCATGGAAGGGTTTTCTGTTACTAAATGAGGGTCTTCAAAACAAGAAACATCCTGGAATTAAGATATATTCAATCTGGATCAATAAACTCATTTCCCACCCTAATTATATTTTTGTTTAGTAAAGTTCTTGGGGGTTTGGGGAATGCAGATCTTGTTTTATGGGTTTGCAATATAAATCATCTGCACTTTTTATTAGAAAGTGAAATGCAGCAAGTTTTGATGGTGAGATTTATTCTTCCAGCTCTGAAGTCTTTTTCCAACACATACTTTCTTCTTCAGGTTTGGATATATGTTGAATTCATATTTAACATTATCCTAGCATGTGCATCTCTTAATATGCCAATACTTGGATTGTGCATAGTTTGAAAAGCACAGTTCTTCAACATTTTGCTATGAAAAAAAGGCATTCTTCAGCACTCTCCTGTAATAAAATAGAACCACTTGAATGCGAACCAATCAAAAATTCTGCATAATAATGGTGATGATGAATCAATATGGGTTCCTTCCAAGGTGATCAAGGTGATCAAGCAGAAAGATACACTACTGTGCCTTGTACATCACTGGGATCCAGATTCTTTTGTTGGTTGTACTATGGTTAGTGATAAAAGGTTTCGGTAGAACTGATTTAGAACAAGGAAGAATAAACCAGAAGGAAGGAAAGTTTGCATCCATCTCAAAATGATATTGATAGTGTGAATGCTGGAAGGTTTTGGCTTTCATCTATAGTCCTGGATGCCTGTGACCTTTAGTTATTACTGGACTACATCTTCATCATCTTGGTCATTGAGCATACCAACTGGAGTTGATGGAAACTAAAGGTCAATGATGAGATCTGTTTCTAATTAAAAATGGATGGCTAAACCAGCAGGATGACTGGCATGCCACCAAGGACCAGGAGGTTGCCAAATGTTGGCCTTGGCATCAGAGAACCCTTAGGCCCTCTTAAGAAGTGGAACAATGAACAGGCAGGCAGATGGTTTGCCTGGCTTGGCTTTGTAACCTTGAGCCTGCTACCCTACTGCCTCCTGCAGGGTATGCCCAGTGGGCAAGTGGATGAATGAGTGTGTGAGTAAGAAGACTGTGGATAGACAAAGTAGATGGGCAAGTGTAGGATCTCCTCAGAAGCACCCAGGGAAAGAAAGGGAGACATGAAGTGGCAGATCACAGTTTGGTGTGATGGCTGTTTGGATTTCTACTGCCCTCCTTCCCTCACAGTCTGCAGCTCCCTTGTCAGGCCACAGGAGCCTTTCAGGCCTCTGGGGCTCTGGCTTTGACTCCTTGAGAGACCTGATAAATTCCCACTATATTAGGATTGGCTGAACAGAGCTGTAGAAATACTGCACAAAGATGCTTTTTGCCCACATTGAAGATTGATTCACTGTGTGAGGGCTCTTTACACTGTCTCCTGATTCCCAGCAGGGCTTGTTTCCCCAACCAAGTTATTCTTGTTCCACTCCTAGGCCACCTTCACCCCACCTAATCACTGGCTTCTTCTCTATGGTGACACCTGAAGCTCTAGAACTAGTCCGAAGCCAAGGTCTTCCAACTCTAATTGGATTCCACCCTCCCTTATTACTGACTATTGCCTATGTTTTGGGGCTGTAACTTAGTTATTGCTTTCAGTAAAAGAAAAGCTTATAAATGTGGTTCTAGCAATTCTAATCAAGGTTCAGAAATTCTAACCTGATCACACGCTGGACTTCCTACCTCCTCAAACTTTATAGTCATTTAGCTGCAACTAACAGGCAGCATATATGTTAAAACCAATTTTTAACTTGGTCTAGTGGTTAGGGAGCTGGACTCTTATTTGGGAATACCGGGTTCAATTTCATCCTCCCCCATGAAGCCAGCTGGGTGACCTTGGGCTAGTCACAGCTCTCTTCTAGCAAGAGCTAGCTAATGCATTCCCTAAAGTGGCTATATCTCCTGGCCAATGTGCTGGTGTGCAGATCCAGCATTCTGGGCACAAATCTGGTATGGTGAAAAAGAATTGGGCAGATCTTGTTACTGTTCTTGATTTCTTCATCTTTGTACAATTTGGTATTATGGTAGAACAATGTGCCTGGAGGTAGAATAGATAACAGTCTCCAAAGATGTCCAGACACAATAAACAATATCCAGGTAGGTTCAAATTGGATTTGACACCATACAAAATCTTGTAGAAAGGAGCTTTCTGTATTTTCCCATAGGCAACTTAAGTGCAGCCATCTAAAGGGAGAGATTAAGAGGAGAACATCAGATCCTTGTCTGATATTCTCTCTCTCTCTTTAGATGGCCACCTGGGATGCTAGTGGGAGGGGGCAGCTCTGGTGTCAATCCAGAGGCTGGAAAAAAAAGTCTGCTGAAGCTCAATACACTCCAGTAAAATGGTGAGAAATTTTCTAAAAAACATAGCACCACAGCACCACCTTCTACCAACTTGACAGCTGCATGAGGAAGGAAAAGAGTGTGTCTCAGTCAAAGGAGTCCCAGAGTGGGGGATGGAGAGAGAGAAGCATATGGTCCAGAGCTCCTGGAAACCCAATTGTATATTGCAACACCTTGCTACAGAGCATATGTGCTCAGCTGAGGCCCTCTAGATATTCTTGAAGTACACCTCCCATTGTCTGTCAAGACTTGCTAAATAGGCTGGAGCTGATGGGAATTATAGTTCAGGAACTTCTGGGGAATCATGGCTGAGCAGCACCACAGTAAAACAAGGCTGAAGATCCCAAGTTATGCCTTGTAAGGAGATGGGAAAATTTTACCATGACCTGTGGTCATAGTAAATCCTTCAGAGAGGCGGGAAACTATCCAAGGTTGTCATGTCATCCCTTAGACATTTATCCAAACAGCACCCTTCCTAAGGAGAGGACATTTTATACTGAGTGCTATCCAAACATCTATATCATCAGGAACTCACTGTGATTTGTCATACTTGCCCTGCCTTGAGAGGTTCCTAATCTTAAATTGAGGTTATTTGTTTATTTATTCATGATGGGTGTGGATCTTTAGGTATTTTCTATAGACCAGTGTCCTGTGACACTTCCCCATCTGCTTCAGCCAGCTCTTCCCATAAGCCTACCAAAAATTGCAGTGCAGCAATAACTGAAGAAGCAATTATTTAGCCAGGTCTGTTTTACAAAACTTACCTCACTCAAGGGAATTTAACCAAACAACATTCAGATCCTGTCAAGTCATACAACCCCTTTCATTGGTCAACTATTATTTCTCCAGCTGCTTGAGCAAACAATTTAAGTGCACTGATTATTATTAATGTGTTCACGTAAAGTTGCATAGAGTTGATTTAGAGACCCACATGGGTTTTCCCTGGATCAAACACTGCTCAATATCTTCATTAATAGGTTGGACGATGGAGCAGAGAGCATGCTAATCAAATTCATAAGTAAGATAGCTGGGAACAAACACCAATACATTGGAGAATAGTTTCAGCCTAGAGTTCCTATTTGATGAATTGAAGAAGTAGACTGAAAAGTCAGAAATCAATACACGAAAATATACTGAAACAGTTTATATATTAAAGAATAATTAAATACACAAATGGAGAGTGTAACTGGCTGACAGCAGTTGATACAGATGACAAAATAGCCCCACCATATTTTTGTCAGGAAAAGGACTTTGCAAATGTTTCCACGTCCTTGTTCTGTCTACATTTTTTTTAATTTCTTATTTGAGATCTTTCTGATACTTTATAACTTCCTTTTCCCCCCTCTATTCAACATATTCAGCCAGTGATTGCAGCTGATACTGAAACCAAGATTGTCTCCATGAACTGTACTGGCCCAGTCTACCTAGTCTGGTCCCTTGTGGGCCGGAATACCACTAACATGTATCAAGGGCTCCAACTGCCATTTCCAAAGGCTATGCTGAACTTTAAATTCCAAGTACAATAGTTCTTTGATGTTTCTGGCCGGGGCCTTTTCAGTGATGTACACAAGAGTGGCACAGGGCCATCACTGCTTCTTGGTGTCGGCCCCAAAACAGCTGTGCTGATATACAGCACCATGGGGGTATGCAGGCCATTTTCTTGGGGTTTACCTGTAAACCAAGATAGGGTATCTAAATGGTGTTCTAGCCTCACTTATTCCTCTGTCCAATAAGGACAGATTATGGTAGTGGGAAAGTGTGTGGAAAATGGTCTTGGGCCCTCTGTCAGCTAGGAAAACGGCCCATTAGAAAAGAACAGGTAGAGTGGTTCAGACATCAATTACAATAGGAAAGTTCAATGTTCTCATTATTCTTATCTTTATAGCTAGAAAAATATCCTTATTCTTCATGATTTTGTATAGTCATCACCTCTATAACTTCTGTCTCTTCCGGGTTCATTTTCATATTTTTTCTAATTCTTTGTTATTTTCAACTAACAGAACAGTTTAATCTAACATCTCTTCCAGCAATATCACTCCTATGATGTATTCACTGTACAAGTTAGTATTTTCTATAATATAGTTTTTCATCTATGACAATTGTACCTCATTTTCTAATTGTTCCTGAAAAGATCTTTCTGCTAATGTTTCTGTCATAATACCACTTGTAAAGAGTTTTTGTATAGACTTTTTCCAATTTCCTTTTGATCTTATTTGATTCTATCAGATTTCTTGAGTATTCATATTTAACTATAAACTCTCCTGTGATTCATTTGATCTCTTTCTGTCTTTCACTCATTTTACTTTCACATTTAATTCATCAATTTGCTGACATCCACACCTATGTTTAATCCAGCTTCAATCTACCTTCAGAGTACGAAAGAGCATTTATAAGGTGACAAGTAATCCACTTGTCACTTTGCTGAAGCTTTATCACACTCTAAAAGTGTATTAACCTGGATTAAATTTTAAATGTGAATGTGAGGTAAATTTCTTTGTCCTTTGTTGCTTGATGTTGGAAATCTGAATTCAGTTGGCGTGTTTCTGTTTGTTGCCCCAAACTTCCGTTCTCTATCTTTCTCTGGCTATATTCTTAACACTACTTCAATCTTTTCTTAGATTTGGGGAATATTTTCCTTTACTTTGGTTTTCAGTTTGTTTCATTTCTCCCCAAAGCTCCTCAAGCCCTCTTTAAACATAGGTCCTTTCTGCACTAGGGTTTTGATCCAGACCAGAGGGCCTCCAATTCAGATCTAGGGCCTCCACATGTGCATGTTAATCTGGATCACAGAAGCCCTGCCCCCATTAGCCTGGGTTCATCTGCATAGGATGGACTGGATGAAAATGCCCTTGATACAGTTCTGGTATAGACTCCATGTATTGTGTCTACAATCCAGCCTAGGGACCTGAATCTGGATCATGGAGGGATGTGAATGGTATGCCTCTATGATCTGGAATTCCCCAGAGTACTTTTTGGCAGTTTTTGGTAAGGATGTGTGAAAATTTTTTGCTAGCTGCCTGTTTGAAATACTCTCTTCAAACCTGCATACTTTGGCCTCTGTAATCAATAATAAATGGAGGTACATACTACAAACTAACTCTTCCTTTGTAACTGAGTTTCTGGGACCAGGTGATGATTCTGACACAATACATGGTAAGTGGGGATGTAAGTGGTGTCCAAGTACAGTGCCTGTCTTTGTGTTGCTTGAAACAGGTTCTGACACCAACAAATAATTTTCCTCACAAAGCTCAGTTAGCCTACCACTTGCACCACTTTGTGTACCTAATCTAAATTCTTGGTTCCTTTATTTCTCCTACTTTTGCATTTCAATCACAAATCAATGGTAGACATTCTTTCGATACTGCATCTAGCAGCACTTGAAATTACCAAACAGAACTCTTGGAGCTTTCCTTTTGTGACATCTCTAGTGTATACATTTATGTTTACCAATAGCCTACTAATTATGATAAATATCACCCTTTCATTTGTTGGATTATACCTGAGAAGATACTTAGCTATGTTCCTCTTATTTATCATCACCACTTCATTCCTTTATTTGAATTCATATTCTGAATAGCACACTGTATATTCATCAGAATTAAATTAACCCTTTGCAGTCTGACCAAGGTAACAAAGGGCCGTTAATGGAACCCAAAGTCAATACAGCCGGTTACACATTATTTTTTATTCTTCCTGGGGATGAGGGAGGAGTATAGGATTTAGGAGTAAACCTGGATGCTTTACTTTGACTAAAGTACTCTATGCTCTGGCAACCTTGATAGCAGTTTGTATGTTGGACATTGTGGGTGCTTCCGCACAGCATCTCCAAAATCCGGATCTACTAGATTTCAGAGATCTGTGTTAACATTAGATCCATATCTATTAATCCGTGTTAAGGTAGATCCAGATCTAATAGATCCAGATCTACTGCCAGTCCTTCCGTCCGCACATGCGGTGGAAGGATGGATTTAGATCTGGCTTTGAGGTGGTTGCTGTGCGGAGGCACAGCACCCACCTCAATCTGGATCTATGGAGGTCCTCCCCCGGCCCACCATGGCAAGCTGGGGGACTCCGATTTCGTGGGTCACCCTTGCCCCAGAAGTGGCGGATCACCACTTCTGGAGCCAGGGGAGCTTCACCTAAGTCCCCCTAACCCACCCTGGGGAGACTGACCAAAAACCCCTCCTTACCTTAATGCAGCCAGCCCGATTCTGGCTGCCAAGTCCCAGTTGCCATCATGCCTGCGTCCTGCACACCTCCTGACTGGCCAGGGTCGCGCCTGGCTTCAGGAGGCTCTCTGCGCAGGCACCAACCCTGGCTGATCGGGAGGCGCACTTTGGCCAGGGCCGCGTGCCTGTGCAGAGAGCCTCCTGAAGCCAGGCGCTGCCCTGGCCAGTCAGGAGGCGAACAGGATGCAGGTGCAAAGGAAACGTGGTGCTTGCAGCCAGAATTGGGCTGGCTGCGTTAAGGTAAGGAGAGGTTTTTGGTCGGTCTCCCCAGGGTGGGTTGGGGGGGGGCTTAGGTAAAGCTCCCCCTGGCTCCAGAAGTGGTGATTCGCCGCTTCTGGGGCAAGGGGAAGCCACAAAATCGGAGTCCCCCGGCTCACCATGCTTGGCTCCAGAGGAGCCAATCATGGCAAGCCGCGGGAGGGCCAAGTTAGGGACCCTTTTCGCTGTGTGGACACATCCATTTTGGATGTGTCCTAACAGCAAAAGCACCCATTAAGCGGAAGTGGCTTTCCCGATCTGTCTCTAATGGGTGCTGTTGTGCGGATGCGGTTTTCCCTTTGTGTTTTTAATGGGTGCCACTGTGAGGATGCGGTTTTCCCAATGTGTGCTTAATGGGTGTTAAATGGTCAATGCAGAAGCACCCTGTATGTAGTGCTGGAATTAATGCAAAATGTTGCAGTTTGACTGATGACTTGTGTATCTTGTATACCACCTTGAGAATACAAGGTGATATCATGATTGGGCAAAATACTTTTTGTGCTTGTCTGAGACTGACTGTTTCCTGTTGTTGGTTGTTGTTGCTGCAGCTGCTGCTTTTAGGAGGCATCGAGTAGGGAGCAACTCCTGGTAACAAGACATGCACATCTATGCAACATTCATGGAAGGCACAGGTTTTGCCATTATCTTCTTCCAGAAAAATGCCAGAAATTGAACCAGCAACCCTGTTTCATGGCAATAGCTCAGGCATACCTGATGAATGTGTCTGTACATGTATGACATTAAAGTTTTGCCTGAGAGTAAAATCAATCTGTAAGAATGTACCAAATGGTCAGAATACTGGACTTTGAATCATTCCATGGCAGAAATTTAAGCTGAGCTGTGACTCAATAATTGGCTTTGAAAGTTCTACACAATCCCCTGCTTTAAATCTAGTAATGTTGGGTAACATCCTAGAAGCCACTTACCTGAAACTTAATAAGACTTACTTCAGACTAGATATACAATATACCAGAATCCATTGATTCAGAGATTAACACCTCTGTCAATAAATTGCTATGAACAAATCTGATGTCACTTTTTTTTAATAGTTGCTGTAATTGCACTAACATATAATCATAAAAATCTTTTAGAGTCTCTATGGCTAGCAAGGACTACATAATGATATTGCATTATTAAATAAAGAGTGCTATCTTATAAATTAATTTCTGATGGAGCACATACTTCACAAGGCATTGTTAAAACTAAAGTGGCATTTTCAAAAAAAAATGTCTGGTTTTAAGTAAATAATTATTAGAAATAAGTCATTTATTAAATTAAGTTTTTATTAAGACTCATTTAGATGTCAGAATATTTTTATACGAAGGATTCTGTAGTAATTACAATAATTAGCAATTTATTTGTCACCCTGATATGCAATGATTTTACTCCCAAAATGAAATAAAATAAATTAAAACATATGGACAAGTGACTTTTAAAATGAGGATGCAGGTCTTCTTGATTAGCAGTAATAATATATAATTCATATATTCTGAAGTTCCCAGTCGAATGCACAGAAATCAGAAACTAGTTTGACAGTTCAACTTCATTTGGGGATGAGTCATCTTTTGAAAGATGAAAAGCATCCACATACAGGAAAGAAAGAACAATTCCAGAATAACCTAGAGAGATTGAAATTGTTGCACATTATAGGACATGAAGTTATGAGAAACTCTGGAACGCTCCATTTGCAGCAGAGACCACCAACTGACAATATAATTGCTATAATTGCTGTTATTGCTATTATTATTTATATTGTTCACATCCTACCTGTCTTCTTATAAGGCCAAGATAATGCATACTTTTCTTCTTCCGTCCATTTGAATATAACAGCATCCCTATGGAGCAGGTTTATTTGAAAAGAAGGGAGTAATCCAAAGTCACCCAATGAGCCTGAGTGAAAATGCAAGTCCAGGCAATCCTAACTTCGCTATGCTGTCTATGGTGACAATCAGTCACAACATTTAATAAGTTTAGAGACAATCTTCTGTCTCAAGATATCACTTTTTATAATGTATTTCTGTTTCTTCTCAGGGCTATTTCACTTCAAACCAACCTATCTTTTCTTTGAATTATGTCAGCACTGAATCTGTTTTGACTTGCTAGTCTGTTTACATATCTGTGGTCATTAATGGGGATGACAATTCGAATAGCATGGGAAGGTTGTCTTTCTCCTCACATCCAATCTACAACCATGTAGGTGATGCTCAAGGGGTTTGGAACACTGCCTTTGGAGTGAGAATGGAGGACTTCAGCAAAAGAGTGCAGCTTTGTATCATTGGCTCTTACAGCTGCCAGGAACAGCCCATTACCTATGTCAGACAATTCCATGAAGTTACTTTTGTTCTATCTTATGTCAGGGAATTAAGCAACATTTTATTTTCTTAGGAATAAGTGGACTTGTGTGCCTTTCTGCTTTTGAGCAAAACAGATATTACTTCTCCAATGTTCTCTTGGGGTGTAATTTTCTCTGTGTGACATTTGTCATCGAAGAATGGTGAGATAGGTTTTGGTTGCCAGCTGCTGTTGTCTATTGGTCATTTCTTTTTCCCTTTAACAAGTGGGCCTAGGAAACATCCATGCTCACCATTATAGAGAATGGATAAGGACATAGGGATACAGAAAAGGTGCCCCCAATTTTAGGAGTTGCTCCTATGTAGCAGGGTAGGAACTGTTGAAAAGAGAATGTGCCATTAAGGCCATTGCAGGCAGGGGGACCTGAGGCTGAGGGGAACTTTTTGCACTTCATGAGTTATCCTCTGCAGCAAGACTACCAGTTGGCTACATATGACTACCAGTTGAGGTTTGTGAGAATTGGAGGGTGCTTCGTATCACTTTGGTTACCTCACTGTTGCCATTGCCCCATGGGGCCCCGTTCCTGCCCTGCATGAAAGCTCAGCAGAAATTAGCATCTTACAGGAGGCATTGCAGAAAATGGCACTGCCTCCTCCTCAATGAAAACCCTCTAAGGGCACCACAGAAGGGGGTGCCTGCCACATGCTCCATTGCTCCAGCTTCCTTCCAGAAGGCACCATTACACGGATCTCTAATATACTCCTCTATCACTTACAGATGTGGACAATTCAATTCATGTTTGCAAATTTGATTGAATATTTTATATCCGTACACATTTACATCAAAATGAACATTCAGTTTTAGCATAAGCAAAGCCTCAAACAAAATGAACCAGTTTTCAGCTTCCAAAAAAACTGAACAATTTGGTTGAACATTTTTGTGCATTGCTATATTTTTCATCATGAAAAGGGGTTTTGTGAATGAAAAAATGGAATTTTTATTTGCAAAAATATCAAAAAATGTTTTTTTAATTAAAGATTTAATAACACAATTAACTAATGGGTTTTCACTTAAGCAGTGAAATGAACGTGCACCTTTTTGCATGCACATTTCTAGTATCAATGTGAGCCAAAGGAGAAACTGGATCTGAAAATGGCCAGAGATTTAAATTATGCACAAAGAATATTTGGCATCAGTGATAGGGGAGTAGTGAGGTGAAGGCATCCAATCAGTGTCTGGCAGTGGTCACCTCAAATGGAAAGAGGAGGGAGGTGGCAATAGGAGTGAGCACCTCCTGCTCCTAAATGTCAAAGTGTGCCTCATTCTCTGGGAGGCTAAGGAAAGTTCTGGCTTGTGGATACCATTATCCAACAGGCAGCTGGTCCAATGGACCAAGCAGAAGCTGCCTTAGAGTGAATAGTAAAGTTAGTTGAATGTAACATTCTTTCCTGGAATACTTCCCCAAACTGAGTGATTCCATACTTCGACTACCACTCAATTTAATATATGCAGAATGACACATTCAAATCCATTCTGTTCCCTTTCATGAAGTAATGCAAGGTAGCCCACAGCAGTCTGGTTATTGGGTGGAGAGTGGATTGTTTTTGGAAAAGAGGGGTACTCAATTACTCTTGAAATGCCCGGCCTCACAGTATGAACACCTTGCATCCAACGCCTGCTCATTCCTTGTAAATAAATTGCATTTATCATTACTTGCTCTTTTTTTCTTCAGGCTTCCAAGGTGCTGAAAGCTCCTCTTAAATGGCTTGCCCAAAAGAAAACACATTTTTGTATTTGCATAATATTTTCATAGACACTGAGCTCAACCTGTGCCTGGAGGGAATCCAGGATGTTTCCTGCATATTTTATATTATCTTCTGCAATTTCTACTAAGGCTTTAAATTGCAGAACAGATAAGAAAGACATATATGCTGCATATGGCCATTTTCATCAAAACTGAGGCTTGGTTGTATCCAGGCTGTATTGGGGCATTTCCATTCATTCTAACACCCCATGGGAAACTCAGAAATAGTTCCATTTAAAAATCATTCATCTGCCATCTCATAAGCTTTCCTTGCTTTGCTTTTTTCTCACTCTTCATTAGAAAGGACATCTGCATGAGAATACAAAGCTCTTATCTTGGGAGTTCATCTGTCTCTGCTGATTATGATCCGCCCTCCCTTCTGAAGTCATTATCTTGATTGCATTACAATTGCAGCCATACAATCCAAGCCCAAGCTGTGCTTTTTGACAAAAGGCTCTTCAGCTAATCAGAAGTGGGCATGGTCAGTATCCAGATAGGAAATCTCCAGAAAAAGTTACAGATTGTAATTCATACTCCTGATTCCTAATATTGGACCTCATGGAATTTAAGGCAAGACAGTGAAATCATTCTGTAGCACACCTGCTTATTTTTGGCTATCATCCTGATGGACTTGGTTTCAGCAGGAACACTGTGATTTGAAGGATGATGCTAGAAATGTTTAATCTGTAAGCCTGGAGAAGATTCCTCAAGCCTCTGCAGTTGTTTATATTGACACTTTATTTTTGCTTTGTAAAATGGCTGGTATAGATGCTTCTGGGTGTGATGAACTGTTGGGTATCCAAATTCAGTAGGGATATGACTTTATACTCCATTTATAGAATGCAGGGGAACATTGCAGGGGTACATCTTCATCTTGCTAGGTCAGAGTGGTGTTCGCTAATGTGTGCCCCTCCAGCAACTGTTGAACCCGGTTTTAGAGCTCTTCCTAGGGCAAGATGGAAGCCTTTTTCATTCAGTTACCCTGTTTTCCCAAAAATAAGTCCTACCTTGAAAATAAACCCTAGCATGATTTTTGAGGATGCTCAAAATATACAGCCTAGTCCAAAAATAAGCCCTAGTTCATATTTTTAAAAATTAAACAGTGTCCAGGAGAGTCATGATGATGTTCCAGAATGGGATGACATGACTATATTTGAATAATTTTTTTTTTGTTCAAGAATAAATGTAGTCATTATTTGGGAAATAATAAAACATCCCCTGAAAATAAGACCTCACACCTTTGGTAGCAAAAGGGAAAATATGAGCCTGTCTTATTTTTTGGGGGGAAACAGGGTATCAGGATGAAAAGCAGACACTTTTCCCAGAGCTGCTGCTGCTTAGATTCAAATCTAGGACCTTTTGCAATCAAAACACGTGCTTTACTACTGAGCAATAATCCTGGATTCTTGGCTTATTATAGTCAAGACCATTTGTGTATCTAAGGCCTTCATTCTACTGTAAAGGTTGTAAAATGGTTGGTTAGGTTAATTTCAGTTGTGGGCTCCCTCTGAAACAAAATAAGTGCAAGGTCATCAGTATTATTGTAGTGTCTGGGGAGCACAGCATGAAACACACCTCTTCTACCATACATAATGTGGGCTGTTCTTTTCTGTTTGTTTGCCCTCGAAAGGAAAAAAAAGCAGCAAAAGAATCCACACTGTTAAAGTTAATCGCTGGATTAAATTGGTATTTGTCAATAGCGGTGTAATTTGTATTATAAATTAAAGCAGTGTAGCTTTCAAGCACATTTTATCAATACATTTCAAATGATTTAATAACAATATTTCTACAAAATAAGCAAGGCAACTTTTTTTTTCTTCCTATGGGCTCATTTTAAAATGAACCCATTTTGATGGTTTTCATCAGCATGCTAGCCAGCTCTGCAAAATTTCTAGTAAATAAATTATCACCAGGAGTCTCAAAATCCATTACCATAAAAAAAGCCATTTTTTCCTCCCTAATCGATCGCCTGCTGGGCTGCTGCTAATGGGACTGTACACACATGTTGCACAGAGAGAGAATTCATTTGCAGGTTTCTCTTGGTTTTGTTCCTTCTCTCTTTGCACAGAGTTCCTCACTACAAGTCACAAATTAGTTCGTGCATAAAATAAGTACTTTGGTCTATAACTGTGAAAACACTGAGGGTGGTGGGTGTTAGAGGAGAATTTTCCATTTCAGTTCACAAATAGAAAAGAAGAAACAGATGGAAACCTGGTAAGTGCAGCATTCAGGCATTTCTGAGGCATCTGACTGAGACCAACCAATCTCATTATTGACCATAGCATAGCATTTCTCTCTGTGTGTCTGTCTAATAATACTTTGCAAATACATTTCCACTTTATGCATGAAATTTCATCCTATACAATAGAACTCTTCAAATCAGTGACTTACAGACTCCTGCAGATGTTCCAAAACTGTAGGGTGATTCTACTGGACCAGAAAGCATATTAGAAGGTTCCCCTTCTGTATGCTGGTGCAATTGAAGGGAAGTTCCTAGGATGCTTACTGGTCTTGAAAGGAGCTGAGATCAGCTGAGGGTTTCCGTTTCATCTTCTGCTTGAGAATGTCTAGAAGCAAGTAGTGGGCTACCACGCTGGAGGGGAAGTTAAACTAGATAGGCTGTGTGCTAATCTTGCAGGGTTTCTTTTACGTTCCTATGTTTTTATCATGGTCCAAGGATGCAGGCAAAGTGGTTACTGGGGTTTGGCAAACTACGTGCTCTGGGTTCTTGTCTTTCTTAGCTGGTAAAAGTTAACTGGTGAGGTCTGACTTGAAGGGTCCAGGGACTGGTGAATGGCTCCATAACAGATGTGGTAGTTGACATATCTTTAAAAAGAGGTGGCTCTTAACAAAGAGGTGGTATGTCCCCTTATCAAGAGGTCCTCCTAGATTCAGAAAAATAACTGCCACCTGATAGGCAATATACCTTTTTTTGTTTGTTTGTTTGGAACATATTAGAGACAGTAATGTCCATTATTCTGGAAGTTGGAGAACCACATTGTGATAGTTCTGCTCCTTAACTCCAATGCTAGTGCAAGAAAGCAGTTATGTGACAATCTTACTTAACACCCTGGGAATTAAATTATGGGGTTCATCAAAGATTAATTTTATTTCCTATTAACTTTGACATCTACTGTATATGAAGCCTTTGGGAGAAATAGTAAATCTGGGTTGAGGTATCATCAATATGCTCATGACACCAACTTTATCTTTCCATTCCATCTCAATCTGGAGAGATGTTTGAGGTACTTGACAGGTACTTGTGGGACTAATGAGCTCAATGGGGGCAATAAATCAATAGGTCTTCAGAGTAAGGAAGCATCCTGTTCTTGATGGGATAGTACAGTTCCAGAAGGGACTGCTGCAAAATCTTGGGGTACTCCTGGATTATCTACAAACACATGATGCTCAGAGAAGGCAGGTGCCTACTTCTAGCTGTGGTTGGTTTGTCAGCTGTAGCTTTTTTTTGTTGTTGTTATATGGTTTTGGAACAGTAATCCATACCCTAGTAGCTTCTGAACTGGACTACTGCAGTGGACTGTACATGGGTTGTGCTTAAAGAGGGTTCTGAAGCTTTATCTAGGACAGAATGTAACAGTAAGACTGCTGACAGGAACTAAAAGTCTATACTTGCTGCCAATTTGCTTCTGAGCCCAATTCAAGGAGTTAAGTTTAACCTATAAGGTCCTGAATGACTTGGACCCCAAGCATCCAAAAAAGCAGCCTCACTTGGTTTTACCATCCACTTGGAAGCTGCAGGTACGGACGGAAGGTCTTGTTAGTGATAGCCCCCAGATTATGGAATAGCTTCTGTTCTGAGATGTTTCATAGGTCTGGTGAAGAAACACTTCTTTACATAAAACTTTAATTAAATTGAGCAGTCTATTCTTCCCTTCCAGGTGATGTAATTTTTAAATATAATAATAATTAATAATAATAATAAATAAAAATAAAGCCCACTATAGCCTACATGGTAGGAATATGCATGAATTATTCATCAAGTTCACAATTCAAACAAATTCATACAAATTCAAACATTTGCATTTGCATCCAAAATTTGAAGATGACATTCAAATGTGAAGTGAATACATTTGTGCATTCATTTGATGCTTTATTATAATCTTACAGTCCTATCTGCAGTGGATTCGGAATGGAGAGCTGCAAAGGCAGACCTGGACATGCTATTTCGGCTACTGAAGAGCACCAAAATGACAGTGGATGACAGGGCCGCAGCACCCCGTTACACTCTGGAACACTCCCTTACTCTGGGCCATTTCAGTGCTCTTGGGTAGCCAAAACAGGCCTTCCAGTTCTGCACACGCAGCTCTCCATCTGGGGATCCCACAATGAAGATGGGAGCTGCGCACACAGAACTGGAAGGCCAAAGGCAAATATCCCCACATTCGATTCACATCAAATCAAATGTGGGAAATTGACTTCATGTGCATGCCTAGTAAAAACTGATGCACATTGTTAAAAAGGCTGGCAAGCTCCTAGCTTAGGGTCAACAATGTTCTTAATACAGGACCGATTTTTATGATACTGCTCTTATTCAAACACTTTATTAAGCATGAATTGCAATGTGTGGTTTAATCCATAAGACTAAAAATACAATTTGTTTTATGATCCATTGTGTTTCAAATTTTGAAATAATTTGAATTTTAAGGAAATGGAAAAACTGAGAAACAGATTGTCAGTGATAGAGATGAGTATGGACAATTTGGCCCGACATTCAGCTACTCTAGTGGGGGGGAAACGGGGAAAAAACCTTTATAGTTGCAAATAATATAGCACCAAACTGTTTCTTGCCAGCACCTGCCAAGCTGTTCCAATTCTCAGGTGCTGAACCAGACAATAAGCCTCATAGGCCACATTCCCACTCCACTTGATTATTTTAATCCAGATTGGACTATTTTAATCTGGATTCAGAACTGAGTGCACATTCTGGATGTTCCCATTTGCTTGATGGTAATATGGGCTCAATTTGAATACCTCAGTTCCCATTTAAACCACCCAAATCCCCAGCACAGAGAAACAATATTTTCATCTCCACCCCCTGTCCAAATCCTGTAGGTCTGCTCTGCTAGGAATCAGCTGAGCAAAAGAACAGACAGGGCAAAGTAAACACTCTCTTTCAAATCAGGCACTTCCTCCATTCACTATATTACCAGGAAGGCAACAGCTTTGCACAAATTCAACTGAGCGAAAAAACAGACAGGGCAAAGCCATTTTTCCCTTTCAGATCAGTGAGGGGTAGAAGGAGAACAATCATATTTCCTGCACAGGTTCAAAGAGAGAAGAGGGGATTCCCTTCCTTCTCCGCTTGAAATGAGCTGCTCAGGATAGAGTGGGGCGAAAAAACGATTTCCTTTGCCGATTGCTCTAACAATGTAATGTATCTCTCTTGAAGTTACAGTGGTATTCACAAATAGAGGAAATCTATGTTCAAAGATCCAGTGTTTTCTTTTAATCTCCAGGACTCTAGCATTGCAGGAGTGGGAAGGACAGGGGGGCAGATCTTCCTAGATGTGAAATCCCACCCATCAGGAGCAGGCATTGGCTAGGAGGATATGGGGAGGGGGTGAAACAGCCCAAAAGGCAGATCCCCACCCTGAATAGTCCGGTAGTGTTCCCACTGGGGGGGGGGGGAGCAGGCTAACTGCCATAATGGATGAAGAACAGTTTTTCTGAGGACTTTTTTTCTGTGGATTTTAGCAATTTAGTCCTTATAAAGCCAAGGAATAAAAAATTAAATGGAATTGCATGAACCTGAAAACAGACTGGATTTGCATTTAGTCTTGTATGGGAACCTTCCCATAGTATTCTTCTATTCTCCTTACCAAACCTAGTAGAAGGGAGTAGTTCTGTGCCAGGTCAGACCACATTCATACATCCTACAACTAGGAGTGCGCACAAAGCCATTTTTCACATTTGCATATAACCAGAAGTGACTTTTCAGCCTCCGGAAGCCCAATTTCAGCCTCCAGAGAGTGCTGAAACAGGCCTGGGGATGCCACCAGAGGAGCCCCAAAAGATAAGGGGGCACATGGGAGGTGGGCAGGAGGTGTCACCTGGCCTATTTTGGCGCTCTCCGGAAATCAGAATAGGCCTTTCCGAGGCCAAAACAGGCCTTCTGATTCTACGCATGAATGCATGCAGAACCAGAAGGCCTAGGAAGAAGGTGCAGTGGCCACAGGTAAGTAAAACAACAGGGATGACAGCGGAAAGAGACTTTGTGGGGGGGGGGCCTTGGAAGGATCCAGTATCTGCCAAAGCTTCGACAAATACCCGAATATCCAGTTTGTGGACAAATAGGGACTACGAATGTAGGTCTGATTCAATTTGTCCACAAATGTCAGAATTTTTACCTACTTGTATGAATCCCAACTTTGTGGATATCCATGCACATCCCTACCTAACACAAGTAGTACACAGAGTCACAGGTACCCTCACTGCATGCATTCAGATGGCTTGTTAAGACACACGTCTTTACTCTGGCCTTCTGCTGAAGAAACAACATCACCTTCCCATGGAGGCACTGCCATTATTTAGCCAATCTATTTTTATCTGTTTTCATCATTATTTTATTGTGACCCACCCTGAGGCCTTTTGGTTATAAGGCAAGATAGAAATATAAATAAATATGTAAATAACTTACACAACAGAGGTCTGAGACTTTTTGGACTACCCTTCCTGTCTGCTGGATGGGAAAGGAGCACAATCACCCAATGTTGACTAGCGCTCACACATGAGTGCTAGCCCATTTTACTTGCTCCCTGCCCCCAGGATCGGATACTCACCTTACTTGATCCTGGGGCCCGGTCCTCTTTGTAGGCTGTAACATCCTACTCAACATGTGTATGCTTTTCCCCAGAGGTATACTATTTATGTACTAGATGTCATAGTGCAAAAAGGTTGGCGATATCATGAAGTTCCATAATTTTTTTCTAGTGTTACAGGGGTCCCTGGGATTAAATGGAAAGGATTAAGTTGATTTGGTCAACAAGACCTGACCCACTAATCAGTAGCAATTGAGTAATCTCCTTAGTATTATAGACTATACTGTACTGTATAGTAAGTTGGATAACAGTTGCAAACACTTGATTTTCCAAAGTGTTAGTCCAAATTATAAATAACAGTATTTATACAATTCTAAAACTGACTCTTTTTCTCTTTCTAGGTAAGTGTCTATTTTGTAGATATAAACTTGATGAATGAAGAGCTGGAGCTAAAGTAACCTTTTGAAAACATACATATTTTCAAGCTGTCACACAAGAAAAGTGAACTTGTGGTGAGTGTGCATCCTATTGTATTTATTTCTGAATAATCTTAGAAGTTTACATTTCCTAGAACTTTCATGTACATCTCCTCCCCTGGTCTACACGACTTAGAAAAAAATGAACCCCAAAGAGGTGCTAGAGTCACGTGAGTGTATTATTGTATTTGCAGTGGACCTTAAGATAACGATTTACCATCTTTCTAAACCATTTCTATAAAAAGTTGTATTATATATTTTCTTCCATTTTACAATAGGTCAATGTATCAGTCCTACTTTTCTGGTCTATTGTATAGTGAAAAGGAGGATGTAGAAATCCATTCTATCTAGGCTTCTCTGGTACAGAAGCGGCTCCACAGTGAGAAAAAGGCCCTTATTCATTACACACACACACACACACACACACACACACATTTCTAAATAAAGTCTCATCTCTTTCTGTTTCCCTAGGGCAATATCTATTTTAAAAAATGAATGAATGAATGAATGAACGAACGAACGAACGAACGAATGAACGAACAAGGGAACAAAGGAAATCCCCTCCCTTTCAGCATGGCAATATTGTCTGACAAGACAGTGCAGAAAATAGCATATATGGGGTTATTGGTGACTTGTAGGTGACCAGCAAGCCATGATGTCTTTCAGATGTTCAACAACAGCAACAACAGAACCACATGTATTACATTCAAACTACCCCAAGCAGGCTTGCAGGATGTAGGTGTAGATTTTTGTGTGGAACTCTTATCAGATCTAATGCTGTGGGGGTGCGGGGGAGTCCTGATCTTAGAATTCTTCAACTGTTCTGTACTGAATGACATTTATTCTGCATTATGTGCCAAGTGGTGGACCACAGCATTCTGCCAAATTAGATAACAGATTCTGCTTTCTGCAAGGAAGTAAGAGATGCTTTGTCACAAGGCTGTGATGTTATATTCACCAGATTCAGCTCATGGTTTGGTACAATTCATCAGGGAAAGTGGTACAGTGACATGATTGAAGGCCTGAATTCTAATTGCCCAAACTGTTTACCTACGTGTATGGCCTGAGTAACTGATTAAGTGAGATAGGACCCAGGCTTTCTATCACACTGCTGTCCTGTCTCCACATTCCATAGTTCCTTAATTTGTTTTCTGCTTCCCATACATCTTATAGTAACTCCCCAGAACTTACAAGAAGCTAATATTGAAAACAAACAAATACCTTACTTTGGAGAACCCAGAAACCATGTGTTAGTGAAGGGACAATCTAGAAGCATCCATTCTGATTCTGCTCTATGCCTAGAAATGCTCTCCCATGCACAGAGTAAAGATGATCCCCAACAAAAAATTTTTCACTCTGCCTGGGAAAGTCCTGGGTGTTGGTAACCTTTTCCTTTAAGAAGCCCATGTTCCATATATGTATCCAAAGTGCAAAAAATAGATAATCCATTCTGAGTTCAGCATGCACACACACACACACCAGACACATCAAGAGAGAGGATTTGTGCATGTCAGATGGTTTTATGAATGGCTTAATCCAGTTATGATCTGGATTCTGTCCTCTGACACTTCCAAATCTTCTACTTCTGCCCCCAACAAACTCCACAGCTTAGAAACTTCCCAGTTTGATTATCTGAAGACTCATCTACACCTTAATTTTTAATCCACCTTAATCTTGAAAGCAGGGACACATCAGCAAAAGAGTAATGATGTTTTCGTTCTAAATTATCCAACACAGAAAATTCCCCTTTGGGTTAGATTGTGCGGAAAGAAAATCACTAGTCATTTTGGTGATGCATTCATTCATTCTGAAGACAAACTGAAGATGAATTAAAATTTGCTAGAGCCTGAGTCCTGCTGAGTATTGCTAGAGCCTGAGTCCTGCTGAGTACAAGCTCTTCTGCTTTTACCTTCTCTCTCCCACATTTTGTCTCACATTCTGTTCCTCCTAAATCCTTATCCCGAGGGACAGAAGGCCTTACTACACCTAAAGTTTCATAGCATTGCCCTTGGGACAAAACAAGGAGCTTTGTTCCCTTTAATCAGACTTTTGAATTTTTGAGCAACTGGATGTTCGATTCAATGCAAGTATCAACAAATTTTAAAAAATCAATCAGATATGTGAACTCAAATGTCCTTTTGCACAACCTGTAAGCTATTTTTGATTTTCTTTTTGTAAAGCAAAACTTGCTTTAAAAGTATGAGACTGAACAGGATTGCCATCTAAACTAAGATGAAAATATTTCATTATTTTCAGTAATATGGTGTCCTATACTACAGGCAAAGCCTGCAAAACAAAAAATGCAAGAGGAGATGTGCAATGTTAAAAATGTTGATTCCGTCCATCAGAGTGGTTTGTCTTTTAGCCCTGGTGTATGAGTCATACCTGTTCATCAGTTATTCTAATTAACCTCTTCATACTGTTTGAGAGTCAATAGGAAATTCTTCCTTGCTTAAGCAAACCATTTTGTGGAATGAATTAGATGGATTCGGTTTGCAGTTGTGTTGGAAAACATAAGTCCTTGAAGACGCATATAGCATTCGTTAATGACCCTTGTGCTGAACCTAAGAAACAAATGTGCTCACAGACTTTCTACAAATGCATTTGAATGGAAAACAAGACAGAGGTAATTTGATCTCATTATCAATGATAATTTGCTTTATTTTGGAGGCATTAGTTCTATTAAAGTGACACCACTGACATCATTTATTAACAGTTTATAAAACAAACTATATTATCAAGTTTTAGGTTTTCTTGTTTTTAATATTTTTTTTAATCTGCTTTGTTCATTTTTGGCAGTGGAATCATGTTGTTGTTGGCTTTGTTAAGTTCAAATTTCAAACATTGTTTTTATGTTGTTAGAATGTTGTTGCTCTTGGTGATAATGATTAAGATCATTTGCCCTGGAAGTCTATAATGCAAGCTTTTTAGACAGTGAGTGCCAAAGCTATCATTCCTCATTTAAAATACTAACAACAACACAGAACTATTTTATCTCCAGAGGAAATTTAAGTAGAAACTGTCCTGCCTCAGCAAATCCTGGAACCTCCATTCTGCTAAATGAAATAATTCAGTGTCTGGGGAAAGCTTAAATGAAACCACCTGTTCTTTCACTCTCATCTACCCACCACAGGAGACAACAAGCTCATATGCTTCCTGTTGCTTTCACTGGGGGAAACTTTCTCTGCCTTTGTACATCTGCATTTAAGGGAACTCGGCCCATGGTTAATAAAGTGACTGCTGGATAAATCCCAGCATCATAAATGCCATATTGGAGAAAGTTCCTTACTGTCAGTTGCCATCAGGCTAACTCACTGACACAAATTGGTTCTTCCTTCATGTTGGGTTTCAAGGCAGAGAGACATTTCATCTTGATATCTTGTTTTGTTTTTGTGCTGTTTCTTATTTCAAACATTGGTGCTCTCAGCTTGTTGCCCAGTGTGCTCTAAGGTTCATTTAGAAATGTCTCTAGGTTTCTCTCTGCCAGTCTGTGAATGCTGGTTTCTATAACCAGTTATTATATTTTCCCCATTATTCTCAGACAAGGTCATTATTAGGTTTTGTTTTAGTTGAACACCATCCAGATTGTGTGAAAGTATAATACCATTACAGTGCAACAATGAAAATGGCCTTTAGAGGCATCCTGCCTGTGTCCATTCTAGTAGCTACTGATATACAGTCAGCCCCCTGTATCTACAGGAGATACGTTCCAGGCTCCACTGCGGATAACATAAATTGCGGATAATAGCAAACGTTGGGAAATGCACTTCATTTCCCATAATTTCAGTGAAATCTGGCAGGATTTCACAGGAATCATGGGAAATCTCATTTGAGATGCACTCTATTTCTCATAATTTCTGTGAAATCCCACAGGATTTCAAAGCCATCATGGGAAATCACATACCATTTCAGGCCATTTCCTGCCTGTCCCAGGCCTCTAAAGAGCTTAAGGTGGACCTAATTGTGCCTGTGAGGGGTGGGGATGGGCTTATCCGGTCACTGCAGGAAACTGAAACCGTAGTTACCAGGTCAGTGGATACGGGGGTCCTACTGTACTTGACCAGCAGTTGAGCACAGCAGAGTGTCCTACTCCATCCCAGAAATTAAATAAATGTGGCTTACCCTTGCAAACAGAAGGTTCTGCTATGATAATGAAAGAGACTTTCAACTGCTTCAAAATGGTATGGTATGAAAAAAGATTGAGGAATATGACTCAAGTCAACTTGTAACAATTCCTGTTGTATTTGTTTTTTGAAACTGAGCTTTTTAATATGCCAAGTTGTGAATTATTTCTTATAATTCTTTGTTTAGAAATCCAAAAGGAGGATCATGTGTCTCAGTCTCATAGATTGTTGATAGTTTTGTAGTAGGGATGGGTGATTGATATTTGTCATGTTCTCAATCTGTACAAATTCACACAAATTTGAACATTTATGGATAAATCAAAAGGGGGCTTCATTTGTACCCCCCCCCCTTCACCTGTGAATTGAATGTCTCTGGCCTTTGTCAGAGCTTCATAGGATCTGTCCATCCCCGGCCTCACATCCCCTCCAACCATGCCCCCTTGACTGCAAATCCTGCTGCTAATGCTGCCACCACAGCTGTAGTGCCATCTAAGGCTCAACTAGACCTTCTGGAGGTCAATGTGCAGGTTTAGAGGCTACCCCCATCCAGGAATTCAAGGAATTTCTTATGATTTCCGGATGGGGTGGCCTCTTCAGCTGTGCACACATCACTGGAAAGCCCCATTCCCTTCACGTGTGAACATTCAATGGATGTTTGTGCATGAAGCTGAAGCCCCCGCATTTTAGGCCCAGCATGCATGGTCATTGCTCCATCAAGGTGGATGCTCCAGAATGGAGTGTCCACACTTCAACTGCTGCATGTTAGGTTCAAGTTAGGTTTGAGAGAGACCTGGCATTTGCGTTAATGTCCTTGATCTTAACTTCCATAGTTAAGTGCAAAAAGCCCCTCTAGCTGAAACACTGCATCCATATTTCAAGAAGGATTCATATAGCTAGGAATAGGTCCAGAAATTATCAGAGGACCATGGGGAGACATAAGTTTAACACTGAGAAAACAAGACTGCATGACAGAATATAATAGCCCTCTTCAAGTATCTGAAAAGGAACCATTATCATAGTGTACGAGGCAAAAGAATTATATGTAAGTTACACACACAAAAAGGACGGGGAGAAATTACTGACAGTAAGGCCAATTCAACAGTAAAACTAATACTTGTGGAACTGTCCTCCTTGACCGGATATGTTCCAGTGAAGACTTGATATCATCTGTCTTAGATGCTTTGATTTGATGCCTATTCCCACTTAGGCCTCTGGTATGCAATTAGGTCTTTCATAATTGTATACCAAAGGCCTGAGTGCAAATAAGCCTTTGGATTATTGACTGAAGTTGCTGGATAGTCCTTCCAACTGTATGATTCTATGGCTGTGGTCACATCTTCACTTTAATCCTTCTTCACTCTGTCTTTGGCTCACACCACTCACGTTTCCTTTTCAGGCAAACCCGTTTTATTGTACTTTCCTGAGTCCTGATTTTTACAGGTCTCAAACCATTAAAAAGTGTTATTCTGTTTTGATTTTGGAGTGTGATTGGAAAAAAGAGCTAAAGGGTACTGTAGTGGGTGGATACTACATGAATTTGCCTTCCCTTTTGCCCGGTGTGTGATTACATGCTTCTGAGTCGCAGAACATTTATCCTATCAGAGCTTGGGGAGGGAGAATGATGGTGGAGAGGGGTGGAGATCGGAAGAAAGTCTCGTAAAGGAGTCTCATGACACGAACAGAAAGGTGTGAACATAGTGACCCAAACTATGAAGGAACTGAGAAAAATTGTCAGGTATAGGGTGTGGTTGAAGTTAGTGTGTTTTGAGTTCTGTTTCTTAATAAACAGACTACTTCAGCAAGATGTGACCACGTCCTATATAATACACCATAGGACACCTTATCCTGGATTAAAAACATAAATGCTGAAAATATCAGCAGATAAAGAGGGGTGGCAGGATTGCACAGTATAAATTATCTTTGATCCCAATGAAACCAAAGCAGAAGATCTTTTCAGGTGACCAACACCTGATTTAAATTATTGGTGAGCTGCCAGCTCAGAAAGAAATAACATGTTTATGGGTGGCATCACTGCACAAATGGTGGAAACTTGCTTATCTGCAGAGAAGGATAAGGACAAGCAAAAGGCGATCACCTAGAGAGATAATGCAGAGATGGACAGTGACAGCTGCCTTACCAGGATTTGGCTGAGCTTGAGACATGCACCATGGGAAATAGTGGATTCACAGACAGTATCCAACATCAATATCACATTAGAGACTGTATGAAAGTAAGAAAGAAAAACGGGGATGAGCTGCATTTGAATTAGGAGGCTTTTAGTATTTTTAATGTTAAAACTTTCTACTCCCCAAGTGATCATGCTGGTAAATGTCATGGCAAACAGCTGGCCAATAGGTGATGTACTCAGTGATATTGGCAGCATGGGGAAACCAGCACTGATGGCCAATAAATCTGCTCTGGCTTAATGATGAGTCAGAAGAAAAATGTTATTAATACTGAAAGTGCAAGCCGAATGTCTGCCTGCTGTGATTAGTTACACATCATGTGGGGCAGTGAATTTCAGCTGGTAGTCAATGCAGGCTGTTATATCTTCCAGTGTTCACATTCTTCATGCTTAATTTTTACTGCATTTTTCCATTAATGGAGACAAATAATCTGTGTCGGAGGGAGTCTTTCCAACATTTCTCCAGTAAATCAGCAGTTCTTTGTGTGCAAGTTGCGGGTACATGCTCAAGGAAATGGTGGGTGGGGGGATTCTGCCCAAAAAATGCCTCTAGTCCTTATCCCTTTTCAAGGGTATTTTGAGCATGGAGTATAATAGCTACATAGGGGATGGCAACAGGAAGATATAAATTAGGGAAGAAAAACTGCATTCACATGTAGAAAAAAGAAAAGAAAATTAAAATGTGTCTTATGAAGAGTAGCTTGTCATCCTTGCATTCTCATCCGATCTTTGATCTGCCTTTTCTAGCCCAGAATGTTCATAAGAGAGGGAAGGGGAGATCAGCATGTGGACGATTCACCTGACAACCTTTTCTAAGTTGTCTCAGAGATACCTTAGGCTATGTTCAGGTGTACCAAAGAAGTGCCTTAGGGTGTCTCCGCGCATACCCTTAAATACCCATTAAGGACACATGCGGAAACCTGCATCCGCACAGCGGCACCCTTTTAGGATGCTTTGGCTGATCGGCATCCGCACAGCAGCACCCATTAAGGACGGAACAGGTAGACTGCGTCCGCACAGTAGTACCCATTTGAGACGGATAGGGGCGGCTGCTTTTGCACCTATCTGTCTCTAATGTGTGCTTAATGGGGTTTAAAGAAAGACTACATACAAGGTAGTCTTAGTGGGTGTTTCACTGTGAAAATGCATCTATTTAGGACGTGTCTGCATAGTGAAACCGTGCCTACCCGGGACCCTCCCCCGGTCCGCCATAATTGGCTCCAACAGAGCCGAGCATGGCAGGTGAGGGACTCCACTCTCATGGCTCACCCTTGCCCCAGAAGCAGCGGATCAGCACTTCTGGAAACAGGAGGAGCTTCTCTGAACCCCTCCCTAGCCCACCCGGGGGAGAGCGCAAGCGATCCCCTCCTTACCTCTTCGTAGTTGCCCCGATTCTGGCTGCACAGTCCCAGGAGGCTGCGCACCTGCGTGCTGGGCACCTCCTGACTGGCCAGGGCAGCTTCTGGCAGCTCCTGCCATCAGGAGGCTCTCTGAGAAGGTGTGCTGCCCTGGCTAGTCAGGAGGCGTGCAGCACAGAGGCGCACAGCCTCCTGGAACCTCGCAGCCAGAATCGGGGTGACTACGAAGAGGTAAGGAGGAGATCGCTCACGCTTTCCCCTGGGTGGGCTAGGGAGGGGTTCGGAGAAGCTACCCCTGGCTCTAGAAGCGGCGATACGCTGCTTCTGGGGTGAGGGCAAGCCACAAGAGTGGAGTCCCCCAGTGACCAACACCTGATTTAAATTATTGGTGAGCTGAAGGCCAGCTCAGAAAGAAATAACATGTTTATTTAGGTTTATAGCATGAATATGGATTTCAGTTCTCCTTGCCCAAGTAAGGGATTCTAGGGCCTTTCTGCATGGACTAATCTAGATTAAGGGTCTGTGTAAAACATTTCCAGGCCATATAGAAGAAGGAGGAGGAGGAGTTGGCTTTTCTACCCCACTTTTCTCTCCCATTTAAGGAGGCTCAAAGTGGCTGACAAAGCTTTCTGTTCTCCTCCCCGCAACAGACACTCTGTGAGGTAGGTGTAAGAGTGCTTAAGAGAGCTGTGACTAGCTCAAGGTCACCCAGCTGGCTTTGTAGAGGAGTGCAGAATCAAACCCAGTATTCCCAGATAAGTCCGGCTCCATAACCACTAGAAAAAAATGGCCAAATAGGACCACACCTTCAAGTAATCCAAATCAGTGTTTTCCATGTATTCCAGATCAGTTGAACCCACTTATTCTAATTATCACAAGAACTGCAGAAAAGGCCTTAGATTCCTAGTATGCAAATGTGTTTCCAGTGAAGATTGCAATGTCTTTTATTATTTCCTATGAAAGACAAGGGTTGTGTTTCACAATTTCTTCCAATAATAGTGTGCCTGAAACACCAATTCTTTGCTGACTGTAAATTCTGCAGAAATCCCAGTATTGAAATAGGATCATGTCTGTACCAATCAGTTTTCATTTTTGACCAATCACACAGTGAGATTAAGTTGACAGATTGATAATTAAACAAGAGCCCTCAATGCTGAATATATAGTAGTGTTACAAACAATTTCCATGCTCATGTATTCATAACTTTATGATGAAAGTGAAACCAAAATCAGACCCTTCAGGAATCTCTTACTCATTTCCCCCCCATTAAATATTAACTTGTGCTTGCAGGTTAATATCATCTTTTGAAGTCTGAGCAATAAGAAGGACTTAAGCAATAATTTTATTTATAAAGATTGCTTTCTCATATGGTTTGAGAGATATTATCGAACTGCTATCTCCTGGAGAGGCTCATGTGATTATACCAGAACTACTTAGAGTTGCATTTCTACTCATAAAAGCAGTGAATCCTGATCTTGCCTCACATTGAAGTAATGAGAGCTAAAAGACACTGTGTAAGAAATGCTGCATGAGCTGCTCCCAAGCTAATTACCACCCTACACTTTGACCAACCCATCAAAGAAAATTAGCTGATAATTGTGAAGGGCCAAAAGTCAAAAGCACAGTGGTCTTCAATCAAATATTATGAAGTCCAGCAGAAAACATCATCCAAAGTTATTCCTTTGCTTCCCCATTCAACGTCAAGAGGGAGGATTTCTGAATCTGAAGGGCTTTTAAATCTTAAGAAGGAGAGCCAGTCCAAAGGAAAAGTGATTTAAAGTTCCATGTGAGATAGCAGTATATGCCTTGCAAAACAGATTATTCAAACATACCATCAGCCAATCCAGGTGTCCCCAAGAGAGTATCCCAAAATGCCTAAACACTATTGGTCTGTGCTCATAGGTGAAACAAAATGGTTCCAGGAAGGCTAAAGAACCAAGCAATACATTTGTTGTTCCGGACCCTCACTCTTCATTTTTTCTTCTGTCATGACTGAGGTTGTGTTCCCATACATGTCTCAATCCAATCTGAATTTGGTATCCAACGCTCCCATTTAATTTTTTATTACTGGATTTTATGAGGACTATCCCGCGAAAATCCACAGAAAAAAAAGTCCTGAGAAAAACTGTTCTCGGTCCCGTTTTGGAGCTGAGTCTGCTTTCCCCCCTCTAAAATGGGAACGCTACAGGGCTATTTGGGGTGGAGATCTCTTTTTCTGGCCAATGCCTGCCAGATGTGGGTGGGGTTTCCCAGCTGCGAAGGTCTCCCCCACTCCCATCACCATACCTGCTTAGAACACAATCGCAGATGAGAAAAAAGTTAAAAAAAAAAAAAAACCACCAGCAAGCCTCAAAAGATAGAATTGTAGCAAGGAGTGCATTGCAAGGAAATTCTTTTAAAGTCACCAGCCTCAAGAGATTAATTTGTAGCAAGGCAAGGATGGTAGAGTAGGGAGGGAATAGCCTCTCTCCTCCTCCCCTCCATGTGAGCTGTCTTTTAGCCTCTGATTGCTTCCCATTGTCTGCTCCTTCACTCATCTGCTTCAATGCAAACTCGCTGCCTTCCCAGTAGTGTGAATGGAGGTAACGTTAACTGGGAACTTCTGATTTGAAAGGGAGGGTATGAAAAGGAAAGTGTGATTGCCCAGTGTGTGTCTGTTCTTCCGCTCAGCTGATTGACCAAGGCAGGCTTACAGGTCTTGCATTTGGGGGGGGGGGGGGAGAGAGAGATCAAAAGATGCAGTAACTTTGTGCTGGGGATTTGGGCGGTGAGTGGGAATGGCAATATTTGGGTTCAGGCCAGTTTATCATCAGGGAAATGGGAACAGCTAGAATAGACACTCAGCCCTGTATCCGGATTAAAATGGCCCAACCATGAATAAAAATGTCAAGTGAGAAGGCAACCTAATTGCAGCATAACAAAGAAGCAAACCAACTCCAGTTGAAGGCATCTTCAGTGGTTAACAGAGTTTAAGGGTGCTTCTGCACAGGTACTAATAAATCTGGATCTACCTCATCCAGATTTAGTAAAACCGGGTTCCAGTAGACCTGGTTTTACTAAATCCAGATGCCCGGTAGATCCGGATTTACAGGGTAGATCCGTACAGGGTAGATCCGCATCTAATAGATGCGGATCTACCCCCTCCCCCTCCTTCCGCACACACGGTGGGAGGATGGATTAAATCTGGATTGGAGGTGGGTGCTGTGCGGATGCACAGCACCCGCCTCCCATCCGTGCTCCGGGGCCCCTCCCCCAGTCCACCATGATTGGCTCCTTGGAGCCAAGCATGGTGAGCTGGGAGACCCTGCTGCCATGGCTTGCCCTCGCCCCAGAAGTGGCGAATCGCCGCTTCTGGGGCCAGGGGGAGCTTCCCTAAACTCCTCCCTAGCCCACCCAGGGGAGACCGGCTGGAATCCCCTCCTTACCTGCTTGCTGTCAGCCCGATTCCAGCAGGAGAGACCCAGGATGCAGCGCGCCTGCGTCCTGCGACCTCCTGATTGGCCAGGGCTGCTCCTGGTAGCTCCAGCCTTCAGGAGGCGATCTGCCAGAAGCAGCCCTGGCCAATCAGGAGGCACGCAGGACGCAGGCGCACTGCATCATGGGTCCCTCCTGTCAGAAACGAGGCGACGCCGAGCAGGTAAGGAGGGGATTCTGGCCGATCTCCCCCGGGTGGGCTAGGGACGGCTCTGGAGAAGCTCCCCCTGGCCCCAGAAGTGGCGATCCACCGCTTCTGGGGTGAGGGCGAGCCAAAAGGTAGGAGTCCCCCGGCTCTCCATGCTTGGCTCCAAGGAGCCAATCATGGTGAGCCAGGGGAGGGTCCCGGGTAGGAGCACTTTCACTGTGCGGACATATCCTAAAAGGATGCATTTTCACAGCGAAAGACACATTAGCACCATATCATACGTGGTGTCATTTTAACACCCATTAGGCACACTTTAGGCACCGATAGGTGCTGACGCACCTCACCGGAAATGTGCCTAATAGGTCCGACAATGCAGATGTGGTCTCCCAAAAGTGTGCTGAATCCGTGTTGCTGTGCAGACACACCTCACCGGAAGTGTCCTAAACAGCAATGTGTATGTGGACACGGGATTCCAAATGTGTGCCTAATGGGTGTTAAAGGGCCTGTGTGGAAGCACCCTAATTGATTAAGTATTTAAAGACCAGATACAGTCTAAACTCAACAGGAAAATGTGGTACTTCTGAAAAATAGACCTGATTGTGGGTCCCTTCATTTCCCCCTTTCCCTAAGTAATAGGTAATTTTGAATTTGCTACATGCAATATTCCTAAATCACTTTGAGCCGAGAAAATGGGCGTGTTCTGCCTCAGGAATGCTCATATTCATTGCTGTTAGCCAGGCAGCCTCCAACTCTTCTTTCTAACATCTTTTTCCAGCATACACATTGTAAATTCCATCTCCACCCATTTTTTCCCCACCTAGCAATACAATGAAATTGTCATCCTATTTTCAGTCTCCCACTTGTTTTTTTTCCGTTCTGTTTGCACCAAAGTTCAGGTTCTACTTCTGTTGACATGTTCTCTTCATTCCAGAGGCTGATCAAAGGTAGATCAAAACTGCAAATGTAGTCACACCTTACACATTCCCTTCGGACCATGCCAGATGTGTGGTGGGTTTGGAGTGTCCACAACCTGCCATGTGCCTGGGAAGACCACAAGTGTACTTGGAATGCAGTGGCTGCATAATTCCTATGCCTGGCCGACTCCTTGCCATGGAATCAGAAGCATTCAGAAACAGTCCATTGTGGATGATTGGGAATTAGTCCGGGCATAGACCAGACTACCTCTTGTCTTCTGCTGCCACTGTGAAGACAGGCAAGGGGTGATGGCAAGAACAGGTTTTCTCCTATTCTGGAGCCCAGTGGCACTGAGATCAAAATATGGTCTTCTTCTGGGGCTATTTCCAGGAATGCAGTGTGGCGACTCGACTCCACGCTCCCTTTGACTCTTTGGATTGGTGGTAGCAGAGTAATGCAGTCAAGGAAGTAGCCGCCAAGCACCACAGCCCCCACTGCCTACCAATGGGCTGGGGTCAGTTTATGATCCCCCCCCCCCGCCAGGCATCCTGCTTCACAGACTTGAGATTAAGTCCACCTGAAGCAGCACAATAAACACCAGTGTAATCCAACACCAACTGTTTATTATTTACAATCAGACAAATAAATAAATAGAAACAAAGATAAGGTCTGCTCAAATAGTCCTTAGAAAATCAAAAGAAACAAGTTACTGTAAAAGAATAAAGCTTAGCTCTCCCTAGCTAAACTCCTGAAAGCAAAATTAATAATACAAGCCTCCAGTTCCCTGAAACTTGAAGGAATCTTTCAGATGTTCAGTGTGAAAGATCTTCCAAAAATAAAGGATAATCCCAAGCAGTAAAACCTAACTGCAAACCAGGAGTGTGTCTTGCTCAAACCAGAGCCAAGCAGCCCCAACAGCGTTCCTGTAACTTCCCAGGTATGCCCAGATCTACCCCAAAGAGAGGCATGACCTCCCCTTTTGTCTCCTGCCCCACAAGCTGAGAGCATGAGGCTTAGAAGCCCAGAGAGTTTAGCTAACTCCCCAATGATTAACCCCCTGCAAAATCTGCCAGGCAAGAGATTCTGAGAGCCCCAGAGTGTTGGCTTAAATAGGGTGAATTCCCATTACAAACTTAAAACGGTTTTGAAACGGTTTCGATCCTCACAGTCCCCACATCAAGTTGGCTTAACACGCTTTCCGCCTGTTAAATCACCCCAAAGCATTGTAAATGTTAACACTTATTTCAACAGGTCTCGCTCCGGTTCGTGCATTTGAAACGTTTTACATTTCTTACTGTGGGAATGGTACAGTTTTAGTGGGATGAGAATGCATGTTTAGAGTTTCCCTCCCTCAATAGCTTGCTTACAAAGGTAGTGATTTGTAAAAATCCACCCCTTACAGCAGCCGCTACACTGTAGCAATCCACTCACTTCACAGCTGATAATGTTGCAATTTTCTGCAATTCTGAAAGTTCTGACCTTTAGAAAGGGAAAGCAGCTGCAGGTTCTGGGAAATGTGTGAATCTTTAAGGCAAAGGGGGCTTGAGTTGCCACTGCTGCTGTGTGCCCTGGGCAATGGGGATAGGAGGGGAAAGAATCACTGGCTGCCCAGTGCCATTTTTCCTCCATCCTGGCAAGTGGCAGCCACCCAACCACCCAGCTAGGCTCCGTGAAGGGGTCTATTATGGGTGGCCAGGAGGAAGAGGGCAGGGCAGCCCCAAAAAGTGGCTTTTAGAAAGTAGCCACTTGAGTGCCCCCTTGAGTCACGTAGGCCACATACGATCCTCAGAATCCAGATTGAACATGATTAAGTTGAAAGTAATGGGACCAGGCAAATCCGTGTTTGCATACGGTTCTATTATTTCGGTTTAGGGAAACCATATTAAGCTTGTAATGGGAATGCGGCCATACAGCAAGAACTGCCTGCTCTGACTGGCGTGATTTTGGCACTTACCGAGGGAATTCCTCCCCCCTGTCTATCAAGTCTACAAGATCCCCGGGAAATCATAGAATCATAGAATGGTAGAGTTGGAGGGGACCTCCTGGGTCATCGAGTCCAACCCCCTGCTCAAGGCAGGATCTCCTAAACCATCTCAGACAGATGGCTGTCCAGTCTCTGCTTGAAGACCTCCATCGAAGGGGAACCAACCACCTCCCGTGGCAGCCTGTTCCACTGGTTGATCACTCTTACTGTTAGAAATTTTTTCCTAACATCTAAACTAAATCTTTTCCCCTGCAGTTTCACCCCATTGTTTCTAGTCCTTCCTTGAGAGAGTGAGAACAGGGCTGATCCCTCTGCCTTGTGACAACCCTTGAGGTATTTGTAGACAGCTATCATGTCTCCTCTCAGTCTTCTTTTTGTTAGACTAAACATTCCTAGTTCCTTAAGCCGTTCCTCATAGGACATGGTTTGCAGACCGTTCACCATCTTGGTAGCTCTCCTTTGAACCTGCTCCAGCTTGTCAGTGTCTTTTTTAAACTGGGGTGACCAGAACTGGATACAGTACTCCAGATGAGGTCTGACCAAGGTAGAGTAGAGGGGGATAATAACTTCACATGATCTGGACTCTATGCTTCTCCTAATACACCCCAGGATTGCGTTTGCCTTTTTTGCAGCTGCCTCACACTGTTGACTCATGTTCAGTTGATGATCTACCAGGACACCCAAGTCTTTTTCACATGTGCTGCTGCTCAGCCGAATTCCTCCCATTGTATATGTGCTTTTTTCATTTTTCTTGCCCAGGTGCAGAACCTTGCATTTTTCTTTGTTAAATACCATTTTATTAGTTGCAGCCCATTGTTCGAGTTTCTCTAAATCTTTTTGAATCCTCTCTCTCTCTTCTCTGGTGTTTGCAATCCCCCCTAGCTTTGTGTCATCAGCAAATTTGATCAGTTTCCCTTCAACTCCCTCGTCCAGATCGTTTATAAAAACATTAAACATAACTGGGCCCAGGACAGAACCTTGTGGTACTCCACTTGACACTTCCTTCCATTTGGATGTGCAGCCATTTAAAGCCACTCTTTGAGTACGATTACTAAGCCAGTTTTGAAATATTCCCATGTTTTGCAGCTTGCAACATGAATCCGTCACATGCAATGAAATGTCCTGAGCCTGCAACTCTGAGGCCAGGGAACATTTGTTTGTTTGTTTGTTCACATTTTTATCCCACCCTGTACCCAAAGGTCTCAGAGTGGTTTATAGCAATAAAATATAAATAGGCACAATAAAAACAAAACAGTGCCTAAAAAAGATAAGAGAAAGCCAGGGTAAATAGGTAAGCCAAGGTAAACAGATATCTTGAACCTTTGAAGAGAAGGTGCCTGACACACCTCAAGCAGGAGACTGTTCATTGGCTTTGAAGACAGGCTATGTTAGGCTGGTCATTAAGCTAGGTCAGGTTGGGCTGAACATTCATCCCCAACTCTGCAACTTGTGCCTGAAACTCATTTGCAGAAGAAGCCTTTGTCTTCAAAGTTAAGATGAGTTTTGAAATAATTACCTTATTTCCACTCTCACAATTGTCCGGGACCTCTTTCCTAAGAGTGGAGCAGAGATGTCCCACCCCTTTGGGCTATGCTCCATCCACACAAGACAGTACATAGATTGGACTAGGCACCCAAAATGGCATCTACTTTTTCAAGATCTACTGACACACTAGAGAATGGTATATCAGACCATGGAGGTTTGTGAGCTTCAGAAACAGAACTGTGACTGACACTGAACAGGTCATATCAATGCAGATGGCCTTATTCTGGACCAAGGGCAATCCATCCCAGCTTGGGAAATATTGCTTATTCATGACCAGTTCTGCTCCAGTCCCAAAATATTAAAGTTACAGTAAGTACAAATATGGCTTAAAAGTTACTTGTTCTTGTGAAGAGAGACAGCTCAGTTTAATTTATCAGCACAACTAACCCAAGTCATCCTATCTAGGTCCTTTTTTATTGACACTTCCCTCCTACCCACCAGGTGTAATAAAATGCAAAATGCTTTTAAAACACAGCTGTTTAACAGTAAGACTGCAATTTTGGTGTAATGTAGTAGAAACAAGTACACAAAATATTCTAACTGACCTCCTGCTACTAACCTGCAGGGAATGAATGAATCAAAGTGGGAATGTTTTCAATCTTTTTCTTCTGTATTTCCATCCAATTATAGCATCATTTCCCAAGGGTAATCCAATCCTGTTGGTTCTGATCTAGTACTGATAACACTGACAGATGCAATATAAGTATTTTAAGCTTTCACTAAAAGTTGAATGGAATTATTGCAGTGGCTGTATCGGGGTCCAGAATCAGATGTTCTTTTTAGCTAGGAATTTCAGTTAATTCTAGCAGCTCTCAGTTTTGATGGTCACTATAGAAAGAACTTCCGTCCATGCATAGTAAACAATACATTTTCTGTCCATCTTCAATGCAACCTATTTTAAAGTAATCTAGGAACATTTCTTTTCAAAAAGATACTTTTGTGTCCTAGGGATGTGTGCCAAAGCTACCATAGGGATGTGGAAATCCTCATCCATAAGGGGCAGTCCTTATGCCCAGGGAAGGGGCATCCATCTTATTTGTTTGTTTGTTTGTATTTCTACCCCGGCCTATACCCGCCATGGTAGGGAGAAAACATCTCTGATGACCACATATCTCTAAGTTCTCTTCTTTACAGGAAAGGGGTGGGAAGGTGATAAACATTATTTCTCTCCATTCTTTTCTTTCTTCACCACCATATGAGATACTTTCTGAGTGCCTCAGTTATATGCAAAAGTCTGAGCCAAAATGCTAAACTGCAAAGTCTTCTAGATGTTCCTGAACTGCAGCTCTCATTTTATGAATAAGCAGAGAAAGCAGATTACTTATTTAAGTCTCTTCTCCAGTTTACTAATTTCTTTGGGTAGGAAAGGAGGAAGACAAAAACTACAGCATCCTCTCAATCTTGTCTCCCAACTATAGAATGTTTACAGAAGGTGAATGGGAGGTTGGTGAGGGTATCAATGGCTTCATCTCCTCAATTAAGAGTATAGTTCCACTGTGTAACCAGAGCTTCATTACTTCCTCTGCTGAAGTATCTTAGCAGACTCAGCAGACCCTTGGGTGCTGGTAAAGGTAGCAAAATTCCTAGCAATTCCCAGGTCACGTCCTTTGGCCTCCCTGTGGCTCACTGAAACAGGCTGTGGTGACTCAAAGAACTGTTGAACATGCATAGAGGCCAAGGTTGTCATCCATGCTCAGATGTGTGTAATGTTGTAGGCTTCTGTATGGGTGTTTTTCCACTGTCACTAGAAGTACCCATTAATTACCCATTAATCACATTTTTGTACCAATTAATGGGTACTTAATGGGTACTTCTAGTGACAGTGGAAAAACACCCTATATATGTGGGGACGGGTGCATACGTTTCTGTAGACTAGTTTTAGTACATAAAGACGTCATCAGCTGGGTGTATGAGGTATCAGTTGCTAAGATAAAACTCTCCTATCACTTAGTCCCAATCTTGAGTTCAGAGGGATTTTGGATTCAAAATTAAAGTGATATGATCCACAATTGACTTAGGGCTAGTGTGCACAAAATATGCAAACTCACCCAGTAACAAAAGCAGGATTCAGTTGACCCTATGTTCTATGTTAAAATTTTTTAGACAGCATCCATAACCTTATGTGCCTACACACACACATGCACACACAATTATGTACAGTAGCCACACACTTTGATCTAAATAAAGGTTACATGCCATTTCCTGCATGAAAGAGCATGGGACATTGTGACATTTGAAATCATCCGAAACATTATTTTTTGTTAGGCATAGTCTGAATATGTGTTTCAAATCAAAGCATTATGTGAATTTTTCTGTGAATTATGCATGCATACATCGTATGACACCCCTGTGCCTCCCTCCAGCCAGAATATCCTTAACTAAGTCAATCATTTACATGGATTTTAAATTTAATTTAAATGTAATGAATTTAAATTGGGGTTTGCTCTTTTTTCAAGGTTGTTGAGTCCCTTTCTTGCAAGTTAGTATTCTACATGAAGGTTTTTATATTCACAGTTTATCCATTCTTTCTCAAATACCTCTCTTTTATTCTGAACATACTTATTTTTAAAGCTTTAATAAAGATAGATGGAGGGAGGGGTTATAGGTAGAGGTGAATAGTGGCTGGAACAAATGAATTACAGAATTATGTTGAATCAGGAAGATTAGAGAAAAATCAAACAGATATATTTTTCCGGGAGGTACAGCACCATTTTTCTTGTGTCTAAATATCTGAGTTAATAATTGTTCAGAGACCAGGAGTGTCCCTCAAATCCTTCATGGCGTAGTCAGTTCTCTTCTCTCAAATCTTCAAAGCTTCTGAAACAAATCAAATCAAGAATTAACCTTTCAGCCATGAAATATTCTTCTGCCATGGTGTGTATGTTCCCTCTTAATCATTTTTCTGAGACCAAGGCCAAGAACAGTATCCAATCCATTCAGTTCTGATGCCTTTTGCTGAGTCATCCTCAAGGACCTGACAGCCAGTGTTTTGCTAGTCTCTGCTATTTTCCTTATTCCACTTTTACTTTGAGATCTGGCTTCCTGGGCGAATGAATACAGCTAGGTTCAAAACCCTGGCCATTCTGGCATGATATGACATGAAAAGCATGGTGTACAAATGCTTATCAGTTGCTTTGGTTGTTTTAATCTGATGGGCATTAAATCAAGGTTAAGCTGATGGGGAATACAATTTTTGAATTCTCTTTTGTATGGTTATATCAAACCTAGAGCCCAGAAATGCAATGCACTTGTCCCTTATATGGTACAATGCAACCGTGTTTTTCTCTATTCCAGTCCTCGTACAATGCAATGATACTTTCAGTTTTGTCCTATATTACATTGGTAAGGCTTCCCTGGATCTCCCTTCCCACAGTCAGGTACTGTTATGGTTTTAATATGTTCATTTATACGTTCACTGGTTTTTAATGTTGCAACCAATCCTGAGACCTTTGAGTATAGGGCAGGAAGAAGTTTCAAATAAATAAATAAATAAATAAAATACAATTGACTTAGGCAGGATCCACAAAGGGAGGAGATGCTGTGTGTTAAGTGTTCCATTACCCTTAACTAGTTTTATACTTAATGCAGTGGTGTGCTATCTGCACACCACCAGGACTACCTGTTGAGATCAAAGCCTCCCTGCCATCGCTGCCATTGTTATTATTCCCAACTTTGTAGTTGGGCCCTTTATGTTCTGTGCCATTCACAATTGCATTAAGGTTCAAATGTATCTTTAAAATGTATTTTGTTAAAGTCTCCTGAACTGAAATTATCTGTTTAACCATTATGGTAATAATACTGAGAAGGCTTCATTTTCCTCTCTCTGAGGAATTCCTTGTCCTTCCTGCAAATGTAGAAAATGAATCAGAGTATGATCAGACATGCTTAAAGAGGTGTCCTCTGGGCAACTCCGAGTCTGAAGCAACAGATTATTATTTTTTTGCCAACATTCATTTCACACCATCTTGAAGCCTCAGAAAGGTTACCTCTTCATCATTTGGGATTTCATAGTACCGAAGGTATTTCTTTCTTTAAGCTAGGCTGAATGGGAAACTATGCAGCCAAAACAGTGGAGGATTCCTGCCATGAGGGGACTGGTGGCCAATCGGAAGATAGCAGTTGTAGTCAGGTAGGTGCTAAAGGCAATTGCAGGCTGTAGTGAGGCAAAATAAGGTAGGTTGTCAGCTGTATAGACAACCATTTTTAAAGCTTTTTTAAAAAATGTTTTAGGTGCATCTAGGGACAAGACACTTTTTCTAAAACAGATTACTTTAAAAAGTCCTATTTGATCACATCCTTAATATAGCCGACTCTAGGGCAATATTCTCTCAACTTTCACACACAATTGGCATATATGATATTATGTTCACACGTATTTGGCTTATATTTTTCCCTGAGCTTTCTGGCAGCTGCTTTCCCAATCTTCTTCCTGTGTATACATACATTCAGACACAGACACAGTCATTTGCATGCTTGGGAAAGATAATGATAGCAAGTGATAGAGCAGTGGATGAGTTAAGCATTCATGGAGATTGAGAAGAAAGCCTACCTCTGAGTAGAAGCTGAATGACTAGCTTTTACCTCCTGACTAGAACTTGCTTTGCTCCACCTGCACTTCTTTAAACATTAATGAACACAATTAACTTAAAGTTCCATGGTGGAGTACAGGAGATACCATCGGGTACCTTATGATGAAAGAATGTGTTTTTGGTGTAGCAATGGTTGAAGATCTTTTTCATATCTTGTTTACCTGTCCCTTGTATTCTTCAATAAGAACAACTCCTTTGGGCCCCTTTTATAAAATGTGTCCCACTGGAATGCAGATCATAAGTTGTCTTACCTTCTTCAGGGATAAAACGTCCAGGTGTTATATAGAATAGCTTTGTTTTTTGTTAAGGCTGCCTAATTTAGGAAATTATTCATTGAGTTGAATGGGGTTCCTTATAAGGGTGATGGGGACAAATAGTGGTGGTATTTTTATTTTTGTTTTTATTCTTGTATGTTTATATGATTTTATCTTTTGTAAACTTGATACGGTCATATGACTAATCAATAAAGTTTATTCATTCATTCATTTACTTAAAGTTTTTCCAAATACTACAGGCAAAGTTGCTGTGCAAATGACCCCCGGCTGGTTTGTTATGGAATACAGTAACATGGCAAAGAGTCATTGATAGAGCTTCTTCAAAGGATGTGAGCAACTTTAGGGACAACGTAGTTGAGGGCCTGGAGACAGGCACCTCTCCGGTCTATCTCACAAGTCAGATTTCTGTTTGGAATAAGTAGAATGGTCTTTCTACCAGATCCTAGTACATGAGCAGGCTGGTACAGGAGAAGAACTCCCCTGATTTATCTTGGAACAAAGCTATTTTAGTCTTTGAAAAGCATCATCATAACTCTGGATTTTAGCTGGAAGTACACCATGTCCTGATTATTTAAAGAGAATATTATCACAGATAGATTAGCATGAATTTTGCTTCCAGAATCTGTCTTTCTCCTCAGCACAAACTTTGTTTTATTAGCCATCTGTCATTTCATTACTAGTTCCCAATCATGGTTCAGAATATCAACAGCTTTTCTCATGCCAGAAGAAAAAGAGATATAATGCTATATGTCAGCTGCACACTGATAACAAAGTACGCAAATCCCCAGATTATCTCTACCTATCCCCAGGTAAAAGAAGCACTTGGTGGGAAGAAGGGAATAGCTAGAAATTAGTTATGTATATACAAAACCTACTGTTTTTTTTTAATATACCTATTTTTGAAAAATTTAATTTTGTAAATATGAATTGTTAATCAATATTCCAAGTCTTTGAAGATTGGACATAGGAACACCAACTGACCATTTTTCGTTCTTCTCTATAGTTACGTTACTCTGAATAAAAACGTGATAGTCTGGATATGATGAAATCATGAGTTATTCACTACAGAAGGGAAAGTGCATTTTATTGGACTTTTTGCAGATTTGATGAGAAAGATACCTTGGGGCCATGCCAACAGTTCAGATGTGCAAATAGGATAGAAATCTATTAACCCATGTCTAGATCCACCTTCCTTGTTCTATTCTTTTACCGGAATTTCTTCTGCCTGTCCTTAAATACTAGTGTCGAACACTGAATCTATCTTTTAGACATTTGCAACAAAATAGTCTGGGTTCCCCCAGGTACTTGCCTGCTGTGGTTTGGTTCTACTGAATATAACTTTTGTTTATTCTGTTTCGGTGACTCATCTGTAGTTCCAAATAGCTCCTTACATTATGAGATTTTGCTACTGAATCAACATTTTTGTGTGCTTTAATCAGTTTGTATACAAACTTAGACAGATTAGTAAAGAGTGTGGGGAGGGTAGTAGGCAAAATTAAATTACTCAAAACCATTCATGTAAAACTGTGTTTGGGGAGGGAGTTCAGCAACCAAAATAAAGCAATGGTACTTGTGCAATGAAATCTAGCAAAAGCAGTTGCTTTGGAATGCAAAATATAGCTAGCAGAAATGTTTATTATTTATTTAATATTTACATTTGTATCCCGCCCCATACCCGAAGGTCTCTGGGTGGGTTACAACCTTCAAACAACAGATTAAAACAGAATGTACAATAAAAGACTTCAAAAATTCAACAACTTTAAAACGATACACAGTATGTTTAAAATGATAGTGTGTGGCCTGGGTGGGAAATATAATCAGCTCAGCCAAAGGCCAGGGTAAAGAGGTGCGTCTTCACCACCCTCCTGAATATATATAAGGAAGGGGCCTGACGCACCTCGAGGGGGAGGCTATTCCATAGTCTAGGGGCCATCACAGAAAAGGCTCTCTCCTGGGTGCCCACCAGCCTCACTACTGAAGGTGGTGGGACAACCAGGAGGGCCTCACCAGTCGATCTTAAGGCATGGGCAGGTCGATATTGGGGGAATTGTGATCAGCTGCCTCTTTTATACCAAAGACTTTACTCTGAAAATAATAACTAACAGAAATAAAATGTCATTCCCATGGACCAGAACTACAAACATCTTGCTACAGATTTATTTCAGAATTTGATTTGGGGGTGGGGGAGATATTCCACCTGTACAAAGGTAGCATAATTTCAGTACAAAGATGGCAAAAATAAGTTTAATAGAATTTTAAAAGTCTGGTTTTGCCAAGCCCACTGATCCAGATCATGGGATGGCATGGGCAGGATCAACACCATATGCACTCATGTGCTGGTCTGGATCACCCAAACTGCATGACCCAAAGTTTGCATGAGCTTGGAAGCTGCACCCCCATGCCTCCAGTGACTAGGAACAAAAGTTCTTAGCCTTGGTACATGTATGGCACACCAAAGAAAAACACATCCCAGTAGTCCCAGAACATGGGAAGCAGGGGCACTAATCTCTTTCTCTAATCTCTCTAATCCAGATCAGGCTCGGACAATTTCAGATGAAACCAGACCAATGGGAGCAAGACCTCTGTGATCCACATTAACATGTGGATATGAAGACTCAGATGTGTACTATATAAACGCTTAATATGGGCTGTTTCCACACAGGCTTTGTAGACTCCATTAAGCACCTTGTAGGTACTCATTTGCTACAGATTTGCTACATACCTTTCACACTGAGGGACCCATTAAGACCCCTTTCAGATCGTGTCATCTGCACGAGCATTAACAGAGTTTTGGATTCAATGGGCCCTTTGGGCCCTTTAATATGGATTAGCTGTAGCCCCCTTGAACCAGGTCTTCAATCCAGTCTTGAACCATGAAGCCTGGATTTCAGAGCGCTTTTGCACGCATACCAAAGGGGTCCAGGGTGGCCTGGAGGCTGCCATTTGCAGCAAG
The DNA here is from genome assembly GCA_023333525.1 of Aspidoscelis tigris stejnegeri. Lineage (NCBI taxonomy): Eukaryota > Metazoa > Chordata > Lepidosauria > Squamata > Teiidae > Aspidoscelis > Aspidoscelis tigris. The sequence goes on along the minus strand of JALMGA010000001.1, from coordinate 243,953,673 downwards.
GCATCTCCACCTCTGGTCCTCTATACACACCTTACATAGGCCTGCACATCCTACATAGTAATCTTTGAAGCTCCTGCAACCTACGTAGTGGTTACATAGACAACTACACAGCTGTGTCTCTCTGTCACACCCACTGAGCCAATCGTGCCATGCCTCTGGTGGACTTCCTAATCAGCACTTCCGGATGTGTGCTACGGCATCCGCACAGCAGCCCTGTTTAGCACCCATTGCCGTCAGGGGCTAAAACCCCCATATGGATGCATGGGGTCTCCGTATAGATCTGGAACTCAATGAACTGGATTGAGCAAGGATCAGATCTTGAAGATCTGGATTAGCCATGGTAAGTGTGGAAAAGGACATGGATTAAGGGTCTGTGAAGAAAGACCCCTAGACCTACCTAGCATGGTTGAAAGTCAGGAATTACTGCAGGGCTTTTGTTTTGTTTTGTATGTTTGCTTCTTTTGTTGCATGTGCTTAGATATATCTAGCAGCCAGATTAGATGTTACCCTTGGAAAGAGAGTGTCTGGTACCAGATAAGCAAGATGTTACTGTAGATGAGTCCCATCTTGACAGCAGAGTTGAAGAAAACATGGTACTTGGGACAGTTTTCATTTGTTACACTTGAAAGAAGACTGAAAAGAGGTTTAACAGAGCATAGTGTTCATAGGCACTGAAGCATCATATACTTCTTCACTCAAGTGAGACACAGATAAGTGAGTGAACCAGGGAAGAACTATGCGGTATTATTTTAATTTGAGCCTGGGGACCAGAACAGAAACTGAAAAGATAGAAGAAAGTATCTAACTTAAATGCCCTGGAGCAAAAATGAATGGAACTGAAGAAAAGCAGCTTGCCTAAAATCTCATTGAAATAAAAAAGCTTTTAAGCAATTAACTGTATTCTGAACTGTGAAGTATGGTCAGTGTGGACCTGGGATATCATACTTCAGGGTTCTGCTCAACATCCAGTGTAACCTTGGACTCATCACTGCCTATCATTTTACCTTATAAGACTCTTGTGAGAATAAAATGGAAAAGAAAAGAGGAAGAAAATGAGAATGAGGGCAGAAGTCCTTTACTTCATCATGAAAGTATGGATGAATAAGTAGGAGCAACTATCATCTGGCATTAATTGTACTGAACATAGGAGTACTGTATAAGAGGAGTCCTGCTGGCTAAAGCTATAGCCCATCTTGACCAGCATCCTGTCTCATACAGTGGCCCACCAATTGCTTCTGGGCATTCTCAAGCAGAAGAAAAAGACAAAATCTTCCTCTGTTCTTGACTCCCTGCAAATGGCCTTTAGAGGCACCCTGTCTCTCCAACCTGGAGGCAGTACCTGAGCATCAGTTCTGTTAGCCATTGATACATCTATCTTCCATGCATTTGTTTAGACTTTTTTAAAAGCTATCTAGGCTGGTTGCTGTTGCCACTTCCTCTGGTAGTAAATTCCATAGACCAATGACGCTCTGGGTTAAAACATGCTTCTCTTTGTTGGTCCTTATTTTCCTGCTGTCAGCTTCATAAAGTGTCCATGATTCTAGTATCATGGAATAAAGAAAATATTTTTTTCTCTATCCCCCTTTTGCACACCGTGTATGATATTATATGCTTCAGTCAAGTCACCTCATAAATGCTGTCTTTCAAGGCTGAAAGTGCCTAGACAGCCTGATTTTGTAAGGGAGGTATTCCAGTACCTTGATTATTCTGCTTTCCCATTTCTGCACTTTTTCCAGTTCCACAATGTCCTGCCTGAAGTGCAGTGACCAGAATTGTACAAAATATTCCAAATGTAGCCTCGCCATAAATTATAAAGAAGCACAATGACACTTGCTGACTTATTTTCTGTTCCTTTCCTAATTATCTTTAGCATTGGTGTTTGTGTTTTCCCACAGTTGTTGTGTACTGAGTCAACAGCTTCATTGAAATATCTGCCAGAGTCTCAATCTCCCTTTCTTGGGTATGTTCCCATAGGGGCTAAAATCCAGAATGGATTCGGATTTGCCATCGAGGGTTTCCATTAAATCCCCCAGTAATCCGAATCCATTCTGGATTTTAGCCCCTTGTTCTCATGCGAGTTCTTTTCCCTTGCATTTTCAAGAGAAAATGTGGGGAAATAAGCCCCCTGTTTAAACAGGGATTTTCTGGCCGACTTGCATTAAAGCTGAGGGAAGGAGGACAGCCGGCGAGCAAGTGAGCGCTAAAGTCCTCTAAAAGGTAAAGGCTCTTGTGATTTTAAAGTATGTGCAGCTTCATAGCCCTGTGGAAGGGAGAAGGGAAAACACCACCCACAGTGTCAACATCACAAGGAATAAACTCTTCTCCTTCCCCTCTCTTTCCTCCTTCCTTAAGTGAAGCCGGCCAGGCAGGCCCCTTCTTCTTCCTGCTCACCTCCCATCCAGATCCTGGCTTCTCTCATGTGCTGCTGCCCTGAAGAGTGCAGTTAAAGCTGTGGCAGATGGGCACCCAGTGATTGTAGTGAAGGACAAGCCTACAACTAGGGACATCCAATACCTGGGGCCGTAGGGTAAAGCCTGGCAATAGGGCTTGGGGTGCCACCAGCACAGAAAAAAATCCCCCCCCCCTTGGTGAACTTCTTCTTGCACTGCTTGAAAAAGCCCCAGATTCCCTTTGGGTTAGGAGGAGGAGGCCGGTGGTGGTTCCTGTCAAAAACCGCTGGGCCGTGCAGTTCGTGGATGAGGCTTGGGAACAGCCTGAAGCATGTTCGGTGCTCTTCCCGGCCTCCAGCTAAAGCCACAGCAGAACCCAAATTACTCTGAGCCAGAGTAATCTGGGTTTGTGGTGGGAACTCGGGTAGGTGGGAATGCGACCCCTATTACAGAAAGCTCAGCCCTTATCACTGTATACATGTACTTGGGGTTCTTTGCCCCATTGTGCATTACTTTGCACATGCCGCTTCATTGCCCAGCTACCTAGTGTTAAGAAATCCATCTGAGCTCTTTCCAATCTCATTCAGTTTTACTACCCTAACTTATTTTACATTTAAAAACACAGATCCCAATATGAACTTTAAGGGACCTCACTCGCCATGTTGAATGAGGCAGCAGTACCATGGCAGCCATGGGATCTCAGGCATGCCACTGATTGGTGGTGACTGACAGCTGAGTGCTCCAATCACGTGGCTTCTTGGGCTGCAGGGCTGCAGAGAAGCCTGATTCTTCTTGATATTGGTGCTGCAGTGTCTCCAGAGCAAACACATGAAGTGTTCCTTGCTATCTGTGCTTCCCACATGAGTGCGGAAGCATTAGATCTCATTTGGATCCATCCCTTTTTCAGACGGATCTTCCCAGGGACAGATTTCAGAAATCTGGATTTCTTTAATCCAGATTTCAAGTGGTAAGTACAGAAACACCCTCCAGGTCTTCCCAGAAACCGGTTTTGGCAGCCTCTAGACCCCATTAGAGATGGTTTGGAAGCGGCATCCTTGAAGGGGCCCTAATCTGTCTTGCTGTGTGGAAAGTACCTTGCACATGTGTGCCATATGTGTCCTTATTGTGTGCTTAATGGGTTTTTAAGGGCCAGTGTGGAAACATCCTTTGTTGCATGTGGACCAGATGAAGATAAGAGCTGAATACGACTAGACCCAAAGTTTTGTACAAGTTAGGGTTGGTATTCCCAGAATTGGGAACAGGTGCAGCACTGCTGTGATACTTGGGGGTAGGACATTCCTATACAGAAAACTTTCAGCATTTAAGGGAGAAAATGAGAGAGAGAACTTACTGAAGAGCACTGCAGCCACATAGAGAGAACAGAAGACAATAGTTAAAAGTCTTCCTACCAATTGGACAGGAGGAATATAGGTAAAATATATCGTCCTCAGAACTGGAAGGAAAACAAGAAGGAGGCTGTCAAAAGTGTCACTAGGGTTTGTGATAAAAGAGGGTCAGATTGCATGTCACCCATGCCTACATGTCATCTATGCCTAGTCCTCTCCCAGAAAAAATAGCTGCTCTGCACATATGTCATGGCCAATAATCAACCTTTTTTTGCTACCAACAAAAAAGGCAATAGCAGTAGAAATGGCCCACAGCTAATTCCGAACCCCATCAACATTTCAACAAGATTGAAATTTTTTTAGGGTGGTTTCCAGAGCCTGGCAAAATGTCTCCTGTGTATAAATTGAAAGTTAGACCAGAGGCCTTTTCACACACGCGGTTTTGGAACGCGCGGAAGACAGCCCGGGACGCGGCATTCACATTGCCGCGACCGGGTTTGCGTCCCGGCACATCCCGGGCTGTCTTCCGCGCGTTCCAGATGCAGAGCACTTTAAAGTGTTCTGCATCCGTTCCCGCGCGTACGAAGCGTCCCGGCACGTTCGGGGAGAGAAGCGTTTGCGCAATGGAACGAGTGTAGTATGAAAAGGCCTCAGGATGGGACAACCATCTATGCAGACAGCTCATTTTGGCACCTTGTTGATGAAAGCTACACGAACAGCACAACATTTGTGGACAGTAGACAGTGGCAAAGCCATAACTCTGACTATGAACAAGGCAAGTTTGGCATGTGTGATATAAAGACCAGTGAATAATTGTTTCACTATTTTTTCTGGTTGGAGAGGGAAGAACTGTATAACCACCATTGTCTGCTAAGTCTTCCAATGTAAGACTAAAGAGAAATCAGAATAATAGTATGGGGCTGTATTGAGGGGTATCTCAGAGGCACCTCAGGAAGGTAGTTGCAGCTCTCACATTCTCAGTCCTTCTCTAATCGACTTTTTCTAGCTCAAAATGTTCAGGGGAAGGGGCAGACTGCTGTGTGAACAATCCTACCTGGAAGCTTTTCTGAGCTAAGTAGTTGTCAATTGAATGGTAATTTGTTTCTCAATAGTGTATTTTTATAGAAAATATGTACAAAGCTAGCAGCTTAAGAAGATAATGAAGGCTCAAAGGTTAAATAAAAAACAAGTACTCCTGTGATATTTGTTTAACCTGGTGTAATAAAAAATGTATAAGGAAGATATAAGCCCACTTTTTCTGTTCAGATTATGACTTTTTTCCTTTTTCAAAGTAGTGCCATTGGATGGATCAAACCAATTCTCTTTGCTTCTGTGGAATTATTTGCTCTGGGTATTCTGCTGTTGTCTCAAAACGATGCACAGAAAGATGAAAGTTAAGATCAGAGTCACAACCTGGCAAGGTATATCCTGACTCTAATGAGTAAATCAGTCTTATATTAAGCTATTGATTGGTACAAGCCCAAGGGCAAATGATTTGACTTGTGTTTTAGAATCAATGCATGCAATGAAGCCCTTTGTTCCTCTTTGCACCATTTCTAGCAAAAAAGAAATCTTTTCTTGCAGTACTAGATAGATAGATAGATAGATAGATAGATAGATAGATAGATAGATAGATAGATAGATAGATAGATAGATAGATAGATAGATAGATAGATAGATAGATAGATAGATAGATAGATAGATGATACAGGCAGGCAGGCAGATCATGGCCTCATCCTGAATACATTCCAAAAATGCCAAATACAATCTGGGGCTTTGCAGAATCTCCCAACCATTCTTTTCTCTAATAGCTGTGCTTCCAGTTCTTCATCTCTATGTGATTCATTGCTAACCCCAAATCCACTGTTGATCCTTCACAACAGTATTATTAAACTTATGCTTTTGGAAATAGAACAGCTATGAACAATGATGACACTTCCAGGAAGTAGTAAAACAGGGGTCCTCAAACCATTTAAACGGGGCCAGTTCACTGTCCCTCAGACAATTGGAGGGCCGGAATATAGTTTTTAAAACCCCTACGAACAAATTCCTATGCAGGACAGGCAGCGGCGGCAAAAAGACCTGGCGGGCCGGATAAATGTCCTCTGCGGGACTCATGTGGCCCAAGGGCCGTAGTTTGAGGACCCTTGTAGTAGAAGGAAGAGTGGAAGTTCCAAATGGAAGCTCAGGAAGCTCAAAGGGGAAAGTCTACATGCAGCTCACCTCTCTCCTGTGGCCCTTGTGGTTCTAATCCCTGGGGGAAATGGAGAAAGAATGAATATGTGTGTCTGTCCCCTGAAAATAATTTTACTGTAAGAGCATAATGTCAAAATACACAGAGAATTTTCATACACCAGACCAGTCCACTTGCAAATTCAGCCATTTAAAAGATTGTATGATGTTAGCTACAGACTGGAAAGATAAGGCTAAGTTTACCATTAGTTTCTTGTATGATAGATTGTGGAACATTCAACATTTTGTGATGGAGGGTCAGTTGCCAAAAATTACCTTCATTGAGATTTGATTCCCATTGGAGGAGTGCCTATTTGAATTAGACCCTTGTTTCACTCTAGTCTCACATGTTATTGACAATGAATTGGATACCACTGATTGACCAGATGCAATGCCATATAAAGTGCATTCAGCTACTTAGCCCTGAATGGTGTATGCCAAAAGGCAATTGATGGATACTGTACCTTTGCCATGAAGAATGAGATAATTTTCATATGTTCAGCTGACTGATTATTGTATTGTTTTAATATTAAGGATAATGAAAGTTAATAATTGATGTACATTCTTCATAATGGATAATAATAATAATAATAATAATAATAATAATAATAATAATAATAATAATAATAATAATAATAATAATAATAATAATAATGATGATGATGATGATGATGATGATGATGATGATGTTTATTTGTAGTGCCCTTTTCACCAATAAAGTTAATTACAATATTTTAAAAAGACAGAGAATATATATTGTATTTTTTTGCTATGCTGAATTTTAAAGGTTGTTACCCGCCCTGAGACCTTTGGGTATAGGGTGGGATAGAAATATAAATTATATAAATAAATAAATAAATAAATAAATAAATAAATAAGGGGGCATCTACACCAAAGATTAAATCCACTGTCACAGTAAAATAATGCATTTGCAAAGTGACAACAAGGTTTCCTTCTATGTTATCTTTAACAAAAACAAACAAAAAAACCTTTTGGTTTGATAATGTGGGAAAAAAATGTTCTCTCATTCTGAGGGTGGATCAGAGATGGATTAAAACTTCGGTGTAACCTCCCAAAATGGATTTTTTTAAAAAGACTTCAAAGGTGAAGGATTTCTCCTGGTACTTGCACAACCAATAGTACACTGTTCAGAACAAATACAATAAACCATTAGAACAAACAGATGAATATTTACCTATCCTAATCTGTTGCTATTACCACAAAGAATGAGGATGCAAGGTTTTTATTTGTTTTCACAAACATGCAGAGATCAAAAGGGAAGGATGAAATTGCAGTTCCTTTCATTTAAAGAGACTAAGGTCAAAACTATTTATTTTTGCATTTGACCTAATCACAAAGCTGATTGTTAGGTACCTCAGCAGCATGCTACAGATGTGTCACTGAGTTGCCAGAGGTATGCAAGTCTCAGTCCCTAGGTTTTTATAGCTGCAGTTCTATGTGCATCTGGTTAGGCACTGTAAGCACAGGTTGCTGGATGAGAGGGGACTCTGGTCTAATCCAGAAGAAAGTTCATTAATGTGTGTTTGTGTGCTTTTAATTGAATTAAATATTGGTGTCAATTTTAATTGTGCAAACTGTCATTCTTTTTTTTCTGGAGGGAAGGTATTGATAGTACTAGATGAAGATTCTATGTTTTGTTTGTCAATCAGTCTATAACTTTTAATGGAATTGAAGATAAAGGCTCTCCAGGTGAGATGCCAGGACATTTCTATGGTGTATACAGAGCACTTCACAGGATAGTCTGTATGATCTGGAGGGTGGTAAGTGTCCTTGGTCACAAGGGGCCCAGAACTGTCCTTCTTGCATCTTCTGTGTCAGTGAGTAGAGTGGAATGCACTGCTGCTTGCCCCTTCTCCTCTACCATGACTTCTCTGGCTGTTCCCACACTGGGCCAGTAGATCAGACCAGCAGACCAGTCATCTTAAAGGCTTTCCCACTGGCAGAAAACTGTCTTTTCATGGCATGAGGAATTGGACTGTTCTCTGTTGTGAGAATGGTTTTGTAGGCGTTCTAGTAGGAGACTGCCTTAAAGCATTCCACAGTGGTAGACCAGACCAGCCATCTAGACAGTGTGAATAACAGAGAGTGGTTGATCTGGTCTATAAAAGATGAGGAGCCTAGCACCATTTCCTGAGCTCCCTGAAGCAACTGTAATAGTGCACGATTTCTGGACACCGGCCCAAGCCAGCAACTTCAGCCCAGCATGGTTCAGGATAACACATGCTATGCAAAAATGACATCTCACCTGTTCCATCTTTTAAAACGTCCAGTGCTGGAGGGGCACATGGCATGCCACACAAGTGCATTTATGTATCGTCATCACACAGTTGCCCTAGTGATGGCCCCACACCAGGGCAAAGTTTTAAAGATGACTGCTGTCTGGGCAGCCATACATGCAGCAGCAGCAGCAGCAGCAGCAGCAGAAGCAGAAGCAGCAGCAGAAGCAGAAGCAGAAGCAGAAGCAGAAGCAGAAGAAGAAGAAGAAGAAGAAGAAGAAGAAGAAGAAGAAGAAGAAGAAGAAGAAGAAGAAGAAGAAGAAGAAGAAGAAGAAGAAGAAGAAGAAGTTGGCTTTTCTGGTATTCCCAGATAAGAGTCCAGTTTGGGGAGTTTGGGGCAGGGTTAAATATATGCTGAGCATCTGCAAGTGCAGTTGGTTAGTGCATACATGGGTCATTTTGACCTTTGCCTATGAAAGATGGGAAGCAAAGTGTGAAAAGACCCATCTTTCTCTCTCTCTCTCACACACACACACACACCACACACACACACACACACACTCACACATGAATGATACAATAATACAGGGGATGCAGGGGAGTTGTTCAATAGTTTTTGAAAAAGACCTAGCTTTTAATAGAATGCTCTACTTTGACTTACTCTGGTCAAACCATTCACAATTGCATCCCTGGGCATTTATTCCTTCCTCCAGTTTGGTCCAGTGGTTAGGGGGCAGGACTGTTATCTGGGAATATCAGGCTTGATTCCATTCTCCTTCATGAAGCCAGCTGGGTGAATTTGGGCTAGTCACAGCTCTCTTCTGAGCTCTCACAGTCCCACCTACCTCCCAGGGTATTCTGTTGCAGGGACAAGAATAGAAAGCTTTGTCAGCCACTTTGAGTCCCCTTAAATGGGTGAGAAAAGTGGGGTAGAAAAACGAACTCTCTCCTCCTCCTCCTCCCTGTCTTCCCCTACTCCGTGGCATGGGATGAAATAGTAATCAGGGCCTGACTCAAAGAAAATTGCTTTTGCCACAAAGTAAACATGGTAATGTGAAAGTTCCTGAAATCCAATTTGAGGTTGTTCTATATTTCCACAAATCACAAAACCTACGTATAATCAGAGTAACAATGAACTTGCAAAAATCTTTCGCACCTGGCATTCTCAGCTCAGCAGGGAGCTTAGCCATGGAACAACATGTAGGTTGCACAGCAGGAATAAAAGCAAAAAAAAAAAAAAGTGACTCAGCAAGGTTGTAGACCAAAAGAGAGAACTGGCACATTAGGACTGGAAGGCATTTGTGTAAGAAGGCTATACATGAAATATCAGAAAGTGCCTAGGTCAGGACAGAAAGAAATTAGTGCAGCTCCTTTTATTTCAGTAGCAAGAACACACAGCATGGAGCTTCAACAATGCATGCACCTGAGGTCCTTAACCTTTTCTTTCACTGAGCAATAATTTAAACCAATAGTGAAATCTCCTGTTCATATAAAGAACTGACTTTATGGTTCCAACATTCATTGCCTTTGGACTTTTCTGCACTTCCCCTTAATCCAGATTGAGAGTTCGTCAGGGCCTTGCCCTCTGTCAGTACACCTCATTGGCACAACACAGAGGGTAATCCAGGTCAGGTGGCCCAAAGTGACCTCCTGGTTTGGTATGCATCTGGTATATGGTAGACCTGCTTAAACAACAGATCCACCTGGGCATTGGGCCTGTGGAGAGGAGGGCATTTCAGCAGTACACCCAGTTGTGTTGCTGAAATGGGTTCCCTGGGGACTTTGAGGCCAGGAACTTTCATCCATGGGCATCAGGTCCAGCTCCAAAGCTTGTGGGAACTTCAGGGTCAGCATGGGGGCTGGTCCAGAACAGATTGGAACCAGCAAATGCTTGATCCAGACCAGCTGATCCCAGAAAGGAAAGATAAGTGCAGAAAAGTCCTTTGTTATGACCCCTAAGTGATCATAACAGCTGTGTCTAAAAGGAAGAAAACAACAGGGAAGCAAATATGTGAAGCAGAAGTGGGGTGATGACTGTGTTAAGACAGGGGAATACAGAAGCAATGTGGATAGATATGAACTGCTCTAGGAAAATCAGAGAAAAGCCATATCTCAATGGTAAAGCATCTGCTTTTGAATGCTGAAAGCCCTAGGTCCAATTCCTAGGGCGAATCCTCACAGCAAGCTTATTTCGCTTTTCCTAAACCGAAATAACAGAACCGGATGCAAACGCGAATTTGCCTGTTCCCATTACATTTAACTTAATCACATTGAATCCGGATTCTGAGGATCGTACGTGGTGTATGTGACTCAAGGTGGGACTCAAGTGGCTACTTTTTAAAAGCTGCTTTTCGGGGCTGCCCTGCCCTCTTCCTCCTGGCATGGACGCACCACCCATAAGGGACCCCTTCACTGAGCCTAACTGGGTGGCTGGGTGGCTGCTGCTTCCATGGATGGAGGAAAAATGGCAGCGGGCAGCCAGCCAGCGATTCTTTCCCCTCCTCTCCCCATTGCTCAGGGTACACAGCAGCAGTGGCAACTAAAGCCCCTTTGCTTTAAACATTCACATTCAGCTGCTTTCCTCCCTCCCTTTCCCTTTCTAAAGTCAGAACTTTTAGAATTCTGCAAAATTGCAACATTGTTATCAGGTTGAAGTGGTTCCATCGCTACAGTGTAGCGCTGCTGTTAAGGGTGGATTTTTAACACTGAAATCTCTGTCTTTGGAAGCAAGCTATTGGGACAGGGAAACCCTAAACATGGATTCTCATCCCTTAAAATGGTTCTGTCCACACAGTAAAAAATGTAAAATGTTTCAAGCGCATGATCCAGATTGAGACCTGGTGAAATCAGGATTGAGCTAAACTGCCATGCAGACTCCAAGGATTGAAAACCTTTTGAATTCGAGATAAGGTTGCCGTGAAGACATGGCCCTAGTGTTTCCATGTGGGAATAGCTAACATTTTTGCCACTAAGCCTAGACAGCTGCTACAAGAGTCCTACTATTGCTATTAAGAAGGGAACACAATTATAGGTGCAACCGCAATAGCTGAAGTTCCCAAGTAATGCATATGAAATGGAGGGATAGAATTCCCTTTATGGTGGTGATAGAGGGGTGAGAAGCCAAGTCGAAATGGGAATTATGCAATCAGGCAAGCTCCATCTGACATTTCTTCTTAAAACAGGGGCTGACATTGCTTGTTAAGGGATGACCTCAGATTTCTGAGTGAATATTCATTTTGTGTTATTTTTTTTGGCAAGTTTCTTTGTCTTTTTTTTCCTTTCAGACTTGCAGCATGCTCAGTTCTCATTAATTGGTTTAGAATGCCTCTAGCCATGAACATCCTTTGGAAACAGTGTGTGTGTGGAGTGCATTTTTGCATGCACGTGTGTGTGCTCACAAGGGCATGTGCATCCATGTACACAAATGCATACATACACGAATACAACACCTGGTTTACTCAGCAGGGAGATGCAGAAATGTGCCAAATACACTCATTTCAATGGTTTTATGTGTTCCCCTAGTTATGGACATGGCATGTTAGAGGCACTTATCCTCAAACACGAATGTTATGTTTGTCAAAAGACAAATAAGAACCATGACTGAACATTACAATGGAATTATTATCTGCAGTTGGCTTAATTACACATTATGATCTGCACTTCAAAGCACAGATATCGCTCTGGGCCATATAATGCAGACCTGGACAACTGTGGTCCAAAGGGTTTAGAAGCCCCTTGACTAAGCATGTGTTCTTTTTTCATCATGGCCCCTTCGGGCAATCAGAGGGGTGGGGGGAAGGTTACAAAAGCCAGTGGTTCTTTATCATGCACTTAACTGATATTATTTATTTGAGAGATCCCTTGATAATATTCTTAAATCTCTTATCTGTTCAAGACACTTGTCACAACAGAAAATGTGCAGTTAATGTATCAAGCACATAAAATCCTTCTTATCTGTAGCACCCTTAGGGGGCTTTAGGGTTTTCTCTCTTCTTTCTTTATTTGCCTATAACTGTCCTGCAGCTATGTATTCACCCATCTTTGTGTTTCATTCTTTGAAGCCCACAGTTCTTTATATTAAACGAACTGCTGAACTGCAATAGGAAAATTCTGTCCAGAGTGATTTGACTCCTCCATGCTCAGTTTTGTAAGACACTGAATAGCAAATAAAATAGTCAAGAGCAAAGATGGAGCTATTTTCTTTCCTTTGGTTTTATGCCTGTCTTTTCACACAGAACAAGCAACCTGATATCCCATTGACTCCACTGAAAGTGACGTTCCAGAACGTCTAGAGACAAAAGGGGTTTGGCTCTAAGAAATAGACAGGGAGAGAGCTCAGCTATTCCCAAAAAGATGCAGAACAAGAGTTTTGTGCCAGCAAAACGTGTTGTAGGAGAAGCTGTTTAGAAGTTCTTTTCATCTTTTGTTTCCCCTTGTTTTAATTAATCGCTGTGATAAAGTTCCTGACTCAAGGGCATCTCTCCCTTCATACTACTCCTCTGAAATCAGGCAGCCTCTGCCTGAGAAACTGCAAACATGTTCAGCGCTACTTAACTTCATGATGTGACTTTTATACCCACTAATGAGGGAGGTCAATGTCAAACACCTCACTGTAGTGTCACAAAAACAACCATCCTTTATATGCCATGAGCCTCTATTTTAATTTCACTTCTGCACCTGCTGAACCTAGAAGAATACAAACTTCATTTGCTGGAGCAGATTGAAAGTTGATGTGGTCCATTGCTTAAACTCAAAGTATTTGCTAGCCAGTTAGTTCTAAGACAAACTCCTAGGCAAATCATGATGGGGTATATTATCTCCTGTTAGCTATCTGTCTCCATTATCTTGTGATTAGAGATGTATGGGTTTTGCATACAGGAATACTTAAAAAAAAGAAAGATAGATTGGGGATTCTATACCACATTTTAACTAGTCATTTAAAGTAGAGGAAATCTTCATATTCTAGAAGTGTAAGTAGACCTTTTCTGCACTGTTTTCTATTCTGGATTATATTCTGGAATAGAATCCTGCCATCCAAATGTGGAGTTCAGTGGAGTTCAAGCCTAGCAAACATTATGGTAAATAAGGCAGAGATAAATATACAGATGAGATTCAGACTTAGGGGTTGGGTCATCCTGACTGTTGCACTTTCCTTCTTCCCAAAGAGAATTAATGGCAGAAATCACTTTTTAGAAGTCTTAAGCAAACTCCTTCCCATCAAACTCTGACAACTTAATCAGATATTATTTGGCACAGTGACATAGAACCTACTGCTTGAATGGGAAGGCAAGCAGATGAGTGGAATTGGGTCTAAGAAATAGGAAATAAGTGATAAGTGATTATCTTTATGTCATGTACTCAAATGCACACAAGATTCTTGGTGGCTTCTACCACCAAAAGGGCTAGATGACTTTAGGCTTTTCTGCACTTGGCTTTATTCTGGAATATATCATGGGATAGGACCCTGCTGCTTGCACATTAGTGCAGCATATAGCAGGCCCCAGGTGAGGCCTTCTAAATTCTGCATGAGCATGCAGGTAACAGACCCCTATCCTGTGATATATTCCAGAATAAGGCCAAGTGTGTCAAGAGCCTATGACAGCATGGGAAAGCTGGGTTCTTAGAATACAAAACAACATTTTAGGCTACAGCCAGATGTAGGTTACTTATTCTGCTATAAATTCCGGAACAATGCTTGCATATCTCAGAATAGCCATACTTTATTCTGAAATTAATCCAAATATAGCTGAATAATTAACCTACATCTGGATACATCCTAAAAATGTTTTGAGAAATTATGCTTCCTATGCAAAATATCATTACACTTGTACTGCAGCCATTTTCTTGCTGCTTTCTGCCTGTCAAGGATACTTCAAGGTCATTCTTATAAAGGGCAGAAAGATCCAGTTGTATATTATCTGAAGAGGGTTGCAGTCATAATCAGCCAGCTTCCGGACAGGCGGTGATGCAACCCTGCCAAATTGTTCATCACAGAAAATATTCTTGCCTACTAATGTGACGGATGTGAACAAGTAGCAACTGTCTGTTAGAAATTTAATAGTACAGAGCAGCTGTTTATGAATCCAACCCACACACAAATCAAATAGAAAATGAGAATATTGCAATGTTTGACTAGCAAATTCAAAACCTTCCATCTCAGGCATCAGCTTCACACAAGGTCATCATTTTATGTTGGAGATGTCATCATTTTCTACCACACATTCATTTGCTAATTTCTTTGAATTCACAGGGCTGGCAATCGTGTGGCATCCATTTAGTTAAAATATGGTTTAAGAATGCAATACTTAAACCTCTAGAAATAGGCAGTTGTTTGCAGCTTTCAACTATATTGGATATGTGGATTTGAGCAGGATGTGGAACTTTGTATTTAAATGCTGTTCTTTATAGTCAGAGGCCACAGAAAATTACAGATGCCTTTATAGTACTAGTAACTAGCAAGTACTGGATATGTAGAAGATCTGTCCACCCATGATCTATCATCCTCAGGTCATCGTGTTTGAGATTGTGGAACATAAACAGGCATTGGGTTTGCAGAATGATTATTATGAGTAGAAGAACAATGAAATGACTTAGATTATTTTCATCCTTCAGCACTAGCTACAGGAGAAATTTCCGAACCTGGTGGATGTGTGAAATTCTGAGAGGTTTTGTCAGTATTAGTCACAAAACGGATGCCATGAAAACTATTAATCAAATCAAAAATGGAGTCTCTTGATCTTTGTGTTCTGCTGGAAATGAAAATTACATGGAAGGAAATGAATCAAATGGGAGAGAAATGTCAAAATTTTGTACAGAATGAAGAGGTGCTGTGCACAAAGAGGTGGTGTTCACACCTAAGTTTTAATCCAGTCTCAGTCCAGTTCCAGAGACCACATCAGCAAAATGACTAGCCACTTTCTTTCCACTTTATCTAACTGGGTGAATTTTCTGAGTTAGATAATGCTGAAAGAGAACAACTTGATACTTTGCTGATGCATTCTCTCACTTTGAAAATGGACCGAAAGTAGATTAAAACTTACATATGAACACAGCCAAAGAGTATGGAGAAAATAAGGCTGCCTCCACATGTGAGATACATCTTGCTATGCTTGTGGCACTATATTGTGACCAGACAAAACAGTGTTACTTTAATGGACCAAAACCCTGCAAGATTACTACTATGGGAAAGCCAGCAAAGATGCTGGGTTGCCAGTAATAGCTGTGCTTACTTTCATGTTTGTTAGCTTTTGGATGCAGATAGCTTATGATTACTGGAAACCAGTCGAGCATGAAGGAGAAGAAGAAGAAGAAGAAGAAGAAGAAGAAGAAGAAGAAGAAGAAGAAGAAGAAGAAGAAGAAGAAGAAGAAGAAGAAGAAGAAGAAGAAGAAGAAGAAGAAGAAGAAGAAGGTGTGCTTCTTGTAGCCGCAAACAAGCTGGTTCCTTGAAAGTAACCCCATGATTGCTCTTCACATTTAGATCCCATATTGCTTCTTGCTATCAGGCAGCAGCGAAACACATAGCATTATGTCTCGGTGCATTCAGATTTTCTTGTGGGCATTAGGGAAGTCTTGACAGATCCTTCTTCATGTACTGACCAGCCCATCCATCCATCCATCCATCCATCCATCCATCCATCCATCCATCCATCCATCCATCCATCCTGTTTCTACTCCTGAAAGTCTTACCTCAGCCAAACACAAGGTAAAGAGGTGTATCTTCACCTATACAATGAGGGTACCTGACACACCTTGGAGGGAAGATTATTTTGTATTCTGGGGGCTACAACCAAGAATGTCCTCTCACATGTTCCCATCTCAGTACTGCAGTTGGTAGGACTGCCAAGAGGACCTTATCAGCAGATCTTGAAGTGCAGTGAAGAGGAGTTCCTTTGGACATTTGGGGCCCAAGGCATTTGAGGCTTTATTAATTAACATTAGTACTTTGAACTAGGCTTGGTAGCAAATAAGGGGCTTTCTTCACTTGGTCTAATTCTAGAATATATCTCAGAACAGGGAGCTGCTCTCCACATGCTAGGTCAGACTATGACAGACCCCAGATGAGGCCTGCTATAATCTGCATTAGCATGTGGACAACAGACCCCTATCCCAAGATATATTCTGGGATAAAGCCAAGTGCAGAAAGGGGCCTTGCATTGCAAAGGTTGATAGAAAACACAGGATATTGGGGAACATGAATTTCTGGTGAAGCACAGCTAGTGAGCATGATCTTGCCAAAATCTAGTTAAGGAAATGAAGCTAAAGTGAATCCATAGACAGAAACAGAATGGAAAGGGAATATTGGAATGGAAAGAAAATATGTTAAATAAATCCTATAAATGGATCTGACCTAAAAGGTGAAGGGAAGGAGATACAAAAGTTGGGAATGAGATTTATGTAAACCTTGATTAGTTTGCACAGGTTTTATGTGTGAAAGACGTATGTACAAGAAGCTAGTTTAAGGGTGACAGCTTAAGCCAGAGAGAGAGTCAAGATACTTGTGTTCACAGATGTAATCACACATCAGAAAATGGACCCACAGTATATTTCCCCCTTCAACGTTTTTTAAAAAGATTTATTTTCTTTAAAGAACCTAAAAATAAGAATTCTCTGCCATCTGCTGGCCAAATAGATAATCACTGCATAGCCTGCATCTTAGTCATAGACAAGAAAATATATGCTGTGAATGTAAGCATTTATTGCTGATTATGAATGAGCAATATGCCAAGAGCACACAAGAGCATTGAAAAGTGCTGAGATTATAAAGCACACCTTTTCTCACTTGAATTTGTCATGCTTCTTTAAGATAGGGCATGCACATTTCTGAAGGCTGTCTTATATTTACCAGCTGCATAAACACCTGAAATATCTCAGGCATGTCTGAGTTGCAGGAGAATTGCAGGAGAATTTGCCATTTCAGATTCATTTCAGTTCCACCAGTGGTTATCAGATGATGTTGTTGCAGCAGCCAACCTTTATATATAATTTTGAGTATAGATACATACATGTACCCATAGAGCTGGTGACATGCATTATTAAGTATAAGTTACTTTACACAGTTGAAAAGTGTGGAAGGTTCAGTCATAGGTAAGCAATGATAAGGTTGTTGTTGTTGTTTTTCCAAACGGAATGGTGCAATACATGTTTGCTATCTCCCTCTAGCTATTTTCTTAGAATGGCTTTTTATCATCATTTTAGCAGCAAGATTTTCAGCAGGAACATCCTCCGGTCTGGTGTGCAGTTCTTTCTAAGCTCCCATGGCAAATGGCTCCTTCCTGCACAGCTGTTGGCACAGGAACACCTTTCAAGGACATATGGTAGATCAATTCAGAGGGTCATTTACCAAGTAGTAACATATGACAGGGTGCACATAACCACTTGATAAACTGGCCATCTGTATTGCCCTTGTAACGGATGAGGAAAATAAATTGCCCCATTTCATCAGCCCAAGGGAGCAGAGAAATGGTGACATTCTGCTGAGTATTTGGGAAGACAATTAGATGACTGTGTTACCATGTGATTGTGCATATGACACAGTAATTTATCATTTAGTAAACGATTATCACACTCACAATAATACCAACTCTAAAATAGAGAAGCATTTTTAAAACTGTTCCTTTTCTTCCTTATGCATAGATGATGCAGAAATAGTTATATTCATTGGTTTTTCAGCCTATATACAGGCTACTAAACCAAACATATTTTATACAAACTAGAGTATACAGTAGAAAGAGGAAAAAAACCAGCATGGTGAAAACTGCTTTAGAATTTTGCTCTTTCTTGTTACAATGAGAGGCGCTAATACTGTTGCTCATTTAAGGCTCCATATTTTGCCTCCTTGGCAGCTGGACAAAATTATGGAAGATCACAAAGCCAGCTCCATTATTGACAGCATTATCCACATTATCTAAGAAAGTTGCACCAAATTGTACATCAGGTCTTCAATTACTGAGATCTCACATCCATCATATGTGACTTCTATGTCAGGAAGGAAGGAAGGCTTGCTCCTAATTTCTGTACCAAGAATATAAGAGATCTTATTCACAGAAGTTCAGTCCAGGTAAAAAAGTATTTTATGATGGATAATGAGTGTTTATTAATTGGCTAGCTAATCTGTGGTCCTCCAAAAAGTCAGGAATGCCAGCTTCCTATAGTGGTGGTAAGAATGATTATTAACCAGAAATGATGGAGATTGTAATGAGGCTGCTTCTGGATGACCACAAAGTTGCCATTCCAGAGCACTTCAGCACAGTCAACAGCATGTTCCAGTGATCAAGGAGAAGGAGGCACTGAGAAAAGTAGGCATTCTGCCTGTGAGCTAGTTTGGTCTAGTGGTTAAGAAACCAGACTCTTATCTGGGAACACCAGGTTTGATTCCACACTCCTCCACAAAGCCAGCTGGGTGACCTTGGGCTAGTCACAGCTCTCTTCTGAGCTCTCACAGCCCCACCCACCTCACAGGGTGTTCTGTTGTGAGGATAACAAAAGCTTTGTCAGCTCCTTTGAGTCCCATTAAATGGGCTAGAAAAGCGGGGTAGAAAAGCCAACTCCTCCTCCTCCTCCTTCTTCATCATCTCACAAACCATATCTTAATCCACATTGAACCAAAGTATGGATTGTTTTGATGCTCTGGATTTGATTTGGGTTTCATCAATCACCATTCTTGCTTTAATGTCATTCCTTGCAGTTAAAATTACAGGATTCATTCAGTACATGCAACCTTGTTCTTTTAAGACTACGAGTCTGGTGAACCTCCAAATATTGCTAGTCTAACATACCCATCATTCCCATACTGCTTTCATAATTTCCCACTCCCATAATTTCCATAACACTACCATGACACTCCAGTTGGATCTCCTGGTTGGAGAAGTTAGTGATATATGTGCGCATGCCCTCACATATACACACACACAAATATGATGAACTCCAGCTCACATTGGCCCCAGACCAAACAGCATGTCTGACTTTTAAGGATGATAATACTTGTAATCCCAGGTTCCCTATTCCTTTCCTAATTAATAAACATTAAATAGATATTCTTAAAGAACTTGATATTTCAAAATTCATCTCTGGCATTACCTTGAATATATATTTTTATAAATTCATTTTTAAGTAACACGTTCAGTAGACTTTATGACTTTTTATCTAACCTATTTGTTCTTAATAGTTAGAGGACCAGAACTCATGAGATAGTACCCTCAGTAAAATTCATAACAGAAAGAAATATGGAACAAATCTCACTGAAGGTGCAAGAACAATGGTTTATAAACTGCTCCTGTCCTGTCTCCTCATCCTCTCCCTTTCACACACACACACAACAGACATAAATTAGTATTTAAACCTATTGCTGGATATATTTTTTTTCCATTTCCCAACCTACTGGGCCTTCCAGAATGGATGACCATGGATCTTCTAAGCAGGCCAAACATGTGTCACAAGGCAAACTCGGTTTGTAGTAGAGTTGTGCAACTGCCAATAGGGAGTAGGGACCCAACCCCATTTGGAAAGTGAGCTGTGAAAAGGTAAGGAAGCTGCAAACAAGATGCATGAGACAATGGACATGTTTGGAGAAGGCCATCATGCAATTGAAGAAATGAAAGGGAAGACTGCGGAACCAACTGGAAAGGCCAAGAACACAATGGGGAATCTGTAGAACCAGTTTATGAATTACCAAACCAGCTTGTGGAACTACAGCCACGAAGGTTGATTAGTACCAGTTCATCCACAGGGTGGTCTGGTTGGATTCAAAATGGACTGTGCACATTCCTAGCATAGCCATGTTTTGGAAAGAACAAAAATGAGGGCTTATGCAGCCACTTTCTGTGTTTTCAAAAACCGTTCTGGATGGAACATCAAAAATGGGGAATAAAAGTTCTCTAGTCTTAATGCTTAAAAGTGTGTGGACAGAACATTTTCTGCTTTTATGGAAAAGAAGTAGCAAACTCAGCCATGCAGGTCCTGCTTCAGACTGAACGCCTTAGAAATCTGTGGTATTTACTTGTGAGTAAACATAGAGAGGCTGGGTCCCCAGAGCTATTACAAAATTCTTCTTATTCCAAGAGTCTTCAGCCACTTTCTCAAGTGATGCTTAAATTAGTTTCTGCATTTCCTATGCCAGTGAATTGAATGAAAAAGCTACATTGACTAGAATGTACATGTTGTGAATACTGATAGCTTGAGACCGAAAGTGGAAGAAAGCCATTTAAAAATCGAATGTACACCAGATGGAAAGTATATTCAATTTTGAAATGGCTTTCTTTCTGTTTCACAAGTGATGCATTAAAAACCAACGGTTGATGAGAAATATTGCAGTTAGCTTGTGGATGTGTTGCAGTGCTAATAAACCTCACTCCTTGCTACAGTTATCTGTGGAATTACAGCACGGTATTTATTGCTGAAAATTAGCTTTCTATAATCACACACTTGAGAAAATAGACTGATGTATGATGCAACGATTATCTTGAGCTTAGAGGTAGTCTATATGAATCCTATGTCACATGAATGAAGAAATTAAACAGTTTCAGTGCAAACAATGAACAAGATGGTGGTAGCCATTTACAGGTTCTAGGGGTATAAATCCTACTTTATATATTGAATTACTAATCTATTTGATGGGAAGAGTATTATGTATATCTACACTCAAGATGGAAGTGCATTTACCAGCTGAAACAATAATAGCTATGTATCTAGATTCTAGAATAATAAGGGGTCACCATAATAAACATCAACCATTTTCTATCCACTTCTGGATAAAGGTCTCACACAGTTTCTTCCTATCTGGGCAGGTTCCCCCCCCCCCACTTAATTTACTGGCATGATCTTTTAAATTTCATTTGTTCATCAGTTTTGTGACTTCTCCTACTATCCAGCTGAGTATTGTTGCTTCTGCGCTCACCATTTCTTCTTGCTGTCAATACAAAGGAGGAAAACACTGTTGTACTTATGTCCTACTTGTGAGGTTCCAAGAGGCATGCGGATAAATACTGTGATGCTGGACTAAATCAACCATTGCATGAACAGCACGGTATTGAAGCTATGAGATGGATACAGTGTTGTACTGCACCTTTTGCAATCTGAAAGAGACCTGAGACCATCTTAATAACAATTTAGCATCCTAAAGCCTAATGTAGAAGCTCTGAGTGTAAGGATCATGGATGCAGTGTTTCCCTGCCCATCCTCCAGGTGTGTTTTTTAACTGCATTGTGTTTATCTGCATTGAGCAGGGGGTTGGACTTCATGACCTTAGAGGTCCCTTCCAACTCAATGATTCTATGATTCTAACTACTGAACCTAATACTCTTCCTCATTATTCTGTGCCAGCTAGTTTTGTTGTTCTTCG
Source organism: Aspidoscelis tigris stejnegeri (assembly GCA_023333525.1). Classification (NCBI taxonomy): domain Eukaryota; kingdom Metazoa; phylum Chordata; class Lepidosauria; order Squamata; family Teiidae; genus Aspidoscelis; species Aspidoscelis tigris. The sequence goes on along the minus strand of JALMGA010000001.1, from coordinate 243,932,132 downwards.
AGCCTGTTGGAATAATACTTAGTCCAGGGAATTATGGCTGCCAAAAAACAGAACAGCTCTATTAAAATGTGCTATGTGCTACTTCCATTGCTAATGGTGAATCTGTCAAAACACTGGAAAATTGCTATTACTACTCTTTCAGCAATTTGATCACAGAAGTACAAAGAATATTAGGAGAGAATATATATATATATATATAAGTTTGAGCTTTATAAATAACTTTGAGCTAATCAGAGCTTTAAAGGTTTGTGTGTGTGTTTTAAAAAAAATAGTCATTTTTTCTCACTCACTAGGACTAATGGGAGTCCCAGTCTTAAACACTGCAGACATTCCAGGCTGATTGAGGCCATACATATTGAGTGGTTTCCATAGGCAAATTTTATCTACTCAATCTAAGAAAGTTCTTTCTGATTTACAAAAAAAAAATCCTTTCTCTTCCTATGTATAATTGAAGATAGCAGAACTTGAGTGAGGACTTTCTGTATGCAATCATGTGCTTGATCAGTAAATTAGGACCACTGAATATCTTGATAGTGTGCTGATGATATCAGTTGTTTTCTCTGCCAATTGGTCCTCACATCCACAATCAGTCACATGTACGGTAAGCCTCTTTTTTAAACATTACTTAATATTCACCATCCTTTAACAAAATCTATCAATATTCTGTGAATTCTAGGTCCAATATCATCATATTCCTACATAGGCCACTTCCGCACTTACCTTATTTAATCCAGTCCTCAAGGAATCTGATCCAAGTAGTTCCACATCATGGTGAAGACCCCATACATCCTCACCAGGAATTTAGCATCCAGTGGCACTGGGTGCTAAACAGGGCTGCTATGTGGATGCTGTATTCCCCCATCCCGAGGCTCCAATTATGACTGATTAGGCCCAAGCAGGAAGGTCTGCCAGTGGCGCAGAGCAATTGGCCTGTGTGGCCATCAGTCAGGGGTGTAATGCCCACGTATATGCCCCGATCCTAAAAAGTAAGTTTTAATATTTAAATACAAAGTGTTGTTAGAATGGATTGTCTAGATGGTAAAAATGTTTCCAAACCGTGTTAAATGAAAATGGTAAGTTAAGCAAGGGAGAGGCTATCCTAGCTCTCCAGGAGGGAGGGGGGATGGAACCTTGGTGAAGGTGCAGCCAATCAGATTGAAGTTAGTGTGGCAGGCTGGTATTTAAGGCAGACAGAGTTGACAGTTGGTGTTCTCTGCCTGGGTTAACTGACCGAGAGGGTGGTTAGCAGGAGGGAAACGGGCTCTTAGCTGGCCTGAGGGAAGCTGAGAAAAGAGTCCTGAGTCATTATCGATTATATATTGCTAGGAAAGCAAAGGGAATTGAAATAGTTATAAGATACTTATGCTGTGAGCATTGGTCTGTGAAGGGTTGGAGTCCTTGTGCTTGTGAAAGAAGCTGAGGGCGGATCAATCTGAACAGTTAAATTGTTTCATGTCTGATTTGATGAACTTACCTGCTCAACTTTGAAAGAACTGTAAACAATAAACTTATTTCTTGTTTGATAAAGAAGAACCACCTGGCTGTCTCTGACTTAAAGCAATCAAAGTCAAGCCTGAGAGTTGAAAGGCAACTGTATCTTTAAGACACACATGCTGGGAGCTAGCCAGTGGGGGAGGTGCTGTCTTATGCAACTTGGAGGCAGCAGGCTACATTGATATCAGTCTTAGGAGCAGGGGAAAGGAAAGGTGAGGAGATCCTCTTGAAAGGAGATCCAGAGTTTAATTCATAATAAAAAGTAAAGTACACGCTATCGCTACATAAAAAGAAGCTTCCTTGCAAATGGTGACAGTGGGTGTAACAATGGATGACAGTCTACTTGGCCCGGTATACTTGTGGAAGTGTGCTCTGTGATCATGGTACAACACCGGATTGTAGACACAATTAAAGGGGTCTAGCATTAATCTGGATGTAAGAGTCCGAAGTCCTCATTAAATCCGGAATTCAATGGCACCCATGTAGTCAATGTATTCCAAATGGGGTACTAATGGGATCATTAAGGGGTTGTGGGTGCGGAAGGTACGTAGAGGATCTGTAGCAAATGCATTCCTAAATACACTAAGGCCATGTGTGACTCAAGACAAGTTCTGGAAATTTCCATCAATTTTACTCACCCTCCCCCAAAAACTTAATATGCTAGAAAAGAATTTTTTTTAAATAATGCAAAAGAGGAAATGAATCCTATAGTGATTTGGGATGTAATGAACTCCGTAATAAGGAGGTATATGCATATCTAACACCTCTTGCCTCAAGAAGGAGCTAATAAAGCAAAAGGACAAAATCCTTTTAGAACTTAATAAGAAGGAGGAAGAACATAAAAATGGCATCCCAAAGAAATTTAAAGAAGTTAGAAGATCAATGTAAGATGCTGAAAATATTTGAAACAGATAAAATGGGAAGAGCCCAAATTTATACAAAGCATAAATATAGAATATATGGAAACAGAAGCGTAAAGATACTACCATCTATGCTGTAAAAATATAAAAATTAAAAAATCATAGTATTAAGAAAATGGGATAAAAAATTCCAAGATCAAAGACTACACATATTCTATAAGATGATATATACTTTTGAATCCGTACATCCTCTTTTGAAGGAACAGTTTCTTAGGAAAAAAGAAAAAGAAAAAAACACTTTGAAAAAGTTAACTGAACAAAACAACAACAACTTTGAACCTTACTATAACTAAACAAGAGATAGCAATCCAAATTGATAGACTCAATGATTTCAGATAGTCAGGAGTTCCTCTGGCCTTGGCAGTGAAGCTTTGATAAATACTCAGTACTCCCAGGATAACAAAGATAGGTAATGTGCTATTTTCTAATTTTTACAAAATTTACATTTGAAAATTTCTGCTGGCAACTGCTGGTTTTTCTATATAAAGAAGAACTTTCTCATAAGTAAAAATAATAATAATAAAAGTGGAATAGGATGAAAATCAGAGAAGATGGTGTATATGGCTAGACCTGAATACTCCAAAGGGCTCCAAAAAGGTTGTTGCATGAAAACTATTGCCTCCAAGGAAGTATAGTCTATTCACGAGCATGAGCAGTTCTGGCCAAAAAAGTGAGATGGATTCAATGACCATCAATCTCATTAGAGTAATGTATCATTATACATTATTGGCCCAACACATTTGACTGTTTTGACAGTTCCTGTTCCATAAACCTATTTTTCCTTTCATGACATCTTACCATACTTAATGTATTATCATTTATGATGAAGCAGAAGAACTGAGGTCTAGAAGACATGTGTGTAAATCTCAATTTGAATCTGACTGAAAACTGAGGCCTTTTTGCACTACAGCTGAATGGCTGTAGTGCACCTTGGCTAGGACACCTAGGCTTTCCCCATTCACACACAGGCTGGTAAGGAACGCGTGGAGACTGCCTACGTGTGAATGGGAAAAGCGTCCCCACGTGTCCTAGCCTGAAAAGGCCGGCACAGGGGTGGGATCCCACTCTCAGGCCTGTCTGCCATTGGGTCAAATAAGACCCAGGTGCAGGCAGGCCTGTCCGGTCCCTTCCCTAGGTTCCTGCAGGTTCTAGGGGACAGGATCAGGTCCCCTAGGGCCTGCAGGAACCCCCCCCCCAGGCACCCCCCCTCCACGGGGCTGCACGCATGGAGTACTTACCTCGTCCTCGCTGGGTCCCAAAAAGGCAAGCCAGGTGCAATCCGGACAGGCCTGGTGTGGGGTCTACATATCAGGGAGGGAGTGTGAAATGCGCTCCCTTCCTAACAGCTGCAGAACGCCCAGAGATGGCTGCTAACGCCCTTGGCTGGGTGTAGAGCACTTAACGTGTGTGGGTGTTCTGGGACTGGCTAGGGCAGTTCCAAAAGAAACTGCCCACCGAGAGGAGCGAATGCTCCATCCCAGGGCATCCTTCATCCTGCATTCCAACAGCCCTCGTGCAAATATGTCTCTGGTAACAGCAATAGTTATTTTTCTACCTCCATTGTGTTCTCAAGGGACCATCCAGAAGAGCTGTTAAAGATGCTTAAAGCGCTTTTGTCATCCAGCCATAAAGGATTTCTTATGCCACCTTTGGAGGTTCTCTGTGATAAATTTGTGAGGCACTTTTGCTAAATTTTGTGAGGCACTTTGTAGGCCACTCAGATTTGCATGGAATTGGATTCCATGATTGGAAATAGTTCAGTAGAGCTATCTAAAGCACTGTCTGGTCCTGTTTCCTTTTGGATCACTTTCAATTATTACAGCCTGAGGAAGTGGGCAAGCCCCCTGCAGCAATCCAGCCAACTACTTGTCTCCTTGACCCTTGTTCATTGTGGCTAATTAAAGCTAACAAAGAGGGTAGGGTTGGGTGAGTCTAGGCAGTGATGAATGTTTCTGTGTGACAGGAAGGTACCATAATCACTTAAGGGAGTTGTGAACACCCCCTTTTTAAAAGACTTCAGGCAGTGATATCATACTGAAACTACCTTGGTTGTTCTGATGGATGATTTCTCTTGGGAGAGAGACAGTGTTAATTTGCCTTAATCTCTGAGTGACTTTTTGCATGACTGACCATTGTATCCTAGAGGAGTGACTTCAGGGTTTGTGAACTGGAGGCCCCTGTTCACTATTTCTAACATAGACTCCAAAATTGTGTAGTAAGAAGCTTTTGTTTGGCTCTTTGAGAACTCTCAAGGGGCCAATTCTGTCCCCTATGCCATTTAAAACCTATTTGAAGCTGCACAGCAAGTCATCAGTAGGGATGGACGAAAAGTATTTGTAACTTTGAATTCACATTCAGATTTAAAAGCTTTGGTGATTCACATATGAATGAAAATGGACCTACATTCATAGAATTCCTCTTTCACTTGTGAAACAGATGTATCTGGCCTTTGGTGAAGCCTTGTTGAAACTTTGACAAGGACAGATATGCAATCCCCACCTCATGCCCTCCACACCCATGCCCCCTTACCTTTAAATCTGGTGGCTGCTGTGGCTGCTGCCACCATCACATTCTCCTCAGAGGTTCAACTAGGCCTTCCAGAGGTGTGAATGCAGTTGGAGATGCCACTTTGTTCCTGGAATTGTGGGGAATTGTGTGAGATTTTCCATTATTTATGAATGGTAGCAGCCAATCCAGCTGTGCATGCACCTCCAGGAGGCCTAGTTGAGCCTCTGATTACTGCAGAGGTGGCAACAGCAAAAGGTGGGGGGTTACCTTGTGCATGCAAACATTTAATAGATGTTTACACATAAAGGTGAAGTCTCCTACATTTGCAAGGGGGGCTTCACACAAAACCAAGCTCCCCCCTTAAATTAAAATTGAAGTGGGGGGGAATGTGCTGACCTTTACATGAAAGCTTTTGTGCCTTAGAGTGGATTTGGAGCAGATTTAGAGGTGTGAAGTGTGATAGTAGGGATTCAAAACAAATGAGAAGCCTAGCACATTTAAAGTGGCACCATTTGCACAAATGTGAAGTTCTGAACCATTTGCCTCAATGTAAAGTGAAAGGGTGACGACGATTGCATATTCCTAGTCTGGAACCTAGAACTAGTGCAGAATGCAGCAGTATGACTGCTGGTGAGGATTTCTGAACGAAATTTGCCAGTTTGCCATTATGCCAGTTTTGAAGGAACTGCACTAGTTTTCAGTTTGTTACTAGGCCTAATGCAAGGTATTGATATTGACATATGAAGCCTTAAATATTTGAGGCCCTGAAAATCTGAAGGCGCACCTCTTCCCATATAGACCTGCTCATCTTTAAGTTCACCAAGTTTCACAATCCTTAAAGGTATGAGGGGTTGTGGCACACAAGATGCTCTTTTTGGGATGCTCCACCTGGCTTGGGAATAGCCTCTCAGTAGAGTTCCACAGGAGCCAACTTTATGTTTTTTGGCACTTGTTTAAAATGTAGCTCTTCTTTCATTGGTTTGGACCATTCTTTCATAGGTTTGGTTCATCAGACATAACAATAGGTGCACCTCAGAGAAACAGTGTGTGACCCTCAAGCTCGCAACCCTTTTCTAGTCCATCTTTTCCAGCACAGAATGTTCATCAGAAGGGGAGGGGCAGACTGGCGTGTGAGCATTCCCACCTCCGAACCTTTACCAGGGAGCCGCTGAGGCAGCTATTTTGTTTGTTTCTACTGTTTCTGTCTTTCACAGTCATCATTTTTCTGAAGGGAGATTGGATGAGTGGATTATATTGTAAATATATTTTAGTGCTTTGCATTTAATTGTATGGCGTGACCTGCCCTGATATAAGCAAACAAACAAACAAACAAATTTTGTTCATTGAAAGATTTCAGAATGCTTTGCACTATGCTAAATATATGAAGACCAACGCATAAGAGTAAAACCACCATGGCTCCACTACACTAATATTCTCTTTCTTTCCCCTTCATACATGTTTCAGTATGGGGCTGACTAATGTGTGCATAATTTATTATGCTAGCAAGGGCAATTTTTACTGCAACCTAAATAGTGTCCCAACTCCTATTAATTCTACTTATCTGTTATCCCTCATACCATTTTCTTTTAATTGCCTTGTAATCCATCACACCAGTCCCAATGGGCATCTGCCAGCACGAGACAAATCTAGCCCAGCAGAAAAATGCTCAAACACTGGACTAATAACTGAAAACTAGCAAAGTAAAAAAGTTTTGGTAGAAAAATTTGCTATGCTTGTAAAGTAAGGCTAGACTCAGTGCCCTTTATGTCAATTTACCAGCAAAAAATGATAGTGCTTCCAGATGTGGGCAAAACCCCATAACTTTCCTAGGACTATACTGGGCACTCCAGTGGTGGCGTTTCCAATATAATCCCAGGATATAAGGTCATATCCAGCAATATTCCTGTTATGGGAAATTCAGCAACAAAGTCAGATTTCTCAAAATAACAATGTTGCTTAACAGTATGTTGGCTCCTTTTGTTATTATCCACTCTTCACCTAGAAGTCAGCCCAATGAATTTAAAAAGAAAACAAAGGGAAGTGAAAGGGAGTGGGAGGGCACTTGGCCTGGTTTCCAGGTAAGAGTTGTAATGACCAAGAGAACTGGCAGACATGGGTAAAAGGCTGTGATTGCCTCCTGTATCTGGCAGAGAAGGCAAGAGACAGTTGTGGGTTCTTTAGATCCCATGGTTGTCTCATTGTCTGGAGGCTACTTAAGAAAAGAGAGGTTTTTGTAAAATCTCTCTCTCTCTGTCCCTCCCTCTCTGTCTCACTCACTCACTCTCTCTCTCTCTCTCTCTCACACACACACACACACACCTTTGAGGCTCCATCTATACTGTAGCCCCAATCAAGGGTGGATAGATCAGGAAGCAAGCAGCTGCTGGCATGGGAACAGGAGAGCCTCAACCAAATTGCCAAAGCCCTTTTCTGCCCCTCACCAATATCCAGGATGAGTTTAATTCAGCATGACAGCAATGTAACCATCCAAATATTGCCATGATACCAAATCCTCTGAAAAGCAAAATGTAGATACTTCTTCCTTTCCATTATTCCAGTAGGGGTTATTAAGCCATGCTACTTCATATGAATGGGAGTCTAAAAATATGTAGGCCCGTTCCACACTTATCAGTAGACCAACTCATGGACTAGTTTAGGCCTCTGCTGGTTTCTAGTTCATAGCCTGTCCACATTGAGCTAGGCCACAAGCCGGAATATGGTACCAAAATGGTACCAAATCCTGCTCTGCATGTAAACTTTTTAGAAGTAGTTCATGAGTGATTACTGTTGATATACTGGACCAAGAAATAATACATGCAGATAGAATGCTTTGTGGTCTTATACTGTGTCCATTCAAGCCCTGTGTCCATCCAGCAGTGCAGCAGGGAGCAGCACAAGGAATGCACCACTTCTGAGTGTGCTACTAAAACAGCCCCGGACAGGCTGGGCTGCCTGGTATGTGGACAAGCCTGAAGTGAAATACTGGAACCTGCCGCACCTGGAGATGTGTTTGCCTGTACCATGCCAGAAACCCTGCGTTGTCTAGTGTGCAAACAGTCATAATTTGTCATACGTTTCCTGCTCCAGGAATGATCTATGGTTTTTCTCAATTTCAGCTGCTCCACTCCTCAAAAGATACAAATCTTTCAGGCTGCTATTTGGGAGATAAATGTTGTGATTTCTGGAGGAATTATCTTGTATGTGTAGACAAATAGGAAGAAGGCAATGCACAGAATATAGGGGTGGAAAGGCTATGTATACAATAAACCCTAAGATGTATTTCAAAATTAATACAAGTTTGTATCCCTAGGTTTTGTTGCATTGTAAATCTGAGGAGGCCTTTTGTTTTTGTTTTCCAATGATTGAATGGTTATACTAATTTCTGGCAATGTTTTACTGCTGATAGATGGTCAAAACACACATTAAATTTGCAGTAATTGCGTCTGGGCATGATAGGACGTCAGAACTTCTATGTGTTATACAGCTTTGTTTTCATCTCAAGCTGGCTGCATGGAGACATATAACCCAGTAGAGGGAGTGCAGACATCATGGTTTGAATGAAAAGGATCATAGCTGCTGGGGGTGGTCCTGGCCATGGTACATATACACAGAAAGAGAATGAAAGAGAAAGAGCGGGGGAGGCAAAAAAAAAAGTGATTTTGTTTAATGGCTCAGTATTTTGATCTGAAAAAGTAGAATCAGGACTCCTGGCTGTTTAATCATAAGAGACCCTGACAAACCGTGTGGATTTAAGAAATGAAATAAAATCCATGTTAGCATGTTTGCTTCATTGGTAAAATCAAGATCTATACAATTGTTTGAAGAGATTCCTGCTGTGCATAAAACATATAGCTTTCTGTGAAGAATGCTGGTCCCAAAAAGAGTGAGGGAAAATTAAATCCACTGGTTTGCTGCTTAAGTTCTACTGTTATAAAAAAAGAGTACTGTCCCAAAGCACTTCTAGTCACTTAAACAGAATTTGTGCATCACATAACATCAAATGAATCCATGTAGTAGCAAACACATACCTATCAAGAAAATTACCACTTTCAAAGTTTCACATCCAACTGCAAGGATGCAACAACTGTGTTCTTAAAAAAAAATTGTGTAAAGGAGACCATCTTTAATGTGTACTGAGACCTAAATATAAAATTATTTTTGCTTTGCATCACATAGAAGTAAAAATCATCAGGAGGAATTTGTTTTGGAGATGGAGAGAGTGAACAGATTAGGTGCCAACAGAAATATGGAACCCGAGTGCTGAAGGGAGTTGAAGTCAAGCATTTTCACTTTTCCCTCTTGTTGTGTGACTACCCCTGAAACACTGGCATGCACTATAAATGCAAATAAACAAATCAAGGAAAGGCTGAAGTTATGGGGCACCCTCACCTCCTTGAGAAGCTGTTACCCACCCTGAGACCTTCAGGTATAGGCCAGGATAGAAACATAAACAATACATAAATAAAATGCTCCATGCTTGCACTAGCACAGGGCTGGTTAGATCCTGTTAAGCTCTTGAACCTCTTCCTGAAGAGCTGCTAGAGGAGCACGTGATGCATCACGTGATGTGTGCCAATTCATCATATGATATAGTGTGCACCTAGGTGTTGTGTCAACTCATCTGACATGTCATATGTGATGTGGTTTCCTGGTTATGGTGCAGGCCTTCATGATGCAAACATGGCTTCCATCTGGCAGCCATTCATTTAAGGTAAGTGCAGATGCTCAGTGCACTTGGGGCTGTTTTGTCCAAGGCTTTGTACAGCAGGGAAGCCAAATAAGAAAAGGACCCAGGAGTTAGAAGAGGTATAGCTACTTCTGCATTCTTCTCTCTTTGAGCTACTATGTACATTGAGCCTGTAGAAAAAGAATAGGAGGGGTTGAGTCCACCCAGAGAGGAGGCTTTCTGAAGGCATCTTAAGAAGAGCGGCATGTGCCACTAACTATGGGTACCATCACATCTGTGGTCTGGTGGCATTTTTAATTCCCATCTACCAGTTCCCTAGTGTACACATAGGCTCTGTATCCACTTCCTCCCAGAGGTACCCTCATCAGTCAAAGAGGCCAACTGCTGCGGGTCTATCTCTAACTTCAGTGGCAGCAGGTGATTGTTCCAGCTTCCTTCATGAAGATACTGTGGAAAATGGTGCCTCTTCACTCCAAAATGGAGACAAGAAGGGCTCCTTTTCCTCTGGCACACCTTCTGTCTTTCCACCATTGAGATAACTCCCCCTGGAAGTGGAGATACAACCTCCTCTTCGGTCTTCCTCCAATCCGCAAAATCTGCCACTCTTGGGCATGCTTTGAAGCTTTGTGAAAGAAGGTGTGCTTGGTAATGTGATCAATCAAAAGTCTCAGATTCTGCTTATTCAATCAATTAACTTTTCACTTCTTTATGCAGTGGAAAATTGAAGCTCTGATTAATCAATATTTTTGAATTTATAATGTATTATGTAGGTATTTAACCGTGTTTTGAGTTTTACATATTGCATTGTTATTTGTTTATTTTAATGGTTTATGTTTAATCTTTGTATTCTATTCCTTGTTATTGTAAATGGTTGGGGCAAATTTGTATGCTGCTTTGAATCCCTTTCGGGAAGAAAGAAGGGATATAAATAAAGTAAGTAAGTAAGTAGTCAATAAAGTTTCCAATTTGTCCACTTCATTTTTTTTTAAAAAAAATCTGGTGGCAAGATAGGTGTGCCCACAAGAAAATATACTTCTCTTCCTTTGTCACACACAGTTTTCAAAGCACCTGAAAATTACCCCATCTCACACCAGTACATCTCACAAGTACATTTTCTGGCTTTTCACCTGGGTTAGGGGTAGAATGGAAACATACCATGAGACCAACTTCTACTCCAAAACCATTTTTCCCTACTGCATACAGAAATACCCTATGTCAGCACAAGTTCAAAAAGAGGGAAAATATCACAGAAGAAAGAAAAATCAGCTGAGTCTCCTGCCCATGTACTAAGGTGACATCAAAGCCTCTTTTCTTCTTCTTGGGGTTCTTTAACTGACTCGTTCTGCACTGGGTTTTATCCCAGATTCCCAGAATAGGGACGTGCCTTTCTACACTGATTCTTGGCAAGACTTGTCAAATAAAGGCCAGCCTCAAACAGATGCCTGTCTTCCAACAACTTTCTACACAGAAGAAACTTCAAAAGCAGAACACATGATCATCTCATCCTATCAGATTTTGACTTCTGAACACCACTGCAATGTAACCAACTCCAAGATCTAAAGTACAGGAAAATGTCAGCTGAGTTACCACGTGCCCTTACTATCCTGCTTCTCTTATTTGGATACTTGAAATCACCAGGCTCCAAACAAACTACAAATTAAGAATTTGTTTCCCTCCCCTAACATCTTCAAAAAAGGTAAATCCAGAAGAAGGAAAGGAAAAACAAACTTCCCCAGAAGCCTGATATGAAGCACGTGACTCCTCTTAACTGCCTCGGTGGGGTTTGCTGCAGCTTGGCCCTAGTGATTTGCAAGGGAGAATAAATTTAAGAAATTAATCTAATGAATGATTCATTATGCACTATTTGCCCAACTTTTGCTTATAACCAGGAGTGAAATGATGAAATGAAAGAGAAAATGGAGCTGGATTTCAGCAATATTCTTCCTGACAGCAGTATGTCTCAGGCTATCAAGTTGCTCTCATCAAGGGACTTTGAAATGCATGTAACCAAGGCTGCCCAGGGCTACAGAGAAGGATACATCACAAGCAAGCTAGAGGGAGTGGCTGCATGGTGTTTCTTTGGATTAATTTCCCAATCTCCTGTTGTTGGATTACATAGAGACATACTATGAATATTAGTGGATTGTACAGCAAGTATCCCACTTTTCTGCCCCCAAGTTGCATATATCATTGTGTAGTAGAAGGGGTGTTCAAAAACAGGATGTATGTGCCTTGCATTGGTTAGCAAATACCAGAAAGCAGTAGCATCTGGCATGGAAGGAAGGGGCTAAGAGGTGATTTGCCACTAGACCTTTAAATTAGAGGAAACATGCCATTAAAGCCCCATCTTCACGGCATCATTATCTCGAATTCAAAATGATTTGAGTCCTCACAGTTCAGACAGCAGTTCGGCTTAACACGCTTCTTCCGTGTTAAACCACGTTATACCGATTTGAAATAAATCCTGATTTCAACAGGTCTCACTCCGGAACATGCCCTTGATACGTGTTTCATTTTTTACTGTGTGGACAGTATTGTTTTCCGGGATGAGATTCCGTGTCCAGGCTGTCCTGCCCCCAATCGCACTGTAACCAATGGCTTGTCCGTATTCGAGGCACGTCATGTTTAGGATTCCCTCCCCCAATAGCTCGCTTCCAAAGAGTGATTCCATTGAAAGAATCCAGTCTTGAAACAGCCACTACCTCCAAAGCTACACTGTAGCGATGTAGCTTAATAACAATGTTGCAGTTTTGCGCAGTTCTGAACTTTAAAAAGGAAAGGAAAGGGGAGTCCCCGCGGAACTTTCCCAGCCCACTCTCCCCACTCTCCGAGTTCCCTCCCGGCCCCCGGGGGAAGAGCGAGCGAGGAGCCCCCTTCGCCCTCCCCCGCGGTGGGCACACTGAGCCCGCCCACCCTCTCGCCCGCCTCTCGGCTCTCCTCCTTTTCCAGTGGTGGCGGTGGGCAACGAGGAGCCCCAGGGTGAAGCTGCCCGCGCCGCAGCACCAGGATGGGTGGGTGGGTGGATGGATGGATGGATGGATGGATGGATGGATGGATGGATGGATGGATGGATGGCACGGCGGGCGCCATAGCCGCCGGTGGGGGAGGCAGGGGTGGCCCGGGCTGCGAGCGCGCTCCGGCCAGCGGGGTGAAAGGCGCCGGGAATGTGGCGGCGGCGGCAGCAGTGGAGTGGGGCAAAGCGGCGGCGGGCACCGTGGAGCCCCAGCGCGAAGCTGCCTGCGCCGCAGCGCCAGGATGGATGGATGGATGGATGGATGGATGGATGGATGGATGGATGGATGGATGGATGGCGCGGCGGGCGCTGGAGCCGCCGGCGGGGGAGGCAGGGGCGGAGTGGGGCAAAGCGGCGGTGGGCAACGAGGAGCCCACAGCGCATGGATGGATGGATGGATGCTGCTGCTGGTGGTGGTGGGAAGGGGGAGGGGAGAGAATGGGAATCCCCGGCGGAGCATGGATGACGCAAAGGGAAGGGAGGGTGGGATCCTGGGATGGAACACCAATGAGAGAGAGGGGGTGGGCAATGGGTGGGAGGACAGGTCTGCCGTCTGGACTCCCAGGATTGATTCCAATTTAAGGCTGAAATCGGAATGCCACTGAACCGGGTTAGCTTGCAAGTCATGTAAACAGGATTAACCCGGTTCACTTATTTCGGTTTCCTTAAACCGAATTAAGGCATCCCATGTGGATGCAGCCTTAGACTTTGATGCATCATGCTCCAAAGCCTAATTTGCTGACTTCAAAGATTACAGGCAAATCACCAGTTAGTTTCTACCTTCATTGTGAATGGATTTGAGAAATTGTCAATCTGAATTTAAGTTCCATCTAGACTCTGGATCCAGGCAAGGTTGAAATCATTCAAACTTTACACCAGTTCATTTGAAAACTTGAAGTACATGCTAAGTCTCTGTAGACAATAGGGTCTGAACACTACCATGAGTCTTTCCACTCACTATTCAAATGTACAATGGCACTAAAAGTGCATTGTTGGAAGAAATATGTGGATTCTGCAATTGCATCTTCCCATCTGTATGACTGTTTATTGCCATCCATCCATCCATCCATCTCTCCATTCCTCCACTGAAACTGTATTCAAAATATGTGTTCTGCAAAATTCCAACCAAATCAAGTGACCTCTGTGGCTAGTAGTACTCCCATTGCTACTTCTAGATGCCTGATGAAACAGTTTCAGGTATCTCAGTCATAGTATACTGAACTTCCCTCTCGTGTGACATCTGATGTATCTGGCTGCATCATTTCAGGTGGAGTAAGTTATTGAGCCATTTTCACACTATGGCCTACTCTAATGCCTTCTCCAATGTGGATGCAGCATTCTGTTGGTAAACTGATTCACAAGGCATTCCAGGGGCTCCAATTCAGTGTAAAAAGGTCCAAATGCTCCAAACAATTTAGAATTAGAATACTTAACAGGTTGCTTTACCATTATAGATTTGGAAGATAATGTGATATTTTATAGAGTTCCCCCTGTAAGCACCACAACTTACAGAATGCTTTGGTGCCATATTTGCAAGAGCAAAATTGTGTGAACAAAGAAACACCATGGGGCCTTGAGTTGATATGCAAATGGTTCTTTGCGAGAGAAACATTGAGAGAGACTACTTCATAGTGGTGCCCTGGTTTTGAACTCCTCTTTGGCTTTCACACACAGGTTTTAATTTTAAGCACCTCTGGGGCAGCTTCAATATGGTTCCCAGGTGGGATTGTTTCCCCACCAGTCTGCCCTTTTCCTTCTCATGGCCATTTTAGGTTAGAAAAGATGGATTTGAGGTATAACTCTTGGCATGTCTTTTGGCTGTATGTGAATATGGCCTTTCTTTCAAGAATTTAGAATCCAATATTTTAGTCTTCATAACTCTTTTAAAGCTTTAAAATAGCTTGAATAGATTTTATATTAAAAGATTTTTAGAAGTTTGAACTGTCTTTGCCTCTGTTGATTTAGATTTTGAGAGGAGGAGGGAGGAGAAGACTAATGAAAAATTAATCAATAAGACATTGTATAACCTATATGGACATCTGTTCCTCTTAATAATAGATGAGGCACTTCATGTAAACCCTAATAGGGCAGAGACATCTGTTCCTTCCTAGTACCAATGGGTGAACTTCACTAGATTTAGTCTAGAAACCATTGTTCATCTCCTAAGATGGGTAAGAGTAAATAAAAACCAAAAGTAAGTGGTCTTGTGCAAGAAATACATGTGCAAGTCTGGGCCTGTCCATATCTAGTGTCATCAGTGCATCATGATACAATTTCAGGAACAGACCTCGTATACCTTACAAGCTTTTTCATAACTCACAAACTAATGATAGGAAATCTAAGGTGGTTTATGGATAGGGCAGTTCTGGACCAAAACAAATGTCTCAGATAACTTGTACAAACCTTGCCAAGTTTAGAATGGTAGATTGGAATGCTCCAGAACAAGATGTGTATAACACACAAGATCAGAAAACAGTAGTGTCTGGCATGGAAGGAAGGGATTAACAAGTGATTTACCACTTGCATTTTAAATTAAGGAAAATGTGCCATTTAGACTTTGATGGATTGTACACCAAAGCCTGATGTGCTGACATCAAAGATTACTGGGAAACCACCAGTTAGTCCCTTCCTTCAGCATTGTATGTCATCCACAGCTGTCAGGCACACAAAGGCTCGACCCAAAGAAGCCCTCATTTGGTGCTGAATGGAGAAAAAATACCTATACCTGCCAGGATGGGATGGTGTGATTAACACAGAGAAATTCCTTCTGGATTGTCTGCACATGACATTCTGCTCATATAGATCGATTTTCTAGCTAGACAGGTCAGTCAGCCAGAGACTGAAAGCTGTATTGGAACTCAGGTTACATAACTGTTCCACACTCAGTGACCATCTAAACGTCCCACATGTCAACCCCCCTGAAAGAATCATCACCAGAGACTTACAGTTTCATATCTTGTAACAGTAGCCAAAGTAGAACATTCATTGACCTCAAGCAGTGATGTGATGATAACAGTAGAAACTTTTACCCAGTGTAAGAATAGAAGTAGTCTCCTGCCTTGAAAGTACTTATATTCACACAAGTGAACATCAACAACAACTTATGGGACTTAAGACTGGTGGACAGGTATAATAGTTTATAGTGGGAGAAAAAGACAAGAGAGCAGAGCTGGAGGATGGGAAAAGGCACTGAGAAATACAGTACTTAGTTGCTATACTGTTTGGGGGATATTTTAGAGTCATGTGACCAGTTTCCACATGGTCCTTGGAGAACATATTGTCTCCATAGACTGCAAAGTCTGCATGATAGAATAGGGCCAAGGAAGCATGGCTTCTCAGAGAACATCTTGTTCAGATGACACTAGGTGGCTTACTTTCTGGTGTGAAAATGGCTTCAACCTCTAGGACACTACATTCCCAGAGGTGGATGGGTCCAAGTACTACATGGAGCTGGGCACCATTTCACTGAGCTCTTGTCACAGTAATCCCCCTATCCTGCAGTTTCAGAGGCTAGAGAACTTTAGTTGCCAGACTCTGGAGTTAGGCCAGGACAAAGCCATGGTAAAGCCAGTGGCTCCAGGAATCCACCACTGTGGTCTTGGCCTGGACTGAAAAATCTGATCCAGGACCAGCCTCCCTGTCACCCCTGCCCTCTTTCAGATACGGCTATTGTTTTAAATTGTCCATTTTATATTATATTTTTATTGCTGAAACCTGCCCAAAGACCTTTATGTATGGGGCAGAATATGATCATTGTCATCATCAAAACCCACAGTACAGTAGCGGTCATGGAGAACTTCTACAAATTGGCCAATTTTTAACTTTGCCTGCATGCAGCTTCAGATTCTGAGGCACCATACAAACAATGGCTTCTAGATTATTTCTGCCTGGACAGGTGCATGTCAGCTAGCATACTGGATGCACTGGCCTCTCACCTCAATGTAGCCACTAGTGCAACTAACCACAGAAGTGGGTTACTATACTCTGGTACTACCTTGATAGCCGAATCAGCAGTGGGAGTGATGATTTGCCACTCATCCCAACCTCATGCCAATTATAGACCTGAAATGTCAGGCCATGGGTTCTTTTTTCCAGACTTCTGCTGGGATATCAAGGGAATTGTTTCCACTTGCAGAAGTGTTCTGCCTAGCATGGAGGAGCAAAATGGAGCCTTAAACACTCGTGTGAGGTTCTCCCATCTCTGGGACATCTCCCTCTCCCCATGGCTCCTTCTAGCCCAAGGGGAACTGTGGGTGGGTAGGATTTTAGCTTCCTTTATTGAGACTACTTGAAGTTCTTCTGAAAACTGACAGACTCCATGTTTTTTTTGGCAAGCTGTTTGGGGATTGTTTATACTTATCCCAACAGATGCAGGAACAGCCACATTACCTATACATTGCAGCATAACCCTAACCCTTTTGAACTTCTGTAGTCTTCCTGACCCACTGCCTGTGGGTGGGCAGTGATCTTTTGGTACAAATGTTTTCTACTGGATCTGATGTTTGTTCATATTTGTACCCCACCCTATTTTCTCATAGCACTCAAAGGGATTGGATTATTGGACTAAATGCATACAATCAAATTTGTCTTGCCAGTTATTTGTGGTAAGGTTTTGCTTGCAAATAAAATGAAAAACTCTATTACAAATTCCAAAAATTGTAAAATTCTGGGTTGCTTCTACTAGAGGATTTTAGACCTGGTCTTGGTTGTCCTCTATACACCCACAGTTTAAAATTCACTCAGGCTTTGCTACGATCAACGATAACTTTTTATTCTTTTAGAGAGCAGACTATATAAAGTTTTAAGTCAACAAATATATAAAAAGTGGATTGTAAGACAATGTATGGATTATACAGTGCCCACTCTAATATTCAGTCCAACACTGAGGGAAAAGAATGTTCTTTATCACATATGTTGCTTGAGAATTGAATATTTAAATGACATTTTTTTTTATGAAGTAAACCTCAAAAAGTCAGGAAGGCTATTTAGACACAGAGTGCCTCATGAATAAGAAGGTCACCCACTCACATAGAGATTGGAAACAGGGAGTGTCCAACCATCGGCAAGAAAACTCAATTGGAATGATATACATTAATGAGAGATGGCGGAGAGACGCAGAGGACATAGTGCAGCTTCTGAGGAGCCATCCATCACTGGCTGCAGTAGTGCCTTCTCCTCCTGATGCCAACAGGTGATGAAGCTTCATCCATAAAACATTTGCTGGGTGTTGCTGACTGGAAGGCACATTGGAAGGCTGCACTCTCTCTGCATGAGAAATATCCTTCAGGAGAAAAGGCACAGCTGCCCTTTTCAAATACCTTGTATGTGCATTCAAACATATCATTGACAGGACATGCTATTCTTCTGGTTTTCGTAAGCAACATGCACAGAATTACTGAAGCACAATTACTTCTCACAATTACAGCTCTCAAAAATCTCCATACATAAGTAAATATTTTAAAGTGTTTTTTAAAGCATGCACTGACAAAGCTATAATTTTCGTCTCCCATGTGTCTCCAAAACTAGAGTTGAAATTCCACAGGAAAGAGTCTGCTGACTTTATTCTATTATACTGCCCTCACATTTGTTCCCCTGCCCCTTACATTGGCTTTCTGTAAATACCAGGGTACAGACAAGTGCTGCTGGTCTATGGTGATGTTACATTTGGCCAATCTAGCCAATTTGCCATGAGTGCCACACAGACCCCCAAACCACCATGTAGATGTCAATCACATGCCTTAAATCAGGGACCACTAGTCCTTTAGGAGCCTGTAGATGTACTTTGAGTTTTGGGGATCTCTTGGGCTCTATCCCATGTGCTTTTTTCTTTCCTCCAGCCCATCCTGCCGCATACACCTAGGAAGAAAACACACAGAAAAGATTTGCTTGCTTTTTCCGTAGAAATTATGTCAAAATCTGGCTCAGCTCAATTAAAATGTACCTGTGTGGCTTTTGCAATTCAGGTATTTGATGGAAAGAAGCATTCCAAATTATGCCATTTCAAGATTTTTTTTTTTTAAAAAAATCCACTTTCTCCTACTCTGGGTATGAGCACCCTTACCACCTTACAGGTCAGGGCACCAGAGAAACCCCTCAAGGATATGATGGCACCCATGGGTACCATGTTGGCAACTCATGCCCAGAATATTAATATACACGGAATTTCTCTGAACTAATATTGCTCTAGTCTAAGGTGTGATACGGTACCTCTTTTGGGAGGGGAAGCCTCAAGGTATGAAGATATCCTTCAATCAGTTCCACATCACTAGACTTTGGCCCGATTATCAGTGGGCTGGGAAATTAAGAAAATAACAAGTCTTCAGGAATGACTTTCCCCCCCCCCCTTTTCTTGCCATTCAATATTCCTCCATCAATTCTTTTTTTTTCTCCCCCTGGGTGTTTACCCCTGAAAAGAATAATTTATCAAATCATTTTTATTCAACTTCAGAAAAAGAAGAAAAGGATGGTGGGGAGAAAGTGCCCCTTTGCTGTTTTAATTGCTTGATGGTGTACTTGCAAGAATGGAGCTGGGCTTATCAAAGGCGGCACAGCTGAGTCACTGCCTCTTGCTAATGAGAGCTGTCACATGACCAGGCAAGGCTCTTCGATGGACCAGATAGCGCCTCAGACCATCCAAGGGCTCAATGTTAGCAAGTTAATTTAAATTACGAACTAAAAAGTGAATGCAATGAGGCTTGCTTTGCATGGACATGGGAATAAATGGATAAAACATTTGTGTATGAGTGAGGAGAGGGGAGAAACAGCAAAAAAAAGTTGCTTCTTTTTTGTGATGATTAATCTGCAAATTGTTAGCGGTAAGTGACCTTCCCTCTTAGTGAAATTATTCCTCTTATAGGAAGCAGATAGTTAACAATGTGCTACAGCCAGAGCTCACACCTCATCTGAACAAATTTAATCAGCTTGATTTTGGAAAGGGGAGGGAATAGATTATTTTCTTCCACTTATTTCATCTGTGTTGATTTCCATCTTAAAATCATATGAAAATAAATTCATTTTAATTATGCCATGGAGCTTGGTCATATTCACATAATACTCTTACAACAGACAACAAAGAAAAATGACATAATGAATAATTGTAATATTGGCTTTCTAGAGCAAGAATTATCTCACCAATGCAGAACTAGTTTTGGGGCGAACAAGACCAAGGTACTCATTAGGGTACTCATTAGGCAACATTTTCCCCCCTTTCTTTGTCTTAACACTCTAGATAAATTTAAATTTGCCATCTGTAGAATGTTTTATAGACCAGCATGCATGTTGTTTCTGCTATCTGAAGCACATCCTGAAAATGTTGGCACAGACAGAAAGGCTCCATTCACACTTACCTTGCAATGGGTTCCAATTTGATCATTAGTGATGGTGGCGAAAAAGAACTTTTTCTCCGCCACCATTGCATCCTCTAGTAGCCATCCAGCAGAGCTTTTCAGAATAGTAAAATCAAGCTCAAAGAAGCATGAGCCAGGGCCAAGTAATATCTGCTGTGACAAATTTGCAAAGCACTTTGAGGACAAAGTCATCCAGATTCGTAGGGGATTGGATGTCACAATTGGACAGAGTCCAAACAAGGTGTCTGGAGAACTGTCTGGTCCTGTTTGGTTGGATCAGTTTCAATTGCTGCAGCCCGAGAATGTGGACAAGCTGCTTTCAGGGGTGCAGCCAACGACGGGCTCTCTGGATCCTTGCCCTTAATGGCTGATAAACACCAGCCAACAAGGTATGACCAGGTGGATCCAGGAGGTAGTGAATGCCTTTCTGAGGGAGGGGGTGGTTCCACAGGCCCTGAAACAGTCTGTGGTGTGCCCCCTCCTGAAGAGGGCCTCCCTGGATCTGGAAGACCTAAACAATTATCAACCGGTGGCCAACATGCCTTTTTTAGGCAAGGTTCTGGAGAGGGCTGTCACTACTCAACTGTAAGCATGCTTGGAAGAAGCTGATTATCTAGACCCATTTCAATCTGGCTTCAGACCCGGTCATGGCACAGAAACTGCCTTGGTTGCCCTGGTTGATGACCTCCTCCGGAAGAGAGACAAGGGGAACACTACCCTGTTGGTTCTCCTGGACCTCTCAGTAGCCTTCAATACCATTGACCATGGTATCCTTTTGAAGAGACTACAGAGTTTAGGAGTGGGAGGCAATGCTTGGCACTGGTTCTGCTCCTGTCTCCCCAATAGATCCCAGATAGTGGCCGTGGGAGATACTGTGTCGACACCCTGGGTACTCAGCTGTGGGGTTCCTCCTGGATTGATCTTATCTCCCATGCTATTTAACATCTATATGAAGCTGTTGGAGTAAGGTGTCATCAGTACGCATCTGAATCAGGAAAAGCGGTTGAAGTGCTTGACAGGTGTCTGGAGATGGTAATGGGCTGGATGAGGGCCAATAAATTGAAGCTGAATCCAGACAAGACCAAGGTCCTTTGTGTCACACTGTCTCGGGTCTGGGTAGTTGGGATATACCCTGTCCTTCATGGGGTTGCACTGCCCTGGAAGGGACAGGTGCATAACTTGGGGATTCTCCTGGACTCCGCGCTTACACTTGAAGCTCAGGTGGAGGCCGTGGCCAGGAGCACCTACTCCCAACTACGGCTAGTCCGTCAACTGAAGCCTCTTCTGGATAAAGATGACTTGGCCACAGTTATCCATGCTTTGTTAACCTCTAGATTGGACTACTGTAATGCACTCTACATGGGGCTGCCCTTGAAGACAGTTTGGAAGTTGCAACTAGTGCAAAATGCAGCTGCTAGAATGCTTACCAGAACATCTAGCCAGATGCACATTATGCCGGTTTTAAAAGGGTTGCATTGGCTGCCAATTTACTACCGAGCCCAATTCAAGGTGTTGACTCTGATGTACAAGGCCCTGAATGACTTGGGCCCCAAATATCTAAAGGAACACCTTCTCCCATATCGTGCCTTAAGATCAAGTGGTGAGGCCCTCCTGGTTGTCCCACCACCTTCAACAGTGAGGTTGGTGGGCACCTGCGAGAGACCCTTTTCTGTGATTGCCCCTAGACTATGGAATAGCCTCCCCCTCGAGGTGCGTCATGCCCCTTCCTTATATATATTTAGGAAGCAGTGAAGACACACCTCTTTGCCCTGGCCTTTGGCTGAGCTGCTTATATCCCCCCCCCCGCCCCAGTACAGTCACTATTATTTTAAACATATTGTATATTGTTTTATATTTGTTGAATTTTTAACGTCTTTTAATGTATATTCTATTTTAATATGTTGTTACATGCCCAGAGACCTTTGGGTATGGGGCGGGATAGAAATGTAAATAATAATGAATAATAATATAATAATATAGTCAGGTCCATCCACACTGGAGAGCTGGGCAACTGACCAGAAGTTGTCTTGAGCTTCTCCAGAACCATCCAGTAGTGGACTGCTAAAAAGTCCACACATTTGTCAGGAGCTGCTAGCTTGCTCCTGGATGTTGCATCCACATGCTCTTCTAGGTGCTGCATGGTGAATGGACATGGTAGAATGACTGTGGCTGCCCCGTTGCACACAAAGTCCAAATTGCCATGGCACCATCTGAAGCACACCAGATGTTGCCTTGGACATTACCATGGTGATCCAACATGCCCTAGCCTGGTCATTATTATACTATACCAGTCAGGTAAGCGCCAAAAGGTCCTAAGATGGAGAAAGCAACATAATGGAATGCAAATAGCATGTACCTGTATCATTTGTTGCATATTTGAACCAAAGGCATTGTTTGTCCAGGATGTCAAAATCACAGCAACTGACAATAAAATGTCCATATCCTGATGTTTTGGCCATGGGGTGATAAAAGCATGTTTCACGCCTGCCCCCCCCCCATCCCTATTTGTGCTGAAAAGCAACAGGAGCAAGAAAGACATACAGAAAGACATGCAGTTCTCCCCAAGAGAAAGGGAAGCTGCTTGTGTTACTGCTGTGTGTGCAGGCGGCAATCCCCACCCCTTTTGCCATGGAGCGTCCTCAAGGTAAATGTTGCGAGGAAAACCCACAAGTTCCAAAAAGAGCTCTGAGGGTGCATCCCCATGGTGCTTTTTCCTGTCACTATTGTCCCTCTACTGCAGCGGATCGAATAAATGCACGTTTTAAGTTCCCCATGGGGCTCAGCAAAACACGCATTTAAAATGCACTGACCATCCCCAAGGAAGCGTCTTTTGCTTACCCGCATCTTTTTCTCCCCGCCCCTCGCTGTTTCATTGGAGGCTCGGGCGGAAGCTATTCATCATGCTATGTACAAGATTTCCAGCTGCCAAAATGCCTCCCCCAGCCTGATCGAGCAATCTTGCGCTCATTTACAAGTCCAAAAGAAAAATTTAAAAGTTCTCTGTTGGTCTTCCCTGCTTGCGGAGGCAGCCGGGCTGCAGGCAGCTCATACACTTTCACTTGCAGGGGAAACATTACAATTACATTCATTACAATGTATCTTTCTCTTTGTGATTGGAATGCCTGCCTACTGTTTTCATATGGTGAATGCTGGCTGTGGATGAGAGGCAAAAAAAAAAAGAGAGAGAGCTTGCCGCCTCGGAGAGAAGTCCTGCCCCTTTTGCCACAGAGCGTCTCCATGCAAAATGTTGCTCTGAATACCCGCGTCTTCCTGGAAAGTGCGCTTGCAGTCTTCTTTAAAGGGCTGGCTTTTTGCAGCGCATTTTCCTAATTAGCGGCGCTGGAAGTCCGGATAAAAGCCGTGCATGGGGGTGCTCTGTGACAAAATAAGATTTTCAGCGGGCTTTAAATTGTATGGGGATGCACCCTGAAAGTCTTATTTAAAGGGCACTTTTTTGTTGCACATTTTCCTTGTTTTGTATCTCTGGAAGTTCATTAAAAACCCTGGCATAGGGGCGCTCAGAGGCAAAAGAAGAGTTTTAGCAGACTTTAAATTGCTTGGGGACAGGGCCTTCGAAGCCTTGGCATCATTTGCTAGTGGATGCTGATTCTCCTGACCCACATTTCTGAAGAAGGCACCCACACTGCTGTCCCTCCTTCTCTTCTCTATCATCTTATTACTTCTTGCAAATTTAAAGTAAATGTTCCTTCTCTTGTCTCATGGCTAGATGCTACTTGCATTTTCAATAGACTGGTTTTGAACTTACAGATGGATTGGTAGCTTAGTAGTATCTATTTTGCATGAAGATGGTCCAGTACCTTGTGTGTAAGCAATACTGAGTGAGACCCTATCTGAATTTCTAGAAATTTCCTATTAGTTTTATAATATTGAGTGAAGCAAATCAGTAATTTTATATGTAATATGCATTTCTATGGCACTATAAATTAATATCAACTTATATCCATTGAGGCTCCAGACCCAAACTGGAGATCTGAAGAGAGGACATTTCATTACCTGGTATCTATGACTTCTTTTGGTGATATTATATTCAGTGCCTTCTTTTTTAATGTGTGTGTGTGTGTGTTATCCCACTTAGGTTTCAGATTTCTAATTAAAAGCTCTGTACTTGCTGTTTCTAAAGAAATCTTAAATTGGTGACTAAATTCTACCTCAACACATTGTCAGTTTCCACTGACAAAGAAACAATGTCGCTTCTCTAAAATAGCAAATGTTAATAAAATATATTGTGTGAGAGAAAGGGGTGGGTGTAGAATGATGCTTTAACATTAAAGCACTAGTTTAATAAGCATCTTTTTCATTTGCTTTCTCTCTCTCTCAAGCAATGATGGGACAATCTATTATTAAATGAAACAAATCAATATTAATGTAATGTGATGGCTGAGATTTGCTGGAGTACTATTTTATATTCATGTGTATGCCGTTAACTCTGTCTTATTAGATATGTGCAACCTGGTTGAGTTAAGGTTGCTGTGGGAACCATCAGTTCTTAAATTTCCTGACTTTTATGTGTGTAAAATCGACCCCAAGCTACCTTATATAAACATCATGTGGGACATAGAATTTACTGCATTTAAAATCTAAAAACGAAGGAAGCATCTGTTTGGGTCTAAATTTTCAATAAATTGTACTTTCAGACAGAAAAGAGAAATAAGAGGTTGGAACATTATGCGGTTGTAGGTCTGCCTTAGTGCAAGTGAAATCAGATTTGACACGCCCTTCTAAATGTGCAATTTATTGGAAACACAATAATTGAATAATTGAAAACCATATCTGAAGAGCAGTTGCATTGGAATGTTTACTGGTCTCAGGGCTGTGGAAAATTAATGTTCCTTTGAGATGGTGCAGTGTAGTGGATTCAGCTATAAAGCTCAATATATAAGGAACTTTCAGTGTGAGTATTTAAAAACTGCATTTTGGAAGAGTGTTAGATGAGTATTAACTTAACATCTGATTCGTATACAAATGTCCAAATTCATCAGAATTTGTCTGAATAATGAATATTTTGTATATACGTGCACATCCCAAGCTGTGATCAGCATCAGTGGGGCTGGAACAGCCAGGCCACTGATTCAAACCATGGAAAGGCATGGGCAGCATCAGCAGTTTCCACAATGTGGCTTTGAAGTACGTGTGTGCTTTGAGGACAGACACCAAGGCCTCCAGGGAATAGGATAAAAAAGTCCTAGCCTCAGAACTTTTGGGAATGCATTCCCGGGCACACTTTGGTGCGTCACCAAAATTACTCCCCCAATAGTCCCAGACACAGAGGTGTGAAGCTAAACTATATACCTTCTTTCTCAGAATCAGAATCCATTGGTCAGCCGGTAGTAATGTTTAAAACATCCTGATTGGGATTATGCTCTGTCTAATACAGATTGAGTGCACCTTCAGGATGGGGCTTCACAGATCTGTTTACCAGATCTGAGGCCTAGAAAATGATCATGAAAGCCCTTGATTGGGATCAAAGGGTGTTTCCACACTGGCCTCTAAAATGGATTTAGAGCTGCATTAAGGTAAGATTAAGGACCTTACCTTAAGCGGCTTCCATATTAGAGGCCAGAGAGCCCTTTTGAGGATGCTGCATCTGCGTTTCAGTGTGCAAGACTGGTTTCTTAAACTGGTTTTGCCGCCAAAATCTTACCCTGATGTAAGACCTAAAATATTAGGTCTTACATCTGGCTTTTCCCCTTAAACCTCTTCTGAAACAAACACTTCCAAACACAGCAGGGGAAAATTTGGATTGCCGGCACCAGCCATCTTGGAGAGGGCAGAAGCAGGCTGGTTTGCCTGGTCCGCACCAGCACCCTCACCAATCCGGCCTTGCCACCACTGCCCCGCACATGAGTGGACACACCGGGCCTCCAAGAATCTGTCCCTATCTGTCTCTTTATAGATCCTTTTTTCAGCAGCAGATGCAGAAAGGCCCAAAGACTTATGTAGAAAGGACCTTGGGCACAACAAAACCTTCTGCCACAACTATGCCAAGCTCAGAGGAAATCTCCAGTAGATTTTTATCCCCCATCATTGGCACAGTTTAGAGTTTAGGACTGTTGGGTAATCCTCATCTGTTCATTTTCTTGTTAAGTACCATCACACTGGAACCAAATCTTAAAGACTACATGGACATGTCCATGCAGTTTTCTTAGCAAAAATACAGAAGTAGTTTTCCATTTCCTTTTCCCAGGGAAATGCTGGGAATTGAACTTGTGACCCCCTTCTTTCCAGGCTGTTGCTCTACCACTGAACTGGCATCACTCTCTAATGATAGCGCCAATGTGAAAAAGACAGATATGTAGTATATGTTTCATGAAAACCCTGTAAAGTTCCAGTACAGCTTAGGAGAATTACACCACCACATTAAAATTACCACCACTGAAGTAAGAACAAGTTATACTTGATTTTACAAGAGATGGCATAGTAAGCAAGTAAAAATCAATTTGGCTGCAGTCTGCCCAGTCTCACCACAACCACTGAAACCTGATTTAAAACGCAGTTGTTTTCTGTTTTTGTAGTTTACAAATGCCAGCAAATCTACTAGATATGAAGATGTAAGGAGTTCAGCCAGATACTTCCTGGAAATGTCGTAATTCTCAGCAGCACAGACTCTCCTCACATTCTCTTGTGTGCCTTCTGAATGTCTGGCAGCTGCACATTTTCATCTGACATTATTCAGAAACATTTAACTCACCAGCTGTGGCCAATATTTATGTGCTTGAAAAATGCTTCCCATTTGCAATCAGCAAATGGACCCGGACATATATGGGGTGACAGTAAAAATGTCACCTAACTTGTGAAGCGTGCAACTATAATAGGGGGGAAATCACAACAGAACAGATTTAAAACTATATGTTGGTGGAAGGCAAGGGGGAGACCTGCCATCTTCAAAAACTGAATTTCTTTTTTATTCACACAGCTGTTACAGGTAATGACAGAATGAATAGCAGTGCTCAGTTTTATAGCCATCTTAATGTAAAAATGTAGTTATGTTCCTATAGCCCTTTTATTTTACTTAGTATAGTCTCCTCTTGGCGCTTTTATTTCTTCTGGACTGCTTGGTACAAATTTCCACAGACAACATACTGTATATAGTTCGACTTGTTGCTGTTAGGTACCACTAAGTCATGACCAACTCCTGGTTAATTCCATGGGCACCTCTATATCTTGGCAGAAATACAGAGGTGGTGTCTTTTTCTCCCTGCAGCGAAGGACTCAGGGTCAAACTTACAACCCTCTTCTGGCCAAGCAGTTTGTTCTACCACTGAGCTTTAGACACTAATAATTATATATTTAAAATTTCAGGAATCACTCTAATAGGTTCTAAGCACCTCTTTAAACGTAATGATCTATTTCCTCTTTCAATTCAGCAAAGAGTTTGTTGATTCATAGGAGAGAAAAGTTCTTATTCCCAGTTGCTGTGCAAACTAGAGCCCAAAAAGTCTCTATGTATCCATCAACAAGAGCCCAGAAGAGTCTCAGGAGTGCAACATCTGGATATTGGAAGTACCCATGGGTATAAAGTACACTGATAAGCATGCTGAAAGACCACAGTGCTCTTTCTGCAGAGTGGTAAAAAAATACTCTGGGGATAGTCACTCTTGCTGTCACTGTGTATGCTATTTAGACCTTCAGGTGTAGGGTAGGGTAGAAATACATGCATACATGCGTACGTATGTACGTATGTACGTATGTACATACATACATACATACATACATACATACATACATACATACATACATACATACAGAGAGAGAGAGAGAGTTGGTGGGGAGATCAACTTATGTGTCACTATGAATACACATGATGCTTTCTCCACTCACATGACATTGGGGATTTGGGAGTGGTGTCATCTGGCTGTAATAAATAGAGGGTGACTTGCTTGATCTTTACTTTAAACATGACTCCATATGGCTCCATTGGCCCTTTTATTGGTTTAATCAAAACTATTTAATAACTAGAAAGATGGTTCATTGCTTCCTGGTAGCAATCGGCAGAGGGAGGGGCCACTGCTGAGAGCAAGGTGGCAGAGCAACCCAGTGGGCTGTCTAATCACAATTCCCCTCAGGCTATAGATGGAAAAGCATTTGAAGAAGAAGTGCTCTTTTCATCTAGATTCTCTTTGTTGGATAATTTGTTGTTTTTTTAAAAAAAATACCAACCCTCCTGATCATTTGGGAGTTGGTAGTCTAACCATTGTTCATTCTGAGTAAAAAAAAGAGCTTTTGTTGCCTGTCAAACGTTTGATAGCACTGGTGTCCTTGAGTTAAAAGACATGTGCACTAACAGAAAAAGCAAGTTTATCATGAATGAATGGCATCAGCCAACATCCCATGGAGGCAGAAATTTAGGCAGCTGAGCATAAGGAACAACATGTTAACCTCAGCTGAACATCAAGAAGGCTTCCAGATTTGAAGCTTTGATTTGGCTTGCAAAAGAGATGAGATGGCCAAATGGAGATCAGATCTGAATCATACTACAAAGGTCAAGCTGGATTTGATTTTAGTTTAGGCCTTTCTCCAGCTGGGAATAGGAAATTAGTGAGTCTGCTCGTAAAGCTTTGAGCTATTTTCCCCTCCCCTTTCGGATGGGCAGAAAAATATTCCCTTTTGTCGTGACAAAAATATGCAGCAGCGAAACAGATTAAAAAACGCTGCCATGTCAGACACTGGGGACCACATGGCTTGGCCACAAGGAAGCAGACTATAAATAAGCATGAAAGGTCAGGACTCAGAGCAGCGTATGAAATAACTGCAAACAACTGAATTCACTATCCTTACCTGTTGGCTTAACTAAGGATGGAAACACCTGAATGTGCTGGGAAAATCACACTCCCTAGTTGGTCTACTTCAGCAACCAGCCTATGGGACATAAGAGGCAGCCTTCTGCACATCTCCTGTCTTCCAGATCAGAGTGTACTGGTCCCTTTTGTTGAACTGATTAAATGAGACCAGCAGAAGTACCAGTATGGCCTGATCTGATTAAATGGATTACACCAGAGATTCAGATTAAGGGCTCCCTTAATACAGATCTCACTCAGTCTCATGCAGATGGAGCTGGGCCAGTGGGGGATTCCATCATTTGCATTATGTGTGGGTACAGAGGCCCAGATGTGTACTAGGATGGACCCTTAATATGGATTAGGGGTCTACGCAGAAAGGGCATTCTGTACATTCCACTGATCTGCAACCATTCAAAAAGCTATTTGAGGATATCAAAAGGAGGCTTTGAATCAGAGCTTATTAGTCTTCCTTAATCCTCAAGGAAGAAATGAACTGGTCACCACTGCCAATACCATTCATGCCTGAATAAAGGATTGCATTTAATGGGCTAGGGATATCAAGGACATCAGACATTTCCCTCCCCCCATTTGAGGCTCTTGACTCCCAAGATAGCTTACAAGCCTAAAGATGTATCGCCTGCTGCATAGGTGATGATGGCAGCAGATACGTTTACAGCAAGTTTGCATTTAATCTACCTCATGGCCTGTGAATGCCTTGGGGAATGGCTGTAGCCATCTGTGTTAAGCCCTTGAACAAATCCCTTTCAGCAGTTAGTAATTATCTGATTACTATCCCTTTAACTTCAACACATAGCCAATTACACGGTAAATTTCCTGTAACGACATGGAGATCATGCAGCCTTTAACATTCTCTGATTATTCTATTCTAAAATATGGTGAAAAGCTTAATTTCTGCAGGCTTCACTCATTATTTGTCCATTCTTCTCTGATGCATGAGCCTTCACCTCTTATGTGCTGGCTCAGTCTTTTGGTGAAGCCGGTACAATTTTCTGCACCTGAACAAGGTCACATTCTAGATCTAAATATCTCTGTTGGCTGAGGGAGGGAGGTAAACAGACACGTCAGAAATATGTTTCCTCCTCTTTCCGAGGTTAGACCATATTAGTCACAACATCTCTCTGTGCATTTGTCAGCTTAAAAAATCACCTATGGTCTTCATCTCATCATGCACTATTTTCAAAATTAAAAATAAAATACAACAGAACCTCATTTTTCCCATAAGAGAATAAATCTTTGGCCATGATCAGACAGGTTGCACAAACCAGTGATGCCCTTCTCCCAAAGTGGCATATCATTCCTGGGGCCTGTTTTATCAGCCCATCAGAGCTGCACTTATGGATCACACCACATGACATGGTATGGCTATGTGGCATGATCTATGGCACAAGTGTGCGCAAAGGTCATTGCATTCTGCACCATTGCATCCAGCTGATTGCTTGGAAACAGTTCTGGTGAAGGGCAGATACCCAATCTGGCACAACAGGAAGGGACTGTTGTCAAAGCACTTGGAGAATGTGCTATCCTGGATTTTTCCGTCCTGCATCTTTGCTTGCTGCGTCTTTGTGGGAGAGCATAGATGACAGGTGTACACAATCATGAGACTCATGGGTCACAAGTGCACATGTTGCTGTTGCTGTCCTAAGGCCATCTGATCACAGCCTTGGTTAATTGAAATTTATTAGGCAACTGGCAGGCTCAGTTTCCCATGGATAATGATTGTAAGAGGTTTTACAATGCTACTTTAGCATTAATTTGAAAAGTTCTTGGAAAGGAAGTTCCCCTGATCAGCTTTACCCTTCATATCCGCAGTCATTCTCCACATTTCAAAAAGTTTGTTCACAGTTAAGGACTGAAGGCCATCTCACAAATGTTAAAGGGGGAAATCCTACTCTGATCTTTCTTCATTTGGAAGCAGATTCTATAATGTTGCACAAACTACAACAAAATGAATGCAAATTGCACAAATTGCAATAGTCCTACTCCTTATGAAACATTCAGTGCTCAGGATGGGTACAGTGTTCACATGGATGCTGCACTCTTCCTGTGATGTCACTCTAAGCACCAGTACAGTGCTTAAATGGTAGAATGAAAGAGCTACTGCCATTCAAAGGGTCCTACCTCCTCAGCAGCCTTTAAAATAATCCAGGGATTTGAGAGCAGGTAAGGGGTTTCCCTCTGTCTTTTGCTTCGGATGCTCATAAACAATTGGTGGGCCACAGTGTGAGACAGGATGCTGGACTAGATGAGCTGTGGCCCAGTCCAGCAGGGCTTCTCTTTCATACTCATGTTCTTATTAACACAAGAAAATCCTCAGCTGCAATCTTGTTGGGGTGGGCGGGTGGGCAAACAGCGGGTTGCCACTGGCTATCTTGTCTTGTTACTGACTTTTGAGGTTCTGGGAGGTGATTCTGACACACGTCTTCAAAGCGTGAGTGTTCTTTTTCTATCTCACAAGCATTTGGTTTTTTTTAACAGATCTGCTGTTTTGTCAGTTTTTAACATTACTTCTGTGTTTATGTATTATATTATTTTATGAAGCATATCAAAATGCTTTAAATAGATACAGTACAAATAAATAAGATATAGAAGATGTATCCATTATCTACATAGATAACTGAAAGAAAAGAAAGAAAGAAAGAAAGAAAGAAAGAAAGAAAGAAAGAAAGAAAGAAAGAAAGAAAGAAAGAAACATTTGCTTTCAAACAGGCAAGAAACAATGCCAGAAATAAGGACCTACTGTTCAGAATGCTAGCTGAATACCTTCTGCCTAATGTACTGACCAAGCTGCTTCTATAATTTCCTTGTCAGTAGAGCTCTGTGGATTTAACAGGATGCTTTTTGTCAACTTGTGTATTGCTTAAAAGAGTTAGGAGAGTGTTCTTTTCTCTGGGAAAGGATCTGGCCGATCTCTGTAATTCAGCTGTAAAACAAACAGACAACGACATCAAAACAATGGCATTAATTCACTGTTATTTGCAAGTTAAGCAAAGACACCAAAGGCTGAAGGGACTTTCAAATGCATTCACACCCACAGATGTGCCTATCTCTGAGATAATAGTAATTTTCAAAAGAGAAAGACATATGTGTCAGGTGCCATGCTGCTCTTAGTTTGACAGTTCAGTATTAAGTTAAGTGTATAGAAAGAGCATGCGACTTGGGTCAAGAATATCCCATAAAAATGTCATGGCTCTACTACAATTTTGTCTGTGTCAAGACCTGAGGTTACCTGGGTTTCACTGCTGTTTAAAGTGCACATATTTTGCCCTGTCCACATAATGTTATTGCTATCACATCTTCATCAAATTACATACCCTCAATGAGTAAGTAAATAGGTAATACAGTTAACTTCACTTTTATCTACGATGAATGATCTTCATATATCTGTTCAGACTGATAGCGTATCCATCTTTTATCCAGGTAGGAGCCATCTGCACAGTCCATTTCGACCAGTCCAAATGTGATCCAAGACCTCTGGGCATGCATATGACAATGTAACACCTATAGGCTGCCAGCCTTCCACAGAGCACTCACAAGAGCAAATGGGCTTACAGCCTTTTTTTATTGAGTGATTTTTGCTGCTCTACAAAAAGGAGTAATCCAGGAGTGGATATGGCCCTCCTGAGCAGGCCAATCACTGACTGAGTGCTCCCCCTCCCCCACTTTTATCCCCTTAGTGTTAAACAATGGAATCTGAGCCTAAAAGACCCAGCTGACTGTGTTTAAAGTAGGCACCTTTGAACTGGATGGTGTGTGGGAGAGAAGGAGAGTAAACTGGAGCTCTGGGACACTGTATCATGGGCACTATCCACCTTGACCATATGAGCATCCTCTCTCCCTTTCCAGGATCCTGTTCCTGCACCAGTGCTTGCATCCCTGTACATTACATATGCTTACCTATAACTGGAATCTTCTTGCAGTTTGTCATGAAGATATTCATATCCATACAATCTCTCACTCTTCCCCTAAAAAAGACATTGATGACTTATCTTAGAATTTTCATACCAGAGCAACTTTCACCATTTGAATATGCAGCACATCACATAGAAGGGCATTTTTCACCTTCAACGTCTCATCAAGTATCTCCTCACTTTCCAGTATCAAAAAAACTGAATAGCACTGGTTGTTTCATCACATTATTGCAAAGCTGATGGTCTGTTATGCAAAATGGCTTTATCAGTCTAGGACTGGAGATGGAGATAGAAATAAATGAAATCTTCTTTCCTCCTCTGCTTTAAAAAAAGGGTGTCCAAGATACCTTATGGCCTCTAGCATCCTATAATTTACCTTGGAAAATTGCGTAGGATATAGGAGTGCTTCAGAAAAAACCAAATGAAGGAAACCAAAAGAAGCAATTCTTTGTGTTGGTTCATTCTATGCAATGTGATAGAGTGCAAATTTGACCATCCACAAAGCCGGAGACATGTAGACAAAGAGTGGAAAATTGAGCAGTGTCTTGATTAGTGTTTTATGTCAGACAGAACTATATAATCTGTTGGTATTTGCCTAAGACTGTGATGGTGAAACTTTTGAGCTCAGTGTGTCAAAATTCGCAAAAAAAAAAAAACCACCATAGCTTAACTCGCATGCTGTGTCACATCTAGAAATATCCATAATTTTGTGATATTTGTAGCTCTAGTAAAATAGTTATATTTTTAATATATGTATTTTATTAAAAGCAAAAACAATTCTTTACATTAGTGACTTTTGCTGCTGAATTTCATTTGCTAAATCTTCAATTGAAAGTTGGTATTTTGTACACTTCAAGAACAAGCAAGCACTACACACCCAGGTGCCGGGGTGACCATGTGTGTCACCCAAAAGGGCTCGGCATGTCACCCATGACACACGTGTCATAGGTTGGCCATCAGTGGCCTAAGAGAAACCTTTACCAACAGACTGCTTTCCACATTTTTGAGTCCTATAAGACCTAAACAACATCAGCCTGTTTTCAGTCTGTGGTAGTTGTGCCTAGGTTTTCCTCTAGGTTCATCTGTTCAGTTGACATGTGCATGTAGGCCTGTTTGGGTGCATGAAAACATACAAATTTCTACCTTCAAAAATCCTTAAATGCATCATATTTAGTCTTATCAAAACATACTCATTAAAACAAATGATAGATTGCATTGGCTTACTGGTGGATGTACTTGCTGCTACTCCAGGGATGAGGAATGCACTGTCTTAAGCCATGTGCCTCACCCTCTTTGAAGTTGGGGAACAGAAGTTCCTCAACTTTGAAGTTGAAACATGTGAAGATTTTCTGCCACCACTAGAAATAACTCTGGAAGTTGGCACAAGTGAAATTCCTTCCAGTTGGACCATGGCCTAGTAAGTCACTCTTTCCACTGCCACATGACTGCATGGCAACAGTGAAAGCACTAGAGGGCAATGAACATCTTTAGAGTGGTTTTTCCCGCTCTGTGGGAAAGGCCCTTGAGACCAGCATTTGCCAACCTGGGAGGAGCACTGTATACTTGCCCCAAAGTTGCCTTCCATTGTGCTCCTAGCTGGAGCATCTGCACTTGAAGGAGCCATTTCTGACTCAGAAACAGCCCCTTCCAAGCAGGAGCATACTGTAAGACAACTATGTGTGGAGCGTGATTTAGTGCTCTACACATGCACTTATCTTTACCAGAGACATCCTTTCCTCTCTGTGTTGTGCCCATCTGCACCTCTATGGTGCTGGAAGGGTCAGCTGATGAACTGAGAAAATGCACTGGTGTGTCAAGTAACCTGGAATGCAAGCAAGTACGCACAATGCATCATTGTTCCAATGATGGCACTGGTGCACACACACTGGCACCAACATTGGGAGTTAAGATGATGGTGCCCATACATGTGTCCTCACACGGGAGAAGGAAGTGCTGGAATAGCATTCACTAGTGCAAATGGGCAAGTTCACCTTCCATCCCCCAGACAAGACAGGAAGTGTGAATTTGCCCCTGGATCTACTGCATAACCACCAGAATCTGGTTCAGGCAGGAGTCACCAGGGCTTTCAGTGTCCCGCTTGTCTCCTCTGCTGCTTCCAATTCCCTTATGAACCACATCTAGCTTATTTTTTCATAGTGTCTATTTTGGTAAATGGTTTCCATATTTTGTCCGGTGATCTTGAAACCCATTACACCAGTTTTCATGATGTTTGCTAATTATTGCATTAAGTTCTCATGTTCAGAGACATAGTCTTATCTCACTCTCTCTCTGAATAGCTTTTAATTTTTTTATTCAAATACTCTTTTTCACAAAGCATGAAGAATTGGTTTCCATGTCTTTGAGAGGCCTTTGGTGTATGTGAAGTGCAGCAAAGAAATGGCTCGGATAATATAAGCTGAGAAAAATAGAAAATCTATCTTGTAATGGAAATAACAATGTTTATTGGTACTTCTGGAGAGATTGTTCCTCCCAATACCCTTACTCCATAGTCAACTGATAGCTACCAAGATCCATGCACCCAAAGGAGGGAGAGAGAGATGGGTGGAGCATGGTGAATTCATGTTACCAGGCCCAGCTCACTCCCAGGATGGGATTGATTCCCTCTTTATCTTGCTGCCACTCTCTTTCTTCCACATCGGAAAGCAGAGGTTAATTCCCCTGCTATTCATCCTGTCCTATGGGAAAGACATTACCAGGGCTCTTGGAATGGCTTAGGAACTTCCTATGGG
The DNA here is from genome assembly GCA_023333525.1 of Aspidoscelis tigris stejnegeri. Lineage (NCBI taxonomy): Eukaryota > Metazoa > Chordata > Lepidosauria > Squamata > Teiidae > Aspidoscelis > Aspidoscelis tigris. Next base: position 243,896,687 of record JALMGA010000001.1, on the reverse strand, counting down.
ATCCCTGTGGGGCTCATATACGGCCAATGTAGATGTAGTGTGCAATATTGTGAATCTGGTCCTTTCTAATGCATTACACATGTGACTAGTCATCCCTCCTTGTTTTTTTCTTGATGAATTTTCCTAGTACTGGCCTGTCATTTCTTTCCTTCCTCTAGCAGTTGCTAATACCCCTTTTTTGATATGCCATCCAGTACAGGGAACCTGTTCCTACCACCAGCCATAAACACAACTAGAAGATGCTGATATTTGGTGAACTATACATCCTATCATATTACTAGCATAAGCTTTATTTCAAGTGCTTTATTTCTCCTCTTTTAAAACAGAATCTTCTTGCTTCTTCCACCATAACATTCCATGCTGTGTCCCAAGCAAGTGTAAACTGTGAACAAAACACTAAATTTGGAATTAAAATGAGAAGAATCTGCTTATGCAGGTATCTAAGGGCCTTTTTGTACCATCTCCTGGTGAGAAGGTTTGCTCAGGTCTAAGATGCATCAGGTGTCCATCTGTTGTGATACCTGATGCATCCAGCAGTTCCTCAAGCAGTCTGAGCATGAAAGGAAGTTACAAGCTGTTGAGTTAGATAATGTGTCAAGAAAATGGCTAATAACTTTGCTGAGAGTGAGCCTCTCTCACTCTCAAAGTGGACTAAACCTGGATTAAAATTTAGGGTTGAATGTAACCATGGAGAGCAGCATCTTATTAATTCTGCTCAGTTTCTCAGTAGTCTTTGTGGTTGTGGACTGTGGCAACTTGCTGGACAGATTCCATAATTTAGGAATGAGAAACTTTGTATTGGGGACAGACAAATAATGAGATTTTTTTTAAAAATCTCTGTATAGATGGTTTTCTCCTATAGAGGATTGTACTGCCTGCCAGTATTGAACAAAGACCAATGCAAGGTGCTGTTTCTTGGGCCGTGGTTACACCTATACTTTAATCCTTCTTCACCCCAAATTCCAGCCAATTTGGTTACATTTTTAAACACTAAACCAGTGATGGTGAACCTTTTGAGCTCGGTGTGTCAAAATTCGCAAGAAAACCTAGCTTATCTGGGGCGCTGTGTCACATCTAGAAATATCCATAATTTTGTGATATTTGTAGCTCTAGTAAAAAAGTTACATTTTTGATATATGTATTTTATTAAAAGCAAAAACAATTCTTTACATTGTTGACTTTTGTTGCTGAATTTCGTTTGCTAAATCTTCAATTGAAAGTTGGTATTTCATACACTTCAAGAACATGCAAGCACTACACGCCCAGGTGCCAGGGTGACCATGTGTGTCACCCAAAAGGGCTTGGCGTGTCACCTGTGACACGCGTGTCATAGGTTGGCCATCACCGCACTAAACCATTTTTTTTCTAGAGTTTCCTCCCTCTATTCAGGTTTTCCTTTATTCGGGCCCTGCTCCTCACTGCCCAGAAAATGATACCTTGGCGACCTCTGTTTGCTCTGGTTCTCCCCCCTGCCCCTTGTTCTCACAGTCCTTCCTCTGCTCCATCCTCACAATCTCCTTCTTCCCTTCCCCTCCCTCTTCCTGGGATTTCCTTTGCTGATCTGCCTCCCTGAACACCCCCCCCCCCCACATTTTGCTGGGATTTCCTTTGCTGATTTGCCTCTCCACTCCATCCCTCTTTCTGGGATTTCCTTTGTCCCCTGGTCTGATCTGCCTCCCCAGTCCCCTCCCTCTTGCTGTGATTTCCTTTGACAACAGCAGGATTCGGCTGCCTTCCTAAGATGGATTAAAATGTTAAGGTGTAACCACAGGCTTATTCATACAGGGCTAAACAGCTCTGAAACCCCCTCTCATCCAGTGCATCTCATGCTCTGGCTTTTTCCAGAGGCTGATTTATTATGGCTTCCTCCGTCTTAGAGTTAATGGGGCAGGTGTTCATTTTTCTGCAGCCATTCTTACGAAATGAACTGCCAGGTGAATTGGGTTAGAGAACCTCCTCTATGGGATTTTAGGAAGCAGCTAAAAATGGTTGTGTTCATCCAAGCATTTTCTTCTGAAGAGTCTCCTGATTTGATATTTTAAAGCAAGGTTTTAAATGTTTTACTCTTGTTGTGATTTCATTGTATATTCGAACTGCATATGCTACCCTTGAGTGCAGCAAAGTGATAATAGGCAGAGATATGCTCTAGCAACAGAGAGCTGAAACTCAGATTCAGCAGAGATGTCCAAAAACATCTTCATATACTGTGTCAGCATATAAACTATCCAAAGAGGAGTGGGTTTGCAACATAAAGTATATTATAAGTCTGGCCCTCTACAAAACTGAATGCCGAAGAAGTTTGCAGTTAACACTCTGGCCCAGTTCCCATTACAAGCTTAAAACGGTTTTCCTAAACCGAAATAATAGAACCAGATGCTAACACAAATTTGCCTGATCCCATTACTTTCAACTTAATCGTGTTCGATCCGGATTCTGAGGATCGTATGTGGCATGTGTGACTCAAGGGGGGAATCAAGTGGCTAATTTCTAAAAGCCACTTTTTTGGGCTGCCCTGCCCTCTTCCTCCTGGCGTTAATGCACCACCCATAACGGACCCCTTCACGGAGCCTAGCTGGGTGGTTGGGTGGCTGCCGCTTGCATGGATGGATGAAAAATGGCACCAGGCAGCCAGCGATTCTTTCCCCTCCTCTCCCCATTGCCCAGGGCACATAGCAGCGGCAACTCGAGCCTCCTTCGCCTGCTCACCTCCACATCCACAGCCTTAAACATTCACACATCTCACTGAAACTTCAGCTGCTTTCCTCCCTTTTCCCTTTCTAAAGGTCAGAACTTTTAGAATTGCACAGAATTGCAACGTTATCAGGTGTAAAGTGGGTGGATTGCTACAGTGTAACTGCTGCTTAGGGGTGGATTTTTATAGTGAAATCACTATCTTTGGAAGCAAGCTATTGGGGGAGGGAAACTCTAAACATGCATTCTCATCCCACTAAAACTGTACCATTCCCACAGCAAGAAATGTAAAACATTTCAAATGCACAAACTGGAACGAGACCTGTTGAAATGAGTGTTAACATTTACAACGCTTTGGGCAATTTAATACGTGGAAAGCCAACCTGATGTGGGGACTGCGAGGATCGAAACCGTTTCGAAACCGTTTTAAGCTTGTAATGGGAACCAGGCCTACATCTCTTTCCTGGCCTCCCCATTGCAATCTTGGGTCTCCTTAGCCTTTTAAAGGTTTCTGTTGGAACAGAAAGAAACAAGGAATAACTTAGGAATGTATAAATCCTCAGAGGTAGAGTTAGTGAACTCCCAGTCTCCTAGGGATGGATCCAAAAGAGATGGTCAAGTCTGACCCATTTTTCAAACCTCACCAATTTATCCACCACAATCACTGTTTGATGGAGTGGACCACTGTGCTAGAACATGCTAAGAGAAAAAAAAAACCCAGAGGGCAAAGTAATATGTATGTGCAGGAGGAGAACAAATTATTGTTGTTCAGCTTCTGATGACTGAGCAGTGACATATGTCATAGCCAAATTGTGTTGGGCAGCAATAATGATGATGATGATGATGATGCAGAAACAGCGGCTGAATCCAGAAGTTGGTTATTTATTTCATCATATTTGGATATTCTAGAATAAAGCATGGATATTCTGGAACATCCATGCTTTATTCCAGAATATCCAAATATGATGAAGTTAAGTAACCAACTTCTGGATGTGGTCATATACATGTCTTCCAGACTGCGGATTCCAGCAATCAAACTACTCTTTGGGCTTTCTGAGGGTTGTTCCTGTAGCTGGTCATAGAAAGTGATATGCTCGAACAGGAAGTATTAACTTGATGGAGCTTGACTTGGAGCTGGTCTGTTTTGCTCCTTCCTACCATAGCAAACAGGATGCCAAATAAGCTTGTTGGGAGAGCAAAATAATAATACAATTAGCAGAGATTATCACTATCTCAGGAAAGGAATTAAATTTTCTTTAATATTATTAGAACAAAAGGAAAAAATAGGTTCATTTCTGTGAAGCTGCAAAGAAAGGCAGAGGGCACAAGGGGTAAACAAATAATATTTGGACTTTCTAGCCCTCATAATCTATAGATAAATGAATAAATAGGACATTAATGTAATTCTTTTTTCTCTTCTCTCTGATGCCAAGGAATACTTTCTATTAACAGCTGGATGCTTGTGGCTGATTCTTCACTGACAACATCAGTGGCATCACCAGTCTAATGCACTGAAGGGCATATGCAGCTATCACATTTAGTAACCATTTCTAGTTTGTTTTATAGTCATCCAGTTTGGTGGTAATCAGTTTTAGAGATAGATAGAGACTTTGCCTCAGGCAATGGATAATTTTAGGCAATGAATAATTTCTAGCTGTGTATCCAACAAGCCTGGCATTTGATATGACATCATTCTGAAAACAACCAAAAACACTCCCAAAGCTCACCGTCCACTTACTGTCAGGAAGTATTGAAGGGATTTTATAAAATCAGTCCAAAGAAAGGTTTTGGAAAACAAGCAGTCACAAGGATTCATAAAACCTAAGTTGCGCCCTTCAAGAATCTTGACCAGAAACTTTTAATTCATCTTATATCTGAAAGCATTCAACGGACAAACATTAGTTCATGGTATCTGGTGGGCATTAGGCATCAGCTAATATGTTCTCCAACAAAATTAACAGCTGCCTGAGGCCAAGTCTCTATTATCTGGCCCTGAGGGCTTTTGATAGGCCCCTGGAGTGGCCACATCCCTCCAGCAGCACCCTAGAGACCCATAAAATATGCCTAAAATGCACTGTGTGAACAACAACACCAAGGTCGATTCCTTATGCACTAACAAAGCTGAGCTTATCTCGCTGTGACCTGAGGTATTTAGGTACTTTGCTTCCCATCCGCAGGATGGGAATAGTGCATTCCCACTGGTGTACACTAGGATTTGTACTTGTGAATGCTAGTGTGTGCCAGACCAAACCCCCATACACCAGAACACTCACCTGGGTCCAAACACATGTTTGGGAGCTGCCATCTTCTGTACGGAGGCTGACATGACTGTGCATCCACCAGTGCTGTCATCACAATGGTAGTGATGTGTTGCACATGTGCAATTGTATTTCTGGTCATCTGAGGTGAAAGCATGCTTAGACAACCCCCAGCACTGAGAGATGCAAATGCTCACTGCGCAGGCTGGAACAGATAAGGTTGCAGATGCAAGTGGTGCACTATTTTTTGCACCATCACTGATAACCACTGGGTTATTTCTGGTATAGCAGGAGATCCTTCTAATGTGAAAATGCCTCCTGCAAATGCAGATGATGCTTCCCAGAAGTTACTCTAGTGTATACTAGCAGGCCAAGTGCAAATTGGCCTCTGGTAGAAACAGACTGCAGTAACTCAGAGATAATCAGGCTTGCACCCAGTGACTGGTTTTGGTCTCTGTGAGCAGGTGCAGATGGTGACCAACATGCAGTCTTGCATGTTGAGACTAGAGGCCTTTTCACAACGGCTGTAGTGCAGTAAGGCTAGGCCACTTGGGGACACTTTCCCCATTCACACTTGGCAGGTAAGGAACGTGTGGGCACACATTGCTACCTGCCTACGTGTGAAAGGGGAATCCGTCCCCATGTGGCCTAGGCCAAAAAAGGCTAGCACAGGGGTGGGACGCCCCTCCCAGGCCTGTCCCCCATTGGGTCAAATTTAACCCAGGGGTGGGCAGGCCTGTCCGGTCCCTTCCCTGGGTTCCTACATGTTCTAGGGGACTGGACTGGGTCCCCTAGGGCCTGCAGGAACCCCCCTGGGCACAGGCCTATGTGGGGATGCATGTGTGCACAAGGCACTTACCTCATGCTGGCAGGGTTCCAAAGTGGCAAGCCAGTGCTAGCCAATCAGAGCAGCTGGTGCATGAGGATGCACAGCGCTGTTGGCTCAGCTCACCACTTTAGAACCCAGTGAGCACAAGGTAAGTGCCTCTTGCGAACACACATCCCTGTGTAGGACCGTCCCGGGGGGGGGGTGTCCAGGGCAGTGCCTGTGGACCCTAGGGTACCTGATCCAGTCCCCTAGAATCCACAGGAATCCAGGGAAGGTACGTGACCGACCTGCTCAATTGGGGCAGCTGCAGGCAGGGCCTGGAGCTGTCAGGGAAGGAGCATGCAAACGTGCTCCCTCCAGAACAGCTGCGGGATGGCAGGGGACAGCCACGAACACCCTGGGCTGCGTGTTAAGCATGATTTCATGCTCTACATCTGGAACATGTGTGGGTTAGGGATGGGATGGGGCGGTTCCAAACAGAACTGCCAGCCCAGCGGTGCGAATGCTCCATCCCAGAGCATCCTACATGTGTTCCTCCAGCCCTTGTGCAAAAAGGCCTCCGAACTGGGGAAGGATATTATGTCAGGGAAGATGTCAGCTAAAAATGAAGATCCATGTGTTCATATTTTAGATATGCCCATGGAACCAGAAGATACACTCACTTTATTTGTATATTCCCTTTACAATTTTTTACATGTTAAAAGTGATTTACAATAAGAATACAACAGAAAATACAATAAATACAAAATGAAGCTCATAATATAAAATAAAAAAAACTACAAACATATAAAATGCAGGAGGCAAGGAAACAAAAAAAGAAACAGCATTTCTTCCATGGAAGGGAAGGGAAAGGGAGCCATCAGAGTGCACTAATATTTCCTTCAATGGTCACGCTTTTATGCAGAATTTTTAATTATGTCATCTGCTCTAGACATGCATTATTTTTTGCATAAATGTAATTTCCATGGTAAAGTTATTGCTTCTTTTCAGGAAACATTCTCATAAATTTAAAGGGGGGAAAGATACTGACTCTTAAATTCCAATGTGCTGGGCCTTTTTATATAAATAATTGTTGGTTCATTAATGGGGATATGACCTCAGAATAGGTAGGATAAACACATTCTGATCACCCTATGATCATTGAGCATATTACAAATTTAAAATCTATTGCCACAATAAGAGTGAATCTCACCATCCAGACAACATAGGCTGCATCCAGTTACTTATTCTGCTATATCTGGATATTTGGGAATAAATCATGTATACATTCTATATTCCAGAATACCCAAATATAAGTGAATAAGTAACCAACATCTGGATGCAGATGTAGAAACAGACTCAAAGGAAGGAAGGGAGGGAGGGAGGGAGGAAGGAAAAGAGGGAGGGAGAAAAGAAAGAAAGAAAGAAAGAAAGATTCAATGACTGATTTAATCTTGACATATTTGTCTGAAGAACCTATTAAACATGTTTAAAAGCAAAGAGAAAGACAGTATTTATTCAACAGAAGTCTGTAAATAAGCTTTGTGATCTGATTTGCAACTTGGTAAAATAAAATGTTGCCATTCTTAGATTAATAGAAACTTTGAAGGGCTATGTGGCCTATTTCAGTACCAAACCAGATGTTAAAACTCCCGGAAGGAAAGTGTTGGAAACAGATTCCTATAATGCGAACTACTTTTCATGTCCCTCCCAAAGTAATGACCACCACAGAGACCTGATTTGTGGGTCTTGTACTTTAAAGTGTGAGTACTTAACACCTGAAGATTGCCATTAGCAGGCACAAAGTGCAATCCATCCCTGGCCATTTACCTTCCTTGGAGCATCCCTGGTGCCTAGTTCTGAGACTAGCCATTGTTTTCCAACTTAATACCCTTTAGCCTTTGGCCTACAATTCCAGCCCTCTACTTGAAGATAACGTAACAGGAAGAACTGAGGCATTTCAAAATAATCAAAGGACTTTTAGTTGCAATTCAAAAGCAATTTTCTTGTAATGTAAAAAAAAAGAAAAAAGTTTTCTTTCCTAGCCCACAGAGTTTAAAATGGCTGAAAACCCTTTCCCATCTTGAATTTTTGCCAACAAATAAACCTGTTATACCTTCTGTTTTCATGAAAGTATCAAGCTACACATCCATTACACACTCAGGTCACCTTCGTTTGCTTCCAGTGGAGAGTTGCTGCCCTGAGCACTTGGTTAAAGTGCCTTTACTTCATAATGGAGGTACAGCCAGGCCTGTATATGTGTGTGGGTGTGTATCTTAGTGAAGTTACCAGTGGAAGAACAAAGAGAGCTTTACACATACCTCCTAGCCACTGAAGCTTTTTGGCCCCAGAGACTCTAATGGCTCTTCTTACCTGTCCAATAATTCCCAATGAAACCAAATGCCCTTTTCGGTGGTACTCTGAACTCTCTGTTTCCACCCAGTAGGTCCCAGCATGAAGTAGAAAGGAGAAGGAAACTCTGACCACCTCTCCAGTCCCAGGTGGAGGCAGGTGTTGGAGATATCAAGGGATGAAAGCACCTTCCTTGAGTGAGGAATCTCTGCCAGCAATGACACTAGAAAAGAGGCCTGGAACAGTGACACCTTCTTTGATCCATGGAGGTGCCTGGAACCAGTAAATAGAGATGTGGCCTCTCATTCATTTACACAGACCTTGAACTATTGTTTTCTTCCACTGCTGGAAGATTAGGCACATTTTCTCATTAGTTTCAGGCTGTATGGAGTTAAGATTCCCCCTCCATCCCTCCATTTCTCCTTCAAAGGGAAAATTAGATCAAAGTTTTATCATTTCCTTGTGCTTCAGAGTAACACTTGCCAGGATTAATAGGCCTCAATTTTTCAGAAATATTAAAATTTGCTCTCTATTGTCAGGACAATAAATCTTTTACCCTGCAAGATTGTTCTGCTCTTAGAATGACCAAGCGATTACTGACCCCAATTACGCAATTATGCCTTTGAAATAATACTGTTTGATATAAAAGAATTACTTTTCTTGTATGAAAATATCATAATGCTCTTGCAAGCCAAGAGATTATTAATAATGCATCTACACAGGTCCCATTGTCTGTTAATAATGAAAGTTTATTGAAGCTTAATACTTTGTGAATTCTGATAATCCTATATGATGCTAATGTATACTGACAATTACAGTTGTTAACTGATTTAAGGATTTTTAATAGATTAATTGTCTTGCTCTTAACTAACTTATTGATTAAGTTACTGATTAAAATATTATGGCCTGCACTACAATGGGTGATTTAAGATAGTTAATGAAGATAATAATATTTCTTAAGGGATACAGACCAGGCACTGTCTGGCTGCAGATAAGTCTGAAACCCTGAATGCATTCCTAGAATCCTGAAGCGCATCAGCAGTTTTTAAAGCAATTCTGCCATGGAGAACATGACAGGCCCTTCTGTTCAGAAAATACTTCCAAGGCTTGTTACAGTAATCATGAATGTACAGACACAAACAATCGTCCCGAGTCCGCTTTTAAAACTTCAGAAGGGGCAAAAACTTCAGAAACATGTTAAGGAGATGGCATACACTATGCATGGCCAGGAACTCATTCAAGCAGGGGGCCAATGTGCAGGTGACCTGAATGGATGTCTGTAATGCTGAAAGAACTTTGATTATGTACATCTCATGCATATAGACATTGTTTATGCAGGATGGTGACATACTTTCTGTATGCTTTGAATTTCAAATGGGAAGGCCTTCTGAAAGTATTGGAAAATGTGATATTTCAAGAGACACCAGCCAGAGTCAAAACCTTTTTAAGCCCAAATACTTTTCAAGCACAAGGTTGGAGAGTCAGCTTGAAACCCAAAGAAATACTATGCCAAGCTTCTCTGTACTCCAGAATAGGGATGTGCACAAATATTCATCACATTCAAAATTTGTACAAAATTGTCTGAATTTGGACATTCGAATTGAAATCAAATACTGGTACGTTTGAAGATTTACATTTGAAAACGAATCAAAAGTTTCTATACATTCGTACAAAGCTTCATTAGATTTGTGAACCTGGAGAGGTGGGAAACAGGCTGCCAGGACACATCTGCAATGGATCCAAAGTGGATTCAAAGCAGATTCATAGTGGATTCAAAGTGGATTGGGAACGGATTTGACACATTCAGAGTTGGATATTTAGGGGATATGTAGGGGTATGTAAGGGATTCATAGGGAATACATAGCGATTCATAGGCAATTCATAGCAGGGATTTGAATAGGATTCCTATTGAATATCCATATCAAATTCAAATCCTACCACATTCGAAGTGTATCTATTTGGACAAATACCAATTTTCTTGCATTCAGTTCAGTACAAATTGAACATGAAAAAAATATTGATGCACATCTTTTGTCCAAATCATGTGGCAAATCCCTGTTTGATCTGATGCATCCAAGAGAGATATGCCACTTGTTTTGGAGTTCTAAGAAGTATAACAGATCCATTAGAGATGTGGGCAACTGTTTGTTTTTTTGTTTTATATTCAATTATAATTGAAGTGAATGCATGGAAATTTGCATTTGTATTAATAGACTCTTTTGAATATGGTAGGATTCAAATTTGCTGTCAACGTTCTTCAAATACTATTTGAAACGGATTCAAATCCCTACCACCAGTTGCACCTACAAATCTCCTATAAATCCACATTGAATCCACTCTAAACACTTGAATCTGCCATGAATCCATTTTGGATCCATTCTGGATCCTCTTTGAATCTTCTCTGCATCTGCTGCAAATGTGACTCAGCAGTCGCTTTTCTGCCTCCCAATGTTCACAAATATAACAAGGCTTTGAACGAATGCGCAGACGGTTTTGCTTCACATTTGAATGTCAGTCTTCGAATGTAGCCAACATTTAATTCAGATTCAAATGCATGAATTCAAATGAATTTGAACTAATTTTGAATGTGGACAATATTTGTGCTTCTGGAAACTCAAGTATGTCTGTAGATGTGTTCCAAGCAGAAGCAAAGGAAAGGAATTATTTCACAAATGATCACTTAGAGATGGGCAGTATTGAAAATATAAGTATTTAAAATACAGAACATATTTTCATTCTTTTGTGATCTGCACCCAAAATACTTTTCAAGAAAAAAATTTTGGATTTCCACAAAAGCCAATATGTTTAGATTTCCATTTTTAACATATTCTGCCAGAACCAAAATATATTTCAGTCAATCATTGTTCCAATTTATTTCTTCAAGACCTCAATTTTTGCTGTTGTTGTTTTGCATGTAAACAGCCAGTTGGCTGTCTTTCGGTACATGATATGCTCCTCCATCTTCACATGCTGAAATATGAATTAGAAAAATATAAAGTTAAATGTATACTAAAAAATTCAGTTGAGTAGCTCATGTTTGTAGCTGTTTGCACAAAAACCTCACACATACTACACCGTAAATTTTCCACTTCAGGACAATCCCTGTTCTCTTTTATAGAAGGATTTGTTTTGTTTTGTTTTCAATTACTTCACTGGCACTGGCCACACAGTGGTAAGGAGAAATGAATGTATATGCACTGATTGCACTGATCCAGACTGAAACTGCATCACACACACCCCTCTAAAGGTTAGGAATGAAAGTTCCTAGCCTCGGGGCCTGGGTTTGTTTGCTTTTTGATGGCACGCAATGGAGTTCTGCTAAGAATCATCCCATAGTAGTCCTGGAAAATGGATATCTGGTGCAATTAAATTGGATCCGCTGGCCTGAATGTTTTTATATGGGGACTCCCACATACATCATTCTACAAATTACATTTTCTAGACTGCATGAGTGAAATAAAACATCACAGATTAAAACAAAACCTCCAGCTTGAGTTCTTGCAACGTTTAAAAAAACTGACGTGATATAATGCAGCAAATACTAACACATCTGTAGATATAGAGATGCTCTGTGATCTGAAGATAGATTTGCAGATATTTTCTACTGAAAATTATGGAAACCTGTGAATATCCATGGTGGAAGAATTTGATACCGGAAGAAATGGCAGGATAATGTTTTGTTTCAATGACTTGTTGAAATTATGCAATTTAAATATAATCCATTCTTAGGGAGTCGGATTCTTGTCTGGGAATACCAGGTTTGATTTTGTTCTCCTCCAAGAAGCCAGTGGGGTGACCTTGGGCTAGTTACAGCTCTCCTCTGAGCTCTCACAGCCCCACCTAACTCACGGGATGTCTGTTTTGGGGAGAAGAACAGAAAGCTTTGTCAGCCACTTTGAGTCCCCTTAAATGGGTGAGAAAAGTGGGGTAGACAAGCCAACTCTTCTTCTCCTTCTATAGCTCTCAAACAAGCCCTACACCACTGCAGCTGTTGGCCTAAACAGCCATCCAAGGGCCTTTTTGCACCTACCAGCTGTAGCATTTCTATCCACATGGTGGTCAAGCACATCTGGATTGCTCCACTCCTGCAGCCATCCCAGAGTAGGGTAATCCCTCTCCAGAGTGATACAGCTATGAACTTCTAAAAAGCAGTTTACTGCCTGCCCAGAAGTGGCTGGATTGCTCATGGGGAAGTGTTTTCACCAGGTGTTGCTTCGGACGTTTCTTTGGTGATCCAGGCAGCATTATGCTGGCCATTTACACCTGCAAGCACTGCTGCCCAAGGATGGGTCTAATTTAGCACCTGTAATGCAAATGGCCGCCACTGTACTGGATCCTTACCACTCTGGTATATTATTGTTATCCCGGACTAGATCAGACCAGACTAGCACATGCAAATCCAATCCAAGACTACCAGAAGAGTTTACCAATTAAGCATTCAGTTGGATAGTCCACAAAAATCATTTCATGTGACCCAAACAAAGTATTCCAAAGTGCCCAAAGATGTTGTTCAGGTCAGGTATGCTGCTAATCAATTTACTGATTTATGTCATTCTGAAGCTGCAAAATAACTTGCAGTTATAACTGTATTGTTTCAATATGTCGTGGCAGGAGAAAAACAATATCAACAAAAGAAAATTACTCCTAGGTAGGGTGCTATTTTATTTTATTTTGCTTGGAAAAGTGTATTCTTTGTCAAGTGTATTCTTTATGGGCATCTATGGGCATGACTCTGTACCCTTCAACAATTAACACAAGCAGACAGGATTCATAAAGGGCCAATCAGATATCAAACAGCATTTGAATGCAGTTGGATACTATGAAAAAATACAGAGACTGAACCGGATTAAATTCAGACATCTTGTCCATCCCTACTTTTTAGTACTTTTTGGGTCAGTTTCCAATGAGACCTGAAAAACTGATAAGACTTCACAGACATGGAAATGTAACCACAGGATTAATGCTTCACTGATGCCAGAAAAAGGCAGCATTCCAGATCATGGGGCAACTTGCCTAAAGTATGAGCAAAAACCATGCCTCTATCTATCTGTGGATAGAGGCATGGAAAACAAATGTCATACAACTTATCACCTCAAAGCCCCACAGATTTCTGGCTGGGCCACCTTTGTGCCAGACTGGAACTGATCCCAAAAGCCATCCATTTCTGGTCCAATGTAAAAATGTCCTGGTTGAAAAATAGAGTGTTAGGTCACTTCCTCTTCTTCCACCATTCTATATGGAGAAATCATCACCTTTCATAGTAGGATTGGTTGAGGAGCCTTTTGGAAGGTGGGGTGGGAATGTGTAAATGTAAAGTCCCATTGCCACCCAGATATCTGGGGCCCTTATTCTTGGTCCAACTGGGAAATGCCTACAGCACCCAAAAGGATGCTGCCCATGTCCCCCCAAATTCTCTTAGACATTGAAAACTGTGTTGGTAACTCAGAATATGGAGAATGGTCTACTTTTGCCATTTTGACAAGAGACAGAGTCAGGATCTCAAATATGCCATTCTTAATATTGTTAAATATATCTCTAGACATATATTGGATAGTAAATGAGATGTCATCTCTCCTTGGCAAGATCTGCATGGGAGCAGGAGACAACAGAAGTGAGCTGCTCCTGGGTTGGAGCACTTGCTTTTGCTCAGGAGCAAATTTCAAGGCCAAGGAACAATGGAAACAGGCCATTTTTGTCCCTTTGCATAATAGTATCAGACATCATAAGTGGAGATAGGTTTCTCCAGTAGCTGGAGGTCCTTCACATGGTGGTTGCAGGATCAAGCCAGGCGTGTGATATAGACCACACCCAGGAGTGGATTCTGTTCTCACCATACTTCCAGCAATCCCACCATACAACCAGCTTGACCTAACTTGATGAGATCTTACCTTTATCTAGTCCAGTTATGGTGAACCTTTTGAGCTTGGTGTGTCAAAATTCGCAAGAAAACCTAGCTTAACTTGGGTGCTGTGTCACATCTAGAAATATCCATAATTTTGTGATATTTGTAGCTCTAGTAAAAAAGTTATATTTTTGATATATGTATTTTATTAAAAGCAAAAACAAATAATTATTTACATTAGTGACTTTTGTTGCTGAATTTCATTTGCTAAATCTTCAGTTGAAAGTTGGTATTTTGTACACTTGAAGAACAGGCAAGCACTACACACCCAGGTGCCAGGGTGACCAGGTGTGTCACCCAAAAGAGCTTGGCGTGCCACCTGTGACACGCGTGTCATAGGTTGACCATCACTGATCTAGTCTGAACAAAGGCTTATGAAATATATTTAACACTTTGAGCTATTTTGCAAATAAGTCCACTAGCACAACAGCTCATCTCTTATCCATGATTTCTTGGAGTCCATTAATATTGCATATGCATACAAACAAACTCCATGAATAGTTAATATGAGTTAAGACATACACCCAAAGGATTTTAATAATTACATTTGCTTTTCATAATCCTCCAGGATGCTAGAAGAAATGAGCCTCCAAATGTGCACCTGATGAAAAAAAAAGGGGGGTGATGTATTTTGCCTCCATTCTAGACAGTGTCATGTTACCCCAGTACTGACATTTGTTTAACAATAACCACACCAAATGCAGTGTTTTGGAATTTTACTAACAAAAATTAAGAGTATATGTAATAGATAAAATAATCTCACACTCAGAACAGCTCATATAGTCAGACAAGCCATAGATAATTCATTGCCAACCTTCTCCTGGTTGGCTGGAACAGAAGAGATGCAGAACTCCGTGAGGGATCTATATTCATGAGTAACAGTGGCCAAAATATCCCCATCTGAGTAAGGCCACAGCTTGGACATGACATATTTTCATCAGTCAACATCCTACCCCACACTGGTCCAACTCCATCTGCATTAGATGGAGCCTGATCTGAATTAAGAAGCCTGGTAGTACCATTTAAGCACTACTACCAGAGGGACCAGGGACTTTATCCAGAATACAGGGAAGGCATGCCTCTGTGTTCCAGGACTACCATTGCGTGCTTTTCAGCAGTGCATCATAGTGTGCCACCAAAAAACACCCTCCAAGCCTGGAGGCTAAGAACTTTCATTCCTAGCCTTCAGAGATGTGGGGCTGCAATTGCAAAGTTCACACAAGCTTTGCGGCTGCAGTGTGAGTTAATTTGGATCAATGTGATCAGCATTGATTCTGCTGACACTTCCCAGTGCTATTCCAGGTCCATTGATCTGGATTTAAAGAGGTAAGTCCAGAAAGGACTTACAATAGTAAGTGATATGTCTCACGTACACTATTATTAAATATTTATCTGTTGCACACAGGCAACACTCATGGCTCATCGAAAGTAAGAGGGTTAGAATGAATGGTTCTCTGACTGAGTCTGCAATGGGGCAAAAAGGTAGAATCCACAGCACCAGTTCACCCTGTGTTCTTCACATGAGACACTGTTTTGGAGTAGTTATGTTTTCCTGCCCAACTACCTTCCAGAAAGATTGACCAGAAAGTGGTAATTTACAGGGTTTACACAACATTATGGTAGGTGCTCCCGGAGGCAGAATGAGGCTGTGCCAAGGCCATGCTGAAGCTTGGGGCTAAGAAAGCTTGTGAAAAAAAGGTCAAAGGAGAAAAGCCAAGGAATGTGAGCACAGCCTCTTCCTCTCTCCTAAATTTTCTGGTTTGATAATTTATTCATTTATTAACCTGAATAAATATGTATGTATGTATGTATGTATGTATGTATGTATGTATGTATGTATGTATGTATGTATGTATGTATGTATGTATGTATGTATGTATGTATGTATGTATGTATGTATGTATGTACAGCTTTATCCCGCCTTATACCCATGGGTCTCTGGATAGGTAACAACATTTAAAATCAAACATTATTAAAACAATAACAGTATGTATTTAAAAAAATAGCATCTGCAAGTGGGAAGGGAAAGTGTATCCCCATTTAAATGAAGGCGAGGGCAAAAAGGTGCATCTTCACTGTCTTCCCAAACATGTACAGTGAAGGTGATAGACCCACCTCAAGGGGGAGACTATTCCATAGGGGCCATCACTGAGAAGGCCCTCTCCCAGGTGCCCACCCCTTTTGCTGTTGAGGGTGGTGGGACAACCAGGAGGGACTATTTCTATTTCAGCCTTCAACTAAAAACCTTGGAGTGATCTCTCACATCTACTAAAATCAATACAAATATAATAAAGTAATTAAAATATAATGCCCCACCAACCTGCAGTGCAGGACAACTGTGTTTGACTTACACGCTGTAGATTTCATTGAAACTCTGCACAGTTACAGATAAAATTTTAAAAAACCATACAAATATTTGGAAGAAGCTTAATCATTATTTAGGAAAACTTGGAGCCCACTGGGATCTATATAGTAATTTATTATTTATTTATTTACATTTCTATCCCGCCCCATACCCAAAGGTCTC
Organism: Aspidoscelis tigris stejnegeri; assembly: GCA_023333525.1. Lineage (NCBI taxonomy): Eukaryota > Metazoa > Chordata > Lepidosauria > Squamata > Teiidae > Aspidoscelis > Aspidoscelis tigris. The sequence continues at coordinate 243,880,149 of JALMGA010000001.1, read as the reverse complement.
TGGGTGGGTAACAGCAGATTAAAAACAAGATAGGCATTAAAACAAGATACAGATTAAAAACACTTTAAAAAGTAGTGACTTGAACTACTTTAGACCCTTCCTAAAAAGGAAAAAAAATGTAGGAACTGAGTTCAATTTCATATCTGTGCCGCCGAAGAGTTCTTCTAGAACTTAGGATCCAGACAATTCTGTGCCCTGGGAACACTTGCTGTCCCCTTGGTGCTCCACAAAGAGCTCTAAAGGTAAACCTCTCCAAAGGACTCTAAAATGCTGCATTGTCCTCCCATGACCACTTCCTGTGCTCCCCAAAGGGACCCTCATCAGAAACAGAGTTCCCCTTGCTTGTAGTAGCACAACAGCAACACTCAGTGATGGCGCAGACAAGATCTCTCTAAGAGTGATCCTCATTTAAAGCATAGGTTCCACCCTTGCATGGAACTTGCCTTAGGCATCTAAATGTAAAACAGAAGCAAACTTCCACGATGAGAAGCAGGTTTTATCCATGCTGCTCAGTTATAGAAAAATTGTCAAGATAAACCACACTAAGAGGTGCAAAATCAGTATGATAATTAATTTCTGCATATCCAGAAGTTTCTTCTTCACCGAAGAAGACTTGGATTCTGCAGATAATTGCAACCATTTGGAGTGTAAAGCAGGCACTACCCTAACCCTGGCATGTTTCAGCAAAAGTGCAATGGGAATTGATTGAGGGATATGTGAGGTCTTGAACTAATTTCTAGTTAAAGGTTTTAAACTTAAATGTGTTGGGATATTAAAGGATTACTCTACTTATTGCACCTAGGATCTTTTTGCTTTTTTTCTTAGTAGTTCATGTGGATGGACATATAGATACATGGAGTTGCTGATTCTGTCCAACTATCTCTATCTAGCTCTTCCCATCTGCTGAGAAGTACTATGTCCTTTCTTCAAGGGGCTACCTGGGAGCAATTTCAATGGTGCACCAAAGTGCACCCTAAAATGTGTCACCCAGAAGCTCCAAGGCTAGGACATTTTGCCTCTAACCCTCAGAGGCCTCAGTGTCCAGCCTCAAAGGCCATGTCCCCATGCACATTTGGTATGGTACTGAACACAGGATCAGCAAGGGGTATCCCATGAGTTTTGGATATGGTCTGTGGAAAGCGGACCAAATCCCCCCAAACTTGGCCAGGCCAGGACCAAATTTGGCACCCAAAAAAACAAGTCTCAGCATAGTTTGGGGTCCCGGCACACATTGGTTAGCAAGCCAAGACCGCGCATGGGGATGATCACGGGCTATCCAGGGAGGAGATTGGTGCTCACGTCACTAGGAGGTGGGGTGTGCTTGCCGTTCCTGCCCTGTGCATTGGAAATCTCTGCCGCTGACATTTTAAAATCCCAGTCACCAAGGCTGGCAGTATACTGGCTTAATTTCTGTGCATTTTCTATGGAAATATTTCCACCCCTGTTTCCTGATTGCCAAGGCAGGCAGGATAATGGCTTGATTTTTGTTCCTGTTCCAAAAAATTTCAAACCCTGTTTCCTGATCGCCAAGGCAATAATGAAATAAAGGCTTGATTTTCTTCCTTTTACACTTGTCGGGAATTCTTGTGGTTCCTGGTGGAGCGGAGGTGCGCAAAACTGCTCAAGTGCCTTAACTGCCACTAAACCTCGTAGTGGCTTTTTCGTCTTTTAAAATTATTTAAATATTTTTAATTATGAAGGAAGCTTTAACTTTTTTTCCCATGCTTCCCAGCCCAGTCCTGGCTATAAGTGCCGCTAAGGCTTGCATGGGGACGTGGCCAAAGTGTGAGTGCACTTCAGGTCCATGAAGTAAGGAAGAAAAAATTGGAATGGAGAAGACTGTTAACAGAAATCATGAGTAGATGTGTGTGTGTGTGGGGGGGGGTCCTTTTAAATGAATTATAATCTTTAAAAAAACAAAACACCTGACATAATTATGTTTGCTGGAATGCCACATTCTATATAAAATGCAATAGTATTTCCCAGGAATAGTCACCTGAAATGCAGCCAGTGCCATTTCCCCCCTCTAATGAGGAGGACGAAGAGGAGGAAGGAAAAGGAAATGTTTACTTGCTTATAATGAAGGGAGAAGTAATTAATATGGCACATCCTTCCAAAGCTCAAATAATGCACAATACAATGAACAAACCACAAACTAAGAATTATTTACAGAGATGGTTCTGCAAACAGTTTCAAATGCCAAATAAATTTCACAGACACACAAGCTGCTGGTGGAGAATTTCTGACAAGAAGTAGCAGCAAAATTAATCAAATAAATTATTCAGAATGGATGAGTCTCTCAGCTCTAATTAAAACCCTATGAGATGTAAATAATAAATGCCCCCCAAAACCTTACATCCAAAAGGTTTTGCTGTGTCTGTAATATGCACTTTTTCTTCCTGAAACAAAGAAACAAAGTAGGCGTGGGTTACTAATGGGCCTTAAGTGGGGAAAGCAATAAGTCACATCATGACTTAATTTAGTTTTCTATCCCCCCCCCTTCTTTTTAAGAAAACCCTTCAAATATTATTTCAGCTCTCACATGACTGAAAGAACTGGGAAACTGTCAAACTATTTGATAGAAAACCAGATGCCTATGACAACAAGCATTTCTGATATATTCTAAGTTTTGGAGGAAAAGACTGTACTCCTAAAGAGCAAATAAGAACATAAGATGAGTCCTGCTGGATAAGGCCACAGACCATCTAATCCAGCATCCTCTCTCACAGAGTGGCCTTTTGCTGAATTCTTAATAAAGTTTCTTAGTGTTTTGGAATACCGTTTTGTTTTTGAGTATCTTCCTACCTCTGCCTGTTATTTGGGTTCCCTTAAAGATCCTACTTTGTCCCAGACCACAGCTCCTAACTGTATATATTTTGGAAAAATATGACTTTTATTTGTAGGATACATATATCAGTGGCTATTAGAATGCATGCTTAGGTACCATCTCTGGTTGAAGAGACAAGGTGAATGTCTCTAAAGGCCATTTTCAGGAATCCAAGAGTAAGTGAAGTTTTTTGCCTTTGTCTTCTGCTTGAGAATGCTTTGGACACAAACAGAATATTTCACAATACTTCCTTGTTCAAATGAGGAGGATGAAGCTTTAAAATAAAAACTTCTTCCTTTTCATTTGGAAAAGCCCCATGATCACCAAGAGGAGGGAGGGAGGGAGGCTGGCAGGGGGCCATCCAGGTGCACCCCCTGGGTAATGCCATGCATGGACAGATCCATGCTGACCACCATGTGACAAGACGGCAGCATGGGGGAGCCGATCCAGGGGTTGCAAGGCACACCACCCCAACGTGCTGGTTTGGTTCAATCCCCCCCACCCCGGATCAGCTACCTGCCAGCCAATGTGTCATAGAATGTGGGATGTTGTCAGTGGCAGCCAATCGCACTAGGCAGAAGATGGGCTTGGCAGTGGCACAGGCCGGTATGTTCCAGGTACAGGATGACTATTCACATTTCTGGACACTGAGGAGCATTCTCAGCATATGCTCCTCCTGTACCCAGAGTGTTCTGGGCTTAGTGCACTGCAACCTACTGTAGTGAGAAAAGGCCTCAAATTAATGTGGTCTGCATCTGTGCTAGCACCCCTATCAATGTTCAATGTTCAGTGCAAGTGCCTTTACCTATGGTTGATCCAGATCTAGCTAAATATGGATCTAGCTAATACGGATCTAACTAATACGGATTAACTGATGTGAGTGCAAGAAAAAGACTGATCAAGATGTAGAATTTTTGCAGCATGTAAAGGTTGTAGTTAGAAACATCCCTGTTTTGTTGCTACTCGCAGTAAATCCAGCCTGATATAAACCAAGCAATTTGAATAGTTTTGATTAAAAACAAAACTTAACTTTATTGCTAAACGAAGGGTTTTCCCCCTCAAATCATGACAAAGAGTTAATTAAATTTTAATGAAACATAAAATATGCTCCACAAGCATATTCTCATATTTAAGTATTAGATTGGTGCCTGGGGCTCAGATTGTGAGTCACAGTGAGCCCTGGTTACTCTCAGCAGATTTTGCTCTTGCATTGTTCGGGACCATGCTTGAAGACAGTGGCATTTGTGACACGGAATTTAGTGGGACTTACTTCCAAGCAGAGGTGGTTAGAAGAGAGTTCCACAAATTTGGTGGGTGAAATATGTGTCCTTAGACCATGAACTTTTAAAAGAAAAGGAAAATCACACACACAAAAACCCCCAACCCTCAATCACATTGTTCTCCTGTGGTTTTAATATAGCGTATCTCAATATGCCGAATAATTCCCAGGAGGAATCCTTACCCCCCTCATCTTAACTCTCTGCTTCATGCAGACAGCACAAAGTCAGTTAGAAAATTGGTTAGTATTTTTTTTTCTGAGCTCCCTTGAGAATGTTTAGCCCTTTGTATTCCCATTCATGAGTTCCCTCTCCGTGATTCTCCTCCCTTCTTGCAGCTTGTGAGTTCTTTATCTGTCTAAAACCAATCACTCAGTCCTCTTTTTTCCCTCTTTCAACAAAAAGAATCTGAATTTAATAAGAATGCATTGCAAAATATCAGCACTAATCCCCTTCGCTTCGCTTCTCTTGCCCTCAGGGGAATGGTGCCAGGAGAGCTCTGGTTGTTTTTATTGGCACACAATCATATTTGACCCCCTGGAACCTTTCTGATCATATAACAGGTGTCTCCAGCTGACAAGATAAACATATTATCAATTATGTCCTCCTGCAAGTTATGCAAGAAACCATCTCCCGTCTGTTTGTTTCATCTCTTGACACGCGGTTTGGGGTGGGTGGGGGGAATCAATGCTGCTTGCTTTCCTTCAAACACTGCAAAAAGACAAATAACAGATTTTTTCACCTAAGCTATGGAATGCCATTCCATGAAGCCACTCATTAATACTTATGCAAGTGTGTTGTTATAAATCAATGGCAAGAAATAAACTGTAGGAAAGAGAGGGAATAAAATGAAACATAGGGTGTTTTTCCACCGTGCTCCTTTAATCCAGATCTAAGAAGATCTGGATCTAAGGAATGTGTACTTCCCTTAATCTGGATCTAGTAGATCCCGATTAAGGGAAGTACCCAATGTGTTTCCATAAGTGGTCTAGCACCCAATAGCAATGGGCGCTAGCCTCCCTGCTGGGGAAACACCAGAGCACCTATTTGAAAATCTGGATTGACCAACAAGGGGTCTGCCTATCACCCCAGGTGTTTGGGGGGACAGGGGGTGCAGTCTCCGATGTTTCCTTCGGAGATTAGCAAAGACTCCAGAGTCCCTCTGAAGTTGCCTTCGGAGGTTAGCAAAGGCTCAGAAGTTCCTCCAAAGGTGAAGATGAGAGCAATGCAAGAGAGGTGCATATTAATTAGCTCCTTGTGGGTACCAATGAGTCAGCCTCATTAATATGCACCTCTTTCCCTGCCTGAAGGTAACAGGCAGCTCCCAGCCCCATTGCTCTAACAAGGGGTTTCTCTGCAGAACCTTTGCTAATCTCCAAAGCTGCCTCTGGAGGGACTTCGGAGCCTTTGCTAATCTCTGATTGCAACTTAGGAGAGATTTCGGAGCTGCCTTCAGAGGGACTCCAAAGTCTTGACTTTGCCCCCCCCCCCGGGTGCCTCCATCCCCCTGAGCCTCCTCTAGACCCCATTGCCAGATTGTAGTGGAAACAGGCTCTATGCAATCCAGACTTTCAGGCTGAAGACCCCATTGTAGAACCCTTTAATGGGGTCTACATGAAATCCAGATTATAGGTCCTGAAGGACCCATAACGATCCAGATTTCCCTAGCTGTGGTGGAAACAAAAGTGTCCCTAATGGGTTCTGTGGTGGAAATGGGGTCATCCGGCTCTCAGCCAAATGGGTCCTTAATGGGTGCTAAAATGGGTACTTAGTGACTGTGGAAAAACACCCATAAAAAAGGCATTTTTTAACAAGATCGTTGTGCAACAAGGCAATGATATGAGCCCATTTTTGTGGAAGGAGAGCTTAGTCAACACTAGCTGCTTTTACTTGCATTTAAAGAGTCCAATAAGGGTGAGACAGAGGCCTTTTCTTCACCAGGCCACATTCCAGATTATGTCACTTGAGTCCCACCTTGAGTCACATACCCCACGTACGATCCTCAGAATCCGGATCCAATGCAATTAAGTTAAAAGTAATGGGAACAGGCAAATTCGTGTTTGCATCCAGTTCTATTATTTTGGTTTAGGGAAAGCAAAATAAGCTTGCTGTGTGGATTCGCCTGTAGTGATATATTTGTGGTGATCTAGGCTAAGGGCCTTCTTGCTTGCATTCTTGTTAGATCTAGCTTTCTCATGGGCCCCACCCTCGACATAGCAACTGTTATTTCACTGTAGTAGAGGCCCTAAGGAAGAAAGGGAGAAACCATGGGAAACAATGTTCCTTTCCATTGAACTTTATGCCGGGATATATCCTAGAATAAGGGTCTGCTCTCTAGACGCTAGCACAAACTATTGTAGGCCATAAGCATGACCTGCCATAGTCTGTACTGTCATGTGGACAGCAGACCCCTATTGACCTATGTTTCTGAAAACCTAGCAAAATGCTTTAGCCATACCTCTGATTCCTGTCTTCTTCTACTAGTTCTAATAAATGGAGGAACCTTCTAAGAGTACCTTTGTGTCATTGTTTTATATTGTCTCTGGTTCTGGGTCCTGGGAAGCAATTCTGACACCAGATGTGTTAATTGCATGAAAATACTTGATACATGCAGGTTGTCTAACAATGTGTCTCTTAGGCAACCTGTCCGATACAGACTTCTTTTGTCTGCACATCCAAGGAGACAAATTAAATAGATCATCTTGGGAAAAATGTGCAGAAAAGGAATGAATAATGTTCACAGGATGGTAATACTAAGTTCTATCGCCACTTTGTGTGCATTTACTTATAAATCTGTAGCAGGGTGACTGATTATTTTTCATCTGCTCTTGATGTTTTTTAATTACTTTTTAATCTTCTATTATATCTTAGTGGATAGTGTGTTTGGGGATACTTCAGGATTCTTGAATGTGAAGTAATATAAATATGTTTTAAATAAATAAACACACAAACAATCAAAATAGGAAGTTGCCTTCCACTGTGTTAGATCATTGGGCCCTTTTGTTTAGTCTTGTTGGTCAGTAGTAGCTATCTAGGTTCCCAGAAAGATATATGTCCCAGGCCTCTTTGAAGACTGGACCTTCTACATGCATAGTAAAATGCCTGCTATAGCCCATTTAGTGCAGCTTTTTACAGGGCTTAGTTGTACTCACAAGCCTACCTAGATTAAAAACTGCATGCATATGTTTGAGATGATTGGTCATGTCTTTACCAGGAGATCAGTATACCAACTGAACGGGTTGGAGGAGTTTAGCACAAACCTTCAGTGTGGGAAAAACAACTTTCACTGTGCTACCTCATGCACAGTGAGATATATTATGCTCCCACAAAGGCTTGTAGTGCCTGCACGTGAGAAATGAGGGATCTCTCTATGAGTTGATTTGGGGATTCTGTGACATAAAGCATGTCTCTATATTATTTATTTATTTGTTTGTTTGTTTGTTTATTTACATTTCTATCCCGCCCCATACCCGAAGGTCTCTGGGCGGGTAACAACAGATTAAAACAAATTAAAACAGGATACAAATTCAAACAGATACACATTAAAATGAAAATACAGATTAAAAGCAAGATGCACGGTTAAAACCCTTAAAAATTCAACAAATTAAAACCAGGCATTCCCTAGGACGTTAATAATGGTATCATTATAACTGGGGAGGGAGAACATAGCCTCACCCAAAGGCCAAGGCAAAAAGGTAAGTCTTTACAGCCCTCCTAAATAAATACAAGGAAGGGGCATGGCGTACCTCAAGGGGTAGGCCATTCCATAGTCTCGGAGCCACCACCGAAAAAGCTCTCTCCCAGGTGCCCACCAACCTCATTACTGAAGGTGGTGGGATGACCAGGAGGGCCTCTTGTTGGATCTTAAGGCACGGGCAGGTCGGTATGGGAGAAGGCGTTCCTTTAGATATTTCGGGGCCAAGCCATTTAGGGCCTTATAAGTCAGTGTTAACACCTTGAATTGGGCCCGGTAGTGAATAGGCAGCCAGTGCAATTCTTTTAAAACCGGCGTAATGTGTATCCGGTTAGCTGTACCAGTCAGCACACTGGCTGCTGCATTTTGCACTAGCTGCAACTTCCGGACCGTCTTCAAGGGCAGCCCCACGTAGAGTGCATTACAATAGTCCAATCTAGAGGTTACCAGAGCATGGATAACTGTGGCCAAGTCGTCTCTATCCAAAAAAGGCTTCAGTTGGCGCACCAGCCGTAGATGGGAGTAGGCACTCCTGGCCACAGCCTCCACCTGAGATTCAAGTGTTAGCGCGGAGTCCAGGAGTACCCCCAATTGGAGGTGCCTTTGGGAGGTTCCTCTGCCAGAGCAGGCTGCACTTCCACAATCCTGGCATGTTTTGCCACAGTAAGGACCCAATTCTGTATGTGAGGAGCAACCTCAGAGTCATTATTTGAACACTAGACATTTTGCTCTTTGGAGGGGCATCCAAGCCCTCTGATGGTCCTTCCACAGAGTGTGCTGTGGAGATGCCTGTCCACAACCTATGGAGATATAGTCAGTGGACCTTTCTGCACCTTCTCCTGGCATAAGGGTGATGGAGTACTAGGATGCATCAGGTGCCTGCAATTTGTGACGCCCGATGCACCTGAAACATACCCAGTACTTTTCCAAATATTAGGTGAGTGCAACCATGGTGATCATGTCCCTGTGGCAATGGGCATGCATGATACTGTTGTCATAGTGACCAGGCAATGCAGTATGCAACTGCAGCTGTACCACACCACCCCAGATGCCATTCACCCAATAGAGGAAGAAATGAAGCCATGTTGGTGTACATCAGACAATGGCTAATACAGCTATAGAGCTTTTTTTCCTTTAGTGATCTACATCTATATGCCCAGGACATGCTCTGGCATGTGCAGGGCTGCTTCTGGGATAGAAGCAGCTCCATGCAATGCATATGATCTATGTGGGAGCAACCTCCATCTTTCCCACTGGAGCAACTGCAGGAAGGCCTTATGATCATTCCCTTTCAGTTTCTATGCCTTCAGTTATGAAAAAGGCTGACACTCTTTCATATGGTCAAACTTTACTGTTTTTGATTTTTTTTAATGCTCCACTTTGCTGGCATCTTACAGCAACAAAACAAATGTGGCCCACAGAACTACAAATGTCATTCTCCCCCCCCCTTCCTAAAGTAAGGTTTTTGCTTTCTGTTTTTTAATGTTTCCAGATGGAGAGCTGCAGATACCTATAACGGAGTGCTTTTGTATTAGCAGATTGGTTTTTTTAGGCTATTTTGTAGCTCTGGGCAGCAAAACAGTTTTTTGGTGTGAAGGTGCCTGGGGAACTGTTCCAAGAGAAAACACTTCTGAGCAGTTTTCTGTTTGGGAAATAATCTCAATGGGGACAGAGTGGATGAAGGGCAAGTGAATTTATAGCATCAATAAAAGCTGAATAAGTGCAAAATTGGCCATAATCTGCCCTCAGTTACACCTGAGCCTTGTGAATCTATTGTTTTTAGGTGGGTTCCAAAGGTGTCATTAAGAACAGAGTATGGCCCATTATTTATCCAAGATAGCAAATTGAGAATATGTTTAATAAGATGTTTAAGATGACCATACTGGCAGGTGCAGATAAGTAGTGTCTTGCCCAACTAATTCTAAATGAACAGATTCTATACTTTATTTATTTCAGACCTTTTGCTAGTGTCTGCTGGCCAGCCATACAAACCCTGTCTGCTTATAGTGAACTGATTCAAAGATCTGTAATAGGGATGTGCATGAAGCCCAGTTCCCGCCTTCCATTTGATACAAATAAAAGGGGGGATATTCAGCTTTGTGTGTGAACATCCACTGAATGTTCATGTGGAAAATGAACCCCCATCCCTTCTTCCCCATCCCACCTTGCCACCCCATTCACCTTTTGCCACTGTCACCACAACCTCTGCTGTCATCACGCTCTCAACTAGGCCTTCTGGAAGCCTGCATCTGACCAGAGAGACCACCCCCATTTGAGAATTGTGGGAAATCTCAGTTTCTCCACGATTTCTGGATGTGGGTGGCCTCTAAACCTGTGCATGCATGTCCAGAAGGCCTAGTTGGGCCTCAGAGGAGGATATAATGTGGCAGAAGCCATAGTGGCAATTGGATTTCCAGATAAGAAGGCACAGCCAAGGGGATGGGAGGCTGGGGGTGGGCAGATCCAACCCTTGTTGGAGCTTCATAGAAGCTCCAATGAAGGCTGGATACATTCAACTCACGGGCAAATGTAGGCCTCTTTCAATTCGCTTGTGAATGTTCAAATTTGAACAAATTTGTACAGATGTGAACCTGATTAATATTTTTTGCCCATCCCTAGTCTCTAAGCTAGCTCAAAAATTGTTCGGGTAAACATGGTGAAGAAATTAGGAGGGAAAGGAATATAATTAGAGTCAGCCATTTCCCCATAATTGGACATTTCTGTGCAGCTTGCCAGTTTCTGATCTTCCATAACAAAATTTTGTAGTACTTAGCAGTTTTCAGTATCCAAACCATATCATTATAGATCTTCCCATGCCCTAAAATCTGCCAGTGAGGCCCTCTTAGTGGTCTCTCCACCTTCAGTATCTAAGGTGGTGGGAACACATAGGAGGGCATTATTGCTCATAGCTCCCAGATTATGGAATTGTCTCCCCTCTGAGATGCCATAAAATGATTGGTGAAGACACACCTCTTTATTCTGGGCTTTGGCTGAAGGAACAACATCCCCTCCCCATATTGTGACCCAACCTGAGATCTTTCGTTATAGGGTATTAAACAAATAAATAAATAAAAATAGTAATTGGTTCTGGTAGAGACTAGTTTTTACTGCATGAATGATCATGATACTCTTGTTAAGAGCCTCAAAATATGCTGATTGATTTTATGCTTCTATCTCTACCTACATTTATAATTAAGTCATTTACAAGAAATGGCTGTTGAAATGACCCAACATGCTGAAAGAAACATCAGAGTGGAGCTTGCTTTTATTCTAAAAACATCAAAACCAAACTATTACTTTTCAACAATTATGATAAATGAATGATTAAAGAAAAACGTCCTGTTATCAACCATTTTAAAGAACAGCCTTCCACAAACATGGTAGATCTTGCAGAACATTAAGCACAAGAACTTGATCTTATATGGAAGAAGAAAAACTAACCCCAAAGTGGATTTAATAAACGCTGATTGACAGCAGGATTTTTACAAACTGATGTTAAGAATATTGAGGGCTTTGTGTCATGCTGTAGCATAATGCAGAACTTTGCACGCTTAAATTTATGTGTTCTGAGTTTCTACTGCTGTGTCACTTGGCTTTTTGAATTATCTCAGTCACCAAATGGATTTTATAGTCCATTGGGGGCTGTCCATGCTTGTTAAGGTGATATTTCCATCTCCAATGTGCCGTAGAATTTCATTCGCCATGCAATTATCCCTCTTACCTGCCGGCTGCCCATCTCTCCTCATGATGGCAAGTCTACCTTTGAAATTTTGTTTATGATTGGTGCCAGAGCACATGCAAATTTCAGAAGTATTCTTGATGAAAAGCATCTCCATTATAATAAGATATGAAGCCAATTAGTGGTCAGACCTTGCTCACAACAGAACTACATGCCAGGCTTTGGGGAAACTAATATGCATGATGCTTTCTGGATATATTATGTGCCATGCCAAATAGCAAATGAGATCTATAACTGATCGACTAAAGTAGATGAAATTCTTGATTAATTTGTGGGTCTGTCAGCAGACAAAGGAAGAAGAATGCTTGAGGTGTCTAGAAAGTTTAATGTTTTTTAACCATTTGGTGTCATATTTATAGTATTTACCTATGAATCTCCTCTGTTTAAAAGTATAGCTTCTTCTTCTTCTTCTTCTTCTTCTTCTTCTTCTTGATGAAAAGCTCTGGGGTAACTGAGAAAAGGGGGTGTTACCACAGGATTTTCCAACATTCTTGCATACTTCTTCTCCAATAAACTAAACCATTCTAAAAGCAGATTTTGAAAGTTTCAGGGAACTTTCCCACCCTATACCTGAAGGTCTCAGGATAGGTAACAACATTTAAAATCAGACATATATTAAAGCAACAACAGTATATATTAAAAGAGTGTCTATAAAGTGGGAAGAGACAGTATATTCCCATTTAACCAAAGGCCAGGGCAAAGAGGTACGTCTTCACTGCCTTCCTAAACATATACAGTGAAGAAGCCTGACACAACTCAAGGGGTAAACTATTCCACAGGCTAGGGGCCATCACTGAGAAGACCCACTCCTGGGTGCCCGCCCCTTTTACTTCTGAGGGTAGTGGGACAACCTGGAGGGCCTCCCCTCCAGATCTTAAGGCACAGGGAGGTTGATATGGAAGAAGATATTCCTTTAGACATTTGTTAAAGTTACACAGACTTCAGGAAGAAGAGGAATTTCATAAGTGTGGCTACAGTGAAACAGAACCCTAGTAAAGAAAGCAAGATGGCTTCTCACACCATTCGGATTGAGAAAGGAACAATAAGTAACAAGCAGCACAGCAGTCAGCCTAATGATCTAGAAGTGTTCCCCTCACCATGCTCAGGAACTATTAGGTTAAGTCATAAAAGATGGTCAGCGCAAAACAAATAGACAGTTTCAGACAAAAGGCCTTGCTGTACTTGCTGCTGCTTGCCAATGCGCATGGGGTCAGCAAAGGCTTGAGGGATGCATAGATTTGTTCCCCCCCCCTCATTGGAATTTCCAAGTCAACAGTGCAAAGGGAAGAGAAAATAAGTTAAATAGGAAAGAGGGACAAATAATGAGAGGTTAGGAAGAGCACAGAAAGCCAGAAAAGCACTCATCTCTCTGTACCCTCTCTCAACACACTCTTGCCAATGGAATTTATTTTGAACCAGTTTGCACCCAAATCAGTCTGGCACAGTTAGGGATCTCTAACAGAGTACTCAGTTTACAAAATAATAATTTAGCTGTAATCATTATAGTATTGATACATTCCCCCCCCCAATATTTATTACATATGGGTTTTTTGCTTGCCAGAAATCTTCTTGCAAACTTTAGGATATAAACGTTAAGGCCTGCCACTGGAAAATTTCATCACAGTCAGCCACGACAAGTGCAGCAGGACATAGATATGACATGCAAACTTTGATTGCATCCACATTTCTAGCACCAGCAAGAAGCTAAACTGTAGCGGTGATCATTGCTTGCTACGAAGTAGAGTTTTATTGCAATTGCCCTCCTGCTATGGAATAACTTCATGTGAAGAGGTCTTAAGCTCCCAGCTTTCTCAGTATCTCTCCTTACATTTTACAGTGGGTACAAAACTCAGGCACCTTTAAGATGCTAAGGTCTGTTCTGCTGTGGAGGTCTTGCTCTTACATTTGTATTTGAATAAACGAGGGTGTGCGTTTTTTCTTTTTAAACTATTTTTTTCACATGTAAGGTCATTTTGTAACAATTTATGGATTTTTTTAAAAAAATTTATTTTTAGCAGATCCTCTCCTTCAAAAGATAATCCAACAGTTCCCTTTTGCCTTGAGTTTTTCTCTTCCTTCCATTGAGGCTGGTGTTGCGGTTCCTTCTGTATCCAGCTGGGCACATGCTGCCTTAATTTCCAATATACTTCTTTTATATACAGACAGAAACAGGTCATCAAAATTGTACCCTATCACAGTCCTTCAGTGGACCTTTAAAAGAGGGCCATAACTGAGCCAGGCTTTGTATTCTGTACTTCAAAGGGCATCCAGACAGCACACTCCCTTAATTCGGAATTCGGGAGGAGGGGTTATGGTTGTATAGAAAACAACAACAACAACAACAACCATCAGAAGTGGTGCCTAAAGTTGATGTTTGCCTGAAAGGTCCCAGCTAGAAACTGTGGAGGCTGACTTTGAAGGCTGCCCCAGCCTTTGAGACTGTCCACTGGGGCTGGGCTGTGATGGGCTGTCTGAACAGGAGAAGCCCTTGAAGCAGGTTATAGCTAGTGTGCCTCAGCATAGCCTGTGCTCACTGTCCTGCACTATAGTATAGCCCACGGAGCACAGAAATAGCCAAGATGAATAGATCAGATTTGGCTATGGGAGAGTACATGCAGAAGGAGTCCAGGCCTTGCACTGTACCAGGATTCTGGTAAGTGTGGAAAGCCCCACAGTTTCCATAGTGGAATAGGGGAAAGGGCTATAAGCATCGAGTTTATTCCTCTCTGAATTAAGAGGAACAAGTTCTCTGATGCCCCGATTTGTCCTACTTGCAGTAAGAGAATCCCCAAACTTCTCTTCTCCAATTTCAAAATCGCAGCTGATCCTGACGTGGGGAGGAGGAAGGTGTCTGAGGATTCCCTTACTGCAATTTTGTCAGGAAAGGAGAGGGCTGTCCCTGGCACCAGAATCAATGCAGGGGAATTATTGGCTTTGAATTTGATGGTGGGATGTGGAGTCTAACAGAGTGTTTGAATGCACAAATCCTGCCGAGAGGACTGTGGTAGCAGCAGGGTCACCACCATTAAGCAAGAGTTATTTGAGTTCTCAGATAGGCACTAAAGTGGTGCTTACGAACTGCAAGGAACCTGTGTACAGAAACTATACTCTTCCTTCCCCTTAGATACTCAAGAGGAGTACATAGGCAAAAATACAATGGACAAGATCCACATAGTCATGTTGGGCTGTGCCAAAGGACCACTAGGATCATGCTAACTAAATGCCACAGTGTGTCAGAAGTGCCATGACCACTCATCACTTCACATATCACACATGTACGAATAGAAATACAGATTAGGGATGTAAGTCCACAAAAACCTATTGCAGAGCACTTCAATCTTCAAAGGCATTCCACCTTGAACCTCAGAACAACAGTTCTTGAACAACAACAACACCAACAACAAAACTACTAAGAAACATTTGAATGAGAAACATCAGAATTGGAATATATCCACAAACACCAATCTATCAAGGGGATTGAACAGAGACAATGGCTCCTAGCACATTATACACATTACAAAACTAGTTAACAACTCATCGTGTTGAGGACTCTCTTGAACAATTCATCACAGTATTCTACATTACAATATTCTAACAAGTTTGCACCTCTATCCACACGTAATGCCTTAACACCTATAGTTTTGCATTTCTATTGCTGTTCACATTAGGGATGTGCATGAACGTTCGTAACATTTGAAATTCATATGAATTTGGCCAAATTCATATTCAAATTTAAATTGAATGTTGGCACATTCGAAGATCGACATTTGAATGCAAATCTAATGTTTCGATACATCTGTATGAAGCTTCATATGGGATGTGTATGGGATTCATATGCTATTCATGTGCATTCGTATGCATTTGTAAGAGATTCGTATGGGATTGAAAATCCTACCACATTCGAAGGGGTCTATTCAAATGAATACGAATTTTCTTTGCATTCCATTCAATAAAAAAAAATTAAAAATTCATGCACAAAATAATACGAATACATTTTTTTTTCATGCACATTCCTAGTTCACACACAGCTTGCCTGTATAGGCATGTTCCTAGGCACTTCACTACATGCACCCGATGATGCAGCATGCATCTATTCAACTTAGAGTGCACAGTATTTTTCCTGTAAAGGATACATTTCAAAATGTACATAGGAACATTTGAAGAATATGAAAGTGGGTGGATACCTGAGTCCCAATCCACACATTCTTCCAGGAGCCGCAGGTAAGGTCATTTTGTAACAGAATTTATGGAGATTGATTTTTTGAGCAGCCCTTCTCATTTTTTAAAAAAATATTTAAACAGTTCCTTTTTGCACTGAGTTTATCTTTCCCTTCCACTGAGGCTGTTCTTATGCTTTCTTCTATATCATATTGGCTCTGTGTACTGGGCACATGCTGGCTTAATATCCTATTATTACTTCTTCTCTTTCCTTTTCTCAGCTATGGATCAATGAGGCATTCCAGGTATTCCTCTGACATGGCTCCTCCATCTGCTGCTAACAGGTTCAGAATGTAAAGTTCCAATCTGGTACATATTAACTGGTTGGTCCCTCCCACCCTGCCCCTCATGCATAGCCATTTACAAATGCAAGACCAGAAAGATTTTCTTGCAGCTGCCAGCATTATATTAGTTCAGGAAGAGGTTCAGGGTAAGAACGTTCACAAATTGGGTTTTTTGCATTCCATCTGTATCAAGTTGAATGTAAGAAAATTCACATTCATTCAAATAGATCCCTTTCGAATCTGGTAGCATTTTATTTGATATGAATGCATTCATGCAAATTCACACGAATATCTGATACGAATGCATACATATCTGATATGTATCCCATAATATATTGCTCTGAAAGTGTTAAATCTGCCCCAAATCCACTTTGTATCCACTCTCAAACCATGTCGAATTCACTCTGGATCCATTGCAGATGTGACTGGTGCAGGCACTTTTCCACCATCCCACTTCACGAATGGTCCGAACCTTCATACGAATGTTCCAAAATGAATTTCAATGTACAAAAGTCATAACATTAGTTTCACAGACAAATGTCTGAATTTGTACGAATAACAAATGCTATGAATATTCATGCACATTTCTAGTCCAGAGGTATCTCTTGTACACTGCCGGTACCCTTTAAGGGAGACTCCCTAGTGTACTCCAGCTGCACAAGAGGGAGTGCAAATCAGTCAAAACTAGACTAAAATGCCCCAAATGATTGCCTAGTCCAATAGACTGGTAGCCATCTTTAAGGAAGTCTACCGGCTGCCTCCCTGGTCTGGTATACAGGTGGATGACCCATTCAGAGCACCTTCAAGGTTTTTCTGCAGTGTTTCAGACAGAGAGTATGGGGCCTTCATGTTCGTAATCCATACTTTCCAGGAAGAGGCATACTGGTGTATGAACAAGCCCACCACAAAGCCTTCTCTATGTCACCTCAGAGGTGCCTCAGAAGTGCTTTTTTTCTTTTCTTTTCTTTTTTCTTTCTTTCTTTCTTTCTTTCTTCTTCTTCTTCTTCTTCTTCTTCTTTTTTTTTTTTGGCTGTGTCTGATTATAACCTATGTTGTGTTGTCAAGATAGATTCCCAGGGAGTTCTGATGCCAGGAAAATTCATTCCTGGTCATTGGAGCTTTTGGAGGCTTCAGAGCCAGCTCCTAAGCTGGTCTGATCTTCAAAGCCTTCACGGGGGTTAAGGCCAAAACAGCCATCCCAACACAGTGACCTTATTCCAGTACAGGACAGCTTCATCCACATATAGAATGGATTATTTTTCTTCGTTCAGCATGGGATGCTCTGATCCGAAAAAGAAAGATAAGTGCAGAAGTGACCTTAGGCATTTTCACACTTGTGGTGATTGGAGCAATCCAGTTGTCCCAGACCAAAGTCATCTGCACTTGGACACCCTGTTCCAGGGCAGGTCCCATACTGCTGTGAGGATTCCAACAAAACTTCCTGACTCCAGACCTCCAGTGAGATGTGTTTTGGTGGCACAATTTGGTGCAATCAGCCTGTGGAGATATGTGGCCTTCTACATGGTCTCGGAGCCAGTCTAAAACCCAGGACCTCTTGTAGACCTGTTAAAACAAATCTCCCAATATCCCAGTCTTGGAGTCCATTTTGGTCTCTTAGTCCAGCTTATGCTGTGTCCAAGGTGGATGCAGAGGCCTAACAGGGGGTGGGACTTTTTCAACCTGCACCAGAGTATGGAAGAGAGGGGCCCAGAACTGGTATACTAATAAGTGCAGAAAAGGCCTAAGAGTCTGCATTACATTTGCTTTGCTAAAGCAGTATTTCTGGCATGGCAGCATCACTGCATCATGTTAGCTGCATGCAACTTTTGCAGCTACACTGTGCTATGTCTCTGTGTCACATTTATTGCAAGTTTAGTATCTCTCCTGCTGTGTGCAAATAAAAACAAATTATAAATAAAATAAAGCTCGGTGTTACATGCTTCAAGAAGTATAAAAGGATCCTTGTAGAGAGTTATGGTGTCCATCGTTTAACTAAACTATGTATCTAGGGTGTTTAATCTTTCCTCATAACTTAATCCTTTCAGGCAACTAGCTGGCACTATCTTGGAATTAAAAATAAAATCAACTGTTTCCAGAGCACAGTAGCTTATAGGCAGAAAATGACCAGGAAATATCATCAGGCAGATTGAGCAGTAACAAATATTACCCACAATTTTTCACAGCCCATTATGAGAGCATCTTAAAAGGGCTTTGCAAATGTGAGTGAGTTAAGGGTCACAGAGTACCCTTTGAGACTGACAAATAGAATCAGCAAATCAATGCCCAACTTGATGGCAATTCCAGCCAACCAACTACCACAGATCTATAAAGAAGGTAATTTTAGCTTTCCAGTTCATAAGCACAGATTTAGCCTAAAATATTAGTTCTGACAAGGGACAAGCAGCACAGATGTATGTGCTTGTGTGTACACCTCTATGAAAGCCAATGAGACAAGCAATTATAACCCTTTCTGAACTTACCTGATAATCCCGAATAAAGAGCTCTGTAGTCCACATGATCAGCATGGGACTAGTGGCAATCCAGATCAGATCTGTACTAAAGGTGCAGTAGTCTGGATTAGGTCTAGGCCAGTTTAATTGGTACCACAATTGTACTAACATATGTGCTAACATATGTAGCCTTTCACGGCCTCAGTTACCCACCATTAACACTTTCATGACACATATGTAGCCTTTCTAACATGTACTAACATATGTAGCCTTTCACAGCCTCAGTTACCCACCATTAACACGTCCACTCAAGGAAATAATGCCAATAGGGTGCAGTCAGGGAAAGACTAATGACTCATTAGCAACTCAAGCAAAGGAAGAGCTGACAAACAACCAGCAATCTATAAGAAGAGAAACAAGATCTAGTAAGACTCCAGTCACCCTTGACTTGGCCAAGAACAAAGACCTCTGAAGATGGATATTACAGCTATATCAAAAAGCTTAGGTTCTTAGAAGAAACCTGGAACATGGCATAACAGCCCAGAAACTGCTATAAATGAGATGTACTAGCACCGTCTGATCCAGAACAAGTGTTCCTATATTGGGTGAGTGAGCAGTACTTTCTGTGGAATTTAGGTTCTGGGACAGTGGCTGATGTTCCATAGTGTCAACATGGAATTGCTTAACAAGTAACATTCTACCAAACAAGAGATCCTCTAATTCAACCAAATCAGTCATAGGTAGTACAGTCATGCTAGCTGGGGTTGATGGAAATTGTAGTCCTAGAAAATCTATAGCAAAGTCTACTTTGTCAGCAACTGCAGACACCTAAGCAACTAAGACAATTTGTCTTTCTATGCCATACTAATGTTGGGCTGCTGTGCAGCATCACCAGATGTGAAAGCCTAGAGATGTTTCTCACCATTGGGATAGAAATACTTTATTCTTTTATCAAAGAGAATTCATAGTGAACATCTAAACCCCTTTAAAACAGAGAAGGCTTGATCTTCTCTGCGTTCAGGCACTTTGATGTGTAAGCCCTTCTAGGGTCCAAGCACACCAACAGAGTTATTTTTTTCTTTCTGACCGCCCACTCATATTCCATTTTGTGTCATGTTAGTTAATGACAAGAGCTTTGAAGCATCACTGCACTCAGCACTCAAGGCAATGAAGACTGCTTGTTTTGATGTGGGATTTTCTTTTTCATTGATAACAATCTGGAATCTCCTGAATAGACAGAAGATGAAATGAAGGTACATTACCATAGATCTGTGATCTCTGTTTTAGACATCACACCCCACAGCATCAGAAATTGTTCATCTTAGCCTAGTGTCAGCTTCAACCCCAACTGGATGGTGAAGGTGTGGTCTGGGAGCAGGTCTCCTCGGCATCAAGGAAGCAGTCTTTGCAGGTGTGTTTGTGTGTGTGGTCAGGGAACTGTTTCTCCTTGAAGCTGGTGAGTTTGTCTCCCCACCACTGCTGCAGTCCTTGTCCATACTGTTGTTGGTGGGAGTAAACACAGTCTCAACCAGAGGCATTTCTGCACTTAACTTCATAGTGCATCGTGAACTAAACCCAGTATGCTGCAGGTACAGGATGACATATAATTAGAACTGCATGAAATTAAGCCAAGACCTGTAGTTTCCTACCCCAGTATTTGTGATTCTAAAGGAACTACCATCTATAAAACTGTGCAAAGGTCAACATAGAACTCTTACTATTACTCAGGCTTTGATGTGAATAAGTTTCATGGGTTTGTTTATTTATTTGTTAAATCTATATAGCCAGTCAGTAACCACAGCCCACTGAGGGGCTTGCAACACCATGGATAGGGCTGTGCCATCATCATGAAAGCTGGGGTCCCAATGCCTTGCTAGCTAGATCGGCTGCCACCAGTTGCATCATCAGTTTGTGACACACTGGCAGGCCGATGTGGAGGGGCAGTGACATTTGGGGGATGGGTCCCAGGCGGACTGTAGATTGGTCATGGGCAAACTGTGTCTGGGTGCATAGAGACCTGCTTGATGGCAGCTGTGTCACACTTGTGTGTGCGCAGAACACCAGAAACCAATCCCAGCTAGCAACACAGCTGTACATGCGCTGACAACACTCTCCCTGCCCAAGATGGATGAAGAGCGAGTGGTTGCACTGCTGGACACTTCTGGTAAGTCCAGGATAAAGGCTGGGATGGGTGTGGAGTACAAGTTCATGTTCCACACTTTATCAGTTATCAGTACAGCTCTGGTGAGGGCAGGCACACTTCTAGGCTGTAGCAGCCTAGTAAACGTGTGTATGCTCTTCACCAGAGCTGTACTAATTACTGCCTAGAGACTGTCATGTGAATTGGCCTCAGCTCTCCATTCAGTGCAGTCTATTATCCCCAGGTCCTCCATTTGCTGCATTGGCAGGATCCTTTCTGTACTGGGCCTTATTTTCAATTATATCCTCAAATAGGGCCCTGCTGTCCGCATGCTAGTGAAGACTATAGGAAGCCCACCCAGGGCCTACTGTAGTCTTTGCTAGCATGCAGATGGCAGGTTCCTATTCCAGGATATAATCTGGAGTAAGATCCTGTGCATAGAAAACTATTGTTCCCCCTCCCTGCCTGTAGAGTGTCATGATTTGGGACTCTGGTGGATCTTCTCTTCCTATGCAAGTCAACTGGACAAGAGGCCATTTGTGGATTTCTTCTTTTAAGTGCTGCCATTACCTTCTGTTCAAAGAACAGGAACAAGAGAAAGGGGCTTTTTCTGTTTCAGCTGTAACCTTGTAAAGTGCTTGTTTGGTGCCTACCCTCCAAGACTGTGGTCAGCAAGCTAAGTGTTTCATTTTGTTCTGACCTTCTTGCAATTTTACTAAGTATATGGTTCCTTTATGTTTCAATGTTTAGTACAACGGTTTTTGCTTTGACAATTTATTGTTAGTGTTAAGCTGGCTTGTATAATCTAGCACTAAAACAATCTTATATTTTGATGTTGATTATATACCATCTACAGGCATTTTTAGCATAAGCGTTGAATAAACCTGAAATTATTTTGGACCAAGCTACTTGAAAAAGTGTCTTCTGCCACTCATTCCTACTTGCAGCCCATGATCTGCCACAGAAATTCTGTCCCGAGTGTGTCTGCCAAGTAAAACAAATCTTGCAGTTCCATACCTGCAGAAAAAAGTGCCTAAGTCTTGGTCATGGATCCACCACAGCACCCTTGGGGGCAGCTAATCTGCCTCTCTGACCCATTGCTGCTGGGCAAGGAGCATAGAAAAAAGCATATTGGTTTGCACACAGCCTCTTTGCAGAGGCATAGGAGTTCTGTAGCTCATTTTGCTATAGCGAGAGACCCTGTTAATGCCTGAGGTAGTGACCAGAGTGCTTCTCCTTGTGCATGGAAGTTTAGGCACCTTTTAGGGGGCCCCAGGGCACTAATGCCTCCCAAATGCTTTGGAAGGGGTTAGTGGAGACTGGATAGCATGAGGACCCATCACAGGTTTCTTTGCTATTAAATGGAAATGTGGCCAAAATGAGTGGCCACAAGGGGAAGCACCTTTGCAGGAGTGGCATTCAAGTTCTGGAAAAGCCTCTCCCCTGGTGTTGTTATTATGTCCTCTTAGGGTTGGGTGAAGAACCCAGAAATTTTAGGCAACAGAACTGGATTGTAAGAGTTCAGTGATCTATCTATCTATCTATCTATCTATCTATCTATCTATCTATCTATCTATCTATCTATCTATCTATCTATCTATCTATCCACACCTAAACCTAAAGGTCTCAGGGTGGGTGACAACATTTAAAATCAACATATAAAAACAATAACAGTATATATTAAAACAACAGTGTCTTAAAATGGGATGGCAAAGTGTATCCCCATTTAACCAAAGGTCAGTGCAAAGAGGTGCATTTTCACTGCCTTCCTAAATGTGTACAGTGAAGGCGATAGACACACCTCAAGTGGGAGACCATTCCACAAGTTAGGCGCTATCACTGAGAAGGCCCTGTCCCGGGTGCCCACCCCCTTTTGCTGCTGAGGGCGTTGGTACAACCAGGAGGGCCTCCCCTCTAGATCTTAAGGCACAAGCAAGACGATATGGAAGTGTTCCTTTAGACATTTGTTAAAATAATTTAGGACCCTATAAGTCAAAGTTAACACCGTGAATTGGTCTCAGTAGTGAATTGGCAGCTGATGCAACTCTGGCATGATGTGCAGTGATATTCTGCTGTTTGAATTTTATTGTTTACATATCCTAGAACATTTTAATGTTTTAATCTATTCCGTTTTGTGTTGCAAGCCCCTCAGTGGGCTGTGATTACTGACTGGCTATATAGATTTAACAAATAAATAAACAAACCCATGAAACTTATTCACATCAAAGCCTGAGTAATAGTAAGAGTTCTATGTTGACCTTTGCACAGTTTTATAGATGGTAGTTCCTTTAGAATCACTAATACTGGGGTAGGAAACTGCAGGTCTTGGCTTAATTTCATGCAGTTCTAATTATATGTGGCTCACGGACATAAAGAGAGAGGGAAATGGAAGAGAGAATGTTTGGGGGGGAAAACAGCAATACTGCAGATTTTTTTTCCTCCTTTTGGCTCTGGCCTGACCCATCACAACCCAGAGCTGTTGATTGGCATCCTCTGTGGGTGAATGGCTCATCATGGGTAGAAAAAAAGAAAGATATCTCACTCTTAGTCTGCTACTTGCATTATAATTAATTTCCAAAACTTCTAACATCGCTGAGGGGATCATGTCAACTGCACACATTAAAATTCTTTTGCTTATGTGAGCTAATAAAATGTTTCACATTGTGTCTCAGTCAGTGATATTCAGCTGGACATTGTGTTTTCTCCTCTGTTCTTTTCTGACTTCTCTTTCTGATAAACAGATCATAATGAAATGTATATAATTGGTTTGCATCTATTTCACAGGCAAGGGAATAAAAAATGCTTGGAATTGAGAGGCAGTCAGGAAATAACACACATGATCAGCGTTCTAATTTTGAGGCAAGCAGCAAGATAAATACTGGATTGGCTTTAATGGCTGTACACAGAGCAGTGTTTTTCTGCTTCCTTCTCACTTAAGAGTTTCATTTGGATTGACTCTGGGACTAAACAGTTTGTTTTCTTGAGCTGAAATCCAATCCAATCACTAGCCTCATCTTGCACCCTTTCCCAGTGCAGTTGTATGTATCACTACTTGGTCCCTGTACATGACCTAACTCCCCTGTGTTAAGTGTATATAAGATTGCAGCCTTATTGTCTTTGGGTTCCAGTTCTCTACAAGTTTTTCCATCTCAGGAGTTGCCTCCTATGGCCCTTTCCTGATTATAATTACCTATTTGATTGAACTTTTTATCAGAAGAACATTTTCTGCTATTTGCACTGGGGATCTGAAATCTTGAGCCAAAGAAGATTTTATAAGAGCCTGGCTCAGTCTAAGTGATGGGGAGGGGGAGTGAAAGGTGAAAGGCAGAAACTACCCACCTCTGCTAATCCTCCTCATTTCCACTTGGTTTCCCAGCAGAGCAAGCAATGGAAGTCATGGCAAAAACACTCTGGCACCCTGCCCTTCTCATTTGGTAGAAATTGGCATAAATTCTATAGTGCCATTTGCCAACCACTGATGCTATGTCTTGCCATTTTCAAAGAAATGATAGCAGAGAAGTTGAAAGCAGAAAAACTGTAAAGAATGAAGGAGGGGGGTAATAAGAGAAAAAGATTGTGAGGGAGCAACTTTGGACATTTCACCTATATGATAGTAAAAGTGTCTAGGTCCTACAAACTACAAACTCCAGCTCTGAAAAATATCCCAAGACTCAACCCATTAGGAATAGATGTTTCACTGGTGAGCTAGTCTGCCTAGTCAAACCACTGCAAGTTATATCACTACCCCTGCTCCATAACAATGAAAAGAAACTCTGGACAGCTACTGTATTAAGTGAGCCAGTTTGGTCTAGTGGTTTGGGAACATACATAAGAACATAAGAGAAGCCTTGCTGGATCAGGCCACAGCCAATCTAGTCCAGCATCCTGTCGCACACAGTGGCCCACCAAATGCTCATGGGCATCTCAAGCAGAGACAAGGACAAACCTTCTCCTGCTCTCGAGTCCCAGCAGATGGCCTTAGAAGCGCCCCAGTTCCTCCCTCCCCTCAGCCTGAAGGATTCACCTAGGCATTCGTTCTAGTAGCCATTGATACATCTGTCATCCATAAATTTGTCTAACCCTACCTTAAAGCCATCCAGACTGGTAGCTGTCACCACCTCTTCCAGCAGCACATTCCATAAGCCGATGACCCTCTGGGTGAAGAAATACTTCCCCCTGTCAGACCTTATTCTCCTACCCATCCGCTTCATAGAGTGCCCCCTGGTTCTAGTGTTGTGTGACAGAGAAAAGAAATTTTCTCTATCCACCCTTTCTATACCGTGCATAATTTTATATACTTCAATCAGGTCCCCTCTCAAACGCCGTCTCTCCAGACTGAAGAGGCCTAGACATTGCAGCCTGGTTTCGTAAGGGAGGTGTTCCAGACCCTTAATCATTCTGGTTGCCCTTCTCTGCACCTTCTCTAGTTCCACAATATCCTTTTTGAGGTGTGGTGACCAGAATTGTACACAATACTCCAAATGTGGCCTCACCATAGATTTATAAATGGGCAAAATGACACTTGCTGTCTTATTTTCTATTCCCTTCCTAATTATTCCCAGCATTGAATTTGCTTTTTTTGCTGCTGCCGCGCACTGGGTTGACACCTTCATTGAACTGTCCACCAAAACCCCGAGATCCCTTTCCTGGTGTGTTGCAGAAAGCTCAGACCCCATCAGTTTATAGACGTAATTTGGATTCTTGGCCCCAGTGTGCATTACTTTGCACTTGTTAAGATTAAAGCACATTTGCCACTTGGTTGCCCACTCACCCAATGTTAAGAGATCCCTCTGGAGCTCTTGGCAATCTCTTTCAGATTTTACTACCCTAAATAATTTAGTATCATCAGCAAACTTTGCTATTTTACTATGTACCCCTTCTTCTAGATCATTGATGAATAAATTAAAAAGCATTGGTCCCAGTACTGAGCCTTGAGGGACCCCACTTTTTACTTCTTTCCACCCTGAGAATTTGCCATTTATTACTGCTCTCTGCTTTCTGCCCTTAAGCCAGTCACAAATCCAGGACAGAACTTGTCCTTTTATTCCATGGCTGATGAGTTTACTCAGTAGCCTTTGATGTGGGACTTTGTCAAAAGCCTTCTGAAAGTCCAGATAGACAATGTCTACTGGTTCACCTTTATCCACGTGTTTATTGACACTCTCAAAGAATTCCAATAAATTTGTGAGGCATGATTTACCTTTGCAGAAGCCATGCTGGCTTTTGTTCAGCAATTCTTGTTCCTCCATATGCACACTAATTTTGTCTTTAATAATGGTTTCCATCACCTTACATGGAACTGACGTTAAGCTAACGGGTCTGTAATTGCCTGGATCACCCCTGGATCCTTTTTTGAAGATTGGTGTTAAGATTGGGAGCCGGACTCTTATCTGGGAATACCAGGTTTGATTCCGCGCTGCTCCATGAAGCCAGCTGGGTGACCATGGGTTAGTCACAACTCGCCTCTGAGCTCTCACAGCCCCATCCACCTCACAGGGTGTCTGTTGTCAGAGGGCTTGAGTTCCCTTAAATGGATGAGAAAAGCTGGGTAGAAAAGGCAACTCTTCTTCTTCTGAAAAGGCTCTTCTTGTTTCCTGCTCACAACAAGTGTCAAACAGCCTCAAAGGATCAAAAATATGGCACAAACCACATCACATGGTGGTAGGAATGGTACAAGCCAACAGTTGAAGCTTCACCCACACAGCACTTACTTGATCTGCATTATTTGGATAATCCAAAGTAAAAATGCCTAAAGTTTAATCCAGCCTTAGTCCACCTTCAGAGTGAGAGAACACATCAGCAAAGCGACCATTAATTTTCTTTCGACATTATCTATCCCAAAGGTGAATTTTCTGAGTTACTTAACACTGAAAGAAAACAGCTTGTTGCTTCACTGGTGTATTTGCTCTGAAAGGGGACTGAAGCCACATTAAACCATAAGTGTGACCACTGCCCCAGAAAGATTTTATTCCAGATTATTCATCCTTATTCTGAATTATCCAAATAAAGCAGATTAAGAGGCCCCCAGACTTTTGGACAGCATCCAAGCAGTGATTCACCAGGCACCAATAGTATATGGTTTTTGGCACCTAGTTCGAACCAAGCCTTTTATGGTTAGGTTTCCTTGACTCCTGCAAAGGGGGGTGAAGCGTTGTATTTTATAGTTTTTCAATTATGTTTTAACTGTTACAAATTTTATCTTTGTACTGCTGTAATGTGCTCTTGAATGAAATATAAAGGTGAGATATAAATACAATAAATAAGCAAACAATAAAATAAAATAAATAAATATTGGCTTGGGCTGATCAGAAATAGGATCTTGACATGATAGATAGTTTAATGAAAATATCAACTGC
Source organism: Aspidoscelis tigris stejnegeri (assembly GCA_023333525.1). NCBI lineage: Eukaryota > Metazoa > Chordata > Lepidosauria > Squamata > Teiidae > Aspidoscelis > Aspidoscelis tigris. The sequence continues at coordinate 243,853,164 of JALMGA010000001.1, read as the reverse complement.
GTTTGCATCAGAGGTAAAAAAAAAAGGTCAAAAGCATGTTATGGATAATAAGACATGGTACTAAAAATAAATCTGCCAATATTGCAAAGTCCCTGTACAAAGCAGTGGTATCTCTGCACCTGGAATAATGCATACAGGTTCAGTTTTTGCTGTGGTCACAAATATCAGGGCTGCTGTGCAAATATGTCTGCAAATGGAAAGCTCAGCTCTGAGAAGTCCAACAATCCAGCATAATTTTCATTGCAATATCTCAAAAAGAAATAGATTCAAAGGAGGGTAACTAAAGAAGCTGGCAAGCCTGAAAAGTATGTGGGAAGGTTGTCAGCATCCTGGCTGGATCACCAGATCTCCTGATGCCAAGGCAGGGCACTGGGGGTCTAGCAGCTGCTTAATTCGTAATTAAGATTGTTTGGAAAACCCCAAATTGTTATGAAAGCACATTGCTGCTCTATGAACAAATGCTATCCATATTAGTTTCCTAATAAGCAGAAAGGTCAGAGAGAAAAGATTTCCTTTAATTTTTACACTATGGCATAGGAAGACTGCTTTCCAGAAACCCCATCAAGACAAGCTTCAAAACTTCTCACATTCCAGCCTGACCTTTATACCTAACCTGGCTGGAAGTTACAATATTCCTGATAACACTTTCCGAGTAAGGAGAAGTACACATCAGATTTCTCTGACATGTGCAGTAAAGGCAAAATAAGAAAAGGTCAATATAATTCAAGGTGGCCGGTTCAGGCCATTTGCTCCTTTGAAGGATCCTTATCAGTCTTTTATATTTTTTCAAACACACTGACCTCCTTCATTCCTTACAAGATGGTGCAGGAAACTGTGCACTTCCCCAGCATGGAATTTACTTACTCGAAATCAGACAAGGCTTCTGTAGCATTGGTCCAATGTCACAGGAACCTTCCCAAATGCCACAGTAAAGAAATCCATACTAGGGAACCCATGAGTTTCCGGTATGCCCCTTGCCATCTGTAAGCAGCCTACAATAGTAAAGAGGCTAGAAGCACTCTCATGCAAAGGCAAGGTCGAAAATGGTTGGAGTTGTTCAGAAGGAAAACATGAGAGAGGACATGATAGGAGAAGAAGACGAAGATGGCAACAACAACAAAGACTCTGGCTTTTATATCCTACTTTTCTCACCCATTTAAGGGTACTCAAAAGCAGCTGACAAACCTTCTGTTACATAAAAACATAAGAGGAGCCCTGCCAGATCAGGCCACAGCCCATCCAGTCCAGCATCCTGTCACACACAGTGGGCCACCAGTTGCTCATGGGCTTCTGAAGCAGAAGACCTTCTCCCCACAACAGTCACCCTGTGAGGTGGATGGGGCTGTGAGAGCTCAGAAGAGAGCTGAGACTAGTTCAAGGTCACCTGGCTGACTTCGTGGAGGATCCCAAATCAAACCCAGTGACTATGAGATAAGAGTCTGGCACAAGACCAGACTGTTTCAACTGAGACATGATAATGGGTTTCCAGCTCAATGCCAAACAATAATGCTGTGTAGAACCAGAAGGAGTAAAATTTGACCGAATGGTTGTAGTGATGTGCACAAATGAAATTCATGTATTTTTTCACTGTTGAAGCAAACACATTCATTCATTCTAGCACTGAACCATTCAATTGAAAAAAAAAAGTTGTTCATATTCAGTTTTGCACTAGTAAAAGAATATTTCTTTTTCCATTAAAATATCCTTTTCATGGGCAAAACACAGTGAAACATGAATGTTCTTTGATTCAATTATTTGTGTTTGCAAGCTGGACTAGTTTCGTTCAATTGTATTTTTGGACATCTGAATAATGGCATGTTCATCTCGATGTGAAAATCCATGAACATGAACAATTTGATTCAATTTTTTGAATGAGGATCAAATTTTGCACATCTCTGAATGGTTGTGAAACAGTCTTCCAGAAGGTTGCCATCTATTTTACGCTACAGCAGCACTTTTATTAAATGCCATATGCTTATATTACCAAAAAGGTATTGTTGGTTTATGAAAACATAATTGTACTAGATAGACCAAATGGTCTAGGACACCTTTTTAATTATTTTAAGGCCACAAAAAGTTACCCATCTTTCCATAGCATCCCAAAACAGCTCTTTTGCCTTACTTGAAGCTAACCTTGCCCTGCTGATGAAAACAACAGAATGATCTTGGAAGTCTTTGACCCAGTTCTTGGCTTAATATATGGGTGTCATTTGTATTGGATGATTGGGCATTGAGGACCAGGGAGTCTAATGCAAACAGAAAAAGAATAATCAACCAATTGCCTTATGCAAATCAAAGCTTAATGAGACAAAGACAAAAAACCCTTTCTAATTCTCACACCCTCCTTATTTAAAAATATGTATCACCCAAATTTCTGCCTATCCTTTTACTGTCTTCGTGGTTTTGTTTCTCTTGCTTCTTTTCCATTTTAAAACCATCCTCGCTTATATATTTGTGTGTGTATGTATGCATGCATGCATGCAATTAAATGCAGGCTTTGAGTTTTCACCTGGGAAACTGGAGGGATAAGGTGAGCTAAGCTTTTAATTACAAGTACCCATTTTGGGAGGTGGGGAATTTGAGCTGACAGCAGATGCAGCAGTTTGACTTAATCCCATTTTGTGGGGGAGGGCAGTGGCAGGGAGGGGATGAACTATGAATATCTCTGTAGAGTGGCTGTTACTATTATTTTAAGAATCATTTCTTTTTATACTCCCCCACCACCCCAGTCTTGTTCCCCCAAACTGCCAAGCATTATTGAGGACATGATGATGGCCAAAGCTAGAAACATGAAGCAGCATTGTACAGCTGTCTCTGCAATACTAGGGCCTTTCTGGATGGACCCTTAATATGGATGAAGGGTCCATATAGTACTTCAAAGCCTCATAGATCTACATGTTAATTAAAAACATAGATATGCATGTTAATTAGTATACAATTAGAAATATATGGAAATATTAGTATACATAGTATATGTTTCCCCTCCCTCCCTTCCCACCCAGTCCCCCACAACAAGAAATTGGATGTATATTTCATACCACCATGCCTCTGAGATCTAGGAACAAAGGTTCCTGAGCTGGGAACCTTTGGGGAGTGCTTTTGGGTGGGGTGCTATGGCACATTCCTGAAAAGCAGCCCCTGATAGTCCAAGACATGGAAGGCAGCCAATAGCACCCCTCCCATTTAACGGATCAGGGCCATTCTGGTCTGGTAGCGGACCTGATTAAATGAGTCTGCTGATGATCCAGATTAAGGATTCCCAGCCACCCAATAGCAATATCACCAGAGGTTACATGGAGAAGAGTAAAGAACTATCTAAGAAGAAGAACAGGGAACTCACTGATACAAGGAATGTTAAATGCACTCTCCAACACAGAAGAAAAGGCAAAGGCAGGAGACACAACAAAAGCAATGGGGGAAAGGCAAGGCAGGAGATATAACAGGAGGGACAGAAGGAAGGCAAGGCAAAGGCAGGAGACACACCGGGAGGAACGGGGGAAGGCACATGGTGATGGTGCAGGAGATTGGCATGGTGGTGGGTCGAGGTGACATGGCAAGCAATATCCATGATCTTTAATCACTCAAGCATTATCAAATTAAACACTTCATCTGATCTCTTGCCAGCCCTTTCCTCCTCCCCCTTTCAAGAAGGGAATTACCCAAAGCCCTGCTGTGTTTCCACTGATAAATATTTTGATTATTCCAGGTTTCAGCAGCAAGTCCTGTTATAATCTGGGATTCCCCAGATTTTGGGACCTTTAGGCTGCAAAAATGGGGAATCTCTTCAAAAGTGTCAGAATGCTGGGGGCTTGGGCCAAATTCAACCCAGACTAAAATGCCAGTTGAAACACACCCCTAGAGTCTGAATCCTGGGTCTTTGTCATAGACCAAAACAAGGATGTTCAGCTGTAAGCCTGCAATATTCTTGAACCAAGACCCCCATCATTCTGTGCCAGTCCCAAGAAGAACTGTAGCTCAGGAGCTTTTTGAACATGGCACTCTTCAATTTTTCTGGATTACAACTTCCACTCTCTGAATTACAACTCTCGGGTATAATCCAAAGGCATACAGAAGGTGCCAAAATGATGAACGTTGCCACAGCTTCTGACCCTGTCAATGACAGTTGTCGAGAATGTTCTCCTCTTCTATTCTTCAACTTTTATATTGGTCATTTTATTTAGTGTTTAATTCTGGATTCTTTTTCTATGCTTTAATCAGTCCAGAGTCCATAGAGATATAAACAGAAACAAACAAATAATGTGTCATTTTGGGGGGAGGGAAGGAGAACCCCCATTTCCTCCTAATTGAACAATCTGCTGTAGAAGAGACTTTTTCCCAGAAGGCCACATTAGCAAAGGCAAGAGTTACATTTCCTCCTGTTTCATTGCCTATGCTGATCCCATTAATTATCCATATCCTTGGCTGATGAAATTTGCACTTTGATTTAGTTATTTATTTAAAAACCTTCCGTGTTAAATGCAATGACTAGTGTGGCCTACTACTTTCTCTAAGTAGGCCTGTCAGAAAAGTTAAACATGCTGCACCCTTGCCTCAGGCCTTTAGGCACAGTAGAAAAGTGAAGAGCTCACAACCCCCTTCCTGTGCACACACTGACTGCCATAAACATGGCCTTTGCACCATCTGCAGTCAGCTAAGAAGCATCCCCCTTTACTTACATAAAGGCCCAATAAATAATTACTGCTTCCAGAATATCTTAAGCAGCCTGCTGTGACTTCTTCTGGTTCATTTCCATAATGGGGCTACACCTCAATAACCTGCACAACCTTTACCTCCTGGCAGTGAAATGACCCATTCAAACCTGCATTTTTGTAGCAATTAGTCTTTGCCAACTTGTTTGTCTCTAGATGTATTGCACTACTGTTTTCATATCAGCCCAGCTAGAATGCTATGGTAAAGGGAGATCAGAGCTATAGTCTTAAACTTCTCAAGAAATGAGATGGTTAAATGCTGAACTATATAGATAGAATGTAACAGACAAATTCCACATGAAGCTGATTTCAACCCCCATTTTAGGCTTTTAATAACTAGTATTTTGGACACATGGATGATAGCAGCTGCTTTGTCCTATGGGATTCTCTGGGTCTGCATCAGCAAAATGTATTCAAAAAGACTAAAAAGTGCTTTTAAAAAGTGTGTCTCTCATATTCCCATCACATCACCAATCCACCTTTTTTTGGCCCAGAATGCTTATGAGAGAGGGGAGGTGAAGACTGGTGAATGAATGATCCTATCTGTGAACCATCTCTAAGCTATTTTCAGTTTACCACAGAGGTATCCACCCCTTCTTTAGACTGTGTTCTCACACAGGGTTTTTTTTTAAGCATTGGAGGTAGGAGAGAGCTTGGGGCTTCACTTCTCAGTGATGGTTGTCCCACGCTAAACTGGCCCAATATTACGCATCCCACCCCACAGTGGGCCACTGCTGCCAGTGGCCCTTACAAACATCCATTTTGTGGGAGGCCCAACCCAACTCAGTCCCAGCCCAAACAGTCCCAGCTGACATCTTTGAAGGCTTGGGAGCCCCGGGAGTGCCACAGCTGCTTGTCGGGAAGCTGCAGTGGTGCAGCCCAAAAGGCCGACGGCAGCCAAAATGGCAGATAGACAAGGCAGCAGTGGCAGCTGAAAGGAAGGGAGGGACGGAGGGCAGGGCTAGCACTGGAAGCTGTGTGAGCGAGGCAGTGGCAATGACACAGCCTGGAAGGCCAGCGGTGGCGAAGTGGCAGATGGCTGAGGCGGGTGGGCAGGCAAGCAGCTGGGCGAGCAAGGCAGTGACACAGCAAGGTAGTGGTGGGCAGGCAGGCAGGATACTATGAATCTACTATTCCCAAAGGGAAAATAAAGCATGTTGAAAACAAAAACGGGAGCGAGAGTCCTTTAAACATGTTTTTTTAAAAATGTGTTTTTTGCCAATTTATTCCTCAGAAAGTGCGGGAAGCCAATTTTCAATGTGGACAAACAATTTTCAAAATGTTTTTGACACACAATAAAGAACATGCATTCTTCTTTACAGAATATTGTCCATGTGTCAACCCTTAAGATCCTTCACAACTTATGAAGAGAACTCTTGTTCTCATCCTGTCTTTAATCTTCTGCAGCCTACAAGGTTTGAGACATTTAGGAGAGCCAGACTGGATAAGTGTGGGTCTTTCCCCCCTGAAGAGCAGTAGATCTGATCCAGATCATGGGGAGGCAAGGGCCAGATCAGCACCATCTGCACTGACAATGCTTATCTGAACTTTGCAGTCACCTCTCCCACCCCCAGGAGTGAAAGGTTCCTATCCTCAGGGCATGGGGGGGGGGTTGATTTTCAGAGGTGCACTTGGGTTTGCCTCTGAATGACAACTTCCAGTAATTCTGGATCATTGCAGTATAACATCTGCACACCTCCATGATCCAGAATACACATCTATCTGGTCTACAATAGATCTGGATTAAAGGACTCTTGGTCCAGATCTGGCCCCATTTTGTGGAGATAGAGCCAACATAATAGGGGCAGGGGTCTTTTCGTCCAGGTTAATGTGTGGACCAGGAGGACCAGGATCCAGATGGGAGGCCCTTAGATCCAGATCCTTGCAGGTGCTTTTTTTTTTTTTTTTTTAACTGTGTGTGAAGTCTAACTCCGGGTGTTTCCGCACTGGCTGTGGAAACACATTTAAACACACATTAGAGACACATTAGAGATACTTAGGAACTTACCTTCTGCACTGGAGGCCAGATCCACGACCCTTCGAGATGGCTGATTCTGCACACCAGCACGCGAGACCCATTCTTAATGGGGTCTCACTGCCGAAAGATCTGTCCTCCAGGAAGACCTAAAAAATTAGGTCTTCAGTCTGTCCCCTCGCCTTGATCAGTTTGGAAGCAGGACGCTTCTGCACATGGGGAGGCAAGGGGCTGGATGTGCCAGCGGCTGCCATCTTGGGAAGGTTGGAAGCAGACCAGTCTGCCTCCGGAGCCCCTCCCCCGTGTGCCGCATACTCCAGTCCCGCGGCTCCAGCAGTGGTGTTGGTGGCGCAAGAGGCTGCCTGACTTGAGGAATGGGTGCTGCGGCCTCCACACAGCACCCAGAGGATCCAGCCAGCAGGATCCATCCTCACTGCATGTGTGCGGATGCAGGACGCCTCCTCAGATCCGTCCCTATTTCAGATGGATCCATGGGAGAATGGATTTCTGGGAAATGGATTTTCTTCAATCCATTTCTCAGCGGCCAATTCAGAAATACCTTTAGAGTATACTATACACATGTTAGGGCCAGCCACACATTTCAGTGGTTGGGGTGGAAGTTAGCTGCCCCTGTAGCAAGAACACATAACTGACTTGACCCCCACCAGGTGACTACAAGTCATCCATTATCAAACACATAACTAGAAACTCACTGTGTTCATTAGGAAATTTCTCATTCATGCTCTTTCCCCATGCTATGTCTCTTCTACACTTTTATGTCCTGTTACATGCCATTTTGGAGTGTTTTTGCTTTGTAATTATGTATTACTAAAATACAATAAAACTTTAGTCCTGTGTTGTTGTGAATATATGTACAGAAAAATGTTTTGTCTACAGTATAATGGCAATTTTAAATTTTTGTCTGGCTCCTGAAATGTCAGTTGCTCATTTGGCCTTACGTGCCCAGATTATTTACCCGGATTATTTACTTGAATACAGACTGTGTCAAGAACAGATGGATCCACCTCAAGATGGTCTGAGGAGGATGTTGCCTCTGATGTGACCCAGCTGCCATGGGAGGCCATTTGCATGGCTACCACCTAAATCAGTTTGGATATCTCTGTGCAGAGGTGATTTTCGTGCCCTCTACAACAGCCAGACACAAAGACATTGTCAGTCCCTTCAGTTCATCATTCAGTGGTTAAATGACATGGCAAGTTGACACAATGAGACAGGGCTATCCCACTCTTCAGAGAGAAAACCCCACTCTGAAGTCAGTACATTCTGTCCTTTCTTAGAATAACTTCAGGAAGGTTGAGGAAGGGGTCGTACAAACTCTCTAAAATTGGATCCCTGAACATGGCCTGTATTTTGTGTTTGTTTGTTTTTCTATTTCACCTTATATCTGGAGATCTTGGGGCAGGTTGCAATAACATCACAATAAAACAAGTAAAAGATATGAATGAAACAATGGAAGTGCCTATATGGGGAGGTGATATTATTAATGTCCTGCTGTTCATGAAATTCCTTTAAAGTTTTACAGAACCAAACAAGATCCCAAATATCTTGTTGCGTTTTCCACATCTCTTTCATGCTTAAGTTCTCACTACTTGCATTTATTGAGTACAATCCACCAGTGCTATCCAAATCCTATTGGAAGAAACAGGATTTGTGCACTATCATGATGATCTTGAAATACAACAGAGATGTTCTGTGAAAGTGATCCTACATGGAACCTATACTTGTGGCCAGCTAAACCAGACTCTTTTGTCCAGTAGATATAGAAGTATACCTTTGTATTTGAAAGCTCAGGGGAAAGTGTGAGACATATTTGAACAAATGGGAAAAAGTCAGCCAGCTATAACATTAGGCTCAGATCTTCCAATGTTTTGCCTTCCTAACTGTGAATAATGCATTACATTTGAGATCAGTGGGGCGGCTTATGAGAGGATGAGGGTTGGGGAGGTTTTACAGGATTCAGTCTGTGGATCCAATTTTTGCTAGCACAGTGCAATATTAAATATGAATGTGTTTATCACAGATGCTTTTTTAAATACATTAGAGATGTTTGTTTACTTCTTTTGGCATAATAGGAAATGCTTGCTCCCATAGGGCTCGACAAGAAAAAAATACACTTGTATTTATTCTTTTTGCTCCTATCTTTTTCTGCAACTTTCTTGTATTGTAGCACACAATAGCATGACCTTTCCAAAGAAAGAATGGCCTAAAGGGTATATTGTAAGAAAAATGTTTCCCAGTATAAATTGTAGAAGTTAACCTGTGAAGATTAACTACATCCGTATCTCCACTGGAGGTGTTGACTCCCTACTGTTAGTTACCGGAGAATCTAGGAGCTTATACCCATTGCAGTATTCTCTCCCTCTCTTTGTCCTCCTTCCTCAAGGCCATTTATATATGTTGCGTACACTCAGTTTACTTGTTAAGCAGACTCAACAAAGGCAAATAGTTAAGTGTGTTCTCACAAGGAGACAATGCATACTAATGGTAATAAATAGCATTTTTGTTTTGCCTTTTCTAGTGTTTTTCTTAAAGTGCCATGATACTATCTGCTTCTCTGCCACTGCTCTTCACCATGCAAACATTACTGCTGGGGAGCTTTTGTTTCCCAGCTTTGATGTTTCCAGTTAGGCCATTTCTCTGAATTCTCAGCAAAGAATGAGACATAAGGCATGTCACACAAGTAATGGTGGCACTGGAAGACAGAAAAAACACTTATGGTGGGAGATGTGCTGGATGAATGTGGGGCAGTATGGATCCCATATCCTTTCAGCACAATTCTTGTGTCATCAGTGTGCTGGGATGTAGGGACTATTGCACATTCATGACACATTCACAGTGTCACAATGGTGTGCCATACCAACATTATCTCTGACAAGTCTAGGACTCTGTAGAGAAAGGCTTTGTCTGAAAACATCAACAGCTGCTGTCAGCCACTGTAGACAAGAGGGTAAAGATGTGCAAAATTGTGCTTTGAGTGCTTTATGAAGCCATGCTGCTCTCGTATGAGGGCTGCATTTGCTAGATGAAATATCACAAATCACCTTGGTTCGAGCTGCAACTTTCAACCTGCTTCATAGGTTATGAAGGCTATGAAGAGCTTCTAGTGCCATGTCAGATCATGAAATGATGTCATTGTACAGTCCAACACAATTTTGGGCCTGCCACAGCTTCCCTCAGCCCATGCCAAGCCTATAAACAAGAAATACTTGGTTTTTATGCCATCAATGATATCACATTGCTCAGTGTACTAATGGGTAGCTCTCCCCACTCCAGGTACAAGGTGAGGTGAGGTAAGTGCTCATTTTACATTAAAGATTAAGGCACTCAGCAAACCTGACCTTAATGTAAAGCATTTAGAATGGCATTTTGTATACCCCTGCAATACTGATCTAAATAGGCCCACACTCCCAATCAACATGAAACGGCAACATTTCACCCACTCTTGAATATCTGCAAATGGCCTTTAGAGCTGGAAGCAGTACCTAGACATCCATTCCAGTAGCCATTTTATTAGTAGAGGCAGCTCTGTGTGGCACATATGCTCTGTTGTAGAAGCATGGCCATCCTTTATGTCCAAGTACAAAGAGGCCCTGAGATAGGGATGCATCAAAGGTTTAAAAGGTGCATAGTAGCACTGGTATGGAATACTTGCTACAGCATGCAAAATCACTATATTTTTATGGTGGCAGGAAGTAAATTTTGACTGAGTGCACATGCAAAGCTTGTTTGTGAGGAGGTTGTAAGCTAGCTATGAGGGTGCTACAGAAAGGGTAAAAAGGAAAAAATGCACAGACTTGGACAAGACAGCAGTACATCTGAAAATAATCTTGGAATTTTAGATGGCTGCAAGGTGAAGATTTTTGTGTTGTAGCAGCCAGCAGTATGTTGCTGCAGCAAGAATTTGCTAATGCCTCACTAGGCCATACCAATAAAAGTGCACTATTTATATCACAGAAAGTAATAGTTCAAAGTGTTTGCTACTGGAATGTGTATTGTATCCAAGTCCAGGCAAAATAGAACAGAGGTTTTGAAATCACACCCGATGAGGCGTCTGGACACCCAGGCACTCCTGCCTTTATTGTTCGCCAAGCCATCCTAAGCCCCAAACAATACAACCTATTGTTTAACCAGTTTAAATTATACCGAAGCTGCTTCAGTCAATGGAAGTCATCTCTTCCCCTCCTGTGGATGCACCAAGGAAGGGAGGAAATAACCTGAAAGTTGAGGATCTCACCCAGATCAAAATGGCTTCTTCAGATCAAAAATGGCTATCTTTCAGCACCATTACCAGCCCTTCAAAAAGAGTCACATTAGAATTCTCAGTGCTATGAGCAGATGTTTTGCTCACGCCAATGTTCTGGGAGCATAACGTAGGATGCTCCCCCAGTGGCTCTGAGTTTGCTGTTCCAGCTCTTGCTCTTATAGGCTTCTTACAGATTTTATTCAAACAATCTGAAAATAGGCTCTCTGAGGGTCAGGAGTCCACAGACCTGCTGCAGTAGTAGAAGACATGTAGGTTACATAGCAAATGCTTCCCAGCCTCTGAAGTTTCCCAGCTGCAGAATGAAAAATCTGTAGCAGCAAGATTTCTGACCTTGTTAGTTATCTTTCAGACAGAGAATTGGGCCTGGGAATGAAAATCACTCCTGTAATCCATCATTCCACATGGTAGTGGAGAGGGCAAACGAGGACACGGTCTGCTCCTGAACTTATCTCTCACACCTCATGCCTAGGGTGCCTCTAGGGATGATGTGGTGCTAGAGAAGCACCCATGTTTCTCTGCATGAATGCAACCAGGGGGAGCGGTGTAGAGAGAAGCTGACATGGCTAGTCTTATGAAGAAAAGAATAAGGACTTGTGCTTGTAGGGCACGGAATAACAAATTTCAGTTACAGTTAGATTGATTTTAATATTGTTTTGATTATTATTAGATTGTTTTATTGCTATGTCATTTCTGTAACTTTTAACCCTATACTGTCCCTTGGTGGAAGGGGCATTATAAATAAATGTTGTTGTTGCTGAAATTCAATGTCAGATTAGCGTAAAATTTTCACTCAAAGTTACCTAGATAAATTAGTAAAGTTGCAGAAGTGGCTAATCAACTGCACCCTTTGGCCTGTCATGATACTAAATTATCCATTATTCAGCACTCCCTAATCAATTAGCATTAGAAGTTATATATTATGCTGCAGCAGATTAATGGCACAAATCAAAAATTAAGACGATCTTATTGACCAAGGTGTTTGTACCTCATCATCCTCTTCTTTCTCCTTTTTCTTCACTAAAGCATTTCAATCAATCAGAATGATCTCTGGCTCAGATACAAGATCATATATTATGAAAAGACATTATCTCATATTGGTACCATGTCTTCTGCCTTTTTTTAAGTAAGAAAAAAACACAAGCATGACATGGTGATTTCACTCTAAGAAGCAACTAGCTTGGATAGCATTAAGAAAAAATTAGACAAATTCATAGAGGACAGGTGTGTCAAGGGCTACTAGAATGGATACCTAGATAGAACCTCCAGACTGGGGAGACAGGCAGGATTCCTCTAAAGGTGGGGAGCTAAGAGCAGGTGAAGGTTTTTTCTTTGTCTTCTGCTTGAGAATGCCCAGAAACAGTTGATGGGCCACTGTGTGAGACAGGATGCTGGACTACATGAATCCAGCAGGGCTCCTCTTATGTTTTTAAAGAGCCCTTCCTATTGACACTGCCTATAGTTTTTAACTCTCAATTTTAATATTTCTTATAAACCACTTTTGCAGTTTTATGAGAAGCAGAATAAGAAATTTGAATAAGAAATAAATATCTCTGTTAAATAATATTCTATTGAGCTTTTCTACCAGAAAGAAAGAAAAATCTTCTAGTTTACAGACCAGAGTTGAGTTACCCACTGCTCTCCAGTGTTATTACTTTTCCCTATCACTCTTCAAAAGTAAACTTGGAAGAAATGTGCACACTGTGTGCATCTTTGCCCAGCTGACATCATCATAAAATGTGACTGGCTTGCCTCATTTGTTTTGAAATGCTCTACTGTTTTATAATCTTTTGCAACTGAGAAAGCAAACGGGCCCAATAGTGTCATTACTGGTGATAATCAAGAAGCATGATCATTCTTCAGTGGGAGCACAGATTTCCAGAAGGCAGGAAAAAAAATTGGTTCCTAAAATGATACCACCTGCATCAGATCAGGCCAAGAGCCCAAGTGTGTGTTGTGTGCAGAGCAGAACCAGCAGGAAGGGAGACAGAAATGAAGTCCCAGTTCTAGCATCCTGTTGATTCTGCTGGGCACTGCAAGGGAAAGAGTTGTCATTTGAATAAGGCTAGGACTTATTTTCCAGGAACCACCAAATTATGTAAATGATGATATGAGAAGCCATGCAAACACTAACTTCCCTGTTGCTGACTTCCAAACATCTGGAGACGCTCACTACCACCCTGGTCTTAAGGTCAGAGTGAAGACACCTTAGCCCCTGAATCATCTTGCAATGTTTCATGGATAAGCTGCAAGACAACTCACGTGGTAGCCCTCATAAGGTGACCTGATTGGTGGCAAAGGAGGCAGTCTGCCACACTAGGCAGGCCAGACAAATCCACCACCACCCCTGATATCTTACCTAGTTATGTGGGGATGCAAATTCTTGGAGTTCCACAATGAAATAAAATGGTATTTGGTAAGGGGAAAAAATGGATAATTGGAAATGCTGGTATAGTTCTGCATTAGTCCATCAATATCTCTACTACAGGAAATCCAGCAGTGATGCCAGGCTTCCCATAACAGCAGTGCTTACTTATGTGCTTGCCAGCATGTTTCCTTATTCTCTTGCTTGGGGATACCAGGCAACCAAATGAGAAAAAAAAAAAGGAAAGGAATGGGCAGTTGACTGGCTTCCAGGTACCACCATGCAAGAGAATAATATGGGCCAGCAGATGTGGGAGGTAAGTTAGGACTGCTCTTCATATTTACTGAGGATCTTTCTGAGATCCTACATTGCCTCTTGCTGCCTGGAGGTGGCCTTTTTCCTACAACTTTTGTTGTGATTGGTTGGTGATTATCCCTCCCTATAGTTTTGACAGCATATGAAGCAAACATGCCCATTTGAGACATTCCCCCTCCCCCATGCAGAGGTAAAGAGAATAGTGGTGGCGGATGGTAATAAAACTAAAAGGTGCCACATGCAATGTGGTTCTCTACTAGCTGGAAGATAGATGTGACACTAGAAAGTTAACAAATGTCAACCATGATAATCCATCCCACTGGTTCTTAGCCTTGCTGGGAGGATGCAGCAAACTGCAAATTTACTTCTGGGAAAACTGTGAGACCCCTAATTACTGTAAATCAAGAGAAGAGTCAGTCAGGTATGAGGTGGGAGATTCACAGGGGAAGACAGAATGGGAAAGCCTAGTGGATAAGCAGCATTTCCTAACTCATCTGGAATGTAGAAAGCAATTATTGTCAAAACGGCCTTCCTTCTCCATTCTCCCTTGAAAGGAGCAACAAATAGTTTATGTAACACTTTTTTAAAAACTTCACCTGTATACTCATATGCCAGTCCCAAGAAAACATAGCTATCCCCCCCCCCCCATTCTGAGATCCACCCTTCTATGCCTCATAGTAGGGTTGGCAGGAGAGGAGTCATTCAATATTATTCAGTTTTGATAGATGGAACAGAGAGTTGGTATATATATTATTTAAAATATTTAGTGCATCACCTAGAACCTCTTAAGTGACTTACCAGCTAAAATGTATTTGTGGCCTACAGATCATATAGTAAGCCATGCAGTAGGAGAAAAATTATCTCTACTCTTTATCATAAAGTGCTATATACTGGTTTCAGTGTCATCTTCAAAAGTGGAGGTGGTCTGCTGAGGTGAGATACAGCAAAGGAGGGAGGGAGATCTCACCTGTGCTTGTGCTAAGTCATTATTTGATCCACTGTGGACCAAATGATGGTTTGGAACATAAAGCGCACAGCACCTTGCCCGTTCTCCTCTACCCTATTGTTCAAATCACAGCTGCCATAGGTGCAGAAAAATGATAATGACTGAACAAGAACTGCTTTCACCTGCTATTCCTATAAGGACCAAGTCATAAGCAGTGATTCTGCACTGGTTAGTATACTGGACTAGCAAGGATACTGGGAGGTAGAGCCTCTCTTCCACATACTGGTGCAGTCTAAGGGAAGTCCTTCCCAGGAACATGCCAGCATGTGGAAGAGAGATTCCTGGTACACTTGTAATTCTGATATATCAATATGTACAGAATCATTCAAGATTTCACACCCTATAGGTCTTTTAACTGTGCAGAAAAAGGGGGAAAGCAGGGAAAATTTGAGATTATAGTGATAAAATCTTAGCTGAAAGAAAGAGCCGTTGACTTAATATTAGGTGTGTGCACAATGCCATTTCAAATATGTTGTGCAGTATTTGAAATGTCTGTACTCCTGTTACATGAGAGTCTATTTATTAGGTGGATAATTTAGTAAACTCTGTTGTAAGAACATAAGAGAAGACTTGCTGGATCAGGCCACAGACCATCTAGTCCAGCATCCCATCACACACAGTGGCCCACCAAATGCTCATGGGCATCTCAAGCAGAGACAAGGACAAACCTTTTCCAGCTCTCGAATCCCAGCAAATGGCCTTAGAAGTGTCCTACTTCCCCCCAGGAGAATGTGAGTACATACCTCTACTCATGGCTGCTTCTC
The DNA here is from genome assembly GCA_023333525.1 of Aspidoscelis tigris stejnegeri. Taxonomy (NCBI): domain Eukaryota; kingdom Metazoa; phylum Chordata; class Lepidosauria; order Squamata; family Teiidae; genus Aspidoscelis; species Aspidoscelis tigris. Next base: position 243,837,748 of record JALMGA010000001.1, on the reverse strand, counting down.
CCAACCTTTCTTGGGGCTGAAAAGGGCAGGACCACTAGTCACTGTGCCAGGCTGCATGATGATGTCATCCTGAATCCCATCATAATTTGGTGACTGCCAGACCTTTGAACAGCAGACCTGAAATTAAGAGGTGCATGGTGGCATTATTGTTGGCAACATAACACTGCCTGTATGCATGCTCCTTTCATCTCTAGGTTACAAAAAAGGCCTTTGTATAAGATGGGTATGGCCATCTTGAAGCTTCATGAAGCCTCTGAAATGACATACTACACAACCCTATAGAGGCTTTGTTCACATTTAGCAAAACAAGTGACTAAAAAACACCTTAGAGAAAGTAGCATGTGGCACTTGTATTCTCATCCCATTTCTAATCCACCTTTCCCAGCCTGGAATTATCATCAGAATGGGAAGAATGTGAACAATCCCATCTGCAAACCATCTCTAAGGTGCTTTTTACTACACATGAACACAGTCTTTTACCTAGAAAAGAAACAGAGAAAACATTTATACGTGGCAATTTTTGTTCTCTGAATCAAATGAACCAAATTCAATATGCAGATACTTCACAAGCAGCAAGAATAACAGTTTTGACCTCTATATTTTTAATAATATGTCTTCAATAGTCAACTCTGGTGCATGTGCAGAGTGGACCTTACTTCTAAAAAATTGCTTCCCTATTAATGAATTATCCCTCCTGCCCATCACAAATGAAAGCAGTATAAAACAATTTCTAATAACTAGGACTGCCTTTTCTTATTAATCTGCAATTATCTTCTAAGTAACATAATTCATAGTGTTTTGTGTAGAGAAAACAGTCTTTAAATCATTTGAATTGTACAGTGTGATAAATAAAATATAACATAGACTGCTCTAAATTCTCTTGAGAATGAAAATGTTAAATAATGTAGCTGGAACATTTAGGTATTTATTTGTTTGTTTGTTTCTTGCCCTATACCAAGGTTGGGATGGCTTGCAAGAGAGGGAAGAAAGACAAACAGGTTAAAAGCAATTAAAATCACTCACAAATAACACATCTTCACCAACTGCCTAAACATGTACAGTGGTGCCTGATGTGCCTCAAAGGGGGAGCTGTTCCATAAGCCAGGGGCTATCATGAAGAAGGCCCTGTCTCACACCCCCAGTCAATTATGTGGGTAGTAGTACAGCAAAGAAACAGATTCTTCTTTCTTTGCATCCCAAACCAACTGGCAGCTTCTTTGGACAATCCTATTCTGGTACTTTAAGAAAAGGAAAATTACTTCACTTTGTTCTCCTGATCCACAGTGTTCACAGTTTAACAATTGCCTTTATGTCTTTCTAAAGTCATCTTTTTTTCTTAACTTCTCTTGTGCAGACAAAAAGCTCAGCTTAAGTATTATTTTCTACATTTTTACCCAGGTAAACAAGAATAAAGTATTTGGTTTCCAGTTTTAATTCTGACTCCACTTTCTCACCTTCCCTCATCCCTACTCCACCCATTATCTTTATTAGAAGACTTCCACTTTTCCTAACCAGCTACATAGGTGCAGAGCAGTAGAATTGGTTTGGATTTGCAATAAACAGGTTGAAAAAGGGTATGTGTGGGGGGGTGCAGGTAACGCCATTGGAAGAAAAACATCTGGAGTATTTTTCCTATAGCCCATCATTATTGAACTGAGAGCATCATAATTTATACCTCAGCTTGTCACTTGATGCAAAATGGATGAAGCATTTCAAAGAATAATGAATTGTGAGACAGCAGCCCAGCTGAGCAGCCCTTCTCTCCACCACAAGCTTTTTCATGGAAGAGGAAAAGCTGATGGGTTTGAACCCTTCGAGAAATCTGTGTTTTGACTTCATTTATTTTTTTCCTCTCATTTAATCCTCTGCCATATTTAACATTATGTTAAGCAACTTACATCTCCTGATTAGTTCTTGAATATTTTGGCATCTTAAAGGAATACAGGCCCTTTCTGCACTGGGCCTTATTCTGAATTATCTCTTGGACTAGGGACCTGTCATCTACATGTTAGTGCAGACTATGGGAGGCCTTGGGCAGAGCCTACTGTAGTCTGCACCAGCAGGAAGACAGCAAGTCCCTAGGTCAAGAGATGAACCAGAAAAAGGCCAAATCAGAAAGGACCTAGATTATTGCAGTGGCCTAAAAATTCATAGAAATTGAGTGGAAGAATAACATAACATGGAGGTAATAGAAAAGGTGAATAGAGAAAAAAAAATCTTTATTCTATCACACAACACTAGAACCAGGGGACACTCTATGAAGCTGAGGGGTAGGAGAGTCGGATCAGTCAAGGGGAAGTATTTCTTCACCCAGAGGGTCATTGGTCTATGAAATTTGCTGCCAGAATAGGTGGTAACAGCTACCAGCCTAAATGGCTTTAAGAAAAGTTTAGACATATTCATGGGTGATATATTCAATGACTGCTAGAATGGATGCCTAGGTACATCCTCCAGGCTGGGGAAACAGCCAAGATGCCTTTAAAGGCCATTTGCTGAGATCCAAGAGCAGGTGAGGGTTTTGCCCTTGTCTTCTGCTAGAGATGCCAAAGGTTGTGGGCTGATTATGTTCTTATCCATTGTTTTGTGCATACAGGACAAGTAGTTGATTGTTATTCTCTACCATTCTGACCAATATAATACATAATATTTTTCTATCATATCTTATCTTTTCATCTATGTAGCAACACTCTTGGATATGGACTGCTTGCACTAAAGTGCTAGTTACAGTATTTGGCAAAAAGGCCAAATCTACATTATATTCATCACAGCATGATGGGAAGACTTGCCATGGTTATCAGTGTGCTAGCTCCAATAATCAGTTTGAGTGGGTAGTAGAAATGTGCCCAACTTGTTTGGTTCTTAGTTCACAGCAAACTAGTTTGCGAATGTTTGCATTGAGCCAAACATCGTTGTTTAGATATCCAAATTTCTGTCAAACAGACCCATCCACCACTGACAAACATGAACTACACAACAGCATTCACTGTGTTTTTCCCTTAAAAGGGGCTTTTTAATGGGAAAAAAATAGTATTTCTTGAGTTTGAATTCGTTCAGTCAAATCCACCAATTGTAATTATTGATTCTTGTAGAAAATCAATATGAAAATTATAACCACTGATATGAAAATCACAGTTCCCCATCTAGGTTATCTTGATAATAGTCCCAGTAAGAGTGTGAAAGTCATAGGTCTTAGAAGAATGATTTGTTAACCTGATTGACAAATCCAAACCCAGTTAATCAAAATGACCGTCATTTTCAGTATCAGGAAATGATACAAATGTAGAATTAAGTCTAGGTATTTTTGATGTCATACAGCACAGATTATCAGAAAGCAACTCTGATGGATTAGACCATCAAACCTTTGTTCTGGTCTGGGGAGTTATTTTGCAAAAACAAAAGAAAAAAGAGTCACCCATCACTTTGCACAGTTTATTCTTCATGGCTGTGACTTCCCTCATTGAATTCTGTACATGTGCAGAAGCTGCAGGATTTTTAAGACATTGGCCTTTGGTTTTGACAGACAAGCAGCTGCCCGCCGATCCCCAGAGGAGAGGAAAATAACCAACCAGATTCTTAAACAATGTTTCATTTATTAAGAGTGAGAACAGAACAATTCAAAGCCTGATTTAAAACAGATTTAAACGATACAGGGAATCAGCACAAAGTTGCACTCCGCTTAACTTCAATTTAGCAATCATTGAGTCTAAGCTAATCAGCAGAAGTTTAGAGAGAGAGAAAGACATTGAAAGAAGCCACAGCATGAAACTGTGTAACAATATAATCTGAATGGAAGAGAAGCTCTGCTTTTGAAATCTTAGGGAAAGTAACTTGGACTTTCTCTAATCAAGCCTAATTAGTTGAGGTTCCTACAAAGCCACCCTACTTCTTCTTTAAAAGAACAGAGAAATTCCCAAAGATACATCTTTATTTGTTCACAAGGAAAGCAGCTAGAAGTGCGGAAGTCTTATCCAGGAAGGACCAAGAAAAGACTCCAAGGCTGTGGTCATCCATTCACTTTAATCCTTCTTCAGTCCAACTTTGGACACCACCACTAACACCTTTTGAGTCCTATCCATTTCCTTTTTGGACTTTCCTGCTTTCAATTGTGCTTTCCTGAGTCCTGATTTTTACAAGTCTCAAGCCAATAAAGAAGGCTTTTATATCCTGCTTTTCTCACCGATTAAGGGACTCAAAACAGCTGACAAAGCTTTCTGTTCTTTTCCCCACAATAGATACCTGGTGAAGGAGGTAGGGCTGTGAGAGCTCAGAAAGAGAGCTGTGACTAGCCAAGGTCACCCAGTTGGCTTCATGTAGGAGTGTGAACTCGAGCCAGAATCAGACACTCTAATCACAAGGCCAAACTGTTCACCCATTTTCATTTTTTTGGTGTGATACGGGAACAGGACTAAAGGAGGCTCAACCATGTTATAGTGGGCAGAAACTGCAGGAATTTACCTTCCCTTTCACCCACTGTGTGATTACACCCTGTTGAGTCACAGAACCCTTATTCTGTCAGAGTGCAGGCAGTGTTGTGATGGTGGAGAAGGGTGGAGACTCTCTTGTAAAGATTTATGTGGGCAAGGAAAAGTACAAAAGTGGTCTACTCCTGAGCTGGAGCACTTGATTTGGGCCAGGAGTGGGGAGGAGGGCTCTTTGCTCAGGGTACAGATCTTGATCTATGCAAACTTTGAGACTTGGGAACAAAAGTTCCCCATCTTTGAAGTTTCCAACCAAATTCATAGCATTAAAGCACTAGAAATTTATTTATTTATTTCTATCCCACCCTATACCCGAAGGCCTCAGGGCAGGTTACAATATTATATTAATCTTAGACAGGTCCCTGCCCTCAGGCTTACAATCTAAAGAGACAAGAAACAAAAGGAAAATGGTGTGGGAGGGTACAGGGAACAGCAAAAAGCAAGCATTTGAGGTCTTCAGTCCCAATTCTTCTGTTTGTTTCTTATTGCTGGAATTTTCCTATTCTCTCTACTTTGAATTTTCTCTTCACTGATGACTAAACCGGATGACGGAAGAGATGGTCAGCCAGCATCTACTCAGCCCTGCCCTGCCTGACCTCAGGAGCAGATGTTTTCTCAACTGGTGGATCGGCTGCCATAGTCTCTTTGCCATCTTCTGATGGGAGCAGTTGGAAGAGGGAAGGGCCCTGCTGGGAGCAAGATGGCAGAGCCCAACCTGCTGCCTCTTCTCCACTCCTTTCAGGCAAGAAATGCTCCTGAACATCAGTCATCTTGGCCCTTGGCATCCTGAACTCAGGTAGCAGGTGTGGATGAACACAACTTCAGTGGCTGCAGTGAACACAAGTGTGAACCAAGCCCATACTTCATTCTGCAGAATATTTTTTATCACTTTACAAAAGAAGCACTCTCAGAAGCAGATTCTGCACTTCTTAGAGGGCCAGACATTGGATAGTACAGTAACTTACTACACTCCAAGTGTGCAGTGAATGCAGACATCATTGTCCCACTACTTTCTGGGGGCAGCCCAATGAGGCTATGCAAATCAATGGAGGAAAACCCAGACTGCCAATATAAGTCAGTGGGGTCATTGCAGGGGTAGAAGACAGAGCCTAGGATTATTTGGTGTAAACTTGAACCAAGGCATCATTTTCTAGTCATAAGCATAGGCCATGTCTCCGTGGCTGCAGTTGGAATTGCCTGTAGACCACAAGCACCACCCTCCTTGTCCAGATAGCCACATTCAGCAATGTAGATATCCACATTCAGCACTTTAATTTCGAACCCTCACCTACAGATGCCTTGGGCAGTTGTCATGCTTTAGCAAGTATGACATGTTCCCAAAAATGGAGATGTGACAATTAAGACACTTCTTGCACCTGTGGTGGTAAATGGAGACACAACCTTACAAGTGCCTAATCTAAAGTACTTTCTTTACTGGACCTAATTCTTGAATATATCCTGAAGTTGGAGCCTTATTCTGAAATATAATCTGGAATAAGGCCCAGGACGGAAAGGACCTAAATCAAATTCCAGTTCTGACTGAGGATACAAATAATATACCTACTCAGCTGTAACACTGAGATTAGCAAAAGCATGCTTGCCTGTGTGTTATGAATTCATCATCAGTGGAACACCTTTTCATTATATGCTCAAGGCTATTTACAAGCATTTAACAAAATATGGAGAAATAGAACAGAATGCAAAAAAGATACAGTAAGCACATATTGATATATAGAACAATCAAATGCATTTAACTATAAGATCCAGATGAAAAAACAAGAACGATCTCTCAGCTAGGGATTTGAATGAATGTGTTTGTTTGTATTCATTCAAATAAATCCCCTTCAAATGTGGTAAGATTTGTATTTGACACAAATGTTCAATCCCATACAAATCCCATACAAATGCATACAAATAGGATAAGAATCCCGTATGAATGCATACAAATGGAATACAAATTGTCATATGAAGGTATCAAAATATTTGACTCAAATTCACATGTCAACCTTTGAATATCTTGCCCTTCTCCCAAGATGGGACCCAGGGTGGCTCACAACACTAAAATTCCATTTTTTAAAAAAATACCATAATACAAACATTAAAATTAAACAGCTGTTACAATTAGAATCAATATCAACATCCAAAAACAGCTAAAATATCATTAGAATTAAATAAAAGTTAATTAAAGGCCTGCCTGAAGAGCACCATCTTAACCTGCCGATGAAAGGAGAGCAGCGAGGGCGCCAAGCAGGGATTTCCACAATTTGGGAGCAGCCAAAGAGAAGGCCCTCTCCCGAGATCTCATCAACCAAACCTGAGAAGGTGGTGGTACTGATAGAAGGCCTTCTCCAGCAGATCTTAAAGCCTGCACAAGGTTATAGACAGAGATACAATCCTTCAAATAACCTGGACCCAAGCCATTTAGGGCTTAATAGGTCAAACCTGCACTTTGAATTCCACCCAGGAACAAATCAGTAGCCAATGCAGCTGCTCCAACAGGAGGGTTAAATGCTCCCTCCAACCATCCCCAGTCAAGAGCCTGGCTGCAGCATTTTGGACCCATTGAAGTTTCTGAGTAGTTTCCAAAGGCAGTCCCACATAGAGTGCATTACAGTAGTCTAAATGGGATGTAATCAAGGCCTGTGTCACCATCTCAAGTTGCTTTTCATACTCTTGTAGGTGGGCTAGAGGTACCATAGAGATGACAACATGCAGACACCATGCCCCGTGGGCCCTACCAGGTCACTTTTTGGGCTATGTGGATGCAGCCTGACTCCTGACAGAGCAGACTTTCTAGAGGTCTAATTAATTCTTCCAAAATTAAACAGCCAGCATCCACTTCTATGTGTTGAACTATGCAGTGTTATAATTCCTTTTTTGTCTTGAACTTACAGTTCCCTTAAAAAATAATTTATGTAAGCAAACTCTTGGCTTTGGGTCCATACCATTTTTAAGTTGACTGCACACATTTGGAACTCATTAATGTTCCTGAGCTCAAACAAATGTGAATGGTTCACCTTCACCAGAAGTTTACTAGCCCTAGTACAAGGCAGACAGGGGACAATTCTGCACTTACAAAATTAGTCTGCCAAGTACTAGGGCTGGTAAACTTCTGGTGAAGGTGAACCATTCACATTTGTCATGAGGAAAGCTTCCCCAAAGTGTCCATTACTAGTCAGAAGTGCAAATCATCCTCCCATTTACCAGCCTGTGTCACTGCATCCAAAGCTGGAAGTTCCACCTCCTCACTGCCACGATTGGCCGCCATCAGCAGTGTCATCACATTATGTGACATGCTTGGACACCATTGCAGAGAAGTGTGTTTGAGCACAGGGATGTATTATGACTGATCATGTCAGTAGTTGGGCAGCATGTCCATGATTTAACATGCAATGCCCATTACTCCATTGCTGATCAAACACCCCTCTCACAACTATGACCAGATGCCACTCCCACTATGGCTGGAGGCAGTCCAAGGGATCAGAGGTCTGGTAAGTTCAGAAGCCTGTGATCAAACATGACCACCACTGCCACTGTGCCTGTGTGGATGCCATGTTCCCCACTCACCAACCACAAGGAACTGGAGGTAGAGCAAATGAACAGACACTGGACAACTTTTGGATGCGGCAGGTAAAGGTTATGTAGGCAACTTCTGGGCAGGCAGGGGGCATTTCTAGCATGTAAATGTCTCCTGCAAGTGCAGATGCACCTTCCCAGATGTTGCCTCATTGCTGACTTTAGGACAAAGTGTGAATTGGCCCAGCATTGCAGTTTAATACCCAGCCTTTCCTTACAAGTAGACAATGGCAAACCACTTCTGTATCTCTGGCAAAAAAATGAAAGAAAAGAAACCCAACAACAACGTAGAGGTGCCCATGAAGGGGCCTATGCAGTCAATAGGGAATCGGCCACAACTTAGTGGTAGAAATAAAAAGATAACAAAGCCAATAATACAAATAAATTTAATTAAGAAATGTTTAGCTGTCCCTTCCCGCAATCGGATTTTCACTGTGTTTGAAGAAGTATGGTTCCAAACAGAAGTGTGCTAATGCCTTTAAGTCCTCCATTTCAATGAGTACCATAGTGGTACTTTTGCAGAGAAGCAAAAAATAAAAATAAAAAATGGGGGCATTGTGCTCATTGTCTCCTGGATCCATTTGTCATCCCTGCATCTGTGCCCATTCAGTCAATATCTGCACCTCACTGTAGAGCGTCTTCCATTGGAATTGAGCGTGCCTGTTCTCAGGTCACAGAACTGTGTGTTTCAGTGAGATGTGCCTTCTCATTATCTACTCTAATTGGGGAAAAACTGAAGTTCCTGGGACAGAAACTGTCAAAATTGTTTCTCTGATGCCTGTATAGGAACAAAAATTGGCAGCTTAGCCCAGATTGGGTCTTCTAGTAAAGTTTACCAACAGCTACTAATTGCTGGCTCTATTTGGACTGAGTCTAAATGGCCCAAATACTGTATGCCGACAAAGTGGTGTTTTTGGCAGAAGCTGAACATTGTTCCTTTGAGGCCCACCAAAAAAAGAGATTGCTGATTGGCCACAGGGAGTAAGATCTACCTCAATAAGAAAGTTTTGCTGACCTTTTCTTTTCAATGCAAAAAGTGTCCTTTGAGTATTAGTTTCTTGTTGCAGCGGCAGCAGCCAGGCAATGTATGAGGACATAGAAAACCATCTAGCTCAGAATTTTTTTTTCTATTCACAACTTCATAAATCATCTATTTTGCTCCCCCCCCCTTGGATTTCTAAATTACACACAAAGTAAAGCTTTATTCAACACTTTCATTAAATGTTGTAGGCCTGTAGCTCATTGCTGAATAGGCTGCAAGAGTACATGATTGCAAATGAAGGACTTGATGCATGATTTAGACCTACAGGCTAAGAAAGTGCAAATCACAGAAGAGAGAATTTCAAATCATCTCTTTTTGATCATAAATTTGGGTCTTGGGTTGGGGGTGCTGTTTTGAAGGCAGCAGTGGTGAGTACAACTCATGTGGTGTCATCTGTGATCTCCTATGATCTCCCTGGACCACATTCTGATCTAGTAGGGATCTATATGTGACTCGGTTCTATTAAACATGCCACATCACATGGCATAATGCCTCTCCCCCTGTGCCCCTCTGGCAATTGTTGGTTAGATCAGGAGTGGCCAAACATGATTTTCCTTTATTATTATTATTATTATTATTATTATTATTATTATTATTATTATTATTATTATTATTATTATTATTATTATTATTATTATTATTATTATTATTATTATTATTATTATTATTATTATTATTATTATTATTATTATTATTCCTAGCTTCCATCAGCCTAGCCATTTCAGGCAATCAGGAACCATTGCCTTCCTCTCTTCCAAAAGACCCCAAGACAGCGCACACCATTCTTCTTTCCTCCATTTAATCCTCACAAGTCCTGAGAGACAGATTAAGCTAAGATGCAGTGACTGACCCACAGTGACATATAGTTAAGTAACTATTACAGGTCCCCACACATTAGCCATCTCTGTGAAAGATGCCTACAGCCAAGCTCTTTCCGTGAATAATTCTCTGTGGAAACAAATCTCTGTGGGATTTTCATTATAAATAGGACCCAAACATAAATGTACTGTCCTTCTGGCATGGTTATAGAAAGGCAAAAGCTTCTAAAACATGAACTCTGGATCTTACCACTTTTGTGTACTCTAGCTCATTTCACCAGAAGCAAAATCTGAAAAGCCATAGGTTGGCTAGTAATGGTGTCAGACCAATAGTCTAAGGTCAACCACTGGAAGGGAATATAAAATAGTAAGATATGTTGGATAGGCTGTAAGACTTCAGAAGCTAGGATAACATGCTGTTCTTTGCTGTATTTACCAGCTGGGAACCACCTTGGAGGCAGACCACAGACCCAATGGGTTGTTAGTCACTGTAGTCACAGTATCCCAAGGACTCTTACCAGGCACCCTTTTTCACATGCCTGTGCACAGCCTATGATGGATGGCTGCTCAATTACAAATGTGATTGGAGGAAGCTGATTATTTGGGCCCATTTCATTCTGGCTTCAGGCCTGGGTTAAACCTTGGTCACCGTGGTTAATGAACTTTTCCAGAGAAAGATATTGGTTACTCTGTCAGTTCTCTGGGACTTCTCAATGGCTTTTAATACCATGATATGCTTCTGGAAGGGCTATGGAGCTTGGGAGTCAGAGGCACTGTGTTGCATGGATTTTACTCCTATCTCCAGGGTTGATGCCAGAGAGGGGGTCTGGGAGAGTTTTGCTTGATGTCCTGGTAACTTTCTTATAGTGTTCCTCAGGGGCCTATCTTATATCCCATGCTCCTTAACATCTATATGAAGCCTCTGGGGAGAGATCATCAAGAGTTTTGGAGTGAGGTGTCATCAATACACAGATGACACGTTCTATCCCTCCATTTCATCATAATCAGGAGGGATGGTCAAAGTGCCTGATAGGTGCTTGGAGGCAGTAATGGTCTGGATGGGAGCCAATGAATTGAAGCCGAAGGAAGAAAAGACAGATGTTGTGTGTTATAAGGTCTATGTACATGAAAAAGGTAGGCATCCTGTTATTGATGGGGCTTCATTGCCCTGGAAGGGACAAGTGTATTGGCGCTCTTGGGCTCTGTGCTGAAACTTGAAGCTCAGGGGGAGGTGATGACCAGGAATGCCTGTTTCTAACTACAACTGGTTTGCCGGTTATGGTCATTTTTGGATAGAGGTGATCTGGCCACAGTGATATATGTTCTGGTAACTTCCAGATTGGACTATTATAATGTGTTCTGAGTGAAACTGCCCTGGAAGACAGTTGAAGGCTGGAATAGAAGCATAAATAAATAAAATTTAAATGGAACAAAGTTTCCCTTTTTTCAGACATTTTAAATCTTCTCTTCTATAAGCAGACAACGAAAGAAGTAAAAATCTGAAACATCTGAAAAGTATTATTTCTTCAAGACCTCGCCTTTGGCTGAGAAGATACCTTCTCCTCCCCAAATTCAAACCTTGTTATTGTTTTAGTGTGCATTTTGGTTTTATATTTTGGAATTTATTGCTGTAATGAACCCTGAGACCTTCAGATATAGAGTGGGATAAAAATATAAGCAAATAAATAAATTAGATAAATTACTTTTGGAAAGAACAATTGTATCAGAAGCTAGAAAAAATAGATGCCCAGCATATTCTTTCTCCAAAGGCAAACTGTGCTAGAGCCTCTGGGATCCTTGCATGGTCTTGAATTTGAACCCCAGGCCTGTGGGGAGAACTTCAGCTTTCCATATACAAAAGTAAAGGAACTCACCTTATTATTGGTGCAGCTGCTTTGCCCACCCCAAGTTCCAAATGAATGAATTACTAGTATTTGTAAAAGTTTATTTTCACTGTATAACAAGAAGGTGCAGTGAGAATGGTGCTTGATTACAGGATAAGTAATAGCAGCAACCAAAGGTTGTGCAAATAAGAATAAATTAAAGAAAACAAGAAAAGCAGTGTAGGTCAAGTCCTCACCTTTGAAGTTGGCTCTTCCATAACTGAGGTGGTGGAGGAGGTAAGGCATCAGATGATCTGAAATTCCTGCCTACTTTCTTGTGCCAGTTTTTCCTGACACCTAACTGCTCTACGTATATTAATCAGCCAGTTCACAGTGAAAGGCGGTGTACTTTAGCAATAGCTGCATTGTTGACTTCTTGTGGGAAACCAGAACTTAGACCTTTTTGGCTTTTTAATGGGACCTTTCAGAGGAATTCACTGCCAATGAGGAAATGAGCCTCGCTTGCTTCAGCAATGGTTTTTAACCTCCCAGTAGCATGGTGTGTTTTAAGTGCACTTTCTGGCTATTTCTTCTCTTACCAGCCATCTATTTAATGCAAAATGCCACTTCCCAGCTTCAACTTGGTGGAGCAAAGTGCAGGGCAACAAAAGCACAGTTGGAAGGGAGTGAGCAAGGAGTAGCAGGCACGTGTTTATTTGCTCCTGTTACAGCTCTGTTGTTCTGAACACAGATCGAAAGCTTTACTTCCAAAAGGCCCCTTGGCACATGCTATTTGCACATAAATGACCGCAGGTGATTTATTTATCCAGCACAGCTGGCTTCTGCAAAAGAGACTGTGGGTTATACCTGCCAATACATTAATACTTCTCCCTGCAGTGTTCAGGGAACCAGAGGAATTCAATGTACCACAGGAGGTCAGAGAATCAAACTGTGTGGTTGGGCTTTTTCTGGAGGCTGTGATAATTTTATGGCTCTTCAAAAAGCACTTGTGGCTTAACAGATTGCTGCAAATTCGATACACGCAATCAGATCTCAAGCTTCTGGGTGTATTGATGGCTACAGTGCAGCCAGGAAGAAATTCCTTCCCCCATTTCTTTTTCTTTATACAGAGTATTGTCTGGCATTTGGTTTATGCTGGAGCCAAGAAAGACACAGTTTGCTGTTGTCTGAGGGAAAGTGGGGAAAGCAGTTGCTGAATGGTGCTGAAGCCAGAAAACCAAAATGAGACAACTGATGTAAGATTCACTTTGATCATTTTGATTTCCCTCTAAGGGTGGCCAGTTCTGAGTCTTGTTTGAAACTGTAACTGCATGCCAGGCATGTCCATCCCTGTTGAAAAATATAGCCACCTTAGTAAATGCTTTTTTATCTGAGTTCACCAATAATGGCTGTTTGAAACTTTATTTTTATTTAGAGTTTTACTCATATACTACATGAGGGAATTTAATATGGTGATCAATAAAGCTTTATTTTGAGTAATGCATACTACAGAATATATGCGGTTTTCTGCACTTGCTGGTGTTCTGCAGGTGCACTAAGGACCTCTCTTCTGCACATTAGTGTAGAATATGGGTGCCTTTGCCCACCACTAGTATGCTTTGTCCAGGTCAAGAGTGTAATCCAGGTCAAGAGCCTCCTGATCTGGACTGCTGGTGGACCTCAATATTGAAGTCTACTGGTGCACTAGCCAGTCCTATTCTGGATCATAGAGACATACAGAATGTGCATGCCTCTGTGTTCCAGTTTACAAGGGACTCATTTTGATGGTCCACCTTATTGTACCACTGAAATATGATCCCAGGGGCTCAAAGGCTAAGGAATTTTGTTCCTGGGCAGCAAAACTCACAAACACTGGCTCAGAGAATGGGGCTGGGGCCTGGGGGGCTGGGATGGAACAGTTGTCACTGGGCAGATGGCATTGTGCCAGCTAGAATAATTTATCCCACCTGTAGACAGATGGCTTGTTCCAGACATTCTAGACCCAGACTTCCCCAGACAGTTCAGAAAGGCCTCAGTTCTATATTGTTTGTATTTTGCAGTCATTTATTGCTATGTTCAACCTATCCCTGTTTTCTACCTTTTTTAAAGAGAAATCTATATTATAGGCATCTTTGCTTAAAGTACATATGTCATTAAAAGCATGATTCCCCCCCCCATAAATAGTACATTCCACTATGTAAAATACTATTTCAGGCAAATACATATTTTACATAAAATATATCTTTGTGCACCCAATTTTTTTTTTAAAAAAACCTCTGTAATTAGATATGCCACTGTCATATAATTGTCAGTTCAATTCATTGAGATGTCTGATTATTGTAAAATCCACTTCAGCAGATTTATCCAACAATTCTAAGCATGGATAACACTCTTCTTTTTCTTTTTTCTTTTTATTTGTCTTGAGGATCATACTCAAGTCTCCCAAAGGCTGAATGCTGGCATTAGCTATAACACAAAATAGATTCATCACTGTGCCTGCATACATGCATAGATATGCAAAGATTTGCAAAAAATATTGCAGCTTTTCATGTCATTGTGGGAAGAGTTTGACAAAGCAAAATCCACACTGGATTGCATGCAGTTTGCCTGCTGTTTGTACGATCAGGATACATTCGCAACAAACAAATGCCGTTTGCTTAAATTCAAGGAACATGTACAGGTCTACTTCCAGGTCCAGTGCTGTTTCATGCTCAAGATAAATTATTTTTCACCTCAAAAGTTTGGGGATATGGAAAAGATTGCATGGTTTGAGCAGTAGGCCCCTTAGTATGACTGTGGTCCATTGCTAGGCTGCAACAGACCAATGTAATTATTTTTCCAAATCCTGATTTCTTGTTTCCAGTTCCAAAGTTTTGCTCTGCCTCCTTGCATTATTTTACTCACCAGGGTAGAGGAGATGCCATTGCTATTATAAATATGGATGAAAATGAAAGTTAATTAACTACATCTTTGCAAGTTGCCTTACCTCCCAGTTATTTTGGGATAAGAAGAATTAACTGTGGACTGAAATTCCAACACATTCCTGCCATAGATGGTCAATGATATGATATTTATTTATTATTTACTGTATTTTCCGGCGTATAAGATGACTGGGCGTATAAGACAACCCCCAACTTTCCATTTAAAATATAGAGTTTGGGATATACTCACCATATAAGATATACTCACCCTATATCTGAAGGTCTCAGGGCAGGTTACAATATTATATTAATCTTATATTAATCTTAGACAGGTCCCTGCCCCCAGGCTTACAATTTAAAGAGACAAGAAACAAAAGGAAAATGGTGTGGGAGGGAACAGGGAACAGGGATCTGTACTAAAAAATGTTACCTGCACAAGACAAAACAAAACATAATTTTCAGAATTTTTACAAACCTTTATTTCAAACCAAAAGTGAAATTGGGAAAATAGAAAACAGGAAATAAATGCCAGAGTGAAATAAATGCTGATTACATAAACTTTTCTAAGGTAGACGTATTAGCTCAGACCAGTGCCAGAAACTGGGAGTAAAATGCTAGTAGATATTAAGGAATATATGGAAGACCACAATTTGAGAAACATTGGATTAAAATGAGCCTTCTGAATCTCTGGCCCTTTCTGTACTTACTTAATAATCCAGGTCAAGTAGCCTATTAGTCTAGTGAGCCAGTTTGGTCTAGTGGTTAAAGAGCAGGACTCTTATCTAGGAATACTGGGTTTGATTCCACCCTCCTCTATGAAGCCAGCTGGGTGACCTTGGGCTAGTCAGAGCTCTTTTCTGAGCTCTCACAGCCCCACCTAGCTCACTGGGTGTTTGTTATGGGGAGAAGAATAGAAAGCTTTGTTAGCCACTTTGAGTCCCCTTAAATGGATGAGAAGAGTGGGGTAGAAAAGCCAACTCTTCTTTTTATTCTTCTTAGTCCACATCATCTGCAGAGAATTAGTAGTAATCCAAATCAGATCTATGCTAAGGGCACAATAATCTGGATAAGTGGTGGACCTGATAAATTGGCACCACTTTTGTACTAGTGCCATCTGATCCAGACCAAAGAAGGGGCATCCACATGTGGAACAGAACTAGGAAGACCATAGAGGCATGGCATTCAGTGTGATGGTGAGATTGTGATGCCTTCACAGTCCCTTCAGAACAGCCACACTTATAGCAATGGTGTCTTCACAGTACCTGTGAAAACCCTTCATGTCCACAGTGAGGGTGGACATTGCCTCCAATGTCTTTGCATTGCCGGTGAAGACACCTCTGCTACTTCGATGCAGCATTTGATAGATGCATTGGGTGTGGAAGGTGTTGTCACACAGATATGGAACAGGGCTTAGGTACATGGCATTGCATTGCTCCTTAGAACACATCTGCTGCTGTTCAGACCACTTAATGCAGATGTCTCTGCCTGTGGTTGGTCCAGATCAAGATAATCCAGATTTACTAATCTAGATTAAGGGCAGGAAGTGCAGGAAGGGCCTCTGTGTCTGAGAGACTTCTGTGTCTGATTAGAGGAGACTTGTTTTAAGCAGGCTTCATTCTACAAGAAAGGCAGGGCAGGGCAGAACTTTTGCTGGATTAATGGAATTTGTTGAACTATTTGATTTTTTAAAACACACACACACACACCAGCATTTTGTTATTGAGAAAGGCTTTTGGGTGGATGCTGTTCATTCATTTTTAGTATAGTTTTGTGAAGCTGATTGAAGACAGAAGCTAATGAAAATCAATGTGAGTTAACTTGAAGAAAGTCACAACATAATTGTCCTGGACACTTGATGTTATCAGTAAGGAGGTGGGGGGGATTTATTTATTTATTTATTTGTATTTCTATCCCGCCCTATACTCGAAGGTCTCAGGGCGGTTACAGTATTATATTAATCTTATTGTCATTCAGTTTTGTCTCTGGGACTATAAATGAGTAGTAACTGTTTACATATATGTTAGAAACTATCCCTAGAAAGATTAGGGCCCATTTTCCCCAGAGAACCTGAAGATCTTTTTTGCTTCCTACTTCAAAGGTGCCTGAAGACTTTCAAGTGCAAATATTTGGATGCTTGAACTTCAATGAGTGCAGCAGCAGTGACGTTTTCTTTCTCTTTCTCCTCAGTTTTTCCTTTCTCAAAAGGGAATTATTTCTTCCAGTATTTTCATAAAGATGATCATTAAAAATTTCCTTACTCAAATTCTGTTCCCTTTGCCACCAAAACAATCCCATGATGTTATAATGATAAACGTGTCCCTGTATTCTGTATGATATGCAAAAATCAATTCTGGCATTTCCCTAAATTAGCTTAAAACAATAGTATTATTTTGATTGTTTAGCAAGTCATGGAATGCATCATAGGCAAAAGAGAGGAGGAAGAGAGAAATGAAGCTCTCAGAAGAGGAATATTTGTACATAGGCTTAGCAACCATAATGGTTTAAACCAAAAGTCATAAGAATTTGGATTAGTCACATATCAGTTAATGGCTGAGTAAAAATGTTTTTTTTTTTACAAAACTATGGGCAATTACAAACTGGCTGGAATGCTGAACTCACAAACATACTTGAACCCTCCTTTCTGCCCAGGGCTTTCTTTAGGCCACACCAGTTTGCAGAAGGGAGGCTCCTAGCACGCTTGCAGGTCTGCATCACAGCCAGTGTGGAATCACTCTATGGCAACTTCTGCATATCACTCTACGGAGATTGTGCCTGGATTGGAAAAAGTGTTCTGGGCCAGGAGCATGGAGGGTGTTGCAGTTGGGTTGGTCAGCCATGGGCCCTGACTATCTTCAAGACTGGAAAACAACAGTCCCTCAGAACTGCTCTGTATTTTATTGAAATAACTTTGCAGAGATATTAATATTATTGCCATTTTGATATTCCATTATTACTACAGTATACTTTATAATATATTTGGAACTTAAAGTGCTTTGTTATTATTATAAATTATTCATAATCATCTAAGTTATTTTATCAAAGAAATAAGCTTCTGCTTGAATTTTACATTAGAAATCAGGGTTGATTTTCCTCTCATAGCCTGGAATGCTACCACCCTGAAAACCACTTATATCTTTTAAAGAGGTTCTGACCTCCAATACAAAGCTTAACTAGAGTCATTAGTATAAATTACAAATGGAACTGGGAAAGATTTCCTTATGCCTTAAGATCTGCAGGGTAGTCTTTCTTGGTTGTTCAACCACCGTCAGTTTTTAAACAATAGGCACCCAGAATAGGACCTTCTCAGTCTTCCTATTGAGGTGCACCTATTTATCCCGGCCTTTAAATAAGAATGCAGCTACCTCAAGTAAGGGAGGGAGTGTTATTAGCTACCACCACTTGCAAGATTGACCTCCGACAATGCTCTGCCCTTTATTGATCTACTGTCTACGAGTTTCACCTTGTTTTAGACAGTCTTTCTCTGTTATTCCTATCTGGTATTCAAGCGAAATCAGGTTGAGGAGAATTCAAACTGCATCCCAAACCCCAAACAGATGAGCAGTAGGCCTTAGAATTTGAATCTCACTATAAAGATGGCAAGAGGACCTCAGCCAAAGCTTCTACTACTTATTCTGTTTGTAAATGCTCCTTTCAAATGCATTCAGTTTATTTAGTACCATCCAGGCTGTAACAAGGAGTGTGCTGATGCTGATCATCAACTGACGTTTGCCCACCATGCAGTGTTCCACCAACTCCAATATATTTGGTGCCAAGAGGGTGTTATCCCAATAGCCTCAGATTCTGTTATATCCCATGAATTCAAAACACTGGACATGTGCCAACAACACAGTACGAAAGACATTTCATCCACATCACTATAGGGATTTATTTATTTATTTATTTATTTATTTATTTATTTATTTATTTATTTATTTACTTACTTACTTACTTACTTACTTACTTACTTACTTACTTACTTACTTACTTACTTACTTACTTACTTACTTACTTACTTACTTACTTACTTACTTACTTACTTATTTATTTATTTATTTATTTATTTATGCTGGCATTCTTCAGTCACAAACACCAATAAAAAGAGCTTAGGCTTTGAGTTGCCCAGCATCCACGTTTCACTCTCAGCCGTGCCAATGTGATCCAAAGGATTGTAAGAACAACACCTTGGCACTAGGTTGGCTACTGGAAGTGCCACAGAGATGACCTATGGTCCAGCTGACTGCCTTAGAGGCTCCATTCTGGATTTTATGTGAGGGTTTACTTTCTTAGACTTTACATTTCCCAAGATGTTCTCAAGGCGGTGAAACTATTTTACCCATTAACTGGAAAGACTCAATGAGCTTCCTTGGCAGAGAAGGGAATCAGACTTAGGGATTCTGATTCTAACCTAATACTCTTAATCACAGCCCACTACCATTAATTTTAAATATGAAAATATCTGTGAGGACAGACCCTTGGTAGCTGTATTTTAATAAAGCCCCAGCTAACTAATTAATTTTAAGTGACTTTGCCATCACATTCTTGTTTACAATACTGATTTGTCAATCTATACCAGCAGCAATTTCCCACCAGGCATTTAGGGAGAAATGCTAGGGGCAATGGACTGAGATATAGGAGATATGAAATAAAATGTGGATCGGTACTACAAGATAAGAAATGGAGATGCGGACAAGCAAACCCGGACAGCTATCCTGGAATGCTGCCTGCAGGTGAAGTGAAGAAAAGGCAGCTTGTACCAATAGAGACCATGGAAAGGAAAGCAGTAAGAGGCGGCTCAGTTTGACAATGCTGTCTCTTTTAAGCCTTCTATTCACTGCTGTGTTTCCATACAAGCCTGGAAGGCCTGCAAAGGTCAAGGCAGTTTTTACTTCTATTTCTTTTTTTTTCCCCAGGGTAACTTTTGTTCCTTGCATCTTAGCTCCATTCACTTGTTTCTCTTTCACCTGCCCTCCTCCTTCATCTCTTGTGCTTCTTAATACAGGTTATTAAAGACCTGGACTCAAAGTTTTCTCCCAAAACATTTTTTCCCTCTTTAGATGTACACCATTCATGCAACACTCTCTGATTTTGACAGCAAAATCAATTAATCATTCTCCTAGCATCTGTGCAGAAACCCTTTCGCTTCGAAGACAAAGAACAGAGAGAATGGAGTAGAACAAATAGACTTTCTCTTCTCTTTCATACTTTCTGATGCTCAATTTTTTTTTCTTAGAGAAAACAGTAAAGGTTCTCAGCTCCTAGTTCAGCTTAACGCTATAAATATGATGCAGTGCAACAGAAGTGTCAAGGCATTAAAAGTTGGATAAGTATTTGGGGATCTCTCTGACCCAACTGAGCTCAGCTGATTATGATTAGGTACAGCAGGGAGATGTTAAACACAGCTGCCTTGAGTCAGCTGAGATAGGTCAGTCTTGTGCTCATCTTCTGTATAATTACTAGTGTCTTGGACCTCATCTTTGCTGTTATGCCATTTTCTTGTTTAATGCTGTATGTCTTATTCCTAGTTCCTGTGAAATAGTGTATTATAAGGAACGTAAGGAAGGTACAGTTTATTTATTTGGCATTAGCTGATATTTGGTAAGCCTGTATTATTGTTTTCTTACTTCCATTCACCTCTCTCACGTTGTTTGTTAGTTAATGCTTCCTTTGCATGCACTGAAATAAACCTTTATGTTTGAGAATTGAACTACAGCCTGCTCCAGCTTATGACTTCACTGATTCTGCACATCTATACTGCAAGAAAACTGTAGTCAAACCATTTTTTCCTGACAAGAAGCCCCTAGTTTTTATACTTAGTGGTACTCCTTTCACTCTGCATTGATTCTGGATTCTTTGCACATTTGAAGCACCAATCATTTTGTCATTTCCTTTGCCCTGAAACAGAGGG
The DNA here is from genome assembly GCA_023333525.1 of Aspidoscelis tigris stejnegeri. NCBI lineage: Eukaryota > Metazoa > Chordata > Lepidosauria > Squamata > Teiidae > Aspidoscelis > Aspidoscelis tigris. Next base: position 243,817,185 of record JALMGA010000001.1, on the reverse strand, counting down.
GAAGGACATCTCTCTCTGCTTCAGGAAAACTGCTATTTCTTATGGAATAGCATATGCCCATTTTCTGTGCATTCATTCCCTTAATTATCCACTGTCCATGTGAACTTCAGGCTGAGAAATGTTAGCCACCTCTGCCATAAAGTGTCTTGCATACAGAACAAATTTCAGCCTGAGTTTATATATCCACTGCATACCTGGTTTTCTGTTTATATTCCTACATTGTCTATCAAGAAAGGACATTTGTTCTCCCCAAGGCTGCTCCAAAACTCCAAACTGAGCACGGAAGATGCCTTTTCATGTGATTAAAAGTGGCAGGTTACTTAAGAAGAGGGCAGAATTTGTTATATTTCACAGTCATGCCTTGTAAAGTGCAAAGTTATTCTGAGATATGAAACCTCCACATAAAGAACAATTGGTTTAGGTGAGTCATTTATCATCACCACCACCAATTATATTAATCAGCAATGGTGGCCAGTGCAGATAGGCAACTGAGGAATTTCTCAGAACTGCCACTCACCATTTTGCCAGTTTCTGTTGAAACCAGCACTGTAATTGACTTGCCACAGACTTTGTAACGAAGCTGACAAACTAGGGTGCAGCCCTTCTGCCTGCATCTGCTTGCTTTGGCTGGTATTGTTAATACCAATTTCACTTAACATGGTGCTAGGAAAGTCATAATTAATGTATGCAAGGAGAAAATGTATAGCTAATCAACATATTTCCAACCTGAAAAAAGATTTAGTGCTGTCCTTGGTGCTGAAAGTTCTATGAATACTGTTAAGTAAATACTTGTAGAATATTTGAACCAAAGGCAAGTGTGGTGGTTGCAAGAGTCAACAAGTACATCATTCAAACCAAACAGTTACAGAATTATGTAGTCATTTGTCTGAAAGTTATTTTTGGGGGGAGGGCAGGTGGAAAGTAAAACATTTTCTGGGAGACCAATCAGTTATTTGGATATTCTCTCACTGACTGCCACTGCCTCTGCTTCCTTCCATTTTTAAAACAATGTATTAACCATACATAGAGAGAGGAGAAGGCAATAAAAAGCAAATAGCTTAGAGATTTGAAAATGCAAAGGACTCTGCCACATTTGTTCTTTAGTAAGAGCATTGCCACTGCAAACTGGACTCCTCTAAGTTCAGATGCAAGGTGGATTTGGCCATTTTTGCCGTCCTGCTTAACTTTTGTTCGTCAGTCCTAATGAAATTAAGTGAGACTGATCGACACATTATTGCTGCAAATATTACAAGGGGAAACATGATAGTCTTTCATGTAATTGTATTTCCACTAATATTTATCCTTAGTGTTGTATGCTGCACATGGATTTCAAGGGAAGTCATCAAAGCAAGCCAATGAAAATTTTCCAGAAAGCCTCACTTCATTGTTTATTAATTGCCTTTCTGTGCAATCAAGGATAATTACTGCATAGCAACAAAGTTTGAACAACAGAAAAAAAAGGCTAGTTTTTACTTGGTGTGTGATATGAAGTCAGGTCAGGTGCCAGGTGCCAGGTGAGTCTCCTTGGGGAGTGAGTGCTAGAGTCAAGGAGCAACTGCTTCATACAGTTGTAGCTTCAATGTGCTGAACTGGTGTCTGGCAACAATAGTAGATTGGATGAGGATTCACAAAATGAATCAATGCTGATAAGACTGAAGTGATGATGGTAGATGGTCCAGTCACCAACGACTATGTGCCAATCTTGAATAGAGTTCTTCTCCCTTTGAATAAATAGATGAGGAGGCTCTGAATCCTCCTGACAGCTTAGCCACTGCATTGCCATCTTTGAAATTCTGTCCACCTGGAGAATCAAGTTACCTTAGAGGTATGGAGATCCTTCAACCTTCTTAAGTTGGCAGCCTAGTTGTAGTTCTATATAGATGATGGTAGTATAGCAGCAGCAATCTGTGTACTAATAGTCTCTCATTGGATTACTGCAATATTCTGTAAGTTGATCTGCCTTTGAACCTTGCCCAGAATCTGAAACTGGTGAAGAATGTGGTAAGTGAGCTTTTGACAGGGGTCCAAAAGCACAATCATAGAATGCCAATCCTTGTTCACCTGCACTGGCATCTAACTTTCCATAACCAAAGTAAAACATTTTAAACACCAACAAAATGTGTTCATTATGCTGTGTACCACTTAATAACTTGGCTGCTATGCTCTGAATGAGCTCGAATTTTTGGATGCTTTTCCTAAGTAGTTCCACACAGAAACATTATAATAATTTTCCTTAAGTGTTACTAAGGATGGATTATTATGAAAAAGTTACGTTTGCTAGGACAGATTGTGTGGAGTAGTATAGCTAATGTGTGGGTTTACAATATTGGACTCAGGAACTTGGAGGAAAATGACAAATTCTTCATAAGAGAACAACAGGGTGGTTTGTTTGTTTTTTACATTGTATAGCTTTTTAAATAGTTTGGTAAAATACTGACAAGAAATAATGAATAAGGTGCCAAAAGCAAAACGTTTTGACTAATTCATCCTATTTCTTTGTTTAAACATGCTCAAATCAGGAATGCAAACACACACACATACTTTGATGAAATAAGACAATTATGATATAAATAAATTTTAATTTTGCACATATCCATGGCCAAAAGCAAATAAAATATGAAATTATAATGGGGACAATTACAATTGCAGATGTCTCCTCAATATTTCCATTGAAGCAAATTACAAATAGAAAATTTCATTCCATCATCAGAACGCTACCACATTCTTAGTCCATTTATTCATTAAATATTAGGGTGTTTTCAGACTTGTCACCATTTAGTTGTAATCGTTTCCTTTTTTCTTCAAAATTCTTTTCTCTCATTCCAAATTCTTTCTTTCATTCTGTTTGTATATTCCATAGAAAAATCATTTCCAAAAAATATTTCTCCTAATTTTCAATATTCCAGCCTTTGGGTTCTTTCCATCACTTCATAATAATTGTTTTAGCAATTGTTAGCAACACTACTATTAATTAAACATTTTTACTTTGTCTTGAAATAAAACGTAATATTACCTGGGAGGGATTTTTACCTACAGTATTTCCTGTCAATACTTCTATTTCTTTGATTATTATACTCAGGCAATCCTGACTTGATCTAAAAGTGCTGCCACTAGCATTGGATGAAGTTATCTATCCTGGACTATTGAAACACGAAATCTGTTGTTTACATCCTCAGAACAAAACCCATTTGGGGGCAATTTAATTGATTTGGCAGAATTTCTGTGTATCCAGAGGAATTTAGGATACAAAGACATTCAGGTGAGAGAGAATAGCACAAAGGAAAACATGACTCAAATTAGAAATACTGCACCTGCAGAACTCAGTTAAAAAAATGTCAGCGCTTACTGTGTGTGGGGTGGGTGGATATATGGCTGCCTTCTGTCAAACATAATCAAACTTGTTTGTGAGCATGTATCCCCTCTGGCCTAGTCAGCAGCCAGTGAAAAGGATACAAGCTGTTATTACGTGAGTTGTGGGGGGTGGGGTTTTTTTGTTTTGTTTTTTACAGATAAAGGATTTGTTTTAATAGTTTTGTTTTTTCCTGTGCAATGAAGTCCAAAAGATTGTGGGACCAATGAAGCCCAAATTCACTAAGCCTTTTTGCTCATGCCTACTAAGCACAAGATGACTTCATCCATGAGTGATCTGCTTTGTTAACTGATTTCTTGTATTTCTGAATGAGCCCTCAAAGATCAAACACCAACGATGGAGCTCTTCTATCATTTCATACCACAGTGGAGTTCTCACACAGCAGGAGTTCCGAAGGACTGGAAGAGATACGAATGCATATTAGACTTGTTCCTACTGTAATTCATGACCACCCATATACTAGTCCCTGCGCAGATAAGTCTATGCATTGTGGATTTTTATGGTGTGCCACAAACAATGAGTAGCTGCACTTTGTAAACACCAACATTTCAAAAGCAGAAAATAATCCACCTTGAAAAAGTGGAGCTTTTCCTGTTCATTTGACATGAAATGTAGTATTCATTTTAACAAGGCTTCTTTTAAACCTAGTTATTATGAGCAATAGCTAGAACTTTTACACACACACACCCCAAAAAAGTGGTTGTCGAGTGCAGCTGCTGTATACAGAGGAAGTCAAGACCCAGGGGGTTTTACAGAAGGAGTCTTGTTTGAAGGTCTTGGACAATTAGCCAGCACTGAGAATATCAGGCAAAATCATATAACAGAACTCCAGAGTGATCTATATACCAAGCTGCCTCTTAGGAACCAGCTAAACCTAAGACTTTTTCTGCACTGGGTCTTATTCTGGATTGTATTCCATAATAGCGTCCTGCCATCGAGATGTTGGTGCAAAATACAGAATGCTCCAAGTGGGACCAACAGGCTTCTATTCTAGAATATAATCCAGAATAAGGGCCAGTGCAGAAACAACCCAAATTTTAATCCCACCTCAATCCCCCTTCAGAATGTATCAGCAAAGTAACAAGCAGTTTTCCTTCCATATTATGTAAGCCAAAATGTTAACCTTTGTGTTAGATAATGTGAAGTTAAAGTGCCTAGTTGTTTTGCTGTTGCATTCTCTCACTTAGAAGATGGAACAAATGTGGATTAAAACCTGGGTGCGACTGGACCCTTAGAAAAACAGATAAAAGGAGCACAGAGTTAAAAAGTCAGGCTACCCTTACCTGTCCATAGCATTTTCCTTTAGTAACTTCGTGACCCTGATAATGGCAATTTGGTAGAGACTATCACAGATCATCCAGCCTTAAGCAATCACAGCTTGAATAGTTAAACTGTAATATCCACAGCTTGGAAGGAAACTTTGTTAAGCACACAAGAGCTAATGGTTATCAGAAGACACTCAAGCTTGAGTATGTCTTACTCAGCAAGGGCTTATCTTGTCTTTCTTTGAAGGAACAGCCAGCAAGCATGCATTTTCTAAGCCAACCCCCCTGTACTGATGTGCTGTAAGCTTCAAAAACATAGTAAACTGGGGGGGGGGGAGTTAAACAGATTAGTCCATAAAGAAAGCAATCAAAACAAAACAATAATCAATTGAGTTATGCACTTCTTTGATGGCTTTATATATGGAAACATATTTTGCAACCACTGTGTTATAATAAGAATCATATTTTGGATGTAGAGGGCAACTTCCTTTTTCTTCCCATAATGGCCAGCAGAACAGCTGTTGTACCTTCCTTTGGGTTCCTTTTCTCTAGTTTTCTACTAGAATTAAACTTGGCAGCATTTTTTAAGATGCACTGAGCCTCAGTATTTCAGAAGTGGTCTCTGTGATGTAATAGTATGGCGAAGACACTAAGGGCCTTTCTGTACTTACTGGTATTCCTTAGCAGTAAGTGCACTAAGGGTCTCTCTTCCACACATTAGTGCAGAATACTTGAGGGTCCACCCACCACTAGTACACTGTGTCCGCATAGGATTGACTGTGATCTAGATCAAGGGCCCTGGTAGACCTCAGTATTGAAGTCTATTGGACATACTACCAGATCTAGTTTGAAATATGAAGATGTGCAGAAGATACACCTCCATGCTCCTGACTACTGAGGAACCCATTTCTGCAGTGCACCAAAGTACACCACCAAATTAGGTTCCCTGGGGGCTCTGAGGTTAGGAACCTTTATTCCTAACCCTTTGAAACCCTCAGAGGTGGGATTGTTCCACGCTCTTCAACATTCTAGGATAGGAAAGGCAGATCAGAGATAGGATGATAACATGAGTACTGCACATTCTACCAACTCTAAGGTGATTTTGAGATACTTTTTCTAGATGTGGGTGCAGCCTTTGTATCTGATAGTTTGTGACAACTTCTGCATGCACCATAGGAACTAATCCTGGCTCAATATGCCCAGCCTGCACTAATTTTGAGACTAGGGTGTACAGATCCCCCAATTTCTGCACAGAGGCATTTAGGCAGGCTATGGAAATGGCTCCAGAAATTTAATTTTATTCAGAAGCTAGTGAACTGGGTTTTGGAATGTGATGTAGGCTGGTCCAATAATCCATCTACACAGTGGTGGTAGTAGTAAACCTGTCCCATGTCAGATATGCAAAGTATTGGAACCAGTGCTTTTTTAATTTATTCATCAATGATCTAAAAGAAGGAATACAGAGTAAAATAGCAGAGTTTGCTGATGATACTAAATTATTCAGGATAGTAAAAACTGAAAGAGATTCTGAAGTGCTCCAGGGGGATATCTTGGCATTGGGTGAGTGGGCAACCAAGTGGCAAATGTGCTTTAATCTTAATAAGGTCAAAGAAATTCACACTGGGGCCAATAATCCTAATTATGTCTATAAACTGATGGGGGCTGAGCTTTCTGCAACACACCAGGAAAGGGATATTCGGGTTCTGGTGGGCAACTCAATGAAGGTGTGCAGTAGTGGCAAAAAGCTAATTCGATACCTGGGAATGATTCGGAAGGGAATAGAAAACAAGTCAGCAAGTGTCATTTTGCTTCTTTATAAATCTATGGTAAGGCCACATTTGGAGTATTGTGTACAATTCTGGTCACCACACCTCAAAAAGGATATTGTGGGACTGGAAAAGGTGCAGAAAAGAGAAAACAGAATGATGATGAGGCTGGAACACCTCCCTTACAAAATTAGGCTGCAACGTCTAGGCCTCTTCAGCCTGGAAAGATGGTGTTTAAGAGGGGGCTGATTGAAGTATATAAAATCATGCAATGTATAGAAAAGGTGAGTAGAGAAAATTTCTTTTCTCTATCACACAACTCTAGAACCAGGGTGCACTTGATGAAACTGATGGGTAGGGGAGTCAGATCAGACAAGGAGAAGTATTTCTTGTCCCAAAGGGTCATCAATTTATGGAATTGATTTGGTAACAGCAATCAGCCTAGATGGCTTTAAGAAAGGTTTAGACAAATTTATGGATGACAGATGTATCAATGGCTACTAGAATGGATGCCTAAGTACATCTTTCAGGCTGGGGGTGGGTGGGGACAAGCAGGATGCTTCTAAGGCCATTTGAGAGCAGGAGAAGGTTTGTCCTTGTCTTCTGCTTGAGATGTCCATGGGCAATTGGTGGGCCATTGTGTGGGGCAGGATGCTGGACTAGATGGGCTGTGGCCTGATCCAGCATGGCTTTTCTTATGTTCTTATGTCTCACAGCTACTTCTCTGATTGCTAGATCACAAAACCTAGACCAGTTGCTTGCCATGAATACCAGGAATATACGAGATGAAAAAAACCCAGTCATCTGGGTTTATTTAGGGTTTTGTTTGTATTTTAAACAAACAAACTCTATTTCGGGCAAAATAATTGATGTTTCCAATGCTGGTATCCTAATGAGTTTATGCAAATAGTGCTCTTGACCTGAGGCTCTGATCACTGGGTTGTTCCAAATATTCTGTCTCTCCCTACGAAGAGATTATTTTAATCTTCTTACATGAACTACAATTCCATGGACTATTCAACTGAACAGACAAAAAGGTCTAGTCAGCTTCCAAAGGGAATCAAGATTTAAAAAAAAGAAAATCCTATGAGAGAAATACCTATAATTGTTCCACTGATGCTTTAAGCTTCAGCTTTTCAAACTGTTATATTCAGGTATTCCCCTAAAGGGATCCAATTAGGAAGAAAAGTAGCAGGGCTTTCTTTTTCTTTTCTTTTCTTTTTTTAGTTTTGACCCCACGGGACTCTGTAGTGACATACGGTTCCACTCCAGACAGCATGCCTGTAAATGTAGAAGAAACATTTTTCTTGTGAAACTGCAGTTGATATATGTGGCAATTTTTTTGTGTGTAATGAAATAACAGGCTATTGCATGGCAGAACCAGATTGGTCCTAATTCCCGCCTTTTGCTAAAAGCTTGATTATCAACAGAACAATAAGGTATAAAAGCTTTGCTCTTGCTTTTGGAAGCAAAATCTTTCAGCATGTGAAAAATCACATCTTCCAAGGCTATCAGAAGCAATTGGTGAGACAGGATGCTGGACTAGATGGACTGTAGACAAGGCTTTGTCCTTGTCTTCTGCTTGAGGTGCCCATGGGCAATTTGTAGGACAGGATTCTGGACTAGATGGGCTGTGTGCCAATCCAGCAGGGCTCCTCTTATGTTCTTAAAGCAAAAGTGGCAAGATGCTGTGAAACCAGACATACCAGTGCCACAATAAGATGTGGAACCAGGCCAAGCCTCTAGGATCGGACAAACTGCATCTTTGGGTGCTAAAAGATCTTGAAGTGGAGAGCTAGGATTGTGCCAGAAGAGCAAATTTTGTTCCAATATTTGAAAGGGAAAAGGAGGAGTACATGGCAAATTACAGACCAGCTGACTTAACATCCATACAACATAAAGTTCTGGAAAAGATAATCAAGTAGCATTCATGTGAGCACTGTGCTACCATTATTAGAAGACAACATGGATTTGTCAGGAAGAAGTCAGATCAGACCATCTTTACCTTCCATATTGATCGACTGTCCTATCTGGGTAGTACTTATTACATAGCATGTCTCAATTTCAATAAAGCATTTGTAGGCTGGTGGATCCTGCAGTATGTAGTTTGCAGTTGTTTAAATGACTATACCTGAAGATTGGATGTTAATGGCTCTATATCATTAGGAATATTGAATGTGATCACTGGTAGTGCTGGGCCTGAGATTAAGAAGGCCATACACACTCTAAAAAATCAAGCTAAAATCAATAGAATAGAATTCAGTGGAGAAAACTGTGAAGTCCTGCACTTAGGAAGTAGGAAGAACAAAGAGACAATAATAAGGCCAATTCTGAACTTCATCATCAGCAGCAGTTTCTTTGTATATCACCTTTTCATAACACGCTGAAGGTAGTTTACATGCAATTAACAAAATAAGGAATGATTAAAAAGAATACAAAGCAAGATACCTTCAGCTATAGACCGACCGACCGACCGACCGACCGACCGACCGACCGACCGACCGACCGACATACATACATACATACATACATACATACATACATACATACATACATACATACATACATACATACATACATACATACATACATACATACATACATACATACATACATACATACATAAAATCCAGATGAAAAGAACTGTCACCAAACCAAGCCTTCTTGTCTTGGAGCAATTTAACTAGTTCACTTCAGCCTGGTCCAAGCCCAACAGGTGCTATGTTCATTGTGAGGTCTGGGACACTATTGTCCCAATCCAACACCAGCAACAAAGTGGATGCATCTTTCCTGTTTACTCCACGTGAAACATAAGTCTGCCACAAGTACACACAGCCTTCTCTGTAATTGGTCCATGCCCCCCTTACTCCAACTTGTCCAGTGTGAGAGATGAGGGCTATACTACGTCCATGTTGGGATTTTGAATATGTCTTTGGAAAATGGAAATGGAAATGGAAATTGCAAATGTCTTTGGAACGATGGAAAATGCCACAGCCTTCAAGGCTTATGCAAGCTTTGCAGCTTATCTTTGAAACTTATGCAAGGTTCACATGGGGTGTTTTTCCTCTGTCAATTGTACCAATTTTTGCACCCATTTTTGTATCTTTTGGCTGTGAGCCGGATGATCCCATTTCCACTACAGCGCCCATTTTGAACCCAATTGTTTCCACTGCCGTGGGGGAAATCCAGATCTTTTTGGCCTTTAATCCGGATTTTCCTCCGCTGACAAGGAGTTCAACTAGATCATATATCCAAATCATATATCCTACTAGTTGGTAGGTTGTAAGACAGTTTGGTCTTGTGGATAGAGTGTTAGACTCTTATCTGGTATTCACTGGGTTTGATTCTGCACTCCTCCTTGGGCTAGTCAAAGCTCTCTTTCTGAGCTCTCACAGCCTCACCTACTTACAGAGTGTCTGTTGTGAGGAGAAGAACAGAAGGTTTGTCGGCCCCTTTTAGCTTTCTTAAATGGGTCACAAAAGCAGAGTATAAAAGCCAAATCATCATCATCATCCTTATTTCAGTGTGTGACAATGAAGCTGGTGCCCAGCACAACCTGAGTTGTCAAATTTGGGAGTTATGGTCCAGCTAGGTTTTGGCTTCCCCTTGTAGCAGCAACAGTAGTTGGCATTAAAAGGGAAGGTAGGGCTGCAGAGGTAAGCTTTTATCTGTATTTATGCTTTATAATATCCTCACCTTCAAGTATTAAGTTATTTGCTCTTAAGTTTAGTACTGCTGGTTTGATGAGGGGTGGCATAAGTGAGTATAGTGAAGACCAGCATTGGAGTCCTCACCAAGCCTGCTGAAGTTCAACCATGCCAGGTCTTAGTCAGGAAAACCATGTGCACATGCAGTTAAGATTCCTTCAGAGATAGTCTTCAGATCATAGATGATATGATTATATGATGAAATCATGACTTTGAAACTTTGTATTGTTCACTACTTTACCCAGAACATAGTCTACTATTTAATCTCTGGAGTAGCTTTCTTCCATTTGTCACTTCAATAGCACAGTTCAACAATAAACCATCCATTAAACAAAGGACTATGGGAATAAGAGTTCTCCTGAAGGTTGCAACTATAGCAATAACTCTCAGAACTACTATTCCCAGGAGCCTCCAGATTTTGCTATCTGATATTATCAACTTATTCAGTGCATTGGGGATTTTATGTGAGCTGGGAGTTTCACCTCTTATGTTAGTGTCATTTATTGCAAGAGAAAAGAAGGTTTGGGATAGCTTAAGATGTAGTGTGCTGTTTCTGAAGCTTATGCTTTTCTCTTGCTGGTGGGAGTTATTATAAGAAATTTGAATAATTCCAAATTAAGGAATGCAAATCTGTATTATAGATGCTTTTGCTAGAATAAAACTTCTATATAGAGTAAATGTAGCACACATGAAATTGCATATGACTCAGGAAAGACCCACACGTACCACTAATAAGATGTCTAAACAAACAAATAAATCCAGCATTTCATCCAAAAACTCTGGGAAATGTCATGCTCATATCTTCTGTTTTGGACACCTGAAAACAACACACAGACTCACCAAACTTTGCTTTTGTTTTGACCATGGGACACAACTCTCACTCAGTCCTTAGCTAAAATTGTGAAGCAAGGATTGGCTGCAGTTCTTGCTAGTTCTACTAACTTGTTGGTTTGGTCACTCATCAATCCAAACTAATGAATATAACACAGTAGGATGGAAAATCCCTGCCTGTGGAGATGCTTGGATGTTTCAGTGGGCAAATTCACACCTTCACTTCCCTGGGAAATCATCCCAGGGAAATGAAGATCGGGGTTGGATCCACACTTTCCAGAGCCTGATTCGTCTCAAACTTACTAGGCACTTCGCCATACTAAAGGTGATCAGTGTGGTGCCTTTGTTGCAGTGACCCAGGTGACATGGCACACAACTGTTCCTTCACCTCCTTGCCACATGCGCCCTTCACTGAGAAGAGGTGCAAATGGTGCATGCCAGCCATTACTAGCCATCAGCTAGTATAGCTGTGGATCATGTTTTTGTGCTCCACCTCTATCCTGGATGGGGGACTATCCAGCACATGCAGAGTCACTTCCAGGATCGAAGCATCTCCAGGCACTATGAATGCTCCATCATAGAACATTCCCAGATTTCCTCTTTTCACAAAGTGTGAAAAGTCCAAGTGCAATTTTTAAAAAGTGGCCTCTCCCCCCCACCCCACCCGTATCATCTAGATGCACTCTTAGTTTGCTCTTAAACTATTGATTGGTTTGTTTTGACAGATTCTAGTATAGGTTGCTGTTGTTTTTAATCTAGCACTTCACAAATGTAAATTACTGGTATTTCTATACTATTACTTTGGCATATTTAATATATTTGTGATCCAAGTTAAATTATTCATTTCTGAATTTAGGTTCTGCCTTTCTTCCTAATACCTCATCATTCTGGTATTGCTTTGGTTTGTTTGTTATTCAGAACTTGCAAGACAGTGACTTTTCAAAAAATGGCCAAGGAGATAGGAATTGAATTGAGACATAACATCAGAGAGTTTAAGATTAGTTATCAATGTCTCCTTGAAACTTGTCATACCTAGAACATGTAGAGTGATGAAAACTCTGCAGCAGTTTTATCCAATGAAATGCATGTTTATGAGAAGAACATTTTTCCTATTTTATTAAATCAGGCGGACTACTCTTACAGAGAAGAGCTACAGTTTTAACAATTATTGTCTGATAATTGATACTTTTGCACAATTAGTTGTTCATTTGTCTTTGTACAATCAACAAAAGTATTAATCCACTCCCTTCTAAATGTACAATATTAAAGCAGGAGGATACCGAGATATTTTCACTGCCAAGTTCAGGCAGCAATATACTGTTAAAATTCTACTCCAGCATTATTTTTATTACTTAGAAGTTGAAAAAATGAACTGTTAGCCGTCTCAGAAATATGATCTGGGACAAGAAGGTAACACTCAGCTAATCCACATTTATGGCAAAAAAAGACCTGGTAATCCCAAAGGAACTCTTAAAGAGACTGAACTACACATTTGGTCCATGAAAGCTAGTGAAATAAATTTCTGGAAAGCAGAGCTTGCTAAATGGCATGTTTATTCTTGTGGACAATTAGTCTCCCACTCTACATCTGCAAACTGTAAGGCACAGTGGTTGTAGCTCAGTAGTAGGGCAAACTGCCTGCAAAGTAGAGGCTTGTTGTTTTGATCCCCAACCTCTCCCCAGAAGCAGGCAATGGCAAACCACTTCTGTATCTCTGCCAAGAAAACTGCATGGAGGTCCTGTAGAGGAGCCAATTCAGTGGAAGCACCCCTGTTGTACAATTCACTGGATTTACAATTGGAACTTTAGCCTATCATTAATTCAAATCCCAACCAAAGATTCATCAGAATCAATGATGTATCTTCAAAGAATATAGCTAGTGCCAAGTAGTATTGGTTTTTTTGCAGCAGTAACATTGTAATAATGCTACTCTGCTAAATTCAAAGTATTTCTTGAATTTCTTTGTTAATGTACCAATAACTCCTGGAAGCATTATTGGAATAGTTATTATACTAATTGCCTTTATACATGAAATCAAGGCAAAGTTCAAATTTATTCAAAAAATAAGAACTATAACACACAATCAAATTAAGAGAGGAAACAATAGCAGAGCATTACAAACAGTCTTAAAATTAATTTTCTGCTCTCAAGGATCCAATCAATTTCAGCAGCAGCAGCAAAAGAGAAAAAAGGGAGGGAGAGAGGGGGGAGAAAGAAAGAAAGAAAGAAAGAAAGAAAGAAAGAAAGAAAGAAAGAAAGAAAGAAAGAAAGAAAGAAAGAAAGAAAGAAAGATGATTCAAGGTAAGAGCAAGACTTGGGGAATGGTTGTTCAATCTTCTCCTGGCAACAGTTGTGGACAATTAGAAAATGAGATGTGAAGTGGCTGGACAGAAGAAACTTTGTGGCAAAGGTCAAGCTGCTGAGCGGAGCTCTTTCTGATATGCTTGTGAAGCAGGACAGCATTTTGAGAGAGACTTTAGAAAAGGATTCCAAGATGTAGCTGTGTTAGTGTAGATAATCCAAAGCAAAGGGATGTGGTTTCTAGTAGCACCTTAAAGACTAACAAAAAGAGAGTGGTTGTGGCATAGCTTTCATAGATAAGTCTCCTTCATCAGATACGTGGAGTGGGGTGCCTAGGAGCAGAAAAAGCCACATTGGAGGTAATTGTGGATGGTGCCAGTACTGGACTAATTTAAACCTCTCTATCCAATTTCCTTATTGGATTGATATAAGGAGTTGCCACCTCTTGTGTTTTAGACAGATGGCACAAGCCTTTAAGGTAAGAAAGGATAGCTATATCTAATATTTTCACATGCAGTACAAGGAAGTCCTCTTGTATATACTGACTGTGCTCCCTTATCTGAAACTTTTATTTTTGTATCCCTTCATTTTCCAATGCTAGCACTCCAGTGTCCCTTTATCTGCAGCAATAGGGCTGCCCACACCTTGCCCCACTTCACTTCCAAGTCAAAGTCTCTTAGCTGTGCTGACATTAATTTACCCTGAAAATCTGTTTCTGCTCCTCTTGAAACCACTTCCCATTTAGCAGGAGCAGTCACATTGAGTCACCATCCTTCTGGCACGTATGGATGATTGTGACTCGGCCAGAATGTCAAGGCATGTGGTCTGCTGGCATCCTAAGATTTCCATATGCCCCTCGCTTGCTGTATATAACAGCCCTTTAGGCTGCACAGCCCTGACATGTTCCCAGCCCCAACTGCCTCAGATTATCATGACCTTTTTAGTATTGTCTGTTTAATTTAACTATTCCAGCCAGGAGACAGTTGCCAGGAGGAGGAAGTTATGAAAAGAAAGCTCACTTTCTGATTTTGGGGCGGGGGGGAGGCTTCTTACTACATCTTTCCAGACTGCATAAGGAGAAACATATATAAGCAGAACTTTTTTAAAAGCATGTGCATAGTAATAAGATTAAATACTTGTGTTCATGGGCCTTTTTCCCCTTGGCCTGGTGGGACGATCTGAGTATGCTCCCACAAAGAGCATAAGTACTGCGTATCAATGCTTCTAACCCAGAAGCATCTCTGTGCCTGCTGGAGTGTCCCCCAGAGGATAGTACAAAAACATGCTCCACATATGTGCTAGTCATACAGCTAGTACAGACCCACACATTCAGTTCGTACCTCTACTGAGTGAATGGAGTGTGGTGTCAGGCAGCACAGCTGTGGGTACAAACCACGTCACGTGGTCACCACAGCAACAGCACAGCACATGCCTGTTGCTGTAGCAAGGTGACTGCAGCAATTGCACTTACCCGGCACTTAGGGAAGCACTGAATAGGTTTTGAATGCATCAGGTATCACAAAGTGCAGGCACCTGATGCATCCTCAATGTTAGCTGGCCTTTGTGCCTAGTAAGGATGCAAAAAGGCTCTATAAGTACACTTAGGGTGCATTCCCATGGTACTAATTTGTATCTCTATTGCCCCTCCACTGAAGCGGATTAAAGAAAAGCGGGTTCAATCCGGATTTAAGCGTTCCCAAGGGGGTAAGCAAAACACGCATTTAAAATGAACGGACCGTCCCCAAGGAAGCGTGTTTTGTTTACCCACATCTTTTTTCCCCGCCCCTCGCTGTTTCATTGGGTGATCGGGCGGAAGGAATTTCCAGCTGCTGAAACGCCTCCCCCCCAGCCAGCGATCCTGCAATCCTTTCCTTCAAAAAAACCAAAAGAAAAATTTAAAACTTCTCTGTTCGTCTCCCCTGCTTGCGAAGACTGCAGCCGGCACTCCTTACAAGATCTCCACCCAGCCAGCTCTTTTACACTTTCACTTTCGCGGAAGCAATTCATCACAATGTATCTTTGCTGTTTCTCTTTGGGATTGGAAAGAGAAACAGCAAAGAGAAAATGCCTGCCTAGATGGCTGTTTTCATAGATCGCTGGCTGGATGACAGGCAAAAGAGAGACAGAGAGAGAGAGATGATCTCTCCGGCCGGCAATTCCCACCTGGGAGAGAATCCCCGCCCCTTTTGCCACGGAGCGATCCCATGGAAAATGTTGCGCTGAAAACCCACGTCTTCCAGAAAGTACTGCTTTAAACATGTAATTTTTTTAAGCGGGTTTTCTCCATTAGCGTCGCTGGAAACCCGGATTAAAGCCGTGCATGGGACTGCTCCGTGGCAAAAGAAGATTTTCAGCAGACTTATTATTGCATGGGAACGCAGCCTTAGTAAATTATTAGTGAATGAAAATTATGAAGTAACACAATAGTTAGTACTAATTAATCAATCAGTCTCCTCCTCATTAGATCCTGCTATTGCTTCTCACCATTCCTGCAAGATGGGAAACCTGCACTCTTAGCTCATCTGCCAGGTGTTCACAGAATTGTCACTTTTGAAAAATACCCAGATGGAAGCAAGCACCTGCCTATTTCCTTGTTTGTTTTCTGGGCTTGCTACAATATCCCAGAACTATATTGGGACTATCGTGGATATGTGTGGCAGTTCAAATATAGTTGTGAAAGAATTGCAGGTTTTTATCTGTGTCTGGAGGTCAGGGCTGAGCAGAAGGGAGGCTTCTGGTGTGTTTGCCAGACTGGTATACCACCCAGTGCAGAATCGTCCTAAGAAACTATTGTTTTTGTTTTGTTTTGTTTTGTTGATGAACTGCTATCTCAGTTTTCAAGCATTACTACTTTTCAGTAGCACAGAAGGAATGGGACAATTGCAGGTGCCTTGATTGTTTCAATTTTTTTCTATTCCAGATTTGTATTCCACATTCCATAGGAAATGCATCCATGAAAACTATCCTTTCAAATGTTATTCCTTCAATTTCAAGGTTGTTGATGGGAAAATGGGATTACTCACTAATTTTCTGTTGCTGCCATTTCTATCTACATCAAGACATTCAACTTACAAACTTCCATGCATAAAAAAAGAATTTTATAACATATCATGAAGATGGCAAGAACTTTATGTAAACCTGCATTTCCAGATTGTCATGTGTACAGAACTCTATGAGTTTAAACTTGAAAAAAGGGGGATAAGAACAGAAGCAGAAGGGAGCAGTTCCTATAGCACAGCTATTTCATTGCTTGCTATGATGCATCAACTCCTATAATACTCCATTACACTTTAACACAACTAACTTTTCTTTCATACTGCTTTTTGTTGTGCATGTGCCTTGCATGGAGAAACGGGAAAAAGAACCTCTCTCAAACATGTATGGTGTTCACTGAAATCTGGGAATGCTGTAAAACTTTCTTCACTATTTTCCTAAGACAAACCCAAAGGAAACTAATAAGCTAAATAGAAATGGATGTAGATGAAATATGCTTCCAGCTGAGTTTGACTCCTGGCTCCATAGATACATCCATGTAGTTTTCTTAGCAAATACAGAAGTGGCTTGTCATTAACAACTTTTGTGGACATGCTGAGAATCAAATCTGCAACTCATTGCTTTTCAAGCAGGCATTTTATCACTGAACTATGGGCACCTCCTGTTCTTATATACAGAAACACAACAATATAACACTAAACATGTCACCTTTGATATTTCATAGCGCATCGGGATCTTCCCAAGATCCTAAGATGACATTATGAATTGGTGGATAATGTGAGCAGAACCCAGCAGGGTGGCCTTTTGCAATTGACAGATGCTACCCTTGTCAATGTTAAGCTGTTTTAAGTGCATTCCAAGGTCTTTTGGAATGGTACCCAGTGTGCCAATCACTACTGGGACCACCATTGCAGGCCTGTGCCAGAGTCTTTGAACTTTGATCTTTGAGTTCTTGTATTTCATAATTTTCTTTATTTGTTTCACATCAATCCTGCTATCTCCTAGTATAGCAACATCAACAAGCCATACCCTATTCTTTTCAACAGTGGTGATGTGAGGGGTGTTACTGTATGTTCCAAAACTTTATCAGTTTGTATCCTGAAGTCCCATAATATTTTGGCCTGTTGATTTTCAACCACTTTTTCAGGTTTATGATCCCACCAGTTGTGTGCTGCTGGCAGATGCTAATTGTGGCATAGATTCCAAGGGATCACTTTGGCAACAGTGTTGTGTCACTGTTTATAATCAGTCTGTCTGACCTTTTTGCAGCAGTTGAGTACACGGACAATTGTTTCTTCAACTTCTTTGCATAATTGGCACTTAATGTCTACAGCTGATTTTTATATTTTGACTTTTATCGCATTGGTAGCTTGTTCTTGGGCGGCTAAAATCAAGCTTTCCGTTTTGTCAGTGTTCCATTTGTAAGCCACAGCCAGGTCTTTCTTTGGCCTACTTTCCCTGCAGTTTTCTCCAAGAATTTTCCATGCAATGCTTTATTGTGCCATTTGTCTGTTCGGGCCTACACTACATTTCTCTGATATTCAACCTTAATTTGATGCACTTTGAGCAGTTTTCAGCTGTCTACCTCCATCAGAGCTGGTTCTTGACTGCCTTTGATATTGTTGTGTCTCCAGCCAGTGAGGTGCAAAGACCAAACACACATGTGCACACAGAGGAGTAGCGGAAGCAACAGTCAGCAATAGCAAAAGTCCAGGTCAAGGTACCTTGGGGGCTCAAGAGTTAAATGTGTGGTCAAAAGAATTCCAGGGTTGAAGGTGCGAGCATTCAGTAGTCAATCAAGAAGCAAGGTCATGAAGTCCAGGGCTGCAGATTTATCTTCCTCTAAGTATTGTTGCCAAATCCTGAAGTCAAAATATCATTTCTCCCCTACTCAAAAAAAATGAATAAGGGGTCCCCAGTTTCTAAGAAATGATTCCAATGTTCTTCTTCCAACCAGACATCCTAGTTTGTCCCATTCTGCCAAATCTATCCATTTCACTAGCCAATCTTCAATGGTGGGCAGTATTGAGTTCTTCTTATGCATATAACAATCTCAGGACTATAATCATATACTGAAGTAATTTTCATAACTTCTCCAATGGTGGATCCTCCAAAACTCAAAACAATAAGTTCTAGTTTCAATTGTATATTTTTTAGAATCTTTTGCAAGTTCTTTTCTATATTGCACAACACTAGCATCAAGGAGCACTCTATGAATCTGATGGACTAGACACTTAGAACCAACAAAAGGAAGGGTTTTGTTTTGTTTCATCCAGATAGTCATTGGTGTATGGAATTTACTACCAGCAGAGGCAATGACAGCAACCAGCCAGGATAGCTTTAAGAAATTTCTAGACAAAATCATGGAGAACAAGTGTTTATCAATGGGTACTAGAACAGAGGTTTAAGTATCTAGGAGAGAAAGGCAGGATGCTCCTAAAATCCATTTGCAAGGCTTTTCTTTTGGCTTCTGCTGGAGACTGCATAGAAGCAATTGGTGGCCCAGTGTGTGAGATAGGATGGTGGACTACAGTAGATGGGTTCCTCTTACGTTCCTATATATTTCAAAGGTTACACAGTAGAATGTAGTAGAGGAGGACATTGAAAGTAGTGACCATGTAACTCTAGGATTTGTAATGCCTACCAGAAATTGAAAACTATGCTTTGTATTTACACCTTACAGCTCCGCCCACATCCACCATAGATGAAAGAAGTGAGCATGTAGGAAGCAGAGAGAAATAAAGTGATAAGCCATAGGAAAGTCAAACTATCTATTTATTTAGTTATGTGTTTGGGGTTGCATTTTGCATTAATCGCTGCCATGCACACAAACCCTGCAATTTATTATTGGTGATAAGTGTGGACAGTAGCTATTATTTTTGTTCCTGGTTTTAAAATGTGGCAAGTGAGGATGCTTAGATTTATGGAACATGCATTATTCAGAGTTCTGAGTCTGGACTAACTTGACAGAAATGGTCCTAGATTATTTTTTCTCCCAGAACTTTTCTTTTTCCTCTTCCCCTTTTAAATCCTCACTAAAGTTTTACCTTTTTCTTCCTATTTGTAGTTTCACATGCACTCTACACACTCAAAGTTCAATTGGGATTATTTAGACATATTGAACACTCCACAGAATTTAGATGAGAGCTGGAGGAATAGAGCTGGTGAGATGATGGCATGGCAATTGGTAGAGCATGCTTAAGCACCTTTGATAATACTAAACTGGACATTATAGATTTAAAAATTGGGGGAAGTGAAACATATTTCCTATTGCTTTCCCACTCCTCCTTCACAGGGTTGATTTAAGGATACATTTACAATATCTTTATTAAAGACGCTACAAAGGTAGTCTTTGTAGGAAGTGTGCTTGGTTGATTGCTTAGATGTGGTGCAATCTGTAGCTGACAGCCACAGAGTTACCGTCACATGAATGTGTTCTCCCAAATGGAGATGTCTGCACAGAGCAATTGTGGCACTGTGCATGAGTGTGCAAAGTCCACACATAACCACATGCTCATGGCACACTGGGGCCATTTCCTGTATTTGAAGAAACAGTCTCAGCTGGAAAAACTGCAGCCAGGGAACAAATGTTCTCCAGCAGCAATGTTCACACAGCAGAGAGCAGTGGCAGGCATGCAAATAGAATTCCACTGGTATGAGGAGAATGTTATGAAAATAGTACTTTTCCAGCACTCTTCATGACCTGATACCTGCCTGCCTGCCTGCTCCAAGGATCAAATACAACTTTTTTCAGTTAAGACAATTTCTACACTGGTTGGAGTAGTCAAGGAGCTGGTTCAGTGTGTGAATGTGTATAAACACACTGCTTAGAGATGCCCAGATGTTTGGACATCCTGCTCCTGGGCGGACTTGAGGGTGCCCTACAGCTTCTATTTGAATGCTTCCTTTGTGTGCACCAAGATAAAGCTTATGGTCAGCAGAAAATTTTAATTACTATAATTCTCAGCAGTCTAAATAAAAAATATACAAGCTGTAGAAAATTATTTGCTCCTTTGAATCATAGCACAGTCTTGGAGCCTATTGTGAATTACGCACAGACTGTAACATGTTTATTTATCACTGACTATATTCTGGGAAACTTTGTTTAATTTATGAACTGAGCAAACACACTACCTGTTTTCATGAATTGTGCACAGATACTGTCAGTTTCATGATTTTAGCAGAAGCACTGCTGTGTTTATCAACTAACAAGGAGATTTGCTTAATTTTCAATTTAAGGAAAGAGCATTACCCATTGCATGAATGAAACACTTTATTGTTGCTTATTTCACAAATGAGCACTTGCATAAACCTAAAGTAATGTGTGTAGACTAGAGATTCTACCTGGACTTTAACAGTACACCTGGGGAGAAGGACTCCATAATAAAGCTCCTTTTCTGAACATTTCGCCCTTTTCCTAATGATATCAAATCTTTGCAGAAGGTGCAAGTAAAGATACTAAGAGTTAAGTCTCCACTGCAAATTATGCTATTTCAGCTTTATGGGGTTCAGAGCTGACCCAAGATCTGGAGGGCCACTAATTGGCTATTTTGTTGTCAAAAAAAGAAAATGGCATGAAAAAAAAAAGTGGAACCAGGCACAGTGAACTTGTTACCCATCTAATAGTGTTGGATTGAAGCTCCTGCTGTCCCTGACCATTGGATATGCTTGATGGGACTGATGGGAACTGGAGACCATAAACATCTGGAGATCTTCTCATCCACAGTATATAGCAATTTAGTTCAATAGTACATTCTGCAAGTCCGGAGTAATATCCAGGACTACCTAGTTTGGAAAATTAATGTTGTTGACTTTAGCATTAAGAACAACTCCAGTATAATGAGGTTTCCTAGCCTGTGTTACCACATTTAGAATCAATTCCATGACATAATGTTTAAAGAACGTGGATCATTTGTAAACACTGCTAGTAGTTTAAACATTTGTTAAAGGAAAGTCAGGAACACTGACATCTCAGAAATTAAAATTATCATTTATCATTTATGTACTGTGCTAGCAGTTAGCAATGATAAGTAGTAGCAGGGCTACATTTAGTGTAAGATTCCCATTCAGTTTAAGCATAACCAGAAAAAAGCCTGGACTCCAAATAGAAAAACGTTTCCTGCATTTTAAGCAATGGATGGAAAAAATTCTTAATTGAACACATTATTGTATTAGTTATAAGAATAGTTTGATTCATCTGTTTGTTATTAAAGTGCTAAATGAAATCTACTAATCAGCTAAAAAAAACACCAAAGCTGCATCCAGACGTTGATTACTTATTCCATTATATTTAGGTATTCCAGAATAAAGTATAGATAACCATGCTTTATTCCAAAATATCCAATTATATTGGAGTAAGTAACCAAAGTCTGGTTGCACCCACACATAGTTTTTTTAAAAAAGTGGTTCAAAAACAGCTTAGAGGTGGTATCATCCACACATTTGTGTCTCTATTCCACATTAGGGAATGAAGTCCCAAAGTACAGTTTATTTCCTTTAACATGGATTGGACCTGGGATGAGAACTCTAGCTTCCACTGCTATCATCGCTATACCGCTTTTGATATTTTTTAATATACGTAGTTGCAGCCTAACCACCAATAATTAGATAAACCTAATAATAATAATAATAATAATAATAATAATAATAATAATAATAATAATAATAATAATAATAATAATAATAATAATAATAATAATAATAATAATAATAATAATAATAATAATAATAATAATAATAATAATAGGCATTGAAATGCCAAATGGTCAAGTCATTAGGTCCCACCAGTCAGAAGCCTACAAATACCTGGGCATCCTGCAACTGGATAACATTAAGCATGGC
Organism: Aspidoscelis tigris stejnegeri; assembly: GCA_023333525.1. Taxonomy (NCBI): domain Eukaryota; kingdom Metazoa; phylum Chordata; class Lepidosauria; order Squamata; family Teiidae; genus Aspidoscelis; species Aspidoscelis tigris. Next base: position 243,795,111 of record JALMGA010000001.1, on the reverse strand, counting down.
CATGTGAAATCTGTGGTCAGTAAAGAGTACATCCAAAGGACTAGAAAAATCTTGAAAAGTAAACTGAATGGCGGTAACACCATTAAGGCCATAAACACCTGGGCCATACACTGCAGGAATTGTGAACTGGACTCAGCAGGAGTTGGACAACTTAGACAGAAAAACCAGAAAACTGATGATGATCCACCATGCACTACATCCCCGTAGTGATGTCGACAGGCTGTACTTGCCCAGGAAAGCAGGCGGTAGAGGACTTTTGCAAGTGAAGCAAACAGTGGAAGAAGAGAAGCATGCATTAGCAGATTATGTGGCAGAACGCAAATAATCAGCTTTGATTGAAGTCAACAACCAGAAGCTTCTCAAAGTGCAGCAAACCAAGAACCAGTACCGGAAAACTGCAATTCAACGCCGAACTGACAGCTGGCGCAATAAAACACTGCATGGAAAGTTCTTGGAGAACATCGAAGGCAAAGTGGACATGGAAAAGACCTGGTCTTGGCTTATGAATGGAACATTGAAAAAGGAAACAGAAGGACTGATTCTTGCTGCACAAGAACAAGCAATAAGAACAAATGCCATCAAAGCCAGAATTGAAAAATCAGGAGAAGATCCAAAGTGCCGACTCTGCAAAGAAGTGGATGAAACAATCGACCATATACTCAGCTGCTGCAAGAAGATCACACAAACTGATTACAAGCAGAGACACAATGCTGTAGCACAAATGATCCACTGGAACTTGTGCCAAAAGTATCATCTGCCTGTGGCAAAGAACTGGTGGGATCACAAGCCAGGAAAAGTTGTTGAAAACAAACAGGCGAAACTACTTTGGGACTTCAGGCTTCAGACTGACAGAAAACTGGAGTATAACACCCCTGACATTACAATTGTTGAGAAAGAGAAGGTGTGGATCATCAACTTTGCTATTCCAGGTGACAGCAGAATTGAGAAGAAACAGTTGGAGAAGCTCACCAGATATGAAGACCTGAGAATTGAACTACAGCAACTCTGGCAAAAACCAGTGAAAGTGGTCCCAGTCATCCTCGGCACACTGGGCGCAGTGCCAAAAGATCTCAGCGGGTACCTAAAAACCATTGGCATTGACAAGATATCCATCTACCAGCTACAAAAAGCCACTTTACTGGGGTCTGCTCGCATAATTCGCCGATATATCACGCAGTCCTAGGTGCTTGGGAAGTGCCCGACTAGTGATATAATACAAAATCCAGCATAGTGATCTCATTTGCTGTGTGTAACTGTTGTTTTAAATAATAATAATAATAATAATAATAATAATAATAATAATAATAATAATAATAATAATAATAATAATAATAATAATAATAATAATAATAATAATAATAATAATAATAATAATAATAATAATAATTGATAATGTGGTAGCAAAGGACAATACAGAACATTTTTTTTTAAAATCAGGAAACTAGAAGGGTAGAGACTGCCAGAGTTTGGAAAAGAGTTGATGTGGCAAATCATCATGATGACAGCTGTACCCAAGAAAACAAATCTTGCAAATTTACCATCTAACTTGTAAGTCAGTGACACAGACAGTTTTCTTGAATATCGCTACAACCTCAGTGAACAGAAAAGAAGCTCTTCTTTGTGCCCTGTTCAGCTGTGGATGACAGGAAGAAAAGGAAAAGGGCCTTCAGGCAAAGATGGATAGATTTATGTAGAAAGAATAATATGGAGTGATTGTAGCTTCGAGGTACAACATATGTTTTGCATGAAGAAGGTTCCAAATTCTCCAGCATCTTCTTGGTGAGCACAGTGTCAACCTGCTTCCATGAAGTTATCAAGAAAGATGTGCATTTATCCATTTAGTCACTAGGAGTCAAGGTTTATTTGAAGACATTTTTAGCATGATTTATCTATGTTTACTTAAGTGTTAAAATCATGACTAACATCCATATAGGATGTGCTACAGAACTCCAGCTTGGAGGGGGGAGTGAATTTCACTGCCCACTCTGTCCTACAAGTATTTTTTTTCCAGCTAATGGGAAAGGGGATTCTCAGAGCTGTTGGGCTGACCAGAATGCTCCTGAGGGTTGGCAAAGAGGAGGTGGTAACAGCAATAAGCAACAAGCACTTAAGAACAAAGTATTTTTAAAAAAAGAAAAGATAAAAGAGATAACCAGTCAAGTATATCATCCCTAAATATCATCCTGATGTTCATAGCCTCAGGAGCGTATCCATGAAAAACCCTAATATGGGCGGAATCCCTGCCAGAGCCCCGCAAAAGCCACTGCTCTTTTAAACATTTTATCAGGGCTCTGACAGCCCCTCTCCCTGCCTGAAAGCTGACAGTTGCCCTGCATCCAGCTGAGCAGTTTTCAGGCAGGGAGAGGGGCTATTGTGTGCATGTACAGAGCACCGCTAAAATGAGAGCAGTGGCTTTCATGGCTCTTTTAATCATTTTATCTGGGCTCTGACAGGGATTCCACACTCTGTGTGTGTGTGTGTGTGTGTGTGTGTGTGTGTGTGTGTGTGTATGTGTGTGGAGGAGGGAGAGAGGGAGGGGAGGAGGAAGACGTTCCTCCAGAAAGGATTCCACCCTGTCTGTGCGTGTGTGTGTGTGTGTTTGCATGCTCAGGCATGGGGGGAGGGGAGAGAAAACTGCAGTATCCTGATGCAGAGATTTACCACGGTTTTCATGGGGACGGGCGCATTCGCATTGTCCTCCATTACCATGGGGATAGCTTAATGCGCTTCCACACAGCTTTTTTTAACTCCATGGGGACACGCCCATAGTGTATTCACTTCAATAAAAACAAAAGGGAATAGAGGAAAGGAAGGAAACTAGATTGAAACAGAAGCTATCATGTATAGGAATCCTGTTCTTTGCTAAAAGTAGAAACTTTAGAAGGACAGATTACACAAGATTCTGCTGTTAAGAGGAAGAAAAAATATCATTCTGGTCTGGTCTTCCATTTTTGATCAACTGTTTAAAAGGAAGAGCATAGACTGGTATCAATCTCTTAATTTTTGTGATGAATACATTATGGAAAATGTATGTCATGGGCTAACTCTTCCAAATTGACAGTCTTTGAATTCCACCCTTAGAACCAAGAAATGTTCCACACCACACCGTAACAGATTTTGTAAAATTTCTTTATTAGCATTTTGAATTACAAACAATAAGCATTTGAATTACAATCAATTAACATAAAATAATACTAACCATAACACCTATCCACCCAATCCCCTAGCCCAGAGATACAAAACTAATAAATTTGACCAAAGAAATATGTATCTTGCATTGCTATAAAGTTGTAGAATATTGTGTACTGTTCTGTCACCACCCCAAAAAGGATATTGTAGAATTGGGAAAGATGCAGAAAAGGGCAACTAGAATGACTGAAGGACTCCAAAGTTCACACAAGCTTCAGAGCAGTTTGAGGGCCAGGATTTGCATCAGTAAACTATTTGATCTGGATCCGCATGATCCAGACCATGTAAGGTAAGTGCATAAAGTCCCTACGTTTTAATCCACATTTGATTCAACGGCCAGAATGCATACTCACTTCTGTAGGAAAGTCAATCTGGATTAAAATAGTCCAGTGGGAACACGGCGTCAGAACAAATCTCAAGTTTGAACCCCAGCCTCCCCTCCCCAAATCACTTTACTTATAGTCATTCTTCCTCTGAAGCTGGTTGCCATTCTCTTTTTCTCATTTTAACTCTCCTCAAAGGAGTCTTTTTACAAAGCTGATGCTTTAAGGGTTCTAACCTCGACTAAATTGTATCAAGGCCATGATTTACAGATAGTGGGTGGGTACTGTACACTCTGTGAAAACAGGTGACAGTTCTTCATAAGCTGGAACACTGTGTGCTGTGCAGTAAAGCAAATGAGGCAAGAGAACTGTTTTGATAGGCAAGTGAGGCAAGTTCTGCCTTACTGTGTGTGAGTAGTTTGTGTTGAGATTGATAGTGGAAGGCAATTCTTCAAAATGAATTTGAGAAACACATGTGAAAGCACCTGCTCAACCCATGAAGAAGAATGTCTTATTGCATGACTTTTACCTGAAATATAACTTTTCCATTTCAGATGTAATAAGATAGTAATGATGTTCCTCAGTGTCACCTCCTAGAGATACTCCCATAGGAAGGGCTTACATGGTTATCTTTGAAAATGTTTCTAGTTTTACTAGGTGTCTCTGATTGCACAGTTTTGCCCTGGCCATTTCCACCCTTACCTTTTTTGATCCGGGATCACTGAATCCGGAATAGGCCAGTTCATTGATTCTGATCATATGGAGGTGTGGGCAGGATCAGCACCGGCCACACTGATGACACTGATCTGGATTAGCTCACATGAACTTTGCAGCCACACCACCATGCTAGGAATGAAAAGCACCCCATGGTGATCCTGAACATAGGAGGTGGCCATCTGCATGCCTCCCACGTTCCAGATTAAGGTTCTGGTCCCTCTTGTAGTACCAATTAAATGAACTAGAACAGATCCAAATTAAGGGATCTAATCCAGATAGAGCCAGACCAGTGGAATGGTGGGGTTTCCATGAAGATATAGAGACCTATATCCAAACTACACAGGCCCCTAATCCAGATTAAGGGCCCATGCAGAAAGGAGCTCTATTTCTAGAATCTAAGTGGGCATCCCCATGGTGAGGATACTGCAAGGCGAACGTGAGTCCGCCTCGCAGAAGTCCCCATGCAAAGCCCTAATTCTTGGCTACATGAGGGACAAAATTTTCCAAATCGAAGTAAAAAAAAAACCCACTTGATAACTGTTCTCACCTAGAGTAACAGGGCAAGAACAGGTTATCCTGAGGGCATGGGGAAACTCCCGGGTTACAATCGCAGTATTAGCAGGTGGGGGTTCGCTGTCTCCGCCACTAATGCTGCGATTGCAGCTGTCCCCCCTTACCTGAGTGCTTAATTGCCCAGGTAAGCCTGCCAGCTGCCCTGCGATCAGCTGAGCAACTGTCAGGGGGGTATAGCAGCTCTCATGTGCACAAGCAGAGCTCCACTTATGATTAAAAGAGACAGGAGCACGGAGCTAATTAATATGCACCTCTTTCCAAGGCTAGGAGATAACAGGCAGCTAATTTGCTTCCCAGCTCCAATGAGTCAGCCTCCTGGCAAGGAGCTAATTAATATGCACCTCTTTCCAAGGCTGGAGGTAACAGGCAGCTTCGAGCCTTGGAAAGAGGTGCATATTAATTAGCTCCTTGCTCAAGTCTCTTTTAATCATTAGCGGAGCTCTGCTTGTGTGCATGAGAGCTGCTATAACCCCCTGACAGTTGCTCAGCTGACTGCAAGGCAGCTGTCAAGTGAGTGTTTATGGTAAATCAATGCCTTACCTGGGCGATTAAGTGTTCAGATAAGGTGTGTGTGTGTGTGGAGAAAACAGTGACATCCCAATGCAGGGATTTGCCGCGGTTTTCACGGGGACAGGTGGGTTTGCCTTGAATGTGCCCTGTCCTCCATTGTCATGGGGACTCCTTAATGCGAATTGTAATTCGCATTAAGGCTGCCCGAAAGCCACAGCACATCAGGGGCAGCCCCATGGGGATGCACCCTAATTCTCAATGAAGCAGCCCACCTTTCTCAGTTCTGTACCCCTCCAGAGTGCATGCAATGTGTCAAGAGATGGAACATTCTTCCATATACTCTCCCCATAACCATTTTATAGATGCAACATCTCAGGGTTAACACCAAGATAAAATTGATTTGATCTGCAACACCCAATTATTTATCTATCTTTCCCTTTTTTTCTATGGAGGAACACTCAATCATTTAAGAATATAACAAATTTGGGTTGAACAAATGCCCTATCTTGTTCTGCAAATTGTGTAAATGCCCAAAAGTTGTACATGAGCCCAATGATGCATCTGAATCACAGATTCCCAGCAAGCCAGCATGTATGACTTCTATTACCTTGAGAACCATGCTATGACAATATCAAGGCAGTTTAATTTGGGGAAACCATTGCACTATGGAAACCGCACAAGGAAAAGTGGTCGTGTCAGCTATTTCACATAATCGTTGGCTGGATGGTGCCTGCATTGGCCTCATTAAGCATGTTATACAAGGGAAATCTCATTTTCCCCAGCATTTATAATCTAAACCATACTGACAGAATTTGCACAGGACAGAAGGATTTTCTATAAGCATAGCACCTCTTGCCTTATGCATTAAAGAAGAACACTAAATTTGTAGTAGTATTCTCAATGGAAAGATATGCTGTTGCATGACACCACCTCCTCAGTCTTCGGTTTTGATAGGGGGGTATTTCTGAACACAAGAAATAGCCCCATGGGTTTTTACAGGAGACTAGGAGGTCCCCTCAAATAGTGGTGTTCTTTAAACAGCTCTGCTGGTGAAATACATGTACCAGCATGGCAGAGAAAGAGTGTGGCATCCATGCAGATGCTGTGTTCTTCCTGCAAACTAACTCACTCCAAAGTTGTAAGAAAGACTTTTGGTATCATTTAATCCCATGTCTGAATTAACCCTTTCCTTCAAATCCAATGGGCAATAGGCGCAGTATCACACTGCAAAACCATGATGTAGTAGATAGGATGACTGTTTCTGAAAGGGAATAGATTTTTCATGATGTCACAGACTCACTCCAAAGTTGTTACAAAGACTTTGTGGTATCATTTAATCTCATGCCTTAACTGTACCTTTGTGCTGCCCGGGGTTATTTCTTTAGCCCTGCTATTTCTGCCATCAGCAATCTCTAACCAAGGCAATATAGGACAGCATTCATAATAGTGATGATAATGATCATCCCTTTTTAACGGCCTATCATTAAATCTTTCAGAAAGCACCCTATAGCTTAATGGGAAATTAAGTCATTAGTCAGCAGGTAAATGGATAGATCCAGGGCTCTTTTACCATCATTCAGTTATGCTGCAATTTTGTCTTGTTTTGAAACTCCACAAAAGGTGTATGTTCAGCAGGGTACTTTTTTTCCCAGGGTTGTAAGAATCATTTAGTGTGTGCTTCAAAAGAAAAGGAAAATGATGAATCTCTTTAGGACAGTGACACTGTATGGCAAATCTATCCTTTAATGTGCACAATTTTGCCATATTTCCCTCCCAGGTAGAGGCTCTTAAGTGACACAAACAAATTCCTTTTGCATACAAACAATGACAGTTCACAGTTTCAGTCATCACAGTGATAAAGAGTGATATATAAGTACTTTATAATAATTATCAGAGTGTGGGTGTTAGGAATTGTATTTCAAAAATGAAAGGCACATTGAACTAACTTCCTTTAGCATTAACAATACCAAAATATATAAATATTTTATATTTATACATTTTCTTCTGTGTCCTCCAGCCAACACTTTGAGGAAGCTTTCTGCGGAGGTTCTTCTCTTACGACCCTCCTAGTGAGGTTCAGAATGTATCCCCAGTAGAATGGGCCTCTTGAGTAACTTCATCTTCCTCAACATAACGTTGCCTTATTGAGGGAATATAAAACACCATTTTGAATGCTATCAAAGCATTTGAAATGGCCATGTCCCTGTCACATGGAAAGAGTGTTTAGCATTTAGAGGCCTAGCGAGGGCTGGAAGGAATCCTCAGCAAGCCTCAAATCAAATTACAACTTATGATGATGTTATCACATAAACCATAGCAGACAGACCCCTGAGCTCCAGCCTCCAAGAAGGGCATGAGGAGAACTATTAGGAGTATGCACAAAACACATTTCCCCCCTTTGGTTCGATTCAAATCAAAGGGGCAAAATGTTTGGCTTCGTGCAAAACCCTCCCCCCTTGAATGTAGAGGGCTTCACCTTTGCACACGAACATTTGAAAGGGAAAGGGAAGGCCCCCCATCTCTTTCTTCATACCCTGCCTCACCCCCTCCCACTCACTTTTTGCCACCACCACCATTGCACCCTCCTCAGAGGCTCAACCCAGGCCTCTCAGAGGTGCACACACAGCTGGAGAGGTTGCCCCATTCGGAAATCATGGGAAATCTCATGGGAGCTTCTGAGAAAGGCATGGTAGCAGTGATGGTGGTGGTGATGGTGATGGTAAGGAGGTGCAGTGTGGAAAGCACAGAGTGGCAGTGGGCAGATCCAGCCACAGCTAAGTTTTGACGAAGACCAAATATATTCACTTTGCACGCAAAGTGGGAGTGAACAAATCTAGCCCTCTTTTGATTCATGTGCAAAGTGTTGAAGCTTTGAAATCAAATGCAAATTCAAAGCTGGGGAACATTTTTCACCCATCCCTAGTGAGTATAGGTAGCAAACTCAATACTCACATGAAAGGGACATGGTCATTTCATATGCTTTGAATAACATTTCAAATGGAGTTTTGCACATCCTTATGCTTTGTGCCAATTCTAACAGATATTTGTTACCTTGTTAAAATGATCCTTATCCACCAAGTGGCCTAAAACAAAGGAAGAAATGCCTTCCCCCATGTAGATCTGCCTAGATAATAAGATCTTAAGAACAGGGTCTTCTTTTGTTTCTGCTCCTCTCAAAGGATCAAGGAGTGATGGTACACAAAATGGCCTTCTCTCTCTAGTGCCCACCAGACTCTGGAACTAGGAATATATATGATCCCCTCCCCCATTTGCTTCACATCCAAACAAATCGTACAAAAAATCCCATTTGTGCAAATGGAGCCACTTGAATGTACTAGGCTTACAATTTGCTTCAAATTCACTTTGAATCCCTGCTGCCACCAGACACATCTCCATCTCTAGATCTGCTCTGAAGTTTTGAATGAAGGTACAAAATCTTTCATTTCTCATGTGAAGGTCAGTCTTCAAATATAGCCAATATTTTATTTTAATGTGAAGTTTTGAACCTTACACAATTTGTATGAATTGCAAAGGTGCAAACATTTTTTACCCATCACTATCTGGAACAGCCTCTCTCTGAAGGTTCTCAAGGTTCCTACTTTACATGGTTTTCTACACTTGGTTAAAACACACTTTTTCACCCTGGCCTTTGATGTTTAGCTTATTCTGAGTGTTGCCCTACCTAGGAGACAGGGAGAGAGAGTCACCTTTTAAATATGTTTTATATTTCTAATGTATTTTGGTTTCAAACTGGTTTGACTTTAAATCAGTTCAGCATTTCTCTAGATATAAATTGTTAATTAAAATAAATAAAATAATAAAATAAATGATACAACAGTTCTATGCTTTTTTTCCGATTGTGAACAATTATGGCATGACTCGCTTATATTTATGTCTCTGATTTCTAGGTGCTCAAATTTATGCTGCATTATGTAATTTACTGTTTGTTTGTTTTTTTTACTTGTGTGAGTTGCTGAGAGATGTTGAGAATAGCTAATCAGGAATTTTAAAATATTAGCAACATGAAAAAAACATTTTTGGAGTATAAATAATTTTGAAATGTCAAGATTTTCATCAAAATTGATAGACTGAATTTTCTATACCGTATTTCTGATCACTTTAGAGATTTATGTTGAACTATATGGTCATCCTACAACTTTTGATCAATCTGTTCACAAGCAAAGTGCAGTCCAGTCTACAAACTTCTTATTATTCTGTGTGGACTTCTCTCTTATGTTGGCTTTTTGAGAATAGTGTCATTTCACATATAGCAAAATATCTCAACCAGAACTACTCTTTATGACCTCCACACAAAAACCAAGTAGTCTAATAACAGAACTGTTGTTCAAAGATATTTTGTTCAAATGAAACTTTAGCCTACCTGCTGGGTATATCTTCATCTAGCTTTGCTCAAAGCAGTAGATGGATGTATAGGTAGAGGAAGGAGGGAGGGAGGAAAGGAAGGGAGGGAGGGAGGAAGGGAGATAAAGAGAAAGAGAAGATAGCTCTGTCACCTTGTAAAAATGAGAAGTCTGAAAGCTTGGCTGTACAAAAGGGTGAATGAAGCTAGCTTTACTAATAATCAGCAGAATCAGTCAGAACATAAAGGACAGGAGAAGGAAAGCAAGACAGGGAAAGCGTATTACTTTTCACACTCTGATATGTTAAATTCTGCTGCACCAGGGCTGGTATATATAATAATCCCTAGTTCTATAATAAAGGTAGAGAACTGTTATGGTTACCTCTGTGTTACTCCTTTAGGGTCCTTTGTTTTCATGGGTGAGGTAATGCAGGAACATCAAAAGATAAGTATATGGCAGGTGGATAATTCTGAAAGGCATGCCAGGCAGAAGAGTGAGAGTGCAATCGAATATGCTGAGAACTGTGGGAACTCAGCTAGTTCATGTCAGTGACCAGTTTCAGGTGAAATAGGTATTAGATCCATATGGACATGTATAGTTGTATTCTTTGTGGTTTACTGTTGAATAATAAGCACTAAATGCTCAGAGAAGGCCTTGTAGTGGCTAGACAACAAGAACCTCCTCCTGTCTCTTTTTGGAGTTCCTTGAGTTTCACTGTGATGTAAAAATAAAATGTGTGTGTTTGGGTCAATATCATTTTCCCCAAGGTGATTTTTTTTAAAAAAAGCTTGAGGTTTAATTTAATATTCAAAATCTAGCCTAAGACTCTATCCAAATGTAATTTTGTTTGTTCTGTTTTAAAAGAACAGTTCAAAAGCAGTTTAGAGGTGGTTGTTGCCATATTAAAGGCCAGAAAACACCATTTTGGCTTTGATGTATATAAGAAGCTGGATGGGATGCTGCCACATGTTAGCACATCTATGCTGCTCTTGAGCTGCTTTTAATATATGTGGCTGTAGCTAAAAACAAAAAGAATAGACAATTGTTGCTGGCATCCCCTTTTTGGGATTGTAGAAGTTAGGGAGAGAAAAACAACTGATAGTTTGATCTAACAGACCAAATATATGAGTGTGGCGGCCCACTCCCCCAGTCCAAGGTGGGTTTTTTCCTTGCCCCTTCCTCCTGTTAAGAGGCCTGAATATATTTAGATTTGGTAGCAAAAAGAACACTGCTGCCTGTGCTTTCCCAGCCTCATGCAAGAGAGCGCACCACCCTCCTTCTCCATTCTCTACTGAAACAAGCATTAAGCGTTTCTAACTGGCCTCCCTGTGGTTCACTTTCTCTGGTTCCCACTTTCCCTGCTTCTTAAAGCTATAGTAGCCTTTCTAAAGTAGTGTTCAATTTAGCTTCCTAATGAATCACTGTAGGCAATACTCTTCTTTTTAAAAAAGAGAAGTCTCAAGCTTTATTGTTACAATGGTTTCCAAAGGTAAAGTAAAACAAATAAGTTGCTAAGTATATCAAGGTTCACAGAAAAGCCACACACATACACTCCTAGTTCCCTAATGCCCTTGGCTATCCTAGGCTTCTCTTCCTGGCTTATCACAGCCCAAGAGGTATGGATCAATGCAGGTAAGTTTTCCTCAGGGTATAGATCAGTATAAGCTGAAACCTCCCACCCCCAAACCTTCCCAGCAAAGAACAATAACAACAATGATTCCTTCCCTTTGGCAGGTGGTTTAAACACCTCCTGCCTGGCATGAGCCATTGCCCTGATTGGCTGTTCCTGGTGTTTTCTCTCCCCCATCGTTGATGTTAATTAGAATAACTAAGCCCTCCTGCTTACCAGTCCTTGATAGCTGAGCATATTACATAGGCAATTTTTACAATAAATACATTCAAATACATTACAGTCAACATAAATAAACACGTTATATAGGCATGGGCACCACAATGACTAAATTGATAGCCTAGGTTTGACCCTCTGAATTTCATTGTCAACGGGTTTAGGGCAGCTGCCCACCTAAAATGGTTTCCTAATTGATTGATAAAACCTTCAAACACTCTTTCTTAGGGTGATTGTGAGGTTAGCTATGGCATAAAGACACCCCTGTCAATGCACTTAATTGTAAAATCTCTATCAGATTTAAAAGGAGCCCTAGTGGACTGGGCCACAGCCCATGTAGTCCAGCATCCTTCCTCTAACAGTGATCTACATGGGGCTACTCCTGAAAATGGTTTGGAAGCTGGAACTGATGCAGAATGCAGGAGCCCTACTGCTGACAGGAGTGTCTGGTCGGATGCATATCATGCTGGTCTGATTTGCTATCAAGCCCAATTCAAGGTGTTGATACTAAAATATAAAGCCCTAAACAGCTTGGGCCCTAGGTATCTGAACTAGTGCCTTCTCCCATATAGACCTGCCCATGCACTGAGATCTGAAGAAGAGGGCCATCTTGTAGTTCCTTCTCTTACAGAGGTACAAGGCACAGGAACATCCAAGAGGGCCTTTTCTGTGGTGACCCCTAGACTCTAGAACAGCCTCCATCTTGAGGTTTGCCAGGTGCCTAAGCTGTATAGTTTTTTGCACCTAGTGAAAACGTATCTTTTCACCCAGGCTTTTCCTGTTAGGGAGGGAGGAGGTTATATTTTTGTTAATGTTTGATATGTTTTATTCTTATTATAACCTGCCCTGGGACCATTTGGTAAAGGGTGATAAATAAATAAATAAATAAATACTTTTGGGCTTCAAGCAGAAGACAAAGGAAAAACCTTCACTTGCTCTCAGTTCCCTGAGGGGCATCCTGCTTGTCTGTCCAACCTGGAGGCAATGGTTTGCCTGTGGAACAGAGGTCTTGCCATCTCTAGAACTTTTCCCCCAGCTTATTGATCATTCCCCTTTTAGAACTCTATACTCCACTCCTATCAATCACCTCTTACTGCAAAAGTGCTGTAAAATCATCCCTTGCTCAATGCCATGCTCAGGTGCTATCATGTATCAGCCTATTTGCAATACTGCATTTCTTTTCCTGATGGATTCTTTTGTTTTCTAGCACAATTTCATTTTCCCTGATTATTTTCAGTATTCTTCCTACAGCTGTTAGATAATGAACCCAAGCCAGCATTTTAGTCCTGTGTATTTCATTTCTGCTCTTATTAATGAGTATGTAAGTGTACTGTTGCTTCCCACCACAATAAAAAAAAATAGGCAGCATTCTTTCCCCATATTTTAAATAGGTTTTAAGAATATTCTCTATATTTTATATTATATTGGAGAAGGGTGGGATATAAAGTAAATAAATTCTGAACATTTCCTTTGGTTTCAGTAAGCCACCAGAATTATCATTTGTAGTAGTCACCAATTTTTTTAGCATATATACTATCCTATGGATACACATAACAATTGTGTTTCTATAAGATTGCTCTTCATAGCATGCAACTATAGCATAGTTCCATAATAGCCTAGGTGTTCTAGACTTATGCCAAAATGATTCAGTCAGTTTGCAGTTTGCAGCAAACTGGATAGTTTGCATGGTTTACATATGAACCTATCTGCTCTCTTATTTAAAAAAAAACAGTTTAAAGTGAACCTGAACCGAGGGGTAGGGTTTTTTATTCAAAATGAACCACTAAATTTTAGTTACACACTTCCCTAATGTGTTCCATCCATAATCAATGAAGGCAAATTTAAAGTCATAAAACTGCACAGAAATGAAGACAAGAATTGCCAAGGGGTGCACTGAAAAAGAATGTGTGACAACTTAAGGCAATAAGACGGTTTATGCACACACATTATCCCTCTGCCTTGTCTGCAGTATAAGACAATGGTGATTCAGCTACAGGGGTAGTTACAAAGAGTGTTTTGTTTCCTACATACTTTGAACTCCTGCATTTAATAGCTTGAACATAAAATTGGCACAGCATGAACTCAATATAAACAATGGTTATCCACATCCTTGGAATTTTAAGCATATTGCACACTGTGGGCAAATGAACAATGGTTCTAAATTATGGGGGCATCACATTACTCATCCTTTCTATACCCTTAACTTATCATACAGAGGTGGATCTATGGACACACTGGCATAGATGTATTTTGATGTTTTTGTTCAGCTTCTTCCTACAATCTGACATGATTTGGAGTACAAATAGGCCCCTATTCTATCCATCCACAAATGCCAGAATTTGGACACATTTGTCCAAATTCCGAATGCACGAATTATTTGTGCACATCCCTACTAAGGATTAATTGTCCAACAGACTTCCCCCAAGTTACACCTGGGTTACGCAGCCTGTCTAGGCCTCTTCAGCCTGGAAAGATGGTGTTTAAGAGGTAACCTGATTGAAGTATACAAAATCATGCATGGCAAAGAAAAGGTGGATAGAGAAAATTTATTTTCCCTGTCACACAACATTTGAACCAGGGTTCACTCTATGAAGCTGATGGGTAGGAGAGTCAGATGAGACAAGAGGAAGTATTTCTTTACCCAGAGGGTCATCAGTCTATTGAATTTGCTACCAGAAGAGGTGTTAACAGCAATCAGCCTAGATAGCTTTAAGGAAGGGTTAGTCAAATTTATGGATGACAGATGTATCAATGGCTACTAGAATGGATGCCTAAGTATATCTTTCAGGCTGGGGGGACAGGCAGGATGCCTCTAAGGCCATTTGCTGGGATTCAAGAGCAGGAGAAGGTTTGCTGGACTAGATGGGCTGTGGCCTGATCCAACAGGGCTCCTTCTTATTTCTGGTCATGGACCAAAAGGGTAGTGGTACAAGAACCTTAGTGTTAAGACACATTATAGAAGATAGTTTTGTACCCTTCCTTGTGGTAGGAACACATTATAGATAGGTAAAATAAGTCTAATAATTTAAGGATGAGCAAGGAAATAAAGTGAACAGAATGAATATAGAGAGTTTTCATATACAAATTATTAGCAGACCTGAATAGCTTTAGTTTGACAACTGGATAGGTATGCATTAGGCTCAGTGTCTTACCCTCCTGTCAGATAAACATTTCTTATCATTCTTATAATGATGTACAGCCTTTTCAAATAAATCCACATTTTCCTGAAGAATGTAGGTTTGTTCGTTAGGTATGTCCGTATTGTGGGTTTACTAAGGCTGGATGTGCATGTTCCAGGAAGTAGTGAGAGTGTGTTGCCTCAGTTTTTTCCCTTATGGAAGGAACAAATCATGTATGGGCAAAGAGGTGTGTCTTCACAGCTCGTCTAAACACATAGAGTGAAGGTGCCTGACACACCTCAGGAAGGAGACTATTCCATAGTCTGGGAGCCACCACTGAAAAGGCCCTATCCCGGGTGCCCACCCTTTTTGCTGCTGTGAATGGCAGTTCAACCAAGAGGGCCTCCCCTTCAAATCTTAGGGCATGGACAGGTGTTCCTTTAGGTATTGGGGGCCCAAGTCATTTAGGGCCTTATAAGTCAAAGTTAACACCTCGAATAGGGCTCAGTAGTGAACTGGCAGCCAATGCAACTCTTTTAAGACTGGTGTGATGTGCATCTGGCCAGCTGCTCCCGTCAGCATCTTCAGGGCCAGCTTCCTGTAGAGCACATTACAGGAGTCCAGTCTGGAGCCAAATCATCTCTATCCAGAAGGGGCCTTAGCCATCAAACCAGCCATTGCTGGGAATAGGCATACTTGGCCATGGCCTCCACCTGAGCTTCAAGTGTTAGTACAGAGTCCAAGAGCACCCCCAAACTTCACACCTGTCCCTTTCAAGGCATTATGACCTCATCCTGGGCAGGATACCTCCTAACTTCATGGACATAAGACCCAGTGACAGAGCACCTCCATCTTGACTGGATTTAGCTTCAATTAATTGGCTCTCATCCAACCAATTACCTCCTCCAGGCACTGGTCAAGCACTTCAAGCACCTCTCCTGATTTAGATGGTATGGAGAGACAGAGCTGGGTGTCATCTGCATATTGATGGCATCTCACTCCAAATTTCCTGATGACCTCTCCCAGTGGCTTCATATAGATGTTAAAGAGGATGGGAGATAAGATTGACCCCTAAGGAACCCCACAAGTGAGTTCTTTGAAACCACTGTGTAGACAGTCCTGTGTATTGAGGCTGAATACCTAAGCAAAAGTAAAAATACCTTTGAAGAATATTTCTAAATATAGAGTCCTTTTTGGGGAGATTGAGGCAATTGTAGAAGAGAATATACACATCTGGCCATCAAGACTACAGATAATAAAAACTAGTCCTCAGGGTTATGAGATTTGAAATTTGGACTGTTTATCTTTGAGATGTTTTGCTACATTTGCAAATATCCTAACAGAATGATTTGAGCGCTTCGTTGTCAAGTTATTTTGGCTTTACTGTACTATGTACTACTTTTTCATAAATGTGTATGTTTTTAGATATTATTTTAAATTTGACACTGTTTAACCTTTTATATATTTTTTGAGTTCTCTATACTGATCTGATTCAGACCTGTGTTCTTTTGTTTTATTGCTACAAAGTAATAAACAAATGGAGGACCAGGCTTCTGCACCTTCATACATTCACAGAATCCAGAACTTAAGCAGTTGTAGCTGACCATGTAAAAGCACTTCCCCTCTGGCTATCTAACATCTCACCCACTTTACCAGTAGTCTCCATGTTGCAATTAGAATAAACATTTCATCATCATTAAATCACTGCACTAATTTTTACCAAGTGTGACATGCACAGGGATGTGCAAAATGCGGTTCTGAATTATTTGGAACTGCCAGATACACCCTAGAAGAGGCCTGGTTTTAAGTTTGCTGCTGGACCTTTCTCAACACCTTAGGAAGATGATAACATCTTTACCCAGGCATACATCCTTCTTCTTAAGCAATTTGACCTTCTCCAGGCTTTGGGGGTAGGTCAGGGTATGATATCTCCATGCTTTGTAATGGTGTCATGCCACAATGCTCCCAGGCTGGGGAGACAGGCAGGATGCCTCTAAAGGCTATTTGTGTGGACTTGAGAACAGGTGAAAGTTTTGTCTTTGTCTTCTGCTTGAGATACCCATAAGCAACTGATGGACCACTGTGTGAGACAGGATGCTGAACATAAGAACATAAGAGAAGCCTTGCTGGATCAGGCCACAGCCCATCTAGACCAGCATCCTGTCGCACACGGTGGCCCACCAAATGCTCACGGGCTTCTCAAGCAGAGACAAGGACAAACCTTCTCCTGCTCTCGAGTCCCAGCAGATGGCCTTAGAAGCGCCCCAGTTCCTCCCCCCCCCCAGCCTGAAGGATGCACCTAGGCATTCGTTCTAGTAGCCATTGATACATCTGTCATCCATAAATTTGTCTAACCCTACCTTAAAGCCATCCAGACTGGTAGCTGTCACCACCTCTTCCGGCAGCACATTCCATAAGCCGATGACCCTCTGGGTGAAGAAATACTTCCCCCTGTCAGACCTTGTTCTCCTACCCATCAGCTTCATAGAGTGCCCCCTGGTTCTAGTGTTGTGCGATAGAGAAAAGAAATTTTCTCTATCCACCCTTTCTATACCGTGCATAATTTTATATACTTCAATCAGGTCCCCTCTCAAACGCCGTCTCTCCAGACTGAAGAGGCCTAGACGTTGCAGCCTGATTTCGTAAGGGAGGTGTTCCAGACCCTTAATCATTCTGGTTGCCCTTCTCTGCACCTTCTCTAGTTCCACAATATCCTTTTTGAGGTGTGGTGACCAGAATTGTACACAATACTCCAAATGTGGCCTCACCATAGATTTATAAAGGGGCAAAATGACACTTGCTGTCTTATTTTCTATTCCCTTCCTAATTATTCCCAGCATTGAATTTGCTTTTTTCGCTGCTGCCACACACTGGGTTGACACCTTCATGGAACTGTCCACCAGAACTCCGAGATCCCTTTCCTGGTGTGTTGCAGAAAGCTCAGACCCCATCAGTTTATAGACGTAATTTGGATTCTTGGCCCCAATGTGCATTACTTTGCACGTGTTAAGATTAAAGCACATTTGCCACTTGGTTGCCCACTCACCCAATGCTAAGAGATCCCTCTGGAGCTCTTGGCAATCTCTTTCAGATTTTACTACCCTAAATAATTTAGTATCATCAGCAAACTTTGCTATTTTACTATGTACCCCTTCTTCTAGATCATTGATGAATAAATTAAAAAGCATTGGTCCCAGGACTGAGCCTTGAGGGACCCCACTTTTTACTTCTTTCCACCCTGAGAATTTGCCATTTATTACTGCTCTCTGCTTTCTGCCCTTAAGCCAGTCACAAATCCAGGACAGAACTTGTCCTTTTATTCCATGGCTGATGAGTTTACTCAGTAGCCTTTGATGTGGGACTTTGTCAAAAGCCTTCTGAAAGTCCAGATAGACAATGTCTACTGGTTCACCTTTATCCACGTGTTTATTGACACTCTCAAAGAATTGCAATAAATTTGTGAGGCATGATTTACCTTTGCAGAAGCCATGCTGGCTTTTGTTCAGCAATGCTTGCTCCTCCATATGCACACTAATTTTGTCTTTAATAATGGTTTCCATCACCTTACATGGAACTGACATTAAGCTAACTGGTCTGTAGTTGCCTGGATCACCCCTGGATCCTTTTTTGAAGATTGGTGTTACATTTGCTACCCTCCAGTCCTCAGGTATGGAGCCTGATGTTAGGGAAAGATTATATATTTTTGCTAGAAGTTCGGCAATTTCTCATTTGAGTTCCTTAAGGACTCTTGGATGAATACCATCTGGTCCCGGTGACTTGTTCACATTTAGTTTATTAAGACATGCCAGGACCTCTTCCTTGGTTATGTCTGTACAGTTTAACTCTTCAGAAAATACAGGCTCAGCTACTGGCATGTGTCTTCTGTCTTCCTCCGTGAATACGGAAGCAAAAAATTCATTTAATCTCTCTGCAATCTCCGTGTCTTCTTTAATTACCCCTTTCTGTCATTTACCATCTAGTGGTCCAACTGCTCTCCTGGTTGGATTCCTACTTCTGATATACTTATAGAAGTTCTTGTTATTTCTTTTGATGTTTTTAGCAATGTGCTCCTCAAAATCTTTCTTAGCTTTCCTAATGGCCGTCTAGCATTTGTGTTGCCAGTGTGTATGTTCCCTCCTGTTCTCCTCATTTGGACAAGCCTTCCATTTCCTAAATGAACTCTTCTTGTTTTTAATGACTTCATCTACTGCATTTGTGAGCCACATCGGTTTCTTCTTGGACATAGAAGTCTCCTTTCTTCTTTTAGGAATGCATTCTAGTTGTACTTCCATTACTGTGTTTTTAAGTAGTCTCCATGCATTTTGAAGTGATTTAACTCTTTTGACTTTCCCTTTCAATTTCCTTTTCACTAATTTCCTCATTTTGGGGAAGTTTCCCTTATGAAAGTTTAAGGTCTCTGTGTTAGACTTTATTACAAACTTACTCTCTGTATTTAAGTTGAAGGTTATTGCATTGTGGTCACTGTTCCCAATTGGATCAGCTACAGTGACGTCCTTTACCAGGTCCTGAGCGTTACTTAGGATCAAGTCCAAGACTGCATTTCCCCTGGTTGGTTCCATGACCATTTGTTCCATGGAACAGTCATTAAGTAGGTCTAGGAATTTTCTCTCTCTATCCTGAGTTGAACAGGAGTTCACCCAGTCAATGTGAGGATAACTGAAGTCACCCATTATAACCACCCTATCTTTATGGGATACCTCCTTTACCTCCTTCTCCAATTGTTCATCTCCTTCGGGCATATGGTTAGGAGGACGGTAGCATGTCCCTATTGTTAGACTTCCTTTTTGGCTTGGTATTTTTACCCACACTGCTTCTGTGGAAGAGTCAGACTCACCTGGACATTCCAGTTCATAAGATTCTATCTCTTCTTTAATATACAAGGCTACACCACCTCCATGTTGCCCTTCCCTGTCTTTCCTGTACAGTTTGTAACCTGGGATGACTGTATCCGATTGGTTTTCACTGGTCCACCAGGTTTCAGTTATGCCAATAATATCAATCCTATTTTCCGTAACTAAGATTTCTAGCTCCCCTATTTTGGCTCGAAGGCTCCTGATGTTTGCATATATACATTTATATATGTATAAATATAAGTATTGATATATATAAGTATATATATACATATATATATGTATAAATATAAGTATTGATATATATATATGTATATGTATATGTATATGTATATGTATATGTATAAATATAAGTATTGAGATATATATGTATATATGTATGTATGTATATATGTATATATATGCTGAACTAAATGGGTTGTGGCCCAGTCCAGCAGGCCTTCTCTAATGTTCTTATTTTCAGATTTCTAAATGGTAAATCATGCTTCTTTTTTTACATGTCCTTTTGGAGTCTGTCACACACCAGGAAAAGCCCCAACAGGTCTGGAAATGCATAACCCTTTATGAGGGCATAAACAACATTTGGCTCTGTCACCTGAGGATCCTAAAAAAAGAGCAGCAGGCTTTATATTGCTTCTGGGAAAAGGCTCATGAGCGCATTTAAATATGCATATACAATAAAGTATTAAATGTTATGTCCCCCTCTTTACCCTGCTAGGATCACAATATCCTTTTCCCCTCCTCCTATAGAAAAGTATGATTCTAAAATAGCTTCCCTTCCTCTTTTTAGATAGAACAAAAGGTAAACTGGACAGTCTTCAGTTTGATTTGAAGAGGATTTATGAGCTGCTTCTTTCAAACTTGTTTTTGGGAAGAGAGGCATGACTAAGTAAAGGAAAATGAAGGCACCTAGTCCATTTGACCTTGATCAAAAGATCTCCCCTTGAAGACATCCCAATACTTGCCTGAATAATGAGGCTTGTCACAAGGGAGACTGATAAAGATGGAGTGCCTGACACCAACAACAATAACATTTCATCATTGCTAAAAATGTTCCACACGGGGCCTGATAATGTACCCAGGGATCATGCATGACTTATTCACATAATGGCAACAGGCTCATTCAAAATAGCTTTTGCAGATGCTGGAATAGGGGCTGATGGAGCGTTTCCACATCACCAGAGAAGACATCTTGGTCCAGCAGAGAGGTTGAGCTACAGTACGTTCTGCACCTTGCTTGCTTCCTTGGGCAGAAAATATCCCAAAATTGGTGACCGAATTGTTATATTAAAAAGAAAAGACTGCAAAGAATATCAATAATTCAGAACAGCTATGCAGGATAGACCAAAGTCTGCTTAGGTCAAAATAATATTCATTGTAGTTATATAGAAGAGTAGGAGGGTTCCCAGAACAGGGAACCCACTTTGCAAGAAAATAAGAATCCCTCAGCATTCATTCATCTGTTCATTCATTCAGTGTGTTTGTATATTACCTCTCCATCCAAAAACAAAACAAACACCCCTAAATCCTAAGCAGTGTAAAAACTCAAGACAATATATGGAAAAAAGGCAGTACTTACTACTCCCATGCAGCATCCCAGTTAAAGCTTCTGGCAACATGCATTTGGCAGGTCACCCTTTCACCTCACTACCGAAGCTCATGTCCTTGAACCCAGCAGATCTTAAAGTACTAAATAGCTGCATGACTTCCTCTGACATGGGAAACACTACACCTACAAAGGCCAGTTGCTGGAATAATGGGAACACAGCACAATGTGTATGCCCTGCTTGTGAGCTTCCATGTGCAACTCATTGTCCCTGGGCCAACCCAGCAGGGCATTTTTTTTTTACCTTCTTGGGTGTGTTCCCACCTGAGCTGTTTAAAATGGCTGTAAAAATGAAAGAACAAAATTTGTTGCAAATGTGCATCTGGCAATCACAGTCAACCCTGAATTGTGTCCTCACACGGAAAACACATCAAACGCTTCCCAAAAAATGGATTGGGGAAAGCATTTCTTTTTCCTCCCCACCCTTTGCCTATCCCTCTCTCCCATTTGGGTTTGATCCTATGATGTGGCAAAGGGTGGGAAATCTCAGCCCCGCTCCCTCCTGCTTTTGCTGCCGCTGTTTGATTCCCCAAACTAAAAGCCATTTTACATGTTGCACAAAATATAAGAACATAAGAGGAGCCCTGCCTGTCAACAAACACAACCCAAACAACCCAAGCAAAAGTCACCCACCTCCACCCCCAGCCTCACACACACACACACAGAGAGACACATGCACAGATAATTCCTGCATTTCACACTCCCCTGTAATTAGACACTCACCACATGCACACACCAGGAGAAAGAGAGACAGCTGACTGAGGTTTCACTGATTACATACTGGTGGCAGTGGGTTGAAGGAAAAGGATGACTAGATGAGGCACGAGGGGCAGGCAAGCAAGAGAGCAAGTGGGAAGGAAAGGAAAAGAAGACAGAGAGGGAGCATGAACTCTGCTGGGTGGAATGCTAATCAGGCAGGTTCCCCATCTGCAGTGAGCCGGCTGCTGCTGCTGCCACCTTAGCTGCAGAAGCATGCAGAGCTTTTTGCTTTGTGGAGAAGTGAAAAAGTGGCAGCAGAGAGGATGAGAGAGCACTGCCTGCCTGCTCACCTGGCTGGCCATGTGGTAACTTTGTTATCAGTGTGTGGGGGTGGGAAATGAAAGTGTGAAGTGGAGTGGGTGAATTGCTACTTGTTATCAGTGAAGTGGCTCAAAACGAAACTGTTGTGTGAAGTACTTCCTAGCACTTTAAAAATCTGACAAGGGGCTGTCCTACAGGGAGAAATCCCACCCATTTCATGACAGATCTGCCCCAACACTGCTGTAGCATTCCCAGATGAATATAGTGTTTTAAATGCAAAAATGGGGGAGGGGACACCGTTTTGCGGTATACTCAGCAAAAGACACCTGAATCAAATTGGTAATGGCAACAAAGGAAGTTTGTATCACTTTAAAATTGTTTTTTGGCATGAGTGGGAACATAGCCTTAATGTGGAAACAGGTATCTGCCAGGTGGGTGAAGGCACGCAAAGGAGTGAATTTTGTGCAAAGACACGAAACTATGCCCAGCTGTGGGCTACATCTCAAAAATTGCTAAGTGGGAGAAAAACAGCTACACTGAGAATATTCATCATCTGAGAATATTTGGCTCAACCCCCTCTTCTCTCTCCAATCAGAACTGGCTATGCCTATTGGATAGCCTCACCAGGACCACATAATAAGAGTTAAGGGATACAAGCCTTTTTTTCTTTCTTTTCTGTTCACATCTTCCCTGATGGTGGTTCTATTTAAAGAAATCCAGCCTCATTAAACCCCACATGAGCTTACTTACAGTCCAGGGATGTCACGAAGAAACCATGCTCCTTTTATCTCAGCAGTTCTGCTGCTCTCCAGTGCACATATCTCTGATTTTAATTTCTTGCTGGAATGAATTTGTCCCAAATAATGCTAATCCTTTTCTTGTTCTTTCTCCCTTTGGTTGCTTCCTGGTATTCTATATGCACTGGACACAGCTGGTAGCAATTTTAGATTGCTGATTTTCCCCCCCTTTTCTTTTTAGCAACAGCAAATAATACTCATCCATTCATAGCATTGCCTAGGGTTCTGTTTCAGATGGGTCTTTCATCCAGCATTCTGCTCCCTTCTTGATTCTTTGACTTATATCTTTCCCAAATATTTGTCTACAGGGATAGGTTTTTGTTTGATGTTTTGAAGAAAATCATTGTGTCTATACTGAAGTGAGGTATTCCAGAATATAGAGCATGTTACTTTTCAAGAAATTAGCATACTATGAAAGCATGAAGCATAGTTAAGTTTTCAGGGAAGTTGTGATTCTGCAGAAAATTGTAGGAGCTTTTGCACATCACAATTTCTGATAGGTGTTTCCTGTACCTAGGCTTGTTCAGAACTTCTTATGAAAATATCCCTAGATATTTTTCAGGACAATACAGTGGGGTATGATCCTACCCCAGCTTTTCTAATATGCAGGTTATTCTTTGGTCTTCAATCCCATTGCCATGACTGTTTTGGATATTGTCACCCCTTTCCAAAGTAGTGTTCCAAAGTAGTAGTGCTTCAGCTCACACAAAGCAAAATATGGTGGGGTTGTACCATCCATGGAGAGGAAGACAGAGTGGGAGAAAGCACTAGTGCTTTGTCTTGCTGTGGTGCTAAAGCTCCATTGACAGCACTTATGGCTGCATGTGTTCTCAATGCAGTTCTCCATTAAGTTCTACCTAGAATGTCTTCAGAAGAGCTGTGATGCACTACTAAATACAGTAACCAAGAGTTGAACCCAGCTCAATGGTGCCAGAAAGCAGAGTTCACTCACAGAGACTGACAATTTATTCTCATTTCCATATGTAATGGTGCAGCATACTATTCACTGAAGTCTCACATTACATTGCAGATTTTTAAAAAACTTTTTTACAGAAGCCTTTTACTTTTGCAATATTGGCAAAATGCAACAAACTATGTCTTATCCTTGCATTTAGGCCATTGCTACACTTAAGTTTTAAGGAGCATTAAATCAGAATCAGCAATGGGGAAAACCACCCTAAAATGTGAGATAGTACATTCATTGTGCAGTATTTCTCTACCATTTCACTTTTTCTTGCAGGGTACTTTTCCCAACATTCAATGCACAATGTTTCCCTCTATCCATTTTCTTCTTTTTCTTCTTTTGTGTCCCATATTGTAGATTAATGGGGGCAAGACTTGGGCATTCTAGAAGAGAGTGATAGGATGTCGCTTCCTTTTTTGTAAAGAGACAAACATTTATAGTGGCATAGAATTCCAGCCCCATGTTTGCAAGCAATTATAGGAAGGAGAAAAATTAGGCTTTTTGTTATTAGTTGGTCATTTTTGCAGGAGTGCTTTTATAGGCTTTCAAATTAACCAGCCTCTCTTTCTTTCTTGGTGTGTGTGCGTAACAAACTAAAAATAAAGCAAAAATGTCAACAAATGAAGTTTTTCGGTTCCATAGAGGGCTAAGGAAATCTCTACCTACACATACCTCACCCCACCCACAGAATGGAGCTCCTCTTTAACATATCAAGTTTTAGTAGAAGAAACTGACTTTGCTGAACACTGCCAGCACTCAATTTCCATAGCAGAGGATAGGCTTTAGGAGCAAACAGTATATATTGTTTTCTGTTTCACATCAGCTGCCCTGGTCCTGGCATTCCACTTCTCTTGTTAGAAGTGGTGCTGGTGGCTGCTTCATTAGTTGTTCTCTGCCTAATTGAAGCCTGGGATTCTGGTGTTGGTGCAAAAAGAGAGTGAGCCTCATTGTGCTGAACTAGTTTTAGGCAGGAGGCTGAAGTGTGAACAGCTTCCAAGGATTCTCATTTGATTCTGAGTCCTGCCTCTAATTCCCACAAGTGCTGGGAAGAAGAGCCCAAGTGACAGCAATATTGAAACCTGCACCTTTCCATAGGACTATAGAAGAGAAAAGGTGGGGATGGGCTTCTGAGGTTCAGCAGACCAGTTATTATGCTGAGGAGAGAAGTTGGGGCAGGGGCATTTCACATTAGACACAGTACTTATTTTGGTTTGGGCACATCCTTTCCATAATGCAAAATTTATGTGTGTTTCGGGAAGATTGGATATGACACAAGATATGTGGCTTTAGTACAGCTAGCCTCACCACCTCTTTGATCCTGTTCTTTTAACCTGTCCATTGTCTTCATCTGCCCAATGTTGTATCTGTTTCCTTTTGATGAGCCAGATTAACTCATAGGCGCAGAAAAGGCCATTGTTCCAGAGCCTGGGGGCTGCCTCTTGCATGTCCTTGGCCCTTGCACTCACCCCTCTCAGACAGTTCTGTATGGGAGAATGCACCCCTTAAGATATCCTTTTCAATGTCTCAAGGTCAACTCAAGTTGAAGTCTTTACACAGTTAACAATATGCTAAAAATGATTTAAGGAGGCAGTCTTATTTTTGCATATGATTTTGTCATGCTGTTGCAGTTTACTCTCTTGTCCAAAGACTAAGAGCATAAAATTCTTCAGCCCTCTATATCTCTACTTAAAAAGAAAAGAAAGAAAAGAGTAGTCAGAATGTTTAATTGCTATGTATGTTCCAGCCATACAAATCCTAAAATGCTCCCAGAGCAAACAGTTTCTTCACTTATCCATAAGGCACAGGTCTTAGTATGCCCCCTGCCTGATTATAGAGTGCCTGTCAAAATGTGGGACATGTTGGTGAAGAAAGAATGCTGTTTTGGAGAAATTAATGGTTGCTCTACTCACAGATTGTTATAATCAGTACAATTTAATTTTCAGGCATAACTTCGCAGAAGAGACCCCTTAGAGCCAATTTGGTCTAGTGGTTAAGGAGCCGGACTCTTATCTGGGAATACTGAGTTTGATTCTGCCCTCCTCCATGAAGCCAGATGGGTGACCTTGGGTGACTCACAGCTCTCTTCTGAGCTCTCACCGCCCCATCTACCTCACAAGGTGTTCTGTTGAGGGGAGAAGAATAGGAAGCTTTGACAGTTGCTTTTGAGTCCCCTGAAATGGGTGAGAAAAGTGGAGTAGAAAAGCCAACTCTTCTTCTTTTTAGCAAAAAAAAAAAAAAAAAAATTAGGGTGAGAATTAAATTTGCTAGCCACATGCAAGCAGCTAAATCAAACCATTCAAATAGATAGCTTGCAGAGGAATGCTCTGCTGCTTTTTCTAGCTGACATGAAACCTGTATCTTTCCCCTTAATTTAAAATGTGCATAAAGCATGCGATGCATTTCACTTTATTTATATACAGTACAAATTGTTGACCTTCAGCTGCAAAATCTTCCCCCAAAGATAAGGTTGCTTTACAAGAAAGAAAGAAAGAAAGAAAGAAAGAAAGAAAGAAAGAAAGAAAGAAAGAAAGAAAGAAAGAAAGAAAGAAAGAAAGAAAGAAACTTCAGCCAAGCATTTATTGACAAGTGTGTGATTAACATTTCCGCTTTAATGTTGCATTAGCCCAAATGCAATTATTTGACTTTTGACTGCCTAAATAATTACTGGACCTTTCTAGAGGCCCTTTGATTCAACAGTTTATTGCTAAGATAGTGGGTTAATATGAAGATTTTATCTACCAAACTTATCTCCCTGTTTGCTGGAATTTAGTAGATACTGAAAGAAAATAATTTTGGAAAACATTTCTAAATGATTATTTTTATTTTATTTTCATTGGAATGTATGATAAGCATATTTAGGCCTTGACCCCATTATGCTCTGCTTCCATAGAGTCCTCCCATCAGTGGACACTAGGGTATTCACTGTGAAGGTATGAGAGGAATTCCCTTCCCCAAATAGATGTAAATGGTAGCTTTACATCTTAAAAGAGCATGTTAAGTCACAACTCATTTTAGACACCTATTTTTGCCACATGACCAGGGCAAATCATCTAAAGTCACAGGCTGTGTATCCATTTCTGGGAGGGGAGGGGTCCGTTTAGTGTGAGTGAGGAGGGTGCCCTCAACAATGGCATCCTGCTTGTCTCAGACTGATGAGGTGCCATTTTCCATTGGCACCTCCATGCAGGTGATGACTTAAGAAGAAGGGGTATCCATGGTGTTCATTTCAGTTTCTGAGGCCATTTTTGCAGCCATGAGAAAATATCCCATAGTAGTGGCTGGCATTCACATTGTAAACACGGTCCCTTCCCAAACTTGACCCAGACCTACCTGGGCCTTGGTGAAGTGAGGTCAGTCCCATCCAGAACAGTCCATCTCACTGTAGCAATGGCCATGCACACCAGGCCATTGCTATGGTGACAGCAACATGATGCATAGCTGCACAGCCACAGCCACAGCCACAGCTGCCCTGCCCTGCCCCGCCCCGCCCAAATGCAGACTTCATATATGGATATGTACAGGACTGTGTACAGGACTGCACTATGAGCACTGAACCACTCTGTCCCTGAAGATCAGGATAGCTTCCAACACTCTGAGCCATTCCTGGACAGATCTGGCTCTGCGGTGTGTGAATGTACTATGCCAGACTGTGCCCAGCCATCACAACTGGCCAAGTGCAAAAAGGCCCTGAGATGTTGGCAAATGTGCAAGCCATAGGTTTGGCTTGTCATTTTTAATTAGGGGATGGATCTTTGTATGCACATCTGAGGTACTTTTAACATTAACATCTAGACACTCCTTATCTTTCCCTTTAAAAGAAAATGTGCAGTTTAGTCACTTGACCCCCTCCTCCTTTGCAATGAATTCTGCATTGTACCACCCAGTTCTGTGACTGGTTAACAAATACCAATCACCATCTATATGAAAAATTTAAGAGCTGATGGGAGATTGCTCATGAAGAATGCTATGCTTTTTCTTTCCATTTTTCTTTCTGCATCTTTACACTCTCTCCATTTTTACTGCATTTTGAGAAGAGATGACAAAATTGCCTCCAGATAGGGAGACAAACATAGAAACTTGTTTGGATATGGGCAATTGCCTCTTACAGTCCCTGCTAGACAGAAATGCAAAACTACAGGGCAAATGTACACACATACCTATGTGGACTGGATGCCTATTCCCACACTGGCAAAGTGGCTACTTCTGGGTAATTTGATGAGGCTACATACCCAGATGTACACAATCACAACACTTTGTGCATGCTGAGTGGCCATTTTCAGGGCAGATTTTGCCCTATGTGTATGAGGAAAATGTTCCTCAAGGTGCATGTCAAAAACAAGCATCTAGACAAGGTAGGTTGTTTCTCTATTCTGGGAAAATCCAGGAAAGTTGATTTTCCCAGAACAGCAATACTGGGCGATATTACCCCAATATCTTGGGGTGATATTGCACAGTATATGGCCGCATCCTAATTACAAGCTTATTTCGCTTTCCCTAAACCAAAATAATAGAACCGGATGCAAACGCAAATTTGCCTGTTCCCATTACTTTTAACTTAATCGCATTCGATCTGGATTCTGAGGATCGTATGTGGCGTACGTGACTCAAGGGGGGACTCAAGTGGCTACTTTTTAAAAGCTGCTTTTCGGGGCTGCCCTGCCCTCTTCCTCCTGGCATGGACACACCACCCATAAGGGACCCCTTCACTGAGCCTAGCTGGGTGGCTGCTTCCATGGATGGAGGAAAAATGCTAGCGGGCAGCCAGCAATTCTTTCCCCTCCTCTCCCCATTGCTCAGGGCACACAGCAGCAGGGGCAACTAAAGCCCCTTTGCTTTAAACATTCACACAGAACCTCAGCTGCTTTCCTCCCTCCCTTTCCCTTTCTAAAGGTCACAACTTTTAGAATTGCACAAAATTGCAACATTGTTATCAGGTGTGAAGTGGTTCGATCGCTACAGTGTAGCGATCACTGTTAAAGGTGGATTTTTACACTGAAATCACTGTCTTTGGAAGCAAGCTATTGGGAGAGGGAAACCCTAAACATGGATTTTCATCCCTTAAAACGGTAGGGTCCCCACAGTAAAAAATGTAACACATATCAAGCACACGAACCAGAGTGAGACCTGTTGAAATGAGGGTTAACATTTACAACGCTTTGGGGCAATTTAACAAGCAGAAAGCGTGTTAAGCCAAACTGAGGTGGGGTCTGCAAGGATTGAAACAGTATTGAATTCAATATAAGCTTGCAGTAGGGATGCGGCCTATGTGATAGTCCCAAGAAAACCCTGGGATAATCCCATGTGTTTGGCCTTTTCTGGATAGGACCTAAGTGTTTTCAGGCTATTCACTATTTTAAATGTTCCTGGTCTTTTACTTTCTTTCTTTTTTGTTTCTTTTTCTAAATTATGGAAAAGGAAGAGATGAGGGGAGGGTGTATTTTTGGTAAGGCAACAACGGAAGCTTTCTTTTTTTCCTTTTTAAGCTGTGGCCTCCCTTCATTCTAAATCCCAGGAATTTGTGTTGGAATGAACTTTTAAGCCTTTAAGCAGATGGCTGATGGGTTCTCTGATGCCAGGCATCACTGGCCCTCTGTTTTATCCATCATTCCTGGTAAAGGATGGTGCTCGTGATGTTTCCCAGTACCACTTGCTCAATATTCATCACACAGACTTCTTTATAGCACTGAGGTAACATGGCTTGTCGACGGTGGTACACCTAGTAATACTGTATTTGTGGAGCTGGTTATTCATTGCCAGCCAACTGGAAGCTCCAGGGAAGAACTTGGAGGTCAGATTCTCTGCAGACCTATTTGGACTTTACCACACTTGTTCAGTAGACTGATCTAAGGCTGCCCTTGGAATGACTGGTCTGCAATACCACATCTTCCAACAGAACACTTTTTTTTTGCATGGCACAAGGCAATGGAACAAGCTATGACAAAAATAGGCTTATAAGCAATCCATGAAGT
Organism: Aspidoscelis tigris stejnegeri; assembly: GCA_023333525.1. Lineage (NCBI taxonomy): Eukaryota > Metazoa > Chordata > Lepidosauria > Squamata > Teiidae > Aspidoscelis > Aspidoscelis tigris. The sequence continues at coordinate 243,765,246 of JALMGA010000001.1, read as the reverse complement.
GTCCCTGCTGGTATACTGGACCAGTCACTCATGTGCAGATGGCACACAAGTGGTTGCTTTGGACTACCACTAGATCACCCACCACTGTTTCTTAAGACACACAGTATTGGAAACAGCATGCATATTCTGAAACACCCATGTTTTCTTGCAAGATATCCAAATAGAGAAGAACAGATACAGTGTTTTCATGCTTTTTTTTAAATTTTTTGTAAAGAGAAGAATAAGGATAAGTAGAATAGAGCAGGGCAGGCAGCAGGCCTCTGCTCCAGGATATAAATCAGAGTAAGGACCAGTCCAGAAAGGGTTAATGAATGTAGAAGTTACTGTGGATAGAAGCAGTGGCTGCTTTAAGCTGAAACTCCCTCCCCCTTTTTTTCTCCTCTGTACCACTACTCAAAGTAAAGGAGCCCTGCCCTCTCTTCCATCTAGCCACCATAGGCCTCGCATACCCAAAAGGTAAAGAATCTTAGTGAGAATGAAAGAAGGATTAGTTTGCTTCCCACCTGCAAGACAGTGATATTTCATTGATACACAAGAGGCTTTAGACTCTGTGACTTTCAATGTCTCCAGCATCATCAAACTGATATTTCAGAGAGATTAAGAACCGAGGGGAACATATGATACTCATTTAAAGCCAAGACTTCAGATTTAATGAAGGCTATATCAGAATGAGATATGATCCAGATATCAAATTACATTTGTTTAGCCCACCACAGCTTAATAAATCACAGCAAACATTTAATAAATATTTATCTTCCTTTAATCACCATTTAGTACTTTCTCTCTGATCTTCCCATTCCGTTAATGGCTCACTCCCATATTTATTAAATGTGATTTCAATTTCTTAAATAATCAATATATCTTTTTTATTTTTATAATCCAGGCAGCTCTGCTGAACTTTTCCAAGATTTAATTAAGATTAAGTTTTAATCTTTAATTCTGATATATAAATTACTGCACATTCACTATTAAGTCATTATTTTGTAACCTCATTTGGTATTAAATCTCAGTTAGCAACTCAGAGAAGCTCAACAGCAGTTACAGCAGAAGCATTAATGAACTGCAGGGAAATAGCTGGGACAGAAGGGGAACTGGGCTGCAATTACATTCACCGTCTTATGGGGATGTGTAATTAATAACATAAAGCAGGCACTAACAAAGGAGGAAATGGATGCTTTCAACCATGCAGTGATCTTGTGTAACTACATAGGTCAGGACTCAGTCAACTGCAGCAACTACAACAATACAGAAAAGCACTGATAGCTTAGATGGCTGTCCTGGTACTAGTACAGTTTGACTGGTGTAGGTAGGAACCAGATCAATAAGAAAAGCACTGTGAGGATAGTTGCTTTCTTGCAGCACACTGGGAAGATTGCTACATTAGTAGGTCTCCTGTCATAGTGGCAGCATGATTTTCACACACGTGCTGTCATCCATACTATACAAACATCATAGCCAGGGAACTTTTGTTCTTTGGCTGCAGTGCTTTTGGCCAGTAATCTTTCTTCTAACACAGGAAATGGTTCTGGAAGTGAGTCATTTCTTGCGTTTATAAAAACAGGTGCATGGGTTGTGCACTGAAGAATGTGAACATAAGTAGGTTTTCCTGACCAGCACCAGCAGCAGTGATGGAAGCACTTATTTTATAGTGCTTTAAGGATCAGTCAGGGCAGGGTGCCTGCTAGTTGCTAGACATGAGGACTCTGCACTCTTGCATGGTGTACAGGATAGTGCAGACCTTGTAAACTCATGATGCATTCACAGTGCAAACATTGCTGCAATAAGCCACCTGAATATCAAATCCCTTTCCCCACAAACTGAATTCTGGGAATCTGGCTTTCATTCATAGTCTAACCAAGAAGATCTTCGCATTAGCAATTTCAAAGTCCATTTTAGGATAATCCTTTTATTCACCCAACCAAAATGTCATTACCATGGGCAAACCTGTGACATTTTGGAGATAGAAGGAAGAGGCATCCCAGTTAAGAAATAACCTTTCCCTTGAGATTTAACAGAAACTGACACTATTGAGTGTTTTATTTCTGCAAGAACATTTTCCCCTTTTTTGAGATATTTACTATACTGTATTTAGGATTGTTTTAAATTCAGATAGTAATGCCCACATTACAAGTTATGAGATTACCTCAGTGCCATATGACATCCATAGTCAATGAAGTAGAACCTTTTGAGGTATCCCTATATTATTTTGTGCTTTTTTTTAATTTTATGATTAGCCCAGATGCAGCAGAGACCCACCATCTCCAACTGTGGGGCTATTGGGGGGGGGCTGTGGTCACACCTAGGGCTTAATCCAGGTTCAGTCCACTTTGAGAATGGAAGAACACATCATTCCACATTATCTATCACAAAGGGGAATTTTCTGAGTTATTTAACCCTGAAAGAAAACAGTTTGTCACTTTGCTGATGTATTCTCCCACTCTGAAAGTGGACTGAAGCTGGTTTAAACCTTAAGTGTGACTACAGCCTTAGAGCTATTCTGAACCATCAAATTGGAGCCTACTCCTGGTGACCAAATGGACACATCCATGCAGTTTTCCTGGTAGGTATTGAAAGGGCTTGCAATTACCTTCTTCCAAGGGGATGTCAGGAACCAAATCTGTGGCCTTTCACATTCTGGGCAGTCACTCTGTGACACATCAAGGACCAAGTTCTTTGAGGGATGGCAGGAAAGCGGCAACATGGCAGGCAAAGCGGCAACATTGCAGGCAAGTAGTAGTCCCTTGCCATTCCTACCAGTCCAAGAGGAAATTCAGCTGCAAGAACGGACCTTTATTGCAGCTGCATTGTCTCCTACCAGTTTGTCTTACAATGCAGTGAACATGGCTGACTTCTGGACATGTTCTTGGTCTACTGAAGGACCAGCCAGCAAGAATATGGAAGGATATGGAAGAATATGGAAGTATCAGGCAGGCACATCTCCCCCTTTCATGTCAGGTCAGAGGCCAACTCAGCTGTCTTCTCCACTTTTGGAGTAGTTATTTTTCCTTCCCTATGTGAAAAGCAGTTCAGCCAGGAGGGGGACTGCTTGTGTGATCTTCAATAGGGATATGTGGTGCCTATGTGGATGCAGCTCAATCTTAATTGCCATGGACTGCAATTTGATGCATAAAAATCAGATAAGTATGTGTGTTTTCTTTATCACTCACGCAAGATAAAGTTCTGTCTGCTGTGTTAAGTACATGTTTAAAGACACTCAGACAGGGAGGAAAAAGGAATTGTTAAACTCAATATTAATTTCAGAGGGGCCCCAGGAGAAAAAAGAGTTTCAGAGAAAGAGTTTCGTGATCATTTCGTGTAATTGACTTGAAATATTTTCCTGTTTTCTTGATTGCTCAACATTTTGTGTCGGACAATCCATGTGGCACACATCGGAGCGTATTAAAATATCCCAGCTGAGCCAGAAATATCCCAGCTGAGTCCTAAAACAGCAGCTCTGACACTTGACAGAGAAAGAGGAGAAAGGAATGAGGGTGCTTTTTAAAAAATGCATTGGCACCTGGGGAGATTCTGTAAAACCTGACCTTTTGCAGAACACAGAAACAGCTAAAAGAAAGCAAACAATACATCCTGAAATGCTAATGACCTGCAGGCTTCCTAGAGATGGGGCACCTTCCAGTTCCACACCTCTGCTTGCAGATGTAACCAGGTCTCCCTGGGGAAGGCTTTTTAAACTGGACAGGAAGGGGGAGGAAATGATGTGTTCCTACTGACAAGAAGATTCCCACGGGAAAAAAAGAGGAGTGCTTCTTCAGTTCCTAGATCCTGTCAGAGGTGTCATAGATCTCATGATATGGTTGAATTTTAATGTATTGGTTCTCACAGCAGGTGTCAACAATTTAAGAAGTTCATCTTTGACTCCTCCCATACAGAGACAAAAAGGAAAGCAGTTTCTGTTTATCTGATTCTTTCAAACGTATTCTTATTGACTCTTACGGAAACTATTACTGGTAACAATAGCCGTGACAACTTAGAAATGACAGTGTAGACTTTAGCTGAACTTGTATGTTCAGAACTTGCATGCATATAACACACATATCATTGTGTACTTACACCTCAGCAGCAGGTTTTCCTAAACTAAAATCTCAATATTTAAACCATAGCCTTACATCATCCTGATCACCCAGTTTGATCTATGTAGGCTTTGCCTTTAATGCTAAAATAATTGCTGAGATAATCCAAGCAAATTGTTCCAGAATGAGTGGTTACAGGCCTAAAAACAGTGTCTTGAGACTGAATCAACCCTGCTGCCAGTTTTGAATACAAGGAGAACTGTTTGCAATAAACATTTCTTCAGAAAAGAAAGGTGCTACTCAAAAGTAATAGTCTGGCAATTGGGTATAAAACTCGGGAATATCCTGGCATGATACGGGATTGCCACATGTTTCTGAAGACATCTCAACCCAGGCTGCATCCACATGTCAATTACTTATTCTGCTATATTTTTATATTTCTAAATAAAGCATGGATATTCTCAAATATTAGTACTTTATTTTGGAATATTTAAATAGTATAGAGGAATAAGTAGCCAATGCAGCCATAATCCTAGGATATAGGGGTGAAATCTCAGAATATTGCTATTCCGGGGGGGGGGGGGGCGGGGACAAAAACAAGCAAAAGATACCCAATGGTCAAACACAGGGATGGGCATTTTCACACTTCTGAGTATTTTGTCATCAGGAGCAAGCACCAGACAAGGTAATATCACCCTGCCATCTGGAAGGGCCAGCAAGAGGCAATTGTAGGATCTATTAAGGTAGAGGGCTGTTGAGCCATATATAGAAAAAGAAGAAGAAGAAATTGGCTTTTCTATATGGTTTTTCTCACTCATTTAAGGGGACTCAAAGCAGCTGACAAAGACACCCTGTGAGGTAGATGGGGCTGTGAGTTCAAAAAGAGAGTTGTGACTGGCCCAAGGTCACTGAGCTGGTTTCATGGAGGAGTGCAGAATCAAACCCAGTAACAACAAGATATGAGTCTAACCACTCATGCACTCTAACCACATGACCAAACTCGCTAACTTAATTATGTCACAACTACATAAGCTTAACTCTGTTGAATAATTTAGTGATTTGTTAAATAGCATTATACATCTCCAATGGTCATAGAGAATCTATTTCAAAACTGAAATAAATAAGTGTCAAAGAAATCGTTCTATACTTTTCTGGCCTGAAAACTGTAGGTTTTATCATTTCTTATTAAATAGCAATCTCTGCTTGTCAAAGGGGACATTTCTGCCCTACAGGCTCCAAAAAATGTAGACGGTGCAACCTAAAGAACACAGAACAGAAGAGACCTGTCGAAATGATGAAGAACATTACAAATAATTAGCGTACAAGAAGAGCTGTTAATCAGAACTAAAGCAGAAGAACTCCCAGAAGACCAGACAGGTGCCAACATTTATCACCACTCCAATTCTGTAGGCATAACATTTTGCTCCATATTTCCAACAGCTGTATCAATGTCTTGCCATTGGGACTAAAAGCAGACAGCTATAGGCATAATTTTAGGCATGGGAAAGCAAAATCATCCCCTGCTACCAAGAAACATAAAGTATGGCACTAGATCACTTGCATTAGGACAGGGAACAAGAGTTGACTTCAGTGCACAAACGAATCAAAAGTTTGTGCAAAAACCAAGAGCTGAATTTGTATGCAAAGGACACCTAGCTTGGTCCTTTGCATTTCATAATAAGACTTTGGAAGATCTTTTTTTTAAAAAATCCAATGTATGTGAGGCAATTTTGTACCCTAGACAAGTAAAAGTGTAGATGTACTTTTTGTAAGCAGTTTGTAGATCAGCTATGTAGATCAATTTTACAACAGCGGTGTACCAAGCAGGGCTTGTGGTGATCATGTGTATGGCAAGCTAGCCCAGTTCACTTCCAAAACAAGCCCAGCTTCCAAGTTGCATCTCAACTTGATGGTGAGATGAATCTCACTGGGTTTAGGTACCAGGCCTGACAAGGACTTCTTACAGACTCTGCTGGCATTTTACACCCACAAAGAGACCTTTAAGGCCTCTGTAAGTTCCTGCCACAGCCATAAATGTGCTTCAAAGGAACTGTAAAAATCATGGTAGCCTTTTATGACTGCAGTGACCCTTTAAGGAGGCTATAAAGGCCTGCATGTAGCCATCAAAGTGTTGCAAAGTGATCATAAAAGGACTGTCATGATTTCTCATATAGGATAAGCTGGGCAAGTCGAGTCCAAGCTGACTGGCCACTCTGACAAGGCACTCCAAGGGTGTTTTTCCACTGTCACTAAGTACCCATTGAAGTATCCATTAAGGACCCATTTGGCTGAGAGCCGGATGACACCATTTCCACCACAGACCCCATTAGGGACACATTTGTTTCCACCACAGCAAGGCAAATCCAGATCACTATGAGTCCTTCAGGACCTATAATCCAGATTTCATGTAGACCCTAATAAAAATCCAGATTGTAGGGAGCTTGTTTCCACTACAATCCAGCAATGGCAGCTCCAAAATCCCTCTGAGGTTGCCTTCGGAGATTAGCAAAGACTCAGCAGAGAAACCCCTGGCTTCCAGGCATGGAAAGAGGTGCATATAAATGAGGCTGACTTGGGAGCTGCCTGTTACCACCAGGCATGGAAAGAGGTGCATATCAATGAGGTTGACTCATCAGTGCTCACAGGAGAGATGCAAGCAAGGAGCTAATTAATATGCGCCTTTCTCATAAGGGGTTTATCTTCAGAGCCTGTACTAATCTCCGAAGTAGCCTTCAGAGGGACTTCGGAGCCTTTGCTAATCTCCGAAGGCAACCCTCTGTCCCCCAAAACACCTGAGGTGACAAACAGACCCCTTGTGGTCCAACCCAGATTTGCCACATGGATACGCCGATGTTTCCACAGCAGGCAGGCTAGCACCCATTGCTATTGGGTGCTAGACCACCCATGGAAAGACATTGGGTACTTCCCTTAATCCAGATCTACTAGATTCCGATTAAGGGAAGCACCCATTCCTTAGATCTGGATCTTCTTAGATCCGGATTAAAGGAGCGTGGTGGAAAAACACCCCAAGTCAGCTCTCGATTTTGGAGCTCACCTCAGTGTGGAAAGGACCCCATGACAGTGATTCTGTCTGTACCATTTTCAGACCAGTTACTGCAGAAACAAGTTTATTATTTACAAAGTACACCATTTTCACCTATACTGATGAATATTATGAGATTTGCTTTTGATTCAAGTAGATTGAGCCGAGTGATCAATGATCCAACATGGTAAAAGGTAGCTTCCTAAGCCCCAGTGGCATGCAGCTCTTTGTTTACCAGCTTATTCCAGGCTGCATCCTCATAATAATAGCCAGATTGCTCACTCCAGCTCTGAAGGCAAAACGCAACATCCACTTGCCTCACATCTTCCACACTTTCTGGCTTCAAAGCTAGAGAATGGAAATTACAGCACAGACTTATTCTAGAAATCAGTTGTCACAGTGTCACACAGAACATTGGGCAGATAGGTTGTTCACACCACTGAAATTCCTCTTCATGGTTGCTTACTTTGCAAAGTGTGCTGCATGCCTGGAATACCATTGGCATGTGGATGTGGTACCCTTCAGATACTTATTGGGTGTGCTTTTTGCCCAATGTGCATGCAGCAATTGTCTGGTAGAGCTTCTCAAAATTATAAAGAGTTGTGAATAAAAAACTCTACCATCTTTTTTTGTTTGCTTTTGAAAAAAAAATATTTTGAGTTTTACATGCCCACTAATTCTAGTTTAAATTTGTCTTCCTAAAGTTAAACAAAATGAAATGCACTCCCTAGTTGATATTTTGGACAAAAATAACTTGATCTAAGGCTAATGTTCTATCTCAATATTCACAACATGCATGCTAACACCTGCTGTATTGTGCTTTAGAAACCACCAGCTCACAATACATTTAAGAGTATTGCTACTGTCCCATATTTAATGGTTTGACATGCCAGTATTCTGCCACCACAAAACAAAAACCCAGGTGGCAGCTAGTAGGTAAAATTGGTTTATTGGTGGAATAAGGGAGAGTTGACCAGGCATTTTGTGGAAAGATGTTGGATAATACCTAATTACTTCTGGATGTTTTATTTGCAAGTTCCATTTTCTCTCTGGCAGTCTTTGCATAGTAGAAAAGGGCTATCTGTGAAGACACCAGAATCAATGCTACACTGTTGGGCACAAACAAAACAAGATCATGGGCACAAGGTATGGCAAAGCTCAAGCAAGAGCTTCAGTGTCAACGCAAGCAAAAGAACTGAAGGGACCATTGGCCATCCAAGGAATACACTGCACATGTTCTCAGTGATAAAAAATGGCAATTGGCATACAATGAATGGACACCACTAGAGTGCATCTTCCAACAAGAAAAATGGCACTGCTCTGTCTGATCATTTGAATTTCAAAAGCTACATTTCATACTGTAGGGTTACAATCTGACTTCTAAAAAGGTTGTTTTCCTCAGTTAGCTGCTCCATTGCCCAAATATGAACAATGTAAAATAAAACCCAAATCTACATTTTTGCCCCCCAAAAAGAAGGATTCCTAGCAAAATTTTATCATAATGGTGAAAACTACAAAATTCAAAAAAGTTACATAATCTCTAAATTGGCATGGGTTTGCAAAGTTGGTCAAGAGGAAGATTTTGGGGGGAGTTGAGGATGAGAAAATTAACAATAAAGAATGAAATACAAGATTATGGCATTTCAGATGATATTTTGTGCATTAATATTTGCACTTTGACCACTTGGGCCAAATATGTATCTTCAGTGACATTAGTATGCAAATAACTTTATTTTTTTCTCTCCATCTCTTTGTGTATCATCTCAGCCTTCCTCTTTACCTTTGTTTCTTGTTTCTCAAAACCATGCCAAGTAGGATTTATTATTTCTGAAACACAGGTGTTCAGTGAATTTCAAAACATGCCTGTTGACTTTAGGTAGGAAGTTGTTTTTAGACTTACCGTCACTCAAGACTGGTTTCTAACTTTGAACGGGGTAATTCAAAGCAAGTTCCAAAATTTAAAAAGTTGCTGCACTGAGACCTATCTGCTTACAATTAACAGGAGGAGTAAATATGAGTAATATATGCAAGCTTGCTCCATTTTTTAAGAATTCAAACACACATTTTCTCATGACTGGGTGACCTGAAATACTGGACAGAGATAACTCAATTTCCAAAGTTTCAGGAGATAATTTTGTATTGATATATTACCTTTTACAACAAATCTCTGGATACTTAGGGCCTTTCAGCACCAGATAAGTATATTGACCTATCAGGGCCCTGGGACACCTGGGCCCTTTCTGCACTTGGCCTTATTCTGGGCTATATCTCAGGATAGGGATCTGTGGTCCATATGCTAATGCAGAGTATGGTAAGCCTCACTTGGTGCCTTCCATAGCCTGCATGGTCATGTGGACAGCAGGCCCCTATTCTGGGATACAATCCAGAATAAGGCTAAGTGCAGAAAGGCCCCTGGTCTACACTGCCGACCAGTCAACCAGGAGGGTAGACCTAAGAGCAGAATGCTTTGTTAGCATCAAATGAGGTGCTGAAACTAGTCAAAGTGCAAAAATGGTTCCAGGTATAGATCACTTATAAGCAGTTTGCAAAGCATCCCAGCTGGTATATGAAGCAGCTCTTTGAGTACAGAAATGCACAAGAAGTGGTTTGGTATGCCATGGTTTTGAGGCCTGGCACCATTTTGATGGCTACCTGGATGTGCTATCAGACTAAAAAGATTTTGAATCTGGAATTTGCTTTTGCATGCAAAGTAATGCAATTCTTCCAGCTGAAAATAACATAAATAAAACTGAAACATCCTTTAATGAAAGCAGCCCTCCAAAAAGAGGCAAGAGCTAGAAAAGGGGAAACTAACCTGATTCATTCCTGTGGCTAAAGGCCAAAGCAAATGCTACAGCTTAAAAAACAGGTCCCTTTCAATCCTATCTAGAAGATGCCACGCATTCAGTTAGCTGTAGCGTCCTGTGCTGACATATCCCTTTTAGGCATTTTGGGCAGAATGGAGATCTCAAATTGTGAAGTTCAAAGCTGAAACAGACAACCCAACCATTCCACAGGTAAAGTGAGTCCTTCCAGGCATAAAAAAAAAAGGCAATCCCCAATTCAGCCAAAGGGTTTTCACTTATTATTAGTAAAAATGTCTCTCCTGTTACTGTCCTGCCCCTCCCTCCATCAAAACATGCTACTCTTAAGTTCATCTAAACTGACATAGCCTATCTGGAAGGAGTCTATGGGACTCAACAACATTTGTAGGCCACTCTGGCCCTTTCTGCATTATTTAATCTACCAAGATAAATCTTGGGGGGGAAGGCCTGCTCTCTGCATGCTAGTGTGGACTTTGGCAGGCCCTGTCACCCAAGTCATGGATTACATGGGGGTAATCACCCTAGGATGAGGCACCCAGACCCAAAATAGCTGTCAACCTCAATGATGACAGCGCATCCCCATGGTCTGGTATATCATGAGGAATCTTTTTTGTCATGTCCTCATGGTTTGGTATACTATGGGAGACACTTTTCAGTGGTGCTTCAGGAAGTGCCACCAGAAGTGGGTACAACCCAAAAATGGTCCAGCCAGAAACTGGAGCATAGGCCATTTTGTGGGTAGAAACTGGAAATGAAAGTTTCTAGCTTTCAGAATCTCAGCACTGCTTCCAAGGGCTCTCTGGAGGCAGGAGCCCTGTACAGAACAAAATGGGCTATCTGAATATGGATTGCCCTGTCCGAATTCAGCAGCAATCTATCTTGGCATGTTCCATTATAGGATGTCTCAACCTATCATGGAATATGGAAGGAGAGTGGAAAGAGCCTCTACAACCTGGGAATATCCCAACACCATATTGGGATTTCCACATGTCTCTATGGCAATTCCAACACAATCCTAGGATGTAGAGGCAGAATCCCAGAATATCACTATGCTAGAAAAAAAGGATTCCAAGCTCAGGCTTTCCCACATAGCAATATAACTTACCATGTCTGGGACTTGCATTTGGAATTTTTTCCTTGTGAAAATACTCACTGCACAAATGCAGGGGTGAGTGCTTGGCAAGTTTTGAATATTTTCACCATCAGAAGCATTGCAGGAGAAAGTGCCAGAATAGAAGGGGCCGGGCATGCCATTGAATAGCACCCCGCTATCTGGCATGGACTGTGAGAGGCAATTGCAGAATCTAACCAAGATCCTTTATTTTCCCCTGGCCATTTGGAACCAAGTTATGTCAATTATATACGTTGTAGCTTAAAGTACACTTTCAGAAATGTTTCAAGTGTTGATATGAAAGATGAGAATTCCCGTCCCCCACCCCCCCAAAAAAAGCATTCTTGAGTTTAAAAACAAAAATGAAGAGGGGGTATTTTTGTCAAACCTGACCATCCTCCTTTCAGCCTTCCAGAACTTTCTGTTCAAAAATACAAATCATATTTTGTTTTTTGAGACAGAGCTTGATGTCAGAGTCAGTTTCCTCGTCAGATCTTTCACTCTGATGAACAGCAAATGGCATATCGTGTTAGCTTGCTTTTAAAGAAATCTGTCACCTTTCACAGATGAACTCATTTGTGTGGTAAGACCGCACACACTCTTAGGGTGCATCCCCATGGAATCCAGTTGCTTTGCTTGTGATGCTTGTCATAAAAATCCATGTTGTAACTCACAATAAAGTATCCCCATGTGGTTTGGGGCAATGCAGATTCAAATCCTACGTGCCTGTTCCCATGCAAGCTGCAGCATGAGCCCGCATCTTTTTTCTCCCCACCCACCCTCTCTCCTGATAGGAAGCCTGGTTGATGTCACCATAACCCATCCTGCCCACTGCAGTGATGACAAGTAAACAGCTGCAGCGATGACAGGCAAACACCTCAGTTGCACCTCCATGAAGACAAAGATCATTCCTTTCCTTGGCCGCCACACTCAAAAGCATAACCAAAAGCTAGTTAAAAGCATAACTAAAAGCAGATCATTTCTTTTCCTTGGCAGCCAAAGGTTAGCAGAGGTGCGCACATCCGCATGATAGCGGGCATGACAGTGGGCACCCCCAACTCACAACCGATTCATAATTTTCTCCCAATTCAGGCTCCAGACTTACTATCAGGGAAGAGGGGTGTAATAACTGTAGCCATTTATTTAAAGAAATCCCCAAGCAGCTGCTGATCACAGCATGCACGGCACAAACAGGGAGCAGAGGCGAAACCCTGCCCGCTAATACTGTGGCTGCCAAACTCCGCCCCAAATAACCCAGGAGCATCTGCATGACCCCAGGACAATACGTGCTAGCCCCCTATTTTGAAAGGAGTACACTTGCTAAATGGGTTTTTTTTTTGACATGTATTGTCTTGCATGTACCCCATATTAGGGCTTTCCATGGAAACGCTCCTGAAGTGACCTCAGAATAATTTCGGAATATTTTCAGCATGGGGCAAGCCCTTAGATCAACTTCCCTCTCATCTGTTTGAAGGAAAGAAAGAAAGATCTGGTGGGTAACTAGGGTTATAGACAACCACAGCATGGGGAATCCCTTTACTTTTCTATAGCAGCTAAGGGGCCTTTTATATCCTTTAATCTCTTCCGGATGTTTATACCAAAGTTTGAAAACATTCATGCACAATTTAGAAGAGATGCTAGCTGGAAGCGTGCCAGACTTGAATGAAGCAGTCGTGATCACACTAATGCTTTTTTGTTAGCTAAATCATATCTCTGATGGCCATATGAGAAGGTGTTCTTTAGAAATGGTAACTTTGGATCCTCAAAAATTTTTGGGCTGACAGCCATTCTGGTCTTCTGTTTCCCAAAAGCAAATATGAACCATTCCAATGGGCAAATATCTTTGTATCAGTTAACAGCCCTTGAAGTCCTCAATTTAATATGGGGAATGTCTCCTTACAAGCAGCTCAGGTCACAACTCCACTTCAGAATGGAGGAGGCTGCTTACTGGTGGTGTGTGCAGGAGGCACCTATCTCCACTTCCTTTGCTCAAGGAAGCATTATCTGAAGCAGTACTCAGTTTAAACAAAAATAATTCAAAGACAAATTACAATAACCAGAGAAATAGGATTTGACTCCAGTCTTAACAAAATACAAAGTTCCCCTATTCTAAAATGTGCTGCACATACACATTTCACACTTTGGCACATAGTGAATCATCTGGCAACATCTGGGGAAGAGCATCTGCACTTAGAAGAGGCTGTTACAGCCTCTGAGTGCCCCCTGCCTTCCCAGAAGTTGTCTAATTATTCACTAGGTGTGGAGCATGAAATCTTCCCCAATTACTTACCTGAAGCATCCAACCAGGGAGCATTTTCTCTTCTGCTGGACAAGGAGGTAAATACAGCTGCCCAGCAAGCACACTGCCAGCTCTGCTGCCTTCCCAACACAACTGGGACTGTGCAGAGTGTCAGTGTTATCATGGTGATGACACTGATACATGTGCAGTTGCGGAGAGCACCACACTCAAGATGGCAGCACCCTGAAGAGGACTGGCCCCAGGATCAATCACAGGTGAGTGACTGATCCCATGAGACTTAGGCTGCAAGCAACCAATGCTTGAAAGTGTGAGCACAACTCAGCGTTAGGTGATTGTGCTCCTTTCCCATCCACTGGACTAGAAAGGAAGTGCAAAAATGTCCCTTTTCTCCCAAGCCATGTCTACATTTTTCTGCAAAGGTAGCTTAATCTGTAATGTAGCCTAGCTGCCCTGAGACTGTAGTTAAGGTGCCTTTATTGAATAATAGAGATGCAACTTTATTTGAAGGACTGCATAAAAGTCCTACTCGCATTGGAAAAAATGGGCCTCAAAAGTCATATACAAGAATTCAATAATTATTACACAAGCTGAACTAAAAAGCCAAAAGATTTTGTTGCAAAGAGGTGGTAAACAAATAGCTCAATACATTTCCATCTCTCATTGTTAGGTTTTCTTTGGAGGCTGTGACCAGTCTCTGTGATGCTGGAGGGCAGGAGAGTAAGGAGTTATAAGAAGTATATTTTTTACCCAAGGAGTCATCAGTCTGTGAAATTTACTACCAGAGGAGGTGGTGAAAGCAGCTGGCCTGGATAGCTTTCTAAAAGGATTAGATGAAGCCATGGAAGACAGGTGTATCATTGGCTACTGCTTCCAGGTTGGAGAAAGGCAGGATGCCTTTAAGGCCACTTGCAGGAATTTTAAAGCAGTTAAAGCCTTTGCCTTCTGCTGGAGAATGCCCAGTGGAATTGGTGGGGCGATACATGAGACAACTTGATGGCCTAAATGGCCAATGGTCTGATCCAATAGGGCTCTTCTTATATTCTTATGTTCTGTCTGTACATAATAAAACAAAGACTGTAACTGCGTATTTTGACAAAGCATCTCTTTGTGATGATCTGACCTTTTCCCTCAGAGGTCTTGTACAGAAACTGGTTTCTTTCTTCCTATCATCCATCTTAGTAGCTTCTTAATGATTGAATGAATGTTTGCACGTCCCACAGATTTAGTGATCACCATTCATGGGCACAGGCTCTGAGAGGCCTTGAGGCAACACCAGTTCCAATTATTTTTCAACAGTTATAAACTTATCTCTACAGTATCACTCCTCTTCCCAGTATCTAGCAATGCATTTTAGGTTCATCCTTGTTCTTATTTCTCCACCACATCCACAAAACAAATATGTCCAGCTCCAGAAAGATGCCCAGCAGGGCTACACGCTTTCCAGTTTCACACAGTGCTGAAGAGATACTCTTCAGAGCTCATGGAAAATTATGCTTCCTCACATCTCCAGAATGTGGACCATCTTGCCTGAGAGAAATGGAGAAGACACCACAGGCTGGGTTGCTGTGGCATCTTTCTCCCAGTGATCTCTGTCCCCCATCTGCCACCAGAGTGTTACAAACCATCTTGCCTGAAGAGATAATAGGCTGAAGACCTTTATCTGTATTTATAGTGATTTTATTGTGGCCCACCTTTGAATATTGGGTGAAATAGAAATATAATGCTGTGTGTGACTGTGTGCAATGCTAGGAGCTTCTGGTGATCTATGTTTCATTGCATTGACTCCAAGGGGATGTAGCCAGAATCAAATATTACCTACTAAAAGACAAAATAGAAGAAACACTAATATCATATAACACAGAGATCCTGTTAAGAAAAAAAAATACACATTTTAATGTAAAGTAAGAAAGTCAAATTTCTTGTTAATAGTGATATATCTTTGGGCTATTTTAGTTTGAATTGAATTTTGTATATATTAAACATTTTCATTATTATAACTGCATATGCAGTAGTACAACTGTCAGCTTGGGTTCTGTAGCCATTGTTTAAGCAGCCAAGAAAGTAAACATGTAGCTGCAGCCATGCAAGTTGTGCTAACTCCCAAATCATTATTTAGCTTGGAAAATATTTTGTTCCATAACATCACAGCCCATTCTGTTTCTCGGCCCATATTCACATAATTTATTTCAGTTGGTTGCACAGCACTAAACAGTGCATTCTAGAGTCACAAAAATGTATTGTCATAACCCCTTGAGATTTTTATTGAATTCACCTTTTGTAAAACTTATCTCAGGTGTTTTGCAGGTAAGAGTTTGCAAGTCAGATCTCCAATAATTCATCAATGTGTTGGCCTAAAAGTGCAGTGGATCAACAGGTAGACCTGAAGATGGAAACATGTATACACAGTTAGGGGACAGAGACACTTGGAGCAATTTCATGCTTGTTTAAAGGAGCCTTGTGCTCTTTCTCTGTCCCAAATGGCCTGATGCATAGGTATTGGCTTCCTCCCCTCATCAAATTCCATTTGATACCCTTTAAATGTCTGTTTCCTGGCCTTTTAATTTTTGATAAAGCTTATTTTTGGGGGGGGGGAATAGATCCTTTTTTTCACCATCTCCATCTTGCATAAGAACATAAGAGCATAAAAGGAGGCCTACTGGATTAGGCTGCGGCCCACCTAGTCCAGCATCCTGTGTCACACAAATGTTCCCTGGCATTCTCAAGTAGAAGACAAAGGCAAAACCTTCACCTACTCTAGACCTTTTGAGGCATCCTGCCTTCTTTCCAACCTCGAGGCAGTACCTAGGCATCCATTTGATTAGCCACTGATACACCTGTCCTCTATGAATTTGTCTAACTCTTTCTTAAAGCTATTGAAGCTGATTGGTGTCACCACATATTCTGGTAGTAGATTCCATAAACCAATGACCCTGTAGGTGAAAACATACTTCTCCTTATTGGTCCTAATTCTCTTGCCAATCAGCTTCATAAAGTGCCCCACCCCCATTTTAGTGCTGTGTAGTAGATATTTTTTCTCTATCCACATTTTGTCTATCATGCAGGATTTAATATACTTCAGTCAAGTCCCCTTTAAATGTCATTTCGTAGACCTTTCCTTCTCTCACCCCTACTGTTCAGGAACCTCAGGTTCAAAGTCCTGAACATGTAAAAAATGCTGCAGGAGTTCTTGTAGCACTGAACTGATGTGGTATTAAAATGGACTAAAGGAAGGGAGCTAGTAAATAAAGAATCAAAGCCAATGTGGACAGAGAAGGACACCTGTACCAACATGGTCAAGTTAGAGATTGTAAAGAAGCTGCTGCTGAAAATCATAGTGTCAGAATAATTATCGGCTGCCCAGTCTTTGCCCTTGTCTTCATGCTGATCTTTTTTTTAAAAAAAAAAATATTCTCATGCTATAAGTAAATTTTGGGAAAAGTCACTCTTGTTGCATTAATTGCATATTCTAGAAATGGTATGGTTTTGATTATGTGTCTATGGCTGTTTCCAAACTTGTGGAATTAATCCACTTGCAAAGTAAAAAGCGCAGCTTACCTGCTGTGCAGCAACAACCGGCCATCCGGACTTGAAAGGAAGCTCCATAGTTTCCCATTGGAAGCCGCGAGAACTGGTCACACTGGTTGAGGCAATCAATCACATTTGACCTGCCGTCCTGCTCTTCTCACCATTCTGCCCAGACAGGTGGGAAAATTCAAAATGTTTCTATTGCACAGTGAGTGTCTTCAGATCAGCATTAAGATAAGTGTCTAGTCGCAATCAGATAACGTGACACCACAACGATGCATTGATTGTTGTGTGTGACACCCCAATCACGACTGTGCATTCCGCTGGACTTGGGGACATTTGTTCAAGCATTATATCAGATTTTAGATGCCATTGGTGTTGGAGATAATATGTACACAGGATGTCAAAGTGAGGGTAGGTCTGTGGTTGACTTAGAGAAGTTCTTCAACTGCTATGTGTGGAATTCCTATTGATGAAAATGGTCACTTAACATCAACCTTTTTATTTTTTGTAACTAACAAATGTTTAATGTGCAGCAGCTTTTGCAACTAAATGTGTTCCACTGGAACTAATGGGGTAGTGTGAATGTCAGCACAGACTATGTGAAGACTACAGATATATTTGGTGTACTCTAGTTTTATGTCAGTTTGCAAAGCCATTAACTTATACTATGTAATTTGTCAATTGGTGGTCAGTTAGCATCCATTGGCTTTCAATTCTCTGCTACTGAATAAAATTAAGGTCCTTTCTGTGTTCAGTCTTAAGACCCTGCTGTCTACGTGCTAGTACAGACGATGCCAGGTCCCTATTCTAGGATATATCTTGGAGTAAGAGCCAGTGTGGAAAGGGCTTGGTACTCTAGGTAAAATACATAGGATTTAAACATCAGTAGTGTTTTATCTTCATCATCATTATTAATTTTGTAGTCTACTTCATCCACCTATTTTCCCAAACCTTACTCTTTATCTGGCCTGCATTTGCAGAATTATCCAAAGTCTTTTGTTCTTTTCTTTTTAAAAAATCTCATTAAAGAGCACAATTGGTGCCTGTATGCTGAATTATCATGACAATTGTAAAGACACACTACAGCTGTTTGGCTGCCTAGGATCCAAAGATTCCAAGGTATTAGACGATGCTATGTGGTGCTGAAATGGTTAATCTCCTCTGGCTGATTGCAGAGAGTCTCTGCTGGCTGCCTTTAATGTCTTTAAGCAACCACAAGGTGACAGTGTTCCAGCAGATTACTGTAAGGATTTTGACACAGGTGTTTAACTCAACTTGCTTTGATGTCTCACATATGGGTAGAACTGATTATTTATCAATATTTGAAGGTCAGTAATAACTCATGGTCAGTAGTACCAGTGCCATGCTGTTCAACTATCATTCAGTTTAAAGATGATAAAGAAATTCTCAGGCCTGACACATTGGCTGTAGGTCTGCAATATTTTCTTCTTTTTAAACATGAAGGATATTATTTTCCCTCCAAAATATCTGAACCCGGAGCAAAATTTACTATTGACATACAACATGATCTAAACAGTTATGCTCAAGAATCAACACCACCACTTATTTCAGCCCTTCTTGATATCTTGCAATTCACTTCTGAATCAGCTTTTCCTTATAAAAAGAACATTGGTTCTTGCGTCTTTAGTAGTGTAAATGAGTGAATACCTGCAAGCTATACGTGAAACTGCAGGTATCTTGTCCCCTCTTCCACCTGGCCACATTTAATGAAATGAAAGTCATAATAGCTATGCACATGCCCACAGGCAAACACCTACACACCCTTTGCTTCCTTCTTCACAAAATGTGAACTTCAGCATAGTACTGATCACTACCTTTTCTTATTTGTTTGTTGCATTTATATGCTGCCTTTCTTCCAAACAGCTCAGGGCCATGAACATTATTCTCTTCTGCTCCATTTTATCCTCACAAGGTTTCCCAACTCCTCGTCTGACAGAAAGGGAATGAGCAGGAGGAAATTACTTCTGGCCTTTCTTGGGTGGTTTCTACATGGAACAAAAACACACTGAAAAAAAAAAAAGGAAGGCAATGACTGACAGCCAGGGCTAAGCAAATATTTATTTATTCGTTCATCCAAATATTTCTATCTGCCCTTCGCTTAAAGGTTCCAGGGTGAGTCACAACAATAAAAATACAAAATTCATAAACAGTAGAACATACTTAAAATATATAGCAGATGTAGTTGATGTTCACTGTGGCTAGCCCACCAAAGAGCAAGGCAGCTAAAAGAAAATTGTACAGGAGGTCAGAATAGGTAAAGCTAATGATAGAAAGACACTGTAATGCCACATTTCTATGCAAACTCACAGGGAAACTGACTTTACTGAACACAGTGGATTATGCGCACACTTAATTATTGTATTTCTGTCTCACTGTATAACCTGAGGTCTCAGGGCAGGTTACAATAAAATGAATATAAAAAAGATGCCATTGAAAACTGAGCTTGCTAAAACAGATAGCTTGCTGTCTCTTTCCAGGCAAAGTTATGTATTCAGCCAAAGATGAGAGTAAAAAGGCATCTTCACCATGCATTGTAATGTATGCAGTAACAGAACTAGAGACATCTCAGAAGGGGGAGATTCCACAGCCTGGGGACTACTACACAGATGGGCAATTTGCACATTTAAACTTCTGACAGCAGTGGCAGATCATAACTAAAGGGCAGTCTTTATTTTTGGATATTTGGATCCTGAATTTTTAAGGAATTCCATATTACATCCTTTGAGACACATGCTGTGGATGGTGTTAGCTGGGAACCACAGCTAGGGTGAGTTAGAACATAAGAACATAAGAGGAGCCCTGCTGGATCAGGCCACAGCCTATCTAGTCCAGCATCCTGTCTCACATGGTGGTCCACAGGGGCATCTAAAGCAGGGACAAGGACAAACCTTCTCCTGCTCTTGAATCCCAGCAAATGGCCTTAGAGGCATTGTGCTTGTTCCCTCATCTTCATGGGCAACTCATCATGGAGCACATTGTGGTGGTCTAGTCTAGAGGTTAACAGAGCATGGATCACTTTAGTCTAGGGGAACCTGATTTGAATATATCTGTTCCTGACCACCACTGCCACCTGAGCCTCCAGTGAGAGAAATGATCCCAATAGTATATCCAAACTATGCATCTATTCTTTCCAAGGTAGTATAACCCCCTTCAAGAACTTTATGAACTTCAGTATCCCTGACTCGCAGCACCTCTTAGTTGTCTGTACTCAGCTGCAAATTAGTTATTCATATGAACTCAGTCCCTTATCCCCTCTGAGCAATGATCAAACACGTAACATTTAGCCAGTTTGGTCTAGTGGTTAGGGAGCTGGACTCTTATCTGGGAATACCAGGTTTGATTCCACCCTCCCCCATGAAGCCAGCTGGGTGACCTTGGGCTAGTCTCAGCTCTCTTCTGAGACCTCACAGCCCTACCCACTTCACCCAGTGACTGTTGTGGGGAGAAGAACAGAAGGTTTCTCAGCCACTTTGAGTCCCCTTAAATGGGTGAGAAAAGCGGGGTGGAAAAGCCAACTCCTCTTCTTCTTCCTGATTAAGATGAAATAGAAAAATAGAGCTGGGTGTCATCGTTGTACTAGTAGCACTTCACACCAAATCTGTAGATATTAAAAAGCATAGAACTGATCACAGGCAAACCCCACAGGTTAACATTCAGGGAGACAAACAAGAATCCCCGATGTCATCTCTCATCCTGTTAGCCTCTACCACAACTTTCTCCAGGCATTTATAAGAACTACAGCACCTGTAGGCTGGGGCTGAGAGAAGAATAGCATCTCTGGAGATCTTTTTGTTTCTTGTGAGCCAGTTTGGTTTAGTGGTTAGGGAGCTGGATTTTTATCTGGAAATACCAAATTTCACATCATGAAACCAGCTGGGTGACCAGCTCTTTTCTGAGCTCTCACAGACCCATCTACCTCACAGCAGTAGGTTGTAGGGAGAAGAATAGAAAGCTTTGTCAGTTGTTTTGTCCCCTTGAATGCGTGAAAAAAGGGGGATAGAAAAGCCAACTCTTCTTCTTTTACTATTACTACTACTGACTGAACCATACTATTGTTATCACTCTTACATTGTTTTATTATGTACTGTCTATAAAGTAGTTAACTGTCTTTTTCTTTGTTAACCAGCTTGAGAAATATTTGGAAAGCATTATATGAATAAATTGGTTGGCTGGTTGGCTTATCTCTCTGGTACTGTCCTCAGAGAAAGGAGTGGCTTTCCAGTGGTATTAAATACCTCTGAAAAATCAAAATCCACTCTCCTATTTATTTGCCATCAACTTGACCAACCCAGAATTTTAAAGTACCATAAGTAGGGCTGAAACCAGGCTGAAAATCAGCCGTCATCATGCATGCCTGCAGTTGAACTGGCACCACCATTCTCTCTTTGAGAACCAGTGAAACAACTCATTTTCACAATAAGGCAACAATTAATTTAAATATATATACTGAAGACCTAGTTGTTCACTCACTCATTCTCTGAATGTATGATTGTTGCTTAGTTCCTCTGTCGACCCATGTTTCTTAATATTGTCTTTAAAAACAAATTTCTGCATGAATTTTAAGGATATTTTCACGGTTGTTGTTTTTTTTTTAATGTATGTAAACCACTTGGAAATATAAAACATAAAAAAAAAGGAAATGCTTTTCTGAAACCTGCCACTAATTCTGCTAGATACCAGAGTCCAGGGGGTGGGGGTGGGGTCACAATGTAATTTTAGCTTACATTTCCATGCAAGTTAACAGAATGTATAGTTCACCATGAAGTAGTGTACCAAGAGCATTTGTGTTACTTGTATAAGACAACGATGAAAATGCCCTTGAGTTGAACTCAGCTGCTGGTGACTTTATGGGCACAAAAGGTTTGCCATTAGCTTCTTCTGTGCCTATTGGTTTGAAAACCCATAAATCTACTTGTGACAACTTGACAGCCATCTGAAAATATTCAGTGAATAGAAAGGTATTACTACAGATAACAGATTAAGTCTAATTTGAAGCCTTCTCTATATACTTAGCAATTGTATGATAGTCAGAAAGAACACACAACTCAATATGCTGTGCTATTCAGTCTTCCTTGAGAACATAAAACAGGACCTATCAGGAGGCATATCTGCCCCATTGTATACTACTGACAAGTGATTTTAGCAATTTGAAGTTTGACACATGATGGTTATAAGCCCCTACCAGTACACATCTACAAAACAAATGCAGTTAAGGGCTCTTGATAGTTTTTTAGCAATATTATTTATGGTTATTTTTTCTTCACAATCTAGGCTAGAAAGTTTTTCAGTTTGATATTATTCACACATGCAAGAGGTAAATGCTGTTTCAAAATAGCCAGATAGGGGGATTGGATTATTGTTTCTTTTATCAGTCTCTGGCCTCTGTACAAAGTTTAAACACAACTGTTGTCAGCTGAAGAGGTGAAATAAGGACAATGGAGCAATGTCCTAGTGAATGATGGTACATCCCTCTGAACTGGCCTTTGATACAATCACTGTAGCCCTTTCTGCACTTGGCCTTATTCTGGAATATAACTTGGGATAGAAGTCTGATGGCCACAAGCTAATACAGGCTATGGCAGGCCTCACCTGGGGCCTGCCATAGTCTGCACTAGCATGACAGCAGGTCCCTATTCTGGGAAATATTCCAGAATAAGACCAAGTACAGAAGGGCCTTGTGTTTCTCCTCTCACACCATCCCCCACTTCTAAATTGCCAGCCAGTGCTGCTTGTCATGGCCATGTCTACATGAGGTAGATACCGCAAAGTGCCCCAGCTCAACCTCTCCTGAACTACTGCAAGTGGTCAAAACCATCCCATGAAACCTACATATCAATGATGTCCCTCAGCGTACTAGCCACTGAGAAATTGAGCAGCAACCTCTCTTTCAGTAACAAAATTCCTGTCCAAAATTGCAATCTTGGATCAGAAGTGGAGCTAAAAATATACTATAATTCTAAGTCCCCTAGAATCACCTCCTCACACCTCCACAACTTCACTGGCAAGGTCTTGGAGTGATTTGAGCTGGTTTTCCAGTAGATCACTGCCTGGAAAGGTCCAAAGGCTAGAGAGAAGTGAAAGAGCTTGGATGCTGTACCCCTTCACTACATAAAGTATGACCTAAAGTAGTCAAAATTGCACTTAGTTTAACAGAAGTTGCAGTGGTTCAGCAGTGTTTGTGATGGTTCAGCCAGAAAGTATATCTGCAGTGAAAATGGCTGCCAAAGAGTGTTATGAAGCTTTGCACCGACAGGCAGTGGTCATAAAAATGGTACTTACAGAATGTACATAAGCATATCGCAATTAATGGCATAAAATTACGAAACTCTAACCCTCTTTTTCAGATGCTTGAAGATATTTCTTGAGTTGCAGACAGATCTTACAGTGGGAAACACAGAAGGGAAATTCAGAAAGTGTTGATAGTGTCTGTTACATTACTAACACTTGAAATTATTGCTAACACTTAAAAGTGACCATTCACAAAATAGGTATGTGAGATTACAAATGTTCCAGCACTTGTTAGCCTGCTAAAATGCTGTATGGAAATAGAAAAACTCAAAAACAGGAGCTTCCAGTATTGGACAAGGCATGCTTCCCACAACCAACTGTTGCAGGATGTTAGTGGGAAGAATATGCTTTTGTCCACATTCCTCAGCTGGAGTGTTCCCTGGTGTGAAAACCATGCTAAAGGGAGACTATTTTAAAATAGTCTCCCATGCTGTAGCTGTTGTTATTCTGACAGGTACCAGCAGCTGGAGCTCTTCAAATGATGTGTGAAGCCTAGTATCATTTTGTCAGGTTCTGGAAAGGGGTAATTTCTGGGGGGGCAGCTGTGTCAATAAACTTCCTGCAGCCTGTAACTTTGGACTGGGGGGAACCTAAGTTCTCCAAACTCCAAAGAGAGGCTGGGACTAAGCCATAGAAATGTTGGTGGTTGCCAGGGTACTCCACCACATCTTGCTCTATTCCTGGCTGAAATTGGTCATTGTGGACAAGGAACAGCCAAGGAGTGTCCTACACCAAGGAGTGTGCTGTGGAATCTACCAACAAAAGGAAAGTTCTGGGATACTATTGACACAAGTCAAACCCGGCAGGCTGTTCTTGTTTTTCTAGTAACCTAGTGGCATAGTGTTAAACCTTTTAATAAATGAATTTGGCTTAATTCTCTTGAAACTCAAGGGTAATTTTTAAGCATTACTAAAACCCTTAGATCCTCATCACATCAAACCTTTAGTTTCAAGGAGAAAGAGCATGTAGTGATTACACCAAACTGCATTATTTATTTATTTAAATTTTCATCCCAGGTTGGGTTACATTAAAAACCAATGAATATATAAAATGAGCTTACTAAAAACCATAACAGTGACTGAATGTGGGCTTTATATGAGCCCCACTCTGCCTTCTTCTTCTTAGGTTGCATTCTTTCTTGTGTGACCAGTTTCATGATTTATGGAATAAGAAAACATAGTTTGATACTAAATTATCTTTATGAGAAATAGATCAGACTAGTTTGTTAGGCTCTTCCTGCACTTACCTCTCTGTGAACCCAGCTAGTGGGGTCTGGACAAGCCAGACTCATTGTTTCAGGCCACAGCTAGCTGTCTTCCTGGTCAGGAGCAGGAGCAGGACTTCACTAACATGTGGTCTAACGAGAAGCAAAAGCTGTCTGAAGGGCCAAAGTGTGTATAGGGTGTTTTCCCACTGTCACTAGAAGTACCCATTAAGTACCACTTAATGGGTACTTCTAGTGACAGTGGAAAAACACCCATAGTTTCTTCCCATCTTTATTGTAACAGAAACTTATATTTGCACTCGTTTATGGGCTACAAGTTTGGGGAAGAATTTTGACCTTTTTTTTTCTTTGCTTCTTATTGATTGGGTGTGTTTAACAGTCTTACCCTTTAACCTGCTAAACTCAAAATATGACATACTTTTCTGTGTTTATGAGAGAAAAGAACCGAGTTTCATGCTTCTGGGGTCTCTAAATGAGGTCACATTTGCTATACTTAGAACTGCTTTAGGCTAATTCCTAAGACTGGCCAAGAACAATTGATTAGCCACTCTGTGTTGGTGCATGAGTAAATGCCTTTTGCCATTATTGGAAGGAGTCTGGCCCAGAGCAACTTCTTCTATAGTGAGTGGAATAGCTGACTTAGAAGGATTTGGAGCATACACAGTGCTGATCATTGGCATTTCATTTGTTCATATCCTTGCCTTTGATCCTTTTTTTCTCATCTTGTTGCACCAACATTAAACTATTCTACAATCATTTTATGTTATTAGGTATTGGCAGAATCTGCACAGGACAGGATTTGCTACAAATTTAGTATCTCCTGCCTTCACATTAAAGAATAGTGCTATTCTCTATGCATAGCAGTGCTGTTTGCATGCTTCTTTCTCTACATACCAACCCATTAAAATGAAATTTTATTCTTCGGTCCTGACAGAGAAAGGTATCTTTGAATTCAGAAAATGACAGCATTTTGATTATCAAGAATGCCATTGAGTGAAAGGCTCATTAAGTCCCCCCTCCAATAGTGGTGGTGGTGGCAGGGTTGCTGCCATAAGGGGAGAGCTGGAAATTGAAAGCTGTTCAAACAGCCCCTGTACCAGCATGCCATAGGAAGAGTGCGGTCTCTGAACAGATGCTGCACACTTTCTGAGGGGATACTGGCCATTCAAAGTGTCATAAAGCCACCACACACATCCTGACTTTGTTATCATGATCAATGGGTGTGTTTAAAACATGCATAAGCACTCTAAAAATGTATTATTGTTACCCCTGAATCTCAAGGACCAGACCAAACCCCCTCTAATAGCCACATTGTTCAGAGCCATCAAGGACTGGCACTCTTTCTATACCTGATAGTACAAGGAGGTGGTATAGGGAACAAGGGAAGTTAGTACTCCTCACAGCTGGACTCTGCTTCACAAAGCCACCTGGATAATTCTGATGGTATCTCTGAGCTGATTCATGTTGAGGAAAGAGATGAAGAAGAAGTGATGTATTGGTGTTTCCACTCACTTTGGCTGCCCCCTTTTTTAAAAAATAAAAAATAAAAATGACAAGAAATAAGTTATGGGGAAAGGCGGGTTACTGTGGTATTGCTACTTTCTCTGTAAGGGAAAGTTATGCAAAAGCCCTCACAGGAGATATGGACTCCAAGGGGAAACAGTGAGGCATGTTATTTCTCCTTTGTCTGGAATCAAGAGAATCCAGTATTAACCAAGTAAAGTCTCAAAACATTCTTCTGTATGGAGTTCTGAGACTTTAGGCCTTTCTACACTCACCTATCCATGATCCAGACCAATGGTTCTGGACCAATCAGGCCCACAGATTTGGACCATAGAAAGACCAGCCTCTGTCCCAGCCCATACCCCAGTCATGTGGGCTTCATAGCCAGACTCAGAGCAGGAAGATACCAGGAAATCCATTTTGTCAGGATGGTTTTGTGCATTGACAAAATGGTCCCTGCCCCTAAGTAATCCAGAAGATAGAGGTGTGGCTTCCTCATGCCTCTGTGTTCTGGACTAGGCTGTAATGGCCTCCTGGTTGTACTGGATGTCAGAGTCTACCAGTGACCTGCAGACTGCTGAGGCCCTGAAGATGGCTTTGAGGGTTCTTGTAACAGAAGTAAGACAAGTGCAGAAAGACCCTTTATCTTACAGGTTTCAAGGAGTTTACTTTATCCTAAGCTTTAGAATAAGGTACCTACTGCTTCATGCCCATTTGGTATGGTATGAAGACAGCCCATCATGGAATAGTTCTCAAACTATGATCCTACAATTCCATACTGCGATGGAATGCTGAAACCAAGATTTCATTCTGGGTATTCTTCTTTTCTTTACTTTGGGTTTTATCATTTATTTACTGTTACTCATTTGTAAATTTAGCAGTATATAGATGTAATGCATCAAATAATCAGGATCTATAGATGCAATGTCCATTTGCAGATTTCTACCCAGTCTTCTTACATGGTACGTGTGTTTGTGTGTTAAGCTGATTTCTGTGCCTGTCATGTATCAGAACTTTGTCAGATGCAGATCAGACGTCTGCCGCAGTGCAGGCAAAGAAAGCACATGCTTCAAACTGCCCCCGACCTTCAGTAAATAATAAATATGGGCATTCCCCATATTTGTGGCTTTTAAAACCTAGCAATAAGGGCTCATAGAACTGCAATTAGAAAGGCAATAATGTCAGAAGAGTGCAAAATACAAGCTTGGAAGTAATGTGAAGAGATATAAACAGTGGGAGATGCATACGATTCTGAGAGATTCTGTATTAATAAATGTAAGAACTTGCACCCAAGGAGCGGAATTAAGCAACAGTGACTCCAACAAGGGAACAGCCAGCTACATTAGGCCCCTGAAGAAACTTTATTGTCATCTTTTTGGGGCAGCCTCTTTTGCAAAGACACTTTCTTTCATATCACCAATCACTTGGAAGTGCTGTGCAGAATGTAAGTAGTTGGAGCCATGTGAGAGAACTCTCCAAACAGTGATCTCAATCATCTGAAGTAATCTCATTCTCCTCCACCATTTGAGAATTGGGGCATCCTTCCTGCCATGTCAGCATTATTTTCTCCCATGGCAACTGAGGGTAGATGTGTATAAAGTACATATGATGAAGAGCAGAGTATTTGTAAGGAAAATACAGAAATGTGCAATGGAATGAATTTTTGTTCCTGCTGTAACTGTCCACATGCAGCTTTTGAAAAAGTGGCTCAGAAGTGACTTAAAAGTAGGGATGTGCACAAATGTTCTAAACATTCAAAATTCAGTTGAAATTGATCAAATGTAGACATTCAAATTCAAATAGAATGTCTACATATTCAAATTTAAACATTCACACAAATTTTGAATGTTCCAAAACATTAATTCGAATTATTTGAAACATTAGAATGTACAGATACGTATGTATTACAACACGGGGTTTTATGACACGAGTCACAAGCAAAGCAACTGGCTTCCATGGGGATGTGCCCTTGGACTTAATCTCCTTCTTCCCTTCTCATTCATGGGACCATTCTGCACTGAAAGCCCTGTAATCAAAGTCAGTGAGTCTAGAACAACCAGGCTTAATGATTCCAAGCATGAAAAGGTGTGAGCTGGATCAGCACATCTAAGTGATGAAGCTGGTCCAGATCAGCTCATACTGTCACCTTGCAGCATGGACAGATTTTATGGCTGGGCCAACCCTAGAGCTTCTGGGGGAACACATTTCAGTCATGCATGACACTATGGCATGGCACTGAAATGCATCTCCCAGTAGTCCAGAGCATGGGAGCCATTCCTTCTGCACAATACTTGTATTGTGAATCAGGCCCTCTGGTGCACTGGTAGTCATGTTTAATTGTATCTTCTGGTGTTACTAAATAGGGCCTCCCAAATCTGGTTCATACTCTATCCAATGCAGAAGGAGAATTCCAGGGTGGGGTGTAGCTTCACAGGTCTCCCAGAAGTTTACTCCACGAGCTCTCATTCCTG
Source organism: Aspidoscelis tigris stejnegeri (assembly GCA_023333525.1). NCBI lineage: Eukaryota > Metazoa > Chordata > Lepidosauria > Squamata > Teiidae > Aspidoscelis > Aspidoscelis tigris. The sequence goes on along the minus strand of JALMGA010000001.1, from coordinate 243,736,940 downwards.
GCTAAAGGCAAGTGCAGAAAGAGCCATATGAGGCTGAAAGACAGTGGCTGGCCTTTCTATCCATGTCTTCTTTTGGTGATGTTCTCTGCACCATGAGGGTCTGCCTTAATAATATATCAGGAGCAGAAATAGAAGCAACCACTTCCTGTCTATTCAGAATGAAACGAGGGGAATAACTGGATTTATTTCTTACCTAAGTTTTCATTGATTATGTCCAAGGATGAAATGAATAGTCCACTTCAGATTCAACACTGAACTTTTAGGGTATGTGTGTTTTAACAAATACATTCAAATGAGTGACCTTTAGAAAGTTTATCCCTTCCCCCCACAAAAAAAATGCATTGACTCATTTCACCATCTGGAATTTCACTTGTGTTGTGCCTTTCCCTTTATCTGTGACTAAAATTCATCAATCACAGACTTTCAAGGCATTTTTTAAGGCAAAAGAAATGTGAACAACAAGTTGGCTACTAAGCCCAAATGTACTCTGTGAATTTGGCATTTGAGTTCCAGATAACTAATTCAAGCTGCATCCAAAATTTTGGCTGTGCTAATTTTGATCTGTACAAGTTTTAAGTAGACACTGTTTTCAAATGTACAACTGTGTGCACACATTTGTGCACAAACATAGATGTGTGTATAATCAGTAACTATCTCAGAGGAAAAAGTAGATATAATATAATGAAGATATATCCAAACAAATATATATTGCTAAAGATCTGAGCACTGGGCCTGTTTGCACTTACCCCTTAATAAGCACTGGCCTGCTCACTAATGAAGTATGGCCACGCGGGGAAACCATGGCAATTCTCTGAGAGTCATTTATCAATTGACTGCTAAAAAGCAGTCCATAGCTTGATCAGAAGCAGCTAGATCTTTCCTTGACATCACTGTTCATACCCTCTTTTATGGTATGGTAAAATGACTGTAGCTATGCAGTCATGCACAGTGTCTAGATTGCTATGGCAATGCCCAAATCTGCATTGGATGTCAGTTTGGAATTTGCCATGGTTATCTAGCCAGCCATTCACACTGCATATGCTGCTGGCCATGTATGGGGCTAGTCCAGTGTATGCAGTGTGGATGGTTGATACCCTACTACTACCTTACCTGACTGGTATGTTTTATTCTTATTGCAACCTGCCCTGGGACCATTGGGTGAAGGGTGGGATATAAATTTCTTAAATAAATACATATAATCCAGTATAGAAAGACCTAGAAATCCCACAAGTCTCAAAACACAGGTGAAGCCTTTATCTCATGTGAACTTGCAAATACTGTGCACATTATTCAAATACTGAAACTCTACACAGTTTCCCAGTTGTGAAAAAAAATGAAATGTGCAGTTTTTAAAAATGTGAATAATGAGGGATACCAGCATGTGGAATACATCTGAGTCCAATAAAACTTTGACTATATTGATCTCCTGTTTAGTCTCTTGTATAATAAATAGGCAAAGGGCATATGAGTAGTTTTGTTGTACCAATAGGGGAAATGGCAAATCACAGCTCTGCCACCTGCTGAGGATTGCTGAATTGCACTCTGGACAATAGATCTTTGGTCCCAAGGCCTTTGGTTTTGACCCTGTTAACCATCTAAGCTTTTTCAATAGCAGGTACCTCAGCTGGCTTGTGAAATTAAGTACCTATTTAAAGGCAATTTTTCTATGCTGCACTTATTTTCTGCAGTGTGTGTGGGGAGCAGGACCAGGTGACCTATAATGTACCTTCCAGCGCATGTATTGTATGATTCTGTGATTACTATGGGCTAAAATATTAGGGGTGGCTGAGTACTGGATGAGTTTGAGTCTCCTTTTTTGTCCATTGATCTACAATTATGGTTGAGTACATTCATGGCAAAATTATCCTATAATGTGCCAAGCTTTGCAACTCTAGGGAGAAAAAAAACAGGTGCCTGCAAGGCAAAATACATTATTTTGTAAAGAGGGACAGGTGGCATTGTACAGAAACACTAACAATTTGACATAATGATGCATATGCTATGGAGAACCATCATAAGGGGGGGGGGACTAAAACCCTACCTCGGTGAAAACAGAGATACAGATTGGGTGGGAGTTACCCTACTTGATTTTTTTCTTGATAGCTGTTTGTTAGCTAAAAACAAAACAAAACAAAACAAAAAAAGGAAGGAAAATGTAGATAATAAAACAAAAAAAGGGGGGTTGCTTTTGCTCACGTACTGAGACCAATTAGTTTCCTGCCCAAACACCTCTGCTTGAGTCATCTAGACTGCTATTTTTAGACACAACCTTGAATTCTTGTGATTTAATAAAGCTTTCAATTACAGTAGGGTGTTTTTTTTTGTTTTTTTTACCCCAGAGCATTTTCTATCAGTAGCCATCCGAATGCACATGGACACTTTTGTGAGATGGAATTAGAGCTCATTTTCCCTGCTTCCTAATATCTTCTCATAAACCTGCCATGTGCTGGGACAGATGTATGGAAAGATGGATGGTTTAAAGAATATAGATAGATAGATATCTTTATTGGATAGACTGCAATTATGAAGTTAATGAAGCAATAAGGGGAAATACAATCAGGAGGTGAACGCAACACAGATTCAGCTACTTTCAACTCAAGTGATGAGGATCACAGGTCTTCTGAAGCGATAGCAGTGCACTTCAATATGCAGGCTTCATCTTTAACATCAACTGGTAGAAAGTGATATACTTTTTTAAAAAAATTGCATGCCTCTCACTAAATTCTGTCTGGTTGCATCCACATGCATTTAAAAAGCAGCTCAAAAACACCTTGGATGGAAGCATGTAGGAGCTAGTGTTGCCATCCCAACTCTAATCCAAATTAAAGCCAGAGAATGCAGTTACAACATTCATTTTCTGGCCTTTAATGTAGATTAGATGTGAGATAGGAACGTGTATGGAAGCTGCTTCTGAACCCCTCTTTTTACTGCCTGCAGATGCAACTTCTATCAATGTTGCTATTTTTTTTAATCTAAGTACTACTGTAATTATGACTGATTGATCAACTACTTACACCAAGATTATCTCAGTTCTTTATATACTATTTTTTGGAACTAGAAGATAGCCTTCCAAGCCCAGTAATACCTCTACAAAATGTAGAGCATGTGTGTGTGTGCACACTCTCACGCACATATATGGACAGGCATACATGGGAAAGAAATAAGAATAAAAAATGCAGAGCTTAAGTCATTAGATGTCATAAGGTAGTCAATGGTCGATGGCCATTATCAGAAAAGTACAGTTGGTTTCAAGCAAGGACCTGATAATCATTCATTCTTCCCTTCATTTTTTCCATCTTTCTCCTTTTCTCCTAGGATTCTTCCCAAGGGGCAATTGGTAGCAGATTGAACATGTCAGCTGTAGTAGATTTACGTGGTAATTTACTACTTCTCTCTCTCTCCTGGGATCCTTCCTACAAGGCAGAGCATGCAAATGAATATTCTAGAAACCCAAGACAATATCAGATAGTATGACAAATATAACAACAGAGTCAGCAAGTGGAATAGACTGTTAATACTGAAGTCCTGTGTGTAGCTGGATCTTCACATGCCACAAAGGTTCATTATGGTGAAGGTACCCAGAGAGCAGATCTTGTGGGGTCCAATATTAAAGGGCCTCCTCTAGTGTCCAGTAGTGGTAACAAAAGGATTTAAAGCAGTTCCTCCTCTGTCAAAAGGAATATATAGAAGGGTACATAAGGATATTGAATAGCCATTTCTATACTTCAGGCAATGGAATGTTTCAACTCCAGAGATCTTGTCAAGAAAAAACAGATTACTTCCACCCAACCCTACTCTACTTTCAAGTTGACTTTCTTTTCTGTCTCTCTCCATTTTCTGGTAGCTGGTATAGATCAGTGATAGAGTTTCTGCTTAGGATTCCTTATGCTGAATACAGCCATCCTAAAAAACAACTGGATGGATCTCCTTAAAGACTGATGAATGTTCAGAATAAGCATGAGGCTGTATCTCTACTAACCCACAGAAGGACCTTTTATGCATTTTCTACCACCTTTTTTCAACCCATGGCAGTAGCAAGTGCCTTGTGGTAATCACTCTGCCCTGTTTCTGGATGCAATTGCCAACTGAGGTGCCATTTTGTGAGGCACTATTTCACACCTTCAATGAAGGTGCCTTGGACTGCTGCTCCAAAGAATGCCATCTCCCTCCAAAATGGAGATGAGATGATTTTTGGGAGTGATGATCATGCCAACTCTCCCAAGAAGCTGTCTTGCTCTGGTACGTGAAGACTCAACCCTTGTTTGGATTCAGGTCTTAATGAAGAATACGTGATACTGCAGACATCTGCTTTAAAATAATCCACTGAATTCAATGATAGTTTCTCTCAGTGGGGCCTATCCTAAAATCAATATCTTGCCTCTAGTCTCCCCTTCAGCTTACCATTATGCATTTCCAGTCAATGCTATTTTACAAAAATAAAAACATAAAATTGGCCAAGTTATAATCAATTGATTAAACAAATAAAAGAAGAAACTGAACCAAAATGCATGTATATTTTCTTGAGAACAAGCATAAATCTGTGTGGGTTTTTTTCTATATTAGATTAAAATAATTCATATACAGGTTACCCATTGAAGCTGGGTGTTATCTAAGGTATCCAAAATATATTTGAAGGTTAAGGCCCAATTGCAAATTGGAACAGGGTAGCTACAATGAAGCCTTACTGAGATATTGCATTTCTATCCAAACATTTTAAAATGGGACCAGGCATATTCTAGTAGCCCTTCAAAGTAAGGAAAAGAGGAAAGAAAAGAAAAAGATCACCCTTAAGCAGGATTTGATTTAAAAATTTCATTGCAGTTTGGCTTGATAATTCACAACAGATTTTAGCAGCCACACTTGAATGCTTAGCCCAGACTACATTAGCTAAATATTTTGGACTCTCCGTTAGCTGTAACAGAATGCAACAGGGAGACTTCAGCTGTCTCTTCCATTATCAGTAAGAATGTAGTGCAAAAAATATAGTGATTTTTGATGGTCACATGTAAATGGATGCAATCACCAGCTAGTGAATGCATGCACAAAGAGACATTAAAGCTGTTTGCCACTTACCAACCAGAGCCCCCTCATCTGAAGATGTCCATTAATGCCCCTGTCATTATTATTATTATAGTTTATTTATAAAGCTGTATCTCTACTAACCCACAGAAGGACCTTTTATGCATTTTCTACCACCTTGTCTACCCTGTCCTCCAAAATGGAGAAGGAGAGAGTGCCTTCTTCTGCTGTGCTTCTCCTGATTGGCTGCCACAGAGCTGCTTCCATTCAGAGGTGGAGACATAGCATCACTCAAGCTTTAGCCTTTATTGCTTGCTATTATCATTTGAAAAGACACCAAAATAATTTAATGTAATAAGATATAGTGGATTTTCCACAACCACCCTAAAGTGTGCATTGTCATTTCTAGGAGCATTGACAAAAATACATTTTTGCTGATATGCTCCAAATTACACATGTCAATAAAGGCTAATTGTGTACACAATATCAGAACCAGTGGTGCAGTACAAAACAGTAGTGGCAGGGTGACAACTGGAACTTTGCCTTTGATAGCCCCAAACTACATTTTGATCTTCATTGAATAAAAACAAGCTACAAGGGTATCAAAGGTTGACATCTAGGAACATAAGGAGTCCTGCTGGATCAGGCCAAAGCCCTTCTAGTCCAACATCCTGTCTGACACAGTGGCCCACCAATTGCTTCTGGGCATTGCTAAACAGAAAACACATTTACAGGATGTTCTCAACATCCTGGCTTTCTCTTCATCCTTGCAGAAATATGTAGGCACCCATTCAAGAAGCCATCTCTCCCCTTTCCATCAGGGAACGGTGACCATAATGCAATAGCCTTCAACTTAAATACAGACAGTAAGCAGATGATAAAATTGAACATAGAGACCTTAAAGTTTCATAACGGAAACTTAACCAAAATGAGAAAACTAGTAAAAAGGAAGTTGAAAGGGAAAGCTAGAACAGTCCAATCACTCCAAAATGCATGAAGACTAATTACAAATACAACAACAGAGGCTCAACTAGGATGTTTGGATACTGCCTCCAAGTTGCAAAGACAGGCAGGATGCCCATGGACAATTTGTGGGCCACTGTGTGAGAGAGGATGCTAGACTAGATGCGCTGAGCCTGATCTAGCAGGGCTCCTCTTATGTTCTTAAGCCTCTAAAGCCATTTGCAGATGGTAAAGAGCTAGTGAAGGTTTTGCTTTTGTCATTTGCTTGAGAATGCTCAGAAGCAATTGGTGAAACAGATCACTGAACAGGATGGCCTGTAGCCTTATCCATGGGGGCTTTTCTTAAGTTCTTATGTAACTGCCGACTAGATTCTTTCCACAATTATTAAGTACTGGTACTGTGTCAAAAGTCAGAATGCTTGTCTTCTCTTTCCTGCCATTTTCCAAGGAGTGCACACTATCATATTTCACTACAGGATTAGATGACATCTGATAATGAAAATCTCCTTTTGTTGGCACTCTCATGCTACAATTGTACTGTCACATCATAACCCGCTGCAATATTTCCCCCTCTTCCTGTGGGAAAAGTAGAAACTTTTTCATGCTAACTGTATATAAGTAAGTATATATAGGATCAAGAGAGCAACTTAAATCCTCCAGGCACTGCATTGTTAGATCAGTAGTGAAAAGAATCCAAACTAGCACATACAAATTGTTAATCTGTGCACATGAAAGATTGAGAACAATGAAAAAGCAGAGTTCTCATTCATATATGTAATGTCTATCACAACAGGCTTTCTCTCACTGATGATGGGGGATGGGATGGGGGAAAGCCATAGAAGACCATGCTATTTTGGACTTCTAATCAGTTGGCTCACTGTGCAAGTTCAGTGAGTAATGACAGGAAAAGAGGACTCTTTTTAATTAGAGTCCATTAAGTTAGTGGAAGTTTTCCTGGGAAGGCATTATGTGCCCATGTCGTCCAGAGCTGTCTGCTGAAGTGACTGTTTAAAATTTCAAACATTCTCATTGGGTGCCTTTTGTGGAATACAGATTGGCCAATATTAGAACATAAAAAATTCATCACATTTTTTCCCCCAACCATATGCCTATTATAGTCATTTACATTTCTTCCCCAAGCACTCTTTCCTTCTTGTGAATATTGTATCAGCTTTTCAGAGTGAACATTTCTGGTCATTTCCTACCCACCCACCATCCCGATTCTGAAAGCAAATCTGCAGAAGATTAAGAGGGAAAGTTTAAGTTTTATTACCATATCATGAAATATTCTAGCTTTGTGTATATTTCCCAAAACGGACCTGAAATAAACATTTCAGTAGTTCAAGGATAGTCCCCTGCAAATCATCATCATCATCATCTTCTTCTTCTTCATTATCTATTGTTATGATTCATTGAATTAGGGATCATATCCAACCAATCCATACACAGAAAAATCATCACTGAAATCAGTAGGCTCCTAAACAGACTGAGGGGACCTCCAGATGATAAGAGGAAATTTCAGATGGCTTTGACTCATGGTGATACAGTAGTGATTTGCATGATTTTCCAGCCACATGCCACACTTTATGACCACAAGTAGCACTATACTGGCAGATGCCAGGGAAATGCTGAGCAAAATGGGAGAATTATGGCTTTTCCTGGTAAATGCAAAACATTGCACATAAATTCAGCCAGTGTAATGGGGGGATGGGCTTGGGTGCAGAAACATCTGGTAGAGCTTGTTGGTCAACCCAGCCCAACATTTGAAGATTTTTAAAAAATTCTATTTGGCAACTTTTTGAGTGTGACCTTCCAGCTTCTTGTTAATAACTGTGCCAGACTATGGGAAGCTGTATTTAAGCAACATTCAGAGATGCACTTAATATAATGTGTGTGCACACACATGCAGGTTTGATCTTGGACCACAGTCACTAGTCTGTTTATCTGATGAAAGTGACAGTCAGTTTATCAGTTCTTGGTTACAAGTGTTTCTAGGTCTGGGAACCCTATTTTCTTACAAGAAGTGTGGAGATCCAAGGTCTACTTAATATCCATATAGGGTAACCAAGTGACTGCTGACTTTGTATTTGGAAGCCACTGGTATGTTGCTCTCTATCTCTCAGTCATCTCAGTATTTTGCATTCCTTATGCTTACATTGCCTTCCACAATAAACAAACAACTTCTACCCCTGCACTGTTCTTCCAAGACACAGGGAAAAGCATCACACCCATAATCCCCAAACAATCTTCAAAAGGCAGGGTTTAGCTAGGTCTCTACTTCAAAATGGAAGCTGCTCATTCCTGGGCATGTCAGGGAGGCACCACAATTGCCACTGAAGATAATACCTCCATGGTTGGGAGTGTCTCGATTTAGGGCAGAAAATCACACCGTTCAAAAATGGCACCTCCATTGAGCAACACACATACCATGAAGTATGTACTGCTGCTACAAATGGAGATGCATCAGAGAATGCTTTACTGGCCACCTTGTCTAGTAATCATTCTCATCTGGTACCCAGAACCAAGAATATTTAGTTTCAATATGAAATCTTTTTCTTTTTTCTTTTCTTCCTTCCTTCCTTTCTTTTTTTGCACACTTGTCAGCAGGTCTCCAGCAAGCTGTGTATTTTGTCTTTAATATAGCTGAATAATAGAATTGTATTAAAATATAGAGAATCTGTGGAGGAAAGGAAGAATGAAAGAGCTAGCACTTCAATTTGATAGCAGAATTGAATGTTATGGGAAGGGAATGGAGGAGAGATAAGTGATACACAAATCTGTTATTTCGGCTGTAAGTATAAAGGTGATAAACATAAAGATTCATGCACCCCAGATTACTCTGAATTTCCTCACAGCTGGCATTAGTCAAACTGGATGTCACATAGTTACAAAAGTAGTGAACTGAGTTACTGTTGTTCTCCTCTCTACCCATCAGCCCTGTTTTCTCAACTCCCGGCAGCAACTGAACTCACAAGACTATTCTGAGTTCACATGTATTTTAGAGAAGGAATTTATTGCATCAATTGATCATACAGACTTCCGCATAGCTCCAAAAGATCTCTCTGCTAGATCTACATTCTGGAACTTTCCTCAGGTTGCATAAAGTTAATAGGAAGTGCTCACTGGAATCATAGCAGTGTGTAAACAGAAACAACTGTAAACAGAAGTCAAAAGCAAAACACAGGGAATATGTGAGAGAGGCAAAGCATAGAAGGGCTCTTTCTTTCTTTCTTTCTTTCTTTCTTTCTTTCTTTCTTTCTTTCTTTCTTTCTTTCAATCAATCCCATTTCCTAGGTAAGAGAAAACTCTTTAGCATTTGTTTTCCTTCCCTGCTTCCACAAGAGAAACACAAGACCAGACAGGTGCCTTATTTTCCTCCTTGAAAACTCTTTCTCTCTCTCTCATACACACTCCAAAAGCACTGGATTATACCGCAGAACTATTGTTGAGCTTTCTCAGCAGCTGAAATTGAGGGAGGTCATAGGTTCAGTGGGACCCCTCCAATATTTTATGTACAAATTCATCTATCAGACTGTCATACGTAAGGCTTTTTGATATTTTCTACTGATACCATTTAAAAAACCCTGAGAGTCATTTTCTTAGCTCATCAGATGCCTCAGAGAGCTCTGTGGAAACCACAATAATGGGTCCATCCAGGGAAATACATAGCACTACATCCTTACGCTGCCTTTCCCATTCAGAAATACATGGTTTATGGTGCCAAATGAATACATACCCTGTTTCATTTCAGCAACGCATTGCAGCTTTTTCATCCGTCACTAATAGTCAATATAAAACTAGCCTTTAGGGGTCCATTGGAGTTTGTTAGGGACAGCATGCCTTAGCAATTTTGAACAGGTGTGAAAACAATATTTTCCCACTATCAGAGACTTGGTTTCAGATCTTAGAGCACCATTATATAGATATCTGTCCTGAGCTTTTACGGGAAGAACTGATAAAAAAATAATCTTTGCCTGCAGCATTTTAATCTGGCTTAATACCACACACACACAAACACAAACAGTATATGGCTAAGGACAATCAGCGAACAATTGTCTGATATGATTTTGTCACTGGAAGGACATTGCACATTTGCTCCAGGATCTTTGAGGGTTTAGAAAAGCTTCTGGGAGAATATTCAAAGTGTCAGACTTTGACACATAATTCTTTAACCTTGTGCCTTGAACATGGCCCCTACCTATGTGAGACAATATAATCTCCAATATATCACAGTGCAATTTTCAAGATCAATAGTATCACTCTCTTTTACCTCTGAAGCCTTTTTATTTGGGCTGGTTTTAAAGGTCAGGATTAAGCCATTATTGGATGATTTTGCAATATAACAGTCAAAGTCTTAGTGGAGTTTTATTCTATATTGTACCCATTCTGGGCCTTTGGAAAAAGATCAGCCAAAATGAATACATCTGAAGAGTATAAAAACAGAAAGGATAGTGATTTAGAAAGAAAAAAAAGCAGCTCTGTTCTCTTAAGCAATGGAAAATGCATTCACTTCCTCTTTGCTCTCTAATGTGCTAGCACAGAATAAGCTAAAACAAAATAAGAAAAAGAGGGAGAACTAGAAACTTTTTTCTCTGCAAAAGAAGTTGAGCTTTTCAGAAAATTTCTCAATCTACAAAACACACAATTGTTGCCATTTCAATGACTGGAACATTTTAAAACCCATGGTTTATTCTTTGGCAGTAAAGTTAAGTAGGAATTCATATAAGCAAATGAGAATCAAGATTGTGAATGTGTGTGGTTATTTTTGTTGGCTAATGTTCATGTTTTTCATGCTTATGTTTTGCTCATGTTGTATATGTTCCTCCAAAAATTGAATAGTTTAAAAAATAAATAAAAAAGAAGTCAAATGAGAAGATGTGCTCGTCCAGAGGTAAGTATGTAAGAGTGCTAAAAGTTCCCTCAAGTCTTATGTCCTTGGCCAGAAAGTGGGAGTAGGGAAATCTTGAATTAAGCCAGAACAGTGATAAGCAGCTACCAAAAGGAATTGAGCCTCATTGATTCAATGAGCAAGATAGATTTGAACAATGTATGACAACCATGGATGCCTCCAGAGGGCAAAAATAATCAAGACAAGGACCCTTTTTGCACTAGGCTTTATTCTGGATTACATTCCAGAGTAAGGGTCTGTTATCTTCATGACACTGAAGACTGTGGCAGGACTTATTCTAGGATATAATCTGGAGTAAGGCCCAGTGCAGAAAGGACCAAGATCTCATGATTGCCTATTGCTGTCACCTGCCAGGAGCAATCACAGGCTTACCTTAATGTTTGTTGGCAACTTTCAGAATCACCTCTGTTTTGTTTTTTGCTTTTCACATGCTTGCCTGACTTACAGTAGCCCCATGCTCCAAAGGCTGCCGACACATGCAAAAGTAAGCATCACCATTATGAGAAACTCAACATTGTTGCTGGGATTTTCCATAATAACAAAAGTGGCACCATATGGGAAACTTCAGGGGAATTTCTGACATTTGTAATATAGTGTCACAAGCATAGCAAGATGTATCTCATATCTTAAGGCAATCCTAGGCTGTGTCCAGACAAGAACTAAAATGTGTATGGCCACCCCAACATGCCCCCATGATATAGGGATAAAATCCTTCAGTATTCCATTTAAGGAAAACCCAACTCTCACTGCAGGTTTTTCCAGGATAATGATATGGCCTACCTGTCTAGACAGCTTGCTCATGAGATCCTTCCTGAAGAAAATGCCCCCTAAGCATTTGCAGGGCTGAAACTGGGATGAAAGTGTTCCATACATATGTGCAAATGAACACTACTGAGCATTTTGTTCTCTTAAAATACCTGGAAGTAGCTGCTTCACCATCATGGGAGTAAGCATTTACATAGTGCTTGACTAGTGATGTTGCCCTGCCATTTGGTAGGAACGGTGAGAGGGATTGTGAGATGTGAACAAGCTCTTGCATTTTCCTGTACTATCTGGAGACTGTCCTAGAGTCTCTAAGATGTTTTGGACTTCACCTCCCACTAAGGCCATAGTGTGAGATAGTGACAGTGTGAGATAGAAATCACAGGACTTCCTGCACTTGCATACAATGACCAGAGATAATACAGGCCACCCCATCCTGGAATAAGCAACCCATTCCAACATGGGGAGGGTTTCCAGTGGAGCAGATCAGGGCTATTTGCATTTGGCCAACCCATTCTGCTCCAGATCTCACCACTGTCTCCAGAGAGCATTTGAAAGCCATGGCTAAGCTCTGAAAGCCAGGAACAAAAGCTCTCAGCCTCACTGGTTTTGCAGTACTCCAGTATATTATCCCATTCTAGGGCACCATTTTAAGTGCCTTATCCCAGTTCACATTTTATCCAATGTGGATGAAGTCTAACAGGAAGACAAGCATTGCTGCCCCTTACTCCAGAAGGTGATCCAGAAAAAGGATCAAGGCTGGTGCAGAAAGGGAACAAGGGTGGCGAAGGCTGGCCAAGTAGAAGAAATTTGAGAACATAAAGAAATGTTTTCTGATACATAGAAAAGAATAAGTAATATTCCAAAATAGCTTGGCTAAATAGAGTCCATCAGTGATATTGTAGCATCACACTAGGTGAATATTGAGGAATGGGGGGATCAAAGGAGTGATATTTATATCTGTAGAGGAAAAAGCTCAAAAATCTTAGGGCTTGGTAAAGGCCCTCATGGTGGTATTGGCAGATTTCAATGTCCACACCAAGGCTACACTCAGTGGACCAGCTCAGTTCTTCATATCCTCCATGAGAACCATGGGGCTGTCTCAATTTGTATCTGACCTAACTCATGTTGCATGCCACACCCTTGATTTGGTTTTTGCCTCAGAGAAGACTGTTGAGTATCGATTGATAGGAGGGTTGGCTGTTAGCCCATTGTCATGGATGGATCATTCGCTGGGGAGGTTTGGACTTGCAATGGCAGCTCCCATCTGTGGGGTGGGACCTACTGAAATGGTATGCCCATGGAGATTTATGGAATCCAAGCGATTCCTGAAAGCTCTGGGGAATTTTCTGGTTGGCATGACTGGTGCTCCTGTCAAAGCGCTGGTTTCTCTCTGGAACTGGGAGATGAACAGGGCTACTGACATGATCACTCACAAGTGCCCGTAGCATGCTTCTGGAGCCCGAAGAGCTCCTTTGTATTCCATGGAGCTACAGGCTATGAAACAGGAAGGTTGATGGCTAGAGTGCAGGTGGCGTAAATCCGGCTGTGTGACCGAACACAAGTTAGAGCACACTATTGTGCCTACCATGTGGCAGTGACGGCGGTGAAAAATAACTTTTTCTCCACCACCATTGTGTCCTCAAGTAGGTGTCCAGCAGAGCTTTTCAGAATAATAAATGGCCTTATAAAATCGAACTCAAAGACGCATGAGCCAGGGCCAATTATCTGTTGCCCAGGTTTGTAGGGGATTGGATGTCACAATTGGACAGAGTCCAAACAAAGTGTCCAGAGAACTGTCTGGTCCAGTTTGCTTGGATCAGTTTCAATTGCTGCGGTCTGGGGATGTGGACAAGCTGCTTGCGGGGGTGCAGCTGACGACATGCCCTCTGGATCCATGCCTCTCGTGGCTGATAAAAACTAGCTGGCACGGTATCACCAGGTGGATCCAGGAGGTAGTGAATGCCTCTCTAAAGGATGGGGTGGTTCCACTGGCCCTGAAACAGGCTGTGGTGAGCCTCCTCCTGAAGAGGGCCTCCCTGAATCCAGAGGATTTAAATAACTATCACCTGGTGGCCAACATACCTTTTTTAGGCAAGGTTCTGGAGAGAGCTGTCGCTGTTCAACTGCAGGCATGCTTGGAAGAAGCTGATTATCTAGACCCATTTCAATCTGGCTTCAGGTCCGGTTATGGCTGGTTGATGACCTCTTCGGGAGAGAGACAGGGCAATGCTACTCTGCTCGTTCTGCTGGACCTCTCAGTGGCTTTTGGCACCATTGGCTACAGTATCCTTTTGGAGAGACTACGGAGTTTAGGAGTGGGAGGCAATGCTTGGCACTGGTTCTGCTCCTATCTCCAATATAGATCCCAGATAGTGGTTGTGGGAGATACTGTTTCGACACCCTGGGAACTCACTTGTGGGAACCTTCAGTGGTCGATCTTATCTTCTATGCTATTTAACATCTATATGATGTCGTTGGGAGAGGTCATCAGGAGATTTGGAGTGAGGTGTCATCAGTAAGCAGATGATATCCAGATTTCTTTCTCTGTACCATCTGAATCAGGAGAGGCAGTTGAAGTGCTTGACACGTGTCTGGAGGCAATAAAGGGCTGGATGAGGGCCAATAAATTGAAGCTGAATCCAGACAAGACAGAAGTCTCGGGTCTGTGTGGTTCCGAGATACCCTGTCCTTAATGGGGTTGCAATGTCTTGGAAGGGACAGGTGCATAACTTGGGGAAACTCCTGGACTCCACGCTGACACTTGAAGCTCAGGTGGAGGCCATGGCCAGGAGTGCCTACTCTCAACTATGGCTGGTATGTCAACCAAAGCCTTTTCTGGAAAAAGACGACTTGACCACAGTCCTCCATGCTCTTGTAGCCTCTAGATTGGACTATTGTAATGCACTCTACATGGTCCAGAAGTTGCAGCTAGTACAAAATGCAGCCACTAGAGTGCTGCTGACTGGAACAGCTAGCTAGACACCACACTGGTTTTAAAAGGGCTGTGTTGGCTGCCAATTTACTACCAAGCCCAATTCAAGGTACTGACTCTGACTTATAAGGCCCTAAATGACTTGGGCCCCATTATATCTAAAGGAACACCTTCTCCCATACCGACCTGCCTGTGCCTTAGGATCAAGTAGTGAGGCTCACCTGGTTGTCCTACAACCTTCAGTAATGAGGTTGGTGGGCACCCAGGAAAGAGCCTTTTCTGTCATGGCCCCCAGGCTATAGAATAGTCTTCCCCTCGAGGTGCATCGTGCCCCTTCCTTACATATATTGAGGAAGGTGGTAAAGACACACCTCTTTGCCCTGGCCTTTGGCTGCACTGATACCATCATATTAAACATGTATATTGCTTTAGATTTGTTGATTTTTTTTAGTGCTTTTAATGTATATTCTGTTTTTAATTTGTTGTTTTAACTGTTGTTACCCGCCCAGAGACCTTCAGGTATGGGATGGGATAGAAATGTAAATAATAAATAAATAAATGTAGGAATATTGTCTTCTTTTCTGAAAGAAAAAAAAAGCAAGTGGGGGAATGTTTTAGAAATATTTCCCTTTAAATGAACCTAGAACTTAATTCTGACACTTATTTTTAATAAGTTGTTTTTGCCATCTTTCTGCTCAAATAATTCCTCCAGGTTTGCAAGGGTCTAAGGGTTTCTACTTCTGGAGATTATTTTGTGACCAAAGCAATATGTTAATTTTCAGTCTTCTGCCTTCCTTTGGGAGGAGACAAATTTTTTTTGCCACTTGTATTTTCATCTGGCATTCAATAGTTACCGAAACCTTTGGAAAGCTTTTATTGCCTTATTTCATCTTGCAAAGCCCTCTCTTATTCTCCATATAAAACATATTGATGTCATTTCCTATGAAGTGCACCCTAAATATATTTAACTAGGCATTAAATTTAGATTTAACAGGATAGTAACTGCTTCGTAAGTAAATACTCTGAGATAAGGAAATATTTAGCCAGCTTTAGCAGTTGTGTGGCAGATGCTACTCATATTGCAGAATTGTTATTCTCTGACACATATGTTTTCTTTACTTCACTGGTATTTAATTAACATATAATAACTCTTATTAACAGCAAATGAGCAGCTCACATGATGCCATAGTAAAAGGTATGCAGCAGAGCCTGATGTAGCTGGATGTTTTATACTGCAGTCAACTTTTACAGAGGCAAGTTTCATCCTAGCTATCAGCTTCTGTACAATAGTGTCCTTGTCAAGGTCATCTTGGACAAGAGAGGAGAAAACGTCATTATGAAATATCAAGGCACAGGGATCATCATAGAGTTAGCTGAATCTAGGCCAGCAGAATGCAAATTAAAAGGTTTTTTTGGCATTCAGAAGGTCTGAATTTTCAGTTTGGGCACTGGGCTTATGCAAATACAATCAGTATTGAGTCACAGTCCTGATACAACTGATGTCACCAGGAGTTTGTATGCATGTTATGTATAGTGAATGCCAAGCTGTGTGAGCAACAAAAAAGAATGATAAGTTAGCAAGAAACTTTTATTTGAGGACCCTCATTTTAGAGCAAAGAAATCATTAGTGTAGAAACCAAATTAAAATGTGAAGATTCTTGCACACTGACATTACAATACCATACTAGGCTATAAGCACAAACAGGCCCAATTGACCTTTTTGCACTTGGAAGATGGGGGCAGTTGAGGACACTTTGGCATGGAACATACACACTCCATGGGGCCGCTTCTGCCTGGAGCTGCTCTGAGTATGTATGGCTATTTCCGTTTTTGTTAGCTGTGGAGCAGTAAAGTCTCTCATGCAGCCTTTACATTACCTCTATGTGAAGGCTGTGTGGAGGTAGGGCAGGGCATGTGCAGCTGTACATTTGTGCACTGTATTGCCCATTGCTGTAGCAATGGTCGGGCACCCATGGCCATTGGTATGGCAAAGCAAATGGTCCCAGATGGGACCACTTGCTTTTCTTCCAGACCCTGGTTGGCCTGGGTAAACTTTGGGATTGGACAATGCTCACAATGAGAATGCCATCCCTGATCTTAACTACCATGAAATAGCATGAGGGGAAAACATTACTGATATTATTTAAGGAAAACCAAGTTTTATTACCCTTTTTCAGTAGAATTAAATATGTTGTGCACATTCTTTCTATGTGTTTATTGTGGACTGTGTTTTACTGTACTTCTGTTATATTGTAGCCAACCCTGAGACCTTTGGGCATAAGACTGGATGAAAAATATATATAATGAATATCTCAGCTATCTTGCCTCACCTAAGGCTAGGCCAGCTCTGACTTCACTTACTTGCTTGTTTATTGTATAAAAGAAATAATGGTGGTCAAACTGCATCTATTACTCAAGCTTCAAACCATCTCATGAATTGCACCACTGGCAACAGCAAAATGCCATGAATTTTTGCAGCATATTGTACACTGCTTGTGGTAGACAGAGAGCATCCCATAGTAGTCAGATTTAACATTGGGTCTCAAAATCTAGCAATTGTGTTTTCACTAAACTTCAATTTTTCTTTCACTTCTGCTTCATCAAAGGTCAGGTTCCCCTGCATTCACACACCAATCCTTTTTTTTTTTCCTAAGCCCCAAACATGGAAAAAATATTTTTGAAATGAAAACACAACATTACCTACATATATTAGCATCTTATTTTAAATTATTACAGTAGGGATCATCCTAACAATCCTCATGAGCAACAAAATCTAAGAACAAGGAAAAGAGGCAAAGCAGAGTTTGTGATATATTTTCATTGTTCCTTAATCTTCTAATGTTTGACACGGCAGCCTTAAACCATTACCCCTTTTGATGAAAAGGGGAAGCATTCTTCTAGGCAATTAGCATTTCAGTTTCAGATATTGCTCTTTTATGCCTCTTGGAGTTTCTTTCCCCAGTAAGGCATTCCTCATTGCACCCTCAGACCAGCCCTTCTTCTGCACTCTTTCTCATCTGTGCCCCTGGACTATGCGGGTCTAATTGGACTGAAGACAATGATGGCATTGAGTTGCCAGCAGTGTGAATGCTTAGTCTGTCCTACCCAAATGCCGACAACCAGCAGCTGAGCCCCCAGATCCTTGCAGCGGCTTCGCCAACTTGACCCAGAGAGCATTCACGGAGCAGTTCACTCACCATTAACATCACTGCACAAGCAAAGAGTGTAATTAAGCAAAGAGGCAGGAGACAGCCATCCTAGAATGATGGCTCAATCAGTTTTGACAGGCTCCTCCTTCTCCAGTCCCCCTCACATATTCAAGACAGCCATGCCAGTTAGCACAATGTAAGATGCAGCAACATAGAGACAACCAGGATAAGCTTATGTAGGGATGGAAAGGATTAGTAAGAAAAGAGGCGCCTTTTCATTTAAGGGTCCCAAAAGTCCAGATTGGGATTTCTTATGAACTGTTGCCAATTCTTTTCTGCTTGCAAATGATGAAAAGCATTCATCAGGTCCTGTGGTTTCCTTTCTAGTGTAGCAGGCCATTTTAAAATTCGGCACAGCGTACAGTATTTGTAGCAATAAACACTTTGTTCCTATCTTTATCAGTGTGCACATACACAATACAGTACCATCTCAGTCCTTGCAAGACACGGCAACCTGTGGATCAGACCTAGGAAGCAACAGATTAAAAATAAGGCAACCTCATCATGATCTAGCTTCAGCACACAGGGAGGAAACCAGCTAGATTTACCAAGTGGAGATCACTAGCACGCCTTTTTGACCCTGGTTTCTCCTGTTGCTGCTCCTTCTGGATCCTGCTCTTACTACAGAGGAGAAGAAGAAGAGTTGGCTTTTTCTATCCTGCTTTTCCCACCCATTTAAGGGGTCTCAAGGCAGCTGACAAAGTCTTCTATTCTTCTCACCACCACAACAGAACATCCTGTGAGGTAGGTGGGTCTTTGAGGGCTCAGAAGAGAGCTATGACTAGCCCAAGGCCACCCAGCTAGCTTCATGGAGGAGTGTGGAATCATACTCAGAATTCCAATGTAAGAGTCTGGCTCCCTATCCACTAGACCAAACTGGCTCCCCTTCTAAGTATTGGCGGAACTTTCACCTGGCTGTCTCCTGACCATAAGCCAGAGAGAGGCAGCATCTTGCACCAGCTCCTGAATAGCAAGAGGGTATAAAAAGACGGAGGGGCCACCAGCTTGCTTTTTCACCCTTGACTTCTTCTGGACTCTTCTGCTTCTGCAAGCCTGGCTGCTGCCAGTCAACATTAGCAGCAGCCAGGCGGAGGCCTCTTAACTGGGGGCTTCTGACCGAAAGCCACAAATTCTGCCAGTTGCTCTTCACAGAAGCAGCAGCTATTCTACAGTAGTTCCTCCTTCCCTGTTACTTCTTTAGAGAAGGATCTTTGGATTTTATGTTAACTGAAGCCTTAGAATTGCTTAACAGGGCATATTGTAATTATATTGTAGGCCTTTTCTGCACTTACCTTATGTTAATCTGGATTATGTGGAGATGTGGGCTGGAATAGTACCATCTGCACTGATGGTGCTGATCTAGCCCACTAACCCCAGGGGGTTATTCCCTTGAACATTCTTTTGTTTGAAGAGATGGTAAACAGGACCCATCCAGGGTCTGACACAGTCTGCACTAGCATATGAATGCAAGATCCCTATTCCAGGATATAATCCAGAATAAGACCCAGTGCAGCAAGGTTCCAAAACATGCATCAGCAAAGTGATTAAGTGTCTTCTTTGAGCTTTCTCTAACTCAGAAAATTCACCTTTGGACTAAATGATACGGAAAGAAAACAGCTTTTCACTTTGCACTAAGCAACAACAATCTGAGGCACCACAAACCTATGAATATGTTTGTTTAGAAGACTTACATATATCTGAATAACAAGTATTATTATTTCTCTGACTGTGAAAAGAGAACATGAGAGAAGGGAAAAGACTTCTCTGGGCTGAGAAAAACTACAAGAAAAACTTGATTTCACTCGACACAAGTACTGTTCAGGTGCTCCTTCAGATAAAGATGGACATGTGAAAGCAAGAAGAAATGCATGCAACTTATAGCCAGACACTTGCATATTCTCCCCCCAATTGTTTTGGCATAATACAGGAAATTATATCCACTGTTAGGTATGTTGGCTCAATACATAAGCTCCAACAAAGATGTAAAAGTGCATAATATGTTATGTCCACTCCCTTGCTTTCTAGAACAGTCAACTTGAAACAGATTTACAGCTGCCATGCTCATTGTAGAAGCCACTGTTTTCTTTAATGAAAAAAAAAAGAAAAAGAAAACCTCATCTTGCCAAATTCACCCCAAGCAGAATCTGCTAGCTTGTCATGCAGCTGCAAACCACAATTAAACTGTGCAAAGTGTTAGGGTGAGGCCAGAGTAAAGAGACGCATTTTCTCCAGACATAAGTACATACAATGAGGGTGTCTGATGCACTTCAGACGGAAAGCTATTCCACATGTCCCCACCCTTTTAACTACCAGACTACAGACTGGTCTATATAGGAGGAGGTATTCTTTTTGATATTTGGGACCCAAGCCCTAAAATTTAGGGCCTTAATGTTAACACTCTGAACTGGGCTTAGTAGCAAATTAGTAGCCAGTGCAGCTCTTTCAGGACTGGGATGATGTACTTTGAGCCAGCAATACCAGTTAGCAGTCTTAGTGCTGCATTCTGCACCAGCTGCAGCTTCTAAGCCACCTTCAAGGGAAGTCCCACAAAAGTATATTACAATAGTCTTGTCTCGAAGTTACCAAAGCATGGATTACTGTGGCCAAACAGTCTCTATAGCTGGAAGTGAGTACTCCTGACCACCACCTCCATCTCCACCTGAGCTTAAAGTGTCAACACTCTCAGACTGCACACACATTAGTCGAAGGACAAACCATCTCTATCAAGAATATGTTTTCCTTCTTAATGGACACAAGACCCTGTAATACAATATTTCTTGTCTGGATTCAATTTCAGTTTATTCCCCTCTCCCCATCTAGCCCATTACTAACTCCAAGCATAAAAAGATAGAGCTAGGTGTCATCTGTGTATTGACAGTACCTTATCCCCAAACTCCTGATGACCTCTCTCAGTGGCTCCATATATATGTTAAAGAGCATGGAAGATAAGACCACTTCCTGAGGAATCCCACAAGTCAGTTCCCAGACATCAAGATGAAATCTCCCACAGCTGCTTTCTACAATAGATCTTGGAGACAGGAACAGGACAATTACAATGAAATGCCATCACCTCCCATCTCCATAGCCTTTCCAGAAGGATGCCATGGTGAATAGTATCAAAAGCCACTGAGAGATTCAGGAGACCAACACAGTGACAGTCCCCTTTTCTTTCTCCCAGAGAAGGTCATCAACCATGGCCAATCATCAAGGTGATTTCAGTGCCATAACCAGGCCTGAAGCCAGATTGGAATGGATCTAGATAACCATATTTCTTGAAGCATGCTTGCAGTTGAGTAACCATGACCCTATCCAGTACTTTGCCCAAAAAGAGTGGAGAAATACTTTTTTTTCACTGATGCCACCACATTAGGCATGATAACATGTTCTAGCCAGACTTACAGCAGGATTTGCACCAACTGTACTCTAGCCATTGACTCTCCTGCCTCATTGACTGTATCTCCATGGAATGCCAAAGTGCTTTACGCATTGAGAGTGTTTGGGTGCAATTGAGCCTCATCAGGGAAGCTGTCCATGTCAACTGGAAAATCCCTCAGAGCATTCCGGAATTGCTCCAGTTCTATAAGTCTCCAAGGGCAGATCATCTCAATGGATCCCCTACCCCTGCAAGGGGAAGCTATCATTTCAAGAACAAGTCTTACCAGCAATGATTCATCCATGACAATAAGTTTAACATTAGTCCTCCAACAATGGATTATTACCCATCTACTCTGTGGCAAAAACCATATCTAGGGTATGTTCTGCTATACGTTTTGGGCCACTATCAAGTTGTCAAGGCCACCAAGACCTGATGGTCACCTCAACACAAACATTGAAATTCCCTAATATCACTGTGGCACGGGCTTCCAGCACTGCATCTGAGATTATTTCACTCAGCTCAAACAGAGAAGCTACCGGGAAACAGGGTGAGTAGTACACCAGCAGCATCCCCCAGCCTGTCTCACTGATACAGCAACAAAAAGAGCCCCTCAAATTCAGACACAGAGCAAGCAGATTTGAGAGATTCTGTGGGCAACAGCAGTTCCCCTTCCCTGTTCTGCCAATCTGGGATAGTGCTGCAGCAAGTAACCTGGGGGACAGTGCTGTGTGAGCAAAGACCCACCCAGTTCATCTGCCCAGGTTTCAGTAATGCATGCCAGATCAGCCCATTCATCCAGGATCAAGTCATATATGACTGATGTTTTCTTCTGGACTGAGCTGGCATTCAAAATCAGCACCATCACAGCACTAGGCCAGTTAACAGGCATCCCTAAACTCTTATCAGCAGACCAGACCAGGACTTGTGATAGCTTTTGATGCATCTAACATTCCTCTTAAACTAAGGTCATTTTCACGCTTACCTGTTATTCCAGAACATACTGATTGCTAGGACTAGTCCTTGCCCAGCCCAGAACTTTCTCAAATGGTCCTTATTCTAGATTAGATGCAGACCTCTATTAAGAGGTCAACAGCTTTACTAATGCTGTCTGTTCTGGTCAGGCATCAGTGATTCCACACCTGGTCCAGAACAAGGGGCCTATTCGCACTTGGCTTTATTCTGGAATATATCCTGGAATAGGGATTTGCTGTCCATATGCTAGTGCAGGCTTCAGCAGGTCCAAAGTGAGATCTGCTGGAGTCTGCATTAGCATGTGGACCACAGACCCCTATCCTGAGATATACTCCAGAAAAAGGCCAAGTGCAAATAGGCCCTAGGTGAATTGACATGTTAGAACTGGCAAAACTTCATGCAACCTTGCATCCCTGCCATCTCCCCTTCTTCACAGCTCATGCATCTCCTCTGAAAATCACTTGTGGAATCAGAATTCTTGGTTGTGCATGCTGCCTTTGAATACAGCGCTGCTCAGCTCTGCATTTGTGCTACAAGCACAGTATATGAATGGTGGAGCCTGGGCCAAGAGCTGGCAGGAGTGGTGCCTTGGATAGGGTATCCACTGTGTGGACTGGAACAGCTATAGTACCTCTACATTGTTACTGGTGTTGGTCCAGAACAGATGATGCCCTACCCTCACAATGCAGGTGGCATCTGCTTTGCTTTGTCCAGAACAGGTTGGAATGAACTAATGAAACCACTGAGGTGAGAGTGAAAATGAATCGAGGCTTCTGCCTTCCAGTACTATACTTCCTCCTGACATTAGTACACTACTGTACAGGTTGGAGATCAGGGGGTCTTGCTCAGCTCACCTTGTTCCTGGCAGCCCTTTCTAGCTTTTTTTTTTTTCAAAGCCTAGAGATGGGGAGGTCACCCACTGCCAGGCTTAGACAGGCCTTATGAATGGAGCTAAAAGAATATGCAATGAATTAAAAACAAATTAACACTCCCACAACTTGCACAAACCCTCCCAAAAACTCTTGAGGTCCACCTTTTCAGTAGTAACCTTTCCAGTGGCTACTTAGCAGAGCCAAGCAGGCATTTTTAATGGTTCTGAGCTTGCCTGGGTTCAGTCCTGCCATCACTCCCCAGTGCCAGTACTTCTGTAGCAACAGTGGTTCCACTAGTGAAACTAGCAGATCTTCTAGGACCTATAGCAGCTCCAAAGGTGATGCCTGTCAAAACCCTAATCTATCACTCTGGGGGTATTGGGGCACAGATTGTCCTTTTACAGGAGTGGGGGGATCGTATGCTGTTTATAGACTGAGATGGTAGACTGAAGTATTGGCCTTCTTTAATACCCCTAAGAAAGTTTCAGTTGAACTCTAGTGACTACATGGACAACCATACAGGTTTTTTTAAAGCAAGTGTATAAAAGTGGTTTGGTTTGCCATTATCTTCTTGCAGTGAGATGCTTTGGGTTGAATCTATGGCCTTCTGTATGTAAAACAGATTGTCTACTTCTGTGGTATAGTCAATCCCAATTAATGACTCTGCTTCCATGAAAAATGAGTGAGAATGTCAAGAATTTTATTTGAAGGTCTAGTTCATGCAGCAAAGAGTCACTATCTAGGACGGGATTCAAATTCCTCCTGAACTAGAAGAGCTAAGAATGCTACCATATTGACTTGCACCAAATATAGTGCAGAAGTTAACTTTGTCCATTGCTTCATTGAAAATGCATATGTGCCTTATATATTCATTTCACTTACAATGCAGGGGCCTTTCTCCACTTTGCTTCCTTTCTGCAGGACAGGAATAGTGCATCCCCACTGGTGTGAACTAGCTTTCACACCTGCATGCCAAACGAACCCTCCAAGTGCCCAGACACTCACCTGGGTCCACATGCCATCAGCCCAGGTCTGGGTATGCCAACTTCTGCTCAGAGGCCGGTGTGATTGCACTTGAGCTGGCACCATCACCAGGATGATGGTTACACATGGTGCATGTGCAATTGCATTTCCAGTCACCTGATGTGCCAGTGCGCATGTGTGGCACATCAGCTCACCCCCAGTACTGGAAGAGGTGTGAAGCTCTCTCCAGTGGCTGGGAAAGGCATGTTTGTGGATGCCTGTGGTGCACAATTTTGTGTACCACTGCTAGTATCCTCTGGGGTAGCTTCCGGTATAGCAGAGACGTTTTTGATGTGGAAACGTTTCCAAGTGCAGATGTTGCTTCCCAGAAGCTATCCCAGTGTTCACTAGCAGGCCAAGTGTGAATTGGGCTCAGTTTTCTAAGCGTGGTAGATGGCAACGTATCTGTAAGGAAAAGGCCGTTTACTCTTTTTCAAGGTCATAGGAGATCAATGAATTACAATGTTTAAGAACCCAATGCTAGGATCTCTTGGGCCACCCAGTAACCTACCTTACACAATTGCTGCAAAGGTAAAATGGAAGGGAAGAGAATAATGATCCATCTGCCCTGAAACCTTCAGAGGAAAAGTGGAATATAAATGCAAACACAAACTTGCTAGCTGGGGCAAAGGCTTAGGTGCAGATTCTGTGAAGACGGCGTGGTAGAAAGGAGACCGACATTAATGTGATTTGATTCTTCCACTTCTCCCAGGGCCCCATTTCCAGAAAGACCCTACCTCTCCTTCCAGATTTGGCTGCCCCTGCCACGACTCCCCCTGCCCTCTCACCTCTCTTTCGCTTTTTGGGAAGGGCGGCAGGCGTAGACACACTGGAGTCGATGGTGAGCCGGTTTGGTCTAGTGGTTATGGAGCAGGACTCTTATCTGGCAATATGTGGGTTTGATTCCGCTCTCCTTGGGTGACCTTGGACGAGTCACAGCTCTCTTCTGAGCTCTCACAGCCCCACCCACCTCACAGGGTTTCCGTTGCGGGGAGAAGAACAGAAGGTTTGTCAGCCGCTCTGAGTCCCCTTAAATGGCTGAGAAAAGCGGGGTAGAAAAGCCAACTCTTCTTCTTCCTCTTCGGTTAGAGTTGGAGGAGGAAGAAGAGTATAGTGTAAGGGGGGGGGGAGAGGCCTCAAACGAAACTGCTGTTGTCGTCGTGACAACCTAACGGAGCCTCAGGCCGAAGGGGTCAGCGGGCGGGCTACGAGGCTGCCTGGGCAGGAGAGAGGACAAGGGAGGAGGGGAACGCGCGACGGCAGCGGGAGGAGGACGCGTGAAAATGAGTTGTATAGGAGCCTGTCTGAGGAGAAACCCCCCTCCTCTCTCCAGACCCGAGCGCGCGCGCCCGCCCGCCTGCTCTCCCTCCCTTCGCCTGGGAAAGTGGGTTAGGAAAGGAGCCCAGTGTGCTCAGAGACTGCTCAGCCGCCCGCCCGAGCAGGAGCAGCAGCGGCAGCGGCAGCGGCAGCGGGAGCAGCTGCATCCACACACGCCGGAGGAGAGAGACGGCGGAGGCGGGCGAAGTCCCAGCCCCCTGGCCCGAGGGGGGCTCGCTGGCCCCTTCGGAGCTGCTCGGCTTCTGTTTGCTTTTGTGTTTTTGGACCGTCTGACTTGCCCGTTTTCGCCTCCTGCCTCCGGCTCTCCCGCCGCCTCTGCCGGTCCGCTCTGGCGCCTTTTTTCTTCTTTTTTAAAATTAGTCTTATTCGGGCGACATTGTGCGCGGGGCGCCGCTTCCCCTGCCTCTCTTCCCGCCTCAGCCCGCTTCTTCCTTCTCCTCTCGTGTGGACCGGAGGCGCTCGAGTCCCGGGGGGCCGTGTGGGAAAGACTTTGAAAATACAAGCCCGCGGGGCTCCTTCTGCACCACCGCCACAAGGATCGCCTTGACAAGGGAGCGGGAGAACAGAGGGGGAGGGGGCAATATCCAAAGAGCACCGAGAAGTCGCCCGGGCAAGGCGAGGCGAGGCGACGCCACAGTCCGAGTCAGAGCCGGCGAGCGGGGCAAAGTTGCGCGAGGGTTCGCTTTGGAGGTGTTTCGTTTTGAATTTTGACTCCCCGACTTGTTTTTGTCCCCCCCCTCCCGCTCCACGGATATTACTACCCACGAGTCCGCCGCCGCCGCCCCCCTCTCTCTTCCTCCCCACACCCGGGGGCGACTCCGCCATCCTCCTGCGAGCCCCGAGCGAGGGAGCTGGAAAGCGCCCCCCGTGCCACTCCAGCCATGGTGGGAAGGGCTCAGCCCGATCGGAGACAATTCCCGCTGGTCCTACTGAGACTGCTTTGCCTTCTCCCTACAGGGCTGCCGGTCCGCAGCGTGGATTATAACCGAGGCACGGACAACATCACGGTGAGGCAGGGGGACACGGCCATCCTCAGGTAGGGGCGACCGGCCAACTTTTTATTCTCTCTTGCTTTGCCGCTCGATGGTCCTGAGAAGGGGAGGGAGGGAGGGAGGGAGGCGCGCCTGGGGCTCCGGCGTGGTTGTGGTTGTGGCTTGGTCTGTGTGGATGAGAAGCTGATGCGGATTTATCAGTCCTAAGTCCACAGGCTCACCGGTTCCCCAGGCGGATCGGCTCTGTCGAAAGGCCCCTCCCCGCTTAAACATAGAGCCTGATGGACCTGAACGCTCTTTTGCCTTCCAAATTCTGTTGACTGCCAATTATGAAAAAGTGCGGTGATGCCAAACTGCCGTAGCTTTGACATGAGGGTAAAAGGAATAAGTGTATAACTGTGCCTGAGTCCGCTTTTCCCCAGGCTGATGAGGAATGTATAACATGCCTCTTGGTGAAAAATGAATGCACAGTTTTCAGAATGTTAAACAACCTACACACACTTTGTGTACTTTCCCCCTATACAAAATGACAAGCGGAGTGAGCTGGGGATGCTGTTTTTCTCTCTCCTGTTCACAGCACTCCTGAATCCGAAGGCTGGCTAAGTGAATTTCTTGCCCCTCGTGCAGAATGGGTGATGGGGCAGTGAAAGAACGCATGTGCCTATTGTAATGTCAGAAATCATCACTGCCATCCAGGGAGTCTTTGGACAGTTTGAACAGCAAAGTTGTGATTCAGGAGGTGCACAGTTCCTTGTTGCAGGACTCTGACTTGTGTCTTTTCTAACTAACTGCTCAGTTGGGTTCCTTGCTTAGCTGGGAAGAACAAGGTTCGGTGCACACATGGATAATTTGGGCAGCAAGTGCTGGAATGCTGCATTTGAAAGTCTTTTAGCTTATGGCACCTCCTCAGAGCAAAGACTATTAATCCCAGCCCTCCTGAGTCCCCTCCCTCCTATTTAAATAAAACAGTTTATACTATTGTAATCTGCTCCATTTAATCCAACACAACTGCTCTACTCTGGACCCTGCTCTTTCTTTTCTGTGTGTGTTTCTGCATGAGTGTGTGCGTCCTGCTTATTATGCCAGTAAAACTATTGGATGTGATATAGGATAAGTGTGTAATCAACGTAAAGAGCTGATGGTGCGGAAGCCTGAAACACCCAGGGAGCAATTCTGTGGCAAACCTCATCACAGCAGCAAAGTTTACACTCTGTTCCTGTGGCATTAGGCTTGGTAGCCAGTAGATGCCACCATGGTCTCTGTTACATGAGCTCCAGACCTCCTCCTCCTGCCTCTCTAATGATTATAGGAATGCCCAAATTCCTACCCTTTTCTTATAGATCTTCCCATTTCTTAATTTTCTTTCCCTACAAAGAGTGTGAGAGAAGATAAAGCATAGAATATATTATTTTTAATGCTCGTGTGTACAGCGTATGCAGTGATATTAGTTAAAGGATGATGGATTTAAGAATGCAAAGCTAAAGGGAATGTCTATACCCCCTCCCCAAATACACACACACCACTTAGGAGCTGGAAGTGTTCTGATTGTGGAATATCCTTTCAACAGAATCCATTCCCCAGCTCTCTAGACTTGTTAACTTGCATGTAAGGTTTATCCACATGGAGTAATAGGATTTACCAAGTAATTCATCTGCCTTGCATCCCTGATAGAAAGCTTAAGCTGAGCCATAAACACCTAACTGGTGCTGTTTCTGACTTGGTCATCCTTTCTCTGTCCTCTTTCTATCTTGGAATTCATGCGTCTGTTAACCCTTTTCAGCAGGCTTGGCTTCCTTTTAAAATGCATAATACAGTAATTCTAATGGCTTTAGCCTCTCCCTTGCCTTCTAAGCTCTGAAGGGAGCACATTCAGCCCTGGTGTGCACATATGGCAGGAACGAAATCATTAAGCTCGCTTACCCAGCTAGGGGTCATTGGATTTCTATTTCCCACTTAACCTTGCAGTCCTGGAGTTTATCTACAGATTCTTGGTGCTCCAGATGCATTTACCATGAAGATGTGTGCAGCCTGCATGGAGGTGACATAGAATGTGCATGTAAATTTTGTGCTGCAATGAACATACATGGTTGTGTTTGAGTAGAACGTGGTTTGGGCCTTAGCTGTACTGGGGGTTATGGAAAACCATAACACCTCCACAATGGAATTTTGTCCCAGGTCCACAATTCCTGGCATCAGGGAGTTGAAGCAGCATGTGCAGTTCTGCATTTTGTTCCATACCCTTGCATAATCTCCTCCTGCAGTTTCTGGAAGCAGAGCACTTTGGTAATGGGAGAGGGACCGAGCTGCAATACTGCTAACACAGAGAAAAAGAAGAACAAAACTTGTTGTTGAGGACAAAGTCAGACAAATATCACTCGACTTTGCTGAAATGTGGATGAGATCTTAATACTTCTGTTGCACCAACTTTTATTGAGGACAAATGTCTAAAGTTTCATCGGCTGGCGAGCCAACCATAGAAATCAGCAGAATAAACACATGCAGAATAAATGCATGCTTTGCAAATTTGCTGCAAGAAGGTCTCTGTGGCATTATCTATAGTTGTGTTCACACATAACAACAACAACAAGCTGCTTGGCAATATATAAGGGAGACTAGCATGTGGCCCTTGTATTCTCTCTATTCTAGCTTTTCTAGCCTAAAATGGAAAAAAATAAGAGACAAAGTCTGACTGGTTCGCTTGACTGAGTCTGAAGGATAAAAATAGTGGATTGTTAGGGATCAGAGAGTTGAGCTTAACTCCTATTGACTGCAAGGACATGCACCAACATCTTTAGTAAGATATCATAGCTCTTCTAAGACTGTTCTAGTAGTATGATCTAGTCATTGTACCTTGTTATTTGCCTTCTTCTGTTTCTCCTTCCCTTAATCTTGCCACACATATTTTTTTATTCCATTATTTGCTAGCTTCACATGCCCTAAGTATATGAGATTTGTTTGTTAACTATCACATCAAGGGAGAATTCAGGTTTTATTTGGTGCAAGTATTCACAGTAAAGCAGAGATATTTATCATATTCATATGCAGCTTCCACAACCATACATTACCATAGGAAAGACCATCTTTTTAATACTGTAGTCTTTGTCCCCATTGTCACTGAAATGTACTTATGTTTAATGATTTTGTCTAGGCTTGCAGTTGATTAATGTGCTTCTAAACTCTTCAGCGCACTGTCCATGTTATCTGTTCTGAAGGACAAGAGCGAGGGAGAGGGAGATGTTGAACACTACCTCATCTTCACTGCCAACTATATGTTTACTTGGTGTGGAGAATTACATAGATCCCATCTTGCTCCTAAAAGGAAGTGCCTTTCAAATCACATGTATGGGATTCAACAACCTACCGTCTGATTTATGCTGAACTTGTGGACAATAGGGTATACGAGCAGCAGATGGAGAATTATCTGCCCCCTGTCTGGTTGCCCCTTTTTTTCTGGGCTAGTATGGAGTTACCTCAATGCCAGCTTTACTAGAATTCTACTAATTAACCGAGAGTTGTCCTGTTGGTCCAGTCAGCACTGTCCAAGGTTCTGATATTTGCTTTACTTCCCACTTGATCGTTTGAGCTCATCCTTTTGCTTGTATTGTGTGGAGTAAATAAATTATTAAATAGTTTTGGCTTTCTGGAATGCATAGACCTATAATTATCTAGGTAGCCAAGAAATGGTTAAAGAAGGAAGACAGTTTTACATGAGCTTGGATGCACTGCTGTCTTAACACAGAGATGATGTCAAGCATATCCTGTCTGTTGGCTTCAAACTCCTGTAAGCCGTAGTTGGCATAACCAGTAGACATGCATCTAAAAATCTCACCCTGGACAAGGATGTGGCAGCCCTGGTTTCTTTTTTTTAATGTGCTTGTTGTAGTGATGCCACCACTTGTAATTAAAGCAATCTAATTTTATTTCTTCCTCTATAATATGCATTTATACGTTCTAACATAGACACACATAAGTCAGGAACATGCAGAGTGCTGTTTTGAATTGGCTTCACCCCTTTTATGTGAGAATTGAGATTGCATGGTGCGTCTCCATGGTCTCTTTTTGCTTCCCTCTTGTGTCGGATTTTAAAAATGCGGGTTGTAATTCGAAATAAAGCATCCCCATGTGGTTTGGGACAACATGAATTTAAAATGTACTTTCCTGTCTCCATGCAAACCGCTTTTTGTGAGCCCGCATCTTTTTCTCCCCACCCCACCCCCCGCCCGCTGCAGCGATGACAGGCAAAAAACCTCAACTGAATCTCCAGATCACAACAGAGATCACCCCTTTACTTGGCTGCCAAGAGTTAAAAGCAGTTACAAGCATAACTGAAAGGAGCTCACTCTCTCCATAACTAATGCTTGCAACATAGTTCCAAGCAGAACTGAAAGCAGGCTCCCTTCAGCTGTCAAATTCAGCTGCCTGCATTGACGTAATAGCCCCTGATTAGCACAGAACCAGACCTGCGAAGTGAAACTTTGTTTCACTTTGGAGGCTGCGTTATTAGGAGGGGAAGAGAGAGATTTGCTTGCTGAGAAACAATCTCTGTGGTAATGATAATGATAATTAGTATCACCTTTCCCTGTTAGCAAGCACAAAATCTTTCTCCCCCTCCAGTGTGAAACAATGTGACAGTTCGCAGCTCTGCTTGCGCGCTGAAAGAGCTGAATGCAGGCAGCTGATACTGACAGCCAGTTCTTCTGCAGGGATCAAAAATGCCTAAAAATTCAGTGGAATATGGGAGAAGGTGTGGAGAAAACATCTCCATGCTCCCAGGAAAACCCACAGCTTCCAAAAAGTGCAGAGGTAGTCTTGTTTAAAGGGGGTGTTTTCTGCTGTGGATTTTCTTCCTTTGTGGCTCTGGAAGCCCGGAGTAAAGCTCTGCATAGAGGCACTCTGAGGCAAAAGAAGCTTTTTAACGGATTTTTCTTTGCATGTAGACATGGCCCATGAGAGTTAATCTCTGCTCATCTCACTCCTGGCCATTGGTCCTAGCTTTCTTCAGAGCCTAGAGGTGGTGGGGCACCTATTGCCAGGCCCAGAATCATGTCAGACTGCACAGTGTCAGTAGAGGTGCAGCCACTGTATAACTCAATGCAGTGGCAAATGGTGCTGATCTATCCAGGGTCCAGAAAAGTCTGGGAGGGGCAGCTAGGATAAGGCAAATTCAGATATGTTTTCATCTTGTTTCTAATGCTTCCTAAAGCATTCAAAATCGTGTTTTGTAAACTGCTAATATCAGTTGTATCTTTCATTTTAGTCATGTGGTTTCAATTATTAACAGTAGCAAGAAAACAAAAGAGATTGTATAGCAAATAATATGTGTACACCCTGCAAGAAAATTTATTAATCACTGTGATAAAACCAGTGACTTAATAAGGGACAGACAGTCCAGAGAGTAATAGGCATATGCATAACCTGTATCCATGCATATATATGTGTACTGTTTCTGCATACAGATATATACTATTTTAATTAATTTTTTTTTTACTAATTTAGTTTTTTAAAAATAGTGAGTGCCCAGGAATCAAATATTCTCTTAATTCACATTGCATGTCATTAAGTACAGTGAGATTAGTTTTGGAATTAATGTGCAGCATTATCTACATGTGCAGATGAATTTTAACATACAGAGCCAAACTCCCTTATTCTGTCATAGAGGAAAGTACTAATTTGTGGACTATAGCATATGCAGTGAATGAGAGAGAACCATTTTTTCTCTCTGTTTTCTTTACTTTTTAAAATAAGGCATATTTTTTCAAGAGGCTGATCATTTTTGATGTATGAGGGAGAAGAGGAGGAGGAGAGTTGGTCTTTATAGCCCCACTTTTCACACTCTTTAAGAGACTTAAAGTGGCTGACAAACCTTCTGTTCCTCTTCTCACAACAGACACCGGGTGAGGTAGGTTTGGCTGTGAGAACTCAGAAAGAGAACTGTGACTAGCTCAAGGTCACCCCGCTGGCTTCTTGTAGGAGTGTGAACTCAAACCAGAAGACTACCAAATAAGAATCTGACACTAACCACAAGTCCAAATGCTTCTGCATTCTACACTAGTTCCAGGTCTGTTACATAATTTCCAACAGATCCATTACATGTTATATGCATGGATGATAGAGTAGGAATAAAAGGAAACACAGATCTCATACTTTGATACATCAACAGAGGGGAAGAAAGTAATTGTGTATTTCAGATGGCTATGCTCATTTCTGAAGCATTTAGTTAACTTTTTTCTGGAACTGCATATTATTTAAATATTTTGTGTTTGCCCCTACTTTCATAGGACCTTTTTTCTTCTACTAGTTCATGTTAGCATACAAATGTAATTACCATGTAGTCTCCTGGGAAGCAAAATATGCATCAAAATCTGTATCCAGACCAGCCTTGTATTTTACAAGTCAGCCCAACAGTTCTTTTTTTTCTTTCAATGTTTTGATATTTGAAATTAACTGTTTTATTACTGTATTTTAGTGTTAAATACACTTTGTTTATAAAAAGTTATGTGGATATCTAGCATCACATCACTGTGTTGCCTATGGCAAAAATGTGGGTAGGATTTTAATATTTGCTGTGGAACTCCCATTGTTTTTGGATAATTCTGTTTAATAGTATGCAGGATGGAAGTCAGCTTGAGCAGCTAACCTATGGCTCTTTGGACCAGCAGTTTTACTGAAACTTTGTGAAACTTTTTGACCACCTTTTTCACATGCCAGTGATGACTATTCTGTTCCTAACATCAGAATGCCTTTAAGATGCAGCAGTACATAGTGAGCACATAACCTATGGAGAATGAAATGAAAGCTCCATTACTTTTCTTTCATTACAAATTTTGACTGGCATACTCAAAGAGAATGTCTCCAAATCTGCTGAAATACTGAAAAGCATGAATATGCAGAATATATTTTTATTCAGTTTATATTATGTGACCTTACCCAAATGTGCTTGAAATGAATGTCATATCATGTTCACAATGGCATTCAGATTTTTCTTCTTATGATAAGACATGTCAAACTAGACAAAGCACATTATTAGAGACTGACAATTTTTGATTACTTGCTCAAATGTTTACTTATAGAGCAGCAGCTAGTGATCAATAGAATTATTTTATGAATTTATAATCTGTTTTTGCAAAAGTGTGTGCTTTAGCACCATTTTCTTACAAAAATGGCTGTTTCATTAACAATGCTTTGTGCCTGGGAAGGAATATGCAAGTAAATATAACTGCATGCATGGTGAATGTTTTGGATGTTGCATATTTGAAATAAAGCATCAATCAGGAAAAGGTAAGCCCACTGTTTACTTGTCCTGATGCAAATTCTAAAATACTGACAGACTCATGTGTGCTATAATTGATATACCAAACATATGTTAAATAATTTATAGTGGTCAATATATTTTAATAAAAGTTCATGACCTGGCCCTCAATAAATATAAAATACATTGCTTTAAATAAAAGATTGTGCCAAACTTTTTTTCCCTCTTTTTTTTCAGGATAGAATTAGACACATTTATTTCTTGAGTTGTCTGCCTGCATCTTCTGAACAGGACATGGGAGTAAGCAGTTCATTACTACTCAGTTATGAGTATAGATGTGCAGAAACTAAATTCATGTTCAGTTCACCATCAAATCAAACATTCATGTGCTCAATTTGATAATGAATTGTTTAATCAAATATCTGCTTGTGTTTGATTTCAAAGTAGTTTGAAACAAGATTTTTTTTCCATTGAAAAAAGTGCTTTTCAAGGCATAAACAGTAAATGTGAACAATTCAATTGAAAAGGTAGCATTTGCAAGTGGGAAACAGATTTGGTTTGATCAATTTTTTTGATATTTGAACAACTAGATATTTGGTTTGATGCAGATATCTGGAAACACACGCCATTTGATTGAAATTTAGAAAACCAAACTTTTCACATCTCTAGTCATGTGGACTTTCAACACGAGTGAACATCAGGCAATGTGTTGAGCAATAGTTCCATCAATAAACCATAAATGCAGATATATTTTTATACAGATCTTTATGGCAGCTGATCTCCTTATATATGTAGTTGTTTTAATCTTGGTATGCATCAGTTCTAGAATCAAGAATAAGTGGACTTACAAAAGTGATGATATTTAAAGTTAAACATATTATTCATATACTTAGGAATACAAAATAAAAATAAAAGGCTGTATTATGCACATTTGATACACAGATAGGAAAATCCTGGTTCATTTAAATCCTGATCATTAGCATGCTGGTAGAAAGATGGGATCTAGATACTTTTTTCCTGTATTGAGGCAAAAATGTGGGGAGGCTGTGTGATTACCTACATCCTCTCAAATATGCATTATTTTCTTTGTAATAGAATACAAGGAAATGTAGTATTTTGATTAAAGCAACTGTTTGATTTTGAGTCTCTGAGTCCACTGAGGGGTGAAATTCCCCCTAACAACAACATATTATATTTAACAGAAGTATGCTAAGTGTTAATCTCTGTTAGAATAAAGGTAAATCTAGTTTGGAGAAACTGCTCAATGTGGTATTACTTGGAATTTGGTCTTCTGCATTATTCTGTCCCTAAGATACCTAAAGAAGAATTGTTTTCCTTCCTTGTATGTTTTTATTCATGCTCACCACATTAGGTAAATGCCAACCCTATCAATGACTAAAAACAAATTGTGCTAAATCTATTTTTCTTGCAATTAGCACTACTGCAGGGGCTGAGAAATCATTTGTCTAGTGGCATATAGTGAGTTCAGATTAACTATTCAGTTGTGCAGTGTGGGCTGTTGAGTTATTACAGAAACTAGTGTTTCATTTATAGTAGGCTGGGGCACACACATAGTGCTTATCGAAAACAATAAATCCTCTCTTAAATCATACTCGTATCCATTTGTATTGATGAGAAGACAGGAACTTGCCTACAGAAGGTGATCTGTTGTGTCCCCCATTGAGTAGTAATCCAAAATGATTATGCAAAGTTATATGTTTTGAAAAGAAATGGAAATGTAGTGAAGAGGGACTAGGAAAGAGAAACATTGAGTTTGGACACTCATTTAATCTCTAGGAACGTTCATAAACAAATTCACATTCAAAAATTCAATAGAATTTTTGCATTGAATCAAAAGTATGGACATTCAAATGTCTGGGCATTCAAACAAATTGAACAACACTCCTAGTCCGAGAATATGAAAACTGAATAAAATTTTCACACTTTTGCAGTATTTTACTGGTGAAAATGGGCTTTTTAAGTGGAAAAAAGTCACAAAAATGTTTGTCTGCAGTGTGAAATTTGGAACTTTAGAATGAATGATTTGATGAAGAAACAAATTTTCAGATGTTTGTTTCAATTGCAAGTCAAACATGAATTTTTCATTTGTTTACATACATTTTAGTCGCAAAGTACACTATGTGTACTTTCTGCATTTGTTAATCCATTTGAATGGACTATTGCAAGACTGCTTGCTTGCTTTTTGCCATATAGTAAAAAACAACCTTTAGTGAATATATGGATTTACTAGTCTTCAGTGACCTTTCTTAGGCCTGCCAATAAGGTTTTCATTCCTGCTCTAATTGAGTATGTCCTTCTACTAGCTGGCCATTCACTTCTTCTCCCTTCTACTTTCCCAAGCATCACTGTGTTTTCCAATGATTTTCTCATTGTGGTGTTTTCATTGTATGCAAAGTATGACAGGTTAAGCTTTGTCGATTGTGTTTTTAATGAATATCTAAGTTTTACTTGGTCTAGAATCCACTGACTGGGTGTTTTTCTTAGCTGTCGATGTAGATCTGTAGAGTCTTCTCTAGCACCAGACTTCATATAATCTACACTTTTCCAGCCTGGTTTGTCACTGCCCAACTTTTACAGCCATACAAAACCATGATGGTTACCCATTATGATCTTTGTTTCATTGAAACACTTTAAAACCTTCATTGAACCTTTCATTGCTGCTCTTTCTACTGCCAAGCTTCAGTACTTCCTTAGTTCTATACCTTGTATTATTGATTGTGGATCCCAGGAGATAAAAGTCATCAACTGTTTCAAAAACTGCACCCTCTGGTTGGAAATTAGTGATTGGCTCTGTTGACATAATCTTTGTCGTTTTAAGATTTAGGCTTAAGTCCTTCTTCTGATTCTCTTCTTTAACTCTGGCTAGGAAGGCTTTTAACTCCCGCCCTCTTTTCTGTTATGGTGATATCCTCTGTGTATCTGAGGTTGTTAGTATTTCTTCCACCAATCTTAAAACCACACTGTTTATTCCAGGCCAGCTTCTTGAATTATATATTCTGCATACAGGTTGAACAGATATGGTAAGAGTACAACATTATCATACTCCTTTACTAATTGGAAACTAATCTGGCTTTTCATGTTCTGTTCTGATTGTTGTTACTTTGTTTAACAGAGTATAAAGGTTACTCATGAGTACAATCAGGTGTTCTAGAATGTCCATCTTCCTTAAAACTTCGTACAGTTTAAGAGCATGAACACAGTCAAAAGCGTTCCTATAATCATTGAGATGAGACTAGATGAATGAAGAGGTTCATTTACCACAACTAGAAGGTCGCTGCCCCAGTCTTGGCATGGGCCACCAGTCAATAGACAGCAGTAGTTCACTTTAGTATTTGCTGATGTCAAATCTTTTTAAAGGATAAATAATTTCTTATCCTCTAGCCATGTATCCTGCCTGAGGATGGTGCCAAAGGCCAGGACATCACATCTCCTATTCTTTTTTCTTGGAAAGCCTGGTAGCCAGGCCTGGTGGTCCAGGCATTTACAATGAGTGAAGTTAGGAACTTGCCTCCCCCCCTCAAGTAGACCTGCAGATCTCACCTTTATGTTTTCTATTCCAGAATTGGAAGAGATTGAAGTCTTTGGGGAATTCTAGGAGATTAATTCACATCAAGGAAGTTCTGATCTAGTCAGTGTAAAGTTTGGAGTTGTTATTTATGGCCTTAATTGTCTGAGACTTTAAAAAAACTGCATGAAGTAGTGAAAAAAAGAACAACTTTGAATGATCAGAAGAAGAAATGTCCAGTTTCTGATTAAAACCAATGTTAAACATTTGAGGAAGAACATAACTGAGAAATTTTAGTCCACAGGAATTCATTTTATGAGAGTTCCAATTGTGCTTTCAGAAAACTTCTGGGATTAAATTTCCTGTAATAGCCTGAATGTGATGGTTTCTGGCCTTCAGATATTTTATTGATGTTTTTGGAGCTGTGTGTGTGGATAAAGTGTCTTCAAGCAGAACTGTAACAGTGCATTAAAACAAAGTTTGTCCTGCATAGTCCAGATAAAGAAAAAGTGAGAGCTGCAAAGATTATATAGCTTTTATTAGCATGCAGTTTACAACAGAAAAATGCAGTGGAAAGCATTTCATTAAAGACTGGTTGTATACATGTTCAGGCTATAAAGTGGCCTAAATTTACTGATGTGATTATAACAAACCACCACTGCTGTTGAATAGAACAGTGAAGTCCCCTCATGGCCAAGACTATTATCCTACTGTTTTATTTCCATTCTAAATGCTAGTCAGCCTTATATACACTTTTTCTGAGTAAAGATGCCTTCAAATTAGCTAAATGTTTGGGATCTGCCAGGGTCCCAAGATTATACTACTAGATATATCACACTTACGAGCAACTGAACTTCACTGAGCAAAACATATAGATAATTTCAAGGCAACATAGGGTGTTTTTCCACCATGCTCCTTTAATCCAGATCTAAGAAGATCTGGATCTAGGGAATGGGTACTTCCCTTAATCCGGATCTAGTAGATCCAGATTAAGGGAAGTACCCAATGCGTTTCCATGGGTGGTCTAGCACCCAATAGCAATGGGTGCTAGCCTCCCTGCCGTGGAAACACCGGAGCACCCATTTGGAAATCTGGATCTACCCACAAGAGGCCTGCCTGTCACTCCAGGTGTTTTGGGGGACAGGGGGTGCAATCTCCGAAGTGACTCTGAAGTTACTTTGAAGTCTGTGCAAAATAGCTCTGGAGCGTCTTTGAAGTCTGTGCTGATCTTCGGAGTAAACTTCAAAGTGACTTCGGATTGACTTCCAAGTCACTTCGGACTGACTTCGAAGTTCACTCCGAAGATCAGCACAGACTTCAAAGACACTCCGGAGCTATTTTGCACAGACTTCAAAATTACTTCAAAATTACTTTGAAGCTTAGGTTTTGGGGCTCCCCCCAAGGGTGCCCCCTCCCCCTAGCCTCCTCTAGACCCCATTGCCAAACTAACATGGAAACAGGCTCCCTTTAATCCAGATTTTCTGGCTGAGAAAATCCAGAATCAAGGCCAAAAAGTACCCATATGATCTGGATTTCTCGAGGCATGGTGGAAAGAAATGTGTCCCTAATGGGTGCCGTGGTGGAAATGGGGTCATCCGGCTCTCACCCAAATGGGTTCTTAATGGGTGCTAAAATGGGTACTAAGTGGCCTTGGAAAAACACCCATAGATGACATGTACAAAATGCAGTCTAAACATAGGAATTTCACATGGTATAAAAAGCCAAACCCACAGCTCTTATCGAAACCATGGACAACAGTGGGTTAGTGAAAAATATACTTGTCAGATGAGTGCATCTATGCAACCCATGCACTTATTGCATTTTGATTTGCCCTTGAAGTTGTATATATAAGATGCACTCATATATCTTGCCAGCACTCCAGGAAGAAAACACACACACACACACATCCATTTCGAGAGAGTTTAGCTAGCTGCTGAGCTTTGGGCATTTTCACAATAGTGTAGGCCCCACTTCCTTCAAGTATAATTTGTTCTCAATGGGCAAAGATATGGACCTGGATACCTCACTGTGGCATTCATGCCAAGGCTAGACAGCAGAGCAGCAGCTTGGTGGGCTTTTGGAGCCCTGTGATTGACAGGAGGGGCGGAGAACCAGCAGAAGCCATGCCAGCCTGCCAAAAATGGACCAATCACAGCTGCTGAAGTATGGACTATTTAAGCAGGCAGATGACACAGCTCGCAGTCTCTCTCTCTTGTTTTTCATCAGGGTTAGAGGGGGATCAGGGAGTGTTGCTCCAAGGTACTGTGTAGGCCTCTTCGTTTGGTGCCAGAGGGAAGAAGAGCCCATGCAGGAGAGAAAGAACTGCTACAGACTCTGAGTGCATTTGAGTTGGAACTCTCCTCTCAGATCTGAGAGGGAAAGGCCCAAGAAAAGGGGCTGTGGATTATTTGGCTTTTATACGGAGCCTTATAGGACTGTTTACTTACTGTGGAGCATTTTGAGAAAGGGGGGAAGTTTATCAAACCAACGTATTTCTTTTCAAGTAACCAAAAGACTTTAAAGCTAAACTTCAAGCTTACTTCTTTATTTTTTCTGTAACAATAAACTTCAAGTGTTTTGCTTTACATGGGAGTCAGTCTGCTGCTTTAAGGGAGCCTTTACGTTAGGGATATAAAGCAGGCTGCCAGTGTGAGTATTTTAGGATAAAGCCCTAAGGGAACTGGGAGTTGACTTGGGTGCTTAGTGGCTCGCTTCCAGCTCACGTTACACTGGGGAGGGCAGGGAAGGGAGGGGTAGGCTGGGTGGCCACAGTCACCAAAATGGTACCTTATCCTGGTCCTGTGATAGATCTTGAATATGTGATCCAGGCTCTGTATTCCAGACTAAAGAGATATGTGGATGCATGTCCATGTAGGTTGTCATCCAATGAGGTGGTGCACCAAGAAGTTCTTTTGGAGGTGACTCTGGAAGTTGGCATGTTCCTGAAACAGACTCAACATTCTGTGAAGGCTGGGAATGAAAGTGCCTGGCCTTCAGAGTCTCAGAACCAGCTGTGAGGGCTGGACCCAGGCTCTGAAGCCAGCAGCTGAGGCAGGGCTGGCATAGCCCATCCAACATGAACAGGGCCATTAAGCCTACTAAGCCTAGTCTGAACCAGCATGGGCCAGACTACCCAGCACACAGCATGGGATAGCCTGTGTCATGCAGAAACAGCCATGGGCT
This sequence comes from Aspidoscelis tigris stejnegeri, assembly GCA_023333525.1. Lineage (NCBI taxonomy): Eukaryota > Metazoa > Chordata > Lepidosauria > Squamata > Teiidae > Aspidoscelis > Aspidoscelis tigris. Next base: position 243,696,612 of record JALMGA010000001.1, on the reverse strand, counting down.
AAATTTGTATACTCAACTATCTTGTTTGTTCTTTCAGGGGTCCATTCTATACTTGCTATATACCTGGGCTTGGATTATGCAGGCAAATGGTAACTTAGCAATGGAAAGGAAATGACTTGCTTTTGATATAGATGAAAGTAGATGGGCTATATCAGGGATGTACCAGAATGGAGCAGAAGTATTATTGGTAGGGCCTTATCTTGGGTAGATTAAAGTATTTTACCTTTCGACTTCTCCCCAATTCCCTGGTTATGCTTTTAGGAACCTCTTTTTTTTCCTTCTGAGTCATGAATGAAAAGAACAGGGGGGTGAGAAACAAAAATGAATGCTTCAATTGTCCCTCAAGAAAACACAAGTCAGATCCAGCAAATGGTTGGGTAATAGAAATATATTTAGAAATGAGGAATAGTGTTTCTTCTCTAGAAAATTCTAAAGTGTGTCATCTGTTTGCCTGCAAGAACTGAAGGAAATGCAGCTGAGCATATCCAAAACATCATTTTTTAAAATATGAAGAATCTACAATACGTCTGAACATCCACATAATTTATTACCTACTGAGAGTTTTTTTTAGGGGGTGTGATGAGATAGCAAAAACTCAGGATGAGCTATTAAGGACACTGTGGGAAAAACTATGCGTATTTTAATGGAAGAAGAAATTAAAAAAGAGAAAGAAAAATATGCTGCTGTGTGCCAACTACAAGAAGTAAAATACTATCATAGATCATACTGTAGAATGCATGGAAGATGTGGGTGCAGAAGAAGGGCTAAAGAGTGTATCACCATGGACCTTTGTTCTTTTTATGGTGCAGCAAGACAGCCTTTGATCATCAGAGTGCAGAAGTGATTACCAGCACATAGAGGTATCAAATACAAATAGCAAATGGCCACTACATTCATGGCCACTAGGCACTCCTGGAATATTATTTTATTTCTGATGTTTTATAATATTTAATACACTACCAGAATTTTTAAAAATTTTACATCTAAATGAGACGTGATGGTGCAAAAGTACAATTCTAGCAGGAGAGAAATATTCAAAATATATTTGGAAATTAGGTAAGTAGCAAGCTCCACCTGGCTGAAATTCTAAATATATGCACATAATAATATGCATATCAACAGTAACTCTATACTTTCAGGGGCCTGTGTAGGTGGGTTAACAAATCATAGGTGACACTTGCCTGGGAAAAGAACAAAAGACGTTTCACTGATTGATATACATGCTGTATTATAATGCCAAATCTATAACTTATATTAAAGTACGCAGAAAGGAAACTGTGTTGGATTATGTGGGTTCAGCCTGCTCCCCTGAGGCTGCACACATAGTTCAATTTGCTGGAAAGTACTATGTTTCCCTACTAGTTGGCATTAAAATTTATATAGCCAAAGTTACTGAAGAAGCTTGAGTCTTGGGGACAAATGTCACCACAAATCAGTTTACCTTAAATTTGGTAACATATTTCTTCTTAGCTTGAAGGAGTAATATGATTCTGACAGACATTCATTCCCATGCTAATCCAGAAATTTCCAAAGTAGGGGCCTACATAAACCCCAGCCAAGATGACCAAGAATGAGAAATAATGGTTCAGGAAAGATCTGCATAGGGCCTTAATGGTGCCTTAGGATCAATTGGGGGATGCAGGGGCCACACACATGTGTGTCCTGAGTTGCACTGTAAGAGTTCTCTCAGGATACAGTATAGACATGGTCCTGCATGCTGGGAAACTCCACTTTACTATAAGCGCTCCTTGGTCTTGTATAAGCACTAAAAGTTTTGACAGAGTACCATTTCTGTACCTTTGTGCTGTCTACACTTGCTGTTGAACAGTGCTCTTCAATTGTACCGCACAGTGTTTACCATTGCTCTATACTCCTGCAGAGGAAAATGTCCAACTTCCTTTGTGCAAAAGGAAAGATCCAATTAGGGAATGAAAGTTCCTTGGCTTGATATTCCTCTTGCTGAAAGTACCACAAGCAAGGATCATTCCAGGAGCAATCTTTGATTACACTGTGAATTCCACTGATGTGTGCAACTGATTTGACAGCAGAAAATTTTATTTGATAGCACTTTTAGAGCCCAGTTTCAGCTAAAACATCAATTAAAGGTGTGCTAAACAGCTATAGCTAAACCAAAAGCTTATCCACCCTGTGACAATAAATAATCTAACATACTGTATTTGAGATTCTACCTAGATAGTGTTCCCTCCTTGATCATACAGTTGAAATAAATGTTGGTGGGAAGTTGTATTTGCTCCTAGGAAGATGCATGTGCAGGATTGACAGAAGGATGTTTGCTGTCTTATGCAAAGTATATATTTCATAACAATTATTTAGGTCTAGTGGAACTGAGTATCATCATCATCGTCATTTGCTTTTGCTTCTGCATTTGGAGTGCATTACAATAATGTGCCTCTGTTTTACCATCCATGTCTATATTCGCAGGGTGCATTTGGAGCAACTTGGCTGCTTTTAAATCTCAGCATCTTAAATGATCATTTGATTCACCTAGAAGTAAACTGGTAGTGGGATTGGCCCTGCCCATGTAGTTCCAAGTGGTAGACCTGTAGTTCCAAAATCCCCTAAGTTTGCTAATTTCTGAGGCAGCCAGGGTTGTATTGAAAAGGTGAGCATGCTGTTTTCTCACCATTTGCATCTCGTAGCAGTAATACTGGTGAACAAGTATATAATAATATTCTTTCAGGAACCATTAAGGACAGAATGTTCATTTTCAGTGATGTGTTTGCAGCTTTGTACTCAATGCTAGAACCTGGGGAGAGGGTAGGAACCGGTGGCTTAAGGACAGCTTGGCTAGCTTGACCGTTGATCGGTAGCATTAAGAGCTGGTGAACTCTGTTGTTTTTCTTGCTGTGTTTTTTCACACCAACCATTGTGCATGAGGACAAGGCAGGGAAGACAAAATCCTGTGTCCATTCACTCGCTTTGCTAACCTAGCAAAACAAAACCCATGTTGAAATCCACTGGCAGGAAGCATCCGTGGCTTTGAATAGTAAGTACAAATCTCCCTCTCCCTCTCTGTTATTAAGCTGACAGGCACTTAGCCAATTACCCAGTCATAGTCTCAGCTGTATTTATGGAGAATGAAGAAGCAACGCAAACAGCTCCTGTCTTTGGGGCTTCAGCTGAGTCTCCCTGGTGTGCTGTAGCATCCCCCCCCCCCAAGTATGTGAAGCTTTAAGAAAAGAAGGAATGAAAACTATGGAAAGGGGTGGGCAAGTGAGAGGCTAAGAAAAGCAAGCAACCCACATGACAATGTTTTGCAGAAGACAGAGAAGCCGTAACTTTGAGATAAGCTTTTATTTTATTTTATTTTATTTTATTTTTTGCTTACTTGATTATTTGTGGTGCCTTGTGCAGATGGAGAACTGCAATGCCCCTGATTTATATACAGATGGGATATATTTTTAAATGTTGAATGTTGGCTTTGGGTGCTGGAGACCTAGTTAAAAATCCCTGCTCAGCTATAAAGCTCCGTAGGTGGCCTTGGGCAAATCACTCATTCGTGCCCTCACTGCCTTCATGCAGGTTACTGGAAGACAAGATGCAGCAAGAATCATAAAATACTTTATGTACAGAAATGCCATGGAAATGAAAAGTAATAAACTACTATGTTAATGCTTTGTACGTCCATGTAGCGACTTAGCATTGGTAATACACTGAGTTGAGAAAGGAGAGTTGTGTAGTGTTATTCTGCAGACAGATTGTACTGCTGCTTATCAATACGCTGTGTACACTGGGCCTTGGGTGGGAATATATTTCAATCCAAGGCCCAGGATTCCATAACTGTTGCAGATTAGTGGAAGGCTCCCTCCCCCCTGAGACAGCATTGTACACACAGCCTGATCTGGAAATAGTACAGCCTGATCTGGGACATAGGATGCCTGCAGAAGTGCTTTTCAGTGGTGTGTCACAGCGCTGTGCCAAAAAGTGCCTCCCATGTACCTCCAAGGCTAGGGTATGCAGCTTTGAAGCTCATGCAAGCTTCAAGGCCATGCAGCATGGTGGATTCAGATCAGCACTATCAGTGCAGATAGCACTGATCCAGACCATGCTGTCCTGCAATCCAAACAAGTGGACCAAGCTCATCTGAACCCAGTGATCAGGTTCTCCTGAAGATAAGGACAGAAAGGGACAGGCTACCTGTACTGGAATAAGCAATCCATCCCAAGCTGGAACAAATTGCTCCTGGCACAGAAGAAGGCTATGGTGCCAGTTTCAAAGCTTGTGTCACCTTTGAAGCCAGCATGGGAAGCCTCTTAATGCTCTGAAGGCCAGGAAGTACTGGCCCTTCTTGTGCTATCGAAATAAGTATCCTGTGGTCCAGTATACCATCATCTAGTATCCTGGCAGACCTTAAAAAAGAGGTCTACTGGTAGACTGGACCGTTTTGGGCACCCTAGTTCAGTTTATGATCTGTTCTGTGGGAATTAAGCATACAGGAGGGACAGGGCTTCTCTCATCATTTTGGTCTAGTGAGCCAGGTTAGTCTAGTAGTTAGGGAGCCGGACTCTTTTCAGGGAACACGGGGTTTGATTCCGCACCCACCCCCCAATGAAACCAGCTGGGTGACTTTGAGGTAGTCACAGTTCTTTTCTGAGCTCTCACAACCCCATCTGCCTCACAGGGTGTTCTGTTGTGGGGAGAAGAACAGAAAGCTTTGTCAGCCACTTTGAGTCCCCTTAATGCCAATTCTTTTTCTTCACAGATAAAAGAGACTGAGTGTGGTCTACTTGCAAAAAGGTTCTAATGCACACCCACACGGCACTGTAATGGCACCTTGAGAGAGCTCTAAGGACACAAGGATTGCATGATTCCATACCCATTGTGTTAACACTTGAGCTGTGGACAACATGCCACTCACACTTTCTTCTGTCCACAGAGACCTTCCAGATACCTGCCCGGTTACTTATGAAAGAGTATCCATTATGGTACCAAGTCTTCTCCTCCTAATCTGAAAGATCTCTAGGATTGTGGAGAAGAGCTGAGACTCTAAACTTCTTCCCCTTCTTATTAAACAGAAGTGACTGTAACTCACTGGCAAAGCCAGTGTCTGGAAAGCAGAGGGTGGCAGGCTTTATCCCTGGCATCTTCCCAAAAGTCTTCTGTATTTACTTGGCAAATGTTATTGATGTGCCAGGAATTGATCCTGACTCAATGGTACCAAAGAACAAGAACCCTGTCGAAAATAGTGAGCACCTGCCTGGCATCTTTATGAAGTATAGTCATCCCATTCTCAGGATTTGATCTCTGCTATAGCATCATATTAAAACAAAACCCACATTGGGCCTATATAGACAGGGCTGTTTCTGATCTTAAAGAATTCTGTTCATTTATGTGAAACAAAGTAAATTGACAGATGAGAAATGATAAAACTCTACTCCTATCTAAACACAGGATTTGCAGAGCCCATGGGTTCTTTTCTCCTTCATAAGTGAATGGATGCCATTCATTCACATGCACTGTACTTCATACACAGGCTCTCCAGGGATCTCTGCAGTATAAGGCCCTCCTTCCATAATGATTGCCTATTTTGCTTGTATATAATAATGGAAAGCTTACCAGAGCGAGCATTGAATTTCTATCTGGGTGTCGTGGTTTCCTGCTATTTATATTATTTACTTAGAGCCTGTTATTAGAATGGTACAAATTCCTCCACCACCACTCCAAAAAGTCCTATGAATATTTGCTTCAAAATAAAAATGAACTTGTTTTTGGCTGCAGCTGTGTTTTTGTATGCTTCTGCTTGTTAGCTCTCCCCCACCCCCATTGCATCAGAATAATTGAGCAACTGAGTTTTTAACTTGACTAATGTTCATGGAAATCACATTTTGGAAGTATCAATAGATGAGTAAACAATCTCTCTGTGTCTTCTGCAGCTGGCACTATGCATGCATATGGATGCATGCATGCACATGTACACACACACACTGACGCTGTCATAAGTTCATCTGCGTTATACATTTATTGCATATATATTGGTATGGCATTTGTAGATGGTATTTTAAGTAGAATGCTGAATTAACTGAGGTAACTGAATGAGCAGGATGTAGGTATGTTTACAACTTGGATTGCACGCACAATGATTTTATATGAATCTGGCAAGGGAAAATTACTTCCTAAACACTATAACCATTCACTGTTCTGGTAACTTATTTCAAAAGGAAGTGAGCCTCAGCCATGGCCTGTGAGCCCCAGAAAAGGAAAGGTTAATCGTTTGAGCCAGTTTGGTCTAGTGGTTAGGAGATCAGACTTTTATCTGGGAATACTGAGTTTGATTCCGCACTTCCCCACAAAGCCAGCTGGGTGACCTTGGGCTAGTCACAGCTCTCTTTCTGAGCTCTCACAGCCCCACCTGCCTCACAGGGTGTTCTGTTGTGGGTCAGCCTCTTCGAGTCCCCTTGAGAGGGTGAGAAAAGTGGGATAGAAAAGCCAACTCTTCTTCTTCTTTGTTTCCATAGGGGCACCACACTCATCCAGTTAATCCAATGCACCATCAGGGAGCTATGAAGACACTGTGTGGATTCTGCTCAGATCTCTAATCTCTGTTCCAGCCTCATCCTAACAACTGATGTATGTCCACAAGCTTCTTTAGTCTTCACGGCCAATTCTGATTACAAGCCAATTAAAAAAATCTGTAGTCTAAGACAGACAGCACAAAATTGTGGTTGTCATCTTCCCTTGGGTAAAAAGTGTTCTACTTCATAGATGTGGGAGAAAAACAAATCAGTGGTGCTTTGAATCTGAGACTGCAAAAATGTGCCTCTCCATGATAAAGAGAAGGCAGTTAAAATAGTTCAGGTAGTGACCTAAAGCGAACAGTATAACTAACTAACACATTATTGAACATTCCATAATCACAATGAATAGTTTGGCATTGTTAAAGAAAATGTAGGGACAGCAGACGAATTACCGTTGTTAACAATTATGTTGAGTGAATTCGGATACTGAATCAGTCTGAAGAACTGGCCATCTGCCCATGACCATTGTTCCTAGGAGAAGAAACATAATTAACTAAACGATTTTGCAGTGCAAAATTATTCACACACCTCTGCTTGGCATACCTCAATCAGAACTAGAGATCAATGTGATTTTGTGATTCATTTTCTATATGAAAAGACACCTCCAATGGCCTGCAAGTTGCATATTTTTTTAGTGGATGTATACAATATTCATTGTACAATGGTTCATTTAGCTAGGCCAGTGTCATTATTCAGAACATGACAGATTCAGACATATAGCTTTGGTGACAGGGGAATAGCTAGAGCAAAATGGGCCCCAAATATGTGCACTGAATGCACTAGTAAGTGCTCCAAAAGTTTGGATGGGGAAAGAACAAGATAAAGCTTTAAAGAAAGGAGGGGGGGGGCAGCCAGCAGCAGTGCAAGCAACTCAGCAAGAGAGACCACAGTTCCATAGGTAAGAATATGTTTAAAAGTTCCCTCTTTGAAGAGCCCTGGCAAAGAATCATGCTTGCTTAACATTAGCTATGCCCCTGCTTGCTGATCCTCTCAGGCCCTTTCTGCGCTAACTGGTAGAGTAGCCCATGGTCCAATCTCGGTTTCTGCCTTCCAACAGCTAGAGCAGGACAGAAGAAGCACCACTCCTCCAATTATGTTATGTCCACACTGGACAAAGTGTGGAGCAGGTTAGGTAGGTACCCTAGCTGTAGCTGTAGATGTCAGCATTGAGGTTTACATCTGGCCTAGGGTCAGTATACTGGATCACGGAGGTATGCAGATTGCATATCCCCTTGGCCTGGTATAGCATGGGAGACCCATTTTGGTAGTGCACCAGGAGGAGCAGTCAAAAGTGGGGTTGGCCCTAAAACGGCCAGACCTGAAGCTCCAAAGCCTTGGAAGTTTTGTTCAGAGCTTTTTGTTCGGAGCTTTGGCACTGGCTCTGGAGGCAGTGCTTGGGGCTGGATTGGGTTAGATCTTCCAAATGCAGGCAGCTCAGTACTGATCCAGTGACAGCCTGTCCCAACTTGGGATGGTTTTGCTTGTTCCAAGATGGGGCATCCTGGAACAGACAAGCGAAATGTGGAAAGGTCATCAGAGAAGCAAATGGCATTATTAAAATATCTACAGTTGACCCTAAGACAGGTCACAGCATCACAGCTCCAGAATTGTCCATGGGATGCCCAAATCCATTGCTAGGATGCTCTGGACTGAAATCTCTTTTTCAAGTTTTGCAGAGACTCTGGCATGTGAACGAATACAGCTGATAGAGTACCCAGAATGATTTCACAGTGTGCTAGTAAGTGACAAAAAGAGGCAGTGGCCCTGTTCACACATAACTACAAATAATGGGATAACTATACAATTTCAGCACAGTTAAGTTCAGGGACAGTGGCTGGTGTTCACACTGTGAGCACTGGTGGTGTGTCCAGTTAAACTGGACAGTCCATCCCAGACCATCCAAATCACCATTTCAATGGCTGCAACAACTTCTCCTGTACATCCAGCTGTTGAAATGATAAATCACAATGCTTTGTGGATTTGTGAGCCACGGCCATGCTGGCCCACCTCCTCTTAGCTTCTTATTCAGAAGTGGATGTGAATGCTGCTTACTGGGAGTGTAGTAGAAACTCCCAGTCAAGCTGCAGATATGTTATAGCTTCTCCACAACTACAGAGGATCGGCTTGTGGACAGAGCATCCTGGAGTATCCTGGCATGGTAAGACTGAATAGGCCCAATGAGTGTAGAAGTAAGAGTAAATAAACCCATTTCAGTGTCATGTTTAGCACTGATGGCATTGTCACACTCCTCTAAAGTTAGTGAAGCAAAAGGAAATGTTTATTTATTTCTATGTATTTGTATCCTGGTCTTCACCAAGTGGTCCCAGGGTGGGTCACAACATTCATAAAAACACAAAACATTGATAAAACTGATATAACATTCTAAATTTTAAAATACCAGGCAGTCAAGCATCTGAATTGTATCCTTAAAGGATCCCTCCAGACTGGATGTTAAAACTGAAGAGCTTACCATTACTTTGCAATAAAAGTCTCTCCACGGGGGAAATGGATCATTCCAACATTCTCCAATACTCTAAAGCAGTAGAAAGGATTCTTCTGTCCATGTGCTCAGCCCTTCCTTCTCTTTTTGGCAGAAGCAAATTCTCACAAGTTGTCATGCAATTCACCCTACGGATGTACATGAATATTCAAAAATTCAAATATTTGATTTGAATCCATTGAATGTTGACATTTGAACTCGAATCGGATTTTTGAAAATGCAAGTTTGAACATTCAAACTCAAATACGGATTTTTAAGATTCTGATATGAATTTTCAATTAATCAAATGCGTAGATTCGTATCTGTCATATACAGAGCTGTGCGGAAATTATAAGTATCTTGCGCTTAAAATACGGGATTAAAATGGGATGCATATGGGATGCATACGGATTTTTATGGAATGCGTACAGATACATATAACAGATATGAATGTTGTTGACATTCGTATCTTTATATACGAATCTAACATTTGAATCTACAGATTCGAATGTTATGGATTCAAATTGGATTTTATGACATTCGAATCTTAAATATCCGAATTTGAATGTCAAAAGTACATTCATGCACATCCCAAGCACCCAGGAAGATGTGGAGAAATAGAATACTTCACAGTGAATTCCCATAGGGGTGTTTGTGTGTGTGTGTGTGTGTGTGTGTGTGTGTGTGTAAAACTTTGAAGAATTGCTTGATAATGTTGAGCATCATAAAACCTGTCTGCCAGGTTGAAAGCTGCTCTGCATTCCCTGTGAAGCTTTCTTCCTGTCTGGACACAGCTATAGAGTTGAGTGTTGTCAGGGTATGTAGGTCACTTTACTTCAGTTCCCCTCATGACCTTTCCCAGTGACTTCATATAGATGTTGAACAGCATAAGGGGCAGAATTGACCGCTGAGGAGCTTGAATGAGAGTTCCCAAGGTGCCAAAAGTTCCCCACTGCTACTTTCTGAAGGCTACCCTAGAGATAGGAAGAGAACCTTCCAGTCCCTGGAGTTGCTTCAACAAGATACCATGATCAATGGTATCCAAATCTTCTGAGAGATTGAGGAGAACCAACAAGGTCACATTGTCCCTGCCCTGACAGCCTCAGTTCCATAGCGCTCCCCAAACCCCGACCAAAGTGGGTCTAGATAAACAGTACACCAGCAGCAACCCTAATCTGTTTCTCCAATCCAACACCAGGGACAATCCTCAATCCCAGTCACATGATAGAAAGGGCACCTGGAGAGAGGAATGCATTATTTTTGGACTATGATGACTCTCCCATCCTGCCCAACAAGCCTAGATTAGAGCTGCATGAAGTAACCTGGGAGGCAAAGCTGAATGAGCACAGGGCCTCCCAGCTTACCCACATTTAAATCCATGGTGTTTAAATTTGTATCTGCTAAGTTATCCTGTATTATCTAATGTGTTCTTCTAGCTGCGGCTTAAGCATAAGGCTTGTCATTGCCTAGAGGGAACTGAAGGAGACACAAATTTGTACAGCAAGCTGAAAAGAAACAAAAGAAAACAAAGGATAATGGTGTACAAATCCTCCTATTATGTGTAGGAACTCTGAAAGATTTTTATTTTGTTTTCCTGTGCACACAAGTATCACTATGCTATTTGCAAAGCAGTAAGAGGGGGAATAAAATAATATATATTTTTCATATTTCCCAAGAGCCTGTGGTGTACCTTCAAGCATGCTTAGTATGAAAAAGCTTTATATCATTAATGAAGTTGCCTCCTCCAGAGCAGGCGAGTACAGAGCAGCATGGCTCATTTGAGGAGTTGAAAGGAAAGAGAAAAGGTTACTGGGAGAGACATCTTGGCCTACATCAAACCAGCAGCAGTACATCTTCAGATCAAACCCTGACTCCTCTGGAAGAAGCAGTTTTGTTAATATGTGTGTGTGTGTATTTGTTCTCTCCCTTTTTTCAATTTATGTTGGCAGGTATGCTGTGGTATAGTTCATGCGGGCATCCAAAATAATACTTGGTCTGATCAAGACAAGCTTTATAGAAAACTCACTTTCCTCCTTACTTATTTCTTTCAGTTTCTCATACACACACACATACAGAGAAAGTTTGACTAGTCAAGAAAATATGACTACAGCATGAGTTAAACTATGCTGCTATGGGAATTTTTTCTTAATACCTTTGCATGCCTGAATCCAAGGCTTGGTTTTCCTCTACAGCTGAGGGCTGGGGACAGTAAAACTCCAAGTGCTCCAGTAGTGAATCACGTTACCAGATCTATACGGGAGTGAGATGCAGACCTGTGATGGGGCTACTCACATATATCACATGTAAGCTGCCCCAGCAGGCCAGATTTTAGGGCCTCTCTTCACATCAATCCATTTCTGGTCTGGCACAAAAGTGTTTTACTCCAGAAAACTTACAGTTTCTTTTCTTCCCTACTGGAAATAGCAGCCATTTAAAAAAAAAAAATCTGACACGAAAAGGGCCTCTACAGAAGGTAGGCCTGTAAGGTCCTTCCTGTCACATTCACCTCTCTACACAGAAGGGAAGGAATTCTGTGTTCAAAACATGGCAGTGCCACCAGCAGACCAGGAAATTCTGCTCGAGCTATTACAACATGGTGATGCAGGGCTTCTGACATAAGTAGAAAGAGCTATTACAGGTCCTCTGCTCTGTATTTCATGGTAGGATGTCACTGAAAAAGTGAAAGTCTGAGCACTCATTCAGTACACTGACTAACAGTGACGGGGCAGCTACATGTGATTCCTGTACCCACCATGCACTGTCATAGCACCTTAAAAACTCTAAGCGAATATTGCCTCAATCATCATTCTCTCCATTCTTCCCACTTCTGTTTTGTGCAGTGCTAGAGTGGTTGGGAACATAACTTTCCTTGCAATGGCCCGGGTGCAAAACTCCTGCAGATCACAGCAGTGTGATGCAAGCCAAGCTGTCTCTCCCAGTTACTGTCTCATCCATCACCAGTTGAGATGGTATGCATCTAGAACTTTCTGTTTTAGAGAAGGCCATTTTATTAAATATGCAAAGTTATTTTGCCTTGATTTTTCTGGGGCATACTGGAAGGTGTGTAAGTCACTACAGTAGTTATATTTCAGACTTTTTATGTAAGAACAGGAGTCATGTCTGCCCTGCCTTTTGCAACTGGCAGACAGTTTCAGCATGGACTTAAAACGGTCCATTAGCAGCAATAATATAGGAGTACATATCAGTTTTGCTCATTATTGAGAACAATCACACTCAATCACACAGCATGGTTTTTCTTGTTTACCACTTTGATAAGGAGGTCAGGATAACTGTGTTTCATAAGGATTGTCAAGCATCCTGCAATTCACACCTTGGGATCCCAGAGGCAACACCAGTGGGTTGAGGCCTTGCATGCAAGAATTGCCTGTAACAACTGATTAATGAGAACATTTGTGTTTCTGCTTCTCTGGGCAGCTGCTCAGGAGAGGTTAGGCCAACATTTATTGGCACAGAAAGGCTGGGTTCTTCTTGCCTCCTGGCTTCTCCAGAAATATTTGAAGGCCAGAAATTTACTGTGAGCTCTGCAAGGGAAGTTAAATATTTCCCTTCAGCTTTATGGCTCTTTTTTCTGAGCTATGTTTATTTAACCAAGTTAAGATGTGTGTACGCGTACACACAGAGTTTTCTGTTTTCTTTTTCTAGGTGGGGGGGAGGGAATGGATAAACCATTATTTGTGAGTTTTTATGATACGGCAGAAACAGCTAACCTGATCCTCTCCAGGTGCTTTTGAATTACAGTCCCTTCTGTCCTTGACTATTGGCTGCAATCAAGTAATATTTCAAGGGCATGTTATCTCCATCTGTAGATGTGTACCAGTAGAACATAAGAATAGCGCCCCATGTTTGGATCATAATGCAGTAATGCTGTCTTAACTAGGACCTTGGGCAAGCTTGTTTTTAATACCAGCAACTGTAACTTTGATTAAGGTGTGGACAAAGCAGCCCTAGTTCAGTATCTAGTAAGCAGATGAATACCTTTGGGAAGACTGTGTGGAGGACATGTGTGACAGCCCTGGCCCATTTATATTTTCCAGCAGCTGATATGTAAGCCATGCCACCTGGCACTAGATGTAGTAGATAGTCATCTATAGTCATAGTCACAGATTGTCTTCTGTATGATTTTCTGTAAACCTCTCTAAAGGAATCTCTAAAGCTACATCTTCTGGCAATGTGGCCTCATAAAAAAAATCCTAAATCTTTCAAATACTTTACTTTTTAGATTATCCTGGCTTTCCATATTTTTGGGTACAAGGTAAAGTGTTCTTGATCTCCACTTTCCACACAACACATAAATTAATAAAATCATCAAGTTGGAAGGAACCATGTAGACCATTGGTGCTCAGTTGTGCCCCTCAGATATTCCTGAACATCTTGGCATTTAGTTCCTAGCATGGCATACTGGGAATGCCAAGAGTTGTAGTTCAAAAACATCTCTGGGGATACAGATGAACCTCTTGCTACTTGGCTGGAATTCTAATGAAAAGATGTCTAACAGATGGCTGTTCAGCCTCCTTTTGTCAGGTAGAGGTCATCACCTCTTTAGGTAATCAGCTCTGCTGTAGAAATGTCCTTAGTATACAGACCTTTCTTCCTGCTATTCATGTGGAATCTTCTTTGTTGTAATGTAAGTCCATTATTCTGCGGCCTGCATTGTGGGTAAAGAGAAAACAGTTAAGACTGTCTTCTGTGTGCCATTGTTTCAGGTATTTGAAAAACACTATCATATCCCCCCTAAGACTTCTCTAGGCTCAATACCCAATTCTTTTGTGTGATTTTAATTCCAGTTCTCTGATTTTCTTCGCTGCCCTTCTCTGAACTTCCTTTAGTTTGTCTAAAATTTTCCTAGCTGAAGCAGTTCCCCCAAAGTGTAGACTGCTGAGAAGCAATCCACAGCCTGCCCAGAAGTGACTGGTTTCGTACCCTCTTCTGGGTGTAGCATGGTGGATGGGTAAGGCTCCTAGATTGCCCTAATAGTGTCTGGCCTCTCTTTGGATGTTGCTTTGAGCATTGCCTTAGTGATATGGGGAACCCTGGGCTGACTGTCCACACTTACAAGCACTTCAGGCCACGCGTGAATTATTATACCGTATCAGGGTGGCAAGTGTGAATCCAGCAACTATCTATGGTAGTGAATTTGAAAGTTTAACTCTGTTCTGTATGATATATATATATTTGTTTGGGCTGACTCTTTCAAGATTCAGTTTTTAATTAACTGCCCTCTATGGCTACATCTCTGCTACACAGTAACAGTCCCTTAATCAGGTCATTTAGGTATCATTGCTACATACATTGTGACTTTCCCAGAGACCTTTGCGTATGGGGCAGGATAGAAATCTAAAATAAATAAATGAGACAGCCTATGACTTGAAGTTTTGCTTGTTTTTGTTTGTTTTATTTCGAAATCCAACTGTGCATGTATAGTCAAACTTTTTTAAAAAAATCACTTGAGCATAAGTTTACACTAACTTCCAGTAAACTGCACGTGCTAATTTTGTTACTCACTTAGCAGGCTGGTAGACATATTTTTGCAAGTTTTCACTCCCCCACTTTTTTTTTTAATACAGCTTTAGACGATTTGGCATCATGAGCAAATCTGAGCATTTCTTTTATTACCCTTGACTCCAGATCACTTATTCTTTATGAGCTCTTTCATATTCTGAGTGCTTGGAAATGTGAGTAGGTTATTAAATATGACAGATAAATAAGTTAAAAAGCAGCAGTTCTCAGTTCAAAGGCTTGGAGAACCCCACTTTTAAAATTCTCTTATTTCTTTTCTCTCTTTCCTACCAGAAACATATTCCTAAGACAACCTGTGCTTGTCCTGTCTGACTGTTAAACTGACTCTGGCTAGATATGCACAGAGGATTCCTGACAGTGTTCTAGTTAAAAGGCTGAAGACAGTGGACTACGTATGTCCACTCAAGTGACTATGGCATGACAGTGGCCATAGGGCCACTGGAGGAAAGAGAGCAATAGAACACTTATTCCTGCTCTGTCTTTAGAGTACTTGATCATGCAGACCATCTGCAATTACCACTTGTCGATCCTGATCAGTGCGTCCCAGTGATCCAGATTATATGAACACCCACTGATCTTGGGGGTGCGGGATGGATCAGCACAACCTGCACTGATGGCACCAATCTGGCTCCTGTGGCCCTGAAGTTTATGAGAGCGTTGTAGCCACTCCCATGTCTCTGAAGGCTATGGGCAGCAGTCCCTAGCCTTGGAGCCTGGTGTGTTATGGTGTGCTGCTGAAAAGCACCCCTGCATGTTCTAGATAATGGAGGCATGCCATCTGCATGTGCATGCCTCCCATGATTTGGAACAAGCCCCTTGGTCCAGTTGTAGATCTGATTAAATAGGTCTATAGCTGATTCAGATTAAGGGCCTCCTGGTTCTGTCCAATGCAGATGGAGCTGGACCAGCAGAAGTGGATTAGGTGGCCTATGGTCCAGATTAAAGAGTCTCTTAATCTGGATCACTAGCAATTGCAGAAGGGGCTCATCACATCAGGTCAATATGGGGCCGAGCTACTGAAGCACACGCCTGTGCAGAGAGTGGCAGATCGCTCTGCCAGGCTGCACGACCACCGCATCGAACCCAAGGCCCAACAAGGTAAATGGATCACGCGGGGGTTGGATGGTGTGGACCCTCAGGTGCAAGTGGGCACTTAGGGGTCCCGATTGGGGCTGTGACAGCAAGCATTGTGTGCTAGCTGGATCCTGAGTCATAGCTCCTTGTGTGCCTAAAGTTCTGGATCTGGTTTTTGGTACTGGCCATTCTGGTTGAGGAACTAGAATTCTTTCTTGGAGTGTTGGTAATTCCCCCCATGTTGGCTCAGGAACCCATCCCAGTTTCTGTTCTTCTGTACACATGTGTGTGACTTACCTGGTTGGTGCCCGGGTTCAAACTGGCAGCCTCCCCCCCCCCCCATGGGCAGGGCTTGTGTAGGCCTGCTTGTTAATGGCATTAGCCATAGTTCAGAACATTCCTGAATTGGCTAAATTGCTGTTTCCAGTAGAAAAGCCTCACCTTAAGCCATCTTCACACTCCATACTCCTGCCGCCAGTATCCCAGATCAGAATGGAACTCTCCAGTCCAGGGTAGACAATTCATCCCAAGCTGGGACAGATTGTTCTTGAGCTGAAACAGGGCTGTCTGCATTGGGATGACCTATTCCATTACAACTCCCCACCCCGGCTCCAAAGCTCACATCAGCTAGTCTAGAGTACTTCCAAATGTTTTGGTTAGGCTGGGAAAGGTGAAAGTCCGAAACAGATATCATATCTAACAAGTGATAATTTTTCCGTTTCACAAGCAGCAGTCCTCTATTGACAGCAATCCCTGCTGGTGCAAGGGAGATATGGTAATAACCCTATCCCTTTTTGACCCACAGATTACAGTCAGAAAGGGGAGGGTTGAGATTTCTGTAATAACTCATAGAATCCTATCCTAGGGAACAGAGAACCTTAAAGTCCTTTCTGCACTTGATCATCTTCTGGGATAAATCCTGGAACCAAGGACCTGGCATCTGCATGCAAGCAGGGCTTACTCCTCTATTCATGCTTTGTCTGTACTGGACAAAGTGTGGAGCAGGTTAGCATGACCAAAATGGTGCCGTAGCCTTTAATGATGAGATGTAAAACTTGCTCAGGGATGGTATAATGGACCATGGAGGTGTTCAGGTGGCACAGGTAACCCTTTTAGCAGTGCTCCAGGAACTGCCACTAGATATGGATCTGCCCTGAAAATGGCCCAGCTACATAAGAGGAATCCTGCTGGATTGGGTTAGGTTAACTAGTCCAGGATCCTGTGTCACACAGTGGCCACTAATTGCTTTTGGGCTTCAAAAAGAAGAAAATAGCAGAACCTTCACTTGCTCTCAATCCTGTGCAAATGGCCATGAAGGGTTTCCTGCCTGTTTCCCCAACCTAAAGGCAGTACCTAGGTATCCATGCTAGAAGCCATTGGGTCTTTTTGCACACACCGCTGAAACGTTTTTAAAGGGGAAACCGTTCCAAACAGGAACGGTTTCTCGGAGACCCCGCGCGCATACGCACACGCGCGGGGCAGTGGTGACAGGGTCGGATTTGGAAACGGTTTGGGATGGGTGCTGTGCAAATGCACCAGCACCCATCCCAAACCAGCCCTGCCGGCGCCTGCCTAGCTGTTAGAGAGGCAGAGCGCATGCTCTGCCACTCTGACAGGTGGGCGATCCAGCAGCCTGCGCCATTGGCTCCTTCAGGAGCTCCCATGGCGCAGCCGGCTGCCGCCTTCCCTGGCTTTCCCCTGGCAAGAAAAGCGGGCATGACCCCTTATCTTTGCCAGGGAAGCCAAAGTAGAAACCCCCCGCCCCTCCCCCAAGGTTTCACGGCCCGATTGGGTCTTTCCCCTCGGAAGAGAAAGGGCCATGGCCCCTTCTCTTTCCAGGGTAAGCTGCAGCTGCCACCCCACACCCCACCCATGGCCACTTTTGGGGTGCTTACCTGGTCGCTGGTGGGGCGACTGTGAGAGCAGCAGGGCAGGCGTCCACTGAGCCTAGGCGCGCCACTGCCTACATTTCCCAGGAAGCCTCGCGAGGGTAGCTGGCCAGTGTAAATGAGTCCCCCATGTTCTTTGCGGGCAGAACATCCAAGAGACCACTTGGGACATTTTGTACTAGGTCTGAATAAAACTCAAAAAGTGTTCTGAGCACAACCTTAGTCCATACTCTTCATTCAGGCCGGAATTCTCACCAGTAAATTTTATCCTGTATCTATGCTGACATTTTTAAAGGTGTGAGCAAGAAAAATTCAGGTGAACTGTGGGCTATATTTTCCATATTTCTTTGCTGTGGAAGTATATAGTAATAGTTAGAAAATGTATTTCTCTCTCTTTCCCCATCCTGTGTCATCTTTGCTTCCTCCCCTCTTCATTTTAATGCCTGAGGCAAAGTACAAACGGTGCTCTCATTCTTCCATGTACTAGAATGATGCTGATTGTTTTTATGTGTTTGACTCCTAGTGATTCTGTGTAACAAATGTTCACCATCTCCTTTGGAAAGGTCTGAGAGCAATAGTTAAATTATATTTATTTCAGTACCGACATTAAAATAGGGTCCTCAGCCATTCCTGAGGGCAGAATCCTAGGTGAGGGGTGGGTGGAAAGACAAGTTGGCATTTCCAACACAATTATGCGGCCCAAGAGAAACAGCAAGCAGGAATAGTAATAGAAAGACCACATCTTATAGTGGTTAGACTGTTGAACTAGGATCCCAAAGGGTATAAATCCCCATGAAGTCATTCCAGAGCACTGGGTGACCTTGGATCAAGCATCGCCTCTCAGCACAGCCTGTTGAGCCTGTTTCAAAGGGGAAGGTAAGAGAGAAGAATATAAATTCAAGAGAAGGAGAGGAAGGATGAGACAGAGCCATTGGGTGTTTCCACACTGACCACAGAAACTGGTTTAAAGAGACATTTAAGACACGTTTAAAATCCTTGGGCACTTACCTTCTGCATTGCAGACCAGATTAGGGACCATTAGAGGCGGCCGCTTCTGCAGAGCAGCACATGAGATCCGTCTCTAAATCGGGTCTCGCCACCGAAAACCGGTTCTAAATGAAGACCTAAAAAATTAGGTCTTCAATCCGTCCCTTCGCCTTGATCTGTGTGGAAACAGGATGCTTCCACAGATGGACAGGCGAAGGGATGGATGTCCCTGCAGCCACCATCTTGGGGAGGGTGGAAGGAGGCCAGTTTGCCTCCTTGTACCCGACCCCTCGTGCCATGCGCCACCGGAAATGCACAGTGACTGGCAGCTGCATGCTCCAGTCCCATGGCTCCGGGGGGTGCTGTCGGTGGTGTGGGAGGCTGGATGCCCTTTGGAATGGGTGCTGTGGCCTCCACACAGCACCCAGGGGATCCGACTGGCCCGCTCCGTCCTCCCCACAGGTGTGCAGATGTGTGGGGCCTCCTTGGATCCATCCCTATTTCAGACAAATCCTCGGGAAGACGGATCACTAAGAAACGGATTTTCTTAAATCTGTTTCTTGGCGGCATGTGTGGAAACACCCATTGATTCATATATTGGTTACATTCCTTGGAAAAGGCAGGATTGTATTTTTCCCCTTTCCTCGATGTACTTCACATTATTCCTTTGGGTCAGTTTTGTCTCCAGATGTCAGAAAAGATCACAGAAAAGAGAACATTTATCTTTCTCATAAGTCCTCCTCCAGAGGCTTGAGATAAGAAGATCAGGCACCCATACAAACAGCTACAGTGCAGATTTGCTGGGGGTGGATGATTCAGCCACTTACTTTGCTTGTGCTGATTGCCAGCACTTAGGTGTATTTCTCACAAAGGGAACTGATGAGTCTACAAAGTTACAGCAAGTGCAGTAACAAATCATAGACATATAGCTTGCACCCTGGGGCATTTTGGTTAGAGCCTATGTGGAGGTGTAATACGAGCACCCTTTCAAAACTGAACTGAATGCAGTTTTTTTCTCAGCTTAATTAATATAATGATATGAAACACATCACCTTCCATAATCACACATGGAACTGAAATAACTGTGTAAAGTGTGTCTGGTACAGTTATTTTGATTCAAAGTGTAACTCAGCCCTGTTGCACACCATCCTGAGTTCTGCATTATAATGACTTTGCTTGTTAGCTAGGTGTTGAGCCAGAAGACCTTTGATTCCTACAGTGAGAATGATGTAAAAACGCAGGGTTCAAGAATAGTTAGTAAAAGCACGAGGACCACTTCCTTGCTTTTTCAAAAATTCTGTGAAAGAGACAGAAGCTGTACCCGCAAACAGTAAAAGTTAAACAAAAAGCTAAAAAGCTGTGTCTTAGAAGGGATAGGTGCCACTTGGTCATGTTCCCATCTCACATTTGGTCCACATTAAAGGCCAGAAAATGAACCTCTAAATGAATTTGGAGACACTTTGTAATGCATGTGAATGCTGTCATAAATGGTGATAATGTTTCCATGCAATTTCCATCACATGAGTATGGATGCACTTCCTCTTCATTTTTATATACATATATAAAGGGATATTCTGATATGATTGTACCTTAATACTGTTTTTGTTTTAAAGTTCTCATTTACTTTCCCCTTAGCTGACAGTTACCCTTTTATCACTATAATGAAAAATGATTTCCAGTTTATCAACTTGTCTCTTTCTCTATTTATTTATACATGCCACTAATAAATGCGACATCTGTTAAATAGTGTTCTCATCACCCTGCAAGTTAAGCCTTGTAGTCTCTGGCAATGAAATCCTTTTTAGGGATAACCTAGACCCGAAACTGCAAAATTAAATAAAAACAGAAATGGATTTCAGATGTTCACTTTGGTGAGACTTCAACAGATACACTAATAGAATTTAAGAAAAATGCATGGTGGCATATGTTTGCAACAGACCTTGAAATATGGTTGAGAGCAGCAGTGTGTGAATGAATTTTGCATGCAATTGGAATGTCTGAATAAATGAATACAAAATTCCAACAAAGAAAAGTTGGACATCTATAATAGGAATAAGCACAAAAAAATCATGTTCATTTTGCTATTGAATCAAACATCTGAAAATTCATTTCATCACAGATTTGTTAAATCGAATGTTTGTATGCAAACATTTTGTGAAGTTTTTGCAACTCTTTTTCCCATTGAAAAACCCCTTTTCACAACTGAAATAAGTTTTCATATTTGCAAACGGGAAGCTTTTTCATATCAAAGTTTTGTACATTTGATTGCCTGGACTTTTAATTCTATGTGAATGTTCAAAAATTCAAAATCAATAAAATTTGCAAATGTGAATATCATTTTGCACATTCCTAATCCACAAAGTTCAAACAGAATAATAGAAATTAGAATATATGTGTTTTGTCCCCAGAGCAATGCTATGAACTGGCATGTAGTGAAATATCTCTGGCTCCAGGAACACAGCCCGAACAAAAGACTTGTCCACAAACTTCTTAGATTTTTAAAGGCTTTACTGGTTACAAACACATATAACATGAAATAATCTCTTCTCTCTCAATAATCTTGGTTAAATACCTTGCTCTCTCTTCTTTGTGTGTTTTATCTTTCTTCTTCTGTGGACATTATCTCTCTTCTGTGGACTTTATCTTTCTTCTTCTGTGGACTTTGTCTTTGTCAAAGGAAAATACTCTTTCCAGGTCTGACTTGGCTGCAAACTCACTACACACAAAACTGAAACTAACTGGAGAGGCAGTATAGGACCCTAGAATTTCCCACAATCCTTTTCTTTCTTAAAGCTATAGACATCTATTTCCCCTTCTAAACTAATACACAGAAAAGCCTATTATAATCTCAACTAAATATATGTCTCAAGAGCATCAAAGATTCTCTGGAGGCATGACAATATGTGTTTGTAAAAATCATTTGTGTTTAGAGGTCTGAAACATCTTGCCCCTTTTAAATCTATTACCTTTATCTGTAAATCAGAAGGACAAATACCAGGTGCTTTCTTGCTTTTCTTCCTGCTTGTGACTGATAGCATCATAGTCATCAAAAAACTGATGGGAAAAATGTAATAATCAAATATATAACTCCCGCACAGCACTTTTCATCTGTAATTTCGGCAGTAGTTTACGGATAAGGTAATATACACACACCACACTAATATATATGACACTTTTATTAAATGAGTAAGAAAAAAAGATGGAATAAAGGAGATGGATGGTTTGAAATGGTTTTCTGTGTAAGCCATTATGTCTTTGAAACAAAAGTATTTTTTTTAATACAATGCATAGTTAAACTTTGAAATTTGCTACCACAGTATGTGGTGTTATCAGCAGTTAAAAAAGAGAGAGAGATGGGGCAGTTCGTGGAAGTCTGAGCTATCACTGCTGCAAGCAGAGAAAGCTATGTGCTCATGTCCTCCTGGTGGGCTTCCTTGTGCAGCTAGATGGCCATCAAGAGAATAGACTGCTGGACTAGGCGAGTCATAAGTTTGATCAAATAAGGCATTTCTTATGTTCTTAGATACTGGATTCATTCTCTCTGATATAATTGTCCTTTGCTGGCCTTTTCATAGCTACTTATAGAGAAGATTTGTGTTAAGTCCATTGGTACACCTATGACTATTATCTTTACAGCTGCCCTGAATACCTGAAATTGTTTACAGTTCAGTCATTGTGAATCTATCAGACAGGTCGTTCCCCTTCCTTGATCAGCAACCAAAGTTGTGGCTAACATACTAGGGCAGTGAACTCCCTCTACAATAAAATGGGCTACAACAGGGGCGGCTGCCTCTAGGGGGTGCTGGGGCGTGTGGTTATCCAGGCACTGTGATCATCCACAGGAACCAGGAGGGGAGAAGAAAATTGCAATGCAGGTAAATGGGAAATTGCCCCACCAATCAGCACTGCTTGTCATTGTGTTAACTGAAAGCAGAAGCACATGTGGATTGGTTGCTGTTTGTTCGCTAAAACTCTGCATTAGTCAAGCAAGCTGATTGGTGGAAACTGGTGGCGCCACCTCCCTCCTTCTCCCTTGCCTGCATGGTCTGTGGCTGCAACCACCATTTTTCAGTTGAGGCTGCACCAGAGAAGTCTTTTCAGGTTGGGTGGGGTGAAGAACCAGCCCCTTGACAATTGTTCTGTTCTCCTCCCCACAACAGAATGCCCTGGGGAGTAGGTGGGGCTGTGAGGGGAGAGCTGTATACCAATGCCTACCATCCCCAAACTCCTTTAATAGACCTTCATCCGGTGATACCCAGAGTGGAATCTTTCTGTAGAGTTTGTTTTTATAATTCGACCAAGTTTTAAACAAAGCATTTCTTACAAAATGATTCTTAAAATCTGCATTAACCTTTGCTTTATCATACCATAAGTACCCATGCCAGCCGAACCTTAGCCCTTCTCCTTCCTGCTGTAGTAGTCTTTGGTCTTTCAGCCAGAACCATTTGGCTTTCCAGCTCAAGCAGGCTGCGGCATGATATAATTGAAAGTTCGGTAACCCCAGACCTCCTCTTTCTTTTGCATCTTGTAGAAGTTTAAATCTTATCCTAGGCTTCTTTCCTTGCCATAGAAACTTTGAGATGTCCTTTTGCCATTTCATAAAGTCCTTTGTATTATTCACAATAGGTAAGACCTGGAATAAAAGCATCAACCTTGGGAGTACATTCATTTTTATCACTGATATTCTTCCCATCAGTGACAGCTGTAGATTAGACCATCTCAAAAGATCTTGTTTGATCTCCGCCCATATTTTCAAATAGTTATTTTTGTATAAGGCAATATTTTGCTTAGTTAAAAATATTCCTAGGTACTTTATCTTCTTTTCTATTACATATCTGGATTTCTGTTGAAGTAATTCTTGATCTTGTTTTGACATTTTTTTTTACTAAAAATTTAGTTTTTGTTTCATTTACTTTCAGGCCTGCATATTTTCCATAGTCAGCTATAACTTTTTTAAGTACTTCAATTGAGTTATTTGGATCTGTTAAAATAATTGCCAAATCTGCGAACACTCTTATTTTATTTTCTTATTTTATATTCTTCAATTTTTATACCTTTAATTTCTGGGTTTTTTTTCTAATTGCTCTATTCAATACCTCTAATGTCAATATAAATAACAATGGCGACAGGGGGCACCCTTGTATTGTTCCTTTTTGAATATCAAAATTTTCTGAGAGTTCCCCATTAATTAATAACTGTGCTTTTTTCACCCATGTTAAGGGGACTCGAAGCGGCTGACAAGTGTTCTGTTCTTATCAGTTGAAGATCTCCTTGTTTTGTAATTATTAGTCGTATTTGTTGTTGTTACAAATTATTTGTGCACTATAGTTAAGTTAAGTGACTGGTTTTTAACTTTCCAACTCAAGTTTAAGAATTATGAAGATATTTTTGAATTGTGTTGCCCAAGCTTAGCAGTGTTTTTTTAAGCAGGAGGACATTTGCTCTGGGTTCTTTAGGGAATCCAAATTCTTTAAAATCAGGTCCCTGTTTAAATTTTGTTTTTCAAGGCTGAATAGACCTAGACATTGAAACCCAATTTCATAGGGGAAGTTTTCTAATCTCTTGATCATTTTGGTTGCACTTTTAAACATTTTTTTCCAGTTGCACTGTATGCTTTCTGAAGTGTTGTGATCAGAATTGTGCACAATATTCCAAATGTGTTATCACAATAGATTTACAAAGAGGCACAATTATGCTTTGCAGATTTATTTTCTATTCTCTTGCTAGTTATTCCTCACATTTAATTTGCTTTTTCACTGATGCTGTGCACTGAGTTGACACCTTCATTGAAATGGCTATCAGAAGAACGGAAAATCCATTTCTTTGTCTGTTGTAGAAAACTCAGTCCAAATTATATGTCTCACACAGTCTACCAATTGCTTTTGGGCATCCTCGAGCACATGATGAGAAGCCCTGCTGAATTGGGCCACAGGCCATCTAGTCCACCATTCTGTCTCACAGTGGCCCACAAATTGCAGAAGATATGGGCAAACCTTTCACATGCTCTCAATCCTCTGCAAATGGCCTTGAGTGTCATTCCACCTGTCTCTCCAATCTCGAGGCAGTACCTAGCCTAGTAACCATTGATACACCTGTCCCCCATGAATTTATCTGATCCTTCCTTGAAGCCATTCAGACTGGTTGTTGTCACTGCCTCTTCTGGTAGTAAATTCCATAGACTAATAAAATCTCTAGATGAAAAAAATACTTCCCCTTGTCTGTCCTAACTCTCCTACCCATCAGCTTCATAAGAGTATTCCCAATAAACTTGGATGACTAGAGATTTGAACCCTGATTTCCCGGGTCTCAGTCTAATGCTCCAGGATCTGCACAACTGCTGCTTGGATTCTCTTACTGTTTATAGACTGATCTAAATTCTAGCTGACAGAGGCTGAAGGAAACCATTTTTACCAGTTCTTTATTTTATTGCTTTTGCACCACATCTTATGCTGCTTTAAGGCCATTCCTAAGTCATCTAGAGTAGAATGATAGAGCATGAGTCTCTGCAAGTAGAAAGGAACCAGAGCTTCATGTTGAATGCCACTCAGTGGACACTACAAGTAGGAGCAAACCTAGCAATCCAGTATGTTTCCAATTACATTGAAAAGTGGGTCTCCTTGGGGCTTACCATGCAGATATGGCTTGGTTTATCCACGCTGGTCTCTTTAGATGTTTTCCATTCTTCCTTCTTTGAGGAATTGTTAATGATTGCGCTTCTAATATTGCATTTCTCAAAATATCCTATCCTTCTTGGACATTTCTATCCTTTAGTACATTTAACCATTTGATCCCTCCTAACCTCCTCTGGAGTCCATCAAAATCCGCCCTTCTGAAGTCCAACTTTGAAGTCTGAGTCCTCTCATGCTTTCCTTCCCTTATTATCCAGAATTCAAGGATAACATAATCGCTGCCTCCTAATGCCCCAGAAACTCTGATATCCTCTACCATTTCCTCTCTGTTGGTAAGAATTAGATCAAGGATAGCCAATCCTCTTGTTTCCTCCACCACCTTTTGGTACATGAAATTGTCAGCGAGAGAGGATAAGAACTTATTAGACTTGTGACTTTTTCCTGAGCGAGATTCCCAACAAATGTCTGGGTAGTTAAAGTCTCCCATAATCACTATGTCATGCTTTCGTGAAAGTTTAGCCATCTGGTCTAGGAAGAGGTCATCCATATCTTCTGTTTGTCCAGGGGGCCTGTAATAGACTCCTACAATGGTATCCTTTCTGTTGCTCTCTCCTTGAATTCTTACCCATACCGATTCTACTGAGCTTCCACTCTCTGAAACTTGAACCTCTGAGGAGACAATTTCTTTTTTAACATACAGCGCAACACCCCCTCCTCTTTTGTTAAGTCTGTTTCGCAGAAACAAGTTGTAGCCTTCAATGTTTGTGTTCCATTCATGTGTGTTATCCCACCAGGTTTCCGTAATACCTATGACATCATATTTATCTACCTGGGTCAGGATCTCCAGCTCCCCTTTTTTATTTCTCATGCTTTGGGCATTGGTGTAGAGGCATTTTAGTTTGTAATTGCTATCTATTGCGAGCTTGCCTCCTCTGTTTTCCTTACAAAATTTATGCGTTTGTTCATTGGTACTATTTCTGGGAGTAAGAATATCGCCTGGTTTGATTGACTGAGCATTTTTTATTGACTTTTTGTTACCCTTCCCCTTTTGTTTTAGTTTAAAGCTCTCCTAATAACTGAAGCAAGGCGCTTCCCGAATACATTCTTTCCTGTCCCTGTAAGGTGCAACCCATCTCTTGCAAGGAGTCCGTCATATAGGTAGTTTTCTCCATGGTTCAGAAATCCAAATCCTTGCTGCCGGCACCACCGACGTAGCCACTTGTTCACCTCAAGAATCCTATCCCTTCTACTTTTATCGTGACCATCCACCGGAAGGATAGATGAAAAGACTACTTGTGCTCCCAGTTCCTTTACTTTTCTGCCAAGGTCTTCAAAGTCTCTGTAGATGTTTTCAAAGTGCTTTTTTGCCGTATCATTTGTGCCCACATGTATGAGTAATAATGGGTAGTAGTCTGTAGGTCTGAATAGCCTCGATATGCTATCAGTTACATCTTTGATTCGGGCCCCTGGGAGACAGCACACCTCTCGTGAGTTTCTGTCAGGTCTGCAGATAGTTGCCTCTGTTCCTCTTAAAAGTGAATCTCCCATGACCACTACTCTCCTCTTTTTCTTTGCATTACCATTTCTTCCTCTCCATTCCAGAGGTTTCTCAGTGCCTATAGGAGTAATATTTGTGGACCTTGTCGTCGGCTCTTCAGATGTGTTGTTCTCCTGACTGAGTATCTGGAACTGGTTGTTTAATTGCAAGGGTGCCGAATGTCTCCTGTTCTTCCTGCTCCTTTGGGTCACATGCTTCCATAACTCAGTTTCTGCAACAACAGGGATCAGCCCTGTTCTCACTCTCTCAAGGAAGGACTAGAAACAATGGGGTGAAACTGCAGGGGAAAAGATTTAGTTTAGATGTTAGGAAAAAATTTCTAACAGTAAGAGTGATCAACCAGTGGAACAGGCTGCCACGGGAGGTGGTTGGTTCCCCTTCGATGGAGGTCTTCAAGCAGGCTTAGCTACCCAGTTTACATCATAGTGTTATTTCAGAAAATGCAGTTCCTTAGCAAATACTTCAATAAGTATGTGGTTTGTCCTGTGGTCATTGGCTGTTTGTGGTGGAATGCCTGTGCACTATGGTTTGAAAAATTGATAGGCAGTTAGGCATGTGCTTGTGAGACATACTTGCCTCCTCTTCTAAAATTACAAAATATTTGGTAAACTAAGTTCGGGGATTTTGACTGGTAGCACAATATCAAATCCGTGGGTAAGTGTGTTCCTCTGCTGTGCATACAGAAAGTCCCAGATTTATGACAGTTTCCTGGCAAAAGGCAAAGAAACAATGTGTCCATGTATTAGGACGTGGAAGAAAATGACAAATTTATTTATTTCTATCCAACCCTATACTTGAAGACCCCAGGTGGATCCAATAAAATCACTATAAAAAAAAACAGGTAAAATAAATTAGCTAAAACAGTAATAGTACGTGCATTGGAAGAGCATTCTCTTCCCTCAGCCCAAAGACCAAGGTGTATCTCTTTACCAGTTATCTGAACACATACAATGAAGGTGCCTGACACACCATGGCCTGAGGATTCAAAAGCTCTTCTGAGACCAAAATTTCTGGCTTTGTGATATTAGGCATGAGGACTGTATGTAACTAAAGAGTTTTATGGCTGGCCACCATGGGAAATGTGGCAAGAAGGAATTACATGCTATTTCCTATCCCATGGAAATCCATCTGCAAGGTCTGTGGAACTCTTCTGGAATGGAACACAGAAATTCTGCTGTTCTCTAAAATTTGTAAACCAGAAGGCTTTATGGGATATGGAGAAAACATATAGCCTTGATGCTCAGCATTCTTACATTTAACTTTTTATCTTTTTCTTGTGTGAGGTTCACTGGAGATGCTAAGAAACAACTATTGTTCTGTTCTCTACTATGGGTATGTCCTCCAGGATCAGTTAGGTTTAGAACAGGAACAGTAGTGGGGTATGCATAATTCAAGTCTTTATGGGGGAATTAAGGAATTGCAGAACTGTGATTTGTTGTTACATAACATATGCTGCAAGGTATAGCAGAAGCTGATCATTATTGATCATGAAAGTTGTATTTTAGACAGAAAACAAGAACCTTTTATGAACAATAAAGCAGCTAGGTGTATCAAAATCCTCACTATTAAGTATAACAAGCATATCTAAACAAAGGGGCTTAGAAAAGCCAGCAGGCCCTGCAATCAGGAAGAAGACTTTAAATCAGAGTAAGCCACTTGCCACTTAATGTTTTTAAACCAGTTTTGATCGAGCTTTTCCAGGTCTTAATCTGGCAGTATTACATTAAATGTGTATGCAGATTAAACTGGATCTGAGGAGTTGATCAGAAGTGTGTTAATTTTCCTCTGTCTGTGACCAAAGTTGCACGGTGGGGAAAGAAAGCCATAGGTGTACTGCTCTCCTATCTGCTCATTAAAATGAGTGCTACACAAGTAATACTACTCTTATTGCTTTTTGCTTGCCTTGTGCTGCTCCTCTCAGTCAACATCACAGCTGGGAAGCTTTCATTATGATGCTGATGGCCACTGGGGGTCACTGAACACAGAAAATAGCCTGTTTCCTGTGTTCAGCCACTGGTTGCCCAGCTGACCTGTGTCATTCAAAAACTGTACATACTGGCAGTGTGAAGGTGTTAGGGCTGCCAAGAGCCTTTCCCTGCCTTTCAAGTGTTTATGGTGGCAAGGATGTGTATAATCCCATGTGAATACTGCACTTGTCCAGCATACCTAGTGCACCAGGGCGGAGCAGGGTCATGCAGAGTGTCATGGTCTTGCTAGCTCACTTGTCTTGTTTGTTCTCATCTGGTTTCTGACTTCTGTTTTCTTGTCAGCATTTCACTCTGGTAAATCAATTCCTCCCTGGCTCATCCTAGAGATTTTTTTTAAGCATAGAGAGAAACTTCATCTTGGCAAGGCAGAGATAATCATGTTGAATATTACCCAACTCTGAAGTGCCATCAGACCATGGTCTAAGCCAAAGTCAATTTCTTGTCACATGTTGCTTTATACTGATTTATTGTTCTCCTTCCTAAAATGAGGTGACCTACTGCATAGTGGATAGCCAAGCCAAATCTCAGAGCACTCCCATGCTACTCAGATCTACTCAGTCATAAATCTTGTAATGATTGCATCTTCTATCTTGTGTCTAATATGTTTGCTGGTAGCATCACCCTTACTTACATAAGGAGATCACTGCTGGATCAAAACAGGTAGTCACACCCAGAAACATCTGGAAGTCCTGCATGCAGATTCAGCAGGCTTTGGTGAAAGCTGAACCATGCCATCAGTTCTAAGAATGGTTTGCTGCAGCATCTGAGCTTCACAGGAGTTTGATGAAATCTTTGTAAGCACTTTTGTCCACTTCCAAGTGTAATCCAGGGCACTGGTTGCTACTGTCTACCAATGTGTGAGTAACTTGAGGGAAAGTTATATTTAATATATTTCTGTTTTCATACTGTAGCATCCAGCTATATCGAACCAATGCTGAAATGAGGACATGAAATGTTGACAAAATATTAACAAGAGGGCAAGAAATAAAATTGTTCAGAGAAATTAGGCTGAAATACAGTCCCAGTTCAAGGCTAGAGAATTTTTTTGCTGCCTTCAAGAAATTGGGTCCTGACACTTTTGTGTGTGTGCTCACACATGTGCACATGCATACAAATACAGATTGTATTACCCATATAGATTTCTTGTTTCCAGCATTATGAACTCTCTGAGGAATCCCCTGCTTCACTCCAAATATATGAGTTCCAAGCCTGATTCTGACAGGAAAGTGCCTCTGGAGGAATATGCAGAGGGATTTGCATGTGCATTACAGACAAAGGAGAAATAAAGAGAAACCATCTGTGTAGCTCAAGTCGTGTTCATTGTTGTTGTTGTTGTTTTCTACAAAAAATTCTTCCTCATTACTTCATACTTCTCCTTACTCATTGCTTTCCATTCCCCAATTTATTCTGGTGCAGTGTATGTTCTTGAAACTTATTTTGGTCTGTGACCCTTATGCTATTTTATTGCAAAAACCAGATCCAGGATATGACCTGCTGTATGAGTCTGACCAGTTATGTGTTGAGACAGCCCCATGGTTCTCTTGGAGGCCATGAAGAGCTGAGCCGGATCACTGAGTGTAGCCTCAGCATGGATGTTGAAATCCCTCAGCACCACTGTGGCAGGGGCTTCCAACATCACCTCCGAGACTACCTCAGCCAGCTCAGATAGGGGGGCTGCTGGGCAGTGGGGTGAGTGGTACACCAGAAGCATCCCTATTCTGTTTCTGTGACCCAACAACAAAAACAGCCCCTCAACCCCCTTTACAGAGACAATTGGCCATCTGGTGAGGGAGATGGAAGTCCGATGGACTACAGCAACACCCCCTCCCCTCCCCTCTGGTGTAGAACAGTGCTGCACCAAGTATCCTGGGGGACAAAGCTGGGTAAGACTAGGCCCACCCAGTTCATCCACCCAGCTGTCAGTAATGCAGGCCAGATCAGCCCCTTCATCCAAAATCAAGTCATAAATGACAGATGTTTTATTCCAGACTGATCTAGCATTTAGGAGCAGCACCACCAGAGCAGGGAGCTGGTTGGCAGGCCTCCCCAAATTCTGTCGGCTGCGAGGCAGAACAGAAGGAGTGATAGCTTCAATATATCTAACACCCCTTCTCCAAAACTGTCTCTTCTGATTCCCAATGCCATATCTCCCCCTGCCCAATACCACTGTGATGGTGGCCTTCTGACACACTTCTCCCCCTCCTGCCTGGCCTTGGCACATGATTCCCTACTCAAAGCACAAAGTGAACAGCACATACAACTCAAGCTAAAACAATATTAAATAGTTAACAACTAAAACATCAAGAGAAAATCTTATCCATGAAACACTACAGGAAATTACTGGCACCAAAGATTATGGGGGGGGGGAGCCACAACAGCCCATTATCAGTATAAATTCACATATAGGAAAATCTGGGGAGTATTATCCTAGTGAAAGAGCTTGATACCTCATATACCCATTTACGGTAATCTAGAATTACTCACGATAGTACTGCTTAGGGATGGGTTATTGCTGCTTCTATAAATATGCCATTTTAGGTACACAGTCAGATCTTCCTTAGTGCTTACAAGATCACAGTAGAATAAACATGCTCGGAGCTGTTCCTATTCACTTTGCCCTTGCAAAGTTGAAAATGTTATTTACACCTCTGTTGGGGCACATTTTCTTTCTCAGTGTTAACTACAACTGAAATGCAAGAGTTTCCATCTTCCATCCAGTTTTCATGTTATTTTTCGTATCTCACTGTAGACATTTTCTGTCTTGAATTCATACCACTTTATAAGAAATCCACATGTGCCTTTGGCTGTGTAAAGGTGAGGACATTTCCTTTACTGTTGAATCAACTGCTTAGTTGGAGTATCAACATTTTAGTTGCAGTAACAAGCACCTTGAGGGCAGGAAGGCGATCATAGCAGTTCTTTACGTGGCTCAATAGTTATCCAGAAAAACTGTACGAATAAATACAGTTGTTGGCCATCCTGCATTCTTCCTTCCCCTAGGGTTAAGTTATCTGTTTTCAACCTTAGAAGCTACATTTACCCTTCTCCAAAATCACAAAGTTGCATAGCAGAAGAGTTGTAATGTAATTTAAAGTGCTAGAAATATCTTAAAATTTAGTGGTTCATTTGCATATTGGCCAGAGAAGCAAAGAACCCAGAGCTCCTTCTCCAGGAAATGGCAATGATGAGCTTGCAAAGAGTCTGTCCTTAATATATCAAGTAGGGATGTGCATGAATATTTGAAAATTCAAAAATCCAATTCGACTCAGGTGAATATTGACATTCTAATTCAAATTGTATCTTAAAACATTAAAATTTACACATTCAGATGGATTTCGGATTTCTGAAAATCCAATACAGATATACGAATGTGCATGAAAATTATGCCTATTGGTGCTTATAATGCAGGATGACAACGGGATGCATATGCAATAAAAAGGGATGCGTATGGAATGTGCACAAATTTGCATAACAGATACAAATGTTGTTGACATTTGTATTTTTAAATACAAATCAAACGTTCGAACATACGGATTTGAATAATGCGGATTCGAATCAGATTTTCAGATATTAGGATTTTTAACATTTGAATTGAATTGAATTTTTGGATATTTGATTTGACTCTAGTGCAAATGCAAAAATACATTCGTGCACAACCCTAATATCAAGTAACTGCACAGGTTTGCTCCTGTTTGTGCACTTTGGATGCAAAGATTGACAGGCAAGATCTATACTACATTGCTGCTTTCCTATCTTCTTGGGCAGGTGATGTGAGGTAGGGGGGCATTCATCCCATATGCTGCCATGCTGAGCACTTGTCAGCAGTCTGGAACCTTCTCTGTGTGATTGGAATTCCATGTCTCTGGCAACCAACCAATCCATTTATAGTAATTATACATGGGCACATTAGAGGAAACAATAGGTTTATGTGAACTGTTATGTCCTGATTATAATTTTTATGGCTTTTGCAAGTGAGTTGTTTAGATTTGGTGCCATACTGCAAAAATACTGTTTTTAATTGTTTTGATATTTACTCATGCACACAGCTTGGGAGGGAAGTGGGTTGAAATGTCTTGGTATACTTTTTGCTTAGTAATAGTAGGGTGACTGCCCTATATTTATACATACATTTTAAACATCTTGTATAAACATACAGAACAAGTGAGGTCCTTTCTGCACTCCCCTCACATTGTTCTTGGAGAGGGCAGGATGCCCTGTCCCAGAAAAAACAACTGGTCAGGTTTGGACGCTGCCCCTGAAGAGTCCTTGGAGGCAGCATTGAGCCCTCAGTGTTTCTAGAGGGGCCCTCTGTGTGTGGCACCACTTCCAACATTGCTTCCTGAAAGACTCCCAGAAAGGGTTCCCCACAGTATATTTAAAAGACTGGAGACCCTACATAGAATTTCTACAGGGAGAAGGATTAACAACAGCTGGTTTTGATTGACTCTTTTCTTTTTTAAGGACCAGTGGAATTGGAAGATACTAGGACAATAAGATAAGATCCTGAAAAAACGGAGGAAGTCACCAGTTGTGAAAAATGGACGATTATATGACAGTTGGGAAAAAGGGGTGATAATGAACCCTGAAGTTTTATTATTATTGTAGTATCAAAAATAAATAAAAATTAACTGTGAAATATAAATAAAAAATAAAATAAATACCAAGGGGTGGCAGGGCCTGTGCAGGTCTGCACTAGAATGCAGATGGCAGCTCCCTAGCTCCACTCTTTGATCTGGAATACAAAGGGATGAAGAAAGGGCCTGAGAAAAGAGGTTATTATTCCTTTTCTTTCACTGAATGATTGACTTGGTAAGGAAGGAGTCTGCATCACTACAGAAGAACCGTGGAATAATTATTACCAACCCCAACACTATGATCTCTTCCTCTCTTCTTGGTGGCATCTTTGTAAAAATAAATGGTTTTTTAAGAACCACAAAATTTTATTTGAGGGCCATCAAGAGCAGCAGAGTTACAGAGCATAAGTTTCTGCCTTTACTCTTTAACTTAATGAAATTGTGGGCTGCTTCCCCAGGAGTATCACTAGGGAAGCAGAATAGAAAAGGCCAAGGATTTCACCAGAGAACAGAGAAGGTGAAACTCTGTACTCCTTTAAATTAGATTGGGTGTATGGGACATCAGATATGCTTAGGGAGGTCAATGCTGCCTGAAGTGAGCAATTAATGAGGAACGTGGCAGCTGTGCTCCTCTGAGGCATTTTCATGGGGAAACAGCTTGTGATGCTGTTATGTGAGAAAGGACAGAGAGTGCAAGGAAAAACAAAGATCACATTGCCTCCATTTTATGCTTTCCTACATGGAAGTAGTTCAGTTCACACTCAGTAGAAACAAAGCATGTATGGGTTTGCTTAAGATGTATTTACGTGTAAGCAAAAAAACATGGTTCAAAAGCACCTTAACATGCATGTGGCCCCTGTGGTCTCATCCCTTTTCTAATCTGTGTTTTCTAGCTTAGAATGTTTATTGGGTGGGGAGAGAGCAGACAGACATGCAAACAATCCCATCTAGGAACCATCTTGAAGCTGTTTCTCTGGGAGTTTTTCACATTCAGCCCAGATGTTTTTGTATGCATCCATACGCCACTGTACACATCCCGTTTTTTATCCTGTATGCATCCCATTTTCGTCCCGTATGTATCTGTACAAATGCACGTGGAAACAAATAAGATATGTGCATAAGAATGCCTGAATAATTCATACAAATGATTCAAAAGATTCACAAATTTGTTTGAATCTTAAATTTGAATGTATAGGCATATGATTTGAATTCAAATGTTTGAATTCGATAGAATTCGATCAAATTTTGAATGTTTTGAATATTCGTGCACATTCCTACAGTGAACTGGGCCTCTCTCTTATGTACACACCCATGCATACACACCTTTGTTTGTTCCCTTTAGGGAAACATGTTTGCAGAAACTGCAAATGCACAATAGATAGAGAACACACTGAAGGAGTTCCTCCTCCCATACAGACCTACTCATGAATTACGATCTCTAGTCCCATCACTATCAGAAACTAAAGGGATGAATACCTTTTATAGGATAGCCCCCAGGCTGTGAAATGGTCTCCCTTCAGATGTGCATTAAGCACATCCCTTTATAATATACATTGAGGAGGTCAGCTAAAGAGGTACTTAATCTCTGCCTCTGTGTACTGTGCTGTTTACAGTTATTTAAATTTTGTTCTTTGGTATTTTAGTTGTTGTAACCCACATTGGGACCTTAGCATATAGGGTGGGATATTAAACAAAGCTTTTATAGAGTGTTAGAAGGGAAAAAAAAGTCCATGCAGCCCATGTGGTCTCATCCCTTTTCTAATCCATCTTTTCTAGCTTAGAATGTTTATAGAGCCATATCTAATCTGTCTCTCTGGGAGTTTTCACACTCAAGTCTTTTCTGAGCTCCATCCTTTCAAGGTTAATATTTCTACTTGTAGCAGCATGGAACTTAGAAAGCCCTATGTACATCCACATTTGTGATAATAGCTGTTGCTGATCTACTTTTCACATCCCAAAACTGGAGGGCAGAATGGCACAGTATTGATAGAGAACAGCTCCTATAACAGAGGTGACTGTATGGCAAGCCTTGAAAGCTACTCTTGAGATAATTTTCAGGAAGCATTTAGGACTAGAAAAGAAATGGCTCTGTGTGTGAATGCAAGAATGCTATCTGTAGAGCCCTACACACAAAATATACCCATATACACCCACCCACCACTACTCTATTCCTGCAAACATCAATCTTAGCAGAACCATAAAATTCACCTTACTGATAATATCTATATTTTTTTTAAAAAAAAATCTACCTTAAAGAAAAAAGATAAATCTCAAAAAATGCAAGTGGGTGCTATGGTTCAGCAGTGTAGGTTAAGATCTCAATGAAGGACTCATTCTGAAAGAAGACAAATGTTCTTTTGAAGAACATTTCCCAGAATGGGATGCTTTCTTGCCCAATGGCATGATGTATTGGTAGAGGAGGGAAACACAGTGTACTGGAACAGTTAAGATTTCTGTGACATACTAACCTTTCCCCCAGACCCTGTAAATGGCTCTCAATAGGTGATATTTCTTCCTCACTCAGGATACCTGCCATGTGCTGCTCTAGACTAACAGGAGTTACTTTTGCACCTCTCTTTTTACATATCAGTAAATGGTGAATGATTTCAGATTATAGAACTAAAATTCTTGGAATGTGGTTGCTTATTAGACATACTATACATAGTTGTACTTCCCTATACACAGTTACTTGGGGCATGATTTTGGTTACCCATTGTTAGAACAATGTAACTTCCCTCATTCTACACAGTTTCTCTTGTACACAATTTGATGCCAAATCAGCTGGGCAGAGGATAACACCCCAAAGTTCTGGGAGCTTCTTTTTGCCTCTACAGCTATTTTATTTATTTATTTAAAACATTTATATACCACTTCACATTTAAAAAAAAATCACAAGTGTCTTACAGGAAAAAAAATAAAAACAAGGGTAAACCCACAACAAGTAAAAGCACATTAAGGGCCTGTTTGCACTTAGCTATCTGGAGTGGCTGAAGCATCTCCAGGGGAAGTCCATATGCATGGCGTGCCACCTGCACCAACCTGGAGCATCTGGGAGCCTCCTCAGACTGCCCTGATCATTGTGAGCTTTGGACAGGTGAAAACTTGA
Organism: Aspidoscelis tigris stejnegeri; assembly: GCA_023333525.1. NCBI lineage: Eukaryota > Metazoa > Chordata > Lepidosauria > Squamata > Teiidae > Aspidoscelis > Aspidoscelis tigris. The sequence goes on along the minus strand of JALMGA010000001.1, from coordinate 243,660,254 downwards.
TGACAGCTTCACCAGAAGGCAATCTGCACTTCACCCCATAGTATATAATTAGGCAATCTGGGCAGGTGCATCTGCACCTTCAGGAGTTGTTTAGAGACTAGAAATGCCTCCTACCTGCCCAGAGGTCATCTAACTGCATACTAGCTGTGGAGCACGAAAATGTGCTTCACAAGCACACTAACCCTAATTTAAGCCCTACTTTTAGTGTCCGGCTGGCAGGCATCTGCACTTTCTGCTGGCTGAGGTCATCTGAGCTGCTGCACAAGTGCACTGGCAGCTCACATGATCCCCTGATGTGACTGCGACTGCACAGAACATCAGTGTTGTCGTAGTGATAGTGCTGATGCACACACAGGATGCCACACTCAAAATTGTGATGCCCTGCAGAGGAGCAACCCTACGATCAAATACAAGTGAGTGATGGATCATGTGTGTGTGGGGGGTCAGCTGTCATCGACTGGTGCTCAAAAGTGTGAGTGCAAGTCAACGTTAGTTTATCGCCCACCTTTCCCACCCACGAGACAGGAAGGAAAGTGCAAAATCACCCCTGGAATAGCTGGTGAGCTCCTGGACACAGCATTCATACTCTCTTCTGGGTGCAAATGCTGAGAGTGGCTGGGGCAGTGCAGCTACAGGTGTGCAATCATGTGTCTCACCAGGATTTTCATGGCAGTGGCTAGGCATGCAATGGATGGAAGCTGTGGTGATCTGGCTGGATCAGATTGGATCATCAATACTGTAAGCACTGGTGGTCCACACCTGATCTTAACTGCAGTGGAATAGTATAGTTATGTACAACGGGGAAGAGAACATATATTCATATCAGGAATGCCTGTATAAAATGATAGGTCTTTAATAGGCCGCTAAAAGCTGTAAATGCTGGCACCTCACAAATAGCAGAAGCAAATATTTCCACAGGGAAAATGCTGCCTCAAAGATGTCCCTCTGACTGGCAATTATGGGACCTACAACAAGACCTTACCAGATGTTCTCAGGACTCAGGGTGGTGATTCAAGAGATGTTCTTTAAGGTGCCACAGTCTCAAACTGTTTAGGATCTCATATACTAAGCATAAAACCCTTGAACCTGGCAATGTTAGTTAACTGGCAACCAATGTAGTTACTTAAGTACAGGTGTGAGGTGTGCTCCAACAGGGCTCAACAATCTGACTGCCATGCTTTGCTTCAGTTGTATCTCCTGGAGCACAGATCACATTGCAGTAGTCTAAATGTAAGGTTACAAGTTGCTTGTATAGTGTTATATGCACAGTGAGGAAGACCCTTTGTGAGCTGGGAAAACAGTGGAATCTATATTTGATTTTGTTAATTTGACAAGCAAGGCTCCTTTAGAATGTATGTCAAAGGTAGAAGATTTTCTTCCTACAGCTCTGATGGTATTGCATCCTGTGTAAGGTGTTGACAGAGGTAGGTGTGATCTGTTAAAATAAATTCTGGGATGGTTCTGAATTATTTCATTGTGTTTCGTGGGTGATGTCAGGTGGGTTGGTGTGATGCAACATTTTGAATCCATGTAGCTTCTTTCATTGACTTGCATACAAGAGGCCAAATCTCTACTTGAGTTAGTGTGACTGAAATAAATGCTAGACTATGTAATGAAAGTCTACAGACAATGGAAGCCAATGGAATTTTTAGACTTGGTTCCTCTCATCTCCAGGGTATTTGCCCCTTAATTATATATGGTTTCAAAATACATGACATGTTCTAGAACCAATCAATACCATACAAACAGAGGCAATGCTTGTCCTTGGAATCAGGCAATGCTAGTCCTTGGAATCAGGCTGCATTTACATTTACATTTACAAAGGGTTCTCCTATAGCACCCCAAGGCACAACAGACAAGGCCCACAAGACTCTCTGAAGCATGAAATTCACACTTGTAGGCACCCAAAGTAACAGGTACAAGAAACAACTGTGAAGGTTTTGCATCACCAGTTGTGTCCTCCACTGCTATGTAAAGTGACAGCACTAAGAGGAGGCAAATTATCAGGAGTGATTTCCACCCACCTATGCTGATTCTGTGCTGCACTGAGAATGGATGACTTCCAGGGGAAACTTGCAAGACCAGGAACCTCACTGCTGCAGAGTCTTTGTTCCAGTTTGGGATACTTCAGAGGCTGGGAAGCATTTGCCTTGTGATGACACATCTCCCACTCCTCAGCCAGCTTATTTGATGACCATCTGGAGAAAGCCTCAGATTTGTTTATGCAGGATTTGTGGAAGACCACATAATGTAAAATGTGTATGTTGATTACTTGAATTGTGGCTGCCACATAAGGCAAAGTGCTTAGACTTGCAGCCTGATCTTCCATGTCCACCTGTTCCTTATGTTGCCTTGGGAGCCAGATTGGTCTAATAATTAGGGAGCCGGACTCTTATCTGGGAATACCGGGTTTGATTCTGCACCCCTCTACAAAGCCAGCTGGGTGACCTTGGGCTAGTCACAGCTCTCTTCTGAGCTCCCACAGCCCCATCTATCTCACAGGGTGTTCTGTTGTGGGGAGAAGAACAGAAAGCTTTGTCAGCCCTTTGAATCCCCTTAAATGGGTGAGAAAAGCAGAATAGAAAAGCCAACTCTTCTTCCTTTTAAATTGTCTCCTGCTCTGAGATTCCATATTTGCTTTTATTTACACTAATTTATTGAGCTAGTGAGTGCCTTTTGACAGCCTCTCTACCCTTTACATGAATCAAAGTTCTTGTATTTTGCAGACTTCTGCTTTAATTTAGCAGAACATAAAACACGTTGATTGGGAAATTAAAATGTTAACCTATTGTAGACACAGGTGATGGTGTGTATGTTCACTGGAGGACATTGAAGATTTTCTCTCTCTCTTTTAAATTGAAATAGGTTTCCAAAGAGTGTTTTGTGTGCACTTGATGAACTGAGCTTCACAAAGTCATCTTGTCAGTTGTCTGCTTTCATTATTGTCGTTTTACAAATGTGGAAGGAGCTAAGGTTCAGTTATAGGAAAGTGAGACTAAGAGGAAAAAAAATTTTGGTCAACCATGAGTGCATATTGCATTTACATGATGGCATGAATTTCCTCTTCAGGAGCATGGAATAAATCAGGGTCCCCAATGTGGCACAGGAGCTACTTTATTGGGTATAATTGATTTTACCATGATCTTTGAACATTCCTCTCTACTCTAGTACCTTGAAGAAAGAAGCATGGTGTTACTCACATAAGGGAAAGTACAAAGCAACTTTCTGTATTTCAAACATGATGCCCTCTGTTGTATAAACTAAAGACTGGGAGCCAACCATCTGGGATGTTAATTCAAGCCAATAGGCAGAACCTAGCTCCCACTCATTCACACTGTTTCTTCAGTCCATCTGGCCTCTGGAGATTACTAAGCACAGGGCTTGACTGGACTTCTGCACTTGAAGTTTTATCCCCTGGAAGAGCAATGTTCACAAGTGCATTTGATTGAATATTCCCTCAGTTCCCTAGAACTCAAAATTCAGTTAAGCAGCATATACGTAAATAAAGACCCTTTCCTCATTGGCCCATGGATCAGAATATATTCTGAACCAAAACCCACCATTCCACACCTGTTTGATACTGGTCAGTTTGATACAGTGGCAAAATGGACACCATATCTCAGCCCTGCTATTGACCTCTTTAAAGAGATCCACAAATAGACCAGGGTCCATATTCCAGAGTATGATGAGTGTGCAGACTGCAAACCCCTCTGAGCTGGGGACCCATTTCAGCCTGCTTCTAAAAGAGATCCTCCTGGCAACTTTGCTGGCATCAAAGTGGGCTGATGCTAGTCCACTCCTCTGTGGCCTGATCCTACTGGCCCATGATACATGTGCTGGAGCAGCCCACAGAAAGGGCCAAAATCACAACATTAAAGAACTTAAATTGGATGTGGGACCAATGACAATAAGAGAACTGAGAGGAATCTGGACATGAAATTACAAAGATCATTCATAAGAAGTCTGCCCCATTTTGGTAATATCTGCTGATGCAAACTGTCTGAAGTTTAACCAAGTATCTGTTATGTTTGGATATTTTAGGATTCTTTAAAAGCTCCCAGCTATGACATAACAGCTGTTATAGTAGTCTAAAATTATATATAGTTCACCATTTTATTTGGGGGGGGGGGAAATCGTAATATGAATGCAACATAATAGTACCCTGCCCTTAAAAATAAAATATATTGTAGTCCTATAAAATGAACAATGGCCATTTATCCAACTGTATTTTCATGGCTACTATGGACTATGCTTTTTAAAAATCTGTTATCATTATTTTATTGTGACCTGCCTTGAGACCTTCATGTATAGGGTGGGATATAAATTCTAAATAAATACATTTTAAAAGGATGCCAGGAATGGACCCAGCCAACCCCAGCCCACTCCTAAAACCAGAATCTGGTCCAAGGAGAGCTTTATTTGCAAAGGAAGAAAAGCTGCTGTGGAAATCTGTTGGTGATCCCTGTTGACCATCCATGCTTACTTCTTCTGTTACCATGCAGAAGAATGGCAGTAGCAGGACATGCCTGCTTTCTACTCTGAAGCCAAGTGCATTAAGCCAGACTTTGAAATTAGCTGACTTTTGGTAGCCATTTTCAGGGTCTCACTCAGTGGCTCTGGATGGAACTGCTGACATCAGGGAACCTTTGTTCCCCAGATTCAAACTTAGCATAGTGCCGGATGCACAGGCAAAGCAGAGGGTATGCCTCCTTGTTCCTGAACTGAAGCAAAGAATCTGCATTCACACTGCTAGGCTAACAACTAGCAGAAGAGTAGTGAAATGTTTCTCTTTCCCTGTCTTGGTTCTGATCCACTTATGGGCTTGCAGGCTTTGGGCATGCAAATCTGGCACACATCTTGTTGCCTGTTTCTTACAGAGCTTTTGTTTTGAAATCTTAGTGGGGGTTAAAGCTCCACAGTGATCCAAATGCTAATTCAGATAGGAAAAATCAGCACCCTGTTACTTTAAAAAGAGTCTTTTATTGCTGATATGCAGAGAAAGAGAAAGTCTAAACACAGCACAAATATCAGTGTGGATACACTCTGTCATGGGGATGAAAGAGAAACTCCCTTTTGGCATGGCTGAGAGGTAGGTAATTTTAATAAATTAAACTGAAGAAATAGCTTCAAAAGCCTTAAACTGATAATCCAGGCTGAAGTGAAAGAACTTAGGTTATATTAATGAGAATGAAAAAAAATATTTTAAATCAGGTAGAGAAGGGGAACATGGAGCAGTGTAGCCAAGGGTGGGAGGAAAGAAACAGAAACATGCAAGAAGAAAACATGAAACCTGTTTCAGATGACACAAAAGGATAAAAACCTTTTCTGCAGTTTCACACCATGGAACTTACTTATTAAGGAAAAAAATGGGGAGAAACCAATTTTTTTTTCCATTTAGCTTTGAGGAGTTAAGTAGTCCAGCATGGATGGTCAACAGGAATAGCCAACAGATTTGAAATGGTGGACCAATGCAGTAGAGGTGTTTTGCTGATTCAGTTCAGGGGTGTTTCTGCACTTGCCTTCCTGTCTGTTGGATGGGAAAGGGGCATAATAAACTAATGGGTACTAGTGTTTGCACTTGGGAATGCTAGTACAAGTCAGCTTAAGTCCCACGCATCAGAAAACTTACCTTGGTCCAGAACGTGTGTCCAATTCCTGACATGGTGCCGCTTTCTTGATTGCAGCACCCGGCATGTCTGTGGATGCACTATTTCCTTTGCCACAGCAATGGTGATGCTCTGTTATATGTGCAGTTGCATTTGGGGTCATCTGAAGTGCCAGTGCTCTCGCGCAGCACTTCAGATGACCCCCTGCACTGGAAATGGTGTGAACGACTGCTGTGCTGGATGTTTCTTGTAAGTAATGGGATGGGATTGGTAAGGATTGGGTTGCATGCGGTGCACAATTGTGTGTTCCACTGCTAGTTGACAATAGGTCTACAATAGGTCCTGCAAGTGCAGATGCACCTGCCCAGATATTGACCTATTGTGAACTAGGTGCCAAATGCAAATTGGCCTCTGGCTTGGTGCATCAGGAAAAGCACTTCAGAATGCCTCACTAATTTTGCCATGTTTCAGTGCTGTGTCAGTCCCTGATGAACAACCCAGAAGATTAAGAACTGCTGGCCCTAAACTCATTTCTTATATTTAATTCAAACGATTTCCCATTTTGAGGGCAGCCTTGGTAAATGTTAGTCTGGGGGAAGAAAAGGAGATACTAGAATTGCTGTTTAGTGCCAGGGCTTATGTAAAATAGGAGGGACAAAATGAGGAAAGAGGGAGAAATGGTCTGGCTTAATTTGCTTCCACAGTGGGGATGAGGAAAAGATGGAAGAAATTTGACTTCTACATTTGTAGACTGGTATCTCTGGTGACAAAATCAAACTTACTACCTTGAAGGAGTTCAATTTTGTGTGCAGATAATTTATAGAATCATGCCTGAATGGGATTAATGGAAATCTTGTCTTTAATGTAAATAATAATAGGCCACCATGTCCTTCTTATTACAGATACACTTTAAAAGTAGTCAGTTATCGTAAGACCATCCTGTATGACTCTTTCAGTAGACTTTGCCTACGCCTAAAGCAAATGCAGGTTTTTTTTAATTCTCCAGTCCACAGCCAGGTCAATAGTTCCACATGAATTTTTAAACAGATCTCTTCAGTGCTTTCTGTAGAAATATTGCATATAGTAGCTCTTTCATGTGCACAGAGTTGGGCTCATTTCTAACCAAATTCACTGAAAAATATCTGTCAGATATTTATCAGAGGCCAAATCTACACTTTGCTGTGAGGGTGTTAAATGTCCCTCACCCCAAACTGAATAGAGCACCACTACTCCAAAGCAGGGGATAGGCTACAGTGACATGAACATGGGTTTTCCAAGACTCAGAGGATTAATTTGGACTACAGCAGCTATTTAGAAATTTAAGTTGTATAAAAATGGGTTGCCTGCACCAGTGTAGCATGGGTGGCTGGCATGTCATCAGCACCTATCCAAACTGGCCTGAGAAGTACCACATAAATTCCTCCCATGTTGGCTGGGATGTGCCAGAGTTGGCTCCTTGCTCCAATTGGTTCCTGACTGCTCCTGTGTACACAGACTGTTTGGCTGTGAATAAACATGCCTACAGAGGTACGTTTTGGGTGCATTTGAGTGTGTAATAGCAGATATTTCCCCCCTGAGTTTGCCTTACTCCATCTTGAAATCTGACAAAGGTCACCTCTTCAGCATTTGGGATTCCATAATCTGAAGGTATCTCTTTCTTAAGTCAGGTTGGGCAGAAAACTACATAAGTAAAGAGGTGGGGAGTTCCCACAAAGTGGTCAATCAGTGAATAGCACCCATATTCAGGGTAGCTGTTCCCTGACTCAGATGTGAATGCAATCTGTAGCATAACAGAATATGGTAGGTTCTCAGTAATATATTCTGAGATCTATTTGTGAGACATTTTCTGTGCCTCCAGGGATGGGACACGTTTTTCTTAAAGGGATGAGTGAAGGAGTGTTTGATTGTACTCCTTCTAAACGTAGATCCAAAAAATCCTATTCCTACATGAAAAAAAATGCAGCTGGAGAAACTGCAGTGATCTTCTATGTGCAGAATTTTCTGGACAGTGCTAAGGTGGGTGTGATGGTTTCAGGGGTCAGGCTGCAATGGGCAGTAAGGTTCCCATGTCCCTTGCAAGCCTGTTTGCTGAAGGCAGGGCTTTGTGCCTAGGCAAAGCCCTAGCAAGCTGTGGTTGCAAGCCTTTCTGCAAGCCCTGGGAAGAGGCTGCAAAAAGGGTGGGAATTCCTGTGCAGGTCCGGGTGCAATGATTGGTTGCAGCTGTTATTTGGAGGGAAAAGCTGTCCGGGGATCTTAGAGCTGGAGGGGCTAGAGGAGGAGTTCCTACCAATCAGGCATTCGGGACAGGAACCTCTAGCAGGGTCTCCAGCAGCATTTCATCAGCTTTCCCCAGGAGGTGACAGCCAATCAGGGCCAGAGGGAAAAAGGTATAAATGAACTCAGAGTACAGCAGACTAGGTCTTCGTGCTAGGACTGAAGCTGAAGGGAACAGAAGAGAGTTGGACCTGAGGGAGGTGGACCAGTAGCTGACCATTGGTCTTTTGGCTGAGTGATTTCTGAAGGAGACAATCGTGGAGGATTGTGGCTCTGAGGGAGACTTCGTTAGCAACTGACCAAGGCTGGATGATCGGTCAAGCAAGGGCGGACTGGGCCTTGTGATCATCTGGAGCCACGTTCTGGTACACCGGCTAGGCTTGGGCTGAGGCAGAGCTAGCCAGAGGGGGAGGAACGTGGAGAGGTTTGTCTTTAAAAGGGGAACTATTTTCCTTTAGGGAAAGGGGTAGCTCCTAACCTTAAGAGACTTACTGATTCAAGCCAACAACTACCTGAACCTTATTATCTTTCTAGTATTGCTTGTGTTTTATAATAAACTTGTTCTAGTTTACTGTTCAAACTGCTTGCTACCCGTGTTTTGTGTCCACACTGTAGTATTCACTCGGCCGTTGCACGTAACCAGCATCCTAAAAGGGCCCAGCTACTCCTAGAGAGGGCAGGCACTGACTGGAACGCTGGGGATCATGACAGTGGGGAAGGGAGAAGGCAGAATTAACCAAAATTCTAATAACTATTGACCATCCATAAGAAATAGCCTAACATCTATCAAGGCTTGTTGTAAAGCTGGAGAGTCTTAACTTTTGCAATTTTTGTTTTTTTGTTTTAAGGCAGTTGTCAAATTATTTATATATTTATATAATATAATAAGATTGTCTAGCTTAACTTTCCTCATATAAGATGTATTAGATATTCAAAATACCTTCTACATCCCTTGTTTTAGTCAGAAACAGATAGGGGTATTATTTATTCAAATTATTCTTACAAAATAAGATTGTTTATCTGTAAACATGCCCTCTTTTCCCACTGCATCCTCAGCACTCCAAAATATTTTACAGGACCTGTAATTAGACACGTTCCCACTATTTATTACCATTTTAAAGGCTAAGTGGTTAATGGCTTGTGATTGAAAAAGCCTAGTAATTAATTATTAACTCGATAGGTCTGACTGCGTCTCTAACCTGTCTTGTCCCCAGTAGCATCACATTTTGCATATATGTTAATTTTGAATAATTATGATAAGGGAAAGGGAAGCACCTTGACCACAGTTCAGCCAATTCAGTCAGGGTTTTCAGCCAATTTGTATTGTGTGAGGCTTTCAATTTCTTTACGCAATGATGATGATGATCGGAATTGCACAAGTGGAAGGCCACTCTTGCAAGACATTTTTCTTCTTTTCCTGTTGTCTACAGAATTTATACTTTGCAAAAACAACTTAGGTGTAAGCTATGCAAATTATAATAACATTTGTTTTTTAGTACCATCAAAGAAAGTTGGACCCTCTGGACAAATTGATGCAATTTTCTTGGCAGATATAGATGGTGCTATTTCATTCTTCAACAGTGAGGCTGGTGGGCACCCGGGAGAGAGCCTTTTCTGTGATGGCCCCCAGACTATGGAATAGCCTCCCCCTCGAGGTGTGTCATGCCCCCTCCTTATATACATTTAGGAGGGCAGTGAAGACGCACCTCTTTACCCTGGCCTTTGGCTAAGCTTTTTATGTTCCCTCTCAGTACAGACACTATTATTTTAAACATATTGTATACTGTTTTATATTTGTTGAACTTTTAATGTCTTTTAATGTATATTCTATTTCAATTTGTTGTAACCCGCCCAGAGACCTTCGGGTATGGGGCGGGATATAAATTTAAATAATAAATAATAAACATGCTAGAAATCGAAGCTAGGTGACCTGCTTTTCAGGAAATTACTCTACCACTTAGCTAGAACTAACAGATTAACCAAAATCACGTTGGGGGATTGTTCCTTCCTGAAAATTAGGAAACCTCAGTTTGGAGCATGGGATGTCAAACAATTGATTAACAAATGGTTATTAGGAAATCCTGAAGTACAGAACCTCTTTGTTAACAACAGATAAAAAAATTTGTTGACAGTGGACCAGATATGTTGCAAGTTAGTTCTTGACATAGATTGATCTTCCAAGCAGCTATTGGGAATCCCAGTTTTAACATTCCTGAGAGGGGTTCATCCATCTACTGTACTGGAATTTTGGAAGCCATGGGTGAGATGTAAAGTGGATTTATTTTACAGTATATTTCCCCTGTTTTGCAGGGCTTGGGACTGCATTGCTTTATTGTTCTGATCTTATTGTCCTTTAAAAATCCAATTATCTATGACTTATGTTCTGTAAACTTAAAAAATTGCATCCTCTAGTAAGTATTACACCCAGATGCAGAGGTATATTTTTCCATGGCTGATAAAGGCATTTCTCCGCAATTGGCCACATATTGAAACACCTCCAACAGGAAGTGTGGAGATGCAGGTAAAGTTTACACAGGGAATGTTTGAATAAAAAGGTAGGTCTTTAATAGGTGCCTATAAGCTGTATGTGTAGGCATGGATAGCAGAAGGAAAGGTACCTTTAAACTCACACCCATCCTTCCTTTTCATTGGCTAGACTATCTAGGTCTTTTCATACTTACCTTTTTCGGCCCAGTCCAGCAGGACCAAGCCAGGCTGAAATGGTTCCAGCAGCTGGTCTGCTCCAACTTCCCCATAACAAGTTGACTGCCTTTTGGTGTCTGTTCTAGGACAGCTGCTCTGTCAGCCCGAAGATCACAAGATCTTTGGAGCCAGCTTCCATATTGAAGCTCAATTTGGCAACACTGTTTTGTGCATCACCAAAATGGGTCCCCTTGCTAATCTGGCTCCTCCGTACACTTCCCTGGGTCAATTTTCTTGTTTAAAAGGTCTACCGCTATACTGGACTAGTCAGCCATTTTGGTCTACCTAGTTCAGAGCCAGCTACATCCAGTGCACATGAGGAGGTCTAGAAGGGGTGGGGCCTTTTTGTTCTTCTCCAGAGTATGGAAAAGAAAGACTCAAGGTGAATTTGAATTATGCCTCAATCAGCTAGGTGAGACTGGCACCATCACTGGGACAACCTGGCAACACAGCATATCCAACAACAAGATGTGCAGATAGGAGTTTGCCAGGCTGTTGCAGCCTGGTGGCTAGTCTAAGCATGATTCAGTGAGGTGTAGATGCACCACCTGGGAGCTCCTCCTACTTGACTTATATGTTGAGTACGGAAAGGCCCATGGAAGGTGTACCAGGATACCAGTAAGAATAGAAAGGCCCTCCAAACTATGCAAACTGTAGTTCAGTATTTTCTGGTGGGACAAAATTTGGTCAACATTGCAAGGACATTCCTACTGATTTGTCTCTATTTCATAAAAAAAAAAAGAAGGGGCCAGAGTGCTATCTCAGCCCAGGAGTGGGATGGACTTTGATTTGCTTAGGTGGCATGGTCCAGTCCTCTCTAGCTAAGAACGTGGGGAATGAAAGTTTCCTGGTGTCAAAGTATTTTGCTATGGAAACATTTTGTCAAGATCTAGAAATGGCTGTTTTCAGATCCTTGGAAAATGCTGTTGGACTCTAGCCAATCTTGCCACCAACATCCTTTCGCCTGGTAATGGCAGATATGAATTTGTCCCTTGCAGATTTGCAAAGTTGCCCCATCGAATTTCCCTGCAGAGTGCTCCTGTTGGCAGATTCTGTTCCTGGGGGAGTTCTCAGTGCTAGTGGTATATAATTGCTGTGATCCAGGCCTTCTTTTCTGGCATACTGACGTGTGTTCACTGCATACTGGCCAGTGTTCTGGCACAGTCCAAAAAAATGAGGCGGATCTTGCCACAGTGTGTGTGGAGAGAGCTTTGGGTTTCTCTCATTGACCAGCAGAAGAATGCAGACGGAAATATAAATTGCTTCTTCTTCTGTTATCAATGAATCATTTCATGTGCAGCCAAAGAGCAATATTCTTTTCTCCAGCTATCATGCATGTATGTGGGATGCTGTCTCCACTCTTGGCTGCACCTAACACTAGATGTGACTATGCAGCCTTAAGGGGGTTGGTGAAAATTGAAAGTGACCCTTTTGTCTCTACCATGAAGGAATTATGTAGTGTCAGCCATGGTGCCTTTTGCTTTTAGAAGCATACTTTCAAAAGTGTGTTTAGTGGGATATTGTCTCATAATTTTTGGTAGAAGCCCACCTGTCAAGCACCCTGAGACATAAGATTTCTAAAGTCTTTTGTGGCTGTCACTGGTGTGGATAGGTAGCCTGCTCCAAAAATGACAGAACTTCAGTTTTCAAGGCATCTGTTTACTGGGCTATCCAGTCCAATGTAAAGATAGGCTTTTAAAAGTTACAAAGCAAAGAATTGTCTCACGAAGTAGTACCTGAATGGCAAATGCTGGCCGCAGTGTGCCTTTTGATGGTAAGATATATTTCTATTTAAATTGCAGGCATTATTTCTAAATTAAAATATGCACGCAAATCTGTTTTTCTTTCAATCCTCTTTATGTTAATTATGCATCTCTTCTGTTTTAGTGATGCATTAAGTCACAGCTCTAGCTATTATCTGGTACTTAACAATGGGAATAATTTGAAAATAGGCCTGTGGCTTCTATCTGTGTCAGGTTGCAATTTGTGTTGGTTTTGACTGTTCTTGCAATTGAACTCAGGAGTTCTTACAGTCATAAATACAGCTTTGCCTCGAATAAGGCAACCCCACAGTATATAATAGATTCCATCTTTTAGCCCAAATGGAAATTATCTGTTTCAATAATTTAGTAAACGGTTACTTAATGTTTTAAATGGAAAGATTAAGCAAACTACAGGTTTTTAATCAGTGCTATTGATGCCTCCTAGTACATGAACAGTTTTTTTCCCCCTGCAAACCAGCTAGGATCCCAAAATTTTGACAGACATCCTTAGGGACTGTTCTCTAATCTCAGCCTGTTTAATTTTAAGGATTTAAAGAGGGAGGGAGAAGAAGAGCTTTTGTTGTTAGTAAACCTTTGCCTGGTATCTATACAGCAGACATAAAATCCAATCTTTAGAACACAATGGGATTACCAGTGAGTAAGTAGCTTCAAGGCTTTGACCCAGATGTCGACTTCAGGAGATGGACTGCCCTTGATTTTCTCTAGTAACTGTGTAACTGTCAACCTGATCCATGACATCTGTGTTAGCTGCAGAACTGTAAATAGTGGCTTAAATGAATTAAAGTGGCATTCTATCCCTTTTTTGACTCAAGCATTTTCAAATGAATATGCATTTTAGTGCAGTTGCTTTTCTACCTCCAGAACACAAGCCACAGCATTGGCATCAACCTATTTGGTAAATATGTGAGAGGGAGTCTCTTTGGTAGTGCCCACAGTTTCACAATTCTTATTACCCGATTCTAATGCTGCTGATGTGCTGCTTTTTTCACTCCCACCACAATGTCCTGTCCCCTTATTGCTTTCACCAGTATTACTTTTAAAGACTATTGAGATTAATCTATGGCACTTTCCAGTTGGCCATAGATGCAGGTCCAAAGGTAAATGGTGGTGACATAACTGGTAATGTCAGCTAGAGTTTCATACTTTTTTCAAAGCATTTATTCTTTGCCTTTGTTAGTTAAAAAGTTGATTTGAAAAAGGATCAAATAAAGTTTCTTAAAAGAGCGAAATATTTGTTGTAGCAGGGAATTCATCTAAATGCTTCTTCTAAGTATGAACTCACCAAGCAGGAAATGTGTGTGATGTTCTTGAAAAGTGCAGTGAAGTCATATGGACACTACATGAAATTTTATTTTTACAAAATTTCCATAAATTTTAAGAAGTGTGAACAGAGCTGCATTCTGGTGAACTTATTTATTTAAATCTTGAGTCCCCAGCTATCTTCTTCCCTTTCTCTCTTAGCTGGGAAAGAAGATTTCAGCCATCCTGAAAAAACAAACTTTGGCTCACTGCATTAACAATTTCTTCTGCAACAAATTTGGAGTGATTTTCCAAACCATTACTTTCACTTTCTTATCTCAGCCTTCCTTCCAACCTTGTGAAATCTATGGCCAGCAAGCAATTTTGCTGATGGCCCACTAACCTGAATCTCCTAAACAATCTTACAGCTTGCAAGTCCATTCAAAAAGATATCAGTTCAGAGAGAAAAGTTGCTAGTCCTTACTGGTAACAAAAACTGCCAAAAATGAAAGGCTCATGTGTTTGATTTGTGGAACAGTTTTATAAAATGACGTGCTTTCTTTTCCCATCTCAATAAAATCTTGCCATCAACATGCAGGCAACAGGGCTATGCAGAGATGTTATCGCTACTGGGCTATCCACAAATGGCCTGTTTGACTGTTAGCTTTAAGACATTATTCTGTCTGCTAATTCTTCCGTTCCCTTGTTGCTGATTGATACTGTACAGTCTACTTAAAAAAAAGGCATTTAGTAAAATACATGTTGAAGCAGAAGTATATTCATTCATTCACTCATCCATTCTATCCATATGGGGCTTACTCTAGAAGCTTTTAGGAACCTTTTGATGGATAAAATACTCAGTATAGCATACAGAGCATACCTGCCTGCAGGTAAATGTATACTGCTCTATGCTGAATTTCAAAGAACTTCTAAGGCATACCAAAGTCAGGATCTGCCACAGCAATCTCATATATTTCCCTCCCCATGCGCCATCAGCGTACATAAAGATTCCCTAATAACATGATATAGCATTGTCTTTAATATAAAGAGTGGGACTTTGTTTAATTAGCATTTAGTCAAACAAAGGCAATGCATACACATATTATGTAATTTTAATATAGACACAGGACAAAATTTAGGTCAGCAGCTCCACTTGCATTGCAACAATAAGAACATTTTAAGTGTGTTTTTCCTCTAGCACTAAGTACCCATTGAAGCACCCATTAAGGACCCATTTGGCTGAGAGCTGGATGACCCCATTTCCACTACAGATGCCATTAGAGACACATCTGTGTCCACGACAGCTAGGGAAATCCAGATCATATGGGTCATTCAGGACCTATAATCTGGATTTCCTGTAGACCCCATTAAAGGGGTCTACAATTGTGTCTTCAGCCATCAAATCCGGATTATAGGGAGCCTGTTTCCACTACAGTTGGGCAATGGGGTATATAGCAGGCTCAGGGGGGGCACCCATGGGGGGTGCCCAAACTCAAGACTTCAAAGTCCCTCCAAAGCCAGCTCCGAAGTCCCTCCAAAGTTGCCTTCGGAGGTTAGTGCAGGCTCTGAAGAAAAACCCCTTGTGAGAGCAATGCAGCTGTCAAAGGCTCCAGAGGATCTTTGAAGTTAGTGGCAGATCACTCTGGAGATTCTACGGAGCGATCTGCCACTAACTTCAAAGATCCTATGGAGCCTTTGACAGCTGCATTGCTCTCACAGGGGTTTTTCTTCAGAGCTTGCACTAATCTCCGAAGACAACTTTGGAGGGACTTCGGAGCCAGCACTTGCAAGGGGTTCTCTTCAGAGCCTTTGCTATTCTCCGAAGGCAACTTCGGAGATTGCACCCCCTGTCCCCAAAAACACCTGGGGTGATAGGCAGACCCCCTCGTGGGTAGATCCAGATTTGTAAATGGGTGCTCTGGTGTTTCCACAGCAGGGATGCTAGCACCCATTGCTAGTGGGTGCTAGACCATCCATGGAAACACATTGGGTACTTCCCTTAATCTGGATCTGCTAGATCCAGATTAAGGGAAGTACCCCTTCCTT
This sequence comes from Aspidoscelis tigris stejnegeri, assembly GCA_023333525.1. Taxonomy (NCBI): domain Eukaryota; kingdom Metazoa; phylum Chordata; class Lepidosauria; order Squamata; family Teiidae; genus Aspidoscelis; species Aspidoscelis tigris. The sequence continues at coordinate 243,644,602 of JALMGA010000001.1, read as the reverse complement.
AGATCCAGATTAAAGAAGCTCAGTGGAAAAACACCCAAAAAATCACTAATTTCAGGTAACATAATATGCAAAGAAAGGAAATCTTCTGGGTTCGGGGTATCTCCAGTCTCACTCCTATCATGCATTACAGGAGTTGGGTCGCACTGCATTACATTGTAGGACTTTCACTGTTATTGTTGTTCATTCATTCAGCTTTATCCAACTGTTTGTGATGCCACGGGCCATAGCACACCAGGCCCTTCTGTCTTCCACTGTCTCCTGAAGTTTGCTCAAGATGATGTTTGTTGTTTCTAAGACACCCTCTATCTGTTTGATTCTCTGCTGTCCCCTTTTCCTTTTGCGTTCTGTCTTTCCTGGCAGCAGAGTTTTTTTCAGTGCATTCTGTCTTCTCATTATGTGGCCACCAGAGTAACTGAGCTTCAGCATTTGTCCTTCCAATGAACAGTCAGAGTTGATTTCCTTCAGTATTGACTGGTCTGATCTGCTTGCAAATCCAAGGGGCTCTCAAAAGTCTTCTTCAGCACTACAATTTGAAAGTGTCAGTACTTTGGTGCTCAGCCATCCTTATGGTCTGACTCTTGCAGCTATACATTACTACTGGAAAAACCACAGCTGTATATGGACCTTTGTTGGTAGGGTGATGTCTCTGGATTTTAATATGCTGTCTAGGTTTGTCATAGTTTTCCTTCCAAGCATCAAACATCTTGGTAATTTCATGGCTGCAGTCAGTGTCCACAGTGATCTTTGAGCCCAAGGAAATGAAAATGACATTGCTTCCATTTCTCTCCCCCTATCTGCCAGGAAGTAGTGGGCTCAGTTGCCATTTCTCTGTCCATTCTGTTAGCTTTCCTATTTTTTCCCCAAACAACTTTTTGCCTCTTTGCTTTGGCTATTGGTTCATAACAGCCCTTGCTTTGTTTGGGTCCCTAGCTGCATCTGGGCCGTCATATATTTTTGCTTGTGACTTCTATTTCTGCCTGTGAATGTCTGATGAGAATCTCTCTGGTGCCTCTCTTGCAAATTCAATACATAGGTATGCAGCTGGGTGTAGACACTGGTATGGCACACAAGTGACTCTTCCTTTATATGCTCTGTTTCCCCCATACACTTTTTTTCACCCTTCTGTGTCTCATACATTCTGCTCTTTGTTGCAAAGTAGAAACATCTGTACAAAGCTTCTCCGCTACTAGAATATTTTATTTTTCTACCTTTCCTTCCTTTTTATTACATTTTAATCATGCTACTGCATCTTTTTATTTCCTTCTAGTGGGATTACAAGGCTTTGGTGTTTTCGAAGGGAGAATATGGTTGGGTTGGTGGGGGAGGACTGGATGTGGAAGAAAAGTTCTATGTAGAAACTTAAAGAATGGGGCAGACATTTGTTTTCTGACTAATCCTTATCGTTATAGTTTTGTGAATACACGTGGCCTTGTTCATGCGTTAGTGAAGGATGATTTGAGTCTTGAGGGGAGATACACTGAGGAGGAGGAGCGGAAGAGTTACTTTTATATCCTGCTTTTCTCACCCTTTTAAGGGGACTCAAATAAGCTGACAAACCTTCTGTACTTCTCCCCACATCAGATACCTTGTGAGGTAGGTTGGATGGTGAGAGCTCAGAAAGAGAGCTGTGACTAGCTAAGGTCACCCAGCTGGCTTCATGGCGGAGTGTGGAATCATACCAAGAGACTACCAGTTAAGAATCTGTCAGTCTAACCACAAGACCAAACTGACTCTATGCTGAAAAATAATACCCACCATGCTTTCTCAAGTCTTCTTGGGGGAGGGCACAAGGTAGCTCAATGGCAGAGCAGAACTTTCCATTCTATATCCTATCCCATTGATTCAGATCACAGTGGTAATTTGCCTACTGTGAGATGAATCAAGGGGTTGCCGGTATGCACACAACATGGCCGCCTGTCATGGCAGGCTGGCAATCAGTCCTCCCTCACAGCCATTGGTAGCCTCTACATGATTTGATGGATGGACTTGTCCCAATGTCTTAGCAGTGCCAGTGGTGCCTCTCTCCTCAGGCTGAACTGTGTGAAAGTGGTCTATAATTCTGCTCTGTTGTAAGACCTTCGTGGCAGAACAGAAACTGAAGTGCTACCACCATGTTTTGGGTTGAGAAGACAAAGCTGGAGTTGCAGAAAAGATTAGAAGGTTATTGTGGGATTAGAAGACCATAATGCTTAAGAAAATATAAGAGTGAGAGAAAAAGGCAAAGGAAAGTGAAAAATTATGAAAATATGCATACCTAGAGACCTGAATTACAGTTGCAAAGAGTAGCTTTTATTGTCCTAAGATATGCTGCTCGTTCCTCAAGGGATAACCTGTTAGAGTTGTAGGCACATAGCCTGTTAGAGTCCTCTGAATGATTTAACTGTATAAAATAACACTTGGCTTATGTTGCCTCCTATGAATGCCTTTCTCTTTCCTGTAGATTCATTTGGACACAAGTCAAGTGGTTCTGTATGAGGGCTGCTCATTGGGATGTGCTAATCTGTATGGAAGGCATGGCAAGCTGGCAGTAAAATACAGGAGATACATGATCAAATAAATCAACTTAATTAGAGCATCAGAATTAATGTGGACAAGGGCAGGAAAAGTTGTTGCTAGGTGGATAGTGGGCAGAGGGAGTTGCGCTGGAAGTAAAAGAGCATCCCAGGACACACTGAAATGTTCTTCTGCATGTCCTTTTTGATAGTCATTCCTGCAAGTTCAGCTTAGATACTGTGTCTTTTTCTTTTATTGCACAAAGGATACATACGACGAGCAGTTTATTTGCAAAAATGCAGTTGTGGGAACTTCGAAGGGGAAAGGTCCGTAAACACAGTAAAATGTAATTCAGGCTGTGTTTACATGTAATTAGAAAAAGGAAAACTGTGAAGTATGCTAGATTGATTGATTTGTTTACATTTCTATCCTGCCCCATACCTGAAGGTGTGATGTGATGCCACATGGCATTACTGTTCTCATTCCATTCTCATCCTCTCTTAAATCCACCTCTAGTGCATTTTGGAAGTGCATGTTATGGCATTAATATCCATTAGAGAGTGGATGAGCATATGTACGTTTGACCGTCCTACTTCTGAACCATTTCTAAGCTGCCTTCAATTGCACTGTAGCTTTTCCCTTTGCTAGCAGACCTTTGTGGCAAAATATGTATGGGTATTTGTTTTTCCTCTGCAAAACACTTTTCCATACATAAATCTTCAAAAAGCATATGAGACTAGGGGAGAGGGCTTAATGTGAGTATGCCCGTCTCTTTCCAAAACATTTTGTATGGGGTTTGAGTCTTGGGAAATAATATTGGCCAGGATCTTTGAAAAGAAGGATTTACGATTACTTGCAGTATCCCCAACAATGTTCCTTCTAATAGTTAAGATCTCTAGAGTGGCTTATGGGCTTTGTGTAATTTCTATCTGCACCCAGACAGCCAGACTTCATTTTGTTTTATTTGTGTATAATAATAAGCTGCTTTTCCTCTGCTTAAAGACATGAATTATCAGACTATCAAACCCTTCCAGCAAGCTAAATATGTCATCCTGGTCGAATCCAGGCCAACAATTTTGAATGGCTAATGAGTGTGCCAGTCCCTGGGTAGGGCAAGGATAAAGTCTGCATACAAACATTGGTGGGTGGGTGGGTGGGTGGGGGGCACACTTTGATATATTTCACTAGGGGCCACAAAAGATATTTGTGATATTATGTGAACATTCAGACAAATACTTAAGCTGCTTTGACTATATATTCATCTTTAATTATTAAACCAGGACAGGTAATTTGTAGCCCTTGAAATCTTTGTTTTCTGACAGCAGAATTAATGCATGCATGGCTGTGGGGTAAGTTAGGTTCCAAGTGTGGAAACATCTAGACAGATTGAAGGGGGAAGGGATTAAATAAAGGAAGGGGGTGAAAGAAAACAATTTTAAAGGGCGGGGATATCATTAAGAAGAGGGGATAATTTAAAAGCAACCATTTGGCAGATGGTTATTGCTTGAACAATATGTTGCAAAAAAATAGTAACTGCCCCTCTGCCATTAGCAAACCTTGTTCTTTGAACATGGAATCCCTGAGCTTTCTGGCTCAGTCCCTTGTCACAAATCACCCCTACTAATGTATTGTCATTATAGGGAAGCTGCATAACAAGCAAACAAAAGGCCACCCTGAAATGCCATGGCTCCACCTTTCAAGATTATCTTAACTAAGGCACAAACCATTGTTTGGAGGTTGTAAGCAAAATACTAGTGTAATATGTTCATTGCACAGTCCACTAAATTCAGTGGCTGGAGTTTTGGCTGTCATTGAGCAATTCTGGTTTAGCCAAAATACTGAACCAGCAAGTGTACTAGCCTGGACAGGGGCTCTCTTAAAGCACACCAGTATGTGGAAGGAAGGCTTCTAGTATGTTTGGTGATCGGGTATACTGGACAATGCAGAATCACCCATTAATTCAGATCCTAACCAGTTAATTGGAAACCAGTGAAGTGTCTTCAAAGATTTTGCCTAACTCCAAGTAGTGCTGCTATTTGCAGGTGTGAAATTATTTTATTTTTTTCTGGTTTGTTCCAAATGTTTTATTTTAATTTTGTACTGCCTTAATGTACTAATAACTACCACAGATATCTGGTCAACCCCTCATCCCTGAGTCATTGGATTTTTCATTTGTAGATCATGATATTTTGTGATCCCACCCCCTTGTTTTCTCATTTGACAATCATTGACAATGATATGTCATATCATTGACAATGATATGACAATCATTTGATGTATAATACCCATTCCACAAAAGTGGAAGGGCCTTTTCACATGTGGCCAAGTGGGGAAGGTCCAGGATGCTCCAGCACAGAGCATCTGCACTACACAGAGCCACTTCTGTGTTAGACTGTCCCCTGTCCGGATAGCTATAGAGCCCCAAAAACATGTTCCACAGCTATGCTAGCTGTGCCTTGGACATTGCTGTCATATCCCTGCATGCACTGTTCACACTTCTTCCAGATGAACAGTGCATGGGATGGGGCTATGTTATGCATCACATTGCCCAGCTATCACGTCAATGGCCAGCACACATGGCCATTGCTGTAGTGAGGCAATTGCCTCTAACACAGAGGCACTTAGTGAAGTCCCAGGTAAATTTTTGATGTATTGGGTATTGAAAATTTGAATGCCCAATCCATTCCAAATCTTCCCTGAGATGAAGGCAAAAATTCACTCTAAATCTTCACCTTACTTGCATAATTTATTGTAAGGGGCAGTTGAATGTCTGATGATGGTTTATGTGTTTTTGAACTTTTTCTGCTAGTTCTGAAATCAAGGAGCTGCTTGGTCTAGTTGTTAGGGAGCCAGACTCTTATCTGGGAATACCGGGTTCAATTCTGCCCACCCCCATGAAGCCAGCTGGGTGACCTTGGGCTCTCTTCTGAGCTCTCACAGCCCCACCTACCTCACAGGGAGTTTTGTTGTGGGGAAAAGAATAGAAAAGCTTTGTCAGCTGCTTTGAGTCCCCTTAAATGGGTGAGAGAAGCAGGGTAGAAAAGCCAACTCTTCTTCTTCTTCTTCTTCTTCTTCTTCTTCTTGGTACATATCATCTGCATGGGGCTAATGTTAATTTGGTTCACACCTGTGCTAAAGGCTCAGTCATCTGGATTAGTTTGTGGACTTGATAAATGTGTTTTACATCTGTGCTAGCACCATCTGATCTAGATCAAGAAAGGAGCATGTACACATAGAACTGACCTTGGAAGAACACGGGCATAGTTTTGAATGACATGCACAGTTAAAATATGACTGCAAAGACACCTTCATGACAATGTCTGCTTTTATGGCAGTGGTGTCTTCACAAGTGCTCTCCCCCACTACCTGGATGAAGTCTTTGTTCAATAGGGACATGGATTTTGGGCATTGGGTGTTGGAGGTGCTGTAGGCAAACTGTATTGAAATGTGGATGGTTCTTAAGGTGGTAATTTCCACTTAAGGTGGTAATCTGCACTGTGTTGCTCCTTAGCTCACATTTGCTTCTCTAAAGACTACACAGCGCAGATGCCTCTGCCTGTGGCTGATCAAAATCTAGCTAATACAGATTCACTAATATGGATTAAGTGAGGTAAATGCGGAAAGGACCTAAGGATTTACAGCATCACTGGTGCAAAGGTATTTACCAACTAAGTTTTCCCAGTGCATTTGATTCAGCATTTTAAAAATTGATATAGGCAACTTAGCAGTAGTTTCAAATGCATTAAGGGTAATACAAACATCTATTGTATAATTGATTTATTCTACATTTCTATTCAGTTGCTACTAAAATTAATGCCTAGACGTTGTCTCCAAGTTGGAAAGATGGGCAGGATGCCTCTAAAGGACACCTGTAGGGAATTGAGAGCATGTGAGGGTTTCAGATTCAGCTTCTGCTTGAGAATGTCCAGAAGGATAAATACTTTCTTAGTTAGTTAAAGGGATGTGTCTTTACAGATAGAATGCTTGATATACCTTAAAAGGGAGGAAAGTCAAAACTTGTAGTGAGCTAGAATCTGCCTTTTCTGTTTATCCCAAATTCACATTTAAAAGACCTTTACGTGCCACTGATACATGGCCCAGAAAGCAGTTGTCCTTCTAAGCAAATGTTGCATTTGGAAAGATACACTGTGACAGTATTGGAAAACTTTTGATCTTCATACAGCACATAACTGAGCTTCATAGCTGACATTTTTACAGTGAAAACCACCCTTGCATGTAACTACTGGTAGCAACAAAATGAAGAGGGCAATGGTTATTAAATTATATTGTAATTCTGCTTGGCTGTTCTAGTATACTCATATATTTATTTATTTATTTATTTATTTGTTTGTTTGTTTGTTTGTTTGTTTGTATTTGTATTTGTATTTGTATTTGTATCCCGCCCTATACCTGAAGGTCTCAGGGCGGGTTACAATATTATATTAATCTTAGACAGGTCCCTGCCCTCAGGCTTACAATCTAAAGAGACAAGATACAAAAGGAAAATGGGATATCTACATTTGGGGTACAACAGTGTTTTTGTTGATTATGAGCAAAAATGAAATTAGAAGCTATTTTCTCAAGAAGGCAGATTTTATTATTTCTGATGGTAAATGACAATGACCGCCCCCCATGAAAAAGCAAAAGAACAAAATGGTTCTTTATTGTTAGGATTTCATAGTGTGCTTGCAATTTTCAGAGGAGGAAGAAGGAGGGGCAATGACATCACAACAAAGAACCTACATTTTCTGATGCCTTCTCCTAAGAGGCCATCGGTTAATCTAAAGAGCTGCAAAGTGGTAAAAAAAAGTTTTCTTCTGGGACACTTACATGCAACTGAAACTGACAGATTGCATCATGATAGCACAAAATGAATATTGGAACTAAGGCTGAGTACCCCTGGGTATCTTCCAAACATCTGGAATCTCTTGAGGTGGTACATTTACACTTGGCTGGCTCCTGGTTTGCCTGTCATGAAGGTTGAATACCTCTCAGGGAAGTGTGCACTGGCTGTTTCCCCACCCTTTTCCTTTGCGGAGAAACGCACAGAGAACATACATACCCACCTCAGCATGGTTCAGCCCCTCTAGCCCAGCTCTCTGCTCACACAGGACAAGCAAAAATGGACTGCCCCCCACCCAAGATGGATCGAGTCTTGAGATTCTGGAGAAGCCGGCTTGAGGAAGCCCACCCCACCCCCAAGACGACCCTAGGGGAAAAGAAATGTGAGCAATGAGAAGAGAAGAAGGCCAGGAGATGTATTGAACTATGGGTGTGATGACGGCCCAGGTGGTGTTTGTTAGTACAAGTTGAAGTACTCTGTTCAATTTGAACAGCAATTACTTCTACATCTCAAGCAATATGGTATTATTCTTCCCTACCCTTAGAGCTTTGTCCATACAGTCATCATATATAGCAGTAACTTAGATCTGTTCTGAAATTACTAGTAGATTTACTGTGCAATTTCTTAATCCCTGGTAGCATCCAGATGGCTGCAAATATGACAATATCAGAGTGGGAGACTCAGAACCCACCACAGAAGCGCACCTGTCACATGGCCAGCACCTCATAATAGATCTCAGCCTCCAAACTCCTTGCAGCTATAATATTGAAGGTTTTGCAGGTACTAGGCTTCTATCCACATGGTTTTCATGGCAGACCATAACAGTATGGCAGAAATTTGTTGTTTGATTTGTCTTTATTTTTTGTTATTCTGCATGGTGGCAGCGGAGACAGATTTGCCACTCTTCTCGAGGGCAATTTCAAGGGCAGTTTCTATACTTCACATGAGCTCTGTTTGGCAGCTGTATGTGAGTCTGTTTGCCCACTGTGCTCAAGGTTACCTTTTTGTGCTGTTTGGATGCAGCCCCTCTTACTTCAGCAACCCTCCGTAGATTTGCTTTTGAGTATAGTCACAAAGCAACAATAGTTCCCAATTTTTTCTATTGTTCTTTTTGGTTGAGAACTGGAGTTTAACACAACAAGTGACCATCAATTTGATTATAATTTCCAGCTGTTAACTTCATGAGGTATGTCCTTAAATTGCAGGAACTCTTGAGCACACACACACACACACACATACACACACACCAGAACAAAGAACTGTACCATCACTCCTGGCAGTTGTCAGGTGAGGATAACCAAAACAACCTGTCTAAACCTTGAGGTAAATGTGTTTACATTACAGCAAGCCTGGCATCCATTTTTAATAGACAGCATTTATTTTGTAGGTGGTTCATTTTTCAACACATGCCATTCTCAAAGAAATGCCCAACAGTAAAATGAAGAAATAGCAAGACTATATTTAGAGTATAATGATGGATTAGGAGGGGACTCTGCTGTGAAAGGATGGACAGGTATTGACACAGCAGGTGCCAGAAAGGTTCCTCAGATAAAACAGCATGGGCAGAAATGGAGTAGTGGGTAGTTAAAACAGCAGCAGCACTCCCATGTATATGAAATGTGCTTGTTATTATTTAAAAAAAAATTAAAACCCCAAACAACAGTGTACTAAGAGCATTTTCACACATACTTGCCAGCCTGGCCCAGCCTGGAATCATTCCAGGCTGCATCAGGAATGACTTCTACCGGTAAGTACTAGCTTAAGCCTTCTGAATTCAGAAGGCTGTTCTGGTGCAGCACCCCACACAAGCTCCAGGGATTGTGTGATCTCCAGAGTCTGTTCCTTGTTATTATTGACAGGAAAGTAACAATATGACACAACACCAAACATGTCAGTTTGATATTTCATAATGCTTTGGGATCTTCCCAAGATCCTAAGATGACATTATGTACCAGCAGATAATGTGTGCAGAGCCTAGTAGGGTGGCCTTTTGCAATTGACAGATGTTAACCTTGTCAATGTCTAGCTGTTTTAAGTGCCTTCCAAGGTCTTTTGGAATGGCACCCAGTGTACCGATCACAACTGGGACCACAACTGCAGGCTTGTGCCAGAGTCTTTGAACTTCAATTTTTAAGTCCTTGTATTTTCTATTTTTTTCTATTTGTTTAACATTGACCCTACTATCTCCTGGTATTGCAACATCAATGAGTCACACCCTCTTCTTTTCAACAATGGTGATGTCAGGGGTGTTATATTCCAAAAATATTCATTTATTTATTTATTATTTGTATTTCTATCTCCCCTATACCCAAAGGTCTCAGGGCAGGCCACAACATTTAAAATCAGAGATCTATTAAAACAACATATATTAAAACAATAACAGTGTCTGTGAAGTGGGAAGAGGCAGTATATTCCCATTTTATCAAAGGCCAAGGCAAAGAGGTGCATCTTCATTGCCTTCCTAAACATATATAGTGAAGGAGCCTGACACACCTCAAGAGGGAGACTATTCCATAGCCTAGGGGCCATCACTGAGGAGGCCCTCTCCCAGGCGCCCACCCCTTTTATTATTGAGGGTGGCGGGAAAACCAGGAGAACCTCCCCTCCAGATCGTAAGGCACAGGCAATATGGAAGAAAGCATTCCTTTAGATATTTGGGGCCCAAGTCATCTAGGGCCTTATAAGTTAAAAACACCTTGGATTGGGCTCGGTAGTGAATTGGCAGCCAACACAACTACCGGTGTGATGTGTGTCCAGCCAGCTGTCCGAATCAGCAGTCTAGCAGCTGCATTCTGCACCAGCTGCAACGTCAAGGGCAGCTCCATGTAAAGCAGATTACAATAGTCCAATCTGGAGGTTTCCAGAGCATGCATAGCTGTGGCCAAGTCATCTCTGTCCCAAAAGGGCTTCACCTGACTCACCAGCCGTAGTTGGGAGTATTCGTAGCCACGGCCTCCACCTGGACTTCAAGCATCAGCACAGAGTCCAAGAGCACCCCCAAATTTCACACCTGTCCTTTCAAGAACATTACAACCCCATCAAGGACAAGGTGTTTCCCAACTGCATGGACCGGAGACCCAGTAGCACACAGCACCTCCATCTTGTCTGTATTCAGCTTCAGTTTATTGGCCCCCATCCAGCCCATTACCGCCTCCAGGCACCTATCAAGCACTTCAACCACCTGTCCTTATTTAGATGGCACTAAGAGCTAGAGCTGAGTGTCATCTGCATATTGATGGCACATCACTCCAAATCTCTTGACGACCTCTCCCAGTGGCTTCATACAGATATTAAAGAGCATGAGACATAGGATTGATCCCTGGGGGAGATAAGATTGACCCCTGACCCACAAGTGAGTTCCCAGGGTGTTGAATCAGAATCTCCCACTACCACTGTCTGACATTGGCCGTGGAGATAGGAGTGGAACCAGTGGAGCGCACTGCCTCCAACTCCTAAACTGCAAAGCCTTTCCAAAAGGATATCATGATCAATGGTATCAAAGGCCGATGAGAGGTCCAGGAGAACCGAAGGGGTTCTCTTTCCCGGAGAAGGTCAACAACCAAGGTAACCAAGGCAGTTTCCGTGCCATAACCAAGCTTGAAGCCGGATTGAAATGGGTCTAGATAATCAGGTTCTTCCAAGCATGCCTGCAGTTGAATAGCCACAGCTCTCTCTAGTACCTTGCTTTAAAAAAGATATGTTGCTTAAATCTTCTGCATCCAGGGAGGCCCTCTTCATATGGGGGTGTGCCACTGACAGACTAAAAAACAATACCAGTGCCTTAAAGATGGTAGGGAAGCTGGAATGGCTTAGATACCTCTCTGTTTAGGAGCCCTGAACATCCTGGAAAAGAAGATGTGCACAGAAGCTTTAGGATTAAGTCTTTACACATGTTTCTGTCCCTCTCTCAACATGCCTGCACGGGTGACTGCTGTAGATCAAACCCACTGCACAGTCCATTACACTATTCTATTTACAAGTTGTAGAATGGTAGAGGGGGCATTCATTAGAGAGGAGCAGTGTATTTTTTTTTAATAGAATATTTTAGTGAATGCTCCTCATTGACAAAAAAGCTGTTGGCAGCAATTTCTTTTCTTGTTCTTTCCTACTGTTGCCTGTCCTGTACTGGGAGTTCATGTTCCAGAGTCATGAGAAAATGAAGGAAGGACATGGAGTTTGCTAGCAGACAAGTTCTGGAATGCATACTTGAATAGGAATGATAGATTATACCATAAAGCTGGCCTATGCTGGGTTAGAATAGATATCCCTACTGGCACTCATTTGTCTGTGCAGAGAGAAATAGGTCCCATTGCCATTCAGACCTGCAGCCCATCGGGGCGGGGGCCCACTGCCCCTCCCCTACTCCTATTGTGACACTGTTGTGGTCACAGCATTTAGGCACGAGGAGAAATGGCAGAGGAAGAATGAAGACTGCTGAAGCGGTTGCCAAAAGTGATGGCATGTTCCTAAAGTCAGGAACTGCTGCTGTTTCATCAACGAGAAGTCACCCCCAGACTTTCCACTTTTACCCTCCCCCTGTAAATCAGAAGCCCTTAGGACATAGCCATTTCCATGAAAGAAGGGTGTTGCTAATGACATTCCAGCTAACAAAGTCTTTTCTGTGAAGGATGACCTTCTTCAATGCCTTTGTGGTGATTTCTAACTCGCTCTTGACATTAAATGGCTTGTTCTCCTCACAATGGAGACAGGGCTCAATAGCTTGCATAGAGGTGGCTGCTGCACAGGAAAACCTATTTCCTTGCTTGCTTTTGTAATCTGCTATGATGGAGAAGGGAAGGGGTATGTGGTATTGCTCTAGAGACTTGCTGTCACCTTTCCAAACTGCATTCTGGGATATAAGAGATTACTTTTAATTCCTTGCTTGTCAAAAAGCAATAATACTAATACTAAAACTAAAACTAATAATGCTGTATTATTTGTATGAGATGCTCTGTAGCATTTTTTAGTGGAAGGGAGAGGCTGAGAACTTTCCCCTTTATTACAGGGAAAGGTTTTCTCCACCTTATTTCTTGTTTTCCTTGTGGTCATCTATTTATATATTCTTGTCTTTCTTATTCACCCCCCCCCCCCAAAAAAAAACCATATATCCCTCTTTGGGCAATTCATTCTTCTTGGAATATTTTTGAAAACTAAGAAATTCTAGGAGCTATAATCAACTTTAATTTAAACACAGATACCATCATTGGAAAGTAGGGATGTGCATGGAAAAAAAAGTGTGGTTGTTTCACTGCCAAAGTGAATACCTGTTAGTTTGTCTCACTGTTGAATCACTTAATTGAAAAAAATGGGGGGGGGGTTGCATTTACAAATTTTCATTTTAGTGCAAATATTTGCCCATATAAATTATTTTATTGAATTTGCAAATGCAAATCCAATTTTGCACATCCCTATTAGCAGATCCATAGGGGAGAGGCAGGATGCAGTGATAACTAAGAGAAAACGAGGATTTATAACAGACCAGATTGACACCCTATTTTTTAATTATTAATTTGCTTTTGAGAACTGCGACTGTACCTGCAGTAGGTTTCCTGCATCAAGCCTTGTTTCTTCCTTACTCTCTTCAGTACTGGTGATTCTGAAGAAACCGTTAAAGTACTGCCTAGGATAATTTAATTTAACCAAGAAGAAAACAAGGCAGGAAAGCTTAGCCAATAGGCAGGCTCACTGAGAGTTTCCTGCTTAAAGTACCTAATGTGGACTGTCTGCTTAAAAATGATATATACAATCTATTTTTTAAAATCTCCAGGGAAATAACTAAACAGATGGCACATCACTGTGCCATTTTGTTTCTCTTTCTTTACTCTCCCTCACTCTGAAGTCTCTTTCCCTTCTCTCTATTTTGGCTCTTTTTAAAAATGAAATTCTGCCTTAGTAATAGAACACATGCTGGTTTGTTGGCTAGTTTTATACTCTTGGTTGGGCATTTAAGAGAGGACCTGACTGAAGTATATAAAATCATGTGTGGTATAGAAAAGGTGGATAGAAAAATTTTCTTTTCTCTATCACACAATACTAGAACCAGGGCTCACTCTATGAAGCTGATGGGTAGGAGAGTCAGATCAGACAAGGGGAAGTATTCCTTCAATCAGAGGGTCATTGGTCTATGGAATTTGCTATCAGAAGAGGTTGTAACAGCTACCCGCCTAGATGGTGTTAAGAAAAGGTTAGACAAATTTATGGATGACATATGTATGGATGACATATATATCAATGGCTACTAGAATGGATGCCTAAGTACATCTTTCAGGCTGGGGGGACAAGCAGAATATCTCCAAGGCCATTTGCTGGGATTTGAGAGGAGGTGAAGGTTTGCCCTTGTCTCTGCTTGACATGTCCATGGGTGATTGGTGGGCCACTGTGTGCGAAAGGATGCTGGATTAGATGGGTTGTGGCCTGATCCATCAGGGCTCCTCTTATGTTCTTATGTAATTCCCAGTGAACTCCCTCAGCAGCCATCACAAGGAATATTCTTGTTGTTCCATTGTTAAATTGTGTCCAGCTGGTTGATTTTTTTTCTTTGTAAGAGTGGTTGAACATTCCAGGTTAAAAGCTTTCACAAAACCTAGTCTGTCTCCTATGTTTTCTGTTAGATTTTTTTTTTTGGGGGGTGTTGCTAGTTGCTGATACCCACCCACCCTAAGAGGGAATTCAGAGAGGGCATCACCAGAGAGGGAACTACTGGCATCCATTTCTTACCTACTGGAGAATGCTGTCTTATATTTTTCTCTTTCTCTGGCATCTGTTCACAGAGTGGATTACAGGGGTTGCCAGTTAAACAACAGATTGTCTTGGCCAGGTTTGGCATTGCAATGTTAGATTTATATACTCTGACCAGAACTCACAGCCTTACTGCCACAAGTTCCTTATAAACCTTTAGTCTGCTTCCGTTTGTCCAGTCTTGGGTTCTGTGCAAATGTCCATCACCTTCCTGTGTTCTCACTGTCCTATCCTTTTTAAAAGCTCTCACTGTCAGTGCTGATTTACCTTGAGATTACACACTATGCTCAAAGACCTGTCAGCATTACAACCTCAGTATTCATCCTTCCTGATGGGAAGAGCTGCCCTAGCCAAGACACCATGGGGACCACTTTCAACTACCTTGTATGTTTCAATCTTTGTGCTTTCCTGGTTGCTTTTGTAGTCAAGATATTTGCAAGGAGAAGCACGTGGGAAGAGAGGAAACATGCTGAAAATTAAAAGCCTTTCCTCTGCATTCTGTTTGATTGGCTGAGCACAGAGGAGTGAGTTGGAAAACTGGCCTGATGCATTATTCCAGTATCTGTTCTATGAAGCATGTCTTTGCTTTGGCAAGAAGATGGTGCTTGTTTTTAGTTAAAAGGGATCAAGGAAAGGTTCAGGGGCATGTGGGTTTTTTCCCTTCTAGATGGGGCAGATCAATAGTTCTCAGAGTAATGGTACTTGGCTGCTAGGAAACTGGATCTGCAGCTGATGCGAAATCCATTTCTTAGTCCCATTCATGCTGTCAGGTTCAGTCTGTTTCTCTTTAGTAGGAATGGAGAAATCAGACTCTGTGTACTGTGTATTTGTGTGTATACATCTATTGGTGTACATGTGCACATATACACCGATCTCAATAATTTCCATTCAGTTCCTCCAATTCTTACATTAAAATGTTGCTTTCTTCTCTCCCAGTTTTATATAAAGGGATTTCCAGAAACCCATGGCAATTTACTTACCATTCATATACTTGTGTTTGATAACATGCACTTGAATACATTGAAACACATCCCTGCAAAATTCATACCAATCCAAATTTGTGCATTTGGTACATATATGCAAATATCAGTGCATACAAAATGGATACATTGTGGCATTAACTTTGTGGGACCATGTTGTGGGTCCATATTCTTAGGTGAGCCAGTTTGGTCTAGTAGTAAGGGAACAGGACTCTTATCTGGGAATATCAGGTTTGATTCCACACTCATCCGTGAAGCCAGCTAGGTAACCTTGGGCTAGTCCCAGCTCTCCTCTGAGCTTTCAGGGCCCCACAAACCTTCTTGTGGGGAGAAGAATGGAAAACTTTGTTAGCTACTTTTGAGTCCCCTTGAATGAGTGAGAAAAGTGGGGTATAAAAGCCAACTCTTCTTCTTCTTCTTCTATTACTACTACTACTACTACTACTTACACAGGGGAAGAACTCTATATAGACAGAAATCCAATCTTGCCTAAAATGTAGAAGGCATTCCTATTCCCAAGCATTGATTACTGAGTGATCACTACTTGACTAGCACCAAAGATCAAATGGAAGTGGTATACCATACCATGAAGATATGTAGATGACATACCTTGATAGTCTACTATCCCACAGGACCAGGTGTGCTGCTGCAGTGGGTCTTTTGAGACTTTGGAGATTTTGGATCCTACCTGCACTTGCTCCAAAGCTGTCATAAGCTTTGGAGCCAGTGCAGGGGCTGGAACAGAACAGGCCATTCCCAATGCTGACAGCGTTGTTCTGGTCCAGGAGCCATCCACTCCAGTCTGCTTGGTCTGGTAAACTACAGGAAAGAGCAGAAAGGCACAAAGTTTCTAGTCATAGATCTTGAAATCCCAGTCCACATATGATGCTGAGATTAATAAGTTCCACATGGCTCCAAAGGGAGGCAAATGCTGCCTGTGTTTTCCCTGCTCAGTACAATTGAAAATGTAAGGGTTCCCATGCCAATAGTCGCTTGGGTGTTCCTATCACATCACAGTCTCTTGTGTTACTTTTAACAGGCCATAAAAATTCCAACTCACATTCTCCAATGTAGCAGTGCATTTAAAAGGACTTTTACAATTCTTCCTTCAGCCGTCGTCACTGCAGTGTGTAAACAGGGATATCTGTTGACCCTTGCTTTCCTTGTCACATATCAAAGTTTATACCTTCATCAAGAAAGAGAGGATACTCTTAAAAAGAAATTAATCCCCACTCTACCTCCTCTTGTCTTGTTTTACTTCTCTTTGCTTATTTTCAAAGGGCCTGAAGACATTTTATTTGTTCACCCTTTCCCTTGTGCAGGATCCACACCTTCAACTGCCCTATAATCTCACTGTCCCTACTCAGCTTGTGATGCCTCAGTAATTCCCATTTTACATACTAGCCCACTTTGATGTACAGCTTTAAAACCAGAAGGCAAAACGAACAGAACTTCCTGATTGTAGGAGCTCAGCTAGATCTAGCTGGATTAGGAAGACACAATCAGTTGCATAATAGGGTTAAGAGGATTGCATTACCTTCTGAAACATATGACTCAAATGAAATGCATTGTCTGCATAAGTGGACAGGTGTGGTGTATAAGGAGGGAGTCGGGGGTGAAAGGTCCTCTGTCACAAGTCACCTTTCATTGCCCAGCCTTGCTCTTATTTCCAGAGACACAAAACCACAACTGGCTTCTTAGTGTTAATTATCCTGTTGACCTGAAATATCCTACATGGCCTATATCAGGGAAGTTCAGGCAAGGCACAGAACCACAGACTCTTTACTATGAGATCTTAATTCAAAGAAAGAGGACTAAATATGTAACCAAGAAGGATCTCCAGGTGTTTCCACACTTACCTCCTGAAATCCAGATTAAAGAAATCCGTTTTTCTGAAATCTGTCTCTGGGAAGATCCGTCTGAAATAAGGACGGATCCAAATGAGGCCCCATGCTTCCGCACACGTGTAGGAAGCACAGATACTGAGGCACACATCATGTGTTCACTGTTTGGACACTGCAGCACCGATTTCCAGAAGCATCCAGCCTACCTGAGCCCCCGACGCCCCAGGAGTCACGTGATGGGAGCATTCAGTGATCAGTCACCGCTCGATTCCCCCTGTGCATGGGTGTGTCAGGGACAGACCACTCACCAATCAGCGGCATGCCTGAGATCCCATGGGTGCTATGGTGCTTCTGCCTCACTCAATATGGCAACTTCTTGCTTCCTCACCCAAATGGCGACTTCCTGACCCACCCACATCCATTCACTCTTCTGTCTGTGTGCAGAAGCGTCCTCCTTTGATGCAGAATTTTCATGCCGGAATGGATTGAAGACCTAATTTTTCAGATCTTCCTGGAAACCAGATTTAGTGGCACCTAGACACCATCAGCGATGGATCTCATGCTAGGCTGTGTGGAAGTGTCGTCGTCGAAGGGGCCCTAATCTGTCCTGCTGTGTGGAAGGAACCTTGCACATGTGTCCCATATCTGTCCTTATTGTGTGCTTAATGGGGTTTTAGCGACCAGTGCAGAAACACCCTCTGTTTAGAATGAGGAACTGTGGAAATAAGAGAAACCTTTACATTTTCATCTCCTAATTCCCCAAACTAGAAAGTTGTAGTAAGCAAACAGAAACATCAAGTTAACATGTATGAGTTCTTATTCCTCTAGCCCAAACAAACACTTGTCCTTCTAATTCTTGCTAGATGGCATCTGCATGGTCTCTTTCTTCAGGGTTAAAGAAAGCCAACACAGGAGGTGAGCAAACCTCACCCCTGGCTGCAAGGGAAATGCTACTGGGGATGAAATTGCCACCCACAGCAGTCATCTGGACAGTCTGGAACTGCAGCCAGTGGTGCACCACTGTTCCAAGACCCTAGAAGTGGTTTTGGCCCTTGACTCAATTTCTTTTGCCTTGTGTATCCATATGGAGAGGGGAGGCAAACTTCCCCAACAATGTGCCGGTTTCAAGCTGTGGAATTTTCCTGGAATAACGTCTACCATTGGTTTTATTATGCAGCAGCTCTGGGAAATGTATGGTTCTGTAAATAGCATCAGATTCGTTGGATGCCAGTCGACTTGACCAATGGCAGACAATGAGGAGAGTTGCAATCCAGAAGTATCTGGTATCCACAGAACAGTCCATTCTTTTTAAACAGAAGATTGTGCTGTTCTACGTCATGTGCCGTTTTTACACTGGGCCTTATTCCAGATTATTTTCTGACAAAGAGGCCTGCCAGCCACATGCTAATACAGCATACAGCAGGCTTCAGGCAGAGCCTGCTATAGTCTGCACCAGCATGTGGATGCCAACATCCTATTCCCCAATATAATCCAGAATAAAGACCAGTGCAGAAAGGGCCATATACTTTTAACAGTCCATGAGGAAATGATTAAGGTAAGCCTCTGTGCCTGCTTAGAATTTAGTTGCCTGAAATCCCATGGTTTATTTATAATCAGCTACAAGTTAGAGATTCATGCAGCCTAAATCATGCTCACACTAGGATTTATTTGTCAATTTCTGTTATGTAGCACATTCTGCCAAGCCCCAATTGCTTTATAGCACCCCACCCTCTCTTCCACTAAATAATCTTATTGGATTGAAGCCAATGATTCATGCTTCTCCTCCCTCATATTTGTGGCCTCTGCAATAATTTAGTCTTGGCTGTAGGCACTGGTGAACTGGGTAGGCACAGAAAACCCACTGTACAGTTAAACAGCCTGCATTCAGGCAAAAGAATTGAACTTGTAGGACATGCACATAGCCACTGCCTCACTGCACAACTGCAGGCAATAAATTAATGAGATTCCTCCTGAGCAAGGCAAATGCATCTGGGCACTTGCTTGGATTCAGGAGAGCATGTGCTTGCTGCTTGCTCTGAGTTAAGTAGGTTTAGAAGGTAGCTGAAGGAGCACACTGGTTGGACTGGGGCTATTCAAAGCTGATAAGCTAATGAGCCAGCAATGGCATGTAATCAATGTGTGAAAAATGGGTAGTTCCTCTAAGACTCTGCTAATGTTCTTATAATGATCTGTCAAAGCAGTCCAGGTAATTATTGTCAGGATGCACTGGCAAAAGTAGGCCTGGGATGGCATAGGCTGGGCAGGAAGTGGAACATGAAATGGACTACCTGTCACAGCGTTCGAGTTCCTGTAGTCTCCTTGCTCATGTGGGATGCCTACACTTCTTTAAATAATTAACATATTTTAGATTGAATTTTTAATATAAAAACATATGAAGTATGGGTCAAATGTCACCTCCCATATAGAAATTTCAGAAGATTTTATTTTAAGTGAAGATTTTAATCATTATCGATGAATAAGAGGAAATAATGTTCTCAGTGGAAAGGCCTGAGTTAGAAGAAATGTCTGAGCATCTGAACAGTTCAGTTGTAGGTGCCCCAGAAATGTTGGTCAGGAGACCATTCAAGAGAGAGGCACCACCAAATCATCCCTCCTCTAAGTACTATTTTTTATTTCTTCTCTTTTCTCTAATGATCCCAACACAGGAGGCTGTGCACAGTAAGACTTATATAAAATCTCCCCACCAGAAAAAAGTGCAAGGTGGAGGAAGACAGTTGTTTTCTGCTGAAGGACAGAGTATAAAATGGATAATAAGTGGATGATGATTATAATGATGATGGTGGTGGTTTGGTGCTCTGCATTGATAATTAAGTTAGGTCCTTCGGAAGGATCCAATCACATGGTTTGGTGCTCTGGTGAACATGTGTGCTGTTCACGGTAAGGCTGCTTCCTTAGCTGATGGGTAGTGACTCAATCAATGTGTTAAAATGTCACTCCAGTTCTTTTGGAACAGCATCAAGAGTACGAGTAATGATCAGTACAACCATTTCCTTCCTTTGCCATAGCCAATCAATTTCAATTTGCAGACCTTTGTATCTGATCTAGCTGTTTTTCCTCAGCACCTCTAATATCAGGTACTGCTATTTTGATAATCCATGTGGGTGCATCCCCATGCATGTTTGGTCTGGTACAGAAATTGAGTTCGGCATGGGGTGTCCCCATGTGTTTTTGATTTGGTCTGTAGAAAGCAGACTAAATCCCCCCCAAACCATGCCAGACCAGGACCAAATTTGGTACCCAAAAAAACAAGTCTGGGCACAGTTTGGGGTCCCAGCATGCATTGCTTAGTGAGTTGAGACTGCGCATGGGGACGTTCCCAAGCTATTTGGGGAGGAGACTGGCGCTCACGTCATTGAGAGGTGGGATGTGTTTGCCGTTCTTGCCCTGTGCATTGGAGATTGCAACCACTGACATTTTTGGGGAGTGGGAAAATCCTGATCATCAAGGCAGGCAGGATAATGGCTTAATTTTTGTTCCTTTTCCAACCTATTCCACCCCCACTTCCCAATTGCCAAGGTGATCATGATATTGGCTTGATTTTCTCCCTTTTAAACTTGCTGGACATTCTCACGGTTCCCAGTGGAGCAGAGGTACACAAAACTGCTCAACTGTCCAACTGCCACTAAACCTCACAGCAGCTTTGGGTTTTTAAAAATTAATTTAAAATTTATTAAACTTTATTTAAAACTTTTTCCATGCCTCCCAGCCCCGTCCTGGCTTTCTGTGCTGCCAAGGGAGGGGGGTGCGGCATTTGCAGCTGGCAACACAGGGCCATTTGCAGCTGGTGGCACAGGGCCATTTGCAGCTGGCAGAACAGGGGTGGGCTGATGTCAGTCTGGCTTCCAATGAGGAGAGAGGGGTGGAGAGGAGGTGGTGGTGCTCCCCCATGCCAGGGTTTGGTGCGGTTTGCACATCTGCTTCCAGTCCCATGCATGCCCATTCTAAGCCAAATGGCTTGCATACGGACGTGGCCTATTTGTGTGGCTTTTGTCAACCATGGTTATACTAAGAGTATTGTGTGCAATATGCTTATCAATATGTATTATTGTTATTGTTGTTATGCATTTAAAAGTGAAATTGCCTTACTCTGTGGTGATAAGGCTTTGTGGTGATAGATGGTATAAATATAAAGAGTAGAATAATTCTGTGCACGTATCTTGAAGAGCCAAGTGTCTGAAGGAGAAAAGCTTTATAGTGATCCTAAATTTTTATCCAGGTTAGAGCAGCTGTTATAAAAAAAAAGATTTTGTCACCTTATCCAGATGTTTGCTTTTGTAGACTCTTTCAGTTTTCTCAAACACAAGTTTCTTAGGCTGTCCTATGAAACAGCAGTGATGTTGATCATAGCTGCAATACCAGACTTGTAAATGTTGAGTTTGGCAGCTAGCACTCTTTGTTATTTCCCTGTATAAAAGATGGGCTGAAGTCATGACTGCATTTCTGAAGAAGGTGGCTGGCCAGAATTCCTCGTGGATATCAAAGCCATCAGGCTTGTATGAAGATCTTGTATGCAGAATCACTCAAGATCAGTATCTAGAGTTGCCCATGTGGTGGTACATGTCACTGTAGGGATGAAACACATGACTCCATGACTTATTTTCATGTGTAAGGCCAAATTGTGATACACTGGGAGAGCCTGTATGACATATCCCCCAAAAAGTGTGTTTTAGAACCACTATCAAACTGCTAGTAGAATGCAAGGACAAGGATCCCCCCCCCCTTAACACCTGAGTGACTCCAAGCTATAGGTCTTTCTGGACTGAAAGGTTCTAATTGAAACCAGTGGACCTGGACCAGTGAAGCCTGCTGGTTCAAATGACAACAAGGAGAAGCACTGTTTGTCTGATGGCATGGGTCCATACAGCACCCATACTGCCAAGCTTACATGAGCTTCAGGGCTAGGCTTCAAGGGTTATGAAAACTAGGAATGAAGGTTTTTAACCTCAGGACCCCCAGGGAGCCCATTTTGGCAGCGTGCAGGGATATGCTGCTGAAATGGATCTCCCAGGAGTCCAGAACAGTAGTACCCATGATCCGGATTTTACTCCATCTAATGTGGTTGGAGCATACCTGCAGTGGACAGGGCCTCCCATATCCTGCATTAATGAGCAATATGATGATTTTGGGATCCGGTTGTCATTTTGAGTATATAAATGCATACAGTGCCGGATGCATTAAACCAAGATTTCTGGTGGTTATTTTTAAGTTGCCACGTGCAGCATGATACCTTGTCTTTATTTTAATGTGTTTATGCTCATCTTGCAATCCCCCCCCCCAAATTGTCTGATCTGCTGGAAGAGTACAGAATTTTCTTTTTAATATCATATTGTATTGGGTTGCTTTTATTGGTATTATTTAATTTGCTAGTGCAGCTTTTGGGAAGCATGGAGAGCATAGAAGGAAAAAAGTAATATGCAGCACTCCTGTCAGTGTTGTGCCTTGGAAAGCTATCCCTTTCCCTGCCTGTATTAAATCAAAAGCTGTGGGACTATGTTGCATTTTTAAGTCATTGTCAGAGTTCCTTGAAACTGGGAAGGTGCTGTTGTCATAAGGAAAACAGAACAGAGATGATGTATCTGTCTGTAAAACATTCTGAATGCCCAGCTGAGCCATATAAGATTTTGTTTTTCATATAAGTTTATATAATGTCCCAAGTGTTGATGTATCCATTCTGGAAAAGCCCAAGATGGAAATATAGTGGCAGAGTTAGTTCGCTTAAAGGCCAAAATATTAATAACTACTGGTATTTATGTAGCATATCTCATCCAAGAGGATCCCAAACCACTTTATTGACCACTGAAATACAACCACTTCTGGTTAGGGATGTAGCAGCTTCCCTGTTTATTCTACATGCTATTTTGGAGGTGAAATGATTTATAAGTGTACTGAAAATTATGAGGGGAGATTGAACAGAGAAGAATTCCAAGGCAGAAATTATGTAAACTACAGGAACAGAACTGTGTTCCTATTCATATTTCTGGTAAGGGCAGCTGGCCATAAAGCAAAGAGGTCAGCACACCACCATAACTCAAAGATGTTTCTATTTTTTATGCATGTTTCAATTCAGGTTTGGCTGATGTGTATGGATGCACTGTGTTCAGTGGGTTTGAAAAGAATCACAACCTTAATAGTGGCTTAAACCAGACAAAGCCTCTTGCAGAGCTGTTGGAGCTGTCTCACCCAGGACCTAGTGTGAACAGAAGAGGGCTATCAGAAATTGCATCTGAGCAAGTAGAATCCTATCCACAGGGATAAATTCCTTGGCTAAGATAAGCTTCATTTTAGCCAGATATAAGGACTGAAAGTTTACCCAGAAGTTGGGCTATATTCACAGCACACAGCTTGAAATTTTGTGCAAAGAATCAGCATGGAAGAAAGGTGGCCACCCAAACGCCCCTCCCCCCATGCTAACTCTTCCAGAGGAGATGCCTCAAAGTAGTTGCTCCAAGCTTAAAAAAAGGTGGGCCATTCAGAGGAAGTAATGGGAAGCGTCTCCATTTTCCATGGGGATTTGCTGCAGCCCTGCCTTCTGATCAACCTTAGGTCAGTCATTCCATTCCATATATGTTAAGCTGGTATTGCTAGTGCTGTTTGCTCTAAGCCCTACTCCCTTTCACTTTAGCAGTCCTGCTCTTCAACCCAGCAGCAATGTGGCCCCAACTGTTACTGATTCTTACTATATTGTGAATACCTTGTTGTTCTGTCCTTTCCTCTTTCTTCCCCCTTCTCTTTCTCTCTCTCTCACACACAAACACCATCAGGCTTCAATTTTAATGTGAAAATTCTTTTGTTTCTTAGTTAAGCTAATAGCATAGACAGTGGGTCATTGATGGAATGGTATATGTATATGTTGCCTTGTTTAACAGTAGCTAAGGCTGTGACTTCTCTCCATAATTTGTCTAGAAGCTTCAGAGACTCTTAAGCAATGCAAAACACAGTTACAACAAATGCAGCATTGTGAAAATCTCTTCAGTCCATGGCTCTGCACTCTGTCTTCAGATATGTCCAGCTCAGCTAAGCTAAGGACAAGAATACATGGTCAATTCTTGTATTTGTATAAGAACAGTTTTAATTGTTGGGCCTTTCTACACTGCCTTGCCAACATTTAAAGCAATGTGCCTGGTGTGTAGAGGCCCACAGAATCAAGTCGTGGCAGGATGTGGTCTCAAACAATGAGGGTTGCATGATATTACTGGTCCATACTAGCCACTGAAATGGCCCCAAAGCTTGCACAGACTTTGAAGCTGGCCGGTGAGGGCACTTTTGCCAAAATGAGTTCACAGGTAGTTCAGAAAATGGAGGCAGGAAGGAAGGAAGGAAGGAAGGAAGGAAGGAAGGAAGGAAGGAAGGAAGGAAGGAAGGTCTGCATTAATTAGATGGTGTTGAGCAGAAATTCTGAACAGCTCAACAGGATCTTATAAGAGCAGGCGATATGTTAAATAACCTATCCCAAGGTGTGTAGGGTTTTAAGCAAGATAAGCAGCTTTTTATGTTGTGCTGTGAAACACAAAGGAACCTGTGGAGATGAAACAGCCAAAGCCAGGTAACACTCTTTTCAAAATCCTGTTAAACTTTATGAGGATTCTGAACATTTTCCAAAATGAACCATCCATATAATATAAATGTAAATGTAACCCAGCAAAGCATATTTAACACTAGCTACAGCTGCTTTCCCCCCAGCTATGGGTGCAATTGAAATGGCAGTCAATGCTATGCAAATACTTCCCATCCAGACCAAGGCTGAACTCAACAAATTTTACTCTTTCCATGAATTAAATCATAGTCCCTTTTTGTTTTTGCCATTCTGAACAGTTCAATGTGCTCAGCAAACTTGGCCAGTCCACCAGGTTCCAGATCAGTGATAAATATGTTGGAAAGGACTGGTTGCCAAGGCTTATGGGAACAGTACCAATATCTGTACGTGGCCATCGCTACCATACAAATTTTGCCTATTTTACCTAAGATTTCAATCCGAGTCATGCACAAAACCACATGTGATAGAAGGAGGCTACAGTAGTAGTGCTTAGGGCATCTTCCCAAAAGTGGTAAAGGACTTAGAGGTTCCAAATGGAAGCATTCCTTTAGTTCATGGGTGGCGTTTTGAACCGTTATAGTGATCTCCTCTTTAGCCACACCCTGGTGATCCTGATGCATCACAGGCATCACAGCACATAATATTTAGTGAGAAGTAGTTTGCTGGGCCTAATGGATCAAAATCTTCCTCACCTCACCTGTCTTTATATCTCTGAAGGTGTGTGGGGGAGGAAAAGGTTACTTCTTTTAGATTTTTGAGAGTGTTTTTGCTATGCTTCTCATGAGAGAAGATATTAACACAAGTGACTATTTGCAACTGTAATTATTTTCTGTGCTGACTCAGCCCCAATCACGAGAACATCCACCTGCCTTCAGGCAGCAATATACTTTCTATTTGACATTGTGCAGCCTTTTTGAAAAAAAGTTTAAGCTGTTAGCATCTGGCGTAAAGTACAGATTTTGAGCATACTGCATGGAGGGCAAATTTATCGTAATAGAGCTTGGCAAAGACCAAAGTGCTTGTTCCAGTTGCTGTTCCTTCAGTGAACAAACTGGAGTGACAAAGATGCAAACGCATACATCTGTTCTTGTTCTGATACATCTTTTCTCAAGATTCACTATGAGGAAGTTGCTGGACCTGAGCCAATGATCCACTTGATTTCTTCTCTAGGGAAAATGTTTTTGTTGCAGTACAAGAAGAGACATCAGGTCTCACTTCTAATGGCTTCCTTGTTGTGTTCTGACCCTTTTAAAGATTGTTAGCTCAACGAGCTATGTTCACTCAGTGCTTCCTAAGTGAAGGAGAAGAGGTAGCAGTTTATCCTTAAAGTATGCCTAGATGGAATGCTGGCACAGAAAAAAGACATGAATTGCAAGGCTGCTGCACACAGCTTTTCTGTGGCAACCATTTTAAAGAAATGGAGTATAATGCCATCTTCTTTAGAACCATAAGCCATAAAAAGAATCCAATCAAGCTGTATTATATTGCATTGCATTCTATTGTACTATAGTCCCCCACCCCACCCCAAATCCATATTGTGCCCAGGCCACTTCACAGAAGAATGTCATTTTCTTCTAGGGTCTCTCCGAGAAATCTTCCATTCTTTTTAACAGACATCCTGATGGCGTGCACTCTATACCTTTACACTTGCTCGAGCTTATTCTCATGGCAGACTGCATTCCTGGTAATAACCATCTCACTTACCAGGTCCCGCATGCACAGTATCATGGCAGTTTCCATCAGCCTTTACCTGGACAACTTGCATCCACAGAGATAGCACGTCTTATGTCCACAAAGACCACAACTGTCTTGTTGCACTTCTGCCTCAGGTGTAATGCCTGATAAGGTTGTGTATTACCACCTTACATGCTAAATCACTAGTATTTTCAACCCTTTCCAAGTCTATAAGCACCTTCTGGCCTTTTTAGGGTCTGTATGTCACACCAGCCTTCATCAAAATGTCCCAGTGTGGATCACAATAAAAGATAAAATATATAAAGTGTTAAAACATGTTTAAAATATAACCCACCCCACCCCAGTAGAGCAACTTTTAATCTGCTCATCACCCAAAGGTTCTAGAGAGAGTAACAAGTCAAGCAAGGAGAATTTATGCATGTGTGTGTGTCAATTCGAAACAATAAAACCACAGTAAAAATGTGGTTTAAAATACTTAAATCCTTAAAACAATAATGTAACCCTACAAGTGTAGAATCGTAGACAAAAGAAGAAGTTGACACAAGACCCAGCCCACAAATGGATGGCACCTTTATTTGGATCATACTTTTTTTTAAAAAAAAGTAGAAAATCACTACAGTTCTTTATCAGGTAATTTGTTTTACAAAGGAGGGAGACATAATTGTGAGAAGACGGTAAAACAAAGTGGGAGGGAGACAAGGGAAAAGATATATTGTCACTTTGATGGCTGTTGTACTCTTTTCAAGAGGGGACAGAAATCAGATAAAAACCTTGCGTTTTCTGAATGTATAGTCAAAATCCTAAAATCGGCATTTGGGAGACGTTTGGCCTACGCTCTTTTATAAGTGTTGTAATAATATATAAAGCATCCAACCTCCTATGTTCTAGATGTTTTGAAGTACTTTTCATTTCAGTGCATAATAAGAAAGTCCTAAACACTAATAATCTTCTGCCCTCACTTTCCAAGAGTAACTATAAGTTTGAAAATGACTTAAATAAATTAGCTGAAAACACCTTTGAAAATTTTGGGCCATTTGCAAATTCTGAATCTTCAGGATTTACCCATTTCAAAGATTTTTAAAGGCCCCTTTCCCATTGGGACTTTATTATGTGTCGAAAATGTTTTGAAAATTGTTTGTCTACATTGAAAATTCAGTGAGATGTTTCCCGCACTTTCTGAGGAGTAAATAGGAAAAAAACACATTTAAAAAACACTTGTTTAAAGGACTGTTGTTCCCGTTTTTGTTTTTAACGTGCTTTATTTTCCCTTTGGGAGTGGTAGATCCACAGTATCCTGCCCGCCTGCCCACCCGCTTGCCCTTTTGGGCTTCACCACCGCTGCCAATACCTCACTGTGCCACCACCTTACTCGTTCAGCTGCTTGCCTGCCCACCTGCCTCAGTGACCTGCCATTTCGCCACCGCTGGCCTTTCGGGCTGTGGCACTGCCAGTGCCTCGCTCTGCTTCCCCCACAAGCCCCTCCCTCCCTTTTGGCTGCTGCATCACCTGCCAGCCATTTTGACTGCTGCCGGCCTTTCAGGCTGCACCACTGCCGCCACCTCACTTACTTGGCTTCCCGCCAAGCAGCCGTGGTGCTCCTGGGGCATGGGGAGGAGGAATAGGCAGCGTGTGTGCATGAGTGTGAGCCCTCACCTCCCTCCCTCCCTCCCTCCCTTTTGGCCAGTGCTGCTGCTGCGCCACTGCTGTGCTCTGCTTTTTAAACCAGAATTAACAAAAATGGGAACGTGCATAACATGCATTCACATTGTTTTTGTCAATTCCGTTTTAAACAAGACAAGTGGGATAATGGCCAAAGGCTCACTGAAATAGATACTTAAGAATCCTTTGAGTAACCAACTCAAAAAATATGTGCGTCCCCATGCATATTTGGTCCGGTACAGAAATTGGGCTTGGCAAGGCATGTCCCCATGCACTTTTGATTTGGTTAGATTTCCGCCAACCAAATCGCCCCAAACCGTACCAGACCAGGACCAAATTTGATACCTGAAAAAAATAAGTCTGAGCATGGTTTGGGGGTCTGGCACACATTGCCTTACGAGCCGAGCCTGCACATGGGGATGGTCCTGAGCTATTCAGGGAGGAGATTGGCACTCACATCAGTGGTGGGTGGAGTGTGCTTGCCTTTCCTGCCTGTGCATTGGAGATTGCAACCGCTGACATTTTTTGGGAGTGAAAAAATCCAGGTCACCACAGCAGCCATTTGCCCCTTTTCCATGGCAAATATTCCACCCCCATTTCCCAATCACCAAGGCAGGCAAGAAAATGGCTTGATTTTGTCCCTTTTCCCAAATATTCCACTCCTGTTTCCTGATCACCAAGGCGATCATGATAATGGCTTGATTTTCTTCCTTTTAAGCATCCCGGCATTCTCACAGTTCCTGGTGGAACAGCGGTGTGCAAAACTGCTCAGCCACCCAACTGCGGCTAAACCTCATAGCGGCTTTGGTTTTTTAAAAATTATTTAAAAATTTATTAAGCTTAATTTAAATTTTTGTCTGTGCCTCCCAGCATAGTCCTGGCATTCTGTGCCGCTAAGGCGGGGGATGCAGCATTTGCAGCTGGCAGCACAGCTGATGGTGTAGGAGTGGGTTGATGTCTGTCTGGCTTCCAGTAAGGAGAGAGGGGCAGAGAGGAATTGGCACTGCTCTCCCGTGCCAGGGTTTGGCATGGTTTGCATGGGGACAGCTGCATCCACACCCAGCCCGCACCCAGCCTGCATCACTAGGAATGATATGGGGACAGGCAAGATTCAATCTCGGACCCGCTCCTCGCCCCATGCATGCCCATTCTGAGCCAAATGGCATATTGGCCCTTTCTGCGCGAGCCTTATCCCAGAATAAGGGACCTGGCTGCTGCGGCATACTGGTGCAGACTATGGCAGATTCACCGGGGCCTGGCATAGCTTGTCCTATCATATGTATGGCAGAGTCCTATTCCAGAATGTATTTCAGAATAAGGCATTGCAAAAGGGGCGTTGCTTAAAAAATAGAGAGCACATTTCGTGATCTTCAGTACCAATGAGGCAGTTTGGAAATACAGTATAACAGTGTTGTTTATCTCATTTACCAGCTGCCCAAGAACTGTTAGATCTATTAATCTGTCATTGATTTTGAGATAGATATTTGAATATTTTTGGTGGCAGCTTCCTTCTTTTATTCTGCAAATTAAAAGTATGCATAGACACAGACAGACTATGGATGTGCGTTAATGTTCTAACCATTTGAAATTTGATTGAATTCGATTTAACGTGGACATTTGAACTTGAGTAGAATGTCTACACATTCAAATTTAAACATTCAAACGAATTTCAAATATTCCGAAACATTTGTTTGAACGATTTGAAGCTTTTGAATGTACAGATATGAATGTACGCATACGTATCTGTATGCATCTCGTACATATCTGTTCACATTTGTGTACAGAATGCATACAGATACGTATAACACATACAAATTTTGTCGACATCTATATCCTCAAATACGAATGTTGACATTCGTATCTTCAGATTCGAATCTAACATTTGAACAAATAGATTCAGATGGATTCGATTCAAATTGGATTATGTTGCATTTGGATTCTAAACATTTGAATCTAAATTAAATGCAAAAACAAACAAACATATGTGTACATCCCTCAGACAGACAGTCATCTTGGTGTACATGCATACATACACCTACACAGAGCATGTTTCATAAGTTTTGGAAACTGATTTTTTCAGATGAGTATGGTAATTTCCAAGCCACATTTATTGTGTTGTTTCCCTACAACATCCAGCTGACTGAAATCATTAAGACTGTGGGCCTGTTAGCACTTGGCTTTATTCTGGAATATATTCTGGAACATAGGCCTGCTGTGCACAAGCTAGTGCAGGCTACAGCAGGCCCCACACGAGGCCTGCCAGAGTTTGCAGTAGCATGCAGACAACAGACCACTATCCTGAGATATACTCCAGAATATGGCCAGGTGCGCACAGGTCCTGTGTGCTGCAGAAAAGGTTTCTAAATATGAATGCTGAAACCAAAATGAAAGGAAGTAGAATTAGTGGTACTATTATGACTATCATTACTATCTTTAAATTGTTTCCTGTCTAATACCATAGTTCAGTCTCTAATTTGCAGTTCTTCAGATTTCTTTTTTTTTTCTTTTATCTTCTGCTCATTTCTCCTCATTGTTGTGGTGAAACTGAGTCTGACAGATGTTCGTAAGAAAAGGGAAAAGAAAAAAGAACCTTTGGGTGCTTCCACACCTGCCACCAAGAAATGGATTTAAGAAAATCTGTTTCCCAGCGATCTAGCCTCCCGAGGATCCATGTGAAATAGAGACAGATCTTTGGAGGCCTCCCGCATGTCCGCACACACGTGAGGTGCCCGGATTGGGTGGCCGGATCCCCTGGGTGCTGCGGCCTCCACGCAGCACCCATTCCAAAGGACATCCAACCTCCTGCACCACCGACGCTGCCCTCAGAGCCGTGGGACTAGAGCATACAGCTTCCAGTTTCTGCGTCTTTCCGGTGGCACGCAGCATGTGGGGGAAGGGCGAAAGAAGGCAGACTGGCCTACTTCCACTCTTCCAAAGATGGCAGCTGCTGGCAAATCCAGCCCCTCACCTCTCCGGGTGCAGAAGCCTCCTGCATCCGACCTGATCGAGGCAAGGGGCTGGATGGAAGACCTAATTTTCGAGGTATTCCTGGAGGCAGGATTCTTCAGCTGCAAGACCTGATTAGGGTTGGATCTTGCACGCCGGAGTTCAGAAGTGTCCACACGAAGAGTGCTGCATCCGGCCTCCTGTGCGGAAGGTAAGTAATCTATGTGTCTCGTATGTCTTACATGTGTCTTGAGATGTGTTCTAAAGCCCTGTGTGGAAGCACCCTTTATTCCCCCAACAGAAAGACCAAAAGAATTTCATAGCAACCAACAGGCGGTCCTCCAGTTATACAAAGTGGAGCTGTTGCCTTAGGTGGCAAATGCTGAGGCACAGGTAAAAGGGAAAATGTACTATGGGGGCAAGCATGCATGAGGAAGCCTGCCCTTAACAATCTTAATACCTTCCATTCAGCTCAGCTCCCAGACCAGTCTGCATTTTCACACTGGCAATCTGTCATCCTCTTCTTTGGGCAGAAAATTTCTTGAGTTGTCCCTGCTGGATTACTACCAAAGGATACCAGTTCTCTCTAGAAAAACAGCCATGTGGGTGCTTCCCCTACTGTTTATTATTGCCCTTGAGAGCTCTATGAGAACAAACTGTTTGCCAAAAGCCCGTGTGATTCTGAGTAATAGCTGTGAAAAGGATGTTGCCAGGCATGGAGCAAAGTGCTAATTTTATGGATTTTCTGCTTATTTCTAACTACTTCCATAATTTCCAGCTCTTTTGGAGCTTCTTTTGGAGCTATGTTCAGAATCTTAGGCTAACATTGCGCAGAAAAATATTTAAAATTGGCTCATGCAGTTCTGAAAGCTTAAAAAGTTGGTGCTATTTTGGCTTATGACCTACTCCCTAGACCCCTATGAACATTTTATTTATCAAGTTTTAGTATAGAAATGTGCATAAAAATGCATGTTTATTTTCCTGTTAAAGCAAAAGCCCATTAGTTAATTTAATGTAAAATCATGTAAGCAAAAAACTGAGTTTTTGTATCCGTTTTTGCACTTTTTCACACAAAAAAATACTTTTTATTGAAAAATGCCCTTTCATTACCAAAAACACAGTGAAACACAAATGTTTGATCAAATTATTCATTTTTGCAACTGGAGACCAGTTTCTTTCTTTCTTTCTTTCTTTTTCTTTTGATATCTGAAAAGTCAGATTTTCATTGTGATGCAAATAGTGCAAATATGAAATCTCTAGTTGAATTTCAAACATGAATAGAATTTTTGAATATGAATTGAATTGGATTTTTATTTGCACGGTCTCAGGCCAGAATCAAAATGTATAAAAATACATTTAAAATAATTAAAATCACAGTGTGTGAATATCTTAAAAAGAAAATCTTCCTGTACAGTTATAATAATCGTCAGGGCTGCAGGAAAACTGTACATTAGATGTGGTTTCTCTTGTTCTTAGCATAATTGTTTTAAAATGGTACCTAGGTATGTATAAAATGTTCCAGTTATATCTAATAAATGTTTTAGACAGTGTTCCTCTGACTGAGATTCAGGCCAAAATGGGGGTAATAAAGGTTGCACGTGCCTCCTTATAGAAGAGGCAGCTTAGCATGGTGTATGCAATATCTCTGAGTTGGTTCAGTCCACATGGGCAGATTTGTTCCAAGTAAGGTACACCACCAAATCTGCCCTGAAGGATAGCTGAGGGCAGTATGTTGATTCTTGCCAAGGTAAATGGCTTCCTGTATTTAGGGATGTGCAGTTTATACCGGTAGTTTGCCAGGGTAAGTAGCAACAGAATTTTGGATATGTCTAGTATGAAGCAGAAAAGGCAAAAAAGAAAAAAAAAGACTTTTGATAAACTAGAAATATCCTGAAATCAGAGTTCAGACTCATCACAGCCAAGAGCATTAAAAAAGACAGCGGGGGGTGGGGGGAGCCCTGAGGAAGTTGAGAAATGCCAGTCCCCTTTTTATTAATAAAAAGGCGTAGAAGACAAGAGTAATAGGTAGAACCAATGGTGAGTCAAACACTATGAAGGCTTTTGTTCTGTTTAAAACTACATAAAAATTCCTGCCCCACCCACATTAACGTTTTTTTTTTAGATTGTACGCCCTTGGCAGGTTTTTATATTTTTATATAAATATATATATTTTGTTTCGCATCTGTAAAGCACTGAGTATATGGACAGTGCTGTAGAAATAAAATATTAATAATAATAATGTTTGAATGGAAATAAATGAAGGATAAATTGAAGGAAAAATACAAAAATGATATCGAACTCTGAGTTACGAGACATGGAAATGAGTTGTCCACTTTTCCCCCATCAGAATCTCCTGCTGAAATCATCATCCTATTGGATATACTTGAAATACAGTTTTTATAACAAAATTTGCAAACTAAAATGTTCGTCTGTGTGTAATTCCTAAAAGATTACATTACTAAACAGTTACAGGGGTGAGGTTTGCTTTGTTTTACTTTCATATTGTAATAACCAGATTCATAAAATTGTTTCCATGGATTGAAAGGAGATGGTTTGGGCATATGTGGCTGTAGCTCAGAGGCAGAGCGAACTGCCTAGAGAGAAAAGGCTTGCCAGTTCAATCCTCACCCTTTCCCCAGATGTAGGCAACGGCATACCACTTCTGTATTTCTACTAAGAAAAAGGCTCTGAGATTAATTAAAAGGTTCAGGCATTTCTGGAGTCAAAACTCCCTCTCTGCCTAAGACAATCTTTCTTTCTCCCCAGAATGGCATCAACACGGGAACCCATGGAAGTGTGCATCCCAGTATATCCTTCACAGTGCAGCAAAAATGCAACCCTAGGCATATTTAGCTTCAACTAGGTAGTAGCTTTAGAGAAGATCTTGAAATGTGTGCCTCTAAATGGATTATTATGTATAGAGAGGGACAGATGACTGATACTTTCACACCTCAGAATAGTTCAGTGAGACTTCTGAATTGTGTTACTTTAATTTTGGCAAGAGGAATCCTGTTTAAGAAGCATCAGCTGGCCCAGAAATAATGTGATCAGTCAAAGTCCATTCAAAGAGGAACTGAAACTGGAGCACCAAGAAGTATAAAAAATACTCCACTCTCTAATTGTTTTTGTATAGTACTGCAAGCAGGTCAAGATGGAACAAAGGTTCAGTAGTGGTGATTCTAGAAAAAGCTTTGGACTCTAACATTTTAGTAATGGTTGGCTGAACATGTCCAATTAACTTATTAATATTAATCAGTTATTGGTATTAAATGCTTACTTTATTTCTGACTCGGTTAGAATTTAAGAATAGTTAAATAGGTGAATTTCAGATTCATGCCCCATTGAATATTCAACCCTTCCCCCAGTATAGTTAGCTAGCTTAATCCACCTGCAGTTTGTAATGTTTGGATTTTGAAGTGTCTTTACTTGATGGATGTGAAAGCTTGTCATGGGAAAGTCCTTAAGATGAAATTTAGAATTCATAAAATGCATGCATATTATTTTTTTGAAGGCGGTTTTATGGAGTAAATTTACATACATTTGGAGCCTTACAAAACAGCTCACATTCCCTCCCTCCTCCTTACTTGTCAGGGGTTTGCCATTTCAGAGCACATATAGGGCTCACATCAATGAATGACTCTCCTTAAGAGCAAAGCCATGTGTTTCAAGACTTAAGGCTCCTATACTGGATGTGGTTTGATAATGTAATCTCATGTCTGGCAGTACCACAGATTTGGGGCAGTACCACAGATTTGGGGGGTGGGGAGAGAAAACATAGTGAACTGTAACTTTGAGAACATGAGAACAGTGACAGTTGCTACCACAAAGGAATGTGCTGCAGTCATGGATGGGACTGATCACTCAAGACAACACCTCTAAATTCCAGATATAAGCAATTCTAATCTCCTTTGTTTTTTGGTAGGAGATTCTGTCTAATAGCATAACTACACACAAGTCTTAGCACAGACAACAGAACTGTACACCAAGGCTGCGTCTGATTGGGCTCTGATTGGGCATGCATGTGACCGGGTGCAGGACCAAGATTGGATGTTGCCCATCCCCATGCCATTTGCAGCAATGCTGGTTTGGTGTGGATACAGCCATCCCCATGCAAACCGCACCAAACCCCGGCACGAGGGAGCAGTGCCATCTCCACTCCGGCTCCTCTCTCCTCATTGGAAGCTGGAATGATGTCAGGCCACCCCTCTGCCATCTGCTGCAAATGCCACATCGCTCCTTAGCGGCACAGAGAAGCCAGGACTGAATGGCAATAAC
Source organism: Aspidoscelis tigris stejnegeri (assembly GCA_023333525.1). Taxonomy (NCBI): domain Eukaryota; kingdom Metazoa; phylum Chordata; class Lepidosauria; order Squamata; family Teiidae; genus Aspidoscelis; species Aspidoscelis tigris. Next base: position 243,609,574 of record JALMGA010000001.1, on the reverse strand, counting down.
AATAATAATAATAATAACCCAGCTTTTTGAGCAATGCCACTATGAGGTTTGGCAGCAATTGAGTGGTTGAGTAGTTTTGCTCACCCCCACACTTCCCGCGAACTGCGAGAACAGCCAGTAAGTGGAAAATCAAGGCATTATCGTGCCTGTCTTGACAATTGGGAAATGGCAGTGGAATATTTGCTGTGGAAAAGGGAAAAGAATCAAGCCATTATCCTGGCTGCCTTGGCGATCGGGGAAGGGGGTTGGAATACTTGTGTAAGAGAGTCTTGTGGGGCAGTGAAGGCCATTCGACCCCCTCATCATTTCGGCTTTAACACCATTTACTCCCAGAAGATCTCAGTGGTTGCAATCTCCAATGCACAGGGCAAGAACGGCGAGCACAGGACATGAAACCCCACCTACTAATGACGCGAGCACCAATCTCCTCCCCAAGTAGTCTGGGGCTGTCCCCATGTGCAGGCTCGGCTCGCAAAGCAGTCCATGCCAGAACACCAAACTGTGACGAGACTTGTTTTTTCCAATACCAAATTTGGTACCGGTTTGGTATGGGTTAAGGCAATTTGGTCCACGGAAATCGGACCAAATCAAAAGTGCATGGAGACGACTCTTGCTGAACTCGATTTCAGTTCGGACCAAAACATGCATGTGGATGTGTCCCAAGAGACTTAACACACTTCTACAGTTTTTGCAGACCAACACGCTGAAATTAGTTCTGCCACTCTGACTATCAGAACAGCTAAGGACATATAGAACACAAGATGAGCTCTGCTGGATCAGGCCACAGGCCACTTACTCCAACATCTTTCTCATACAATATCCCCACCAATTGCTTCTGGGCATCTCAAGCAGAAGACAAAGGCAAAACCTTCACCTATTCCCTGCTTCCTGCAAATGGCCATTAAAGGCATTCTGGTACTTAGGAATCACTTTGGTACCTTTTCACGTACGGACCTTTCCATGCTTTACAGTCACAAAGTGAGGGCCTTCATGTAGTTCCACTACTGTCAGATGTGCGAAGGCCTTCTCTATTGTGGAACTACAGCTTTGAAAGAGCCTCCCAATCAAAATATGTTGAGCTTCCACTATATATGTTTTTCAGCACACAGCTAAGATCCTTGATGCATAATTCTACCAGTGAGGCACTCTTGGCGGTCCTACCACTCTCAGTAGTTAGGGGTATGGGAATATGGGGGAGTGCGTTCTCAGCTATAGCCTTCAGGTTATGGAATAGTCTCCCCTCTGAGATGGGTCAGAGACTCTCATTGTTTTTGTTCTGGTGGCTGTTGAAGACATAGTTTTTGGCCTGGCCTTTGTCTGAGGGAACAACATCTCCTAACCACATATGTATTGTTACTGTTTTAGTCATGCTTTTTCTCTGTTTTTTATTATGATTTTATTATGACTGTCCTGGTAGTTTTGGGTATAGGGATAGAAATATAATAACCACATAAATAAAATTCAGCTGTGATCTGAAATTGTGTGTCAAATGTGCAATATTTTTTTTTCCAATCCATGTTTTTTGCAGAATGCTTTTTTCCCATACAGAAAGTACTGTATGTTGCTTCTTCCATGATCTTTTTGTTGTTCAGTGTACCCAGAATTGTGGATTTAAAGAAGTAGAACATGGGGATTCCAGGGTATTACCTCAGTTTTTACCCATTTGTTATGGTATAACAGGGACTCCAACCCTTCATGGCAGTTTCTTTTTTGTTCTTTTTAGAGGGTTGTCCGTCAATGTGCTCAACATTGATTGTGAGTGAATACACATGAGGACTTCAGTAGCACAATATTCCTGTTGTCAGCATTGTGATAGACTTCTGTCACCTGCATGAATTTTATTCAGTGCTCTTTGGAACATTTTGCTTGGTTTTTGTGTAGCTAGAGCTTCAGATCTTTCCAGAATTGATGTTTTCCTCAACTCTTTTTATATATTGAAAGTGGTTATGCTTCAGTGGCAGAGAATTGCCTGGAAAGCAGAGAATTGCAGTTTTACCCCTCCCACACCAGCTGCAGCATCTTCAAATAAATAAGTAAGTAAAGTAAGTAAGTAAGTAAAATGGCAATTTCTCTGTCTTGACAATTAATATAGTTGCTAGGTGTCAGTTCTGACTCACTGGTGATACCAGACAACAAAATGTATTTTGTTATCTTGTATTTACATTTACACAAACAAGCTAAGATTCAGGAGACTGCCTCGTATAACCGTCATCACTCAAAGGTCTTGATAGCAATATTTCCAGTGAATTAACATGTTGGCACTGGTGTCGACATCACATGGCTAACCTTCACCTTACTTGAATCTCACACGATTCATCTGTGTTTGACGACTAGAATTTAAGGAAGGGTTGCCATACTTATGGTATGCTCAATCTTCAGGCATTACTGGATGAAATTAGAAAGGGCTACATGTATTGAATTCCACTTTTCTTCCCTCCACCATTTCCCCTTTAATTCAGATTTCTGCTGTGGATATTTCCCAGCACACCAGATAATAAACTTATCTGCACAGAATGCATTTTTTTAAAAAATGAGTAAGAGTGAGGATGACAGAAAGGCTGTCTTGTTACAGTACATAAAATCGAACTCTTCAACACCCCAAAGTGAGGCCTTTCACTTATGTATATAGAAAATACACTGCACAATGTTTATTTTTTAAAAAAATATATTTTCCCCTAATCTATACAGAAAACAGAGAAAAGCCAGTGCCACTCTTCCAACCATAGTAATGAGCACAAAAGAAAATTCAAATGCCCAGTATCACAGATGCAGAGTTTATATCTGTTCATGGTTTAGTAATTATTTTTGGCTGCTTATGTGATGGGCGCATTTATCTCTCAAGCCTGTTACTCGGGTTTTTCTCTTATTAGAAATCCCTTTTGTGTTCTTCACTCCTATTTTACCCAATTTAATGCCATTTCCATTTTGGGGTTCCTTTTAAGACCAAGGAAAATGTAAGCAAAACAGGCCTCAGTTCTCCCTCATTTTTAAATTATTCTTTTTACCTTTGAGTCAACTTAAGCTGTAGCTGCATTCATACATGGGGGAGATGGGAAAAGCTCAAAATACTCTTGGGGACAATGACATCTAGCCCTCATGTTTTCATCCAATCTGTAATCCTCCTTTTCTAGCCTAGAATATTCATAAGACATGGGAGGGAGAGACTGGCTTGTGTGAAGGAGTTTGAGACTGTTCTCACTTGGATTTCGTTCCACTTTATATCTGCACACGATGGGGAGCCAGCATCAGCACACGGGTTGCCCTCAGAAGATGTTTAGCTTCATTGCATCTCCCTCCATTTTGTTCCGTTTTGAACATATCATGCTCCCTGATCAGTGTTGTTATCCCTTCCCAGGTCTTCTGGGTACTCAGGAATGTTGGTGGCATGAGAAACGGCAACCTACATTTCACATCCTGAACTTGAAAGGAGGTTGTTGCACTGTCACCCAGGTGTACAGAAAGTTAGGTCTGGAGTCAGAACTTAGTGGTGACCTGGAGTGTGGATGGCATTGAAGAAAAAGGCAGTGCTTTCAACTTGTTGAATGGAATGAGTGCAGAACAATGGCGCTATGAAGTGCAGAGATGGATTTTGTCCAAGTATTACTATGGTAATGTAACTTTGAATATGACTCTGTTTTTAATTTTTAAGCTGTAAACCTGCCAAATTCTATGGAGAAAGTATAAAATAGGGCTCCATAGTCTATGTACCCTCCTAGATGTATATATGTTTGCATAGATCTGAAATACTACTCATTAAAAAAAAAAGTCCTAAGGGGGTTTAAAATGAAAAGTTGACAAATGTCTATGCCAATCTACTTAGAATTCACCTGTAAGATAGATCGCCGTGTTTCCAGCTCTGTTAAGGAACATATTGATCTGGATAGATCCAACCCAAGGTTAATCCATCAGGGCTCCAGATAACAGTGTTGGACAGACAAGTCCTAGATTCTTCAAATTGCTAACTGAAAGAAACAGATAGTTAGCGACTTGTCAATAGCCCTACAGCACAGACTGGTGCTGTACAAACTACACCACCAGTGGGATTCAGTGGCAGGAAGTCATTATTGCTTTCTGATACAATAACAGCATCATAGAACACGTGTTGATTAGTCCATACCATATAATTACAGGTTTTAGGCTCTTACTAAAGACATAATCACTTTACCCAGAGATTTTCTGGGTGATCATTTTCTGTTCTTTTAACTCACTCAAATTTTAATGCATTTTAACACCTTTCCCAGTGTTTTTATTTTTGTTTTTATTCTGCTTTGGGATTTTTATGAAAAGCAGTATAGAAATAATTAAACAAAATATATACTGATACTATAGTACTAGACAGTATAGCAATAACATTAGTTTAATTCTCCATCTTACCCTTTCAAGTATCACCAAAGGGAATTATTTATTACAACTTCAAACAAGACTTCCAAGTGGCAACTATCACTGTTACCAGAACTTTACTAGTTCAGCAGCAAAGGAACACTGTTTTTGCTCACATTAGCATTAGGAATCTTTTTTGGGAGGTGAACAGAGAACAGGGAATGAAAAAGGAAACTCATCTATCCCAACATGTTATGGGGAAATAAGGAAGGTCTAGCTGGTACAGTGAATGTAGGAGAAACATTACAGGGCCAATCTAAAGCCATTTTTGTACTCATTTTTTGTGGACTTTTCCAGTGAGACCAGATTAGCTGAAGTGTTCCATTGGTTGAAGTTATCCCAGAATAAGGCTGCTGCATTTGGATGGTGGTTTCAGGACAGCCACTGCACCGCACCCAAAGCTCACGAGAGCTTTGGAGCCATCTTCCACAAGTCTCTGTACTCAGACCCCTGGGGGACCCATTTCAGTGGGGCACCTTGTTGTGCTGCTGGAGAGAATCCTTCTAGTAAACTAGACCATGGGGGCATGTGCTTTCTGCATCACTCCATGGTTTGGTTTACCAGGGGCCGGGAGACCTTTTAAAACAGATATACAAGTATATTGCACTAAAGTGGTCATTTTAGGCTTCTAGTCCCATCTGTGGTCCATCAAATGAGGACAAAGGGTACTAGTGAGAGGGGTGACCTCCCTTAAACTGTACCTGGACCTTTGCTATACCAGATTACTGGTGAGTGCACAAAGGCCCAAAGTGTTTAAAAATACACTAGATATTTGTGTGGTCCCTTCCCCCACAACATTGCAGCAAACAAACAAACTTTGACTATGGTCACACCTTCACTTTAAACATCTTCAGATCATCTTCAGGCCATCTTCAGATCTGACTGTTCACACCTCTTGTTTATTTGTGGACTTTCCACCTTTATTTGTGGAGGGCAAAAATATAAAGGATAGAAATGAAAAGGTGTGAGCAGTCAAATCTGAAGATGGGCTGAAGAAAGTTTGAAGTGAAGATGTGACCACGGAAGGTAGAGGGGAAAGAACATAACCCAAAAAACCTGGTGTGGCTGAATAAAATGCTTCATTTTAATCCGAAAATCAAAAGGAAAATTGAAATATTGGTTAGAATTAACCTTAGTCGTCTTCCTAAATCAGAATAGTGGTAAGTGTAGGAATGGGCTTAGTATTAGTTGGTTACTGAAATGCATTAATGCTAATAGAGGGAAAAAAATGATGAGATGGCGTCCTTCTTTGAAAGACTTCTGTATAATGAAAGAACTTTCTTGGAACGAGTATCATTTCATATAGTAGGACTTGTTTCTGAGTAAACACACATAAGCCCTGCCTGTATAATGTATAGGGATGTGCACAAATATTCGTAACATTCATTATTTATACGAATTCATACTTTCATAAATAAATCAAATGTTGTGACATTCGTACATTGACATTCGTATGAATATGAATGTTTTGGAACATTTGTACAAAGCTTCGGAACATTCATGAAACGGGGAGGTGGGAAAGTGGCTGCACCAGTCACATCTGTAATGTATTCAGAGTGGATTTGACATGGTTTGAGTGGATTCAAAGTGGATTCAGGGCAGATTTTACGCTTTCAGAGCATATATGTTTCATGATACTTTCAGACATGTATCGGATACACATGGATACGTATCTGATACATATGTGTTCATATCAAATATTTGTATGAATTTGCACGAATACATTCGTATTGAATAGAATCTTATGAATGAAATGCAAAAAAAACCCATTCGGGCAGATACCTAGTATTCATACATCCTCTCCTGCCTAGCAGAATATTTCTGCTGCTACTGTTTTTGTAAATAGTTCCCTCAGCCTTGTGCACATGGATCTGCCAAAGTTGCTTCTGTTTGAACACACCATTTCCTTACACTCTTGATTTGGCATTCTTACTGTTCTAGCTCTCCTGAGAGTCCCTTATACTTCATAGCAGTCAGCAGCTTATTTTATTGATTTATCTGAGCAATGTAGAGCTGTGTTAAAATTTGCTTTACATACATGCAATGCTGTAAGATTCAAGACAATAACTGCAGACAGATTAATGAATAAAGCTGCTCCCAGTTAATGTGGGCTGTTTCTAACTTTTTTCTCTTCTTTTTTACTGTTTTAATTTGACTTGTAAAATTTAAACACCTGGATCAGATAATAAAAAGAAAAGGTGTCACTGAGTTGAACTCGACTCCTTATGTCTGTATAAGGTAATACCAATACCATATTTAAAGAGACTTATTTATCTTCTTTGTGGTCACATCCCCAAGCAACTTATTTGCCTCTTTATTGTCCCTCTATTGTCCCTATATTCCAACTGACTTTAAAAGTACCGTTCAATTCCGGAATAAGCGTCCCTATGAGGTTCGGTAAAACACTCATTTTAAACACGCCTACTGTCCCCAAGGAAGCATGTTTTGTTTACATGCATCTTTTTCCCCCGCCATCTCACTGCTTGATAGAGTGCCAGCAGGAATGGGGAGGGACTGCAGTCAGTGCAGCCACAACCAGGGAGACAACCCCCGACAAGTCCAAAAGAAAAATAGCCATATTTACAAGTTCTCTGTTCATCTCCCCTGCCTGCAAAACCCACCAGAAACATTTATCACTTTGAGATCCAGAGCTTGATTTCAAAGATAGTGATTTCACTGTCAAAATCCACCCCGTACAGCAGCAATTACACTGCAGCAATCCACCCACTTCACACCTGATAACAATGTTGCAATTCTGCACAATTCTGGCTCTTTAAAAGTTCTGACCTTTAGAAAGGGAAAAGAAAGGAAAGCTGCTGCAGTTCTGGGAGATGTGTGAATGTTTAAGGCTGGCAGAGGCAGCAGAGCCAGGGTGCTTTTTTCGTAGATCTTGGCCACAAATCCCTACCCCTTTTGCCATGAAGCGTCTCCATGCACTATGTTGCTAGGAATACCCACGGCTTCCAAAAAGTGCGCTGGTAGTCTTGTTTAAAGGGCACTTTTTTCCACTCATTTTCCTCCTTTTGTGCCGCTGGAAACTCGGAGAAAAGCTGTGCATGGAGACGCTCAGTGGCAAAAGAAGCTTTTTAAAGGGTTTTTTATTGCTTGGGGACGCAGCCTGTGTATTTGCAGTCTGCCTACTTTGTAACAACTCAAGGCAGTTAATGAGTCAATAAAAATATTTTAAAAGTTAGAAAGAGAAAAGCAAACAGAAAAGCCCCCACAAGAGATGTTTTTAACATGAGAAACAGGGCCAAAGGTCAAGATTAGATCTCCTAGGAAGATATTCACAAAAATATTCCATACTCTTGCTAAGAAAACTGCATGCATTTATCTGTTCAGTCAGCTAAAGCTCACTTTTGAAGATAAGCTATCCTTTTCTTCTTTTAACTTGTAATTGCAGAAGTATACTACTGTAGAGAAGATGAATTGTGAATAAGTACTTCCAGGTCAAATCAAAAGGGACTAGTAAATTATAGGGCCTCCCCACACTGGCAAAGCTTAGACATCTTCTGGGTCTCTTGTTCCACACTCTGAAGTGCAATAAAAGTAGCCCCATTCACTGCTAGGCAGTTCCATTCATGTTGGATGGAGTGTAGCATGGTCTAGCAGGTCAAATAGTTGGCTAGTCCAGATACCAGTAGATATGTTTTAACAGATTCAGTGACATTTGGAATGGGATAGGGATGTATTTCACTTTAGTAGGGGGGACCCATTTTGGTGGCGCACAGAAATGGGTTCACTAGGGCTCTGAGTCCAATAACTTTTAATTCATTGCCATTGAAGCTGTTACAGCAGGCTCTGAAGTTCAGACAGGCTTGGAGTGGAGCAGGGCCTGTCACTGGGACAGCTGGACTGCTCTAGCTAAGATTCAGTACCACAAGTGCAGAAACAAGTTCAGATCCTCCAGGGTATAGAGGTGCCACTGCTCTTGACATGATAATGACTTGTCAAGAAGGATACTTCATTATCTGGACCACAAACCAATGGTTTCTCACTACCAGCAGCATTTTAAATGGTCATAAGGTAGTCTGCATATATAATCCCTACAGTTACTGATCTATTCATCCATTGTGTTGTTAAATCTGTACTTTAAACAAAATTAAATTGGGGATCTAGTCAGACCTATTTTAAATCTTAAATACAACCCCCCCCAATTTAGAAACCTGTTCTTCCCTCCCTCCCTCCCTCTCTTTCACACATCGATGTTCACAAATATATACACCTGGTCCACCTCCTTTAGGAATTAGACAGATTTTGCTCTCATTTTAGATTGTATTGCTGTGGACTAGGCTTTCCATTTATATTGGAAACACAGAGTCAGGAGGATTACAAGCACCTCTGCTTTTGATTTTTAATAAAAAGTGAACATTTATTTCTAAACAGTAGCAGAATAGGGGAATTAAACCTGAAGAGAACCAGCTGACCTTTACAAAGTGTGGATCCAGAGGGAAAGAATAAAAACTACATTCTTTTGCACATAGACTGAAGACAACCAAAAGAGCTATACTTGATAGAGATAAATTTTCACATGTTAAAGCACAATACATGTTGTATAATTATTGTCAGAATATGTTATAGAGGTACAACAAAAATTGCCTTAAGGTTACATTATAAATAAATAAATAAATGAATGAATGAATGAATGAATGAATGAGACACACACATATGTACACACACATACATTAATCTAATTTTGCACCATCATGGATATGTTGGTTACAAAATAATTCCTTAGGGACTGAAAGGCATTGCTGGGTATCAACCTGTAACCTGGCTGGACTACAACTCACGGCATTTCACTTTCAGCATTCCTCTCAGCAATGTGTGCCAACTGTGTGAAATGCTAGCATTTGAAGGCTGACTCCTATGAAATACTTAGGGTTCACAGTGCTGATATTTTGCTCGTTTTAACCCCCCCCACACACACATTTTTATCTAGTGCTGGCTAATTAGATGACAGCACTTACAGGTGCAAGCATGTACCCAGTGTGAATATTGATCCAGACTAACATGGCCATGTCCTTGTATTCCAATGACTGCAGAGTATTTATCCCTTTCTTCATTGGCAAGTATGCTGGCCTATGAAAGGATCTATCCTACTTCATTCTGTACAAAAGTGCAGGATCATGGAAGCCCTGCTCTCCATGGAATGTTCTGTTGCAGTCTATCAGCATGGAGGACTTGTATCAGCACTGCATCAGGAAGTACCTTTAGAGATTGTCACAAATGTCAGTATAACACTGAAACTGGCCCTCTTTGACCCATTTAATCTAGTAGTTAGGGAACTAGACTCTTATCTGGGAATACCGTGTTTGATTCCACACTCCTCCACAAAGCCAGCTAGGTGACCTTGGGCTAGTCACAGCTCTCTAAGTTTTCATAGCCCCACCTACCTCACAGGGTGTTCTGTTGTGAGGAGAGACTAGAAAGCTCTGAGTTCCCTTAAATGGGTGGAAAAAGTGGGGTAGAAAAGCCAACTCCTCCTCCTCCTCTTCTTCTCTTGACAAATGCAAGTCTCTCATGTTTGTTCTTCCAAGACATCAAAATGAGATTCTGTGTCAAGTCCTCTCAGTCTTCACCCATCCCAGTGCAGAGTTTTTCCCATGACCAAGTGATTGCTTCTTTTGTGCTCATGCTCAGAAAAAATCATCCTCCCCTTTCTCCCAGTAAAAAACAAAATAGAGAGAACAGCAGTGCAAGTGTCTAAATCCCTACTGGTCCTCCTACATTATATACATATAGTCCCTATGTTCCTACAAGTACACCAACCCAAAACCTGAAACATCAGCAAAAATGTATAATGACAAGAATCTTACACAATTTGATATAATTGGGTGATGCAAGAAGGGAAAAAGTAGGAAATACCTTTCCCCCCTTCCCTTGCCCATAAACCCACAATATGACTACACCACAAAAATGAAGTGCATGGAACTTAATGTGATTTCAGTGTTAAACAATAATATTCTGTTACTACTGCACATTTGCCACAAGATTTCATGTTTAGTTGTGAGTTTACCAACTAATTAAATCCAAGTTTAATCACATGTGTAGCTACCCCCAAAGTTTACCAGCCTTGTCTATCAATGCCAGTATCCTCAACCTTTTCCAAAATATTATTTATGCTAGGTATTCTTATAATTCTCATGGAGTACGCTTGTTTTGCACAGGAAGACATCAAGGCCACATTATCCACAGTGCTGCTTTCCAGAACATTTTCCATACTTTGCTGCTGTACAGCATTGTCAGATAAGAAAATCTTTGCACACCCACAAAAACAGAGAGGGAGGAAGGGGGTGTCAGTTTGAAGATGAAATCAGTCAGCAGCTCTGCTTCAGGAAGCAATATTTTTCATCAGTTCTGTGCAAAAGGCAGGAGGAAAAAGTAATTAGAAGTGTGTAACCAGTACTCTCCTAAGAGATTTTTATAATCTTTTAATTTTAAGTCTATCAGTGAATGCTAGCAGTGAGCAAAATGGATAAGATTTGTTTTGTTGATATGCCCTTTCTACCATCAACCAAGCTGTATGCCTTGCTACATTTTTTGTCAGGCATGCAAGCACAAATAAAATAAAATAATAAAAATACATAACCTGGAAAGAAGCACAACTTACGTTAGGCACATAAATTTTGAAAAGCTTACGTGATGCTGATTTGCTGTGACATTCCTAGGAGTTACAGAAATGAGTTGTTCCATGTTTGACAGAAGCAACATTGCTTCCATCTCTTCAGGGCTAGTAGCTTCATCTAGACCTACAGCAATGGATGAGTGCTTTGGCCATATGGACCGCTGGAGTCATTATTTAAAGCATGCACATGCAGTCCTACTCAGATGAATCATATCCAGTGTTAAACCAAAAGCCCTGACCTAAAATTTTATCTTGTTGTTATTGACAAATACTGACTAGTACATGAGCTAACAGTATAAGAAACTCCATCTTTAAGGCCCAAGGAGTCAGTCTTCCCTTTAGAACTACCTCCAGATGGGGTGTAAAACCTAGGATTATCTCAGGGCTATACTGAGATTGCCATAAGTGTCTGTGGCAATCACAATCTAGTTCCAAGTTTTCCAAATATAGTGAAAGGACTTACCTGGTCTGGACCTGAAAAGGCAGAATGCATGCACACAAGACAGGGGTTATACATTTCTGAGTATTTAATACCTGTCCTGGTTATATGTGTTGCAACATTGCTGGATTAAGTGTCCAGGCCAGTTAAATGCTTTCACTTGCCCAACATGGTTATCCAGGCATTGGGCAACCAGGAGTTATTCTGGAAGTGCTTTCTTCCAGAATATTGCTAAATAATAGGATATTTAGGGTGCTTCCGCACAGGCCTTTTAACACCCATTAGGCACACATTCGGAAACCCACGTCCGCATACGCATTACTGTTTAGCACACTTTAGCATTCGGCACACTTTTGGGAGACCGCGTTCGCATTGTCGGACCTATTAAGCACACTTCCGGTGAGGTGCGTTCGCACCTATCCATGTCTAAAGTGTGTTTAATGGGTGTTAAAATGACACCACATATGATGTGGTCTTAATGTGTATTAAACTGTGCAAACACACCCATTTAGGATGTGTTTGCACAGTATAACTGTGCCTACCCAGGGCCCTCCCCCGGCCCGCCATGATTGGCTCCTTGGAGCCAAGCATGGCAAGCTGGGGGACTCCTACCTTGCAGCTCGCCTTCGGCCCAGAAGCAGTGGATTGCCACTTCTGGAGCCAGAGGGAGCTTCTCCAAGCCCTCCCTAGCCCACCCAGGGGAGACCGAGCGAAATCCCCTCCTTACCTGGTCGTGGTCATCCTGATTCTGGCCGCGGGGACCCATCCTGGGCGCCTCCTGATTGGCCGGGGCTACTGCTAGCAGCTCCGGTTGTCAGGAGGCTTTCTGCGCAGGCGCGCCATCTGGCCAGGGCAGGGAGCCTGCGCAGAAAGCCTTCTGACAGCTGGAGCTGCCAGGAGCAGCCCTGGGCAATCAGGAGGCATGCAGCATGCAGGCGCGCTGCATCCTGGGTCCCCGCGGCCAGAATCAGGGTGACCACAACAAGGTAAGGAGGGGATTTCACTTGGTCTCCCCCGGGTGGGCTAGGGAGGGCTTTGGAGAAGCTCCCCCTGGCTCCAGAAGTGGCAATCTGCCGCCTCTGGGGCGAGGGCGAGCCGCAAGGTAGGAGTCCCCCGGCTCGCCATGTTTGGCTCAGCACCCACCTCAAATCTGGATTTAATCCATCCTTCTGCCGCGTTTGTGGAAGGATGGGGGTGGGTATCTACCCCCATAAATCTGGATCTAACTTGCATCTGGATTTAGTAAATCCAGATCTATTATACACTGGATTTACTAAATCCAGATGAGGTAGATCCGGATTTATTTAGTCAAATGCAGAAGCAGCCTTAGGTGCCATCTAGAGGTGGCCTAATACTGTTTACTCTGTCTTCCATTTATGTTTTGAATTCTGCAGACCTCTCCAAGAACCATTTTGCCATAAGCACAGGTGTATCCATCTCCTGCCTTTCTGTGGCAACCTGCAGTTTGCAGTGCCTTGTATCTGATTGCCCTTTTCTATATTTTGTGTCTATATTTGTGCTATTAGGATTCCCCCTTCTCTGCTATTCTACTGTCTAAAATTAACCACCCATAATAAAAATTACAGTGCCTTTTTAATTATAGTGCATATTTTTTTGCTATTGTGAACTTTTATGCTATCTAGCTAGTATGTATGTATGTATGTATGTTGTTGTTTACTGAATAAAACTGACAGAACAAGTAAATATTACTGTATAAATGGCCCTATGAGTATTTAAGCCTCTGAGCATGTACAAAGTGACTGGGTATTAACACAAGCATTCAGATTGTTACCGGATTGATCATGACTAAATAAATAACCTAGAAAACCGGGGGCGTCTTTGCCCTATCTCTTTTCTTATTTCATTATTGATGAAAATAAACACTGCAAAGAAATGAAACTGTAATAAAATTAAGCATGGACTCTAGATCTTGGCACAAATAAGAGAACAGATTTCAGAACTTTGTAACACGTACATTCATATATAATCATAGAGCATCCAAGAAGCAATATATTTCTTTTGCTTTTAGAGAACAACAACAGGGAGACCCAGTGTGTTCAGCCAATATCACAGTTATAAATTTCAACAGTAGAGAACAAACAGAATTAGCCTACTGAACAGAAGGCTTTGCTTAGGCTGCAAACATAGGCAGTGAGTTCAAGTCCCAATGGGGGTTCCATTTTTATTAGAAATACTTCATATCTTTTATTCACTGTGTCAAATGGATCACCACACTTTCAGTACTTAATTATCTTTATCATCCAAAAATGTGCTGCCTTTAATGAAAATGGTTAAATGACTCCCTTAGTTCAAGGCAAAGCCATAATGAGAGGAGACAATGCTGACAAAGGCTGAGTACCATGTGCTCTCTGTCAGTCTTTAGAGGGGATAGAAGCAGCATTATCCCAGCACACAGAACACGACAGTTAAGTTCAGTCCTGATTTTGTCCTGGTGCTTCTGTACATTAACGCTCAGCAGAGAAGCATCAGTGTCCTACTGTATTTGTTCAGGCTTTTCCTGAGGGGGTGGCTGGAATCTTTGTTTTGTTTCCTAATTCCACCCACTGTTTTGGTCCTGCCTTATAGAGATGTGTACCCACCCCCATTTGTTTCTCATCAACACGAATGGTACAGAACTTCACATTCATGCAAATGGAGCCTCTTCAAATATGCGAGGCTTTGAATTTGCTTTCAATCCCTGCCACCACCAGTCACACCTCCAAATCATTCAAAATCCACTCCGAATTTGCTCTGAATCCACTCTAAGCTTTTGCTTTGTGTGCAAAGGTCAGTCTTAGAATATAGTCGATATTGGGTTTGAATGTGAAGTTTCAAACTTTGGCAATTCATATGAATTGCAAAGGTGACAAACATTTTTCATCCACCCCTACTGTTCATGCTACATGCTCTTTAACCTGGTTTGTCATTCACTGTTTCCCCACTGCATGGGAATTAGTATATAAATGTTTTAATTAAATAATTAATATTTACAAGTTGGCAGAAGACCTTGTTCTTTGATCAAGCTGTTCACATAAACCTTCCTCATCCCTGTCCCTAGAAGCATCAAATCTACAAATTCAAAATAAAGTTTGTGTGTGAAGCTGGTCAATACAGGACAGATGAAAAGAATTGTCTGTAGCTGATTTCAGTCAGTCCAGCAGTAATATTACTGTTAATGGGATATAGAACTTCTACCCAAACAGCCAAAATTACTAAAAAGGAAAGAAAACAAAATGTGAGGTGATAAAACGATCTTTAAAAATGATCTTTAAAACCTGTTGACATGGATAACAGATGGAGGGAACTTTTATCATATGGCTTAAAGTTTTCAATATATTTTTCATTTTGGGGAATTAGTACAAAAAATTGAAAAGATAATTAAAGTTAATTTACACTTATTACTGGTAATTTTTATATTGCATAAGTTTGATGACTCCAAAGAAATTCTTGAAAGTAAGAAGTCATTACATTTTTTTAAAAAATAAATGTCAAATAGCTCCAGGTTGGAAAGATAAAAATAATATATCTTTACATAAATAATATATGCAGGAATACAGCACACAGCAGTAAATAAATTTATTACGTATAATCTTCAGATAATGAAGGATGTCTCATTATGACAACCATTTACAGGAGTATAAAAGCCATGTTTGAACTTCATTCCTCAAATTTACAGACCAAAACTACCAACTGATATTGTTATGAAATGGTTAACAAGATAAGGGAAGAAAACTGAGGTAAGCGAGGAAACTTATTTGACTAGTAAGATTCAGGATGGGTGCATGAAAAGACTGCTGGTGTACAGGTTGATGTTTGAGTCATGTTGCAAATTATGTGAACATTCCACTAGAAAATACTATGCTGTGTTGTAGTATTTCTTTTGAGATACAATTTTCTTTTTTATGTTACTTTTTGTTCTTATTGTTAAACAATAAATAAATAAACAAAAAGAGACATCTATCCAAACCTTCACAGTAGCTCCCGTGGTCATGGAATAGAACCTGTATCTCAACACATTATCTTCAACATAGAGACATAACATGGAACTGCTAAGCAGTCAAAACCCTGGACACTTACTTGTATTAATAAGTAAATGCTATCATAACCATAGGATTAATCTTCAAACGAATTGGTAAGCACATTTGTAAAGGATCAATAAATAATCTGTGTTACTGCAATATGGACATGATTGTTGTAACACCCCAGTAATGAATGGGTTCACCAAGTAATTAAAAATGGAATTAGACCTTTTATGTGCCATCTTAGAATTTTTATTTCATCCTGCCATTTTTAGTGTTTCGGTTGCAATGATGAAACAATGAGGGAACCCTCCTGTGACTAATTTAACACCTGTAATTTCTTCTAGACAGGAAGCAAAGATTGCTTAGTCTTAACGGATGAAGCACATGTGGCCTAATTGATGAACACAGTGAATTCAAATTCTGTTGGCGATTCTTGTCTTTTGCTGCAGTTTCTGCTAATTTGTTTCCATCTGTGAGGTGATAAATTAATTTTTACAATTTTTCTAGAAGTAGAAGTAAAGGAACTATGTAATTGAAATATTTCATGGTGGCCTTAAATTATTAGGGATTCAGAAGTGTTCCAAAAAATTAGATAAGGAAGACAACATCTAAAATTGTTAGAAATGTTCCAAACAAGTTCCTATACTGGATGTCCTTAATAATGCTATAGATTACTTTCATCATTGCTGTGAATGACCCTGAAGCTTGATAGAACTAATATTCTATAGGCTTTGAGCAAGGAAGGACCATTTTCCACTACACATCTGTGCAGGACAGGAGGAAACTACTGTGCAACAGAGATGCCACCACGGGAAATCATGTCAGAAATAGTCTATATGGTTACTCCAAAGATGCACACTGCCACTGAAAATGGAGCTGGGATGGCGGTTGTCACTTTTCTTTGACCCTCAGAGGCAGCCTGTTAAAGTTAGTGGAAATATGCCATTATTTTATTTTTTATGCATCCTGGAGCATTGTCAAATCTCTAATTCACAGAAGCAACTTGTGGAAAAGGAAGGATGGCAAGGTTCAGAGAGTCATTTGACAATAGGGAGCTGAATAACATTTCCACTAATGCTGTTCTATTTAGATATAGGTGCAACATTTATTTATTTATTTCCATTTTTATCCTGTCCAAAGGGCTCAGGGGGACTACAGGAATAAAACAAAATATAAAATACACAGAATTAATAGAAGTCTAAAAAAAAAAAAAGAAGTGCAGCTGGAGCAAAGGTTTGAGCAGAAGAATCCCAACATTGCATGTAGCTTTCTTATGAAACATAGCAATGGGATCTTAAACCTGGAGATGCTCAGCTCTGTGGGGTTAGATTAGCATGGACTTTCTGTGGATTTTCTCAACAAGAAATCTGCAGAAGTTATGTGTCATGCCCTGAAATAAAAGGAGTGGTGACCTCCATCTTTGTATATGATCTGTATGGATATTGAGCCTAGAAACTGTGGTGACCCTGACAGTAGGAACATGATGACAATAGGAACCCATAGAGAAGTGTGTTGCCCAAATTCAGCAATTTCTCAAAATCATAATTTGACTGGGGCAAACCATGGATTCTATCAACAGATTTGAACATGTTAAATAGCAGGTACAAATAATTTTAAACAGTTTTGTTTGCTTTCTGATGACAGCATTTCTGTGATCGTGGACTGCCATAATTGTTACCAGAAATGAGGGGAGAGTGATTAAAGGAAGTCAGTCATGGTCATATTTTAGAGAAGTAAAGGAAACGATGGCTAATGCATAGGTCATGACAGCCTCATTACTAAGAAATGCCTTTTGATAGTTTGTATCCCTGCCAAGATGAGACAACAAGTTGAACTCTGTCTTTCATAATTGTTGCTGTATTCATAATGGCATGACTTTCATCTGTAATTAGGATAAAGTTACTTGGGTCTTAGATTTTGAAATGCCACAAGGCTGGGAAACGATATTGACATTTCAGAGGTAAAGACTGGAATTTATAAATATCTTGAGATCTTTATTCAGCCATTATATGAACATTTCACTTAATATAATGGTGTCTCTTTCTTACATTTTATATCGTTATGAGGGCCTCACCTCAAAAGATCCTCCTTAAGTAAATAAAAGGCAGTATTAAATTAAAGTACAAAAATACAAAATACATAGTATCATTTCCATCCAGAGTCCTAGAACTAGTATAAAGAGCAGGAAATATCATAAAATGGCACCTGGTCATAAAGTAGATCTTCAGAAACAATATGGATATGTAGGCTGTAGAAGGCAATCATGCAGCATCTACATGTATTAAGTTAAACATGTACTATAAGGTCTGTTTAGGCCTAAGGACACATATGTGCATGTAAACAAAGTTTTTTTATTTTTATTTTTATTTCAAGATTATATGTTTCTGTGCCAGAGAAGTCCAAAAAAGATCTCTTCTAATCTCTGAATCTGAAGTAAACATATGAAAAACCCTAACTCCACCCTGCCTATTTTTATAGGGCTTAGTTGTTTTTGTTAAAATGAAAAGCATGGTCTTGTGATGTTGTAAGCAATTCCACAAGGTAGCCTCCAGACTTCTCCAATGTACTGCATTATTTAGCACTGTTCTGGAGTATCCTACTCCCGGAATACTCCCTTGTTCCCCAGGTGACAGGGTAACAGTCATTCATTCATTCAGTTTATTTGTATACCGCCTTTCTAATAAATTACTCAAGGCAGTTTACAGCAACCATGACAAAGAAATATACAATATCATACAAAGTAATACATTAAATTGATACACAAATACATTACATAAATATTATAAAATTATAACAGTGTGGAGAAAGTGAAGACACTTGCTAGTCTGGCAGTGTTATCCTTGTGATCTTGGGTGTATTTCCACTGTCACTAGAAGGACCCATTAAGTACCCATTAATGGGTACATAATGGCATTTTTGTACCCATTAGTGGGTACTTAATGGGTACTTTTAGTGACAGTGGGAAAACACTGCTGTCCCATGAATATGTGTGGCTGTACATTTTTAACTGGGTTTGGTTCCCAAGATGATGGATCACGGGAACAGCCACACAGACAAAGTAAGGACTCTTGTTTTGTAGGAAAAACCCCAGTTTGGGAGTATTGCCCACAATAATGCTACTGTATAATGTGAACCCAATACCCTAGGGCTATGTTGGGATTGCAGACCAAGTCTGGTTGTTTCTAGAATGTGTAGCCATCACTGAAGCCATAGCCAGGGTTTTATGGAACAAATACTTAGCAGCTTGTCATTTGTCAGGCCAATGTAAAAATTTTCAGGGAAACATTTTTTGTCAGCTTCTAATTTTTCATTTTAAGAAGATAAACAGATCATTTGTTCCGAAGGCAAATTTTGGGAGTTAATGCAAAATTGAGAGATTTTTGATGAGGCATAGTAATAATAGTAATCCTTGCCATTCTGTGTGCTATTATTTGTGTTTCTGTCCTGCCTTTTACCCAGAATTCTCAAGGCAGGTTACAATATAACCATTATAACAATACAGTTAAATATAAATTCACTAAAATAACAACTAACCATTCCTGAAAGGGAAGAGGAAGCTGTTTTATGCTACTGGATTTGTGGGAAATGTTTTAGTGCAACTAAAATGGCAAGCCAAGTCAGTATAACTATGGTGGGCAGTGTTGATGACCATTCTTAAAAGAACTGATAATAGATTTTGAAATAATGTCAAAATTGTATCCATATATGGAGAAGCAAATACCACAAGCAGGAGGCTGGCCAGGGACTGTGGTAGCAGAGAATCGGGAATGCGTGAAAGTATGAGTAGTTGTGTGGCAATTTTGGCCTCTTTAGCAAATGTTGGTTCTGTCCACATTGTATTGCATCTTTTAAGTTAATAAACCTGTGGAGATTTGGCACTTGAATACAAGGCTTGATTTGCCTTAGAACAACCGAAGTGCAGTGATGTCCTTGCTGTTGTTGTTTTCCTTTTCTTGATCAAAATGAAGAGAGGCTAGAAGCCATCCCCACTCATAAAACAAGAGTTTCTGCTGTGTCTTCATTTCCCCCAGATAGATCAATGCACTCTGTCCTGACCAATTTGCTTGGCTGTCGGATTGCTGCCACCCATATCCTTGTTGCTGCTTTGCTGGATTAAAAATTAAACTATGTTAGATGAGCACAGCTGAGATACTTGCTTCAGTTTATTGACAAGCTATTGACATCCCAGCTGTCCTGCTGCCTTCCCAAGTGAGCCAAGGACAGAAAGTAAAAGTAGGTCACTTCACCAAAGTGTCTTGGGCTGCCTTGCCCAGCATGATGCAGATTTTCTAGGAAAGCTCATTTCTGTATTTCAGATATGTGTGCATTTTTTCTGGGGGCGTGTGGAGTGGGTGTGAGAATATATCTATATTTTGTAAAAGTTTGTCACATCTCAGAATGGTGGAGAAATTTCAAGATGATTTTGGGCGGTTCACAATGTGAAATATGCCTTTCATTGATACAGATTTCCATTTATATAGATTTGTAGATAGATGATAGGCAGGCAGGCAGATAGGACAGAAGAACACACACACTGAAACATGATTTTCTGAAATCTCTGCATTAATTTTGCATCAAAATACTTCATTATACAGGCTTATTTTTTTTTTCTGTAAAAAATGCTCATAAACTAAAAACTGTTAGAGTCATTGGGCCTTTCTGCACTTACCTGAAATCCACATGAGCCTCTCTTCTGCACACTGGCATGGAATAGGGAAGCCCTGTCCCCTGTTAGTATGCTCCTACTGCACCAGGTGGAACATATTCCAAATCTGAGGGCCGAAATAAATCAGGTTCAGTGATGCACTAGTGGGTGAAAATTTGGATGGCAGAGGTGTGCACAAGATGCATGCTTTCATGTTCCAGTTTAACAAGGGGAATGCATTTTGATGGCAAGGCAGGAAACATAAGAGCATCAGAGACTGAAGTTCACAGGCTAGAATGGACAGCTGTTGCCATGTGGACAACATTGTTCCGACCCAGAGAGATTGACCCCGGCCTGGGGACAAATTGCTTTGTTCCAGACAAACTGATTTGGAATAAAGCAGGTAACTGCTTATGCTGGATCCTCTTACAGATAAAAACAGCTCGTTTACTGAAAAACACATTAAAAGGTATGTATCTTTTATAAGGAAAAGATCTAACACCATTTCCTATAATTAGGTCTCACATCAATCTATACTGAAGAATGCTGAGATTACTCCAACCCTATTACCAAATGTCCCCTACTTGCTTATTTTGTTAGTGAACAAAATGAACAATATATAGTCAAAGAACTTCAGAAGACAAAAAAGAATGCAGCCATCCTTTGATTTAAGCTATTATACCACACATATGCCATGAACGTGATGTGGTTCAGGGCTATATGTATTCCCAAGATGCTCATTCATATACACTGGGATCTGAGTTCAAAGCCCTTTTCTGCACTGGGCTCCATTCCAGGTTATATCCCAGAATAGGGACCTGCCATCAAGATGTTGGGGCAGATCTATTCATTATGAACTAGATGTGATGATATAAAATAGAAGACAGCTTGCCATTGTCCTTCTCAAGGCATTACAAAACAAAGCAATGTAAAGGATTATATTATAAGTATATTTTAAGCTGTTCTATAGTTTTTGTCTTTTTTATTATTATTACCTGGCCTGGGGCCTCCAGGAGAAGGGTGGGATATAAATATTTTAATAAATACAAATAAATCAGTGGAATTGCTCTAAGAAGTTTTTGTCTTAAACTGATTCAGCAGAACCGAAGATGCATTGTTAATGAACTAACCAAGCTATGATATATTTCCTTATAAGGTCGCACAAATGCCACTTAAATACAACCCACAGAGCAATTGTTACTAAAACAAGACAGGTTCAAATTAAATATAGCCTTGTGAAATGCTTGTGTGGGCATCTAATCACTTCAAGCAAACCCATTACAATCTGAGTGGTGAACTGAATGTGTAATGGAGTAGCTTAACTATAGTTTATCAGATGTTGTTTAGGAGGTTCCACATTCCATCAAATTATGCCAGAATGGCTCGTAGTCAAGAAAAAATTTGGGGTGGGTGCATCAGATTGGCCAAATATTACCCCTCATGCACTTCTCCTGATCCTGAACTCCCTACAGAGAGAGAGACAAATGTTGGTTAAGGGAAAGTTTGTCATGTGACTCACTGCAAAGTAATTAAATGCCCAGTAGAGGCTCAGTGGCAGCCAAGTGAACAGTAAGCCCAATAGTTTTCTTACTGACTTCTGTATAAACATGTTTTGTACTTTTGCAACAAATTGCTTCCTGTCTATTAAGTGATGTTCTTGACCTTTTTATTGTTAAGGTTGACTGTAAGTAACTTGGCACTTTAAAATACAGAGCCAAACCCATCTGTATTTCTGCTGACAGTGATTATGTAGTGTTTGTTAGACTGCTACTTGTTTTGATGAATTCATTTTATTTTTTTATTTTTTTTACTGTAACCTGCCCTTATACTTCTGGGTATGAGGTAGGAATGAAATATAAATAAATACATAAGACAAAACCACCTGTATTCTTGTATTTACTCCATGCACCTGTTGTTTTTTGCAGAGGTGACAGCAAGTCAGCAGAATGCGGTATCCAAATGTGCTTGTAGGCTGTGTTGGATACAGATCAATAGTCGTGAGAAGATGAAGGTCATATGCTGCTAGTATAAACAGAGCTCCTCTGGATTCTTTGCTCCATCCTCCTAGAAAAAAATGAGATGTGCATGTCAATAAAAGTAACAAAGCCAGAGGCATGAGTTTTGCTTCAGCATTCTGTATCTATTTTCTTTTTTTAGGACTCTTGCCTGTTGATCAGCTAATCTGAATGTTAGTTGCTCTGCCTATAAAAATGTTTACAGTAGCAGCAACTCCTGACACAGCTGATGTGCTGGAATTTGATGCTCTCAGAAAGTCCTTGTGTGTGCATGGTCTCTTTGTATATATACAAATAAGTAGCAGAACAGTTTGAAGTAGATAAATATGTTTTACATGATTTACTAGCCTGACCTTAAGATGTTCTTGGCTCTGCACCTGAAACAAATAAATGCAGAAATGTCCAGATTGGTTGAGGTTCTCCCTCACCCCTTATCAGAAGGGTTAAAATAAATGCTGTTTTCTTGCTACCCTTTCCCCCTCAGTTTTCATACTGATAAAAGCAAGAAATATTTCTTCTATCAGATAATACACAAGTAAAGTCTGCAGAGACCAAGTTTAGTTTTCTCCCCTCCATAGAGCAGGGGGAGTGAGGAGGATAAAGAGAAGGAAGGAAATAAATTTGTGAATAATGCAGTACCTGAACATCCTCTTTTGATTCACAGTTCAAATGCCATTGGGATTGCCCCTGCATGGAAGAGCTTGCCTGTGGGCCGGGAGGAACAAGGTGTAAGAGATCACATAATGTGGTGAAAGAAAAAGAATCATTTGACTTCATTTGTAGACTGTGTGTCTACAACAGTCCGCCCCACCCCACCCTGGAATCTCAGGGAAGTATAGAAAAATGAACAACAACAACAAAAGTTACAATTACTGAACTAAAACACTTAAAACTTAGAAAAATTCATGGATGACAGGTGTATCAAATGGCTACTAGATGGGTACCTAGGTACATCTTCCAGGTTTGGGACACAGGTAAAATGCCTTTGCTAGGATTTGAGAGCAGATGAAGATTTTGCCCTTGTCTTCTGTTGAGATGCCCAGAAGAAGGAGGAGGAGAATTGGCTTTTCTACCCTGCTTTTCTCATCCATTTAAGGGGACTCAAAGCAGCTGACAAAGCTTCCTATTCTTATCCCCACAACAGACACCCTGTGAGGTGGGTGGGGCTGTGAGAGTTCAGAAGGGAGCTGTGACTAGCCCAAGGTCACCCAGCTGGCTTTGTTGAGGAGGCAGAATCAAATCCAGTATTCCCGGATAAGAGTCTCACTCCTTAACCAACAGACCAAACTGGCTCACAAATTAGTGGCACACTGTTTGAGACAGAATGCCAGATTAGATGGGTTGTGGCCCAATCCAGCAGGGCTTCTCTTATGTTTTTACGTAAAGGACATTATAGGTTATTTAATATGGGCAAATTCAGTAGAAATAAATTCACTAAGGATGTAGGTGCATACTATTGTAGCTCAATATATTTTGCCCCATCTTTTTCTTCCATAGAAATGTAAATTTATGTCCACATCTAATATCTAGAGTGTAGCATAGCTTTCTCAGCCATGTTTTGTAAACTGTTTCAGGATTTCTTAATGCTAAGCAATATAAAAACATTTTAAATAAGTAAATGCTTTTACTAACTGTATATAAATTATGTGAGCTCCGGTACTTTCATCTAGGGAACCTAGTAATATCAATATAATATTTATATCAAAAGGCACCTGAAAAAATATGGACTTTGTCTGGAGTAGGATAAAGTTACCATTGTGAGATAAAATAGAAAAAATTGGATATTCATTGCAAAATAAATTTTAAAAACTGGAAAATTCTATAATTGCAGTTCTCCTTATCTCATGACAAAAATATAACTTGAGAGCTGAATCCAAAATGGAGCTTCTGACTTCTCCTGACTTGATGATACTGATAAGAGAGAGAGAAGGGTGTTCAAGCTGTGGTGCATGAATGAGTTTAGCAGAGCCCCTGGAGTGGGTTTTCACAGCCTGCGGAAAGGTCATCTTAAAAGAATTGTGCTGCTAATGCTATGCAAAATTTGTCTCATGCCTGAAAATTCGATCAAGCGATTCATGCATCAAACTTAACATGTTTTGAATATTCGGAAATTTGTTCAGACATATTTAATCAAACATTTGTGTTTGCTTTGTTTCCCCTTGAAAAGCTTTTTTCAAACATGGACAACTATTTATTGGATTATACGGTTCAATGGCAAACTGAACATGTTATTCCTGTTTGTGCACATCCCTACTTGCAACCCCCTGAAGCAGGCTGCAGGCTCTTGCTGTGCCCCTTGAAGCTTTTCCTGCAGCCTTTTTTGGCCACATGAAAGAAAGCTAAGAAGCAAAGGCAGTGAAACTTGGAAGTTGCTAGTCATAGTACTCGGACTGAGAAAGAAGGCAGAATGGTTGGAATATTTTTTAGCTTTGAATAGACCTCTTGTGAGCTTAAGGAGCAATATCAAGGGAGGTATCACTAGAGGGAAAAGTTAAAGACACCGATTTATAGCATTGTTGCCTCAACTGCATTTTGGGTCCTCTGCCTCTTTCAAAGGAAAAACAAACAGTGATAGATCTCTCATGTCACTAATGGCTTGACCCTAAACATCTAGCCAGTTGTCTTCCTCTTTCTTGATCAATAACTGGATTTTAATTAACAGCCCTAAAGTTAAGGACTGAGGCAATTAAATCACTTTCTAGAGGAGTGGTGATATTTTCTCTAGGGCTTATTGGAATAAAGGCTTGTGAAAACCAAATCTAGCTGGAGGAGGGAGCCAACTATGGGTGATATACATAGTGGGGACAGATGGAATGAAGGAAATATAATATTGTATGCATGTAACATGTCAATGCTTTATAATAAAACTGTGCCATGTAGCTCTGGATCACCTACTATTATTTACATATAGGATGAACCAAGCTTAACCTACCATTTGTGAAGGAAATACTGTGGAGTATCCACCTCGGTGCAAATGGTGTTTGAGAAATATTGGAACAGCTTTTGGGTAACTGCTTTCAGACAGAGATTCTACAGCTAAATGGGATGGAAGAGAAATTGTCATTGGGTGTTAAGTAAAGAAAGCAGTGAGAATCTCAGTGTTCTATTACATGCATTTGTGCCTAGCATTCTTTTCAAACAGTTTTACAAAGCATTTGTTTCTCTTTGAATTATTTAGGATGCTTCACCTGTATTTTGATCTTTTGTCTTCCGTACTTCAGTCATGTCCTCTGGGTTGATAGCACATGGCCACAGTTCTCTGTCTCTGTCTTTCCCTGTCATCAGAGAATTTCAAATGTCGCCCTTGGGTTTGACATCGAGGAGAACGGCCAGACTTTAAAAATCTTCCATCTCTACATGCAAGTGCAACCAATAGAAGGGATTTATCAGTCTGTACTTCTTTAGTTTAGCTCACATTGATAGGTGAGGTAAATCCCCCCCCCCTCCATCTTTCATGAGAACTGGTTCAATGCTTCCCTGGAGCATTATGCAAGTTTATTTGACTTACAATCTTGGAAACTGTCTCTCACATGCTTATAGACTAAGTGTAAAATTTGATAGCTTTAGAAAGTGAATAAATTAACTTTTGTCTATGCACTCAACAGCAAAGAAAAAACAAAGGAAATTATCTTGAGGGAGAAAACAGGGAACAGTAGGTAAGACTGAAAGGAGGTGGTTGGAGACCTTCACTGTGAAATGACAGAGGACCTTTCTATGCTTGCTGTGCCATTATCCAAGCCAGTGAGTCAGGACCAGTGAGGGCCTCTGATATGGACCATGTCAATGCATGGTCTGGAACAGCACTGTCTGCATAGTAATGCTAGTCCAGCCCAGTCACCGCACCAGCCCCAAACTTTGTTTGAATTGGAAGCCCTGGGGAACCCACATCAGTGAGGTGCTTAAGGTTACCTGTACCCACAAGCGCCAGCAAAATCTGGATTTAATGGGGGTTTGGGGCCCTTAAATCCAGATTAACAGTAGGCTCCTTTAATGGTGTCTTCAGTACAGTCTTCTGCCATGAACACCGGATCACAGGCTGTGTGTCCACACGTCTACTGGGGCAATGAGGTCCACCATTTCAACAGGGTGGCTCTGGCTCCAGTACACCACTCACATCCTTTTTAGTTGCTGTGTAGGCAGCTATAAAGCTGTGTCTCTCCA
The DNA here is from genome assembly GCA_023333525.1 of Aspidoscelis tigris stejnegeri. Taxonomy (NCBI): domain Eukaryota; kingdom Metazoa; phylum Chordata; class Lepidosauria; order Squamata; family Teiidae; genus Aspidoscelis; species Aspidoscelis tigris. The sequence continues at coordinate 243,583,284 of JALMGA010000001.1, read as the reverse complement.
CGACTCCCACTGTTGAAGGAAGTACGCTGGCCAATCATGCTGCGCTGTCAGCACCCCTTCCGGTTCAGGCCAAATGGAGCCTTGGGATGGGTGTTATGGTGGCCGCATGGTGGCCCTGCTTAGCACCCATTGCCATCGAGTGCTAGACGGCCAATGTGGACATATGGGGCCCTCACCAAGATGCGGACCTTCAAGGACCGGATTCTGTGAGGATTGCATCTCAAAGATCTGGTTCTTCTAAATCCTGATTAATGGAGGTACGTGCAAAAACAGTTTGTTCACCAATAATCCAGACCAGTGATGGGTGGGACCTCTCTGATCCATACTAACCTATGGACAAATGAGTACCCAAAGGTGACTACAAGGGATCCTATTCTGAATCTAATGCCTTTCTGCACTTACTAACTGTAGAGCCAGATCAGTGAGTCTGGAATAACTAGGCTCATTGATCCAGTTTGCATGGAGGTATGGGCTGGATCAGCATTATCTAGACTGATGGTGCTGATCAGCATTAATGCACACCACAACTGTGAAACTCGTGCAAGCTTCACAGACACTCCTCTCATGCCTCCAAAGCTAGGAATGAAAGTTCCTAGTGCTCTGCAATAAAGCTCCTACCAGTAGTCCCACAACATGGCCTGGAGGCATGCTGTCTGCAAGCCTCCCTTGTTCTGAAGCAGGATTGTTGGTCTCTCTGGTAGTACCATTTAATTGGTACTACCAGAGATCTGGATTTAGAAACTCTAGTAGAAATGGAGCAGGCTCAATGAGGGACTTGCTTGATCCACATTAACTTGTGAATGAGAAGGCCCAGAATGTAGCCTACATGAACTCTTGGGTGCTTCTGCATTTGCCGCTGAAAAACGGATCTAAGATTCGTTTTTCAGCTATCAGTCCTCCGGAGGATCCGTCCCAAATAGGGATGGATCCGAGGAGGCCTCCCCATGTCCGCACACTCGTGGGGAGGCCGGATCGGGTGGCCGGATCGCCTGGGTGCTCCGCGGAAGGCACAGCACCCATTCAAAAGTTCCGCTGGATTCCTGTGCCGCCGACACAGCCTCCATTATTTAGTTATGATCTCATCAAGAACTAGTCATTAGAGGTTCAATTTGTGTGTGTTTGTTTTTAAAAATTTTATATATGTTTCTATGCATTTGAAGTGACTTACAATTAAAAGTGGTTTTTTTATTGCTGTTTGATCCACAAACTTACATATGGTAAAAATATTTATTGCTTTCACCTCTTGAAGGACTATCAGAATCTCTCCATGACAGCTAGATTTTTTCAAAAATGATAAAAATCTTTTTTTGTATTGAAAAAGTCTCCTTTTCTTTTTTTCTTTTGAAGTCTAATCGTGGTTCTAATAAAAATTGCTGCTTCTTACCATGCACTCAAAGCCTGTCTCTGGACCAATCACTCCAAATGACTGCAAAATATACTTAAAATTATTTCCACTGAAAATAAGGTTATACAGGACAATAGTTTCTTATATAAGTTTGATCATGTTATAACAATCACCAAGGTTGTGCTGAACTACTTTCAATTTTCCCCTTTTATTTTACCACTCTGCTCTTAGGCAAAGGATCTCTCCAGATGATAAGGTAAAATACTGACTTTTTTCAAAACCACCAGCATTTCCCCATTATGGCTTTAAAAGTGGCCATCAAACTGGCTTGTTGCGAAGGCAGGGCTTCTTCATGCCATTTTACAGATATGATACCATTTCCCACTGAAACTATGGAAAGCAGAACAGAGGAATGGGCTGGAAGGCAACTAATGCAATGTCAAGCCTTTCTACCAGCCAAGACCTCCACTCAACCTAATGTCAAAAGAAGCAACACAAATATCCAGCAATCTTAAGACTGAAACAAAATGAAGTAACTCATAGCACTGTTCTGAAAGCTGCAGTTGGATACCATTTCTAAAAAAAATTATCTCTCGCCCAAAGGATTTTCTTTTGAAGAAATTAATGTGTTCTTGAATAGAACTGCAACCATAATAGTGTCTCATCTATTAATTGTATGTATTCTGTGGCCATGGTCAGATGCATTAAAACTTTTATCACCAACACTTAACCTTTCACTACCATTTGCTAACATCTACCTATAGGGCCTTTTCACACTTAACATCCCAACGATATTAAGTTCAGGGATGGTGGCTGGCATTCACACAGTGAGTGCTGGCCCATCCTGAACTTTGCCCAAACTTACCTGCATGCTTCCAAAGGGTGGATGGTCCCATCCTGTCCCATCTGCCTTGCCATAGCAAAGGCCATGAACAGCAGGTCCTTGCTGTGGCAATCAGCAATGTGGCACACATCTACACAGCTGAGCCATGATGTCACCCTCACTGCTTGCAGAGATCTAGGCCGCTCTGGGACAGAGGTGGCATCATGCTAAATGGATTCTCCATTTCATAGCATACCAGGCTGTACTGATTACTTTAGTGCAAACAGGCCATATATTGGTGAGAAGTGACCATGGCTCAGTGTTATAAGAACTGCCTAAAAGCAGAGTGCCCAAGTTTGACCTTGGCATCTCTCCAGAAGCACAGAAAACAAGGGATGTGTCTATGATGTCACCTGGAATTGACGTTAGCTTGGTAGCTTATCAACAAATTATTGTGATGCAGTTCACCACACAAAGGAGTGGTAAAACTCTTCCTGATACTTTGGTAGCACCTGCGGGAAGTCCAGATTTTGCAGGGTCCTTAGACTAGATACTAAACAATTGCTGTTTCCATGGATTCACAAGTTCATTGCAGTGGGTATAAGAGGCTCTGATTTTTTTTTTTTTTTTTTGCCTCTTAAGCTATCTCCACCTCAGATTGCAGGTGTCTCTGTTCAGGGCAGATGGGAAAAGTATTTCAAGCCAATGTAGAAGAAGGTGCTCTATGCATCTCCATTTTGTTGTACTTTTTAGTTCCTGTTGTTGTTGTTGTTGTGATCTGTCCTCAGATCTTTTGTTAAAGAGTGGGATATAAATTCTAAAATAAATACATTTTGGAGCATGGAGGTGCCATTTCCAGCAGCATCTTCGTGCAGGGTGCAAAATTGTGTCCAACAAATGACGAAAGCAACCATATCAGCAAATGGTTGATAAAACCACCAGGTACTTATGGTGAGTACCTTCTCCAAAGGATCTGAGCACCTAGGAAGGGTAAATGGAGATGCAGCCTTATAAGGTGATATTATTCCCATACAGAAAGTCAGTATAATAATCAAATCAGCTAAGGAAAGCAAGTACTAGCTTCCGCTTTATTTTGTTGTAAGAAGTGTAGCTGGAGTAAGAGATAAAACTGCTAAAGACAAGACTAGAGTCATGGTAGATGCTTACAAATATAGGAAAATAGTTAAATGCAGGAATATGGTAATCTGCAGAACAGGGTCTGTTTGTGAGATAGAGAAAAGGAGAGGAAGAATGTTCATGGTTTCTTGCTACTAGGCTATTAACCAACTCTTCCTCTCCATCCTACTTGACTGGTGTGATCAAGAGTCACTGGAACCTTGCTTGTCTAAATAATGGTCTTATACTCACTATGCAGAGCTGCGTAATATATACCAAGCCCAACGGCTTCATTTTCCTCTCTTCTTTCTGCATTAATGACTAGCTTGAGGGAGGGAGAAAAGGAATGAAGGATAGCTGAGAGGGACCCAGCCGACACAGTTAACGAATTGCCTTATTAGAGACACTTTCCTAGGGCCTAAACGGAGCCATTCTGTCTGAGTCTGCAAGAAGTGGGTCATTTTGTTGGGCTGTCAGGATTCAACATTCACTTGAGAAGTGGCTGGTATGACTGCAAGATGCTGGTTTCTCCCTTGTGTTTCCTTCAGTAGAAATTAGGCCCCCAAAGAATTTAGGGCACATCATATCCGAGAAAGAGTTTATATCAGGAGATGAAATCACTCTGCCTATAACAGGATTGCATCGCAGCCTAATATCTGTTTAAAGATCCGGGGTCAATACTTATATTTATAAAATACGTTCACATGTGCATTCCCTTGTGCGGTTCATTTTATAACTAGTACCCTCAGTGTCTAGTTCTGAGACAGTTGCTACATAAAAATTCCAAAAAGGAAGCTGCAGGTATGCATCCAGTTCCTCAATGCAGGTACAGAAGCAAACGTACAAAGAGTTTCTGTCATTTATATAGGAATATGATAGAACTAGAGGGGAAAACAAGTTACCTTTTACCTTCAGAAGCCCTTTCCACAAGGCCTCATTATCCCAGTCCAGCACAATCTTTAGAGTGGATTGTCCATACCCTAGACCAAGATAATGAAGACCCCACCCCCTAGTAGTGTAGCCTGTCCACATGGGACTAGGCCATGGAACATGAGAATATGCTCTACTGGTGGGCTATTAAAAATAGTAGTCCACAAGTGTACTACTGCCAAGTACTGATACACAGATGGTGTGCAGACTGCACATCCCATGGGTATGTATACTAGGCCCAACCTCGTTTTGGCTGGGTATACGGATGTGACACTGAAAATGCACCACTTTTGGGCGCAGGATTGAAAAAGCTCCAGCTGGGAGCTTTGTCAGTCAGGCATTTTCATTTTCAGCCTCCAAAGCTGGGCCTGAGCTTCAACCCCAACACTCATGGGGAAGGCGGTCTATATTGTGGCCCAATGGCAACCTGTCCCACCTATTATTTTTATTCTTTTCATTATAAAAATAGACTTGGATTAGACAGTGAGAGCTTTGCTCTAGAGTAAGAGACTATATTTGATAAGGTAAGCAGGTGCTCATTTTATTCCAAGATGTCTTGGGCCTTCAGGTGATGGGACAGGGTATAAACAAACAAACACACAAACAAACAAATGGATAGAGAGAGAGAGAGAGATTTTACAAGCCATGTCAGTCTTGTGGGCATAGCCTCATGTAGTTTTCCTAGTCCATACTGGGCCTTTCTGCATGTACCTTGGTTAATTTGGATTAAGTGAATCTGGATTAGCTACATCCAGATGAACCACAGGCAGGAAGCAGCTTCGTACACTGCACAGGCTCCATGTGGGACCATATCCAGTCCTTCCCTTTTTTCCAAGTGTGAAAAGGCCTTGTGTTAATAGCCCTTCAGATTTGAATCCATCCACAGATGTGAGTCAGTAATACTGCAAATGGAACCCCCAATTTATTAATAAATCAGTGGTGTGTTAGAGGCAAGGCCCAATCTGCAAGTGCATCAGTTATGCTATGGAAGGGTCACCCAATCTATCCATTCAAGTTTGTAGCAGCTCAGAAACCATTGCTGAAAATTTCCAAGACTGCATTAAAAAGGGGAAGTCACATTTTAAAACTGTCCAACGATAACTTATAGAAAACTTCTGCCTGACACAATCTAGATTCAGAAGTATTCTTAAGCGCAGTTCTTAGGCAGGGACAGCTGGCTACGTGGAAATAAAGGGATGGTGAAAATGGCACAGCGTACTGATTCAAATGGCACATTTGAAGCCTGCAACCCCCAGAGAGACGTAGGAGGAGAAACATTTCAAAAACACCATGTCATTCTTGGCCCCAAGGGAGCATCTCTTCGCTTTACAAACAAGAACTGCTGATGCTTTAGTGACGTTCCTTTCCTGAATTAAATTGCAAAGACCCAGACTGTATCTCCATGATTCAAACTGCATTGGAAGGGGATTGAAATCTGCCAGTCTCCACGTAGCCTATGCTGAAGATGCAGAAGGGCTCATGGAGAAACTTCAGTGCCTCTCCAAGTCACAAATACTTCACTGCATGAATGACAGCTCTGAAGCTTCTTTTCATGTACCGAGCTTGGTCCTTATCCCAGTAAAAAGTCTCACATTTCTGTGCATGTCTTCTATGTCAGCGCACAGAGGGCCAGGAGGTTTCCCAAGTGCAGTTGCAAAGTCTTCAGCACAGCAGCCTGTGGGATGACAGTTGAGCTGTCAAACCCCTTTCCTGGGCTGCCTGAAGCCTGGTGAAATCTAGGGACCTATTCGCACTTGGCTTTATTCTGGAATATATCCTGGAATAGGGACTTGCTGTCCATATGCTACTGCAGGCTTCAGTAGGCCCAAAGTGAGGTCTGCCAGAGTCTGCATTAGCATGTGGACCACAGAACCCTATCCTGAGATACACTCCAGAAAAAGGCCAAGTGCGAACAGGCCTTAGGTGGAAACCCAATCCAGCATTAAGGTCAGCACTATGGAGACACAGCCTGAGTTTATACTGATTATTTTGCAAAGCATAGGTTTCAAATACATTAGGCCCCCATTTAATGCAAAGTTTCCATTTTGGCAAGTTTTCACTTAAAGTAAAACTTGTGTTAAGTGAATAATAGGCCTTTTTTGTTATGGAAAATGCCTTAAAGTGATTCATAAAATGCTTAATAATGCAACAAGAGACCTTTTCACACTTAACTTCCATGGGACACTGTCCCAAAGGACTTAAATTCAGGGATGGTGACCAACGTTCACATTGCCTGCATCCTGGTGAAGTACAGACAGTCCCTTCTAGAATTGCCTGTATCACCACGGCCATGTGCACGAGGCCAGTGGCACCACTCCATTCCCATGTAACATTCACTCTCAGTTCAGGTTCTTTGGGTGACCTCTAGTTCTAGGATTTGGGGAAAGGGAGAAAACCTACCTATCTGCTCTGCCCACATGTCTATCTTCATCACTCTCACTTGCTTCCTTTCTAAACTCATGCTGCCCCCAGACATCACTTGTTTGTACCACAGTTTATCAAATTACTAATTTAAAGTGCATCTGGAACTAATATATATATACATTAGATTTATACTCCAGGTTTTACCATTTCTGCAGCAGCAGAGATGTTACAGCTGCAAGATTTTATTTCCAAGTGACCTAACCCTCCCAGTATTATAATGTTAAGTTTTTCCAGGTTCTGACAGCTCAAGCTGAAGTCTTACTGTTCTTCTTGCTTAGTAATCCAGGTAGAGCTGCAATTCCAGAATAACATGATATTGTGTTACACTAGTTAAATTTGCCTGGATAATAATATTTTGGTAAATCGGGTTTATATTCTTGGACAATATCAGACAAATCAGGTACAATTATGAAATAACTATGGGTTTTTTACCTTACCTGTATGCACCCTAAAAAGCACCAGGCACCACAGTCTTTTCTCATAAGGACGTTTCTTCAGTCCCTTTATCATCTTATTCACCCTTCTCTGGACCTTCTCCAACTCTGCTATATCTTTTTTGAGATAAAGTGACCCAAACTGCACACAGTGTTTCAGAAGCAGCTGCACATTCAGTTTGTAAAGGGCCATTATAATATTAGCATCTCTGTTTTCAGTACCATTTTTATAATCACTTCATCTTTGCCAGGTGCTTTTTCAATTCTTGTTCATTTTTGTTTACTTTGGGCCCATTTTGTTTGTCATGGTAACAATCTGTTGATTTGTTCTAACTGAAAGTTTTGTTAATATTGCTTAACTTGGGCTTTATATCATTTATTTGTTAAAATAGTAACATTCATATTCAGACATTCTGAGCCTGGGAAGCCTCAGGGCCATGCTAGAGAAACCCCTCCTTCTAGCTTTCAACCCACAATGGTGGTGCTACAAGAGACGTTTCTGTGGAGGAACTCAGCTGAAAGGCAGGTGTTATAGGAGGACAGTCTCCTTCAGATATTTGGGTCCCGAGTCCTACAGAAGCTAGGATAGGGCTGTGTGTTGCAGTCCTGGACATCTATGAGGTAGGAGAAAGATAATGGAACCATGGTGATGAGTTGATTTTACAATATGTACCTCTTATGTCCCTCTTCCAGTCTATTTGTAAACACAGTGAACCATGTCTGTTCAGCTTGATTTGGATTATTGACGCATGTCTCAAAGTGAAACTGTCACACTATTTTTGGATCTGTACATACTCTGAGAAAGAAAGGAGATATTGAATTATGGTATAGTGACCTTAATAAGCTTCCCACAGTAAGCTAAGACATGCATACATGAGAGAGCAGGGTGATGGTTGGTAGGTTTCTTTACAGTAGTGGGAACGTTGCCAGTAACGTTAATGCCAAAGTCAAGGACTTTCATTTTCTAAGGAGGACTGGGAACTATTACAGCATCAGAAATCCAGCCCGCAGAGAGAGAGAGAGAGAGACGTGTGTACCAGACTGCTGTGTTCTTTGCTTGGTTCCCAAAGTTGCACATCCTTGTGCTGTCTGGAATGATCAATGGCAGTATGTGTGGCTGCATTCAAAATCTTAAGCAGAAGTTGGACCCTGACATCCCTGTCAGTGTTCTGTAAACTTCTGTGATTTGTGAACTGATAAAAAGACAGTTCTTGTAGAAGGCAAGATTTTGGGGTTAGCATAAGCTTATAAAAGGCAGCACAAGATTCACATGTTTATTGTTGTCTTGTAGGTAATATTCAAAAGGTGTCAAGTTCAATGCCTGGTATTGTCAGTTATAAGCAACTTGTATAGAAGATTTCAGTCCAAGACCTTGGAGAGTTGTTGATTGCTGGAGTAGACAGTACATGGTCCAGTGGTCTGACTCAGTTTAATAAGGCTGTTCAATATGTAATATGGTTAATAAAGCTGTCACTACTTTTTATTGTGTAGATTTGTGGAGGAATATCCACAGAGTGTTTTCACTGGGGAGCTGTGTTGAATGAGTCAATAGGAGGACAGTGAGAGAGTTCAGATAAAATTAGCATTTGGACCATATGTGTTTTGATGTTGTCCTCTTCTTAAGTAAGTCTGAGGAACAGCAAAATCGTATGAGAAGTGACAGCCAGTCTGCAGTGAGGTTTCCGTCTTTCTGCCCAATATGGTGTGAAACAATAATAGCTTATGACAGCTTAATACATGACAATTTCAAAAAGCCAAACTCTCAGGTGGCAACTGAAGGTCTCTCTCTCACACACAGACTTCCTTCCTTAGAATTTGAGGAAGAGAATAGAAGAAGTGCTCTTAGAACTGAGCCCAGATGAAAACCATCAAGGAGAAGCACACACATCATAAGAGTCTATGGCAGCAATGCCTTTTGTTAGCTACCTGGAGTCCTTTTGAAGTAGGCAGAATACAAGGACCCTAAATAAATAAATAATAAACAAATAAATAAATAAATAAATGATATGTACAGTCAATGGTTGCCATTTTGTTCTGTTTTGAATAGACATTGTTCCCTTAAAAGACAGTTTTTGTATAAAACTCTTCTCATGAAAGTAGGGTGTTGCTTATGGCCTGGACATGTACAGTATGAGTCTGGACTGACATAACCTGTTGCACACCCAGGATTTGGTCATTAAAGTCTAAAGTTCCTGAGTGAAGATAGCCACATAGTGTCAAGGTCACCTCACATCTTACATCCATACACACCCTGATCTATATCATATGCACATCCCAGTTTAGGACTCTTAATAATATTATTTGTATTTGTATTTCCTGTTACAGAAGTGGTAACACCCTCTGACCACCTGCTTTGCAAACAGTTGTTTCTATTCCTAAGCTATGGATACTCTTTAGTCGCTCCCAGGGACTGTTTTGTCTAGATGATGTCAGTGACCGGCCTTTCGCTTGTTCAGAAAAGGCACCACAAAGCACATCAAAAGGAAGCTGCTTTAAAGTAGTCTCCCAAGCATTCCCAGTAGTGGACCAGTGTGGCATGCTGCAAAGAACCCCCACCCAAAGCTGGCAACTTCAGAGTTAGACCAGGACTAGCAGCCACTTTGTGGATAGCTGCTGGCAAGGTCTCTCCAATCTCTGATCAGCCTCTGAGCCTCTACAGACAGTCCTAGGAAATATGGTTGAAGAAACTGCTGTTGGTTTGACCGCAGAGGCTAAGATGCTCAGATGCTGAGATGCCCCTTCTGCCCCCTCATGCATCTGAGATGCATGGAAAGGAAAGATGCAACTTACCTGGCCACCATTTCCATGCTTGCCTGTTCTCCAGTGGTCTGGAACATTTTTGGTTTGTCAGATTCTGCCAAAGTGCGGCAGCTACAAGCATGTACCATGTTGACACTTCTCCACCAGTTCCTGGAGAAGTAACTCTAGGAACCAGGATATTGGACTGCCACTTGGATGCAACCTGAGTATCAAAACTGATCTGTACTTACAGTCTTTCTACAGTACCACCATATTCTTCATCTTAATACTGTAAGATGTCATTTATACTTTTGTTGACAGCTTTCAGGAACAAATGAGAATTTCCGCTTCAGTCCAAACTATATCATATTACACTGAATTAGATCAAAGTTTATTGGAGTCTATGCATGTTTCTGCACTGGCCATAAAACCACATTAGAAACACATACAGGACACATAGAAAACTTACCTTCCGCACTGGAGGATGGATCCGGGACATTTCAAGGTGGCTGCTTCCACATAGTGGCGTGCGAGACCCAGCCTTAATGGGGTCTCGCCACTGAAAAATCCGGCCTCCATGAAGACCTTCAGTCCGTCCCCTCACCTTGATCCATTTGGAAGCAGGACACTTCCGCACATGGAGAGGCGAGGAGACTGATGTGATGGTGGCCACCATCTTGGGAAGGGCGGAAGCAGGCCAGTCTGCCTCTGGAGCCTCTTCCTTGTGCGCTGCGTGCCATCAGAAACACACAGTGACTGGCAGCTGAATGCTTCGATCCCACGGCTCCAGGGATGGAGTTGGCGGTGCAGGAGGCCATCTGCCTTTTCGAATGAGTGTTGCAGCCTCCGCACAACACCCAGATGATCTGGCCCTCAGTATCCATCCTCCATGTGTGTGTGCGGATGTGCAAGGCCTCTTTGGATCCATCCTTATTTCGGACAGATCCTCCGGAAGACAGATCTCCGGAAAATGGATTTTTCTTTTATCCATTTCTCAGTTGCCAGTGTGGAAGCACCCAAAAGCTCAGATGCAACCTGTGTCCTAAGCAAAGCTGCAGGATGGTTTTTTTATATCTTGAAGTTAGCTAGTAATACAAACATTAAAATCTAACTATGCAGAACAACACTGTGTGAGCCCAACACAACACTGAGAAGTATCTAAACAGAGTAGCCAATTTTTAAAATCTTGGTCAGTCTATAAAATCATGTTATGCCAGTACTTTGTAAAATATAGGCGGGGGGGGGGAAGCATACTGTGAAAAATCAGGCTTAATAGAAAGTGTAGGAAAATGTCAGATCTTTACAGATGTCCACGTTTCCCAAAATGTGAGTCATCAGACACACAAAGGCTGCTTTAGCACTTCATCAGCATCAATTTCCAGGACTTCACCAGAGTCAACAGCAGTTATTTTGGTGAGCTCCTGGAAGCTGATATTGGCATGGTGCTGAAGGAACCTGCCAGATTCAAAATCATGGGGGAATGGAGCAGTATAAGAAAGAAAATGCAGGATGATATAACCCCCTCAAGAAGAGGTGGCCTTTCTACTTCATGGACATGAGAAACCCTAACAAATAGTCTCTCTGCCTTTTATGGATTTTCTTAAATTTATTAGTCTGCATTTAGCCCATTGCTGGATCCAGGCAATGGACAAGCAGCAGAACTATTCAAATGGAATGAAGATACACAGCTTGGTGTCACCCTTAGCTACTATGGAGACAAACAAAAATCTCCCATGAGATTTTTTGTATTATCCTTAAACCTTTCCAAGAGGATGCCATGCAAGACAGGTGTATCAACAATAGCCGTTAGCGTAGATGCTTAGGTACAACCTCCAAGGTTATAGAGGTAGAATGCCTCTAGAGGCCATTTTCAGAGAGTTGAGAGAAGATGAAGGTATTTGAGAATGCCCAGAAGCAGTTGGTGGGCCACTGTGTGAGACAAGATGCTGCACTAGATGGCCTGTAGGCTGATCCAGCAAGGCTTCTTTTATTTTATTATGTATCAAAAGCCAATAAAAAGTCCAGAAGAATCAGCAAGATAGCACTGTTTCTGTCCCTCTCCCAGTAATGGTTATGAAGAAAACTGGCCGAGGCCACTTCAGTGCCACGATCAGGTCTGAATTAATAACAAAAGGTCTCCAAGCAAGCCTACAGTTCAGTTGCTATCAGCCACTCCAGCACCTTGCCCAAGTAGGGTGTACTGGGAACCAGGAAATAGTTGTTAAATACATTTGGGGCCAGGGAGGGCCTTTTATCAGTTTAGCTATTTATTTTTGTCTTTAACACAAATAATTCACTGCTTGCATTTTGTCTCCTACTTGCTCTTCAGATTGGTCAAAAGATTTTCTGAGCAAGATGCTATAGATCATAGTTCAGCCTTGGAGCAGGGGAAGGGACACATAAATCCCATTATAGAGTTTCTTATTGCTCTACTGACCATTCTGTCCAACCAGACCTCCAAAATGTCTTATATGTTTCAGTTTCAAAAAAAGAAGCCTTTCTATAGCAAGTAGTCTCTTGAAATTTGATTCACATACTTCAGAATAAGTTGTCAAAGTAAAATAAAGACCCAAATGAAAGTAGAACATGTGCTGGAAAATACAGTTCTCATTCATTTCAGGGGTACTTGCATAAGAGATTATCATAATGGGTGCTGGCCTGTAAACATGCTGACCCATATATTTTATGGAATGCATCAAAGATCCACTTTTGTACGCTGCTGATTTTCAACTTTGTATACTATGTCTAATACTTGATGGGAGGACAGGACTGAATGCCTTGGGGGGGGATGGTTCTTGGCAAATTCAAAGCTCAAAATTAATTCCAAGGCTGCCTGTCACTAGATTTTAAAAAGGAATTAGGTATAGATGGGCCCTTAGAGGTGATAACTGTGGCTCTCATGTTCTTATCCCATCTGTAATCCACCTTTCTGAGCCTAGAATGCTCTTGAGATGGGAGAGAAGCAGGCTGACATGTAAACAGTTCCACCTGCAAACCACCTCTAAACGGTCTCTATGCTTCCTCAGAAGTGCTTTTTAAAAAACCTCATTTGACTGCAGCCTAAGATTCATGTTCTTATCCTAGAGAAGAGTCATTTCAGTTCATGGGAGTACGAGGATGACATTATGAGCAAAATACTAAGCGTGGCTATTCCTCATATACGTACAACAGCAGCACTTTCATCTGATAAACCAACCTCTATATTGATTATCCTCACTGACTCTTTTCTAAACGTATTACCTCATTTTAAGAATATTGCTACCTCTGAAGCCACATCTATGATGAGTCCATCAAAAGTTTTCTAATGGAAGCAATTTTCTTTCTTTCTTTCTCTTTCTACATGATCATTTCTCCAAATAAAAAATTAGGAAAGATTTCCCATCTTGATAAAAATCTTTCAATTTTCTCAAAAAGAAAAGCAAGTTTTGATAAATGAAACCCAGGCTTGTCAGGACTGGTATTTTTTATTTTATTTTATTTTCCTCTTGCTGAAAATAAAACATTTTTGGTTATCAGTTTTTTGTTAACTATTCTCTGTAAAAATGAAACAGAGAGAATAGCATACACTTGAAAGGAAAGGAAAATAGTTATTGCATTGTTTTCAAAAATGTACCATCAAGAAGTAGTAGTTTTTCAGTCACCATTTTACTAAAGTAATGATAAATCTGAATGTTTACACGGGAAAGGAAGCAAAGTGCAAGATGAAAACTAAAGTGCTTGCTCACTTTTCTTGGAACCACAAGGATCCAACCCCAATACCAACTATTTTAATTTAATTTGATTCTTCTGCCCACCACCGCTAAGCAGAGGGCAAAACTTCCATAATATCAGGAGGTTAGGTAAATTTTATAATAATTTAGAAAGTCCACTGCAAGCCTTTTTATCAAATGTCCATAGTTAAATTGAGATTATTATACTCTTTAATTCCATAAAATCGGTTTGATTTTAAAGTATGGGACATGCACCATCTGCCAGGGAATCCAAGGCCCTGTGGGAAGTACTTGCCCTCACACAGTGAGGATTCCAATTGGACTGCTGGCAAAGATTCGAAACAGAGCCAGCACTTGGACATTTTCCTGGCCCATTTCATTTTTCATTTTTATTTTTTATTTTACTTCTCAGCGCCGTACACATTTGCATATGGACAAGGGATTGCCTCACATGAACACTGTTGGACTGGTTTCCTCTGACATGATGAACTTGTGGGCTTTGGGGTCCAAATAGAGGTAGAAGCATTTGGCTGATCAGATACATGGACTGTATCTGTGTTGATACAGCTCAAAACCTCTTCCAAAATTAATGTTTCCCCAAACAGAAAAGAATCCTGTGAAAAACAGCAATCATACTTTTGCAAGAAAGGTAAATCTTTGTGCTAAATTACAAAAGTTAGGCTGCCATTGATCCTGTGAGGTAGGCTTTTGAAACCAGGCAAATGCTATTCATATCAGAAAATCCTGAGCTAGAAGCAGTAATGGATTGGCTTGTTTTAAGGAAACACCTGATTATCATGCCATATGTGGATCACAACTCAAGTAGCAATCCTGAACATTACTTGGAAATAGGACCTACTTCTGAGCACACAGGCAAACACACAATAAGTTATTTGTTTAAAGATTCTCATGCTCAACCACTGACCATCTTAAGCTGTGGTCACACCTTCACTTGAAACCTTCTTCCATTCATCTTCAGGTCTGACTGCTTACACCTTTTCGTTTCTATGCATTTTATTTGCAGGGGAAAAGATTTAGTTTAGACGTTAGGAAAAAATTTCGAACAGTAAGAGTGATCAACCAGTGGAACAGGCTGCCACGGGAGGTGTTTGGTTCCCCTTCGATGGAGGTCTTCAAGCAGAGACTGGACAGCCATCTGTCTGAGATGGTTTAGGAGATCCTGCCTTGAGCAGGGGGTTGGACTCGATGACCCAGGAGGTCCCCTCCAACTCTACCATTCTATGATTCTATGATTCTATGATTCTATTTGTGAACTTTCGATCCCTCATTTGGACTTTCCTGAATGGAAGGTCCAGAATAAAAAAGGTGTCAATAGTCAGACCTAAAGATGGACTGAAGTAGGTTTAAAATGAAAGTGTGACCATGGCCTTAGAGAGTTTTTCTATCTTAGGATCAAATTCTTCTATATTGGGAAATGTCCTAAGGAATAAGTTGCAGTAAATCTTATATAAACTTTTATCCTACTTTACGTTACTGGTAGGAAGCCTGTCCCTAGCTTTTATGGTATCTACTTTCCTGTTAAAGCTGGTTCTCAGCTCACTATGTTTTACATGTTTTTGCCTCTAGAGTGGTGACCTTATATGGGTCACCAGGACCATGCAGTTATGGATCAAGTTTGCCAGAGAAGCAATTTAATGTCAGCATTTCACCTTTTACAACTGGGATCTAATGTGCAATGGACCAGGCCTTGATTTTTAGGCTGAGAGTGAGACAATCTTCCAGTCACCACTGTTCTACACTAATGAGACCGAAAGCATGCTTGGTTTTCTTTGATACCTAATTCAGAAGCAATAGTACTGTTATTTCAGGTGTGCCACAAACACCCATTTCCCCAGCTGTATTCATATCTCAGATTTGCCAGACATGATTAAGAGCTTCTTCTGTATCTGCTTTTACCATTCATTTATTCCTCTACATAGTTTATGGTTTTTTTTAAAAAAAATACTGGGAGAAATAAAGATGCAGTAGCAGCAAGCAATAGTTATAAAATCAATGAAGAACCTGTTTTGTATACTGTGCAAGATTTTTCAAAAGAAGAGACAGTAAAAATAGAAAGAACTAAGGGAAGGACAACAGGGATGATTAGAGTCTTTAAAAGGCTTCCTCATAAAGAGAGATTAAAAAGATTAGTTGTATTTACTTCAGCTGAGACAAATAAGAAGAGACGTGATAGAGGTGTGAAAATAATGAAAGGAATTGTGAAGGTCAATCAGCATCTTCTGTTTACCATTTAGCAGAGCAAGAATGGGGACCATCCATTAATTTAAAATTCTAAAAATGCAACTTTGTGAAGGACAAACTCTTTTACATCATGCATACTACTTAAACGTTGGTAGAACACACTGAAGAAATGTAACTGAAGTTAAATTATTGTAGGATTCAGGATAGTCTTGGATATTTATCCATTGTTACCGTGTGTAAAAGAGAAACAGGAAAGTTAAATACATGTCATATCTCCGCAGACCATTCAATATGCTTTGGAGGAGAATCAGTGCCATTGCATCTCCATAGAATCCCATGCCAAAGTGATGTAAGGATGTTTGGAGGAATCTTTTTGGCCCTCCAAGCTGAAAGATGTTCAGTGCACAAGGTTTCTTCTTGTGTACAGAACTGGGCCTTCACCATGATGAAATGTGTCATGCTTTCATGCAGTTTGTAAGGAGGCCCTCTGTGTACAGGCATGGTGACTTGAGTAACAGCAGTGGGGCCATCAGGCTCCTGCCAAAGCTACCCAAGGCTATGAGAGCTGCTGGAGACCTCCCCAAGGCAGCCTCCACTAGGGCAATGGAGATATACACAAGTTGGCATATGTTAGGCATCTGCTGCCCAGGGTACAAAAAAGGATTTTATCAGTAAACAGATGATTGAATTCAGTTAGGTGTTTCTCGTTTATTTAGTGTACTCTTAGTGCACTTTCTTTTGCCTTTGAGTCATGGGGTGCTTCTGGACCTGCCACTGAGAAACGGATTTAAGAAAACCTGTTTCCTGGTGATCTGTCTTCCCGAGGATCCATCCGAAATAGGGATGAATCCGAGGAGGCCTCCCGCGTCTGCACACATGCATGGAAGACATATCAGGCCGTCCGGATTCTCTGGGTGCTGTGTGGAAGCTGCAGCACCCATTCCAAAGGGCATCCAGACTCCCGCGCCACCAGCGCCATCCCCGGAGCCATGGGACTGGAGCATGCAGCTGCCAGTCATTGCATATTTCCACCAGCGCACAGCGAGGGGGGGAAGCACAGAAGGAGGCAGACCAGCCTCCTTCTGCCCTTCCCAAGATGGCAGCCACTGACACATCCAGCCTCTTGCTGCTCTGTGTGCAGAAGCGTCCTTCTTCCGAATAGATTGAGGCGAGGTGCCGGATAGAAGACCTAATTTTCAAGGTCTTCCTGGAGGCTGGATCTTTAGGTGGCGAGACCCGGGAGTGCGGAAGTGGCCACCTAAAGGAGTCCCGGATCCGGCCTCCAATGCAGAAGGTAAGTTCCTATGTGTTCTGTATGTGTCTAAAGGGGTTTCCGCAGCCAGTGTGGAAACACCCATGTGTTCTTGGATTTGACCTTGTTGATCTGATTTACCTGGAGAAGCCTTTCAGCACTCCTATCCTCTCAAACCCTGAACATATTTATGCATACTTACTCTTTTTACTATCTCCTTCATAGCATCTGTTTTGTGTATAGAAGGCTCCAGATTCCATTCCCATCATATCCAGATAGGACTGAAAAACACTTCTCTCAGAAAACCTAAATGAATTCATTAAGGTGATGCATACAAGTGTAGTGGTATCCTGAGAGCTACTATTTGTACTTCTAAGTGCTTCTGTGTGGTGAGGAGAGAGGTGAATATTTTCCCCTTTGCTGTGGGCACCCAGGCATGTCCAGGGCTGTCCCCTCTATGTTTTGCATTACTGTCTATCTGGAGAAGTCCTTAAACACACCATCAGAAGAGGCTTCTGGTAGCTTGTCTCATAACCCACCCACCCACCCACCCACCCACCCACCCACCCTTCCTTCCTTCCTTCCTTCCTTCCTTCCTTCCTTCCTTCCTTCCTTCCTTCCTTCCTTCCTTCCTTCCTTCCTTCCTTCCTTCCTTCCTTCCTTCCTTCCATTTTCTCAGAAATCTCTTACAGTGCTATGCTTAAAAACTTCACCAGACTGCCAGGAAGTTGAAAATATGGCAGCAATAAAAAACAGCCTTGGATATCCAGCACTATTTTTACCATCAATGGACTCCTGTCTGATGATCCACCTACAATGCCAGTAGGTTGCCAGCCTTTCTGCCACATCTAGCAGCTGCTTCATTTTTATCACTGTCACCAGGTAGCAAGAAGAATTACCCTTACTCTCTTGAAAAATAGATATGTCTAAAATTCTTTTCTGTATTGACTAATATGGGCATAATCTATTATTCTGAACAAGGTCACTAGAGTCTTAATGGTGCCTCACATACCATTATCTCTGTCTAAGCTGTACAGTTCCTTTTTAGCTGTCTTGTTCAATATTCCACCAGTTCCACCAGTCCCAATGCACATCGACTGCCACTATAACACATTCTTGAAATTGATTCCTTTTAATTATAATCCATCTGATTTCTTAAATATCCATCATCAGAAATTAAAGAATGTTTGAATATGTATTTCTTTTTAGTCTAGAGGGGATGACTTGAGGAAAGAGGCTGACCACAAGAGGTGGTCCCTTGGAATCCATTTAGAGTTCTAAATGTGTCCATGGGGCCAAAAAGATTGATCACTCCACTAAGCTAAATGCAGGTTTGGAGTTTTATCAGCTCTAAGGCAGAACCAGTGAACTTACTTTATTTCTTCTCAACTGTGCTCAAACCCACATGTGCCCACACAGTTACAGAATGCCTTCTGCCTTTGAAACTGCAGTCAGTCTCCTGATGTGATAGCTGTTCAGGATGACACACATGTTCATTCCTTTGTCAGTGCCCCATCTGGCAGGCTTTGTGGCTGATCTTGAGTGAGCTAATTTACAGATCCCATTAGCCATGCTTCAACTAAAACCAATTTATTTGTTTTAATAGATGGCTGTGGTTTGAAAGTGCCTCCAGTGATGGATTGGTCTCCAGTCATTATGGAAAATAAAAATAGTTAACCTTTGGGTCACTCATTTATTTATTTATCTAAAATTTATATTTCATTGGCTCTGGGCAATGTCAAATAGTATCATTTTTTCTCTCTCTCTTTATGATTCAATTCTGTCCTTGCATCCTGTCTCAGATACTTGTTCAATAAATGCTTTTGAGCAAACTTTTTTGTATCCTTCCTTAACTATCCTTTAACTCTTAAAACATTAGCAGTGGATACTTCATTTGTTTCTAGTCAGTGACATTTTTGTATGAATTATTTCTCTCATCTTGCATTTAAATATACATTCATATCAAATGGAAATTGCCATTTTACAAATTGTACGTTAAAAATATGTTTTTTGAAAATCCTATGCTATATGTAGATATATTTTGAACAGATTTTATCTTGGAATGCAAACGGCTGAATGAATTTTTTCATAAAAAGACACTTTTAAAAGTGAAAACCATTACTGCAGCATTCATTGCCTAATGGGATGAGTTACTTATGTAATTCACAGTGAGTAAATCCTTCCCACACTCCTACCACAAGAGAAGAAGATGGAGAGGAATTATTCCTTATCATCAGAATCCTAATTGTCTGCACATCAGAGACTCCCCCCCCCCCTTCACTAGAATAAAGACTAGTTTTAGGAAAAATAGCAAGCAATTGCTATATGCACAGAAAACACTAAGAGTGGGCCATTTGAACATCCCCCGCCTAAAGTGAAAAGGCAAGGGACAGGGAATCCTGAGTGTGGGATTTTGACATTCCAAAGACAACCTATCATGTTGATCCAAACTGCAGAAGTTATTAAAATAATACTGAATTATTACAGTGAATCACAGGGAAAGTTGAAAATCCGATTCGTACCCGGATATACAAATATCAATAAGATTCGTATCCGATATACTAATTTGTTCAAATATGTATTTATCCCGTATGCAGCCCATTTTCATCCCACTTTATATACACAAATATGTATAATTTTCATGTATATTTGTATATGATAGATACAAATCTACTCATTCGAATTATTCAAAAATCCATATCAGATTTTCAAAAATCCAAAATTTGTCCGAATGTGTAAATTCAGATTTCTGAAAATCCAATTCAAATTCAAATGTTGACATTCAATGGATTCAAATCGGATGTTGAAATTTTCAAAAATCTGATCACATCCACAGGAGATGCAACCACAATTTCTGTTTCTGTGGCTTCATCATAATTCAGATGGAAAATTTGTGACTTCCCACATTTTACATGAGGGGAGTGGAGGAGAAAGAGTGTACTGGAAACATCCTCCTTCAGCTCTGAGTGGTAGCCTCCCATTCTCTCTACTGTCAGCAAAGAGTCACCTGAGTCACCTTGCTTGAGGGCATTGCAGGTGGAAGAATAGGCTGGGGACAATCTCCCATCAGCTTCCCATGACAGAGTGAATAGGCTTTTATGTGCAATGTCCCAGTTTGTTATGTATACCACTTTGCAACCCCTAGGTGAAGATGGTATACTACTACTACTGCTGCCACCACCACCATGGCCATTAATAATGATAATAATGATGGTGGTGGTTCATAAAGCCATGTTTTTTCTTAAAAATGCTGTCTGTAGAAAACTGGTCTTGGAAAACTTTGGTAGACTGGGACTGCATCCAGACATTATTTATTTATTCTGCTATATCTGGATATTCCAGAATAAAGCATGAATATTCTGGAATTTCCAAATATAGCAAAATAAGTAACTGGTATCTGGATGCAGTCTGGGCCTCTGCCTCTAAATAGACTTGATTTCTGTGATGCCAAAAGAATTACTTAAACAGCAGTTACATTATAAGGCAATTTGCAGGATCCCCACACAAAAATGACAGATGTGCAAAGGTGTATTACATCCTTAGCATTAGATCTGGAATTATACTTTGTTTCACTCTGAATTGGAGGTGCTAAAGATTTAAGGCTAACTAGCAATCATTGCATTGAGAAAGACAATTCCAGGTGCAGACATACTGCAAAGCTAGTATGTTTATGTTTGTTTGTTTAGTTACATGAATGTGCTTGGTTTCTGCTTGTTCGTTGTGTAGTTCAATAAACCAAGCTCTGTGGCCTCATCTTTGCATGCAGCCAAATCTACTCCAAAAGGAATTAGAATTTTCCAGTAGCAGAAGCAATTTGTATGTCTTGCCAGAGAAAATATAGAAGAGGAAGAAGAAGAAAGGGGAACTAGTTTATTAATACAAGTAAATCAATCAAGTTGGCAGCAAATTCAAGCAGGGAGCTCTTAGAACTAGAGGAAGGCCATGTCAGGCAGGAGAAGAGTTCCAAAGAAAAAACAAAAAGTGGAAGGAAGGAAGACAGGCAGGCAGGCAGGAAACAAGAGAACCAATTAAGTCAGTGTTAATGGAGTACCATTAAAAGGAAAAAGGAACTTGTGAAAAGCTGTCTTCTACTTTCATGTATGTGTTTACATATCAGGAAATCTTGTTAGCCTCCAGAGAAAAATATGAGATTGTTCGGATCTCACAGTTGCCTCTTGCTGTCCCTGCCAAATGGCAGGGCAAAATTGTGGGCAAGCCCAGGCCCTTACCTGTCTTAAGTGCTTGTTCCCACAATGATGCAGTGGGTAATTCTGGGTATTTTGATGACACAAAATATTTGGAAGTGCAAAAGTGTCAGCTTGCATAGTGGCCATTTTCATTCATGTTTCATGCTTATATAATGGCAATCTTCTACAAAATGGATCCTGGACACAATCACCAAGACAATAAACACATATTTTGGGAAAGCCCAGGCAGAGAGTTCTTTTTCTTAGAAAAGCAATATGCTGGGATTTAAACCCTACCTTCCAGGGCTATGTTGGGTCTGCAATTGATTTGCAAGAAAGAGTTGCCTGGATGGTATTTTGAAAGAGATTGTTGCAGCAATATTTAAATTTGTTTAAATCTATAAGCTGCTGCTAATAATGCCTGAAAACAATGTAACTCCTGCATCTGAACTGAAATGATACAGATCATCGTAGGTCATGTGATGTAAATAAATAAATAAATAAATAAATAAATAAATATCTCCTGTATATCATAATCTTTTTCCCTAAGTTTGAGCTGTATTTTTGTGGTAGGTTATTTCTGCTAGACCCATGAAACTGTGTGGTGAATGCTGCATACTTAACTAAGGGCTTCTTTGACTGTTACAAAATCTAGTGCAATCCAATGACAATTTCAGCAGACCTTCATGCATTAGGAAAAATAATCTATATAAGGGGAGTAAGGATGATGCTTTCTGATCCCACCACTATGCCTTAATACAGATCTAATTTATTTTTCAGAAGTTGGCTGCGTAAAGTAGCAAACATATGGTAAGAATGGCTAACCTGTGGTTCTCCATATGTCACTGGACAACAACATTCATCATTCCTTGTCATTGGCTATGTTTGCTGGGGCTGATGAAGATAAATTCAGTCCAACAATCAAAAGCCACTGATCCAAGCCTAAAGGCTCCATTATAAACTCAGCTGCCCACTCCTGTCATACAAGACCTCTTGAATGACTTGTAGTCTGCATAAAATACATTCTGCGTGCAAAGTCTGGGTATCCTCAACAATGCCTGCAGATGACACATGAATGTTCAGAGCACAAAACATCATAGTCCCTCCTGGTAAACTGTCTGCACAAAACTGGTAGGTCAATAGGGTCGGCAGACATTTACAAAATCTGGAAGGATTTCTCATACCTAAGACACCACCACTACCATTATCATGTGGATGGCAGGTTCCTATTCTGGAATACAATCTAGAATAATGTCCAGTGCAGAAAGGGCCAGGGACTGTTTACAAACAGCGCACAAGCATCTCACCATGGTATACTGGACCATGGCCCACATGCAGGTAGTGCATGACTGTAGGCTGGTATACCAAGCCTGGCCACATTTTGGTAAGCACCCAGAGGTTTGGCTACTTTGAAGGCTGACACTTCAGCCAGCAACTCTGAAGGCCAGTAAGTTTTATTCCCAGCCTTGGAAGCTGAGGCAGGAACAGTACTAAAAGTGACCCACCAACATCCCCTTTCCTTCCTCAGTTGGGTTGCCTATTCTGGCAATTGTAACATGGGATAACCCCACACAGCACAGAAAGAGCTAAAGGCTCTTATTGGCTAAAATTCCCCTAAAATGTATGTTTGCATTTGGAGGAAAACCCTATTGGTGGTAAATTCCTTCATAATACAAGACTTTCAACTGTTGGGCTTTGTTCAGAATTGCAGCAATGAATAGGTTAAATTTGTCCTCTCTAAGATTCTGGTAATTACCAGCTTTCTCCCCAGGGGTGCCATTGACAATAAAGTACACACATTAAATGGAGTCACATTTTTAACATTATTCCTTTCTCTCTCTCTCTGTTAAAAAACTATCCTAGCCTTTTATTTGATGTATTGACAAGCCCAGAATTCACAAATGATTTGCTTCTGATTTGGTATATTTGTACAAGACCAACCTGTGTCTTTCTTGCTTATAACAGTGCATTGTAAGTCATCACTGGCCCTATTGTGAGAAGGGGTTTCATTGTATCTCATGGTTCATCCTAAAGCGATTATACAATGTGTAGCTTCACTTAAGGTATCTTTGCTGTGTAAAGAAGATGCAGTCTTTGCCAACCTGACCATATCTCATACAAATTAATTCTGGAACAACAGAGTGCATCCAAAGTAAAGGGCAAAGCTACATTGGTTCAGTGCTTAACTATCAAAGTCATAATATATATTTGCAAGTCTTAGGCCATCTCCATATGGCAAGGGGCAACACTGAAGGTGCTATATTTTGTATTTGCGTTTATTTGTTACCTTTTTAAAAAATAAGTCCAAATCAAAATATAAGGATCATTAAAGCAAGATATGCAATTCAACACAAGAGTAACAAAACTATTTTAATATATACACAAATACATACAGTGACCTATGGAATGCAAAATCAAGATCATAAAACTAGCCAGTGGTTAGGGAGCTGGACTCTTATCTGGTAATACCAGGTTTGATTCTCCACTCCTCCATGAAGCCAGCTCAGTCATCTTGGGCTAGTCACAGCTCTCTTCTGAGCACTCACAACCCTACCTATCTCACTAGGTATCTGTGGTGGGGAGAAAAATAGAAAGCTTTTTCAGCTGCTTTGAGTCCCCTTAAATGGATGAAAAAAGTGGGGTATAAAAGCCAACTCTTCTTCTATAACAAAGCTAATTAATAAGTAGCATTGCAAAGAGATGCAGCAACCAACTCAAGTCTTCCTCCTTCCCACTCCAGTTTAAGAGAAGATGCAGTTTATATACGTTCCGGGGGAACAGTCTGCCAGAGGCAATAAGCAGAGCAGTCAGCTCAGATTTTCCCCAAGGACTGGTGCTGCCCTTGAACAAGCCCACTAGAAGCACGTGGGGCACCTCAGCATGTTTCTGACTTAACAAATGTCTTGGGCGCATCTTCCAGGAGGTCACCAAATGTCTGCCCTATTTCTTTTGGGTTTCTTTCACATGCTTGGTGAGTTGCCAAAAGATGCTACTGATCCAGTGATAGAAAAACTTTGTTACACTTGTGAATGAAGGTGAGAAAGTGGCTATGCCACTTACATCTGCAATGGATACAGAGTGGATTCAAAGTGGATTGGGAGCAGATTCAAAGTGGATTAACGGCAGAATTGAGCAGATACATAGGGGATACGTTACAGATACATAGGGGCTATGTATGCAATTCATACTGAACGTTCATATCAAATTCATATCAAACATTTGTATCAAATTTGAATCTGACCACATTCAAAGGGGATCTGTTTGAACAAATACCAATTTGTTGCATTCGATTTGATACGAATGAAACCCAAAAATAGCATTCACGTACATCCCTACTATTGGCATTTTTCCCATGTGTGACATCAGCCTTACTTGCTCTTCCTTTCATTTTGTCATTTAGTGGTAAGTTGGCTCCTGCTTGTAGCTTTTAATCTTTTGAAGATGTGGCATAGTTTTGGTGACTCTTCCTGTCATTATAATTTTATTATTTGATTTCAAGAGATCTACCTGGAATTGGCCCTGGTTTGAGAATGTTTACATTCATACAATGCAAGGGAGCTGCCTTTTATTAGGTTTTGTTCATGTTTGGCTTTTGGGGAAAAAATGGTGTTGTCACAAGCATGCATTAAAATCCAGGGGTTTTCCCCCCTCTCTTTCCTCCCCCCCCCCCTTATTGGCAATTGCTTTGAGCATCTTTCTTGTGCTGTAGCTCTCACCATTCACTGTTTGCTGCAGGGGATAGAAAAAGCAGGGAGCACACAGAAAATGTCACAGCTGAAAGGTTTTCAGTAATCCTCCAACATATGTTAAACATTAAAGCTCCTTCAGCAAGTCTGATGTGCTCACAGTCATCATGGGACCAGCAGTTAAAGCGCCCCAGTGCTGCCAGGAAAACGTTATCCTGGCCCTAATTGAGAGCAACTTAACTAATGTTTCATTTCCTAATTAGTCCTTGTCAGCTGCTGGAAGGCCACGGATGCTGCTGGTGGCATGGGGCCCATCGCTGCTGCAGCTGAAGTTGTTCTGACAGTCGGCAGCCTTGGGAAGACCTGTACAGCAAGGCTCAGAGACTGGGAATGAAATTAGATAAACTAAATGTGAATGTCCAGGAAGGTGCACATAAATAGAACTGTTGTTAATGTGCATGCAGTTATAGGAAGCTGAACAAAACTTAATTACTGGCAACCCAACTATGGAACCAGCTGGAAAAGGTCAACACAGTGGAGAGACAGATGCCATGGTAGCAAGAATAAATAAAGAATGGGAGTTTTGGTAACACTTAATTCTTTGCCAACCCTTCCATACCTATTGTGGAATTATGGAAACCCCAACCTCAGTCTGCTTTGTCCACTTTAAATGAAGTAGTGGATTGGGATATGATGCCAAAATGGTGCTATTTTCTGGTCCTGCTGTGAGCCTCTTTAAAGAGAGGTGGATCTGTTTCCATCTGAATAAGTAGCGACAATTGAAGTGCTGTACTATTGACCAGGTACTAAGGTACCATATTATTTTTCCCCAAGTATTTAAGATCTGCTAGGAAGGCCCTGCTGACAATATACTTGTCCACAGTGGTTTGGTGTGTATTTGAGAGCTGCCTTGGTCATAGCTCCAAAGTTGCAGAATGTCCTTATCCCATTGTAAATATGCACCATTGCTTTGATAAAACAGGCATGAACTAACAGGCAATCCAAGTTAAATCACTTGTCTCCGCTCAGAGCTGTATAGTTTCTCTCATCGAGATCACAAAGAAAAGCTATGATTTGATCATGGAAAGGATCTTGGAGTAATAGTATAATGTTAATAAAAGTATTGCTATTGTGTGTGTGTGTGTGCTATAAAAAAAGGTCAATAGCACGCTAGGGAGAATAAAAAATGGTATTGAAGACAAAGATGCTAATATTATATTAGTCTTATGCAAATTGATGGTGTAACCACATCTGGAAAAAGATTTATGCAGTTTTGGTTGCTGAATCTCAAAAAATATATAGCAGAGTTGAAGAAGGTTCAGTGGAAGATGTCAAAGAAATCACGGTCTGAAGGATTCTGGGAGATAAATAGCTTGGCCTGTCCTAAAAATTAAGCATATATGGGATCTTCTATTTCTGTGAAAATCATAAGACACACTCAGGAAAATATTACTTATGTTGAAACGTGGCTTGCTCAAACTGCAAACAGGGAACTTACAGTGGCTTCCTTACAGGGCTTGCCACTTAAACCTGGCAAAGCTATTTTAGAAATAAGAAAGTATGGCTCAGGAAGAAACAGAAAGTGCCATAGCTTTTGCATGCTTGTGGTTAGCTAGAATATGCCTGTATGTTCTCTATAAATTGTGTTCTCAAACCTTTACCATCAAGGGAAATGATCCTATCTTTTCCCTTCACCTTGCAAGGTATCAATAAACAATTGGTTTCTTGTCCAGGAGTGCTTGTCTGTTTAAAATTTCTTCCATTACAAAGACAACCAAGGATTTTTCTGCACAGATACAGTAATGTCATCTGGATCAAGCAATCCATCCCAAGATTGGGATTGATTGGGTTTAGATAGGAACATCATCATTTGCACTGCAGTGACTATTCCAGCACAGCCACACTGGCCCTGAAGCTTGTGTGAACTCCTGGTCTCAGAGCCCACCGAAATGGGTCTCTTGATAAACTGGAACATGGAGGTGTGCTTCTTCTGTATATCTTCATGATCTGTATTTCCAGGGGCTAGTACATCAGTGGACCAGTTAAATCAGATCCACTTGTGATCAGGATATAGGTCCTTCTGATCTTGATTATGCTCCTTCTGGTGCAGATGGTACATACTGGTAAGGGAAGGATCCTCCCTTATTCTACAGTAGCAGGCAGAAGAAGGCCCCTGGACTCCTTAATCCAGATCGAAGGTAAGTGCACAAAGGCCCTAAGACAAACAAGAAGCTGGAGAAGGTTGGATGTAAGAAAAGGTTAGACAAATTTATGGATGACAGATGTATCAATGGCTACTGCAATTGATGCCTAAGTGCATCTTTTAGGTGGAGGGGACAATCAGGATGCCTCTAAGGCCATTTGCTGAAATTCAAGAGCAGGTGAAGGTTTGCCCTTGTCTCTGCTTGAGATGCCCATGGGCAATTGGTGGTTCATTGTGGGGGACACGATGCTGGACTAGATGGCTGTAGCCTGATCCAGAAGGGCTCCTCTTATGTTCTTATCTGTATAAAATTATGCATGATGTGGATGAAGTGGACAGGAGAAAGTTTTTCTTCATTTCCCCCCAAAGCTAGAACCCAATAAAAGTAAAACCTGAGCAGGTGAGGGCATAGAAAAGGGAATATTCTTTTATATTAAGCATGGTTAAACTTTGGAATTTGCATCAAATTCATGAAAGTCAGAACTGTCAATGGCAATTAGAAATAGTGGCAATAGGAAGTCTTTGCCTCCAGAGGTCAGGTATTGGAAGACTGCAAGCAAACCTGTGGTTCCCCACAGCTTCAACCAGATTTTTAAGTGTGATACTTAATTGATTCTGTACCTAGCCATTCTCAGCACTCTGTTAAAATCCCTGCATTTACATAGTGTTTGGTTTTACCATTAAGAAAAAGAAGACAGTTGGTTAGTATGACAGGGAAATCATTAACTATCTATCAATATTATTATACAATTATTTCTAGGAAAGAGATTAGGTGTGTGGGTGTGGATGAATTAGCATAGGTGTGTCTAACTGTATTTCTTACATTTTATCCTTCTTTTCCTTCCATAATGTATCACAGATAGCATTCCCAGGTGGACTCCCATCCTTACATTGACCAGAGGCATTTTGGCACTACATCCATTCCATTTGGAACGGGTGTAGGACGGGAAGCCTAAGACACTTCAGGACGCTTTGACCATTCACACATAGGAGCGCGGAACGCGTGTAAACGCGTTCCGGTGCACCTGTGTGCGAATGCTCAAAGCATTCTGAAGTGCCTTAGCCGGCAAATGCCGGCAAGGGGCGGGGAGACGGCTGCCGAGGCTCCCGCAGCTGGCAAGGCAGGCAATCAGCTGATTGTCAGTCAGCGCCGGCGGGGGAGGCGAGCCCGCGGCTGTCAGGGAGAGAGAAACATGAGCGAATGCTTCTCTCCCCGAACAGCTGTGGGCGCTTCGAGGCTGTCTTGCACGCGTTCAAAAACCCCGTGTGCGAAAATGCCTCAGATCCAAACCTGCTTAGGTTCTGGAAGGTGGTATCTTAAAGCTGTTCCTAATCAGGATTTTCTGCTCAAATTGTTATAAATGAGTTGAAGGCTTGGTAAATTGGTATCTTTTCTGGGATGCGTCATTTTCATCAGGAGCAAAATGTCTTGGAGTAAGAGGTGTGCTGGACATTTCACACATATAGTAATATTCTCATACATTTTCTTGCATTTGAATTATTTATTTATATTATTTGTATTTCTATCCCACCCTATACCCGGAGGTCTCAGGGCGGGTAACAATGCTCAAAAATCTGCATCAAAACAAACAATATATATT
Organism: Aspidoscelis tigris stejnegeri; assembly: GCA_023333525.1. Taxonomy (NCBI): domain Eukaryota; kingdom Metazoa; phylum Chordata; class Lepidosauria; order Squamata; family Teiidae; genus Aspidoscelis; species Aspidoscelis tigris. The sequence goes on along the minus strand of JALMGA010000001.1, from coordinate 243,554,632 downwards.
AAAACAGTAATATCTACAACAGCATTAAAAATCCAGAATGTTAAAACAAACCAGATATATATTAAAAAGTACTACTTGAAAGTGTGTGTGTGTGGGGAATATAACCACATTTAGCTGAAGGCCAGGGCAAAGAGGTGTGTCTTTACTACCTCCCTGAACATGTACAGAGAAGGAGCTTGATGCACCTTGATGGGGAGACTATTCCATAGCTGAGAGGACCCTCTCTCGGGTGCCCACCTGTTTCACTGCTAAGGGTGGTGGGACAACCAGGAGGGCATCTCCACTAGATCTTAAGGCATGGGCAGTACTCTCTAAATTAGTAAGTCATCTCACACCATCTCTAATGAATTAATTGTGATATTGCATCTGACTTGTACAAATCGAACTGGAAGCTCATTGTTTCTATATCAGCCCTTCAGATATTGCCGATATACAGTTCCATAAGCACCAGCCATCTATCCCATTGCAAGGAATGGTGGGAGTTGTTGTTTAGCAACATCAGGAGAACAATAATTTGCCTGGCCCTGGTTTAAGCACTCTTTATTCAGCGATGAAAGATAGGCCGCACAATGTGAAAGTCACTGAGATGTCATAGATTCCTTTTAAATTAGTGGGATAGCATGTAGGAGTACACTCAGAGACAAAGCTCCTAATTAGAGAAATTGCCACTTCTGCCATCACTATCATCACCATCTCACATTTGTATCTCAGAGGATTTCTAAGTGCTTTGCAAAACTACCTCCACAGACACAGATGGTTACATTAATTGCACAAATGCTGCCACCTCTGGGGTGAAATCCAGTTTAATTAATATCTGTGCACTAAGGTTGGAATAATCATTTATCTTTCTTAATTGTGTGGCAAGCAACCCATGTCTGGTGGGCACTAGATACGCCACCTTCACTGTAGCTTACATTAGCACTCAAGTTTTGCTGAGTCTCTATATTTTGCCTTCCCAGAATTTGTGTAGAGGGAGGGACAGAGGGAAGGAAGGAAGGAAGGAAGGAAGGAAGGAAGGAAGGAAGGAAGGAAGGAAGGAAGGAAGGAAGGAAGGAAGGAAGGAAAGGCGACTCCATGTATATCTTTTCATGCAATATGCAGTATGTTTTCTCTCCCTTTGGAAGGTTTGCAATTCTGTTTATTGTACAGCATCTGACAGCATCCTTGCCTAGAGCAAGATGCAAGAGTAAATCACCTACCTAATTTCAGAATGCCTTAAGGTTTGTAGATGTCTTTTAATGATTGTAATATGCCTCAGCCCACACAAACAGTGGAATGCTTCAAATACATGCTTTTTGCATCTCATTCCTACAATTTCGCCTCTATAGAAGAAAGTGATGGACCCACAAAAATAGTAACGAAAATGTATCTAGATTTAAATAATGTAGCAGAGGATGAAGGAAGAAGAGCTGACTGGCTGCATGCAGAGCCCAGAGAAGTGTATGGGAGACAAAGAGGTGGGGCGATAAGTAAAGCCAGTTTGACTGGGATTCCCCAAAGCAAAGAGATACAAAAGGCAGTGCAAGTTTCTGGTGCGTTAGCCTCTGACAAAGCCTCATTTCAGCCTCTGGGTGCATAGTAATGCTTCCCCCTGCTCAAGTTGCCCATTGGAACGGATCATTTTGGTGCAAAGAGTAATTCAATAAAAACAAAGTCACCTATGGGGAGGGAGTGGGGAAGAAGGCTCCAGAACAAGGCAGTCCTGATTATGATCATGTGGAATGATTCTGCACTTTCTTTACAGCAATTATATATAACACTATAAGCTACAGAGGACACTGCTTGGGGTGGCTGGTCCAGAAGGGCAAAGTGGGCAGTATTAACTCAGAACTTTGTGTCCGCATGTTTCTTTTGCTATTAGCAATATCTCTTTCATCTTCTGTTACCTGGATATGTGCGTGTGCATGTACATAGCACATAGTTAAACTTTAACATTTGCTTCCACAGGTGTTAGCTCCCATTTTGGATGGTTTCAAGAAAGGTTTGAAAAAATCATGGGAGTTAGGGCTACCAACAGCTATTAATCTTGAGGGAAATAGGAGGTGGTATGTCTTTGAAGGCCATATGCTGGGAGACTGTGAACTAGGGGTGTGCAGAAAATTCTCCCATTTGCAGAACAAATTCTAGTCACAGGGCATGTGGTTTGTGGGTTGCCATGCTTCCTTCTGACCTGAGGTGTTATACATCACTAGCCACCCCCTCAGCTACACTAGCCTTCAATGAGGTTTCATTTCATTTAGAGCCACCTTCAAAAATAACTTAGAAGATTTGATTTCTTTCTCTGGGTTCAGCAGTCAATATAAACTGCCTCCTGTCACAGCTCCACGAGTCACTATGTATCTAGGCCCATTACCAATGTAACTAGACTGAAGCATACCAGTTTGAAGTAAAGCAACACTTTTTGATACAGAATAACCAGTTTCAACTTCTGAACTTTCTTCATTTAAACAGAGACTCTATAATCAGTTACACTTCTCACTTTCAGGATCCCAAACCTTAATTTCACTCTTTAAGGCTGTACCTAAGGACCCAGCCCTTATCCTAACCTAACCCCTTCAATAGTTAAGATAATGAACAATAACTGCCATTCTGCTCCCACTATTTAAGCCTTCTCCCCTGCTGTTTACCTTCTCTGATTGGTCAGCTCTAGAGCTTGCTGACCCCCCTTTCCTCATTGGGCCCGTAAGCTCCGCCTCTAGCAGGCTTGCCTTTTAAACTAATTTTACTTTACAGTACTTACCAAACGAACCACTGTTACAGCTTAACCGTCACATGGGTGTCACCAGTCCCAAAGAGACAGAACAAAATTTGGCCATTTTTGTTGTGTCAAAAACCACCCCTTACGTGACCCCTGTCTGCCTACATGATGTTTGCGTGACGACCCAAGAGTAGATGGTGGCCTCAAGTTTGTTTTCCTTCTATGGAAAGGATGCCTCCGAGGAAACATGCTGCCCCTTGCAAATGTGCCATGCTTATTTACTTATTTATTAGATGTGGATTTGCAGAGATTTTGCTCAATTCAAAAGGAATCAAGTAAGAAACAAACATTGCAAATAGCAATAAATGGAGGTGAGCCAATTTAAACACTGTCGAAAGCAGAGGTGAAAAGGGGTTTTTTTTTAGTGTTGTACCTGGGGCACTGCTGGGGTGCAACCCCCCCCCTTAGGAACCCCACCAGGTGCTTTCTTTCACATTTCTGGATGCAACCTAAGTTCTCCAAAATAATTTTCACAAAGAGACTGCTAGAGCAATACAGAGTGTTCAAAGAAGATGTTTCTGATACATTTATTCATTTATGGATTGATTTATAATTTATATTTTATATCACTCCATATCCAGTATAAACCCAATCCTGAGAGAGGCTTAAACCAGCACCACACTTTATTTTCCTAAGGTCATTGTACTTTTTAGAAAAATGTATCCATATTCACTGGAGATTGCTTTACACCATGTGCAGCTGCTTCTACAGCTTTGTTTATGTCTCCTGGGCATACTTTCACAGTTGCAAGACCATGGGGCAGTGACCTAAATTTTCTGGAGCTAAGGAATCTGGTAGATGAAGTGCTTTTCATTCTGAGTAAATTGTGCAGATGGTTCCTCTAAAGTCTGTATACTGTTACTGTGCCACATGGCGTTAGTATACTCTGCCAGTGCAGGTTTACTGTAATGAGGCAAAAAGAAAAGTAATAAGTCATGCTACTTAACTGTACTAGCTATGCAATGCAGAAAAATCTAGAAATATGGGGGGGGGGTGCTTCCACTATCACTAAGTACCCATTAGGTACCCATTAGGCTCAGAGCAGGAAGACCCCCATTAGAGCCATATTTGTTCCCACCAGTTCTAGGGAAATCTGGATGGAATGGGTCCTACAATCTGGATTTCCTGTAGACCCCATTAAAGGGGTCTACAATGGGGTCTTCAGGCATCAAATCTGGATTATATGGAGCATGCTTCCACTGCGATTGGCAATGGGGTCTAGGGAGGGCTCTGGGGGGGGGCTCCAGGGGGGCACACCCATGAGGGGGGGGTGACCCGAAACCCAAAGCTCCAAAGCCTGTGTACAGTCTCCGAAGCTGGCTCTGAAGCCGGTTCCAAAGAATAGCACAGCGTCCAAAGAGGACCGTACGTGAGAGCAGTGCCAATCCTACAGACCTTTGTCAAAGGCTCCGTAGAATCTTCAAAGTTTGTGGCAGATTGCTCTGGAGAATCTCCAGAGCTTATGACAAAGCTTCAGAGATTCTCCGGAGCCACTCCAGAGAATCTTTGAAGAATCTCGGGAGCGTCTATGGAGAATGCATCCCCTTTCCCCAAAAAACCTGGGGTGACGGGCAGGCCCCACATGGGTGCTCCGTCATTTCCACTGTTGGCATGTTAGCACCAATTAAGGGGTACCTCCCTTAATCTGGATCTACTAGATCTGGATTAGTTGAAGGACCCTTTGCTTACATCTGGATCATCTTAGATCTGGATTAAGGGAGGTCAGTGGAAAAAACCCATAAACGGATTCCATTTGGGACACATAAAACCATTTGTCTAAATGAACTTCTGCCTCCAGTTCTGATATTCTTCTTAACCCTTAATCTGATACCAAGTTTACTAGGGCTTCAGTATCTCAATGAGCAGCAGCAGGTGTCTTTAATAGGGCGCCTGCTGTGCACAGAATTGTTGCTATTTGTGTGTGTGTGGTTGTTCTGCTTTTCCAACATTGCTTGTAGTGAGCATCCTGCACTTATAAAACGAACAGGAAAAATTTTGATAGCAATGTATTCTTTCCCACTCCAAACGACAGTTAATACTAAATCAATTTTGGCCTTGTGCTCTGTGATATAGTTTGCCTGAGAGCACTGTCTCCTCAATTATTTTCTGTAATCTAGGACCCAAATATTGTCACATGAAAAGGTGTGGTTGTGGTTGGCTTGCATTATGGATTTTGTAGTCTTCAACGGCATTAACACCTTGATCCTTTTTACATGCAATATTTTGCCTTTAGATGTTAAAAGCTCTGCAACCACTAAGCTGTTTTTCTGCATTCATATTTGATATTGGTGCAAAAGACTGTATCACAGGATTTGGGGGATATCATAGAATACATTTTTGTTCAAAAGATTTTAAAAAGAAACTTACACAAGATAGTTTAAATACTATGAAAAGCTGTATTTTGCAAGGCGGCCTAATGCTCAGTGAAGCAGTATAGTAAACAAAAACCTTCCTGCTGGATAGGATTTTTGAGAAGCATTTCAGTTATAATAATTGCAAGGATTTTTAGAATAGCAGTTATTCTATAGTACAATACTCAAATCCTTTCCTCCCTAATTTTAATGACAACTAGAGATGTGGATTAACTCTAAAATTGTGGTTCAGTTCGAATTCAAAAAGGATACACCCGACATGGTTCAAACCTGATTTAAAAAAAAAAAAAACCTTTAAAAATCAAGGATGAAAAGTTCTCTGGTTAAGTTCAATTCAAACTGGCCACTTTCGAACAGGGTGGTGGCTTGATTCAGTTTGAACCAGGTCAAAATGAACTGAACTCAGACTGGTTCAGCACATCTCTAGTGACAACTCTACACACATCTGGAATTATGAAAAAGAAGAAATCCAGGGCATAGGGCATGATGTGCAGGCAGGTTTGAGACCTAGCAATTCTCACTTCAGAAATGAATACCTGACCTTTATCCAGAGAGTTTTGTATTTCCCATCAGATACTCAAGAAGGAAAAAGAACTAACCTTCCTTTACTGAGTGTGTAGAAATAACTGTGGCTCATAACTTTCTGCGGCATCCTTTCGATGCCTGCCCAGGTGTTTTCTTCTCCCCCTGCATCAATGAAGTTACTTGACCTCCATGGCCTCTTGTAAAAGTTTTGAATGGAAATGCAGCATAATAAATTCCCATCTCATCTTGGTTGCCTGTCAGCCTGAAGCCCCTGCAGTGAGCTGAAGGGGAGAAAAGGAGGCCTGTATCTCCTTACTAGAGCATGCTGGATCTCTAATGTCCCATTAACATACCACGCACTAGTGTTCTGCTTTTAATTAGTTACGTGGTGTGATAATTAAGTAGCATTTCACCACAATTTTTCTCATGTTGCTGAGCTGAGGGGTGGGAGTTGTTCCAGCAGGGACGGTGGAAGTTGTTTTAACATTCTAAGTAATTGTGACCCTGGAGAAAATCAGCAAGCAAAATCCAAACTCTCTAAGGGGAAGGAGGGGAATAGTTTTGGTTAGGCACTTTCCCCCCAGCATGTTTTTCAGATTCACTTGCTCATCTTGCAAATTCTCAAAGGGCAATAGAAGTCTCCCCTGAAATAAAGCATACAGATTCTCAAGCCCTGGTGGGCTAAGGGAGAGGTCAAATTCTGCCTAGATTGACAGCTGACTGGAAAAGTATAGAGAGTGAGTGGAAGGATGAAGGAAGAAGACATATTGTAAGCAACGAAGGACAAAAGTTTGAACAAAGTTATGCATGGCACTATTATTCAGAATGGTGCCAGTGATCAGAACAGTAGTGGAGTTATGACTTAGGGCTTTCGGTAGTGGTGGTGAAATGCATTGGTAGATTAATCTGGAGTGGTGAAGAGATACAGGATGTCAGAAAAGTGCTTACAAAGAGTTCAGCCATAGGCAGCATCAGAGGTTCGTATAAACAGTCAAGACTGATGTTGCAAGTGGATAAACTGATGTTAAGCAGAGTGTACATTTCAGGTGCTAGATTATAGTGGTTAACAGTATGATGCTATAGGGCAAAATTGTGGAGGTAGACTCTGAGTAGGGCCCAGCTACATGTATGTTTTAATACACCTTTGATTAATCTCCAGAAAGAAGAGGGCACACCAGGAGTCAAGTCATTTTCCTTCCACATTATTTAACCCAAAGTGCATTTTCTGACAATTAGATAAAATTGAACCAGAATTTTTTTTTTACTTTCCATAAAAGAGGCTAAAATGTATTACTCAAAAAAGGATGGTCATCTGCATGTTGTAACTGAAGATGGCCAGGAAGTGGTCTGGATTATTTGAAATTAATTTTCTAGGCTATTTTGGGAAGCTAGGTTTTGCATGCTAGATGAAATTGCTGCAGACATGTGGTCTGGCCTACAGTAGAGGATGTGTGGAGCAACATGTTAAATGTGTTTCCCATTGGCCCATTCTCCAGCTACATGTTCACTAGGAAGAGAAAGCCACAGATGCCATCATTATTCAGACAGGCCAACCTTCAGGAGGCAAAGCACAGATGTAGTGTCCCACAGTGGACGAGTGTGCATATACAATATGTGTGCTGAAAAGAGATAAAGAGAAAGGAAAGGTTGAGGTTGGATAGCAGCAATGAATGTGAACCTCTTCCTGAAACACAGAAAACTGTTCCTTTAGCTCAGAAATATTGTGTGTCATTGGGCCTGTTACTTGCTGCCTATGAGCATAGGGAAGAATGTAGTCTCATCACAAAGTAGGGGTGCATCCACACTTCTTGATACTCCACATTGGAATGCACAGCCAAGATTCAGCCATCACACATGATGGCCGATACTTCGTAGTGCCGTCGCATTATAGCATTAATGCTGATTGGAGAACACTCACTCTGCAGCATCAAGAAATTCAAAGCTTCCTGCCAGTCTGGAGAGGATGGTGAGAATTGCCGGTGAGACCAGGGATGGCAGCTCAACTGCAATTGGCTGCCTTGTCACACATGACACGCACGCCAACCCAAAATCCCACAGCTTCCTCCTAAGAAGTTATGGGGGGCTGCTGGAGTCTGGATGCCGGATCCCTGCTTTGCAGCAGGTAAACTGCAAATTTTTTAATAACTGTGGATTTAATCCGCTAATCTAGAAGGGGCCTATGTCAAGAAAGAAGAAACTTTCTTATTGTGAATCAATTACTGGGTTCATGTAGCTCAGCATTATTGGGTCTTTGAGCACAATGCAGGTAACCACATGCACGTTGGGCCTAGATATGTGACCCACAATAGGCTAGGCTGCAGGCAGGCCACACTAAGAGATGTCCATTCCTTCCCAATTATAGAACGTGTAAATGAAAGGTACTCTAATGCCTTGTTCAGTGCAGACAGAGTCTGGTCCACAGTGCAAATGAGGCATTCGGGGAGCTCTGCTGGGTCAGTCTAACAACCCAGTGCAGAAAGACCCATGATGTATAGGAAGAGATCTTGCTAAAGGTTGTTTGGATTGAGGCTGGGATCTTCTGCATGCCAAACAGATGATCTAACACTGAACTGTGGTCCTTTCTAGAATCAGCTCAGAGGTTCACATTTAAAACAAAACCTTCCCCAGTATAGACAGAATTACATTATCTTTAGCTAATTTCAGTAGTGTGGGAGGTGGAGGCAACCCCATACAGGTAAAAGGTAGCCCCAGAAAACCAGGGGTGGTAGTAAAATGTAAATCCTTCTACCAGTCTGTACAGAGTAAAAATCCTTGTGATTGAGAAGCAGATGGTGATTCTGGGAGCCTTGTACATCCTGGCACATGTCTCAGTATGAAGAGGTACAGTATTATGGAAGAGGCAGATGCAAGTTTGTTATGATATAAAATCAAATGCAATTTCCTAATGAACTCGGCATCCACCACTTCCCTTAAATCTGTTCGAAATTGTCTCTATTTAATAGTTTTCCAATTACTGATCAGAAAATCAAGCCAAGAGAAGCCTTAAAATGCTATGGGCATTGTTTCCACCCCCTTTCCTGTTTTGGAGATGAAAACACAGATGGCAGCCCAGGGAGAGTCCTTTCAGAAAATACCTTCAAAGCCTTGGAGAAAAGCACCCATTCCCCGGGGATTTCAATAGAGTGTTAGATATATGCCTCAAACTCATAACTAATCCATTCCATTCTGTGGATTTTAAAATGAGTGAAATTATTTTCTACTCGGATCATTTAGGAAAGGATAGGTTAGAGGAAATATCATGAAGCACGCAGCCATGGTAACTCTTGACATCCAGATCATCTTGACTCTGTTTTAGCTTCATCATTTTCAGGGTTCTTATATAACTTGTCCCTGATAGATGTTAAAAGTAGACACTTGTAGTCAAACTTGTTCTGCTTAGCTCTCAATCAGCACAAAGTAACCAGTACAATACAGTAAGGGGATCCAAAGTATACATGACAATAATAGCCAAAGGTTTGGTTTGCTTGTTTTCTAAGGGAAAAATTGTTCTGTGTCTTATTTTAGTCGGGTCAAAAATGATCATGGATTTGAACTCCCCACATTGCCTCTAAGTAATCACTCATCTTTGCAGCTGTGACATGAGAACAGGTGAGCTAATGACAGCTTGAGAAGGTACAATCACTGACAAAAATGCAATTGAAATTCAGGCAATCTTGTGACAATATGTCAATCAGTCAGTGGAATAAAGAAGGTTAGGACATGTGAAAAGAACACAGAGAGTTTGAATAAGCCTAGTCTAGTCTATTTGTAGGACCTATTTGCAATTTCCTCAGTGGAATGATATAATAATGTCATTACACTGAGTTTTAAGAGGGAACATCCACACTTCGAGGGCTGGTGCAGTCCCCAACTGTGCCTTCAGCACTTTAAGGCTGTGGTCATACCCATAGTTCAAACCATCTTCTGGCCATTTTCTCTTCGCATCACTCACATTTTTTTTCCCCCTGGGATCATTGTGGGGGCAGGCTGTGCTTCCCCAAGCTGGCTTCTTTGGAGGCCACTTTTACACAGGACTCAATCTGTCTTGCGGGGGGGGGGGAGGGGAGTCCATTGGCTGTTGTCATGTGTAAGCAGACTAGAGAGGGCTGAACTGTGCTGGGTGGATCTAGCCTTCCCTTTTGCCCAATGCCATCCCATCCTGCCCCCCCCCCAGTTCCCCTTTGTTTATTTTATTTATTTATATTTACATTTATACCTCACCCTATACCCTAAGGACTCAGGGCGGGCAGCCACATTTAAAAACAGACATATATATTTAAAATAGAACCATATATATAAACAATATAAAATAATAATGTCTGCAGTGGGGGAAAACTGTGGCACATTTAGCCAAAGGCCAGAGCAAAGAGGTGCGTCTTCACCCCCTTGCTGAATGTATACAGTGAACAGCCTGGGGGCCATTGCTGAGAAGGCCTTTTCTTGGGTGCTCAAACATCTTACTATTGAGGGTGGTGGGACAAAGAGGAGGGCCTCCCCTCCAGATCTTAGGGCACAGGCAGGTTGGTAGGGAAGAAGATGTTCCTTCAGATATTTGGGACTCAAGTCATTTAGGGCTTTACATGTTAACGTTAAGACCTTGAACTGGGCTCAGTAGCAAATCGGCAACCAGGGCATCTTTTTTAAGACCACTGTGATGTGCATCTGGCCAGCTGACCCAGTCAGCAATATCACAGCTGCATTCTGCCCTAGCTGCAGTTTCCAACCATCCTCAAGGGCAGCCCCATAAAGAGTGCATCGCAATAGTCCAATCTAGAGGTTACCAGGGCATGGATGGCTGTGGCCAAGTTGTGTCTGTCCCAAAAATCTATAGCTGATGCACCAATTTTAGTTGGGAATAGGCACTCCTGGCCACAGCATCCACCTGAGCTTCAAGCATCAGTGCCGAGTCCAGGAGTACTCCCAAATTACGCACCTGTCCCTTCCAGGGCATTGTGACCCTGTCAAGGATAGGGTATCACCCAACTACATCAACCCAAGACCCTGTGATACAGAGCACCTCTGTCTTGTGTGGATTCAGCTTCAATTTATTGGCATTTATCCAGCCCATTACCGCCTCCAGACACGTGTCAAGCATTTCAACCACCTCTCCTTATTCAGATGGCACAGAGAGATTGAGCTGGGTATCATCTGCATATGGATGACACCTCATTCCAAATCTCCTGATGACCTCTCCCAGTGGCTTCATATAGATATTAAATAACATGGAAGATTGACCCCTGGGGAACCCCACAAGTAAGTTTCCAGGACGTCAAATCAGTATCTCCAATAACCACTCCTAAACTCCATAGCCTCTCCAAAAGGATACTGTGGTCAGTGGTACTGAAAGCTGCTGAGAAGTCCAGGAGAACCAAGAAGGTGGCATTCCCCCTGTCTCTCTCCTAGAGGAGGTCATCAACCAGGGTGACCAAGGTGGTTTCCATGCCATAACCAGGTCAGAAGCCAGATTGGAATGGGTCTAGATAATCAGCTTCTTTCAAGCATGCCTGCAGTTGAACAGTGGCAAGTCTCTCTAGCACCTAGCCTGGGAAAGGTATGTTAGCCACCAGGTGATAGTTGTTTAAATCTTCTGGATTCAGGGAGGCCCTCTTCAGGAGGGGGCACACCACAGCCTGTTTAAGGGCCAGTGAAATCACCTCATCCCTCAGAGAGGCATTTACCACTTCCTGAATCCACCCAGTCGTACCTTGATGGCTAACTTTTATCATCCAGGAGGAGCAAAGATCCATAGAGCATGTTGTTGGCTGAACTCCTGCAAGTAGCTTGTCCACATCCTCAGGCCACAATAATTGAAATTAATCCAAAAGAACTGGACCAGACAGTTCCCTGAACACCTCCCCTGGACTATGTCCACTTGTGACATCTAATCCCCTACAAAGCTGAGTGACCTTGTCCTCAAAGTGCTTTGCAAAACTGTCACAGCAGATATTATATGGGCTCACACTTCCTTGAGCCCAATTTTATAGGGACATATACTACTCTGAAAACTCTGCTGGATAGCTACTTGAGGACACAATGGTGGCTTGTGAACTGTCCATCATTCTTAAAAACTATAATCTATTTTTCACTAGACTGATAATGCAATAGATCATATTTCTTTAACTGCTCTTTAGTGGTTTTGCAAACACAGGGAGGGATTTAAAAAATAAATGGCCAGAAAAGCACTGTTGGGAGAGGGAGTGAGGGAGGAGTGGAACAAGAATATCAATGGTACAATTTTAAGGACAATGTATCTTCCATTTTCCTTCAGCAGTGTGCAAGGGAAACAATGTTTTATTTCAGTAAAAAGTAAAACTGGGAAGTGAAAGCTGAGAAATGAAAGTGCCTAAGCAGCTTGAGGGCAAACAGCAGATTACAGCCTCTCAATTTTCTCCAGGATGGGCTGCAGAGAATGCAGGTGGTGTTGATGCAGTCAGAGGGGTGGAGAACTAAAGAGTTGTGTAAAAGAGATTTGGGGAGATAACAGAATAGGTATGAGCATAGCTGCCCAAGCTAAGGACGATCTGAGGACTGATTATCAGGAATTGGGTGTGGACAGGATTAGGATGGCTTCAGTTCCATTTCTTAACAGTATGGACTATTTCAACCAGGTGTGATCACAGCCTAAGTGTGGATGGTCCAGCCTGGGCAGGCGGGATCACCATGGCAAATGCCATGGCAACATCTAATCTCCAAGATGTTTCCATGGAAATCATTCAATGATATACAACTGTGTAGTAGTAGGTGCACTATCCCAACCACTTTCAGCCTTGCACCCAGAAGGGGGTACAAAAACTGCTAAGTGAGAGCTCACCAGTTGTTCCCATTAAGTTGTGAACAAGTTTTTACTTGTTCACAGCAATTGTAGTTTAGATTAGGGAACTGGAAGGAACTCCTAGACAGACTGGTAAAGCGGCAGCAGCACAGTGTGTGGAATTGATCTCCCATGGAATGTCTGCACTCAGTCTGTAAAGGTAAGTGTAAGCAGCACCTAATTTTGAAGACATGTTGCAAAATGCTCCCAATACTCCCTCTCACCTGGTTGAATTCACCCCCTGAGGGTACAGACTTTGCATTTCCTTCATCTGAAATTTCTAAATCTAACTATTAAATTTCATGAATGTAGTTCTTTCTGTCCTTTCTACCAACTCATTCATTCATCACTATCCATTTACTCAATTTTTGCTCATTTTTTTCCCTAGGAATTTCAGGCACTATACGTGGTTCTTTCTCACTCTTTCCCTACCCCTCTATGCTTCATTAAACTGATCAGAGAGAAGACTAGGGGCCTTTTTGTACTTTCTTTCCCTTACTTAACCCTCTTCAGTTCTCTCCAGTTGGCAACCAACTTTGAATCCTGTTGCCAGTGCCAGCACATGTATGTGGCACTATCATCAGGACAGCCAGGTGGTGCATTGTCTGTGTGCATGTGCAGTGTGTCACATGACCCTACAGCATGTCTCCCAAACTGGAAGATGCATGAAAGGAGCATCTGAAGCCTTACTGGCTCCAGCACTAGGAAAAGGTAAGTGCATATGTGGTACAGTTCAGATATCACCAGCATAGTCCACACAGAGTGAGCTTCATCTCAGAGCTCACCCCATGTAGACTAACGGGCCATATGCAAATTGGCCCTAGAACCTTTCTACCAACCTAACCACTGTCCTAGAATAATAGGTCCAGAAAAAGGGAGAAAACACACACACACCTCTCTTTCCTCATCTCACAGTCCTCCTGATTTAATGGATTAATAGGGCTATTCCTTTAGACTCTTTGGAACCATGTGGCCACAGGTCCTCTGAACAGAGCTGCTGCTTCAGGCATTCCCCCCATGTTTGTCTTTCTACTTCTTTTGCCTCATTATCTTTCTCTATTCCTTTGGACTTCTTTTCCTGGAGATGACAACAATGTTTGGTTGACTACAACAAAATCCTGCCCCATGCAAGTGTCACTCAAGGAATACTCTCTCCCTTAAACAAATGTGGACTTTCAACTTTTGATAACAGATACTCAATATTTTATTTTCTGTTCTTCCTCCTCATCTGGAACCAGGGTTTGTTTGTTTGTTTGTTTGTTTGTTTGTTTGTTTGTTTGTTTATTTATTTATTTATTTATTTATTTATTTATTTATTTATTTATTTATTTATTTATTTATTTATTTATTTATTTAAAACCATCTTGGAGGCCTTCTTGAAGTTCTTTTCCTTCATTTCATTTCTCTCCTCCCCTGGACCTGTTTCTCATAATTCACAAAGTTCCACCCTCCCCAAGCTTCATTCAGGTAATGCTGCTCTCTTTCTCAATGTGACTTTCTGGTTTCCCTCTTCTGAGAGCAGGCATTCTTTCCTGCTTCTCACCTCAAGTTATTTGTCTTCTCCCCACCTACTGTGCTAAAGTCTGCCCTCAGAAAGGATCTCAGAAGTAGGTGGCCCATGCTGATTCCAACTGTGCTCCATACTGTAAATCGGTGATGGCCAACCTATGACACGCGTGTCACAGGTGACACGCCAAGCCCTTTTGGGTGACACACCTGGTCACCCTGGCACCTGGGCGTGTAGTGCTTGCTTGTTCTTGAAGTGTACGAAATACCAACTTTCAACTGAAGATTTAGCAACAAAAGTCACTAATGTAAGGAATTATTTGTTTTTGCTTTTAATAAAATACATATATCAAAATATAACTTTTTTACTAGAGCTACAAATATCACAAAATTATGGATATTTCTAGATGTGACACAGCACCCGAGTTAAGCTAGGTTTTCTTGCAAATTTTGACACACTGAGCTCAAAAGGTTCACCATCACTGCTGTAAATGCATCTGTAGAGCTCATCATCTTGGTCTTTCCACAGGGTAATTTTTCAGGCTCCTTGCTCAAGGGCATGATGTGAGCAACTGGCTGAGGAAGAAATGCTGCCCCTTTCCCGGCATCAAAATATAGCCCAAATACAGGATACACAACATAACTATCGTGATTAGCAGCCTTGTCAGTCATGAAACTGTTGAATTCCCTCCTGTCATCATTCAAGCCTGTAGCAAATTCCATGGTTTTAAAAGAAGCATTTCATTGAATGACTCTAGATTCTAATATACCAAAGAACACACCAAGATATAGCAACAGTCTCCCAATAACTCAGTCTTTTGTGCACTGAAATATTTAATAAAAATAATATGACTGAGCAAGTAATGATTCAATTCATCACATCATTTTTTCAAGGTAAAATACAAGTGGTTTACAATATAATTTTGTGTATGCATGTATGCATGTATGTTCTTTCCCTAATAGAATATTCCCCTTATCCATTCAGACTAATAAATCCCAGTGATAGAAATACACTGCCAATTTCCTTTCCATAGAATATTCCTATTATGGAAACAAGTTGAGTAAAGTATGCCCGACTCCTAAGCTACTGGATTCTATGTTGGTGTATGTGGCCAACTATAGAAGATAAAAGAATAAAAGGTTGCATAGGCTTTCAAAGTGCTGTACAAGAGGTGATTTATGTTAGGAAAGAAAAGAGCATTAGGATAAATAAAAATTTGCACAAATTTCAAATGTGATGACATTTGAGTCGTGACATTTTTTTTTTTTTTTTTGCTGCAAAATTCACTCTTCAGTGAAAATGGTCAAAATCCAGATTGAGAAAAATGCCTCTTAATTGAGCTCTGAATGCCAAGAGTTTCAAGGAATGATAATTGTTGGGTAATTGCATGCAAAAGCATCATAAAGGTAATTTGGCATCGTGTGCTTATCAGTCTTTTGGTTCCCTGGTAATTCAGAGGTTTTTGAAATGGCATTGCCCACATAATGCTTGCAACTCTTTTCATGCAGGATTTTATTTCACATGCTTCTTATTTTCATTCGTTGAAGTGAGAATGTCTCACAAACCTTGTATCACCTGCAGAGAAAAAGTACATGACTAAACTGTACTAACAGTATGGAATATCCCTGTAACCTGTACCTTGCTTTCAAGATTTACACATGTACATGCTATAACTTGTCACAAATGTGTCAAGGAGAATTCATTACTTAACCTATATGGGCACAGTAGTTTAATGCTATGATTTTTTTTCAGCCGCTCCCTCCCCCCTCAAAAAATCACCTAAATATCAGAAAGAACAAAAAGTAAGAATCCTATTAAAGAAGCAAGAAAAACAGGAAGAGTTCTCCAAACCCTTTTTTTTTCTCTAACAGAAGCTCACCTTTGCCTTCTGTAACCCCATAAAGAGATCTCATATATTCTGTATGAGCCAAAGGAGGCTCGCAATAAACCCCTAGATAAATGTTTTATAGAGTAATGTTTGCCAGTGTATACTTTGGAGAATTGTTAAAGGAAATAGATGGGCAGAAAGCCAGGTTGTTACTGCCTGTAACTCAAGATATTTTACCAAGTTTTGTCATTCAAATTCATCGTACAACCCAAGCAACCATGCAGGAGGAGATGTTCCCTTGAAGTACTTACCTGGCTATGCAGCAATTTCAATGCAGTATTTTAGGGTGATCTCAGTATGCTGCCCAAGGCTGAATTGTCCATAGTTAGAAACACGTGGCAGCACAAACATGGTCAACTATAATACGGCACTGGATGATGACAGTTTCAACAGGTCCATGGACCCGAGAGTCTGTTTATAACAGTTACCCGTGTATCAGCCCTCAAGAGCATTTCTACTGAGCACAAATATGGCAAAAGAATTGTAATGAGGGAGTCTCAGTAGACCATCAGAGGACTTTAGCTGCAAGGTTGTCAGGTGGAGATTCGAGGAAGCCTCATGTCAAGGGAAAAAGATATATCGCAAGATCGTTTTAGCAAAACTAGAACTATAATAGTGTTTTTCCTCCTGTGCCCTTTCACAGCGGACAGGTGTAGATGCATTGGGGAAAAAAATCAGAGAACAGAAACAAGGATGATTAAAGAGTTCGAGGGATTGACTTATTAGAGAAGAAGATTAAAGGAACTAAATATTTCTAGGTTGGCTAAATGGTAACTTAAGACGGGACATGAATAACAACCTAGATGTGTTTGAACGGTGTAATTAGCAAGGAAAGAGATATTTGTGATGCTGGTTCAAAAGGAAGAAAATAGCATCCAGTTGGAACATCAAGCAAAAGAAAGAGGTATGAAAGATTCCAAAAGAAAATAATTTGGTCACTTAATTTGTAATACCCAATCCATCAGTTAGCTGTAGTACCCAATCCATTAGTCATAAAATATATACTGTATTTTCTGGTGTATAAGACTACTTTTTAACCCAGGAAAATCTTCTCAAAAGTCGGGGGTTGTCTTATACGCCAGGTGTTATCTTCTTATACGGCGAGTATATCCCAAACTCTGTATTTTAACTGGAAAGTTGGGGGTCGTCTTATATGCCCAGTCGTCTTATATGCCAGAAAATACGGTAACCATTTTATCTGTTTGGATTTACAAATAGTCCTAATCTTTCCTTCCTAAGACAGCAGCCTTCCCTTTAATAGATCTGGCAGTAAGTACCCAGCATAGTGGAGCACTGCTTCCAAAAGTTCAAGTTGTTGTTGCAGCTGCCTCTGTCAGTGTGGCCCACCTGTCACTGCTGCTGCCACTGCCGGCACCCCCCATCCCTAGGAGCCCACTTGGGCACTGGGGAGGAGGAGGTGGGAGGCAGCAGGGGTGGGGGCAGGGGAGTAGCATCTGGGTGAAGCCGTCAGGGCAGGAACTTGCCTCTGCCACCTCTCCCCCATTGTGGCTTCCTTGGGGGGGGGGGAAGGGGAGGGATGAGTGTTCCTTCCCCTGTCCCTTTTGCCTCTCTTAGTGCCCAGGGGGAAGGGGAGGGATGGGTGCCCCCTCCGCCACTCTGGGTGGCAGCGGAGGGAGAAGGAGAAGTGGCTCCCACCCCACCTTGCCCTCTGCTGCCACCTGGTGTGGCTGAGAGGGAAGTGAAGCTGCCCTTCCTGAGTTCCTCAGCTCCTGAGCTCTGTCAAAGCCAGCTCACAGCTCTGTTGCTGCAAGTGGTGGGGCAGACCCACTATGTAGGCCTGACAGCTATGTAGGCCTGCAGGCAGCTCCATAGCTGTTTACAGAGCTGAGCATAGGCTTCATAGCTGCTCCATAAGCAGCTACAAAGCCTGCTTCTCCGCTCCGCCCTTTTCCAGCTCCTGTCAAATGGAGCCGGAAAACGGTTCTTTGGTGTCCCCATGGTACCCTGCTCAGCACCTACTGCAACTGGGTGCTAGCGGGCCCATGGGGACAGAAGGGGTCTTCCTTGAGATCCAGATTTAGCTTTATATACAAGCAAATACTTTATTTTTTTGCCATACAATACTCACATTTTTCCAAAATGATTTCTCTTAAATTCAGCTGGTATCCCCTCATTAAAAAAAAAAAAAAAATCCTAAATGTTCTTTGACAAATTATAGGTACATCTGCTATCCCAGTGATATGGCATAAACTGCAGTGTTCATAGTTTGTTACTCTTCTAACACACTATCACTGGAAGCTAAAGTTAGTACTTGGCTTTCTGTTTGCAGCTTGTTTGGAAAGAAACAAACCATAACATTAACATCACCTGTAGCATCCAGCCAGTCCCTCTGAGATTTGCTTCCCAGTTTCAATAAGAGTAAAGCAAAGTTGACATGATTTGTCTCACATTGTAGTTTACTGAGTAAACAATGCCAATAACAAGGGATAAAGGCTTATTAGATAGCAGCTAGTGTGCGGTCAAGGTGGGTTGGAAGTTTTATTCAGGATTTGGCCATAAGCCAACACGCTAGGTAGTATTTTATAGTGAAGAGGGAGAAAAGCAATCTATTCTCTAACAAAACAAATTAGACTAAAATGTATATATTGAAGGGAAGTTGATGTTAATAATAATGATAAAGAAAATGATGATGATGAACTATTTTTATGAGCATGGAAGCTGTGTCTGTTATTCCAACTTAGATAATATAGAGAGAGAATATTAGCTTTGCAGATCAAACTTTCCAGCCCAAACTACTGATACATCACATCTATAACTTGAGAAGCTGATTATAGCCCACAATTCTTGTGTACTTTGCTGAGAAAATATATGGTTCATTCACATACATTAAATTCATAAATTGTGCTGTGTTCAAATGCATTTTATTCCCAGGAAGAGCTTCCTAAGTACAAAAACTGATGTATGCAGTCCACACCCTAATTATTTTCCTCTTTCACACACAGCTTGGTTATCCCCTGCGAGGACTGCCTGGCATACAAATTTGTGCTTAGCTGAGGTTCCACTCTAGGTCCACAAGCCACCTTTACAAAATTAAACTCTCCTACATGAAATGTTTCCAATCAGTAAAAAGACCAGAACAAACCAACCAGCAAACAAAGCCCCCAGCTGTGTCAGCGGGTTCTCCAGCCATGCAGACGGCAAATGTGGAATATGCACAAATAAATGGTCACCCTCCAAAAATGGCTGCACTGGGCCATTTGCTGGTTCAGCCTGCTCAGTCGGCACTCCCCTGTTTATCCGATCTAATGCAATAAAATGCGTAATTAATTTCTAAACGCTTCTGTTGAGCAGTGCAATTTGTCAAGTCGAGTTGTTAATAGAATTAAGCTTTTTATCAGCGATTAGCAAAAGAAGGTAAAAAAATTAATTACAGAATTGTATGCCTCCCTGCTTCAAAGCCAGGTTTGGGATTAAATGTTTGATAAAAGTGTCTTGGCACATTATAAAACATTTAGCAAAATGCACTCCCCCTCCTGGTAATTTCCCAAAACTATCTCTACTCACAAAAAAAGAGGAACCTCTGCTTACTAAAAGGAGCTGGAGAATGTAATATCCTGACTTATATACGTGTATTTACATTTCCAGCATTTAAGGCGTATGTGCTGTTTTATCTGCAGGCTAGGCCTCTATATTATCTCATTTGTTTAATGCATCTGTTTCAACCATTTTGAATGTAATTCTGTCACCATGTATTTGTTCCTTGACTGTAAGCAAAAATCAGTAACAAAGATGGACGATAAATGTAACATAGCATGCTGTTAATTAGTATGCCATCTTTAGCAGGTAAAGCTGCTCCCATCTAAAGGAGAAGCAAACAGGCAAGCAATCACGGCTACATGTGCTATGGACAGTTCAACCTCTCTTTGGGAGATTTGCTAAACTAAGGGTTTGTTCACACTTCTTTTATTGCATATATGATGAAGTCACCACAGATGACTCTGTGTTCTCACTGGGAGGTAATGCACTTTCAACAAGCCTTCCCTCCCTCTATGGTCTCCAGAAGCAGAGCAGAAACCAAACAGATAGGAGTTGATTCTGCAAAACTCCTCCATTTTGTCTAGCTTACAGTGAAATCAAAGTGAAGCAACTTAGATAGGTTTCAGGTATGAGACAGGGAATTCTGTGATGAGTATTATTCAAGTCTGTATCTGACAGTATGGTTATGCTGTAATAATTACAGCATAATTAATTACCTATCTCTGCACCCAGAACCAACATTTAGACATACTAGAACTATTGTCCTTTGTGTCAGATCGGTCTGCATTAGAATTTGCAGTTACTTGATCCTTCAAACTTCTGTGCCACATTGCCTAATATTAGAACCTCGGATTTTCATTCTGGTTATGGAAAAAAGGACCCATAACAGCAAAATATTGCTCATATAAGGATTACTTAAAATTCAAATTTCAAATTCTTGGCATCTGTTATGGTAATAGAATCATACATGTCTGAATAAGAAATTATTAGAAAGCCGTGTAAATAAATAATTCAATAGACTATTCCTTTTAACATCATCACAAGGTCCCATTTGACAGATTTGAAGAAACTGATTGATTGATTGATTGATTGATTGATTGATTGATTGATTGATTGATTGATTGATTGATTGATTGATTGATTGATTGATTGATTGATTGATTGATTGATTGATTGATTGATTGGCTGGCTGGCTGGCTGGCTGGCTGGCTGGCTGGAATTTCTATTTCTACCCATTCCAAGGATCTAAGGGTAGGTTATAAAACATAGAAGCAAGAGAAACAAGACTAGGGTTGAATCCACATTTACTACTTGGGAACCCACAGGCAATTCCCAGCCTGTTCACATCAGGAATAGTTAAGGCCATCCACATGCTGAGCCTCAGGAATAGGTGGGCCTTCTTGTAGTTGTTCTGGTGGGACATCTTGACATCAGATGTCTCACCCACCCCTCACTGTGGTTGGTGAGGAGACATTGTGTCCAGTGTACAAGGATGGGGTCAGCCTTGAAGTGCAGACCATGAAGCTTTGAAGGTCCGAATCTAAAGGCCCCTTGCCTCACAGCACTAGAAATAGTGTTGCTGTGCCATCCTCCTTGTCACAAGACAGCCTGCAGACAGCTTTGAAGTTGTCTATAGTAGGTAAGGCTGGGGGAAAGCTCTGGTTGCCTCAGGGACAATTGAGGCAAATCACAGTGTAGATGATGCACTCCTGCAATCCTCTTGGAACTGTCCCCATTGAAAGTGTGTAAAGACCATAAGTTGTTTAAAATCACTTACAAATAACAGTTACACATGCTTTAGTAAAGAGCTGTGTCATTGTCTTTTGTTTAAACACATATGATGAACCTCAGAGGGGAAGCTGTTCCAAAACTAAACTGCAGTCTTGGAGAAAGCTATCTTGCAAACACTTACCCTTTTAACTTCCAAGGGTGATGTCAAAACTTTCAGGCAGATCTTACAGTATAGATAGGTTATATTGGTAAAGCTGTTGCTTTAGATATTGGGTGCCCAAGTGATTTAGTACCTTGGAGGTTAATGTTAGCACATTGGGCACAACAGAAATTTAGCAGCCAGAGCAGTTCTTTTAGAATCAGGTTGATAAGTGTTTGCTGCTCCTTTCTCCACCAGTTCCAGCTTACAAACTGTCTTAAAGGCAGCCCAGGGGCCTTTTCCCACTAGGGCTCAGAATCCTAAGACCCCATTAGGAACCCAATTGGTACCTGATTGGTAGCAATTGGGAAGGCCCTGTCCCCACCTGGACCTCATTGGAGGCCCCATCTGCAAGGCGCTGTCCCTATGAAGGCAGGGGAAATCCAGATTTAATGGGTCTTTCATGCCCTTAAATCTGGATTTTGTGTGGACCTGATTAAAAGTGTCCACAATGGGGTCTTCAAGCACCTTCAAGATCTGGATCTCCAGGAGGAAACCCATCTCAAACAGTCAGATCTTGAAGATCCAGATCTTTGACTATGCGTGGAAAAAGGGGGCAGCATTCCTGTCCCACAGAGTGGCCACCCATTGCTTCTGGACATTCTCAAACCTGAAGAGGCCAAATGTTGCAGCCTGATTTCAGAAGGGAGGTGTTACAACCCCTTGATCATTCTGGTTGTTCCTTTCTGTATTTTTTCCTGTTTCACAGCAGCTTTTCTAAGATGTGGTGGTGACCAGAACTGTACACAATATTACAAATGTGGCCTCACCATAGATTTATAAAGAGGCACGATGCTCACCAGTTTGGTCTAGTGGTTAGGGAGCCAGACTCTTATCTGGGAATACTGGGTTTCATTCCACGCTCCTTCACAAAGCCAGCTGGGTGCCCTTGGGCTAATCACAGCTCTCTTTCTGAGATCTCACAGATCTTCTGTTGTGGGTAGAAGAATATAAAGCTTTGTCAGCTGCTTTGAGTCCCCTTAAACGGGTGAGAAAAGTGGGGTAGAAAAGCCAACTCTTCTTCTTCTTCTTCTTCACCAACTTATTTTCTGTTCCCTTCCTAAATTACCCATAGCACTGAATTTGTGTTTTTCACTGATGCTGCACCTGAAGTCAACACCTTCATTGAGCTGTCCACTAGACCCTCAAAATTCCTTTCCTGGTCTGTCATAGAAATCTCAGCCCTCATCAGTTTATAATTACAGTTCTTTCCCCAATGTACATTACTTTGCCTTTGTTAAGACTGCAGCACATTTTGTCACTTCATTGCTCACTCATCCAGTGTCACCTAGTAAGGTCTCACACATTTCTTAGTTAGCTCTTAATTTCCATTGTCATTCAGTGTCCCTACTTCCACTAGTCTAAAAGGAAATACATTTTACTCAGTGGAAGCTCAACAAGGTATTAAGGCTTTTCCAGCCTGCCACAGAGAAGAGCATGCATCCTTCCTATGTTTGGTGCACAGATTAACTTTTTATATTTCCCTGCCTCTTCCATTATAGCTGAGTATGCCACATGTTTTGAATTAGGATGATTACAGTTGACCTTTCACAAGGTATAGGTTCAGTTTAACCTATTAAGTTTGAAAGTAAAAAAGTAAAAAAAGACCTCTGTATTGTCATTCATGTATTGTCCATGCTTATGGCGAGAGCACTAAATCCTGTGAACACTATTGTGGTCAGTGAACTTCTTCACTATAGGGAATCTCACAAAAAATTTTTATCAGATCACCATCTTGTGTGATATGATTTCTTCTGATTGAAGACAGTTTGTCAAAATAGATGGCCCTTATCTCTATTCTTTGCAGTCTGGCTGGAGTTCTGAAAATAAAGGGCTCAGCCTTATGGATTACCTATACTGAAACAAACTTTTCCCAAGGGATGCAAAGGATTTCTTTTGCCTACCTCTGCAAAAGCAGACAGCTTCAAGTGAGTGAAAACTTGTGTAGGGAGTAGAAATGCTGATTAAGAAGTCTACCATTCCTTGCATCAAATGTGGCCTTCATCCACAGCGATTCTATGCCTGGCTCACCACAGCGTTTCCCTGTTGCTGCTTCATCCTCCCTCCTCACATGTGCTGTTTCTCATCTCAAGACATTAAAGCTGAATCCAGATAACTGACCCACTATATGTCACAGGGCCTTACTTTCATGAAGTAGGGGGCTATTCTCAATAGGGTAATATTACCCTGGGTGGTGCAAAATCTGGAGGCCAAGAATGATTCTGCATTAATGCTTGAAGCTATGGTGGCTAGTTTCTGTAAAGAGACAGTTTGGTCACCATAATCTATGCCATGGTTTATTTATTTATTTTTATTTATTCGTTTACATTTCTATCCCGTCCCATACCCTAAGGTCTCTGGGCGGGTAACAGTAGATTGGTCAACAGATTAAAAACACAATATAGGCATTAAAACAAGATACAGATTAAAAATGGAATACAGATTAAAACACTTTAAAAATTCAACAGTTTTAAAACAGTATACTCCATATTGTGTTCGCTGTGCCTGTGACTGGGGAGGGGGGGAATATAATCGTCTCAGCCAAAGGCCAGGGCAAAGAGGTGCGTCTTTACCACCTTCCTAAATATATATAAGGAAGGGGCATGACACACCTCATGGGAAAGGCTACTCCATAACCTGGGAGCTATCGCCGAGAAGGGCCTCTCCCGAGTGCCCACCAGCCTCACTAGTGAAGCTGGTGGGATAACCAGGAGGGCTTCACCACTTGATCTTAAGGCAAGGGCTGGTCGATATGGGAGAAGGCGCGCCTTTAGATATTTGGGGCCCAAGTCATTTAGGGCCTTATAAGTCAGAGTTAACACCTTGAATTGAGCTCAGTAGTGAACTGGCAGCCAGTGCAACTCTTTTAAGACCAGCGTGATGTGCATCCGGCTAACTGTTCTGGTCCGCACTCTGGCAGCTGCATTTTGCACTAGTTGCAACTTTTGAACTGTCTTCAATGGCAGCCCTATGTAGAGCACGTTACAATAGTCCAATCTAGAGGTTACCAGAGGATGGATAACTGTGGCCAAGTCGTCTCTATCCAGAAAAGGCTTCAGTTGACGCACCAGCTGCAGTTGGGAGTAGGCACTCCTGGCCACGGCCTCCACCTGAGCTTCAAGTGTTAGTGCGGAGTCCAGGAGTATCCCCAAGTTATGCCCCTGTCCCTTCCAGGGCATTGCGACCCCATCAAGGACAGGGTGTCACCCAACTACCCGGACCCGAGACCCTGTGACACACAGCACCTCAGCTTCAATTTATTGGCCCTCATCCAGCCCATAACTGCCTCCAGACACCTGTCAAGAATTTCAACCGCCTCTCCTGATTCAGATGACACAAAGAGATAGAGCTGTGTATCATCTGCGTATTGATGACACTTCACTCTAAAACTCCTGATGACCTCTCCCAGTGGCTTCATATAGATGTTAAATAACATGGGAGATAAGATTGACACCTGAGGAACCCCACAAGTGAATTCCCAGGGTGTCAAATCAGTGTCTCCCACAGTCACTATTTGGAATCTACTCTGGAGATAGGAGTGGAACCAATGCCAAGCCTTGCCTCCCTCTCCTAAACTCTGCAGTCTCTCCAAAAGGATATCATGGTCAATGGTATCAAAAGCCACTGAGAGGTCCAGGAGAACCAACCGGGTAGCGTTCCCCCTGTCTCACTCCCAGAGTAGGTCATCAATCAGGGTGACCAAGGCGGTTTCCGGGTCCAGATCATCGGCTTCTTCCAAGCATGCTTGCAGTTGAACAGCGACAGCCCTCTCTAGAACCTTGCCTAAAAAAGGTATGTTAGCCACCGGGCGATAGTTATTTAAATCTTCCGGGTCCAGGGAGGTCTTCTTCATGAGGGGGTACAATACAGCCTGTTTCAGTGGGACCACCCCCTCCTGGATCCACCCAGTCATAACTTGTCGCAAATTTGTCACAGCAGATGTTTGGTCCTGGCTCATGCTTCTTTGAGCTAGGTTTTGTAAGACCATTTACTACTCTGTAAAGCTCTGCTGGACGTCTACTTGAGGATGCAATGGTGGCATGAGCTGGTCCACTGAGTGTAGTCTCAGCATGGAAGTTGAAATCCCCCAACACCACAGTGGCAGGGGCTTCCAATACCACATCCAATACCACATCAGCCAGCTCAGATAGGGAGGATGCTGGGCAGTGGGGTGAAAGGTACACCAGTAGCATCCCTATCCTGTCTCTCTGGCCCAACAACAAAAGTAGGCTTTCAACCTCCGTTACAATGTGAACTGGCCGTCTGATGTGGGAGATGGAGATCCGATGGACTACAGCGACACCCCTCCTCTCCCCCCTGGTCTAGAACAGTGCTGCACAGAATATTCTGGAGGACACAATTGGGTGAGACAAGGCCCACCCACTTCATCTAACCAGGTCTCTGTTATACATGCAAGATCAGCTCCCTCTTCCAAAATCAAGTCATGTATGACAGATGTTTTGTTCCGGGCTGATCTGGCATTCAAGAGCAGTACGGTCAGAGCAGAAGGTGGATTGGCATGACACCCCAAACACTGCCGGTTGGGAGGCAGAACGGAAGGGGTAATAGCTTTTAGATACCTAATACCCCTTCTCCTAATCTGTCTCTTCTGCCTCACATCACCATATCTCCCCCTGCCCATTACCTTTGCAATACTTGCCCCCTGCTCCAATTCTCCCCTTCGTGCCTGATCTTAGCACATGGTCCCTCCCACAGAACTCAGTCAGTCTTCTAGCGGGATGATTTTATCAGGTTCCCAGTGAATGCAGCCATTTTTATTATACTCGAGGGAGGAGCTGGGTTTTATGTCGGATACCCAGGAAGTAGGGTCATTTTGTCAAATCTCATCAGCTTCTAGGTACAGGAAGTTAAGATATTCTTGTCTTGTCCAGTTTCTTACTTTTATCTTGCTGTCTGCTAATTTCTTTTCTCCGCTATGAGTTTGCATACGGGTATCATATATCTTTTTAGGTGTTTTCTCCATTTCTTATGTTCTTATTTAAGAAAGGATGGCACAAAGGGGAAAATTCTGTCCTTAAGGCTGAAAATACTGCTTGTTGACATAAAGTTCATTGCTAATGTGTATTGCATGATCACTTACAAAATAATAGTAGCATCTTACAAACACTTCATGTTGTATTCATTGCTCCTCCTTCTATGAATATTTTAACTATGTTAAGGTGAGTGGCATGGCTTTGCTTGCTGGGGTAAGATAACTTATTGCCTGAAGCACTTGACAAAATGTCATGCACACCCTTATAGATTAGTAGTAGAATATTGCTGCCCTTTGAGACTTACCAAGTTTGTCATTTGAACTACTATCCCATTCAATTTTGATTTGGTCACCTGTTCAGTACATGGGCTGCTTTGAAATCAGATAGGCTTCTCACATAAGCTTCCTCACAGCACATTGGATAGACACTGAAATGCCTATGTTTTATCCTTTGGACCATCCCTTCATTTCCTCTTCCCTACAGGGAAATTGAGGATTGACTGTAACTCAGTCTGGAGAGCAGATTCAGCATTCTCTCCCGAAAAGTAGACACAGGCAAACCACCTTTCTATCTTTGCCAAGGAAATTGTATAGAGATGCCCATGTGCCCAAGGATGAGTCCGTCACCATTTTGGTGATACTTGACAGCAGCAGCAATAGCAATAACAATAACTGTGAAACTGAATCAGCCTAGCAATTGGAAAATTGTAAATGACTGAAGTCATGAATTCAGATTCAGAGATCTCCAGCTAGCAGTGAAGAATACCATTTTGAGGTAAGTTAGAAATCTGTTTTAACCATTTTGTGCCCAAAGAAGCTGAAATCTGTGTGATAGCCAGGTTCAGGTCAGGAGCTAGAAGGCCCCATGCTTCATCAGTTGTGTGTGGAGAGCTTCCTCTGTTGCACCTTAGTGTTATCAACTAGTTTAATGTGTGTGAGAGACATGCCCACAGTGAACACAGATCTGACACAAGGGAAGTAAATGAAGGCATACGAGAAGAACATTCAGAGGGTGTTCTGCCCTCTAAGAGATATTGCATAAATTGATTGCTTCAATCTGCCTAATGGCAGAGCTAGATCTGCTGATAGTCCTCTGCTGTTTAATAAGTTAGAAGATAATTGTTTATTCAATCCACTGAGGAGAGGACAAGAAGTAATGGTTTTAATCTTCACCACCATATTAAGATAAATTCTGGAGACAGTGGAATAGTAGGAGATAAAGTATTTTTTTGGGAGGAGGCAAAAAGAGACACTGTTTCACACACACGTGTTTCATTTGATTTCTTTATCCTTGTTGTGAACAATCTGCTTTGAAAAAAGATTTAAGGTGAGGCAGATCAGTTTCAAAACTCATGTTACATTTAGACATGTGGTAAAGCCTATGATCGTCCTAATGCTTTAACCAACACATACTCCTGCCATTCCCAAATACTGCTACTTTGAGGGTGGCACTTTAAGAATGCTGGCAATGGTCCCAGGTTCCATATAGGAGCAATGCTTACCACTGATCTCTGACAACCACTTCCAAAATCAACTACATTGGGGCTATCAAAAGCCAGCCAGACACAAAAACATGAAAAAGAAGTTGGTGGGTACTTAGCTGATCCTGAAAAAGAACTACATGTGGGGGAGATACAGGCAGAAACAGATACAGGCAGACTCTGTATCCACTGATCTGGTAACACTGGTCTGTTTTCTGCAGTGACCGGATCAGCCAACCCTCCCAACCCCCATGGGGGCCATTAGGCCTCCAAGGCCTGAGATAGGCAGGGAATGGCCTGGAATGGCACCAGATTTCCCATAATCCCATTGAAATCCCATGGGATTTCACTGGAATTATGGGAAATGAAGGGCATTTCCCAGTGTTCAGTATTATCCGTGGTTTTACATTATCTGTGGTAGGGCCTGGAACATATCCCCTCTGGATACGGTGGCCCCACTGTATACATAATAGTTTAAACACACATTTTGATAGGAAAGCCTATGTTCTGAGCTGTCTAGCAAATTACTGTGATAGCCCCGTGAACTATGGCTACATTCGCACAAATGCTTCATGTGTTTCTGTGGTACCCCCAGGACCACAGTGGATGACTATCTAGATCCCTAAGGGCTGTGTGGGCACACAGTCCTGTTTTTAACTGCCCTATGAATTACTGCAACTGCCTGATGAGTCAATTCACTAGCAGTCCTGTCTGAATGCTCGTTCACCTTCCCTCTGCCATGTGGCTGCATGGCTGGGGAAATGTCACTACTGTGGCCACTGTGCTGCCATCTTTGTCATTTTCTCAGTCCAAACCGTGCTTGCTTGTTTTGCTCACAGATCCAATGTTTGCCCTTGTTGCTGGATAGAAAAGAACACTCAGAAAGGGCCTGATGTATTCTGGTTGTTATGAAGACCTTGAACTGGGATAGGGAAGTGTGGGAAGAGGATTGAGGTAAAATATTCTGTATATTAGATGCTGGCTTGAAACACCTTGTATTCTGTTATCATAATCCAGTAAAGAACTATCTTCTGCTTTGTTGCTGACTTTGGGCCCAAGGGCAGTGATTCTGACAGGAAGGTATCACCTTATGGTATGTTATCTGCTAGACCACTCTGGCAAACTACCAAAAATGACTGACTTCTGGGGCAATTTCCCAGTCCTTGCAAAAGTAGATGGTGTAGAAAACATTCTGCTGTGAGTTTTCCACCACAGCAGATTTTCCAGAGGCCACAAGTCACTGCAAGGCATGCAGCATTTGTTCACTGCACCTCCCACCCCAGTGGTAGCTCACAGTTACCTTCCACCTAAACTCCTACCTAGATGCTCCCTATGTCTACCAATCAAAGGCAAGCAGACTTGAAGCAGAAAGTAAAAGAGCTATCAGAACTATCTCTACTTTTACCATCTGTAGTGGTCAAGAGGGCAGAAGATGTTCTTTTTCCTGTAGAATGTAGGAAGAGTTTGAAGATTCAGAATCAAAGCTATAGAATCACATATTCCAAGAATACTTTAGGAATAGGGCCTTATATCAAGGCAACCACTGGAACGAGGTGATCAATTGGCTGCCTTTCAAGTTTATGATTCTGTAATAAGAAAGGTGACTCAAGAGTACAGCATGTAAGTGGAACAGAATGGTGCAGTTATTATAGAAATGACTATTGGAGTCATTTTAGAAGTCATTTCAATTGGGAAAAATAGTAAATGAGAATGCAGACCTTGTAAATATGGTTGGAGATATGCCACCATAAAAGAATATAGTACTGAACAATACTGTATAACTCTGGCCTCTGATTCTAAACATATTATCTGGAAATAAATCCCATTGATTTCCTGCAGAGGCTTAGCACATTTTGTGATTCTTGGAGTAATTTGCTTAAAGCCCTAGTTCCTGCTGTCATTCGATTATTTATTACCACTATCTTTGTGTTGTAGAAAAGAAAAAAAGAGTCCATTTTAGCTCCTATATTTGCAGAGAATAAACTCAAAGACTCATGGAATTGTAAAAGTTTGAGTTCAGTTATCTCCTTGCTGGAAGAAATACTGTTCTAAAGTCTTCTGATAAACAGCATTCCAATTTCTGCTTTAAGACTCTGAAGAGGCCTGTCCCAGGGTAACTGTACAATCTTTTTTGTGAAGATCCTGCCCCCTTTAACATTCATCTGAAACCTACCTTCTGGAAGCTTAAGACAGCAGTGTATTTCCAGCTGGTAAGTGGACTAGTAACATCAAGGTAAGGGCACAAAAGTATTGCAATCACAAAAACTGCAGTGTCAAGTTTGCTAGTTACTTTCAGTTGC
Organism: Aspidoscelis tigris stejnegeri; assembly: GCA_023333525.1. Lineage (NCBI taxonomy): Eukaryota > Metazoa > Chordata > Lepidosauria > Squamata > Teiidae > Aspidoscelis > Aspidoscelis tigris. Next base: position 243,524,569 of record JALMGA010000001.1, on the reverse strand, counting down.
AAAATCACTGCAAGTTCATCTAGAATTGGTTGCTATAGAATGGGATGCTAAGAAAGTGTTTGAGACATCACCTAGACTTGTTTTTGTTCAGCTTTAACTATTGTGGTCTAAGGATATGGAGCTCCTTCACTGAGTCCCTTTTTGCACTCGCCTCAGTTAATCCATATTAGCTACATCTGGATCAACAGGCAGAGGCATCTGTATTGAGGAGGCTTTAGAACAGCAAATGTATATTAAAGAGTAACAGACCAGATTTATCTGCTCTACCTCTAATTTAGTTTAGTAAGCCCTTAGCACAGTTCTGCTCCAGATCTACTCTGCTCCCTTCCAGACAATGTGCTCTTAGCAGTTCCTTGATCTAGATTAACAAGTAAGTGTAGAAAGGGCCTGAGTTTGGGTCAGTTATGTTTTCCTGTCCTTTCTTGATCTAATCCCACTATAGCTTGTAAGGAAAAAAAAGGTATAGCTGAGTAGATCCTGTAAGATATTGAATATGCTTCTCATTTTGAATGGGAAAAGTTTCTATGGTCCCAGGTGCTTGAATGCTTTCAGAAGATTGAATTGGATAAGATATGAATTCAGCCCACTAAATAAGAATCTAGATAAAGAGGAGAGAAAGGGTGTTTTTCCACTATCACTAGAAGTACCCATTAAGTTCCCATTAATGGGTACAAAAGTGCCATTATGTACCCATTAATGGGTACTTAATGTGACAGTGGAAAAACACCCAATATGGACAGCACAATAAGTTCTCAAGTTTGAGAAATAATAAAGCCTCTTGTTGCCTCAAGTATCTGACCATATGCCTTGTCAGTATGGCAAGCAACTTGGCCTAGTCAGCTGGTAGCATATAAGGACTGCAAATACCACCTTTGATATTTGTCAAGAACCATCTCTATATACTTTTTCACTCAGATCTTGGATCTTAAAGATATTCCTTTGCCAGCTACACTTCCATCTGAATAATCGTTTTAAATATGTTTTTACTGTTCAAATGGTTTCATGGATTTAATGTTCATCAGTATGGCTGGAAAATATGTGGAGTTTGTGGATGTTGGAGTTGATTTATACCCCACTTTTTTTTAAACCTGCAGCTAAATCATATATGGTATTTGCTTCATTTCTGCAGGATTGTTTCCTTAAGTGGCGATCTAATACTGTAAAAAATAAAAATAAAAATTCTTCCTGTCAGTATATTCTTATCCAGATTAAACATTTCCACTTCCTTACTTTTCTTCCTTTCCCAAATATCTATGTTGCCCCCTTCTAAACCCATCTTGATCCTTGAACATTTTCCTTAAAGAAGTGGATAACAGTAATTACTAATACATCTCCTAAGGCTTAGTTTAGTGCATGTCTTTTTTAAAAAATAAACAACATAAAAACTTCTTACATTTTTCTCATATAACATTATTACATTGCTTTAATACTCTATATGTTTCCTCCATTTTTCTGGCTTCTCTTATTGATGTTGCTTATTTCTTTGCTTGCCTTTCATGTCCCTTTTAGCTTTTCAGCTAACCCCTTAATTTTTAGTCAAAACCATTTGTCATTACTTCTATTTCTCATAGATAGTAAATAAAGGGGCTCAAGTCTTTCATAAACTTATCTGTTGTTCTGTCTTTTAGTAAATTTGTTAATTTGTCCATTTCAGCCAAATCCATCTGCTTAATTAGCCATTCTTGCCCTGAAGGTATCTCTTCCTCCTTCCATTTTTGTGCATACAGTAATCTAGCTGCTGTCATCGTATATAAAATCAAAGAATTTATATTATCCAAAGTATTGTCTATAATTCCCAATAGAAACAATTCTGGTTTGAATATAAAATGTCTCTTTAAAATTTGTCTCATGAGATTATATATTTGTACCCAATATTTTTTTTTACTTTTTCACAAGTCCACCGCATATGATAGAAAGTTCCCTCCACTTTTTTTTTACATTTCCAACATTTAATTGACATATTTTGGTATATTTTCCCTAATTTATGAGGTGTTAAATACCATCTATACATCATCTTATATATTTTTTTAACAACATACAAGTTGTAAATTTTATATCCTTTGTCCACAATTTCTCCCATTGATCCATCGGATATTATATCCAAAATGTCTTGCCCATGTAATCATATACTCTTTAACCTGTTCATGTTCAATTTCAATCTGAAGTAGGACTTTATGCATAATACCAATCGTTCCCCTTTCTGCCTTATTTAATTTTATTTCCCAGTCCCGTTTTTTCCTTGAAAATTAATATTCTCTTTATCTCTTCTATACATATCTGCTAATTGACCATATGTAAACCACTGTATATTTTTTCCCTCTTGATTTAAAATCAAATTCATTAGTATCACCTTTTTTGTATAACATATCCTCATATTTAAGCCAAAATCTTCCTTCCCAAAATTCTTTTAGCAAACATTCATGTGGTGATATCCAAAGCAGCATTTTCTTATAAAGATTATTTTTATAATTCAACCAAATCTTATACAAAGCGTTTCTCACAATGTGATTCTTAAAGTCTGCACTATTGCTTTTTCATACCACAAATAACCATGCCAACCACATCTGAGACTTTCTCCTTCCAACTGCAGTAATCTTTGATCTTTCAACCAAAACCATTTTGCAGTCCAACCCAAACAGGCATCTGCATGATATAGCTTCAAGTTCAGTAATCCCAGTCCTCCTCTTTCTTTAGAGTCTTGCATCAGCTTGAATATTATCCTGGGCTTCTTCATCTGCCATGAGAATTTTTAAATGTCCTTTTGCCAGTTTGTAAAGTCTTCTACGTTATCTATAATAGGTAAAACTTGGAATAGAAACATCATCCTTGGGAGTAAGTTCATTTTTATCACTGATATACTTCCTATCAGTGATAACTGCAGATTGGGCCATTTCAAGAGATCTTGTTTAATCCCTTCACTTAGTTTGAACATTTGTGTTTAACCTGTTTTTAAAACATCTCAATATAGTTCAGAACAATTCTGGTTCAGTTCAGAGAGAAACTTCTGCCTGGATACACACAGGCTGCAATGTGGAGCTCTATAAGATTCTGTTCTGACCCTCCTGTTTTTAATAGCTATGGGGGCGTCTCCATGGTCTCTTTTTGCTTCTCTTGTGTCGGATTTTAAAAATGCGGGTTGTAATTTGAAATAAAGCATCCCCATGTGGTTTGGGGCAACACGGATTTAAAACGTACTTTCCTGTCTCCATGCAAACTGCTTTTTGTGAGCCCACATCTTTTTCTCCCCACCCCACCCCCCTCCCACTGCAGAGATGAAAGGCAAAAACCTCAATTGAACCTCCAGAACACAAAATTATCTCTTTACTTGTCAAGAATTAAAAGCAGTTACTGAAAGCAGCTCACTCTCTTCATAACTAATGCTTGCAACATAGTTACAAGCAAAACTGAAAGCAGGTTCCCTTAGGTTGTCAAATACAGCTGCCTGCCTTCACAGAATAGCCCCTGAAAGATCTGAATATAGCTGATTCTGACAGCCACTTCTTCTGCAGAGATCAAAAATGCCTAAAAATTCAGTGGAATATGGGAGAAGATGTAGAGAAAACATCTCCATGCTCCCAGGAAAACCCACGGCTTCCCAAAAGTGCCATGGTAGTCTTGTTTAAAGGGTGTGTTTTTTTCTGCTGTGGATTTTCCTCCTTTGTGGCTCTGGAAGCCTGGAGTAAAGCTCTGCATGCAGATGCTCAGAAGCAAAAGAAGCATTTTAATGGATTTTCCTTTGCATGTAGACGGGGCCTATGTGATGTTGCTGAGAAGTATTACTGGGATTTCTCATTGGACCAGGAACATGTACTTAACAGCGTAAATGGTCTCTTCTAATGCTATAAGATTTGAACTGTGGGGTCACTATCATACTGATAAAACCCACCTCTGTTTTTGTCTGCACCTGGATGGACAGTTTGAGTGTCAAACTAGTGTACAGACTTTGTAATAGATTGGATGAGGCCAATAAACTGAAGAGTCTTGAGAAGGAGACCTTCTAATTCCCGCCCCTTTTCTGTGTAGAGAATAAGGGTCTTTCTGCACTTACCAGTAGACTGAACCATTGGTCACTTCTGGGCATCTTTCATCCACACCTTAGAGTGGACCAGAGAGGCCCCACAGAGAGTAAACAAGATGAGGGTTTCCAGAATAGTGTCCCAGTCTGATCTACCAGTAGACCTCTTTGTTGAGTTCCAAAGGCCAGGAGTTTTCATTTCTGGCCTTTGGAGCAATTGGTGGACGTGCATATCAGTCTGAAGCATGCATGAGCTTTGGGGCTGATGTAGGAGCTGGCACAGAGCAGGAGATTTCAGTATAAATGGCCTTGTTCTGTGCCAGAAGCAACTCATCACAGCTTGTTCCATGCAAGAAACAATCCATCCAAGCGACGAATGATTAGTAAGGTAATCACTTCCCAATACAGCAATATAATCTATATTGAGGGTCCTTTAAAACCAATCCAGAATCTGTAGCTAGTTCAGAAAGCCACAGTTCATTTGATCTTGCTATGATCATGTAAAAACTGTGTGACAGTGCTAATATGGCTCACTCTGATTAGAAAATCCTCTAAGGTTCTGCACCAGGATATTTATACAGCTGCCTGCTTAGTACTAACTATAATAAATGAGATGGAATGAATGAATGAATGAATGAATGAATGAAGGAAGGAAGGAAGGAAGGAAGGAAGGAAGGAAGGAAGGAAGGAAGGAAGGAAGGAATATTAGGATCTGCTGAAAGTTCATGAGACAATTTTAGGCCTTTAGACCATTCTCTGGCCTCTCAGCCTCTCCTGTCTTACAAAGTCATGAGGATAAAAGGCAACTTCCTTGTGGCAGACTAGTCCCCAGGAAAGTTCTGCCTATCAGGGATTCACAGCCTGCTCACACAAAAGAAGTGTTCAAGAGCTCCCTATTACAAAACTCACACCAGAGCCCACTCCAAAGAGAGATTGCTTTAAAGTGGTCTCCCCTGCATTGCCAGCAGAGGACTGGATCAGTCATCTGCCAAGCAGATGGCCAGACCAGTCCAGCCAGTGCATGAAGCCTAGTGCCATTTCACTGGGCTTCCAGAAATGGTACATTTCTGAGCACTTAGCAGAAGCACCCCCTGCTGCAAATTTTGGGTTCTGGCAATTTTCATTCTCAGCCTCCAAACTTGGAGTGGGCTGGGCTGAGCTGGGCTGACCTTGATGTGTCTCTCCAGCTGCAACTCTGATCCAGGCCAAGATGAGCCTGCACAGCACATGTTCAGAAATTAATTTATAACTGGGTCTTTTTTGTTAGTTTCCTCCAACTGCCAGAGTAGATAGAGTTATAAGAAGAGGAGTTTCCCCTAGAACAGCAGCAGTGGGGCAAAGAACCAATTTCTGCCCCTTGATTGCTCTGGCTCTTCTTGCTATCTTGCTATCGGGTTCCTCCAGATGGTGCTACTGTATTTTATTTTCAAAACTCTTTCTGAAGATACATTCACATGTATTTTGACCCTCCATTTCTTAGTCCCTTTGTGACACAATAGTACTCAATTTTTCTAAAAACTTGGTGAATCTGAGTCTGAAAAGAGCTGGAGATAGGGAGGAAATAGGCCCATTTAGCTCCTTTCAAGACAGAATAAATTCAAAAGAAAAAAGGCAAGGAAAAACCAGCTCCAAACTGGACAGAAGAGCTATGTAGAGCAGACAAGAGAAATGCTCCCAGCTGTGCAATCTTCAGCTACAGAAGGAGCCCTGCTGGGCTTCAGACCTGTCCTTTCTGCATGTTCAGAGATCTTTTGCTATGTTCTGATGAACTGTCACATTCTTTCCTTGTCTGCCATTCTCCACCATTTACCAGTAGCTGGTGGTCAAGATATCTGTGCATAAATAATCAAATTGCTCTGAGTTTTCTTTTTTGTTTGTTTGTTTAAATTATCATCCAGAAGCTGCAGAGCATTGTAACAAATGCATACTGACATGGCCTCATGTACACAACCTTTTTTGACAGCCATTATAAAGCCAGATTGCACCCATATTGTTAAGTCCTGTTGGGAGGATATAAATAGCCTGCTATAATAAGAATTAGCAATGCCGTTAAACAGATGCATAGGAAGTGTTATTTGTCCAAGAATGAACCTACATACGTAAGCTAATAGTGCTGGTGTTATTTGCTGAGACAGCAGAAGAACAAAAGTAGATGCTAGAAGTGCTATTTATTTCATTTTCAAAAGGCATATGCTGCCCTTTCCCAAAGCAACTCAGATTATTTATTTATTTGTATTTATTTCCCACCCTAAGCCAAATGGTCTCAGGTGGGTTAGCTGGATCTCTATCTGCTAGTTTGTGCTCCTTCAGTTTGCATATATGCATGTCTGGGGCTATGCAAATGCTGATGGGAAGGCTCTGGTGGGGGCGCGTAATAATAGGGGCGGCAGGGAGGGTGGTGCAGTGACTGGGGTGGTGCAAAACCTGAGTACAAGACTGCATAAAGGTTTCAGGGGTTTAAAAATATGCAGAGGCTCAGTAAGCTGCAAATACATGGGCTGGATGCTGAGATTGCTTTCAGAACCAGAGGCATTCCTACTTGAGAGTACACAAGCAGGACTCGGTTTAATAAAGCTGCAGATCCAAACCTGGGAGGGGGTGGCAACCTTCCTTTTTAACTGAAGGTCAGGGTACAGAGGTGCTTTAAAGATGTTTACTGGCAGTGTTTGTAACAGGATAAGATGCATTAATCCATTGTTGTGCCTGCAAATCAGAACACTGGAACAGAATGTACCCAAAAGCCCATACTTTAAGGTCAATGTAGATTTTTTTTTTTTTTTTTGCCAGAAACAAAGGACATTTGGGGTCAAGCCCAAAAGTGAGTGCCAAAGCAATAAGCTTTGCAATGGCCTTTTTATGTTGCTTCTATTACAATTTACAGCTTTCTGTTGAACATAAGAGGAGCCCTGCTGGATCAGGCCACAGCACAATTAGTCCAGCATCCTGTCTCACACAGTGGCCCACCAATTGTCCATGGGCATTTCAAGCAGAGACAGAGGCAAATCTTCTTCTGCTCTCGAATCCCAGCAAATGGCCTTAAAAATATCCTGTATGTCCCCATGGCCTGAAAGATGTAATTAGGCATCCATTCTAGTAGCCATTGATACATGTGTCATCCATAAATTTGTCTAGCCCTTCTTTAAAGCCATCTAGGCTGGTAGCTGTTACCACCTCTTCTGGGGGCAAATTCCATAGACCAATGACCCTCTGAATGAAGAAATACTTTTCCTTGTTTGATCTGACACTCCTACTCATCAGCTTCATAGAGTGCCCCCTGATTCTAGTGTTGTGTGATAGAGACGAGAAATGTTCTCTATCCTCCTTTTCTATATCATGCATGATTTTATATACTTCAATCAGGTTCCATCTTAAATGCTGTCTTTCCAGGCTGAAGAGGCCTAGACGTTGCTGTCTGATTTTGCAAGAAACGTGTTCCAGCCCTTTAATCATTCTGGTTGCCCTTTTCTGCTTTTCCGGTTCCACAGTATCATTTTTGATGTGTGGTGACAGAATTGTACACAATATTCCAAATGTGGCCTCACCATAGATTTATAAAGAGGCAAAGTGACACTTGTTGACTTGTTTTCTATTCCCTTCCTAATTTGCAACAATACAATTTGAAAAAAATGAAGAAAACTAAAACGTACAAGCAACAATAATGAGGAAAAGAGATCTTTGAGCTAAACAGTTTACCTCAGATGACCAGTATATCCCACAACCTGGGGCCACCACTGTCACCTAGCTGTTTCAGATCTGTGGCCAAAGGTATTCCAAATAGCTATTTGAGTGCTCAGTTTTGGTCTCTGCATTGACTGGCACAGGAGACCATCAAATGTAGGAGTGTCCCTTCCACCCAGAGGAACCAGTGTATATGCATTTGATTGAACTGCCGGTTGACCCTGCCCATCCTTTCTGGCTGCAGCAGTTCCAGTTCTCCGCTGACCCTGGGGGATGGTGGGGGCTTTACAGAGATTATAAAGAGGTGTGAAGGATATGTGCTGGGCTGTACTAGCCACATCTCAGACATTACTAGTATAGCTGTGGGGCATTTTATAGCACTCTACAGCTATCCGAGGGAATGGTCCGGCACATGCAGAGTCACTTCTGGAACAGAAGCTGCTCCACATGGTGGATGCTCCTTGTGGGAGCAGCCCCAGGCAGCCCCTTTAGAAGGAGAAGAAGAGTTGGCTTTTCTACCCACTTTTTTCACCCATTAAGGGCACTCAAAATGGCTGACAAAGCTTTCTGTTCTTCTCCCCACAACAGAACACCCTGTGAGGTAAGTGGGGCTGTGAGAGTGCAGAAGAGAACTGTGACTAGCCCAAGGTCACCCAGCTGGCTTCATGGGGGAGGGTGGAATCAAACCTGGTATTCCCAGATAAGAGTCTGGCTCCCTAACCACTAGACCAGTAAGGCCCTTTATCTCATTTAGTACGACTACAAATTTAAAATGATTAGCAGATTTATGAACATCATACTCATCCAGTTTTTAATGTGTTTTAATTGTTGGTTTTAGTATGTGTGGTTTTACCTTTGTTTTTAATCTTTCCTGTAAACCACTACAGGATTTTTTTTAAAATGAGTATATGTTTAAAATAAGTAGAATGATAAATAATACATGAGGCTGTATGTGCGTGAGAGAGAGAATGAGAGAGTCTGGATCTTTCAACAGTGTTTGCTACCAAAATTGCACAAGTTTAAATCCATATATCTCCTGAAAATAGATCATACTGTTTCCAGTGGAAATGAGTTTGTTGTCTCTGCTCTTATCTCAGAGCAGTAAAGTCAGGTAGAACAAACAGTTTTGCCTCTGAATTCTATCCAGCATTTATGCTTATGTAGCCGTCAAACACATTCAAACGCTGGATGGATTTCTCTTCTCCTTTCCAACTTTTGGCGTTTAAGCCTCTAAGCTTGATGGAGCGTGGCAGTGTCTGATGGCAAATATAAAAATAACAAGTGAAAAATTTCCATCCTTGTAGTGCGAGCCTCAGCAAAACAGCCCTTACTTGCACTGGTCATATGAGTTATTGAAAAACGAATCCTTATCCTTATATTGCATTTTTTCCCTGCATGCTGAACATACACAAACAATTTCTCGTTAAATTGTTGTCTATTTTTTTAAAAAATCAGTAATAAAAACACATTCATAACATACCATAACAAGTATGCCTCTTGGATCAAATCTTTCATCATTTTTGTTTTGGTGTTGCATTTAGAATAGATCATGGTCAACTTTCCCAAATTTATTTCTTTTAAGATATTTTGGACGGAAACTCTTTCCAGACCCATCCAGAATGAGGAGTCACTCTTAGGTTGGCAAAAGCTGACCAAGGCTCAGAATTTTTCTATGTATGGGTTTTTGTTCTCTTTTCAATTTCAGTTTACATCACTTCACTTACCTTGTTTTGGGGGTTAAGCTTTGATTTGGAAGCAGAAAATCCCTGAAGATAAACGATAGTTGTATATTTTGGATAACAGGACAGAACAACAGAATGCTTTTTATAATCCTTGTTTTCCAGTCCTGATTTGCAGTGATTGTGTTACACGTAGTTTTTCAGCTTTGATTTTACAGCAAGTTATGTTTTACCAGAAGCAACAAAGCACGCTCATTACAGGAACAAAGGAAATGGGGATCTAGGGCCATGTATATAGTTGGATTAGATATTAACATGGGTCTAACGGTATGATCGTGACATTTTTCTAACTGCATATGCTTTCTGTTTGCTTATGAGTAAGCTCTCCTGCTTTTGCATAGAAAATTCAGATATATACTGTCCAATCCAGTATTATAATAAACCATGACGCTTAAATTGGGGGTAAAAGAAGAAACTTTCAGAACAAACCAGCTTTTTAAAACATGAATGAATTATCTATTGGCTTGTCCTGTAGCTGGCAGCCACAGTTACCCTATTTTGATGAAATGGACAACTATGGTTAGTTAGACAGAAACTTTCATATTTGATTGCTGCGTATCATGAAAACTAGAGCGAAGAGATTACTCATGCAGGCAAAAGCCTTACGTATTATGGCTTCATAAGATATGGTCATTTTTTGTACGTGACACTCTAGATTAGCTACGGTTGTTGAGAGATCCACTTCGCTTAAAATAATTCTATATTTTTTGTTCAAACTGTATATATTCTTTATATAAAGGAACAAAAGCTTTTCAGTACAGGATTGAATTGAGTGTAATACAGAAAATAAGGCTGTTAAGCATTCTCAGTAGAGTCTGTACTGTAAAAACATTATATCCTGTCTTTTCCGCTCCTAAACAAATTTTGACTACAGCATTAAGTTGTAAAAACCACAATCTGCTCACTAGTTGCATGAATCAAATGGCCCTCTTTCTCTCTCATGATTGGATGGTTTTCTATGTGCCCAATCACTGAAATTTTTCATTGCAGCAATTACTGCAGCATATATGACTGGTGTTTTGTTGCACATTTAATGATGCAAATTGTTACAAAGTCTAGATATACTAGAAATACTACCATAAACGACCAGTTGCAATATGTTTAGGAGTAACGATTGAAGGACAACATAGCCTTCCTGCCAAAAGGCACAAACACTGAGATCAGTTTTCTGTTACATTGCATTCTTATGGTGCTAGCTACTTGAACATTTAACAAAGAAGTCTGTTTAGAAGTGAGGAAACACTTGCTTATTGGGTTCAAAAATATGTATGTATGTATGTATGTATGTATGTATGTATGTATGTATGTATGTATGTATGTATGTATGTATGTATGTATGTATGTATGTACAGTTTTGTCCCGCCCTACAGCCAGAGGTCTCCGGGTGGGTAACAACATCTAAAATCAAACATCATCAAAACAAAAACAGCATCTGCAAGTGGGAAGGGAAAGTGTATCCCCATTTAACCGAAGGCCAGGGCAAAGAGGGCATGTCTTTACTGCTTTCCTAAACATGTACAATGAAGGTGATAGACACACCTGAAGGGAGAGACTATTCCATAGCCTAGGGGCCATCACTGAGAAGGCCCTCACCCAGGTGCCCACTCCTTTTGCTGCTGAGGCTGGTGGGACAACCAGGAGGGCCTTCTCTCCAGATCCTAAGGCACGGGCAGTTGGCATACCTTCAGTGCAAGACCCACTAGTTAGCAAACTTGGAAGTTATTTTAGATTCTGAGCTCAGGGAAAGCTCAGGCAGGGAGAATTTTGGGAAGTGGAGGCCCAGTTTACCAATCACATCATTGGAGGTTTCTGAAATTGCATTGAAAAAGACAGATCATACCTGACCAATTATACGGAAGCAAAAGCATGCCATACCAAAACATGTTATATAAAAGACAACTATAGTCTTTCCCACTTGCCGTCAGTTGTTCCAGTCTTGGTGTGGGGGCTCATTCTTGCAAAGGTCTTGTTGAACCATTTGTTCTTTCATGCTTGCATTGCATTTCACCTATGTGGAAGGCGTTCTGTGAGCTTTCTCCCATGAGATCACGGACTCTTCTCAAGGTCTGTATTACTATTTCTTAGCAATCAGTCACTGCTGAGCTTATTGTGCTAGTCTGACACAATCTCTTTAGTAGTGCATAAAAATATGTACTCTACAATGAATAAATAAGGCAGTTGCTGAGAATCAGCCTGCCTAGTAAGGTCACTAGCTTTGTACAGGCTTTGCTGTAAATTACCTTTATGATTATCTCCCTGTGCCAGTGTGAACGTATACTATGCATATTTTCTTTCCCGTTTTGTGAGTACTAAAAAGATATATGTACTAGGGAGGATTAATGTACAGAATTGCCAGTGTGCATTTGCCTGCATTTGGATGGTGTATATTTCCCTTTGCTTATGCTAGAATCATGTGCAGGCACAGCATGTTTAAGTATAGGGCTTGTTAATCCTATTTACCGCCAGCAGCAAAAGGGGCAGAGAGGCGCTTAACAGGAGCTGACACATGAAGAAATATGTCTTTTGTCTGTATTGTACATTAAACAATTCATGAGGTTCAAGGTTGAGTAAAATGTTTAATGAACATCGGCCTGTTTAAGTTCACTACAGCTGGTTATTTCACAGCAAGGGCTGCACACTTCAGGAGGAAAAGAGTAGAAGAAGGGCTTTAAGTCAGACTATGCATGCTTTTAACAAGACTTCTGCTTCCTAGTCTGGTGAAGTTAATAGATAATAGAAACTATGCTCAGTGAATTTCCACCACTGCCTCAAAACAATGGCAGCTTTGTAGAAGGGAGAGCGCAGCTGAAGAGCTCCGGGTCGATTGTTTTCTGTTAATGGCCACAGGTTTTGTCCCCAAATTTATGGGCACTTCTGCACTGAAAGAAGGTTTTGAGTGTCTTGAGTATCTTGTGGGCAGTGAAGTCATTTATTGCTTGCAAGTACTCATGAAATACAATGGCCAAGACTGACAAATCAGAAAAATATTATAAAAATAACTAACTAGAAGTTAGGGCAGATAAAACTATAATGACATAGGGAAGTTGTGATATACTGAATCAGTCATTTGGATTGGTCCACCTAAATTAGGTGGGCAACAGGGCTGATGGAAAGGCTCAGCAGCTCTGGCCATACCTTCTGTGGAACACCTCATCTGTCTGGGACAAGGCATCAGTACTAGGGATGTGCACAGATATTTGTAACATTCGTTATTTGTACAAATTTGTACAAATTTGGACATTCATATACAAATTGAATGTTACAACATTTGGACATTGAGATGCGTGTGAAGCTTTGTAACAATTGTGAAACGGGGAGGTGTGAAAGCGGCTGCGCCAGTCACGTCTGCAGTGGATCCAGAGAGAATCTGACATGGTTTGAGAGCAGATTCAAAGTGGATTCAGGGCATATTTGACACTTTCAGGGTGGATATGTCACTGGGTACATAACAGATATTTTATTCATTCATTCATTCATTCATTTACATTTCTATCCCTCCCCATACCTGAGGGTCTCTGGGCGGGTAACAACCTTAAAATAACAGATTAAAACAGAATATACATTAAAAGACTTTAAAAATTCAACACATCTAAAACAATACACATTATGTTTAAAATGATAGTGTCTGTCCTGGGGGGGAAATATAATCAGCTCAGCCAAAGGTCAGGGCAAGGAGGTGCGTCTTCGCCACCTTCCTAACTATATATAAGGAAGGGGCATGACGCACCTCGAGGGGGAGGCTATTCCATAGTCTGGGGGCTATCACAGAAAAGGCTCTCTCCCAGGTCCCCACCAACCTCACTATGGAGGCCCAATCTGTATTGGGTATTCATACAAATTCGTATGAGTACATTCATATCAAATAGAATCCTACCAAACTCAAATGAATACAAATTTTCTTACATTCAATTCAATATGAATCAAATGCAAAAAAAACCAAAAACCATTTGTATGCTTCCCTAATTGGTACAGTACTGTAGGCTTCTCCAAAATATTCTACTGTGGTAGCCACTCATGTGCAGACAGCACTAAGCAGCTTATCCTGCTGACTGGGTATAGGAAACCTAGTGCCGTGTCTCCTGGAAGCAGTTATAAAAGTGGGCTGCTTCTAGGTACCTAGACAGGTTCTGCATTGAGCAGGAGGTTGGACTGGATGACCCTAGAGGTCCCTTCCAACTCTTTGATTCTATAAAACAGCACCAGCCAGCAACTTTTCTTCCCAGCCTCTGCACTTTCTGTCACCTCTCCTTCCTTAGCCCAGTTAATTCAATCTGCGTCTAGATCAGTCCAATACAGTAAGAGATAATGTGTGCCTATCCTTGTATGGTTTCATATTGTGGTTTCTTTTTATCTTCCTCAAAGATACTGGGAAAATCTTCAGTTTTCAATGCAGGTCAGAGACCTAAATGAGCTATGCTCCTTACACATGGTGATCATGTTATATGCATGCATCCACATGTACACATGAACCCTGTTTATTAGTTGAGTCTCTCAATCTTCAGGGAATTTAGCTATAGATTTAGAATGGGAAAAGTAATTGCCCTCAGAGCCAGTCCCAAATGTTTCTATTAACCTGGAAAGGACTTTTACATGATAAATCCAGTGTGCCAGTCTCTGAGGAAATTTATGCCACACCTCTTATTCAGAGGTCTCCATACTCTTCACAACAGGCATACCATATGGGGAAAGTATTATTATTTTTCAAGTCCTGACAATAATATTATTTTAACATGATAGAATAAAATAAAGATTTTCTCTTTTAAAAATAAATATTAATTCCTTCAGTTTATATTCTGCTTTTGACCCTTTGACTGTACAGTAGGTAATGCAAGATACTAGAAGCTTAACCATGTCCCTGATCCACTAATCCCTGCTAGTTTTCAGAGATGCAGCTTTTTGTGAAGTCTATTGCTACAGACAAACAAATGAGACTGTAAAAAATAAGCCACTCAAAAGTGCTTTGAAACAGGATCATGTAGCCCTTGTTCTCATCCCATCTCTAATCCATTTTTTCTAACCTAGAGTGTTTATGAGAGGGGAAGCCTGCATGGGAACAATTACTCTTGCCAACCATATCTATCCTGCCTCAGAGATTGGCTACAAGCAAATTTTAATGCACATTCAAACAGCTTTCACAGTGTAGTGATCACGCTTAAACATGTAGATGTGCTGATGTGTATTAAGTAACTGTTAATCTACGCTATCAGAATGCTTTGTGGTTGAAATGTATATTAATTTTAATGTACATTTGCTTCTCTGATGCACACACCTTCCTCTGTAGTATAGGTAGGGCCAAGGTTTGTAAGTGTGTATGAGTGAGAATGGTCATACAGTTAGTATTTTATTTATTATTTATTTATATTTCTATCCCACCTATGCTCAAAGGTCTGAGGGCTAGTTACAGTATTATCATAATAAAAACATAAAAAGCAAGACTAAAACAGTATCATGCAATGAGGATCAGCCGTCATTTCCGGTTTGCACTTAAGTGCATATATGATCTTGTCTGGAAAGGTCCTGGCAGCCCTGATATCATATTTCCCTTCCTCAGAACTTATTTTTCCATTTCAGGAGATGCTGTTTTCCTTTCTAATTGTAACTAATCAGTGGCTGTGGCTTCACGGCAACCTTATTTCGCTTTCCCTAAACCGATATAACAGAACCGGATGCAAATGCGAATTTGCCTGTTCCCATTACTTTCAGCTTAATCGCGTTCAATCTGGATTCTGAGGACGTACGTGACTCAAGGGGGGACTCCAGTAGCTACCTTTTAAAAGCTGCTTTTTGGGGCTGCCCTGTCCCTCCTGGCGTGAACGTACCACCCATAACAGACCCCTTCACGGACCCTAGCTGGGTGGCTGCCTTGCACCAGGCAGGCAGCGATTCTTTTCCCTCCTCTTCCGATTGCTCAGTGTGCGCAGCAGTGGCAGCAAGTCAAGCCCCTTTCGTCCATCACAGCTAAACATTCATACATCTCTCCAAATGGCAGTTGCTTTTTTCTTTTCCCTTTTTAGAAGGTCAGCACTTTCAATAGCAAGATGGTTATCAGGTGTGAATTGCTTGTTTGCTACAGTGGATTGCTTGGATGGCTATTCAGGCTGCTGCTGCTTTTACAGCTTGCTTTGGAAGCAAGCTATTGGGGGAGGGAAACTCTCATCCCTTAACACGGAAGGGTTCCCACAGTAAAAAATGTAAAAGGTTTCAAGCGCACAAACCGGAGTGAGACCTGTTGAAATCAGGATTGAGATTCATCACACTTTGGGGTGGTTTAACACGGGGAAATCGTATTAAGCCAAACTGCCCTCTGGACTCCGAGGATTCAAAACATTTTGAATCCGAGATAAGGTTGCCTTGAAGACATGGCAAGTGTTAGAGGCCCTCTGTTAGTACCTGTGCTCAATTACATAACGCAGCAGCATCGGAATGCAGCTTGAAAAAGAATAGTTGGCTTTTCTACCCCGCTTTTCCCACCCATTTAAAAGGACTCAAAGTGGCTGACAAAGCTTTTCTGTTCTTCTCCCCACAACAGACACCATTTGAGGTAGGTGGGGCTGTGAGAGCTCAGAAGAGCTGTGACTAGCCCAAGGTCACCCAGCTGGCTTTATGGGGGAGGGCGGAATCGAACCTGGTCTTTCCAGATAAGAGTCCAGCTCCCTAACCACTAGACCAAACTGGGTCACAGTAGACCAAACTGCATGGATCTGTCCCAGGTGCTTGGATAACCTTCCCTTACCCTGCTCTTTCCTGGGTTTGTGCCACTGAGTTTCAGACTGTGCAAGGGATCACAGAACAGTTCAGGGTGGGGAGGTAAAAGAGAGACTTGAGTCAAAACCTTGCCACTGCTTCCCTGCTGCCCTGAGTTCCACTTTACTTTGTTCTTTTTACACTTCTTCCTCAGATCCAAATTGCTGTACTGCTGATGCTGACACCATCACTTGAAGAAGAGCAGTTTGTGCCTCCTTGTATGTATAGGAGAAAAATGATTGGGGCTGTTACCCTTCAGCTGGCAGGAGCAGGGCACCCATGTTTCTGAGATTTTCTTTATCCTTTATAATTCTCAAGTCAATGTGTTCCAATGATCTTCTGGCAAGTGTGCAGTGCCACATGGTTCCAGGTTACTTCCCTCAATGACAATTCTCTATTGTGCTGTAAGAGGGTGTGATGCTTCACTGAATAACAATAGGATAGGCTGCATCCTAACAAACTTCTACTGTAAAATGCAGCCCAAAGGGAGTTGAGGGTGGAACCCAAGATATTAGGAAGACTGCGAATTCAGTCCAGTTACACCTATTTTAGATTCACATATGATTATGTATTTGAGCAAATTGCTTTTTAAGGGAATACCCTCCGTTATTGAGTAGTCACATCAACTCCATGCTGCTCAAACTGCTGAACACAAGTTTACTGGATTTGCTAATCTGATAGTCATAGAAGCAAATGGAAGTTTTCTTTTTGATCTCTCTCTCTCTCTCATTTTCATTTCATTTCAAATGGTAATAGCAGAGCAGAGAAAGGGTGGCAGTGCATTCCCTGCTGGTTCTTAGCTCTTAGTAGGTTTTGCCCTTGATTTCAATCGTAATTTCATTTTCTGGTAGTAAGTAATTCAACCATTTGTAAGTAATTCTGCCTCACATGCTTCTTTTTAAAGAATGATCATGGGGCTGGAACACTTTCATTGTGAAATAATGCTGCAATATTTAGGCTTTTTATCCTTGAAAGGTGGTATTTAAGAGGTGATCTGGTTGAAATATTAAAAGTTTTGCACGGTATGGAAATGGTAGATAGGGATTCCCCCATCCCCCCATTGAATAGAACCAGGGGGGCAGTCTGTGAAGCTGATGGGCGCAAGAATTAGAACTGACAAGGGAAAGTTTTTTTCATCCAAAGGGTCATTGGTCTATTGAATTTTCTACCAGAAGAGTTGGTGACAGCAACCAGCCTGGTTAGGGATTAGATAAATTCATGGAGGACAGATGTGTCAATGACTGCTAGAATAAATGCCTAGGTGCTTTCTTCAGATTGGAGACACAGGCAAGACGCCTCTAAAGGCCATTTGCATGATGTCTAGAGCAGGTGAAGGTTTTACCTTTATGTCCTTATGTGAGTAAGAGTAAGACAGGGTGCTGACTTGCTATGGCCTGATCAAGCAAGGTTTCTCATGTGTTCTTATGACCTTAAAATAACTATCCATGGTTTTTGTTGTTTCCTGCTCCATTTTCCTGCCTAGGCTCTGCTTTACCTCTTCTTCGTGAACAAATCACAGAGGCCTCTTCCCTAACACCCCCTGCCATAGTTAGAATCCCCAGAGCATCCTTTGCCCTGGCTGCTCTTAGCAGTGTCTTTAGAGGTGTCTGATGGCTTCTGTTCAGGATATGCATTTGTACCTCCTCACCTAGGATGTTTCTCATTATTTTCCAGTTAGGTTGAGTGGAAATTCTATCTTATTTTCACATTTACTATTGAAATTAAAGTTTTCAAAATCAGGTATTGTGATCCTTTTTCTCTCCATTTAAGTCTTCTGAGCCACCAGTCTTTCATATCGTGATGGTCCTAGCTTGTTAGAGAAATAAAAGAGAGAGAAAGAGAAGAGAAATGTAAACATTATTCTCCACTGTAGACATTACAGCTTTATATCCAGATATTCTGTACAGAAATATTTTTATCCTTGTGTTCAGGAAAAAAAAATATATTAGTTGCAGGATTGTCCAGAATTAAGTGGTAGATTGATCAACAAAGTTGAATTCTTTCTTCTATTTCTAAGGCCGTGGTCACATCTTCACTTTTATCCTTCCTTAGTCTGTCTTTGGACCCCAATGCTCATGTCTTTTTAGTCCAGTCTGTCTAATTTGTGGGCTTCCCTCCCTTCAAATGTACTCTGGATTTTTACAGAGTTTTTATCCATTTTCATTTTTTGATATGATTGGGGAAGAGGACTAAAGAGGGCTGAACTGTACTATAGTGGGTGGATACTGCACACATTTGCCTTCCCTTTCACCCAATGTGTGATTACACACTGTTGAGTTCCAGAATTTTTATCCTATCAGAGCGCAGCAGGTGTAGTGATGGTGGAAAGGGGACGAGAAAGGATGGGAGCAGAAAGGTGTGAGCTCAGCAACCCAAACTTAGGTATTGGGTGTGGTCATAGTTAGTGCATTTTGAGTTAATATGATGGATGATTTCAGCAAGGTGTGACCACAGCCTGAGTGGGAAACTTAAGGGCTCCATTGCTCTCAGTAGTCCCCTCTCTCTTTTAGTTTCATTTCAGGGATACTGATGTTTATCATTCCCTGCATTTAAAGAGGGCAGTTCTCCTACAGGTTCATACAGAACTGCAGCCTTATAAAGTCTCACCTTTTTGGTACCACTTCCTTTTGGCTGTTTTGCCCTGTGCTTCATCAACCACAGGGGTAAACCAGCTGCTGCTGCCATTTTGATGAGTAGAGTGAAGGCAGCTTCAACTGAAACCTTTGTGTCTTACTATGTACAGTATATCGCAGAAGAGTAGGAGTCTGAACTGAATATTAAAGCCAAGTATTTTGTACAAATATGAGCAACTGTTGAGTAACTCTGAAGTTTTATGCAGGAGACACTTTATTTGGCCGTAAACCTCCAGTAATGAGATATCAAGGCATAACATTTCACACTGTCCATATTTTCTCCTCACTATGTCCAATTTCATGCAGTATGTCTCTCTATGAACATAACAGCCTTAATAGGCTAAAAAAAACTTGTACACCATCTGGTCCAGTATCCTATCTCACACAGTCCCACCAATTGCTTCTATGTGTTCCCAAGCAGAAGGTGAAGGCAAAACCTTCACCTACTCTCAGATCCCTGCAAATGGTCTTTGGAGACATCCTGCTTGTCTCTCCAATCTGGAGGCATTACTTAGCCATCAATTCTCATAGCCATTAGTTATCTATATCTATATGTCTAAATCTAACTACAAGCATATTTCCCTTCTGTTTTCAAGTATCAGTTGAGAAGCTTTGAAAGTGATGGTTAGTAATGCTGCTTTACTAGCAACAAAAGGGGGAGGTGGGGGGGGGGAACAGTGGATATGCCTCTATGGGAGCAGATGGCCCTGTATGCTTGACTCACAGGTGTGTGTGTGTGTGTTTAAGCAACCAGATTTTTGCAAACTGGCATTCACGATACTCACTTATGCTGGCAGATAATACCAGTGCTACAAAATCCAGTTTCCTTTTTAGTTATCAGGGAGGGGAGCTGGCTCACAATAAAGTTAATGCACTGGGATAGTGATTAGTGCATCCCTTAGAGATGGTGGTGGTCATGTTTCATCACCGAGAGCATCCCCTCCCACAGACTGCCTTCTATATCGTCCAGCTTCAGCAAAGCAGTCCTGGGGAGGGTGATGAAGCAGCAGCTGGGTTTGCCAGCCACCTGGCTCCTTGCTGGCTTCTGCAAGGTTAGCATTTCACAATTCAGTAATGTTTATTCATCTAGCATCCAGCCCAGCCCAGCCCAACCCAGCCTGGAGAGAATAGCAGGATGAGGAAAGATGGTAATAAAAGGCCTGATATCTACAGGAAATTGTTCAGAATCAGAAAGAGATTTAGGACTTAAAGCAAGAAGGAAAATTATTGGCTATGGCTAATCTGTGAGTTGCCAGCATTTTGGCTGCACCATCCTCTCTTCTTGCTGTTCTGTCCTGTATATGCGGCTGTCAAACAGGAGTCTCATTATTTCAACCCAAGAGACACCCCCTCCCTGTTAACACATTACTGATAATTACCATTTTTCAGACCTGTTTTGACTGTTACAAAATGCTGCTTTTTTCAAAATAAGCTGATTAAAATAGGCTCCTCATTAGCATAAGCTTCTTGCTGTTCAGTCCTCTTCCTAATTAAAAGCACTCATCTGTGCAGGCCTCGATTCTCCCCTGTCCTCCAGGCTAGGTTTTTTGGGGACTTCTCCCTCCCCCCTTGTAGTTTGGTTTATTTTTCTCTTTCTTTTGCAGAGTTCTTCTCTCCCCCGCCCCCCCAACTCATTTTACATTCCTCACTCACTTTGATGGCAATAGGTAGGGACCATAACAATTCTTAAAAGTTCTTCAGACATGACATCATTTTAGCCAAGGTGGCTTTGTGTGTCAGTGGTGAATCTGATTTTCAAACTTCTTGTGTCATATACAAAATAGTCACCCATGTGTCCATTTTATCTGGCTAAGTATCTCAAACCATAAACCTAAGAAAGGTCATGCTACTTAGGACAACTTGTTTTCTCAGGTCATGATCAGACATCAAAGGGGTGTCCCCTAGGAAAATTGGAGCTGAGAATGTCAGGCATTCCTTATATGGAAGATGATAACGCCAAGAGCAACTCTTTCTTTCAGCCACATTGGGAGGGGGCACAGATGAGGGAAATGTAGCCAATCATAGAACAGGAACAAATGCTGCAATCAGCCCAGTTAGGGGCTCAGAAAACTGGGCAGGCAACTGTCCAGTTAGTGGCAAGCGTCTGTTAGGAAAGTTAGACTTTGAAGTGAAGGAAGAACAACATATGGAAATATGAGTTAGGATTAATGTTTGAATACCTGGATTTTGTGTGTTTGTTTGTTTTTATGGCTACAAAAGGGTACATTTTCTATAAGGGGCAATTGAAAAAAGCTCTGTCTGCTTGCATTCTCATTGGCCATCTAGAAACCAAAGGGAATTCTACATTAAAACATTGAATAGAACAGCACTGTCCATGTTTGTCTTTTCCCAAATTGTACCAGCTGTAGTACAGGTGGAAGTACATAGTTATCCTAATAGCCATTGATAGCCCTATCCTGTATACAATGTCTGCCAGAAGGCAATGTTGATTTAACCTAGCCTACCTTTGTTTTAGTGAGTATGTACCCATCTGCTTTGATGTCAGTTTCTACTGGATCTATTGTTTTATCATCTTACTGAGAAAGTATCCAGATATAAAAACAGAGAGATGCTTCACCTTTGATATTTGTATAGAAAGGAGGCTAGTAGGAGATATAGCTTGCATAACAAGCTTTGCACCTGCTGAATTTTTCCTTTTCCACTGTGAAAAGAGCTTTCACATCTTTTGTCCTACTTTCCCATGAATGATTGTACTGTATTATGCTTTATAGGCAAAAGTTAAACTCCGCAGAGCCAGGTTTCATATCCCTCTTGGATTTAAAGTTTTTTTTAGATTTCCCTTGCACCAGTCTGGAATTAGTGGCAGACACATCTGTCTTACATGAAGCTGTCCTAGGTTCAACCTGTGTCTGAAACCCTGGAGAGCAATGCAGATGTTCTGAAGCTACATGGTTCAAGATTATGACTAACAAAAAATACCTGCCTAAAGAATTTTAAACAGTTGCCTAAACCAATAAATGGGTGCAGTATCTGAAAGGCCTGCATTGACAAGTTTCGAAATCTAAAAAATGCAAATTGTGGGATCTAAGATCAGTGTAGATTCTCTTATGTAAAAGGGGCAGCACAGTAAAGGTGTACAGCATATAGCTTGAGTGAGGTTTCAGTGTGGCCAACCTTAGCTGAAAAAGAGAGGCAACAATGGATGCCTATAGGCAATGGGGGGGGGGGGATGCTGAATATAAATGTGTTAATAATCATAATGGCCATTAGACATGCATGGAACTCTCCCGAGCACCATTTCATGTATGGGGACATCTTGTAGGGTCACATCCTGTGACATTAGCTCACTAGCATTTTCGAGGAGCTCACCACACATCCACCTCCTTGCTTCATTTCCCACTCACAGAGTGAGCTCCCAGAAGCTGCCAATGAACTAATGATGCAATAGTCTTTCCAGACATTCATAAGTCAAAAACATCCCAGCTGAACAGAAATAGTGCTGGATCTCCAGTACTGTTTTAACTTTGAATGAAGTTGCTGGTAGGCCCCAAGAACACCAGCATGCCAGCCAGCCATAATGGTGGTCCAAACATAATGCCAAAAAAACTATCAGTGTATTTCACAAGTCAGGTAGCAACCATTTGCTACCAACCATAATGGTGGTCCAATCATAATGCCAAAAATAATCAGCATAGTTTAGAAGCCAATGACACAAAGTCACTGTCAGCCAAACTGGATTGACAGTAAATGGTTTTACATTTTTTTTAAAAAAAAAGCACAAAGGGAGAATGGCACTGATTAATCTGTTGATTAGGCTGTGTCCCCATGCACTCCATTTAGTGTGGATTGGACTATTTTTAGTCCAGATGCGGGGCCAAGTTTGAATTGAGCCGTCCCCATGCGTTTGCTGATAACACGGGCTCAATTTGAATACGGATGTCCCCATGCAAACTGTGCTAAACCCCTCCATGGGAAAAGAGCATCTTTTTCTCCCCTCCCCCTCTCTCCTGATAGGAAGCTGGGTTGATGTCACCAACCCCTGTGCCACCTACTGTAGTGATGGCTGGGAAATGCCACCCAACACCTCCTTCCCCTATCACAGCACATAGGGCTGAAAGGTAATAACAATATGATAATAATAAAAATAATATGAAAAAGCCGGATCACTTTATAAAGTCGCTACTGGGTTTGGCAGCAGTTTAGCGGAGATGCCGCTCGCTCAGCGATGAAAAGGAAATGCCACCCAATGCCACTCCTCCCTTTCGCAGCATGTAGGACCAAATGACAATAAAAATATAGTAGTAAAAAAATATGAAAAAGCCAGATCATTCTGCAAAGCCGCTACAAGGGTTGGTGGCAGTTTACTGGAGGTGCGCACCTCCGCTCTACCCAGTATGGCAATTTAGTACTCGTGCACAATTTAAATTAAATTATCATGCCTGGCTTGGCGATCGGGGAGGGCTGGTGAAATAATGGTCATGAAAAGACTCAAGGGATGGTGATCGCATCTTTCGCTGTAAAACTGGGGCACTCAGTTATTGTATGCATGTTTCAGAAGCTGCTATTTGTCTTGCACATTTGCCTGGCTTGGCAATCGGGGAGAGGGAGAAGGAATAATGGTCATGAAAAGAGACTCATTTCTGTTCGGTCACCATTTATTGCCAAAAATGCCCAAAAAGTTGTGATCCCCAATGCACAGAACACGAACGGTGAGCACAGGATGTGAAACCCTGCCTGCTAATGATGCGAGTGTCAATCTCCTCCCCAAATAGCCCGGGAGCATCCCCATGCATGGATTCAGCCTCAAAAATGATCCAGACAGCACTATAGAAATAAAATAATAATAATAATAACTATAAAACTGAATCATACTCTGTGTGACTGTTTGGGTTTATTTAGAAAATTAAAGTGGTCTTGTCCTCTTTGTGGTACAGAAGAGAAAGTGCATCAGTCATTCTCAACTGCTATGCAGTGGAACCATTTTACCAGAAGGCTGTTTGGGGGGCGGGGGCAGGATGGAGCTGTAAGGGTCTCCATGTTCTCTACTACCAAGGAGTGATATCAGGTTCTTCCGTCAATTGCTTTCTTTTTGGCTGTTCCACCCTCTTGTTTCCCAATGCACTTTTCCGTGTATGTTGTGTTGTGTGTCCTTCAGAATGTACTCCTGAGGTCAGGGATTATCTAGTATTGTTTATTGTAAACCACTCTGACAACTTTCTTGGGCAGGATAGAAATGAAATAATCAAATCTGCCTCCCATAACTGATACATGCAATAATCAAAGGAAGAGGAGGAGCAATTGTACAAGAAATTCAAAGCTGTGTTTGACTTCTGATCTCCTTTCATTTCAAAACTTCATCTAACTAGTTTGAATGGTGGTTGTGTGAATAAATGAGTCAGTTGTAATGCAGCTAGAACATTTTAAGTGGAAGGCACTTTCAGGACAAAGTTGCTCAGAATCACATGGAATAAGATTCCATACTTGGAAGTAGTTTGATGGAGGTGTCCAGAGCTCTGCCTGGTCTGACTGTCTTGGATCAGTTTTAATTGTTGCAATCTGAGGAAGTGGACAAGCTGTTTTCAGGGGTTTGGCCAACTACTTCTTTCCTTGATCCTTGCAACTCGTGGCTAATAAAAACTAATCAAGTGGGCATGGCTGGACGAATCTACAAAGTGATAAATGCCTCTTTGCAGGAGGGGGAGGTGCCAGAAGTTCTTATGGAAGCTGTGATGCATGCCTTCCTTGAAAAGGCCTCCCTGGATCCAGACATATTGAACAGTTATCACCAAGTAGCCAGTATTCCCTTTTTGGGCAAAGTCATGGAGAAGGTGGTGGCCATTCAGCTGCAGACATGTTTGGATGAAACGGATTACCTAGACCCATTTCAATCTGGGTTCAGGCGAGGGTTTGGTGCTGAGACTGCCTTGGTCACCCTGATGTATGACCTTTACCAGGAGAGGGACAGGGGCTTTACTACCCTGTTGGTTCTTCTTGGTCTCTCAGTGGTTTTTGATACCATTGACCATGGTATGCTACTGGAACAGCTTCAAGGATTGGGATTGGGACGCTCTGCTATACAGCGGTTCTCTTCCTATCTCTGGGACAGGAGCTTATTTTCTCATTTTAATACCTCATTTCAATTTTATACAGGGTTCCTGGGTTCTAAATTGTTTCAATAGAAAGATGTTTCTTCAAGTGTTTCTTTTGTGTGAGGAGGAGGAGAGTGTGCCCTATAAGTATTCCTGTGCATGCCTTTAAGATAAAGACGTCAAGATGCTCTGGACTAGAGTCCCATTATTCCTGATCATTAGCTTTGCTTGCTGACCATGAAGGGAACTGCAGGCTGTAAGGATGGTGATATGTGTTTTGAAAATTTTGTCAGACCACCATTGAGTATACACAAGACAGGATCCAAAATAACTATGGAAGAATGCCAGACAGACATGGGAATAGGGAAACAGATGGTTACACAAGTGATTCAGTCTCCCCATGTATTTCATAAGTCATTTCTCCTTTCAGTGCTTCTTAAAAAGGCTTCAGTTACCTAAGCAGAATCTGCAGAAATTAGCTTTAAAAGAAGTTTCTCAAGAAATCTTTTTTTAAAAAAACCTAAAATAAGTCATTCCTTTCTTCTTTCCTCTCTTCCCCCTCCCCCTTTCTGTTTTGAAACTTAATAATCTGTGTTAAGTTGTATTTCTCAACTATTTTTTTAATCCTGTGCAAAGGATGTTGGGGCATGGGAAAGAGAAAATGTCCAAGTCCACAAGATAACTAAAGATCCATTGGTGACTCATTGGAATGAAACAGGAGTTAATGAAAGCCCAGTCCATGAAAGAAATGTAGCTTAGAGGGAAAACACCTGAACACACACACACAGCAGGTGTCCATTGCAACTGGTGAGACCAGGGGGATGGCAGCTAAAAGAAAAAAGTAGAATCAAGGGCCAGAAAAAGCACAATCATGATAGGTGAAACAAGATAATCCTTCTTTCTGTGCAGACCCGTATGAAGACTAACTCCTCTAAACATCATGAATGAAGCACGTGTTAGCCAACTCTGAATTGAAATATTCATGAAGGACAATATGAGAGTGGACTCTAGCTCTGTACTATTGGATGTGGCGAGATACTGACCACTTTATTGTTATGTGGGAAATTTAACTGCCTTGTTGTCAGGCTGGCAAAGAATAACCACAAGACTCTTCCTTTAAAAAGATGAACAGTGATTTATTCTAGCTCAGTGTAAAGGCATGTCTTGTTGGAAGCAACTTTGAACAGAAAGCCCAGCGTATTTATATATTTCATAGCTAGGCGGGATTTGGCCTTCAACCAATCAACAATAACTTATTTTTCAAAACTCAGTTTAAACTTGGAGCCAAAATGTATCACTCGACCCCAGCAGGGAGGGGGGAGTCAACTGTCACTTCGAAAACAACAGGCAGCTATAATATACATATATATACAGAATCAAAAGGTGGTAGAGATCCTATATTCAAATAACATGGCAGGCAGCTAGCCCTGCCTGACACTTGTCTCACCATATCATAGAATCATAGAATGGTAGAGTTGGAGGGGACCTCCTGGGTCATTGAGTCCAACCCCCTGCTCAAGGCAGGATCTCCTAAACCATCTCAGACAGAATAGAATCATAGAATGGTAGAGTTGGAGGGGACCTCTTGGGAGTTGGAGGGGACCTCCTGGGGTCATCTCTCTTTTTTTTTATCATCTCTCTCTCTCACACACACACACACACAAAACAGAGAGATAGTTAGGAAAATTGACAACAGCAGAAGTTGAGACTCCAAAGAAAGCCAACAAAACAACTGCCTTGTTTTAATAGTAGGCTGTGGTCACAAGTGGTTGAAATATTTCATCTTATTAAGAAACTGGATTCAAAACTCACTAACTCTAACCACACGTGATACCTGATAATCCTTCCTCAGTTCATGTCTCTTTGCTCACCCATTTCTCTTCCATCCTGTCCTGATACTCTTTATGAGACTTTTAAATATCTCTCCTCCATCAGAAATCCCCCTGCACTCTGATAGGAGAAATGTTCTGATTCAACAGAATGTAATCGCACATTGGACAAAAGGGAAGGCAAATTCATGCAGCATCCACCCAATATAGCTCCCTGCCAGGGAGGGAGAGAAGATTATATTTTAAATATGTTTTAGACTAGTCTACATATTTCCCCATTTTTTAATTGTTTAAACCACCATGAGACATGGGAGTGAAGTGCAACATATGAATTCTTTGACTACATAAATAAAACTTATTGATTTATTTAAGTAATATAAATTAAGCTAGCTTCCCATGGACCTCTTGAACGGTGACCCCTTAGGAGCCAGCTGTTCACTTCTTGAAGATATTTCTTTGTGTATCTTGAAGCTAATATTTCCTTGAAAGGACTTGAGGAATAGAGGAACCATGGCGTGACTTGCTTCGGAAAGCCCTGGACCCGGTTCAAGCTCCATGCCTGTGCAGCTGCATCTCTTATTCACAATAGATAATTTGTGCTATGTAGGCAAGCCCTTGTTTGCTATGTAAGGTCATTCATTGCACGAGCAGAAATGCTGTTTCTTTATTACTCTGGTTCTGTTGTTGCACAGACTAAAGTTTATGGATGAATATACACTGTATAACTTCTTGGACCTGATAATGCTTATGCTGTGGCATTTATTTCCCTTTGCCTAATAGGCAGAAGAGTTCAGATTTAAATGTCTATATGCCACTCTTTGACTAATACTAGAACATATGGTTAGCAAAAGGAAGACCGAGGCAGAAACTTTATACTTGTGTGTGAGGGTGGCAGTAGTTTAGATATTCAGCAAATGTCTGGAAATCTTAACGTTCTTGTTTGCTTTTTGCATATGTGCTTGCATTTTCTTAAAATAGCATCTTTGATTCACCTACAAAATGGGATTCTACTTTGCAGCATGGCTATCATCAGCAAAATCTGTCTTCTGTGTTTAATGGACTCAGCCGTATGGTGCAGCTGAGCTACACTCACTGAAGATGAATCTTGTGACATGTTTTTTCTCATATTTTATCTCCTAGTTCTGAAAAAAAAATCCTGGATTCCACCTGTTGTCTTAAAAAGAATGCAGAGCAAACTCACAGTCTTATAATTCTACCCACCCCACTCCCCGCCATAACCTTTAGTGTGATTTGAGAATTTTAGAGACTTGAGGGCGTCCCCATGCCAATTTGGTATGGCGCTGAGAGCGGGATTGGCGCTGGCTGTCTGCATGGGCTTTTGATTTGGCACGTGAAAAGGGTGCCAAATCCCCACATACAGCACCAACAGGGGACCAAATTTGGCACCCTGGAAAATGAGTCTCTGCACCATATGGGGGCCCCAGCATGCTTGCTTAGCAAGCCGGAAACCCACATGTGGACGCTTGCGGGGCAACGGGGAAGAGTTTCCAGCTCACGTCATGGGTCTCTCTCTCTCTCTCACACACACACACATTCAGAGAGAGAGAGAGAGCGGGGGGGAATCCCTGTCAAACCCCATTAAAATGATTAAGAGCTGCGAAGCCGCTGTTCTTATTTTAGTGAGGGCGAGGCTCTGAACACAAGCACATTAGCTCCAACCCCTGCCTGAAAGTTGCCTTGACAGCTTGGATGTGTGATCGCAATCAACCAGCAGCTGTTAAGAACATTAGATGGGCTGTGGCTTGATCCTCTTATCCAGCATCCTGTCTCACAGAGTGGCCCACCAATTGCTTCTGGGCATTCTCAAGCAAAAGACAAAGGCAAAAACTTCACCTGCTGTGGAATACTTGCAAATGGTCTTTAGAGGCATCCTGCCTGTCCCCCCAGCCTGTCTCTCCAGCCTGGAGGCAGTACCTAGGCATCCATTCTAGTAGCCATTGATATACCTGTGCTCTGTGAATTTATCTAACCTTTTCTCAAAGCTATCCAGGCTGGAAGGCATAGCTGCAGGGCATAGCTGTAAAGCATTGCTGCTGCCAGCACTCACCCACCCACCCAGACAAACCCAGCTACTGGCCATTTGAGTGACCTCCATGAAGGACCAAGGGTGAATTCTCCCTTTGAACTGACTTGAAAGCTATGTATGCATTCATCGTGCAAATAGTTATTCCTGCTACATCTAGTGATTAGGAATGAATGGGCAGATCGCCTAATAGGGAAAAGAAAACATAAATTTCAAATTAATTAATTCAGAACTGAGGCATTAAAAAAAAGTTCAAAGCCACCTAATATAATAAATCAGTATACTAATTCACTTGAGTCAGCCACTCCCTGCATGGTATATTGACCCATACTCTAGTTCTTAGTATCTCCAGTGACATCTTGAGTATAATCCCTGCCTTGAAAGCAGAAAGCAAAGCAAGTTGTGGAGCTGGTTAAAAACTGCAGAAACAGTTAGTCCAACAGACCTTACTATTGGCCTTCTTTGCAAAAGGAACTGGAAGCATGATTTGGTCAAAGTGTGTGTGGTGGCCTCCAGTCACAGTTCCTTACGCTGAGCCCTGCAGGAGCTGACACAGCTAAGGAGAATGAACCAGAGTGTTACTTCATGCATCAGCAGTAAAACTGCCAGCTATGATCCATCTGCAGAATCTTTATTATTGAGGCTGATGTAAGAGGCAGAAAAAAGGACCTGTTTGATTATCTGATTCTACGCTTTCTGATGCTGTTTGAAGCTTCATTTCATGACTTGTTCTGGTGTAGTGCAGCAGAGTTCACGAGGTAATAAAGCCATTTGAATAGGAATCCTGGAGAGAGAAAAGAACAATGCTGTTAATCCTTCATCCCCACCCATTGTAGTAGATACCAAAGAGCAAGGCTGCATCCAGCCAGTCACTTATTCCACTATGGGTGAGTTCCCATTACCACTTTAAAATGGTTTCAAAAAGGTTTGGATCCTCATCATTGCAACCCCCCCCCCCCAATCAATTAAAATGGTTTCAAAATGGTTTGGATCCTCACCATCCCCATTCTCAATCAGTTTCAGGGGTATTTTGAGGATTATTTGGCTTAAAAATAGAATAAATAAACAGCAGAATTTTCCAGTGTTTTTTTCTGCTTTTGCTTTTAAAATGTTTCTTCCTTAGTGCTGTGGGAACACTAGAGTATTCCCCTATGCAACAGACTATTTCATTGTAACAATTCAGCCACTTCACATCTGATAACAATGTTTCCTTTCCCACTCACGCAAGCCTAAAGATGGAAAGAGGCAATCCTGCACAATTCTGGCTGTTTCCCTCCTTCCTTGATCTTTAAAAAGGGAAAGGGGTGAAGCTGCTGCCGGAACTGGGAGATGTGTGTATGTTTAAAGTGTGTGTGTGCAAGCGGCAGCAGTGGTGGCAGCAGAGCAAGGCAACCAGGGTGCTTTTTTCAGAGGGAACCCCTGCTGGGGATGGTGGCTGTGGAGGTGGAGCGGGCGAACGGGGCTTGAGTTGCTGCTGCTGCCATGTGCCCTGGGCATTAGGGAGAGAGGGGTGGGGAAAAGCCAAGGAGGGGAAAGAATCGCTTTCCCTGATCCGTTTTTGGAAGGGGTTGAATCCGATTGCCAAATGCTCCTTTGCTCCCTTTTAACACGCTTTACATATCAATGTAAATCCTGATGTAAATAACCTTGTATATAGTGCTTTATTCCTTGAATGGGAGCTCACCCTATATTTGGATATTCTGAAATATACATGCCTTATACCAAAGTATCCCAATATAGTGATGTCTGGATGCAGCACATGTTGCAGTGCATTTTTTAAAATATTTTTTTTCTGTAGTGACTTGAATGGTGAACAAGAACCTGAGAAAGCAGGGGTTGAACACCCACCTGACCATAGCATTGCCTTTGTCCACTGATCCCCTCTAACAATTAACATTACCACAGAATGACTTAAGGAAGAAGAAGAGATGCAGGTTTTGCCTCTTCCCACTCTGACTTCACAGATGTCATAGGGTGTGCCAGTTGTGTGCAGTACACTATTGGAAGACACAGACATTAAGGAACCAAACAGCATTCAGCAGAGCAGTGTCAGGGTGAATCCTCTCAAAAAGAGGCCATCACATTGATCAGGAAGGCAATGGGGATGTAAAACTAACACATCCAAAACAAGCATCCAGAATCTTGTGACCAGCGGGAGACCAGTCCGCCCCGTCAGATTCTGTTATTTAAACTGTATTGCCAATATAGAAGGTTCCCCTGCTTGAACATTCATCCTTATATCCCTGGATCAAAATCAGGTGGTCTTTTCATCTCAACCCCAGTCTAATGCTGCCGTAGTTTTTATGGCTGCCTGGGGGAGGGGGGGTGTGATAGAAGCAAACAGAGGCCTTTTCCTCTCTGGGGATGCCTAATAAATTGTCCACCAAGTGTTACATTTCCATCAGCCCACCATCATAATGTGTGTTCATAGCCACTTATGGATCTTCCAACATAGTCCATGTTTTTCTCATTTCATTTTAGCTAACCCCTTTCATGTGTACAGTATTCCTCCATGGCTTATAGATAAGTAAGTGTTAGAATCACCACTGACACAGATGCAGCTTTACCTAGCTACACTGCAGTGACCTTTTCCTTTTTTTTTTAGACAGATACATGGTGAGTGTTGTTTCCAGATTTCCAGACCTTTTCCTTTAATCACTTGTGCTGTGTTCGAACAGCCTACGGCTTGTATGCCTGGGGCAAGATCCTGTTCATCTTTTTTTTTTTCTGATGTAAGGGCAAAACAGTAGTACTGCAAACTTCAATACTGCTGCAGCAATATCTAAAGCTCAGTTAATATGAAGCCTCAAAAACATGCTCAACTGGCTGCTACAAACACTGTGATTTTTAGTGGGAACTAAAATGTTTACATGTTTTTTTTCAAGTTTCATTTGATTTTCCTCCTTCTCCAGTTGGTGTGTTCCCATAGATTTCAGGTAAAGCATGGATGTAGTGAAAAAATCATTAGTGGTACCTCTGTTCCTACTGGTGTAACAAAGTACACTGTTGCAGTAACAAAGCTCTTTTGCTACAGTGGATGGAGGTAGAGAATTATTATTCTGTTTAAGTTAGGACATCTGTTTTCTTCCTCCTAATGACCTTTTCATGTAAATGAATCAGAATCCATGTTAGTGATCTACAGCACAATTCGGTCCATCGAATAAAGCATACGGCCGTTCTTTTAAATTTCTATTTATTGGGGTTTTTTATTGTAACTTGCCCTTTATGGGTCACTATGACTAAACAAAACAAAATAAGTGGTCCTACAACAATGCAAAAAAAAAAATATATGTGCAACCAAAACACACAGAAAAATACACTGATGGTACACCCACCCTCTGGAATGAATTGCTTAGCCATTGTTTGTGTAAGGGAGCAAAGCTGACCATTCCAGAATCCCACCTGCAGTGATGCCATTCCCCTGATTCAGTAGGCTCATGTCAGGTCAACACTACTGTTTGGTAGCCCCATCACTGCTTCTTTCTGTTAGACTTCCATGTCCTCTAATAATAAGTGACTACTCTGATGGATAGATGATATTAGATGCATTTCACAAATAAGAAAAAAAGTGACTAAATTATTGATTCCTCACCACTGTCTTTCAAAATAGATTACAGACTGTTTGTATTAGTGCTGCATATTGATTTTTATTAAAAGAGAACAGCCAGTCTGCAGGGTATGAAATCCTAACAAATGTTTGAATCAGCAGAAGTACATCTCCAAAGGAGTATTTCGATTCCCTCCTGAGACGTGATGTTTCCAACAGTTATTTGCATGTCTAGTTTTTGGTGCATTTGTTGGTCAAGATGCATAAAAACATTTGAGTTTCTGTGTGGCATCAGGACTATGGGTGTTTTTCCACCACGCTCCTTTAATCCGGATCTAAGAAGATCCGGATCTAAGGAATGGGTACATTCCTTAATCCAGATGTAGTAGATCTGGATTAAGGGAAGTACCCAATGTGTTTCCATGGGTGGTCTAGCACCCAATAGAAATGGGTGCTAGCCTCCCTGCCGTGGAAACACCGGAGCACCCATTTGGAAATCCAGATCTACCCATGAGGGGTCTGCTTTTCACCCCAGGTGTTTGTGGGGACAGGGGTGCAATCTCCGAAGTGGCTTTGAAGTCATTTCGAAGTCACTTTGAAGTCATTTCGAAGTCACTTCAAAGTCTGTGCAAAACAGCTCCATTGAAGTCTGTGCTGATCTTCAGAGTGAACTTCGAAGTGACTTCAGAGTCACTTCGAAGTTCACTCCGAAGATCAGCACAGACTTCAAAGACGTTCCGGATCTATTTTCACAGACTTCAAAGTGACTTCGAAATGACTTTGAAGCTTAGGTTTTAGGGCTCCCCCCCATGGGTGCCCTCTCCCCCTAGCCTCCTCTAGACCCCATTGCCACACAAGCGTGGAAACCAGCTCCCTTTAATCCGGATTTTCTGCCTGAAGACCCCATTGTAGTCCCCATTAATGGGGTCTACAGAAAATCCGGATTAAAGGCCAGAAAGTACCCATTTGATCCGGATTTCCCCAGCAGCAGTCAAAACAATCGGGTCCCAAATGGGTGCCGTGGTGGAAATGGGATCATCCGGCTCACACCCAAATAGGTCCTTAATAGGTGCAAAAATGGGTACTTTCTGACAGTGGAAAAACACCCTGTGTTTGATGTAGGGACAATGTACATACCTAACTTAGTTCTTTATCAGGCTTTAACATTTTTCATCACCACCACTGCTCAATCTTTGTCTGATCTTTGAACACCAGCCTGCTCAAATTCCTTTCACCATTGCCAAAAACTCTGATTATATGGGAGCTCATGGTCTTGACCATTTTGGGGTGGACCCACTTCTGGTGGGGCTTCCTTGGGGCCCCACTGCAAAGGGTCCCCAGTAGTAACATTTGTTCCAGAATAAGGGGCAGTGCTGTAACTTGTAGCTCCTTCCTCCCTGCTGTGTCTCTTGACATGTACTGCTGTCACACGGGCAGAAAATCTTTAAAGAAACCCAATAAGGCAGAAGTCCAAATTTACTTTCTCTTCTTAATGGGATCTGCTTTAAGAGGTCCTGTGAAAGGAAGTTTTAAAAAAGAAGAAGCAAAAGCTCTTTTATTTTGTATTTTGTTATTCTTTTACTGTGCATTTTTAATTTATATTCTATATTATATTTTGTAATTGTATTTTTCTCCGCTTATTCACCATGTAATGTTCAAGAGTGAAGCAGCAGGATGAAGGAAGGTTTGGTGGTTAGAATTTGGGCATTTTGAAATACTCTGTTGGGGTCACATGGGTTTTTAAAAAGAAAAAAAAACCTGACCCATAGTAAGCTTTGAGGACAGAGTGTTTGGAGAATTGGTTTTTGTTTGGTTTTGCAGTGTAAGTAGAAAATGTGGGCGTAGTCGTTTGGCTTGTCTTCTGTATTGATCTCTCCATGCAAATTTCTGCCATGTGCCACTTTCTGGAACCCAGGATGTAGCAACACTTATGCAAGCAGCTTTGTTTTTAATGCTCTGTCTTCTGATTTGAAAAGATCTGTTTGATTGGACAGAATAAATCTGTCTCTGAATTTGGATTACATTTTTATTCGACTATCCCTAGTTCCAACAATGCTGCATAGATTTTTTTTTTTTAATATTCACCATGAATATGTTGAAGATGGCATCTATGGAATCACAGACATGGTAAACAGCTCCTACAACAACATTTTGATAGTTAAATTACAGGCTGTGAACATTAAAACAACATGAATTCCAAAAACTTTATCTTGAAAGGAATATTAAACAGCACAATGGACTACCTGGCTGGATTATCCAGTGAGCCACATACCCAATGATTCAAAGTGATTCTGCTCCTGGAAATAATTTGCTCAGTGAATAGAATGTTTCCCAGCTGGTTTAATTGGCTTTCCTCCCCAATTATCCCAATCTACCATCCTTTACTGATTACACGGTGGAAATCTGTTTGTGAAGGAGCCACAGTCTATACGTTCCAATTGTGTGTGCCACGCTGCTGACACACAGCTAGAAATTCATCATTCACTTCTGACTCTGCAAAATCTTTGCACTTTTGCCAATACTTATTAAGCACCAGTCATCAGATTATCTAGTGCTGGGTGCCTGTGTCTGCTCCAATCTAATTTCTTTCGTCTCAGTCTTTCTCTCTGCGCCCACACCCACACTCGCATAATCACAATTCTTTCCACTTGCCTCTGGGTTCGCCCAATGAGGCAAAATGCCAAGCATAACAGCACAGAAACTGCCACGACCAGGAGTGAAGGTTAAGTGGCGAGAAGAACAATGTTACAGATCAGAATTGCAGAGGCTAGACGCTTCACTCAGCTTCACTGTGGCCTTGTTACCACAGGATGTGTAGAATCTTTAAGGTCTTTGCTTCCTTTTAAGTACTTGCCCCCTTTTCCAGCCTCAGATAGGGAGAAACAAAAAGCCAACATCAGATCTAATTAATAATAACAGAAA
The DNA here is from genome assembly GCA_023333525.1 of Aspidoscelis tigris stejnegeri. NCBI lineage: Eukaryota > Metazoa > Chordata > Lepidosauria > Squamata > Teiidae > Aspidoscelis > Aspidoscelis tigris. The sequence continues at coordinate 243,489,368 of JALMGA010000001.1, read as the reverse complement.
AGCCAATTTCACAGCCCATTACCTAACATAGCCAGGTAAAGAAAAGGGAAGAGAAGAGGGAGTGGTTCTAACAAACACAGAACTTGTATCTATGGCTCGTGTGGTCAATAGTGCCCAAAGCAACAGTCAACCATGACTCTCTCTGTCAGCAATCTCTTTAGGCTCCGTTAAGCTGGAACCCGCCAAAAAAGAAGAAAAGCAATGTAAGACTCTCCCAAAAGCCGACAGCATCATTTTGCTTCATTAGCACGGCCCTGGTGCCTCTTCCCTCGCCCGCCCCCGGTTTTTCTCTACCTCCCTTTCTATTTCATTCAACTGAAGGCAATTTGTCTCATTTTAATTAATTTTTACTTGCAGCGTTATCACCCCAAGTATAAAGGCAAAAAGTTGCTTTTTTTTAATTACAAAGCTAACGGCATTAATTACCAGTACAGTAAATGCATCAGCGCACGAGAGCCAAGTGGTGTTCACAGGCAGTGAGGCAGTGAGCAGCTATGACAGCTGCAAAGGTTTTCATTTAACAGCTTTACAATACAGGAGACTTTTCTTTGGGAGGGAGGTGGAGAATTCTAAAACAAAATGCCTGCACATGTAACATCTGGGAGCCAAGTGCTAGGTGTGAGGTGGGCTTCCTGGGTGCAGATTTCATGAGAATGGGTAATTAAGATCATTTTTCCCTTCTGAAGCTTAGTCATCAAAAGGTTGGAGGGGTAAAAGGTAGTGATGTTGAATTGCATTACTACAAAGAAACCCTGATCCAAATACCTAATTATTTCTTAGCCTCCCAATCGATTCAGGGAATCTCCACAATTCAGGTCTGAATGCAAAATAATGTTTAGGTGCAACTGGAGACACAGTTCCATAGGTTACCTAATAACAGTATTTTTCATATCTGTGATGATGCATGGTTACCTTTCAGAAGTTTTATTCAATGCTTTACTTAATGATGTCTCACAATGCAAGAAGTATAGAGCGTATTGTTTGGCTCAAAGTGTGTACAGCACAACCAGAGTGATGATTCTAATTAGTGTTTCCATCTACCCTTCCTTCCTTGGTAGAAAGTTTCCACCAAGTCAAAATGTTCCTTCACCAGTATTGGGTTCTCACTGTGAGAAGGACTTTGGGGAAGATGTTCTAAATTCCACGTTCCCTAAAATGTGCCTGAGATCCAAAAATTCTGCTTTGTTGGAAACTAATTTTCTTTTGGCTCTTGGTGCACAATTCACTGTTTATATAATAAATGTATTTCCTAGAGAGATACAAAGATAGATCATCCATATTCTATACAGCACTTTAGAAGGGTATACTAAAATCCGACAACACAAAGGATCTATCAAGAAGAGAAACCAAGGTCCTTCTAATATAAAATAACCAATAGAATGCCCTGATTCAAAAAAAGGAATATGCAACTTTATTATAAAGATAGTTGTAAATTTACTGATAAAAATGATGCAGTCTTCCTCAGTGGCTCATACGATCATCCCAACCGAAAATAACTCATTTTATATATACCGCAAAGGGCTCAAACACATACACCATACGTAAAACTTTTATAAAAGGCAAAAAAGACAATTCTCTCATTCTCACTTTTTTTTCCCCGAGGGACAGTATTACACTGTTTAGAGTGAGAGAGTTGTCTTATTTGCCTTTTATAAAAGTTTTACGTATGGTGTATCAGTCAAAACGCATCTGGCTTAAGATCCCCTAATTGTAATCTGAAACTACTTTGGACGCAACTCTTTGTTTGCCTTTTCTGAGGAGTCTCAGACTGGTGCTCTTGTATTGTTGGACATTTGCTATCTCCTTACTTGTTTTTACACACCATCCCCCCTCCTTTTTTCTTTTATATATTGTTATAAGCTTTTATTTTATAAGATACATCATTTTTATCAGTAAATTTACAACTATCTTTATAATAAGGTTGTATATTCCTTTTTTTGAATCAGGGCATTCTATTGGTTATTTTATATTAGAAGGAGCTTGGTTTCTCTTCTTGATAGATCTTTTGTGTTGTCTGTATTGAGTTGATCTATCTTATTTTTATTGTTTGGGTTATACTAAGCTGCACCAAGATTTGTTGGAAACAGATCCTCAGGCAATTTAGGCCATCAGTGCAGTCTAGTTGTCCCAGTGTGGTCTTCATCTCATACTGGAGCTCAACAACATTTTGCCAGGCTTCCAACAGTTTCCAAGACCAATTCCTGGGCCTGGTAAAATGTTCCCAGTGTGTAACTTTGAATGCCAATGAACTGTTGAGTTAGATTAGGATGGCCATCCAAGCAGACAAACATACAGTTTGCTCCTGGCTCCATACTTGGAACAGACCCCATAGCATGTACTATAGTACCTGTGCAGAAGGTGTTTTAGTCATATTCCAGAAAGTGTCATTTGCTTCCTTATTAATGTATTATTTTTATAACTGTATACCTTTTTTTGTTTGTTTGTTTAAGTTGCTCATGGTAACATATGCAGGTCTACTTATGTCATCCTCATAACAACCATGTACCAGAGATGACATACTAGTGATGGGGACTGGGCTAATCACTGCGAGGGACAGGTGGTACCTTAGACAGGAGTCAGTTCTGAGGATATCTGTAGATGGACATCTTGTTTTCGCCTTGCATCTTATAGAAACACTTTGCTTGATTTTTGTATCACTACACATACACACCGCAGATCTTCTGGGCAGATAGATTTTCCATCTCTCCCCCTCTTTTTGAATTGCAAGTATGATTCTGGGACCAGTAGTGACTGATGATGCGGAGTCCGTTGGAAACTCCCAGTACTAATATGCATCTTACTATAGCAGTGCCCTTCGATCCAGGCACTGCCTGGGACAGCACACCATGCATATATTTAAATATGATATTTACTCTTAGGCTGTATTTGCACTGATGCTTGCTATGCTGGGCTGAGGCAGAATGCCATGGTCTGAGATATGCAACCTTTTCCAGGCTGGGCTGGGTTGTCTCTGGAACCAGACAAAGGATCCACACTGAGATAGCCAGTCAACCCCAGACCCTGGTACCAGGTCCAAAGCCTTGGCCAGCTTCAGAACTGACATAGGGATCTTTGATATTCTGGGGGGGGGGGACAGTTGCACTTCCAAAGTGGCCCCTTATCTATCCTGGAACAGGGGACATGTGTCTTCCACACATTGCCCTCTGTTCCAGAGCAACTGCTCTGCTACTCCAGTAGACTTCATTATTAAAGTGTATCAGTAGAGTGGAATAGGGCACCATTTTGGGTGCCCTGTTATGATTAAGTAATTTGTCCATGCAATAAAACATTCCAGCAGGAAGCAAAGCTTCTCATATCCCACACTAGTGTGTGAAGATGAAGCCTCTAGATGCTTTCCTACCAGAGGATAATGTCCCATGAGGAAAGGCCCTTAAAATTAATTAATTTATTTAAGCATATCTGAAGTATCTAGAGATGGGTCTTGGATCCAAGTTACACTGGTGACTTACCTTGTAGTTTGGATTTGTTTTTTAAGGCAACCTGCTTGTAATATGCATTTAGGAAGACCACCAAGAAAGTAGTGTAGCAGAGTAATTCACTTGTCTGTCAGTGAATCACACAGAAAGGGTATTCACAGATAATGTATTAGAAGTGTATTGCACCACTGGAAACTGCTTTCCTGAAAAATGTAGCGATTGGTCTACACAGACGGTCAATCAGCACCTGTTTTGTTTCTCTCTCTTCTTAACATTATGCCCTTAAGTGCATAACTGCTATATAGGGATATGCAGAATCCATTTAACCGTACAAGAAATGATTATATCCACTTAAGCATAAAAATATCATATTCACTTGAGTGTTTAAGCTCACATTTAGAGGACAAGAAAAGCCATGTGCCAAACAGGAGATGAAACCCGCTCCCAATTGGTTGATAGTACTTGTAAGGCCAAGCCCACTCATCCACGTTTACACACCCTTGTCCCGCCCCTACTATTGTGAAAGATGGCCACACCAGAAGCAAGCAAACATGCTTTACAATTCACCACATACATACATTCCAACTGCAAACACAGCACTCAGCAAATATCATGGATTAACAGCTTCCTCATGCACATCAGCTATGAATTCACAAATTTATGTGTGATCGCTACAGTGTGAAAACTGTTCTGATGTGCATTTTAATTTGTTTGCAACCAGGCTTTCAGGTAGAATTATTCACACATCACTCAGCCCCTCCCCACTCCCATGAACATCTGAGGCTAGAAAAGGTGAATTGTAGATAAGAGCATGTGCCATTTATAAGGCAGTGCTGAGTTGCTCTTTTGTTACGTATGAATGTGGTTTTGTTTCTAATCCATCATCATTTTGATGAACTGAAGGGGTGGAATTCCATACTAGATGGAACCTCTACAAGCTTTTCCAGAATATCCAAGGAGTACAAATTCTATATTTTTGACTGTAGAGGCAGATATATCTCCTAAATGTAGAGAATGCTATTTCCATTTTGGAACTGTAAATTACAAATGGGATGAGAACTAGGGTGCCAGTTACTACCATCTTTGAGGTCCTTCTTGGATGCTTTCCTCCCTTATGTGGAAACGCAACCTTTGATGCAATTTATGGAAATCAAAGGTTAATAGAGAGTGACTATTTAGCCACTTGCCTGAATCCTCCCCAGCCGATTGCAACTTGTAGCCTGTATTCTGTTGTTGAATCAGATCAATTGGCCATGATTTGAATTGATAGGGTAATCATCAGAAAGTGGATTAAATTCAAATATTAATGATTGATTGTCTGATGGTTGTCAGCTGTTATTAGGGTCTTTTGGTTAACTGGATACTGGTGCCTTCCTGACAAAATGGCTTTTCAGACCATATACAGACTTGATTCAAATGATACAATCATCTCCAATTAGTTTAGCAATATGAAGAACAAATATTTGTATCAAAAGAAAAAAAGTGTGGGGAAGCATTTAAAGATAGAGGAATTAGAATACTAAGCTGTAGATTGATGGGGAAACTGGGAAATCAATGTGGTGTTCTGAAAGACAAAAGCATTAGGTATGAAAAATACGACAAGATTTAGCAGAAGAGCAAAAGCAATTGTCTAAGTAGTTAGTATAACTTTAATTAGGGGAGTTGAAGGGTAGGAAAAATCTAGTGAGGAAAAAGTGTCCTTTTTATTCTTAAGCAATTTTTAAAGATACAAATAAAGCTTTCAATTAGCAATGTGCAAAATGCTATTTGAATGCTTTATGAGGCAGACAAAACACTGTCACCCTTTCTTCAAGAGGGCCAGGTTTGCTAGGAGAAAGACCTTCCAAACTGGGCCCTAGAACAAGGTGAACACTTAGCCTGGCTAACCTTGCTCCTATCTGCCTCTGCCTCTCCAGACTAGGGTCCTGATCACACAAGTATTGCCTAAGCAAAAATAAGGTAGAATTTTGTTTTCTGTTTCTATATTTTGCATTTTTAAACATTATTTTAAAATTGTCAGGCTGGCAAAGAATAACCACAAGATTCTTTCTTTAAAAAGATGAACAGCGATCTATTTCAGCTCAGCGTAAAGGCAGGTTTTGTTGGAAGCAACTGTGAACAGAAAGTCCAGCATATTTATATGTTTCATAGCTGGGCGGGGTTTGGCCTTCAACCAATCAACAATAACTATTTTTCAAAACTCAGTTTAAACTTGGAGCCAAAATGTATCACTCAACCCCAGCAGGGAGGAGGGAGTCAACTGTCACTTCTAAAACAACAGGCAGCCATGCAGACCACATCTTTCCATAGTCCAAACCAGCAGGCTTGGCTGGTCCAGACCCTCTGGTTTGGGCCATGGAAAGGTGGGTGCAGAAAGGCCCACAGTCTTTGACATACATCCCAGATATAATTTTCATAAACTGTTAGAAATGTTGAAACAGTTTTACAGGAAACCATTGTTCCTTATCGTTTTGTTTGACTTATCTGGTGCATCTTTGAGAAACTTTATTTTTTTCTGAATAGTTGGTGCTAGGCTAAGCATGTTTCAGATAACACATTGACCAAGACTGAGACTCAATCTCTCTGGCCCTTTTCATATTTATTTTAATTTCTGAATATCTTCTGAAAGAAAGGCATACTGGTCATATGCTAATATGTCTTACCATCCCTTTCACACTTACATCCATATTGGACAAAGCAATGGACCAGGATATGCTGCCAAAATAATGTTTCCCTATCCTCCTGTGGATCTTCTCACAGCACCCATACTCTGGAGTACAAAGGGTGTGCAGACAGCATTTCTCCACAGAGCAGAATAAACTATGGGACCCTTTTTGGCCATACTCCAAAAAGTGTTGCTGGAAATGGCACTGGAACTTGTGTTCGTCTGTGTGCTGCCTCCAAGGTGTGCTTGGAGACAGTGGTGAAGACTGGAACAGGATGGGCCATCTGTATGTGGAAGTCCCTATTCCAACCCAGAAACAACTTGTCCTAGCATGGGTCAAGTTGCTTGTTCCTTGACAGGGAACAGAACAGAGTTGCTGAGTGTGGAAATGGCCTGTATTATTCCTAATTTTCTTTTATCCATGGAGCAATTTAGAATCTTGGAATTCAAATCCTGCTTCTAGCTGTCACACAATTTCATTCCATCACTGAGTGAGTGCAGGACAGAAATATACTCAACGTGCACTAAATTTGGAGGCTTTGATGTAATGGTTTGTCATTTATTGCTAAAGAAGAACTTTCATATTAGAGAATATAATCTCCTAAATTGGATAATACATACTGAATTTTGATGTCCTGAGACTTCATTCAGTTGGTGATCTAAATACTAAGAGAAATTTATACCATAAAAATATGCTTTCACTGTAAAGATTCAAGTTTATTTTAAAGAAAATAATAATAGAGAGATGTATATAGGAGGAAGCTAAGTATTAGATTATAGACTATATTGGAGTTTACTGTAAAAATTAATCTTTAGTCTCTTCCTTGCTCTACACCATGAGATCTTTGCATAATTGTTCTTCCATGTTGTCTCAGCATCTGTGGTATTTCATGTCATACTTTACTTGCATTCCATTCTATTTGTATGGTGTTTGCCCAAACTTCCCTTCCAGCCCAGAAATATCCAGCATCCTGTTTGCCCTGTGTTCCATTTCCAAAACCTATGGTATGGAAAACTTTATTGATAGGAAGAGCAGTGGGAAATGGGTCCAGGGCACTCTCTTATAGGAGACTAGAATGTTAGAGCAGAGAACTTTGGGGGGGGGGGGGAATTAAAATGCATAGCATCTGAAATTGATAAGAAAATATATCCTGTATTATTTATATTTTCTTAGTGCTCTAACTTTGTTGTTCCCGTACATCAAGATTTGCAAGGGATGAGCTATATTTTTTCAAAATTAGTGGGTTACAATTTCAAAATTAAAATGTTTTGAATAACTACAATACACTTACCAGCTGTCACTTTCAACCTAAAAATCCGAGTTAAAACCCAAATTGTTTTGGGACTATATTGGGAATGCCACATGTATCTCTATCATACCCAGTATAGTCCAGAGATATCAAGGCAGTACCCTGAAACATCACTAATATGGGAAATTTGGCAACAATACAAGGGTCTCTATAAGAGTAAATGCTTACCTTCTCCTTCCATCTGCTTGCATTATTGTTCCTATTCCAAATACCCGGAAGGTAGCTAAGCATGGTGTGGTGGTGACAAAGGGAAGTGTGTGGGGGTAGGGCTTGGCTGAAATCCAGACATTTGGAGCAGGAACAATATCAGAAGGACCTGGCAGACAAAGGTAAGAGCTGGGATTACCTCCTGCCACCTGGAAGGGGTGGCAAGAGGCAATTGCAGAATCTAAAGATCTTGCAATTGCATCCAGCTGTCTGGAGGAACCCTTAGTCATGTTGATGGGGATTTCTTTCTTTCTTTCTTTTTTTAAGATTAGGAAAAGTATATTGATTTTATGTACCTAAGAGATGGAAATTAGCAGTGGCCCTTTGGCTCATTACATATTTGTAATGGGACTCAAAGTGCCAGATTCATTGCTTACCCTTGATGTGAATTTATATCCCAGTCACCTTTTAGATTTTGCTCCACATATTTCTCTTTCTCTCTTTTTTTTCCAGAGAAGTACATATGCAAATGAAAGGGGGGGAAATGGAATAAAATTTAATTAAAATGTGTCTGTTTCTTTCCCTTTGAGTGCTTTAGGGTGGAATAGCAAATTGTTAAAAAGGAGAGCACTCAGAATAAGGTTAAAGAGCTGAAAACTGATTACACCCTATTGAAAATGAAAGCAGGGAGGGGCTGCCTCAGAGGTAGGCAAAGGACTCTCAGAATCTCTTGCTAGAGACAGGACATTTTTCACAGCAAATTATTGCAGCCTGGCATGTGTTGTTGCCGTGCGGAAAGTGTGCAAAGTGGAGTCAGCAGCTTTGCCTCAGGAGGGGGTTGCAGGGAAGGAGGAAATAGTGGTTTGGCAAAGCTACCTTGTATGGGAAGATCTCGGGAAAGGTCTAAAGGTAGAAGAGTCATGGAAATCTGATTTTCTGAGTCCCAGTTGATAAACAGTTCCTTAATTCTGCTCTATGGCTGTGGTAACACCTGAGGTTTTGAACAGCCTGCAGAAGCCCTTCAGGCTCGGTGGTTCATACTTAAGAACAGCCTTCTGATTTTTATCTAATCCATTTCTATGATTCTTGTATCTATCCAGTAATTAGATTATCTTAGATTTTAGACCGTTTCAGTTTCGTATTCCAGCTATATTTTCAGTGAGTTAACATCCCAGAGGACTATTGGAGATAGTATCCAAACTTTCATGGGCAGGCAGAGGGAACATTTTTCTTCCTTCTGCCAACCAATAATCCCTCCTCCCATCCCTTTGATGATGATGATGATGACGACGATGACGACGACATAAAACAACAGTAACACAAAGCAAACATTTATGCTGGATTTGGTAACTGTTATCACTAGTTGTGCCCTTCCCAAGTGCCTAGGACTGAGCGTTGTATTGGCAAATGATACAACCAGATCCCAGCAAATAGGCTTTCTGTGGCTGGCAGATGGATATTTTGTTGATGCCAGTGCTTTTCAAGTGCCCACCAAGATCTTTTGGCACTGCCCCCAGTGTGCCGAGAACCACTGGGACCATCCTTGCTGGTTTATGTCAGAGTCACTGTAGTTCTGTTTTTCTGTTTTTCTTCAATTCTGCTGTCACATAGAATAGCAATGTTGATGATAAATACTTTGTCTTTCTCCACGATTGTGATGTCTCGCATGTTATGCTCCAGTGTTCCATCAGTTTGGAATGGGAAGTCCCACAGTAGTTTGGCTTGTTCGTTTTCAACCACTTTTTCTGGTTTTTCTTTTCCACTGGAAGATGGTTGTTCTGGCATAAGTTCCAGTGTATCATTTGCACCACTACATTGTGCCTCTGTTTATAGTCCGTCTGTGTGATATTTTTGCAGCAGCTCAGAATGTGGTTGATAGCTTCATCAGCTTCTTTACAGAGTCTGCACTTTGGGTCTAGTGCTGATCTCTCAATTCTAGGTTTGATAACATTCGTTCTGATGGCTCGTTCTTGTGCAGCAAAAATTAGCCCCTCTGTTTCCTTCTTCAGTATTCCACTGGTCAGCCACAACCAGGTCTTTTCCTTATCCACTTTGTCTTCAATTTTCTCCAAGCGCTGTCCATGCAGTACCTTGTTGCACCAACTATCTGTCTGGCATTGAAGTACTGGTTCTTGGTTTGCTGCACTGTTGTTCTCTTCAATCAGGGCTAATTCTTGGCTTTCTTTCACATAGTCTGCCAATGCATCATCTCTTCTTGTACTGTCTGCCTTGCGATGTCACGGCTGGGGCAAGCCTCACGCCTTGCCAGGCACCTCAGTCCCCTTTTATTACTGGGCTCTGACTTTTAAAAGTGACTCAGCAGTCTCATTCCTGAGCCAACAAACCTCCCCCTTCTGCAACACACACACATACATGCACCCATGACTCAACAGGAACAACATGTGAACTTTGTTTTATTGCTACAACTTTGTTAACTTTACCAGCCTCATAACTTTAAGCATTTCAGACACCAGAACTATTCAGGATCCCCTCCTATCTTTCTTCATAGGCATACTTTCCTGATCCGATCCTATTCCCTTCCCAGTGAGACATAAGATTAAGAACAGTTACATCTGACTGCACAAGCTTTTTAAACGGCCTCCTCTGTTGTCCACGTTTGCTGATTGGCTGGCCCCTGGGCTAGGTAACCCCTCCTTCCTGGGATTCTGAAGGCCACACGCCCTCTCAGCCTGTCTCAATCCCTAAACTAATACACCATAAACTCCTTAACTCTACGTACCTTCCCCCTGAGTCATTACATGCCTCACTTGCAAAAGTCTTCTGCTGCCTGTTTTTCTAGGCAAGTACAACCTTTCGACATCGCCGCAGGGATGTAATCCATGGTTTATTGTCATCAATTTCCTGAGTGGAGCACTATTTTTAATGGATGTTATCAAGCCAATATCGAACTCAGACCTTGTTGTGCAGTAAGATGATTGAAGTCCTATGAGAAATTTATACTAACGCATAGACAGCAATCCCTTTATAAAGCAGGATTATAGGCTAAGAATTAAAAATGATGTATGACAATGGGACTGCTCTCATTATTGGCAAAGGTGACTACTGCCTATGGCAGCAGATTCTGAAAGAGCTGTTCATCCCCCCACTGCATGCTATATTAATTCTGAGTGTGACTTTGGATTAATAAATCTTACATCAGTGACTACTGTGCCATGTGTGCTGTTGTTGCATACAATTGTAAACTTTCACAGGTTAACATAGTATCTATGCAAAAATGTTGAGCTCATGATTTATTTTTGGAAAGGCGGTATATAAATAGAAATGGAAATGGAAAAATGGAAAATGATTGGACTGAAAACAAAGATCCTTCCCGCACTTGGCCTTAATCTGAAATATATGTGCTGATAAGGGTCTGTTGTCCACATGCTAATAAAGACTATGGCAGGACTTATCTAGGACCTGTCATAGTCAGCACTAGCATGTGGAAAGCAAGCCCCTGTTCCAGGATATATTCCAGAATAAGGCCAATTGTGGAAAGGTCTTATTCCACACTTTCCCCAAAAATATCTAGAGAAAATTGATCATCCAAAAAATAAGGACACAACTACTTTTGGTTGGCCTCAGTTTCTCTTTGTCTCCTTTACTGTCTGCTGATACCCAAATACTCTTAGCTGTACAGATTTAGCTCAACTAACCAACTAGTGTATCTATTTCTTTTTTTTTTCCTTTGCAATTGTATTGCTGAACAGCATTCTGCACAACAGCATTTCAGGACAAAATTTCCAGGTAGTGCATGAAAACCGCAGGTTCCTAAATACTATTGACTGTTTTTGACTAGGCCTTTCCAATGCCAGAGTTGATAACAGAAGCTAAACTAGTGGTGGACGTTTTATAACATTTTGATCACTAAAAAGACAGAGCAAAGGAAATTAATAAGACAGACATGGGTTAACTTTCTTCACATACTTAGGTTCTTTAATTTTCAAGTGGGTAACCGTACCAATGTTGCCATAGAACTGGCCCTAAAACCCACAAGACTCTTTAATAAGAGACAAGTAGGTTTGTATCTGGAGCAAAGACAGTTTTTAATTCAGTTCAGAAAGAGTGTTGAGTACTGAGTACAAAATCAATTTTTTTGTGAAATGCCTGTACGCAATTATACGAAATTGATGCCCTTCTTTTACACCTTCTTGTACCTGATAGGTTCATCCAATATTCCCTCTTTGCTTCTGCTTCTCAAGTGCTATTAAGGATGCATGCATATAATTAAAAGGGGTGTGTTTTAACTCTTGTGTCATCAGAAAAGTAATTAGAGTTTACTTTTTCTTCTTCTGTGCATGCCTAGGTGTTTGTTAAGGGACTCTTCCTCTGTGGTTAGCTTTTCTGTTCATGTGGTGGGCTAACCTTCACCAAGCCCTCTTTACATCCTCTTTGTGATTGACTAACCCTCTCCAAGGCCAGTTGATACGTCCTTTGTGGCTAATCTCTTATATATGTGATGGACTTGGTCTGCTTTTGTGGTTAGCTAGGAAGCTCCTGTTGTCACAATCTGTCTTGAGAAGCCAAAGCAGCAAGAAAGACTTTTTACTTTCTGAAATGGCTTCCCTTATGTCAAGCTAGATGATTTATTCCTTTTGGCTTATGTCCTAAAAGCAAGTGTGAATACAGAAGCAAGATAGCAATAGTTATATTAGCATTCACATCCTCACCATGAGGTTTGCTTAAACATTTCAAAAGCATGTCATGCACATAGGTTTAAGTGTTTGGATAACCATCAGTCTTTGCATAACCACTCCACATGCAGCTCCCACAGATGAAGAGCACTAAAGGCAACTGATGTCACCCACATGGCTATTGTGAAAGTCACATCATAGGTGTACCACATCCTAACTCAAATCCAGGCAATTTTTTTTCTTTTTTCCAACCACCCCCCTCACACACTCACACTTTCCTTCCTTTAGCTGGCATAAATATAAAATGTATATTTCACTCCAAACAAGCCACCACAGTGGTCCACAAAAGAGTTTCTTAGGGACCAATTTTACCTTGTACTTCCTGTGCTTATAATAAGAAAATCCATTTGCTGTGATCTGGCCTAATCTCCCTAGCTTGACGTGAACTGCCTCTTTTTCTCTGATTATTTTTTCTCTCTCTCATTATCCTCCTGATTTGCTTTTGCCTCATATGCATCCTTGGCCTGCTCCTCCCCCTCCTCTGGGGCCTTCTATATTCTTAAAAGCTTTCTGCTTACGCTGCTGTATATATTGTGACTTCGGGCTTGTTTGATTTCTGTGCCCTTTCTTTTTTTGCATAGAGCTGCACAACGCATTTCATTATTGACTCCAAAGCCACCTCACCCCACTTACTGCTTCAGAGTTTTCTTACGACAGCCCGTACCCCTTTGGATGCTTAGGGATCTTAACCCTCATTCTTCCTCTAATCTCCTCTCCCTGGATTCGGAGTCCTTTCAGGCCTCACTGCGTTTTTGCTTTCCATGGCTGCTGCTATGCACATGTCTGCATCTTTGAACCCTCTTTATCAGACAAGCTACACGACTCATTTTTTCCCAGGTGTACTAGACTGGAAATAGCCTCTGGCAGTATCACAGCTCTTCAACAGACTATGTCAAGAAGTAGCAAAATCCTGCCTGCGGGAACGTGTTCTTTTCCTTAGCTTTTATTCTGCTTCGTTACAATCCCAATCAGTTATTTTACAGAAATCAGTCTAGAAACTCCTGTTGACACATTCATAGGCAGTTTGTTATTCTGCCTCCAATTCAATCTCTTTGCTGTTAAGTTTCATCCCAAAAAAATCATGCAATGATCTCACAGGGATATTTATATTTGGGGGTCTGTGGAGAGCCTTCCAGGAACTAGTCATTTTCAGGAAGCCAATTACTCATCTGGAGACCCTCATTCTGAGTGGCTAGGAATTTCAGCCAATCAAGGAAGAGAGTTCAGGGAGGTGACGTCTTCACAAAACAAGGTGGTGAGGTCTGGTTATCAGGATTGGCTGGGTGAGGTATTGACAGATGCATCACTGCCACATGTCTGTGAGATTTTCCCTGGGTACCCAATGCATCCTTCAAGGCACCTGTTCTTCTTAGTCTTCTGACTGAGAAACATAGTGCACTAATAGCTATGTGTGGAGGGGAGGGGGAGAAAAAAGAAAACAGATACTTTCCTTTTTGAAAACAAACAAACAAAAAAAGTGCCCAACTGTGTTAAACATTAAGAAATGAGTTTGTTTTTGTTTGAGTTTTCGTTCCAAAACAGGCATTAGCTTCTCTATTATTAATTCTCCCTTCCCTTAAGAACATAAGACGAGCCCTGCTGTATTGGGCCACAGCCCATCTAGGCCAGCATTTTGTCTCACATAGTGGCCCACCAATTGCTTCTGGGCATTCTCAAGCAGAAGAAAAAGGGAAAACCTTCACCTGCTCTTAACTCTCTGCAAATGACCTTTAGAGGCATCCTGCATTTGACTCTCCAACTTGGAAGCAGTACCGTCCATTGTACTGCATTGCTGTTCATCATGTACAATTTGCCCCTTTCACAGCCTGCTTGATTTTTCACACGGAAACACTCTCAATCTTGTCTACAAAAGCTTCTTCCTGATACCATCTTGCAAGCTTTTCTGATTTTTTTTTTAAAGGAGGGGAAAGAGAGAGAAGTCCATAGATGACAGAAGGAAATACAGATGTATAAATAGCATTACATTCTGGTTACAGTTACAGGGTCTATGTATATATAAAAAGGATATAATGCAGCTCCATTACATAACATTTTCTGTATTGGAGTTCTTGTTCATTTATTGCTATTTATCCATGCTATAGTTGTTCTGATCTCACAGTGGTTCTTTCCAGTTCTTTCCAAGGAACTCGGTTTCCATCTTTGTCAGATTTTGTTTGCTTATAATCCTGTCATCTATGTATATTAATCCCACACATATTAATCTTCCAGTACTACTGGAAGTTTTTGATACCATGTTTGCAATGTAAGATTGTCTGCCATTTCCCAGTGTTGTGCTATACTTAAATGTGCTGTTGGAATCATGAATTTTACTCTGAGATCATAAAAATCTTTTTCCTGTAACTCCTTCTCTGGCATGGGAAGGAAGATGCACCCAAGCAGTGCATCTAAAAAGCAGTATCAAAATCACCACAAGAGGGCACTGAAGTTACCAAGTACTCCATTTTCAAATTCACCAAATGCCCATCCCTTGGAATGAAATTCTCCAATTCATTTGAGAGGTAGCTGGGTAGGTGAGCCAGTGCAACTGCTGATCCAGGACTGCTCACCTACCCAAAACATGCAAAAGAACTGGCACTCTGTATTTGTAACTTGTTAATCTTCCTTTTGCCTCTCTGTTTTGGAGGCTGTCAGACTTGCTGTCTTATGCAAATTGGAATTAAGCAATTAAGGCGATAAGGTTTCCCTTGAAGAGCCTGACAAAGCGGAGAGAATATGGGCTGCTTTACAGACAGTCTTTGAATGCGTATTTACTTTAAAAAACAAAAGAAAGTTTGAAAAAGAGAGCATAGGGGAGGCAGAGGTGGCTGCGTCCAGACAAATTATTTGTTCTGCTATATTTGGATATTTCAAAATAAAGCATGGAAGTTCCAGAATATCCATGCCTTATTCTGTAATGTCCAAATATAGTGGAATAAGTAATTGATGTTTAGATGCAGCTACATGGGTGCTGTAGAGGTTTACATGAGCCATGCATATCTCCCACAGTCTTCTGTATTACTTATTTATTCATTATTTGCATTTTTACCTTACCCCATACCTGAAAGTCTCTGGGTGGGTTATAACAATAAAACCAAAATATAAAATGGACAAGTCTCTCTGCTCAGGTGAGGATCAGGGTTTGGATCTAGGTTAAGTTAAAAAGTCTGTATTCAAGGCAAAAATGATGAATGAATCAAAGGCTGCTCAGTTTAGTAGCAGAGACCTAGGCCGCATCCCCATTACAACCTTATTTCAGTTTCAAACTGTTTTCAATCCTGGCAGACCCCACGTCAGTTTGGCTTAACACGCTTTCCACGTGTTAAATTGCCCCAAAGCATTGTAAATGTTAAACCTCATTTCAACAGGTCTCACTCCAGTTCGTATGCTTGAAACGTTTTACATTTTTTACTGTGGTGACCGTATGGTGTTAAGGGATGAGAATCCGTGTTTAGGGTTTCCCTCCCCCAATAGCTTGCTTCCAAAGATCATGATTTCACTTTAAAAATCCACCCCTCAAAACAGCCACTATAAAAATCCACTCCTTAAAGCAGCTGCTACACTGTAGCGATCTACCCACTTCATACCTTATAATGTTGCAATTTTGCGCAATTCTAGCTCTTTGAAAGTTCTGACCTTTAGAAAGGGAAAAGAAAGTAAAGCAGCTGGAGGTTCTGTTTTAAAGGCTGTGGCTGTGAAGGGGGGTCGAGCTGCCACTGCTGCTGTGTGCCCTGGGAAATGGGGAGAGGAGGGGAAAGAACTGCTGGCTGCCCTGCCGTTTTTCCTCCAGGCAAGTGGCAGCCACCCAGCTAGGCTCCCTGAAGGGGTCCCTTATGGGTGGCGCATTCATGCCAGGAGAAAGAGGGCAGAACAGTCCCAAAAAGCAGCTTTTAAAAAGTAGCCACTTCAGTCCCCTCCTTGAGTCACGTATGCCATGTACGATCCTCAGAATCCAGATCGAACGTGATTAAGGTGAAAGTAATGGGAACAGGCAAATTCGTGTTTGTGTCCGGTTCTATTATTTCAGTTTAGGGAAACTGGATTAAGCTTATAATGGGGATGTGCCCCTAGAGTTTAAGAAGGGATCAGGCCAAAGCTCAAAGGCCCGACATGTGCTTTGTGTACCCAGGCTCAGTCTTTGGCATGGGACCAGGTCTGTGGCATGTTCACCTTGGGGGACCTCACAGTTGTGTCCAATTCTCATCCCACACTTGCTTGCTTCCCATCCCCAGCTGCTCAGGGTGCAGTATTTGCAGTAACTTGTCTTGTGCTCTGTCCCTCTTCTCAGCACCTGGAAGTCTTTCCTCTCTGCCTGGCACTTTGCATTCACTTCCCTCACTGCTTTCTGTACCCAATTTCTTGTACCCAGGGTATTTGTTGAGAAGAAGCCCAAAACCATTCTCAAAAGGTCCACATGTAGCAAAGCCTTTGCAAATAGGATGGGAAGATTCTTATTTGAAATCTTTCAGAACATACTAATAACATTGTAGGTAATAGTATACTGAACCACAAGGACCTGTGGAACAACTTCCAGCATCAACTTGTGTGGGTGAGATGCCTGGAAAGTAGCAATCAATACGGTCTTCTCAATGGCACCAAACTATGTTTCGATCCATCACATGAGCTGTAGCTATCTAGATGGTGATGGTGATCATGGCAAAAATGAAGTTGATTTTACAATTAGGTGTGAATGGAATGCAAGCACACCTCTGTAACATGGGCAGTACATGCTAAGGGCGCTACCTGCCAGCCACCAGATGATGAAGTATACAGACCTGATCTTGTATGAAGGCATAAGACCAAGACCCAGCATTAGTGGGCAGATAAGTCATCAACCCTTACCGTGCATTATGATGTTCAGCAATCCAACCCAACATAAGTAATACATGGACAGCAGCTCATGTGCAATATGAACAGGATGGTTGACTTGGTTTTTAGAGACAGGCATTACCTGCAGTTTTAGCAAGAAAGACTGTTCAGTCTGTCTAGTGTGCTTTGAAAGGAAAAGCACTGTTTTGCGTAGGGTTTTTTTTTTGTGTGTGTGTGTGGCTGTTGTTTGCATAGCAATTTCATTGAGTTATGAGTGGGTGGGCATGCATTTTGTCTGCATTTTTGGTGTTTCGGGAATCTAACATTCTCCCTGTGTTGTTTTGCTGAAGTGAGTTTTCAGATCTTAATCTTTCTCAATATCTGATAGTGTCTCTACAGTCACCCCATTTTCTCCCACATTTCTATGCTTTTGGGGGAAGATTGGCGTATTTCAAATGTTATTTGCTATAGTGCCATAACCCCTCCCCTTTATCCTCTTCTGTCTTTCTCTGTTTCATACCTCTGCTGTATATACATTACTAAAATAACTTGACAAGCCTTCAACCTTTTCCTATTTGAAAATTCTGCTAGCTGAGCCCTTCTGCTTTCCCTCCTTGCTGCCTTCCCTCTTTTCCTCAGAGACATTTTGGACTTTACAAGAGCTGTTTTAATGAGCTTGCATTTTCCCCAAAGGCCAGATCTGATTGTGACTTGAATGATGGCCTTCAAGCAGGTAGAAGGTTGCCACACACATCTCAACTTCAGCATTTAGCATAAAAATTGCCTTTTCCTCCCACTGGGCTAAGTAAGGCACACTTGAGTCTTTGGTCTGAAAGGCACTAAGCATCACATGTGAACCCGTTCTGGAGCCTCCATTCATTGGGAATAATAGATGGTTTGCATTTCATTTAAGATGCTCAGTGTTTGTTAGGTCACTCCCTGTGAATGCATACAAAGGAGCATTGGGGAGAAGAAATGATCCCACTGGGGGGGAAATGACTGAGATTTCAAAGCCCCCAGAGCTACAGTTTTTATTTTCAAAAGATTGTTGGATTTTCCTACTCTATTTCTGAAGATATTTAAATTACAAGGATTGCATTTTGTATGTCCTTGCAAAGCTTTCCCCCCTTTTCTGTGTGTATGCCAGATCTCCCTCATGTAACAAATGCTTGCCACTAGGGACTGCAGGGATTTGAAGGGTAAACACTGAGGGAAAAGGAAGCCAGGAGTAGTTTAAAGCAGCATGCACAGAGAGTAATTAGGATGTAGAAGATGCCATACAGAAAAATAGAAGAAAGCCAGCTTGACAAATACCTGCATCAAGGCTAGAGTAGATCATCCTCAAAATGCCAAAGTAGAAGCAGTCTTCAAAAATAACCCTATGTCATCAAAAATGGAGTAAGCTGAACTAATAAGAATACCTGCAACTTAGTAAACAAATTTTGAAGCATGATCGCTTTCACATCCTGTCAAGAAATAGCCCTGGGGAAGAGTGCTTTAGGCCTAGCATACTGCTGACACATTATAGGATCACAGGCCTCACTAGACACAGATAATTGTGCAGTTATGACCATGTGTCTCTTTTTTTATCTATCATGAAATTGTTCCTAAAATAATGTGCACCAGTAGTCAGCCAGAGTAGGTGAAAAGCACACATCTAATAACTGTTGTGGGAAGTCCTCCTGTCATATGTAAATGCAAGGAAAGTGTAATGGCTTGCATGTGTTCATCAAACTGTAGGTTTCTGAATGGCCATGAAGCTGAGCACTTTCACAAAAGGATGAGTGGAGAAGGGAGGATCTATGTCTTTCTTTCTCAATGTCATGTTTAATTTTAAAAAAGATAAAGGTAGGAAGACATAAAATACTGTAATTATAAACCACACAATTGGCTGAATTAACATTCAGAGTCAGTGGGTGAAATATGGCAATTCATACAGAACAATTCATTTCTCTAAACTTAGGACAATTACATTTGGCAACATTGAAACCTAACTGTGAACAGAAGGGTGAAGAAATTAACCAATGAGCATGCAGGGATTAAAGGAAGAAATCACAATAACAGGACCTTTTGATGCTACACTTGATTGAAAGCATGGCACGGTATTTCTTTTCCTTCCACAGCAATGAGCATGCATGTGAAGAGACAAAAAAGTTACACAACACACCCTCACTGCATTTCCAAAAACCACAAACATCTCTTGCAGAAGAGAGGGTAGTATAAACAGTTCTGGGGTTCTTATAGTACACCAGAGGAGGCAGGGTGGTCGATAAAATAACCAGGGAGGAATTTCTAGTCTCTCTTTAGAGGAAATGTATCTTCACAAGGGCAGGTTTCAGACTTCATCTAGACGAACTCTCATCTTAACCAAATGGATCAATTTTCCTTTTTTTAAAAATGATTTTCCACCAAAAAAAAAAAGAGAGAGAGAGAGAGACTCAGAACACTTCTTAAGACTGTTTCCTGATAACAGCCAGATACAGGACTAGGAAGCAGTAATGTGGACTAGACAGTGCTGTCCTTGTGTGTTTTTATGAGGCACCATCCAGGCAATTTGGCTGCCATTAAATTCCTGGATGTGCGCATCACTCTGTGTATGCGTGGTCAGCAGTTTCAATCTAGACACATGTGCATTGGGTGGAGCTATGATTGCAGCTCCATCCAGAAACATATGTAGCTACCTTAAAAAGTGCTATTACTTAAGAACTTGTGACCAGCACTGGGTTTTCCAGCTATAATTAAAGGTGCTTTTTTAGGGGCAAAAAATAAGGTTGTGGTGGGACTATCTACAGTAGACATCCATTTCCTATTACTGTCTCTTTCTAATTATCGGGGGAAGAGCCAGATGAGGAAACAAATCCCTGCCACCAGTTTGCCTTATTTTTGGCTAGCTCCTTGGTCAACAGGTAGGTGCTCAACTTTTCATCCTACAGATATCTCTAAACTGCAGCTCTTGACATTCCAAGATGCACTTTTTTTATACTAGCCATTAGCTGAAGAAACAGCAGCGTCCCTTCCCTTTTCAGGCATTGTTGTTGTTTTAGTTAGTTATTTTAATTAGTTTATATTGACTTTATTGGGTACATGGCAGGTTAGAATTACAAATAAATGAATCTGGAAGAGTAAAAGTTGAACATCCTGACCTCCAGGGGTCTTGAGTAAAAGGTGAAAAGCTGTAATGAACAGGTGAGGAAGAGAGGAGAAGGAATACCTTTCTATCCTGCAGCTGAAACTGAGAGGTGTGATGATGCCACTAATCAGAGTAACACTTTTATAGGCAGCTCAGATAAAAGGGCAGTGGACAAAAGAGAAAGGTAGTTGGGGCTAAGGTTGAAGTTCATGTTATGCTGAAACTGGGTAGGACAGTCACTCTATGGGGACTCTGTGGCTTAAGTGATGGGAACTGTAGGGTTTAGATATCAGGACATAACAGGTGTGATCAGGCATGTTTAATGAGATGCCCTCTGGGTGAATTTGAGGCTGTAAGGACAGACATAAAATCCTGAAAATCATCTTACCCAATCCTGATGCACAGAGTAAAGAATAAAAGTAATGCAGAGAGTGACTATTTCAGTTACACTGGGTGGAGAGCTTCATAAGCACAGAGGAGGATAAGGTAGTCAATCCCAGCATGGGAACAAATGGTGTTAGTAAGGGACCAGTTAGGGCCACAGAAAGCCAGACAGATGAGTGGCTGTGGCAATACCTCTTGGTAAGTGTTAAATATATAGAGAGTGAAGCCTAAGTTCAGGGCAGCTCATAGCTAAAAAGAGGACATGGCTTACCAGCCTGAGTGAGGAGGGGGGTAAGGTAGCCCAGGAGAGCATCCAGTCAGAGAGGGTATTTGTCGGGAGGCAAGTATAAAAGGCAATGACAGAAAGGGATATGTGTTTTAAGTCTTGTGATCATTATGTTGTGAACGGTATAACACTTGGGGGAAGGTGTGGACAAGATTAGAATTGGGTTCTTAGGCCTGTGAGGATAGACAGGGAAGATCCTGAACATAGCGGTAGAGCTAGGGAGAGAAACAGTTGAAGAAGCAAGGACCTCTTTATTATTATTATCAAACCTCAAGTGTAAATCAATAAAGTATTCTTGTTTTGTTTAAAGAGCAACCAGACTAGTGTTGTGTGTAACAGAAGTGCAGAAACATAAGAAAAGGGGCTCTGTCTCTTTAAAAAGTGAAAGCTGTAAAGATCGCATCTCTAATGGCAGTGGCAGGAATTTCTCAGTAAATAGACAATTGGGAAACGGAAGATGAAGTAAAGGGCATAGTTGGGGGCCGGGGTGATTATAGATACCGGAAAGCATCTCTGGGGTTTTATTTATAAATAAATAAATGAGTCTGAGAGCAGTGGGTATAGGGCTGAGGGTGATTAACCCCTGACTAACTGTCACAATGGCCAATCAGTGATAATCACTTGTTTTCAGGAAGGTGCTGTCAGACTTCAAGGTGAAGGGAGAACAACATGTGAAAACATAAGGTAATCTTATTTAAAAGCAAATGCCTGGCTTTTGTGTGGCTACAGAAGAGAAGCATTTTGTAGAAGAGACGACTGAAAAATGTCCTGTCTGCTTGTATCCTCTGTCAATATTATGGGAGGTGCCTGACCTACCCTTCAGATTCTGGCACCTAAAGGAATATCTCAGGATGCCCATGGACTCAGCGGTTTTATTTAAATGGTAGAAAACTGATTCATCAAATAAGCTGGGATCTTTGGACAACCAAGGCAGCACTGTCTTGGTGTCCTCCTGACTACCTCCAGGACTGCAGTGGAGAACTGCCATCAGAAATTCTACCCTAGTCCAACTGAAAGTGAGACTGGTCAGCTGTGCAGGCATGATTAATGCTGGTGTTTGTTTTTTCAGTGGGCACTTGAATAGGATCAACTCTCTTCTTGGTCTGGTTCCAGATACCACATAGGGGCCAGGTATATTGAGGGCTAAATAATAGGTACTAATTGGACAAAAGAGACAGATTCTTAGTGAAAAGATTGCTGACTTTGACACCAAGCATTATCTTTTTCTATTCAACAGGACAGAGATATGGTCCTGTTGTGAACTTGTGATGGGGAAAGTCTGTTCAGCGCAATTTCTTGAATTTGGGCAGCTTTTATGAGTATCACTGGAATTTTGCAATAGCTTTCATTCCTCATTAATAGTTTCTAGCTGTTTTTTATGTTTGTTTAGTCATATGTTTCTATTAGCTATGGTTTGGACAACTTATGGAGTAAAAAACAAAACAAAATACATGGACAGATATGCAAATCTAGAAATACAGGGGAAAGATATATGCTGTTTAATGAATGAAGTTTATTTACTGTGCCTGACCAAATACTGGAAAACCATCAAGGAATTTACAGGTTTTTACAATTGTTTATAGTGTTGCACCTCTGCTATAAAAGGATGGATATCACACTAGGGTATAAAATGGTTGGCTACCAGACTACGACCCAAAATCCGGGGATCAAATCTGCACTGTGGAAATCCCTGGGTGATCTTGGTGAGGTAGTGCTTGCCTAACCTGCATCCCAATTATGAAGACAAAATGGAGGGGAGGAGAATAATATTCAACACCTTGAACTTTGGGGGAGGGAGCAGGCTGCAAATGCATAAATAAATAACTGTCAGGATGCTGTAAGAAAAGTCTGAAGATAAACAACTTCTCTGCAATTGCTGCTAATCATTTAAAAAAAAACAGCTCTTAGATTAAAAATGTAGCTTCTGCTTTGACACTGTCAGCCAAGTGGGGAATTGTCATTTTGTGTGTGTGATTCCCCCCGCCCTCTGCCTCTCATGAAAGATGATTTAAAAATCAAACAGCAATGGTAGGCAGTATGTGAAGAAATTGGATTTTAGTGCACACCACTGCTGTGAGGGAAACAGAAGAAGGGATTATGGGGTCAGGTGGTTTCAAGTTATGTCTTTTAAATTGGCTAATTTGGAAGAAAAAAAGTCTGCACAAGCAACTAGATTGACAGGGCCCTATGCATTATAGAAGTCTATTTGAAGGTGCATTGGTCTTTGTGGGACCTGTCTGGCAAGATCAAAGATGCAAATTTGCAGATGCAAGGAGGATAGGAAGACACCCAAGGCCATGGTGAGGAACATTTTTATCCTCTTCTTTACCTAGAAATTTAGGATGAATCCTAGGGTGCTTCCAGACAGGGGCAAATAAAACCTGATCTCTGGCACCCGGATTTATTAAAACCAGCTCCCAGGGGAACCGGTTTTAATAACTCCGGGTGCCCGGTAGATACGGTTTAATGGGGTAGATCCGCAACTAAGAGATGTGGATCTACCCCGCGCCTGTGCCTCCACACACGCGGCGCTGATCCAGATTGCAGGCGGGTGCTGTGCACGGCACCCACCTCCGATCCGGGACAGAGGGCCCTCCCCTGGCCCGCCACGATTGGCTCGCTGGAGCCAAGCCTGGCGAGCCGGGGGACCTCGCTGCCGTGGCTTGCCCTCGCCCCAGAAGCAGTGGATCGCCGCTTCTGGAGCCAGGGCGAGCTTCCCAAAAGCCCACCCTAGCCCACCCTGGGGGGAGCGCGGCGGTTCCCCTCGTTACCTCTTCAGCGTCTCCCTGAAACTGAAAGCAGGCGCGCAGGATGCAAGCGCGCCTGCGTCCTGCGCTCCTTCTGAGTGGCCGGGGCTGCGCCTGGCAGCCTCTGCCCTCAGGAGCCGTTCCGCACAGGCGTGGTGCCCTGACTTGCGCGCCGGCCAATCAGGTGGTGCGCAGGACGCAGGCGCACTGCATCCTCGGCGCCTGCTTTCAGTTTCGTAGAGACGCTGAAGAGGTAAAGGAGGGGATCCGCCGCGTTCCCCCCAGGGTGGGCTAGGGTGGGCTTTAGGCAAGTTCGCCCTGGCTCCAGAAGCGGCGATCCGCCGCTTCTGGGGCAAAGGTGAGCCGAAAGGTAGGAGCCCCCCGGCTCACCAGACTTGGCTCCGGGGAGCCACTCGTGGCGAGCTGTGGGAGGGCCATGGGTTAGCACACTTGCGCTGTGCGGCCGCATCCGAAACGGATGCAGATTCACAGCGCAAAACCACTTGATATGTGGTGTGCTAAAAACACCCATTAAGCACGCATTAAGTCTGGATAGGTGCGGGCTCACCCTCTGGAAGTGTGCTTTTTTGCCCCCGCTAATGCGGACGCTCCAGCAGTAAACTGGTTTTGCCGCCGAAATCCGCATCAAAAATGGGCTCGCTGTGCGGACACCCCTTGCCGGAAATGTCCTACTTAGCGACCCGTGTGCGGAGGCGCACATTGGAATGGGTGCTTAATGGGTGTTAAAGGGGCTGTGCGGAAGCACCCGTACTCTTAGAAAATCCTATGTGATTTCTAAAAGCTTCAGATCGCAAATCTGCACCTACAGATTAGCACCTACAGATTTTATGCAAATCATGGGTGTAAAGGATGCTATTTTAAATATTTTATGAAGCATTCAAAACAGTATTGCCCATATCAACCCCTCTAGCAGGAACAAGCTGATCACTTACCTACCTTACCTACTTCTGCATTATTTGTCCTGGCGTTTTTGAGCCTGTAGGTGGGGCTGAATGACATAGTGTCACAAGATGCAATTTGGACTTCTGTCAGCTCTTGCCAGCCACCTACAGGAATCAGAACACTGTATTAATAAGTATTGATCCTCTAGAAGACTGATAGGGCCCATGTGAAGCTTCAACAGCCTGAAACATGTGTTGCCAGGTGATGTCATTGAGTCCTGCCAACTCCAGGATCTAAGAAAGCAGGGCGTGACACCACAGAAACACATGGACTAAGGTAAGTACTTACTGTGTCCATGGAAGGGTTGCTATTCTACCTAGCTCATTCTGTTCTCCATGTAGAGGTCCAACAGCATTATAAATATTCTGTTAACACTCAAAAGAGTTTTGCACATACCTAACACAACCCATCTAATATTTTATCCTTTTTCAGCAGATGAAGATTTTTCTTGTTTGATAGTTTTGTACATAACTGCAAACACAGAACTCAAACTTTCTCTAAAGTGTTGCTATCTTACTAAAGGATCAGGGGTGTAGGTGTTTAAGTACACTTGCTATTTTCCAATTGTTTTAATGGAAATTCATGGAAGCGACTATTGGTTATTCATGTGACAGAGCTGGTATGTGGGAATGCTTCTTGTCTGCAAATGCTGTTAGACTATAGAAGCTGAGCAGAACTCATGGGAAACATAAAAGAAGGTCTGTGGGAGTCGGCGACAGCCCATCCACTCCAGCATTTTATCTCATATAGTGACCCCACCAATTGCTTCTAGGTATCCTCAAGCAGAAGACAAAGGGAAATTCTTCACCTGCTCTCAAATCCCTGTTCTCTCCAACCTGGAGGCAGTACCTTGGCAACAATTCTAGTAGCCCTTGATACATCTGACTTCTGTGAATTTGTCAAATCTTTTCTTAAAGCTATCCAGGCTGGTTATAAACATTTTTGCAGTCACAGCATATTCTCTATTCCTAGCAGAAATATTTTTGATCTGCCATCCTTCCAGCCAGCCACATTTTCCTTTCAGCCTTACTCCATTCTCCCCCTCCCTGCCTTCCTAACAGCAACAATCCATGGATACTAAGGATGCTCAGCCCTCATTGAGCTGTATTTGTGTGCCTTAGGTTTTACTTGTTAAAGGCAAAAAGAAAAGCGAAAAACTTGCAAACTTTGCAGATCCCTTAAGTATGCTGACACCAGGGATGTACAAAAGTCACCTAGTCTGCTGCGTCCTTCTTCTGCCCTCAGTCCATTTTCTCTGTGCTGTTAATTACATGAAAGCAATAATTCATACATTTTATCTTCAACTTAGGAATGCTGCACTTTCCATTATTGCTTTACGTAATGTTACAAATGTTCTTGTCTGTTTTAAATGAAGATAAATAAATATCCCAGAGAAAACTTGAGCTAAACTGACCACTGAAGATAAATATACAATCCATCAGCAATAGCAATGGCTTGGGAATCAGAAATGGTGGAACAATATGGGATGCCAATAGCACAATGTGAAAGATGGTGCTGAAACCAGTTCTGACCCTTAGCAGAACCTTTGGGTTTAGGCAATCTAAAGAGATCAAAAACACCATGCCACTCTCTCTTGGACTTGAGTTTTATTTCCCCACCACTGCAGATAATAGTAAAAGAGCAGGACACTCTGTCTTAACTAGATCCTCACTCCTCCATCCATAGTCACAAGCTAATTGATATCTGGCAGTGGCAACAGAAATAAGAATAAAATTTATAAACTGTATAATCTCATCCAAGGATACAAGTTATCTTAACTTCTCACAATAGGCCATTTTTTGTTTGAGCTTCGGTGACATTCCCAATAGATCATTCCCTCCTGAAAAGGAGGGAAGACATCCGAGCTGACTAATAGATGGGTTGATGATACTACATGCAGAGTCCTAAATAGATTTCTTGTGCTTTTCTTGCTGTGTAATAGCTCTCTAGAAACGAAAATGTCCTTTGAAGCTTTGTCAGCAGGTAGAAAATATGTACATTCATTTAACATCAGCGGCTTGTTGATCCACAACTGTTTGGTGTTTGCTTTGCCATGAGGGTGTCTCTTTAAACCTTTTTCTGAGAGCGAATAAATCTCTAACATACATGCTCCAACTTAGCACGTAGTCATTTTCTCAGTTCTAAGGAATATATTTCCTCTAGATCATTCTATGCAGGCTTCATTTCAGTGATGCATACTGATCAATCTTTGCATAGCCAAGTCTGAGGCAGGATCTGGACAGTGTTTTTACAGTGCCACAACCCAGTCACAAGGGCACAGGGTCTGTTTGGCCTTCCTCCCTTGTGACTGAACAACTGTGCTGGCAGCATGCCAATCCTGGATGAGGCCTGCTGCAATCCCACTGTAACTGCTCGCTGACATCTCTTCTGTGTCTTCAAATCCAGGAGATATGCCAAAGGACCATTTCCTGGGTTCAAGTAGCCATCGCAAAGCATTGTGCAGCCGGAAGCAGAGGCAGGCATGCAGATAGTACATCAGCACTTTGAACAGCTCTACTTGCGTAGCTCTCTTCTTAATGTGATTCCTGGCAACGCTTTTGTCAAGCATGTCTGAGAATCTCCCAGTGTGCATCCTGCCTGATTCTTTGATGCAGAGAGCGTAAATGTTCATTCCGGTCCACTGATATTTTTGTGAATATGGTGACAGATTTCACATGAATTCCCACTGATATTCTACACTTTTGAAGTCTACAAACCCTATCCTAGCTTTATTACTGTGGTTACCATATATGTTAGTGTTTTGAGCATGAATTTTCATTTTTCTCTTTTTTAATTCCCTTTTATCATTTTCTAAGAGACTAAGGTTGTGTTCACATGCAGTTAAAAAAAGCTTCATCTAAAATGGCATAGAGAAGGTTAGCAGGTGGGATTGATCACATGCCATTATGCCTCTTCTTCTTTCAAGAAATTGACTAGAGTAGAAAAGATGGATTAGAGATGGGATGAGAACACTAGTCATACACTACCATTCCTCACGTGTTTCCATGCCCACTATGTGTAAATGCAGTTTAACC
Source organism: Aspidoscelis tigris stejnegeri (assembly GCA_023333525.1). Taxonomy (NCBI): domain Eukaryota; kingdom Metazoa; phylum Chordata; class Lepidosauria; order Squamata; family Teiidae; genus Aspidoscelis; species Aspidoscelis tigris. The sequence continues at coordinate 243,461,764 of JALMGA010000001.1, read as the reverse complement.
TCGTGATATGTTCTCAATATCAAAGCACATATTTTAAGCCACGTTTAATATGAACATATTGGCAGCAATATTGTTAATAGATGGTATTATTCCCAAACAATACATTACAAAATCATCAGTCATCCTAACCAAAGCCTTGTTGGCCTCCTTGGGTGTTTTTCCACTTAGCACTAGAGTACCCATTAGGGACCCTTAATGGATGTTTAATGGGTACTGTAGTGCTAGTGGAAAAGCACCCCTTGATAATCATGGCTTGGACCAATCTAATCTCTGTTTTCAAGGTGAAAAACAGATGAAAACAAAAACCAATCTACCCGATGTGCTCTACCAAGTAGATAGTCTGTGTGCCTTTTGTATGGTGCTCCTGATCTGGACTACTAGAGATATGTAGATTATGACTCTGAGAACCCACTAACAGAATGACATTCAAAATGTAACTGAACAGTGGAAGGACTCTTAGCTAGCATAGTGAATTGGCTAGTGCAGGGGTACCCAAACTTTTGTACTTGAGGGTTGCCAAGCTTAATGAGTGCAAGCGGGTTGGGGACCCAAAATTCAAATCTGGTTCCTTTTTACTATACTCAAGTTAGAACAAGCATAGACTAACCAGCTCCTTGTGGCCCACAAAAAGCCCACTGAGGTACTCATGTAGCCCTTGGACCACATTTTGGGTAGCCCCTGTGTGATAACTTGTGCATTAGGGTCTAGGAGACAAGGATTTATATCCTCACCTAACCATGGAAACCTGTGGATGATCTTGGGGCAGAAACTGCTTTTCAACCTGTTATTGGCTCTAAGCAGCAGTGGAGATAAGACAAGGCTTTGTGATAACAGTATTTGGGCTAGAGTTGGAATACTTTTTTGGTCTTATCTGTACAACCTATCCAACTCTATTATGTCTGCAGTGCTCACCGTCACATCTGCCCTCAGAAGTGTAACATGTCCTTCTTCCTCTCTTTCTTTAAGTAGTTCTACAGACTTCCTTTTTGAGTCAAGCAAAGTCAAAAAGTATGTTCTCCAAATCCATATACCTAACCATTATTTCCATATAGGTAATATACTTGGGTTACACCTGTGTGTTCTGCATCACATGCAGATGATATCAGGGCTTGAAGGCAAGAGTAGATTGACACTGGAAGGCTGAAGATGGAGTAAACTGAATCTGTGTTCAATGGTTAGCTGAAAAGAGCTACTGGCTGTGCAATGAACATCAATTTAGCATGGTATGATGTGTGGGTGTTTAGCAGACATTTATGCCTGATTTATGAGCACATGTTTTGCATTCAGTATACAGCATTCTTATTAATTTAGAGAAGAGGAGTACTAAACCAAGTCTTACCAAGTTCTTAATGATCTGAAGAGGGCAGAAGAAAATACTGGGATTGGAAGATTGGAAGAATGTGACAACTGCACATACTGTGTGCATCACACATTGTTTTAAGGTGTGTATCTCAAAACATTAAGTGTGAATATCACTAACAGATGTTTTCGGAAACACATCACACATAGCTCAGAGAAATCATATTGGCTGCTACTCCTGTCAACAGAAACTCCTTTTTTTAATTACCGTACAATTTGGAGCCAAAGATTTTTGTTTTCTTTTTTTCAAATGTTTATTTTTATCCGAAACCCTTCCTTCCCCACTTAACACTGTGTAGTTTGAAAATTGTATCTGCAGTAGTAAGAAGACTGATTGTTTTCCTTTCCAATCTAATCCTGTAGCAAATGGAGAATGAGACATAACCACTTGCCCAGAACCATTAGCACTGGCCACTGACTTCAATCCTTCTAGCATGTCCCATACATAAAATCATTGTATGTATGTCTCCAGAGTGGGCAGGTGGTAGGTGCAGATTAGCACTGGCTATCACAGGGAAATGGGACAAGGATGAGGTAGCAGTTGAGAGAGGTAGTGCCCAATTGGGTATAGAACCTTAGCTTGTGTCCAATCAGGTAAAGAAGCACTGTGGATGAGAGCCCAGGGCAGTGCAAACAAAGTTGTCTATCAAATTAGAGCATAAGAACCAAAGAAGATCATGCCACAGCTCTTTGGGTCTAGCATCCTGTTTCACACAGTGCCTCACCAAATGCTTCTAGGCATTCTCAAGCAAAAGACAAAGGGAAAACCTTCACTAGCTGTTGCCTGTCTCTCCAACCTGGAAGAATCTAAGTATCCATTCTAGTAACCATTGGCATACCTGTGCTCCATGAATCTGTTGAACCCTTTCTTAAAGCTATCCAGGCTGATTGCCGTCACACCCTATTCTGGTAGTAAATTCCATAGACTGATGACTGCATGAAAAACAATGTGTTCCTTCAACTCTCTTGCCCAATAGATTCATAGAGTGATCACTGTTTTAGTGTTTTGTAATAGAAAAAAAGGGATTTTCTCTATTTACCTTTTCCAAACCGTGCATGATTTTGTATACTTCAGTCAGGTCAACCTCTTAAATACTGTATTTCAAAGCTGAAGAGGCCCAGACATTGAATTCTGATCTCACAATGGAGTTGTCCCAGACCCTTGATCATTCTGGTTGCCCTTTTCTGCATCTTTTTTCCAGTTCCACAGTATCTGTTCTGACATGCGGTGGCCAGAATTGTGCTGGTTTACACCTTCCTGCACATCAGCTTGCCCTGATCTGTTTCTATCTGCTCTGTAAGGGATAATTTTCTCATTAAATATATAGTAATTTTATCTGTGGCAAGCAAATATGGAGTTTGATTTTATCCAGAGAGTAGCTTCTTGGCTCTGCTTGTGGCCTTGATGGCCTGACACTAATTTTGCTCCCTTTTACTTGCACTTTTATTGTTTCCTTTTCCTTTGAGACTTTGCAAAAACTGGCTCAAAGATTTAATAAATAATATCATGACCATTTTCCATTATAGTTCAGAAAAGAAAATCAGGGTTCGACGTACTGCAGTTCTTTTAATGGAATAAAACATCTTAATCCTTTGCATAAGATGAAAGGCAACCTTTGACTAATAGGCTGTCCGTGAATGGAGTGATCTGGCCCTAATACTCTTGAGTCATATCTGCCACCTTGAAATTTTCTTTTATTCTCCTTAGTTTCACATACTGCTATAGTGAGTGCAAACCAGATAAAGTAAACACAGCTAATTCCTGTTGTTTTCAAAAGAACTTAACTAGCTGGATAAATCCCTGTGAGAATTACACATGTTTACATTTCCCCGTTCTTCTGATTCAGAAGAGTTTGCGGATACATACTTTTTAAGTCATCTTTAGACGACAGAAGACCTGCCGGAAAATGGGCTGCTTCTAAATATGTTTCCATTGAAGATCATAAGATCCTTTCTACTGCATTTTAGAAACTGTAGCGTTGCTGCTGCTCCTACAGATGCTTCTGTCCTCACTGGAGTTTTGTCAATGTCAGTATAAATTAAGCAGAAGAGAAGGAAGATAAACTTTGAAAGAGCTCTCAACAGTGCAAGATGATGTTAACTCTGAAAATGAAAGTAGCAGATATAGTTCAAGATAATTTTTTTTCACTATTTCAAAGCAGAGCTGGGTTGTGTTCACCTGCGAGCGCAGTCGAGGAAAAAGAAGAGTTGGCTTTTCTACCCCACTTTTCTCACCCATTTAAGGGGACTGAAAGCAGCTGACAAGGCTTCCTATTCTTCTCCTCACAACAGAACACACTGTGAGGTGGGTGGGCTGTGAGAGCTCAGAAGAGAGCTGTGACTAGCCCAAGGTCACCCAGCTGGCTTCATGGGGGAGGGCGGAATCAAACCTTGTATTCCCAGATAAGAGTCCAGCTTCCTAACCACTAGACCAAACTAACAAAGCAGAAGACATAGGCAAAATATTCATCTACTCTTTGAATCCATGCAAAGGATTTTAAAGGCATCCTACCTCTCTCTCCAACCCGGCCACAGTACGTAGGCATCCATTCTAGATAAGTCATAAGAGTCATTGCTCGCCCAATACAGCTCTCTCATGAATTGGTGCCATTTGTATGGCTGCTTTCTGAATCACCAGTGACTTTGTAGAAGAGCCAATTGCCAACTTTCCATGTCAGAAGGCTGTAGTGTGCGGGTACCAGCAGACCTTCAATTCGGCTCTCAGCATTCCCATAGCTGCTGTGGTCCAAATCAGCAGGCCAGGTGTCATCAAAATGGGAAACCCCATTCTGATGTTAATGTGCCCTCTCCCTTTCTAGCTTGACAAACAACTGCCTGGGGGGTGGGGGGAAGCCATCAGAACCTTCTTGCCCTGAGTGTTCCTTGTGTGAGACCTGAAGACATCTTTCATGGATGTATAAACTTAGCCGATAATAAGGAGAAGACAGTGATACATATTAAAAACTTAAAATACAGTTACCGGTTTTGAATTTTAGTGTGTGTAAATCTGGAAAACTGAATACTAACTGTACCTTAGGCTGCCTCCAAATGCAAGATATATCCCAGCACTGTATTGGGAATGCCAGAAATACCCCAGGCATTCATACTACTACAATGATATAACAGGAAATACATCAAGGAAGTCAGGTTTCCAGTAACAGTGCTGCTTTGACATCTTGTGGGCAGCATCTGCAGTCAACCTGATTAGAACTACCAGAAGCTGGCCAAGTGCACAGGAAGCAAGCAAGCAAACAAAAGGATGTGGATGAGTGTTTGGCTAGTTTCTAGTAACCCTCATAAGGACTATTGCAAAAGCTGCTTGTCCTTCATGAAAATAGGCAGCAGGGGGTTGCTCCTTGCTTCTCTCAACTGCAAGAAGCAGTTGTGAGACCTTGCTTAGATCTGGTACTGCCTCTTTGGCAATTGGAGGTAGCATTACACTGGCTTTAGGGCATGATACCTCTCTCTCTCTCTCTCTCTCTCTCTCTACCTGTTAAAAAATCTTCACATACATGTGTGGGTGGAGGGTGGAAACAACAGCAGAACAGAGTTTCTAATTAAGGAAGAAATAGGTAAAAGATGAAAAGGATTTTTAGAGCTTGCCTTACATGAAGGCTTCTGACTATCAGCTGGTTTGTCTTAATGTGAATACTAACGAGACTTTTTGAATACCCACAAACACCCTTATTCAGCTTTGGTCTCCTCCTTTGATAAATAAATAAATAAAATGTGACTATTTATTTACTTAAGCACATTACTTTTTTAGTGCGTTTAAACTCTAAGGATTAAAGAAACAGGCATATATATGTATGTATATAGAGAGGAACAAGATCGTTATTTTCATTTCAAAAGGAAAGAGGAACTGAAGAACAGCCCTATTTCTATGTCACCTTCTGTTGTAGAATATGGTACAGTTTTGGTGAAGGCAGAACTTTGAGAAAAGCAACCATATTATACATTATACATTGAAGACGGTTCGGAAGTTGCAGCTAGTGCAAAACGCAGCTGCTAGAGTGCTGACCGGAACATCTAGCCGGATGCACATCACGCCGGTTCTAAAAGAATTGCACTGGCTGCCAATTCACTACCAAGCCCAATTCAAGGTTTTGACTTTGACTTATAAGGTCCTAAATGACTTGGGCCCCAAATATCTAAAGGAACACCTACTCCCGTATCGACCTGCCTGTGCCTTAAGATCGAGTGGTGAGGCCCTCCTGGTTGTCCCACCACCTTCAGTAGTGAGGTTGGTGGGCACCCGGGAGAGAGCCTTCTCTGTGATGGCCCCTAGACTATGGAATAGCCTCCCCCTTGAGGTGCGTCTTGCCCCTTCCTTATATATATTCAGGAGGGCGGTGAAGAAGCACCTCTTTGCCCTGGCCTTTGGCTGAGTTGATTATATTATCCCAACCAGGCCACACACTATCATTTTAAACATTATGTGTATTGTTTTAAAGTTGTTGAATTTTTAAAGTTGTTGAAAGTTTTTTAATGTATATTCTGTTTTAATCTGTTGTTTGAATGTTGTAACCCGCCCAGAGACCTTCGGGTATGGGGCGGGATATAAATGTAAATAAATAAATAAATAAATAAATAAATAAATAAGGAAGAAGGCAAATGGTTTCCTTACTCTGCTGACTTTATGTATCACATATGTGCCAATGCATTGTTTCAACCTTGACCCTCTCCCTTACCTTAAATCCAGAATAAAGGGTTGTAGGGGCCTAGCCCTCTTCTAGGGTGTTTTTCCACTGTCACTAGAAGTACCTATTAAGTACCCATTAATGGGTACAAAAATGGCATTACATATCCATTAATGGGTACTTAATGGGTACTTCTAGTGAGTGGAAAAACACCCCTAGTATACTTACACACTGTGCCTCCACAGGCTGGAATACTGTGGGGATCCATTTTCAACACTGAAATCAGCAATACCAAGAAGGGTTTGGCCAGAAACTGTGAAGGCCAGAAATTTCATTCCCGGCCTTCAAACGATGGGCACCAGCTTTGAAGGTTGGCCCCAACCTTTGAAACTGCTGTCCAGGGCTGGGTGGGTCATGATGAGCTGACTGAATGTGGACAGATCTTGGATTGGTCTTCTGCTAGCCCATCTCAGCATGGCCTTCACTCATTTGCCCATGCTGTGAGGGCTGGAAATGGCCTTATGTTGTGTTGGGTTTGGGCTGAGGGTGGGCCAAAGCAGAAGATACAGAGAACTTCAGTCAGGCCACTCTCCCTTGCCCTTGATTACAAATAATATAACTCACATGGGTTCTTTCCTTCCCTCTCTTTTCTAGCTAGGAAGAGGACTACAGTATTTGGTTGCAATCCACTGACAAGTGCTGTCCTGCCACAGCCAGAGTGATGGCAGTTGCATATAAAAAAGGCAGGCATGAGTCACAACTTTATGCTATTTCTGACCATTTTAAACTGATGGCATAAGTTTTTGTTTGGGTTTTTAAAATAGCAAATACATATATTTTTATAATAAGCCCAAATGCCAACAATGTATATTATCTGGTATTATAACCAAAATATAAAGAGCCTATATAAATAAGCCTACAAGATGCTTATTTAAGTTTCCCATTCAAAACCTGTTCAAAATATGCAAAGTACCTCATTATTATATATATTTTAAAGAAAATACTTCTCTGGCATCTTTTAAGATGCAGTCAGCTTGGAGCATTTTAAATTCAGTACTAAAGTGATAAGCTAGCCAAGGGGCAGATTGCTGGAACAAATCTTTGACTAACGAAATATATGTGCAATATAGCATGTATCACAATGCAAGATCTGTGGATTGTATGTCTCAATACTAGAATGTAGTATTTAGCATGTATAACATTATGCATGTATCCAATTCCAAAGGGAAGAGCTGGCAAAACAATGACAATTTTTGTCATTGTTCCTTTCCCTTTTTCGCCTTTTTAATTTTAAATCTTTTCCACTTTTGTATTTGCTTGTTTTTTTATTCTTTTCATTAACACTGGTTTATTCTACACCTTTGTGGATTTACACAAGTTGTGTTGTTAATGCTAGCATCATATTATTTCTAAGCATACTTCAAAATACACACATTTAATAAACATTAATTTAAAAAATGTGGGGTAGGGTCTCCTGGCGCAGGTATATTAACACTTAAGCTAAAGGTGATAGCTCTGAGTAGCTCTCTTTGACTGCAACCAGACAGGTTCAGAGGCCTGTAATTATTTTGTAATTGTACCTCATTTGCCAGACATGATACTGGTGCTCCTGATACAGGCCGGGAATATAGACTTGATTTACTGGGTTATTGTTCTTCTGGTAAAATTAACTATCATAGTGAAATATCCTGTTATTCCATAGTTGAGGTCTGTCTGGATTACTGCATGAGAAGTACAGCTAGAGTTCAATCTTAGCTGTTGTTACCTGGAATACTCCACATGATACTACTGGTTACCTGTATGATGCAATGGGAGGGTTAGGCCATGTGGAAAAAAAATATTACATATGTTAACATCAGTCCACTGCTGCAGCAAATGTTAAAACATAGAGTATTGATCTAATGTCTAGACAATGTGTGATAATTCTGAATGTGCTTTATAAACAGATAAATTGCAGAAGAAATAAGTGTAGTTTAGAGGTGTCCTTTATTCCTGTATTGCAGCAAGTGTTGTACTTAGGTTATATTGAGAAGGAATGAATGATGTAGGGTCTTCTTCAGGGAGCTTCATAGATGGAGGTATTTGAATCCTTGGCAGATCTGGACATGGTCCATTGTCCCACACTGTGTAGGACTGCTTATGGCTCAGACTGAGTGATCTGGCCCAAGATCAGTGGGATGGCCAGCAGCTTGGCCAAAAGGCAATTTGTATTGTGTAAGACTAGCTGAGCCCAATTTTGGGCACTAGGAACAAAAGTCCCCAGCTTCCAAAGTTTCTAGCAAGGGGCTTTTTAGCCAGGTACCGAGAAGTGGATCACTTCTGGAGCCCAGCTTCTCAATTCTGCCCATAAATGATCAACTGGACTGTGAAATGCATGGGGGACCACTTTCAAGTGGTCACCTACTGAAGCGGGGTCTGGCATAATTTTCTCATTGGGCCCTGCTCCAGTGTCACATGGAACAGGGCACAGTGAGTCTCCAAAATCCTAGTGCAGTATCCTACTCACACTCAAGTTTCTCAGCAACCTCTAGCTTTTCAATTTCAGACAGTTGAGCAAAACTATACTGAGCTTTTAAGAGAAGGTAGCTGTGAAAAGTCATCCTCTTTTTTTTTTATAAATTTTTTTTATTTTAAATTATTAAATATTTTACATAATTATGCACTTATACATTCTTCCCTTTTTTTCCCCCCCCCTCCCCACCCCCTCCCACCCCTAAATAGTAAATATTCAATAACATTTATGAGCTAAGGGTTACATTAGGAATACAATTCTTAACTGTAATTTAACTAATTCACTTCTGACACTCGCTTCCAGGTAATTTTTAACCTCCCTCCATTTATGTGAAAAGTCATCCTCTTGACATCTGAAGCAGTGGACCTAAAGAGCAGCAAAGGATAAACTTTGGAGACTGACAAAGCAGAGAAATTACTTGTTGACATCCAGATCTTTTGGGCTTTCCTTGTCTTACATGTTCACCTGATTCTGTAAAAGTGTGAAAAGCCCCGTCTTATTTCATTTCCTGAACAGTATTGTGGTTTCGACCTAATAGGAGAGGACAAATAAAGGCAAAAATGAAGCATGAAAAGATAGGAGCAGTAATCATTTTCTCTAAACCACTCATAAAATCAGCATTGGCAGAAGTTGGTTGTGGCTCCTTGTTATTATGATGAGCCCACTACTGGTCTCAAGTCCTGAAATGTTCTTACTATCTTTCAAATGCAGGCTGTGGCCAATATCCAGAAACATTCAAGTCTATGTAGATCCTTTGGCATATCCCTTGGTATATATATATTTTATAAACATATTGGATTTTAGTCACAATAAACTTAATTATTCTACTTTAGCTATCTTGCATTCCCAGAGTAGGTTCTAAAGCCATCCATAGGTTCTACTTTTCTGGAACTAAAGAGCCACAGGTTTATCATAACTTAAACAACAGGCCTGTTGAACCCATGTGAATTGTGTAGGGAAGGATGGATAGGAAGTAAATTCAGTCACCTCTTGGTTAGTATTGTCGTTCTGTTTTCAAGAACTTCTATGTTACACAAATTGTATAAAGGGACGGCAGCATGAGCACTGCTGACCATTACTTCCATTTTTTCATTACCAGAAATCACTTGTATAGCATCATTTTGCATAGCACAGTTCTTGCTTTAAATGCATAACTAAGGAAGTTGGACAAGAAATATTTTCTAGAAAGTGGGACATTAGCTTCCAGACAAAACCTTGTGTGGGGCTGAATGGAGTTGCTTGAAAAAAGAACTGGCATAGGGCTGAGAGGCCCCTCATGACCCTCTGAATATTTGTGGAAGTGGAATGCGGTTCACAGAGGTGAAGGCCCTGCCCAGCCTTGCCAGCAAAACACATGGCAGCAAAACACAGAAAGTCATCCCGGAAGCCAGGCCACATATTTGCATATCTCCTGGAATTCTGGGTAAAGATATGGCTTGGTATGACATATTGGTCATAAAGTAGCCATAAGTTCTACTGTATGTCCTGTTTCCCTTCCTGGCCAAGTCTATGGCAACATTTAGGCCCGGTGTGTCTGGTGGTATCATCTTGTGGTGAGAACTGCACACATTCCAGTTTGTCTTTATTCTCACTCCTTTCCCCACCTCCAAAGGTGGGATGAGGCATATTCACTGTGAGTTAAAAGGCATGGGAAAGACATTAATTATCATGGACATGTAAGACTGATGAGGCAATCTCAAAGCATCAGGCTCATATCAGAGCTGCTGCCCAAACTTGTTCCTAAGAAAAGACATTGTGGTTCTTCTACAGTTATGACAAGAATCTTACAAGGCAAACAATTACTTTCCCCCCACCCACCCTTCCTCCCATCCTCCTGGCTCACGCGTGTTATGCAGCTGTTGCCTCAGCTACAAACAGAAATATAATTAGGTTAACATGACCTCCAAAAGTACAGCCTCTTAAGGGCAAAACTGTAGCACAAAGCAATCTAGGTAAAGGTTGGCGTGACAGTTTTCACATTCAGGAGCTTTCCTTCTCGCCTGCGTCATGCTTAATTGTTCTCCTGGTAGAGAAAGAGGAGGCAGAATTTTACCTCTTCATGCATGATCACAGAGTGGAAAGGCATGTAAACAAGTTCTACAGCATTGGCAGAAGAGTATTTATTATTTATTTATTAATTTTATTTATTCATTCATTTATCTATCCTACCCTTTGTCTCATGGCATGTTACATGAAAGCCGATATTAAAACCTATCTTAAACAGATGCACTTAAGAATACTTGTTCCTATATGGATTAGCGAGGGTGTTACCATTCATTTCTATAGCCGTGTAGACTCTGAGATGCAGAGATGCCCATATACAAATATTTATTTAACCAAAACATTTTTCTATCACCTTTCACTAAAAACCCCAGAAGAAAGTAAGATGGATTGAACAAGAAAGTAAAGGATTCCAGACTCAGCTGAGTGCATGGGTTCTCATGATTAGATTGTTCTTGAAGAAGGGCTGTAGTTGGGTAGTCAAGATGGGAAAGAAAATGCCAACCTCCGTGTCTGAGAGGGTCCTTCATTGGCATTTTGGAAAGACAATGGAAAATCAAACCAACCCACAATAGGGAATTTCCTTTCTATAGTTGAGAATGAGCAGTGTTGATGGAAACATGTTCTACATGGGGCTGTCCTTGGAGATGGTTCAGAAGCTGCAGCTGGATAACTGCCAAACTTTATAAGGCCCTAAATGATTGGGGCCCAAATATCTAAAGGAACACCTTCTTCCATATTGATCTGCCAATGCCTTAAGATGCGGAGGGAAGGCCCTCCTGGTTGTACCACCACCTTCAGTATTTAAGGGGGTGGGCACCCGGGAGAGGCTATGGAATAGGCTCCCCCTTGAGGTGTGTCAGGCACCTCTTTGCCCTGGGCCTTTGGTTAAATGGGGATATACTTTCTTGTCCCACTTGCTTTGTCAGCTGCTTTGAGTCCCCTTAAAATCCAACTCTTCCTCCTCTTCTTCTTCTTCTTCTTCTTCTTCTTCTTCTTCTTCTTCTTCTTCAACCAAGTACTCCAAGAGGACTTTCCTTTGCTTTCAGTAGTGGGACAGCCCTTGGTATGTATATAAACACATTTCCCCAGATAAGTTCATGTAGTCATTCCCCAAATACTGTTCCTTTTGTTATTTCTACAAAGGAGAGTCCACGTTTATTTATTTATTTATTTATTTATATTTATATTTATATCCCGCCCCATACCCTAGGGTCTCTGGGCGGCTACCAACATATAAAATATACACATATCAAAACTGTATAGAACAATGCTAAAACCAATACAAAATTTTTAAAAACCAGCATAATAATAATATTGATTAAAAAAAAAAAAGTTTAAAAGACAGTAGAGTGTGCAATGGGGGGAGGCGGAGGGGACATTTAGCCAAAAGCCTGGATGAAGAGGTACGTCTTCACCGCCTTCCTGAATGTGGACAGAGAAGGGGCGTTGTGCAGTGAATACATCAGACATGGATAAAGTATGCCCTTTCAAATAAAGATAGGGCTTGTGCTTGGAAGAGGATTTGAGTCCTTGCTTAGCCATAAACAAGAGCTGGGCTGCAAACTCCCAGGGTTGGGATGAACCCAGGAACTGGGGCAACTTGTGCAAATCATACATGCATCAGAAACTGATTTTTCTATCATGCCTTTATTGGGCCTTTTTAGAACAGGATGCAAACGTGAATTTGCCTGATCCCATTACTTTCAACTCGATCTGGATTCTGAGGATCTTAGGTGGCTTACGTGACTCAAGGGGAGACTCAAGTGGCTACTTTTAAAAAGCCACTTTTGGGGGCTGCCCTGCCCTCTTCCTTCTGGCATGAACGCACCACCCATAACCGACCCCTTCACGGAGCCTAGCTGGGTTGCTGGGTGGCTGCTGCTTGCCTGGATGGAGGAGAAATGGCAGCGGGCAGCCAGCGATTCTTTCCCCTCCTCTCCCCATTGCCCAGGGCACACAGCAGCAGTGGCAACTCAAGCCCCCTTTGCCCGCTCGCATCCACATCCACAGCCTTAAAAACAGAACCTGCAGCTGCTTTCCTTTCCTTTCCCTTTTTTAAAGGTCAGAACTTTCAAAATTGTGGAGAATTGCAACATTGTTATCAGGTGTGAAGTGGTTGGATTGCTACAGTGTAGCAGCTGCTTTAAGGGGTGGATTTTTACAGTAAAATCACTATCTTTGGAAGCAAGCTATTGGAGGAAGGAAACCCTACACACACATTGTCATCCCTTAACACGGTACCATTCCCACAGTAAAAAATGTCAAACGTTTCAAGTGCACGAACTGGAGTGAGACCTGTTTAAATGAGGATTAACATTTACAATGCTTTGGGGCGATTTAACATGCGGAAAGCGTGTTAAGCCAACCTGACGTGGGAACTGTGAGGATTGAAACCATTTTGAAACTGAAATAAGCTTATAATGGGAACGCGGCCAAAGAGTTGTAAATAAAACACTCATTTCAACAGGTCTCATTTCAACGGAAGGAGGGAGGGAGAGGGTCACGTGCCGCCCTCTCACTTCGCCTCACAATGGTCACCCAGAGGGTGGGGGAGAAAAAGATATGCTTTCCCAGATGAAGCTTTCAAGTGCTTTCAGAATCGGGATCAAACACAATTAAAGTGGAAAGTAATGGGAACAGGCAAATTCGTGTTTGCATCCCGTTCTTTTATTTCGGTTTAGGAAAACCATTTTAAGCTTGTAATGGGAACTGGGCCTAAGTGACTAAGAGCAATCTCTCACAGCTTCTCCATGTATGCCATAGAAGTGTGCTATACAGATTACTCTTGGTCTGGAATATTTTTTTTAATGTGGTGGGTATTGTGCTGTGTGCTAGTGACTGCCTGCGTAACTGCTGGCCTGGTCTGGCCTAACTTTGAAGCTAGGATACATAAAACCATACAGAACTGCCTGTGCCTTAAGATCTGCCAGTGAAGCCCTCTTGGCAGTGTCACCCCCTTCTGCAGTCAAAGGGATGAGGACACATGGGAGGCCATGCTTAATGTTAGCCCACAGGTTATGGAACTGTCATTCCTCTGAAGTGTGGAAGTATCTTCTTTGAATGTATTTAGGTAACTGGTGAAAATACACATCTTTACCTGGCCTTTGGCTGATAGAACAGCATCCTTCCCAGTGCAGCCACTGTCATTGTTTTTGTAGTTCTTTTAGAACATAAGAACATAAGAACATAAGAGAAGCCTTGCTGGATCAGGCCACAGCCCATCTAGTCCAGCATCCTGTCGCACACAGTGGCCCACCAAATGCTCATGGGCATCTCAAGCAGAGACAAGGACAAACCTTCTCCTGCTCTCGAGTCCCAGCAGATGGCCCTAGAAGCGCCCCATTTCCTCCCCCCCCCTCAGCCTGAAAGATGCACCTAGGCATTCGTTCTAGTAGCCATTGATACATCTGTCATCCATAAATTTGTCTAACCCTACCTTAAAGCCATCGAGACTGGTAGCTGTCACCACCTCTTCTGGCAGCACATTCCATAGGCCGATGACCCTCTGTGTGAAGAAATACTTCCCCCTGTCAGACCTTACGCTCCTACCCATCAGCTTCATAGAGTGCCCCCTGGTTCTAGTGTTGTGCGATAGAGAAAAGAAATTTTCTCTATCCACCTTTTCTATGCCGTGCATAATTTTATATACTTCAATCAGGTCCCCTCTCAAACGCCGTCTCTCCAGACTGAAGAGGCCTAGATGTTGCAGCCTGGTTTCGTAAGGGAGGTGTTCCAGACCCTTAATCATTCTGGTTGCCCTTCTCTGCACCTTCTCTAGTTCCACAATATCCTTTTTGAGGTGTGGTGACCAGAATTGTACACAGTATTCCAAATGTGGCCTCACTATAGATTTATAAAGGGGCAAAATGACACTTGCTGACTTATTTTCTATTCCCTTCCTAATTATTCCCAGCATTGAATTTGCTTTTTTTGCTGCTGCCGCACACTGGGTTGACACCTTCATTGAACTGTCCACCAAAACCCCGAGATCCCTTTCCTGGCGTGTTGCAGAAAGCTCAGACCCCATCAGTTTATAGACGTAATTTGGATTCTTGGCCCCAATGTGCATTACTTTACACTTGTTAAGATTAAAGCACATTTGCCACTTGGTTGCCCACTCACCCAATGCTAAGAGATCCCTCTGGAGCTCTTGGCAATCTCTTTCAGATTTTACTACCCTAAATAATTTAGTATCATCAGCAAACTTTGCTATTTTACTATGTACCCCTTTTTCTAGATCATTGATGAATAAATTAAAAAGCATTGGTCCCAGTACTGAGCCTTGAGGGACCCCACTTTTTACTTCTTTCCACCCTGAGAAATTGCCGTTTACTACTACTCTCTGCTTTCTGCCCTTAAGCCAGTCACAAATCCAGGACAGAACCTGTCCTTTTATTCCATGGCTGGTGAGTTTACTCAGTAGCCTTTGATGTGGGACTTTGTCAAAAGCCTTCTGAAAGTCCAGATAGACAATGTCTACTGGTTCACCTTTATCCACGTGTTTATTGACACTCTCAAAGAATTCCAACAAATTTGTGAGGCATGATTTACCTTTGCAGAAGCCATGCTGGCTTTTGTTCAGCAATGCCTGCTGCTCCATATGCACACTAATTTTGTCTTTAATAATGGTTTCCATCACCTTACACGGAACTGACGTTAAGCTAACTGGTCTGTAGTTGCCTGGATCACCCCTGGATCCTTTTTTGAATATTGGTGTTACATTTGCTACCCTCCAGTCCTCAGGTACGGAGCCTGATGTTAGGGAAAGATTATATATTTTTGCTAGAAGGTCGGCAATTTCGCATTTGAGTTCCTTAAGGACTCTTGGATGAATACCATCTGGTCCCGGTGACTTGCTAACATTTAGTTTATTAAGACATGCCAGGACCTCTTCCTTGGTTATTTCTGTACAGTTTAACTCTTCAGAAAACACAGGCTCAGCTACTGGCATGTGTCTTCTGTCTTCCTCCGTGAATACGGAAGCAAAAAATTCATTTAGTCTCTCTGCAATCTCCGTGTCTTCTTTAATTATCCTTTTCTCTCCTTTACTATCTAGTGGTCCAACTGCTCTCCTGGTTGGATTCCTACTTCTGATATACTTAAAGAAGTTCTTGTTATTTCTTTTGATGTTTTTAGCAATGTGCTCCTCAAAATCTTTCTTAGCTTTCCTAATGGCCGTCTTGCATTCGTGTTGCCAGTGTCTATGTTCCCTCCTGTTCTCCTCATTTGGACAAGCCTTCCATTTCCTAAATGAACTCTTCTTGTTTTTAATGACTTCATCTACTGCATTTGTGAGCCACATTGGTTTCTTCTTGGACCTAGAAGTCCCCTTTCTTCTTTTAGGAATGCATTCTAGTTGCACTTCCGTTATTGTGTTTTTAAGTAGTCTCCATGCATTTTGAAGTGATTTAACTCTTTTGACTTTCCCTTTCAATTTCCTTTTCACTAATTTCCTCATTTTGGAGAAGTTTCCCTTGTGAAAGTTTAAGGTCTCTGTGTTAGACTTTATTAAGAACTTACTCCCTGTATTTAAGTTGAAGGTTATTGCATTGTGGTCACTGTTCCCAATTGGATCAGCTACAGTGACGTCCTTTACCAGGTCCTGAGCATTACTTAGGATCAAGTCCAGGACTGCATTTCCCCTGGTTGGTTCCATGACCATTTGTTCCATGGAACAGTCATTTATCAGGTCTAGGAATTTTCTCTCTCTTTCCTGAGTTGAACAGGAGTTCACCCAGTCTATGTGAGGATAATTGAAGTCCCCCATTATAACTACCCTATCTTTATGGGCTACCTCCTTTACCTCCTTCTCCAATTGTTCATCTCCTTCGGACGTATGGTTGGGAGGACGGTAGCATGTCCCTATTGTTAGACTTCCTTTTTGGCTTGGTATTTTTATCCACACTGCTTCTGTGGAAGAGCCAGACTCACTTGGACATTCCAGTTCATAAGATTCTATCTCTTCTTTAATATACAAGGCTACACCACCTCCATGTCGCCCTTCCCTGTCTTTCCTGTACAGTTTGTATCCTGGGATGACTGTATCCCATTGGTTTTCGCTGGTCCACCAGGTTTCAGTTATGCCAATAATATCAATCCTATTTTCCATAACTAAGCTTTCTAGCTCCCCTATTTTGGCTCGAAGGCTCCTGGCGTTTGCATATATACATTTATATTCATTCCTTTTGACCAAGTTCTGCCGTCGAGGAACATGTGAAACTAATCCCGCACTTAGCTCAGCATTTTCTGCATGTTTCCAGCCCTCCTCACTTGAGGGTGCGCTCTCCCGAACCGGATGCTGCCCAGCTCCTGTCGGCTTTCCCCCAGGGATCAGTTTAAAAGCTGCTCTGCAACCTTTTTAATGTTAATCGCCAGCAATCTGGTTCCCTCCTGGTTCAAGTGTAACCCGTCCCTCTTGTACAGGTTTGGCTTGTCCCAAAAAGTTCCCCAGTTCCTTACAAATCTAAACCCCTCCTCGCGACACCACTGCCTCATCCACGCATTGAGGCTCCTGAGCTCTGCCTGTCTAGCTGGCCCTGCACGTGGAACAGGTAGCATTTCTGAGAATGCTACCCTAGAGGTCCTGGACTTTAGTCTTCTACCTAACAACCTAAATTTGGCTTCCAGGACGCTCCGTCTTGCCTTCCCAACATCATTGGTACCGACATGTACCATGACGACTGGCTCCTCCCCAGCACTGTCTACTAACCTATCTAGATGTCGCGTGATGTCCGCAACCTTTGCACCAGGCAGGCAAGTCACCATGCGGTCAACACGCCCATCACAAACCCGGCTCTCTATATTCCTGATAATCGAATCTCCCACTACAAGAAGCCCCCCTCCCACTACCCGTGGAGGAGTATCCTCGGTGCAAGAGGACACAGGCACATCCACTGAGGAAGGGGTCCCAACTAAGGGAGCCTGCCCCTCTTCCTCGGCTTGATGTCCTCCCTGCCTGAGGCTTCGACTCTCCGAGGCAGCTGGAGAGCTGCTTGTCATGGAGTGGGATGCTCCTACTGCATCCCTGAAGACCTCACCCTCAGCCCTCCTACTCTCTATCTGCTTCTCCAGGTCCGCTACCTTGGCTTCGAGGGAAGAAACATGTTCCCTGAGAGCCCGGAGCTCATTGCACCGAACACATACCCCCGACTGCTGCCCCATGGGCAGGTAGTCATACATATGACACTCAGTGCAAAACACTGGGAAGCCCCCCTCCCCCTGCTGGCATTCTACCTTCATTGTATTTAATAGATTTGTGTTATTTATGAAAAATTACCTAAAAAAAAACCTCTAAAACACTTTCTTTAAGATAAACTTTGGTTATGCTATATTACGTTTCGTGCGCCGTTAGGCGCGCGGTCCCCCAAAACTGTCCAAAAACCAGAGGACTTACCTCCCACACTTACCACAGCACAGCAGCAGTTTTCCCAGGTTATTTTATCAAAATCCCAGTTATTTTCTGGTTAGTTATAGCAGAGAGATCTTCCTCCCACGGAGTTTACTCTCAACTGAAGTTCAAACTGAAACTAAGGCACTCCCACAAGCTCAGGAGTGGCTAGCCCTCTTTGCTAATGCTAATGCTTTGTCCCTTTTGTTATTTTGATGTGATCTCCTAGGAATCTGCCTAGAGTAACCTGAGCTGACCACACCTAAACTGACCTAGGTTTTATTTGAGCTGGCTTCTAAAAGCAGTCCCCCAAAACTGTCCAAAAACCAGAGGACTTACCTCCCACACTTACCACAGCACAGCAGCAGTTTTCCCAGGTTATTTTATCAAAATCCCAGTTATTTTCTGGTTAGTTATAGCAGAGAGATCTTCCTCCCACGGAGTTTACTCTCAACTGACTTATTTTGACTTACCTTGAGACCTTTGGATATAAGGGAGAATGTAATAAATAGATAAATAAATATTCCTTGGCCTTGAAGTTATGATTCAGAGACATTTCCCTACTAATCGGACATGGCCCCAGAAGTCAGTTGTCTTCCAGAGCCTTGTGACATGTCACCCAGCCCCAGAATGGGACCTGGATCACTCCTGCTGCTGGCAGCTCTCAGTACCACAGCAGCAGGGCCTGGAGTGTAGTTAGGACAGTAGTTGACCATTGGAACACCCTCAGGCTCAGTTTCC
This sequence comes from Aspidoscelis tigris stejnegeri, assembly GCA_023333525.1. Lineage (NCBI taxonomy): Eukaryota > Metazoa > Chordata > Lepidosauria > Squamata > Teiidae > Aspidoscelis > Aspidoscelis tigris. Next base: position 243,443,121 of record JALMGA010000001.1, on the reverse strand, counting down.
ACACCAGGGGCAGTTGCTAGGGCTATGGAGTATGTTGATGTGAGGATCCCATAGCCCCAGCACACAATGGGCCTGATCCTGTGGGACCACGTGGATGCTGCCTCTCTTTCTCAGCCTCACCAACCTGAGGGGGTTATTAAAATAAAATGGTTTAAATGCACCATCAAAGGGGTGGTATTTTACAAATGTGCATTACCTGTTGAATAGAGAACTGAACAGATTGAAATATATAGCGAAGGGCTTGCTTTCATAAACATTTGTTACTAGTTAGCTTTCACTAGCATGGTGGTATAGTTTACATTTCCCATCAGAATGGTGGGGGCAAGGAGGGGACACTCTGAAGGCCAGGAAACAGTTTATGAGTTGCCTGAATAATAAGAATTGGCACCGTCTCTGCTTTGAGACACTCCCTAACAATTACACCAGGGTGTGATTTTCCAGATTGGCTGAAATCATTTGCTATAATTCATTTAATAGTTAATGCAGTTTTGCAGCCTATGACAAATTCAAGCATACAACTCACTGACCCGACCGCAGAGAGCCATCAATACACATTCTCTAATCAATATGTATTCACTCACACATATACTAATCCTGACAGCACACTCAGCAAACACCTAAGAACAAAAATAAACACTGAAATGTCTCAGCCTAGTAAAGAGATGCAGTCATCCATTGAGATGTGCAATAGATGGACAGGTTTATTTGTAGAACTCTTGTGATCTAGTTCACTTACACTCAGGATAAATTTCAATCATACATGGCAGTCTCATAATTTCAGCCACAAATCCTCAACTGCATCTTTTGATCATGTCCAGTATTCATAAATTAATGTTAGCAGCATTAGAAGTGTGGTTGGGTGCTTGGGAAAAAGTCCCAGAAAAATAAAGAGTAGAGAGGTTCTCTTTTTCACTCAGCCATGAATTTCATTGGGAGATCTCTTGGGAACAGACTATCATGCAAAAAATGTTCCAAGTGTGCACTACTTTCAAGAAGTCTACACAGCCTTCTAGCTGATATGCCTGACAAAAGGCTGCATGTGGACAGCACACAAGCTATAGACCAGTATAGCATGGCGAACACCATTTTGCTGGCACACAAATGTGGAAGCAGAAGTGTGCCGCTTCTGTGCACTCAGCTAAAACAGTCCTGGTAAGCAAAGTTGGATGACTTTGTTCTCTAAGGCTGAGTCCCCTTGGGGCTGCCAGTGCCCCACGGTGGATTTGCGGGACCCTTAATGTGAATCTAATTCACATTAAGGAGTCCCCATGGCAATGGAGGACAGGGTGCATTCAAGGTGAACCCTCTCATCCCCATAAAAACCAGGTAAGACTTGATTTGCCCCCAAACAACTGCCTGACAGCTGCCCTGCAATCAGCTGGCTAACTGTCAGGTGAGTATAGGGGCTGTAAAGAGCAGGGATGATTTTTAAAACAGACATGAAAGCGATTTAAAACAGACATAGCTTTCACGTGTTTTAAAAATCTTCCCTCCTCTTTACAGCCCCTATACTCACCTGACAGTTGCTCAGGTGACTGAAGGGCAGCTGTCAGGTGGTTGTTCGGGGTGAATCAAGCCCTTACCTGGGCAATTAAATACTCAGGCAAGGGGGGGGGAATGGAGAAAACTGCAGCAAATCCATGCATTGGGATGTGGTGGTTTTCTCTACCTCCCCTTGCCTGAGTGCTTAATTGCCCAGGTAAGGGCTTGATTTTCCCCAAACACTTGCCTGACAGTTGCTCTGCAATCAGGCGGGTATAGCAGCTGTCATGCACACAAGCACAGCTCTGCTAAAATATTAAAACAGATGCAAAAGCCATGTCTGTTTTAATCATTTTAGTGAACCTCTGCTCATGCGCATGATACCTGCCTGGCAATTGCTCAGCTGATTGCAGAGCAGCTGTCAGGCAAGTTTTCTTGGGAAATCAAGCCCTTATCTGGACGATTAAGCACTCAGGTAAGGGGGGGACAGTTGCCATTGCAGCATTAGCTGTGGGGACAGCAAAGCCTTGCCCACTAATGCTGCTATCCTTGCCATGGGGATGAGCCTTGCCAGGCAATCAGGCAGTTATAGCAGCTGTCATGCACAAAAGCACTGCTCCACTAAAATATTAAAACAGACGTGAAAGCCGTGTCTGTTTTAATCATTTTAGCAAACCTCTGCTCATGTGCGTGATACCTTCCTGACAGTTGCTCAGCTGATTGCAGAGCAGCTGTCAGGTGAGTTTTTTTTGGGGAAATCAAGCCCTTATCTGGACGATTAAGCACTCAGGTAATGCCATTGCAGCATTAGCTGCAGGGACAGTGAAGCCCTGCCCGCTAATGCTGCAATCCTAACCCGGGAGTGTTCCCATGCTTCTTTTATAATCCGTTCTTGTCCTGTAATTTGGGGCAAGAACAGTTATAAAGGGGGGTTATTTTGCTACATATTTGTGGCATTTGTCCCTCACGTAGCCTGAATTAGGCTTTGCATGGGGACTCTTGCGAGGTGAAATTACTTTTGCCTCGCAATATCCTTGCCATGGGAATGAGCCCTAACTGTGTGCCAGGAGGGCCTCACATAAAGTGGGCAGTACTTAGACTGCTCCAGCAGCAGAGTAGCCCATCATGGGCCACGTTGCCAGAGGCAGACAAGTGCAGTGCAAGGTAGTCCATAATCTGCAAAATGGACCTTAGAATCTAAAGAAGACTTACAAAAACATCAACAATTTCCTTACAATTTGGAAATCTTTTCTTTGGTCCTGTGTCGTGTGTGGCTTGTACACAGAACTGTTTTCCTTCAAAAATGAGCAAGGAAGACAAAGCTAGGTTGCGTTCAGACATAAAAGGGGCATCTCAGAGTTATTTCAAGAGAGATGTTCTTGTGTTCCCAGTCCTTCTCTAATCTACCTTTTCTAGCAAATAATATTTAGGGGGAAGTGGCAGAATGTGTGTGAACAATCTCACCTCAAAGCCTTCTCTGAGGTGCCTCAGAGATGCTTAAAAAAAATTATTTAACTGTGTTTGATCCCAGCTTATTTGCCTGTTGATACAAGTGTGTCTCAGCACTTCTAGGCACAGTCAAGACAACTAGTACTAAATGCTCTCTTTGTCACTCTTGGGGCGAGTTCCCATTACCACTTAAAACTGTTTAAAAATGGTTTGGATCCTCGTCATTCCTACCCATTCCAATCAGTTTCAGGGGTATTTTGAGGATTATGGCCCTGTCCCCATGCAATTGAAAGTCTGCTGGAACTCTTGCCTCTGAGCGGCCCCATTCCAAGCTTTACAAGGTGCTTAGGGAGCTTAGGAAAGTGAGACACCCGAGATAAAATATGTGCACTTTAAAGAAGAGTTCCAGCGCTCTTTCGGCGATTCGCGGGTTTTGCTCGCTATATCTGCCTTGAGGACGCTCCGTGGCAAAAGGGGCAGGGATTGCTTGCCTGCACACACAGCCAAAAAGCATTCACACATCTGAGAAATGCAGCAGGTTCGCTTCCTTTCCTTTGTAAAAAGAGCCAGAATTGCTCAGAATTGCAACATTGTTATCAAGTGATCTGTGAAAGCCTTAAAAGAGAATGAGCGAAGGATCGCGCTGCCAATGCCTGCAGCCGCTGACTTTGCCGGGGCAGAAAGCCTTTTCTAACAGAGAACTGAGTGAAAGTAAGTGCTCAAAGTGAATGAATGAGCGATCATCTGCCTTTGCTAGGGGCGGGAAGCCGTTTCAGGAGACGGAGATCTGGCTATTTTTCCTTTTAACAAGAGAGGGGGCGGGGGGAAAAAGATGCCCGGAAAGAAAAGACGGCTACCATGGGGACAGAAAGTCCGTTTAGATCGCGGCTACCATGGGGACGCTTATTCCGGAAGTGGAGGGGACTTTTAAAGTCAGCTATAACAGAGTGACGGCAGAGGAAGCCGAGAGGGGCTAATAAGTCTTTTGGGGACAGGGCCTATGTGGCTTTAAAACAGAATAAATAAACACCAGAATTTTCCAGTGATTTTTTCTGCTTTTGCTTTTAAAATGTTTCTTCCTTAGTGCTGTGGGAATGCTAGAATATTCCCCCATACAACAGACTACTGTTTCAGTGTAACAATTCAGCTACTTCACGACTGATAATGTTTCATTTACCACCCACACAAGCCTAAAGATTAAGGAAAGAGCAATCCTGTGCAATTCTAGTTGTTTAAAAAGGGAAAGCTGCTACAGGAACTGCGAGATCATGTTGAAGTGTATGTGTGTGTGCAGGCAGTGGCGGCAGCAGGTCGAGCCAGCCGGGGTACTTTTTTGGGGGTGAAGCTGCTGCAGGAACTGGGAGATCATGTTGAAGTGTGTGTGCACGCAGGCAGCAGCAGCAGCAGAGCCAGCCAGCCAGGGTGCTTTTTTTGGAGGGAACCCCTGCTGTGGATGGTGGCTGTGGAGGTGGAGCAGTGAACGGGGCTTGAATTGCCACTTCCCCAATCCGTTTTTGGAAGTGTTTTAGTGTTTAGAGTGGGGACACGAAATTGGGGTTGAACCTGATGTTTGCTTCCTTTTAATGTGCTTTACATATCAATGTAAATCCCAATGTAAATCTTGATGTATATTGCACTTTATTCCTTGAATGGGAACTCTCCCTTGTATTTTTGAAACACACACACGCATACATGAGCACTGAGCCATTTTCACAGGAAACAATCTGAGGAGACAGCTACCAAGGGGACAGTCATATGAACCAGTAAAATTTTGGTAGCTTGTTTATTCATTGGAGGCACCAGGGTGCAGAGAGCTTTTACGTGCAACCTAAAGAGATTAAAAAATGGTTTAATAAAATCCCAAGGACTGTGACGGCCAGAGCATGATGGAGAAGTTAGGGAGGGAGAGGCCCGAGTGCTTTCTCGGAAGCTTCCATCAGGATGTCTTATTATGGAAGAGTGCACTGTCTTATCTGAAGGGCAAAGCCTTATTTCTTCCTCCATGCTCACAGATTTTGCTCTCCAGTTTGAAGTCAAGCTGTCATCCATATTGCTATGTCCTGTTATCTCTTTCAAGAGTATTGTGAGAGGCAAAATGTCTCACATATAGAGGCTCTGAGCATTCCCTTCAGAATGTTTAGACTTTTTCATAAATGATCTAGATTTGAACCCACATTGGTTTCTGACTATAATCTGAATGCACACAAAAGGGGAGGGCTATGGCCCAATTACACCTGTTTGAATCAACACCTGATCAGCAAAGTTGCAAGACAAAAGAGAAGCCCTGCTTGATTAGGCCACTGCCCATCTAGTCCAGGGTTTTGATTCACACAATCACCCATTGATTTCCTTCCGTATTAGCTAACTCAGGTGGATTTTCTGAAAAGTGGATGAATTCCAGCTAGAAAACATTTTTATTCCTAAAGTTAAGTGGGTTAAAGCCCTTTTCTGCACTTCTTAATCCAGATTGAGGAACTACTAAGAAGAAATCATCTGCACTGGAGTAGAGTAGATCTGGAACAGAACTGTGCTAAAGGCTCACTAATCCAGATTAGTGATAGGCCAGATCAATGTGATTTACATCCCTGCTAGCACTCTTTGATCTGGATCAATAGCCACACATAGAACCAGACTTAGGAAAAATGTGGGCACAGCATTGAGCCACATGCACAGTTACAACTCAGCTGCAAAGACACAATCATAGTACCTCAGCAGCCTGCGAAGACACTTCACATCCACAGAGAAGATTAACTGAGATAAGTGTAGAAAGCGCCAACATTTAAGGTGTGTTGCTCAATGTATTTTGGGAGACTGGACCTTGGTGGAAAGGAAAAACAAAACCAAAGACTTTGCTTGACTTAAAGGAATGTGTAATCATATCTTCTTGCTAGGAAGGGAGAAAAGGAGCAGGGGTACTTGGAATTAGTTGAGGCAGAAGATACAATGGGTGTGCTGCTGGAAAAAAGATGGAAGAAAGGAAACCTTGAGGCAGGCTAAGAGTTATGAATTTCTTGTCTCAAAGTCCTTCAGAAATTTTACATGTAGCTGGACAAAATATAGCAAAATAGATCAACAAGATAAAATGAAATTTTATTTTGTTTAGCTGGTTACAAGAACATTGTTAATAGCCATCTAGAGCCCTTATACTGACAAAAAGTTCCCAAACTAAATGTCAGTAAAAGATGTTTAAAAGAACACCTTCACAAACAGTCTACGGAGCATCCTTTTGGCTAGTGTTTATCTTAAAGTTGTACAAGCTTCTCTTCTTTCCAAATGTAGCTCCAGTCTAATAGGCTGACATCAAGCCTGTGATGCAGTACTAGTCACCTGTGCCCTGCTAACCTCAAGAGGATTTATCCATTTGTCACATTTTTCTACAACTTTTTAGCTGCCTGATATCCTTCAAATATGTCTTGTCACAGCAGACTCATGGGACAGTAGTGTTAGTGCCAGCCTTTAAATCTGCTTGGTGAAAATACAAGATATGTTGTACTGCATTTCTGTCTTAGCAGTTTCAGTATCATTGTCCTGGTAGCAGATGTATTGTTCCTCTGTCAAGGTACTCTTTCCCTTTCCTGAGCATAAAAGTAGTGGGAACCTGGAGACCCTGGCTATGTGCTTCCGCAACCAGGGGGCAAAATAGACAAAACTGTTTTGCAAAGTGAAGGGTAGTGAGTGAAGTTTTTATAGAGAAGACAATGATCAGGCTGCAAGCCACAGCTGACTCAGCTGTTTCTGTAAAACCAGCATGAATCATTTCCCAGCAAAACCGCTGCCTACTAGGAATTGCTACTCCTGTGAGTAGCTAACTAACCTGAGGTATCTGCATTTATTTATTTAAAATGTTGATATATTGCTTCAGTATAAACTGAGAAAATAAGAAGCATCAAAAGAGGTTGTCAACCAGTGGTGGGATGGATGGATGGATGGATGTACAGTCATTGTTTCATTTGTATTTTATTGTTCTTTTTGTATTATGTGTTTATTATAAAATATTAAAAATATATAAAAACTTTATGAAGCCTCCAGATGCAGCATAAAAGCTATGGTTTTCCTGGGGCTATAATGGGTTTGCCACACATACCAGTGGCAATTCCTACGTATTCCCAGATAGTCTTTTGAAAATGTGCTATATTACAGAAAATCCAGTTCTGATGCTGAGTTTTTCCAACAAGCTAGATTGTTAACCCATATCTGCTGCCAGTTTGGCTAGTGGTTAGGGAGCTGGACTCTTATCTGGGAATACTGGGTTTGATTCCTCCCTCCCCCATGAAGCCAGCTTGGTGACCTTGGGCTAGTCACAGCTCTTCTGAGCTCTCACAGCCCCACCTACCTCACAGGGTGTTCTGTTGGGGGGAGAATAATAGAAAAGCTTTGTCAGCCACTTTTGAGTCCCCTTTAATGGGTGAGAAAAGTGGGGTAGAAAAGCCAACTCTTCTTCTTCTTCTAGGAAACATGGGGGTGGGGAAGTGTGCAGGTGTTCGCTTGCATCTGGGTGCTTTTACAAGAGCAGCAATTCCGAGAAGAAAAGGGCCTTTACACACTTGGCTCACTAGTTGACATGGGGTGGGTACCTGAACTTGAAGGAGCCATTTCCTAACCAGAAACAGCTCCTTCTGTGCAGAAGCTCACCCCATGTCAACTATGTGTGGTGCAGGTTGACCTAGCACCATGCATGCATTTACATTGACTAGTGGCAGAGGCAGGCCCTGACCAAACCATTTGCACATCTTCCAGTTTGGAAGATGTGACAGATGGTCACATGAAATGCCATGCAAGCACATGTGTGCAGCATGTCATGGTTTCCCTGGTAACGGCACCACTGCACACATGCTGGTATCAGCACTAGAGCTGCAAGCATCTGGTCGCACTGGAGAGGGTTTGCGTTGACATGTTCATCCTTTGCTTCTGAGGGACAGGAAGCAAAGTGCAAACTTCCCCAGGGTAGGAGCCCAGGATTGCCTCTTTCCATCTGGCAGGGGTGGTGAGAGGCAATTAAGGGATCTAAACAAGCGCCTGCAATTTTCTCTTGATATCTAGAGGCACCCTTAAAAGAATGTTAAAGACAGATAATATGAATCAAGTACTAAAAAACAAAATTAAAGCTGGATGGAGTAATGAAACAAACACACATTCACTTGGGGAATGCTTAAGTGACCAAATATGTTTTAGCACTTTGGTGCTACCACAGAAAAGTTCCTGCTGTCAGACAGTGGAAGATGGTATTCAGAAATTGTTGGATCTTCAAAGTTGATTATTATCTGATCAGTGTCCTTCAGAATGTTCGGTGCCATTTTCTCACAGTTGTCCTGAGCATGGCTAACCTTTCCCTAGCTGAGTTCAGAAATATATACAGAAAAAGAGCATCTGGAAATTCTCACTAAGGACAATAGTATACAAGGATATTTAGTATTACAAAAGTTCTCAGGGTTACAATGCTGTATGCAGTTACCTGAAAGCAAAAAGGTAACCTCTTCATCTGAATTTAGAGGAACTTATATTTTTCAGTAGATACAATGTATGCCAAATTGATCTTGGGAAAAAAAAACATTTTGTGTTGATAATAGTATCCTTTAAAGCAGTCATGTCAAACATACGGCCCGCGGGCCGGATGCGGACCGCAGGCCGATTTGATACGGCCCGCAATCACACAGGAGGAGGCGGTGCTGCGCGCATGCTGCCGCCGGAGAGAGAGCGAATTTCTACAGGCGCCGGCGCTCGGCTCTGTTGCTGCTGCCGAGAGAACCAACATTAATTCTCTCAGCAGCAGCAGCAGCAGAGCAGAGACAGCGCCTGTAGAAATTCGCTCTTTCTCGGCCGCTGCCTGCACGCATACCGCCTCCTCCGTGAAGCGAAGGCGAGGCCTGATATGCTCGGGCTTCGCCTCGGCTTCGAGGAGGAGGTGCCGCCACGCGCAGGCAGCGACCCAAGGAAGAGCGAATTTCTACAGGCGCCGTCTCTGTTCTGCTGCTGCTGCTGCTGCTGAGAGAATTAATGTTGGTTCTCTCAGCAGCAGCAGCAGAGCCGAGCGCCGGCGCCTGTAGAAATTCACTCTCTCTCCGGCAGCTTCAGTTCTTCTCCGAGCGTGGGGGCAGATCCCTTCCATGCAGATCGGAGAGTTGAAGCTGCTGCTGCTGCTGCTGCTGCTGCCCCCCTCGGCCTGGCGTTGCTTGCAAGGGGCGGAGGCAGCAGCTGCAAGTTAAGTTCTCCGATGTCCATGCGATCGGAGAAGAAATGAAGCCTGCCTGCCTCCCCTCCCTCCCTGCTTCCTTCGTGAAGGAAGGAAGCAGGCAGGCAGGCAGGAGAGGGAGAGAGAGAGAGAGAGAAGTGTTGGCTTTAATACCTGCTTTTCTCACCCATTAAAGGTGACTCAAGGCAGCTGACAAAGCTTCTGTTCTCCCCACAGGGTGGTAGTTGGACCAGGGAGAGCTCAGAAGAGAACACAAGCTTTGTCAGCTGCTTTGAGTATATACTATACTATACTATATAATTAAATAAATAAAATGTTATAATAATTCAGTACATTTTTTTTATTTGAATCCGGCCCGCCTACACATTCTAAATTTAATATATGGCCCTCTGCAAAACTGAGTTTGACACCTCTGCTTTAAAGAGTGAAGAACTAAGCTAAGACCATTTGACAAACCCATGATATTTTGTTTATTTACTTATTTATTTAAATGTTTATTCCACCTTATAACCAAAGTTCTCAGGGCAGGTTACAGCATATAAAACAAACATATTAAGACCATAACAGATTAAAAATATTAAAATTATAACAGTGAATGTGTTTCTCTGTCTCTTCTTAACTAATCCATTGTGACTGTTACAAGACCATGGCCCTTTATGCACTGGGCCTTAGACTGGAATATGTTTCACTCCAAGGTCCATCCTTCTGAACCTTTTATGGAATAAGGAAAACTGACAGCTTTTTGTGCACCAAAAAGTGCCACCAGAAGTCAGTGTGTTGCCAAAACATGCCTTTCTGGCAACAGCAAAGGGTTGGGAACCTTTGTTCCTGGCCTTTAAGGGCTCTGTCCTTGCTTCTCAAGGGCTGGACGCACCTTCAGATTTGGCAGTCAGGGCTGGGACAGGATGGACTATCTGAAATGGTGGATGTCCCAGCATGGGATGGGTTGCATATTCCAGGCCAGGGCAGAATAAGGCCGTTATCTCTGGATGTTCCTAGAAACTTCAATTAGGTAAAACCTTTTATTTGTTCTGTACAACAAAATGTTGCTTGATGGTTTAAAATGCTAACAGATTCGATCACTTGAAGAATTGCACCTTGGCACAGAGCACAGCAAATTCCTATTATATAAAACCCTTTAGATAGTTTCAAGCCCCCTCAGAATGCAGCAAAGATTTGTAAATGAAAGGACTATAATGATTTTTTATTATTTAATTACAGAGACTGTGCCTGCACTTTAGACAGTGAGGATTTATATAGTGCAGCCTTCACTGTCTTGAGAAATAATCTTTGGAGAACTAATAAAAAATAAAGGGGGAGAAAGTCCACAAGACAGCTAGGCTGCTCCAGGAAATAAATGGGAACACTTTGATTTTTACCTGTGACAATGCACAGAGCTGGCATTTTCTGATTCAGAAAAGTTTTCAGTCTGGAAATTAAACTGTCACAGCTGAAAGGTAGGGGACACTCAAATCCAAAAAAGGTTTAATCAAAGAGTTCAGAGTCGTCCCTCTCCCCCTCTTCTTGTTCTTTCCCCAAAGGGCAGGAGACAGATTATCCTATAACAGCAATCTGCAGAGTGTAATTGCAGCAGGAAGACTAAGCGAGCAAAAAGGACAGACAGACCAGTGAAAAGACATAAAGAAAACTGACTGTGTCTTTTCATCATCACCACTACCACCTAAAGTCTAATATAAGCTGCGTTCAACTTGTGGCCCTCTGGATGTTCAAGAACTACAACTCCCAGCATTACAAATACCAGCATTCTGTGCTAGACTCACTGACATGGAATTCAGGGAGTGAAATGCTGGGAGTTGTAGTTAAGAACATTTGGAGGCTGCAAGTAGAGCAGTGCTTGTACCATGTCTAAGAGTGCGGGGGGGGGGGGCATTCACCTTCATCTGTGACAATAAGAATATGACCATGTTCCCATAAAAATGCACAGTGGGTCTGAGAGTAAGCACCTTGCTAAAAATGCTTCTTTCACTATGATAAGCCTGCCTCTGTGGCTCCATTACAAAATTAAAGACATGTTCACAGGTGCCTCATTCAGTAAGTAGAGGGAAGGGATCTTTGCATTCCAGAATGAGTCCCCTGAAAAATTTGTAAGCGGAGAAGGGAAAGGATTTATTTTTCAGGAACAAAGCTGTCATTCAGTTCCTGCTTCTGGCAAATGGGGGAAATTGTGAGCACTTAATTTTATCTTTATACAAACTCTTTCTAACCCAGTTTTGGGATTTGGAGATTCCATATTTCCTAATTTTTGATGTTATTGTACAAAGCACAATTCAAGAAGTCAGAGAAAATGCCATGTCCAGGAGATTTTAAGAGAAGAAGGGAGAGAATTGGGAAATAAAATAGTATTTGATTAAAGCAGTAATGACTGAGAAGATATCAGTTACAATCTTCTGCTTTTATGTTACAGGTTCATAATACCCATTTTCCCACATAACATAGTTGAATGCATTTTACTTCTTTTGAAATGGGTAGTTTCCTTGGTTGTACATTGACGTAAAATTCTGACCAGTTTTGCACTTTCTCTCAGTGTATATACAGACAAGATATATTTTTACTTTCTACTAGACCAAATCCCCATGGGGCTGCCAATGTCCCAGGGTGGATTTGGGGGAGCCTTAATGTGAATTAAGATTCGCATTAAGGAGTTCCCACGGCAATGGAGAACAGGGCGGGTTCAAGGTGAACCCTCCCATCCCCATGAAAACTGCGGCAAACCCCTGCATTGGGATGCCACGGTTTTCTCCACCTGCCTTACCTGGGCGCTTAATTCACTATGCCAGAAGACTCAACACAACCCCTTTGAAAGGGTAGTTTGACCCCCAAAGGGGTCGGGACCCACAGGTTGAGTACCGCTGGGCTAGGGCCTGTTTAGAATGAACTGAAGAGAAATATACAGTGCATGAAAACAGATGAGAGAAAAGAAGGCTTTAGGCATATGAGCACCTATCAGTACAAATATCCCTGATGTGTAAAAAGTCATTTCCTATGTCTGGCCACGTCTTCACAGCAAAAGTGAGGAGGGCTAACGCTGGGATCTCAACAGAAGTGCCTCGTTTCCTCATGTCAATGGGTGTTTCCACATCTCCTTTTTGCTATGCAAAGGTGTCTGTAGAAACAGCAAAAGAAGCACCTCTCTGAAGAGTGTGATACTGTGCCCTTTACCCTGGCACTTCAGGTGAGCATTGCACTTGTTGGATGGACATAGTGTCTGCTGTCTGGGCCTTCCTGTCTCCAAAAGCTGCAATGCTTAGTGTTTTCTGAAAGACACTTGGTAGGTAGAAACACACCTAAAAGTGCTAAAGGAGTATTATGTGTAGCTAAGCCCAGAAAAGAGAGGGGTTTCTGTTCTGCTCTGTGAGTATTTTTGCATGTATAAGACCTAGGCAACATCAGGAACAATTGTTCCTTTTATTACAAAGTGTACCTTTTAATTGCTCCAGAAGCAGCAACGTGTTTTCCAAGGAGAATGTCGTGATTTTTATGCTGCCTTCCCAAAGCCATTTGGGATGCAATATATGTTGCTCTCACTACTGCCATTTTATTATTTATTTAGAACATTTGTACAGTATACCACTTGCCTTAAAACGTAACTCAGCAGTTAAAATGGGAGGCATAAAACAAGGCTAAGAACAAAGCTAAGAACAATTCTTAAGTCAATGCTAGGACAATATTGAAAATGATACTAAAGCAAAAGGCAGGATAAGAAAAGTAAACAGGAGGTCCAACGTTCACACATAACCTAACCATGATTCTGCAAATATCACAGAATGATTGACTGCAAACTTAATGGCTGAATGAAGATTTGAACATGAGTCTTTCTCCTAGCTCAATATGAGTGAAATATGGACTACACTCAGTCCAGATGGTTAAGATCAGATTCTCTTTGGACTTCAACTTACTCAAGGAAGATACATTTGAAAGAGTTAGTTTTATTTTTTAAAAGGTGAGGAGGCAGATGTCAAATCTCTCCTACACCATCAATTGTGGTTGTCATCTTTTCTTGAAGAGAGGTAAAAAGGCGTTTGCATTTGCTGCTTTTCCCCATGGTGTTGTTATACTTGTAAAATCTTCCCCTCCCCATGTCCCTTCTTCTCTGAGCAGTGTGGTGAGGCAGATCTGACATGAAAAGGTGCTATTAGAAACAATTTACAGCCACAGGTAAAGATCACATTGTATCTGTCTCAGAATATCTGGCTGGAGGGCATCTGCTCAGAAGCCTAATGCAAGAAAGGCTTTAAAGCAGAAGAAAATAGAATATATGGTATCTTTTGAGAGAAAGCCAAGAGGAGCCTGTTGATCTTTAAGCTAAAACTGTTGGGGAAAGTGATGAGGGGAGAATGAGTTTAATTACCTTTTTGGTTGCTTTAAAAAAATGTTCACACACTTCTTTACAGAAAGATTTAGAATCAGCTAAAATTTGTTGCAGGACTACCACAGATGGCTGGATTTGGTCTAATTCAGTGCTTCAGGGCAGGTGTCAGTGGTAGGGTATATAAGTTTCAGCTGTGTTTTTGTTTCTGTGTACAATTATGTATAGTTATCTCAGCATCAGTATAGAAAATAGGTCTGGGGATATGGCCCATCTATGGAGACATATTGATTCCTGAATTGTCTGGAGAATTTTCCAGCTGGCATGGATGGCACTGCTGCCATTCTTATCTCATTGTGGAATTGTGGAATGAGCAGAGCCATCAGCACAATTTCTCAAAATGTCCTTAATGTGTTGGTGAAGCAAAAGAATGACCTCTGTGCTACTACTGTGTCCTCCACCAGATGTCTAGTAGAACTTGGCCCCAAAATTATCTGAGGGAGGACCTCTTTTGATATAGACCTGCCAAAGTATTGAACGTCCCTGCTGATAGTTCAGCCACCCATGGAAGTTAGGGATGTGGAAATTCTTCTCACTGGTGGCCCTTAGGGTATGGATCTATTTCCCCTCTGAGGTGTGGCAAGTTCCATAACTTTGCACTATTATACATTTAATTAAGAGGGAATCCCCACAGCAAGCTTATTTCGCTTTCCCTAAACCGAAATAATAGAACCGGATGCCTGTTCCCATTACTTTTAACTTAATTGCATTCGATTTGGATTCTGAGGATCAGAATGTGACTCAAGTGGCTACTTTTTAAAAGCCGCTTTGCAGGGCTGCCCTGCCCTCTTCCTCCTGGCATGGATGTGCCACCCATAACAGACCCCTTCACGGAGCCTAGCTGGGTGCCTGGATGGATGAAAAACAGGCACCGGCAGCCAGCAATTCTTTCCCCTCCTCTCCCCATTTCCCAGGGCACACAGCAGCAGCAGCAGCAACTCAAACCCCCTTCACAGCCACAGCCTTTAAAACAGAACCTCCAGGGCTTTCCTTTCCTTTCCCTTTTTTAAAGGTCGGAACTTTCAAAGAGCTAGAATTGCGCAAAACTGCAACATTGTTATTAAGGTGTGAAGTGGCTAGATCACTACAGTGTAGCTTTAAGGACTGGATTTTTATAGTGGCTGTTTTGAGGGTGGATTTTTTCAATGAAATCACTATCTTTGGAAGCAAGCTATTGGGGGAGGGAAACCCTAAACATGGATTCTCATCCCTTAACATGATATGGTCCCCACAGTAAAAAAAATGTAAAACATTTCAAGCACACGATCCGAAGTGAGACCTGTTGAAATCAGGATTGAGATTCACCACGCTTTGGGGTGGTTTAACACGGAGAAAGTGTGTTAAGCCAAAGTGCTGTGTGGACTCTGAGGATTGAAAACGTTTTGAATCCGAAATAATGTTGCCGTGAAGACACGGCCTAGGACTTTAGCTGGAAAAGACCAGTCTCCTCTCTCTTGCATTTTCCCTTCCTTCATATCTTTGTTATATTATTTAGTTAATTGCTATTGTATAATATGACCAGTGATTATTACGTATAGAATGGGAAATGTACACATATGTGTCGTATTGTGATTTGAGTTCCCTTGCACTGACATGCTTACTCCAACAGTAATTAAAATCAATTTTTTAAAATCAGCCAAGTGCAGATTCCATAGTTGTCAATCCCTGTGCTGATGCAAAAAGAGGCTCAATTTTCTGTAAACATTCCATGCAGCTTATGAGCATGTACTGTTTTCTGGCTGCCTTCCTTTGCCTATTGTCCTCTCTGCTTAATCTTGCTTGGGATAGGAGGAAGGTAGAAAGGAAGGTAAAGGCAGTGGCTTACCCATTACTGCTGAGAAGGGAATGAGGTACTCTTAACCATAGTATTTCTGGTAGACAAAGGTATTCTGTTAAGAGACTGGAGCACCAACTGTGGTCTAGTGGTTAGGGAGCCGGAGTCTTATCTGGGAATACTGAGTTTGATTCTGCACTTCCCCACAAAGCCAGCTGAGTGACCTTGGGCTAGTCACAGCTTTCTTCTGAGCTCTCACAACCACACCTACCTCACAGGGTCTTCTGTTGTGGGGGAGAAGAATAGAAAGCTGCTTTGAGTCCCTTTAAATGGGTGAGAAAAGTGAGGTAGAAAAGCCAACTCTTCTTCTTCTTCTTCTTCTTCTTCTTCTTCTTCTTCTTCTTCTTCTTCTTCTTCTTCTTCTTCTTCTTCTTCTTCTTCTTCTTCCTCTTCCACCATCCTTGTTTATGGAATTCCCTCCAGTCTACCTGATAACCCAGAAAATTTGTGGGAGAACAGATGAGGCAGGGAGTGCTCAGAGCATTTGAACATAGGGGCAGTGTTTGCAAGCACCTCAGTTTCATAAAGACCATCATTCATCAGGCTAGACAAGTCAACTTGGTAACCACACATTGTGCTCTCACTTAAGAACTCTGCCCACTATACTGAAATTTACTTGTCATTTTATTTGGCTGTTCATCGATGCACTCAGGCATGCTACATTTTGTCTTAAGGTGACATTCTGCTTGACTCCCACAACATGAAACTTGGCATGGAGGAATATTATTTTGTGGCTGGTTGCTTTGCCTTGTACATAGGAAAGGAATGAAAATTACCGAAGTGCTTGCAGCTACAAAGCTAGGAAGTTTCTGAACCTTTGTTTGCAGTTTTTTGGGGAACAGCATAAGAACATAAGAGAAGCCCTACTGGATCAGGCTACAGCATCCTGTTGCAAAGAGATATAGCTCTTTGCACAGATATCTGATTGGCCACTAGTGGATAACAGAATACAGAACTAGATATGTCATTGGTATGATCCAGCAGCATTCTTCTCTGTACTGAATTTTCTATGTGGCATCCTCCCTCCTTCCCTCCCTCATTTTCTCAGTTAGTGTGCTAGAAGAAGGGAGTTAGAGCACTGAAAATGATGCTTTCAATTTGCAACCTAATTACCATCTGAACTGAAGGGACTGTGCATATAACTGTTAGTCTGGAGACTAGTACAACGGCTTTATCATCTTAGAAACAGAAGTTTATGAAGGTAAGCCCTTGGCTCTGAAATTGCGAACCAGTGCCAGATTTAGGTGTCAAGTTGTAGATTTGGTCCAACTCATTATGAAAACAATGACTACCTGCAAACATAAGCCTCAGATGTGGGTCCCCCTGGTGCTTCATTCTGGCTTCTGTTTCTACATTTTTAGAAATGCCTGTCTGGGTTCTGACAAATGCAATTACTAGTTTTGTATGCGCCATGGAGTTCTGCATGGGAGCTAGGTGAAGAATTCCAGGATCCTTCATATACATCTCCCAGTCCTCTCTTTTTATCAAACAGGAAAACCGGGAGCTGGTTTCTGCTATTGCTCCCAAGGGAATGTTGTCCCTCTGTCTGCGCATTTCTCACCAAACACAAACCGGCAAATAGCACAATGCTATCTTTAGCTGAGTGACTGATTAATCCAGCATTAATCCACCTCTTTAATTGCACTTTGCTATTTTCTCTTTCTTTATCCTTCAATTGCCTGGCTGGGCAGGGGGTCTGGAGGGCAAATATATTCATTATGTTCCCAGCAAACAAGATATGAATCACACTGCAGGGGACAAAATTAAATTTACAGTTTCTCCTTGTACATGTCATAAACTATTGATTTAAAACAAGAGGGGTAAGCAGAAGTAAAAGAGAACACCACTGCAGCCTGGTGTGGCTTCCCTTGTATTATGGGAAGGCTGCTGGCCACTGACAGATGAAACACAGATGGTGGGGAACAGTTGAAGCTACACTCTCTTCTCTTTCCCCAAGAACAGTGAGGAAAGTACAAATTAAAGTATGGGAAGCATGTGGGCAACCTTGTGTAATGATAATTTTTCACACTGTGATACAGCTCATACCACCTATATAAGATTTTGAAGAAGCTCAGATCATTTCCTACATCTATTTGCATTTTTCATAATCTCAATTTCCTATAATTCCTATACCTTTGGTGTTTCTCTTTCTTAACCTGTTTTGCCTTCTTCTTCCTTTGAACACTGGAATAAAGTAGTGACAACCCACTGTCTTTATCTGGGACGTTTTGCTTTTCCAACCTTTCCAGCATTTGTTCTGTAGTCAGATGATGCACTTAGAATTCACATCATTGAGTGCAGATTGCCTGCAGGCCGTGATGGTACCCAGGTAGGGCTATGTGAATCTGTCAACGTCTTGTTTGTCTACAGTCTGCTAATATTTTATTTATACTGTTCCACCCTTCAAAAAGTGAGGCCAAAGGGAAGAGAATGTGTTGTAAAAGAGGATATTCTATCTGTATGGCCAAATTCTAGATTGATTTATCTAAGTAGCCCCCTTTCTTTCCCTTTATGGTGGATCTGAGCTAGAAAGCCCCTGCAACAGAGGACAATTAAGTCACCTTCCAGGAGAAAACAAAAGGGGGTGTCATCCATCAAAAGAGAAGTTTAGCTTCCATGAAGGAGGACAACCAGCCATCTAGCTGAGGACGTAGGCAAAAAATATATAATTTTTTCAGATGAAAACATGTAGAGCAAAGCTGTTTCTGCAGTAGGGGTACGCACGGAGCCAATTTCCACATTCTATTTGAGGGGAATAGAATGTGGAAATATTTGGCTCCAGCCAAATACCCCCCGCCCCATTGCATGTGGTTGTATTCAGGTCTGGGCACAGATATTCTACAAATATCTATGCCTGGAACAATAAATTCTGCCCAGCACCCTGCCCTCACAACACACCAGGAAAAGGATCTCGGGGTTCTGGTGGACAGTTCAATGAAGGTGTCAGCCCAGTGTGCAAAAGTGGTGAAAAAAACCTAATTCAATGCTGGAAATAATTAGGAAGGGAATAGAAAACAAGTCAGCAAGAGTCATTTCGCCTCTTTATAAATCTATGGCGAGGCCACATTTGGAATATTGTGTACAATTCTGGTCACCACACCTCAAAAAGGATATTGTGGAACTGGAAAAGGTGCAGAAAAGGGCAACCAGAATGATTAAGGGTCTGGAACACCTCCCTTACGAAACCAGGCAGCAATGTCTAGGCCTCTTCAGTCTGGAGAGACGACGTTTAAGAGGGAATCTGATTGAATTATATAAAATTATGCATGGTATAGAAAAAGTGGATAGAGAAAATTTCTTTTCTTTATTGCACAACACTAGAACCAGGGGGCACTCTATGAAGCTGATGGGTATGAGAGTCAGATCAGATAATAGTAAGTATTTCTTCACCTAGAGGGTCATTGGTCTATGGGGTTTGCTGCCTGAAGAGATGGTAACAGCTACCAGCCTAGGTGACTTTAAGGAAGAGTTAGACAAATTTATGGATGACAGATGTATCACTGGCTACTAGAATGGATGTCTAAGTACATCTTTCAGGCTTGGAGGACAAGCAGGATGCTTCTAAGGCCATTTGCTGGGATTTGCCCTTGTCTCTGCTTTAGATGCCCATGGACAATTGGTGGGCCACTGTGTGCTACAGGCTGCTGGACTAGATTGGCTGTGGCCTGACCCAGCAGGGCTCCTCTTGTGTTCTTAAGAAATAATTGAGGTTGGAGCTGTGGTTGACAAACACTAGTAGTTTTACTGTAGCTTCCAGACCAGTGTTATGAAGAAACTCCTCTTTCACCAGTGCGATGGGCAGTAAAAGTCACACAATGGAAGACCAGAAATGGTCTAGGCATGATTATGTAAATGGAGTCTGGGCAGAAATCATATCCTGCAAGCTATTCCTTTTGTCTCCACATGGGGAAGGAGGAATCAACTGAACCTCCTCAATCTCTCAGAGGGTGATTGGGAGCCATCCCACTGGGGCACCATTCTTCCAGATTTTCCTCTGGAACATTTCAAGTGCCGTTGGTAATGAAGGCTAAGATGACTTTTCAGGTTGTAGACACAGCTTGATAAAGGTAGATATCTGTCTCTCCTTTTTTTGAAACAGAAAATAAAATGCTCATACCATGTGTCCTAGAGGGATGGTGTAGCAGAGGATTTCCTGCATTGTCAGGGAATGGCATGGTGACCTTAGGGTCACTTTAAACAAAAATCCTGGGAGGAGCTGAAGTTGAAAGGATTATGAACTGTCTACTGAAATAGACAATGGAAGTCTGGCAAATCATGACTAAAGTTTTTTTAAAAACCAGAAGAGAGAAAAAAATGAAGTATTTAGAACAACTTTCCCCAGTCCTTACCTGGAATGGCTGGCACCATTGCTGATTATGGAGGTTTTATGCAGATCATTCAGTGTGTGCTCTTTTCTTCTACATCAGCTGTCAAGAATCCTTTCTTGAATGGGATGGAACTGAACTGCTTTGTCCGTCAACATGAATGAGCGTTCAGATATACAAACATTCAGACATATCAGGAAAGGAGACACATATAGATATCAACAGTTCATAACAGAAAACCTGTACTTACAGCCAGGACAGTGTTGATCATCACACATAATACCCCAATCTGCATAAAGAGTGGAGTGAAAGCACACATTAACTTTTTGTTAAGTAATGAATGCATCATTTCCTACACTCTTGAATGTAATAATACATATGTACAGACTGACAGTGAGGTCTGTGCTGGGCAAGAGCTCTTCCATTCCGTGTTACAAGCCGAACATGGAAATGCACATAGCTTTAGTCCAAGCCAGCTGGGCACCATGCTATGAAAGCCTGCTTTATTTGCCTGTTTGTTTTTAATTTCCATTTATACCATTGTATACTATATGGCTTCAGGGTGGGTGACAGTGTTTAAAATCATTTTTTTTAAAAAAAGTTAAAAATTAATTAAAACTCACAGTGCCCTAGAGAGGAATATGGACGCAGCCACCTTTGAACCTATCCTGATACTTACATTTTTGGTATTTGGAGACCTATGGGGACACTTCTGTTACACTTCCCCAAATTGAAGCCTTGAAATTGGGGCAGCAGCATCCCATAACAGTGCCGAAAGGTGAATAGACCTGTAGAACCAAAGAAATAGCACCCAATATTACCTTAACAGCTTTTTAAAATTAATTCATCATTTTTATATCACCCTATTAAATATTTCTGTCAGAGACATAATAGAGGCAAGTAATAGGATTCCAGAACCATTTTACAGGAGTCAAACAGCTGTTTATTTCTCTAAAGTTTTAATGAATCTAAACCAACTGGAGAGAAAATGGAGGGATATTAAAGCAGAAAACTGCAATGGGAAACCTTCATCACAGTAATTTCATATCTAGCCTTTTAGAAATGCAGACATTTTGTAGCTTTTGCAGAAGGGCTGTGCTGAGTGATTGTTTGAACTTAATTGTCACCAGTCTGGTTCCTGTGGTCTCCCCAGCATAAAATTCTGGCTGTTAAACTAAAAACTAAACAAATCCTCGGCACTTTGTTCTTCCTATACACATACATCGACAGTAAACAGAACAGACGAAAATTGCCTGTGCAAGGCCTCAGATGAACTTGCATTGTTGCCATTGGCCTACTTTTTCAGGACTGACCCCAGGAGAATTCCTTCAGCATATGTGCTCTCCATCACATTGCTGTAATTTCTCTGTGTCCATCTCTAAACTTGTAGTCAGGGAAAATCTCAAACCAGCATCTGTCAGATGGACTTTTCATCTTTCTATGTGTAATTAGTATCACAGATGTTGATAATATAAGGATGCTTTTCTTTCTAAACAAGTTTGTAGGAAATGCAGGCTGGAAAAGTAGAATGCAGCAATCAGCTGAAAGGAGCGGGGTTGAAAGGAGAGGAGAGAGAAGGTTCTTTATGAACTGCTAAGATAACAGACATTTTGGCATTAGGATAACTAATCAAACACATTATGGTACTCTGTTCAGAGAGCAGTAGTTTGTTGTTGTGTTATTTCTGTTTCACTATAGCTGGGAAGAATAGTTAAGGTTGTCCTTAGTACTGATGCTCTCATCTGACCGTAGAAGTAATGTTTTATTTGATGAATGGAGATAGGAATCTTTCATAGAGTTGCTTATTGGTAAAAACAGCTATTCTGAACCACTCGTGTTTGTTTTCAGATGATATTTGCTTATGCCATAGACCAAGCTGTGAAATGTTGTGTCCACAGGGTTGTTGCTGGGATCCAGCAATGAACAGAGAAAAAATGAATGTAAAATTTGAACCAATTCAAATACATTTGTATCTATTCGTATGAATATTCAATATGTATTTGATAATATGAATGTCAACAACATTCATATGTGTCCATACGCATCCATATGCATCTGTATGAATCCGTACGCATCCCGTTTTCATCCCTTTGTATCCGTACAAATCCGTACAGATCATATGTATGTAATGTGTACGCATCCATACACATACAAATGTCTGAATTATCTGTAAAAAGATTTGAAATATTCATATTTGTTCAAATATTAAAAAATGAATGTCTAGACATTTGATTCGAATTTGAATTTTCTAATTCAGCCGAATTCAATCAAATAATGAATATTTAGAATATTCTTGTACATCCCTTCTTGTGGCATCATGGCAGGAGGGTTTTCTGTTTACTGCCCATGCCATAAGACACAAGACTGCACAGGTCCTGCCTCCCTGGTACCATAAAGGCCCCATGCAGAACTTAACCTTTGCTTTAATGGTGTTTGTTTGCAGAACCTGTTCTTAAGTTGTATTTAATGGGTTATCTACTTCTTTTAATGTTCCAACCATTAATATTTATATATACTTAGTGACTACTCAGGAGGAAATACCATTATGCTATTTTGCTATTATGTTGTAGTTGTTACCATTACTGGAAAGAAGAATCAACAATTTCTTGTGCCTGTCCCTTGAATACACACTTTGCAGGCCAGATTTTTCTGCTCATAAGTGCTGACTGTTTTTAGAGCAGGCTGCTTAGCATCCTTACAATTCTGTCTTTGTTTGCCAGTTCTTCTCGGTTCCCTTTCCAGAATGAAAAGCACAGCACAAAGGATGTGAAGTTTGATGTGATGCCATTGCTCAGATATTCCAATTTTCTAATTCTTTCTTGAACATTTAGCCTTTGCAATAACTGTGTTACTTGAAAACTTATATGCCGTGCCAAGAACATGGTTTACTGGTATGAAAGGCATGTTTTGAATAATAAATAATATCAAAGCTCAGCAACCAGCTGAATAAGATGCACCTAGGCCAGCCAGCCAGATGTAGCATTTTCTGAGTCCATTTTAGTTACTGGACCTTTAGCAAAAACTTGGCCTCACCCAATGGAGTTGCCCCCCTACTCTCCATATTTCAGGAGAGGATAAATTAAAAAACTGCATAGTGGTTTTGCAATGTTGGCAGTTAGGAACTATTTAAAAAGAGGATTTCTGTCACTGAATGTATCCTTTTTGTGACTGCTAATATAAGAGTGAGATTTTCAATGAGTAATAGAGTACAACCCCAAGATTCTTTCCTGTTACTCACTGCCAGTTCAGCACAGTTAGTGAATCATCAGCAAGAAACCTCACAGTATTGTTTGAAATCAAAAGACAAATCTATTCACTCATGTTGTTGCTTCAGAATGTGCATCTCCACACAACATCACAGAGAAGACAAACCAATCCTTGCCCAACCTCACTTATATGCAAGTGGTTCACTGATATCTTCTATGTTCTTCTGTGTTCAAGTATTCACTTGTATCTGAAACTATCAGTGCCTCCAGACACCCTTAATATTTTGCAGTCCTTGTGCAACTCTGTCCCATCATCCAGGTGGAACAAACAGAAGCTGCACAGGGAGAGCAGAGCCATTGTGGAGCTGCTTTCCGTTGTCCACAGCATGCAAGAGAAACTATGCAGTAAAAAGCTGCTGATTAATCAGCAGCTTTTTACCCCACAGTTTCCCTGCTGCTGCGCTGATGATGATGATGATGATGATGATGATGATGATGATGATGATGATGATGATGATTGATCATCCCATTTCCTGTCACATGGCTGGTCGCAACACAGCAGCTATGAAGTGTTGAAAGTGTCTGGAGGCACCCTATTCTGTGATTCACATAAATGGTTTTTATGTCATTGTTTTTATTAAAGACAAAATTAGTGTGCATATGGAGCAGCAGGCATTGCTGAACAAAAGCCAGCATGGCTTCTGCAAAGGTAAATCATGCCTCACAAATTTGTTGGAATTCTTTGAGAGTGTCAATAAACACGTGGATAAAGGTGAACCAGTAGACATTGTCTATCTGGACTTTCAGAAGGCTTTTGACAAAGTCCCACATCAAAGGCTACTGAGTAAACTCACCAGCCATGGAATAAAAGGACAGGTTCTGTCCTGGATTTGTGACTGGCTTAAGGGCAGAAAGCAGAGAGTAGTAGTAAACGGCAATTTCTCAGGGTGGAAAGAAGTAAAAAGTGGGGTCCCTCAAGGCTCAGTACTGGGACCAATGCTTTTTAATTTATTCATCAATGATCTAGAAAAAGGGGTACATAGTAAAATAGCAAAGTTTGCTGATGATACTAAATTATTTAGGGTAGTAAAATCTGAAAGAGATTGCCAAGAGCTCCAGAGGGATCTCTTAGCATTGGGTGAGTGGGCAACCAAGTGGCAAATGTGCTTTAATCTTAACAAGTGTAAAGTAATGCACATTGGGGCCAAGAATCCAAATTACGTCTGTAAACTGATGGGGTCTGAGCTTTCTGCAACACGCCAGGAAAGGGATCTCGGGGTTTTGGTGGACAGTTCAATGAAGGTGTCAACCCAGTGTGCGGCAGCAGCAAAAAAAGCAAATTCAATGCTGGAATAATTAGGAAGGGAATAGAAAATAAGTCAGCAAGTGTCATTTTGCCCCTTTATAAATCTATAGTGAGGCCACATTTGGAATACTATGTACAATTCTGGTCACCACACCTCAAAAAAGATATTGTGGAACTAGAGAAGGTGCAGAGAAGGGCAACCAGAATGATTAAGGGTCTGGAACACCTCCCTTACGAAACCAGGCTGCAACGTCTAGGCCTCTTCAGTCTGGAGAGACGGCGTTTGAGAGGGGACCTGATTGAAGTATATAAAATTATGCACGGCATAGAAAAGGTGGATAGAGAAAATTTATTTTCTCTATCGCACAACACTAGAACCAGGGGGCACTCTATGAAGCTGATGGGTAGGAGGGTAAGGTCTGACAGGGGGAAGTATTTCTTCACACAGAGGGTCATCGGCCTATGGAATGTGCTGCCAGAAGAGGTGGTGACAGCTACCAGTCTGGATGGCTTTAAGGTAGGGTTAGACAAATTTATGGATGACAGATGTATCAATGGCTACTAGAACGAATGCCTAGGTGCATCTTTCAGGCTGGGGGGGGGAGGAAATGGGGCACTTCTAGGGCCATCTGCTGGGACTCGAGAGCAGGAGAAGGTTTGTCCTTGTCTCTGCTTGAGATGCCCATGAGCATTTGGTGGGCCACTGTGTGTGACAGGATGCTGGACTAGATGGGCTGTGGCCTGATCCAGCAAGGCTTCTCTTATGTTCTTATGTTCTTATGTACTCTTATTTATAATTCTGTAAAATCAGAG
The DNA here is from genome assembly GCA_023333525.1 of Aspidoscelis tigris stejnegeri. Classification (NCBI taxonomy): domain Eukaryota; kingdom Metazoa; phylum Chordata; class Lepidosauria; order Squamata; family Teiidae; genus Aspidoscelis; species Aspidoscelis tigris. Next base: position 243,418,129 of record JALMGA010000001.1, on the reverse strand, counting down.
TTCTGCCCTGTGGTGTGATTGTGTCTCATCATTAATTGTTTAACATGTGTTCTTTCATGATAATGTGATCAAATCTTGCTCTAAAAATATTTGTCTACTGTATCAATCCCTGGCCATTATTATTACCATCTGGCCCCTGGTGTGCAATTTAAGTGATGTGGTGATTCCAGCCTACAGAAGCAGTCTTTTTCTCCTTAGGTTTCCCTACAGAGATGTCAATCATTGTGTCATTTGAACACTAAGATTATCTAGTTGTCCTTTCTCTGGCAAACACCTGCTGGAGCCAAATAAATAAAACTGTTCCATGTGGTAAAAATAATACATTGAATTCAATTAGGTGGAATTCTTTTTGATCGAACTGCTTCCACAAACAGCAGGGGGAAGTGCTTGTCAGTATTTTGCCTTCTTCCCTGCATCTGCCCCTTTCTCCATTTTTTTTAGAAGTTCCTTCAGGGATCTGGAGCAGATTTTGGAGGACGCTGAAAATTGTAAACTGAGTTGCTAGAGAAATGCATTAAAATGTCTGTTACAGTGAACCCAATAGCGTCGTGATTATGTGTGTGTTTTTGTTGGTATTCACAAGAATATGTCTTTTAAACAAACTGGTATTTCCTATAGCCTGCATACTACTCATCAAAAATCCATTTGCACATTTTTATTTAAAAATTGTCACAAGATAATTGTTACAATGGGCCTACCAACAAATGCCAGCAAAAAACTAAACCAAGTGGATTTAGACTGTTTTATCCTCTCTAGTGTGGAGTAAAGAGGACATTTTCTAAAAATTATCTCCCCTTCCTCATTCATTTATAAAGGAATTTTGGAATAGTGGTTGAGAAAGGAGGCGGGTAGGGTTAATGCTCCAGCTTTGCTCTTCATTATATATAGCAATAAAGACCAACTACCAGCAGATGGCAGCACACTGGTCAATAAGACTAGCTATAAATCCACATACCTGTGCTTGTCTTGTTACACTAAAGCCTTCCTCATCACATATATGCACCTGGATTATTCTGCTAGACTTCCACACCTTCTGATGTGCTCCTTTTGTATTTTGACTTACCCTACAATGTTATGTGCATAAATGCAAAGCACCCCGCTCAGACTTGTTGGTACCATCCATGCTAATGGCATGAGTCATGAGACTGCTTGCACATTATTCCAAAAAAGCAAACAATATGTGTTACTAGGGGCTACCTACCAAAGGCCCCTCTCTTGAAGGAGTTTATCGCTGTTTCAGTGCTGTGCAGATTGGATGAGAAATCACTGTAGATTTTAATGTGCTGGAGAAATTATGGATGCTGCAAAATCTGCTGGTGCAATAATAATAATTAATAATAGTAACAGGTGCATTTAATGTACTTAAGCTTGATTTATGGTATACCGAATGACATCAGCATTCACGTGGCATTGCAGGCAGGAATAAAAAGACAAGGTGACTGTGCTTTCAATTGCACATCTGGGCATGATTTGGAGAGGCAATTTACTGACATCATAAATGACAGCTTTTCAGAGCTGCTTGTTTTGGTGCCTTTGAGGGGCAAAGTAACTCTTGATTTAAGGCAAAGATGCAATGAAGAGATAGAAGCTGGGGCTGATTAGAAGAAGTGGGGGTATTTTTGATAGCCAGAATGACTAGAGCAGAAAGCTAGCTGGCATCAAACTCAGCTGACAGCAGTGATAATTCCACTTTCCAAAAGCCAAAGAGGTTATTAATTGTGTTGTGCACTTTGCCTTAGGCTAACAAGTTTTGAAAGTTTTCTGTCCAAATGTTCAAGTACTGTTTGATGACTACTGAACTGTTTATGGAGGAGCAATAGAGAAAAGAAATGATAAATAAAACAGCAGTGTGGTTTTGCACCATGGGAGATGTCTTCTTTCCATTACCACTTCAAGTTCACTTTAAAACTGTTTTCTCTCTCAGGATCTGACTCAAATCATTTTGTTGCCAGGAGCAGAAATGCAAGTAGAGTCCATCTCAAATCAGTTTCAAAAATAGCCAACTTTGGAAGGTTCTGAGCCCAGAAAACTCATCCGTTCTTCTTTTCTTTCTCTGAAAGTAAAGAATAGAAAGACTTGTTGCAGAATGGGCTTGACATCAATTTAGGGCAGTTTGAGGTACTTCTGTAAGGCTAATGAGAGAAGAAACTTTCATTTGAACCCTCAAAGCCTTGCTTTGATCCACAAGGGTTTGAAGCATAGTTAAAGTAGGCTTAATCTGACATTTCCAAGCATAAGCTCTTCCTGCCTTTACAATCCATATTTTCAGGATACTATTTCCTTTAAAATCCCTGAGGTATTTAAGTTAAAAGATGATTTTGACCAGAGCTAACATGGGCACCATGCAGATGACAGTTTCAAACTGTCTTCCCATTATCTGAGGGCTGGACAGACAAATGGCACTTCCTCAATTTGTCTCTCCGGTGGATAAACTGGGAGATAAACTATTGGAAGCCTAATTAAATCACTTTCAAACCATTTGGTGGAGAAAATTGACTTTTGGCTACCGTGTCAACATGCAAGAGTCCCAGGAGCTGACTTTGCTCAAGCACAGCCAAAATGGTTTCTATATGGAAATGTCTAGTTTAACTTAGCTTTTAGAAGTTTCTGAGTGTGTTAATAAATACATGGATAAGGGTGATCCATCATCTACACTGATTTTGAGAAAGCTTTTGATAAAGTCTTTTATCAAAGATTTCTCAGTAAGCACAACAGGTCCTGTTAAGAATAAGCACCTGACTAAGGAATAGAAAACAAAGGTTAGAAGCAAGTGGACATTTCGTACAGGAAGAGTCATTAGAAGTTTCCCCTTCCCAATGTTCTGTCCTGCTTTTCAACTTATTTATAAATGATCTGGAAGCAGATGTGACCAGTGGAATAGCCAAGTTTGCTGATGGTATCAGACTGTTTGGAGCTGTACAAAACAAAAAGTTCCTTTGAAGAATTCTAAAGGGATTGTTGCATATTTTTGGACTGGGCATAAAAATGACAAATGCCGCTCAGTATGAGCCTGTGTTAAGTGATGCACATAAGAGGAAAAAATCCTAATTACTCATTTACACTGACTTTTTAATCATTTATCTTGTGCCTGCCCACAATTGGCAGGGAATACATTTTAAAAAATAAATTTTAAAATAGTAACAATTAATAATAATAATTACTAGTTATTTAATTTTTGTGTACACAGAGGCTGTATCTGAACACATAAAAAAGTGTCTTAACAGTAATTAAGGTGTGGTAGCAGGCAGACACTAGTGTTCCCAACGCAACTCTAAACAACATTAAAAGCCTTTAAAAGTGCATTTTCTGGCCTTTATTTATTTGCATATCTATCCCACCCTATACCTGAAGATCTCAGGGTGGGTAACAGCAATAGAAAACAAAATATAAAATGAACAAATTAATAAGATTTTAAAATAATAAATGAATGTGGGAAGAGAAGATGTTTCCTTATCTTAATTAAAGACCAGGGTTACATAGAGTAAGTGTGATTTAACAATTTTCTGAATGCATTAACTGAACGTGCCTGGTGCATCTCAGAGGATAGACTATTCCATACTCTGGGGCCATCACCAAGAAGGCCCTATTGTGTGTCCCTACTCCCTCTACTACTGGAGGAGGTGGTAAAAAGAAGGGCCTATCCTGAAGAGAGGGCACAAGCAGGTCAGTATGAGGGAAGGCATTCCTTTAGATATTTAGTGCTCCGACCATTTAGAGCCTTATAAGTTAAAGTTAATATCTTGGATTGGTTTTGGTAGGGAATTGGCAGGTGATGCAGCTCTTTTGAGACTGGCATAAAACTACAACAACCAGCCTTGAAGGTAGGAGCAGAACCACTGCAACACAGTGCCTCCAACTCGAAACATCTTTAGTCTTTCCAGAAGTATACCATGGTCAGTGGTATCAAAACCCTTTGAGAGATCCAGGAGAACCAATAGGGTCATTCTCCTGGAGGTCATCAACCAGAGTGACCAAGATGGTTTTTGTGGCATATCCAGACCTAAAACCAGATTGAAATGGGTTTAGATAATCTATTTCTTCCAAGCATGCCTACAAGTGATCAACCTCAGCTCTCTCCAGTACCTTGCTCCAAAGGATACATCAGCCAATGGATGATAATTATTTAGATTGTCTGGATTCAGGGAGGATGTCTTGAGAATGGGGTGCACCATTGTCTCTTCAAGAGCCAGCAGGACTGCCCCATCTCTCTTTTATCAGCAAAGAGGGGCAAGGATTCAGAGGAAGTGTGGTTGGCCAAACCCTTGTAAGAAGCTTATTCACATTCTCAGGCTACAGTAATTGAAAGTGATTCAAAATAACTGGACCATACAGTTATTCTGGTTTATTCTTAACTGTGGCATCCAATTCCCCATTAATCTGAGTGAGTTTGCCCTCAAAGTGTCCGGCTAATGACCATTGTCCTTGTTCCCTCAGGTGTGTTCTTGCAAGGCCATTCACCACTTGAAAGACCTCTGCTGGATGACTACTTGAGGTTGGAATGGTAGTGAAAAAATAAGTCATTTTCACTGACACCACATGATAAGCACAATAATCTGTGTTTGGTTAGACACAGTAGCGGAATTTACACCATTGGTGCTCTAGCCATCGACCTTCCTGTTTCATCATTTGGAGCTCCATAGAATACCAGACTGCTTTACACTGCTACACCAAGGGTACTTGGTACTGATCGTGTTAACGGCCATGATAATTTCCCCATTCCAAAGAGAGATCATAGATTCTACAGGAGAGCCATTCAGGCTGACTAGAAAATCCCCCAGAGCATCCAGGAATTGTTCAGATTCCATAAGTCCTTTTCCCCACCCCCTAAATTGCAGAGGGAAGCTGCCACTGCAAGTCCAAATCTCTTAAGTATATGTATAAGTGTGCAGATGTTATCACATTTAAGCAACTTCCAAGTCACTAAGCTGTGGAGGCAAAACAGTGTCACTGTTTACATTTAATAATTTAATTAACAATTAATTAGATAATACAAGCAAATAAACAATACTGCTAATGAATAAAGCATGTGTGAAAATATGATATCAAGCAAATGTGTGGGATAGTGTTTCGCAGAGTTTTAAAATCCCATTTCTCCAGTTAAATAGTGGAACAGAGCAGCTGGGAATGTATACACAGTGTCCTTAAAAGAAATATTAATAATGATTTGTGTCTTCATTACACAGTAAAAACACCTCAGGGCAGCTGGTCTCCACTGGGAATAACGGAAACTGGTCTCACTTCATTTGCATCTAAGTTTTGTTCCTTTTTTTTAATTTTTATTTTTATTCACACCTAAGTTTTAGTCCATCTGCAGTCCACTTTCATAGTGAGATAACATGTCAGCAAAGTGACAAGCTGTTTTCTTCCAGTACTATTTAAGTCAGAAAATCCAGTTTTGGGTTAGCCAGGAAAGAAAATAACTAGATGCTTGCCTAATATGTTCTATCATCATGAAACTTGATTACACTAAAACTTAGGTGTGGACACTGCCTCAATAAGGTGCTTTTGCTGTGTAATGGGGACACGGCCAATGCCTTGCTGAATAGAAGGTAAGGGAGAAAACTAAATTTAACATCTAGCACCTACTTACACAAGAAAATGTTTTCTTCCTTCCTTCTTTTTTGGGCTTAATAGATTCTTTCAAACTTCTAATGGGTGAGGTTGAGGGGGAACTTTTTATCATAAGATGCTTATTACGAAAATAGGATCACCAAACTAGCCCAAAAATATATAGGTTGTGCAAGTTTTGTGATTATGGTTGTGTCAAACAAACTGTGGATCATAGCCTGGATGTCAAAAAAGTGCATATTCTAGATAGGATGAACCCAGACAAACATGTCTGGGGCAATCCCATTGTAGCCCTAAGATATTGGGATGGTATTCCACAATAACACTACCTAAAAAAGTAAAGGACTTACCTGAACTGTACACTTGTGATTCACCAACTTAGGAATGCCTGCTTGGCATTTATGAGGCCAAACCAGGTCTAAAATGGTGGTCATGCAGTACATTGGCCAGCAGTTGGACACTTCCAGGTATTTCATACTCCTAAAATAAGTGGATGATATGTCACACAATCATGGGAGGTGTGTACAGACAGGTAAGTACTTTCTGTTCATTAATAGTGGTACACTTAGGTGCCATCAAGGGTGGCTGTAATCTGCACAAACTCCAGTGTGAGCTGATTATATTTTTTATCACCAAATGCAGTACAGCAATAGATGTTGTCTTGCATTTCTCTATGTGGGTTTTTGCTATAAGCTGATTTGGCAGCAAAATGTGGTAAAAAATTGGGAGACAAGATCCTTTTGAAGGTTAACCTTGCACTTAGTTACCCATTACCAATACTACTGTATCTGATCTTGAAAATAAACCAGGATACAAAATAATAATAGGGGAAGCCCTATTCCATCTAGTTCAGCATCCTATCTCACACAGTGGCCCACCAATTGTTTCTGGGCATCTCGAGCAGAAGACAAAGGTAAAACCTTCACCCGCTTTCAGTTCCTTGCAAATAGCCTTACATAGCATCTTGCCTGCCTGTTTAACCTGGAATTGGTATCTAGGCATCCACTCTAGTTTGGTCTAGTGGTTGGACTCTTATCTGGGAATACCAGGTTTGATCCCACACGCCTCCACAAAGCCAGCTGGGGTTAGTAACAGCTCTCTTATGAGCTCTCAAGCTCCACCTACCTCACAGGGTGTCTGTTGTGGGGAGAAGAACAGAAAGCTTTGTCAGCCACTTTGGTTATGCTTAAATGGGTGAGAAAAGTGGGGTAGAAATGCCAACTCTCCTCCTCCTCCTCCTCCTCCTCCTTCTAGCCATTGATATTCCTGTCCTCCACGATTTTATCTTTTTTTAAAAAAAGCAGTCTAGGCTAGTTGTTGTCACCTTCTATTCCATGGGCTAGTAACTCTAGGAAGTTCAGAGCATATACCTATACAAAAAGTCATCCGAAACCTATTTGATTTCTTTATCCCCTGCCTTTCCCCCCTTATTTTTTTATTTTTTATTTTTATTTTTTGTTGTTGTTCTGGAGAGGTTTCTAAACATACAACTTTATCCATTTATAGAATGCACTTAGAAAAAGATTCCATACCTCCATAATCTTTACCAGGTTCCAGTACTCAATTGACCTTTTAGATTGAAGAAGTGTTTAGGAGCTGCATTTTTTGGCATCTTTGCACTATGTTTTTGTTCAGAAGTAGTGCCCCTGTTGCAATCCATTTCAGATCAGATTGTGGTGCGGTAGGAGGTCTTGACTCACCAGCTGAAGAAAGACGAGCACCTTAGCTCAATTGGATCTCCAGCCTTTTCAGCCTCCTTGAAAGTGAAACAGAGGAAGAAGAAACTAAAAGGCTTTTAATAGAAGTATTTAAAGTACTGAAGGAGACTATGAAACATGATCGGTTCTTCATTTTATGTTGCTCCATAATAGTAGAACAAGAGGTCGTCACAAGAAGTTAATAGTAGCTTAATATAGCTCATTTGAAAGTGCTTTTTCCCTTCTTCATACAGCAGGTCGTCTGTGAAATTCACACTCCCTCAGGAAGTCAAGAAGTGGGAGTTGCTGTTAAAATGGATTTTTTGAAAGGTTATGTTTAAACATGGTGTGTGTGTGTGTGTGTGTGTGTGTACACAAACCTTACTATTTATGACCGTGCACTATGGAGACCTCAATAAAGTTCTTGTTTTGTGTTGAACCAATGCCCAAGTCCAGTAAAGTGACAAAAGAAGTGGTAGCAGAAATGGATTTTAGACTCTGGGGAGATCCAGTTGTATGACCACCTTGGTATTTATATTCTAACCACATTGTCTTCCCAACTTTGTACATTGGCTGTCTGAGTGATGAGCTTGTACAGGGCTTTTTCCTACCCAACAGCTTGAAAGAAAAATACCAGAGGCCTGTGACCAGGTCTCCACTTGGAGGCAGAGGGCTCATCTGAGCAACTGGTGTAGGAGCTGGAATGATACTGCCATCAAGCTCTTATCGGGAAATCCAATCTTCCTCCCTTATTTTTTGTGAAGGATGGGGAATCAGAGGAATGCCAAATACCCTCCTACCTGAAGGTTTTTGGAGGAATCTTCTTAACTTAGTTCCTGGTAGATCTGGCTGTAGAAACAGCTGGACTTCTCTTTTCCCAAGGAATGAGCACATTTTAAAAGTAAAATCTTCTGTTAAAAAAGACAATTAAAAACGCCTATAAAAGAGATCAAAGAAAGCAGATAAACCAGAATCAGCAAGTTTAATGTAAAGCACATATAGTGGGACTCCCTTTGGTTGCTAAAACAATCTCAAAAAATAGAATGTGGTGAAGTTGTTTGGTTAAGCTGCCAGTTCTCATCCCACAACCTGGTAACTTCTGAAAATAAACATAAAACCTGATTGTATCTATCTAGACAGTCGCTATTACCTTTCAATCTTTTCATAGGAAGTTCCTTTCCTCTTCAGAACAGCTTGTCCTCTTAACCTGGAACTTTTCTAGTTCTGACCTAGAGCAGACCCTTGTCCTGCCTCACCGAATGACCCTCTGCTCAACACCAAAGCCCCCCTTCTTCCCAAAACTCTCCTGGCTTACTCCACCTCCTAATTTCCCATTGGCTACCAGAGCAATGTGGGCACCTGAGGCAATCAAGGGTCTCACCCATGATTCTTTGCCAGAATTCCCTTTGGATGCTGAGAGTTAATCCTTTTTTAGCTCACCCAGGGACTCAATGGGATCGTTACAGCTCCTCAGCAAACCAGCTAAGGCAAAAGAGTCTTGCAGTCTGACAGCATCAACCATCATCCATAGTGCACAACACTTCCCCAAGACATATGGAGGTAGTGGCACGGAAAAGGACACCTACAGTGGACACCCTGGCTACCATGTCTTTGAATGCCCTTGAATGCTGCAAAACAGGGATACAGAAGTGACTGGCAGCACTTCAAGGAAGATGCTTTGGTAGAAGTATTTGCCCCCCACAACCCATGCATCTGATGCTTCAGTAATGGAGCTTTGGTTTCTTTATGTGTGTGTGTGTGTGCAGTCTTTCACTTTATTGGAGTGTATGGCCATAGTTTAGTGATAGAACAGCTATCTAGAAAGCAAAGGCTCTCGCACTTGATCCCTATCATTTTCCTAGAGGAAGGTAAAGGCAGAAAGCTTTTGAACTGGTAAGAAAACATCGTACAGGTGTCCATATAGTCTCCAGGAGCTGACCTTGATTTGATGGTATCAAAGAACAACAAATAGTAAATTGGACATACTAACACACAGGAAGCATATATGGCTTTTATTTCTGGTCTTCCCACCAACGGTGCATCCATCTTTGAAATGTCATGCCTGTTTTCATACTTGTGTTATTTCCTCTTGTTGTCTTCTTCTGGCAGTCTCAGAAGAGTCTACTGCCAGGAAGAAGCCCCGATTGAAGCCAAAGCTTTAAACTTATAAATCAGTTTTTTCCTCTCTCTCTCTTATTTGTTTTTTGCTGGGAAAAGGATAGGAGAAAATGTATACTGACACTTCTGAAGCTTAATCTTTTTCTGTGATGCCCAGTACCTACCCTCATGTGTACAGTAGTGGATTAAATAAATTCATGGAGGACAGATGTATAAATGGCTACTACTTCTAGGTTGGAGAGTTATGCAGGATGTCTCTAAAGACCATTTTCATGGATTGGTGAACAGGTAAAGATTTCACATTTGTCATTTGCTTGAGATGCCATGAAGCAATTGGTGGGCCACTGTGTGAGACAGGATGCTGGACTAGATGGGTTGGGGCCCATACCAACAAGGCTCCTCTTGTGTTCCTGTGATCTTATTCAGTGGTCTGCTATCCATAGTCCTCAAAGGAAAATCAGTATTCTTATTATACATTTCTTTCATTTTTTGTGTGTGTTTTAAAAGATAACCCATACTAATTGCAAAGCTTTTTGCTTTGTTACCTGTTACCTTGGCATGTCAGTGCAGTGTAAGTATAAATACATATATATTATTGCAAGTCTACTGCATTTCCCTCTAGTGTTGAAGTGACTTCTGTATCATGACAGTTATCAAAAGAGGCCCATTGTCAATGTCTAGCAAAAACAATTTGCCTCACACAAGTTACAGATGTTTTAAATTATTACTCTTCAGCTCCCATTCCTTCCAGTCTGGCAAATCTTTCCCATCTCAGCACTGTTTTTACTTACTTTCTTTTCTTTCAAGTATTTTCATTGTTATGTTATTCTCAGTTTTTAATGCTTTGGGATATTTTTACGAATTTTCATTTCTGTTTGAAGAAATAAGGAAACGAATGGGAGTGACCATTACTAAGTGGTATATTAACTGCTTCTTCTTTTTTTAAAATATTTTTTATTGATTTTAAAAGCAATATGACATTAAAAAAACAATTAGACAATATCTGTCATACAATTTCTTATATCTTCTCTTGGTGTGTATTGCTTTGTTATTCTGTATGACTTCCCCCGTTTCTCCGACTTCCCTTCTTAATATCGTTCTTATCATCTTCTGACTGCCTTCTTCATTTTTAGTCGAAACCTTCTGTCGACACTTGTATTTCGTGTAGATAGTTAATAAAAGGGTGCCAGTCTTCTACAAAATTATCAATTGTTCTATCATTTAACAAGTTTGTCAATTTATCCATTTCTGCCAGATCAACCAGTTTAATTAACCATTCATATTCCGTAGGAATCTCCTTCTCCTTCCACTTTTGTGCATATAGTAGTCTTGCTGCAGTCACCATATATGATACCAATATATTAATATCATCCAAAGAGTTATCTATTATACCCAACAAAAACAGTTCTGGTTTAAATAAAAAATGCTTCTTTAAAATTAATTTCATACTCTTATAGATTTGAGCCCAGTATTTCTTTGCTTTTTTACATGTCCACCACATATGATAGAACGTTCCTTCTTCTTTCTTACATTTCCAACATTTGGTTGATACATTTTGATAAACTTTTCCTAATTTGTGTGGTGTTAAGTACCATCTATACATCATTTTATAAATGTTTTCTTTTAATAATGTACAATTTGTAAATTTCATATTCTTTGTCCACAATTTTTCCCATTGTTCCATCTGTATATTGTACCCAAAATAGAATTTTTGGGTATATTAACTGCTTCTTAAGCAAATTCAGTATCCAGCTTCTTCCCAGAAGAAGGTAAAAGCAAATCACTTTGTATCTGGAAAAAAATGCATGGAGAAGTTCATTTAGTCATCAGAATTTGACCCCAACTGAATGGTACAAACTTCAGCAAGGAAAGAGAGAAGTACAGTCTAGTGTCAGACTTGATTCCTGGTAACCACATAGATAATTCCATGTATTTTCTATGGCAACAAAATGGAAGTGGATTATCAGGGGATTTTTTCTGTTATAGGGTTACTGACATTCTAGGTTCAGAGGCCATCACTGTATGCATGCTTCTTGGAACTAAGAGTTTCAAATTCTATGTGGACCTCGGATAAGCTGAAAAGCAAGCAGAGGTGGAGGAAAACAGCATGTAACTTATCTTCAGTGGTGTTTTATTAATAAATTTATAAATACTTCAATGAATGAGCTAAAATGGTAAAGAACTCCTGGATTTCTACCAGTTAGCAAGTTTACACAGTGACTGGATAAATTAATCAAAATGACGGGGCATTAGGTATTCCTCACAGTTGAACAATTTCTTTCATTCTTTCTTTTTGAACAAGCCCTTAATCCTGAATAAGGGTTCATGTAATAAGCATCTGAGTCTCTAGGTTTGTACTTTAATGTGGATCTATGAGGCCCTGCATCCTACTGGTATGGCTCCATCTGTACCTTCTTGTGTTAGAAATCTGCAGATTTGGATGTTCCAGACCCAATGATTCCAAACATGGACCTTCCTGTGGAAAAGGCTCTGGGTCTAATGTCTGTGGTCTGATTTCCATAAACTAACATGTAGTGCAAAATTGTGCTATACAAGTTATTGTCATCTCAGGAACACAGAGAGTTAGGAGAATCATGGTGGCATGCATGCTAATGTAACATGCAGCTCTGCCCATGAAGGGGTCAGAAGTGGTGGCTATTGCATGGAGATCATGCCATCATAGAGGCTGGATTTGTTGGGGGAAGCACCCAACAATCTGTAGCTTCCCTACCTGAGGCGTTTTCGCAGTAAGGCGAAGATGCCTCAGGACACCTCAGCCCAAACGCATTGAGTACAGTTCCCCATCTGCACTGGCAGGTAAAGGACACATTCTAAACATGTCCTTTCCCTGCCTAAGTGCAAACTGGGAACTGTACTCAATGCGTTCAGGCAAAGAACCTCCCCTGACCTCCCTCAATTGGCTGCCTTGCAGCCAGGGGTGGGGTGGGGGCATGTCGGGTCCCTTCCCTAGGTTCCTGCCACCTGCATCAGCCTGGATCAGGCCCATGCAGGTGGTGGGCCACCACCCAGCACCCCCAACCCACCCCAGGGTTGTGCATGCGCATGAATGGTGCTTACCTGCTGCTGCTGGCTCGATTCTGGCTGGAATAGTCTGGAGACCTTCTGGGCATGCTCGCGGGGCAGCCCCTCATTGGCAGGGCACCCGTGTCTGTGCAGATGGCCAGTTGCGGAACTGTGTTCCAACAGTTCTCTTAAAAGTTATCAAAAACATAAGAAAAGGATGCAGCTTGATCCATGGTCCATTCTGCACTGCATGGGCTAAAGTCAGTAGACATGGTCCACACTAGATCAGGCTAGCAAGTAGCCCACTCTAAGGGCTGTCTGCATTAGTATAACCCATCGTGGTATAGCCCTGGTTTCTGGCTTAGAAAGCTTTGCACAGCCCTCAAAACTGTTCTTGACCTTTACAGTTGCTAGATTGACTCATTTCTGTGGTGCACCAACTTCTGGTGCCATTTCCAAGGCATTTCCTGGTGCACCACTGGAACAGGTCTACCATGGCATTCTAGCCTATAAGAGCCTGCTGCATGCACACCCTTCATGGTCCAGAATATGTTTTGTGATCTCTAAAGAGGTCAACAGCAAGGCTGGGATATAGTATCATTTTAATGCTTTATTCTGGTCCACCACTTTGTCCAGAGTAGGTGTGGAAATCTGGACCTTGGATCAGAATATATTCTAATCCAAGGCAGAAAGGGGCCGTGTCTCTTAAGTAAGAAGACAATTTGGGCTTTTACTGTGAAAAACAAGGCTGCTTGCAATGAGCAGCCTTTCCTCAAAAGCTAGCCTTTTATTTAGGTGGCCTAAATAGTGCCATCAAGACCATCACAGTTGCCACACTGCCAAGTAGGGGAGGCACAATCCTACTTCACACCAGACTTTATCTCCAGTGCCTCACAACAGACTTTACTGCTAATAGCTTGCACTGAAAATATTTCCCACTTTCTTCCCAGTGTGCCCTTACTGGTCCTATCTCCAACCCAGCAAGAGCTTCCCAACATGATTTTAATTAGATGCAGTCCAAGTCAGCCCGTAGCAGAAAAAAAAGCAGACACACCAACAGAAAAGAGGTATTTAGTATATGCTAATCCTCACGTGATTGAAACCAGGGGCATTTCTGCACTTTGCTTCCCATCTACGGCATGGGAATAGTACATCCCCACTGGCATGCATTAGCATTCTCACTTGTGAATGCTAGTGCACACTAAATCAAGCTCCACACACCCAGAGACTTACCTGGGTCTAGTCCCATGTCTGGGCATCAGTAGCATGTGTGCAGGCAGCTGGTGCAACTGCACAGTGCCTCAAACAACCCCGATCCTGGCAGAGGTGCAAGTGGTCACTCCTCTGGCCAAAGTAGCTCCTGGTAAGGCAGGAGGCGTCTCTGGGTTTCTGGCAGATGCTCCTTGCCAGAAGTTACCCCAGCATCTACTAAGAGGCCAAGTGAGAATTGGCCTCAGATGTCCAGTTGTGAATGGAGGTGGCTCAATCCTGGGTGTGTGTGGAGGTGCCATGATTGCTGCAGAAATTTTGCTCTTGCATTTCCATTTTAGAGTGCAGTGGCCTCTTTTTAGGGTAGAAAATGGCATCCTGTGAAAAAAACACACCTCTGTTGGCAATCAAACCCATAATGGGGCTATGGAATCACTGAAAGGCAACTATTACTGCCAGGACCAGAAACACAAGGGCAGAAGACACATCACCATGCACAGCAAGTGGAAACACAGTTGTGTTGAGTCACTGCCTCCCACTCTTACTAATCAAATCTTCAGGATGGTGATAAATCCTATCTGGCCTCGTACATTTTTCATCCAGCCCCTCTAGTTCAGAAGTTGCTTCCATTAGCTTCTTGGCTAAAGTTCATAGTACTAAAGACCACAGAGTGTGACTAAGGACCACAGTCCAAAAGAATAGGTATCAAAGAGGATTTCTTTTTGGTAACAGGATTTCTAAAATGCCTGGCTGCTTTCATTGATGTCTACCTGCCATGTGGTAATTCCTTTAATCTATATCAAAACTCAACAGAAAACCTGTGTGAAGCATAAGTCATTAAGCTTTAGTGCTCCTTAACACAAGGACCTTGCATACATGAGGTCATCAAACACTGATATTGACTCTCTGGGACATTTTTAAGGCTGTTTATATCACAATGAAGTCCCTTTATTAGACTTATCCATCAAGGAGAGGGCATCTTTTGCCCTGAAAATGACTTTCCCTTAGTCTTGGGAAAGAAGAGGCATGGGGGCAAAACAGGTTACATTACCTCAAATTTCATCGTACACAAAGTAATTAACATCACAGGGAATTTTCCATGTCAAAATAAAAGAAAGAAACAACACCCAAGTTGGCAGAATTTGTTGTCATCCCACTTCATTCTTCTGCAAGAAAAATAATATCGAAAGAATTTGGATTCTTGTATGTTGAAATACTTTTTTTTTCTTTTACAGTAGACTTGCATCTTATTACAGTGGCCAATTGATTTTATGAACTGTAGTGCAGAAAAGGGACTTTTTTCAGGCTTAGTCATGAGGATGAGCCATCTTATGGGGTGGCTCACGTACCCCAGAAAGGCGCTGCCACAACGTTGCTGGGAGGGGTCTGCCCAAACTTATATAGCTGTAAAGGGGTCCTTCAGGGCCACTAGAGCAAATCCACTGGAAGAAACACTGCCTGATGCATCAGCCAAAAAGCTGACTGGAACTCTGACCACAGAGAGGACATCTAGCTGGAAACCTGGCTTTGAGGCAGAACATGGGGAAAACACTGGTCTAATGTCGATTCAGTTAGAAGAAGCACTCAAGAATCATTTTTGATATTCTTGGGGAAAGCCACCTCTTTGACCATTTCAGAAAAGAAACAGCTGAGCATGGAGCACAGATATATGTCCATTATACCGTTAATCAAAAGTGTAAAGAGCCTAAATCTTGCAGACTCATGTACCACATAATGTTGCTGTGCATGTATTAAGAATTCAACCCACATAGGGTGTTTTTCCACTGTCACTAGAAGTGCCCATTAAGTACATGGATACTTAATGGGTACTTCTAGTGACAGTGGAAAAACACCCATATATTGCTTTCTGCATCTTGAACAAAACTGAAGGACTCAACTAAGATGGGCCTCTCAATGTCTGCGTGTACAGATATATGTTTGCACCCATTCCAAATGGAAACTGTGATATCAGTCTAATTTTGTAGGATTGTATAAGGATCCAGGATTCCAAGAGGGAGAAAACTAAAAGCCCCACATGGAGCTTTTCAGCCCACTCTCGATCAGGATCACTGCTGGACCAAGAAAGACATGCTGAAAGGCATAGACTGATACTGTATGCTGTCGATATATTTGATACGCAGTGACCTGGTGTCCTCTGCCGCCAATATCATCTGTTTTTAGTACTGTCTCAGTCAGCATATCTGGTGTGCATGCTGTCATTTGTAGATGACTATATTTGGTTTGCATACTTTAACAGGTGGTATCAAGCTGGCATTGCCCACTAGCTCCTATCAAGGCCAGCAGAATGTACTTATTAATATTCCAGGCAGGCAGCATCAATTTTCTTCTCTCCTTTTCCACCCTTCTTTTAGATTTCACACCCCAGGCTTCTCTTACCTGGGAGCAAGCTAATAGCAGCAGTTGTTCAGGTAAAGAGACAGCAGGTTGGCATAGCTCACAGGGGCCTCTGAGATTAAGCAGTAATGCTGGGGCTTTAAAGTAGTTACAGATATTTGATAACTAATTGGTTGGGAAATCAATTTATTTTAATTACACCAGTTAAATAAAGCAGAGAGATAAAAAGTCTTTGAATTCCTGTGGTGCTAAACCACTGTCAAGGGGAAAGTAAGTGTGTGAGAACCCATTATATCACTGCTTTCATGCCCCCAGGGACTTTTAAGTTGCCGAGAAGGCTTCTTACAATGTAGCTGTATTCTATCTCCCTGAGGTCATAACAGTATGGATTAGAAATGAAAAGAGATTATTTCTGTGGCCTGTTAAAAACAATCTGGTAAAGGGTGGAAAGGTGAAATTAATGCAACTTCATTTTTAATCAAGAAGTATCCATTATTATTATTATTATTATTATTATTATTATTATTATTATTATTATTATTATTATTATTATTATTATTATTATTATTATTATTATTATTATTATTATTATTATTATTTAAAACAACAGTTACACACAGCAAACGAGATCACTATGCTGGATTTCGTATTATATCACTAGTCGGGCACTTCCCAAGCACCTAGGACTGTGTGATGTATCGGCGAATTATGCGAGCAGGCCCCAGTAAAGTGGCTTTTTGTAGTTGGCAGATGGATATCTTGTCAATGCCAATGGTTTTTAGGTGCCCACTGAGATCTTTTGGCACCGCACCCAGTGTGCCGAGTATGACTGGGACCACTTTGACTGGTTTTCGCCAGAGTCGCTGAAGTTCAATTCTCAGGTCTTCGTATCTTGTGAGCTTCTCCAACTGTTTCTCCTCAATTCTGCTGTCACCTGGTATAGCAACGTCGATGATCCACACCTTCTCTTTCTCAACAATTGTAATGTCAGGGGTGTTATGCTCCAGTTTTCTGTCAGTCTGAAGCCTGAAGTCCCAAAGTAGTTTTGCCTGTTCGTTTTCAACAACTTTTTCTGGCTTGTGATCCCACCAGTTCTTTGCCACTGTCATATGATACTTTGGCACAAGTTCCAGTGGATCATTTGTGCTACAGCATTGTGTCTCTGCTTGTAATCAGTTTGTGCGATCTTCTTGCAGCAGATGAGTATATGGTCAATTGTTTCATCAACTTCTTTGCAGAGTCGGCACTTTGGATCTTCTACTTTTATTATTATTGTTGTTGTTGTTGTTGTTAATTATATTTCTTTTTACCGTCTTGCCACCTTCCTTCCCCATTCCTTTTGTTTAGTTTCCAAAATGGAACTTGCAGCTCTTCTAACATGCCACTAGAGCTGTAAAACATATGAAAATGACTGTGGGTACATTTTCTAAGCTCCTTTGAAGGCCAAATACAAAACAGGGCTGAAGAATAGGTCTGATTTATTATTTTATTTGATATACTTTAAATTTCTCAGTTACTGTTTTTAATTCAGGTTTTCAATGTTTAATTCAGGTTTTCAATGTTTTATTTACTTTTATAGCATTTAATTGGTTTTAATCAAGAGTGAATGAGCTCTTTCATAACTACCCTGGAACCATTTGGTGCAATTCTGGCAATCAAACAAATAATTAATATATGGATATAAAAAGTTTCACTGCCAAATCTGAAAAACAGTCAGACGTTTAAAAATAAAAACCCTGTTATAAGGCACACTAGATTTAGGAATAGGTTCTAGTTCTATCTGCAGCTGAGGGATTGTTGATCATTTCACCCTTTGTTTTCCTCCTGCCTAATATCAGTTATAAATTAGTACCTAACTTTCATGCTGACAGGGAAAGGAGAAGAAAAAGCAAGCTCCATCAAACGGGCCCTGCCATTTCTTTTTTCTCTTCTGCTTATTTATTTATAACTGCATCTTCCTTTGGAAAGGCTCATTGTGGGTGCAGGGATGAAGGTGAGTTCAGATCAAAGCTCCCGTGAGGCCTCATTCCCAGTATTCATTCTTTCTCCTTTTCTGCCTCAAGCCCTTTTTCAAATAATTCACTCACACAGCCCACAGTGGACAAGAGTGACACATTTGTGATATATAGGAAACTCAAAGGACTTGCGAGGAGAGGGGAAGTAATGCCTTCGTTTACACAGTGTTTGAAAGGAAATATTAATCAATAAAGATGAACAGGCAGATTACATAATATCTATAGGCGCACATACTTATTATGAATATTATACCTCTCTGCATATAGAGGAAGGCAGAGAGATAAATTTAAAATGGATGGAGAATCTGTAAAAGATGAGAATTATGCACATGAACTTGTGGCAGAATGCATACAGGACTAAAATATTAGCGGGTCATTTTGTGCACCTATCAGTAAATAAACAATGTTTCCTGCAAGAAAGGCCACTTCCTTCCTTTTTGTACGAACTGAAAATCAGGTGTACCTATCTACACTACAGAAGGCAGATCACCTTTAAAGGTTATAAATACATAGAGCTTGCACATTGAAGGGTAAATACTAATTAGAACTGGGGTACAGCTATAGCTAGTTATAATAAACACTGTTGACCTTGCCTTCAAACATGAACCCATAGTTTAAACATGTAGGTTAAATTTGTAGAGGATTATCTATTTTTATAATGCTTTTTTTAAATCTCAGCTCAAATAATGGTTTAGGCATAACATAAAATACTAAAGAATATAACAAAACTGATCTAAAGGAAAACAAAACAAGCAGCTTGTCATTGAAAACCCCAGGAAGTGCCAAGAGCCTGAATGAAGAGATACATTTTTAGCATCTAAATGCTTCTACAAAATAACAAACACCACTAACATTTTGTACATGCAAAGTATGTAGCAGTCCTCCAGTCTTCAGAAACTCACTCCATGGGAGCAGGAAGTTGGAGCACAACTGCATGTTAATAGGAATGTCATAAGTAGGATTTGTACAGTCTCTTTGGATCATGCTACCAGCAGCCTGGGTTTGTTGTGTCTGCATGCCACTGTGCACCGGAGGAGTGCTGGGAGGCCATCCCACTCCCAGAACTCACTCTTGAGACCACTCTGTTAGTACCTTTAATATATGGTGTAGGCTGCTGCCACTGTGCAGAAAGGCAACGGTGGCAACAGTAGCCCATGGCCTGTTACAGAGCAGAGCAACATTTTTTCCAGGAGCTGGAAATTCCTGACTTCTAAAATAATTTTGGAGAGTGCCAAAATGCCACTAGGCAAAAATTTCAATGCTGGGGAAGTTTTGGCTTGTTCATTGGCCTTGACATTTGTACAGCCCAGGTTCCACCCCACCCCCCCATGCAAACAGTTCTCCCCTCACCTCTGTAGTGCTTTCACACTTCCCTTCCTGTCTGCTGGATGGGAAAAGAGTGTAATGAACTAATGTTGACTAGTGCTTACACTTGGAGTACTTGTCAACTTTAGCCATTCCCTCTCCCCTGTGATCGAATACCTACCTTATTCGATCCCAGGGCCTGTCCTCTGCTGGGTGCTGCCATTTTGGCTGTGGCACCCTCCATGACTGTGTGTGCATCACCACATCTCCCTGACAACACTGATGCTCTGCACACACGCATCTATGTTCATCCGAGGTGCCAGCATGCTTGTGCGGTACTTCAAACAACCCCAGAGCACTGGAAGAGGCACAAATGGTCACACCACTAGACACTTGAGTTAAGTTCTGGTAAATGTTGGTTAATGTGTGGGGCACAATTTTGTGTTCCACCCCTAATCAACAATTAGTGAACTTCTGGTGAGGGCGGGCATGCTTGGAGGCTGTAACAGTCTTTTTCATATGCAGATGCTCCTCCCCAGAAGTTCACTAATTCTTCACTAAACCTTAGCCAATGTTGATCAATAGCTTACCTGGAGCATTCAGGCAGTGACCATTCACACCTCTTCTGGTGCTCCGGGGTGCCACACTGGGCCCTCGGACAATGACGCTCTGTGCACACACAGTCACAGAGGGCACAGGTAAGTATTCAATTACAGTGGGGGAAAATGGCATCCAAATGCTTCTACAAAATAACAAACAATGGCATCCAAGTGCGAGCACTAATCAATGTTGGTTGATCGTACTCCTTTCCCATCCAGCAGAAGGGAAGGGAAGTACAAAATTGCCCAGCTGGTCTCTGCTCAAATATGATCTTTGGTGCATGCTCTGGCATAGTCTTCATTTTAGTCCATTTTACTGTTTTGGTGTGAACAGGACTATCTCTAAGTGCAAGGGACATTCTCTCTGTTTTCTCAGCAACAACAGATTTATGTAGGAATATGATTTTTCATGGTTACCAGCAGCTCCTCTGGCCTTAAGAGGTTCAAACTGTGATGCCAGTTTTACTGAAGACCAAGAGAACAGAATTGTCTCTTGTTTCATTTTATTTCAATGGGCTCCCTCTCACAACATGGGAGAGAAAACAGTTCTGCCACCAGTCCCATGCACCATAAGTACTGGAAGATCTTCTAATATGGACTGAAGAACAAGAAAGCAGGTCTTAAGTGCCTTCTACTTTTTGTGGGCAAAATGAGAAGTGTGCATATTATTGTGTTTGCACCAACATATAGACACACAGACACACACATGCATAAGTACTTCAACAAAAATCCTCTTAGGATTCAGAGAAGTCAGAAGTGGCAGTGGTCAGATCATGATGGCCATTTCCTGTTTCTTATCTTAGAGTGCCCTAAGAGATGTAAAAGAAAGCAACATGGGCAGGGGGGGGGGGGGGACTCAGCCATTCAGCAGACTCAGCACCGCTTTTGTTTTAAAGTGGTTCCTCAAATTTATGTGTAGGCATACCCCTAGTAGTAAACACTCCAGTTGTTGTGGACTGTGAAGGGCAAAGTAATTAATGACAAAACATGGACAAAGAAGTAAAATACTTGAAGATGGGGGTAAAGATAGTTTGTGTTCATTAAAACCCTTAGGTGATTTACAAGCAGGAGTACTTAGTTTATAATAGGCAATGATAACCAAGTAAGTAAAAAACCAAAGGTATCAGAGGAAGGTTTGAAAGAGGGAGGGAGGCATCTGAGAAACAGGCTGTATCTATACACAGGGAAAAAAATTGTCTTGGAAGTGGCAGGTGCCATGTGCTCATATTTGTATTCTACCTTCAATCCAGATTAAAGTCTAGAAAATTTGCTTCCAAAGTATATTTTCTGCTCTTTGATGTGGATTAGAGGTGGGATGCGAACACTAGCTGCCATATATCACCGCTTTTGAGCCATTTTTAATACATGAGAACAAACAGTGAAAAGGAGGCCAAAGAGCAAGCTAAAGGAAAGCCAAAAGGTAAGACACCTGAGGTAAATTGTATTAGAGCAGACAAAAGCAGCAGCTATGAAATGTTAAAGAGAAGAAAGGCCAAGCTAGTAATGAAGAAGTAGAAGAGATTTATAGAAGCCTAAAAAACAAAGCTAAAGCTACACACACACACACAAATGACAATAAGAGACATTAAAAACTGAGTGGGTCAGGGAAAGCAACACACATCCTGTCCTCTGCAGAAGATTGAGATGTGACAGTGGCTCTTCGATCTGCAAGACATACTTAACTCAAAATCCATCAAGTTATTTTGGCACCTAGTGTGGAACATCCGGCAAACACCTCTCTATCCATCTGTAACATGCAAATCAAAATAAATTAAAGGCTAACCATTTCCTTTCTATTGTAATCCTCAAAATCAAGCATTCAAGTTAGCTACTTCATTCTGAGTTGATGGGCCTGTGCTGTTGGGCCTAGATTCAGGGGTGGCTTGCACCTGTCTTTTCCGTTCCTCATAAAAACAAAAATGCCTCTGCACCCCCAAAGAAAGAAAGAAAGAAAGAGAAAAGAGCCGAACTCACTCAGGAAACAGATCCTTCAGTCACCAACCACAGCACACCAAGCAAAAGTGCACAAATTCTACCACAGAACTTACTGAACAATAATCCACTCTACACACATGCATGCACGCACACACACACAGTCTCCAAAGCACACAAAGCTCAACAAAACTCAAGACAAGATTCACCCAAAACATGCAAATCCACACCTAGAAGTAATTTTTCCAGGAACAGCCATACCAAGCAGCCTTCTAACTGCACAAAAACCAAATGGGGATATGGAGAAGATTCCAACATGCTTCTGGTCTCTGACCTCAGACTTTCAGTGGCAAAATATACACTAATGAGTTACAGAATCGATGGGTGAGATCTATCGTGATATGCATAATACATTGATGCTAAGACATTCTGTGTTATAGGAGGATCTGCTGCACTGTAGTTCCCCAAGAGGGATACACTGTAAAATTGAAGTAGGGTTGAAACATGTTGTGAACAATCAAAAAGGAAATGGAAGGTGAAAAAAGATCAAAAAAGAAAATAGTTTCAGATTATAATTATTTTCTTTAAAACCTGGGGGGTGAATTGAAAGCAAAACAAACATAGAGATGATACCAGGCAGCAATGCTCCTTGGGGAAGTTGTTGCATAGCCATAGCTGGGTGCCACCTGTATCATTTAGCTTGTATCCTTGTGCACCTATTTGCTTCTTCCTTTATAATGATTATTGTTATTCCTTCCAAAGCTTTGCCCAAGCAACCCTGCACATGCTTAACAAGCTTAAACTGTCCCTTTAACACATTCTGTTGCAGCTCTTTGATGCTTCCTATTCTCCCCATTTATTTATAATCAAGGGAGAGAAAAGCAAATTGTCTCCAGGAAACAGTATTTTTCTGAGAATGAGCCATTCTTAACTGAACTGAGGTATTGTGGATATTTTTTTTGTGGTGATCGTTATTGTTACAATGAATAGAAGCAAAGCGGCAAAGAATAAATCTGACGCTTGGTCTCCTTCTCCAAGAGCATCATTTTCTGATGATATTTCAGAACTGGCCTTAGATATGGAAATGAGTGTCTCCCTCAGAAGCTGTTCTCAGCTTTCAAGTGGGAATGCAGCATAGAAAGAAGAGGGGGTAGGTTAAGCTCCTCAAAGGATTTATCACTGTAAGAGTTTTCTTCTCATTTCTTGGTGCATCTATCACCAGAGCAGCACAGCCATTGAGAACAATGTCAACTGCTTGCATTGTCACTACTGTATCACAGGCGTGTTCTTTCCACCTTTGCCACTACCTGCAGATACGTCAGAAGTTTTAAACAGGAAAAAAGTAAAAATATAAGAAATAACACTCTCATCCAATGCCCTATCAAATGGATCATGGTTGAAGGAAATAAGGTCTACTCTTGAGCCAACAACTAATCCATCCTTTTACAGCACTTTTGCCCCACTGCTTCCTAATTCTCCTCCTAAAGGGTGCTTCTGCACAGGCCCTTAGAACACATTTAGAGACACATGCGAGGCACATTTAGACTTACCTTCCGCATTGGAGGCCAGATCTGGGACTCTTCCTGGAAGCTGCTTCCACACAAGACCAGACCCTAATCAGGTCTTGCCACCAAAGAATCTGTTCTTCATGAAGACCTCAAAAATTAGGTCTTGAATCCATCCCTTCACCTTGATCTGGTCGGAAGAAGGATTTTTCCGCACATGGACAGGTGAAGGGACAGATGTCCCTGTGGCCACCATCTTGGGGAGGCCAGTTTGCCTCCTTCCACCTTCCCCCACGCTCCATGTACCACTGGAAATGCATGGTGACTGTCAGCTGCATGCTCCAGTCCTGCAGTAGGATGGATGCCATTTTGAATGGGAATTTCAATCCAGCCTACCAGCGCATGTGAGGACACACAAGGGCTCTTCAGATCCATCTCTATTTGGGACGGATCCTTGGGAGGCCGGATCGCCAAGAAACGGCTCTTCTTTGAGCCATTTCTTGGCGGCAAATGAGGAAGCACCCATAGTTTCCTCACAAGATGCCTATTCACAAGATGTTTGGAGTCAGGATTTGGACAGCAGACTTGTGACTAGGCAGCCAGTGAAGGAACAGCAGGATAGAGCTAGGAGGTGGCAGAATGAAAGAACTAGTGGAAGGCAAGCTGCTGTGCAGATGTGTTTCCACTCAGAATTAGACCACATTTCCTCTAGTTGTGTAAACAATTGCACACCTTAAAGAGAACTTCAGTTTCATTGAAGATCTGCAGATGAAAAGGGAAATGCCATCAAACGTCCATGGATAACAGTATCCCTGCTAGATCAGGTCACAGCCCATCTATTCCAGAATCCTGAGCAGCAGTCTCAACTTCAGGAGCCATTTGCAGTCCAACTCTAAATTGCAAAGGGTGGAAATTTTGCAGCTGCAGAACTTCTGTTTAGCAACTGAATATAAGAGCACAAGAACAAAAGAGAAGCACTTCTGGATCAGTCCACAGCACATCTAATCCAGGATTGTCTCGCATTCAGTCTAAGGATGTGCACAAAGCCATCCATTTCAGTGCAAATCACATGAGGGAATATTTGGTTTTGAGCTAATCCCCTCTCAGGTGTATGTGTGTGAACATCTGATAAATGTTTGTATGCAAAGGGAACCCCCACCCCTTCCTTCCTTTCCTGCCTCAACCCCCCCATTCACCTGCCACTGCCACCACCACCACTGCCATCATGCACCCACCCGGAGCCAAAAGAGGCCTTCCACAGGTACTTCTGCACCTCTCCCATCTGGGAATTATGGATGGGGAGATGCGTGCACAACTGCAGAAGGTCTTCTTGGGCCTGGGATGAGTGCACAAATGATGGCAGGTGCCCATCTCTGGCCCTCCTATCTCCCACAGCCACACCCCTTACACCCCATTGTGGGTGTGGCCATGGCCTCCACCACCATTTGCACACTCTTCTAAGGCCCATGTAGGCCTTCTAGAGCTGTGTGTGCACCTCCCCCAGTCAAGTGTATGAATGGTGGTGGATGCAGGGACACGGGGGGGGGGGGGGAAGCCTGGACTGGCCCTCTGCTGCCTTTCACAGGCTCATACCAGTCCCAAGTAGGCCTTCTGGAGCTGCACTTCCCCCATCTAAAGTTGCTGGCCAGGGCTTTTTTACTGGGCACCCAAAATGGCCACTTCCAGGAGCCTGCCTAAATGGCACTGGGCCCCATGCACCAGTAGTGCAACCAAGCCAGCTGCACAGCGAATGACTGGGCTGATCTACTGCATGGAATGCTTAGGGGATCACTTTGAAGCAGGCTCCTTTTGGAGTATGCCCCAGTGAAATTTTCATGGCAGGGTCTGCTCCAGTGCCTCATCCCATGGAAATGTGGCATTCCATGGAAGGCATGGCCTCCTGGTGGACTGGTCTGCAATGTGGACAAAGCATTCTTCATGGTTTTTTGAGCCAACCAGCAGCCCAGTGCAGATCCTAGCACATTTTATTTTTATACCCATGCAGCCATTATTTTAGGTCGAAAATACTCCATGTGAGTTCAAAGCACACTGGCTACAGGCTTGTTTCTATCATTTTTAGCATCTTTGATTAATTAATTTTTGATTCTGTGCCTGCTTTGCTGATGTCTTTCTCCATTGATCATTCCTGTGTTTGTAGAATCATATTTGAATATGGGAAAAGCAATGCAGAAAGCTTTGAAGATGCCTTTAGCTGTGTCTCTCACTACATGCTGTTGCTTCTTTCTCTGTCACCTGTAGACTGGCAGGATCCAGTCTGGCATGGATGGGCAAGCCAGATCACCTTGAAAACTGCCACAGCAACATCCAGCACACAACAAAACATTGCCATGGTGATTGCCCCAGCTGCACCCATACTACCCTGCCCACCTGCAGCATCACACCTGGAAAAGTGTGGGAGCTGCTTCTGGTCGACCTGTGGACAGGATTTCATTTGCTCAAAACTCTGGAAGGCTAAAGAAGCAGGGCCCATGTATACACAGCATGATATTCTGTGTTTACAGATGTACTGTGTCTTCTCCAGGGCTGTCCCCAAATATGTCAGTAACTGAACCAGATCAGCAAAGGGACACACTTGTTTACATACTGCCACTTCCTAGCCAAATGTATATTATCCAAAAAGGCTAAGCAGCTGAGGCATAAATTCTGAAAATGCCTCTCTTTCTGTAAGGGCAAAACATAAAACACCATGAGGGTGTATTCTCAGTCATGACTCTTAGAATGTGAATAGTCTCTCCTCTGAGGTACAATATACCAGACGCTGTTTAAGACACACCTTTTCCCTAAAGGGTTTTGTTATTATTCTTCAAACAAACATGCTGCTGTGCATCACTTTTCAGATTTATTGTGATTGCTTTTAGTGTTTCAGTTGGAGTTCTTTTAATTTGATTTTATATGTTTATACTTTGCTACCAGCCCTGGAATCATTCTATGGAAAACAAGTTAGAAATTCAATGAATAAATTAATAAATAATAGAGAATAGCTTAAATCCACTCACTGCTAAATCTGACAACTCTATTTTATACCAGTTTTTGGAAGTCCACCTAGAGTCAAGCACTTTGCTGATGGCCAGGATCATAAGGGGAAAGGGGATATTTTTGCAGTGATCTTGGAATGTTTTGACAATATTATCTGGTAATTTCATGCATATAATGCTGGGAAGGTGATCCCTAAAATGGAATTATGGCTGATTTAAGCATCACAACTACTCTGTGGAGATCGCTTGAAGCCATGCACTGTCAGTTGGAGTCATTTTGAAATACATACTGTGACTGAAAGTAGCCTCTGCTGG
The DNA here is from genome assembly GCA_023333525.1 of Aspidoscelis tigris stejnegeri. NCBI lineage: Eukaryota > Metazoa > Chordata > Lepidosauria > Squamata > Teiidae > Aspidoscelis > Aspidoscelis tigris. The sequence goes on along the minus strand of JALMGA010000001.1, from coordinate 243,391,491 downwards.
CCTCTATATAAGATGCTAAGGCCCTCTCTGCACTTACTTGTTATTCCAGAGTGAGGGGCTGCTAAGAACATAATTGTCTGCACAGGAGTGGAGTAGATGAGAACTATGCTAATTGCTCACTTATCTGGATTAGTGGTAGACCAGATAACTGTGGTCTGTGTCCATGCTAGTACTTTTTAGCACACATTTGCTGTTCTAAAGTCCACTCAATGCAGATGCCTCTGCCTGAGATTGATCTGGCTTTCACTAATAGGGATCTAGCTAATATGGATTGCCTGAGGTGAGTGCAAAAATGGCCTAAGACTGCATCCAGATAGGGCCTAAAATGTGAAATTATCTCAGGACTGCATGCATGGTAATCCCAATATATCCTCAAGATATAAAGAATAAATTCTGCAGTTTTTCCTGGTTTTCTTGGCATAGTGGTCTGGGCTTACCTGTCTGGACACTTTCTGCTGAGAACTGCCATCTTTAAAATGGCCATGGCACATGTGCAGGGCCAAAAGTGGGCCGAAAGTGGCAACTGGGCTAGCAATCATGCACTTCTGGGCATTTCACATTGTTGCAATATTCAGGAGTCCACACCATGCCATTGCAGGCCCAAACACTCAGCCAGGTAAGGGCCCATACTTGCCCTGTGATTTTGTCCTGTCATAGAGGCAACTGTGGGATCTAAAGAAGATCCCTTATTTTCCTTTTGCCATCTAGAAGCAGCCTTAGAATGTGTCAGTAGCAAATTCAAAAGGTAATGAACTCTAATTCAGTAACAAAGCATATAATATAATGTCTTACATTTATGTGCATGGAGAAGATCCTTGATTCAAGGAGAGATTTTTGTATGAGCAGTGATGTGAAAGCCTTCTGCCAGAGTCCATGGAAAGCTGCTATGGTCTAAGTATTACACTTGACTAAAGGGACCTGTAACTTTCTATGATCTAGTATCCAAGCAATCAGGCAAGCTTTTATGTGTGGGCAGAAATACCAAAACTGGATATATCTCTGTACATAGTATATAATACAGCAGAGGTGCATCAGCTAGCCAGAGGGCATATTTTCATCATGAGATGCCATATATACACATGCAGTGTTATTCTAATATATCAGCTTACTTTCAAAAATATCACTATATGTAGGACTTCAAAATCCATTATGTTACAACAAAGTTGTGAAGGCCATTGCAGTTAAGACAGATGGTGCCGCACCAGCTTAGCAGGCACAGTTGACAAGTATGTTCTAGAATTATATAAAAATATGAGACACTTGAGAAGAGATTTGCATACTGGAAACCTCATCCTATATCTAATAAATAGATGCATCTGAAAGTGATACATCTAAGTCTTGGTGGAAAGAAACCCTCCAAATCTTTGCAGAAAAGGAGCACTTCAAATCTTAACAAAAAGCAATGGAAATGTGCTTTAAAAGCAGTTTGAACAGAGTGTAGGGCATTTTTCTCCAGCGAGCACAAGTTACCTCCTTCTGAGAACACAGCTACCTGTTAAAGCTTCCACACAAAGCCTGCTTTCCCTGAAGGATCACACCAATACAAGTGCTGACAAGCCAGCTGTAATCTTGCCATTTCACATGCATTTGCAGGATTCAGCTAACAACTTCCCTTGCCACCCATCCTAGCCCCCTGCTACCTCAAGAGCCAGCAGCAAAATGGCAGCAATGGAAATAAAAAGGGATCAAATGCTTCTTGTTCAGTGCAAAACAACATCCACTCCTGGTAGCAAGCGTAAACAAGCCAGGCAGATTCACTAATGTGTTGTAAAACGTAGCCTGGAAAGCAAATGTGATCGTTAGATGCAAAGCAGATTAGGAAAGGAACAGGGGAGATACGACATCACAGCATACTATACATTAAAAAGGGGAGGAGGCATTCTTGTCTTGCTAAGGTTTCTTTTGCCAAGGGATAAAAATGTAGCATTTCCTTACTGAAAGGAAATGGTAACAATATTACAAAGATCACTTTTAGCTGATTTTTATTGTTTTTGTGTAGACACAAAAACCAAACTATAATGCATGCTCCTACTGGGACTGATTTAAAGGGCCCAGTAGATGTTTTATTCTCATTCTGAAGAGCTAGGAATGTTTACATTCTAGGAAACCCAGATGAAACATGCTTGTGTCTTCCCACTTTAAAAAAAAAAATGAAACAAGAGGAATCATTTGTATTGTCTTAGCTCATGCAACCATTTTTCATAGGATAAATTGGAAGATTGAGAACAAAAAAAAGAAAAATATTTCACTTGGACCATCCATTTCAGGTGTGTATATATTTCCCCTGCCTCAAACTAACAGGTTTGTCAGTTAGGCTAAGCAAATGGATGTCCTTATGCCTTGAGCTCCTTTGATTTCATCAGACTAAGGCTTTATTTGTTATGTATCAAATGCCTGTTGGTGCAATGAAATGCTCTCCGCCAATCATCCAACCACCCTTTCCTCACTGCCCCATCTCTTCTATGGTTCAAGTCACCTCTAAAAAGCAGACAGTATGCTAATGTTGTCTAGGAAGATGCTTAGATAGACTAACTTTCTTGTAGGGTTCTTAGGCTAACAATAGCCCCTTCTGCACTGGGACTCATTACAGATTATATTTCAGAATAGGGACTTGCTGTCTGAATGATAGTGCAGACTATGGCAGACTCCAGGTGCAGCTTGCTGTAGTCTGCGTTAGCTTGCGGATGGCAGGTCCCTGTTCCAGGATATAATCCATAATAAGGCCCAGTGAAGAAAGGGCCAGTGTTTACTGTTTTCACTGATTAAGTATAAATATTTATTGGTATTTGGTATCTGACAGTTGGATGAAATGAATGTATGGACATCAATGGACTTGATTAAATTAACTAAGGCTGAAATTGTACCTGATTAGTCACACATGTTCATGATGTTCCTGATATAGCCCTGGAATATAAACCCAATTTACCATATTATTATTATTATTATTATTATTATTATTATTATTATTATTATTATTATTATTATTATTATTATTATTATTATTATTATTATTATTATTATTAAACTATCATTGTACAATATCCTGTTATTTCAAAATGTGCCATGATTCTGACAGAGATGCAAAGAACAGTGAGAGTTCAGTGTGAGTTGTTACTACCTAGAAATACTTCACATGATACTATTGGTCACCAGTATAGCGCAATGGAAGGTTTAGGTCATGTGAAAATAAAATCTTGCAGCTGTAATATCACTCCAGTGCTGCAGCAAATGCTAAAACATGGAGTATCGATCTAATGTGCAAGCAATGTGTGATAATTCCAGATGTGCTTTATACCGGTAAATCAATAAATTTCCGAATATATAAGTAATATCTGGATTCAGCCTATGTTTATACTGAAATAACACTCAACATCCTCCGTCTGAATATCTTTACTTGAATTTTTGTTGAATTTTGATCAAAGAGCCAAATGCTACATGCAGTGATTATACAATTTACATTCTCTATCTCACTATTGATTTCTCTCCACCCACTCCTCTGTTTAAAGACAACTACAGCTGCCACATTGAAAAGACAGAAAGAACAGCTGTAGAAGATATGGAAACCCCAGCAGTGGTACATGAAGTAGCCACAAGTCTACAACTGAGTTAGTATCTGAGCCCAGATACTACTCACTAGCTGGAAATGGGCAAATATATTTATTTCCTTGTGTATGTGAATTTACAAAAGTCCTAGTTACTGCATGAATTCGTTGTCCATACGGCAAGCACTCTTAGAAGTTTGTAGACAGCTGAACATTAAATTGCTATTTTTAAATTTAAAAAAATGTTCAGCATATTAGTGATAACATCATATGAAATGTATATTATAGGAAGGTGTTTGCAAAAATATGCACATTCAGTAAATTGCATGAAAATGGCTATATTCATTCATTTATTTATTATATTTCTATCCCGCCCTACACTTGAAGGTCTCTGGGCGGGTTACAACCTTAAAATCCACTATATCAAATAATCTATAATAAAATAATAACAATCATTAACAATGTCTAAAATCCAACAATGTCTAAAATCCAACATGTTAAAAAACAAGCAAGCAAACAAACAATATCAATTAAAACAGTGGTGTTTGCAGCAGAGGAAACATGGTTGAACATTTATCCAAAGGACTGAGCAAAGAGGTGCGTCTTCACTTTCTTCCTGAACATGAACAGAGAAGGAGTCTGATGCACCTCGAGGGGGAGACTATTCCATAGTCTGGGGACCATTGCTGAAAAGGCCCTCTCCCAGGTGCCCACACGCCTCACTGCTGAAGGTGGTGGGACAACCAGGAGGGCCTCTTCTGCAGATGTTAGGGCACCTGATCCAGGTGCCTAAGCCCCACAGAGCCCCCTCCCGCCCCTCCCCTCCTCTCGGCGGGAGAAGACTTTACTCTGTTTCCAAAGGGGAAACAGGAGTAACGGGGTTCCTTCTCCCACCCTGGTTCCAAGCTGAAACTGGGAGTAAAAGCTTTCCTTCTCCAGCCCAGATCGGGGGCTGGGAGGGGAGGGGTGGTGCCCTCCCCCTGCTCCAGGTGGGCATCCCCGGTGCCTACCTGGAGCAGGAGGGAGGAAGCCCTCCACCCCTCTCCCCCCTCAATCTGAGTGGGAGAAAGAGCCCCATTACTCCCGTTTCCCCTCCGGATCACAGGGGGAGGGGCGTGGAGGCTGCCTCCCTCCTGCTCCAGGTAGGCACCGGGGATGCCCACCTGGAGCAGGGGGAGGGCACCACCCCTCCCCTCCCAGCCCCCGATCTGGGCTGGAGAAGGAAAGCTTTTACTCCCAGTTTCAGCTTGGAACCAGGAATAAAAGCTTTTGAAGCGGGGATCAGGTGGGGTAGGGACCCACCCCACCCCACCCCACCCCCACCCTGGGGCCCTGGGCCTGGGGACCCACCGCAGCCGGTGCAGAACCTACCTCGTCGCCGTTTGGGGTTGCAATGACCCGGGCCAACGGGAACACGCACGCACCTCGTGGGCTCGCGGGGCCCGTCATTGGACAAGCAGTCCAATGATGGGCCCCGCGAGCCCACATGGTGGGCCTTCCCATCGGCCTGCGTCATTGCAACCCCAGACGGCGACGAGGTAAGTTCTGCGCCGGCCGCGGTGGGTCCCCAGGCCCAGGGCCCCGGGGTCAGTGAGTGGTGGGTCCTCTGCAGGGCCTAGGCACCTTGATGCAGGTGCCTACACCCACAGAGGGTCACCACTGGGTGGGCGGGGAGCCTTGGCTGACCGGACCCACGGGGTCCGGTCGACCAAGAGGTCCCAGAGGCCCTGCCCGATGGCCAGCCCGAGATTGGCCTCCTCCCACCCCAGAAAGGGGCAAGAGGAAGCTGATCTTGGTGCCTCCCCGACTCTGGCAGCCACAATGGGGCTGCCGGGGCCGGGAAGGACCTACCTTCCCCCGCAGAAAGCTATCACCTGCCTTGCCGGGCTGCGGGAGTGATTGCGCAGCCGCAGTGAGGCTGGTAGATGGCGAGGGGACCCACGATTTGAATCGTGGGTCCCCTCATGGTCTAACAGTCTCTGCGCCCAGCCTAGTAGATGGCGAGGGGGCCCATGATTTGAATTGTGGGTCCCCTCGCCGTCTACCAGCCTCGCCGCAGCTGCGCAATCGCTCCCGCAGCCCTGCAATGCAGGCAATCAGTGCCGTCAGCTTCTGGGCCGATTTTTGGCTAATGCTGACAGGAGAGGCGTGCCCACGGCTGTCAGGGAGAGAAGCATGTGCGAATGCTTTTCTCCCTGAATGGCCGCGGACACTTTGTGCCCGCGGGAATGGAGGTAGAGCACTTTAAAGTGCTCTACATCTCGAACGCGTGGAAGGCAGCCCGGGATGAGCTGGGACGTAAACCTGGCCGCGGCAATGCGAATGCCATGTTCCGGGCTGTCTTCCACGCGTTCCAAAACCGCATGTGCGAAAAGGCCTAAGGTTACATTTACCCAGTTAACTCTTTTCTACTGTTCTGTGACAAGACACAACACTCATTTATCCTTATCAACAGAACAAAGAACTCAGTGATGTGCTAGCTAGAAGGAAACTTGGGTTCAGATTTCTGAAGCCTACTGCATTATCCAGTTCTCTCTTAAGTGACCACAAGGGGAGAGCAAGCATTCACTCTTGTTAGTCCCTTTGTTGATTGCAGCAGCAATGACATAGTGTTTGCATATCTGCCACTGCTGTGAGCAAGGAAAATAATGAAACAGGGAACCTTTGCTTCCCAGTTCAGTGTTTCTACCCAGGGACTCTTTGGATGAGCACAGGAAGTGACCACAGAAGACAAACAATGGATGACCAAGTAAATCTGAATGCTGTCCCTTCAGTTCAATACTGGGGGAATGTTCTCAGAGCCTTCCCCTCAGAGGGTCTACAGTTAGAGCTGTCAGTGAAGAGGTAACAGTACAGTGAGACCTCCTGGGCACTGGATCATCCAGAGATGTATGCCCAGTGTGCCCTTTGTGTGATCTCAGGTGCTTTCTTATTGTAGTAATTGCAGGATCATTGTGTGAATTTCTCTTTCCAGTATTGTTCCATATTCTGCCAGGCTTATTGACTGGCTGTAAATAAAACTAACATAAATGAGGTCAGAAAATAGGTGCATGTTTGCCAACGGAAAGCAGGTAAGAAGGTTAAGCAAAATTGTGATCTGTGCATGTGTATCAGACCTTCATTCAGTTTGAGTGGCTCTGTGAAGGTCTGACTTTTTCCCTCAAGAAACCATTTGAAGCCCTACTGCCAAATAGTTTTCTTATCTTTAGGCTGTAATCTTCGTTCTTCCTTTCTCAAAGTACACTTGTGTGAATAGAGCTGACAAAAGGTGAGAGATCAACAGCCCTGGAGACCAGAGTCTTTTATTTAGTTACACAAAACAAGAAATATGGAGCAAGTAAAATGTCACTTTGTATTCTGCTCATCATTAAAAATATTGAAAGCTAGATTTCCAACTAGCCTATGAAAATTGTCATAAGGCACAGAGCAAAGCAATAATAATTGTATTTTTAAAAAAGTTACATGCCTTGACCTTAATGGTTACCTTGTTGAACCAGCCGCTTTTTGGAGGAAAGGAGAATGGTGATTAGATTCATTCACTTACAAACAGAAGGTCTTTGATCAGAGAAAGGGCAAAAAAGTTAACTTAAGGCGTGATCCCACTTAAGGAAATTAAAGCAGTAATTAACAAAAATGAATGCGAACGCGCATTATGTGCGTTCCATTTTTTATGTTCATTCCACTTTTAAAAGCGGAGCTCGGCAACGGTGCAGCGGAATCAGCGGCAGCAGAAAAAACAGAAGGGAGGGAGGGGAAAGAAAGGGCAGTGCTTGCTTGCCCATCGCCTGGCGTTCCTCCTCCCCATGAACCGGGAGCGCCACGGCTGCTTGGCAAGCGAGGCGGCAGCAGTGGCGCTGTGGGTGCGGGCGCAATGGCGAAACAGAGGCTAATACGGCGGGAGGGTGGGCACAGGCGAGCAAGGCGTGGGCTTCAGCAGGGCTCTTCCCCTTTCGTGCAGGAGAGCAGATAATGGCGGGGGGACAGGCAGAGTGGTGGCAGGCGTCGGTGTTAGAGAGGGCACAGCAGGGGAACTGGTTACAATACAGCAGGAGGGAGGGAGGGAGGGAGAGAGGGCGAGGTGTGGGCACCATATACTTTGCTGCATTCCCAAAGGAAAAACAATAAAGCATGTTACTGAGAGAAACAGGGGCGAGAGTTGTTTGAACCAGTGGTTTTTAAAATTCATTTCATCAGATTTACTCTTCTTTTTAACGCGAAAAGCCACTTTTCAATGCAGACAGAGTGTTTTAAAAACAGTTTGGACACTCAAAATAGTCCCAGTGGGGACGGGGCATTAAACACTCTGAACATATATGACATGTGAAAATATGATGCTAATGGAAAATTTATTTATTTGCATTTCTTTAGTTCCTTTCTGCACTGGGCCATTTTCTGGATGATATCCTCACATAGGGACCTGCCATCCACATGCTGGATCAACATTAGCCTTTTTCTGCACTAACCTGTATATCTGGGGCAAAGGGCCTCTGGTCTAGCTCCTGGGCATCCTCATCTGCACATTAATCCATTAGTCCTATTAGTCCAGCTCTGTCTGAACAAGACGGAGCCAGATATGGATTAAGAGGCCATAAAGAATTACCAGGGAGTGTTATTCAGCAGAGTGCCATAGTGTGCCACTGAAAAGCACCTCACACACCAACCACATAGCTCGGAGCGAAGGTTCCTAGCCATCGGGGCTGCTGCTGCTAATCACACCCCCACCCCCCCCAAAGCCCTGAGGCTAGGAAGTTTTACTCCTAGATGTTGTGGGTGTTGGTATGAAGTTTGTAAGAGCTTCACAGCATTGGGAATACTTGGACAGGATCAACATTGTACGTGCAGCTAGTGCTGATCTGACCCACACCTCCCTATGATCCAGATCAATAGGTTTGATGGATCTGAATATACTGGTCCAGATCTAAAATCAGGTAAGTGCAGAAACAGCCTTAGTCTGCACTAGCAAGTGGGCAAGAGTTTCCTTCTTGCACACAGATACACACTCAAACACACAGTCTTTCCTTTTCCTTCTGCATGGGACCTTATTCCAGACTGTATCCCAGAACGGGGAGCAGTGATCTGCATGCTACTACAGAAAGAACAGGCCCTAGGCCCTTGGCATGCTTTGCACCAGCATGTGGATGGCAACTGTGTTTTGTTGTGCTGTTTCTAGGCTTTGGATGAAGAGAAAATAACCGTGCAAGGAGCAAAAAGGGTATACCATATATTCCAGCGTATAAGACGACTAGGTGTATAAGATGACCCCCAACTTTTCCAGTTAAAATATAGAGTTGGGATATACTTGCCATATAAGAAGACGACACCCGGCGTATAAGACGACCCTCAACTTTTGAGAAGATTTTCCTGGGTTAAAAAGTAGTCTTATACGCCAGAATATACAGTAGTTTCTTTCTCTAGCAGGTTGTTTTTATTTAAAGCCACAAGATCCCAGACATAAGACGTTTCCATCCTGAAATGCACAATCCAGCCCAAGCTGGCACAGTTGTTGTTATCACAGGGCAGGGCCAGCTGCATTAGGACAGCCTATTCCATGTCAAGCCCATAACTGCTTCCAAAGGCTAACATGCTTTGGAACCAGGGCTGGAGCCTCCAAAAGCCAGATTTCCCAGGGCCATTTTTGGCAGTGCACTCTGTTGTGCCACTGAAATGGGACTCTACAATTTGGAAAATATGTGTGTGTGTGCCTGGTGTTCTCAGACAGGTAGGCAGTATGCTGGCAGACCTCTGTCTCAAGGTCTACCAGTGCAATGGTTTCAGGCCCCATTTTGGGAATTCTGTCACACTCTATGCTCCATCCTCTGTGGATGGAACATTCCAGGAGGGACAGGGCCTGTACTATTCTACAGTTGCATGCATGATGCGGAAGCCAAGACCCTGAGGTGCCTTTCTTGACTGGAGTTATTTGCATACATATAATAAGATGTTAGGACAAATACAATGCAATGATGCTATCTATCCACTTAAAATTCATCAATGGAATTCAATCAATACAGAATACATTTAAAACCCCCGAAAGGAGAAGTTCAAAAAACCAAAACACAAACTATACAAGAAACAATTCACAAATGCAAGCAATACAGGGAGCTCCAAAATCCACCAGCTGTAACAAAAATGGGATGCCTCTAAGAGATCTCCAGGACAATAAATGACTAAAATTTATATCCAGGAAGCCAAATGTATTTCGACCTTTTAAAAGGTCTTCTTTGGCAGCTACAAAGAAAATGTAGTAATAAATACATTCTTCTTTTTGTCTACAAGGAATGAATGGGTTGTTTTCACTTGGCCTGTATTGGAAATGTGAGAAGGAGGTAGGAGAATGCTTACCACTCGGGAAACTGCACTCATTGTGGTTCCAGAAGCCACAAGCTGAAATACTTTTGTGGAGAGCTTAAAAAAAAAATGTTGATTTTGCCAGTCATGATGATAGTGATACTGGATAGAACCCTTTATATCTGTATGGTAGCTCCCAGTTTGGTATAGTGGTTGAGGAGCTGGACGCTTATCTGGGAATACTGAGTTTGATTCTGCCTTTCTTCATGAAGCCAGCTGGGTGACCTTGTGTTAGTCACAACACTCTTCTGAGCTCTCACATCCCTACAGGGTGTCTTTTGTGGGGAGAAGAATGGAAGGTTTGTCAGCAACTTTGAGTCACCTTAAATGGATAAGAAAAGCAGGGTAGAAAAGCTAGCTCTTCTTCTTCCCAGGGTACAGTTGCATATCCACTTCAAAACTATAACAAATGCCATGTGTGGAAGCAGCCTCTGTGAACTGAATTGTGTGTTTGGGGTGCTCTGGTTTGAACACTTTGCGGGGAACACTCTAGGGAGGAAAATTAAAGTTTCCTCTATCATTTCACATTCTCTGGCTTCAAAGCTCTTCCTCTGTTTTCTTAAATCATGGAGCAATGTTGTCAAAATGATAATCTTATCAGGGGGAAAAAACACAATTAGCATAAGTGAGCGCACACAGCCCAAATTGTGCTTGAGACGGCAGGTAGCAGTTATTCCTGACTAATTAATCTGGAAGGTATGGTTGTGATATTGTGTGTGTTATCCACTTGAGTCAACTTCATCCTTTAGATACAGCTGGGGACTGACTTCATGAGAGCTTCTTTATCCTTTCACATAAAAGGACTGAATGAGTAATGCAGCCCGCAAGTGTTGTCAGTCCATCCTCCTGCTAGCCGGCACCCCACTGCTACTGACAGCTGCAACTAGGGACACGCCAGGTGGCAATGCACTCTATGCTTTTGTGTGCCCTCTGTCCCCACCCACTCACCCTGCTTCTCTCGCCTCTCTCTTTCCCGTCTTATTTTAAAGGACATTAAGCAATCATTACAAGGGCTGAAAAAAATTGAGAAGCACATGCGATAAGGAGCTGATGTGGCTAGGGGGCATGCAGCATCAGGTTTTCAGGAAAATTAAAAGCTGCCTAGCATAGCAGGGTGGGGGAAATAAGTGGATAGTGCCCAATTCTAATTCCAGAAGGAGTTGGCTGGAGCATAAATGCATAATGGAACAGCTGCATTTCTATAACAAACTGGGAGGGAAAAAAACACACAGTTGAGAGCCCTGACCTACTACTCCTCAAACTAGCAAAAGGCTGGGGATATTTTGAGTCTGCTCTGCATCCAGCATTTCAGTACATATGGAAAGAAAACTAAAGGGTTTGATGTTAATAGTGATGCCAACCATAGAAAGAATCTCACAGCCTGGAGACAGCATGGAAGACTAAAGAGCAGTGCTTGAACCCGTTTCCAGGTGAAGGGAGCAGAAAAACAGTCACTCCTATATTGTATGGAACTATCTTTGTCACTGTAAAGCATGAAATGCATCATTTCAAAAATGTTGGGAATGTGGCCTATTAAATTTTGCTGAGCCCACCCTTATGTAGGCAGCAAGTAAAAAACAGAACATATCATGATGTGAAATCAGCTGATTTATTCCTATTTACAGGGCCTGTTGGCACCAGTTGGAATGGTTCCATCCACTCTCTGGTGAGGCCTATCTGCATGTTGCCAGTGCCACCACCATCTTGAAACTCACCAACCCATCTCCAGTCCTAACTAGCTGCAGACAGCTAGGTAGCTTCTAGGTAGCTGTGTTCCCAACCTCTGATGTAGTGTTGTGAGTGGCTGTGGTGTCATGGCTGTGGCTGCCAAGTCATAAGCCACAGCCCTATTGCCATGGCAACATCAGGGCATGCACTGGCCATTGCCCTGGTCATTGCCACAGAGATCAAGGCTGACCAGGTCTGGCCATCTGTACTTAAGTGCTGGTGATCTGGTTCGAGATTTCATTTGCCCTTGAAATTTGGATGGCTCCCACTGCACTTCACCTTCACCTGACTGGTATCATAATACCTTTTTAGGGCAATTCTTCACCGGCAGTATATTGGACCAGCAAGTGTACCAGGAGGTTCTTTTCTGTATGCTGGGAGTTCCTAGCCAAGGCTTCTCTTGAATGATATCAGCATGTGCAAGGGAGGCTCCTAGTATGCTTGCTGGTCTGCTATAACAGCCAATTCAGAATTGTCCTTAGTCAGGGAAGTGCTTGAACACAGAATCACACAGAGAACTGAAAAAGGCTCTGTAAGGCTTTTCAAAGCTGGATTGAGCTTCTATCCCACATAACTGGCATAGCGGCAGACAAAGCCTAGTCAGACTGTTGGAGCTCAGATTTGGCCCTTAACCTTTACTCCCAGATGACCTGTGCAAGTGGAATTCTGCATATAAGAATGTGTTACCTAATGGGCAGGCAAAGAACTGGAAAGGTGGAGTGTGTATGCTGTACATGGACTGAAAGGGCTGGCTTGGGGCATTAAGTAAAGGGCTAGCTTGGGGCATACAGATTCTCTCAACCCACCACCACTCATCTTAATTAAATGTCACTCTTCCAAAGGAAAGAGCAGGGGACTACCACATCTGGCACACAGCCATTCACTCAACCACCCCAGCCAGCCAGAGACTGGATTCAGTGTATACCCCTCTTATATATACTATGCACTGTACAAGATCCATCCATCCATCCAGCTTTTCCCTGTGAAGTCCCAGGGCCAGTCAAAACATATGATAAATCAGTTATTAAAACATGTTTATAATTACAACCCAGCTGCTTTAATCTTTCATATTCACAAAAGATAATTTTCACTGCCCTCTGGATAACTGTGGATGCAAATACAAAAATAGAGTCACTGAAGTAAATTTCAGGCCACATCTTCATTTACTGGAACAGAGCACTTTCCACATCTTAGAGGGCCCTGAATGCCACTCCAGCACCACTTTTGGTGGCAGTAAGTATTTTTGAAGTGATTGTATGGGCTGCTTTCTAGTGTGATCACTCACTGAGGTGTCCACATTACAGGGCAGTTTTTCCACCCTGCCTTGAGGTGCTGCAGAAAATACCACTTCTTCACTTGAAACTGAGATGAGGAAGGCTTTGTGGATTCTTTCTTCATTGTCTCAAAATGAATATGCCTCCACTAGAAGTGAAGATGTAGCGTCTGTGGGCTTCAGGGAAAGTCTGCAAGCTGATATACCCAGTCTTTTATAAAAAATTATTCCTCTGATACCAAAACCTCCTTTTACTCCCTTGCAGGTGTTTTATAGAAGACAAAAGCTCCAAGGTGGCCTGGTTAAATCGTTCCGGCATTATTTTTGCTGGACAGGACAAGTGGTCTCTGGATCCTCGAGTTGAGCTCCAACAGCTTTCTCTTCTGGAATACAGCCTTCGGATCCAGAAAGTGGATGTCTATGATGAGGGGTCATACACATGTTCAGTGCAAACGCTGCATCATCCCAAGACCTCCCAAGTTTATTTGATTGTTCAAGGTAAGAACTGGTGATTGTATAAGAAAGCAAATGTAAGGGAAATGTAGTTATCATAGGACTGACACACAGTTTATCTTCATTTGATTACCAGGTGTTAGAATTTTACACTAGTGCAGATATCAATCGCTATCCTGTTATTTTTGGGAAATAATAGTATTTGATTTGTTGCTGTGAAAAATACAGAACTTTGAACTAGATGAAACATTTATCTGGTCTTGGATGGAAATTCTTAAATACAAACATTTTTTTATTTAAATAATTAATTAATTAATTAATTAACTCATTTGGATAGTGAATGCACTTTTTATATTCCTGTGTCAAAGGAGGGGTCTGTCCAGCACCAGACATGTAAATAATAATTAGATTGTTCTTGTTCTCACCCACCCTCAGACCTCTTGTATGCAAAATCCCCAGTTTTTTCTAGTCTCTGCCAAAAAAACAACAGCTTGCTTTCATTTAAAAATATAAAGTTCAGAATCTAAAACTCCCTCTCATTTCATAAGACTTAATTTAGCACCCAAAGGGCTGTCTAAATAACAGGTTTTGCAGCCGGATTAGAGAGGAAGTACAGTCCATTGGTGGAAACCAACACTGGGCTATCACTGATATTTCTTGGTGAAAACTTCTTTCTTACACTTCAAACTTCTTCCTTACAGTTCATAGGCTCTTAGTAAGAATTTTAAGGCCCTTTCTGCACTGGGCCTTATTCCAGATTGAGGTTAAGGGTGTTTTTCCACTGTCACTAGACGTACCCATTAAGTACCCATGGGTACGTCTAGTGACAGTGAAAAATCACCCTAAATCTGGAATAGGTACCTGCTCAGGGCCTGCCCTTGTCTGCAGCAGTGCATGGATGGTAGATAGGATACAATTCCAGGATACAATCCAAAATAAGGTACAGTGCAGAAAGGGCCTAAGATTTAAGTACAGGACAAGACCTGGACAAGACCTTGGGCATTAACACTTCAGCACATTCAAGCTAACGTGCAATGGCTGTTGCTAACATGTGACAAATGTACAAGTTAGCCTTTATTCAAGTTAGCTTTCTCTATTCGTCTTGGCTGCCTAGCGCTCCCATTTCTCTGCACTGCCAGATTTATTCACAACTTTATTAAAAGGAAACAATAATTGGCAGTGTAAGATATGCTGGGACTGAAGTGCCATAAAGCAGAGATGAATTTAAAATGAGAGAACAAAATGAGAATTTTTCAGCAGGCTTTCTGCTGTACCTCAGCTGCAATACCAAAACCCTCAGAAGCTTTTCACAGTCAAAGTTCCCTTTGAACACATGTGAATAATGCCTTTTGTGAAGCCTGCTCTACTAATTGCAGAGATAAAATTACCATCAGCGGAGAAGATGGTTTTTTTCCCTCATGAGGTGTTAAAAGACCAGCTATCGCAGTTTGGGGACTTTATGCCCTTGACTCTCATTGCACAAAATGTTTAAGGATTATAAAATTTTTGTATTCAATTTTGTGGTTCTGTTATAAGCGACAACTTGCAAGAAGCCAACCGAGAGTTGATTTGCTAAATATAGTGACATCAGAATAATATCTTGCATGATACTACTATGGTTAAGTCAAAAACGTGAATGTGTTTTGGAGTCTACCCTCTGGAATGGTCTCACCCTTGATATGAAGCATCTACTATCAGATCTTTAGATGTATATTGAAAGTCTTTACCTGAACTTACTCTGTTTTAAAAGTTGTTCTGAATAATTTTGGTAAGGTTTTAATTTGTATTTATATGTTATCTAAAAATAAATAGCATATAAATGTTCATGAAATGCATGTATGATAGGGAGGAAATCTCATAGCTCTGCCATGTTTTTGCAGAATTTTGGATTGACATGGAATGGGAGGAATTGCTCAGCTGTGTATTATCAATTTGCTGAGTCGCTTAATATATTTGCAGTGGTGGTTCAGTGGTGTCGTTGGATACCTAAGATCCCATTTGTAAGCCAGTTTGGTCAGGAAGCTGGACTCTTATCTGGGAGTACTAGGTTTGATTCTGCCCTCCTCCATGAAGCCAACTGAGTGACCTTGGGCTAGTCACAGCTCTCTTCTGAGCTCTCATAGGGTGTCCTGTTGTGGGGAGAAGAATAGAAATCTTTGTCAGCCAATTTGAATCCATTTAAAAGGGTGAGAAAAAATGGGGTAGAAAATCCAACTCTTTGGCCGAGTCTTCACGGCGTTATTTCGAATTCAAAACGTTTTGAGTCCTCTGAGTCCAGATGGCAGTTTGGCTTAACACACTTTTTTCATGTTAAACCACGCCAAACCGTTCTGAATCTCAATCCTGATTTCAACAGGTCTCACTCCGGATCGTGCACTTGAAACGTGTTTAATTTTTTACTGTGTGGACAGTACCGTTTTCAGGGATGAGATTCCATGTTCACGGTGCCCGTCCCCCAATCGCACTTTATCCATTGGCTGTCCGTATTCTGGGCACATCATTGGTGGGTGTGTTTAGGGTTTCCAAACTGGGGCGAGCTAAGCCAGGCATGGAGGAAATGATGACCCTCCAGCGCCCCGGTTTTTTCCTCTCTTCCTCCTCCTCTTCTTCTCCCCAGCAGGGCCCTTTCCAAGCAGCCGGGGGCAGCGGCGGCAGTGGTTGCGGCGGCAAGAACAGCCTGATGAAGCCGCCCTATGTCTGGCCCCTCCGTTCCTTTTTCTCCCCTTTCCGTTCACCTGGCGGATCCTCCATGCACCTTTTCTTTCCCTTTGGCGCATTCAGTGGCTATTAAAAAAATAAAATAAATTCAAGACACATGGAGAAAAGCTTCCCGAGGGATCCCTCCTCCCTGATCGATGCCTTAAAGGGTCCCCTTTTAATTAAAAAAGGGGGTGATTGAGGGTCCCTTTGAGAATAAAGAGAAGCCCCTTTAGAGAGAGCGCGGGTAAGATTAAATAGAAACCACTTCTCCCCTTTTGCCTCTCCGCACCCGGAGAACAGGTGCCTCTGCACCCAAGGATCGGGCACCTTTCTTGCCCCTACACACACACACACACACACACACACACACACACACACCGATCTCCTTCCACCCCTCAGGAGACCAAAGCAAGGACAGCCTTCACACAGCAGCGCTACAGTGTAGCAAGGGAACAACTTCACTCCCGATTAACAATGTTGCGAATTTGCTCAATTTCAGTTCAGACCTTTAGAAAGTGAAAGGAAGGGAAGCAGCTGAGATTCTGTATTAATGTTTAAAGGAATGGGGCTTTACTTGCTGCTGCTGCTGTGTGCCCTGAGCAATGAAAAAACCCCTCGGTCCCCTCTAGCCCAGCCTCTCGGCGCGAGGGAAGCACGGATGGGAAAGGGGGATCCAGACTTCTTCCATGGGGGTGATGAGGGAAGAGCACAAAGCTGGAAGAAAAGGGGGAGGGAAAGGTGGTGCAGAGGAAAGAAGGAGGAGAGCTGCACAGCCATGAGGGCGGGAGGAAGCAGACAGAATTTTACAGAGTTTAGTGCACAATCGCTACAGCTGATCAGAACAAAGAGGCAAAAAAAGGCATGGATGAGGCACAGGGAAGGGAGGGTGGGAGCAGGCAGGCTTTCATGACAGCTATAAAATCAGACACTTTTGCTACATCCCCCCTCCCCACATCTCTTGTTAAATTTCCCTTCTAATACATCTGGTTCATTTTTCACCTCTTTCCCCGCCCCTTTCAACCATCCCCATCAGCCAGGGGAGAGGTCTGATCTCTGTTACTTTGAACTAAGTGAGAGGGGCTGATCCTGGGAGGGAACAGCAATCAGAGAGAGGGGGTGGGCACCATGACTGGCAATGGGCAGGGAGGACAGGATTGCCGTGGGGACTCTGAGGATTGAATCTGAGATAAGGGTGCCATTGGGATGCCCTCGGGATGCAGATGAATCAGATCAAGTTGAAAGCTGTGGAGACAGTTTCAACCCGGTTCAATTATTTCAGTTTCAGGGAAACGATATAAGGCATCCCGTGAAGACGCACTCTTCTTCTTCTAAGTAGAAACAAAGAAGATTGGTCTATAATCATCTCAACTTCAGGAGAGGTGGAAAAAAGTCGGGGATGAGTGTATGGCTGTTTCCACTCAGGTGGAAATTGGGCACCTTAGGCCACCAAGGTGGCAGTGTGGCTGCATGGCACTACTCTGGTTGCAGCCACTTCCCATCCCAGGATGTTGGTATGCAGGATACCAACATGCGTCCTCTTCATTAAAAATTGTCTTACAGTCATTAAAATAAGTAGTGAGATATTTACCTTTATACATGTCATAGATGTAGAAATGAACAGACCTTGTTATCCCTAAATGGGACCAGACATCTTATATGGCACTAACCACTCCTTCCTTCCTTCCTTTTTTGAACAAAATTTTTACCCCCTAATAGACATCTTCCTTTCCTGGGTTCCACCCACCCACACACTCAGCTAGCCATACCCTCTATATTACTCCGCACCCAGGTTTTCCATTTTCCTTCTCCAGCTGACATTCAATGTACATTGTTTATACTTTTGCCAGCCTCAGTGTTCCCCTGAGTAAGCCAACCCCCCTTCCTGTTTGTCAGTAGCCCTGCTTCCCCTTATTTCTGTCAGAAGTCACTGCCTATTTCTGTTGTCAGAGAGAACAATGACTTCCACTATTTCTGTATATAATGAGTCATTTCAGTGGCATCTCAATAATCCTTCTGGGTTTTTTGCTTAACAACTTTCATTGCATCCTGTCTGTGTTTACTTCATTGCCTTGATACATTTTTTATGAACAGTGTGAGAAGGCGATGCCATGAGGGATATAGGTAGCTTGGGCAAACTGCCCACAACTAACAGAATGGCAGTGACTAGTCGATATTTGCAGTTTCATCTCTTCCAACAGCCAGGAGCATTTTGCTTTCTCTGACAGCTGACTGTGAGTTCTGAACAGCTGCTTCTCTATATCTAGACAGTTATTCAAAAAGCAACATATAGCTTAGATCTTCTGGATTTATGGCTTCTGTATGCTCATCAGAAAGTAATTCCAAGATCATTATCCAACCAGACCTCTTTGAAATTAAATCATGCTAAATTCTGTACAACTAAAGCAAAACAGATAAAGGATCTTTTCATACTTACCTGGATTCTGGTCTACAGTGACATTAGTCCTCTTCAGGACTCTCTTTTTCACAAGCTGGAACAGAAGAGAGAGCCTCCTCCCCACTCCTGGGGTTAATCCATCTGCATTGTGATAGAGTGAGTCTGATATCTACATTGGTAGATCTGTTTCTTCAGGTCTATGAGTGTTTCAGGGGCAGCAATACTGGCCCAGGGAGGTGTGTGAAAGGGCACATACCTCCTTCTTTTGGCCTAACAGGAGAACATACCAAATGGTGCAGCTAGGCTGTTTTTGCACTTACCTCTGTTAATCCGGATTTAGAAGATCCGGATCTTTGAAATCCGGTCCTCATTGAATCCGGCTATAGAAGATCCACATCTTGGTGAGGGCTCCATGCATCCACATGGGCCATCTAGCATGTGATGGCAGTGGGTGCTAAACAGGGCCACTGTGTGGCCACTGTAGCACACATCCTGAAGCTCTGTTTGGCCCGAAGTGGAAGGGCAGTAGGCAGCACGGCGCTATTGGCCAGCACAGACATCAGTCATGGCACACTTCCATTGGCAATGGACGTGGCGGAGAGGCTGACCATGTAGTGGCTATGCAGTCAGGGACAGTTATAAAGACCACTACCACTGCTTGACTTCATAGACAGTAGGGCAGAACTGGAGCTGCCCCTAGACCCCATTGCCTCAGTAAATGTGCGGATGCGCATCCTGTGATTTGGTCTTCACAGCGGAAAACCGGATTGAAGGGGTAATCCATTAATCTGGATTTAAGGGTCCCAAACCCCATTAAATCCAGATTTTGCTGGTGTTCATGGGTACAAATGGGATCCATAAGGTATCTTGTATGCAGACATGTGCATGACTGATCCATACCAATTAAGGACCTATCGGGTTCCTAATGGTTTCAGAATGGGCTCTTCATAGCTAGTGCAAAAACAGCCCTAGAATGTATCTCCAGGGGAACTGAGGTTGAGAACATTAGTTGCTAGTGCACAGTGAACCCAGAAGTGGTTCCAGGGACGGCACAATTGCTGGATCCAATGCAGGACACTGTATCAGGACAGTTTTTCACATGTGGAAGGCTCCTCCTAGTACTTTGGAGCTGTTCCAGTACCAGAACAGAACCAGGCGAGGAGACCGCCCCACTAAGCTAAGTGCAAAAAGGCCCAGAAACACAAATACCAAAGAATGAAAAGATGCAAATGGTAAGTATGAATTATATTATCAGTTCACTATTCACTAGGGGTATGCACAAATGCAATTTTCAGATCTGATTTGAATACTGTAGAATATTTGAATGTTTGAATTCGAACAAATAGAGAAAAAATGTATGTATTCAAATTTGAATACATTAGTATCTATTTGTACAAATATTCAATTCGTATTTGAAGGTACGAATGTCAACAACATTTGTATGTGTCCATACACATCTGTACAAACCCATACACATCCGTACAAATTCGTACGCATCCCATTTTTATCCCGTATGCATCCTGTTTTCGTCCCGTACATATCCATACAAATGCTTATACGAATAAGATGCATACGGATACATCATACTGAAGTGTCACTTTGCCTCTTTATAAATCTATGGTGAAGGCCACATTTGAAATATTGTGTACAATTCTGGTCACAACACCTCAAAAAGGATATTGTGGAACTGGAAAAGGGCAACCAGAATGATTAAGGGTCTGGAACACCTCCCTTACGAAACCAGTCTGCAACGTCTAGGCCTCTTCAGATGTTTAACAGTGGATAGAGAAAATTTCTTTTACCTATCACATAGCACTAGAACCAGGGGACACTCTATGAAACTGATGGGTAGGGTCATCGGTCTCTGGAATTTGCTGCAGGAAGAGGTGGTAACAGCTACCAGCCTAGATGATTTTAAGGTAGCGTTAGACAAATTTATGGATGACAGATATATCAATGGCTACTAGAACGAATGCCTAGGTGCATCTTTCAGGCTGAGGGGGGAAGGAACTGGGGTGCTTCTAAGGCCATCTGCTGGGACTCGAGAGAACGAGAAGGTTTGTCCTTGTCTCTGCTTGAGATGCCCGTGAGCATTTGGTGGGCCACTGTGTGCGACAGGATGCTGGACTAGATGGGCTGTGGCCTGATCCAGCAAGGCTTCTCTTATGTTCTTATGTTCTTATTATGTTTGTTGAGGGGGAAAGCAGGATGCTTCTAAGGTCATTTGCTGGGATTCGAGAGCAGGAATAGGTTTGTCTTGTCTCTGCTTGAGATGCCCATGAGCATTTGGTGGGCCACCATGTGTGATGGGACACTGGACTAGATGGGCTGTGGCCTGATCCAGCAGGGCGTCTCTTATGTTCTTATGATACGCATGTAATGTGTGCTTATCTGTATACATATGAATGTCCGAATCCTGCTTATGAATGATTCAAAGCATTTAAATTCATTCAGATGTTTAAAAATGAATATACAGGCATTCAATTTGAATTTGAATGTCCAAATTTGAATGCATTCGATTGAATTTCAAATGTTTTGAATATTCTTGCACATCCCTACTATTAACACTGTTGATAGTTCTCAGAGTTTATTTTTTCCAAACTAAAAGTAAGGAACATAGAAGAGTACAGTGACACATATTATGCCGAATATATATATTATCTTTATTTATCGTTGCCTAGGATGGACACCAGTTTAGTTTAATACTTAAGGGATAAAGTGTTGTAAAACAACTGGGTTGTGGGAGAAAATTTTGTGCTTCATGAGGAACAGAGAAAGCAAAAGAAAAGAGAGAATGAATGAAACAGAGGTAAGCAAAGATTACATGGTAGTAACAGTTACAGAAAGAAGATATCAAAGGTCAGAGATCATAAGAAAAGCTAGCTGGTAGCAGGGAGTAGAAAGGTATAATCTTTTATCAACTCTCCCTTATAGTGAATTGGGACACTTGGGTCTAGAAGCATTGACCAAGAATGGCTCTTTTCTGTTTTCTGTAATCAGAAAGATTAGATGCATCCCTCATCCATCTCAAAAAGCACAGCACCAGCCTATATAACAATTATTATTTCTCTCTTTTTCTATCCTATCCTGTTTTTTAGGCAGGAGACTGAAATGTGGTGAATCATAAAAATATAAGTAGAATTTCCATGGATTATGATGTGTTCATGGCTGCAAAATAAATGCAAAGTGAACAAATGAGAATTGAATTTAATCTTCTTTATTGGAGGTGGTCCACAGAGATCATGGTTAGTGACCAATGAAGGTCCTATTTTTCATAACTTTGTCACTTCATAGAATCAGAAATCATCAGGACCAACCCCCTGCTCAATGCAGGATTCAATAGAGATGATTATCTAAGATCTCCTTGAAGGCTTCAGTGAAGGGGAACAGGCCCATTCCATGAGGCAACATATGTCATTGGCTGACAGCTCTTATCGTCAGTCATTTTCCTAATGTCTAGCTTATATATGTAATTCAAATTTTAGTATGATACCCTTTAGCAGCAGTGTTCCATGGATTGGTATGGCAGGGTATGCCTCCAAGGTATGTTGAAAGCCACACTTTGATCCATTTCAGACCTAAATGAGGGCCAGTGAGATCAAAGTGAGGCATCTGAGCAGAGATTTAGCTTTGTATCCCTGACCTAACAGAAGACATTCATGAGCACTGTGGCCATTATGATTTATTCTGAAATACTTGTTCAATAAATTAATATATTCAAATTAATGCTAGGCATCACACCTCATATTTTCAGTTTCATTCTGTAGTTTGGTGACTCACTTTTCAAAGGGCTGATAAGCAGAAAGAAAAATACAGGGAATTAGACAGATGGAATTGTGTGTGTGTGTGTGTTCCTCAGTACATTGTATGATTTCCAGACGTTCTTCCCCCATAATTTCTGACGTAGTACTGCAGCTTATTCAAAACAGCACTAGCAGCAGGAAAGGAAAGAAAAATATTATTAACTCACTGTTCCCTTTTTATTCAACACCTAGTCAAATTAATTCTTGGAAGTCTTCAGTTTCTTTTTTTCCCTTCACCTACTACAGTAGAAGCAGCTACCATTAAATGTATGCTTCTTTTAAATGCACTGTGAGTAAACTAAGGCTGTATTCACATGTGTTGCTGTTGTTCAGTTGTTAAGTTCATGTCCAACTCATCATGACCCCATGGATCCTAGTATGCCAGGCCCTTCTGTTCTCTACTGTCTCCTGAAGTTTGTCCAAGTTCATGATTGTTGGCTCCATGATGCTATCTAGCCATCTCATCCTCTGCCATCCCCTTCTCCTTTTGCCTTCAATCTTTCCCAATGTCAGGGTCTTCTTCAAAACATCCTATCTCACAAAAATCTTCTTCAGCACCACAGTTCAAAAACTCAAAACTCGCAACTGTGCATTACTACTGGGAAAGCCGTAGCTCAGACTATGGCCCTAATCATACCTATATGAGACAGGATGTCCTATTCATAATTCAAACTGAGTTTGTACCAGTTCTGTTTACACGTAGATCCTCACTCTGGGCTGCATGGCTCACACCTTTCTCCATGATCAATCTGAGTCTCCTCCACCCCTTGGCTCTCCACCCCTTTTCCTGTGTCAAATCTATCTCCTTTCTTATTGGATGCTGCTGGGTTCCCCTTCCTTTTTTATTTGCCTTTCTTCTCTGTGTGATTAATTTGTAAAATTAATAATAATAAATTTGTGGAAAAATGCTAGATAGAAGAATCATACACATAAACTGAGAAGGGGAGGTGCCTCACAAACTCCACACGTGCAACCCCCCCCCCCCTAGATATTGGGCAAAAGAAAAGACTGGACCCCACCCACCACAACACAGTTCAGCCTCCTTTAGCCTGTCCCTCTGCTCACACTGAGGAAGAAAAGATGGCCTGGCAAACCAAGATGGGCAGAGTCCTCTGGAAAAGAGGACCCCAGTTAAAATGATCTAATGAAATTGAATTGAATAAAAATAATGTGAGTAATGTGACCTGAAGATGACCTGAAATCGTCCTAAACTAAAGGTGTGACTAGAGCCTATATGGACCTTTGTTGGCAAGGTGATGCCTCTGGTTTTTAATATGCTTTCCAGGTTTGCCATACCTTTTCTCCCAAAGAACAAATGTCTTGTAATTTCATGGCTGCAGTCACCATCTGCAGTGATCTTTGAGCCCAAGAAGATAATGACACTGTTGCCATTTCTTTCCCATCCATTTGCCAAGATGTCATGATTTTTTTTTTATGTTGAGCCTCAAGCCAGCTTTTACATTCCCTCCTTTCACCCTCATCAAGAGGCTCCTTACTTCTTCATTTTCACCCTTTTTTTCAAAGCAGAGAAATAATGCAACAGACAAATGAAGTGATGAGCAAACTAAGTCCATATATTATCTTTAATGATCTCTTTCTCCTTTCAGTCATCATCTTTGCCATAGGCAAAAATTCATGTTCTTATTATGTGTTTGCTGGAGGCAATTTGCCCTTTCTACCCAACACATCCCATCCTACTGCCTCAAAATTATGGGGGAAATTGTCGTTCATATTGCTACCAGAAGGAGAACTTGTTTTGACACAGTAGCCAGCTGCTGGTTCTCAACACAGATAATCAAGACAGCCTTTTACATCAGGCCACCCAGACCTTGTGCTTACCATATATACTTTTTTGAGGTTTGCTGTATCAAATTCATGAGACACTTTAGAACACATTGCTCAGTCAAATGGAATTGGATGTCACAACTGGATTTTTAGGTTGTACTAAAGCCACTCTTCAGCTCTCTGAAATAAGTAACAGTGTCTTAGAACACAGCACTTACCTGGGTGGAGCAAAAGAAAGTTTAAGGCATTAGAAGCTTTAATGAACAATACAGTATTCAGAAAGGAAAGGAAAATACTTCTTCATGCTTATCTAACTGGTATTATATAATAATACCATGCCAGGTTGATAATGTTGAAGTGTGGTGGCAGCCATTTGCACTATGTGCGTTGGACTAGCCCCATACCTGGCCAACAAAAAAGAGATCAGAAAAACAAAAAAGAGATCAGAAGGATAAATAAATTAAAGGTTAATCAAGGAAATGAGGTCTCTGAGGAGGAGGACATCAGAAATACTATGGCACAGTTCTATAAAATGTTATACAAGTTGAGACAAGTACAGGATGTAATCTGGGTATAGATATTCAGCTGCAAGGGGAGGATAGAGATAAGCTCAATGCATCAATAATGGGTGAGAAAATAGCCAAAGTGATAGACAACCTTAAAACAAGTAAATCTCTAGGTCTGGATGGCTTTACAGCTATTCTTTATAAGTGTTTTAAGGAAGTGATAATGCCACAACTCAGTTCTCTTTAACAAGGTTCTATCAGGACAAGACATTGCAGAAACTTGGAAGAGATCAGAAATATTACCCATTCTGAAACCGAATAGAGATGAAACAGACCCTGAATTGTACCATCCTATTTCACTAGCAAATCAAGATAACAAAATTTTCACTTGAATTATGGCAACATAATTAGCAGAATTACACAATACACCATTTCTTTTTTCAGATCTTTGAAACTGCTGGGCAGGAATAGGAAGAAATCTTTGGGACTACTTTGTCCATGAGCATTATTCTTAGATAAACAAAGTATAAGAAGAATAACAACACATCTGAGTGTTCCAAATGGGACTAAACAGGAGTAGTAGAGTATAAGCAAAAACCTGTCAAGTACTTTTCATATTGACTGTTGGCTTATGGTCAATTGTTGCTGGCAAGGAAATAGCACAATTGTTCCATGTTTCCCAGGAGAATACAGGTCTGACTATCTGAAAATCACACCTCTTTAGTTCAACTACATTTAATATGTTTCTCACTTACACAGGTGTATGTTGATTTTCAGTTCTCTATGTGAGAGCCATATTGTAAAGTTGCGAGTGACCCATGGTAAGCTTGGCATTTAACTTGCTAGAACTACCGTATCTAAGAAACTCCAATGTAACTTTGTAATAATTCTCCCTTCCTTTCTCAGACCCGTACTTAACATTATTGTTATGAGCTGTGGCCAAAATAGCTTTTACCCTTTGCAGACTCTAGCAAACTTCAGCAATAGAGTTCTCTGCTTTCTCTAGTGCTCATGAAACTGCCTTAGGGGAGATGAAAGCACTGCAGATCTTTGCTTTGCCTTCCATCTGAAGATGAAAAACCATAGCCAGAATAGGATGGAAAACAATAGCTTAATATTTTGCATGATAGCCACATGCTAGTGCAGTCTATAGGATGTGTCAGGTAAGGCCTGCCAGAGTCTGCACTAGAATGCAGACAACAGATCCCTGCCCTGAGATATATTCCAAAATACAGCCAAATGTGAAGAGGCCCCTGTAATTGTCTTTTCCTTCACCAGATTTTGGCACAAAACAGTCAACAAATGCCCTTCTTCTAAAAAGAGGGGGGCAGTTGAAATTTGATTGTTCTGCAGCCAAGGCTTGCACCCACTTGTCAGGTTCACTAATTAACCAGATTTAAGGAGTTAAATCTGCCCAGCCCTGCATTTTGGTGATTAATACCATCTTTTTATATGGATGACTACATGTGAAATCTTCCATCTACAAGAAGAATCATTTATTAGAAGAGGTTCATGAAAATCATTTTTTTTAAATCAAGAATAAAGTATCAGTCAGTCCTATCCTGCTGCAGAATATGTAACCAGAATATGTAAAAGAAAGCCAATGACCTTCCTTTGGGTTGGCACAGATAGGATGACAGTGCCTCTTCAGAACGAAGATAATTTTGCAAAGTTCCTGCTGAGCTGGACAAATGTATCCCATTTTGCACTATGGGGATATTCTCAATAAAGAAGGGAGAAAGACTAGGCTGGCAGTTTGACAAGGAGGCCACTGGGTGGGTTGTGTACTTGTAATACAGATTGACAACACTCTGGCAATTTGATGAGATTATTATGAGAAAGTTGCCCTGTGGATGGTGCTGAACATTTTCACAATTTAGTGCAATGTCTTCAGGAATAAATGCACCATCAGTGCCTCATACAGCCTGAAAACAAGTGAATGGCAATAACTGCTTAGAGGGAAGATCAGAGGAGGAAATTTCATCTGCAGTTTGTATTTTCTGCACTTCATATGCCTACCACCTATAGGCAAAATCAGAAGAATTAGATCATTTGCTATCTTGTTTGGTTCATACATATAGCCAGAATTTCCCAATCTACATCTAATGTAGTTAAACCTGTGTGTTGGAAAAGCAGAAAAGGCAGCATTGGTCTTCATCAGCTTCAGCTTCCTCTGATGAACTGGTGGCTGTCTTTGAAAGCAATTATCTCCAGACACTGGAGGAGGAAAACAGGACACCATAAATAAAACTGATCATAGTCAGTTGCCCAATGAGATGTGAAATAGGTTCCAGGACAGATCACACCCTACAACAAACTTGTTTGCCAAGATAATGTATAATCATTTTCTTTATTAAGAACATCTTCTGGATAACAGAGCCATTTTGCATGTTTGCAGAGTTTAAATTCTTAGGACCAATCCTACTTAATATTTCACATAATAATCTTTCTCAGTACATCAAGAACAAAGGCATCCATCCCTCCATTTTCTTTCAGACTTCTAGGACATGATGTTAACTTTTTAGAGGTTGTTTAAAAATGCATTTAATATCTTTCATACAACTAGTTCTTAAATCTATTTATTGTATCCAACAAGGATTCTTTTTTAAAAGAAACTGGAAGGTTCTGTTTGTTTTCTGAGAAACTGTGATTTCTCACATTGACTAACCCTTTCATTAAAGCTTTTGAAGGAAGCTATTAAAGAAAATTCTGTACTACAAGCATACTGCTAATGTATAAATGGATGCTGGAAATGGATAAGGGACCCATTACAGCAACTATGGGTGTCTGAAAGTAGGCCCCCAAGAAAGAAGTTACACAAAGTAAATATGACTCTTGAAGTTGATCATTAATTCAATTCTATTTTGCATATCTGCTGGCTTTAATTTTTTCCCATGAATGCAATGGGAATATAACATTAAAGGAACCTGTTGGCTCAGGCCACTGCCCATTTGGTCCAGCATCTATCAATTGCTTCTGAACATTCTCAAGCAGAAGGCAAGGGCAAAACCTTTCCCTGTGTTTGACCCCCTGCACATTTTATAGACATCCTGTCTGTCCACGCAGCCTGGATGCATTTGCCTAGGCATCCATTGTAGTTGGCATTGATATACCCATCTTCCTGGATTTTGTATGACCGTTTCTCAAAGCTGCCTTGGCTTGATGCTGTCACTACCTCTTCTGGTAGCAAATTCCGTAAACCAAGGATGTGCAATATAGATTATGATAAATAAAACCTAAGTTCTCATCAATAAGATACAGAGCTGTGATATTAAAGGTAAGCAAAGCTTTCATTTTAACTAGCAACTTTTGGGTTTTTTGGAGTAAATGAAGCAGACGCTTAATAATTGACCTGGGAGTCAATTATATAGTCCTGCGAGTATGTCCAAGTAGATTTTATTAGTGAGGTTTGAACCCAAAAAAATGAGAATAAAAGAGAACTTGGGAACCCTCCTTTGCTGCAGGACAAGCTAGGTTATACCCTTCTCCCCTTTCCCTTTGGCTTTGCTCCATGACAGAAGTCTTCGGAACAGGTAAATATGAATCCTTGGCTATTTTAAAGAAGAGTAGGGGCAAGTTGTAGGGAATAACTAATGAGGCTTTATTGTGGGAAGTCCAATGCTCTATGTGTGCTGGGCCTTATTCCTAAAAATATCCTAGAATAGAGTCTGATGATCACATGCTAGTACAGATTATAGCAGACCCTGCTGTACTCTGCACTAGCATGTGGATAGAAGGCTCCTATTTTGAGATAGAATCCAGATCAGAATAAAGCCCAGAGGAGATAGGACTCAATTTACTTTTTCTAAGATTTCAAAGCAGAACCTTTCTTTCATTCAGATTAAACTTGCTACACTGCTCCATTCTCTATCGTGTCACTTCTTTCAAGTTTCTTCCTCTCTTCCTGAGGCAACCTAGGAAACTTATGTTGATTGTTTATTGATTGCTAAAACTTGATGCTAATTCTTCATACCATTTAAAGTTGTTTAAAACAAACTTTTGAATAGTTCTAATTTCACTTTTAATAAATATAACATTGTTTAAACACTGGGTTTATTATTTACCACACTCCTTTTTGTCAAGACTGAAGCCCAATGTCCTAAAAAGATCCCAGAGTCTCTAAGGCATATACAGAATGCCAGAGCATATTTGAAAACAAAGCCCATAACTAGCAGAAACTCATCTAGAAGCAATTTGGAGAAAAGACTTTTTCTGTGATGGCACTGACATATGGAATGCCCTTCCCTTGGAGGTGTTGCAGCCATCAATAGAATCTAGTTTCCATTTATTACTAAAAACATATTGACTTGCATTTCTTGACCCTCTGACATTAGTTCTTTCAATCCTTGTATTGTGTAGGTTCAATGTGATTGCATCTTCATAATCATTATTAATTGTTATCCACCAAAATTATCTTTAGATAGAGGTCATTGATTTAAAATGTTACCCAGAGAATTAAATGCACTTAAAAATGACCAAACACAAATAAGAACATAAGAAGATTTATTTTATTTATTTATTTACATTTTTATCCCATGCTATACCCGAAGGTCTCTGGGTGGGTAACAACATCTAAAATCAAACATCATTAAAACAACAACACTATGTATTAATACAGTAGCATCTGCAAGTGGGAAGGGAAAGTGTATCCCCATTTAACGGATGGCAAGGGCAAAGAGGTGCATCTTGTCTGCCTTCCAAAATATCTCCAATGAAGATGATAGATGCACCTCCAGGGGGAGACTATTCCATAGCCCAGGGCCATCACTGAGAAGGCCCTCTCATGGATGCCCAACACTTTTGCTGCTGAGGCTGGTCGTACAACCAGGAGGGCCCCTCCAGATCTTAAGGCATGGACAGGTCAATATGGGAATACGCGTTCCTTCAAATATTTGGGGCCCAAGTCATTTAGGGCCTTACAAGTTAAAGTTAGCACCCTGAAAGTGAATCAGCAGCCAGTGCAACTCTTTAAGACCGACATCATGTGCTTCCAGCCACCTGTCCTGGTCAGCAGTCTAGCTCCTGCATTCTACACTAGCTGCAGTGTTCGAACCATCTTCAAGGGCAGTCCCAAGTAGAGCACATTACAATAGTCCAGTCTGGAGGTTACCAAACATGGATAACTGTGGCCAAGTAATCTCTGTCCTGAAAAGGCTTCAAATGGTGCAACAGCCATAGTTGGGAATAGACACCCTTGGCCACAGCCACCACCTGAGCTTCAAGCATCATTGCAGAGTCCAAGAGCACCCCCAGATTTCGCACCTGTCACCTCCAGGGCATTACAATCCCATTGATGACAGGGTGTCTCCCAACTACATGGACCCGAGAACCTCTGACACACAGCACTTCTGTCTTGTCTTGTCTGGATTCAGATTCAATGTATTGGCCCCTGTCCACCCCGTTACTGCCTCCTGACATCTGTCAAGTGCTTCAACCACCTCTCCTGATTCAGATGGCACAGAGAGATAGAGCTGGGTATCATCTGCATATTGATGACACCTCAGTCCAAATCTCCTGATAACCTCTCCCAAAGGCTTCATATAGGTATTAAAAGCATGGGAGATAAGATCGACCCCTGAGAAACCCCACAAGTGAATTCCCAGGATGTCGAGTCAGATTCTCCCGCTACCACTCTCTGAGAACGGCCACAGAGATAAGAACAGAACCAATGCCACGCACTGCCTCCAATTCCTAAACTTCATAGCCTTTCCAAAAAGATACCATGGTTGATGGTATCAAAAGCCACTGAGAGGTCCAGAAGAGCCAACAGGGTTGCACTCCCTCTGTCTCTCTCCTGGAGAAGGTTATCAACCCGAGCGACCAAGGCAATTTTGGTGCCATAACCAGGCCTGAAGCCGGATTGAAATGGGTCTAGATAATCAGCTTCTTCCAAGCATGCCTGCAGTTGGACAGCCACAGCTCTCTCTAGTACCTTGCCCAGAAAAGGTATGTTGGTCACCAGACAGTAGTTGTTTAAATCTTCTGGATCCAGGGATGCCCTCTTGAGGAGAGGGCACACCACTGCCTGTGGAACAACCCCATCCCTCAAGGAGGCATTCAGTGGACCCACCCAGTCATACTTTGCTGGCTAGTTTTTATCAGCCAAGAAGGGAAAGGGTCCAGAGAGCACATTGAAGGCAAAGATGCATTAAAATAATTTTTAAAATCCCAGGGTTAAAAATCATCACTTTCACCCACCCCCATCTAAATGAAAACAAAAGACAAGCAGAAGCAGGCTCTTGCAAGCATGGTGCTCTTTCAGCCTTGGGCAGAGTCCTGCAAGTACTCCCTGCTGCTGGGGTCCTTGGGCAGTTACATCCATTGTCCCTTGACGATAGTCAGTCCAGAACAGCAGCCACAGCAGCACAGGCAGTGCTCCACCAGGTAAAGCCAAGTTGAACCCGAGTCTCTCACACTGGGGTGCCTGGGAGCAGATGGGTCTTCTGGCAGTAGGGGCTTCCTCTACATAAGAGGAGCCCAGTTGCATCAGGCCTCAGCCCATCTAGTCCAGCATCCTGTCCCACCAGCTGCTGATGATCTCAATCAGAGGACAAGGGCAAAACTTCACCTGCTCTCAAATCCTAGCAAATGGCCTTAAAGGCATCTTGCCTGTCCCCAAGCTTGGAAAATATACCTAGGCATCTATTTTAGTAGCCATTGATACATTTGTTATCCATAAATTTGTCCTACCCTTTCATAAGGCTATCTAGGGTGAATCCCCACAGCAAGCTTATTTCGAATTCAAAGCGTTTTCAATCCTGGCAGACCCCACGTCGGTTTGGCTTAACACGCTTTCCGCGTGTTAAATCGCCCCAAAGCGTTGTAAATGTTAATCCTAATTTCAACAGGTCTCACTCTGGATCCTGTGCTTGATACGTATTACATTTTTTACTGTGGGGACCCCACCGTTTTAAGGGATGAGAATCCATGTTTAGGGTTTCCCTCTCCCAATAGCTTGCTTCCAAAGACATTGATTTCAATGTAAAAATCCACCCTTAACAGCAGCGCTACACTGTAGCGATGGAACCACTTCACACCTGATTAACAATGTTGCAATTTTGCAAAATTCTAAAAGTTCTGACCTTTAGAAAGGAAAAGGAAGGGAGGGAAGCAGCTGAGGTTCTGTCTGAATGTTTAAAGCAAAGGGGCTTTAGTTGCCGCTGCTGCTGTGTGCCCTGAGCAATGGGGAGAGGAGGGGAAAGAATCGCTGGCTGGCTTCCCACTGCCATTTTTCCTCCATCCATGGAAGCGGCAGCCACCCAGCTAGGCTCCGTGAAGGGGTCCCTTATGGGTGGCATGTCCATGCCAGGAGGAAGAGGGCAGGGCAACCCCGAAAAGCAGCTTTTAAAAAGTAGCCACTTGAGTCCTACCTTGAGTCACGTATGCCACGTACGATCCTCAGAATCTGGATCAAACGTGATTAAGTTAAAAGTAATGGGAACAGGCAAATTCATGTTTGCATCCGGTTCTATTATTTCGGTTTAGGGAAAGCGAAATAAGCTTGTAATGGGGATGCAGCCCTAGACTGGTTGCTGTTACGGCCTCTGCTGATAGCAAATTCCATAGACTGATGACCCACAGGCTGAAGAAATACTTCCCCTTGTCTGATCTGACTCTCCTACCCATCAGCTTCATAGAGTTCTATCCACTAATTTGCAGCAATTAGATATTATTCCAGAAAGTCACAATAAACGTAATTCTGAATGCCTGGAAATATATGTAAGTTTAAATTGATATCAAGGATATCAGTGAAGAATGCATTCCATTCTATGGAGTGTCAGCCTCCATATTTCTTGAATGGTTTACCATAAGCCAGTTTGATAACTACTGCAGTTTATCTTTGCACCAGAGTGCTCAGTGATTTCCATTTCATGTTCCTCTTCCTATTTAAAAGTAACATCTAAGATCCATGTAGTGAATTCTTATGCAAAGAAGTTAAAGAAACACATTGTGGAAAAGTTTGCTAGTCTGACTTTTAAAAGAAAAGAATAACACATGAAAAATGATTAAAAAGCATGTTGGATTGATACAACAGCATCATTTGAAAATATTTCATGAAATGAAACGGTTGTCAGGCTACTTATTTAATAAAAAAGTTGGAATTTTGAACAGTTGAGAAAACAAAATAATATACCATCTTTATATACTGTAGGAATTTCCAAGAGAGTTCCGTCTCTCCTCATTTCCAGATGGACAAGTAGAGCCCAAATAACAATCACAACTTACAAACCAAAGCTTCAGTTGTTTATGTTGTGTATCACAGAAATGGTCTAGATCTGAAAATGAAGCAATCTTTAATGGCAATGACATATATCATGTTTCTCTTCCCTATGAAGATGACAAGTGTCCATAGTACAGGATCTACATAAAATGTGCTCACATTTCACAATGATACACTAGCCTTAGAAGAAAAGAATTGTGAAATGTATCAGCTCACTTAGTGGCATCTGGTGTTTTGTATCACTGTAGCTCTGGACACAGGTTGATTGGTTGCAATTCTTGCAGCAACACTTGGTAAATAAATTCTAGGATTTCCTGATAGATTAAAAGTGGTTTCTAGCTATGTATAAGATATGGTATCTTCACAGCCAAAAGCTCACCAGGGCAAACAAACAGTAAGAGTGAACTATTGATATGAAAGAAAGAAAGTAGAGGTTCTGCTTGTATCTGAAAATGAGGGGCATTGCTTCTGTTTTCTGTTTTGAAGTGGGAGTATTAATACTGACCTTTCTGTCCTGTGGTTAAGATTAGCCCATTTGTTCTCAACATGTATAGAATGAATGGTCCAATATCACTGAAAGACACTGAAGAACTATTGAGATGAATTGCATAGAAGACCTCTGTAGTATCATATGGAGAATGTATCAGTTGCACTTACGCAGAACAAAGAGCAAGAGTAGCTTAAAATACAGTGTTTAGTCATGCTCCCACAAGCAAAATTCAATACAGTCATGCCTAATGCTGTGGCTGAGTTCCTACAAATCACTATGTATTACAAAAATGTGCAAGAAATTGATGCTTTTGAAAAAGTGGTTTGTTAAGAATAGAGATTTAGGCCCCGTCTTCATGGTACTTTTTTGTTTCTCTATTGTCCCTCTATTGCAGCAGACTTTAAAAATGCCATTCAATTCTGAATTAAGCATCCCCATGAGGCTCAGCAAAATGCACGTTTAAAACACACCTACCATCCCCACGGAAGCGTGTTTTCTTTGCCCGCATCTTTTTCTCCCCGCCCCCTCTCTGGTTGATAGGGTGCCAGCAGGAACGGGGAGGGACTGCACTCTGTGCAGCCACAACCAGGAAGACAACCCCCAACAAGTCCAAAAGAAAAATAGCCATCTGTCCATCTCCCCCACCTACAAAGGCAGCCAGGCTGCAGCCAGCGCTCGGGTGGAAGCAATTCATTACAGTATTTACAAGTTCTCCGTCCACTGAAACGTATGTGCTCATTCATTCTCAATACTTTCACTTGTGAGTGGAAGCAATTCATTCCAATGTATCTTATTCAATTGGAATGCCTGCCTACTGTTTTCATAGATCTTAGGCCTTTCCGCGCTTGGCCTTATTTTTTAATATATCCCAGGATAGGGGCCTGTTGTCCGCATCCTAGTGCAGACTATGGTAGGCTCCAGGTAAGGCCTACCATAGCCTGCATTAACATGTGGACAACAGACCCCTATCCTGAGATACATTCCAGAATAAGACCCAGTGTGGAAAGGGCCCTTGAATGCTGGCTGTAGATGAGAGGCAAAAAGAGAGAGAGAAAGAAAGAGGAGAGAGAGAGAGATGATTTTTCTGGCCGGCAATTCCCATCGCAAAACCTCTTTTGCCATGGAGCGTCTACATGCTCCATGTTGCTAGAAAAACCCGCAACTACCAAAAAGTGTGGAGGTAGTCTTGTTTAAAGGGTTTTTTTTCTGCCACGGGTTTTCCTCCTTTGTGGCGCTGTAAGCCCAGAGTAAAGCTGTGTATGCAGACGCTCTGTGGCAAAAGAAGCTTTTTAACAGGCTTTTTATTGGCCTTAGTCTACCAATGAAGGCTAGTAGGGAAACCCAGTAGAGACTCAGGGTGTGATCAGACAGAGCTTTTTTTTCCTATTGTCCTCTTAAGAAAAAGCATCCCTTCTGCAGGTGCACAAAAAAAAGTTAAAAGGATAAAACTACCTCATTTTCCCAGATGTTGCTCTTTGTTCACTTCCAAGTCTGGCAACACCTTCTGACAACAAATGCTCATCACTTACTCTCCTGATCAATCATTTGGTAGCAGCATTTGTTCCCATGCTGTGATTGACTATATTTCCCTCCTCTGTGCTTGTGAAGCTCCCAGCCCAGTGTGGCTAAAAGATAAATCCTCTCTAAGTGTTATTTAATCCTATATGAGGAAGGAGCACCCATTCCCAAACTTCAGAATGGGATAAGGCTATTTTAGGGATTTTATGTCTGTCCTTACTGCCTCAAATTCACCCAGAGGACGTCTTATTAAAAGCAGGGATGTGCACAAATGTATTTTTGACATTCAAATCCAAGTAGATTCAAATGTCAAAAAACCAGATTCGATTTGGATATTTAAGATTCCAATGTCACAAAATCCGATTTGAATCCGTAACATTCGAATCCATACATTAGAATGTTAGATTCGTATTTAAAGGTATGAATGTCAACAACATTCGTATCTGTTATACGTATCTGCGCATTCCATAAAAATCTGTATGCATCCTGTATTATCCCATATCCATCCCATTTTAATCCTGTATTTTAAGTGCAATATACGTATAATTTTCATGCAGTTTCATATACAACAGATATGAATCTACACATTCAGATTATTTGAAAATTCGTATTGGATTTTCGAAAATCTGATTTGAGTTTGAATGTCAACATTCCTCCGATTCAAATAGAATCTTTGGATTTTTGTGCATATCCCTAATTAAAAGTATATGATCTCATTTCAGATTGCCACTATACATTCTGTGTCTTCACTTGAGGGAGGGGGAGCTCTGGAAGTGCCTTCCTCCCATGTTATTGGGCCCTTTCCTATTTCTACACCCAGTGCATAAGGACATGCAGAGACATGAAGGACAATGTGCTTGTCCTGTGAACATTACT
Source organism: Aspidoscelis tigris stejnegeri (assembly GCA_023333525.1). Classification (NCBI taxonomy): domain Eukaryota; kingdom Metazoa; phylum Chordata; class Lepidosauria; order Squamata; family Teiidae; genus Aspidoscelis; species Aspidoscelis tigris. Next base: position 243,355,853 of record JALMGA010000001.1, on the reverse strand, counting down.
TTACATCATCACTTCTGAGCAGGTACCTCAGGAAGGCAATTTGCTCTTTAGCTGATATCTTATGCCACTGAATGTACATATTCCACACCTCAGATCATCAACAGAGGTATCTGGGAATGCACATAGGGAAATGGTCTCAGTAATGAGGGAAAGTGTGTGAACCTTTTGTAAGTATCTGGAAGTGCCATGGCTTCTACAAGGGGAAGTCCTGTTCAACTAACCTTCTAGCATGGTTGATGTGAATAAGGGTGATCCAGCAGACACTTAGATTTTCAAAAAGCATTTAAAGAAGTCTCTCATCAAAGACTGCTCAAGAAGTTTAATAATCATGGGATAAAAGGAACTAGCTAAGGAATATGAAACAAACTATAGGAATAAATGGACATTTTTTCACAGTGGAGAAGGTTTATAAGTGCAATCCCCCAAGGTTCTGTCCAGGGACCAGCCCTTTTTAACATTTTTATAAAGGCCTGGAGTTAGGCATAACCAATAAAATAATTTGCTGAAGACACAAAATTATTCAGAATGGTGAAAACAGAAAGGAACTGTGAATATAAGCTTATGACCTGCTGATGGGCTTCCTTGTACATTTGGTGGCTAGCAAAAGCAAGTGATTTGGTGTGGGACTGGCTCGCTTGTGACTGGCTGCAGGACTGAAGCCGAATCTTGTCCGTCCTCATACCATGATCGCTATCATGGGCTGAATCTGAATCTTGCTGTCCCCATGCACTTGAGCTGTTTTGCACACCTCCACTTCACCTGGGAAGCAAGCCTCTGCCTTGCCTGGTGCGATTGTGCATGGGGGGGGGGTCTTGCTGGGGAAAAGGGAGTAAAACCAATCCAGTCTCCTCCAGAAATAGCCCAGGACTGTCCCCATGCACAGGCTCAGCTCGGACCAAATCACCTAAACCCTGGCAAGAACAGTTTTTTCCAAGACCAAATTTGGTGGTGGTTTGGTCCTAGTTTGAGCGATTTGGTCTGAGAAAATAAGACCAATTCAAAAATGCATGGGGATGGCCCCTCCTGAATCTGATTTCAATCTGGGGCAAAATGTGCATGGGGACATGCCCAGTGTGAACAGACAGCTGGACTAAAGACTCATGAGTCTGATTCAGAGAGGTGCACTTCTTATTTTCCTAAGGCTAAAATAAGAGCCTGTATCAGCTCTTTATCTCCATATGGAAATAAACTAGCTCTTACAGTCTCACACTGCCTTCTATGTCAGCTCTTTGCTATTCTAACTACTATTGCTACAAGATACTAGGTCTGGGCTGACTGAACATAGGAGTCAAGGAGGATGATCCTTCCCCCCCCCCCTACTATTGCTGCTGCTGTTGCTGTTGCTGAAAGTGAGTTAAAGCACAGTGAGTGAGCTAAAGGGTATTGGGAGTTGCTTTCTCTTCCTCCCCTCAACATCCTCTTCAGGGTGTCATTGTTCCTGGTCTCAGGAAGTGGTTTATGCAGCAGATGGTTTGGGGGAGAGGGAAAAGTTATAGTCAACTGCTGTCCCTGTCTGCTTTTTTTCCTCCCTTCATTTTCAGGACACTCAGGTGAGAAAGCAGGCATGTAGGCAAGCATGCACTCTTTTGAGGACAAGAAATAGGGGGATTAGTACAGCTAATTGCAAGGGCAGGATCATGAACAGCCAATCACAACCTATAAATGGTAGCTTGGAGGAGAATACTAGCTGAGGCTGTTGATGTCTGGAAAGTTAAGCTGGCCTTTCACTGCTGGATGTGGAAGGATGCTTATCATCCAAATACAGGAAATAACAACTTTATTAAATAGAATGGCCTTTATAAGATATTTCTGAGAATAGTCTAGGAAACTTGGGAAAAAGAAGACAAGGGGAGGAGAACGAAATGGATTTTATTGTCAAATCTAATCATCCTAATATCTGAGTCAGGTCTATCCTAATCCTCCTTTATACTTTTTTTTTCTCCAAGATCCTTATAGTTTGGTACAACATTTTTATTTGCTTGAAGCATCTTCTGGATCTTTTTACCCTATTGTTCAAATATTGTTCTTCCTCCTGTATTTCTGTTGCATTTTTGTCATCAAAGATGACTATGATTCCAATGAAAATGTTATCTTACAGAGTCTGTAATTCATAAGATCTAGGCACCCACCACACTAGTCCTAACTCTGGTCATCTGCTGCTTATTTGCCAGTTAAATCTGCACTTAACAATTCTTCTCTAGTATTAGCAGATCCCTTGCTGACTTATTATAGTACTTCACATGCCTCTTTGTTTACCAGCCAGTTCTTCAACATAATTTCCCTCTAGGTTCCAACAAATCCCTACCTATTGATAGTTGTGTTTTTATTCTTCACTCTATCAAGACCTGTGCTGGATTTGTTTAGAATCCTTGTGTTGTTCTTTTAATTTTTATTGAAGTTTCCATGGAATGTTTAAAGATATATTAAAAAGATAAAGATAAAGAAATAATAGATACAAAAAAGTATATAAAGAATATAGACAAGAACTAAATCGTAGTATATAAAAACTAAAAAAAAATTAAAAGCTACTCCCGGTCACCTCCTTTAAAATTAAAGTGAAAGAAAATGAAAATTAAAGAAAATCTTTAATTTCATTATTGTTTCTAAATCCCTCTTTTTAAAATTACTATTAATATTAATGTGGATAATCTATTCCTCAAATCCTATTACTCCCATTTTCTCTTTTTTTTACACAGAAAGCCTATAAGGGGTCCCTAAAGATATCAATTTGTCCATTTCTGCTATATCTGCCACTTTAACTATCCAGTCCTCAATCATAGGTTGAGTTGTGCTCTTCCATTCCTACACACATAGTAACCTTGCTGTTGTAATCAAATATTGTATTAATCTTCCACAAATTAGTTTCTGGAATCCTTATAATGCTATTTTGCAATGTACCAAAAAGGCCAAATATGGATCCAGGAGCGTTTCTGCACTTAGCTAAAATGCATAACAGACTAACGTGTATTAGCGTTCACACTTGGGAACGCTAGTACACATCAGCTTAAGTGCCACATATCCACAAACTTCATCCAGGCATATGTCCAATCACTGGCAGGTTCTCTGTGCAGCTCTGCACACACAAGCACTACAGCAAGGGTAATGCTCTGCATACATGCAGTTCTGTTTGAGGTTATCTGAGGTGCCAGCGTACTTGCTTGGCACCTCAAATGACCCCTTGCACCAAAAAGGTTGCAAATGCTCACCCTTGGACACTTCAGGTAAGCTTTCAGTTAGGGTTAGTTTGTGTCTGGTGCACAACTTCACACATCACTGCTAGTATCTGATAAGTTAACATCTGGGCAGGGAGGTGGCATTTCTAGGCTGTAAACGCCTTCTGCAACTGCAGATGCACCTGCCCAGATGTCAACCTATTGTAAACTATGAGGCCAAGTGTGAATTGGCCTCTGGTTAGCTAAAATGGTCTCATGCATAAGATACTATGCTGTTTTCTCTGCTGATGCCACTTTATTATTACTTTGTGGGTACAAGTTGTAACGTAACCAAATTCCCCTAGTTATTCAAATGATCTAAATTCTAAGACTGACATGGGTTACAAAACTGTTTTTAAAAACTTGGGCCTTGACCAGCACACATTCAGGTGCATTGTTTACAAATGAAAGGAATTAAGCACGGTTCTACTTTTCCCAAGAGTATCAATCCTATAAAAAATCACAGTAGGACACACCACAGAAGGGTAAAAAAATTAAAAAGAATTGTATGGTGATAGGAAGGGATCTGTATCCATGGGCCTTTTTGCACACACCGCCGAAAACGGATCTAAAAGATTCGTTTTCTGGTGAAACGTTTTTAAAGGGGAATCTGTTCCAAACAGGAATGCTTTCTCAGAGACCCCGTGCGTACGCACACGCGCGGGGCAGCGGCAAACTGGCCCTGCCGGTGCCTGCCTAGCTGTCAGAAAGCTGTCTGGGCTGCTGGGACTGGCAGGGCCGCGGTGCGCGCATGCGCAATTGGCGCCGGCGCTGCCAGCCTCAGAATTGAGCTGCAGACGATTGGGTAAGTCGGAGGGACTCTCGGTGGGGTGGGAGTTGAGAGTAGGAGTAGGGGGTGCCTTACCCTTGCCAGAGAACAGAGGATCGTTGCTTCTCTGGCAGAGGGAAGGCAGGGAAGCTGGCTGCCGGATCGCCCACCTGTCAGAGTGGCAGAGCATGCGCTCTGCCTCTCTGACAGCTGGGCATGCGTCGGCAATCCGGCTTTTCCCCCTCCGGTGCAGAAACGTTAGTTTCTAAACCATTTTAAGGGGGAAAGCCAGATGTAAGACCTGATTTTTTCAGGTCTTACATCTGGGTAGGATTCAGCGGCAAAACCAGTTTAAACAACCATTTTTGCCTGCCGATATGCGGATGTGGCGTCCTCAAAGGGACCCTAATTGGGTTCCCTGTGTGGATCCCACGTCCAAATCCTTCCCCGAACTGGCTCTAAATGCATTTTTAGAGCCTGTGCAGAAAGGCCCCATAAGTCTGACATAAGATCAGCACAGAACAAGAGTGGTATTCATGGGGAATTACCACAGAGGAAAATACCGCTCTCCAAAATAAATAAGATTTAAAGACTGTTGTCTACCTCAAGTTTGCTAAACCAGCTGGATGTTTCACAGCATACTTGAACAATGTTCTGTGGACAGAAAACACAGAAACTGAACTTTTGTGGTTAATGTGTGTGAGGAATGTTCTCAAAAACAGGCTGATAAGGTAGCTTCAAGGAGTAACTGATCTGAACCAGTCAGACATGGATTTGTCTCTACTGCACATGTCAGAGAAATCTGATATGCATTTCTTTCCTTACTTAGAAGGCATTACCGGGAATATTGTAATTACTGACTGGGTTAGGTATATGAGATTGTGCTGGAATGGGGTTTGGAAAGCAGACTTCCTATGCTGCAGCATATTCAAAGTGAAATAAATCTTTTCCCTCTGACCCTTTCTGCTTATTAAGAAACTAATATGGATAGCGGTTGCTGATAGAGCGGCAACTTGTTTTCATAGTGGGTTTGGAATTTTCCTAACATGTACATAACATATTTGGGAATACAAAACAAGGTATTGTTGTTGTGTTTATCCAAGTCATGTCAACTGAATGAACACCTCCATGGCCACTTCTATGTAGTTTTTTCAGTAGGGATAAATAACTGGTTTGCCATTGCTCACTTCCATGGAGATGCTGGGAATTGAGCTAGCAACCTCTGCTTTCCAGGCATTTTATCACTGAGCTACAGCCACTCCCAAAATGTGGCATATCTCATCACAACTGTGAAACATAGGCTGCCTCCTCAGTTAAATGGCAAAGTGCAGCTTACTTGCTGTGAAGCAATGACCCGACATCCTGACTAAAAAGCAGCTCCGTAGCTTCCTCCTCAGAAGCTGCAAGAGCTGAGTCAGTGCAAGCAGGCTGATGGGATGAGGTAGCCAACCAGATTTGAGCTGCCCTTCCTGCTCTCATTCATCTCTTTTCACTGTTCTGCCCGTACTGGCAGGAATATTCAAATTTTCTTTATGCTGTGCAGCAAGTGTTGCTAAATCAGTATTAAGGTAAGTGCACAGTAGCAATCGGATAATGTGCTGCCATGACAATGCATCGATCCTCGTGTTGTGAGGATCCCAATCACGACAGCACATTCCACTGTGCAGTATGAACAACTCTGGATGCAGCCATAGTGGGGTAGTATTATGATTGGAACTGCTGGCAGGCACTGAAGCCCAGTAATTCCAGGTTGTCTCAGAAAATTCAACGGCATGATATCAGTGTGTCTGAGACATAAAGGGTCATGTAACATGCCAATCAACCAAAACACAGAAGTAAATTGATGACAACACAATGGCTCAGACTGAAGGAATTCCCATTTGAACGGTTGTGGCATGATTTGAACCAAGCTTTCAATCAAGACATCTCAAAATTTAAAACAAGCAAGGTGTAGAGGAATGGGCCAAATGTCTCCTAACTACTACATAGGTTTGATCAGCAGCTACAAGAAGTAGCTGGTTCAAGTTAGTGCCAATAAAGAATGTTTCATAAATAACTACAAATGAGGGTTCAGAAACTTTCCCCCATCAGTGACCTTTAAGATAATCCAGTGTATCTGAAGAACATCAGACTGGCAAAAGTTGATCTAGAAAATTTCAGGTTCTACATAGATACCAGTATTTTACAAAGTTCAAATGCTCCCAAAAGCATACATTCAACCAGAACAGTAGACAGTGTCAACTATTACTGAGCTCTTAGTGTTTTAAATACGAATAACATCCTCTGCTTCATTTCTACTGGATGGACAACTAAGCAGCCAAAAGCTTGCAAATGTTGTTTGTCTACAGTCTCTCCCAACTCTAATGAAATCTGTCTCTTGTTTGCTGAGCTGTACATATTTAACATAGGAATGGCTGTAGAAGGATTGTTTTCTAATCTCTAATTCCTGCTGCAGTGTTCTCAGTATTTTATATCCAGCTGTTCTTTAGAGGACCAAAGACTGCTTTTCTGTGAAGTTCAGCAAAACTTTGATGCAGACAGAAAAGATAAACATTTCCCTTTTCTATTCTGGCTTCTAGGATGTTGTTGTTTTTTAAATGTTGGATCCTCTCCCTTCCTTAAAAAAAAGCAACAACAGGCAAAACATCAAATACAATAATCAAATGTTAAGCAAGCAAAACACTTTAAAAGGGTTTTTGATAACAGAATCTATTGCCTGTTCAAAACAGAAATTGCAGCCTTGAAATTTTTTTCTTTTTTTGCTTGAAACTAGGAACCAAATGAGAATGGAGGTTAAATCATAAACACACAAACACAACAGAGCAAATCTCAGGCATCAACAAACTTTTAACTGATAAACAGCCCACAGAGGAGTAGACAGAAGTAAAATGTCATATCTTAATGTTCATATGTAGGCTTTCACAGCCGGTTTCAATCTTACTTGCAGAAGTTTTGGGGCTCTTTTGCCATGTTCCAGATTTCTTCTGAAAACCTAAGCTTTTGGATATTGTTGCAATATCTGAAAGTTTAGGTTCTCAGAAGAAACCTGGAACACACCAAAACATTCCCAAACTGCTACAAATAATATATCAATGTCACAGGTCAAAGCATTTCTGGGTCAGTCATATAGATTCAGTTCCTATTAGTATCAGCCTAACACTAGGTTTGACTTTAATTATGGCAACACAAGGAATATGTATGGTTTGAAGACAGTAATGATAAGTTCTTATTGAATGTGGATTAAAATTACTTTGAGCCTCCTTATTTGGATATTAACATGGAATGAAATTGATCATACAGTACAATTGTAGATGAATGTGAACCATCCTTCCATTTTATAACAATGGCTTGAGGACCAGGGCAACTGATGGCCTAAAGGTCTGAGGTGTGGTCTAGGGAGCACCAAGTTCTAATCTCAATTTGATTATTTCTTCACTTAGATATCCTATATGATTTCTGAACCTCATCTTTGACCTTCCTCTACAGTATGGGGAATACTGCTTGAAATATTTCTCTTTAACCCTTTCAGATCCTGGCCATGGCACTGGTGATTTGATTGCATTATATTTCCTTGTATTTTATTCCAGATGCTAGAACAATAAATCCACTCTTAATTCTAAAGAGATGTTAGCTGAAATGATGCACAGAATTATAGAGTCATAATTTTGTACCCTGAGGTGGCAGCAAACTCAAAAGACATTTCTAAGTCCTTTGCAGAAGTGATTCCAGAAGTAGCAATAAAGTTCATATATATATTTAATGTACTTAATAACTCAAATTTCCAGCTCTCCAGCTACTTTCCATAACCTCTTAGATGTCAGGGAGGCAAAGATAGTTGCTAGCTTCCTTCTTTTATTCACTTTGTGAATGTGAGTTCGTCTCATTCTGTTGCTTGTGACAGTGGGTGCTGGCTCACTAGTGGCCTACAGAAACAACTTTTATGAGCTGGAGGAAAAGACTAACTCCCTTTGAGCTCCACCAACTGTATTTCGATCTACTGGAGATCAAAACTTCAGACAGAAGTCCAATCAGCATTTTCCCACAAAGCCCTTGCAGAAGTGATCTGTGGGGCACCATTATTCTGGTGCCTACCCCATGGCCATCCAATATGAGTTTTATAGGTGGTATGCTCAACTCTTAAATAATTAACTGAGCCAAGTGTAAAGTAATTCAAAAGCAATACAAAGGGGTAACTGAGAGATTTGGGAGTATAGAAGTGGATGCATAGTTAACCTCATTGCTGCAACTTCTACACACTGTTCTAACAACTTGTGACTAGGGGCTAGTTTGCATTTAACTTATAATCATACCATCTCACTGAACTTAAGAGGGGCAAACCAGGATGCCTTCACACTTCAACTGCTGGAGTAATCCCAAAATCGACCCCTAGCACTTGAAGTGTGAATGGTCAGTTTTAGCCTAGCCAGATTGCCATGGCAACAGACACAGCCATGGCAAATTCCGGCATGTGCCAGGCAGTTGCCACCGCAAGGCTGACATGGTGTGCATTGGCCCATCCAAAATGCAGTGTTCACAGGTGATGGAAGTGTGAATGCTGCATCTGGGAGCTCCCCAGCAACTCCTGATGAAGCTGTGGAGCATGCGTCCCCCCAAACCTTAGAGAAAACTGAGTCTGCATCCAGAAAGGAGAAATACTTTGCAGGGACTGCAAAGCAGCTGCCAAAGTGCCAGACAGGTTTTACGATGCTCCACAGTTCCTACAACGTAAAGCTCAGTGAAAAGTTTTTAAAATTCAACTTACATCAACACTGGCTGCAAATTTTCCTTCCCTTCACATTTTCCTGGGTGTTTGAGTGAGATCTGGGAAGCTGTACACCTCTTTGAGCAGGCCTCTCAGAGTGTGAGGGACTGACCACCTGGTTGGAAGAACCCTCCCTGCTGCTTTGAACTATTGGGAGAATGTTGGGAAAGTCCCTGTGGAGCTCCTTTACTTCACACTAAACGTAAGTCTGGATTTTTAATTTATGTCTGGAAGCATCCTGAAAGAGTGAAGGCAAAGCAGGTGTGCTCAAGCAAGAGCTTATTTTAGCTCCTAGGGGCCAAGTAAAAGTGGTGTTAGTATTCTTAAACTCATGGCTCACTCAAAAGGTGTGTGAGTGCTTTGAACTACACTAAACAGCATTTTGCCTGCTTCCGTTTTATTATTTGTTTATTTATTTATTTGTTTGTTTGTTTGCATTTCTATCCCACCCCATACCCTAAGGTCTCTGGGCGGGTAACAAACAGATTAATCACAAGAACACATTAAAAATTGAAAACAGATTAAAAACACTTTAAAAATCAGCAAATTTAAAACAGTACACTCCATATTGTATTCATTTTATCTATACATTCACTTAGGGAGATTCAGCAGCCACCCAATGCTCCTGCCCCCATTCAGCTACTGTGGCCACATAACAAGAAGATGCAGTGAATTACTTCTGTGTCTTTCCAGTCTGTAGACTGATGTGCCTCTCCCACATGGATACACAGGAGGCAAGGAAGCAATGTGAGAGCTGACTATTCCACCTGGACTCACAGAGACAGGAAATTTAAAAGCATTGGACCTGACTTCTGTTCTATTGCAGTGGGTCTGCCCCAAAACCTTGTGACTGGAAGCAGACATTTCACAGCAGCATTCAGGCTCTGCCACATTCTTGATAGCACAGTGAATCCCTTGCTGCCAGGTGGATAGTGCCTTATCTTAGGCCCTTTCTGTACTGGGCCTTATTCCAGATTATATCCCAGAACAGGGATTTCCCATCCACATGCTGATGCAGGCTATGGCAAGTCCTTCCTTGGCATGCTGATAGTGAGTCGCAATTCTGGGATATAGGGTGTTTCCACACTGGCCCTTAAAACCCCATTAAGCACACAATAAGGATACATATGGCACACATGTGCAAGGTACCTTCTGCACAGTGGGACAGATTGGGGCCCCTTCAAGGATGCTGCTTCCGCACAGCCTCACATGAGATCTGTATCTAATGGGGTCCAGAGGCTGCCAAAACTGGTTTCTGGGAAGATCTGAAAAATTAGGTCTTCAAACTGTTCCTGCTCGCAAAATCCACATCAAAGGAAGATGCTCCTGCACAGGGACAGGAGAGGAAATTCATGTGGGCAGGACAGGAAGTCGCCATGTTGAGTGAGGCAGCAGCACCACAGCATCCATGGGATCTTAGGCATGCTGCTGATTGGTGGGGAAATGAGCAGTGACTGACAGCTGAGTGCTCCAATCATGCGGCTCCTTGGGCTGCAGGGCTGCAAAGAAGCCTGATTCTTCTGGTTATCGGTGCTGCGGCATCTGCACAGCAAACACATGAAGTGTTCCTCATTATCTGTGCTTCCCACGTGAGTGCGGAAGCGTTAGACCTCATTTGGATCCATCCCTTTTTCAGACGGCTCTTCCCAGGGACAGATTTCAGAAATCTGGATTTCTTTAACCCGAATGTCAAGTGGTAAGTGCGGAAACACCCATAATCTGAAATGCTGGACAGTGCAGAAAGGTTCTTTTGATCGTTTTGTGTGAACTATTTGGAGATTCTCTATGCATAAATAGTGTACAAATATTATATTTAAAATAAATAAAATTACTGAGGCTTTCTAATACGTCTCTTGCTTTCCCCATTTCCCTGAGAGGTAGCCTTCCAACTCGAAAGAGATATTGCACCTCTAGCCAGAATCAATTAGTCCTCTCCTGATAATATCACACTGATAGAAAACTTTGCCTTCATCTTTCAGTTATTCTCTGCTGCTTTCCACAGGCTTTAAAAGAGAGAGAGAAGAAAAAGTTCTTCAATAACTTTTGAACTGTGGATGAAAATTTCACAAAACCAACAAGAGATTTCTTTCAGCCAAGCCTGTCAAGAGCAACTCAGCTATTTGCTATTTCCCTCCTCCCCTTAATGACAGCTTCATGACACTCTCTTGTGATAGACAGTGTTGATTTTCTGTACTTGTTTCGCCACTGTGATATTTTAATTAAAGGGGGTGGGAAGAGAGTTTCTTATAGTTAGGCACATTTGTAAACTGGACTAAGTAGATTGTTCACATGGCTTTTGTTTTTATAAGCAATACTATTTTAGATTTATAAGAGTGACACTTATTTTTTAAGATAAAGTTCTGAAGTTAATGGTTTAGGGCTAGATTGGGGAAACATAGTAGAAAATGTATATTTTTGCATGGAGTAGAACGCAGATTCATCACCAAACATCTCTGGTCTACCGATTATCGGGGTAAATTCAAGTGAAGTCAGAGTTAATTTTTCAAGCCAGGTTAACTGATGCTGTTCAAAAACCTGGTCTATATTTTGACATTTAACCGTTTTTGTTTGGTCATAAAAATCTTCTACTGTACTTAGGTTTGCTTCCTTTAAGTCAGTGGTTCTCAACCTGTGGGTCGCGACCCCTTTGGGGGTCATACTACCTTTTGAGATGGGTCATGACGAGTCTCTTGCTGCTCCTCCCCCCTCCCAGCTGCCCCTCCCCCATGGTTGGGGGTCTCCACAACATGAGGAACTGCATTAAGGGGTCGTGGCATTAGGAAGGTTGAGAACCGTCACTTTAAGTGATCCCAAGTTTGTCTCTTTGTTAATTACTGTAGTGGAGGGTAATGTCTTGATTCCATTAAGGGAGACGCTGTTTTGCAATACCTTTGTCTGCCACAATTTCATGAAGATTGGAGTTGTGTTGCTATTATAGGGTTGGAATGTTGGCCACCATGTTTTTTTTTTAATTACGGTATACATAGTATTGCTGTAATGTTAGAAGCTTCTATGGTTTCCATCTCTTTCCACTCGGCAATCTCTTTTTTTTTCTGCCATGTAATACCTGGGAAATTCTGAAGGCCTGAAAGTAATTTTCAGTATTTGGTATTCCCTATCCTCCCTAAGACTGGTGAGTTTGAAAAACTGTTCTAGCTAGAACAGTTCTAATTCTGCTAGCTGCAAATATATATTTGTATATTTCACTATTCAACCATCTGAATATTGCTTTGGAAAGGATTGTGCTTGAGAATCTATAGAGCTGTGCCATACATGCCTAGTTTTGGAATAAAGCAAGCAATGTAGCTTAACCCAGATGTAACTTCCTCAGTCAGCTGGAAGCGAAGGATGCTTAATCCAGAAGTAAATTAATCTGATATATTAGACGATGCACAGGGACATCTAGCCTTCTTATAAAGACCCCTCCTTCTTCACCGCCCAATCATAACATTAGTGTGCAAACAGTCATTCCCTGTTGTCACTTTCCCTGCCTTTTCTTGCTTTCCAAAACACAAGGCCTTTGAGCTCTGCCCCTTCCATTTAAACTATGCTTCCCTACTTAATGACATACACTAATGTGTGTTAACAGATGTCTGAGGGGAAATTAGCTATGGTGTCCAGATCAATTAGAGTTGAGTTGCTGTGCAGAAACAATTGCTCAGTAGGCTGTGGAAGTTTTAGAAAGGAAGAGAAATTGTGGCTTTTCCCTCCCCTACGAAGGTGAAATTGTGCTGGCCCAGCTTGAGCCTGCCTGCTCCTGTGAACCCATTTTCCAAACAATCCTCCTCTTTTCTTAATAGATTCTGATCTCTCTTTCAGATGGAGACAGCTCCAACAGCTGCAGGCAGGCAGGAACAGCAACAGCATAATAGCATACACAAGGTAGTTACGTTCTTCTCAAAGAACTTTTCAGGGCCATGTTATGTCTCATATGAAGCCATCATGGTAGTGGTGGCTCTTAGAAAAAGGAATCTTACTCTTTCTATATCCTCCTACTTTTGTATAGGGTTTTTGGGAAGAAAAGCTGCTTCAAAAGTACCTCTGTGCTACTTTCCCCCTTTCATAAAAGATTATCTGATGCATGTTTGAGTTATATATTTTTTATCCTTTTTAGGCTGACTATTTTCCCTCCACTATCACTGTTGCATACCTTGCAGGACTTTCTATACTGAAAGACCATGATACGAACCAGTAGATCTGGACCAGGGAAGTCTTCTGGTTTGGACTATAGCTAGGCTATGCTGGCATGCTGGTAGAACTCAATATCAGGGTCCAACAGTGATCTAGATCAAGGGCTCTTTATTCTGTGCAGACAGAGTGTACCAGCAATGGGCAGGGTCTCCCATATTCTACATTGTCATGGAGAAGGGATGCCCATAACTTTCTTCTGGAACTGAACTAAGAGGCAGTGCACAAAGGCCCGTAGTCTGACCCAGGGACAATCAACTGGAAAAGGGAGAAAGGAGTTCCTTTGATGCTGGTTCACTCATGTCCTCCAACTCCCCTAATGCCTGTAGTTAGTATACGAGGCTGAGGCTGTATGGACACCTATGAAGAACCCAAATCCACTGACCTTATTTCTGAGTACCAAATTCAGATCATTGGGGAGGAGGGACATACCCCCCTCTAGTTTTTTAGGATTTTTTTTTTCTATAACTGAAAAAAAATCATTGAAGTCATTCCAGAATGGTTTTTGTTTTTTTCTTGTTTTGGGATGATCTAAAAACAGTCATATACATTCTCATACATTGCATAATCAATCTTCTAGACATTTTTAGAATAATTATCTCATCCATATTTAAATTAAATGTGGATGAGGTAATTAATGTAAAAATGCCTATTTGAGGGTTCATGTTTTATGTTTTTAATCAGTTTTTAAAAGGTAAGGATTAATTACATAATGTATAATATTTCTGAATGATTATCCTTAGATAGTCTCCATCACAGAAAAAAAAAATCCTTTTTTGAGTCATGATGAGTTCCAAGGAAATTGGGAACTATTTGCATGGGGACAGGTGCATTCACGCCCATCACCGGGAATGGCATGGGGACAGGTTGGGATTGATCTCAGACCTGCTCCCGGTCCCATACATGCTCATTCTGCACCAAATGGGCATGCATGGGGATGTGGCCTGGGTTCCTTATGATGTCTCTGCTTACCTTCACATCTGGTGAGCTGTATACAAAGTTGTCTCATTGGGAACTTCTATGAGTCAGCAAGTAGAAAAAAATACCCCCCCCAAAAAAATTATCTGGCTCCCAGAAGTTCCCAGCAAGGTGACTTTGTATACAGCTCACCAGAAATGCAGGTAAGTAAATGTGTGTCAGTGTGTCTTCTACTGCTCCAGCTCCATTTGCAGCCACAATAACACTTCATGGTAAATGCACTGCTTTGTTACTTAACAGAATCACTAGAGAGAAGGAACAATTTTTTTGTTTTCAGCAGAGGTGTTTATTCAAGTGGAGACCTCCATGAGCTCCAGTCATTAGTCTATATCCATATCAGCAAAAGAAGGGCGGGGGGAGATACCTTCCCCTTTGCAGTATATAGGCTGCTTCAGAGTTGCAGAACCACCCTAGGATTAGAGTGGGATGAACAACTCTGAAGGCAGATTACACTCTTGTGTGTCTCCTCCATCACTTTGTAAAGGAGGAGGACGAGGAGGTGACTTACTGGAGGAAAGTTCCACCTACCCCAGTTGAGTATTAGACTAAAATTGTGTGACTTCCACAGCCATTCCCAGTCCAATGCTCAAATGCAACAATCATAAATCTTTGTTCCACAGCTATGAGGATTCTGGAGATGGGAAGCACCCGTGTGGGACCAGCATATGTCCAGCCTCTGTGGTAGATCTCCAGCCTCACATTCCAGAGACAGATATTTCCATAGTTGTCTTGATGCTCCTTTTGTTTAATTCCCCTTTTTTGCATCCTTCATCTCATGTTAAAAGAGAATGGCATATCAACAATGAAAGAATAATGTACGACTTTGTTTCTAAACATGAGCAAATGCATGCAGAGTTCCCAGAAGCAGCTCAAGAGTTTGCATTGCTTCTTGTCTTATAGCACACTATATAAACTAAATCATATTTTCATTTCTATTGAGCTTTGTATGCATTTACAAAAATGCACATGTATGTGTTAAAAATTGTGGAAAGTAGTGTTTCAGCCCCTCTGTTTTAAATCTTCATTATTCCAAAGCTGCATTATCCTGCTTTTTTTTAACATTACCCCATTTTTTAAAAGCCCATGCTGATGCTACTAATTGCTTAAGGCACTTTGTTATACTTGCAAATAATTTGTGCTTAATACACAGAACCACTTGGTCTTCTCCACCCCCATTCCTCCTGTCATCACCCCAGTTCCATGTTTGTCCCATCCCTACAATGCACTCTTTGGTATATGCAAAAATGGTCTCTGGGCATACAAGCTTAGCACTAGACTCTTGTCAGATCAGCTTCCAAGCTCCATTTATCAAAATTATCCCATAGTCCCTTGCAGAGTCAGATATTAATAGTGTTCATTTAAAACCAAGAGTGTTACTAATGTTTTTTTTTTCTCCTGTGTGCTAAATCAGAGAAAGCACAAATGATTTAAACAAATGCTCAGAAACAAGACTACTGAGATCAGTCAACAAGGCAGGTAAATCTTAGGATGGGAATCACCTTAAAAGGGCAGAAGATAAAGGAAAGCGACATTGTTTTGGAAGCAAGAAAACCCAAATATACATTACCTGATAATTTGCACGATAATACCTATATGGCATGCTGGCCTCCCTTGCCATTTCAGTAATTTCATCAAAACAGTGGAATATAAAGGTCCGAATTTAATATATGTGTTAGATTGGGTATTGAAGGTTTTGTGCTATGGATCCATTAAATTCAGTGGGAGGCTTAAGTTCAGCCAGTTAAATGAAATGGGTTCTGATATGTTTCTTTAAGGAAAACCTCCATCTGTAAAAAAAAAAAAAAATCTCCAAAGTTTCTTCCAACATTGCTATCTATGACCACTCTTGGCTATACACAAGCTAAATCACCCATCAATACATCTAGCAAAGGGTGGATGGCCACCTATCAAGATCATTGCATTGTCAAGAAGTTAACCTTTGAAGCTTTATATTCTATCAATTGCCTTTGCTTTGCTTTATGTTGCAGTTATTCTTACCAGAGTTTACATGTTATTTAAGTCACAAATGTAAAGTTTGAGCAGGTTCCTGTACAAGATAGCATCTTCTGCAGATCAACATTTCTGAAAAGTGAGAGCTGAATTCAGGTTCAAAGCAGTCTTGGAAGAAGGAAATAGAAACAACTCCCATACTGTTACTTTTAAAAATTGAGTAGATGTATCCATATTTTTAAATCTAATACTTCGTAAGTCACCTTGAGTTCTAATAAAACTGTCATATCTTAATAAAGATAAGAAAATAATATCAAAACACCATTTTTAAAAATAACTTTTAAAAACCATGTGATTCTGTTTCTTTGTTTATTATTTTAACAAACCTCCCGATATTTGAAGGTCTCAGGTCGGTTTACAACAATAAAAAATTTAACAGAACCCACTAACTCTGAATACATAGAATTTGAATGATCTAACTGCCCAATTTGGAACATCAGGGCAGAAATCGAAGTCATCTAATCATGATCCTCAGTAAGTAGTTAGATTTGTGCCTGGGAAGCAGTGATTTAGAAAAAGGACCGGGGATTATTGTAGATAACATTCTCTGCAGGAACTCAAAGCTTAATGATGTGGCAAACAGGGCTAATGTGAACGTTGTGTGTATATAAAAAAAGGAAAGCAAGCAGAATCTCAACTGCTTTTGCACTCCTGCAAAACTGTGCTCAGCCCTACAATTCCATGATTTAAAGCTGAACTGAAGAATATTGAGAGGGGGGAATAACAGAGAGATAATCATGAACCAGATTTTCTGATTTAAGATTTTCTTTTATCATTATATGTATACAGAAGATAACTCAATTAATTTAAGTTGCAAAGATTGCTAACAGCCACTCACCTAGAAGTGTAGATTGGGGCGGGGGATGTCTGAGCAACAGCAAGGACAGCTACATCCAGATGGGAACAGAAGGGATATAGGTTCAGAATGATGGGGGCTTTGACAATCCTGCATCCAGAGCTCCTCATTTACATATAACATTGTTGCTGTAGCTTCAGTCGGTGCTAGGAGATTCCAATACTCACATAAGATAGGATGCAGTCCATTTTAAAAGAGATAGAAAGGATGGTGACTAGAGAAAAAGACCGCATTCTTTCAGTCCCTAAGTGGACAATCATGCGTGCTAACCTGGGGTGGGTGGCTGTGGGATGCTTCTCTTGTCAACAGAATTAGAAACAGATGGTTGCCTCAAATCCTTCTTTTTCACAGGAACCAGTTTCTTTCATGAGAAAGGTGGAGTTGGTGCTGGGAGCTTGTCAGCAGTGGACCAGACCAGCTGTCCACCATACAGATGGCTGGGCTGGCCCAAGCAGTATATCATTTTGCTAGGATACTGGAAATGTCTTCCCAGCCTCCAACGTTAGCCTGAGATAAGGCTGCAGCAAGGCATATAGCTCCTGGTGAGCTCCGCTCTCCACCAATCTTGATCCAGATCAAGACCAGCCTCTGCACACATGCCAAGAGTCTAAAAGGATTGACTGTATGGGCAAGGATGGATAATATTTGCCACAATATTTGGCCATGGGTTGGCTTACAGGTGTGCCAGTGACTACACATTATGGCCTATTTTTCAGCCTTCACATCAGCCAAGCCATGGTGACCCAGGTATTCACACTCCATTCAGCTCAGGGAATTAAGTGACTCTTGCAAGTCAAATAAAAAAGACAGGGGACCATCAGAGTGGTAGAACATCTTCTTTCCTCAGTTGCTCTATCCCCTGCCTCAGGCTACCAGTGGGGCTTGGATATATAGATACAACCTGATTGAAATCTGTGGCATCTGAAAGGACCCTGAACTGAAACAAAGGTTCAGCTGTTTTTGGAAGGGCAAGGCCAGAATGAGGGTGTTTATATTTTAATGTATTTTTATCCTGTTTGTTTTCTTCACTGAATGATGTGTCCCATTCTGCGACCTTTGCGGAAAAGATGAGTACAAATGTAATGGGGTGGCTTAGAGACAGCTTGGGACCTTTTTGCACCCACTTCCCTTCCCTTTGTCCATATGGAGAGAGCAATAGGATAGCACCCTATCCTGCTCAACCAGTAGACCTTGACAGTGGAGCCTACCAGTGGATGAGCACTTCTAGATCAGAACAGCAGATGATCTTCTCCTGACCCAGTAGCAGTCCATCCCAGTGTGGGATGGGTTGTGTATCTTGGAACAGGGTAGCCTGTCTTGGAATTCTAACAATAAATGCAAAAATGAGGTTAACTTGTGCTCACCTGCAGTTTTTTGTTTTTTTAAAAAAGCACTTCGGAGGTAGGGATGTGCAGATTTTTTTTTTTGTATTTGATTTGTATTGAATTTAACGCAAGAAAATTAGTATTTATTTGAATAGATCCCTTTCAAATGTAGAGTGATTTGAATTAGATACAAATGTTCAATCCCATACGAATTCCATAAGAAAGCATACAAATCCCATACAAATCCCAAACGAAGATTAATATGAATGTATAAAAACATTTGATTTGAATTCAAATGTCAATCTTCAAATCTGCCAACATTCAATTCAAAAATGAATGTCCAAATTCATATGAATTTTGAATGTTATGAATATCCGTGTACATCCTTATTCTGAGGTAGCTTAGAGACAGTTTGCAGGAAGGATCATTCACATGGGAATCTGCTTTTTCTCCCTCCCATGAACATTCTAGACAAGAAAAGGTGGATTAGAGGTGGAATGAGAATACAGGGGCCAATGTCACTGTCACTTTAGAGCTGGTAGGTACATTGGGATACAGTGTCGGAGCTCATGGTGCAAACACCGGCCAATGTCCCTGACATTAAAACTGAACTTACAACTTCAGTGTGGTACTTTCTCACTAAAGTTAAGTGCAAAAAGGCCCTATGTTTTTTAAGTGTATCATATACAGTATAGAGTTTGTTATATTGACTCATGGTTTTGAAGTGTATCATACATACATAAAATCTGTTATTTTTTTTTCTATTTTATAGCCTGTGATGAAGGCTGAGGGTGAGACATTTGGGGCACAATAAAATTTTCTTTACTGCCGTATTTTTGTGAGTGAGGCATCTTGCCTCTCTTTTCTTTTCCTATCATTCTACCGGAATACGGATTGCCACAAAACTAAACAATGGAGCTGAAAGACACGAGCAGAGCAGTGCAATTCTTCACTGTGAAATATGTTAAAAATACATTGATTCATATTTCTGAAGTTATGTCAAGTACTGGGCAATAGTTAAAGGGGATCTGCTTACAGAATGACCAGATGGGTACATGATTGGCTCCACATACTGTTGCATTTGCCCTTTGCAGAGTTTAAGTATATAAAATTGTGCACAGTGTGGAAAAGTGTGCATGGTAGATAGAGAAAAAAATGTTTTTCTTTATCACAAAACACTAGAACCAGCGAGCACTCGTAAGAAGCTGAGGGGCAGGAAAGATAGGGGACTAAGAAAGAGAAGTATTTTTTTTCATGCAGAGATTCATCGGTCTATGGGATTTACAACCAGAAGAAGTGGTGACAGCAACCACCCTGGATGGCTTTAAGAAAGGGTTAGATAAATTATTGGAGGACCAGTGTATGAATGGCTACTAGAATGGATGCCTAGGTACAGTGTCCAGGTTGGAGAAATGGGCAAGATGCCTCTAAAGGCTACTTGCAGAGAGTTAAGAACAGGTAAACATTTTGCCTTTTTCTTCTGCTTGAGATACCCATGAGCAATTGGTGGGCCACTGTGTGAGACAGGATGCTGGACTAGATGGACTGTGGCTCGATCCAGCAGGGCTCTTCTTATGTTCTTATGGTCTTACAAGCAACCGTCATAAGAGAAATGATTGCCAGTAATCAGAAAAATTACATGGCAGCTCAAGAACTGTTTAATAGTTTCCATATAGGTTATTTAAATTTTACACTAGCTAATATTTGAGGAAGATTGTGCATCTGAACCAATTTAGCCAGCATTCCATGTGTGCCAAGACAATTTGCAGAAGAAATGGTTTGCCTTTGTTCCTTCCTACTCTAGTGTTCAACATCCTTAATTGCTTACTGCCTTCCAGATGTTGTTGGACTCTGTTGATTATCCTTACCATCATGAGTGATGATAGCAATTCTAGTCTAGAAACGTTAGGAGAGCATCACCCTGGCTGCCTTACACTGTACTTTGGAATTGTGGCACCAATTGCTTTTAATTCACACAGTTCAACAATACGGCCTTTTAAAGCAGCACACTTTAGAAGACATTTGTATTTAGCTTTCTAGGCAGCAAGACCGTCCCAAGATACAGATACTTTTTGAGTAAATAGACGTGTGCGCGTATTTGTGTGTCTGGAACATATGGTATATATTTCAGGCTATTAAAAACTATTCTGAGCTCTGTTGATCATATAAAGTCATAAAGCTCAAGCTCAACCTTCTGGGAATGTACTTGTCAATCTGGCTCTTGGAGAGATGCTATTTCAGTGCTGATGAAATACCTCTACTTTCAGCAAAGTGCAGTGTCCGATTTATAATACCCTACTTAGGACTTAGCTAGACATTTCCAGGGGCTATTTTGCCAAGCAAACCTGGATAGGAAGAGCCTAGAAGCTCCCTGTTGAGCAGTTTCTCAGGAGCATAGAATTTAATTGGAAAGTGAATTGGGAAGGTCAGAATGACAGCTGCTGTAGGCAAGAAGGGCAAGGGCGGAGCTAATCAATGTAATGTCCTTCGTCTGGAGAGAAGAATTAAACTGCATGGACAGAGGGCAGTCTAGGGGCCATGACATCGAGCAGCAGCACCCTGCATTAGCACTAATAACTTCACTTTGCTATCTCTTGAGTTCCTTACTAAAAGCCTTCAGGGTTGACCATGTCATTTCAGCTTGCTGACGTGGGACCCGGACAGCTTTTGGCCTTCCAGCAACCCTGCACCTAAGTGATTCACAGGCAATATAGAAAAATGCTTTGAAACCTCTAGGGCAAGTCAGGATGTTTGAAAAGAGAAAATGAATTGTAAGCTTCCCTAGAATACAGAATAGTTCAATTTGGGCCCTTGTAGATATTCCAACCAGTGCCTTTTTTTTTCTTCTTCTTCTTTTTTTTTTCTAATATCAGAACTGTACTGGATACGTTTGGGTTAGCTGTACCCTTTCTGCACTCCCCTTCCTGATGTTCCAGAACAAGGCAAACTGCCTGGTCCCAGAACAAGCAATCTATCCCATGTTGGGACGGGTTGCCACTAGAGTGAGATAGGCCATCCTCAAGGTGGATCTTTCTACACTTACCTACAATAGATCAGTGGATCTGGAATAGCCTTGGCCCAGTGAACCCAACTATTGGAAGGTGTGGGCAGGATCAGCACCATCTGCACCAATGGCACTGATGCTGATAATCCAAAACTGTGTCACTATGGCCTCAAACCATATGGGCACTTGGCTGGGGTCACACGTAAGGTTTAATCCAACTTCAGGCCACCTTCAGAGTGAGAGAGCACATCAGCAAAGTGACCAGTAATTTTCTTTTCACATTATCTATCTCAAAGGTGAATTTTCTGAGTTATTTAACACTGAAAGAAAACAGCTTGTCACTTTGCTGATCTATTTTCACACTCTGAAGTGGACGGAAGCTGGATTAAAACTTAAATGCGACCACAGCCTTTGAGATCACACTTGCAGACCTCCAAGGGCTAGGAATAGAAGTTCCTAGCCTTGGGATCCTCTGGGTGCAACATTTCAGGGCATGCCTTAGTATCCTGCTGAAATTGCTCCCCTGTAGTCCTGAACATGGAGGCATGCCAAGTTCAGGGCTAGGACAACTGGTCTGCCTGGTAGTTATGATCATGACAACGTATTCCAATGAAGGGTGTGGCAACCTAGATCTGCTTTAGTGTGCAGATCTATGCACCTACAGTCTTTCTATGCTGGTCCTTAATAGCGTCCATACAGAAAAAGTCTAAGGTAACCAGTCCTGCTCCAGGCTCAGCTACTGCCTCTAAGAGTCCTTGGACACAGTGTGGAAATTCTGAAAGCCAGAAACTTTTGTTTCCAGCCTTCATCATTTTCAGAGTAAACTGCATGCGGATAAATGAACATAGAAATTAATGACATTTTCATACATTTTCTTGAAGATTAAACTAGTCCTTTCTGCACTTTGCAGGGCTGTCATATGTTCATATCAAGGTGAGATGGGCTGACAATGGTTGTCTCCATTGTGGAAAGCCTATCCCAACCCAGCTTCTAAGGCTGGGAATGAAACTTTCTAACCTTAGAAGTTGCTGCACAACCAAAAGCACCACCCACATGCTATCTGTGGAACAGTACACCACTGTACCACATTTAAACTGTCCACTGGTGGAGCATATAGGCAAGGCTTTGCTGCTGCTCCCTCCCACACCCAATGGTGAGGAGCCTTCTTGGCACACCAAGAAGATGGGATGCAGAGGTGTTTCTAGTGCTTTTGGCTGTTGTTTTTAATATTAACTATTTCACAGTACTGTGTTGCTGCAGGGTTTTGGGGGGTTGAGCTGAGGATTATTACGTATGTAGCAACATTTTTTATTTGAATTGAATTCTAAACCATGGATTACAGAGGACTGAGGTGCCTGCATGTATGGGCATTTCTTCTTAGTAATCTGTTTAAATCCCAGAATAAGGGACAGAAGTCTGCACATTAGTATAGACTTGGCCAAGCTAGTCTGCTCAATCATGTTTCATCCATATTGGGTAAGGAATGGACTTGGGCTCTGGCCACACCTAAGGTTTAATCCAGCTTCAGGCTGCATCCCCAAAAGACTAATTTACTTCTCTACTGTCACTCTACTGTCAGTCTATTGAAGTGGACTTTAAAAGTGCCATGCAAATCAGGAATAAGTGTCCGCATGAGGCTCAGCAAAATGTGCGTTTTTAACGCACCTTCCGTCCCCATGGGAGCCGTGTTTTCTTTGTGCGCATCTTTTTCTTCCCGCCCCTGTTCTTGTTGATAGGGTGCCAGCGGGAATGGGGAGGGACTGCACTTGGCGCGGCCACAACCAGGAAGACAATCCCTGACAAGTCCAAAGGAAAAACAGCCATCGGTTCTCTGTTCGTCTCCCAGAACTTCCACCCCCCGAAATGGCTTCTCGTGCAGGCAAACATTAACTCACACCACTTTCCCATTATTGCTGTCAAAATCCACCCAGTCCAGCGCACGATTGCTCATTCACTCACCACTTTCCCATTATTGCTGTCAAAATCCACCCCTAGCAATAATCCACCCATTTCACACCTCATAGCGATTGCAACAATGTTGCAGTTCTGCGTGATTCTGGCTCTTTAGTTCTGAGCTTTAGAAAAGGAAGCTGCTTGTGTTACTGCTGTGTGTGCAGGCAGCAATCCCCACCCCTTTTGCCACTGAGCATCCCCAAGGTAAATGTTGCGAGGAAAACCCGCAACTTCCAAAAAGAGCTCTGAAAGTCTTATTTAAAGGGCACTTTTTTTGTTGCGGGTTTTCCTCATTTTGTAGCTCTGGAAGTTCGTTAAAAACCCAGGCATGGGGGCGCTCAGAGGCAAAAGAAGAGTTTTAGAAGACTTTAAATTGCTTGGGGACAGGGCCTCAGTCCACCTTCAGAGTGAGAGAATAAATCAACAAAGTGGCTAGCTGGTCTGATATACTATGGCGGGGGGGAGGGTTATGCCACTCCAGGAAGCATCACTGGTGAGGAGTCCACTCCAAAAACAGCTTGGGTAGAATCTCTGAGGACTGGAAACTTTTCTTCCTGAGCTTTGCCACCCCTGACGACTCTCCAAAGGCTGCAGCAACAGTTGAAACAGAACAGGGCATCAAAATGTGGGTGGCCCTATTCTGATTTACCAGCAGCCTGCACCAGTTTAAGATGGGTTTCTTGTTAACAACAACAACAACAATACATTGATTAATCTGAAGATAATTTCAAGTACAAGGCAATTAAAAAGATTGGTCTATGGAATTTCTGCCAGAAAAGGTGGTAACAGCAACCAGCTTAGATGGCTTTAAGAAAGGGTTAGATAAATTTATGGATGATAGATGTATCAATTGCTACTAGAATGGATGCCTAAGTACATCTTTCAGGATGGGGGGACAGGTAGGATGCCTCTAAGGCCATTTGCTGGGATTTGAGAGCACCATTTGTCTCTGCTCGAGATGTCCATGGTCAGTTGGTGGGCCACTGTGTAGACAGGCTGCTGGACTAGATGGGCTGTGGCCTGATCCAGCAGGGCTCCTCTTATGTTCTTATGTTCTTAAAAGAAAGGTTTCTTGTTATGACTAGGACAGCCCACCCTGTTCTGGACCACTGTACATAAGAGCAAAAAGACACTGAATGTTAATTGTCCTTTGTTTATTTTGAACTATTTTTGGCATGCCATAGGATGCTGGATTTCTGAGTGCCTTTTACATGCCGTTTGTAAAATTCAGAGAAAATGTATTTAAGCTCTAGTGGAATGACCAACAGTTAACTGCCTCATTATGTATTTTATTTTAATGGGACCTGAACACAGATTCTCCCCTCCCCTTTTTTCCTAAAGTACCCACCATATTTTTTCCTGTATTGATTGTGAACGAGGTGTGAATTAGAGGGTTTTTTAAAACAGCTAAGTTGAAAACATACAGGGCAGATTGTTCTGAAGGCCATTGTCCACACTGTGTGCTTAATTAGAAGGAAATATATTTGCACAGCCATCTCCTCTTGAAAGCTGGTAATTGATTCACATTTAGGAAAAATAAGATGCTGAAGGAAATAGAACATCTATTTCCTGTGTTAGCTTTTTTGTATGCATTCAGGGAAAATTTGCCTTAGAAATGATATCCTGTGGGAGTTTTGTAAAATCCCTGCATTTTCCTTGTTCCATTTTTGAAACAAGCTTTGTTTATGAAATGCCTATTCTGTTATACAAATGGCAGTGAGATTGGGACAGAGTCTCATTATTTCTTTCCCATCTCCATACGAGCAACAGAAATGAGCCTGTATGTTGAACAGAAAATATTGATTTCCTTGTGTAATCACACAGACCCCTGAGCTTGCTTCTGTTATGGATGATGCAGATGTTTCAAACATCTGTCACTAATGTGCTTTGGCACTGTCATCCCTTGCCTTCCTTGATATATGCAGAATGGATTGCTTTTCTTCGCAACATTTTTCACTAGTTTGGCAAGGTGACAGCGCTTTGCTCCTTTAGATTAGAGATACCTGTGGTAAATTGGTCAGTCGCTCGAGGCCCTTGGAGATCACTAGAACCAAACCTTTGACAAGCTGTAGAAGCCTGCACTATTTACAAAACTTCCCAAACCAAGTGTCATCAATTTGATGGGCCTCTGGGAGTTTGCAAACTCCAGCAGGCTCATTTTCTGGAGGGAGAAATCTCTGAAGTGTCTTTTAGCTGTCCACTGTGATATAAAACTCTGCCAAGGATGGCTGAAGAGGGACAGTTTCAGCCCTCAATTTGGGTGTAACTGGGGTGGGGGGCGGGGTAGCCAGGACAGAGTCATGCCATTTTCTTCCCCCTTTTCTTTTGTTCTTCTCTCATTTCAGTCTTGTGAATTTAGTCTTCAGATTTACTCATTGGCCCAAAAGGGAGGGGGAAGAAGAAAATTCAGAGGGGAAAAAAAAGTTTGTTTGTTTGTTTGTTTGTTGTAATAGAACAGAAAAGGAATATTTACGAGAGAGGAAAGCACATTTATGAGGTGATGGTGCAGCATGCCATGGGTGAACACTGACTGTGAAAGGAAGCTGTTGATAAGTGAACTTCTTCCTAGGAATAGACTGGTCACTCAAACCAAATTGCAGACTTGCCTTTGGGGGAGGAAGCAGACCTGCCAATCCCACCGTTGCCAATTTAATGCTGTAACTTTAATGAGCCATGCTGAGCATTGCAGACTAACCTCTCTTGGCAAGCTAAAATCAGCAGGTCATTTCAACCTTGGGCGACATGATACTGAAGCAAGAGGAGACTCATTACCAGTGCAAAATACAAATCTGAAATAAGTGTCACTTGCCTTGTGTCTTCTGCTGTCATGGGGTTTTTTACCCATGTGCATAGCACTAAAGTGTTTGTTACATTTCCGAAACACATGTGGAAACTCAGTCAAAGTGATTTGAACTTGATTCATTTTCATTTTTTTTATATTATTATTACATAGGCAAAGTCATAATCTGGGCACCAATGCCCATCATCTTTCTGTGGTGGTGAGCTTGGGTTTCTCACTGTACCACTTCAGCTCCTACATAAGGTGTTAATTAAATTTAATTATCTTGTTTGCATTTGTCTCTCCAGGAGAAAAGTAATCTTGAGCTGTCCTTCCTAGCACCTACAGTTCTATCTAGGTATGTCAGTTAGGAGGCAATTGAATCAGATGGTCAGTTCTGCCTTCATCTAATATCATGTACCTCAGAATGGGTTTATGGAAGCCAGACAGAACAGTGCCATTCATGACAGACCTGACCTTAGAATAAATGGAATTTTGAACACCAGCCACCCAAATCCTGCAGATTTATAGGAGCACAGACTATTCAGTGCTCAAAGAAGAGCTGGCATTTGGGTACTGTGCAGCTATTATTGCAATATTATTCTTCCATGGTGGAGGAATGAATGTCTGAGAACAGTACCAGATGCCTATACTTTGTCACATTTTGTTTGCACAAAATATAGAGTAACAAAATATTTGGTGTCTAAGAGTGTTGGATATTTCCACATATCTCCTGCCTAGGAATGAACAAACTTGTGCGTGTGCAAGTTTACACCAAAGACTGGTACTGTCGCTCAATTTTATTCATTTTATTAGCAGAGTAGGTAAAAAATGCTGATTCCCAGGACCCCTCGTTATTAAGAAAGATTTAGATAAATTCATGTACAACAGGTGTATCAATGACTACTAGATGCCTCTAGTAGAGACAAGCAGGATGCCTCTAAGCCCCGTTGCAAGGATTCAAGAGGAGATTAAGGTTTTATCTTTGTCTTCTGCTTGATAATGCCCAAAAGCACTTGGTAGACTCCTCTTATGTCCATGTGTTTGAAATATTTTCCCAGAATGGAATTCATGTGAAAACCAGTTTCCTACATTAGAGGACGATTGGGTAGAGAACTAGTTCTTTGAAATCCAGTTACTGCAGTGATTAAATTTAATTTGATTTCTATGTGGTATGCTAATAATCTGAAATGGGAAATGTTAGGTGTAGTTATGTTAAGAACTTCCCTAAATGCATCTACTATTAACTTTTCATGAGGTACATAAGCTTAACACCAGTACCTACTGTAACCAGCAGCCTTCTGAGTCAGATTTGGTAAGCATATGGTCTTTAAATTAATTATTATGAGGTCTAAATTAGTAATAATGATTTGGGATTACATTCCAGCCACAGTTAAGTGGTTTAAAGGCCCATTAACATAAAATATTACATAAACAAATCAGCCAAAATAATTTCGCTTCAGTTGTATGAACAAGCACAGCTAGTGCAGTCCTGAAGGGTACAGCATCAGCATAGCAGTTTAACAAATCATAAATACTGCTGTATCTGTACTTTGTCTGGAGACTCTTGCTCTCACAACCTGAAAATCTTTCAAAAAGAGGTGAAAAATCTGAGTCACAGGATATATAGTCTTGCTGATAACATTTCCACACAAATCTCATCTGAATGGGACTGGGATACAGCAAATAACCTACTCTGGGTAGCTTGGCTTTAGCTGTTGGGGTTTTCAGGCAATAGGCATTGATGATTCTGGGAGTTCTAGTCTGTTTGACCAAAGTATGTAGTTGCATTTCTCAGATTCCCAGCCTAGGAATGCCCCGGCTTTCATTCAGGACTAAAAAGTGTTAGACCCTTGTTATCAGAAGGCAGTTGTTATATTTCTACTACCCAAGGACAACAGAAGCTTGGCATAACAGAGAATTTCATAGCCCTTTGACATATCAGTGTGTGGTTGTTTCCAGGATAAGCCAATTAAAATAGTGATCATTAAGGGCATCTTTGACAGCATGCTTTGTATCACTGGTGATGCTTTCTATATAATTCTGAGACAAGCAATTCTTTATTTCTGTGTCAGTTCTTTTAATGATGAACCTTGAGAAAACAATAGGTTTTTGTAGGAGCACTCAAAAAAAATATAACAGTGGTAGTGGTACCAAAGCAGATGCCTTAATTACTTAGATCTGCCATATCCCAAGCTGTCCCAGACTTGCAAGATGGCATAGTTTAACAATGTTCTGATATACAGTCCTATAGGTTTTTATCATTAACTACATCATCCATTGCTTATATTCCACAGTACTTCCCAAAGGAGTCAAAAGAGGCTAACAACAAAATAATTAATATTAAAATAAACAAACAAGTACATTTCCTTGAATATTTGTCACTTTTACCACTGTGTATGAGGGCTTTATTGTCAAATTCATAGGACAGTTAACAACAACTCTCCTTCACCCATTCAAAAGGATATGCTAAAGTATAACAGCAAGGAAGTTCACATGTTATGTGTTACTTAGCAAAGGAATCATGCTTGGACACTGTACATATCAGACAGGAACAACCTCAAGACAGAAATGCTCTCTCCTGACACTGAGGGAGCATGCATGATATCCACATGGTATGTACCTCACCCCAGTCTTTCTTCAAAGCTGAGAACCCAGCTCCTTTCTGCACTGAGGGCACAGAAGATTCAGATCAGGAGATATGGATTTCCTGGAACTACCAGTCTGGATCCAGGGAGGTGAGGGCTAGATGAGTGCTGTCTATACGGATGGCGGTAATCTTGATCAAACCCCATGGATGCAAAGCTTGCATGACACAGCTCAAGCTTTGCAGTCACCTCATCTACTTAGCTAGGGATGACAGATCCTAGCTGTGAGGTATTGGGGGTGATTTTTGGCAGTGTGGCATTGTACACCATGCTGAAAATCACTTCCAAGAATTCTGGATCATGAAGGCATGCCATCTGCACATCTCCATGATCCAGATTAAGGCCCTGAGGTTGAACTATAGAGCCTATAAATGGGGTCTATGCTAGATCTGGATCAAGGGCCTCTTGCTTCAGATCTAGTCCCATCCTGTGTAGATGGATCTGGCCTAATGGATAATGGGGCCCCCAAAATTCCAATTAATGTGAGAATGTGGAGGCCCTGGATCAGTGTAGAAAGGGCCTCTGTTTTGAAAAGAATTGTTTGTTCTTGACAAAAATGGCCCCAGAAATTGTCCATCTGGGTCACTAGGCTTGCACAGAGTCTGTAATGAGAGAACCTGAGGACAGTGGAACTGCAGAGGGCCCTTGCAGCCCTCCAGCACCTTAGTCAGAAATTAGTTGAATTTTCTATATATCCAGATCCAGACCATTTTTCATAAGTCAGAGTCTGATCCTGCTGCCTGTTCACAGGATGCATCAGAGGAAGCTCTACTTTTGTAAAAAAAAAAAAGAGCCCAGATTTTTGAACTAATGTGGCAATAATACACACACAGAGGCTGCATGGGAACACATGAAAAAGTTATTTGAAAGCAGCTTAGAGGTGGCAGCTTGCAGACCCTAGTGTTCCCATTCCATTTATAATCCATATTAAAAGCCTTTAAAAGTGCATTTTCTGGCCTTTAATATAGATCAGAGGCACTACTTCTACCTCTAAGCTGCTATTATGCCAGGTTTTTTTTCTTTCTATGTGCAGATGTGGACAAATACACATCTAGAGTGACCTTAACTTTCAGTTTACGTCATGCCTCAAACATAAACTTGCTAAGGTCTATGCAGCAAGTGATACTGGGGAGATATCCAAATGTGATACATGGTTAAGTTATTGGACTGCTCAGTACTGAATCTAAGTGTCTTGGAGGAAAAGTGCCCTATTAATGGAAAACATGTTTTTCTCCCCTTGTTTTACAGACAAGAGACCAGCTTGAATCACAGTTGTGATATAAGACAAACTAATCACTTTTTCTTGTAGTTGCTTCAGTTTCATTTACAACCTATGTCACAGTTTGCTATTTTTCCTTTTTAAATGTTGTGCAGCTCCTGTGATCTAGGCTAGGGGCATGCAGATTCATCGATTTCCTTTGATATCCAAAACATACTACCGTACAATGCAGCAATAACACACTCACACACAAATGAGAGAGGGAGGGAGGGAGGGAGGGGACTGTTTGCACTGAAGAAATCAGGACTGCTCAGTACACTGTGGGATGAAGCATGCAAACACTGCAGTATCATCTCTGTCCCAGGGTGGCCAAGAGTCAGCTTAATCATCACTAGTCATGGAGCAGTAAAAACTGCTTCACAGCTTTACCAGGCGCATATGAGACACTCCCTGTAAACTCCCAGATGCAGTGTTTGCATTATTTCCATATGCAAATGCTGTGTGGGAGAAGTGTGGCACAGCTGCCACTGAGCAGTTGCATGCTGCATTGGTGATCACCATACCAATGGTCCAGGGCACATGGTTCTCGCTGCACTAATGCAGACAGTTGAGAACAGGACCATCTGCATTTCAAGGACCTCCAGGTAAGTTTAGGGTAGGTTTGGGAGAGTGCCAGCACTCACAATGTGGAACATAAGAACATAAGAACATAAGAGAAGCCTTGCTGGATCAGGCCACAGCCCATCTAGTCCAGCATCCTGTCGCACACAGTGGCCCACCAAATGCTCATGGGCATCTCAAGCAGAGACAAGGACAAACCTTCTCCTGCTCTCGAGTCCCAGCAGATGGCCCTAGAAGCGCCCCATTTCCTCCCCCCCCTCAGCCTGAAAGATGCACCTAGGCATTCGTTCTAGTAGCCATTGATACATCTGTCATCGATAAATTTGTCTAACCCTACCTTAAAGCCATCCAGACTGGTAGCTGTCACCACCTCTTCTGGCAGCACATTCCATAGGCCGATGACCCTCTGTGTGAAGAAATACTTCCCCCTGTCAGACCTTATTCTCCTACCCATCAGCTTCATAGAGTGCCCCCTGGTTCTAGTGTTGTGCGATAGAGAAAAGAAATTTTCTCTATCCACCTTTTCTATGCCGTGCATAATTTTATATACTTCAATCAGGTCCCCTCTCAAACGCCGTCTCTCCAGACTGAAGAGGCCTAGACGTTGCAGCCTGGTTTCGTAAGGGAGGTGTTCCAGACCCTTAATCATTCTGGTTGCCCTTCTCTGCACCTTCTCTAGTTCCACAATATCCTTTTTGAGGTTTGGTGACCAGAATTGTACACAGTATTCCAAATGTGGCCTCACTATAGATTTATAAAGGGGCAAAATGACACTTGCTGACTTATTTTCTATTCCCTTCCTAATTATTCCCAGCATTGAATTTGCTTTTTTTGCTGCTGCCGCACACTGGGCTGACACCTTCATTGAACTGTCCACCAGAACCCCGAGAGCCCTTTCCTGGCGTGTTGCAGAAAGCTCAGACCCCATCAGTTTATAGACGTAATTTGGATTCTTGGCCCCAATGTGCATTACTTTACACTTGTTAAGATTAAAGCACATTTGCCACTTGGTTGCCCACTCACCCAATGCTAAGAGATCCCTCTGGAGCTCTTGGCAATCTCTTTCAGATTTTACTACCCTAAATAATTTAGTATCATCAGCAAACTTTGCTATTTTACTATGTACCCCTTTTTCTAGATCATTGATGAATAAATTAAAAAGCATTGGTCCCAGTACTGAGCCTTGAGGGACCCCACTTTTTACTTCTTTACACCCTGAGAAATTGCCGTTTACTACTACTCTCTGCTTTCTGCCCTTAAGCCAGTCACAAATCCAGGACAGAACCTGTCCTTTTATTCCATGGCTGGTGAGTTTACTCAGTAGCCTTTGATGTGGGACTTTGTCAAAAGCCTTCTGAAAGTCCAGACAGACAATGTCTACTGGTTCACCTTTATCCACGTGTTTATTGACACTCTCAAAGAATTCCAACAAATTTGTGAGGCATGATTTACCTTTGCAGAAGCCATGCTGGCTTTTGTTCAGCAATGCCTGCTGCTCCATATGCACACTAATTTTGTCTTTAATAATGGTTTCCATCACCTTACATGGAACTGACGTTAAGCTAACTGGTCTGTAGTTGCCTGGATCACCCCTGGATCCTTTTTTGAATATTGGTGTTACATTTGCTACCCTCCAGTCCTCAGGTACGGAGCCTGATGTTAGGGAAAGATTATATATTTTTGCTAGAAGGTCGGCAATTTCGCATTTGAGTTCCTTAAGGACTCTTGGATGAATACCATCTGGTCCCGGTGACTTGTTAACATTTAGTTTATTAAGACATGCCAGGACCTCTTCCTTGGTTATTTCTGTACAGTTTAACTCTTCAGAAAACACAGGCTCAGCTACTGGCATGTGTCTTCTGTCTTCCTCCGTGAATACGGAAGCAAAAAATTCGTTTAGTCTCTCTGCAATCTCCGTGTCTTCTTTAATTACCCCTTTCTCTCCTTTACTATCTAGTGGTCCAACTGCTCTCCTGGTTGGATTCCTACTTCTGATATACTTAAAGAAGTTCTTGTTATTTCTTTTGATGTTTTTAGCAATGTGCTCCTCAAAATCTTTCTTAGCTTTCCTAATGGCCGTCTTGCATTTGTGTTGCCAGTGTCTATGTTCCCTCCTGTTCTCCTCATTTGGACAAGCCTTCCATTTCCTAAATGAACTCTTCTTGTTTTTAATGACTTCATCTACTGCATTTGTGAGCCACATTGGTTTCTTCTTGGACCTAGAAGTCCCCTTTCTTCTTTTAGGAATGCATTCTAGTTGCACTTCCGTTATTGTGTTTTTAAGTAGTCTCCATGCATTTTGAAGTGATTTAACTCTTTTGACTTTCCCTTTCAATTTCCTTTTCACTAATTTCCTCATTTTGGGGAAGTTTCCCTTGTGAAAGTTTAAGGTCTCTGTGTTAGACTTTATTAAGAACTTACTCCCTGTATTTAAGTTGAAGGTTATTGCATTGTGGTCACTGTTCCCAATTGGATCAGCTACAGTGACATCCTTTACCAGGTCCTGAGCATTACTTAGGATCAAGTCCAGGACTGCATTTCCCCTGGTTGGTTCCATGACCATTTGTTCCATGGAACAGTCATTTAGCAGGTCTAGGAATTTTCTCTCTCTTTCCTGAGTTGAACAGGAGTTCACCCAGTCTATGTGAGGATAATTGAAGTCCCCCATTATAACTACCCTATCTTTATGGGCTACCTCCTTTACCTCCTTCTCCAATTGTTCATCTCCTTCGGACGTATGGTTGGGAGGACGGTAGCATGTCCCTATTGTTAGACTTCCTTTTTGGCTTGGTATTTTTATCCACACTGCTTCTGTGGAAGAGCCAGACTCACTTGGACATTCCAGTTCATAAGATTCTATCTCTTCTTTAATATACAAGGCTACACCACCTCCATGTCGCCCTTCCCTGTCTTTCCTGTACAGTTTGTATCCTGGGATGACTGTATCCCATTGGTTTTCGCTGGTCCACCAGGTTTCAGTTATGCCAATAATATCAATCCTATTTTCCATAACTAAGCTTTCTAGCTCCCCTATTTTGGCTCGAAGGCTCCTGGCGTTTGCATATATACATTTATATTCATTCATTTTGACCAAGTTCTGCCGTCGAGGAACATGTGAAACTAATCCCGCACTTAGCTCAGCATTTTCTGCATGTTTCCAGCCCTCCTCACTTGAGGGTGCGCTCTCCCGAACCGGATGCTGCCCAGCTCCTGTCGGCTTTCCCCCAGGGATCAGTTTAAAAGCTGCTCTGCAACCTTTTTAATGTTAATCGCCAGCAATCTGGTTCCCTCCTGGTTCAAGTGTAACCCGTCCCTCTTGTACAGGTTTGGCTTGTCCCAAAAAGTTCCCCAGTTCCTTACAAATCTAAACCCCTCCTCGCGACACCACTGCCTCATCCACGCATTGAGGCTCCTGAGCTCTGCCTGTCTAGCTGGCCCTGCACGTGCAACAGGTAGCATTTCTGAGAATGCGACCCTAGAGGTCCTGGACTTTAGTCTTCTACCTAACAACCTAAATTTGGCTTCCAGGACGCTCCGTCTCGCCTTCCCAACATCATTGGTACCGACATGTACCATGACGACTGGCTCCTCCCCAGCACTGTCTACTAACCTATCTAGATGTCGCGTGATGTCCGCAACCTTTGCACCAGGCAGGCAAGTCACCATGCGGTCAACACGCCCATCACAAACCCGGCTCTCTATATTCCTGATAATCGAATCTCCCACTACAAGAAGCCCCCCTCCCACTACCCGTGGAGGAGTATCCTCGGTGCAAGAGGACACAGGCACATCCACTGAGGAAGGGGTCCCAACTAAGGGAGCCTGCCCCTCTTCCTCGGCTTGATGTCCTCCCTGCCTGAGGCTTCGACTCTCCGAGGCAGCTGGAGAACTGCTTGTCATGGAGTGGGATGCTCCTACTGCATCCCTGAAGACCTCACCCTCAGCCCTCCTACTCTCTATCTGCTTCTCCAGGTCCGCTACCTTGGCTTCGAGGGAAGAAACATGTTCCCTGAGAGCCCGCAGCTCATTGCACCGAACACATACCCACGACTGCTGCCCCATGGGCAGGTAGTCATACATATGACACTCAGTACAAAACACTGGGAAGCCCCCCTCCCCCTGCTGGCATTCTACCTTCATTGTATTTAATAGATTTGTGTTATTTATGAAAAATTACCTAAAAAAAACCTCTAAAACACTTTAAGATAAACTTTGGTTAGGCGCGCGGTCCCCCAAAACTGTCCAAAAACCAGAGGACTTACCTCCCACACTTACCACAGCACAGCAGCAGTTTTCCCAGGTTATTTTATCAAAATCCCAGTTATTTTCTGGTTAGTTATAGCAGAGAGATCTTCCTCCCACGGAGTTTACTCTCAACTGAAGTTCAAACTGAAACTAAGGCACTCCCACAAGCTCAGGAGTGGCTAGCCCTCTTTGCTAATGCTAATGCTTTGTCCCTTTTGTTATTTTGATGTGATCTCCTAGGAATCTGCCTAGAGTAACCTGAGCTGACCACACCTAAACTGACCTAGGTTTTATTTTAGCTGGCTTCTAAAAGCAGTCCCCCAAAACTGTCCAAAAACCAGAGGACTTACCTCCCACACTTACCACAGCACAGCAGCAGTTTTCCCAGGTTATTTTATCAAAATCCCAGTTATTTTCTGGTTAGTTATAGCAGAGAGATCTTCCTCCCACGGAGTTTACTCTCAACTGAAGTTCAAACTGAAACTAAGGCACTCCCACAAGCTCAGGAGTGGCTAGCCCTCTTTGCTAATGCTAATGCTTTGTCCCTTTTGTTATTTTGATGTGATCTCCTAGGAATCTGCCTAGAGTAACCTGAGCTGACCACACCTAAACTGACCTAGGTTTTATTTTAGCTGGCTTCTAAAAGCAGTCCCCCAAAACTGTCCAAAAACCAGAGGACTTACCTCCCACACTTACCACAGCACAGCAGCAGTTTTCCCAGGTTATTTTATCAAAATCCCAGTTATTTTCTGGTTAGTTATAGCAGAGAGATCTTCCTCCCACGGAGTTTACTCTCAACTGAAGTTCAAACTGAAACTAAGGCACTCCCACAAGCTCAGGAGTGGCTAGCCCTCTTTGCTAATGCTAATGCTTTGTCCCTTTTGTTATTTTGATGTGATCTCCTAGGAATCTGCCTAGAGTAACCTGAGCTGACCACACCTAAACTGACCTAGGTTTTATTTTAGCTGGCTTCTAAAAGCAGTCCCCCAAAACTGTCCAAAAACCAGAGGACTTACCTCCCACACTTACCACAGCACAGCAGCAGTTTTCCCAGGTTATTTTATCAAAATCCCAGTTATTTTCTGGTTAGTTATAGCAGAGAGATCTTCCTCCCACGGAGTTTACTCTCAACTGAAGTTCAAACTGAAACTAAGGCACTCCCACAAGCTCAGGAGTGGCTAGCCCTCTTTGCTAATGCTAATGCTTTGTCCCTTTTGTTATTTTGATGTGATCTCCTAGGAATCTGCCTAGAGTAACCTGAGCTGACCACACCTAAACTGACCTAGGTTTTATTTTAGCTGGCTTCTAAAAGCAGTCCCCCAAAACTGTCCAAAAACCAGAGGACTTACCTCCCACACTTACCACAGCACAGCAGCAGTTTTCCCAGGTTATTTTATCAAAATCCCAGTTATTTTCTGGTTAGTTATAGCAGAGAGATCTTCCTCCCACGGAGTTTACTCTCAACTGAAGTTCAAACTGAAACTAAGGCACTCCCACAAGCTCAGGAGTGGCTAGCCCTCTTTGCTAATGCTAATGCTTTGTCCCTTTTGTTATTTTGATGTGATCTCCTAGGAATCTGCCTAGAGTAACCTGAGCTGACCACACCTAAACTGACCTAGGTTTTTTTTTAGCTGGCTTCTAAAAGCAGTCCCCCAAAACTGTCCAAAAACCAGAGGACTTACCTCCCACACTTACCACAGCACAGCAGCAGTTTTCCCAGGTTATTTTATCAAAATCCCAGTTATTTTCTGGTTAGTTATAGCAGAGAGATCTTCCTCCCACGGAGTTTACTCTCAACTGAAGTTCAAACTGAAACTAAGGCACTCCCACAAGCTCAGGAGTGGCTAGCCCTCTTTGCTAATGCTAATGCTTTGTCCCTTTTGTTATTTTGATGTGATCTCCTAGGAATCTGCCTAGAGTAACCTGAGCTGACCACACCTAAACTGACCTAGGTTTTATTTTAGCTGGCTTCTAAAAGCAGTCCCCCAAAACTGTCCAAAAACCAGAGGACTTACCTCCCACACTTACCACAGCACAGCAGCAGTTTTCCCAGGTTATTTTATCAAAATCCCAGTTATTTTCTGGTTAGTTATAGCAGAGAGATCTTCCTCCCACGGAGTTTACTCTCAACTTTGAGAGTACATTGGCTACCAGCCCTGAATCTAACTTCCATGGAACACTGCCCCATGAAAGATGAAATTATGGATGACATATGTATCAATGGCTACTAGAATGGATGCCCAAGTACATCTTTCAGGCAGCGGGGGGGGGGGGACAAGCAGGATGCCTCTAAGGCCATTTGCTGAGATTCCAGAGCAGGAGAAGGTTTGCCCTTGTCTCTGCTGAGATGTCTATGGGCAATTGGTGGGCCACTGTATGAGACAGGATGCTGGACTAGACGGGTTGTGGCCTGATCCAGCAGGGCTCCTCTTATGTTCTTAAGTGTGGAAAATCACATAGACTGCACATGAAAAATGTGGCTTGAAAGCTCTAGTCATTGTCATGTGAACAGGTGGTAGCCACTGGAAATGATTACACAGCACAGGGAGCTCATCATTATTTTGGAGGGCTCCAAAACAGCCTACTTACTCACTGTTTCCAGGTATGCTAATAACCCCCTCCCCATTCTGCAGCTTCAGAGGCTGGAGATGTTTGATTCCTCAGCCTCCGGAACAGGCAGTCATCTTGTAGAGGTCTGTCAGCACACTACTCAGTACCTGTCCCATTCCCATTGTGACTTTTACAGAGCAGGCTGTGCATCACATGCCAGGTACAGGTATGGGAGCTGCCATCATGTTTCCTCTAGCACTAGGGGAACCTATTCCCATGTGTGATACCACTCTCCCAGCCACCGGCCACCACCATATGGAATAGTTGCCATATTATTTGAATGAGGAGCCCTGGGATGTGTTTTGGGATGAACACAAAAGAGAAGATGTAACATGAAAATGTTAACTGATTTTGTCATAGCATCTTATTTTCAAGTTTAACAGTTTCAAGTTAGGCAGCACCATTCTACCCATTGTCTTATAGAAGTTCTGAAGCATCTGGAAGCTTGAATATTGTATTGTTATATGTTGCTTGGCATAATTGGGATCATACTTGAATCTGGAATTCTAGTGGTACACTATTTTTTTATTGTGTGTAGTTTGGGTTTAAGCAACCCTTCAGACATTCAGGAACAGCTCAGGTAATTATGGTAGGAAATGGAGGATGCAATAAGTGGAGTGAACAAACGTTCTCCTTCTATAATCAATTCTCATCCATTATCCCTGCCAGCATTTGTCATTTGTTTCCTCTTGTGTATAGTCTTTATGTTTGTTTTCCCCCTCTTAAAAACAAGTAAAATGTCTCTGAGAAAAAGAAATGAAAGATAAGCATAGGTGAATACAGTTGCTACTACTGATTACTTGTAATTACAATCTGCAGTTTTGTAAGGGATGCACAAAACATTGACAAAACACAAGAGAAGGATCAGCAACTGGAAAAATAATTAACCCTCTCCATTCAAAGCCCTGCTCACAGGCAGAGTAAATATGGTTGGATTTGTCCTATGCAATATGCTGGGATAAATCCAACAGGATGAGATAACTATACAGATGGGCAAGGAATTAAAAAAAAAAGTGATTTTTGTTGTCAAGACAGGAGAAGTAGAGA
Organism: Aspidoscelis tigris stejnegeri; assembly: GCA_023333525.1. NCBI lineage: Eukaryota > Metazoa > Chordata > Lepidosauria > Squamata > Teiidae > Aspidoscelis > Aspidoscelis tigris. The sequence continues at coordinate 243,317,627 of JALMGA010000001.1, read as the reverse complement.
AAGCATTAAGTGTATTATTCTGCTTTATAAGGCTTTCTCAGCTTAATGCTCTCCCAGATGTTTTTTAAACAACTCCCATCAGCTGAGAATAATAATCCAAAACTTCTCGGAAGGTTCAGATTAGGGGAAACTGACCCTATAGACCGCAAGCATCCATTACACTGCAATAAGATTACTTGTGCTAATGAAAGGATGTGTTAGAAAGTTGGGTGAGGGTATGATCTGAGGAAGATTAAGATGTTACTACTGTATATGTCTTTGCCAGAGTGTGTTTCTCCCAGCTTAATCACTATTGCTGACATACAAGAGCTACCTTTATAAGAGAGGTGTTAATGCTTCAGATATTCGTTGACTGATTGAATAGAAAGGTCAAATAATTGATTAATTGCTTTGATTAAAAACAAAGGCAAAGTGAAATAAAAAGAAAAGCAACTTAAAGCATGGGTAAACCAAGTTTAAAGCATACTGAAACCATTGAAATACACTGCTCAGAAACTTTAAGGGAATTCTTAAGGTTGCCTCCAGACTAAAGCTGTCAAATTCGTAGTTAAATTAAAAATCACAGTATGTTCACTGCACAAGGAAAAAGTCAGCTCCTCTTGGAGGAGACATTGGAGCTACCAGAGTTAGGCGGTACATACTGCACTTCCTTGTTTAGCAGCCTCTTGTCAGTGCTTATCATCCTGCCTGCATTAAAATGGTACTGCGATCAAAGTAGGGAGAGTACTTTCCCCCCTACTAAGGTAAATATGCAGTAGCAATCACATACTGCAGTGCAACGATGAAAGTTCAATTTTTGTGTCTGACAGGACATCAGGACTGTGCATCCACTCTGTAGTATATAACGTGTCTGGACACACCCTAAATCACACATCAGATCTCAATGAACAAAAGGTTCAAGTTGAAAATCTTTACTGCTATAAACAGTATACTTCACTGAGAACAAAAATATATATATCAACAGTAGATGGAAATGGTCCAATCATTCAGACAGGTTTCATGGCTACGGAGAGATGTAACTACCATTGAGTGAGTCCAGTTTTTTTGCAGATGGCCTAGAAAGAAAAGGGGTACAATTTGGAGCCTTTATCAGGTTGAGCGCTCCATCCATGTTTTCAGTAGCTGTCTGTGAAGGTACCCCATTTTGCGTTCTTTGTCACCCGAGTTTATGCCAAGTGCAGTTTTGAACCCTTGTCTCTTAGACCATTTTCACATGACGGACAATCCTGAGCCGTGCTAACCTTCACCAACCATTTTGGGCCAAACTAATCTTAGTGCGAGTGAAGGGCCTTCTGCACAATGGGTGGCCGATGCTGACTCAGCCTCAGCTGATAGTTAAAAGACTAGAGTTAGCCTCAAAGCCAGTGACCAGATTCTTAAGATCAGAAGTGAGAGTTCGAGGTCTTTGCAGTTTCTAGGAAATTCCACAGGGGTCAGGGAAGAGGGAGAGCTAATTTCTGGTGCCATTTCTGGCAGTGCTTCCTGGTGCATCACAAAACAGGTCCCCCGGTATATTCTGGTTTATCAAGTCACACTGTCTGAACGCATCTGTAGTCTGGAATACAGAAGTTGGTACACTGGAAGATCTCATTGTTGAGGTCTATTGCAAGATCAGGATAAGGTGCCATTTGGTACCCTGTCTCTGTTTGTAATTGTGTCCAGTGTGAACAAGTGTACTAGAGGGAGATAGGATCCACTCTGTCCCATGATAATCTATGAAAGGCAGCCCCCTGGACCCCTTGCTAATCCACAAGATAGGTAAGTGTGGAAAGGGCATTAGTCTAATTCTCTTATCCGGTACATAATAGACTTGAAAAATAAGCATTTGAAATGTGTTTTTAATTCGTGTCCGAACTAAGTCTCCCTGTCCTTAAACATACCTATAACCCATATATTGTAAATTTAACAGTTTATTTGCTCAGGCACCATGGCATTAACGGCACTATTAGGAATACTGTGTCAGAAATGTAGTTCTTTCAAAAAATGCTATTCCTCTCAATTTTTAGTCACACAACAACACTGTTAGGTAGGCTAGGTTGAGAAGCAGCGTCTGACTCAACAATACATAGTGAGACTTCATAGTCAAGTGGAAATGAAAGCCCAGGTACACCCAGGTCCAAGCTCCGCTCTCTCCACGGGTGACCTCCTGCCACCTGAAAGCTGTTGCTATGTTTTGAGAGAACTTAAATCCTGAATCTTATCATTTCTTGATGTAATATTTTCCTGTTTCAAAAAGTGTTCAGCTGAAGAGATTGAGTAATATATTGTAGTAATGAATTTTTATTAGATTTGTTGTGTGTTTATGCATGCAGTGTGTAAGATACATAAATGGGCTGCAATACTCTTATATAGCAGTGTTTAGAAATTGTTGTCTGCCATAAATCAACATGAATGAATAAATAAAAAAAGGTGTGGATTCTCCATTAAAACCAAGTACCTCTGGGTTACTGCAGCATTCATGACTCATAATGGAAACCTGGATAGAGGCCCTGTATTTCTTCCTGTTCCTCTCAATCCTTATCCCATCCCTTCTTCAGACAGATGCACAAAATCTAAAATGATTCTCTACTTCACATTGTAGGTGGCTCTTTTCCAGGTGGATGGGGGAGGGAGATGCCCCAATAAGCCATGGAGAAGGCATTATCCAGGTCCTCATTTGGAGCATGGAGGTGCAATTTTCAGTGGTGCATTGCCAGCAATCATGCTGCCACAAGGCACCTGCTACAGTCAAGAATGGAGATGCAGTGAGCACCTTCTTTGCTGGCCACAAGTGCCTCCATGAGATAAGTGGAAATGCTGCCTTTGCATATCAATTCACCTTTCATACCAGTGCAAGTTGGGTTAGATTTTCCAGTCAGAAGTTCACTGAGTGGAATATTTTGTTTTTGTTTTTTTAAATAAATGTTGTATTTTCCCTTTGACAGTCTTAGTCCAGAAAGCATGCAAGGTTTTAGTGAGCTTGCAAGATGAGAATGCTGGATGATACTGTGGGAAGCTTAAACTTTCCAAAGTCTCACATTTTTCTGTGATGATTTTTTAAAAGTCTGTCTTATGGCAAGATGCCAATGAAGTTAGACTCGTCTGAGACATTTAGGCCAGATCTATATATCCAGAGCCTCACTGCACAGTCATGTCCCCATGGAAAATAAAGGCAGCTTGACAGCTGGCAGCCTCCATATTGTGTTGTTCACAGCATGCTGTTCATCAGCATTCAGTGAGGACTTCAAGGATCAGACCATCTCCAGGTCAGCTTCACCACAGGATGAAATGGATTTAGTTTGGCCCCAAATTAAAAAGAAAAGAAAAGAGATCAACAAAGGGAAGGGTACCATTATTAATGCAGTGTTTTTCAAGTATACATTGATTATATCCAGGAATGTTACATCTCCTAACTCATATGACTCTTATAGAAATCAATGATAAGAGGTGCAAGGAAAGCATTCAGTAGTACATAAACACGCATTTAAAATCACAGGAGAAATTCATTTCAGATAAGTTGCTTTAAGCAGTCATCATTTTTGCAGAATAAAGAGGATCATGTAAAGGTTAAAGGCAATCTAAAAAGTTTGATAAAGGGATGTCCAGACAAGTTTAAAAATGTGTGTGGAATGTGCAGCAGCATTCAATTTGATGGAAAGGTATAACAGTTCTCCTCTGTAGCTGCACATTATAACCTGATACGCCAGGTTTTAAAAATAGTAGTTTCAAGGACTTTCAATGCAAGACTATTCAATTAATTTGCATTTCCTTGTGTGTTTGGGTAAACTGAGTGAGACTTTGCAATAACACTTGCATTCACCCACAAACATGTGAACCTATCAGAATTGAGCCAAGGATGAGCCAAGCACAGGAACAAAAGATTTTCCTGTGCTGCATGGCATCTAAAATGCAGAGTACCATCTCTGGGGGTGAATCATTTTCCATCTGGAAAACACTTTACATGAATGTCTGGAGGCACACTAAGAAGCTGTGAATAAATATGTAAATGGTGCTGCACTTCATCCCCAATTCCTTACTTTACAATGTTGTAGGTGTAACTGGCACAAAAAAGGTTTTACTTGTTGTTGTTGTTTTGACACTCTTTATAAGAAGGGTTACTTGCACATCTTTTTACATAAGCACCTCTGCATCTCCTATGAACCATCAAAACAGCTTTGGAAGATTTGCTTTGTACAGTAAAATGTTCTATAATCTACTGTATGGACAAATGCAAGAATTTGACAATATTGTGCACTGTACACATTTTGAGTCTGATAATTCCACTCACCTCTGTAGCGTGAGAACTTTTTCACTTTGAAAAGCCTGTCGTCATTCTGGAATTATGAGAGGCAAGAAGAGTTACATGCTTATGCTTATGTTGATTAAGATTTCTATATGAGCAGTATTACAAATCAGGTCACGATCTTGGAAAATAATTTATGTTTCCTGAGATGATATTTGAATGCAAAACCCAAGAGTGCTGGCTTTCTTGCTAAGCCATATATGCAAGATCAAATTTCCTTTTTCAAGGTTGATTTATTTTTGTTTTGGTAATACACATTGTTTATTCTTTTACCATGCTAATTTTAAGGAGATTTTAAATAGTGTAATAACACTTCCTGTTTATGTGTAAAATAATACTCATAGCTAATACCCACATCCTACAGGCCTACTTGCAAAAAAACCTGCTATTTATCTTTACATATTTTCAAGCATGAAAATTATCTCTGTGCTAACATCATAAACTTGCTTTTGGAGTAGTAGAAAATGCTCAGAACAGATCAGTCATAGGTATGCGCACTGGTTCCATTCAACTGGAGAACAAACAGAAAGCTTGGCAAGATCTTCTTCTTCCTTATGCCAAGCCTCCTGTTTGCCCAGACTGCTTGGCAGTTACAGAACCACCCTAGAAGCAGCCAAGCCAAAACAAACCAGAGACAAACTGTTCCAGCACTCACACCTAATCAATACCTGCGCTAAGTACCCCATCCCTCATATAACATAGTTTTGTACAGCATGATGTTGCTCTTATATTGTAAATGTTTTGCTCTTACACACTTGGGGAAATGTGGCTCCCATCATTTCATAGAAACCTAGTTCACCAACTTTTGTAGGTCACCTTATGGGCTACATCTGCCGAATTTCATCAATCACCCATTTCCATGTACATGAAAAAAGAAAACACATAACTAAACCTTCTCATCTAATTACATTACAGAAAACAAAACAAGAAAACCTGTTTCCAACACGTTTGCAATGTGTGAATTTGCCTTAGTTGCCAAAGACTTCAAGGGAAAGGCCAACATGACAGGAAATGTTTATTTATTTAAAATGTTTAAATTGTATTTAAAATATTTCTATAGCACTTCCCATCATATAAAAAAAACTTAGAGGTGTTTGCGATAAAGGCAGATTTATTTATTGTCATCCCATAGAAATTTAAAATTAAAAAAAATATTGATTAACTGTTATTCTGTGATATTTGAATATGCTGAAATAAAGTACTGTATGCATTATTCTGGAATATCCAAATATAGTGGTATAGGTAAGGAGTGTCTAGATGCAGCCAGAACCTTGAATCCACTGATAGGGTGGGTAGGTGGAAGAGGAAGTCCCTTCCCCAATGCAGACTGGTTCATTGGCTCCAGTTAAAGTTTGTGCCATGCTAGCAGATCTTCCTTTGACTGGACTTGATGCTGCGCATTGGAATATGCAGCCAGGATTGAGCCATCACACATGATGCCTAATACTCTGTAGTAGCGTCACATTATAGCAATGCTACTACAAATTTACTTAATGCTGGTTGGAGAGCACTCGCTCTGCGGCATCAATTAAATTTGAAGATTCCTGCCAATCCAGACAGGATGGCGTGTATTGCCAGCAAGACAGGGAGAGCAGCTCACCTGTGTTTGGCTGCCTTGTCCCGCATGATGTGCACACCAGTCTCAGCTCTCACAGCTTCCTCCTCAGAAGCCTCGGGGGGCTGCTGGAGTCTGGACACTGGATCCCCACCCTGCAGCAGGTAAGCTGCAAATTCTTAAATAATTTACTCTGAGCAAAACTAAAATCAGCAACTCTGGCAAAGTATGGTCCATATTTCTGTCCACACCTCTGTAGGTATGGACAGGTGTTTGCCTTCTAAATACATGCAATGGTGTGCAAATTGCACAGATGATTCCGTGAAGTTTTATAAGCCAGTAAAAGTTAATGAGATATTGCTGTAGTGTAGGTAGAAAACCAAGAGCTATATATGCTCATTTCTTTTGAGATTTTGTACACCTAGAGTTTATGGCTGGGTCTCCATTTGATCAAGAAGCCAGCTCTTGTGTGGGAATCCGGGAAGATGTACCATGACTGCCAGTCCAAAAGATGCCTCAAAAGAATAGTTTCAAGAGGCTGTCTGAGGCGACTTGTTCTGTAGATACAAAAACCATGCCTCTCAGAAGAGGTACCTCGGGCAGCAATCACAGCTTTAAGTGGGGTTGGCACACCTGCTGTCAAGTGCCTGTTGCCATCACATGCCGAAATGCAGCAAAAATGCTTTTTGCAGGGAGCCCTAAAGATAAGCAGAGATTGGGTGTATATTGCTTTAAAAATACAAGATTTATACTTTTATCGCATTTGTTTTTCTTCAGGTTCTCCCTTCCTCCTCATTTCTTCCTAACTTGTCAGATGCAATTAGCGGTTGTTGAATGAATTGATCAGCTAATTTCCTTCTCACCCTTGGATGCATTTAATCCATTAGCTGATGATTTGTAGAGACTTGGTTTTTTTTTCTTTCTGAAACATTTCCTTGCCTGCATTATATCAATAATTATATTTACTAAATCACCGTCATTTCCTGATTGCCCACCTCACTTTGTTCTTTATTTGCCTTGAGAAAGCCTTCCTGGCATTTTTAACAAGCAGTATTGCATCTCAGTTGTTTAAAAATCATCCTGAATGTCACCTCTCTTTCATTTATTAATGGGTAGACCTACTACCTAGTGATTTTCTCGTCCTTGATAAACGTTATCTAGAAATAACACTTTCTTACATTTTATACCATTAATCCATTGCCCTAAAATTGATTTGGGCATTAAAAAAAAACCAATTTCCTTTGCAGTTGACTTTTCCCCGACTCAGAATTTTCAGAGATAGAGCATATGTTGTGCATAAAGAAAGCCCCATGATCAATTCTTTTGATGCCCTGGAAGATGCAGTGACAAACTACTTCCATATTGTTCCCAAGAAAACAATGTAGCCTCGAGGAATCAAACTTATTTCAAGGGCAATCGTGGCTTACAGATTGGGAGGACTACAGCATAATGGAACTGGGGTGAAGCTTCTACTGGAAACCTCAATTTAATTGTTCTCAAATTGTGCTCTGATTTCCTGTGGATCCAAGCATGGTTTGGCATGGTTGGACTTTCAATCGTATTAGCACTTCCACACACTGCCCTATGGAATTTATCTCCAGAAGAGTAGTGACAGCAATCAGCCAGAATAGCTTTAAAAATGGATTAGATAAACTCATGGAGGACAGGTATATCAATGGCTACTAGAATGGATGCCTAGGTACTGCTTCCAGGTTGGAGATCTAAAGGCCATATGCAGAGCAAGTGAAGATCTTGCCTTTGCCTTCTGCTTGAGAATGCACTCTAGCAGCTGCATTTTGCACCAGCTGCAACTTCCGAACCATCTTCAAGGGAAGCCCCATGTAGAGTGCATGACAGTAGTCCAACCTGGAGGTCACCAGAGTGTGGATAACTGTGGCCAGGTCATCTCTGCCCAAGAAAGGTTTTAGTTGATGTACCAGCTGTACTTGGGAGTAGGCACTCCTGGCCACAACCTCCACCTGAGCTTCAAGTGTTAGCGCAGAGTCCAGGAGTACCCCCAAGTTACGCACCTGTCCCTTCCCAGATATTGTAACCCCATCAAGGACAGGGTATCTCCCAACTACCTGAACCCTAGAGCCTGTAATACACAGCACCTCTGTCTTGTCTGGATTCAGTTTCAATTTGTTGGCCCTCATCCAGCCCATTACTGCCTCTAAGCACCTGTCACTCCAAATCTCCTGATGATCTCTCCCAGCGGCTTCATGTAGATATGAAATAACATGGGAGATAAGATTGACCCCTGGGGAACACCACAAGTGAGTTCCCAGGGTTTCAACTCAGTCTCTCCCACCACCACTATCTGAGATCGGCTCTAGAGATAGGAGCAAAACCAATGCCAGGCATTGCCCCCAACTCCTAAGCTCCGTAGCCTCTCCAGAAGGATACCGTGGTCAATGATATCAAAAGCCGCTGAGAGGTCCAGGAGAACCAGCAGGGTAGCGTTCCCCCTGTCTTTCTCCTGGAGGAGATCATCAACCAGGGCAACCAAGGTGGTTTCTGTGCCATGACTGGGCCTGAAGCTCAAGTTCCATTCCTGGACAAGATGCTTAATGAGAAACTGGGCCAATTCACACTTGGGCTGGTAGTTCTCTCAGGGAATGCTCCCAGATGAAACATCTGCACTTGAAGGATGCAGAAGCATTTTCTGCATGAACTATGCATGGTGCAGATTTAAGTACACCACATGTGCACTTATCTTGTACTAGCGCTGGAGCAAGTAAGGCTCCTGATGCATCATCTGCACCTCTTCTGGGTGCTGATGTACCTTTTCTCACAAGTGCTAACCATGTGAGGTGGAGCACACACACGCTGATGCAGTTGCCCCAGTGCCAGCACCGTACATATGTGCTGCCCTGACTCCAGCAAGCAAAAATGACAATGCCCAGATACCCATCTGCACTTGCGTTAAGTATTGCAACAACTGAGGGAGAGTTAGCATTTTCCATGGGGGCAATGCCAAAACAAAAAAATTCCTTGCCTGAAACCTCCACCAGAAAGATGCCAGCCAAGATGCCTGCACCAATGCTTAGCCCCAGCCCAGCACAGACAAGTTTTTTTTCAAGACTGCAGTAAGGAAAGCATAAGTTCAGACAAAATACCATTCCTCACTCCCAGACTAGGGTTTTTCATAGACTGAACTCAGAGATGATAGCTTCCCCACATCAAGGCACAGACCTTCCATGGACTGCTTTCCTGAAACTCTCTGCCACATCAAAAGAGAAAACAGTCAAAATCCAACAAACAGCCAAGTCAACTCACAGATCACACACACTAGTCACCCACTCTATTTCACACACCTCACACTCAAAGGTACACTGAAGGTTTCATAAGTACCCAAAACTGACCAAAAGATGACAAAAACTTTCCTCACTGTTCAAAGACAACAGTACATCTCATAAGGGCAAATTCCAAAGTTCAGCTATGCACTGTGCTAAAAAAATAATTCTGCCCTGATTTGCCCAGGATTTGGCATATTAAAGAAAAACTAATAGAAAGAAAAACTCTGCCCATATTTCAAACTTATCACCCACAAGACAAGAATAGACTGTGGATTTCCCCCCCAGCCATGCATCTTGGCATTCAGTAGGTTAACTGTGCTTCCTGTCATATCATGAAGCATGCTTCACTTCACCAGCACTTCTAATTTGCTTTCCTCTTTTTGTTCATTCAAGGAGATATGGAGTTTAGACTCTGGAAAATATACTTATAGCACTTTGTGAGCAATGATAACTTACTGATCCTCCTATAGATGGCTTGTTTTAGAAGTTTTATCATTATATAGCAAGATGTGTCTGCTCAGCCTTCCAACTGATCATGGCAATCTGCATCAACTTCAGAGGAAGGACCCATGATGATATGTTCTTATTACTCTTGCTAAGTGCCCTGTAATAAACAGTGGAGAGTGAACCAAGAACCGCAAGGCATACTTTTCTAAGAGAATTAAATCTTAATAGAAAATTACAGTAATTAGACACTGTGTATGGCTCATGTAGTCTCTTTTTTTAACACCCCAAATCAAATTGAATACTTAATTACACTGAAAAATATGCAAATTTGAATCTGCAGGCCATTGAGAATATAGAATTCAGTTTCATTGATCATCCATGCAGTCAAAACCTGATATTTAAAAATTAAGACAGTCATTTTGCTTGAATGCAAGGCTGGAGAGCGAGAAGATACAAAGCATTCTAGAAACCTAACATGCCATTCAAATTAGACAGAGGGAAAAAATATGAGCACAGTAGCTCTAATTCAGAAAAAGCTAATTGCACTTTGCACTTGTTGAAATCAATGAGGCAAGACAGTTCTAACTTAAGTCCCATTGATTTGGATGGAATTTGGCTTGACTTTCTGTTATAGACTGCTTTCTTCATTTTTCATTCTGCTTGTAAATGAACATTGTCCAGCATGGGCAGTTATATACATTTTCTTCTTGACATTTGAAGGCAGTAGGCTGATTAGTTTTTCTTTCATGAGTTTTTGTTGTTATGTCCACCCACTTCTCAAAGAAATAAACTGCAAGAATGCTAAAACTACTCAGATATTCTCCCTTTGAAAGGTGGTCAGTGAAGATTCATATATATATATGAATGTATGCATATAAAATTCTACAGGTTTAATAAATGCAGATCCACAATTTATAATCTCCAGATTGCCCAGGTTTGTATCAATCCTCCAATAAAATAGCCACCAAATTTAGTGGGTAACTACTCTGTTTCTTCCTCCATATTTGAGACTAAGTTTCTTGACATATGAACCTCTTGTTCTCTCCCACTAGCTGAGGAATAGGAAGAATCAGAGAAACTCATAATTTTCATAACAATATATATCACTGTGACATCATGGTTTATTAGCACTCTTTTGTCTTGTTCAAGACAAACCATTCTAATGGTCCTGTTCACAGAAATCTAAAAAGAATATCTGAAAAAACAGTTTTCCCTGTGAGGAAGTAGTTTTCCTGAGAGAGTAATGGATAAATTTCTGAACACAGTAAAAAATACTGGAGCATCAAACCATATGGTTAAAGCACAAGGTTATTTCCCCAAATACTAACAGAAGTATCACTCAGTCAAAACTAGCCCAGCTCATACATCTATCATTTCAATACAGAAAGCAAGGCTCATTAGCATTATTGTTCCTCTATTCATTCCTTCATAGGCGAAAGCTGGAATTTTTCATTCCCACATTTTACTCAGTCCCTGTCCATTACACAATTAAGTTTCATAAACGTAGTTAAGCAAAAAGTTATGAGTTTTACTTTCTGGCATCACAGCTTCATTAGTCATAGTCATAACGACTTTATCACTGCATTTTCTGCAATTATATGTGTGTCCAAAGCAGTTCACAAAAATAAGCAGACTAAATCAAATAATAATGAAGTCATGCCAATATAAAATAAAAGTTTTAATGTCACCACTATAACAATTAATCAGTTGGTAATTAATTCAGGATATTTATTTTAATAACTGTAATTGTAAACCACTTTTCATAAACTGGTCACTGAGAAAGTTAACTAGTTTTAAAAAGAAATAAAAATATATTAGGTATCTTTAGATATTATGAATAATTTAAGCTGATACATTGAAAGGCAATATTCAAATCTATAACTATAGACCCCAGTGATTTGAATGGTCCATCAGACTTCATCTGGCAGCATACTAGTGAATATAGGAGGTTCCAGGATAAAGCAAAGAGATGGAGGGAAACCATCCCATAATAAGTACTTTCCAATACAGCTGGGAAGGGATAGTATAATCATTTTAATTAATCTCAGTACATAGGAGTAGGCAAGTGAGGATCAATGAGGTGTTAGAAGATATGCTTTGGACATGTCTAGAGATAAAGGGAACTTTTAAAATTGGTTTACCAGATTTCTACATGTGTACTACCGTATGTTCAGTTCAGTGTATCTTCAAACGTGAAGTGTTTGATTGAATTTTCAAACCCGAGTTATAATGTTCCCACTGGTCATTAGAACACTATAATGGAAAACTGTTGAGTACAACTCTGGCAATGCTTTGCAGCAGTTTGTGCCATACTATTCAGATCTGACTAGTTTGGTGTGATCTTCATTGGAGAGCAAGGTAAAATGGCTGACATCTGTGACTGCTCCTTCAGCTCTCTGACAAGATAGAAACACTGAATTTTGTTGGCTTTGCCTGGGCCATTACAGTGTCACACTGGAAATTACACAGAGACCCACAAAGATAGCTGAAATAGTTATCTTCAGTTACAACACAAATTATGCCATTATGCAGAACCGGCCTGTGTTCAAGGAAAGCAAGGTTTGCAGTTACAGGCAGTTTCACAAAGAGGGTTTGAGGTTCACCTCTCCCATCTTGAATGATTTTGTAAGGTAAGCAGAGGTTAGGTTTGATTAATACATGTTTGGAAGAACACCTCAAAATTCTATGTGGCATTGCTTTAGACATGGAAATAAACATTTGTTCCCTGCAAGCTATTGATTGATATGGTGCTTCCGCACAGGGCTTAATAAATCCAGATCTACCACACCCGGATTTAGTAAAACCGGGTTCCAGAAGACCCAGTTTTACTAAATCCGGATGACTGGTAGATCCAGATTTACGGGATAGATCCACATCTAATAGATGCAGATCTACCCCCTCCCCATCCCTCCGCACTCGCGGTGGGAGGACAGAATAAATCCGGATTGGAGGTGGGTGCTCCGGGGCCCTCCCCCGGCCCACCATGATTGGCTCCTTGGAGCCAAGCATGGTCAGCTGGGGGGCTCCTACCTTTTGGCTCGCCCTCACCCCAGAAGCGGTGGATCGCCGCTTCTGGGGCCAGGGTGAGCTTCCCTAAAGCCCACCCTAGCCCACCCGGGGGAGAGCCTGAGAAACCCCCTCCTTACCTGCTCGGCGTCACCCCAATTCTGCGAGGAGGAACCCAGGATGCAACGCTCCTACGTCCTGCGCGCCTCCTGAAGCCAATCATCGCTCCAATCATGGCCTCCGAGGAGCCAATCATGGCAGGCCGGGGGAGGGCCCTGGGTAGGTACACTTTTGCTGTGCAGAAACATCCTAAATGGATGTGTTTTCACAGTGGAAGTCCCCATCAAGCGCACATCAAATGTGGTGTGCAAGTAATACCCATTTAGCACACTTTAAGTACAGATAGGTGCTGTCGCACCTAGTCGGAAGTGTGCTAAATAGACCCGCAAATGTGGATACACCACCAAAAAAGTGTTTTTAATGTGAGTTGCCGTGCAGACACACCTCACCGGATGTGTCCGAAACAGCAACACGTGTACGGACGCGCGTTTCCAGATGTGTGCTTAATGGGTGTTAAAGGCCCCGTGCGGAAGCACCCATACAGTCTACTGCTGATTTATTTAATTTCTCTTGCTTAAACCATTTTCTTGTTTCATGATATCAATTCAAACTCAAAATAGTAATTCGTTCAAGCAGTGTCTGGCCCAAGATCTGCTTAGGTTCAAGTATGCTGCCTTCTTCCATGTGATGGATGTACAATGTGTAATTTCAACATTAATATTGAAAAATAAAGATTTCTATTCATCCTCTATTTCAGTATATTTATTAGTAATACAGTAGTGAAATCAAGAAGTTTATGTGTTGACTTTCTACTTGCCTTCTCTGAATTCTTTTTCCATCTTTCTTTTCGCCCTCCTCCTATTCCCTCTTTTTAGGTTTCTTTCATTCTCTTTCTCTAATAGTCTCCCCAAGTGATAGTTAGCTATCTCAGATTCAAGACAAGCTGTCTCTACTGACAAACATAGACGTCACTCACAGTGCTCACCAGGGAAAGAAAGACAATTTGTCCCTATAGCACAAATCTGATTTTTTTTTCTTGGAGTTGGGAATAAATCTTCCTACCTTCATTTTTTTTTAGTCCATTTCATTTACAGCTCCTAAATGACCTCAGGAAAATGAAAGGTGAATCATCAGAGGTTGGCATACTGTATATATTTGAACCCTTAAACTGAAAGGTACATCTATGATTTCTTCATTGATAATAAAGTTGCAGCCTCAGAGTTGTCATAAAGACCAACTTCCTGTGCTATAGCATCCTCATTTTAATTAGTTTTACTTCCTTTGCTCTAAAATATATGACATTTATTTGCTTCATTTGTTTCATCTGTGGGATTTTTGTTTATTTCTCTCCCCTGATTATATTCTGGAGTTCTGCTACATTTTCCTTTATTGTAGTTGTTGTTGTTATTTAGAAAAAGGTAGCTCATGATTATGAAATGAAATAATAATTTGTGATTCAGCTGCACATGTTTTCATACACATATTTTAGCACTGCATAAAAAATATCCATGAGTATCTTTAGTTTGAAACATGTACAACATTTAAAAAATAGAATATCCTTATATTACAAGACCACCACTGGCTCAGGCAGGACACGAGGTCAGAATTGCTTCCTGAATCATCCTGCAGGACTAAGAACTATGGGAAACTTCCAGACCATGTGTTTGAGTCCAACAAAGATTAGACAGGAATTCCACCATAAGAACATTCCCCCTTGCTACTGTCACCTCTGAGAAGCTGTCATCCCTGAACTGGGAGAATGTGTGAGTAAAGCCTAAGAATAGTGATTTTGTTTGGAAAATTCCAAACCTCCATGAAAGCAAGTTGCCGCTCTATCAGCAAATACTATCCATACTAGTTTCTTAGGCTGCTTCCGCACTTGGCCTTATTCTGGAATATATCTCAGGATCAGGGTCTCTTATCTGCATGTTATTGCAGACTACAGAAGATCCTAGTGAGACTTGCCATAGCCTGTATTAGTATGTGGAAAAGAGACCCCTATCCTGAGATATATCCCAGAATAAGGCCAAGTGCGGAAGCAGCCTTAGTAAGCAGAAATGTCAGAGAGAAAAGATTTCCTTTAATTTTTATGCTGCAGCATAGGAAGCCTGCTTTCCAAAACTCCATCAGGACAAACTTCGAACTTCCCACATTCCAGCCTAACCTTTTATACCTAACCCAGCCGGAAATTACAATATTCCTGGTAATGCCTTCCAAGTAAGGAAGAGAAGTACATATCAGATTTCTCTGACATGCACAGTAAAGGCAAGATAAGAACAGTCCTATATAATTCAAGTTGGCCGGCTCAGGCCAGTTACTCCTTTGAAACATCCTTATCAGGCTCTGATGTTTTTGCAAACACACTGTCCTTGTTCATTCCTTACAATTTCCCAATATTAATGAAGGTATAGATAATTTTCTTCTTTATGGATCACTGTCTTATCATGACAGAGAGGCTTGCAAATCTCAGGGAAGCTATGAGCTATGTCACGCAGGGACAGATAAAAGAATAGGTCATAGTTAAGATCTCAGACCCAGTTGAGAAAAGAAGGTGGCCAGCCACTCCACTATCCTTGCCAGGTAAACCCCATGGACAGTATCACAAGGCTAAAAGATATGATGCCAGAAGATGAGCCCTTCAGTTTGGAAGGCTCCTTAGATCAAGTGCATAGGTAAGTGCAGAAAGGGCCTTAGCTGGATTTGAGCTGCATTTCAGGGATAGCATGTATATGCAAAATAAAGGGGCAAGGGCAAACGTGGAAATTTGTGAGACCCAATACGAAATCCTCCCCAGTGTGGTTATTACCAGGATTTCTGCAGCTTAACCAAAATTCTGTTGTAAGAGGAATCAGGTCCATTTTCAAAATGAAGAGCGTAGCATCACAAAAAGATTGATCTGTAGGAGACATTGCACTAAAACACTTCTAAGACGTTTTCGCATTACTCCCGTTCCATTTGGAACGGGAGTAGGACGGGAAGCTTAAGACAGCTCCCGGCGCTTTCCCCTTTCACACACAGACGCGCCAGAACACGTGAAAACGCGTTCCGGAGCGTCTGTGTGCGAATGCTCAAAGCGCCGGGAGCTGTCTTAGCCGGCAAAGGCCGGCCAGGGGCGCGGAGACAGCCGCGGAGGCAGATCGACAATCAGCTGATTGTCAAACAGCTGATTGTCGAAGCCGCGCCGGCGTCGGAGGCGAGCCCGCAGCTGTTCGGGAGACAGAAGCAGGCGCGAATGCTTCTCCTTCCGAACGCCTGCGGGCGGCTCGTCCGCGTTCGAACGCATGTAGAGCACTTTAAAGTGCTCTACATTTCAAACGCGAGAAAGACAGCTGCGGACACGTCGGAGCGCAAGCCGCGCTCGGGCAATGCGGATGCCGTGTCCGCAGCTGTCTCCCACGCGTCCCGTTCAGCCCCGTGCGAAAACGTCTCTAGTCTCTGAAACTTTTCTTCTTTCTGAATTGTAAAATGTTTCTGACAATAGGACACTTCTGTCATTCCATTGCTCTGTAATAAAGGGCTTCTCTAAATGTGTGTGAGGCAATGTGATTTGGTGGATAGAATCTTGGCTTAGGATTCAGTGATTCCAGCTCCTTCTCTGCCTCAAATCCTATTAGATGACAAGCCACAGTTTTACAGCTTTTTTCAAGATTTGATGTGAATAGGAGAGGGGGGAATTCCAAGTGGAAAACTATATGTATAACTCTGATCTCTCCTTTTTTAAAGAAAGACAGGAATATAAGATAAACTGTGTCTTTATTTTGCCCTTGATACAGTTTTCAGATGGTATTAAATCCCAGCTTCTCTCATCTTAAACTTCTGTCGAACATCCATTTCCACTAAACAATTTTGCAACTTTTAAGAATAGCAACCAATATGCAGGTAAATATCTATATAAAAAGGAAACACAGTGATCTAATACATGTGGTCCCCCACTCCACAAAATACTTTGAGGGTATGTAAAATCTTGAGCTTTTATTTAGATAGTCTTAACTATAAGGGAATTTACAGAAGTTGATTGTAGTTGTTTAAGATATTACTGAAAGCAAGTGTACTCTGCATTCAGTATTTTTTATAAAATTTGACTACTAGGTTACAAAATACCCCTAAAAATCAAGCTCCAGGGTTAGTAAAAATAAATTGCATGGAAGTTATATTCACCTGTAGTCTTTTAAAAAATATTTTATGCTTTTTAATTGTTTTTATTACTTAACTTAATGTATTAAATGTAATCATTCTGACTTGCCCTGAGCCTAATGATATGAGGTGGGCTATAAATGCAAATAAGCATATAAATAAATGAAGCATAAGAATCTGCAATTCACATAATTATTTATGTTTATCTGACTCCACAACACAAGCAATCACATGACTTATTTTTCAAGCTCCTTTGCTGTTTTCTCAATTAGCAGTACCAAGCTACTTTCTTTTTCTGTTGTATTTATTTCTGATTAGGCTAGGATTATTTGTTTCTACTTCATTCCCCTTTTGCTAAAAATGTGTTTTCACTGTTCTGATTCCAAACCTACAGTTTTGATTTGTTCCATTTTATTTTGTCTTCAGAGATTAAAACAAAGCAGTGGATCATATCAATACCAATTGGTTTGCAACTTCTAGTTCTATAGATGGGGAAGGGTATTCAATTCACGAGGGAAATGTTTTCCCTGATGCTCAGGTTTTATAGGGGCCACACAAAAGCCCCTATAAAACCAAAAGATTTCAAATAGTTATGCTGCAATGTCCTGATAACAAAATTTGTTGGGAGGGGAACCAAGGAGGATAGAGAAGGCAATGAAAGCAAGTGAGTTTTGCCTTTCAGTTCCATAAGAACTCACTTGTCTTCATAGAAACCTAGGTTTGCAAGGTGTCATCTTGCCCTCTTGGGCAGGTTTGTATGCTGCAAAAAGCATAAAAATGAACTCATTTTACATCCCTGGTATATAAGCCTAGCACCTCATAACCCAAGAGTCCTTAAAACTGCACAACAGATGTTCCTGGAGAGGAAAGGGCCTCTAATGGTAAGCATATCACCCCTACCCCTGTTGTCTTCTTAAACCATAGTGGCAGTGGTTTAAGAAGGATAAATTTGCCATTTGAATCATTTTACATTGTCTGTGTATGTATATTTTATACGTATTTTCCGGCGTATAAGACTACTGGGCGTATAAGACGACCCCCAACTTTCCAATTAAAATATAGAGTTTGGGATATACTCGCCGTATAAGAAGACGACACCCGGCGTATAAGACGACCCCTGACTTTTGAGAAGATTTTCCTGAGTTAAAAAGTAGTCTTATACGCCAGAAAATACAGTATTTGCATTTTTATCCTCCCCTGTACCCAACAATCCCAGGATGGACTACACCAATAAAGAACAAAATATAAAATGAATCCACTAAAAACAACAGTATCTGAAAGTGGGAAGGGAAAGCTATTTCCTTGACCAAAGGCCATTGTAAATACCCGTATATTCCGGCATATAAGACAACCCCCAACTTTTCCAGTTAAAATATAGAGTTTGGGTTATACTTGCCGTATAAGAAGACGACACCTGGCGTATAAGATGACCCCTGACTGTTGAGAAGATTTTCCTGGGTTAAAAAGTAGTCTTATACCCCAGTATATACTGTAGGTGTAAAGGATAACTCTGAGGGTCAACCCTTTGCCTATAGCACTGGCTGCAGGCCTACTGAGGATGACAATTTATGATTACCAAGCCTTAAGGGTCACCTTTTTTTTACTGTGTGGATGCAGCCTAAATTTATGGATCTCTCCCTGTTTATAGGGGAGCTATTGGGAGGGAAAAGTAGCCACAGGGACCAAGATCCAGAATAAAATATATTTCTTGGTATAAATTTAAGGACTAATATTATAATTAAATGACCAGAGGTAACTCTTTAGCTTAAAATCTTAGTCTTAAATTATTGTTTGTTCCAGTGCCAGCATCAGGATTTTCTGCCAAATACCCAGAATCTTTTAAAATATAAATACTATAGACACTTTTAAAAACATTTACTTCTTTGGACAAGGTGATGTCCTAGGGATTAATCATTTGGAATTAGTAGAATAAATACATTTCAGTATAATTTAAGCATGCAGTAAAAATAACACAAAGTACTATTCACAGCAAGCCCATTGAAGTAATCAGAAAATGCTGGCTGAATCATATTTGGAGACCTAAAGTACCCAAAGTCTTTTGAAAGAAACCTTAGCTCTTCTTGAGGTCACATATGAATGTCAGAAAGAGATAAATAATATTTCAAAAACGCCTTGCACTTTTACTGACTTCTTTAATATTTAGTGGTGTCATTTCTATTTCTATTTTAATCATTGAACAAAATTAGATTATTTAGCTTCAGCATATACGAATGGCATAGAATGGGGGATGTTCTGATATTCTGTTTTGAAGTATGTCATCTTTATTACTTTCCAGTACAAGTACAACTTGAATATATGAAACTAAGAAATGAGAGTGCAGGAATTTTTTGGTCCTTTTCAGGCTTATCAGCTTAGAGGCTGGTAAAGGACCCAGCACTATGGTGGCCATCCACAGCACTGAAAAAGCCCCATACTGCACCATACCCAGTATCTCAGAGCTTGAGTCCACTTTTGAACTGTGAATGGCCAGGGAGGGTGGATTAGATGGCAAGATGTTGCTGTGTGTGACTGTGCAACCACAGTGACAGTGCCATGCCTGTTTACCACACTGCATCCAGAAGGCTGCAAACACTGCTGCCTGGGAGGCAGCTAGCTTCTCTTATTTGAGCTGCGTGCTCTATTGCTATACTAGCTAGTGGGCTGTGACTGCCCTGCATTTACACCTCTCCTAGCTGAATGGAGTGTGTTACCAGGCGGTGAAGAGATGGTTGTGTGCCGCATCATCCAGTTGCTGTGGCCACCACACATGCCCATTAGTACTGTTGCTGCGGTGAAATGATCGTCTCTAAGATAGAGGTGATAAGCATCTCACCAGGGCTTAGGGAGGTGCAGATACCAGATCCATCCTCCATCAGCACTTCCCTGGGGTGCTTTCCCAGAGAAGTGAAAGTGCAAAATGGCCCAATGCTTAGGTCCTTCTTGTCTTCACAGTGAATTGAACTTTTTCTGTACTATATTCATAAAATTTCTTTAAGGATTTTCATTTGGTATGGGATTCATACCTGTACGCTTTCCTCTCTTCAGATCATAAAAATAATCTCACTTCAAAGGCGGTCTTTGAAGAATGTCTACTTGATTACTGAGCAAAGGGGGGCAACGAATAAAATATTTACAGATAGGCCAATGCCTCTAGATGTATATCTTAACTTTTTTTTTTTGAAGATTCAAGGTTATTAAGGCTAATGCTATGATGTATTTGCCACAGATTCTCCACAGAAGAATTGCAAGTCCACTGACATAATCTATAATGTAGGCTTATAGTTTTTCTTCTTCTTTTTTAAAGTTAATCTGAGGCATTTCCGCACTGAATCGCGTTCCAGACGGAACGCGTTCAGGCGGAAAGCTTAAGCCAGCTTCGGGCGCTTTCCCCGTTCACACACAGACGCGCCAGAACGCGTGTAAACGCGTTCCGGAGCGTCTGGGTGCGAATGGTCAAAGCGCCCGAAGCTGCCTTAGCCGGCAAACGCCGGCCAGGGGCGCGCCGGCAGCCGCGGAGGCAGATCGACAATCAGCTGTTTGAAAAACAGCTGATTGTCAAAGCCGCGCGGCGTCGGAGGCGCGCCGGCAGCCGTTCGGGAGACAGAAGCGGCGCGAACGCTTCTTCTCCCGAACGGCTGCCGGCGGCTCGTCCGCGTTGGAACGCGTGTAGAGCACTTCGAAGTGCTCTACATTTCGAACGCGGAAAAGACAGGTGAGGACACGTCGGAACGCAAGCCGCGCGCGGCCAATGCGGATGACGTGTCCTCACCTGTCTTTTCCGCGTTCCGTTCAGCCCCGTGCGAAAACGCCTCTGGTTGCCATGTATGAATAGCATTGTAAGGGATAATCAGCTCTAAGATAATATGAACAAAAGTAGTACGGTAAATAAAAGTAAGCAAGTATATGCAAACCACATCTATAATATTGCTAAGAAGACTGTACAGTGGGTATGCTTAGTCACCAAGTCAAGAACATTAGAACCAGGGGTCACTCTAGAAAGCTGATGAGCAGGAAAGTAAGGACAGAGTTATTTGTTTGTTTTCCATCTATGGAATTTCGTACCAGAGGGGATGGTGATGGACTTAATGTCTTAGTGGGTTCTTTTTTAAACTTGTTTTTACTGTAACTTGCCTTGAGACATTTGAGTAAAGGGTGGGATATAAATATATTGATATTTAAAAATAATAGCCTGGATGGCTTTATGAAGGGGTTGAACAAATGGCTACTGGAATAAACACTAAGGTACTGTCTCTGGTTTGGGGGGACAGGCAGCATACCTCGAAAGGCTATGCGAAGACTCAAGAGCAGGTGAGGATTTCACATTTGTCTTATGCCTGAGTATGGCCAAAAGCAAATGGTGGGCCACCGTATGGGACAACATGCTGGACCAGATGGGTTATAGCCTGATCTAGCAGAGCTTCTCTTATTCTTAATTCAATCTAGGTTAAATAGAGTAAAGTGGATGGTGCTTCACCACATCCAGTATCTCAGAGCTTGAGTCCACTTTTCATTTTCTCTCCATATGTTTCAGGTCAGGGCTGACAATTGTGTGCAATCAATTTTCTTAAGAATAATTAGTTAGTTAGGGGCTTCATGTTTCAAGACTTTGCCTTAAAAGGAAACTGAGTAGATTGATAAGCAAGGAGGGCTAGTAACACCTTAGAGACTACCAGAGAGAAAGAAGTAGCATAAGCTTTCTTAGACTAACCCTTCTTCAGCTGCAGAAGTCAGCTGTTTCCTGCCATGACAAAGTGCCCTATTTTCTGCTGATGCAATTCCTTCTTTTTGCAGTGGAGTCCTAATCATCCAGGCTCTTGTCCTTAGAATGGTCTCCTAGTAAAGCTGTGTGCAAGCTCTGTACAGAATAGCGCAGTACAGAAAATGTATGTACTTGAACAAGGAATTAACAAAACATTTGGGAGGCAGTTTAGTTTGAATAGAATTATTCACTCTAGCCAAATGGATCCCCTTGAATGATCAGTAGTTTGTTGGCCAGATAGCAGTTTCACAGTTTGAAGTTCATACCGGGCCAGAAAACAGATGCATTTGAAGAGTTCCAACAGACCTGCAGTCCCCCAAAAGACTATGGACTGCTGCAGCTCCTGTCAGTCCAAAATAAAGCAACTCATGACTTGACTGCACTATTCATTCTAATCTTCCAATTATCTGTACTTAATTTGTTTCAAAATACAGGCAGTTATTCCATTAATGTAAATAGAAAAAAAAATCTAGTCCATTCCAAGCCTGCTCCAAGCTCATCCAAAAATCACTCTAAATGTCTAAGTGCATAGGGAAAATAGTTTCACACCATAAAATACAATTAATAGCATTAAATCTAAAGTAAAAGATTAAGATTAAACTGAATATTAAGGCTTCTAAAGGCCAGATGAGTCGCATTCTACATTTCTTTATCGAAAGCAAAATTTTAATTTATAGTGCTGGAAACAAAGAAGGAAAAGAACTCCTTTCCCTGGATTGCAGATCTTATACAGTAAGTGAATATTTGGCTTTATATAACAAAATGAGGTGACAATAGACATTATAAGTGGATAGTGAGTATGTGGATCATGAGAGATTAGTGTGTCAGTCATCTATCTTATAACACAATTATACCCTGTGAGGGAGTTACAATTGTCCTTGGGTTTTTTCCCTAGATTTTTTATTATTTTGATATGAACATAAAACATCCTAATTAAGGTTCCCGTAAAGAAGCTCTCTTAGGTATAAACCAGTAATTAATAAGTTTTAGTTGACTTCTGCCGGTCTTCCAAGGTTTCTCTTAAGTTGCTTCTTTTTTAATACTGCCTTTTAGCTCACTTTCGTTGTTCTGTCACAGCAAATTTTCCTAACAGTCCTGTTCAGTTGCTTCAATTGAACTACTCTTGCATAGCATTGTGTGCTGCTATGATGTGCAAATCCAGTATTCATAAATGGGAATTAATGATGACTCCTACTTTCCAGTGCACTTTTCACACAAAATGGCCACCATGCTGTAGAGAAATGATAGCATGCACATTTACAAGTACTGAAAGCCACACTGCCTTATGAAATCTAGGCCAGTGTACTTTTGGATCCTTCCATATTTTTCTTAAGTCCCTATGTTTTCCTCTTCTGTTCTCCAGACCTGCCAAGTTCCCTCTTTAGACTGCAACTTTCACCCAAATTACACAAACTACTACCCCCTTGAAGGGTGCAAGCCTTCATTTTATTTCCCTCCACCTTGAAAATCCCCACTTTGTTACTAGCCACTTTGTTACAAACCCTGAAAATTCCATTTTGTTCTCCTCCTTACTTGGAGTCTATTTGGACTCATGATGAGGAGCTAAGCATTATGTGTGCGTATAGCCATGTGCATATAAAAACAAACACTATTCTTTAATTCCTATTGAAAGCTTTGTTTAGTTTCCTTTTTAAAATGCAAAATAGACATTTGAATTGGTTATTACAAAGCTTAACAAGCATTCTAATTCTGGCATATTTTGAGACTTTTCTAATTACATTGACCTCTGATAGCTACCATTCTTTTTAAATTAACTTGTATGCTTATATAGCACTTTGCATCTTCAAAGTAGATTGTGGATATTAGCATATATTGCCCCCAAAGATTTTTGCTTGGATTGTTACCCATGTGGACAGAAGTGGCATCACACTGTTTCTTGCTACAGGTGTAAAAAGCAATGATTAGCCAGCAGCAGTGTAGAGGAAAAGAGTGGAATTAGCCACTCAATTCTATTTGCAGGTCCACTTTAAATGCCCCCTTCTCCTCCTTCACACTCCTCTCATTCACTTTAACTTAACAATGACTAATGAGACCAATTTTCTGCCAATTAGTTGCCCTAGGAAAGGACTGCTAATTGTAACAGGCAAAAGTGTCAGATCCAAAATGCTCAAGGTGTGTGCGTGCATTTGATGGCCAGCATGCCCCCTCCCTTTAATCGTCACCTGGGGCTTGATTAGTTTCTTTGTATTTGTTGCAAAATGTTGTTAATTAGGAGCCAGGGACAAGGAAATTACAGCCCTCGAGGCTTAATTGGGAAGTTCCTGTGGAGGCTTTTATGGTTATAAACTCATTCACTCCCTCCCTCTAAATGGAAACTTAATGGTTTGCTCTTCTATGGTCCAGGGCTACAGAAGCTAGTTAGAATACTCATTTTCCTTATTCAAGGGGTAGTGGCATAGAAGAACCGCAAAGAGAATGTAGAAAACCAAAACAGAAGCAAAAGAAGCGTGGCATTTCAGAAGAGCATAGGTTTACAAAAAAGTAAAAAGAAAATTCCTTATTCATGTGTTTTCCTTAGTAAAATGGCAGGGGACTACCCGAGAGCAGAGAAAGCCAAATTGATACCTTTTGTTGTGCGAGAAATTTTATGCTGTACTATGACCCACCTTCAAGCTTCATTTTGTGCAACGTATTTACCTTGCAAGGGATCAAAGAGTGGGTGTGCATGTGATATTTCTACAAGTTGTTGTCTACCTGACCAGAGATATCCATTTTGTGGTTTACTTCTTCATCACAATCTTCATCTATTTAACTCGCCTTCCTTTATACCCAGCTTTTTCTGAACTCCCATATGCCCTATCCTATAGGGAGAGAAATATAGCACCATTATGGTGCCCCATCACAGCCCATGTAACTAAGGAGCACTAAAAGGAGCTGCTAGAAAACCCAGCACTAGCTGCAGATTTTCCAGCAATCATGCTTTTTCTTACCTCAGGGATGAAGCAGCCATTTTAACTCCATCTACCGCCCAAGCATGGAAGCCAAAACAGATGGCCATGCATGTATGGTGGTAGACAGGCACACCTCTGAATATTCAATGCCTGTCAAACAATGCCTGTAAACTTGTCAAAAACATATAAAGACAGTGCCATGGCCATGGGTACGTAGCTAGGAAGCGATAGTGCCTTGGGGACAATATGGGGCCTTATTGCTTCCTAGTGGGACATCCTGCCACTGTCTGGAGGCAGCTGTTGTCTGCTGCCGGATCTGGGAGAATGTAGCCATTCCTTTGTTGCTGCAAAAGTATTCTAAGCTGAGCCCTTGTACAGGTTAAGGAAGGAGATGTGTTTCCTTATCATCTCCACTTTCTGCATTAAATCCGGTTTAAGGTAGATCCGGATTTACTAAATCCAGTTTAGCGACCCATTAAGAACACTTTGGGAAAACTGCATCCGCACAGCAGCACCCATTAAGGACACTTCCGGAAAACCACTTCTCTAATGGGTACTTAATGGGGTTTCCGGGAAGACCACATTGAAGGTAGTCTTAATGGGTGTTTTTGCTCTAAATCCATGTTAACGGAGGACGCATCCACATACGGACGGGAGAGAGAACACATGGGGAGGGACAGGAAGTCGCTATATTGAGAGGGGCAATGGCAGGAAGCTGCCATGTTGAATGAGGCAGGAAAAGAACAGTCCAGCCACGAAGTCCCTCTCACACAGGCTTTGCATCGGGCAGGTGCCCAGCTACGGCGGCAGAGGGACAGCAAGTCTGAATGTAGCGATTCCATGCACAAAAAGCTGGCTTTGGCACCAGGTGGGTGACTGATGGCTGAAGGCTCCAATCATGCAGCTCCTGGGGCAGCCGTCTTGAAATCTGTGCTACTGTGTCTGCACAGTGAAGGCAGAATCTGTCCCTCACAATCCATCCTTCCCACGCATGTGCAGACAGAAGGGGTGTTGGTAGATCCGTATCTACTAGATATGGATCTACCTTAAACTGGATTTAGTTAATTCGGATCTACCTTAAACCGGATTTAGTAAATCCAAATGTAGTAGATCTGGATTTCCAGTGGTAAGTGCGGAAGCACACCACATGTCCTAACATTTGCCTTATTGGACCAGTTCAATAAACTGTTAAAGTAGCCAAGCTCCTGTCATCAACATCAGTCTGCTTTGCTAATGGCTGATGCAGAAAGGAGTTGTAGTTTGTCCACATCTTGGCAAAATGAGTGCTCTCTATTTAGCCAGGAAGCATAATATGCCAGATTTGCTGAGTATGATCATTTTCAACCATCCTGTGGCTATATCCACACTTGGGTGCCCAGTTGGGTACAGTGTCACCCCCCATGTCTTCTCCCATCATGAACACACACAGTGCCTGAACATTTGCAAAACACATGGACACTTTTGCAGAGTGTTCTACCATCAATCCTCTAAAAAGAGGACTGATAATTGGGCAAGAGTGCAGTTAATCTGCTAATGCTGCTAGCAGGGTTCATACCACGCCAAAAGCCAGTCTATTGAGGAGCGGCAGGATAGGTAGAAGTGGGACCATAGTGACTAGGGATGTGCACAAATGTTTGTAACCTTCGTTAATCATATGACCTCATACAAATTCAGACATTTGTATACGAATCAAATGTTACAACATTCGTACATTAAAATTTGCATGAACACTAATGTTTTGGGAACATTTGTATGAATAGTTTGTACATTTGTTAAACTGGGATATTTATTGGATACGTATCAATACATATGCATTCATACCCAATATGTATCCTATATGTATGCATCAGTATAAGATACATATCCAATTTGTATGCTTTTGAATAAGATGCGTATGCAGGATATGTATGCATTCATATCGGATATCTGTACGAATTGGTACAAATACATTTGTATTGAATAGAATCCTACCACATTTGAATTTTCTAACATTTGATTAGTTATGAATCGAATACCAAAAAACCTATTCGTGCACATCCCTAATAGTGTTCTTAGTCTACACCTTTGTCAACTTCAGAGTGGATGTGTGGGAAAACACTGTGTGCATACCATGTAATGACTTATAAGCAAGTTATGTATACAGTTCCATTGTTGAAAATCATTGGACTGAGGTGGTATGAAATTACTAATTGTTTTGTTTGTTTGAATTCCTTTTATTGGATTTAAGAAATAAACAAGACACAATCAACATCCAACAAACAATCACAAAATTAGCATATAAACAAGTACTAATATTAATACTTCAAAACTATGTTCCCAGCTAATCTCAAGAACAAACTACCTAACAAACCACTATTTGTTAGTGATTCTCTAACCAGGATTCTATGTATAATTTCAGTGGTAATTTTGGGTACATAAAGTGGGGTTTGTAATTCAGGAGGAATTTCCATCATTCTAGTAGTTTGGGGGCTGCATTAATGTTCTGTAAAACCAGGATTTGATAGGCTATTATATCATTGATAGTAATCTCCTCAAATTGTTATACCAATTTGTTACATTTAAATCATTACAGTGCTCCCAGTTTTGAACAATTATTTGCTTAACAGCTAAAACCTTCAATTTCAGTGCTTGGTTTGCTGAATACAAATTAGTTTGCTCCAATAAAAGCATGCAAAATTTGGGGTTCATGGTAACCTTTTTGCCTAGCCTCTTCCTAGCTTTAGGGATCTGCACAAATATTTGCAATATTCATTATTCAGACAAATTCAGACATTCGTATATGAACTGAATGTTACAACATTCATATCTTGACATTTGTACGAATACGAATGCTTTGGAACATTTGTACGAAGCTTCGGAACATTCATGAAATGGGGAGGTGGGAAAGCAGCTACGCCAGTCTCATCAGCAATGGATCCAGAGTGAATTCAACATGGTTTGAGAGCAGATTCAAAGTGGATCCAGGGCAGATATGTTAAGGGATCCGTGGGTCAATCTGGATTTGCCACATGGGTGCTCCGGCATTACCACTGCGGGCAGGCTAGCACCCATTGCTATTGAGTGCTGCACTGCCCATGGGGACACATCTTGTACCTCCCTTAATTTGGCTCTACTAGATCTGGATTAGTTGAAGGACCCATTCCTTAGATCCGGATCATCTTAGGTCTGGATTAAGGGAGGTCAGTAGAACACCGCCACCCCATAAGTGCTCTTTGTTTCACATCCTCTCAAACACTGTGGTGATCTGTCAAATTAATATGAGTTACTTTAGTTGGAGTCAAATAGTATCTGTGGACTGATTTAAAGTAGACTTAAAGTTTAGTTGTGCTCACCCCCACAAAAAGTTGGTAATTCACCACCATCCATTCTTCCTTTGCCACCATCCATTCTTCTTATGTTAGGAAGACCACCTGGTCAATTTCCCATGATTTCATGACAGAAAATCACCAGCACTGGTTGTGATATGATGCAATTTCTACTGGTGTTTTTCAGCTGACTTGTAGTACTTCTCATACAATTCCATGCTCAGAGATAGGGTACTGATGAAATTGAAAACTTTGATTTTGGCTAGTTTCATTTAGTTACAAATTTGGCAGACATCAGTGATAGCTGGAAGTTGCACTTCTGCCCTGTCTCTTCAGAAATCTCAATCTATGATCCATCTGCATCTCCACAAATAGGCACTCGACCATCTTTATCATAATCCTAGCCTCTCTATTGTGCTTTTATTGTACTGTTGTCTGTTCTTGTTCGCTTGTAGCTGTTAGGATAGAAAAAGGCTTCAGCTGCAGCTCCATTCACCTTTCAAAGGTGCTTGGGAGCCTGGCTAAAGTAGACTCCTGTCTCCTTTGCTACTGGACCATTCATCGGTGTTCCTGCCCTTGCATTACAGCTCGGTGCAAGTTGGCCAGTGTGTAGGTGGCTCAAGTGTAAGAAGGGAAGGGTCAGTGTGTGCATTAGCAACATCTGAGTCATTCTTTGTGTACTAACCTTAGGTGTTTTTCCCATTGCACACACCCCCAACCATTCAGACACTTCTTGGTGCAGTGAGTAATGGATATGTGCTGCCCTGCAGTTATATGGAAAAGGCATCTAAGGCCATGGAGCAGAAACATAGCCTTTGTCTCCAAAATGTGCTACAAATAGTTGTTTTCTCCTTTCATGTGCTTGCTGTAGCTTCCTGGCTCATTTGAAGGCTGTCCTTTTAAAAAAGTAAAAATAAAAATCTGGCATAGTATGACAATTTAAGAGGGTTCCGTGCTTTTTAGCAAAGCAAAACAAGCAGAAAAACATCCTTTAAAAATAATTGACTCCTAGTGTTGTTTGTACCCTATAAATCTGCTG
Source organism: Aspidoscelis tigris stejnegeri (assembly GCA_023333525.1). Classification (NCBI taxonomy): domain Eukaryota; kingdom Metazoa; phylum Chordata; class Lepidosauria; order Squamata; family Teiidae; genus Aspidoscelis; species Aspidoscelis tigris. Next base: position 243,288,829 of record JALMGA010000001.1, on the reverse strand, counting down.
ATGAGAATCCGGGAACATACATAATCTAATGGACATTTCCAGATTTCAAATAGATAAAATTCAGCTTATTATATTTTAATTCAGCATTCCTCTAGGCAAGTGAGGAAGGTTTGCTATGGGGCTTTAGTAGCATACATATTTGGCTGCATCAGGTGCTTCAGTGCTGCCCTGGGAGTAGAGTGCATCATATTCACACAACACACACCTCACCCTTTTAAGCTAACAACCCATGAGAAGTGGGGATTTCTGGCATGATGCACACCCCAAACGGGTAGGTAAATTCCTTTCACCACATCCATACACCTGCATATTAGCAGTGAGAGTGCCTGAAGGCAGCACACACCCTCAGAATGCTTTTTCGCCCCTCTGAAAGAAGGGCACACTGAAGAACATTTGCAGGTCCTCCAGCTTACTTCTCAGAGCACAGTACGGTAGCAGTTCCTCAAGCATTTAAATGGTGCATGCTGGGCCTCTTCAAGGCTCCTGCCTCTGTACCCATAAAAGCAGTCTTAGGGCCTTTTTGCACTTAGCCTCCCATTCCAGGGAGTCAAAGTTCTGGAATGCTTTGTGCATCCACACTTATGGGTACTCAAACCATTCAAAATGTGGCCAGTTCCTTACTAATTACCAGCTAAATGCAAATCAACGCCATTATGACAGTGATCACATTGCCACACCAGCGGCATCAGCACATATGCACAGTGCCATCACTAAGGCATCCAGGTGATGCAGTGAGCAATTGTGCCTGCACCACTGCCTTGTACACCATCTGCACTTCTTCTACTCAGAAGAGGTGTGAATGCAGCATTCAGTGCTCCACACTATATGCATGGAGGGAACTCTAGCATGCGTGGAGCCATTTGTAGTAAAGAAGCAGCTCTGCACAGTGCAGATGCGCCATGTGGGTGTTCTGGCCATTTTTACCAGTTTGGTAAGTGCAAAAAGGCTGATAGTGCCAAGTGTTTAGATATATTCTGTAGCATTCAAAATATGTCTGAAGTAGCAGAAAGTTTGGGGAAAATAGAAATGTCATTTAGGGGAGACAGGAGCTTTTCCTTCAGTCCCCAAGGCTTACTCAAGCATAATACTTTCTACATGGATGATCCTGAAATTAGTTTGAATGTTGGCAGATCTTTAGCACAATTCTGAAGCTCGATCATAACTGGGGATAGTGTGTGGAGATGCTCCTTGTCAGTGAAACAGTCCTGACAGGCAAAGGGCCTTTTCAGACACATTATCAAGGGTTACATTATATTGCCCTTGGGCTGGAAACTTCAGACTGTGCATTCCCATCCAGGTGCAGTGTTGATGCACATAGCTCGAAAAATCGATTCATCTGTCACCTTGGAAAACGAACACTGAGAATGGTGTCCTTTGAAGTGAAATGAATCAGCTGTCTGGAACAAAAGCAAACAAAGAGTGCATTGAGGGGAGGGGTAGCTGTCTTTTTCTGGGAAGAACAAATGTAGGATTTTGATTCGATGTACACAAAAAGTAGTAAAATATTGTAGTAGGTGTATCAATTTCCACAAGAGCCAATAATGATGAGAACAATGATAGATGGGTTTCCTGAATGGTAGCCCACAGCAGAACCTAACAGCAAGACTAAATTAACAAGGCAAGGAAGAACCTCACCCTCTATAAGCAGTTTTTCAATAACACACAAAACCAATTGATTGATTGATTAAGCAATCAATCGATTGCATGCCCAATAGAAATGTTACTGCTGAGTACATGGACACCTCTACTAAGGGAAAACCTCTTTACTGAGGTGAAAAGATGGGCAAACAGAGAAATATAGGCCAAAGTGACTGCACAGAGAAATATCTGGTTGACTTTCTACCATCTCTCCTGGGACACATTATTCGGAGAAGAGAAGAAGAAGAGTTGACTTTTCTACCTCACTTTTCTCACCAATTTAAGGGGTCTTTACCTTCACTTACAAGTGTCTGGACACATCAGAGTAAATTTAATAGACCAATGTGCTACATTTGCAACAAAATTTGTCTTTCTCCTATTGTGGCTGAAATATCGAATTATATATTCAAAAGAAAGAGCACTGTACTCCTACTTTCAAATTGTACTATAAAAATACATCAGTTTTCTATTTGTTTTCATATGTACTGACAATATCAGTATTTGCCTCAAGCCCCCAAAATGGTGTAGCAGAAGTTTAAAGGAACTGATTGGTAAATACCTGGGACTGCATTATTGGATTTCCAGACTGAAGCTTGACAATCCAACAACCGGTCAGTTCAACTTCACAATGAGGTGCTACCATAATGTGGGTAGGAGAGGCCCACCCACACTACCTAAATCATGAAGCAAAGAGGAAAGCCTACTCACCTTCCAAGCAACCAAAGTTTGCCCATTAGACCATCTGTAGACACACTTCCCCTTTTCTTTTGTTCCTTATTATCTCTGAGTTGCTGGTTACAACATTATGCCGAGTTCTAATTAACAAATTCTTTCTGCCAGAATGAAATCTCTTTGTGTTATATATTTTTTTCTTCCTCCTTCCTTCTTTTTCACATCATTAGGCAACATATATTTCCCCCCAAAAGAGAACAGTTATCCAGGAGCTGAACCAACTTCCCAACATCCCTTAGCCTTCCATTGCCTTTCAGGCAAAAGCATATTCACGCAACCTTGTCCCATTTTTCCCACCCACATCCTTCTTTGCTTCATCTTCATGTCACTTCATCTTATTTTCCCAGGTCCTTACTTGTCAGGACAATGCTTTCTTCAACCATTTTATCTGTTTAACTACTTATGAAAGCTCATGAGGGAGAGGTGGCTCCCTCTCCTCCGGTGGAAGTTAGCAGATGGAAGGTTTAAACTGGATTAGAGCACAAGACTTATCTAAGCAGCTGCCTCTTAGAGTGACTCAACGTTTTGGTTATTTTGGGCTCCATAGTGAATCAAATCTATTTTATTTCCTCTATGCTTCCCAGTTCTAAGTTGTTGCTCTGGAAGCTGACTCATGGATCTTGCAAAATCAGAAGATCCAAGCAAATATTGTATACATTTTCTTTACTCAGCTGTACTTCTGCAGCTAAATATAGTCTTGGCACTACATACTCTGCATCAGTTTGCACTCAGCTCACATTTTCAGGATTATTTACTGAGTCACAAGGTCTCTTTGAAGTGAAAGCCCAAATTCTGAAGCAAAAATATGCATCATATGGGAAATTTCACAGCAAATTCCACTCTCTGTCATGTCAAGGAAACCAGTGCAATCTTACCCTCAAATAGAAACTGTATACTGTAGTTTATAGATACATTGTCTAAGTTGACTGTATGCTCACATTCATGACTCTGAGCACTCAGGCTTCAGCTGGGGTGGTGACAGAATTAGATGTACATTTACTGATTCAAGGTCTTAGAATATAAACTGAATTAAGTAGCTTGTAGACCTGGTGGTACCAATCCTTAATCATTTTCCTACCTGCTATTTCTCTGTGGTTCCACATGAAGTTTTTTCTCAAGCATTATTTTTAATTGGATAGTTAAAGTATCTCAGGGAATGTGATTCTAAAGTGAAGGAAAGCAAGTGGTTAAGGAAAGCGGCATCACATTCTGCACATAGGCTGCATTCATACTGGCAATTGTAGACAATCCAAACCTTCTTGAAGGATGGGGCAGTCATATGTTTTTGGCTCCAAACAAAAAGGGTAACTAAGGCTGCATCTGTGTAGATAAAGCCACATTCTCTCCTTGAGAGCTGTTCAGTGCAGTCCAAGAGTCAGAATGTGGATTGTACTGATACCAGATCTGCTCCAGTATAATTGTAAGCAAATGTGGATAATCTGGGCTATTTTAAAACCCAGAAACACCAAATTTGACTTCTTTTTAGGGGAATAGGTAGTAGATCTTTCCACAGGTTTTAATAACGAGGAATAGCCATAAAACAGAGACAAGACCCATTTCAGACTCAAAAGTCAATATTTCTTATTAAATCAGTGCAAAGAATTTATTAGAAATACAGAAAAGAAGTTGAAATGAAATATAAAGCCATATCAGCAACATTTCAGAACAGAAATAAGCATGCAGTAATTGCAAAATGACTGAAGAAATGAACATCTCCCATTAAGAAATCTTTGTGCATTTAACTGAATTTATCCCTCTTTTATTAAAACAATTTGTAGTTATGCAGCAAAAGCACCCCAAAACCCAAAACAAATTGCTTTTCATAAGTATGAATTAAGGAATGAGAATAAAATTCTCATTTAAAAAAATTGCAAATATAAAACAGCCAGAAAGGGAATGGAAAACTCCTAATACTAGAAAGAACCCCTAACAAAAAAAAAGTTCTAAAGAAAAATAAGGGAAAGTGAATGGAGGATACCAATCTTCTGTCTCACCACCATGTTGTATTCTTCATGCCCAAGAAGTCCAAAGCTGAAGATGTGTAGGATTTCAGCAAACTATCTCCGCTTCCAGAACAAAAATATTTTCAAAATTGGTAAAATGTGCTTCAGTCTCAGTCAGACTGGTCTCCAAAATGGACAAAAATCCAAAAGAAATACATTAAAAATAATCTTTAGAATTGCCTCTACAAAACCAGCCAAATTCAGAATGCAAAAGTTTTAAACTGCAGTTCTTGCAGCAAAACTCTGCCCACGTTCTGTGTAGCAGAAAGAAGAAGGGGGGGGGGAGAAAAATTTCTCCAGGTCTCTTTAGCCTCCCATGATGACCAGAAGAAGAAGACCTCCCTCCTCTGATGACCAGAAGGAGAAGACCTCAAAACCATCTCTTCTCTGCCATTTTTATAGCAAAAATTGGAACCAAAAACTGCTGATGTTCTTCCCTTGTTAATGAATAAAAATGTGTATGTGACTCCAGTCTTCTCATAGCCTCTCCCAAAGAAATGCAAATCAGTCTAACAACATTTCCAATCAGTGCATCTCCTGACCTCTCCTTGACACCCTCAGGGCATGTACTCCTATCCAAGGGCAGACAAAAGGTGTAAATGGCGAGTCATCCCAATAATACTATTGTATCCCTGTTTGATTTGCAAAAGTTTTCCTTAAATTAACATTTTAGCACCTCTACTGACTCACTTAATCCCTTCAACTGGACTCACTCAGTGTATGCAAACATCAGCAAACTTACCCAATTCTGCTAAGATGTCAACAAAGGTGTAAACAGTGAGTCACCTCCAACATCCTGACATTCTAATACTGGTGAATGGGCCATTTACAATTTAGATAGTAATTCCAAATTCTGGTATACTTATTTTACCCAGATCTCTTCCAAAAATCCATTCCATTTTATTCTTTATTAAAATTAAAATTAGACAAACCAATCTCTGTCCCAGATTCCATGGTTTTATTTCTCCTACATTATTCCAATATCTATCACCCCAAAAGGAAAGAAAACAATGACTTTTAAGGTGCTAGGACTGTCTTGACTCAATCAAGATTAAATCACAGGCTGTGTTTCTTGCATACAGACTTTTATCTTTTGCAAACAGCCAACTTGTGACTTGAGAGAGGAAAACTATGTCCTTTTTTTAAACTCCAGGCTTGTCTTCTCAACCCAATATGGCTTCAGTCTTGCTATTTTAAGGCCTTTCCACGTTTCATGGTCTGCCTTTAGCTTTTAATTATGCCAATCATAAAGCCAAATTCATATGTCAAAACCCAGTATATTTCAAGTTCCGGTTTTGCAGTCAAGATTTCTGATGATACTTGCACCTCCAAAGTTGATCTGGTAACAGTACCATAATGTTTAACAAAAGAAGATGTAAAAGTTGGTAAATAGTTGCTGCATAGTCCAATTACACTTGATCTTCACATTGCAAACTCACGGCCTTCTCCTTCAAGATCTTCTGGTAAAGAGCAAGACACCCAGGCTCTGATGCAGCAAAGCATCCTTACACCTTCATACTATCAACACCATGTCTAACTGTTAGTGTGATGCACTTACTGTGGAATGCTATGTTAGCTTCATGGCAGGTACAACAGGAATGATGCCTTCCAAAAGGTTTCACTTATCAACTCATCAGTCCACAGATATAGGGGCGGTCCCAGCAGAAAACGTCCAGGTGACTTCTCATTATCATGTACCTGATTTATTCTTTGTCCATGTATACTGGCTCCCTCACCAATTAGGTTTTGATTTAGGGCCAACTTGTGAAGCTCTCCCCTATACTCTACCTTCCATTGGGTTCCAGTCTGGTTAATGAAGAAACCATTGTTAAAAGACAAAACTGAATACTCATTCCAGTTTTGGGGCTTCTGGACTCCAGTGTACTTCCTTAACAGTAATTGTATCACATATATATTTATGATGCACTGAAGAAGTTTTGTCAGTGAAATGTACTTAGTAAATAATAATAATAGAAAAACTATCAGCACATCTGAGGACTTTTTTTCTGACAGAGCTTCATGTCAACAATATACATCAGTGTCTCATTGCCTTGAGACGCTTGTAATAGTTCAGTATAAAAAATAAACAAACATATATTCTCTTGCACCAAATTATTTTAGTGACATTTGTTGTACAGAGAAATCACAAACAACCATCAGTGAATCAATCATAAGGAACTGTGTAGGGTCCCAACTATGTTAGACCTGTGGGCAAGTGTGGGGTTGTCAGTATAATTCATAAAATGGCTGCTGTGTGCCATAGAAAAGCAAAAATATAAAGGTTGGGTCAAAAATCAAGCCTTATCTTCCTCAGCCCAATGGAATACATCTGGTCAGAATGGCTGAGGCAAATGTTTAAAGTTTCTTCTGGGATGAACGAGAGAGCGAGAGTTGCTCTTACCATAAAGAGAAAAAATAAATGCCTGTAGTGGGCTGTTTGCAGGTAGAAAGTCTTTGGGCAGGAAGACGTTTTACCATGTCTGGGGCAGGTACAAAGATACAATGTTGGGAAGGCCTATATGTACTGTGGAACTAAAAGTGATCAACTTTTTTTATTCCATAGTTCCACCAAAGATCTCCAACATCTCTTCAGATGTCACTGTGAATGAAGGAAGTAATGTGACTTTGGTGTGTATGGCAAATGGACGTCCTGAACCTGTCATCACTTGGAGACATCTCACCCCTACAGGTAGGAAATACTAGACTATACCCATGTACCTTGCATTTTTGCCTATCCTGTATATTACAGGAGAATTATTTTTGTATACAAAACAGCCAGAAGAATGTACATTAAATTTGTAATGATACAACAAAAATATTCCTGTATTTGATTGTACCTGACATTCCTTTAACATCAGGACTTTTTACTTGCTCTTAGGAGACTGTTTCATCCTGTACTTGAGGTCTTTTTCATTACAGATACATCATAGCAATAAAGGAAGCCCACTGCTGGTAGCAGACAAAGCTTTGTTCTCCTAATAATGAAATCAAAGAGAGATATTCAAAACTACAGAATTGGCTTCTAGTATGGTGCCAATATTGTCACTTTTACTTGGAGTCTCAAGTATCTGTAGAATTCTTTTGCAAACAGCTCATAAAAGAAAAAGGGCGGGCTCTTCACACCCACTCCACTATTTTAGGTAACAAAAGATAGAGTCCTGGGCATTCAAAGAGAAAGTAGCAAGGTGACCATTTAATTGGTCCTTTGATACATTAATGATTGGTTATCATGAAAAAAGTAGTGCCATTAGCTTGTCTGTAGGACAATCCAAAGAAAAAGACAGAGAGTGGAGGGAGGAAGTTTTTTGATCGTCTTTTAAACATTTAGGTCCTTCCTACCCTGGGCTTTATTCCAGATTACATCCCAGAATTGAAACCTGCTGTCTACATGCTGGTGCAAACACCTTGGGCCTGCCGTGTTATGCAGCAGCTTGCAGATGCCAGTTCCCTTTCTAATATATAATCTGGAGTAAGATCCAGTGCAGAAAGGGCCTTAGCCCCTTATAATACTGATACTTGCTGATACTGAAACTTTCCACGTGATCAGCAAATCTGATTAGCAGACTGGCTGCAGGGAGCATATACTGTATGTAGATCTACACATATCAAGGAACTCCTACACATGTGGAGCTGCATAGGGGGAAGAAGGAGCTCCACACAATGTAGACGGTCCACACAGGACTTCCCACTGAGTACTCCCCACAGGCAAGTAAAAGTTGAGAGTAAAACGGTCATTTGTGAAGATATCTTGTAAATACCACAAATGTCAGTAGGATTAGTAGCAATGGAGAAAAATAACAGCAACAGACACATTCCAAACTGCAGACACATTCCAAACTGCATTTCATCTCTTGGTTCCATCTTCAATTAAAAGAGCTATGTAATAAGCAAGAGAAAGAAGATTTGCCAAGAAGAAATATGACTGGAAGGAGGGAAGAAAGCCAACAAGAGAGATGTGAGGAAAACTAGGCAGAGACTAATTCCAAAATGCCTAGCTATTCCCTTCTGTTGTTGTCAGTTCTAGATATAAATGTGCCAGCCACAGATTTATGCTTGGAAATTTGTCCTATCCCCCTCCCTTAATTAAGTTGTGTATAGTACATGCAATCTGGTAACTTCCAACATATAATTTGGCTGTTTAGGGCAGTTCTTATCAAGTTGTTCTTCCTTCTTTCTGGAATGTTACCTTTTATCTTCCCTTCTGTTCCTCATGAAAATCATTCTATGTAGTATATGGCTATGTGTTGAAAGACTTTGCTGGACATTCATTTCCGGGGAAAAGTATGGCATCTCTAATAATTTCTAAAGCATTTGTCATAAAGTGAACTTTGTGTTGTTCAGAGGACTCCGTTCTTTAGATCTTCCCCTATTTTGCCTACCCATTCTTGTTTCTTCTGTGTTTGAATCTTGTTTATGAATGAAACATGTAAGATATTCATTGGTATATAAAGGCCTTGATAAACATGACATGATTGTAACAATGCAGTATTCAATGCAATTCATTTGGACTTTGAAATAACAGAAACATCAGTCAGACTATCCACAAGAGAAGAAGAAGAAGAAGAGTTGGCTTTTCTATCCTGCTTTTCTCACCCATTTTTAAGGGGACTCAAAGCAGCTGACAAAGCTTTCCATTCTTCTCCCCACAACAGAGCACCCTGTGAGGTGGGTGGGGCTGTGAGAGCTCAGAAGACAGTGACTACTAGCCCAAGGTCACCCAGATGTCACCAAGAAGACATTTTCTTCAGCAATCAGTGAGATGTCTTAGCATTTAAGATTCTGCCCTTCTTTCTTTAAAGTTCAGATTTTATGATTTGTAAAATCATAGAATTGTGAAGTTGAAAGAGACCACAAAGATTATCTAGTCCAGTCCTTTGAATTGTTCAAGGGAAAATTAAATGTTTGTTGAGAAGAAGCTATCCAGCATCTTTATGTTTGCTTAAGTAGCTTTATGTTACTGTGTTTATGGGCTTTTTTGCACTTAACTTCCATTGAATGCTGTCAGACCCATCTTGAACTTAGCCCAAACCATGCAGTACCATCCACCTTATCACAGCAATGGCCAAACATACCAGGCCATTGCTACAGCAGTCAAGAATGAGGTGCATGACTGTCCAGCTACAGTGGACCCTCCCCCCCCCAAGAATTTGTGTTATTGCTCCAGAGCTACTGAAGATCAGGATGGCCATATACACTTTGAGTGACTCTGTGATGGAGGTGGCACTGTGGTGTGTGAATGCACTATCCCTGAGTTGTGCATGGCTATCCCAATTGTTTGTTTGTATGTTAGGTTACTATAGCTTTATATGAATATTTTATTTGGCTCTGTGGTGTTGGCTTTATAGATTGCCCTGCGGAATGTTTGATGGTACCACTGAGCAAAAATATGTTTAAATAAATATAAGGAAGTGAATAGCAGTTATTTCTCATGTAACACAAACAGCCTAGAAAGCAGATCTTCAGCCTTTGAAGAGGCAATGGCAAATCATGCCTGCATCCTTTCCAATAAAACTGCATAGAGGTGTCTGTGGACAGACAGCCATGGCTTGTGATACCCAACAGCCAATCATTAAACTGTGGCTGAACTGTTCTCTGAACCACTGCCAAACCACAAACCACACCACTTGTTTTATAATAAAGGGTGTAAGTTCCATGGGCAAACTCAGCTTTTTGACAGGAAGGCAGGAGAAAAAAAGAGACCATTTTGCAATGTTCGGCTGTTTGCTGGTCTTGGTATTTATTATTGTAGACTATGCATGTTTTCTATCTCTATTTGCATGGTATGTGGGGTTCCCATTTTGCTTTCTTTGTCATAGAATCTTTCTGTGCTGGGCCTAACGCCTGACTATAGCTGAAGGTTTTACCTTTGTCTTCTGCTTTAGAATGCCCAAAAGCAGTTGGTGGACCACTGTGTGGGACAGGATGTTGGATTAGATGGGCTGTGGCCTGCTCCAGTAGGACTCCTCTTATATCCCAGAATAAGATATTCCCATTCATATGCAATTACAGACTATGGCAGGCTTCTGTTCCACAATATAGTTTCAAATTGTGAATCACCTGACAGCAGAGCAATGTTTCAGGACTCTTGGGCTAAACAGTACATTTACTGGTGCTTTATTTTAATAGCACTTGAAAGATAGCAGGGATAACGTAATGACATGTTCAAAACCAGCTTCCCTTCATATCTGTTTTAATAGATGTGGAGAAATATTAGATTTCTTCCCTCCCTCCCAGACATCAGTTCCTAAACCCATGAGCTGCCCACAGCAAGCTTACTTCCTCCCTGGTGAGACAGTTAAATTGTCACAGTTGCTGTCGATTGTAGCACTAAAGCCTGAGGAATGTGGTGGTGGGGGGGTGGGAAGAGATGAGGTATGGGAAATGAAACCCTTTAATAATTCAGATGGCAAATATCAATGCAAATCAGCTTTAATTCTTGGAGGTATTCTTGTAATGAAAGCTGAAATGCCATTTCTTAAAATGATATCAGTCCTGATTCATTCTTCATGACGGCTCTGTCATTTTTACACAATAAACAGATGGGCTTAGATTAAGCAAGCAGGGAGAAAAGCAGTCTTGGTCTACTGCCATACTTAACTGTCCTCTCTGTGACCCAGGTCTGTGATCTGCAAACTGTGATGACAATCCTTTGCCTAATGTTTAAACTCTGAATTTCAGCCATTCCTTCAGTGGAAGGGCTCTTTTTCTGAGAATCAGCCTTGACAAGATGGTGAACATCACTGTCCTCAGGCAAAGCTTCTGAAGAACTCAGAGGGATCCAGACCAGTTCTAGTTTTTGTAGCTCTTTACCATAACAGAAGTGACACCAAAAAGTTGGGATATGATGATGATATCCCAAAGTTGGGGGATGATGATACTACTACTACTACTACTACTACTACTACTACTACTACTACTACTACTACTACTACTACTACTACTACTACTACTACTAATAATAATAATAATAATAATAATAATAATAATAATAATAATAATAATAATAATAATAATATCTCAGTGGGCACCTAAAAACCATTGGCATTGACAAAATATCCATCTGCCAACTACAAAAAGCCACTTTACTGGGGTCTACTCACATAATTCGTCGATACATCACACAGTGGTGCATGATTAGTGATATAACAGGAAATCCAGCATAGTGATCTTGTTTGTTGTGTGTAACTCCTGTTTTTAAATAATAATAATTTATTAAATAATAATTTAACAATAATATTTAGAGTTAAGGTTATAGTGGCCCTTTCACCAAACTGCCAAACAACAAGCCATATTCAATCAATGCAGAAAACTGAAAGAAAAAAACATACAAAAATTGAAGCCTATATATGTAAAACCAACACTCCAGATCTTCACCGAATGCTTCACAATTCAGCAGCCCCATGACTAGATAATTCACTCTTATAAATCATAAGCTTCATCCAAGCAATACTTACTTGTTCTGCATTATTTGGATAATCCAAAGTAAACCATGTCCAGACACATTTCATTCCAGGTTAAACATGCGTTTTTTTCTGGATTATCCAAATAATGAAATTAAAAAGAAAGGTCTTCAAACCCTTCCAAAAGTGGAGGAGATCTTCCTTCAGCCAAAGGCCCACAGACTGTTCCACAAATGAAGTAACAGATCTGGAAGAGCTTCCAGCCTTGAGATGGTGGAAAAGTAAATAGATCATAAATTGCTAGATGGCACATACCACCTCAGCTAAGCTGCCAAGGAACTAGGAACATGATGGGAAAGGAGGAAAAGCTGGATAAAACATAATCTGTATTATTTAAAAAATGCACTTTTAAAGGTGTTTTTGACATTCACACTTATTAAAAAAGCAGCTCAAAGGCAGCTTAGAGGTGGTAGCATGTGGACGCTAGTGTTCCCATATATCTTTAATTTACAATAAAGGCCTTTGAATGGGCATTTTTGGGCATTTAATGTGAAGATAGTAGCATATGGATAGTACCACATCTAAGCCACTTTTGAGACTTTTTTATTGGCCATGCTTCCTGAAATCCCTTTCAGATCTGAGGCCTATGCCAAGTGGCCTTCTGTTCTAATCTGTTTATTTCATCTTTAGAAGATACATTCAAGAGTCAGGCCTGTCACCAATGGTAATGATGATAATAGTCCTGTTCTAAAAATAAAAAAGGCCAGAAAAAAATTAAAATACCATTTCTATACAAAATCCAGTGCAAGGGTCATCTTTATAAATTTTATGGCAAAGGGAAATTCAGCATTTGTAACATGCAACTATCAAGGATACAGGAGTCATAACCTGTGTTGCATACTGCAATTCTAATTTAAACAAATTTTCAAGCAGAATCAGCTCATTCAAAAAACCACTTCAGCAGATATTATGTGCTTTGATCATCCAGTAAAATCCATCATTCTTTGGGCAGGATGATAATGGTGCAAGTGAGCAAACCTATGTCCTGGGACAGGCCTCTCATTTTTGTGAATTTAGCTTTAGTCAGAATAAAGTTACATATCTCCATTACTTATATTTTGAGAATGTGAAACCAAATGAATTGAGAGATGAGCAGAGAACTTGAAGGTTCTTTTCTTACTTCTTTGTATAGAATAAGGAGCAGAAATTTGCTATCTACCTCTTCAGAAGAGATTTTCAAAGATTCCTTTGAAAAGAAAGATTGCCTTGCCTGAAGTACAAGTACAAGTCCCAGAATCAATCAATCCTACAGGTTCTCAACAAACTTCCATTAAGTTAGTAGCAACAGATGCTATTAAATTGGCAGGGTGGCAGAGAAGTGCAAGCCTGTGATTCGTCTTTCCTTCTTCCTTACCATCTTTACTATGCACATTATGGGTGAGGAGGTATTTGAGAGAGCTGGGAAACCCTTGATGGATGACATCAGTTGGTAGTTTTGTTGTTACTCATAGCACTCCAGATGGTGAGATAATGGATCCATTTGGAGTGGTTCTAGTGTAACAATAGGGTGGCTGCTTGAAAGGTAGAAGCTGGATATCCTCAAACATGGTACAAATACTAGTAAGCAACTTCTGCATTTGCCAGGGAAACGGCATGAATAGGTACATGTAGTCATCTGGAGCCAGTGCAAACAATGTTTGGATTTTTTTAGCTGAAGACCATTTGGATGAAGAATAAAATAATAATAATATTTCTGCTTCCAGCTATCAACCAGCAGGGCACAACAGCCAGTAAAATTATATATATATAAAAAAAAGACAGAGGTACCAGAACTGGGTTCAGAAAGGCGAGTTGTCACTCTGTTCACTTTCCTGCTGGCCATCTATGCTCTGCTAAAAACATATGAGATTGCAAATAGGCTCTTTCTACACTTACATGTAGATCCCAATCAGAGGTCTCTGCTCCAGATCCTGGGCCTCATCATTCAAATATTAATGTGAATCAAGGAGACCCCGCCCCCCGTAAGTCTACCTGTGTCTGAACAAGACAGATGCAGATTAAGAGGGCCTTAATCTGGATATATTGTAGATCCATTAAATTGGGTCTACAACCTGAGTAAGGGCCATAGCACACAGCTGAAAATCACCCACACACACACACACAACTTGCTTAGCAGTGAAAATTGCTATCTTCAGGGCTTGGGGGATTATTTTTGGTGGCACACTATGGTGCACCGCTGAATAACGCCCCCACAAACAGCCCTGGCTGCTAGACCCTAGCCTTCAGAGGTGGGGTGGGGATGATATTCAGTAGCACACCATCACATGCACACCACTGAAGTACATCCCCAAAATCCCAAGACTAGGAGGTGTGGGGGAGGCAACGCCAAAGCTTGTGTGATCTATTGTAGATCCATAAGCTTGTGTGAGTTTCACAGCCTTGTGGAAACTTGGACTGGATCGACACTGTCAGATGTCATTCATGCAGCCCATGTCTCCACATGATTTGGAGCAATAGGTCCAGTGAATCTGGGTCTGCTGATCTGATCAAAAACATGTAAGTGCAGAAAGAGCCTATGATTCAAAGCTGTTATTGTATCATCTTGTCCATTATTATCATCTCTTCTTTCTCTTAACAGCACAACGTACAGAACAAAGAATTAAAACAAAACAATAAGCCACATGCAAGGAGGATAATGTCATAGAAACAATACTATAATTATCCTCATTGGTGATACATAAGTGCATCATTGTAAACCCCAACTTCTTGTTTGCTGAGAACCAGGATTTGCAGCAATGATTGTTGCCTGATTTAGCACCACACTACACCAAGCAGCTATGTGTAGACACTTCCTCATTTTTTTCTTTTATGTTGCTACATAGTTGTAAATATTTTGTTGATTTAGGCTGCTGCCAGGCATTTGCTAGACTGCCAGAAAGCCCCAAGGCCATGTTAGGACTTCAGTGGTCTATCGGCTGCTTAATTCAAGCTTAAAATGTTGAAGGAGATTTACATTTACATTTACATCCCATCATTTATTTTCCCCAAGAGCTCAAGGCAATTAATATTAGAGTCTGTTTGCACTTCCCTCTCTGAAATGGTATAATAATACTGTTCTAGTCAGGTGAAAGTTATGCATGAACTATCTGCACTTCAAGGGATAGTGAAGTTCTGAACTGGACCACCAGCACTTGAAGTGTGGAGGGTCAGGCCCAGGCAGGCTGTATATGAACTATGAGTTTTAGCAGATGAGGGATGTTTTTCCACTGGCAGACAGTACCCATTTTTGCACCCATTAAGGACCTATTTGGGTGTGAGCTAGATGACCCCATTTCCACCACAGCACCCATTTGGGACCCAATTGTTTCCACTGCCACTGGAGAAATCCGGATTAAATGGGTACTTTCTGGCCTTTAATCTGGATTTTCTGTAGACCCCATTAATGGGGTCTACAATGGGGTCTTCTGCCAGAAAATCTGGATTAAAGTGAGCCTGTTTCCGCTAGAAACAGGCAACGGGGTCTAGAGGAGGCTAGGAGGAGGGACACCCATGGGGCAGAGCCCCAAAACCTAGGCTTTGAAGTCATTTTGAAGTCATTTCATAGCCATTTCAAAGTTACTTTGAAGTTGCCTTCGGAGATTAGCAAAGGCTCAGAAGACAAACCTTCAAGAACAAAGGGAGAACAAAGGGAACTGTTACCTTCAGGCATGGAAAGAGGTGCATATTCATGAGGCTGACTCATCCCTGCTCACAAAGAGCTAATTAATATGCAGGCTCTCACAAGGGGTTTGTCTTCGAAGCATTTACTAATCTCTGAGGTTGCCTTTGGAGGGACTTTGGAGGTTCTTCAGAGGGACTTCGGAGATTGCACCCCATCCCCCAAAACACCTGGGGCAACAGGAAGACCCCTTGTGGGTCAATCCGGATTTGCAAATAGGTGCTCTGGTGTTTCCACAGCAGGGAGGCTAGCACCCATTGCTATTGGGTGCTAGACCACCCATGGAAACACATTGGGTACTTCCCTTAATCCGGATCTACTAGATCTGGATTAAGGGAAGTACCCATTCCTTGGATCCGGATCTTCTTAGATCCGGATTAACGGAGCACGGTGGAAAAACACCTGAGATTTCCAAAATGATTTTTGTATGCCTTTATTTTCATTTTGCATTTGCAGCCTTTGCTACTTGCTGACATTACACTTTCCATATAAGCCTTTACTGTCTTGCTGTTTTTTTTTAAGTAGGGATGTGTGGAGGTGTGTTCAGCATTTACCCCAACTAACTACCAGAGTATTATCATATGCCTGATTCTATGTATCTGAGCATTTCTTACATTCATGAAGAAATGGAATGTAGCAAACAACTTTGAAGCAAAGCTAGAAATTATTGAGATGTAAATTATTTGAGAAAGTACTCTATAGGTCAGGGATAGTCTGAGAGTGCAAAAAGTGCTACCATCTATCTATCTATCTATCTATCTATCTATCATTTATTCCTTTGGATTTATGTAATAATTTCAGAAGTCTCAGTGTGGTTTATAAAAGAAACTGACAGTAAAACAAAAAATTAAAAATAGTCAGAATTGATTATGATCATCCTAGTAAACAGCACCATGCAAATACAAATATATGTTTTTAAAGAGTTTCTTTTTAAAGAAATCAGTGAAGTAGCCACTCATATCTCAATTGGCACAGAGTTCCAGAGATAGGGGGTGTAATTGAAAAATTCTGTTCCTAGCCTTGGTGTGATGACACATGTTTGATGTATTTTATAATGTTTGTATTGTATTAAAAACATTTGCTGTCTTTGTTGCATCCACAATGTAAAGGAAAGGGAAGTAGGGAAGCGGTGGGCAAAGCAAATTAGCATAGCAGAAGGGGGAGTGATTGCCCACAGGTGAATCCACTCAGAGGCAGCCTGCACCAGGCTTCAGGTATAAAAGAGACCTTCAAGAGAGGAAAATTGTTCTATGCTTGGGTCTTTTTGGGTGGAAGGTTCTTGTGTGAATGAACTACGTCCTCAGGGAAAAAATACCCAGATAGTTCCAGGGTTCTTAGGCCTGGGGAATGAGCCAGGGAGAATCTTTAGATCAGCCTAGGGTTATATAGGTTGTAGAGTTGCTGAGAGATACTTTACTGATTTATCTATTTATTCACAACTGTTTTTAAGCAATAAAGAACAATTCTTGATTGGAAATGAGAACTCTGTCTAAAGTATTTATTAACCAGGATATGGGGATTGGCAGAGAAAAGGGATCCTGTTCCTTTAACTAGTGAAAGCAAGCGGGAGAAAGCGTGCCGCAGGTGGCAGGTATAGACACTTCTCCACTTGAGTGTTTATGGAAGCGAGAGAAGGTGATGAGTTCTTTAGCACAGGGATGGAGTGAAACACGCCCAGCGCAGTTTTTAAATTGGACAAGCTGAATTGTAATTGGAGGCAGACAGTCAGAGAGGGAGGGAAATCCACCCTGGCTGAAGGGGTCGCCATACTTGGTTCCTCAGGATTTAAAGATCTAAAAAATGTGGGAAATTCACAAGATGGAGTCCAAGTACAAGAGACGAGCTCAGATATATCAAGAGTGCAGAGTTTTACACTTTGAATTGGACCCAGAAAGAGTCCAGTAGACAATTCAGGGAGTGAAGCAAGGGGTTTGCACTATCATATTTCCTGTGGTTACATGAGGGTGACATGCAGATTTCCTTGTTAATCCGCTATCAAACTGTTTTCTGTGAGAAGTCTTCCCTCCCCAATCTAAATTCATTGTTTCCTTTCATGACAGCAAAGGTAGAATGAAAGATAGGTTGGAAGAAGAGAGCAGAAATGACATTATGTGGGTCCTCTTTCCCTTTTCCATATCCCTTCTGGATGTTTAAACTGAAACCAGCTGAAAAAGGTATCCTTATATGGCAGCACAGGTTGGGTCTACACTGAGTAAGAATCTACATGGCTCCACTCCAGATGTGTCATCCACCTACCTTCAGGCCTTCCGTTGTGACATTTCTGCGAAGTGATAATTCCCATTCTAAGGTCATCCCATGATGTCCAATTTGGCATGGAACACTCTGACTCTCACATCAATCTCAAGTCAAATGTAAACCTGGAGTCCTGAGTCTATCGCCTGACTTCCAAGCCCATCTCCAGACCTTAGTCAGTGTCCTCAACTTTTGAATTTGGGATCTAGAGACAGGTTCCACAAACAGAAATATTGCAGACAGCAAAGAGAGCTGTTTCTTCCATCCATTTGACAAAGTCCCTCAAAAACTTATGCTGGCACCCACTCAGTACTGAAAACTAGGGGAGTGCACAAATATTCAAAGGTATTTGAAATTCAGCTGAATTCAACCAAATGTTGACTTTCGAATTCTAATTGAATGTCCATAAATTTGAATTTAAAAATTCAAATGAATTTTGAATTTTGGATCTATTCGTTCAAAATGTCCAGACATTCACATGTGTACAGGGTCGTACACAATGCATACTTGCACATATGCATCTTTCTTGCCTCTCTATGCATTTGTACGGATCCATACGGGACAAAAAAAGGTTGCATACGGGATAACTACAAGATGCATATGGACATGTATGGGCACATACGAATTTTGTTGACATTCATAAGTGTAAATTCAAATAAACAATTCAAACAAATTTGAATCGAGTTGAATTTTTGGATATTTGATTCGAAAAAATCAAATCTCAAAAATTGCATTTGTGCACACCCCTACTGAAAACCATCAGCACTGATTATGCCTGTATATGGATATGCTACATTCTTACCTTCTGGAGAGGTACATTGGTGTTCCAGGGAGAAAAGAATTCACCAACAATTGCTTACACACATACTCAGAGCCTCCTCTGTGTGAGCCCCCGTTCTTTGTTTAGTTGAAGATGCCCTAGAGGTGAGTATAATATCTACTCAGGAATGAAAGACACTGCCCATTTTCAACACTGGTTCAAAACAGAAAGTGTAAGGAGCCCAGGTGTTGTTATAGGTGTTCCTGAACGTGTATAGAGTGCTTTTGGAACTGGTTTTATCATTTGGAAAGAAAATCATGTATCCAAGTTACCTTCCCAAACAATGAATGTTTCTGTTATCCTGGAACTAGAAAGATTTGTATATCAGTGATATGTCTGACTTGCACCAGGCTCTTGCATCACGCTCTTACACAGGCCTTCCACAAAGAAATACTGCATTGCCACATTGTGATGACTCTGGGCATCTGAAGATAAGTGAAAATTCATTTGGGGTGACTAAATTTGCTTGAGTCACCTTTACATTTCCTTAAGGATACTTTAGTTTCCAGCCTAATCATTGTCTTCTGATAGGATATGCAAATAAGATGGTGCAGTTATGCCACATTGCAATTATTTGCCTCTCTGAATTACTGCGGTTTGAGTATCAAGGCAGTGTTGATGAGGAGGAGAAAAAGTCATATGTGTTTGCTTTCTGTTTCTCTGTAACCTGCCTTCCCACAAGTTCTGAGGCCATGCACAAATATCCAGGATTATGCCAAGTATCATAATGCAGCACCACTGCAACATAATTTCTTTGTATATTTAGAAATGGTTTCCGAAATGACCTGGAACCATAGCCAAATTTCCAGCTGCATTTTTGAGACCAGATTGGTTCTGGTGGTCTCAAAAATGCAGCTAGAACTTTGACTATGGAGAGGGATTCCAGCTATTGAGTCAGAAGAAGAAGTGGCTTTTCTACCCTGCTTTTCTCACCCATTTAAGGGAACTCAAAGCAGCTGACAAATCTTTCTATTCTTCTCCCCGCAGCAGAACTCCCTGTGAGGTAGGTGGGGCTGAGAGAGAAGAGAGCTGGTACTCACCCAAGGTCACCCATCTGGCTTCATGGAGGAATGTGGAATCAAAACTGGTATTCCCAAATAAAAGTCTGGCTCTCTAACCACTAGACGAAACTGGCTCACCAAATTAGCCACCACAGTGCATAAAACACTAACCCAATGTTGACTCCACCAAGTTTTTTTGTTTTTGCCTGCCATAATGAGCAACCAAATTGTTACCCCTTTTCTGTATTTAAAGGAAGGAGGCATGATAACAATCTGTTCTACCAATTTTCTACTATCTATTATCCTACACGATACAGATTTTCATGCAGTGGAATGTCTTTTAGTAATTCAGAATAACTCCATGTCATATTAATCGTAGGAGTTTATGTCAGCAGCCGCTTAGGCCTAACATAGATGTCAGAGGTGATCTGGATTTCACAGATCACTCCTTCCCTGTTCAGGCATTCAGCCCGATCACAGGGCAACACTTACTCTGTTCTCCTTCCTGACTGCCATGCCTGCCTTTTTTTCTCCAGAGCTTTATGTGTTGTGTGAAAGACTGGGAAGATTTATAACCACATTCAGCTAAATAGTCCTATAAGTCTCCCTTGTACTTTCATGTGCAGTATTCATGTATGGACGTTGAGGTAGGGCTACATAGCCACACTATTTTAAACACTTTAAACACTTTCAGCCTTCAGGTAGTCTGGCAAATGCCTGCAGAAGGCTTCTGGCCTTTGTATATTTCTCCTGCTCCTTAGAAGATAGGAGGCTACCTTTTGCTGAGTTATAGGAAACTACCAGTTAGCTCGGTGATGGCCAACCTATGACACGTGTGTCACAGGTGACACACCAAGCCCTTTTGGGTGACACACATGGTCACCCTGGCACCTGGGTGTGTAGTGCTTGCTTGTTCTTGAAGTGTATGAAATGCCAACTTTCAATTGAAGATTTAGCAACCAAAGCCACTAATGTAAAGAATTATTTGTTTTTGCCTTTAATAAAATACATATATCAAAAATATAACTTTTTTACTAGAACCACAAATATCACAAAATTATGGATATTTCTAGATGTGACACAGCACCTGAGTTAAGCTAGGTTTTCTTGCGAATTTTGACACACTGAGCTCAAAAGGTTCGCCATCACTGAGTTAGCACATTTTGAAGTATTCAGACAAGCAGTAGCTCTTCAAGGCTTCCAGCAGGGGATTTTGGTCATGTTTGCACTGAACTGGTGGATTGGCCCAGGTGACCACCTGGAATGTGTCATCTGCACTATGTATTGATCACCACATTCAGGCACTGTAATGATTTTAATATGTTCATTTAATGTTTATTGGTTTTAATGTTGTAACCTGCTCTGAGACCTTTATTAAATAAATAAAAGACCAGTTTCTTCACACCAGATGAGACACTGAGGAGGACTATAGTTTTTAAGTGGTCCACAATGCACTCTAGCTGGCCTTAGAACATACAAAAAGTGACCGTGGTATTGTATGCCATACCTGCCACCACTTCTGCAGGAATCCAGAAATTGTAATGGAGGTTTTCTGATTCTGAGCACATGGCCAAAACAGCCATGGATATCATGGACTGGGTTGCCTCAGTCTAGCTAGTATATCATAAGATAGCCCACTATATGTGGAAACAATCCATATGTCCAAGCCTTACTTAAAGATGCTGGGATTGGGCCAAGAACTCTAAGATATTATTCAGCCACTGAGTCTTGCACCATCCCCAAATGTTAAGTGATCTGATAGAGTTTGTCTCTTTGGGTTATAGAATAATAATAATAATAATAATAATAATAATAATAATAATAATAATAATAATAATAATAATAATAATAATAATAATAATAATAATAATAATAATAATAATAATAATAATAATAATAATAATATTGTGGTAATACCCCATAAGCACAACGGTGTTACTCCTGATTTTCAGTCCAGGCAAGGCACAAGTTGACTGTAGATGTCATAACAGAATTTTCTCAGTTCCTTTTCCATTGCTGATGAGTTCCATACACCTTTCATTTGGAAACAGGTAAAACAATTAAGTATACAAAATATTTTAAACTGACATTATAATCTGGCATATGACATGATACTCATGTTTTCATACTCCAGTATTATCTATTCTGGCAGCTGTTCTCCAAGGTGGAAGACAGCAAGAGTCTCTATTAAGAGTGGAAAAGAATTCCCTTTGGTCTACACATTCTAAAAAGAATTGATCTAATTTGTATTTCCTATTTAATACATGGATTAGAAAATAGTTGTTCTCAAATTTTTGCATTAACAAATTGACTCAAATAAGGGATGCAAATGCAGACGGTATAAACCCGGATATAATATATTTAGAAATGTGCACATCAAGATCAACACATATGAAATACATA
Organism: Aspidoscelis tigris stejnegeri; assembly: GCA_023333525.1. Classification (NCBI taxonomy): domain Eukaryota; kingdom Metazoa; phylum Chordata; class Lepidosauria; order Squamata; family Teiidae; genus Aspidoscelis; species Aspidoscelis tigris. The sequence goes on along the minus strand of JALMGA010000001.1, from coordinate 243,266,861 downwards.
GACTTAAAAAAAAAGATTAATAACTTTAGAGAACAAAAGAATTCCTTTAAAAACATACAGTACTGACATGGACAAATATAGGGTGATAAATTTATTACAAGTCATGTTGTATTTGTCGTGTCTGTATAACCAATGTGTAGGACATGCAGGACTGTGCAAGTGGTACATAGGAGGCCAGCACCAACCTCTTGCATCCTTAGCGTATGATTCATACATTGCAGAAATACCCTTAGTGTATGATTCATATATTTCCAGACATTTGAGGATCCATAAGTGTGGCATTGTCATTGGCTTTCTTGTGGTTGATTGATGCTGTGCTCAGGTTGGTCTTTCTCCCCCTTATAATACCCTTCCCCCTTTTGAAATACATATTCATTTAGATCCTTCTTCAGTGTAACATAAATAATTTTCTCGATGCCGTTAGTGGGTGCAGCAGAAAAAAAAAGTTTCAGGAGGGGAAAGATTCTGACTGGAACAAACCCTTTGATTTATGCTGCTGAAAATGGTCTCCTAAAGACCACTAGTACACTGGTAGAACTCACTGTTGTTGTTGTTTTAAATGCTTGTATTAAATGCTATTCTCATATGTACACAGTATATTTCCTAAGATACATTGGAATGGTTCTATCCATTCCTTTACTCATCTTCTCTGCTCATTGCTGAGATCTATTAGTAGAGTAGGATAGGGTACCATTTGGCATCCTATCCTATTCTCTGGCTCCATTCAGTGCAGATGAAGCAATCTGGAAGGGGACAAGGCTTCTGCTATCCCACTTCAGCACATGGAAGGAAGGGCCCCAGACCCCATCCTAGGCTACACTGATGGTCAATGCAGAAACAGCATGAATAAAGTCTCTTAGGTCTTTCTTAACAATTATATTGAAGAGAATCTCAGGAAGTACAGTGTTACCTTGACATACGAGTTTAATTCGTTCCGTAACCTTGCTCTTATGTCAAATCGCTCGTATCTCAAAGCAATTTTCCCATTAATCCATTCCAGCTCCCAAAGCACCACCTCAGTTGTTTTTGTTATGTACTGTACTGTATTTACATACTCGTATCTCAAATCTTGCTCTCATCTCAAAGCAAAATATCACTCGCTCGGCAGCTTGTATCTCAAAACACTTGTATGTCAGGGCACTTGTATGTCGAGGTACCACTGTACTGCCTGCATAGCACTCTATAGTTTGCTTTTTCTGAATAACTATTTTCGATGTAGAAACCATGATTTGTATTTTATATGACAATTATTTCATATTTATTTATTAACCCACAGGTCAAAATCATAAAAATTTAAACAAAAATAAATGAATAAATACAGGATACATAAAATAGACAAACCAAAAGAACAAGAAAAATGATTTACAGGCGAACAATGTAACTAAGTGGTTCACAAGAACCTAGTCCGCCACTCTAATGACCATACTATCTCTCATTTCTTGGGTGAGCATAGCTGGAAGCTTCTTCCCCACTGACAGCTGGTTTGTGAGCTTCCTTTGTAGTACAAAAGCAGGTCAGATCAAAGGAGGATTTGCGGAGGCTACACTGACTTTAAAGGAAACTCAGGGAGGAGGAGCTACTACCTGTCCTACTCCCACCCATGCCAGCTGTTCCTGTGATCAATTCCAGGACTTAAAATCCCAAATCAGCGAGAGAAGCAGACCAGGTCACCTTAGGCTAGTTGAGCTCTTTGGAAGAAAGGTGTCATGAATGGATAAATACAGTAAATAATTCCTTAACAGCATGTAAGACATGTATGCAAAAGACTTCAGTATTGTTGGGGGCAGACATAACACACTTTATATCATGGGTGTCTACCATTTTCTAATGGGTTTAGATCATTATCTCTATGGTAATCGTATCAGCAGAAAGAAATCAATTATTGGATTTCTGTAACAATGCATACAACTTGGCCAGGGTTTTTCAAAACAAATAAAGGGTTTTTTAGAAGCAATGCATAATTTATTCCAAGATGAGGAATAGATATTTATGAAGTAAACTTAAGAGTTTCTATAAATAACAAAACAAGACAAAGGAAATGGAGTAAAACCTTTAATCACTGCATTGTCATTGTCTGTTTTTGAAAGTAGAATGTCGATCATAACTATAATTGCATTGATGTAACCGGGATAAAAGTTTTTCTTATTGCTTTTTAAAATGGGTGAGTCTTGAATCTCTGAAGATGCTGTTTCTCTGTTGGTGATGGTGGTAGAAAAACAATGAAAGCCTTGTGCTGGAATTTTATAATAATTAATATATGACGAAGATGAGGATGATGAGGATGATGCTGTGAAGTACTGTGAAGGAATGTACTCTGATAATACTTATACTTGACTGAAGTTATTGGTCACTCCCTACATTCTGTTCGAAAAACTAAGCAGGGACCAAATTTTCATAGCTTTTGTTTTTAAAGAGTATGGAATTTGCAGAGTATGGAATTTTACTCTTAGGTTTTGAACAGAAGAAAGCAATTTGCTTTCATTGGTTATGCTTTGAAAAATGGAAGGAACTTTAGTTGGATGAGGCTAGTTGCTGTACAATTTTGTACAGAAGTAAAAGATATAAAAGAAAGACTGAGAAAAAAAATGAAGAGTTCCCTTTCTGGTAAAAAAAAAAAAAATAACTGGAAGCAAACTGAGAAGAAAAATAATAGCCAAGAGATAAGTAACTTTAGATTTTAGCAGTGAAGATACCAAAAGAAGCTCAGATCGGAAGACAAAGGGAAAAGGTATAATCGAGATGTGTATCCAGAATTGGATTATATATGCAAGAGACCATCTTTATAGTTAGGGTTATTCCGCACCTGCCACTGAGAAACGGATGTAAGAAAATCCGTTCTCCATTGATCCAGCCTCTCGAGGATCCAACTGAAATAGGGATCTGGCCTCCTGCGCTGGTGACGCCATCCCCAGAGCTGCGGGACTGGAGCATGCAACTTTCAGTCACCATGCATTTCCGGCAGCATGCGGCATGCGGGGGAGGGCAGAAGGAGGCAAACTGGCCTTCTTCCACTTCCCCAAGATGGCAGCCGCTGACACATCAGGCCCCTCGCCTCTCCGTGTGCAGAAGCATCCTGCTTCTGAATGGATCAAGGCGAGGAGCCAGATGGAAGGGTTAATTTTTGAGGTCTTCCCGGAGGCCAGATCTTTTGGCAGCAAGACCCCATTAAGAACGGGTCTTGCACACCGGAGTGTGGAAGTGGCCACCTCAAAGAGTCCCAGATCCGGCCTCCTGTGCGGAAGATAAGTTTTCTATGTGTTCTGTATGTGTTGTTAATGTGTTTTAACGGACCTGTGTGGAAACACTGTGTGGATCCGCCGCTTCTGGGGCAAGGGCGAGCCGTGGCAGCAAGGTCCCCCAGCTCACCAGGCTTGGCTCCAGTGAGCCAATCGTGGCGGGCCGGGGGAGGGCCCTCCATCCCGGATCAGAGACGGGTCCTGTGCATCCGCACAGCACCCGCCTCCCATCCGGATCAGTGCCGCGTGTGCGGAGGCACAGGTGCGGGGTAGATCCACATCTCTTAGATGCGGATCTACCCCGTTAAACCAGATCTACCAGGCACCCAGAGTTATTAAAACCGGTTCCCCTGGGAGCTGGTTTTAATAAATCCAGGTGCCGGAGATCAGGTTTAATTTGCCCCTGTGTGGAAGCACCCATAGGGTGTTTCTGCACAGGCCCTTTAACGCCCATTAAGCACAAATTGGGACACGCACATCCGCATTTATGTGCCTTTTTAGCACACTTCCGGCCACGCATGTCCGCATTGCACGTCCCTTTTTAATGCGGATTTCGGTGGCAAGCATTACACGCCCAGGTGCCAGGGTGACCAGGTGTGTCACCCAAAAAGGCTTGGCATGTCACCTGTGACACACGTGTCATAGGTTGGCCATCACTGCCCTAGAGGCACCCTGCCTGGAGGATGTACCTAGGTATCCATTCTAGTAGCCATTGATATATCTGTCGTCATCAATGAATTTGTCTAACCTTTCTTAAAGCCATCTAGGCTGGTTGCTGTTACCATCCCTTCCGTCAGCAAACTCCATAGACCAATGACCCTCTTGGTAAAGAAATACTTCCCCTTGCTGGATCTGACTCTCCTACCCATCAGTTTCATAGAGTGCCCCCTGAGGTAGCAGTGTCATTTCGAAGTGACTTATCAGGGATACAGCATGATTTGGCTTTGTTTTTCAAGATTGATTACCTGAGCAATTATAAGGCAAAGTAAAGATGCCCTTGAGCAAAGCTTGATTACATGGACACATCCATGAAGATTTTCTGGCACCAACACAGAAGCAGTTTTCCATAGCTTTCACCCGAGGACATGCTTGAAACTGAACCCGCAACTTACTGATGCAAAGCAGATGCTCTTGCAATGAGGTATGCCTCTTTCCAAGCACTTATAAGGGCCTATAAAGTATTTACTTCTTAAGTAGCATTTAGGGTAAAGCATTCTGCTTTCATATCCTCTCTTTTGCCAAGGTTTGTTACACATCATATAAACCCCATTCATTTTTTTTAATCTCCTCCTATATAAAGAAGTAAGGGCAAATTAAGCAAAGAATACACGTCCTCTGTATTTAACAGCTCTGCGTTAAGCATATTTCAATAGCTTTCCATAAAATGGAACTGAGTGTCTGCTCTTAGTCCCACTTTCTTTTTTCCTACCCGCAACACGTATCTGCTTTTGCTTGAACCTAGCAGGCTTCCTTTTCACAGCGGGGAGAGGAAGATGAGCCTTCGCTATAATAAGAAGAAAAAGTTTAAGACAGCAGCTCCAGGCACACTTTTTAAAAGAGGAAGATGTTTTATTTCATCTTATTTTTATTGCATTTTCTCCGTCCTGAGTCTGTGATTAACTCTCCATGCATCAAAGCAGGGGCAGTTCTTTCTATGCCTCCCCACCCCCGGCTCCTTCTTAGGCACCAGGAAGAGCAATGTTAGCCTTGTCCTGGAAAGTGCCACCATCCTGAAGGTACCCAGCAAGCATCATACGAGGCCCTAAAAGCTTGGCAGCTGTGTGTTCCTCCCATGCAATTTTCCCCATTACCACCAGCACTAGCATCCTCAGTCGTAAAGTGACTTGGCATTTGCCTGCCAGGTCTAATGTTGGCTAGAAAACATGCTGGCAGCAGATTCTTTATTTTTTCCATTGAAGACATACAAGATTCAGAAATAATTGAGCCGGACTCTGAAGTCTCAGAGGTGCAGAAGGAAAGGGAGAGGAAAGACAGAAAGATTAATTCCCTTCCTATTGGAGAGCTAAAGCAGTGTTCTGATTTATGACTCGCAGGCTTCCCAGTCCTTCTCTAAACTGTGCTCTTAAATATGCCCTCATTTCAGGATGCTACAGTGTGTTATATGAAACTAATGAGAAATAGAACTTTATTTGTCACATAGGGCAGCTAGTAAGAGCCCAGAGAGATGAACTGCACTTTCCTTCCTACTTCTGAGACCTTGATCAGAGAACTACTTCCATAATGACTGAAATGAAGCTCATTCACATGACTGTTTTCTATGGGGCAACACCATAAGAGTCAACCATTTTAGGGATCTAGCTTATTGTGTGATGCCTCAAAAGGGGTCAATAAAAGGAATAAGTGTAAAAGGTGAGAGCAGGTAAAGGTTTGCCCTTGTCTTCTGCTTGAGATGCCCCTAAGCAATCGGTGGGCCCCTGTGTCGGTCAGGATTCTAGACTAGATTGGCTGTGGCCTCATCCAGCAGGGCTCCTCTTATGTTCTTATGTAAAGCCAGGCACTACTACATCAGCAGCAACAAAAAGCAAGAAATAATTACCATGAAACAAGCAACATAAAATCAGAATTAGGTCAAAATCAAGACTATGGCTGCGTCCAGACATTGTTTACTAGCTGCCTAGTAAAGTCTTCTTCACACTTCTCTGCTGGTTATATACTGCTGCTATCACCCAGATCTTCCCCAATCTGCATTATACCTAAGCAGGTATAATGTACTTGTCACTGAGATAGTGATTTGGAAAACAGATAAAATATGCATATATATATTTTTTAAAATAACTATGCAGATGGTAAACAATGTATTTCCTATAGGGTACATAAGTGAATGGTTTCAGGCTTGCAATGAAGCATGGGCTTGCATGGGCTTTTGTACAAATCTTTCTGCTTACTTGTGATTTTCCATCCAGAAAAAGAATCAGCTTGGTTTTCTACAGAAAGCCAAAATAAAAAGAAGAAAACTTTAAATCTAGTGGACTGTGCAGATGATACATAACATTTTAACCTCACTATTTTTGGCAATCTTTCTGGCTGAGAAACAGGTTAAGATCTGAGCAATGCCAAGGAAGGGTGAACTGCATGGTATCTGACTTGAACAACTCACCCAACAAATTAAAGCAAGGTTACAATGAGAAGAAATTGGTAAACGGATAAGAACTGGTATAGTATAAGAACACTAAGGCCCTTTCTGCATTTACTTGTTAATCTGGATCAAGAAGCTGCTCCATACATATCATCTACATGGGACTAATGTTACTCCAGATCAGACCCATGCTAAGGGCTCAGTAATCCAAATTAGTCTACATTCATGCTAGCACTTTCTGATCCCAGTCAAGGAAGGGACATATGCACGTAGTCTTTGCATTGCCTTCACAACAACAGCTGTATTCACAGCAGTGGTGTCTTTGTAGTGCCCTGTGAAGACACCTTGCATCCATGGTAAAAGTGTCTTCACACTTCCTTTGAAGGAATCTTGCCTTCACTACCTGAATGCAGTGGGACTAACTGCATCTGTTGTTGGAGGTGTTGTGAACCAATTGCATCACAGTTTGGGTGGTAGTGTGTATTCAGTGATGTGGAACAGGGCTTAGGCATCTGCATTGCATCTCTCCTTATCACACAATTGCTGCTCTAAAGCCCACTCAATGCAGATGCCTCTGTTTCCAGTTGATCCTGATGAAGTTAATATGGCTTCGCTACTATGGATTAAGTGCAGAAAAGACCTTAGGGGAAAAAAATCTGAGAACAAAGGAATAGAAAGGATATCTGCAGAAAATGAGAAGCCCTAAAGAACAGTTGCTAATTGATAAAAATATTCTACAGAATTATAAATAAATGGGGGAAAGTAGACCAAAAATGCCTTAAAGTCATGATCATGTGGCATTCTTGAAGTCGTCTCATCTCTATGACAATCTCTAGGCCACCTCATGCTTTATTCCAGAATATTCAAATATAGTGGAATAAGCAAGCAACTTTCTTACTTTTCTTCTTTCCTTCTGACCTTCCTTTGGTTCTACTGTTGATACTTCTAAAGCTTTTCTTGTAATATCCTGGGCTGCTAAAACTTTTGTTCTTTCCCCCCTGCATTTGCAGATTTAATATTTAAAATTAAATCTTTTTGCTGCATTTCTAAACCATCTGTTGTTGAAATGGTTTTCAAATGATGGAGGTGGTACATTTAGAAAGAACTGTACAGCTGAATTTTAATAATGTATTTGTCAAAACATTTAGTGTTCTATTACTTTTTTGTAATTAATCTTTTTTACTGCACAAATAAAAATAGGCCTTTTTAACAAGCTGGAAGATAAAAAGATGCCCATTTCATCACCAGTATATTGTATTATAAATACTGAAGTATCTTCCATGCATCAAACATGGACAAATTGAAATAAGAGTAATAAATAAATTGATTGAGAAGATTAAGACATCCAACCTCTGGGGTGGCAACACCATCAAGAACATTAACACTTGGGCATTCTTGTATAATGGATACAGGCAGACCTAGCTGAGGAATATAAATTACACCCTGCATTCCCATGATGATTTTGACAAGCTGTAACTTCCACAAAGTGAATGTGAATGGGGATGTTGCAGACCAGTCATTCAGCTGAGGAGGAAAAATAAAGGAACAAAGGAAAATATCAAAGGAACTTAGTATAGAAAACGTGCTAAAAAGCAATGAAACAAAGGAAGCCTACAGAAAGGAACAGCTGAAACCTCCGTGAGAAGGTTGTAGAGCTAGATAGATTGTGGCCTGATCCTGCACAGCTCCTCTTATATTCTTATGTTCTTAAGCTGAGGAACCAATGGATCACATAATCACCTGCTGCAGAGAGACAGAACAAAACAATTACAGAGGAAGGCATGATCAAAATTATAGCTAAGAGCCATTAGAACATCACTAAGAAGTCTAATTTACTAGAAAGCTAAGTATTAGAAAACAGACAGGCTCAAAATATAATGCGATTTCAAATCACACACAGATAAGCACATTGTGCGTAATATTCCTAATTACTGTGCTGTACATGGACAGGACTAGGGGTGTACACGAATGCATTTTTTCCATTCAAGTTGAGTCAATTCGAGTATTTGAATATTTGATTCAATTAGAGATTGAAAGATCTGGATTTTTGAAAATCCTATTCTAATCCAGATTATCCAGATCCATATTCTCAGAAATTCGATTTGAACCCAAAAATACAAATGTCGGGAACATTCATATCTGATTTTTTAATACATGCGCATCCCAATTTTATTGTGTTTGCATCCCGTTTGCATTCCATATTATAAGCATAAATAAACATGATATTTGGATGCGATATATGACGTTCTGTTCAGTCAAATTATTCGAAAATCCGTATCATATTTTCAAAAATCCAAAATTCGTTCAAATTCAAAAATTCAGATTTTTGAAAATCCAATTCAAATTGGATTTTTGAATTTTCGAATATCCATGCACATCCCTAGGCAGGGCCTAGCCATAACAGAGTTGAGGAAAAGCAGTAGATACAAAGGTCTATAAATTGAAATTGAACGGCTGTGGCAAAAGAAAATGCTTCTGGAATAGTTTCTTAACACCCTGGACATTGATGGAGCCATTATGTATCAGTTACAGAAGGTGACATTCCTGACAAGGGTGTGTTGTATCCACTGATACCTCTGATTATCCTAAGTCCTCAGGAAGGATTCATTTGTCAGAATATCAGACAAGTCACAAATGTCTGCCAAATGGCAAACCATTATTGTTGCCAAAAACAGTGAAGCTAAAGTATTTGACGATTTTAAAATTCAAATAGACAGTTGAACTATGTTATGCTTGACATTACTATGTTTAAGAAAAAGAACCTGTAATTATACAACTCCAAAAACAATGCTCCTTGGAACAAGTTACATTCATAGAGTGCAGAGCTTCATCGAGCACCTACTTATTTGGCATTATTTGGAAAATCTGGAGTAAAACATATCCAAAACCCATTTTATTCTGGATTATCCATGCTTTACTCTGAATTATCCAACTAAGTGCTATCTGGATGAAACTAAACTTGCTGATTCATAAATCCTTGGTTAGGATTTGATCTACATAAGAGCCAAAACTCCAGTCATTACATCTGATGGACTATGCAGACAACACATACTAATCCTAATATTATTAACACTGCCTTCTTCTTTTAGAAAGGGAAAGGATGCCTAAGAGACCTTTGATGTCTACATGCAAAACATTTATAGGATGCTTTGGAGGGGAGCAAAAAAGAAAGCAGAAATTACGTTCCACTCTCCTCTCCACCTACCTCTCACTCTTTTGGCCAATTTGTATGGTATTTTCACTGTTCCGTATGACAAGGTGGTGGGAACTCCCATAGGAGCTAAGAATGCTGCAGATATCACATGCCATTGCTCTGATCTCACGCATCTCCTAGATGGCCACTTTCTGCCCAAGAATGGTGGGAGAGAGGATGCTTTTGTATTGCCCTAGTCAGATGTAGCTTTCACTTCTTCTCACTAGAAAATATACTAAAAGCTTCATTTCTACCACTAAGGCACTGTCCACCTCCAGAGCAGTAGTTTGGGGACATATTTGGGAGAAAGGCAAGACGGAAGCCTTTTTCCAAAGGCGCCCTTAAGAAAACACTAGTGCCTCATCTAGAAGGCGCCTAATCCTTATAGTTCCTCTTTCTGCCAGTATTAAATGAAAACAGCTATATTGTGTAAAAACTATATTGCCCCTAAGGTATATATAATTATCTGTAATATTTTAGATCATAGATAGTGGTGATCAAGAAATAATAACCTTTCTCTTGACGCACACAAACAAAGTTGCAAGGGAAATAAGAATATTAGTTACATTTAGTTGCTATATGGAAAGATTATTTTTCCTCCATGAAGAAGTACCGACCATATGGACCATCTATAATCTTAAACAGAAGTTTATAACTCAGAGGGCACTACTCAGAGATCAATGAAGTGCCTAAAGGGGGAAATGACTGCCGCAATCTTGAGAGTAAAATACTCAAGACTCGTTGCAAATATAGACAGGACCTTGGAAAGGCTAATCTATTGATCATGAGTTGTTTCAATTATCCTGCTATTGACCACGATTCACAGGAAAGGAGCTGAAAAAGGCAAAAGGGTCCTGGAGGCAAAACGTTCCTCTTTTCTGCACCTGGGTTTCAAGGCAGTTCTAAAAATCAATTCCTCGTCCAGCATTTTCTTTTGAGACACAAATGAAGAGAGTTGGATAAGACAGAAGTTCAGACAAGAAATAGGGAGAAGCTAGTAGATTCATTAGATGATAAGGAAGCTTGCTATGCATTGTATCTTTGTACCTTTGTGCTTAGACCTTATCAAATTGCTGTGGAGGTTCAGAGTAGTTCCTGTTGCTCCATGTCTGTGCTTATGTAAATTATGCTGCCGTCATAGGCCTAGACAGTGTTCCTAAATAGAGATACTATCAAAATAGAAGCCAGAGATATCATAAGACGTGAGGCTGCATCTTCGTGGAGGCACTAGGAAAGTTCCACCAAGGAAGAGTTGCAGCAAAGAAACCAGGCTTTCTTTCTGCCCGCAGCATTTACATGTCACTCTAGGTGGAGGACTGACAATAAAGGCATAGGGAAAGATGAAAGAAAGGGATGGGAGAGGAAGTGACACGCTATCACATTCAGACTGCCACTTTTGATTGCATTTGGTTTGGCAGAGGAACAGCTTCCAGGGAAGCAGCCAAAAAATTGGATTGCCCCTACCTAGAAATGTTTTGGGGTGAGAAAACAATGGCATAGTTGCTGCTTTCCTGAGAGGTAAGGCCCCTGAATGGATAAGGATTTGTCTCCCACAAGATGGCCTTAGCATGCACCATCCTGGCTTCGTTATATCTCATCTCCCTTTTGAAAAAGCTGCTTCTGAACTATAATCAAGCTGAGGCATTCACATGTAATCAAAAAATGGGAAGAGACACACTGTGGATGCAGCAGATAATTTGGTAATCACTACAACTGCTGTGGGAGAAAGTCATTCTTCTGTCAGGATGGGACAGAAATACAAATAAATGATAATAATAATAAAATCCTGAAAGACCCTATGTGATTTTGGCTTACATCCAACACCAGCCACTGATTAGGGAGGCAGTGTGTAGCAGTGAACCCACCATGGTTACTAGAACATCACCTATACCATCCTAAATTGTGTTATGCATACATGAGTGCTGAATGGAACTCCACAGCCCTGAAGCAACATTGTGTTGATGCAACACAGCAGAGAGTGTCTAGATGCCAACTCTTCTGGAAAGGGGTGGTCCCAGAGCAATTTATCCTTCTCTGAAGGTAAGTCACCTCTTTTAGTGTTTGAGGCAGCTCATGGAGCAAGAATGTGTGCCCCCCACTCAGTTAACCATGGGCCACCCAATTTACAATGCGCAGATGTAGCCTTTCTCTCAGTAGTTATGGAGTAACAATGGCAGTGGGAAGGCATTTTATTGACTTTGTCTTTTGGCATGATTCCTCATGGGTAAGTGGAAGAGGCAGTGCTTCTTACAAATGCAACCAGCTCAGTGCTTGCTGCTGTTAAACATGTAAACTCATGTCCAGCATCAATTTTTGGGCTAGTGCAAAATCTATGACAACCTTAAGTAGTAGCTGTTCTCTGAATTAAGTGTGGAAATAATGGATTCCAAAGCTCGCCTGAGTGAATTCCCCCCAATTCACCCTTGTTTAGAAGTGAAAGCAATCAGCTAGGGCCATCATTGTAACAAGAGTGTGAGATTCTGAGACAGATCTGACTTTCTCAGTTTTAACAGATCGCCACCAGAGGGGGCAAGACTCATGACATTGGCCCTGTGGTTAGCACACAGCAGGTTCTGGGCTGAAATACAGTAAAGAAGTAAAAAACAATATACATGTACGCAGCAATAGAAAACATATTAAAACTGTATGTTAACCAAAGTGATATACGTATGTATATAGTTATATAACACAAACAAAAGATAAGCAAAAAATCAAGTTTCAAAATTCTGAGGAAAATAATGCAGAATGTATACAATATTTGTCATTTAGGGTATGGCGTTGATGAATCTCAAGGTCTGGGGCCTGTTTGCATTTATCAGCATGCTATGGTATAACAACATATCAACGATATAACATATAACGATAACACTATCCAGCACAGTTGAGGCCATTCTTGATACATGCGATAAACTAGCCCAATAACCTAACCAGCAGCTCTTGTAGTGCAAACAACCAGCCCAGGGCAGCCCAGACTGCTAAGGCAATGTCCAAAGCAACTTCCAGTGATAGGCTGGACATTGCCATAGTGATCCGGCAGCTGTGCAGTCACAGCTCCATCCACTCACTGTGCTACACCTGAAAGAGGGTGTAAAACCAGCTCCCCAGGAGTGATCCAGCCACTTCTTGATAGGCTCAGGGGAGGGGTTATCACACTATGGCTACCTGTGGTAGCAGAGCAGTGTGGATGGGCCTGACCAGCAAGCAGGTAGAACTGCTCCCAGCTGGTAGGTGTGAAAAGGCCCTTTAACTGATAAGCACATGGCATTGTATACCACATTCTCTGGGCTTTTTTTTCACACTTTGACTTTCCTGTGAAAATGACCTAGGGAAGTGAAGTGGAATGATTTGAGCATCTGCACCAAGATGCCCAAACCCTTTGAAATTTATCTGGTGCTAAGCTGCATGTGGGCTAAGTGTGAATTGACTCCATTAAGGAGGCAATTGCATTGCCATGGCAGTGGCACCAATGCACATGTGCAGCACAGTTGCTATGGTGACCAGGCAATGTAACACACAACCATGCCTGCACTGCCTATCACATGCTCTATGCTAACCTCCATGCCATGGTTGACCAAGGGAAGCTCTGGCACGCAAAGAGCTGTTTCTGGTATAGATGTAACTCCACATAATACATATGTTCCATATGGAAGCGTACCCACAGTTCCCCAGGAAGGTAAGTGTAAATTCACCCTATGTCTGCCATGGGCATCGAGCTACTCCAGTAGATCAGGAGGAATACTCACTAACAGAGAGATAGGGAGGAGGCATCTGAAATGATCTGAAAAATCCAAATAGCCTGAGGGAAAAAAACCAATTGGCAAATATAATTAAAAGGGGGAGATTAAAGAGCAGCCAACATCAAGGGAACTTCTTAATTATTATCCAAGGGAGCTTTTCCTCTAGTCACACTAAAATTGTTGTGGAAGAGAAGAATAAGGACAAAGAAATGTTCTTCCATTTTAGGACATGGCTAGGGAATTAGCAGTTAATGGTGCCAAGCAAATGTCTGGAGTATCACATTCTCCACCTGATTTTATAGAAAAGTAAGGTGTCACAACAAATATCTTATCCTGCTGCTAGTAATGTTCCCTTTGTACTATTATTTGAAAGGCAATAATGACAACAGCCTCAAAGGTTAGGAAATTAAGAAGGTGAGTCTGAAGCCTATACATATATATGCTAGTTTTGTGAATACTACATCTCACTTTGGGAACCAGTTCACAAATTATACATTGGTTGCTTATTATAAGATACTACTTCATACATATTAGATAGCAGTGAACTATGAGAACCAGCATTCTGGTTGCTGATTTGTTTTCTATTCCCTTCCCAATTATTCCCAACATTGAATTAGCTTTTTTTGCTGCTGCTGTGCACTGGGTTGACACCTTCATTGAACTGTCAACCAAAAGGCCAAGATCCCTTTCCTGGTGTGTTGCAGAAAGCTCAGACCCCATCAGTTTATAGACATAATTTGGATTTGGATTTTTTGCATTACCTCACCCATAAGGGCTGCAGTAGGTAATATCTGGAGCTTCCCTGAAGCTCTGGTTCCATATGAATATTTGGCATCCTTCCTTCCTTCTTTCCTTTGTTCCTTCATCTATTTGAATTAATATCACAAAACACGTTAGGAAGGTAAATGTGGGTAATAATAGAAGCCCAGCCCCATATCAGATGAGATAAATAATACTTGGTGTACCAAGAGAAGGCTCTATATTATTCTTTATTCGTACAAATTCAGCCAAAATCAGACATGTGGATTTGAATTGAATGCTGGCACATTTGAAGGCTGGCATTTGAATTTGAATCAAATGCTTCAGAACATTCAAACAAAGCTTCATTACATTTTTGCCCCAGTCACATCTGCCCCAGTCACATCTGCAACGGATCCAGAGTGGATTCAAAGTGGATTGAGAGTGGATTCAAAGTGGATTCAGGGCGGGTTTGATGCATTCCAAGTGGATACATATGGGATATATATGGAATTTGTATCAAATTCATATGGAACATTCATATTGAATCGAATCCTACCACATTCGAAGTGGAACCCTTTGAACGAATATGAATTTTCTTGCCTTCAATTCAATATGAATTAAATTCAAAAACAAAAAAACCATTTGTGCACTTCCTTGGTCTATGTACAGTATATATTCCAAAGTCTTCATCAATGACTACACGTGAGGTAAATTATGTGAATTCCATATATGTCTGTTGCCTAGCCAATGAGAACTGCCAATGTAGATTATGAGAACAGACAAGAGAAGATTGTGAAATATAATCAAAAAAGGAAGGAAGGAAGGAAGTCAGAAACACAGAAGTCCACATGAATGAATTCTTCAGAATCCTAGGTAATATGTATAAGGAAATAAGTGTGAAGTGTCAATAGTGTTGTGTAAATAACTAAAATATATGTTATTAGTGGAGAAATGCTGATTGGCTTCCCTCCCTCCCACTCTCTCTCTCACACACATGCACGTACATACGTACACATATATATCAAGGCCAGGTTAATGATTTCCTTGGAGGTTTCTGGATCAATGAATGGAGTTTGTTTTAAAGAAATGAGCTTTGCGCAGAAGGTTTTGCAACTTGTGCTAATGAGAGGCTGTCTATCAAACTAAAGTGGCACCAAGTGGCTCAGAACAAGAGCTCTTGGGCGTTAAATGGTTCCTACCAAATACCAAAGCCATTATCGTGATTGGCTGTTATGGCCCTCTAAACAGCAAAAGTGATTAAATTGGTCGTTATGAAACCCTGAAGATGCATAATTATGAAAAATACTGCTTGAGAGTGAGCGTATTTTCATCTCTAGGCTGCTTTCTATCTCAAAAGAGGAAGAGATGCTGGAATATTTCAAATCCAGCCATTGCATTATTCAGACTTTCAAGGGGTGGAAAATTCCTATAACCCCTCAGTCAGCATGGTAGGCTTAGCAAGAGGAAGCAAATTCATACTCTGAGGGCGCGTCTTCATGGCATGTGTTATTTCAGTTTAAAGAATTCGAAATAAAAGAAACGGAACAAAGCTGTCCAGACGACTTGCAAGTTGATCCGGTTCCGATGGCAGCCTTAACGCGGGATCAATACTCGGAGTCCACATGGCAGCATTGTCCTCCTGCCCATTGCCCACACTCTCTCCTGTGATTGGTTTTCCCTGCCAGGATCCCACCCTCCCTTCTCTTTGCGTCATGCTCCGCCGGGAATTCCCTGCCCAGTCCACCCTCCCCCTTCCCAGCAGCAGCAGCAGCAGCAGCAGCAGCAGCAGCAGCATCCATCCATCCATCCACCCATCCATCCACCCATCCATCCACCCATCCATCCATCCATCCATTCATCCAGGCGCTGCGGCGCTGCGGCGCTAGCGGCTTCTCCCTGGGGCTCCGCTGCCGCTTTTCCCCCGCTTTGCCGCCACTTTGCCCCGCAGAGGAGGAGAGCCAAGGGGTGGACAAGAGGGCGAAGGGGGCTCCTCGCTTGCTCTTCCCCCCCGTGGCCGGGAGGGAACTCCGCCCCCCCACCTCACAGGGACTGAAGCTGGATTAAAACCTTGGCTTGTGGTCACACCTAAGGTTTAATCTAGCTTCACTCCACCTTCAGAGTGAGAGAACACATCAGCAAAGTGACCAGTAGTTTTCTTTCCACATTATCTAGTCTAAAGGTGGATTTTCTGAGTTATTAACCCTGAAAGAAAACCAGCTTGTCAGTTTGCTGGTGTATTCTCTCACTCTGAAAGTGAACTGAAACTGGATTAAACCTTACGTGTGACCACAGGCAAAGTAGCCTAGAGGGGGCTCAAAGCGGTTGACATTCTGTTTTCACCCTTCAAGGGACTAAGTGGCTGACAAGCCTTCTCACCATTAAGGGGGCTGAAAGTGACTGTTCCGAACCTTCAAAGGTCTGAAATTGCGCAAAATTGCAACATTGTTTTAAAGGTGTGAAGTGCTTAGATTGATACAGTGTTTCAGCTTTAAGGACTGGAGGTTTATAGTGGGTGTTTGAGGGTGGATTTTTTCAATGAAGGAAACCCTAAACATGACGTGCTTCTAATACGTTCAGCCATTGGTTACAGTGCGATTGGGGGGGGCGGGACAGCCTTAACACTGAATCTCATCCCGGAACGATACTGTCCACACAGTTAAAAAGGAAACACGTATCGACGCCCGATCCGGAGTGAGACCTGTTGAGATCAGGATTTATTTCTAATCGGGATAACGTCCTTTAACACGGAAATACCGTGTTAATCCGAAGTGCCGTCTGAACTGCGCAAACTCAAAACGTTTTGAATTTGAGATAACTATGCCATGAAGACGCACCCTGAGAGTGCATTCACAAACAGATCTCGTGGTCCCATGGACAGTGGTTTAGTTTTCATGCTTGCCTTCTGCAGTACTTCATTTGCAACGGGCTGTTCAAGCAAGAGAGCCGTCCTGCAGGGAGCACATGGTGGTACTTTTTAGTAAGGTCACTGTATTATGTAACTTGTAATGTTCCCTCTTTCTCATATTAATCTACTGGTAACAAAGGCTTGCTTGTATGTTTAAGCTCTGAGTTTTCACTCTTAAAAATAAAAGTAAGCTTTTTACAATTTTGGCTCTACCAAAAAATAAAAAGTGATATGAACAGGTTAAAGACATTTTCTAATGTTTTTTTTAAAAACTTTTTTATTTTATAATGCAAGCAACATACAAAAATAACATCAAATATAAATAATAATGAAACATTTGTCTGAGAATCACACTTAGGCTTAGGGCAGGACAGAACAGCAAAAACAATGTTAAATTGACATCCTTTTCCAGTCTTCTAAATGCCTCTAGTGAAACCGCTGGGCTCACCCTGGGGAGAGAAAAAGCCGTTTCGACAAACTTCCCGTAAAGACCCGGAATGGCAGCCGCAGCTGGAGGGAACCCCGAGTTCCTGCCGAGGAAGACCATGTGATGGGAAACACTGAACGTTGCCCAAGGCGCAGAGGGCACTCATGGCCGGCCAGCGATGCCAACTGATGGACTGGCAGGGAGGGACGGTTGGGGAACCATGCGAGGCTCTTGGGAAGAGATGGTGCCACTCCAGGCCCTATGGCAGCCAGTTGCAGGGCCTTCCGCATGAGTCCCTCTCTTTCCAAGGACAAAAGCCTCTGGCCTGAGCACTTTCACAGCCTGCTTCCCAGCTCCAGGGTCCAGTCTGGTCAAACACTTCTGCTTACTGGGGGGAAATGGTGGTTTTAGTTCTGAAGGGGGCAACCACCGAAAGAACCTTTGGCGGAGGTGCTTGGGTGAGAATGCCTCTCTTGAAGCCCTTTGCCTGGCATCAATGTGGTCAGCTCTAAGTGCCAGGGGCCATTTGACACTTTGGCAGCTGTTTGAAACATCTGTTGCTATTGCCTTGGTTGCCTCATTTCCTTTTCTTCCACTGCTGATAGTGCGGAGTCTTCTCTCCAGAGCGACAGTCTGCACGTATAAAAGTTTAAGAAGGTGTTGGAGACGGTACAGTTATGAGAAGTAATGTTATGAGAAGTATAGTAAGGAAAGCTAATTTTACATTTGAAGGTTATAGTATATTATGTAACCTCAACAAATGGGGTTCTTAGATTTATAGGACATTTTGTAAATTTTGATAGCATAGGTTTATATTTCTAAAGCTGCATATCATTTTTTTTTTATTTTTGCAAATATGTCCTCTCCCCCCTTTCTTTTTTTAAAAAATCCTGTTTTCTCAGTTTCTTATTCTTCTTGCTGCATTTTGTCCTATGGGTGGGGCAGATCATTAGCCAGGTTGGGTATTTCCTCATTGACCCGCTAAAAACCGAATTAAGGAAATCCATTTTTATGAAATGTGTCTCTAGCAAGATCTGTCTCAAATAGATATGGATCTAAATAACGTCCCATGCTTCCACACTTGCTTGGGAAGGATGGATTGAGAGGAATACATTATGCCTTCACAGTGTAGATGCAGTAGCACAGATTTCCAGATGGATCTGGCCTCCCAGAGGCCATGCCGCTCCAGGAGCTGTGTGATTGGAGCATTCAGTTGTCAGTCACCGCTCCTTTCCTGCCGCCTCTCTCAACATGGTGGCTTACTGGCACTGCCTCACTCAACATGGTGACTTCCTGTCCCGCCCACATGTGTTCTCTCTCCCATCCATGTGTGGAAGTGTCCTCCATTGATGTGGATTTACAGCGCAAGGACGGATTAAGAATGGTTTAAGACAGTGATGGCCAACCTATGACACGCGTGTCACAGGTGACACACCAAGCCCTTTTGGGTGACAGACCTGGTCACCCTGGCACCTGGGCATGTAGTGCTTGCTTGTTCTTGAACTGTACGAAATACCAACTTTCAATTGAAGATTTAGCAAACGAAATTCAGCAACAAAAGTCACTAATGTAAAGAATTATTTGTTTTTGCTTTTAAAAAATACATATATCAAAAATTTAACTTTTTTACTAGAGCTACAAATATCACAAAATTATGATATTTCTAGATGTGACACAGCACCCGAGTTAAGCTAGGTTTTCTTGCAAATTTTGACACACTGAGGTCAAAAGGTTAACCATCACTGGTTTAAGACCTACTTTTTCAGGTCTTCCTGGAAACCAGTTTTAGCAGCTCCTAGACCCCATTAGAGACAGATCTCGTGCAAGCCAATGCGGAAGCGGACTCCTTGAAGTGTCACTAATGTGTGCTGCAATGTGGAAGGCAACTTTGCAGGTGTTTTATATCTGTCCTTAATCTGCCTTTAATGCTGTTTAAGTGGCAAGTGCAGAAATACACATTGACTCCTGAAATGCTAGTGCTAGCTCATGAAGGCCAATTTTCCAGCCTCCTTGCAAGTCAGTCTTTATGCACAGGTGTCAGCAACCCCCTTAATGCATACCGTTAAGGGCATCTTTGGAGTGGAAAACTCACACTTTAACCCTAAGGCTCCCTTACTTTTTCCCTGTGACAGCAGCAAGGATTTATAACTCAGGGCTCTCTGTGGATGTTCTGCCACAAAAGTGGAGGAAATGTGTATTCCCAGTGCAGTGGAGATGCAGTCTCAGATTCCTTTGTCAGTAGCATCAGGCATCTTATGTTTTCTCACTTACTTTAAAACTAGTCCATGAAGGTTTAACTGGTTTAACAAAGGCCACACCCACTGCTAGTATGCTCAATCATCATTGGATGGAACATAAATTAGAACTGGTGGTCCCAAAAGCCACCTAGTCTAGTTTATTGGTAGAACTTTTTAAAAAGATCTACCATACTAGCACCATGCAAACTAGACCAAAAAGGCATGTGTACACAGTCATAGCTCTATATTCCAATTTAGTAGGTGTCCTATTATGGCACTGCATCAAAGTGCACTACTGAAATGGATTCCCTGGAGCTCCACAGGCTAGGGACTTTGGTTCCTGCTTATCAGACCTCAAGGAGGTCAGCTCCAATGCTTGTGTGAGCTTCAATGGCAGTGCAGGGGTTGTCCCCAAACAGCCATCAAATACGGTCTTGTTCCAAGATACGTGGATCACTCCAGTTGGTGCTTTCTTTCAGTAGAAATAAACCAGCTTGAGTGGTCCACTGAAATACATACTGGCTCTTGATAGTACTACTGAGCCAGACTAGAAATATCCCAAGGATGCAAATGAGCAGAAATGTATATTTGTAGTGTTGCTCTGGCCTTGCACCAGATCATAAGTGGTTAAATCTAAAGGAGGAGGTTTATTCTTTTTTCATTATTGTACTTACTTTTATTTGTATTGTATAAAGCCATAGGCCATTATAGTCTTTCAAAAATAAAAAGTAAAAATTACAAAGACAAAATTTAAACAGAGTTAAAATCACATTTGTACATTAACCTTTACCACCCTCCTGGATTCCACTGTTTCCAAATAACTTGTGCAAATTTGGGGAACTTCTAAGGTGAATAGGGTTTACAAGTTAGTAGAAATACAATGTTGTCCAAATCTTTATAATCTTCTTTCTCCTTTGCTGACATTTTTAAAAAACTGAAATGAGTTTTGTAGCATACTTAGGGCCTTTCTGCACTCGGCCCAGTGGGAAAGGTTTGAGATGCTCCAGCATGGAATACTAGCACTGTCTGGAGCTGCTCCACAGTTATGCTAGCTGCATCTAGGATGATCCTTGAATACACAGTTCAGACCTCTTTTGGGTGAACGGTGCATGGAACAGGGTAGCGCAGCTTCAGTTGCATGCCACATAACCTGATTGCTGTGGAAATGACTGGCACACATGACCATTGCTACAGTGAGGCAATCACCTCTAGTATAGATACGATTGCACTTACCTGGTCCTTGGTGAAGGGCTGGGTATGTTTTGGATCAATTGGGTGTTCAAAATGTGAATGCCCATTCCCTTCCAGTTCTTTACTTCCCTGAGACAATCTCTTTTGGAGACAATCTTCTTCAAAGTACCTCCACATACTGTTGACTGGTATTGTTGTGAAACTGTTATTTTATCTGTTCTGTGTTTCAAATATTTCTTGAGCTGTCTGGGATTGAACTTAAGGCACCAATAATTATCAGAACAAATGTTGTCTCTTCTTCTTCCAGAAGCATTTGTTTTCAATTTGTAGATCCTGTTATTTTGTGACCTTCTCGGGTGCTTTCTTGTAACAAGAGTCACACACAACTGTACTCTGTGGAAGTCTATAGGATGCTTGACAGATATGGAGGGCTTACTGTTGCACCAAATCACAGAGATCTACCAAACATAGAAAGGCCACAATGCAGTGTTCATGAACATTCCTCTCCTAAGAACAAGTGGTAGTCAACAGCTGTCTCTAAAACCTGATATAGTAGTAGACTAAGGTGTTAAAATCATTATCTCAGACTCTACAATGGGAAGCCTTCTTCTGAATATTTCAGGGAGTGATACCACCAATTGGTTTCTATACATTCTTTTTAATTGACCACATGTATTCCTTCTTCTGCTGAACTAAAATTGCCTGTTGATCTTCTTTTGTTCCAAATGACACAGGTTCTTTTTCAGTTTCAAGAAGATGTGCCTTTTTCTCAAAAACCAGTTCTGGAAACTAGGAAGGAAACTCCACTCATATTCTATATACAATAATTTGAAAGCTGTGATTATCATCTCTTTATTTTCTTTAATTTTTAAACTATAATTTATGGCAGCCATCCTTAACACTTGCAGATTGCATTATTCCATAGTCTTCCAGTTTAAGTCCTCCTGCATACTCTTCCCATTGTAATGGGATTGTTCTAGGGATGTGTGCAAATTGGTTTTTTTTTAATTCAATTCATATCGAATAGAATGTAAGAAAATTAGAATGTGGTAGGATTCTATTAAATACAAATGTCATACGAATATCCTATATGAACACATACGTATCCCGTAATATATCCACTCCGAAAGCATAATATCCGCCCTGAATCCACTTTGAATCTGCTCTCAATCCATGTTGAGTGCACTCTGGATCTGTTGCAGATGTGACTTGCACAGCCGTTTTCCCACCTCTCTGGTTCACAAATGTTCTAAAACATTCGTACGAATACGAATGTCAGTGTACGAATGTCGTAACGTTTGGTCCATATATGAATATCAAATATTATGAATATTTGTGCACATCCTTAGATTTTTCTGGAAAGGAATTTAAATGATTTGTTTTTGCTGAACCAGGAAGAATCAGGAAGCTACAGGAGATGTACTTCTTAAATTTAGGCTTGATTTTCAACATCTGGAGTGATAAGAATCTTTCACATTGCAACATTTGACCAACTTCCTTCATGGTTCTCCATTTCCTTTGGCCCAGTCTTGGATACAGAGATGTCAGTTCCTTCTCTGACTAGTGAGCCATGGCCATTTTTACTCTTATGTTTTGACTTAAAAAAGAAAAAGAAAAATCCCTGAAGTGAATAATAACAATAATAACCACAGCTGCAAATGATGGGCTGAGACAGACAGGGGAGATAATGAGGAACTGGCCATGTGAGGCAAAGACTGGAGAATTAAGTGACAGCCAGCTAAGCAGCAAAAAGGGAGTGTGACTTAAAAAAATAAAATAAAAAGCAGCATCAGTGAAACAGGCAGAGAAAGACAAAGCTGAGTCACATTAAAGCAGAATGGCATGGGGCAGGTGAAACAGAGAAATAAGGCAAAAGAGAAAGCTAGAAAAAGCAATATAGTTTCAGATATCAATTGGAGCACCATAAAAGAGCAGAAATCAAAATGTACTGTGGATATTGGGGAGAAGAAAAAGAAAGAAAGAAAGCATAGAATGAAAGCTTTAGTGAGAAAGGAAGGAATGAGGTGGAATTTAAAATAAAAATAAAAATGTTTTAATACTCAACAATTTGTAAATCGGCTTCCAATTCCAGTCCCGGTTGCACCACTAGATCTGTTATACAGTAGTCAGTGGTGCTGATCCATGTGCACTTTTAGGTGGAGGAGCAGGGTGGGCTCCACTGCTTGTCTTTGCTGCTGCCTCTCATTTTTTAAAGTCACTAATAGATGGAGCGATGGGAAGAGAGAAAAGCCCAGTCGAGTAGTCCGGAGTAGGAAAAGCAATGATAGAATCAGAAGGCCCTTGAGAGGACAACAGTGAATGGCAATAAGAATAGCGGCAGAGACAAGACAAAGCAACAGGGTAGGAATGTGCATGAATGCAAGTTTTGGATTTGATTTGAACTGAGAGAAAATGAATGTATTCAAATTCGAATCTGATTTGAATACATTTGTATCTATTCGTACAAATATTTGATCCATATTTGAAGATATGAATGTCAACAACATTCATATGTGTCCGTACACATCTGTATGCATCCCGTTTTTATCCCATATGCATCCTGGTTTTGGTCCATACGAATCCATACAAATGCGCACATATATGAATAAGATACGTACGGATACGTATGTAATGCGTATGTATCCATACACATATGAATGTCCAAATAATTCATACAAATTATTCAAAAGATTCAAAATTCATTCAGATGTTAAAAATGAATGTATACACATTCGATGTCCAAATTTGAACAAATTTTGAATTTTGAATATTCTTACACATCCCTACAACAGAGAGAGCTGTGACTTCCCAGCTGATTCTGCCCTGGCCATATTAAAGAAGCTAAACTCACCGTCCAGTGTAGCAGATGCAATTACCCTCTTGAGGTCTGCACAGCTTGCAAAACTGTGCCAACACAGGTCTTTCAAGCTTTATGCTTGCTTTTCATTCTAGAAATTTACATCCCTGTTTTCTTCTGAAAAAGTCAAACCATATCATATCTAGGGTGAGGCTATAAATTAAGGAGGTAAAATGTACATGACAACAACACTGAAATAACACTGAAATGTAAGATAATAAAGCGGTAATAGAAGTTTGTCAAAAATCTAAGGATATTTAAAAACTGTTCCATGAAACAGCAACTTATCATATGAATATTGCCCTAGGTGCATTCTGCACTGGGCTTTATTCCAGTCTCTATCCCATAATCTGTATCAGCATGCAGATGGCAGGTTCCTATTCCGAGATATAATCCAGAATGAGGTTCAGCAACAAGGACCCTAAAAAGGAAGGTTTTATTAACTTTCATTTAGAGTTTATTCAGAAAGAAGACCCAAATCAGAGGTACAGCTACTGAAAACCAGGCACAGGCAGGACAGCAGGGAGCCAAGGAAGAAGTGAGGAAAGGTTGAAGTTTAATGAAATCCTTTCTTTGGCTCGTTCTGCACTGAGGCACTGTAAATCGGGATCAATAGTAGCTCTTAGTTCTATACACCGCCAGACTCTCCCACAATCCATTTCATTTGCAATCTTGATTTACTTCTTATATGGGATGCTGGCATAGAGTCTTAAGAATAAAATTGACTTTGGTGGGTGTGGCTTTGTGGGTAGATGGGTGCTGATAATTCCAAGCAATCCTATATAGATGTTACCCACTTTCACATTCATCTTCTGGTATCCTATAAGATTCCTTGCCCTGTGCTTGCTAAGTTATTATTTATGTTTCCCTGGGCCTTGTTTTGGAATAGTGTTTCTCTGTGTTAGTAAAGCAGATCAATTCTGACATCACATTCTGTAAGAGAATTTTCTATCAGCAGAAACAGTCATTGCTGCCTTGGGCGCTCATCAATAACCAATTATGAGATCATCTGGATTATCTGGTTTTGTGTTTTTACCCCTTCCCTTGCAAAGTAAAAGAGAAAAATGAGCATTGCTGTGTTATTCCCCCAGTTCCCTGCCACCCCATCTTAAACTTGAGGCAAAGTTTAAAAAGTTTAGTATTGGCAGTTAGTAAGGTTGTTTGACTTGTTTAGACATGAAAATCTTTCTTATAGCTTACAGTATAATATTTGCCTTTTTATATCGAAGGATAATGGATATTAGTTGTTTTTTATTTTGAATTCAAAGATAATTTTTTTCACCAATCATCTGTGATGTGTTACAGGACTTACTCTGATAGGTTAGGGCATTTAACATAGTAGAAACTGAGGCTGGAGCTTCACTTTTGGTTAAAGGCTGCTCAGATGAAGGAAGGACCCTGGAAACACAGAGCAGTCCTCATGCCCATTTTGGACTGAGGTGCTCCTGAAGATTGCTGCTTCTTCTATGCTGGGTGGGAGACAGTGCTCTGTTTTTAATCTACTCTTCGTTTTTAATATGTATCTTGTGATTAATTTGCAGAGACCTTAGGGTATGAGGTGGGATAGAAATGTAAACAAACAAACAAACAAACAAACAAACAAACAAACAAACAAACAAACAAACAAACAATAAATAAATAAATAAATAAATAAATAAATAAATAAATAAATAAATAAATAAATAAATAAATAAATAATGGTTTCTTCACCAGCAATCACATCAGAAAAGGAACTAGGGATATGCACCAGTATTTGTAGGCACTTGAAATCTGATTGAATGTGCCGAATTTCAACATTCGAACGTGAATAGAATGTCCCAAATTTCGAACGTAAACATTTGAACCGAATTTCAAACTTTGGATCTATTCGTTCAAATTATCTGGACATTCATATGTGTACAGGTTCGTACATGATGCGTACTTGAAGATCTGCATCTTTTCCGCATCCGTACGCATTTGTACATATCTGTACGAGATGAAAATGTGTTGCCTATGGGATAACTGCGGGATGCATACAGATGTGTATGGATGCATATGGATGTGTACAGATGTGGGGAAGATGCATACGTGCACATACAAAAGTTGTTGACATTCGTACGTGCAGATTCGAAAAAATTGAACAAGTAGTTTTGAATTTGGTAAATACGAGTTGAATCTTGTTAAATTTGAATGTAAAAGATTTGAATTGAATTGGATTTTCAGGTATTCAATTCAATTAGAATAGAATGTCAAAAGAATTTTCGTGCACATTCCTAAAAGCGACTGGCATGGTCAGTATGAGGCATCAACTGCTACTGAAAACAGAGATAAGCAGAAGGACACACCTTCTTGGACCCATGGAGGCAGTTTGGACGAGTAGGTAGAAATGTGGCATTGAGTTATTATTTACTGTATATCTCATATTTCGAGAGAGAAACACAAACACAGACAACATCTTCACTTTAAACCTTCTTCAGTCCATCTTCAGATCTGACTACTAACACCTTTTCATTTCTATTAGTTTTCTTTGTGAACTTTCTAGCCTCCATTTGGACTTTCCTGAATGGAAAATCCACAAATATAACAGATAGAAAGAAAAAGGTGTGAGCAGTCAGACTCAAAGATGGACCAAAGAAGGTTTAAAGTGAAGGTGTAACCATGGCCATAGAGTACTTGGATCCTATAGTATTCTTTAAAGCACTTAAAAGGATTGCACACTTACCAAATTTGTTCAAAAATATAGACATCATTTTGCCATGTTTGTCTTACTTTCACAATAATAACTCTCATTCTCCATTCACTCTGCTTTCTATATCCCTCAGTTTTTTTTCTTAATAAGATCTTGGGGGTTTGTGAAGGTTGAGAATAATAATATATGTTGCAAGTGAAGGAAGTAAATGTTTTCCAGTTCCTACAGGGCAGGCTCATAGCCGGCATCCTAATGGAAGGATTTGGTTTTCAATGAGATGAATCCTCTAAAAACGGGGAGCAGAAGCACATGGGAAAATATTGACTAAGCACAAAACAGTTCAGTAAGTGACCTTCATGCTCTTCAGCAAACAGCCAATGAGAATTCAGAGTGTGTGAGTGACAGCAAATCAGTATTCATTTTATGTGAATATCTTCCAATCAGTGTCTTAGAAAGGATGAAGGACAGCATCAAGCCATGTAATATGATTATACAGTAATTTAACAGATCAAATGATGACTATAGAAAGCTAAAGGGTAAAAAAAAATCCAGCAGTGTTAGTTACAAAAGATTTTTAAAAGATTATTAAATTTTCTCTAAAACAGAAAGGTAAAATCCAGTACGTTGCGTATTGAAGTCTCTTAAGCAAATGGCTGTGCACACAGACTTTCCAGTTTGGTTGTTCCTTCAAGTACAGCCAAAATCTTCAGGGTGGGGGAGGGGCAAACTTTAGGAAGATCCATCATGCAACAGATAGGACTGGGACAGTTTAAAGTGAAAACCATACAATAAGCATAGTGGCAGTTACTCTTAAAATGTTAAGAATGATTATTAGGGGAAAACAGCTGAGAGGTGTGAATATTTATTATTATTAATTTATTTGAATTCCTATCCCACCCTATACTCAAAGGTCTCAGGGCAGGTTACGATATTATATTAGACAGGTCCCTCCCCTCAGGCTTACAATCTAAAGGGACAAGATTCAAAAAGAAAATTGTGTGGGAGGGAAAATGATAAAAAATGGAGAAGGGGTTAATTGGGAAGCCTTCTTTAGGAAGGGCTGTACCACAGCCTGTTTAAGGGCCAGTGGAACCACCCCATCCCTCAGAGAGGCTATATAGATCCCCACCATGTTATATAGATCAGTGTGACATTTTGGGGGCTGTGTTAAAAAAAATGTGACCTATGAAAAAATTAGGCAGATTTCACATCAAAGCAGTTCCTGTTGCTCCAAGAGCTGAAGCACTTAGTCTAGCTGTTGAAATGAGAAACCCAGCCCACTGCCATCCACAGAAACATTGATGCCTCTGGCCAGGACTGTTTTTGAAGACAAATGACCCTGGGAGGCAGTCATTTTCTGTATTGGTGGTCTATTCATCCTGAACGGCACACTTCAAATAGGTCTACATGACTAGTAATGGCCAGGTGGAAGAATGGAAAAAAGAACTACCAAGAGTGTTTTCTCCTGCTCTATCATTATATGGTGGTGCGTTTTTTGCTCAATATGTCTGAGGCCATGCTATCCCCATGCCCTTCTAGTACTCCTATGTGACCATTTCAGCATCATGCAGATTCTTCCTGAACTGTATGAAGAGTAACTGTACTCAGATATCGTTTCCTCAAATATCAGTAAAGGTATCACATTTCCAGAAAACACCAGACAAAGCCTATTCTGCTGCACCAGGATGCATAGACATAGAAGTATGTCTTCTGACATTTTTGTGGTCCAGTCTTAAAAAACAAACAGAAAAGAAATTGGCCATGTTATTAATCCTTGTATAGCCTGAAAGAGTAAAGAAAGGAACACTTGATGACCACTCTACCGAAGGGTTGAGACTGGACCCAGACAGGAAGCTCTGCACTTGGGGTGGCCCATGCCAGCCCAAGCCTGAGTCCAGCCTGTGAAGGCTGGGCCCAGCCCTCAAAGCTGACTCCCATGTTCCTACTTCTGGTGTCATTTCCAGCAGTGCTTCCTGTTATACCACTGAGATGGACCTCCTCTATGTTTGCTCGTCCTGATAGACTTAACTCTCAAGATCCAGCAGGAATAGGTTTTCTTCTGAATAAGGATATATTGGTTTTGTATTTCTGTATTTATATGCCCTAAAAGTTTCCCACATTCCGTACAAGAACGAAAAACAGACCTTCATTAAAAACTGTGAAAACAGACAAATATAAAGATAATCCATTAACATAAAAGCAATAATTTATCATTAGAAGAGCATGTTTTTGGTACAGATTCTAAAATGCAAGCATCTAAGCACCTCAGATAGTTTTTTGTTTTGTTTTTTTAAGAAAAGAATTTATATTGAGCTCCTGTTATATTCTGAAATCAGCATGCCCCCTGTCAAATCACTAGATTATATGAGTAATGACTCCTGAGTTTTATTCCCATTTTTGCCTTTGACACACTATCATATTTATTCATCTGTAAAGCATAAATCATACTCTGCGTTTTTCCAAACCAGCAGATCTTGCATCTTAACCTACTGCTGACTTTGTACCTTATCCATTCATCGTTTAACTCATTCTTTTTGAGATCATCGACCAAACATAATACAGAAGTTAAACTAGGCTGCCTTCACTACCTCAACACATATACCCAACAAGACTTGCACTTGTAATCAGTGAAGAGGGTAAGACCTGCTAGAGAAGAAAGTAAAGGGAGAAAGGCAAAGGCACTGGATTATGAATAGGAGACTGGGTCAGAAAGATCTGTTTTTTTCTCCATGGCATATTAATAGGTACAGAATCTTGTCTTAGAAATTCTATAAGGGGAAAAGCTTACCTTGCCAGATTCTAGGGGTGCTTCCGCACAGGCCCTTTAACACCCATTAAGCACACATTCCAATGTGCGACTCCGCACATGGCTCGCTATGTAGGACACTTCCGGCGAGGAGTGTCCGCACAGCGGGCCCGTTTTTAATGCGGATTTCGGGGGCAAAACCGGTTTGCTGCCGGAGCGTCCGCATTAGTGAGGGCAATTAAACACACTTCCGGTAGGTGCGTCCGCACCTATCCGACCTTAATGCGTGCTTAATGGGTGTTTTTAGCACACCACATATTTAGTGGTTTTGTGCTGTGAATCCGCATCCGTTTTGGATGCGGCTGCACAGCGCAAGTGTGCTAAAACACGGCCCACCCCCGGCTAGCCATGATTGGCTTCCCGGAGCCAAGCCTGGCGAGCCGGGGGGCTCCTACCTTTCGGCTCGCCCTCGCTGCTTCTGGAGCCAGGGTGAGCTTGCCTAAAGCCCTGGGGGGAGCACGGCAGCCCCCTCCTTACCTGGTTGGCGTTGCCCCAAAACTGAAAGCAGGCACCCAGGATGCAGTGCGCCTGCATCCTGCGTGCCGCCTGATTTTCCGGCGCGCAAGTCAGGGCAGCGCACCTGCACGGTACAGCTCCTGAGGGCAGGGACTAGGGAAGGCTTTAGGCAAGCTCGCCCTGGCTCCAGAAGCGGCAATCTGCCGCTTCTGGGGCGAGGGCGAGCCGCGACGGTGAGGCCCCCTGGCTCACCAGGCTAGGCTCCGGCGAGCCAATCGTGGCGGGCCGGGGGCGGGCCCTCTGTCTCAGATCGGAGACGGGTGCCATGTGTCCGCACAGCACCTGTCTCCAATCCAGATCAGCGCCGCGTGTGCGGAGGCACGGGTGCGGGGTAGATCCGCATCTCTTAGATGTGGATCTACCCCATAAAACTGGATCTACTGTGCACCCGGGGCTATTAAAACTGGTTCCCCTAGGAGCCAGTTTTAATAAATCCAGGTGCCGGAGATCCTGTTTTATTTGCCCCTGTGCGGAAGCACCCTAGACCTTGTTTTTGATTTTAGATAAAAAGACAGGGCTGTTCTACAGGGATGCAATACGTAACAGTCCACCAGACCCAGCAGCCCAGAGTCCACACACCATTATTTGGGACTAATTCATAACCTTTTGTGTACAGAAAGGCAGTATTGCAGTGCTCTGCATGCAGTTAACTCCACTCTTATTCCACCTGTTATTAGCCACTCAGCCCTCTGCTTTACCAGCCACAGTGGACACCAGCTGACCATACATAATTATATAGATTTTACTCAGAAGAAAGTCCCTCTTTATTCAGGGAGGCAGACTCCCATGTAGTTGTACACAACATTGCACACTGCAAAGTCTTCCATTAATTCTGCATACTATTATGGGTGTTTTTCCATGGTCACTTAGTACTCATTTTAGCACCCGTTAAGGACCCATTTGGGTGAGAGCCGGATGACCCCATTTCCACCACAGCACCCATTAGGGACACTTTTGTTTCCACCACACCTCGGGAAATCCAGATCATATGGGTACTTTTTGGCCTTTAATCCGGATTTTCTGTAGACCCCATTAATGGGGTCTACAATGGAGTCTTGAGCCAGAAAATCCAGATTAAAGGGAGCCTGTTTCCACATTAATTTGGCAATGGTTAGGGGGAGGAGGCACCCTTGGGGGTGCCATTTCAAAGTCATTTGGAAGTCACTTTGAAGTCTGTGCAAAATAGCTCCGGAGCGTCTTTGAAGCCTGTGCTGATCTTCGGAGTGAACTTTGAAGTCAGTCCGAAGTCAGCCCGAAGTCACTTTGAAGTCACTCCAAAGATCAGCACAGACTTCAAAGACGCTCCAGAACTATTTTGCACAGACTTCGAAGTGACTTTGAAATGACTTTGAAGTGACTTTGAAATGACTTTGAAATGACTTCGAAGTGATTTTGGAGCCACTTCGGAGATTGCACCCCCTGTCCCACCAAACACCTGGGGTGACAGGCAGACTCCTCGTGGGTAGATCCGGATTTCCAAATGAGTGCTCTTGTGTTTCCATGGCAGGGAGGCTAGCACCCATTGCTATTGGGTGCTAGACCACCCATGGAAACACATGGGTACTTCCCTTAATCCAGATCTACTAGATCTGGAATAAGGGAAGTACCCATTCCCTAGATCTGGATTTTCTTAGATCCGGATTAAAGGAGCACGGAAAAATACCCTATGTGTAGTTCCATGTCCTGTTAGCTGCTATGGCTTCCAAAAGCAACCTGGACTTTTTTCAGATGGCCTTTTTACAAAACACATCTGGACCCAACTGAAAAGAACAAGTATTCATAAAGGATCTAGAAAATCCTACCTTGTATTACTGTTCCTTCACCTCAGAGCCTAGCAACCCTTCTCTAGCAATGGGTTTGACATTCATTGGCTGATGCCACCTGCTTCATTGGTCAGTCTCTAGTAGCCATTTCCATTAGCTGCAGGAATCTCTATAGCTTCCTACCTGCTTGCCCTGAACAGAACTTGACCTGAGAGTTATTCAATCCTATCAGAAGAAACAGAAAATCAGAGCCTTAGAAATGCAGTAAATGGGTTCCTTTTAATTATCTTTCTATCCCTAGGGGCCAGAAGAGGGCAGGGCAGAGAGGCACAACCTCATAGCTGCTTATGCAGCAGCTATGAAGCCTGTGCTTCACAGTGGCACCGGTGGATCATGGTGACCAGCAGCCCCACCAACAAAGCAGCCACTTTGGGAGGGGCAGAGGCTTGCCAGTGCCGCCGCTCCCCCATTGCAACTGCACTGGGGGTGGGGGGTGACAAGGCAGGATTGCGTCTCCCCCTCCTCTGCTGCCACTCTGGGTGATGAAGGCAAGATCCCATCTCCCCCTCCTCCTCTGTCACTCCAGGTGATGGAGGAGGCTAGATCCTGTCTCCCCCTCCACTGCCGCCACTCCAGATTGTGGACACCTTTAAACAGGTCCACACGAAATCCAGATTTAAGGGTCCAAAATCAGGATTTCTCCTGTCCTTGTGGGGACAGGGCATTTGGGATGGGGTCTTAAATGGGTACTCAGTGAGGACAGGGTCTTCCTGGTGCAAAGAGTAGCCCACCCATCATGGACCAGGTTGTGTGGCTCAGGCTGGCATGGTACATATTAAACCACACCATGCAGAAAGGACCAGAGCGTTACTGCCCCCATCACAATCAGCAATCCACAGTCTGGGTTCATTTTCACGCTTCTTTTCTTCCATGTTCAGATCTGGGAATAGCTAATGTGTGCGTATGCCTACACATTTACTCAGAAGTAATTCTTTTTAGTATGGCCTGCTTATATTCATTTATTCCATTCAGTTTATTTGTATACCACCTTTCTAATAAACTACAATACAATACAAAGTAATACGTCATACATTAAATAAATAATATATCATAAAATTATATATAAACAAAATAATACACTATGAAATTACACAAAACATTGGGGGAGGGGGAAAAGAGGCAACAATGCTGGGTCCTCCTCCTTTCCGCTCTCCAAGCTGAGTGCTGCTGGAGTTGTTAATGTGCTGACTCTTCAACTCCTTCTGTACCAGTTCTTAAACCATGGGAGGGTTGGAACACATTCCAAGACATGTATGTGATATACATGGGATTCCATCAGTGAAACTCTACCTATGCCTTATATTAGTTCTCTTACTATCTACCTGACCAGTGTTGTTGGTCATGAACAATCACTGATTGTTGTTTTAGGTATGACCAGCATTATTTATTTATTTATTTACATTTATATCCCGCCCTATACCCTAATTGCTAAGGACCACATGGAACCATCCAAGCAGGGTTTTTATTTTATTTTGTGCAAAGATACACCACTGACTTGCCATTCCATTTTCTGGAAAAAAAATTCTGGGGATCAAACCTGCAGCGACATTTCAGACAGCTACTCTACCACTGAGTTACAAGCAGTCTGACATTTTTGAATGTGTCATTTCCCCACTAGGTTGAAACTGCATGGACACATAGTGTGTAAAATACTCAAAACATGAAGATTTTGCAGTCTGAATTTGCATTATGAGAAGGACAAAAATGGATGCTGTAATTCATTATAGCTGGGCCAGGGTAGACCACAACCTTCTTCTCTATCAATAGAATGGGGACACACAATGAGAAATGAGTTTTGCAGTCAAAAGGAAAAGATCTTTGGATAAAGAAATAGGTGAAAAGAAAAAGAAACATGAGAAGTTTCCTTAAAGTTCAGTGAGTCACTGTGTTAGAATTAGAAGAGTATTAAATCAAAGCCTCACCATGACATCGCAAGCTGCTGAAGAGTTAGGACACCAAGAGAGAAAGCATTCTTCCTGGAGACCTTTGAAGCAGAACAATTCCTTCTAATGGCCACCTTGCCTTCGAGTTCTAACAATAGTTCAGGGGGCAGGATGCAGTCTGTAAAATTCCTCAGACAAGTGTCACTGGTAACTTTGGCACATCAATTTCTTTCCTTTTTTATTGCATTCAAAATCTGGGCCAACAGATAAGGTGTATATTCTTCTTAAAGGTTAAGTAATTTGATTATAAAAATAGCTATGCTTTTATCTTTTTTTTAATGGATTTTTTTTCACCTGTCTGCAAGCCTGAGCAAATGACCATCACTTTCTTAAATAAAATCGGTGACAACTGGACAAAAGAGGATAGAATATGTACAGTCAAAGTGACATGAAGAACATGCCAGACAGGGGGGTGGGGTGGGGATAGACATTTGAAGGGAAAAAATAAATCCAGGTTAATTTTTAGGAAAATATTAATGGGTATTTTTTAAAAATCGAATATGGAAAAGACACCATATGGAGAAAAAATATGAAAATTCTGTCACGTCTTTATTTTGGATTTTAAGGGTCCTCAAGAGATGGAAAAGGGTGTATTCTGCAAATTTCTCCATAGTTGATTCCATAAATAAAAGCATTCAGGCTCTGTTACCAATATTTTGCTGACTAATACAATATTACCTTTGCTAAAATATTCTAATATACTATGACAAATGATATATTTTACTATGTAATCCCATTCCTGTTTCTCCAAACTGTTGTGCTGAATTGAACAGCAAACAAAATGTGTGCAAAAATTACATAGAAAAAATGGGATTTGCCAATATCTTACTATAAAATGTATTAAATATGAACTTCAGCACTGACAGAATCAATCATGTATACTTACTTATTGAAGCATTGCCATGCCACTACATAACCCAACATGTTGCTTTAGTACATTCTTTTGAACATATTTATATTAGATTTACTTACTTTGCCTTGGAAATCTGCAGAGTATATTTTGGGATTTGGGAGTTGTAATGAGATGAATAATCCTGGCCAGATCTTATTCTGAATATTCACTTAATGAAGTGATATAATCTCAGATGCTCTAAAAAAAGTTAACCACAAGGAAATAAAATAACTGATTTACATCAATGGCTAGCAAATCCATTCCAGCAATACTTCAAAGTTGTGCCAATAATCACTAATCTTTAGTTTCATGATCATTTAGCTGACATAGTGTTAAAAAAATGAATTTCACAGTATCTTTTTCTGGAACATAATAATGTTAATTCTAGTATGTGCTACACTGTTATTTGCCCTCTTAGCTAATAGTTATATTAGGTATTACATAATAATTACTTCAATGAAGACACATATGGATAAACATTTGGGGACAATCTCCCCAGAAGTCCAAATTTATTTATTTTTATTTATTTATATTACTTCAACCAATTCAGTAGAAACAGGGCTATAGAGATTTATTAAAAGTTTTTTTTAATTTTAGCCACATGGGAATCCTTGTGCTGAAGAACAATTCTGCATCCTGTTAACTACTGTGATTAGTTAATAGCTTTGTGTACAGAAAAATTGCTTACAGAGCTATCCTCAGACAGAAAGAGATCTTGCCAAAAAGAAAGGCATACCAGTAACTCAAACTTTGTATAAACTCCTTTCTGCTTAGAGCAGTGGTTCTCAACCTGGGGGTCGGGACCCCTTTGGGGGTCAAATTACCCTTTCAGAGGGGTCACGACGAGTCTCCCGCCGCCCTTCCCTCTCACCTCCCAGCTGCTCTGCCCCTGTGGTTGGGGGTCTCCACAACATGAGGAACTCCATTAAGGGGTCGCAGCATTAGGAAGGTTGAGAACCACTGACTTAGAGTGTATGAATCAAAACAGGAAGGAAGTGAAGGAAATTAACTCTTTTTAAATTATTTTTACATTTTAATACCATGTACAGATTTAATTTATTTAGTCAGGTCTCAAGGAAATCAACTCTGGCTTTTTCTTAGAAGGACAAATACAGAAGCTCGCTTATTTTTGATCGAAGGCAAAGGAGGAGGGGATGGCAGAGGATGACATGGATAGACAGCATCATAGAAGCAATGCACATGAGCTTGGACAAACTTCAGGAGACAGTAGAGGACTGAAGGGGCTAGCATGTTAGGATCCATGGGGTCATGAAGAGTTGAACATGACTAAATGACAACAGGGCAAGTTTAATTTAAGCCCTGAACTTGAACCTTTCTGCCCAGCCTATGTTTTCACTGGCACTTGGGTTGAATTCTCAGCTTTTAAACAAACCACAAAGCTTCCTAGAAACCAGTGAATATCACCCTTCAGCCAAAGGTCCCATGGTGGGTCACAGCATTAGAGAAAAACACAAACACTAAAATATATTTAAAATATTACTCTTCCACCCTGACAGGATGACGTTCAGAGGAAACTAGGCATCAAAGGCATAGTTTTAACTAGGCTCCAAAAACCATGTAAAATTGGTACCTGGCTATTCCTGTCTTATCCAGAGTGGGCAGTAGCAGGGAAGCATAGGCACATACACATGCCCATTCAAGCATCCTGGTAAACTGCCTTTACTTTGTTGCTGCTGCTTGAATGAGCAAGGGTCAGTCAATCTGAAGGTCATAAATCATGAGCTGGAAGCCAAGGGGTTCCGTTTGCAACAACAGGAAATGAGTTAGGGCTAATTATATGGGCCTTTGCTACACCCTACCCTCCATTGAAGTAGAGGAGAATGGCACAGCCATGCCTTTTCCCAATAAAGCTGCCCCCCCCCCTTGGCCTCCTGTCAGCCAGGCCTGTTTGGTCTAGAGCAGGCCCAGCATCTCCCTTGCCTGTGCTAGATGGGTGAGGTTCCAACTGAGGGTCTTGTACTGCTTCCACAGGCCGGGGTTCAATGTCTGGAGCAGCATCCAACTGGAATTCCTCATTCAAGGACTCAGATGAAGAACTGGACACAAGAATTCCAGGGACAGGGGGCTGACATAAGAAAAGGCCCTCTCATGTGCCACATGCCCTCCCACCTTAAATCATGACCAAGCCTGTAGGGGGAGAAGCACTTCTTCCAAAATTCAGACTATTTGTACTTGGAATGAGATTTTCCAGCAGTTTCAAATTTGAGGTCTACTAGTAATCCTGATTAGAGCCTCCCTGATTTGAATTATGCTTCATCCAGTGCAAACAGAGCATACCAGCTGTGGGCAGGGCCTCACAAAATGCACAGTAAGGTTCAGACTAATGAGGCTCAAAAATTGACTATTCCTAATCTGGATCACAGGTAAGTGCAGAAAGGGCTTGAGTTTCTTGCTGGACCATCTAATCTTATTACTTTCACTCTTTATGATCAAATTATGTGCAAAGTTCAGGACCTAGAAAAGGGGTCTTCTTAATGATGACTCTGTGAGTTTGAAATGCCCTCCCAGTTGATACCAGGTTCTTTCCCATATAGAGAGTGTTTAAACACACTTATAAGCATTTTGAAACTTAGGGTGATTTAAGATTTATGGCTTTGTCATTTTTATAAGCATTTTTGTTTTTTGCTTGCTACTGATTTTCACTGATGGTGGGTTGTTATAAAGGGTTGTTGCTTTTTGACTGCCAAGGGTGGTTTATAGAATGGTTTGAATGACTTAGCAAATAAATAAAACATCTGCTGCAAGTAACCTGTAATATTTGCTGCCGTCCTTTGGCCAATGTCTGTATATTAGCCCAAGTGCTGTTATGAGCCAGTAGGGTACCGAAGCTGCAATCAGAAGCTTCCTGCCAATTGCAACTGAGTTTGTCACTGAACAGAATATGCATAGGCATATGTGCGGGAAAGCCAGAAGCTGTATTGCAGTTAATGTTTCTTTGCTTAGGAAAATGGGACAACTGGCTTGCTTTGTGCCATATGTTCAAGTGCACAGACCTACACTGACACTCCGAAATGGTTTGGAGATGAGACAGATTTCACTAACCAAGAACATTCAGCGCAACATGGGGCATAGGCACTTGGGATTCCTTCCATCTCAGTTCTGGCAACACAAGGTCTGTTTTTCCCTTTGTTAGGTACTGCATGCTGAGCCAGATCTCTAGGTGCTGTAGTGTGTCTGCCACATTTAGAGACTATTCCCAAATTCCCAGTAAGCAGTGAAAGAAACTACTGCTTCTCCCCCTTCTGATATATATAAGATGCTCTTGTTTAGCTAAGGTGAGGCTCAGTTAGCTTAGGGTCTAGCATGGGCCAGTGTAGGGTGGAAGGAAGGGGGAGGGGAAAGTTAGCCATGGGCACCTTGCCTATGATTGCACTAAATGGGGCTTTGATCATTTGCACATTAACACACAACTTAGCACAAAGGGAAGGTGCTGCTCATGCCTCGCCCCTCATCACTGCCTGACTGCATAAGATGCTGCTGCAGATTGGAGGGCTGTGGTTAGTCTGCATAGGTGTACAATGTGTGTGGCTTGGAAGAATTAAGCTTCCTTTATCGATAGCCTGGAAGAGACCATAGACTTGCATTAAAAATGAGGTTATACAAGCAGCAACAGAGAGATGTGGGAGAGAAGAAGTCAGAAGTTTAATTAAGATGACTGCTCTAGCGTTAAAATCACAGGAAAACAGTTATGCTTGAAAGAGAAGAGCTTCAAGTAGGAACACCATAAAACAAGGAAATGCATGTATGCAGCAAATTGATTATTTGGAATTGCATATTTGGCAAAGCACAGAGAAAGGGCTGCATCTCAGTAGAGGAGCATCTTCATTACAGCTTTAGTCCCTGGCCTTCTCTGCACTGAGCCTTATTCTGGATTATATCTCACAATAGGGGCCTGTTGTCCCTGTACTAGTGCAGACTATAGCAGACCCTGAGGGGGCCCTTCTGTAGTCTGTGCCTAAAAGTTAGAAGGATTGGCACTAATCAGGCCTCTAGAACAGTGATGGTGAACCTTTTGAGCTCGGTGTGTCAAAATTCACAAAAAAACCTAGCTTAACTCAGGTGCTGTGTCACATCTAGAAATATCCATAATTTTGTGATATTTGTGGCTCTAGTAAAAAAGCTATATTTTTGATATATGTATTTTACTAAAAGCAAAAACAAATAATTCTTTACATTAGTGACTTTTGTTGCCAAATCTTCAATTGAAAGTTGGTATTTTGTACCCTTCAAGAACAAACAAGCACTACACGCCCAGGTGCCAGGGTGGCCATGTGTGTCATCCAAAAGGGCTTGGCGTGTCACTTGTGACACGCGTGTCATAGGTTGGCCATCACCGCTCTAGAAGAAGGGCATTCCAAGTTTTGCTGCACAGAACAACTATAAGATTGCAGAGTTGGGCAGCTAACTAGTGATGGAAGCCATTAGACCAAGGCATTTAGAAATAGATAATAGAGGTGGGGAGAAGTGGTCATTGTTGGTGCAACAGGTTATATTTTTCCTTGCATACAAAAAGTGTTAGCTCAGCATTTGTCAAGTAAATCCAATCCCAAACACCAAGAGGTGAATCCTATCAGTGTTTAGCTAGTGAGTTTGTACTGATGGGACTGAGTATGCACAAATCCAGACACTGGCTGTTATGAGGCTGCTTTTTTTTTTTAAGACAAGTGGTTGAACTGGGTCTGAGCTAACATACAGCCCCAACTACCAAAGGCTTCTATGCTGCCTCGTTTCCTCATTGTGTAATGGTGGGATTTTGTTCACTGCCATTTCTCTACTAGAGTAGAAGGGAAACATTCACCCACCTGAAGATTCAAAGTAGCTTAAGTGAGCAACAGACCTGTGGAAAGCTAACCAAAATCTGTGAAAGCAAACCAGAGAACAGAGGGACAAGTGTTCATCTGTGAATCGCCAGCAAGCTTTCTGTAGCAGTTATGGAACATGAGGACTTTCCTTCAACATCCACTTAAGTTATGGATATTTAGAGGGTTGAGGAATTTACTTTGCCTACTATTTTCTATAAGAGTAGATCACTATACTCAAACCCTGAGTCCCCTACAGAATTTTCAAACTGAGCTGCTACACAAAAAAAGTGTGCAGAAAGATTTTGTCCCAAGCTGTGAATTTTCAGCTGTGAAACATCAGAAAGAGCTGACACTGAAAGCAGATATTACAGACATTTGAGAATGCAGCATCTTATTAACTCAAGGGAAAGACTTCAGGAACGGTATAAAAACAAGTCCCTTTGAGCAACTTATATGCAGCTGTAGAAAGCAACAAAGCAAGGTGCAGTTTTGGGGTAGGAGGACACCAGTGACTTTGATTGGGACCCAATTCACAACTGTCAGGTAGAAATGAAATATCTTATCAAGAGGCTAATTTATTTCCATACAATATTTATGGGAGAGGAAAGTCATTAAAACTTGGTAATCTTCTGCAGTTGAGCCACGAAGGGTGCATCCCCATGCAGCTTTTTTTAGTCCTGTTTGGACTATTTGGGGGACTATTTTTAATCTGAATGTAGCTGTCCCCATGCAGCTTTTTTAGTCCTGGTTTAGTCCTGTTTGGACTATTTTTGGGACTATTTTTTAAACATAAAAAAAAGGACTTTTAACCGCCCCCCCCCCCCAGGCAAACCCTGCCTGCAATAAAGGCAGCAAGCCTGAAGGCAAACCTGAAATAGAAATTACTTTCTATTTCATACCTCTTCCTTTTGAGATTACTGCAAATGTGGACTCAAGCAGATCAGTGAAGGATTGAACCCAGCACAATAAAATGTATCCTTTCAAAGCACTTCAAAGCATTTCAAGTATTTAAAGCATTGCAAAGTTTCTCACATGTATCTTTTCAGAAAGATGCAAAATGTTTCCAGCAAAAAAATGTTTTAAAAGCCTTTTTAAAAGGCAAGAAGCTCTCCCCGTTTTTGCCTTTTTTGAACAAGGCTCTAGCATTGCGAGCCTGGCAAGGCAGAAAGGAAGTTTTGCATCTGTAGAAAAACATCCACAGCTGGCTGCCATTGGCCAGAAGACTAGACCCCCACCCCAAATAGCCCAGTATCGTCCCCATGTGGGGGAAAATAAGTAGACTTGGGTCCAAAGAGGGGACTCAATCCTGTTTTCATCAGGACTTTTTTTCCTCTGGATTTATGCAGGACAGTCCTCATAAAATCCAGGAATGAGAAATTGCATGGGGACTCCTGGGTGCTGAATTTGGATTAATTACAGAAGTCATGGGGGTGGTCCTTCCCAAATTCAGACTCAGTTCAGATTAAAATGCCCATGGGGATGCACCCTAACACCTAGAATAACATACTCAAAGCTCCATTCACATTCTGGGGATGCTTGAGCAGTAGAATCTATTCCCCACTGCTAAGTTCTACATTCATTAGTGTCCTGCTGTAATTGACATGTTACACCTATTGTAACAGTATAATAACTTTGAGGCCATTGATGTTGTTGATCTGCTTTGCTTTGCTGTGCCTTTGAGGCTATTACTACTTCCCAATTCAGCTGAGCATTTTTGTACTTAACTTCTGTGGGATACTATCCCACAAAACTTAAGTTCAGGGACAGTGGCCAGCATTTGCATTGAGAGTGCTGGCCCCATCCCAAACCTAACCCAGACTTACCCTTTGAAGTGCAGACAGGACTGTGCGCATTGCAGTAGCAATGCCCATGCATGCTGGGCCATTGCTATGTCAATTGGTGATGCATAAGAACATAAGAGGAGCCTTGCTAGATCAGGCCAAAGCCCATCTACTCCAGCATTCTGTCTCACACAGTGGTCCATCAATTGCCCATAGGCATCTTAAGCAGACAAGGGCAAACCTTCTCCTGCACCTTTTCCAGTTTGAACAAGACTGTACACACAGTATTCCAAATGTGGCCTCACCATAGATTTATAAAGAGGCAAAATAACGTTTGCTGACTTGTTTTCTATTCCTAGTTACTCCCAACATTGAATAACCTTTCTTTGCCACTGCTGTGCACTGGGCTGACACCTTCACTGAGCTGTCCAACAGAACTCCAAGATCCCTTTCCTGATGTGTTGCAGAAAGCTCAGCCCCCATTACTTTATAGACATATTTAGGATTCTTGACCCCATGTAGCATTTACATACAGAGTAAAGCAAACATTGTGTATGGGAGCTCACTGAGAGTTTTTACTATTTTTCACTGCTCCATAGCTAGCAATGATCAGGGTGGCTCTGGGGTGCTCTAGGAAGAAGGCAGCCCTCTGATGTGAGCATGCCTTATCTCCAGAATATGCCAGATTACCCTGATCACCAAAGTGCAAACAGGGCCCCAGTAACTCTTTCCCCCTTGCTGAAGTTTTGTACACAATTGGTCTTTTAAAAACAAAATATATAGTTCAGTACAATTTGAGTGATTAAATCTTTCTTGTCTACCTTCCCTTGAGCTTATCTCTCTCTTTATATGCTTGTGAAACTAAATCCAAGGCTGAAAGATAGGTGATAAACATGAGAACCTTCACACTTATGATTAGTTTAGAGGAATTATCATAACTGTGATTAGGCATGGATCCTGGAAGTTTCACCTTTGAGACTTTCTTCTGTTGAATTAAGAGAACAAGAAAACCTTGATTAGGCAAACAACTAGGATTGTGAATGATTTTTTCCCCTCCCATTTGCTTCATATCAAAGCGAATGGGACAGAACTTCACATTTGTACAAATGGAGCCACTTTGACTGTGCTAGGCTTCTATTTTGCTTCAAATTCCTGCTGCTCCCTGTTTTGTCTCTGAATCTGTCCTGAATCCACTCTGAATTTTTGAACAAAGGCACAAAAGATTTCACTTCACATGTGAAACTCAGTCTTTGAATATAGCCAATATTTAATTTGAATGCAAAGTTTTGAAACTTCGCAGTTCATATCAATTGTGAAGGTGTTGGACCTTTTTTTGCCCAACCCTACAAAAAACATAATGAAATAAATATTTTAAGAGAGTTGACTGTAATAAAAGTTAGCAGTAGCAGCTTAGGAGGTAAGTCCAGCTTAAGGAAAAGCAAGAACTTCAAATCCTTTTTCAGTCTTTTTTTTTTAAGGCACCTGTGCTGAACATACTTGTATGGGGTTTCTGTATACATTGGGCTATGTAGGTACAAATTTTTGTAAAACATAAAATATGAACAAACAGACATCTGCTTTTCACAGGGGGAAAAAATACCAGCATAAATGGGGAGCCTAAATGGGAACCTGGAACTGGAGATTACTGTTGCAGGAAGTTACTTTGGGTCTTTCCGCACAGGCCACTTAAACCACATTAAAGACAGATTAAGGACAGATATAAAACACTTGCCAAGTTGCCTTCCACTTTGACGCTTCGAGGAGTCCGCTTCCGCATTGGCTCGTGCGAGATCCTTCTCTAATGGGGTCTAGGGGTCGCTAAAACCAGTTTCCGGGAAGACCTGAAAGAAGGTAGTCTTAATCTGTTCTTAATCAGTCTTTGTGTTGTAAATCCACATCAACAGAGGATGCTTCCACACACGGGAGAGAGAACACATGTGGGTGGGGCAGGAAGTCGCCATGTTGAGAGAGGCGGAAGAAGCACAGTCCACCCACAAAGTCCCTCTCACACGGGCTTCGCATTGGGCAGGTGCCCAGCTACAGTGCCAGAGGGACAGCAAGTCTGAATGTAGTGATTCCATGACCAAAAAGCAGGCTTCGGTGCCAGGTGGGCATGGGATCTCGGACACGCCGCTGATTGGTCTGCGCACGGCAGGAAAGGAGCAGTGACTCCAATCACATGGCTCCTGGGGCACCGTGGCCTCTGGGAGGCCAGATCCATCTGGAAATCTTTGCTACTGCATCCACACTGCAAAGGCATAATGTGTTCCTCACAATCCGTCCTTCTCAAACGAGTGAGGAAGCATGGTGCCTTATTTAGATCCTTATCTATTTGAGATGGATCTTGCTAGAGACACATTTCATAAAAATGGATTTCCTTAATCTGGATTTCAAGCAGTAAGTGTGGAAACATCCTTTGAAAATATCTGTACACCATTAAGGAACATACTGTCAGCATGAATGAACCCTAAATTGTTTTGAGAAAGGGCAGCATAAATTTAGTGCAGAAGAGTCCGTGTTGAAAGCCCCGTAACACAGAATGAGATGTGAAGCATGCCACAGATTTTGTTCACTTCTGCAGTATTGAAGGTTTGCTAGGCTTCTTTTTCCTGAGTGACTCAGAAGAGATATTTTGTAATCACAAAGGAAAACCCTTGAGGCATAATTTTTTGGGGGACGCAATTCCCTCTAATGCACACAGCTGCACAATGTATGTGGCTGGAGAGAACAATGTCTACTCTTAAGCTGACACTTCATTTGTGTGGTTCACATTTCCCCAGTATTTTTATTCAAACACTAATTCTCTCACCCCGGCTGCTAACTCACAGACTTTCATGTTTGCTTGTGAAGATTTTGCCAGCTAGCTTGTGAATAAGAATATGCAGTCAGAGAAGAAATAAAAGTTGAGAAGTGACTGAAAAAAGTAGCAGCAAAAAGGTGTGCCATGCTGTTGATGTACCTTCTCATTCCATTGAGTGCTGCTCTCTTGGACAGTATGCTGACTCCCAGCACTAAAAGATAGAAGGGACAACCTATAATAGGGTCCTAGTGAAAGCTTGTAGCAAACATTTGTGTGGTTACTTGTAATAAACTCTAGGTCAACTGCCTTTGCTCCTACATGGCCCTTCAAGATCAACTCCACATTCATTTAGCCATGCACTGAGCAATTTAGACAATAAGTATTTGTCACTCAGGAGTCTCCGATCACTTCTGACCTTCAACCTGTGGTAGAATCTCTTTGCTTGTTTGTGACATTTTTCCACAGCATCCAGTGTTGATCATTTTGTCAACTGATTCCCCTGATGAAATGTTGGTTTTAACTTGTCCATTGATCATTTGGGGAACTAACAGAAAAACGAATTGAGCAGACTTGCTGATTATTGGACCGTGATCCAAAAACAATGGATAGGTGTAAGCCATAATATGGCTACTTCTGAAAAGCTGTGTGACTTTTTTTCCCTGCAAGTTAATGCAATTCACTATCTGACCCATAATAAAGACAAGGATGGATCTGCTGTTGTCTTTATGCTTTACACAGCCTACAAGCAAAACAGCACTATTTTCTTCAGTACAAGAGAGGTGGTTTGGTGTATTAATTTAGAGAAAATTGCTAGCACTGATTGAGATGGATTTAGAAGAGGTTAGAGGAAATTTAATGATGATGGCTTGGGGGAAAAAAGATTTAATGGTGCTAAAGGTGGGTACAGATTTAAAGAAAATTGTTCTGCTTTCTTCCTGTATGCAAAGGTCCTAATTAACATTGCCTTTCTATATGTTTTTTTCCCCCTCCTCGGCAGTAGAACCTTTAGTTTCACTTGTATAATTCTAGAGTTATAGCAAAATACCTAGAAATAGCAAAACTTTATTTCCAAGTAATCGGTTTTTTAAATTAACAGTATAATTCTCAGCTACAACATTTCATGGTGGAGATTATATGATTTTATGCTGCTCTAGACATATCCATGATCTTTTCTTAGCCATGAATACAATATATTAGATATTTAAATAAGTCAGATCCATACCCAAATTAATTAGCAGTGATTTACATTTTTTCAGATTATTAGAATTGGGAAAATGTGTTTA
This sequence comes from Aspidoscelis tigris stejnegeri, assembly GCA_023333525.1. Taxonomy (NCBI): domain Eukaryota; kingdom Metazoa; phylum Chordata; class Lepidosauria; order Squamata; family Teiidae; genus Aspidoscelis; species Aspidoscelis tigris. Next base: position 243,221,905 of record JALMGA010000001.1, on the reverse strand, counting down.
ATTAATAGTAGCATAACGATGTTCTGCTACTCAGAATGGAGAAACTAAAAAAATAAACATAAACCTAGTACTGTCAACATTAAATCTCATGTGCATAGCATGATGATTTCAAAGGAGAGGTTGCAGAAAAGAAAGCACTGGTGTTCACACCTTTTATGCAGCTGCTCTCTGCTTTGAAGTCATTATGCATGTGAGATTTAATGTTGACAGTATTAGGTTTAGTTTTACTTTTTTAGTTTCTCTACTTCCAGTATTGACTTAAGACTTGCTAAGTACGGTAAGTTTACATTCTGATCATAAATGTCTGTGTTGTGTCAAACAGTATAATTATTTATAGTGCAATGCAAGACTTCATGGCGGTAACACTCTCCTGGCATTTGAGTTTTGCCTTATTCAACCAATCTTGGCTGACTGGTGTTACTATTACTCTTGTCATTTTTGCTATTGTGCTGCTGTTATGACAACTACATGAATCTGCTGTTAAGCAAATACAGATGTACCAGTGACACTGCTCTGCATTAACTATATGAACTGTATCTACACTGATTGTGACATCCGTCTGTTGACATCATGGTCTTGGGATTGATTACGGGCAATGTATGGACCCATGATATCAGGATATCTAATCCTTCCACCGTCGTACCCTGGTATCTAACCTCTATTTTAGGTTTGACTGGGCCTTGCCAACAGGAATCTTTGCTGCCAAACACAGGCCTTAGCAAGCCCTAGAACACATCAGAAATCAATATGCTGAGAAAACAAAAATTCTGAATCATCCTGCTTCCTGTCTCTCTTTCAATCTGCAAAGGTATCATTAGCAGTGTTCGATTTATACTTCACCAGACAACCCCTAGAAGGAGCAAGTTTCAGGCTGCTGAATGAAGCTGCTGCCCTGAGGGTGTGAATCAAAGCCACAAGGTTCCAAGACCACTCTTTCAAGACCATGGGAGCACTGTCCACAGCAGCTAAATTGCAGCTGGAATCACTGGCATGTATTAGAAGTGCAGTCAGAAGTCTGCTGTTGGTGGTGGAAATTCCTGCTACATTTCAAGCATCAAGTTGAATCTCAACTGCTGCATCCATTCACATAGCAACCTATATTCACAACCCCTATAATGAGAGTGGCCTCAGAATAGTTTAAAGAGGTTTGCCATAAAATTGCTCTTGCCATGGTTGTCATTTGCGTCATCTGCCCCCGAGATGAAAGGAATATAGCTAGAAATGGCCATGTGGATGGTGCCTTAGACATGACCTTAGTTTAGGTTTCTGGTCTCCCTCTGCCCTTTTGTCATTGCCCTGATTATGGCTAATTGATACAGTATTGCTACTGTGGTAGCCCAAGACAGCAGATTCTCTAGATGCCCCCTTTTGGAACATCTGAGGCTTTATTTATCCAATATTTTAAAGTGTTAAGTATTTGCTTACTAGAACTACAGAAAACAGGTGATATATATAACAATACAGTACATATGTCAACAAAAGATAAAGCCTAATATTTACACTACTGCCTATGTTATTATAGAAATAATAATAATATGTAAAAATTATCATGAGAATCACTATCTCATTTTCCACACAAAGATAAATAAGTCCAAATCAAGGAGCTGAATCTAACAAAGTCTAATCCTAACACCAAACCTATTGTGCTCCAGGGAATTTTAAACTTGGGATTTTTTTTAAGCTGCCATATAAAAAACAACCATAATTTAAATCTTCCTCTTGTGCTTCAGTATAAATATAAAGACCAATATAGTGCAATAAATTTCACTTCTTATTAGCTGTTCACCTGAGAGAGTTGTGGCATGAAAACAGAAGTAATATTCGAAAGGTACACTCCTTATAATTCCAGTACAGAAACTTGAAAAACATTCAAAATTCTCAATAATTGTAGAGTTGTCAGAAAAATGATTAATGTTTTATTGCAACAATCCAGGGACATGAGCTATTGTTATTCTCATTTTAAGGATGGATAGCTGGCTGGAAGTTAATGACTAACTGAAGGCTATCCAATGAATCCAAGTTTGACCAAGGGCTTGAACTCTAGATTCCTTGTTGTTGGTAGCATACAAAACATTTTGCCAACATATAAAAAAGAATACAGTTTTCACCCTTTTTCTCAACCACTGGCCATTCTGGTCAAGGGTAGTGAGAACTAGAATCTCCTAATAGGTTGACGAGCTTTAGACACAGATCATTATATTTCTCTAAATACGTTTTATCAGTACGGCATCACAAGTATTTTAACATTTAAAAAAGAAATCAAGGTTGAGAATCCCTGCATGAATGAATCATCACTTTCAGGACACATAGAGATTCTATATGCAAACACACAGACATTTTTGTGACAGGCTGGCATGTCTGCTGAGGCAGCATTTAGCATCTCAATAAATCAATATCCCTATTGCTGTCAATCTAGCCCACCTTTTTAGTACTGTCCTTCCTTATTTACTTGAGCCGAACAGAGTCCACATCTACAAGATGTATAAGGGGAAGTGTGACAAAAAAAGTTGGATGACCACCAAAGGGTTTCCATAGTTACCAGTAAGTCTATATAGTAAAGAGTTCAGAGGCTTCCCTTCCACCTGCTAATGCAATTTAAGAGAATCCACACCCCCTACTAGCATGGTCCGTCTACATTGTAAGAAGTGTAGAGTACATCAGGTGGTCCAAAAAGGCTGCTTAGTCTAGTATACTGGTAGATCTATTTAAAAGATCTTCCAGTGTACTGTGGAAGGTACATGCCTCCATGTTCCAGTTTACCAGAGGGGCTCATTTCAACAGCACAAGGTGCACAGCTGAAATGGGTTCCCTGGGGGTTCTGAGTCCAGGAACATTTGTTGCTAGCTATTTAGACCTTGTGGAAGCCAGCATGAGAACAGCCATCCAAATGCAGATGGTCTTGTTCCAGCATAGGTGGATCACTCCAGCTGGTGGAATGCTCCAGTAGAAATGGACCAGTTGATTTAGATTTTTAGATGTTTTTTAGATTGTACGCCCTCGACAGGTTTTTATATTTTATATATATATATATAAAAATATATATTTTATATATATATATTGTTTCGCATCTGTAAAGCGCTGAGTACATGGACAGCGCTGTAGAAATAAACTAATAATAATAATAATATATTAAATGCTAGACACATTTTTTGTGCAAGATGGTCACAAATTTTTCAATGCAAAGTAAGAAAAGAAAGCATGCAGTTGGATAGATGAGGATAATTCTTTCCCACTTGGTGAAGTTTCTATAGTTACACATCTAATGTAATTTCTTGAAGATAAGAACATGATTTCAGTAATTTACTTACAATATACATTTTATAATCTGCACTTTGCCATACTATCCTAGGGAAGGTAACAAATTCTTAAGAAGACATATCCAGGATCAAAGTTGCTGTGGCTTCTAATGTTTTCCTTCTTAACATTTCCTAACTTCTTTTCCTTCCCTTGTTTTATTGCTCTTTCAAAGCAGAAATTATGTGCATGCAGTTTGCTTCTGGAAGCCAGATTGCCAATCCTCCAGGAACATTCCAGCTAACTGAAGATATTTTGGCTCTGACTGCACTGGGGCTTATTCTGGATTATATCCTAGAATAGGACCTATCATCTGTATGGTAGTGCAGGTTATGGAAGGCCTTGGGCAGAGCATCCTATAGTCTGCACTAGTATGTGGATGGCAGGCCACTATTCCAGGATATAATCCAAAAGGAGACCTAGTGCAGTCAGGTTCTCTCACTCTTTAATACAAATTTTGGCAGTAATATACCATCAGTGCCCAGCAGAATCTTGGGGCTGACTGCCCCAGTTTTAAATGCAGTTGAACACTACTGATTTTAACAGCAGTCTCTCACATTCAGGTATGCATCATATAGTGCCACAATTCTTTGAATTTACAGTATGTAAGGCATTCTGAGGCCTAAGTGAGGATTAGGCAGTATGGGTAACCTTGTAAAGAGAGCAGGAAATCATCATTGCCAACTTCAACTTTCCGCTCTATGGGTGCTTCCGCACAGGGACTTTAACACCCATTAAGCACAGATTTGGACACACGCGTCCGCATTTGTGTGCCTTATTAGCACACTTCCAGCCATGCGTGTCCACGTTTAGCATCCCTCTCTAATGCGGATTTCGGTGGCAAAATCGGTTTGGCGCCGCTGCATCCGCATTAGAGGGGACAATTAAGCACACTTCTGGTAGGTGCGTCTGGACCTACCCATGCTTAATCTGTGCTTAATGGGTGTTAGTTACACACCACTTCTCAAGAGGTTTTGCGCCGTGAAAACACATCCATTTAGGATGCGTCCGCACAGCGCAAGTGTAACTAACCCCAGGCTCACCCCAGGCTCGCCATGATTGGCTCGCCGGAGCCAAGCATGCTGAGCCGGGGGACCCTGCTGCCGCGGCTTGCCCTGGCCCCAGAAGTGGCGGATTGCCACTTCTGGGGCCAGGGCGAGCTTCCCAAAAGCCCACCCTAGCCCACCCCACTGGGACCGCGGCAAAACCCCTCCTTGCCTCGCCGTGGTCATCTTCTTTGTGAGGGTCTTCTCCCAGGATGCAGCGTGCCTTCATCCTAGGCGTCTCCTGTGTGGCTGGGGCTGCCAGGAGCAGCCCTTGCCCTCAGGAGCATTCTGAGCATGCGCGTTGTGGTCCGCCACTTCTGGGGCCAGGGCGAGCCGCGGCAGCAGGGTCCCCAGGCTCGGCATGCTTGGCTCCGGCGAGCCAATCATGGTGGGCGGGGGGAGGGCCCTCCACCCCAGATCGGAGCCAGGTGCTGTGTGTCCACACAGCACCCGTCTCCAAACTAGATTTGTGCCACGTGTGCAGCGGCAGGGGTGCGGGGTAGATCCGGATCTCTTTGATCCGGATCTACCCCATTAATCCGGATCCACTGTGCACCCGGAGCTATTAAAACCGGTTCCCCTGGGAACTGGTTTTAATAAATCTGGTTGCCACAGATCCATTTTTATTTGCCCCTGTGCGGAAACACCCTATGTGATCTGCATGATATCCATGTAATCTGACTACAAAGTCATTGCTCAGGGACAGTATGCATGCAAAAAGGTCCTAAATTCAGTTCTGAAAATCCTAGGTAGGACTGAGGAGAGAGGGAATTCCAAAGTCCAGGAGACTTTCCCTCAGATGACAAAGATAATGCTGAGGAAAATGGACCAGATCGGACAAAGCATGCAACTGAACATGATTTGCTAAGGAACAATAGCAAAGGACAGGAATTCCCTTCTCGTTCTACTTGTTGTGCTTCCTGGAGTTATTTGGCTGGCAACTGTAAAGAGGAATGTCAGCAGTGATCAGGTTGATGGCTTCTAGATGTTTTGATTGGCTGAGGCTGAAGGCCATGGCTATTCAAAACAAGGCTGTGATAGACCTTTGATATGATCCAAGGGGACTAGTTTCTGCTGTTCTAGCTCTGTTGTGCCATGAGTCTGAAGTTTTTGTTGAAGTGCCTTAGGAGCAATTCAGTGCTGGAGAACAAAATATTCAAATGGAATAGAAATCAGAACTGTTTAAACAAATGACCTTGTACCACACTTATACAATAGGAGAATACTGCTTGTAGGTAGCCTACGTCTCAGTGCTTATTGCAGTGATAAGTGGGACAGTTAAGGAGCAATGCATTGCAAATTCTGTATCACAAGTTGGTGGATCTCTAATTGCAATGCCTAAAATTTTCCTTGTGTCCCCTGGTCTCTTATCATGATTTTATGGCCAGCATAGGATAGGGATGTGAATGAATATTCAGCACATTTGGAATTAGTATGAATAGATATGAATTCAGAGATTCATGGCCGAATCGAAGCCCCCCACATTAGTTGGAGTGGGATTTGGCTGAAGCAGAATTTTCCCACTTTTGGTTCATACCAAATCGAATGTGGGAAATTGCCTTCATGCACACCCCTAGTGTAGGAATGTACACAAATATTTATCACATCTACAGTTCATACGAATTTGTACAAATTTGAACATTCAAATGTGAATCAAATGTTAGCTACATTCAAAGACTGACATTTGAAAGTGAAGCGAGTGCTTTTGTGCATTTGTCCAAAGCTCCATTATATTTGTGAATGTGAGGACCTGCTGCTAGCCTGGTGGTGTGGCAGTACTACCTCAGCACCACCACCAGCAAGTGGCTGCCCAGTTGCTCCTGCGGCAGATTCCGATCTGGCTGGGTGCTGTGAAAGTGGCCAGCCACCAGAGATCATTCACATCATGGAATTGGGTGGCAGCACTTCCAGGTAAGAATGAAATGTACAGATTTGACTGTTGAATCTGTAGGTTCGAATATTATCTGGAAGCACTGCCACCCTATTGCATGATGTGAATCTTGTTGGCTGGTCACTTTTGCCAGCGTACCACTAGTAGCAGCAGAAGTTGCTGCCCCGTTGCCTCCAGAGTGGATTCAGATCCAGCTGGGTGCCACTGGTGAAAGTTGCCAGCCACCAGAGAGCATTCAAATTGTGAAATCAGGTGGTACACTTCGAGATAAGATTTGAATCTGTACATTTGAATCTTATCTGGAAGTGCTGCCACCCAGTCGCATGACTTGAATCCTGGAACCTGGCCACTTTCACCAGTGGCACCCAGCCAGATCCACATCCTCTGCAAATGTTTCCACATCAGCTGTAAATACTCTGCATCCATGACAAACGTTCACCAAACATTTGCAGCAGATAAAAACTGAATGCGAATGTCACCACTTTTGAAGTGGTTATATTCACATGAACCTGAATTTCCTTTGCATTCACTTTGACACACACAAAAACATGAAAATAAATTGTGCGTATACCTAGACCAGCAGCATAAACTTTCTATTTCCATATACGACTTCTCCACAAAAGAAACAATTTTGATAATCTATGTGAAATTTATCCTTGATAATTCTTTCATTTAGGACAATTATAAATACAACAAATGGGGAAACGCAGCTGAATTGCCTCCATAAAACAAAAATACTTGAATTGTTAAAACTTGTATCATATAATGCTTTTAGGGCAGTACAAAGGTTGACCAACATGTGGTGACAATCTCATCATTTTTAACTGTTTTAATTACCATAATAGTGGAAATAGGGGAAACAGACAGAAAAGAGGCATAAGGGAAAAGCAGCAGTAACCAGCACCTTGGGGCCCAGATGAAAGTGTCAAGAAGTATGCTCGCACAAAATTCTAAAATAATACATAAGTTTATAAAGACCTTACTGCCTAACAACAACCACATAATGCCATTCCAACAGGTCTACCCTCAACATTTGAAGGCCCCATTAGATCATACTTTGGCCATTACCACACTCACTTTGTTTGGAATGGCCCAACTATCCTGATCCACTATGTTGTGGCATAAGACTTGAAGCACAGTCCAGAATGATGTGTGTGTGGGGTGGGATGTTTCTGACCCAACTCAATCCCAGCAGCAATGTGGATGCACCATAGCTGTTCCAACCACAGTGACTGTATCTCCATCTCAGGTATCATCTACCCGTGCCAGCTCCTGCATCACATCTTGTGCACAAGACAAGAGACGTTTTCGCACACGGGGGGTTGGAACGCGCGGGAAACAGCTTTGGGCGCAGCATTCGCTTTGCTGTGGCCGAGTTTGCGTCCCGGCATGTCCGGAGCTGTCTTCCGCGCGTTCCAAATGTAGAGCACTTTAAACTGCTCTACATGCGTTCGGGCACGCACGAACTGCCCGCAGGCGTTCGGGAGGAGAAGCGTTCGCGCATGCTTCTCTCTCCCTAACAGCCACGGGCTTGTCTCCCCCGCCGGCGCAGCTTTGACAATCAGCTGTTTTCAGCCAGCGCCGGCTGCGGGAGCCTCCTCAGCTGTCTCCCCGCCCCTTGCCGTCGTTTGCCGGCTAAGACAGCTCACGACGCTTTGAGCATTCGCACACGGGCGCTCCGGAATGCGTTTACACGCATCCCTGCGCCCCTCTGTGTGAATGCTCAAAGCGTCGTGAGCTGTCTTAGGCTTCCCGTCCTACTCCCGTTCCAAATGGAACGGGAGTAATGCGAAAATCCCTAAGGATGAACAGAACCATCTCTGAAGGCAGCACACCCACCTCCATGCTGGGTTTCCGATAGTGATCTTCAGAGAAGGTGCTTAGGCTTCAAAGGTGGGGTTGTAGCAGTGATACACAAATGCCATGACATTTCTGTGAATCCCAAATGCCCCCATTTTCCTTGTTCTGAAACAGAAAGCACCAATGATGAGAATGGAAAAGACAGTGTGGGATGTTTGTAAACCTCTTCAACCAGGTCTCTTGGTGAACCAGAGTAGGGACTCCTTGAGATAGTTCTGGGCTGGGATAGTGATGATATTCCAATGTAAATTAAGTGTACCAGGGAACAGCCAAGTGCAGAAAGGGCCTATGGCTAAATACACACAATGTCATTAAAGGTCCTTAAATGCTCTCTGGAAGTGCAGTGCTCTTCCCCTGCCATGTTGACATAGCATTGCTGTAACACTCCAGCACCAGCTCAGAAGGTAATACTCTGCAGAGCCTTTTCTCATGCTTGTTGTTTGTGCCGCCAACCAGCAGCACCACTGAAGGGGACATTGTGTGCCATATACAGGAAATGGCCAGAGGGATCATTTTATGTGCTCAGTGACACAATAAAATCCAGCTGCCAGTATCAAAGATCAGTTTAGTTCTTGATCACTGGGAGAGGCAACGCTGCGCTATGAGTATGCAGTTGGAGGGAGCACTGCACTTGTGCCCTGCCACACATTCATTATCTATATGAGGAGCCTTCTTCAACTGAGAGTTCATCCTACATGCCCCCCCCCCGAGTCTGAGATTCTTTTGAGAAGCAGCCATGTGATCTGAAGGGGGTGAGGATGGGAAGAAAAAGGATTTCTTGTGTGGCTCAAATCATATCTCAACTGAATTCATTTGTGTCTTTTGATGTATCAGATCATTGAAGAAAGTCATCAGCTCACCAAATTTGTGAGCAGCTGGACTTATACAAAATTCAGGAGCACAAGAACAACATATTTGTTTCAGCATCTAAGATACCCTTAAAAGGACCTGCATGTCCACAATTATGGCGTTTCTCAAAAATGATGCACAAATACTCCTCAGAGCTTTACAACTGGAATCTAAGAGTCCATGGCCCTAGCGTCTCATCTTTTCCCCATACGCAGTTCTTTCTTATTTACATTTATATCCCACCCTATACTCTGAGGCCTCTGGCTGGGCTTGTTATTATTAGGTGCCACCAAGTTATGGCCAACTGGTTGACTACATGGGCACCTCTGTTAGTTTTCTCAGCAGAGATGCAGAAGGAGTTTGTCATTGCTTATTTCTGGGGGAATCAAACTTGCAACCCTCTGTTTTCAAAGCAATTTGCTCTGTCTCTGAGCCACAGCCACTTCCCTCATGGTGAATTCCAACCATTCATACACATGAAATGAATATTAAAAGCATTTTCAAACAGCACAGTACACAAAGGAGGAGTATAAGTGCCTGTTTAGTTAAATGCATGGATGAAGAAATGCCTGTTCACTTTTGTAGGGATAATACCCAATGTACCCAGAAGGCCATTACACATCTTAGGAGCTTTCACATAGAAGATATAAAATGGGAGAAACAAATCCCAAGGAATGCAGTTACCAACTTAGTCAAAAACCAGCTAAAGAATAGGTGGTATTGGTGAATGATTGATACATTGTAATTCATCTTCCCCTTGGGGCTTGTATGTTCCACTTCCTTTGCAATTCTAATTCAATAATGGAGTTCTTCTCACAACTATGACAGGTATTTTCATCTTGCCCTGTTTCCATTACTCATATGCCAATGGGTCGGTGTTTACCCATACTTCTGTTTCTGTTTACATTGATATATACAGACATACTGTAGATGTAAATTAGTCCCTTGAGATTTCAGTGATGGCACTATAAATTGAAACTAGATGATCTAGTGATGTAAATTGGAGCAATTCATTCTGCCTTTAAGTCAATATGGCATCTGTCTAGTTCTGCCCCATAAAACTGGCAAAACTGTATTTAGTGCCATGCCTCTTTAGTATCTAGAATTAAAGAGAGTCAGAATATTAGATTGACACTTTTCTTTTGCCCATTTCTCTTTTTAAACCATCAGTGCCCAAATAATAGTTGTTTATGATTATGATGTTCTTTGCTGGAACTGGAATTTCCAAAGAAAGCCAGTCAAATATATGCTTTTGGTTACTCTTTGTACTGTGCTGTTAATTGTAACTATCTCACAAAACAACCAGCTTGTTTTGACTTACCACAAGTGCCCTGAAAAACACTGAATAAGATCCATACAGCTCATAGCAACTGCCAGGAGTCATTGCATAAATAAGGTATAACAGCTTCCCCTCCTTGTGATTGTGGAGCTGCACATATTGACCACATTGTGACCAGCTGTGAATTGAGGACCTATTCAGGATTGGTGTCATAACAGATGCAGTCCTTCAATGGATGTGTGGCCTTGATACTGGTACCTAGAGCCTCTTTAACTTATGAACTCTAGCTTCTTACTTGAACTTCCTATTTTTATGGTTGTTAGTCCATGTGACGTACAATTAATAAATAAATTGTGATGATGATGATGCCAAGTACATGTGAGCTTTAATAAAGCAAGCAACTTTAATAAAGTTGCTAAAGAGGTGAATACTTAGTTAAGCAGAAAGTGAAGTGGCACAGGAATTTTCTTGACCCATGAAAATTTGTTGCCATGTGGGGCTGGCAGAATTCCATGGGCAGATAAGACTTTGTTTAGCTTTTGCAGCTGGGAGAGGTGTACTGCAAGTCAGAGGCCTTTCAAATAATGAACACTTCCTCTGTGATTCCCCAGTTTGAATCCATCAATGCCCCCCCCCCATACACTACCTCATCAATTGTGCCCTTGCAATGAATTGAGGTGACCTGAAACAGGTTGACAAGATTAAGTTATCTTGTGGTGTAAATCACTTTTGATAAAAGAGGCTTTAGACAGGGAAAACAGGGAATGTCAAAGACTGGAATCAGCACACCCAAGATGGGAGCGTACTGTGATAATGATAGTTCAAGTTCCAACTCCATGTTTTCTATTACCTGAAATGGGACTCTGACCTGAGTACAAAATTCCATTGTTGTAAATTATCTCTAGCACTGTCTGGTCCAGATCTCAAGATTCTGGTACAAGTAGTTAAAAAGGAAACACCATGTTAGAATGCCACCTTTTCTATCTTCTGAATTTGGGTCTTTTTAAAGAAAAAAACCCCTTTTTGCATAGAACTTTAATCCAGAATTAAGAGCTCCACAGGGGTCTGTGTCTCTGCTCCATCTGCTTTAGATGGTGCATGATCCAGATTTGGAAGGCTCTATTTAGTATCACCAGTAAATCCATTTAATCAAGTCTACCAGTGCACCAGAGGGTCTGATTCAAAATATAGGATGCATGCAGAAGACACACCTCCTGTATTCAAGACAACTAGGGAATATATTTCAGTGTCACACTATAGCACACTGCTGAAATGTATACCCTAGAAGTTCTGAGCCTATAACTTTGAGGCGGTAGCTTGGGTTTGCATTCTCGTGCAGACATTGCTACTCCAGCACCTTCTTTGGTTGAAATCAGTGGGCCCGACTGTCATGTCCTGAGCTAGCTAGGTCTTAGAGAGCAAACACGCGTACACACACTCAGGGCTAGCAGTAGTAGCAACCAAGCAAAGTTCAAAGTTCTTTCAGGAAGCAAGAGTCAAGTGCAGTCAAGCGTTCCGAGTTCCAAGATGTCAGAGGGTCTACGGTGTCAGATATCAGTCAAAGGATCAGAAATGCAAAGAGTAAATGGGCTGAGGTTGCAGGAGAAAAAGGTGTATTGTCTGCAACAATTTCTGCAGGCATGAGGCACATTTAAGTAAGTGAGGGAGAATCACACCCCTGGTGGTGCAGATGTTTGGCCTGCAAATGTCCTGACCGTCTCAGCTGTTGTCACTCTTTCCTCAGAAGGCCATCACCCTGCAGCCTCATCTGAGCTGTCTCCATCTTGGGCTATAGGGTCAACATTCACATTGAGGCCCTGCCCCATGCGTGCCTTGCCCTGACTGTCAGGGAAGCTGGGCTCTTCATCAGAGGAGGAAAGGCTGAGGGAACGAGGCCCAGCACTAGCGGTACCTCAAGGATGAAGGGCTGTACAGTGCCTGCACCCTCAGTGCAGTCACAAAGCATCACAAAATCTTTGTGTGCCTTTTACTAAAGACAGTGATAATGAAGCAAATCCATGGATTTGCCTCCATTCACTTAAATGTAGGAAAACTAGATGAGAAATTATATTGAATTCTGTGAGCAACTGAAGGTGGACAGGAATTGTGAATTAGCAGAGATAAAGTTTGTGGAGGATTCCCATGTTCTGCTGTGAAGATTTCCATGTCTGACATTATTCAAAAAAGATTATTGGCAGGCTATAGCACAAGCTATCCTGAAGTGAATGCTCTTTCTTGCTTTCATTCATTGTCTGACTACAAGGTCTTTCCAAACCCCATTTTCTCTGAGAATTGACAGCATAATAGTCCCGGACAATACCAAATTAACATCTACATGTTCACTGCAGGAGGGGGAGTCTCTTTAACAGGGGAGGCAAGATAAAAGCAATTCATCTGAAGCTCAACAGCAGTTGCTGCTGAATAGAAGGCAAAGATAGGCAGTTTTGTTTCATTGTATTTGGCCAGAAAGAGGCAGAAACAATTCTTGAGTTATCCGGTGGCCACACCTTTATTAATATTTGCTGGTATTTCACACTTAGTATTTGAGCATGTATTGTGGAGAGCAGAATTAAGTGCACTTCATATGAATGTTGTGAACTTCCAAGTAAATATTATTAGACTTCAACCTTTCTCAATTTCCAGTTTTTGTTTCATATTTTTAGACATAAATGAAGGGTTCTCTAGCAATGCGTTTGAGACCGATGGGGAAATTTTGAGTGATTTTTAAGCTCCAGCTTTCCACCACATTTGGCACACTTTGCATGGCTTTACTGAGAACAACATGGTTATATAAGGAGCCCTCTGAATATCTAAACATTGTTCAACAAGGGGCCTATTCTCACTGGGCTCTATTCTGGAATATACCCCAGAATAGGGACCAGCTGTCCACATGCTAGTGCAAGTTACAGCAGACCCTAGGTGAAGCCTACCAAAGTCTGCATTAGCACATGGACAACAGACTCCTGCCCTGAGATATATTCCAAAATATGGCCAAGTGCGAAAAGGCCCAAGATCAGTGTGAGACTTCCAAATGCTGCCTCCCTCCTTTCCACAGAAGCACCACAAATTAGTGGTTGCCATGTATATCAAAAGTCAATGCAGATCCTATCATGTATCTCTTGCCTGTTTGCCAATTGGTCTTGCATCAGGCTGTGGTAGTTGTGCAGTGTAGTAGCAATTCATTTAAAAGGATGTGGCTTGTGTTGTTTATTGTTCTGTCCTTGTCCTAAGATAGGACTACTGGCCTAGGTCATAGGCAGTTAGAAACCTTTGTTACAGCTATGACTTCAAAATCTTGGAACATGTTGCTTTTCCATACTGTATAAAAGCAAGTTACCAGTTAGCAGAAGAGCACAGTGAGTTTGATATTTCCACTGAGTCACTATTGTGAGCAGTGTTTATTTTAACAATTTTATTGATTATAGGCCACTGAGGAAGACTTTTGTCGAAACGCGTTTGGCCTCTTTTATGTATTTTATATATTTTATATTTTATTTTATTGAGATATTATTTTTATAATTTTTATTAAAACCAGTGGGGTATTTGTTACCCTTTTAGAAATTATTACTGCTTTTCTGTTTTACAGTTTGATATTCCTTATCACATAGGTGGTTGGGGTAAACATTGTCTTCATTTATTTTACTCTATTGAGGTGCTTTCTTTCTTTGGCAGAACCCCCCTGTCCATTTTTCGTTTTGCACTTTGGTTTTGTTCTTTCGGGGACTTGTGTAGATTGCTTTTCCATACTTTCCAGATATGATGGTGTTCCTAGCTCATTGAGAGCTTGGAGTGTTAAACTACTTCTGTCTAGCTGACTGAGAAGATGAGTGATAGATAAAGGTCTTGCAGATTAGTAAAGGGTGAAATCTGTTGAGATTTTTCTTTTTTTTTCCTTACAAGTTTCTACCACTGACAACTTAAAGTGTAGCTTGCCTCATCTCTACCTACCTTTGGCAGATTCCATAAAACTAAATAGAGACAACCTTGGGCCTTTCTGCACATGCCACCGAAAACGGATCTAAAAGATCTAAAAGATCAGTTTTAAGGAGAAACGGTTTTAAAAAAGAATCTGTCTCAAACAGAGACAGATTCTTGGAGGCCCCGTGCGTACGCACACGCGCGGGGTGGCGGCAGGGCCGGATGGGAAAACGAATGCACCAGCACCCATCCCAAACTGGCCCTGCCAGCGCATGCCCAGCTGTCAAAGACGGAGAACACATGCTCTCCATTTGACAGCTGGGCCGCCCACCAGCCTGCGCCATTGGCTCTTTCAGGAGCTCCCATGGCGCGGCCGGCTGCTGCCTTCCCTGGCTTTGCCCTGGCAAGACAAGGGGCCATGGCCCCTTCTCTTTGCCAGGGAAGCTGAAGCAGAAATCCCCCGCCCTGCCCAGGGTTTCACGGCCCAATCGGGGCCTTCCCTGGCTTTCCCCTCACAAGAGAAAGGGCCACACCCCCTTCTCTTGCCAGGAGAAGCTGCAGCTGCCACCCCGAACCCCACCCGTGGCTGCGTGGTCGCATTTGGGGTGATTACCTGGTCGCTGGTGGGGCGACTGTGAAAGCAGCAGGGCCGGCGTCCATTGAGCCTAGGCGCTCCGCAACCTACATTTCCCAGGAAGCCTCACGAGGGTGGCTGGCCAATGGGAAGGAATTTCAATGTCCAAATTTGGACAAATTCATACAAATTTCAGATACGATGAGTATTCGTACACTCCCCTAAAAGAGAGAGCATTGTCTGTAGCTACCATGTGCAACACCATTTGCAACTCTAGAAGGCCTAGTTGGACCTCAAAGGAGTATGCAATGGTGGTGGAGACTGCTGTGGCTGCAGCTCCAGCCACATTTAGAGGTTAGAGGGCACAACTGGAGGGACAGGATGTAGGTGATGGTCATATCCAAATCCATTCGATTCACAAGCAAATGGATTCCTCTTTTGAGTTGCCCTAGAATGTTGAAATTCATACAAATTCATACAAATTTTGAATAGCATGAATATTTATGCACATCTCTATGATGCTTAGGTGTTCCCTTAATTGTTTTCACAACTATACTTACCAGGACTTACCATATCAACTCAAGGATATCTGTACACTTTCCTGCCTCATTCTATGCCAGTTTGCATCTTTAGGAAAAGGGGTTTATGTGTTTCTGTATACAGTTTTGTCAAACAAACATCTATGTGTAAGAAATTTTGCTAAATGGTTCTTGGCTACATAAACAGGATTTTAAGAAATGGCTCAAATGTGCTTTCCAGGTGGTAGCTGCCATACAGTAACACCTCTAATTTATACTAAGGGGCAGAAAATTCGCTTTCAAGGAACATTCTCTGGCCTTCAGTGTGGATTAGAGATGGGATGGGAACACTAACATCCACATATTTTCACCTTTAAGCCACTTTTCAGCTGTCCTTTTTAATGTGCTGTAAATGTACCCTTTGATTCTGACTTTTCAATAACGTACACTTTTGTATATGACTTTGTTTAAATACACTTTTGTTAAAGAACTATGTCACAAAATCCATGCAAGTATTAATTTCTAAGACAGCAGCTCAGCACAAATTCTATAAATTTGCATATTTAAGCAATTTAGCCAAATTTCTCCTCCATTCCTAGTGCAAGCATTTATTACTAGCTGTCTGAGGGAAATAGCTGAAGGGACTTCTGATTGCCAGTCAGTATGTATAGGTGGGGGGCTATAAACAGTGATTGCCTGGTAGACCTTAGTACTGTGGAAAGTGCACTATACTATACTTTCATTCATAGCCCTGATCTAGCAACTTAGATGAAAGGAGAGATTCTGTATCATGTGTTGCATAATGATTATACTGACATTCTGCATCAAACAGTACTGCTGTGTTCAGACAAGATGGAATAGGTTATATAAGCTCAGTGGAAAGGTCTACATGTAATGCTGAGAAATTCTACCTACAGTTGACTATTTGTTGATTATCCTGTACTCTATTTTGAGGACCTCACCTTGGATATCTCTTGAAAATAACATTCAAATCTATATGTTTGAATATTAGATTCATATTTAAAGATACAAATGTCGACAACATTTGTATCTGTTATATGTATCTGTGCGCATTCCGTAAAAATCCATACGGATCTCGTATTATCCCGTATGCATCCCGTTTTAATCCCGTATTTTAAGTGCAAGATACGGAAAGTTTTCCTGCAGATTTCTATACGACAGATACGAATCTACACATTTGAATCATTCGAAAATCTGGATCGGATTTTCAGAAATCCGTATTCAAGTTTGAATGTGCAAAATAAGATTTTCAAAAATCTGATTGAAGTTCAAATATCAACATTCGGATTTGAATCAAATACTGGGATTTTCAAATATTTGTGCACATCCCTACTCATGATCTCTAACAGAAGCATGTATGCACATAACAGTACAAGATAGGTAGCGACTCATTAAATGTCCCTTATTGTTCTGACAATGCTCATCAAATTATGGGAGAAGCCACAGGCATTGTCCAAGACTGGGGAAGAGTGTTAGAGTAAAGCAGCACAACCAACACCTCCAATATGCTTAGGGGCTAAAAGATCCTAGAAATTTGCCCCGCTCACTATTCTCAAGGCTTTTCTGCACTTACCTGGTGCAGATCCAGAACAGGTGATCTGGAACAAAGTGATCCATACCAAGACTGGGACAGATCACTCTGGGCTGGAGCAACACTATCCACACAGCAACAGCATGTTCTGACCCAGCTTCTGCAAGCTTTGGAGTTGGCCTTCATGAGCTCTGCAGGCCATGAATGAAGATTTCTGGCCTCTGAGGCCAGAATAAGGCACACTCCTAAATAGGTCCTTCTGTAACCAGAACATGGCAACTTGCATCATCTGCACACCTCTGTTATCTGGACTAAACTGAACTGGTACATGGGTAGACCTCAGTACCAAGGTCTACCAGTGATCTGTGAGGCTTCTCCACAATGCGCAGAAGGGAAACTCATAGTGCATTTGCTGGTAAGGAATATCAGCAAGTGCAGTAAGGTAATCAGAGGACTTTTCACACAAGGGGGTGTGGAATGTGTCTAGGACATGCCGGGATGCTGCATTTGCATGCTTTGGGTGGCCAGATCTGTTCCGGACTGGCCCAAGCATCCCGGCGTGTCCTAGACGCATTAGAAAAGTAGAGCACTAAAAAGTGCTCTACTCACGTCTTTACGCGTTTTGGCCGTCCCTGGCCGTCCAGAGAGGGAAGTGTTCACACACACCTCCCTCCCTGGCAGCTGCTGGACACACATCCCTGCCACAATTGTCTGAAAATCAGCCCGACAGGTGGCAGGGCTGCATGATCACTTACCTTGCCAGTCCCAGGGTTGCCATCTGCTGCAGTCTGCACAGGCATGCAGACTCTGGTAGACGGGACCCAGGCTGACCGCATGGGTCCCGTCTACCGGGACTGCGCATTCCTGCACAGACCACAGCAAATGGCAATCCTGGAGCTGGCAAGGTAAGTGATCACGCAGGTGGGGGGGAGGGTGGCTCGCTCCCAGCTGCTCCTCTCCCTGAAGCAGGGGGAGAGACACCCAGTTCAGCCTCCCCTTGCCCCTTTCCATGGTGGGGGGAGGTTGGACTGCTGGCTGTCTATGGGCCGAGGGATGTGAGACCCATCAGTAGACCAAGACCACTTGGTCCCAGTCTACCAAGGGCTTCACATCCCCCGGCCCATTGGGGCAGATCGCTGGCCTTTGCAGGGTTGAGCCACCTACATCCAGGCAGCTCAACCTCACAGATGGCCCTCAGGACCCCCCACCCACCCTGGGCACCTACCCAGGGGCCTGGGGATGAGCACGCGCATGTGCACGTACCTGCCTGTGGTGGGTCTGAATGACCCAGCTCAAGTGGCATCATGCGGCCTCTGTTTGGCCAACCAGCCCATGTGGGCTGGCCAGCCAATCAGAGGCCACACCGTGCGCACAGCAGTGCCTGAGCCGGGTCATTCAGACCCAGCACAGGCAGCAGGTGCACACTCATGCGCTCCTCTCTGGGCTCCAGGGAGAGGTGGTGGTGGTGCTGGGGGGGGGGTACTGCCAGTTGTAGGGGACCCAATTGGCCCCTGACAGGTCTGCCCACTCCTGGGTGTTCTCACCCAATGGCGGGCAGGCCTGGGAGGGGTGTCCCAGCCCCTGTCCAGCCTTTTCAGACTAGGACAGTCTGGGACACTTTCCCCATTCACACATAGGCAGGGACATAGTTCCTTTCCTGCCTACGTGCAGATGGGGAAAGTGTCCCAAACTGTCTTAGCCTAACTGCATTACAGCCCTTCAGCTGTTATGCGAAAAGGCCTCAGGTTCTATATCTTCCGGTTGGAAGAGTGACCATGACACCAACTGCAGGAATAAGATGAAGTCTTTGGGAAAGAGCAGCCCAGAATTTTAAGTTCTCAATGTTTTATTCTTCTGTTTTTTATTGTATTGATTTTGTTGTATTTTCAATGTGCTGTTCAATGCATTGGCCATTGATAAGGAAAATTTAGACACTAAATTAGATGAACAAATAAAATATCATTCCCTGGCATTTTTGACTTAGCGTGATCCAGCCAGACCTTGACCCTGTAAATCCAAGGAGTAGTTTTAAGTTCCTTTCCTTCTGTTCTTGAATGGAGTTTATCAGTATCTTTATTTTTTTATATAAATTTATCCTGTATTTAAAAATTGACCTGTATTTATAAAAATTCCCCTGTCAAAAAGTATTTGTCCTTTATTTACTTGCCTGTCAACAAATATTTTCCTTTTTTTAAAAAAAAAAGTCACTCAAAAAGCAGTTAAGGAAGTGAACCTGCTTATGCCTATCTAGATGTTTGCCTAATTTCCTAAGTTTGGGATGTGATATTCACCATTCATTCCCAAAACTCAGGGTTTTTTTTTTGTTGTTGTTGTTGTTGTTCCTTCTGCAAACCCATGCTTTTCAAATACATTTATATCCTAGAATTTCAACAATAGATCTAAGATCAAGTGTGAAACTAAAATATAGAGTCCCCATTTTGACTTTCTAGTATTGTCCTGTTTACAACTATCAAAAATTTCCTGGTACCAGTTGTCATCCATTAATTTTGTTATACTTCCTGTTTCCCCTTAAAGATGAGACAGCATGCTAGACACCACTTCAGGTAATCAACATTATCAGAAGTCTTAGTCTCTTATTTTTCAAGACCTTGCTTTATGAGTGAATTGTATTTGTTGATTCATTTGCTTGACAGCCGCACAGCTTACCCATATGTTTGCCTTTGCTAAAACTGTTGCATATGAACAGCTTATTAAATTGTTGTTAATAGTAATCATATAATTGTAATTAAGTTTGCTATTATGTCTTGTGTTGACTCCTGATATGAACAGAGAGCCTTGAATTTAGATTGAAAAGGAAGTTGAGACAGAGCTTCCAGATTGTAATATTTAATTGATACATCAGTACAAAACAATGTCTATAGGGGCATTTCACTCTTTCACTCTACTAAGGCTACATTGGCACAAGCTTGTCAGCATCATGTGGTCATGGTCATTTCCTGCCCTAGTGGTGTGAGTGCACAGATCTATATTTCAGCATGGGAAGCTTTTGCGGTAGTTTGGTTGTACTTTCCACCTGCCTAAACAGCGCTTCTAATGGTGATCTCCCCTTTGGTATTGTCCCATTGGTGATAACTTGCCAGTGGCAGACCTGCTGCCACAAACAGCGAGCCTGTATAAGCTGCAGACCAGGCAGGTGTTCTTAATTGCTCCCAGCTGCCTTGAGCCCAATCTCTGAATGTTCTCCTAGTAGATCGTGGAGTCAGCAACATCAGCAGCAGACAAAAGCAACACCAGTCAGGTTTAGGTTTTTCACTCTGGGGGTGACTGGGAGCAGATAGTCCTTCTTCAGTAGAGGGGGGTCCTGGTATTTTGGGTGGCATTTCTTAGAAGAAAAGGTTCCCGCTTAGATCTACTAGTATGCAAGAAAGACCTCATTGTTGGGGTCTGCTAGTAAAATGGAATACAGCACCATTTTGTAACCCTGTCCTGGTGCAGATAGAAGCTCCTAG
Organism: Aspidoscelis tigris stejnegeri; assembly: GCA_023333525.1. Lineage (NCBI taxonomy): Eukaryota > Metazoa > Chordata > Lepidosauria > Squamata > Teiidae > Aspidoscelis > Aspidoscelis tigris. Next base: position 243,201,654 of record JALMGA010000001.1, on the reverse strand, counting down.
AAGGAGCAAGACTTCCCATACCCTGTAGCAGCATGCAGAAAGGTGGACTCTGGATCCCTTCCTAAACCTCAGTAATAGTGACTGCAGAGAGGGCCTCAGATGTAAGCTGTTAAGGCTCTTTCATGTGGATAAGAAGAGATAAGAACATTAAAAATATCCTGCTGGATTGGAACCATGATAATCCACTTATATCCAACACTTAACCTGAAGGTCCTAGGGCAGGCCACAAGAGTATAAAGATACTTGAATTTTCCTTCAAGAGTGGCATGATGTGCATTTGGCCCAAAATCTTTATCAGTAACATGTCCTCACGCTGGCTAATAAGTTTCACAAGGAGCCCAATAGCAAGACATATTCCCTACAGTTACCTTGCTCACAGTTTTCCAAAAGCTGTCCCTTTGAGGCTTAGTCTGGGATCAGACACAGCAAAGGAAGGAAGGAAGGAAGGAAGGAAGGAAGGAAGGAAGGAAGGAAGGAAGGAAGGAAGGAAGGAAGGAAGGAAGGAAGGAGGCTTCAAGGTAGCATTGCTAACACACCAGTCTTCTTCATGGCCATCTAAATCTTATGCGCTAGAAATGTTGGGTTAGAGAAGACTTGGCAACACGACAGCTACACACTACTGTCTCTGAGATGCCTCTAAGGCACCCCTTTTTCTTATGTCTGAACACAGCCCTAATGCTTCCCATAGCAGTGGTAGTCACACAGCCATCAAGGCTATTAGCCACTTATAGACCTGTCCATCATGTATTTACAGATAAAAATACCATGCATCACCATCAAAAGTAGCCTGTAAATTGTCTCTCATAGCTCATAAGCTTTGAAAAAGTAACAAAATCTTATTTGAGTCTACTTGGCATTTTAAAAACAAGACTGATGATAACTTCTGGCTTTATTTTTTTGGTGTAGTCTTGTTTAGTTTTATAACTAGAATGCATTAATGATTTTGCATGATTTTATGTTTTGTAAATTCCTTTGCCTTATAGTAAGATTAGATTTTTTAAAAAGGGATTGAGCATTTGATAGATAAAATGTGTTACTGATGTGTGAATTAAATGAAAAGCCATATCCAAAGTGATTAGTGGAATACTGCCAAAATGGAAGGAGATAGCTACTACAAGGTTAAACACATCCTTCCATTCTGAGCCTGTTTTTTTTTGAAACTTTTTTTTTCCTGCTGTAACCTTTTGCAGAGCCACAAATATATCAGCAGTACCTGTTGTAATGGAAACTGATTGGTGAAAATCTGGCCCGTAGCTGCCTTAAATAAGAAATTCAAACCTGATGAAAAGTCACTGTGCAGTGTGGTCTGGGAATCTCCAATCCAGCATATAATAGGCGATTAAGTTGCAGGTCACAGCCAAGGTGCATCATTAGCAAGGCACTGCCATTCAGACCAAAGGGGGGCACAGAGAAGGGGGTAAGGCGGTGCAAAGCTTTGCATATTTCCTAAGCTCTTTGCACCGGATGGTGGTCACGAGTTCACTTTGAGTGAGACCAGATAATAAACACAGACGTCTATGCTTGTGTGTGTGCGCACACAAATCAGTCAGTCAGGATTTATGGAGTTGTCTCTCTTATCGGAACATAAAGACAGGGGAAGAAATTTTATATGGGATGTCAGGGGTCAGTCTGCATTCAGATGCCACAAGTAATGGTACCACTAGAGGAAAAGTTAAACCAGGGCAAGGAAAGAAATGGGATAAAAGCCAGCTCAGTGATATACAGGGTATGTAAAATGAAGAGAAGCAGGTGCTTAAATATGCAATCAACTAACAATAAAAAAGAAATGTGAAATCGTTTCCAAGGAGCTGTAACAGAGACCTAAAGTGGATAAATAACAGCAGATATAGATAATTGGGACCAGCACCAGCTGAGTGGCTAAGTGTGCTCTCTGCTGAAGTCCTTCCCATAGCTGTGGAGATCAGGCACTCCTGGGTTTCAGAGATAAAACAATAGGCATGCTTGTAACAACATCCTCAGCCTAAGGCTCACAATATGAACCCCAACTCCTCCACTATTCATTTTTGTAGAAGATTCTTCAGAACCTCTCTAGATGCTATATTCACTTTTTCTATAAAAGCTTTGTCCCCTACTGATGTGATTAGAGTGGTAGTGTTTTTGCTGATGTCAAAATGGTATCAAAGCATTTTTCAGCATCTGCATTGAATAAATTGATTGTATAAGCATGATGTACTTAGCTCTGATGCACAATATGATGAACATCAGCACATTCCAAAAGGAGCAAAATTCTGATGGGCACCTTCAGCTTAAAGCCTTGTGAAGTGCCCACCTAAAAAAAAAGCTCTATCACAGATCTATTTTTATTCGTTTGCTTGCATTTTTATCCTGCTCTGTAGCCAAAAGTTACAAAATGTAAAATGAGCACAATAAAACAATAACAATGCTTAAAAGCGAGGAGGGGAACTGTTTCTTTAGCCAAAGACCAAGGTAAATAGATACCACTTCACTGATCTCCTGAACATGGCCCACCTCGGGGAGGAGACTGTTCCATAGTCTTGGGGCTACCTATGAGAAGGCCCTATACTGGTCCCCCATTCCTTTAGCTGCTGAAGGTGGCGGTACAACCAGAAGGACCTTCCTGTAGATCTTAAGGCATGGGCAGTTTGATATGGGAGAAGACATTCCTTTAGATTTTCTTGATCCCCAGAGATTTCTAGAAGAGTGAAGAGAGCATTCTAGGAGTGTGCACAAATGGGTTTTTAGACATTCAATTCATAATGAATCCAATGTTAGAAAACTTGTATATGTTCAAGTAGATCGCCTTCGAATGTGGTAGGATTCTATTCGTACAAATATCCAATATGAATGAATACATACCCAATGTGTATCTGACATGAACACATATGTATCCAATACATATCTGATACTTATCCTGTAACATATTTACACTCAAAGTGTAACATCTGACCTGAATCCACTTTTAATCTGCTCTCAATCAATTTTGAATGCAATCTGGATCTGTTGCAGATGTGACTGGGTGCAACCACAGGGCTTTCTGCACAGGCTCTAAAAATTGAATTAGAGCCTGTTTGGTGAGGGATTAGGACATGGCTTCCACAAAGGGAATGAAATTAGGGACCCTTTGAGGACACCACATCCGCACATCGGCGCACAAAACCGATTTCTTAAAAATCCTACCCAGTTGTAAGACCTGAAAAATTAGGTCTTACATCTGACTTTTCCCCTGAAACCATTTTGGAAGCAAACGCTTCCACAAGGGCAGGGGAAAGAGACGGATTGCTGGCCCATGCCCAGCTGTCAAAGAGGGAAAGTACATGCTCTCCCTGTTTGACAGCTGGCCCTGCCCACCGGCCTCTGCCATTGGCTCCTTTGGAGCTGGCATGGCGAGGCCAGCAGCTGGCTTCCCCGGCTTCCCCTTCACCCAAGAAGGCGTGATGGCACCTTCTTGAGCAAGAGGGAAGCTGCAGCCGCCACCCCTCACCCTGCCCAGTGTTCCACACTCGTGATCCAGTCCTTACCTGATCGCTGCGTGGCAGCTTCTGGCAGCAGGAGGCCAGGCGTCCTCTGCGGGCCAGCCACCCTCGTGAGGGCAGCTGGCCAACGGAGTGAAAAGCTTTGCGTATTTATTGGCCAACGCACGTGCAGTGGATGCCGGGTCCCCGCTGCCAGAAGCCGCCACGCAGCGACCAGGCAAGGACCATGTCGTGAACGGGCACCAGCACCCTCTCCAATTTGGCCCTGCTACCACCGCCCCGCACATGTGCGGATGTGCGGGGCCACTGAGAATCTGTCGCTCTTTGGGACAGATTCTTTTAAAAAACGTTTCGCCAGAAATGGATCTTATAGATCCATTTTCCGGCAGCATGTGTGGAAAGGCTCCGCTTTCCCACCTCCCCAGTTGAACGAATATCTGAACTATTCATATGAATGTCCAAACGATTCATGCAAATGTCTGAAACATTTGTATTCGTGCAAATGCTAATATATGGATGTCATAACATTTAATTTGTGCACCAATGTCCGACTTTGGACGAATCCGTACCAATAATGAATGTACAAATAATGAATGTTATGCACATCCCTAGGGCACTCTTTTACGACTGACATTGAATGAATTTGCACCTCCCCTAAAGCCTAAATGGAAATGCCTAAAGCACTGGAAACTTAGCCAATGCTTTACTAAGCATCAGCCAATTGCAAATGGCCACCCTTATGGTTGCCATTGTGGACCCCTGATGACAGTGCCAGCATTGTGAGGTGCTGTTGCCAGGGTGACCAGGTAAAGCAGTGAGCAATCATGCCCGCACCACTGGTCACGTGCTTCTCCTGCATCTATTCCACTAGGAAGAAGTGCAGAAGGAGCATGCAGGGCTTAACTAGCCCTGCTGCTATTAGGTGTGGAGCAGTTTTAACACCTTTATGCCATGGGGGATGTTGCAGCGCACACACACAGAGCCACTTACAGCTCTGTAAAATGCAGACACTCCATGCTGGAGCATCCCCCATGCTTACCAATCAAATAAGTGTGAGAAAGTTCATTGTTGCTACATTAAACTATAAATGCATCCCTTGGACCAATGTATGGTCAACAATACAGCCACAATCCTCATAGGAGGCTTCCACTAGTACATCCAACCCCTACAGCAATTCTGGTTGTGCTTGGGGGCTGCTGCAGTGTCCACATTGGGCCCTGAAAAGAGAAAAGAAGCTTGTGCATTTTGTTTTTTGCCATCCCAGAATGCAAGCCATCAACAGTGGCTCCCTTTACCCTTTATCTCACGCTGCTGAGTGAGCCAATGTTGAACATTCAAGAACAGATATAATTACAATGCAGATTTTGGTTGAACATTGGAAAAGGGGAGAGTATGAGTGTATGAGAGTTTCAGCACCTCTGTGTTAAACTTTCCATATAATGCCATGCAGAAGTGGGAGCAGATCAGAGGTGGTCCCTGATAAATAAGGGTAGTTGGAAGGTATGGCAGATATTTACAAATACTGATCTATACTTTTTGGCCCTTTCTGCACTGGTCCTTAATCCAGATTATATGTGAGAGTAGAGGGCTACCATCCCCATGCCGGTGCAGACCACAGCAGGTACCAGGTGGGGCTTGCCCTAATCTACACCAGTATGGCCCTCATTCTGGGGTACAATCTGAGAAAACACCCAGAGCAGAAAGGGCTTTTGATGGAGGGTAGCAAGCATCTGGGAAAGAGAACAACCATGTGGACTGAGACAGGAAAAAAAATGCACAGCATAAAAAATGAGAAAAATCTCTCAAGCTCAGATCATCTCTCCAAAAGTGTGTGTGTGCGCACACGCACACATGCACACACACATGCACACGCACACAAAGCCAGGCTTGCTTAATGTCCCCAGGTGTATGCAATACCTCATTATCACAAAGAGCACAAAAGCCTGGCAGCGACTGGACTTCTTCCTTGCTCTCCATAGTCCCCTTCGAGCTGCTAATGAATCACTTCATTCAGGAAGTTGCCTTCTCTGTCTCTCTTATGTTGATTTTTGTTGTTGTTGTTTTGTTTTGGTCTTTGGCTGCTGATGGCTCTTCCATTCCAGGCCACAAGGGCTTTTTTTCTCCTTCTTTTTTGCTCTCCATTCACCTTAGCAAGCCAACACAACTCCAGCATGCAATCAAGTCCTTGGTACAATTATTCCAAGCAGTGAGAATCTCACAGGGGAGCCGCACCAGTTAACATGTTAAACCAAAAGGAAACAGCGGGCCGGAGCATTTCATGCTTTGGCATAAAAAATAGATGATCTAATATTTTATTCATCAAATTCCTCTCCCTCTTCTTTTTCTTTCATTGCCCCCCTCCCAGCTCACGCTCCAGCTCCTGTCACGCTCCTTTCCCCTTGTTCTTGATAATGATGGCTGTATTATGCAGCTTTCCTTTAAGATGCCTTCTGGCTTCCCCTCTTTTAAATGGCATGGTTGTAACGGAAGCTCTTGAGGATTATTTTCTAATCTCTGCTGATTCCAGCAACCCCACCTTCATTTGGCTGGGTGGGCCACATGCAAATAATTCCCATACGGAATTCGGAATAATATGAAGATATAAGCCATTTGAATTCTATTTGCTCATTCAGCAACACCAGCGGTAGTCCCGCTGCATGTGGAAGAGCATAAAATGGATGCAGAGCTGTCAGAGTAAGTGGGCAACTACAACGCAATGAAGATAAGAAAGATATTCATTCCTTTACCCGCGTCCATCACTAATCAGGTTTCATTTCTAAACTTTAAAAAGGGGTGGAAGGCACTCTTCCCTACAATAAATCAGCACTACAAAGTCATTGTTTTTGCTAACACAGGCAGAGTAATGTTTAGGAGAGATAAGGAAACACATCTCATCAGTTTAGTCGCTTCCTAGATAGTCTAGAGGTTCATCATAGAAGACAGGCCAAAGGGCCAGCCAGTCCCACAGTCTGTTCTTCTGATAGCTAATGAGGGCTTATGGAAAAGCCACAAAATCAGTCCTTGTTTTTGCTCATGTCTTTTTGCAGCTGGGTTTCAGAAGTGTATTACCCCTGATCTCAGAGGTACCAGAGACCAGAATTTTGTTGGTCATAAAAATAACATACTTAAAGCCTTGTTATTGAAATGGTTTGTTTCTCGGCAGTACCAATGGCAAGGGAGTTTTTCAACCCTAGGGAATCGTGAGGAACTTGTTTAAAGTTTTCCCAAAAGGAATGGAAATCCTGCAGCAATGGTGAATAGGGATGGGTGGGAAATGTTTGTCACCTTCAGAATTTGTATGAACGGCATGGTTCAAAACTTGCATTCGAATCAAATATTGGCTGCATCTGAAGACTGACTTTTGGATGTGAAGCGGAAGCTTTTGTACCTTCGTTCGAGGTTTTAGAGGGGATTTGGAGCTGATTTGAAGATGTGGCTGGTGGCATCAGGGATGTGAAGCAAATCAAAGCCTAGCACATTCAAAGGGGCTGTTTTTGCATGAATGCAAAGTTCTGTCGCTTTGATGCTAAATGTATGGAGGGGGGGCCTATGCACATCTGTAGAGGTGAAAGGTTTCAGAGGTTCTTAAAATCCTCCTGAAGTTGGGCCAAAAAGATACTTGGAACTGGACTTCTGGATATTTTGCACATGCCTTGTGTGGAGTATCTAGAACAGCCTTCTATCCAGTGCCATCCATTTGGTTTGGATTACAACTCATGGAAAAGCTTGGTGTACATTGTGAACAGGGTCTTAATTTCGCATTCATGATTATTTTTTGTAAGAAATACACATATACTCTTTTAGAGTACATGCTTCATAAAGGCATTTATTTGTGATTGGGAACATAATCTATGTCTGGCTGAGACTGATGGGAATTATTTGTCCAGAACATCTGAAGCACACTAGTTAATGAAGATTGTAGGAATAATTGGAACCCACAATTATTATAGCAACCCTCTTTTCAGCTAGAGTGGAACACAATAAAAATATAATATATGCAATGCTACCTGTCTGTTAATGTTGGTGAGGAGATCTTTGATGACACCTTGAAATTGAAATAATTTTGGTGCCAAACTCCTCACATAAGAACATAAGAAATGGCTCAGTGAAGCACTTGGCCCAGCATTCTGTTCTCATAGTGTCCAGCCAGCTCCACAAGGAAGCTACTAGCAGGGCAGAAGCACACAGCTTGCCCTGCTTACAGGCTGCCAACTGCTAGTCTTCAAAGGCATGCTGCCTTCTCTTATCAGAGGCAGCCACACTACCATTACTGTACATAGCATACCCTGAATGGAGGTTATTTGCTTTCAGCTGGAGATATGAAGTTCAGAGGCACAAAGCCACAGTGAAAGCACTACAGTGAAATGTGTGTTTTGACATTTGTACATGAAAGTCTTTGAAAGGAAACAACATTTAGTGTTTCCTCTTTACTGACCACCTCTGTACTTTGCAACCCCTGAATTACTCACCACTAGTTTCTCCTCAGTCATTCCAGACAATCCCAGAGACCTTGCTGATGTCTGACATTAGCAGTATAGATAGGACAGGGCTAGCACAGCTTCACCTTGCCTAAAACACACCTTCATTCTTCATAAAAGCTCTAGCTGTTTAACCATTTTTTTCCCCAAGGAATCTATTCAGCCAGTAAGTTTCTCTTTTTTCCAGTTCTGAGATTTATTACAGGGCCTTTTCACACTTGGTAAAAAAAGGGAGGTCTAGATATGCCCCAGCATGGGGCGCGCACACTGCCTGGAGTTGCTTCCATCCCAGAAGCAGCTCCATGTGTGCTGGAGTATCCCCTGGCTGGATAGTGGAAGAATGCTATGAAGTACTCTATCACAATACTAGCTGCCAGCTAGTACAAGCCAGCATGCACCCATTTGCACCTCTTCTGGGTGACAGGGGCGTGGTGCAGGGTGGTGCAGCTGCTGTTACATGCTGTTTCATCCAGTGTGCATGGTTGTTGACGTGACAAGGCGATTTCCTAGATAGAAGGAATTTTTCCCATTATTTCCTAGATAGAAGGAATATATAGCTTGTCAATACATAGTCAACGGTGCCTAAGGGCCTTTCTGCGCTTATCTTTTTTGTTCCAAGACAAAGCAGAATGCCATGTCCTGGAACAAGCAAGCCATCCTGCACTCTACCTGGTTGTTGCTGGAGCAGGACAGGGTTATCTCCATTCAGGTGTCCAACTCTACTTCAGCTCTAAATACTGATTCTGGAGGACCCTCGGAGGCAGTGCCAAAGCTTTGTGGTTTCCAGTCTGGACAATTGGGGGTTGGACCCACTTCCAATGGCACTCTAGAGTGCTATTGAAATGGGTTCTCTGTGATACACTGATAGGGGTGAAATGGACAGGGGTAAGGCTTGCTGGAGCTTACTGGGTGTTTTTCCACTTAGCACTAAAGGAAAAAAAACCCTAGCACTAGAGTACCGATTAATGGGCCCTTAATGGGTCCTTAAAGGGTACTCTAGTGCTAAGTGGAAAAACACCCACTGTTTTCCACACTAGTGTGTGGACAGCAGACGCTCTGTTCCAGAATTTATTTCAAAATGGAAAGGACCTCAAAGGCTGTCATCACACCTAAGATTTAATCCAGCTTCAGTCCACCTTCAGAGAGAGAGCAGTAGTTTTCTTTCCACATTATCTGTCCAAAAGATGAATTTTCTGAGTCATTCAACACTGAAAAAAGCAGCTTCTCACTATGCTGATGTATTCCCTCACTCTGAAAGTGGATTGAAGCTGAATTAAACCTTAAGTGTTTCCACAGCCATGGAAACTAGAAAAGTTATTATTAAATGAAGTTACATTTGACCAATGGTGTAAAAGCACAATCATGCTGTATAAAGGCCATTCTCTTTTCAGAATGTTCCTAGGAATCACTGATAATTAAAAAATGGTTTAATGAATGTGGTTAATTTCCTCTTCTGAAAAATTGTTAAGAAAGCATTTTTGTCATATTAGCATATTTGCAAGGTTAATGTAGTGTACTTAATAAGATAAATAAAGCTTGTCATGGTATTTCAAGAAAAATTTAACATGAGAATTCTAAACTGTGGTGAAAGCTTAATCTCTAAGCATTTGCCTGGTCATACTGAAATATTAACTCCTGACTTTCCACTGGGAATTCAGGTCACTGTCATCATGCTAAAGGCATTTGCTGTATTAAGGAAGTAGAAGTTGCTTAAGCAGAACACATATACAGCTATTGTGTTCTGGAAGAATGGACGACATTGTAGAACTATAGAGGGATGATGGAGGGATGATGGAGGGAAATTAGGAAATCAGACAGTTGTGAACAGGAGACTCACAGTACAATTTAAACCTTGGCTCCCCTGGGCTGGCTAAGGCTTGGATAGTGCGTAGTTGTTACAGAGATCTATGTTAGTGCCATGGCAGTACCAAGTGGTACCATTTGAACTCCTAGTGGTAATAATTGGTGCTGGGACTAAACCAGCGCTAGCTTGGTTCCTTGGGGCAGCCAGGGTGAGAAGAGTCTCCAGTTAGAAACCTCCCTTTAATTCTACTGAATAACTGTAGTTCCTTTGAAACAAAATCAAGCTCCAGCCATGGCCTTTTCTACAGACCTGTTGATCTGGATATAGGAGCCTCCTAGTCCAGATCCTGGGCCTCTTCTTATGCACATTAATGTAGATCAAAGAGGTCCCATCCCCCCACTGGTCCCGCTCTGCCTGCATTGGGTGGAGCCAGATTTGGATTAATCAAGATCTCTATTGGACCAAGGTCTTTGTTCTGGAACACGGAAACATGCTGATGACATGCCATCATCTCCCAGAACTGCCAGAGGCAGGGGTTCAGCCTAAACCTTGCACCTATTTTTTTTTTTAAAGATTCTGTTGCAAGATCAGTAAATCAAAATATTTTAATACTTTTGCCTTGTTCTCAGTAGCTGTGGGTTCTATCAATGACTCGAATGGAGCTTAGAAAATTTTAGATTTTAGACAAAATCTAAAATAGTTGCTAGTGTTACTGCTGTCTCCCACAGATTGCACTTTCAGTCTGTGTTTGGCCACTGTCCATCCCATCCTTTGTTAGCATTAATTTATGCTTGTTAAAAAATGCATGAAAAATTAAATTTTAATATGCATTTTATTCCTTTTTTTCTGAAAGATGTTTCTGGACACATTTGGTTTTGTTTTGTTTAGACTATGGTACCCTAGGAAATTACATTAAGTAATGATGTAGCATAAATTACAAAAATGAACAATGTCAACTGACTGATCGTTGAATCTGTTACGCCACATAAAGCTTTGGCAAAACCTTTTACAGAAACTGTGAGAAAAAATGGCTTAGAAACAACCTTGTTTCATCTTAGCTTTAAGGCCCTTTTACTTTACTTGTTCATCTTCAGGATCTCCACCTTGCCATTAAACATGACTTAAACAAATTAAAACGTAATTTAAAATGAATGAGTAGCAGGTTTAAATGAAGGCTGATCACAAATTGCTGTGATGGCAGGTCTCACTTCAACCTTCTCTAGCATGGCTGTGACAAGATAGGAAGCTCTTATTTGTGCCTACAACTGACCATTTGCAAACCAGGGCAGTTATGACAAACGTCTACCATGGTTTAGGAAGCACAAGTCAATCAATGGTTATAATGCTGGTCAGTATATTTCAAGTGTAGCCAACATCTACCAGAGCTCCATGAGGAATGGTGTAAACATCCACTCTAGCCAAAAATGGCTCCTTTGTTTCATAAACACATGCACGCACGCACGCATGTACACACACACACACACACACACACTGTATGCATCCAGACGTCGGTTACTATAACAGTTATTCTGCTATATTATGAAATAAAGCGTGAAACTATAGTAGCATAAGTGAGTGATGTCTGGATGCAGCCACACACATGCACACATGTGTGCTCTTTGGGTAAGAAGGCAAGGGAGATGCTCCTCCAAATAGCTCCTGCCTCCACAGCTCTTTTGCATTTCTCCTCATCTAGCACAGAGGCTGTTTACACCATTCATTATGGAGCAGCTGCGTTGAGGGAGTCCTTAGCAAAATTAAGTTTTGCTTGCTGATGAAGATATGTGCCTAAATGTACTAAAGTTCCAGCGCATCTGAGACCAAACATTCTGAGATTCAGGTATAACCCACAATGAAGGAGTTGTTTAGAAATACAGAAAGTACTGCCAATGTTGCATTTAACTGGTTCTAGACACTATTATTCACTGTATTACTTGGCCATTCCTGTGCAGTGCACACTATCCCATGCTGTGCTGAGCTACTCCTAGGATACTAAAGGACTTCTGCATTGTGGGTGGCCCATCCTGGCCCAGCTTTGTCAGAAGGGGCTCTATTATTCAGATGCCTAAAAGTGGTTCTAGAACCACTTCCAAGTGTTTGGTGAAATGGTGCCACGCTTCTCAAGCCTAGTAGACCAAACCCAGAACCACTAGCCTGAACCATAGCATGACCATTTCACAAACAGCACCTTTATAATGCTGCAGCCAAGTCCATCCACTCAGCCCATGCACATGTAGTATTCTGCCGGGAAGAAGAAGAGGAAGAGTTGGCTTTTCTACCCCACTTTTCTCACCCATTTAAGGGGACTCAAAGCGGCTGACAAAGCTTTTCTATCCTTCTCCCCACAACAGAGCACCCTGTGAGGTGGGTGGGGTTGTGAGAGCTCAGAAGAGAGCTGTGACTAGCCCAAGATCACCCAGCTGGCTTCATGGGGGAGGGCAGAATCAAACCCGGTATTCCCAGATAAGAGTCCGGCTTCTTAACCACTAGACCAAATTGGCTAGTGTGGCCTCCTGGTAGACCCAGGACCTATCCATAGTTAGACACATACCCTGACTACAAAGCTAATAGATACAAGATCAGTGTGGAATAAAGGAAGCCAAAATTATGGTACAAGGGTTCACATGGAGATGAAGACCTGCAGGAACATTCCCTGAATATCCCCCACCCCCACCAGCACCAGCACCTTATTACAATAAATGATCTGGTTTGATGAAAGCTTACAATGATTTTTGTAAGAACATATATAAGTGCAAAACATGCTCTAAAATTGTTATGTCTGAGCCATCAACTTAATTTTTTTTTACCTTAAAAAAAGGAGGGGGAAGCATTTGAAAAATCCTCATGTAAGACACTGAAGGCCATGGGAGGCAATCATAAACCTACTGCCTGGCTGCCCGCCGTGGGCAAGTCTCCAGTAATCATTAGAAGAGAGCCCTTGTGTTCCTAATGGTTTCTCCGCCTTGCCTTTTGCAGGATGATTGCTTTTTCAGTCTCCATAATATTATGCGCTAAAAGCAGCCACATCAACAGATAAATGAGTCTTCAGCTGGTAAAGTAAGGAACAGAGAGAACTTCCCAGGCAGACATAGGGTCCCTCTTTCATTCACAAGGCCCCCAGCTAGTTCATTACTGAATGTACTGATGTAGTCAGGAGTGACGGTGGGTGTTACAGACAGACAGGCAAACTAGATAACCAGGAGAAAGAATTCATGGGTAACTCAACACAAAAGCAGAAGGATGGTGTTGCAGATCAATGCATGAGATGGAGGAATGGATCAATATGAGAGGGTGGCTGGTACAATTGAAAGATGGAGCAAAAGATATGAAAAAAGGGTGGAGGAAAAGATAAAGCAGAAAAGATAAAATGAAGAGATGGCAACGCATGATGGCACAGTAGTAAACAGACTATGGGTGGGAAGTGTGGGAATGGCAAATAGATTGCTGCGGTTAGTGGATTGATTTTGCTGTTGGATATATTGCTGGTCAAATGTAGCCCTCATACCCCACTGCCTTCACATCTCTTTCTCTTTCTTTCTTCCACCTGCCTATCAGCTATCTACAACTTTCTTCCTATTCAGGAAGAACCTCTTACATTTCAATTCAGGAAGTCTATCAGCCCAGAAGGGAGGGAGGGAAAAGTAACAGGTACATCAGCTTTCATCTTTTACTGTCTGGTGCCTCAGTGACTGATTACTAGCAGAAGATTTAAAGAGCTTGCACCTACAGGCATTCCTTCTCTGTCTCCATTTGTTGTGAAATTCTTAAGCAGTGTTCTGGGTGACACAGACCTACATGTAAGGTTGATGAACACAGTCTTTTGGGCAAAATGTGGATTGCTTCAGGTCCAGCAATCCCACACTGTGGCTGACCTGTGGTGAGCCTTGTCCTTATCTTCATGTACTCCCACATAAATGAACTATAGGAAGAGAGTGTAATTGTCCACTTGGCTGTCTGCAATATTCATAATTCACCAGCTGTGGATTTAATTTAAAAATGGTAAGACACACCTTCAAGCGGAGCCCGTTTGCAGATGGAGTTCATACCTGCGATGGAGAATAAGGTTGCAGAGGCAACTGGGGGTTGTGGTTCCCAGGGACCAGACTGTCAATATGGGCCTAGGGCGTGGAGCAGCCTACAACACAAAATGTAGCCCACTCTAAGGGGAGAACACTTTGAAGTAGTCTCCTACACATTTCCTGCTAATGGTCTAGACCAGCTGCTCATGTGCAGATAGCAGCAAACAACTGATGAGTCAACATAGCATGAAGAGCCCAGCACTGTTTTGCCAAGGTCCCAGAAAAAGCTTTGGAAATGGCCCATTTCTGGCCACCCTGCTAAAGCAGCCTCAGCTGGCAACTTCAGAGGTTGGGAATGAATGTTCTTAGCCTCTGAAATTGGCCCAATTTAATTTCACACTCCTCCAAAAAGCCAGCTGGGTGACCTTGGGCCAGTCTCAGCTCTTTTCTGAGCTCTCACAGCCCCACCTACCTCACATAATGTCTGTTGAGGGGGAAGAATAGAAAGCTTTGTCAGCCGCTTTGAGTCCCTTTAAATGGGTGAGAAAAGTGTGGTAGAAAAACCAACTCATCTTCTCTTCTTCTTGTTCCACAATGTGGAGGGTTCTTGGCATCAAATTGAAGGAGGGAGATTGGCTGCATGCACATTATTTGATGATCGTGTGTCATCATTGCCTTTTAGCCTAGCCTATATTACAGACTTGAGGTAAGGGGGGTGGAGTAGAACAGTGTTTGATGTCTTCAGTGCTTTGGGGCTGCCTCCAGATGCCAGCCTGATATAGCGATAGAAAGCAATATTGTGGGCTATTGCTTCTCCACTATTACTGCTTCCTATCTAGACAGCACTGGCCTCAGTGCTGTCTTTGCACATTATGATGTGCAATCTAGACAGTTTGGCTACCCTTGAATTCCCAAATGTGCACATAGCCACTTCCATGCATCCATGGGTGGCAATTTCAGCTTCCATTCACGCATGCTGGATGGAGCTCCAATCATTGCTCTGTCCAGAAAGCTAAGTGTGTTCCTAAAAAGCACTAAGGATGGAAAACCCATTAGCAGTGCTGAGTTTTCCAGCAACAGTTCAAAGTGTTTTTAGGGGCTATGGTGGGATTACCTATGATACGTGAGGTGACCCCACCATACAAGCTCTCTAATCTTCTACTTGAGATGTCCATAAGCAGTTGGTGAGCCACTGTCTGGGACAGAATGCTGGACTAGATGGGCTGCGGCCTGATCCAGTAGGGCTCCTCTTATGTTCTATCTGGATGTATCCTTTGTCTCTATCTGTTATTCATAACATCTCATATTTCAGAAGTGACCCTTCCAGAAGGGACAACTTTTTTCCTTGGCCTGATTTCTTCTGAAGAACCATAAGCAAAGCAAAGGAGCTGAAAAACTCTCATGTGTAAATGAAACATAACAGCTACCGCAACAATGAGAATTAGATAAGTTTCTCATGGAAAGTTCATTAAATAATCTAAGGAAAGATGCTCAGTAATTATGCACAATCCAAAATTTTACTAGCATACTTATGAAGGCAAGCTTGAGAGGGTGGCAGTGATTTATTGATGTTATATTTCATCAGGTTAGATGACATTTTACAAAGAATGAGATGATAAATCTTTGTCCGTAAAAGCTTACGATTTAGAAAGAGTTGGATAAAAACTATACAAATGATAAAGAACTTTGAACTGAACGGCATGAGATACAGTATCAACAGCAGGTTCATGGACTTGGTTCCAAGAAAATTTTAAAATAAAATAAATAAATAAATAAATAAATAAATAAATAAATAAATAAATAAATAAATAAATAAATAAATAAATAAATAGTGGAATCTTGAAGGGTAACTCTCTGATTTGATCACAGAGAAAAAGCACATGCTGCTTGCATGTGTGTTACAGTCCAATTAAATAATATTTAAACTTGAGAAGGAGCAATTTACAGAAATCCTGCTGGGTAGTTCCAGGCTTATTATGCATTTGGACAGTGTTTTAGACTTAGACGCTTTTAAAAAAAATAGGAGCTGAGGTTATTTCAAGAGCATTTTTAAAAGGGTGGCTTTTTTTGCAGTGAAGCTTGCTTTTGAGTAAACTTGTTTAGGATTTCACTGTTGATCACCTTGACTCAGGAAGACAGGGATTTTCAGTCTATATCCATGAGTTTTTATGTTCTGCAACCAAGGGGGAACAGGAGAGAAGCAGGGGCAAGATAAAGAACTTGTGAAAATGTGGTTTTGAAAGTTTACAAACACATTATACAAGTGCTGTTAAGAATGAATCACTGGCTCTGGCTAATGATGACTGTTGCATTCCTAACCAATTAATTAAGAAATTACCGAATATGCATTCTCTAACGAATTCACTAAATCCTTCATCAGTCTGCCTAGACCTAAACATTCTGCCTAAAGAAGAAGAAGAAGAAGAAGAAGAACCTGTGAAGTAGGTGAGGTTGTGAGAGCTCAGAAGAGAGCTGAGACTCACCCACGGTCACCCAGCTGGAGTGCGGAATCAAACCCGATATTGCCAGATAAGAGTCCGGCTCCCTAACCACTAGACCAAACTGACTCAGAAGAATTGTAGGTTGGTGATATGCATATAGAAAGTCCCAGATTCAAATTCCGATAGCTTGAGGTGCAGCTGAGAAGTATTCAGCTCTGAAAACCTGAGATCCATAGCCACCTGACAACCTCAAACAACATAATATGTTGGGTATTGAAGGTACACTTGGATGCTAAAAGCAAACAGTAGCCACCTTACTTTCTCATTTCATGTTTCATCCAGAAATAGAAAGGGGGGACATTAAGGAAACTCATGGGAGCACCATTATACCCTTGGAATAATGGTATGAATCATGAGGAAGCCTTTTATATATTTTTTATTTTTTTTATTTTTATCATCACCATTGCTCTAGTGTCTTGATGTATATGGAAAAGCTTCATTGCCTTGGATGATGTGGCAGTACTGGGAGAAAGGATTCTTCCAAAAACGTTCCCTTCTGCACAAAAGTCAGCCAATCTACCAGCAGCATAGTTTGCAGAGCTTCACCCTTGTCAAGCAAGCTTATCCTGACTCGAATATAGTTGTCAACCTCCAACGTGGTGGTAATGTCCTATTAACATAAGACTCTTTTGCTGTTCTATTATACAGCCTGTTATTGCCTTATAG
The DNA here is from genome assembly GCA_023333525.1 of Aspidoscelis tigris stejnegeri. Classification (NCBI taxonomy): domain Eukaryota; kingdom Metazoa; phylum Chordata; class Lepidosauria; order Squamata; family Teiidae; genus Aspidoscelis; species Aspidoscelis tigris. The sequence continues at coordinate 243,184,731 of JALMGA010000001.1, read as the reverse complement.
CATCCAATTAAACAGCAGAAACAAAACAACTCTTCATCTCCATTAGAGCTGATTGTTCTCTTGCCTCCAAGGCTGCCTGAGATGAGCATTTACAGTTTTTACCCTGTTTGCTTTGTTGTTCAGGACTTTTAACTCCCTCTCTCCCTCCCTCCCATCCTCCCTCCCTTAACTTCCTTTCATTGTGGTTTCTATAAAGGAAGGAAGGAGGAATTAGAAACAAGACTTTTTCTGTTAGCCTAGGTGACAACCTATTCACAATTAGGCAACATCTGGGGAAGGACATCTGCACTTGGAGGAGGCTGTTACTGCGTCCAAGGGCCCCTTGACTTCCGAGAAGTTGCCTACTTGTTGATGACGTGTGGAGCACAAAATCATGCTACACAAACTACCTAACCTTTACCTGCCACATCTGAAAGCTTACCTGAAGCATCGGTGGTGTGACCATTCACTTTACTGCTGGTTCCCTGCGTTTGGTGGGCAGGGAATGCATCATCCACAAAGGCGCGGTCATGGTGGCGGCAGTGTTCAATCACTGACCTCTGACATGAACAGACCTTTGATCCCTGGGACCACCCATGGCAATGGGGGGAGTGGCATCCAGTCATAGGGTTGTGAGAGGGACGTTCAGTCAGTGACAGAGTAGTGGGTACTGCACGTTCAGTCACAGCCATGCTCGGTCCCAGCCCCCAGTTGCTGACATGATGGGCTGCAATGCGTCCCTATGCTCGAACAGGCTCCTCTGCTACGGTGTCCAAGTACATCACATAATGTAATGACGCAGTGACAGAAGCCAATCGCGGCAGCGAGGAGTGGTAGTGGATGCTTTGGGGAAGCTTTCCTCATGGCAAATGTGAATGGTTCACCTTTACCACAAGTTACTTAGTGCACAGCAGACTAATTAGGTAAGTGCAGAAAGGCCTCAGGAAATTGTCCTGGAAGCCTCTCAGCCTGAGACAGCAAGGATCTCTTTTGCATCTGCTAGCAAATATTTTTAAAAGGAGTGCAGAGATGGGTGTTAGCATGTGCTAGTGAAGTTTCACGTGAGAGAAGAGTGCCCTCTTCCTGTGTTACATAGCTCTAACCATCATGCCTCTGTCTAACTCCACAGCTATCCTTGCTTCCTTTTATTTAAGAGTTCATTTCAATGCCTGCCTTTCTTTCAATTTCATTCATGCACCTCATTGTGCAGTTTCCTTAACATCCACAGTCCCATTCAGTGTTTGCTGTGAATTCTGTACTCTACAGCAAGTGCCTCAGGCCGAGAAGCTTAAGTAGGGACATCTATGCAGGAACGTGCTGCTATTGAAAACTTGAATATCCTTGCTATTCATAACAGTGTAGGCTTACTCGCTATGTAACCTCACAGCAAAATACTTTTGGGAATTATAGATGTGATCAAGGCTATGTTTTTAAAACCTGGAAATTCATGGAGGGCAGGTGTACCAATGGTTAGTAGAATGGATACCTAGGTACTGCCTTCAGGTTGGAGAGACAGACAGGATGCCTCTAAAGGCCCTTTGCAGGGAGTTAGGAGCAGGTGAAAGGTTTTGCCTTTGTTTTCTGCTTGAACTGCCCAGAAGTAATTGGTAGGTTACTATGTGAGACCGGATTCTGGACTAGGAATGTGCACAAATATTCGTCACATTCAAAATTCATGCAAATTCAAATTGAGTGTTGGTACATTCAAAGATATTGACATTTGAATACAAATCAAATGCTTTGATACATTCATATGAATGCTTTCCTACATTCTTGAACCTGGGAGGTAGGAAAGTGGCTACCCCAGTCACACCTACAATGGATCCAGAGTGGATCCAAAGTAGATTCAGAGTAGATTGTAAGTGGATTGAAACTGGATTTGATGCATTCAGAGTGGATATGTAGGGAATACATAGAGATTCATAGGCAATTTTTAGTGGGTATTCTAATTGGATTCATATCAAGCAATCATATCTAATTCAAATCCTACTGCATCTGAAGAGGATCTATTTGAATGAATACAATTTTTTTGCATTCAGTTCAATATGAATCAAGCACAAACATTTGTGCACATCCCTGTTCTGGACTAGATGGGCTATGATCTGATCAGGCAGGGCTCCTCCTATGTTCTTATGTAAATTAGGCTGTAGTCCCCTGAGCTAAAGCACAGGACTCTAGAACCACCCAATTCTTGTGAAGACTGCACATAAAATGAATGATATTTGTCTTAATCTTCATTCATATATGACCTATGTAGAAGAGGAATTTCAGCAAGTCTTGCCTCCGTTATAAGCTTCCTCAGGTTAGTCCAGCAACAACCATCCAAATTTTTTAAATCTCACCTTTGAGCAGCCCTTATCAGCACAGTCCATAACAAGAAATGATGGCCTGGAGGCTATAGTAAAGCTACCTTGAGCTATATGCTGAATTTTTTTTCTTTTACTCAGCTATGATAATATCAGGATCCTTGTAAGTGTGCTTTGGGTGCCCCCCCCCCACACACACACTTCTATTTGGGAATTCTAGAAGACTAAGGAAATGAGTGATCTGCAATAGGAACACCACTAAAACTTCCAGAATTGCTCAGTTGAATATATTTTAAACAAACTAACAAATGGCAGTAATCAATTGATATTATTGGGATAACTGAAGCCTGATGAAAACCAACAGGATACAGTTATTCTGTTACAAACTGAACCTCCCAGGGCCACCTTGGGCTACAACTCCTATGACCCTTATTCAAAGAAAGAACTTTTCCAAATGGAAGAAGAAGAAGAAGAAAGAAGAAGAAGAAGAAGAAGAAGCTGGCTTTTGTACCCTGCTTTTCTCACCCATTTAAGGAGATTGAAAGCAGCTGACAAACCTTCTGTTCTTCTCCCCACAACAGACACCCTGTGAGGTTGGTGGGGCTGTGAGAGCTCAGAAGAGGGATGTGAGTAGCCCAAGGTCACCCAGCTGGCTTCATGGAGGAGGATGGAATCAAACCCAGTATTCCCAGATAAGAGTCCGGCTCCCTAACCACCAGTCCAGACTGGCTCAAGTGTATCAGTTTGGCCTTTGTTCTGTTCCTGCTTTCCCAATCAAACTTTGGTGTGTTGTTGTCTCCATCAGGCTCTTATTGTATGCAATATACATTCATTTTTCTGAACAAGTCATTTTAATGGTTCCAGTAGTCATTTAGTGTAACTGGCTCTCAGATGACAGTAGAAGTGTGGGAGTCTGACAGCAATTCCATTCAACCATCTGCCTTGTGCATCATCAATACAAATAACAATGGAGCTCCAAGTGGCACAATATTTATTCCTGGGGATGATAGACAATAAGAAGGGAGAGAGGGCAAAAATAACACATAAATGGTACAAAAGATTATTTTCCCATCTCACATCTCCCAAGTATTTGATCAAAAGTGGCAGAGTGTACTGCTGGCCTGCTAACAACAACAAAAAAAGTATTATTAATGATTTTCTTAATGGCATTATCTGTGGAAACCAAAAAATTAGTGAAAGTTCTTCCAACATTTTTTTAACACAGCATAGGTTCAAAGACAGCAGAAACCGTGGCATTGCTTCAGAGTGAACAGCATAAGTGAAAATGAAGGCCCTCCTTGAAGTGCATTTGCAACTTATTGGCAAAAAATTCAGAGCATCAATCACCTACAAACCATTGGTTTTGGAAGAAGCCCTGGGGCAATTGTGCTAGTTCTTAATGGACTGTTAACTAGAATGATCATGCTTCAGCCTCCAGATGTTCCTGAGCTAGTACTCCCATCACTCTATGCTGTTGGCTAGGCTAGCTAGGACTGAGAGAAGCTGTAGTTCAGGAACATCTGGTGAGTCCTAGGCTGAGCATGCCAAAGTTCGGCACAAGAGAAAATAATTGAGTATTATGTCAATTCTACAGCAGCATTTCCAGATCCACACAAGAGGAAAAAGAAGCAATTTAGTAAGGCATTTTTTCTATATGCTTCTTTTCCGGGCTGAATCGATGCTTGAATGCATAACAAGATGAGTAATCCCAGTAAATATAACATGTATCAGCTATGAGTAAGATGATTTTAAAGTATACACATTCACTTACTGGTTTCTGTCTCAATATACTCAATAAGCAGAATGCAGGAAGCAACACTTGCGAGTTTGTCAGCCATATAGTGGATAATTCTATAATGAATGACCTTAAAAGAAGTTCTGTATGCAGCAATGCACCATTGAACTGCATGAAGAGCAGTGCATTCAATAAAATACATAAGCACTCTGGAATAAACTTCCACAAGGGGATTGGAGAAACTCCTTTATTAGCGAAACAAAGCTGGTTGGATTATTGACCTGTGGCTTATAAATATCATATAAAGTGGTCTATGTACTAAATTGCTGTGATGCTTTTTAGAACTATTAGGAAGCACATCTGTTTATAGATTCAAGGCTTGTTTAACCCCCGAGAGAGATTCTGTCTGTAGCCAGTACTCATACCAGTATTTCAGTTATTCCCCTATGGTTGACAGTCAGTTCTAGGCTGTGTTTACTCACAGAAATAAAAGCACCTCTGATGTGTTCAGTGATGGCTTAGGGTATGATCAGACACACTTAAAGGGGTGCCACCTGGGAGAACTGGAGTTTGGGACACCAGACATTTTATCCCTGCATGCACATTACCATATCCTGAAGCCTGGGAAAGGCATCTCTTCCTCATTCAGAAGAGTGCCTCTTTTCCAGAGTGACCCTTTCTTTCAATCACAATGGGAGGTAACACAGAGGAGGGAAATGTAGCCAACTGCAGTATGGGAACAAATGCTTAGCAACCAATCAGTGCTCCTGAAAGCAGGGCTAATGGCGAGCCAATCAGTGGTGAGCACTAGTTGTTAGGAAGTGCTGCCAGACTTCAAAGTGAAGAAAGAACAATATGTAGAAATATGAAGTAGGATTATTCTTTTAACTGTTTGAATGGCTACAGAAGAGGCATGTTTTCTGAAAGGAGTGACTGAAAACAGTTATCTAATGACACCTATAGAGAGTTTGCAGATGGGATCATTTACAAATCAGTCTGCCTTTCCCCCTTCTTAAAAAAAGTTGGATTAGAGATGGGATTAGAACATGAGTGCCACATCCTATTATCTCAAAGGTGCTGTTGACCTGCTTTTTTGCCAAGTGTGAACACAGTCCATCCAAGGTGGCTTGCAAAGACCCTTCTGGTTCATCATAATATCACTGAAAATGATTAATCAAAGTTGTAAAGATACCCAGACATTGTTTGATTATTCTTTGGGCTACAAAGGAATTGAAATATAAACAAAAATGCAGTGAGCATGAGACAACAATAAATATGACTCAAAAACCTTACATAAGCGCCAGAGCTGCTTATTTTCATCTACCTGAAATATAGATGATGTGTTTGGGCAATATGTGACCTGGGTGCAGTAAATTAGTGCACATGTTGTGCGTAATATTTGGCAGATGCTTCATAGCTGTTCATCTCATTACATGCTGAATTGTTATCCTACTGACTGTCCCAGGATGAGTGCAGTACATAGCAATTAAAAGGTAAGAAGAACACTGCAGGAAGCATTGATATGAGCAACACCTAAGCTGTTAGTGGGCTAGGCTAATTGAAGTGCTAGGCTTGTAAATACTGGTCCCCCGTCTCCAATATTTATATAATCAGCAATATTCACTAATTAATGCTTGTCTAGAACATGGTTGAACTTGCTGAGGAAAAAATAGGTTAGAAAAGCTCTAACAGCACGCTTTTCCTAACCTGATGCCCTCCAGTGATACCAAAGAGATAAAAATCTGGACTGTTTAATCACAGCCATCTTTTTCTATAGGGAAAGGGACATAGCTCAGTGGCAGAGCATATGCTTTGCTTACAGAGGGTCTCAGGTTTAATCCTTGGCATCTCCTTGCTGTGAGGATTAGTTACTTTAGCCTCAACCTGTACTTAATTAATTCATTACAGCTGGCCTTCATGGGTTCGAGTATCAATTTCCAGAGCAGGTGTTCAGTCTAGGTTTTTCCTAAACTAAAGTTTATCAGAAACAAGATACATAGAGAGGCCTGGGACTTCACCCAAGAAGCCCAAGCTCTTTATGGCACCTAGGTACAGGTGAGTACAGGTGGTAGGTGAAAGTTGGAAAAATTGTGCAGAGAATTTACATGCTTTTCCTGATGCATCCACCACTATTATTTCTTGGATTTTGGATGGTGCCAGTGAATCTTTGTTTTATTGGAGAAAGAAAGAAAGAAAGAAAGGGTACTTTCAAAGTGGAAAACTTGACTTCCTTCACAGATGAGTGTTAATTTAATTATTAACCAGTGGACGATCAGCTATTCATTCTGAAGGCATCTTACAGAGCACGAGCAGACACAATGATGCTCAAAATCTTAGATGTCAGAACTACTGATTCTGTTAAAGAACTCTGTGGACTTCTGGAGCACTGAAACACTACAGGGAATCAACATGGCCAATTGTACTATGGAAATAGAGCTTCAGGTGAGGAAACAGGCTAGGAGGTCCTCTTTAGCACAGGGGATATATAGAAGCATTTTGTTTAGAGAGCTCCAAGACCTATCAAATGCTTCATTCAAAAAACCCAGCCTCTTTATGCCACCTGAATACTGGTGGGGAACAGATGAGTGCTATGGAAATTGTGCAGAGGACTCGCCTGATCTCGCAGTGCAGCCGTCACCATTATTTCCAAGTTTGTGTGTGGGATTGTGTTGCTGTTGTGCATGATGTCATCACACAAGGAACCTCAGGGCCTTTTTGCACTTGCCTGGAATCCAGCCTAGCACAGAAGCCAGTCCTCTTCTGAACTCTCTTTTCTGAACACTATTATGAAAGAGAGTGGTCCTTGCCCTCCCTTGGCCAATCGATATATACTAGGATGGGGCAGGGCCCTCTCTGGTCAGTGAAAAAGGCTGCCTATACTGGGATATTCCAGAGATAGCTATACCAGCCCAGTGTTACATGGACAACTAGACCATCTCTGTAGCAAGAAAATCAATTTTAGAGGCACACCAAATTGTGCCACCAAAATGGTTTCCTAGAGCAAACTTCAATTCCTAGCATCTAAGTCACATGGCACTCTTCCAAATGCATTCTAACTATGGAGTACTTCTTGCTACTGAAATGGCTCCAGGGTGAGTTGGTCCATTAAAGTAAGTGTGAAAAAAATACAGAAGTTCACAAACTCCTTCAGTAGGATCACCAGCTTTAGGATTTTGAGCCTCCCTGTGTGTTTTCTAGCTCTATAACATTCCTTCAGAGTAAGCAGCTGGTTAATAATTAAATTAACATTTCCCTGTGAAGAAAGTCTAGGTTTTTTCCCCCCTTTGAGAGTAGGCCTTTCGTTCTTTCTTCAATAAAATAAAATAAAGATTCAATAGCACTTTTCTGTAAGATTCTGAAAGGAAGACAACCTGATTTTCTCAAGGACAAAAGCCTATATTAATGCACAATTATCTTGGCAGTCAGCAATAATGGTTTCAGAATGTGACAGTAGATTGAGACTTGTAAAAATTCTGAGATATTTATATATCACAATCCTTTTACCTTAGCCTGGCAGCACATTAACTCTTCTTGTATATAATTCTTTTTGTCTTTTTCTTCCCGTTTTGCATTTATTTGTCTTGAGAGCAGTGAAAAGAATTTGAAGAGCCTTTGAGAGCTGCAACTGCAGGCTGAAAATAGAATTAGTTAAAACATTTTCCTTTTAAATATTTAATATATATATATAAGATTGGTGGGTAATGTGAGTGAGGTGGGAATTGTTTTTCTAGAAAAAAATAAAATGCCTGTTCGTGCTTTCCCACGAAATGCTACTGAAAAGCTTCCTTCACACAAGACCATTTACTTATTGCAAGTTTGGCAATAAGCAGAAATGCCTGAAGGAGGCTTTTGCTAGCTTTTCTAGGTAAAAGTGATGTGAGCAAAGTGCACCATTTGTACAAGTCACGTTCAGAGCAGTGGGACTGTTGCATACCATTTTCACAGTATGTGGCAGAATGTAAACATCACGTGGAGATTCTGCAAAATGCATTACATGTGAACATGACAACATGTTCTTCAGCCTTTGAACATCATGTGTGTAACTGCACCTATGGTCAAGCTGATATTGTCCAGATTGTTACATTACAAAGCCCATCAATCTCACCCAGCATAACACTCCAAAATTTGGCAGTTGGCAGCTTGTCTTATTGATAGCATCCACATGGACACCTCAGGTGCTACTCTGAGGGCCCAGGGGGTAGAGCGTGTAAAGCTCCCAACCTCTATTAGATTCTCAGCCACCCCAACCCTCCAATGAACGCTTACCATAATCCACTTTAAATACATCCGAGACCACTTTGTTCGCAAGGGGTGTTTTTCCACTGTCACTAGAAGTACCCATTAAGTACCCATTAATGGGTACGTAATGGCATTTTTGTACCCATTAATGGGTACTTAATGGGTACTTCTAGTGACAGTGGAAAAACACCCAAGGATTCACCTCTTCTCACTCTACCCCAGGATGAATACTTATAGGTGGAAGGAAGCGTCTCTACAGGTCTCCACAATCAACATATAGAAGGCTTAAAATATCTGACATCTGGTAGTATTTCTGGTCCTCCAAAGCAAGTCCAGGCACTATCCTCACTGCTACGGCATTTGGGGAACTGTGGAGAGGCAAATGGTGTTTGTCTTGTCTCTCTTGTTTATCAACTCAAGGTCTGTAAATGATAGGTGGTATGATTAAAGGATCTAGGAGCTTGTTTACTAATGTAACAGCATTTTGTATGTAAAAAAACATGCTCCTCCAAGCCAAAATCACGCCAGGGAGGGCTCCAGTGGGAGACCACTTTAAAGTGGACAGCTGGAACAGCATAGGGAGCCATGTCATCAGGCTCTGAATATGGTCCTTGGATAGCGACTGATTGCTGCAGTGTGTCACTAAATTCAGCCTGCAAAGTCACAGGCTGGGCCACAGTACTGTGGGCACCCCGGCCGGTGCTAGTGAGCCTGCTCCATTCTTGGCCTGGATGATGATGATGATGATGATGATGATGATGATGATGAAAAACAGTTACACACAGCAAACGAGATCACTGTGCTGGATTTCGTATTATATCACTAGTCAGGCACTTCCCAAGCACCTAGGACTGTGTGATGTATCGGCGAATTATGCGAGTGGCTTTTTGTAGTTGGCAGATGGATATCTTGTCAATGCCAATGGTTTTTAGCTGCCCGCTGAGATCTTTTGGCACCGCGCCCAGTGTGCCGAGGATGACTGGGACCACTTTCACTGGTTTTCGCCAGAGTCGCTGTAGTTCAATTCTCAGATCTTCATATCTGGTGAGTTTCTCCATTTCTCCTCAACTCTGCTGTCGCCTGGAACAGCAATGTTGATGATCCACACCTTCTCCTTCTCAACTATTGTAATATCAGGCGTGTTATGCTCCAATTTTCGGTCAGTATGAAGCCTGAAGTCCCAAAGTAGTTTTGCCTGTTCATTTTCAACAACTTTTTCTGGCTTGTGATCCCACCAGTTCTTTGCCACTGGCAGATGATACTTTTGGCACAAGTTCCAGTGGATCATTTGTGCTACAGCATTGTGTCTCTGCTTGTAATCACTTTGTGTGATCTTCTTGCAGCAGCTGAGTATATGGTCGATTGTTTCATCCACTTCTTTGCGGAGTAGCACTTTGGATCTTCTCCTGATTTTTCAATTCTGGCTTTGATGGCATTTGTTGTTGTTGTTGTTGTTAATAACAACAACAACAACAACAACAACAACAACAACAACATTTCTATCCTGCCCTATACCCGAAGGTCTCAGGGCAGATAACAACATTTAAAACCAAATATATTACAACAGATAAAAGCACATATTAAAACAAGAGTGTCTGCAAGAGGGAAGGGAGAATGTATCCTCATTTAAGCAATCCAAGCCAAGAATGGCCTCCACATCATGCACCAAGGTAGTACACTGTGGAAGCTTTCTTTATGTTTTGCCACTAGCTTTACACTTGGGCAGAGACTCACTCCATCAAGAAAATCTGAGAAGAAAACAGGCCATAGGAGGTCTCCATAGTGTTTTCTGCCTCCATCATCACATTGTCGTTATCCATTATATTAATATATTCTATGTTTTCTCAAGGAAATTTCCTTATATCTACTGCTATCTTTATGTTGGGTTGAGATAATTAACCCAAGTTCAAGTTTTGGTGATAGGGCCTGATGGTGACTGATAGTTATTCATGCTCCTTGCTTAACACCAGATTCCTCTTTCCTCAGGCATTTTCTGTACTTGATTTTTTTGGTAGTTTCACCTTTAGAAGTACCTTAGGTAAAGATTTTCTCCAGAGACAATCTATTTTTAGCCTGAATCATTTACCTACTGCTTCACACTCAGCAAATGAGATGAAGCAACACAACACCGAGATCCTTCACATCTCTTATGTCAAAGCCATAATTTGAGACTACACAAAGAAAGTGGATGGGGGCAGAATTTCCTGACATTCACTTTTCATCCAAATGATCCTACTTGGCCTACATTTTACATTTTTATTTTATCCCTTCCTACTCATTTTCCTAATGTGGGAAACAGATCAGAGCCATGCTAAGGGAGAAGAAGGAGATCATGTTGGTCTTAGTATGACTCTTGTCATACTAAGCTTTGTTGCAGTGGGAGACCTGGGTGAGTCCATTGTGACAATTTTTCATTGTTATTTCAGTTAACCATAAATTTAGATGTGGCCCAGTCATTAACAAATAATATATACTAATGCTGTCCCTGATAATAACTGTGGCTAATAATAGCTATGGCTACCTCCAATTAGCAGCCCAATATACCACTAGAAAGCAATAAGGTGGGTCATTATTCCCCCACTATAACTGCTTTCTATCCTGATGGCTCTGGCCCCAATGCAATCTTTACAGGTCTTTGGCCATGTTCAGTGTGAGTAATAAGCTGCCACTGAATTCCTGGATGTGCACATGACCACCTTCACACACGCACAGTTGGCTATTTCAGTCTCCATGCATGTCTGCTGTGCAGAACTCCAGTTGCTGCTCCACCCAGAAAGGTACATACACCACTAAAATTTGCTATTTCCACTCTAGAATTGAAGGGCTTTCCAGAAAGCTATGGGAGAGAATTTCATGTTTTTAGTCCATTCTGCTCCTTGACTTTTTTTTCTTGTCCTAGAATTCATTGCAGTATTTACATGTACAAGAATCCTAGGGAGTATCCTCTCCAGTTCCCAACTAGAATGAAATTTTAAACATTCCACACACACTGCCTGATAGGAGGCTTTGGTTCGAAGCAAGCCTGAATTAATCAGAGAACATTAAAGCGAATAGATACTGCCATGGAATAGAGCAGCACAGTAAAGAAACAGCTTCTATCATGTTCCTGTATGGCTTCATAAACTAGTTAACTGGGTCAGGCAGACCTGGGTTGCCATGGAGCTTTTACATAGTATCTTTAGACAAGGTAGCAGACATTACATTTGATGAGCAGATCAGTTGCTTTGTCTGCATGAACATTCAGTATCTAGCATTGACTTGCAAAACTTGTAAGTACAGATGAAAACACACACACACATAAAGTGCTCTGCAAGCTTGGTTCAACAATGAGTTTTCATCCCTGTACTTCTGGTAAGAATAAATTGATTCCTTTGGGTCCTTAAAATTCTTAAATCCAAGGAAGGAAGGAAGATTGATTTGTGGAATGTAAGCAATGTTTTAGGTTGCACCCATTTCTCAGAAACAGTTTATTACTTGAACAAAAAGGCCTCATTTGTGTTCTTGTGAATTTGCACATTTCTGATTTTTGGATGTTCCCTGAATTTAAGAACAGAAAGACATGTATAGTAGGAAAAATGGAACAAAGAACTTCCTCCTAACCATTGTGTGTTTCATCTGTTGATGATGGATTTCTAACAATGAAATAGCAGGTTTCTGGGCCATAAGAGGCAAAAATTTCTTCACTGTGTCCGGTTGTTGTCTTGCTTTTATTTTTGAAGACATTCTGCCCATTAACAAAGGGAATTTTAAAAATCACTAAAACTACCAATCTAGATTATTCTTTATGACAATTTCTTATTTAAGAACAAACCACTGTACTAATCTCTCTGTTTCTGACCCTGTTCCTAAAACTGTGATTTGATTGCCTTACCTTATAGGCAATGATTGAGGCAGAATGTGAAATGTTTTGAGCAAATGAGAAACAAAAAAGACCATTATACAAAACTAATTTGATGTTGGATAAAATGGCATTGTCTTATACACAGACGTACCACACCTGCTTAAAGAAAATAGAGAAAGCAGTACTAGTGAGTTCACACGATTTGTTGAGCCCCACAAGTTGGTAGAGTTTTACATAGATCCAATGGAAAATTTCTGCAAGTTAATAAGTCAAAATCAATAATATTTGAATATGCTGTACATAATGTGGTGCTGACTTATTTAAAGTTCTTTTTTTTCCCCAAAATAGTAAGCCATGTGTATCATATATCATGCATTTAAGTTTTTTGCATATTAAGGCTCTTTCTGTACTAGGGCTTGATCTAAGGCGTTTTCGCACACGCCGTTTTGGAATGCGTGCAAGACAGCTAAGGACACGGCATACGCATTGGCTCAGCGGGGCTTGCGCTCCGACGTGTCCGGAGCTGTCTTGCACGCGTTCGAGATGTAGAGCACTTTAAAGTGCTCTACATGCGTTCGGGCGTGCATGAACTGCCCGCAGGCATTCGGGAGGAGAAGCATTCGCGCCTGCTTCTCTCTCCCTAACAGCCGCGGGCTCGCCTCCCACGCCGGCGCAGCTTTGACAATCAGCTGTTTTCAGCCAGCGCCGGCTGCAGGAGCCTCCTCAGCTGTCTCCCCGCCCCTTGCCGGCGTTTGCCGGCTAAGACAGCTCACGACGCTTTGGGCATTCGCACACAGGCGCGCCGGAACGCGTTTACACGCATTCCTGCGCTCCTGTGTGTGAATGATCAAAGCGTCCTGAAGTGCCTTAGGCTTCCCATTCTACACGCGTTCCAAATGGAACGCGTGTAATGCGAAAATGCCTCTAGATCAGATGGCCTCTGACCAGGCCCTAACCATCCACATGTTAATCCATTAGAACAGATCCATCTGCACAAGACAGACCTTGATCCAGATCTAGTGTAGACTCCATTTATTGGGTCTACAATGCAGCCTAAGGGCTCAAATCCAGATCACCAAGATGTGTAGATGGCATGCCTCAGTGACCAGGAATTGGAAGTAGTTTTTTGCATGCCATGCCATAGTACAGCACCAAAAATCACCCCCACATGTACACATGCCCATGTTCTGAGGTGGGAGACAGATGCAAAGTTCATGCCATGCTGTTCAAGCTTCACAGCCACAGAATGTGCTGATCCAGATCAGTGCCATCTGTATAGACAGCACTCATCCAGCCCTCACCTTCCCATGACTCAGATCTATGGCACCTCCAGTGAAGAAAGAGCCTAAGTCAAAAATTTAAAAAAAATTACCAATTACAGGACCAATAGCTACTTCATTTAAAATTTCTGTTCATGAGTTGTTCTGGGCCTGGGAACCACTCCAGCCACCACTATGCAGACCTTTCTGTGTATAGAAGCTGCTGACCTTTTTTCAGTCTCTAGGAATGGCCCACTTCTGGGGTCATTTACAGGCATACCATGGAACTCCCTTCAGCTTATAACTTAAGAGGCTAGGGAATTTTTATTCCCTGGCTTCAGGAGATGGGCCTACAGTACTATGGGTGGCCTCTGGTGCACTCCACTTCATTCTAACACATTATTGACCTGATGTCAGGACTGTATATCCCTGCCATTATATTGAGGACCAATAGTTACTTAGGGTTTATTGAAGAGAGTTTTGAATACAGTTTTCTTCTAAATTGAATGAACTGAATTGTTCCTATGTAAGTCCTGACAGAGCCTTACATATGAATTGTTGAGTTCATTGGGGAGTGGTGGCCTTCCCATCATGTATGAAGGTGCAAAGTGTGAAGTCATTAGAGGATCCTCAGAATGGACAAATGAAGTGAAAGGTCCATTAAGACATGAAGGTGTTCACATCATTTGAGAGTAGCACCAGCCTCTAACTTATGAAGGAAATGCGACGGGTTTTGAAGAAAGTAGTGGATATAATCTAAGACTGAAATATCCTAGCAAATGTGAAAGAATGAAATTACCATGTTTCTAGGGGCCTTAGTGTTTTCTGCACCTCACATCTATTAAGGAAATTGAATAACTTCCCTATGGGAAAAGAAGTAGGGAGTGTACATAAATATATCAAGAGGTGAAATGGAAGTTTATGAAACTGTGCATGGTACGGAAAAAGCACTTAGAAATGTGTTGCCCTGTTTTATGCAGTTGGCAGAGGTTAGCTAAAAATGGTTCATAATAGACAGAGGGAGGAATATAGTTTAAAATTATTTACAGTTTTGTTTATCTTGGTACACTATACATATCATTTCTAATACTACATGGTCATACAATTTTTCTTCTTCTGTAAATTGAAAACTAGCTTGTAGCCTTCTCAAGAAATAATAAATACTCATTAAGCAGAGCCTGATGCCCAGTAGAGAAGCATGTGCTTTGCCTACAAAAGGTCCTAGGTGCAACAGTCTTAGGTAGAACAGTGAAAGAGTTCCCTCTGAAACATAAATCCTACTTTGCTACCTGTAAAGATCCTTGGCTTCATCAAGTGAACACTGTTGGGATAGCTGACCATGAGGAGAGGTTATTAATACTGTGAGTACTCTGAAACTAGAGATGATAGTGTGATTGTGTGTGTTGCTCATCACCCCATCCACATATGCCCTGCATCTGGTCTGTGTGTGGATGCTCTTTTCTTGATCCATAAAGGAGTGTGCAAGAATGGATTGAAGTCCTCTTTTATTAGGTCTAATATGGATTAGTGGACTCTTAGCAAGTTTATATCCTGCACCTGTTCAACTTCTATGCAAACAATGAGGTCTTCACAGAGCCTTAATCTGAACTGCGGTGTGGACAATGCGTGCTTAGCAGCTCCTTATTCCAGATTATCTTGTATGTGCAGAAACAGTCTGCTCACAGAACATTAATTAGCAAAGGAGATATTACCTTTTTTCCATTAGTATGTTGATAGTTTCTGGCTAAATCTGTTTTAGATAAATATCATCATGAAAGCTAAATAGCATTCTTTGCTGTAAAAAAGCTCTCTGGCTCTAAATACTAGTCACTAGGGGCCTGAGCCTGACCTATCTAGATATTACTGTGTTCCATTGCTGGCAGATTAAACAAGGAAAATAGCCCACAATTGTGAAACAAAAGAATTTTGCTGTCAATAAACACTACATCTATAGGACACTTTGCTTAACAGTCTGAATTAAATTCTGCTGCTGTTCCATCCCCATCATTCCATTCTGCTAATGTAAATGTTTATGAAAGGGCAGGAGAGCCAAGCTCTTCAGCTTCAGAAACACTCTGTCACTGTATAAAATATGCCGATGTATTTGAGAGTTAGGCTGACACTGAAACCATAAATCCAAGATAAATAATGTATCTTCTGTGAACACATTTCAGTGTTTTTTTACACATCCATTTGTTCCTAGAGTGTGGTGAAGTGGGGCTGGCATTCTTTGACAAGCCTCTCTCCCTTCGCTTCCCCCCTCTCCCTGCCAGCCGTGGTGTTGTCAGTACAGGTCCAATTGAGGAAAGTTTCCTTTCCACACTGTCATTTCATAAATGGTGAATTAGGCTGCTTGAATTCAAAAAAGCACTTTGCCCAGATACTGTATGGCTCTTTCTACCCTCCCATACACGACTCCATATTAGCAGATCAAGAAAGCAAGTGCTATTTTTAAATGTTTAATGAGAAATCGGCTGCTCATTAATGTGTTAGCCTAACCATTCTTTAGAAGGCTCCACTTTGCACTCTGGCAGGGGAAAGGACAGGACATAATGTTACAGAGAAGCAATAGAGGAGAACTTAAAAAGAGTTCTTCTGACAAAGGAGGAAGGAAGCAGAATCCAGGTTCGATTCTGCTCTCCCCCATGAAACCAGCTGGGTGACCTTGGGCTAGTCACAGCTCTCTTCTGAGCTCCCACAGCCCCACCTACCTCACAGGGTATTCTGTTGTGGGGAGAAGAATAGAAAAGCTTTGTCAGCCACTTTGAGTCCCCTTAAATGGGTGAGAAAAGCGGGGTAGAAAAGCCAATTCTTCTCCTTCTCCTCCTCCTCAAATAGTGGCTCACCAGTATATATAATAATTGATTTCTTAAGTATAGTAGCAGTCAACACAAGTATAAGTCAGGAAAATGGTTACTGATTCTTACCAGAGGAGTTTTGTGGATGGGAAAGGAGGATGATCACCTAACATTGACTAACAGCCCACACCCCACGTGATCAGTCACTCACCTGTGATTGATTCCGGGGCTGGTCCTCTTCAGGGCACCACCATCTTGAGTGTGGCAACCTCTGCGACTGCATGTGCATCAGCACCATCGCTATGACACTAAGAACATAAGAACA
This sequence comes from Aspidoscelis tigris stejnegeri, assembly GCA_023333525.1. Lineage (NCBI taxonomy): Eukaryota > Metazoa > Chordata > Lepidosauria > Squamata > Teiidae > Aspidoscelis > Aspidoscelis tigris. Next base: position 243,168,249 of record JALMGA010000001.1, on the reverse strand, counting down.
CAAGAGAAGCCCTGCTGGGTCAGGCCGCAGCCCATCTAGTCCAGCATCCTGTCGCACACAGCGGCCCAACAAATGCTCATGGGCATCTGAAGCAGAGACAAGGACAAACTTTTGCCTGCTCTCAAATCCCAGCAAATGGCCTTAGAAGAGCCCCACTCCCCTCCCCCCCAGCCTGAAAGATGCACCTAGGCATTCATTCTAGTAGCCATTGATACATCTGTCATCCATAAATTTGTCTAACCCTTTCTCAAAGCCATCTAGACTGGTGGCTGTCACCACCGCTTCTGGCAGCACATTCCATAAACCAATGACCCTCTGGGTGAAGAAATACTTCCCCCTTGTCAGATCTGACTCTCGTACCCATCAGCTTCACAGAGTGCCCCCTGGTTCTAGTGTTGTGCAATAGAGAAAAGAAATGTTCTCTATACACCTTTTCTATACCACGCATAATTTTATATACTTCAATCAGGTGTAGAACAATAAGCGCTTTGTGCAGTCGCAGCTGTGTCAGGAGGTTAGGGGGGCTGCAAGTGCACTTGTGCAGCAGCTCCGCTGACCTCCCCATCCAGCAGAGGTGTGGATGGTCACTACCTGGATGTGATTAGGTAAGTTGGGGTAAGAGTTGGTAAGCATGATTTCATGCTCCACACCTAGTCAGCAATTAGGCAACTTCTGAGAAGGCAGGGGGTGTTTCTAGCATGTAAACAGTTCCTGCAAGTGCAGATGCACCTGCCCGGATGTTGCCTATTGACCACAGGCCAAAGTGTGAATTGGCCCCAGGTTGTTGTTCTGTATATGTGTGTGAGTGTTTTCTTCAATGTGAACATAAGCAGAAATTATCTGTCTCAGCTTTCTTATTTTTTTTTAATATATAACTTTTGGATCAAATTTCTTCCTCAAGGTTAATATTTAAAGAATAATTAAAAGGATGAATCTGAACGAAGTATTTTTTTTCCAATTGGAATGAAAATTAGACTGGTTATTTAGGGGATCTATTGTGTAATCTCTGGTAACAGACTAGCCCTCTCCTGCCTTCACTGGTGGAATACAGATGCTGTTGTAAGCCAGTTTTGATGTATTGCAAACAAACTAATTGTCCTCAATGAGAAACTATGAATGTTAGATGGAATGTCATGACAAGCTGCCTTGCTATGGAGGAAGAAGGGTACAGTGAATGATAAAATGGGGAGAAATTTGAGTTAAGGAGAGAAGAAAAGTAGAAAGGGTTTACTGTCTCACTCTCTATGTGCATGTGTACATGTGAGTGCATGTGCTTGAAAAAATGACATATCTGCATGATTATTCTAAAATAAATTACCTGTGCTCTAGCCTAGTACAGTATGCAGTACGTTGGTTTGTAACAAGATGACTAAGTGTATGATCACATTTAGTGAAATGTTCTGTGGGAAATTTGAGGCTATCAGGGCAGACTTAAAATTTCAAATAAGTGTCTCACTCTATCCTGGATCCTGGAAATGGGCATCTTTCCCTCATACTGGATAAAATAACACTTAGGTGATTCTCCTTTTTGTTGCATTGGATGGGACACTACATGAAGAAGAAGAAGAAGAAGAAGAAGAAGAAGAAGAAGAAGAAGAAGAAGAAGAAGAAGAAGAAGAAGAAGAAGAAGAAGAAGAAGAAGAAGAAGAAGAAGAAGAAGAAGAAGAAGAAGAAGAAGAAGAAGTTGGCTTTTTTACCACGCTTTTCTCACCCATTTAAGGGACAAGCAGTTGACAAAGCTTTCTGTTCTTCTCCCCACAACAGACACCCTGTGAGGGAGGTGGGGCTGTGAGAGCTCAGAAGAGAGCTGTGACTAGCCCAAGGTCACCCAGGTGGCTTCATGGGGGAGGGCAGAATTGAACCGGGTATTCCCAGATTTGAGTCCAGTTCCCTAATCACTAGACCAAAAGGAGAGAAAGCAGCCAGTCACAGTGTGAAATGGCTGCTTCAGGCAAATGACCAGTCAGAGCCCTGGAAACCTGGTCTGGTGGAGGCCAATGAACGGCAGGCACTTCTTGTTAGGGAGACATTGGCAGGCTTCAAGGCAAAGGAGCAGCAACATCTGAAAATATGAGATAAGATTATTCCTTTTACTGTTTGATTGCTTATTGTTGTTGCTTTTAATTACCACATAAGGAGTATGTTTCCTACAAACAGCAATTGTAAAAGGCCCTGCCTAATCACACCTTCAGGTATCACCAAAATGTGTCAAAATAGCTGCCACAAGATTAGCCAAGGGGTAGGGCATTTGTAGAGCTCCGATTCAGATGCAAATGCCATCTGCCTCACTCTACAAAAGGGACAACTATTTGCAGAGGAAAGTGAACTTGCTTGAGGTCTCCACTTTTCAAGGATTCTGCTTGAGAGTGAGCATCACAATTTCCCTGGATGGAAAATTCAGTTCAGCATGCAGTGTTCCACACACAGAAACATTTCAAGCAGTGAGAACAGCTTCTGTGGAACTCTGTCCATGCTAGAAGTTGCTGCTGCCAGCTCCAATAGACCTGATTGGACTTCCACATGGATGAAGACTTCTTCCAGATAGCAAGAGACAATGCAGAATTTAAACAAGGCCCTGCAATTGCTTCTTCCTGCCCCTCATCTCAGGGTTATCTTGGGGTCTGTCAGCAACTTCATGGTGGAGCTGATTAAGTGCTGCCACTTTGCTGGCTTCCAGTAGCCTCAATTGACCCCATCATGAATGCTGCCAACAGATGTCAAGGTAAGCATTGCTATTATAGGAAACCTGGTATTGTTGCTGGAGTTTCTATAATAGTGATATTACAGGTTTTAAATCAACTAAATCGGAACTATATTGGGAATGCCTCATATGTCTGGTGTTCCTAGTATAGTGGTGAAACAATCACAGGCTTTGGAGGCAGCCAAAGTTTTAGTTTGCAGAGGTTAATCCCAGAAGATACAAATTACCACTGCCACTAACTGGAATGTGATGGCCACATAAGGCAATTTATTTTAGGAGTAACAAAAAGGGCAACAAATTGTTAGCCATCTAATTTATTGTTGTGTTTTTGCTTTCACGGTAGAGAAGAGGCAGTTGTGAGGTTTTCTGTCTCTGGGAGCATCTATAAAACAACATGACACCACTATCATTCATTCAGCCACCATAAAACCTATCAGTACACTTCACTCCAAAGCAGAGGTTTTGCAGTATTTTGGAAGTGCTTTATGACTGCCCAACTCACACTTCTACACCCACAGCAGAACCATCATGTATAGACAAGGAAAGTAAGGGTAGGAGGAAATCCTGCTTCTGTGTCCTATATTAGCAAGTGTATGCCACCAGTCTCACCCCATTTCCATACTTAGTGATGCCATACTGGGATCTGTAATCTATCCCAAGCTGGGGTAGATTGCTACTGGTATGGAACATGGACGTTCTCATTGGGATGGCCAGTTCCACACTAGCCCACATGCAGCACCTGAAGCTCATGGAGACGTGGCTGGGGGTGGGGGTGGTTCCATATACCCTGAAGGCCAGGAATTAAAGTCCTTGGCATTTGGAATTTTCAGGACAGACATTTCAAAGGCATTCCACTAAAATGGGCACCCCATCTTACACGAGATCATGGAGGTGTGTTGTCTACCTGTGGCTGTGGTCTGCCACTTCTGATTTTGGGTGTTTTGTTTTGTTTTGTTTTTGCAATTTAATTGAATTTTAGTACTACAAGTGTTACAGAAACAAGCATAAGCAAATATAAATAAACATATATTAAAATTAAATAATACAATGACATTTTTTAAAAAGTTTAAAATTTAATTACTTTACCTAAATTTGAAGTTTAATAATAGAAGTAAACTATTATTACTGGATATACTGGATAATACTGGATTAAATAGATTATTTTCAGTTTAGTAAAAATTCTAGAGATGATTTTAGACCGTCACAGATGGACAGTGGTTTCCTTTTAAAAGACAAGTAAGGACCCCATATATCTACAAATGATTTGAGAAAATATCCAAAATTAGTTGGCTCCAGAAACTGATTGTTAAAGCAATGAATTATTCCATGTTTTTGTTTTAGTGTATTTCACTTCTTTTTGATGTTTTTACTGGAGTCTCTATAGTGCTGAAGTAACACAAGCTCTGAGTGAAACGTGCAATCCTCTATATTTTTTATTTCTCTGAAATTTTCTCCAAAGTTTTAAAGTATTTTACATAACCACCATAGCCTATTTTTTTTGCAACCGTACCAGCAGGATGGTGTAATTTTAGGGATATGTGAAAATAATGATAGGTATAATGCCATCAAAAATGGTTTTAAGATATAATTCTTTTGCTTTTGTTGACTTGAATTTGTGAATTTTTGGTCAAGATTTCTTTCCATTCTGAGTCTGAAATTTCAATCTGTAAATCATCTTCATGTTTTCCATAAACCATCTTCTTTATTATTTCTGAAATTCACTAATATGTTAATGCTTAACTAGCAGACCAATTACTTAGGGTGTTGATGCATGCTTCCAAGTCAGGTTATGGATGATTCATTGTTATAAAAAAGTCTGTAGAAGATAGAAATTGTTTTAACATGAAGAACCAGTATTTTTTCCTTTGGAAGTAAAATATTATCCAATTGTTCACTGGTCCATAAATCCCCTGAATCTGTGAGGAAGTCTTTAATCTTTACAAAGTCTGCCTTTTTCAGAAGATTCCAATCATCTGGGTTGATACTGTATTGAATGTTGCATAAATATTTAATAGGTGTATCTGGTGAGGGATACAGAAACAATTTCTCTCTCCATTTTATCCAATAATGTAGGTAGTGGAGGCATTAAATAATGTTTTGAATTGGTTTTTCTTTTTACTAATTCAGAATATAAAATGTTATATTGTGGGTCTTTAATTTTAATTTCTTTAAGAAGTTGCTTTAAGAAGTCCACTATTTTCTGGACTGAAGTTGAAATAAAAATATATTTCTAAGTTGGCAAGCTTTGAGGGAAGGTATCCCCTATTGTTGTCCAAATTCTGTTTCTGTTTCTTTTCTTGCTAAATTGTAGCAAGTTATTGTCCCATTTATTAAGTTTGCTTTCAGGAATATCAATGGGTATATTTGAAAGAGGTATATAATTTTAGATATAATAATTATCATCTTTACAGCTGCTATTTTCCCTAATAATGAAAATTGCTTGTTTTTCCATGCAACTATTATGGAACAACTTTTTTTCCAACTTGGTATGTAATTTAGCTTAAATATATTTTTCAAATTTGGAAGAATAAATATACCAAGATATTAACTGTCTTAGTTCCAGATTTTTAAAATATTTCTAATATTTCTTTAAGTATTTCCAAATATTTCTGCTGATTTTTCTTGCTATTTGGCTTGCACTGTAGTTAGTTCTCCATTTTTAAGGTTTTTAGCCTGTGAGATCCTGAAGAACTGTTCTCTAGGTGGAACTTTTTCCCCATCCAAGTTTAGCCCAATGCACTGCTCCTAATTGTTAACATAATTGTTAGCTGCTGCTCACCAAACATCGACCCTTTCCATACTGCACAAGGCTATCCAGTGCTGTGAGACTGGTCCAGTATAGGCTACACATCCTGAGGTGGTAAGAGCTGCCTTTGGGCCTCATTAGTGCTGTCTGCATTGTGGACAGCCCTTCCCAGACCAGTTTTGATGACTAAGAAGAAAGTTCCCATCTATCATAAAGGTTGTGCATGAAAAAGTGATGCAGTTCTGGTTCTGCTAGCAGTTGCTCAGCCAAAAAGTATACTGAACTGTGGAGATATGATATCTGCCTGCTCTCTGTGAACAGGTATACTGCACTGGCCAGTCTAATGGCTCAGGGTGGAAAAGGCTATGGATCATAGGGGAGTAGTTTTTGGGTGTTTTTCCACTGTCACTAGAAGTACCCATTAAGTACCCATGTACTTCTGGTGACAGTGGAAAAACACCCTTTGTCTCACCCATTCCCAGGCTCTATTTGATATACTTAGGCTCCTTTTGGAAGTATAAATATTTTCCATCTGAGTGGGCCATAGTATAAGACAAAAAAGGGAGAGCAAACTGAAAGGGGCAGGAAAAACAACTTCGTTGATTTGGCCAACAACATATGGGAAGGGCAGAGCCCAGGTATATGATCTAATCTCTCTTTGGACTTCTCCGTTTAAAAAGTGAACAAGGCAGCGCAGAAATTGAGAAAGGTTTATTGGGAGTTCTAGTTAATAAAGGGCAAAACTTACCTACTTCCTTTGAAATACAATTTCTGGTCTCTAAAATTGAAACAGCTGTGCTCTCCCAGTGTGTGCGTGGGGAGGCCTTTGCTTTCTGATGTTGAAAAGATATGTGTGATTTTCTTTAATTGCTTTTCCCTGCTGAAGGGACCCAGAGAGTTGTGTAATATTACAGTCGTGTGATCAGAGCTTTTGTACAGGCAAAGGAAATGCCTTGAGCCATTTTTGTTTTAGAGAAGAATGGTACTCAGCTATTAGCCAAAGCCTAACCTTGGTTACATTTATCTTAGGAGAAGCTACAGAAAATGCCTGGATGTAGCAGCACCATATCATATACAGCACATGACAATGTGTCCACATAACTGGTCCTTATACAAATTTTGACAGCAATGTGGACTGACCCCAGGAAAGATTTCTCCATCCCAAATGCACATCGTCTCTGATCAACTGCCTACTGATTGCAAAATTTGCCAGTTATGCAGCTTCTGAAGGTCTCGTAATTTCTGTCCTCAAGTTTAGGAGGTTATTATCTCATCCTTTTAAATAAAAGTCATTTTAGAATAAAAATGTCTGCAAAGAATGTCACTTTCTTAGGACCATGAGAACTCCATAAATAACTTGATTTGTTCCTTCTTCAGTCTGCTGGGTTCACACTTTTCACAAACTCCTAGGGTCACATAGCAACCAAAAGAAGCTGAAAAAAAAACCCAGTTATTTTGAACTCTGAACCTGATTCTCACAAAAGTGTTGTTTTAAGAGTGCCATGAATTATCAGTCCCAAAAACATGGAATAAAAGATACTGTAGATGTCATTGTTGATACTTTCTCCACAACTTTAGATTCCTCTTACAAGAGAGAATATATCACCGTGAAATTCCCCCTTTAAACAAAACCATCTCTCCATCTATTGCTGGTACCCATGGTGGTCGATGGAATGGACAGCAGGCAATTGATGAGAAAAAGAGGTAGAGGTAGTGAAAATACTGCTGTTCTCTTTAACCTATACGACTGAAAAAAATAGGGCTTGTTTTGAGTAAAATAGGTAGGATCAGGTACTACTACTGGAGTAGAGTGCAGAAGAAAGAATAGAAAGAAACATTCAGGTTCTGATTGCTTGGTCTTGTGAAGGCTGTGAGGTTCTGGGTGTGAAGAGACACTGCCCCCTTTTCCCTGTTTTACCAGATATCCCTGCCTGCTACTATAAATGTCAAATTGCACACTTAACTTTTACAGTTGCTAATAAAGCTTACCCTGTCATCATTATTCTCTGCGTTTCCCCACCAGCAACCAGCAAATGAAGTGAAGGATGTGGGAAAATGCACAGCATGATAATAAGAGAACAAAATATAAACTGTGATAGACAGGCAGACACTACACAAAATGGCTGATTTGCAGGCTAGCATCTCATTTTTCTCCACTGTGGTTATGGCCACTTGCATCAGCACCTAAACACTATGGCATCTTTTTGAAAGTATAATTTTAAATTGAAATATAACCAAATGCTTCATTCTGTCAGCATTAGGTCACAGGCAGCATTCAGGGTGAATGGAGTTGAAGACCTTTTATTGGGGAGGGGTTGCATTCTCTTCAGGAGTGACATAGGGCTAGGCTGAAAGCCAAAGTACAAAACCAAGCCAGATGTGAAGAACCAAGAATAGGAATAGTGTCAAACACAGAAGCAAAGATGGAGTGAGCAACTAGTCCAGAACTCAGAGTCTAGAAACCCAAATAACTATGGGGTGCACAAGGCAGGAAAATCAAATGTCCAACCTTTGCCTCAGAACAGAGATTCAGGACCATAAATCCAAGGCAGGGAGAATGTTGTATCATAAGGTAGTTTGACACACTGGCCCAGAGGCTTTTAACCATTGAAAAGCAGCTGACTATGACCATGGACTTCATGCTGAATGGCAACAGGTGAGGTGCACAGCTGACAGCTGCCTCCACCTATGTCACCCCAGGGAGCAGTCAGCCAGATCCCCTAAGAGATCCTGACCCAATTTTCAGCATACTTATATATACTTCTGCACGTAAATACTTTTAGGAACAGAAAAACTGATTTCTTGGTAGCTTTTCCCACCAAGAAATCATTGCTTCCCCCATCTTTCCAAATACTTAAATAGATAGAGATATATAGGTAAGTAAGTAAGCAGGTATAAATAGATGATAAATGATAGATAGATCTGTACCTCACCACTCTTACCCCCGCTCCCTAAGCAATTACAGTTCTGTCACATTTTAATGCACAACAGGAATTCAGTTAGTAGCAGTGGGAAGATGCAACATTAATGTAAGAACAGAAGAAATACCCCCACTAGATTACATGAAGGCCCACTGCTGTAGCCACTCAGCTGCCAACAGGAAACTCACTAATAGGGTATGAGCTCATAGATGTTCATATAAGCAAATCACCTTCAATAGTAGTTGTTGTTACACAGCCATCAATACTAGAAAACATCCCTAGCCTTGCCCTCCGTGAATTTTTGCAGTCGTTTTCTTAAGCTGTCTGAGCTGCTAGACATCACCATATCCAGTGCTATTTAATCCCCTTGTTGACTTGTGCATTGCAAGAAGAAACATTTTCTTTTTGTCTTCTGTGAATCATTTGCCCTTTCTGTACTTAATGTGTAATAAAGAGCCACAAAGTCCACTTCTGGACCTCATCAGTCAGTACATAGTGTTCAGGCATTTTCGCACTACACTCGTTCCATTTGGACGGCAAGCCTAAGACACTTCAGGACGCTTTTAGCATTCACACATAGTGCGCAGTAACGTGTGTAAATGCATTCCGGCGTGCCTGTGTGCGAATGCTCAAAGCATTCTGAAGTGCCTTAGCCGGCAAACGCCGGCAAGGGGCAGGGAGACGGCTGCCGAGGCTCCCGCAGCCAGCAAGGCAGGCAATCAGCTGATTGTCAGCCAGCGCCAGCGGGGGAGGTGAGCCTGCGGCTGTCAGGGAGAGAGAAACATGAGCGAATGCTTCTCTCCCCAAACGGCTGCGGGCGCTTCGTCCGCGCCGGAACGGATGTAGAGCACTTTAAAGTGCTCTACATCTCGAACACGCGCAAGACAGCTCCGGACACGTCGGAGCACAAGCCCCGCTGCGGCAATGCGTATGCCGCGTTCGAGGCTGTCTTGCACGCATTTGAAAACCCCGTGTGCAAAAACGCCTTTGATATGTGAGGACCCACCCACTGCTTCATCTGCACGTGGATGGAGAAAATCCTGATGAGGGAGGCCCCAATCAGGATTACCAGTAGACCTGTTTGGGATTACCAGGGGATTCATATTGGCAGCACACCAAGACATGCTGCCAAAACAGCTCCCCTGGTGGTTTCAAGGGGAATGAACACTCAGAGGTCTACCCTGAAGTTCATGCAAGCTTCAGGGCTGATGCAGAGGCTGTTCTGGATCAGTAATCTTTATGTGGTCCAAAAGAGTGTGCCTGCCTAGTCCAGGCCCAATTGTTTGGTTGACTCGGAGGCGAGTGAAGAAAGAGTCCTTCTTCAGAGGGTTTCTAGAAGCCATATTCAAGAAGAAACCGCCAAGTCTACATGCAAAACATATGTAAAGAATTTGGTAGGGGAAAAACAACAGAAGGGAAAAGAGAGTAAAGCATAAAAATAGTGTGAGGCAGCACTATCTGCACTGCATTTTCAACCTTAAGGCAAGTTGGAGGGAAAAAAGGCATTTTACCCTGAATTTGAGGTCCTTATCCTGCCCTGCACTGGGATGATTTCCACCTTCATAGGCCATGCAGAAGTAATAGTTTAGGAGGTAATCAACAAGCCTCCTCAAAGATGCTCTAAAAATGTCTCCAGTGTCCCATTTAGAATAGGCATCGGTGAGTGAGCACTTATTCCCATATTTTGCAGAAGAGTTAAATTATTTTGATATGGACTTTTTCCACTTCAGGCATAATTTTATAGATGTTTATCATCTCATCACCTACTTAGCTCTTTTCTAAAGTAAAAGTCCCTGACATTGTAACTTCTCCATACAGGAGAATTGCAGTTGTCTTCTTCTGAACCTTCTCTAACTCTGCTCTTTCTTTTTTTTTTAAAGACTTCCGCAGTATTCTGAAGTTTTCTACACCATTAATTTGTGTAAGGACCTAGTTCATCCATCCATGTGTCCATTAACATTATTTCTGAATAATTCTATTGTACCCTTTAGCAGAAATTCTCAGGGTAGGTCACAGCATTCAATAAAATAGCAAAAAAAAAAAAAAAATGGATAAAATCCAGTAAAATATTATTATAATATTGACAGTTATATTTTTCAGTTTCATTCCTAATCGTCCTTAGCATGGAATTACAATAGATAGTCCTATTAAAGTGAGTTTCTTTAACACAGATTATTCATTATATGTCAGACACACACACACATATATATAATTAAGTGATTCTGTGATTCATTTTTGCACATTTTGCTCTGAAAGTTTGCAGACAACATACTGAGATCTTATCCTTGATCCAGCAGGCAATGTTCCACTTGTCTTTATGCAATGAAAAATGTGCTTGATCTGTAGTGCTATTTGCACTACGGCCAGTAGTGCATGATTAGCGAATTCTGGGGAAGGGCACCTGCACTTGGAGGAGGCTGCTACAGCCTCCAAGCACCCGCTGCCTTCCCAGAAGTTCACTAATTGTTGATTAGGTGTGTAGCAGGAAATCATGCTCCATACCTTTACCAATGTTAACCCTAAGCTTACCTGAAGCATCTGGGCAATGGCCATTCACACCTCTTCTGGTGCTCCAGATCATCTGAGGTGCTGCACAAGCATGTTGGCACCTCGAATGACCAGAGCGTCAGCATCATCATGGTGATGGTGATGGTGTACGCACAGTTGCAGAGGGCACCACAGCCAAAATAACAACACCCAGAAGGGGACCAGCCTCAGGATAGATTTCTGGTGAGTGACCTATCGTGTGGGGCTTAGGCTGTCATTACCTAGCACTCACAAGTGCAAGTGCTAGTTAACGTTGGGTCATTGTGCTCCTTTCCCATCCAGCAGATGGGAAGTGTGAAAACACCCATGGCTATTTTTCAAAAAAAAACAAAACCTTCTGAATATCAATTTGTGTCTTTTGATAAGTTTTGAGTGCTTGTGATTGTTTTCATGAGAGTGGTGTGTGAGTAGGTTATTGGGCTGATTTAGCTGTTTGATCTGGCTTTCTGTTTTGGCATGCTGGGGAACTGGTATCAAAGTCAGGAGTGCAGTCTATGGAAAATCTGTGTCTTGATGTAAAGAAGCCGGCACCTGTGTGTTCATCACTGCAACGTGTGAGGAACCTTTACCTGGGGTATGGGTGAACATTGATGCAGGCATCTATGTGGTAAAAGTTTCAAGCATGGAATCTGTGTGTTCTGGCATTGCTGGAGGGACCTATGCTGAGGCAGACATAGAGGTGCTTTTGTGACACCCTTATCCATCCCTGATGAAGGGTAAATATTAAGTCCATTTTAAAAGAAGGCAAGGACACAGCATCTTTTTATTTTCTGCAGTATTTCTAATATCTTCCTACCATAGGAGGCTACTAAAATATCACCAAACATCTCAACACAAATAAAGCCATAGACATAGTTCAGCAAATCCTTTCAGAACAGCTTGAAAAGTGTAGAAAAGTGATTCCTAAAGGAAGTGTTTAAGAGTGGTAGAAATGTGTCATATTTTTAAAAAGCTGTATTTTGAAAAATCTAGTGACCTGAATCATAAAAATTGAGGAAAATGGAGATTGCCTTATCTGATGTTAGCAACAAAGGACAAATTTGGTATCAGATTCACCAGCACAGTACTTAAGATCATATGGTGCCTCTTCATGACACTTTCAATATGGAATATTATAGGAAAGGACAAAGAAGAGATTGCTCTACATTTTGCAATAAACTGACCCAATTGAGCACTCTCAAATTTGCTCATAATTGAATTATGCTCTTATGTGTCTTTTTTGCAGAGGAGTTTCAGTTTCAGTGTAGGCAAAGTACACACAAAAGTACATATTCTTTTGCAGTTGTGCCAGATCCTCCAGAATAAGGCACAGCTAACTCTTAGGCCCTTTCTGCACTGAGCCTTATTCTGGATTATATACTGAAATAAGGACCTCCTGCCTGCACGCTGATGTATACTACCATCCCCGAGGCCTGCCATAGTCTGCACTAGCATGTGGATAGCAGGTCCCTCCCTGTTCTGAGATGTTTGGGGTAAATGTTGACATTTGAATTCAAGTCAGATTTAATAACATTCAAATTCAAACATTCAAACAGATTTTGGATGTTCTGAAACATTCATTTGAATGATTCAAATGTACAGATACGTATGTATTACATGTATTTTACATGTATATGTATTTGCACTTATAATAACGGATGAAAACGGGACGCATATGGGATAAAACAGGATGCATACAACATGCACACAGATACATATAACAGATACAAATGTTGACATTTGTATCTTTAAATACGAACCTAACATTCAAACAAATAGATTCAAATGCTATGGGTTCAAATCTGATTTTTTGACATTAGGATTTTAAACATTCAAATCAAGTGGAATGCTTTGACATTCGATTTGACTCAAATGTTAATGCAGAAAACCCATTTGTGCACACCCCTAGCTGAGACAACCCAATAACTGCTACAGATGCGATAACTTTGAAGCTTGTCTTTTGTCACCACCCTCTTTCTGAGCAACAAACCACCACCACCCCACTTCTTCTGAATAATTCTCCATATCTTATTTTTACCTGAATTCTTCACCAGGCCTCTCTGGCTCTTCTGTTCAGCTAAAGTTCCAGCTAACTGACTGAACCACTTCTTGATGTTTGTTCCAGTCTGCCTATTTGAAATGAAGTTGCTTGATCATCCAGAGAATGCTTGATCATCCAGAGAAATCCTCAGCCACTGAGCAAGAAAAATATGTGCCTTCAGAATAGTCTTTGGAACATTGCAATAAAACAAATATGAGTTGCTTACTTGGTTTAAGCTCAGAAAGACCCTTATTATAAGGCTGCTCTACTTTGAATCAAGACATTTTGACAATGAATGTCAATTTTGACACTTGATCAATACCTTCAGTGTTCAAAAAAACCTGGGTGACTCCGGACACACTTAAAGATTCACAGTAGCTACACAGCAGTGGAACACATCACCAGTGATGTAACAATGAGGGGTGTGAATGTTTAAAGTGGTCAGGGCTACTTGTTACCTCCCCACAAACCTGACTGTATTCAGCTGCACATCCCTATTCACTTTCACTAACTCACCTCATGGCTGTCCTACACCCCACTCACCCTCTCACCCTTTACCTTACCTTAGGAGTTAGTGAGGCCAGGCAAACCCAAATCCTGTCCAGGTGAGTGGGGAGGGGGGGAGAGAGAAGAAAGGCAAGAAGGGAGGGAGTTTCATCTGCAAGGCAGAGGGGCATGGCAAAAGTGTGCAGAAGATGATGAGTGGGAAGGGAGGTGAATCTTTATTGGCACAGCAGAGGGGCTCGTGGAAGGGCACAGGGCTCCAGCTCCCTACCCATTCCTCCAATCATCCTCTGCATGCTTTCACCATGTCCCTCTTCCATAACTCAAAAGATGTCAAAAAATAAAGGAACATGATATATGGGTGGATTTGCACTGATCTTATAGGACCAGACCAACCTGGATCCATTCTTGGATAAGCCTTCTGCATTTGGAAAGCTGTCCTGATACAATGCCCCACATGGACACCAGGTATTGCTGCTTCTAAGTTCTGTGTATTAGGAACTAAAGTTCCTAGCTCTCCCTGGGGATACATCTTAATGGTGCAATTTGGTGCATCTCTGAAATGGGTCCTCTTGTTAGACTTTAACGGAGAGATCTGCACCCTTCTGCAGTGCCCTGGGATGACCAAAACATGGAGGGACAGGGCCTCTCTCTTACAGTCCAGCATGTAGAAGATATGGGCCTCAGAAAGACCAGACCTCACACTAACCCAGTCCCTAGGGAAGTGTGAAAAGGCCCTGTGGCTCACACCAGTGTTTGGACAAGCACCTTATGCAGATTACAGTTGCTTTGCCTGTTACAATGATGTGAGTGAAAACTGCTGCTCACTGAACTGAGAAGAAGAGTTGGCTTTTCTACCCCACTTTTCTTACCCATTTAAGGGGACTCAAAGTGGCTAACAAAGCTTTCTATTCTTTCTCCCCACAACAGAACACCCTGTGAGGTGGGTGGGGCTGTGAGAGCTCAGAAGAGAGCTGTGACTAGCCCAAGGTCACCCAGCTGGTATCACAGAGGACATCAGAATCAGACTTGGTATTCCCAGATAAGAGACAGGCTTCCTAAGCACTAGACCAAACTGGGAGTAGTGGTAGTAGTAGCAGTAGCAGCAGCAGCAGCAACAGTAGTAGTAGTAATAGTAGTAGTGACCACACACTGGCTGTGATAATATGCTAGCTGGGGGACTTTCCAGCCTAAGAGCAAGCCCAATGTTTCTGCTCACAGCTGTTTCAGCAATAAAAGAAATGGACATGGAGGTCAGTCATTTTTTTCTTGACAACAAGCCTGTATGGCTTGGAGGGAAGTAGTATGAAGAGCTATTAGAGTTCTTTCTACAGTATTGCTCCTATTGCACTTGAGCAATGGTGGACTGAGTGCTCAAAGAAAGCAGTGATATGAAACCCCTGTGACCTCTGAGGACTCAGGGTGCAAAGAGGGTGCAGGGACACATGGTACTATAAAGGCCCCTTGCAGGTCTTGCCATTATTAGCTACAGGGAATTGTACACTGGGATACTGCTCTTCTATACTCTGAATTATACTCCACTAAGATAGGAAGCATGACCAGGTTCTTTTTGGCAAACTGCCTTTGATCTCCCCAAGGTACATTTGGATCCTTTGCAGGCCACTGCTGTATTCTTGTATTGTTTCTTCACTGTCCTGTAGCTTGTTCATACTTTGAACAACTGGCTTTGTGTGTGTGTGTGTGTGTTGGTTGAATATTGGGTTAATGTTGAAGTTCTGGTGGTGTATTCATCCTATGACTTCCTCTCATGCCCTTTGAACAGTGCTTCTCATACTTTTCTGTAGAACCTGAGACATAAAGCAGATTGAACCTCATAGGGAACTCAGTTTGCTCCAGAGTTGCCCAGCAGATGGAGAAACAGTTACAGGAGTGCTGTGTGTAGTGGCCAAGAGACTAGACTGGCAACGCACAGGGATGAGGACATATTGTTCTTTCATGTTTAATTAGTAGAACTCCAACCCCCTGCAGTTTGTGGTTAGCTGCAGCTCCCAGTCCAAGTAGCTTCTGTAGGTAACAGGGGTCATCGGCTCACTTCTCCTCACTTATTGGCTGGCCTTGCTCGACTGCGTGACAACTTGACATAGCAGGGTTTATGCCTTAGCCTTCATCCGCCAGAACAGATTAGTGAATGAGTGCAGTGGAACTGCAAACAGGCCAGCAAAAGACAACGAAAGAGCCCCCCTCTGTGATCCTATCTGTCTCAAACCACCATACAGTCACGCTCTCATCCCCTCATCTCAGTATGAATCAGGTATTCAGTTCTACAGGAACCTACAGGGAGAAAATTAAGAGGAAGATATTGGGGAATCGGTCAGGGATGCACAGAAGGTAAGGTTGGTAGGTTTCCTGCTGTGCTGAGATATGTTTTTCAAGTCCAGGCATTCTCCAGGGTCTGTTTAATCTTCTTTACATTCTCAAAAATAATCAATCTACAAGTTGTCAAGCTTTTTAACAACAATAAAAAAAAGAGTGAGAGAGAAGTTAGTTGGCACTGGATCTTCTTTATATTCTTTTCTGAATTTCAAGACAAAACCACTCCCTGAGGAAGGTAGCCATATGGAAAAGTATCACCAACATAGTATATTTGTATTTTCATCCTTCCTCTATGGCAGAGATAGCTCATGTGTGAGCCTTCAATATTTTTTGGGCTACAGTCCCATTACCCCTGTTCATTGGGCAATACTGACCATGTTTGATGGATCCTGGAGTCCCCAAAACATTTGCACACCATGACATTGAGCTAGATCTCTCAGGGTGCTTCCGCACAGGGCAGAAGACCTGGTTTTACTAAATCTGGATGCCCAGTAGATCCAGATTTACGGGTAGATCCGCATCTAATAGATGCGGATCTACCCCCTCCCCGTCCCTCCGTGCACGTGGCGGGAGGACGGAATAAATCCGGATTGGAGGTGGGTGCTGTGTGGAGGGATGGGGCCCTCCCCCGGCCCGCCATGATTGGCTCCTACCTTTTGACTCGCCCTCGCCCCAGCAGCCCCGGCCATTCAGGAGGCGCGCAGGATGCAGGCGCACTGCATCCTGGGTTCCTCCTTGCAGAATCGGGGTGACACCAAGCAGGTAAGGAGGGGAATCCATGGGCTCCCCCCCCTGGGTGGGCTAGGGTGGGCTTTAGGGAAGCTCCCCCTGGCTCCAGAAGCAGCGATCCGCCACTTCTGGGGCAAGGGCAAGCCGAAAGATAGGAGTCCCACAGCTCGCCATGCTTGTCTCCGAGGAGCCAATTATGGCGGGCCGTGGGAGGGCCCTGGGTAGGTACACTTTCACTGTGCAGACACATCCTAAATGGATGCGTTTTCACAGTGGAAGACCCACTAAGCACACATAAAATGTGGTGTATAATTAACACCCATTTAGCACACTTTAAATACGGATAGGTGCGGACGCACCTAACCAGAAGTGTGCTAAATAGGTCCGCAAATGCAAACGTGTTGTCCCGAAAGTGTTCTTAATCCGTGTTGCTGTGCGGACACACCTCACCGGATGTGTCCAAAACAGCAACGCGTGTGCTTAATGGGTGTTAAAGGGCCTGTGAGGAAGCACCCTCAGGCATTTTTTTAAACTTGGAGCTGCACTGACTTCTTTAAACTGGAGTCACAAGAGTAAAACCATTAGTTTGTAAATGCACAATATAGGCAAGCATGAATAGTATAGCAAAGTGCAACTCAAATCAGTAAAGCACTAACTGTAGTTACTATCAAGTGGCAATACAGCCCAGTTATTTGAAAGTTTTGTTCAGAAGTGCAGAAGTTCCCTGAGTTACGTGATACATTTTCATTGCATATTTATCCGGGGCTAACCTGACTGGACTGTGTGAGATCCTTCTAAGAAAACATACCTAAGATCACAATTCATGTTGTATTTTTCAAACTTAGGATAGGACTGGGACACTGAGCCCTTACTATTTCCCCTGTTCCTGAAGCTCAAAGGGCTGCATCTTACATGATCCAAAATAACAAGATTAATTAAAACTAAGGTAAAGGTGCTGTGACTAAATGGATGTATCTGTGCTAGTTTCTTTGTAAAAATCTGGAGCTTATTTGCCATTGCCCTTTGGAGACACACCAGAGTCTGAACTTGGGATCTTCTACATATAGAGCAGCTGCTGCATCAGCACTGCACTTAAATCTCAAGCAATACTGCAGAATCCCAAAACTGCCTAAAAGAAATAAAAGGCTAATAAATACAGGCTAAGGATGGATAAAGAAATTCCAATGAGAATTAATACGATTTTGTTAATTAAAATGCAACTTGCAGTTATGGGCAGGGCTTCGTGAACCTGGAGGTAGTCAAGTATGAGTAGTACTACTGAAATAATAGCAAATTTGGTTTTAGGTTATATTTTAAATATGTTCAATGAATGTAAGAAAGCAAGTAGGTAAATTACTTGCTTACTTGCTTAATGTTATTCACTGAAATAATGGACCTTTCTACATATAGTGGTATCCCAGTATACTGCGAGATCTAGATCCCTTCAGGGCCTCTTGTCCCAACTCTGAAGCAGAAGAGATAAAACCTTATCCCTCCTAGGTCATTCTTTCTTCATTGGATGGAGCACAGCATGACCTAGGTAGCCAAAATGGCCATCTAGACTAGGATACTAGTGATTCAGGGTCTGCAAGAACAGAATAAGGAGACATACAGAAAGCTGTACACCTCCTTGGTCCTGTTTAGCACTGCCAAAATGGGCCTTCCTGGGACCCAAAAGCTGAGGGTTTTTTGTTCCTGGCCACCAGAGCCTTTTCAGCAGGTTCTGAAACTTATAAAAGCAGCAGAGCAGTGTTGGGCAGCCTGGGTCCTGTGCCAGAACAGAGCATCCAAACACAGATGGCTTTGTTCCAGGTCAGCTAGAACACTTCCAGCTGGTGACACTTCTGTTAGGAGGAGTTCCAGCTGGAATTGCCCAATAACTGCATACCAATATTTCATGATGCAAACTTCTTATTCAGAGCTTTGTAGTTCTTCCATTAGGGCAATGTGGCATATTTTCTTGAACCGTAGTTCAAAAGACATATCTCCTAGCATATTTCAGTGTTGGACTAGAAATAGGCTTCACAGCCAGTATGCATTTAAAAAGAAAAAGAAGAAGAATCTGCTGAATTGATAGCTGCTTTTTATTATCATGGACATTTGAAGAAGATGAATCTGCTGAATTGATAGCTGCTTTTTATTATCATGGACATTTGAACTTGTTTTATTGCTGCAAGTCTACACCGTATGACCTTAAATGTTGCATTCTTGGCAGCCTCTGCATTTAATGGTATAGAGGTATTTGACTAATGTTAAAGACCATTCATGTAAATTTTTAAAGTTGGTGCTTTTATGGTCATAGAAATTATTAAGAATGTTGTGGCTGCTAGTTTCTTTTTTTTTTCTTTCAGTTGCATGCACTTTCCCACCCTCTTATCTACCTTGTTCATTTCTTGCCACTAGGGAAATACAATGACCAGCATGGGCAGGTTACCTATTTTTGGTCACACAGGCCGCATCAGCACACATGGGTGGGGTGGGGTGGAAACACAGTTCAGAAGCAGTTTGGAGGCAGTAGCACGCAGTACTTTTCCCTAGTATTAGAGGCCTTTGAAAGTGCAATTTCTGACAGATACTAGTATGTGGATAATGCTATCCCAAAGCCACTTTCAACCACTGTTTTCCCTCTGTGTAGATCAGTGATGGCTAACCTTTTGAGCTCGGTGTGTCAAAATTCACAAGAAAACCGAGCTTAGCTCGGGTGCTGTGTCACATCTAGAAATATCCATAATTTTGTGATATTTATGGCTCTAGTAAAAAAGTTATATTTTTGATATATGTATTTTATTAAAAGCAAAAACAAATAATTCTTTACACTTGCTAAATCTTCAACTGAAAGTTGGTATTTCGTACACTTCAAGAACAAGCAAGCACTACACACCCAGGTGCCAGGGTGACCATGTGTGTCACCCAAAAGGGCTTGGTGTGTCACTTGTGACACGCGTGTCATAGGTTGGCCATCACCGGTGTAGATGCCACTATAGGAAAACTGTGGCCATTAGGAGGCCTAGACTACAAACCATGTATGAGTAATTTTAGGAACTTCCTTAACTGAGGCAAACCCTATTTTATTGATGTGGTGCAAGACTGCATTATTCAAGCAATAGTTGTACTGAAAACAAAAAATGTTCTTTAAAAAATGAAACAGAATTACTTATATAAGACAAATTAGCAAGGCTAGGTTCCCACTGGGCAATTTCATCCAGATTTAAAATGTTTTTTTTAAAAAAAAATCATCAAGGTTGGTGTTTTTTTTTTTCGTTCCCACTTTTAGCTTATAATGCAGACTTGCAGACCACCTCCCCTATCTCCTTCCCTCAGCAGAACCCCCGCCCCATGCAGTCAGCAACTGGGCACCATCATACCCTGACTTCATTGGGGTGGGCAATTCAAACCCCACCTTCTATATAAACCTGTCCCCAATTCAGATCATGAGTTTTTGTTCACTGTTTCTCCCCCACCGTTGTCCAGCTTCTTTCTCATGTTAACAAGGCAGTAGAAGATTAAAGATCACTTTCCCTTCTTATAATGGTGTTTTGTGCTAGATTGGTAGATCATCAGAGGAGCGCAAAATGGCAGGGAGGAGGAAAGGAAGGAGGGAGGGAGGGAAGCAGGCAGGCAGGCAGGCAGGCTTTTACACAAGAGCTGACAATTGCGCTGGATCATTACAGCAGATCAGCATGAAATGGCAGGGATCCTGCCAAAAAGTGTGAATGAACAGTAGGAGGGAGGAAGTAGGCAGGCTTTTACACAAGAGCCAACACACTTTCACAACCCCAGAATGGAAGCTGCCAATTTGTTATACTGATCATTTGTTACAATGTTAGGTACTACGGGGTCTGTTGATTCTTCACCTCCCCCTCCCTTTCAGCCATCCTGATCTCCTTAGCATGTAATGGTGGAGAACCAGGGAAAGAGGGGACTAGGGCAGAGGAAATAATGGCTTATCATAGGATCAGGGGGAACTGAGAAGAATGCTCCTAAAGCATGATTCCCTCCGCCCAAAAATGCTTGCATCCCCATTGCTAAATAGTGATGATAATTTATAAATCCAGCAGCAAGACCCCTTTTAATCCAAATAGTGATGAACATTGAGAACCTTTTTGCTCTTACCTTGAGGAACCATCCAGACCTCTTTCTGGATCATTCTGGCTTCACCAGCTGCCACAGCTCACCCAGAGTTGCCTCAGCCCTCCCTGGAGCTGTGGACAACTGAAAAGCTGTCTACATGCTGACCAACAGTGGCTGGATTGCTCTTGAAATAGCAGAACCACACCCTTTTCTGGGTGCTCCGTGATGAGGAAGTGAGGGCTGCATGAGTGGGTGCATCCCCAAGCAATTTAAAGTGTGCTAAACATCTTCTTTTGCCTCTGAGCGCCCCGATGCCAGGGTTTTGAATGAGCTTCCAGCGCTACAAAAGCAGGAAAACCCGCAACAAAATACCTGCCCTTTAAAGAAGAGTTTCATCACTCTTTTTGGAAGTTGTGGGTTTTCCTCACAGCATTTACCTTGGGGACGCTCCGTGGCAAAAGGGGCAGGGATTGCTGCCTGCACACACAGCCATAAAGCCATTAGGCATTCACACATCTCCCAGAAATGCTGTATTTTCCCTTCCTTCCCTTTCTAAAGCACAAAACTTTCAAAGAGCCAGAATTGCAGAGAATTGCAACATTGTTATCAGGTGTAAAGTGGGTGTATTTAAAGTCACAGCTGCTCTACCGGGTGAATTTTGACAGTGTTCTGTGAAAGTGCTAAGAGTGAATGAGCAAAGCATCGCCTGGCCAATGGCTGCAGCTGGCATGGGAAGCCATTTCAGGGGATGGAGATCTGGGAGACAAACAGAGAACTGATCGCTATTTTTCCTTTGAACAAGAGAGGGGGCGGGGTGAAAAAGATGCAGGTAAAGAAAACATGCTTCCGTGGGGACGGAAGGTGCATTTTAAATGCGTGTTTTGCTGAGCCTCATGCAGATGTTTATTCCAGAAGTGCATGGCACTTTTAAAGTCCGCTTGAATAGAGTGACAGTAGAGGGAGACTAGAGAGGCAAGTAAGTCTTTAGGGGAAGCAGCCAGTGTGACTGCACAATTGCAGCTGCAGGATCACCATAGCAATATCCATCCATGCACTGGATGCCAGTTCAGATTTCACTATGACACTCCACCCAATCATTCACAGTGCATGTGTTGCTGACGAGGTACAAGGCTAGTTCCACAAGCGCAATGTGAATGGTCACCACCGCACTTCAACTTTACCAGTATGGTTTGGTGTGTTATTGTTGTTATACCTGTAACAACAACAGTAAGTGCAAAAAGGCTTAAAGATAATTAACAACAGTAACAGATTCTAACTGGCCTTGCATACTGTCCTGCAATTATTCTCAGCTTGTAACAATCATAGAAAAAGTTTAATGTCAAGAAAAGCAAAGGAAATTAGAAGTAGTGAACCACACCAACAGCAATCTGTGTGTTTCAGCATTATCCCTATTAGAAAATAGATTTTGAAGGCTCACCCTACCTTTTTTTTCACAACATGGAATTTTGTGCTAACGTGATGTAAATTTCACATTTTATATCACAAAGTTGCCAATGTGAAATTAAACACCTTGAACTCATGCCAATCCTAACCTGAGAAATACACCCAAGCCACATGATTTTGTGTGTGTGTATGTGAGTGTACACAGGTGTCACAATAAAACTAATAAAGAGCATAAAAATGAACAAACCAGAACCCACAATACTTTTCACAAATGGCAGACAGAAAAACCAGAATTGTTCTGTTGTAGGTAGGCTTCCAATCTAGGTAGAAATGCTGTCATTAGGTGGCATAATTCCATTGCTAAAGGGGGAGGAGGGAAATCCTAACAAAAGATGCAACCGCAGCCTTCCAAGTGGAAGGTTCACAATATGGTATATAAAATGTATCATAGCAAATCCTGGTGATTTTTCTGGAGTGCTACGTAGCTCTACATCTCAAACTGATTTTTAAAAAGTGCAGATCATGATATACATATACAGTACAGGAGTAGTACAAACAATGTTGAGTTCAAAAATATCTAGCCCAGAAATGACCGCATTTGAATCTAAATGCAATCCCACCAAATTATCTCACCCATATCTCAATATGAAGCTCCTCTGTGAAACAGTTCTCTGAGAATAACCTTACAGATAAGTTATTGAAAAGTCTAACAAAAAGCTGGAAGGATCTGGGGAAAGAGTAGGTGAGACAGTTGTTAGCATTCTCTTTGTCTCTCCTCTCTTTCTCCCCATTCCTAAGCTATTCCAAAACACAGTTTTTCCTCTTAAATATACGTACTGGTTCAATAACATTCTTGACGAGACAAGACAAACCTGAAAACACATAAATTGTGGCCCTTGAAAGTTGGCAAGCTGTGCAGCATGAGAATTTACAGCTATTGTCATAATTCACTGTTTCAGATAAAGTATTGATATATTATTCATTTAATCATTTATCTACAAGAACCTTTGTGCAAGATCACAGAGGAATAAATGAGCTTTGGATACTGAAGCGGCATATGTTTGTCCAGACTTAGAAAACTTATAATAGGTTTGGGAAATCTTGAGGAGAGAGCTCTGTATTGCTGAAGGAGCAGGTATGTTTACATATGAATAAGGGACAGTGGGAAAATGCTGCTGAAGGTGCTCACTTTCAGGTACTGTTATTGTTTTAGTATGTTTGTTTTACATTTGGTTTTGAATGTTGTATCCTTTCTTGAGAACTTTGGGTACAGGGAAGGATAAAAATGCAAATAAATAAATACGTTGCTCACAATCAGTTAAAAATATGTTTTACTGTTAGGGGGGAAGATATGGAAACAATGTTAGATTTTATTTTCTTGGGCCCAAAGATCACTGCAGACAGTGACTGCAGCCATGAAATTAAAAGACACTTGTTCCTTGGGAAGAAAACTATGGCAAACCTGGAGAGTGTAAGAACGTTTAAAAAAGCCCTGGTGGATCAGGCCACAGCCCCTCGAATCCAGCATTCTGTCAAACACAGTGGCCTACCAATCGCTTAGAGACATCCCCCCCCCCCAAGGTGTGTCAGACTCCTTCACTGAATATGTTCAGGAAGGTGGTGAAGATACACCTCTTTGCTCTGGCCTTTAGCTAAATGTGATATAGTTCCCCCACCACCACCACCACAGACATTATTGTTTTATACTGTTTTTTATATATGGCTTTATTTTAGTATGTCTGTTTTTAAATGCTGTTACCCACCCTGAGACCTTAGGGTATAGGGCGGGATAGAAATGTAAATATATAAAATGTAAATATAAGCAGAAGACAAGGGCAAAACCTTCACCTGCTCTTGAATCCCAGAAAATGGCCTTAAAGGCATCCTGCCTGTCTCCTCAGCCCAGAGAATGCACCTAGGCATCCATTCTAGTAACCATTGATACATCTGTCATCCATGGATTTGTCTAACCCTTTCTAAAGCTATTTAGGCTGGTTGCTGTTGCCACCTCTCCCGGCAGCAAATCCATAGACTGATGTGTCTTCAAAAACAGAGACAGCACCTAGTCAACAAAGATGCATATAGTCAAAGCTATGATTTTCCCAGTATGGCTGCTTGGTCTAGTGGTTACGGAACCAAACTCTTATCTGGGAATACCAGGTTTGATTCTGCTGTCCTCCACAAAGCCAGCTGGGTGACCTTGGGGTAGTCACAGCTCTCTTCTGAGGTCTCACAGCCCCACCTACCTGATAGGATGTTCTGCTGTGGGGAGAAGAATAGAAAGCTTTGTCAGCCACTTCAAGTCCCACTTTTCTGTTGATAAAAGTGGGATAGAAAGCCAACTCTTCTTCCTTTTTTGTGCAAGCTGACCAACAAGGAAGACTGCGGGCTGGAGAATCGGCTCTTTTGAATTATGGTGTTCGAGAAGACTTTTGATAATCTCTTGGACTCTGAGGAGATAAAATCAGTCAATACCAAAGAAAATCAATCAATTGGAAAGACAAATAGTGAAATTAAATACATTGGCCACATAATGAGAAGAAAGGACTCATCAGAAAAGACCCTGATGCTGAGAAAGACTGAAGGCAAAAAGAAGAAGAGGACAGCAGAGGATGAGATGGATAAATAGTGCCATGGAAGCAAAAAACAGGAGCTTGGGTAGACTTTGGGAGGTTGTGGAGGATAGATAGGTCTAGCATGCTATAGTTCATGGGATCACAAAGAATTGGGCATGACTGAATGACTGAACAGCAACAACTAGCCAATTTGGTTCAGTGGTTAGGGAGTACTGGGTTTGATTCCGCCTTCCTCCATGAAACCAGCTGGGTGACCTTGGGTGTTTTTCCACTGTCACTAGAAATACCCATTAAGTACACATTAATGGGTATTTAATGCCATTAAGTACCCATTAATGGGTACTTCTAGTGACAGTGGAAAAACACCCCTTGAGTCACTGTTCTCTTTCTGAGCTCTCACAGACTCACAGAGTGTTCTGTTGTGGGGAGAAGAATAGAAAGCTTTGTCAGCCACTTTAAGTCCCCTTAAAGGGGTGAGAAAAGTGGGGTATAAAAGTCACCTTCTGCATCACCTTCTACATTTATAAGCTTCCAAGAAGAAAAGGAATTCAAGATTCTTCTACTGTCCATGGTGCTGAACCAAGTTCACCATGGACCTAAAAATGGTAAATGCTCAGTTTCAGCAATCTTTTCATGTTTAACAAAAGATTGGTATGAAGTTATACAAATAATGTTTTCTTATATTAAGATAACAGCAATGCAATCCCCTATGTCCCCCCCCCGCCCAGTACAGACACTGTCATTTTAAACATATTGTATATTGTTTTACACGTGTGTGAATTTTTAATGTCTTTTAATGTATATTCTATTTTAATATGTTGTTACCCGCCCAGAGACCTTCGGGTATGGGGCGGGATAGAAATGTAAATAAATAAATAAATAAATAAAATCTCCAAGAAATTTGGTTTGCTTTTATCTGCCTCAGACATTATAGCAAGTGACAACACTAGAAGAAGACTATTACATTCACACAAATAACCCCATAGCTGTAGCACAGTGGTAGAGCAACTGGCCAAAATCTGGAGGGTTATTGATTCAATTCCCAGTGTTTTCTCAGAAGAAGATAATAACAAGCCACTTCTGCACCTTTCCCCCTCAAAAAACCAAACACACACAAAATATTTCATGTAATTACCAGGACTAAAGCCTAACTCAGTGGTCCTTACAACATACTATATACTGTATTCCATTTTTTTTAATTGCATATCTTGTGTATCTTCAACATATCTAAAAATGGGCTGGAAAAATGCAGCACTCGCCATATTGTGCCACAAAAAAATTAAAACAAATCTAACATTTGCAAATAAAAACATAATGCACTTTTACACATTAATGTGGGTGGACGGGCGTTTTAAATCAGCCTGTGTAGCATGGCTATCCCTAACTACCCAAGGGCTAGAGAAAAGGCTATGGGAATGATCCCTCCTTTTATTTGGACATGTAATATGTCATTCAAGGAATATCTAGACCAGTGGTTCCCAAAGTTGTCTGGGGTATGACCCATCTAAGTTTACCAACTCGGGGCCCACCTCTAGGAAATTTAACCATTACCAATATGAATAAAGGACTTTTCAAATAACAAAGTTTTAATACAATTTTTTTATTACTTAATTAAATAATTACATCAAAAAAGTTATTTCAAATACGGTTAAATTTCCTAGAGGTGGGTCCCAACCCACAGTTTGGGAAACCCTGATCTAGACAGATGCTTGTCAACAACATATAAAGAACAGGTTTTCAAGAAGTAAAACACACACACATTATTAGATATTTGACATCTGCCTACTCACCCCCTTCCATCACCTCAAAGTCCCTGATCCACAAGCCATTCCTGCATCTTCCTTCCACAAATTGCTTCAAGAAATCTAAGGCTGGCCCTTTCTGCAGTGGGCCTTATTCTACATCCCAGTGCAGTCTATGCCAGGCCTACTGTAGTCTGGATTAGCAAGTAGATGGCGGGTATTCCAGAATATAATCTGGAATAAGACCCATGCCAAATTTCTAGTTAATACAAAAGAAATGGTGGGATAAACTTTTCCTATTTCTTGCTCTCTAATGCATACTCACTTTCTGTCTCTCTATTGCACACACAAAGAGAGAGTGAGTTCTTTGCTCCTTCATTTGAACACCACACACCTAATGCCTCTCATTCTTTCTTACTTGGTATCAATCTTACCTTTCACATTTGCAGACATATTCTTCATGTGGGCAACTACAGATGAGGGGAATTAAGGGAACCATGAAGCCCAAAGGTCTCAGTGACCCAACTACAGGAACTCATACTAATATTAAAACATTGCTTGAAGTGTATTTTAAAAGATTCTGGTTTCTCTGATTGAATGTTTGTTAGTGCCTGAGAAGTTGATGTAGAAAGAGAGGCCCAGTCAGACATAAGCTTTTAAATGAAGTGACTTGTCAAATGCATGGCTGTAGCATGGATCTAGAAGGTAGTAAATTTAGCAGTTTTCTCTTTCACTGACAGCCTGTCATATGCTTGAAATATAAATAGTGGTGGAAACAAATTGCTGCTGTTTTTCTATTAAGCTTTGGCCCACTGGCTTGTTGGCGGCATTTCCATCCACCCTCCTGGCAAGCCTTGTTTTGGGAACTGATGTGTCTCCCTCCCGTAATCTACAGCTGTCACAAGAGAATTACTGTGTTCTTTTCACTAGTGTCCTTGGTTGTATGACACTACTTGCCACATGACGCAATTCTCCTCTTGCATTGAATCTGTCTAGCTTTTCAGTCTCCCCATGTGAACAATCATAGAAAAAGCAGAATACCTTCCAAAGACATACATACTCCCATTTTTGACAGAAATCACATTTCCTTTCTTTTTCTAATCCTTTTCTACATCTACCTGCCTGCCTGCCTTCATTCTGTTCTACAAGTTTGTTTTTTTAAAAAAAATGTTAAAAAAAAAGGTCAAACAAGAAAAGACACAGGAAACAGGTTTTTCTCCTTTAAAAAACAAAACTAACTGTTTAACAGCTAGGTGTTATTTGTGAGCCTGCTTTTATGAAGAGGTCTACTGAGTAAAGAACAGAAAGATTTCAGTGTTCATTTGATTTATTTTTGTTTTATATCTGTCTTTCAAGAACAAAAACTCCAAGACAACTTAAAGCAATTTCAGACAGGGGGCAAACCTTTCAGTTTTGGTAGATAATCCAGCCCTTCAAGCAATTTTCTTCTTGATTTTGAAAATGCCACCAATTTTAACAGTGTCAACAAAACTTTGGCAGCAGTTTTTCCAAGGAGAGAAGTGTAAAAATAGAATAAAATTAAATTTGACATGCTAACATCCTGATGGAGATGTAAATTAGCTCTTTCTCATCAACTCAGTTACTTATAATAAGCTTCTTCAAGGTAGAAGGGTAAAGAGGCAAATAGGAGTCCCCATTCTTTGAATTATTTGTTTTCTACCACAGCTGTTCTGCAACTAAGTCTCTTAAGGATTGCTCTTTCCTCCTGCCTTCCTCATCTACATCTGCCAACCTTGGAGGAGACAGAATAGTTAAAGTAAATCGTTTGGGGACCTATTTGGGGGCAAAGACCAACTGAAGTGTATTAGACTGCTTCCCTGAACATCCCTTCTTCATAACCTCCTTTTTGTTTTAATTTCTAGATGGATCTGCATTTTATTAAGAGCCTTAAGCTTCATCCAGACAGCACTTACTTAATCTGCATTATTTGGATGATCTGGAATAAACCATGGATAATCTGGAATAAAATGTGTCTGGGTGTTCTTTACTCTGGATTATCCAAATAATCTGGATTAAGTAAACGCTATCTGGATGAACCTTCAGTCTTAAATTGTCATATTAGGCAAAGGGACTTTTGCACTTCCCTGACTCATATAGTATAACAATACCATACCAGTTAGGTAAGGCAATAGTGGCCATCTGCACTTTTTGCACTTAGCTGGTATAACAATACCATACCAGTCAAGTAAGGCACTAGTGTGGCAGAAGCTATCTGCACTTTGACTACTGGAAACACCCATACTGGGCCAGCAGCACTTGAATGGCCAGACCAGGCCTGCTCACCAGGGCAATGTTTAAGGCAACATCCAGTGTGCACTTGGACATTGACATGGCAATGTGGACACTATGCAGAACTGTGCAGCCATAGTCATGCCTCCACACCAGCTCACCACACTGCACCTGAAAGAGAGTAAAGAACAGGAACAGTATAGTAGTCACATGGGTCTACATGTCTCACATTAGAGACACATGGGTCCTTCTCCATCACAGCTTTTTCCCTCATAGTCTTTAGAATCATTTATTTGATGTATTTTTCTTAACTTTGTTCCTTCTCGCTTTATCTCTTCCCATACCTCTATTTTTTTTACTGTTCCTTTTTTTCTCTTTCCCTCATTTATTTTTCTTAATCATTTTCAAGTCAGCTCTGCTAAGTCTTTCACTTTATAATTTTCTTCTGTTACACTTCTATTTTCTTCTGTAGCAGTTTGATATTCTCTTTTGAAGCGTTTCTCCCATACTTTTTCCAATTGCTCTGTTCATCTACTTCATCCTGGACAGCACAATTTTTTTTAAAAAAAGCATTTCAACTTGGGAAATTATCAAATCGTGCAATGGTGAAATGTAATTGCTCTTTACTACATCTCCGTGTACTACAATATTTGTGTGTATGCATTAGGGCAAACAAAGTTTAGACACTAATAGAATGGACAAATGACATGATCTGAAATATAGAACCTTTCTATATCACAATGGAATAATAAATTATTCCACTATTAATTTTAATCCAAGCCAAAATCAAAATATCATAATAGCATCCATTCATGAACCCAATATTGTAATCCACTATAAGGTGGGATGAAAATGCAAAGAAAGAATTAAATATCGGCAGAATTTTACAGTTTTAAGAGAATACATAATTCAATTATCTGATTATTGTGAGCGTATTCTTAACAAATTAACAAAAAAATCTTCATTTTTCTTTTATACATTCAGCATCACTCCAAGTCAAGTGAACTCAGTTTCCAGTTATACCAACCTAACTAAACTAAAGGGTTTGTAACAACCTTTTTTAAAAGATAAAGGTTATATTTTCAGCCACAGTGTTAACCCCCTCCCCCCCCCAAACCCCACCCTTATTGAGCATTTCTAATCCTGGGCTTCTGATTTGTTTTTTAAATAAACAGCATCAAAAAGACTCCTGAAAACTGGCAGACCATTCTCTTTATTTCCTTCATATCTATATTCCTCTTGTTGTAGTACATGTGTGGATATGGCATAGCATAGATGAACTTTTTGTTCCCAGAGCCACAGAGAATAAGAGAGCTGGATGCTAGCTTGCCTTTAATTGCCTTTCAAAGACTTGCATGTCAAGCAATATACCCCTTGAACCCCCAAGTGATGCTGAGGCCCCATTAGACTGTTCTGCTGAACCTACTAACAAACCAATTGATTTCCTCCGTCTTTCTTCCCCCCTACAAAAGAGAACAGCTATTCCACTCCCAACCTTTTCCTTCTTAGCAACTAGAGGTTTCACCAACATAAAAATCAATGTTTGCACTGCTCTGCACCATTAAGTCAATGTGATCATGTGTGAAAGCATTAGATATTTTCTTTGAGCAGTGTGTTTTCTTTTTTAGGGGGTTCCTAAACCATCAGGGAATGGTGTGGCCATAGTGTTCATTATAACATCCTCTCAAGTGACTGAAAGCCTTGGATTCCACAACAGCTCTCTGCCAGACGTAGAGGTGTTCTTGTTCACTCTGTACTTTTAAGGATAAAGGTGCACAATATAACCTCCTTTCACAAGGTTTTGTTTTAATATAGGAAGGTAACAAGGAACTCCCCAGAGAGGCAAGTTCAATGAATGCAATGCAAATACAATGGCAATAGAAGACAATTATGTATAGACTGCACAAATTACTGTTAAGAAATGCAAACAGCCTCAACACTCTATTATGCACATTTTGTGCACATTATATCTAATATGAGGGAATCCAGAAGGAAAGAGTCATCTGAATATGAAAATATTCTGTTTTGTTTGCATAGGCTCTTCTAACTTTAATCTGGGATACGTATTATGTGTTTGTTCTCAAGTATGCCTTTCTTATCCATTAAGGCATGCAAGATGGTTCTTCACAGGACAAAACATAGGTGAAGAAACAAACGTCAAGACAGCTGTGAATAACAAAAATAACAAAATTACACTTGGTTTATGATGCAGCCTAACACCTCTAAAGATCACCCTGTGGTTGCCTCTTGCTGTTTTTCAGCAGACATGAGAAGAAATCCTGGCTTTTTCTCCATGTCTGCCAGCATGTTTCAATATTATTTTTCTTCATGGTACCTGATGCCAGCCAGTCACCTCATGATTGGCAGCCCTTCAGGTAACCTGAAGGAAATGGACCAGTGACTCATAATTAAGCATTGAATTATGGGAAACCCAGCATCATTCCCTCCTAATTCCCATAGCTCCTACTACAGTCATCCCACTAAGTCTCAAAACATCTAGCAGTTCCCAGCAGAACACTATTAGGACAACACAGATTAACCACAGCACAGGAGGAAGGCTGAATTTGTAATAAAATGTAACAACGATGTCTGAATGTGTGACAGGGAGAAAGATGGTGGCACAGTGGACATGTTAAGGGATGCTAACAGATTTCCAATAATAGCTTGACTAACCTGGGACTATATTGGGAATGTTGCAATTTTGTCTGGAATTACCAGTATAGTGCTGAGAATATCACATGCCTGGAGACTAGTCCATGCCTAGTTAGTTGGGTATGCAGGAGCAATTGTCTGAGGAGCTCAGCCAGGACTTCAGCATAGTTCCAGACAGCCAAACTCAGCCCATTTTCATTGTAACCTGAAATTTCTTTAACATGGCTGGTTATGCATAAGAACAAGATGTCTAAGATGGCTGTTGACACAAGGCTTAGTCACATAGTGTGTCATAACTTACTGCTTTGACTGTGGAATGGTACTATGGGTATGGAACACTCTGCTGGTGGGCATGTGGCTGTCCTCCCTGCTATTAAATGATATTTCAATTGAAATTGCCCCGTTTCCTTCTGTCCCAAGTAATTGTTAGATATCTAACACCTAGTTAGATATTTATTTGCTTTTCTTTTTGTTTCTTTTCTTGCTTCCTTTCTTTGCATTTCTTATATTTTGCATTAGATTTGAATAGTGTCTTTGGGATCTAGCATGCCATTCTGGCAATCTTTGAGATACACTTTTGATTAACAGGAACAGAAATAGTAGCAGTAGTAACAAATGTCTGTACAGCAAATATTACTGAATCTACTTCTGTGCCTACCACAGCTGGTGCATCAGGTTATTTCTTTTATGTGAGGAATATCCTCCTAAACAATAGGCATTAACACAGATTAATTAAACATTTCACAGTAAAATTCAATATTTAAACTTGAAGGATTTATTTTTGAATTCCAGTCATAAGTTCTTGCCCTGAACAAGAACTCTTAGGTTGTGGTCACACTTAAGATTTAATCCAGCTTCAGTCCACTTTCAGAGTGAGAAAATACATCAGCAAAGTGACAGGCTTTTTTTTTTTTTAGTGTTAAGTAACTCAGAAAATTCACCTTTGGGAAAGATAATGTGGAAAGACAATTACTGGTTGCTTTGCTGATGGGTGTTCTGTTGCTCTAAAGGTGGCCTTAAAATGGATTAAATCTTAGGTATGACCACAGCCTTATAGTTGTTCTGCAAAAGAAAGAAGAAAACTCTTAGGCCCCATCTACATGGAACTTTTTTGTTTCTCTATTGTCCCTCTATTGCCATAGAGAAAACGAGGGAGAAGGCTGAAAAAAGAGGAAAGATGGGACCGTGGCCAGCAATCCCCGCTCCCAAATACCTCTTTTGCCACTGAGCGCCTCCATGCATAATGTTGCTAGGAATACCCGTGGCTTCCAAAAAGTGTGTTGGTAGTCTTGTTTAAAGGGGGGGGGGTCTTTCTTCCGCACATTTTCCTCCTTTGTGGTGCTGGAAGCCCAGAGAAAAGCTCTGCATGCAGGTGCTCTGTGGCAAAAGAAGCTTTTTAATGGGCTTTTTATTGCGTGAAGACGGGACCTTAGTGTTTTAATTGCCTCCTCCCTGCACTTCTGTTCAATAGATTCCTTGAGCTGAAAGCTGGTAAACAGAATAAAATTTAGTCTCCGCGTATTCTTCTTTCTTAAACATCTCAGGGTGTATTTCTTTTCATAATACTCTCAGTATCAAAACCATAGTTTTGATGCACACCCAATATCTAAAAAGCTTTCAGGATTAACAGAGCAGCAGTCCCCCATTCTCATCTATATGATGGGTAGAGTCAATGCAGAAGGCATTTAAACTATAACTCTGATGACAGGATGGTATTAAGATGCCTTGATTGTATAATTTTTCCCTGTGTGTGTTATTTTTGTCTCTATCTAGACTAGCTAAAATCTTTAACCATATCTTGGTAAAAAAAATTGGTGTCAACTCCCAAACAACCTCTCTACAACTGTATTTACTTATTTAAAAAATATATATATTGCAAAATATAATAGGTCAGTGGCCTATAGCATCTTTATACAGAAGGCAATAAAAAAATGAATGCCTTTAGGACTCATAAAACATCTTTACTACAAACCCCCAACCCCCTTAAAAACAGCTTTAATGGAAAAATAATAATCTCATCTTTTCTTCTTGGACATGTATCCCATCTGCTTAACTCTCCCACCAGATTAGATAGAACAGAAGTATAGCCTGCATTCACACACTGACAAAGAGCCCAGAGATGATTCAGAGATGATCCTGTCACATACCAGGATGCCCACTATGCATCCCGCCTCTAGTGTACATTTAAGTGCCAGAAAATACACTTCAGCATCTCATTAATAATGGACTGCAGATAAGATGAGAATGGGCTGTCACTAGTGTCATTAATGATGGTCCTCCAGATGTTACTGGACTCCAATTCTTAACATTCTACTTCCATCCCAGCCCATGCATTAGAGGCAAATGGACATACTGAAATATGAAACTTCTGAAACTTCGCTGATTTAGAGCATCAAGTCCAAACTCTCTGCTTCGTGTGGTATTAAGAAGCAGTGCCCTCGGACATGCTGGGGTCACCCAAAAGCTCTCCTAGGTGCAGACTCACAAAGCAGGACCTTTATAGCTCCACAAGTCTAGAGCGGGGTTGTAGGAATGAATGAAAGGTTAATTGGGGTAAAGTTTGACAGGGAAGCAAAAAAGGTGGTTGTTGAAAGGGAATTGGAGAGTAAAACCTAAACCTAGCAGCTAGCAGGGACTCTAAACTGTCCAGAGATATCACCTTCCAGTGTGGTGTGGTACTGGATTCTTCAATCGCTGCCTTGGGAAGCAAGATGTTCCTGTGAAGTATCCAAATTTCACTAAAGTGGAGGTTGGAAACTCCAGGGTTCAGCAGAAGCACAGTGTAGCTACAGCAGAAAAAATTCCTTAAAGACAGAGTCCCAGATTGAGAAGCTGTTCTGGACTGAAGCATCACTCCCACTGCAAGTGGCAAAGTTTGTATCGGGAGCAAAACAGGCAATTCAAAGTCTGGACTTCGTGCAAACAGCAAGAATAACAGCTGGAGGCTTGCTTGATGGTTCCAATGTGAACATCTTTTGCCAGGTTTGATATGTTTTATTCTCATTGTAACCTGCCCTGGCACATAATTTGTGAAAAGATCTTTAGAACAATGGTTCCCAAACCATGACCCTCCAGCTATTCTTCAACAACTCCCAGCATTCCCTACAAGCTTTAATGGGAGTTGGGCGCTGAGAATTATGCACAGCCTTGCATACTCTGGGATGATCTATTTGCACACCAGAGTGGTGCTTCCTTCCCAGAATGTCTCAGAACATACAAGGCTGTTCGTATCCTCCATAGCAGTACAGAAGTAAAAACTGCTCTGCAGCATTACTGGTAGCATCTAGTAACCTCCCAATAAGCTCTCAGATGCAGTATTCAGACTACTTCCTAGTGAAAATGCCGTGGGAGTGGGGCAGGGCAGTGAAGCTGCACAGTGACATACTGCATTGCAATCACCATAGCAACAGCTTGGTATGCGCTGGAATTTGCAATGGCTGTTACTAGGGCGGTGATGGCCAACCTATGACACGTGTGTCACAGGTGACACACCAAGCCCTTTTGGGTGACACACATGGTCACCCTGGCACCTGGGTGTGTAGTGCTTGCTTGTTCTTGAAGTGTATGAAATGCCAACTTTCAATTGAAGATTTAGCAACCAAAGCCACTAATGTAAAGAATTATTTGTTTTTGCCTTTAATAAAATACATATATCAAAAATATAACTTTTTTACTAGAACTACAAATATCACAAAATTATGGATATTTCTAGATGTGACACAGCACCTGAGTTAAGCTAGGTTTTCTTGCGAATTTTGACACACTGAGCTCAAAAGGTTCGCCATCACTATACTAGGGTCATGTGGATGGACTGTCTGCACTGCGAGAGCTGGCTGCGAAGTTGGAGGTGGTGCTGGGGCTCGTAGTATCCCACTGAAGTTAAGTGCAAAAAGGTCCTAGAATTTGAGAACCAGGGCTGTAGAAGCCAGAACATTCAGCTATGGCCAGGCAAAGGTATGTTAAAGTTCCTTTTTCATTTCACTCAAAGCAAGAGTGTGGTAATTCTGACTAATGGTCCCAACTCCACTAATGCCACCAACATTTGTTCCTGTTTTTCATCAGGTTCAATGTCTCCATTTTTCACCATTTTCTCCTCTCTTCCCCCCGCCCTCCTCTTCTTCCCTCGTTTCTTTTTACCCAGTTTTTCTTGTTTTCTGCTTCCACCAAGTACCTGCATTTTTAGCACGTTCCACCATTTTACTTATTTATCATCTGTCACTCTTTACTGATCCTCTTTTCTCTCATTTATTTTTTTAAACTTTCTTCTTTCCTTTTTTGTAATTTAAAACAAGTCCCTTCAACTAACGGACAGATAAAAATGCCAAGCTCCTCAAAATCTGTGGCGGGTGAAGAAAAAGAGGCTGATAAACAAAGGCTTCAAAGTTACAGGTGGAGGGGGGAACTATCCCCAGTTGGAGGCAAAACAGGAAGATTATGCCAAAAAGCTCCCTTGGTTATCTTTGCTTTTCCAAAAGAAAGTCCTGGGGAATGCAAGGCAGTGAAATGCAGAAAAAGCTAGGTGAGCAAGACCTTAGATTAGACATGAAATGTGTAAAAAGAACAAAACAAAACAGAAAAGCATCCTCTATACAGTGGAAGCTGCCACGGAGGACTTCAAATGGCATTTTTTGATTGGCAATCTTTTCATCCCTCTGGGTTTGTTTTAAGCAGATACCCAACACAGTCCCACGGCTCCTCTTGCTCTCTGCTCCACACATCTACAAAATAGTTTTTGAAGAAAATAAACAAAGCTATGAGTTGTGGGCTTCCCCACCCTCCACGCCCAAAGTTTTGTTTTATTTCATACAGAAACACTTAGGTGAGACTGAACTTTGTCCTAGGGTAAGTACATAGAAAAAGAAGACAGAAAAAAACCCCAAAATGCACTTTTGAGTGTATGCCGAAGGGAGCAGGAAAGCTGTTAGGGTAGTTGTGCATTGTGGGGGTGGTTCGGAATGCAGGAAACTTCATGGATGCAGGCAAAAACATTTTGACAAAGACAGTGGCTGCCTCCAGACTTGCGAAATAAATCCACAGTTACAGTAAAAAGCTCAGCTTACCTGCTGCAAAGTGACGAATGGCCGTCCCAACTCAAAAGGAAGCACTGTAGCTTCAGTCAGAAGCTGTGAGAGCTGAGTCGGCATGCACGGTCACGTGGGCTGAGGCAGCCAATCAGATCTGAGCTGTGCTCAAATCTCTTCTCGACGTTCTGCCCGGACTGGCAGGAAGATTAGAATTTTCATCATACTGCGCAGTTAGTGTTCTCTTACCAGCATTATTGTAAACATGCAGTAGCGAGCTGATAATGGCCCACTACGACAATCCATGGATTATCATGTGTGATGCCCTGATTGTGACTTCGCATTCCATTGCACAGTATAAATAAGTCTGGACACAGCCAGTATCTGGTAACAGGAAGAAGGCTGAGGCAAAGCAGAGCATGCGGAAGGGAGTAGTGTGTTTGTTTGGCAGAGCATCTGGAAGGAGAAAGAGTATATATTTGTATGTGGACATAGAAGAGAGGCATTATGTATATACGTTTTTGGAGAGTCCTCTGAAAAAAAGTGTGGACAGGGACACTTTTGAGTGTTATGGGTAGCTGACAGATCCTTTTGAGCTGGGGGAAAAACACCTTTGCTCGTGTGATGGTGGAAGTAACAGCCTGTAACGCTGACATAAAATTGCTAAAATTATCTTTAGAGGCATGCTTCAAGGACAAAACATGTATTTAAAGCTTTGAAAAGTTCAATGTTACACGAGGAGAAACAAAGGCTCTGTGTCCACAGGGCTGATGGCACAGAGCTCAGGTCAGCAGAGGGAAGGCAGTCAAAAACTCCTGCCTCCTGCCAGACCGCACTCCACCTCAACTTCCCTAGGGGTATGCCTTAACATTAAACCCCTTCTGACACCTCTGTGGATACATTTTGGAGGGAAGTCACCTCCCTCCATGTGGATGCATGGAGTAAAGGGCATGTCCCCATGCCCTTTTGGTCCAGCAAAGAACACAGTCTCGGCAAGGAGCGTCCCCATGCATTTTAGATTTGGTCCGTGGAAAGTGGACCAAATCGCTCCAAACCATGCCAGACCAGGACCAAATTTGGTACCTGAAAAAACAAGTCTCGGCACAGTTTGTGGTCCCTGCACACATTGCCAAGCGAGCTGAGACCATGCATGGGGACAGTGCAGGACTTCACGATCTCGGCAGGCAGGAAAGAGGTTTGCATTTTAAAGCCAATCCTCTGTCCTGTCAGCTGAGATTGTGAACAGGGGTTGCAGAGGCTTGAGATTTCCACTTTTCCAGGGGGTCAATAAGGTTGCCTCCCTGGAAGAGAAATCTCGAGCCTCTGAACCCCCTCTTTCTGATTTGCTGATGGAAAGAGGCTTGGCTTTACTGCCGAAGTGATCCTTTACTTCAGCAGTAAAGCCAAGACTCTTTCTGTCAGCAGATCAGAAAGAGGGGGTGCAGAGGTTTCAGATTTCTCTCTTTTCCAGGGGGGCAATAAGGTTGCCTCCCTGGAAAAGAGAGAAAACTCAAGCCCCTGCACCCCCTTACTCCTTTGCTTTTACTTTCCTTTCGAGTCAAGCAAAATCACAATCTTGACACGATTTGCTTGGCAATGGGTGAATCTGACCCCAGCCCGACCCCAGCCCACATTAGGGCAAATGGCATGGGGACACCCAAGATTCGATCTCAGTCCTGCACCCAGTCCCATGCAAGCCCAATTGGCACCCAAAGCAACGCCAAACAGCTTGCATGGGGACACGGCCTTAATGTCCTAATTTCAGCTTTATTGATGCACTGAAATGGCCAACTTCTAGGCATATTTCTAGTACTCTTAGGAGTGTCCCAGGCTGTAAACTGTGTTGCTACGAGGGAGGCTGGCTCCCTTGCAGCAACATTTCTTTGAAAGTCAGGATCTAGTAGTGGCTGCCCACTGTTTCAGTTGTCCCCACAACAGTTACTGGCTTCCCTCACCAGATAATGGCAACCATAACTGTTGAAAGAAATGGAAGTATAACAGCAAAATTCCAGATCAAATTGCTGAAATAACAGAAATGATACATTTTTCATTACTGAACACATGATGTAAATATGTGGGTCTTCATGAATGATAAGCATGATGCATCAGAGTCCCTTCTTTGAGAAATAAGAAATGGTCTACTGGATAGAACAGTGGCCCAACTAATAAAGCACCTCATTCCCAAAACTGCAGATAGATTGAATTTAAAAGCTAGGAGGAAGCACATATGTGAAATAACTTGCCTATTCTTAGGCCAAGTCCAGAATGTGGAGTTATCTGCCACACTCCTGGGGCATTTCTGCACTTGCCTTCCTGTTAGTTGAACAGGAAGGGTTCAAGAAAGGTGCAGAAGAGACTAACATTGACTAGTCCACGATAGCCTAGCCCATGGGCGATCGGAGACTTACCTGTGTTTGGTTGCGTGTCCAATCCTTCAGTGGTCACCACCATCTTTTTCCTGGTGTCCGGCACAACTGTGTGTGTGTGCTCACTTTTATAGGAATAAGCAAATTCCAGAGATTAGTACGAAGTGCTGAAGTGTTTGAACTTCAGGTTTAAAAGACTCCATTTACTTAAAACAGTCATTTTTAAGTCACTGATTTCATTTGCCACTGTATCAAATGGTAATAAAGAGATAAAATTTATTTTTGTCGAATCGCCCCATCAAAGACTACCACCACAATATAAAACCACAAAAGAACAACAAATGTGGAAGTAATAGTAATGTACTGTAAAACCAACAATATATACGCAATTATAATAAATCCTTCCCCCATTTTATTCAATGTTTCGTTCCATAGCAACAGTCAGGGTATGTGTACAGAGTAGTAGAGAATTCATATCCCTGAAATCCACTTTTGATTAAAAAGTAGCTTGCACTTTTCCATGTTTTTTCTTTGGTAATTGTACTTGTTCTGTTTTTTCTTATACATGACTAAACTAGGATACTTTCTGCACAAGGCCGTATTCCAGACTATGTTCCAGAATAGAGACCCAGGTCCTTGCCACACTAGTTCTTTCCCACTAATTCACCCACAGTGCTCCCAGATGCAAGGAACTGTTTCCAACTCTGGAACAATTCCTTTTTGTGCAGGGGTGCACTGTGGGTCATCTACTAGTGGAACATGATAAAGTGCTCCACACATGCACTTATCTCAACCGTTCCTGATGAGTCCTGTTCTCTGGTGAGCCATCCACACCTCTGTGGTGCACGGAGGAGCATGTGATCCACTGTGCAAGCACATTACGTGTGTTACATGATATGCTGGCAGCAGCACACATGTGTGGTGTATCACTGCCATCCCGGTAATGCTGCTAGTGATGGCGCATTGGAGCTGGCATCATGAGTGAAGATGGTGGCACCCAGACATGCATCCACACCAAGATAAGTGCCCAGATGGAGGAGTGGGGGTTGGCAAGTACTAGCATTTGTGAGTATGAATGCTAGTACATGCATGGTTAAGTTCACCTTTCCCATCCTCTGCATAGGATGGGAAGTGTGAATTTGCAACTTCTGTCCCCAAGCTAGTACAGACTACTGAAGGCCCCAAGTGGGGTATGTCATAGTCTCTACTATCATGTGGATGGCAGCCCCTACTCTGGGATATAATCTGGAATACGGTTCAGTGCAGAAAGGGCCTAAAACCATATCATCATGCAGAGATCACTTACTTAATCTGTGTTCTTTGGATAATCCAGACTAGAGTAAAGCACATCCAGACACATTTTATTCCAGATTATCCATGCTTTATTCCTAATTATCCAAATAATATGTATTAAGCAAATGCTGCCTGGTTTTACTGGAAGTAGCACTCTGCATGAACTGGAAACCTTTTATTCTGGTTGTGGGATTTCAGAACTGCCAAATAAAGACCTGAAACGTTGGGGAAAGGATAATTATATCTGTCATCACTGATACTGATCCCATACTCCCCTACCCCCCAATACTGATGAGGTTGTGCTTGCTTTTCATTTCTTTCTATCAGCAGAAAATAAACTTGTCCTGTGCAAGATTAGACCATGTCCATCTTTTGTCTTCACCTTTTATAAAATTGGGGCTATTGCTCCCCAAATCAAATTTTCCTCTTTGGAGATTATTTTGTGAGAATACATCACAGCTGCTGCAGTATGTCCTTTAACAATTTATTTCTGATCTCTGCTTATTATAAAGCAGCTGAACTATGGTACTCCATGAGCCTTTAAATGCTTCCATTAACAAGGCTGACCAGGGAAAGCCAATTTTTGCCTAGTATGGAACAATTACTGGAACAGGGGTTCCTTAAGGAATTACTTCATAGCCAAGTTTCTACCTGATATAAGGCATGCATCCTGGCATTCTTACTGGGACAGCTCTTTTGCATTCCTAATTCTTGCATTTTAGACTTTTGAATGTTTTGAACTGTAGATTTTAATTGGGCCTGGCTGCAGGTCGATGGTAGAGCAAACTGTCTGGAAAGTAGAGGATTGCTGGTTCGCTCCTCAGTCTCTCCTCAGAAGTAAACCACTTGGTACCTCTACCAAGAAGACCTACCGATGCAGTCAACCAGGAATTGGTCATGATTTGATGGTATACAACAAAAACAGCAACATATATTTTATGTTTCAGGTGTTTTGTCTTTTTGTAACCTCACCTGAGTGCTATGGTATGACAGAATATAAATATAAGTAAATGCACATGCAGTAATAAGAAAATATTCTGCCTTACTATTTAAAGCAGCTTTTTTTAGCCTTAAGAAAGCAAGATTTAGAGGGGATATTGTAGCAATCTTAAAGTATATCACAGAGAAGAGTATCATGACTTACTCCCTATCATCCTAGAATCTGGGCCACAGAATAATAGGCTTACATCAAGGTGCATACTAATTGAATATAAAGATTCTTTCACTGGAACCAATTATATGGTGAGGTGGTGGCCTGTTCCTCAGATGATGTATTCAAGCAGTACCCAAACAGCTATGTGGTAAAGATGCTTTGATGTGGATTCCAGGATGCAGCAGGAAGCTATAATCAATGACCTAGATAGCCCTTATAAGTCTGTAATTCAAGACTTTGATATTTCTTCATTGTTAACAGGGGGCAAAGTATTCTAAGTGGATGGAATGGTGTGTCCTGCTGTCTTGTGAAATATGTCATATGCAATCTCTGTCAAGACTTAGAAGGGGTTTTTGTTTTGTATAATCCTCCTTGGAATTTGGTGATAATGTGCTGCTATAGTTTTGGGCCAGCATTCTGTACCTAGATATTTCCTACTGTGCTGTGTATATTTAGGCTTCCAGCATTTCTGTTTGTATATTTATAATTTAACACAAAAGTCTACGTCTTTGGTACTTTATGTCAAGGAAGCAGAATTGGGAGTGAAAAGTACTTATGCATAATCACTTTATAGTTCACAGCCATCACCTATCAATCTAAACTTCCTTGCAGGGTGACTGAGGGGATGAAGCGTCAAGGAGCAGAATGGTGTTAACTTCTGTGGTGAAAGAGATGGAATGTAAATGCAAAAGACAATATACTGTGCTAGCCAGTTCATTCCAAAATGACGAGAACTATTTGGGCCCTTCATGACAATTTTTTTCATGGATTTTATTCTCCATGAACTTCCTCCAGAGACCTTCTTATATTACAGTTCTACCTCATATACACAGAATGCCCTCTAATGTAACTTTATTATTGTTATTATTTTCTTGCAGGTAGAGAATTTGAAGGTGAGGAAGAATTCCTCGAGATTCTGGGGATTACACGAGAGCAATCGGGAAAATATGAGTGCAAAGCTGCAAATGAAGTTTCCACAGCTGATGTCAAGCAAGTCCGGGTCACTGTGAACTGTGAGTATCAGAGTGCAATAAGGGATTGCTTGATTTAGGATTGGAATTAGAGGGGGAATTATTATATTTCACTGAGAAAATTCTTCTCATGCCTATAGATTTGCTTGCCAAATGACTCATATGATTTGGTAAGCAAGGAAAAGAGCTGGGATCTTGAATATTTGCTTATTTAGTCATTCATTCATTTATATTTATATCCTGACCTATACTCAGAGGTATTGTGGTGAATGACAATAAATATAAAAGCAGATAAAATAAGTTGGTTAAAACAGTGTCAGTACCTGCATTGGGAAAGGATGGTGCTCTCTCAGCCAAAGATCAGGGTAATGAGGTCTATCTTCACCTGTTGCTCAAATGCATATAAAGAGGCTGCCTGACACACCAGAGAAGGCTTTCCATAACTTGGGGGCTGTCACCAAGAAAATCTGTTTTCAACTGTTACCTTAGCAATGAACTTTTTGGGTGGCTACAGTAATATATGCACAGGAAGGGAAAGAACACCACAGATATAGTGTTCTCCACCAACACATTAAGAGAAGTACTACTATCACAACACTCTTCTTAAAGCAGTGGTGTTCTGATTTATTTATATTTGTATGTTTGTATTTTTATCCTGCCCTATAAATGAAGGTCTTTGTGAAGGTTACACACAGGAAGGTCACTGAAAACAGCAAATGGCAATTGTCACATTCATCCAGTATACCAGTTGTTCCATGAGGATCAGGATCATGCATCCCCTGCCCCTTTATGGCACATTTGTAGCACCATAAAAGCCTTATGTGAGCCTGTCAGTGTCTCAGTCTCTGCTTTCAATGTACAAAATGTAAAATTGTACTTCTGTTTTCTTTCTGTTTACAACAAATGACTTGATTTAGAAATAAAGCAGGAATTTTAAGAACAGCTCACAACTGTACTAGATGTAGAAAAAGAAATTTGCTATTAAATTCTTTTTAGTCTTTCTCATATTTTACAGAAGGTTTTTTTTTACTATTTTTAGTTTTGTTTTTAAAGTATTAGATTGAATTCTAAATAACTCTTAGGATAATGGGTACATTTGGGGCTATAAATATTAACTAAAGAAATAAAAATATTTTTTATACTGCAGCTAAGCTTATGGGACAAGCCCCTTTAACATTGAGAAATGTGTAGGTTGTAACTCTGTATAAGTGTTAGGAATCTAAATGTATGCATATTTGGTTGGACTGTCATACCATTCATTTCATGAACTTGCACCAGAAACAAACTGTAAAGGACTGTTTATAAAGTATTGGAAAGTACTCTGTAATATGATGCTTGTTGCTTTTGACCAAGCAATAAATAACTAGGGATGCACACACAAAAAATTACATTTGTTTCAGTATCCAATTGAACATCTGAAAATTCATTTTATTGCATATTTTTTATTCGAATGTCTGAATTTTCAATTACACATTTAAACATGTTCATCACGTTTTCACATTGGAAATTCCCCTTTTCATGACAAAAACACAGCAACGTGGGAGGCTTTTCATTTTGATTTTTTTTTAAATGGTCATTGAATATTCAGTTCAATGCAAATGTTCACAAATTCAAAATTTCTATTGAATTTGCACAAACAAATGTAATTTTGCACATTATTATAACATATAGAAGTTAGCAGTAGCCTTGGGTAAAGTTATATCAAGTTCAGTGACAAATTCATGGAAAGATAAGGTACACCAAAGTGATTCAAGCTTATTTCTCAATTTGTCTAAAAGAAAGGGGGGGGAATCAAAGCTAAGTTTAAGGGCCAATTAGGTTTTCATCGATAGTACTTTCAGTAGCAATTGGTAATAGTGCAGTCTAAGGGAACATCTACAAATACAGTGGCAAGCACCCTAAAGAGGCCCCCAGTGCAGCAGACAAATATCTAGAGTGCCTTTTTCCATACAATGTTCTTACAAGGGCTCTGGATAGCCTGCAACCATATTCTGCAATTCCTTTCCTACATTTGTTTATTTGTATTTTTTTCCTGCTTTATACCTAACGATCTCAGGGTGGATTACAATAATAAAAAGATTAAAATTTGCATTATCATTTAGTCACTGCAATGGTCTGGCGCTCCAAAAGAAAGACCTAACAACCTGAGACCTGTGTAGGGTTCCTATTAATTCTGCTTTTGATGGGGTTGGAAATACTTTTTTTTGCAGGCTGCATCCAGACAGGATTAAAAATCTGTATGGAATGTGCAGCAGCTTTCAACTTGCCGGACAGGTTTTACAATTCTCTGCAGGACCTGCACATTATGATCCAATACTCCAGAGGAAAAACATAGTATTTACAAGAATGGACAGTTGTATACGTAAGAAGGTGTTCCTTCAGGTATTAGAGGGCTACACTGAATT
Source organism: Aspidoscelis tigris stejnegeri (assembly GCA_023333525.1). Taxonomy (NCBI): domain Eukaryota; kingdom Metazoa; phylum Chordata; class Lepidosauria; order Squamata; family Teiidae; genus Aspidoscelis; species Aspidoscelis tigris. The sequence goes on along the minus strand of JALMGA010000001.1, from coordinate 243,123,843 downwards.
GAGTTTGGCAGCAAATAGTCAACCACTGCAGATCTTTCAGGACCGGCACAATGTACATCTGGCCAGAGATACTAATAAGCAGTTTAGCTGCTGCGTTCTGCCCTAGTTCTAAATGATTGTTTTCAACCACAACCAGAAACTGTTTTAACTGCTGAAATTCACGTTCAGTTAAAAGAGTCTGAAAAACTTACTTCAGTTAATGAGCAGGCAGGGTCATATATGTCTATTGAGATAAATGATGCTAACTGTCAGGCAAGCTAATATAGGGATACAGCCTAAATGCAGTTCTTAATGGGCTTTAATAGGCAATAAACCTCATTCAACAATGTAAGATTTAGTTCTGGTTAAACTAACTGTTTTGTGGTAATAAAACGGCTGCTTGTACTGTATTAAGTATTTTATTTGAATTGGTAGTTTTTCCTAACAGAGGGGCTGTAATTCTATTATAGGATAGAAAAAATGCAAAAAGAAAGAAACATAACCATAAGTAAATATAAAATGTAGTAACATAATTGCTGTCTTCCAAGTGAACGCCTCTTCATGCAAATGTGTGCTACGTACTCTTGATTATTTTCTCCTAAAGTACTTATGTGGCATATTTTCTGCAATTGTGTCCTTTCTTATTAAATAGCCCCAGTCTAACAGGATCATTATTTAAAATCACTTCCTGTGGTTAGCCAGAATTTAGTTACCCTACACTGTGGAAAAACTGAAAGCAGCAGGGATACGATGTGTTTCTAAGATTATAACTCTCTATTTCCATGCTATTATCATAATAAAGGCAGCAGGATAACTCAGGTTAATGAATTTTCTCACAAGTTGAAAAATGTACAAACATAAGAGAACCATTCTGGTCCTGCATCATACGACCAGTCTATCTGGCCCAAAATCCTCTTTGTTGAATGGTCAAACTTCACTGGAAGTTCACAAGCAAACATAAAAGTAATAGCTCTCTCCTTGCTCACAGTATTCTGGTTCACAGCTATAGAAGGGTATAAGCCTGAAAAACTACCTCTGTTGGATATTTGGTTTGGAGAACTGGTTTCAAGTCATTCCAGGCATTATTTATTTCTGGTTTCCCAACCCCTTCTATATTTCCCATGTGGCATTGGTTTAAAACAGAAATGCAGGGGGAAATGACAGTAGGGAACAAAATGGAAAAGGTTGATACAACTCAGGGGAAAGATTTTGGTTTCAAGGGTCAGCTGTTATCTTAAATTGGGGGTGCTCATAACATTTGGCTGCAGGTCAAATTTAAGTGGATACATTTAATCTGATTCAATAAGCCCCTTTGAATGATCAGATGCTGTAATCAATTAGACACTCACCATTCAGTCCAAGGAAGCCAGGACAGGTCATGTAGCAGTGGTTCTCCATGACAAAACCTCTCCAAAGTATGCCTTAAAGTAGTACTCCATGCAACCCAAATAAACTAGTCAAAAGGATACTCAAATAAGTAAGGGTATCATTATCCAGACTGCTTAAGACTTCCATGTGATTCCCCAAGCTTTTAAATGACATTCTACTCCCTTTTCCCCCTGCTCTTTCACTTGTACAGATGTCACTTCACACTGCAGCCTCACCCCAGAGAATGTTCCGTGTGTGTGTGTGTGTGTGTGTGTGTGTGTGTGAATATATCTCATTATTTAAAATACAGAAACGGAATGTTAGGGTTAGAGTTAGAGCTAGGGTGAACAAATTTGGGTGAGCTAGCCTGTATTTCCTTAATACATACATACGTATGTATTAAGGAAATACAGGCTACTTTACCCAAATTTGTTCACCCTAGCCCTAACTCTAACCCTAACATTCTGTTTCTGCATTTTAAATAATGAGATATATTCATCTGGAGTTTCCTAGATAGAACAGTGGCTGATCAGAATTCAAGCCAAAGAATGAGATAGGGGCCTACCTTGAATGTCTCTCCTAAAATGCCATAGAGCATTACTAATGTGAAGAATGCAGCTGGAAGTGAGAAAGCCAGCACCTTCGCAGAGAACAGGAACACTGGTGTAGCTTTCAGGACTGTAGGAAGGTATTTGTTCATTTCATGATTCATTCTATGTGTTAAGTCCAGTGGAGCAGAAATGGCTTTTGCTGCAGATGGCAGAGAAATATACTGCTGACAAAAAATGCACTGTTTTGTATTGTCTTCTTTAACCCTTTCCTTACATTTGTCTTCTTTGTCCTCAAGCCCTATTAGCAAGTGGCTGACCAACACGATCATTTTATTATGTTTTTCTTTAATTTTTTAACAATAAATGTAATAAACTTTCAAAAAACATAATATGACAAGAAAAAACACAAAAATAATTACAAACAAACATCTCTTCCCTCCCCTTAAAACATAGGGATAATACTGGGATTAAATTAACGCAGACATTTTAACACAAAAACTTTTTCAGGACATCTTTTTCCTTTGTCACAGGACATCAATACATGGTTCCCATATATCTCTAAAATTTAACTGTCTTATTCTCTCTTCCAAGCTTGCAAAATGCTTTGATAGAAACTCATTAATCATTGTCCTCCACACTTCTTTAGCCCATTCTTTTTGTAATAAAGTTTACTCATGAAACATATAGGGCATGTATTATTCCCTGTCCTCTATGGTATTCATTTAAAAAAGGATCAGTAATATTCCATAATGACTTTTTCTGTTCCATTTTGATTCATTTTGGACTCCTCATTCATAATGGAGTTTATAACCCCACTACATTGAAGGCTCATTTCTCGCTTTAAAAGGAAATCTGTTTGAATTTTAGGGCACGTCCCCATGGAGTTAAAAAAAAAAAGCTAGGTGGAAGCAAGACAGCTTAATGTGAATCTTAATTCACATTAAGCCGTCCCCATGGTAATGGAGGACAACGCGGGTTCCAGGCAAACCCGCCCGTCCCCATGAAAACCATAGTAAATTCCTGCATCAGGATACCACGGTTTTCTCCACCCCTCCCCCCTCTCCTCAGTGTGCAAACACACACATGCACACACAGACAGGGTGGAATCCCTCCTGGAGGAACGTCTTCTTCCCTCCCGTCTTTCTCTCTCTCCCTCCTCCTCACACACACACAGAGAGAGAGAGAGAGAGAGGGTAGAATCCCTATCAGAACCCAGATAAAATGATTAAAAGAGCTAAGAAAGCCACTGCTCTCATTTTAGTGGTGCTCTGTACGTGCACACAATAGCCCCTCTCCCCGCCTGAAAACCGCTCAGCTGGATGCAGGGCAGCTGTCAGCTTTCAGGCTGGGAGAGGGGCTGTCAGAGCCCCGATAAAATGTTTAAAAGAGCAGTGGCTTTCTGATAGCGATTCCTACCTGTCTGTGTGTGCGTGTGTGTGAGAGAGAGAAAGGGAGAGAGAGAGAAGGAGGGCTTGGGCTGGAGGAAGGAGAGAAGGGAGGGGAGGAGGAAGACATTCCTCCAGGAGGGATTCTCCTCTGTCTGTGCATGCCTGTGTGTGAGAGAGAGAGAGAAGGGGAGGGAAGGAGGAAGCAGGACAGCAAGCCAGAGAATGAGAGGGGAGGCAGAGAAAAGTGACCATTCCCTCCCCCTGCCAGAGAAGTTTACCTGTGCCCAGTTATAGAGAAATTTCAAGCCCCTGCAACCACTTGGAGCTGCCTGTTAATTAGCTCCTTGCCAGGAGGCTGACTCATTCAAGCAGAAAGAGGTGCATAATTAATTAGCTCATTGCTCCTGTCTCCTGCTCTTGAGAGCTGCTATAACCCCCTGAGAGAGCCCTTTAAAACAGACTCAGCTCTTGCCCTTTAAAACAGACTCGGCTCTGTTTTTAAGAGAGCCCTTTAAAACAGACTTGGCTCTGTTTTTAAAAAATTTCCCTGCTCTTTACAGCCTCTATACTTGCCTGACAGCTGCTCTGCAACCAAATAACCCAGGAGCGTCTGCATGACTGCAGGACAATACATGCTAGCCCCTTATCCTGCATGTAGTACACTTGCAAAGTGGGGTTTTTTAACAGGTATTGTCTTGCATATAGCCTGTATTAGGGCTTTGCATGGAGACGCTCCCGAGCCAAAGCAGGGTTAAATTCAGAATAAAAGTTGCATGGAAATGGGCCCTTAGTTCAAGAGAGAACAAAAACAAAATAGATAGTGCATATCCGGTGTGTTTGTCATCATGATACATGAAATGTCGTCAAGTTTAACGCACAGTGGATAGCTCTGCCCACTAACATACTACATTATAAACTTCTTGCCATTACTCTTGTGTTCTCCCTTTTTCTTCCTCCTATGCAAAAGCAAGCACCTTTTCTATGTAACTGCAGAGGTTGTAAACTGCACTTCTACGCAAAACTACACAAAGGGGAGGGGGAAGGGACAGGATCTAAAGGGCAGGAATCCCAGTGCCCCCACAGTAAATGATTTATTGCCTTGACAAGGAAAAAGGAAGGGAAATTCTCTCATTCTGCCCCGGAACACTCACATCTGACCTCTGTAAATCCACAGTATGGGCACACTTAACAAAAATCCCATGTAGGAGGAAGCAACATGCTTTCCATGCGGAAAAATACACTTGGCAGAAAATGTGAAATAGAAGGAAAATACTGCAGACTTCAGATAAGTTTTCACATTTTGGTGTGATTTCTCCATCATGGAAACTGATGCAACGCAAAACAAAACTTGTGTGTAGCTATCCCTCTAGTTCTGCAAACTCTGGATAAGCAGAGAAGTTGTTTCCTGACAGCAGTCTTGGCCTGCAGATATTTAGTTAGTTAGTTACAATTTTAACCTGCCCTATACCCAAAGGCCACAGGGCAGGTTATAATAACAATTTACCTGGCCGAAGCAGAGAAATGAATGATACACCCTATCTTTGCAAATCATGATTCATTATATTATTATCTAAGCTAGAAAATCATACAAAGTTCAACATAATCCTCCTTCCCTTCCCTAGAAGTAAAATGTGACAAGAAAAGTTACCATTTGAAGGGCTGCTGAGAGTAATAACCTAGGCATACAATCAATTACTCTGGCACAAAGCTCAAAGGAAATAATTGTTGGTAAACATGGATGGTTTATGCAGGGCCAGCTCTGCAGAATAAAGTAGCTGCTTCACACAGATGTTAAAGGGCAAGTGGTAGAGAAGTGTTCAACAACAAGATTTGCTGTGCTATTATATATTCCTGTCATGTACACAGTAATTTTGACTCTCCTCACCAATCTTGTTACTAATGTCCCATTATCAATGATGATGATGAAGAAGAAGAAGAAGGGGAAGAATTGGCTTTTATACCCCATTTTTCTCACTCATTTAAGGGGATTCAGAGTGGCTGGCAAAACATTCTGTTCTTCTCCCCCAAACAGACACCCTTTGAGGTACGTGGGGCTGTGATAGTTCGGAAAGACAGCTGTGACTAGCCCAAGGTCATCCAGCTGGCTTCTTGTAGGAGTGCAGACTCAAACTGAGAGACTACTAGATAAGAATCTGACACTCTAACCATAAGACCTATACAAGACATAGATGAATATCACAAATTTGGGCAACAAAAGGATACAACTCTTTACCCTTGCTTTTGGTAGAGGGAACAGCATCTCCTTTACATGCAAATACTATTACTGTTTCAGCTAATTGTATCTGCTTATACAGTGATTTTATTGGGACCTCCCCAGAGACCTTCAAGTATAGAAATATAAATAAATGAATGTCTTGGGATAACCTGAGTTTATTAAGTGTGTTCTACCTGTGTTATAAATACCAAAATATCATGAGCTGTTCCAGAAAAGAGAAAAGATGTCTTAGATTCTTGAACTCCCTAGCCACAGCACTTCACAGAAGCTGTATTCATACGTAACAAGAGGGATGTTTCAGAGGTGTATCAGGAATGTCTCAGAGAGACCGTTTGTGGCCCTCATGTTCCCAAGCTTTCTCTAATCCATGTTTTCTAGCACAGAGTATTCAGAAAAGGGGGAGGGGCAGACTCATGTTCAAACTATCCCACTCAAAGCCTTCTGTAAACTGCCTCAGAAGTGCTCTTTTTGCTATCGATGTTTACAGCCTGGTTCTCCATCTTCTCCAACATTCAGTGAACTGGCTTTATCCAGTCCTTATCATTATCTCATCTTTCTTTCTTTCTTTCTTTCTTTCTTTCTTTCTTTATTTATTTATTTATTTATTTATTTATTTATTTATTTATTTATTTATTTATTTATTTATTATTTATTTATTTATTTATTTATTTATTTATTTATTTATTTATTTATTTTCTATCCCATCCTATACCTGAAGGTCTCAGAGTGTAAAATAATAATAAAAAGAGATTTTAAAATACACTAGGCATAAATGCACTAGGTTTTGCTTTCCCGATTTTTGAGATCCCTGATGCCTTTTATTCAAATTAAAGATCTCCCAAGGACTGAAGCTCATCATGCCAGGCAACATTCACATTGCCTGTGAGGACCCTGTTAGATATTGTCCCTGAAACAACACAAATCATGAGAAAGAGCATGTGATGGTGTAGAACATTGTGGCCACACAACCTCTGGACCTAGTCCAATCCTGAATACAGAAAACATAGCCAAGAGCACTCTACCAGGAAATTACTTTCAAGTGGTATCACACACAGGTCAGCCTGAATTCCTGTTACCATAGGGTAGAAATGGGTCGTTGATATTTTGACAGTCTCAGAAGATGGGACTATGGCTTCATGTGAATAGTGGCCACCATGCTACACATGGAGTACCATATTCCTGGTCCAACATGCTTTCCCCGGGACCAAAATGTTCTCTGTCGTGTATATTTATGGCACTTGGTGGAAATTACCTCAGTTGCCATGTCCAGAGCTCTTTGCCTCACCAATGCACATGCCGTATGCACATACAATGTGCAACCTGGAATGATCTACACCTAGTATAGGCAGAAATTTCTGTATATACATTGAGAAGAATAGAATCCGCATAAATTATGTGGTATACAGCTTTTTATTATCATTGTTTGTTGTTCTAGAGCAGGCATCTTCTTCAGATACACTTTCTTTAGGTTAGAATGCAGTAGTATCTTTGAAATTTTTTAGGGAATTGTATTATTTGGAATCTCTCTGGTGCATTCCATACCATGAGTCTTTTTGTTCCATATGAAAGTGTAAATATTTATTACCCTGAATAGCTTTTCTTTTTCCATCATGACTCCAAAAGATGTTTCTCTTCTGCAGACCCTCCAACTATCACAGAATCCAAGAGCAATGAATCTGCTACAGGACGGCCAGTTTCACTTAAGTGTGCAGCCTCTGCTGTGCCTACGCCTGATTTTGAGTGGTACAGAGATGACACTAGGTAACTATACTGCTTACCTTTATCCTTTTGTGTGTGTGTGTGGTAGCCAGCAACCCTTCCAATACCTAAAGCTTCCTATTCCCTTTTTCTAAAAAAAAAAAAAAAGGGGGGGATGCAGTCACAGCCATTCATTCCCACTGCTTTTCCTTTTCACCCACAAGCGGCTTTTCTTCCAATCTATAGGTTAGTCCTCTCTTTTCAGCCAGTGCTAATATACTGCATATTTACTGGGAGACAAACCTTGAATCCAGGTTTCTTGGAGGTGCTGTAGCATAAAAGGTTTATGAATATCTTTAATCCATCACACCCAAATACAACAGAGAAGTTAAAGAAGAGGACAACATAAAAGTGCATTTTAAAAAATCCTGCTGGATCAGTCTATCTAGTCCAACAGCCCTGTTCCCACAGTAACCAGTTGCGTGAGCAGGACATGTACACAATAACTTACATTGTTTGTGATCTCCCTATGTGGCTCTTTAAACACATACAGCCCTCTAAACCATTGGTAGACATGGCTCTGCCTCCTTGTTGCATATTCAGTGCAGAGGCAAAGTGCAACATCTTCACAGATGCTGCACTACCCCTACCACCTCACAACAAGCACCATTATGTTGCTTCTACTGCAACAGCCACCAGACAATGTACTTGCCCCTTGATGGTATTTACACGTTTAAACACAGGGAATGTCCCCCTACCTTCAGAATCAATGCCAGGAAGTACACTCTGCTTAGATGCTGGGGATGGAAAAGTCCTCCTTCCCTCCTGCCATATCCCAGCAAGGAATCCCTACCTCTGTCTGTGATGTGTAGGGAAAGATTTCTCCACCACAAACCCCACAGCAGGATACTTCAAGTAAAGTTTTGTATATTTTTTTCTGTTGCCTCTTTCTAATCTTGCTTCCTCAGAGCTTTTATTTTCATTTAATTTACATTAGTAATAACTGTAGTTGTATTTCTGCAACATCTAAAGTGCAATACATACCATATAAGATCAGCAGAAGCTCAAAGGACACTTTTGTAAAGGGGTTGGTTGAGGGACTAAATGGAGGCCTCCATTTGATCTACCTAATCCATGTTTTACTCTGCTGCAGATGAAAATGAGGTTGAGAGAGATTAGAGGCTCCCAACTGAAGCCTTACCCTTTCCTCACCATCATGATGTCCCAGATACCCCAGTCAAGTCATGCCATTGAATAAAGGGCTTTCAGTGTAATATAAATAGCAAAGTAGCAAAAGCAAGGAGAACTATACATTACTAAATGCTGTAATAGCAATATTGAAATGTGAACTGCCTAAAGACATCTAGTTTAGCTTATTTTATTCATCCTCCTTCTCATCCCACATCCTCCCACTCCTTCTGATGTTCTTCCTTATCCCCTGTTTGTCACTGGTACCAATTTTACATTAAGGAGGCTGGATACTTCTTCATGTTGCTGTATTTACCAATTTCTTTTTTATTATTGTTATTTAGGATAAATAATGCCAATGGCCTGGAAATCAGAAGCACAGGGAGCCAATCTTTCCTGACAGTAGCCAATGTCACCGAAGAACACTATGGCAACTACACTTGTGTGGCAACCAACAAACTGGGAATCACAAATGCTAGCCTATTTCTTTACAGTAAGTATAGAAAAGGAGAGGAAGAAGTCCTAGCTATTATTTTTGCACTGAAGCAGGAATGCTGAACATGGACAGCCTCTGATCCAGAGAATGCTTTACAAAAAGCAGCAGGTAAGGGTGATTCCACACTGGACAGTATACTGGGCCAGCAAATGTACTTCTGCATATGCATGCAAGCTGACCCTGCCCAGGACTTCCCTTAGACAACACCAGAATGTGGAAGGGAAGCTCCTAGTACACTTGCTGATTTGGTAGTCTGACTAGTGCAGAATCTCCCTCAATTAAACTAAGGAACATTACAAAGTTTTCAGTCCCCTCCTGACTGCCAAAGAATGCCATTCTGCCATATTGTGCTATAGGGTTCAATTCAGCTTGGGCAGCTGTTAGAGGAAGAATCAGTCACTCAGACATGGGCATTAGATACACAGGTTTGAGGATTGTCCCTTCCCCTGAAGCCCCTTAGACACCCAAGCCCCCAAGTTTAAAACTCTCTGCTTTACGTAGGGATACAGGTTGACAGCTGGTGAATAGTTATTCAAATTAATATTTATAAGCAAGTCACATCCACATTCATCCTTAAATATCAATGTGTCAAGGCATTCTAGTCTGTCCTTGTTTGTCAAATAAGATGAAAAAATTATTTTCATCACCATGATTCATTTTTAAAAATGATAGTCACCTCTGCTATGAAAGATCAACCTAAAAAAAAAATTGTTCCCCCTCCCCAACTTTGGCTGAGAATTCACACGTTCCAAGGGGATTTTTAAGAATAGGTAATTGGGCTGAGAAATCAACTTGGATTTTTATATATATTTAATTTTAGAAAGAAGAAGAAATCAACTTTTTTGGTAGGTAAATGCAATTTTTCTTTACACTTATGGATAATGATGATGATGATGATGATTAGAAAATGTCATTAAACGATTAAACTCAGATCTGAAATATATAAGGTTTACTTCACTGTAATAAAAGGAAATAAGTAAAAATTAGTCTGTATTTTCTGTTAGATATATTTTAGAATAGGTAGCTTATGGCTTCTTTTTCAATTTATTTTTATAAGACCATTATTTAGCTGAAATATCCAATCAGAATTTACTACAAATACTTTAAGTGATTGACATGAATATTTTGATTCTTCTAATGAGATGGATAAACTGGAGGATTCTGCAAGGGATGCACCCATGTGGGTCACTTTCAAGGGCCTTGTGGCAATCAGGGTGTAGGACAGGTAAACGTCCCCACCACCATAGCAGGAGAAAGAACTCTCATACTGCTTCAGTCTGTGGACATGCTGGAACACGCCAGAAAATGAGCAACTTCTAACCATATTTATATATTTATATCCTGCCCTATACCCAAGAGTCTCTGGGCAGGTAACAACCCTTAAAATCGAACATATCAAAACTATATCAAAACAATAATGACCAATACAACATTTTAAAACCAACATGATAAAAACAATGCAAAATCAGCTAAAACTGTAGTGTTTGCAGTGAGCAAAACATAAGCAACATTTAACCAAAGGCCTGAGTGAAGAGATGTGTCTTCACCACCTTCCTGAACACAGAGGAGGGGTCTGACACACCTCCAGAGGGAGACCATTTCATAGCCTGGGGGCCACTACTGAGAAGGCCCTCTCCCGGGTGCCCACCAGCCTGGCTGCTGAAGGTGGTGGGACAACCAGGAGGGCCTCCCCTACAGATCTTAAAACGTGGGCAGGTCGATGTGGGAGAAGGTGTTCCTTTAGATATTTGGGGCCCAAGTCATTTAGGGCCTTGTAGGTCAGAGTTAACACCTTGAATCGGGCTCGGTAGTGAATTGGCAGCCAATGCAATTCTTTCAAGACCAGCGTGATATGCATCTGGCTAGCTGTCCCAGTCAGCACCCTGGTGGCTGCTTTTTACACTAGCTGCAACTTCCGAACCATCTTCAAGGGAAGCCCCATGTAGAGTGCATTACAATAGTCTAACATGGAGGTTACCAGAGCATGGATAACTGTGGCCAAGTCATCTCTGTCCAGAAAAGGTTTCAGTCGATGCACCGACCGTAGTTAAAAGTAGGCACTCCTGGCCATGGCCTGAGCTTCAAGCATTAGTGTGGGGTCCAGGAGTACCCCCAAGTTACGTACCTGTACCTTCCAGGGTATTATAACCCCATCAAGGACAGAGTATCTCCCAACTATATGGACCCAAGAGCCTGTGACACACAGCACCTCTGTCTTGTCTGGATTCAGCTTCAATTTATTGGCCCCCATCCAGCCCATTACCACCTCCAAGCACTTCAACTGCCTCTCCTGATTCAGATGGCACAGAGACATAGAGTTGGGTATCATCTGCATATTGATGACACCTCACTCCAAATCTCCTGATGATCTCTCCCAGCGGCTTCATATAGATATTAAATAACATGGGAGATAAGATTGACCCCTGGGGAACCCTGCAAGTGAGTTCCCAGGGTGTCGAATTAATATCTCCCACAACTACTATCTGAGATCGGCTCTGGAGATAGGAGCGGAACCAATGCCAAGCATTGCTTCGAACTCCTAAACTCTGCAGCCTCTCCAGGAGGATATCAAAAGCCGCTGAGAGGTCCAAGAGAACCAACAGGATAGCATTCCCCCTGTATTTCTCCTGGAGGAGATCATCGACCAGGGCAACCAAGGTGGTTTCCGTGCCATAACTGGGCCTGAAGCTAGATTGAAATGGGTCTAGATAATCAGCTTCTTCCAAGCATGCCTGCAGTTGAACAGTGACAGCTCTCTCTAGCACCATGCCTAGGAAAGGTATATTAGCCACTGGGAAATAGCTGTTTAAATCTTCTGGATCCAGGGAAGCCTTCTTCAGGAGGGGGTGTACCAAAGCCTGTTTAAGGGCCAGTGGAACCACCCCATCCCTCAGAGAGGCATTTACCACTTCTTGGATCCACCCGGTCATACCTTGCCAGCTAGCTTTTATCAGCCAGGAAGGGCAAGGATCCAGAGACGCATTGTTGGCCACACCCCTGCAAGCAGCTTATCCACATCCTCAGGCCGCAATAATTGAAATTAATCCAAAATAATTGGACCAGACAGTTCTCTGGATGTCCCCCCTGGACTAAGTCCAATTGTGACATCTATTCCCCTACGAATCGGAACAACTTTGTTCTCAAAGTGCTTTGCAAAACTGTCACAGCAGATATTGGTTGGCCATGGCTCACGCTTCCCTGGGCTTGATTGTATAAGACCATTTACTACTCTAAAGAGCTCTGCTGGATGGCTACTTGAGAATGCAGTGGCGGTGGAAAAGAAACTGCTTTTCGCCCAGGGCATTCAGGAATTGCTGAGATTCCATAAGTCTCCGGGGGTGGACCATCTCAGTAGGTCCTACATCCCCACAGAGGGTGGCTGCCACTGTTAAGTAGTTCATCCCAATGGATCCACCTGGAATCTTCACTGTGGCCAACAGTTCTACCTCAGTAGTTTCCCCCATCACTTGTATGGAATCATAGATATGTCTTCAAAGGTAAGTCACCCCCATGGCAGGTCTTGTGCCCTTTGCTCCAAGATGGTGTCTAAGCCAGGATTATATAGAAGGAGAGCACTAAATACTTCAGGAATAATTCTAAAAATCTATCTTTTTATTTTATAATTCTGTGAGTGTGATTTTATCCTTTCTGATACTCATATTTATTTACATTCTTATCTTGCTCCATACCCAAAGGTCTAAAAAAAAAGAAATATAAAATGAACACACTAAAAATAAATAACAGTGCCAGAAAGTGGGAGAAGCTGTTTCCTAAGCCAAAGGCCATGGTAAATGGTACCCCTTCACTAATCTCCTGGCACACTGAGGGCGAAGACTATTCCATAGTCTTGAGGGCTACCACCAAGAAGACCCTATTCTAAGTCCCCACTCCTTTAACTACTAACAACTAGAAGGTACAACTAGGAGGACTCCTCTGCAGATCTTAAGGTACTCGCAGGTCAATGTAAGGAAAAGTGTTCCTTTAGATATTGATGGTCTTATAAGTTAAAGTTAACACTAGGGATGTGCACAAAACCAAATTTCCCCCTTTGATTCAATGTGAATCAAAGGAGAGATTATTCAGCTTTGTGTGAAGCCCCCCACCCCTTGAATGTTTGCTTGCAAAGGGAACCCTACCCTTCCTGTCCCACCTCCTGCTGCACTCACCTGCCACCACTACTGCCATCATGGGCCCCTTGGAGGCCCAACCAGACCTCAGCAGAGCCCACGATGGCAGTGGAGGCTGCATTCAGAGGTAAGGAGGCATGGCCAGGGGGGATAGAAGGGTGGGGCGATCTGGCCTTCATCAAAGCTTCTACAAAGCTTCTACAAAGACCCAATCAATGCAGGTCTTTTAATACCAGCATGATGTGCACCTGGCCGGCTATTCTGGCCAGCAGTTTAGCTGTTGCATTCTGCACAAACTGCATCTGACAAAGCTAATTTTAAGTGTCCTTGGTCATTTTCTGTCTCTGAGCTTCAAGAATCTGTGCAGAGTGCAAAAAATCCTCATATTTCACACCTGCCTCTTGCAGGGTATGACAACTCCATTGAGGACAGAGTGCATCCCAACCTCATAGAATTGGGATCCTGTGACACACAGGATGTCCAGAAAGAGAATCTTGTCTGGACTGAGTTTCAGTTTATTGGCCCCTATCCCAGCTCATTACTGCTGCCAGGCAGTTGTAAAGCACCTCATTCACCTGTCCTGATTCAAGTGGCACAGAGAGATTTTTTTTAAAAAGCTATAGACAGACTTCCTTTAATAATACACACATAAAAACAATAGTATGAATATTCTTTGGTTTATTTTCTGTTTCCCATCCAGCCATTTTTCTTACCTCTCTGTGCCTTTGGCTGTTAATTTAAGGGAGGTGATGTGAGAAGCTGCTGATAAATAAACAGCAAAAAGAATTCTTATTGGCACTACTCTTTGGCAGTAGGTAATATGGAAGATCAGCGAATTGTTACACAAGAAATGAACTTTCCGCATTAAAGTTGGCAAAAGCTGAGCCTGGGCCCTTACCAATCGGGTGCTTTCTCCCATGATGCTTCCATGGCAGAAATACCTGGAACTGTGCAAGAGCCTGCCCCCACACTTGTACAGTAGATATTTTCAACAGAAAAGAATTCCAGGAGCAGGTCCCAGACAAGGTACGTTCTTCATCCCGCAGTAGGGCTATCCCAGGATTTTGCCACTGTAGCCTGACACTACATTGGGACTGCCTTGGATACATGTGGGCAATCCCAATATAATATTGGAATAATCCTCAGTTGTAAGACCCTGTATGGATTCAGCCTGTGTCTCTACATTGGTAAAAAAAATATCTTAAACCCAGAACCTTTTCACAGCTAAGAACCTGCACATACATGGTTAACTTGCATTCTCCTACTAGGTGAAATAGCTGGTTTCATATTAAATATTTACCAAGAGGGATAGAAGTTGTGCTTCTGCTTCCTTCTACTCTGTGTAATATCTGAACCCAAGTGAAGAACAGTCATGGATGTTTCTTGTATTAAGAAGAACTGTGGATATAATGTAAATATTTGTTTAAAATAAAGCTAATGCTTCCTGTGACTAAAGGTGAACTTTCCAACTTTCGCATAAGGCAGGAAGAAACTTGGAACAAATATCCTACATAGTCCATAGAGACTAGGGCAACTTAGTATTCCTATATCAAACTAGTTTATAATTGGAAGCCTGGTAGTCTATAATTGGTGGTCATTAAGCTTCAGAAAGAAGAAGAAAAGGAAAACAAGCCAGTTTGAAATACCCCCCAAGTCTTCCTGGCCTCACATCCAAGAACAAACCAAAAAAGATGCAGCCCTCCCCTTTTAAGAGGTTTTCTTTTCTGGAATCAAAGGAATTGAAGCATGAGTGGAAGGCTTTTTATGCTTTTTAATAGAGAACAAATTTGTTCAAAGATATCCTCCCCTTTGAGAGGCAGATGGAATGTCACTGCCAGAAGGTTCTGTGGTGGCTGAAAAATGACAGGAGCTGAGATTGAAACTGCAGCACAGGGACAAAACTCAGCACTTGTGGCTTCGCCCATAGCAAGTCAGAAAGAGAATATGTCCACAGTAGCTTATTGTGCCCTGGAAACTATCTGAAAATACAACCTAGGGAATGAACATAACAAGTGACTGATGATCCCACGTGTACCATGAAAAAGCACAGACTGGCCTTAAGAGCCAGAAACAGAGATCCATAAGGAAGTAAGAGATTGAATTTAAGACATATAGAAATATTTGCTTCTGTGAAGGACAAGAGGATTTATCTCAAAAAATGAATCAGAGGTAGGCAGGAGATAGACAAGAACACTGTGCAGAATCTACACCAGACTAGGCTGATCTTGAGGCAAATCAAAGGATTCTGCCCAAGATCAGAAGGGCAGACCTCACCAAGGGCCATCTACATTTTGCAAGCCAATCCTGACCTAATTTTGGGAAGTTTCCAGCATCCAAAATAGCCAGTTGATGCCGTTTTAATTGGGTACCCAGAAGAGGCTCACTTTTATTCCTGCTTCTAGGAGCCCAGCAAAATGGTGGCAGGCTTCTCACACCTGGTAGACTGGAATGGCCACTCTCTGCTATCCACCACTGAGGAACGCTTCAGAGGCAGCTTTTAAGTAGTCTCCCATTGGTTCAGATCACAGTGTCATTTTCTTGCTTTAGGCCATTCCAGTGCCTCATCCCATGTGGACACAATGTTGTACCGGGAGGCATGGCCTCCCATTAGACTGGTCCTTAACACGAATTACATATTCCAGCAGAGCTACTGGCACAGTTCAGCAGTTCAGTGCAGATGCAGTCTGAGTGTTCTGATAATAAGTACTGGAATGCTAATAATCAGGACAATTGACAGATCAGATGTGGCACAACTGAATACAACTGTATTTTCTTTTATCAATAATGTCTTATCTGCACTACAGTCTGCACTTCCCCATTGTTGTGCCATATGCGTGTCTGCACGTGACACAATGGATGTCTTTATACTCATCCACTGTATATCCCGCCATTAGATCCCCTAAGAGCCCACTTGTGGGGTGGGCGGGATATAAATCAAAGAGTAAAGTAAGGTAAGAACACTGTAAATGTAGAGTAGAAGGAAGCAAAGTATGGATCTACTTAAAGCATTTCTTTGGCCCAGATAACGCAGTCGTGTTTTCAGAAACATGGAAATGGTCCAACTCTGGAACCATTTTCTGTTTTGGCAAAATTTGTCCTAGCAGAAATATTAAGGTTGCATTACAAAAGTTCTCTGGGTGTGATGCTTACATGGACAGAACCAGGAGCAAGCTTGCAAATAGGAACTGATGGTAGTACTCTTTACAGCATGTTTCCCAGCATGGTTTGACATCGTGTTCCGATATCAATTAGTGGTGTACACATGGACACACAATGTACGTTTTGAGTATGGGTTAGATTCACTTAAGTTTATTGCAGAAATACCAACTGACTGGCTATTGGGGTGGGGGAAGGTAGCATTCATTCAATAGTAAACTACTTTAAGAGACCAATCAGAGAGATGCACGCCTGAGAATAAGTGCCATTGACTTCGCACTGAATAAAATGAGATATATTTCTGAGAAGGCATGAATAAGATTGCAGAGTGATGTTATACTATCCATGTATAGAACGGGGCGAATAGGTATTTCACCATATTTTTGTTGGATTACAGAAAATGGGACTCAACTGTTTCTTATCCAGCCCGTATACTGCAGTTGAGTCCAAGACATCTCTAGAATATTAGGCTCTTAAAACCACTGCGTGCAAATCCTTTGCATCTATACTAAGACTGTGGACAATTCAGTCCACGCAGCATGTATGCATGTAGTGTAAGTGTAACTTAGCAATATTTGCTGCAAGAGCTGTGAGAAATTCAAAGTGTATTTCACAGGGTTTATATCCCTCGAAGGCCAGATCCCTGGAGTTTTATCCTACCTGAGTAATAAACATTGTAAATATACAGGTTGAACAGAAGCACAGGATCTCAGGTCTGGGTTGCAAAATTCTATTTTGGGAGTCCATAAACAGGTAAGCCAAAAAGAAACAGTGTTTGTTACCCCCACCAGCTTCATAAGTGCCTTAGACTATTAAAATTAGACATTGGCACACACTTTGGAGTCACAAGTGGTAAAAGCCATAAAGCAGCTGTCACCACTCGGCTGCCACTGGGATAGAGTGGATTCTAGAAAAAAAGGGGAGGTATGTGCTGGCTGAGTTATAAATTTGCTAATGCTTGGAGTAATACATTTGGTTCAATTCAGGGAGACAGGATCTGCGTGAGACAATCTGAAGCTGCTTTTACTTAGTGACTGTAAGATGTGGCCTGGCTCTCAGCAGGGGTTTAACAAATGGGCAGTGAGGCTCAGGGAAGAAACTAGCATGCTTTCCATTTCATGCTTGCCTTAAACAGTTTGCAGAGAGCTATAGTATCACGGAGAGTAACAAAACGAGATGGAATTATTAGGGTAGTAATAGGGTGGAGTAAGAAGGGTGTTGCGCAGCGTGCAGGAGAAAGGCACTGCGGTTTAATATAAAGCAATGTCGTAATGAGCCCAGAATGCTTTAGAATGAGCACTTGTGAAGAAGTGTCTTGCCGACTGTGCAAAAGAAAGGTAATGGGCTTATGTTATTTAAGTCCCCTAAATAACAAGGAAATCCTGTCACTGCTGCTGACTGGGTTTGTGGAACAATAGGCCCCCACTGCTACATAAACACAAAGTTCTAGCCTAGCTGTGTATTTTTCCAAGCAAAAAGACAATATCTTCAAGCACCTGCTGGGACTTCAAACACCCCCATTAAGGCAGTTAGTGCAGGGAGAGTTGTCATTAGTCACAGGATGTACTTGACCTGCTGTACTCTGATTGGCTCACAGAGCTTCCAGCAAGTCAGGTTATAATAGCATGGAATGCTCTGCCGAAGGCATCAGATGGCTGAAAAGCTTTATGAGCAAAGAATGACTGTCTGTTTTCCTGAAAGATCTGCCAGGAGCTGCTTTAACTTGTGATGAGCTTCATGCAGGTCCTAAAAGCTCAATGTGGAGGTCTAACATATCATCTCTTCATTGACGGTACATCTGCCTGGAGTCTATGGGGTTTGTAGTACTAAACAGACTTTTGCGCAAGCACTTGGCAGAACACAACGTGCACCCCTTCTATGGCAAGCAAAACGTAAAACATGTAGATGTTGGGTAGGATCTTGTCATGTTTAGTCCCTGCGAACTTCATTGCTCCTTCCTTTAGCCCAAGCTTAATGGGCAAAAGGTAGCATAGTAATGGCTAAACAGCAAAAGGAACTGAACTACAGGCAAGTTGCCCTTGCAGGTTTCCTTCCCCAGCCCCAAAGTGTAATGGCTCTGTGTAAGATCACTGTGCAGCCATGTTGTTCTCTTACTAATGTTCAGCTTAGCCTGCTTGCATTCCTGATTCACCTTTCTTCTATCTCAATGTGAGAACAATTATCTCGGACCTTGAATAGTAAGGGGAGTGGGAGAAAGCTTAGCTAGCTGGTTTGTTTTACATACCCACTGCTTGACCTGCAATCCTTGTTGAAAACCAAACAAAGAATATGCTTAAGTAAATTCTTGCCTCATTCCTAGCTCTGGGCCTAGGGTGGTGATTCTGACAGAAATGCTGCAGTGATGTTGGGCCTTTCTGCAATTACCTTGCCTTGTTCCAGGCCAGTAGGTCTGGATCAACAGTGCTGCTGGCCCAGAACATGGCAAGGCATGGCACTGGAACAGTGCCATTTGCCTGACAGTGCTGTTGCAGACCAGGTCATGCAAGTTCACACAAGCTTCATGGCAGGCCCCTGAGGGCTCCAGGGGGCTAGGAACAAATGTTCCTAGTCTAGGAGATACTGCGAGACCCATTTCATTGGTGAACTTTAATGAAACACCAAAATGAATCTCCCAATAGTATAGGAAAAGGAAGCATGCCTTCTACATGCCTGTGCAATCTGGATCACCCTTGTTGGTATGCTGATCGACCTGTTTAATCAGGTCTACTGGTGATCCAGATCAAGGGCCTCTTGATCTGGACCACGCTCTGTCTAAAGCAGACAGAACGTACCAGCAGTGGGCTGGGCCTCTGTTTTTCACTAACCTACATACAGATAGAGCTCAGAAGAGAACTATAGGTGTTCATATTCCAGAACAAAGGTAAGTGCAGGCAAGTTCCCTTATAGACAAGGAACTGGGAAATATGGTGCTTCAATGCAACAGATCCATACCTTGCTGTCTACCAATGGCAGACACCACCAGCATTTTAATTGTTATCCTCTACAAGGATATCCTCAAATTGCAGCATGCAAGATTTTGCAGAATGATAATTCTTATGGCTCACATGTTGGGAACATATGCAGTAGTGAACATTAATTTGCAGTTGCTTTTATTTATCGGTTAAATGAAGCAAATCGAACTTTGATCTGATACAGAAATGTTTACCTGCATATTAGATTAAGACCTGGTTTGCTGAGCTTAACAGACATCAAAAGATGAATTGTGTATTACTGCTTATCTCTGCAAATGATCCCTACGTGCTGACCATAAGAATTAAAGCCCTGCAGCATCTGGCAGGTGGCAGTTTGAACACCCATGCCCTGTTTCTGTTCTTGAGAAAAGTTAAAAAGGAGGAAAGAGATACATGGCTTTAAAGAAATTGTTCATGTTGCAAAGATCTTCCAGTTGCCAGAATTCACAGGAACTTGATTTCAAAGCTTCTGGAACCCTTCATATACCTAACTCTTCAATGGTGTTATAGTCAACCTCCCCCCACCCTCAAAAAAGCATTAATCAGATTGCATTGCACAAAACTCCAGTCTAATGAAATGTGCAACTGTGTAAAAACACACAAAG
Source organism: Aspidoscelis tigris stejnegeri (assembly GCA_023333525.1). Lineage (NCBI taxonomy): Eukaryota > Metazoa > Chordata > Lepidosauria > Squamata > Teiidae > Aspidoscelis > Aspidoscelis tigris. The sequence continues at coordinate 243,104,079 of JALMGA010000001.1, read as the reverse complement.
AAAGAATGCAGCAAAACCAGCAGTTTGGGCAAATCCATGTAGTGAGCCAAACAGTCTGCAGTTTGCACTATTTTCATCCAGTGTTTATGAAAAATGAAGTATGACCTGGAGGCTAAAATTCACTATTTTTCGTCCATGGTGTTTTATGTCATTTGATGCAATAAAGGTTTTGGAGTCCCTGAAGACCAGTGAATCTTGAATGTGTCATTGTAGGTAACAGTTCAGCTTAATTAAAAAAACTGCAACTCCCAGAAATACCTGAGTCTTATGCATGGTGGCCAAGCCCATATTGCTAGATATCATGCAGCTGTAGTCTTAAAAATGAAAAATTCCTAGCTCCCAAGGCATTGTGTGATGTAATCTGGATTTTGGCTTAATAGCCTTCAAGTTCACATAAATTCCCTGTGAATATCTTAATCTCTTTAACCTTGTGTATATTATATAGTAAGTTACAAAGTTTATGCAGAAGATTCTTCCTTTTCCCCATCCAGTATCTAATGTAATACAATTGCCTTGAGTAGAGTTAAAAGTTGTCTTGAAGCAAAGAGTTGTCAGGATGTGAGTCTCTTCAAGTTTGTAACTGCCAGCTGCTGAATATGAGAAATGCATGTTGCTTATTGTTTTGTTTTGTTGTTTTTCTCACTCCTTAGAGAAAATATTACCCACAATCCCCAATCCTTTTCCAGGTCAGTATATGTTTTATGTCACAGTAGCTCTTCAGCTGGGCCATTCTCCATCAATTCAAAGAGCAACATGAATCAGGGAAGAGAGTATAGTTTAGCAATTGCTTAAGATATACTGCATCCATTCTGTGCATAGTCCAGCTGTTTCTGTCCTTTTTTTCCCCATTCTATTGTTAACAGACTGAACTAATTCTCAAACCACCAATGTCTTTAACTTTGGTCACCTTAAGCTTCAAGGGTTTCAGTACATCCAAATTTCTGTATTTGTGAGCCAGTTTGGTCTAGTGGTTAGGGATCTGGACTCTTATCTGGGAATATCGGGTTTGATTCTGCTTTTCCCCACAAAGCCAGCTGGGTGACCTTGGGCTAGTCACAGCTCTCTTCTGAGCTCTCACAGCCCCATGTACCTCACAGGGCGTTCTGTTGTGGGGAGAAGAATAGAAAGCTTTGTCAGCCGCTTTGAGGCCCCTTAAACGGGTGAGAAAAGCAGGGTAGAAAAGCCAACTCCTCCTTCTCCTTCTTCTTTATATGCTCTTCATTTTTCATTTTCTTTCTGTTTATCTGTTTTTGTAGAACCATGTAGAACAGCCCCTTAGAGCCAAGTTCTACCTGTGAATGATGAGAAATATCATTGGTCTGAGGGCTTGAAAAACTCATATTAAAAATCCATGATACTAACTTACTGTAAATGGAAAGCAGAAAAAGGCTTCTAGACTCATATTGTACAGTAAGAATTTCCCCAATATGTATTCCAAAGCATTCACTTGCTTCTCCCACTTCAGAATAAAAGTAAGGAAACTACTGGTCACTGTATGAGTTTTCTTTATTTTTTAAAATACTGCCCACTAATTTGAATGCTCTGATTCAGCAGGTAAGTAGTAAAGTGAAATGACATATTAACACCATACGGAGAAGGAGGAAATGGAGATTTAGGGGACAGTAACCACTTCTAGAGTCATTGATCATGCCCTGCAGTTAAGATCCATGATGGCTAGGATTCCAAATGGACTCTTTCCTGTATTTCCTGACAGCTACCAAGGTGTCCTGTGCATCCCCTCAGATGGCAAGGACTACCCTGCAGCTACAAGTGCTCTATGAGCACTTATGCAGCATAAATTTGGTGTTCATGTGGATGCTGCACTAATCATGTGCACAGAATATGCCATAAGGGGTCGTCATGCAGAATTGTGCTGCATTCTGTAAGCCACAGAATTCAATGCAGAACCTGAGAGGGCTTTTTTCAGTTGTCACTTTAAGAAAAAGTGTCCTATCCACAAGAGTTATATATATAAAAAAGTGCTGATATCCTACCTCATTTTCCCACACTGCACTCTTCATTCACCTCCAGATGTGGCAACATATTCCCTGACAATGGGCAGTACTTGCTGATTGGCATCTTCTCTGCCTAGTTTTCTGGGTCCATGACTGGCTGACCACCTGTAGCAACTGTTTCCATGCTGTACTTGGCTACATTTCCCACCTCTGGGCTTATGTAGCTTCCCACCCAATCTAACTGAATGACACTTTCAGTGTTATGAAACTCCAAGTGAAGAATGAGATGCCCGTTTCCAGAATTTGAAATGGAGTAAGCCAAATGTGTGTGTGTGGGGGGGGGGGTGATGTCGATCATTACAGTCTCAGATTCTCCCAACAGGCACCTTATGTTCAAGAAAGCGTGTATGGAATCATAAGTTGCAACAACTTCTCCTCCAATTAGAATACCTCCAGACCCAGGCAAAAGGCCATGATTTTCCCAGCACTATGTTGGGAATACAGTAATTGTGGCACTTCTAGTATAATTCCCAGTTAGTCAACCAATAATGTGTAATATCACTATTATGGGAAATCTGGTAATGATAATAGTGTTACTTACCTCTGTGTCTGCTGATAGTTCTCAAAATCACTTTGCTTCATAACAGTGGAAGCCAGGCATGTGTATAAAAAATAACAAAAGGAAGTGGGTGAACACCTGGCTGTCTTATGGTAGGATGAAATAAAGTGACTTAAAACTGCCAACAGACAGAATAGATAAGATAGCGGTTGCTTCTGGTGGCATGTGGCATGACGTAATTGCAGGCTCTTATGTAGATCCTACATTGCCTCTGCCTTCTGGAGGCAGCCTTAGTTTTGCAGTGCATATTGACTCTGAATTAGATAACAGCGCCTAAGGCAGAATTTGCATGGTGTGCATTATGACACATTATGCTCAGCCATTCTTGGTCTGGATCAAGTGATTCTTTGGAGCTGCTAACATGGTCTAGCAACCCAGTGCAGATAGAGCCTGGGTCTCCGTGGTTGCTCCACAATAAAAGAGCTGAAGGTTTTTGTGGGAATTCTTCAAATAGCTAACATGATGTTGCAGTGCCTAGGTAAACAAACACACACAAAAAAACCCTGCATCTGCAAATACAATTAAAGAATATCACAGATACAAATACTAGATAGCTATTTGCAAAGAACATTAAAGAAAAGTAAATGAGGCCAGTGGGAGTCCTACAGTAGAAAAATAAATCCAATTAAATATGATTATCTTTTGAAGCAGGAATGTACACAAATATCACAATTACATTTTTAAAAGGCTGCTTTGGGTTTAAGTTTACTGCCATTTGAATCTATAACTTCTATAATATTTCTTATTTAAAATATTTAAGGAATGTTAATTTTTACTGTTTAATTTGGTTATTTTGTCTCAAATTCAATAGCACCTTCAAGTTAAAAAACATAACTATAATTAATAATTACCTGTTTTAAGAAATCTGCAAATGCACAAATTAAATTCTCGATGAAAAATGAATGAGTTGAGAACATTCCAAATGTTGGCACCACCATTCCCTGTGTCTCGTTGCCAATTGTTATAGAAATGGTATAGAAACCAGACAAGTCTTTACATTCTGAGAATTAGTCCAAAGATTTACAGTGTATTTTGCATAAATGGTAATACCCTCAAGTAGAGAATATTGGATTGCTCCCATCTAAGTATCTGATGCTGTGACTTATTGGTCATTTCTGCACTGTGCCTTTAATCAGAGCATATTCTATTCCAAGACCTACCCTTCGAAACATTGCAGATTAAGTGAAGCCTTGTCCTCCCTTGGCCTGCTATGTCTGCCCAGGACAAAGCAGTGCATCATCCGCAACCAGAGGCATTTCCGCACTGAATCGCGTTCGAAACCGAACGCGTTCAGGCGGAAAGCTTAAGCCAGCTTCGGGCGCTTTCCCCGTTCACACACAGACGCGCCAGAACGCGTGTAAACGCGTTCCGGAGCGTCTGGGTGCGAATGGTCAAAGCGCCCGAAGCTGGCTTAGCCGGCAAACGCCGGCCAGGGGCGCGCCGGCAGCCGCGGAGGCAGATCGACAATCAGCTGTTTGAAAAACAGCTGATTGTCAAAGCCGCGCGGCGTCGGAGGCGAGCCGGCAGGCGATCGGGAGACAGAAGCGGCGCGAACGCTTCTTCTCCCGAACGCCTGCGGGCGGCTCGTCCGCGTTGGAACGCGTGTAGAGCACTTCGAAGTGCTCTACATTTCGAACGCGGAAAAGGCAGCTGCGGACACGTCGGGACGCAAGCCGCGCGCGGCCAATGCGGATGACGTGTCCGCAGCTGCCTTTTTCGCGTTCCGTTTTCCCCCGTGCGAAAACGTCTAAGATCAGAGTCCCCATTCTGGATTATGAATGGGCTGCAGATAGCATGCACTGGAATGCACAAGAAGCCCCACTGGAAGTGGCATCAGGGTCTGTGTGGGACCTCCTTGCATCAGTGAACATTCATAGCCTTTGAATGCTGTCCCAAGTACTGGGAAAAGGACAATTGTCTCTGGGAAACAGAAAAAGCCTACTCACATTTCCAGGTACCAAAGTTAAATTTGTGGTTGCTAGAACCAAACTATAGGCAGAATACCATTCATATGTACCTAAAAATCATCTGGAGCTTCATCCATGGACACGATGTGTGGTCAGAACTTCAATAATTTATTAGATTTTGCATGAGTATGCTGACCAAATACCAGCCTGCAATCAACTCATCAGAAAGGGATGTCTAGCCAATGTACTCCTTCCAGTGCTTTGGCATGAAATGGCCACCCATGGACCACTGCCATTTGCCCACCTTGATCATCAGGTGCATGGCCATTTACCCACCTTGCACAAACAATCTGAATCCCCAGGATTGCCCTTTTGGTTGTGTTTAGACCCATCCTTAAAGAATGCCCAATTATTGCCACATTATTGACCGGTCTACTGAGAAGCTATCCCTTCCTTGGAATGCTGCACCCCCATGAGACTTAGTTCTGCAGCAGGCCCTGGCAAGAAAGCAGCTTCAGATCCCAGTCCAGTGGAAGACTGCTTTGAAGCATCTTTCTGATGATAGATGGACATAATACTCATGCCCAAATTGCCCATAGTAATTAGGCTGATCTACTTGATGCACAGAACAAGGTGCTGTTTCACTAGTCTCCAGTAAATGGCCCTTGAAGTGGGCCACTTCTGGATATTGGCTAAAACAACTGCAGCATCTAATGTTGGACTAATCTGGGTTCCTACTCATGGGCTGGCCCATGCTGGCCCTCCAAGCTGGGGCTGGATCACTCAATCTGGCCCAAAATTGTTCCAGTACCACATAGGATAATGCACAACTGTGGATCCTAAGCATGCACTTAGTTTGTATGACTTGTTCTGCAGTCCTAAGCACACTTGCTATTGAACAAAGTGATAATACATCTGAGTAAATGTATTCAGAATTACATTCTTTTGCACTGTGATTTCAAATACGCATAAGACCATACAGCATCTTTCCCTCAACCGAACCTTCTGTGCATGCTCACGCTATCAGGGTCATTACTGAGAGATATAATTATTTGCTTTTATATGTTTAGTCTCTTTGCTTGCAAAGTTTTCTTGACTTGTCTTATATTTATATGTCAGTATAATATTTTTCAAGCTTGACTTGAGGTTCAAGCTTCTGATTTTGATTTATTTTAAGTTACATTCAAGCCTGCCTTCATTGTATTCTGGATTACTACAAGGATTTCACTGAGCAAATCTATAATTTTAATATATACAGCCTTATTCCTGTGCCAAATGTTCCCAACAGCTTCTTTGCCATGGGCAATTAGCACAGGCATTGGTCCTTTACTAATTGTTCATTCTTCCTTTGCAATTTACTCATCTTTCCTGTTGGAGCCTCAGGAAAAATATTATTGAATCCCTAATCTATGCAGGTATGATATCTTTTCTCAAATATCTTGATCCAGTCACCCTTGCCTTGGATTGTGAGAAGAAAAATTGCCATTTTCTGATCAGCTGGACATTAAAAATATGTATTTATTAGTTAATTCATTGCTAACACCATTGTTGTTATGAATCTTTCCTGTTAAAAGAAGCCCACTATCAACATAAGAGAATATGTTCCCAAAGTATCTTGTGAAACAAAATACTGTATTCTCCACTATATACACCGTTAACTCATGAGGATTATGCAGTCACCACAGGCAATGATGACCAGATGGGGAACAGAAAATATATTAAATAGGTGGCCTCCATTGCTTTACCGGAATCTACTGTGGTTCACAAAATTACTTAAAGAAATCTCATTTTAGGACTAATAAACCTACTGCAGTTTTCAAGATCTCAGAATTAAAGACATTGTTTCATCCTACTTTTTGTTCTTTATTAAATGTACTATTGGACTTAGGTATTTCTGCACAGTAGCTTCTCATATTTCCTATTTATAACCTCAACCAGAATCCAGGAAAGATATCTCCCAGAAAAGAATGATTGGCAGTACAGGCAGGAATCTGAGCAGCAGGTGGTGAAAGATGAGTTTTTAAAAATGGGCAAAAGATTTGTAGCTTGAAAGAACTAAAACTCTCTCCAATTCTCCACCAAAATACCCCTATAAGCTTAATGAAAGGGTTTTCTTCTGGGGTTTCCTTTTTAAACTAAAATCCATCTACACCTAAAGTTGACCAGGGAGAAGGCATCCACAAGACCCTGTGGCAGATGTGTACACCTCCTACCCTTTCATCCAAAAGAAGTGACTTTTCAAAGGATGGTAGTCAATAAAGCAAGACAACTCTATTTGGAAAAGTCACCAAGAAGTGAACATTTGGCTGGTTTCCTCAAATCACACAGAATTTTTGGGCTGCATATTTGACCCAACTTCAGTTTTCTGCCTGATGTTTCCAACCAGAGATTAGTATCTGCAGTGTTCCACCTGCACAGAAAATCCAAAGCTTATGGAGGGCCAATTCAAAATTCCCACTTCTATGCTGCTTCCAGGTACCTTGGCTTCATCCACCACTTCAAGGGTCTTCATTTAGATGGAGCTGAAGACTATGTGTCCGCAGGGATTTAATTCACCAAATTCACATTGAAGTCCTTTGGTCTCCACAACATATCACACCAAAAGGATGCGAGGATGTTTGGAGAGACATCAATGCTCCCTCCAAGATGCAGAATGCTTAGTGCACAAGAAATGACATTATTGCTTCTTGCATCCTGACCTAGGCCCTAAATCACAGCAAAACTCACTGCATTCATGTGCAGGCTGGCCAGACATGTACACAGAGAGCAAGGAGATCTCCCAGTTGCAGGCATGTCAATTGGCACAACATGGCCCAGGACCAATGGAATCATAAACTCCTTGTTGAGATTGCCTGAAACTGCAAGGGCAGCCTGTTCCCAAGGTGCCCTCCACTGGGGAAATGAAGACATGGCCAAAGTCTTATAAGACTAATGTGTGGACTTCTAAAAAACAGGTGTTCAGCGTCAACTATAATCTCAGGATTTTGGTATAAAAGCACACAAAGCCAATAGTGTGCTAAAACGAGACAGAAGTGGGACTGATCTTGTTCTCTGAAATCAGTGTATCACCTTGGCTTCCCTGATGGAAGAAATAAAGGATAGAAATGAACCACCACCAACTCATAATCCATACATTATTTAATCAGATAATTATAAGTGCTGAGAACTTTCCCCAAGAAGGGTTACAATTGTTCAATTTGTAAAGTGTTTTTTTCTTTTTTATCCTTGCTTTAACTGCTTTGAGTAGGGATGTGCACGAATATTCAGCACATTCGGAATTCATACGAATAGGTATGAATTCTGACATTTGCAGCCGAATTGAATAGGGCCTGCATTCGTAGGCCCTATTTGTCCATGAATCAAATTTTCTGGTATTCGTTGAAGCCTCAGTAGAAGCTTTGGTGAATACCGGAAGCCCTCCGGGCCTCCCATCTCCCTCATGGCCCCCCATCTCTCCCCATAGCCTCCCATAGCCCCACATATTTTGTGCCACTGCTGCCACCGCCACTGTACACCTTCATCCTAGGCCTTCTGGGTTCTGTGCGTGCAGCTCCTATCTTGTCACGTGATCCCTGTATGGGGATCTGCATGCACAAACCTAGAAGTGCTTTTTTGGCCTCCAAAGAGTGCCAAAATAGGCCTGGGGACGCCACTGCAGCCTCCACAAAGGTTAGGGGGCACACCCAAAGGAGAGGGGAGGCCATGGTGGCATCCCTGGGCCTATTTCAGCCTTCTTTGGGGACCAAAATAGCACTTCTGGGTTTGTGCATTCAACTCTCATATGAAGATGTGTGGTGGTGGTGACAACAGGTGAGTGGGGAAGTTTGCTTCATTTTGTGCACAAATATTTCTTTGAAAATTCATGGGGATAGGATCTGGCCAAAGCTGAATTTCCCCAGATTTGATTTGTACCAAATGTAATATGAGAAATTGGCTTCATGCATACCCCTAGCTTGAGTCTTGTTTTGGTGGGATTTTTTTCTTTTTTTTAATGAGATACCTGGTAGATGTTTTTAACTAGTTTGGTACTCTGACCACTGGATCCTTCCTGAAGACCTAGGATAATCATAGGTATCAGTACTGTATTGTTGTTGTTATATGATGTGATATCACAGCTGCCAGTTCTTTTGCTGGTGTTGGCCTTCATTTCACATGACATCTTAAGATGATGCAATGCATCAGTGTAAGATCCAAACAGTGTTTATTATTATTATTAAAGTGTACCCCATTGCCTTTCACCAAAAAGGTCTCAGGGCAGTTACAGGCAGTTACAAAACAGTTGTTTTTCTGTTCTGTAACCCCCAAATTATTCTGTCAGTACAGCCTTGTATCTTCATCAGAGCACCCAAATCTCCTTTACCTCCTTATTCTGTAGCTGCTTTTATCCCTTTCATATTCTTCAGAGGCATCCATGGATCAACAGGAATGCTGAATTCAAAATGAGACAATTAACCACCTTTGTTTATGCTCTGAAACAAGGTGTGTAGGGAAAAATGATCTAGTGTAAGACAGTGAGATGGGGAGGGGATAATAATTCCATTTTGTTAAAACAGACACTGACTGGAGAATGGCCCTGCATCAACTATAGACTGTAGTTAGCATCCTCTTAGATGTAGCCACTATAGTTTGCACTAACTTATGCATTTGAACAATAAGAATACAGTACTAGTGAATTATAGCATATAGTAAGAATAAGGACGATTCCACACTGGCTAGTATACTGGATCAGGAGGCATGCTAGGAGCCTCCCTTCTGCAATCTAAGGGAAGCACCGTGGTATCATCCTATGGTTTGTTGTGTTGTATGCAAAATGATAGCTGCCTCCAAAACATGTTGTCTGTTTTCTTATTAACTGTTCAATGGATTTCTGTTGTCTGGAACTCTGTTTGTAAATAGGCCTGATCTGTCCTTGCATGGCCTTCCCGCTTATTTGCTTTCTGTTTGCAAGACATTGGACAACTCCCTGCAGAAAGAACACTCTCACACTGAGCGCTCACATGCAAAATAAGTAATGGCTATGCAACTTTTCTAGTCCATCCTTTAAAGTGATCTCATAATGCTCAGAAAGCACACCTGGGACAAGCTTACTGCAGAATTGTACATCTTAATCAGGCTTGAATTGAGCCTGAGTGCAAAATTAGCATTCTGTACACAGGTGGAAAGTAGAGAGATAAATCTATGTGTGCAATTCAAAATATCACAGGAGAGGTTTATCTTTCTTGGCTCAGAAGCTGTATTCCTGTTGCATCAGCCTTCCAAAGTTGCATACATACATGGCATACGCATAAAGATCAGCTGAGGAAATATTTATTGCTGCTACCTGCTCACTGAATGTTTAATCTGATTACTAGCAAGAGGTGAGTTGTATCCTCATCAGGATTCAAGGCTGGGTGAAGAAGTTTAAACCTCTCTGTTCACCATTGTATTCCTCCCTAAATTGATGGAGTCTTCAGCAGCTAGTAGAAAAAACACGTTTGGAGAGCTGCATCAGGCCCTTCAGTGGGGGAAAAACAAACTCCATCTTTTACAGTTGCTTGGGTCTTTGCCGTTTCCAATAACATGTGGAAAAGAACAGATTAAAATGTCAAAAATCTGGGAGAAATAATTGTGCTGGCACCAAGGAAAATGTCTCTATAATTACACTTTCTGAACTCAAAGCAATTTAAGGAGCAACATGAAACAGCTTCTGCTCAGAAAACATTTTCCAAAGTGTGGGATATGGATGTAAAATGAATATTCGCATGCATGACCAATTGGAATCAATAGATTGCAGCATTTAGTAAAATGTGACTAATAATAGTAGAATGTTGTTTCTGACCAGAAGCTCCATCAGGTTGATGGGTAGACACATTGTATGTTTATATGATTGCCTATACTAATGTCCCTTGCTGGAAGACAGGTGAGCTAAACTTGATTTCTGCTTCATTTAATGGCTATTGCATTACAACTTTTTTATTGTTGTTGTTTTTCTGTTTTCATTCCCTTCATTTGTTGAAGGTATTTAGAATATCTCCTTTCCCCAAACAGATTTTTAAAAATGACTCTGTCTACAAGCACAATATGTTCACTCATGAAGATAAAAAGGGAAGTTTGATGCCTGATCTCTCACTGCATTTTTAATCATTAATTCTGTATCCCCAAATGAACACTGAATTGTTCAATGTTTATCTGAATAACTCAGTAATATAGAGAATTTGCTTAGAGTAGAATGGGGAACTCAACAGAGGGTCTTCTCAGATTGACTGTCTTCTGTTTCTATAGCTATATCCACTTTAAAAGCTTTCACTGTTTCAAAGCCTATGCAAAAAAGAAAGAAAGTCTTACCTCTCCTGTGCTGAAGGCCCCCACCATCATGTAGATGTCAGGAAGAGTCTCACTCAGCATGATTTCTGTCATATATCCAGTCTTCCATAGGAGCCCTATGCAGGATTACCACTGCTGTGAGTGATATTCAACTCACAACAAAGTCAATGGCATTTGCCCTTTGCTGCTCCTCCCTCCACACTCTTCTAATTGCCCCTTTGTTCCCTATATGGTCCTTTCAGTAATGGCAACCCAACTATGGAGCACCCAATCCTGAAACTGAGAATATCTCCAGCAGAATTAATATTAAGGAAATATCAGATGGCTCATTTGTTTTCCTAATACAATCTTAAGAGTGGGAATGAGCAGTCTGTTTTCTCCTTCTAATGCAATTAGGGATGTGCACAAATGTTATTTTATGTTCAATTCGTATCTAATTGAATGCAAGTAAATTTGTATTTGTCTAAATAGAGCCCCTTCAAATGTGGTAAGACTCGAATTCAATACAGATGTTCAATACAAATCCGATTCGAATTCCTGCTATGAATCGCCTACATATCCCCTACATATCAACTCTGAGCACATCAAATCTGCTCTCAATTTGCTTTGAATCCACTCTGAATCTGCTTTGGATCCATTTCAGAAGTGACTGGGCAGCTGCTTTCCCACCTCCCCAGGTTCACAAATGTAATGAAGCTTTATGCAGATGCATAGAAACATTCAATTTGTATTTGAATGTCGATCTTTGAGTGTACCAACATTCAGTTTGAATTCTAATGTCTGAATCTGGACAAGTTTGTACAAATTTAGAATGTGATGAATATTTGTGCACATCCCTAAATACAATATATTTTTAGAGTGACAAGTGACTACTTTAATTAATAATTGTTCTGCGTTTAATCCCACATTGCTCTGTGCCACCTTGAGCCCTTCGGGGAGTTAAGAAATAAGCAAACAAAATATATTAAGAGTTCAGAAATAAACAAAACGTGGGAGGTGCCCTATTGGAGACAAGCAATCCAAGAAGACACGTTAGGCAAGAAAAAAAAAGCTTCATTTAAAGGTGGTCCTTGAAACGTGCAATTGTTATAGACCCTTGTATGAGAGAAAGAAAGATCAATAATCACAGACACATTTTTAATTTGGTAAAAATCTTGATTGATTAAGCTAAAAGTATTTATCAGTGTAAATATTGTAGCAGTAATATTTAAAAATATGGATAGATGTAAAATAACCATAAAGTATGGATTTTGTCTGAATTCAGTTTCATATAGTAGATTTTGTTCTGAAGCGGTAAACTGAAATTTAGAAGGATAGCAAAGGAAAGCAACAAGAATAGGGCTGCCAGTTCTCATTTTAATCGCAATTGTTTCCTTTATGTTCAATGAAGTCAGGGGGCAACCAGCTTTTCCTGTTACTATTTTCACACATATAGGACCATCAAAGAGTTTGTCTAATCAATCGGCTTCTCATCTGGTGATTTTCCCAATAAACAGGTTTTGCTTGCAAATTTATGAATGTAAAGTCATTTTGGAAAGTGTTGGTTTTATCTTTTAGACTCAGGCACTGAGTTGATCCTGCTGGTAAAATGGGTGCTATTTGATACAGCTCTGCCAGGGATAAAGCACATTTCACATTGTGGGCTTTGCATGATTTAATACTACTGTCGAAATGCTCTTGCTGGGAACAAAGACAACACAGGGGAAAAGTCTATTCCAAATATATTGGTCTTCTGCAAGAGCAAGGGATGAGTTTCAAATCTGTGAGTTTTCCAGGAAACAAAAAGCATGGATTACATTGTAGTCTTAATCTTACTCTGCATTTCCATGTTACCCAGTGTCTATGAGAAGCTGCATACTATCAAAACTTAATAGCTCTTCCATTGTTGTATTTGAAGGTGGGATGGATTGAGGGAAAAAGTAGCAAGGAGTGGATGTCCAGAAGAGGTCCAGTCCTCCCCCCCCCAAAAAAATTGGCACCTTCCCTTTAGAATGCCCTCTCCTCTGTAGTTCGTTAAGCATCTACAATTTTAGAATGTATAGGTGCCTATTAAAGGGCCATTTTGCACCTCTATTTATTTATTTATTTATTTATTTACATTTATTAGGTGTGATGCCCAGTGCACTTCTGGAATGATTTGGGTTTCTGCACCTTCAGACACCTGAGGCATTTCCGCACTGAATCGCGTTCGAAACCGAACGCGTTCAGGCGGAAAGCTTAAGCCAGCTTCGGGCGCTTTCCCCGTTCACACACAGACGCTCCGGAACGCGTGTAAACGCGTTCCGGAGCGTCTGGGTGCGAATGGTCAAAGCGCCCGAAGCTGGCTTAGCCGGCAAACGCCGGCCAGGGGCGCGCCGGCGGCCGCGGAGGCAGATCGACAATCAGCTGTTTGAAAAACAGCTGATTGTCAAAGCCGCGCGGCGTCGGAGGCGAGCCGGCAGGCGATCGGGAGACAGAAGCGGCGCAAACGCTTCTTCTCCCGAACGCCTGCGTGCGGCTCGTCCGCGTTGGAACGCGTGTAGAGCACTTCGAAGTGCTCTACATTTCGAACGCGGAAAAGCCAGCTGCGGACACGTCGGGACGCAAGGCGCGCGCGGCCAATGCGGATGACGTGTCCACAGCTGGCTTTTTCGCGTTCGAATCAGCCCCGTGCGAAAACGTCTCTGATGCATTCAAGACTTAGCAGGCATTTCCTGTATGAAAGTTTGTTTCTTCCTGGGTCCACTCAAGGCTGCCTCCAGACTACCAAAATAAATCCACAGTTAAATATAAAAGTGCAATATACTTACTGTACAGCAATGACCAGGTATCCTGATTTGAAAGGCAGCTCTGTAGCTTTCCCATCAGAGCTGCAAGAGCAGAGTCGCCACACGCCATCACATGGGTTGAGGCAGCCAATCAAATTTGAGCTGGTCTTCCTGCTCTTCTCTTGCTGTTCCCCCTGTTCTGCCTTCACTGGAAGGAAACTTTGGATTTTTTTTTTTAATACTGTGCAGCTAGTGTCATTGATACAGCATTAAGGTAAGTGCACAGTCCCATCAATTGTCATGTGCGACACCTCGATCAGGACTGTGTATTCCACTGCACAGTATAAATGTGTTTGGACACAGCACAGGTTTTTATTGCTGTTTTACTGTTTTTAGCCTTGCTTTTAGTGCTTTATAAACTACTTTGAATTGTTTTATGAGAAAGTGATATAGAAATTCCATAAATATAAAAAGGAAGGAAGGAAGGAAGGAAGGAAGGAAGGAAGGAAGGAAGGAAGGAGAAACAGCAGAGTGGAAATCAGAGTGAGGATCCTGCAGGGTGTATCAACCCATGCCTATTAAGAAAATAACAGACATTGGATAAAGCACCCTGAAGTCTCCCATCTTCTCTAATCCAGACAGCAGCTTGCCTCTGGTGAATGAGGTGGTTTCTGCTTGCCTATGTTTCCTCTCTTTTGCTTCATCCCATGCTTTTTGTATCTGTTTGATCTCCGCGCTCCCAGATCATCCTTCTGCATCCTCCCTTGACCTCAAATGCAAAAAATAGAGGGGGCAAAAAAGTCCCAGCCATGGTTGTACCCACTATTCAGGCTATTTGGCCAGAGGTAAGATTTTAATTGTTTCATATATGTGAACTGAGGTTTCTCTGTAGATTTGCACAACTACATACAATATATTTATTTATATCCAAAAGTCTCAGGACAGGTTACAATAAAAACAACTATAAAAAGGAAATTGCTAGAACCAAGAGCAATAGGGATGTGCATGAATATTCATCACATTCGCAAATGGTATGTATTTGTACGAATTTGAATATTTTTATTTAAAGAGAATGTTCGCTTCATTCAAAGATCAACATTCAAATGCGAAGTGAAGGCTTTTGTGCATGCATTTGAAATTTGTTATATTTGCAAATGTGAGGACCAGTTGCCAGTCTGGCAGCATAGTAGTGCCGTCTCAGCAGTGCTACTAGCAAGCGGCTGCCCAGTTCCTTCAGCCACAGATTTGGATCCGGCTGGGTGCCGTGAAAATGGCCAGCTGACACAATTCACACCACTTGGCCAGATGACAGCACTTCCAGATGAGATTGGAATGTACAGATTCAACATTCGAATCTTATCTGGAAGCACCGCCACCCAATTTCATGATCTGAATCCTGGTGGCTGGCCACTTTCACCAGCAGAACGCTAGTAGAGCAGAAGCGGCTACCCAGTTGCTTCTGCAGCAGATTCAGATCTGGCTGGGTGCAACTGGCAAAAGCAACCAGCTCCCAGGAAGCATTCAAATCATGTGGTTGGGTGTAGCACTTCCAGTTATGCTTTGATTATACAGATTCAATTCTCTACATTTGAATCTTATCTGGAAACACTACCACCCGATCACATGATTTGAAGTCTGGCGGCTAGCTGCTTTCACCAGAAGCACCCAACCGGATCAACATCTGCTGGAGAAGTGACCAGATAGCTGCTTCTGCTGCTACTAGCAGTCCTCTGAACTGCTTCCCCTGCCTCAGAAGAAACAGAAGATTAGAGTTAGATACCATCAGTTTACTGTTGGCATCTTATTCCAGCACCTTCATATAGCTACTAAAGAGCATAGGAGACAGAACCAACCTCTGAGACACCAAACAGAAGTTCCACCACCACTAGTTTCTAGATCTCTCCTTGCAGATAGAAAGAGAACCACCAAGTCACTGAAGTTACTCCAGCAGGACACCACTTGGTATCATTCTAATACTGTTTATGCTTAAAACAGGAAAGCATTTACTTGTCATATCTGTGTAGAAAGATCTTATGCATCAGTGATTCATTTATGCAAGATGGAATAGATATAGGAATTCTGAAATAGATGATCCAGAGAAAATTCATTATTGCCTAGGGATATCCATAAATATTTGGTGCATGTTCCTTTTGCTTCTTTCTTTCAAGGTGCTATGCTTCATTGTAGAACTACATTTTCAAAAAATCCGAGAGCTTCTTTCAGCTGCACTAAGCAGTAATGAAAAGGTGACCACTGATTTCATGACCCTGCTGGCTTTTGTAACATAATGTGTAGTCTTGTCTTAGAAGACATTTCTGGCCAGGTCTCGGCTTGTCAGCAGAGATTACTGCTTCCTGGGCACATGAAAGAGGCACCACGATTGTCACTGAAAGTGATGCTCTAGAGCAGGAAACAGTCCTTTTTGGCAGTGTGCTGAGAGTGCCTTCATTTAGGGCAGAAAATTGCGTGCCCAATAATCAGGCAGTGTGAACGCTATGGGGCACTTTCTGTTGATGCAAGAGAGAATGTTGCAGCAGAAGGTGTGTTACTGAGCACTTTGACCAGTAAGTGAAGACAAGTCTTAAGAATAGGAACAAGGAGGCCAAATAAGAGATTCTGAACTTGTAATGGTTATTGTCTCTGATCACATTATAGTTTTCCTCCCCAAGGCTGATTCTAATGAAAACTATTTAAAGATACTAGTTTAACATAAGTACATTGTGGAAGCAATCCCACATGCCCATGCAGCTAAAGCACTAGTTGTATTAACAAAGTAAAAATTAGCTTCAGGAGAGCTGAGGTTATTTTATATTTCTGATACAGCAACAGAATTAGAGGGAAATTGCTTTCCTCTGCTATATACAGACAAATGAAGCCTGGTGCCTGGTGATGGTTTTTCAGAGAGCAGAGCATGGATTAATCATAAGCAACCCAGCCAATTTTATGATTCTATGAAGATTGAGTTAGCCAGATTGAGTTAGGAGGAGGAGGAGGAGGAGGAGGCACTTTCCACAAAGGAGTAGAAGGAAAAGAGCAGTTGCTTGGGCACAGGAGTTGGGAGAGTGCTGTTCATATGCCCTCCCCAATCTTTACTGACTTGGAAGCCTTTGAAGTTTCCAGTTGGGGTCAAAAGCACCAAAAGTCTGCTCATTCCAGCACTTAATATAATGGAGCCTAGAACCAAGACTTCAGGTTCCTTTTTGCAGACTGTCCACCCTCGGGGGGGGGCACCCTCAGGAGCAGTCTAGGTACCAGATGAGTGCAGTGATGTGTGGTCACCTCTCTTCCAGCACTCTTTCCCTATGGCCTGATTTGACCATGTGGATCTTTTACTACACTGGTAGCAATATTGGGAAAACTCTCTCAGGTGACATTTTTTATTCTAAAGTTATGTAGAGCCCCTGCCTGGAAGTTAAGGTAGTTTCAGGAACTACCAAAAATGTCCTACCACATGTAAAATAGACAAAAATATGTTAACTTTTACTTTTTAATCTAATGATGCTCTTTTTACTGTTTTAACTGGGTTTGTATTTAATGATTTGTTTGTATATTGGTTTAATAATAATGATAATGATAATAAATAAGTTCAAGTTCATGCAGAAGTTTTCCATCCACTCCATACATTTGGAGCAAGTGCAATGGAAGCTTAAAGTTAGACAGAAACAGCACTAAGTAAAATTGCTTTAGAAGAAAATTAAAGAGTATAATATTGTGTAGCAAGAAGATGCAGGAAGAAGCACAAAAAAAGAAAGTATATAAATACTCCTGTCAGTTTCACTGAATGGATCACTGGGTAATTAATTATCAAGAGAACACTTTTATCCTTTGCAAGTTGCTGCCTGTCCTAACAGACAGATGCACTCCTTTCTTCCTTTGAATTATTCTTCCACTAGGACAAAGCTCTGCTTAACGAGTATCCAAGTAAAAATATTCTTAATTGTGGTGTTCATTCTGCCGAACTCCCTGGCTCAGAACGTTACAGATGGTAAAAGTGAAATAACACTAGGTCGCTACAAGGAGAACCTGTCTTTAGACCAAGTATAGGCAACTTTCGAGGTATTGTCTCCTTTCAGTTACCCCTCTATTGCAGAGAGGCATAGCTGGTTCCTCAGCCATGGAGGCCACAATAGTTATAGAGTTTTTTACAACCTGTGGTGTGTGGGCTATTGAAAACTGTCCTGTGCATTTTCACATCATGGCCATTTTTATTTTTATTTTATTTTAAAAAGCCTTTTATTGCTGTTGTTGTTGTTGTAAAAATATAATATTTATAACAAATGTGATAACTATAACAAATTTCAGAAATAATACATAATAATACAATAACAAAACCAAGAAACAGTGCCATTTTAAATGACATCTTGAGGATAGAATACATAAAGGATTAGTAAGAATTAATTAGTAATACCAGGCCAGAGACATGGCAACAGGGTGCAGTTCTCCTGATATTGCTGCTAATAATTCAAGGGAGTAGAGATCAGCTTACTATTACCCACATCAGTATCAGTGACTCCTTGTGACAGTGGCAATAATAGTGCAATTCCAAACCAGAAAGCATACTAGGAGACTTCCTCCTGCCTGGTGCCTCCCACCATCGTATGGAAGGGAGATGCCTAGTAGGGGTGTGCACAAATCAAATCAAATGTGGGGAAATTTGGCTTTAGCCAAATCCCACCCCCACAAAAGTGGGGGTCTTTGTCTAAGAGTGCCTTTTCCAGGCTCTGGAAGGCCTATTTTGTCCTCCAGAGAATGCAGAAAGAGACCTGGGACATCAAACAATAAGGGGGCACTTGGGAGCTGGACAGGACCACTCTGGTGGCATCCAGGGCCTCTTTCTGTGCTCTCCAGTGGCCAAAATAGGCCTTCCAGTGGCCGAAATAAGCCTTCCGGTTCTGGGGTTGCCTGATGCCAGAACCAGAAGTGCCTTTTCTGTGCTCCAAAAGGCCTATTTCAGCCCCCGGAGAGCACAGAAAGAGGCCCAGGATGCCACCAGAGCATGCCCCAAATGGTAAGGGGATGGGGGAGGCTGTGGGGGGAAGGCTTGGGTGAGCAGGAGCCCATGGGGCATCCCATATCCACCGAAGCTTCTACAAATACCAGATAATCCAATTTGTGGATGAATAGGGCCCATGAATGTAGGCCCTATTCAATTCGGCCACAAATCTATGAATTCGTACATATTCATATGAATTCCAGCTGTCACAAATATTTGTGCACATCCCTAATGCCTAGCACACCTACTAGCCTGGTATACCAGCCGTGGCAGAATTTCCCATAAATGTCACCACACCAAACTATGTGAGCTTTGAAATATTAGCTGCAGTGTAGAAGCCATCATTTATTTGTAAAATAAATATGTTTCATTTCTTAGAATAAATATATAGTTCTATATAGTGTATGCACTGCAGCACCAGCACCCATTACTATAAAGAAATACTCTGTATAGATCTCAGACAGTGGGATCTCTTGCATAAATAATACTTTCCATATTAGTATAGATTGAAACAATATTTCTGTCAGCTACTAAGCAAAGGAGCTATCTTTTGAGGGGGTGAATAGAGCTGCTAAGGAGATAGTAGAAATGGAAGATTCTAGCAAGAGTAAGAGAAAGAAAGTTTTAGAGAAACAAGTGATCAGCAACAACCTCTCATTTGATATTTATGGGCTGTTGTCACACAAGGTTTAATCCAGTTTCAGTCCACTTTCACTGGTCACTTTCCTGATGTGTTCTCTTGCTCTGAAGGTAGACTGAAGCTGGATTAAACCTTAGGTGTGACAGCCTTGAATTATTAATATGAAAGCCTCAAGGAGCATCAGATAGGTATTCTCTCAGGGTCTTTATCAGATCCACTGGGTTTCCAAATCATTACTGTCTTAAAGGGCTTCTTTCACAAACCTTTTGAAAGAAGATACTAAAGGGATACTATGATTTGCACAAGTTCCTTCCATCTACCATGTATTTTTAATGCAAGACTGGGGATAGTTGTGGCTACAGGTCTATACACAACATCTAACAATATATCAGTAATCTTGAACAGATAGATTATTGCACCCATTGAATAATATGGGTTCCACCTAGTTCAGGGATTTGTTCAGCTGTTGCTTTTGATACTACTAAATGTGTTTATGGCTGACATATTAAATCACAGCCACCACTGCTGTTTATGAAGACAACGGTCTGGTCAAAAAATACAGCTGTAGACAAAACTAATGTCTCTGTATTTTACACTTGCAGGAAAACAAAACAAAAATGTATTTAAAAGAGCCAAGTGATCCACGGAGCAAAAAAAAAATTATACCAGAGACCATGGGAAAGTCTGCACTTTGCCATCCCTCTGTGGACTGCAAAGGTCAAAGTTCCCCAGGTGTGAAGTAAGCATTCACACTAGCGACTGCTAGTACCTACCAACCCCCCCACACACACACATGTCTGGACACATACCTTGGTGCAGACACATGTCCAGGTGCTTCTATCCTTCCTCTGGCTTCCAGTGCAAGTGCACATGTGCTGGCACCATAACTGGGACAACAGTGATGTGTCGCTCACATGCACTCATGCTAACATGTCTTGTGACATGCCAATGTGTTTGTGCAGAATGTCAGATGACCTTTCAGCACCAGAAGAGGTGCAAATCCAGCATCCAGAGCTTTATCGGCTCTGGCAATGGAGAAGGTAAGTGCACATATGGAGCACTAAATTATGCTCCACCTATAGTTGCCTTCCAGTGTGCTCCTGCGTGGAAGGAGGCATTTCTGAGTCAGAAACGTCTCTTCCAAGTGCAGATGCTCCATCTGTAAGCTCACTAGAAGGCAACTACAAGGCCAAGCGAGGAAGGGCCTCTAGTGTGTACTCAGGTACCTCAGACTGGGTACCTGAGTAAACAACGACACAGATCCTTTTGAAGACTAGAAGAAGCGTGTGGTTCAGCCTTTAGTCGACAGCAAAAGGTGCTAAAAAGACCATTTTCTTTTCTACCCTCTCCTGCTCAAAATTTAAAACTGTGCTTTGTAGCAAGCATAGTGTTGCAAACATTATTGCTAACTTACAACAGAAATGGGGTGCAAATAGCATGTTTGCTAGCAGCAAAACATGACTAGGGTTTTTATTTTACATATAGCAGAACATTGGGGGAGCCCTAAATGTAACTCGTTAAGTACCAGTTGCAGTTCCTAAAGCCTTGGAAGTAAGAAATTAATAACTTTCAAAGTATGACCTTGAAAATAGAATTAAGAGTGTCTCTCCCTTTTAAGCCTCCATGATAATAAAGATTTCATCTTCAGAAAGCCTGACAAAGAGAGTCAACAGACTAGAAAAATGACTTCCTGCTGAGGAGCTGACATGTGTAAAGCCCTAAGCTTTGGGGGATGGGGCGGCACTTTTTTCCCTTCTAATTGCTTCTATTATGTGGAGTGTTTTCTTTCCCTGATACTGTTATGTTGCTTAAGAAACAGCAAGCAATTCAATATAAGCATTTTTGTGCTTCGTAGTTACCTTAGGAAAACACAAGAGAGCATACTCTAATCATTCAGACGCTCTTAGCTTTCCTTGTCACTTTCTTCACAAAAATCTTGTTTCCACCCAGTCCACCCAGTCCAGATCAAGCAATCTGTCCCAGTACTGGGACGGATGGCATTTAGACTGAAGCAATACTGTCTACACTGTGATGGCTGTTCTTGTCCAGCCTCCTCATTGACCCTGAAGCTCACACAAGCTCCTGAGACAGTCTCTACTTTCATTCCTGGCCTCAGAGTCCTTGGGGGACCCATTTCAGTGGGGAACTGTCATTCCTAGCCATCAAGATGGGGAGTGGTTGTGAAGCTCACAGCATGTGAGCTCTGCAGATGCTGGGGGAATATCCAGCCCTCACCTCCCCAGGATCCAGATCCATAGATCAGCGCTCACCTCCCCACGATCCAGATCCATAGATCTGGATTTTCTGTTCCACAGTGCAGAAACAGCCCCTGTTCAGCTCCATCTCTGTTTTTCACTACTTGTTGCCCCTGCTTTTCAGAGTAATCAGGGTAGTATGCAGCATAGCCTTATCAGCATTTGCCCCACATCAGCAGACTTAATTCCAGACAAGCAATATCATCTCAGACTTCTAAGCAGTTCTAAGCATTCTTTCTCTTTTATCCTTTCATTTTTATTGGGCTGGAGAACAGTGGTGCTCTTTAGCATTCTATGTCTGTTAGGATTTATAGTTGTTCCATTCTGTTATTTTTATGCACTGCCTGTTTTATTGGTTACTTTAAGTTTCGCTTGTTTGCTTGCATGTTGTTAAGTTTATTGTTTAATATCTCTTAAATAAACACTGGGACTCTTAAATGAAATGTACTGCAAATAGGAGGACTATTGTGGACCACTGCCAAGCAAATTAACCAAATTTTTATGCTGCAGTTCATGAGCACATGGGAGAGAAAGCATTTTCACAAACAAAGAAATATAAATGGGAAACTATGGGCATTTCTGCACTTAACTGCCATGCAGTATTATCCCACAGCAGTTAAGATATGGGTCAGTGGTCTGGGTTCACGCTGTGAGCACTGGCCCATCCCAAATTTTGCCCAGAATTATCTGGGTTCTGATCAAGGGTGGATCATTGTAGCAACAGCTAGGCATACCAGACAATTGATGATGTGTTGTGTAACTGCACAGCCACAGCCATGCCCCCATGCAACATTCACATAAGAAGTAATGCAAATGTTGCACTCAGGTATAATTAGCAGTGCCCAGGCAGCTCTGGGGTGGAGATAGCACTGTGTTGTGTGGACACTCCAACCCAGACTTTGCTGAGCCATCTTGATCGCTAAAGTGTGAACAAGCCCTACGTCCCAGAAAGCTTAATAGAACATATTCCTTGGTAAGCAAGTGAACAAAAGCAACTTCACGCTGCATTGATACATTTAAGGGAGACAAAACTGGCTCAGAAGCACTGGATGTTTTCACACCTAATTTTTAATTCAGCTTCAGTCCACTTTCAAAATGGAAGAACACATCAGTAAAGAGAAATCAGCTTGTCACTTTGGTGATGTGTTCTCTCGTTCTGAAAGTGGCCTGAAGCTGGATTAAAACTTAGGTGTGAATGCAGCCACTGTCTATATTAAAGGCCAGAAAATACATTTCCAAAGAGTACTGTCTGGCCTTTAATAAGGATTACAGGTGGGATAAGGACACTACCTTTCAGCTGATTTTTCTAATCTGTGGCCGCATCCCCATTACAACCTTATTTCATTTTCAAACCGTTTTCAATCCTGGCAGACCCCACGTCAGTTTGGCTTAACACGCTTTCCGCATGTTAAATTGCCCCAAAGCATTGTAAATGTTAATCCTCATTTCAACAGGTCTCACTCCGGTCCGTGGGCTTGAAACGTTTTACATTTTTTACTGTGGGGACCGTACGGTGTTAAGGGATGAGGATCCGTGTTTAGGGTTTCCCTACCCCAATAGCTTGCTTCCAAAGATAGTGATTTCATTGAAAAAAATCCACCCCTCAAAACAGCCACTATAAAAATCCACTCCTTAAAGCTACACTGTAGCGATCTACCCACTTCACACCTTATAACAATTTGCACAATTCTCAAAGTTCTGACCTTTAGAAAAGGAAAGGGAGGGAGGAAAGCAGCTGGAGGTTTTGTTTTAAAGGCTGTGGCTGTGAAGGGGACTTGAGTTGTTGCTGCTGCTGCGTGCCCTGAGCAATGAGGAGAGGAGGGGAAAGAATTGCTGGCTGTCCGCTGCCATTTTTCTTCCATCCAGGCAAGCAGCATCCACCCAGCCACCCAGCTAGGCTCCCTGAAGGGGTCCCTTATGGGTGGCACATTCATGCCAGGAAAAAGAGAGCAGGGCAGCCCCGAAAAGCGGCTTTTAAAAAGTAGCCACATGAGTCCCCCCCCCCTTGAGTCACGTACGCCATGTACGATCCTCAGAATCTGGATCGAACGCCATGAAGCTGAAAGTAATGGGAACAGGCAAATTTGCATTTGCATCCGGTTCTATTATTTCGGTTTAAGGAAACTGGATTAAGCTTATAATGGAGATGCGCCCTGTGTGGATGCAAAAGGGTGTGATCAGACATCTTAAAGTGTCACCCTCTGGATGAATTTGAGTCTGAAATAAATGACATTTTCCCCTCTGCATTTGCCATATCCAGTCTTGAAGCCTCAGAAAGGTCATCCTTTCATTATTCAGGAAGAATTCCATAGCTTTCTTTAAGGTGGAAACTAAATAAGCAAAGAGCTGGGAGTTTCCTGCTGAATTACCAGTCAGTGAGTAAGACCTAAAGTCAGGGTGCTTATTGCCTGATTTGGATGCAAATAAACTGCTGAGTGGCAAAACAAGATAGCTTCATATTTTGACAGGTTCATATTTGGACAACTGTTTGTAAGGCATTTTTATGTGTCTGGGGATGGGATGCTTTTTCTTAAAGGGATGACTTAAAAATGCCCTGACTGATCACACCCTCAGTATACTCTTTGGCTGTTCACAGGTTACCTCAACTACACTGAGCAGAACTGCATGCCTTTCAGAATACATTTCATAATATTTACTCAGGGCAGCCAGTGAACCTGAATGTTGGGAAACTCAGGAGAGACAAAAGAAATTATTTATTCATACAATACATTGTCAGGATGGCTCAGCACCACATCCAGTATCAGAGGCAATATCTCTCTGTAGACCAGTTGCTAGGAAACATAAGTGGGGACAGTGCTGTTGAGCTCATGTCCTCCTTCTTTGTGTCTCATGGGCATCTGATGAACCAGTGTGAGAACAGAATGTGGACTACATGAGCCAAATATAAATGTGCAAATACCGTAAGATGTAAGAGGTGCTAGGAAAATTCTTACAGTTTCTTTTTCTTTAACTCTTGTTCATGTTCTCTTTCCATTTTCACGTTTTTTCACAGAGCTGCAAATTACAGCTTAAAACTGGCTGGCTGCTGGATGAATCTGCACTTTCTGCCCTAGGCCTTATTCCAAATTATATTCCATAATAGGGGCCTGATATATGCCATCTGCATGCCAGTGCAGACCACTTCAGATTCCACTAAGGGCTGCACCAACATTCAAATATCAGATCCTTATTGTGGGATATAATTCAGAATAAAGTTTCATGAAAAAAGCCAAACCATTGCTCAGATCACAAGTTATACAAAACCCTATTCAAGCTGGGCTGCTGATAATAAATCCCTGTGCTTCAAAATACAGTTGTTTTAAAATACTTTTGTATCACTTCAGCAACAGTTTTTGAACTCCCCCCATTATTTCTTATTTCAAGTCCTTGTGATTTTCATCTTTAAGAGACAATACACTCTTTCAAGATATACAGTATTCACAAGCTTGCCATCTGCTGGCAAAAGAATCCCATTCTTCTTTATTTGCTGCATTCTATCGCTGTTGCACCACTAGATGGCAGGAAATAATAGACTATGTAAAAGTTTTTGAGTTCCCAAGTGAGAGAGAATGAGTAAATTTGTGTTAATTTAGCATTATCCTTTATATTTCAAAGAACGTGCCTTTCTGAATATCACATAAATGATCTCTTCTATCTGCAAATAAATATCAGTCAGGCTTAAAATCCTAATGGCTAAAGCTCTTTTCTTCTTTTATAAATATAACCTTCCACATGGCCACATGAAGTTGAGATCCTGTATTTTGCCACAGTATTACCACCTACAGATTTTCCAATCAACACCCCATCGTCTCTGGTGATTTAGTGCTTCGAGATGGCACTGAGTTCCATTCTCACGCATCCTTCCTTGGCTTAACTAGACTTAATAATTAGCACACAGAAACCCCAGTATTTTGATCATCACAAGTTGTTAAAGGCATATGGCATTTGAAGTACAACAGTTCTGAAGAAAAGGGAAATGTATGTGTTGAGTTATATGATCGTGAGTTGGAAGGTTATTCTGTTAAATCCAGGTCCCTGCTCTACGCAGAAATCAAAAAGAAGAAAAAAAATGTTTCTGACAAGTGGCAGTCTAATCTCTTATTGAGCATAGAATACTAAGGAAGACAATCCGTTCTACTGTTAATTTTTTTATTATATTTCTTGTTTTTGACCCTATTTAACCACATTCTTGTCAACTGGCCACATTATTCCATGTTCTGTTCTCTAGGGTGACCATTATTCACTTCTGTGTGACATTCTTCAGGTATCCAAAAAGGACCATAACATGTCAATCTGTTTTTTTTTCAAGGCTACCATACACTGTCTCATTGCCCAATGTCTCTTGTTCATCTTTGGCCTTTCTGCACTTACCTGGGCTGGACTGCTCCAGGTGGAACCATTCTTACTGGAATGGTTCCCAGCTGGTCTGGTCCAGTTGTCCCAGATTAAGGAATCCCCACTTGGATGGCCTGTTTCACAAATGTCATGAGCTCAGAGCCCCAGGGGGATGTATTTTAGTGGTGCAGTTAGATCTGCAGCCAAAATGGATCCCCCTGCTAAACTGTCCCATGGAAGGGCGTGCACTAGGGATGTCCACAAATTGTTTTTTGTACTTGATTCATATTGAATTGAATGCAAGAAAATTCCTATTCATTCAAATAAATTCCTTCAAATGTGATAGGATTCGCATTCAATACGAATGTTCCATACAAGTTTGTTACAAATGTTAAATACAAATCGCATACAAATCACATATGAATCCCATACCAATCCCATACAGATCCCATATGAATCCCATATGAATTCCATATTAATCCCATACGAATCCATAATGAATCAAAACATTCAATTTGAATTCAAATGTCCGAATCCGGCCAAATTCATACAAATTTTGAATGTTCTGAATATTCATGCACAACCCTAATGTGCTCTTCTGCAAACCAGACCTGGTCTCATTTATTGACAATTAGATCATGGTAGACCTTTTTAAAAATGCCTGCCACTGTCCTGGTCTAAGTGGCCATTTTGGGTCACCTAGAAAGGGCCACGCTTTGTCCAATGCAGATGGAACAGTCTTTCAGGGGCTGTGGCTCTCTGTTTTGCATCACAGTGTGGAAAGAATCAAGGCCTTACACTATACCAGGATACTCGTAAATGTGGAAAAGCTCTTTGTCCATCTGCAAACCTACTGCAGTTTCTCTGAATATTTGTTAAAGTATAGTACCTGAGGTAAAGTTCCATTAGGTTAAAATAGAGTGCTGCTATTACCTTCTGCAAAGTGGAGTCTGTATTCTTTTTTTGTAGCCCTCTTCACCATACTGGTGATTCATATTCAGCTTGTAATAAACTAAATTCCAAGAACTTTTTCCATGTATTCTGTTAAGCCAGATAGCCACCATCCTATATCTCTGCATTGCATTTCTATTTTCTACATGATTAGGTTTACATTTACTTCCACTGAAACTCATCCTGTTATTTTCAGCCCAGCTTTCTAACCTATCAAGATCCCCCCCCCCCGTCCTATAGGATATTAGCTGTTAAGGATGGGCTTTCATTGTACCATATACAGTGAGGCTCGGGAGCAGATGCACAACACTATGGTTACTGGAAGCCTTCGTTTTCTTAAATTACAGCACTAAACACAGCTATACACCATTTTACTGTGCATTAAATCAGATTTAGCTGTGATGAAGGTTGTGATCAGACACAGTAAAGAAAAGCATTTGAGGTGAGATAGTTCACATCCCAGTCTGTTCCTCCCCCCTTCTGAACTTTCTGAGCTAGAAAAGGTGGATTAGAGAAGACATGGGAACACAATGGCCACACTTTGTCTCTCTGAGACTCCTTTTGGTATGTCTGAACACAGCCAACATAACACCAGAATGTGAGTTTGCATCTCAAAGGTGCAGTATTTTCAAACAAATGCACATTTTTTGCAGAGTGCTTTCTCTCACATTCCAAGCAAATTGCTTCTTTCAACATGCTTTTTTAATGTGTTTGTATATTAAGGGTTTTGTAAGAAGGCATCCAGGGTGGACCTGTGCTCAGAGCTTTATCTAGAAAAGCTGGGGCAAAAAATTAGAGGAGTGAGGTGGATCCTGCAGCTCTGCACCCAACTTAAGAAAAAAAGAACAGAAAGTGGTGGATGAAAGATATAGGTTCAGTTAACCAGCCAACAGGAACTAGTGTGGCAGAGATCCCTGCAAAGAGATTGTGACTGAACAACCTTTTGTTTCTACATTTTCTCTTTTATCTGTACAGTTGCATCGGAGAGTCCAGTTTGGAGGAGGGAGATGTAGTGCTCTTCTGGACCTACTCTTCTGCATACTAGAGTGAAAGAGAGAGGCCCTGTGCCCTCTCTGATCTACACTATCTGCATTAGGGTGGAGTGGGGCCCAGTATGGGTGGCCAACATGGCCAGCTGTACTGGGGCACTGGCAAACCTGCTTTTACAGATCTGCTGGCATTCCAAGGGCGATAATACCAGTCCTGGGAGGCATACAGAAACTTTCCTGTTCTGGTTGAATAAGGGGACCCATTTTGTCAGCCCATGGGAAACTGAAGCTAGAAAATACAATTCATTTGGCTCTGTGAACCTAGAAGTAGGGCACTCGCTGGAACCAATATAGGAAGCTGTACTAGTACAGCCTTCTCAATGTAGAAGACTTATCCACAGACTGTGGAGTCATTTCTACTGAACTGGTCCATAAATTGTGAAAATTGCCTAATTTATCTACCTTGTTCAAGGTATGTAGATATTTTCTGCTTTCCCTTTCCCTTTACAATCCTGAGCCTTTCAAATGAGCTTGATGTTTTTGGGCTTGGATGGAAGGCCTCTTTTGGGAGCAAAATGGGAACTGAGTCATTCATCTTGTTTGTTTTTGCATGACAGCATTTTTACCATCTTTGTCAGCTAGCTAGACTATTGCTTTCACCCTCTTATTTCAAATATATCTCAAGAAGTTCTTGTGTTGTTCTTGGATCCGTTACAAAGCACAACTCGTTCTTCTCCTGTCTACAATTCTGGGAAATTTCACCATACTCTATTGGGTGCCCTGCCCTTCCTTTTTTTCCCTGTCTTTCTCTTTTGAGTTGCGCATGACCTCTAAATCTTTGAGCAGCCACCTTAACTGCCACTTCCTGCTTCCCTGCCTCCCCCCGCCCCTCCCGCCACCCCGGTTAAGCAGGATCTGCATTCTCTTTTTGTGCCATGACACTAGTGTTCTTGGGAACATGGTGTCTACTCAGGATCACGTGCCAAAACATGGCCAGGTCCTTCTAAGAACATAAGAACATAAAAGGAGTCCTGCTGGAACAGGCCACAGTCCATCTAGTCCAGCATCCTGCCTCAGTATTTGTCTACACAGGACAGGCAATCCATTTCCAGGTTTTCTAGACATGACTTCCTCCTAAGCCATCCTGGTCATAGTGGGGCATGAATCTTCATTTCTTCTTTGGGAGACATCTGGGGGAGGAGTTTCCACCATGGTACCCATCCTTACAGCCTCAGGCAGCCTCAGCAAGAAGCTTGATGGCTCCACTGCTGTCACTTGATTGCTCCTACAATGTCCAAGTCACCATGCTTGCGCATGGAGGGCTTCCTTCCCCACTGTGTGAAGGCATAGCAAGTTCCCATGCAAATGCAGCACATTTTGCATGTGCTTCACTGTCCAAGGTGTGAAATCAGCATCAGTTTGGTCTAGTGGTTAAGGAGCCAGACTTTTATCTGGCAATACCGGGTTTGATTCTGCGCTCCTCCACAAAACCAGCTGGGTGACCTTTCTCACTTATTTAAGGGGAATCAAAGCAGCTGACAAACCTTCTGTCTTTCTCCCCAGAACAGGCACCCTGTGAGGTAGGTGCGGCTGTGAGAGCTCAGAAAGAGGGCTGTGACAACTGGCTTCGTAGAAGAGTGCAGAATCAAACCGGGTGACTATGAGATATGAGTCTGGCTCTCTAACCACAAGAGCAAAGTGGCTCAAATAGATTAACTTGGGTGTCCCTTCAAGACGTCTTCCATGTGCTGTTGAGACATGGGAAATTTGGACCATGGAGAGCCTCCCCAGGAAGCAAAGGCAGAAGATTGTTCCTGTGTCTGCATTTTGGATACCGGATCTCTCCCACATCTCACCAGTCCTTTGCTAAGTGCTGGCAGGGTGCAAATTGCCACCATTATGGGTGAACCACGGCATGGGTGCCAATATTCCTATGTGGCACTGTTGCTGCAGTGACAGGCTGATGCAATGCTAACCATACTTGTGCTGCCCCTCTCCAGGCTCCCTTCTAACTTCTCCTAGCAGGCAGAAGTGCATAAGGAACTATGCCAGGTGGCGAGGAGTGTAGATGGAGATGGGGCAACTGGTGCACCCGTGCAGCCACCCCTGGAATAGTAACTATTGCAGGAAATACAGATGCTGCATGCAGCAGTTTCCCCATAGTTCCCAGTGCACCTAAGGGTGAAAAGGCTCACAGTCTCTGTCTGCAAAGCAAATGATTTGCCTACTTTAATTTACTCAACAATTTAGGAGTGCATCTTAAACTTTACCAGAGTCTTGAAAGTAACCATGCTGAGCAACCTACCTCACTGACTAGGAATGTGGAAACATTAGGGATTTTTGCACTGCAACGCGTTCCGTTTGGAACGCGTGCAGGCGGGCAGCTTAATACAGTTCCGGGCGCTTTCACCATTCACACACAGGAGCGCCGGAACGTGTGTAAACGCGTTCCGGCGCACCTGTGTGCGAATGGTAAAAGCGCCCGGAACTGTCTTGGCCGGCAAAGGCCGGCCAGGGGCGGGGATCCGGCCGGCAGTGCTGCCGCCCATTGGGTGAGAGCACCCAAGGGGCGGGCAGCGCTGTCAAGCGGCTGCTCCGCGTCTTGCCAGCTGTACGGGGCTTCATCGGGCCCTGTGCAACTGGCAGGAAGATGCCCGGGCACCCGGATGCCCGTCGGAGGGGCAGGGGCAAGGTCCCTATGGGGCAGGACCCCTTTGCAGATCAGAGCCCCTGGCTCTGATCTGCAAAGGCTTCGCCCCGCACCCCGATCTCGCCCATCTACGGGCTGCAGACGCCTGGATGTAGGCGCCTCGAGCCCGCAGATCAGCTGCCCACCCCCCCAGTCCCCAAAACCCCCACCCCAACCACCCTCCGAGCCCGATCGGGCCGATCTTCGCAGTGAAGGTGTCTACAGCGAGGCACCTTCACCGCGAAGATGATTCCCCCCCCCAGGGCCCTGGGAGGACGCGCGCGCGATGGAGGACTTACCTCGTCACTGCCCGGCATCCGAATGAGGTGGGCATGCTGGGAGCGCGCAGCACACAGCCCACCTAAGCCCCCTATTGGACAAGCAGTTCACGTGAACTGCTCGTCCACTAGGGAGCCACTGCGCGCACACGTGGACTGCGCACCCACATTCCCTCTCCCATTAGAAGCCGGGGAAGGTATGTCCCCTGCGCGCGCCCATGGTGGGGAAGCCCAGGGGGTGGAGTGAGGGTGGGGGTCGGGATGATCGGGTGGGGGTGGCGCTGGGGCTGGGGCTGGGGCTGGACCCCTCCCTCTCCCTCCCCCCCCGCGATCTGGCGTGGAGAAGGCCTTCCTGCGGTTTCACTTTGGAACCGGGAGGAAAGCCACTCCGTCTGGCTGCCAGATCGGGGGCTGGCAAGGGAGGGGGGAGCCCTCCCCTCTGCCTCAGGAGGGCCCCCCCGGGGCCCACCAGGAGCAGGAGGGATGAGCCCCCGGGGCTCTCCCCCCCCCACGATCTGGCGTGGAGAAGGCCTTCCTGCGGATGGGGGCGGGGGGACCCTTGGGGGGCCGGAGCGATGCGTTCCGGCCGCCCAAGGGGTTCCTCGGCCCCAGCCAGCCCGGGATCGGCCTCCTGCCACCCCGGAAAGGGGCGGCAGGAGGCCAATGCTCCCAGGTCCCTGACTCTGGCAGCCGCAATGGGGCTGCCGGGGCCGGGAAGGGCCTAGCTCCCCCCGCGCGGAGGGCGATCTCCTTCGTCGCCGGGCTGCGGGAGTGATCGGGAAGCGGCGGCGAGGCTGGAGATGGCAAGGGGTCCTACGATTCGAATCGTGGGCCCCCTCGCTGCCAACCAGTCTCGCCGCCACTGTGCGATCACTCCCGCAGCCCAGCAACGAAGGAGATCAGCCCGACCGCCATCAGCTGCTGGGCCGATTTCCGTCCCATGCTGATGGCGGAGGCTTCTCTCCCGGAACGCGCCGGGGCGCCTCGTCCGCGTTGGAATGGATGCAGAGCACTTTAAAGTGCTCTGCATCTGGAACACGTGGAAGACAGCTCCGGACGCGAGGCGGCGCAAGCCCTGCTGGGGCAATGCGAATGCCTCGTCCGGAGCTGTCTTCCACGCGTTCGGGAAAGGCCTGTGCGAAAAGGCCTATTGTCTCAAATGCATTTTTTCAGCATTTGAGACAGCCACGAGCCTCTACATAGTTTCGCTAGTTAGAACATCAAGTGACAAGGTGAGTACTCCTTGCACCTGGCTCCTGGCTCAGCCTTCTGAGTGCCATACAGCAAGGCCAATGATCACTGCTTTGGGTGGATGGGGAATACAATTTCAGATCTGCAGAGGTTTTCACTGGACCCTGTCAGGAGCAAACTGAACTGAACTGAGATCTCAACTTATTCATAGGCCAAATTTGCTAGGACCTAGCAAATATATTCCGCTTGTAAAGAACAACTGCCATCTCAGATCCTTCAAAAAGCATTTTGCACACCCTTATCATTGACTTTCTTTTCATTCACTTTAATGTATTGAAGTATTTTTGAGCAAAAAACAAAAACAAAAAACAAAATCAAAAGGAATAAAAGCCAGGAAGCTGAAACAATTCAGTGTGAGCCAGTTTGGTCTAGTGGTCAAGGAGCCGGACTCTTGTCTGGGAATACCGGGTTTGATTCTGCACTCGTCCATGATGCCAGCTGGGTGACCTCTTTCTGAGCTCTCACAGCCCAACTCACAGGGTGTTCTGTTATGGGGAGAAGAACAGAAGGCTTTGTCAGCCACTTTGAGTCACCTTTAAATGGGTAAGAAAAACAGGGTAGAAAAGCCAGCTCTTCTTCTTCTGTGAATTGTCAGGTTTGAAATATAACCACAAGAGGGCATATTAAGAAGGCTGCGAGAGAGGTTGCTAAAACCAAGTAAAATCACTAGTAGTGCTACATTCTTGCCAAAAACTGAAACCAAAGATCAAATTAGATCATAATTCTCAAAAGACAACAAATATAGTAATATAGTATTTTCTTCTGCAATCAATACACTTTTTCCAGGTTTTTTTCTTAATTGCATTCCCAATATTTATTTTAGCTTGCTGCAGTTAGAAAAAGGGTACAGCAGGTGGCACCAGAGACTACAACATCAGCTGCATGAGTTGCTTCTGTGTTCTCTCATTTTTTTTCACTCTCTCTTCATGAGAAATTCCATTTAGTAGTTCCCAGTATAGTGAAACATAATCTGATGCCTGCAGGTGACACCAGGGGCGCATCCCCATTATAAGCTTAATCCAGTTTCCTTAAACCGAAATAATAGAACCAGATGCAAATGCAAATTTGCCTGTTCCCATTGCTTTCAGCTTTATCGCATTCGATCTGGATTCTGAGGATAATACGTGGCGTACGTAACTCAAGGTGGGACTCAAGTGTGGCTACTTTTTAAAAGCCACTTTTCAGGGCTGCCCTGCCCTCTTTCTCCTGGCATGAATGTGCCACCCATAAGGGACCCATTCAGGGAGCCTAGCTGGGTGGCTGCCGCTTGCCTGGATGGAGGAAAACAGCAGCGGGCAGCCAGCAATTCTTTCCCCTCCTCTCCCCATTTCCCAGGGCACACAGCAGCAGCAGCAGCAATTCAAGCCCCCTTCACAGCCACAGCCTTTAAAACAGAACCTCCAGCTGCTTTACTTTCTTTTCCCTTTCTAAAGGTCAGAACTTTCAGAATTGTGCAAATTTACAACATTGTTATAAGGTGTGAAGTGGGTAGATCGCTACAGTGTAGCTTTAAGGAGTGGATTTTTATAGTGGCTGTTTTGAGGGGTGGATTTTTTCAATAAAATCACTATCTTTGGAAGCAAGCTATTGGAGGAGGGGAACCCTAAACACGGATTCTCATCCCTTAACGACCGTACGGTCCCCACAGTAAAAAATGTAAAACGTTTCAAGCGCATGAACCAGAATGAGACCACAGGGTTCAGTGTGTTTATCTTGAGTCCTGCAGTCTGTGTAAAATAAGGACAGCAAATGAAAAAGAAACTGCACAGATGGATTATTTGCAAACAAACGTACATCTTAGGCTGTGTCCCCACTTCAAACCAAGAAGGTACCAAATTGCATGATAAACTCGATGCTTCTCCTGAGGACAGTAATGTGATGCCCTGCATTTGAAAAAGTTTCAGATAACCATTGTGTTTCTCAGGCAGGTGGCATATTCTTTGCCAAGAGCATCTTGCTTTCATAGATCAGTTTTCAAACATGGATGCAACCAATGATGAAGAAAACAGGGGTTTTGCCAGGGACAGAAAATCATGCCTGCAATAGAGGGCACCTATCACAGTGGCCATGCCCTTTGATGGTGCCATGTTAAGTGGATATACTTTTGTCAAAGCCAAGTTCATGATGTCTTCTCCAGTAAGCAGAGATGGGGCTATAATATTGGGACACTGATTCATGCAAAACCAACATGGATAAAAACTCTTATTTCATAATGGTGTGATTGGCTCAACCCTTAATTCCCAGCTTTTTCCTAATTCTCCTTCAAGAGTTATGATTCATAAGGACAAGAGCCAACTGAAAGTTCATGAGTGCCAGGATAAGATGAAGATGTGGGAGACTTATGCTTGAAACATAATGGCTTATCATGCAGGAATTTGCTTTATTTTATGGTATGTTATTTTTTATAGTTGTGCAACTTCCATAAAGAAAGATTTAAAATAGATTTTCAGCCCATGATGGGATTCATATGGCTATAAATCTTTCTGCTTCAATATTGAATCAAATCTAATTTGGAATTAATAGGACTGTAAAGAGTATTTTAGAGAAAGAAGCAGTAGCTGGGGATGTGCATTTTAACTACCGTATACCAAAACGATACTGCAAAAGTCTAAGAATAAGCGTGATCTGGCTGAGATACTGTTTTTGATTAGGGTTGTGCATGAATATTTGTGACATCCAGAATTTGTATACGAATATGTATGAATTTGTAGATTCAGGGCTGAATAGAATAGGCCCTATTCGTCCATGAATTGGATATTCAGATATCTGTTGAAGCTTCAGTGGATAATGGATCCCCTCTGGGCCTTCCGCACCTTGCAGCCTCCGCTCCCCCCCCCCCACGGGCCCCATCACCCCACTTACTTTCACCCCCACAGCTTCTTCCTAGGCTTTCTGGTTCTGTATGCATGCTCGTGCAGCACTGGAAGGCCTGTTTTGGTCTCTGAAAGGCCTATTTCAGACTCCAGACAGCACTGGAATAGGCCTGGGAATGCCACCAGAGGCATCCTGCCTACCTCCCGTGTACCCCTTAGCTTTTGGGGTGCACTCTGGTGGCATCACAGTGCTATTTTGGCATGCTTTTGAGGCTGATATAGGCCTTCTGGAGCCAGAAAAAGGCACTTCCAGTTCTGGGGTCATTTGAATATTTGTCCATGAATACAAAGCCTCCCGCATTTGTGGGGGTGGGAGTTGGCCAATGCCAGATTTTCCCACATTCAGTGCATGAAATGGGCTTTGTGCGCACCTCTAGTTTTGATCCATAGGCAAGATCATGAGCCCTAAACAAAGATTTCACTGTTAAAGGAAGTCAGTGACACTTCCTGCTGTATGCCTAGCTTGAACCCATATCAACTTGAGATGCTATTCTATGAAGAGAGTGCCATTAAAAAGTAATTTCAGACTTCTGTTTCCCATACCAAGTAAGTAACCATGTGGGGTCTCCATTTTTCTGACTAGTGCATTCTATGAAGAAGAAGAAGAAGAAGAAGAAGAAGAAGAAGAAGAAGAAGAAGAAGAAGAAGAAGAAGAAGCAGTTGTATATACCTTTCTCCCAACTTTGCCTAATAAAAAAATATAATGCTGACTGAATCACAGGGATATGTTGTGTACTGTACAGATTTATCACTGTGGGGGATCCTTTAAATAGAATTTCTGCTGAGAGAGAATGCTAAGCAGGAAGGCAATAAATAGGAAGCTGAATGATAGGATGTCCATCGTGTTAGTGCTTAATATTCCGGTCACAATTCTGTATTATTTGTCACTGTGGTGGTGATTGCCTGCCATTCCCCCACCCTTGTGCAAATCAAAGCTTTGCTGTCTTCCTGTTGCTCCTCCCCATAAGCCTTGCACTGCATGACCATAAATGTTACACTGAAATCGTTCCCTCTCCGATTATCAAATAAATAATTACACAGCCTCTCCTGGGATTGAAGGCATTTTGCTGATTGGCTCCATGTTTTATTGATTAGAGTGCTGTGATGAATCGACCCCTGAGGAGCCAGCGTCTGGCTGTAAGCAGACAATTGTCAATGTGCAGAATTATAAGAAGGTCTGGCATTCAAGGGCCACCGCACAATGGGAGAGCAAAGAGGCAAGCTCTAGTATGTTAGTACAGAGGCAGAACGGAGTGAAAACTCCTCTGTATACACTGCTTGATCAAGGCAGAAAATGACAACCGGTCATGAAATAGAATCTGGTGGTCTCCCTAGTCCTATGGCTGTGATCTCCAGGGGTTTTTTAAATTTTATTTTACTTGAATGATAGGAATAGTCAGTTGCCAAACAAGACTGATATCCTTCCTTTACTTCAGACTCTGTTTGCTGTTCACTCTGTGGCTGATTGTCAGTGCCACATATTTTGTTTCTCAGAACTGTCAAAGCATACTATATACAGGAATCACCTTTTTCTGTAGGTAACAGTAACTATTACCCAACCTTGTTTAATTTTAGAAATATCACATGAACTGGCTGGCTACAGTCCTGAGAAATAGTTGCACAAGCTGCTCAGTTTTCACTGTTGGACAACACAACCCTCTCCCACAGAAAGTAGCCTATGTTTATGAAAACTGGCTGCCTTGAAAGTGGTTCAGCAACACTGCTCTGGTTGACTCCAAACAGTGGCTAGATATTCTACCAGGATGCAATAATGTGGAAAACCCTCCATGTGTGATTACCACCTCCTAGCTAGACAGCACCACGGTCAGTGTAGTCTTCTCACAAGTTAACTGACACACATCTTGGCATTCAGAATATCCAGATGTGCTCATCATCACCTCTGCACATGCATGGATGCCTCTTTCAACATCACCTCTGTGCATGTGTACTGGATGGAGCCATCATGGTAACTCCATCCAGAAAGTAAGTGAATGTGCTATTTTTGGAAAACCCATATCCAGCACTGGGTTTTCCAGTAATAGTTTTACAACATTGTTGTGGGGGGAAGGAGTTGGACTATGGCAGTACCTAACAGTGCAATATCCTCCATTTTCACAGGGCCTCTGTCTTTCAAGTAGCCATGTGAAGTTGCATTGTGTGACATTTTATGACAATACCTCAGTGTTAACGGACCCTTACACATTGGGGTTGTTATGCATATTTATGGAGTAGATTTCTTTCCCCAACTTCGAATGCTGTGAAATCATGCTGGGACTCAGCATAGCTGGTTTGGCTCTTGTGGGGGAGGGGGGAAAGTGCTGTGATGGAAGTCTATCCCCAGTATACTGTCATTTTATGCAACTTTTAAAAGATACATAATTTCTTTTATTTTCTTGGGTAAGTTCCTGGGTAGGGTGGTGGCAATCTCTATTACATCAAATTCAACAGAGGCAACTCAATGCATAATACTTTCTTGGAGACAGTAATGGGTAGAATATTGACCAATAAGAGGAAAGTGAATACAGATAGAATCAGGGATGTGCATGAATATCCAACAAGGTTGGAATTCATACAAATAGGTATGAATTCTGACATTTGTGGGCAAATCGAATGTTCAAGTATCCATTGAAGCTTCAGTTGAAGATTTGGTGGATACTGGATCTCACCCTTGGGCCTCTCACCCCTCCATGGACCCTCATCCCCCCCATGGGCCCCGTTGCCCCACTTAACTACCTCCTCCCATCATGCCTTCTTCCTAGGCCTTCTGGTTCTACATGCATACACAGAACTGGAAGGCCTGTTTTGACCTCCGGAAGGCCTATTTCGACCTCCAGAGAGCACCAAAATAGGCCTTGAGATGCCACAAGAGGCCTCCCACTCGCCTCCCATGCACCTTTTGGTGGGCCTACTTCGGCGCTCTCTGAAGGTTGAAATAGGCCTTCTAGAGGTTGGGAAAGCACTTCCGGTTCTGGGGTTGAAAGATAAACACCTATCATGCTGATTTTAAAGGGATTTTCTAAAGACATTGTGCCTTCAACGTCTAAGGCAGTGCCTCCTTCCATGCAGATGTTTTTAATTCTTCCCATGAATTAAGATATGCTGGAGAGACCCCTTTGTGTCACCATCACCAGAAGCTAATGATGAAACTAATGAGTTAGGCCTTCTTTTTGACAGTTTTCAGACTATGGAATGGTTCCCTTTTTTGTTTGAATCAAATACTCCACAGTTATTTAGGGAGTTGGTTAATCTGTCTTGATAGCACAAAGACCAGTTGCTGAAGAATGATACTGAAGTTGCCCTAGGTGAATATTTCACCATTTTGAGACCCACTGGTCCAGACTGGTCATTGGTCCTATCCAGCCAATATTTTCTTACGATATTTTCATCTTATGAATTGGAAGTTCTAGAAGGCATTATACCTCCTCCTCGTTAGAAATGAGTATCTGCAGTTTCCTCCATACTTTCTCATGAAATAAAGGGGAAATCTACTTAAGTAGAAAATGGTGTTCAGGGAAGTCTTTGTACTTTCGTTGCCACTGGCAGCCAGAGCAAGTATGTACAGCTAGTGCAGATGAGTGCAGCAGGCCACGTGGATGTCAAAGGAGCCTGACAAACTGCCTTTCAGCAAGGGAAGGGGCTTCTAACTGCACTCACCTGCTGTGGCTGTCATTGTGATGTACTAGCTATTAGCTTGCAGAAGCATATTTTCAAGTGAAAAAAATATCCAAAAATGGCATTCTCCTTCTGTACTTTTTGACGTTGTCTATTCTATCAGCTCTTTCTGTGTAGACTTAACACCACTACTAAAACACCTAAGTCCAACCTGTTGGCTTTCCACTCTTCAGAGAACTCCAGAGTTTACTTTCTCATAACAAAACAGCTTTGTTTTGTCTGTATTTTGTGCAGTATATTTCATTATAATGAATGTATAAGTAGTCAATGTAAAAGCACCATCATGCAAAGCTTTTAACTCCTTACCTAGACAAATCCATGTACATATTTGTCTTCCAGCAGTTCAGAAGTGTCTTGCCATTATCTTCTTCTAGAATATTTTTGACTTTCCACTCTGGCCTTAAAACACCTAGGATCCTTCCACACTTTGTCTCCCACCTCTGGGAAGCAAAGGATGGAATGGTTCTAGTATGTACTAAGCATCCACACTTGGAGATGCTAAATCCACCCAAACCTCCCCAAACCTTTCCTGAAGTGTGGATAGCAGTCACAATCATCTTTGCTTTCTGTTGCTGGCACCAGTGCGCTTGCACTGTACCTTCACTAGGAGACTGGGTGATATGTCATGTCAGTGCACCTGTGCTACCAGGCATGGGACCCTCCCACACTTCTTCCAAACAGAGAGAGGTGTGGATGGTGCATCCATAGCCTTACTGGCTCCAGTGCTAGTACACACATGGAAGGCCCTATTTCTCGTAAAGAAATGGCTCCTTCATCTGCTGATGCTCCATCTGGGAGCTTACCACAGATGCACTGCTGGGCCTAGTGTGAATTGGCTCCTAGTCTCCCTAATCATTTTCCCATTCAAATACCAACTAGACCTGTTCCTTATCAATACCAACGAGATGTTAATGGGTGTATAGTACTCAAAAAATCAATTATTCTCCCTCTTAAATAGATTTTAAACACATTATCAGTCTCTGGAATAACAATGGTAATGTGGCAACAAGAAAATGGGGAGCTTATATATAAAATTTTAATTATATTAACTCCTTTTCTAGTAAGAGATATTTAAAAAATGGTGGGCTCATCATTTAGAAGAATTTTGTTTTGTCTTTACTTTTATATCCCTAATTTACCATAACTTTACTTTTATATTCTTAATTTACCATAACTAATCTTTTTCTTTCTGTTTTTGTCTTCTTTCTTTCATTCCATAGGACCCGGTACAGGGATAGCAGGCAATGGATCCATGTGTTTGGCCGTACCACTGTGGCTGTTCGCAGCAACCCTGCTCTGCCTACTCAGCAAATGTTAATAACATCCGAATTTTAAACAAAGGAAAAAAAATTAAACCCAGCAACAACAAGAACAACACACAAAGCAAAACAAACAAACAAAAGTGTCATACAGGAGACAGAGCAAGAGAGAGAGAAAGGGGAAAAGGACAGTTTCTTTCAGAACTTTTTGTGTGTACCACGACAAAGGGAGGAAATTTCAGTGAAAAAGAATCAGCAACATTTATTATAACAAACTAGCAAGTCACTGACCATCCAGGAGTACAAGAGACCAGATGGATCATTTTATGGCGGTTGGATCCTGCCAAGGACGCTGAGATGCTGCAAAAAGAGATCTCACAGATGAAATTACTTTTATTCTCTCCATTCCCTCATATCATTCCTCCCTCCTTCCCTCCCTCCTTCCCTCCCTTCTTGCAAGCAGATGGCCACTGTTTTGATGTTGACAACTACAACCTTTCAATTAGCTTATTCATATTTTAAACAGATAGCCAATTTTTGAACATAATGATGAAAAAGTCTCTTAACATACTGGTTAGTAAACAATCTCAGTATGGTCCTTACCTTGCTGCCTTCCCTTTTGAGCTCTCCTGTATATTGTTTTGTATCCCTGGCCCTTAATTCATCTTGGGTCTAAAGCTTATGTGCCCTCTTGTTCTTGCCAAGGTCCACATGTATGTGTGAGTGTGTGAGTGTGTTTGCATACATGACTGTAAATGTGAGTCTCTCTTTCTCTTCCTTTCTCTTTCTCAGTCTGCCTTTATGTCTCCCCTTGCTCCTTCCCCCACACAAAAGCATGCAAAGGGGATACTCCCTCTGTACATAAGCTCATTGTACTATATATAGTGACTAGCGTTGTACATGAAGCTGAATGTTTGGTTGGATACAAATTCAGGGGAGTTAAAAGAAAACCAATGGCTTCCTGAGCAGAATTTTGCCTCTCTTTCTTTCTGGATTCCAAAGTCTTTGGAGATTATCCTTAATTTGTCCCCTGTTCTCCAACCTAGTTACTACCAAGCAGGACCAAAGGCCTATATGGGCCATAAAAGGATTTACAGTCTGCTTGAGCAGCATTATTTTTCCCCCTTACTGTCATTGGAATGTGGCAATAGACAGGCATGCTTTAAGAACAAGAGCTCAGCTCCTTTTAATAATTGTAGAAAAATGGAAGATTACACTTCTCAATCTAAGTCAATAAGAAGACACATTGCATTCCTGGTGTACCTTTTAGTCACCAATGCACCATAATTTCACTTA
Source organism: Aspidoscelis tigris stejnegeri (assembly GCA_023333525.1). Lineage (NCBI taxonomy): Eukaryota > Metazoa > Chordata > Lepidosauria > Squamata > Teiidae > Aspidoscelis > Aspidoscelis tigris. The sequence continues at coordinate 243,063,067 of JALMGA010000001.1, read as the reverse complement.
CTGGCTCACACTAGTTTTTTGCTGAAAATTGGGCCACATGTGAATCTAAACAAATTCATTTAACTCCCATATGAATTGCCCTATATTAACTATATAAATTGCTGGCCAAAAGAAAGTATCTCTGTATTTTTAGAAATTTATTTGTCACCCTGGTGTTTCTCAGATTGAACATCAGGATGAAATAAAAATAAGCAAATAAATAAAACTTCTGTCTTATGGTCCTGTAAGAACCCACCTGTTTCAAGCATGTCCTAATCGTGAAACCATTATAGACTTTTTAAAAGGTATCATTCACAGCTCACTGTCATTCCCTAGGTAAGTATAGAGGCATGATGCACCATGCTTGCAAGCATCATTCAATTTATGCATAAAATCATGGGTTCTAAAAGCAACAGTGAGACTGGCATGATCACTGGTTACTCTTTGGAATTACTCTTTGGAGAATTGTTTGCTAAAAGCTAAAAAAAAAAAGGCCCAAAGAGGATTCAGGGAAAACATAACGGAAATCCACCCCTAAACACACTAGTACTCCATCAGCATTCGTTTCATAGAACCTAGGAAGCAATGCAGATGTCTTTGCCTCTTGACCATTCCCACCATCAATTGGCAGATGTGTCAATTGGATGCTGTTAACCTTTGCTAGCAAAGGATAATTAGGCTTTCAGATGCAGCTGCAAAGTGGGTCATTTAGTGGTCCCTTTTGTTGTAAAGAAAACCAGCCCTTCACCAAGAGCACCCAGTAGCTCCATGCCTGCACAGCAAGACTGATGTCACCTTTGTCAGTGACCTTGCAGGGTCTCCTGCTTTTGCTTAAGCAATTTATTTCTGCTGAAGTTGCAGTTTGGAGGCAGACAGCGGCAATCAGTTACGTAGCCTACCAGTCTTCTTTGTACTCTTGTTCTAGGTTTTTCAATATACTTTTCAGTATTATCAATATGCTGTAAAATTAGGAACAGAGAGTCAAGGTAGGTAGGAATATGTGTGTGAAAGAGAAAACAGAAGAGGGCATCTTGCTCCGGGGCTGCCCAGTTTGCATGCCCCAGATTTTCCTGAGCTACAACACCCAGCATTCCACTCCCAGTGTGGCTAGCACAAAGTGCTGGAAATGGAATGCCAGAAATTGTGGTTCAGAAACATCTAGATGGCCGCAACTTGAACAGCCATGCTCTTCAACTGAGCTGTGTCCTAGTGCCATGCATAGACATATACAGAGTAACCCCTCCCCCCACACATTGTGTGCCTTGATGAAAGCAGAAACTGCTTCAGCTCAGGATATAATGGGTCCTTGAATCACAGGTTGGTTTTTCCCAACTCTGCTTCCTTGGTGTTCAGAAACCTAAAACCTCACATTCCTGGTTCCACATCACTACAAGCAGCCAGGCAGATGGGACGGATAGGATGCCATGTTGAGCCTTTCCTTTTTGTTAATGGCACCAGCAGAAATATATATATCCTTTGTACATTTGTGTAGTAACCCAAAGCATCAGGGCAGTGTTCCTGATCCTTCAAAACTGCTGCTGTGCTGTATAAGCCCATTCAATGATGCTGCAGCTATGGGGAATAAAGGGGATGTTGAGTGATTTTTGGTACAGGGAACACTTAAAATGAAATAAAACTTACATGATTTGAGTCACTTCTAAGGATAGAAGTAAGCCCTCTCTTTTGCTTGGAGAGTGAGTTCTCAGGGTTTGTTCATCTGTCATGGATTCTGGTAGTATGTGACTATGACAACACTGGGGTAGATACATCCATGATTGTAATATGTGGTAGAAAGTGTTAGGATTTTATCTGTTTTTCTGGGGATCTAACTTCACTTTACATATCAATGCATGCAATGAAATCCTGCCAACTATATCATGCTTGTAAGAGGAAAACCATATAAAAGTATTATCAGCAGTGTTAATAACCCGATGAGGCTCAAAGTGATGTTTGAGGAGATGAAACCAACCTTTCTGACCAGAGTTTTAGGCCTCTCTTAGCTTCAGGCAGTCTCAGAAAGGGGTCTGATGGTTCCACTGCCATCTCCAAAGCTGCCATTTTGAAGTCTTTGTGCCTGCACTTGGGGAGTCACTATGGAAGTATAGGCCATCTTATCAAAATGAAGTCCCAGCTCAGTGCACCAGAAATGCCTCCAGCGCTTATATTTACACTGAAATCCTTCCACACTCCTTTGTGCCCCTTTGGCATGAATGCTATGGAGCCAAACAAATTTCAGTGTACATCAATGCTGGTTTGAAAGCCATGTGGAGACTCAGCCTTACCTTTTCCACAAACGTCTGTTAACATCTGGCCTTTAACTCCCAGGTCATACAAGAGACACCAGATTCCCTTTAAGATGTCTCTTCACAAACACATTTATTTCCTCACTCTACCATTAGTGTCTTCCTTCCCCTTTGTAAGAACAAAGGACTTTAATGTGAGCCTACTTTTCTGTGATAGAGAAAGGAGAACTCATGGAAGATTGTTTAGGAAGGCTAGAAACCCATGGTCCCCATCCCAAAAGGGCTGGGATCCATTGCAGAAGGCTGGTAATTATCATATGGTCATCTGAAGAATGCTATGCACCTCACAGCTGCTCCAAAGCTTCATAGTAATGCTTCTGTGATTGAACACTGCTTCCATCAGCATAATTTCCAGTCATCGACCATTCTCCATGCTTCAGTAGAGCATCTTAGGCAGAAACTACATGGGGATAAGGGAGATGGTTTTCCCTAACAACACAGCCTCAGAGTCGTTCTAAAAGAATTACTATTAGAACCCATCATTTGGGATTCTGGGACAACATGGGATTCAGTAGCTGATGGGAACATTTGATGACCCCGCCTGAGATCTGCACACCTGGTCCATGGAAATGAAATCCACGGGCACTGCAACATGGAAATCTATAGGCTTGTGGGGATATCATTTTAAGAATGTCAATCATTTAAATACTTCTTTGCTCTAAACTATTTCCCCATGAAAAAGTTAAGCCTTTATTGCATGCATTTACATGTAAATCATAATTCCTCTCTGGTTTACAATAATTTGTAAACATTTTAAAATTTTAATTTGGGATTAAAACATTTATTGACAGCATAGTCTATACCCTATAGTAGCCAACAAAATAGGCAGAGCAAGTTGGAGCTTAAGAAACATAATAGGTCCTGAAAGATTTCTTTCCACTGTTCCAGTGAAAAACAATATGTCACAAATCTACATGTTGCCTCTTGTTCATTTTTAGCAAGATTTGGGCCCATTCTCACTCACCTGCAGGCAAACAGCATGCAGCACAGTGACTGCTTCATCTATTGCCATAATGGATTCAACACATAAATTGCACCATGTTTCCTAAGCAGCATATGGGTTTAAATCTGTGTCCTTCATACCCTGGTTACCTACTGAACTTCACCATAGTGCAGCAAAGGAGATTTGTGGACAGGTCCTAAAGCAGCATCTCCATTTCCACAGGATCCTGACATATTGTCTGTGTCTCCAAGTGTCACTTTTCCAGCGGCCTCCCTCCTTTTCCTCCTAGGTCTAACCTATTGGACAACAATTTTTAAAAAGCAGTTTGAGGCATGATTTGTAATGCCCTTAGATTTAATAGTAAAATCTTCTTGGTGTGCCATTATTAGAAGGGTACAGGTTATCTAGAAAAAAACTGAAATGGGAAAGTTTTAAAGTATCTTAAACACCAGTACTCACAAGCATCCTGTCCTTCTTGTGTTCTTCATGGCGGAATACTACTGGAGTAAAGTAAGATGAGTAATCTTCACCTGAACACTTTCAGACATGATGATTCATCTGAAAACAGGCCTCACACTGTTCTGTGTCAATTCCTTTCTACAGCTCCATAAAATGGTCTTTTAACAATTGTGTAAAAAAAAAAATCCCCCATGTACTTTTAGAATGCAGTAGTATTAGCATTTAAAGAAATCCGGTAGGAAATGTCTGCAAGAAGGAGAGAGGGAGGGAAACAGAGACAGAGTGGAAGAGAGGAATGTGTGTGTGTGTGTGTGTGTGTGTGTGTGTGTGTGTGTGTGTGTGTGTGTGGAGAGAGAGAGAGATTCACTTCCTGAAATAATAGATATTTTCACCCCTTGTAATTGATTAGAACTCCATTTATTGAGGGAGAAACCTTCAGACAGTTTCACTTCCCTTTGCCAAAACAATGTGGTTCTTAGGAAGGTTTTATGCGGTACGACCACACATTATTGCTAGCATTTCTCAGGATAAGATAATTTTGCTATTTTATTCCAAATGTTACTTCCTTGACTCTGACTCAAAACAAAAAGGAATTGCCATGTGACTTTTCCTTCCCAAAACTGACAATGTAGATAGATTCTCACTTCCCTTTCCTCTCTCAGTAATTAATGTTCTGCACCAAGACATTATTCTACAAAATTGTGAGGCAGTAGAACAGGCTGATGTGGCCATAGCCTTGAAGCCTGTGCAGTGCATTCAACAGGACTGTGGCAACCTGAGGCAGAGTGAGCTGGGAAAGCAGCTGGCCAAATGAGGGATCCCAGGCATAGTAAGGAGAAATTGGCAACTCAGTTGGAAGCATGTATTTCACTAGTGGTTGACATTGGGGATGAGGGCAGTCAGAAATCCCTCTCCATGCTGAAAGATGGTTTGTGAATCTTCTTTGAAATCCAAGCAGCCATGTGGACTTTAAGGGAAGTTCACAGTCCACTTTTGCCAGAAGGAGGGCATCTACCTGCATTTACCCAAACAGACCACCACTGAATTTCATCCACACACGTTGATTATTGACTCAACATGATTTCAGTACCCAACTTGTGTGTGTGGGCCCAAGGCTTCTAATCATGCCATGTTCCCACTTCCTTTGCCCTAGGATCCTGATCTGTGCTCTGTGCCTGCAGGGTAACCAGAAGTGGTTGAGAAGGAAACTTTAATGAAATTTCAGTTAGGAAGGAAGAACGCAAAGGAAGCTTAACAAAAAGAATAGGTTATGATAAACTTTCTACTTCCAGTGAATACTGAAGACCTATACAAGACCACCAGTGTTGCTGAAGCAACAACTGGGTATAATGTCTAAAAAAACACGATGAGTAAATAGGTTATAAGTTGATGGTTGATTTGGTGACATAAGCCATACATTCGCTTCTGGAATGGAGTCCACCTTCTGCTGTGGTGATTCCAATGAGTGCTGACAATTTTTTGATTCCTTGGCCAAGACTTTACAAATGTGAGCACACAAATCCAGTAGCATTTAGGGTGCATTAGGAAAGGAGCTAAATTACATCCATCTTCCCCACATGCAACATTTCTCATCATTAACATTGTTCTTTGTCAATGTCATATTTGCTCTTGAGCTTTCTTGTGATAGACTCATTCACAAGTGTTGAGCTGAATACACTGTTTGGTTAATGTAGGGTTGCTGATAAACACTGTGCTACTGGCGGCAACGAGTTTGGGTTTCTTTTCTCTCCTTTTTTAAAGAAAAATAAGATTCAAATCTTATGTTTTTTAGCGTATACTTGTAAAATAACAAAAAAACAAAAACACAGGGTTTTCCTCAGACAGGACAAAATGGGATGAAACAGGAAAGAGAACAAAACTGACAGATTTCATGGCTGTAGAAGAGGAACATGAATCAAAAATTCCTAGACCCTTTGCCACTGCCTCATCACAGGATCATGGTCGATATTTTTATCTAATATATGCCCAAGCTTCTCTGTATAATGGAGAGGCATACTGAGGCACTTTAAATAAAGATTGCATGTGAGTCACAATTTTGTAGAAAAAAGAAAAAAGAAAAAAAGGCAATTGCTGTTTAATGAGAGAACTGTGGGTGGTATTTGCTTTGGAGAAATAATTATTTTGTTTTCTGTCATACTTTGGAGAATCAGATGTTGTCGTTGTATTTCTTGAGAGGTACTACTGAATACCTGCAGTTCTCACACTGGCCCCTAACCACTCTTGCTTACTACAAAGGCCAGTCAATGTTCTTTCTCCTCATGCTGTCCCTGACTTCCTGTATTCCACCTACCCACCAGCAGCTGCTGCCAGCACATGTAAACTCAACCAGAAGCCCCTCCCCCTGTTGGAGGTTGGTTGGTAAACTTCCTTGGAAACTCACCAATCAGCTTTCAGCGGGGTAGGAGCTTCTGGCTGTGCTCACATGCACTTGTTGTTGCTGCTTCCCACCCTCCTTCTAGTCTTGAAAAGCTACAAGCTGTCACCATACCTGAGTGGTGATCCTGAAAGGGACATCAGTTCCTTGAGACTGTAGGTATAATTGTGTTTGAGTGATGGAAATTTAACATTTAGTGTTATAAAAACTAAAATACAAAAAAAGAGGAACAAAAACAGAAAAAAGATTGTATTTCTTCTACAAGTTTGTAAATATATGAGAGTGACATAAAACGTCCATGCGGAGGAAGAAATGCTTAAATACAAAGATGACCTATTACTTGCTAGCAAAAACCCAGATCACTGGGGCACAAGGGAAGGAGGAGGAAGAGGCACGCATCTTCATAGCCTATAAAGAGAACACAGAGGCAGCCAACTTGGAATGTGTGAATTCCATGCCTCATCTTATATGTGTGTATTGGCATATGACAAATGGCGCAGTCACATATACCTGTAAACTACAACAGAGGCAGGTCCTTCATAGCACGATTATTTTGTAGCTTTCAGCTTTAAGGATATGCATAAGAAACTGAATTCCCCCCTATACATTGTGGAAATGGTTGTCCACGTTAAATTTCCTGTTAAAGCCACAGGTGCAATCCTGATACCAATGAAAGCAATTGGAATTTCATCACTGACATTAGTGGAGTCATGCTTTCAATTTAGTATTAACTGTGCAACTGTTGTCATTTTTCTCTTGCCTATTGATAACTTCCCAAAAAAGGTCATAGCAACACTTTGGAAAGACTGGTGAATATTGAATAAAGGGGAGAGCAGACAGCCTAAAATTTGCTTTCAGCCACACTGAAGGAGACCTGTTCGCATTATGTACTGTTTACATTTTATTATAAGCATCCAAGTGAATGGACAAAACAATACTCCTTCTACATACTTGAGGCCTTTTCGCACAGGCCTTTCCGGTACGCGTGGAAGACAGCTCCGGACGAGGCATTCGCATTGCCCGAGCGGGGCTTGCGCCGCCTCGTGTCCGGAGCTGTCTCTCGCGCGTTCCAAATGTAGAGCACTTTGAAGTGCTCTACATGCGTTCGGGCGCGGACGAACTGCCCGCAGGCGTTCGGGAGGAGAAGGATTCGCGCTTGCTTCTCGCTCCCAAACAGCTGCGGGCCGCCTCCCCTGCCGGCGCAGGTTTGGCAATCAGCTGTTTGACAATCAGCTGATTGCCGATCTGCCTCCGCAGCTGTCTCCGCGCCCCTGGTCGTCCGCGCCCGAACGCATGTAGAGCACTTCAAAGTGCTCTACATTTGGAACGCGCGAGAGACAGCTCCGGCGCGCCTGTGTGTGAACGGTGAAAGCGCCCGGAGCTGTCTTAAGCTTCCCGCCTGAACGCGTTCCGTTTGGAACGCGTTGCAGTGCGAAAATCCCTTTGGTAGCAGAATCGGTGGTCTTGGGCCCTTTCAGCACTCACCCTTAGACCATGCTAGGAAACAGTCCAGGAGCCTGCATTTCACACACTGGCACAGGGTAGCAGAAGCCCTGCTGCTCCAAACACATTTCATCCACACTGACAAAACAAGATAACAGGGTAGGATACCAAATATATGGGTGTCCCTTTTCAGTGGTACATCAGGAAGCATCACTGGAAGTGGCATGGGAAATTGACATGGGACTGAAACGGGCCCAATCAGGAACTTTGAAGTCCAGGAGCTTTGGGTCAAAGCCTTTGAAGTCTGGGGTCCAGCTTCAAGGGTTCGGCTCAGACTTCACAGCCAATTCTTGGGCTGGTTAAGGAAGGGACTGACCAAGTACAGACAGCTCTAGACCAGTCCAGTGACAACCTGTCCCAGCATCAGAAAGTATGACTATCCTGAAAAAGGGCATCCTTCTGGCTTCCAGAATAGTAGGGGGTTTGCAGAAACAGTTCTGACTCTGAGCCCAATCATTCACAGAATTTTTTAGAATTTCTTGAACCTGCTGCTAAAAGCCTCCTTCCATGTCATATGTAGAGGAAACCACCATAATCACATGAGGGAGAGCATTTTAGTAGTGACTACATCCATGAGTGAAATACATAAATGCACAAATGGCACAGACCGTATCCAGTGGGAATGGCAGTTTAAACAAGTGTGATTATGATTGGTGTGCCATGAAAATGTGAACAACGCATGTCTTGCATGTTTACATAATAAGCTGTGACTTCCAGGTATCCTGTGCATTTCTGAGATGCCCCATGCAAAATGCAAGAGCTGAATGTTTTCAGTCTTCTTTTTGAGAGAGAATATGTCTTTCATTTTTGATTCAGATTTACATGATCACAGGAAAGAGTATCTTGTAGGTCTTCTGCAGAATGATGATGAGAAATCTTTTTTTATATCAAAAGCCTGTTGTTCTCAGAAAATAAAATATTGTTCAAGTGCTCGACGGTTTTTAAAACCAAAACCAAATAAAACAACTACAAGCATTAAACTACTATGCAAGACTGTGGCTGCATCTGCACACATGGAAAAGTGGCTTGAAAGTGACTTAGATGTAGTAGTATACGGATAGTAGTGTTCCCGTCCCAACCCTAATCCAAAAGTGCACTATCTGGCCTTTAATGTGAATGAAAAGCTCATTTTTTATTGTTCATGGATTCAATTTATAATCCCTACATGTGTGTAAGAAATTAGATGGAAAGAAAAGGCTGTGAAGACTGAAAAGTTATGCATGCTTGTTTAGAGAAGGATCAAAAGATAGCTTCAGTAGCAAGCTACATAAATTCTCACCATGCCCCTGAGACTGAGAGATAAGTCTACTAGAAGGAGCCTACATTTCTGTGTCTCCTTAGCAATATAACTTGGACAAGGGCACACAGTGAGTTTGATGATGAATGCATGACAACTTTAAATGCCTAGCTGTTACTGTTGTTACTCTTAGAAAATAAACTAGAATTACTGAAAGACACCTTAAAGAAAAATGAGCCAATAGTAGTAGAGAAAGAAGGTCATAGGTTAGTACATAGGGATTATATGAACCAGGCCAAGGTAATGCTGACCACAAAGCACAACATCTCAACGGTTTCTAATGGAGTCACAGAGATCCTTGACAACTTAGAACTTCTTACCACCCTTAACTGACATATTGCGCTCAGTCAACAGAGGTGTCATATTTTAAGCAGTACAAAGAGAAGCCACAAAAGTGACCCTAAAGAATGCAGAAGAACCTCTGAAAAACCTTTAAACAGGCCTCTGGAAGCAAATAATGCTTCCTCAGAATACAATTCTTTCATTCAGTGCATAAAACTGTTTGTTTTATGCAATTCTATGTTCAACTTTGTCATGATTGAGATTGCAGACACCACTATGAGCCCAAAGGGGTGGGTGAAAAAAGTAAATTAGTCAGTGTAGAATGGTGTGACATTCTGGCAATAAAGGAAATTTTAAAAGACACTTGTAAGAGTGATTGGAGATGTCCTTGCCCTGAACTAAAATTCATTGACCCAGTTTGAATCTAATTGAACCTCAATGAATTTGGTTCAATCTAGAACCAGTTTTGACCTGGTTCAGATAAAACCTTGAACAGTTTGCAAACTGTTCAATATTTTAAATAAAGAAAGAAGAAAATACAATAAAATAAATTGGAAAAGTGCAATTTAAAGGGCCAGACAGGGGTTGAATTGAACCAGTCCAAATCAAACTGATCACTCTCAACCTGCAGGTGCTTTAGTTTGATTTAATCTGTGTTGAGCAACCTGAGACGTTTTCGCACGGGGCTGAACGGAACGCGAAAAAGACAGCTGCGGACACGTCATCCGCATTGCCCGAGCGCGGCTTGCGCTCCGACGTGTCCGCAGCTGTCTTTTCCGCGTTCGAAATGTAGAGCACTTTAAAGTGCTCTACATGCGTTCCAACGCGGACGAGCCGCCCGCAGGCGTTCGGGAGGAGAAGCGTTCGCGCCTGCTTCTGTGTCCCGAACAGCTGCGGGCTCGCCTCCGACGCCGGCGCGGCTTCGACAATCAGCTGTTTGACAATCAGCTGATTGTCGATCTGCCTCCGCGGCTGTCTCCGCGCCCCTGGCCGGCATTTGCCGGCTAAGACAGCTCCCGGCGCTTTGAGCATTCGCACACAGACGCTCCGGAACGCGTTTACACGCGTTCTGGCGCGTCTGTGTGTGAACGGGGAAAGCGCCCGGAGCTGTCTTAAGCTTTCCGCCTGAACGCGTTCCGTTTGGAACGCGTTGCAGTGCGGAAATGCCTCTGGTTTGATTCAAACTGAACCTGAACTGAGTTTGCACATCTCTAACGTGAGAATCCATGAGGTTCAAATTATATCCTCATCGTCACTAGTTCATAATATCCCCATGGACTCTAGGGTCAAATTTCAATTCTTACTTGTTTATTGTCCACTATAAATGAGCAGACTTCAGCTAAGTCCTGATAACCCTGAGCCTTTTTGCACTTATGTGCTTGGGGAACTCTGGGAGAACTCCTACACATGTCATCCATCCACACTTCTTGGAATGATTACTATTCCCCTGGAATGTGTCAGTGTAAAACAGTTCAAACTGCTCTACATCTGCCTCCTGCAGTCAGGTGTGGCTGCATTCGCACCTCTCTCATCTGAGAGAGGTTCGAGGGGAGCTTGTGGAGGAGATTAGTGTTGCATCATCCCATCACTGCAGCAATGGTGCCACAGAGGCATGTTGGCATAGTTGCCACAGTCCTGTGATTGGCACCCTTATGGGAGTGATTAATACCTCACCAGCGCTTCCTTAAGCATGAGTGAAGTTAGGGATAGATCCAGTGTCCCAAAGTGCAGATGTGGGAACTATCCCCCATTGTTTCCTGGGAAGGTTTTCCCCCTGGAAATCAAGGCGGTGAAATCATCCCCTGACATACAAGTACATCTCCACAAAATATAATAATATGCAAGCAGCATGGCCACATAACAATTTTTCATTTGAAGACTGCCTCAAGCAGAAACGTTTCCCTTTTCTGCTTTGTCTACTTTTCTGCCCATTTCAGTAGGTGCACACTCTTATAGCTGTACACCAAGACAGCACTGCTTTCTCCAGATAATTCCCTCCTCACTCATCTTACTATCTTCCCATCTTACTGGCAAACACAGATTCACTCAATGCGCTTTTCAAATTATCTGTATAGTAAACGTCACAACCTTTGTGGCTTATGGTAAGCTCCTGCTAACAAGAAAAGGGTTATGCAGAAAAGGGCAGAAAAACCAGTAAAGATGCCCTAGCAACTCTCAACCCCTTTTATTCCTCCAGCTGCAGCCAAATTCTTCCTCCAGATCTCAGGAGGGTATTATCCAGTTTCTTCTTGCTGCAGTTAGAATTCTCCTCATTAACAGTGTTATATACATATAAATATATATATATATATATCTTTATATATATTTTTCCCCAGTACCGTAGATACGATCTGAACTTTTCTTTAATAAAACTGAGAACGCAGCCATTCTAGTTTATTTGGTTTATTTTTTATTTTTCAAAAAAGAATAAAAACTAGCTCTGTGAAAGAAAAATTTACAAGCGCAGTGTATGTGTAAAAAAAAAATTCAAAAGCTTTTATCATTTTTTTTCTTTTCTCAATGTATTTAACTTCTGTTTTTGTGTCTCTGTTTATTTACATCTATGAATGCTCTGCTCTTCTGTGGTCTTTAAAAAAAAACCACAAAAACAAAAAACAAAAACAAAATAAATGTGAAAAGGAGGAGCTGACTCTTTATTTTCTGCCTAACCAATGTTCCCTGTATTCGTGAGAGACGCCATAAAAATTGACAGAAGTCAACAGCAGAGGGAGGGTCACGCATCAGAGAGGGTCATATCAAACCAGGGACAATTTTGCACTTCCTTTCCTGTCCCGAGAAGAGGAAAGGTGAGTTATAGACTAACGTTGACTAGCACTCACACTTGCGAGCTCTTGTCAGAGATAACCTAGCCCCCACCCAATCAACCACTTACCTGGGATTGGTCACACATTCAATCCTCCACAGGGAGTCAACATTTTAGATCTGGCATCCTGTGCAACTGCGCATGCACCAGCGCCACCACTACAGCGATGCTGATACTGTGCGCAAGCCCAATCATGTGAGGGGCCATCTGAGCTGCCAGTGCACTTGTGTGGCAGCTCCAATGGTCCCCGTTGCACTGGAAAAGGAGTAGATGGTTGCCACTGGGTGCCTCAGGAAAGCTTTTGGTTAACGTTAGTTTGCATGTGGTGCACAATTTTGTGCACCACTGCTTGTTTATGATTAGGCAAGATATGGGAAGGCAGAGGGTGCTTGTAGGCTACAAGAGCAACCTGCGAGTACAGATGCACTTGCCTAGATTCTGCCTAATTGTTAACCATGGGCCGTAGTGCAAATTGGCCTTGGGTAAATAATTGTTGGCTTTATCTCAAGTATTTATACTAATGCACACCATTTCTTGATAAAAGCATGCTCTTCATTTGCCCAGACTAACAGTTACTCAGTAAGAGCTGGCAGTCCCATCCCTACCATGTCACAATGGTTTATGGTTTCTTTGGGGTTTGGTTTGGTTCAGTTCAAACTCCTAAAGAGAAACAAATAGTTTCTGTTTCAAGTACCCATGGTGCCCTCCCCATTTGCTGGTCACCACTTTCATAAACCTATATGGCTTAGGGATCTGTTGTCTGAAGGAGCACCTTCTCCCATATAGACCTGCCCAGGTACTAAAATCTAAAGCAAGGGGCTTTCTTATGTTTCTTCCTCTGTTCGAGGTGCACGGGGTCTTTTCTGTAGTGGGTTTCAGACTTTGGAAGAATTTTCTTCTGAAGGTTTGCCAGGCACCTAGATTATATGGTTTCCATTGCCTGCTTAAAGCATACTTCTTCATCCAGGTCTTTGATGCTTAACTTCCTCTGAGAGTTGCCGTGCTAGGAGGGAGGAAGGATTATACTTAATATGTTTTAGATATAGCATAAGAGGTTTTAACTGTAGCTGTAGCAAAGAGGGACACAAGGCAATCTTAGGAAAAAAGACAACATCTTTACTAGCTAATGCAGAATACTAGAAACAGAGATGTCAGCAAGGCTACCAGTTACTAAATGACAGGAGGCAAATTGCAGGGGAAGTTTTAATGTTAAATTGAAGATGGGGATGAAAGAAGAGAGGAATAGGCTTCGAAAAGATGAAAGAGAGATTATACCTGTCTCGGAGTCTTCTTTTGATCATGGACAAACTTTGCATTATAAAAAGTGGGATTGTGGTTGCCAAGATGCTCACACAGAAGATATCATGAAGGAGATAGCTTAGATCTCTTCCTCTAACTCAACTTTAGCAGTAGGTACATTGACATTCATATTCATACGAATGTTTCGCAACATTTGTATGAATGCTTTGGAACATTCATGAACCAGGGAGGTGGGAAAGCAGCTGTGCCAGTCACATCTGCAACGGATCCAGAGTGCATTTGACATGCAACAGATTCAGGGCAGTTTTGACGCTTTCAGAGAGGATATGTTACAGGATACATATCGGATACATATGCATTCATATAAGATATTAGTACAAATTTGTACAAATACATTCGTATCAAATAGAATCCTAAAATATTCAAAGGGGATCTATTCAAACAAATATGAATTTTCTTACATTAAATTTGATACAAATTGAATGCAAAAATAGGATGTGCCCTATTGGAGCACAACCTATTCAGCAGTGATTTCAGCAAGAGTCTTCATAAAGTAATAACACACCCATATAGCAAGCAAACATGAGGTGGTACAGAGGTGGACCAAAGTTCGCCTTCTGTTGCAGGATGCAGAGAGGGATCCCAATGAACTCCATATCAGCTTCTATGACGCAGAGTGAAACCTAATGAAACCCAAGGTGTAGCAGTGGGACCAGAGAAAACCAGAGATACTGAGTGGAGAAGTGGCTTGCTTTATATATCTTCTCACACCACTGGATGTTGCATCTGCAACCATTTGACTATATAAAACATCTCCCCTCCAAAGAAACTGGACTGACGCAAAACAATGTAAAATATATTGCACAGTAAAATGCTTAAATAGAATGAGCAAACATAGCAAACTAGAAAGAAAATATTCAAAATAAAATTATGTATCAGTTCAAGTGAACATGGGGTTGATATCACTGGAGCTCAGCATAAATAGTCAGGAAATAGCATGCAAGGTGACATGGCTACCTGGTTTGAATCTTTACATGACGGTATGCTGAATCTGAATTCCACCAAGTTATTCTTCTGCTGATGAAGTCATAATTTCAAGCTCTGTTGACCATCAAATTACTGGAAGTGAAGAAAAAACCCAGATGGTGGTTTTTTTTAAGAGAGCACATTGGGCTTTGCTGCACTGACTTCTATTCTGGTTTAAGGAGCCTCCTAGTCCAGATCCTGGACCTTCCCATCTGTATGTTAATGTGGATCAAGGAGGCCCTGCCAAAACTAGCAGTGTGCCACAGAGTACCCAAGCTCTGAAGCTAAGAATTTTCACATGAGCTTCACAGCCATAGGGAGGCATGGGTCAGATCAGCAGCATCACACTCCAGGCACAACTAACTGAAGCCACCACCCTGTGTATGTGAACTATAGTAACTTGGTTGTTCAAATTAACAGTTTTAAATGGGAAACAAATGGTGGATTTAAGACTACTAAATATAATAGGATATATGTGATATCATTTTTTAACCTATATATGACATTTGATGGAATATGCATTCTAAACATGAAATTTTAGCACATAAGATGGAATACCTGAAGATAAAGGGAACAGCTTTCCCTTTGGACAGCGTAAGATCAAGAATGACTTGTGCAACAGAACTAGAGAGATGGTTTGGATCCATTTGCACACATTTGGCAGGTTCCTGTTCAGGGATATTATCTAGAATAAAACCAAGTGCAGAAAGGCCAGCTATTGTTTCTGAAAATGTCGACACTGAAAAATAGCTTTAAATAAAAATAAAAAAACTGCAGAATTTAGAATTGCAGTTATCAGTAGTTCAGGTTTTACCTGTGCCTGATCATCCTTCCTGGTGCCCTGATTTCTCAGATACACATGGTCAAAGTTGCAGTCTTAGGTTAGAATAATCTAAGTAGGGAAAAATATAGAGGAGGGGAAAATTTAACACCTGAACTAGCACTGGGATAAGATGTGAATGCAAGTAAATGGAAACGTCTTTCAGGAGGCAATGAGTTAGAAAAGAGGGCATTGAGTCATCAGTTCGTCAACTCCAGAGTAATGAAATGTTATGTTTTCCCAGGAATCCAAACTGTCCTAAGTATTTCTATTATTTATGAACACATTTCTTTCCAGTCTTTCTTATTTACTCATGCATTACTCCACTAGTTTGTGTTAAACCAGAGGCAAGGAGCCTCAGGCCCAGGAAACAAATGCAACCCCCTGCCTGTCCCAATCCAGCCAGCCCTCAGAATCCTTCAATTCATGTAAGACCTGTTTCCTTTCTTCAGTATCAACTCTCCCTATATCTTCTTTCTCTTTTCTGTGATTACATAAGAACATAAGAGAAGCCTTGCTGGATCAGGCCACAGCCCATCTAGTCCAACATCCTGTCACACACAGTGGCCCACCAAATGCTCATGGGCATCTCAAGCAGAGACAAGGACAAACCTTCTCCTGCTCTCGAGTCCCAGCAGATGGCCTTAGAAGCACCCCAGTTCCTCCCCCCCCCTCAGCCTAAAGGATGCACCTAGGCATTTGTTCTAGTAGCCATTGATACATCTGCCATCCATAAATTTGTCTAACCCTACCTTAAAGCCATCTAGACTGGTAGCTGTCACCACCTCTTCCGGCAGCTGATGACCCTCTGGGTGAAGATTGCAAGAGATGTGCCAAACAGTTTGGTTTGAGCTGGGGATGTTTAACTGGTTAGAATTCAAACCAAATCACCTTCAGATTCAGAGGAGTCAGTTTGAATTGGACCAAACCAGGGAGATCAGGGAGAATCAGTTGAACACCTCAGTCTGAATTTTACCAGTTCATATTCAACCTCATTTGCCCTTTAAAATGTGTTCAAAAAAGTTTGAATTTGAACTAAACTACTTTCACTGTTCATTCACATCTCTCCTGCTTGCCTTAGCAAAGCTGCAATGCATTCATCAAATTATAATTGAATGATTTATCAGTCACATTGTCATATTCTGAATGTATCTGTCATGTATATTCTTTGGGTTATTGTGTCTCTCTTACTTATTGTGTATCTGCCATGATGATGATGATGATGATCATATATAGAAACACAAGAACATAACACAACACTGAACATGTTGGCGTTCATAATGCATTGAGATCTTCCCAAGGTCCTAAGATGATGTTATGTACTGGCAGATAATGTAAGCAGAACCAAGCAGGGTGGGCTTTTGTAATTGACAGATGGTAACTGTTGCAGTGAATTGATGCTCACACGCAGAATGGTTGCCAGGTGAAAGAGTCTGTGTTTTACTGAAGATTTAGGGGCTTTTTATGCCCAGTTACAGAATACATTTCTCAATGTAAATTTCCCCCCGGTGTGCCCATATTTGGCATCACCGGATAAGATGTTACCATCCTTGAATGCTGTACATTATTTATCATACACAGTGGATGTTTTACAAATGATAAGAGGATGTTATACAAATGATAAGAAGTGTTATGCCTTTTCTGAGACCTTGTTTCAGAGAGATATTAAGAAAGTTACAGTGACCCAGGAATGTGTCCTTTGTCCTACTTGCTTTCTTAGCAAGAGTTGCTTTAGCTGAGATGGACAAATTGCACCCCCACAATTCCTCTCTCTTTTCTTACTTTATGAAGGGGGGTCAATTTGAGGAAGCTCTTGTGGCCAGGGAGGAGGGAGAACTGATGTTATTCAGTCTAGAGCAAAAAGTCTCCATGAATCAATTTTACAAGCAACCAAATAAATGTGTCTATTCCTTAACTGTGATGCATGTTTAGGTTTAAGGAGAGCCAGGGGTCAAAGGGCATGCACAAAAACTCCTCCGCTCGGGGTATTCCTCGCCAAGGGTCAGGAGAAAATTTGCATGCTCAAATTCCCCTGTCCTTTCCCTTAATAAAATGTGAGCCTAAAACTATGTGAACCCCAATTTGTCACTAACCCCTTCTAATCAATTTTTGAGGTCTAATTATGGTGTATGATTTTCTTTTTTCCAATACCCCTACATATGTTCATGGAAGGCACCAAGCCCCAGCTTTATAACACCCAGTGTCTGTCCCTTTTACTGGCCAAAATTACTTTGCTTCCTTGTTAAACCAAATTAATGAATGTCATGAGTGAAAACTTGTTGCAAGAACATCTGTGTGTATGTATGTGTGTTCCCTTTTGGGAAACTTTTTGAAATGACCAAATTTTGATGCAGAATCAAATTCAGTGTGTGTGACTTTGTGAAACATATGCATAAGCTCTTAGGCTTCTTATATCAAGCATAGACACTTATGGATATTGTCTTTGCTTACTTATGCAAGATTTCAAAGTTCAGAAGCCATTGAGGATCTTTCTTAATACCTAAAATTTACAGCAATCAGCTTTATGCTGGAGAATGGCATTATGTTCAATAATCCAGGCCTTAATTTCTTAATAAGGAGTGATATGCTGTTGTGTATATAGAACTGGTATTCAAACTTGTGTTTTGTAGGCCTAAATGAATGTGTGATGCCACAATTGACATGTTAAGATGGAACATGGGATAGATGTGTGTGCTTCAATGGCATGAATTTGCTAAAGCCCATTTTTTTGAGGACTTATGGTGTTTGCAATGACTTATCAATATGGGATCAGTATGTGTAGCATACAAACATTTGAATGACAATTAACACCCAAAACCCAATTACAATATAAACCCACATTAGCAATCTCACAATTATGCAGAAAAAGAATAAGACAACCATTATAAAACCACAATTAGCATTAGTAAAGATGGCACAAACAATGCTTGCTAAGAATTAAATTTCCAAAGTCTTTTCAGTGACCAAATGATGGATTTTTTAGTCACAGGCTCAAAGCTTAAAAGTTCATGTGATCACAGATGATGAAAGTTCATCACAGATGCTGGTTCACAGGTACAGTTCTTAGATCTTGGCCTTCATGATGACTGTAGCCAGACACTGGAATCTTGTCACATGTCTTCTTTTCAGGAAAAGGCAGGTTAAAGTTTCAGCTCAGGTGCAAAAGTCCTTTGATCTCCAAAAGGATGAGGCAACTGCTGCTTCCATGTTGTCTGTAGCCTGGTGCAGATTCTTGACACAGGCACAGGTGAATCCTTGTGACTGGAACCCCAGGTACAATTCTTAGGTCTTGAATCTTTTCTTCCATGATGTCTGTCACACCTCGTCCAGGTGTTTCAGGCACATCTGTGGCTTTGCTCAGGAAAAAAGGAAAACTGGCAAAATATAACTAAAACAGATTAGTTATCAATATCTTTAGAAAATTACAAAACAGGACTAATTTGGAGATTTCATTAATGCCTTTTGATTGCAAGGCAAGCTGATTTAATTTTTCCTTTAGACAGGAAGGCCAAGCAGCCCCATTTTAAGAATGCTGCCTAAGGAAATATGTTTTTTGTTTTCTCATGAGGTGCATGTCAGATTGGCAACTGTCAGTCAATATAACTTTCTCACTGCTTGGATATAATAAGAATGTTCAATTGATAAATTTGCAATGAGTTTGCTCCAAAGGCACCTGGTTCAGATTTTTAAAGAATCATCTTGTTGGAATATAAGCATAATTGATGCACATTAAATTCAGGGGAGCAATTAAACTCCATAGGTTCTTCCCAAGATTGTAAGAAGCAACTTTTGCATGAAAATGCAGGGTTACTGAAGATGAAAAAGAATCTTAAACTTTTAGCCAAGTGCTAAAAACCTGAAATTAAATTTTTTGTTAACCAAAAGATATGCTATTACAACTTAAACATCTTAAGCATTTGTCTTCAGAAGGAAAAGACTCAATTTGTTAGAATCTTGCAAGAATGCATGTTTCAAAACAATAAAGCTAAATTTCTGAAGATAAACCTGAAATTAAATATCAAGGTTAGAATTACAGCCATTAGCTTAAATCCAAAATATAAAACCAATAATTATAAAAAACCATAAGATTGTGACATAAACAATGAGTTATTTGCAAAATGAAATCAATATTGATGTATGATTCCAATTCTTCTCAGACTTTTTCTGGACTCCATTTTCTCTGGAATTCTATACGGACCTAATTTAAAATCTTCCCATAATAAAAGAAGAAAAAGCAAAACTTCTACAAACCAAGAATTATAAAAGTTAAAATAACAAGTCTATATGCTAAAATAAGAATCTTGCATTCTTAAAGTCATAATAAGAAATCTGCAGTTGAGATTTAAACCCAGTTGTTTTTGCTATTTGCTGAGCTGAAGAGAAAATCCCAAGATTTTAAGTTCATGACTGCCAATAAATGAATGAACTTGCTATGATGCTGCTTAAAAAAGGAAAATATTAGAAATGCTGTTTCCTATAGAGAGAGGCAATATTTATAAATTCCAATCAATACTTAAAAAAAAAACACAGTCCAAAACTTTTTAAACTTAAACTATCAAAACAAACTTCAAAATTGCTGAAAGAAAAATAAAATTATGTTGTCAAAGAAAATACAGTTTGTTCATTCACCAATGAAACCTCTGGGCCCTTTGAAATCCCATGGGAGAATAAACATTGCACTTTCTCTGGACCTGTAGGATTGGGACATAAGCAATTGGCTATAAAATTTTAATCCATCATGGGCACATGATTCATCCCATTTCCAGACTGTCTCTGACCTGCATGACAGCTGAATTTAGGGCACAACTGCACCCAATCTTTATTCTTGCTAAAATCTATAAAGACAGTTTTCAATCTGTTCCAAGATCAGACGTGACCAGGGCCAATCTTAAAATCAAATTGAAATCCAACTTTTCCATGGCAGTTTTGGTCAGAAACTACACTGAAAAAGCCAAGCTGCAAAGACAAAAGCATTAATTTCCTTGCTTTCTTCAAGCAAGACCTGTAAATGCAAAACTTAGTTAAAGCAAATGCTGTTAAAAATTGAGAGGGAAAGGAATGTAAGGCTTTGAACTGCACAATTGCAGAAGAGAGAGAAAGACAACTTAGTAAACTTCCACAGAAATGAAAAGGGAAGGAAAAATGTTTTGCTTTAAGGCTCTGACATGTAGTCTTTTAGCCCTTAACTTTCCAGAACATAAATGGTTAAAACCTTTTGAGTTATCCAGTCAGGCAATCGTGTGCCTGCTAGCTCTGAGGCATATGAAGAGTTCTCAAAGTTACAAACACAGCTTTTACGTTTTTCAGAACAAATAGGGTTAAGACAGAACAATTTCAGGAATGATAAACAAAAGCTTTCAGCAGGAATCACATTAATGAAGATTTGCAGCTGAAGAGTCAGAAAAGCAGACTTCCTGATTCTGCAAGAGTTAACTTTTAACATGCAGCGTTCAGAAACCAAGAGACAATGACAATCATAGAGTTTTCAAAACCGGGACCCCTAGAGAGACATTTTCACGTCAAGCCAAAGGAGGAACTAACTTTTACATTTCAGAACAGAGTTAAACTCAGGACACACACACAGAGAGAGGAGTAGACAAAAACCTTAACTTTCACCTTTCAGTACTACTAGAAAAGAGTAAGTTAAAATCATTGCTCAGCTGCTAACTTTGCAATGAAACTTAAAGACAGTTAGACCACTCAAAACAGAGCGAGGAAAGGACAGGAAAACTCTGTAACAGCATGATATAGATGAAAGAAAACAAACCTCAAAACAGACTAAGTGCCAATTTCAAACAGATTAAATTGCTGATAAACGGTAAGAGACAATTTGAAATTTTCTTATTCAAGGGGGTTGGAACGGTTCAGTTCCCAAAGATACAACCAGTTTGAAAGGCAGCTCTTTCTCGGCTCCAGGATGGTCACAGATTTTGTATTCTTCCACTGTTTGTAAGGAGGCAGAAGCCAAAACAGCTGGAGGCTTTGTGATTGGACAGAATTCTCCTTCCATTGAGTTTGCAGGTTTTGCCGAATTTTGCTTGCCACTAGTGAAGAGACAGGTCTGATTTACATGCTGTCTCCTGGATTGGAGAAAAACCCTTCCAAGGGAAAGCGTGTTTTGTTCTTCCCTGGAATGCAACACTATCTGTTGCTCGGTGGGAGTGAAACCCAATCTGCAGTCTTTCCTTTGAAAGGAAGGTGGTTGAATTGTCTTAGGGACATTTTCATGAGCTGCATTAAGGGACTGAAGAGACTCAGTAGCTGTCTCAGTGATTGGCAAAAGCTGATCAGACTTTTGTTTCACTAATCCAGCACATGAGGTTTGCAGAGGGGGAGGAGGCAGTTTTTTAATTGACTCAGTACATTTCTCTATGGTATAGCGAACTTGATGCCAGGTTTGCAATACAGGAATCTGAGATCTAGGTTCTGCATGCAAATCAATGCCAATTCTCTCCCAGTCTTGTAGACGCAGGGAGCCATTTTTTGGATACCATGGGCATTTTTCAAATATCTCTCTGACCAGCCTAGGGACTTGCCCTTTAGAGGGAAAGTAACCATTTCTTTTTAAAAGTACTTCTATTTCCTCTGAGTGTCTCTTCTCTCTTGAGGCACTCGCTCCCATAGCTGCCTGAAGCCTGTTTTATACTCACGCATTCCTCAGGCCGAAATGTGGTGCACCTTTGATCCTTGCCGGACGAACAGCTTGGGACGAATCTTCATGCATTCTCCTTTAGGCTAGTCATCTTCTGTAGGGTTGCAGAGGCTCTCACGTTGGGCGCCACTTGTTGCAATGAATCGAGGCTCACACGCAGAATGGTTGCCAGGTGAAAGAGTCTGTGTTTTACTGAAGATTTAGGGGCTTTTTATGCCCAGTTACAGAATACATTTCTCAATGTAAATTTCCCCCCGGTGTGCCCATATTTGGCATCACCGGATAAGATGTTACCATCCTTGAATGCTGTACATTATTTATCATACACAGTGGATGTTTTACAAATGATAAGAGGATGTTATACAAATGATAAGAAGTGTTATGCCTTTTCTGAGACCTTGTTTCAGAGAGATATTAAGAAAGTTACAGTGACCCAGGAATGTGTCCTTTGTCCTACTTGCTTTCTTAGCAAGAGTTGCTTTAGCTGAGATGGACAAATTGCACCCCCACAGGTAACCTTGTCAATGTTAAGCTGTTTTAAATGCCATCAAACGTCTTTTGGAATGGCACCCAGTGTACCAATCACTACTGGGACCACCATTGTGGGCTTGTCTTTGAACTTTGATCTTTAAGTCCTTGTATTTTGTAATTTTCTCTGTTTGTTTCACATCAATCCTACTATCTCCTGGTATAGCAACATCAATGAGGCACACCTTTTTTTTCTACAATGGTGATATAAGGTATGTTGTGTTTCAAAACTTTATCAGTTTGTATTCTGAAATATTTTGGCCTGTTCATTTTCAACAACTTTTTGGGGTTTATGATCCCACCAATTCTGTGCTGCTGGCAGATGATAATTATGCCATAGATTCCAATGGATCATTCCAGCAATGGTGTTGTGTCACTGTTTATAATCAGTTTGTGCAATCTTTTTGCAACAGCTGAGTACATGGTCGATTGTTTCTTCAGCTTCTTTGCATAATCGGCACTTGATGTCTACAGTTGATTTTTCTATTTTGGCTTTTATCACATTGGTCCTGATAGCCTGTTCATGTGCAGCTAAAATCAAGCCTTCTGTTTCTTTAGTGTATCATTTGCGCCACTACTCTGTGGCTCTGTTTATAGTCCATCTCTGCAATCTTTTTGCAGCAGCTCAAAATGTGGTCAACCGTTTCATCAGCTTCTTTACAGAGCCTGCACTTTGGGTCTTCCACTGATTTCTCAATTCTAGCCTTGATGGCATTCTTTCTGATGGCTTGTTCTTGTACAGCAAAAATTAGTCCCTCTGTTTCCTTCTCCAGTGCTCCGTTGGTCAGCCACAACCAAGTATTTTCCTTATCCACTTTGTCTTCAATCTTCTCCAAGAACTGTCCATGAAGTACCTTGTACCTTGTTGTGCCAACTATCTGTCTGGCATTGAAGTACAATTTTTGGTACTGGTTCTTGGTTTGCTGCACTTCAAGGAGTTTCCGGGCACATCTGAACAGTTCTAAAAAGTTTTTTTAACAACAACAAAAAATTAGTCTCTGCTGTGAAAACAATTAACAATAGCTAAAACCACCTTAAAAACCCAGACTCCCCAACAGATCTTCTGCTGCCTTAATAGTTGCTTTTCCCCATCTCAGCTGTCCAGGTGTAACAAACAGAAGTTCCAGCCACCAGCTGATGTTCTGCAGAGGTAAATGAGGTCAAATTCACACTATGCCTCAGTCATTTAGGAGGCACAGTGCTATTGGCTCTAAACATCCACAATTGTGGATGCTTAGAGCAAGCACTACCTACCCAAACCATCCTGAAACTTACTTTAAACACAAATGCTTGACCAGCATGTCCAATTGCCAGTGACAGGGCTAGCATGCCGGCATGTGCACCATCCATCATGTGCCCTTCATGCACCTCTTCCAAACAGGAAAAGAGGTGGATGGTGCTAGTGCACGCATGGTGCAGTTAAACCTGCACCACACAAAGTGCATGATTGGTAAGCTCCCACATGGAAGGAGTCATTTCTAGTAAAGGAAATGGCTCTTCCACACGTGGATGCTTAACAGACTTGCATTACCAGGCCAAGTGTGAATTGGTCCTGAGTCTCCAAAGTCCAGAGGCTGCAGAACTTCTTCAGAAGCCGTAGAGGAGCAGTTCTTAAAGGCAGCTCTGCCTTTTGTTGTCTGCTGTCTAAATAAGCTCACTCTTTGTTTGTTTGTTTGACCCTGCTAAGGTCCACCAGATTAACAACTTGCTGCTGTTTCAACAACATTTTCTCCAGGCTCCTGCCATCATCTGAATAATCTGAGCCAATCGGATATCATGTGGGAGGAAAGTGAATATCTCCCAGTCAGGAAGAAAGCATCAACTTGTTAACACAGAGCTGGAAGAGATTTCACTGCTTACCAAATCCTCCTTGACGGATTTTTCATCTTTAAGCTTCACAGCAGTGACTCTAGTGCAGTGGAGGGTTTATGTTCATAAGAACATTAAATTTGGAGGGACCTTTCAGTAAAGCAGAAAAAGAAGAGAATGCTGACTTCATTTGCAAACAAAGGGCACTAGAAGATTCATGTTCTTTGTGAAAGTTGTGGCAAAGGCTTGAAATGTACACCAAGAATTAGGTCTATGTGCAAGAGTGGAATCAAAATAGTTGGTATGCTGGCATACTACAGTACAGAAATATATGTATTTAACACCTACAGCACACATTCTTATCCAAGAAGCATTTTGTGTAAAATTAAGACCACCATGGAGAATTCATTAACTTATGTGTAACTCTCCTGATATTTACATGCAAACAAAATAAACCAGTGCCCTTCAAACCAAAATGTGATACTTAGTCACACTGTCTTTGTCTATATCCACATGCTGTGAAAAAAACTGTCTACAAGACAGGCTCGAGATGGTGAGTAACTTGCTGAGGTCCTTATATGCCATAAGCTTGATTCTGCCCCAGTAATGGCAGAGGTATGCTATCTCTATTTCTGGAGGTGGCACTCAACCATCACGTTCAATAGATATTCTCATAGTAATCCAGAAAGAAAAGAATTTCTCAAAACAACATGGTGAGCTAATTAGCCAAGTAGGAACTCTTTCACTTTTGTCCAGATGTGTAAAAATCTGTACTACTGATACACAAGATAAATTAAAAGCCAGATTTTCATTGCATTTAAGGTCATTTCCATACTCTTCTCATTATCCTAGATCGGAAAAGGACACTGTGGCCCTGGATAGGCAATCCATCCCAAGCTAGAATGGACTGTTTTTGGCACAGAGCAAGGCTATCTCCCCTGGGACAGCCAGTTCTATGCCAACCCTGCGCCATCTCTGAAGGTTGCACCTTTAGAGGTCCCAGGGGGACTATTTTGGCAGTATGCCTAGTTTCACTGCCAAAATGTGTTCTCTATGATACATCAGGCCATGGAGGCATGCTGTCTTCATGTCTTCATGGCCTGATATTATCACCCCCTAATTCAGCACAATAACTCAAAATTGAGGTTTACCGGTGGACCAGATCAGAATCCCATCTGTCCTGTACAGATGAAGAATACTAGGAGGAAGTACGCAGAAGGTTGGCACTAGAAAGAGTAGCAGTGAAAGGTGTTTTTTTATTATTATTATTATTCTGTGGATGTGAGAGTTGGACATGATAAAGCAAGACCAGAAACATGAGGAAGGCTCCTCAGGATATCAATGATAGCTGGAAAGACCATTGAGTAGATTTGAAAGCAAATAAATCCTAAATATTCATTAGATGTACAAATGAATATGGTTAAACTGTCATACTTCAGCCACATAATGAGAAGACCAAAATCCTGGAAAACATGGTGATCCTTGGGAAATTGGAAGGTGGGGAAGAACAGGATGACCAGCTAGTAGATGGATAGACTCATTTATGACAGCAATGAAAACATCACTGGAAGACCTAAGAAAAGTCTGGAAAGCATGTCCTATGAGGACAGTTGAAGGATCTAGGAATGTTTAGCCTACAGAAGAGAAGTCTGAGAGGAGACATGATCAGAGTCTTCAAGTATCTGAAGGGCTGTCATAGTGCAGAGGGATTGTCCCTGTTTTCACTTGCACAAAATGGGAGGACTAGAAACAATGGGATGAAACTTCAAGGAAGTCAGTGCAGATTAGATATTAGGAAAAACTTCCTGACAGTAAGGGCATTCAGTCAATAGAATAGGTTGCCATGGGAGGTGGTTAGCTCCCCTTCACTGGAGGTCTTCAAGCAGAGGGATGGTTTAGGAAATCCTGCATTCAGCAGGGGGTTGGACTTGATGACCCTAGAGGTCCCTTCCAACTCTATGATTCTATGATTAGAGAAGTTCAGTCAGCCTGGAGAAGTCAATCCATATGGTCACCAAGTATCAGCTACATCTGGATGGCATCAAGCAAACACACTAAGCAGAAGGAGGTCCACTGAACTCTTTGAAGTTAATCATCTTTGGCATTTTGCATGCATTTCCAAAAGTAATTTTTTATAGAGAGTTCATATAATATGGGATAGAACTGATACAATTCTGATTCAAATCCTGACCTCTTGGCTGGAGAAAAATATGCTTATGATGGATTTTTGTAGTCAGCATTTGTTTCACTTTTACTGTGATTGTTCATGCTGTTTTATTATGAGTATTTGGTAAATGTACTGTTTATATTGTGTTTTATTGCTTTTATTCATGAATGTTATTTTTTTACTCTCAGGGATGTATACTGCCCTGGGATTTTTTTTTTAAATGAAGATTGAGCTATAAATATTTTATATGTCCTAATAAAATGAATATCATCAATCAATATAGTTGAAATCAGAGTTGACTGAAAGCTTCTTTCTTCATTTGATGCTTATCCAGACATCAAAATCTGTTGCTGCTTCTTGGCAGTTTTTGACATTTCTCACAATTACACATGTAGAGAAGCAGCCCATAGATTGTAACAATAATGAAAGTGGGGGAAGGACAATGAAGCCTTCTGAGATACCCAGCAAAAGACAGGATATTGGGGCAGTAGCAATGAACATGATGTTTGTTTCTTTTTAGCATTCCCTGTTTTAGTATTTAGTAGTTAATAAAGCCCTCTTCTACTTAGCCTGGGTCCACTGTTTTTGGATGATTCTGCACTTGCCAGTATACCAGACTAACAAGAGAACTAGGAGCTCCCCTTCTCCACATTCTGTTCCACCTGGGACCACCCTTAGACCATTCCAGTAGGGCCACGCCCTTTTCCAGCCAGCCATATAACATCTCCGGCTGAGGGAGGAAGGAACCCTGCTGCCTCCTGTGAGTTGTTTTTGGCCCCACCCACCATCCAGGCTATAACATCAGGTGGCAGGGAGGGAAGAGGAGAACTGCCCATCTGCTCTCCCTGGGCATCTGCCCTTGCCCATCCCATGGGGTGGGCATTTTAAATTGTGGGCTAGGGTTCGGTTTTTAGAACTGATGTTTTAATTGTTAATAGTTTGATTATTGTTTTAGCTGAGTGTATGTATTATTCATTTCGTGTAAGTTTTTTTTTGTGTGTGTGTTTGTTTGTTTGTACGTGTGAGTGTGTGCGTGCGTGCGTGCGCTGTGTCTGGGTAGGGAAACATGTGCCAAGGCCGGGCAGGAGGGGGAGAAGTGTGTCAGGGGACCGCTATCACAGTAGTAATGGGCAGAGGGAGATATGGCGTTGGGAAGCAGAAGAGACAGATTAGGAGAAGGGGTGGCAGATGTATTGAAGCTATCACTCCTTCTGTTCCGCTTCCCAGCCGACAGAGTTTGGGGAGGTCTGCCAACCAGCACTCTGCTCTGGCCGTGCTGCTCTTGAATGCCAGATCAGTCTGGAATAAAACATCTGTCATATATGACTTGATTGTGGATGAAGGGGCTGATCTGGCATGCATTACTGAGACCTGGGTGGATGAATTGGGTGGACATAGTCTTGCCCAGCTTTGTCCCCCAGGATACTCAGTGCAGCACTGTTCCAGACCGGAGGGGAGGGGAGGGGGTGTTGCTGTAGTCCATCGGACTTCCATCTCCCTCATCAGACGACCAATTCACACTGTGATGGGGGTTGAGGGCCTTTTTATGCTGTTGGGCCAGAGAGACAGGATAGGGATGCTGCTGGTGTACCGTTCACCCCACTGCCCGGCATCCTCCCTATTCTGAGCTGGCTGAGGTGGTCTCGGTTGTGGTGTTGTAAGCCTCTGCCATGGTGGTGTTGGGGGATTTCAACATCCATGCTGAGGCTACGCTCAGTGGACCAGCTCAGTTCTTCATGTCCTCCATGACAACCATGGGGCTGTCTCAATTTGTACCTGACCCGACTTATATAGCAGGTCACACCCTTGATTTGGTTTTTTGCCTCAGAGCAAATTGGTGAGTATCCGTTGATAGGAGGGCTGACTGTCAACCCGTTGTCATGGACGGATCATTCACTGGTGAGGTTTGGACTTACTATGGCAACTCCCCTCTGTGGGGAAGTGGGACCTATTGAGATGGTCCGCCCCCAGAGACTTATGGAATTCGAGCGATTCCTGAATGCTCTGGGGGATTTTCTGGTTGGTATGTCTGGTGCTCCTGTCGAAGCCCTGGTTTCTCTCTGGAATCAAGAGATGAGCAGGGCTATTGACACGATCGCTCCCAAGTGCCCTCGGCATGCTTGTGGAGCCCGAAAAGCTCCTTGGTATTCCATGGAACTACGGGCTATGAAACAGCAAGGTCGACGGCTAGAGCGCAAGTGGTGTAAATCCGGCTGTGAATCTGACCGAACATGGGTTAGAGCACACTATTGTGCCTACCATGTGGCAGTGATGGCGGCGAAAAAGAACTTTTTCTCCACCACCATTGCGTCCTCAAGTAGCCGTCCAGCAGAGCTTTTCAGAATAGTAAATGGCCTCATAAAACCAAGCTCAATGAAGCATGAGCCAGGGCCAAGCAATATCTGCTGTGACAAATTTGCAAAGCACTTTGAGGACAAAGTCACCCAGATTCGTAGGGGATTGGATGTCACAATTGGACAGAGTCCAGACGAGGTGTCCAGAGAACTGTCTGGTCCTGGTTGGTTGGATCAGTTTCAATTGTTGCAGCCTGAGGATGTGGACAAGCTACTTGCAGGGGTGCAACCAACGACATGCTCTCTGGATCCCTGCCCTTCATGGCTGATAAAAACTAGCCGACAAGGTATGACCGGCTGGATCCAGGAGGTATTCAATGCCTCTCTGAGGGATGGGGTGCTCCCATTGGCCCTGAAAAAGGCTGTGGTGCACCCCCTCCTGAAGAGGGCCTCCTTGGATCCGGAAGACCTAAACAACTATCGCCCAGTGGCAAATATACCTTTTCTAGGCAAGGTTCTGGAGAGGGCTGTTGCTGTCCAACTGCAAGCATGCTTGGAAGAAGCAGATTATCTAGACCCATTTCAATCTGGCTTCAGGCCCGGTCATGGGATGGAAACTGCCTTGGTCGCCCTGGTTGATGACCTTCTCCAGGAGAGGGACAGGGGGAACGCTACCCTGTTGGTTCTCCTGGACCTCTCAGCGGCTTTTGATACCATTGATCATGGTATCCTTCTGGAGAGACTATGGAGTTTAGGAGTGAGAGGCAATGCTTGGCACTGGTTCTTCTCCTATCTTCAGTATAGATCCCAGATAGTGGCTGTGGGAGATACTGTTTCGACTCCCTGGGAACCTGTGGGGTTCCTCAGGGATCGATCTTATCTCCCATGCTATTTAACATCTATATGAAGCCGTTGGGAGAGGTCATCAGGAGATTTGGAGTAAGGTGTCATCAGTATGCAGATGATACCCAGCTCTATTTCTCCGTACCATCTGAATCAGGAGAGGTGGTTGAAGTCCTTGACAGGTGTCTGGAGGCAGTAATGGGCTGGATGAGGGTGAATAAATTGAAGCTGAATCCAGACAAGACAGAGGTGCTGTGTGTCCCAGGATCTCGGGTCCGTGTAGTTGGGAGACATCCTGTCCTTGAAGGGGTTGCAATGCCCTGGAAGGGACGGGTGCGTAACTTAGGGGTTCTCCTGGACTCCACGCTAACACTTGAAGCTCAGGTGGAGGAGTGCCTATTCCCAACTACGGCTAGTACATCAACTGAAGGCTCTTCTGGACAGAGATGACTTGGCCACAGTTATCCATGCTCTGGTAACCTCTAGATTGGACTACTGTAATGCACTTTACATGGGGCTGCCCTTGAAGACGGTTCAGAAGTTGCAGCTAGTGCAAAATGCAGCTGCTAGGATGCTGACTGGAACATCTAACTGAATTGCACTGGCTGCCAATTCGCTACTGAGCCCAATTCAAGGTTTTGACTCTGACTTATAAGGCCCTAAATGACTTTGGCCCCAAATATATAAAGGAATGCCTTCTCCCGTATCGACCTGCCCGTGCTTTAAGATCAAGTGGTGAGGCCCTCCTGGTTGTCCCACCACCTTCAGCAGTGAGGTTGGTGGGCACCCGGGAGAGAGCCTTTTCTGTGATGGCCCGCAGACTATGGAATAGCCTCCCCCTCGAGGTGCGTCAGGCCCCTTCCTTTTATATATTTAGGAGGGCAGTGAAGACGCACCTCTTTGCCCTGGCCTTTGGCTGAGCTGTTAATGTTCCCTCGCCCAATACAGACACTATCATTTTAAACATATTGTATATTTTATATGTGCTGAATTTTTAATGTCTTTCAATGTATATTCTATTTTAATCTGCTGTTACCCGCCCAGAGACCTTCGGGTATTGGGCGGGATAGAAATGTAAATAGTAAAATAAATAAATAAATAAAATGTATCCACTGAAGGTCAAACTACAGATCAGGAAGGAAAAGGAGGTTCCACAAGAGCCTCATCCCCTTTTCCCTGCGCTTGGAAATATTCATGAGCTTGGAAATGGGCATTTTTGTACCCATTAATGGGTACTTAATGGGTATTTCTAGTGACATCGGAAAAACACCCTATAACTGCACATTGGTTATATAGAGCTTGTCTCAACCAAAGCCAGCCTCCATCTTATATAACTATAGCCAAAACCAGAATGCACATACATGGGGGAAGGCAACCTGTATCGTAAGCATAATTGCAGTTAAGCTGGGAAGGAAAACTAGTTTCTTCCACAAAAATATATTTTGTATTATTTCCAAGTCTGAGGTGTTATGCATATGTCAGGTTTCTGCTGCATGAAGCAAAAGTGAAACAGTTTTGGAGATGTAATTTTTTTAAATGGGTTTGACAAGCTGTTATCCATTAGCACAGAAAAAATTACAAATTTGTAAAAGCTGTCCTTTCGTTATTAATTTCACATTTATGTGTGTGTGCTTTCCAAGAGAGGCTTGCAGAAAAACAAATGCCCAGAAATTCATGAATTTAAAATATTTTACTTCTTGAATTGAGTTCCCATTTATATGCCATTTGTGTAGTCTAGAGGGGTTTTTTAAACAAGTATTTTGACTTTATTTTAATTAATTTGAAGATGTTCCTGTTGACAATATTGGGATAAGACAGTAAACATATGCCTAAGTCCAACCTCATTTAATGACAGAACAATAACATTGGCATAGAGCAATTTGGTTATTGTCTTTGCTTTGCACTATGATGAGTTACTGTCTGTTCAAATATGTATTTTCCGTTTACATTAGATGAAGGTGGCAGCAACTAACTGATCTTGAAAAGCAAAGGATCAGACCTGTAAAAACCAAGAAATCCGAAGGTGTAGACCAGACTGGTAGGTTAACAAATATGCAAGGAGAAGACAAGGGAAACATACTTCCCTATTGATACCATGAATTTGTCCAATGTATTTAATAGGAGTTAAATTCTACCCTAATTTAACTAACATGTATCTGTTCTGTATTGTAGTTCCTTGTGGCCCTTTTTCTGAGCTGCTGCCCTGAATCTTCAAGGGAAGAACATCCTGTACTGCTAGCTACAAAAATGAGTTCTCCAAAGCTATCTCCCAACAGAATTGCCCGTTTCCCTTTTCTATCTCAGACATGCCATTAAGAAAAAAGGTGGGGAGTGCATGAGCATGATGCCACTAAAGCCACATGAATATTTCAACATTCAAAGTCTCCATGAAATCCCATTCCCTTCTCATACACAAGGAGTTGGAGTCTGGATCAGGCAAACTTCAACAGCTCGGGAATTTCAGGACTACGAACAAAATGATAGGATCAGCTGAAAGGCCGAAGGATTATACTTTTATTTAATGCTGTGATCACATACTCAGGACTCTCATAATAACTTTACTTATATTTGACCAACTGAGTACTTTACAATCTAATCCAATATAATTGTATAGAATAAATTAAAGAAAATCCTTAGAATTCTGTTTTCTTACACTTAAATGTGTAGATTTATTACCAAAGTTTGTCAGCTTTAGCACTGGTAGAAATTGCTTAATCATCATCATAACAAAAACCAGCAGAAAACTGGAGGATAACACCCCTGACATTACAATTGTTGAGAAAGAGAAGGTGTGAATCATCGACGTTGCTATACCAGGTGACAGCAGAATTGAGGAGAAACAGTTGGAGAAGCTCACCAGATACGAAGACCTGAGAATTGAACTTCAGCGACTCTGTCGAAAACCAGTGAAAGTGGTCCCAGTCATCATTGGCACACTGGGCGCGGTGCCAAAAGATCTCAGTGGGCACCTAAAAACCATTGGCATTGACAAAATATCCATCTGCCAACTATAAAAAGCCACTTTACTGGGGTCTGCTTGCATAATTCGCTGATACATCATGAAGTCCTAGGTGCTTGGGAAGTGCCCGACTAGTGATATAATACAAAATCCAGCATAGTCATCTTGTTTGCTCTGTGTAACTACTGTTTTTACATCATCATCATCATCATCATCATCATCATAATTAATAGGTTCTCTTCACATTAATTAACTTTTTAAAAAGTTAAAATGTATTTTACACTGAGTTTCAGTATTATAACTTATGGAATGTGCTGCCAGAAGAGGTGGTGACAGCTACCAGTCTGGATGGCTTTAAGGTAGGGTTAGACAAATTTATGGATGACAGATGTATCAATGGCTACTAGAACGAATGCCTAGGTGCATCCTTCGGGCTGAGAGGGGGAGGAACTGGGGCGCTTCTAAGGCCATCTGCTGGGACTCGAGAGCAGTAGAAGGTTTGTCCTTGTCTCTGCTTGAGATGCCCGTGAGCATTTGGTGGGCCACTGTGTACGACAGGATGCTGGACTAGATGGGCTGTGGCCTGAGCCAGCAAGGCTTCTCTTATGTTCTTATGTAACTGCTGTGCAATTTTCCCTGAACTGCAAGGATTGCAATTTGGGAAAATTGATATAATTTCAGAGGTGGGGGTTTCCTGTGTAACTTGTATTACAATTGTACATGTCTCCAGGAAGCATGTAACTATGAGAGCACTTCATACATTGTGTGCACTTCTTCTGAACTGCCATGCAAAATTTCAGAACAGTTATGGGATCACAGCACAAGCTATCGCTCTCTGTGGATAGGCACTACTATTATAGATTAGTCCAATGACCCAACTAGTCAGGCAGCCCTGTGTTCACAATGGCCAGCCAGACACAAGCACTCCTACTGTTCATGTTGCCAAACACAGGTATTTAGACTAAAGGCTCACTACTTCCAGTACAGTACTAGATAATAACACATAGCCTGTGTTCAGATGACTTAAAATAATAGCACTTAAGGAACAGACAGAGGGGCATGAGAGCCATACATATTGATTTTGGTGCCATTTTCATACAGTCTCAGTGATAAATGTTTATTTGAAAGCAGGAAACACGGAAAATGAAGTGTGCTTCAGCAATGATAGCAGGCATATGGTACAGTAGCATACAAGCCGGGGTAATAGAATGCTGCCATGCCCTCAATTCCTATTTGAAGGAGTGTTCTATCAATTTACCAATCAAAGCACCACTGGCAGTATCTAGGCAATCAACTGAACAATTAATAATAACCAAAACAATGAGAAAAATGACAGTCAACTGACTCACAGAAGACAATAAGCAATATGACTAATTTGGCAGGAGCTCAGCTAACCAGTAACTGTCCCCACTCTCTTCATGTATAGGTTGATGTTTTAGCAAAACAGTGCAGCACACTAACCAGTCTAAAATTGCTGGAAAAGCCCCAACCCCACAAGTAAATGCATTGCTTTTTCTTGTTTTTTCTTTCCCATCTACCCCCTCAAAGAATCCTGCCCTCTTCATATGTAAACAACAAGCAGGAAAGGTGGCTTTAAGTCAAGTTAGCAAGCAAGTTGACAAGTCCTTGACCCTGCTAGCTCCTTCCATCTACGTTGCTGCCTCTACTGTTAGAAAGGCTTACATATAGCAGCACTAAAAACTCAAAAATTCTTCTTGAAGTCTCAGCATGCTAACTGCATACATGCTGCAGTGCCTGGCTGCACAAACATCACAGTCAGGGAACTTTCTTGTGGACATTAGATACAAGAAATGGCTCTGTGGGCTATTTCCCAAGTTTGCAGATGATATAGGGCTGTTGGCAGCAGATCAGATAGATCCGCCAGAAGAGTAGCAGCAGGGCAACCGGAGAGCCATCGATAGGGAGCTCTGATGACTGCTTTCTGTCAACAACCCTGCTGCCACCACCACACCAAGAAAACTGGTGGGAAATACTGGCAGAGCTCTATCACTTTGCTTCCTCTCAAGTGCTCTGTATTGAGTCCTTTTGGTTGGATGGCAGCTGGACAAAGTATGGTGCTGCACCTGTCAGAGCACACCCCCTATGCCACAAGAGAGCAGTCCCAGGAGTGTTTGGTCCTTAGCTACTTCCAGGAAGATGCTGAGGACTGAACTGTGGCCTTCTTCTCTATACTGCTTCAGTAGAATGGATATTAAAATTATTCTCCTTAGCAGATGGTAAATGTGGAATGAGGAGGTGAAATCAAAGTCCTAAAGGAAGAGTATGTCTGTGTGAAGATCTTCTGACTCTCCTTGCACTCAACTTGCTATGTAATTTAAAAACATAGGAATCTGCAAAGTGCCTTCAGTTGAATATAGTGATGTTTTCGTAACACAAGAGAGCCACATCCTTTGAAAATGTGGCTGGGATCTTCAAAGCATTCCTTCAATGTTGTTACGAAACACTTCAACTAATAGCTGAAAAGGCAGCCTGCCTTGCTAGTTTCCGTGTCAATAGAAGCAGTTAATCTGCAAGCAATGAAGGGATTTTAGAAACACACAATTAAGAAGACAGAAATATATTTTTCCAGCTCAACTATACTTTGTGGAGAGTTTTTGAACCTTTTAGTACACTTGAGCTGCCCTTAATTTGGATTGCCTAAGCAAAATCTGTCTAATATATTAAAGGTAGAAATGGCCTCCAAAATTCTCTTTTGTACTTCAAGAAGTCATATTTTGATGCTTCACTAGATGGCACTGTTTTCTCCAATTTAGCATCTGTGCCAGTGTTTTTATGAAGATAAATAAGATGAACAATATTTTTCAAAACACACAAGTTGGGATTACAGCCCAATTTTACTTGTGGAGATTCCCATCTCTCTTCCTCAAACATCTATATTTGTATTTAAACCTGAAGGTTTCAGGGTTACAATAAAAACACCATTAAAAACTGATAAATTAGCTAAAACAGTAAAACTGCTGGCACACAGAGGAGATGTTGTTCCCTAAGTCAAAGGTCAGGGTGAAAAAGCACATTTTACTAAACAGCTAAATGCTTAATGGGTTACATTTAGGAATGTGCACAAATATTCAAAATATTCATTACTTGTACGAATTTGGACAAATTCAGACATTCATATACAAATTGAGTGTCTGGACATTCAGATTTCAGAATTTGAATACAAATATCGCAAGTTATTTGTAAGAATAATTCAGACATTCATATCTGTACAGGTACATATGCATCTTGTATGTACCCATATGCATCCCATATGCACCTGTACGGGATGAAAACGGGATGCATATGGGATACATATGGATGTGTACAGGATGTGTACAGGTACGTATGAGATGTACAGATATGAATGTTTGAATTATTCATACAAATACATATGAATTCATTTGTATTGAATCGAATGTCCGGACATTCGTTGTTCAGTTATTTGGATACATTCGGATTTTTGAATATTCAATTTGTTATGAATTGAATTCAAAAATTGCATTCCTGCACACCCCTAGTTAGATTCACACCTACATTTTAATCCTGTTTCAGTCCACTTTCAGAGTGAGATAACACATCTTCAAAGTAAATAACTATTTTCTTTTGGCATTATTTAACTCAGAAAATTTACCTTTGGGTTAGATAATGTGGAAAAAAGTGACTAGTCACTTTCTTGGTATAGTCTCATGCTGAAGATGGACTGAAGCTGGATTAAAAGGTAGGTATGACCGCAGACATAATGAGGCAGATAATAGTCTGAGGGCTATCATTAATGGGTGTTTTTCCACTGTCACTAAAAGTACCCATTAAGTATCCATTAATGGGTACGTAACGGCATTTTTGTACTCATTAATGGGTACTTAATGGGTACTTCTAGTGACAGTGGAAAAATACCCAATAATAGCTTCCCACTAGTTTTAGGTCTAACAGAGAACATCTGGTCTAGTGGTTAGGGAGCCAGACTCGTATCTGGAAATACCAGGTTCGATTCCACCCTCCCCCATGAAGCCAGCTGGGTGACCTTGGGCTAATCACAGCTCTCTTCTGAGCTCTCACAGCCCCACCTGCCTCACAGGGTGTTCTTTTGTGGGGAAAAGAATAGAAAAGCTTTGTCAGCCGCTTTGAGTCCCCTTAAATGGGTGAGAAAAGCCAACTCTTCTTCTTCTTCTTCTTCTACGTAGTACAGTCAAACATGGAGACCATTTTCATGATTGCTTCCCCAGCTGGCTTAGAGACAGCAGCATTCGAGACAACAATTCCAATCAGGACAGGAGTCT
Source organism: Aspidoscelis tigris stejnegeri (assembly GCA_023333525.1). NCBI lineage: Eukaryota > Metazoa > Chordata > Lepidosauria > Squamata > Teiidae > Aspidoscelis > Aspidoscelis tigris. The sequence goes on along the minus strand of JALMGA010000001.1, from coordinate 243,026,447 downwards.
TGCTGATGCACCAGCTGCAGCTTCTGAACCATCTTCAAGGGCAGCCACCCAGAGCGTCTAAAATGTGCTAGAGCATGGATTGCTGTGGACAAACTCTGTCCAGAAAGGTCTGTAGCTGGCAACCAGTTGTAGCTGGAAGTAGGCACTCTTAGCCACAACCTCCACCTGAGTTTCAAGTGTCAGCAGTGCATGAATGTTTTTTTCATTTTTGATTCAACATGAACTGAATGTGAGGAAATTTGCATACATTTGAATAGAGCCCCTTTGGATGTGGTAGGATTCAAATTTGAAAACCTCAAAACAAAACAAAAGGTGCTGTATACAGAATTATATAATTACTTTAAGGGTAAGATATACCCCACTAGAAATATGAAAGAATATATAATAAAAATAAGAGTGTACAATAATAATAAAAATATATATTAAAAACAATGCAAAATAAAATAAAATAAAATAAGAAAGCCAAACGCGTTTCGACCCTAGAAGTGGGTCTTCTTCAGTGGCTTATAATTATTTAAAAATAGTTTTTTAAAAAATAGTTTTTTTAAAAAAAACTTTTTAACATACAATTTTTATACAGCTCACTGGTGTGATTCTGTTTAATTTCAAAGTAGCAATCACTCTTCATGTCCGAGTCTAACATCTTATATATCCTACTCAGCTGCTTGGTAGGATGACTCTGCAAAGACTCAAGGAACAGAGAGACAAAGGGAAAACAAGGAATGGAATGACAAGTGAATGAAAATCTCAAATCAGCCAATTCACATTTTCATTCAATCCAACTGGTGTTTCAGATTTTAATCTATGGATCCACTTGAGTTCTAGTATTTGTAATTGTTTTATATTCCTGATGTTGTCTATGCCATCTATGCACCAAAATTTAAAGGAGTCATAAGGATGATTTACCTCCAGAAAATGTTTCACCATAGGTGCCTGTATCTTATGATTTTTAATGCAACTCTGCCAATCTGACTAGAAGTTCGTGCCAGGCGTTTCGTGGGTGTAACGAGCGTTCTGTAAGTTTTTACTTTTTACCTCAACCAAGCCTTATCTCTAGATTGTACTTTGTTATATTCCATGTTCCATGTACCTTTATTTTACTTATTTTTATATTAAATATTTTTTGTACAGTTCCTGAACGTCTTGCCTGTTGCTTTGGGGGCATTAGGAAGGCGTGGTGGGGAAAAGGGTTTTATTTTTCCTCACAAGCGTTAAGTACTCTGTCCGGAAAGGTGTCTTGGGAGGCTGTGTGCATGTATAGAGACACGGTCAGAGGCCACTAAACAGTACCTAGTGGCAACCTATGGTGAAACATTTTCTGGAGGTAAATCATCCTTATGACTCCTTTAAACTTTGGGTGTTTGTATCAGGGACTTTGCTTTGTAGGATTCAAATTTGATACAGTCATGTCTACAAATGCCCTATGAATCTGCTCTCCAAATCCACTTTAAATCCACTCTGAATCTGCTGTAGATTTATTGCAGATATCACTGGGCAGCCACTTTCCCACGTCTCCAGGCTCACAAATGTAACAAAGCTTTGCACAATCTATAGAAGCATTTGATTCGCATTTTCTAATGTCAGTTTTCAAATGCACCACCATTTGATTTAAATTCAAATTTCTGAATTTGAAGAAATTCATACAAAATTTGAATATGACATATATTCCTATGCATCCTTAGTCAGCAGGGAATTCAGAAGTACCCTGAGATTTTGCACTTGTGCCTTTCAGAGCATAACAACTCTACTGGGAAAAGGATGCCTCCCAACTTCATGGAACCCTGTAACACACAGCACCTTCATCTTGTCTGGAATCAGTTTCTATTCATCATATCTAAAACATAAAAACATAAGAGAAACCCTGCTGGATCAGGCCACAGCCGATCTAATCCAGCATCCTGCCTCACAGAGGGTCCCACCATTCACTTATGGGAATTCTCAAAAAGAAAATGCAGGCAAATAGCTTGGCTGTCACTCTAACCTGAGGGATTTTCGCACTGCAACGCGTTCCAAACGGAACGCGTTCAGGCGGGAAGCTTAAGACAGCTCCGGGTGCTTTCACCGTTCACACACAGGCGCGCCGGAACGCGTTCAGGCGCGCCTGTGTGTGAACGGTAAAAGCGCCCGGAACTGTCTTGGCCGGCAAAGGCCGGCCAGGGGCGCGGAGACAGCTGCGGAGGCAGATCGGCAATTAGCTGATTGTCAAACAGCTGATTGCCAAACCTGCGCCGGCGGGGGAGGCGGGCCCGCGGCTGTTCGGGAGCGAGAAGCAAGCGCGAATCCTTCTCCTCCCGAATGCCTGCGGGCAGTTTATCCGCGCCCGAACGCATGTAGAGCACTTCAAAGTGCTCTACATTTGGAACGCGCGAGAGACAGCTCCGGACACGAGGCGGCGCAAGCCCCGCTCGGGCAATGCGAATGCCTCATCCGGAGCTGTCTTCCACGCGTACCGGAAAGGCCTGTGCGAAAAGGCCTCTGGATGCAGTATTTAGGCTTCCATTCTAATAGCCACTGATACACCTGTCCATGAATTTGTCTAACCCTCTCTAAAACCCATCCATGCTAATGGCTGATGCTACCCCTCTGGTAATAAATTTCATACACCAATCACCTGATGGATTTAAAAAACAAACAAACAGTCCTAACTTTTCTGGCTCTGGTCTTGTACAGTAGAGAGCAGAACATTTCTTTATTCATCTTTTCCACAGCAAACATGATTTCACAAACATCAGTCAAGTCCTTCCTTAAACACTGTCTTTCGAGGGTGAACAGGCCTAGACCCTGCAGTCTGATCTCAAAAGGGAAGTATTCTAACTGCCTGATCATCCTGGTTGTCCTTTTCTTCACTTTTTCCAATTCTACAAGAGCCTTTCTGAGGTGTGGTGATTAGGGATGTGCACGAATATTTGTAATATTCAATATTCATACAAATTTGTATGAATTCAGACAGCTGTATACGAACTGAATGTTACAACATTTGTACATTGACATTTGTATTCGTACAAATGCTTCAGACCATTCTTGAAATGGGGAGGTGGGAAAGCAGATGCACCAGTCACATCTGCAATGGATACAGAGTGCATTTGACATGGTTTAGATTCAGGGTGGATTTGATGCTTTCAGAGTGGATATGTTATGGGATGCATATAGGATATGTATGGATACATATCTGATACGTATGCATTTCTATTGGAGGATCGTACGAATTCATATGAATACATTTGTGTTGAATAGAATCCTACCACATTTGAAGGGATCGATTCAAACAAATACGAATTTTCTTACATTAGATTCGATAAGAACTGAATGCAAAAGACCCCATTCATGCGCATCCCTAGTGGTGACTATGGGTGTTTTTCCACTGCAGCCCTTAGATCCGGATCTAAGAAGATCCAGATCTAAGAAATGGGTACATTCCTTAATCCGGATCTAGTAGATCCAGATTAAGGGAAGCACCCCATGTGTTTCCACGGTAGGTATAGCACCCATTAGCAATGGGTGCTAACACCCCTGCTGTGGAAACAGCTTTGCACCCATGTGGGGAATCCAAATCGACCCCCAAGGGGTCAGTCCCTTACCCCAGGTGTTTCGGGGGGCAGGGGTGGGCAGTCTTCGAAGCCCCTTCGAATTGACTTCAAAGTCATTTCAAAGTCATTTCAAAGTCTGTGCAAAATAGCTCCGGAGTGCCTTTGAAGTCTGTGCTGATCTTCGGAGTGAACTTCGAAATGACTTCGGAGTCACTTCGGAGCCACTTTGGAGTCACTTCGGAGTCACTTTGAAGTTCACTCCAAAGAACAGCACAGACTTCAAAGGCACTCCGAAGCTATTTTGCACAGACTTCGAAATGACTTCGAAGTCAATTCGAAGTGGCTTCGAAATGACTTCGAAATGACTTCGAAGTGGCTTCAAAGTGACTTGGGAGCCTAGGTTTAGGGGGACCCCAATGGGTGCATCCCCTCCCCCTAGCCTCCTTTGGACCCCATTGCCTGTTTCCAGTGGAAACAGGCTCCCGTTAATCCGGATTGTAGACCCCATTAATGAGGTCTACAAAAAATCTGGATTAAAGGCCAAAATGTACCCATTAGATCCGGATTTCCCCAGCAGCAGTGGAAACAATCGGGTCCCAAATGGGTGCCGTGGTGGAAATGAGATCATCCGGCTCACACCCAAATGGGTCCTAAATGGGTGCAAAAATGGGTACTTTTTGACAGTGGAAGAACACCCTAGCATGGTACACAGTAATCCAGACGTGACCTCACCATAGATTTTGTAAGGAGGCACAATGATACTTGCAGGTATGGCTATCACAAAGGAAGTGATATAATAATCCAGGCATTAATTGAAAGATTTAGATCTTCGTCCATTGTTTGAAAGCTGGTGTTTGGGTTATTCTCTCAAAAAGGCATTGGCAAGCTGCACCTTGGATTATTCTTTAGGGTCCCCTGTACAATTTATAAAACTTATAAAAATGAGTTTGGGGTGTATTTAATTCAGGAACGATACACTTAATCCAAATGGAATGGTAATATAGTAACAGTGGAAAGATTTTAGCATTTAAAACTCTACTGCAGGGATAATTTTCCACTTTTAGTATGATGGCAAAATTTGTATCTTCTGCAGAATGTAAGATTTATAGTCTGACCATGAGAGGGAGTAATGAAACAATACTCCCAAACTGAGAACACTCTTCACCGATGTCAATGTGACACTTTCAAAGAGTTAAGTTCTTTTTAAAGACAAGACTTTCAGATTTTTATAGTTCACCTTTAGATTATTATTCTGGCAGGAGGAAGACAACCTGGATAGCTGAAATTTTAAGAGCCTGTTCACACTTCAAGTGTTGGTGGAGACCCAGCCAGACTGGATCATCATGGCATTGGCTGCAGCAAAATCCAATATGTATTAAGTGGAAAGATCAGGCATGGGCAGAACATCCAAGTGCAAAGATCAGGTATGGAGGAAGCCATCCACCCTGCAATTGCTAGTGCAGCCCTGAACCAGGCCACCAGCACTTGAAATAAAAATGGCTCAGCCCAGAAAGACTGGATTGCCATGGCAACATTCATTGTGTGCCTGGACTTTGCCATGGTGATCAGGATGCAATGTGTGGCTATGCAGCCACAGCTGTGTCACTATGCCCATTCACAGTTTTGCCTTCAGAAGAGGGTGAAAATCTGCTGGTCAGGGGTGTTTTCACACTTCCCTTCCCATCCACTGGCTGGGAAAGGAGTGTGATGGCCCAATATTAACACCAACTTCTTTTAAGTTAGGGGGTTCTTAGAGGCTGTAGCATCCTCCTCCAAGGGTGGATGCCCTTCCCCAGAAGTTCCCTAATCGCACACTACTTGCTGTAGTCCGAATAGACCTAAGAAGTTCACTAACTGCTCCTGGTGAAGCTTTGAACAAGATTTTACTTGTCCAAACAAGTTAAGACCAGAGGAGCTGAGTGAGCTTCAACATGCCCCAGGACAGCTGTGGCGGTACAGCATGTGAACTCATTGCCTCAGGAGCAGCTCCAACTGCTCCTGCAAGGGAAATGAAAACCAGGCCCCAAACCAGCTTGAGTGTGAAAGACAACTGCTGCATCACCTGGCCATTTTCTTTGTCCTGCTATTTTGAGAAATGGCTCTTCAAACCTTTCATAAAGCTTTCAAGACCATTCAGAAACAGGTTCAATAAAGTTGGGGCTAGGAGGCAGCCCTGTTTTTCTACCCTCTGCATAGGAATCTCTTGAGTCAGTTGTTCACTCTAGCAGTGAATTGTCGAACACTCCAATACCAGATTATAGAAGAATGAGTGGACAACTCCATAGAATGGCACTTCTGTCCTACTAGAGATTATAAATAACAAGAGCAGGAAACACCCAAAGACTCAAAGCTTTAAGTCAGAAAATCGATCAGGTTTGGAAATTAAATATCTTCTTCTGAAAAAAAAAAAACAAGCGAGCCAGGCCAACATTTAGACATCCATTCTTGGCTAGTGTTTGTAAAATTAAGAGAATCTTGCAATAAACTTATGTTGAAAGAGACTGAATGCTTGGGAAAGTGTTTGTCCTTTGTCTTGCTTTCCCAAATAACTATGTTCTAGAAAAGTAGCTTAAGGGCAGGATATTGCTGGGTTACTTTTAGTTAGTCTGAAGGAAAGATACAGGCAAGATTTCCATCAATATCTTGAAGGATGCAGACATTTGCTGGTGGTGCTGATAAATCTTTAGTGATTTCCTGAAGTAAAGTCACAACAACCACTGGTCATCACATCTGAAAAAGGATATTGTTGAACTGGAAAATGTGCAGAAATGGAAAACCAGAACGATCAAGGGTCTGGAATACCTTCCTTATGAAATGAAGTTACAGCATCTAGGCCTTTTCAGCCTTTAAAGGTGGCATTTAAGAGCTGGCCTAATTAAAGTACCGTATATAAAATCATGCACAGTGTGGAAAAAGTAGATAAAGAAAAATTATTTAAGTCCAGGGGTCACTCTATAAAGCTGATGGACAGGAAAACTAGAATAGACAAGGGAAGTTTTTTCTCACCTAGAGGATCATCGGTTTGTGGAATTTACTACAAGAAGGAATGATGACAGCAACCAGCCTGAGTAGCTTTAAAAAAGGATTCAATACATTCATGGAGGACAGGTGTATCAATGGCTACTACAAAAGTGAAGGTTTTGCCTTTGTGTTCTACTTGAGATGCCCAGAAGCAATTGTGGGCCACTGTGTGAGACAGGTTGCTGAACTAGATGGGCTGTGGCCTGATCCAGCAGGGCTCCTCTTATATTCATATGTTCTAATATGAAATGTATAACTGGAACTAAGTGATAACAGTGCCTGAGTGAGGGGACGAATAGCTGTTTCCTTATTTAGCCAAAGGCCAAGGCAAAGAAGTACATCCTCACAGCTCTCCTGAATACATAAAGTGAAGGTAACATGATGCACCTCAGGAAGGAGACTATTCTACAATCTTGGAGCCACCACTGAAAAGGCTCTATCCTGGGTGCCCACCTCTTTTGCTACTAAGGATGGTGGTACAACCAGGAGGCCCTCCCTTGCGGATATTAGGGCATGGGCAGGTCAATATGGAAGAAGGCATTCCTTTAGATATTTTTGGGGCCCAAGTCATTTAGGGCCTTAAGGTTAGCACTGTGGACTTGGTAGCAAATTGGCAAGCAGTGCAGCTCTTTTAGGACTAGCATGATGTGCATCCGGCCAGTTCAGCATTCTGCACAAGCTGCAGCTTCCGAGCTGTCTTCAGGGGCAGTCCCATGTAGAGTGCATTACAATAGTCCAATCTGGAAGTTACCAGGGCATGGATAACTGTGGCCAAACCATCTCTGTCCAGAAGGGGGCTTAACTGTTAAACCAGCCATTGTTGGGAACAGGTATTCATGGGAACAGCCTCCACCTGAGCTTCAACTGCAGCCCCAGATTTCATACCTGTCCCTTCCTGGGCATTACAATCCTTTCGAGGACAGGATGTCTCCCAACTTCATTCCTCAGTTTTGGTTCTCTGAGTTCTAGCATAAACCAAGGTACTCTTCATGATGAGAATCTGGGGCAGACTATGTCTACAACTTGTGTTATCTTCCCACACCAGACAGCTGCTAGGATTGTTAGCCCTACCAGCTGGAAAATCTTCTAGGACCCTCAGCAACCTATCTGTTCAGCTGTTAAGTTTTGGCATTTACAAAACATGCTGCAAAGTGGATTGCTCTTATGCACCACCACAGTCAAGTTCTCGTCTCTTCTACTTTCCTGCCATCTGTCTAGAGTACTTCATTGCCATAACTTTTGTTTTGCTCTGTGAAAGAGCTTAAGCCTCTTCTTATATGATTCAAAGTCCCTGAGTGAATGACTAATTCAATACTTTTCTTCTAGTTCCTGAATAGCTTTAAACTGCTGCCCTGCTCTTTACATAGTTCCCGTTTATCTCATTTTTTCCACCCAGGACATTTTGCTTCTTCCTCCATTGATTGATTGATTGATTGATTGATTGATTGATTGATTGATTGAGGGATTGATTGAGGGATTGATTGAGGGATTGATTGAGGGATTGATTGAGGGATTGATTGAGGGATTTATATCCCCTGTCCTACACTTGAGTTTCCCTGAGGGAGGCTGTTCCAGAGGAGAAGGCCACCACAGTAGAGATCCTCTTATATGTCACTGCACTTTCCACCTTTTAAAGAGGTGAACCTACAAGAAGTCCCTCTCTTTGATTTCTTAGTGCTTGGGCAGATAACTAGGGCCTAATTAAGTCACCTTTAATTGGGTTAGGTTGTATATAGGCAGACAGTGCAGATCTTTCAAGAATGATGTGATGTGCGTGCAGCCAGAAACTCCTGTCAGCAGTTGGCCTGCTTGATTCTGTATTAGTTCCAGCTTCCTGACTGTTTTCAAGGGTAATTTTTTAAATGCTGTGATGGTTTTTATTGTTTTAATATTTTTGTTTGTTTGTTTGATATGGTGGATTTTAAAGGTTGTTACCCACCCTGAGATCTTTGGGTATAGGGCGGGACAGAAATATAAATAATAAATAAATCATAATTCCATGTACATCCCACATTCAGGCAGTGTATCATGCTCCAGCCCTTACTGCTGCCCCTAAAGAACCCTTGGAGGCAGCATGGAGACTGCAAAGGCTGAGAACCCAGTTTCTGGAAAGGCCCTTTTCATCACCACACCACTTCAATGCAATTGCTGATCACACTTCCTGGTTGCACCACTATATACTGTCCTCTAACATATTCTGTCCTACAGTGGAATGCTGTGGGCAAGTCCTCAGTAATCCAGAATACAGGTACTGGCCCAGCTGTGAACCTCTGTAAATAGGTCCATAGCAGGACAAGCAGACTGAGATGAGTAAGTGAGGAAAGAGCCTTACATTCCCATCTTTTCTGTCAAATTCTGCTGTCCTCTTCTTCATTCATGGGTCTGGCAGAAACCCTGCATGCCAAATATCCATTCTCTAGAGTATTTGTTGGATTTTATAACCTGTAAAGATCATAGTTCAATCCACTCAGCTTCTCAAAAAGTTTGGCAAAATTGCTAGTCCTGAACTGTCTTTGTGAAACTGTTTGCTGCTTTTGTCAAGTAGCTTCTTCCCTCCCAAAGGAGGGAAGGAACGTTACATTTCTGTGTCTGAGATTGCTTTCATAAGCGGTTTCAGACATTTATTTAACAGAGCTTTGAAACCTGACAGTTCAACTGTCTGCTCTAAGCAAAATAGCATGTTAGTAAAGCTAGAAGCAAAAAGTGTCTTGGTAAGAAAAACAAGATTTATTGATGGATATTTGCAGCCAACAGGGAGGGCGAAGTAGCAGGTATAAATATGGTTACTATATGAAAAAGAGGTCCCTGCTCTTTTAATCGTTGTCTAGAAGAGGAGAAACCAGTCATGGGGCTTTCCCTCACAGAATTGTGTGAGGAAGTCTATGTTAGAGATGTGCACAAAATCAAAATCAAAGGTTTGGTTCATTTTGAATCAAACAAAACCAGGTCAAATACACTAACACAATGCCAATTTGTACTTGGCCCTTTATTATGCAATAGGGTAACATCTGGTAAGGCACATCTGCACTTGCAGGAGGCATTCACAACCCCAAAAAGCCTCCTGCCTTACCAGATGTTACCTTACTGCCTATTAGCAGAGGTGCACAAAATTGTGTACTACACACAACCCAACCTTTACTCCAAGCTTACCTGTGTCATCCAGCACTGTGACCATTCACACCATTTCTGGTGAGAGGGACCATTTGAAGTGCCATACAAGTGTGCTGGCATCTCAAATAACCCCAAATGCAACTGCACATGCATGGAGCATCATTGTCACTGTGGTACCGGTGCACACGCAGTCACGGTGGGCTCCAAACTCAAGATGGTGGTGTGCTGCTGGCTATTGGGCACACACGTGGACACTGGTAAGTCTCTGGGCACATGGGACTTAGTGGACTATGTTCTAGCATTCCCAAATGTGAACACTAATACCAGTTGGTTGGTCACTCATTTTTCCCATCCAGAGGTCAGGAAGTCAAGTGCAGAAACACCCCTGGGTTTAGGTCAGATTAGAACAGTATGTGAACTGTTGTTTGTTTGTTTGTTTGTTTCAACCTATAATTTTTTAATTCTGCAATTCTGGACTGTAATGAAAGAGTCAGATAGGATCATTTTAGAATGATCAAATGATCAAACCACACCCTGGTTCAATTCAAATCAAATAGGATCAAACCAAACAGTTTGATTCAAAATGTTTTAAAATCTCCCTGTCTGTACATTTCTACTTTACGTTTAACTCATTGTTTTGCAGAGAAAACAGCAGTGAACCAAGGGTGCATAAATACCTCTGAACTAAACATCTCAGGACTGCCACTCACCTCTCAGCCCAAACCAGACTGGGAAAGATGTTGAAGTTCAGGAATATCTGGGGAGGGGGCTACAGATGAGCTCCCTTGCAACAGCCTGGCATGTATGCATGCATTCTTTGGTAGAATCAATTTCTCTATGAAGTACAGAGAAAGTACAGAGGTATTTCCCAATTTGCATATCAAACACTCAGCAGATGGCTAATTAGCTTCCAGGCTTCGTGTATTTTTTTCATAGAAAACTGGCATTTGCAAGGAGGATTGTTTGTAAGTGACTGGATTTTACTAGTTAGCTCTCTCTAGTTCAGCATTATGAGTTTTGCAGATGCCTGAGCAAGGGTCACGTTCCTTATAAACTGTCAAAAAAACTTACAAAAATTAAGCTCAGAGCCAGGCCAGGTAAGTTCCAGATGAGGTAACCTTTGCTGTCCCCAAGTGACCTCCAATGAGATTTCTCCCAGCACCTTCTATGGGTGACCCACATAGATATACACACACATCATGTCTCCCACAAGTAATTCTTCTAAAACATTCTTGCAAGATTGACCATCACTAGCAGTGTGAATAGAGAGGTCACTGCTTCTGCTGATGAAAACTTTAAGAAAATTCTTCCCAGTAAAGGCAGGATTACTGGTTCTATGCAAAGAGGCTTGTTAGCTATATCAGCTCAGTATGGCAGTATCAGAAAACCAACACTTAGTTCTAAACTAAGGGTGACATTTTGGATGGAAAAACTTGCTATCATCTTAACTGCTGAAGTTCTAAATATGTCCTCCAAATGGATCCTCCCCCCTTCCCACCCTTATGGCCCTGATCTGCAAGCAGTTGTTGGGGTACCCAGAGCATCATCTTGAACTTTGTAAACTGATAAGCTCATTGGATGAATGTATTATCACATCTATGCTAATATGACCTTTCCCCCGCTTCTGTTTTATCACCATGTTAAAAGCAGAGCATCAGTATCTCTGGTTACTGGCACACCATCATTGCAGCTGTTCTGCCTAATGCCATTTTAAAAAGAATTAGAAAGAGACCTTAGTGGATCCATGTGAAGTGCTGGTAGCAACCATTGTAAGACATGGGACACTAGTTTCTGGTTCTAATTTTGCAATGGCCATTTTATGCTTTGATGTTGGCAACATTTAAACTGTGGTTTGAAGAATGTAGTTTATAAACAGCACTATGGTGAATTCTACACTTTCTAAAACAACTATATGCAAACCTTAAACCATTTTAGGAATCCTTTTTATCCATTCATCTACTTAGGAAGTTTTGTGTTTCTGCTATGGAGCTGCAGATACTTCCAAGGACGACTTTACATGCTCTAGAGAATGTGGTTATATTTGGCTCTGAATATCCCTCTTAGACCTTTCCAAATGGAAGGTCTATGGAGTAGTATAGCATTTGTAGGCCTTCAGATGTTTCTGGACTGCAACTTGGCCATGTCACTAGTATACTTCACAGTGCATCTGATTTGCATAGCATTCGAAGAACATTTGCAGCGGGTTCCAATCCTACGACATTTGAAGTGGCTCTGTTCCTATGAATACAAAATTTGTTCACATTTGCTTCACTGTCCCCTACACACCAGCTGAAGCTGGAAATCATCACTTGGCCCTCCAGCGGGAACAATGAGCCTAAGAGTAACAACGGAAGCTGTAGTGCAAAAATTTCAGTACCTTGAGTTTATCTGGAGGGTAGCAGTTCAGCATCTAGTAAAAAGATCTAAGAAATAAATCTTCACTTTCCTGCAGCTTCAGATGGTATACTATGTCAAAAACCAAAACAAAACAGAAACTACATTTCAGGGCAGTCTTCAGGAGTTGATGAGTTAACTGAAGAACAACAGCCTTTCAGGGCTACTTATCTACCACTACCAATCTTCTCATGGGGCCCAATACCACACTTTTGAGGAATGGCATGTCTTTCTGCAGAAAAGCTTTCTAAACTGATGGACTCCAATGACTGCCATGTCAAAAAGCTAATCAATTCCTAATGAGATTCCAGAAATCTATAAATTCCTCAGTTGCTCTTCCAACAATGACTTCTCCTTTGTTTCTCTATTAAATGACTTGGATTTCAGTTACTTGCAACGAGGATGTTGTGTAACCATTGTAAAGAGAGCACAGAATACAAAACTTGGTGATGTCAGTATCAGCAAGTAAATCTTTGTTCATCTAGTTTAAAAGTTGCCTAACAAAACCAGGTTATTAATAAGGACTTGTGTTCAGTTTTGCTCTTAAACAGTGCAGCTGCTACATTTTTCTTTAAACCTGCCATGTTTTGTTAAGTACCTGCGCCATTTTAGAGATGTTTGAAGAAATTCTAGACCCAGGGGCTGTAAAATGCCTCGCAATGAAAGGTGTAAGACATAAATTTACAATCTGATCATTTCAGAAATGCTTTCAAGTCAGTGATGGTTATTAGACTAAGCTGCCTTGTGCAACTTCTAAAGCAAGACTCTGCCTTTATGTTCCTTTTCCTCTGGCACTCCCGTTAAGCTTCCGTGTTCTCATTAAGAGGCAGGGAGACTTTTCAAAGTGACAGAAGCTTTCTTATAGTTTGGTCACTGGAAAGATGCATTTCCTTTCACTGAGTTGGGTTTGCTTTCTCCTGAAATAACTCAATTCTCCCTTTGTTTCCCTTTATTTTATTTAGTTATTTAGTTATTTCATGATTTAGTTATTTCATTATAACATTTGTATCCTGCCCCTTCACCCGAAGATCCCAGGACAGGTCAAATCATATGATAAAACACTAAAATGTATTTAAAATATAACTCATCTACTCTCGCTCCCACCCTCCAAGGACTGCATTCGGAGAAAACTATGAATGGCCTGCGGTGAAGAGATATGTTTTAACCAGGGGCCTATTTGCACTACAGCCAGTAGTGTATGATTAGTGAACTTCTGGTGAAGAGCATTCACACGTGTTGGAGCTTCCAAGCATTTCCCGCCTCATCAGATGTTCACTAACTGTTGAACTAATTGTTAACCAATGTTACCGGAAAGCTTGCCTCAAACATCTGGGGCAGTGGCCATCTGCACCTTTTCCGGTGCTCCAGGGTCAGCTGAGGAGCTGCACAAGCACACTGGCACCTCGGATGACCATGGATGCAACTGTGCAGAGCGTCACAATCATCAGGGCAACGGCTCTGAGGCACATGCAGTCGTGGAGAGTGCTGCAGCCAAATGGCAGCACCCAGAGGAGGACCAGCACCCAGATTGAATCAGGTAAGTATCTAATCACTGGGGGAGGGAACAGCCAAAGTTGACTAGCACTCCAAGTGTGAGTGCTAGTCAATGTCGGTTAATCGCACTCAAAGTGCAAAGACAATCCTGGTGCCAAAAACGTTATACAGTTGATGCCTAGTATACCTCAACTGGGAGTTCTTCCAAAGTCAAGGGGTTGCCAAAGAGAAGGCTCTCTTGCATGCTGTGACACCTTGCACCTCTGTAGCAGGAATTTTTAAGAGATCTTAGGGTGGCAGTGAAGAAAATGTGTGGCAGTGAAGAAAATATGAAAACATTCATGAAACATATGCCACGAAAGCAAAAGTGAAGGGAACTATTAAGCCTCAGGAACTATGATTGTTGTTTCTTAGAACCTACCACTTCCATCATGATGAAGTGAAAAGGTGCCAGAGAGAGACTGTATCAACCACCTCAGTAATCTTCCTGCTCTGGACAAGCAAGTAACATTTGAACAGGAGTGGCAGGATGCTGGCTAGTAAATTTCCCAAAGTCCTCAGAAGTCCATCAGTCTCTGGGCAGCTTCTGTTACTTTTCCATTCTGGCATGCCAACTCCATCCCCTCACTTATCAAACACCTGGTGCAACTAAGGGACTTTACCACCATTTTATTTATTTTACATGTTTAACGTTTCTGGGAAAGGTACTGTTTCTTGAAGGTACTGTAGACCCAGAAAAAATGTTTTAGAAAGTAAAGTTTAGGTATGGCCCTGTTTCTGAAAACAGCTGATGAATAAGATTTTATTATTTAAAAATATTTTCTTACTACTTCTTCCTGTCAAATCCCAAAGAAGTTAGCAAAATGAAATACAAGGTTAAAAGTGGCAAAATCTTAAATTGGGTAGAGATCACCATGAAACATTATTTCAGGGCAGGAATGCTTAGTGAATAAATAAGTTTTCAACATGTTCCTAAAAGATACCACAGTAGGCACCTCACAAACATCTAAAGGGAGAATATTTCATATTGTGCATGCCACCACAAAGGAGGTCCTGCTGTGGGACACTGCAAGATGAAATTCAGTGACAGAGGTACTCTCAGCAGAACCTCCCCAGATGACCATATTGGGGATGGCAATCTAGCAAGTTTTGTTTGTCTTGGAGTTTGGACCTTATATTCCTATATACAACCTTGAATCTGGAACCAATTTGCACTTCGACCCGCTGTTGATAATTAGGCAACATCTAGTCAAGTGCATCTGCACTTGCAGGAAGCATTTACATGCTAGTAGAAATGCCTCCTGCCTGCCCAGAAGTTCCCTAATTGTGCCCCACAAGCTTACTAACCTTCCCCTAAAGCTTACCTGTTGTGTCCAGCTGGTGACCATTCACTCCTCTGCTGGATGGAGAGGTCAGAGCTGGTCCTGATGTGACTGCAACTGCGCAGAGCATCAGTGTTGTCATGGTGATGGCACTGACTCACACACAGTTGTGGAGGGCACCACAGTCAAGATGGCGGCGCCCTGAAGAGGACAGGCCCCAAGATCGAACAGAGGTAAGTATTCATTCATGGGGGGGAGGGGCTAATGTTTAGCGCTCCCAAGTGTGAGCACTAGTCAATGTTTCTTCATCACACACCTTTCCCATCGAGCCAATGGCAAGGAAAATGCAAAATCGCCCCTGGGCCAGTAGCTGATGACTACTGGTTTATTAATCAACTCTGTCTGCAGCATACATAATCTTACAGATCTCTGGCATGTTCCATCTCAAGCAACTCTGCAACATGCTGACTCTTCTCCACTCCTTCCATGCCATGTGGGTGATCCCAGTTTGAGACAAGTTGTTTATTCCAGAACTTGTCCCAGAACATTGCGGGTAAATCCTAAGTCCTTTTAGTTGCCTATTCACTCATGGTTAATTTTGTTTTCTCCCCTGATGTAGGACTTGTAATTGTGTGTTTACTTTTTTCCCCCTTCAATTTTATTTGGTGATTTTAGTTTTTACTTTGCTTCTACACTGCCCCGCACTGTATGAAAATGACAATCAATCAATCAATCAGTTGGGAGGTTCAAGTCTTGGCAGTGAAAAAAATGAAGCCCAATTATGTCTAGGATAAAGATTGAGAAAAAATATCTGTTAATTTCTCATGAGATTTGTGTAATCAATTTTAAACCTGTATGTGAGAATCATGACATTTGTCCATCATAGTCATTCAATTCTCTATTTGCCTGTCATTCTTATTGCTTGTAGGGCAATATATCTTTTACTATGATTGTTACCATATATATATCTAATAACTATCTTTCACATAAATTTCATTCAAAAATATTGCTACAATGTTTGCACTAGCCTTTATTCTGGAATATATCCAGGGTGAGGCCTGCCAGAGCCTGCATTAGCACAAGAACAACAGACTCCTATCCTGAGATCTATTCCAGAATACATCCAAGTGCAAACAGGCCCTTAGTTACACAACACATTGATCCTTGAAGCTATTTGCCAATCGAACTCTGGCATCTTGTGTGGCTATAATGGCCTTTCAGCATTATCATCGGGCTTTTTCACTTAATGCCCTCCTTTTGGCTCTTTACCCTTAGATATATTCAACAAGATGCTCATGTCTTAACATTTATGTCCTTGTGATTCCTGTGCATCAAGTCACTGTGTCATCTTTTATTAATACATACCTTTTACCTGGATATTACAGTCCTGCTATTTTATCAAATAATAAATCAAACCCCTGCATGATTGTTATATTAATGGATGATTAATATGCAAACATCACGTTGCTAAAGTTGTGCAGGTAATACTATTACTTAAACTGTATTACATATTCTGAGCTGGCCTTTGACCACAATAAAGTGCCTTCTGATTCCCAGCTAAGAGAATCTCACCGGCATCTTTAGGCTTAACCTCCTTTAAAATGTTTTAGCTTTGTGGCTGGTGAGTTTATCCCCATTCCATATTTAGTGTGCACTATTGTATAATACTATTACTTAAGGTCACTAAGGGGTTTTTTTCCAGGCTTATTGAGAAGAAGCCATATTAAAAGGCTAGCAGACTATCTAGTGACATTAATCAGGGCAGTGAAAGGACGCCATTTGGAAGATTTATGATTGTCTTAAGAGCTTTTTTACAGAAAGAGCCTTAAAAATGGTTTTCCTGTAATACAATTAAATTGTTTGCTCTCGCAGCTAATAAAGAGAACAGCAGACACAGACAGCTATACATGCCTTGGGCTATTGAGCCTGTCAAATCTCATCAGATAAAGAAAACCGGGCTTAGTGCTGTGTATTCAGACAGTGAACACTAAAGAAAATGTAGGATTTTGTAGAAAGCAGTTGCTCGTGGATTCAAAAAAGATGGTCACAGTTGCACAGTGTATGGCAGGCATTTAGGACACTACCTCACAAAACACTGATTCCGGTGGGAGAATATCTGGTATTTTGTAGCAGGTAAAAATAGTGCCATCCAAGCATACATCTGAAGGCATCAAAGTGATCACTTCAATCCGTGCTATGACTACAGAATATTGTTTTCACTTCATAATCTGAGGGTAACTGAAATAAACGCAAAACTCACTCTTTGAACAGACATCATAAGGCCTGCAGGGGTCAAGGTGCCCTT
Source organism: Aspidoscelis tigris stejnegeri (assembly GCA_023333525.1). NCBI lineage: Eukaryota > Metazoa > Chordata > Lepidosauria > Squamata > Teiidae > Aspidoscelis > Aspidoscelis tigris. Next base: position 243,009,273 of record JALMGA010000001.1, on the reverse strand, counting down.
GGGCTCTAAGTAGGAGGGCTTTTTCTGCTGCAGTGCTCAGCTTCTTTACCCAGAAGTGCGGAAAGCATGTCCTGAACCGTTCTGACCTTCCAAGGCTTGCATGAAACACATTTGTGAACCCAGACATCTGCTGCTTACTCACAAATTGACAGTAGGTTGACTGTTGATTACTGCCACTACTGTTTGTTTTTATTCAGCATCAATACTATAAGCCACCTTGAGATTAATGAAAGTTGACAAATAAAAATTTAAATGAAAGTCATCTAAAATGGTTAACCCAGGATTATAGATACTATGGATTGGTGCGTTTATTTGACATTTCTTGTATCACAGCCTTCCTTCAAAGAATCCCAAGGTAAAAGCGACAATCCCATGTGACTGGCTCCAGTGTGGCTTTTTGCTCCTTGCTACATGATAATTCCAGTTGCCTAACCATCATTTCCCTATCATGCATTAGAGCTTCTTATAGTTTACACGATGTCAAGATTGTTGTCTAGTAGGGCAAGGAAAAGAAGAATGTAGTCTGGAATCAACCTTATGGAAGATTTTGGACTCCTGGCCATTTAGCCATACTGGTGACAGAAATACTTTATTTCCCTATCAGGGAGAAGACCATGTCCTTCCACGTATTGCTGAACCATAAAGTCCATCACTCTTTGTCACTACCCAAACTGACAAAACTCATCTGCAGAGCTACAATTTGGCCACTCTGCCTCTAAAGGGCATGTTCGAAACCTGGGCCATGGCCACAACTTCATATACCTTCTTCAGTCTATCTTCTGAACACAATGTTCAAATATTTTTATTTCTATCCATTTTATTTGTGGACTTTCCATGTATTCCAACATGGCTGCTGACAGGACAGAATGCTGAGGAGCTCTAACCATGTATTAACTATAACTGCCACTTAACAACAACAACAAAAAAAATAGCCATTCACCTGGACAAACTTTATATAACAATCTAAAGAGGTAGGCAAGCTTTTGGTTAGAAAACAACAAGAGGAAAAACTTTTTATTAAAACATTTTCAGTCCAAAGAAAGACCTGTTCCACTGAATTTCCTTCCCTGTCTGAACTGTCAACTGTCAACCACAGGCAACATTTCTGGGACAACGACTGCTCGGGTCCATAATGCTCCTTAAGTCACACGTGTTCCCCGGGTGGTGCTAAAGAGCAGTCAGTTTGAGGCCACTATCTAAAACCTTGAAGGTGTGGCAGCCAGACAATCTTAGTGATTTCCTGGTTCTAGCAAACTGTTTAAACTATGCAACAACAACAACTTCAACCCTTAAATCACCAGAGTAGATCTTAAACAGCTCCCAGAAATGGCATAGAAGCAGGGTATGAAAAATAAGAAAAATAAACTTAAATCTGTAAAGGAGGAGAACCAAAAAGAGCCATCCACTTGGACAAACTTTCCTCTATATGAGATCTAAAGATGGAGGCAAGCTTATGTTAAGAAAACAAAGAATAAGAGGAAAATTATTAAAACCTTTTCAGGCCAAAGAAAGACCTGTTCTATTGAAGCTCCTTCCTTGCCTGAACTGTCAACTATCAACCAGAAGGCTGCCATTCTGGGACAACAGCTGCTCATGTCTGTGACACTCCCTAAGTCACACGTGTTCCCTGGGTAGTGCTAAATTGCAGTCACTTCAAGCCTGCCTTCTAAAACCAGCAACTGCAACCAGTACAGTCAGCATCCCCAGCACCGGAGACCTCCACGCAACTATCATCAGAACTATCAAAACAAAGATATAGAGAAACAGGCTGTTAAGGAACAGGGCAGCAACCACCTCAACATCGATAAGGACACAACTTCCACTTCCAACTCTGATGCCAAGAAAACCCTAAATCACAAGATCACAAGGTGGCCCAATCCACCAGCTGAGAACATGTCTGCTCCTGAGACCAAGCAGGGCAAGGCTGAGTAAATGCTGGCTTACCATCTCTACCATAATTTGGTTTAGTCATCAATGAAGAAAGAAAATTTGAAATAAAGAGAATATGAAAATTCCAGTAATAAGAAATGAACTGAAGAATTGGAACTGAAGACCTTAAGTACCTGCTTTTTGCTGTTGACCAGATAACAAACTATATGCATTATCTATGCAGCATGGGGTTTTATTATTTTTACCTAAAGTAGTCTCCTTTTGGGAATGACAAACAAGTTTTTAAAGACTTGTGTTTTTTCTCTATACTCCTTTAAAGGTTTTAAATTGTCTCCTGTCTGGTCAAGTTAAGACCTTTAAATAACTCAACTTTAATTTGTATGTAATTGTATTATCATTAAGAGTGTCCCTGTTCCCTCCCACACTATTTTCCTTTTGTATCTTGTAAGCCTTAGGGCAGGAACCTGTCTAAGATTTTTATAATATTGTACCCCGCCCTGAGACCTCTGGGTATAGGGTGGGATAGAAATACAAATAAATAAATAAATAAATAAATAAATAAATAAATAAATAAATAAATAAATAAATAAATAAATAAATAAATGATGACAGACAGACAGACAGACAGACAGACAGATAGACAGATAGATAGATAGATAGATAGATAGATAGATAGATAGATAGATAGATAGATAGATAGATAGATAGATAGATAGATAGATAGATGAGGATGGAAAGTCCAAAAAACTGATAGAAATGAAAAGGTGTTAGAGCATTGTGGTGCTATTTATAATTTAAAATGCAAATGTATTCGACGTTGTTTGCTCTAAATCATTGTTGTTATACGTTTTTTTCTTTCTCATTGTTATTATAAAATTATAGTGTCAATAAAAAAAGTTTAAAATAAAGGTGTGACCATGGCCCTAGACTTGCTGAAATCCACATGCATATTGCTACCTACTGTGTATATGTAGATGTATAGCTCCTAGAGTGTTACAAGTAAAATGTTGTCACCTTCAGCTACTTTTTTGCTTTTGCTTTCATTGCTTGAGCTTGTTTTAACAAGAAAAGAGCAGGTTCCGTAAACCTACTAACACCCATCACAAACCACTGCCAGCTCTATTGCTTTTCTGAAAGTGACAAAGGACTCCTAAGGACCATCACATGAGCTGTCTTATTTAACACATGCACATCCCTTGGTAACTAAAGGATCGGGAACTGTGCAACACAGAAACATACTGCCCTCCTTGGCCCTGGTCACACAAGTAGTTTAGGATGACCTCATGTCATCTTCAGGTTGTGTTACTCACATTATATTTATTTAAGTCATTTTCCAAGCCGGCCTACCCCCATTAGATCATCTTAACTGTAGTTCCCATTTTTACAGGACCGGCAAGGACTCAGCCCATCCTGGAATTCCAGGTGGTCTTCTCTTCCTCAAAGTGTGAATGGGAGGATGGGGTCTGTGCTGTGGTGGGTGGGTCAAGTCTGTCCTTCAGTCATTCGGCACATGCTGAGTTCATGAGGCACCTCCCCTTCTCTCCTCAGTTTATGTGCATGATACCTCTGTCTTAGCAGTTTTCCGCAAATTTGTTATTATTATTTTGAAAGCTAATTGCACAAAGAAGAAAAACACATAAAAAAGGAGGCATGGAGGTGGGGGAGCAGGCTTTAAGAAGAACCACAAACAGCCCCCCTCACCTCCCTTGAGTGATAGAATGGCATCCAATAAGAAAGGAAGTAGATTTGATGCAGCGAAAGCGGTGGAGAGCCAAGAGTTCTGTGAATAGGCTGTCCTGTCTTAGATGTGTGACCAGGGCCTTGTGAGCTTTGAAATGAAGATAGCTTCTAGGGGTCCTCAGGAAGAAACGCTCAAGTGGCTGTACATAAGTGGCTTGAATCTTTCTACATGCAAACTCTTTCAGTTGAGAAATGGCAAAAAAAAAAAGTAGCATTTTGACATTCTGGCCCCTCAAGGCAAGCTGGAGTAAAACTCCCCTAGGATACATCATCATGATCTCATCCATATTCTGGGTAGGCACTTCTGCCCACGGGATAGTGAGGGAATGCATACAGTTTTCTTCTGAGTTAAATTGAGCTTTCATTGTGGTTCTTTGTGAGAAAACACATTGAGAGTTCTGTATCTCACTTCTCTGATAAATTGAATTCCACTTCAGGAGGTGTGATATTGGGGTTCCAAGGATGCCTTTGAGACTGGTGCATGTGGGAATGCCATCTCCAAGGTATGCCTTAAAACAGACCCAGTGTCTCATCTAGAATGGGCCCTTAGTCATAATAACTTGTGCTATAAAGCATTTTCCATATATCTGATTCCACAGTACAAGTTCTAAGTAATATTTTTTGCAGTGTTCATGTATTTTCCTGTTGAGATGGTACCCTTCTATACTTGAAAAGTTGTTTTGCATATGTATTTTTATGATACTATATAAGCATAGCTGAAACATCAACATTTTCATCCTATGTGGACCAAGCCTCTATTCCTCAATGGGTAACTACCAGTTTTAAAACTGGAGTGCTCTAGCCATTCTCAGTGGCAGTGGTTATTTGGTGCAAAGCAACAAATCTGAATTGGTGATTCTCAATTCACCACTAATGATTAGTTTCTCATAGCTCAAAGCCACATTTACCACCCTTGAAATCACTGCTGCTGCATCCCTTTTAGCAACTGCCACCCAACATTATTATATCCATATGTACTCTGAGTTATAAATGCATCAGGGAAAATCTGAGAGACACAGATTGATCCTAAATAATTTTTACCAAAAAATGCCATTAGATGATGTTTGAAAAAGGAGCCAAGAGCCTCAGGTAACGCTAATTGGCACATTTGCTTTATTTTATTTTTTAAACAAACTGGGGTTGTATTCTCATTCTGTGTTTTTCTTTTTCTTTTTTTCTTTTTTCTTTTTTTGCTCTGTTTATTTTGTCGCCTTTAGTTCATTCCATCATCACATTGAAAAAGGGAGAAAAGAAAAATGTTCCTTTTGTTTTCTGCTTCTGTTTTCTCCTGAACGCACTCAATAATTTTGGACTCCTCAGATGAACAAAACATTGCACACACACTTGGAACAGAGAGAGAGAGGTTAGAGAAAGAGAGAGCACTCGTGGTGGGCAGACAAACACACGCACGCGCAGATCAAACAATTCTGATACAGTGCAAGAATTTTCCCAAAATGATTGGATCATCATTACCAAAAAACTTGCCATAACAACACCAAGAAACAAAATGTTTAAGCCACACTGTTTGACTGGGATTTTTCCTGCTTTTTTTTTTCTTTAAATGTTTGCCATACAGAGAGAAGAAGGATTAAATGGGAGCAAGAGGGGACTAGGAAGACAAACAGACTCACAGGTGTGAGTTGGAGAGGGCAAGATTGGAACAAGGGAGGGAGGAGAGATTCAGGGAAAGAGGCGGGAGGGCAGGGCAATAGGGAGTCATTTCATAATGTTCAGGCATCTTCTTGGTCCGCCTCGCTCTCGCCTTCTTTCACTTCTTCCTGCTGGGCACTTTCAGAAGGTTTGGTTTCTTCTACAGCATCTAGGAGACACAAACACAAAGCCTGTAGTAAGAAAATTTGTGAATCAAGGAATCTTGTTTAGGCATTCTGAGGATAGGTGTATCTACTAAAATGGATGCCTCCAGGTTGAAGGGACAAGCAGGATGCTTCCAAAGGCCATTTGAGGAGTGTTGAGGGCAGTCGAAGGTTTTGCCTTTGCCTTCTGCTTGAGAATGCCCAGAAGTAATTGGTGAGCTCCTATCTGAGACAGGATGCTAAACTAGACTGGCCCGATCCAACAGAGCTCCTCTTATGTTCTTATCATCTTTTAAGCAAAAGAAAGAAATAGTGACATATTTGCTGATTCCACTCAGAAAGTTTCTCTCTGGCCACCTTCAGACATCACTCTTTTATTCAGCAATTTATCAATTTACTGGTATAAATAATATCTGATATTATCACCTTGTCTAGACGTTAGATTCATACTCCGCACCATTTGTTATAGCAGCAGATGGACATTACAGATAAAAGATTTTATTTACACATTTTATTTACCTAACCCTCCTGTTGCACCATATACAGTAGGTGACCAACAGTATCATACAAACTATTAGAGGGTAATGACAGTTCACACTGAACTCTTGCTGTATTTCTTGAGTAGTCAAAACAGAGCTGCAATTACAGAATAACAGGATAATATTGCACTGCAATAGTTAATTTTACCAAAATAATGATAATCCAGTAAATCAGTCTATACTCTGGGACTGTATTGGGAACATTTGCTATCACATCTGGCAAATCAGGTACAACAATGAAATAATTACAGGTTTTAGGGCCTGTCTGGATGCAGCCAGCCTCTCTCCCTCTGAATTTTGTTTGTCTCCATTTTGAGCTAACTTTTGCATGCTAAAAATAAATAAATAACAACCTGGAAAAGGCTCTCCGTATACACTTGGCTAAGTATGCTTCAACCTGGAACCTGAGCTATTTAATGACAGGAAAGTTTCTGAACAGAAGTAGTCTTCTGTGCTTTGATGTTCTTTAAGTCTTTCCATGCAATAAACCTAGAGGAGAGACTAATATGTGCCCCTAATATATGGAGCTAATTGTTGCAAAACTGTATGTCCATCAGCCTTTGCTATCTCTTGTGCTGAATGGGGTGAATGGAATGAATAATGCTGATAATGAAGTCTGAAATGAAATAGAATCTCCTCCCAGAAGTGTTTGCTTTACATAATGCTTTATGTTAATAATCTTTCATATAAAGGGATTTAAAGGAAGGTTGCTGGGCTGCTTTTTCTAATGTTGTCCCTTCTTCATGATATTAGGATTTCAGTATTTTTTAGACTCACAGCACCATTATCTTTTTAAACTGTAGTTAAAATAGAAGTTCTAATGAACATTAATGACCATAAAGAATGAAACTAGAGGTGTTTCAGCTGAATTAGTTAATATCAAGAAATAAAATTTAAGGAAGGAAAAGTATTTGGCTTTTATAGCCCTTTTCTCACCCTTAAGGGCACTCAGAGCAGCTGACAAACCTTCTGTTCTTTCCACAACAGTCACGCTGTGAGGTATGTGGAGGTGCGAAACCACAGAAAGAGAGCTGTGATTAGGCCAAGGTCACCCAGCTGGCTTCATGAAGGAGTGCGGAATTGAACCAGGAGACTACCAGATAAGAGTCTAACATCTAACTACAAGACAGGGTTATTTGAGGTTCTGTGCAAGCACATTGGGACCTCAGGCAACCACAGACATGACTACACATGCACAGAGCATCAGTATTATTAAGGCAACTGACACACATGTAGTCGCAGAGGTGCCGCTGCCAAAATGCCGGTGCCCAGAGGAGGACAGGGCCCTGGGATCAATTAAGGTGAGTATCTGATGTCACGGGGAGGGAGCAGATAAAGTTGACTAGCACTCAAGTGCAAGTACTTGTCAATGTTGGGTCATCGCGCTCCTTAGAACGCCTAAGATTCATTTTGGAGGTGTTGGTTGTGCAACTCAAATGACTCATGCCTCACAGTGAACTGTGTCCTCCAAAATCCTCAAAGCTGCAAACAGATGTTTCACAGGTGCAAGGTTCCCATTTGTGCTACATCTTTGATGGGCCAGAAATTGCCTCAGAAGTCAGCCACCTTCAGGCCTCTGATGAAATGGCTCGGGCAGAAATCCCTCCTCCCTCCTTGGTATTTCCACACAGCAGGGGAAAAGGCAAATCGGCCAGTGATTCAGCTCAGAAGTCATTTCTGCACTGAGCCTTATTCTGGATTATATCTTAGAATATGGGACCTGATCTTTAAGCTGGTGCCGACCATATTCCTGTAGACACTTGAAGAGCAACTCTTGGGGGGGGGGCAGATAAAAATGAGATTATTAGCAAAAGCAGCAGACCTTCCCTATATGGGTTCTCTTCACTTTATCCCTCAGAGTTTAGTCTTGTCAGTCTAGCTAAGCACACGGGAGTTTTAGTCAAAGAGAATTTTAGGTTTCTGATTCATGGGAATAACTTTTTATTAATGTAAAAATGGTACTGATGTGCACAGTTCATATCTTTCTTACACAGTTGCCTACTAAAGTACATTTTTTGTTTGTTTGTTTTATTCCTTGTAGAGCATTAGGAAATCTGCGATATATAAATCAAATAAATAAACTTCCTGTCAGCCCGCTATGATTTTCTGTTTTGCCCCATTGGAAATTGGATACTGGCCTCTTTTATGAACAGAGTTTTCAGAGAAGGAGGGTATATAGTGGGCTTGTGACGATGGCATTACTACTGGGCTGTTTTGTCCTTTGACTGAACACTGGATTCACTTCCATTCCAATGAGCACAGCAACATGTATTTCTTTTCAAAACCTATTTCTGCCTTGCACCCCTCCCCAGGTCTAATATGCTGCAAATTAGAAATCTCCAGACTCTGTGGGGCTGTGGCACATGTGGATTTTTTCTAAAATGAAGCAGATGTCATGCAGATGTCTATAGGAAGGGAAAGACAGTGTTGAGGCAGAGTGGTAGGAACAGATCTTTGAGATTTATGTAGAAGCCAAAGAGTTAGTAACTCTAAGCTTGAAAAACAGAAAAGAAACCATCTAGTTGCCCCTTTTATTTATTTATTTCTGTTTCTATCTCACCCTATACCCAAAGATCTCAGTGCAAGTCACAATAAAATCACTATAAAAACAGGAAAAACAAATGAGCTAAATCAGTAATGGTGCCTGAATTGGAAGGGGATGCTGTTCCCTCAGCCAAAGGCCAGGGTAAAGAATCTTTTTATTTCAATGATCATGAAAGATCTTGGTGAGTAGATGAATATTCTGGGGACCATACTGGGGTCCCCTGCTGCATATTTTCCATGTTTAGCTGTATCAGTATTAGAGAAGGGGACAACCTACAAATTGGTACTTCCCAAGTTAACCAGAATGTACTAGTTGGAGGCTGCAAACCCCAGTACCTATGCTCCCTCTGGTCGATTCTCTGTATCATGTTTTAGGTAAACCTTTTCTAACACAGCGGTTTTGGGATGTTTTGAAACAGAATTTCCAATGTTTAGAGACGACAGGGGTATGAAGATTGATACAGATGGAAATACCTGAAATATGTGAAACACAAAAGAAATCTGCTTCTTGGTCACCATTCCTTGAAAAGGCAAGAGATGATGAGTGCAAACATTTAGCAGAAAATGAATAAGTGCTGTGAATAAAAACAGCCTTGATTGCTGTAAAACTGAGACAGGCAACGGGGGCAGCAGTTCCAAGCAAGGGCAGAATTCCCAGCTGTCTTCACTCCCACTATCTGCTAATGGCTTGTAGGCTCTGCTCCAAGTCCTTCTACTACTCTATATTGGTGAAATTAGGTTGAGTGGATTTCCGGGTAAAAGGCAGTCACTTGGGATCTGCCCAGGTCTCTTTGACTTGCCAGGATTAATTAAAGTAAAGCAGATAACAGCACATTGCCACCAATATTCTTTTGTAGCTAGTGGCTTTTGATTTTGCATTTGGTAATTTTAGTGGGATCTTTAAATGGTCTACTACAGTGCTGGGGAAAATAAATAATCATTTCTTTTACAACAACTTTAGGAGATTCATCCTTCATAGTTTTCATCCTTTCCATTGTTTCTGCTCATACAGAATAAACCATTAAAATTCTCTTGACATTTAGCATCAACCATTTGATTTGATTTGGTTCTTTCCCCTATAAGCCCTTTCCTCTGACCATTAAGGATGCAGAATCACTGGATCTAATGTGTGGTCATTTGGTACAACTTGGGAGTCCTTTCCTGTTCATATTTTTACAGGTAAGAAGCATCACTATTCATAGCAAATATTAACTCCATAGATTTTCATCAAGCAAACACTGATTTAAAATTTGCTTAAGATAACGTCTGTATTTAGATACACCTATCCTTCGTATAATGTGGCATTGTATAGCACAGTTTTGTTTTTAACTCAATAAAAATGTAACTCCCTTCATTTAAACTTTATTCAGTACATCTCTCTCTAATACATACATGTATATGCACACACACACACACACAAACACGTATGTGTGTACAGTTTCAACCCTTGTGCTGCAGCTGTCAGAGAAAGGGGAAGAGAGTGAAGAGAGTGAAAGGTGTGAACAAGAACATATTAAAGATAAGGAAGCAGTGAAACACTTCCTGTTTGTCCCTGAGGCTGCGCATTCTTTCCTACTTGGCCTTGAAGCTGGGAGAAGACAGCACAGCACAGCACTAGCAACGACATCCTCACTCATCCCATAAAAATCCTGCTTTTTCTCGTCTCAAATTTTCAAAAAGCCTTTGATAAAGTGCTTCATCAAAACTTCTCCATAAGCTTAAAATCATGGAATAAAAGGACTGGTCCTATTATGGATAAGCAACTGGCTAAAGCACAGGAAACAGAGAGCAGGCATATGTGGGCATTGCTCACAATGGAAAGATGCAACAAGTGCCCCCCCCCCGGGTCTGTGTTGGAGCCAGTGCTTTTTAACATATCCATAGATGACCTCAAGGCAGGTGTGACCAGTGGAATAGTCACTTATGATGCTCCCTAGCCTGCTGGTGAAATGTCTGCAACAACCAAATCCAGGCTCAAAGAACTACTACGATGTAACATGCAAACTCTGAGCTACAGATAACCTCTACTATATGGATAGCCACATTCACTGATGACAGTAGTGAAAACAAAAAGGGACCTTGAAAAGCTCCAAAGGGATCTCTGCACATTGGACAACTTTGCATCAAAGTAACAGGTAGCACTGAAGAAGGACAAGGTGAGGCACAATAGAGCTAAAATCTCTAACTAGTACAATGAGATAGGTCCTTCCTGCACAGGGCCTTATTGTAGACAGCACAGGGGGATAATATAATATAATTACTGGTTAAGGGTATAATTATGGGCCAAATATGTATGTATTTGCTGACAAAGGGTTTCTCAGAGGTTCCTTTCCTATGTGGGTAAAGAGTATAGGAAATAAGGTTCTATTGTCTGTGCAGGGAAGGCTCTTAAGATCCATATGATTCTATAGGAAGCAGGACGGAGGGACTGACGTAAAAGCAGCCAAATTCACAGGAGCTGTTTGCCATTTCCCATATATGGTTAAAGGGAAAACCCAACATACGTATGCTCTTTTGAAAATGTATAAAACACATATGAATTAACTGCTTGGTGTGCAGTTTCTTTGTGAAAGGATTCACAACTGTACTCACTAGCAAATCACCCGCTAGTGAATAAATGTTCCTTTCCAGAATTTGGTCTCAGTCTCATGCTTCTATATTAATGACCCTTAGAGGCCTGGTAACATCTACATTATTCTGGTATATATCTCAGACTAGGGAGCAGCCATCTTCATGTTGGTCTACACTACAGCAGACATTGCAGACATTTGCACTAACGTGGGTAGCAGATCCCTGTTCTGAGCTACAAGCTGGAATAAGGCCGAGTGCAGAAAGGGCCACAGACTAGTGAGATCTCATATGACTGTAACTGATCAGGAAGGAGATGTTGGAGTATAGTAAACAGTCCAATGAAAATGTCAACACAGTGCGCATCTGATGTTGAGAAGGCAGGGGTCACTCAATGAAACTGAAATCTGGCTGACTCAGGACAGGCAAAAGGATTTCTTTTAATGCACAGTAAAACTTTGGAATTTTCTACCATGAGATGTAATGTTGGCTATCAGCTCAGATGGTTTAAAACCAGATTTAAACCAATTCATGGAAGTCAAGGCAATCAATACTTATTATTGGTAGCAGTAGGATGTGGCATACCCCCAAAGGTCTGCTGTTAGGGATCTGAAAGCAGAACAAGCTGTGTGTTCACGCCTGCTCATGCCAATCTGGTTGGCTGTGACTGCTGGTCTAGATGGCCATTGGTCCAATCCAGTGTAGCACTGGTTATTTCTTTTTATGCCTTTGCTTGGCTGTTCCAAGCCTGAACATGGTTGAAATGTTAGATTAAGAAGTTTGGAGGAAGATTTCCACAATAGAGTGATTTGTTTTCCCTGGATGCCAAATCAGGTATCCAAAAAGCAAAGGTTTCCTAGGTTTTTGGGACGGGGGAGTCCCTGATAACCTTATATTAATGGGGGTTATATGATCATGGAAATTTGCAAGGATGTGATTTGGCCTCTATAGTGCCACTGACTTACTTTGGTAGATTGAATGACCCATTCCTGATTCTATTGACTTATAGTGCCATAGGCGACAATTACTTGCATAACATGGTTCTGCATTACACAGAATTAGACATGGAAAAACTTTATAATCTAAGCCATAGTGTCTCAGTATTTGGATAAAACTCCATGTGGGCCCACTCTTTGTCTTCTCAATTTCCTGCATGGCCAGGAAGGAAGAAGAAGAAGAAGAAGAAGAAGAGTTGGCTTTTCTACCCCGCTTTTCTCACCCATTTAAGGGGACTCAAAGCGGCTGACAAAGCTTCTGTTCTTCTCCCCACAACAGAACACCCTGGGAAGTAGGTGGGGCTGTGAGAGCTCAGAAGAGAGCTGTGACTAGCCCAAGGTCACCCAGCTGGCTTCATGGGGGAGGGCGGAATCGAACCCGGTATTCCCAGATAAGAGTCCGGCTCCCTAACCACTAGACCAAAATCAAGAATCCTGTTTTACAACAAAAATAGGTAGTTAAACAAGCAAAATTCATCTTATCATCTACAGTATATTTTGAAATGTTCTGGTTAGCATCATTTTGCTATAAGTTGCATACATAACACACAAACTTCTAAGCCAAAAGAGCTTGTGAAACTGACTGTTTTACTGAACAATATTAACACGAGGCTGGTAGAAGGAGTGAATGAACATTTCTCACAACGAAGAGTCATAACTTAATGGAGTTCCCAAGGGTTCTTTACTAGGACCATTGCTTTTGGATATGATCTAAAGTCAGGTTTGCTGATCATACCAAGGTTGCATCCAGACATAGTTTAAAAAAAAAAAAAGCAGAACTCAAGAACAAGATACAGAGCTGCTGACAGCAGGTTCTTTTGTTTATTGTTGATACCAGAAACCAAGGAAATAAGGTGTAGGCAAGAATATATAACTAAGGCTGCATCCCCACGCAAGCCATTTGGCACACTTTGGGTGCTGTTTGGGCACGCATGGGCCAGGAATGGGAACAGGAACAGATCTCGGGCGTCCCCATGGCATTCCTGGCAATGTGGGACAGGTATGGGTTCAGCACAGATGCAGGAGTCCCCATGAGAAGTGTGCTGAACCCTGGTACGGGGCAGCAGCACCACCTCCTCTCTGCCCCCCTCCCCTCAGTGGAAGCTGGATTGCGTTATCTCCCGATTTGCAAGGCACGGGTGGGTAAGGAATGGCTTGATTTAGCTGAGTGCACTCAGCTGAGCAAGATCTGTCAAGCAAGCTGTCAAGCATAGGAGCGCAACTCCAGTAAAATAAGGAAAAAACCAGTCGCGGCTTCAGCTGCTTTCAGACGCTTCAGAGTTCTCCCTTTTCCAGGGCAGCAACCTTATTGCTGCCCTGGAAAAGGGAGAACACTGCACCCTCTGCACCCCCTTCAGGATCTGGGCAAGAAAAGGCTTTATTCCACTTCTGGTTTTACTTCCAAAGTGGAAAAAAGCCTTTTCCTGCCCAGATCGTGAAGGGGGAGGGCAGAGTGTGCAGTGTTCTCCCTTTTCCAGGGGGACAATAAGGTTGCCACCCTGGAAAAGGGAGAACACTGCAGCCTCTGAAGCCCCTGAAAGCATGGCTGTTTTTTCCCCTTATTTTACTGGAGTTGTGCTCCTTCACTTGACAGCTTGCTTGACAGGTCTTGCTCAGTTGAGTGCACTCAGCTAAATCAAGCCCTTCCTTACCCACCTGTGCCTTGTAAATTGTGAGATAAGGCAAGGGCCGTGTGTCATGCTTGTAGCCTTGGCATTCTTGAAACAGGGTTGGAATTACCTCCATGGAAATGGCAGAAAATTAAAAAACCAAGGCATTCTCCAGCCTGCCTTTGCCATCGGCATTTTAAAAAGTCAGTGGCTGTGATCTTCAATGGACAGAGCTGACAGCAAGCACACTGCACCTCCCAATAATGTGAGCAGAAATCTCTTCCCGTTAGCCCACTAGCGTCCCCATGTGCATTCCCAGCTCTCTGAGCAATGCATTCTGGTCCTTCCTTCCTTCCTTCCTTCCTTCCTTCCTTCCTTCCTTCCTTCCTTCCTTCCTTCCTTCCTCCACTCATGAAAATGCACCAGTTGTCATCAGCCTAATGGAAAAATAATCAGGGAGTGTCTCTTTGTGCTATCCTGGGAGATCTTGCTGTTTTCTGACCCAGTTCAGTGCTCTCCAGATCCACTGAAGCAACTATCTTTTCCTTTAATTAATTTGAATGGGTTGAAGCTCTACTGGGAGCATTCCACCTGCCTTGTCTCTCACTAGAGTCTGTAAAACGGAAATGCTATAATGTGGACTTTGTGTATGTGTGAGTCAGTGTTTATATGCACATGAGTGTGTGTGTGGAACATAGAAAAGAAGAGGAGGCAACATAGGACATGTGTTTTTGAATGTAAGGGGCTGTGAAGGGAAACTAGTATCACAGCTCGATTGCAAGGCATCTCTCTGTGTCTAGACACCAGCTGCCTGGTTACTATGGAAACCCTCCAACTTTGGCTGATGGGCAAAAGCAGTAATGTGTCTCTAGAGAAATCACACAGGGAGGGGCATGCAAGAAAGCGAGGTGCTCTTGGTGAATATGATCCCTCAGCCCTGTTACTGTGTCCAGTTTCTGGGAGCAGTGGAAAGACAGGCTCCCCCACTTTTCTTCGCAGCTACATTCAGCAGCTCAGAGAGATCATCTTGACAGCTGAACTAAATGTCTGGGTTACGCCTCACTGCTCATTTCTGCATGTTTTCCAGTCCCCCTTCCCTTTTCTCTGCTTCTTGTAATACAGCAGAGCTCCTTCCATCAGTGCAGACACCTTAATTGTGCCTAAAGAAATACTCCAGGGAGGAGATGGCAGACAGTCAGGTGCATTTACTGCTATCGAGAGGAAGGGGCTTCCTTATGAATGTGAGTCTCTTCCTCTCCATTCACTCTCTGACTTTAGGGAAAATTACACACTGCTCAGCCAAGAGCAATTCTATCATCTCAAATACACTATTTCATCACTTTGCTTCTTTTAGTTCAGTCATCAGGCAAGTGATACTCACAGATTGACTAGGCTATATGCATACAAGGACCTAAATGGCTACCAAGTGGTCACAAATACCAGCACAGATATCACAAAGACAAAGTAGAAACCTGAGGTTGGAGGGATGCCTTGGCCAACCACCCTCTAAGTCCCCAATAGTATTTATAGCTGTATCCAGACACCAGTGGCTTTTTCCGCTACATGTGGATATTCCAGAATAAAGCATGGATATAAGTAAGTGATATCTAAATGCAGCCTATGTCCATCAAGGTCACTATACCACTGTATAGCTTTTCACCAGGGGCCAATTAACCAGAGGCTGCCACAGCTGACTGGGTGCTGAACCTGGTGTCTATTATTTTACTCCACATACATTTGTGTGCTCTACCTCACAGGGATGTGCATTAATGCTTTATTTCCCATTTGCTTTGCAAAGAAGCAAATGGAGGTGTATTTGCCTTTGGGCAAATTGAGCCCCCTTAAAGGAGTGGGTGCCTTCACTAAAAAAGGTCAATGAAGGTCCTTAGCAAAGAGACAGGCCCTTTCACTGCTCACCTTTCCTCCATTCTCCGCCAGCCTCCAGTAGTTGCTCAGGCAGAGTGGCTGCCAGAGGAAGACAGGTAGGCAGTGAGGTGGGCCAGGGGCTTTCCTCATCCGCCTCACTTCACAGTGGGCGCTAAATATAAAGAAGCTAAAAGGCCAATAGCTTTGTTTCATGTGCAAAGGCTGCCCTACAACAATAGGTCCCATCACCTTTGTGCATGAAGCCTTAAACCTTTGCAATCTGCAGAAATTGCAAAGGTGCCAAAGGTGTACAGCACATCCCTACTGCCTTTTCATGTGTGGGCCCTATCTTTCTTTCTTTGCTAGAGCCCACTGCAATTGAGCTATGATCCCGTAATCAGTGAACATAATTGCTGATCTACAAATTAGAAATATCTATGGTCGTATCTAGCTTAGCATCCTTCCCAATGGACTATTTGCAATGCAGGATGCACCTATAGAGTGTCTCCTATCACTGAACTCAACAGTAACTAGTCATTGTTTTTGAAGTGTTGGCATTTTGTCCCTGAAACCATTAAAAAAAGGTGGAATGTGAGGATTCAATTGGGAACTAAACTGTATTTCTCCAAAAATCTCCACAAATTTTGAGCAAAGACGTCACTGGGGAGAGACAATTGTTTACATTGTTCTCCATGACAAGTACTTCAAAGAAAGTGAATTCAATGTAACAATGGGGGGGATAGTTACACATGGCTGTTAATGATCTGTTTTATAGGTTGAAGAATAATTGATTGTGCTTTTTTCTTTCCTTTTTTTATTTTGTTATGAAGTTAACTGATTCAAGTGGCTTTTCAGAAAACCTCTAAATGATGATGATGTGTGACTTTAATCAGAATCCTGAAATTCAGGATGCATTTACACTCACCTCTAAGGCTATATCCAGACAGGCTTTAAAATGTGAAGGTAATGTGTTCAGTTTGACAGACAGATTTTACAATTGCCTACTATAACTGCACATTCTAATAGGTTTAAAAAATAGTAGTTTTAAGGACTTTTCACAGTGGAGTATTCTGTTATCCAATGTTTTTCTGTGTGTTTGGTGAACTGTGTGAGAACTTGCAAGAACTCACCTTCACCTGAGAACATGTGGACCTATAAGAGCTGAGCACACATGGAGAGGCTGAGCATATGAATGGAAGACTCCTCACTGTCTTGGTGTCAAAACTACAGAGCATCATCTATATGTGGAGGCAAACGGTTTTCCCTCTGGGAGGACTTTACTTCAAACTGTAGATAAACCACTCAGTTTAGCATAACGTCTGGAGGCACTCTAGCTTGTACAGTAGTGCCATTCTGGATAGCAGAAGGTCAATGAAGGCACATTTACTCAATTGGACACATCATCCTCTTCTTACCATCATCCTTGAGTGAGCATCACATGGTTTGTGCAGAACAGCTTCTACGTTCAGGGCCATTCCAAGCACAAACCAGACCAGATATGATATGATACCACCATTTTCAAAATACCTAGGAAGAAGCTGAAATAGCATGTACCTATCTTCCCCTAGGAACTGCCCTGTAGACCAAGTGAGATTAGTGTAGACTTTGAATTCATGCAGTCTGTACATCACTGCTCATGATGCACAGGCAGACAGTGCATCACCTGCACTAGACCCAGACAAAAGAAGAATGTGAAGAAAGTGATTTGAACTGTTTGGAGAGGGAAATAGTACTGATTTTCTATTCTAAGTGTCTTGATTGTTGTGATAAGCTAGGTTAAGGGCACCTGTATAGTTTCCTTAACCAGCATAAGCTCTGACTTTCCCAAAACTACAGCTGTGAACTATTTTTCACAGCTTGAATATGTAGGCATGGATGTCTTTCCGGCTGTGAGATGACATCTGGCAGCTGGCAAGAAAATGTTGCTTGTACAAGACTTTAAAAAGTGATACATTTTTTACTCCATGTAGTTGTCTTACAGATTTTTTTTCCCTTAGCCCTTTGGAGTGTGTATTTTAAAAGTCTCAAAGGGCCTTTTGAGACAAATACGTGTGGGCTTATAGTATAGCAACTGGATGGATACAGAAGGTTCATATTTTGTAAAGACAGGGATTTCTGCAAATGCATTTTCAAGAAGTACAATCAAAGCAAATGTGATTCCCTTCTCATATCCATTTCAGATCAGCTATGGCTTTCCTTATGAGGCAAATGTGGTCATAGTGACCCATACATAGTAATTTCAAGACTGGATAACTGTAATACATTGCATGTGAGATTGCTCGTGAGACTGGTTCAGGATCTGCAGATACAGCAGAAAACAGTGATTACAGGATGCAGAGTGGAGTTTCACACTATCAGCATGTTACACAGTCACTCAAAGATCTGTGCTGGTTGACAATTTGCTATCAGACTAAATGGAGAAGTGCTACAACTGAAATTCTTTCCCCCTTTTGCATTAACGGAGTAATGCTACAGTTGTAGCACTATTTGTAATGCAGAGGCTACTGTGCAGACATCTATGGCTTGGCTGTAAGTTTTGAAGAGCAGTCTTTGAAATGGCAACAGGGAGAGTGGCTTGAACAGCTCTGAGACTGCTACAACCTCATAACAGCACTTACGGCAGCATGGCAAGGGACGAGCTCGGCAGCCATGCTCTTCCTTTGCACTGAATACTCAGTGAGGGGCCAGTGTCATGCAGACCCTGCACTTCCATTATGTATTTGAAATACCATAAAGGGACTCTGTGGCCACAGATCAGCAGCAGAGCAATTGTCAGGAAAGAAGATCTTCAGATTTTCTTTCAAGAAAACTGCATGGATGTGACCAGCCCTGACAGACAAGAGTTGTTGTTGTTTTATCTTGTTGTCATAAAAAATCCTGAACAGCAACTTATATGCCAAGATGTACATGAAACTTTCTTGGTTGCATTACTGACTGCAGAGATGCAGCTGTTGACAATAATTACAAAGACTTTTTCTGCCATGGCTTTCAGGCTATGAAGTGATCTCTACCCACCAATAAAAAAAAATTCCATGCACTGATTTTGATGAGCTTTTGATACTTGTTTTAAAACTATTTTATACTTGTTTGACTGTGGTGTTGTGGAGTATTATTTTTAACAGATTTTAGTGGGGGGGGGTGTTAATGGCTGCTGCTTTTATAAAATACTTGTGCAATTTTATTTTAAAATGGGAGGTGGCATAGAAGGTTTATAAAGTACTAAATAAAAATATGAGCCTGGCAATAAAAAAAACCCCAAAAAGTTAGAGATAGAGATTTGCAATAACTGGGAGATGAATGCCAAATCAAGATGCTCAAAAAAATTCTCTGCCTCATTTCCACAGCTGGAAACATATCCATGCCTACTTACTCAAGCTGTGAAAAGCACTTCACAGCTGCACCTAAGATAAAGTTAGGTTCTACACTTGCTTTGAAAATCATGCAGGTGTGTCTTTTTGCGAAAGAGATCATCAGAGGCCCTCAGCTGCATCCTATCCAGCAGTGAAGTAATTTACAATAGAAAGGCTTCACTATTTTTATTATTGACAAACCAAGAAAAATAAATGCCCCAAATATCTCTACTACAACAGATGATATGGAGGGTTCAAGTGCTATTGGAGAAGTTACACACGCACAGAACTATTGTAGTCATTTCCCCGGGGAAAAAGTTTTTTCTCAAAATAAGTTGTGGCTTTTCAAAAAACATTGTTTTGCTGACTTATTAATAACTTAATTAGCAATAACCCCTTTTTTCCAACTTAGTTAGTGACAGCCTAAGACCATTTCTGCACTTACTGGGCTTGGACCACTCTAGATGGAATTGTTTCTACTGGAACAGTTCCCAGCTCGAGTGATCCAGCTATCCCAGAACAAGGCCATCTGTACTTGGATGACCTCTTCAGGCTCATGTGAACTTTGGAGGCTGCTGTGAAGGATGTGACAGCCAGAAAGTTTCTGGCCTCAAAACCCCCACAGACTCATTTTTGGCAGTGGAATTTGTGTACCTCCAAAAGTGGTCCCTGTGCTAAATCCTTCCACATGCCTCCCTATGTTTTACTCATGAACAGATGCTGGTAGACCTTTTTAAAAAGGTCTGCTACTGTACCAGACTAGAAGGTCATTTTGGGTCAACTAATTCAATACATGATTCATCCAATGCAGGCAGTGGTCTAGGGGGATAGAGCCTCTCTGTTATGTTCCAGAGTGCTGAACAGGAAGGCTCAGAAGGAGTCTAGACTTTGCAATGGGCCAGATTATAGATAAGTGTGGAAAGGCCTTAAGTGTTTAATTTATTTACACATGCCAAAGGTGTCTAATGAATAAAGGCAGATTGCAACAATTAAGATCATGGTATCACCATAAAAATCTGCAAAATCAACAAAAAGGAAAAACATGAATGTATGCAGATTAAGGAACAACAGAAAAGAAACAAGGAGGTATCCATGTTCAGGGCACATGATGTTACAAGTTTTGCATGCAGCTGCTGAAAACACCTAAACTCTTGCCATAATCACTGTATTTCAGATGATATTTCCAGATGTATTGAATTTTAATTAACTGTTCTGAGTGTTACAAACTCAGGATAAAAATTCCCATGGAGATTTGGGGGAAATTCAGAAACTCCTTAAAACCACTTTAGTGCCTGGCTAGGGGGCAGCAACCATTTTCCATTGTCACACAGCATACTCTGGATGCCCTTATATTTTCAAGCAATACTTGACAGTTTCCACATACTGTACTAACAACTAAGCCATGGCTCCCAAATTGGCTTGCATGGCAGGGCAGTTCATAAAATAGCCAGGCACTCAAATGATTTTGTAGGAATTTACAGATTTTTCTACAACTCAGTTGTTTCTAATGGGAATTTTGGAAGCCCTTAAATATTCTTTAAAATCTACTAGATGGACAGGTTCTTTTGTAGGTTAATTGGGAGGTAGATGGTATTCTAAACATCCATATGTTCCACCTCAAGAACCCTGGCATGCACTTCTGATTTGTAGTAAGTTTTCAAATTTCATTTGGTTCAATATTGCTAAAAATTGGGATGTCTTCCAGGGCTCTCAAAATTGGTAGGATATACTCTGATAGGTAGGATATACCCTTGAGTATCAGCAAACCCTTTAACACAGCCAACTTGTCTAATGATGTTTAAGATTATTTTTTAAACACTACTTCTATTGTGAATAACAGGAACGCCCTGCAGTTTCAATGGTGCAAAATGCTTGGAAGTGCACAATCACTGCCCCCTCTGTGCATGTGTGGTCACCATTCCCAAGATGATGAATTGTGTAGATATCCAGACAAAATAAGTGTTCTCATTTTAGAAATGAAACCTGAGTTGAGAGTTGATTTTCCCACAGTAATGTTATTCTGAATTTCCTTCCTATAACCCAGGAGCATTGCCCAGGATAATCCTAGGTTTTGCAGCCTATCAGAACAAAACTCAAAATCTGTCCTGTGCACACACATTTCTAACAAAATAACATTGCTGCCAGGGGAGTTTTGCACTAGCTGGTACACCAGACCAACAATCAAACTAGGAGCTTCTTTTCCACATGCTGGTGTGGTCCAAGGGAGGCACCTCTTAAGAGGCAATGGGATTGTTCACATGTCAACCTGCCCTCATCTTATGAACATTCTAGGCTAGAAAGAGAAGGATAGATATGGGATGAGGAAACCAATGCCACACACTGCTGTCTCTAAGGCAGTTTTAAGATGATTTTTTCCCCCTACATGTGAATGCAGGCTTGTTTAACAAGAGGGATGTTGATAAAAAAGAAGACAACCCTTCAGTTATCCTACACTTTTAGTACTAGTCTTTCCATAGTAAAATTGTGACAGGCTATTTATGAGTAACATAAGTGCTGGTGGCACTTAACAGTTCTTAGATGCCTGACTGCGAGGCATTGCCATGGAAACAGGAAGAGGGGTAGGCTCTGTCTCTAGTATGAGACAAATATCGATCCGTACAAGGAAAAACACAGAAGTGGAATGGGTGATAAAATGACTCCTTTTCTTCCACCCTGTTTGAAATAATTATTACTAAAGTAAATAAAGGCCTTGCAGGACACCAAAGGGATACCTTGCTGTTGTCTGTACAAAAGTGGGGAGGGGAGATTGAACTGTTCTTACAGTCTTGACATAATTGTTTGAAATTATTTGGCTCTTTCTGCTTCATGAAAGAATATTATGATTCAGATTTAATCCTAAAGCTGCATCTACCCATCATCCTGGGAGGGACTTGTTTAAATTGCCCTCTGCACCAAATTGTCTTCACTTCCGAGCAGCCACCCTGAGGCAGGGCATAGGGCACACCCTCACATGAGTGCGAGATCTGCCAATCACAGGGCACCCTGCCTCATTAATTCAAATCACAGCAGGCACGTATCCATAAAATCCTAACTGACAGACAGTCACAAATGGCCATAAAGCAGTTCTGAAGCTGGTCCAGGCAGTAGCCATTTAGCCATCAAGACAGCCAGAGAGACATCAGGTTCACCTCTCTGCTCCAGCTGCTTGAACAGGTAACCTTTAAGCATACCCTATGGGTGTGTCCAGACATTACAAAAGGGGCACCTCAAACAGACAGTATGTGGCTCTCATGTTCTCTATCCTCCTCTAATCCATCTTTTCTAGCACAGAACATTCATGAGAGGGGGAGAAGCAGAAGTACGTGTGAACAATTCCACCTCACAGCTTTCTCTAAGCTGCCTCAAAAGTGCATTTGAGATGCTTTTTTTGCTGTGTCTGCCTTCCTGGTCAGCACTCTAGCTAGCTAAGCCCCCTTATTTAATGTCAGTAATGATATTGGTAGCATTTTGCTTAAAGAGTGAATATGCAGAGTAGGTAGTTTTCCATTCATGTGAAGTTCATTAGATCTTCCAAGGATTTATTTAAGAACTGTGTTAAAAGAGCCAAATGACTATTATTTAATATGCCAAACTGCAGTTTGTTGAATAAAAACTGCCTCACCTGACAACCTTGGAGTATCATCAGCACCTGTAGCAACTCACATTTTTGCTGGAGGTCATCATCTGTCACCATTAACAGTCTCTCCATGGTCAGAGCTGCATCACACTTTTTGTGAGCTATCATTGCACGGGTACAAACTCACATTGAGGATTTCTGTACCTGGATGGTGATGTTATGTGCAAGGATGAAGCTATCCAGCCCATGGAGAAGATAATGATGGTGGCTGTGCATCCTGCAAAGGTAAGTTCCCCCACCTTTTGAATGGAGCTCACCTACTGTGAGTCACTGAGGGTACCAAGGAAAGCCTACAGCTATTGGGTGAGGCACCTGACAGACCTGGGCCTCTCACATTACTTTCTGTTCAACAAACTACAGTTTCGCACATTCCTACCACAAAGTCCCATGCCCCCCCCCCCAGTGGTGGCGCCATAAACGTGGAACTTGCTCCTCTAGCTCATCTGATCCCTGATTTGTTTTATTGCAAGTACGAGATGAAAATATGGTCATACTCCTTAACATTTATCTCTGTTTAATACTGGCAATTTAAATGATGTTTTCATGATATTTTAATTAAATCAAAATTCTAAACTGTGACTAAGATGTTTTATTATACCTGTCATTGCTGTTCAAAACAAGCTTTACTCCACTTTGTCTTAGTGCTTGGAAACAACCCTAAGCAAGACAACAATTTGGTCTTGCTTTGCTTCTCTTCGTAGCACAATCATTTGCCAGACCATTCAGTAAAATAATTGGGAAGCAGAACCAGCATAAGCTTCAAATGAGATAGTCAAATGAAGCAGTCAAATAAATTCTGCTGACTGTGCAGGCAGAACAAAGCTTTCCTAGTGCTCCATCTAAAAAGTAACTATGCACTTTCTAACTTGTCATGCTAATTATTTTCTTCATGTATGGGTGATACATATAATTGTCTAGCAGAACACTGTATTTTTTGCTATGCTATAAAGGTATGCTGAATTTGGATGCCAAAAAATGTGCAGCAGTCTGTAAAATATATAGAATATATTTATATATCAATGGATATTCCAAATATACCTCTGGGTATTTCAGGGGAGTATCTTTCCAGGATAATCAAGAGACATCCTTCAAAATTTAGAAAACTCCTTATGCCTAATCACCAGAGAATTTCAGAATTAGAATGACATCATCTTCTCTAAGGATACACATAAGGAAAACAATGTAGGCAAATCACAAAAAAATTATGCACATCATAAGATTCTGTCTATTGCTTTTGTAAATATTTCCAAAGTACTTTGTCTTGAAGTTTAATTTTTTTATTTAAAAAAATCTGTCAAATTATTGCTGCTTTTTTATCAACTAACCCACAATATACTTGTTTTGACAAACCAATTAAAGAAAAGAAAAACAAAAAATATCAGTTCAAATCCCATCTCACCCTGTTAATTCTCACCCTGTTAATTCTGTACTAAGAATTCTTCCCAAGAATATAACTCGTCAAATTTCACCTGAAATCCTTAGAGACGTAATACAAACTATATCTTAACCTACCTGTTGAGAGTCAATATGTCACTGTATTTTTTTTTCACCCAGAGTCATTGGTCTATAGAATTTATTACCAGAAGGAATGACAGCAACCAGCCTGGATAGCTGTTAACAAAAGTTTAGACAAATTCATGGAGGCCAGGTGAATCAATGGATATTAAAATTGATGCCTAGTTACCAGCTCAGGTTGGAGAGACAGGATGGCTCTAAAGGCCATTTGCAGGAATTTGAGAGCAGGTGAAGTTTTGCTTTTGCCTTCTGCTTGGGAATGCCTAGAAATGATTGGTGGACCAGTGTGTATGACAAGATGTTGAACTAAATGGGCTCTGACTTGATCCAGCAGGGCTCCTCTTATATTCTAAACTAGTAACTAGAAAACCAGGGCTCAAATTCCCATTTGAGTGACTTTGATGCATTCAATGCATTCTAACTTAACTCATGGATGCTAAATTATCACAGAATGCTGGAAGTAGAGTGCTGAAAGTTGTAGTTGAGGAACATCTGGAGAGCTGGCCTAAGCTGTCTCAGGATTCTTCTGAGGATAATATGGAAGAAAGATGAATAATTCGTAGCTGCTATGTTGAGAAGTTGGAATATAAATATAACAACCACTGTATGCCTTATAGCACAGGTCTGAGAGCATTATTATGTCTACCGTATGGTAGTGGTGGTAGTGAAAAGAATTTGTCTCTGCTACCACTGCTTCCTGAAGTGGCTAACAGAGCTCTGTCAACTGGTAAATGGCCAAGGGAGCAAGGGCAACAGTCTTCTAGCTTCTGCTGTGACAAATTTGCAGGAATTTTGAGGGAAACATTGCTCAGATTTATGGGGATGCCATAGTTAAGAATATTCCAGAGGAAGTGTGCAGAGAGCTATCTGGTTTATTTTGGATCAGTTTCAATTATTGTGGACAGGGGATGTGGACAACCTGTTTGCTGAGGTTCAACCAACCATATGTCCTCTGAATCCTTGCCATTCTTTGCTGACAAAAATTAGCCAGCAAAATATGACCACGTTGGTCCAGAATGCTGTAAATGCTTCCTTGAGGAATAAGGTGGTCCTTCTGGTTCTTAAAGAGGCAGTGGTGCACCCCCTCCTCAAGAAGTCCTCCCTGGATCCAGAAGCATGAAACTATCACCTGGTAGCCACCTTATCCTTTTCAGACAAGGTGTATCATCTCCATGAGAAAGACAGGAGGAGGCAACTCTGTTGGTTCTCCTAGATCTCTTGGCAGCTTTCAGTACCATTGACCATGATATCATTCTGGAAAGGGGTTGCGGGTTGGGAGTCAGAGGCACTGTATTTTGGTGGTTCCACTCCTATCTCCAAAGCCAATGCAGGAGAGTAGTTTAGGAGATTCATGCAAATCATCCTGGGAACTCACTTGTGCGATTTCTCAGGAATTGATCTTATTTCCCATACTTTTCAATATCTATATGAAGCCACTACAAGAGGTCATCAGGAGATTTGGAGTGAGGTGTCATCAATATGCAGATAACACCCAGCACTATCTCTGT
The DNA here is from genome assembly GCA_023333525.1 of Aspidoscelis tigris stejnegeri. Classification (NCBI taxonomy): domain Eukaryota; kingdom Metazoa; phylum Chordata; class Lepidosauria; order Squamata; family Teiidae; genus Aspidoscelis; species Aspidoscelis tigris. The sequence continues at coordinate 242,983,697 of JALMGA010000001.1, read as the reverse complement.
GTCGTCTGAATCAGGAGAGGTGGTTAAAATGCAGTAATGGACCAGACGGGGGCCAATAAATTGAAACTGAATACAGACAAGACAGAGGTGCTGTGTGCCCCAGAGTCTCAAGTGTGTGAAATTGGGAGCATCCTGTCCTCAATGGGGCTGTAATGCCCTAGAAGGAACAGGTGCAAAATCTGGGTGTGCTCTTGGACTCTACACAGGTGTTTGAAGCTCAGGTGAAGGTGGTGGCCGTGTGTGCCTATTTCCAGCTATGAATGATTCTCCAACTATGTCCCCTTCTGGACAGAGATGATCTGGCTACAGTAGTCTATGGTCTGGTCACTTCTAGATTGGGTTATTGTAATGTGCTTCTGAAGCTGCAGCTGATGTAGAAGGTAGTAGCCAGACTGCTGAGTGGAACAGCTGTCCAAATGCACATCACAAACAAACTGAATTGGCTGCCAATTAGCGACCAAGCCTAATTTAAGTTGTTAACTTTTACCCAGAAGGCTCTAAATGGCTTGGGCCCCAATCATCTAAAGGAACATCTTCTTCTATAACAACCTGCCTACATTGTAAGATCAGCAGAGGAGGCCCTCCTGATTGTAGCACCACCTTCAAAGGGTGGTAGCCCCCAGGCTATGGAATAGTCTCCCTCCTGAAGTGCGTCAAGCCACTTCAATAAATCTGTGTAGATACATCTATTTACCCTAGCCTTTGGCTGAGGAAGAGCGTCCCCTCCCCTCCTCCAAGCACTGTTATTGTTTTAAATATGTCCATTTTATATTTTGTTTTTATTGCTATAACATGCCAGAAACCTTTGGGTATGGGGCAAGATAGAAACACAAATGAATGAATAAGAATGGTATAAAATATGGTAAAAATTACTTACTTACTTACTTGCCATCTTAAAAGTCATATCTATGCCACCTTATATCAAAAAGTCTCAGGGCGGGTCACAATAAAATCAGTATAAAATCAGATAAACCAAGTTAGCTAAAACAATGGTTCCTATCATGAAGACAGTGAAAATGTGAGTGAATATTTTTAGAAAAAGATATTTAACCAACCTAATGTCTCCCACAAATCTTGGGCCATGACAGTTGGTGTGAATGGGAGTTGCATTACAAAATACCTACCATAGGCTGAACTAAATTTGCTCCAAGCAGGTAGAAAGTATTGCTTTTATCCTTTATTTTTCAATCACAAAGAGGCTTTTCAAAATTCAGAAAAGCAAATACAGCACTTGATTTAAAAATTCAAACATTATGTAGCACTTCCAGAAGGTCAGGGAGATTCATAGTGTTAGATTTAGCTCCTTCCTCTTCAAAGAATCCAGGGTACTCTTTCTATAATTTGGTCACTCACAGCCATCATTTAGAACACCAAACAGAAGATGGCACTGTTGCTATTGTCACTCAACATGTGCCTCAGGTGGCCTCCCAAAGCCTCACCAGGATATCGGATATTCCTTCTAAAGGAATAATCAAATTGACGTGGCCCCTGTCTTCTAAGTTGTCTGTTATCCTGGTTTTGTAAATTGTTTTTGAACATTAAAAAATAAGAGTTTCATTATTTTAATGACTGGGTTTTTCAGGTTTTTAACTCATGTACTCTTGAGGTAAACGAGTCACATCCTGAGGGGAAGGGTGGGTTAAATAGAGATTGTTAATTTGAGCAGCAAGACGAGCTTGCATAAGGCCTCTTTCACTTCAGTATGAAACTTTTCTGTCACTACAGCTGGAAGAAGCATAGAAAAATTAGTTGCAAGATTCTTTTTAAGAGGTACGGAAGTTAGTGCTTTGAAAAAGATGCATCAACATTTTTAAATTCAAATTTACTGAAGAAAGTCTGCTTTGAAGCAGCTCTAGCCATGCTGGCCGAACCATTCACACCAGGAATGGCTCAGCTTCTCTCAGAGAAAGATAGTGGCAAATCAGGCTAAATTTGCATGCGCTAAAAGAAAAAAGAACCTTAAAGATAGCTCAGAGATACCACAAAGTATGCTTCCAAAGTTCATTAGATGTGGGATGAGAACACTAGCTGACACATGCTACAACTTTTAAACATTTCTAAGTCACTTCCATGCTGTCTCTGAACACAGTATGCCAAGAAAACTCTGTGGATGTATCCATGTAATCACAAGGATTTAGCCCTAATAGTAATCCTCACTACTGATGGTAGGGATGTGCACTAAGCCAATTTCCCCCATTCAATTTGATGCAAATTGAATGGAGGAATATTTGGCTTCATGTGAGTCCCTCCCCCATGAATGTGGGGAGCTTCATCTTTGCACAAGAAGGGAACACCCCCACCCTCCCCTTCCCATTCCACCTTTCTCCCCCACCTGCTGCTGTCACCATCGCAAACTCCTCTGAGGCCCAACTAGGCATTCTGAAGGTGTGCATGCACCTGCCCCACCCGACAATCATGAGAAATGTCCTGATCCCCAGATGGGGGGAGGTCTGCATGCAGCTCTGGAAGGGCTAGTTGGGCCCGGGGGAGCATGTGACAGCAACAGAGCATGAGGCTGAAACCACATTTAAGGGCAAGAGGATGTGGCCAGGGGGACAGGATGCTGGGAGGTGGGCAGATCTAGCCTTCTTCAAAGCTTCTATGAAGGCCGGATCCATCAATTTGCCCACGAATGTTGAAATTCTTATGAATTTGTACAAATTTTGAATAGCGCAAATATTCATGCACATCCCTAACTGCTGGTAGTGTCACCTCTGTCCTTCACCCTCAAGCACACACCTTTTTGTGGCCAACAGGAACTTGGCTTTGCCATGTGCCACATCTATAAATGCTCAAAAAATTACAGCCTGTTAGAATGCAAGGTTTGAAGATCAACTAAATCAGTCCTTTATTTACAAGTAAAAAAACATGTCTGTCCCTTCCAATAGACTTACAGGAAGGTTTCATTGGCTACTAGGAAATATTGTCCAAAATGTGGCCCAGACAGATGCTCAACTAGCCAAATTACTGTAAGTGCTCTGGTTTGAGGTATTTAAAACACTGCTCCAACTAATCTTCTTATACATGCTGAATATGACAGCAATGATTAGACTCCCAGTGTATGAAGTCATAATAGTATGTATTTTTCATCTAATGAAGATATTCCCATGAGAGGAGTTTCCCTTTTAAGGATACAGACAGAAGGGAAAGTCTTCCATTGTTGGTGTTTTCATGTAGAGAGGAAAAACTTAGTGCAGTGTGTGAAGTCCATTTTCAGGCATCCTCTCTTATAAACAAGAGGCTGGTAGAATATGGGCAGGACATTAAAGTTGCTGTGGGGTTGCTCTGAAGGTGCATTGGCTGCACGTATGAGCTGAAGAGTCTTCCTAGGGTGCAGGATCTAGATGATCCTGCATCCTTATCAACTGACCGAGCACCTAAAAGGTAAATTGTTCTGGAGAGCCCTGAGAGTGCTCCACTTTGGTATCTTGGCCCATGTTGAGTGGACCTAACGGCTCCATTGTTTTTATCTTTGGCAAGCACAAGAAAATGGCCAACTCCTGTGCCCATTTCGTGGGTATACCAAAAGGATCCTGGGTAAAAACAGTAAAATGAGGAACAAAAGCTCCCCAATTGAGCGTTCCCTTACCCAAAGCGACAAGAAGTGTCTAGATAGCTTGCCATTGCCACTATAAGTGATGGCAAGAACAACAAAGATTGCCATATTGTGGGATTGCACCCATTGTTATAAACACTAGTCCCCTAGAAACACTGTGTACTAGATCAGGCCACAGCACATCTGGTCCAGCATCCTGTCTCACACAGTGGCCCACCAAATGCTTATGGACATTCTCAAGCAGAAGACAAAGCAAAACCTTCACCTTCTCCCACTCCCTGAAAATAGCCTCTAGAGCAGTGGCTCTCAACCTTTTGAGAGCCACGACCCCAAAATGAGATTCCCCAAGCCTCCGCGACCCCAGGGGCGGGGCCAGGGGTGGGGCTGGGGCGGAGGTGGGGCGGGGTGGGGGGGCGGGGCGGGGCGGGGCGGGGTAGAGCCGGGGCGGGGCCAGGGCCGCTGGCGTCGTTTTCACTCCCCCCCGACCCAGAAGTCCTCCCGCAATGCCAGATTTTAGCGGGCAAAGGGCACTGGCGGCGAGGCACCAGTCCAGCACCCTTCACCGCCATCGCCACCTGCCGCCGCCGATCTCTCCTTAAAGCAGCGGCAGCGGCGTGGCGGGGGGGGACGCGGGGGGGCCTGCGGAGCCTTTGGCGACCCCGCCGAAATGGGTGCGCGACCCACAGGTTGAGAACCACTGCTCTAGAGGCATCCTTCCTGTCTCTCTAACCTGGAGATGGCCCCTAGGCATCCACTGATATACCTCTCTTCTATGAATTTGTTTAACCCTTTCTTAAAGCTATACAGGCTTGCTGCTGTCACCACCATTTCTGGGTCAACGAAACTTCCTCTTGTTGGTCATAACTCTTCTACCCATCAGCTTCAAAGAGACTAGGGGTGTGCACAAATTTTTTTTGACATTCGAATTCGAGTCAATTTGAATGTCAAAACCCAAATGCAACAAAAACTGATTCGAATCCAATATATTCAAATCTATTCATTCAAATGTTAGATATGAATTTGAAGATACGAATGTCGACAATATTCGTATGTGTTATACATATCTGTACGCATTTTGTGTGCATCCCATTTTTGTTCCATATTATAAATGCAAATGCATACAGATATGTATGATATCCGTACAGATACAAATATATTCAGCATGATGTCAAGCTGACTGGTCTGTAATACATACATATCTGTACATTCAAATGATTTGAATCATTCGAACGAATGTTTTGGAACATTCAAAATTAATTTGAATGTTTAATTTCGAATGTGAGGACATTCTATTCTAATTCAAATGTCCACATTTGATCGAATTTGATTGAATTTAGAATGTTTAGAACATTTGTGCACATCCCTAAAAGAGACCCTCCTGGTTTCAGTCCCATGCAAAAAAGAAAATACTTTTTCCTCTATCCACCTTTTCCACATCATGCATAATTACATATACTTTAGTCAGGTCAACCCCTAATATGTTGTCTTTCAAAGCTGAATAAGCCTAGGTGTGTTCTAGTCCCTTGATCATTCTGGCTTAACTTTTCTGTACTTTTTTCAATTCCACAGAATAGTACATAGTATTCCAAATGTGGTCTACAAAAGGTACAATGAAAGTTGCCAATTTAATTTCTGTACCCTTCTTAATTACTCCTAGCAGAAAATTTCCTTTTATTAGTGCTGCTGCATACTGCGTCAACACCTTCATTGCACTGTCCACCAGAGCCTCAAGATTCCTTTCCAAATCTGTCATAAAATGTTCACTCACCATGAGTTCATAGATGTAATTGGGATTCTTTGCCTCAAGGAGCATTACTTTGCACTTACCAACATTGAACTGCATTTGCCACTTCATTGCCCATTCACCCAATGTCAAGAGGTCACTTCCAGTTTTTACTACTATTAATAATTTAGTCATTAGCAAACTTTGCCATCTCACTGCTTATCCATACTTCTAGAGTATTTATTAATAAATTAAAGAGCAAAATTTCCAATACTTAGGGGAACACACACTCTGTTTACCGTTCTTTAGCCATTTACCAATCCAGGGGCCTATTCGCACTTGGCTTTATTCTGGAATATATCCTGGAATAGGGACTTGCTGTCCATATGGTAGTGCAGGCTTCAGCAGGCCCAAAGTGAGGTCTGCCAGAGTCTGCATTAGTATGTGGACCACAGACCCCTATCCTGAGATATACTCCAGAAAAAAGCCAAGTGCGAATAGGCCCCAGGACAAGAACTGTCCTCTTATTTCATGACTGATTAATTTATCCATGAGCCATTCATGAGAGAATTTGTCAAAAGCCTTCTGAAAGTCCAGATTAACAATGTCAACAGGATCATCTTTAATTATCCCTGTGCCTGTTGACTGTCTCAAAGAATTCTAACAAGTTAATAAAGCTTGATTTATTTTTGCAGAAGCCATGCTGATTTCCCTTAACCAACACTTGTTCCCCTTTGTGAGTACTCATTTCATTCTTAGTTATGGGGTGTTTTTCTACTGTCACTAGAAGTACCCATTAAGTACTTCTAGTGACAGTGGACAAACACCCATGGTTTCTTTCACTTTATGTGGAACTGATGTCAAGCTGACTGGTCTGTAATACCCGGGATCATTTCCTGAAGTTTGGTGTTACATTTTCTACCTTCCAGTCCTCAGTCACAGAGCCTGGTCTTAAGGAAAGATCTCACTACTTTAGTTCTTTAAAAGCATTTTGATAAATACCACTTGGTCCTGGTGATTTGTTAGCATTTATTTTCTTAAGATACTCAAGGACCTCTTCATTGGTTACCCCTGTCCAATTTAATTCTTCTGACTTTCTCCCAGAAAAATGAAGATCAGCTGCAGACATATGCCCTCTGTCTTCCTCAGTGAAAACAGAGGCAAATAATTAATTTAGCTTCTCTGCAGTTTCCGTGTCCTCTTTAATTATCCCTTTCTGTCCCATTGTTATCTAATGATCCAGCTGCTTTGCTTGTTGAATTCCCACTTCTGATGTACTTAAAGAAGTCCTTATTATTTATTTTGATGCTTTTAGCAATATGGTCCACAAAATTCTCCTTAGCATTCTTGATTGCTGCCTTGCATTTGTACTATCAGAATTTATATTACTTCCTGGTCTCCTGATTAGGATAATGCATTTTCTAAACAAGGTTTTCCTGTTTTTTAATTCTCCTTTTGCACTTGTAAGCTGCACTGATGTCCACCTGGACTTGGCAATGCCCTTTCTCCTTTTAGATATGTTTTCTAATTACTGTATTTGTAAACAGATTCCATGCATTTTGGAGTGATTGGACTCTTCCAACTTTTTTTCCAACTGGCTTCCTCATTTTGGGGAAATTTCCCTTATGAAAGTTTACAGCCTCTTTGTTAGATTTTATTGACAACTTACTGTCTGCATTTAAATTGAATGTTATTGCATTGTGATCTCTGCTTCTTTTAGATAAGCCAAAGTAATGGCTTGAGCATTACTTAGGATGAAATCCAGTACCCCCTTTTCCCTGGTTTATTCCACAGCCATCCGTTCTAAGGAACAATCATTTAGTATATCTAGGAATGTTCTCTTTCTCTCATGAGTTGATCAAGAGTTCACTTCATCTATGGCCTTTCTGCACTTACCTTACTGTGTCTGTCAAGCCAACACCAGATCACCCTGAATCTATTCTGTCAGGACAAACTGCTGTACAGTCCAGGTATAGGACCTACACTGCCTCTGGAAATTGTGCTAGTTTTGGAGTCACTTCTGGCTTTGCCAAACGTTAGCAAATGAAGTTTATAGGCTTGGTTACTCCTGGGGACCCATTTGGCAGCAGAATTTTGTGTGCCCCTGAGATGGTTCCCTTTGCTAAACTAGAAAAGAGAGGTGTGTCCCCTTCTGCATCCTGTCTGTCCCATTGTACAGACCCCTGAGATGCCAGTAGACCTGTAAAAACAGGTTTACTGGTGTCCTGGTACAGAAGCCATGTGAATGAAGTGGCCCAGAGACGGGGAAAGCCTTCTCTCTTCCAATCCAGCATGCAGAGAAATGGTTCTAAAGAGAGATAGGCCTTGCAGCATCAAATTTCAATAGAAAGTGGAGAAAAACGCCCAATGTGAATCTAAGTGAACCATTATAACTACCCATTTCTTTGTGGATATCTCTTTGATTTCACTTTCCAAATGCCAATCTCTTTCAGGAGCTTAGTAAGGAGGCCAAAAGGATGTCCCTAATATTAGACGTGCTTTTCCACCCAGTATTCTTACCCACAATGCCTCTGTGGAAGGGTCTGATTCCCCTAGACATTCCAGGTCAAGAGATCTGTTTTTTCTTTGCTATACAGTATAAGGCTATACCACCTACACCCTTTCCTGTCTTTCCTGTACCGTTTGTGACCTGGGATGACTGTGTCTCATTGGTTTTCATTGATCCACTAGATTTCATATATTTTTTATCCATTACAAAGCACCTGAGCTCCCTTATTTTGCCTCAGAGGCTTCTGGCTCTTTCATGGAGACATTTTTATGCACTCCTCTGGTGTTAGCTCAGTCCTGAAGACCAGAGAATTCTTAGACTGCCTCGTTCATTTTTCTCCTTGAATATTAATAACTCTTTCTCCATTCAACTGAGCAGTACTATGTGCCTGATTCCACCCTCCTCACTCAAATGTGCACTTGCTCAAACCAGATGCTACTCAGCTCCTATCAGCTTTCCTTTGGGGATCTGTCTAACAGCTGACATTTTTAATATTAAGCACCAGCAGTCTGGTTTCATCTTGGTTCAAGTGCAACCCAACCTTTTCATACAGGTTTTGCTAGTCCTACAATGTTCCCCAGTTCCTAATAAATCCAATTTTCTTTTTTAGCACTACTGCCTCATCCATGCATTGAGGCAACCTGAACTTCATCTGTCCAGCTGACTCTGTGCATGGAACAGGTAAAATTTCTGAGAATGCAACCTTGGATACCCTTCTTTGAGGGCTTCAAATGAAGATCTGTCTTCCTATGAAACATTCATTTCTAAAGGGATGCAAGCTTTCCTCAGTTGTCCTTCATGTTTTAAAGGCAGCAGGGAGGCAGGTGGTATGATAGCACTCCATGGGTCATTTAGATTGGTCAAGGCATCATTGATTATATTTTCCTGTAGTTTGCCATATTAACTCTAATTTATTTTGATTTTTTTCACACAGTTAACAAATAAGCCTACATTCCATTACCACTTGCCTCCCATGGCCACACTTAGAGAAACAAGAATAAAGATGTATTTTCTTTTTATGCTGCAGTGTTTTATTTACTCATTGAGCCTTGTGATGTTTTTGTTTTTCACAGGCTATCCTGGCAATAAGATGCAGGGGTTAATTATGTTTTATGAAAGCACTTCTTTCTAATTTGATCATTGACAAATAACAATAAACAGACTCCAACATAATAAGCATTGTGGTCTTTAATTTGACTTTATGCATTTATTATTACTATAGTTCTTTCTTGAAGAAGAGGAAGAAGGAAGAAGGAAGTTGTGTTTTCTATCCCGTTTTTCTCACCCATTCAAGGGGACACAAAGCATCTGACAAAGTTTTCTATTATTTTCCCCACAACAGAATACCCTGTGAGGCAGGTGGGGCTGTGAAAGAGAGTGGAATCGAACCTAGTATTCCCAGATAATAGTCCAGCTTCCTAACCACTAGACCAAACTGGTTCACTAAAGCACTCAGGAACTGAGGAAGCTACTCCCTACTGAGTTACTTACCAAGGATCCATCTAAGTATTATCATCACTGACAAAGGGATAACTAACAGATTAGACCTGCAAGACAGGTCTAGAAGAACTTTAGAATAAGATCCTTACTGAGGCAGGATCTGCATCACAGCAAAGTCTGCTACTTGCACACAAGCCCCTGTTGGCCATGCAAACATCACAGCCAGGGAATTTGTTAACCTGTTTCAATGTCTCAAGGCCAACTATTTTCTTGAAAACAGAGAATGGCCCCAGAATGTAGCTATTTTCGATGTTTGAGAAAACAGGGCTAGTCTCTTCAGCCTGAAGAATATGAACAGATAAGTCTACACCTACAATGGTAATGGCAGCCAGAAGAGCAGGAACTCCTTCTCTTTCTGTTCTGTGGAAGTGTTACTAGCAGCACTTATGGTGGCCTGTTTCCTTCACAAATATAGAGCCATATGGACCATTCAAGGACTGTCATGGTGCTAGTCAAGAACTCCCATGGCACTATAGTAGCATCACACACACCTGCTGCTCAAGATACATTTACTGTTTGAAGGCCATGGGATCATCATTCTTACTCTAAGGAAAATATTTCTTTCTACTATATTAAACTCACAAAATTCATTGAATTTTGCTTATCTTCATTCTCCTAAGACATAGTTTGCCTATACTTAGGATAGCCACACCTATTCTACTACTATAGAAAATTTTGGAGAGAAAAGAGGGAAAAGTTAAGGGACTATATCCCGCCCCATACCCACAGCAACAGATTAAAAACAAGATACACATTAAAAACAAAATACTGATTAAAAACACTTTAAAAATTCAACAAATTTAAAACAGTACGCTACATATTGCATTCATAGTGACTGTAACTGGGGGGGGGGGGGAGAATATAATCACCTCAGCCAAAGGTGTATCCTTACTGCCTTCCTAAATATATATAAGGAAGGGGCATGATGCACCTCGAGGGGAAAACTATTCCATTATATGGGGGCCATCGCCAAAAAGGCTCTCTCTCAGGTGCCCATCAGCCTCACTACTGAAGGTGGTGGGACAAGCAGGAGGGCCTCACTGCTAGATCTTAAGGAACGGGCAGGTCGGTATGGGAGAAGGCATTCCTTTAGATATTTGGTGCCCAAGTCATTTAGGGCCTTATAAGTCAGAGAACACCTTGAATTGAGCTTGGTAGCAAATTGACAGCCAATGCAATTTTTTTTAAAACCGGCATGATGTGCATCTGGCTAGCTGTTCCGGTCAGCACTCTAGCGGCTGCATTTTGCACTACCTGCAACTTCTGGACCATCTTCAAGGGTAGCCCTGTGTAGAGTGCATTAAAATAGTCCAATCTAGAGGTTACCAGAGCATGGATAACTGTGGCCAAGTCATCTCTATCCAGAAGAGGCTTAAGTTGACGCACCAGCCTTACTTGGGAGTAGGCACTCTTGGCCACGGCCTCCACCTAAGCTTCAAGCATTAGTGCGGAGTCCAGGAGCATGACGGTTTCAGGGTACAGGCTGCAAACTGCTTTGCTTACTGTCTTTGCAGGCTTCTAGCTAGCTGCAATAGCCAGCCTTTGTGCAAACAGCTTGTTGCAAACCCTGGGTTTTGGGCTGCAAAAAGGGCGGGAAATCCTGTGCGGGCCTAAGTGCAATGATTGGCTGCAAGTGAAATTTGGAGGGAAAAGCTGTCCGGGGAGCTTAGAGCTGGAGGGGGCTAGAGGAGGCATTCCCACCCATCAGGCGTGTGGAACAGACACCTCTACCAGGAGTTTCCAGCAGCATTTTATTGCAGCAGTTTTCCTAGCCAATCAGGGCCACAGAAAAAGGTATAAAGGAACTCAGCTTACAGCAGACTATGTCTTCGTGCTGGGAGAAGAGCTGAAAGGAACAGAAGAGAGCTGAATCCTGAAGGAGCTGGACCAGTAGTTGACCAGGGGTCTTTTGGCTGGAAGATCTTGAAGGAAGACTTCATTAGCAACTGACCAGACTGGATGATCGGTCAAGCAAGGACGGGCTGTGCCTTGTGATCATCTAGGGCCATGTTCTGGTACACTGGCTTGGCTTGAGCTGTAGCAGAGCAAGTCAGAGGGGGAGGAACGTGGAGAGGTTTGTCTTTTAAAAAAGGAACTATTTTCCTTTAGGGAAAGGGGTAGCTCCTAACCTTAAGAGACTTACTGAGTTAAACCAACAAATACCTGAACCTTGTTTTTTTTTCCTAGTATTGCTTGTGTATAATAATAAACTTGTTTTAGTTTACTGTTGAAACGCTTGCTACTAGTGTTTTGTGTCCACACTGTAGTATTCACTTGGCCATTGCACGAACTCAGCATCCTAACAGGGCCAAGCTACTCCTAGAGAGGGCAGGCACTTACAGGAACTCTGGGCATCGTGACAAGGAGTACCCCCACATTATGCACCTGTCCCTTCCAGGGCATATCAACCCCATCAAGGACAGGGTATCTCCCAACTACATGGACTCGAGACCCTGTGACACACAGCACCTCTGTCTTGTCCGGATTAAATTTCAATTTATTGGCCCTCATCCAGCCCATTACCTCCTCCAGATGCCTGTCAACCACTTCAACTGCCTCTCCTGATTCAGATGGCACAGAGAGAGTCTAGCTGCTCTGAACCAGAAAAATGAAACATATATGCAATGTGATCACAATTTTGAGTGCTTCAAAATTTACTAGAACTCAGGTTCTAAGGCAATCTTAGCACCACTATCACAGGATCTGACCTATAGTCACTCAGATAGCCTACTCAGATGATAAGAGGAAAATACAGGATCTAAATCCTACAATTGCCTCTCACTGTCTCTTCCAGACAGGACAGAATTTTGCTTCGATATCCCAGCACCACATTGGAATTGCCACAGGTACATAATTCCAATATAATGCCAGATAATCCCAGATTTTAAACCCTGCCTGGATACAGCCATTGTATGTATTGCTCTCTGACAGATTTGTTCTTCTTATGTTCTCTGGTTATAAGAGAGATTATTTAATGGAATAGAGCAGAAAGAGGCCTTTAAAAAAATACACATGACTCAACACTGTAACACGAGGGGCTATATCACTATGGTGCAATCTGAGGTCAGATTGCCCTAACTTAAAGATGGGAAATGAGTTTATTTGACCCACTTCTATCACATTTTCATCCCTTTCCCAGCAGAACCAAGCCCCAGCCCTGAGGAGGCACTATGTAAATTATTCCTTTGTTTTGACTTAAAAACTCTGGAAGCAGGTGAGATGCATTTAGCATCTTTACCTTCCAACAGGGATTTCAGTTAAGGAGGCATCATAAATTGGTCCACCGGTCAAGGAGGTATGATTTAAGTGATAGGATGCTTTATAGTATCCACTTACATGTCAATTTTGAAAGAGGTGATGATAAACTCACTGTTGTGTGTATCTATTTATGGATAATACATAATCATTGTTGTTCTATCCTTTAATCACTTTGCTTAAGGAAAAGGGGAGTTTTCAATCACAGTCTTACTCTTTTCCACCCTTAATACTATCACCTACACAGTCTGTGCTTCTAATCTAATGTTCAGTTGGCTATACACCCACGGCACCAGACATATTAATTGCAAACCCAAAAGCCCAAGGAGGGAATAGTGAGCTCTTGTGCTGAGTCATTGAAGCCCAGGTGTGAAAACATCATAGTAATTACTTCTGAGTCATGCTAACAGGTGCATTTAATTAGTTCTTCCGCATGTGGTAGTGGGAGAAAGAGGCAACTTTGGGGGAGAGAACAAAGGCAGCTTGGTGAGAAAACTCAGGTTCTAAGGCAAGATGTTGCCATTTCATTATTAAAAGGATCACTAGCCTTTCTTTCTTTCTGAGCTCCTGTGTTACTACCAGAAATTCAGGAGGTGAGATATGTGTTCCATCATCATGCTTGCTCTAGCAGAAAGCCTCATGTTTTGACACACATATGACCTGAATTTTTAAATTATGTTAGCATTTATTCAGGAGTAGAAACAATAAAATATAAGATCTTGTTTCTGCACATCCTAGCCTTCATCTAACCTTTTAAAGTAAGCAACAGCATTGGCAAAATACCAATAACCCAATATAAGTCCTTGCTGAATCTGTTCCACTACTTAGTAACCATTTTCACATCTTATTTTTAATTATTCCCAGCTGTAGGTTTTCCTATTCAGCAGTGGAAGATAGACATTCACTCTCATGTCAACCCATTATGTCAGAAGTCTGAGATTAATTAATTAAGATTGATTGAGGAACACTATTCTCCAGGACCCAGCAGAAATATTTTGCTCTTTCTCATAAAAGCCTCCTTGCTATCATCCTCTGGTCCTACCCAAAATTTAAAATTGGTACTTCTGACACTCAAGATCCCTTCCACTTTTTCATCATTTCCCCTTCCATCACATTTTCTTGGGATCACTTCTCAGCAAATAAACCTATTTCTTATCTCATCCTCTCCAGAGATTTGTGGGATATTGCAGAGAACTCTTATACAAGATAACAAGGCTGTTGCTTTGGCCTTGTGATACTGCAAAAGTGGCACACGTTAGCATTGGTTAGTTAGAACTGGCAGCGTGGTGTCACTCACAGCCAGCTCAGTGTACATTTTAAATCTGATGGTTGGTTGGTAGGTAGGTAGGTAGGTAGGTAGGTAGGTAGGTAGGTAGGTAGGTAGGTAGGTAGGTAGGTAAGATACTATTTACTTTCATGGTCATCTGTTTGACTCTATATTGTAATACTCTTTCAGCACAGAAAAAGAAAACATGCATCTGCCATTTTGTGTTTTTACAGGTGCACGTTCCTCTTTTTCAACTTGACACATTTAAAAAAAATCATGTTCAACAAGTATGCATTCTCCTCTCATACCTGCAGTACATTCACCCACTGAGAGAAACACAAGAAAAGTGAGAATCAGCAATTTTTTTAGCTGCCATAATAAACTATTGCTCACTACAATTCAAACCAATATAATTTATGTTGTCTTCCAAACAGATTCCTCATTCCTCATACAAAAATCTCTAGGAAGGTTTTGAATCTGCATACATATTACTGAAGTACGCTTTTCCACCTGCTTTGCTCAGGATCCTACACATTTACTTGTTTAAGCTCAATAGCAAAATGAAATGAAAGTATATGCAGTAAACAAATTATTGCTAAGAACTGGAAAAAAGGGGGAAATTGACAGTTAAGATGTGGTATCATAAGAGTGGACTATGTCATCACAAATATATTGGGAAAAAATATGAATATAATATTGTATGGGAACCTATAATTATAAGGCTAGAAAAGTAACACAATCTTTGCAGAGAAATGATAAAATTCCTTTTAAAATAAGCTTAAATATAAGGAAATGATTGTTGTGTAAAAATGTATGGGCTAAGAATAATGATTCTGGTTTTGTTGTTATAGTTCTAGGTTAAGTTAGGATTTTTAAGTTTAAATTTGTTGAAATTTTATATCATGAAACACAGTGAAGTTGTTAGGCAAGCTATAATAAGTTTGTATATAAGAATATGTTCAATATAGATTTGATTGTAAAGATACATGTGTGTGTGGTAAAGTATAAGAACATGTATATACTGTATTTGCAATATTGAAAATAAAATTTCTTGGGGGGGGGGAAGTACATGCATATGCCTAGCATTTGTGCATCTATACTCTTTATCAGCAGCATAGATATTTTGGGTGTTTTCCCACTGGCACTAAGTACCCATTGAAGCATCCATTAAGGACCCATTTGGGTGAGAGCCGGATGACCCCATTTCCACCACAGACCCCATTAGAGACACATCTGTTTCCACCACAGCTGGGGAAATCCGGATTATATGGGTCCTTCAGGACATATAGGGTGTTTTTCCACTGTCACTAGAAGTACCCATTAAGCACTCATTAATGGGTACAAAAATGTCATTACGTACCCATTAATGGGTACTTAATGGGTACTTTTAGTGACAGTGGAAAAACACCCAATATCTGGATTTTGTGTAGATAATCTACTACTGTAGATCCAGATTAAGGGAAGTACCCATTCCTTAGATCCGGATCTTCTTAGAACTGGATTAAAGGAGCACAGTGGAAAAACACCCTTTAAAAGACCTCCTGGTATATAAAATGTATTCCATGTGAATAAAAGGACTGCGGACAGTGTAAATTAGATGGTGGGCTAGAGGGACAGTATTGTTATGGAAGAACAAGGGCAAAACTGCATCTGTATTAGCAGAATAGCATACCTGGGAAGAGTCTGAAGGGAATAGCATCCACACCCTGAAGCAACAGCATCCACTCAGGCTTGCAGCCCTCCTCTGAAGGCTAGAAATGCTCTTGGAGGCAGCCTTTTTGCTAGCCACCCCCTCAGACCCCTGCTGGACAGTGATGGCAGAACAAGATAAGAAGAAACTGAAGTGTAAGGCAAGAAGCAAATACCTGAGATATGAATTTGGGTGTTCTTCTTGCTGCCCCTATTTTAGGAAGGGCTCATTCTTTTCCCAGCTTCAGTGACTGCCTTAGAAACACTGATGGCTTCTGATGGTGATTTTGTTTTTGTTTTGGTGTCTTTACTTGCTCTGTAGGAGTACATCTGGTTTTGTCTGGACAATTCCCAGTCAAATGAGATTGCCCCCAATCCACAAAAAAGACAAAATCCCTAAGCTTCTGAAGTTAAGTTGCTTTTGTTTTCATTGGACATGCATTATGTAGGAAGGGAATCCTGAGTATTGCCTCAGGGAGACATGAACAGCTTCGTGGCTCTCATTTGTAGGTTTGCCCAGCCTTCCTTCTGTCTCGAAAGCTAGATGCATCCACCCTTCCAATGCCCCTGGATCATCATGGTGTCTTGCCAGCATTTTAATTTTCTGATTTAATCCATCTCTGGACATCATGGCTAGGCACAAAATGCCTAACCTGGCCAGTATCCAGAGCCAGTATCCAGAATTCCAAAGCATGTAACACAGGGTTTGCCTTGTTTCAGTTGTGATAGCCACAGTATTGCATAGTTCCAATGTGCCATGTCTTGATATTGGGTCTCTAGAGTTCAGAGAAAATGCTCAAAGTCCCAGGTTCTGGGGCCCACACCCCTTATGACTACCAGCAGACACTGAGTCTTCATGGCGGTGGTATGGACCCTGGTGCTAGTCTCAAGTCTATGGACCAAATAGTAGAGGCATGGAGGTAGCAGATATGGATCTGGGCACTGAAATTAAAATATGGAGTTGCAGAGAAAGCTGCTACAGAAATGGTAGTTGTAACTCAAAGCAGATGAATGGATGCATGTAGATTGGCATGGGTGCTGCTTGTCTAGGTAAAGTAGCAATAGTATTGGGGCAGTGAGCTACTCTGGGTAAACAGACATACCAGGCAATAATGGCCTAGGCACTGGGACCTGTAGATGGTGGATGAGGAGAAACTCCTGTATTGGTTCCCAGCTCGACGGTCAGATCATAAAAGAGGGAGTTCCTTTAGCATTGGACCCATAATGGACATTAGGGGTTTACACGAATATTCGAAGGTATTCAAAATTCGATCGAATTCATCCAAATTTCAGCATTCAAATTCAAATCGAATGTCCATAAATTCAAATTTAAAAATTCAAATGAATTTTGAATTTCAGATCTATTTGTTCAAATTATCTGGACATTCACATGTGTACAGGTTCATACAAGGTGCATATTTGCAAATCCGCATCTTTCCTGCATCCGTATACATTTGTACGGATCTGTATGGGGCAAAAACGGGTTGCATACAGGATAACTACTGGATGCATACAGATGTGTATGGATGTGTTTAGGATGCATAACGATGTGTAAGGGCACATACAAATATTGCTGACATTCATAAGTGCAAATTCAAATGGAAAATTTGAACGAATAGATTCGTATTTGCTTACTTCAAATCTATGTGTGTCTATGTTTTTATTGTATTTTAATTGTTTCATTTTACTGCTCATCTTTTTGCAGATTGTCCTGCGATTGCGATATAGGGAAGTACACAAACTGAATAAATAAATAAATAAATAAATAATAAAAACGTAAGTCATTATCCTTTAAAGAAAATAGTGAATACATTTTTGTTTCTGACCCATTTTTATAAAACACTGAATTGCCTGTATCTCTTGAACAAGTTGTCCAAATTTCATAGTACTTTGCAGTCTCACCACATGTAGAACTTTGCAGTCTCACCACCCATAGCACAAATGTGTCAAGTCTGAAATAAATTTGAGATGGTGGTTTTTGTGGCTTGTACAATTTGACATGGATTGGCTCAGCTGCTTCTCTTATCACAGAATCCTGACAGGATGTTTTCAGGAGTCTGGGATCTGTTTCACACATCTGGAGAAACCAAATACTACCCCTTTGTTCTGCTTTTGGTTTTGATTTGATTTGACTTTTCTGTCTCACTGACCTTCAGAAATTAGAAAGTACTTGCAAAGAATTCCCCTAATAAGGTTTTCTTAAATCTTTACTAGAGAAGTTCTGCTATGGATGTTTCCATCTTAAAATGATTGAAATGTGTGTTACAAAGTGCAGAACGTGTAACCTTGACTGTTTTCTAATGGATTTTTTCCCTCTAAGCAGAAAATCCCAGTGGGTACTCTAGCAGCTTATAGTTTTACACTGAAATGTTCAGCCTATTAGATGCCAGTATTAAAGGATTGAATAACGACTGGAAACAGCATAGCCATTGCTAGCTGTACACAACAGAAAGTCACCATGTGCATAATTTGCTCTTTCTGCTGCCTCCCCATAACTTAATTTTGTGCTTTAACAGCTGATTTCCCTGAGTTACAGTGTAATACAATTTCAAACTAACGAAATCTCATACCTCACTGTAATGAGTATTTAGAAGAGGGGTAAGATTCAAAAAGTGCCAAAGGGTGAATATTTTTGTTAAATACTGAGGGAAAGCACACACCCTCTCCCTTATTGGAAGCCAGATTGACATCAGCCCATCTGTGCCACCGGCTGCAAAAGCCCCTGTGCTGCCAGCTGCGAATCCTGCATCCCCCCCCCTCCTTTAGTGGCACTGGAAGCCAGGACTGGGCTAGGAGATATGGGTGGAAAGTTTTTAAAAAGCTGAATAATCATAATAAATGTATAAATAATTTTAAAAGACCAAAAGCCGCTATGAGGTTGAGCGGCTCCACCAGGAAATGCGAGAACACTCGCCCGCCAAGTTTAAAAGGGAGAAAATCATGCCATTTATTATGACCGCCTTGCTGATCGGGAAACGGGGGTTGAAAATTTTTTGGAATTGGAACAAAAATCAAACCATCATCCTGCCTGCCTTGGCGATCGGGATTTTTTCATTCCCAAAAACTGTCAGCTGCTGCAATCTCCAATGCACAGGGCAGGAATGGCAAGCACACCCCACCTCCCAATGACATGAGCACCAATCTCCTCCCCAAAAAGCCCACGATCATCCTCATGAGCAATCTCAGCTTGCTAACCAATGCATGTTGGGACCCCAAACCATGCTGAGACTTGCTTTTTCGGGTACCAAATTTAGTCCTGGTCTGGCATGGTTTGGGGTGGGTGGGTTAGTCCACGGAAACTGAACCAAATGAAAAATGCATGAGCCCGCGTTTGGTACCAGGCCAAACTTGCATGGGGACGCGCCCCCAGTCTTATTTGCTGCCCATCATCTTTCATGTATTTAGAAAGAAGGCATAGAGAGAATGAGATTCACAAATTTTGCAGGCCTTCTAAATATCTCTACCACAAATCTCATTCATTACAGCACCTAATGAAGACTGACAACTGAAAAACTCATTAACTTTTTTTCCCCACTTGACACCTTGAACCCTTGTGTTTCTCTTCTTTTTGAATCATAGTAAGACCACCAACAAACTGAAGCTAAAAGGGTGTCTGGATTTATCAGATTTTCATTTATTTTTACTGTTTGTTCTAAGAGATCTAGCAATTCCTGCCAAGGTAAAGGCACAGCTGGTATATTAGCTGAAGCTCACAATAGGCACTTTGTGGATAGAGCTGTTATCTCCAAGAACACCTGCAGACTACATACCTGGAGGAATGTAATCCCAAGTAAAACAGGCAAAATCCCCAATTCTTGGACCTATGTACTTCCTACTCATTAACACTCAATCTTGTAAGAGTTTAGCCACAATTTATCGGTGTTCATCCAGCTCATTTCTACTTCCAGGTACCAATTCAGGAACATTCACAGTCTCTCCAGATTGAGATATTATGGAGGGATAGTTCTGAGTGTCATTAGCATACTGATGATGCCCTACCCCAAAACCTTTGATGATCTCCCCCAACAGCCTCATTTAGATGTTAAACAGCATCAGTGACAAGATGTTTTGAAATGTTCATTGAATTTCACTAAAAAAAAGCAAATTTTGATCAAAGTGATAGATTCTTTTGGCTCCCTTAACCAAGCAAGATGTTGCTTACAATGGGCAGTTGACAGCTACTTAGATCTGAACACAGATTTAATTAAACCAGATGTCAATTTGGTCAATGAACGTGTTTAAGAATGAGTAGATTTAGATACTACTGTAAGCAAGAAACAAAAGGAATAGTTGGCTCCGAACTGATGACATCTTCTGATTATGTTAAAGTCAAAAGTTATCTTCCATTAAAAGTGAAGATCTTTCACTCTTCCATCAAGTTGCTGAAGTCAGAACTCTCTTTGCTTCCCTAGGGAGTGTTCTATTAAGGTAAAATTGTGATCCTCTGGCAAATGCTTCAAGGCTTACAATTCATATTTATTTTATCTATTTAAGAATTTATATCCTGCCCTTCACCAAAGGTCCCATGATGGGTCACAATATGAAGAAGCTAAAATATACAAAGCACTCTTAAATCATATTTAAAGCATAACACTCCCTCCTGGCCACCCTCCCCAGCAGAACAACACCCAGAGAAAGTTAAATATCAAAGGCTTGGATGAAGAAGTTTGTTTTAACTAGGACCCTCTTGCAGGTTCCTACCCCCTGCACCTCTGAGGGAGAAGGAATTACAAGAAGGTCTCCTCTTTGAGGTATCAGTATCCAGGCAGGTCATATGGGAGAAGGTGCCCCTCCAGATAACATAAAACAGCCTGGGCCGCAGTTAACATCAACACCTTACATCTGCAAGGAAGTCATTACACTGGCTCCCAATTCGTGCCAGAACTTATTTTAAACTATTAGTGCTGGCATTTAAGGCGGTTAGAGGGCAAACCCCAGATTACTTAGCAGCAAAATTAGTGTGGTACTCTCCTCCCAGGGACCTGCGGTCGATGGATAAAGCCCTCTCGGTTGCACCTCATACACCCACGGCAATCTCGAGACTCCGAGCTTTTCAAGACCTGGTCCCATATCTTTGGAACAGGCTTCCCCTAGCCCTAAGGCTAGAAAAGGATCTGACCAAATTCCGCAAGGGCTTGAAAACAGTTCTTTTTAATACCTGATGGACTCTAGTCTATAGACTGACCAATATTCATCTATTATCTAGTTAAGGGACTGGAAACTATATAGGAGGCTGTTGTGAAGGGGGTTTTAATTGAGATTTTAAACTTATGGGTTTGTATTTTTGTAATCATTAGTGTTGTTGTGTACCGCCCTTTGGTGGAAAGGGCGTTATAAATAAACGTTGTTATTATTATTATTATTAACTTAAACTGAGTGAACAGGCTACTAGTACAGCTGGTGTGATGTGCATTTAGCCAGAGGCTCCCATCAGCCATCAGGCTGCTTCATACTGCACCAGTTCCAGCTTCTGGACCATTTTCCAGGGTAGCCCCATGTAGAGAGCATAATAGCAATCTAATCTGGAGCTTACCAGATCGTGGATCTCTGTGGCCAAGTTATCCCTATGTAAGAAAGACTGAAGCTGGCAAACCTGTTTGAGATGGAGGTAGGCACTCCTAGCAGTTACTGTCAAATGTGTCTCAAATGGTAGGGATGAACCAGGACTACTCCCAAGTCTCATACTGGTCCTTTCTGGCGCAAGAAACCCCCAGAATAGGGTATCTTTTAACTCCGTGACATGCACGTTACCTCCATCTTGTCTGGATTTAGCTTCAATTTTTTTGGTCCATATCCAGGAAATGTTTGGTTTTTAAAAGGTCTGTCATTGTAAGTAAGTGTACAACATTTCAATGAAAAATCAGAGTTGACAGTTTTTTCTGGTCTAGAACTCTTTAATCATATTGCTGGAGTAAGCTTAAGCTGTCTTCTCCTGGGTGTGCAATTGAGATTCTAGTTATCACTCTATGTAATGGTGAGGTGGTAATACAATTTAGCTTTATGTTCAGTCTTTTTCACTGTTCGGATTCAGAAGAAAGAACAGTGACTTACAAGATATATAAACTAGCTTTAAATTAGCAGAAATCAAGACAATATCTTTTTCTAAGACTTCTTCCGCATGAATGTAGAAGGGTTCTGCTCCTGAGTTGTAATGTTTGCTTTGGTTCAGGAGTGAGAAGGTGGTCTATCTGCAAAGCCCTCCTGCCATATAAGAAGTGTAGGGTATAAGGATATCAGACTTCAAGGCTAAGGAAGGCCATGCACTTGCCACAATCCAATCCATTCGGTCTGGACTAGTGAGGCTTTCTGCTCAGGATCATGGAAAAAGATTGTCTTGAACAGTGCCATTTACACAGCAAAGCTTTTGGGGACCAACCATCACACCATCCTTGAAGCTCTCTTAGCCTTCAGAACTAGGCCCTGAGGCTCTGAGGCACTTTCTGCACACCTCCATTTTCCAGATTAAGCCCTGCTATTATTATTATAGCATTATTATTATATACAGAAACACATTTATATCAGATATATATTAAACCAGAAACAGTATGAAGTGGGAAGAGACAGTATATTCTCATTTAACCAAAGGCCAAGGCAAAGAGGTGCGTCTTCACTGCCTTCCTAAAGATATACAGTGAAGGAGCTTGATGCACAATAAGGGGGAGATATTCCATAGCCTAGGGGCCATCACTGAGAAGACCCTCTTCTGGGTGCCCATCCCTTTTACTACTGAGGGTAGTGGGGCAACCAGGAGAGCCTCCCCTCCAGATCTTAAGGCACAGGTAGGTCAACATGGAAGAAAGTGTTCCTGTAGACATTCGTGGCTCACAAATGGTCAAAGTTAACACCTTAAATTGGGTTCTGTAGCAAATTGGCAGCCAATGCAACTCTTTTATGATTGGCATGATGTAGTACACTAAGGCCAGTACACGCAGGCAAGGATCCCCCATTCATACTTGGGCTGGTAAGGGATGTGTTCCCATGTGTTCCTTATCATCCAAGGTGTGAATGGGGCATCCGTCCCCATGCGTACCAGCCGAAAAGGCTGTCGCCAATAGACTGCCAGTGGAGAGGGATTGTCCCTATTCTCACTTACACAAGTAGAAGGACTAGAAACAATGGTATGAAACTTCAAGGGAGTCAGTACAGATTAGATTTTAGAAAAAAAAAACTTCCTGACAGTAAAGGCGATCAGTAAATGGAATAGGTTGCCATGAGAGTTAGTAAGCTCTCCTTTGCTGGAAGTCTTCAAGCAGAGGCTAGTCCTACATTTGTCTGGGATGATCTAGGAAATCCTGCATTAAGCAGAGGGTTGGACTTGATGACCCTAGAGGTCCCTTCCAATTCTATAATTCTGTGATTCTATGAACTCTTACACAGTTATGACAGAGTGTTGCCAAAACATTCATAACTGGCAACAAAACTCAAAACACTCTTGTGTAGGAAAAAAAGGGAAGTAAAAACCTGTAATTTTATGTGTAGATGTTCATCTAACCCTTGTTCCACTGAGTATGAGAAAACGGGCATGACTAGATTGCATATTATTAGTTAATCCATCCATTTGCTGTTAAAAGGGAGCCAGTATTTACTCACTTGATAGAAATCTGTGCATAGATATCTGGATTAATGCAAGTGGAATAGAAATAGGCACTATATTTACTCAGTGTAATAGCAGCTACAAAGGATGGATTTTGTAATATTCAGATATAAGGATCACAGTGTCTCAGATATTGATTATTTAATATATTTAACATTACAAGGAGCAATACTAGTAATTTTGTCCTTAAGTGGTTCTGTATTCAGAAGCAATGCGCCAACTTATTGAAAAGAACTCTTTATCACTATTCTGTTTCAAATGAACTAATCTTTGAAACACCTTGAATACTATTTATGGATAATCATTTCCTTCCAAGAACTAAAAAAAAAAGTATAAATTGTCCATCCCCATTTAGAACACTGCAGTAAAACCTCTTTTAAAATCCTGAAGAAAACACATGTGTATCTTTACCTGTTTTATGAAAGAGTAAGAATTCCGTTCCACATCATTTTAAACCATTAATAAAATTTGTTTTTTTAAAAAAATAGGCATATGCAGAATGTCACTTCGGATACTTTTTGTAGCATTAAATATAGCTATATCCCTCCTTCATGAGGAACACATTTTCTTGGTAGAACAACCTTTCTGCCATGGCCTTGACCACCAGCCACTACTGCTAACAGCCCTTTAAACTTCCTGCAAGCTTAAATTTAGTTTGATAATGTATTAAAACACTCCAGCGTCAGATGGAGATTATAAACACTTTTTTGCTGTGTCAGATCACAGCCACGGTTTTCCTAGTATTCCCTCTTTCAGCCATCACTAAATAACCCACCCGCTTTTCAGCAGCAACTTGCTTCTCTCTTCTAGGGATATTCATGAATTTTTTATTTGCAATTGTTTCAATTCCAATGTGTAGAATCCAAATGGAACAAAATCAGAAGTGCAAATGTGTACATACATACGTTTCTGAACTTTTGAATGTTTTGAATCATTCAAACGAATGTTTTGGAACATTCGAAATTCACTCAAATGTTTAAATTCAAATTCGAATGTCCATGTTTGATTGAATTCGATCAAATTTTGAATGTTTAGAACATTTGTGCACATCCCTACTCTCTTCGGCTCATGACTCACTGTTACAGGATAGGGCCTACCACGTTAATAGACCTCAATGTCAAGGTTTACTTGTAAACAGGGCTAGACTCTCGTTTTTGGCATTCAGGCCCAATTTATGCTCTGTCATGTGCAAATAAGACAGAACATGCTAAGAGAGAGCAGAGCCTAACTTATCCTGCAACAACCAGCATGCAGAGAGGAGGCCCTAGACCCTTTCCTATGATACTAAGAACATGTGCAAAAGGTACCTTAGAGTACTTTTCCTGATCATTTTGCCTTTTTATAAATCAAATGGTGAGGTCACATGTGGGATATAGTGCTTAATTCTTGTCACTATACCTCAGGAAAGATATTCTGGAACTGCAGAAAAGGGTAATCAAAATAATCAAGGGGGACATCAAACATCTCGCATAAGAGATACAGCTAAACCGATTCAGCATATTTAAGTAGGGACCTAATACCTGGCTGGCTTTAAGAAGGGGTTAGACAAATTCAAGGAGCACAGGTATGCCAATGGTTACTTGAATGGATACTTATGTTCCACCTCCAGGTTGAAGGGACAGGTGGGATGCCTCTAAATGCCATCTGCAGGGAGTCAAGAGCAGATTATGGTTTTGCCCTCATCTTCAGCTTGAGAATGCCCAAAGAAAAATACCAGGCCATAGTGTGAGACTAGATGGATTGTAGGCTGATCCAGCAGGGCTTCTCTTATGTCCTTAAATTGATTATAAATTCCACATTGAACTCTCAGGATCAACATTTTATAGAATTCTTCTCAGAAGCATTAAGTTCTCAGCCTAGTAAGGATTTTTTTTTCTGTTGTTCTCAATCTGGCTAGAACATGTATTTGTGTAGATCTCAACCACAACCTCTCTATATATGTTCAAGTACAATTTATTGTTATGATCATAGCCCAGAGGCCTTTTTGGACTTCAGCCCATAGTGCATGATTAGGGGACTTCTGGGGAAGGGCATCTGCACCTGGAGGAGGCTGCTAGCATCCAATCATCCCATGCCTTTCCAGAAGTTCCCTAATCATGTGCTAGGTGCTTGTCCAGCGGACAGCATCTGCACATTTTCTGGCACTCTGGGGTCGTCTGAGGTGCCACACAAACGCGCTGGCACCCTAGACAACCATAGACATGACTACAACTGCATGTGCACAGAGCGTCAGCATCATCATGGCAACAGCACTGATGCACGTTGTGATGACCCAGCTCACCCCCACTTCTCGCCCTCTGCAGAGCTGCACAGAAAGGAAGCAGCTGCCAGATGCCACGGCCCACTGCCAGTTATGATAGGGCTGTATGCCAACCAGTATGCCCAGCCCACTGATGTCCTGCTTTATATGTCTGTAAGACAGACTCCCCTAAAGCAGCAAGCATACACTATTGTAAACCAAACACTCAAAATTTATTATCACAACAAGTAAAATAAAGAAGCAAAGTTTTTAAATAACTTAAATGTCCAAGAGTTGCTTGAAAAGATGGTTATTATCAACAATATAAAGTCCTGTTCCCTATAAGGAGCTCTCCGCAAACTAGCCTAGGTTTGCCAAGCCTTACAGCAAGCCCTTCTAATCTTCAGTCCTTCCCTTTGAGATTCCCTCTACCATTCAGTGTGATAAATCCCCCTAATAGTAGAATTAGGCTCAAGGCAATTTTGTTTGCCCTGCTGGACCCTGCTCCACTCTGGCTCCAAGTGGAACAATCCACACACCCACGCGTCAGTGGGTGCACACTGCGATCTCCCTCTATTCAAAAGGAAAGACCTCCATTCCACCCTCTTCCCTCTACCCTGACAGAAAGAGGCCTAGAAGACACTAGGGTGTAGCAAACCCTCCCGGATCCCCCTTCTGCTAAAGCTGCAAGACAAGATACAACAGGAATGCCAGGCTCCTGCTTTTTTATAGTCTGTGATCTGGATGTTCCCATTGGTCCATTTTTGGTGGGATTGTAGGGCTCCTCCTGTTGCTCTGCCTCCACTGTCACTCAGGCTGCCAAAAAGCCCGTGAAACAGCCCCACGGCTGCAGCCTGCCTCTTTGAACGTTACACACGTGCAGTCACATAGGGCGCCACAAACACCACAACACCTTCTGGTGATGCCCAGAAGACGACCAGCCCCAGGACCAGCCACAGGTGAGAGACTGATCCCAAGGGGCTTAGTCTGCAAGTGACTAGTGCTCACAAGTGTGAGCGCTATCAACGCTGGGTGATTACGCAACTTTCCCATCCAGCAAAAGGGAAAGGAAGTTTGAAATTGCCCCAGTACACCTCCCTCTATGCACTTCACAATGAGATGAGAAAAAAGAGAAGCGGATGAAAAAAGGGTGTTTCCACATTGGCTGCGGAAACCGGTTTAATGCCCCATTTAAGACCCATTTTAAACCCTTAGGTACTTACGTTCTGCATTGGAGACCTCTTTAGCGAGCCTTCCAGGTGGCCGTTTCCACATTTCGGCAAGCAAGATCCTTTTCTAAATCAGGTCTCACCGCCGAAAACCAGCTCGACGGGAAGACCTCAAAAATGAAGTCTTCAGTCTGTCCCTTTGCCTTGATCCATGTGGAAGCAGGACACTTCCACACATGGACGGGCAAAGGGATGGATGTCCCTGTGGCCACCATCTTGGGGAGGGCGGAAGCGGGCCGGTTTGCCTCCTTCTGCCCTCCCCCGCAAGCTGGAAGCTGCCAGAAACACGTGGTGACTGGCAGCTGCATGCTCCAGTCCTGCGGCTCCGGGGGCGGCATCAGTGGTGTGGGAATCTGGCTGACTTTTGGAATGGGTGCTGTGGCTTTCGCACAGCACCCAGACCATCCATCCTGCCGGCATCCCTGCATGTGTGCAGATACATGAGGCCCTTCAGATCCATCCCTATTTGGGACAGATCTTTTGGAGGATGCCTCGCTGAAAAACAGATCTTCTTTGATCCATTTTTTGGCAGCAAATGTGGAAGCACCCTAAATTTTAATTGAGGGAGGAATCAATTAACTATAAAGATAACTGTAAAGCAAACGGGACCCTATTAACAATAGATTATTCAATACACATAATATATACAAAGTAGATTATTAAACTGTTGAGGATGCTTTCCAAGCCAACCAACTTGCTACCTGGAGAAAGAAATACCTGGGGCCTATTCGCACTTGGCCTTTTTCTGGAGTATATCTCAGGATAGGGGTCTGTGGTCCTCATGCTAATGCAGACTCTGGCAGACCTCACTTTGGGCCTGCTGAAACCTGCACTAGTATATGGACAGCAAATCCCTATTCCAGGATATATTCCAGAATAAAGACAAGTGCGAATAGGCCCCTGGAAAGCATGCCTTCAAAGTTCCAAATGGACACATTTGGATCTCCCAAGCATTGCTGATCTCTGAACAATTCCACTGTTCCTGATTCTTTTAAGATGACATCATATTTCCTCCAAAAGGGAGGGGCTTACTCTTCATCAAAGTCACGGATGAGATCATGTCCTTGAATTAGAAGGCTGAGGTAATGACTGTAGTAAAATTCACTTCAGATGAAAATGTGGGCTGACCTGCATTTAATTTTTGCAGTGGTAGTAGCTGAGTGTGGCTTGGAAATTTGCCAGCTACCAATGTTGGCTGGAACCCAACTGGATTTATTTATTGGCTGCCTTTCCCTACCAATTACATTATGAGTCTCTGCTCACTGAAATGATAGTGCCAATTATTTTTAAAGCAAGTATCAGATATTTTTTTTATAAAAAATTCCTAGAAAATTTCCAGCTTAACTTTTTACACTTCAGGTCAGCTATTGTCATTTGAGAATGACATAGTGTTCTTACTATGATAGCATTCAAGAGTAGGATAACATACATTGAATGAGAAAGGGGAAAAAACAATGTATTAAAGAAGGAGGCATTCAGAATTTGGGGGGGGGGGCGCTATTCAAAAAGACAAATGCATCTTCAAGATAACTAAGATCCAGTTAACAGCCTGCTGTGAAAACATTGGAGCAGAAGGCTGCTTTCCTCATGAGTGAAACCATCTCTGCCATGTTTCGTTCCTCCCAAAGTCTTACATGCATCACAAACCTATCATCCTTGTCTGTTGAAAAAACATGGAGACTACACATCTGAGAATCCTTGCAAAGAAAAATATATCACTCATATCTACTGCCATCAAACAAACCATATTTTGTGTGCAATTTTGAGGTTGCTGGAAAGTCTTAGGGCCTAGCTACACCTAAGTTTTCATTCATTTTCAATCCACCTTCAGATTGAGAGAACCGATGAGCAAAAAGGTCTAAGGCATTTTTCCCCACATTATCTAACTTAAAGGGATATTTTCTGGGTCACATCAGGTGGAAAAAAATGAGTCATTTTGCTGATGCATTTTATCACTCTTATGGTGGATTAAAATTTAAATGTAGCTGGACATTTTCCCTCTCCATGGGAAAGCATGTCTTCAGGTAGTTACCTGAATGTGAAGGTGCACTTACCAATGGAGCCTTTTGACATTTGAGGCTTCTAGAAGATTTCTGTAAATGTAGAGTAGAGGGAAGTTTGACTGGAAGAACTCTAAATATAAAGCCCTTCTCTAAAGCTGGTCCCAGTTCATGGTAAAGGCTGCTCTGAAGAGAGGACTAAGTTAATCAAAATCTAAACATGATTCAGTCATCTGGAAGAAGTAACAATTTGTGGAAAGTAAAAAAGAAACCACACTGATGACAGTGCTGGAAGAATGAGGGCACAGCTGGTGTTCCCTGAAGAATGGCTAGCCATAGTTCTCAGAGAAGGATGAAGACTAAAGTGTTATAGATTTATGACTAAACTAGATTAATAATAACAACAACAACAAGCAGAGACACAATGCTGTAGCACAAATGATCCACTGGAACTTGTGCCAAAAGTGTCATCTGCCAGTGGCAAAGAACTGGTGGGATCACAAGCCAGAAAAAGTTGTTGAAAACAAACAGGCATAACTACTTTGGGATTTCAGGTTTCAGACTGACAGAAAACTGGAGCATAACACTCCTGAAATTACAATTGTTGAGAAAGAGAAGGTGTGGATCATCGACGTTACTATTCCAGGTGACGGCAGAATTGAGGAGAAACAGTTGGAGAAGCTCACCAGATACGAAGACCTGAGAATTGAACTTCAGCGACTCTGGCGAAAACCAGTGAAAGTGGTCCCAGTTATCCTCGGCACACTGGGCACGGTGCCAAAAGATCTCAGAAGGCACCTATAAAACCATTGGCATTGACAAAATATCCATCTGCCAACTACAAAAAGCCACTTTACTGGGGTCTGCTTGCATAATTCGCTGAAACATCACGCAGTCCTAGGTGCTTGGGAAGTGCCTGACTAGTGATATAATACGAAATCCAGCATAGTTATCTTGTTTGCTGTGTGTAACTGCTGCTTTTACATCATCATCATCATCATCATAATTAGTACAGTGGTACCTTGACATACGAGTTTAATTCGTTCCGTAACCTTGCTCTTATGTCAAATCGCTCGTATCTCAAAGCAATTTTCCCATTAATCCATTCCAGCTCCCAAAACACCACCTCAGTTGTTTTTGTTATGTACTGTACTGTATTTACATACTCGTATCTCAAATCTTGCTCTCATCTCAAAGCAAAATATCACTCGCTCGGCAGCTTGTATCTCAAAACACTTGTATGTCAGGGCACTTGTATGTCGAGGTACCACTGTAGTAGTAGTAGTAGTAATAGTAGTAGTAGTAGCAGCAGCAGCAGCATGGAGTCATCATCCAACTGTGAACCATTTACAGCTTGGGGAGAAACCCCATGTGTATGAAGAACCACTACTGCAGAAAACTACCGAACAATAGTGAGCTCGGTCTGACTCAGGTGTATCAGACAGAGCAAAAAAAGAAGCAGCAGCAACTCTGAAATGCCTTTGAGGCACCTCAGAGAAGGCTTTGAGATGGGATTGTTGTTCACACACCAGTCTGCCCCTCCCCCATCTCATGAACATTCTGTGCTAAAAAAAAAGTAGATTAGAGAAGAGTTGGGGACACAAGGGCCACACACTAGTGTCTCCGAGGTACCTCTCAGGCACCACTTTTGTTATGTCTGAACAGAGCCTCAGTGTAACACTACTTACTGTGTTCTGATGGAGAAAGTAAGCAAAAGGTTCTGGGAAAGGTTTTCATGAAGGATGCAAACCTCCAATTGACGGTGGAGGACGCCACTGTGCTTCTCAAACTTGTCAACTGGCAGTTTCCTCACTCCCATACTGCTTCACAAAGCAACATGGCTAAGAATTAATAAAACTGGTCCAGTGTGCAAGTGCACTCGAAGGGTCAATAGGTCATAGATGTTACAATGGGAAAATGTTATCCTGTTTTAATTCTATCAAGTAAGCATCCAGGTGAGGAATAAATGATGCTAAGACCCAACTCAAATAATAATTCAATAATTCTATGAACTGCTTAGATTATCTTAGTTTAGAGCTAATTAAGTTAAGCTACTATCATTTTCTTTTGCTTATCTTCATTCTGACCCAAATCAGTTTTGAACTAACATCTCAATGCGCTAAATCAATGTTCTGCATTTTATTATAATTAATCCTTCAATATTATGTATTGGCTTTTCATGATTCTGCTGTCATCAACATTGGCAAGGGGTGGGGACAGATTTCTCATTTATTCAATGTAAGTTTGTAAAACAACATGTTTTGTTGCAGCAGAGTTCAAAGCCTAGTAAAACTGTTTGGCTTCATCTACACAGGTGCTTAGTGAGATCCAAGGGACATTCCTGAAGCATAGCATCCACATTTGCCAGCTCATGGGCCTTCTCAGAGGTCCCTAGGACTGAATAACATGTAAGCCATGTTAAAATACTGGAAATTTGTTGCAGAAGCAATTCATCAATTCCATTTTTTTTTTTCTGGAAGCAATCCCAGTGGGCTGGGAAAGTGGCCAGAAGTCAGAAAGTTTCACTTCATTGAACTCTTGCTTTCATGGAAGCACCGCAGCTATGAGAAGGAATTCCCTTGCAGTCATGTTCCAGAAGCTGCAATGAGAAAAATCCTATGTGCCCATCACAGCTCCTTCGTCCAGGACATCACCCACTCTACCAGCTCCAGCAGTTGGCCCAAATGGGCTTTGTGTAGATGGGACCATATGCTATTTCAAAACTGTCATGTGCACTGGCTCAAAACATGATCGATGGGTAAGGAAATATATGTAACTTAATTAAAATGAAGAAAAATAGAAAAATGCTACAGATCATTACCCATAATGTACATGCTAATTATACACAGAAGATATTTATCATTCTCAACATACTGTAGTTCAAATAGATAAAAGTCCACAAAATTGACCAACAGAATCCAAGCAGCAAAGAAGTATCAAATTGCAAGATATTTTTCTAGCAGCAATAGAAATTTCTTACAGTACAGTGTCAGTCTAAGTCAAACGAATAAGCATATTTTAAGGACTTTTTTCTACAGTTTTGGACTACTCTGAGAATTATGCGACTGTTTTGTATTTCATTGGTATATGACCAGTGGTTTAGGTTTCATTGCTTTTTTACATATACCCTTTTCTTGGTTTCTGTTTTTTAATTATTTATATTGCTTTTTCTCAGAAGCTTAGCAACTATATGTTTTCCATTCCATCTGTCCCAAAATGCAGAATAATTTCTCTTTAAAACATTTGTATATGTTTTGCCTTCCCATGACTTTCAAACCTGACTCTATCAATTATTTTCCTGCAAGTGATGGTTAAAGTGAATATCTTCTATGAATCACTTCTACTCAGTCATGCAGATGGATTATTAAACTAATCAGGTCTATAGCCATATTTCTGAATAGATCTGATAAACCATATTTAAATATACTGTTCCCCAACCTTTTAATTATCCTTCAGATGAAAGACTTTGGGCCATCATCTACAACTTTACCTACTAAGCTACCACTTAGTAAATTTATATGGTATTACTGTAAACTTATCCAATATAAATATATCATCTTGACATGTTGTAATGCCATCAAAAGTAATACATGGCATATTAGGACTATAGTGCTAGGCTTATTTTGTGCATGATGTCATGGTAACTGCTAAAGAACAAGCCTCTATCCATGCATTGATTCAGATAGTGATAGCTATTTAATATATAAAGCAGATAGCAGTGAAGTCAAGACACAATATCTGTGCCCAGTGTCTTTTCCCAGGCCATATTCCACAGATCATTTATTACAGCATGGGTCAACTGAGCTTAAATAGACAATGCTTGCAGTAAATGCACTTTTTAGCCCCTTTAGATATGCCTACCAACTTCAAATGTCCTAAGCATCATTTCTGCTATCCTTCTACAATGCACGAGCACACATAGTTTCTATGATTTATGATGTCAAGAAATCACATTTACATTCAAAATAAATTACCTTTAGCACTCAGAATAAGTGAATGGCTATGTCCTTCTTATTCAGCTCAACCTGTTCTAAGTTTTAAATAGCGTCCACACAAGGATGGAGTGAACACTCTAAACAAAGATCATTCTAAGAGCAATCTCCATTAGTCCTATTACTGATCATGGTGGTGGTGATGTCCTGTTTGCATACCTGCTAGTGCTTTGAGCACAGGGATGAAATGAGAACTTCTGTTTCCCATTTCAGAGTTTCTACCTGAAGGCTTCTTGGATGAGCACAGAAAGTAGCTGCAGAAATTAGACATTTTCCTGTGCTTAACAAAGGACAGTGACCAAGTTAAGTCCAGACTCTGTGGCTTCATTTAAACAAGTGGTTCTCAACCTGTGGGTTGTGAACCATCTACACATAGGAACTGAGACACTGCTCCTCTGTCTGTCTCCAGGTGGGTCTGCCCACATGCAGGTACGCTCACATATGAGTACCTGGCATGATGACATCATCGCACCAACCCCATCACATAGACCCCATACAAATATAGTAGAGAGCAGCTACTGTGTAGAAAGCAGCAGTATTGGAGGTAAAATGACACTTTTATATTCAGCTGTGGTTGATGTGAATACTATGCTTTAATTAATGAAAATACATCCTGCATCAGATATTTACATCATGATTCATAACAGTAGCAAAATTACAGTTATGAAGTAGCAATGAAAATAATTTTATGGTTGGGGGTTAGGGTTAGGTTGGGGGTCACCACAACATCAGGAACTATATTAAAAGGTTGCGACATTAGGAAGGTTGAGAACCACTGATTTAAACCATTGTGGAAGTGCTCTTACAGAGTTTCCCTCAGAGGACTATAGTTAGAGCACTCTATGGAGTGCTAATGGTGAAGCAAAAGCTCTTAGGGCACAGGATCATCCAGATCCTGTGCTCTAGGGAGAATCTTTGGCTGCACATCAGCCAGAAAGCTTTTGCTACACAAATATTCAGTCAGAATTTCTTTCCTTCAATCTCACAACATATAAATGGTATGTGGATTACTAACACTCCGGTGGTTGAGACACTGTTTAGTCTTGAAATTTACAGATCCCTCTTGCAGCAAATGTGGCTAAAAGCCATCTCTGGATTGTTTTTCACTGAAGTTGTCTGGAATTAAATTGAAGCAAAGGTGTTATATTTTTAATTCTGTTTTACTGTTTGATAAGATTTATTCTCATTGTAACATGCCCTGGTACCATTCCCGGAAGGGCAGGATATAAATTTCCCAAATAGAATAAAAATAAACTTCACCTAAATCCCTTGCAGGTTTTACATTTTCTCAAACTTTTCTCTATCCTGGAAAAAGGCATAGAAAACTCCCACATCACAAAATTTATGATCCAGAGAAAACTGCAAGAAGTTTGTCTGATTTTCATACAGTAGAAGTATGAAATTATCCTTTATCCCATCTCAGAATTATAATCCTCCTTAGATCTTACTCCCAAATTCTATAGCTGGTTTTACATTCACAGCCTCTTTCCACAAGTTGTCAGATCAATTCCTGTCATACTGCATTTCACTATAGATCTTCACCTAATCTTTACACAAGTATTTATAAAAGCTACTATTTTCATCAGAGTTGAGTAAAGATCTTTTGTTACTTGGAGCAAAGCAATAAATTGTACTCCTGCTATCTTGTTTTCTGAAATCAAAGTACATAGTATATGAAGCTGGTTAGGTTTATCTTGCCATGCAAAGAATCCTATTTTCCTTTCCTGTCAGTAAAGGCTATCAAGTATTCAAGATGGCTAACTAACCCTTCCTAATGGAAGTCCAACCTACAGTTGCTAATTTTTAAGTTATGCAATTATATGGCATAGCCATCCATTGTATTCAAAAGGAGTTAATTTATTCATCAGAGCAGGGATCATCAATATGGTAAACAAGGGTGTAATTTTGCCCCCGAGGACTTCCTTTGGTACTTAAAAGGCTTCTAAGCTCCCCTCACCCATTATCTCCTTTGTCAAAATGTGACAAAGATGCTTACCTTTTCCTATGCAGAGATGAATGGAAGAAGCTGAAAGAGCTTTCAGCCCTTTTCTAACTGCATGACTCTAAGTTATTTTCCCATTTCTGTTATTGGATCTGACTGTTATGTAGTTGCCATTGCAGGTGGGAAAAATCTGTGTTCATATGTACATGCACATACATACTGGAGGTATGGAGCACCCAAAGTATATGGTGTTCACAATACATCCTCTGAATTCTAAACTTGTTCCTGTGTCAATCAAGACTGGCAATTTTTGCATTTCTCCAATGAAGCATTAGTGTCCAGATTGCAAATCCATCCATATCTTCTGTTTAAAATCAATGGATGTCTCTCTAAAGCTCCTGTGTTGTTTGACCCATAAAGAACAATCTGGTGTGTTGATCCATTAATGCTGCTGCCCACTCCCACCTTACTCTACTCCATTTCTACTCCATGTTCTTATCAGCCTACCTGTCTTCTCTTCGGTTTGGCTACTCTCTGCTGTGTCTGTTTGGGATTGCGCTGTTGCCTTGGCAGTAGCATCCTCTGCAGCAGTGGGAGTAACAGCAGTAGTGACAGTGGCAGGCACATCGGCTTGTTTAGGTTCCTCCTTGACTTGGGCTTCGTCGGCCTTCAAGGATGGTGAGTTATCAGTGGAAGCTTTAGTGGCACTTTCCGTTTCAGTGGCAGCAGGCTTTTCCTCCGAAGGGGCAGCAGGAGTGGTGGCCTTTGGGGTAGCTTGTTCTGAGCCTGTGTCAGCTGTGCCCCCTCCCTGCTTTTCCTCTGCTGGGGTGTTTCCCCCTTTGCTACCCTCTACAGGCAGGGCATTCTCAGTTGGAGCAGCTTCTGTAATAGCAGCTTTGCCATCTGCCAAACCATTGGCAAGGACTTCCTCCTTCTTCTCACCAGCTTCAACATCAGTAGTTTGGGCATCTCCCTTCTTCTCTCCCTTGAGCTTTTTCCTTGTTATGTGTCCACGGAAGCTAGCTTGAATTTTGGTGGCTGCCTTATGAGCTTTATCTTCTGGTTTGATGCCATCTTGTTCAATCTTTTGGTCAGGGTCATCATTTTTTTCAACCTTTTTGAGGCAAATAAAACAGAGAAGAGAAAATTAATTGGAAATTTCTCAGGACAACATACTAGTGAACTCTACTTAATGGAGCAAATGTATTGAATAGCATGCATTACTGTGAATAGCAAAACAGGTGCTCATGAATCACATTGATTGACCTGGATGTAATAGTTCAGGAGTACTCTATTAAACATATTACTACTAAGCTACGCAATAAAACTCTGAAATATAATTTTTCTTCCAAATTTAGCATGTGAACTCAATTGCAAATGTACACATCTATTACAATTTAAATTCTTAAGTAAGATCCTAAATACCAACTTTGGGGGGAAAGACTTATCATCCATTCCCCAAAATAATTTCGCAAACCATGCCAGACATAAAAATATTAAACGTTCCTGATAATCCACTATGCTACAATAATGCCTTCTGCTGATCACAGTAACAATTTGATTTTAAATGTTGTTACCAGCCCTGAGACCTTCGGGTCTAGGGTAGAATAACAATAGCAATAACAATAACAATTCACATGGGAAGCAAAGTGCTATGGTCACCATGAAAAGCCACAAGAGTTCTTCAAAGAGGTTAGTGGTAGGGCAGCCATCATGAAGATGGGTCCATGTGGCTCCCCAGACCTCTAGATACCGATTCCATTTCAATGTCTAGGCCTTTGGTAGGCCAAGCACATTATCCCCTCAGGCAGATGGTACCTTACTCTCTTAATTTTAAAACAAGCATCTGCTGCAATTTCCTCTTCCTCACAACTATTAGAGATATAGGAATCCTTACTAGCTTAGAATGACACTTGATAATGCTCACATTTCTTACAATTTTTTTTATGAATTTCTAAGTGTGCTGACATCATTTTCCAGTAGAACATCAATGACAAAAAGCAATTATTAGCAAATAACAGCCATCCCTTCTTAAAACTGTTCACTGGTTCCTACAAAGTGCCATATACTGAAACACTGTGGGATACAAGTAACTGCAATATCTAGAAAGCTCAACTTTAGGGAAACTGCAGCAGCCCAAATCTACCAATGATATCTTAGGGTTGAAGAAAAGGGAGACCAGTCTAAAAAAGAAATGAAACCAGAGGAGAACCAGTAGACAAATGTTGAGTCAAAGGGAACAATCATGTCCAAATCATATTATTACAAGCTTCCGGGATCACATTAAATCAAAAGTTAAGAAACCAACAATATTTTTATGCTTAAATTACACATTTAGTCATAATGGCTTATATTATCACCACTTCCCATAACAAACATTGCATATCCTGTGATTAATATTAGTACTTCTCGTGAGCAACAAGAATGTCACAAAAATCTATTCCAGAACTTTATTTATAGCAGTATAAAACACAGAGGAAGCGGCAAAGTGAAAATGCCTTTTAGATTTATGGTTCATGAATTTTTCACAATTTAGCACAAACTACTGACCAGACAGTAATCCTATGTATTTGCCTTTAATGATTTACTAAACTTGTTCTTTCTTGGGACACTGAACTACCATAAACACCTAGGGAGCTTCCACCCTGGGCTGCTAGCTTGTGCCATCAGCCCATGAGGAATATTGTGTAGACTGGTCCCCTAAGAGACTGTGCCTCCTGAGGAACAGTTTGTACAAGTTGGGACCAAGCTTGAATGTCACACCACAGCCTCCTCCAAGAGAAAACTGCTTTAAAGCTGTCTCCCCAGTTTTTCTGATGGCAGACTGGACTAGCTGTCCACCATGCAGCACTTGAAGCCTGGTGCTACTGTATTTTGCCAGGTTTCTCATCCCTACACTATATCCAAAGACTCCGATCATAAGGATAGTGTGTGAATTAAATACTCTTAGGAGACTCCCTATGATTTCTTTTAATCTGATGCAGATCAAAATGTTGTTCTTTAAGGTTAAATGAATCTTCCACCCAAAATATTATCCCTCCTGTGCTGCTTCCACAGTCCTAATCTGCAGGACACTTTTGCTCCATCTTCAAGAACATTGGCTGTAGGGATGCTAAGAGGGGCTTAACCAAGCTTGCTGTGACATTTAAAGTCTACATTGACACTGTTCTTTGTCTTCAGGCAAGATGTGCAGAAGTTGCCATGGGAGCAACTGAGTGTCAGCCACACAGGAGAGGTTCCATGGTGGCAAGTGGAATGCTGCTGTGAGTGGAACCCAAGTCCCAACAGTGAAAATCCCAGCCAGAGACTGAATGCGTGACAAGCCTTGTCAGACTGAGGGAGTGGTGGAGGGGCATGGCAGAGGAACATGGGAGGAGAAGCAGTGGGGTGCAAACCCCTCTACCACACCCCTCCACTGCTCCAACAAGGCTCACCCTCCCTCCCCTTGCCCCCAGTCAATCCACTCCTCCTATCATGCTCCATTGTTCCAAAATGGCTCATCCTCCCTCCCTCTCCCTGCCCCCTCCATCTGCTTCTCTTCTTCTGTTCCACTGCTCTGACAAGACTTGTCCTTCCTCTCCCTGGTCCACTTCTTCCCCCTCCCATGCCTGGATGGAGCTTGGGTTTGCTTCATTCACTCACTTCTAAGATAAGGTAAAGGATGAGGGGGGCAGGGGGCGGGGGCAGGGGCAGGGGCAGGGGCGGGGGCAGGGGCAGGGTGGTGAGGTGACTAGTGAAGGTATAGTTGAAAATAGCTGGTGATGTGAGGAGGCCACAAGCAGTTTTCTTGACCTCTAACCTCCAGAGGGATCTCTTAGCATTGGGTGAGTGGGCAACCAAGTGGCAAATGTGCTTTAATCTTAACAAGTGCAAAGTAATGCACTTTGGGACGAAAAATCCAAATTATGTCTAAACTGATGGGGTCTGAGCTTTCTGCAACCCCAGGAAAGGGATCTCGAGGTTTTGGTTTGTCCTTGTATCTGTTTGAGATGCCCATGAGCATTTGGCAGGCCACTGTGTGCAACAGGATGCTGGACTGGATGGGCTGTGGCCTGATCCAGCAGGGCTTCTCTTATGTTCTTAAACTTTCAAACAAAAGTACTTTCATGCACATTCCTACCCTCTGTTCATCAGAGGAAATGAAAATTTGCCCATGTAGATGTAGCTAACCTCCCCTGTTCTAAACAAACAGCATAAATACAAACTGTGGAAACACTTCATTTACTTTGGCTAGAAAGTTTAATGGGAATTGTCTGAGGCTGTATGTACACCGAATTTTTAATCCAGCTTCAGCCCACTTTTAGTGAGAGAACACACCAACGAAGTGACGAGCTGATTCCTTTCAGCATTTTCTAACTCAGAAAATCCACCTTTGGGAGGAAATAAAATGACTATTGACTTTGCTGATGTGTTCTTCTGCCCTGAAAGTGGCCTGAAGCTAGCTGTGAATGCAGCCTGAGTGTGAAAGAAGGGGTAAGGCCTTATCCATGCCTTTCTTCTATTCCTCCAGGTATTTATGAATAAACTCTTAGCTATGGCAATGAACAAGCTCTCCTCTAAATTTCAGATGAGAATCTTCCCGTTATTAGGAATGGATCCTAAAGAATAAAACTGGGCTGTACTGTATGCAAACAGCTAGCTATAGGGCAAAAACTCTTTTGAGACAAAAAAAAAAAAGGTTATGACCAAAGGTATAATCTCTCCTAGGACAGCACTGCTTCCCTCTTTCTCTGCATAACAGCATCATCCTTGTCTAGTTTTTCGGAATAGGTGGAAGCCTTATTTGCCCATGTAGTTTTAGTGCCTGAAAAGTCTCAGTGCTGACATTTTATATTATTTTATCGATCTGTGGTGTCTTATTTTTTGTGATTTGTTTTTAATTGTATTTTTATGATTTTATTATAAGCTACCACTCAGAGCATTCCTGAAGTGTGGCTATAAAAATTCTAAGTCAAATCACCAGAACATTTTATCTTGAAACAATATTCTTGCAGTGATTGGTTTATCAGACATTTTTATTTATGTCTGAATTAAATCAACTTTCAGTACACATTGACAGTATTAAAAGTTAGCTGAGGTAGTATGGCTGGGTTAGTGCAGGACCTGATAAACACCTCATTGTGAGAGAGAGAGGTGTCAGCAGCACTTAAGGAAGCTGTGGTATACTCCCTCCTTAAGAGGTCCTCACTGGATTCTGAGATCTTAATTACCAGATGCTAATATCTCCTTTCAGGGCAAGGTACCAGAGAGAGATGTGGCTACCAAAATGCAGACATGGCTTCAGACAGGTATAGTACAGAGACTGCCTGGGTCACCCTGAGGGATGACCTCTATCAGAAGGGGAACAGGGGCAATGTAACCCAGTTGATTCTCCTTGATCTCTGTGTCTTTTGATACCACTACTCACAGTATTTTGCTGGAGTGACTTCAAGGATTGGGAATTTGAGATACTGTTCTACAGTTTTGTTTTTCCTATCTTCAAGGTAGGCTTCAAAAAGTAATCATGGGGAACTTTTGTTCATTCCATTGGGAGAAATTATATGGAATTCCTTAGGGATCACTTTTGCCACCTATGTTAACATCCAGTGAGAGAGGTCATCAGGAGATTTAGAGAGAGGTGCCATCCACTTCTGAGTTAGGTGCTTTTGGGAGTAAATGTGTACTTTTGGTGTTAAAGCCAAAATGATGAGGGGTTCAAATGGCCTTTGCTGCCCCACAAGACTCTTTTATACAAGTATTCCACGCACACACCCATCCCCAGTCACCAAAGCAGGCAGGATAATGGCTTGACTCTTCTCCCTTTTACATGGAAAGTAAAAGGCATGATCGCCAAGGCAGGTATGATGATGTCTTGATTTTCTGCTTTCTGGGAAGAGCGGAGGTGCGCAAAACCGCTCAACTGCTCAACCGCAGCCAAACCTTCTAGCAGCTTTGCTCAAACAGCTAGTTTTTTAATTATTATTTTTGCTGTTCAGCCCTAGCTTCTCTGTGTTGCTAAGACGGGGGATGCAGTATTTGCAGCGGGTGGCATGGGTGTGTGTGTGATGTCAATCCAGCTTCCAATGAGAGAGGAGGCAGAGAGGGGATGGTGCTGCTCCCCTGTGTTGGGGTTTGGCATGGTTTGCACGGTGACAGCTGTATCTGCACCCAGCCCGTATCCAGCCCACAATGCTGGGAATGGCATGGCGACAGGCAACATCCGATCTCAGGCCCACACCTGGTCACATATGTGCCCAATCAGAACCAAACAGCTTGCATGGGGATGCGGCCTTGGTGGCAATTGGAAGACTTTTGTTCTGGCATAAGCTTTTGTCACCTTGAGTTCATTTCAACATAAGCATTAAATATAATCTTTATACTTCATATAATGTACATGCCATATAAGAACATTAGGATTGTAAGCAGTGAGGTATTTCTGCACTTACCTCAGTTGATCTGTATTAACTAGATCTGTATTAGCTAGATCTGGATCAACCACAGGCTGTGGCATCTGCATTGAATGGTCTTTAGAACAGAAAATGTGTGCTAAAGAGTGCTAGCATGGATATAGACCACA
Organism: Aspidoscelis tigris stejnegeri; assembly: GCA_023333525.1. Classification (NCBI taxonomy): domain Eukaryota; kingdom Metazoa; phylum Chordata; class Lepidosauria; order Squamata; family Teiidae; genus Aspidoscelis; species Aspidoscelis tigris. Next base: position 242,942,646 of record JALMGA010000001.1, on the reverse strand, counting down.
TTTCTGATCCAGATCTACTCTGGATTGCCATGCAGATGACATGTTCTTAATAACTCCTTGATGCAGATTAACAAGTAAGTGCAGAAAGGGCCGATAGATTGATTTTTGATATATCAAGGATATAGAAGAAGAGCTGGCTTTTCTACCCCACTTTCCTCACCCATTTAAGGGGACTCAAAGCAGCTATTCTCCCCAAACCAGACATCCTGTGAGGTAGGTGGGGCTGTGAGAGCTCAGAAGAGAGCTGTGACTAGCCCAAGGTCATCCAGCTGGCTTCACGGGGGAAGGAGGAATTGAACCCAGTATTCCCAAATAAGAGTCCAGCTCCCTAACCACTAGACCAAACTGGTAGGTATACTATAGGTAGTTTTATTAGAGGAAAACTACATTGCAAAATCTGGAGGAGGGTTCAAGTTCAGAAAAGTCTCTTCCTCCTGGCTTTTTAAAATTACAGCTACTGTGATAATTTATCACAGAGTAATGGAAACTGCAATCCACGAAAGAGAATGTTTTACTCTAATTCCATGGATTGTTGCATTTTGATTCACATGCAAATCAGTCTCCAGTGATTCTCTCCCATTCTTAACCTCCGTCCATTGAATGCTCAATATCTCCCCTCTGAAACTGTAGGCGAGTTTCTCAAAGATAATGAAATTACCTACATATTTGCTTTTGCAAATCAGTATGCCCAGTTGAGTTATGGATCCATCTGCAAGCCCTTAGTCTGAGAAGCTTTTACAGTTCCCTGGTAGGGGAAACACATCAGGGAATCCCAGCAGAATAGAAAAACAGTTTAGTTGCTTGAAATTGCCCTGAATACATTTCCAAAAATGAATTTGGGTTAGTCCCTAGGGAAGCAAATGCAAAGATGCACAACAGCATCCACAGAACTGGCTACTCTGAGGATTAGGTAGGACACCCTGAATTTTAAGATCTTGGGTGTTTTTCCACTGTCAGAAAGGACCCATTTGGGTGTGAGCTGGATGACCCCATTTCCACCACGGCACCCATTTGGGACACATTTGTTTCCACCACCGCTGGGGAAATCCGGATCATATGAGAACATCTCAGCCTTTAATCCAGATTTTCTGTAGACCCCATTAATGGGGTCTACAATGGGGTCTTCAGCCAGAAAATCTGGATTAAAGAGAGCCTGTTTCCACACTTGTGTGGCAATGGGGTCTAGAGGAGACTAGGGGGAGGGGGCACCCATGGGGGGGGAGCCCCAAAACCTAAGCTTCGAAGTCATTTTGAAGTCATTTCGAAGTGACTTTGAAGTCTGTGCAAAATAGCTCTGGAGTGTCTTTGAAGTCTGTGCTGATCTTCAGAGTGAACTTTGAAGTGACTCCAAAGTGACTCCAAAGTCACTTTGAAGTCACTTCGAAGTTTACTCCAAAGATTAGCACAGACTTCAAAGGAGCTATTTTGCTCAGACTTCGAAGTGACTTCAAAATGACTTCAAAGTGACTTCGAAATGACTTTGAAGTTGCTTTGGAAATTGCACCCCCTGTCCCCCCAAACACCTGGGGTGACAGGCAGACCCCTCTTAAGTAGATCCAGATTTCCAAAGGGTGCTCCAGTGTTTCCACGGCAGGGAGGCTAGCACCCATAGAAACACACTGGGTACTTCCCTTAATCTGGATCTACTGGATCCGGATCAAAGAATGTACCCATTCCTTAGATCCGGATCTTCTAAGATCCAGATTAAAGAAATGCAGTGGAAAAACACCCTTGGTTGGCTATTCCAAGAACAACATCTTGTTGATTGTTCTTCTAGTCTGGACACATCTGGACAAACACATAACTTTAGAATTTATTCCCAAAAGATCCGGTATTGTTTACCAGCTTGGATAGTTTAAGACTTGGTCCAATTAATGGAAATCAGGGCTATCAATAGCTATTAGCCTGATGGCATCAGGCAGTGGTTTACCTCCTATGTCCAGCTCCTAGGAGACTAAGCAGAGTAACCTGTTTGTTCATTGCCTGCTGATAAGCCTCCCTATACAGCTAGTTAGCCACTGTGGGTATTTCCACAAATGTAGGTTTTACCACACCACCCTTGCCTGAATCAAGAAATCAAGGCCACATTTTGTGGGCTGCCAATGGTCCATGTCAAGAGCTGTGCACTTCATGAGTGGCCCAGCCCAACCATAGAGGCTGAACACTATTCTTCCCAGCCTCCATAGCTGCTGACTAGGACTGTTTTGGATGGGTTTCCAGAAGTGGTGCACTTCTTGTGTCACTTCCAGGTGCCTGATATAATGACACTGAGCTTTCACACATGGTATACTAGACCAGCCACTCATGTGTCATCCAAACACCATCCACTGGTCCATCCTGGAGTGCTGCACAGACTGCTTACTAGTGTAGATTGGCCCAGGTGTTCTAGAGGCCCTGATGGTTTCATTTATCAGCTCAGTCCACAAAGAACCTGTGAAAACAGATTTCTGGACTAGATGGGCCAATTGTCAATCAAAAAGGGCATTTTAATATTAATTTGTTCTTCATCTGAGAATATGAGATGAGGTATGTTACAGAACTTACTCCATTGTAATCCCCCAGTTGTTGAGTCTCCTATGAACTTATTTAGATCAACCATTCTTTCCCCTTAATGATACACAAGAGGAAACAAAAGACTTTATAAGCCTTTTGGAAATTAGATATGCATATCTAAAACTCCTTTAGAAGTTTTCAGTGGTCTTTTTATACTTATGGTTTTGAGTTATACACACAGCATTTTAAGTGTTTTTCCCCTACCTTGAACTCTACAGAAGATTTAATTATGAGACACACACACACATATATATATATGCATATATATTACTAAAGGGAAGATGCTTCCATTTCAACAGCCAACAGCTCCCTATGGTAAAAAACAAAACAAAAAAACCCACTTCCCTATATTAATTTTATAACTCATGAAAAGCCGGTCCAACAGATAAATGCAAACAAAGCAGAAATGCATCTGAAATACATGGCCTTTTTGCACTTATTTATTCCAGGCTGGAATAGTAGGAAGGAACATAGTGGCCCCAAGGGTGAGATGGATAGCTCTGGGATGGAACAATGTATGGTACAGCCCAGTCCCCATGCTACCCCAAAACTTGCACAGGCTTTGCAGTTAGCCTGCACTAGGGCTGTTTTTGAACTATCAACAAAGACCCCATTAGGAACCCTAGGTACTCGATTGGTACGGATCAGTCATGCACTGTCCGCATACAGGACCCCACTAGGACCCCATTCTGGAATGCACTGTACCCACAAGTACCAGAAAAATCCAGATTTAATGGGGTCTTTGGGCCCTTAAATCTGGATTAATGATAGACCCCTTTAAAGGTTTCTTCAGTCCGGTCTTCCATAGTGAAGACAGGATCAGAGGACAAGTGTCCACATGTCTATCAGGGCAATGGCATACAAGAGCAGGCTTAGAAGTTACCATTTGCAGTGGGGCGGCTCACAGCTACATAAGCCCATAGCTGTCTATGAAGCTGAGCACAAACTTCGTAGCAGCTAGGGAGGCAGCTACGAAGGCGTGTCTCTCTGCCATGCCCACTGTAACTAAAAGTGCCCTCTGATTGACAGCTACGTGGCCAATTGTGCCATGCCACTGTCCAACCTTCTTGCTCAAGCCTAATCAGGGCCTCAGGATGGGTGCTATGGTGTCTACATGGCAGTCCTGTGTAGCACCCATTGCCGTTTGGTGCTAGACAGCATGTGTGGACATATGGGGGTCTCACCAAGATCCGGATCTTCTAGGATCACATTCAAAAAGGAACAGATTTCAAAGATCCAGATCTTCTAAATCCAGATTAATGGAGGTACGTGCAAAAACAGCCCATGTCTGACAGCCAGGAATGAAAGTTCCTGATGTCAGAGCCCCATTGTTGTTGTTAACACATTGAAAAAAAACAACACTGACCAAACACAGAATCAAGGATCCTAACGCCCAGTAACCACCCCTTCCCCTTTAACCAAAACCATAACAGTTTACCCACAAATTCTAACTCTCTTAGAATTTGCTGAGATGGATATAGGATCCACTGGGCACAAGCCCATAGTAACTTGTTCCTGGTGGTTAAATTCCTTTTCCCTTCCCAGTTATTTGTTTGAGAAAAACAGTTTCAATATTTGAAAAATAAAACAAACCAAATAATGCAATTTAACCTAACCCAAGATAACTATATACACAAGGGTGATTACATAATTAGTGAATAAGCAGCTATAGCACACAATAAATATGCAATTCAAATACATACAAAATATACAGATTAAATATGAATAAAAATTATGTATTTTGCAAGCTGTCTCCTTAAATAAATCAACTAATTATTTTATAATTATTAGTTTAAATACATTAACTACCTTAACAAAAAAATACAATTCCAGATTTCTCTGTGTACTTAACACAAATTTAATTGCAGTAGATGGCATAAAAAGTAAAGATAATGTTAATAAGGTAAAGGCAAAATTCTAAGGAAAAATGATGTGAATAATAGGTTGCCATGGCTCAATAAATGATACCGCTAATTCCATGTGAGTGGGAAAAGACAGTAGTGTGTTTGAGTACCAGAAATACTTCAGGATGAGAAAATACTTCTCTATGAATTAGAAAAGAGGACAATGATGACTATATAATTTACTTACTCTTTATGGTCACATTCGGTTTCTAGGTTTATCTGGAGCAACTACAGTCAATTCTGCATAGGCCAGTATACCAGACCAGCAAGCATATTAGAAGCTTCCCTTCAATATGTTGGATTGGTGTAGGTAAGTTCTGGGTAGTGCCTGCATTAGACTGTACCAGTGTGCAGAATAAAGGCTCCTAGTACACTTGCTGGTCCAGTATATTAACCGAGAGGTGTCATTGTTCAGATGTTGCTGGACCAAAGCTCCCACTATTCATTATCTGGGCTTGATGAAAGTTCCCCCATGCATTTCTTTTTGTTGGAATATCTTATTTGTTCAGCTGAGAAAACAGCCCAATCTGGGCAGAGGCTCATTTAAAAACTCTAAGCTTGATATGAGGACAGACAAAAAGAAAGGTGTTTTTTTTTTCATAACACGCAGTTAAACTTGCAGATTTACTATCATCACCAGCTTGGATGGTTCCAAAAAGGGACTGGGTCAGTTCATGGAAGTCGAAGCTATCAACATCTAAGACCTCTGAAAGCAATAGAAGAGATGTTATGCCAGAACAGCTCTTGGGAGACTGAAATCAGGGCAAGTTGTCCAGCTGGTTGGCCACTGCAAGAACAGATTGCTAGACTAGATGGTGCATGGGCCTGATCCTGTGGAGCTTTTCTTATATTCTTATGCTCTTGCTGTCATCTGAAACACCACTTCTATGACAGTCCCTGTTTCCCACTTTCCTAGTTAAAAAATTAGGTTGAATCTGCAGTTTTAAAAAAACGAACACTTGAAAGCAGTTCTCAGGTGGTAGCATCTGCACACTAGTGCTTCTAATCCACATTAAAAGCTGGGATCAAAAGCCTTTAATGTGAATTAGACATGGGATGAGAACACTAGAGTCTGCCTGCTACAACCACTAAGCTGCTTTCAAGCCAGTTTTTCATATATGCAGACGCAGCTACAGTTTGCAAATACTCATATTACAGAGAAGCACAAAGTGTCAAAACAAACAAGGAGGGTGTTTTTTGTTTTTAGGAAAAAACCCTTATTAGTTTCCCTGTCTTACTCCCATAAAACAGAAGAAAAAATGCTGCAAAACCACAAACTGCTAAGACCTGTTGGTTGAGAAGTTACAAGAAAACTATCCTGCCAACTGTGTGTATCTATTGAAAAAAAAGGACATGGACACATGAGAAGGGGGAAGGGATTTTCACACTTTCCAAAGTGTGGAAGCAATTTAGCACTGAAAACAGCTCTGCTTAACCCAGCTAAATAGTGTGAAAGCATCAAGATAGGAGGCAGCAACTCCTGTCTCTTCCTTTCCACAGCACAGTAACAGGCTTCTTCTATGCCACTGTGAGTGTTATTACTATGGTCAGAGAATGCCCATGAGATGAAGAAGTCCTACCAGTTCTTCTGCTCCCCTCCAACACACACAGCAACCAAGATTCTAACTCCAAATGTGGGAAGGGCGATTCAGTCTCAGCTTCAAGAATACCATTTCAAAGTGAACATTTTTTTACTGATTAGGATTATTTTGCACAGCTGTATCACTTTGCTACACTGCTATTGCAGGGTATCTGAATATGGTGTGCGGAAAAGCAACCTGTAACACAATTTAGGCAATTCTGTGGTAGCCAGAATTACCCAATGCATCATTAAACTTTGGAATTTGCTACCAAGAGATGTTGTGTGTACCACCACCTTGAATGGTTTCTTTAAGATTTGGGGCAATGGCTATTGGCTATAATGGTAGAGGAGGTGGTTTATCTCCTAGGGCCAGATGCTGAGAAACTGCCAACAGAGCAAGTGATGTGTTCCAGTCCTGCTGGTGGACTACCTTGAGCAGTAGTTGACCATTATGAGAGCAATCTGCTGGATTAGATGAGCCTTGGGTCTTATGTTGTTATTCATGGATCTTATGTGTTTTTTTATAAAACCCTAGTCCCCCTGCAGGGATTGCCTGTTTAGTCTTGGCCACAGAGCCATCTTCTGAACATCATGCATTACAACGGAGACCAGGATTTGAATCCAGTGATGGATTCCCAGCAGAGTTTATTCAGACTTCCCTTTAGATCATCCTGCGCACCTCTGGCCGTCAGGAAGCGTTCTGCGCAGGCGCACTGCCCTGGCAAGGAGCAGCTTCGGCCAATCAGGAGGTGTTCAGGACGCAGGCGTGCTGCATTCTGGGTCCCTGCAGCCAGAATCGGGCCGACCACGACTAGGTAAGGAGGGTATTTCGGCCGGTCTCCCCCAGGTGGGCTAGGGAGGGCTTCGGAGACGCTCCCCCTGGCTCCAGAAGCGGTGATCTGCTGCTTCTGGGGCGAGGGCGAGCCGTGAGGTAGGAGTCCCCTGGCTCGTCATGCTTGGCTCCAAGGAGCCAAGCATGGTGGGCTGGGGGAGGGCTGTCAGTAGATAACTCAGCAACTCTCTGTTGCTTCTCTCTATCTGCTTGTCTTTTCTTGGCCCACTGCTCCCCCTTCTGCTTTCCAGCTTCTCCTCGGGAGCTGTCCTCTTCAGCACCTCTGTCGTAGTTTAGAAAGAATTCCGCACCAGTCAGTCAGTCACCGAAAAGGATTTAATGCTTCCATCAATATACAAGGTCTCCCCCGCTCTCTCCAGCGCTCCGTTGGATTGTAAACAATACATGGGCTACACACCTACTTATATAGTTTTACTAGCAAGGTCACAATGACTCAAATGACACCCAAACTCCTGATCTTGAGTCATTTGCCTCTGTCTTACGCAAGCTGTTGCAATCTCTATGATGCTGTCTCAGTCTAGGAGAACTGGTGATGTTTTGCACACCTCACCTATCTTCACCTTGAAAGAGTATCCTGACTAGATACTAAGCTAACTAGACTAACTACTGTACTTCCTGTGTGAAACTTGTTTTCCCTATTCACATCTACACATTTTCTCCTCTATCTCTTGACAATCCCCTCCAAAAATGTTTAGATGTGTTATCTTTTAAGCTATCTGCACTTTATCTCTTTCAACCTATGCCACACAGTACTCCAGTTCTTGTCCACTGCTCTGGATTACCAACTCTCCCTCCTTGGTCCTCTCCAGGCATCTCAGGATCATTCACCTCTCTGCTGTCTCCATCTCTGTGTTTCTGGGTTTCATCTGGCATTTCCTGCCTCTTGAATACCCACTTGCCTCCTGCTATCACTATGCAAGTGTTTGCAGTTTGTCCCACAAACCAATCTGGGGGCTTTCTAACTCTCTGAGTTCTCCTTGGTAGGATCACCTGTTTCTTTCCTTTGCCATTCCCACTATCTGACCTAGGCTGTGTTTGTGTTTGTTCATTTGCAGAAGTGTTAGTCTCACTATCTGTAGAACCTTCTTGCTTTAGTGCCCCTCCATTTCCAGCATCTGTGGCACTCTGCCCTAGCTTGAGAAAAACCTCCTTGTTAACATGGAGCCTTTCCCAGCTGGGATATCTCTCAAAGTTGGCACTCCTGGACAGTAAGATTTCTCCATGACTTGAACAAAATCTATAGCTGTTTCCAGGATACTCCACAAACATTAACCTTTTCCAGAAATTTGCAGGTACATATACATCATATACATTTGCATATTGCTCACAACTTCTTATACATTCAAGGTTTGATGGTCTACCATACAGCATATGATAAAGCATCTCCTTTACAAAAGAATTCCAAGCATGGTTAGCAACATGATTTACAGTCAACATTGCCTCCCCCCACATTTGCTTTAAGACTCCTTCATGCTTTTCACCCATGTTTACCCAGTCTCTAATGTGTTCAGCTACTTCACTTTTCCCTGTCACAGGGATCACATACGAATGCTGCGTAGGACAATTTTCAATGCCCATGAAGTACTGATTTTTGCCCACAGGCTTGGTTACAGGGTCAGCCAAATTTGCCTGCACAGTCCGAAACAATCTTTCTGTCGTGCATTCGTTAACTTTGGCTACAGGAAGAGCTTCAGGCGTCACTTTGCCACAAACTGAACCATCCCAATCACTTGAACAAATTTCCATCTGAAATTTTGGGCACACTTCCCCTAGTTTTTCCACACTTGTGAAGTCCACATGCCCTCTGGCTTCTTGGCAATAATGGGCGCAGTTCAAGTGCCTAGGCACATTAACAGCTAACGCGCATTCTGCCCTGCCAGTCATCACATACACTTTGTTTCGCTTGACTGCCCTAGCACAAATCTCATCATTTATGCTAATAATACAATCATTCCCCTTGAAACACAAAGTATAATTACTGTTTGTTAATTCAGAAACACTGATTAAACAGTCTTGCAATTCAGGAACATACAATACATTTGAAAAATCCTTTTCAAAATATGGCATTCGTACCGTCCCCATTGCCCATACCTGTTTCGATTCGCCATTCGCCAACATGACTGAATGTACGTTCGAAGGCATTTTATTTTTCAAGAGCTTTTCACAATTGACCATGTGAGAACTTGCCCCCGAGTCCAACACCCAGCTAGGGCTTGCAGCCACACAGGCTACAGACTCACAGCTTTTCACGGCTTTCACAACCTCTCTCTTGCTTGCAGCAAACTTGGATTGTTTCTTGGCTCTATCCTCAGCCAACTTTTTACAGTCTTTAATGAAATGATCCTTTCCACCGCAGTGGAAGCATTTTCTCCTTCCGGACATAAATGCTTTTTCAGGCTCAACATCATTGAAAGCCTCGATTGACTGGGTTTGAATCACTCCTTTTTCCTGTCTCTGGAGTTTCGCCTCGTAGTCCCTACGCTGGCATTCCTCCAAGACTCGTGACGCCACCATCTCTGGAGTTAGCTGCCTCTGGTCAACACACTGCAGACTCCACAGGATATTTTCAAACTCCTCAGTCAAACTTCCTAACAGGATAAATGCTCTCTGCGTTGGACTGATTTCGATCCCTCTGGTTGCAACTTGCTGGAACAAGTCTGCCATGATTTCCAGGTGCTTCTCAGGAGCTTGCGCCTTCTGCATCTTGCAAGCATACAGTCTCCTACACCAAATCATTCTTGACAGTGCGGTTTGAGATTGGTGGATCCCTTTCAACGTATCCCAGACTTCCTTCGAAGTTACCTTTCCACGGATGTGGTTGATTTGCGGCGGCGTGATCGTGAGCAAAATGGTTGCCCTTGCCCTCTGATCCTCTGCAACCGTACCAGCTGCCACGCCTGCGTCAACAACATCCCAGAGCCTTTCCCTTGTGAGCAGCGCTTCCGCGTAAACAGCCCAAGCGGAAAAGTTCGTCTCATCCAGTTTTGGAAAACGTGCAGCTTCCATCTCTCAGGCAGTGCAGTTTCCTCTCTCCTTCTTCTGTCAAACGTGACAAAAAACAGACACACAACACTAGATAATCAGACAGCCGTCCGATTCTCTTTTCACTTAGCCTTTCGGCACTCACAGTCAGTTGAACTGTCCAGCACACGCAGGGTTAACGCTCTGGGCCCATAACCCTTGTCAGTAGATAACTCAGCAACTCTCTGTTGCTTCTCTCTATCTGCTTGTCTTTTCTTGGCCCACTGCTCCCCCTTCTGCTTTCCAGCTTCTCCTCGGGAGCTGTCCTCTTCAGCACCTCTGTCGTAGTTTAGAAAGAATTCCGCACCAGTCAGTCAGTCACCGAAAAGGATTTAATGCTTCCATCAATATACAAGGTCTCCCCCGCTCTCTCCAGCGCTCCGTTGGATTGTAAACAATACATGGGCTACACACCTACTTATATAGTTTTACTAGCAAGGTCACAATGACTCAAATGACACCCAAACTCCTGATCTTGAGTCATTTGCCTCTGTCTTACGCAAGCTGTTGCAATCTCTATGATGCTGTCTCAGTCTAGGAGAACTGGTGATGTTTTGCACACCTCACCTATCTTCACCTTGAAAGAGTATCCTGACTAGATACTAAGCTAACTAGACTAACTACTGTACTTCCTGTGTGAAACTTGTTTTCCCTATTCACATCTACACATTTTCTCCTCTATCTCTTGACAAGGGCTCCAGGTAGGAACACTTTCACTGTGCGGACACATCCTAAAAGGATGCGTTTTCACAGCGAAACACACATTAACACCACATCATATGTGGTGTCATTTTAACACCCATTAGGCACACCTTAGGCATGGATAGGTGTGGACCCACCTCACTGGAAGTGTGCTTAATAGGTCCGACAATGCAGACGCGGTCTCCCGAAAGTGTGCCGAATGCGCATTGCTGTGCGGAAGCGCCTCACTGGAAGTGTCCAAAACAGCATCGCATATGCAGACGTGGGATTCCGAATGTGTGCTTAATGGGTGTTAAAAAGCCTGTGCAGAAGCACCTTACAGGTACAAAGTCAGGATGAACCAACCATGTGCAGCAGGATGAAGGAATAGACATAATAATTAAAGTGCACCAAGATCATATGGAATTGTAAGATTGTGCTGATTAAAGGGTTTATACCATGTAGCACAAATTCCATTGGGGAAAAAGGAAACACTCCCAAAGCAAATTTGGCTAGCCCTAAATTTCCTGAAGATTTGCAATAAGCTTCCAAAATCAGCCCCATGTGATTCTTTCATCACAGCCAAGGTTTTTTTTAAAGACAGTGTAGATGAGGGTGCAAAGTTTCTCTCTCTTTTTCTAGGCCTGCATCCAATGGTAACACAACCAGATCTTTCCCGACCACCACTATCCCGGATCAACATATTAAGGAAATAATCTCATGCTCAGTTGATTCACATAAGCATCTTAAGCATGTGTAAGCATAAGAGGTATCCCCTCCCCTCTTTTTTCTCTTTCTCTATTTCAACGTATGAAAAAGTAATTTTGGCCAATTTGGGGATTGCCAGGAGTTTAGAATCTCCCAGACAAGTGGATGAGGTCTTTGCTGTCCAAGCATTCAAGGAAAAATGATAATAAGTTTCTAAGGAGATGAAAAGGTATCTAGAGATCATTTGTGTGCAATTGGCATGCATGTTGTATTTCTATGCCTGCCTATGAATACAAATCAGGCTGCTCTGATACAAGCTGAAACAAAGGAAACTGTTTTGTTGGTACTTTAAATAAAGAGAAAAGGGGGAAATGGCCATATTTGTGTCAGGTGTATGGAGAGAAAGAATAGTTGGGCCTCAGCCTTTTCAGCTTGCTTTAAGCTTGAACTTTGCTGCTATTGTTCCATGCTCATGGTTGTTTTTGTTGTTATGATTGTTATTGTTATTGATGTAACCCAAAGGAGGAGCAATTAACTTCTGAGTTATACAGTTTCATTAAAATCAAACATCCCAAGCAATTAGAGAAAGAAGAGACACATGAACTCCCAAAGGCCTGGGAATCTGCTAGCAGGTAGACTAAGAGATAGGACAGCCAGATATTTGCTTTCTTTCCTACAGCAGTCACAATGTGAGAGGTTCTGTCCCCTATCCCCAACCTTTGCACATGGGCATGGGCAAAAAAGTAATACACCCTTTATTCCTCTCACCTTCAACAAACACCTGGGATCAGTTAACTATAAGGGCAGAAAAGAAGAATGAATGCACAAAGGAGAAGAAATGCCATAACATTATATTATAATGGTTAAAAGACAATGGGAAAAATGGACAATAAAAAGGTAAAAATGGAAACTGTATAGAAATAACAATAGTCAGAGAGAAATCCCTAGATGGAAAACCAATGTAAACCCATCAATGTCCAAGAAATCTTCCAGTTGCATCTATAATTTTGATTCCAGCTTCATTTTTTCCAGGTCACTGATACAATTTGCAGTTATTCCAAACCCCAACAGCACTGGTCCCAGGAGCATACCTCTGTGGAATTAGCCTTGTCAGGAAAATATTGATTAGAATGCTGATGTGTTCATATATACCATATATTCTGGCGTATAAAACTTGGCGTATAAGACAACCCCGAACTTTTCCAGTTAAAATATAGAGTTTGGGGCATACTTGCCATATAAGAAGATGACACCTGGTGTATAAGACAACCTCCAACTTTTGAGAAGATTTTCCTGGGTTAAAAAGTAGTCTTATACACCAGAATATACTGTAGTTGCTTTGGGGCAACATTTTCTTCCTTCGTTCTTTCCTTCCATCCCTCCTTGAGTCCAAACAATAGACTGAAAGGCCAGTCTGGCACTAATGAGCCAGGAAGTTGGGGAGGGGGGGGTCCTATGGTCAATGGCACCATGGAAGTTTTACCTTGTACAAAACAGAGAGTGGGTGTCATTTCCTTTTGTGAACAAAGATATCTCAAGCTAGTTTGGCTACCAGGGATGATACAACAACAACAAAGAATTGTCAGTCACAGGATTCTAATGAAGAGGACTTTGTGCCATGTGAAGATAGGATGTGCCATGTGAAGGAGTGAAGACTATGGGTATTTTTCCACTAGCACTAAGTACCCATTGAAGCACCCATTAAGAACCCATTTGGCTGAGAGCCGGATGACCCCATTTCCACTGCAGACCCCATTAGAGACACATCTGTTTCCACCACAGCTAGGGAAATCTGGATCATATGGGTCCTTCAGGACCTATTATTCGGATTTCCTATAGACCCCATTAAAGGGGTCTACAATGGGGTCTTCAGCCATCAAATCTGGCTTATAGGGAGGCTGTTTCCACTACAATTGGGCAATGGGGTCTAGAGGAGGCTCAGGGGGGAGGCACCCATGGGGGGTGGGTTGCAGATCGCTTTGGAGATTCTACAGAGATTCTGTTGTGTGTGTGTGCAGGTATCCATTTTTTTGACACAAATGTAAAACAGAAGAGAATGGCTTGACCCAGGAGAGGCATCCTGAGCCAGGAATGTGGCAGGCCATGCATAGTGTATTGGACACAGTTCTCATGAACTCTGGCCCAGTCTTGGGGGGGGGGGGGAGTCCAAAAGGCAGCAAAACTGCAGCTATGAAATAAAGCAGAGTATTTTTTTTCTTCATTTCTAAGTGCCTAAAAGTGATAGTAGATGCAAAATTAGGAGTGGTGACAGTTTCATGCTAAGAAACTCCAAGATATTTTGCTTTAAGAGAATTCCGACCTCCTGTTCTATTTTCAGAAATCATTTCCACTTTATACTGTTATGAAAACAGTTGTGACAGAACATCCATTGTCTTAGGTTAGATGAGGTACAAGAGAAACAATACTATGCTAAGTCAGACTGTTGAGCCATTTAGTGCAGTATTCAAGCAGGTATATGTTCTTCTAACTGAAAGCTAAAATCTACACATTCCAAGGCTTCACCAGGTTGTACTCTATCAAATAGCTTTTACTTCAATAACTATGGAACAAAAAAAATAAAATCAACTGCATAGGTAAGATTTTGCAACTATTACTTCTTATGCAAGTACAATTAAATGGATTCAGTATCATTTTGTATTTGGTTTTAATGCAACATATGAACCCAGACTTGGGTTCAAGTCTATTTTACTCAGCTAAATCCGTCATATGCCTAAGTGATTTATCAAGGCACTCCCAGATCTCAGAGACTTCTGGTACTACTATTATAGATCAAGTACACCACATTCATGCAACATATGAATATCACTTGAAAGAAGTATTTCTGTCCAATATAACATAATTAACTTGTGGAATTTATCATTACAAGATGGAGAGATGGCATTGCCCAGAGGCATCTTTAAAGGGAGATTCCACTCATTCATAAAATATAAGGCTATGGCTAAAATCCCCAATATATTTTACTGTACATCAGTTTGGATACCCCAGGAATCCGCTAAAATGTATGCTAGACTTTCTTTATAATATGCCTTCAAGTTGCCATAATGTTCACTATGATTCACACAACTATGCCTGTGTGCCTATACTTCCTGCTTTTCATCTGCCTTCAGAAATCCTATTTGGATTATTGAAGCTGTATTTGCAACACAGAAATGAATGAACAATCACCCCAGCAGAAGGAGCTAATGAAACCCAGGAAGCTGACAACAAGGATAATTAGGCATGTTGTTAGCTTGTTCAGAATAAACATGTGTGCAGCGGAGTAGCCTACAAAAAAAGAACAGGAAGTAGGGAACATAAGGCCAGGAGAAAAAAAAGAAACTGTCTCACTGTTGGAACTTGTAATGTTAAACAGTACTACCAAGAGCACAAAATACTTTAGGCCCTTATAAATCTTTCCAATTTGAAAGAAAACCTTCTCAAAGAGCATCTTCAACATCATTTACAAAAGATAAAGGCCCATCTTAACTGGGAACACCATTTGACACCATCTACCCATCTTTCTGCAGAAAGTATGCTATGAAGCAGCCTCAACCACCCAAAATTGTCACAATGTATCTGCAGTTCCACTGCTTTCATGAGCAACTCATGGGTTTCTCGCTTTTCAGTACCTCCCCAAAAGTTGGCAGAGGTGAGTAAAGTGAGGGAGCGCAGCCAAACCATTCAACATTGTTTAGATAAACATGCCTCCTCTCCCTTTCCCTCTCTTCCACTCTCTAGCTCTCTGTCACACATACAGAAACAAAGTATATGCTTTTTAGCTGCCAAGAACTTATCTCTGCCATGTAACCCATTTACAAATGCTCCAGAAATTACCATAATCTATTACAATGCAAAGTGGAAAGGAGATCAATGAATTTGGTGCTAGAAATGGAAAATACTTTTCCTTTCGAGTCCTCTTTAAAAGACACAATGATAGAGGGTTGTATCTGGCTGCTACATGAGCTACTGTTGCTCATTGGCTATTACAGAACAGCTTCATTGGTTGCCAAAAAATATCTAAAGCAAGGGTTCAGCAGAGAAGCTCAGCTAGCCAAAAAAAAAAAAAAAAAGTATTGCGAGCGTTCTACTGTGACCATACTGAAGCATTGCTCTTGGTGTCTACTTTTGCACATTCAGCTTTGCACCCAGAGTCTGAATTTAGGTTTTTAATGCTCACAAAAGTCTATATTCTTTGTCTAATAAGGATGTTCCCTAATTTAAAAGAAAATATAAAATTGTCTTCACTTAAGATTTGTGTTACAGAGTTGCCCTTTTCAGCTTCTGTATTAGTATGACAGCATTCTTGAGTGTGAAATTTAACAACTTATGGATCTCTTTATTGTGTAGTCTATAGTCCATCAATGGAATGCTCTTCTGCTGTTTAAGGCCATTTCCACATAGCTCAGACTCACCCACACTGCACTGGTCCAGGCTACTGTTAGCCCAGTACAGGGAATGTTAACATTTCTTACAGTTCATGCCAGCTGTCAGGATTGAAGGCCAGGCCCAGCTTTCAAAAGCTGGGAACTCCATAAACCCCAGCCACATGCACCACTAAAAAAAGGCTGAGTATGTCACCCATATGTTTTCTATGGCCCAATACACTAAAAGTAGTTCCCTTTTGGACTACTTCATTGAGGTCTGTAGGAAGAGCTGAATATTATGCCATATCTTGCTCCATTGCTTCATCCCGTGCTGACAAAGCATTTAAGATGGACAGGGCACTGTGTAGGAGGCAGAGATCTAGACCTCTCCATGGGTCAGTGTACCAGCCCGTGCAGAAAGACTGGCTCCCATCAACCTGCAGGCACACAGCCAATGGGTGATAAGACACTGAAGTCAAACTTTGATGAGCATTGCATTCGTTTCCCCTAATCCAATATACATAAATCCCTCTGATGGCACATTGTTCTCCTCCCAATTTTATCCTCTTGCTATCTGTTTAGGCAAATAAGATTGAAGAGTGCTGAATGGACCAAGTGAGCTTTCACTTGGTCCATTCACCACTACAGATGAAGACCAACTAAAATATGAAATTTTTAATGTGAAAAAAGTGATATAGGAATCTTATAAATAAACAAACAGACAAATAAGACAGGAAGACATTCAGAATAAGGATGTGTTATAATTCCCCCACAGCAGTGCTGTACTGCATTGTTTCTGTGCTGCTTTCAACATTTCCCCTTTCTGCACTGGGCATTATTCCAGATTATATCCCAAAATAGAGACCTGCCATCTGCACGCTAGCACAGACTACGGTAGGCTCCCTTCTGGAGCTCACAATTTTCTGCACTAGCATGCAGATGGCAGGCCCTTATCCTGGAATATAAACCAGAATAAGGCACACTGCAGAAAGGGCCATAGATGGTAATGATTCAGGGACCCAGAAGTTTAACAGAATGAAAAGGTAAGCACAAGTGAATAGTCCATAAAATAATAACAATCCTCTAAGTTCGAATATTTGATACAGTAGATGTACAGTCAAGTACTACTAATACTACCATTCCATGCTATGAGCAGTTGATCTCCAAAGTAGCACCAATTAAGAGAACCTGAAGATGAAGCCGGGGAGGTGGAGGCAAATGAAAAGTAGTGTCGTCTTGTTGTTGAGAGAGAGCTGCCTAGGCCTCAACTAGCTCCACGGTTCATCAGCTACTACTACCTACCGCAATTCACCAATTGAAAAACTAACACATTCCACAATATTAGGCTTTCGTATATGTATAGAATTTTTGTAAGCATAAAGACCTGAAGATTTAAAGAAATGTCAAATCCATCTACAGTTGCATTTTGAATTTGTGACAGAGAGAACAAAATTACTATCTAACTTTTTGTGATGAATCCAAGCAGCTTTGTCAATGCAAATTATGTACATATTACATTAAATAGCAGTCTAAACATTCAAGCAGTAGTCCAGACGTATTCTGGCTGTGTTTGCACATAACAAAAAAGACAGCTCAAAAATGCCTCAGAGACAGTAATGTATGGCCCTAATGTTTTTATCTCATCTCTAATCCACCTTTTCTGGCCTAGAATATTAATGACAGGACAGAGAAGTAGGCTGCATGCAAATTATCCCACCTGCAAACCATCTCTAAGTCATCACTGAACCACTTGAAAGATGCTTTGCTTTTACTGCATGTGCTCACAGCCTCAGATACAAAAATATATGTCTTGTTTCCCTAGCAACAACATTCAATACTTGTTTTCTAAGTAAGCAATTCAATATGATCTGTTCTTGCATATCTTTCAGTGCTAGAGGCTGAGCTGAAATGGAGAAAGGCGCATATGTTAATGTGCAGAAGGAAAGTCAATTTACCCTTACCCAGCTCCCAATTTTTCTATCCCATCCTGTTTCAAGACTGGGCCGCCACTCTGGTTTTTTACTGTAATGCCCATGCCAGTTTGTTGTATCTGTTGTGCAATGTTTTGTAATGAATTTGACTATTGAAAATATTTAAATTGTCGTATGTGAAGTAATTAAGGTAATGTATGTTTTGTAGAAGAAATATGACAGCAGGTAAGCAGTGGGTCAGCAATTAGCATAGGAGAAGGGGAAGGGAGGCTGCCCACATGGACAACCAATCAGAGGCAGTTCATGCCAGGCTGCAGAGATATTAAAAGGTGAAGTCATCAGAGAGCTGTTGTTATATGTCTGGGTTATTTCCAGGGTGGGAGGTTTCTGTTGGGTCAGAACTGCATCCTGGGGGGAATACTGACATAGTTTCAGGGAATTCTTAGACCTGGGGAATTAGCCAGTGAGAATTCAGTTAGCAGCCTTCGATTAGTTAGGTTATGAATTGTGTGTGTGAACTTGAGAAACTGCTTATTTTATTGAGACATTCACTTATTTATTTACTTGTCTGAAACTAAGTGTGAGCAATAAAGAACTCAACATTTTGTTATTTTAAAAGGAATCAGACTGAAATATTTATTTCTTAGGGCAACAGGGAATGCCAGAGAGACAAAAAGTGTTCCTGTCCCTTTAAATAAGTGAAAGCCAGTGAGAATTAGCAGCCACAGGGAGGAGTTAAAAACGTGTTCTCCACTGGCGGGGGGGGGGGGATTCTTGCAGAAAGCTAGGGAAAGTGGCAAGCTCTTTGGCACGGGGTGAAGTGGAAAATGGCCAGCCCTCAATATTCTTTAAAACAAGTTTATTTATTTATGATTTAACCCTGAAAGCCTAAGCAGGCAGGTAGTGAGGGATAGAGATTCACCCTGGCTGAAGGGGTGACACCACATTTGCCTACCCCTTGTTCCTCTCCCACTTCATGTCTCATTCACTTTTGTCCTCTTCACACCACTATGAAGAGGCATCAAGATTATCTGACTATGCACAGAAACACAAAAGGCCCTTGTGGGCCATGGCACCCAGTTTGCGATAGGATCTCTTTTTTAACACACATATTAAGACCTACTTTTAGCACAGCAAACTGCAAGTGGTTTCAGAATGAATAAAAAGCTGTAGGTAAAAATGTTTGTTTGCCTCTTGAGAGTATTGCTCTATTCACTATTTTTGAAAAAAGAATCAAGCCTAGATATTCTCTTCAACACAGCATTCTTAGACCCTTTCCACACAGGACATCCTCCTGTGATAGAAAGGGTTCTATAAGGCCCCTCTTCAATGGCTACTAGAACGAATGCCTAGGTGCATCTTTCAGGCTGAGGGGGGGGGAGGAAATGGGGCGCTTCTAGGGCCATCTGCTGGGACTCGAGAGCAGGAGAAGGTTTGTCCTTGTCTCTGCTTGAGATGCCCATGAGCATTTGGTGGGCCACTGTGTGCGACAGGATGCTGGACTAGATGGGCTGTGGCCTGATCCAGCAAGGCTTCTCTTATGTTCTTATGTTCTTATGCCTGTTAGGCTAGATTATAGGAAGTTCTGCCCACTTCCGGCACACTATGTTTGGACAGGATGGCGCCTAGAACAGACTAGGGTGCCCAAAATGGCACCCCAGCTCAGTTAACTAATAGACCTCAACGTCAAGGTCTACCAGCATATGGGACCACAGAGGCTTGTTGATGGGATGTCTCCACAGTTTGTTGTGGTTTTTTAAGTTAAGTCTTAAGGAAATAGAGAAAGCCTTATCTATCAAGCACCCTCCAAGTATATCCTCCTCATTCTCTGCTCTCAAAGAATAACAGTGTTATAATATAAATGATCCCCCACCACATGCTTTTGCAGACTTTTATGCCTTCCCACAGGCCTAGAAAAGTTAGAGGTCCTGAACTAGGAAATGTCAGAAAGAATTATGGGGAAAAGTTCTGAGATTCCCTTGGACTGCAAGAACAGCAAAGGAAATAACTGTGACTGCTCACTGGAAGGACTATGAAGCAAGAATTTAAATACTTTAGGCCATATAATGGGTTTTTTCATGTTTGGCCCTGCAGGACAGCCACGAATGCTCTGACAGGTGTGCATCTGCACACTGCAGAACCACTTCCGTCCCAGAGAGGCTCAAAGTATATGTGGCCATTCTCAGTCCTAATGCCTAGGCGGAGCACAGTGGCTGCACAGTTGTGCACCACATCATATGATGACCGTAGCAACAGCCTGCTGCACGTGACCATTGATGTGGTGAGGCAGACACTGCCTGAATGCAGCATTCATAATTACCCTGTTTCAGGTTAGGTTCTAGATTAGGGGCCCATTCATGCTACAGCCCATAGTGCATGATTAGGGAACTTCTGGGGAAGAGCATCCACACATTGAGGAAACTGTTACAGCCTCCAGGTGCCATCTGTCTTTCCAGAAGTTCCCTAATCGTGCATTTGATGTGGAGCACCTTTACTAACTTTAACAAATTACTTACCTGGAGCACCTTTTCCAGTGCTGGCACCTCAGATGACCATAGACTTTGTGTGCACAGAATGTCAGCATCATCATAGTGATGGCACTGGTGCACATGCAGTCGCAGAGATGCATCCTGAATGGTGGTGCCCTGAAGAGGGCCAGCCCTGGGATTGATCACAGGTGAGTGACCGATTGTGTGGGGCATGGGCTGTAGTTACCTAGTGCTCTCAAGTACAAGCGCTAGTTAATATTGGGTGATTACACTCCTTTCCTGTCCAGCAGATGGGAAGGGAAATGCAAAATTGCCCTAGTCCTGGGACAGCATTCACAATGCAAACATTAGCCATCCTCCTTATGCTTAACTTCCATGTAAAGGTGTCCCATGGATGTTAAGTGCAAAAAAGCCCGAAGACTACAGGATTTACTGGAAGACCCTGATGTTGGGGAAGATTGAAGGTAAAAGAAGAAGGGGATGGCAGAGAATGAGATAGATAAATAGCACTATGGAAGCAATGAGCGTGGGCTTTGGCAGATTCTGGGAGATGGTGGAAAACAGACAGGTCTGGTGTACCATGGTCCATGGAGTCATGAAGAGTCAGACAATTATGATTAAATGACATGGTATGAGTAAAGTTAGTGCTAAGAGATGGTAGAGAAAAAGGCAAATTTGGCAATTATGAAAGAAACTGAAACATAAGTTATACAATCCTGTTTCAAATACATAGGTTAAAAATCTTTAGATGGAGAAGCAATGCATAAACTAGTGAGGAAGGGTTAAAATAGCTTTAAAATAGCTAATAAATAATGAAGGGAATGATAACAGAGAGGGTAAGAAAAAGGTTTCAAAGACATGGCTGCTGCGAAGTGAGTAAATAATGGAAATTAACCTCAAATCCAGGGCCTGATAAAGCAAACACAAGACAAACAAAATGGGATGATTTCCTCATGCAACATATAATTAACCTATTGAACTTATTTTCACAGGACATCCTTGCTTTCAACAGATATTTTAAGCTGAAATCTTCAAAGACTTCAACGCTACATGTATCAGATGCAGAGGATTAACAGTGGATATATGCTACCTTCCTGCTGTGGTTATCAACTCACATGCTCAGCTTGTATCAAGCTCTGAAAAAACCTTCCCATAATACCCAGGGAAATATTGACCTGAGAATCACTGAACACCTTCCTGCCTTGACTTTGCTCAGCAAGTCTTCATCCAAATAATGGACATTTTAGCCTCCTTTAAAGGCATGTTTCCTGTTTGTTATGCTGCCTTCCATAGGTAAAGTGACATTGTTCATCCAGGTTGTGACCATTGCAAAACTCTAAGGATCACAAAAAGCCTGCAGTATCTGCAAATATAAGCACATCCCAAGTTTTAGAACAAAGCAGAATGAAAATAAATTTTAAAATAATCCAAAATATTTTCAAATTGTGGAAAACCTTGCTTCTCTATGAACTGAGAGGCATGTGAATTTATTTTATCAAGATATGCACAAATCCTAATGTATGCATTATATATATATGATAAATATGCATATACATGCACCAGAAATGTACATGCTTAGGTTATTATAAACTAAGATTGCAGATATTCATTCATGCAATCATTCATCCATTTCCAGAACGTATGGAAACTCCGCATAAATGGGAAATTATATGAGTGAACATTTCCTGTACCTCAAATTCTGATCACTACAGATTCATAAAATACTTGATATTTCTCTCCTATCCCTAAATTCAAATCAACTGTTCAAATACTTGGATTGCACAAGCAAACTGAAAGGATCATTTGAGAGGACCATCTACCTAGATTTTCAAAACTCACCCATAAAAGACTGTAAGGTTATAGAGTTATAGAGTAAAAGGACATCTCTTATCATAGATAAGCAACTGGATAAGAAATAGAGAACATATAGAAATATTGATATTTCTCACAATGGAGAGATCTACCAAGTAGAGTTCTCCATGGATCTGTCCTGGAACTGGTGCATTTAGAAGCATTAATAAATGATCCAGATGTGACCACCACTAGAATAGCTATATTTGCTGATAACATCAAATTGTTCAGATAGGAAAAAACAAAGAAGGGACAGCAAACAGCTCCAAAGGGATCTCTGTATAGTCTATGTCAACAAGTGTAAAGTGTTGCAACTTGAAGCTCAATATTTTAATTACATATATACACTAATAGAATCAAAGCTGACTGTGACTGATAAGAAAAGAGAACTTGGAATAATGATAGACAATTCAATCAAAGTGACAACATAGTGTCAACTAATAACATTTCAGGGAGAATTTTAAAAATGCTTTATTATCCTTATGCAAGCTGATAGTGGGACCGCATCTGGAATACTATGTGCAGTTTTGGTCACCACATCTGAAAAAGGATAATAGAACTGGAGACGGTTCAGAGAAGGAATTTAAGATGATCAAGGGACTGGAGGAGCTTCCCTACGGGGAAAGGCTGCAGTGCCTGGGGCTTTTTAGTCTAGAAAGAAAATGAATGGGGGGGACACATAATAAAGGCATCTAAAATTATGCATTGTGTGGGCAAAAAGGGAGTTTTCTTTTTTCCCCCTTTCTGAAAATATGAGAACCAGAGAGGCCCCCATGAAGCTAAATCCTTCAAAAAATGCTTTAGACCAGTTCATGGAAGTGTAGACTATCGATGGCTTTGCCTTCAAAGACCAGCTGTTGGGAGACAGCAATGCCATTGCAAGAGCAGATTGCTGGATTAGATGGGTCATGGGTTCAATCCATAGAGACACTTCTTAACATTTACAACGTCCTGAAAATGGTGCTTAAGCACACACACATTAGGAAGTCTTCTGAATGTTCCAAAAGCCCCTCCCTCTTTCGTCTTCTGTGCCCCAAGACAAAAGTCAGTTTTACTTTGTGGTCATTAATGCCTCTGAAACTGATTGGCATGGGAAAGGAGATGAAGAGCAGGAGGAAATAGTGCTATTAACTTTATTCAAAAAAAAGAAAATCTCTGTGGCACTGAAGAGAGATAAATCAATATTTTCCTAATGCTATTTTTCCTCATAAGCAAATGGATATATTGTATCCCCATAAGGATTCTGTATTATCATGAATAAGAAGGATGAATTGCACCACCCTGCAAGGAGACAAGATATTGTATATGGGGCAGAGCCTAATCAGACAGAAAAATCATAGTTAATAGGATGCAAGAAACTCTAAAACAGACAGGGGAACCAAGAAATCAGCACTGCTATTTTATCCAGCGTCCACAGGAGAAAATAGAGCCTTCATTGTAGGCCAAACCTCAGGACATGGCAGCCTAACCCATGCACAAACATTTCCCATTTAACAAGAAATAACATTTTGATTTTCATTTGATACATGGCTTAGAGCAGTGATGGTGAACCTTTTGAGCTTGGTGTGTCAAAATTCGCAAGAAAACCTAGCTTAACTCTGGTGCTGTGTCACATCTAGAAATATCCATAATTTCGTGAATTTTGTAGCTCTAGTAATATTTTATTAAAAGCAAAAACAAATAATTCTTTACATTAGTGACTTTTGTTGCTGAATTTCGTTTGCTAATATTCAATTGAAAGTTGGTATTTCGTACACTTCAAGAACAAGCAACCACTATACGCCCAGGTGCCAGGGTGACCAGGTGTGTCACCCAAAAGGGCTTGGTGCGTCACCTGTGACACACGTGTCATAGGTTGGCCATCACCGGCTTAGAGAGACAAACACATGGAACTGAAGAGCTTATATAGACCTCTTATTGCTCCTACTCATACATGATGCTTTGAAGTCTTTTTACTGCCTTGAGTCAATCCAGGAATATTGATCTAGGGGATCAAATAATATCTAATAAAGTGCTCATGTCCCAATATAGATGCACAACATTATTTGTTTTATTAGAGCAATGAACATAACCACATTGCCATTATCTATTAGAAACAATCTTTCCTCTGCAACCACTAGGACCATTTGGTCCTAGGGATCTTGGCAACACATGCTGCTTCCAATTTCTTACACGCTCTCTATCCATCTGCTTGTTTCTTTCCTGGATTTTCACTTTCTCTCTCTTTTTGCTTCACCCAGGCACCTCCCGTTACTTCCACATCCTGATATATCCAGCAATGATGCCATTTGTCTGGCAATAAGCTGTGTAAGTAATTAATGTTTTCATAATTTGCTGAGTAGCAAAATTGTGGGCTTTTTTCCCTTCACAAAAGATTCCCAGTGAAAACATGCATGATCTTGAGCCTAGGAATTCAGAACAATTATGCAAATGTTCAATAAGTTAAAACTCCTTATCCTCATTGGAAAACACACGCTGGGAGAAATGTGCTTAATGAGAATCCAACAAGAGGCAAAAAGAACCGCACCATCAATATTCTCTGATCATTGTTATCTAAAGTAATATATATGAGTATAGAAACATTTTCTGTGTTTATCCAAGTATAGAAAAATTTGTTTGTTTATTTGCATTTCTATAGCCTAAGATTTCAGAGCAGGTTACAATAATAAAAATAATACATAATTAAAATTGAGTCATTAAAATATGAGCTAGCAGAACCTGGAAAGGAAAACTACCTATCCAGCCAAAGACCAAGGTAAAGGCTGTACCTCTTTACTAAACATCCAAAAATGTACAGAAATGGACCTAGACATACATAAGAGGAGCCCTGCTGGATCAGGCCACAGACCTCTAGTCCAGCATCCTGCCCCACACAGTGGCCCACCAATTGCCCTGGGCATCTCAAGCAGAGACAAGGGCAAACCTTCTCCTGCTCTCGAATCCCAGCAAATGGCCTTAGTGGCATCCTGATTGTCCCCCCAGGCTGAAAGATATACTATACTTAGGCATACCTCAGAGGAGTCACCATTGAACAACCTAAGGGCTGTCAGGACTTTTCACATGCCAATAGTGGTGACACCACCAAGAGAATTTCCTACACACATCTTAAAATTTACCAGCAGGTCTGTTGGGGAGGACCTGCTACTTCAGGAAATGCTTTTCTAGCTTTAAGGTACATGTGCTGGGCACCTGCAAAATATTAGCTATTCTTTCTAACCTGCATGTATTATGAATTTAGTTGTACAATATTCCAGCCAATGGCTATTGGTTCCAAAGGTCAGCTATGCACACACAATAATAGCAGTATATGAATTGCTACCAATGCTTCTGACAGTTCCCTACAAAGACAAGGGCATGTCCTGTCACATGGGTCTTCACCACCAAGGAACACCCAGTGGGAACTGGTCCCATCCACATGGTTGCATTATTCACATGAAACTTTCCACCATTTGGATAGGAAAGCCTTCACAAGGTAGGGTTAGGGGCTACATAAATGGAAAAACTATATTAGTTTTCTGCAGATTATTACTTTTAAAATGTATGTTATTTAGATTGAATACACTTTCAAAAAATGGAGTTCCATAGAGAGATCTCAGGGAGATAAAGACTTAAATGCGTGCACTTCTTTGTAATCTCTTCCAGAGTGCGGTGCAGTACTATGCAAAAGCTCCTCTCAGCTAGTCTGGATTCCTGCATCTAATGGCTTGCTCCATCTCTTTCACAAATATTAATTTCTCTTATTTAAGGATAGAATGAGGCATTGTATAATGAGCCTGGACTTTTATCCCACATAGAGTCATAGTTGGAAGGGACCTCCAGGGTCAGCAAGTCCAACCGCCTGCTAAATTGAGGATTTCCTAAACCATCCCAGTCAGATGTAGGTCCAGCCTCTGCTTGAAGACCTCCAGTGAAGGAGAGCTCACTACCACCCATGGCAACCTATTCCACTGGCTGATTGACCTCACTGTCAGGAAGTTTTTCCTAATAATTAATCTGTACTGACTCTCTTGAAGTTTCATACCACTGTTTCTAGTCCTCCCATTTTGTGCAAGTGAGAGCAAGGACAATCCCTCTCCACCACTGTGACACCCCTTCAGATACTTAAGACCGTAATCATGTCTCCTCTCAGTCTTCTCCTATGTAGGTTAAACATTCCTAGATCCTTCAACCATTCCTCGTAGGACATGCTTTCCAGACCACTAACCATTTTGGTAGCCCTCCTTTGGACTTGCTCTAGTTTGTCAATATCTTTTTTAAATTGGAGTGCCCAGAACTGAACACAGTATTCTAGATGGGGTCTGACCAAGGTAAAGACAGTATGTTGTTCCCCTAACATTATTCCACAATCATTGAAACTTTCATAAAAACCTTGTGATCACAAAAACAAAGTTTATCCTATAGCTCATACTATCATACCCTTATCTGAACCATATGTGCAGTTGGCCCAAATCCATGTACTGTGTTAAAAAATAACCCAAGGTAGCAACCTGTAGGTGGGCATAGGCATGAAGGAAAATCTGTAAGCATTATGTTGTCTTCTTTCATTGCACCTGGAAATTATACATCTTCAATTTCTAACATTCATCCCTTTGCTTCTCATCCACATCAGATTGAGAGGCCCTAAAAAACACCTCTTAACTTCATCTAGGATGCTTACTAGTCTGCTCTTCCCCCCCCCCTTTACTGTATCTGTTACATGGTTCAATGAACATAGCTTTAAGATGAAAAAGAATGTAGGTTATCAGATATCCACAAAACTGTCTCCTGTTAAATATGAAAGAGCTGTTCTAAGTGTCAGTATCTGACTGAGCAGGATCAGGATCTGGTTAGTATTTGGATGGGCAACCACCAGAAAATTCAGAACTGTAGGCTAGACTGGAAAGTTGAAAAAGCATCCCAGAAGACCACCATAGGAAAATGTTTCTATATTGTTGCAAAGAAGTTAGATACATATGTCCATGCATTCACAAGGAACTGAACTCAACTTTACCTTGCTTATTAAGTATTGAAAACAGGCATCATTTAGCTTTCATGCATTAACATATGTTTCCGTCAGCTTTCTCCATCTGCTGATGCAGATTGTTGATTATGGAAATATCAGAATAAGCCACTGTGGGTTAACTTTACTTATGGCACAAAGGATCTTACAAAACTGGTTGAAAATGGCACCAATTAAATATACCTGGATTCCTGAGTGCAGAATTTAATTTTTGCACATAAGAGCCATTGAAGTCATTGTCCCACGTGTTGCAGTTCTTACAAATCTGAGCCTTGTAGTATCTGGTCTGATCACACACAGTTGTTTTAATGGGTAGAAACACTGCCTTTTAGCCTTATATTCTTATGAGAAGTTTACA
Organism: Aspidoscelis tigris stejnegeri; assembly: GCA_023333525.1. Lineage (NCBI taxonomy): Eukaryota > Metazoa > Chordata > Lepidosauria > Squamata > Teiidae > Aspidoscelis > Aspidoscelis tigris. The sequence continues at coordinate 242,915,352 of JALMGA010000001.1, read as the reverse complement.
GCTTTGGAACATCTGCAGAGAATGGGTATCTCCCCAAGTTCTCCAAGGCTGACAGCTTTGTGTGCCTGTTAACGATGCATATAATCACTGAATGTTACAAATGCATTAAAGTCATAACAACTGAACCTCTGCAAAAGTCAGAAGTTTCTACCTCAGGAAATGTGAACCATTCAAAAGACAATGTCGGCATCTCTTAGCTGATGCACTATGGAAGCAAAAGTGACCATAAGTCACTGTGTCAGACAACAAACAGCCCAAGATTTGTTCATAAGCATCACACTACTGTGCAACAAAATGATACCTAGGCTGTAAACACTCTTGTTACCAGAGTCATGGGCTCTCTTTGGTTTATATTCTCAACACTTTTGGGTCCTTCACTCCTCTATGGAGAAAACAGAGTACTGTACTTGTGAGCCAGTTTGGTCTAGTGCAGTGATGGCGAACCTTTTGAGCTTGGTGTGTCAAAATTCGCAAGAAAACCTAGCTTAACTCAGGTGCTGTGTCACATCTAGAAATATCCATAATTTTGTGATATTTGTAGCTCTACTAAAAAAGTTAAATTTTTGATATACGTATTTTTTTAAAGCAAAAACAAATAATCCTTTACGTAGTGACTTTTGTTGCAGAATTTCATTTGCTAAATCTTCAATTGAAAGTTGGTGTTTCGCACACTTCAAGAACAAGCAAGCACTACACGCCCAGGTGCCAGGGTGACCAGGTGTGTCACCCAAAAGGGCTTGGCGTGTCACCTGTGACACGCGTGTCATAGGTTGGCCATCACTGGTCTAGTGGTTAGTGAGCCAGACTCTTATCTAGGAATACCAGGTCTGATTCTGCTCTCCCCTGTGAAGCCAGCTGGGTGACCTTGGGCTCATCACAGCTCTCTTCTGAGCTCTCACAGCCCCACCCACCTGATAAGGTGTTCTGTTGTGGGGGAAGAATAGAAAGCTTTGTCAGTTTAAAAGGATGAGAAAACCAGGGTAGAAAAGCCAACTCTTTTTCTACTAGTACATAGATTAGCCAGGTATCCTGACATAATATTCAGCCACCAGAACACTGTCCTTCACAAGAAAAGTTATGGAAAAAATAGTGCTTGTGCATTAATAAAGGAGGGATCAAAGGCCTTTCTGTTCTATAGATCTGGTATTGAGGAGGAGAAGAGATGTGCACAGCATTATACAAATGTAGCCAAGGGGCAATGTGGTCTAATTAATTATCTGTGTGCAACCCTTTGGGGCAAACACATTTTCTTATACTTGCACAGGGAGGATAGCCTCAGGTTATACATATCTTCCCTGTCTGGCTTAAATTCTGCTCAGATATTCACTGTGAGGAACCAGGAGGAAGACTATAAGTTCCAAAAGTGGTCATGAAAGGTAAACTTCTCCATTGGAAAGGAGGCTGTTTTCTCCTGAAAAGAAAATATTCGTTGTGGCTCAAAAATTAGATTATGCCAGATCCATGCCTAAAAAATGGAAGAAAGCCCTTGCTGAAAGATCCCAACAGCCCATCTAGTTTTGATTAAGTCTGCTTTCACAGTGACCAGCCACATGCACATAACAGGACACAAGAGCATCAAACTAGTTAACTTCCCCAGGAACTACTTCTCAAAAGCTACTTCTTCATTACTCAAGAACCATGTTCTCCTAATCCTCTTTCAAATCCAAAGTCTTGTAGAGGTGGGTGTGGGTATACATGCTTGATATATATTCACATGCATGCACTGCTGCTGTAACAATTACTGATGGGGAAAAAATTACTGACAAGGAAAAATGACATCTTCCACTAACCTGTCTTGGTTATGTTCTACTAGATGGAAGCATTGCTTTCAATTAAACCCCTTGGGAAGCTCTTATATGCAGTGGGGAAATACATCAAGTGATTTATGAAAAATCCATTTCTATAACATAAGCTGGAAAAAATGATGGGAGGAGCAAGAGTGAATATCTCCATGCAGGCATTTAATTTATAAGAAATCTTCACAGACAATAGCCAATGTGCCCAAAGGCCTTTGTCACCTGAAAGACATAAGCCCTCCCAAGCTGAAATTAAAAGTTTTACAAAGCCACATGGCATTTCACTTTTAAAGACAAATTCATTTCATGATTTATAGCAAGTGCCAGGCAGACAGACAGACAGACACACACACAATTCTCTGGTGTGTGTTACCATCGAAAAAGCAACCTCTGGTACCTGTGTTTTTCCACCACCTCAATTCACCTTGCCCTTTCTTGGGCATTTAAAGCTACAAACATGTCTTAGAAGTTACAAGCAATGCAAAATACATTATAACCCAAAATTTAAAATGGCATTCCACATCTCCTGAACATCACCACCAGCACCACCTCTTTGGTGCATTCTTCTCTCTTTCCCTATGCCTTTCTACCAGTTTAGTTTTAAAAGAACTGCACTATCCCACATTAATTGCTCAAATAAGGCCCAGCACTGCTGCTGCTTCATCTTATAGGTGCTCTTATGGATAAGCAAGCTTGCATCTCTGTTGCTCAAGTGGAAGAGCAAAGAAATGCAGTCTCTCTTTCCCACCTCCTCTGGCACCCCTCCCTTTGCTTTGATTTCATGGGTGTGGCTGGGTTCAGACCTCTCTTTCTCTCAGGCACTGGTGTATTGCATCAGAGAAGCCATGAAAAAGCCAAGGATAATTTCACCCACAAGTGGAGAATGATGCGATTTAATCAGCCATTTGGTCAGTTCCTGAGCGCTTGCCTGTTCTAATGTATAACTCAACAGATACACAGGTTTTCTCAAAGAAAAAGATGTACAGCTCATACCAAACACAGAGTACAGTATAAACTTCAAAGTTTGCTTTTCAAAACCCTTCCAAATCTGTATTGTTATTTTTCCTCTACAACCTTTCAGCTTTAGGAGGGAGTGTTTTTTAAAGTCATCACCTAAGGACTGCAGAGGCATAAAAATCCAGGTAGTGCCACTGAAAGGCCAGGAAGCTGTCATGTTTTATTCTGATCAGAGATACACAAGCTCTAGACATAGGTGTTGGAAGGAGAGAGTTTTTCACAGATGCTTTTAAAAAACCACTTACTGATCCCTCTCAGGTGTCACATATGTAATGCACACATAAATGCACATGGCCAATGAATATTGCATGCCAACATACCTATAGACTCAGAATATGTACTCCCCAACTGTCTGCAGGTAGGAAGAAGACCTCCACATTTTAGAAGCATCACCCCATTTCTTCTTCTAAATGATAAAGAGAATGAGACTTTCTCTCCCTTTTTTTCTCTTTGAAGTATAGATTCTAACAATGTATTTTGTGAATGAATGTGTGAATGGAGTATATCTCTAAAAATATGAATAGAGGTGTAGCTGTATGAGTGAGTATGTATGCTTGAATAGAGGTTTACACCTGTATGCAATGATGTGTAGTCATATATCTGTGTACACGAATGAGTGAATATGTGCATGGGTGTGTCTCTTTGTGTCTGTGAAAGTATGTGCATTGAATTGAATGTGGAGAAGTACACTGCGATGTCTGAAATTTCAGGATATGTGATTGCATCTATGAACATATAGGGTGTGTAAAGGGGTGTGGTTGGGGACTTTTTCTTATACCCTAATACATGAGATATGGGGGTGTGGGTGTCATAATAATCTCTCACACACATGCACACACTCTCTCACACACACATAGGGGATTTTTTGGAGGAAAAAAAAAAGAAAAAGTGCAAGGAAATAACCACGAGGTAGGGAAGGTTTGATCCATACATTCTGTGGTTCAGTTCTCAAAAGATGGCGTGAACATGGTTTTCACAGCCTATCACATCCAAAACCTTCAGAGGCGGCTGTTATCTTATTTATAAATGTGCTAAACCTCTCCACTCACTGCCATATCTTTTTGCCTATCTGCCTGCCTTTGCTCTTGCTGCCTTTTCATTCCACATATGGCAAGTGACTGTGTTCTATCAGCTCACTGCAACATGCTCTGCATTCACTTTGCTTTGGCTTTTAGCAAATGTACCACCAAGTGGAGAGTGTCTAAAACACACATGGGGGGAAAGATGTTAATGCAAGTGGGAGTTCCCATTCATCACCTCCACGCTAGTTAGCTCCCCGTTCACCTTTCTAACATACATGTGGCCAGTCAAAAATGCATTTTGCTCCTCTGCGTTCAAATAAGTATTCCAAGTCACTTCAGTAACCATGGCTTCCATTAGGATTATTTCCCACATAATCCAATCCCAGCACTGGACTATGGAATGCTGAGTTATGGTGACTGAAAAGGAGCAATCAGGTGAAATAAGAATTCTGTTGAGATTCCGCTGTTCAGAAAGATCTTCAGCATATATCCAGACAAAAAGCTTTTAGCAGAGAAAACTTGCACACGTTTGAAGTTTGTCCACAAAAACGTAAATCCATGCCATTTATTGCAGAGAAGGATTTAGAGCGGAGAAACCATACTTAAGTACTGGACATCAGAATAACAAAAGGTGTGGCAAAAAGAGCTAGGGGGAAAAGTCTCACTCCAATGTTATTATTATTTCTGCTGCCATTTTTATGGCTAAAATTCCGAATCTCTCTTAATCTTTCTTCCACTCCATTGGAAAAAAAAAAGGTATATAGGGCCAGCTAGTATTAAAGTGGTTTACACGAAGTTCGTCCAGCTCCATCCTTCCCACCCCAACGGGGCTGAGAGCGGACAGAGGCGTGGTCCTCTGTCTGTCTTTACCAGATGGCGCACGGGTGCCCAATGCTCCCGGTGTGAATATGGTTGCAGAAGAGGCAACCCGGCACCTCTGTGTGAGCACTTTATTTTTTTCTTCTAAAGAAACACACAAACACATACACACAGCTATATTATTTTTTCACAAGTTCTTTAAGCAGGGAGGGTAAAACACCCGTGGATGAAGCTCCGTGGAAGCACAAATCTTTTCATTTCTGTCACAGAAATCACAGATACAAAGCATCCTTATATCTACTGATAAAGATCCACCTGGTGTGTGTGTGTGTGTGTGCCAGAAATTGTTTCTGCCACCGCCTTCCCTCACCCCCCCCCTTTTCAAGGCAGACTCGCATTTAAGTACCTCTGTATTTCCTCCCATCCACACCCACAAAATCCAAGTCTGGCAGTTCTATGCGGTGCAGCTTCCCACCGTTGTACCACCAGCAGCACCACCACCAATGTTGTATATATGAAAGAGAGAGTGTATTGGGGGTGGGGGAGGGATCCCCTTGTTTCTCCCCAATTCTCCAGCCTGGCACCCACCCACCCACCCACCAGCTACATAGACGCCGGGGGGTGGTCAGGAAATCTTCCACGGCATTCATGGAAGGGGTGTGAGCTAAGCCTCCAGTGGGAAGATGCTAAAGCCCCGTTTCCTTTGCGATTCTTTAAAAAATAAATCAAAATAAATCCTCCTTCCCACCCACTCACCCCCTAACCCTCCACTCCGATTTATGCACAGAGAAAGACATTAAACCAACAGTCAAGGAATTTCTTAGCAGAAAAAAGTATAAAATCTTCACGTCTACCTGTTTTGTTCTTCTCATACAGCACAGCATGATTGTATTGTTCCTTTTCTTCCTTGTTGTTTCTCCTTCTCCTCACTCCTTTTTTCCTCCTCTCTCTCTCTTTCTCTCTTATCTCTCCCCCCTCCCTCTCCACTCCCTCCCCTCCCTTTTGGTCTCTTGCACACTCACACACTCACTCACTCACACACGCCAGGGCAGCTAGCAGCAACGGGAAGGTCCACAGCTATTGCTCATCACACATGCTCCTTCTCTCTCAGTCTCCCTCCCCCTTTCCCAGAATTGTTCACCGGCAGCTCTCACTGACTAGTCACTTCCCCACCCCCTACCACCACCATCAAGGCGGCCACCCCCTCGCTCGCAGTCCTCTGCCAGCCTCATGAATATTTAAACCTATCCAATCTGGACCCAATTACCCGGCGACTTTCCCACTGTACAGAGATTGCTGGAGCGGGGGAAGAGAAGAGGAGGACATTGCAGACTACTGTTCAGGGGGTGTGGCAAGGTATAGCTGTTAGAAGGCAGCTGGATTGCTGAGGAACTCCTTTTGAAAAGGAAGAATCCCTTCATATCAAGCCGGCACTCAGCAGAGATGGTGCATGTGCAAAGAAAAGTAATAAGTTAACCTCTTGAGTATGCAAGATGTGACAAGGGTGGGAGATATGGTGGTGTAGAATGGACAGCGAGGCGATCTTAAGGATTTGCATGTGAGGCTTTGTGCCACTTGACCATTTATAAAAGTACAGGGCAAGCAGGATTGGCAAAGGTCTATAAGGTCATAGCTGAAGAAAAAAAGTTACTGTGTCCTTGCTTAAAACAAAGCAAAAGTGTAGTCTTATATATACTCCGTAGTAGTGAGAAGTTCAGTAGCACAAATTTTGGAGTAGGCATGCAAGCCTCTTGTCTAGATAGCTTGACACCTGACCCTTTGGACAGATTCATGGAAGATGGGACCATGGCAGGTTTTAATGCCTGCGTGACCTCAGGGAGGCTTACACAGGAGGCAAGGTGGGTTTCCACATGCAATTGGTTGCAACTATGATGATTCACAGGTCTGATTCAGCAGAGAATTTCTCATGTTCTTACACTCTTATGTTCAGATGACCATCTAACACCAGATGAAGTTCAGAAAAGGCTGGGAAAGGCTAGTTTGCCACAATCTACAGTAGCAAGAAGAGAACTTCTGTGTGGCAGCTATTAGAGACATATTGGCAATGGTCACACCTCACTTTTAGACAGTCATTTTAATTCCTCAAAGACCAGGTGCCAAAATGAGCATCTGGGTTTTCCAATGACTTTCTTGGCACTGAGACCAATCAGCAAGAAATGGACCTACGGCCAGGTAAAGACCTGCTGTCCTTGCAGTCATGCTGCTCCCTTCCCCTAGGTGAGCTTCAGTGTGATGTGGTCAGCAGTGTGGCGAGGTCAGCAGTCTGGTGACTCCCTCCCCCAACTCAATCCCTCCCCATCACAGCATGCCCATTGGTGTCACCGCACTGCCAACACTGCTACCATCACCCCTCCACCACCTCCTCACATTGCCTCCCCTCTGGCACTGGCACCACTACCACTAGCTCCCTTGCCCTTCTACAGCACACTCCTCTTGTATCACCCACATTGTCATTGTCACTGCTGTCACTGATCTCCCCCCGCAACACCATCCCATCTTATTGCCCTACACTGTTGCTAACACTTCTCTCGCATCACATTGCTACTCACCTCCAACTGCCCCCACCCTCCTGCAGTGCCCCAAAGCACGTTGTCACCTTGGTGCATGAGTCCACTCCCCCTCACCCTTCCAAAATACCTCCCCATCACATTGAGCAGCCCATGCCCACTTGCCAGCTTAACTTACCTTTCTCCAAGAGAGCTCAGCAGGGGGTGACAGTGACTGCAGCAGGTCAGTATGGGCAAGCTATTCTAGGCCAAAAACAACCTGGGTACTGCTGCCTTCCTTCTCTGTCCTGAAGACAGACTAAAGATCTATGGCATGACCAGGGCATTTTGTTCTTCTCACTAATTCCTTATGTTTCCAGTGTTTCATGGAAGCAGGTGTATCAATGGCTACTAGAATGGATGCCCAAGTGCTACATCTTGGTTGAAAAGACAGGCAGGATGCCTCTAAAAGTCACTTGCAAGGAACTGAGAACAGATAGAAGTGTTGCATTTGTCTTCTTGAGAATGCCCAAAGCACTTGGTGTAGGACAGAATGCTGGCAAGGTCCATTAGGACCTTGCATTTTTATGTTTTTCACCCTTTGCATTTTAAATTATTTTTGAACATATTTTAAATTGCCCTGGCAATTTACATTTTTCCCTACTTTTGTGACATGTTTTGGTTCTATCAGGGATCCTCTTTTCACTCTGACCTTCAGGGGGAACAGACCAAAAACAGATAATGCATGTCCAGTACATTAATTTTCATGATACACTAAAGGATGTACAGTATCTAATGCTCAATGGTTGCTCTGTGCCCTATTGCACTCCACCCAAAACTCTTCACAGTCACTATAAATGTTTGATCTTCACAAGCTATTTATCACCAGCACCTCTTCTTCCTATTTCTGTTCTCTGCTTTCGCACCAGAGGTCTCCTCTCTTTTCCCTTTACAGGGTCCTGCACAACCATGGCCCTATGCATTTCTGTTCCTGTGCAAATTTGCTTTTGAGCAGGAAAGTTCATACACCAGTCTATTTTTAGTCAGAATCAATTGCACTGTTCAAATCCAGATACCGGTAACTACTGCCATCGATATTCATCAGCACATTGCATAGGCATCACACATGCAACCTACATGTCAACTTACAAAAAAAAAATCACAACACACTATGGCTGTGTACACATCTAAATTTAATCCAGTTTCAGTTCCTTTCAGCATGAGGGAATGCATCAACAAAGTGGCTAGTCACTGTCTTTCCATTTTATCTAACCCGGAGGTGGGTTTTCTGTATTAGATAATGCAGAAATAAAACAGCTTGTCATTTTGTTCTCCAATTCTGAAAGTGGACTGAAGCTGTATTAAAACTTACTTGTGAATGCAACCTATGTGTGCCTTCTGAGAATCAGAGAAGGATGACTAATTTTGAAAACATGGAAGTTTATGAATCTCTGCCAGGAAATCCATGGATCTGAGCCATTTCGGAGTTACTGAAATTAAAGTTCAAACAAAATCAATCTTATTTTCCCAGCTGACATATTTCTTGAACTTTTCTTGCCGTCAGCAGCCCATCTGCATCTGTCAGTGGTATCTTCTCTTGTAATTATATGGGTTTATCCTTTTTCAAAGCAACACTTTCTGATTACTAAATAATTATAACAGATCCAATCCATTAGATGTGTGTGCCTTGCAATGTTTGGGACTGTGATCTCTCCACCAGATGCTTTAATCAGGTGGTGAATTTCTTTTGAAGAATGGTTTAAACGTTAGCTTCATCCAGACAGCACTTATTTAATACGCATTATTTGGATAATCTGGAATAAAACATAGATAATTTGGAATAAAATGAGTCTGAATGTACTTTACTCTGGATTATCCAAATAATGCAGATTAAGTAGGTTCTTTCCCAATCTCCCACATATTTCAAGAAGTAGACAGATGCCTGACCCACATTTTTTTTAAAAAAGCAAAAAATATAGTTTTAAACACAAAATGTATCACAAAATTTCATTCACTAAAATGTTGATGGCAAGCCCAAGACAATAGAACCCATACGTATATTTACATATATTTTAAACTCTATACATGTATTTATGAAGACAATTTATGAAGTGGGGAAAAACAGAGAAGAGGTATCAGTTATAAGTTTAGACAGTTGTCTAGCCCAATCAGCTCCAGAAGCTTGAATAATGTTACTAGACATGCTCAGAAACATATTTTCATTTCTAGACCTGACACAAATAGTTCTAGGGATGTGACAGGGGGGCTCTTGTCACTTTTTACATCCCTTTCACTTACTGTTATGAATTTTGTTTTATTGGTTCAAAATGTAAAGGAAAACTTGGATGATTAATTCAGGTCTAGATACAACAACAACAAGGTAAGATAAGTGATTCTTCTTTTCTCAGTGTGGTGTCTGTAGATGGGCATTTCAAAGTTCAATCCCTCTTATGCTAACTTTAAGAGCAGTGCTGGAGAATATGAATTTCATTAATTTACTCAATAAATATACTAAAAAGAAGAAAAAGAAAAGCACAAAGCATTGTTAATTTAATTCTTGTTGTCATTAAGCTACAGTTTCTAAATTGCAATAGTTAGGCTTTGTGGATTATACTTGGTGGAGAATGAATGGAAACTGGAATAAATCCAGTTTGTTATGGAGTTCATATACCCTAATAATCAAATCAGGAAAAGTTTTTAAACAGTCGATTGAGTTCTTCGAAATTCTATGCATCTAAATTATTAATCCAAAGCTTCATTGTCTTACAAATTGCTATATGCCACAAGAAACCTGTATTATTTTCTAGATCCATCTGATGGAAGGGAGCTCCAGATTTTTAATACTTTTTCTCACTTCATGCTTTCTTGTGACTTGACGCTTCAACTTTCAAGGATTAGAGACACCATGGAATTTCTTGATCAAAAGATTTGAACAAGCCATACACCTCTCCAATTTTCAGCAGTAAAACATTATCTAGTTTTCCAGATGTTGTTTAACTGAATTCCTTTAATCTTTGTATTAAACGGATTTTCTTATTTTCTTGTCTGCTCTGTCCACAATTCATTTCAGATCCAAAGAAGTCACTTTTCATCCTTTTCAGTCTCATCACCATGTTTTCACCTGCCTGTGTAAGTCACAAAGGCCAAACAAAACATTAATGGTTACCAATATATTTCGCAGTTGCCCATAATGTACTTATTCAAATTAATCACCAGTGACCCACATATCAGGATCACTGGGGGCATAACACTTAGTACTATCAAGAAATTTCAGGAACAACCTTTTAGGAATAAGTAGGATAATGCTGCAGCAAATAATAAATTCTCAGTTAAGCAAAGGGCAAGCACAGGGGAGATGGAGTGGTTTACTAACTTGAGGCTTTTTTGCATCTTGGAGGAACATAAACATCACACAGAGATGCTTCTATCCTAGAAGTGTCTCCATATGTGCTCTAGACGTTGTGATGGTTTTTATTGTTCTATTATATATTGTTATATGATATTGTGGATTTTAAGGTTGCTACCAGCCCAGAGACTTTCGGATATAGGGCAGGATAGAAATATAAATAAATAAATAAGTGTTCCACAGCCAGCATAGCTGTGCTCCACAACTTCCCTAGCAACCTGCAAGTAAACTCTGGTATGGCTCAATGTGCACGTCTTCTGGACAAATGGAGCCTGGGGTGGAGCAGCTCCATTTGTCCAGAAGATACCCACAGCAATGTGATCACCTCCTTGAAGAAGGTGATTAGTACTGAACTGCACCTGGTGAAGTGCCAGCTAAGTTTAGAATGGTTTGCGTTTCGCAAAATGCATACACCCAAACCATTCTAGCTGTTAGCTGGCCATCATGCATCATCAGGGGTGAATTAGCCCAATGTAATTCTAAGCTTGCAGATCTTCTGTTGGTTGCCTAGACAAAGGGAGTCTTAGCCAAAAACTTGGAAATTGTTTTCTGATTTAGGAAAATATACATACAGATACATATATATTCAGTATGATCTGGACACATCAAAAGGATATGGCTTACTGATTGTGCACCCCATTGGACACTCATAAGAACATAAGAACATAAGAGAAGCCCTGCTGGATCAGGCCACAGCCCATCTAGTCCAGGATCCTGCCGCACACAGTGGCCAACCAAATGCTCATGGTCATCTCAAGCAGAGACAAGAATAAACCTATTCCTGCTCTAGAATCCCAGCAAATGGCCTTAGAAGCACCACACTTCACACACACACACTCCTTCCCATCAATGCATAAATTGGTTCACATGCTCTATCCGTCTTCCAGAATTCTCACCATTCACCCTTTTAAATGTTATCACAAAGCCAGAAAGTTTGATTTTTCACTCAGGCACAAACAGAGAATCATCTGTTGCAGGTTTGTTCACCAGCACAAACTTGGGGTGGGGGGCGGGGAGAACAAAAATGAAGCAAAATGTCCAGGCGTCTTTCCCATGCCATACTGTGGAAAGGAGAAGGACCCTTGCTTCCTGACTGGTTGTCTTGATCAGGGAAGCTACAACCTCTCACCCTCTTCTGAAATACTCAAGTCCCACCTCTGCAAAAGATGTGTACACACCTAAAAAAAAATGGGCTTGTGAAACATCAGTGCACTTTCGTGCCCAAAGAAGTGCAGATCTAAAGTTAAATACTGCACATCAGAAGTGAAACCAAACTATGCTGTACAACTTGTATGTAGCTAATCTGTGAGCCAGTTTGGTCTAGTGCTTAGGGAGCCAGACTCTTATCTGGGAATACCAGGTTCGATTCCGCCCTCCCCGACAAAGCCAGCTGGGTGGCCTTGGGCTAGTCACAGCTCTCTTCTGAGTTCTCACAGCCCCACCTACCTCACAGGGTGTTTGTTGTGGGAGAAGAATAGAAAAGCTTTGTCAGCCACTTTGAGTCCCCTGAAAAGGGTGAGAAAAGTGGGGTAGAAAAGCCAACTCTTCTTCTTCTTCATGGACAGAAAATGCTGTGTCTTCACGTGTGTTCAACAGAGCAAGCACAGGGGAGATGGCTTCTGGTGTCTGACAGGAATTGCTTTGGGAAAACTTGTGGAATAAAACTGGCATATCTGTTGGCAATGTGTCTCTGATGGATGGTGTGTCCCTTGCCTCCCAGCTCTAAGCAGTGGGGAAACTTCCATATCCAAAGTGTTTCAAGCTGCAATGAGTGCCAGAAGGCTGTGGGTAGTTGTTAAATTATTTTTCTTCTCACTTCCCATGAACAACATTCTATTTACAGAAACTATTTTGCTGATGTAAGCTCAGTTGCAGCTAGCACCTATGAACACAAGAAAGCAGAAGTTTTGCTACTACAGATACAGTATATTACATTTCATCATTCTACTCCAATCATTACTCAACTCAGCAGTTCTGGGATTAACACTGCAATGCTGACCTCTTTTTATCTATAGATACATTTAATGTTTTCATGACACCTCTTTTCTTATAAGACAAAATAACAATAATAAAATTGTGGAAAATGTTGGAGGTGTGAACCATAAATTATTCATACACTGAAATCTGGTCAATAGACCATATTGGAAAAATTAACATGAAAATTAAAATCTTTACAAGAGCTGAAAATACAGATCAATTAAAAGTTGACTGATTTGTGTTCACTGAGTGTAAGAACAGGAGAGGAAAAAGCTGCTTACCAATTGTTATAAAAATAAGATATAGGTAATAAGTTCATAAAACCTACAAGTACTATCACTAAAAATAAAATTGATATTCAACTTATTTGTTCTGTAACATAAAATTAAAATTCAACATCTATTTGAAATGCAATTTGGCTATGGTAACTCATAGTAATTGCCACTTTACTTGTAATGTATCTTGTAATAAATAGCTTTCTTTTAAAAAAATCTGTAAAAATCATTCCACAGAAGTTTAAAAGAATAATGATTAGCTTCTGTTTTTCTTTCGGATAAAGGTTTTAGTTCAGATATTACATGGCCTTGGGTCCACGCTTTTGTACTTTACTTGTACATTCAGATTTTCTGTTTCGTTTTGTGGGGTTATAAGAAATCTTGCTCGTCCTGACATTTGATCTGAGCAGCCAATTAGAAATGGTTGTTGGTTTCTAAACTAGGGCCCCATTTCCACCTGGCTTTTATTGAGCTTTGAAAATGATTTGAAAATTCTTTGGCCCCATTACAGATTGGCTTCCTGCATTTTCTGAGGAGTAAATTGCCCAAAAATGCAATTAAAAAACCCTTGAAAAAAACCGCTTTTGCTCCTAACACACTTTATCTTTTTTCCTTTGGGAAAAGTACCACAGTATTAGGGGGAGATAGCACCTTTCAGGTTGTCTCCCCCCCATAGCCTTCTGCCCAATGTCTGTCTCTGTTGTGGGTACATCATGAAACAGGTGGGATTTCACTCGGTAGGGCAATCCCTTGCCATCCTTCCTTTGGTAAGGCAGCCCCTCACCATTTCTTTGTGTGAACACCAGACCAAGAGGGCAGGCAGAGAAGGGTAACGAAAGGCATGGTGGTGCTGCGCATGTGCGTTCTTTGTTTCCACTGATTAAATTCTCCTTAGCCCTCTGCAGGGTTTTAAAAAGGTTTTTTAAAGCCTCCCCTCCCCTTTTTCCCTTGGCTAGTCTTCACACCACAGAGGTCAGCATATCATAATAAAAATGTGTATTTTGAAAGTGATCTGCTGAACAGTGAGTTATTGCAAGAACGGAAAATTGTTTCCATTTTGGTTAATTGATCCCCATGTCTGAATGTGGGGAGTCCAAAGATTTTTAATAACGATGATAATGATAATGATAAAAAAAATTCATTTCCATCCGGATTGAAGGAATGGGATTGGGAGGAGGCATGGAAAAAGAGAGAGAGAGAGGACTGAGAGCGAAAAACTAGACAGCAGAGAAGTGAGGAGAAAGGCAAGAAAGGAGAAAGCATGGATGAGGGAGGCTGAGGGAGGTGATTTTTTGCAAGACTGAAGCATCATGGAAGCACAAAAGAGTCTGGGTATAAGATGGAGCTGGAACTCCCCACCCTCAGCCACGTCCTGAATTTTGCAGCAGCAGGAAAGGGCAGTGAGGAAAAGATGCACTTTCCCCAATGAGTTTTTGGAGCGTTTTCTGTGGGAACAGCAGAATCAGGGTTGACTGCGATTTAAAATAAGTAAAAAAACAGGAATGGGCAGAATGCATGTTTGCATCAGATTTAGGGTAATTCCCATTTTAGAAAGTCTGGTGGGAATGCACCTTAGGAGTGTTTTTACATTCACCTTCCTTGGGGTGCTCCAAATATCCCATTCATTTCTGTTCTAAGATAGGATGTGAAACAGTTTCTGCATTGGGAGGGTGGGCATGCGATCTGAGATTTAGCCACCGCATTTGAATGGGGACCATGTCTATCACATATCAAGTTTTTCATTTGAAGAGTGAGAAAAACTATGGGTTTCCTTGTTGGGCTAATGAATCAACAAATACTTAAAAATGAATGAAATCATAGCAATATAATAAATGTCCTGGCTGAATTATTCAACTGCAATTTAAACTCTTATTTCATTTTCAACAAACCGAGACTCCTAGCCAAAGTAACTTCCCCACAGCTTTTTTCATTATTTCAAGATGAATGGTATTATAAGCTAACTGACCAAACCTGGTTCCATTTATGGCTATTCCCGCCTACGAAGAGGGCCATTAATTGTGGGATGAAAACTGTTCATTTACATTAGCTACAGCCCAAGTTCCATTTTCAACATTTCTCATTAACAGCAGGGCTGTGTGATGAGCTCTGCTTAAGAATTAGGAGAGCTGCGGCATGTTAGGAACATGCGTGGAGAAACTTATACCATATTTGTTATATGGCGGTGCCCCCATCTATCCTGACTTCTGTCAAGTTTGCAATTTTGGTAATGCTTATATTTTGGTTCTTGCTTATATTTTAGTCTGTTGTATTGATTGTATTAATTTTAAGTTATAAATAATTTAATTTAAAAAGTCTTGACTGCTATCCTTATAGGCTTGATGTCTTTGGAGTTCAAAAACATCAGAAAAGCCATGTGCGGTCAGCTCCTAACCTAGAGATTTCCCCCATAGCTATGTATCTACTATTTAACAATTCATTTATCAGGTCATCTGGTGGTTCTTTCCTCTCATACTTATCCTAGAATCAGGTATTTGAATTAGACTTCAAAGTCAGCCCTGTGCCAAGGCAGGAAACCTATTGAAAGTGTTCCTATAATCACTTGCCTCCTGCTACACAGCATACCCATCACTGCTCTTAAATTATTTTGTCCTTGGTTTGCAGCCTATGATCTGTAGCTATGAGTACTTTTTGGTTTAGAATAAAAGATCAGAAATGATTTTAATAAAGTTATAAGGCATAATCGAGAAGAGGCAGATGGAAATTCTAGGGTGTTAGAAACTGTAATTTGCCCTAGGATAAGTCA
Source organism: Aspidoscelis tigris stejnegeri (assembly GCA_023333525.1). NCBI lineage: Eukaryota > Metazoa > Chordata > Lepidosauria > Squamata > Teiidae > Aspidoscelis > Aspidoscelis tigris. Next base: position 242,899,769 of record JALMGA010000001.1, on the reverse strand, counting down.
TCTGTATTTTAACTGGCCAATCCAATGCTTCTCTTTTCTGAATAAGTTAAATGGGGTCAAAGGAAAAAGTACTGGTAACAGCATTATTCTAGGGTATGTGCATAAACCTCTTCATTTAATTATTTCATATGCTGAATAAATAACAGACATTTTTAATACAACTTTTATATTCTCAAAAATCATCTGTAAACTGGAAATCATTGCTTAAAAGTATTTAGTTATTTGAAAGCTCACAGATACCTTGTATTTGTCAAAAGGTTCAAAATCTCATGAGCTCACCTCAGCTCACCTCAGTGCTTTCTCTCTCTCTCTCTCTCACACACACACACACACACAGAGGTATTCATAGGACAATTAATATTAGGGATGTGTGTGAATGAAAATGGCATTTTTCAGTATTGTTTGCCATTGAAACACCCATCTGTTGGTGTTGAAAAAGTTAACTGAACAAATGGTTGTTTGTGCTCAGTTCCAAACTTGTTCAAGAACAAAATACCATTTTCCCATTGGGAAAAAAAAACCCTTTTCAATGGGAAAACAAAAGCAAACATGAACTCTTTGATCATATTGTTCATGTTCTTTCATTATGGGCTGGATTGGTTTAATTAATCTCCAGATATTTGAACAACCAGATATATCCATTTGATGCAAACTTTCACAAATCCAAACCAGTCAATCAAATTCTTGAATGTGAACAAAACTTTGCACACTCTTAATTCACACGTGTCCATAAGCTCTGGAATTTGGGGCAGGTTCTGGCTGAGGCTTTTAAAACCAATCACTTCTCAAACCAAGCTGAAGCCCTGGGGGGAGGGGAGGGGTGGGAAATAGCTATATGAAAGTTTAATTACAATGAAAAGGCAATAACATTCCACATGGGCAATTAAGCACAGTAAGAATAAGGCATATAAGGACATATAACTTGTACTATTTATACACATCTTAGACAATTGAACTAACAAGTGAAGGAAAATTAAGGTACCATCCACATTTTGCTTTAAGGGATCAGACAAGAAGCTAGGCATCCCACGCATCTAGAGTCTAGGCATCCATATATCCAGCCCTTGAGGCTTCCCATCCCATGTCCAGTTTTGGTCACCATGGCTCAAAAAGGATATTGTGGAAATGGAAAAAGGTGCAGAAAATGGCATCCAGGATCATCAAGGGGCTGGAGCAACTTCCTTATGAAATCAGGCTGCAACATTTGGACCTCTTCAGCCTTGAAAGGCAGCATTTAAAAGGTGACAAATTGAAATATATAAAATAATATCTATCTATCTATCTATCTATCTATCTATCTATCTATCTATCTATCTATCTATCTATCTATCTATCTATCTATCTATCTATCTATCTATCATCATCACCACCACCACAACTACCACCACCACAACTACCACCACCACCATCATCATCTATCTCAACCCATACTCAAAAGTCTCTAGGCATGTAAAAGTAATAAAAACAAAATATTAAATGGACCATTAAAAATGACAACAGCGTCTGAAACAAGGGAGAGGAAGTTGTTCCTCAGCCAAAGGTCAGGGAAATAGGTGCATCTTCACTGATTTCGAGTGCTTCCGCACAGGGGCAAATAAAACAGGATCTCTGGCACCCGGATTTATTAAAACCAGCTCCTAGGGGAACCGGTTTCAATAGCCCCAGGTGCACGGTAGATCCAGTTTTACGGGGTAGATCCGCATCTAAGAGATGCGGATCTACTCCGTGCCCGTGCCTCCACACACGCGGCGCTGATCCGGATTGGAGGCGGGTGCCGCGGATCACCGCTTCTTGAGCCAGGGCGAGCTTGCCTAAAGCCCGCCCTAGCCCACCTTGGGGGGAGCGCAGCGGTTCCCCTCCTTACCTGGTCGGCGTCGCCCCAAAACTGAAAGCAGGCACGCAGGATGCAGCACGCCTGCGCCCTGTGTGCCGCCTGAGTGGCCGGGGCTGCGCCTGGCAGCCCCTGCCCTCAGGAGCTATACTGCACAGGCACACTGCCCTGACTTGCGCGCCAGCCAATCAGGCGGCGCGCAGGACGCAGGCGCACTGTATCCTGGGCACCTGCTTTCAGTTTCGGAGCGACGCCAACCAGGTAAGGAGGGCATCCGCCGTGCTCCCCCCAGGGTGGGCTAGGGCGGGCTTTAGGCAAGCTCGCCCTGGCTCCAGAAGCGGCGATCCACCGCTTCTGGGGCGAGGGCGAGCTGAAAGTTAGGAGCCCCCCAGCTCGCCAGGCTTGGCTCTGGGGAGCCAATCATGACTAGCTGGGGGTGGGCCGTGTTTTAGCACACTTGTGCTGTGTGGCCACATCCGAAACAGATGCGGATTCACAGTGCAAAACCACTAAATATGTGGTGTGCTAAAAACACCCATTAAACACGCATTAAGGACGGATAGGTGCGGACGCCCCTGCTAATGCGGATGCTCCAGCAGCAAACCGGTTTTGCTGCCGAAATCTGCATTAAAAACGGGCTCTCTGTGCAGACACCCCTCACCGGAAGTGTCCTACATAGCGACCCATGTGCAGAGGCGCACATTGGAATGTGTGCTTAATGGGTGTTAAAGGGCCTGTGTGGAAGCACCCTTACTGAGCCTATGAAGTGAGGGAGCTTGGGACACATTTTGGTACCCTATGCCATTCTGTAGCTTCATCCAGTGCAGACAAATTATTTTAGCTGTGGGCAGACCCTTTGCTGGTCCACACTAGTATATGTATATGAGTGTGTGTACATGAGAAACCTTGAATGGAACATGTGATGGTCTATCACCCAGTGTGAAAAAAGGCCTTAGACTAGAATCACCCAATTGAGAGAGGGAAGCAATAAGTAATCGTATCTGGCTTGTGTAGGGGGGGAAGATTTCACTGTGAAATGAGAGATGAGTAGAATTTCAGTAGGGAAGAAGGGTGGAAGGTAGTAAAGATGTCTCCTTGATCCCTGCCTGGAGGCATTGATGGGCTGGATATGAACTAAGAAATTGAAACTGGATCCAGACAAGACAAAGATATTTTGTGTCCAAGGGTCACAAGTCCAGGAAATTTTGGATGGGGTTGTTTTGCCCCAGAAAGAACAGGTGCATGGCTTGTGGGTGCTTCAGAATTTGTATCTGTCATTTGAGACCCATGAAGCCAATGCAGCCAGAAGTACCTTCCTTCATCTCTATCTGGTTTGCCAGCTTTGGTCTTTCCTGGATAGAGATAATTTGGCCACAGTGATCCATACTCTAGTAACCTCCAGGTTAGATTATCTTAATGTGTTCTACATGGGGCTGTCCTTGAACATGGGCCAGAAGCTAGAACTAGCGCAGAATGCAGCAGCTTGACTGGACACACATCATGCTAGTCTGAAATATCTGCAGGTTGCCTATTTGTTACCAAACCCAATTCAAGGTGTCACTGTTAACATATAAATCTCTAAATAGCTTGGGCCTCAGTTATCCGAAGGAGTGCCTGTATGGTTTTTGGCACTTTGTTAAAACATACCTGTTCACCCAAGAAAGTGTATCTCTCTCTAGCTGTAGTCCTGCTGGGGAGGGTGGGAGGGAAGCAGAAAGCATTATATTATAAAGATGGTTGAATACTATTTTTATGTATCATTGTTGTTCTTGTGACCCACCCTGGGACCTTCTGATGAAAGGTGGGAGATAAATTCTCAAATAAATAAAATAAACATAAAATGTTTAGAGTGATACACCCTGAGCAAGTTTAATAATAAGCATTTTCTTTTTCTTCACTATTTGTTTTAGCTTTATTTTTCTGTTCTTGAAAAGCTTTAAAAAGACACGTGTGCCAGGTATGTCTTAGAACAGACAGATATCAACAGTTAGATATCTCCAAACATAGCAAATAAAAACAACACATCTACACAGTGGGTAGATTGCTCCTAAGGCTGCTAGAGTTTAGTAGTTCATTTTATTTGCGGGATTCAGTGTTAAATATCTCTCCATATAATGGCAGTGATTGAAACAGCTATGTTAAAAGATGATTAAAATGAATGAAGCAGTCTTGTTAATTAAAAATATAAAGTCACAACCTGCCATTATGTGGAGTTCAATAGGTCCTGTTCCCAAGTAAACATACTGATAGTGCAGCAAATCCATGAGGCAAGGTTAAGATGTATTCATGAAACTATTTATCCTTGAATTATTGGTTTAATTTCTCTTTTGCGGTTAGAGTTAAACAATTGTTTCTTGCCAACTCTGAAGCTGAAGATTTGAAGCATACAGCTTTCCTGATATATATATATATATCCCAGATTCATTTTTTTTTCCTGGTAAAAAGGTACTTTATTAGAAAATTGAAAAAAACGTTACAAACTGGAAAGAGCATGCAAACAGGAAGAGAAAGAATGCAGCATTAGCACAACACAAACTCAAAGTAATCTTGAATTTACAAAATGCAGTACCAAATTCTCAACCAAAAGTTAACAAAATATGATCAGAATATAGTTCTTAGATAACTAGGGATTGTATAAATGACAATGGCTGTTTCTGGTATCAGAGGAGACCATATCTTTAGGTAAGAGATATTTAAGGAAAGGCCTTGCATTAATACATTTTGGTGTGTGATGAATTCTTGCAGTGCTACTTCCAAAAGTTTACTATACTAGATGTTTACATTCAGCTTTTTCTGGTCTTTCCACACCCCTGCAATAGTTAGTTCAGTCCTAGACAAGTAGGAAAGTAGGTAAATGACTAGACAAAGAGTGAAAAAGCAGAAGTATTCACCAAAAGAGCAGAGGATAATTGGAAATGATGGTTTGAAGCAAAGAGTAAACAGTAGTCTGCATTATTGAAATCTGGATAGTTTCAGGTGTTCAAAGACGGCCATCTAACTAAGGACTCTAGGGCAAGAATTAAACAAACCTTTTGAACTAAATCTCCAAAGAGCAATGACAACTCAGTTGTACCCTGAATTTTTAGTAGTTTTCAACTATAGTGATCATAACTCAGTGGTAGAGCTACTGCCTGAAAAGCAGAGAGTTGCAGGTTTGATCTCTGGCATTTCCCCAGAAGAAGGAAATTCCAGCTGACTTCTCTATTTCTTTCTAAGAAAGCTGCATGAATGTGTCCATGTAATCACCAGAGATCAATCCTGACTTCTTGGTATCTAACAATAAGGATGACGGAACAAAATGATGGATTTCCTTCTCTCTCAGTAAACATTAAAAAAAAAACTTGTCCTTTTGCCTTAGTTCCTACATAACATTTTTTTTAAAAAAATTATTAACTTTTTGTTAACAAACAATAACAAAGCAAAACAAGAACAAAAAAAAACATTGCCAAAGTGATTACATAAAACTAACACATGTACCCTCCACCTTATCTCAGACTTAACAGAAGGTTTGCATACATACTCCTTCAATTTATTATTTATCTCATTTCTGGCAATGTAGACATACAATTCTTTCTATAGCATTTCAACCGAAATTTTAAGATATTCCCCCATATATCTTAACCTCTTCTGTCTTAACAGATCAAATCTAAACTGATCTATTATATAATTATACCAAGTTTCTGTATTTTCCTTTATAATAATTTTACCTACTAAAAAGTTTATTTCTGTTCCTTTCCATCACTGTTTTGTTTAAAGAAAAAAAACATTCTATAGGTTGGAGGAGGAGGAAGAGGAAGAAGAAATAGTGAAGAGAGAAAAATAACAGTTAGTGAAATATTTATTTCAAAGGGCAGATCCCTGAATCACTTGGGACTTCCAAAGGCAGACCTACTTCATAAATATTAGATTGAAAAATTACTGTCATTCTGGAATTTAAATCGGCTAGTGATGTCCTCCTATTGCATGGAGGTTTGCTATGCGTTTCTGCTTTTCTTCATGCAGTATGTTGTTCATGACTAAAGCTTGGTCTATGGCTCTCCTGCAAAAGCAGGGGAACAGTAAATGATCCTATAGTACATCCACCTGGATCATTTGTTCTACAGTCTTACCTACTTTTCCTTATGAGAAAATATTGGCCATGTCTTCATGGTGCATGTTTCACAATCAAATGGGTGTGAGGATTCTTGGAAGGCACAAAAAATTAAGTGTCTAAGAAGAAATTCTGAAGGTGCTTCTTACATTCTGAACTGAGCACTTGTCACAGCAAAACACTGTGTTTGCATGTGGTCCTACTGCACCTGTGTATGAAGAATAAGGAAGTCCACCATGGATGTGGCCTTAGCAACAGCTGCAGAACTCCCAAGCAGCTTGCTGAGGGTGGGATTAGACCAGTGATGGTGAACCTTTTGAGCTTGGTGTGTCAAAATTTCCAAAAACACCAAGCTTAACTCAGGTGCTGTGGCACATTTAGAAATATCCACAATTTTGTGATATTTGTAGCTCTAGTAAAAAAAGAAAAGTTATATTTTTGTTATATGTATTTATTTAAAGCAAAAACAAATAATTCTTTACATTAGTGACTTTTTTGTAGCTGAATTTCATTTGCTAAACCTTCAACTGAAGGTTGGGATTTCGTACACTTCAAGCCCAAGCAAGCACTACTAACTTCATCTGTCAGTCAGTTTCTTTTATTGGTATTAATATGATTTAATGCTTAGAATAAGGTCTCACAAATGTACGTAGAGGGAAAAGTTTTGAGTAAAGCAATTGCTGCCACACACAGGTCTCCAGTCCTCTAGCTGCCGGAAGCACAGACCCACTGTACATGACCCAGCAGCACAATGACATGACTCCATTGTGCCTCCTATGCCAGTATCTTGTAGGCCACAAGCCAGAACCAACCTGTGACCTACAAGATACTGAATGGCAACAACGTGCCCAGGCCCTGGGGTAACACTGTGTGCCACCCAAAAGGGCTTGGTGTGTCACCTGTGACACACGTGTCATAGGTTCGCCATCAGTGGATTAGACGCCTTTAAGAAAAAGCATCTCATCCTCAGATGTACAAAAATGCTTTCCTAACAGTTATTTGGGCACAATACAGCTTGCATTTGCATCCAGAGGCATTTCCGCACTGAATCGCGTTCGAAACCGAACGCGTTCAGGCGGAAAGCTTAAGCCAGCTTCGGGCGCTTTCCCCGTTCACACACAGACGCTCCGGAACGCGTTCCGGAGCGTCTGTGTGCGAATGGGGAAAGCGCCCGAAGCTGGCTTAGCCGGCAAACGCCGGCCAGGGGCGCGCCGGCGGCCGCCGAGGCAGATCGACAATCAGCTGTTTGAAAAACAGCTGATTGTCAAAGCCGCGCGGCGTCGGAGGCGAGCCGGCAGGCGATCGGGAGAAAGAAGCGGCGCGAACGCTTCTTCTCCCGAACGCCTGCGGACGGCTCGTCCGCGTTGGAACGCGTGTAGAGCACTTAGAAGTGCTCTACATTTCGAACGCGAAAAAGGCAGCTTTGGACACGTCGGGACGCAAGGCGCGCGCGGCCAATGCGGATGACGTGTCCACAGCTGCCTTTTTCGCGTTCCGTTTTCGCCCGTGCGAAAACGTCTCAGGTCACACAAAACTTACCTTGACTATGCATGCTACTCACTAATGGGTCACTAGGCATGAAACCCCCACCTTTTTGTCTGTGTAGTTTCCTGCCCAATACACCTTAAGGAAAGAGATTGCTCATATTAAAATTTAAAGAAAGAAAGAAAAAGTCTTCAGTGCTATGAAATCCCAAATGCTGAAGTGGTAACTTTTCTGAAACTTCAAGCTGGAGTAAGGCAAATACAGGGAAAAAATGTTTATCATTAGAGACTCAAATTCGCCCAGAGGGCACTTCTTTAAGTATGTTTGATTGCACCCTGAGATTAATTGGGGATCAGTCCACTCCAGCAGAGGCACCTCTCTGAGATGTCTCTCATTGGTGCAGTAGAGACATGGGATTATTTCTTTTCCCAAAGTCCTGCCAAGTTGTATCCACCTAAAATAAAATAAAATGAAAATCTTCAAAGCAGCTCATAGGACTGAAAATATAAATAATCAATGAGACTTTCCAAAATGAAAAGAGACAATGTGGAAAATTAAAACATCTGTCTCAGTATGACAGATATAGACAATTTAACTAGGAAGAAAGAAAAGACATAATTTCAGTTCAGTGCAATTCTATTTTCACTTTCCTGAGACTGAAGACTACACAGCACAGTTGAACAAGCAGCTAAATAAGTTAGGGCTATAGTATTTATGGGATTCAGCTTATGTACTAGGGGTTCAATGATTTTGTGACAATGGTCAAGAAAAAAAACTGGTGGGCAAGATCACAATTGGGACTCCCATCTGTATTTTGCCTCTATCCCAAGTTGGAAAAGCCAGAAGAAGTTAGAAAAATCATTGGAAAAATATTCATGTGCAAATGCTGGCAGTAGGAGCAGGTGCAGGCTCCTCCCTCTGCTGGAAGATGTTTCATGACCTTCCTTTGAAGTCCACCAGCAAATCCTCCTCTGATCCTGAAATGTTGCTTGTCAAAGCTGCATGGACTTCAAATAACAGTTACAAGCTGGCTGTCAGCAGGGATGGAGTGCTCACCTGCACAGTACTGGATGCTGGCAGACCTCTAGAAGAAAAAACTGCTACCATTCTAAGACATCTGAAAAATATTACTTCTTGGGGAATTTTTATTTTTTATCTTTGTTCTTTGTCTTCTTGACATTTTACTTTTCATATTTTGTATCTGTTTTTCATAGAGCTTCATTTGATTTATAGCACTTTTAGCATGTTCCCCCTCCCCCCTTTTTTATGTCCTTTTATTATTCCTTGCCTGAGTAGCAAGCAGTAAATAATGTAAACAAGGAAATGGGGTCTCCCAAAAACTGACACAGGCCCTGTCCCCAAAAGACTTATTAGCCCCTCTCGGCTTCCTCTGCCATCACTCTGTTATAGCTGACTTTAAAAGTCCCCTCCACTTCCGGAATAAGCGCCCCCATGGTAGCCGCGATCTAAACGGACTTTCCGTCCCCAAGGAAGCCTGTTTCCTTTCCCCGCATCTCCCCCCGCCCCCTCTCTTGTTAAAAGGAAAAATAGCCAGATCTCCGTCTCCTGAAATGGCTTCCCGCCCCTAGCAAAGGCAGATGATCGCTCATTCATTCACTTTCAGCACTTACTTTCACTCAGTTCTCTGTTAGAAAAGGCTTTCTGCCCCAGCAAAGTCAGCGGCTGCAGGCATCGGCAGCGCGATCCTTCGCTCATTCTCTTTTAAGGCTTTCACAGATCACTTGATAACAATGTTGCAATTCTGAGCAATTCTGGCTCTTTTTACAAAGGAAAGGAAGCGAACCTGCTGCATTTCTCAGATGTGTGAATGCTTTTTGGCTGTGTGTGCAGGCAAGCAATCCCCGCCCCTTTTTCCACGGAGCGTCCTCAAGGCAGATATAGCAAGCAAAACCCGTGAATCGCCGAAAGAGCGCTGGAACTCTTCTTTAAAGTGCACGTATTTTATCGCGGGTGTCTCACTTTCCTAAGCTCCCTAAGCTCCTAGTAAAGCCTGGAATGGGGCCGCTCAGAGGCAAAAGAAGAGTTCCAGCAGACTTTCAATTGCATGGGGACAGGGCCCTAGAGTAACCTGACCTAGAGTAACCTGAACTAGCTACTACAGCAAGTCCCCCAAACTGATATAGATTTTATCTGAACTTGCTACCACAGTAAGTCCCCCAAACTCTGTTCAAAAACCAAAAGACTTACCTCGCAAACTTACCACAGCACAGCAGCATTTTTTACAGATTATTTTGTCAAATTCCCAGTTATTTTCTGTTTAGTCTCAGGAAAGAGCACCTTCCTCCACTGAGATCTTTCTCAAACTTATTGGTTGTTAGGTATAAAGGTTTCTTGTTGAGTTAATAATAGGGCAGAGCACTTATTCTTATGTTAAAATCAGTCTCTTTGTACACCAAGAGCTTGGACTTCAGATGTCTTCATTTCTGGATAATCTTTGAAAAAACTCAGACACATTCCACACAACCACAGAGCCTGTGCTAGGTTGACAAATGTCCTAGCGCCTGTATTCGTTCTGCATGTCTGCTGATTCTCCCAGCAATGGCAACATCAGAGCCACAGAACTTCATTTCCTCATTTGATGTTTCTTCCTGGGCTTTTTGAAAGTGCAGGAAATGGGGATGGATGTCGGCCATTTTCCTGTGTTCTGCAAAACAAGGAGAGCTGTGACAGCATGAGGGGAGAGATGGGAAGTCAGTCTGAGTTTGTTTTTGTTTGTTTGTTGTGTATGGATGCAACTAAGAACTCCTCCAAATTGGATTAACAGAGCAGACAAAAATTTAAAATCAAATGTGCCTGAAAATGACAATTGACATTTAATAAATGTATTGCTTTAGGAAATTGCTAAAAAAAAATCATAGTCTGGAGCATAGCCAGCTTGCAAATCTATGAGCTAAGCTACTCATGACATTAAATTTTGATTTAATTTAATATGTAGGTATTTCAAAAGCCTATAGCATCACCTGAGGCAGCTGATAATTCTTGAGATCATAGTAGGGATAGAAGTGGCATTTCATACTTTTCTTCCAGCTGAAGCCCTGAGCAAAGTTTCTCTTCTGAAGGAGCTATTGCCATTACAGCTCAAGAGGAATTTTTCTCCAACACAAATAATGACTTTGAAAGAGGCATCTGCCCAAAGATCAAAGCGTAGCAGAAAAGCATGAAAGTTACCCTATATGCCTACTCCAATCAGTCAACAATGTGATAAAATCTGTATTTTTAAAAGCCCACATTTTAAAGCAAAAATACATTTAGGATCATATCTACTTTGACCTGTAGGTTTGTAACCATGGTATAATCTAGGCACTGATGATGTCTTCAAATGTTTTCACCAACCTCCCAAAGAGATATTTTTACATGATGTCAAGGCTACTGGTGAAAGTTATTTCCAAACCACATAGTAACTGCAGATTGAATAACTTTTTCTCTTCAGTCTTATCTGAATTCATTGTTTTGCAGTTTCCATTTTTTGTACTCAAGCACCAAGGAAGAGAAAGTTAGTACAAGTGGTTTTATCATTGTTGATACATAGATCCTGGTCCACTCCTTGTTCAGCATCAGAAACTAAGAAAAAAGAGGTGTGTCCATGGCACAATTCATCAGCAGTACAATCTGGATGGATAGCCTCAGGGGAGAGGGCATCCACATGCAATGAAAGAATAACACAACAATTTTTTTGTTATTCCCCACACTGGTGCTTACTTGTTTGTTTATATGATTAGTTTATTCAGGGTTTACCCAGCCTTGAAATGAGACAAATGTAAACATCCTCTTGAGGAAACTGATCCCCAGAACAATGCTTTACAAGAGTGATTACATTTTGAAAAACAGGAAAGAAATCATGTCATATTGCAGGTTGCAATTTTTCATGGTTAATCCTTTAATTGGCCTTTCTGATGGTTGGGATTTCAAGGCTGGAATTAACATCGACTGGCCAAAAATCCAGGGAAATTTCAACATGATGATCTACTTGGTCCTTGTTCTGCAGACCAAAAATCCAAGTAAATTCAGTCTAAAACTTTATTTGAGAAATCTCCCAAATATGTTGCCAGCAAGCAAGAGATACAATATAAAAAGCATGATGCCTATCAATGGATAGTAGAATGGATGCCTAGAAACTTTCTCCAGGCTAGGGAGACAGGCAGGATGCTTCTAAAGACCATTTGCTGGAATTTGAGAGCAGGTGAAGGTTTTGCCCTTGTCTTCTGCTTGAGATGCCCACAAAAAATTGGTGGGTTACTGTATGGGAAAGGATGCTGGACTGGATGGGTTCTTAAGATTTAAGTCACTACATCTATCTCTGTGGTAGCCAATCTTTGCTCTAGGAGCTTAGTTGGCCTCTCAGGGGAAAACAGTTATTTATCCACTCCTAACTGCAAGACATTCAACCATAGATGAATGGTAAGACTGGGATAAGCAAATTATGATTAACAGAGTAGAAGAGATACTGGGCGCATCCCCATGGTGTCTTTTTGCTTCTCTCTTGCATCAGATTTTTAAAATGCACATTGTAATTCAAAATAAAGCATTCCCATGTGGTTTGGGGCAACGCGGATTTAAAACATACTTTCCTGTCTCCATGCAAGCCACTTTTGTGGGCCCACATCTTTTTCTCCCCACCCCATCCTGCCCACTGCAGCAATGACAGGCAAAAACCTCAATTGAACCTCCACAACACAACACAGACCATCCCTTTACTTGGCTGCAAAGACTTAAAAGCAGTTAGAAGCATAACTGAAAGCAGCTCACTTCCTGCAGCTGCCTGTGAGCAGAAGCTATCCAGCAAACTCTTTCTTTCACATTATTGGAAGGGAGAGAGAAATTCTGTGTTTGCTATCAGGGGAAAGTGATGCTAATTAACAACAGAGGGGGAAAACATCTATTTTCACACACACACTTTTCCCTGACAACAAGCACAAAAACTCTGGATGTGACAGCTGGCTGGCTGACAGGCTGCAGGGAGCGATCTTTTTAGTATGCTTGTAACTATGTTACAAGCATTGGTTATGCTTTTAACTCTTGGCAGCCAAGGAAAGGAATGTTTTCACATACACATGTAAAGAGCGAGAAAGATTAATGTAGCTGGAAAGACACTTTAAAGAAATCGTTGTGCGTCTCCATGCTCCCAGGATAATCCGCAGTTTCCCCTTAAGTTGGATATGGTACTGTTTGAAAGGGGGAGTTCTGCCGCGGATTTTCCTCCTTTGTGCCTGATGTAGCCTGGAGTAAAGCTGTGCATGGAGATGCTCCAAGGCAAAACAAGCTTAAATTCGGAGAATTTTTGGGATGGAGGCGCACCCATATAGTACTTAGAGGGAGGAGAATGCTGAGCAACAATACAGATGAAAAATCTATCCTTATTCATTTATTTACCAAACAGTATAAGAGCAGTTTGGATCTATAAAAAATATTAGTGAAATGACCTGTAGCCAATCTAACTACCTTAGGGGGTCTACTCTGGATTTTATTTTCAAGATTTATTCACTTAACTTTTGACTTTTGCAAACTCTCAGAAGACAGTAAGGCTATTTTATCCACAGCTAGGAAGATCCAATGAGCTTGCACAACCTAGCAAACAATTGAACCAAGGTACTCCTGGGAAGCTTTCACACTGTACAACTTGGCTCACTCCTCGGCTATCATGCCAGGGATGGGATGAAGTACCAGAAAGCATGCAGACAACCATTCACAAGACAACTGCCAAGTCCAGCCTATCTTTGGAGCCTAGAGAACAAAGGTTCCTTGGCCTCTGAAGTTGTAGGTCAGGGGTAATTCTACAGTGCATCCATAAATGACCTTCAGAATAGGGATGTACACAAATGTACTAAACATTTGAAGTTCAATCAAATGTGGACATTCGAATTTGAACAGAATGCGTACACATACGAATTTAAACATTTGAACAAATTTTGACTGTTCCAAAGCATTCGTTTGAATGATTCAAAACATACGTATCTGTACAAGTATCATACATATCTGTATGCATTTGCGTTTATAATCCAGAACGAAAATGGGCCGAATATGGGATAAAATGGGATGCATATGAAATGCGTACAGATGTGTATAGCACATGTGAATGTTGTCAACATTCATATCTTTAAATAAGAATGTTGTTGATATCCGTATCTTCAAATTCGAATCTGACATTCAAACAAACAGATTAGAATGTATCAGATTCAAATTGGTTTTTGTTGCGTTCAGATTCTAAACATGTGAATTGAATGGAATGTTTTGACATTCGATTCAACTCGAATTTGTGCACATCCCTACTTCAGAATGGGCATTAGCAGAGCCTGGCAAAATGGCACCAGGATCCACACTTCAGGTAGTCTGCTCCACTCATGATACCTTTCTGCATGGCAATGGCTGCAGCAGACCAAAAGGTGATAACGTGAAGGAGACCACTTGAAAGGACTTTCTTACCAGGTCATATGGTTAGTGTGTTGAGGAATTCTCTAGCATATGACTCTGTGGTCCAAGGCAGCTGGTGTGGTTCACACCAGCTGGTGTGAAAGCTGCACTGCCTATTGATCTTAACCGCTGTGCTAATAGAGAACGTGAAATCTTTGGCTAAAAAAAAATATCCACATCAGATGATGATGCAGTAATTCACTTGAAGATTTAAGACTCACTTTAAGATTCTATTCCCTCCACATTTTTTTACAGCAATGTATCCTTGATTATTACAGTATATATCACAAATTATACATATCCTTTAATCTCGACTTTTTTTTAGCAGACTTAACATATTATTATTTTATGAGATAATGCAGTGGCTCAGATAATAACATTAGAACATAAGAACATAAGAGAAGCCCTGCTGGATCAGGCCACAGCCCATCTAGTCCAGCATCCTAAGTTCTAGAGCAGAAATCTTTAGTTCAAGCCCCTGTGGTGTCATATGTTGATTGATAGTTTGGGACAAAATATAGCCTCATGTGCAAATGGGGGGATATATACTGGTCCATCTTTCAGGTAAATAAGTGGGGTGACTCAACATGCTAAGAGTCATTATAATTTTATGACAAAGTAATTCCTGTAGCCTATAAGTCTTGTGACACAGTGTCCTGAAGATGAGGGTGATGAAAATGAATCAAATTAACACCTACCTGGCTATAAATACAAATCTCACTTCTTCTGACACATTTAATGCATGCATAGACGGGCAACTGAAAAAGCTGTGTGCCCATTGTGATTGCCACTGCACACCCACGCCAGCATCTCCACGGAGACACAGCATATTTCTAGAGGAAGCATCACCAACCAGTTGCCAAGGAAACAGAAGATGCAAAATCTCAATGACATTCCATTTTGAAGCATTCAAGAAACCCCTGAAAGGAATTTTAGAAAGTGCCTGGGAAGGAAGTGGAAATTGGGATTCTAATTACAGATTCTCAACCAGCTCTTTTTTATTCCCTGGTTATTCTGTCTGCTCACGTCACTGTCTTCCTGCCATTCTCTGTCTGCTGAGACATGAACACCAGACACTAGTGAAAACAAAACTTCCTTGCGATGAAGAGAAAGCAATAAAAGTAGCAGGAGATTGGAGGGAAAAAGAATAAGGAGCGCAACAAATTGATGGAATAATTAAAGAACTGCTTATATGAAGTGGACATGAGTTAGAGAAAGAGGATTTAATTTTAACAGCACAGGGCAGATGTGCATTTAACTCAGCAAACAAAATACGACAGCAGAAATGAAATAAATAAATAACCTCTGCAGGATTGTTTGTGCATCCAAGGAATGACGTATTTAATTAACAACAACAACAAAAGAATTCTCCCTTCCCCCCCTCCCTCTGCCTCTCAGATACACAGATGCATTTCAAATTCTGTCAAAAAGAAAACCCTGACACTTATGTTTCTAAGGCTGTGATCAGATACAGCAAGAAAAAAAGCATCTCTGAGGCACCTCTGAGGTGGCTCAGAGATGATTTTCAAGTGGAATTGTGCATACACCAGTCCCTCCTCCACTCCTAAACATTATGTGCTAAAAAAGGTGGATTAGAGAAAAATGGGGAACATGAGGGCAACATACTGTCTCCCTGAGGCACCTCTAAGGGCCCCTTTTGTTATGTTTGAACACATTCTGAGTCCCAATGGCATATGCCAACCTTAAGAACTTAACTGCATACTTAAGGTCCATCAATTTGAATAGGATGTAGATTAATCTTGCTTCCTTTTCATTGTTCTTTACTCTGGGAGATGTAAACATGGAATGAACAAGAAATTAAGTCACAGGATTTTTTTTTAAAAAAAATCATAATTTCATCTTCAAATAGATAATGGCCCGTTCCCATTACAAGCTTAAAACGGTTTTCCTAAACCGAAATAAAAGAACCGGATGCAAACACGAATTTGCCTGATCCCATTACTTTCAACTTTAATCGTGTTTGATCCCGATTCTGAAAGTGCTTGAAAACTTCATTTGGGAAAGTGTATCTTTTTCTCCCTCCCCCCCCCCCCCGCCCAACCAGGGTGATCATCCTGAGGCGAGGCAAGAGGCCGGCGCGTAACCCCTTCCCTCCTCCCTCCCTCCTTCCCGTGGTGGTAGCGATGGGGACCAAGCAAGGGTCAGCCGCCACCATGTGGTCTCTCGTTCTCCCACCACTGCCTCCACCACTCTGGCATGTGCCCCCCTCCCTCACAGACGCACCCACGCTCGTGCAAGGAGAGGCACCCGCCCATTGCCAGTCATGGTGCCCACCCCCTCTCTCTGATTGGGGTTCCTCCTGCCGCAAAATTTTTTGATGTGACAAGGGTGGGGAGTTCCTAGAGTGCTATTGGGGGAGGGAAACCCTGAACACACATTCTCATCCCACTACAACAGTACCATTCCCACAGTACGGAATGTAAACCATTTCAAACGCAAGAACTGGAGTGAGGCCTGTTGAAAAGAACGTTTTATTTACAACGCTTTGGGACGATTTAACATGCAAAAAGCGTGTTAACCCAACCTGACGTGGGGACTATGAGGATCAAAACCATTTCGAAACCATTTTAAGCTTGTAATGGGAACGGCCTCAATGTGTAAGTTGGAGATAGAAATCAAAGTCTTACTTGTTCTTCCTTCAGAAGCAAAGCCATCGATGTGCTTCTGAAACTATTCAGGCTTCGACTTTGGATAGTTTCCATGGGAAGGGTCTGGGGATAGTGATACAATATGCCTTCATAGCTCTGCCAACAGACAAGGAGAGGAGGAAGCAGATGTCTTTCAATGGAGTGTACTAGCTTAAATTGTATGTGCAACTATATAACATACATTACTGCTCCTTATGAAAATAAAAAATGTCTGCACACCAAGGACAGAGATTTTAGCTGACCCCTTTGGCTTCTCTGTTGGTCTTTTATGTGTGAGGAAAGTATCAGGGCATAATATCATTCAAAAATCTATCCACCCACTTTTAAGTCCAAAGAGGTTCAAGCCAGTTTCGCCACTTTATCATTCTAACATCTTTGCTACATACGCACAAGGGGCTTGAGAGTGGAATACATAGGTCATGGTCACAGGTGTCTTCAGGCCATCCTCTATTGACCCTACTCACACCTCTTTTCCCAATCCGATTTATAAGTGGAGTTTCCCTCCGCCATTCATAATTTCCAGAGTCTGCTTTTGCACATGACTCAGTCCCTTAAAGGGGTCTGAAATATACCTTTCCTTCCACCCAATGCCTGTACACACTGTAGTTGGCAGCATTCCTCCCCTCCCTGTTCCATTCCTTCCAAGCAGCCTGAACTTTGCTCACCACCATTCCTAGGACAATGCCCTCTCCCATTCTGCCTCCCCCAATTCCCCATTGTATCATTCACACCCCAGCAGACTCTGCCCATCATTTTTTAAAATATATATATATAAATACAGTTTGCATTAAACTTTTGAAGCAATGCATCATATTTTTTTCATTTGCTCTCTAGTGGTTTTGCGGAAAATCTGGAATGATTTCTTTAAAATGGCCCAGAAAAGCACTGTCAGGAGGCGGAGCAAAGGAAAGAGTGGAGCAAAAGTATAAATCACATAGTTCTAAGGAGAAAGTATTTTCCATAGTAGTGCCAGAGAAACAATGTTTCCTTTCAGTAAAAGGGGATTTTTCCTGAAAAGAAGAACTGCTTCAGCAGCTTTAGGGCAAACAGCAGAGTATAGCCTCTCATTTTTCTTCAGAAATGGTTGGCTGGCTGGACGTGCATGCTGGTTGGAGTATGCATTGGCTGCATCTGTTTGGTGACACAGTCCCCTTCCCCGACAGTACCCTGTGTTACCATCGAGTTTCCATCACCACCACACAGCTCCAAACACACCCTGTTGCCACTGTTGATTGACAGAACTTTATCCTGTCAGAATGCAGATAGTATTGACACAAGAGGGGTGGGGAATGGAAGAGCTGTGTAAAGGGAACTCTTATTATTTTTATTTTTATTACTTTATTGAATTCACATATCAACACAAAATTAGACTTCCATGACAATTGATACTTAGATATTCCACCCTCCACCCCTCACGACAGCAGTCACTTCTCCCTAATCCTGTTAGCTGTTCACAATTATCTTTCTCAATTCTTCCTTCACTTCCTCTTTTACTATCCCAAGTCTTCTCATTCATAATAATCAAACTTAAACTGATCCACCACATAATTTATCCGTGTTTGTATAGTCCATTTTGTTTCATCCTTCCATCCTAAAATGATAGTCAACAAAGCTGCCAGCATCATCTGGTTTAACATATATCTATCCTTCTCTTGGACCTGTTGGCCTCTATAACTCAAGAATATTGCAACTCAGGATATTGCAATACTTCTAAATTCATAATCTTTTTAACATATTCATATACCTTCTTCCAGAATTCACTCACTCTTGGGCATAAACAAATCATACGTGTGCATGTACCTTTAATTCCATATCCATACCAAATTCTTGATGGCATGTCTCTCAAAGGGAACTCAGAGTGATAACATAAAAGATGTGAGCATAGCAGCTTAAATAGAGGATGAATTGAGGACGAATTATCAGGAACTGGGCACGAACAGGATTATGATGTCTTCAGCTTCTTAACAGAGTGGACTATTTCAGCAAGAGGCATTTCCGCACTGAATCGCGTTCGAAACCGAACGCGTTCAGGCGGAAAGCTTAAGCCAGCTTCGGGCGCTTTCCCCGTTCACACACAGACGCTCCGGAACGCGTGTAAACGCGTTCCGGAGCGTCTGGGTGCGAATGGTCAAAGCGCCCGAAGCTGGCTTAGCCGGCAAACGCCGGCCAGGGGCGCGCCGGCGGCCGCGGAGGCAGATCGACAATCAGCTGTTTGAAAAACAGCTGATTGTCAAAGCCGCGCGGCGTCGGAGGCGAGCCGGCAGGCGATCGGGAGACAGAAGCGGCGCGAACGCTTCTTCTCCCGAACGCCTGCGGACGGCTCGTCCGCGTTGGAACGCGTGTAGAGCACTTCGAAGTGCTCTACATTTCGAACGCGAAAAAGCCAGCTGCGGACACGTCGGAACGCAAGGCGCGCGCGGCCAATGCGGATGACGTGTCCACAGCTGGCTTTTTCGCGTTCCATTTTCCCCCGTGCGAAAACGTCTAAGGTGTGTCCATAGAGATTTCACCTCACATTTCTTTCAGTTATGGTAAAGAGTAAAGAGAAAACTGTGCTAATTTAGAAGGTATCCAAGGGAACCACACATCACATAATATGGCTGATACACTGGGGGTAGTCATTCTAAATATTTTGGTAATCTAGTGACTGTTCTCCAGTCCCAAAACACAGTTTCCAAATTTTCCTTCAACATGGCTTCCACTGTGGAATTCTAGACCATAAATTCAGCCTTCTCTTCTCTTGTCAGTACCAATGTGCTTTAAAAAGAACTCATTTCACATCAGGGTAGCAAACATCTAAGGACTTGGAATTTGGATCTGATGTTGCTTGTGGTGAATGGTAAGAATTCTGAGCATGAACGGTAGGAATTGTTGTGTAGCTCTACAAAAAAACCTAGTTGGTACACTTGCTTTTTTCTTTCTAAAAGACTCAAATGTCAAGTTTATAAATCTTGCTTTCAATGCATAGTTATTGTAACTATGTAAGTAGATAAATCTATATTGCTATTTTAAATCCAACTCCCCCCACCCCCACTTTTAAGTAGTACTGTTTTTAATAATATATTTGGTTTGTATTAACATTCTGGATTTTAAATGTTGTTGTAGGTATTACTGTTTAATATATATTGTTATGCTTTAATGTTTGGAATTTTTAAAGCATTGTTACCCACCCTGAGACCTTCGGGTGTAGGGCGGGATAGAAATACAAATAATAAATAAATAAAATAAAATAAAATAAATAAACTCACATACCACTTTGCCCCCAAGAAGCAAGGGTTCTCTTGCTCTTCTTCTGCTACTATTGGTTTGAAGTTAGAGAGCCTTTTCCTACTGTTCCTAACAGATGTTGCAAACATAGATCTGGGAATGCTTTGATGTGTCTTTGCCTATGAGTAACTATACCAGCTCCCAGCTGGAAATCACAGTATGGCAGTAGGCCAATCAGGCACTCATGCATGCAAAAATTAATTAGTGCTAAATTACAGTAGAAATCCTGTAGAATGATGCCCACAATAGTGCCAAAGGACTACAATCCAAAATGAATTCTTACTGAATTGGTGATTTCTGGCCACAGAGACTCAAAAGCTGGTGTCTGAAATGTTTCCCATCTAGATGTAAACTGATTCTTTGGAATGAAAGAGGAAGTTGTTTTCTTTTACTCCAACCCTTAGATGAATTGCTGCAACCCTCAAAGAAGACTAAATCTCATAAACAGAATGTATTTACTACGTCTTGCCGATGATGTAGACCCCTCTGCTATTAAGAGGAAAGACCATGCCTCATGTTTCAGGCTCTATAACATTTCATTCCGGATATGTAGATGTCCCAGAGGATACACTTATTCGATAGTTATCCACTAAATGGAAACAAGAATGGGACAGGTATTGTTTCAAAAACCACAAAATTAGTTCTAGGCACTGGGCAACATGAAGAGGTAACATGCAACTTCCTAGATTAGTTCTCTAAGAGCCATAGCATGCATCTCCCTTAGAGCCTGAGTCTGCACACGTGCACAAAATGGAGAAAGGGGATCAAACTAAGAAGAAGATAATTTGTGCAACCAAACTCAAATATGGGCAGATGTTTCACAAGCTTTGGGAATAGAATGTCATTCATTTCCATGCTCACAAGGAAAGGAAACAATGGGCCTTTCCATACTGGCTGGTTTATCAGACCAGCACAAGGCCTAGAGCCCTTCTGCACCTCTTGTTCCATGTTCTGAAGCAGAACAGAAGACACCCATCTCCTGTCAGGCTAGTCAGTCAGCATTTGGATGGAGTGTAGCCCAGTCTAGGTGACCAAAATGGTGGCCATTTTGGCCACATAGGCCACGTTCCCATGCACATTTAGTAGGGTACCGAACGCGGGATTGGCAAGGGGCGTTCCCATGCATTTTTTATTTGGTCCGTGGAAAGCGAACCAAATCCCCCCAAACCATGCCAGACCAGAGCCAAATTTGGTATGTGAAAAAACAAGTCTCGGCACAGTTTGGGGTCTCAACATGCATTGGTTAGCGAGCTGAGACCGTGCATGGGGACAATTGCGGGCTATCCGGGGGGGGGGGAGATTGGCACTCATGTCATTAGAAGGTGGGGTGTGCTTGCCATTCCTGCCCTGTGCATTGGAGATCACAGCCTCTGACACTTTAAAATCCTGATCACCAAGGCAGGCAGGATACTGGCTTAATTTTTGTGCATTTTCCACAGAAATATTTCCACCTCCATTTTCCGGCTGCCAAGGCAGGCAGGATACTGGTTTGATTCTTGTTCCAATTCCAAAAATGTTCAACCCCCATTTCCCAATTGCCTAGGTGAACATGAAAAAGGCTAGATTTTATCCCTTTTAAACTTGGCAGGCATTCTTGTGGTTCCTGGTGGAGCGGAGGTGCACAAAACTGCTCAAGCACCTAACTGCTGCTAAACCTTGTAGCTGCTTTCAGTCTTTTAAAATTATTTATAAATTTATTGGACTTCCGCTTCCGGAGGAATGTCGGATCGCCATGGGAGAAAATAGCTCCCGGTCCTCCTAGTGATTAATTACCTTGAGAAATGTAAGTAAACATTTCTCAATGGTCAGCTCTGCTTAGTTATAGCAGGACGAAGGAATTTCTTCAACAAGATTGATTTATTCAGAAGAAACACGGTCATCAATTCCGACGCTACGGAGGCAAAGTAAGATCCGAAAATCCTCCTTTTTAATGAATATATAAAGGAAAATATTAATGGACGTTTGGAAAGCACCTTGGACCTAAAGCTCTGCTCGGATGACCTTGACAGTGGCCACATTAATGAAGGTAAACATTCAGAACAGCCTATAATTTAAGAGAGAACGGACTGTAGTTGTCAAAGTAAACAGAGCCAAGATAAATCTTTTGGAAGGAATGTGATGATATAGAAGTGAGTAAGACAGACTTAACTAAATAATTTGGAATTGGAGAGAAGGATAACAAGCTATAACACTGTGAAAATTAAGGAAAATTTGTTTAAAGGAAGATAAACAAGATGGGGAAGAGACTTTATATAGAAGTAAAGTCCTTTTTATTGAGACTCTTAAATAAAGTGAATAATTTGGAAAAGATGACATTAAAAATTCAAAAAGAAATAAATCAAACTAGACCCGGAGATTTGCGACAGACATACGCAGATCGAAAAAAGATGGCGACAGAGGGCAAAAGCAGGAAGAAATACAACCTACGGAGTAAGGAAACTATTGCTGGGAGTGATAGATGGAAAGCAGGTCGAAAAAAGATGGCAACAGTGAAAAAAGGAGAAAAGGAATGCAACTTATGCAGTAAGAAAACTGCTGCCTGGAATGACAGACGAAGGCAAAAGATTATAGACAACAGACAAGCTGCTGGGAAATCCAACATCTACTGTGAATGCAAAGGGAATGGAGGTTTACAACACCTTAAATCTGGAAATTGGCAGAGGATGGGGAGTCTGTGGAATAGAGTTACAGCCGGCATGCAAGAGATCCTCCCTCCAAAGTTGGTGAATGGGGGAAAGCTAAATCTAAGGGACGCTATTACTTAAAAATGTAAGAGAGGAATTTAAAGCAACACTAATTTGGGCTTTGGTTTGTAAAGATTTATTAAATGAAATTGTAGATTGAGATTATAGTATTAAGAATTTGGAGATGTTTTAGTTATTACATTTGTAATTGATAAATAAAAGCTAGTAAGTAAAATGGGGGAGAAAGATTGCATTAAGGGCATTCTAGATTTTACACACACACACCTTACATTGGGAAAATTCTTGAAAAGTTGGGTTTTATTCGTGAAAGACAATTAGGATATTAATATGAATCATGAGGGATTTTCGCACTGCAACGCGTTCCAAACGGAACGCGTGCAGGCGGGCAGCTTAAGACACTTCCGGGCGCTTTTACCGTTCACACACAGACGCCCCGGAACGCGTTCCGGGGCGTCTGTGTGTGAACGGTAAAAGCACCCGGAACTGTCTTGGCCCGGCAAAGGCCGGCCAGGGGCGGGGATTCGGCCGCAGCGCTGCCGCCCATTCGGTGAGAGCACCCAAGGGGCGGGCAGCGCTGTCAAGCCACCCGCCCCATGCTTCGTGCCAGCTCTACGGGCCCGGATCAGGCCCGCGAGACCTGGCACGAAGATGCCCGGGCACCCGGGCACCCATCATGGGGCCCGGGGCAAGGCCCCTATGGGGCAGGACCCCTTTGAAGATCAGAGCCCCTGGCCCTGATCTCCAAGGGCTCGCCCCGCGCCCCGATCTTGCCCATCTACGGGCTGCAGGTGCCTGGATCTAGGCGCCTGCAGCCCGCAGATCAGCCACCCCCCCAGTCCCCAAAACCCCCACCCCCAACCACCCTCCGGCCCGGATCAGGCCCATCTTCGCTCTGTGGGTGCCCACAGCGGGGCATCCAGAGAGCGAAGATGTTTCCCCCCCTCCCCCAGGGCCCTGGGAGGACGCGCGCGCGAGGAATGACTTACCTCGTGGCCGTCCAGCGTCCAAATGAGGGTGGCATTGTGGGATCGCGCAAGACGCAGCCCACCTAGGCCCCCTATTGAACTGCTTGTCCAATAGGGGGGCTAGGTGGGCTGCGTCTTGCGCGATCCCACAATGCCACCCTCATTTGGACGCTGGACGGCCACGAGGTAAGTCATTCCTCGTGCGCGCGTCCTCCCAGGGCCCTGGGGGAGGGGGGAAACATCTTCGCGGTGAAGGTGCCCCGCTGTGGGCACCTTCACCGCGATGATCGGCTCGATCCGGGCCAGAGGGTGGTTGGGGGTGGGGGTTTTGGGGACTGGGGGTGGTGGTGGCTGATCTGCGGGGCACTCGCGCCCCGCAGATGGCCTCGATGGGGGCGGGGGGGACCCTTGGGGGACCGGAGCGACCCTGGCAGACGGGAAAGGGGAACCCCGATTCGGTGGGTCCCTTCTACCGGCTTCGCCGCGCCGGCGCAATCGCCGGCCCGGCAAGTCGGTCCCTGGGGGCGTGCCGACGGCTGTCAGGGAGAGAAGCGTGCGAACGCTTCTCTCCCGGAATGCGCCGGGGCGGCTCGTCCGCGTTCGAACGCATGCAGAGCACTTTAAAGTGCTCTGCATCCGGAACGCGTGGAGTACAGCTCCGGACACGAGGCGGCGCAAGCCCCGCTCGGGCAATGCGTATGCCTCGTCCGAAGCTGTCCTCCACGCGTTCGGAAAAGGCCAATGCGAAAAGGCCTATGGTAAAGAGGGTAGATATCAGCATGAGGAGACGGGTTTTTTTCCTTTTTATCTCTGTTTCTATTTCTTTTTCCTTTTCTCTCTTTTTTCACAAGAAGCCATGGCAAAGAGTAATATAGTTAACACTAATTTTGTTTTATGTTAGAAGGAAGAAGGTTGAGATAGTTATAAGTTAAAAATATACAGTCTGGGGTTAAAAAGAGTTAGAATAAGAAGCTGGGTGGAATTCAATATAGTACAAAATAATATTATGTGTAAAAGTTTAGAGTAGAAATAGAAATGCTAAAGAAGGATGTTTAAGGACATATATTGCAATGATAGAAATACAATCTGGTAATAAGTGGAACAGGTAGATTAGAATACTTTCTTTTCACATTATCTTATCTGATCGCACTTTTCCAGTATTAATAGTTTAGATTTATATGATAAGCTGTCATTAAAAGGTTGTTACTATTTGGCTATAAGAATTATGAAGATTGAAAACAAATAAGGCTAGTTCTGAAAAAGGAACTGGTTAGCTGATAAATGAAGCAAGAAATTTCCAGTGAGCAGACTAAATAAACAAGAAGATCAAGAGATGCTGGAGAAACGGGAAGTTAACAAAGACAACAAGAAAATGGACTGTATGATAAGAGTTAAATTAATGTCTTATGTAATGTTTTTAAGTTGTCAAAAAACTTCTAATAAAGAATATATATACAACATAAAATTATTTATAAATTTATTATTATGAAGTAAACTTTATTTTAGCTTTTTTTTCTGTGCCTCCCATCCCAGTCCTGGCTTTCAGTGCCACTAAGGGAGGGGGTGTGTGGCACAGGGGTGCGCTGATGTCAATCTGGCTTCCAATGAGGAGAGAGGGGGTGGAGAGGAGGGGTGCTGCTCCCCATGCCAGGGTTTGGTGCAGTTTGCATGGGGTCCCATGTGTTCCAATCTCGCTCCAAATGGCTTGCAGGGGGACGCGGCCCTAGACACAGTTACTGGAAGGACATACACATGTGGAAGGGAACACACTTTCAGCAGTGTACCCAATTGTGCCACTGAAATGGGTCCCCCCAGTACCATTTCTTCCTGCCATTGGAGCCCTTGCTGCAGCCTCCAAAGTTCATGTGACCTTTGGGGCTGCAGGGAACCTATTCTGGAACAGTGCAGACAAGTGCAGACAGCCTTGTTCCAGGACAGCTGGACCACTTCAGCAGGGATTCATTTCTAACTGGAGCAGTCCGGCCCCCACAAGTGTGCAAATGGCCAATATTTCTTGGCAGCAGTGTAGGTTTACTGTATTTTCCGGTATATAAGACGACTGGCCGTATAAGACAACCCCCAACTTTCCTGTTAAAATATAGAGTTTAGGATAAACTCGACATATAAGAAGATGACACCGGGTGTATAAGACGACCCCCGACTTTTGAGAAGATTTTCCTGGGTTAAAAAGTAGTCTTATACGCCAGAAAATACAGTAACTATTAAGTTTTAGTTCAATGAACCAAACCGTGAAAGTTAAACTATAAATACTTATTATTTTTCAGCTGTTCAAAAATTGCAGCTATGATGTATTTTTAAATCTCTTGTTCAATACCCACGCAGATCGCACTAAATATACTTTCTGCTTGACCCTTCCATTCTGTCTCTGACATATGTTCAGTTTAATTTCACAAACTCTCCCATGACGCATCTGTGCTTATTTATATATCAATACAGTCCAATCTTGCTTTTATAAACCAACTTGCAAATTTGATTGTGCTTACAAAAGCATCTGGGAAACAAACTGGAGATGCCAATAGGCACTTCTTTGTTCCACTGAAAGTGGCAGGCATGGGGTCTCATTTCTGATTGATTCCAATAATACCCTTCAAAGTATTTACCACATCATTCATTTGTTGAAGTGCATCCCTGAGCAGAGGTTGTTTTCGTGTTGCCATTGCAATTCCTCTGGTCCCCAAAACATGCAGCAGAAGCCTCCATATTTATGTAGATCTTAGTACCTAGGTTTCAGCAGCCATCACTTTGCTGACTAAAATGATCCCAAGGTAGGCTAAAATAAGAGAGAAGATACATGCCTATTTCAAAAGATCAGAATTCAGTATGGTAAACTAGCATGCTTACGGAAGCTGAATCCATACACAGTTTTTTTCAAAAAGGAGGATTGAAAGCAGCTTAAGGGTGCTGTCAAAAATTAGGGTTCCTATCCCACCATTAAAGACACTTCCTGGCCTTTAATGTGCCTTAGAGATTGGACAGCAACCCATGTTACCACTTCTAAGCCACTTGGGGATGTTATTTTTCATGTATGTGGATACAGAGATACGGCACCCTAGAATACAGTAGACTAAAGAAAAGCACTTCTTGTAGTTTTCTAACAGCCTTTCCAGAGCTTGTTGATTACATGTAGGGAACATAGCCCTTAAAAAAAAGGGAGGGAGGGAGGGGGGAAGGGGAAAGGAGGGAAGAGAAGGTCAATATCATAATAAATAAATAGGAAAAGGATGTCTTGCTTGAGAAAGAACAAAGCAGGCATTTACACTGAACCAACACTACAAATCTGTGTGAACTGTCAGAAGACATTATAAAGGAGGGAGAAAGCTGTGAGAACACTAATTTGTCTGTTGTTCTAATGCCAGTCCAAGTAAGTGGTGATTTGAAAGGACTGTAGAAAAAGATGCCTAAACTGGAGCTCTAAGAGAATTATACAACCTAATATAAGAGAGGTGCATGCTGGATCACAACCATCAGGTGATTTTCAGCTGTCTATCATTATGATGGAAAGACCGAGTGCAAACTAAGTACAATCCCATTAACCCTAGGTAAACAGAATCTAGTATATAACAATGTGCTAGGATGGCAAATCCACACTATCACTGTGCCAATCCCACTAATATATTTATTGTTATTGTTTTAATATGTTTTATTGTAAATGTTGTTACCCACCCTTATACTCTTGGGTATATGGTGGGATAGAAATACAAATAATAAATAAATAATCTTAACAGAAGACATTTCAGGAAATGAGAAACATTAAGGCTGATTAACAAGCTGTTCTAGGCTTTATTCAGAAAATGAATTCTAGTGGCTTTCCCACCTAGCCTAACCTACATTAATCTTTCCCTCTTTATTCACCACTAACCAATTCACTTTCCTTCCTCTAAACTGACACTATGAGTAATGATATTTGGCCAGCAGACTTTGGCAAACCTCTCCATCCTTTCACAGGGTTTTTAGGCAGCCAGAGGCTTTCTAGACACACACATATGTCTATGCTTTCTATATGAGATCCTTAAAAATTCCCCCCAAAATTCGCAATATATGTAATAGGCCAAGACTTGGAAATGGTTTCAGACACTTGAACCTTCAGTCCCACAGAGACCATCAGTCCCAGGGAAACTCAGTGCCCAGAAATAGATACTATTAACCAGGTATTGTAAGATGCAAATCTGCTTAAAGGGCTGAAGACTTAGTATTAGTACACACTCAGCACCACCAGGGTGCTGAGTTCTTTCCACTCCATGCAGTTGCCTTTGGGCATTATGGCATCTGCAAAGCACATGGCTTTAAAAGGACAACGCTTCTTAGATTAGTCCTTCTCTGTTTTGCTTTCTGAAGCAACATGCATAGGCTTTCCAAGGGCTATGCTTATCTTGGCCTATCCTGACTTAACTGGAGGAGCCAGGTTTAAGTCCACTCCTAGAATTATTTCACTTTTCTCAGATGTGGTGGATATTCTGTGTTTTAGCATGACACACAATGAAATAGAACCTTCAACTTGGAGTATTGGGTCTATATTCCAGGAGCACAGTGATCACATTTGGCAACTCAAATACCATTCTGAAATAATTGTTTTTAAGCCTGACTTGATGAAGCCTTACATGTGCTTAGCCTTCTTATAGTTATATTACTACTGATCACAATCCCCACCTTATTTCTACCTTTTTAATGAGAAGCATTTTTCCTTGATTAGATTTCCCTGAAAGTTTCTAGTTCTGTTAAAAACATCCTGAACTAGCATCCTAAATCTGCTCATTTCCTCAGAAAGAAATAAACTTCAGAAGTTTTTCCAAGAAAAAGCAGGTAAAATGGCTTCAGCTTGGTCTTTTCTTTTCATTTTCATAAATCTGTCAAAATCCAGGGCTCCATCTTTATTTCCCATGGTCCCATTACTGCTATAGGTTTTCAGCTACACATAGATTGCAATTAAAGCTGCTGACTCTGTACTTTAAGGCAGCTGTTGGAAAGAAGGTTTTAGGGGCCTGACTTGTTATAAACTGCTCATAACACTCTGAGCAAAAACAGCTAACTGTACAGGTATTTTAAGTAAAAAATTTAACACCGTATCAACTGCTGTGAACTACTACCAAGTATTTATCAGGTGATAAATAGCAAAAGATGAAATGATATGCACTTTTAAAAAATAGATTAGTAGTTGCATTATTTCCACTGTCAAGTATTGTACTGACATACTCTAAACATGAGGAAATTATAATATGCTGTTACCCTGCCATTTTCTGTGATACATAATAAGATCTGTCTAAACCTGAGCATTCAAAAGAGACAAACCAAGTAGATGTAATCTCTTCTTAAGGGAACTTCATAACTCACAAACAGCTGTTAATGTCATTCATCTTTTTAAAAAGATGTTGAATTTGGAGATTACTTTGTGGGCTGAATTTTGTTTATCCTCATTTATGAGATTATTGTCATTCAGCCAGGGCTTTCTGTTCTCATTTGCATTTATTTGAGAGTAGTAAAGATTCATTTCTATGGGCAGGGAGTAATAGAATCAAAACTGTGTGTGCATGAAGTAATAGGCTTATAGATCATTGATCCACCTGACTCATTGGATGGGGGAGAAGGGATAGGAGCTTGGGGAAAATATAGGAGATGCATAAATATATAAGCAATTAACTTTTTTTCTTTAGTTTCTTGGGAAATTTCTTGATTTGCATTGTTCAAATGGTTTCAGACACTTGAACCTTCAGTCCCACAGAGATCATCAGTCCCAGGGAAACTCAGTGCCCAGAAATAGATACTATTAACCAGGTATTGTAAGATGCAAATCTGCTTAAAGGGCTGAAGACTTAGTATTAGTACACACTCAGCACCACCAGGTTGCTGAATTCTTTCCACTTCATGCAGTTGCCTTTGGGCATTATGGCATCTGCAAAGCACATGACTTTAAAAGGACAACTCTTCTTTTCCTGTTTAATGATTTTCCCTTGCTGTGTGAGTATTCAGCAGAAGCAGCAACAAGAGCAAATGAGAACCGTGAACCTCCTCACAGTCATTTCTCCCCCATGCTGAGCAAGCGTGCTGCAGAAGGTGCTTGTAGATACCCTTCTGAGAGGACTGTACAGTAGGAACACGCCAGGCATTTGTCTGCCATACCTCAGAGCTTCCTGAGAGCACTCACCACCACCTTCTACTTCCCCTCCCCTCTGTAACCACTGCTTTACCAAAATTTGCCAAACAGGGTTGGGGCTTACAAAAGTGGGATAATTGTTTTAAAATTACCTCTCTTCCATAACAACATGTCTTGCCATTTTTAATTAGAATATTTTGCTGTTTTTAAGAATATTTTTAAATTATATTCTGGATCATTCAAAAGTGCAAAAGTAGTATAGAAATGTTTTAAATAAAAATGGCTTCAGTCTAATTCTACTCATTAAAAGTTTGAAAATGGAGCAAGAAACAAATTGTATCCAAAGGCACTTGCACCATTCCTGTAGTTATTTCTTATACAATTTTTTCATTCTTAAAAGACAGGGTGAGGGAATCCATCTGAAACGTTGAGACATTTTGTCAAAACACGGTGTGAGTTTTTTCCTTACTGCACAATTCTTTGCTTACATTTTCTAAATTCAGAACTATTCACAGAGAACTAGAAAGAACTGTCATCCTTGCTGACTATGGTAACATTGGCTGGCTCCAGAAACTGACCAAATATCCTGCTAGCAACTGATAATCCAGAGAATTGTTGGTTGCTAACTTTGTGAATTTTAGTGCAGTACACATCTGGGTATTTGGGCAGTGCAAAATTCCCAGAAGTGCCATTGCCATCAAAGTGCATGTGCAACTGTCTGTTTCAGGCTCCTCACATCTGCAGGGAGAGAAATGATGGCAGCTCCCTCCTCAAATGTAGGTAATAGCACTATTGTGGGAAAGCCCATCTCCAGCATTGAGTTTTCCGGCAATAGGATATCATGCATTTTAGGAAGGGATATGGTGGGATTGCCACAGATACATGTGACAGCCCCACCATCACACAGTCAGAATGGGACTGTTTTCCTCAAGCAAAGAGTGCATGGGGTGGGACAGTGCAGCCACAATTGCGTGCTGCATAGCCTGGTTGCCATGGCAATTGCCAGCACACAAGGCCATTGCCTAGCAAGGTTATTACCACTAGTACAGAAGCAATCACACATATCCAACAAGTAGTGAAGTGCCAAGTAAGTTTGGGATGGACTGAGCATTCCAAAATGCAGATACCCAATCCATTCCACATCTTCACTTCCTTGGGACAATGTTCCAGAGAAGTGAAGGTGCAAAAAGCCCCTAAGACTTTGGCAGAACTCTTCACTATTAATTTCTTGCAGTCCCTTTAGTGTCATGCCATACCAAAGCATTAAAGATAAAATCAGGGAAACTTAAAACTTCACTAAGATAAATGGGTACTCTTAAAATACCACTGGCAGTGCACCAACTACCCTACACACACACACACACACCAAATACTGACCAATGATTTTTGTAGAAACACTCATGAGCTAGTTTGGTCTAGTGGTTAAGAAGCTGGACTCTTATCTGGGAATACCGGGTTTGATTCTGCCCTCCTCCACAAAGCCAGCTAGGTGACATTGGGCTAGTCACAGCTCTGTTCTGAGCTCTCACAGCTCCACCTACCTCACAGGGTGTTCTATTGTGGGGAGAATAATAGAAAGCTTTGTCAGCCGCTTTGAGTCCCAATAAATCAGTGAGAAAAGCAGCTGTTCTTCTTCAAGCATGTGTGAGCAGGACCAAGTTTTCTTCAGCATTTCTCATTGTGCCTTTTTCCATCTCAGAAGGATATAGGGCAAAATCTTGGCATAACCTGATATGACTTAGCTCAATGCAACCATCCTTTTGAGGAAAAGTAGAATGTCCATTCTGCTGTAGTTTGAATTGAAAATAAGAAACACACCTTCCCCCTTCACAATGTACATATGTTCAGTTTTGCCCTTCTTTAGAAGAGCAGAGAGAGTTCCCTCTGAGACTATTTCTGCACTGGGCCTTATTCTGGACTGTATTCTGAAATAGGAGGCTGCTGTTTGCATGCTAGTACATACTATGACAGGCTTTGAGTAGCCTGCTGTAATTTGCACTAGCATGTGGATTGCAGGCCCCTATTCTGGGATATAATCCAGAATAGGGCCCAGTGTAGAAGAGGCCTAATCATTATTTACTTTTTCTAGCCCATAATTAGCTCAAAGTGTTCCCCCTAAAAACTCCATTAGTTAAAATACTTTTGTTTTCTTTTTTAAAAGTAGAATATCCTCAACCAGCCAGCGAAACTTGCTCAGCGACTCTGCTCATTTTCATATAAATGATTTTGTAGAACTGTGTCTATGTTCGTTTCATAATACCTTGTAAAACATAATCAACATTTTTCCATTCAGGTCATCTCAAATTAAATGCATGCACTAAACAGGATTTTAAAAGAGGTAGGAGCAGTTGAGATGACGAACCAGCAACATTTTCATTCTTCCTGATCCTTCTCATACATTGCATATATTACGCCAAAGAAGAATACTTCGAAGTACAGCTGTCAATCAATTAATGTTATAAGTTGGTTAAAGAAATGAATCCTAAAAAGGTTACTGAAAGATATTTAGGGCTATCCCTTCTTGGCTATGCAGTCAAAGAGCAATTTTAAAAATCAGTAATTAAATAGTAATAGCCATCATGAGTACAATAATTTGCTATTATTTAATTTCTAATTTGAAGTGGGAGATTCATTTTCAAGCTATTTTCAGCAAAGCTCTTCTGGGTGCTTTTCTACATCCTCCTAACAGCTATGGTCTTATGTTCAGATTCCAGTGCAAATGCATCAGTAGCCTGATAAACATCTTTATGGAGAAGGTGGCATTTTTATAATACTATTTCACTGGAATGGTATATTCCAGTCATTTGCCAAACCTTGGATTCTAGTCATCACATGGGCTGTGTAATTCTATTTTGGGATCAAGCTAAAAATGTATATTTCTACACACTCCAAGAATGAGCCCATTGATTACCATCGTATTACAGGCCAATATGCTTAATAAAGTCCATACCAAGTTTGTGTGCCTAAATTTCAACAGTTGGCAATTTGCTGAAATGCAGATCTGATTTAGTTCCATCAAGATGTTAATAGAAACATGTAGACAACATGAACCATCACAAACCAAAAGGCCTTTATATGGAATGCTCTCAATATGAGCTCACTATGGAATGGTGCAAGGGGTAAAGCCCACATAAGAACTGATTGTAGGCTGGGTACAGCTAGGGTAAGTCCCCATGGGCTCTGTTCATTTAGGGGCTGAATCAGGTCATCCCCAATCCGAATTGCAGTTCGGGTTAACATGTCCCCATGTGATTTGTAAAAAATCACATGGGGACATGTTAACCCGAACTCCACTTGTCACTGAGCTAAACAGTGAGCAAAAACAGGCGCCACAGACAGAGATGCCAGAGGGCAGAGGGCAGAGCATCCTTGTCCAAGGCTGGCAAAGGAGGAGGGGATGAATGGGAAAATAACCTTGCTCACTTGCTCTGCTGGCGGGTGGATGAGGAGATACTGCAATGCTCCTCTCGTCCCTGCCATCACCAACATTCCCACCTTTCTGCAGCTCTGACCCCCCAGGAAAAGGTGGGTGGAGGGAAGGCTACTACTACCCTTTTGTCCCTCTCTCATCCAGCCACTTTCCACCTTCCTCCCTCTCTGTGCGCCTTTCTGGCAGCCTTTCCCACACCCTTCTTGGCGGACACCTTCCTTCAACTTTCCCACATGGGGATTCAATGGAGTCTCTGCCTGCCGCTCTCCTCACCATCCAAGAGGGACAAGGGGTGCAAAGCCTGCGCTGCGTCTGATGGAGATCAAGCAAGCAACTGCGCCCCTGCAGCTGCTGGTGCTGTTGCTGCGGGTGGATGCCAGGAGGTCGCAGCGGCTAGGTCTGACGACTCAGGAGGTGGTGAAGCCATCGGTGCACCCATCCGTCCATGTGACCGAAGCTCTGGGGAGGCGGATGGGAGCCACTGCCAACACTCCTTTCTTTCCCTTTTGTCGCTAGTCTGAGAGGCAGATGAAGCACATGTGAGTAAAGCTCGCTCTCAAGCAGCGGTGCACACCTCCACTTGACAGAGAACTTTACCCATGCGTGCCTTGCTGATCAGGTGATGAGAGAAGGTAGCCAGCAAGTATGCAGGACAAATGACAGTGCAAATGACAGCCTCCTAATTTGGGGTGAAAACAGTTAGAAAGGGGGAGAGTTGCCATGGATTTGTGGCATTTGTCCCTCATGTAGCCCAAATTGGGTCTTTGCATGGAGACACTTCCGAGGCCAACTCACATTCGGCTCAGGATATTTTCATCATGGGGACATGGCCCTTGAGAAGTTGTTACTATGTATTGACTGTATGTGTGATAAAGTTGTTCCCCTGCTATGCATTCTGTGTGTGTCATTCTACTGAAGACCATATGGTCGTTCTGGCCCAGACAGGGAAGTATGCTGCCAGCCCCTGAACTTTTAGTCTGGAGACTGTCCTTGAAATCCCCAAATCTGGAGCACAAAGAGCACAGAAACAATTAATGTTCCTTCCTCCACAGTCTGCAGCCCATGCATACATCACAAACCTGGGTCAAATTACCAAATCTGTATGACTACAAGGTATGGAGAGAAAAATGTGTGCCAGGGGCCACAGATGCTTAGCCCTTGAGTGCAGGAACAAGACCTAGGCTTTCTTCAGAAGATTTCAGAGGGGTGATAAGTCTCAGCGATCTTTCATGTAGTGTCCATTAAGTCTACCCTACTGATACATGGGTTTTAAAATAAATGGTTTCAGTTATCCTTGGATTTGTCCACATTGTCCACTCATCAGTCATCAGTCTTTGGAGTTTGCTGCCAGAAAAGATTAGACAAATGAATGAATTCATAGGTAGGGGTTTGAGAGCTGGTGAAAGCTTTGTCTTTGTCTTCTGCTTGAGATGCATAAGCAATTGGAGGGCCACTGTGTGAGACAGGATGCTGGACTAGATCAGCTGTGGCCCTATCTAGCAGGGTTCCTCTTATGTTCTTATATTCTTATGTAAAAATCTGTGTAAGATGCAAATATTGAGAGAAGATACTAAAACTATTAAATTAGAAAAAATGCGGGAACTTCAGATTAGTGATGATTAAGATTAAATGAGAAACTAAGGAAGTTGACAGTTTGCAGAAGTCCTGTTTAGGCAGAAGAAATGTAAAATTTAAACAAACAAATTAAAATTCATATCTTTTTTATTCATAGTGACAGTGAGAAAAATGTCTACTGCTTAGCTCAGTTTTGTCTGTATTTATATGTTGTGACAATTCCTTCTCTTTGTTGCTTAACACAATGCATTTCTGAACGGAAAAATAACACGGGCCCACAGAACCAGAGGGACAGGGCCTAACCAATTTCAGTGGGTCGAACAATAAAAATGAATAAATGTTTACCAGATCCATGCCCTGTCAATGATGCTAGAAGTAGTTTCAGCTTCACTCTGCATGTCATATTTGGGACTGATGCACCACAGGGAATTCAAAGTGATAGACAGCCCAGAGGGACAGTCACTCCTGCTACAGCTGAAGTAGTGGCATTAGCATAGCAAGCCTAGGCCTTTTCGCATTAGGCCTTTTGGAATGTGTGGAGGACATGTCGGGATGGAGCATTCACTCCTCTGGGCCTCAACTCATTCCAGAGCGCCCTCCACGTGTTCCGTTTGTAGGGCACAATTGTGCCCTACACATGGCCCTGCTCATTCCGGCCATGCCTGGCCATCCAGGGAGGGAAGCATTTGCACGCCTCCCTCCCTGACAGCTGTGGGACACACACACACCACCATGATTGGGCTGAAATTGGCCCAACAACTGGCAGACCCATGGAAATCACTCACCTTGCCAGGCCCGGGGTGCGATCTGCCATGATCTGTGCAGCCACACACACTCTGGTAGACAAGAGCCACTGGGTCCTGTCTATCAGATATCACCCTGGGCCCAGCAAGGTGAGTGATAGAGCACATGGGGCAGGGGGGTGGCCCACTCCGGGCTCCTGCAGTCCCATCATGACTGCAGGAGTTGGAGAGACACCAAGTTCAGCCTTCCCTCACCCCTTTCCTAGGTTAGATCTAGGTGGCTCAGACCCGCAGACGCCCCGGGGACACACACACGTGTGCATCTACCTGCTCTCTGTCCTGGGTCCAAGTGACCTGGCTCAGCCAGTGGCGTGGTGCTCATGCGTGCAGAGCGGCCTATGACTGGCCAGCCCACCCACATGCCACCTGGAAGAGCAGACCAACGCCAGCTGAGCAGGGTCACTTGGACCCAGGACAGCCAGCAGGTAGGTTTGCCCACCCCAGGTCTTCTCTGACCCAATGGCATAAAGGCCTGGGAGGGGCATACCCACCCCCATCCAGCCTTTTCAGGCTAGGATACTTTGGGGCGCTTTTCTCATCTCCACATAGGCAGCTAGGAATGCGTGTAAATGCA
This sequence comes from Aspidoscelis tigris stejnegeri, assembly GCA_023333525.1. Classification (NCBI taxonomy): domain Eukaryota; kingdom Metazoa; phylum Chordata; class Lepidosauria; order Squamata; family Teiidae; genus Aspidoscelis; species Aspidoscelis tigris. Next base: position 242,863,837 of record JALMGA010000001.1, on the reverse strand, counting down.
TTCCTTTCCTGCCTACGTGTGGATGAAGTGCAAAGGCCTCCTGTTTCAGTGTCTGTGCTTGCTAGACGTTTGCAGTATCTCTTTTCCCATGGTTGTTTTGTGCTTACTTCCTGCTACTGAAAGTTCACTCCACTCTTATGTTAAGTCCTGGCTTCCAATTGTTAAGCCCATCTACCAAAGCAAAGTTGTCTGCTCGCTTGTGCCATCCCTCTTCCTTGCTGTATGGCCAGTTCCCACCTTTATTAGGTGTGGTGGCCAGCAAACCTCTGAAATAGTTCAGGTGCCTGCACATTGTGATGCCTGAACCATTCCAGACATAGCCAGAGTTTCCCCAAGAACTGGCTAAGCATGATTGTCTGATTTCATAAGGGAGGTATTCCAGCTCTTTAATCATTTTGGTTGCCCCTTGCTGCACCTGTTGACTGACAGCCACCAATGCACACTCTAGGGATGTATAAAACACTCCTGGCAGACCCATGGAAATCACTCACCTTGCCAGGCCCAGGGTGCGATCTGCCATGATCTGTGCAGCCACACACACTCTGGTAGACAAGATTTTTGGTCCAATTTCTGGCCAGGATGAAGCAGTTCCAGCTACTGGCTCACTCCTGCCAATGAGAGCCTTGTGTTCCCAAGCCACCTTTAATCCACCTTTTCTAGCACAGAATGTAAACAATCCCACCTCAAAATCTTATCTAAGATGCCCCTCAGAGATGCTTTTTTATTGTGTCTTACCATAGTCTTAGTTCCTTTTTTGTTTGGACAAAAGTTTTAGAAAAGTCCCACCCTTTGAGGGGAAAACATATATATATATACCTCAGCATTTTGAACTATTATGGGCTGCTTCATTTAACCATAAAGCATGGATAGTTTATTCCTTGGCCATCTCTTATCAATATAGTATCTGAAATAGCAGTATCTCTTTGTAGAAAACTTTTTTAAAAAAAACAGGTCAATCAATATCTTTTTCATATCAGAGTGGGGTTTTTAAAATAAGAGAGAGAAAGAGAAAGAGGAAATCACAGTTATTCATATCTGAATCTTTTTAAAACATGTATACTTGAATAAAATGCTTGTTAAAGATACTGTTTAAAAGTTCTTCAAATTGTATTCACTTCTAAATGTGTAATTACTGGAGAATTCCAATGTATGATTCAGTGATATACAATATGCAAAGGATAATTATATTCAAGGCAATGTTGCTGGCATACAGCCAGAAATTTTAATTACTTGTTCCTAAGGTTAAGCAGACATTGCTGCATTGGAGGCTCTGCACAGCAGCCCCAATCAGAGAAGAGCACAATACTTCTAAACTGTAGTTTAAATATAAGATGCCCAAGCAAATGTATTTCATATTCAGAATATTGTGAAACAGCCCATACAAGATAGTATTTCAAAATGCATTTCAAAGCCCAAAATACAGTTCTAGGAGTTGGGACGTCCATTTCCTGCTCCCACGTGCCTCCAGTAATGTGCATTTTACAAAGATTATGGATAGACTGGAACTCCGCTCACACCTCTCAAATTAGCAATTGGCAACATGTGCCAGTGCAATACCACCTCTCCTATGGATGCAGAACTAATGGTGCTGTCCACATAGTAGACTTTCCAGGTGAGTTTCCCGCATGATTTTAATGGAACTCAGCTGCTCCCTAATTACCTTCTAGGTGTCAAAGAATGCCCAAGCTTGTTAAATGAGGCACCTAGCAGATGTGGGTCTCTTTATCACACTTCGATCCTATCAAATAGCAATTCAATACAAGCCTGATGATGATACTGTTGCTACTTTTCTGTATCATCATAAAATCACTCTTCATCTGCTACATGAACATTTTCTTAACAAGTATATGTGGAAGGATGCTCTGTCTCCAGGATGCTAGACATCTGCCTCCATGCTGGAACATTCTAGTACACTCCTGTAAGCTGCTAGATGCTAGATTCACACCAATTCCTGGTGTGAATTCTTTGTGGTAGAACAGCATGGTTCTGGCTGTGAAAGTGCATGCCAAGTCACAATCATCATAGCAATGGTGCAGCACACAGCAGAAGTTGCTATAGTCATTGCTGCGGCAGTTTGGAGGGTCTGGGATGGGCCGTCCACATTGCAATGGCCTGGTAGGGGAGTTGGGGGTGGTCCCATCACTCACAATGCAAACTCCAGCCACTGTTCCTGAACTTAACTTCAGTGGCATACCATCCCTCAAAAATTCGCTGTGGCATACTGTATTCCCACAAGGTGGCATACCAGTTCCCTATGGTCAAGGGAGTTTGGCCCTTCCAGTTTCTTGCTATCAGCTGCTTAGCCACTGCAAACATGAATTGTGACTGCCTCCAGGAGAGGTATAAAACTCGGGATTATCCCAGAGCTATGTTTGGATTGCCACAGGTGTCCATGGCAATAACATGTATATTGGTGTGATATCCCACACTCTCAGTGTTGTGAAAAAACCAACTTTCAGCCAAGACTTTAGTAAAAAGCAAAAGGACTTACCATGTGTAGACAACAGCTCCCACAATCTACCATTTTGGAAGTGGCCAAAGCAGACCCAAAATGGTGATTGTGCAGAGCAGCAATCATGCTAGCAACATTGCAGAAGCAAGCATGCAGGCCAAGCATCCAGTATGGCTATTTTTTATAAAAAGAAAATACTCTCCAAAAATGTGATCAAGGGGGTGGAGCTTCCATTTGTGCCACCTAGGGATATGCATGAATATTTGTAACATTCAAAATTCATACAAATTTGTACAAATTCAGACATTCAAATTCAAATTGAACGTTGGCACATTTGAAGACTGACATTCAAATTTGTATCACATGTTTCCATACATTTGTATGAAGCTTCGTATGGGATTCATGAGCCAGTTTGGTCTAGTGGTTAGGAAGCCGGACTCTTATGAGGGAACATGGGTTCAATTCCACCCTCCCCCATGAAGCCAGCTGGGTGACCTTGGGCTAGTCACAGCTCTCTTATGAGCTCTCACAGCCCCACCTACCTCACAGGGTGTTCTGTTGTGGGCAGAAGAACAGAAAGCTTTGTCAGCCACTTTGAGTCCCCTGAAAAGGGTGAGAAAAGTGGGGTAGAAAAGCCAACTCTTCTTCTTCTTCATATGGGATACGTATGGGATTCATATGCGTTTGTAAGCATTCATATGCATTTGTATGGGATTCGTATGGGATTGAACATTTATACTGAATTTGAATCCTACCACATTAGAAGGGAATCTATTCAAATGAATATGAATCTAATACAAAAAAAAAACCATGTGCACATCCCTGATGACACCTCGATCAGCCACCACTGTGAGGTTATTTTTCCAGGTATTTCCTCGTTAGCACCTAGTCAGGGTTCCTGATTAAAATGAATCAGACATGGCACTGATGAGATGAATCTTTTGATATTTCTAAAGCCATTTGTGGGGATCTGAGAGCAGGAGAAGGTTTCCCCTTGTCTCTGCTTGAGATGCCAATGGGCAATTGGTGGGCCACTGTGTGTGACAGGATGCTGGACTAGATGGGCTGTGGCCTGATCCAGCAGGGCTCCCCTTATGTTCTTACATTGACACCAAAGGTGGATTTTGCTGCTCATTTTGCTGATCTGTTGTCTCAGTCTGAAAGTGCACTGAAGCTTGATTAAAACTTAGATGTAGATGGGTGTCCATTCTATGTTCTTCTTAGGCTCCTAAGGAAAGAAAAGAAAGCCATTGCTATCACTCCTTTCATCACTGTAGGGATTAGATGTCACTGGTAATTAATTGAGAGTGTGTTCATTCTGATTCAATAGCATAAGCACCTTTAAGCTTGCCTGATTTTCAAGCACTCCCTGAAACTAACTACTTTTGACACCATGTCGATCTATCGATGATAACATTTATCTTCACGCTAGGGTCCCCCAGCAAAAAGATGGCCAGGGAGAGAAGACAGGTGCCACACTGATTCATGCACTTCATTTAAGTCCTGAAAACCACTGTGGATCAGAACCAGGCTGGAGGCAAAGGAAGCACTTCAGAAATGCCATTGCAGTGTACTACAATCCTTTCCTCCTTTGTGCTATGAAAAGATTTACTCACTGATTCCTATGGCTCAGAGTGCTATTAAGTGAAAATGGTTGTGTTGTCATGGTGCATTTGATAAATTTATGCTTTTCAGCTTTTCTAAAATTAGGTCTTTAGCACATAATTGCAAGTTTTACATTTCTAACAGAAATGGGCCCAAAACTGAAAAGAATTTTAAGTCTGCCTGAATTTCACAAAATTCAAACCCTGTAAAAAGAGAGAGAGAGAAAGTTATAGTTGGCCCTTCCAATAGGAACGGATGCAATATTTGAGAGAAGATTGCATTTGTTGGTTTTTTGTATTTCAGAATGCTTTTAAATTTCAGCTTTGGCCTATGTCTGATTTCAAGGCTGTGGTCACACCTTCACTTTAATCCTTTTGCAGTCCATCTTTGGCCATCACCTTTTTAGTTCTAACCATTTGTGGACTTTTCTCCCTTCAATCGTACTTTCCTGAGTTCTGATTTTTACAGGTGTCAAGTCGTTGTAAAGTGTTAATCCATTTTCATTTTTGTGATGACATGCTGCTGAGTCACAGAACATTTATCCTATCAGAGCACGCGGTGTTGTGATGGTAGAGAGGAGTGAAGACCTTTTAAAAGGAATCTCAGGACAATTTCAACAAGGTGTGACCACAGTGCAAGAGACTACAAGTCCAATGAAACAAACAAAAAAAGCATCACATAGGAATTAAGTCCTAATACAAGCTCAAGACAGCTTGAGCTTTAAAGCAGCCTTTACCAACTTGGTGGCATCTAGAAGCTTTGGATTACAAATCTCATCAGCCTCAGACAGTATAGCCCTGAGAGGTCAAAAGCATTTGGAAAGTGTTTTAACATGTGCTTGGCTTTTACACAAGGTTTCCTGGATGTAATCTCCACTATGTTCAATGAGACTTATTCTGATTTGCAGAAGGTTGTACAAAAATATCAGATAGTTCCAGATTTTAAGACATATAGAAACGTCTTATATCATTTACAAAATAATTTATAAAATTGAGTAAGAAATCAACTTTCTTCCTCCAAACCACAACACTGGAAAGTATAATTGCTTTAAAATATAATAATAAAAAGCAGTCGTACTAACCTCGGTCTTGCTCATACAGTACCGTTAAGTGGATTACAGATGATCTCATTCCCATATGTGGGTCACATTCCATTAAAGACAGGCTGAGTGCCAAGTGAAAGTGGTGCAAGGATGACAGCTATGATTGAAGCCATGCTCTGTCATTTACTGCTACCGGTGATCTAACAGTTGCTTCTAACCCCCAAGATTTCTCACCCCACCCAACCAGTCTGTGGCAGACACATCCTTCATTCAAAATGCTTCTTTTACTGTGAAGATCAAGGGCAACAGCAAAGTCTAACATTAAAAGTAGCATGTTGCCCTTATCAGGGACTTTGTATTCATTTTAGGATGCTACAAAGGATCCAAGAGATATAGAAAGGAAGAGGAGAATTAACAAAAACAAAGTTTCTAGGGTTCGAGTTTTGTGAGCATATATGTGAGTGCTCTGCATGTATGAGAGAGGGGGCTTTCTCCACTTACCTCAAATAATCCATGTTAGCAACATCTGAATCAACAATCGTCAAAGAAGAAGAAGAGTTGGCTTTTCTACCCTGCTTTTCTCACTCATTTAAGGGGACTCAAAGCGGCTGACAAAGCTTTCTATTCTTCTCCCCACAACAGAACACCCTGTGAGGTAGGTGGGGCTATGAGAGCTCAGAAGAGAGCTGTGACTAGCCCAAGGTCACCCAACTGGCTTTGTGGAGGAGTGTGGAATCAAACCCGGTATTCCCAGTTAAGAGTCTTGCTCCTGAACCACTAGACTAGACCAAACTGGCTCAATGGCAGACTGGTCCTTAGAACAGCAACTGTGTACTAACGAGTTCTAGCATGCCTATTGACCACATTTATCTGATCTACCACTAATCTGGATTAGTATGCCCTCAGCACAGTTCCAGTTTTGATCTACTCTACACTCCCATGATGATGGTGTGTTCTTAACAGCTCCTTGATCCAGATTGCCATGCAGACAATGTGTTCTTAGCAGCTCTTTGATCTGGATCAACAAGTAAGTGCAGAAAGGACCAAAGAAAGAGTTTCTGCAATTACCTGTACTATGGATTATAGTCCTCTTTGGGACCTGTTCAATCTGCAGTGAGAACTATTGAGGGCCCACCACCAGTAGTATGCTCATCTGCACCAACAGTGTACTGTAGAGGCTCTCGATCTGCATTACCAGTGGAAATGATTAAACAGGTCTACCAGCGTCCAAACTACCAGGGGATCCATTTCAACGGCACACCAAATTGTGCCACCAAAATGGGTCCCTTGTAAGGATGTGCATGAATATTTGTAATATTCAAAATTCATACAAATTCAGTTGAATTTGGATGTTTGAATTCAAACTGAATGCTGGCACATCCAAAGATTGACATTCAAATTCAAATAGAATGTTTTGCTACATTGTATGAAGCTTTGTATAAAGCTCTGTATGCTATTCATATGCATTCATATGGGATTCATATGGGATTGAGCATTCATATTGAATACAATTCCTGCTACATTTGAAGGGGATCTATTCAAACAAATATAAATTTTCTTGCATTCTATTCAATATGAATTGAATACCAAAACAAAAACAAAAACCCATGCACATACCTAGTCCCCTGGGAACTCTGAGGCCAGGAACATTAGTCCTTGTCCATTTGGAGCTTGTAGGGGTAGGCTCCAAAGCTTGTGCAAGCTGCAGGGTCAGTATAGAGGCTAGATAGGAATAGCCATCACATGCAGATGGCCCTGTTCCTGTCTAAGAGCAACCAGACTGATTACCAGAGGCCTTTTCACATTAGGTCTTTTCTAATGCATCTACGAGACTGGGATGGGGCATTCACTCTTCTGGGGTGGTCGGATCCATTCCAACCCACCCCAGCTGTCCCAGTGCATCATAGAGCACAAAAAAGCATTTTCACGCTATCCCTCCCAGACAGCTGGGCCCCTCCCCCAGCCTTCCCCCATTGGCTCCTGTGGAGCCAGGGGTGGGGAGGCTTGTCGGGTGGCTTCCCTGGGGTCCTGCACACTCCCTGGGGCCAGATCAGCTTCCCAGGGCTGGCAACCCCCCCAACCCCCCCCCAAGCCCCCCTGGGGGTGCACGCGTATGAATGGGGCTTACCTGTTCAGTGCTGGGCAGCAACTGGGGCGAGGAGGGCAGCTGTGCTGTGCACATGTGTGCAGTGTAGCCTCTGATTCACCAGGCCCCTGTACCTGCGCAGATCACCCATCTGGGGGGAGGCTGGGGGCAGGACTTCTGAGTCCCAGGACAGCTGTTTAGCCCAAATGCATCTAAGACATTTTGTCATCCGCACGTAGGCATGTAAAGGACACGTTTGCAGCATGTCCTTTACCTGACAATGCAGATGGTAAAATGTCTTAGACGCATTCGGGCCAAAGCGGTCTACAGCGTTTTAGCTGTAGTGTGAAGAGGCCTCAGATCTAGATAGGCTGTTCCATATACAATGCCCCTGCTGCTTACTAGCACACCGCATCCACACCAGATGCAGCATATGTCAGTCTAGGACACCCAAAATGACCACCTAGACTAAGACAGTGGTAGAATTGTTTAAACTGCTCCACTGGTGTCTTATTCTAATTAAGAACAGCCCAGGATAGTGTGCAAGGGGCCTACTCCAGCTTGGAATGGTTCCTGTAGGAGCTGTGCTAGCTGGTATGTTCGAGCCATCACATGTGATCAATAAAAGTGAAGACCTTGTACGGAACTTAATTAAATCTACTGTTCTCATCAGAAGGTTCCATGTCCTGGAATGCAATTTTAACTGTTGTTTTTTGGCTACTTTTGCAGTTTTTTCCTGCTAATTTAATTAAGCCTTTTAAAGAAAATTGTTTTAAAATTATCTGATTGGAGAATTCTTTCATCCTTTGTAACCTACGACCCAAACCCAAACTAAGGAACACTCAACTCTGAATGAAAATGGTCAGAATGTCTAAAAGTTTTTTCTTTGTTTTTTAAACACTAGAGAGAAAAAAGAACCTGTTTTTTTTTTAAAAAATTAAAAGAACCTCTCTCTACAGATGACTAATACAGACATTCGGTAGTAGCTAATCCTGTTCATATCTCCTTTTAACTTTCTTCAGTCAAGCAAGAAAGAGCCACTAAGAGCTATTTTGCTTAAATATCACTGGTGTCGGACTTCTCTACACTGAAACACTATTCAGCAAAAAAAGTTAACCATTGTGATGCCCACCTCCTCAGCTGGGGCTGCGCCTCACCTCTAATCATGTAGGAAAATAAATAAATATTTCCTGGGCTTCCCTTTCCCCTGTAGCCTCTTTTTTTATTGGTAGCGCAGAAAGAATAGTTAGCCTAGCCGCTTATCTGCTCCCCGCTGCGAAGGCTTGTCATTTTCTCTTTTCCTGTTTCAACAAGGTGTGAAGTGCTTCTCAACGTAGCCAACTGTGGCACTGCGCTTTCCCCCTTCCGCTCTCTCCTCCCCTTAAAGCTATAGGAGCCCAAAACCTTGCTGGCTTCCCTTTCACAGCTTTAAGTAAATGATCAGCAGACTCTGGTCTCTTTATTTAATGAACACGGAAGAAGTTTATTGGTTCCAAGCTTACAAGACAACAGACAAGTTCAATGTACTGTTTCATCAATTAACTCAGTTTCCTCTGGCTAACCTTCCTTCCTTCACCAAATAACCCTAAGCATTAATCTCTGGAGCTATACTGGGTTCTATCCCTCAGGGTGTTGTACGTCTCTCCACGAATCTCCCACCCCCAAAGACCCAGCATAGAACAACCAACGGTTCCAGGGTGCTGGCTTTTATACTCCCTGGCACGGCTTGTGCTTTCTCTCATTGGCCAATTCTGTGGGTGATTCTCCCCCCCTTCTAGTGAGCTGGGTGAGCCCTGCCCCTTGTTTACCTACCTGTTTCTGTTAAAACGCTTTGATCACATTTTTAATGGTGTAGACGCTTAACACTGTAAAACACATTGGCTGCATCTTCACGGCAACGTTATTTCGAATTCAAAATGTTTTGAGTCCTCCCAGTCCAGACGGCAGTTAGGCTTAACACGCTTTTTCCGTGTTAAACCACACCAAACCATTTTGAATCTCAAACCTGATTTCAACAGGTCTCACTCCGAATAGTGCGCTCGATACGGGTTTCATTTTTTACTGTGTGGACAGTACCGTGTTAAGGGATGAGATTCCGTGTTCAGGGTGTCCCTCCCCCAATCGCACTGTATCCAATGGCTGTCCGTATTCTGGGCACATCAATGCGATGTGTGTGTGTGTGTGTGTGTTTCCCTGCCTGATCTGAAGCAAACGTTTTTCGGATCGCTTCTTTTCACCGCTCTGGCTGCTGGCGGAGCTTTTCAAGTCGCGCGCGGAGCTCCAAGACGGCAAAGAAAGAGACGCCTCGCCTTCATCCACCTTCGCCAGCCGAGGCTCGCTGGGGGCAGAGGGCGCAAGGGTGTGCAGGCATGGAGGGAGCACAGGGGCCTGAGCCGAAGGAAAGGAAAGGAAAGGAGGGCTCAGCTTCAAAGGCGCTCTTGCCTCGACGCCCCATCCTTCCGTGTACTTTTTTCCTTTCCCTCCTTCCCTCTCCCTTTCTTTCTTTCCTTCCCTCTTTTCCTTCCTTCTTCCTTCCTTTCCTTTTGTCCTTCTTCCTTCCTTCCCTCCTTCCCTCCCTCCCTCCTTCCTTCCCTTCTTTTTTCCCTTCTTCCTTCCCAGGGAAATCCACCTCCATGAAAACATCACCCCCCAAATGCTTGGGTGGCTTACAGGCCAGCTGGCCGGTCCCTTCTGTAGCAGCGCTACAGTGTAGCAAGGGAACCAGCTCACTCTCTTAACAATGTTGCGAATTTGTGCAATTTCAAAACTTCAGACCTTTAGAAAGTGAAAGCCTGCCTGCTCCCGGTCCTTTAAACAGTAATACAGAATCTCAGCAGCTGAGATTCTGTATTACTGTTTAAAGGACCGGGAGCAGGCAGGCTTTCATGACAGCTATAAAATCAGACACTTTTGCTACATTCCCCCCCCCCATCTCTTGTTAAATCTCCCTCCTTCTCCACCCCTTTCAACCAGCCTCATCAGCCGGGGAAAGGTCTGATCTTGTTACTTTGAACTATGTGAGAGGGGCTAATCCTGGGAGGGAACCAAGCAGAGAGAGGGGGTGGACACAACTGACTGGCAATGGGCTGCTGTGGGGACTCCGAGGATTGATTCCGAGATAAGGCTGCTATCGGAATGCCCTCGGGGTGCCACGGAACCGGATCAAGTTCAAAGCTGTGGAGACAGTTTTGACCCGGTTCAATTATTTTGGTTTCGGGGAAACGATATAAGACATCCCATGAAGATGCGCCCATTGAATTTTAATATACCTTACTCTTCTAAACCATAACAACAATATGAGGCACCACAACCATCATGTCATGTTCATGTCAGTCCTTCAAGTCCTTGCATCGGTCTAGCTCCCCTAGAAAAACAGACACTTTAGAAGGGTGCATTTCAAACCACTCTTGTCATTCAAAGCTCAAGTGGACATTGTGTGGTTGTGATCATATCTCACCAGTTTTGGCTGCTGTGATGTCTGAGGAATTTCCATATAGATGTATCCCATTGCCTAAGATGTGTCTTTCATTCCAGCCAAGCTACACAATTTATGGAGTACTCTTTCCTCTGATGAACTATTAGCATCTGCTTAAAATGCATTTGTATTGCCAAAAATATGAGTTCATTTTAAATATATAGATCTGAAGCTATTGCTATTGTCATTGTTGATTTTGACTGTTATTTTATTGTTCTTCTGCAAAGCATAATAGGATGTTTTTAAGGAAAAAAGGAGAGATATAGACTTGCTTTAAGTAAATTAAATATTCACATTTTATCAAAATACAAGGACTGAGCCAGCTCAAATGGAGGTCTGAAAAATTCCAATCAACAGCTACAGCTCAATTAGGTCTCCAAGGAGACAGCCTGAACCTCAAAAACAGGCTTACCTTATGTATCCAATCCAGGCAATTTTTTCTTATACTAACTGCTCCTTGTTGCAATATATTTATTAAGAGTCTGGCTATGTGTTACCTTAACCACAAGAAAGTTGCTACTAAAAGAGGGAATTTTAGTATGTGTGCATGCATGCGCAGGTGAATGTATCTCACAGGGGAAATGTATTATTTGATCCAGCAGCATCACCTTGTGAGATTTCCCGCTCATACCATCCACTTTGGATACTATCCACTTTGAACAAGGAGAAGGGTGCCATTTGATCCTAAGAAGCACCCAGATCACATTTTTATCATCTCTCCTAAGACAACTGCTTCTTTCAGGAACACTTTCTGATAGGATGTACTTGTATGAGTCTTGTTGCTTTGGTTTTGGGGTTTTTTTTAGAAATTGCTAAATCAAGGTTATCCTAATTGCAATGTTAATGTGCCTTTTTGAGTCAGATATCAACATACTACAAAATATTTATTTATTTTATTTATTTACATTTTTTTACTTCAAAAGTCCTGCCTGTCAGGTTTCCTTAGCTAGCTGAAATGCTTACTCCTTCACTAGTGCAAGTATAGCAAAGTATTAATAAACAATATTTATGTCATCTGCTTTCAGCTTATTAAAAACCAACACATCCAGCACTGCTTTATGAAGTATTTCCACCACTCTCACATTCTTGATCCATGGAATGCTACAGATGGCAGGATCCCTAATCTAGATACTTTCTGGGTCCTTCACACCTGAGACTATTCAGATTTTCAGAAATGCCCACATGATCTCAACAAATTGCCAAAAATCCAGTAAGTTTTTTAAAAGAAAAGAACATGATCAAAAGCCTCTTTCTAGATTTGCCTAGTCTTTCTTCTCACTCCGCACATTTAAGTTTTAATGGGAGTATATTTTTTTTTAAAAAAAGGTATTAAATATTCTTATTTAAAACATGTCTTTAGACAAAATACTATACTCCTTTTCAAATAATTGGACCATTTGAATTTTTAAAGTTTTTTTCTTGACTGACATCATAAGAAATTGTAAAAGCACAGCCTTATTTTATCAAAATGGACAGTCAATGGGAAAGTTCTGGCGTGCTGTGAAATAGGTTGCAAGAAACAGACACATTTTCCTGAAATATTCAAGCAGCAGGGTCTCGCCACCATCTGGTGCTTCTGTATGCTGTGCTGTGTCTTTCTCACACTCAAACCTCACATTATTCAGAGTTCCACAGAGTCTTTTTATCTCCTGCATATATTTTTCTGATTCTTTTTAAAACTAAAGTAACATGCATAGATAGGCTACATCCAGATTAGCAGAATAAAATCCACTGTTAGAGAAAAAAGCTCAGCGTACCTGCTGCAAAGCCACGACACACCGTCTGGACTCCAGCAGCCACCCCGCAGCTTCCTCCTCATGGTGAGGTGCGCGCCATGTAGGATCGGGCAGCCAATGTGAGCTCAGCTGCAGGATCAGCTCTCGTTTGCTGTTCTCACCATCCTGTCCATACTGGCAGAAACATTCAGATTTACCTGATACTGTGGACCGAGTGCTTACCACTCTGCAGTGTCAAAGAAAACTGACCATAGTACAATACCACATCAATTGTTTATTTGTATATACCAGAAATCAAACATGCATGCATGGAAGGAGAAAGTTTCTCCTTCCCAGAATGAACAAGAATAAAACCTTTTATAATGTTATGACCTGAGATCAAGAAATACGTAAAGAAAGAGTCATGAAATACGTCAAGAAAGCATCATGAAGTTACTGGAAGAAAACTTATCATAATGGAATTTCCCTGATAAACAAGCTAGTTACTGGAACCTACTAAATAAGCTACGTGCATCCTAAACTTCCCTTATGATGTTCCTTTTTTCACAGGTAGCAATGCAAGCACTAAGATCATGGTTTCCTGTTTTCACCCTATTTGCCCCGTTGCAAAAGCAGTACATCCTGATTACAAATCTTTCTGTAAGCTGTCTCTATAACGGCTCTTGAAGCAAATGAAAGCTCCTAATTATAAAATACCATATAGATTAGAATTCCCATTTTTCCCTCACAGTCCCTCCTGATGAGGCGTTCTAAGCCTCATTAAGTTCCACATCTTCGAAGGGGTCATCCAGAAATTTAGAATCACCAAATGAATTATCTATATGCGGAGATTGACATCCTTCCTGTAAAACCAATACAGTTTCATGGCCACGTGATTTTCTGCAAAAACCAGGTCCCAAGAAACAACATGCTCTTATAATGAGGTACAAGACCATTATTCTCAGTGGAATTCCAACAGCCCCAAGGAGAATTTTTCAGCCGTTCCGGAATGAAGTGGAACACAGTCCCTAACCATTCCCAGCCATCATCCCAATTTCCAGTCTCAGGGGGCCCCAAGTAGACATTGTCACATACATGCTCCATAAGTTCTGCATGAGAATTTCAGTAGAAGTATTATTAAGGTAGATACAGCATTCTTTGCCTACTACCTTACAAAAGCCCCAGACTGTGCAAGTAAATGGTCTATACATAAGATGAGCTGGGTCAAAAGGGTAGTATGTTCCTTCAAACCTTTAGCAGCTGCTTTTAATGCACCAGACGTCTCCTTAGCCAATAACTCAATTTGGGCAGAAATGTTACGAATTTCAGAGAATGCAGCCTGCACCACATATCGGGGAAAAATTAATTCCCAAAATGTCTTCCATTTAGTTATCTCTTGGGCCCATCTGTGAGAAATAGGAAGGGTTCTATATAAACTTCCTCCTATTCCTATGTTCCTCAGGGTACATCTTCCCTGCCAAAGAAAGGAAGCACTTTTCAAGCAAACTTACCACATAGCCAGAAAACTCCTTTGTTATTAAGAGTAAGAGCAGAAGGCTCATAGTTAAAACTAGACCTCCCAAAATGAAATGGAGAATAAGTATAGAATCCCAATCTCCGATAGATATTCAATCCTACCCAACGAAGAGGGTGAGCCCACAAGTTGCTAGTTGTACCTCCTCCTTCTTCACCCTTTATAGCCTCACAAGTTGGTTGTGGAATAAGTATCTCAGGAAGTATGTCTGTTTCAGCAAAATATAAAACATGTAGACCTACAATAAGCCTAATAATACGATAACTAGATCTAAAGGTAGTATTACAATGCAGTATTAGGTAAGGGGAAATAGGTAGACCATTTGTGTCCACCCAATTCGTCCTATTAGGAAAATCCATCTGTTGATCCGGATTATGAACATCTGGGAAAGTACGATTTGGAAATACTATGTAGGTGTAATTGCAGTACTCTTGGTGACCTACCCAAACATCTTGATTATGCTGTGCAAACAATAATGTTCTATAAGGACTTTGTGTACAAAGAGCTGCCTTTCCAAAAGGTATCACTTCAAACCGTTCACCGTGCAAAGATTCTTGACTCAGAGACCTATTAACCGGACCCATCCTGTGTGTAGCTAATGTACTATTCCATTCTGCTGTCCAATTAGTCACATACCCAGTATGGAAAACCCTAATCTCCAAATTGATGTATCGGGAATGGATCTCATGGGAAAAGGCTGCCTAGCATGACTAGGGCCATGTGTACATATCCAACAGTCCTTTTGGTTTAATGACTTCCCAACCTGATGCATCAATTTGACATAAGTATTTTTAAGAAGATTCTCATGTGTAAAAGGATATGTTTCATCAAATACCAATGTTACCATATTCCCCTTCTCAATTCTTTCTTCCCAGCATTCCCCTGGTTCATTTCTACCAAATCCCGATTCTTTCGAGAAAAAAAACTGGGTCCCTCCTGTGTTTCCACTGAACCCAGGCTATACCCCAAATCTCTATCCAGACCTCCCTCCGTACCATCCAACCCACTAGTATAAGAATCTCCCTTTCCATTCACCCAAAAGTGGAAAAGCACTGTATCATAAATATTCAAGAGAAGCCAATAACATCAAAATTACAGCTATAGTCCATAGGTAGGTATCAGATATTTTCGAACTCTCTTGGTATCCTGCATGCGGGCTTGACAAGAATCCATGATGTGTTCCCCCAAGTCCAAGTCCAAGTCCGTACTTAAAAGGGATGTGCAAATTATACGTATGACTTATAGAGGATTCCTGTAGAGCCTCACTCGAGTGATGTTCTGACTGTGATGCAACGTCAACCCCTGGATCAGTGGATATTTTTGGACCAGTGTCAACATGCAATGTTTTATTATCACCAACTCTTTGGCAATGAGAAACTTGAATCCAAAATGAAAGATCTTCACACTTCACAGCTGCATGGCTAATCAATAATATACGATATGCGGAAGTGCTGATTTATGATGAAACGATTTCACAAGCACCAAATCCCCGATTCCATGAACGAATAGGCCCAGTAGCAGGCTCAGGCAGAATTCCTTCACTTTGGCATGTAGGGACCTAATAGAATAAATCAGAACTTTACAGTAAGAGATTAAAACATCATCTAATAATCCATGCTCGAATACCCTGGCAGGTGGATCAGTGGGCATTCTCATAGGTCGTCCCACAACAATTTCCTGTGGAGAGAGATCATGTACACCACTAGGTGTTGCATGCATAAAAAACCAAAGCAATTGGAAGAGCAATTCCTCAATATAGCCAATTTCTTGTTTCCACGTAACTACTCTCTAGATATACCATACAAACAACTGATCTATTCTTATTTCCTAGTAGCAGTTGCAGTGAGGCAAGAGCCACTCTCTAAGCTCTCAAGTACTCCAAAATTAGTTTCTTTCTTCCATTGGTTTCTAAAACCTCCCTTGGGTTGTAACATACATAGACTCACACTCACCAGCCTAAAGCCCTACTCTGCATCTTGTACTGTTAAGTAGATGTTCAGACAAGTATTTCCAACTGTCATCATCTTTCATAATCCTCCATTCCTCTCAGATAACACTATTTAGCCAAATGGAGCTATCCCATAACAAACATTTGACAAAACATCGCCCCCACCTAACTAATTTGCTCTCTGGTCTTTGCCTCATTGCAACTGGGTGTATTCATTCACCAATCTAATTTTCCCTTGTATCTAAACCTTCAGACAAGTGGACAGCTTATTCACTAATTACCTTGTTTAGTGTCCTTCCCCCCCATGTGCTCGTCATAACTTCAATACCTACCAAATTTCACATCTTCAAATCTCTGTTATTCACTATCACTATCCACTGTTTGTTTTGTGTCAAATAACATTCAAACAATTTGAGATCTCATCAATAAATGACTTATAAGAGACAATATACCCAGTAAAACATCACAAAAGAAACACACATTAGTGTAATAACTCAACACTTAATTCTTATCCATGATATATGTATATCTAAAAACATATTTTTCATTAAAAACTCATGTTCTTCACTTTAATAATATTCAGTTCTTCCCATCGGCTCATTAATGAACCATGGGCAAAAAAGAAAGATTACCACAGTCTAATTTCCAATATTTAATCCACTCTCTTTCATTCTAGAAATAGAGTAGCAAATCTTAGAGTAAAAGATTAAAGTTTCTTCTAATAACCCATGTTCAAGTTTCATTGTTGGTGGGTCCATCCTCATAGTTCAGCCTCATAGTTCAACTCATCTCATGATGAGAGATTAAGAACACTACTAGGAGTCCCATACAACAAAAAAATGGAATAGTATCTACCCATTTTAAATTGGTAACAGCACACAAATTTTAGCTGATTAATCCTTCATTATCCCAATTTGTCTCTCCCCTGCCCTAGCTGACTGAGAGAAGTATGCATAGTGAAAAAGTTGATGAATATTAAAAGCTGTTAGTACATTATGAACGATTTGGCCCATAAAGAGGCTACCCTGATCCGCAAAGGAAGGGTACCCAGCACATGGTAACATGTGTATAAAGTCAATTTGTATATAAATAAAGGGTCCCACAGACACTTGGGAGCTTAAACCCTTCCTAATTCATCTATATTATTAAAATGACAACGCCCAACATAGTGCATCCTTCAACGCAGTGTTTGCAATAAACCTTATGAATACTTTAAACCATTATCTTATAATAAACTATGCATGTTCTTCACCTTGTAAAATCAACACCATGGAAGAAAGTTCATGGCTAGCACCCCCTTTCTGCAATGACTATATAATTTCATTCAAACACACAATTTAGAAAAAGAAGGATTGACTTTTACATCCTGCTTTTCTCACCCATACAATCATTGACTTAGGGAACTCAAAGCGTCTAACAAACCCTCCTGTTCTCCTCACAGCAGAACAAGCTGCAAGGCAGGTGGTGCTGCGAAAGCTCAGAAGAGAGCTGTGACCAGCCCTAAGGTAACCCAGCTGATCCCATGGGGAAGGATAGAATTAAACCCAGTATTCCCAGATAAGAGTCTTGTTCCCCAACACTCAACAAACAGGCTTACTCATTTATAACATTATCCAACACATACATACTTTCCCTGAACACTCACACAATATTTAAAACATTAAATATTTAAAACTCTGGGATCTAAAAAAACTTACCCAAATACTAATATACATCACAAACCTAAATATTCTGAAGCTTCATTTCAAGAGGCTAGCAGTTTAACACAAGCCTCGGCATGCCAGTATTTCTTGAACATTACAATCCACAAACAAGACAAGTATTGGTCAATATAAGACATGGTAACAGTTCTAAATGTCTCAGTGATCCTTAATCAAACACAACAGAAAACGGAAAACACACAAGACAAGGGCCCCTATTCACAGTTCAGATATAAAGAAAATTAATACTTACAGACAAACAATCGTTATCCAAAACAGTCATCAAATAAAACTGCACTTTTTCTTAGTTCCTCAATTTGCATACAGCTTAAAAGAAGGAAGTGTCAAATGCTGTGTGCCTTCTATATAATGTCACAGGGACAAAATGATTTGATGCCTATATGCACTATATAACTTACTCTTTTCTCTCTCTGGATACTCAGAATCCCCCTATCCTAACTGAAACTTATTTAGTCAGGGATGGCAATTTGGATCTGTGATATCTTAAAACATAACGCAGCACACTTCAACCCTTACTAATATCTGTTCTAAGCAGTTCTCTCAATTTTTTCCCAGCTACCTTATTAAACAGTTTGCTACTTTGGAGAGTATTAGTTAACTGCTTCCTGGGGACATTCCAAGCTTTCAGGGTTGAAGGTTCCCTCCAAAGCAAATTCTAACTGGGGTTTCTTTTCTTTGCAGTGTTCAGTTGTTCAAAGAACTCCAATCTCTTTAAAACCAATCTTTAAAATCTCGGTGGAACCTCCAACCAGGGAAATTTTCATTCTCCTCTGGGAGGTGGTTCCATCAGACTAGAGCTTGGTCAGAAACTTTTTTTTTTTCTCAATTTCTGCTGGCTGGACCCTTTGTCCATATAGGCTTGGGTCTAGCTCCTAAACAATCATACAAACACTCCACAACCCGGCTTTCATACTGGTCGACCCAATCACAACCAAGCCACTCAGACAATTATAACATTTATCACTAAAACTTACATCACTAAAACTTAAAGGAAATGTCCTCATTCTCCACACACGCTCTTAAATTTTTCCATCAACACAGATATCTGGCGTCTCTTTTTTAACCTATCTAACACTGAAGTAGTGCTCAATACTACTCTCTGCCTCTTAGTAATTTGAGGTCCTGACAAGACTTCCATTGAATCTGTTAACCACCAAACCAACACCCAGTGCTCCAAACAGATAGCAAAATCTACAATGTTCACAATAACCACAAAGCTTCCTCTTCTGTCATTATCATATTTTCCCGTCAACATACATAACCCTAATTTATTTCTACCTTCCTATCCAATGTCCACACATACCACACAGATGAAACATAGAAGGAGAAGGGATTTACAGACGGGAGGGTAAGGGTCTTATTTGGTGTCTCACTCACCATTCCTGCCGTTCTAAGGTTCCACCACTCAACCCTAAGAAGGTTAATACTCACCAATCCAAGAAAATATGTTACCTTCCAACCGCAGACACCATGCTGGTGTCTGTCTTGGTGGTTCCTTAGGCTGTTTTGAAGTCGCACTGCCCATTTTCCACCACTATCTATCCGTTTATTCTTTTCATTTCACTACTACCAAGCCAACACCCACATACCTGAGCTTGGCAACATAATCCATACTCTCCACACAGCATATATTCACTCATACACACTCTCTCACCATTTCATTCGTAGCTCACACTCATTGTGCACACTCATTTGCTCTTTATATCATACTAAGTCTCACCATTCAACCTCACAAGGGTCATACTTACCACTCCAAAGACTAGTGTTACCTTCCGGTCGCAGGTCCTTCTCCTGCCTTTCCCCAAATCCTCTCTCGGTTACGCGCAGGGGCCTTTCCACCTGTCGCCGTTTACTTCTTCTGTCGAAACAGCCTTATGTAACCGGTCCACTTGTGCAAGTATGATGTGTGCGTGTCAGCCTTGGTCTCCGAGCAGACCCCCCTTGGGGAATTCAGGTCCCACTTGGTGGCCTTTCCACCAATCCTTTTTCAATATTTTCCTTTTACCGGTGGGACTTTTACCATATATCCTAGGCCTGATCCAAAAACCCAACACCTTTTGAGGTACCTCCACCTACCTACTAGGTAATTCAATCCTTTTGTCTTTGCTGGACTATGGTCAGCTGTGGTCAATATGGTGCTGGTGTCCCTTTGGACTTCCAGACCATCCCAGCGGTGCCTCCAAAACTGTCAAAGAAAACTGACCATAGTACAATACCGCATCAATTGTTTATTTGTATATACCAGAAATCAAACATGCATGCATGGAAGGAGAAAGTTTCTCCTTCCCAGAATGAACAAGAATAAAACCTTTTATAATGTTATGACCTGAGATCAAGAAATACGTAAAGAAAGAGTCATGAAATACGTCAAGAAAGCATCATGAAGTTACTGGAAGAAAACTTATCATAATGGAATTTCCCTGATAAACAAGCTAGTTACTGGAACCTACTAAATAAGCTACGTGCATCCTAAACTTCCCTTATGATGTTCCTTTTTTCACAGGTAGCAATGCAAGCACTAAGATCATGGTTTCCTGTTTTCACCCTATTTGCCCCGTTGCAAAAGCAGTACATCCTGATTACAAATCTTTCTGTAAGCTGTCTCTATAACGGCTCTTGAAGCAAATGAAAGCTCCTAATTATAAAATACCATATAGATTAGAATTCCCATTTTTCCCTCACAGCAGTAGGTCAATTCAAAGTAGCGACAGCATAATGTGTCGCTGCTATGCAGTATTGGGTATCAGGTGTGACAGCCATGCCCTGACTATGCATTGGAATGTGCAGTATCTGTAAGTCTGGACACACCCCAAGTCTCTGGACCTTTCTGCATTCACCTTTAGCGCAGACTACTGTAGCCATGTACTCCCAGAATCCTTCACTTTGAGTGCTCTGCCAAGACAAGACAGGGCTCTGCCAAGGTGCAGACACCTCTGGACTATATACACACGTGCAGACCATGTCCCATAATGCGAAAAGGCCTCAAAATCCTCTTCTAGGTCTTATCAGTCTGCATGTTAGAGCAGGTCTGTGAGGCCCTACACTCCACTGGAGCATTGCCTGTGTTAAACAGAGTTTAGTCCCCACCAGGAAAGCCCTGCTCTGAACTACCAGTAGACCTGTTTAGATAAGTGTACTAAGCAGGCCCTAGTCCAAGAAGGCATGTTTCTGTAACTAGAACTAGGGGGATTCATTTTTGCAGTGTACCAAAGTGCACCACTAAAATGAGTCTTTCAGGGGTCCTGAGTCTAGAAATGTTTGCCCCTAGCCCTTGGAGTGCTCAGAGCTCAGTCTTGAAGCTTGTGTGAGCTTCAGAGGTGGGGACAGGTCTGGACCAGTACCATCATGAAGATACCAATGTTCCAGACCATGCCTTTTCCTATGGTCCAAACTGTCAGGCCTTGTTGGTCCAGACCCTCTGGTTCAGAAGAAGGGCCTTTCAGAACAGAAAGGCCCTCAGAAAGACTACTCAAGAGTTGTGACTCAGGAGTCAGATTAGAGCAAAATCCACATAAAAGAGGAGGAATTGCTATCAGCATATTGCCGCTTGCCCTTGGCATTAAATAATAGCCCTACATTCATCAGCGTAATTTGTGTGTTCAGGCTTGGCAAGACAGCAAGAAGAGCTGCAGAAACTGTGATGATGCTCATACAGTGAGCCCTTGGGCAAAACTGCCAGTGGCTGGCCTGGGTTCAGTGCTCCTGCAATGTCTCCTTTTCCCAGTTCAGTGTCAAGTGAAGTCTTCTGCAGCAGGGACAGCTCCAAAAGTGCTTCAGCCTTCAGCCATAAAGCACAATGAAATGTCACCATCCCCATTCTGTACTTCTCAGGCTCCACAACCGCAGCTGCCAGGTTAGGCAGGTGATAACAGTACAGCACATGTGGGCAGCTCACCAAGTCTGTCATCAGCTCTGATAGGATCATCATGGAAGTACCTGACACCACCATAAAGGTAACACGGCTAGAAGGTGTTGCTGAATGGAACAGCAGTGCCGTAACAGAGAAGAGGCTCTGTCTTCAACCCCAGACAATGAATTCTTAGGGGGAAAGGATCAGTAAAGAGACAAATGTGTGCACCAAAGCTAGTGTATACAGCAAGAAGGGGACAGACAAATAATATCACATTGGTTTTAAACTAATGCAGCCAAAACTGCCTTTTTAGTTGCAGAATGGCTTCCCAGTGGGTATTAAGTACCTGAAAACCTGATGCTATTCTTGTTATATTTTTGCTGCTGGTTTATTGATCTGTTTATTGTGCTGCAGGCTTGACTGCTATTGATGTTTTCTTGTATGATATGTTATTGTATTCAAATGGCCACCTACCATTTTTGTGACTGGAAAGCAGGATTAGTAAATAAATAAATAATAAATTTAATCTCCGTGTTCCCACTGCTCAAGAAGAACAGATGTTGGAGAGACACAGCACAGAAAGTTATTGCAATCAAAATTCATCTATGGACTTCTCAGAAACATCTGAAATTTGCATGGTTTGATCCAGCAAGCTGTTCCTGACTGTTTTATGGGACTTCTTCATACGTTAGAAGATCAGGAAGTTCTAGTTATGCAGATCTGGCTGGTCATACTCCTAGGTATTCAAATGAGTATTTGCAATTTCATGCTGACTTGGAGTTGGACAGGGTGGGGCTAAATAAAAACTGGGAACTTGGTCACTAGCTATTAAAACTTGGTTTTCACCCTCTTTCCCTTTCTTCTTTCCCTTTCTAATAGTTTTATTTCTCTATTATATAAGTTTATTCCTGTATACATAGGCAGATTACTAGTAAGCAAGACTGGGAGGGAATTTTTACCATCCAGCCATCAATCATATCCAGATAGGAGTTGACCTTTCTTATAGCAACAGTATATTAGATAGGAGAGGCTTTGCCGAGATCTATTTGTGAGGGGAGAATTTGAGGGTGTACCTTGATCTTGGGAGAATGGCATAGTGATGCCACAGGCCAAATTCTGATATAACAGACCATGTACTCACCCTGTAGTGTATGCAACCCCACATGTGAGATCCTTCACTCAGATTGGGTTGGTCTATGCTACAGTGCCCATATCTGGTGCTCAGTAAAATATTGGGTTGCATGAGGTGTCAGGTAGGTCAGTTACCAATGGTAAGCAGCTTTATTTGCCTTTCAGACTTGACATGTTTTAGTCAGTAGTTATCCTTCTGCCTGTAAACTGGTGCCCTATGTGGTTCAGACTCCCACATCCCACCAGACATGAGTAATGAACATTCTTTGAGCTCTGAAAAGCACTGCCCTTATTAGGTTATTCTGAACTATCCAGTATTCATTTTTTTGTTCTAAAGTTTCCTTCTCTGTCCCGGCACCGAGATCCCACTTCCTCCACGTGTGATTCCTGCCAGTGCCTTTCTCTTCTGCGTAAGCTGTGGGGAAAATAGTTTCATTTTGTTTTGTTCTTTAAAAATAACTGAAACCCAGGTAAGAAGTTCACTATGAATATAAAGGACATGGAGTTTTCTTTTCTTGCATTGCTTTTCATGCCTTATAATATTGTCTCCCACTTTCTCAATAAACCATCTAATCTGAGATTGAATTTTATTCAGTAACACATTCCAGGTCATAACATAAGAAAGACTTTTGTGAAATACATATTGGTGTTACTTGGTGTTCTTTTATATTAATGAGAACATACAAAAGGTTGCCAGACTGTAGAAATCAAAGTTCAAACCGAATCAAAATTCTATTTGATTGAAATCCAGGTCAAATTTATATCTTTGGCTTTTATTCTTTGCTTAGAACATTTTGGAAGTTTCTTTGCTAGAAACATAAGGCCTTTCTAAACTTACCTTGGACTAAAATACAATGTATACTACAGGCCACCTGTCTGTACCACAATCCAGTTCAATGGAAACTAAGCCCACATTCTATCAGCACAGGACAGAGTGTAATCCAAATCAAAGGGCTGCTGGTCTGGATTAATCAGGTCTACCAGCAGACTAGCAAGCCCCAGTCCAGAGACATGCAGAAAATACATCTCCATTTCCTTGACTACAGGAGACCCATATCAGCGCTGCACCAAAGCTTGCCACCAAAATTGCCCCCCTAGTGGCTACACAGCTATGAACTTTCATTCCTAACTCTCCAAAGCCCTTGAGGTTAGTATGGGGGCTGGTATAGATGAGAGAGCTAACATCTAAACCATGCCAGGTCATGATGAGGACCATAGGCAACTTCTCCATATGTTCTGTGGAGATCACAGCTGACATAGAAAAAGAATTCCAAGTGCAGTGGGGAAGGTGGGATGGCATAGGTTGGTAGCTACCTAGTCAATGTCAGGCTCAGCCCAACCTAGCTTTGAAGCCAGGGAACAAAAGCTGGAAGTAGGCCTGGTAGTGAGCCATTTTCTGGGGCTCAGCATAATATCACTGGCCTCCAGTACCAGGCATGGGCTGTTGCTGCCATCATTTGTCTGCATGGCAACAGAGGAACCAGGACACAACTTGGCCTCCACTGCAATTTCTTTTAAGTGGTTCTCACTAGAGCACTCCCATGCATGGATTCAGAACTGGAGAGCAGGCCAGGCAAAGGGCTTTGTGGCCGCCGTATACCATGGTGTGCAAACCCCGCAAACCCACCACATATCTGAAAAATGCATTTTGAACAGTTATTTAAGGATAAAGCTATCTATGTTTACTGATCTAGATGTCTATGTGATTTCATTTGATAGAGAAGGCAGTCCATCTGTAAAGGCCAACTGCTATTTATTTATTTATATTTATATCCCGCCGTACACCCATAGATCTCAGGGCGGGTTACAGGTTTTAAAACAGCAGGTAAAAACAATAAAATCCATTAAAACACTTAAAAGCAAACAAGCAGAAAAATGATAAATCTGGCATGTTTTTTTAAAAAGTATTCTCAATATTAAAATACTAATAGCTATAGTGGGGGGAGGGGATGGTCACATTAGCCAAAGGCCAG
This sequence comes from Aspidoscelis tigris stejnegeri, assembly GCA_023333525.1. NCBI lineage: Eukaryota > Metazoa > Chordata > Lepidosauria > Squamata > Teiidae > Aspidoscelis > Aspidoscelis tigris. The sequence goes on along the minus strand of JALMGA010000001.1, from coordinate 242,839,305 downwards.
GGAAAAGAGGTACATCTTTACCACCTTCCTAAATGTATACAGAGAAGGGGCATTACGCACCTCGAGGGGAAGACTGTTCCATAATCTGAGGACCATTACCAAAAAGGCCCTTTGCCGGGTACCCACCGCCTCACTATTGAGGGTGGTGGGACAACCAGGAGGGCCTCGCCTCCAGATCTCAAGCCACGGGCAGGTTGGTAGGGGAGAAGGTGTTCCTTTAGATATTTGGGGCCCAAGTCATTTAGGACCTTGTAAGTCAGAGTGAACGCCTTGAATTGGGCTTGGTAGTGAATTGGCAGCCAGTGCAACTCTTTTAGGACCAGCGTAATGTGCATCCGGCTAGTTGTTCTGATCAGCACCCTGGCAGTTGCATTTCACACTAGCTGCAACTTTTGAACTGTCTTCAAGGGCAGCCCCATGTAGAGTGCATTACAGTAGTCCATTCTAGAGGTTACCAGAGCATGGATAACTGTTCAAGTCGCCTCTGTCCAAAAAAGGCTTCAGCTGTAGTTGGAAGTAGGCACTCCAGGCTACTGCCTCCACCTGAGCTTCAAGCATTAGCACAGAATCCAGGAGTATTCCCAAGTTTCACACCTGCCCCTTCCAGGGCACAGCAACCCCCTCAAGGACAGGGTGTCCCCCCACTACATAGACCCGAGACCCTGTGATGCCCAGTACCTCGGTCTTGTCTGGATTCAGCTTCAAATTATTTGCGTTCATCTAGCCTATTACTGCCTCCATTCACCTGTCAAGCACTTTAACCGCGTCTCCTGATTCAGATGGCACAGAGAGATAGAGCTGGGTATCATCTGCGTATTGATGACACGTCACTCCGAATCTCCTGATGACTCTCCAAGTGGCTTCATGTAGATGTTAAATAGCATGGGAGATAAGATAGACCCCTGGGGAACCCCACAAATGAGTTCCCATGGTGTCAATCAGTATATCTCACAGCCACTATCTGAGAGTGGCTCTGGAGATAACAGGGCATGCCACTGAAATTGGGGGCCCAGGATCTCCTGACCTTCAGAAAATTCAGAGTCTCCATACACACACACCAGCTCCTAAGCTGGCTTAAGTTTTGGAACCAGCATGGGACAGGCCTCCCCAATAAAGAAGCAGCCCCATCACCGTTTGGAGTAGGTTGTTAATCCTGGAATGAAGTGACCTGCACTATCACATGATAATGACCATAAGTGGAGAGGGTCTTCTCAGTGGTGGTTCCTAGGCTCCAAGGTTTTGGAATAGTCTGCTCCTTGAGGTGTGTCAGGCATCTTTACTGTATATGCTTAGGAAGGCAGTGAAGACGCACCTCTTTGCCCTTACCTTTGGTTAAACTGGAATATACTGCCTCTTCCCACTTTTCAGTTGCTGTTACTGTTTTAATATATGCTGCTATTGTTTTAATACATGTCTGATTTTAAATGTTGTTACCTACCTTGAGACCTTCAGGTATAGGGCAGGACAGAAATACATATAACAGTCAATCTGTGTGAATACAGCTGGAGATTGTAAGCAGGACAATGTTTTGAATGCTCAGTTATTCCCCTCATACCCTTCAATATCTGCATTAACCCTTTTCTTTCCAACCAGGACCCAGAATTTGTGTTATCTAACATCAGGAAAAAGAAAAAATGTTGTAGAAAAAATATAATTGGTGCAGCTTCTTAGGATGTTTGTGTGATTAAAAACATTTTTTTTAAAAAAATGTCCGGATAGTATTCTGAGATCCAAACAACATGATTCTGTTGCTGACAGGAAACGCCAACAACTTTCCTTATGCTTCCTCCCTTCCTTCTTCCCTGCCCCTCCTACTCTTCCCCTCATCCAGTTTCATTCATTCACATTCTGTGGACACCCCCACCCTCACAGTGCTTTCTTCCAACAGTTCCCCGCACAGCACCTTTACATCATGCTTGAATCACCATGGAAACTATAACGCAAGCAGCTGGCTGCTGTGCTGAGCATGCTAGACATTCACAAGGAAAAGCCATTGGCAGGAAAATAGCCACAGCAGCAGCAAGAAGCTATGATTTCTCTGAGAGGGAAGGCTAATTTCTGACCTTTCAAAGAAGCTTCTAGATTTTAAAATTGTAAAGTTGCTGCTGGAAGATAAGCAAGGCTTGGACATGCCACACCTAAACTTTCTCCAAGAGCATGCTATGGTGAATGCTCCAGCTCCTGATCAAAAAAGAGAGGAAAATGCCAGAGGTCCATTTAAATAACCATTGTCCACTTCTCAGAAACTTACTTCTGCGCTGGCTGTTAAAAGTGTTCTTGTCCATTTGATTTATCCTGCCCACAAATCTATATTGTCCTCTGACTGAGTCAAGCACACTGAATTCCAAACTAGATGATGTGTGATGTGAATTCATGGGCAGAAATGGTTAAAAAAAATAAATTCAAAACTCATCTGATCACAAAGAGTAACATTTTGAGTGCAGAATGAAAGCACAATGTGTAGCAGACACTTTGCCTTCAGTGCAAACTCAGTGTGCCATAACAGCACTTTGCAGAATCAGCTGCACAGATATGCAGAATGTAATGATAAACACCAAGGTCAGCAGGGAGTAAAATGCTCCAAAGGATTCTCTTGCTTTACTCACAGATTATTATGACCACACCAGAAGGTGTAGAACAAACTGTCTGGAAAGCAGAGGATTGCTAGTTCGATCCCTAGCCTCTTCCTAGAAATAGGCAATGACAAACTACTTCTGTATCTCTGCCAAGAAAACTAGGAATTGGACATGACCAAGTGGTACCCAAAACTATTTCCGTGCCCAATCTATATTCTACTGTTGGGGTACTGACTAAAGTATCACTATGCCATCTACATTATTATGGCTTGGGGTCTGCTGCTTTACCATGATAAAATGCCCTGGGACTTTCAATAATCAGTTGTATGCAGATGTTTTAAATAAATAAATAAATATTATTTATATGCAGACACCCAATCTACCCCACATCTTCACTTCGAAGAGCCATTATTTCCTTGATTAAATTCCAGTTCAGCTGCTGTTTTGTGCCAAAGATTTTTATTTCACCAAAACACTTTCTCTTCCATACTGATTCTTCACACAGTATGTTTAAGCAGAGCATAGGGGAGCACCAGTGAAGGGTGTGATCTGGAAGACCAGAAGGACAAGCTCAGAGGGACACTTTTTTTTTTCTTTCTGAATCTGTGTTTTCATTTTCTTGATCCAGTCTTTCTTTAAAATGCATTTGTGCACTGCATAGAAGTTTTTTTAAAAATGGTTTCTGTAGACTTCATGGCTATGGTCACACCTAAGCTTTACTTCAGCTTCAGTCCACTTTCAGAGTGAGACAATACATCAGCAAAGTGACAAACTGTTTTCTTTCACTGTTAAATAACTGAGAGTATTCACCTTAGGAATAGATAATGTGGAAAGAAAATTATTGGTCACTCTGCTGATGTGTTCTCTCACTCTGAAAGTGGATTGAAGCTGGAGTAAACCTTGGGTGTGACCACATCCCATGTTCCATCTTCTCTGTGTTACTGGCCATGTCTTCACGGCAACCTTACCTCGGATTCAAAATGTTTTGAATCCTCGGAGTCCAGACAACAGTTTGGCTTAACACGATTTCCCCGTGTTGTATCGCCCCAAGGCGTTGTAAATGTTAATCCTCATTTCAACAGGTCTCACTCCATTTCATGCGCTTGAAACATTTTACATTTTTTACTGTGGGAACCCTTCCATGTTAAGGGATGAGAGTTTCCCTCCCCCAATAGCTTGCTTCCAAAGCAAGCTGTAAACGCAGCTGCAGCCTGAATAGCAATCCAAGCAATCCACTGTAGCAAACAAGCAATTCACACCTGATAACCATCTTGCTATTGAAAGTGCTGACCTTCTAAAAAGGGGAAAGAAACAAAAGCAACTGCCGTTTGGAGAGATGTATGAATGTTTAGAAAGGGGCTTGACTTGCCGCCGCTGTGTGCCCTGAGCAATCGGGAGAGGAGGGGAAAGAATCGCTGCCTGCCTGGTGCCGTTTTTCCTCCATCCAGGCAAGGCAGCCCCCCAGCTAGGCTCCGTGAAGGGGTCTGTTATGGGTTGACGCCAGGAGGAAGAGGACAGGGCAGCCCCAAAAAGCGGCTTTTCAAAGGTAGCCACTGGAGTCCCCCCTTGAGTCACGTATGTCCTCAACTGAAAGTAATGGGAACAAGCAAATGCACGTTTGCATCCGGTTCTGTTATCTCGGTTTAGGGAAAGCGAAATAAGGTTGGCGTGAAGACACGGCCACTGTCTACCCACTCTGAGAAGAACAGCAGCACAGCACAGCTCTTTCTCATAGCAAAGATAAGCCCAGGTATTGGCTTATCCATTGATGCTGTTACCTTCTTATTTATGCAAAATAGCCCCTATGGCTTACCCATCCTCCTTCAGTTTTATGATTCTCATGTTGCATTCTCATTTTCCAGAATTGGACCACTTCAGTGCCATTAGTTAATTACAAAATTTCACACAATCTAATAAGCACAGCTATTAGGCAAGATGTATCTCAAAACTGCCAGAGGTGGAGAATGCCAGGCACTATTTAAGGCTGTACAACAACCTCTTGCATTCTACTGGTTTTGTTTGAGATACACATTTTTAATAGGTCTATCCATCAGATATTTATTTTAATTAGATAGAAAACTGTGCACTGAAACTGTATTCTTCAGTACCAGCCCCCCCCAAAAAAGAGGAAACAAGAAAGCAAGCAGTGATGATCAGTAATGCATTTTAAAGAAATTGAAGCAATGTTCTCAAGTGTATGCATGTGGTTCATGAAGATTAAGTTATCTCCAAACTCTTACAACACTCATGTTGGCTTCCTTCTGGTCCTTATTATCCAAATAGCTACTGAGCTATTGCAAATGACCCTCTTGACTTTAGCTGATCAGGAAACCATGTGTTTCCTGCTCCAAGGAGGACCTTGACATAATAGCGAATCAGACATTTATGATTTCCAAGCGTGTTTAGAGATACTGATCAGGAAAATGGCTAATTATCCAAGAATGCAATCTACAGTTGAATAACACACATGCTAGAGAACCAATTCATCACCAATCTGCCAGTGTTCTCAGACCTGTTAGGTGTTGCAAGAGCTCCTCCCCTCTGGCCTTCTTTCTTCAGGGCCCCCTGTAAGAATTGTATGAATTAAAGGGTACAGAGTGACAATTGTAATTGCAGAAGAATGAAGTGACCGTAATTGTTGGACTATCTCTTGAAATCATCACAGTGAATGCCTTGCATATCTCCTCTGATAATAAAATTAAAGACCTTCTAGTTCATTTTCTGATAAAGCTGAAAGAGGCATGAGGAAGAAAGCAGATTTAATTAATACTGGGTTTTATAATATCATTTATTAATAATATTAATTTCATTCATTAATAAATGAATTCTGTAAATACCTTAACAGGGAGATAGTACAAAGGTCAAAGGGCAACACTGACAAAGCCATGGTGGTAGAAGCAAGTCCTGAGTTCTACCTAAATATGAAAGCATCAAATGTCAGTGAGGGCAATAGGCTCAGACAGACACAGACATCTGCAGACCATCAAACCTGTTCTCTTGCAAGAAAATGGCAAAAAGCAATTTTTCTACCTCTATTGCATCTTCATTATATCAGTCTTCATTATATCAGCTTTTCTGAGCAATCCCTGGTTTGTTCAAATGAGATCCAAGATTGAAGATGGTCCTTTAGAATCATGCTGTGACCATGGAAGAAGCATAAAACATCTTATGTTTGTCTTTATTGGTTTGTTCCATTTATTTACCAACCTACTGCCTATAACCTAAGGTTGTTAATGGCTTTTTGAGGAAGGAACTGGTATATGAGAATTTATTAATTTCCAAGACCATCAGGTAGTTTTTTATCAGGTTGTTTTTTTAAAAAAGTCTTCCCATAGTTCCTATCTCTTCCATAGGCAAGGTATTGAAGAGTGTGATGGTATTCTTGGATGATACTGGTAATCTAGATCCATTTCAGATGGGGTTGGACAACGAGGTTATCTTCCATAATGTTCTTAGAGAGACTCAATTTTGTTGATTCTCCTGGATGCTTCAGTAGCTTTCAGTGGCATCCTTCTGGAAAGCCATCGTGTGGAACTGTGTTGCAGTAGTTTGCTTCCTGCCTGGTGGTTTCCGGGTGCTATCATATAGAAATGAATCCTCAATCACTGCAGATGGTATAAAATTCAGATGTAGAATAAGATGTCAATTTAATGAGCATGTACTGGGCTAGATGAAGGTGAAGAAACTGAAGCTCAGTTAAAATAAGGTGCTGTCATTCCTTGTTGATGACCACATGTCCTGGAGTAAACTGTATTCTAATTATGAATGAGGGGGCTGCTTGTGTACGCAGCTAAGTTTTTGACCCAATGAGTAGTTCCTGATTCAGTTCTCTCACTCCACATCCAAGTAGTTATGTAGCACCTTCAGATGATGTCTCAGCTATAGATCAAGTAGGGTAATGCAATCAGTGACCTATAGTCTAATAATCTCTTGGCTAGATTACTATAGAGTTCTTTATGCAGGACTTTCTTTAAAAAAAATTTGGAAGCTGAAATAAAGGCAAAATGTGACCTCAAAGCAATTAACAGGACCTATAAAAGTTAGCTTATAACTCTGATTCTTATCTTCTTTTACTATCTACCTATTTATTTCTGGGCTCAATTCAAAATACAATATTAATGTTAGTTTCAAAAGCTTTATAAAGCTTAGTATCTGATTAAGTATTTGTTCCCATATAATCTTTACAGGCAATATTCAGTCCCTTTCTCTAATTGAGACAGGGAGCATAACAGACATCTTTTCATCCTGGCCTTTGACTGAGTAAACAGCTTTCCCTCCCCACATTCAGGTAATGCTGTGCTTTTATTAGGTTAGACTTGCATGTATGGGATGGGATAAAAATACAAACAAATAAATAATGGTGGTTGTTTCCTATTTGAGAAATTATCTCCCTGGGAAATCTCACCTGACACTTTAATGTACTTTGGACGTTGCACATCAGGTGATGACCTATATGTTTTCTCAGGCACATAATGGGTAGTTTGAAAACCAGTAGTCATGCTGATCTGAACATTACCCTTATTTTTAATGTTCTCTAAATCACTCTGAATTTTTTTTAAAAATGAAAACTAGTATTTCACACACACACACGCACATACATACAGATATACAGCAAAACAACCAGTGCAGTCCTGGTCTAATATCCACAATGCTGAGAAAAGTAGATGAATATAAGCTTAAATTAGAAGCTTAATTCCTCTGGTCTTTAATTTCAAGGAAGCATAATATTTCTACCCATCCAAGTTTAATGATGCATTATCATGTTCTTGAATAACACCAGATGCATTTTGAAGGTAAAACAGGGATCTTCTTTGCTGGAATGAATAACATAATAAAGCTGCCTACGGTAAAATACCAAACCACCAAACAATAAAAATGAGCACATCAAATACTCGAAAGATGAGGAAGAAACGTATTCCACTCCTACAATATCCACTTCCTTGACATTAATCTTAAAGATAAATTTCATACCATAGGGGCATTTTGCACAGCACAGCCTGAAAAAGTTCAAGATTTAATCCATGTGATTTAGTGAATGAAACAAACTATAAAAATTATAAACTAAAGATTATAAGATACACACATGCATACATACATACAAACATATGACAAAACAGCATTCTGAACAGTGGTATGGAAAGAAGAGTAATAGTTCTCCTACAAACCGTGTTTCAATTTAGTTTTAAAACTTAGGGCTAGTTCCTGTACTTACGTAATAAATAAAACAAGTTAGACTGCTAGCCATGGAATGGGTATTGAATGGGTACTAATACTATATGGGCCTTTCCGCACTGGCTCTAAAAACGGATTTAGAGCCAGATGTGGAACGCATTTAGACTTGGCTTTCGCATAGGGGCCGGAATTAGGACCCCTTTGAGTAAGCCAAGTCCGCATATCGGCAGGCAAAAATGGTTGTTTAAACCGGTTTTGCCGCCGAAATCCTACCCAGATGTAAGACCTGAAAAAATAAGGTCTTACATCTGGCTTTCCCCCTGAAAACGGTTTGGAAACGAACGTTTCCGCACCAGAGGGGGGAAAGCCAGATTGCTGGCGCATGCCCAGCTCTCAGAGAGAGGCAGAGCGCATGCTCTGCCATTCTGACAGCTGGGAAGCCTGGCAGCCAGCTTCCCTGCCTTCTCTGGCGAGGGCAAGGCACCCCCACTCCTTCTGCCTTCCATTCTCTGGCGAGGGCAAGGCACCCCCACTCCTTATGTCACCCCAACCCCATGAACAGCCCCCTTCTACGTACCTGATCACCTCCATTTCGCCTCCATTTCGATCGTGAGTCTCGGAGGGACAGCAGCAATCGCGCACACGTGCACCATTGCTCTGACGGCCCTCTAGACAGCCCAGGACTACATTTCCCAGCGTCCCTGGGCTGCTGGGGCCGCCAGAGCAATGGCGCGCACGTGCGCGATTGCTGCCGTCCCTCCGAGACTCACGATCGAAATGGAGGTGAAATGGAGGCGATCAGGTACGTAGAAGGGGGCTGTTCGTGGGGTTGGGGTGACAGAAGGAGTGGGGGTGCCTTGTCCTCACCAGAGAACGGAGGATTCTCCGTTCTCTGGCGAGGGCAAGGCGGGCAAGCTGGCTGCCAGGCTTGCCCAGCTGTCAGAATGGCAGAGCATGCGCTCTGCCTCTCTGAGAGCTGGGCAGGCGCCGGCAGGGCCGATTTGGGATAGGTGCTGGTGCACTCGCACAGCACCCATCCCAAACGGTTTCCCAATCTGGCCTTGCCGCCGCGGCCCCGCGCGTGTGTGTACACGCGGGGTCTGGGAAAAACCGTTTCTGCTGGAAACGGATTTCCCTTTGAAAACCTTTTGGCCGAAAACAGATCTTATAGATCCGTTTTCGGCGGCAAATGCGGAAAGGCACTATATCTCCCAGAATCCCCTACTGAGTGTTGTGCTAAGGAAAGGCCAAGGCAAAGACACCTTTGGACCTTATGTGAAGTTATGTGATTGAAACGTTATTAGTATGTAGGATAGAAATACAAAATTATGATCAGCTAAAACCTGAGGTAGATAAGGGGAAGAAATGCTGAAGGCTTACACCTCTCTAGTTTTGTGCAACTAACTTTCTAAAAAAAAATGCCAATCAAAATCACCTGATTTATAAGATTTGTTATACACAGTATATTCACACCTTTATATGTTCTGATGCACTAAATGAAATTAGGTTCCACACGGAGGTGGAATCTGCACTCTAAATGAAAATCACTGATCACACACCTGCCAGTTTTCAAAGCAAAGGGAATGTGGAAATGAGGACTTTTTGTCCCCAAGTTCACTGCTTATATATAGCATCCTTTCAGCGAGAACAGGATATGGTTGTAGAAGTACGTCATTTTCTTGTGCTCAGCAATGGAGAGCACACCAGAGCAGGTAAGTCTGTACAGTGCAGTTCAGTATACTACTGCAGAGTATCTTCAGAGTTCTCCATAGGTGTTTGCCTTTAGAGTGCCCTATGGATCATTAAGGGCACAGCAAGGGCTTTCAGGATGCAGAATTATCTGGATCCTGTGTCTTAAGAGAACCCTTTGGCCACATAGATGCTCAGCTAGCATGCCTTCATAGCAGTTACGTGTGGATCTTACCCAAGTTACAACTGTTACAGCATCTTGACACTGGTTACTTAATCCACTTTATTTGGATGTTCTAGAATAAAGCGTGGATATTATCCAATATCAATGCTTTATTCCAGAATATCCAAATATAGTGGGATAAATAATCAATGTCTAGATGCAGCCCCTGTGTTATATAACACGAATCTGTTTACCCCACTTGTGTATAGATACATTTACATGCTCCAGCAAAGACAAACACATGCATAATCCTAATAACAATGTAACTTTGGTCCACATGAAGAGACACAGCTAGCTATGTGAAAATCTTTTTTAAAATTAAATTCCATCCTTAATGCTTTGTGAACATACACAAGATTTTCTCCCCCCGCCCCTTCTTTCTGTATAATTTTCCACAGCAAGAAGTTGCTGGTCCCATGTCTATTCAAAGGAAACACTATGACCTACACATCTGCCCCTGACCTTTAGTCAGATCAATAAAACTACAAATTGGTCCTTTCTTATCCTTGGCACTTTAGTAATAAAATCCCTGTTGAGATGAAAAGAGACTCTGAACTTTATCTTTCTGTTGTTCTGAGCATATTGGGAAGATGAGGAAGAGATTGGCAGAGTTTCAGGCATTTGGCTAAAGCAGTTGTCTCAGTGTGCAGCATTCACATAGTAATTGTTAGTACAGCACCACACAATTACATTTTCTTTTGAGATCTGAGATTCATTTTCTGCGACTACCTCCAGTCAGCAGCCAGATATAGCACATGGGAAGCAATAATGCTCCACTTCATGCATTTTTGTGATGTGCCATCCAGGCAAATTGGCTGCTATCGAACTTCCAGATGTGTGTGTCACCACCTCCATGTTTGAGTGGCCAGCTGTTTCAGACTCTATGCATGCATTCTGAATGGAGCTACAATCATTACTCCATCGAGAAAGGTAACTAGCTCTCCAAAAAGCACTCCAACTGGAAAACCCGTGACCAGTGCTGGGTCTTCCAGCAACAGTTAAAAGCGCTTTTTAGAGGCAAAAAAGTGGGGTTATGGTATGGTTGCTTACGACATGTGAGGTGACCACACCATAAAAATGCCATAACAGTGCTATATTCATCCTGTCTGGGCAGAGCCTGTGTGAGTGAAAGGTAATTCTCCAGGTGTATGAGAAGTCTCCCTTCTCCATGCTGGCATGGTCTAAGGGAGGCCTTGCCATGCCTCATGCCATCAGCCCCTCTTCCTCTGAGGATGAGGGTGTCGGACATGCTAGACAAGCTGAGACAAGCTTCCCTGTCGGCCAGGGTGACAAAGGAGCACCTCAGGAGTCAAACATAAACAGTGGTCTTGTCTCCCAAGTTGAAGACAACTCGAGCAAAGATGCTGAGCCACGTGCAGAGCTTCTCCGGCAACAGCGCGAACACCTGAGACACTCCCACAGGCTGCAAATCAAACAGCAGCTGCGCAAAGAGGGGCACATCTCTCACTTAAGAACTGCTCAGACTGAACAGGAGCTGTTGCAGACAAAACAATAGTAAATAGTAAACCTTTGAACCTGCATCTTGAATTACAACCAGCATCTCTCCTACCCTTTGAAACCGGCTTTCCCTGACTCTGCTTAACTCTTTAACCCTCAAAGGACTTTGGAACCTGACTGCTTGCTACTGCTCCTTCTGAGTGTGTGTGTTTGCTCCTCAGACATTGCTGGCCCAAGACACGACAGGCCTCACCTGAAGAAAGAAAAAAGAGACCATCAAAAACAAGAATGGAAATTACTAGTAGTAATTTTTTAAAACTTATCAATATTTCATCTTATCTTCTTCAAATGCACAATATATGCTCCCCCACCAGCAGTGTCTTGAAGATCAGGACCACCAAGATGGTGGAGGAACCATAAAGTTCCACTAGAAACCTCCACTAGACACTTTCATTGTAGATCAAAACAGATTTGGGGGAAATCAAAGATTTCCAGTTAGACCACTGCCCTAAGACCTCATGTTTCTACGATTTACTTCAGACTATAAAACCAGTTAACTTGTTCATATATGGGCTACATTTTTCCAAGGAGTTGCCATGGTATACTTGGTCTTCATTTTTACTCCTTAGACCTATTTGCATGGGAGCTTTCGGAATGTGTGAAGGACACCCTGGGATGGACCATTCACTCCTCTGGGTGGGCAGTTCCATTCAGAGCACCCTCAACGTGTTCTGGGTGTAGAGCAGTTAATACTGTTCTACACCCTGCCCAGGGCATTCGGGGCCATCCTGAAGTTGATCAGGGAAGGAAGCGTTCGTTCACCTCCCTCTGACAGGGAGGCCAGTAGCGTACCTTCCCCAGGTTCCTGCAGGTTCTAGGGGACTGGTTTGGGTTCCTTAGGGCCTGCAGGAACCTGCCCGGGCATCCACCCTCCCAGACCTGAACCTAGGTGGGGATGCGCATGAGAGAGAGATACTTGCTTCGTCCTCGCCAGAGGGCTTTTCACACACGGGCTTTTGGAACGCGTGGAAGACAGCCCGGAATGCGGCATTTGCATTGCCGCAGCCGGGTTTGCATTCCAGCCCGTTCCGGGCTGTCTTCCACGCGTTCCAGATGCAGAGCACTTTAAAGTGCTCTGCATCCGTCTGTGCGCATTCTAAGCGCCCCAGGCCGTTCGGGGGTGGATGCCCGGGCAGGTTCCCTCCCTGACAGCCGTGGGCATGCCCCCGCCAGCCAGCATTGGCCGAAAATCGGCCTCACAGCTGGCGAGAGCCGCGCTGATCACCAGCCTTGCTGGGCTGGCGATCGCGCAGGCGCGCTGACGCCGGTAGACGGGACAGGGAACCCACCAATTTGTGAGTCCCCTGTCCCATCTACCAGGGTCACTGTCACTGGTAGATGGCAGACCAGACCCACAATTCACCCACCCAATGGGAGGCAGCCTTGCAGGCTGTATCCCCGCCCCTGGCTGGCCTTTCACAGCTAAGCAAATTCAGGACACTTTAGCCATTTGCACTCATGCGTGCAGGAACACAATTACACGCGTTCCTGCCTGCCTGTGTGTGAATGGCTAAAGCGTCCTGAAGTTACTTAGGCCTTGTGCACTACATCCATTCCGGATGTAGTGCAAAAAGGCCTCTGGTCCAGAAATGGTGAGTTGAGTGCGCCTGCGCGCACTGGCCACTGTCTGATTGGCTAGCTGTGCTCAGACATAACAAAAGGAACACCTCAGGGTGCGTCTCCATGGGAGGTAATTGCTTCCCTATTGATGTGATTTTTAAAAATCCGTGTTGTAACCTGCAATAAAGCGACCTCATGTGGTTTGGGGCAACGTGAATTAAAATCGCACTTTCCTGTCCCCATGGAAACCACTTTTTGTAAGCCCACATCTTTTTCTCCCCCCCCCCCCTTGCTGGAGTGATGACAGGCTCCATTCAGCTGTCAAATTCAGCTGCCGGCATTCATGTAGAGAAAGGCAAATCAGCGATCTCCTCTTTCTTTCACAGCATGTGTAAATCAGTCTCTTTCCCTCCCTTCCCTGCCTTTCTCTTGATTTCTTCCTCCGTGGGTTTTCTCTTCTGTTTCTCCCCCCCCCCTCCGTAAGCTTCACATGCATGTGTGTGTCTGTCTCTTTCCCTCCCTCCCTTCCCTTCCCTTCTGTTTCCTCTTGTTTCTCACCCTCCTGTAAACTGCACTCATGTCTCTTTCCCTCCCTTCCTTCCCTTCTGTTTTCTCTTCTGTTCCCCCCCCCCATAAACTTCACTCATTTTCTCCATGCGGTTTTCTCCCCACCACCACCATGCCTGAGCCTGCAGTCGCTCAGGCAAGGGCTTCCTTTAGCCCAGACAAGTGCCTGACAGGTGCTCTGTAGTCAGCTAAAATCATTAAAAGCGGCTGCTTTCAGCCCTCTACCATTTTAGCGGGTCTCTCTCTTTCTACCTTCTAATAATGCAGCCTCCAATGATCACTGCTCTGCATGTGCGCTAAAAAAGCTGTCCTTACATGAATGGAGGAAGCTGAATCTGACAGCTACAGGGCTGCAAGGATATAGTCTTGTTTAAACGGGGGGGGGGGGGGGCTGCAGATTTTCCTCCTTTACACCTGATGTAGCCCGGAGTAAAGCTGTGCATGGAGACGCTCCAAGGCAAAACAAGCTTAAATCTACAGTATTTTTGGCATGTAGGTGCACTCTCAGAGGTGCTTCAGAGAGACAGAATATGTCACTTGTGTTCCCAAGCTTTCTGTAATCCAGCTTTTCTAGCACAAAATGTTTAGCAGAGATGGGTGGGCAGACTGGTATGTGAACAATCCCACCTTGAAGCCATCTCTGACCAACCTCAGCTGTGAATAAGCATTCCCGGCCACTGCTACCACCCGAAAGACATGGGTCCAAGATAATTCCCACATTCTTTAATCCAGTGATGGCAAACCTTTTGAGCTCGGTGTGTCAAAATTCGCAAGAAAACCTAGCTTAACTCGGGTGCTGTGTCACATTGAGAAATATCCATAATTTTGTGATATTTGTAGCTCTGGTAAAAAAGTTATATTTTTGATATATGTATTTTATTAAAAGCAAAAACAAATAATTTTTTACATTAGTGACTTTTGTTGCTAAATCTTCAATTCAAAGTTGGTATTTCGTACACTTCAAGAACAAGCAAGCACTACACGCCCAGGTGCCAGGGTGACCAGGTGTGTCACCCAAAAGGGCTTGGCGTGTCACCTGTGACACGCATGTCATAGGTTGGCCATCACCGCTTTAATCCTTTCAAGAAAAAGACTGGTGTCACCAGTCTGCCCTTCCCCCTCTCATGAGTATTCTGGGCTAAAAAAAAAGGTGAGTTACAGATGGAATGAGTAGACACACTAGCATCTCTAAGGCACTTTTGACCCAATTTTTTGCTCCATGTGTACCAGCTTAGAAAGTTTAGTTCCAAGCCAGAACTGTAATTGGCAGCTAAACAGAAAGCCTAGCCTTACTCATTAGTGCACATTGGTGTTAATTAGATACAAAGAAGTCACTTCCCCCTAGCTGTACGTTCTGACTGTTTTATCTTCAACCTGAGCTTCAGATATCGAGCATGGTGTTTCTACCTGCAGTGAAGGATCAAAAAATTAACCTGAGGCCATGGCTCCTGACAGTAAGAAGTGAAGTCTTGTCAGGCAGATGTTTTCTTATTCAAACAGCAAAGCAGGAAAATTACATTACCTTTGATTTCTATAAGACTGCTTATGTTCAAAATGAAGTAAATCTCTCTTTCATTATTGAAAGGAAATTTACTACTTTTACATAACATGTTTTTTGTGATAATAGGAAATCAACATTAAATGGAGAGAGAGAAAAAATCGCCTGGCAATTTGATGAGGACTTAATAATATGTAAGGTACCAATAAAAATGAAAATCATGCTTAAGAGCACTGAAACCTGTAACATTTGGTCTTCACACGTCACTCTGTTTCTGCAGAGCTTTGTTTCACCTTCAGTTGGATAATATGTAAAACAAACTAAGGCTGTATTCAGTCATAACAAAAGAGGTACCTCAGAAGCACTTCAGAGAAAGAATGTATGGCCCTCATGTTCCCAAGCCTTCTCTAATCCAGCTTTTCTAGAATGTTCAGAACAAGGAGGGACAGGCTGGTATACGTGAAGAATCCCACTTCATCGCCTTCTGTAAGCCACTTCAGAGGCACTTTTTTCTTTCTTTTTTGCTGTGTCTGATCATAGCTGAAGTCCTGAGGCCTATTCACACTTAGGCCTCTGGTACACAATTGGGACAAGTCCCCCATTATAACTACCCTATCTTTTTTGGGATACCTCCTTTACCTCATTTTCCAATTGTTGATCTCCTTCGGGTGTTTGGTTGGGAGGACGATAGCATGTCCCTATTGTTAGGCTTCCTTTTTGTCTTGGTATTTTTACCCACACTGATTCTGTGGAAGAGTCAGACTAACCTAGACATTCAAGTTCATAAAATTCTATCTCTTCGTTAATATACAAGGCTACACCATCTCCATGTCGCCCTTCCCTGTCTTTCCTATACAGTTTGTAAATTGGGATGACTATATCCCGTTGGTTTTCACTGGTCCACTACGTTTCAGTTATACCAATAATATCCATTCTATTATCCATAACTAAACTTTCTAGCTCCCCTATTTTAGGTCGAAGGCTTCTGGTGTTTGCATATATACATTTGTATTCACTCCTCTGGTCCAAATTCTGTTGTCGAGGAACATGTGAATTCTTATACTGCCGCTTGCATGTTCTGCTTGCATAGTATTGACTAATCCCCCACTTCGCTCAGCATTGTGTGCATATTTCCAGCACCTGAAGGGTGCACTCTCCCGAACTGGATTTTATTACAAATATTAACCTGATAGTTGTTATGAATATTTCTTGAGCTGAGAGTAACATTTTGAATCATTCTAGGATTTGCTTATGGGAGAAGAAAAAAACTAGCTTGGGCATATATATGATGTCTTGTAACACTATAATCTTTACTATATGTGTCATCTGTATTGCTGTAATACTGTAATACTTAAAGCCTTTGGTGCCAATCATCTTAATTCTCATAATAGTTTAATATTTCTGCATAAGAAGCATGTGCAGGAAACTGTCATAGCTTGAAAACACTAAAGCCAAAAGACCCACATTCCTCTGTTGAGTTTTTTAGATAATGAAATGTCAGCAAATAGAAAACTGAGCTCAAATATATTATACCATTGTGTCACCCAGCCAGGATAGGACTAGGAAGCCATCTTTTAACAATGTCTCCACTATGGGACCCAGATGTCTTTGATGGGTCCTTAGATTAGTGTTCACATTTTCCTCCACCAAGAACCTCGGGGCAGGTGATTCAATGTATTGTTCTTCACACATTGAGTGAAGAAGTGAGGGCTTATGGTGTGGTGAAATTACCACTACTTGTTTAAGGGGCTGCTGTATTAGTGCAAATCCCACCCTCCTGGGCTTCAGACTCCTGCCACCACAGCAGTGGAAACATACACATCATATTTCATACAGACAGTTTCAGAAAGTAATTCTCTGGGGTTCTGGCCTGATGCTAAAGATGTGGTGTGACTCAGGCTTCTACCTATTCCCCATGTTATTTAACATATAAATGAAAATGCTGGAACAGATCATCTAGGGTTATGGACTTTGGTGGACATTCAGACAAAAGACATCAATAGGAAGGCAAATCAAGGATTAGTGATGCTGATTATCATCAATAAAACCTAACACTAAGGCAGAATCTATATGATTTCTTTATGGCACTTTGTAAGGTGTAGGGGGCATCCCCATGGCATGTCTTAATTCGGTTTAACGAAATCGAAATAATTGACCCGGAACAAAACTGTCTCTATGGCTTTCCACTCGATTCGGGTCCAACGGCATCCCGCCTGCATCCTTATCTTGGATTCAACCCTCCGAGGCCCCACGGCAAGTCCTCCCTGCTCATCACCAGTCATGATGGTGCCCATCCCCACTCTCTGATTGGTGGTTGAAAGGGGCGGGGAACAGAACGACGTAGAGCAAAAGTTTTGGGATTGCCCTCCTTCTCCTTCACCTTTCCCTTCCACCTTCCAGACGTCAAGAGAGGCTGATCCGGGTCGAAAGGAATCAGCTGTGGCAGGGTTTTTTCCTTCTAAACTCTCCCCCCCCCCAAATAAAAAGTTTCCAGATAACTTTTCCAGCTGTCCTTGGGAAAGCGCAGGAGGAGGAAAGAGGGTGAAAGGGGGAGCTTGGAGATCTGACATTTTGGGGGGTGGGAGGGAAGGCGAGGCGAGGCGAGGTGAGGTGAGGGGATCCCGGCTGCGAGCTGTAGCCAAAGAAGAAGGGGGCCCGGCGGCCGCTCGCCCAGTTGGCCTTGGGGTTTGGGGCGGGTGGGGAGCCCAAGTCGGTGGCCGGCATGAACGGCGGCGGCAACGCGGCGGCGGTGGCAGGGAAGGACGCCAGCCCGGGCGTGAGTGAGGGCGGCAAAGGGGTGCAGGAGGGCTCTGGAGCCAGCAGCAGCAGTGAAGGAGGAGGAGGAGGCAATGGCGGCGTGCTACGGGAAGCTGAGTGTGCCTTTGGAGAGCTTGGGGAGGGGGGCGGCGTGGAGGGAATGCCCGATCGGGGATGCAAACGCAGCGGCAGCTGCAGGGGAAGCGCTCGGTGCTGCGCGTCCAGCCCGCCCGCCCGCCCACCCTGAACACGGAGCGAGGGAACCAGCAATGTTGAGAATTTCCGAAATTTCAAAAATTCAGACATTTAGAAAGTGAAAGGAAGTAATACAGCTGAGATTCTGTATTAGTGTTTAAAGGACCAGGGCTTTAAACATTAAAGAGGCATAGGGTGGCTGTGGTGGGGTGTCATTCATTCATATTTTTATCCCACTCTATACACAAGGGTCTCAGTGCGGGTCACAACACATTGGTTTTAATGTGTTCATATTAAACATATTAAAGCCATAACTTTGCCTGAACGTGGGGAGGAAAAAGCTGTTTCTTTAGTCCACCCTCAGAGTGAGAAAACATGAGCAAAGTGACCAGTAATTTTCTTTCCACATTATCTCTCCCAGAGGTGAATTTTACCCTAAAAGAAAACAGCTTGCCACTTTGCTGATATATTCTCTCACTCTGAAAGTGGACTGAAAGTGGATTAAACCTTAGGTGTGACCACAGCCTATGTATTCTCTCACTCTCCCTCATGGCTGTGCAGCTCCCCGCCTCCTTTCCTCTGCATCACCTTTCCCTCCCCCTTTTCTTCCAGCTTTGTGCTCTTCCCTCATCACCCCCATCGAAGAAGTCTGCGGATCCCCCTTTCCCACCCGTGCTTCCCTCGTGCCGAGAGGCTGGGCTGGAGGGGAGTGAGGGGCTTTTTCATTGCTCAGAGCACACAGCAGCAGCAGCATGTAAAGCCTCATATTTAAATACAGAATCTCAACTGCTTCCCCTGCTTTCACTTTCAAAGGTCTGAACTTCTGAAACTGCGCAAATTTGCAACATTGTTAATCGGGAGTGAAGGGGCTTTCTTGCTACACTGTAGCTCCTGTGTGAGGGCGGGGGGGAGGGGGAGTAGCAAAAGTGTCTGATTTTATAGCTGTCACGCAAGCCTGCTTGTGGGACATATGAAAGAAAGGCTTTTTTCCCCAAATACTACTTTCCCCTCCTCCATTTCACAGTGGCACTCCGGAGCTGTAGCGCTGCTGTGTGAAGGCTGCTCCAAGAAGTTCAGCCTAAAAATTTTTGCTTCAGATCAGGCAGGGAAGCCCCCCCTCCCCAATGACGTCCGCAGAATACGGACAGCCATTGGGTAGATTGCGATTGGAGGAGGAGCACCCTGAACACGGATTCTCTTCCCTTAACACGGTACTGTCCACACAGTTAAAAAGGAAACACGTATCGATGCACGATCCGGAGTGAGACCTGTTGAAATCAGGATTTATTTCAAAACGGTTTAACGTCGTTTAACATGGAAATACCGTGTTAAGCCGAACTGCCGTCTGGCCGAGGAGAACTCAAAACATTTTGAATTCACGATAACGATCCCGTGGGGATGTGGCCGTAGTGTCTGCATTGTTCATTTGTGAACCAATTTGGTCTTGTGGTTAGAGTTAGGGTTAGGGTTAGTCAGACTGTTATCTGGTAGTTTCCCAGTTCAATTCTGCTCTCCTACACGAAGGCATCTGGGCGACCTTGGGCTAGTCACAGCTCTCTTTCTGAACTCTCACAGCACCACCTACTTCACAGGGTGACCTTGTGGGGAGAACAGAGGTTTGTAAGCCACACTGAGTCCCTTTAGGGATGAGAAAAGTGGAGTATAAACCAACTCTTATTCAATGTGGGAAAAGACCATAAGCATCCACATGGCTGTCACACTTTCCCCCTGCTATAAGTGCTGTCAGCACTGTCACTCAGGGATACTAAGCAATGTTTATATAGCTGAATATAGCGTTCGAACACACAAACCCCAATTCATTTTCTCTGCTTCTTCTCTTCTCTTTTTATCAGAAATATTTTCTGCACTCCAACTGTTTAAAAATAGAATGAAGGGAATAAAAGGCGTACAAGTGAAAAAGATGATATGCCAAGAATTTTGAAATGCTGAAGGGGCTCACGGGGAAAGCAACAGGAACTTTCTTCTTCATATTATGGTTCTGTTTATCTGAATGCAAATGAGGCAGTCCTATGAGCAGGACTGGTTGGCAAATGGGGGGGGTTAGGAGGCACATGGCACCATGCCAAGCCCGACATCGATCCTTCATGAATCACAGCCCAGTTCTGCATGATCAAAGAAACTCAAGCATGTCATAGAAATCTGTGGGCCATGATTGGACATAATTGCAACTGACTGTCCTTTTTTTTCTGCCAACTTCTAAGGCTGC
Source organism: Aspidoscelis tigris stejnegeri (assembly GCA_023333525.1). Taxonomy (NCBI): domain Eukaryota; kingdom Metazoa; phylum Chordata; class Lepidosauria; order Squamata; family Teiidae; genus Aspidoscelis; species Aspidoscelis tigris. Next base: position 242,819,323 of record JALMGA010000001.1, on the reverse strand, counting down.
GCCTCAAAACACCAGGCTTCACTAGCTGGTACTAATGGTCAGCGTGTTATCAGGCTACATTTAAGGTTCTAGTCATGTTCTTTATAGCCTGCCAAAGAATGGCTTCTTCCCATTCTTCCAGAATGCTTTATCATGTTCCTTCATGGAGGCTATCCTCTGACCATGTCAGGCTGGCAACGAATAACCACAAGATTCTTTCTTTAAAAAGATTAACAGTGATTTATTACAGCTCAGTGTTAGGACATTTCTTGTTGGGAGCAACTTGGAACAGAAAGCCCAGCATATTTATATGTTTCATAGCTGGGCAGGGTTTGGCCCTTAACCAATGAACAATAACTATTTTTCAAAACCAATTCAAACTTGGAGCCAAAACCTCTTAAACAAATGTATCACTTGAGCTCAGCAGGGAGGGGGAGTCAACTATCAGATTCAAAATAACAAACAGCCATTATATACATATATACAGAATCCCATAGGATCATACATACAACTATTATGGCAGGCAGCTAGCCCTGCCTGACAGGCCACTCCCAAACTGTTGTTCAAATGTTCACAAAAAGGGAAGGATACTATTCTTTGTTGTCCTGCACTCCCTGCCTTTTCCTCTTTTAACTGTATCTCAGAAAAGCTTTGGCAATTAGGTGAAACATAAGAAGTATAATGAATAATAACTTTCAAATTAAAAGTTACTCAATGCATCTGTGGTTGTTTTTGTCTCTCTATTTCTCTCTCTTTCTGCACTGAGCCTTATTCTGGATTATATGCTGGAATAGGGATTTGCCATCCACTTGCTAGTGCAAACTTTGGCAGGTCCCAGGGTAGATAGGGCCTCTGTCTCTCCCCCCATTACTCTCTCCTACACCATGCTTGCCTGTGCAAGATAAAAATAATGTTGCCCTTGAATCAAAATCCACTCCTGATGACTATACCATAGAGTTTTCTTGGCAATAATGCAGGATTGATTTCCCATTGTCTTCCTACAGAAAGATGCCAAGAACTGAAGCTGAATTCTTCTGCAAGCAAAACAGATTATCTAGTACTTAGCTAGTATCTACTGCATCAGTATTAATTAATGTGTGAGTCTTCCATTTTTGCTGAGCTGTTGCTCCTATCATTCCTAGGCACTTGCCATGCTAATTTGGAAAGCTGATGAGAATTATAGTTCAGCAACATCAATACTAAAGGCAGTCAACCCTGACTGTTCATTAGGACAAGTACCAGAGCTGAAGCTAAAATACTTTGGCCGCATAATGGGAAGTCAGGACTCATTGGGAAATACCTTGATGTTGAAAAAGATTGAAGGCAAAAGGAGAAGGCAACAGCAGAGCGTGATGTGGATATATAGTATAATGAAAGCAAAGAACCTCAGCTTGGGCAAAATTTGGGAAATAGTGGAGGCTGTAGACCATGGGGTCACAAAAAAATCAGACATGAATAAATGAATGGAGAGTCTAAGTCAAATTTAAAACAGTGTGATAGCTCAGAATTTCATATCCATAAGGCTATACCACTTTATCCTGGAACTGATGGGCAAATGTTCCCTAGAAGAGAATGCCCAACATGTATCCTTCCAGGTGTTGCTGAACTCCCTGAAGTTCCAACTAACAATGGAATGAATTATATTTCAATAACATCTGCAAGTCCACATGTTAAATGCACCTTTTTATGGATTAGCGTTCAGGATTTTTGGAAATCTGCTAAATCTTTATGTTCACATTGCTGTCACTGCTAGTTTTGTCACTGTTTCCCTTGGCAAAATAAACAAGCAAGTATGGTAGTACAGATTAATGACTAGCAGGCAATGGTGAACGGTGACAGCACTGTCGAGAAATCCTTCCTCCTGCTGAAAGCATGGTCCTGGGCTTCCGTAGAAATTCATGCAACATGTGTTGCATAGATTTTAGTGGAAGCTCACCAACCTACTTTCAGCAGAGGTAGGAACTTATGGCTATGTTCATCCATGCAAGATACCGCTGGTAATGAAAATCTACTTCTCACAATACTGTAACAAGATACCAGGTAAGTAAAGTTGCAGAAGGAAGGAAGGAAGGAAGGAAGGAAGGAAGGAAGGAAGGAAGGAAGGAAGGAAGGAAGGAAGGAAGGAAGGAAGGAAGGAAGGAAGGAAGGAAGGAAGGAAGGAAGGAAGGAAGGACAACTTCCCACAAGGCCATCAAAGCCCACCTGGACCAATTCATGACTACCTGTTGAAAGCTTGTATCTATGAAGAACTTCATCTTTTGCAGGTCAGAAGGTCCTAGGAACAATCTTCATCATCTCCAGATACGAAATCCTGAAAAGAATTACTGGGATCCTCCCTTACACAATAATGTATAAAAGAATAACTGGTTTAGGTCATCTAAATTAACATTATATAGATTTTCTTGCAGGGGGACTGCAACAAAATCACAGCTCACAAAACAATGCTGCCATTGACTTTTATCTCATCATGAACTAAGAAGGATGAAGAAACTGAAGAAACTGTGCTGGTTGGTTAATCTTGCAAAGAGGAGAGCGGAAAGTGCTGAAGCCAGAGTCCATAAAAATGAAAAGGAAAGAAAAATATAGCAAGTGAAAAGACAGAATGGAAGGAGAAGATGAAGGCAAGTGTGACTAATGACCCTATCAGGAGTTATGAAGGACAAAAGCATAGTAGTGCACACAACTCTGCGAGTGGACACAGGATTGCATTTTGCTATAATGTGTCAAGAACCAATAGAAGAACTCAAAGGCAAGGAAAGGTGGAGATGATTGACTGAACAAGGAAAATGTTAGCAAATCTTTTCCTTTGCATTAAGAATCATTGAGGATTTGCTGCTGTCTGCTTGAGTGCTCTGAATATCTGCTGACTTCACTGAGCAGTGAGGTCAGTCTATACTTTGTAGGATGACAAGCCCGTAGACTGGAAAAGGTATTAAGATGCAAATGATTTTTGTGTTTGTGGGAGAAAAACTGCACAGGCTACGAAAGCAAAGAGGAGCAGGTAATAGAGTGTGGGAGAGGCAAGATATATAGAAGTTAGTATATATGTGCAGAAGACTGTGTAAGTGAGAGAACAACACTGTAAAAATTGAAGCAATAAATCATACCTGAGACCTCCCTGGAGGTCCATAAATAGGAAATCCAAAGCATTTCCTTCTATTTATTTTATAAGTGCAATAAACTTTATCAGCTTTTAGTACTGGAAACTCCTGCAATATTGATGTGCTTTTTACTTTAGAAGTTATTTGGAGGTTGGCATCTAGAGACTAATGAAAAAAAAAAGGAAATGGGAACAAATGGAAAGAGGGCTTTTTCCTTTCTCTTTGTTGGCAATAAATAGTACAGCCTTGCAAATTTCATCTTTCCAGGCTTCCCTTCTTCCTTTCATTCAGTGTCAGATACCCTATCAAAAAGGAACCTCAGTTCCTCACGTTTGTTTACTAACATCAATGCAAGTACTATGGAACAACTTCCATGGAATTCAGAGGCCAGACTTCATTCTGAGTAAAATAAAATGAACTATGACTAAATAATAAACATAGAAGGCAGAGCCTAATAGGTATGACACAGTCATTTTGGATAATGAATTCCTAATGTGTCTTTTATTTCAAATATTTGAGCAGAATTGATGTTTACAATTATTTGTGTATGCTGTCATCTCCCAAAAGCCTGCAATATTGCTACAGCAAAACAGTAATAATAATGAACATGTGAGTTTCCTGTTGCTTCTGGAACAGTAAGTGAAGATGCAGCAACTAGTCTGGATTTATTAAACACTCCTTCAGTACTGAAGAGATCCACTGAGGCACTGAGATCTTTAATTTCCGCATGAAGGATGTCAAATATTTTCAGGAAAGAACTAATAACGTTATCTTTGGTTTGTTATCTCTCAAGATTGACTGGGACTTGGGAATCAGGAGTACAGTTCCTTAAATTGAAAGTACAGAAATAGGACATCCTCACCCCCACCCCTCAAAAAATGTTAGTACATCTAAAATATAATTTATATGTGCCTTAGATTTGCATGGCAACAGCAGCAACAATTAAAAAAAAATCAAATTAAATACAGCCCAGCATTATACATGTCAGTATTTGGATAAGAACATTTGGCACATACAGAAATAAACTGTTTCCAAGAAAAGCAGATTACAGTGCCATATAAGGATGCTGGAAAAGTTAATGAAAAATGGTGTCTGTTGCAAGACTCTTCACAGAAAGATGCATGACTGCAAAAGAAGCAGGTGCAAAAACAAAGGGCTGCTTAGAAGGTTGAGTCTACCCCATTGCTCTAGGTAGGAATCCAAATCAAACCACCTTGAACAGCGAGGAAACATCACTACCTTTCTAGCCTATCAGTTCCACCGTTAAGTTAGGATAGAAAGATTCTTTTTCTGAGGTTCAATAAAAATCTGTCTTAAAAAATTAAGTCTATTGTCACATATCTTGCACTGGAATTATGGAGAAAAGCTCATGATTCTCTTCTTTGGGGTATTCTATGGGCACTTGAAGATGACAATCCAACCTCTTCCAACAAAAGCCCTTATGCCTCATGGAATAAAAGTTCGGAGGGTTTTCAAATTTTCAGACAGAGCTGCTTCTAGGAAGAGAAATTACACAATGCCTAAGGATGGTCTCTGGTGCCCAGGAACTGGGCCAATGATTGTATCAGCAGTGGTTGCAAATCCAGCTGTGCAGTGGCAGACATTGGCAAGTATCACAACTAGAAATGATGCATTCACTGAGGGAATGTCTCCACTTACTCAGTAAGGCACCCAGTAACAATAACAGATCCTCTTGTAATAGCAGAAAGTGTCTCATGGCAATTATACTGCTCCATTTCTGGACATACCTGCCAATGAAAGTATCATTTTCACAAGGTGCAATTTTCTCCCAGGACCAATGATCTCCCAGCCAGTATTAAAAATGATGCATCCATGCTATAAAATGGAAAAGTAGGGATGTGATTTTCAGATACAGCACCTACTTCACACACCCATTACAGAGCCACTTCAGTTAGTAAGTGGACATGTGTTCTGAGCCAGTGGCAGAACAATCAAGACAGCAAGAAAGGGGTAAAACTTCAATTGAAAGTGGAGACCTTTCTATCACAGAAGACAAAGTCTGTATAACATAGTTGCCAATACAAAAATAAGTAAGTATCATGCTGTTATTGTGAGCACCTGCCCAATTTCCACATGGCTGTTTGGATATTTTAATTTTCTGCATGTTGTATGTTTATATAATATATATTTTAGATTTTTTAAATTTCTTCCTAAGACTTTACTATCATCATCATCATCATCATTTCTAGAACAGATAGTACATTTTGGGGAGTTTGGACCTTTGCTTACTTATTGTTCCCTCCACTGTCCTACTACTTCTACTTTATCTTAGCTGAGAACAGAATTTCAATTCTACCATTAACCTAATGCCTCCACCCACTGATAGAGGTAAGTGGACCACCACACAGGATGGAATAATAAACAATCGAACCTAACACATGTCAGCTTAAAGTGCATCTTATTAACAGAGGCAGTAGGACTTAATCTCCAGTTAAGTATGTAGGTAACAGCAACCAAACTCTTCAGCCTATGAGAAAAATGCTAACCCTGTTAAGGATAATGTAGTGCATCTACTAAATATAGAAACAGTCGTGGGGTCTGTAGGATCTTGTTGCATGCACATCTTAAGAGTTCTTTTGGTGTGCAGAGACTGCATATCACTGGTGCCCAGCCCACTCTGCAAATACAGTGTGGGCCAGGAGGTTCTCTTGCTTGCCATCATACAGAAAGAAGAGCAGCTCAGTGGTATTTTGCCAGACTCTGAACTTCCAGGACCAATTCCAAAGGTCAGCAAAATGCCCCCAGTGGGCAACTTCAGTTCAGGGAATTTTCAGCCCCTGGCTGCAAAGCTAAGCTGGGTCAGGATGTTCAAGTGGAAGGTGCCGCACTCTGTTTTCCTGGGATAGAAAAAGCACTCTGGCCCTGGATCAGTTTTCTGAACATATGCCAAGCAATGTGTGCAAAAGTTTCTGTTTTGTTAAATGAGGGGACAATGGCATATGACTGATTCATTATGGCTATGTGTAGCCTTCAGTATGTTGACTGTTGTGATTCATTTTAAGGGGTGTGTGCACAGTATTGCCTTTACTAGAAAATCCTTTGCCAAACTGATGCCTCCTAGATAAACCAGGAACTGAAGGCAAAATCCCATTTAAAAAAAGGTATGTTTAGCCCTGAGAAAAGAAAACTAAAAGAGAATATGATAGCATTCATCAAAAATTGCAACATTGTCACAAAGAAGAGGGTCATGAATATAAGAATGGTTCAGTTAACACGGATTCCAATCTTAGTTAGATATTAGGGAAGTAAGGTAGGTTAAGCAGCAGAATGAAATTTCTAAAGAGGTGGTAGCATCTCTGTTCCTGAATGTATTCAGACAAGGGATGTGCAGGGATGTGAAGCGGATGGGGAATATTTGGCTTTGTTCAGATTTGCCACCAGGGAATGTGGGGCCTTTGGCTTCATGCATAGACATCTGACAAATGCTTGTGCATGATGAGACACCCCACCCCACCTGTCCTGCCTCGCTCCCCCCCCTCTCCTGCTGCCACCATCACACACTCCTCTGGGACCCAAGAAGGCCCTCCAAAGGCATGCATGAACCTTTAGAAGGTCAACTTGGGCCTCGGAGCAGCACACAAATGGCAGTGGAGGATGTGAAGGAATGGGAGGCTGGTGGTGGCCAGATCTGGCCTTCATCCAAGCTTCTATGAAGGCTGGATCCATTAATTCATGGGCAAATAGGGGCCTACAAATGAATGTTGAAATTCACATGAATTTGTACAAATTTCGTATGGCATGAATATTTGTGCTCATCTCCAATTCAGACCAGTGCTGGGTTCCTGAATGAACTTTAATTGTCTACATGGCCCCTTCTGGCTCTCTGATTTCATTAGTCTGGGTGGCAGACTAATTTGGCAATACAGGGGTACTTTAGACAGATGGCTGATAGAGTAGGACTTTGCCTCAGACATCCCTTTCCCAGTTTCATGCACTCTTATTGTTTGTGTGTGTGTGTGTTATTGTTATTGTTGTAAGCCACTTCTAAGATCCTCAGGTGTAGGGAGTGATAAAAATGTGCGCTGTTTTGCAACTTCCTCTTTACTGCCTACTGTTTTTAATAACATGTTAGATGTAGCTCGATTCCCCATTCTTTTTATAAACCATTATGATATTTTTATGATGAGAAACAATATGTAAATGCAGTAGTATAAATAAGCGACTAAATAAGGTTAGAAGAGCAGGATGCAATCACCCTGAAGCAAGAGAATACTTATTATCCCCGTACCTTATGAACTTGACAAATTAATAGAAATTTAGCAGCACTCACTGACGAGGGAGAGCCGACTGGAGTTTGTCCATTATGATTGGTGGTGCATTAACTTTAGAAACATTAATGTCTTGAGGAGTGTTACAAACTGAACACACACAGGCCATGTTCACACCTTCACTGTAAATCTTCCTCAGTCCATCTTCAGGTCTGACTGCTCATACCTTTTCATTTCTGTCTGTTTTATTTGTGGACTTTTCACCCTCCATTTGGACTTTCCTAACACCCTCCCCACTAAAATACTTCATCTACACAGGATGAAGCTTTTGAGTGGGCTACAATGTAAAAATGGTGTCATAACCCCTTTGCTAGAGTGATCACTAATGGAGTTGTCTCCTGGTGTCATATTCTGCTCCAAACATGGACTGCTTCCAAGCAGTATGTGGAATGTTCTTTCTGGCATATGGGATCAGAAGTCCACATGTGGCTAGGACATGGCCCATGGACAGGTATACCACATCCAGTGGCATTTCACCAGCCACCAAGGTGTCACTTCTCAGTACATAGTCAAAAAAAAAACTTGGCCAAGAACTTTCATTCAAAGTTGTACTGAGATAGGCTGCCCACAAAATGGATGACCCTTAGATTGGGCTACTGATAACCTGGCCCATCATGCTCCAGGTTATCTGGTACAGGGCAGTAGAACACAGAATGTTCCATAGTATGTGAAAAGTCCCACAGATGTCTTAAACGTATTTATGGACAAGATTAACCATTTCTGGATCACAAGGTACATGTCAGGTGCATACATCATATATTCAAAGTTCAACAACTGTGACTGTTCCCTTCTTTTTCTCTTCTTGCAGCATTTGACAGCTAAGAGTAACAGCTCACTGTTTTGGAAGTGAACTCATTAGTTTGCTAGCAAGAGCTAATAAGCTAGTGGGAGGGGGAAGCAATGTCTAACTTTCTATTCATTCTCTGCAAGATTTAGTTGCTGGTGTAACAAGGATTCTGATGAGCTGAAATAAAAGCTTTCTTAAATGTTAAAGAACTGAGTTATTCTGTCTCAAGCCCTGACTAGACACGAATGGATGCTCTGCATTGTGGAGGAGGATGTAACACCACACAACCTAAGGTAGTTGGCCTACCAACCAAAGTGGGCAGTGTCTCACTAGCCCTGGTAGCTCAGGACTTGAATTCAATTCTCCTTTCCCCCTCATATATGCTTTGCTCAGGAGTTCACACTATAGGCTTTGACTAAAATTGCAACCTTAAGAGTGTCTCCTCTATGTATCTATAGTGACCCCTGGTAGCACTTAGCTGCTTTTCCCTTAGCCCCAACCATTCCAGCAGGTGCCAGCATCACAGACCCAAACCATGCAGATGTACATTGCTACAGCAACTGGGCAACATGACACACAACTGTGCAGCTGCAGCCATCCCACGCCCATGCCTCCAGGCAGCCTTTGTATGAAAGTAAGTGTGAAGGCTGCACCTAGCATTCCAAAATTATCATGGGGGATGGCCTGCATGCTTTGAGCTGCTCCAGAACAGAAGTGGCTCTGCAGTGTGCGGACACTCCAAACTGGAATGTTCCTGGGCTGTCCTCCTTTCTTAAGTGCAAAAAGGTGGAGAGTCTTTGCACCCTTGATTTCTACTTCCTGTTGAGATCTTTCTCACCCACACATACACACAAACCCACACCTTTATTTCCCCATCTTGGGAAACCTTGAAAATGCTTTCCTCCCTTCTCTCAATACTATGTAGTTAGTAGTAGCATTCAGTCGTTCCTATCAAAATGTATTCTCTAACAAATACTTAATTTTTTTGAAGAAGGTACCTACTGTTGTTTCATCTACATATTCAGTGGAAGCAGGGACCTTTTAGTGACCATGCTAATCTTTTTGCTAGCATGATCCCCAGTGGAGGTGCCTCCTGTGAAGGGCGCTTTTTCATGCCCTGCATGGAGGTACCACAGAAAATGGCACATCCTCACCCCAACATGAAGGCAAGGAGGGTGCCTTTTTCCTACAGCACCTCCTACACTTGACCTAAGTGGAGACACAACCTAAGAGCAGAGTCTCCATCCAACTTATTGCTGCAACTATAAGTAATTTACCCATCCCAACCCCAAAACAGTCTCTGTCTCAGCTACTACAGTACCGTAAGGCAGTAGATTGAGTGCACTGTTGTGGGTGTGAGAATTCCAATAGAATGCCCTGTCATTTCTGGTTCACAACAGCCATTTAACTGAGTGGAGAGACACAGCTGCAACTGACAGTAAATGCAGCCATGGAACAATACTGCTAAGACAGCCCAGGAAGCGTCCATTTGAACAGCCTCTTGGAACAACAAATCTGTGCCCCCCATCCTGAATGGGTTTATCAGATATAGATGTAAACAGACCCTTAATTTGCTCCTCACTGAATGGATTTCTAGCTGTGCATTCTGGACTTAATATTAAATAGTCTGAACAAAATGAGCATCACCAGCAGTTTGTGTTTAAAAAAAACACAAACACTGAGGGAACATTCTGCACCCTTTGTGTCTCTACATTATGGCAAGTTAGCTTCAACAAGCCCTAGGACAATAATGCTACTTCTGCAGGGGCAGTTTTTATTCTCCCAATCTGTCAGCTGCTGCTGTCTCTTCTCTCTAGCTTTGGCCTGCTGTCAATAAATTATAGTGCTATAACTGTTATGAAGTTCAGGTTAGAAGTCTGTGCCAGCAACGGACATGCACTGCATAAACTGCATGTGGCTGCTTCTGCATTCTACACAGAGCATGCTTGACCAAATCAAGAGCTATGAGGAAGGAAAGAAACATCAGAGGCCACACTCACAGCCATCCACATAACACCTGGCAGTACCATCCTAACTCTAGAGGCAGAGAACAAAAGTCCCCCGGCCTCCAAAGTTGCAGCCTGGGGAAAGTTTCACAGCACACTCCAAACAGTCCATTTCTGAGATTATTTTCAAAGCTTAGAGGAAAGGCACTGAGCTCTGCATGCTACGTGGGCTGGTCCAACTACCTGCATGTTGAATGGCTGGGCTAGCACACAGCTAGAAGTGCCCAGGAATGCTTGAATGTGGTCTGCCCTTGGAGTGCTCTTTGGTGAGATTTTTGCATGGGCGGGTACTCTAACTTTAAGGTCTGTGCAGTCCCACAGAAAGCATCACCTCCTAGTGACCACTCTAGCAAGCAGGTACCATGCTGCCCAGTGGCTATGCAGTGATGATTGCTAGTGTGTCTTGCATAAGCACATTTGTTTGCAGGCATAACATGAGTGCAGTATGATGTGCACAGGTGCCTGCCAAATTCAATGCAACTTTCAGACTAAAACAAAGATGAAGCTGTTAAAATGTTTCATAGTCTACACCAGTGGTCTTTCAAGTGCTCCTGGACAACAGTTTCCAGTGTTCCAACTCCCAGCATTTCCTGAGTCTGATACAGAATCCTGGAAGTGGAATGCTAAAAGATGTTGTTCAGCAACACCTGGAGCTTGAGAGTCACTGATCTACATGAATCCACTGTGTGGTGTCATCAACTTGTCACAGCTGTGATATGGATAAGAATGGATGGAAGAGGAACTGGTTCAGTTATATTATTTTATTACTTTGTGGTATTTTATTGCTTTACTTACATAAATAATAAGTTGCAGTTGTTGTTGTTTCCAGGGGTCATAATCAGGTGTGCTATCCGGGCAATCCAAGATCATCTTGTTTAATTCCATATTTTCTCCTCTTCAAGGAGATGCTAATGCTTCCCTCCTCCCTGAAACTCCTATGAGATGTTGAAGGCGTCTTCTAATTAAAGTGTGTATGATTCCCAGCTGGCACCATGGCGCCAAGGTTCAAACTCGTCCCATTCCCCCTTTCCTCCAGGGACAATCTTGGCAGGTTCAGACACCTTGCAGCTTCTCCTGTGACAGACTTCCCTATGTCCGCTTCAGTGCCTTTGTTATTTCTGCTTTTGCCTGTGTTAATTTCCCTTCCCAAGAAGGCTGGCAAGGGAGCAGAGCTGAGACAGAAGGGGTCATTCCGCCTGAAATGTGGCTGCCCTAGAGGAATGGAAATGGGGAAGGCTGCCTGGGTGTGGGCAGGGAAAGTGCCAGCAAGAGCTAAGAGGCTCCCAAGTGACATAAAAGCATCTTCCACTTTGAATTGTGCTTGTCAGTCACACTTGGTCATATACATACTCCATATATACACGTAATTTCCTTTTCTGTTTTCCTTGCTACTTTGCTCATAATAGCTCATAGCAACACTTCTGAAGAGTTCCTTCTCCCTCCCAGATCTGTTTCACATACTATGAATAAACAGGTCTGCAAATAGCTACAAAGTTTCTGATGGAAGCTTGTGTATGACATTATTTTGCATTCAATCAAATGTGCACAGCCAGCAGGTGAGTGGTGTAGAGGCCTAGAAGTCCTTCCAATTCCCACTCGGCTATGAAAGCTAACTGGGTTTTCCCAGCTATGGGTAAAATAGCCTCACTGCTTTGTGTAGTGGCAAGCACTACAGGAGCAAACTCTGACAAAAGATCTAAGTGGAGTCCCTAAGGATGGACATACATCAGCTTTTCAACAGCTCCTTCAGCCAACACTAACACTGAAGTCAATTGCTTTTCAAGACAAAAATGTGTCTCTATCTGCATAGCAAGAAACTTCTACATGTAAGACAATTGAATTTTAACGTATGGCAACATTTAGTAAATTTTCCTTGACTTTGCTGATAAACTTACTTGCCCTACTATATCATCAAACCAGCCATTATGGCCAATAGACAGGGGTCAAGAGAGATGAAGTTAAAGCCACATTTGAAGGACAACAGCTTGCCATACAGATTATTCACAAAACCTGATCCGTGCAGCTGAGACTGAGGGATTCAATTTAATCAAAGCTATCAAAGATCATATCCAAGTCATAGCTTAGTTTCTCCCACATCACTCTGACTTTTTATCATCATAATCATCATCATCGTCTCCCTTCGGTACAGCTGGGAACGTGCCAGGACGCACCGAATGTGCCCGGACAGTTTCAGAGCACTTTTTTGTGCTTCTTGTGTTTGAAAACCCCTTGTGCAAAAAGGCCTGTGGAACTATGTGGGAGAATCTCCCTTCAAGTTGCAGCACATTCACCTGCCTGCCTACCCCTGATAACCCCAGCATAGAACAGCTTCTCCCAGCTGGGTAGTGCTCTTTATACCCCCAGCTCTGTGTAGGCTGGCTTCTGATTGGTTGAACCTGTAGGCTGTTACTCCCCCCCTTTCTCTTTATGCTAACTAGGGGTGCCTCTCCCTCTGCTCACCTGCCCCTATTATACTTACATTAAAATGCAATTAATTAGAATAAATACAATACACACATTGTCACTTACAATGCAAATATTTACAGAATAAATACATTAAACACATGTGGGCACCACACATACAGATGCTAAATGTTAAAGCTTGAGTAATTACAATTTTATTCAAAATGTTTATGTGCCTTTTTCATATGCAACCCTGGGCTGACTGGAAATGGAGTGGACATTAATAAGATTAACTAAACAAACCTCATTCCCATTCTGAGAAATCTTTTTTTTTTCTGTAGCAGATCCAAAATGCCAAACAAACACATACAACACAATGTGATCAGTGCTCAAAATAACGTGCTGTTCAGTTCCTATTTCTTTTATCCTCCACTTATCCTAACAGCCTTCTGCATGACTGACCCTGTTCTGATAAACACCCACCATCAGAGTACCATCTGAAAGGCTGATTAATATTAGCCTGTGTTTGTCTGAAATTTGAAGAGCACAATAATTTAACTATAAATTGCTGTACTCTTGTGGTTGTTTGGTACCATGAAGTCAGATATGATTCCTGGTGGCTGCAGTTTTCTGGGCAATGACACAGGTGGTTCATCTTTGCCCACTTCTGAAGATGGCGGAGGAACCAAGAGGGTTGGCTTAGCAGACATTTTCTCCTTGAGCTCCCATTTCCTTGGTCAAATTTCCTTAAATCTTGAGCCTTCAAATACTTGAAAATATTTTTTTTCCTTTCATTTACAGATATCATCCTATTAACTAAATAATTATATGTGAAGATATGGGTAAAAAAATGCTGAAGCTCTCCAGACTGTGGGGGAGCTAAAGCTGGCAAGCAACAAACAATGGATAATTTCCTAAAAGATAAAGAATTGGGAATTGTTTATACATTTAGTTATTTGAATTTTTATCCTGTCCTATACCTGAAGGTCCCAGAGACAAAACAATGCCTGAAAGAGGGGAGGGAAAGGTGTTTCCTTAGTCAAAGACCAGGGTAAATAACTACATCTTCACAGATTTCCTGAATCATCTCTAAGCTGCTTTCAAGCATGTTTTTAAATGTGTGAGCCCATTATAATGCCCTTATATAAACTGAAGGTTCAACCACATCAGAAATATTGTGTACAGTTTTGGTTGCCACATATCAAAAAGAGTATAGCAGAGTTGAAGAAGCTCCAAAGTAGGATGACTGCGGCACCTTCCAGATTAGCGGAATAAATCTGCAGTTGTAGGACAAATCTGCGAAACCATGTCCCACTGTCTGGACTAGAGCAGCCTCCCGTAGCTTCCTCCTCGGAAACTGTGAGAGTTAGCATTGGCATGCGCATCATGTGGGATGAGGCAACCAATGGGAGTTGAGCTGTCCTCCCTGTTCTTGTCGGCTATTCTCGCCATTCCGTCCGGACTGGTGGGAAGATTTGAATTTTATTAATACTGTGCAGGGAGTCCTGTTAAATCAGCAGTAAATAAATTTGCAGTAGAGTTGGTATAATGCGTCACCACTACAATTTAGCGATCATCTTTTGTGACACCTCCAATGCGGCTGCGCATTCCATTGCGCAGTATTAACAAGTCTGGATGCATCCTATGATAAGGGAAGGAGGGAGGAAAACAGAGGGAAAATGATGTACTTTAAATAAATTTTAGTGCTTTGGATTTTTTATCCTCAGCCATGACCCACCCTGAGACCTTTGGGTGAAGGGTGGGATATACATGTAGTAAATAAATATAAATAAATAAAAGCTAGGGGCTGGAAGAACACCCCTACAGATGTTGCAACATCAAGGCTTTTTTCAGTCTAGAAAAGAGACAAATGAGAAACAACATAATTGAGGTGTGTAAAATTATGCATGGTGTGGGCAAACAAAAACAGAGGAAAGGATTTTTTTTTTCACATAGTGCATAGCTAAAATTTGGAATTTCCTATCACACTATGTGGTGTTGGGTACCAGCCTGGATGGTTAATGGTTTAGCCCAATTCAAGGAATCAGGGCTATCAATGGCTATTAATCCTAATGGCAGTGGGAAGTAGTTTGCTTCTAAAGGTCTTTTGCTGCTAGACTTCAAGGAAAAAAAACATGCTCATGTTCTGCCAGGGGGCATCCCTTTGCAGCTGGCTGGCCTCTGTGAAGTCTAGATGAGCCATGAATCCAATTCAGTGAGGCAATTCTTATGTTCTTATGTCCAATCTGTTTCAGTTTTGCTAGACTGTGGACAAGAGAATCCTAGGTTAGGGATGTGGACTAATGGTTTTTTTGGCATTTGATTCAAAATTTGTATTCGTTCAAATAGATCCCCTTCAAATGTGGTAGGTGTCCGGGAAAGCTGCCAGCACACTCACAAGCACACAGCTGATTGCTCAGCAAAGGTACAGCCCAAACGACATCTGAAAAGAAGAAATCCAGAAACA
The DNA here is from genome assembly GCA_023333525.1 of Aspidoscelis tigris stejnegeri. NCBI lineage: Eukaryota > Metazoa > Chordata > Lepidosauria > Squamata > Teiidae > Aspidoscelis > Aspidoscelis tigris. Next base: position 242,804,291 of record JALMGA010000001.1, on the reverse strand, counting down.
GTCCAAGTCCAGGGTTAACGAGAGTCATACAAACAGTCCAGTCCAAGGTCAGGGCAGCCAGAAGGATGGTCAACAGGTACGTTCCAAGGTCTAGGGTTTCCAAGCAGTCCAGGAGTCAGATACAGCAACTTTCTCTTAAGGTAAACAAATAGTTTCTGACAAAGGGCTTGGGCATCTGCCCGGTGTTTTATCTTTGCAGAGTGAGTTCACAGCTGCAGGTGATCCGCATGACTCTGGGCAAGTCTTTTTGATCGTCTTAACCCTTCCTTCTCTGCTCTCCTTTGCTTAAAGCTGGGGATCTCTAGGCTCTGCTGTTCCATGTCTCTCACATCCTGCACTTCTGCTGTGGTAAGGCTGGGCTGCTGAACCCCAGGCTCCAATGGGGCTGGGGGGTCAGAACTGGGTCCTGGCATCACTTCAGGTTCCTCACTTCCTCAGGTTCCTCCTGAGGAACAGGAGGAACCTGAGGAAGTGAGTCCTCCTCATCCTCTGAGTCCTCCTCCTGGCTGACCATGACATCAGGATTCTATTCAATATGAATCTATTTGTACGAATTCATATATCTGATACAAACAAATACATATCCAATAAATATCTGAGACAAATGTGTACGTAACCAATATGTATCCCATAATATATCTGCTCTGAAAGCATCAAATCTGACCTGAATCCACTTTTAATCCACTCTCAATCCATGTTGAATGCACTCTGGATCCATTGCAGAGGTGACGGGCAGCCACCTTCCCACTTCCCCAGTTTCACAAATTTCCAAACTATACATATGAATGTCCGGCAACATTTGTATTTGTACGAATGTTAATATACAAATGTCGTAACATTCAATTCATGTATGGATGTCCAAATTCATACGAATGACGAATGTTACAAATATTCGTGCACATCCTTATCCAGGAGTTCTAAAAATATAGACAAAAATGAGGTTTGAGCTGAGTCCCACTGTTGAAATTAGTCTGACTGCCACGAAAGAGATAAGTCTGGCACAGGTATGGTCTTCCAACATACCATCCCCTGAGCTTTCAAAGGGCAGGGTCTCGCTTCTGAGAAGGGCAAAGGGCAAACAAGGAGAGAGAAACAAATAAATGACGGATGAAACCCTAATACAAGTCCCAGCAAAAGGCCAAAAGTTCTTCTTTCATTTGTATATTGTTCAATTATCTTTGACACAGACTGACCTTCCTCTTTTGACCTTTCAGCCCTTTTTAATCCTGGACAAGAGTATCTCTTGGAGACCTCCAGGACTTTCTGAGCTCTTTGCTCTACTGCCCCTACAACAGGAGCAGACTTCTTTGAAGCGTTCTGCTGAAGACAGGGCCATATTTTATGTTTGAAATGTAACAGTGATCTGGAATCTATATGATCTGGAATCTATTAAATAGAACAGACATTTAAAAATAAATAATAATAATAATTTTTTTAAAAAAGAGCAGTCATCTCTAGAGAGTTACAAAATTAGGTTATTTTATTTGCATTTCCCCTGAGATGCCATCGTTGAAAGCAAATTGAGACAAGCAGGTATAATTTATCATTCTTTTCAAGTAAACAGATAGGTGAAAATGTGGGTTATAAGGGGCTATAGCAATGCTGACAATTTTGCTTATGGCTTTTAGCCAATTCACACTAAAACGGGACAGATGGGACCAAATGACCATTAAGTGTGGCGCTAAATCCGATCAGAGGCCATTGTAAACGAAGGGTGGTTTGGCTTTATTTCCTTTGGGTCTCAGACCATCTTAGATGAAAGAGAAAGACAGGCAGAATGAGAAAGAGCAAACGCAGGGATGCAGAACTGAAATGGATGTCTTGCCTCCCACCAAGATATCCCCCAATTTACAATTCAATTTGAAAAGAGATGGAAAAGGTTGCCACATTGCCTCAGAAGGGTCACCAGGTTTCAAGGCAGCAGCATCAAGGAAAGCAAGGCTGGGTGTATAGTAAGAAGAGATGGGAGAGATAAAGAGAGAGAAGCTATCTTTTATCATTGCCCCAGGGACATGGGAGAGATCACATCTGTGATCCTATTACCAACAAGCTTTCGAAAATGGCAAAGCACTGAGCATTTGACATCAGTTCCAGCTACTCACCTTTGTAACTTGTTACTGATATGCGCTCATTTAAACACACACATATATACACAGATAAATGAGATTATAGCAGTCATGCACCTTTGCCAAAAGGTGTGGGCTTTCTTTTAACTATACCTAGTGCTGCAGTATGATACTGAGATTTAACAACGCATCTTGAGTCTGCTTTTGAGGGACATACTTACCTATACTATTCTGACAGGCGGGCCACCCCATTCCTGAACAAGCAACCCATGTCAAGGTGGAGTGTTTGCTGCTGTAATGGAACAGAGCTATATGCGTTCAGATAGCATCTCTCACCCATTCCTCAGAGACAGCAGCAGAATTTTGTTTCTGGTCTGGCCAATTTTGGGACAGACCCACTTCCAGTGGTACTTCATAAGAACATAAGAAGAGCCTTGCTGGATCAGGCCAAGGACCATCTAATCCAGCATCCTGTCTCACCCAGTAGCTCACCAATTGCTCCCGGGCATTCTCAAGCAGAAGGCAAAGGCAAAACCTTCACCTGCTCTCAGTTCCTTGCAAATGGCCTTTAGAGGCATCTTGCCTGGACCTTCAACCTGGAGGCAATACCTAGGCATCCATTCTAGTATCCACTGATTCACTTGTCCAACCCATTCTTAAAGCTATCCAGGCTGGTTGCTTGCTGGATCACCACTGAAAAGGATCCCTCTCAGTATACTGGGCCATGGGGATGTGCCCCTCTATGATCCGATATACCAGTTTCAGTTGTAGATCTTGATCTTGAATACAGCTATTTCAGGCTAAGTTGCCATTTTCAGTAACCTAGCCCAGTGCACACTTCATCCAATCCAGATGCAGCATGGCAGGGGATGGGGCTTTTGTTATACTGCATTAGAGTGCAGATAGCAGAAGCTCAGGCCAGATAACGTTCCAGTCTATCACCCAGTGCAGTCACATTTCCAGGGCCCTTTTATTTTCTTATTATTATTTTTTAATTTGTTAAGGAAATTTTATTAATTTCATAAAGTCAAACATCAACATATAATAAACAATCACTTTCATAAACAAACACATGTCACTGAGGTACACTCCTCGCTGGGGGTAGAGTATTTTAAACATTCTAAAATGGAAAATCTGGGGGGGAATTCAATATCTTTCGTTTCAAGAAATTCAATAAAGAAGAGGAAGAAGGTCAAAGACTGGGATCGGTGTGTGCTTGGGAGATCAAGGGTGCCTATTTTGCAACAAACCAAGTTTCTTGTTCCAGAAGTTGCATCTTATACTGTTGTGCCATTATGAGTCCATTAATCAACAAAGACCATGTATGACTAATCCATTTGTCTACGTCTAATAGTTCAGTGGATTTCGAATAGAGAGCAATCTCGGCTTTAGCTGTGGTGATCATAGAGCAAATCAGGTCTCTGTTGTGGTTAGGCGCACCTTGTTCTTTAAAAGAAAGCAGAAACACCATAGCAGGCGAAAGTTGAACATTTTGGGAGGTAATATTACTTATCACTTTCTGAACTGCTTCCCAAAACAGTTTTACCTTAGGGCATCGCCACCACTGATGGATGTATGTACCTTTTTCTCCACATTTATTCCAGCAGAATGGGGGGGAAATTATTGTTAATTCTATTCAATGCAACTGGAGTATAATACCACCTGAATAACACTTTAATCGATAATTCTCTTTCCGATTGAGACCTAAAAGACAAACATCCTGCTTGGAATCTTTGACCGTTCTTCCCTATCAATTTTGATTCCACAATCTATTTTCCAGAGTCCTTTCACAGCCTGCAACTCTCCCAGATTTTCATCTAACAATATCTTACAGAGAAGAGAGGATATTCCTCTGTCTCTAGCCTTATTCTCTAAAATCAATTGCTCAAAGGGCTTAAGTTCACATGTGCCCATTTCTTCATTTTCAAGCTTTAAGAAAAATTTTTGAAACAAAATGTTTGTGCAGAACCATAGCTGCCCCTCATCACTGAAGGGCATGATTCTGCACCTTTGCTCCTTTTTATCCACTATCATCTCCAGGTTCAGTATTTACAAGTAGGTGTTGTATTTATTTTATTTTATTTTATTTTATTTAGCACAGCACATTTTGCTCTCCCCCACATTTCTTTGCCTTCAGTAATGGAAGTTCCGCTCCATCCAAACAGGGGAAATATAGCTCCACTATATCCCACCTAGAAAGCACTAAAAACTATTGCACTTTTTCTTACCTAGGAGACAGAGCAGCTATCATAGCTCCATCCAGTGAGCAAGCATGGTGGCTGAAACAGATGGTCACACATGTTGGGGATATGAGCTTCTGGGTATTTGGCACTGGCCCAATACATGGATATGCATGCCAAAAAATACACAAAGACAGCACCATAGCTGACACTATCTAGTTGGAAAATAATAATCCTGGAGAGAGAACATCCCACATTAGTAGCTTCCAGCTACTTTCTTGAGGAGGTCATGAGTGGGGCGGAAAATGATTGTGGGGATTTCCCCACCATCTTGTATTTTTCATTTCTTGTTGTATTTCCTCAACCAACCATCAGCAGTTAAGCATCCTGTTGTGAAATGGCTCCCATGGACCTCTGACTCTTCTTTGGTGGCAGTGATGCTAGACAACCTTCTCCCATTTTGCCAAGCATTTGCAGATGCTGAGAAACATGATAAGGACATCTGCTGCAATGACTGCTCATTCCATCTGCCCATGGAATGCCATGTACACCATGCATTTGGACTTTAGTCAGTCACTAAGATCCACCACTGCTGTATTGAACATGGTGGCCATTTTGCTAGAAAAAGTCCCTTGTAAAGAGAAACTCAGAACTGTTAACAGAACTTCATTGTTGGTAAATAACATGATTCTTTTTTTTAACTGGCATGAACACTGCTAGATATCTAGAGGAATGCTTCTTGAAATTGCGAACAGCTTGTTCCAGGTTGCTTCTGTTTTATTTTGTCTTGGCTACCAAATGGAAAACTTAAAAAGAAGTGTACTGGCATGGATAGTAAGAAGTATCCAGGAAGGAATGTCCAATGGATTCAGTGTGTCTTTGGGTTTAACATCGAAGAACCCAAACAAACCTTTTAGAAGAGTTAATCTGAAGCTATGTGAAACTAGACTTGCATATCCACAGCTGGGAACTGTGTAGAGCCTGCTAGACTGAAAGCTATGAGAAGGATGCCTCCAAAGGTGTTAGCCAACCCTCAGAGGAGTGGTGCATGCCCAGGGGATATGACCAGTTTGTAGGTGCCACACCCCTTGAGTCCTCACTGTGTTTTTTTTTTACCTAGCAGAGATTCAGCCTTTAAGTTATCCTTTAAACAGCCACTCAAAATACCTTGAAGGCTCATTGAAGTGAATGAAATGTGATGGGAAAGAGCTCAAGCTACTCTAAAGATGTCTCTCCATTATGGTGTCAGTAAGTCTGAAGAGCTTATTCTATTGTTTCAATATGGTATGAAACCTTATGTTGCTTCATTTCTTCTAGCCCATTTAACAGTTACTGAAACATTCAGAGGATAGCCAACATGAACTATAAAACCAGTGAAAATTACAAAAGAAAAATGTGTCAGATAAGTCAAGAAAATATGAAGTGAAAGCTATTGGAAAGAACATGCTTATTCTATCAACTTTTTTTTAACTGATCGAGCTCTAGAAAGATAATATACAAAAGAGGTTTAGATGTGTTTAACATGATCAGCATTTGAGATGCACTATATCACCCATCTATCATACTAACAGCTTTTGCATTTTAGACGTACCTAAATGTATAGTATTAGAAGGCTAGCCATCTAAGACAGGTATATTTATTCCGATTTATTTACTGGATTTATATAGCAACCCAGTTTGCTTCATCTGGCAAGGGCTTCTTTTGCAGTTCTCAACATGTAAGATGAGCCAGTTCAATCCTTTTAGGACTGTAGAGGCAAAATATGTTTTTACACAGAACACAGTTTTTAATGTGTTTTAATAATTGTTTTCATTCTGTTCATCCTTCTTTTTAATATTTTCTGTAAACTACTTTGAGATCCTTCTCACACTTGGTCAGTAGCCCGGATCGAGCATCTCTCTAGTACACTCAAGCTGTTTCCGCACTTCCCACTTCCAACTATCCCAGATCACAGTGGCACACTCCAGTCAAGAACAGGCAATCTGTCCCAAACCGGCATCGATTTCTCCTGGTGTGGAACAAAGCAATCTGTTTTGGGGCAGCTTGTTCCATCCAGACTCCCAGGCTGTCAAAGTGGGACAGCTATGGTATACTGGGCTAGGAAAGTATGGTCTATAGTGCCATCCCTAGTATACCAGTAGAAGTCAAAAATAGGTTTACTGGTATATTGGACCAGGACACCATTTTGGGTGCCCTAATCTGGCCTATCATCTGTTCTTGCTTTCTTCTCCACATCCAGGCACTGTTATGGTTTTAATAAGCTTAATATGTTATACCTCTAATGCAGTGTTTCTTAACCTATGGGTCGCGACCGCTTTGGGAGTCAAACTGCCCTTTCAGGGGGGTCGCGATGAGTCTCCCACCTTCCCGCCCCATCCTCACCCAAGCTGACACGCCCTCGTGGTTGGGGATCTCCACAACATGAGGAACTGCATTAAGGGTTCACGGCATTAGGAAGGTTGAGAACCACTGCTCTAATGTGTTCATTTTATATGTTGTAACCTGCCCTGAGACCCCTGGGTATAGAGTGGGCTAAAAACAAACAAACAAACAAACAAACAAACAAACAAACAAATAAATAAATAAATAAATAAATAAATAAATAAATAAGGCAAGCACACTAGGAAACTACAACAGCATGCAGAAGGGCGGCCCACTCCAGTCACTGAAAGTCATTCAATAAAATTGGATTAGACAGTGTTCTGCACACCTCTCTTGATGACATTGCATTAATTGTGGTGTACAAATCAAGATGAACAAGACTGACCTCACTTTCATGTAATAGAAGTATGACTGGAGGAGAGGACAGTACACCCCTGGCACCATATCATCTCCTACCCACAACAACTGAAATATCAGCATTTCCATTCTCTCTCAAATTATAAGCATTGCCCAGGAAAGCAAACACAATAATGCAATAGCACACATTGATATCCTCATCCTTATGACTTCCCAAGGGATGCTTCATTATGGTATTGCCTTTTGTTGGCAAACACCACAGTCAAGTGTCCCTCTTGTGAGCTGATACAGCAAGATAAGGATAGTACTGCAAGCAAGACAAGGAACTCACAAGAAGAGCTGGCTTTTATACCTCACTTTTCTCACATCTTAAGACAGCTCAAAGTGGCAGATACACCTTCCATTCTTTTCCCCACAACAGACACCCTGTGAGGCAGGTGGGGTTGTGATTGCTTAGAAAGACAGCTGTGGCTAGCCCAAAGTTACCCAGCTGGCTTTTTGTAGGAGTGTGGAATCAGACTGGGAGACTACCAGTGAAGAGTCCAACAGTCTAACCGCAAGACCAAATTGGCTCACAAGGAAGATGCTGACCCAGGCCTATCTTTCAGTATTGAAGCAGAGGTCAGAAGTAGGTACAGCTGGAGTAGAATCTCTTATACACCTTAGGTGGCAGCTAGACCAGGATATGTGAGCAGCTTGCTCACATTTTCACTGGACAGAGGGAACAATATTTTCTTACCTCCTGCAAGCATATGGTGATGTGTTCCAGCTATGCTGGACTAGTGAGCTCATTAGTCCTAGTCACTAATATTGGTTCACATTGGCTAGGTTCACAGATGTCTTACATGTCCCTGGCCCTGTTCCCATTACAAGCTTAAAACGGTTTTCCGAAACCGAAATAAAAGAACCGAATGCAAACACAAATTTGCCTGATCCCATTTACTTTCAACTTTAGTCGTGTTCGATCCCAATTCTGAAAACTTCATTTGGGAAAGCGTATCATTTTCTCCCCGCCCATTGTCAGTCATGGTGCCCACCCCCTCTCTCTGATTGGGGTTCCTCCTTCCACAAAATTTTTGAGGTGACAAGGGCGGGGAGTTCATTTGGGAAAGCGTATCTTTTTCTCCCCCAGCCCGCCCGCCAGGCCGCCATCGCCCGGGTGACCATCCTGAGGCAAGGCAAGAGGGTGGCGCACAACCCTCTCCCTCCTCTCTCCCTCCCTCCCTCCTTCCAGCGGCGGCAGTGACGGGTCCCTGCAGACTCTAGATGACCCAATCAGATTGCTCTCAAGGCCATACGAGGAGTACCCTGGGCCCAACAAGGTAAGTTAATTGTGCAGACCTGCCAGCTGTTGAGCCATTTTTGGCCCAATAGTGGCAGTGGGGGGTGGGGCCCACAGCTGTTCAGGAGGGAGAGTGTGAATGCTCTCCCTCCCGTACAGATGTAGGATGGCCCGGGACAGCCAGAAATGGGTGCAGAGCGCCATTTCATGCTCTACTCCCGGAACACAAGTGTGTGCCTTGGAACAGGCTAGGGCTGTTCCAAATGGAACCACTGGCCCAGCTGTGTGAATGCTCCATCCCAGGATGTTCTACTCACGTTCTGGAGCCCCTCGTGCAAATAGGCCTCATGTCCTGTAACACAGCCAGTGTTGTCTGCGTTACAAGCTACACCTGCTGATACTGCCTCTTCTGTGCAACCATTAAAAATGTAGCACTCCTGTCCTATCTTCCATATGGTAGCCCTAACTTAAGGTGCAATAACTTCTACATCTACATCTCATTCAGTTTAGCTAGAATAACTTCCAATTGTGCAGAACTGCAGTTAGGCCCTTTGTACAGCTGGTGTATGTTTATTTATGTATTCATGTATTCATTCTCCTGTGCAGCTTTCCATCCAATTTTAATTGGAATTTTCCTTTCTCCATCTGTTGCTTTTTACTCCTGTATTGCATTGCTGGGGAAATCTCAAGTCCAAAGGCTAAATGCAACCCTCCAGGCTGATTTTTCTGGTCCATGCTATTCTACCCAGGCCACTCCTTTCACAGACTGGCTACACAACCATCTTGAGCACTTTCCTCCAGTGGTCGAAACTGTGGGTAGCCTTTGCACATGAAGGCAACTGCACTATTAAATACAGACAATTCCACTCAAACCAGTCAGGATCAGCAACACTGGGTTTGTTTGTTTGTTTATAACATTCCTATTACCCTTCCCTTTAAAGAATCCAAAACTTGTTTTAGTAGATATTTTAGAAAAGATAAAAACAATTAAAACAGAACAACTAATTTCAAAATGTGTTAAAAACAGGGTGGGTCAAAAAGACTGTCATTCACACAGGAAAGGTCTGGGGATTGCAGCACTATGCAAAGCAATGATACAGTTTAGAACTGGATATAGTGTGTATAAGCCCAAATAATTAATCGAAAAGCGAAGGATAAATTTAAGGGAGTCTTACCATAAGGCCCAGGTCCCATTGGCATTTTAAAGTGGTTTAGAAAATGTTTTGATCCTCTTTGTCCCCATTCCAAACCATTTAAAACAGTTTAGAAATGGTTTTGATCCTCTTTGTCCCCATTACCAGTGTTTCAGTGTTTTTTGAGGAGTATTTGGCTCTAAAGCAGAATAAACAATACACCTGGTTTTTCAGGTGTTTCCCACCATTTTTGCAGTTAAAACGTTTTATCTTTATTCCTTCGGGAATGCTACAGCAGAGTGGGGCAGATCCATCATGAAATGGGTGGGATTTCTCCTTGCAATAAAGTCCCTAGCCAGATTTTTAGAATGCCAGGAAGCCTTCCCATCCCCTCTCAAAGCACTTCACAGTTCTGATTTCTCATAATAAGTAACGATTTGGAACACTTTCATTTCCCACCCACACACAATGGTAACAAAGTTACTGCTCACTCACTGTAGATGGGGAGCCTGCCTGATTAGTATTCCACCCAGCAGAACTCATGCTGTCTCAGCCAGCTGTCTCTCTCTTTCTCCTGGCTAGAAATGTAGGAATTATCTGTGCGTGTGTCTGTGTTTTCATGTGTCTCTGAGGCTAGGGATGGGTGGCTGTTGCTTTGGTTGTTTGGGTTGTGTTTGTTAACAGGCAGGGCTTAGGATTTTGTGAAACATGTACATGGTGTTTAGTCTGTGGAATCAAACAGGGGAAGCAAAATCAGGAGGGAGGGGGCTGGGATTCCCCACATCATCAGATCAAAGCCAATGGGGAGAGAGGGGTGGGAAAAGGGTGAGAAGGGAAAATAATCGCTTTCCCCAATCTTTTTTTTTTTGAAGTGTTTGAAGTGTGGGGACACAATTCAGGGTTGACTGCAATTGCCAGATTCATGTTTGCTTAGTTTTAAAGCATTTTATTAGTATTTTAAATAGCGTTTTGTAACATGTTTTATTGATGAGTGGGAATTCACCCTAAATGTAATATGAGGAAAGAATTTTGGCTACTATATTGGGCTCCAGATGTTGTCGAGCTACAGTTCCCATCATTCCTTGTCACCAGACTAGCTGGAACTCATGCTAGTGGTAGTTCAACTGCATCTGGAAGACCAAAAATTGGGCTGCTCTGGTGTAGACCAAAAATTGGGCTGCTCTGGTGTAGGTATATGGATCACACTCCTCCTCTGTTTCTCTCACAGGATCCGCACAGGAAAAGGAAGCATGCTTCTCCTTCTGCATTAAGAGAAGCAATTGCTTCTCTCAGGGCATGTTCCCAAAGGCACTAAAATCTGGACTGGGTTTGAACTCGGCAATCAGCATTCCCATTACATTGGCAAGTAATCTGTATTCAGCAAGCCCCATTCACATTCCACTTCTTATCCCCAGATTTTCTGAGCACTATCCTGCAGAAATCTGAGGGGGGGGGAATCCTGGTGAAAACAGGACTTTTCTGACAGGTTCGTAATCAAGCCCACTTTTTTCCTGCTATATGGGAACACTCCTGGGCTATCTAAGAAATACAGCAATAAGCAAAAAAGTTTTTTAAAGTTTTAAGTACAACCACGATTCAAACTGCCAGCTTCTAACTCTCTGGGGCTTCAACTTAAGTGAAGGCTGCTTTGAATGGAGGCAGTGCACTGGGTGGAGGTGGGGATTTAGAAGTCCTGGGAACGTCTATATTCAGATTGATCTGCAGGGAATCAAGTTCAGATTAGTCCAGATTTTTTTAAAAAGTGGATCAAATAGGCTAAGTGGGAATGAACCCTCAAAGTCACAGCATGTTCTCTGCAATCCATTGGATGCTCCTGTCTGTCAAAGGTGACTGCAATTTTGAGCCTAGAGGGTAGAAGCTACCTCTCACTCCTTCCCTTGCCTCATTGGAGGAAGGGAGAAGTAACTTCCAATTTCCTGTGTTCAAAGAAAATACCACCAGGAGAATCAGTGAGACCTCTTGAGCTGTCACTGCCAAGAGCTCTTTGAACAGCTCTGCTGTAGAAGTGCCATAAATGGTGCAGTATGGCATCTGTGCAAGTGCTGCACTCTTCCTTGGCATTAAATGTGCAACAAGGGACAATGTTGTGCATACATTGCATCCTCACTGTGCAATCAAGTTGCCATAAAGGTGCCATGCAGATCTTGCCTCTGTTAGAACTAAGTGAAAAATGACTGTCTCTCAAGCACCTTTGGGTTTGGCATTCCACCCTCCTTCAAACCTGCAGGTCAAGCCAAGGCTCAAAATCTGACCTCAGAGGATCTCTGCATGCAGTAAATGACCAAGAGTGTGTCATGCCCTTAGTCATCTCCTCAGCTACCATGTAGAGTGATGGCAGCTGAAGAGGCAAATTACTGACGGCAACTTCTTCAGGGCCTGAGTTAATATCAGAACAAAAATGATCAATTTCTGAGCACATGTCTAATCTGATGCTAAACCTCACATTCCCACCACTGTAAGCTGTTTGGATGCAGCACAGGCTCTTCAGAGGCACTGCTTTGTCTGGTGGGCTGGTTAGATGGCAAATTAGCTGAAGCTGAATTCTAAAAATGTAGAGGATTTTAGGCAAATTATTGAAGAAGTTGCTGTCAATAATTTGCCTCTTCAGCTGCCATCACTCTACATGGTAGCTGAGGAGATGACTAAGGGCATGGTCCACTCTGTAAAAAAGTGTATCTCATTCTTAAAGGCCAAGAAGGCTGACTTTTTAAAGCCAAGCTACATATTCTGGTGTCTTCATTGTACTTGCCCTGGAAGGTGGGAAAACCCTTTCTAGCCTCCACCACTCTCTCCAACTTCACCCAGATTATTTGGGGAGGGGGGAACTGCCTGATTAACATTAAAGCATCTATATCCCCAGAAGCTGGTAATGCAGGATATCTTACAACACATGAAAAGGGGAGGAGAGAAATCAACTGCCAGATTCTGCACAAAGAGGGCTTTCTCATATCTTGTTTACCTATCCCTTGTATTCTTCAATAAAGACAACTTGCTTGGCCCCCTTTTACAAAATGTGTCCCACTGGAATGTAGTGCATAAGGTGACTTACCTTCTGCAGGGAGAAAACATCCAGCTGACATATAAGCCAGCTTTGTTTTTTGTTAAGGCTGCCAGATTTAGGAAATCATTCATTGAGTGTCTTGTAAGGGTGTTATCTCTATTTTATTTTTTGTTTTTATCATATGTTTTAATTTATATGATTTTATCTTTTGTAAACTTGGTATGGTCATATATTACTAATCAATAAGGTCCATTCATTCATTCACAAAGAGGGAATCTTAACTCTAAGTGAAGATTGCTCTTAGCATGATCTTCATTGCTCTCCCATTCTCTCACAGTAGTAGCAGTGTACTAGTCTCAGACCTCCTGCTGCTTCTTTATCTTTTATTGGAAAAGATATAGAAATGGTTCGCCATTACTAGCTTCTGGGGACCGGATGGGGATCATAGCAATGACCTTCTGCTTTCCAGGTTATTTGCTCTATCACTGAGCTATAGCCACATCCTACTTAAGAATATCACTATTCTTAATGTGCAAAAAGCACACTGCTGCACTTGAAATGCTTTGTCCTATCCATAAGGGGCTTATATCTAGGGGTGTGCACAAATGTATTTTTTGCATTCGAATTCAAGTTGAATTGAATATTCAAAAATTCAATTTGATTCAAATTTCAAAAATCTGATTCGGATCCGGATAAACAAATGTCAATAAGATTTGTATCAGATATATGAATTTGTGCAAATATGTATTTATCCCATATGCATCCCATTTTCATCCCGCATTATATGCGCAAATACGTATAATTTTCATGCATATTCATATGCAATAGATATGGAACTGTTCATTCAAATTATTCAAAAATCCATATCAGATTTTCAAAAATCTGATTCGAATTCAAATGTCAACATTCAACGGATTCAAACCAGATTTTTGAGTTTTCAAATATCCATGCACATCTCAACTTATATCCATATATGTCTCTTTGCTGATGAGGCTGTGATTCTGGCTGGTGTTGAATTCTAAGTTGACTTTAAAAATAATCCACCCCTCATAGATACAAACCTTAGCATTTCAGGCATATTGATCATTTCTAGTTTTGGCCTGTTTGCCTACAATGCCTCTTGGCTGCCAGACATGCTGGGCAGCTTTCAATGTATCACCCCAAAATGCCTGATGAAAGATTGTGCAGGATATGTGCACAGTCTTAAAAGCATCAAGGTCTTTCTGGAACATCTGGTACCCTCTGTGTTGGTCCAGCATTGGTCAGGGCATCAAGAAACTCACTATATACGTGAAAGAAAATCAAAGGAGCTGGCACTAGCAAATGTCTGGGTTCCAGTTTGATGCTATGCTGAAGCAGACTTAGCAGTCACTTTCCTCTCCATTACAGGGCAATGCCAGCCCTTCTTTTAAAACAATCAGCATTTTCCTTGCACAGTCTGGAGGGATCTGTATTACCATTTGCATGGCCTTCTTACCATTAATTCAGATCTGTTTGGGCGGGTAATTATGGTCTATGTTAGGGATGTGCACAATTATTCATCACATTTAAAATTCATACAAATTTGTTAAAATTCAGGCTTTTGAATTTGAATTGAATGTTGGCACATTCAAGGTTGACATTCAAATGCAAGTTAAATGTTTCTATACATTTGTGTGCTTTGTAACATTCACGAACCTGGTGAGGTGGGAAATCGGCTGCCCAGTCACATCAGCAGCACATCCAGAGCAGATTCAGAGCGGATTCAGAGCAGATTCAAAGTAGATTCAGAGCAGATCTGACACATTCAGAGTGGATTTGTAGGCATGGCCGGCAGTAGGGATTTGAATAGCCTTCGAAGAACATTTATATCTAATTCAAATCCCACCACATTCAAAAGGGATCTATTCAAACAAATGCAAATTTCATCCTATTCGATTTGATTTGAATCAAATACAAAAAAAGCATTTGTACACATCCCTAGTCTATGTAGTAAACTGAAGAGCTCTTTCATACTGCTCTGGGATAATGGCCTCCAGACTGGCTAGGTACTTCTTCCCACCACCACCACCTGCTTGTCTGCCTGTGAATTATCTGAATGAATCACAGCAGCACATTTGAACTCATTGTTGCTTTTTATCTCCTTGCTGATTCTGCTCTCTAAACATAGCCAAAGAGCGTGTCTGAAAGGAAAGGAGGGGAGGCTGGGGGGACGCCAGCCAAGCAGAGATGTGCTTAATGCAGATGCCATTAATAAATCACTGATAGTTAAGATATAGATTGGGTGATGGGCGGCAGATGGGAAGGAGGAATGTCAAATTGCTTTTCTCATATAGATTATTGGATTAACAAGGAAGCAGCGGGTGTGTGGCAAACCGGTGTAACAAATTACCATCATAAAAAAAAAAATGGAGCTCATTGCAAGCTGGTAATAATGCCATGTCGGCCATTAGCTCTCTAGAGAGGTACTCAGAGCACAAACATCCGTCTTCTGGAAAAGAGATGGCCACTGGCACATTAGGATGTACAAGATGCAGAGCTGGCTCCAATTTCACCGCATCCCTTCCCCATCCTCCACAGAGCACACGATAGTGAAATATGGCAGTGAATGCATATGCACATCTAAAAATTTCTTGGAAAAGTGACCTGCAACATGTGCCTGGGAATAATGGAAAAAAGCAACCCTGCTCATCCAAAGTATTTCTGCATCTGTAAAATGTATGTGAAATGGTTGGTTTGAAAAGTCATATGGAACTTTCATTTTAACATTAAATGTTCAATTGGCTCACATCCCATCTTTCTTCTATCATGGCCTGCAAACTTGATTCATAGGTAATATCCTATGAAACACTGGCAGGGCTCAAAGCTCCTTTCATCAAGACAGTGTAACATGGGTCTTCTGTCCAGAACTTGGTATAATGCTGGTCCCCACCTTCAATGGCTTCAGTTCTCACCTTCATGGGATTTCAAGAAATTCAGTGCAGAAAGTATGTATGTGAATGATTGCTAGACTTAATAACTGAGCATCACCTGAGATAGGCCAACAGATGGAGAGTTTGAATTGAGAAAGTGCCATCTGAACTCATGACCATCCCAAAGACATCTGGCTGGCTACTGCATGAACAGCTGGACTATATGCTAATAGGTCTATTCTGGCAGACATTTTCTAATCTCAGTCAATATGATCAAGGAGAATTAAAATGCCTACTCCATTTTCAATTTCAGTAGGGACATTTGAGTAGCCACTGAGATTGCATCTCCGCTTACCTGTTGGAGATACCCCCATCATCCAAAGAAAGTTCCTGCTGCCATCTCATCTTCATTTTCAGTGATAGTGGGCACCTTGTGGTGATTACACTGGCCCCTTTACCAGCATGATCGCCATCTGAGACACCTCGTATTTTTCTCACCCTGCATGGAAGTGCTGTACAAAATAGCACCTCTGCACTCCAAAAACAGAGATGTGGAGGGTGCTACAGAGCTGCCTTTTCCAGAAGTTGAGACATTGCCTGAATTTCAATCTAACTCGACTAAAAAAATTATTGTGAGGATAAAAGGGAGAGAAAAGATGTGAGACCCTGTCAGGCTTTAAGCTGAAATAATCCACTTCTTTCAATTAATGGAGAAAGCTTTATTCAAACCCAAACATCCATGATACAAGGTGACTAACTTTGCAATTGTGGGTATACTCACCCCACCCCCTGCCACAGGGAGCAAATGGCTTTATCTCTCCCCTAACTGCAGCAGATTTTCCCAGCTAATGACCTTGAGTGGCCCAATTTTCACTTCTTGCTCATATCTACCAACATTTCAGACTGCACAGTGCCAATTCCCCTCCCCTGTTGGCTCTTGCACTTTTACCACTGACTATACAGGATACATGTGTCGTACCTTTATATGCAGTTACATAACTTAATGTGATTACATGCAAGCTTCATGGTACCAGAAAAAGAAATGTATAAAACTCCCCCAAACCCCATGATAAGTATATCAGGCCTGACAACAGAACTATTACTACTACACTGAGAAGGGAGGGAGGGAAGGAGAGAGGGTAAGTAACCAAAGTCCATTGTACCTCATAGAGCTGAGGTTTACACACAATGTATGTAAGTGTACATAAGTCTAATAAAGAATTATTTATTTAAGAAATTTAAATCCCACCCTTCACCAAATGGTCCCAGAATTACCCCAGTTCATGGATTAATGGAGCTTACAATATGCAAATGAAATCAAACTTATTAAAAACAAAAGTCTACAAACATTATCCATTTCAGACATAAGGATCTAATTTTGGTACAGGAGCAGGCAATTTGTAGTTCTCAACCTGATTTCATTTTAGTAGACATTACTCGTGGGATAAGGCTGGATCCACACAGTCCTATTATGGCACTTTGAATGCACAATGAGGTCACAGTGTTTGCTCAACACTGCCCCCTTGTTATATATTGCACAGCAGAGTTATCTGAAGAGCTCACAGAGTGCTCCAAATGGTTCTTACTATGGTTCCACCACTGGTTTGAATCTGATGGCAAGGGCACCCCTTCCGTTTGCCAGTGAAATAAAGGCCAAGGATAGCCCACCTTTGATCATGACAGGCAGGGAAGTCACCTCCCCACACACACACATGTTAGCATCACGTGCACTGCACACAGTTTTGATAGTAGGAAAGAAGCACACCTCCACCACCCATCATAATGAAAGCAGGCATTCTTCCAGCTTTGATCTTATCTAAGACTTGCCCCAATATTTTTCGCTCCCTTGGTAAACTTTGCCATATCCAAGAACCATCTGTTTCCACTGATCTTCAATTTGTTGTTGTTGTTGTTCTTTTGGAAATTAAATTTTTAGCTGCTTTGGAAATTAATTTGGTATCTACTTCAGTTTCCCTGTACAATGGAGCTGAATGGGGTTGTGGAAGGGTGGGGGGTTAAAAGAAGACAGCCAGTATTGCATTGAGGCTGAATCCCCAAAAGACTTATTTGCCTCTCTGAGTTCCCCCTGCTGTCACTCTAATCAAGCGGACTTTAAAAGTGCCGTGCACTTCCGCAATAAGCGTCCCCAAGAGGCTCAGCAAAAACACGTGTTTTTAACGCACCTTCCATCCCCATGGAAGCCTGTTTTCTTTCCCCGCATCTTTTTCCCCCCACCCCCTCTCTTGTTCAAAGGAAAAATAGCCAGATCTCCGTCCCCTGAAATGGCTTCCCGTCCCGGCAAAGGCAGTGATCGCTCACTCATTCACTTTCAGCACTTACTTTCACTCTGTTCTCTCTTAGAAAAAGCTTCCCGTCCCTGCAAAGTCAGCGGCTGCAGCCATCGGCAGCGTGATCCTTTCTCATTCACGCTTTTAACACTTTCACAGATCACCTGATAACAATGGTGCAATTCTGAGCAATTCTGGCTCTTTTTACAAATAAAGGAAGGGAACCTGCTGCATTTCTGAGATGTGTGAATGCTTTTTGGCTGTGTGTGCAGGCAGCAATCACCGCCCCTTTTGCCATGGAGCGTCCCCAAGGTAAATGTTGCGAGGAAAACCCGCGACTTGCAAATAGAGCCCTGGAAGTCTTCTTTAAAGGGCATGTATTTTGTCACTGATTTTCCTCATTTTGTAGCACTGGAAACTCGTTGAAAAGCCTGGTGTGGGGGCGCTCAGAGGCAAAAGAAGATTTTTAGCAGACTTTAAATTTCATGGGGACAGGGCCTGAGTGACCTTGGGGCAGTCACAATCTCTCAGCCAAGCCTAACCCATCGGATTGCAGTGGGGGTAAAACTGGAGAAGGGAGAAAAAGTGTGCATGGCCTTGGGCTCTTTGGCAGAAAGGCAGCAAATAAACATCATAAAAAACAAATAAGTAAAAGCTGTACAAAGATACAGTAGGATAGAAGAAAAGCAGAGGCATAGTTCATTGGTGATTCTGTGGCTGCCCAGTCATTAATGGTGGGACTGGCCTAAAGTTTGCATAATGTGAATTTGGAATTGCTTTGCACAATTGTTTTCACTTAGTTCAGGCATGTTTTCAGCTTCAGTCTCTTAGCTGTGATATAACCATTGTTCAAAACCAAAATGATTCACTTAGGAGTAGCTTGTCTTTAAGGACAGTGTGTGTGAAAACACGTACATGCACACACAAACACAGGCTGCTGCTAGCCACTTTATAAAGTTCAGGCAAGAGGAAGTTCCCACAATACTACAGCCAAATGTTGGTTCATGCCTGCTATCAACAATCCATTCTGAGAATGCAGAAAGCCCAGAAGAAGAAAACTGCAGAAAAAGATAGTTTCCAAATTACAAGACAATTTATCCTTGGAGATAGATAAAGGTGTTGAATAAATAAGCTGTTCTACATTATTTCAGTCTGAAATTAGCTATCAGGTTTTATGTGTCAGGGAACACTAAAGATTCGTATGAAGACAGCAAGAGGCCCTGCAAGATCTAAACATCCCACTTCAACCTAAGGTCCCAGTCTGTGGTACAAAATAAGAAGATCCTGAGAGTGCTGTTGCCATCTCCTCTGCCAAACGGGAGAAGCAATTACTTACCTTTGGGTCTGTCAGCAGCTCTTGAAATCAACTTGCCTGGGACTTCCAGAAGTTAACCAAGCACCCACCCACTTCCTTTTTGTTGCTTGTCAAAAATTTGGCTGGTGTCCCATAATCCCAAGTGACTTGAGCTGATTCTGAAAATTACTGACAGACCACAAGTAATTATTAACAGGCAACTTGATATCATTCATTCATTTCTCATATATCCTGTTCTCAGCCCAAAGACCCAGTGCAGGTTACAACAGTAAAATGATAAAATTTTATCATAGTTAAAACACTACTAAAATACAGTATAAAATGCAGCACTCTTTCCCTTGTTATACCAGATCTACCATAATAGCAATTATCATCTCCTTTCAATACATTAGTCCAGGATTATGGGAATGCTATGGATATGTGTGGCATTTCCAATATAGTGCCAAGACAGTCACAGATTCTAGCCCAGTGATGGTGAACCTTTTGAGCTTGGTGTGTCAAAATTCACAAGAAAACCTAGCTTAACTCAGGTGTTGTGTCACATATAGAAATACCCATAATTTTGTGATAATTGTAGCTCTAGTAAAAAAAATTATATTTTTGATATATGTATTAAAAGCAAAAACAAATAATTCTTTACATTAGTGACTTTTGTTGCTGAATTGCGTTTGCTAAATCTTCAATTGATAGTTGGTATTTCGTACACTTCAAGAACAAGCAAGCACTACATGCCCAGGTGCCAGGGTGACCAGATGTGTCACCCAAAAGGGCTTGGCGTGTCATCACTGTTCTAGCCCATTCCTGGATGCACTTATTACAAACTAAAAGTGAGCATTTTGTTTGTTTGATTTCACACAAATTAATACTTGGCTCTTTTGTTCTTTTCAGCCATTTGTCTGATTTGGGAGATACCACCCAATCAGTGGCTAAATAAGACAGGTTCCAGGGTTATCACTCTGTGTCCTTTATTCTATGTATTGCAAATCAACAGCTGTTCTGCTTCCCTCTAATGTGGTAAGGTCACCTTTTGAATGGTAGCAACTTCTAGATGTAGCTAGAAGACTTATCTTCCTATACAATTAAGTCTTCAAGCTCCCCACAGGCACTTAGTATGTTCAAGAAGCTTATCTATAAACATGCAATATTTGTAAGCCTAATGCAGGCTTCCTGCCAAACTTCTTGATCTTGATGTGAATTATCACATTCTTCTAGTAATTATTGATAATGCTTCTGGATGAATTACAAACTTTTAAAAATGAATTAGACAGCAAGCATGCATGTCTTTCTTTTCCCTCTTGCTGCTATGTAATCCAAAGCTCTAAAGTATTGATAGACAGAGGCGCTCATTATGGCTTTTAAGAGTTGCTAGGTACCGTTGGGGAGAACTTCAAAACACGGTGGAAAGAGCAGAAGGTTACAATGTATCTATTGGGCAGACCACTTACTGTACACAGAAACTCAGATATATTACGTCTTCAAACACTAATGATTCCTGAGAAGATAGCATAATTTTGTGGCTGACGTAATGCTGCATTTGGCTCTTGCTGTGATTCTAAAGACCATTAGAATTATCAAGACCCTCATATCATTCTAGATGACTCAGAATGCATACAGCAAACTGTCTAAACTTTTCATAAAAGTAAAAGAGATTTGCTCATGTTGGAACTGTGCAGGGGGAATGTAATATTCTATTCTTGAGAAAGGGGATGAAATCCTGGCTTGAATACAATCTTCTTGCCCTTCAGAGTCACCCAAGGAGACTCAAGATGGGCACAGCTGATGAAATATAAACTCATTTGTAGCAGTTTTGGGGCTGTTATGCTGTGTTCCAGGCATAAAACAGCCGCAAAACTGCTACAAATGAGATTGAATCTGGCCATGAAAGCCTACATATGTCCAAAATATAAACTGTTTCTAAGTTGTTGATCATAAACAAACAGAGAATTACAGCTGTTTCAGTTCCGCCAGGGCCTGGACAAATGAAAAACATGTTTACATGGGGCAACATGCTCCAAGCTTGCTGTTCTAATTTCAAGTATGCATATTTGTGAAGAAACATTTTAATTGCTGACCCATAACAAAAAAAGGGGGGTCTCAATTAGCTGATTATATCTTAAAATATCACAAGAACTGGCAGTTCTAGTCTCATTCTGGAAAATGTGTACATAGCATTCCATGGGAAATGTAAAATGTTCTTCAAAGGAGACAGCTAAACAGAAATATTACTCTGCAATAAATAAAATTCAGCTGCAATGAAATCACACCAAAATGTGAGTTCTGCTGTGAGTGTACCACTTCTTCCAAAGTGCATGTATTTTAGTTGATTTATAGAAGCCAGATGTGGGCATTCCAGGAGAAAGTGAGAGGGTGTTGCCTCAGTTTTTACACTTGTAGAGGGAACCAATCATTCCAGCTATTCAGAGATCTGTAAGAACTAAGAAGGCAACCAGTGTGTGCACATGTGCAAGAGCTTTGGCTGCAGAAAATTGGAGTTCTGCATCTCTGCAGAGTTAGGCTTGGTATAGGCGTGGTATAGGATGTGCCAAGCTGCTTAAGTGGGTACCTGGTGAAGGAAATAGGTCCAGCTAGTTAGCCAGAGGTAATTAGTGCTGCAGACTAAGGATGAGTCAAACTCCTGTTGATTGAAAACAAGCAAGCCCAAAGAGTATGTGGAACTGAAGAAATTCAAGCCCATACTTCTGTAGCCATCAGAGAAAGGCAGAGAGAGAGGAGAGTGGCATACACAAGAGCTTGTTAAAAGCAAAGCAACATTCACATTTCCTGGCCCATCTGGGCTTGACAGACTCCATGGAAAGAACAGCTAGAACTGAATCTCTGCGGGCACTGCAATGACACCATTGCTGGTGCAACACAGTCCCATCCTCTCCCAGATGCAAGACTAGCTGGGAAATAAAATCCAGCCTTGTGCGGTGAAATTCCTTCAATTCTACACCCTCCATGGTCACTCTGTATTCATCATACATGAGCTTGACATATACCTTCTAGGGATGTGCACAAATATTCATAACATTCAAATTTGAATTGAATGTTGGCACATTTGAAGGCTGACATTCAATACAAATCAAATGTTTTGATACGTTCATATGAAGCTTTGTTAGGGATTCGTATGTGATTCGTATGTGATTCGTATGCAATTCATATCTAACATTTGTATCAAATCCGCATGGAATATTTGTATTGAATTTGAATCTTACCACATTCAAAGGGATTTATTCAAATGAATATGGATTTTCCTACATTCGATTTGGTACTTCAGGGCCCCTGTGAAGATCCACATTGCTCAAGCTCTTTAGTTCTGCTCCCCCCCCCCCCCGTTTCCAAGGCTTGCTGTAGTGGGCTTTTGCATTGATTTGAGGCTTAATAGTTGCCAGTTTTTACAGAAATATGCTTCTGAATTCATTTTAGGCATGTTAGTTTACAGCTCTGTGCTGCAAACAACTTGAGCATTGAAACAGGGGCAGAGCTGCCGATCACTGGCAGGTTGCGTTGAGCAATCGGTATGGTAGGGAGGAGATTCTACACAGTATGATAGGAAACAGAGCATCCCCGGTTACCAACAGTAATTCATTTGGTCTGTACTAAGAATAAGTGAAACAGATGTGCTTTACTTATTCAAGTTCATCTTCTCCTTAACCCACAACTAATGCAATTTCATGCAGCATTCATTTTGTAATGTGAGGTAAGGCTTGTGCGTAGCTAGGGTCAGATACATCTATGTATTAAGTAGCACTATATCCATTATCCCATGACTACATAAAAAGATTTGTGTAAATTATATGTGGGGCCCTCAAACCTACCTCCCCTTTCCAATTATGAATCTTTCTGAAATGAACTGTTAGAGAAATATTGCCCTAGTTAATTGGTACTGGTATTTCCCTTTAGATGTGTAAACTGCCAGGGCTGAGATACATTCTGTAAAAAATGCAGAATATAGCCCCTGTGGTGGTGATATTATGAAGGACATTTTTCAATGTGAAAGATGTGCATGATTGTTGATTTAGTCCCTTAAATTTCACTCTGTCTATGGGTCCGGTCAAATAGGGCACTTCTCATCCTCCTCTTTTAGAAAACAAGCCTTTGCTCAAGTTGGAGACAAAAACAGGCAAAGTCAAACACCTACTTCATTCTTCTGGCAACAAAATCCCAGCAACAAAAGCTCAGCATGGATTGGCTGCCGACTACCTAATTTTCCAGCTTCCGAATGGTTGCTGGTCAGCAGTATTTGTTCCCCTGCTGCAATTGGCCATATTGCCTCTTCCCAATGCAACAGAAAGGAAGAATCACCTCACCATGTGAATTCCGGACTTTTCCAAGTTGCATGCTGGGGAAAACTGTCTGGCATTCTCAACCCCGTTTCTCCCAGAGGAGTGCCCTTTAAGCTATTCTGACCACAGCCTAAGAAAGAATCCTGAGAGCACAGCTCAACTGAGAAGTAGAATAATGCCTCTGCCCCAAATATTTTAAGAAACAAGACATATTAAAATAAATGGAAAGAGATTAAACTTTTTAATTTACTTAAGGTTGCTTAAAGAAACTTGCACTAATCACTCATTTATATATAAACTTATTATATGCTTTTTTCACTCATACAACATTTTACTACCTCATTTTGTTATACATGCAGTTTGGGGAAACCACTGCAGTAGGGAGTCCCAGTGTTAGGCAAGACAAAGTTTTATGAAAATAAAAAGGGGGGCTAGCATGATGACAAGCACTGTTTGCTTTTTTTTTTTTTTTTTTGCATTCCCTCATCAACAGCAAAATGGAGGGGGCTGTCTGCTCACTCTCTGCTTGCCTTTTGTGCATGTGAAAAGGGTAGCATAACAGTGATCCCTCATTTCGCTGTGGCAGGCACTCCTGATGCAAGGGCTTCAACACAGATTGACTAATCCAGCTGCTCCTTACTCAGCTTGCCTTGTTTCTTGTGTCTAAGGAGTTAGTATGACAGCAAACTTTTGTTTTTGGTGCTGCTATCCCATGCCCTAGGTTCCTATGCACTATTAAGCCACATACATCCCTCAGCATTTTTCCCTCCCATCTTTACCTTCCTTAGCTCATCCATACAGATATTTACATTAAGCTCACTTTAATATCTTTACTCTTAAATGAATGGAATAACTGTTATTTACAGTAGTAATAAATTATTCCTCCTCTCCTGCTTCCTTCCTCTACCTCTCTTTTCTCGTTTTCTTTTTGCATTATAGATTTTTAAATTCTTTTTTCTCACTCCCTGAAATAGAATAATGTAGCTTAAAATTCATACTTTTAATTCTCCCATTACCTCTACCACATTTCCTCCATATTTTTGCTATATCTTTTCCAGGTAAATTTATAAGAACACTGAGTACCAAGAGACACTGTTGTTATCTATCTATCTATCTATCTATCTATCGATCGATAGATCGATCGATCGATCGATAGATAGATAGATAGATAGATAGATCGATCGATAGATAGATAGATAGATAGATAGATAGATAGATAGATAGATAGATAGATAGATAGATAGATAGATAGATAGATAGATAGATAGATAGATAGATCCATCCACCCATCCACCCATCCACCCATCCACCCATCTGGTTCTCTACACCAAAGTGCCAGGGTAGCAAACAAATAAATCCTGGTCTCCAACTGCAGAAGAAGCCAGCTTCTGCATGATTGCTGCTTCAAAAGGTCCTTCTGTGTCTCCATTTTGGAGTGTGGAGATGTTGCCTCAAAAGACAATCCAAGGCACTGCCAAATAGGTGCCTCGGATGGTGACTATGCTGCAAGATGCCTACTTTCTCTGAATGTGGTAATGTGGCAAGGGAAGCACATTTTGTGGATGCCATACATAGGAAAGCTAAGATGCAGAAATCCACTTAGAAGACAGCGCGTATGCTGCAGGAGGGCGAGACAAGCTGGCTTGGGATGCAACACCCAAAAGTTCCTCACTTGAAATACTCCCATTCCATTCCCGGTGTAGTAGGACAGTTTGTGGACAGCTGTTAAATTGTCCACCGCAAGCCTCAGGAATGAGTGGGAGGCCTCAGGGACTGTTCAGGTAGATTTTGGATCTGGACAACACATTTCCATGATCGGCCAGGAACTGTTTCTGAGTCAAGTGCAAAAAGGCCCCATACTCTATGACCATAATTAAAAGAGAAGAACTGAAGAGTAAGACCATTTCTGCACTGGGTCAATAGACACTATAGATCAGACAAGCCTTGGCGTGGGACAGTGGTAACCCAGAATACTGTGAAAGGGTTGCCTGAAGATACCAATGCCTGGTAGGATAATGGCCTAAGGTAAGAGAGAGAGAAGCCTTTAAAACTATCCTTTATGCAAATTAAAAGGAGGGATGTTTGAGTAGATGCTTATACAATACTTCCTCTAGGCCAGTGGTTCTCAGCCTGGGGGTCAGGACCTCTTTGGGGGTCGAATTACCCTTTCAGAAGGGTTGCGACGAGCCTCTCGCCGCCCTTCCCTCCCACCTCCCAGCTGCTCTGCCCCTGTGCTTGGGGGTCCCCACAACATGAGGAACTCCATTAAGGGGTCGCGGCATTAGGAAGGTTGAGAACTGCTGCTCTAGGCCATGTCTGCATTTATTCTGGAAGGCACCCAGGGGCCCATGTTTGCCTGCTACATCTGCATTTGCAATGCCAATAGGCACCTCACAATGAGTTCACTACCGCATTAAGGGTGAGATAATCAGTGTGGGCATCTTCTACAATTAAGGCATGATTTTATCTATGAAAATACCATTTGCCACGTCATGCAAGAGAAATGAAGAAAAACCAAGGGTATTCCAGATATGAATCTGAATTTTAGAAGAGTAAAGAAAAGGGGGATTTTTACTGGGGAAGCATGTGAAGAGACGTAGAAAATCAAGGCAGTGAAAAATACAAAAAGGCACTGGACCTTATTCCAGATTATATTCTGGAATAGAGGCCTGCCATCTGCAAGCTGGTACAGACTACAATAGGCCCTGACAAAGAATAATTTTGGGGCAGTATGCTAAACAAGGTTAAGTAAAGAGAATTAGAACAAAAAAACCAAACCCCCTGCCATGGTATGGTAATAGCAATTGAGAATAACCATTTAAGCAATGCAAGAATTATAATGGGAAATTAGACTAAACAAATGGTGCAAGTTATTCACAATGCCTAGTGAATCATTTTAGTTACTGAAAGCAGTCACACAAAATACAATAGGAGTGAAATGGAAGTGCTGGCTGGGCAAGGCAGATAGAAGGGAGAATATATTAGCTGCTTTAGCAGCCTAGTAGAACCACACAGACACATTGAGGGAAAGGAAGAGTGGGGATCAGGATTGGGGAAAAGACTAAAGATAAGGAAAACTTAGCTCCATCAGCAGAGAGGGTCTTGTCTTCAAAACCCAACCTGTATGCAGATTAAAAAGAGGAGGACTTGAGTAAGAAAACAGAGAAGCTAAGAAAAGGACCCCCATCTTTTAGGCAGGTGGACACAAAGGATGCAATTTTCTACAGGTTCCTACCATCCAAATTCAATAAAAAATTAAAAGAGGATGAGGAGGGGGGGTGAATGAATGAATGAATGAATGAATGAATGAATGAATGGAGAGGTGAGAGAAGAATGAAGTTTGTCCCCATGTGTGTCTATTACAACAAGCCCTTTGTACCTATAGTCTCCTTGAGTGCCTATTCATACAGTCCGCCTCAGCAAATGCCAGTACAGTGCTGGCTACAGTGGATGCCATTTGATCCAAAATGGCAGCAAGAGGGGTTTCAAACAGCCAACAAACCAGATCATGATGTTTCCAGGAGGTTCCAGCTACACCCTGCATACCTGCCACCACTGACTGGCAACCCTAAAATCTTACCACTTGGGGAAAATCTCACTTCATGATTCCATGGGTCTCCTGAATTTGGAATGGTGCTCTAATACTTTCCTTTCCACTGGGAATCTCCCTCTATCCCCAGAAGTGTCTCTTGCAAAAAGAAGAGATTTCAGAGGCAAACATCTATGCCACCAAAGGCAGACAACCAGATGGTTGCAATATACAGATGATTCTCTAAAAGAGCAAAAGGTTAGATGTTGCCTCTTAGGGATTGTTGGCAACAATAGTACATATTTATTTATTTATTTATTTATATTTACATTTATATGCCGCCCCATACTCAAGGGTCTCTGGGCGGCTCACAACATTTAAAAACAGACCTCTTAAGATTATATCAATCATAAAATCAGAAACAAGTTTAAAAATACAACTTTAGAAAAATACAAAAATAGTATTCAAACTAGTTGCAATATTGTGACATGCCCAGGTTGGTCTGAGGTCCTGATCAGATGGGCTGATAGAAGCAGCAGATATCAGGGGGTCTGTCACACTGCCATAGTGCCTGTGTCACTGAACCAAAATGTGTCACCTTTTACACTCAGATAGCATGATTTATGACTACAAATACAACTGATCAGTTCATCACTGTGCCAGCACTACAGGGAGACAGCATTGCTGAAGTGGTCAGAATGCAAAACCCCACATTCTCCTCTTCTGGCCTTTCTACATCACCATATCAGAGTATAGGTAACAGGCATAAGGCGTAAGTACTCATGTGACTCACAGATCACAAGTGCATAAGGCTGTCTGATCATGGCCTGAGTTACTTCATCTCCAGCACGATATCCCCTTCTACACTATCAGGGCTTTTCTGCACTTACCTCTGTTCTGGAATAGAATCCCTCATGGTTCCCTTCAGGGGGCAATTTCGCATTTCCCTTCCCAACCGTTGGATTGGAAAGAAGTGCAATTAACCAATAATTGACTAGCACTTGTACTTGGAGCACTAGTCAACTTTGGTTGTTTCCCCCCCTCCCCACGATCAAAAACTTACCTGATTCAATTGCAGGGCTAGTCTTCCTCTGGGCACTGCCATTTTGGCTGTGGCACCCTCCACAACTGCACAGGCATCAGTGCCATTGCCATGATAACACTCACGCTTTGCACACACACAGTCATGTCTATGGTCGTCTGAGGTGCCAGCATGTTTGCTGGCACCTCAAATGTGGCTGCATACGTGCACTTTGATAGCAAGCTCATCTTCCCATGAACTGACAGTGGTGTCCACAAACATGAACAACCATGACATCTTGAGTGTGGCCATCCCTCCATAAGAATATAAGATGAGCCCTGCTGGATCAGGCCACAGGCCACCTAGGCTAACATCTTATCTCCCACAGTGGGCCATGTCTGGGTTTTAAGAAGAAGACAAAGGCAAAACCTTCACTTGCTCTCAATTCTCTGCAAATGGCCTTGGGGGACTTTGTGCCTGTCTCTAGAACCTGAAGGCGTACCTATGCATCCATTCTAGTGGCCACTGATACACCTGTCAAATATGCTGCTTAGCTTCCATCAATGGGTGTTCGGATTAGTTTATTGTGTTAGCATGGATCAGATACAGTGAAAAAGGGATGTACATATACAGTACTTGTAAGGAAGCTAAAAAAAATCTGGTTGAAAGCAGCTGCAGAATGAAGATCACAGGGAAACCCATTCAATTGACCAAGAAAAGTATTTGATGCTGCAAATGACAGAATTAAATGTGGATAGCAAGAATGTATATGATGATATAACAAATGATAATGGCACCTTTAGCTGTTTTGGTTAAATGGTAGAAAGATTCAAGTGTCAATGAAATACCCAAATGTCTCAGGGTGGGTTACAACTATAAACACCAAGGAACATATAAAATGAACATTCATGCATCTGGGTGAGGAAGGGAGGGGTTTAGAGTTAATATATGTAATATATGCAGTAGATAATATTAATGTATTACTGGAAAGGTGTGCAAATATATTTAGTAATTTTAAAAAAGCTTAGCTTCCTTTGACTTGCAGGTGAAGTTGGTGAGGCATGGCCTTGAACCTTTTGAATCCAGAATGCATGCCTATGTGGTGTTTAGGTCTCCAGACAGATGTCCACATTCTAAGACATGACACATTTCACTCCCACATCATAGAGGTGCTGACCAAGCATTTGTAATGAGGAAGGAAACAAAGGCTAGTGCCTTGAAGATACTTCTTCCTATGTGAGGAAATTATAACACCAAAGCAAGCTTGTTCAACATGAGGACAATGTGAAAACCACTAGATGAGTCTGCAGGCACAGCCTTATATAGTTCAGTGACATAATGTGCCTACATTTAATGATCAGCCTCTAGATTATCAGATCACATTCACAAATTATTCTGATTTTTTTAAAAAAATGTCGATTAATTTCCTCCAAAGTCCAGTTGCCTTAATTGCTTATTTAAACAGTTTCCTAATGATATGCCCAATTTTTTTATCAGACTTCTAAATCTTTCCTTCATATCCTTTGAGAAATATATCAGTATGCAATACTGAATAATTCTCTTTTGCACAAGTTGTACTTGAAACCTAATGTGGAATGATCAGAATGCAATTACACTGTCTAAGTGATTCCTTATAAAATTATCATTAATGTTATACCCTCTAGTGGTGGCAGTTTGCCTTACTTAGTTCCTGGTTTTCAGAATTCTATCTTTTGGCAACGAGAATACAATATTTCACCTAGCTTGTAGATGCAGAACAATGTTAAGGGGTCTAGGAAGCAGGGTAGGTTTGTTGTTTTGTTGTTGTTAGCTTTATTGGTTGGCAGTTGGTTGTCATCCTTCAATCTTAAGAGACAGTGGAATATTGCACTATTATTTGTATTTGTTTTGTTTTGGGTGGGTTTTTTATCTAATGGATTTCTATATTGCTTTATATTTTTAAAAAGAATCTCAGAGGAGTCAACAAAAACATTAAAAACTAGGGTAAAAGTATACACACAATAAAAGACATTAAAAAGACATTAAAAACTGGATGGACTAGAGAAGAAACAAACATTCATACAAGGAATATCTGAGTACCTATAGGTACTTACAAGCTCTAAATATAGCTGCCTCACAAACTGCAGAGGAAAGGACATTACAAAAGGAAGGCGCCACCATTGAGAAGGCTCATCTGCAAGACATCATAAAGGTGCTGGTCACATCTATACGAGACAAGTCATACCAGATCTGTTCACACCTAGATCATTATAGGACATTCTCGCTTTCGGCTGCATCACTCACACATGTATCTGCGATCTACCTGCAATAGATGAATCATACACATAAGCTGAGGAGAGAAGGGGATGAAATGAAAGACTAGACCCCACCCACCACAGCATGGTTCAGCCTCCTTTAGCTTGCTTCCCCACCGCCTGCTCACA
This sequence comes from Aspidoscelis tigris stejnegeri, assembly GCA_023333525.1. Taxonomy (NCBI): domain Eukaryota; kingdom Metazoa; phylum Chordata; class Lepidosauria; order Squamata; family Teiidae; genus Aspidoscelis; species Aspidoscelis tigris. The sequence continues at coordinate 242,774,116 of JALMGA010000001.1, read as the reverse complement.
CTGAGGAAGCGAAGATGGCCTGGAATGTCAGGATGGGCTGACTCCTCTGGAAAAGAGAACTCCAGTTAGAGCGATCTGACGAGGATAAGCCGGCTTGGAAAATGAACTGAATAAAAATAATGTGAATAACATAACCAGAAGACAACCTGAAGTTGTCTTAAAGTAAAGGTGTGACAAGGTGACATTTGTATTATGTGGGACTGAGTTCTTCAACAGCTGTAAGCAAGAAACATTCTTGAAGTTCCCATAGTCCCAAAATGTGAGGACTTTATATTCCAAGTACATAACCCTGGACCTGGCCCAGTAGTTAACGTGCAATAAGTTCAATTGCTTAAGAACAGTCTGGATGCTGTGTTTTGCACCTTTGCAGCTTCTGGAGCAGATAAAGGGAAGCCCTTCACAGAGCATATACAATAATCTAAGCATGAGGTCACTTGAGCCTCCATAAACAAAGATTTACAGAATTTACAGTTGCTGCAAGTGTAGAAGAGAGAGGCCCAGAAAGGGTCTAGATCTCACAGCATGTCTAAGTCAGCTTAGTACTATTTATGCCATATTTTATACAATACAATCCTGTGCTGAAAGGGCCAATGTTTAATATGCTCTATTAAACATTTTTAATATTATTTCACTCTGTTCTATCCTACCTTGGCCTATTCTTAGATAGTGATGATACTAGGATTACTTAATATAAGATGCAAGAAAAAATTGCCCTTGATGTTGATCATAAGGATAAGAGGCTGGTCACAACCTAGAGTAAGCTATTTAAGGCTGAAGATATGTTTAAGATGTCCATCTCAATTTAATTCACCATGATCAAAAATCTGTGGAAAAGTTAAGTAGGACAATAGGGCATAGGTTAGGTCAGGGTCAGATGCATCTGGACCTGGAAAACTAACAGTGTCAAACAGGATTAGGTATTTAGCACATGAACCAACAAATGCTGGTGGTAGGGAGACTATATAGAACAAGTTTTGGACCAAGCTGAGAAACACAGTTATTTAAGCTAAGGAGACTATGGACCTATTTGCACTTAGCTAACAGGGACACTTGTGGATGCTCCAGAAGTGCCCCCTCTGTCCTGGTGCATCTGGAGTGTCTATGAGCATTGTTACCACTCCACAGCTTCACCAGAAGCTGTAGGGAGCTTGTGGTGAACTCCTGGATGCAGCATTTGCACCATCTTCTGATTTATTTATTTATTTATTTATTTATTTATTTATTTATTTATTTATTTATTTATTTATTTATTTATTTCCATTTCTATCCCGCCCCATACCCGAAGGTCTCTGGGCGGGTAACAACAAATCCATAGCAATTAAAAACATATTAAAAACAAGACACAGGTAAACATATTAAAACTGAATAATTAAAACAAGGTATTAAAAACAGGGCACAGATTAAGCTATGGTATACAATTAAAAGTTCTAATATAAGCCCTACATCTAGGGGTCTATTACTAAAACTGTGACCAAGGGAGGAATGAGTCAACCTTGGCCAAAGGCTAAGGCAAAAAGATATGCCTTTACAACCCTCCTAAATGACAACAGGGAAGGGGCATGGCGCACCCAGGAGGGAAGACTATTCCACAATCTAGGGGCTGTCACTGAAAATGCTCTCCCCCGGATGCCCACCAACCTCACTATCAAAGGTGGTGGAACAACCAGGAGGGCATCTTCTTCAGATCTTAAGGCACGGGCAGGATGGTATGGGAGAAGGCGTTCCTTTAGATATCTGGGGCCCAAGTCATTTAGGGCCTTATAGGTCAGAATTAACACCTTGAATTGAGCCCGGTAGTGAATGTGAATGCTGTGGGTGGGGCAACTGTGGAAATGCATGCTGCACCATGATCACCATGGCAACAGTCCAGCACACACTGGATGTTACCATGGTCCCCGCCATGGTGATCTGGCCAGGCCAGAACTGATCATTTGCACTTCAAGTGCTGGTGATGGTTTCAGGATCACCCCACAGTTGAAGTACAGATGCATCATAGACCACCCCATATTAAAGTTTTATTTTATTTAAGAATTTATAACCCACCCATCATCAAAAGGTCCCAGGGTGGGTCACAACATTAAAAAAGAGTAAATATATAGAATATTCCTACTTAAAATATAATCCCCCCTCCCTAGCAGGCCAGCACTCAGAGGAAGCTAAACATCAAAGTTCCTCACCTGGTGATGGGTGAGAAAGGCAACCCCCCTCCCCCGCAATTACTTTAGCATGTGCTTTGTAGATGTGCAGTAAATGAAAGTGCCTCTTATTTTAGAGGTGTCCCCTTTCCACCTTTTTGGGGTATTTTGGGCCCATCCTCTTTGTTCAATGTTTAGATAACTGACTTTAGAAAAAGCCCTAAACACCCTATTTGATTACTTAGTTTGTCACCAAGAAGAGGAGATATTTACTATTTCAGCTCTCTAAATCATGTCAAGGGGGAAGGGACCTCAGGTTATTTATGTTTGGCTCTCAGGCACCTTTCCCATGCAACCCATGGAGGCTAAACTGCTTATTCCCAAATGCTTCTGTGCACCATTCTTGAAACGGCCTTTCTGTTCTCATTCTTCATAGAAGCCCCCATAGTTGGCATCTGGGCCCCTTCAGTCCACATAATACCAACTTTGTACTTGCTTAGATGTGTGGTGTGAGAGGAGAACAGGCACTTAAATGGTTATCTTTATAATCATGTTGTGTATTGTTTTAGATTTGTTGAATTTTTAAAGTCTTTTAATGTATATTCTGTATTTAATCATTGTTTTAAGGTTGTTACCCGCCCAGAGACCTTTGGGTAGGGGGTAGGATAGAAATATAAACAAACAAACAAACAAATAATAGTACAGATCTGTGAGGCCCTGCCCACTGCTGGTATTTTCCATCTACAAAGGACAGAGCATGATCCAGATCAAAGGACCCTTAACCTGGATCACTAGTAGGACCTGTTTAAATAGATCAACTAGCAAATCAGCAGTTTCTGGTTCAGAACAAAGAGGTGTGCAGAAGGCACACTTCTATAACTGGGACTACCAGGAGACTTATTTCAGCAATGCACCAAAGCATGCTACCAAAATGGGGGCCCCAGTGGTTCCAAAGGTAAGAATGAAAATTCCTAGCCCTTTTGGGTCTTCAACAACTGGCCCTAAAGCTTGCACAAGCTTTGGGACAGGGATTGGTCTAGAATACTGGAGCCTTTTTGCACAGGGGTTTTTTGAACGCATGGAGGGCAAGCTGGGATGCAGCATTCGCTCTTGTGGGTGGCGGGATCCATTCCAGGCCGCCCGCAAGCGTCCCAACGTGCCCTCCATGCGTTCGAGTTTCAGAGCACTAAAAGTGCTCTGAAACCATCTCGGCACGTTCCAACCCATCTCAGAGAGAAAGCATTTGCATGCTCTCTCCCTGTGACAGCTCGGCCCCTTCCCCGGGCTGCTCCCATTGGCTCCTATGGAGCCAGTGTGGACAGCCCATGTGCCTTCTGTCCCTGGGTTCCTGCTCACTCCCAAACCCCAGATCGGGCTCCAGGGTTGGGCAGGAACCCCAGCCAAAAGCCCCCAACCCATCCCCAGGGTCTTACCTTCTCCTGTAGGCCTGATTCTGTGTTGTTTGGGCACCGGCCTGGCCTCTTTTGCCCATCTGAGCATGTGCGGGTGCCCAGCCAATGAGGGGCCGCCCCCTCAAGCATGCTCAGAACGGCTCGGCCTTTCTACACAGAATCGGGCCTGCAGGAGAAAGTAAGACCCTGGGGATGGGTTGGGGCCTTTTGGCTGGGGTTCCTGCCCACCCCTGGAGCCTGATCTGGGGTTTGGGAGCAAGCAGGAACCCAGGGAAAGAAGGCACACAGGCTGCCCACACTGGCTCCATAGGAGCCAATGGGAGCAGCCTGGGGGAGGGTCTCCCCCCCCAAATGGGTTGAGAACACTTTCCCGTTCGCACTGGCATGTAAGGGAACTGCTCTCAAAGTGTTCCTTACCTGTCCTTGTGCAAACAGGAAAGTGTTCTCAACCTGTTCGGGGGGAAGCGTTCCGAGGCGTCTTCGCCTTGGTGCAAAAACGCCTCTGGTTTGGACCATGGACTGGTGAACACTAAAAGCCTTTGAAATGGAGGCATATCTTATCGAGTATCAGCAGCTCCTCAAAGATGTTGCACACATCATGTGAAAAGGGTATTACTGTATTTATAAGGCTGGAAAGACAGCAGTTCTAAGCAGAACAGCATTTCAGAGTATTACTTGGATTCCTCTGACAGTTACCATATAGCTCTGCAAGTGAAATGAATGATGGTTTTGCCAAAACATCTGAAAAATATGAAAACTGGTTAAGAGAAGAACTATTTATGAATTAATAACCAAGCTTATATCTTTTGCAGAATGCATTCAGTTTGCAACAAAAGGGGGGAATGCAAATCATTTTAAAAAGGATGAAATTCTAAAATTTTGACTGGATCACATTTCATATTAAGGATTTTTCTTACAAGATGTGCAGTGTTTCTAAAATTTTCGAATTATGAACATATTACACTTTTGTGTGTTCTTGTTCAGGGGAATAATGTGTAGAATTAATTTTTTTCTAGGAATGGCAGAGAAAATTGGTGATTGCTCAATCTTGATTCATTTGCCTCTAGTACAGACTTCAGTTTGCATAGATTGTAATTCATAAGGACTTCTCTAACCTTTGTTTGGGAAGTGGGGGAATTGATGGAAGCAGAGAAAGACAAGATATTTTCTGTAGATTAGGACTCAAACTGAACGCAAGCATTTTTTGTATACAAATGTGTATACTGTATGTATAAAATTAAAACATTTAAATGGGAAATGAACTTTCAGCAATGCATTCATAAGTACTCATGCAAACACATGGAACTGGAAAAATAAAAATCATTTTCAGAGCAGTACCTGAAATAGAATGGAAGTTATTAAAATAAGTGATTTCCTGACTTTAAAGAAATTCATAAATTCAATGTAATAAATAAGAAGCCAAGTAACATCAAGAAATTAACAATTAAACATGTGCCAGGACCAGGCAGGAGGGGGTGAGGGGAACACTATCACAGTAGTAATGGGCAGGGGGAGATACGGCGTTGGGAAGCAGAAGAGACAGATTAGGAGAAGGAGTGGTAGATGTATTGAAGCTATCACTCCTTCTGTTCTGCTTCCCAGCCGACAGAGTTTGGGGGGGGGGTCTGCCAACCAGCCCTCTGCTCTGGAAGTGCTGCTCTTAAATGCCAGATCAGTCCGGAATAAAACATCTGTCATATGTGACTTGATTTTGGGTGAAGGGGCTGATCTGGTGTGCATTACTGAGACTTGGGTGGATGAATTGGGTGGGCCTAGTCTTACCCAGCTTTGTCCCCCAGGATACTCAGTGCAGCACTGCTCCAGACCAGAGGGGAGGGGAGGGGGTGTTGCTATAGTCCATCGGACGTCCATCCCCCTCACCAGATGACCAGTTCGCTCTGTAACTGAGGTTGAGGGCCTGTTTATGCTGTTGGGCCAGAGAGACAGGATAGGGATGCTGCTGGTGTACTGTTCACCCCACTGCCCAGCATCCTCCCTATCTGAGCTGGCTGAGGTGGTCTCAGACGTGGTGTTGGAATCCTCTGCCACGGTGGTGTTGGGGGATTAGTGGACCCCCTCAGTTCTTCATGTCCTCCATGACAACCATGGGGCTGTCTCAACTTGTATCTGACCCAACTCATATAGCAGGTCACACCCTTGATTTGGTTTTTGCCTCAGAGCAGACTGGTGAGTATCCGTTGATAGGAGGGCTGACTGTCAGCCCGTTGTCATGGACGGATCATTCGCTGGTGAGGTTTGGGCTTACTATGGCAACTCTCCTCTGTGGGGAAGTGGGACCTATTGAGATGGTCCGCCCCCGGAGACTTATGGAATCCGAGCGATTCTTGAATGCTCTGGGGGATTTTCCGGTTGGTATGACTGGCGCACCTGTTGAGGCCCTGGTTTCTCTCTGGAATAGGAGATGACCAGGGCTATTGACACGATCGCTTCCAAGTGCCCTCGGCATGCTTGTGGAGCCCGAAAAGCTCCTTGGTACTCCACGGAACTATGGGCTATGAAACAGGAAGGTCAACGGCTAGAGCGCAGGTGGCGTAAATCCGGCTGTGAATCTGACCGAACAGGGGTTAGAGCACACTATTGTGCCTACCATGTGGCAGTGACGGCAGCGAAAAAGAACTTTTTCTCCACCACCATTGCGTCCTCGAGTAGCCGTCCAGCAGAGCTTTTCAGAATACTAAATGGCCTCATAAAATCAAGCTCAAAGAAGCATGAGCCAGGGCCAAGCAATATCTGCTGTGACAAATTTGCAAAGCACTTTGAGGACAAAGTCACCCAGATTCGTAGGGGATTAGATGTTACAATTGGACAGAGTCCAGACGAGGCGTCCAGAGAACTGTCAAGTCCTGTTTGGTTGGATCAGTTTCAATTGTTGCAGCCTGAGGATGTGGACAAGCTGCTTGCAGGGGTGCGGCCGATGACGTGCTCTCTGGATCCTTGCCCTTCATGGCTGATAAAGACTAGCCGACAAGGTATGACCGGGTGGATCCAGGAGGTAGTGAATGCATCTCTGAGGGAGGGGGTGGTCCCATTGGCCTTGAAACAGGCTGTGGTGCATCCCCTCCTGAAGAGGGCCTCTCTGGATCCGGAAGACTTAAACAACTATCACCCGGTGGCCAATATACCTTTTCTCGGCAAGGTTCTGGAGAGGGCTGTCACTGTTCAACTGCAGGCATGCTCGGAAGAAGCTGATTATCTAGATCCATTTCAATCTGGCTTCAGGCCCGGTCATGGCATGGAAACTGCCTTGGTCCACCCTGGTTGATGACCTTCTCCGGGAGAGAGACAGGGGGAACGCTACCCTGTTGGTTCTCCTGGACCTCTCAGCGGCTTTTGATACCATTGACCATGGTATCCTTTTGGAGAGACTATGGAGTTTAGGAGTGAGAGGCAATGCTTGGCACTGGTTCTGCTCCTATCTCCAATATAGATCCCAGATAGTGGTTGAGGGAGATAGTTTCGACTCCCTGGGAACTCACCTGTGGGGTCCCTCAGGGATCGATCTTATCTCCCATGCTATTTAACATCTATATGAAGCCGCTGGGAGAGGTCATCAGGAGATTTGGAGTTGGGTGTCATCAGTATGCAGATGATACCCAGCTCTATCTCTCTGTACCATCTGAATCAGGAGAGGCGGTTGAAGTCCTTGACAGGTGTCTGGAGGCGATAATGGGCTGGATGAGGGTGAATAAATTGAAACTGAATCCAGACAAGACAGAGGTGCTGTGTGTCACATGGTCTCGGGTCCATGTAGTTGGGAGATACCCTGTCGTTGATGGGGTTGCAATGCCCTGGAAGGGACAGGTGCGTAACTTAGGGGTTCTCCTGGATTCCACACTAACACTTGAAGCGCAGGTGGAGGCTGTGGCCCGGAGTGCCTACTCCCAACTACGGCTAGTCCGTCAACTGAAGCCTCTTCTGGATAGAGATGTCTTGGCCACAGTTACCCACGCTCTGGTAACCTCTAGATTGGACTACTGTAATGTACTCTACACGGGGCTGCCCTTGAAGACGGTTCAGAAGTTGCAGCTAGTGCAAAATGCAGCGGCTAGAATGCTGACCGGAACATCTAGCCAGATGCACATCACACCGGTCTTAAAAGAATTGCACTGGCTGCCAATTCGCTACCAAGCCCAATTCAAGGTTTTGACTCTAACATACAAGGCCCTAAATGACTTGGACCCCAAATATCTAAAGGAACGCCTTCTCCCATATCGACCTGCCCGTGCCTTAAGATCAAGCGGTGAGGCCCTCCTGGTTGTCCCACCACCTTCAATAGTGAGGTTGGTGGGCACCCGGGAGAGAGCCTTTTCTGTGATGGCCCCCAGACTATGGAATAGCCTCCCCCTCGAGGTGCGTCATGCCCCGTCCTTATATACATTTAGGAGGGCAGTGAAGATGCACCTCTTTACCCTGGCCTTTGGCTAAGCTGTTTATGTTCCCTCTCAGTACAGACACTATTCTTTTAAACATATTGTATACTGTTTTATATTTGTTGAACTTTTAATGTTTTTTAATGTATATTGTATTTTAATCTGTTGTAACCCGCCCAGAGACCTTCGGGTATGGGGCGGGATATAAATGTAAATAATAATAAATAATAAATAAATAAATAATCATGATGGCAGAACCTAACATTGTTGAAACCATTTCTTTTTACATGTTGTTTAGTAAAGTATGGCATCATCACAGATAGTGTTGATGATCAGTTCCCATCCAGGGATATGAATATGAAGCTACAAAATTAGTACTCTCCATGGTACAGTTTAAATGTGGGGACGAAACTGTGTAGAATTCTTCCGGATCTTTAAATTTCTTCATTTGGTTTAATTGAGCAGTGATGCTTTGGCCAGTGACAATTGTCCATAATTTGAGTACCATTGCTAAGTAGAGGGAGGTTCTTTGCTTTCCAATTTGCCACTATCACTGAGCCACAGACAGAAGAAAATCTAAAAGAGCCTTAGCAAAGCTTATTAAAAAGTCTTGTGGAAGAGAAGAAGACAAAGTTTTGGAGACCATTTAAGTTTGCTCTTTACTATAGGTTCTGTTTCCCGTACTTGTTCCCAAAACGTTTGAATAATAATGCACTCCTGCCACATGTGAAAATTATTGCCCCTTTGGCATGACAGTGCCAACATAAGAGAGAATGTTTTGTTAGGTAAGATAATTGAGATGGGGAATCGTGTCATTTGTGTAGCGCCTTGAGATTTATTTCAAGTACACTAGAGGCCATAGAACGTGGTTTGTGAAGGGGGATCACTCACAAAAAGATAGTAAAAGTGATGTATTATTTCTTTGTTTTTCTTTTAAAGCACTTGCAAAGTACAAGTTAATCCCATCCATTTTTTTCTATGTATGCCCTTCCTTTGCTTTTCATGCCCTCCACACATGATAAGGATGTCCAAAATAATGTCATTTTGAAGTGAATAGATAGTGCCAAAAGCAGTACTACATGCTTTTGCTCAGGTTACTTGCATTTGTTTTTGTTCTGTTTCCTCTTTCTGTTCACATACCATTCCTCTCTTTGCTCACGTACTTTTGCCCTCATTCCTTGTATTCATATCTCTCTTTTGTGTGCACTTTTAAGTTCATCTTTTTGGTCATGCATTTTGGTGAGAATCAGCAAACAGGGTGTTAAAATTAACCAAGTACACCCAGGGTGCTTCCGCACAGGGGCAAATAAATCCGGGTTTACTGCACCCGGATTTAGTGAAACCGGATCCCAGGGGAACCAGTTTCTCCAAATCCGGATCCCCGGTAGATCCAGATTTAGGGGGTAGATTGGCATCTAACAGATGCGGATCTACCCCTCGCCCCGTGCCGCTGCACACGCGGCATAGATCCGGATTGGAGACGGGTGCTGTGCGTCCACACAGCACCCGCCTCCCATCCGTGCCCCTGGGCCCTCCCCCGGCCCACCATGATTGGCTCGCCGGAGCCAAGCATGGCTAGCCCGGGGGACCTCACTGCCACAGCTAACCCTCGCCCCAGAAGCGGCAGAACCTAAAGCCTCCCTAAAGCCCACCCTAGCCCACCCTGGGGGGAGTGCGGCGAATCCACTCCTTACCTCATCAGCATCGCCCCGATTCTGAGGGTCGGCGCCCAGGATGCAGCGCGTCTGCGTCCTGCACGCCTCCTGAGTGGCTGGAGATGCTACTGGCAGCCCTTGCCCTCAGGAGGCGTTCTGCGCAGGCACGTTGCCCTGACTATTTAAGCACGGATAGGTGCGGACGCACCTACCGGAAGTGTGCTAAATAGACCCCGCAAATGCGGACGCACTGCCGAAAACCACTTTCAAAGTGGTGTTGCTGTGCGGACACACCTCACAGGAAGTGTGCCACACAGCAACGCGTGTGCAGATTAGCCGCGGCGAAAGTGTGCTAAATGGGTGTTAAAGGGCCTGTGCGGAAACACCCTTAGATAACAAAGTGATCAAATGATGCTTAATGTCTCATGCCAAATGCAGATTAACCATGAGCCTATAAAATATTTTCATGCTTAAATTTGCTGAAGTACTTATTGCAAACCATATTGGGAAGAGTGCAATGGTAGACATGACTAGAGGATATTCTAGAAAATGATCCAAACAACATGTGATTTCTGTACGAGCCCAAAAAGCTATATTACACTGTGCTGGGGTCCCACTTTGCCTTAGTGCATGTGGTACCCACCTATGGATGATCTTAATAAAGCTTTTAAACTGTTATTGTAGGGTTGTTCATGGTTTCTGGCCCACTCCAGAACAGCCTTACTGTCTTCAAAGGGGAACACTATTTGTTTCCCACCCCACACTTCACAATGCAATTGGAGTCAAAACATCTCAGCAAGCTACTTCTGAAAGCCTAGTAACTTCCTTCATAGCACTGAGGAACACAGATAGCTACTTAAATTTAGATTTGTTGCGAATCTTCAGTCTCCAGGACTTATTCATAGTAATGATTTCCATTCATCATCTCCCTGAAAGAGGAATATCACTCACTACCCATCTGGACAGATGAAATCAGGTGTTTATAAAACAGACAACCGCCGTAGGGATTGTGCGGGAAAGCAATTAAATTGCTGTGTATGTTATAAAATGACTGCCGGTCAAAGATGTTTCCACTTATCTTTTTCAGGTCTGTTTTCTCATTTGTAAAATTAACTTTCCAACCTTAGGGATATCATCTATCTATCTATCTATCTATCATCTATCTATCTATCTATCTATCTATCTATCTATCTATCTATCTATCTATCTATCTATCTATCTATCTATCTACATACACACACACACATATATACACACACACACACATATATATATATTGTTTGCTCACCATCCATGGCTGATAACAGGTCTGGACTGGAAAGAAGCTCAGTTAAATACAGAGACTCACTCTGGAGGCTCTTAGCTTGGCTTCAAATCTTCCTTTCCCTACTGTAAGAATTTATGCCAAAGCCAAGAGGAAATAGTATAAAATACACTACAGAGGGAATCAGGTTCACCCATTAATTACTACCCTTTGAGATGCTTATAATTTTGAGTGCCTCCAGACATGTTAGAAATGCACAGCCTACCTATAGCTCAAAGTAAAGGGCTTCAGGAGGGAAAATTGTTCAGCCCCACCTATTGATGATACTCTGCATTTTAGATATTGCTGCACTAGTTTATGTGCTCAGCCCCTCTTCGCCTGCTCAGCTCTGATAGATCAACGTATTATCAGATGAAAGCGGGTTCTAAAGAGTTCTTGCACAGTTTGCTCAAACACCTGGAAAATGTAGATCAAGACTACTATCTTTTTAAATCCAGAGTATTATAATGTGCAACTACAGCCCAAAATTGTTCAGCCTATCAGTGAAATTTAAAGCTGCTATGCATTCCACAGACATTTTTGACCCTGTCTGGGTGCATCCCTAAAGTTGCTGTTCAGGTGACTGGCTCTAAAGGCTTCAGCTGGATTCTACCTCTGGTTCAGTGACAGACCTGTGGCATCACCATCACCAAATTAGTGGATTCCTTTGTGGTTTTCATCCTCCCATGGACAACTATACTCTCAAAAACAACTTAAGACCATTTTACAGAAACATTCAGATCCCAGGTTCAGCATAAATATGTGATGCCCAGTCCCAGTGTCTCAGATTATAACCTCATCTTTATAATGAACATTTCTTAAGTACTTAAACATTTCGCAAGCTATTTGTGAAGATCCATAATATAATGAGGGTTGCTATGTACTGCTTAAATTATTACCATTCTTTTCTATGGTAACCTGTATTTGTGGTAAGTTTTTCCTTTAAGTTCTCCAAGGTATTTGGGAGATATTTTTCATTGTTGTTTGTGGCTTCTCTTCTTGATATTTGTATGCTTCAATCCATTTTTCTTGGCTGAGTTTAATTTTCTTTAGCATTTTTATCATCTTGGACTTCAGTGAAAGTGACTATGAACTTCAGGAGTGGTTGTGGTGATATATTAGGAAGCCTTCTGGAAACGTTAGCTAATGAGGAAGCAACCGGGTGCTGTTATGGGTTTTGACAGTGCGATTTGCAAAATCACGGGGAGGCTGCAGATGTGGAGGATTAAATGTTTTTAATGCCACAGCAGGCAGAATTTAGAATGAAGAATTTCAGAATCTATATTAATCTGATCACCAAATATTGCAGATAGAACTTTTTAAAAACACACAATAGGTACCATCTTAATGCCACTCTCATTACATACTATTAAGTTCAGGTTAATTCCTGATGACTATGTGGACATATCTGTGCTGTTTTCTTGGCAATACAGACATTACATTCTTGCAGGAAAATGCAGAATATTGAACTTAGGACCCTCTGTTTTCTGTCTGCTTATGTAAGCTACAGTCACTCCCTGAGCACAGTTCAAAAATAGAAATTTTGCATCAAGAAGCAGGTGTAGCAGACCTCCAAATAGCTTGTTCTGATCTTTGATCAAATGAAAATTGATTGATTGATTGATTGATTGATTGATCGAGCTACGCCATGTCTTTTGTGGCCACTAGCTGTATTAAACATTTGAAGTCTTTAAAAAAAGTGTGCAACTGTTGCTACCACTACCATTAACCTTTTGCCAATCACCCCAACTATTGAACTGGGTTGTGAACTGGGAGAGGCATTTTTGTTCCAGATAACTATAAACCATAGAGATCCTATTGTCTAACGATCCTGTAAGTAGTCTGAAAAGATTTGTGGACAGGCCAGAGCCAAAAAGAAAGTAGTTTACTTAGCAAAAAAGGCAGAGATTCAAAATGTCCCTCAGTGTGTTGTCTTTAAAAACCTACAAAGATGCACTTTGACACTTGATACTTCTCCTTCAGACACTTCTAAGGTTTGCTGCATTATATCTAGGGTCAGCAAAATCATCAACATTTTTAGGAACAAAATAGGCTCAACTGATGGCAGAAAAGGGCATCAGAAAAATCCAACAGCTGTCATCTTTTTTTTTAAGCTTAGCAATCGATATTTACAATCTAGTGCAAAAGGTCCTCATTAGTGGTATCCAGTCGTGGAAACAGTGATATGCAGTTGTAAAGGTTGATCTTAACAAGCTATATTTGAAGTTTGGTGACACTAGAAGGGCAACTTTCTTGCTCGTTGTGATGTTTAGTTCAATACAGTGTAACAGCTTTTCCCCAGTGGAATCCTATGGCATAGTATGGAGTTCATAAGGCCCTATAAAGTGATCCTTCGTGAGACTTCTGCTACCAGTGCTGAGTAATCATTCTTGTTTGTGACTTTTGATGTGGTACAGATGCACTTACATAGTGCACTTTCTCCCAGGCGGAAGCCAAAGAGACGGAGATTCTAATGTGGGGAGGCTTCCAAATCATCTCACTGACACAATAAAGCTGGTGATTATAAGGAGATTATATCGTTTCAACAACAGTAGTGCACCTACACGAAAACATTGAAAAACCTCCATTGAAAGGCATAAGTACCTTTCATGCATGTATTTTAAGGTGTACCCCATGGAGATCATACCTGGTATTCTGGGCCAGGAATGTGGTAAGGAAGGGCAGGTTGGGCAGTTCTCTGGCCCTAAAGTTGTAGGCTGAGGACATTTCAGCCAAATCCTGTAAATGGCCCCAGAAGAGCCCTTTCCATTTCCAGAGCTTGGCAAAATGATGCTGGGCTGTGGAACAAGCTGTGGCCCATGCCTGCTGCTGCCAACTGTCTGCACTACGGTGGCAGGAATGGGCAACCCGTCTCAAGAAGACCAGGACTGCATTTTAGGCCACGGTCACATCTGCACTTTAAACTGCTCATACCTTTTCATTTACCTGCTCATCCATTTTATTTGTGGACTTTTCATTCAGGAAAGTGCAAGTGGGGGGTGGAAAGTGCAGAAAGGGCCTAAGTGACATTAGTGAACCTATAGTGAACCTAATACTGACCAAAATCTTCTTAGATTCATGTCTTACTTATTGTCATGCCTTCACAGAACTTTACACATCTAGAATCAAGGATAACCATGCAGACTATGTCACTTAACTCTTCCGCAGAAATTGACATTTGTGTTTTAGTAGCATCAGGAATGTTTCAAGGAATTTCATAAAGATCTGAGTGGCGGGATGGGGGGAATCCTTCTACTTTCAATTTAATTTGGAGGATATTTCATATTCACTCTCTTCGGTACATTTCTTTCCTACGCTTTACACCCAAGGAGCTCAGAGCAATATATAAAACATGAATTTCACAGGTAAGATAGATAGCCCATAATAATTCCTGAGAACTTTGTCCCCTCCCCAGTGATAGATCTTGGCCTTTTTTATTCCAGGAGCTGGCTCTCAAGACACATCTGAATCCTCAAAAAATTAGATAAAGTTTGTGCATGAGCAAGTCTCTGAACAGGATATGCATGAAGGACCCATGATATGTAACTACCAGCCCCAAAATGCTTATTTTTGTATTATCTGCCTTAGTTAGCCTCAACAGAAATATGTACGTGGCTGCAGGTTCATAACACAAGCAGTTCTCTGTGTTGGGAAACTACTGAGGATATGTGATGGATTCTAAGAACCAAACTGAAGCTGTTTTACCTCCTGTCAATCTTATTTTTGCCTTGTCCTTGTACAAGCTTAATTTATTAGGAAAGGAAAAGAAATACAGATTTGGAACAATGACTTTGCCTCAGGGTCCAGCAAACAACCATCTGTCTTTGAGTGAAAGCAATCAAGGAGTAACAGTTTCTATTAGCATGTAAAGATAGGATTAAGAATGGGATTCTTAGTATTAATAATAGGCAGAAACAATTTCCTCTTTGGCAGTTCTGTGCAGATGAAGTACACTAGCAGGACATGAGGCCTTCTCTAGACCTCACCAGCATATACCTCACCAGTACACTTGGTGGTCCTGTATACCAGCCAGTGAGGAATAGACCCTATTTTATCCTAGAACCATCCCAAGTGGTCCTTGGTTTGGATAAGTACAAGGCATTTTTGAAGAGGTCTACAACTGTTCCAAACTGTCTTGATTTGGTCCAGCATTTGGTGCTTCTCCACCGGGTCTGGAACAGCGAACATACCACAACCCCATGCAATAAGAAAGGAGATAGATTTGATGCAGCAAAAGGGGTGGAGAGCTAAGAGTTCCATGTAGGAGGCTCAAGTCGATCATGGAGAAAGGTGTGATCAATGTGGACCAAAGCAAGGATGGCCTGAGGACAACCTAGGTGTGACCAGAGACGTTTTCGCACGGGGCTGAACGGAACGCGAAAAAGACAGCTGCGGACACGTCATCCGCATTGCCCGAGCGCGGCTTGCGCTCCGACGTGTCCGCAGCTGTCTTTTCCGCGTTCGAAATGTAGAGCACTTTAAAGTGCTCTACATGCGTTCCAACGCGGACGAGCCGCCCGCAGGCGTTCGGGAGGAGAAGCGTTCGCGCCTGCTTCTGTCTCCCGAACAGCTGCGGGCTCGCCTCCGACGCCGGCGCGGCATCGACAATCAGCTGTTTGACAATCAGCTGATTGTCGATCTGCCTCCGCGGCTGTCTCCACGCCCCTGGCCGGCATTTGCCGGCTAAGACAGCTCCCGGCACTTTGAGCATTCGCACACAGACGCTCCGGAACGCGTTTACACGCGTTCTGGTGCGTCTGTGTGTGAACGGGGAAAGCACCCGGAGCTGTCTTAAGCTTTCCGCCTGAACGCGTTCCGTTTGGAACGCGTTGCAGTGCGGAAATGCCTCAGGACTGGTACAACCTCAGTTTGAATTAATGAATAGGACATCCTGTCTTACACTTGTGTGACCAGGGCCCAGGTGACAAGTTAGATGAGCTAGGATCCAGCCCTCAGCCACAGATGGAGGGATATAGTTAAGTCTGGTGAGCAGTTGGGGGGGGGGTTCTGTCAATCAGTTCTGTGGCTCACCTGGTTATGAGGGTCTAAGATTGGGTGAGGCATTCAAATTTACATTATGTTATAACTTAAAAGAATTTAAATGATTTTTTTTATAAGATGGCGTTTCATTGGTATATGACTTCAGAGAATTAGCCAAAATGTACAAAGCCATGCCCAATGTGTGTTGGAAATGTGAAAAGCATGAAGGAATTTTTTACTACATGTGGTAGAAAAGCAAAAAAACAAAAAGGATACAATTACAAACACTTATGCCAAGGATTATGAAGATCAACATACAATTTAAATATGAGCTTTTTCTTTGAGCTTTGATGGACACCTCACTGGGGGAAAACCATGAGATACTATTTCAAGCAGTGAGATTACTGTATGCACAACAATGGAAAAATTCATTGCTACCTGCCATGGAAGACCAGTTAGTGAAATTGGCAGAGCAGGAAGAGGTGAGTAAGTTGACATGCTTGATTAGGGTCTTTTCTTAAAAACTGGGAAATTTTTCTGGATTTCCTGTGTTAAGAAAGAAAATGATCTATTAATCTTGGGTTTTGATGATTTAAAGGTTTGAATTATTGAAGGAAGTTAGAGAGAAAGATGAAGACAGGCATATATGTCATAACTGAGATTGGAAGTCGCTCTTTTGCTTTTGTACTTTCTGTAACTTTTGATGTATTTTTAAATCTTTAATAAAACTTTTTTTAAAAAAAAGAAACAGAAAATCTGTTCGCAGCACAACCACTGCCTGCAAGACTTTCTATATGGCTAGGCCAAGCAACACAGTTTTGGGCAAAACGCATATGGTACACTGTTGGTCAGTGCAGTTGGATTTCTTTGGTCAGAGTGAGTTGCCACAGAGGCTGTGGTCACATATAAAGTTTAACCTAGCTTCAGTCCACCTTCAGAACAAGAGAACACATCAGCAAAGTGACCAGTAATTTTCTTTCCACATTATCTGTCCCAAAGGTGAATTTTCTGAGTTATTTAACCGTGAAAGAAAACAGCTTATCACTTTGCTGATGTATTCTCACTGGAAAAGTGGACTGAAACTGGATTAAACCTTAGAGAAGTCAATTGGGCTCAGTAGTACTGAGCAACCCATTCTGCAGTATTAATGGGAGACAGTGACAAGCGAGGACACAGTGCCAGCTGAAATTTGGGCAACATATCTTTGTATCTGGCTGGATTTTGACACAATGGCCTGCTGGTGTCTTTCATGTTGGCTCACCATTGCTCTGCTTTCCAAGCAGTACTTCCTGAATTCTAGATTACAGTTCTGGTTGATCTTCTTCATATTTCAAACATATAAATTCCTTTAAAATCACCCACTTGCCCCCACAGCTTTACAAATCGCAGGGTCCCCCTGATTCTCCATTGTTTCCTGTGACAAACCAGCTTGACAGACATTTGAACTGAAACTTTTTTGAGGCGTTCAATGTTCTAAGGTTTGGTTCAATTCAAACCAAATCAGGAAAATACCATCTATGCACATCTCTACAGATAAAACTGTCCTTCCCAGCTTGTGAGACCATGATTTATCAGCCCTAAAGCGTAACACCTAGATGAGCTCTTACTTCTCCTTGAGAGAAAATCCTACTAAATGCAGCAAGACTCATTTCCCTGTAGTCATAGGTATATCTGTAGCATTTTGGTGGATGATTGCACATTAACAAAGAACATTTAACATTTTCCAGAGACAACAGTTGTAATGCAAACCGTTACAGAAGAAAGCCTTTCTGTACACAGAGATTCCTTTCCCAGTCAATGCTAAGCAGTGAACTGTGACTTTATTATGACAGCTCTTCAAAAACAGGTCAGACAGATCCTGCTTAATCCAGAGCACAAAGAAGGAACAAAACGGAAACTTCAGACACTCAAGGCAATGCTGGAGATTCTGGACACGTTGAATGCTTGTCCCAAGTGAGAGGCAACCTGAGGCATTTCCGCACTGCAACGCGTTCCAAACGGAACGCGTTCAGGCGGAAAGCTTAAGACAGCTCCGGGCGCTTTCCCCGTTCACACACAGACGCGCCAGAACGCGTGTAAACGCGTTCCGGAGCGTCTGTGTGCGAATGCTCAAAGCGCCGGGAGCTGTCTTAGCCGGCAAATGCCGGCCAGGGGCGCGGAGACAGCCGCGGAGGCAGATCGACAATCAGCTGATTGTCAAACAGCTGATTGTCGAAGCCGTGCCAGCGTCGGAGGCGAGCCCGCAGCTGTTCGGGAGACAGAAGCAGGCGCGAACGCTTCTCCTCCCGAACGCCTGCGGGCGGCTCGTCCGCGTTGGAACGCATGTAGAGCACTTTAAAGTGCTCTACATTTCGAACGCGGAAAAGACAGCTGCGGACACGTCGGAGCGCAAGCCGCGCTCAGGCAATGCGGATGACGTGTCCGCAGCTGTCTTTTTCGCGTTCCGTTCAGCCCCGTGCGAAAACGTCTCTAGATACTGTCACAGATTTTGTTGATCTTACTGGAGTGCATATGTGCATGAGGAACTATGTGTGTGCGTGCGCATGCACGTGGGCATGACAATGGGCTTAAAGGAGGGGTTTTTTTATTTTAGAAGATCTACTGAAGTGAAATACTTCAACCACATCAGCAGTCTTGTCCTTTTCTCACAAATCACATCCATCACAGTGGATCTCTAGGGACTCTGACGGCTTTTCTTTGTACTCTCATCATTGAAACCAGAAACATTTTTTTCTTCATGAATGAACAGTGTGTTTGCTGCTGTATGTACTGTACAGACAGGATGGGAGAAAGTGCATCTCAGAAATTAAGTTGGGCAAAACGTGATTTAAAAAGAAGAAAGAAGTAAAGGAGATTTCTGGTCCAATTTCTCAGTGTTTCTAATTGAGATTTAATATGTTTGATTTCAAGCACCCTAGAGGTCTAATGTAATAAACTCAATATATGCAATTTGATTTCCAGATAGTATAGATTTGTTTGCTTTCCTTCAAGACAGCCTATTATATTTGTTGAGTAAAACAAGGTATCCTTGTTTTGTTGCATTGAGAAAATGGCAAGCTGTTCTTCTCTTTCATCTCCCTGAATTCCCTTTTCCTGTGAATGTTTGTGGATATTTCTGTGATTAAAAACCAAAGTGAGACAAACACATGGATAAAAATAACTCAACTGTTGCCTCCGGGAGGAGTTTTATGCTAGGTTGTTGCAGAGCACAACTTTTTTTTCCCAAGAAATTATGGGCAAATTTTTCCTGCATGCTATTGAGGCCACAATCAAACCAATTTGCAATGCATTGTGTCACCTGAGGACACTTTTGTCTCATGAATCATTCTTCCAAGGGGGAAGAAGATGGGTTCAGCCAATCCTTTTTTGCTACCTGAATCAGGAACAAAAATATTTCACTGCCCAAAGTATAAACGTACGAAAACCGTCACAAGTTGAACCTAATTTCAGCACTGGGGACAGGACTGTCTTCTCTGTTTCATCTCAGGAAACCAGGACAAATTAGGGATCAGTGGGCAGACTGTGTTGCATGTGCAGTTCCTTTTTCTAGCACTTTTGTCAATCTTCCCCACCTTCACTATAGGCTGCCTGAGGAGACAATCTCATGCTCCACAGTAGTACAGCTAACCCTGATAAGCAGATCTGAATATATATCAGATGTAAATATTTGATTGAATGTGTGCTAAAATAACGTATGCTTGTGTAGGACTGGCTCAGGGATAAATGGTTTTGCAGGAGATATAAAAGGTTTCAACTGTAAGAACATAATGAATAGTCTGCTGGATAGGACCCATAGCCCATCTAGTCTAGCAATCTGCTCACACAGTGGCTAATTACCTGCACAGAAAGACCACCAACAGGACATGAACACAGTTTGCTCTGCTTTCAGTCTCCCAATGCTGACCTTTGGAGTCATAATACCTCTTACTACTATCAGGGATAATAAACATGATACCCCTTGTCCCACCCAGACAGGGCTTAAAACATGGGATAATCTCAGGGCTATCCTAGCATAGGTTCTCAAAAAAGGGGTAGAATCCAACCACAGGTGTCCCCTTAATAGCAATATGAACTTACCTGTCTGGTCATTTGCTCCCATGACCCTCAGCTTGAAAATGGCCATTGGATATGCACAGAGACAGAAATGGGCCAGAAATGGTTCTGCTCAAACATGAGGGATGGACAGATAATTAGCTATTACCTTACTCTTTCCAGACATGGCCTTGTAGTAAGCAATAGGAAAGCCTTAGTGAAAAAATAAAGTGCCAGTCAAAACAGAATCATGATTACAGTGATAGTCTGATACATTGATAGTCAACAAAAATGCTCACTTCAGTGCATCTAGTGATTACACAGTTTTGGCAGACATTGGAAGGCATCATGTTTTGATATATAACTAGTTTGAAAAATGTTGGGTTTTTTCTTTGCTAAGGTCCACAGGAAACAGATATTTTCTAGCCTTTCCAGAAAAAAAAAAGTTTTCATCCATCCATTTGAAGGGAAAGAAGATAATAGGACACCACAGTTGCCTTTCACAAGCACATAGATCAATTCTGCAGAGCCCCCTAACTGTTTTAAATGGGCTAAAAATAAAAGCTATGATTTAATTTACTGTACATACTCCGTGGGTCAATATCTATCATTCTCATCCCTTCCTTCTTTTCAGCCCAAGGCTTCAAAGGGCAGAGGTTTACATCATAGATGAGTAAAAAGGCATGCTTCATTTAGTAATACTATGAGATGACTACCAGGAATGTCATACTTCTGATGAGACATTAAATCACGATAAACACTAATCCTATGGGCATCCCTGTCCAAGGAACAGATACAATTTCAGCAAGGGATTTTAAGAAAAATCCAGACTGATTTGACCTAAGGAGGCTCTTGAAAAGAATAGAATTGAAAACTAACTACATAAATATTCAAAGGCATCCATACTGATATATATGTTTTGCAAGTGTTGAAGTGTTGCATGTTATTAACTATTTTATAACACTTTGCAACCTAAAGATTCCCAGGCTAGAGAATAAACCACTAATAAACACCAAAATATTTATTGAATATTGGAAAATACAACCACATTCATCAAATATCTGATCTGCTTTTGATTTATGAACAAGTTTAATAGTAGAATCCAGCAATGAGAGTATCCATTTTACTCTGATAAACATTTGAGAAGAACAACATTGAAAGTATGAGTCTTAACATCTATATGATTATATTTTGCATTTTAACACACCATTATATTGCTAGATATAAACTATCATTATCATTTGCATAGAATATCCATGCTTGATTATGATATATTCAAATATAGTGGAATAAGTGATATCTAGTTGCAGCCTTAGTAACTTTTTACAGAAACATGAACATTGCTTAGACCAGAGCCCCAGACACCCATTAAAACCTTCTATAGCATCAAGTGACCCTATTAGCCCCACATTTAGGCCACTAAAAGGCGCCCACAATGCCCAAGCTCCTCAATGCCCCACTGCAATAGCCATCTCATTCTCTCCTTTAAAGCTGAGGCACTCCCACTGATGCTTATGTTCCTTTAAAAGCAGACCAATGAGGCAAAGAAAGCAGGCTTACCTTCGAAGCTCTGGCAAAGTGTCTCATGTTACTCAGAGGCTGTTCTAAAAATTGGAACATCTACTAAGACTTGTTTCATAAAGCAGCTTCAGACCAAGAAAGGTTGGAGAGACAAGCAGGATCCTCTAAAGCAGAGGTGTCAAACTCAATTTTGCAGAGGGCCATATATTAAATTTAGAATGTGTAGGCGGGCCGGATTCAAATAAAAAAAATGTACTGAATTATTATAACATTTTATTTATTTAATTATATAGTATAGTATATTATATACTCAAAGCAGCTGACAAAGCTTGTGTTCTCTTCTGAGCTCTCCCTGGTCCAACTACCACCCTGTGGGGAGAACAGAAGCTTTGTCAGCTGCCTTGAGTCACCTTTAATGGGTGAGAAAAGCAGGTATTAAAGCCAACACTTCTCTCTCTCTCTCTCTCTCTCCCTCTCCTGCCTGCCTGCCTGCCTGCCTGCTTCCTTCCTTCATGAAGGAAGCAGGGAGGGAGGGGGGGAGGGAGGCAGGCTTCATTTCTTCTCCGATCGCGTGGAGATTGGAGAACTTAACTCGCAGCTGCTGCCTCCGCCCCTTGCAAGCAACGCCAGGCCGAGGGGGGCAGCGGCAGCAGCAGCAGCTTTAGCTCTCCGATCTGCACGGAAGGGATCTGCCCCTGCGATCGGAGAAGAACTGAAGCTGCCCGAGAAAGAGCAAATTTCTACAGGCGCCGGCGCTCGGCTCTGCTGCTGCTGCCGAGAGAACCAACATTAATTCTCTCAGCAGCAGCAGCAGCAGAGCAGAGACGGTGCCTGTAGAAATTCGCTCTTTCTCGGGTCGCTGCCTGCGCGCGGCGGCGGCACCTCCTCCTCCTTGAAGCCGAGGCGAAGCCCGAGTACATCGGGCCTCACCTTTGCTTCATGGAGGAGGCGGTGCCGCGCGCAGGCAGCAGCCGAGAAAGAGCGAATTTCTACAGGCGCCGTCTCTGCTCTGCTGCTGCTGCTGCTGAGAGAATTAATGTTGGTTCTCTCGGCAGCAGCAGCAGAGCCGAGCGCCGGCGCCTGTAGAAATTTGCTCTCTCTCCAGCGGCAGCATGCGCGCAGTGCCTCCTCCTCCTGTGCGATCGCGGGCCGTATCAAATCGGCCCGCGGGCCGTATGTTTGACATAACTGCTCTAAAGGACATTTGTGGGGATTCGAGAGCATGTGAAGGTTTTGCCTTTGTCTTCTGTTTGAGAAGGCCAGAAACAATTGGTGGATCATTATGTGAAACAGGATGCTGGACTAGATGGGCTGTAGCCTGATCCAGCAGAACTCCTCTTATGTTCTTATGTTCATAGAAAACCAAACCAATAATGAGTTTGCATAACTGGATACATGCCTCCTGCTGCCATACTTCATGTTTAAAGAGGAGGGTGACAACTGCCTGATGAGGGTGCATAGGAGTTAATTTTAGCGATGTGCGTGAATATTAATATTATTCACTATTCAGCTGAATTCGGACATTCGGATTTGAATGAAATGTTGGCACAGTCGAAGACTGATATTTGAATTCACATAGAATGCTTCGTTACATTTGTGAACCTGGGATGTGGGAAAGAGGCTGTGCACATCCATGGTTAAGTTTTCTGGAGGTGGGATTCTGAAGCATGTAGGAACATTTGTCCTAGCACTATGGTGCCATCTGCATGCATGCCTAAACACCATGATACAAAAGCACCTGCTGGATAATTTATTTCCTGCTTCTCAAGCACAAAGTAGTTTCTCCTCACTCCCTTGTCACAAAGTTTAAATATGCCTATGATTGGGCACCGTCCCTTCCATACCAGCTAGAGATGAGAAGAAAGAGGTTGTGTTTTTTGATTCACTTTTTTTGTTTGATTTGATTTTAGTTGCCACTTATGTCTAGCACCCACCATGTGTATTTACAGTTTTGTACTTGTATACTACCTTTCCAATAATTTTTCCAAGGTGGTTTCCAAGCAAAAATATAGTAATACAACAAAGCACAATCAGCATCCAAATTAATACAATTTTTTAAAAAATTAAATGCACTGCAAAACAACAGTGTATATAATATGTAATAATATACAAATTGGAAAATATACAATACAGGGTAAAATTTGCTTTATTTTACTAAAAAAATGTATTATTATGAAGAAGGTTTAACCAAAATAACAGAAGAAAATTAAACAGAGCACCCAAGACTAGAGGCACAACTAGCCCAGATATTTTTTCTGTTCTGCTAGCCCAATCAGAAGCAGCCACAGTTTTTATACCTCCCTGGGGAGGGCCAGGAAGAGACAACAAAGGCAGGATTCACGCAGCACTGCTATGCAACCTTGAGTGCACAATGTCAATGTAGTATCTACTTAACACTGAGCCCTCATAGCACATGCAAAGTGGAGGAAAAGTGCAATATTTGCCCAGACACTATGGTTTCCCCCTCTCTGCCACCATAAGCATCATTATGGCATTCGTGCTCCCCAACCACCTGTGTGGATCCAGCCAAACACACAGAAGCAGCAGAAAGCCCAGTGGCCAATTTGCACTTTGGCCCATAGTTTACTTTACTTTACTTTACTTTACTCTGAAATTTATACCCCGCCCACCCCACAAGTGGGCTCTGGGCGGCTTACAATATAAACAATATAAATACCAAATAATACAATACAAAGCATAAATTGTACATCAATTTGTTAATTAAGCAACATCTGGGCAAGGGCATCTGCACTTGCAGGAGGCATTTACAACATAGCAATACCCCCTGCCTGCCCAGAAATTGACTAATTATCAACTAGCTGTGAAGCATGAAATCATGCTCCACAAGCTTACCAAATCTTATCTCAACTTATCGTGTCCAGCTGGTGACCATCCACATCTCTGCTGGACAGGGAGGTCAACAGAGCTGCCGCACAAGCGCACTGGCAGCTCTTCTGACCTCCTGACATGATCCTGCAGAGAGTCAACGTCATCCTGGTGACAGCGCGGATGCATGCACAGTCGCAGAGGGCACAGCACACAAGACGCCGGTGCCCTGAAGAGGGCTGGTCCCTGAATCGGTCACAGGTTAGTGACCGATTGCACAGGGTGTGCGCTTTTAGTGACTAGCGCTTGCAAGCGCGAGTGCTAGTCAACGTTAGGTGATGGTGCTCCTTTCCTCTCCTGTGCATGGGAAGGGAAGTGCAAAAATGCTCTGGGTCTTTTTCTGATCCTTCAGCCCATCCAGAAGAAACCATAGTTCTGACACAGTCATAAGAAAAACAAGCAAACCCTCTTTTAATTTTATGGTTTTATGCATCAGGACATAATAAAAAAAAAGTTGGTCCATAGAAGGGCTTAAAATTAGGTAAATACAACCTCATATGAACAACACCACATAACAGATTCCATTGTTTCATTATTTATTCAACAAAAATGAAGACAAAATGGAGGAGGGGGGCAAGATAACAATGAATACACAGGTGTAGCAACCAAACTACAGTATATTCTGGTGTATAAGACTACTTTTTAACCCAGGAAAATCTTCTCAAATGTCGGGGGTCATCTTATACGCCAGGTTTTGTCTTCTTCTGCATAGATTTGCGGATATGCCTGTGGTGAGCTTGATGTGGAAAGAAATCATTTATGTCATCAAGAACTATTCTGTTTCTTCAGTGCAGGATCAAAAAGGGACTATCCTTCAGTCTGTGAATAATGAAACAGCCTTGAAAGCTTAGTCACTGCAGTGCAGCAAGTAGCAAACAGGATGGGGCTTTAGTGCCTTTTTCTGCTAACAGAAAATAAGGAAGAAAGAAAGAAGCCCGGACCACCTCCCAGGAGCTATGGATGTAGTTTCCATGACAACTCCCCATCTGAGTCAGAACGATTAAGTATCACCATGGCAACAAGTGTCTCACTTGCCATTTCCAGAAAACTGATGGTGTTTGGACTGGAAGTATCACACGATATCTAAAGTGTCGGGGTTAGGGCTATATCAGGAAGCACAGCCGTTCTAATCAATTTTGGGTGTGTTACTATTGTCACAATAAACAAGCCAAAACCATCCCAAATGTAACTATATTTGATAGTGTTATGCCAATTATTTTCCGTGGAATCCCCTCCCATGTTATAATGATCCTGTTGCCGATGAGTGGGAAGCTGCATTCAGTGCCGAACTGATTGCTGATGTAAATACATGACCTCTGAGCAGAGGCCAAGACAAAGCTAAGTCATTATTCTGGGAAGTTTTTTTTCCTCCCAGCAACAATATGTCATGACAAAATGTATTTCCATTTCTTCCTTTTCTGCTAACAAACTTTGGCAGAGAACTTTGGGGCTCCAGAGGAGAATTATGATCCATCAAGAATTAAGTTATAAGAAGGCAGAAACCAACTGAACATTGGGAGGGAAAGTACGATTTGACAGTGAAACCAAGAGTGTGATCAGTCATTCTTTTAGGAAAAAATGTCCAATTGTTGGGTGCACACAAGAGATTCATATATATGGCTATGAAGTTACCAGTTTTGCCACAATGCAGCTTTCATTCAGCTCCAAGTCAGGGCACATCGCCCTAGCAAGAGTTGCTATCCACTGGTTGGCCAGTAGCTGTGCCCACCTTTTCCTCTCTGTGACGGGTTAAATGGCATTGTAACAATTTCCATATTTCCCACTACTTCTTTGTTCTTATTTCCTTAATTCTAGACTTCAGGAAATCCAAAACTTTTGAACTGTGGATTTCTGGATATAGGGTTATTAGATCTATGGATTTGTTTCATCTCTGTGCAGCTACAGACAGCCATGGATGTGGACTGGGGGAAGTAATAAAATGTGAAATGGTGCCCACTGCAGCAAATTTCCAGGTGCCCCTTCATGCATAGAACAAGTAATCACAAGCTTCCATTGTTTCAGAAATAAGGAACTTTAAATTTTAATATACAGAAATAGGAAGAGGTTTTATCACTTGTATCCTCCTCTTAGTGTGGTAAACTCCTCCCTGTTACTTAGATAGATTTCTCACCAAGCCCGGCTTGAAAAAACAGATGGCTCTGGTCCTTAGAAATCCCACCCATCAGTGAATCAAATCTTTCCAAGGCTTCATGACTGAAGAAGTTGCATGCTGTGAATTGATGTCTGCCAGTGAAGATTTAGGCCCCATCCAGACAGAGCCAAAACATGGAATTATTCCAGGTATATACTGGGATTGCCATGTATCCAAGGCAATCCCAACATATCCCCAGGATACGAGGGGTGATATCCTCAAAATAAGAACATAAGAGGACCCCAGCTGGATCAGGCCACAATCCATCTTGTCCAGTATCCAGTCCCACACAGTGGCCCACCAATTGCTCATGGGCATCTCAAGCAGAAGACAAGGGCAAACCTTCACCTGTTCTCGAATCTGAGCAAATGGCCTTAGAGGCATCCTGCCTGTCCCCAAGCCTGGAAAATGTACCTAGGCATCCATTCTCATAGCCCCTGGTACATTTGTCATCCATAAATTTGTCTAACCCTTTCTTTAAGCCATCTAGGCTGTTTGCTGTTACCACCTCTTATGGCAGCAAATTCCATAGACTGATGACCCTCTGGGTGAAGAAATACTTACCCTTGTGTGATCTGACTCTCCTACCCATCAGCTTCATAGAATTCCCCCTGGTTCTAGTGTTGTATGATAGAGAAAATAATTTTTCTCTATCTACCTTTTCTATATCATGCATGATCTTATATATTCCCTGTTATAGTGATATTTTGTCTGGATGATTTTGTCATGAGCCTTGAAAAAAATGGCCTGAAAATTACTGTGGTAAGTATCTGCAGCCTCCCTGCCATTGTGGAAGCAAGCATCCAGAAAAGTGAGTGCCCTTGCTTGCCCTGCCGTCTGGCAAGGACAGCTAGAGGCAATTGTGGTATCCAAATAAGATCCCACATTCTCCTCTCATAGTCTGAAGCCAGAAGTCGACTCTTTAACAGTGTCTGATTATAATTGCCTAAGGAAATGCTGAAATCTCATTCTGTGAAAGTGGAGGGCTTCTGTTGGAGATACTGTGATTTGGATACCTGCATGGAGCAGGAGGATGGACCCAATGGCCAAAATGTTCTGTTTCTAGCTCTATATGATTTTCTGGTACTGTTAAATAAGCTAATAGGAAATAATCACTTCAGGATGACTAATTCCTTAGCTCCTGCTATTGCCTATTGCCACCTGGAGACAACCCACGAAACTTGAGAGGTGTTTTTTTTTTCTGCATCTGACCCCAGCCTTAGTGCCACAATTGTTACCAATGGGAAACCACAAGTAATGTCATGAGAAAATTTTTGACTGAAGTCCTATGAGAGTCAGATAAAAGTAGGAAAGCGCCAAGGAACACAAACCATCCAAAGAAAGTGCTGAATTGAAGTGATTCAACTTTACACTTCTGAAGATGTCAGAGAAATGGAGAGGGGCAGGTGAGTGAAAGGTGGACACAGGAACATGTTAAAAGCAAAGCATTTCTCATCTGCTTTCTCTGTGGTCTTCCCAACAGCTGGAAGGGGGCAGGGCCACATGATGACAGTGTTATCATCATACCTGAGCCTACAACAATCTCTTCCCTTTCCCTGGGTTCTGCGAAGTCCAAACGGAGGAATAATTTTACATCTTATTTCCTTTAGGGTATTCATGCAAGAAAAAAAAAATCTTTTGAGGTTGTAACCAGTAACCAGTAATGGCTGTCTCCATCGTGGAGTGGAAAGCAGAAGTGCTAAAAAGAACTTCTTGTGATTTTTTAAATGCATTTTTCTGGCTTCTGCAATTCCCAATCAACTCTATTATGACAGTTGCCAACAGATGTCATAAGTCCTGCTGGGTTGGGCCAGTATCCTGACTCACACAGTGGCCCACCAATTGCTTCAAGAATAATACAAAGGCAAAACCTTCACCTGCTAACAAATCTCTGAAAATGGCCTTTGGAGGCATCCGGTCTGTCTCTCCAACCTGGAGGTACTACCTAGGCATCCATTCTCACTAGGATATACCTGTACTCAACAAATTTGTCTAACATTTTATTAAAGCTATCCAAGCAGGTTGCTGTCACCGCCTACAGTAGTAAATTCCACAAGCCAGTGATTCTCTGAGTAAAAACAAACGAACTTCCCCTTACCAGTCCTGAATCTCCTTCCCACAGGTGTCATAGAATGCCCCCCAGATCTAGTGTTATGTGATAAACAATTTTTCTCTATCGACCTTCTCCACACCATGCATGATTTTATACAGTTCAGTCAAGTCACCTATCTTTCAAAAATGGAAAAGCCTAGACCTTGCAACCTGATTTTATAACGGAGATGTTCCAGCCCCTTGAACATTCTGGTTGCCATTTTCTGCAATTTTTGAAGCTCCACAATATCCTTTCTGAAATGCAGTCACCAAAATTTTACAGACATTCAAAATGTGATCTCACCATAGTTTTATGATGCTTGACAACTTATTTTCTGTGCCCTTCCTAATTACTCCGAGTATTGAATTTGCTTTGTTTCACTGCTGCTGCACACTGAATTGACGCCTTCCTTGAACGCTCCATCAGAATCCCAGGATTTGTTTCCTGGCCTGCCACAGAAAGCTCAGTCCCCATCAGTTTACAGGTGTAATTGGAGTTCTTTACCCCAATATATATTTCTTTTCACTTGCTAAGACTGAAGTTCATTTGCCATTTGGTTGCCCACCCAATGCAGAAAGATCCCTCTGGAGTTCTTTGGAATCTCTTTCAATTTTTACTATCCTGAACAATTTGCTATCATCAGCAAACTTTGTTACCTCACAGCTTACCTCTACTTCTAGAACATTTATGAATAAATTTTAAAACACAATTCCCGATACTAAACCTTGGGGAACCCCACTTCTCCTCTCTTTCCCATAATAGCATCTGCATTACAGGAAACCTAGCATAACAGCTGGATTTCCTGAATTAGCCATATTTCAGATTTTCAGTAGGTTAAATAAGGACTATATTAGAAATGCTTTGATTATATCTGACATTTCCAATATACTGCCAAGATCGTAGCAAGGCATATCTTGCATCTGGACACAGCCTAGGAGTGATGGAACAGTGTGCATTTAGTACTCCTGCTAGTAATGGAATCAATATTCTGACTTCCTCCTGGTCTCCATCTTCTCACTTCTTTCACAGATGGTAAGCTGCACATATTGAAAAAAGAAAAAGGATATACAGGTGTCAAGTGCTTCAGCCTCCTGCTGAATCAGTGGTTATAAGAGCTCAGCACTTCTTGGAGATGAATCCCCACACCTTGGCACTGTCTACATGATTTTAGTAGTAGAATGACTTTAGGCAGTGATAAGCTGCTAGACAGATAGAACCATGGTCTTCTCAGCTCCCTAAATATCTGGCCTGTTCTAAATTCACCAGATTCACTCAGTCATATAGCATCTCATCTACTATAGAGCCTCAAGGCAGAAAGGCGAAGCTCAGACTTCTGCTGCTGAGCAATCAGGAGGGAAAAAAGAGGAAACAGAGTACGTTAGCAAGAGTTACCCACCAAGACCATATGGGAATGCAGTGATTGCCCTCACCTTTGCTTAAATGGGGATACACTTTCCCTTCCCACTTGCAGATGCTACTGTTTTTTAATGATGGTTGATTTCAGATATTGTTACCTGCCTGGAAACCTTCAGGTATAGGGTGAGATAGATAGATAGATAGATAGATAGATAGATAGATAGATAGATAGATAGATAGATAGATAGATAGATAGATAGATAGATAGATAGATAGATAGATAGATAGATAGATAGATAGATAGGCAAACAAACAAGCAAGCAAACATACCTCAGACCTGGTTGATTGTGCTCTATACACAAAAATATGTGTAAAAAACTTTAAAGAAGTAAAATACTAACAAACTTGGGCTAGTTTGAATTAAGCTGGGTGGTTCACCTCAGTTCACCCGAACCCCCTTGATTTGCTTTGGGTTTGAACTGACTTCCCTGAATCTGGTTTGCTTTGAATCTCAACCAACCAAACCATCCTATTCAATTTGAACCAGTCTGAGTTCAGACCAATTTGTCACATTTCAACTGTGTAGCTCATCCATGAGGTACTGGCTCTCCTTAGGTTCAGGTCTCAAATCACATGATTTGCCAATACAGCAATGTGAAAAAGAGGGTTATCCTAAAATTATAAGAGAACAGTCTGGAACCTGAAAACTACAAAGATGCAGGCTACAGACGTACACAAGTCAGGACAAAACTGAAAATTGTTTGGAAATGTTTTGAGTGTTCTGTCAGAAGAGGTGAACATTCTCATGGAACACTATTGTCCAGCCAGGGAAACCAGAAGCTGAACTAAGCTGCTCAAGATCAGACCAGGAAGGTAACTGGAAGGAGAAGTGGAGAAATGGAGCAGGAAAGCAATTGAACAACTCTAAAAACCTAGGGAGTGGAGGAACCAACAGAAAGACATGTTAACTGTCTCTGAAAAGGTCAAGCATTGGGAGGTGCGGGAAAAGAGAAAGTAACTGGACTGGAACTCTTGTGTCTCAGACCTGAGGTACTCGGAATTCCTTATTCCAGGATCAGAAACGTTTAAGTTGAATCTTTGTGCACATATCTAATATTGATAGAACTGCTACATATCACTTCAGACTTCACAAAAGTGACAGATGTCACTCTTTGGAGTGGCATGTTAACATTGCTCATCTTAACAGATAATCTTATATTGAACTGATTGTTATTTGGGAGGTAGTGGAGGTAGGGGGGTTATTCTGCCTTGATCCTATACTTCTCTCACACATTTCCAAACTTCTATAAATTAAATGTCTGAACCTTCTAGAAATGAAAGGGTACAGCAGGTCATCCTGAAGGCTCTAGGACTTAAACAACTTATACAGCTAGGGTCACTTTTCCAGCTACCTTTGTTTTAAGCCATTTCAATTCATTTAAACTAGAGTGCTAATGTTCAAGAATGCTGAAATTCATGTTCAAGGAGATGTTAGACTTCCCCAAGCCACTGAGACCAATACATCACATAAATGGGAAATGGGATGATCCTCTGAAGAATGAAGGGTGGGTCACATTTTGATAGATCAGACCGGGAATGTGTTTCAGAGCTTACCTAATGTCCCCATGCTGAAAATAGTCCGAGGTCACCTCAGGAGCATCTCCATGCAAAGCCCTAATACAGGCTACATGCAAGACAATAGGTGTCAAAAAAAAACCCTCATCTAGCAAGTGTTCTCATTCCAAAATAAGGTGCTAGCATGTATTGTTGTGGGGTCATGGGGATGCTCCCAGGTTATTTGGGGTGGAGTTTGGCGACCACAGTATTAGTGGGCAGGGTTTCACCTTTGCTTCCTGTTCCTGCCATGTGCGCTGTGATTAGCAGCTGCTTGGGGATTTCTTTATATAGATGGCTACATTTATTACACCCCCCTTCCCTGATAGCAAGCTATGTGTGAGTAATTTTGAGCCGGATGTGAGTGGGGGGTGCCCACTGTCATGCCTGCTCTCATGCGGATGTGTGCACCTCCACTAACCTGTGGTGGCCAAGGAAAGGAATGATCTGCTTTTAGTTATGCTTTTAACTGTGGCTGCCAAGGAAAGGAATGAAGTGTGTTGTGTTTGTGGAGGTGCAACTGAAGTGTTTGCCTGTCACTGCTGCAGCTGTTTGCCTGTCATCACTGCAGTGGGCGGGATGGGTTATGGTGACATCAACCTGACTTCGTATCAGGGGAGAGGGTGGGTAGGGAGAAGAAGATGCAGGTTTACAAAGTGCAGCTTGCATGGGGACAGGCACATATGATTTGAATCTGTGTTGCCCCAAACCGCATGGGGACGCTTTATTGTGAGTTACAATGCGGATTTTTATGACACACATCACAAGCAAAGCAACCAGCTTGCATGGGGACACGGCCAGAAACATCTACAAACAGTTATAGGAGATGCACAACAAGCAGACCTGAAACAAAGCAGACCTGCCAATGGATGTTGTAGCAAATTCTGGAGGAGGAGGACAACGACAATGACAACAATGACTGGGAAATGCTGGGGCAGAATAACACAGGCAGTTGCTGAAGCTAAAGGAAGGACTCTAGGGAACACAGAGATGCGAGAAGAGTTGAGATAGGAAGCTGAGGGATATGAGCTGAAGAAAAAGAAAGATGCTGAGAGAGCAGGGTTGGAAAAGCTAATAAAACCTTTCTGTCAAGGGACCTATACGACAGGCAAACAGCCAGAGGAAACCTGTCTCTTGAATCCATTGGCCCATAACTGGATTATATAGCAATGTAATCCATTTACACTTTAAAGTGCATGTCTGGCTTTCTTATGCACTGACCTCATACTCCAGTCCCTACAAGTCCAGGATTACAAAAATGGATCCCCCAAAGCATTACAAGATATTCTGATAGTTGTTCAGCTTGATGAGTTGTATAGTAGAAGTCTTCCAAGAAAGACTGAAATACACAGGTACCACACATACAGAAGCCACATACAATACAGGATTCTACCACCCCACAACATGGTTCTGTACAGCATAGCAATCTTATGTGATCACTAAAGTGTGGTTTCATTCCTAACAGTAATTAATTATCTATTGCCCAAAAGGAGACAGATTCCCTAGGGTAAGAGCTAAGCAGGAAAAACTTTAATTTAGGGGTTTTTAAAATCATGATTAAAACAATACAGCAGTTTCATGTATTGTGATGGGATTCTGGAATACAAAAGCATTTCTCCAAAACCTGAAGTTGGATGTGAATACATGAAGTATTTTGGTGATGGGTCTCTGCTCTACAAGATTATCTCCTATGGGAAATTGATTCATCAAAAATCAATTGCTGGACTAGGCTGTATAAATCAGCACTGTGGGAGATTTTGGTAATAAAAAGCTGCTAAACACAAAGTGCTTGATTGTCTTTCCTCTCCTTTTCTCAACCTTATACTGGATTAGGGTAGGTATTTAAGGAGACTGGCTTCTTTGTGTTTCTTTGGTAGTAAATAGGAGGCCTTTTCCTGTAGGATGCTCTGGGATGGAGCATTCACTCTGCTGGGCTGGTGGTTCCGTTCCGTTCAGAACTGCCCCAGCCCATCCCAGGGTGCCCACACCACCAGCCAGAATCGCCACTTCAGAACCTGGCGGTGATGAGGTAAGTGTCTTACGTGCGTGCATCCCCACATAGGCCCATGCCCAGGGGGTGCCCAGGGGTTTCTCTGCAGGCTCTAGGAGACCCGATCCGGTCCCCTAGAACCCGCAGGAACTGGGAAAGGAATGCAACAGGCCTGCCCGCCCCTGGATCCAGCCAGACCCAATTAGGACAGGTCTGGGAGGGGTGTCCTGCCCCCGTACCGGCCTTTTCAGGCTAGGACACGAGGGGACGGGTTCCCCTTTCAAATGGAGGTAGTTAGGAACACGTTCCCACACATTCCTTACCTGCCTAGGTGTGAATGGGGAATCCGTCCCTGCATGTCCTAGCTTTACTACACTACAGCCATTTGGCTGTAGTACGAAAAGGCCTCAGGTCCCTAGTTCATTTCTTTCCCCTTTAAAGAACTGCTGTGATCTGAGATTTTGTCTTTCCATCACCACCCCAAACCAGAGGAGATAATATCATAGCAAGAAGTCAGCGGCGAGAAGGCAAATGTCTGTTGCCTGACCAGGAGTGGCCCACAAAATGATTGAAATGTGGCTAAGTGATATCAGAGGAAGGCTTCCAACTGGAATCTTGTCCCAACCCTGCCATCCTTCCAGAAGCCATCTATGGACTATAGCAGTGACTCACATTGCACTGTGTGAAATAAATTCCGGGAATGAACAAAATGCTGCTTTGTATTCATCATAAAGCATTTTCTGTTGTTTAAAGGGCTGGCAGGGGATAAGGAAGGGCTGGCAGGCCTGAAATCATGTTTGGTAACCCCCTCCCAGCTCCAAAAAGGAAGGAGGGGGAGGAAAGACAAATGCTGAACTCACCTTGCTACTGGCCACATTTGCCAGGGATTCCACCTAGGAACCTCAGCCCCAATGCAAGAGACGTGTAACTGGGACACATTTGAAACAACATTTTGCAAGTCCCAAATCAATACTTTCTTCTGTTTCACTGAAGGGGGTACTTTTTTTAGAATACTCTACTGCTTGCATTGAACAGCATCAATCCTGCATTGCCTCATTGAGGCACTTCAGATTGCTACATCATCTTTACCTTCCTTCCACTTTTGGCGGTACTCTGCTGCCTTCTTGCATTTTCTTACCCAGCAGCCCTCACTCTGACATGCATGAAGGACTGAGGGTCTGGCTAGACAACATGGAACCGAAGCCAGTTTGAGGGTGAAGGATTCCTTTTGATCTTCCCAATGAATATCCTTTTCTTGCTTTCCCTAGCATGAGTGTGGTTTTGACTGGGTGCCATTTCACACTTCATTTTTTCTCTGTGCTGCCAGATAACATTCTCATTTTAAGTTCATTCAAGTCCCTGCTGTCCTGCTGCAACTGTGGATTACCTTCTGCCTGTTTTTCCTGAGTGCAACCATGGGCATTTTATCTCCAATTTTTATTGCTTTTATTTCATTTTGGATTACTGTCCGGTTCCCCCAATAGCACTGTCCTTTTCCTTTCTGTTCATTTTATATTCCGTTATGCATATTTAAGTTATTCTTGGTTTTAAGATCTCTTGCTCAACAGTCTTGTAAATAGAAAAGGTGTATCATAATGACAGAAAGCTCTTCAAACAGGGCATCAAATACTGCATTTGTTGTCCTTTGCAACTAACATGAGCATTGCCTCCAAATACAAGATATACCCCAAGATCCTTTCAGAACTCTATTGGGAATCCCAGACATACCCAGGAAATCCCAACATAGTATGAACTGTATCACACAAAGATCTTGCTGCAATGCTATTGCAGGATATCCAGCAGCTGGTGAGCAGCTTTTACAGTTGAGGCTACTGGAAACCAAGGGTGTTTTCCCACTGTCACTAGAAGTACCCATTAAGTACCCATGAATGGGTACTTAATGGCATTTTTGTACCCATTAATGGGTACTTAATGGGTACTTCTAGTGACAGTGGAAAAACACCCCAAGACCACCAAACCCAAAAGGAAGTGATGAGGCTTTGGCTGCTTTCTGTGTGATGGCGAATGGTTCTTATCAGATGTGAAGGTAAGCAAGGGGTTGCTTGCTTCTGGCAGGGTTCAGGAAGAAGCAATTAGGAGATCTGCTTGCCCTTATCTGCACTAGCATATGGATGGCAGGTCTCTATTCCAGAATATTATCTGGAATAAGGTCCAGTGCAGAAAGGACCTTGTTTAGATCCTGCATTGCCTCTTGCCATCTAGAAGCAGCCTAAGATACTAATTTCAGATGATTTTTTTTTCTTTTTTACTTACTCTTTGATTTATTTTAAATATATTTTCACTCTTTTAGGGCAAAAACACTCCAAAGGCACTTCCAGCAATCAATATACAATATAAATAATGACCTCCAAAAACATCAGAATGATAATTCTAGGAAGAACTGATTAAAAATCAACAATAGTGCTGAAAATGCACCCAACTCCATAGAAGTACTAAGAGTCAATAAGTAATTATGCCTGAAACCATACTGTAAATTCAACAAACTGATAAAATCTTGTTTAAGGGAATGCCCTAGAAAGCACATAATAATTCAGTTCTGAGAGACTCGTGAACCTAGGCTCCTCATGTTGTCTATGAATCAGTCAACTGGTTATTGTTTTAATTGTGCTGAATTTATGCCATCATTATGGAGATGATTTTAATTTACTTAGTACTACTGCTACTGCTTTGTCCAGAAGATTAAAATGCATTCAGGGAAATCAAACAGAGGCTTCAAGCCAGAGACCTTTCTCTCTCTTTTCTAATCCTTGTGACCTTTCCTGTAATGTATAATCAAATATGATTGTATCTATTGTTAAATATCAAGGTTTAAAAAAAAATTGCGCCAAAGATATAGATACTAATTTTATGTATTTTACTTCCAATGGTACATTCTCCATATTACATTTTAATATCATAATACATCTTATATTCATAATGTATGCTAACAACAACATTATTGCATTCAAAGTTAGCTATCAACCCACGTTAAAACTTGTCCATCTTTCTGTATTAAGCTTATTACCTATTATCCTGCATCCCAAAATTACCTTCATTGCTCTCAGATACGCTAAATTCACATGGTACAATTCAAAGACATAGCCATGTTAGTCTGGATCATTATTTTAAAATGGGGGGGAGGGCTAGTAGCACCTGAAAGACTAACAGAGAGAAGAAGTTGTGGCATGAACTTTCATAAGCCTACTTCATCAGTTGCAAGGAATGGAGTTCCTAGGAATAGACTAATACAGGAAAGCTGTGTATGTGTGAATAGAGAAAGGCAAAGCTAAATTCACATTTCTGCTTGGAACTATGTCATTAAATTAGGGACATACAGTCACCCAGAAGGAATTACCATAGTTTTTAATATTATAAGTATAGTATTGTTGAATTCTCAGCATGTTTCAAATTTTGTATTGTTACTAATTATCAAATATCTTATAAGCCTTTTATTCTTTTTTCAATTAGTATTTCCTCTAAAAACAGTAATGCCAATTCTGAGATAAGATGTCATTGTACCAAAAATTTTATCTCTTTATTATTTTCCAAAAACTGCTTATTTTTTTCTTTGCATGCCCACCACATATGACTATATGAACCCTTGAATCCACAACATCTCCAGCACGGTGGTTATAATGTAATATTAATTTTTGCTAATTTATTAGGGTCAAAAACCATTTGTGTATAATTTTTAACTGAATTTCCTTTATTTTTCTGTTTGCAGCCCACCTAATTGCTTTACCTACCTTGTTCCAGGTAGCATCATCTTCATTTATATCCTGTTTCCATGGTAATCTAATACTAGCTGCTGTCACCCCGAAAAAGGCTATCAAAATTTCATATATTTTAGAGATGTGCTCCTATAGATTATCTATATACTTATTATAGATGCTTTTGAACTGTGTTAACATTCTTGTCACTCAATCTAGGTTTTTTTAAAAATAATGACCAGGACTACACATTTTTTCTCTTAAAAAACAACAACATAGAATTCATACCAAGAAATGCACAGCACAAGTTATCCTGCAAGTTCTTCCACCCTGTGCAGATTCGGTCTTGGGACACATTCCAGCACCATTTGTAAGAAACCAGCAAAGAAAGTGCTAGGGTCCACTCCCAATAAACTAGTCCATACACTTGCTCCCATTCTCATACATCGTGTGGGATGTTCTAGGGCAGCTCACTTTCTGGTAGACTAGTAAATAGTGATGCTGCATTCTTCCAGGCCTGTTGATGCAGGCCAACAGCCCTGTGCAATCACACCTCATAATTCTCAGGGCCCCTTTTTATTGCAGCATTACTCCATGCCCCAACCTCCACAAAATATCAGATCAAGAAAAATCATCTTAAAATATGAGATAAACACAAAAGCAATTAATGAAGATGGATTTTTTTGTAAGTATTTGACAGACATGGATCTACTGAGCTGGGAAATACACTGCCAAATCCTCTCAGCCTTGTTGTATTCAAATCTGCAGAACAAAAGTTCCTGGGCTTCAAAGCTTCTGCCCAAGATGATTTAGTGCTAGCTTTGAAATGACCCCAGGGTCATGGTCACACCTTACTGAAATAGTCCATCTTATTAAGAAACAGGACTCAAAATACACTAACTCCAACCACATCCAACAAATTGATAACCCCTCTTCAATTTCTCCTCAGTTTGGGTCACTATGTTCACGTCTTTCTGTTCCTGTCCTGAGACTCCTTTATGAGATTTTTTCAGATCTCCAACCCTCTCCATTGTCACAACACCCCTGCACTATGATAAGATAAAGGTTCTGTGACTCAACAGTATGTAATCACACACTGGACAAAAGGGAAAGCAAATTCATGCAGTATCTACCCACTATAATACAGTTTATCCCCCTTTAATGCTCTTCCCTGATCACACCCAAAAAATGAAAATGGATTAACACACTATAATGACTTGAGAACTAGAAGAATCAGGATTCATGAAAGTACTATTGAAGGGAGGAAAGTCCACACAAAACAGATTGGACTAAAAAGGCATGAGTGGTGGGGTCAGAAGAAGGATTAATGTGAAGGTTTGACCACAGCCCAGAAGTTGACCATTCTTTGTCCAGTACTTAACTGTACCAGGTAGAAATCAGCCCAGATAAGTCACAGTAACCAGTGCCATCCCTAGATCTCAAGGGGGTGATGGCAGGAAGACTGCAAAAAGCGTGTCCCAAGTACTTTGCCAGGGTTTACCAACAGGGCGCCTCCAGTAGTTTCCACAGTGTGTGTGTGTGGGGGGGGGGGTTGTGACATGTTATATTTGCAGCCAAGAGGTTCTTGCCAGACAGCCTTTTCTCATTCCTTGGACATGGTCTTTATTGATTTTATACTTGTTTTAAAATATGTTGTAAACAATATCAAGATTGTTTTTTTAAATGAAATATAGGCAATTAAGAAAACTTTCTAGATGTTTCCTGGGTAAAGAGGTTAAGTTTTCACATTTCTTCTAAAGATAGAATATTCAGTATGGGGGGAGGCTATTTTTGGTGTCAAAAAACCATTCATTATCAGATGCCACTAATTAACTGGTAAACTGCCAACAGAGCTTCTCATGTTAACCTTAGAGGTTAAAGTAGCTGGCATCATTAGAGGTACTCACATGATTATTAGGGCTTCAAGTCATTTATTATCACTCAGTTAACCTCTTTGTTGACTGTAAATCAGTACCTGGGTTTTTCAGGTCCTAATGCAATATACTTCCTACGACACTACACTAGGTGCCCCCATATACAAAAGATGTTTGTGTTAAGTCTAGAATCAAGTCCAAATGTCTAGATCAACAAGTTTCAGAATATTTGTAGGATTTCTCTCTCTCTCTCTCTCTCTCTCTCTCTGTGTGTGTGTAGGCTGCATTACTCATAAGAGTTATAAAATGCAATACAACAGGGATATTTCTATTTTTTATGAAAATGTTCATAATTCATTTCACTTCCAGTGGCTGGAAAGCAGAATACAGTAATTTACAATACTTGAAAAATATTGGATATTACATCTGATGAAACTGTTACCAAGCGATAACTTAAATCATTGAGGAACTGGCAAAACTATAGGCATACATCATGCCTCCATTCAAAGGAGGAATTAACATTGACATTGGTCTTAATTTCCAGTACAGAAAGACTAAATGACACATGTTTGGAATTCAGCCCATTGAGTCTATTTATTATTAATTTCCCTTCACAGTAGATTGGTAAGTTTTGCAAAGCAGGTTAGGCACACTTTTCATACATTGTCTTTTAATGGAAAGTGGTTTATAATGTACAATAATTTAAAATATCTGTATCATATTCCTTTCTCTGCTAGACACTGAATTAAAGAGATCTATTTCTGGGCAAACAATAGTTGAGATACCTGACCGGGAAGCCCCTCATTGGCAGGACATCCCATGGACCATGCTAGAAGACCTGCATTTGTTGCCTCTGCCCTTCCCTTCCCAAGGAGTAAGATCTGTAGCCAGGTCTGTAGCCGGGCAGGTGCAGAGGAGGACCAGCTACCCCAATTTTCCCTCCTCAAAATTTTTAACTTTTAATCCACCAAATGTGACAGCACCACCACCCCCAAATTTGTGATGCTCCCCTCAAATTTGTGATAGCCTCCCGCCCATTTATATGGAGCTAGCTACAGGTCTGTCTGTAGCTGCATTTGACTGGGAAGGAAGAGGATTGATGTTTGCTGCCTGTGCTCTGGTCTCTCTAAGGTTTTGTGCAATTTTATAATGTGTTATTTGAAATGGTAGATAATTTTATAAGGTATTATGTATCAATTTATAATCTATTATTTTATATTGTATGGGACAGAAAAGTTTTTTGTAAACTACTTTGAGCAATTTTTTGGAAAGGCAGTGCACATATAACAATGGAAATGGAAAAGGCTCCCTTGCTGGTCTGGTTTTGGTCTACAAACAATGAAAAAGGAACTTGGAGAAAGGAAAAGGATTCCAATTAATGTCTAAAATCCCTTCCAGGTGAAAAGGAGGACTAGCCTCCTATATCTTTAATAATTCTGTAGAAGAAGGAATTTCAGCTCATGTTGCATACATGAAGTTCATTTGCTAAAGACCCTCCTGTTCATAACTGTTAAAGGCCCTTCTCTCCATGTCACCCCTTTGTCTACTAACCTTGTTCCCAACAAGGTTGGGACACACACAACAAGGCTGCGCACACACACACATACACACTTGTGCACTGCCCAGGAGCTGGGCTAGTGAGTGAATGAGCAAGCAGTGCTGCCACCATGACGGGCGAGTGAGAGGGTGGGATGGACTGGGGGCTGCCAGTTCCTTGCTTCTCCCAATTCCTGCAGCTTCCCCCCTTTCCCCTTTTAAAGATCAAGGAAGGAGGCTGGAAGGGAAACAGGCAGAATTACGCAGGACCTCTTGTGAAGGGCAAGAATCCTCCCTGCTTCCTTCCTTAATCTTTAGGCATGCGTGTGAGTGAGAGGAAGCATGGGTGGGAAAGAAAACACTGTTATAAGGTGTGAAGTGGGTGAGTTGTTACAAGGAAACTGGATGCTGTAGAGGGGAAACCTGGCATTTTAACTGACAAGGGGCTGTCCTGCAGGGTGAAATCCCACCCATTTCATGATGCATCTGTCCCAATACTGCTGTAGCGTTCCCACAGCAGTAAGGAAGAAGCGTTTAAAAAAAAATGAAAAAAAAAACACCTGAAAAAAACAGGTGTTTAATTTATTCCATTTTTTAGCCGAATAATCCTCAGAATACCCTGAAACTGACTGGGAATGGGGATGAAGAGGATCCAAATAATTCCTAAGCCGCTTTAAATGATTGAGGGGTGGGGATGAAGAGGACCCAAACCGTTTTTAAGCCACTTTAAAGTGGCAATGGGAACTCAGCCTATGTGTGTATTTCCTTTACATTGTGGTCTTTACAGTTTCTGACCACTCTCTCTTGGGTAACTTCCTGTATCTTAATTAGATTGTCCGTGATTGCAGGACAATTAGGTATTGTTCGCATTTCAGGACCTCATGCATTGTCGATGTTATTTTAGGAGCAAGCAGTATCAGTTATCTTACTCTCTGTTTTCATATTAGATAGATGTAATGGTTTGTAGTAAATATATATGTATGAAATTAGCTGTCATCTTTCTCTTCTCCTGCCTCTGAAGAAATGGCTCACATCTACTTTCTTTGGCAAGACTATTTCACATCAGAGCATGCTATGATTATATCTGCTACATTATCTTGCATTCCATTTTTGTGCAGATCCAGAGGGATGAC
This sequence comes from Aspidoscelis tigris stejnegeri, assembly GCA_023333525.1. NCBI lineage: Eukaryota > Metazoa > Chordata > Lepidosauria > Squamata > Teiidae > Aspidoscelis > Aspidoscelis tigris. The sequence continues at coordinate 242,732,344 of JALMGA010000001.1, read as the reverse complement.
ATGCACAGAAGTGTGACTAACGTGCAATGGCTACTCAGTGCATAAAAAGTGACGCTATTCACCATATACGATACTTTGTACTCATGACAACCACAGTTTTGTTTTTGTTTTCCATCAGGCCATGTTGCTTTTAAGCCACTTTTCCATCTGGTGGGTCACTGGGTGTTGCTCTCGGCAGGATTAGCTGAATTCAGTGCAAAGCAAACTTCACTCACTTGCAGAACTTACATTGCTTGCTTTCCACTTTAGGGGAGGGGGGAAAGTGAGCAGCATTTGTACTGCAACAAAGTGTAACAGTGGACTGGAGCAAAGAAGCACTAAAGTTTGGCAATTGCCAACCATTCCTTTCAGAGCTCCCTTCATAGTGCAGGGATAGGCAAACCACGGCTCGAGAGCCACATGCGGCTCTTTGGCCCCTTGAGTGTGGCTCTTCCAGCTTAGGAGTACCCTAATTAAGTTAATAACAATGTGCCTACCTATATAGTTTAAGGTTTAACAATTTGGTTCTCAAAAGAAATTTCAGTCGTTGTACTGTTGATATTTGGCTCTGTTGACCAAAGAGTTTGCCGACCCCTGTCATAGTGGAGGAACTGTTGTTTTTGTTGGTTTTAAAGAGAAAGTCATTTAATATATTTAGCTATGCACAAACACATATACACACAAGTCTGTGAATTCCAATGACTGGCTGTAAATGGCCACTAACTCAATGCTACTGTAATTCTCAGTCCATAATTTCAGCTTCCATATTTCATGGATTAATTTCTATGACAATATGCCATTCCCTTATGTTGCATTTGAGGTTCTGAGGTGTGAGCAGAGAGCTGCTTATTGAATCCTTTTGTCATTTTTAAATATAAGCTACCAAACACAGAGAGTCAACATCATTCTCTAGTATGCCCTAGTCCAATTATTATAGGGCTACGGTAGCTGGAAACTTTTAGAACATTATTTCTACCAGTTAGAGTGCAGAAAGCAGGTTTTGCCAGTTCCCTCACCATCCTGTAAACCTTGGGCTGAAGAACTGAGAAATCTCTTGAAAAAATGGGGGAGGAGGAAGACAAAGAAGAAAATGGCAAAAAAAGTTTTACCTCCAATTCCATCAGTAGTTTCTCCTAGTGGTGCAAATTCTTCCAAGAACAGAAAGAGCTCTCTAACTCACTTTTTGGATTTGCTTTTGCTTTTCTTCTATTTTTTTAAACAGGTTGACACACCAAATTGAAATGACACACCAAAATTATCATTTTTAACTGAACAGTTAAGTCTGGGCTTCTAAAGGACAGATTCCTCTATGTGTACAGAGAAGAAAAAATTAGCAGGATTTTCATGCATTATAAGATGGTTGTCAAGTATGGTCAAATTTTGCTTTTGCTTGACTATATCAAAAAATTATTGATCTATCTCTGGCAATACCTCTTCCAATAATATTCCAACAGTCTCTTTGGATGATTCCACATTTGTCAGTAGACCAGACCACAGTTCTCTCAAAGGGCCTCTTTCCTGCATACTGGTACAGTCTAAGGGAGGATCCACTTTCTCCTGGTATGCTCCGTCAACACAGGATAGAGTGTAGACAGGACTAGGATGCCTAAAATGGTGCCCCAGTCCAGTCTATCAGTAGACTTCTTTGTCAAAGTCTTCCAGCATATTAGGGGTGGTATACCAAACCACAGAGGCATGTGAACAGCACACCTCTACAGTCTGGTATACCATAGGGGACATTTCAGGTCCCCCAAGAGATCCAAAGCCCATGAATATTTATTCCTGGCCTTTGGAGCTTTCAGATTCCACACACACACACCCTTCCAATCAGTTCCAAAGCTGATGCACGCTTTGGAGCTAACACGAGACCTGACATAGAACAGGTTGTCCCAGTGCAGATGGCCTTGTTAGATGCCACAAGCAATTCATCCCAGCTTGGGATCCATTGCATGTACTGGATCAGCAAGACCAGACCTATGGAAGGTAAGTGCAGAAGTGACTTTTGATCTTGTCTGCCAACCTTATGTACTTTCCACAACTTTTGCAAAGCACTTCAAGATTACATTTTAATGGGAAGCAGTATATGAATATTTTAAACATATAAATAATAAAATTCCAGCTGTCATGTCTTCCAGTTGTACCATTCTTAAGTGGGATTTGCTGTAGAATTTAAACAGAAGTACAGTATTGTCAATGCACATACTTGTCTCATCCCACCTCTCTTCTTGAACTACTGTGTCTCCCCAAACTTTGGGTTAGGGTTAGATGGAGATGAATGGAGATGGAGAGAATACAGCAATATTAAGGTGCAGCTATGGTGGGATTGGCTTACGTATCTGAGTCAGGCTCACTACAGCCCTCCTTCCCCACCCCATGCCAAAAAGCATGCTAAAAACTATTGCTGAAAAATCCAGTGCTGGTCATGGTTTCTCCAACAACAAGACATTTACTTACCTTCTGGACACAGCTGCCATGATTGCTCCATCCAACACACATGGACATTCTGGATGCCCAACTGTTCAGACGTGCACATCAGTTAAAATGTATGAAGACTATGCTGTCCATGGCATTGTCTAGCTAGAAGGTGATAACTACACAGGGAGGATTTCCTGCATTTTTCATTGTCTAGCAGGATATCTGGCTGCCATCTGGAGGTCGCCTTTGTTCTGATTCTTCAGAAGATAATCAGATGATAACCAAGATGCAGGAGCCCTGTCCTCTTTTACATTTTGTCAGCTACAGCATTTAAGAATATAGCAGTAGGTTTACCTCTCTTGCTTGGTGTAGTCATCCATTATTTCAACTGTCGATGAAAATGCTAATAAAAGGGTTATTATATGTAGACCAGCATCTCCTCAATTTTCTAATCCTTTAACTGAGCCTTTGAATTTATGTCCTCTGTCTTTTTAGCTGCCTCTTCCAGGTGCTGGTCTTTCTCTGTCTATAGATCGAATTAATCTATTGCATACCTGCCGCCTTCTGTTGTCTTAGTCTTCTGTTGTCTGTATTGTCACTTTGATTCATAAGCTTAGCCTTTCTTTCTTTTCGGTTCTTTTCTCTTCCTTTCTTTCAACTCTGACACTGTCACAGATTATACTAAGAGTTTGACATCTCCATTAAAACTCTTTGCTTCAGCTTTGCAACAGAAAGATTCTTAGCAATGGAACATCTGTACACTGTAAATGACCAGACAGTTTATAAGTGTGGTCTTTATATTTGCCCTGGTTACAGAAATACTGTTACATAAGACAGGCCGGTTGAGACTGCTGCTACAGAAAATCAGTTGTAGCCTAGGAGGAGGAGGAGGAGTTGGCTTTTCTACCCCGCTTTTCTCACCCATTTAAGGGGACTCAAAGTAGCTGACAAAGCTTTCTATTCTTCTCCCCACAACAGAACACCCTGTGAGGTAGGTGGGGCTGTGAGAGCTCAGAAAGAGAGCTGTTACTAACCAGGTTCACCCAGTTGGCTTCATGGAGGAGTGTGGAAACGAGCCTGGTATTCCCAGATAAGACTCCAGCTCCCTAACCACTAGACCAAATTGGCTCACAATGCATTTACTACTACAAGTTATGAGGGCCAGCAGTTCGGGTGGGTTTTTTTTAAAAAAAGGAAAAACAGTTCCCAGAAAACAGAGCTATCAATGAATATTAGTTTTCATACCTCCTGTATGGAAACCAGTACTATAGAACTGCGAGTAAGGAGTAGCTGAAGTGCTCTGGGTCCTACAGTGGCTTCTTGTGGGCAGCTAGGTGGCAGCTGGGAGAACAGTTGCTGGCACATGCCACAAAGTGACCAGGTTCTTTTATAGATCCAGAGGCACTAATAAGACAGAGAATACCAGATCTGGATTTTTGCACTATTCATGTAACTTTTATTTCACACAAGCACATATAACATACTTGATACCAAGAGCCATTCACTCACACAATCACACATACATACTCACACAGCCCTTCTCAAGAATTGATCAGATTCTTGAAAGGTGATGGATGCTTTGTTACAGCTGATCAGATTCTCTGTCTTCTCTGCCTCTAACTTCAGAAGCTGCTTGCCAGCAACTGGGGAGCAGGGGTGGAATAAGGGTTGCAGGAAGAGGTTTGTGGGACAGCAAGGGCCAGATGACCCCCCTCATCACCGCATGTTACTGGGGCGATCAGTTCTTTTACATTTGCCTGGCGATCAGGTCACAGAGAGAAGAGGCTCATTTCTGTTTGATCACTGTTTAATCCCCAGAAGTTGCAATCAGGGATTCCCTGCCCTTGCTCCTATCAGGAAAGAGAGAGTGGAGAGAAAAAGATGTAGTTTCCTGATGCAGGGGTTTTGCGCGGTTTGCATGGGGACAGATGTAATCGACTTGAGCCCACACTTTCGTCAATCGCATGGGGGATGAGTCAATTCAAACTTGACTCCATATTGGGAATAACCCGAATCCATCCCAAAGTAAGCGGAGTGCATGGGGATTCAGCCAGAAACATGTGCTTCGACTCCATAATACCCAAAGGCTGCCACATGGAGTGGAAAGAATTCAGCACCCTGGTGGTGCTGAGTGTGTGAACAGGAAAATAGTTGCTCCTTTACTCTGAGGCTGTGCAGCTTTTGTAGTTACTACAAAAACCCTGTGGGGTATGTGGGGCTGTGAGAGCTCGTAAAAGACCTGTGATTAGGCCAGGGTCACCCAGCTGGCTTCGTGGGGGAGTGCAGAATCAAGGCCAGTATTCCTGGATAAGAGTCCAGCTCCCTAACCACTAGACCAAAAATGGCCCACATTTGTGCTGTGATTCTGTTTCCACCAGCAGGGCTTCTTTTATGTTCTTAAAGTTTCAGCAGATCCAGATCATAAAGCAACCTATTAAGATACCCGGGACACATTGGAAACACATTTAATTATAGTAGTCCAAAGGATTTTTTTTTTCAGAGACACCCCATTTGGGTCCCCTATAACAAATTCCATTTACTAATCAGCCATAATCCTCTCATCTCTCCATTTGCACCTGATGGACACCCTATAAAGGGCCTTCTCAGTGATGACTCTCATTATGGAATATTCTCCCCCTTGAGGTGCATCAGGCACCTTCACTTCACATGCTCAGGAGAGCAGTGACAATGCACCTCTTTGCCCTGGCCTTTGGCCAAATAAGGAAACAGTTTTCTTCCCTGCTTTCAGGCACTGTTATTGTTTTAGTATGTTCATTTTATATTTGGCTTTTAATATTATAACTTGTCCTGAGATTTTCAGATATAGGGCAGTATACAAATGCAAATAAATAAATAAATAGTACATGAACAAAGAGTGGTATCAGAACTAATGGGAAGGTCCCAAATTACAGCTTTTTAGCACCAACTAAACCAAGAAAAGGGACCTGCTACCACATGCTAGTGCAGACTGTGGCAGTCCCCAGATGTGGTCTGCCATAGTCTGTATTAGCATATGGTCAACAGACCCCTATCCTGAGATATGTTCCATAATAACGCCAAGTGCTGAAAGGGCCCTTATCTCTTCATTGAAGAACACCCCTTTTTAAAAAATCTCAAGAGACATGCTGCTAAAATCTGCAGATAAAAGACCACTGTAAACGTATCATCAGATCAGACCTGAACTGTGACTCATTGTATCTACCAATGTGCAGACAAGTGTTGATTAATATCACTTAAAGACAGTGTTACTGGCATCATATTAGTCATAACATTAAGAGTAAATCACTGGAAATTGTACTGTATTTATCAAAAGCAACTATTGAAATATCTTTGGTCATGATAATGAGCATTTGTCACTACAGTCCGCAGATATTGAACACAACTTGATATGTGAGATAGTACCTGAATGTGGTGCCAGTCTATGCACTTATCACAGATCCAGTTTTAACAGCTGCTTCAGAACTCCTCAATGGGAAACACTATACAGTATAAGTGTTTCAAGCCAAGAAACAAGAAACAACAAATGAACAAACAAGCTTTATTCTACCAAGACCAGTTGCCCCTCCTTTTCAGCATCTGCTATGGCTTTCATAAATGGAGCAGGAGACAGAAAAGGCATTGCTTGTTTAAAGTTATGAATCTCCTCAAGAGCAGGTATCTTCACGGAAGCCACAGACCCTGCCAGCAAACAAGGTTTTAATCTAAATGGAGCTTTGCCTCATTCATAGACAGAGCCACAATTGTTGGTCGTCTCCTCCTCAAGCAAGCTGTCAGTCTTGTAAATTTACCTGAGCTTGAAGGAAAAGGCAAATTTAAATGGTCTTCCTTTTCAACTCCTATTGCCAAGAAATCTTCATTGTGAGATGTTTTACATAAGATGAAGGACAGAATCCAGTTTCAAAAAAATATCCAGCAAAGAGAATGAGCTGAACTGACTGGTCAGGGCCAGTGAGACAATTCCTTAAGGCACTGTCACTGAATATCTACTGGAATAGCACATTATGGTAGGATCCACACAGTCTACCTGAACCATGTTCATTACCACACATCCATGCATGCCAAAAAGGAATAGGCTCTCTTTTGGAGCACAGTGACAACACGACACCTGTGCCTGGCCTGCTCTCTTGGAGGCAAAATTCCCATCCAGGAGAACTCTATTTATAGAATGTGAAAATCTGCTCTTTAAATATAATGCAGGGAAGATTCCTTCTTGCTGCCAGCACACAGAAAGACAACAACAGCAAGAGTACTCCAAGGCCCATTATAGAACCCAGAAATATTTTGCTACCTTTTGAAAATTGTTCGCTTCCAGATCCATTGCTAGGGCCTGGTGAAATACTGCCAATGTGCAGGTTTTGATGCCAGGGAATTTTCATTCCTTGGCCTCAGAGATATGCTGGGACTAGACACCGTCCACTTTGGGAAAGTGTTCCAGACCAAGGAATGTCCTCAAAGCATGCACTATGGCATGCATGTGGGAGTTGTCTATGTGAAGGCACATTGCAATGCTTTTGTTTTTATTTTTGAAAAGCAATTATTTTTAATTACAAAAATATATAGCCAGAGAAATTGCTAATAGCATTTCAAAGCTTAGCATTAAATATAGAGATATCATAACACAATATAACTAACATCTATAGCACATAACAATTTTCAGTAGCATTTTCACATTTACTGAATATTTTTGATAGAAAAAGAATGTCTTTGAAAGCAAACACCACAAACACAAAATGGAGCAGAACTAATATATTTATTGTACACCCTTCTTTATTATTCCTCAAAGATGTGTGGCTTTAATGGGTTTATTTATGGTCGTTGACGAGATAAATATTCCTTTGTCCTCCTATTCAAATAGATTGGTGTGAGGTAAAATTCAGGGCATTTCATCAAGCACTTGCCAAACAGCCTTATCAGTGACTGTGCAACTTAAATGCCAGATGAAGATATTTCACTATAAAGTTCTGCTCGTATCAGAAAGCTCTCATTGACACATTACTTTGTACATTTTGATCCTCACTTTAGAACAATCAAAGGAAGAAAGCTATTTCAGATTATCCACCTTAGATCATCTGGAACAAGTGCATAACAAAATTGGCTTTCTTGAGCTCAAGGCTGGAGTTTCAAAATTTATAGCACTGTCTACACACAGCTAACAATTCCATTTCAACATAGGCTTGAAAACTACAAGATGAATCTGTCATGACGTGAGAAATATAGCTTCTGATACATAACTGAATAGTTCTTTAATGAAATCTTGGCGATTTCAGTTTTCATTCAAAATAAAGGCAAAACCGGTGGCGCATGAGTTACAGCAGGGTTGTTTTTTCAGCCTCATTATCTTTGGCCGTGGACCCATGTGAGGGCCAACCTTGTTGTTCCCGTAATTAATTTTTAAAAAATACTTGTTAGCAGATTAACAAATTTCTATTAGATGAAATCCCAAGTCAAATGAACAGTGGAACTACTCAATACGGTGATCCTCATTCTTAATCAGCATTACTCTATAAAGCAGGACTATAGGGCAAAGAAAATAGGGCAGCTGTATGACCCGACTGAAGGCCTTGTTTTGATTTGATCCCAGTTTAAATAGCACACCAGGGTCCAGTTCAGGCAAGCAAAACCAGGCCTTTCAGCTATAGCCTAATCCCATATCCTACCTCTAATTTCCAAGTCAGGCTGAAATACAGGGCTACTGTAAAGTTGCTGAAATACCTCCCATTAAACAGTAAAGCACAAAAAGAGCAAATAACTTGAACTGAACTCTCTCTATTCCACCTGAAATGACTCCTTTCCCCCAAAAAAAGCCCTCAGACAAAGTCTCTCCTTATAAGTTTCCCAAAATCCTGGACTGGATTCTTTGCAGCGCTACATCATCTGGACTAACATAGTGCCAAAACACAAATGAGTGGTATTAGGCAATGGGGATTTTATTTACTGTACAGCCCCTAATGGCTCCTAAAAGATTCTCTTAATTTTTAATAAGATACATTTTATTTTAGAGTAAGAGAATGAGTGAGGCTTCCTGAACTTTAATAAACATTTTGAGATTGCAACTTTAAATTACAGAGTACACAATCAGCTTTGAGCTGAAGTATAATCATTTATTATTTACAACCACTTATAAATTTTAAGTAATCCACTGAGTCATTATCTAACACTAGCTTGGGGTACCCAAAATCTTTTTGCCTGAGAACCTAACATGTACAAACGTGTGCAGAAAGACACTGGATCTATACTAGTTTCCTTGTGCAGGCTATTACAATCATCAAGGATTTTGTCCCATTTACATGGCTTTGCCTTTATTCCATTATACCACAGAATACTCACCTTGATGACTGATAAGACTCCCGTTTACAGCTTCATCTTAAAGAGAAGTAAATTAAATGAATAAATTAGTTTGTTTATGGGTATAAATTCAGAAGACTTAACAGCTAACACAAGCAGTACCAAAGAGATGAGAATCCATCCGCTTCATTTTTATGTTGTGGCTCATGACAATCCAGCTGTTAGGAAACCAGCCCAAAGCGCAGTTATGAGGGGTAGCAGCAATTTGCTAAGTGATCCTCTTAAATCACTGGCAAAGAAAGCAAGATGGGGGTCTTCACATACTGTGCATCCAGGGACTGAAAACCTGCTGCAACAATAAAGCTCAGCAGCCAGCCAAACACAACAAAAAAGCCCCTCACCTTTTGCATTCTGATCATCAAATTAAAAAATAAAAATTGTTTTTTAACGAGAGCTATCTCCCTACGCAACATAACACACCAAATGACTACTATACCTGGCATTGGTCAAATCAAAATTGTTTTCAAATCACCCATACAGAAATTGAATTCTCAACATCAAATAACAGAGTCTACCATATCTATCCACTGCCTCACACAGTAAAAGCCCTTTCTGCATGGCCTTGACTACTTAGCCACTATGGATGGCCTGGCTGCAGAGTTCCCAGCCAGGACTTCTTCATCTGCACCCAAGAGTACCACATTTCTGGCACTACATCTGGGTGACCAGAGCACCCAAGAGTGCCACATTTTCTGAGCCTTTTCCAGGTGACCATCCAAAAAAGCCATACTGGCCCATGGGTCATGCTGCCTGCACACTCTACATGGACCTGTGTGCAGTCAGTAGTGTACTGGTGGAGTAACCTGTGACGCATGCTAGGCCTTTGCTTTTGGCATCCTGGGACATCCTAACACCACATCTGAAACTACCTCAGCTAGTTCAGACAGGAAGCAACTGGGCCACAGGATGGGTGGCATACCAGCAACATTCCTGTTCTGGTCTTCTCACCACCACCCCCAATTTGGACGGAAATGGATAATTAAAGAGGACATGGAGATTGCAGAGAGGCCAAATGAATCCTTTGCCTCTGTCTTCACTGAAGAAGACAAACAACATAGGCCTGCAACTTTTCAGGAAAGGAATCAAAAGAATTAAGCTGGATAGAGGTATCCAGGAAGGAAGTCCTTGCATGTTTTAATAAACTAAATGCTAACGAGTTACCTGACCAGATGGCATTCATCCAGGAGTTCTTCAAGAACTCAAATGTGAAACTGCTGAGTTTTCTAGCCAAAATATATTATCTTTTCCTAAGATTAGGCTCTGTGCCTGAAGACTAGAGGGTAGCGAACGTAACACCAATATTTAAAAATATTTGTTTGTACAGTGCTGAGTACATGTACAGCGCTTTAGAAATAAACTAATAATAATAATAATAAAAAGGATCCAGAGATGATCCAGGAAATTACAGACCAGTCAGCTTAACATCAAGGCACTTACAATGCTGAAATAACAGCAACTATTATGAAGGTTACAGTTTATGGAAATTGGCTGCCAAAGGGTATACAAGTGAAAAAAAGGTTTGGGATCATTGTGATAACCTGATAAAAAACTATGTTCAAAAATTGAACCAACACTGTGCCAACATAAGACATTTTTGTGGTTCTGCTACAGCTGTTCTATTTGCTATTCATCATACTCTGTCCAATACTTCATTACAGGGTTTCTGGAGGGTTGACGCTTTCACTCTTCCTGGTGATCCTACCAATGTCTCACCTTTAAGCATCATGCTGCAGATTCTCATTATATTTTAGGTACATCCACTTTGCCACTTACTCTCCCATCCAAGACTGTCTCAGTCATGCCTGGCTGAAGCACAAATGACGGCTGTCACAAGACTTTGGAAACTTAAATGCAAATAAAATGAGCCAATAGATCACCAGTTGTTTTCAACATGCTAAAATCTGCTGGTGGTATGTGTGTTTTAATAGCCTAATATCCCTTTTTAAATCCATGTTACATAGTGAAGAGAGGTTTTCTATCTTCCTTAACCATGATAATGGGAGTACTTTCTTCCGATTTACATTAGTTCTGTGAGTGATATTTTGTTCCCAGGTAAATTGTCCACCTCTGAGGAATCGTCCTGGGAAGAGCTCATACTTTTAAACGTAAATGTTTATGGCTATTTGGCCAAAAAGCACAATAAATGAAAAGGGTTTCCGTTGTTGAGGCAGTTTGATTTATTTTTGTTTTTGCAGTGAGGACATTCTTTGAAATTATAATATGCTTGCTTAATGGATGTGGTTTTCTATTGGCATTTTCTGGAGGCTAGACATGGGTGGAGAGGAAACTGGAACTGGCAAATCACCTGGTAGCCTCTACCTTGCCATATCAATTGTATAATAATAAAGCATGTAGCTTTTAACTAGCAGTTAGCTTTTTCCTTCCTTTCTGCAAACAATACAATCAAATCTCATGCCAGTCCCATTAAATGTCCACATTTTAACTTTAGCAATAAAGTCTTGTCATCACCTGACACACACACACATCCACAAAAAAACCCAAACCCCCCCAAAATGGCAGCAGGTTCACAATGGTTACAATGTGTTTTCTGAATGTTTCAGGGATTTGGATTTTTTAGAAATTGGAAAACACTCATCCTGATCTGCATTCCTTCCTCTGCAAAATACACACTATTCACAAATGTTTTAATGATATGTTTTGTTGATTGAAAAGAGAACATAAGAACATAAGACAAGCCTTGCTGGATCAGGCCACAGCCCATCTAGTCCAGCATCCTGTCACACACAGTGGCCCACCAAAAGCTCATGGGCATCTCAAACAGAGACAAGGACAAACCTTCTCCTGCTCTCGAGTCCCAGCAGATGGCCTAAGAAGTGCCCCGGTTCCTCCCCCCCAGCCTGAGAGATGCACCTAGGCATTCGTTCTAGTAGCCATTGATACATCTGTCATCCATAAATTTGTCTAACCTTACTTTAAAGCCATCTAGACTGGTAGCTGTCACCACCTCTTCCAGCAGCACATTCCATAAGCTGTTGACCCTCTGGGTGAAGAAATACTTCCCCCTGTCAGACCTGACTCTCCTACCCATCAGCTTCATAGAGTGCTCCCTAGTTCTAGTATTGTGTGATAGAGAAAAGAAAATTTCTCTATCCACCTTTTCTATACCATGCATAATTTTATATACTTCAATCAGGTCCCCTCTTAAACACCGTCTCTCCAGACTGAAGAGGCCTAGATGTTGCAGCCTGGTTTCGTAAGGGAGGCATTCCAGACCCTTAATCATTCTGGTTGCCCTTCTCTGCACCTTCTCTAGTTCCACAATATCCTTTTCGAGGTGTGGTGACCAGAATTGTACACAATATTCCAAATGTGGCCTCACCATAGATTTATAAAGGGGCAAAATGACACTTGCTGACTTATTTTCTATTCCCTTCATGAGAAAAGGCTTGTGTCTGCCCCAGTTACTTGAGTCTGAGTTGAACTACTCCTCTGCTTCCTCTGCTACATTTTATCATTACCAGAAACAGAGGTGACTTGGCACTTCCCTTCCTGTCTGCTGGATGGAAAAAGAGCGCGATGAACTAACATTGGCTAACAACTTCTGGGAAGGCAGGAGGCACCTGGAGGCTGTAACAGCCTCCTGTAAGTGCATATGATCTTCCCCAGATGTTGCCTAACTATTAACACTGGGCCAAAGTGTGAAGGACTTTAATCTGCATAGCCCCACAGTCAGTCTTAGAGAAGGGTATAAAACCTAGCTCCCCTCAGTTTCTATGTCTGTTCTAGGGCTGTTGTTTTCTTCTTACCCTTCTACTAACTCAGTCTTGTGTTTGGATCTCCCTGCTGCTCTGAATTTTCCAATAACGTTTAGCCACTCTCTTTTAGGAATGTGCACTTTTTTTTTTTTTGCATTTGCATTTGAGTTGAATTGAATGTCACAACTTTCAATTTGATTTGAATGTTTAGAATCCAAATGCAACATAAAACGATTTGAATCCTACATTCAAATCTATTTGTTCAAATGTTAGATTCAAATTTGAAGATACAAATGTCAACAAAATTTGTATTTAAAGATATGAATGACAGCAACATTCGTATGTATTATAAATATCTGTACACATTCCATATGCATCCCTTTTTATCCCCTATGCATCCCATTTTCGTACCGTATTATAAGCACAAATGCATACAGATAAGTATGATATTTGTACAGATACATATGTAATAGATACATATCTGTACATTCAAATGATTCTAATCATTCAAACAAATGTTTTAGAACATTCAAAATTCCTTCAAATGTTTAAATAGAATGTGAAGACACTCTATTCAAATTTAAGTGTCCACATTCAATCAAATTCAATCAAATTTTGTATGTTTAGAACATTCATGCACATCCCTACTCTCTTTCCCTATCTGTTCTCTGTGACAAGACTCCTAAACATCTCCCCATCTTCTTCTCCTTTCTTACTTGTTACTTCCCAAGTTATTCACTCCCTTCTGCTCCTTTCCCTGGGGCCATCACCACCCTTTAAAGAGGCAAAAGAGGATGAAAAGAGTATCCATGGGCCAGCACCTGCTATGTCAGCAGGTAGGTCAATCATTCAGTTCTCAGATACCATCAGCTGCTACCTATCATTCCCCAAGGATGAGGAATGGAAAATGATGCCTATTCAAACAGTCACAGCAGGCAGACTCAAGAATGGTGCTCCTGGATGAAGAATTAAAATGAATCTTACATTTCATTTAACTGAAGTTCCATGTAAGGGAGATTGAAAAACCATGTCTTCCACACATACACACTCTAAAAGGAACACTTTTCATTTTTCTGTGAATTTGCATCATCATCTGGATATTTTATTTAAGAGTGATAAGAAGTTTAAATTTTAATCCACTGGCTTTCACTCAAACTTCAGAACACAGACAAATGAAATATATCTATCTGTACCGCTGTAAAGTTTGTAGCCATACCGTCAAACAGACAGATGAAAAGTGAAGAACACATGATTAGATTTTCCACTACAATTCAGAACAGTAAGAACCCAGCAGGCACTCAAATCTTTTTCCTGCAGTGATTTATGGCAACAACACACTTTTTCAAATGCAGACACAGAGGTATGCACAAGCTGAGCCATGGATGTTTTTCTAGGACTTTTCCTCTCTGGTCACCAACTGACATGGCAGGATGGTGCAGATTGGTCAATATCGTGGTTAGTTTGCCCACTATATTTATGCATGGAGAGCTTTTGCAGACTGACCAACAGAATACTTAGATGGCAAATTGTTTGGGGGTGCTTGGATATCAGCAGTACGTGTCCTGTCTACACACTGTAAAACCACCCAAATTTCTAAAATCATCCTGTTCCCTAGATTTTAAATGAACTTCAATTTATCTTACCTTTCACTATCTCTCAAAAAAATGAAGACAAAAACTTTTGTATGTTTAACTTGCCTGCTTTCTCCAAGGTAGATCTATGCTGGGTCATGCAGGCATAGGCAAGAGAAGATGCACTATATGCATGCATCGAACATGCAGAGAATCATTGCAGGTCCATGGTTGATTCCATATAAGTTAAGATGCCCCTCCCAGTTATTCTTGCTCCTCCCCACCCCAACCTTGCTAAGCAAACTAGCGCTGGTTGGCACTTGTCCGCTCTGAAGAAGACAGATAACTTTAATATATGAGGAACGTTGTCCTCATTTTTTTTCAAGGCATATTGGAAGTTGTGATCTGTCAAAGGGCAACTAATCGATCACTGCATCTGATCATTGAGTGTTTCATCTCAACTGGACTAAATAAATCCACTCAGATCCACTAAGTCCCACATTTGTTATCCATCTCTGATTTCATTGAAGGAATTCACTATAAAGGGTACAATCACAGAAGACTGTCTTCTCCCATACACTATGAGTCTGTTCATTCACTGAGCATCAGAAAACCTGAATGAATTCTTAGTCTTTTTGGAGGGATGTGCAGCTCACAGACTATGTGATTCCCTGACTAGAGGAGTAGTCTTTTCGACCTGGCACTGAGAGTGCAATGAATGCACATTTGGCCTGTTTCCGAGAGTAGAATCCATTCCTGGTACTGCCAAAGGGAGAATGAGCCAAGTTCATTCCTGTGGCTGCCAAGCAGAAGTCTGGTGACAACTGAAGCAACCTGCCTTCACTCCTGGTACCCAGCACCAACATTTGGGGCTATCTCTGGTGCTTCATGTAGTGCTCAGCTGGAAATGTTGATGCCAAGGTACTTTCATCCCCCAGCCTTGAAGTTAGCACAGGCTGAGATGCATGGGCTGAACAGACAGCTACTGTCCTACTCCTGAGCCAAAGCAACTATGTCTGCCAAAGAGTAGAACACTTCCATTATCTGTTCTAGATCATGCTTTCCTTTATATGGTACTTCTTTTTCTTAATTTTAGGATTTTTGAAGTCTATTTTATTATGTTTTAACAAGTAAACAAAAAGTACAAGAGAATTCCCCAAATCCAAGAGCAATTAGAAACCAAAGAGCAAAACTCTAGCCTATAACCAATATCAGAACAATATATATAAATATCAATAATAATAATGTATAATAATGTATAATAATAATGTTCTCAGGGGCATTCCAAAGTTAACTTCTTGATATGCAGTAACCAAAAGTCAATATCCTCTTGACAGACTAAGCCAACAATATTATTTCTTGATGTACAATTAACAGGAATCAGTTTCATCCTAGTAAGTCAAACCAGACATATTTCAACATAATATGCTTTTCTTCAATTTCACACAATATGGTCTTCACCTTTTTATCCAAATGAATTCCCGCTCCACTGCAATATTAAGGGTCCTCAGTAAAACAGTTTTGCTGCCGAAATCTTAGCCTGATGTAGACCTAAAAAATTAGTTCTTACATCTGGCTTTTCCCTTTAAACCGTTTCGGAAGCAAATGCTTCCAAACACGGCAGGGGAAAAGCTGGATTCCCGGCGCCCACCATCTTGGGGAGGATGGAACCAGGCTGGTTTGCCTGCTTCTGCCCTCCCCCCCCCCCCAGCATGCCATCGCGGCTCAATGACAGGCAGGGGCAGAGGTTGCCTTCGTCCCGCCTGGCATCGAAGCAATGGGCATCCTTGACAGGTGAAGGCTTTCCCTCTTTGACAGCTGGGCCCTCCCACCGGCCTCCCGGGTTGGCTTGCTTGGAGGCCATGGGGTGCCTTCCCCGGGTTCCCCCTCACAAGAGAAGGGGCAATTGTGCCTTCTCTTGTGAGGGGAAACCATGGCCTACCCACCCCCACCTGGCCCAGGGCCACGGGCATGCGATTGGTGCCTAACCTCATCGCTGCCAGGCCTCTTCTGGCAGCGGGAGGCCCGGCATGCACTGCACGTGTGTGCATAGCAGCCTCCCATTGGCCAGCTGCCCTTGTGGGGGTGGGTAGGGTGCGGGTTCGTCCTGCCCGAAAAGGCACAATTGCGCTTTCTCAGGCGAAGGAGTCCTGCCGGCCTCCCCATGCTAGCTCAGATGGAGCCTATCGTGGAGGCCAGGGGAGGGCCCAGCTGTCAAAGAGGGAGAGCATGCACTCTCCCTCTTTGACAGGGGAGGCCCTTCGGAGGCTGGATTGGGATGGGTGCTGATGCGTCTGCACCAGCACCCTCTCCAATCCAGCCCTGCCACCACCGCCCTGTGCGTGTGCAGATGCGTGGGGCCTCTGAGAATCTGTCCCTATTTGGTTTGCCGTTTTTTGGTGGCAGATGCAGAAAGGCCCAAAGTGTGATCCAGAGATGTTTTCGCACGGGGCTGAACGGGACGCGTGGGAGACAGCTGCGGACACGGCATCCGCATTGCCCGAGCGGGGCTTGCGCTCCGACGTGTCCGCAGCTGTCTTTCTCGCGTTCGAAATGTAGAGCACTTTAAAGTGCTCTACATGCGTTCGAACGCGGACGAGCCGCCCGCAGGCGTTCGGGAGGAGAAGCATTCGCGCCTGCTTCTGTCTCCCGAACAGCTGCGGGCTCGCCTCCGACGCCGGCGCGGCTTCGACAATCAGCTGTTTGACAATCAGCTGATTGCCGATCTGCCTCCGCGGCTGTCTCCGCGCCCCTGGCCGGCCTTTGCCAGCTAAGACAGCTCCCGGCGCTTTGAGCATTCGCACACAGACGCGCCGGAACGCGTTTACACGCTTTCTGGCGCGTCTGTGTGTGAAAGGTGAAAGCGCCGGGAGCTGTCTTAAGCTTTCCGCCTGAACGCGTTCCGTTTGGAACGCGTTGCAGTGCGGAAATCCCTCTGATTAAGGGAAGCCATAATCTGGATCACTAGTAGAATTAGTAAGATTAGTGGTCTTGATAGGTAGGATTAGTGGCCCTGATCCAGAACACAGAAGGCATGCAGGAGGCTTTGTTCTGGGACTATCAGGGAGCTGGGTGGGGGCAAGCTTTAAGCTTACATGGGGTTCAAGGGTATGCAGCATGGGTGATCTGGATCAGTACTGTCAGTGCAGGTAGTGCTGATCCAGACCACACCATCTTGCAATCCGGATCAGTGAACCATGCTGACATGTACCCACTAGTAAGTGCAGAAAGGGGCAGAAATATTATTGCATCCCCAAACTGCACTGGAAGCCCCAGTCATCTCTTGCTCCCTGCCAAACAGAGTTAGAAGGACCATAAAGTGTACTGAGTCATCAGAGCATTTTTATCATAGAAATGCTATATTTTTAAAAAAATAAATATTAACAACTTATTTTTAAAGATCTGTTTTATATGTGGAGATTTGTTACAGGTGTAAGAAGCCATGCCTCAAAGAACTAGTGGAAAACTCATAAGTCAGAAATTCTGGTCTGAGACTGGAATAAAAAAATAATTAGATAGCATTTAATTGACATATGTAATTGATAGGCCCATATTTTCAATCACAGTGTTTTGCAAGAAAAAAAACCCATCTATAATACTTTCTATAGATGTGGTGTTACTAGGCTTTCATATGACTTTTACGTGTTCATTCTGGTTAGTAAAGGAATCAAGCAAGCTACATACAAAATCACCATTACCTCATTTTCCTCTCAGAAACAAATTACAAATATGCAAAATCCCTGATTTTGCAGCTGTAGTAAGGTGTTAGAAAAGAAACCAATTGCCCTTTGCTCTGACCTTTGCCACAATATTTACAGAAGCTGATTACCAAATATGTTATGTGCACTCCTTTAGTTCTTCCTGTTAAACCTGGCAGGGAGAGAAAAGACAGTGGATGCCTCCTTCCTGCAGTCATAGCAATGTAACACTGAATTTTAAAGCTTTTTTTTTTAGTCACTTAAAAGAAGGATTTCATATGGCCCACCTCACACGAACCTTTCATTTCCTTTTATGAAAGTAGAGCAATTGCCTCATCAAGTGCATTACACAAATTGTTATCAATGCCCAAAAGCTGACATTATTTCCATGCAGTGGAAGAGATCACATTTATTCGCAAATTGGAATGTATTCCAGGTTTCCTTTACATGACTGTCTGTGATTTTTCTTTTATTTTACCGTGAGCAGATTAGCACAATATTTCTTCTCAAGTATTGCTGTGAAGTAATTGATAAAAAGGGGTACAAACTATCTCTATGGCTGATTTGGGAGGCTTAGAAAATGACCGCCCTGACTCTCCCCACGCCCCTCTTTTATCAAGAACTTCCACTGAAGTTCTCCAATTTCCTCAGCCTTCTGCATAATCTTTCTACATGGCTCCTTTCAGATTAGTGGAATAAGTCTGCAGTTGTACGAAAAATTGCAGCTTACTTGCTGTGAAGCCATGTCCCACTGTCTGGACTAGAGCAGCCTCCCATAGCTTCCTCCTCAGAAGCTGCAAGGGTTTGCTTTGGTGCGCATGTCACATGGGATAAGGCAGCCAATGGAAGTTGAGCTGCCCTCTCTGTCCTCGTCGGCTCTTCTCGCCATTCCATCCAGACTGGTGGGAAGATTCGAAGTTTCTTAATACTGCGCTGCGAGTGCTCTTAAATAAGCATTGATGTAAATGTGCAATAGCTATCGGACCATGTGTCACAACTACAATCTATCAATTGTTGTGTGTGATGCCCTGAGAGCGACTGTGCATTCTCCCGTGCAGTACTAACAAGTCTAGACGCACCCTGTGTCTCTTTAGGGCAGGAGTCTCAGACTGCAGCTTAGAATCTGAGAGAGAAATGCTGGAACTGTAGTTAGGAAACATCTAAAGGGCTGCTGGTTTTAGACCTAGAGAAGCCCTTCTACTGAAAAGGATGAGGTGGGTTGTACTTCTTCTTCTTGTCATCATCATCATCATCATCATTATAGTTTATTTCTTTATTACTTGAGGTCTTCAGTTCCAATTCTTCTGTCCGTTTCTTATTGCTGGAATTTTCCTATTCTCTCTTCATTGATGACAAACTGGATGATGTTAGAGATGGTCAGCTGGCATCTACTCAGCCCCGCCCTGCTCAGCCTCGGGGCCAGACTATGGATTGGCTGCCATAGTCTCTTTGCCATCTTGTGATGGGAGCAGTTGGGAAAGTGTTATGAAAGTGTTATTGTCAAAACCCACAAATCTAAATCATTTTAACTTCATATGTAAAAAGAAAATTAAAAACAACAACAACAGTGGATGTTAGGGATGAGCCAGCCTACAAAATTGGAATTTCGACCACAGCAATCAATTACACAAAACGTTTTGTTGCCCTGTAAGAGATTTCATTTGTTTGGATTGGAATTATCAAAATCCATTCTCTCAAACTTCAGCTTGGCTCAAACAGACAAATTAAACAGACAAAGCACACCATTATTACCCATATCATGAAGGAACACAATAGTGCTTCAGCTGACTGCAGATTAGATTTCCATTATAAGAGAATGCAATAGATTGGTGCACTACAAACTATGAGGGATGGATGGTCAGACTAAGCAGAAAGCCTTTTTTTTTCATTCAGTTTGCATTGGTAAAGGCATAATTCTGCTAGATAACCAATGGTATATTTTAAGATGGGATACTCCTGCAGAGTGGCTAGTGCCATGTCTGTTCGGCAAATTGCTTAGGATGGGGATTTTCATGTGGAATGCTTCTCCAAATTGCTCAACAGCATGCTTAACTTTGCAAACTGTTTTGGATACTTATGCTAGGTTCACACTTAGCTTACTGAAAATGGCTAAGCAGACAATCCTAGGCCAGTAAAGAACAGGAACTGTTGGGGCTATTTGCAGTTTTTTTGTGTTGGAATACCTCCAAATAAGTCACCCAGATCACCACTGCTGAGTCTGCATCTAGCATCTGGAGAAGGTTTGGGCTTTAGAAGCATCCAGGCAGTGCAAACAACTGCACAGCCTCAGTCATACCCCTTCACTGCAGACCGCTCTGAAGAGTGAGAAGATGCTGTTCCTAGATAAAGGCCCAGGGATGGCTCGGGCAACTACCAGACTGATGCAGCGGTGTCCAGGTGTGAAGACAGTGTTCCAGTGGTATGGAACAGGTAAGTTCCATGTAAGTGCAAAAAGGCCTTTATTTGGATTCATCATGAATTTAGGTTTTAGCAAAGCATTCATACATTGTTGGTAGCATCAGAATTTCAAACCCCACTCTTGTTTTTAATGTCCCCTTGTATATTGCTTTGAGATTTTTTAAAAAATGAAAGTGGTCTCAGGCTGTGTTCATACCTAAGTTTTAATCCAGTTTCAGTCCACTTTCAATGTGAGAAAATGCATCAGCAAAGTATCAAGCTGTTTTCTTTCACCATTATCTAACTCAGAAAATTCACCCTTGGGTTGAATAAAGTGGAAAGAAAATTGGCTAGTCGTTTTGCTGATGCCTTCTCTGACTCTGAAAGCGGACTGAGACTGGATTAAAACTTAGGTGTGATGTGAATGCAACCTAATTGTCTTCAGTGATAATAAATAAAATCTAGAAATTCTACATGCCTGCAAATTTCAAATATAATCCTGTTTTGGAAACTGGGCTTCAACTGAATCAGAGGTTCCATTTGATCAAAACTGGACTAGAGCTGCAAATCTTACCTTACTGGAATTCTTGCCCATTCCTACTGGTAGTCTATAGATGATATAATAAACACAGACTGTTTAAATAAATTTAACTGGATTCTAACGGGCAAAGTATCCCAAAACATATAAGGACCAGTTCAGCCCTCAATGTGCCACCAATAGGGGTATCAGAAGAAAAAAAGGACAGTGATTTCAGCAACTACTGCCTGCATCACACCTGCTGAAACTCCATCGTCTATGCGACTAGCAAAGGAGCACTAACCCTGTTCTACTTCTCCCTTCACATTTTTCCTATTCCCAAGGAAAAGAGAAACATTTGGACACTTTCTACGGTATACCTACTTTAGATCTGGATGAAGAAGCCTCTTAAGCCAGATCATGGGCCTCCTATCCACACAATGCAGATTAAGGACGACCTGCCCCTCCCCTCTGTTAGTCCAGCTCTATTTGAACAAGACAGAGCCAGATTTGAATTAAGAGGCCTTTAATCCAGATCTATTCCAGACCCATTTAACTGAGGCTACAAGTAGACCAAGGACCTTTTTATGGATCATGGGAGGCACGCAGATGGCATACCTCCATAATCTGGAACTACTGATGGCTGTTTTTCAATGGTACACCACTGCATGCCACTGAAAACCACTACCCAGGCTCCAAGTTTGAGGGAGGCAGCTTCAGCCTTTGGAGACCTGGGGAGGTCATCTGAAAAGCTCATGTGAGGTTCACAATCACAGGAAGGCATGGGCCAGATCAGTGCCATCAGTGCAGGCTGCACTGATCCAGTCAACACCTACACAAGATCTGGATCAGTGGGTCTGGTTATTCTGGAGCCACTGGTCCAGATTAAAGCAAGGTTATTGTGGAAAAGGCCTTATCTCCTTAGCATTTGCTCTGCAAATATCCCTAGAAGGTAAGCTAGGAGGCAGTGACTGCCTTGACATCGTCATTTTGACTAAAAGGAGATACGTAGCTGCCCCGTTACACTGGCCGTTCCCCAGTCAAGAGGGCCAGAAGAGCTTTTGCATTACTAGAAATAAAGTCTAATGGATAGAATACCAAACTGAGAGCCCAAAGACCCAGTTTAAATCCTCTGCTCATCCATGAAGCCCATCAGTTTCTCTTTGACCAGCCAGCCACATCTCAGCAGAGTGGATGCAAGCATTAGAAGGAAACACAGACTTGGGTTCCTTGGCAAGAGGAAGGAACGAGTACAAACTGTGAACAGATATTCAGGCCGCATCCCCATTGCAAGCTTATATCAAGTTCAATACGGTTTCAATCCTCACAGACCCCACGTCAGTTTGGCTTAACACGCTTTCCGCGTGTTAAATCGCTCCAAAGCGTTGTAAATGTTAACCCTCATTTCAACAGGTCTCACTCCGGTTCCTGCGCTTGTTACATGTTACATTTTTTACTGTGGGGACTGTACCGTTTTAAGGGATGAGAATCCATGTTTAGGGTTTCCCTCCCCCAATAGCTTGCTTCCAAAGACAGTGATGTCAGTGTAAAAATCCAACCTTCACTGCAGCCGCTACACTGTAGCGATCGAACCACTTCACACCTGATAACAATGTTGCAATTTTGTGCAATTCTAAAAGTTCTGACCTTTAGAAATGGAAAGGGAGGGAGGAAAGCAGCTGAGGTTCTGTGTGAATGTTTAAAGTCCCCTTGCTTAAGTTGCTGCTGCTGCTGTGTGCCCTGGGCAATGGGGAGAATCCCTGACTGCCCGCTGCCATTTTTCCTCGATCCAGGCAAGCAGCAGCCACCCAGCCACCCAGCTAGGCTCCGTGAAGGGGTCTTTTATGGGTGGCGCGTCCATGCCAGGAGGAAGAGGGCAGGGCAGCCCTGAAAAGCGGCTTTTAAAAAGTAGCCACTTGAGTCCCCCCTTGAGTCACTTACGCCACGTACGATCCTCATAATCTGGATTGAAGGCGATTAAGTTAAAAGTAATGGGAACAGGCAAATTTGCGTTTGCATCCGGTTCTATTATTTCAGTTTAGGGAAAGCGAAATAAGCTTGTAATGGGGATGCGGCCTCATTGAACCACAACCACTGAAAAATGGTGGGAAAGTTCAAACAGCAACATACGCTTTTGCTAATAAATGCATTTTCTACTATTATAAATGACAGAAATTATTGCAACTTCTTGTATTCTGACACACTTTTGTGACCTGATTAGCCATCCACACATGGCAATTATTTCCTCTGATCAATATATATGCATTTGAATGAAATGAACAAAAATGAGGCAAAATTAGCCTTGATGACCCATGCTATTTTATTCAAAACTAATTCCCAAATTGCAATCCTAAGCAAATTTGGTTTTAGTGCATACATTACCTTAGCTGGAATAAATTTGATCTTGTGCAGTGTTTAATACTATGGGTGTTTCCGCACAGGCCCTTTAACACGGACTAAGGACGGATTTGGAAACGCATGTCCGCATTTTTGTGCCTATTTAGCACACTTCCGGCCACGCGTGTCCGCATTTCGCGTCCTTTTCTAATGCGGATTTCGGCGGCAAAACCACTTTGGCGCCGCCGCGCCTGCATTAGAGGGGCTAAAGTTACACACTTCCGGTGGGTGCGTCCGCACCTAACCGGACTTAATGTGTAACTAATGGGCGTTAGTTACACACCACCTTTCAAGTGGTTTTGCGCCGTGAAAATGCATCCACTTAGGATGTGTCCACACGGCGCAAGTATAACTAATGAGAGCCCTCTCCCCGCCCGCTATGATTGGCTCGCTGGAGCCAAGCATGGCGAGCCGGGGGCTCCTACCTTTCGGCTCACCCTGGCCCCAGAAGCGGCGGATCGCTGCTTCTGGCACCAGGGCGAGCTTCCCAAAAGCCCACCCTAGCCCACCCCGCTGGGAGCGCGGCGAAACCCCTCCTTACCTCGTCAGCAGCGGCGTCGTTCTGAGGGTCTTCACCCAGGATGCAACAAGGGAAACGCTTCTGCTCAGAACACTCCTGAGGGCAAGGGCTGCCAGTAGCAGCCCCAGCCGCTCAGGAGCCGCTCAGGACGCAGGCGGGCTGCATCCTGGGCGAAGACCCTCAGAACGCCGCCGCTGCTGACGAGATAAGGAGGGGTTTCGCCGCGCTCCCAGCGGGGTGGGCTAGGGTGGGCTTTTGGGAAGCTCGCCCTGGTCACAGAACCGGTGATCCACCGCTTCTGGGGCCAGGGCGACCTGCGGCAGCGAGATCCCCCGGGGGGAGGGCCCTCTGTCCCGGATCGGAGCTGGGTGCTGTGTGTCCGCACAGCACCCTCCTCCAATCCGGATCAGCGCCGTGTTTGCGGCGGCAGGGGTGCAGGGTAGATCCAGATCTCTTAGATCCAGATCTACCCCACAAAACTGGATTTACCCTGCACACGGAGCTATTAAAACCGGTTCCCCTGGGAACAGGTTTTAATAAATCCAGGTGCTGGAGATCCTTTTTTTTTTTTTTTGCCCCAGTGAGGAAACAGCCTATGTTATCCTTTTAGCTGATATATAAAATTATTTGATTATTCTGGCTTTACTTTGATTGTGAGATGTATAAAGGGCCTACTGCACAGTTTTCAGAAGAGTTTATTATTTCTGAATGCCTAGCTTGAAACAGTTTTTGGTCAATAATTGCTGAAGTTTGCAATCTGGCACTATAGTCCATATCTGTACCTTTTTGGTGATTGAACATTGTATCTCAGTGTTCAGGTGGTTTAAATACATTAGATGTCTACAAATTATATTAGAAGATCATTTCAGGAAAGTTTTCTAGGCAGTTGATTTTTAAGGCTATATTCCCTCAAATTAGGGAAATCTTGTTAGCCAATCTCATTATCTTGTCACAGTGGGGTCCATTTTGGATCTTATTTACACTTT
This sequence comes from Aspidoscelis tigris stejnegeri, assembly GCA_023333525.1. Lineage (NCBI taxonomy): Eukaryota > Metazoa > Chordata > Lepidosauria > Squamata > Teiidae > Aspidoscelis > Aspidoscelis tigris. The sequence continues at coordinate 242,707,803 of JALMGA010000001.1, read as the reverse complement.
TCTGGTTCTTGTTCACACCTTGTTATCTGTCAAAATGTCCAGTGGCCATTATGTGACTAAAATGGGGAGATGTTTACTTTATTTTTATTTCTGTATTTGTATTCCGCCTACTTCCTAACAACCTTAGGCAGCTTAGAGGCCATTTTATTCTTTTTATTTGCATTTTGGTGCAGAGGAGAGAAAGAAAGATGGTGTTATCTGAGAAGAGAATATAAATAGTATGAGACAATTTCCTCTTTTGTTAAAAAAGAAATAGCTATGGGCAATTCTGGAATTCCAGCTGCATGTATTCCTTTCCTACTCCTGTCCAAAGAGCCCTGAAATTACAATCTAAGGTTTTCTGTTTTCTCAGAAGCTGCAGGCATGCATCTTCTAATAACATACTATGAAGTAAGACCTTGCTTTTTTTGATAAATAGAAAGCTGCTAGAGAGCTCCTGAAGTTCAGAGCTGTTCGCATCCTCTGTATAAACTGAAGAGATGATGGTAGTTTGTCACTGCATCATGAAGTACTTTAGGCTTCTGAATACCAGTTACTGTGTTACAATAGGAGAAAGCTAATGCATTTCATGGCCTGCTTGTGGGATTCCTAGAAACATTCAGTTGGCTACTATAGGAAGAAGAATGTGCTTAGAGTTTGCCTTGATCCAGGAAGTTTATTATGTTCTAACTGACTGTAGCTGATGCCTTACTTTCAAAATGTGATCAATTTCAGCTCCATGAAACACTGGCACACTAGTTATAATGGGAAAAGATCCTTTTCCATTTTTGGTATCAAAGCATGTAACTGAAATTCAGATTCTCTCTGGCATATCTCTCGTATGTTTATTCAAATCCACTTTAGAACTAAAGGGATATTTTCTCTTCGTATAAAAGAAAATCCTCGAATTAAACAAAACCACTTTAATGCAATATCTATGTGCTTCCTTGTGCAGGAGAGTAAAACAGGGGGAAGAGACACATGAACTCCGACTGATCGCATTTTAAGGGTTAGACTCCTACCTATACCATCAGCAAGCTATGAATCTTATGCTAACAAATATCCTCAGTTTCAAAAACAGCATGACAGATAGACCATCAAAACAAGTCATCAGATGAACAAGTCGCTATTTACATGCCAATTCACTCTCCACTTCATTATCTGACTGGTCTTCCTGCATTCCATCTTTTACGTTCATGCATACATAATGATAACAGTAATGAAAAGGTAGTGCATTATTCCACAGATTCATTCTTTGTCCCTCAGTACTTCCTTCCTTCCCTGTGCCTTAAAGATATTTTACATCACAACAAATTGAGTAATAAAGCTTTAACTTTTGCCTCCATGTACTTTGCTCTAATCTTTTCCAAAGGAAAGATCTGCCACGCCCATTGCCTGGTATTTAAAACAAAAACAAAAAACACAGGATTAGGAATCGTGAGTTGTCAGAGAAGAAACAACTTGATGCTTCAGTTACAGAAATATAATAAATCATCACCAGCTAGGTATAAGTTGTAAATCATACTCTACCACTACCACTGGACACAAACACATAAAAAACAGAATTTTACAATGAATGTTTGTTTTAAAATGCCATCTGATTTTGTGTGTGTTTTTCCTAGAAAGAAAGATAGATATGAGTAATCACATATCACATTTTCTCTTAGCTGAGGGAGAATGTTGCCCTCTCTTGACCAAGAATTAAAATGTCTCCTTGATGAAAAATATTCTAACAACACAGATTATAAGGAATTCCCAGCAGAAAATCTGGGCAACACAATCTTTTACACTAAGATTCTTATATCCATTTTGCAATGTTTATTCAAAAAAACTAACCTTTCATCCATTTGCATAAAAAGTCATACAGGTTTGAATATACTATTTTTATTGTCCCTCTATTGCTTTAAAAAGGGAATGAATGTAAACTAAGGCTTGTTTCTAACATTTAGGACACTTCAGCAACCTAAAAGGTATAACAAGAGGCACCTGTTGGAAACCTATTGGTCATCTAGGTATTCCAGGAGCAAATGAATGATTTGTTTCCTGACCCTCATCCAGTTTTTCATAATTTTAAAAAATATTTTGCTGTTCATCTTGTTTCCAAATTTTACTTTAAACGGCTTCAAGATGATATGAATAATCCACTTAGAAATGTTTTAAATAAATAATAACAAGCTAAGGGTGCTTGGAATGCCAGCCGCTTTATACTTTGCCTAAACTGTGAAAATAATATAAGATCTTTTATAGTTAAATAGAAGGTTTGCCCTTGTTTCTGCTTGAGATGCCCATGGGCAATTGGTGAGCCACTGTATGAGACAGGATGCTGGGCTAGATGGTCTGTGGCCTATCCAGCAGGGATCCTCTTATATTCTTATGTAAATATTCCCTGGGGCAAGACTTGATTTTTGCCAGAAGTTCTGAAACAAAAGCTCAAGGAACCATCGCAAGTGGTTGGCTGACCTGGCCATATTCGGTCTGGCTGCTTTCTAAGCTTGGTGCCACTAGGGAGCTCCTGGTGAGTTCTCAGACACAGCATTGGCACCATCCTCCACTGCAAATGCTATGTGTGAGCAAATGCATGTCATGTCACAGTCACCATGGCAATGGCTGGGTGTGCAGCAGAAGTTGCCACCTTAGAGACTTAGATGGGCTGGGGTACACTGTCTGCACCACAAGCACCAGTAGTTAAGTTGGAAACGGTATCAGCACTTGTAGTGTGAACATGGGCCACCATTGTCCTTCTTATGCAGGCGTGGGCAGGAACTCGCTTGCAAACTCATTCTTGATAGCAGCACAAAATAAGGCAACAGCTTGTAGTTACCAAGCAGGACAAGAAGAAACATAGCACAGATCAAACACTCGTAAATCAACAGCTGAAGGTAAACACAGCAAGGATAATACAAGATGGAATTGGGGCAGAGCCAAAGTCCAGAATCCAGAAAGTACAACAGCCATTTCAGGAACAAATCCAAAAGCCTAAGTCAGAAACCAATCCAAAGTTCAGAAGTCAAGAGACAAGGAGCACAAGCAGAAGGTCCAGTTTGTACAATTACCAGCAGTATCTTGACCGGAAAGCTATCTGCTTTTATCCCTCAGAATTAGAGCTCGGCTGGTCAGAGGTGCAAGGCTTGATTGCTTGGTTCCTTCATTGCAATCTGTCTGACCCATGATGCACTGACTTCTCCCTGCTTTGGTCTGCTAAGGAAGGCCTTTCATTAGTGCCATCTTGTCCTGTGCTAGATTTCATATTGGGAAGGCTGGCCTCAGTGATGTTTCTGCTTGTCTGGCCTTGAGCTTCAGGTTCTCCGACTTCTGTGTGAATAACTGCTGTCTCAGATGCCACTTCCACATAGAAACTCATCTGAGTCAACATCTCTATCCAAAGGTGTTTTTCCACTGAGCTCCTTTAATCTGGATCTAAGAATATCTGGATCTAAGGAATGGGTACTTCCCTTAATCCAGATCTAGCACCCAATAGCAATGAGCACTGGCCTGCCTGCTATGGAAACACCAGAGCTCCCATTTGCAAATCCGGATCTACCCATGAGGAGGTCTGCCTGTCACCCCAGGTGTTTTGGGGGACAGGGAGTGCAATCTCTGAAGTTGCCTTCAGAGATTAGCAAAGGCTCCAAAGAGAACCCACTGCGAGAGTGGCTCTGAAATCCCTCCAAAGTTGCCTTCCAAGATTAGCGCAGGCTCTGAAGAAAAACCCCTTGCAAGAGCAACACAGCTGTCAAAGGCTCCAGGGATCTCTGAAGTTAGTGTCAGATCGCTCTGGAGCAATCTGCCGCTAACCTCAAAGATCCTCTGGAGCCTTTGACAACGGCATTGCTCTCACAAGGGGTCTTTCTTCGGAGCCTGCACTAATCTCCAAAGGCAACTTTGGAGGGACTTCAGAGCCAGCTTTGGAGGGACTTTGAAGTCTTGAGTTTGGGGCACCCTCCCCCATGGGTGCCTCTCACCCAAGCCTTCTCTAGACCCCATTGCCCAATTGTAGTGGAAACAGGCTTCCTATAATCCGGATTTGATGGCTGAAGACCCCATTGTAGACCCCTTTAATGGGGTCTACAGGAAATCCAGATTATAGGTCCTGAAGGATCCATATGATCTGGATTTCCCTAGGTGTGGTGGAAACAGATGTGTCTCTAATGGGGTCTGTAGTGGAAATGGGGTAATCTGCCTCTCAGCCAAATGGGTCTTTAATGGGTGCTTCAATGAGTACTTAGTGCTAGTGTAAAAACATCCCAAAACAGCTTGTGAAGAACACTTCATGACAACTATCCCTGTATTTAACTGCACTGGAATACTCATTCCAGGCAGTTAAGTGTGAACACACCCTTTTTTCCAAGTCAGTGTGATTGTCAGGCAGATCAGTCAACCCAATGCAAGTCAGTTTAGCTTAGTGCTACAATTGACCTAACACCCAGTTTTCCATTCCAGTCATAATCAGGTATAGTGCAAATTTACATTACTGACCTTTGGGGGAGATTAATATGTACATGATGCAGCAAAAGATTGTACTGGATTTTCACTGCTGACCAAGAGAAACTTGCAGATCAACTTCCTTTAGGTAACAGCATTGCTGGTTTTGGAACAGCTTACAATATTTTGGATTCCAGCCACAGCCGGCTGTTCTATTTTGTTTTGTTTTGATGTTGATGTGCCAAAATTGCATAAATAAACAGAAAATGAAAAAAAATCCACCAAACCAATATTCAGCGAGTGCATCATATAATAGCATAGCAATGAATTATATTTTGAAGAAAGGATTACAAAGTAAAAATATTATTCTTGTGTATTAACATATATGTGCAGACTAACAAATATCCACAACACTAGAGCTCTAGGGGCCTGTACATGGCTTATGGCAGTCAGCTAACCACCCAAATAACTGCTTGTGAAATTTATCTGCTCTGCCAATTTAATACTATGGCGGGAAATCTCACACACAATAATTGGTAAGAAAACCATTTGTAAAAAATTAAAATGGGAAAGGACAGATATTTCTACCCCACTATCAGGACTAAGGTTGAATCCAGACATTACTTATTCTGCTATATCTGCATGATCCGCGATAGCATCTCTCCAGGATCTTTGAGAATAGCAACACTAGAATCTGCAGATAGCTCAAATTCAATTTAAGCATGAGAAGGACTTTGGGGGGAAGACACTCACCAGTGTATTAAAAGCAGCCATTGCAAATCATCAAGTTCATCATTTGAAGATTTTGGTATCTTAAAATCCCTAGCAAAATGCATTCTGGTCTACAAATCTTCCGAATCAGAAAAGTAAAATTAAAAGATTTATTTATTTAAAATAAAAATGTCAACACTGTTTACAATTAAATGAAAAAACAATGCAGATGGTTCTTTTTCTCCAGTAAGGCTTCTTATAGGACCTGGGTGTTTGCCAAAAACACATAATCAAGCAAGCAAACCTGCTGACAAAACTTACCTGGATTTGCTTCTGTTCTACACCATTTAACTTGTTTGCTTAGCAACATCTCACTTCAGCTAGGAAACAATGGCAATGAAAGGAAGCAGCAGTTCACTCTACCTTGTTGGTTACTAGCTCTTTAATGAGTAAGTATATAATAATAGTGATTGGTAATATGGCAATATAACTTATTGATAGAAAAGGAGGGCGCTACTCTCAAAGAGTTTCCAAGACCTGGAGTGAATAAGTATTATTCTGGTAAAACAGTGAATTCTACACACACATACTAATAACACCCTTAGAGAATGGAAGATGAAGAACAAGGAGTGAAAGAACACACTATGGGTGCTTCCGCACAAGCCCTTTAACACCCATTAAGCACACATTCCAATGTGCGCCTCCGCACACAAGTCGCTAAGTAGGACACTTCTGGCGAGGGGTGTCCGCACAGCGAGCCCGTTTTTAATGCGGATTTCAGCGGCAAAACCGGTTTGCTGCCGGAGTGTCCGCATTAGCGGGGGCAAAGAAGCACACTTCCGGTGGGTGCATTCCCACCTATCCGGACTTAATGTGTGCTTAAAGGGTGTTTCTAGCACACCACATATCAAGTGGTTTTGCGCTGTGAATCCACATCCATTTTGGATGCGGCCGCACAGCGCAAATGTGCTAGCTGATGGCCCTCCCCCAGCTTGCCATGATTGGCTCCCCCGAGCCAAGCATGGCGAGCCGGGGGGCTCCTACCTTTCGGCTCGCCCTCACCCCAGAAGTGGCGGAGCCAGGGCGAGCCTCCCTAAAGCCCACCCTAGCCCACCCTGGGGGGAACACAGCGAACCCCCTTCCTTACCTCGTCAGTGTCGCCCCGATTCTGAGACGAGGCACCCAGGATGCAGCGCGCCTGCGTCCCGCATGCCTCCAGAGTGGCTGGGGCTGCTGCTGGCAGCCCTTGCCCTCAGGAGGCGTTCTGCACAGGCCTGCAGGTATGTGGATCTATGAGGTCTCCTTCCCTGCATTACATGGAGTGTAACTCTGATTAAGGAGGCCCTGACCAGGATCACAGATAACCCTTTTAAACAGATCTAACATTGGACCAGCAGGCCCTGTGTGTGCAGAGAGGTGTGCAGAATACACCTCTCTACATTAAGAACTAATGGGAGACTGATTTTGGTGACAGACCAAAGTGAAACACTAAAGTGTATCCCAGAAGCTCCAAGTGTTCATAGCTCAGCCCCAAAGGTCACCTGCGTTTCAGGGCTGGGATGAGGGCTCATCTGGATCGTGGTGTTCCAGACCACACTTTTCCATGGTCCAAACTAGTAAACTAGTAAGCCTAGCTGGTCCAGACTCACTAGTAAGACGTATGTGCAGAAAGGCCAATGGAAAGAGTAGGGGTGGGCAGTAACTGGCAGCCACTTCATCAGAATCTAAAAATCTTTCTTTCCTGAACTAAGGCCCTTTCCACACTAACTTCTGCAAGGAGGAAGTCTAAAGGACCTGTTTTCCACATGCTATCGTGTTGCAGTACAAGCTCAGCTCTACCAATAGGCTTCAGCATTAAGGTCTACCAGCATATTAATGGATCCATAAGGGACCCTTTTCAACAATGCTCCAAGAACCATTGCCAGAAGTGGTGGGTCATCAAACGGATCCCCCTCAGAAAATCTAACTTTCAATATGGGACAGGTTGCACATCGTGGACCAGGCCATCCCATCCTCACCCATATTACCCTAAGGTTTATAATATTATGTGATATATATGCTGTGCCTTGGGTAGTTGTTAATTTACCTTTTCTTACTGTCTTACTGAAGGAAATGTGCCAGATCCTCCTCTTTGATTCCTGTTCCAAACAGAAAAGATTTCACAACAGCTATGCAAGGTTAAACATCATTGTAACTCTAAACAAATTTATTCAGATCTTCAGCTATCTTCTCAGTCATCACAGGGTTTTAATAGGTGTCAGTAGTGAAGATTGCTAACTGTATAATAATTTCTGAACTGAAGAGAAAAAATATGTTTAGTCTACATTATGTGTGGTTCTCACTGTCTTCTTTGGGAACAGACAACAGGTGGTGCTACAGGGCGCATTCCCATTTGCTTTTTTTAGTCCTGGTTGGACTATTTTAATCCGGACACAGGACTGAGTACACATTCTGGGCTGTTCCCATTTGTCTGATGACAACTGGGCTGAACCCAAATATTGCTGTTCCCACTCACAGAGAACAGGACCTTTTAATCTCAGCCCTCCTACATAATGCAAACCCTGGTCAATCAGCAATCCCAAAGCAATCGTGCTTTCCCTTTCACGCACTCCCTTTCAGATCGGAAGTTCCCGATAAGGTTACCCCCATCCATGTTACAGGGAAGACAGCAAGTTTGCGCTCAAGCAGACGAACGAAGGAGCAGAGCGTGAGCAATTTCTTTGAAATTGGGGGCTCGCAGCTCCTGCCAGGGTGGTGGTGGCGAGAGAAACTAGGCTGCAGCTTTGCTTTTAAAACTTTTTCTCTGCTCTACAAACCTTGATACAAATGAATCCGTTAGCAGCTACCAGAAATATCTCTATCCTAACTGCATTTCTAGTGGCTGCTAACAATCAGAGGGAAAGATTTGTATCAAGGTTTGGAAGAGCAGTGAAAAAGAACCTGGATCCATATCTCTTCTGAAAGGGGATGACTACTTGAGAGAAAAAGTGGGAACCAGTCTAAGCAGTAGACAAATAGCATTTGCTTTGCTGAAGCTCCCAGAAGTGGACAGGATGCTGCTGTGAGTAGAACTCTGCTCACAGCAGTAGCAGTAGCAGTAGCAACAGAGAGATTTCTGCTTGAGGCTAAGTTTTGTCCACTAGATGTCAACCATTTTTGGTGATTTGAGACGTGAATTCAGGCAGAAATCACATCCCTTGAGCCAGTAATTCCTCTCATGCATCCACATGGGGAAAGGGAGAAAATTTCCCCAGCTAAAGCAACATGGAGCAGTTTTACCTGTATTAAGGTAAAGGCAGCTTGCAGGTGGAACTATTTGCATTCCTGCCCCCTGGTCACTTGGAAGGTACCTTAAGTATATGCAGGCAAAATCTTTGTATATGATCTAAGCATTTTAGTTTGTTTTTAATACTTCAAGAAAAATATGATGAAAATCACAGACACATGTCAACTCTATTTGCAGAAATCTACTCCAGGCTTACATTTGGTTAACACTGAACACACATTTCAAAACAGATACTTGCATATGGATTTGTAGTCCAGACATCATATTTCTCAACTGACAATTCCCACCAAGTTGACCAAAATCAGCAATACTTTGTTATCATAGGTAGAAAAATATAAGATTTCATTCAGATGCAATTTAAAATATTAGAATTTAGGGTGATAAAGTTGCATATATCTAGCTAATACTGTATTTATATGGTAGGAACATCAAGCTATAGAGTGAATCTATGCTTATCTGTCCCTACAGAACTCCAGCTGTAGAAGTGACTTGAGCAATGGCAGTTCAGCAATTGGTTCAAAAGGAACAGTGCCATCTAGTGTGTTGTTTCTATAGTGTTGCTTTTTGTTCTTTTTAAGATTGTTAATCATTTTTGTTCACAGTCACCTTTGAACACCAGAGACATCTATATGTTGAATGGTTATAAGGCTGTTTTTCGGAAGCAGGAGAAAATGAGGAAGAGGGGAGGAGAGTCTAATGTTACAATCTAGGAAGAAGAATCAGATATGCAATTTGCAAGGCATATCAGGAAGATAATAAAGAAAGATGCAGCTTTCCCAAAGCCTCTTGCCCTATTTAGAGAGGTTGGTAGGGTGTGACATAGAATGAGGGGGGCAGAGAGGAGGAGGGATGAGCTTGTCATGCAATTAGTACAGTGCACGGTTCCTAGTTCGACTGGGAACTCAAACTCTTTTTTTACAGTGAAAACCTATCCCAGGGTCTTTTTGCAAGACCCCAATTAAGACCTCATTAGGAACCTGATTGGTACCAATCAGGAAGCCCCTGTCCCCACATGGACTCCATCTGGCAGGCCGCGTCCCATGAGGGCAGGAGAAATCCAGATTTAATGGGTCCTTCGGTCCCTTAAATCTAGATTTTATGCAGACCCGTTATTTATTTATCTGCTATATACCAGAAGGTCTGAGGGCGAACATATTGACAAAATCATACATATTGAAACAATAAAAACCAACCGAACATTTAAAATCTAGCATATTAAAAACAAAACAATATCAAATAAAACAGTAGTGTTTGTAGTGGGGGAAACATAACCGACATTTAGGCCTGAGCAAAGAGGTGCATTTTCACCACCTTCCTGAGCGTAACAGAGAAGGAGCCCAAAGCACCTCAAGGGGGAGACTATTCCATAGCTTAGGGGCCATCACTGAGAAGGCCCTTTCCCAGGTGGCCACCTGCCTCACAGCTGAAGGTGGCGGGACAACCAGGAGGGCATCCCCCATAGATCTTAATGCATGGGCATGTCAGTATGGGAGAAGGCTCTCCTTTAGATATTTGGGGCCCAAGTCATTTTTGCCTAAACATTTGGTTCTCTTCAGTATCCTGACTGGAGGTTGTGGGTTATTTGTAGACTCACTTTCTTGGTAGTGGAGAAACAGCTTATTGTCACCAATCTACAGTCTGAAGAAAATAAAAAATAATAATAACCATAAGCGCTTTTTAAAAGTATTTTTTAAAATATAAAAAGAGGGATCTCTTAGCATTGGGTGAGTGGGCAACCAAGTGGCAAATGTGCTTTAATCTTAACAAGTGCAAAGTAATGCACATTGGAGCCAAGAATCCAAATTACGTCTATAAACTGATGGGGTCTGAGCTTTCTGCAACACACCAGGAAAGGGATCTCGGGGTTTTGGTGGACAGTTCAATGAAGGTGTCAACCCAGTGCGCGGCTGCAGCAAAAAAAGCAAATTCAATGCTGGGAATAATTAGGAAGGGAATAGAAAATAAGACAGCAAGTGTCATTTTGCCCCTTTATAACTCTATAGTGAGGCCACATTTGGAATATTGTGTACAATTCTGGTCACCACACCTCAAAAAGGATATTGTGGAACTAGAGAAGGTGCAGAGAAGGGCAACCAGAATGATTAAGGGTCTGGAACACCTCCCGTAGGAAACCAGGCTGCAACGTCTAGGCCTCTTCAGTCTGGAGAGACGGCGTTTGAGAGGGGACCTGATTGAAGTATATAAAATTATGCACAGTATAGAAAGGGTGGATAGAGAAAATTTCTTTTCTCTATCGCACAACACTAGAACCAGGGGGCACTCTATGAAGCTGATGGGTAGGAGAATAAGGTCTGACAGGGGGAAATATTTCTTCACCCAGAGGGTCATCGGCTTAAGGTAGGGTTAGACAAATTTATGGATGACAGATGTATCAATGGCTACTAGAACAAATGCCTAGGTGCATCTTTCAGGCTGGGGGCGGGCGGGGAGGAACCGGGGCACTTCTAAGGCCATCTGCTGGGACTCGAGAGCAGGAGAAGGTTTGTCCTTGTCTCTTCTTGAGATGCCCGTAAGCATTTGGTGGGCCACTGTGTGCAACAGGATGCTGGACTAGATGGGCTGTGGCCTGATCCAGCAAGGCTTCTCTTATGTTCTTATGTGAGAATGATGCAAAAGCTCTACTACACTGAAACTCTAAAGTTATTTTCAGAGAATACTAGTACAATAGCCACTTGAATTTGCTACTTCTAGAGATGCAACATGTGGAGGACTCTTCTTCCACCAGTCAAATCTTTCCATTTTTTCCTGGAGCTTTTACATCTTTAATTTATTACATCTTATATATATTACAGATTCTTTCATGAAAAATTGCAGAGAAAGAGGTGAGGGGCGGTCATATTAGGTTTGTTTTGGAGGTTAGCTTTGCAGAGGATCAGAATGTGTTTTGAACAGATCAAGAGTAGAATAACATTGGATCCTCATTACTACCTGGTGGTCTCAATCTACAGTCCTCCAGGAGTCCTTTTTTAGCAGAACAACGAATAATTCCACACTCAAATTCATAGCCATCAGTTTAACTAAAATCTGTTATCATATATACTCGCTATTTGCAGTGTCAGGCACTGGTTGCTTGTGTTCTATAAACATTGTAATGAGTTCATTTTTGAAAAAAGTTTATAATATAGAATTTAAAAACAAAACAAAAATTTCTGTATGAGAATATTCATAGTCCTCTAAAAAATGTGTTTTCAGATGAATACTTTTTTCTTTATACCAGCCAGAAATTTTATGAGAAACCCCATAATTACTTAACTGTTCCATAAAACACCAGCAACACACTCCTGAAAATTGAGGGTATACTTAAGGAAACATCCTCTGGGTAATTTTGGGCCCTTCCTCAAAGCCTTGGAAAGGTTGCCTTTTTGTCACTTGGGAATTCATAACACCAAAATTGGGACACTTTTTAAAAAAAGGGATGACTAAAAAGCCCTGTCTGGTGCCACTCTGACTGTACTTATTGCCTAACATTCCTTAATATTTGTGATTTTTAAGTTGTCTGGGTGGCAGATGCTTAGTCTCTGCTAAGGGCTGATCTTCACCACGCAATAAAGGCTTCATAATGTGTTGTGTTGCTCAATTAAATTTCCGTAGGAATACTGTAATATGTTATTTCTAGCATCTGACCAGTAGGTGGGACTGTGGTTTACTTTGTGCTCAAACGAAGTTTGGAAACCAGATCATTCTCCTTCATTTTGTTTTCACTTTTCATCCAAATTATAATTACAAAGGTTTTTCTTTTTTAAGAACATGTTCCTTTATAACAGAGAGAAATAAATGAGAAGATTTACTTCAGCAGAGTACATTGAATAGACTGGATTATGTCACAGTCACTAAGCCACTCAAAAGCCACAAATGTAACTAAGTGGAAATGTAATTTTCTTTTGTCTTAAGGAAATTTACATTTCTAAGCTAAGTCAAGACTAAAAGTAACTACTGCCTTTTCCAAAGCTTATAATATCCAGGATAATAAACTGTATACTTGAAATATTTACAAATGCAAACATTTAGAAAAAAATCTTCATAGATGTGTAGGGCAAATGGGTACCTTTGGAATTTTGAGGACATGTCGTGTGTTCTGCCACTTCTAGTCAATTCCTTCCCCCTTGCACTAAGCTGGAGTTCTAGATTTTTCTCCTGGCTCCAAAGGACGTCCTATATGTTTCATTGCTACTGAAACTTTTAACTTCATCCTCACTTACTTATTCTGCACTATTTGAATAATCTGGAAGAAGATGTGTCTGGATGTACTTTATTTCTGATTATTCGAATAATGCAGAATAAGTAAGAAATATCTGAGTGAAATTTTTGTGTATCTATTCCCAAGAAATATGCTGACCTGTTGTCAGCACATTGGCTGGACTGTCAGACAGTATCCATGCCATGTTGATGCTCTTGTGATTTAACAAGCTCCTTAATTCAAAATAAAAATAATGCTGGAGATAAAACAGTTTTTATCTTTTGACTTGCCAGACATGTACAAAGACTCAGGCAGTGTTATTTGCTGGCTACTTCCAGGGGATTGGTGGGAAGGAGAAGAAATGAAGTAAATGTGCAATTTGTTCTTGGAACTACCTGTGAAGTAGTGCCATAGGATATTATATTCAAGTTGCCAGGAAAGCCACACACACACACGTCTGGCAGGCCATGAAAGGGGCAATGGTGACTTCCCTTTCATATCCGGTGCTTTCGCTCACTAGCTGGAGACATCCGAAGTGTAAACACATGTATTTGGTATTCCTGTTTTTTTGTGCATCAGAAATGCTCAAATGCTTGGGCTTACTATACTTCATGCATTCATTATTTTATTTATTTATTTATTTATTTATATTTCAATTTATATGCCGCCCTATACCCGAGGGTCTCTGGGCGGCTCACAACATTTAAAACAGATGTATAAAAACAGTATCAAAAATAAAACAAATTTAAAAATACAGTTTTATAAGTACAAAACAGTTAAAAACATCAGCGGTTTTCAGTGGGGGGAAGTGTGGGGAACATTAACCAAAGGCCTGTGTGAATAGGAACGTTTTCACCGCCTTCCTGAATAAGAACAGAGAAGGGGCCTGACGCACCTCAAGGGGGAGACCATTCCACAGCCTGGGGGCCACCACCGAGAAGGCCCTCTCCCGGGTACCCACCCGCCTAACTAAAGAAGGCGGAGGGATCACCAGAAGGGCCTCCCCTCCAGATCTTAGAACACGGGCAGGTCGATATGGGAGAAGGCGCTCCTTTAGATATCTGGGACCCAAGTCATTTAGGGCTTTATAAGTTAAAGTTAGCACCTTGAATTGGGCTCGGTAGTGAATTGGCAGCCAGTGCAGTTCTTTTAGAACCGGCGTAATATGCGACCGGCTAGATGTTCCTGTCAGCATTCTAGCGGCTGCATTTTGCACCAGCTGCAACTTCCGAACCGTCTTCAAGGGCAGCCCCATGTAGAGCGCGTTACAATAGTCCAGCCTGGAGGTTACCAGAGCGTGGATAACTGTGGCCAGGTCATCTCTGTCCAAAAAAGGTTTCAGTTGACGCACTAGCCGTAATTGGGAGTAGGCACTCCTGGCCACGGCCTCCACCTGAGCTTCAAGTGTTAGCGCAGAGTCCAGGAGTACCCCCAAATTTCTCACCTGTCCCTTCCCGGATATTGCAACCCCGTCAAGGACAGGGTATCTCCCAACTACTTGGACCCGAGAGCCTGTAACACACAGCACCTCTGTCTTGTCTGGATTCAGTTTCAATTTATTGGCCCTCATCCAGCCCATTACCGCCTCCAAGCACCTGTCAAGCACTTCAACCACCTCTCCTGATTCAGATGGCACAGAGAGATAGAGCTGGGTATCATCTGCATATTGATGACACCTCACTCCAAAACTCCTGATGATCTCTCCCAGCGGCTTCATGTAGATGTTAAATAACATGGGAGATAAGATCGACCCCTGGGGAACCCCACAAGTGAGTTCCCAGGGTGTCGATTCCGTCTCTCCCATCACCACTATCTGAGATCGGCTCTGGAGATAGGAGTGGAACCAATGCCAAGCACTGCCTCCAATTCCTAAACTCCGTAGCCTCTCCAGAAGGATACCGTGGTCAATGGTATCGAAAGCCGCTGAGAGGTCCAGGAGAACCAGCAGGGTGGCATTCCCCCTGTCTTTCTCCCGGAGGAGATCATCAACCAGGGCGACCAAGGTGGTTTCCGTGCCATGACCAGGCCTGAAGCCGGATTGAAATGGGTCTAGATAATCAGCTTCTTCCAAGCATGCCTGCAGCTGAACAGCGACAACCCTCTCCAGGACCTTGCCTAGGAAAGGTATGTTAGCTACCGGGCGATAGTTGTTTAAGTCTTCTGGATCCAGGGAGGCCTTCTTCAGGAGGGGACGTACCACAGCCTGTTTAAGGGCCAATGGAACCGCCCCCTCCCTCAGAGAGGCATTTACCACTTCCTGGATCCACCCGGTCATACCTTGCCGGCTAGCTTTAATCAGCCAAGAAGGACAGGGATCTAGAGAGCATGTTGTCGGCCGCACCCCTGCAAGCAGCTTGTCCACATCCTCAGGCCGCAATAATTGAAACTGATCCAAAATAATTGGACCAGACAGTTCACTGGACACCTCCCTCAGACTATGTCCAATTGTGACATCTAACCCTCTGCGAATCTGAGCAACTTTGTCCTCAAAGTGCTTTGCAAAACTGTCACAGCAGATATTAGATGGTTGAGGCTCACGCCTCAGCTGGCCAGATTTAGTAAGGCCATTCACTACTCTAAAGAGCTCTGCTGGACGGCTACTCGAGGACGCAATGGCAGTGGAGAAAAAACTGCTTTTCGCCGCTGTCACCGCCACGTGGTAGGCACGATAGTGTGCTCTAACTCGTGTTCGGTCAGATTCGCAGCCAGATTTACGCCACTTGCGCTCTAGCCGTCGACCTTCCTGTTTCATGGCCCGAAGCTCCATGGAATACCAAGGAGCTTTCTGGGCTCTACAGGCGGGCCGAGGGCACTTGGGAGCGATCGTGTCGATAGCCCTGGTCATCTCCTGATTCCACAGAGAAGCCAGAGCTTCTACAGGAGCACCAGACATGCCAACTGGAAAATCCCCCAGGGCATTCAGGAATCGTTGAGATTCCATAAGTCTCCGGGGGCGGACCATCTCAATAGGTCCTCTGTCCCCACAGAGGGGGATTACCATAGTGAGTCCAAACCTCACCAGCGAGTGATCCGTCCATGACAACGGGCTAACAGTCAGCCCTCCTATCAACGGATAATCATCAATTCGCTCTGAGGCAAAAACCAAGTCCAGGGTGTGGCCTGCCGTATGCGTTGGACCAGATACAAACTGAGACAGCCCCATGGTTGTCATGGAGGCCATAAAGAACTGAGCTGGTCCACTGAGCGTGGCCTCAGCGTGGATGTTGAAATCCCCCAACACCACCGTGGCGGGGGCTTCCAACACCACCTCCGAGACCACCTCAGCCAGCTCAGATAGGGAGGATACTGGGCAGTGGGGTGAGCGGTACACCAGTAGCATCCCTATTCTGTCTCTCTGGCCCAGCAATAAAAACAGGCCCTCAACCCCGTTAACAGAGCGAATTGGCCGCCTGGTGAGGGAGATGGAAGTCCGATGGACCACAGCAACACCCCCTCCCCTCCCCCCTACTCTAGAACAGTGTTGCACTGAGTAACCTGGAGGACACAACTGGGTGAGGCCAGGCCCGCCCAGTTCGTCCATCCAGGTCTCAGTTATGCACGCCAGGTCAGCCCTTTCCTCAATAATTAAATCATGGATAATTGATGTTTTATTCCGGACCGACCTGGCATTTAGAAGCAACACTGCCAGAGTAGTGGGTTTTTGGTTGGCAGGTCTTCCCAGATGCCTTTGGCTGGAAGGCGGAACAGAAGGGGTGACAGCTTCAAGGTATCTAACACCCCTTCTCCTTGATCGTCTCTTCCGTCTCCCATCGCCGTATCTCCCCCTGCCGATAATGGTGGTGACCCGTAATTCTCCCCCTCTTTGGCCTTGGCACATAGTCCCTTCACAGCACAACAACAACCTCCCACAACCACCACAACCACCAACCAAAGCTCAATATAAAACTACCACCCTCACACACAGCAGGCGCACATACAGCACCCACACCCACACCAAAACCCAAAGTACAACACACACACACACACACACACACACACACACACACACACACACACGAAAAGAAAAGCTCATACAAAATAAATGTATACACTCAGCTAAAACAATATTAAACTATTAACAGTTAAAACATCAGTGGTAAACAGAACCCTGACCTACAATTTAAAATTCCCACCACATGGGAGGCCCAAACAAGCCCAGGAGGTGGCAGAGCTCTTCCTCTGGCAGCAGTTCTTGTAGCTGGCTGGGGAGGGGCGTGGCCCAACAAACCCAGGAGGTGGCAGAGCTCTTCCTCTAGCAGCAGTTCTTGTAGCTGGCTGGGGAGGGGCGTGGCCCAACAAACCCAGGAGGTGGCAGAGCTCTTCCTCTGGCAGCAGTTCTTGTAGCTGGCTGGGGAGGGGCGTGGCCCAACAAGCCCAGGAGGTGGCAGAGCTCTTCCTCTGGCAGCAGTTCTTGTAGCTGGCTGGGGAGGGGCGTGGCCCAACAAGCCCAGGAGGTGGCAGAGCTCTTCCTCTAGCAGCAGTTCTTGTAGCTGGCTGGGGAGGGGCGTGGCCCAACAAACCCAGGAGGTGGCAGAGCTCTTCCTCTGGCAGCAGTTCTTGTAGCTGGCTGGGGAAGGGCGTGGCCCAACAAGCCCAGGAGGTGGCAGAGCTCTTCCTCTAGCAGCAGTTCTTGTAGCTGGCTGGGGAGGGGCGTGGCCCAACAAACCCAGGAGGTGGCAGAGCTCTTCCTCTGGCAGCAGTTCTTGTAGCTGGCTGGGGAAGGGCGTGGCCCAACAAGCCCAGGAGGTGGCAGAGCTCTTCCTCTAGCAGCAGTTCTTGTAGCTGGCTGGGGAGGGGCGTGGCCCAACAAACCCAGGAGGTGGCAGAGCTCTTCCTCTGGCAGCAGTTCTTGTAGCTGGCTGGGGAGGGGCGTGGCCCAACAAATCCCATGTTTCTTGGGATTAGACATATGATTGTTTTAAAGAAAAATGTAATGGAATAGGAAGGCAACAATAGTAGGGATTTAGTCACATGGCCATTAGTCCTGACTTCTGGAAAACAGACTATAATGAATACTGTGATTTATTTTTTTAAATCATTTTCACAGGGGCCAAATTCAGTGCCTATGAAAAACCATGAGGACTGGACTATAAAAGCAGTCTCTTCAACTTGTAATTTTAGAGACATCAGAACAAGAAGCTGCAAAACAATAATTACAAATGCAAAAATTCCAAATGGCCATATTTGCTTGTGCTGAACTGTGGTTCATTTAAAAAAAAACAAACCTGCTCAGATCCCTCATTCCACAATCCCAGATTTTCCAAAGCACCTGCAGCCACTTTGAAGTAATGGACTCCGGGAAAGGTATGGGGACCTCAACCGTTCAAGAAATGCAGCTAGGGATGTGTACAAATATTCAAACCATTCAAAATTTGATCAAATTCATTTGAATTTGGACATTCAAATTTGAATCGAATATCTATAAATTTGAATTTAAACATTCAAACGAATTTTGAATTTTTGAATCATTCATATGAATTATTTGGACATTTGTATGTGTACGAATACATACACGATGCCCGTACACATCTTTCTTGCATCTGTACACATTTGTACAGATCCAGACGGGACGAAAGCAGGATGTGGACAGATGCATACAGGCACATACAGATGTTGTCAACATGCATATTTGCAAATACAAATAAGAATTTTGAATGAACAGATTTGAACGTATTTGAATCAAATCGAATGTGAATACATTCAAATTTTAAACATTCTAATTTCTTTGAAGTTTTGGATATTCGATTCCAATTGAATCCTAAAAATTGCATTCGTGCCCACCCCTAAATGCAGCCATTGCTATTATCCCCTCTGAGTGCAGGGATGCAACACGCTTATTCACAACATAAGCCATGGTTACATCTTACCCTTTTAATGTGGATCATTGGCAATGCAGACTGAAAATGCACTAACAACAATTTCCACCCAAAACATAATAATCCTGCTTCAGCCCACTCAGTTTGGGACGCTTTCCCAACCCATTTCTTTGTGTCCTCAGTTTGATACAGAAAAGTCTCTTTCTCTTGTCCGCCTTCAGCACGGTCACCACACCTCCTGCATTCTGGTTGTATCTAGCCGTGTCACTCATAAGGCTGTTCACACTTGGCTTTATTCTGTAATATATTCCAGAATAGGGGCCTGCAGGCTGCAGCAGCCCACAGGTGAGCCCTGCCAGAGTCTGCACTAGCATGTGGAAAACAGACACCTCTCATGAGATATATTCCAGAGCACACCCAAGTGTGAACAGGCCCACAATGTCAAATCAACTTTCTTTTCCCAGATCCCTCTCCTTTCTTGCTTAAAGATTACAGTGGCCTCTCAGACTATCCAGCTCTTTCCTTTTTATATCTGATGTGCTAAAACAGCATTAAAAAAAGAAGAAGTGTCTAGGGAGGGCTGTACTACGTGGCACTACTTGTCCTGAAGATTGGCTGGATGGGCCTTTTTTCCTGTGCTCCCTAGGGTGGGTGCAGACAGACACCCCCACGGCCAGGAAGGGCACTGGGATGAGGGGCAACCAAACAGTCTGGCCAAGGTCACCCTTCAACATCCCAATCTGTCCCTCCTCTCCTTTTTACCCTCATGCATCAAACCTGCCAATAAAAAACAACAACACAGAAATGTCTAGGGCAGTGGTTCTCAACCTGGGAGTCGGGAACCCTTTGGGGGTCGAATTACCCTTTCAGAGGGGTCGCGACGAGTCTCCCGCTGCCCTTCCCTCCCACCTCCCAGCAGCTCCGCCCCCTGTGGTTGGGGGTCTCCACAACATGAGGAACTCCGTTAAGGGGTCACGGCACTGGGAAGGTTGAGAAACGCTGGTCTAGGGAGTGCTATTCCACCTGGCAGGGTTGTTGTGAAGATGGGATGGATGGTGGCTCTTTTCCTGTGCCCCCTGGGGTGGGTGCAGACAGACAACTCCCCTTAAAGGTATTCCTAGAGCATCTCCATTAGGAAGGCCACAGGGGTGAGGGCATCCAAACGGTCTCCTGGCTGTCACTCCTGGCCATCTCAAGCTATACACTTCATTCCATTTTATCGCCGATGCACATCACCCATTGCCATCCCAATCTGTTTTTAACCCCAATGTGTCAAAACTCTCCATCCTCCTTAGAGGTGCCACCTGGATGAAAACTACAAGCCACCTGAAAAGGAGGAGAAGGAGGAAAGGGTGGAATGATGTGCACCCTATGACACACCCACATGAATAGGCATTGGGCATAAGGGAGGAGCAATGGACATATTGCTAACCCTCAATAGTATGGTGCAGTCCCTTTAGTCCTCTTTCTGGTCACACCCTTCAAACTGAAAATGGATTGTCAGCTGCTTTGAATCCCCTTAAAAGTACACACACACACACGCACGCACGCACGCACGCACGCACGCACGCACACACACACACACACACACACACACACACATACATACATACATACATACATACATACATACATACATACATACATACATACATACATACATACATACATACATACATACATACGGGAAAATGCCCAAGCTGCACTTCCACCTGGGTCCAAAGACTGCTTTGCAAGTGAAAACCTTGAAGAAATATTCAGGAAGAAAAGTAGAAATAAGCATAAAGCAATATGCACAAAATAAAGAAAACTTCAGCAGATGTTCTCTTTGTTACTTCTTATGTTCTTTATCACCACTCCAAAGTCAAAATAGAGTAAGAAAACAGGAGTTTGGTTTCTAGCAATAATTATTCTAAAACACTGAGCAGCTGCAGTATAACCTAGCCACAAGAACTTTGACTGAAATAGTGCATACCTGTATACAGTTAAGTGGTCCAAGTTTCTTCTATTTCTTATAGATGCTTCATCAGTGACATGCTCAGATTGCTTTGTTTTTGCAGACTGAGGTCTTTTCACACTAGCGGGGTTTGAGTGCGTAGAAAACAGCCAGATCTGAGGCCTTTTCGCATTGGCCTTTCCGGAACGCGTGGAGGACAGCTTCGGACGAGGCATACGCATTGCCCGAGCGGGGCTTGCGCCGCCTCGTGTCCGGAGCTGTCCTCCACGCGTTCCGGATGCAGAGCACTTTAAAGTGCTCTGCATCTGTTCGAACGCGGACAAGCCGCCCCGGCGCGTTCCGGGAGAGAAGCGTTCGCACGCTTCTCTCCCTGACAGCCGTCGGCACGCCCCCAGGGGCCGACTTGCCGGGCTGGCGATTGCGCCGGCGCGGCGAAGCCGGTAGACGGGACCCACCGAATCGGGGTTCCCCTTTCCCGTCTGCCAGGGTCAGTGACCCTGGCAGATGGCACAGGGGAACCCCGATTCAGTGCGTCCCGTCTGTCGCCTCCGACGGCCGCCGGGACGTGGCTCCTTCCCGGGTCCGGCAGCCCCAATGGCGCTGCCGGACCCGGGAAGGAGCCACCAGCATCGGCGTCCTGTCGCCCCTTTCTGGGGTGGCAGGAGGTCGATGTTGGGCTCGCTGGGGGCGAGGAACGCCTTGGGCGGCCGGAGCGCATCGCTCCGGTCCCCCAAGGGTCCTCCCCGCCCCCATCGCGGCCATCTACGGGCTGCAGGCGCCTGGATCTAGGCGCCTGCAGCCCGCAGATGAGTCCCACCCCCCCGTTCTTGTCCAATAGGGGGGCTAGGTGGGCTGCGTCTTGCGCGCTCCCACAATGCCACCCTCAGTTCGACGCTGGACGGCCACGAGGTAAGTCATTCCTCGCGCGCGCGTCCTCCCAGGGCCCTGGGGGAGGGGGGGGAAACATCTTCGCTCTCTGGGTGCCCCGCTGTGGGCACCTAGAGAGCGTAGATGGGCCCGATCCGGGCCGGAGGGTGGTTGGGGGTGGGGGTTTTGGGGACTGGGGGGGGGGTGGGACTCATCTGCGGGCTGCAGGCGCCTAGATCCAGGCGCCTGCAGCCCGTAGATGGCCGCGATGGGGGCGCGGGGCGAGCCCTTGGAGATCAGAGCCAGGGGCTCTGATCTTCAAAGGGGTCCGGCCCCATAGGGGCCTTGCCCCGGGCCCCATGATGGGTGCCCGGGTGCCCGGGCATCTTCGTGCCAGCCCGTAGAGCTGGCACGAAGCACGGGGCGGGTGGCTTGACAGCGCTGCCCGCCCCTTGGGTGCTCTCACCCAATGGGCGGGCAGCGCTGCGGCCGAATCCCCGCCCCTGGCCGGCCTTTGCCGGCCAAGACAGCTCCCGGCGTTTTCACCTTTCGCTCACAGGCGCGCCGGAATGCGTTCCGTCGCGTCTGTGTGTGAACGGTAAAAGCGCCCGGAAGTGTCTTAAGCTGCTCGCCTGCACGCGTTCCGTTTGGAACGCGTTGCAGTGCGGAAATCCCTCTGTTCCGGACCGCTCCAAGCTTCCCCACGCGCTCTCCACTCATTCCATTTTCAGATCAGAAAAAACTGCTCTGAAAGCATCTCTGCGTGTTCGGTGCATCCCCAGCTGTTCCAGAGGGGCAGTGTTCACACGCTCTCCCTCTGTGACAGCTGGGCCCCTCCCCCAGCTTCCCCTGGTTGGCTGCCTTGCAGTCGGGCCCCTTCCCTGGGGTCCTGCCACCTGCATCGGCCAGGATCAGGCTGATGCAAGTGGCAGGACCCCCACCCAGCACCCCCCAACCCACCCTGGGGTTGCACGTGCGCATGAATGGGGCTTACCTTCTGCTGCTGGCCCAATTCTGGCTAGAATAGGCCAGGACGTTCTGAGCATGCTCGCAGGGTGGCCCCTCATTTCCTGGGCACCTGCACCTGCTCAGATGGCCAGTTGAAGCCGTGCGGGTGCCCGGCCAATGAGGGGCCGCCCCAAGAGCATGCTCAGAACGTCCCAGCCTATTCTAGCCAGAATCGGGCTAGCAGCAGAAGGTAAGCCCCATTCACACACACACACACGACCCCAGGGTGTGTTGAGGGGTGCTGGGTGGGGGTCCTGCCAGTTGGATTGGCTTGATCCTGGCAAGGCAGCCAATCGGGGGAGGCCGGGGGAGGGTCTTTGGCCCGAACAGGTTGAGTACACTTCCCCTTCCGGACATAGGTAGGGAAAAGACACGTTTGGAACATGTCCTTTGCCTGCCCGTGCAGATGGGGAAGTGTACTCAATGCGTTTGGGCCGAAGCTTCCTGAGGTATCTTCGCCTTAGTGCGAAAGCCCCTCTGGACTTTGAACAATACAGTGATTTCCATCAGTAGCGGCCCACAAAGAATTCTGTATAATTTGACCTGTTATAAAGAATATCAATTCAAAGCTGTAATGCCTGAAGAATCTGCTGGGAAAAGAAGTATCTATGGGTTGTATTTGTAAACTTTGACCTAGGAAATAAATATATTGGAGGTTAGGTTGCTGAGTTACAATATCAAGCACCTAAGGAAAGATAAAGATACAAGATCGCATTCACATGTGCTTTCAAAAATGATCTGATTTTTATCCCACCATCTCTAACTATTGTGCTTTTGATTATTTTATTTTGGAATAGACAAAACAACTTCAAGTTAATTTAGCTAATAGATTTATTTATTTTGCATTCTTCAGTTAGATGCTGCACAAATCCCCTCCTTGATGAGTCTGTCACATTAAATATGCTTATTCTTTATTCTTCTGGAGAATCTGCCATCATGTGATTAGACCTCCCACTGTCTGCAGAGAATAATTGTGGAATCAGTGGTACTATTGCTTTATGTTTTAATTGTTATCCTGTCCTATACCCAAAGGTCTCAGGATGGGTCACAATAAAATCATGATAAAAACCTGCATGGGGAGGGAATGCTGTTTTCTTCCCCAAAAGCTAATGTGAAAAGGTGCATCTTCATTAGGTGCCGGTACATCTCAGAGACTATTCCATAGCCTGGGGACTATCACCAAAAAGGCATCTCTTCTGCCCCCACTCGTTTAATTGCTGAAGGAGTTGGCATAGCCAAGAGGGCCTCACTTCCACATCTTAGGGAATGCACTCCCAGTTGACTAAAGGGCCACTTCACAAGTAAGTACATGGACTGGGATGAGGAATTACTTAATGGAGCAGTGCAGGGGACGCTTCTCAACAAAATCCTATGGTCAGGGAGCAATCCTATACCATCCTGAGGCCTTCCTCCTGCTCCATCTCCATTTTTGCAGTGAGGAAGGTGTTTAGTCTATGAGTAAAAATGAGTTCTGACTTTGCATGATTTTGGTGAGCTTCAACTTCTTTTAAGTGAAGTGCCTGAAGCATATGGAGTGGAGTGGGTAATGGATGTGTACTTGTATATGTTTAGTTTGTTTGCTAGTGTTTACTGTGTGTGGTGTGTACTGCTGTTGACGGCTGACTGGGTTCCTGAGTGAATGCAGAGTGCTTTTTGATGTATACATGCTTAGGTACATCTTTTTCATGTGCACATATTTTGTTTTTTGTTGTGTATACTTTTGTTGTGCTGGTTTTTGTTGTGTATACTTTTGGGAGCCCCCAAAAATGTATACAAACTTTTTCTATGTATATGTGCTTGTAAAAAAGGAGAAAAGCTCCATATTTTGGGAGCCATCCCAAAATATCATCCACAATTCATTTTCCATCATTGTCACCTTCAGAAATTATCAAAGGCTGGAGACATTTTTCTTCCTATTATTGCTACAGAATTTTGCTTCGGAACTCCTATCTTGGGTATGGGAGGGCAGTGAGGGAATTTGGGCTGGCATCTGTTTATATTTCAGCAGTGAAAAAGCCTTCCCCAGGTCTAGAAAGAGCATTGCTGTGGGCATGTCATCTGGCATTGTGTTTTTCAGCACTGAGGTCTGTTAATGACCTATTGTCTGGGTTTGAGGAACTGGCATCTTTGTGTTTCAGTATTTCAGGTTCAGGTACCTTGGCTGGGACTAGTGTTTTTTTTGCATGGTTTAACATGCCCCTCACCATGGTAAACTACACTATGCTTCTTTGAATGCAGGCTTCTTTTCTCCTTGATTTATATTGAGAGGTCAAATCTTCATTCAAGTCAGTGTAAATTCTCAGGCAGTCCAGTCAAATTTAAGCAGAGACCAAGTGCAAGTCAATACAGCCTTTATTTTTGTCCACTGGCTTGCACTGAGGCCAGTTCTCTATTTCAGTCAAGGCAATTGCTGGGCAAGCTGGTCAACCCAAAGCAAGTCAAACAATTTTTCAGGCAGCTTGCTCAACTCTGTGAGGTTTTCACCATGATTCCCATAGCATCCTAACCCCAGATTTATATTGAAGTTAATTGCTTGATTTATGTGGATTTCATTTATATGCCTTTTTCTTGTGGAGATATGACACTGCTATATGAAAAAAATATTCCATGAAATTTCACCATTTCACAAGCAATTCCACATGAAATGAGGAAGGGGGGAAGGCAAACAAATCAGAATAACACTTACATGTGAATGTAGGAACCTCTTTATTGATGCTAATATTGTGAAGTGATGGCAGATTTGCAAACCACCTTCTGGGCACAGAATGCTTCTTTTTCACTTGGTCTCTTGGCTTAAATTTACAGCACACAGTGCACAGTGTAATAAAATTAGAGATGAGTTCATAGCCTCAGTTCCAGCATGTCATGCTGCCCTTCTCAGAGAAGGAAACAATTATGTATCCTTCCTGCCCACAGATTTACTGGAATCCTGATGGTCACTCCGTGAGCAAATCAAGCACCAGCCTGGCCAATGGCTGGCAAGTGCTCTGAGGCATGGTTTGTCCTCATATAGTCTTTGGCACAGAATAAAGCATCAGTCCTTGTCTCACTTTTAATTGAAACTGTCTTTCTTTTTCTGAAGCCTTGAATAGCTTGGGACTTACACCTCAATCAACTGTTCCTCCAGTTTATTTCATACGGACTTTTAACAATGTTTTGTACATAGGATATTAAACACAAAACAAAACAGTCAGTTACACAAAGAATAAAGGCCTGCTCTGTATATACTTGCGCCAGATAATATCCTCCTAAGAGTACAAGGTAAATACTGTTACACTCTAGGCCAAAGCTCAGAAGTTCTGGAATGGGATGGTCCCAGTAGATAAAACAGAAACAAACAATTTGCATCAAATTAGAGCATGGAGACACCCTCCCAGTTTGAGAATTCTCCTCCAGAAATTCAGCATTCAAGTATGTGTTGTTAGAAATGCCTGACCTTTGCTTTTCAGATTTCTTTTAGAAATTGATAGCATTTAAGGTAGCATATACTGGCTCTGGCCCACCTCTGTTAAAAATAAAAATAAAAATCTGGGAAGTAGATTAGGCAAGGAGGCCCAAGAAGGCATTCAAAGAATTTTGTGGTTAAGTGGGGGATCCAAAGGCCTTTTGGCATTACAGCCAGAATGACTGTAATGCGCTTGGGCTAAGTCACTTCGGGACGCTTTACCCATTCACACACAGGCAGGCAGGAACGTGTTCACACGCGTTCTTGCCTGCCTTTGTGCGAATGCTCACAGCGTCCCGAAGTGACTTAGCCAGGAAAGGCCGGCCAGGGGCAGGGACGCCTCCCCCAGGCCTGTCCCAAGGGTGGGCAGACCTGTCAGGCGGCTTCTCCCGGTTCCTGCCAGCTGTACAGGACCCGATTGGGTCCTGAACAGCTGGCAGGAACCCACCCAGGCACCCCCCACCCCCCCAGGGTCCGGGGCCAGCTGCCTATGGGCCATGGGCTGTGGGACCCCTTGGTAGACCAAACCCCGTCCTACCAGAGTCCTACCTCCCCTGCCTGATGGTGGCCGATCGCAAGCCTCTGCAGGGTCGAGCCACCAGCATCGAGGCGGCTCAACTCCGCAGAGCCTCCCGGCGCCCCCACCTCACACCCTGGGGCCCGGGGACACGCCTGCACACACGCAACACTTACCTCCTCGCTGTCCCAGCTCAGAATGAGCCAAGGCAGCTAGGAGTGCGCACCACGTGGGCGCAACGCAGTTCCTGATTGGACAGGCTGCCCACGTGAAGATTGGTGTTACATTTGCTACCTTCCAGTCCTCAGGTACAGAGCCTAATGTTAGGGAAAGATTATATATTTTTGCTAGAAGGTCAGCAAGGACTCTTGGATGAATACCATCTGGTCCCAGTGACTTGTTAACATTTAGTTTATTAAGACATGCAAGGACCACTTCCTTGGTTATCTCTGTTCAGTTTAACTCTTCAGAAAATACAGGCTCAGCTACTAGCATGTATCTTCTGTCTTCCTCCGGGAATACAGAGACAAATAATTTGTTTACTCTCTCTGCAATCTCCGTGTCTTCTTTAATTATCTCTTTCTGTCCTTTGCCATCTAATGGTCCAACTGCTTTCCTGGTTGGATTCCTACTTCTGATATACTTATAGAAGTTCTTGTTATTTCTTTTGATGTTTTTAGCAATGTGCTCCTCAAAATCTTTCTTAGCTTTCCTAATGGTCATCTTGCATTTCTATTGCCAGTGTCTATGTTCCCTCCTGTTCTCATTTGGACAAGTCTTCTATTTTCTGAATGAACTCTTCTTGTTTTTAATGACTTCATCTACTGCACTCGTGAGCCACATTGGTTTCTTCTTGGACCTAGAAGTCTCCTTTCTTCTTTTAGGTATGCATTCTCGTTGTACTTCCATTATTGTGTTTTTAAGTAGTCTCAATGCATTTTGAAGTGATTGAACTCTTCTGACTTTCCCTTTCAGTTCCCTTTTTACTAGTTTTCACATTTGGGGGAAGTTTCCCTTATGAAAGTTTAAGGTCTCTGTGTTAGACTTTATTAAGAACTTACTCCCTGTATTAAAGTTGAAGGTTATTGCATTGTGATCACTGTTCCCAATTGGACCAGCTACAGTGATGACCTTTACCAGGTCCTGAGCATTACTTAGGATCAAGTCCAGGACTGCCTTTCCCCTGGTTGGTTCCATGACCATTTTCTCCATGGAACAGTCATTTAGCAGGTCTAGGAATTTTTTCCCTCTTTCCTGATTTGAACAGCAGTTCACCCAGTCTATGTGAGGATAATTGAAGTCCCCCATTATAACTACCCTATCTTTTTGGGATGCCTCCTTTACCTCCTTTTCCAATTGTTGGTCTCCTTTGGGCGTTTGGTTGGGAGGACGATAGCATGTCCCTATGGTTAGGCTTCCTTTTTGGCTTGGTATTTTTACCCACATTGCTTCTGTGGAAGAGTCAGACTCACCTGGACATTCCAGTTCATAAGATTCTATCTCTTTCTTAATATACAAGGCTACACCACCTCCATGTCACCCTTCCCTGTCATTCCTGTACTGTTTGTAACCTGGGATGACTGTATCCCATTGGTTTTCACTGGTCCACCAGGTTTCAGTTATACCAATAATATCAATCCTTTTATCCATAACTAAGCTTTCTAGCTCCCCTATTTTGGCTCAAAGGCTTCTGGTGTTTGTATATATACATTTGCATTCACTCCTCTGGTCCAAATTCTGTCATCAAGGAACATGTGCATCTTTATACTGTCCCTTGCATCGTTCTGCTTACATACTATTGACTAATCCCCCACTTCACTCGGCATTATGTGCATATTTCCAGCCCTCCTCACTTAAGGGTGCACACTCCCGAACCGGATGGTGCCCAGCTCCTGTCAGGTTTTCTCCAGGGATCAGTTTAAAAGCTGCTCTGCAACCTTTTTAATGTTACACACCAGCAATCTAGTTTCATCTTGGTTCAAGTGTAACCCATCCCTCTTGTACAGGTTTGGCTTGTCCCAAAATGTTCCCCAGTTCCTAACAAATCTAAACCCCTCCTCTCAGCACCACTGCCTCATCCACGCATTGAGGTTCCTGAGCTCTGTCTTTCTGGCTCATCCTGCACATGGAACAGGTGCCATTTCTGAGAATGCAACCCTGGATGTCCTGGACTTTAATCTCCTACCTAACAACCTAAATGTGGCTTCCAGGATGCTCCGTCTCGCCTTCCCAACATCATTAGTACCGACATGTACTATGACCACTGGCTCCTCCCCTGCACTGTCTACGAACCTATCTAGATGCTGTGTGATGTCTGCAACCTTTGCACCCAGCACGGAAGTCATCATGGAGTCAACACGCCCATCACAAACCCAGCTCTCTATATTCCTGAAAATTGAATCGCCCACTACAAGAAGCCCCCCTCCCACTACCCATGTAGGAGTATCCTCAGTGCAAGAGGATATAGGCACATCCACTAAGGAAGGGGTCCCAACTAAGGGAGCCTGCCCATCTTCCTCAGCTTGATATCCTCCCTGTCTTAAGCTTCCACTCTCCGAGGCAGCTGGAGGGCTGCTTGTCATGGACTGGGATGCTCCTACTGCATCCCTGAAGGCCTCACTCTCAGCCTTGTTACTCTCTATCTCCTTCTCCAGGTCTGTGTCCGGGAAAGCTGGCAGCCACACACCGACACACAGCTGATAAGAAACTGCTTAAGCTTACTTGTCCAGGCTGTTCTAACACACAGCAACCACAGCAAACGTAGTCCAGAGAGCAGGGTCAATAAACAGTCCAAGTCCAGGGTTCCAGAGAGCAACGTCACGGTCCGGTCCGGAGTCACGATAGCCAGGTATTCCAAGTCAGATACAGCAGCTTTCCCAAAGAAAGAACCAATAGATTCTGACAAAAGTCCTGGGTGTCTGCCCGGTGCTTTATTTACAGTCCCAGCTGCAGGCTATCAGCATGCTTCTCTGCAAGTCTTTTGGATCTTCTTAACCCTTCCTTTGCCGCTCTCCTCTGCCTAAAGCTAGGAATCTCTATGCCCTGCTGTTCCAAGATTCCCTCATCTTGTGCTTCTGCTGAGGTAAGGCTGGGCTGCTGAACCCCAGGTTCCACTGGGGCTGGGAGGTAAGAACTGGGCCCTGACACTACCTCAGGTTCCTCCTGCACCTGAGGAAGTGGGTTCTCCTCATCTTCTGAATCCTCCTCCTGGCTGTCCATGACAGTCTGCTACCTTGGCTTTGAGGGAAGAGACACATTCCCTGAGAGCCCAGAGCTCACTGCACTGAGCACAGACCCAAGACTGCTGCCCCATGGGCAGGTAGTCACACATGTGACACTCAGTGCAAAACACTGGGAAGCCCCCCTTCCCCTGCTGGCATTCTACCTTTATTTTATTTAATGGACTTGTTTTATTTTTGAAAAATTAACTTTAAAAGTATTAAATAATTTTTCTTAAGGATAAACTTCTCTGAATGTTTATGTTATGATATAGTATATTTATTTTGCGCGCCTAATGGCACGCGGTCCCCCAAACTTTGTCCAAAATCCCAAGAGGGCTTACCTCCCAAACTTACCACAGCACAGCAGCATTTTTTCCAGATTATTTTATCAAAATCCTAGTTATTTTCTGTTTAGTCTTAGGAGAGAGCACCTTCCTCCACTGAGATCTTTCTCAAACTGACCTCTGCCACTCCTTCTAGCTCAGGAATGGCTAATCCTATAATGGCCTATGCTAATGGTTCCTTTGTCCTTTTCTTATTCCTTGCCTGAGCAGCAAGCAGTAAATAAGATAAACAAGGAAATGTAAACAAGGAACTGTGGTTTCCCAGAAATTGACCCAGAGTAACCTGACCTAGAGTAACCTGAACTAGCTACCAAAGCAAATCCCCCAAACTGACCTAGATTTTATCTGAACTGGCTACCAGAGCAAGTCCCCAAAACTCTTTCCAAAAACTACATGACTTACCTCCCAAATTCACCACAATGCAAGAGCAATTTTTCCAGATTATTTTATCAAAATCACAGTTGTTTTCTGTTTAGTCTTAGGAGAGAGCACCTTGCTCCACTGAGATCTTTCTCAAATTTTTAGAAACCCCAACTGTTCCACTGTTTGAAATAAGATGTACACCCAACAGGTTCCTCACATTTTATCTGGAACATCCAGTTCATTCTGAGCACTTATTCTTCAAAAGCATTTTTTCTTTATTAGCAATTTACCAAGGGCCAGACTTCAAGCAATTCCTAATTTCATTGCACAAAAGATTTTCTAAAATTCCAATGATGAGAGATATGCTTGGCTGTTTTTGAAAAAAATAACTTCTGAACATGGATTTATTTATTTTAGTGAGTTTTGACTGGATTTTGGTGTTTTTTGAGTGTGAGTGTGAGTGTGGAGTATGGGGTAGGTGGAATGGAGTAGATCTCTACTGAGTTGGTGTTTTGTTGTATGTTTTGGCTTTTTGGTGCTTTCTGCTTTGATGTAGCAAGAATCTGACATCAAAATGTTTCTGAACTGCTATCCGTGGACGGTCTGTGCCTTAATGTAGGAGAAGCTGGCATCTGTGTGTTCTGCATGGTAGTCTATGAAAAACTTTTGTTTGTGGTGTTGAGTGAGCACTGCCAGGTATTTCTGTGGTTGAGGTTTCATGCATGGCATCTGTATGCTCTGGCATTGTCCCCATGATAAATGGTCCCTATGCTGTGCCCATTTTAATGCAGGTATCTTTTTCTCTATTGATTTGCATTGAGAGCCCCATTCAAGTCCATCTAATTTGAACTGGGTCAGTCAACAATACTGTCAGTCTTGCAGATCATGGTTCCCCTAACACACAAGCTAACACTGAAATCTATTGCATATTTTATGAACAGAACTCTAGTTTTACAGGAAGATCTACTGTATACTTAAGTTCAAGAGCTGCTAGCTGACAAAGATCTGGATATGTAAAAACTAATGCATCCATCTAGACTAAGTCCATGGTTACATAGTCACTTTAAATCTTGAAAGGAATCCAGATTACTTCATCCTTTATTTATTATTTACATTTCTATCCTGTCCATACCCGAAGATCTCTGGGTGGGTAACAACCATTAAAACAGAATATACATTTAAAAGCACTTTTTAAAAATCAACAAATCTAAAACAACACATAGCATGTTTAAAATGATGGTATCTGTGCTGGGATGGGAAATGTAATCATCTCAGCCAAAGCCAGGGTAAAGAGGTGCATCTTCACCGCCTTCCTAAGTATATGTAAGGAAGGGGCATGATGCACCTCAGGGGGAAGGCTATTCCATAGTCGGGGCCATCACCAAAAAGGCTCTCTCCCAGGTGCCCACCAACCTCACTACTGAAGGCGGTGGGACGAACAGGAGGACATCACTGCTTGATCTTAAGGCATGGGCAGGTCAGTATGGGAGAAGGCGTTCCTTTAGATAATTGGGGCCCAAATCATTAGTGCATTTTGCCTCTGGCAAATCATTGAAATTAGGACTGCAGCCTAATTCTTTCTCAGTTTATATCACTTACCCCATCTTCTCACTTTCTGTCCATGAGCAAATAATACTGTACTTCCTTTCTGTCTTGCTTAAAAAATGCAGCTTCATATGTCATATATAAAGGTCAAGACCCAATGTTCTCTCTGTGGCTATTATTATGCATGTGCAATACTTGTTGGTATTTTTTTTAAAAAAAACAATGGATGTACTATAGAAATGTAATAAAATCCTAATAATGAAAATAAGCCATATGTTTTTCCTTTTAAAACCAATGTTAAGCCTGGGAAAGCAAGACTAAATCTGACCTTTTGAGAAATGGAGGAGGATTTAAAGAATGCCATTCTTAGGAGAGAGATGGGTTGAGCTCAGGAGAAGGTATGTGATGTTAAAAAAAAAGAAAGAAAGACATTTTAAATTAACTTCTATGCACAATTTTGCTGAATCACTACTCTACAGAATTCCAGCACTCATTTATGCTGCCAATAACCTTGGATGACATCAAGTAATTAGACAAACACAGTATAAAAGACAGGGTGGGAAAGAATGTTCAGGAAGATTTTCCTATTACAGAACAAGTAAAACAGCTTTAAGGTTTAATCCAGCTTCAGTCCTCTTTCAGATTGACAGAATACATCAGCAAAGTGACAAGCTGTTTTCTTTCAGTGTTAAATAACTCAGAAAATTCACCTTTGGGAAAGATAATGTGGAAAGAAAATTACTGGTCACTTTGCTGAGGTGTTCTCTCATTCTGAAGGTGGTCTGTAGTGGGATTAAACCTTAGATGTGATCACAGCTTTAAAATGTTTAGGCAGGTTATGACTACTGGATTTGGTCTCCAGAATTACATATCTGTCTCTGTTTAAGGTCCTACTTTACATGCCCCTATGTGGCAATATTCTTGGGAAATGTTTTACATATGCCAGATGTATTATGCATGTGACTTAAGACCATAAATTGCCCTCGAATCAAATATTCAAGACACTTTTAGATAATTAGGTAACACTTCGCCTATTTTTCCATCAAGTGCCTTTCTTCCCTCCTTTTCTTTGCTCTGTATGTATGAGAACAGAGAAGCAATTATGAATAAAATGAACAAAGGACATGAAAACTATTGCCTCATTGGAGACATTCTAGCTTGTAGTTTCATGCAACAATAATAAAAATATTTGTGTAGCAACTCTGAAACATATTCAAAGTATTTAACAATGCTTAGTATTTACATATTGCTCTAGAATATTCAGAGTATATGCAAACGGTATGTGTAAGGAGAGAAAATGAATTAATAAAAAGTTTTGGATGAAGAGAATTACATTTGCATTATGAAAGTTTTCTGCAGTTCATTTGAGCAAAAGCATTTAAAAAAGTATTTGACATTCTACTTTACATTGAACAGGAACCAACTCAATGTAAAGTTCTTGGCTGTGATCACACGTTTTTAATAATTTATTCATTTCATGCCATTGATATTTATCATTTTATCAGTTGTTTCTAACACATCCAATGAAACAGTTCTTTTAAACATCAAGAAATGTTGCCGTTTGCTTTGTGGCATACGCATAGGCTCCAGCACTTCCAGAAGTATCACCTTCTTAAGGTTTCCTGCCTCTTTTCATGTAGGCAGGTGCACTTGATATCCAGTCTGGGAGGGAAGAAAATTGAAAATGAATGCATCTCCTTCAGGTAATAGGATGCAGAGATGTTGCATACTGTAGACCTGATGACTGCAAGGAAAGACGTTCATTTCCAGATGTTTTGTTCTCAAGCTGAAGTTCAGGTGCATCGAACTATTTTGAGAGATGTAAGGTAACCTCAAAAAAGCTACGGGATCCACATGTCTAAAAACAAGGATATTGTTCCTAGGTGGCATGTTCACTGCTTTAGGATTTTTTTTTTAAAAAAAATTCTCCTGTATGTAATCATTCATACACAACTACATGCATCACATTTGCTTTGGATTTTGATAGCTGAAGGTTGTACCAGTTTAAATCACAGGGTGTTCCCGCACAGGCCATTAAGACCCCATTAAGCACCCGATAGGGAGATATATGGCACAA
This sequence comes from Aspidoscelis tigris stejnegeri, assembly GCA_023333525.1. NCBI lineage: Eukaryota > Metazoa > Chordata > Lepidosauria > Squamata > Teiidae > Aspidoscelis > Aspidoscelis tigris. The sequence goes on along the minus strand of JALMGA010000001.1, from coordinate 242,674,047 downwards.
ATCTGCAAGTTACCTTCTGCACAGCGGGACAGATTAGGGCCCCTTCAAGGACACTGCTTCCACACAAGATCCATCTATAATGGGGTCTAGGGGCTGCCGAATCTGGTTTTCAGGAAGACCTGAAAAATTAGATCTTCAAACCGTTCCTGCTTGCAAATTCCAGATCAAAGGATGATATTTCTGCACAGGGACAGGAGAGGAAACACATATGGGTGGGACTGAAAGTTGGCATGTTGAGTGCAGCCAGGCAGCCACAGAATCTCAGGCACACCGCTGATTGGTGGGCAGTCTGCCCCTGACATGCCCACGCACGGTGGAAATGAGCAGTGACTGACGGCTGAGTGCTCCAATCACACAGCACCTTGGGTGGCAGGGCCGCAGAGAGGCCTGATCCTTTTGGATATCAGTGCTCCAGTGTCCTCACAGCAAACAGATGATCTGTTCCTTGCTATCCGTGCTTCCCATGCGAGTCAGATGCGCTAGGCCTCATCGGGATCCATCCCTATTTCAGACAGATATTCCCAGGGACAGGTTTAAGAAATCCACATTTCCTTAATCAAGATTTCAAGTGGTAAGTGCGGAAACACCCATAGATAATCTAACTGCAATCATATGCAAGTACGAAAAGTGATGGCGTGGGGCAACACATGAACATTTGGAAAGCCATAGTCAATAGGACTCTTCTAAATTGAAATGGATTCTGAGCTCGTTTCTCTGATAAAACACAAAATGTGACTCTTAATTTGTGTTTCATGAGAGTAAGAATATTGTTCTGAACCAGATTTCAGACTGAATTTCAGAATCCTTGGATTGTCAGGGCCATAAGTGTCCCTGCCCTGTTTTGAGTACTTTTGTAACTGGATCCCATTTATGTATCCTATGAAATAAGTGAGAAAGTGTGCAGTTTATGCCCTACACTGAGGTCCTATAGTTCATTACATTTATGTGTAAGTTAATATGCTTGTAATTAATTAATTCTCATTATAGCATTGCAAGGGGTTGTTTTACCTTGTTGTGTGAAGTTGGGGGAAACTTACAAGGTCATTGATTGAGTTCCTGGGTAAGGGAAATAGGGGTTGGGAACTGGCAGCAGCTAGAAGATCAGAAAAATAAGATGAGAAGGTAGGGTTGCCAGGGTAAGAAAGCCCAATTATTTTATTGTGGAACTATAGTCTCATTATTACTTGTTACCTTACCTTACACATCGTCATATTGTCTTTATGATGTCAATGTTTTGTTTACTCTTATATGCCTATGTCTTGTATATTTATGTAATGGAGTAATCATTTAGATTCATGTATAATCATAAAATTACATATTGCCATTTAGTGCTCGTCCCCATGGCAAGGATATTTGCAAGTGGCCCCATGCAAAGCCCTAAATCGGGCTACATGAGGAACAAAATCCTTTAAATCACATTACCCAGAGGGGTTTTGCTGTCCCCACCACTAATGCTGCTATTGCAATTGTCCCCTATTACCTGAGCACTTAATCGCCCAAGTAAAGGGTTGATTTACTACAAACATTCACCTGATAGCTGCCCTGCAATCAGCTGAACAACTGTCAAGGGGTTATAGCAGCTCTCATGCACACAAGCAGAGCTCCACTAATGATTAAAAGACAAACTCAAACAAGGAGTTAATTAATATGCACCTCTTTCCAAGGCTCAGATGGCACCTAATTTCCTTCCAAAGCCTGTGAGCTCCAATGAGTCAGCCTCCCGGCAAGGAGCTAATTAATATACACCTCTTTCCATTGAATTAGCTGCCTGTTACCTCCAGCCTTGGAAAGAGGCTTTCGGCTTTACTGCCAAATTAACTTTGGCAGTAAAGCCAAAAGCCTTTCTGTCAGCAATCATAAACAGGGGTTGCAGGGGCTTGAAATTTCTCTTTCCCAGGGAGGTAACCTTATTGCCCCCATGGAAATGAGAGAAATGTCAAGCCCCTGCAACTCCTGTTTATGATTGCTGACAGAAAGAGGCTTTTGGTTTTACTGCCGAAGTTATTTGGCCTTGCAGACCTTACATCAGGAGTATGTCAGGTTGCCACAATTAACCAAGAAATTCTCATTCTTAGACAAAATGTCTTCTGATGAAAACTTACAAACTTTCTAGGCTGTGGGGAAGCGGGAGAAGAGGGGAGGGGAAGGGAGAAGATGGGCCAGGATATTTCTGCTGCCCTTTGAAGTTGAGTTTTCATTTTCTCCCTCTGGGTTCCTCTGCTCTGGGGTTCAGAACTACACCATATTTGATGCCTACTCTTCCATGTTTTGAGGCTTGGTAGTGGAACTGTTTAGTCTTTTTTTCCTGTCTATTCTCCTTCCCTGTCTTACCAGTCCCAAACAGGAAAAGTACCCATTCTGCTTTGGGGCTCCAACCTAGGATGTGCTATTTTCTTCTCCAGGAATTCTAAGTTTAAAAGTGACAACATGTCTTTTTCCCTGCTTTCTATTCCCTGGAGGATCAAGGCTTGATTGATTGGCTCATTTACTTATATTACTCTGTACTAGGAACTCCAAGGTAGAAGGTCCTTTCCATTAATTTTTCCATGTCTTGGTGGTTCCAATCTAGAATTCTTGGCTGCATGTTTGGCCTCCCTCCACCCAGGCTGCTCTAAGTCTGAACATCTGCAGCAAAGGTGTCTTTGCATTGCCTTTGAAGGCACCTCACCTCCACTATCCGGATGCAGCATTTAATCAATGAGGATATAGGGTGCATTGAGTGTTGGAGGGGCTGTGGGCCAATTACATCATGGTTTGGCTGGTTCTTTATGGTGATAGTTCACATACAATGCTGAGGAACAAGGCTTAGGCATCTGCATTGCATTGCTCCTCAGAATGCATTTGCTGCTTTAAACCCATTCTGCCTATGGTTGATCTGGATCCATGGATTAAGCAGGGTAAATGCAGAAAGGGCCATGGAAAACACAAACAGGTCCTATTATGGATAAACAATTGTTTAAGGAACAAAAAGTGGAGGATAGGTAGTAATGGATGTTTCTCACAACAGAGATTCTGTACTGCATCCATATACACGAATCAAAATGGCAGAGGTTATATAAAGTGAGCAGTTGAAGACCGTTGGAGAAACAAATACTGACTAATGGATTCTGAGCTGGTTGTGATTGGTCAGGAAAGAAATCTTTCCATAGAGATAGATAATTCCATAGTGTACATATGCTAAAAAGGTCAATATCATGAGACAAAAATGGTATTGGAAATAAACTTGCCAATACTATAATGTTTGTGCATAAGACACTGGTGTCACAGCATACAGTTTTGGTAGCCACATCTCAAAAATGATATGGTGACATTGTTTCAAAGAGACAACCAAAATAGGGAAGAGTTATTAGGAACAGTTTCAGTATTTTAGAGCCTTTCTGCACTTGACCTTATTTTAGAATATATCCTGGAATAGGGGCAAGCTGCCTGCATGTTCGTGCAGACTAAGACAGGCCTTAGGAAACACCTGACATAGAATGCCTTAGCATGTGGACAACAGATACCTACCCTGAGATACATTCTAGAATAAGGACAATTGCAGAAAGTCTAGAAAGAAGGCAAGCAAGGATATAATAGATGTGCACAAAATTATGAACGATGGGCACAGAATAGTTAAGGCAACATTTTTACCCCTTTTAACAATTATTTTTCTATTACAGAAACATGGGACTGACCTCCAGCTTTGAAGGATTCAGAAAAGGTTTTGTTGTGGGCATTGGACAGGATTGGACAGCTGTGATCAGACATGGATGGGGAAATCCTCTGAGGCAGTCTAATAAGAGAAGGCTTCTAGATGGCCCCTCTCCCTTTCCTGAGCTAATAAAGGTGGATTAGAGAATGCTTGGGAACACAAGGGCCACACACGACGCTTAACAAAAGTCTCATGAAGTGTGTGGCCTTCCTGTCCCCAACCCTTCTAATCCAGCTTTCCTAGCACAGAATGTTCAGGAGAGGCGAAGGACAGACTGATGTGTGAACAATCGCACCTGAAAGCCCTCTCTTTTCATCCCGTTTTTGAACTTGTAACATGCTGTACTTCTAAGGGTGTCCTCATGGTGTGTTCCACTAATGTTTAATGTTCTTCACTTTGTTGTATTTAATTACTAGTTAAGTGTTCAAGATATCCTAGCTAAAACTAGCAACCCCTTGGAAATTTGGGTGAAGCCTGTACATTTGGTTGTTTGATCCTCAAACTCTTGCATCCCATAATATGGAGCCGTAAGAGAGCCTGTATGTTGTTGTCAGCCTGTACATTTATACCAAATTGTATTTGCACTGTTGGTTTGAAAGCAAGTGACAAAATGTTAATATACTATTCCCACGGCTATGCTTAGAGGAACAAGCCCAGCGTCAACAAATGTCATCTTGGGTGGTGGTTTTAAACTACGAGCTGGCCAAGATGGGCCTCCCCTTACATTTTCTGAATGACTTGGGTTTTAGGGCAAAACAAGTGCTCAAGCAACATACCCATGACATCTATGCTCAACTGGACCTAGCAAGTATTGCTAGGGTGTCTGCTACAAAGTTTTTAGCTTTTCACAAACTTAATATTCATTTAGAACAGTGGTTCTCAACCTTCCTAATGCTGTGACCCCTTAATGCAGTTCCTCATGTTGTGGAGACCCCCAACTGTGGGGGCAGAGCAGCTGAGAGGTGGGAAGGAAGGGCGGCAGGAGACTCGTTGCGACCCCTCCGAAAGGGTAGTTCGACCCCCAAAGGAGTCTTGACCCCCAGGTTGAGAACCACTGATTTAGAACATTACCTGACTATCCCAGTCCCGCTTCCCTTAAGGAGAATATACCCCAGAGCCAGGTTTGAACAACTTGACCTCAACATGCAAACTGGTCGCTTCTGTAACATTCTAAGATGTGAGACATTGCATTTGGGGAGATCAAGTTGTTGAAGATATGGAACACTTTTTAATTGGACACTCAGCCTATACTGATCTCCGATGCAGATACCTGCACCCAATTACAGCTAATTTTAGCTCCCATAACAGAGAAGATCTTCTGACACTCCTATTGCAAGAAAGATCTACAATAATCAGAGTAAGCCTTTTTATTCTGAAAGCCACAAAGGAAAGAGCTTGCTTCTTGGAAAAAGAACTGGGAAAATAAGAACCTTCCTGCAAATGGATTATCAGCTGCTCTCCTTTTTTTCTGTTTTATAATGTTCTTATTGCTTTTTACTGAACTTTGAAATGGTCATATGACTGATCAAATAAAACTATTATTATTATATGAATGTGTGTGTGTTACCAGCTTATGATAAGCCTAAAAACCTCAAATTGGTGTTCAAAGCAGTGGGCATTTCTTAATGTCTGCTGTCTCTCTGAGGGCCCTCTGAGGCGCCCGTTCCCTGAGGCGTGAAGCGACTTCCTCTGCCCTGGAAGGCAGCGTGGCTGCAAGCCAGCTGGCAGAAGGCTGCGAACAGAGCACGAATGCGCAGGACTCCCTTGTGGGCTTCCAAAGCAGCAGTGGTCAGAGGCCGCTGGGCTTGGTGGGCCACCGAATCTGATCCAGCGAGGCACCGATTATGTTCTTCCCGGATCCTGCAAGAAATCCCGTGATGAACTTTGCGTTCGCCTCTCCTCCTCTTCTGGGTTCAGTCGAGGAGATACAGGGCAGAACACGGAACGTGAGAAGGCAACGTGGCTGACTGTTGTCGAGCGCTTCGATACACATCGAGACTGACAAAATAAAGCAAACGACGCTTGACGTCCCCCTCGCTAAGCTCAAAAGTAAGCGTCCCGCGGCAATAGAAGCTCTCCCTCCCTCTCGCCGAGAGGCTCGCACCCCTCTCGTAAGTGAATGGTATCGCCCAGCGCCTCGCCAAACCCAGACAGTGACTAACGGCCGTCGCCGCCACCCGCTGGTGCCGGCAACGGCAGAACGTGATTGGCTGGCGAACTGCTAACCCCTCGGCTTTCGCTTCCTCGCCATTGGTCGAATGCTCTCCGGTCTCCTCCCTTGCTAGATTCGCTATTGGCCATCGCTCGTCTGCGAACCGCCCTCCTCCCCTCCCCGTCGAGGTCATTTAAGTTTATGAAGGAAATAAATAAATAAAGGACGAAATAGAAATGCGTAGAAATAAAAGAGGACGAAGGGGGGGGGGGTTGACGAGGTCTCGCAACCTAACGTGCTAGGCAGAGTAAAGAGGATCACTTTCAGCCAATGGTCGGCGAGACTGGCTCCCCCTGGCAGTTAACCAGGACAAATGAAACGCCGGCAATGGCGAAGGTCAGCCTTAATAATCGGGTCATTCTCCAATGACAGGCATCGGTGACAGTCAATTGACAGACGTCAAGACCAATACCCCAGGGACAAAGCGGATTTAATTTCTTAAAAGGCCCGAGCTGTTCCAATCACGAGGCAGTAGCTTTCGGACACACACACACACACACACACAGAGTAGGCGGGGCGGCACGGCTGTTAATCGAACGGGCGTGCTCAAGAGCGACAGGACTCTCGGCGAATGGAGAACGGGAGCGAGGACAGTGGGCGGGACTAGGAGGCCAATAAGAGAGTCGCCTGCGGGGAGGGTGGTGGCCGTTCCTACATTAAAGGGTTGAATTGGCGCGGGAGGTTGACAGAAGATGAGAGAGGTATGGCGCTTCCGGGGTCAGTGGGGGGTGAGGGGGCGTGGTTCGTGGCGACTCCGCCCCCTCAAGGGGGTGTTGAACGGGGGAGCTACCGACGGGGGGGGGAGACAGAGGGGAAAAGGGGAAAGTTTAGTCAAGGTAAAGCGCCTAGAAGGTGCTGCTGTTACCAATAAAAAACACCGTCTGGAGGCGGGGGAGTGACAGTGAGAGCGCATGGAGTTCTGCCTGCCTGCAAAAGGGAAGCCCCAGGGTGCCCTATGGGCTTACTCTGAGGTAAAAAGGGCTCCTGCCTGTGAAGGCGCTCAAGTTTCCCCTCGGTCGCTCAGCGTCCGGACGCCGTCGTTGGCTTACTCCCGAGTAAACGTGCTTAAGCCGCCTTGAAGTCAAAGCGAGTTTAGCCGCGGGGAGTCCGCGCGGCTGTGGTCACCCCTGAGCTACAACCCGTCTTCGGTCCACTTTCGGAGCGAGAGACGCCTCAGCAGAGCGACGAGCCGTTTTCTTCCGCCGTCCGAGAGCTCAGAAAACTCACCTCAGTGGCAGATAATGTGGAAAGCGAGCGACCGGCCACCTTGCAGAGGCGCTCTCCCGCTCTGAAAGTGGACCGAAGCCGGATTACACTTCCGAGTAAACCCACCAATCGGGCGCCGGAACATTTTCTCTCGCGGGTCCGAAAGCGCACGATGGAGCTGGAAGTTCGCCTCGCCGTGACTCGGGCGGCGCCGAAAGCGATTCTTGTACGGCTTTAAAAAACCAAGGGCCGTGCGGTGTCTTTGCTTTGCCGCCGGCTGTTCGATGAGCGGGCAGTCAACGGCCGCAATTCCCTGGTGGCAGACCTTAGCATGCGTTTATTTGTCTTTTTTTAAATCAGTCCCCCTTTGCCTTGCCTCCAGATCTCGCGCAGCGCCCGCTCTTTTCAGGGCGAAAGACGCGCCGGCGTGGGGTTGGAGAGGCGTTACTGTATATCCCGATCGTTTGAAAGCCGCCTTGAGTCAGGCAGGTTCCTCACTAAATGGGCGCCCGGCGGAGCGAACTTGGAAATAAAGCCCCTTTTCAAAGCTCCGCAGAAGTTTCCCACTTGAACCCGGCGCCGGGTTTCCAGGGGAGACGGGCATCTTCGGTCTTAATTCGACTCTTTCCTCTGGAGACCGTAGCTTGCGGGTGGGCGGACAGTATAGAAACGTAATAAATTAATAATTAGTGGGAAAACTTGGTATGCGCGTCCCCGTCCCCTCCTCCCTCCGAGGGATCCGCTGCCAAGCAAAGATCCCGTTCGGGTCAGTTCGTGTGTGTGCGTGTCAATCCCGCCCTCCGATCGTGGGTGAGCCAATCTACCCAAGGGCATTTCGGGCTGTTGAACTGTCATTGGCTCCCTGCTGTGTCGATCCGACTTCTGGAGATCTTCTGTGCGGCGGGGGTAGTTGTAGGATTCGCCTTTGACAGGTTTTGCAGGAGCCGGCAGGGGCTTGTGAGGGTGGAGAGGGAGCGAGGGCGCTGACGGCGAGGCTAAACGGAGGGGAAGGCATTTTCCCTTCTTTTCTTTTTCCAGACTCTACCTCTTGCGCCAAGTTTCTCATCCCTTCTTTTCTTCCTACCCGTATTGAGAAAATGGAGGGTTGTTATTGTGGTGCACGTTCCGTTAAGTTCGGCCTCTTTACCAGCTGGATAGTATTGACTCTTTTGTTGTAATATTTCAAGGGTCCCCTATGCATACACCTCTTTTCTCCCAGCTGTTCAGCTCGAGATGATGAAGGAATAAACTTTACTTGTCCCCTAAAGAGTTGTCACATTTTCTGGGTTTGCCTGACAGCGGATGTGGCACAGAACATTACACGGTGTCAAAGAAGTCAGTGAATTTTGTCGTTGTTGCAGTGGGAGTTTGTTTTAAGTAAAGGAATGGATTTGTTTCAGCCTCCACCTCCTTTTTGATTGCAAGGTAATTTGGCTGAGAACTGAGATGGGAACAAGCTCCTCAGTTATATCTCATTTGAAAATGTGACAAAGAAAATGCAAATAGCTCTCTTGTTACATTGCTTAAGTATTACATAAAGAGTAATACATAAAGTACTACTCTTTATGTAATACTTTTCTCTGAGGGAGAGCCGAAGGATGTCTGCTGTGGTCACACTTAAGGTTTAATCCAGCTTCAGTCCACTTTCAGAGTGAGAGAATACATCAGCAAAGTGACAAGCTGTTCTCTTTCAGTGTTAAATAACTCATGAAATACACCTTTGGGATAGATAATGTGGAAAGAAAATTACTGGTCACTTTGCTGTATTCTCTTGCTCTGAAGGTGGATTGAAGCTGTATTAAATCTTAGGTGTGGCCACAGTAGAGATTTTACAGAAATTTTGAGATGACGTCCTGCCCCATAAGAATAATGTGTTTGAAAGATTTTGCTGCTGGAACCGCGTACAGAGCCTGGAAATTACTACGGAACAATTTGTTGCTGAGCTAAAATGAAAGTGGCTAGTTGTGAATTTGGTAGTGCAAGTAATGATATGGTGAGAGAGAAACTTGTGCTCAGTATAAAGGATGAGAAGTTAAAAGAAAGGCTTTTGAAAGAAACTGGCCTTGAGAAAGCAGTGGAAATATACTGTGTTCATGAGATAATAAGAGCCCAGGTGCAGACTGGGACCAACATCCAAGGAGTTGTATGAACTACATAAAAACTATAAAGAAAATAATAATCAAAAATAAAATAAAGAACATCAGAGAGTTTTGATGAAATGGAATAACAATTGTGTCAGGCACCTGTGCTTCAGTATTTTGATGTGACAAAATTAGTGATTGTTCAAGCTGACACATCAAAGAATAGTTTAGGAGTAGGCTTGCTTCAAGATAGCAAATGTCTTACGGTCACTTAAGTGTCATAGGACAAAGCTGTGACAGATAGAAAAAGAATTGCAATATATGCAATAAAGTTTCATAAGTGTTTGATAAAGTTGTGTGAGTCCAGGCTGACCATAAGCCTTTGGAGGTGATATTTAAAAAATGTGTTGGCAGTGCTCCTGCTTGTTTACAGTGAATGCTTCTACAACTTCAGAGGTACCAACTTAATGTAGTATATATACTAGAGAAGCTTACCTATTTGGCTGATACCTTGTCACGAGCTGCTGTGGATTTACCTGTTTGTGAGGAGGTTTCGATGGTAGGGGAAAAAGTAATATATGGAGTAATATATGTATCCAGATGGAATGCAGATAATTCAGGAGGCAACAAAGCAGAATGCTCAACTTCAGGTAGTTCGGGTATGGGTACAGCAAGGTTGGCCATGATATTTGAAAGATTCTGCTGTAGTAGCAAAGTAATTTTGGCTTCTGAAGGACCATCTTTGTTGCCAAAATGGTATTTTATTGATGTGAGAATGATCATCCCTGTAACTGAAAGACAGAAGATGCTTTCTCAGCTTCAAGAGTTGCATCAAGGAATTCAGAGAACAAAAGCCAGGGCATGAGGGTTGGTATATTGGCCTAGGATGTCAAGGGACATGGGTACAATTGTTGGAAACTGTTCTGCATAGGTTTGTTTTACTTCAAATAATCATAAATAGTTGTTTATATCACATGAGATTCCTGAAGCACCATGGGAACAAGTGGAAGTAGATATTTTTCTACAGGATAATATGTCTCTTCTCTTGGTGATTGATTATTTCACGAAATATCCAGAAGTAGAGATGTGTGTAAGTGTTTTTTTGACATTCTATTTAAATCAAATACCCAAAAATTTGATTCGAATCGAATCTTTTAAATTCAAATTTAACAAGATTCAATTCAAATTTATCAAATTTGAATCTATTTGTTCAATTTTTTATTTGAATCTGCACATACAAATGTCAACAACATTCGTATGTGCACGTACGCATCTTCCCCACATCCATACACATCTATATGCATCTGTACACATCCATATGCACCCCATTTTCATTCCATATGGATCTGTACAAATGCATAATGTAGCGGGAAAGATACGGATTTTCAAGTATGCATCATGTACAAACCCGTACACATACGAATATCTGGATAATTTGAATGAATAGATCCAACATTCAAAATTTGATGCAAATGTTTAAATCTGAATTTTGGGACATTCAATTCAAATGTCAAAATTCTGCACATTTGATCTGATTTCCAATGCCTACGAATATTCATGCATATCCCTATCCAAAAGTAAGTTTACCTGACAAGACAAGGACGGTTATTGGTAGTCTTAAATCTGTGTTTGCTCACCATGGGATACCAAAGATAGTTGTGAATAATATGCCCTTTGCTGTTAAATAATTTCAAGTGTTTCCTAAAGAATGGGATTTCTAGCAATGTTTTAGTCGTCCAGGGTATGCACAATCTAATGAAATGGCAGAATGAGCAACTCAGTCACAAAGTAGCTTATAAAGAAAATAAGCACAGCTGGAGTGGATGTATATTTGGCATTGTTGGAATATTAGAGTACGGTATACCAGTTACAGGGATGCTACATTTATCTGCACAAATGTTGATGGGCAAGATGTTAAGAAGTAAGCTACCAATAACAAATATTGTTACGTCCCAAGATTCCCACTGATGTGCAGCAAAGTCTTCAGAGCGTTCAGGGTAGACAAAAATATTTTATGATCAAACAGCAAAGCATAGGACATTACAATCATCTATACTTGACAGATAATTAGAGGGAAGGGAAAAATTGCAAGAATGAGAACAGTAGGAACGTTACATATAGACAGATTGGGAAACTGGGGAGCCTCAGCTGGAGGATGGGTAGAACAGAACAAATAAAGACCATTTGCATTTTGTGTGTGTGTGTGGGGATTGTCTCACCAAAGAAGATGAAGATCAGTGTCATCTATCAAGAATACGAAACTCACCTGGAAAGGAAAATAAATGGTTTTAATAACTGAGTGATGGATTCTCATGGAACATACTTTTTACTACATGCTATCAAGTCAGACATCTGATGAATGGATGGACAAATGAACTCTTTGTTTTCAGTAAGGTCCCAGCTTGAACTCAGAGGAACTTGTTTCTGAGAATTTAGTTGTTAGCTAGCTGGCTGGCTTATAGAGGCTGCAGGCTCTTCTTAATTTGTGCAAAGCTTGTGTATGCCAAGGAAACAGTTTTCTTAGGGCAGTAGTTTGGAAATCTACTCCTAATACTTGTTCCAGGCCACAAATGATTTTAGGACCCTAAAGGAAAAGTTTTGTATGTGTAACAATTTCTTTGCTGCCTGAGGCTGAATGATTTTGTGTAGTCATGCTTTAGAAGCAAACAAGACAAATCACAGAGTTGATGGAAATAATAAAAGTTCTTCATCCTATCTTCTGATGCATGTCCAGTTCTTCGTCAGCTCTTCAAATGGATTTTCAGGGGAGTGTTCTTCTATTTCTGTTTGTGTTTCTAGATGTTTCTTGGATGATTTGGGTAATTAAGGCTGCATTCACACCAAAGTTGTAATCCAGATTCAATCCACTTTCAGAGTGAAAGAACACATCAATGAAGTGACTAGTCATTTTCTTTCCATATTATCTAACCCAAAGGTAGATTTTGTGAGAAAGAAAACAGCCTGTCACTTTGCTGATCTTAGGTGTATTTGGAGTAGTTGAGGAAGTCTCTCCTTTATCTGTCCCAATTCTACAGTGTGTGGGATCATAATATATCATGTTTATATATTTGTAATAATTCAGAGATAATTATCTTAAAACACTTCCTTGAGAAACAATACTAATGCTAAATTTAGCCTGTGTGTTGTGAGAGAAACTAAACAATATGCAGCATGTGGAAAGATTTGCATATGGAGAAGGAAATATCTGGGTGATTACCTTAGAATCTAAGCTGTACTTAAGTAGAAATAATAGGAATTATAGGAATCTCCTCAATTATATTCTGCCTAGGTCCCATGAAAATATGGAACTGGCCTAGAGAAGACATTGGACAGTCTTAATAATTATGGTATCCTTAGTATGTAGCACAATGGTTCTAGGTCTTGTTACTTGTTTCAGAGCCCTTATGTACCTATTTGAAAAAAATAAATTTACACTGGCCAAATGGGGAAATAAATATAGATTTTTTAACTTAATTTTTATTATTTTATAACACAATCTTAAAACTTCAAATTCTCGATACGAACTCTCACATATATTTATATTACATCATTTGGTCGTTAACTACAAATCACTTCCTCCGTTCTTCTGAGTCTTCCCGTAGTATCTCCTCTTTAGTGCTATCAGTAGTTCTTTCAGCTGTCCATTTGAATATAAAGTCAATCAAAACCAGCAGTTATTATTCCTGCTTGTAGATAATTGATGAAGGGTCTCCATTCTTTCACATACTTATCTATTGTCCTGTTCTTTAATAAATTTATTAATTTGTCCATCTCTGCTCATTCATTTAGTTTAATTAGCCAGTTCTCCACACAAGGAATTTCCATTTATTTCCATTTTTTATTCTTGCTGCTGTTACCATATAGAGACTCAAAGGATTCACATTATTTAAATTTTCATCTATTGGCCCAAATAAAAAGGTTTCTGGTCTACATGATGAATTAATTTTTAAGATATTTCTCATTACAGAATGTATCTGTATCCGTTTGTTGTTGTTGCTTTTTTACAAGTCCACCACATATGATAAAATGTTCCTTCACATGTTTTACATTTCCAACCCTTATTAGACACATCTTGGTATATCTTTGCTAGTTTATGTGGTGTTAAATCATCTTGTATATATTTTTTCTTAATACTAATACAACATCATAAATTTCATATCTTTTGTCCACAATTCCAGTGTTCCATTTGAATACTATACCCAAAATTTCTTGCCCATATAATCATACATTCCTTCACTTGTTCATGTTCCATATCTATCTGCAGTAGTAATTTGTACATCATATCAATTGTTCTTTTTTCAGTCGTTTTTAATTGTATTTCCCGGTTTTGCCTTTCCCATTGAAAATTTAATCTATTTTATGATCTCTGTATATATCTGTAAGTTGTGCATATGTAAACCACTGTATTTTTTGCCTTCTTGATTTAGTTGATCTCTTGGTTTATAACAAATTCATTAGTTACTTCATTTTTGTTTAACAGATCTTCATACTTAATCCAAGCCTCCCTTCCCCCAAATTCTTTCAGTAGCCCTGATGTCTTGTTTAATGTTATTTCTTTCTTTAAACATTTATGTGCTGCTCTCCACTTGTTGCAAATCACAACACTCAGTAAACCAATCAGTAAAATCAATACAGCATCTAAAACGTAAATTATGTTTTTAAAGCTTTATTTTCACCAATGAACATGCCAATTATAATATTACTTCAAATATTTAAACGGTTAAAGAATAAACTCCACATATCTATTTAGAGCAGCATTTTTTTCTTTTTAATTATTTATTTCCCCTACCTACCCTCGCCCATTCTATCCCCTTGGGCAACAATCCAACATATGGGGTGTTTTTCCACTGGCAGAAAGTACCCATTTTAACACCCATTAAGGACCCATTTGGCTCAGAGCCAGTTTACCCCATTTCCACCAAAGACCCCATTAGGGACACATTTGTTTCCACCACAGCTCAGGAAATCCGGATCATATGGGGCCTTCAGAACCTATAATCTGGATTTCGTGCAGACCCTGTTAAAGGGGTCTACAATGGGGTCTTCAGCCGGAAAATCTGTATTGTAGGGAGCCTGTTTCTACTACAATCCAGCAATGGGGTCTAGGGGAGACTAGGGGGAGGTGGCGCCCATGGGGGGGAGCCCCAAAATCAAAGCTTCGAAGTCCCTCCAAAATCCCTCTGAAGTTGCCTTTGGAGATTAGCAAAGGCTAGGAAGACAAACCCCTTGCTAGAACAAAGCTGACTGTTACCTTCAGGCATGGAAAGAGGTGCATATTAATGAGGCTGACTCATAGGTGCTCACAAGGAGCTAATTAATATGCACCTCTCTTGCATTGATCTTGCAAGGGGGTTGTCTTTGGAGCCTTTGCTAATCTCCAAAGGCAACATCGGAGGGATTTGGGAGTCTTTGCTAATCTCTGAAAGCAACTTCGGAGATTGTACCCCTTGTCCCCCAAAACACCTGGGGTGACAGGCAGACCCCTTGTGGGTCAATTCAGATTTGCAAATGCGTGCTCCGGTGTTTCCACAGCAGGGATGCTAGCATCCATTGCTATTGGGTGCTAGACCACCCATGGAAACACACTGGATACTTCCCTTTATCTGGATCTACTAGATCTGGATTAAGGGAAGTACCCATTCCTTAGATCTGGATCTTCTTAGATCCGGATTAAAGGAGCGTGGTGAAAAAACACCCAAAGCCTCATTGCTTCACTTATTACTTCATCATTCCCTCTATTTCCCCTGTTTTCCCCTACAATTCCTTTCTCCTGTTATTTCAGTGGACATTGATGTCCACATTCAAAATCCTGGAGGCACAAGAGTGCAGACCCATTTTCCTCAGCTGATTTCAGTGGTGGTATTCTAAGCAATGTAGTCTAAGAAAAAAGAATATTTTGGGTTTTTTTCTGAAGAATTTTGAAAATGGAAACATGCATAATCCTCGGCAGTGACCAGAAATGTATGAAATGGGGCACAGTGTTTCTTTTCTTCCAAATGGGGGAACCAAAAATACATCCATAATCTAACAGAATTTATAGACCATCCGTAAATTTGGCATACTCAAAGGTAAAGATGCCCCATTAGCTTTATGTCTGAAAGGGGAAGTCATGATACTCAAGCTCATTCTACATATAAATAGTAGATAATAATTTTGCATTTGTTCTACACATATATCTAACTTTTTTTCCCTTCATGCAATTCCTCCTGGAAGTCTTCCTCCCACAATGTCCTCTGGTGAGGCAGTGAGTTTTCTCTAAAATTGATAATATCCAGAATTTCACTGAGATGAAATAATATAGCACACACAGAGCTGAAGATAAACCAAACAAGGTATTTTTCGCTACACGTATTGATAAAATAGAACATGGAAATTTTAGTCCTGCATTATGTAATAGAAGTCTGCATGAGATGGACTCCACCACCTTTATTTTTCCATATGTCAAGTCAGCTTTGGTGGAAATAGCATCTCTGATAGTGGCCATGAACACTCAGCTGGGCTACAGACTACTCATTCATCTATGGTCTTCTTGAAGTAGTATTAGGCCTATATTCTATCTTTATAAGAAGCTAGTAATTGCCTAAGCATGACAATCTCAAGGTCTTTCACTTTATCTAATATATTTATGCTGTATACTGTTTGATTTATGTTAAAATGTGATTTACAACAATAAGCTAAAACAACATGAACACATGTATGAAACTTTAATATGTGTGAATAGAGGGCAAGAAAAAAACACGGAGTATGGAGAGTTAATTTGGAGGAACTGAAAAATATTGTTATTGGTGCCTTGTATGACAATGCAGTGCAAAAAAGAGACAAATGTGGAGATGCTAAAAATAATATAGAAGTTTATTATGGCTTGATGCATTAATGCCCGAGACCTCCTTCAAGGATGCATAAAATTAAACCAGAAATTAAAATAGTATATCCAGGTCATAGAACAATTAGATTATTTTGATATAAGAACAGCCTGTGATATAATTAGTGTGATTATAAAAAAACTTTCCGGAGTTAATCTCTTAACCAAATAAATGAACATTTATTAGAAAAATGCCTACAATAGATACCTATACTGTTTTTAGGCCCTTAGGGCTCCTGTCTTTTCTTGGTTCAATTTATTTTTAAATTACCTTACAAGTGTCCCCCCTGAGAATCAAGTGACAACTGAGGATCCTGTTTTTCCAAGGCGAATGCAAACTTATCTAAACGAGGATAAATTGGCATTTGTTTATCTTGAGGTCCTGCAATCCACAGCACCACTGTTTCATCAGAATTTAGTTTCAGTTACTAGACCACCTTCAGGCGTTGGCTAAGGACCAGAAATGAGTTAGACAGCACACTGATATGGAGCTGGGTGTCATCAGCACCCTGATTGGATCTCACTCCAAACACTATGATGGCCTCTCCCAGTGGTTGCATATACTGTATTTTCTGGCGTATAAAACTACTTTTTAACCCAGGAAAATCTTCCCAAAAGTCGGGGGTCGTCTTATACACCAGGTTTTGTCTTCTTATACGGCGAGTATATCCCAAACTCTATATTTTAACTGGAAAGTTGGGGGTCGTCTTATACGCCCAGTCGTGTTATACGCCGGAAAATACGGTAAATATTGAAAAGCATGGGGGAGCTTCCCGGGGGATCATCAACAATTCCCCATGACTACAATTTGAAATCTGCCGCAGAGATAGAACAGATCCACACCCTCAGTTCCTGTATCTCATAGGCTTTGCAATATTTTACAGCCAAGTTAGCACATTCAAACTATTGTATATACTGTATTTATCAGCCCTTCTGCCTGATTCCCACTGGCAGTCCCAGGCTCAGATCACAATGACTTCAGCAGCATCATAGAGGAAAAGCAGCATCTGTAACAAAAGCTAAAAGAGGATCGGGTGTGAAAGTGACAAAGATGGCAGCACAGTGGACAACTAGGCAAGATGCACCTCTTTTTTCTAACCTTTGGCTGAACAATCAAGCTTCCCCTCCTCTTCCAGGTACAGATTATTTGTTTTAACATAGTTTAGCTGAAACCCAGTCTAAGACCTTTGGGTATTCAGTGGAGCAGAAATAGAATATTTTTGTTAGTGAGGAAAATATATTTTGCATGGAAACAGCAAACTTGTGTTCAAGCCAGCTAATTTTCCATCTTCCTCCATCCTTTTCTTTCAATTCATTTTGTACCTTTCATATTTTGGAGGTGATTTTCTATTCAATCTGTTATTTTTGTTTTGTTTTTGGTTGTTGTATCATGTTTTATTGTGACATTGTCACAGAAAAGAGCAAACCTTTGAAATTCTGCTTATTACCATAAACGTTTTGACCTCCAGAAAATAAAAGAAAAAATAGCAGGGCTGATTTCACTATGGGTGTTTGCTTTATTCTTATGATTTTCTGATGAATTCCTGCAAGCTACTCTGTGCTCAGTTTTGCAAGCCTGAATACAGTATATTGTCCTGAGGACTCTACTTTCAATTCAAGAGGGTTTGTGTAGAATCTGTACACTGTTCCTTCAGTAGCAACAGCAGCAGTCCATATATTGAAACTATGGGGCCACAAACCATGATGAAACCATCATTTTCGCTCACCCAGTCCAAGAAAGAGGAGTCATGGGATCATCTAAGATGATCCGGATCTAAGGAATGGGTACATTCCTTAATCTGGATCTAGTAGATCCAGATTAAGGGAAGCACCCAATGTGTTTCCACAGGAGGTATAGCACCCATTAGCAATGGGTGCTAACCCCCCTGCCGTGGAAATACCTTTTGCACCCATGTGGGGAATCCCGATTGACCCACAAGGGGTTTGCCTGTCACCCCAGGTGTTTTGGGGAACAGGGGGTGCAATCTCCGAAGTCCCTCTGAAATCCCTCTGAAGTTGCCTTTGGAGATTAGCAAAGCCTAGGAAGACAAGCCCCTTGCTAGAACAAAGCTGACTGTTACCTTCAGGCATGGAAAGAGGTGCATATTAATGAGACTGACTCATAGGTGCTCACAAGGAACTAAATAATATGCACCTCTCTTGCCTTGATCTTGCAAGGGGGTTGTCTTTGGAGCCTTTGCTTATCTCCAAAGGCAACTTCGGAGGGACTTGGGAGTCTTTGCTAATCTCTGATTGCTCCGAAGTCATTTCGAAGTTCACCCTGAAGATCAGCACAGACTTCAAAGGCACTCCGGAGCTATTTTGCACAGACTCCAAAGTGACTCCGAAGTGAATTCGAAGTGAATTCAAAGACTGCCCGCCCCCCAAAACACCTGGGGTAATGGACCGACCCCTTGTGGGTAGATCCGGATTCCCCACATGGGTGTACAGCTGTTTCCACAGCAGGGGTGTTAGCACCCATTGCTAATGGGTGCTACATCCGGATCTAAGGGCTGCAGTGGAAAAACACCCTGAGATATACCTATGTGATCCGGATTTCCCTAGCGGCGGTGGAAACAAATGTGTCCCAAATGGGTGTCGTGGTGGAAATGGGGTCATCCGGCTCACACCCAAATGGGTCCTTAATGGGTGCAAAAATGGGTACTTTCTGCCAGTGGAAAAACACCCATGATAAAGCTAGTTTTACATGTTATGCATTAGAAATATGTATTCATAAAACTAGTGCAGAATTTGTCTAATATGTAAATCTTATTAAATTGAATAATGACTTTTTCAAGATAATGTGCATAGGATGGCAGTATGAAGCCTAAGAGAGCAATTGCTCTTGGGAGTAAGGACCTTTGAAATTTATGGGGCTTAATTCTGAATAGACATGCCTGAGATTATGCTGTAAATGACTTGTGTTTTAAATTCTAAAGCACTGAAATGAAATAAAGTGTTTGTACTGAAGATAACCCTTGTAAAATTAAGCCTTTCTCTTTTGTAGAACATTGAAACAATAAGGCCATTTTTAGTCACAATAGAAGCTGTGAAAGCTGGTAAAATGGACCAGGTCTGAAAGAAGCCCCAGAAGCTACATTTTAAGATCAAAGGAACAGCTACGGAAGAGGGGAAACCCTTTCTTTCAGAAATGTGATTATTTACAGTAAAATTTGCACATTGCAATGGTTTGTATGAATTTCTAAAGGATGTTTTATATACAAATCACATCTCAAATTAAGAGGATAAGATTTCCATTTCAACTGTGATTTATGTCTCTGGGTCTCAGCTTTGGAAGTATTAATAAATTAAGGTAAAAATGC
This sequence comes from Aspidoscelis tigris stejnegeri, assembly GCA_023333525.1. Taxonomy (NCBI): domain Eukaryota; kingdom Metazoa; phylum Chordata; class Lepidosauria; order Squamata; family Teiidae; genus Aspidoscelis; species Aspidoscelis tigris. The sequence continues at coordinate 242,654,672 of JALMGA010000001.1, read as the reverse complement.
ACATTATGGTTGAAAATAGCTTCTTTTTTAATGAGAAAATGGAAATGTGGGAAGGTTAATGACAATATTGCCTATGGTATTTCTGTGTCTTTTAAGATTTGGGGATAGTTTCTAATGAGGAAAATGATATCAAACTTTTATAATACTATTCTACAGGTGAAGATAGCAAGGAGCTTTAAAGATAATCCAATGATTTAAAACCCCTGAGAATTCTGAAGTGTGATTCACCAAACATGCAACATTTACAGAATAAAAAAGCACGCTTTTACTGTTAAATAGCACATTCACTAAATTTAGATTACTTGATATTCTAAGAGAAATATTTAACAACCAAGTTGTGAGATACAGCATTTTGGGTTCTGTTCTGTCTCAGGCTTGTAAACAATCATTTGCCTGCTTCCCTGCAGGAAGTAGAAGAGTCCGCTATGCCCTCCAGGCAGTCTAATTTGACTCTGTATCTTCCACCACTATAAGCCTGGGACGCAGCAGGACCCAAAAACGTCCAGTAAGCAACAGGTTACTGAAAGAGGTTACTGAGTAAGCCTACAGTAGAGACAGATAAAGCCAGATGAAGGAGATCTGTACTCAAGAAAGATTTAGCTTGCTTCTTTCAAGAAACAAGTAATTCCGGTAAGCATGTTTGGACAGGTAGGTTGTTAAAATATTTTTATGGCCTTGTAATTTTTTTTGACCTGTAGGGCTACATTACTCACACTGATGGGGAAGCTGGTGTACAACCTAACTGCCTTAGACTTTTTTCTTTAGTTTATGTATAGGCACTAAGCATATTGGTACCCTGACTTAGAGTTTTCTGGGCATGCACAATTCATTTTTGACACGCTTTCCACTTCTTATTCACATTTTGTGACTTCACTTAGCCATGAAGTCTTTTTATATTTGACAGTTTTCTAACATTATGTTCTGATTTTATATATACTGTATAAGATTTTAGTTTATTTTATTCTTTTCTCTTGCTTCATAAGCCACTGAGTAAAACCAAAGTTAATAGGCAACTACACTGTACTAGTATAGGAAATAATAAACACTGTGACACTTTGTGAACTCTTTAGTATTTTTGTAGCCCTTCAGCCTAAAACATGATGCGATCTTCATTGTAGTCCTGATAATAAAGATAATCTGATTAAAGAACCAACAAAATATAGCACTTTTTCACATGTGCACTGACTTCAATGGCGAAAGCTATCCAATATGAAATGCTAAGAAAATTAGCTAGAGAAGGGAAATGAATCAGATATTTCAATAAGAAGATGATGAGATGGCACTTTGAGGCACCCTCTCCTATTAAAAAATAAAATAAACAGGTATGGATAATTATCAGAAGCTTCTTTTCTTGCTACAGGTTTGTGAATCATGCCACAATCAGAGATTGCTAAGTATCCTCAGAAAAGTGGCCGGAAATGGTTACGAGTTCACTTTATAAATGTAGTTAGACACATAAGCATGCAAAAGTAACATTATTACTTTTTCTCATGCATCACTGTCTTATCGTGGCAGAGAAGCTTGTGTGGCAAAATAAAGCAATGAGCTATGCCATGCAGTGCCACCCAAGACAGGTCACAGTGGAGAGTTCAGACAAAAGATGATCCACTCGTAGCTCCATGAAATACAAAAAAACAATTTATGGACTCCAAACATGCTTCTGTCATGATACCACAGTAAAACTAGATGCACAACAGGATCATCATCCATGTCAACCTGAAAATGTCCCAAAATATTCAGGGCCTGCTCAGACTGCATATGTTCGAAGGGCAGGCCACCACAGTGAGTCTCCCATTCTTGAAGAAAGGAGTTGGTACTGCAAATCTAAACTTTACCAGTGAGTGATCCACCCACTACTACAGGTTCACAAACAGCTTGCCTATCAGTTGAGTCTCACCAGTCTGCTTTGTGCAAAGACCAAATCAATGCTATGGGTTTTGAGCCAGTACCGTACAGAAACAGCACAATGGTTGTCACTGAGGTCATGAAGACCTGAGCCAACCCACTGTGGGTTGCAAAGGCATGGGTGTTGAAATTACCCAGCATCACCATGGTGAGGACTTCCAACAGCAATCTCAGACTATTTCAGCCAGGTCAGAAAGGCAATGGTCTGAACAGCATCTTTGTTCTGTTTTTTTGACCTGATATCAGAAGCAGTCTCTCCAACTTACTCTCAGAATGAATTGTCTGCCTGACAAATATGGAAGTCCTATGGACAACGGCAAAACCACCTTCTTTCATCCCACAAGTATGGAACAGTGCTGTGCCAAGTAACTAGGGGAACAAAGCTGAGTGAGGCAAGGCCTACACAGTTCCTGTGTCCACATGTCAGTGATGCATGCCAGATCAGTCTCTCCGTCATGAATGAATGATACTTTATTCTGGGGTTACCTGGCATTCAGAACCAGCAGCACCTGGGAAGTGAATCAATTGGCAGGCATTCCCAAACTCTGCAGGTTTGAAGGCAGGCCAGAAGGAGCAACAACTCCTATATGCACTGGGCCTTATTCTGAATTATATCTGGGAATAAAGACCCGCTGTCTACAAGCTAGTGTAGGCTACAGCAAGACCTAGAGCAAGACCCGCTGTAGTCTTACACCAGCATGCCAATGGCAGGACCCTATTCTGGGATATAAGCTGGAATAAGGCCAATGTCAGAAAGGGCCTAATACTCTTTCTCTTAGTACAAATCAACCTACCTTTGCCCATCACCCCAGTGATGTTTGCTTCCTGAGACAATTCTCTTCGTTTTTTGCCTCGGCATATTCTTTTCACCCAATCTCCCGCCGGAATCCCACAGTTTCTGGGAGATGGGAAGTGGCCATCACCCTCACTCTTTCCAAATAGCCAACCTCCTTCAGTGGTGACTCTTACAACTACAGCTAGTGAGCCTATATAGACCTGTAGAACCAGGCAGAGGTTACTAATGGCTCTTGGCTGCCTTGGGCCCAGTTGCTGCCAGAAGAGCTGGTAATACCAACCAGCCTGGATGGCTTTAAGAAGGGGTTAGACAAATTCATGAATGATAGGTGTGTCAATGGCTAGTAGAATGGATTCCTAGGTATTCCTTCCAGGCTGGAGAAATATGCATGATGCCTGTCAAGACCATGTGAAGAGCAGGTGAAGATTTTGCCTTTGTCTTCCACTTGAGATGGCCAGAAGCAATTGATGGGCCACTGAGACAGGATGCTGGACTAGATGGGCTGTGGACTGATCCATCAGGGCTCTTATGTTCTTATGAATAACACTCTCCACTGCTAGAGGGTCTGTAGTAGTAGCAGTCCCTACAGGTAGAAATCAGATGGATGAAACCAGGTGGATAGCAATATCGAATGGTGTCATAATAAAACCACTGGGCAAATTTATAAAAAATTAGGATGGTTACCACATCATCTATTACCACATGTGTTGCAGTTCCTGATTTGAAAACAGTAATAAAAGGCAAGGCAAACAGCAGAGGAGTGTGACAGTGTGATTTTGGGAAAGTTGAGCTTGAGAGCATAAAACATGCATTGGCATCTACTGGAATGGGACTTGAGAGATACAGTCCAAAGCCTGGAAATGCGTACAAAAGATAAAATATGAAACTTATTAAGGAGCAGAAACAACCATTTGAACAACTGTGGAAAGGAGGTTTGTTGACCAATACAATAGCACCATAAAATGTAAGGTAGCCAGATTGAACTGTAGGTCCTGAATCAAAAGTTGCAAGAAATTATCTTGCTGTTGGGATTACAATACGTTACTCCTTTTCTTAAATCAACAATAAAAATATCACACAAATGGTTGCTTAGACATATTAGGTATGTGGGATGCTTTGATAATTTTTTTTTAAAGAAAAGGAACAGTGCGAATGGGGTTCTTTTCAATTTGGAGCTGATCTTAATACAAAAAAATTGTTGCAATTATCATATATAGGTGACACTGACTACAGTACAGAAGTAGAGGCCTGCAAAAATGCTTTTGTTAAAACTTTTTTCTTAGCACACAAAAGCACTTGATTGGCACTTTACTGATTTAATAGCCCATTTGTAATGCAGTAAGAGCATCACAGAAGACTTCAGTATTATCCTAAATCTAATAATTGAATTTGTAGGTATGAAAATTCAGTGCACAATTTTTTTTTAACAGCATGAATGAAGAAAGTTATGATTTAAATTTCTACTCTTTTATTGTTATGATTCTAAATGGAATATACTAGAGGGTCAGGATGCAATGGTTATGCTAGTGTGTGCGCTTCTTCTCATGCCTCTTGGCATATTTGGCTTGCAATGTAGAGGAAGTTAAACCACATTTAATATTGCTGTGATTTTGCATTTTAATTTGCAAGCTGTTTTGGTTTATTGTTTTTTAAAAAGGCATACATACTGGTGGCTAAGCAAATAAATCTCTGGATCCTGTTTAGCCTCCCTCTTAACTGCCTCTACACTTTTTGTAGGAAAAAATCAGTTAAGATAGCTGATAACTATATATTCTAAGACACAACAAAATCATAGTTAAAATATGATAGTACTTTTAAAAAAAGAATGACAGTCCTATTTAACAGTCCGATCAAGGGAGCTTCAGAAGTATTACTTTTAAGTGTTGTTGGAAATTATGTGCCAAAGATCAGTGATTGTTTTCGTATCTATATATTACATAGATTGATAGTTTATTATTGTAGAAGTCTACTATGAAATATAGTAACAAAAGGGACAACACGTGGATTACAGAACAACAGTGTTGGCAGGAGCCAAAAACTTGCACAGTCACTTTCCACATGGCAAATACCCTTCTGGAGGAGTGTTGAATTTTTCCCACACCTGTTCGCAGTGTTTTTTCTGCTGGGAAAATGCAGTTTTCCCAACAGCAGATAGAAAGGGACTACAGCAGCTTAACTACCATTGCACATTCCTTTCACTGAAAGATCATTATTTTGGAAAGGCACTGAGATTGGAATGCCAAGCCAGTTTGTTTTAAAAGAAAGATTATTTCTCATGGATGGTCTTTTGTTTTGTTGTGGCACATAAAATGTAATTATCTCCACTGAAAACCATCATAGTATAGTGGCTAAAGGGTGACACTAGGACCTATCTACAACTTCCTGGGGCTGAATCCCTACTCACCCATGAAAATTTACTGGATGACCTTGGACAGGGTACAACCTCTTACCTTTAGCTACCTCAGAGGTTGTTGGGAAGAGGAAGGAAGGAAGGAGAGCAACATGTGTTGCCTTGAACTATTTGAAAGAGTGGTGGAATATAAATGCAATAAACAAATAAATAGAAAATACAAGCAAGCAAATACAGTATCTACAACTACTTGTAGATGAGAGAATCTTATCACCATGCCACTATAGCAATGTTATGTCTTTTAGCAGTTTGGAAAAGGTACAACTCTGTCCAGGTGCCAGATCCAGTCGGATCCTGGTTTGGTAGTCCTTTCCCATTTTTGCCTTCTCCAGTCTCCCCTTCTACAGGCAGTCATCAAAAGTAAGGCAAGGCAAAAATCACTTAGTCGTCAGTCAACAGCTAGTGTGCAGGGAGTTATTTAGCCTTCCTCTTTTGCCAAACACCTGAGCCAACAACACCAGTTCGTGTGTGTATGTTGAGTCTGAGCTGGCACACTTTGGTTTAGGTGGCTGGCTGAATAAAGAAGCCAAGTGCCTGCTGGCTTGAAGTCAATATAGGGCATTTCAGCCAAATGTGCACAATATTTAGTGTTTTAATTTTAATGCTGTTTTTATCTAGATATTCACAACTCTTTTTTGGTCATCTCAACTCCTCAGCAAGGAAAAAAAGTGAACAAAAGAAAATGTCTTAAAAGTCAGCTGTGTTAGTTATGATCAGTAAGGGGATCTAATCACACCTTAGTGCCTGTTTGCACCTCCCTCTGGGGCATGAAGCATGGAAGGAGCCATTCACACTTGAAGTGCTGGTGGAGTATCCAGTTGGACTACCAGCATTTGACTCACCATGGCAACAACTAAGGCAACATCTGGCTTTTGCCCAGATGTTGCCATAGCAATTGGTGTGCTGCCCATTTGCAGTGTCACACCTGGGAGAAGGTACAGATGTTGTTGACTGGAGGGATCACTAGCTGCTCCTAGTCATGCTGTGGGCAAGATTTTAATTTTCTGCAGCTGTAGTGAGACACTCCTGCACACTCCTGGATACTCCAGGATGATAGCAGACATGGTGTGGCGGGTGGACAGGCCTTCCCAGGAGTGGTTGGAACTGATCCTGCAAGGTAAGTGCAAACAAGCCTATGCCTACTACATCAGATGCATGGAGTGAAGTGCCTAGGGACAGACCTATATAGGCAAGCTTTGTCTGTGAATAGCAACAGAAGTGCAAAACTGTGGGTCCAGTGATGAGATGTCAAGGTTAATATTAATAATGGTTGTTAAGGCATTGGGTGAGTAGAAGTGCAAACTTGTCAGAGTGTTGTAATATAGGGCTTTTCTGCACGGACTCTTCATACAGATTAAGGGTCTGTACAGTTCACTTCTACACATTAATGCAGATCTATGAGGCCATGCCCACCACTGATCTGCTCTGTCTGCACTACACAGAGCATGATGTGGATTAATTTATATCACTGGTAGACTCGTTCAGTTGGATCTCCTGGGGAGCCAGCGCAGTGCTGATCCAGAGTATGGGAGGCATGCAGGGGAGTACCGGGATTTCAGTGGCATGCCATAGTGAGGTGCTGAAATCACCTCTTAGGGGCCTCGAAACTAGGAACTTTTGCTCCTAACCCTCAGAGTTGTGGGGGTGTGGCCAAGGCGATAGCTGCTCTGGAACAGTGCTGTCAGACCAGACAGTGCTGATCCAGGACATAACACTTCCATGATTGGTGTGTGTTTTTATAACACAACCTTAAAACTTCACACTCTTGATATGAAATCTAGCATACATTTATATTACATCATTCGGTTGTTAACTATAAATCACTTCTTCCGTTCTCCTGAGTCTTCTTTTAGTTTTAGTATCTCCATTTTAGTCCTCCTCATCAGTAGTTTTTCCCTCATTCAACTGTCCATTTGAATATAAAGTCAATCAAATCCAGCAGTTATTATCCTTGCCTCTTGGAAAAATCAATGAAGGGTCTCCAGTCTTTTATGTACTTATCTGTTGTCCTTTAAAAAGTTCGTTAATTTGTCCATCTCTGCTAATTCAGTCAGTTTAATTAGCCAGGGGCCTATTCGCACTTGGCTTTATTCTGGAATATATCCTGGAATAGGGACTTGCTGTCCATATGCTAGTGCAGGCTTCAGCAGGCCCAAAGTGAGGTCTGCCAGTGTCTGCATTAGCATGAGGACCACAGACCCCTATCCTGAGATATACTCCAGAAAAAGGCCAAGTGCGAATAGGCCCCAGTTCTCCACAGAAGGAATTCCGTCTTCTTTCCATTTTTGTGCATATAATATTCTTGCTGTTGTTATCGAAGGATTTACATTATCTAGATTTTCATCTATTATTCCTAATAAAAACATACCAGATCTATATGATACATTAATTTTAAAGATATTTTTCATTACCATGTGTATCTGTATCCAATTTTATTTTTTGCTTTTTTTCAAGTCCACCACATATGGTAAAATGTTCCTTCACTTCTTTTACACTTCCAACACTTATTGGACACGTCTTGGTAGATCTATGCTACTACATGTGGGGTTAAATACATGTAGTAGATTTCATATCTTTTATCCACAATTTCTCCCAGTGCTCCATTTGAATACTATACCCAAAATTTCTTGCCCATGTAATCATAGATTCCTTCACTTGTTCATGTTCCATATCTATCTGCAACAATAGTTTGTACATCACGCCAATTGTTCCTTTTTCAGCCATCTTTAATTGTATTGTCCAGTTTTGCCTTTCCCATTGAAAATTTAATCTATTTTTATCATCTCTATATATCCATAAGTTGTGCATGTGCAAACCACTGTATATTTTTGCCTTCTTGCACACTCCTATGATTTGTATCAGTGTGCCAGGCTATTTTGGAGCCACTGATCTAGGGGGAATCAAACAGATGTGTTCATCTGATCACCACACCCATAGCTTTGCATTTCTGTTGCTATTTACACACACAGCTTCTGATGTAGGTCTGTCTCTAGGCAATGCCTAGATCATTTTGGTTTTCAGCACTTTTTTCAGTTTCACTAGTATATTAGTGCATCCATTTTCCAATCTATCTCTAGAAGGATACTTCGTCCAATGTTATCAAAAGCTGCCGAGAGATCGAGAGGAACCAGCAGGATGGCACATTTCCTGTCCTCATAATGAATGTCATCAGCCATGGTGACAAAAGCAGGGAAACCTCACCTGGCCCGGACACGGAAAGGATTGACCTTCCCTTAGCTTTTCAACCTAACAAACACAATACAAGAGGGGAAATGGGTGAAGGATTGCTTCCAAATCAAAACAGTTTGTTTTGATTTCTGTCAGGTCTGGCCTACTCCAGGTGACTGCATTAACATATCCACCCAGTTTTCTTGACAGATAAGTGGTTGCCATTATCTTCTTTCTGGAAGATGTCAGCACTCAAACTCTGGTTTCTAGTTGTTGGTCTGCTACTGAGCCATGGCTACACTGAGCTCATGTGCTACCAGCCTAAGGTTGCATTGTGCAGCAGAATCAGAATTTAAACTGTAGTCTCCTTGTTTATATCTCCTGCACCATTAGTTTCCTTGTGTGAAGCTGCCTGGAGAGGGAGGACAGGAAATAAAGTTGCACTCTTTAATGATGCAGGTAACAGCTTTTGTTCCTTTGCCCTTTTCAGTTGCAAAAAATAACTGTTCTCTTTGTGGGATTTTTAGGATAGAACTGGGCACATATAATAAAAATAGGGTGATTTGCTGAAAGTGCAACAGAAGTGAGAACCTTCTGTCTTGCACATGTACACTAGCTTGTTCTGGGTAAAAGCTTCAGAAAATATAATGCATGTTTTGAGTTATCACATTTTAATTGGACCACTAAAATAGGAATTCTAGTTAAGCAAGTTCTACTTTTCAAATAGTCTGTTGCCAGGGTACTCTATAAATACATTTTTTTACAAAGGCTTATAGGTTATAATAGTTTACTGTGGAACTAATTGTATCACTCTCTATTTATATCGTCAAGTGTCAATATTTATTCTGGACGTTATCAGTTTATAGAAATGAGCAGCGTATCCTTGGGTTCACTATAGTGTAGGTGTGTGAGATGGATCACAAATTAGTGTTAGTTGTCAACGATGGCAAGAAATTGCTTACAGTCGCAATAATGTTTCCAAATATGGCAGCCAACCTTCTTTTGGCACAGCAAGGGTGGTGGTTTTTAATAAAATGGAAATGATAATGCTTTTTACTTTCTACCTCACCATTATCACCCAAAATACAAATGAAGACACTAGAGAAACTTCTAGGGAGCCAGTTTGGTCTGTGAGCCAGTTTGTGGTGGAAAAAACACCCGATGTTACCATAGTGTTTATACTAAGACACTAGGAAATTAATCTTGTTGTAGAAAGGAAGATTGTGGTTAGGGGACTTGTACGTCTGTTGCATATTGTAGCTCATTCTTTTTGGGCAAATTCACAATGAGTGTTTCCTCCCTTTTCAATAGTCTTTATTTTTAAACTGAACTTGTATGGAGCAAACCTGCTGTTAACCCCATCATGATTATACATTTTTAAAAGATTACAAGATGTCACTCATGGAAAAATAATGAAACTGCATTGTCATACTACCTATATATATTGTATTTGCATTAGAAATAAAAGTAAAGACATCCTTGATCTGACTGTCACATTGGACAAGTTCTCACTGCACAATTTAGTCCAGGTTTTAATCCAATTTTTTAAATCAGCTGTGAGCTGCCTTTTTTCACATTCCCACTGGTAGCTTAGTATGTGGATTTGCAGGGGGGAAAACCCTCCCCCCTCTTTTTTCCATCATACTCTGACTTCATCAGGGCAGGTGATCCAAACCCCACCCTGTATATAAACCACATTTTTGGACCTTTAACTCTGAACTTTTGGGAATGCCCAGCTCTGAAAACGAATCCAAAGCTCTTTAAATCTTGAATGGGAGCATACGCTTACTTGGAAGCTTCCATGTACTTATCTTATGGAAGTAGTTTGCCATTGCCTTCTTCTGGAATACTTTTTCAATTATGCAGTTTAGCTTACAGCCTGATATTTTCTGGTGATTGCCCATTCAGATACTAGCTGGGTCCAAGTATGATTAAATTTGTGAGATCAGCCAGGTTAACCTTCTAATTGCTCAGAAATTAGAAGCACATACCTATTTGGGTAGCATCTCAGCTGGAGAAAAGCAGCAGCAGCAGTTAGCAGCAACATGAAATATGGTTAACCAGCTCAGTTCCCTCCATCTTTTTCATTTATATTTGTAAGGCAGCCAAAAATATTGAAACTTAGCTTGATCACAGCTCAATTCTGTGGCTGAGTTCATATGCAGGTAAAAAAAACACACCTCTGAGGTGGTTTAGAGATGGCTTTCAGGCACCTCTTCCCAACTCTTGAACATTCTGGGATAAAAAAAATATATGGATAAGCGATGGGGTGAAAACATGAGTGCCACATGCTACCATCTCTGGGGCACTTTTGAGGCATGTTTTAGATACATGGGATATGATAATGATATTATGTTTGGCAAAGGGCTCGTGAGTGTAAATGCTTGAATACAAGAATGATTTGCAAATCATGTCAAAATGCATAACAACTGGAGTTGAAACAGAGTGAATGTTGGGGCTCAAAATGTTTTCAGTGACTTGATGTTGTAACCCACCTACTTCTAGTTCCTGGAAAAGTTGTATCTTAGGCTGGATCTCCTTGCAGTAATTATATTGGGTGGTATTCATGTGATAGAAAGTGTGATGAGCAGCAACAAAAACTAAATGGCCACTTAAAGCAACATTGTTCAGGATGCCTCTGTAATTGATTTTTTAAAATAAGCTCTGAGTAGAATGTTTGTCGCTCATTACAGTATTTGTAGTTATATAAACCATAAGTTTGCATATTCATGAGAGAGACTTTGTGTTCCTTCTTGTGGAACTCCAGATATATGGTGTTGGTATAACAATACTTAGAAAGCTTTATATGTTTAAACAGGATTAAAATATCCAAAGACTTGATGATTTTGATAAGGAAATACAGTCTTACCTAGGTCCTAATTTAGGTTTGCAATACCTTCTTTTTCCCCATTCTCATTGGAAAACATATAGTTATTGTGTCTGTCTAAATTCACATAATATATACTATATAACTAGCAATGATTGTTCTGCCTTCAAAGTGCCCAAATCAAATTAATCAAAACTAAAAAGAATGAAGAACTTTTCTGGAGCAGAATTTTTGGCAGCTCTTTAAACATTTAAAAGTTTGATTTTACTCTTATAGTTCTTGCTATTTATGCCCACCTCTTGTGACAGTATTTTAGACAGGCTTCCCACAAGAGCTTACAAATCAAGCAGGTTAATGCCTTCATTAAAACTGAATTGCAGTTTACTTTGGGAAAAAAACATATTTAATATTTCAAGATATTGAACACTAAACTACTATTAAGCTTTAACTAATGCATTTACTTTGCTGACACTTACTCTCCGATGGGACATGTAGCTCAAGTTAATGTCGCTGGCAGTGATGTTTAGGGCTTCAGAAAACTGCTTCAAACCCACTCTTAGATGATTTTACTTTCAAACCTACTCTGTACTTGAGAAAAAGTTTTAAATAAGTTATTCCACTTCCTCACCAGCCCTGCATCAGATATGTACTCAGTATGTCACATTTTACATACAGCATTGTTCAAGATGCATGAGATGAAATAAGTATTTGTTGGCTTTTGAATTTAGAAAAGATCATTTATTATAACCAGTTTTTTTTAAGTATGTCATTAAATACAATGAAGTAGATCTATTCATGAACCCCTGATTTAATGGTTTTTATTGGAGGACATTTATCCAAATTTCTAAAGCTTATTTGTAGAAAAAAACTGTTAGTGAGGAAGAACAGAGAGTATCCAAAGCTCTCAAGGGAGTGGTTTCCACTAGCACTAAGTACCCATTAGGCTCAGAGCAGGAAGACCCCATTTCCACTGCAGACCCATTAGAACCACCTTCCTGTGGACCCCATTAAAGGGGGCTACAATCTGGTTTTCAGGCATCAAATCTGGATTATACAGTGTGTGTTTCCACCGCGATCGGGCAATGGGGTAAAGGAGTGGCTATGGGGAAGCACCTCCTGGGGGAGGGGGTGTCTTGAAACCCAGAGCTTCAAAGCCTATGCCTAATGGACCCCATTAAAGGGATCTACAATCTGGTTTTCAGGCATCAAATCTGGATTATACAGTGTGTGTTTCTACCGCGATTGGGCAACAGAGTACAGGAGCAGCTATGGGGAGGCACCTCCTGGGGGTGGTAGTGTCCTGAAACTCAGAGCTTCAAAGCCTATGCCTAATCTCTGAAGACGGCTCCCGAGAAAACTTTGGAGTTGAGGTATTTGCTATGGAGCTGTTCTATGAGCTTTGGCCAAGCTCTGGAGACTCTCTGGAGCATTTTGCTACAATCTTTGAAGATTCTCCAGAGCGGCTCCAGAGTTTGCCCTCCTACTGTGCATTCCCCCTACCTCGGGGCCCACGAGGATACATTTGGAATGTCCATATAGGTGCTCCAGCATTCTCACTGCAGGCATGCCTAGCACCCATAGCTATTGGGTGCTACACCGCCGGTGGAGACACATCAAGTACCTACTTAGATTCGGATCTACTAAATCCGGATTAGTTGAAGGACCCATTTCTTAGATCTGGATCATCTTAGATCTGGATTAAGGTAGGTAGGTAGAAAAAACCCCTAGGACATGTAGGGGGCTTTCAGATATTTAAACAAAAGGCACTCGAAGGAGATACAGGTATGAGGAAACAGTCTTGAGTTGACTGATTTGTTGCCAGTAACTAATCCGTGATTTGTTGCCAGTAACTCGACCATTGAAGTATGACCTGCTAAATTTAAGGTTTTATATTTTTTGTCTGTGGGATACATATTTCCTTTATGTGGGAAGCCCCTAAACAGCTCTTTATGGAATTAGTACTGCTTTGTTGCCCTTTTGTATTTTTAGACAAATGTTCTTGATATGTGGGTGCATGTTTACAAGTCTATTTAAACAGATTTTTTAAAAATTAGAATTTTGCACCTTCTACCTCTTTTTTGTCTGTATGTTGACACCATACTTGCTTGAACATACCTAGGATATAAGAGTTGCATGAAGTTGGAGAACTGGCCTTGATTGTCATCCAAATATGCTTTTCTAGTTTTGCAAGAAGTAAGCAAAATCCAGTGTTTTTAGAACAGGTCTTAGGCATTAAAGTGGACTGTTATTTATAGTTTGGGAAATGAGAGAATTGCTATTCACAGGGTATCCTGCAAGCACCTACCATTTAACAAAGTATGCAAGCATACAGGCTTTCACCCAGGGCTTCCACTCTCCATGCAGATGAACACTCCCAACCACAGTGTATCTGCTATATAGAGTTCTTGGGAAGGTTTGCATTTATCAAGAATGGATGCATGAACTTGCAACTTGAACTTCAACTCCCATGAGTCCCCAGGTAATGTAGCTACAGATTGAAGTATGTGTATTTAGATGTATAAAGCTTTTTTGAAATGTGTCTAATGTGAGCGTATGTAGAATATGAGATTATTGATAGCCATTCTTCTCTGAGGATTTCTACTGGTAGAGGTATAGAGAAGTGTGCTCAATAATCACCTCATCACCTGGTGGATGTTGTTTTTTTAAGAGGCAGGTTTTATTATTAGGAATCCTGTATTGATAAGGAGTTAAGAAACTGACCTTTTATTAGCTTATATTGTAGGTTATCTTATGAACACTCTATGGGCAACATGCCAGACTAGGGAGCAGAAGGAATCCCTTATCTAACCTACCTTCATGCTGCAGATAACCACCATGTTCCCACTCAGGGGATTGGCTGGCTCAGTTTATTGAATTGTGCTCATCTGGTTCAGTCCAGTTTGAATTAGTTCAATTACAATGCTAAGGGTAGAGCTTGTTTTATTTCTGGTTCCAGGTAGCAGCAGCCTACTAGACAGGTTCTGGTTAGGGCTTGAATTAATTCCAAGGTCCTAACCAAAACTGTTAAAACCACTGTGTCCCAACTGTGAGCCAGTTTGGTCTAGTGGTTAGGGAGCTGAACTCTTATCTGGGAATACCGGGTTTGATTCCACTGTCCTCCATGAAGCCAGCTGGGTGACCTTGGGCTAGTCACACCTCTCTTCTGCATTCTTACAGCCCCACCTACCTCACAGGGTGTTCTGTTGTGGGGAGAAGAATAGAAAGCTTTGTCAGCCGCTTTGAGTCCCCTTAAATGGGTGAGAAAAGTGGGGTAAGAAAGCCAACTCTTCTTATCTCAGTTCATAAGCTTGCCATCCATATAAGCTATATAGATGTTGTGGTAGTATTTATTTACTATATTTCTATCCTGCCCAAAACTAAAGGTCTCAGGGCAGGTTATAAAAACAGATTTAAAAAGGAAGACTTTTGGGTCTGGCACATGTTAAGATTATTTTTAAATTAGGAGATATTTTAATTATCACAGCTATGGGATATTAATATGGTTAGGGACATTGTAGGATGCAACTATTTTGAGCTGTCTTCAAAATCTGTCAATCAAAGTACTTTTATTTTGATAAGGGGCTGATTTTCTTCTGCAATATTCTTCTCTTTTTCTTAAAAACAGGCATATGTGATTTTTGTTCTTTTCACCCACTGAATACCATACATGCTTGATTTTGCACAATAAATTCCAATGCCATAGAATAGACCGGAAGCTGTCTTTTAAAAAGTGCTTATGCAATTTTTGAAATATGCTTTAATTTAACTCTTTGAAGGAAAAATGTGACTCTCAAGGAGGATTAAAATTAATGGTAAGGACAGTTCAATGTGTAAGGAAGTTCTTGCACATCTAATCCTGGTGGAGAGAATGAAGTTATTGTATGGTATATATACAAACGGTGTGCATCTACAAAAGGATGCTCTTTTCAACTCTTAGGGCAACAGCAGAAGACATTCTTGCTTCATTGTAATTTCCATTGTATCCAATTATGCTTCTAAGTTATCATGGCCAGGATTAGGCAGTTAAGTGATTGGTTTCTACAAATAAGCCAGAACTGTAGGGATTTTTCTCCAGTGTCGTAAACAGAGGACGACTGAGAAATTGGTCATTGGAATAATATTCATCAGTAATACTTGTGAACTGCTTCGTGTACACTGTACAGGCATGCCCCCTAATCCAGTAACCGTGGGTTCACTACAGCCTCTCCCCCTGCTGGAGCCATCACACGCTTCTCAGAGGCTGAACCCAGGCCTTCAGGAGGTGTGCGTGCAGCTAAAATGGCTCCCTCCAGTCAAGAATTGCAGGAAATCGTACTAGATTTCTGGAGAATAATGGGACATCTCACATGATTTCCTGGTGTTCCAAATATCTGCAGCTTCCCCTATCAATGGTCAGTTTTGGAACCTATTCCCCATGGATACGGGGGCAGGCCTGAATTTTTAACTAAACTAGCCCTTTCTTTTTGTAAGAACATCAACAAGACTGAGTTTTCAGACTTTGCCAGTTAAAATTAAATACACTATGGACCTGTTCCCACTGGGACTTTACTGCATGTCAAAAACGTTTTGAAAATTGTTTGTCTGCATTGAAAATTGGCTTCCCACACTTTCAGAGGAGTAAATAGAAAAAAAAAAGGATTAACCCCCCCCCCCCCACTTGTTTAAAGAACTCTCGCTCCCATTTTTCTTTTTAACATGCTTTATTTTCCCTTTGGGAACGGTACACTCGCAGTATCCCTTTCAGCTGTTGCTGCCTCACCCACCTGCCTGCCTGCCTGCCTTTTTGGGCTTCACCACCACCGCTGGGCTACGGTATTTCTAAAATTCTAGTTATATAAGCCTTTTAAACATACTTAAAATATAAAATAGGTTTTCAAGAACCTATTTTATTACTAATATTGAATTGGAGGCATAACAAACTAAGTTAAAAATTTACCAGTAACTAAGTTTTTAAAAAGCATTATATTTTATAATTTCCTCCACTTATTTTTATAAAGTAATTGTGGGTTAAGGTTAAGCCTCCTATCAGTTCTTATCATACAGATTGCTACTTGCTTGTCTGAGACGTGCTGCCTAAATCTTAGACTTAGAGGATTGTATGTGTTTATTAGTCCATAAAGATTGCTGAGCTTTTGTTAGGAACAAGCTACTTTGAAAAAGTCTGCTAAGTATAAAACTACTTGAATTATATCCTGTCTGCACTCAGTTACTTTAAACAGCATGTACATTTCTTATGTGAATGGCCCCAGGACTTATTTCCAAAGTAACATATTGAACTACTTATTTGGGGGGACTGCGGTAGGTTATTATTTTGGCCTGGGCTGTGGAACTCTTGTGATCTTCTGTAGATGATACTTAGTTAATTAATAATAAAGTTTATTTTAGACTCAGCATATTTGACCTCAAGCATCCTAAGAGTCGTGTAGAACTGACTGAGGCTATTACATTCCTCCAGTGATCCCCATAATAATGATTAATTTCTTTCATAACTCTCTTCATAATTAATACAGGTTTCATTGTGGCCTGTGCTATTCTCTTATTGATCATCGCAGCCATTTGATTGGTACTGGTAAAACTCTCTCTGTTTATTCTGCTGAGCAGACATTTATTTTATTTGGATACCTCTCATCATTTTGTAAATTATGTTGGTGATATTGACTGTCATGGAAACTACAGGTATTTCAGTGCTCTTGTCATGCAAGAGCTGAGGCCTTTTTAGCATTTGAGGTTAATGCTTTTCTCTGGTGCTTTTTGCATGAAGATCTATAAGTGCTTTATGAACACTAATTAGTCGAGCTTTACAGAGAGGCATTAGCAGCTAAGGCTGTGTTTTTCCCCATAATCATCACAGATGTCTCTGAAACATGCTAAATGTTACAGGAGGTGGTTTAGTACATTTACAGACTCATATTAATTGTAACGCACAATGATTACCTTCATTGTATGTGCACTTTTCATGGTGAAAGTAGTTACAGTATATGCGCTCTACAGTTTTCATATCTTCTTAATTTGTAGTAAAATACCTGTGCTTAAAAAAAAAAATTAAGCCAAATCTAAACAATTGTGAATACTGGAGTTTGAAAGTCCTCCTCCCACACTACCATTGTGTTTATTTTAGTAATGGCACAATTTTCAAAGCTGTATATAGCCTGAACATTTGGAAAGATTTTTACATCTCCTCCGTAACAGTACTGCATCAATAACAAGGCGAGATTTAATGATACTTATGCACAGCATTATTCTTTTTGCCCTTGTATCTTGTCATGTTACATCAATCTTTGTAGCTGGATTATTAAAAATTTTATTCTTCCCTTTTTTCATTGCTTACTGTGGCTTGGGCAGAACTTCACGGCAAGACGTGTCCAAAAAGAGTATGTTGATAATTTATTTAAATGGTGTTTTTGTTTTATAGTAATAATCTTACAATTGATGAAAAGAAATACATTAAAACTTATTTTGTTTTCTGAAGATGTTTATGGGTGCAGTCCGATATTTTGGGAACCACGATAAAGATATCTGTAGTTTGAAGGGCATGAGAAAGCCTGAACAGTGGTAGTTGCTTGTGCAGTTTGGCTTACAAAGACATCATTTTCTTCATAGTTCTGTACAAGGAGACGATTATACGTAGAAAATAAGCAAAGAGCTTTTGTGCATGTTTTGGTCCAAGATAATCTGACATAAAGCCAACCTCAGAGGTACTGGACTGCACCCCGTTAGACTGTATCCTGAGATTGTATCTTTGAATGAATGTTTGGTAGTTCTGTTGCTTTTTTTATATAAGAAAACAACAAAGCATTTGCTTTGTAAACTTCTTTTATTCAGGTGCAACTATATCACACTAGTGCTGCAATATTTAGAAGAGTGAGGAGGGAGTTTTGCCATGACACTACTTTTCCAGAAAAGGTGGAAGGACCTAATGGATCATTCAGTGGAGTTCACAAGCCATTGGCTGTTTCAGCATTTACCTTTGCTGGGGGCTGTTTGCACTAGGCCATATTCTGGAATGTATTTCAGGATAGGGTCTGTTGACTCACTTGGGGCCTGCTGTAGCCTGCACTGGCATGTGGACAGCAGGTCCCTATTCCAGGATATATTCCAGAATAAAGCTGATTGCAAACTGGCCCCTGGACTGTTCTAGCAAGGCAGGTTAAGGTGGAATGGTCTAGCAACTGAAGGGGAGCAGCTATGCTGAAATAAGATGCCTGGATTTGGATGGCTTTTCTGGGACAGCCACCACCACAACCCCAAAGACTGTGTGATCTTTTGAGCTGGCCTCTGACAACTCCAATGGTTCAGGAACTGAAATTCCTGGCTCTATGGAGCTCTGGGAAACCCATTCTGGCAGAACATTTTGATGTGCTACTAAAATGGATCCTCTGCTAAACTGGAACAGGGAGACATGTGTTCTTACACATGCTTTCCTGTTTATAAAAATGAGGATTTTTTTTAAACTATATATTCTCTCTGGTCACTCCTCTGAACAAGCAGTAACTGCAAGCTCTTCTTCCCTGAGGTCATATGCTCAGGCTAGCTTAGAAACCAGCCCTTCTCTCAAGCAGCTAAACCACCCCACACCAAATACCCAACAAACACTCCCAAGCACAGATTCCTCTGTGAATCACCTGTTTCTTTCCTTTAGTTTGGAGTTAGGAAAGCAGTCTGCTTCCAACTGAGTAAACTCAAATTAAAATTTATAAAATGTTGTGCTGTCCATGATCTTTGATAGATGTTTATTTCAGCAACATGTCACCACTTCTGCACTGCATAGATATGGATCGAGGGCCTCTTGATCTGAATCTGTCTCTGTCTTGTGCAGACTAAACTGGGGTCTCCTTGATCCAGATTAATGTGTGGATCAGGAGGTCCAGGATCTGGATCAGAGACCCTTTGATCTAGATCTAATGGCTAGTGCAGAAAGGGCCATGGATTTGGTAGGCAGTCCTGAACAGGAGCAGATAACTTCTCAGCGAGAAAAATCTTGGATAAACTGGAATTTTACCCACAGTTGAGACAGTAAAAGTTTGCAAAGGGGACTGCACAATGTTCACATCTTTAGGGATCTGAAGAATTCCCTCTGTCTAAAGAATCTTATATCTTTAGTTAGCTTTAATTGATACAGTTGAAAATATATTCTTATTCAACTACTAGAGAAGCTATTTAATGTTCCTTAAGGAGATTTTTTTTCTTTTTTAAAGGAAAATGATTATGCTGTGCATGCTCTATTTTCTTATTTTATTCACTCTTCTACCTATAATGGCTTTTATTCTTTGATTTAAGCTATCAATTTTAATTGAAGTGTTTTCTGCCTTCCTCTCTAGTGATGTAAAAGATATTTGAATTCCACAATTTTTGAGCAAAAAGTTTTTTTTTTAAGAACAATTTTAAAATCCATTTTGGTAAGAAAAAAGCTCTTCTGCAAATAAAGTCTGGTGAGTAGTAAATTATCCTTTAGCTCACACACCTTTTCTAAATATATTATTAACTGGGTTGCCCTTTAGTTACCACCTGTGCTGGATGTTTTGAAGTTTACTGCTTTAAACATAGTCCTTTATAACCGAGTGGTTTCTGTGCAATACAGTCCCATCTGCTTGCAAAATTATTCAGGGATAAATAACACAAGTTGTCAAGAGGCGTGCCATTTCCTTGGCAGGGAGTCTTTGGTAATAAACTCTAGTTATATAACTAAACTCCATTATTTGATCCACTGAATTTTGAACTTACAGTGTTGTCCAGATTTTGAGCAGGGAACAGTTACTCCACACATGTCTATGATCAAGGCTATAATGCATTCATCTTAATGTGATTTTCCTGTAGCAAGTGAATATACAGGAGTACAGTTTTAGAAAAAGATTTTAGTTGTTATTTGTCACTTTTAAAGAAATTAAATTGAGATGGCACTTGAATATATTGCTATTTAGCAACATTCTGGAATAAAGCAATTCTGTGGTGCAGCGGTGTGGGGCAAGCACAGTCACCTACCTGTCTGGATATGTGTTCTGCAATGATGTGGCACATACATCTTGGTATTTTGTGCTGGGTGTGATTGTTCCCCTGTGTGCAAGCACAGCTACCATTTTAGGCCTGGTTTGACCCCACACATGCACGTTGGCCTTTCTCTATAGCTGTAAAACCCAAGTTGGGCAATTAATTTCCTGCAATAATATTATTGAAAGATATCCCGGAGCTATGTAGGGATCACTACTTACATAGGTGGCAATCCCAACATAGACACAGAATAACTTTGGGTTTTACACCCTGTCTGGATTCAGCCAAAGTGTGACAAATGCTATCTCATTGTATACTAAGACAATATAGTAAGATTGCATACTTGAACTGACTTTTTCAGGAAGGGAATCTGGAGAAGTGAGGCAGACTATAGAAGAAAGACAATATACACCTGTATAACAAATAAAGGATAACAAATGCTGGGTCTTTACAGAATGATATTATTTCTTTGAACTGTGTGAGCTGCTAGACTTGGTGTGGGCTCCTTCAGCACAGGACTGGATTGAACTTCCACAAGCTCACCTTGGCCCATCCTCTTTTCACTAACATAGTGAGCTCCCAGAAGTTCAGTCCGCTGCTCTGTCAGAGAAACCAAGCCAGACAGCCAGTCATCCAAGATTATGCCAAAATATTAAAGACGGTGCAGGATTTCCTGCACCATCTTTAATACAGTTTTGGAGGGGGACAGACTAAAAGCTCCACAACATGGTGTTGTGGCTGTCTGCCAATTTGGCTGCAATACTGACAGGTTGCCGGCATATTTAGCAAGTCTCCAGCTGCCTTTATAAGTGATGTCTGTTTCAGAGGGCAGTGAAGTGGCCACAGGAGTGAGAAGTGGGCAACAGCTTCTTCATATGCAGACAAATTGATAATGAACTCAGCAGAATCACTCTTTGAAGCCTTCTGAAAGCTAGAATTTAGGGGTCTTTTTAAAAGCTTTGTTGCTAGTTAATCTTTTGAGAGGAATTTAAATCTCTCCAGGAAGGATTAGGATTGTTTCAGAGAATTAAATGTATTCTCTTCAAAACTGAACCTTATTGCCAACAAAGAGTTAATGCATTTCTGTCTGGGTTAGTGCAATTCAGGACTAAAAACCAATAAAAAAGTGGTATATCTCTCTTTCAAGTCTGTTTTGTAATACGGTAGCTGCTGACTCTGAGGTGGTTATCTACTTTAGCAGGGAAATATGACTGGTAATTCATTAAAACATAGTACATAGGGTGCAGGAATTCCACCGTTAGGAAAGAGGACTTTGCTTGCTTAAAGAAGGATGCCAAACTACTAAATTTCCTTAACTGGAACTTTATTCAGGAATCTGCCAAATCAGGTTTGTTATGATTCAGCAAAGACAAATGACTAGAACTGCTGCGTGTATTTTTCCCCCTACTCATAATTGTCATACTTCTCTTTCTAGGATCAGAATAATATCTAACTAGAATGCTCATTCTGTGAGCCACTGTCTGCATCTGCTGGCAGTGAATAGCCATGTGGGTAAGCTGATCTACTGAGGACTGAGACCTAGCTTCTTCACCTGATTATGCTGAGTTATTTATTTATTTATGCCATTTATATGTATCAGAACACCCTCTGAAGCTGGTTCTAGAATACAGTTATCAAAATGTAGGATCATGCGTGACCTAAATCCTTGCTCAAATATTTTGCAGAATGGAACTTGAAATTAAAGCATTATGTTTAAAATACCAAGTCAAGGTATGAATGAAATCCACTTGCTCCTTATGACAGTTCCCAAAGCTCCCTGAAGTAGGTTGGGTAAAAGGGCAAAATGAGTGCTATTTGCTACCCAACTCAGGAAAAATGTTAGCTGATCCTGGAATTTTAAATTTTAAAAAATGTTTAAATTTCCCTATCAGCCCAAAAGGCATTAATAGGTTAGAAATCTTATTGAGTCAAACATTGCATTGATGTGCACAAAGATTCAGCTTTGTGAAGATTTTTTGTACTCTGTAGCTTTGATTACTTATGTCAGGGGGCAAGAGTAGAAACTTTGTATGGTTATTTGGTTAAAGTCTCGTATTTGGTACAGAACTGGAAGCTCCAAACCTATTACTGACAAATAACTGTGGGTGAAGTAGATGAGAATGTGAAGTTAAGTTTCAGGGTTTGTCTATAAATACTGTCAGATCTGAATTAAAACTCTTGATATGCTTGGTCTAAATCAGTGGTAGGCAAACCGCAGCTCGGGAGCCACATCCGGATCTTTGGCCCCTTGAGTGTGGCTCTTCCAGTTTAGGAGTACCCTAAATAAGTTAATAACAATGTACCTACCTATATAGTTTATGTTTTAAGAATGTGGCTCTCAAAAGAAATTTCAGCTGTTGTACTGTTGATATTTGGCTCTTTTGACTAATGAGTTTGCTGACCACTGGTCTAAATGATTACTATAATTTCAGTGCCCTGATTCAGATTCTGAGTTATTTGTTCCCCTTTCTCTTTTTACACAGTTCGTATATTTTCCTAAACCACTTCTATTAAGGAAGGGCTAATGGTTCAATGATATGAAAGGTTTAAGGCATATAATGTTGTTGAGTATAAAAATTGCTACAATAGTTTGAAATCTGTTAAATTACTGTCAGTCACTGAAGGGCTAATGGTTGATGTAAAGGAAGTGAAAATTGCTCCATGTGCTAGAATGCAGCAACACCCATTTCTCTGCTGCAATCTTTATTTTTCTTTGAGTTGTGATTTTGTGGGGAAATGGAATGGTCTTTTTACATTTTGGTTGGCCCCTGCTGGTAAAAATTAAATACAGCGTTCTTGTTGTTTGTCAGGTTTCAAAACCCCAATTTTAATCACTTCATACAGGTATCTAATTTGAATCAGGCTGGCAAACTGCAGGGCTCTTGTGCTTGTTTAATTGGTATCTTTCTCATCACATTTGAATGAAGTTGCACATGCACTGCAGGACATCGGCTGAGACAACTGAATAGTCAAGGCTGTCACTCTGGAAACAGAAGGATGATATAGAGCCAAGCTAAAGAGAAAGCTGAGGTCAGATTGCTTTTAGTGTTTCTGTCTATTTAGGCATGAGTTTTGTGAATCTAGCTTGACATGACAGATGTTATAGTATACAATATTTTTGTGAGATATGAACTATTTATTTATGCCTGAGTTTTGGCTTTTTTAAACACATCTAGTTACTGTGTTTGTCAGTTAAACTCTTCTCTCTTCTTACTGTACATCTTTAGAAGCTTTCACTTGTGAGTTTTAGTTGACCACAGTTTGTTGTGTTGTCTGTCAGAACAGACTTTGGGTAAGTATAACTACAACAGGCCAAACTAAGATTCTGCTTTCATAAGCTTTGCTTAAGCTTAAATGTACAGCTGTGATCAGACATGGGGGGGAAAGCCTCTCTAAGGCAGCTCAGAGAAGGTTCCGAAATAGGATTTTTTCACACATCAATCTGTCCCTCCTGCCACCTGAAACACATGCTAGAAAAGGTGGTTTAGAGAAAGCTTGGGGACATGAGGACCACATAGACCACACACTATTGCCTCTGTGTGTCCCTTTTGTCATCACTGAACTCAATCTTAATGTTAACTACTGATCTTATTTGAGCAACATGACGAGCTATGACTGACTAGAGAGGATAACTGCAAGAGAGGATAAATGGGCTTGGTCAAGTGTAAAGCATCATGAATGATTTTGATTGTAACCTTCTGTATACAGCAGTTGGAAGCAAAGTCCTGGGAAAAGGGTATTCCCCCCCCCCCCCAATTGCTATTAAGAAGCAAAAGCTCCCATAGTTTGGTCTGTGCCTGTATCTTAGATAAACATTAGGTCCCATGTTTCTAATATTAGGACAAAAATGCTGCACTGGGTGTGTTCAAGTGCATTAAACAGAAAGGGTGTTTCTTTCAACAAATTGCAGATCTACTGATCTGGTAAGGTCCAGTAAGAAATAGACAATCTCCTGCCTCCTATATTGATGGGCTGTGAGTGATGGTTATTAAAGTTGCCCCTCTGTCTTCTTTTACCATGATGGAGAGAAATTACTGGAAAGGAGGCAAAAATCTTACCTGCAGTTACAAAAGGGAGGGCATAAAACAGAGTTAGAATTGCTCATAGATTTACCTCTTCAAGGCACAGGCCCATATCTGCTGTAGTTGTGAAACAATGGAAATAACCACAGGCAGGAATTGGGTTTTGCAGTTAGTCATTATTATCTTTAGGATGATTTCCTGCTGTAGATCTGATACTAATTTACAGGTTAATAATAATAAGCACTGAAAACTGACACAAACCATAGCTGTAAATGAAAAAGCCGAGACAACTTTGGGCGCTGATTGGGCATGCGTGGGCCAGCCACGGGACCGGGAACACATTTTGGGTGTCCGCATGAGATTCCCGGCAATGCAGGACAGGTACAAGTTGCGGGTGGATGGTGGTGTCCCCATGAGAACCATGCCAAACCCTGGTACGGTGGAGCAGGGCCCTCTCCTCTCCACCCCCTCTACTCATTGGCAGTTGGGTTGTTGTCAGCTGACCCCTGTGCTGCATCCCCCCCTCCCTTAGCAGCACGGACAGCCAGGACTGGGGTGGGAGGCACAGAAACAAGTTAAAATAAAGCTTCATTCATAAAAATAACTATAAAAAAATTTAAAATGCCGAAAGCCACTATGAGGTTTAGTGGCAGTAGGCGCTCAAGCAGTTGTGTACATCTCCACTCCACTGGGGACCACGAGAATGGTCACAAACTGAAAATCAAGCCTTTATTGATGATCGCCTTGCAGATGCCTTGGCATTCTTGAAATGGGGTTGGAATTACCTCCGTGGAAATAGCAGAAAATTTAAAAAGCAAGCTGTTCTCCAGCTTGCCTTTGTGATCGGCATTTTAAAAAAGTCAGTGGTGCAATCTTCAATGGACAGGGCAGGGACAACAAGCACATCCCACCTCACAATGACGTGAGTGGAAATCTCCCCGTTAGCCTGCTAGTGTCCCCATGTGCATTCCCGACTCGCAGAGCAATGTGTACTGGGCCCCCATCGTGTGCCGAGACTTCTTTTTTCAGGTATCAAATTTTGCACCCTTCTGGCATGGTTTGGGAGGGGTTGACACGCTTTTCGTGGACCAAATCCAAAACCCATGGGGATGGACCGCCCCAATCCCGATCCTGCACCCAAAACCATACCAAAGAGCCATGGGGACAGGGCCTTTGACTTGGTTACCCTGACTGCCACATTGGCATCAACAAACAACTAACAATGCTTCCTAGGATTGTAGATCCATGATGTTTAGTCTACAAATAGTTAATCTGTATAACTGCCTATCCAATATTCTAATATTTCACTTTCCTCGAGGATTTTCATCATGTGCCCTTTCTAGGACATGCCATTTTTCATCCTCATACTTTCTATAGAAGTTCCATTCACTCAGTGCCTTTCCCCTCAGGTAACCTATGATACGACTGGGGTCTGTTTCTCCATGCCAGGCACCGCAGAGCTCTCACTCTTGAGGCTCTAATCTTATTAAAAACGTTTCTTTATTGTGCTTGCGAACTCTCCCCAGCCCTAACATACACCCTTCTCCATTCCCACTCCCCTCTGGAAAAGCAGAAAAGTTTCTCTTCAAGCTGCGGCCGTGGCACTCTGGTGTTTACTTTTACTTTTTAAAGAGACAGTATACATTTCTGCTGTAACTTCGCTGTGCTGTTACTGCTGATAAGGCCAGTCAGACTCCGTCTTAAACAAGAATATTTTTTATTGTGTACACTTCTTCGTTTCATAGACTTAAAACTTAGTACATTACAGATCAATGTATTTCCCAAACTTAAACACTTCAGCCAATAATCAGGATCCCTCCCTATTTCTACCAATAGGCTTCACTGGGACCCAGTCCCCATTCTACCCTCAATTTTCTTCTCACACTCCTGAGATGAACAGTTTGAGAATAAAGAACTAAGGACCCCTTTCTCTCTTGGGCAAAGCTATTTATAGCCCCCCCCCAACTTCAACTTTCTATTGGTTAGAACTCCTGGCTGGCTCTCCCCCGCCCCCTCACTGGGTACAGTAAGCCACATGCCCTCAGTTCTTACCGTCCTGCTAGCTAAAGCTAAAACTTTCTATCTCTACTTACCTTTTCCCCAGGGGTCATTACAACCTGCAAACTGTTTCTATTACAGTACTTCATCCATGCTCAAGTACATGTCCTTTTGATCTAAGCCACGGTATATCTCCCCTCCGTTATGTCACAAGTGCCCAGAGAAGATTAACAGTTGCCAAACAGTGAGCCAGTTTGGTCTAGTGATTAGGGAGCTAGTGTCTGGCCTGAAGTCAGCTGGGTGACCTAGGTAGGGCTAGTCACACCTCTCTTCTGAGCTCTCACAGCCCCATCTACCTCATAAGGTGTTCTGTTGTGGAGAGAAGAACAGAAAGCTTCATCAGCCACTTTTGAGTCCCCTTTAATGGGTGAGAAGAGCAGGGTAGAAAAGCCAACTACTGTTCTTCTTCTAATAGGTAGAATCCAGTGGGGCAGCAACAGAAAAAACCAAGAATGAAGTTAGGAAATGCAAAGCTACAATCCTGGACCACAAAATTCATTCTGTTCATTTATATGACACCCTTAAGCCAGAAGATTATTGGAATGACTTACATTATATAATTTTAGACAAGTCCCTGCCCTTGGGCTTAAAATCTAAAGAGTCATTGCAAATGGAAAAGGGTCTAGGAGGGAAGAGTGGCACTCCATCAGTAGCACAGTCCTTACAACAACCAAAGGCTTTTAATTTCTTTCTTTCCCTCTCCATTTCATGTCTACATGGTGACAGATGGGAGGAAGGTGTCAATGCTGGGAGCTTGATGGGAGGTGCTCACTCATATTCCTACTCTCTTCCTCTCCCCATAGGCAAGATAGTTAAATATTGGCAACATAAATTAAATCAAAGATTCTGAATCTGATTTTGGTTTTTTAAAATTTGATTGTTTTATACATATTGATGCCAATCTTGTTTGCCTGAACTGAATCACTTCTGACTCATCAGCTTCTCAAATATGTATTAGTAATAATAATAGCCACAAGAGAATCTAAGACAATTAAGTCACTGTGCTCCTAAAATCACTACCTCCAAGTATAAAGCATCATTGTTCACAGAAAGAATCATCTGTGGTTTATGTGCAGGTTGAAAAGTTGTCTTAAAAGTCATTATCCCCATGAAATTAGATTGAAGTTCTGATTAATTTCAACCCTTCTGGAATCCACTAATTGGGACTGTTCCAAGGCAACAAGTATTCTGTATGTGTTCATACATAGGAAGAGATGCTAAACAGATAGAAAGCATAACTGTTAAGTACAGATATTACAGTTCTGAAATGTACCTCACCACTGATATGTTGCCATTAGTGTAGTTCTTATGAGACCACCACCCATAACAACAGTGCTAAGGCTCAGTTTTAATCCACGCTGTTAAGAGTTAGGAATAGAATCCTTCCGCCCTGGCAGAACACTAGGGCCATGGTCACACATTCACTTTAAACCTTCTTCAGTTCGTCTTCTGGTTGCAACACTCAGATTTTCATTTCTGTCCATTTCATTTATGGACTTTCAACCCTTGGGGATCAGAAGCAAACCACTGCAAAACAGTTCTTCCAAGTCTCATACCCTGAAGTTCCTCTAGCAGGATGCCATGACTGATATCCCACCAAAAGCCACTGAGAGATCAAGGCAAACCAGCAGGGTCATATCATCCCTGCCCCTCTTCCAATCAAGGTTATCAATGAAGGTGACCAAGGCAGTCTCAGTTCCAAACCTGAAACCAGATTGGAATGGGTCTAGGAAATCTGTTTCCTCTATGCATGTACAAATTTGGTAGGCACAACTCTCTCCAGCACCGTGCTCCCAAAGGGAATATTAGCAGCCAATTTAATATAACAGGATTATTGACAGCGATCTGTATGTCTCCACCAGACCACACCCAACTATGGAGTCCATTTCCACAAGAATCTCAGCTATTTTGTTTTGAAAGTGATCACAGCAAGCTTCCAAATGTGGCAAATACAAATCCTTACCTATAGGTGCTAGATGGCCAGTTAATGATGTAATGGAGAAGTAAACCTCTTTAGACATGCAATATGCATGGTAATGTGTTCTAGTGAAGCCATGTGGTATGCATGGAAAATGTGATCCATGTTCCATCAGATTCATGTTGGGATTTATGCCACATGCACTCTAGTTGTAAGCTCTCCACTATACCAAGGTATAGTGCTCTACAGGATTGTTGAGGGCACTTGGGAGCAATTGTGTCAGTAGTTCTGCTCATCCCATTATTCCAAAGGAAGACCAGAGCCTTGACAAGAACTGCAGCCTTGTCAACCAGAAAATATCAGATTCCACACATCTCTGAGGGAAGACCATCTCAATGGGTCCTTCACCCCTATAGCAAGGAACCATAAGCCCAAACTTCATCAGAAAATAATCCATTCATGACAGTCGGTTTGCTACAAGTCCACCTAACAACAGATTATCACCCTCCTGTGAAAAGCAGGTTGAAGATATGTCCTTCAGCATTGGTAGGGCCCATAACATACTGTTATTGCCCCATAAAGTCTTGAGCAAGTCTATAAGGAGTATCCTCAATGTAGAAATTGAATCCCTCACACACAGCCATCCAGGAGAGCACCAGCATCATGAAGCAGTTGGACACCAGGGTGAGTGGTACACAGATAGCAAATCTGTTCTGTCTCTTTGGCACAACAGCAAGAATAACCTTTCAAGCCCAGTTACGGAGTAGACATGGTGTCTGTTGAGAAAGATAGATTCTTTATGGACTATGGCAACTCACCCCACCCCATCCCACAAGCCCAGATTGGTGCTGCACCAGTTATCTTGGAAGGTAAAGGTATATAAGCCTAGGCCTCCCAGCTCACCCACCTAGGTCTCTGTAATACACAGTAGGTCAGCCCTTTCATTCACAATCAAGTCATGGATTAGAGA
This sequence comes from Aspidoscelis tigris stejnegeri, assembly GCA_023333525.1. Taxonomy (NCBI): domain Eukaryota; kingdom Metazoa; phylum Chordata; class Lepidosauria; order Squamata; family Teiidae; genus Aspidoscelis; species Aspidoscelis tigris. Next base: position 242,625,613 of record JALMGA010000001.1, on the reverse strand, counting down.
TAACAATATTGGTGCTGTAGTGCACCATGAGGTGCCCTGGGATTTCTCTAGTCATCACAAAACAGCTGAACACTTCACTTAATGTCTGATGGAAAGGAGTAACCAAATGAGCCCAAAGTAATTGACTCCCACTCACTAATACATTAATACCACATGGGATTCCATACTGCTTCCTCAGGACGTGTAATGAACTATTTTGTGGATGAAGTTCATTTCATAGCAGATGCTACACGCAGGAACTTTCAGGAAAATACTGATACATCTACCGTATTTTCCTGCGTATAACACGGGTTTTTAACCCCAAAAAATCTTCTGAAAAGTTGTGGGTCGTCTTATACACCAGTAATACCCTCACCCGGGTCCTGCTGGCCACAGCTGCCAGCACAAAACTGGGGTGCAGCCTAAACCGAGCCTTGGACTTGGTGAGAGATAGCAGCCTTACCTGCTAATCCCAATCATCTGGCTTGTAGCTTTCCTTCTGGCGCCGACACGAGGAAAAAACCTTGCTAAATGGAGCAAAATATGAAGAATCCTGCCCTCATTTTCTCTTCTCTGCTTTAGAAGAGTCTGCCCCTCTAGCGCGAGATTAGTCTATGATCCAGTAGGGGAGGGGTTGAAAGCAGAGAGGCTTTTGAAGAGAAAATGATGGCAGGATTCTTCATATTTTGCTTGGTGGAACACCCCCTCCCCTACAGGATCATAGACGAATCGCGCTAGGGAGGCAGACTCCAAAGCTGCATTGCAGCCACAGATCTTTATCAGAGCAAGGCTTTTCCCTCTGTCAGCGCCAGAAGGAAAGCTACAAGCACATTCGTGGGATTAGCAGGTAAGGCTGCCATCTCTCCCCAAGTCTGAGGCTTGGTTTATGCTGCACCCCAGTTTTGCAAAATCTCCATTTTAAGTAGAAAAATTGGGGGTCGTCTTCTACACCCAGTCGTGTTATACACCAGAAAATACAGTAGTTCATCTAGATGTACATCTAGTTTTGCTGGATTGAATCCCTAGTCCGTGTAGCTTATCTTTCTCTTCTTAGAGCTGTGGATCACTGTGACAGCAAATATTGGCAAGTCAAATCAGGCTATAATTCCAAGAACCATGCAAAAACAAATTTTGACAACAAATCAAGCATTAGTCATGAATCATCTAAGTTCAACCTGAAGGATGTTGCTATTATAGATCTTCTTGTTGTCTCAACACTATCTTATAAGTAATATACCAACCTTGATTTTTTTTTAATGCAGAAAGGTGAGTGTATACTGAAGAACAGATCACCAAAGACAGAGTGCAAAAGAGATCTTGGAGTAATGTTCAATGATAGCGTACATCTGCTTAAGAAGGCCAATCATAGTATGCATCTGTTTAAAGAAAGGACAAAAGTATATTAGAAATAATAAAAATACTATCATATTCTCAAGTAATATTATAATACACTTATAGTCTACATATTATTAACCTGTAACTTGAACATGAAAAATCCCTAATTCCATTTGAAATAGGAACTTCTGGGCTCCAAATGCCAAACTCCTTCTCCTCTTTGCAGGGATACAACCCATATATAACTAAACAGGTTGTAGTTTTCCTTTTGAAGTCCAAATCAGGTAACCATACCTCATACAGGCTGGGGTGGAATGCTAGGGGGATGTGTTCTCATGACCTGATATTTGGCGCAAATTGTTTTAACCTGCCCACTGACCTCTCAACTTATTTTGTGTGATTGTTATTTTTCCTTTGTCTTTGTACATAGTGATATGTTGTCTGGATTAATCAATACATGATTTGATTTGATAATATTGGTATACAACTGATAGTACAGCTGCATCCGGAATACTATGTGCAGTTTTGGGCACCTTGTGTCAAAATGTATATAGTAGAATTTGAATCCTGAAAATTGCATTTGTGCACACCCCTAATAGATATGGCATTGGCTACCAGCTTGCATGGCTTCAAAAAAGGTATACAACCATTCATGGAAGTCAAGGCTTTCAGTGATTATGAGCCCTTACAGTAATTTGCCTCCAAAGGCTAGCTTCTAGAATTCAAGCATGGTATACTAACTGTGTGATTGCATCCTGCTGATGGCTTCCTTGTGCAGCTGGTTTGTCACTGTGAGACCAGATTGCTAGTCTAGCATGGTCCAGGGGTCTGATTCAGTGAGCTACTTCTTATGTAATAGAAAAATAAAAATAAAAATTGTGTTTGAACTTATTGGCTAACTGGTAGTTATTTCAAAGAGCCTAATTCAACATTTGATATCAAATACAGTACTTACTGTTAAAGCATGGAGTTGTGTGTGCCTTGATAATGCTGAGAGAAGCATGGAGTTGTGTGTGCCTTGATAATGCTGAGATTGATATCAGCCTGAAGCTTAATGCCTAATGCCATTCTTATGTCTAGAATAGATTTTCTTTTCAGGTGGTGCTCTATGGCATGGTGGGTGACAGCCAGGTGCCTTTTTCACTTCAACACTCAGGCTGTGATGACTACTACTTCAGCATTCAGGCTGTGATGACTACTACTACTGATACTAATACAACAACAACAACAATAATAAAGCAACTCTGAGGTGGTTTAGAAATGGCTTAGATATGATTCTGAACTGGGAATATTCACATGCCCCTCCTCTCTCTTGAATATTCTAGGTTATCCAAGATGGTATGAGAACATGAGGGCCACAAGCTACCATCTCTGGGGTGCTTTTTTGTTATATATGATCACAGCAGTTACCCTATGTCTTACCTTGCTGATCAACAGGTTTGATTCCACAGTCCTCCATGAAATCAGCCGGGGGGCCTTGGGCTTGACACAGCTCTCTTTTTGAGTTCTCACAGTCCCCTACATAACAGGTTGTTCTGTTTGGGGGAGAAGAGCAAGAAGTTTTGTCAGCCACTTTAAGTCCCCTTAAATGAGTGAGAAACGTGGGTTATAAAAGTGAATCCTTCTAAAGCTGTCTCCTAGGTTTATAATCTGTCCTTCTTCAAAGACAAAATTGTCTGATGCTCTATATTCTAAAACCAGCATACAGGGTGGGGACGCAACACTGAGTTTTCTAACTCTTATTCTGTATTTAAGCACTCTGTATTTGCCATTCCTTAAAGCATCCCTTCTTCACTTTCTCCCCCACTGAGAAAATGAGTGTTGAAGAATTTGTATGGCAAGCGCAGAAAGAATGTACTTTTAAAAAACCTTGCAGGTGGTTGCTTGAGAAAGATTTAAAGTTGGACAACTGAGTTACCCACCTGATGACTGGTGTCTTGGATGGGATAACAGACATATGTGATTACTGCTGGTATAAGCCAGTTTTGTAGTGTTTTCATGTCCTGAGTTTTTCATGGGTTGAAGGGGAAAAATCACTCTTGTCATCCCCTCTCTCCCACCATGGGAATGTGTCAAGCTTCTAGTCACCAAAACCAGAGGTACTGTAAAAATTATCTTAACACAAGTGTGATAACGCTTTGGTAGGAGGGAGCTGAAGAACTGTTACAAGCTGGAGACATATTATAGATTTCTGATGATTGTTTGTGTATGAAAACAAGGACTGTAAGAAACTGGTTTCTAGTATATACTCACTATATCCTATCAATAAACTGAATGTGAAATCTTGCTGTTTGGGGGAATATGGTTGAGTGGTCACTACAGTTCCCATGGACAATCTTTAAGTCCTGCCTTGGTTTACAGAATTTAGCAATATGCCTGTCTTTGCAACCCCCTGAGGAAAGCCTCTCAGCACTGGGACTTCCTGCTAGCACAAGAATCTGTATGAAAACATGGCTTCCAAAGCTATGCAGGGCATCAGTCTGAGTGGGCTGTTGGTCAGGTTTGGAATTCCCAGATAAGATGCTAGTGGGGACATTCCTATGATGTCTTGTGTTTTCATAGGCCACTGGCTTCCATGAGGACTGTAGGGTCCACCTTTGGTCTGTAGCTGCCTCCAGATACAAAGCAAAACCTGTGATTCCCTCAACTTTACAATGGGAATGCCAGGGATACTCATGACATTCCTAACAAAATAACAAGAGTTCTGAATTCAAAGGAAATAAACACAATAGTGGCCAGATAGTTCTCTGAGGGTGAGTTCCCATACAAGAAAAAATGTGAATTCAGTCCATTTTTGGGATCAAATGATCCCATATATATTTTTTATTCCCAGACTTTATGAGGACTATCCTGCTAAAATGCGCAGAAAAAAAGTCCACAGAAAAACAGTTCTTGGTCCCATTGAGGAGTACAGTTTGCTTTTTTTTTTTCTGCTTTGGGAGTGCTACCGGACTATCTGAGATCAGCCTTTTGGACTGCCACACTATTCTTCTGGCCAATGCCTGATCTAGATGGGTGGGATTTCACATCTGTGAAGGTCTCCCCCTTCCCCTTGCCATGCCTGCATAGCTAGCTAGTTGGAGATCAAAAAGAGGCTTGGATTTCCCCTGAATGTAACTGCGAGAGAGATATTCAAAAGAAACATTAAAAAGCAACAACTATATAGCTATAGATCTCAGCATTCCCTCCTGCTTTTCCTCAGGAGAAAGTTCAGTAGTCAAGTTATTGCCTTCCTCCCACCCTCTCCCTCCATTTTAAAATCAAGCTTGAAGCCCTTTCTTTGCATCAGCTCCCTTTTAGGTCCTCTGATTTGAAAGGGAGAGTGAATGGGAGTGTTCTTTTGCTTTGTTGCTTCAGCACAAAACTGCTGCCTTCCTGGTAATGTGAATGGAGGGAGGGAGTGTCTGATTTGAAAGGGAGAGTGAATGCTTTTGCCCTGTGTCTGTTCTTTTGCTCATTCTGAGCTGGGGAGGCTTCCAGGGTTTGCACAAGGGGCAGAGATTAAAAGATGTTTCTTTGTGCTGGAGATTTGTGCGGTTTGAGTGGGAACAGTGGTATTCAAATTCAGCCTGTGTTATCCTCAAGCAGATGGGGACACCCAGAATGTGCACTCGGTCCTGAATTCGGATTTAAAAAGTCAAGTGGGAATGCAGCCTGAATTCAAAAATATACTTTGGACAAGCCCAAAAAATTTCAAAAAGACACTACCTCAAAAATTTACAGGAGGATGCTTAATATGAAATAATCTAATGAAGACACTGAAAGAACTTTTAGAATCAGATCAAAAGCATCAGATACTAGAAAACAGTTGGGTAGAAATAATGGAACAGAAACCAACATGGTCAGGGATATCTCAAATATAAGAAATATGTACTAAAATATGTACACAAAGCTAGGGGGGATTGCAAACACCAGAGAAGAGAGAGAGAGGATTCAAAAAGATTTAGAGAAACTCGAACAATGGGCTGCAACTAATAAAATGGTATTTAACAAAGAAAAATGCAAGGTTCTGCACCTGGGCAAGAAAAATGAAAAAAGCACATATACAGTGGGAGGAATTCGGCTGAGCAGCAGCACATGTGAAAAAGACTTGGGTGTCCTGGTAGATCATCAACTGAACATGAGTCAACAGTGTGAGGCAGCTGCAAAAAAGGCAAACGCAATCCTGGGGTGTATTAGGAGAAGCATAGAGTCCAGATCACGTGAAGTTATTATCCCCCTCTACTCTACCTTGGTCAGACCTCATCTGGAGTACTGTGTCCAGTTCTGGTCACCTCAGTTTAAAAAAGACGCTGACAAGCTGGAGCAGGTTCAAAGGAGAGCTACCAAGATGGTGAACGGTCTGCAAACCATGTCCTATGAGGAACGGCTTAAGGAACTAGGAATGTTTAGTCTACCAAAAAGAAGACTGAGAGGAGACATGATAGCTGTCTACAAATACCTCAAGGGTTGTCACAAGGCAGAGGGATCAGCCCTGTTCTCACTCTCTCAAGGAAGGACTAGAAACAATGGGGTGAAACTGCAGGGGAAAAGATTTAGTTTAGATGTTAGGAAAAAATTTCTAACAGTAAGAGTGATCAACCGGTGGAACAGGCTGCCACGGGAGGTGGTTGGTTCCCCTTCGATGGAGGTCTTCAAGCAGAGACTGGACAGCCATCTGTCTGAGATGGTTTAGGAGATCCTGCCTTGAGCAGGGGGTTGGACTCGATGACCCAGGAGGTCCCCTCCAACTCTACCATTCTATGATTCTATGATAAAATATAGTTACTATGGCTCCTATAATAATTGAATGAATAACAAAATTGCTTTGAAAGGCTGGTGATATTGCTAACAGAAACTTAACAGTTAACAAATTTTGGCAGCTAGCCCACACAGGATTCTTTTCAAAGTGTAATTCTGTACAGGGTGTGCCGAATACATTTTCTGCATTCAAATTTGAGTTGATTTGAAATTTTAAAATCTGGATTTTTTAAAATCTGTTTTGAATCTGGATTATCCGAATCTGTGCTTTCAGAAATTGGATTCAAACTTGAAATTACAAATGTTGGCAACATTTGTATCTGATTTTTGAATTTGCGTGCATCCCGTTTTTATCCCTGGTTCACTTGGAGCCTTCCCCACCCCCACCCCCGCCTCCGCTCCCATGACGGCACCGTTGTTTGAATTAAATAGAGTCCACAAGGTTGGACCACAAACAACTCCTACAGAGCAAAATTTTGCCCTCTGAAGTGCTCAGTGTACAAAGCATGAGAAAGTATTCTAAGGATGGATTTGCACTGTGTAGAGTGACACTTGGTAGAGGAGGTGAATTACAGATGATGATATCTGTATGGCCTAGTTTTATGTCAGACCAAAAATGGTTCGCTTCCAACCTCACAGTGAGATTATTGGAAGCTAGTTAAAATACATGAGAGAAGGAATAAGGGGAGATTCCCATACTAAAAAAACATAATAAGTCCCCCAGATTGAGTGAACAGACTCAGAGTGAACAAGCCAGTCTTTGGCAGAGTGCTAAGAAAATTGGTGAAAGGTTTTAGACAACAAACAGGAGACTGAAAGGAGTGTATCTTGATACCATAAGTTCCTGTGATTTAAGGATATCTTAATTCAGAATCCAGCACTTCCTCACTTAATTCAGAATCCAGCACTGAACCCATTAAATAAAGAAAGCAGTGCAATTTAGTTGCAGCATCCCTAACAAAATGTACCTGGGCATCAGCAAAGCATTTGGTATAGTACACCTTGCTGAAACAGTGTGTCTTAGTGAGAAACAGGATTTGAAACTCACAAACTTCAACTACACCGATACCTGATTATCCTTCCTCGGTTTATTCTCAGTTTGAATCACTGTGCTCACACCTTTCTGTTCCTGTCCTGAGATTCCTTTATGAGACTTTTTTAGATCTCCACCTGTCTCCACCATCACAACAACCCCTGTGCAAATTCATGGAGTATCAAGCCACTATAGTATGGTTCAGTCCCCTTTAGTCCTCTTCCCTGGTTACATCGAAAAAAAGAAAATGGATTAACATTCTATAAAGGCTTGAGACATGTAAAAATCAGGACACAGGAAAGTACAACTGAAGAGAGGGAAGACCACAAATAAAATGGATTGGACTAAAAAGGTGTGAGTGGTCGGGTCCTAAGAAGGATTAAAGTGAAGGTGTGGACCACAACCCAAGTAAGATGGCATTAATGCAAGATGGATCCACATTGGTTGTTGAGTTATATAAAAGAATGCTCATCAATGAGTATACGTATTTATACAATTCATGGAATTCTTATCAGATTTGGAGAAATAGCAATATGTTCTTCATATGTTGGGGAGCTTGACTGAAAACATCAGAATTAAATTAAAAACAGAAATGCAAAATGCTACATGTAAGGAAAAAGAGAAAATTCATGAACAGAATGGAGCTCTGCTGGATCAGGCCACAGCTTATCTTGGTGTTTTTCCACTGGGTACTTAATGGGTACTTCTAGTGACTGTGGAAAAACACCCCTTGTCCAGCATCCTGTCCAGCTAATTAGCTGGTTCTGGCCATTTTCAAACAACAGATGAGAATGAAACTTTCACCAGCTCTAAACCTGTGCAAATGGCCTTTAGTGGTATTCTGCTGTCTATCCAGCCCAGAGGTGGTACCTAGGGATTCATTCTAGTACGGTGATGGCCAACCTATGACACGCGTGTCACAGGTGACACGCCAAGCCCTTTTGGGTGACACACCTGGTCACCTTGGCACCTGGGCGTGTAGTGCTTGCTTGTTCTTGAAGTGTACGAAATACCAACTTTCAGTTGAAGATTTAGCAACAAAAGTCACTAATGTAAAAAATTATTTGTTTTTGCTTTTAATAAAATACATATATCAAAAATATAACTTTTTTACCAGAGCTACAAATATCACAAAATTATGGATATTTCTAGATGTGACACAGCACCCGAGTTAAGCTAGGTTTTCTTGCGAATTTTGACACACTGAGCTCAAAAGGTTCGCCATCACTGTTCTAGTAGCCATTGATACACTTATACTCAATGAATTAATCCAGCCCCCTGCTTAAAGCCATAGAGGCTAGTGGCCTTTCCCACCCCTTCTAGTTGTAAATTCCATAGACTAATGACACACTGGGAGGCAAAACTATTTTCCTCATCACTTCTTTCCTGCTAGTATTGTGTGATAAAGTAATTTTATATACTTTAATCAGGTCCCTTCTTAAACACTGTTTTTCAAGGCTTAAGAGGTCTAGACATTGCACCATAATGATCTCATAGGTGTTCCATCCCCATAATCATTTTGGTTGTCGTTTTCTGGACTTTTTCCATTTGTACAATAACCTTTCTGCTATGTATTCACCAGAATTCTAAACAGTATTCCAACTGTTGCATTATTATAGATTTATAAAGAGGAACAATGATGCTTGCTGATTAATTTTTTATTCCCATCCTAATTACTTCTCACATTGAATTTCCTTTTCATCATCATTAAGCTGTCCACCAGCACCACAAATCCCTTTTCCGGGCGCATCCCCATGGAAGCCGGTTGCTTCACTTGTGACGTGTGTCACAAATATCCGCGTTTAACTCGCACCATGGAAGCTGTAGCGTGAACCAGCATCTTTTTCTCCCCACCCACTCTCTCCCCTGATAGGAAGCCGGGCTGATGTCACCATAACCCATCCTACCCACTGCAGCGATGACAGGCAAACAGCAGCAGCAATGACAGGCAAAAACCTCCACAAACACAAAGATCATTCCTGTCTTTGGCCACCACAGTTAAAAACATAACCAAATTAGTTAAAAGCATAAAAGTGGATCATTCCCTTCCTTGGGCAGCACAGGTTAGCGGAGGTGTGCACATCCGCAAGTTTTTAATGCCCTGCAATTCTGGTTCTGAAATTCTAAGAACATAAGAACATAAGAGAAGCCTTGCTGGATCAGGCCACAGCCCATCTAGTCCAGCATCCTGTCGCACACAGTGGCCCACCAAATGCTCATGGGCATCTCAAGCAGAGACAAGGACAAACCTTCTCCTGCTCTCGAGTCCCAGCAGATGGCCTTAGAAGCGCTCCAGTCCCCCCCCCCCAGCCCCTTATTTCGGATGTAGGACACTTGCTAAGTGAGGGTTTTTTTTTTACACATTGTCTTTTATGTAGCCCGTATTAGGGCTTTGCATGGTGATGCTCCGAGGTGACCTCAGAATAATTTTGGAATATTTTCAGCATGGGGACAAGCCCTCCTAGTCCATCACAGAAAGAACACATTAATTTATAGGTGAAATGGGGGGGGGGAGGTTGTCCAAATATATACCCCCTTCTACTTGCTAATATTGAAACACATTTGCCACTTGGTTGTGCACTCCCTCCAATATCAAAAACCCCTTTTATTTCATTCTGTCAGATTTTACTACCCTGAATAATTTGGTGTCATCAGCAACCTTGCTATCACAATTTTATCTTTACTCCTAGATCATTTATAAATAAACTAAAAAACACAAATTCCAATACTGAACTTTGGGAGACTCCACTTTTAACTTACTACTGTCTATTTCCTGTCCTTTATGTAATTCTCAATCTGGGACAGGAACCAGGTCTCTTATTCGAACCTAGGATGAAGAACTTCTGAATGTCACCATTATCCATGTGCTTATTGGTGCTTACAACAAATTCTAATAAGTTAGAAAGCCGTGATTTACCGTTGCAGAAGCCATGCTGGTTTTCCTTCAGCAATGCTTGTACACTAATTTTATCTTTAATGATTGTTTCCATCACCTCACCAGGAACTGATGCATGACAAACTGGGGATTCACACTCAGTGACTCGTAGGTTTTAGTTCAACAGTCTAGCAGGTGCATGACACTGGCTCTCACGCAGTCCACCCATCTGTTTTTAATTTGGCATTTCTGCATCTGTTACTGAAAGAAAAAATAAACTATACTGTCTTCATCCACACAGACTCGTAGTCTATAGGTGCACACCAGAGAAACTATATTCCTTTACAGTTGTGTATGTTCCTTTACTAAGAAGCAGAAGGACAAACACAAATAACAGACGATCAGAAGCTGGTGAAAAATATATGTATATGAACAAGAATCAGTTTTTTTTAAAAAAAAGTCTGTTGCATCCCAATAGGAAGTAGAGTGTTTGGTTAAAGTTACAACTAGGCGGATTCCAGCTAAGCGTTAGAAAATAACAGTTTAACAGTGAAACAGATTAGCTGGAGAGGTGGTGGCCTCTCTGGCACTCTATGCGCATGCAGCGGCTGGACAGCCATCTGTTGGAGATAGTTTGATTTGAAAGGCTTAGAACTTGATGGCCTAAATGGCCCCTTCCAACCCTATCATTCCAAGAATGGAAACTGTCTTGTTGCTATAAAACCAATGTTTTGCTTGTGTACTGACCTGAGGCGTTGTTAGTTTTTGCAAGGGTTGTGTTATGTTGTATATTTAAGTAAGTATTTTATCTTGTATGTTTAGTAAGTATTATGGCCTTAACATACATTGTGTTTAAATTTTACTTTGCTTTTTTTTATATATTTACATAGTGTTATTTGGGATGGAAAGTGATTAAGAAGTACAGTCATTACATAAATATATAGGAAACTGACTTACGCTGAGTGAGTCATACTGTTCAGTAATCCTTGCATACTGGCTCTATGACACTTCACTGTTATCAAGTTCAGGGGGAAAATGTTTGCTTCTGAATTCTATGTTCATATGATTTTTTTAAAAAAATATATTCATACCATTGAATGTGCCTTTCTTTCTAAGTGATATAAAAAGATGTTAAGTCAGTTAAAAAGATGGGAAAACCATGGAATATGTTTATTTGCAACTGATTCACATGTTAAACTTTCAGTGCAGATACATGTTTTCTTTGGTCAAACACAGAAATGGCTTGGTAAAAAAGGTCCCTTCTCAAATTAAAAACAGACCTTCCTATTAGCTTTGCACGGGGGATTGGGTTCTTCCTTTGAACCACCTATTTTTATTCTTTTTAGGTATGGGCAATGCTGGAGAGTTAAGTGGTGTCCTTACATCATGTCATGTGGTTGATTCCTCAGATTGGGGAAGTTGGGCAAGGGAGGGCAAGCTGAACTGAAACACATGATATTTCATTTGTTCTGGTCTCACTTGGACCATTTCTGATAGTGACACTTGGAAAAAGTGCATCTCCCATTTGCTAGGATTTTATTAAGCCAAAATAGCATGTTTCAAATCTTGTGAATATGAAGGTCCAAAAGTGAAATGTGTATATTTGGGTGCCATTTGGTATCTTGAATAGTGAATAGTGATGGGGGATTATACACTCTTACTAACAAAGAACTTGTGGGTCATGACTTGTGAATACAGGCAAACTACTGCACTTTTGTGTTAGACTACAGTGTTTTCTATAGTATTTTTATATCTGACTCGTATAGGTGGTGTTCAGACATGAGATGATTGCTGCTTAACCAGTGTCCTATCAATAATAAATAATTCACAGTAAATAAAGGGATAGCATTGGATGATAATTTGACAGAGATGGCACAAAGTATACCAATGGAGGAGGCTGAGAATCTGATAATACTGTAATGACGATGTATACAATCCAGTGATGATGTATACCATCCATGTACTAACATCAGATTAGAATAGAACCATAGAGATGTTTCTATATTACTTTTTTAGGGATGTGACTTTTTTTATGGATCTGAAGTACTGTTAAACTTTGAGAGTATGGATGGGTGGCAGGAGGGCCAGCTGATGAGAAGGTCTACCTCTTTCTACCTCTTTCTACCAATTGTTTATTTCATCCTTCCCTTTCTCAATTCTTATATCTATTCTGGTGCCTTCTCACAAATTAACAGTTGATGGTATATCTTGAAGGCCTCACAATAGCCCCCCCCCCATTCTGTAGTTAGTAGCTCTTTTTCCCCCATGAATTTCTGGTAGGTCACAAACATATTGTTTATTTCAGCAGTGATTTTTTTTCACATGTAGGATTGATATTTACAGGACCAGAAAGTAATGTACTTCTTATTCAGTATGTTGACTGTTAGGATCTTTCTAGACTGTTCTTGTTATGAGCACACAGGTGCATGTCTGTGAAACCTACCAAGCCTCAGGTTTAAACCCCTGTCCCCAAGTGGAGCAATTGCTTTCGGTACCATTTTTTCCCAGACTTTGTGACTATGGAATTCTTAATACATGTTTTTACGTCACTGCTGACTCTGCAGCTAAGAATGTCCACTATATTCTAAAAACTAAAGCTCATGACAAGTTCTTGGGATTGAGGAAGGATTATAGCATAAGGTTTCTTACTTATTCGGTCCCAACAAAAATTCTGGGATGATATTCTTATACTCTATATGAGAAGTTTTCTAGCAACTCATCTGTATGAAGACGGCAATCTCACTAGCCAAGTAGAAGTTTTGGTTGTTTTTAATGAGAAATGCTTATGAGCCCTCCGCCCCCCCTTCTCCTGCAAGGAGATGGAAACATAAAATGCACGTTTCAGAAGTTTTTAAGATAGCAGTATGAATGTGTGCAGATTTTACATGTGGTAAAGCATTTCAGTTTATTTTTTATTTAAACAGTTTTAGTTGTTTTTATGTATCTGAGGGCAAGCAGAAAGTGCTGCATCTCAGACTTTAAATAACTATATCCTGTTTACAATTTAAAAAAGGGGTTATTTCTGTCCTAGTTACAGTATGTACTATATGTATTGCACTATGTACTATGGTACATGTTGCACCTGTTCAGACATAAGTAGAAGACATTATTATAGCTGTTGGGGAGATAAATATGTATAAATTTAGGGGATGGGAACGCCAGGAGACTGGCTCTCTCCATTTGTTTACTGGTAACCTACTTGAGAGCCTTCCTCCCCAATAAGATCAGCTTTCTCTGCTCCACTATTGTCTGGGGAAATCTATCTTCAGGAGTTGCTCTCTTAAAAAGATCTCATGCCCAGTCACCAGGGGCTTTGTGCAGTTTGTCTGTCAAAAGAGATATGTTTACACCTTCCGTGGATGTGTTAAAACTATCAGGTTACAAAGCCGAGCGGCTTATGCATTTCAGCCTGCCTGCTAATATGCACAAAAAATGTATTTATGATAATTACATACCCTGCCTAGAACAATGCATTCCAACATCCTGTAACATAAATAAGGAAGGTGGGGCCAGCTGACATTAAAGCGTTTGTTTGCCAGCAATCATGATCTCCACTATATATGTGTTTTTATACACACACACATACACGCATATATATCTTTTCTATTACACGATCGCTCGAGCCTGGCAGCGTTGAACCTGTTGCTGCTGCATCGCCGAGTTGTATTTTGCTAGATATAGGAAGGAGGGCTGTCTGCTGTCTGGTAGGAGGGCTTTGTCTGTGTGCCTTTCTCTCTCTCTCTTTCTCTCTCACACACACTCTCTCGCTTGCACTCTCTCTCTCTCTCTCTCTCTCTCTCTCCCCCCTCTCTCTCCCCTTCCCGTCTCTGTGGTTTGTAAGGTAGGTTGCAGTGTGTGTATATACACAACATCAAGAGCAGGAAAATGGACTCATTAGGGAGGCAGGACGCAGTCATTACCATTCACATTGCACTTCCAGGGAGACAGCGACTATGAGGAGACAAACTGAGGACTGAGGAGGAACAAGGTAGGCCAGTCAACTTTTATAAAAGAAAAAAGAGAGAAAGAGAGAGAGAGAGAATGCTTTCCTTTTCTCTACAGTCCCCCTCTCCTTTGACACTTTTCTATTATCTTATGTCTTCTTGCTTTGAAAACAAAAAAGGATGCAAGTTTGTCAGATCTGTGTATGAGCTTAAATTTTGGAATCTTTGCAGGCCTTCTCTTCCATAAAAGCATCTCCTTTTCTACTTATTTAAGGATGTGATCTTTTGTAATGATTAACTTTAATTACATAAGAACCGTACTTTTTAAATGGCAAATTTCGAGGGAAACACAAATGTTTGTTTTTCCAACACTAGTCCAAGCAAATCAATATATTTTATTCCTTTAAAACAGTATTCTGCCTAGGCTGGTGAGTCTCTGCATATTCTTTAAATGTCTGTTTATATTATTTGGTCTGTACATATATTGTGCTTTTCTTGTTTACTGCTTTTCTTTTTCCAGGGAGGTTAGTATTTGCCAATAAGTTTTAACTAATGCTAGTGACTGTTAGTAGTGACTGTTCTTTGTTTGATATCTGTCGTAAGTTTAAAGTCCATATTCACTACTATATGTGAGAGCAAATTACAACCTAGGGAACAGGCTGCATTACTGCTAAAGAGAGTTTGTTTGTTTGTTTGTTTGTATATGTGTGAGTGTATGAGAGAGTCCTATATGTATACATGCATACATAACTGTATATGGATATGTGAATGTGTAGTATTTTGGAAATGAATGTTATCGGATATATTATTCCACATATACTTCTTTTTTTTTTTTTGCTGATGCTTTGTGGAAGAGAAAAAAAGATTATAGCTTTTTATTTTGCTCTACTTTTGAGAAAGAAGAATTCAAACTTTCCAAAAAGCTGTTAGGATCCTCGATCGTCCCTTCTCCCTTACCGCACATAACAGACAGAACTCTTCTCACTCTTTCTAGAAGAGTTTTCCTTGAATTTATTTGCTGTGCCTCCAAATCTCTTGGTGATATTGAAATAAACATTCAGTTTTTCTTATAAGCTTAATATTGTTTGAAGCACTGAAGATGTTTGTTACTTTTTTGTGGGGACATGTTTGTTATTTGTGTCACCCATCCTTCTAAAGGTTGGTTAAACTGATACATTGTAGATATCTTTTAAACCTGAACTCAGGACAGGCACAAAGCTGTATGCAGGACAGGCATACTAGCTGTATGCAAAGAGAGAGAAACTAGAAGAGAGAGTTAATGTTCTGGAGAATCCATGAGTAATTACGATGCTATAGAAAATGGATGCTAATCAGGAGAGTTACAAACAATAGCAATCCATTTAAAAACAAGATTATTAAATAACAAGACAACCTTATTTTAAATTGCATTATGTCTTTTCAGATAACATGAAGGCAGCCTTGAGGATATTTACCTAGTCCACCTAGTGCTGTAGTAAAGATTGTTCCCATCATTCATTTAATCCATTCTTTCAGGATGGTAAAAGTTTCAGCTGTTATCATAGCTGTGCGTATCACTGGTTCAAGTGTTCTTATAAACAACATGCTAGTTTAAAACAAAGATTAAAAAACATCGAAAACCTTCCAAGCTTCCTACCTCAACAGAGGCTGGTTCCAAGTTCATTTAAAGTAGTGCAACAAATCCTGCAGACTTGGCAAATGGAGTTCTTTCTTGCTTTCTTGCATTGTTTCCAGGCCCTTAATGCTTTGGACAAAAGTTTAGTTGGAACCAGTTAGCAGTGTTTAAAGCAAAAAAGGATGAAGTCTCAGTACAGTTTTCTGCAATTGGTGTGAAATCAGTATATGAAATAAACTGTGTTACTTCGGGTTACATATTTTCTTGCTGTTTAATACATCATGAATTGTATTTGAGTTTGTAAATACACTTTTGTTAGAATATCTATCGTATTCAAATAATATTGATCTCTGGACATTAAAGCCTGTGTTGTTACCCTGTTGTGAAACCCAAGCTTTTGGCTTTCCTAAATAGTGATAAAGTATATTGTGAAAATTAGTAAGTGCCTCAAAGAAATAATAATAATAATAAGCAACAGTGAAACAGACTTCAAGCAGTACAGTGTAATACCTCTGTAGGTTGTATGTGTTTTAGGCACATGATTGTCCTGATGTGGCTTTTCATTAGGATACATTTGTAGAAGTGCTTATAAGCTTTATGTTTTAATGTACTTTTCCAAATTTGTGAGATGCTAAATGCCGATTGATGAGCATCTCCTTTGCAAAACAACAACAACTTAAATTTTATGAAAGCCCCAGAGGAATAGAACATTCCATTTAAGGACTAGATGGGAAATAATCATGCCCTAAATGAAAAAAGGATTTATTTATTTATTTTTAAGTTTACCTTTGAAAATAGTTTGTTCTGTAAAAATATTTTCTTGTAAAAGGTCTGTTTGTAAAAGAGCAAAGTTTGAGAGTAACTTGTTTTGAGGAATGGAATATAAATTCAAATTTAGAAGAAAGACCTGATTGTGAGCTGTGATTAAACAAACGTTACCCAGTCTCACTGAAGACTTGTATGCTGTGCACCTTGCAATTCTTCATAACCCCTTTCCATCTCATAGTAGATCAACATATATTTTAACTTTGGAACAGACAGCTAACATACCCACATGAGGAAATGCTCAGTAGTTATTTCACGATTTGCCATCCCTGTAGCTGGAATAATTTTGGCTGACTGGTATCTATTTATTCTGTAACTTCTTTGAAATCTTGATTAGATTCTTCATTTCGATAGGACCAGATTGTAGAGATACCAAGTAGTAGGATATGGTCAATGTTTCAGGATCCCTCACTCACTCCGTATTTGACTTTCAGGTTCCAACCTAAAATTAATTGACTTCTTCAGACTTGGGCAAGATCTGTATTAAAAAGAATAATTCAGTAAATGTTATTTAATGAAGTAACATAAAATGTTGATCTGATCTAGCTATCTAAAAGATCTGAATGTTAGATTTTGTTAACTTCAATGTTCTTTTAGTAGCTGTGTAGCCTTTAGACACGAATAGGAATAGAAATATTTAAAACTTTTTTTATTTATGCAGTATTATATAGGCTTTGAAGTATTTAGTCCCCTTCCCCTATCATATCTATAGTCCACAGAATGCTATTAGTTTTCAAGAACTGTTTAATGCTTGTATTAAAAAAATGAAAAATATAACCCGTCCTGAATGATTTTATTTTATCCTTATGTAGTTTTGTGAGACTTATAAATGGCAACACAACAAAGATACTTTCCATTGTGAGAAGCCTAAACAAAGAATTTAAGTTGGTTCTGAGTTATTTAGGCTTGTTTTAAAAATTTAAACACTGTACTTTTTTTGTTTTTAAAAAATATTTCATTGGAAACTCGCTTCTTTTAAACAGCAACTCCTCTTTCTCCATAGAGTTGGCAATACAGTTGCAGCAACAGGGAAATTGCCAGCAAACAAAAGTGAAACTAAGCTTCAAATGAAATGCTTTTCCAGCTGAAGTAAATACAAAAGTAAACAAGCAACCAATAAATTGTGCTTGCAAAAAGTACTCCCTATTAGCCTAAAGCTTTCTTGGTGAACCATATTGCTGTAGTAAAGTAAAATTTGGGAGCTTTTATGCTGTGTTTACTAATTACATATTGAGGCAGAAATTATTTCTTTCCAGGCTTGAGATCGGTTCAGTGTAATGGCAGTGTGTCCTGGATATTCCTACTTATTTTTAAGTATTCTGAATAACCATGCTTAGAACTAGTACTTGTGCATATGGGTTGAGGGTTTGTTTGTTTTTTGCTTGTTTGAAAAGGTTGTGTTTCCCATGCCACTAAGGCCTACTCTTTTGGTTTCTTGCTGCAGTAGTGCTTTAGTCTTAAAAGATAAATTGAGTAAAATGTTGTTTTCTTTGCCAAAATTTGGAAATGGCATGCAAGGCTAATCGTACCATGGAAATTTTTTTAATTCTATAGTTTCTTCAACTGGAAATTGGTGATGGCACTGCAGATAGTAGGACACATTAAATTTTTGTTGATCCCAAGATGAGTGTCATGTAAATTCTGAGTTTGGAAGGTACAGTAATGATGTAGATGAGATCAAAAGATCATAGGTACAAATCTATATGTTTCTCAAACAGAGTGTGGACTTGACTCCCATTTAATTATATTTTACTTGTTTTCATTGATAACAAAGTTCATTTTTTGTGTTTTTTTAAAAGACCATCTACTGTGACTTCAGTAAACGAGACTGGGAAAGAAGTCTATCTCATGACTTTCTCACTCTGTTTTGAGTTCGGCTGTCTCTCACTTAGCTGTGAGCCATATTCACAGTTTCTAATAGGAAAGAAACATTTGTAGCTGTTGTCTGCTGTACCTGTTCTGCAAGTATCATAATTAAATTGGCAGTTCTAATACCAAAAGGCTTTTATTTAGTAACATTTTGTTGTCATCTGAGTACAAAAATGATGAAATCAGTTTCTACCTCCTATTTTAGCGTCCTACTTTGTTGCAGTTGTCTAGTCTGATTTCTTTCTTTAGAAACAAGATATTCTTTTAAATGCTAAGCAGTGTAGTAGTTTGCAGAAGGCATGTTTTAATCATTACTCTATATTCTTTGGACCAAGATCGGCAGATCTTTCTTAAGATTGACCATTAATGTCCCTTTCCCGTATTTTCCAAAAGTACTTTTGCGCCTGTTGTTCGGTCCCATCGAGTCATGACCAACTTCTGGTTGACTGCATGGGCGCACTTCCTTGTGGACTTCTATACTATTTTCTTGGCCAAAATACTGAAGCAGTTTGCCATTGCCTACTTCTGGGAACCAGGCAGTTTGCTTTATCACTGAGCTACCATCATGCCGTATATGTATGCTTACTTCTTATGGATTGTGCAACGTACAGCTGTCTGGGATTTCACTTGTAACAATAAATTATAGTTAAACTACGGTATGGATAAATAAGAGAAATCTAGGGTCAACAGGGATGATTGGGTGAAATAATACTGTAGTTTGGGAGTGTAAGATATTACATATGAAGTGAGTCAGTACGTGAATAGGAATATCTTTGATTATGTCACAGTGGATGGTTCAGTTTATCTAAATATATAACATTGCATGGTTATCTATGTATTCATCCTAATGCTGATCCATGCATATCAGTAATCCATCTGACACAAATATGCTACTGAAAATTGCATTCCAATTAACACCTTTCTTTTGTCATGTTTGCACTGAGTGTTTAGTGTGTCTTCATGGAAATATTTCCAACTTGGTGTAATGTGTCCACTGAATAAATATTCAGGGCACTGGATTATTTAGCAGGCTATTTAATTGAATTGCTGTACTCACTTAGTTTAGATCAATTGTTGATTAATGTATAAGTGTGCACCTATGAATGTGTATCCTTGTCTTTGACATTAAAGTTAGTTATAATCCTCAAAACTGTTTAATAATAAAAAAAATCAAAGTTACTCAGAGACTCGCCTGTCCTCTAGAGATAAATGGTCTTTGGTTAACTTTGGTGTTTATTAAGTTCGTGGAGTTATGAATGTGTCATGGAGATAGGTTAAAAAAATATGTTACTAAAATGGGTTGCTTGGCTCTGTAAGTGATGCTGTGGAGGGTAACTAAAACAAGTAAGCAAATAACAAGAACGGTGAAGGTAGGATGTGCTAGTCACTACAAGAACTGAACATCTTACTTTTAAACTCAAGGGAGTATCTCTCTTGGCTCGAGTGATCTTTTGTGAATAACAGATCTAGTGTTCTAACATATACTCACTTCCCACTTGCAGACACTGTAGTTTTAATATATGTTTCTACTGTTTTAATATATTTTATTTTAAATGTTGTTCCCCACCCTGAGACCTTTGGGTATAGGGTGGGATAGAAATAAAATAAAATAAATAAATAAATAAATAAATACTCTGCAGATAATACCAAGCAGTGGAAGTTGAAAACTCTTTGGTGATCCTGCTTCAGTAGAAATGGATCAATTATGTGTTTACAATGTTGATACTTTATTCAAAATAAAGGTCTTATTAGAAGTAGTGCTATCTGTAGATCTGTATATATGATTGCACAAAAAGATCTACAAAAAGCTGAATTAATATTAATGCTGTACGTGCAATTTATAGTCTGTGTCCATGTTTTACTGGTTCCATTCCTTTCCTGACATAGTGCAACAATGTTTGAGGTAATTCAAAGATCAGCTTAATAGACTTAAACTCCTTCTCATGCTTTGTTACTGTACTTGCCAGCATTGCAACTGTATTATGGATCCAAAGCACATTCAACTGAATGTGATAATGTCTTTTTATTGTCAACTGATATATTGGGGTGGGGAAGGCTGATGAAGATAGAAAAGTAAGAGGAGGGACCACACAAGATTGGTGATGGTTTGATTGCAAAAAACAGCAAAAATTTAAAATGTCTAATGTAATTATTACTGTTCAGATTTAATATAGCATTTTAAGTAGATGTTTACTTTCCAACATACTTTTTAGATTTTATTTATGCAATAACTATTTTTTAAGTTAAACTCAGCAATTTCCCTTACCCCCAATAATAATAGCTAGCACTAATTGCATTCAAGTCTGCACAAGTGATCTGGCCTCAATGAAGGAGTAACTTATTCATAGATATCTGCACACATATATCTAGTATTTGCAGCAAGACAGGTTTGTAAGACTTCGTTTTTTATGGTAAATGCCCATTTGCTTGTATGTAGAGTGTCTGGTGTTTTTAATTAATAATTTATATGATATACAACAGTCCTGTTAACTTCTCTATGTTTTGAAAAGATTGTGTATCTTAAAGCAGAACTTATTCTCTTAACCCATGTGCGAATATCTTTGCCCAGATGTGAAGATCTTTCCCAGTTGTAAACATTTCCTGTATTCATAACTGCGAGGTTTCACCAGGGTTACCCTCAAGCTTCACCTAGCCTTAAATTTTATATTTGTCTGGGAGGCAAGCTGAACCTAGCCACATGTGTTGATTCTGATCACTGAAGCCCTATGAAGTGTCTGCACTGGGTCTTTTATGGCTTTCCTGGTCATTTATGAGGCTTCAAGGAAGCTGAATGGTAGCAGAAGTGCAAACTGTCCTTTATCCATGGGAAGGTCTGCAAGAAGCTGGTGAGTATCCCTTTTCTGTAACCATGGAAGCACAGGGGCTATCTCAGGCCTCCTTGCTCTGCTTTCACACTCATATTGGCAACCTTTACAGCCACAAAAGGCCTGAAAGGGCCCCTATACTGATATGCTTATAGATAAGGGCTGCCCAATGCTCTTGTCAACCCATGCTTTACTCTCTCTGTTATCTCACCTTGTCAGGAAACAATGGTGGTGCTTGCTGCTGTTGCTCCTGTTACAGAAGGAACTGCCATCAATTTACAGTTTTTAATATGTCTGACATTTTTGTTACTCCATAGCAGTTAACATCTCTTCTACCAACACACTTAACAGGGATTGAATGTGATTCAGTGTGTTCAACTCTATCTGTCCAAAAAGGACAGCATTTCTCCTTTTCAGATTGCTTTGATTATTCAAGGATGCTTGAGGATAGAGCTCCTTAAAATATTGTTCAGACTACATCTTCTGTCTGTCATAGACATCATGGACATTTATGGACATTGCAGACCAGCAACATCTAGAGGGCCACAAGTGCCTTTTTCCTGCTTGAAGTTAGTGTTATTTAGGTTAGTTGCTAAAATATCTTCAAACTGGTGAAGTGTGGCATTGTACCCATTGATTTTAATAGTATCGTATATTCCAGCGTATAAGGCGACTGGGCGTATACGATGACCCCCAACTTTCCAGTTAAAATATAGAGTTTGGGATATACTTGCCGTATAAGAAAACGACACCCAGCGTATAAGACGACACCTGACTTTTGAGAGACTTTTCAGTATAGCATGGGTAAGTAAAATAACCATCATAGTTCTAGTCAGCTATTTTTTTCCTGTCTTGGAAAAAAAATGTGCCTTCTTGAACTCATTTTTAGCCTTTCCTCTTTTATGCCATCTAAGATGCAGTTCTTAGGTGATCATTTGTCTAGGCACAAATAAATTGCAGTAACACACTTTCAGATTTCTTTCCTGGGTCTGGTTTATTATCTGAAATCACTAACTTAGCTCCTGAATGATGATAAACCCGGAAAACAAACAGAAACAAAAATATCCGAAATACAATGCTCCTTCGGTCCAATTGGAACTTGCTTTACAGGTCCAGTTAGTGCTGAATCATGGTTCAGCTGTTTAGAAGTTGATTTGAGTGTGTTTTATAATTTCGAATATTTGTTTTTAAAAAATATATCAGCTCTTCTTCCAATCAACTCTTGCCAGTTTTTTAAAGCTTGAAAATGTGCTTTAGTTAGGCAATTTGTGTTATGTGTTTAAATTTAGCAATGCTGACATTTCATCAATAAGCTGGTTCTCTTTGTAGCATACAGACTTTAAACCATTTGTCCCATAAACTTGTACAGTTCGGCCTGAAATATTTCACTGCTGTGAAAGCAGCTGCTCCTGCCTAGTTCAATAGCTGGCAGTGTTTTTTTCAACATTATGTTCAGCTAAACTGTTCTGATTATTTAAGAATGGCTATAAGAAAGAATACAAACATTTTCCTGAAAGTAAAGATTTTTAAAAATTTCCTTAGAACTTCAACTAAAGTATTTTGCTTTTCCTTCAAAGAGTTAATTTAATTTGGCACCACCACTTTTGTTTTGATATTCAAAATAAAAAAAACATCAGAAATTGACAGTAACTTTTATGGAAATAAGCCACACTCTGTTTTGTGGTAAGGTAGTTACAAAAATGTATGCTAGTTCGGTCTAGTGGATAGGGAGCCGAACTCTTATCTGGGAATGCCGGGTTCTATTCTGCCCTCCCCCACAAAGCCAGCTGGGTGACCTTGGGCTAGTCACAGCTCTCTTCTGAGCTCTCACAGCCCCACCTACCTCACAGGGTGTCTGTTGTGAACACTTTGTCAGCCGTTTTGAGCCCCCTTAAATGGGTTAGAAAAGCCAACTCCTCCTCCTCTTCCTCCTCCTCCTCCTTTCTTTTAAGGCACCTAAAATCCAAGTTTTTATTTAACACACAAATAATGAAGAATAAAGGAAATGTTGTGTAACAAAATGTATTTTCTGTTTATTCACATTTGCCTTAGACTAAAAAGGAAAGAATGCCCATTTCCAATCAGAAATCTAAATGAAGAACAGCTGTAAAAGTGGAGAATGAAGATAAATCTTCCACTTGGCTTTTGTGTTTCAGTGGTACTAGGTCTATTTATGGGCATAGGAAAAGGTCTTGATAATCTTTGTTCACTAGTGCCCACTGGGACTCATGAACTAGGTAGAATCTGAAGATCAAAACTCAAGCACCTCCTTCCTTGTAGAAATGTCTGTACTTTGGCCTATCTTCTGTCTCAGCCTCCTACAATAATGGGGAATAAGTTTTATTAATGAATACCATTCTATTCTTATATGATACATACGTATGATATAAAATGTATTCTGCTTCATGCAGACTGTTACTAAGGATACACTGGACACCATCTCCATGTTGTGTAAGAGATCATTTATGTGGCTTACTCATACAATATTTGGAATTGCCCCTCTGTGGATAAGGATGGCAAGTTACAGAGAGTGAAATCTCTGGGAAGTTCATAGTTTTCCATTGTCACACCTCTTGTGCTATGTCCTTTAGCAGTAGAAGTGGGAAGGGTTATATCAGAAGAAGTCTTGGTTTGAATCACTGCTTGTTCTGAGCATGTTCCAGACAGATTAGACAAGATACAATAACCCTGGAGCATGCATAATTGTTTCCTATCCCTTTATGACTAATCAGGAATGTTTTTTGCTCAGTTGTATAATAGGAGAAAGGAGAAAAGACAAAACTGTTCTCTATTGTACTACCTCACCAGGTTTCAGAGCAAGAGATTGTTCAAAACAGATTTCCTTCTTTTTCTACCACTTTAGGTTTGGGGTCTAAGATTCTTCTGCAGTATGAACCAATTTACTGTATATAAGAATGTGATGTCTTGTGCGTTAACTAATTACTTGTTGACCCATTTTTCTAATTCCTAAAGTTAATTCCAAAAATTGTTGAAGACTAGAATTTGTCTTCCCCTTTAGAGTTTTAAAACTCCAGGTGTTTATTTTAGTTTACCAGCGTATCCATGTGTGCTGATGTACCAGAATAATTTCACAGATGTAGTGAGTAAAAATTCTCCAGTGTTAAAGCCAAACTGAAGCTTGCATAGCAAGGCTTATTCTTCAAGACATTTAAAATTAAAACAGTAATAATACTTACAAGTGGTACAATTAGAGAAGGCATTCAATTTTTTTTTTTAAAAAAACTTTATTCTAAAATATGTACCAATTATCCTTTTAAACAATAGCACTATTTTGGCTATTTTTCAAAAGGGCAGATTTTAGTGACAAGTTACATATTTTTTGGGAATAGTCTTGCAATTTCACATTTGAGATCTGTAAGAACTCTTTGGTAAATGCCATCTGGCCTGAGCAATTTGTAAATTTTTAATTCTCTCAATTAGTTGGAAGGCTTCGTTCTTTTTTTTTTTAGCTGTGTGCCACACTGTTCCTTCTATTTTGCTAAATTCCTTTTCTTTCAATTACTTGATCAGGGAGTGAATCACAATACAGGCCTTTACTTAGGTCTGCATGTGATATATTTCATATCACTTAAAATAATCCTAGCTAGTTCACTGGTAAGCTTCAAGTCAGGAGATGCACAGAGTTATTTGGTCCATTCTTCCTTTAATAGTAATTATCATTTACTCGGTTTAT